>OZ034800.1:1333696-10921873 GCA_964028335.1 Altica lythri | reverse complement strand
TTACACTCAAAATGACAACCAATTATTAAAATTTCGACATTTAAGTGATATTTTCAAAACTAACCATAGAATCGACTCAGAATGCTCTAAATCGACCGAAAGGGGCTTGTTTTACGTTGTTTGGTCGTTTTACACTCAAAATGACCTCCAATTATTAAAATTTCGACATTTAAGTGATATTTTCAAAACTAACCGTAGAATCGACTCAGAATGCTCTAAATCGACAGAAAGGGGCTTGTTTTATCTTGTTTGGTCGTTTTACACTGAAAATGACCACCAATTATTAAATTTCGACATTTAAGTGATATTTTCAAAACTAACCGTAGAATCGACTCAGAATGCTCTAAATCGACAGAAAGGGTCTTGTTTTATCTTGTTTGGTCGTTTTACACTGAAAATGACCACCAATTATTAAAATTTCAACATTTAAGTGATATTTTCAAAACTAACCGTAGAATCGACTTAAAATTTCGACATTTAAGTGATATTTGTAAAACTAACCGTAGAATCGACTCAGAATGCTTTAAATCGACAGAAAGGGGCTTGTTTTACGTTGTTTGGTCGTTTTACACTCAAAATGACCACCAATTATTAAAATTTCGACATTTAAGTGATATTTTCAAAACTAACCGTAGAATCGACTCAGAATGCTCTAAATCGACAGAAAGGAGCTTGTTTTACGTTGTTTGGTCGTTTTACACTCAAAATGACCACCAATTATTAAAATTTCGACATTTAAGTGATATTTTCAAAACTAACCGTAGAATCGACTCAGAATGCTCTAAATCGACAGAAAGAGGCTTGTTTTATCTTGTTTGGTCGTTTTACACTCAAAATGACCACCAATTATTAAAATTTCGACATTTAAGTGATATTTTCAAAACTAACCGTAGAATCGACTTAAAATTGCGACATTTAAGTGATATTTCCAAAACTAACCGTAGAATCGACTCAGAATGCTCTAAATCGAAAGAAAGGGGCTTGTTTTACACTCAAAATGACAACCAATTATTAAAATTTCGACATTTAAGTGATATTTTCAAAACTAACCGTAGAATCGACTCAGAATGCTCTAAATCGACAGAAACGGGCTTATTTTACGTTGTTTGGTCGTTTTACACTCAAAATGACCACCAATTATTAAAATTTCGACATTTAAGTGATATTTGCAAAACTAACCGTAGAATCGACTCAGAATGCTCTAAATCGACAGAAAGGGGCTTGTTTTATCTTGTTTGGTCGTTTTACACTGAAAATGACCACCAATTATTAAAATTTCGACATTTAAGTGATATTTTCAAACAAACCGTAGAATCGACTTAAAATTTCGACATTTAAGTGATATTTTCAAAACTAACCGTAGAATCGACTCAGAATGCTCTAAATCGACAGAAAGGGGCTTGTTTTACGTTGTTTGGTTATTTTACACTCAAAATGACCACCAATTATTAAAATTTCGACATTTAAGTGATATTTTTAAAACTAACCGTAGAATCGACTCAGAATGCTCTAAATCGACAGAAAGGGGCTTCTTTTATCTTGTTTGGTCGTTTTACACTCAAAATGACCACCAATTATTAAAATTTCGACATTTAAGTGATATTTTCAAAACTAACCGTAGAATCGACTTAAAATTTCGACATTTAAGTGATATTTTCAAAACTAACCGTAGAATCGACTCAGAATGCTCTAAATCGACAGAAAGGGGCTTGTTTTACGTTGTTTGGTCGTTTTACACTCAAAATGACCACCAATTATTAAAATTTCGACATTTAAGTGATATTTTCAAAACTAACCGTAGAATCGACTCAGAATGCTCTAAATCGACAGAAAGAGGCTTGTTTTATCTTGTTTGGTCGTTTTACACTCAAAATGACCACCAATTATTAAAATTTCGACATTTAAGTGATATTTTCAAAACTAACCGTAGAATCGACTTAAAATTTCGACATTTAAGTGATATTTTCAAAACTAACCGTAGAATCGATTTAGAATGCTCTAAATCGACAGAAAGGGGCTTGTTTTACGTTGTTTGGTCGTTTTACAATCAAAATGACAACCAATTATTAAAATTTCGACATTTAAGTGATATTTTCAAAACTAACCATAGAATCGACTCAGAATGCTCTAAATCGACAGAAAGGGGCTTGTTTTACGTTGTTTGGTCGTTTTACACTCAAAATGACCTCCAATTATTAAAATTTCGACATTTAAGTGATATTTTCAAAACTAACCGTAGAATCGACTCAGAATGCTCTAAATCGACAGAAAGGGGCTTGTTTTATCTTGTTTGGTCGTTTTACACTGAAAATCACCACCAATTATTAAAATTTCGACATTTAAGTGATATTTTCAAAACTAACCGTAGAATCGACTTAAAATTTCGACATTTAAGTGATATTTTCAAAACTAACCGTAGAATCGACTCAGAATGCTCTAAATCGACAGAAAGGGGCTTGTTTTACGTTGTTTGGTCGTTTTACACTCAAAATGACCACCAATTATTAAAATTTCGACATTTAAGTGATATTTTCAAAACTAACCGTAGAATCGACTCAGAATGCTCTAAATCGACAGAAAGGGGCTTGTTTTATCTTGTTTGGTCGTTTTACACTCAAAATGACCACCAATTATTAAAATTTCGACATTTAAGTGATATTTTCAAAACTAACCGTAGAATCGACTTAAAATTTCGACATTTAAATGATATTTTCAAACCTAACCGTAAAATCGACTCAGAATGCTCTAAATCGACAGAAAGGAGCTTGTTTTACGTTGGTTTGTCGTTTTACACTCAAAATGACCACCAATTATTAAAATTTCGACATTTAAGTGATATTTTCAAAACTAACCGTAGAATCGACTCAGAATGCTCTAAATCGACAGAAAGGGGCTTGTTTTACGTTGTTTGGTCGTTTTACACTGAAAATGACCACCAATTATTAAAATTTTGACATTTAAGTGATATTTTCAAAACTAACCGTAGAATCGACTTAAAATTTCGACATTTAAGTGATATTTTCAAAACTAACCGTAGAATCGACTCAGAATGCTCTAAATTGACAGAAAGGGGCTTGTTTTACGTCGGTTGGTCGTTTTACACTCAAAATGACCACCAATTATTAAAATTTCGACATTTAAGTGATATTTTCAAAACTAACCGTAGAATCGACTCAGAATGCTCTAAATCGACAGAGAGCAGCTTGTTTTATCTTGTTTGGTCGTTTTACACTCAAAATGACGACCAATTATTAAAATTTCGACATTTAAGTGATATTTTCAAAACTAACCGTAGAATCGACTTAAAATTTCGACATTTAAGCGATATTTTCAAAACTAACCGTAGAATCGACTCAAAATGCTCTAAATCGACAGAAAGGGGCTTGTTTTACGTTGTTTGGTCGTTTTACACTTAAAATGACAACCAATTATTAAAATTTCGACATTTAAGTGATATTTTCAAAACTAACCGTAGAATCGACTCAGAATGCTCTAAATCGACAGAAAGGGGCTTGTTTTACGTTGTTTGGTCGTTTTACACTCAAAATGACCACCAATTATTAAAATTTCGACATTTAAGTGATATTTTCAAAACTAACCGTTGAATCGACTCAGAATGCTCTAAATCGACAGAAAGGGGCTTGTTTTATCTTGTTTGGTCGTTTTACACTGAAAATGACCACCAATTATTAAAATTTCGACATTTAAGTGATATTTTCAAAACTAACCGTAGAATCGACTTAAAATTTCGACATTTAAGTGATATTTTCAAAACTAACCGTAGAATCGACTCAGAATGCTCTAAATCGAGAGAAAGGGGCTTGTTTTACGTTGTTTGGTCGTTTTACACTCAAAATGACCACCAATTATTAAAATTTCGACATTTATGTGATATTTTCAAAACTAACCGTAGAATCGACTCAGAATGCTCTAAATCGACAGAAAGGGGCTTGTTTTACGTTGTTTGGTCGTTTTACACTTAAAATGACCACCAATTATTAAAATTTCGACATTTAAGTGATATTTTCAAAACTAACCGTAGAATCGACTCAGAATGTCCTAAATCGACAGAAAGGGGCTTGTTTTACGCTGTTTGGTCGTTTTACACTCAAAATGACCACCAATTATTAAAATTTCGACATTTAAGTGATATTTTCAAAACTAACCGTAGAATCGACTTAAAATTTCGACATTTAAGTGATATTTTCAAAACTAACCGTAGAATCGACTCAGAATGCTTTAAATCGACAGAAAGGGGCTTGTTTTACGTTGTTTGGTCGTTTTACACTCAAAATGACCACCAATTATTAAAATTTCGACATTTAAGTGATATTTTCAAAACTAACCGTAGAATCGACTCAGAATGCTCTAAATCGACAAAAAGAGGCTTGTTTTATCTTGTTTGGTCGTTTTACACTCAAAATGACCACCAATTATAAAAATTTCGACATTTAAGTGATATTTTCAAAACTAACAGTAGAATCGACTTAAAATTTCGACATTTAAGTGATATTTTCAAAACTAACCGTAGAATCGACTCAGAATGCTCTAAATCGACAGAAAGGGGCTTGTTTTACGTTGTTTGGTCGTTTTGCACTCAAAATGACAACCAATTATTAAAATTTCGACATTTAAGTGATATTTTCAAAACTAACCGTAGAATCGACTCAGAATGCTCTAAATCGACAGAAAGGGGCTTGTTTTACGTTGTTTGGTCGTTTTACACTCAAAATGACCACCAATTATTAAAATTTCGACATTTAAGTGATATTTTCAAAACTAACCGTAGAATCGACTCAGAATGCTCTAAATCGACAGAAAGGGGCTTGTTTTATATTGATTGGTCGTTTTACAATGAAAATGACCACCAATTATTAAAATTTCGACATTTAAGTGATATTTTCAAAACTAACCGTAGAATCGACTCAGAATGCTTTAAATCGACAGAAAGGGGCTTGTTTTACGTTGTTTGGTCGTTTTACACTCAAAATGACCACCAATTATTAAAATTTCGACATTTAAGTGATATTTTCAAAACTAACCGTAGAATCGACTCAGAATGCTCTAAATCGACAAAAAGAGGCTTGTTTTATCTTGTTTGGTCGTTTTACACTCAAAATGACCACCAATTATTAAAATTTCGACATTTAAGTGATATTTTCAAAACTAACCGTAGAATCGACTTAAAATTTCGACATTTAAGTGATATTTTCAAAACTAACCGTAGAATCGACTCAGAATGCTTTAAATCGACAGAAAGGGGCTTGTTTTACGTTGTTTGGTCGTTTTACACTCAAAATGACCACCAATTATTAAAATTTCGACATTTAAGTGATATTTTCAAAACTAACCGTAGAATCGACTCAGAATGCTCTAAATCGACAAAAAGAGGCTTGTTTTATCTTGTTTGGTCGTTTTACACTCAAAATGACCACCAATTATAAAAATTTCGACATTTAAGTGATATTTTCAAAACTAACAGTAGAATCGACTTAAAATTTCGACATTTAAGTGATATTTTCAAAACTAACCGTAGAATCGACTCAGAATGCTCTAAATCGACAGAAAGGGGCTTGTTTTACGTTGTTTGGTCGTTTTGCACTCAAAATGACAACCAATTATTAAAATTTCGACATTTAAGTGATATTTTCAAAACTAACCGTAGAATCGACTCAGAATGCTCTAAATCGACAGAAAGGGGCTTGTTTTACGTTGTTTGGTCGTTTTACACTCAAAATGACCACCAATTATTAAAATTTCGACATTTAAGTGATATTTTCAAAACTAACCGTAGAATCGACTCAGAATGCTCTAAATCGACAGAAAGGGGCTTGTTTTATATTGATTGGTCGTTTTACAATGAAAATGACCACCAATTATTAAAATTTCGACATTTAAGTGATATTTTCAAAACTAACCGTAGAAT
Source organism: Altica lythri (assembly GCA_964028335.1). Lineage (NCBI taxonomy): Eukaryota > Metazoa > Arthropoda > Insecta > Coleoptera > Chrysomelidae > Altica > Altica lythri. The sequence goes on along the minus strand of OZ034800.1, from coordinate 10,915,947 downwards.
CGACTCAGAATGCTCTAAATCGACAGAAAGGGTCTTGTTTTATCTTGTTTGGTCGTTTTACACTGAAAATGACCACCAATTATTAAAATTTCGACATTTAAGTGATATTTTCAAAACTAACCGTAGAATCGACTTAAAATTTCGACATTTAAGTGATATTTGTAAAACTAACCGTAGAATCGACTCAGAATGCTTTAAATCGACAGAAAGGGGCTTGTTTTACGTTGTTTGGTCGTTTTACACTCAAAATGACCACCAATTATTAAAATTTCGACATTTAAGTGATATTTTCAAAACTAACCGTAGAATCGACTCAGAATGCTCTAAATCGACAAAAAGAGGCTTGTTTTATCTTGTTTGGTCGTTTTACACTCAAAATGACCACCAATTATTAAAATTTCGACATTTAAGTGATATTTTCAAAACTAACAGTAGAATTGACTTAAAATTTCGACATTTAAGTTATATTTTCAAAACTAACCGTAGAATCGACTCAGAATGCTCTAAATCGACAGAAAGGGGCTTGTTTTACGTTGTTTGGTCGTTTTGCACTTAAAATGACAACCAATTATTAAAATTTCGACATTTAAGTGATATTTTCAAAACTAACCGTAGAATCGACTCAGAATGCTCTAAATCGACAGAAAGGGGCTTGTTTTACGTTGTTTGGTCGTTTCACACTCAAAATGACCACCAATTATTAAAATTTCGACATTTAAGTGATATTTTCAAAACTAACCGTAGAATCGACTCAGAATGCTCTAAATCGACAGAAAGGGGCTTGTTTTATCTTGTTTAGTCGTTTTACACTGAAAATGACCACCAATTATTAAAATTTCGACATTTAAGTGATATTTTCAAAACTAACCGTAGAATCGACTTAAAATTTCGACATTTAAGTGATATTTTCAAAACTAACCGTAGAATCGACTCAGAATGCTCTAAATCGACAGAAAGGGGCTTGTTTTACGTTGTTTGGTCGTTTTACACTCAAAATGACCACCAATTATTAAAATTTCGACATTTAAGTGATATTTTCAAAACTAACCGTAGAATCGACTCAGAATGCTCTAAATCGACAGAAAGGGGCTTGTTTTATCTTGATTGGTCGTTTTACAATGAAAATGACCACCAATTATTAAAATTTCGACATTTAAGTGATATTTTCAAAACTAACCGTAGAATCGACTCAGAATGCTCTAAATCGACAGAAAGGGTCTTGTTTTATCTTGTTTGGTCGTTTTACACTGAAAATGACCACCAATTATTAAAATTTCGACATTTAAGTGATATTTTTAAAACTAACCGTAGAATCGACTTAAAATTTCGACATTTAAGTGATATTTGTAAAACTAACCGTAGAATCGACTCAGAATGCTTTAAATCGACAGAAAGGGGCTTGTTTTACGTTGTTTGGTCGTTTTACACTCAAAATGACCACCAATTATTAAAATTTCGACATTTAAGTGATATTTTCAAAACTGTCAAAGATGTCAAATGACAAATGTCACAACGCTAAATGTCAAAAATGAAAAGTGTCACCATGAAAAATGTCAAAAATGACAAATTTCAAGATTGCAAATGTCAAAGATGTCGAATATGACAAATGTCACAATGATAAATGTCAAAAATGAAAAGTGTCACCATGAAAAATGTCAAAAATGACAAATTTCAAGATGGCAAATGTCAAAGATGTCAAATGACAAATGTCACAATGCTAAATGTCAAAAATGAAAAGTGTCACCATGAAAAATGTCAAAAATGACAAATTTCAAGATGGCAAATATCAAAGATGTCAAATGACAAATGTCACAATGCTAAATGTCAAAAATGACAAATTTCAAGATGGCAAATGGCAAAGATGTCAAATGACAAATGACACAATGCTAAATGTCAAAAATGAAAAGTGTCACCATGAAAAATGTCAAAAATGACAAATTTCAAGATGGCAAATGTCAAAGATGTCAAATGACAAATGTCACAATGCTAAATGTCAAAAATGAAAAGTGTCACCATGAAAAATGTCAAAAATGACAAATTTCAAGATGGCAAATGTCAAAGATGTCAAATGACAAATGTCACAATGCTAAATGTCAAAAATGAAAAGTGTCACCATGAAAAATGTCAAAAATAACAAATTTCAAGATGGCAAATATCAAAGATGTCAAAACTGACAAATGTCACAATGCTAAATGTCAAAAATGATAAGTGTCACCATGAAAAATGTCAAAAATGACAAATTTCAAGATGGCAAATGTCCAAGATGTCAAATGACAAATGTCACAATGCTAAATGTCAAAAATGACAAATTTCAAGATGGCAAATGTCAAAGATGTCAAATGACAAATGTCACAATGCTAAATGACAAAAATGAAAAGTGTCACCATGAAAAATGTTAAAAATGACAAATTTCAAGATGGCAAATATCAAAGATGTCAAATGACAAATGTCACAATGCTAAATGTCAAAAATGATAAGTGTCACCATGAAAAATGTCAAAAATGACAAATTTCAAGATGGCAAATATCAAAGATGTCAAATGACAAATGTCACGATGCTAAATGTCAAAAATGACAAATTTCAAGATGGCAAATGTCAAAGATGTCAAATGACAAATGTCACAATGCTAAATGTCAAAAATGAAAAGTGTCACCATGAAAAATGTCAAAAATGACAAATTTCAAGATGGCAAATGTCAAAGATGTCAAATAACAAATGTCACAATGCTAAATGTCAAAAATGAAAAGTGTCACCATGAAAAATGTCAAAAATAACAAATTTCAAGATGGCAAATGTCAAAGATGTCAAATGACAAATGTCACAATGCTAAATGTCAAAAATGAAAAGTGTCACCATGAAAAATGTCAAAAATGACAAATTTCAAGATGGCAAATGTCAAAGATGTCAAATGACAAATGTCACAATGCTAAATGTCAAAAATAAAAAGTGTCAACATGAAAAATGTCAAAAATAACAAATTTCAAGATGGCAAATGTCAAAGATGTCAAATGACAAATGTCACAATGCTAAATGTCAAAAATAAAAAGTGTCACCATGAAAAATGTCAAAAATGACAAATTTCAAGATGGCAAATGTCAAAACTGACAAATGTCACAATGCTAAATGTCAAAAATGATAAGTGTCACCATAAAAAATGTCAAAAATGACAAATTTCAGGATGGCAAATGTCCAAGATGTCAAATGACAAATATCACAATGCTAAATGTCAAAAATGACAAATTTCAAGATGGCAAATGTCAAAGATGTCAAATGACAAATGTCACAATGCTAAATGTCAAAAATGAAAAGTGTCACCATGAAAAATGTCAAAAATGACAAATTTCAAGATGGCAAATGTCCAAGATGTCAAATGACAAATGTCACAATGCTAAATGTCAAAAATGACAAATTTCAAGATGGCAAATGTCAAAGATGTCAAATGACAAATGTCACAATGCTAAACGTCAAAAATGAAAAGTGTCACCATGAAAAATGTCAAAAATGACAAATTTTAAGATGGCAAATGTCAAAGATGTCAAATGACAAATGTCACAATGCTAAATGTCAAAAATGAAAAGTGTCACCATGAAAAATGTCAAAAATGACAAATTTCAAGATAGCAAATATCAAAGATGTCAAATGACAAATTTCACAATGCTAAATGTCAAAAATGATAAGTGTCACCATGAAAAATGTCACAAATGACAAATTTCAAGATGGCAAATGTCCAAGATGTCAAATGACAAATGTCACAATGCTAAATGTCAAAAATGACAAATTTCAAGATGGCAAATGTCAAAGATGTCAAATGACAAATGTCACAATGCTAAATGTCAAAAATGAAAAGTGTCACCATGAAAAATGTCAAAAATGACAAATTTCAAAATGGCAAATGTCAAAGATGTCAAATGACAAATGTCACAATGCTAAATGTCAAAAATGAAAAGTGTCACCATGAAAAATGTCAAAAATGACAAATTTTAAGATGGCAAATATCAAAGATGTCAAATGACAAATGTCACAATGCTAAATGTCAAAAATGAAAAGTGTCACCATGAAAAATGTCAAAAATAACAAATTTCAAGATGGCAAATGTCAAAGATGTCAAATGACAAATGTCACAATGCTAAATATCAAAAATGAAAAGTGTCACCATGAAAAATGACAAATTTTAAAATGGCAAATGTCAAAGATGTCAAATGACAAATGTCACAATGCTAAATGTCAAAGATGAAAAGTGTCACCATGAAAAATGTCAAAAATAACAAATTTCAAGATGGCAAATGTCAAAGATGTCAAATGACAAATGTCACAATGCTAAATGTCAAAAATGAAAAGTGTCACCATGAAAAATGTCAAAAATGACAAATTTCAAGATGGCAAATGTCAAAACTGACAAATGTCACAATGCTAAATGTCAAAAATGATAAGTGTCACCATGAAAAATGTCAAAAATGACAAATTTCAAGATGGCAAATGTCCAAGATGTCAAATGACAAATGTCACAATGCTAAATGTCAAAAATAACAAATTTCAAGATAGCAAATGTCAAAGATGTCAAATGACAAATGTCACAATGCTAAATGTCAAAAATGAAAAGTGTCACCATGAAAAATGTCAAAAATGACAAATTTCAAGATGGCAAATGTCAAAGATGTCAAATGACAAATGTCACAATGCTAAATGTCAAAAATGAAAAGTGTCACCATGAAAAATGTCAAAAATGACAAATTTCAAGATGGCAAATATCAAAGATGTCAAATGACAAATGTCACAATGCTAAATGTCAAAAATGAAAAGTGTCACCATGAAAAATGTCAAAAATAACAAATTTCAAGATGGCAAATATCAAAGATGTCAAAACTGACAAATGTCACAATGCTAAATGTCAAAAATGATAAGTGTCACCATGAAAAATGTCAAAAATGACAAATTTTAAGATGGCAAATGTCCAAGATGTCAAATGACAAATGTCACAATGCTAAATGTCAAAAATGACAAATTTCAAGATGGCAAATGTCAAAGATGTCAAATGACAAATGTCACAATGCTAAATGTCAAAAATGAAAAGTGTCACCATGAAAAATGTTAAAAATGACAAATTTCAAGATGGCAAATGTCAAAGATGTCAAATGACAAATGTCACAATGCTTAATGTCAAAAATGAAAAGTGTCACCATGAAAAATGTCAAAAATGACAAATTTCAAGATGGCAAATATCAAAGATGTCAAATGACAAATGTCACAATGCTAAATGTCAAAAATGAAAAGTGTCACCATGAAAAATGTCAAAAATGACAAATTTTAAGATGGCAAATGTCAAAGATGTCAAATAACAAATTTCACAATGCTAAATGTCAAAAATGAAAAGTGTCACCATAAAAAATGTCAAAAATAACAAATTTCAAGATAGCAAATGTCAAAGATGTCAAATGACAAATGTCACAATCCTAAATGTCAAAAATGAAAAGTGTCACCATGAAAAATGTCAAAAATGACAAATTTCAAGATGGCAAATGTCAAAGATGTCAAATGACAAATGTCACAATGCTAAATGTCAAAAATAAAAAGTGTCAACATGAAAAATGTCAAAAATAACAAATTTCAAGTTATCAAATGTCAAAGATGTCAAATGACAAATGTCACAATGCTAAATGTCAAAAATAAAAAGTGTCACCATGAAAAATGTCAAAAATGACAAATTTCAAGATGGCAAATGTCAAAACTGACAAATGTCACAATGCTAAATGTCAAAAATGATAAGTGTCACCATGAAAAATGTCAAAAATGACAAATTTCAGGATGGCAAATGTCCAAGATGTCAAATGACAAATGTCACAATGCTAAATGTCAAAAATGACAAATTTCAAGATGGCAAATGTCAAAGATGTCAAATGACAAATGTCACAATGCTAAATGTCAAAAATGAAAAGTGTCACCATGAAAAATGTCAAAAATGACAAATTTCAAGATGGCATATGTCAAAGATGTCAAATGACAAATGTCACAATGCTAAATGTCAAAAATAAAAAGTGTCACCATGAAAAATGTCAAAAATAACAAATTTCAAGATGGCAAATATCAAAGATGTCAAATGACAAATGTCACAATGCTAAATGTCACAAATGAAAAGTGTCACCATGAAAAATGTCAAAAATGACAAATTTCAAGATGGCAAATGTCAAAGATGTCAAATGACAAATGTCACAATGCTAAATGTCAAAAATGAAAAGTGTCACCATGAAAAATGTCAAAAATGACAAATTTCAAGATGGCAAATGTCAAAACTGACAAATGTCACAATGCTAAGTCAAAAATAGTAAGTGTCACAATGCTAAATGTCAAAAATGACAAATTTCAAGATGGCAAATGTCAAAGATGTCAAATGACAAATGTCACAATGCTTAATGTCAAAAATGAAAAGTGTCACCATGAAAAATGTTAAAAATGACAAATTTCAAGATGGCAAATGTCAAAGCTGTCAAATGACAAATGTCACAATGCTTAATGTCAAAAATGAAAAGTGTCACCATGAAAAATGTCAAAAATGACAAATTTCAAGATGGCAAATATCAAAGATGTCAAATGACAAATGTCACAATGCTAAATGTCAAAAATGACAAATTTCAAGATGGCAAATGTCAAAGATGTCAAATGACAAATGTCACAATGCTAAATGTCAAAAATGAAAAGTGTCACCATGAAAAATGTCAAAAATGACAAATTTCAAGATGGCAAATGTCAAAGATGTCAAATAACAAATGTCACAATGCTAAATGTCAAAAATGAAAAGTGTCACCATGAAAAATGTCAAAAATAACAAATTTCAAGATGGCAAATGTCAAAGATGTCAAATGACAAATGTCACAATGCTAAATGTCAAAAATGAAAAGTGTCACCATGAAAAATGTCAAAAATGACAAATTTCAAGATGGCAAATGTCAAAGATGTCAAATGACAAATGTCACAATGCTAAATGTCAAAAATAAAAAGTGTCAACATGAAAAATGTCAAAAATAACAAATTTCAAGATGGCAAATGTCAAAGATGTCAAATGACAAATGTCACAATGCTAAATGTCAAAAATAAAAAGTGTCACCATGAAAAATGTCAAAAATGACAAATTTCAAGATGGCAAATGTCAAAACTGACAAATGTCACAATCCTAAATGTCAAAAATGATAAGTGTCACCATGAAAAATGTCAAAAATGACAAATTTCAGGATGGAAAATGTCCAAGATGTTAAATGACAAATGTCACAATGCTAAATGTCAAAAATGACAAATTTCAAGATGGCAAATGTCAAAGATGTCAAATGACAAATGTCACAATGCTAAATGTCAAAAATGAAAAGTGTCACCATGAAAAATGTCAAAAATGACAAATTTCAAGATGGCAAATGTCAAAGATGTCAAATGACAAATGTCACAATGCTAAATGTCAAAAATAAAAAGTGTCACCATGAAAAATGTCAAAAATGACAAATTTCAAGATGGCAAATGTCAAAGATGTCAAATGACAAATGTCACAATGCTAAATGTCAAAAATGAAAAGTGTCACCATGAAAAATGTCAAAAATGACAAATTTCAAGATAGCAAATGTCAAAACTGACAAATGTCACAATGCTAAATGTCAAAAATAATAAGTGTCACCATGAAAAATGTCAAAAATGACAAATTTCAAGATGGCAAATGTCCAAGATGTCAAATGACAAATGTCACAATGCTAAATGTCAAAAATGACAAATTTCAAGATGGCAAATGTCAAAGATGTCAAATGACAAATGTCACAATGCTAAATGTCAAAAATGACAAATTTCAAGATGGCAAATGTCAAAGATGTCAAATGACAAATGTCACAATGCTAAATGTCAAAAATGAAAAGTGTCACCAGGAAAAATGTCAAAAATAACAAATTTCAAGATGGCAAATGTCAAAGATGTCAAATGACAAATTTCACAATGCTAAATGTCAAAAATGACAAATTTCAAGATGGCAAATGTCAAAGATGTCAAATGGCAAATGTCACAATGCTAAATGTCAAAAATGATAAGTGTCACCATGAAAATGTCAAAAATAACAAATTTCAAGATGGCAAATGTCCAAGATGTCAAATGACAAATGTCACAATGCTAAATGTCAAAAATGACAAATTTCAAGATGGCAAATGTCAAAGATGTCAAATGACAAATGTCACAATGCTAAACGTCAAAAATGAAAAGTGTCACCATGAAAAATGTCAAAAATGACAAATTTTAAGATGGCAAATGTCAAAGATGTCAAATGACAAATGTCACAATGCTAAATGTCAAAAATGAAAAGTGTCACCATGAAAAATGTCAAAAATGACAAATTTCAAGATGGCAAATATCAAAGATGTCAAATGACAAATTTCACAATGCTAAATGTAAAAAATGAAAAGTGTCACCATGAAAAATGTCAAAAATGACAAATTTTAAGATGGCAAATATCAAAGATGTCAAATGACAAATGTCACAATGCTAAATGTCAAAAATGAAAAGTGTCACCATGAAAAATGTCAAAAATAACAAATTTCAAGATGGCAAATGTCAAAGATGTCAAATGACAAATGTCACAATGCTAAATGTCAAAAATGAAAAGTGTCACCATGAAAAATGTCAAAAATGACAAATTTCAAGATGGCAAATGTCAAAGATGTCAAATGACAAATGTCACAATGCTAAATGTCAAAAATGAAAAGTGTCACCATGAAAAATGTCAAAAATGACAAATTTCAAGATGGCAAATGTCCAAGATGTCAAATGACAAATGTCACAATGCTAAATGTCAAAAATGACAAATTTCAAGATGGCAAATGTCAAAGATGTCAAATGACAAATGTCACAATGCTAAATGTCAAAAATGAAAAGTGTCACCATGAAAAATGTCAAAAATGACAAATTTCAAAATGGCAAATGTCAAAGATGTCAAATGACAAATGTCACAATGCTAAATGTCAAAAATGAAAAGTGTCACCATGAAAAATGTCAAAAATGAAAAGTGTCACCATGAAAAATGTCAAAAATAACAAATTTCAAGATGGCAAATGTCAAAGATGTCAAATGACAAATGTCACAATGCTAAATGTCAAAAATGAAAAGTGTCACCATGAAAAATGTCAAAAATGACAAATTTCAAGATGGCAAATGTCAAAGATGTCAAATGACAAATGTCACAATGCTAAATGTCAAAAATGAAAAGTGTCACCATGAAAAATGTCAAAAATGACAAATTTCAAGATGGCATATATCAAAGATGTCAAATGACAAATGTCACAATGCTAAATGTCAAAAATGACAAATTTCAAGATGGCAAATGTCAAAGATGTCAAATGACAAATGTCACAATGCTAAATGTCAAAAATGAAAAGTGTCACCATGAAAAATGTCAAAAATGACAAATTTCAAGATGGCAAATGTCAAAGATGTCAAATAACAAATGTCACAATGCTAAATGTCAAAAATGAAAAGTGTCACCATGAAAAATGTCAAAAATAACAAATTTCAAGATGGCAAATGTCAAAGATGTCAAATGACAAATGTCACAATGCTAAATGTCAAAAATGAAAAGTGTCACCATGAAAAATGTCAAAAATGACAAATTTCAAGATGGCAAATGTCAAAGATGTCAAATGACAAATGTCACAATGCTAAATGTCAAAAATAAAAAGTGTCAACATGAAAAATGTCAAAAATAACAAATTTCAAGATGGCAAATGTCAAAGATGTCAAATGACAAATGTCACAATGCTAAATGTCAAAAATAAAAAGTGTCACCATGAAAAATGTCAAAAATGACAAATTTTAAGATGGCAAATGTCAAAACTGACAAATGTCACAATGCTAAATGTCAAAAATGATAAGTGTCACCATGAAAAATGTCAAAAATGACAAATTTCAGGATGGCAAATGTCCAAGATGTCAAATGACAAATGTCACAATGCTAAATGTCAAAAATAAAAAGTGTCACCATGAAAAATGTCAAAAATGACAAATTTCAAGATGGCAAATGTCAAAGATGTCAAATGACAAATGTCACAATGCTAAATGTCAAAAATAAAAAGTTTCACCATGAAAAATGTCAAAAATAACAAATTTCAAGATGGCAAATGTCAAAGATATCAAATGACAAATGTCACAATGCTAAATGTCAAAAATGAAAAGTGTCACCATGAAAAATGTCAAAAATGACAAATTTCAAGATGGCAAATGTCAAAGATGTCAAATGACAAATGTCACAATGCTAAATGTCAAAAATGAAAAGTGTCACCATGAAAAATGTCAAAAATGACAAATTTCAAGATAGCAAATGTCAAAACTGACAAATGTCACAATGCTAAATGTCAAAAATAATAAGTGTCACCATGAAAAATGTCAAAAATGACAAATTTCAAGATGGCAAATGTCCAAGATGTCAAATGACAAATGTCACAATGCTAAATGTCAAAAATGACAAATTTCAAGATGGCAAATGTCAAAGATGTCAAATGACAAATGTCACAATGCTAAATGTCAAAAATGACAAATTTCAAGATGGCAAATGTCAAAGATGTCAAATGACAAATGTCACAATGCTAAATGTCAAAAATGAAAAGTGTCACCAGGAAAAATGTCAAAAATAACAAATTTCAAGATGGCAAATGTCAAAGATGTCAAATGACAAATTTCACAATGCTAAATGTCAAAAATGACAAATTTCAAGATGGCAAATGTCAAAGATGTCAAATGGCAAATGTCACAATGCTAAATGTCAAAAATGATAAGTGTCACCATGAAAATGTCAAAAATAACATATTTCAAGATGGCAAATGTCCAAGATGTCAAATGACAAATGTCACAATGCTAAATGTCAAAAATGACAAATTTCAAGATGGCAAATGTCAAAGATGTCAAATGACAAATGTCACAATGCTAAACGTCAAAAATGAAAAGTGTCACCATGAAAAATGTCAAAAATGACAAATTTTAAGATGGCAAATGTCAAAGATGTCAAATGACAAATGTCACAATGCTAAATGTCAAAAATGAAAAGTGTCACCATGAAAAATGACAAATTTCAAGATGGCAAATATCAAAGATGTCAAATGACAAATTTCACAATGCTAAATGTAAAAAATGAAAAGTGTCACTATGAAAAATGTCAAAAATGACAAATTTTAAGATGGCAAATATCAAAGATGTCAAATGACAAATGTCACAATGCTAAATGTCAAAAATGAAAAGTGTCACCATGAAAAATGTCAAAAATAACAAATTTCAAGATGGCAAATGTCAAAGATGTCAAATGACAAATGTCACAATGCTAAATGTCAAAAATGAAAAGTGTCACCATGAAAAATGTCAAAAATGACAAATTTCAAGATGGCAAATGTCAAAGATGTCAAATGACAAATGTCACAATGCTAAATGTCAAAAATGAAAAGTGTCACCATGAAAAATGTCAAAAACGACAAATTTCAAGATGGCAAATGTCCAAGATGTCAAATGACAAATGTCACAATGCTAAATGTCAAAAATGACAAATTTCAAGATGGCAAATGTCAAAGATGTCAAATGACAAATGTCACAATGCTAAATGTCAAAAATGAAAAGTGTCACCATGAAAAATGTCAAAAATGACAAATTTCAAAATGGCAAATGTCAAAGATGTCAAATGACAAATGTCACAATGCTAAATGTCAAAAATGAAAAGTGTCACCATGAAAAATGTCAAAAATGAAAAGTGTCACCATGAAAAATGTCAAAAATAACAAATTTCAAGATGGCAAATGTCAAAGATGTCAAATGACAAATGTCACAATGCTAAATGTCAAAAATGAAAAGTGTCACCATGAAAAATGTCAAAAATGACAAATTTCAAGATGGCAAATGTCAAAGATGTCAAATGACAAATGTCACAATGCTAAATGTCAAAAATGAAAAGTGTCACCATGAAAAATGTCAAAAATGACAAATTTCAAGATGGCATATATCAAAGATGTCAAATGACAAATGTCACAATGCTAAATGTCAAAAATGACAAATTTCAACATGGCAAATGTCAAAGATGTCAAATGACAAATGTCACAATGCTAAATGTCAAAAATGAAAAGTGTCACCATGAAAAATGTCAAAAATGACAAATTTCAAGATGGCAAATGTCAAAGATGTCAAATGACAAATGTCACAATGCTAAATGTCAAAAATGAAAAGTGACACCATGAAAAATGTCAAAAATGACAAATTTCAAGATGGCAAATGTCAAAGATGTCAAATGACAAATGTCACAATGCTAAATGTCAAAAATGAAAAGTGTCACCATGAAAAATGTCAAAAATGACAAATTTCAAGATGGCAAATATCAAAGATGTCAAATGACAAATGTCACAATGCTAAATGTCAAAAATGAAAAGTGTCACCATGAAAAATGTCAAAAATGACAAATTTTAAGATGGCAAATGTCAAAGATGTCAAATGACAAATGTCACAATGCTAAATGTCAAAAATGAAAAGTGTCACCATGAAAAATGTCAAAAATAACAAATTTCAAGATGGCAAATATCAAAGATGTCAAAACTGACAAATGTCACAATGCTAAATGTCAAAAATGATAAGTGTCACCATGAAAAATGTCAAAAATGACAAATTTCAAGATGGCAAATGTCCAAGATGTCAAATGACAAAAATGAAAAGTGTCACCATGAAAAATGTCAAAAATGACAAATTTCAAGATGGCAAATATCAAAGATGTCAAATGACAAATGTCACAATGCTAAATGTCAAAAATGACAAATTTCAAGATGGCAAATGTCAAAGATGTCAAATGACAAATGTCACAATGCTAAATGTCAAAAATGAAAAGTGTCACCATGAAAAATGTCAAAAATGACAAATTTCAAGATGGCAAATGTCAAAGATGTCAAATAACAAATGTCACAATGCTAAATGTCAAAAATGAAAAGTGTCACCATGAAAAATGTCAAAAATAACAAATTTCAAGATGGCAAATGTCAAAGATGTCAAATGACAAATGTCACAATGCTAAATGTCAAAAATGAAAAGTGTCACCATGAAAAATGTCAAAAATGACAAATTTCAAGATGGCAAATGTCAAAGATGTCAAATGACAAATGTCACAATGCTAAATGTCAAAAATAAAAAGTGTCAACATGAAAAATGTCAAAAATAACAAATTTCAAGATGGCAAATGTCAAAGATGTCAAATGACAAATGTCACAATGCTAAATGTCAAAAATAAAAAAGGTCACCATGAAAAATGTCAAAAATGACAAATTTCAAGATGGCAAATATCAAAACTGACAAATGTCACAATGCTAAATGTCAAAAATGATAAGTGTCACCATGAAAAATGTCAAAAATGACAAATTTCAGGATGGCAAATGTCCAAGATGTCAAATGACAAATGTCACAATGCTAAATGTCAAAAATAAAAAGTGTCAACATGAAAAATGTCAAAAATAACAAATTTCAAGATGGCAAATGTCAAAGATGTCAAATGACAAATGTCACAATGCTAAATGTCAAAAATAAAAAGTGTCACCATGAAAAATGTCAAAAATGACAAATTTCAAGATGGCAAATGTCAAAACTGACAAATGTCACAATGCTAAATGTCAAAAATGATAAGTGTCACCATGAAAAATGTCAAAAATGACAAATTTCAGGATGGCAAATGTCCAAGATGTCAAATGACAAATGTCACAATGCTAAATGTCAAAAATGACAAATTTCAAGATGGCAAATGTCAAAGATGTCAAATGACAAATGTCACAATGCTAAATGTCAAAAATGAAAAGTGTCACCATGAAAAATGTCAAAAATGACAAATTTCAAGATGGCAAATGTCAAAGATGTCAAATGACAAATGTCACAATGCTAAATGTCAAAAATAAAAAGTGTCACCATGAAAAATGTCAAAAATAACAAATTTCAAGATGGCAAATGTCAAAGATATCAAATGACAAATGTCACAATGCTAAATGTCAAAAATGAAAAGTGTCACCATGAAAAATGTCAAAAATGACAAATTTCAAGATGGCAAATGTCAAAGATGTCAAATGACAAATGTCACAATGCTAAATGTCAAAAATGAAAAGTGTCACCATGAAAAATGTCAAAAATGACAAATTTCAAGATAGCAAATGTCAAAACTGACAAATGTCACAATGCTAAATGTCAAAAATAATAAGTGTCACCATGAAAAATGTCAAAAATGACAAATTTCAAGATGGCAAATGTCCAAGATGTTAAATGACAAATGTCACAATGCTAAATGTCAAAAATGACAAATTTCAAGATGGCAAATGTCAAAGATGTCAAATGACAAATGTCACAATGCTAAATGTCAAAAATGACAAATTTCAAGATGGCAAATGTCAAAGATGTCAAATGACAAATGTCACAATGCTAAATGTCAAAAATGAAAAGTGTCACCAGGAAAAATGTCAAAAATAACAAATTTCAAGATGGCAAATGTCAAAGATGTCAAATGACAAATTTCACAATGCTAAATGTCAAAAATGACAAATTTCAAGATGGCAAATGTCAAAGATGTCAAATGGCAAATGTCACAATGCTAAATGTCAAAAATGATAAGTGTCACCATGAAAATGTCAAAAATAACAAATTTCAAGATGGCAAATGTCCAAGATGTCAAATGACAAATGTCACAATGCTAAATGTCAAAAATGACAAATTTCAAGATGGCAAATGTCAAAGATGTCAAATGACAAATGTCACAATGCTAAACGTCAAAAATGAAAAGTGTCACCATGAAAAATGTCAAAAATGACAAATTTTAAGATGGCAAATGTCAAAGATGTCAAATGACAAATGTCACAATGCTAAATGTCAAAAATGAAAAGTGTCACCATGAAAAATGTCAAAAATGACAAATTTCAAGATGGCAAATATCAAAGATGTCAAATGACAAATTTCACAATGCTAAATGTAAAAAATGAAAAGTGTCACCATGAAAAATGTCAAAAATGACAAATTTTAAGATGGCAAATATCAAAGATGTCAAATGACAAATGTCACAATGCTAAATGTCAAAAATGAAAAGTGTCACCATGAAAAATGTCAAAAATAACAAATTTCAAGATGGCAAATGTCAAAGATGTCAAATGACAAATGTCACAATGCTAAATGTCAAAAATGAAAAGTGTCACCATGAAAAATGTCAAAAATGACAAATTTCAAGATGGCAAATGTCAAAGATGTCAAATGACAAATGTCACAATGCTAAATGTCAAAAATGAAAAGTGTCACCACGAAAAATGTCAAAAATGACAAATTTCAAGATGGCAAATGTCCAAGATGTCAAATGACAAATGTCACAATGCTAAATGTCAAAAATGACAAATTTCAAGATGGCAAATGTCAAAGATGTCAAATGACAAATGTCACAATGCTAAATGTCAAAAATGAAAAGTGTCACCATGAAAAATGTCAAAAATGACAAATTTCAAAATGGCAAATGTCAAAGATGTCAAATGACAAATGTCACAATGCTAAATGTCAAAAATGAAAAGTGTCACCATGAAAAATGTCAAAAATGAAAAGTGTCACCATGAAAAATGTCAAAAATAACAAATTTCAAGATGGCAAATGTCAAAGATGTCAAATGACAAATGTCACAATGCTAAATGTCAAAAATGAAAAGTGTCACCATGAAAAATGTCAAAAATGACAAATTTCAAGATGGCAAATGTCAAAGATGTCAAATGACAAATGTCACAATGCTAAATGTCAAAAATGAAAAGTGTCACCATGAAAAATGTCAAAAATGACAAATTTCAAGATGGCATATATCAAAGATGTCAAATGACAAATGTCACAATGCTAAATGTCAAAAATGACAAATTTCAAGATGGCAAATGTCAAAGATGTCAAATGACAAATGTCACAATGCTAAATGTCAAAAATGAAAAGTGTCACCATGAAAAATGTCAAAAATGACAAATTTCAAGATGGCAAATGTCAAAGATGTCAAATAACAAATGTCACAATGCTAAATGTCAAAAATGAAAAGTGTCACCATGAAAAATGTCAAAAATAACAAATTTCAAGATGGCAAATGTCAAAGATGTCAAATGACAAATGTCACAATGCTAAATGTCAAAAATGAAAAGTGTCACCATGAAAAATGTCAAAAATGACAAATTTCAAGATGGCAAATGTCAAAGATGTCAAATGACAAATGTCACAATGCTAAATGTCAAAAATAAAAAGTGTCAACATGAAAAATGTCAAAAATAACAAATTTCAAGATGGCAAATGTCAAAGATGTCAAATGACAAATGTCACAATGCTAAATGTCAAAAATAAAAAGTGTCACCATGAAAAATGTCAAAAATGACAAATTTCAAGATGGCAAATGTCAAAACTGACAAATGTCACAATGCTAAATGTCAAAAATGATAAGTGTCACCATGAAAAATGTCAAAAATGACAAATTTCAGGATGGCAAATGTCCAAGATGTCAAATGACAAATGTCACAATGCTAAATGTCAAAAATGAAAAGTGTCACCATGAAAAATGTCAAAAATGACAAATTTCAAGATGGCAAATGTCAAAGATGTCAAATGACAAATGTCACAATGCTAAATGTCAAAAATAAAAAGTTTCACCATGAAAAATGTCAAAAATAACAAATTTCAAGATGGCAAATGTCAAAGATATCAAATGACAAATGTCACAATGCTAAATGTCAAAAATGAAAAGTGTCACCATGAAAAATGTCAAAAATGACAAATTTCAAGATGGCAAATGTCAAAGATGTCAAATGACAAATGTCACAATGCTAAATGTCAAAAATGAAAAGTGTCACCAAGGAAAATGTCAAAAATGACAAATTTCAAGATAGCTAATGTCAAAACTGACAAATGTCACAATGCTAAATGTCAAAAATAATAAGTGTCACCATGAAAAATGTCAAAAATGACAAATTTCAAGATGGCAATTGTCCAAGATGTCAAATGACAAATGTCACAATGCTAAATGTCAAAAATGACAAATTTCAAGATGGCAAATGTCAAAGATGTCAAATGACAAATGTCACAATGCTAAATGTCAAAAATGACAAATTTCAAGATGGCAAATGTCAAAGATGTCAAATGACAAATGTCACAATGCTAAATGTCAAAAATGAAAAGTGTCACCAGGAAAAATGTCAAAAATAACAAATTTCAAGATGGCAAATGTCAAAGATGTCAAATGACAAATTTCACAATGCTAAATGTCAAAAATGACAAATTTCAAGATGGCAAATGTCAAAGATGTCAAATGGCAAATGTCACAATGCTAAATGTCAAAAATGATAAGTGTCACCATGAAAATGTCAAAAATAACAAATTTCAAGATGGAAAATGTCCAAGATGTCAAATGACAAATGTCACAATGCTAAATGTCAAAAATGACAAATTTCAAGATGGCAAATGTCAAAGATGTCAAATGACATTTGTCACAATGCTAAACGTCAAAAATGAAAAGTGTCACCATGAAAAATGTCAAAAATGACAAATTTTAAGATGGCAAATGTCAAAGATGTCAAATGACAAATGTCACAATGCTAAATGTCAAAAATGAAAAGTGTCACCATGAAAAATGTCAAAAATGACAAATTTCAAGATGGCAAATATCAAAGATGTCAAATGACAAATTTCACAATGCTAAATGTAAAAAATGAAAAGTGTCACCATGAAAAATGTCAAAAATGACAAATTTTAAGATGGCAAATATCAAAGATGTCAAATGACAAATGTCACAATGCTAAATGTCAAAAATGAAAAGTGTCACCATGAAAAATGTCAAAAATAACAAATTTCAAGATGGCAAATGTCAAAGATGTCAAATGACAAATGTCACAATGCTAAATGTCAAAAATGAAAAGTGTCACCATGAAAAATGTCAAAAATGACAAATTTCAAAATGGCAAATGTCAAAGATGTCAAATGACAAATGTCACAATGCTAAATGTCAAAAATGAAAAGTGTCACCATGAAAAATGTCAAAAATGACAAATTTCAAGATGGCAAATGTCCAAGATGTCAAATGACAAATGTCACAATGCTAAATGTCAAAAATGACAAATTTCAAGATGGCAAATGTCAAAGATGTCAAATGACAAATGTCACAATGCTAAATGTCAAAAATGAAAAGTGTCACCATGAAAAATGTCAAAAATGACAAATTTCAAAATGGCAAATGTCAAAGATGTCAAATGACAAATGTCACAATGCTAAATGTCAAAAATGAAAAGTGTCACCATGAAAAATGTCAAAAATGAAAAGTGTCACCATGAAAAATGTCAAAAATAACAAATTTCAAGATGGCAAATGTCAAAGATGTCAAATGACAAATGTCACAATGCTAAATGTCAAAAATGAAAAGTGTCACCATGAAAAATGTCAAAAATGACAAATTTCAAGATGGCAAATGTCAAAGATGTCAAATGACAAATGTCACAATGCTAAATGTCAAAAATGAAAAGTGTCACCATGAAAAATGTCAAAAATGACAAATTTCAAGATGGCATATATCAAAGATGTCAAATGACAAATGTCACAATGCTAAATGTCAAAAATGACAAATTTCAACATGGCAAATGTCAAAGATGTCAAATGACAAATGTCACAATGCTAAATGTCAAAAATGAAAAGTGTCACCATGAAAAATGTCAAAAATGACAAATTTCAAGATAGCAAATGTCAAAGATGTCAAATGACAAATGTCACAATGCTAAATGTCAAAAATGAAAAGTGACACCATGAAAAATGTCAAAAATGACAAATTTCAAGATGGCAAATGTCAAAGATGTCAAATGACAAATGTCACAATGCTAAATGTCAAAAATGAAAAGTGTCACCATGAAAAATGTCAAAAATGACAAATTTCAAGATGGCAAATATCAAAGATGTCAAATGACAAATGTCACAATGCTAAATGTCAAAAATGAAAAGTGTCACCATGAAAAATGTCAAAAATGACAAATTTTAAGATGGCAAATGTCAAAGATGTCAAATGACAAATGTCACAATGCTAAATGTCAAAAATGAAAAGTGTCACCATGAAAAATGTCAAAAATAACAAATTTCAAGATGGCGAATATCAAAGATGTCAAAACTGACAAATGTCACAATGCTAAATGTCAAAAATGATAAGTGTCACCATGAAAAATGTCAAAAATGACAAATTTCAAGATGGCAAATGTCCAAGATGTCAAATGACAAAAATGAAAAGTGTCACCATGAAAAATGTCAAAAATGACAAATTTCAAGATGGCAAATATCAAAGATGTCAAATGACAAATGTCACAATGCTAAATGTCAAAAATGACAAATTTCAAGATGGCAAATGTCAAAGATGTCAAATGACAAATGTCACAATGCTAAATGTCAAAAATAAAAAAGGTCACCATGAAAAATGTCAAAAATGACAAATTTCAAGATGGCAAATATCAAAACTGACAAATGTCACAATGCTAAATGTCAAAAATGATAAGTGTCACCATGAAAAATGTCAAAAATGACAAATTTCAGGATGGCAAATGTCCAAGATGTCAAATGACAAATGTCACAATGCTAAATGTCAAAAATGACAAATTTCAAGATGGCAAATGTCAAAGATGTCAAATGACAAATGTCACAATGCTTAATGTCAAAAATGAAAAGTGTCACCATGAAAAATGTCAAAAATGACAAATTTCAAGATGGCAAATGTCAAAGATGTCAAATGACAAATGTCACAATGCTAAATGTCAAAAATGAAAAGTGTCACCATGAAAAATGTCAAAAATAACAAATTTCAAGATGGCAAATGTCAAAATGTCAAATGACAAATGTCACAATGCTAAATGTCAAAAATGAAAAGTGTCACCATGAAAAATGTCAAAAATGACAAATTTCAAGATGGCAAATGTCAAAGATGTCAAATGACAAATGTCACAATGCTAAATGTCAAAAATGAAAAGTGTCACCATGAAAAATATCAAAAATGACAAATTTCAAGATAGCAAATGTCAAATGACAAATGTCACAATGCTAAATGTCAAAAATGAAAAGTGTCACCATGAAAAATGTCAAAAATGACAAATTTCAAGATGGCAAATATCAAAACTGACAAATATCACAATGCTAAATGTCAAAAATGATAAGTGTCACCATGAAAAATGTCAAAAATGACAAATTTCAAGATGGCAAATGTCCAAGATGTCAAATGACAAATGTCACAATGCTAAATGTCAAAAATGAAAAGTGTCACCATGAAAAATGTCAAAAATGACAAATTTCAAGATGGCAAATGTCAAAGATGTCCAATGACAAATGTCACAATGCTAAATGTCAAAAATAAAAAGTGTCAAAAATGACAAATTTCAAGATGGCAAATGTCTAAGATGTCAAATGTCAAATGTCACAATGCTAAATGTCAAAAATGAAAAGTGTCACCGTGAAAAATATCAAAAATGACAAATTTCAAGATGGCAAATGTCAAAACTGACAAATGTCACAATGCTAAATGTCAAAAATGATAAGTGTCACCATGAAAAATGTCAAAAATGACAAATTTCAAGATGGCAAATGTCCGAGATGTCAAATGACAAATGTCACAATGCTAAATGTCAAAAATGAAAAGTGTCACCATGAAAAATGTCAAAAATGACAAATTTCAAGATGGCAAATGTAAAAGATGTCAAATGACAAATGTCACAATGCTAAATGTCAAAAATGAAAAGTGTCAAAAATGACAAATTTCAAGATGGCAAATGTCTAAGATGTCAAATGACAAATGTCACAATGCTAAATGTCAAAAATGAAAAGTGTCACCGTGAAAAATGTCAAAAATAACAAATTTCAAGATGGCAAATGTCAAAGATGTCAAATGACAAATATCACAATGCTAAATGTCAAAAATGAAAAGTGTCACCATGAAAAATGTCAAAAATGACAAATTTCAAGATGGCAAATGTCAAAAATGTCAAATGACAAATGTCACAATGCTAAATGTCAAAAATGAAAAGTGTCCCCATAAAAAATGTCAATAATGACAAATTTCAAGATGGCAAATGTCAAAGATGTCAAATGACAAATGTCACAATGATAAATGTCAAAAATGAAAAGTGTCTCCATGAAAAATGTCAAAAATGACAAATTTCAAGATGGCAAATGTCAAAGATGTCAAATGACAAATGTCACAATGCTAAATGTCAAAAATGAAAAGTGTCGCTATGAAAAATGTCAAAAATGACAAATTTCAAGATGGCATATATCAAAGATGTCAAATGACAAATGTCACAATGCTAAATGTCAAAAATGACAAATTTCAAGATGGCAAATGTCAAAGATGTCAAATGACAAATGTCACAATGCTAAATGTCAAAAATGAAAAGTGTCACCATGAAAAATGTCAAAAATGACAAATTTCAAGATGGCAAATGTCAAAGATGTCAAATGACAAATGTCACAATGCTAAATGTCAAAAATGAAAAGTGTCACCATGCAAAATGTCAAAAATAACAAATTTCAAGATGGCAAATGTCAAAGATGTCAAATGACAAATATCACAATGCTAAATGTCAAAAATGAAAAGTGTCACCATGAAAAATGTAAAAAATAACAAATTTCAAGATGGCAAATGTCAAAGATGTCAAATGACAAATGTCACAATGCTAAATGTCAAAGATGTCAAATGACAAATGTCACAATGCTAAATGTCAAAAATGAAAATTGTCACCATGAAAAATGTCAAAAATGACAAATTTTAAGATGGCAAATGTAAAAGATGTCAAATGACAAATGTCACAATGCTAAAAGTCAAAAATGAAAAGTGTCAAAAATGACAAATTTCAAGATGGCAAATGTCTAAGATGTCAAATGACAAATGTCACAATGCTAAATGTCAAAAATGAAAAGTGTCACCGTGAAAAATGTCAAAAATAACAAATTTCAAGATGGCAAATGTCAAAGATGTCAAATGACAAATATCACAATGCTAAATGTCAAAAATGAAAAGTGTCACCATGAAAAATGTCAAAAATGACAAATTTCAAGATGGCAAATGTCAAAAATGTCAAATGACAAATGTCACAATGCTAAATGTCAAAAATGAAAAGTGTCCCCATAAAAAATGTCAATAATGACAAATTTCAAGATGGCAAATGTCAAAGATGTCAAATGACAAATGTCACAATGATAAATGTCAAAAATGAAAAGTGTCTCCATGAAAAATGTCAAAAATGACAAATTTCAAGATGGCAAATGTCAAAGATGTCAAATGACAAATGTCACAATGCTAAATGTCAAAAATGAAAAGTGTCGCCATGAAAAATGTCAAAAATGACAAATTTCAAGATGGCAAATATCAAAGATGTCAAATGACAAATGTCACAATGCTAAATGTCAAAAATGACAAATTTCAAGATGGCAAATGTCAAAGATGTCAAATGACAAATGTCACAATGCTAAATGTCAAAAATGAAAAGTGTCACCATGAAAAATGTCAAAAATGACAAATTTCAAGATGGCAAATGTCAAAGATGTCAAATGACAAATGTCACAATGCTAAATGTCAAAAATGAAAAGTGTCACCATGAAAAATGTCAAAAATAACAAATTTCAAGATGGCAAATGTCAAAGATGTCAAATGACAAATGTCACAATGCTAAATGTCAAAAAAGAAAAGTGTCTCCATGAAAAATGTCTAAAATGACAAATTTCAAGATGGCAAATGTCCAAGATGTCAAATGACAAATGTCACAATGCTAAATGTCAAAAATGACAAATTTCAAGATGGCAAATGTCAAAGATGTCAAATGACAAATGTCACAATGCTAAATGTCAAAAATGAAAAGTGTCACCATGAAAAATGTCAAAAATGACAAATTTCAAGATGGCAAATGTCAAAGATGTCAAATGACAAATGTCACAATGCTAAATGTCAAAGATGTCAAATGACAAATGTCACAATGCTAAATGTCAAAAATGAAAAGTGTCACCTTGAAAAATGTCAAAAATAACAAATTTCAAGATGGCAAATGTCAAAGATGTCAAATGACAAATGTCACAATGCTAAATGTCAAAAATGAAAAGTGTCACCATGAAAAATGTCAAAAATGACAAATTTCAAGATGGCAAATGTCAAAGATGTCAAATGACAAATGTCACAATGCTAAATGTCAAAAATGACAAATTTTAAGATGGCAAATGTCAAAGATGTCAAATGACAAATGTCACAATGCTAAATGTCAAAAATGAAAAGTGTCACCATGAAAAATGTCAAAAATAACAAATTTCAAGATGGCAAATGTCAAAGATGTCAAATAACAAATGTCACAATGCTATATGTCAAAAATGAAAAGTGTCACCATGAAAAATGTCAAAAATAACAAATTTCAAGATGGCAAATGTCAAAGATGTCAAATGACAAATGTCACAATGCTAAATGTCAAAAATGAAAAGTGTCACCATGAAAAATGTCAAAAATGACAAATTTCAAGATGGCAAATGTCAAAGATGTCAAATGACAAATGTCACAATGCTAAATGTCAAAAATAAAAAGTGTCAACATGAAAAATGTCAAAAATAACAAATTTCAAGATGGCAAATGTCAAAGATGTCAAATGACAAATGTCACAATGCTAAATGTCAAAAATAAAAAGTGTCACCATGAAAAATGTCAAAAATGACAAATTTCAAGATGGCAAATGTCAAAACTGACAAATGTCACAATGCTAAATGTCAAAAATGATAAGTGTCACCATGAAAAATGTCAAAAATGACAAATTTCAGGATGGCAAATGTCCAAGATGTCAAATGACAAATGTCACAATGCTAAATGTCAAAAATGACAAATTTCAAGATGGCAAATGTCAAAGATGTCAAATGACAAATGTCACAATGCTAAATGTCAAAAATGAAAAGTGTCACCATGAAAAATGTCAAAAATGACAAATTTCAAGATAGCAAATGTCAAAGATGTCAATTGACAAATGTCACAATGCTAAATGTCAAAAATAAAAAGTGTCACCATGAAAAATGTCAAAAATAACAAATTTCAAGATGGCAAATGTCAAAGATGTCAAATGACAAATGTCACAATGATAAATGTCAAAAATGAAAAGTGTCACCATGAAAAATGTCAAAAATGACAAATTTCAAGATGGCAAATGTCAAAGATGTCAAATGACAAATGTCACAATGCTAAATGTCAAAAATGAAAAGTGTCACCATGAAAAATGTCAAAAATGACAAATTTCAAGATGGCAAATGTCAAAACTGACAAATGTCACAATGCTAAATGTCAAAAATAATAAGTGTCACCATGAAAAATGTCAAAAATGACAAATTTCAAGATGGCAAATGTCCAAGATGTCAAATGACAAATGTCACAATGCTAAATGTCAAAAATGACAAATTTCAAGATGGCAAATGTCAAAGATGTCAAATGACAAATGTCACAATGCTAAATGTCAAAAATGAAAAGTGTCACCAGGAAAAATGTCAAAAATAACAAATTTCAAGATGGCAAATGTCAAAGATGTCAAATGACAAATTTCACAATGCTAAATGTCAAAAATGACAAATTTCAAGATGGCAAATGTCAAAGATGTCAAATGGCAAATGTCACAATGCTAAATGTCAAAAATGATAAGTGTCACCATGAAAATGTCAAAAATAACAAATTTCAAGATGGCAAATGTCCAAGATGTCAAATGACAAATGTCACAATGCTAAATGTCAAAAATGACAAATTTCAAGATGGCAAATGTCAAAGATGTCAAATGACAAATGTCACAATGCTAAACGTCAAAAATGAAAAGTGTCACCATGAAAAATGTCAAAAATGACAAATTTTAAGATGGCAAATGTCAAAGATGTCAAATGACAAATGTCACAATGCTAAATGTCAAAAATGAAAAGTGTCACCATGAAAAATGTCAAAAATGACAAATTTCAAGATGGCAAATATCAAAGATGTCAAATGACAAATTTCACAATGCTAAATGTCAAAAATGATAAGTGTCACCATGAAAAATGTCAAAAATGACAAATTTCAAGATGGCAAATGTCAAAGATGTCAAATGACAAATGTCACAATGCTAAATGTCAAAAATGAAAAGTGTCACCATGAAAAATGTCAAAAATGACAAATTTCAAAATGGCAAATGTCAAAGATGTCAAATGACAAATGTCACAATGCTAAATGTAAAAAATGAAAAGTGTCACCATGAAAAATGTCAAAAATGACAAATTTTAAGATGGCAAATATCAAAGATGTCAAATGACAAATGTCACAATGCTAAATGTCAAAAATGAAAAGTGTCACCATGAAAAATGTCAAAAATAACAAATTTCAAGATGGCAAATGTCAAAGATGTCAAATGACAAATGTCACAATGCTAAATGTCAAAAATGAAAAGTGTCACCATGAAAAATGTCAAAAATGACAAATTTCAAGATGGCAAATGTCAAAGATGTCAAATGACAAATGTCACAATGCTAAATGTCAAAAATGAAAAGTGTCACCATGAAAAATGTCAAAAATGACAAATTTCAAGATGGCAAATGTCAAAGATGTCAAATGACAAATGTCACAATGCTAAATGTCAAAAATGAAAAGTGTCACCATGAAAAATGTCAAAAATGACAAATTTCAAAATGGCAAATGTCAAAAATGTCAAATGACAAATGTCACAATGCTAAATGTCAAAAATGAAAAGTGTCACCATGAAAAATGTCAAAAATGAAAAGTGTCACCATGAAAAATGTCAAAAATAACAAATTTCAAGATGGCAAATGTCAAAGATGTCAAATGACAAATGTCACAATGCTAAATGTCAAAAATGAAAAGTGTCACCATGAAAAATGTCAAAAATGACAAATTTCAAGATGGCAAATGTCAAAGATGTCAAATTACAAATGTCACAATGCTAAATGTCAAAAATGAAAAGTGTCACCATGAAAAATGTCAAAAATAACAAATTTCAAGATGGCAAATGTCAAAGATGTCAAATGACAAATGTCACAATGCTAAATGTCAAAAATGAAAAGTGTCACCATGAAAAATGTCAAAAATGACAAATTTCAAGATGGCAAATGTCAAAGATGTCAAATGACAAATGTCACAATGCTAAATGTCAAAAATGAAAAGTGTCACCATGAAAAATGTCAAAAATGACAAATTTCAAGATGGCAAATGTCAAAGATGTCAAATGACAAATGTCACAATGCTAAATGTCAAAAATGAAAAGTGTCACCATGAAAAATGTCAAAAATGACAAATTTCAAAATGGCAAATGTCAAAAATGTCAAATGACAAATGTCACAATGCTAAATGTCAAAAATGAAAAGTGTCACCATGAAAAATGTCAAAAATGAAAAGTGTCACCATGAAAAATGTCAAAAATAACAAATTTCAAGATGGCAAATGTCAAAGATGTCAAATGACAAATGTCACAATGCTAAATGTCAAAAATGAAAAGTGTCACCATGAAAAATGTCAAAAATGACAAATTTCAAGATGGCAAATGTCAAAACTGACAAATGTCACAATGCTAAATGTCAAAAATGAAAAGTGTCACCATGAAAAATGTCAAAAATAACAAATTTCAAAATGGCAAATGTCAAAGATGTCAAATGACAAATGTCACAATGCTAAATGTCAAAAATGAAAAGTGTGACCCTGAAAAATGTCAAAAATGACAAATTTCAAGATGGCAAATGTCAAAGATGTCAAATGACAAATGTCACAATGCTAAATGTCAAAAATGAAAAGTGTCACCATGAAAAATGTCAAAAATGTCAAAGATGTCAAATGACAAATGTCACAATGCTCAATGTCAAAAATGAAAAGTGTCACCATGAAAAATGTCAAAAATGACAAATTTCAAGATGGCAAATATCAAAGATGTCAAATGACAAATGTCACAATGCTAAATGTCAAAAATGAAAAGTGTCACCATGAAAAATGTCAAAAATGACAAATTTCAAGATGGCAAATGTAAAAGATGTCAAATGACAAATGTCACAATGCTAAATGTCAAAAATGAAAAGTGTCAAAAATGACAAATTTCAAGATGGCAAATGTCTAAGATGTCAAATGACAAATGTCACAATGCTAAATGTCAAAAATGAAAAATGTCACCATGAAAAATGTCAAAAATGACAAATTTCAAGATGGCAAATGTCAAAGATGTCAAATGACAAATGTCACAATGCTAAATGTCAAAAATGAAAAGTGTCCCCATGAAAAATGTCAATAATGACAAATTTCAAAATGGCAAATGTCAAAGATGTCAAATGACAAATGTCACAATGCTAAATGTCAAAAATGAAAAGTGTCACCATGAAAAATGTCAAAAATGACAAATTTCAAGATGACAAATGTTAAAGATGTCGAATATGACAAATGTCACAATGATAAATGTCAAAAATGAAAAGTGTCACCATGAAAAATGTCAAAAATGACAAATTTCAAGATGGCAAATGTCAAAGATGTCAAATGACAAATGTCACAATGCTAAATGTCAAAAATGAAAAGTGTCACCATGAAAAATGTCAAAAATGACAAATTTCAAGATGGCAAATATCAAAGATGTCAAATGACAAATGTCACAATGCTAAATGTCAAAAATGACAAATTTCAAGATGGCAAATGGCAAAGATGTCAAATGACAAATGACACAATGCTAAATGTCAAAAATGAAAAGTGTCACCATGAAAAATGTCAAAAATGACAAATTTCAAGATGGCAAATGTCAAAGATGTCAAATGACAAATGTCACAATGCTAAATGTCAAAAATGAAAAGTGTCACCATGAAAAATGTCAAAAATGACAAATTTCAAGATGGCAAATGTCAAAGATGTCAAATGACAAATGTCACAATGCTAAATGTCAAAAATGAAAAGTGTCACCATGAAAAATGTCAAAAATAACAAATTTCAAGATGGCAAATATCAAAGATGTCAAAACTGACAAATGTCACAATGCTAAATGTCAAAAATGATAAGTGTCACCATGAAAAATGTCAAAAATGACAAATTTCAAGATGGCAAATGTCCAAGATGTCAAATGACAAATGTCACAATGCTAAATGTCAAAAATGACAAATTTTAAGATGGCAAATGTCAAAGATGTCAAATGACAAATGTCACAATGCTAAATGTCAAAAATGAAAAGTGTAACCATGAAAAATGTTAAAAATGACAAATTTCAAGATGGCAAATGTCAAAGATGTCAAATGACAAATGTCACAATGCTAAATGTCAAAAATGAAAAGTGTCACCATGAAAAATGTCAAAAATGACAAATTTCAAGATGGCAAATATCAAAGATGTCAAATGACAAATGTCACAATGCTAAATGTCAAAAATGACAAATTTCAAGATGGCAAATGTCAAAGATGTCAAATAACAAATGTCACAATGCTAAATGTCAAAAATGAAAAGTGTCACCATGAAAAATGTCAAAAATGACAAATTTCAAGATGGCAAATGTCAAAGATGTCAAATAACAAATGTCACAATGCTAAATGTCAAAAATGAAAAGTGTCACCATGAAAAATGTCAAAAATAACAAATTTCAAGATGGCAAATGTCAAAGATGTCAAATGACAAATGTCACAATGCTAAATGTCAAAAATGAAAAGTGTCACCATGAAAAATGTCAAAAATGACAAATTTCAAGATGGCAAATGTCAAAGATGTCAAATGACAAATGTCACAATGCTAAATGTCAAAAATAAAAAGTGTCACCATGAAAAATGTCAAGAATGACAAATTTCAAGATGGCAAATGTCAAAACTGACAAATGTCACAATGCTAAATGTCAAAAATGATAAGTGTCACCATGAAAAATGTCAAAAATGACAAATTTCAGGATGGCAAATGTCCAAGATGTCAAATGACAAATGTCACAATGCTAAATGTCAAAAATGACTAATTTCAAGATGGCAAATGTCAAAGATGTCAAATGACAAATGTCACAATGCTAAATGTCAAAAATGAAAAGTGTCACCATGAAAAATGTCAAAAATGACAAATTTCAAGATGGCAAATGTCAAAGATGTCAAATGACAAATGTCACAATGCTAAATGTCAAAAATGAAAAGTGTCACCATGAAAAATGTCAAAAATAACAAATTTCAAGATGGCAAATGTCAAAATGTCAAATGACAAATGTCACAATGCTAAATGTCAAAAATGAAAAGTGTCACCATGAAAAATGTCAAAAATGACAAATTTCAAGATGGCAAATGTCAAAGATGTCAAATGACAAATGTCACAATGCTAAATGTCAAAAATGAAAAGTGTCACCATGAAAAATGTCAAAAATAACAAATTTCAAGATGGCAAATGTCAAAATGTCAAATGACAAATGTCACAATGCTAAATGTCAAAAATGAAAAGTGTCACCATGAAAAATGTCAAAAATGACAAATTTTAAGATGGCAAATGTCAAAGATGTCAAATGACAAATGTCACAATGCTAAATGTCAAAAATGAAAAGTGTCACCATGAAAAATATCAAAAATGACAAATTTCAAGATGGCAAAAGTCAAATGAAAAATGTCACAATGCTAAATGTCAAAAATGAAAAGTGTCACCATGAAAAATGTCAAAAATGACAAATTTCAAGATGGCAAATATCAAAACTGACAAATATCACAATGCTAAATGTCAAAAATGATAAGTGTCACCATGAAAAATGTCAAAAATGACAAATTTCAAGATGGCAAATGTCCAAGATGTCAAATGACAAATGTCACAATGCTAAATGTCAAAAATGAAAAGTGTCACCATGAAAAATGTCAAAAATGACAAATTTCAAGATGGCAAATGTCAAAGATGTCAAATGACAAATGTCAAAAATAAAAAGTGTCAAAAATGACAAATTTCAAGATGGCAAATGTCTAAGATGTCAAATGACAAATGTCACAATGCTAAATGTCAAAAATGAAAAGTGTCACCGTGAAAAATATCAAAAATGACAAATTTCAAGATGGCAAATGTCAAAACTGACAAATGTCACAATGCTAAATGTCAAAAATGATAAGTGTCACCATGAAAAATGTCAAAAATGACAAATTTCAAGATGGCAAATGTAAAAGATGTCAAATGACAAATGTCACAATGCTAAATGTCAAAAATGAAAAGTGTCAAAAATGACAAATTTCAAGATGGCAAATGTCAAAGATGTCAAATGACAAATATCACAATGCTAAATGTCAAAAATGAAAAGTGTCACCATGAAAAATGTCAAAAATGACAAATTTCAAGATGGCAAATGTCAAAAATGTCAAATGACAAATGTCACAATGCTAAATGTCAAAATGAAAAGTGTCCCCATAAAAAATGTCAATAATGACAAATTTCAAGATGGCAAATGTCAAAGATGTCAAATGACAAATGTCACAATGATAAATGTCAAAAATGAAAAGTGTCTCCATGAAAAATGTCAAAAATGACAAATTTCAAGATGGCAAATGTCAAAGATGTCAAATGACAAATGTCACAATGCTAAATGTCAAAAATGAAAAGTGTCACCATGAAAAATGTTAAAAATGACAAATTTCAAGATGGCATATATCAAAGATGTCAAATGACAAATGTCACAATGCTAAATGTCAAAAATGACAAATTTCAAGATGGCAAATATCAAAGATGTCAAATAACAAATGTCACAATGCTAAATGTCAAAAATGACAAATTTCAAGATGGCAAATGTCAAAGATGTCAAATGACAAATGTCACAATGCTAAATGTCAAAAATGAAAAGTGTCACCATGAAAAATGTCAAAAATGACAAATTTCAAGATGGCAAATGTCAAAGATGTCAAATGACAAATGTCACAATGCTAAATGTCAAAAATGAAAAGTGTCACCATGAAAAATGTCAAAAATACCAAATTTCAAGATGGCAAATGTCAAAGATGTCAAATGACAAATGTTACAATGCTAAATGTCAAAAATGAAAAGTGTCTCCATAAAAAATGTCTAAAATGACAAATTTCAAGATGGCAAATGTCCAAAATGTCAAATGACAAATGTCACAATGCTAAATGTCAAAAATGACAAATTTCAAGATGGCAAATGTCAAAGATGTCAAATGACAAATGTCACAATGCTAAATGTCAAAAATGAAAAGTGCCACCATGAAAAATGTCAAAAATGACAAATTTCAAGATGGCAAATGTCAAAGATGTCAAATGACAAATGTCACAATGCTAAATGTCAAAGATGTCAAATGACAAATGTCACAATGCTAACTGTCAAAAATGAAAAGTGTCACCTTGAAAAATGTCAAAAATAACAAATTTCAAGATGACAAATGTCAAAGATGTCAAATGACAAATGTCACAATGCTAAATGTCAAAAATGAAAAGTGTCACCATGAAAAATGTCAAAAATGACAAATTTCAAGATGGCAAATGTCAAAGATGTCAAATGACAAATGTCAAAATGCTAAATGTCAAAAATGACAAATTTCAAGATGGCAAATGTCAATGATGTCAAATGACAAATGTCACAATGCTAAATGTCAAAAATGAAAAGTGTCACCATGAAAAATGTCAAAAATGACAAACTTCAAGATGGCAAATATCAAAGATGTCAAATGACAAATGTCACAATGCTAAATGTCAAAAATGACAAATTTCAAGATGGCAAATGTCAAAGATGTCAAATGACAAATGTCACAATGCTAAATGTCAAAAATGAAAAGTGTCACCATGAAAAATGTCAAAAATGACAAATTTCAAGATGGCAAATGTCCAAGATGTCAAATGACAAATGTCACAATGCTAAATGTTAAAAATGAAAAGTGTCACCATGAAAAATGTCAAAAATGACAAATTTCAAGATGGCAAATGTAAAAGATGTCAAATGACAAATGTCACAATGCTAAATGTCAAAAATGAAAAGTGTCAAAAATGACAAATTTCAAGATGGCAAATGTCTAAGATGTCAAATGCCAAATGTCACAATGCTAAATGTCAAAAATGAAAAGTGTCACCGTGAAAAATGTCAAAAATGACAAATTTCAAGATGGCAAATGTCAAAGATGTCAAATGACAAATGTCACAATGCTAAATGTCAAAAATGAAAAGTGTCACCATGAAAAATGTCAAAAATGACAAATTTCAAGATGGCAAATGTCAAAGATGTCAAATGACAAATGTCACAATGCTAAATGTCAAAAATGAAAAGTGTCCCCATGAAAAATGTCAATAATGACAAATTTCAAAATGGCAAATGTCAAAGATGTCAAATGACAAATGTCACAATGCTAAATGTCAAAAAGGAAAAGTGTCACCATGAAAAATGTCAAAAATGACAAATTTCAAGATGGCAAATGTCAAAGATGTCGAATATGACAAATGTCACAATGATAAATGTCAAAAATGAAAAGTGTCACCATAAAATGTCAAAAATGACAAATTTTAAGATGGCAAATGTCAAAGATGTCAAATGACAAATGTCACAATGCTAAATGTCAAAAATGAAAAGTGTCACCATGAAAAATGTCAAAAATGACAAATTTCAAGATGGCAAATATCAAAGATGTCAAATGACAAATGTCACAATGCTAAATGACAAATTTCAAGATGGCAAATGTCAAAGATGTCAAATGACAAATGACACAATGCTAAATGTCAAAAATGAAAAGTGTCACCATGAAAAATGTCAAAAATGACAAATTTCAAGATGGCAAATGTCAAAGATGTCAAATGACAAATGTCACAATGCTAAATGTCAAAAATGAAAAGTGTCACCATGAAAAATGTCAAAAATGACAAATTTCAAGATGGAAAATGTCAAAGATGTCAAATGACAAATGTCACAATGCTAAATGTCAAAAATGAAAAGTGTCACCATGAAAAATGTCAAAAATAACAAATTTCAAGATGGCAAATATCAAAGATGTCAAAACTGACAAATGTCACAATGCTAAATGTCAAAAATGATAAGTGTCACCATGAAAAATGTCAAAAATGACAAATTTCAAGATGGCAAATGTCCAAGATGTCAAATGACAAATGTCACAATGCTAAATGTCAAAAATTACAAATTTCAAGATGGCAAATGTCAAAGATGTCAAATGACAAATGTCACAATGCTAAATGTCAAAAATGAAAAGTGTCACCATGAAAAATGTTAAAAATGACAAATTTCAAGATGGCAAATGTCAAAGATGTCAAATGACAAATGTCACAATGCTAAATGTCAAAAATGAAAAGTGTCACCATGAAAAATGTCAAAAATGACAAATTTCAAGATGGCAAATATCAAAGATGTCAAATGACAAATGTCACAATGCTAAATGTCAAAAATGACAAATTTCAAGATGGCAAATGTCAAAGATGTCAAATGACAAATGTCACAATGCTAAATGTCAAAAATGAAAAGTGTCACCATGAAAAATGTCAAAAATGACAAATTTCAAGATGGCAAATGTCAAAGATGTCAAATGACAAATGTCACAATGCTAAATGTCAAAAATAAAAAGTGTCAACATGAAAAATGTCAAAAATAACAAATTTCAAGATGGCAAATGTCAAAGATGTCAAATGACAAATGTCACAATGCTAAATGTCAAAAATAAAAAGTGTCACCATGAAAAATGTCAAAAATGACAAATTTCAAGATGGCAGATGTCAAAACTGACAAATGTCACAATGCTAAATGTCAAAAATGATAAGTGTAACCATAAAAAATGTCAAAAATAACAAATTTCAGGATGGCAAATGTCCAAGATGTCAAATGACAAATGTCACAATGCTAAATGTCAAAAATGACAAATTTCAAGATGGCAAATGTCAAAGATGTCAAATGACAAATGTCACAATGCTAAATGTCAAAAATGAAAAGTGTCACCATGAAAAATGTCAAAAATGACAAATTTCAAGATGGCAAATGTCAAAGATGTCAAATGACAAATGTCACAATGCTAAATGTCAAAAATGAAAAGTGTCACCATGAAAAATGTCAAAAATAACAAATTTCAAGATGGCAAATGTCAAAGATGTCAAATGACAAATGTCACAATGCTAAATGTCAAAAATGAAAAGTGTCACCATGAAAAATGTCAAAAATGACAAATTTCAAGATGGCAAATGTCAAAGATGTTAAATGACAAATGTCACAATGCTAAATGTCAAAAATGAAAAGTGTCACCATGAAAAATGTCAAAAATGACAAATTTCAAGATGGCAAATGTCAAAGATGTCAAATGACAAATGTCACAATGCTAAATGTCAAAAATAAAAAGTGTCACTATAAAAAATATCAAAAATGACAAATTTCAAGATGGCAAATGTCAAATGACAAATGTCACAATGCTAAATGTCAAAAATGAAAAGTGTCACCATGAAAAATGTCAAAAATGACAAATTTCAAGATGGCAAATATCAAAACTGACAAATATCACAATGCTAAATGTCAAAAATGATAAGTGTCACCATGAAAAATGTCAAAAATGACAAATTTCAAGATGGCAAATGTCCAAGATGTCAAATGACAAATGTCACAATGCTAAATGTCAAAAATGAAAAGTGTCACCATGAAAAATGTCAAAAATGACAAATTTCAAGATGGCAAATGTCAAAGATGTCAAATGACAAATGTCACAATGCTAAATGTCAAAAATAAAAAGTGTCAAAAATGACAAATTTCAAGATGGCAAATGTCTAAGATGTCAAATGACAAATGTCACAATGCTAAATGTCAAAAATGAAAAGTGTCACCGTGAAAAATGTCAAAAATGACAAATTTCAAGATGGCAAATGTCAAAACTGACAAATGTCACAATGCTAAATGTCAAAAATGATAAGTGTCACCATGAAAAATGTCAAAAATGACAAATTTTAAGATGGCAAATGTCCGAGATGTCAAATGACAAATGTCACAATGCTAAATGTCAAAAATGAAAAGTGTCACCATGAAAAATGTCAAAAATGACAAATTTCAAGATGGCAAATGTAAAAGATGTCAAATGACAAATGTCACAATGCTAACTGTCAAAAATGAAAAGTGTCAAAAATGACAAATTTCAAGATGGCAAATGTCAAAAATGTCAAATGACAAATGTCACAATGCTAAATGTCAAAAATGAAAAGTGTCACCGTGAAAAATGTCAAAAATAACAAATTTCAAGATGGCAAATGTCAAAGATGTCAAATGACAAATATCACAATGCTAAATGTCAAAAATGAAAAGTGTCACCATGAAAAATGTCAAAAATGACAAATTTCAAGATGGCAAATGTCAAAAATGTCAAATGACAAATGTCACAATGCTAAATGTCAAAAATGAAAAGTGTCCCCATAAAAAATGTCAATAATGACAAATTTCAAGATGGCAAATGTCAAAGATGTCAAATGACAAATGTCACAATGATAAATGTCAAAAATGAAAAGTTTCTCCATGAAAAATGTCAAAAATGACAAATTTCAAGATGGCAAATGACAAATGTCACACTGCTAAATGTCAAAAATGAAAAGTGTCACCATGAAAAATGTCAAAAATGACAAATTTCAAGATGGCATATATCAAAGATGTCAAATGACAAATGTCACAATGCTAAATGTCAAAAATGACAAATTTCAAGATGGCAAATGTCAAAGATGTCAAATGACAAATGTCACAATGCTAAATGTCAAAAATGAAAAGTGTCACCATGAAAAATGTCAAAAATGACAAATTTCAAGATGGCAAATGTCAAAGATGTCAAATGACAAATGTCACAATGCTAAATGTCAAAAATGAAAAGTGTCACCATGAAAAATGTCAAAAATAACAAATTTCAAGATGGCAAATGTCAAAGATGTCAAATGACAAATATCACAATGCTAAATGTCAAAAATGAAAAGTGTCACCATGAAAAATGTCAAAAATGACAAATTTCAAGATGGCAAATGTCAAAGATGTCAAATGACAAATGTCACAATGCTAAATGTCAAAAATGAAAAGTGTCACCATGAGAAATGTCAAAAATAACAAATTTCAAGATGGCAAATGTCAAAGATGTCAAATCACAAATGTCACAATGCTAAATGTCAAAAATGACAAATTTCAAGATGGCAAATGTCAAAGATGTCAAATGACAAATGTCACAATGCTAAATGTCAAAAATGAAAAGTGTCACCATGAAAAATGTCAAAAATGACAAATTTCAAGATGGCAAATATCAAAGATGTCAAATGACAAATGTCACAATGCTAAATGTCAAAAATGACAAATTTCAAGATGGCAAATGTCAAAGATGTCAAATGACAAATGTCACAATGCTAAATGTCAAAAATGAAAAGTGTCACCATGAAAAATGTCAAAAATGACAAATTTCAAGATGGCCAATGTCAAAGATGTCAAATGACAAATGTCACAATGCTAAATGTCAAAAATGAAGAGTGTCACCATGAAAAATGTCAAAAATAACAAATTTCAAGATGGCAAATGTCAAAGATGTCAAATGACAAATGTCACAATGCTAAATGTCAAAAATGAAAAGTGTCACCATGAAAAATGTCTAAAATGACAAATTTCAAGATGGCAGATGTCAAAGATGTCAAATGACAAATGTCACAATGCTAAATGTCAAAAATGAAAAGTGTCACCAGGAAAAATGTCAAAAATAACAAATTTCAAGATGGCAAATGTCAAAGATGTCAAATGACAAATTTCACAATGCTAAATGTCAAAAATGACAAATTTCAAGATGGCAAATGTCAAAGATGTCAAATGACAAATGTCACAATGCTAAATGTCAAAAATGATAAGTGTCACCATGAAAAATGTCAAAAATAACAAATTTCAAGATGGCAAATGTCCAAGATGTCAAATGACAAATGTCACAATGCTAAATGTCAAAAATGACAAATTTCAAGATGGCAAATGTCAAAGATGTCAAATGACAAATGTCACAATGCTAAACGTCAAAAATGAAAAGTGTCACCATGAAAAATGTCAAAAATGACAAATTTTAAGATGGCAAATGTCAAAGATGTCAAATGACAAATGTCACAATGCTAAATGTCAAAAATGAAAAGTGTCACCATGAAAAATGTCAAAAATGACAAATTTCAAGATGGCAAATATCAAAGATGTCAAATGACAAATTTCACAATGCTAAATGTCAAAAATGATAAGTGTCACCATGAAAAATGTCAAAAATGACAAATTTCAAGATGGCAAATGTCCAAGATGTCAAATGACAAATGTCACAATGCTAAATGTCAAAAATGACAAATTTCAAGATGGCAAATGTCAAAGATGTCAAATGACAAATGTCACAATGCTAAATGTCAAAAATTAAAAGTGTCACCATGAAAAATGTCAAAAATGACAAATTTCAAAATGGCAAATGTCAAAGATGTCAAATGACAAATGTCACAATGCTAAATGTCAAAAATGAAAAGTGTCACCATGAAAAATGTCAAAAATGACAAATTTTAAGATGGCAAATATCAAAGATGTCAAATGACAAATGTCACAATGCTAAATGTCAAAAATGAAAAGTGTCACCATGAAAAATGTCAAAAATAACAAATTTCAAGATAGCAAATGTCAAAGATGTCAAATGACAAATGTCACAATGCTAAATGTCAAAAATGAAAAGTGTCACCATGAAAAATGTCAAAAATGACAAATTTCAAGATGGCAAATGTCAAAGATGTCAAATGACAAATGTCACAATGCTAAATGTCAAAAATGAAAAGTGTCACCATGAAAAATGTCAAAAATGACAAATTTCAAGATGGCAAATGTCCAAGATGTCAAATGAAAAATGTCACAATGCTAAATGTCAAAAATGACAAATTTCAAGATGGCAAATATCAAAGATGTCAAATGACAAATGTCACAATGCTAAATGTCAAAAATGAAAAGTGTCACCATGAAAAATGACAAATTTCAAAATGGCAAATGTCAAAGATGTCAAATGACAAATGTCACAATGCTAAATGTCAAAAATGAAACGTGTCACCATGAAAAATGTCAAAAATGACAAATTTTAAGATGGCAAATATCAAAGATGTCAAATGACAAATGTCACAATGCTAAATGTCAAAAATGAAAAGTGTCACCATGAAAAATGTCAAAAATAACAAATTTCAATATGGCAAATGTCAAAGATGTCAAATGACAAATGTCACAATGCTAAATGTCAAAAATGAAAAGTGTCACCATGAAAAATGTCAAAAATGACAAATTTCAAGATGGCAAATGTCAAAGATGTCAAATGACAAATGTCACAATGCTAAATGTCAAAAATGAAAAGTGTCACCATGAAAAATGTCAAAAATAACAAATTTTAAGATGGCAAATGTCAAAGATGTCAAATGACAAATGTCACAATGCTAAATGTCAAAAATGAAAAGTGTCACCATGAAAAATGTCAAAAATGACAAATTTTAAGATGGCAAATGTCAAAACTGACAAATGTCACAATGCTAAATGTCAAAAATGATAAGTGTCACCATGAAAAATGTCATTATTGACAAATTTCAAGATGGCAAATGTCCAAGATGTCAAATGACAAATGTCACAATGCTAAATGTCAAAAATGACAAATTTCAAGATGGCAAATGTCAAAGATGTCAAATGATAAATGTCACAATGCTAAATGTCAAAAATGAAAAGTGTCACCATAAAAAATGTCAAAAATGACAAATTTCAAGATGGCAAATGTCAAAGATGTCAAATGACAAATGTCACAATGCTAAATGTCAAAAATGAAAAGTGTCACCATGAAAAATGTCAAAAATAACAAATTTCAAGATGGCAAATGTCAAAGATGTCAAATGACAAATGTCAAAAATGAAAAGTGTGACCATGAAAAATGTCAAAAATGACAAATTTCAAGATGGCAAATGTCAAAGATGTCAAATGACAAATGTCACAATGCTAAATGTCAAAAATGAAAAGTGTCACCATGAAAAATGTCAAAAATGTCAAAGATGTCAAATGACAAATGTCACAATGCTAAATGTCAAAAATGAAACGTGTCACCATGAAAAATGTCAAAAATGACAAATTTCAAGATGGCAAATGTCAAAACTGACAAATGTCACAATGCTTAATGTCAAAAATGATAAGTGTCACCATGAAAAATGTCAAAAATGACAAATTTCAAGATGGCAAATGTCCAAGATGTCAAATGACAAATGTCACAATGCTAAATGTCAAAAATGAAAAGTGTCACCATGAAAAATGTCAAAAATGACAAATTTCAAGATGGCAAATGTAAAAGATGTCAAATGACAAATGTCACAATGCTAAATGAAAAGTGTCACCATGAAAAATGTCAAAAATAACAAATTTTAAGATGGCAAATGTCAAAGATGTCAAATGACAAATGTCACAATGCTAAATGTCAAAAATGAAAAGTGTCACCATGAAAAATGTCAAAAATGACAAATTTTAAGATGGCAAATGTCAAAACTGACAAATGTCACAATGCTAAATGTCAAAAATGATAAGTGTCACCATGAAAAATGTCATTATTGACAAATTTCAAGATGGCAAATGTCCAAGATGTCAAATGACAAATGTCACAATGCTAAATGTCAAAAATGACAAATTTCAAGATGGCAAATGTCAAAGATGTCAAATGATAAATGTCACAATACTAAATGTCAAAAATGAAAAGTGTCACCATGAAAAATGTCAAAAATGACAAATTTCAAGATGGCAAATGTCAAAGATGTCAAATGACAAATGTCACAATGCTAAATGTCAAAAATGAAAAGTGTCACCATGAAAAATGTCAAAAATAACAAATTTCAAGATGGCAAATGTCAAAGATGTCAAATGACAAATGTCAAAAATGAAAAGTGTGACCATGAAAAATGTCAAAAATGACAAATTTCAAGATGGCAAATGTCAAAGATGTCAAATGACAAATGTCACAATGCTAAATGTCAAAAATGAAAAGTGTCACCATGAAAAATGTCAAAAATGTCAAAGATGTCAAATGACAAATGTCACAATGCTAAATGTCAAAAATGAAACGTGTCACCATGAAAAATGTCAAAAATGACAAATTTCAAGATGGCAAATGTCAAAACTGACAAATGTCACAATGCTTAATGTCAAAAATGATAAGTGTCACCATGAAAAATGTCAAAAATGACAAATTTCAAGATGGCAAATGTCCAAGATGTCAAATGACAAATGTCACAATGCTAAATGTCAAAAATGAAAAGTGTCACCATGAAAAATGTCAAAAATGACAAATTTCAAGATGGCAAATGTAAAAGATGTCAAATGACAAATGTCACAATGCTAAATGCCAAAAATGAAAAGTGTCAAAAATGACAAATTTCAAGATGGCAAATGTCTAAGATGTCAAATGACAAATGTCACAATGCTAAATGTCAAAAATGAAAAGTGTCACCGTGAAAAATGTCAAAAATGACAAATTTCAAGATGACAAATGTCAAAGATGTCAAATGACAAATGTCACAATGCTAAATGTCAAAAATGAAAAGTGTCACCATGAAAAATGTCAAAAATGACAAATTTCAAGATGGCAAATCTCAAAGATGTCAAATGACAAATGTCACAATGCTAAATGTCAAAAATGAAAAGTGTCCCCATGAAAAATGTCAATAATGACAAATTTCAAAATGGCAAATGCCAAAGATGTCAAATGACAAATGTCACAATGCTAAATGTCAAAAATGAAAAGTGTCACCATGAAAAATGTCAAAAATGACAAATTTCAAGATGGCAAATGTCAAAGATGTCGAATATGACAAATGTCACAATGATAAATGTCAAAAATGAAAAGTGTCACCATGAAAAATGTCAAAAATGACAAATTTCAAGATGGCAAATGTCAAAGATGTCAAATGACAAATGTCACAATGCTAAATGTCAAAAATGAAAAGTGTCACCATGAAAAATGTCAAAAATGCCAAATTTCAAGATGGCAAATATCAAAGATGTCAAATGACAAATGTCACAATGCTAAATGTCAAAAATGACAAATTTCAAGATGGCAAATGGCAAAGATGTCAAATGACAAATGACACAATGCTAAATGTCAAAAATGAAAAGTGTCACCATGAAAAATGTCAAAAATGACAAATTTCAAGATGGCAAATGTCAAAGATGTCAAATGACAAATGTCACAATGCTAAATGTCAAAAATGAAAAGTGTCACCATGAAAAATGTCAAAAATGACAAATTTCAAGATGGCAAATGTCAAAGATGTCAAATGACAAATGTCACAATGCTAAATGTCAAAAATGAAAAGTGTCACCATGAAAAATGTCAAAAATAACAAATTTCAAGATGGCAAATATCAAAGATGTCAAAACTGACAAATGTCACAATGCTAAATGTCAAAAATGATAAGTGTCACCATGAAAAATGTCAAAAATGACAAATTTCAAGATGGCAAATGTCCAAGATGTCAAATGACAAATGTCACAATGCTAAATGTCAAAAATGACAAATTTCAAGATGGCAAATGTCAAAGATGTCAAATGACAAATGTCACAATGCTAAATGTCAAAAATGAAAAGTGTCACCATGAAAAATGTTAAAAATGACAAATTTCAAGATGGCAAATGTCAAAGATGACAAATGACAAATGTCACAATGCTAAATGTCAAAAATGAAAAGTGTCACCATGAAAAATGTCAAAAATGACAAATTTCAAGATGGCAAATATCAAAGATGTCAAATGACAAATGTCACAATGCTAAATGTCAAAAATGACAAATTTCAAGATGGCAAATGTCAAAGATGTCAAATGACAAATGTCACAATGCTAAATGTCAAAAATGAAAAGTGTCACCATGAAAAATGTCAAAAATGACAAATTTCAAGATGGCAAATGTCAAAGATGTCAAATAACAAATGTCACAATGCTAAATGTCAAAAATGAAAAGTGTCACCATGAAAAATGTCAAAAATAACAAATTTCAAGATGGCAAATGTCAAAGATGTCAAATGACAAATGTCACAAGGCTAAATGTCAAAAATGAAAAGTGTCACCATGAAAAATGTCAAAAATGACAAATTTCAAGATGGCAAATGTCAAAGATGTCAAATGACAAATGTCACAATGCTAAATGTCAAAAATAAAAAGTGTCAACATGAAAAATGTCAAAAATAACAAATTTCAAGATGGCAAATGTCAAAGATGTCAAATGACAAATGTCACAATGCTAAATGTCAAAAATAAAAAGTGTCACCATGAAAAATGTCAAAAATGACAAATTTCAAGATGGCAAATGTCAAAACTGACAAATGTCACAATGCTAAATGTCAAAAATGATAAGTGTCACCATGAAAAATGTCAAAAATGACAAATTTCAGGATGGCAAATGTCCAAGATGTCAAATGACAAATGTCACAATGCTAAATGTCAAAAATGACAAATTTCAAGATGGCAAATGTCAAAGATGTCAAATGTCAAATGTCACAATGCTAAATGTCAAAAATGAAAAGTGTCACCATGAAAAATGTCAAAAATGACAAATTTCAAGATGGCAAATGTCAAAGATGTCAAATGACAAATGTCACAATGCTAAATGTCAAAAATGAAAAGTGTCACCATAAAAAATGTTAAAAATAACAAATTTCAAGATGGCAAATGACAAATGTCACAATGCTAAGTGTCAAAAATGAAAAGTGTCACCATGAAAAATGTCAAAAATGACAAATTTCAAGATGGCAAATGTCAAAGATGTTAAATGACAAATGTCACAATGCTAAATGTCAAAAATGAAAAGTGTCACCATGAAAAATGTCAAAAATGACAAATTTCAAGATGGCAAATGTCAAAGATGTCAAATTACAAATGTCACAATGCTAAATGTCAAAAATGAAAAGTGTCAAAAATGACAAATTTCAAGATGGCAAATGTCTAAGATGTCAAATGACAAATGTCACAATGCTAAATGTCAAAAATGAAAAGTGTCACCGTAAAAAATGTCAAAAATGACAAATTTCAAGATGGAAAATGTCAAAACTGACAAATGTCACAATGCTAAATGTCAAAAATGATAAGTGTCACCATGAAAAATGTCAAAAATGACAAATTTCAAGATGGCAAATGTCCGAGATGTCAAATGACAAATGTCACAATGCTAAATGTCAAAAATGAAAAGTGTCACCATGAAAAATGTCAAAAATGACAAATTTTAAGATGGCAAATGTAAAAGATGTCAAATGACAAATGTCACAATGCTAAATGTCAAAAATGAAAAGTGTCAAAAATGACAAATTTCAAGATGGCAAATGTCTAAGATGTCAAATGACAAATGTCACAATGCTAAATGTCAAAAATGAAAAGTGTCACCGTGAAAAATGTCAAAAATAACAAATTTCAAGATGGCAAATGTCAAAGATGTCAAATGACAAATATCACAATGCTAAA
Organism: Altica lythri; assembly: GCA_964028335.1. Lineage (NCBI taxonomy): Eukaryota > Metazoa > Arthropoda > Insecta > Coleoptera > Chrysomelidae > Altica > Altica lythri. The sequence goes on along the minus strand of OZ034800.1, from coordinate 10,872,537 downwards.
TGTCAAAAATGAAAAGTGTCACCATGAAAAATGTCAAAAATGACAAATTTTAAGATGGCCAATGTCAAAAATGTCAAATGACAAATGTCACAATGCTAAATGTCAAAAATGAAAAGTGTCCCCATAAAAAATGTCAATAATGACAAATTTCAAGATGGCAAATGTCAAAGATGTCAAATGACAAATGTCACAATGATAAATGTCAAAAATGAAAAGTGTCTCCATGAAAAATGTCAAAAATGACAAATTTCAAGATGGCAAATGTCAAAGATGTCAAATGACAAATGTCACAATGCTAAATGTCAAAAATGAAAAGTGTCACCATGAAAAATGTCAAAAATGACAAATTTCAAGATGGCAAATGTCAAAGATGTCAAATGACAAATGTCACAATGCTAAATGTCAAAAATGAAAAGTGTCACCATGAAAAATGTCAAAAATAACAAATTTCAAGATGGCAAATGTCAAAGATGTCAAATGACAAATATCACAATGCTAAATGTCAAAAATGAAAAGTGTCACCATGAAAAATGTCAAAAATGACAAATTTCAAGATGGCAAATGTCAAAGATGTCAAATGACAAATGTCACAATGCTAAATGTCAAAAATGAAAAGTGTCACCATGAAAAATGTCAAAAATAACAAATTTCAAGATGGCAAATGTCAAAGATGTCAAATGACAAATGTCACAATGCTAAATGTCAAAAATGACAAATTTCAAGATGGCAAATGTCAAAGATGTCAAATGACAAATGTCACAATGCTAAATGTCAAAAATGAAAAGTGTCACCATGAAAAATGTTAAAAATGACAAATTTCAAGATACCAAATGTCAATGATGTCAAATGACAAATGTCACAATGCTAAATGTCAAAAATGAAAAGTTTCACCATGAAAAATGTCAAAAATGACAAATTTCAAGATGGCAAATATCAAAGATGTCAAATGACAAATGTCACAATGCTAAATGTCAAAAATGACAAATTTCAAGATGGCAAATGTCAAAGATGTCAAATGACAAATGTCACAATGCTAAATGTCAAAAATGAAAAGTGTCACCATGAAAAATGTCAAAAATGACAAATTTCAAGATGGCAAATGTCAAAGATGTCAAATGACAAATGTCACAATGCTAAATGTCAAAAATGAAAAGTGTTACCATGAAAAATGTCAAAAATAACAAATTTCAAGATGGCAAATGTCAAAGATGTCAAATGACAAATGTCACAATGCTAAATGTCAAAAATGAAAAGTGTCACCATGAAAAATGTCTAAAATGACAAATTTCAAGATGGCAAATGTCCAAGATGTCAAATGACAAATGTCACAATGTTAAATGTCAAAAATGACAAATTTCAAGATGGCAAATGTCAAAGATGTCAAATGACAAATGTCACAATGCTAAATGTCAAAAATGAAAAGTGTCACCATGAAAAATGTCAAAAATGACAAATTTCAAGATGGCAAATGTCAAAGATGTCAAATGACAAATGTCACAATGCTAAATGTCAAAGATGTCAAATGACAAATGTAACAATGCTAAATGTCAAAAATGAAAAGTGTCACCTTGAAAAATGTCAAAAATAACAAATTTCAAGATGGCAAATGTCAAAGATGTCAAATGACAAATGTCACAATGCTAAATGTCAAAAATGAAAAGTGTCACCATGAAAAATGTCAAAAATGTCAAAGATGTCAAATGACAAATGTCACAATGCTAAATGTCAAAAATGAAACGTGTCACCATGAAAAATGTTAAAAATGACAAATTTCAAGATGGCAAATGTCAAAACTGACAAATGTCACAATGCTTAATGTCAAAAATGATAAGTGTCACCATGAAAAATGTCAAAAATGACAAATTTCAAGATGGCAAATGTCCAAGATGTCAAATGACAAATGTCACAATGCTAAATGTCAAAAATGAAAAGTGTCACCATGAAAAATGTCAAAAATGACAAATTTCAAGATGGCAAATGTAAAAGATGTCAAATGACAAATGTCACAATGCTAAATGTCAAAAATGAAAAGTGTCAAAAATGACAAATTTCAAGATGGCAAATGTCTAAGATGTCAAATGACAAATGTCACAATGCTAAATGTCAAAAATGAAAAGTGTCACCGTGAAAAATGTCAAAAATGACAAATTTCAAGATGACAAATGTCAAAGATGTCAAATGACAAATGTCACAATGCTAAATGTCAAAAATGAAAAGTGTCACCATGAAAAATGTCAAAAATGACAAATTTCAAGATGGCAAATCTCAAAGATGTCAAATGACAAATGTCACAATGCTAAATGTCAAAAATGAAAAGTGGCACCATGAAAAATGTCAATAATGACAAATTTCAAAATGGCAAATGCCAAAGATGTCAAATGACAAATGTCACAATGCTAAATGTCAAAAATGAAAAGTGTCACCATGAAAAATGTCAAAAATGACAAATTTCAAGATGGCAAATGTCAAAGATGTCGAATATGACAAATGTCACAATGATAAATGTCAAAAATGAAAAGTGTCACCATGAAAAATGTCAAAAATGACAAATTTCAAGATGGCAAATGTCAAAGATGTCAAATGACAAATGTCACAATGCTAAATGTCAAAAATGAAAAGTGTCACCATGAAAAATGTCAAAAATGACAAATTTCAAGATGGCAAATATCAAAGATGTCAAATGACAAATGTCACAATGCTAAATGTCAAAAATGACAAATTTCAAGATGGCAAATGGCAAAGATGTCAAATGACAAATGACACAATGCTAAATGTCAAAAATGAAAAGTGTCACCATGAAAAATGTCAAAAATGACAAATTTCAAGATGGCAAATGTCAAAGATGTCAAATGACAAATGTCACAATGCTAAATGTCAAAAATGAAAAGTGTCACCATGAAAAATGTCAAAAATGACAAATTTCAAGATGGCAAATGTCAAAGATGTCAAATGACAAATGTCACAATGCTAAATGTCAAAAATGAAAAGTGTCACCATGAAAAATGTCAAAAATAACAAATTTCAAGATGGCAAATATCAAAGATGTCAAAACTGACAAATGTCACAATGCTAAATGTCAAAAATGATAAGTGTCACCATGAAAAATGTCAAAAATGACAAATTTCAAGATGGCAAATGTCCAAGATGTCAAATGACAAATGTCACAATGCTAAATGTCAAAAATGACAAATTTCAAGATGGCAAATGTCAAAGATGTCAAATGACAAATGTCACAATGCTAAATGTCAAAAATGAAAAGTGTCACCATGAAAAATGTTAAAAATGACAAATTTCAAGATGGCAAATGTCAAAGATGACAAATGACAAATGTCACAATGCTAAATGTCAAAAATGAAAAGTGTCACCATGAAAAATGTCAAAAATGACAAATTTCAAGATGGCAAATATCAAAGATGTCAAATGACAAATGTCACAATGCTAAATGTCAAAAATGACAAATTTCAAGATGGCAAATGTCAAAGATGTCAAATGACAAATGTCACAATGCTAAATGTCAAAAATGAAAAGTGTCACCATGAAAAATGTCAAAAATGACAAATTTCAAGATGGCAAATGTCAAAGATGTCAAATAACAAATGTCACAATGCTAAATGTCAAAAATGAAAAGTGTCACCATGAAAAATGTCAAAAATAACAAATTTCAAGATGGCAAATGTCAAAGATGTCAAATGACAAATGTCACAATGCTAAATGTCAAAAATGAAAAGTGTCACCATGAAAAATGTCAAAAATTACAAATTTCAAGATGGCAAATGTCAAAGATGTCAAATGACAAATGTCACAATGCTAAATGTCAAAAATAAAAAGTGTCAACATGAAAAATGTCAAAAATAACAAATTTCAAGATGGCAAATGTCAAAGATGTCAAATGACAAATGTCACAATGCTAAATGTCAAAAATAAAAAGTGTCACCATAAAAAATGTCAAAAATGACAAATTTCAAGATGGTAAATGTCAAAACTGACAAATGTCAAATGTCACAATGCTAAATGTCAAAAATGAAAAGTGTCACCATGAAAAATGTCAAAAATGACAAATTTCAAGATGGCAAATGTCAAAGATGTCAAATGACAAATGTCACAATGCTAAATGTCAAAAATGAAAAGTGTCACCATAAAAAATGTCAAAAATAAAAAATTTCAAGATGGCAAATGACAAATGTCACAATGCTAAGTGTCAAAAATGAAAAGTGTCACCATGAAAAATGTCAAAAATGACAAATTTCAAGATGGCAAATGTCAAAGATGTTAAATGACAAATGTCACAATGCTAAATGTCAAAAATGAAAAGTGTCACCATGAAAAATGTCAAAAATGACAAATTTCAAGATGGCAAATGTCAAAGATGTCAAATTACAAATGTCACAATGCTAAATGTCAAAAATGAAAAGTGTCACCATGAAAAATATCAAAAATGACAAATTTCAAGATGGCAAATGTCAAATGACAAATGTCACAATGCTAAATGTCAAAAATGAAAAGTGCCACCATGAAAAATGTCAAAAATGACAAATTTCAAGATGGCAAATATCAAAACTGACAAATATCACAATGCTAAATGTCAAAAATGATAAGTGTCACCATGAAAAATGTCAAAAATGACCAATTTCAAGATGGCAAATGTCCAAGATGTCAAATGACAAATGTCACAATGCTAAATGTCAAAAATGAAAAGTGTCACCATGAAAAATGTCAAAAATGACAAATTTCAAGATGGCAAATGTCAAAGATGTCAAATGACAAATGTCACAATGCTAAATGTCAAAAATAAAAAGTGTCAAAAATGACAAATTTCAAGATGGCAAATGTCTAAGATGTCAAATGACAAATGTCACAATGCTAAATGTCAAAAATGAAAAGTGTCACCGTAAAAAATGTCAAAAATGACAAATTTCAAGATGGAAAATGTCAAAACTGACAAATGTCACAATGCTAAATGTCAAAAATGATAAGTGTCACCATGAAAAATCTCAAAAATGACAAATTTCAAGATGGCAAATGTCCGAGATGTCAAATGACAAATGTCACAATGCTAAATGTCAAAAATGAAAAGTGTCACCATGAAAAATGTCAAAAATGACAAATTTCAAGATGGCAAATGTAAAAGATGTCAAATGACAAATGTCACAATGCTAAATGTCAAAAATGAAAAGTGTCAAAAATGACAAATTTCAAGATGGCAAATGTCTAAGATGTCAAATGACAAATGTCACAATGCTAAATGTCAAAAATGAAAAGTGTCACCGTGAAAAATGTCAAAAATAACAAATTTCAAGATGGCAAATGTCAAAGATGTCAAATGACAAATATCACAATGCTAAATGTCAAAAATGAAAAGTGTCACCATGAAAAATGTCAAAAATGACAAATTTTAAGATGGCCAATGTCAAAAATGTCAAATGACAAATGTCACAATGCTAAATGTCAAAAATGAAAAGTGTCCCCATAAAAAATGTCAATAATGACAAATTTCAAGATGGCAAATGTCAAAGATGTCAAATGACAAATGTCACAATGATAAATGTCAAAAATGAAAAGTGTCTCCATGAAAAATGTCAAAAATGACAAATTTCAAGATGGCAAATGTCAAAGATGTCAAATGACAAATGTCACAATGCTAAATGTCAAAAATGAAAAGTGTCACCATGAAAAATGTCAAAAATGACAAATTTCAAGATGGCAAATGTCAAAGATGTCAAATGACAAATGTCACAATGCTAAATGTCAAAAATGAAAAGTGTCACCATGAAAAATGTCAAAAATAACAAATTTCAAGATGGCAAATGTCAAAGATGTCAAATGACAAATATCACAATGCTAAATGTCAAAAATGAAAAGTGTCACCATGAAAAATGTCAAAAATGACAAATTTCAAGATGGCAAATGTCAAAGATGTCAAATGACAAATGTCACAATGCTAAATGTCAAAAATGAAAAGTGTCACCATGAAAAATGTCAAAAATAACAAATTTCAAGATGGCAAATGTCAAAGATGTCAAATGACAAATGTCACAATGCTTATTGTCAAAAATGACAAATTTCAAGATGGCAAATGTCAAAGATGTCAAATGACAAATGTCACAATGCTAAATGTCAAAAATGAAAAGTGTCACCATGAAAAATGTTAAAAATGACAAATTTCAAGATGCCAAATGTCAATGATGTCAAATGACAAATGTCACAATGCTAAATGTCAAAAATGAAAAGTGTCACCATGAAAAATGTCAAAAATGACAAATTTCAAGATGGCAAATATCAAAGATGTCAAATGACAAATGTCACAATGCTAAATGTCAAAAATGACAAATTTCAAGATGGCAAATGTCAAAGATGTCAAATGACAAATGTCACAATGCTAAATGTCAAAAATGAAAAGTGTCACCATGAAAAATGTCAAAAATGACAAATTTCAAGATGGCAAATGTCAAAGATGTCAAATGACAAATGTCACAATGCTAAATGTCAAAAATGAAAATTGTTACCATGAAAAATGTCAAAAATAACAAATTTCAAGATGGCAAATGTCAAAGATGTCAAATGACAAATGTCACAATGCTAAATGTCAAAAATGAAAAGTGTCACCATGAAAAATGTCTAAAATGACAAATTTCAAGATGGCAAATGTCCAAGATGTCAAATGACAAATGTCACAATGTTAAATGTCAAAAATGACGAATTTCAAGATGGCAAATGTCAAAGATGTCAAATGACAAATGTCACAATGCTAAATGTCAAAAATGAAAAGTGTCACCATGAAAAATGTCAAAAATGACAAATTTCAAGATGGCAAATGTCAAAGATGTCAAATGACAAATGTCACAATGCTAATTGTCAAAGATGTCAAATGACAAATGTAACAATGCTAAATGTCAAAAATGAAAAGTGTCACCTTGAAAAATGTCAAAAATAACAAATTTCAAGATGGCAAATGTCAAAGATGTCAAATGACAAATGTCACAATGCTAAATGTCAAAAATGAAAAGTGTCACCATGAAAAATGTCAAAAATGACAAATTTCAAGATGGCAAATGTCAAAGATGTCAAATGACAAATGTCACAATGCTAAATGTCAAAAATGACAAATTTCAAGATGGCAAATGTCAAAGATGTCAAATGCCAAATGTCACAATGCTAAATGTCAAAAATGAAAAGTGTCACCATGAAAAATGTTAAAAATGACAAATTTCAAGATGGCAAATGTCAATGATGTCAAATGACAAATGTCACAATGCTAAATGTCAAAAATGAAAAGTGTCACCATGAAAAATGTCAAAAAAGCAAAATTTCAAGATGGCAAATATCAAAGATGTGAAATGACAAATGTCACAATGCTAAATGTCAAAACTGACAAATTTCAAGATGGCAAATGTCAAAGATGTCAAATCACAAATGTCACAATGCTAAATGTCAAAAATGAAAAGTGTCACCATGAAAAATGTCAAAAATGACACATTTCAAGATGGCAAATGTCCAAGATGTCAAATGACAAATGTCAAAAATGAAAAGTGTTACCATAAAAAATGTCAAAAATGACAAATTTCAAGATGGCAAATGTAAAAGATGTCAAATGACAAATGTCACAATGCTAAATGTCAAAAATGAAAAGTGTCAAAAATGACAAATTTCAAGATGGCAAATGTCTAAGATGTCAAATGACAAATGTCACAATGCTAAATGTCAAAAATGAAAAGTGTCACCGTGAAAAATGTCAAAAATGACAAATTTCAAGATGGCAAATGTCAAAGATGTCAAATGACAAATGTCACAATGCTAAATGTCAAAAATGAAAAGTGTCACCATGAAAAATGTCAAAAATAACAAATTTCAAGATGGCAAATGTCAAAGATGTCAAATGACAAATGTCACAATGCTAAATGTCAAAAATGAAAAGTGTCACCATGAAAAATGTCTAAAATGACAAATTTCAAGATGGCAAATGTTAAAGATGTCAAATGACAAATGTCACAATGTTAAATGTCAAAAATGACAAATTTCAAGATGGCAAATGTCAAAGATGTCAAATGACAAATGTCACAATGCTAAATGTCAAAAATGAAAAGTGTCACCATGAAAAATGTCTAAAAAGACAAATTTCAAGATGGCAAATGTCCAAGATGTCAAATGACAAATGTCACAATGTTAAATGTCAAAAATGACAAATTTCAAGATGGCAAATGTCAAAGATGTCAAATGACAAATGTCACAATGCTAAATGTCAAAAATGAAAAGTGTTACCATGAAAAATGTCAAAAATGACAAATTTCAAGATGGCAAATGTCAAAGATGTCAAATGACAAATGTCACAATGCTAAATGTCAAAGATGTCAAATGACAAATGTAACAATGCTAAATGTCAAAAATGAAAAGTGTCACCCTGAAAAATGTCAAAAATAACAAATTTCAAGATGGCAAATGTCAAAGATGTCAAATGACAAATGTCACAATGCTAAATGTCAAAAATGAAAAGTGTCACCATGAAAAATGTCAAAAATGACAAATTTCAAGATGGCAAATGTCAAAGATGTCAAATGACAAATGTCACAATGCTAAATGTCAAAAATGACAAATTTCAAGATGGCAAATGTCAAAGATGTCAAATGACAAATGTCACAATGCTAAATGTCAAAAATGAAAAGTGTCACCATGAAAAATGTTAAAAATGACAAATTTCAAGATGGCAAATGTCAATGATGTCAAATGACAAATGTCACAATGCTAAATGTCAAAAATGAAAAGTGTCACCATGAAAAATGACAAAAATGACAAATTTCAAGATGGCAAATATCAAAGATGTCAAATGACAAATGTCACAATGCTAAATGTCAAAAATGACAAATTTCAAGATGGCAAATGTCAAAGATGTCAAATGACAAATGTCACAATGCTAAATGTCAAAAATGAAAAGTGTCACCATGAAAAATGTCAAAAATGACAAATTTCAAGATGGCAAATGTCCAAGATGTCAAATGACAAATGTCAAAAATGAAAAGTGTTACCATGAAAAATGTCAAAAATGACAAATTTCAAGATGGCAAATGTAAAAGATGTCAAATGACAAATGTCACAATGCTAAATGTCAAAAATGAAAAGTGTCAAAAATGACAAATTTCAAGATGGCAAATGTCTAAGATGTCAAATGACAAATGTCACAATGCTAAATGTCAAAAATGAAAAGTGTCACCGTGAAAAATGTCAAAAATGACAAATTTCAAGATGGCAAATGTCAAAGATGTCAAATGACAAATGTCACAATGCTAAATGTCAAAAATAAAAAGTGTCACCATGAAAAATGTCAAAAATGACAAATTTCAAGATGGCAAATGTCAAAGATGTCAAATGACAAATGTCACAATGCTAAATGTCAAAAATGAAAGTGTCCCCATGAAAAATGTCAATAATGACAAATTTCAAAATGGCAAATGTCAAAGATGTCAAATGACAAATGTCACAATGCTAAATGTCAAAAATGAAAAGTGTCACCATGAAAAATGTCAAAAATGACAAATTTCAAGATGGCAAATGTCAAAGATGTCGAATATGACAAATGTCACAATGATAAATGTCAAAAATGAAAAGTGTCACCATGAAAAATGTCAAAAATGACAAATTTCAAGATGGCAAATGTCAAAGATGTCAAATGACAAATGTCACAATGCTAAATGTCAAAAATGAAAAGTGTCACCATGAAAAATGACAAAAATGACAAATTTCAAGATGGCAAATATCAAAGATGTCAAATGACAAATGTCACAATGCTAAATGTCAAAAATAACAAATTTCAAGATGGCAAATGTCAAAGATGTCAAATGACAAATGACACAATGCTAAATGTCAAAAATGAAAAGTGTCACCATGAAAAATGTCAAAAATGACAAATTTCAAGATGGCAAATGTCAAAGATGTCAAATGACAAATGTCACAATGCTAAATGTCAAAAATGAAAAGTGTTACCATGAAAAATGTCAAAAATGATAAGTGTCACCATGAAAAATGTCAAAAATGACAAATTTCAAAATAGCAAATGTCCAAGATGTCAAATGACAAATGTCACAATGCTAAATGTCAAAAATAAAAAGTGTCACCATGAAAAATAGCAGAAATGACAAATTTCAAGATGGCAAATGTCAAAACTGACAAATGTCACCATGAAAAATGTCAAAAATGACAAATTTCAAGATGGCAAATATCAAAACTGACAAATATCACAATGCTAAATGTCAAAAATGATAAGTGTCACCATGAAAAATGTCAAAAATGACAAATTTCAGGATGGCAAATGTCCAAGATGTCAAATGACAAATGTCACAATGCTAAATGTCAAAAATGACAAATTTCAAGATGGCAAATGTCAAAGATGTCAAATGACAAATGTCACAATGCTAAATGTCAAAAATGAGAAATGTCACCATGAAAAATGTCAAAAATGACAAATTTCAAGATGGCAAATGTCAAAGATATCAAATGTCACAATGCTAAATGTCAAAAATGAAAAGTGTCACCATGAAAAATGTCAAAAATAACAAATTTCAAGATGGCAAATGTCAAAGATGTTAAATGACAAATGTCACAATGCTAAATGTCAAAAATGAAAAGTGTCACCATGAAAAATGTCAAAAATGACAAATTTCAAGATGGCAAATGTCAAGGATGTTAAATGACAAATGTCACAATGCTAAATGTCAAAAATGAAAAGTGTCACCATGAAAAATGTCAAAAATGACAAATTTCAAGATGGTTAATGTCAAAGATGTCAAATGACAAATGTCACAATGCTAAATGTCAAAAATGAAAAGTGTCACTATGAAAAATATCAAAAATGACAAATTTCAAGATGGCAAATGTCAAATGACAAATGTCACAATGCTAAATGTCAAAAATGAAAAGTGTCACCATGAAAAATGTCAAAAATGACAAATTTCAAGATGGCAAATATCAAAACTGACAAATATCACAATGCTAAATGTCAAAAATGATAAGTGTCACCATGAAAAATGTCAAAAATGACAAATTTCAAGATGGCAAATGTCCAAGATGTCAAATGACAAATGTCACAATGCTAAATGTCAAAAATGAAAAGTGTCACCATGAAAAATGTCAAAAATGACAAATTTCAAGATGGCAAATGTCAAAGATGTCAAATGACAAATGTCACAATGCTAAATGTCAAAAATGAAAAGTGTCACAATGAAAAATGTCAAAAATAACAAATTTCAAGATGGCAAATGTCAAAGATGTCAAATGACAAATGTCACAATGCTAAATGTCAAAAATGAAAAGAGTCACCATGAAAAATGTCAAAAATAACAAATTTCAAGATGGCAAATGTCAAAGATGTCAAATGACAAATATCACAATGCTAAATGTCAAAAATGAAAAGTGTCACCATGAAAAATGTCTAAAATGACAAATTTCAAGATGGCAGATGTCAAAGATGTCAAATGACAAATGTCACAATGCTAAATGTCCAAAATAAAAATTGTCACCATGAAAAATGTCAAAAATAACAAATTTCAAGATGGCAAATGTCAAAGATGTCAAATGACAAATGTCACAATGCTAAATATCAAAAATGAAAAGTGTCACCATGAAAAATGTCAAAAATGACAAATTTCAAGATGGCAAATGTCAAAACTGACAAATGTCACAATGCTAAATGTCAAAAATGATAAGTGTCACCATGAAAAATGTCAAAAATGACAAATTTCAAGATGGCAAATGTCCAAGATGTCAAATGACAAATGTCACAATGCTAAATGTCAAAAATGACAAATTTTAAGATGGCAAATGTCAAAGATGTCAAATGACAAATGTCACAATGCTAAATGTCAAAAATGAAAAGTGTCACCATGAAAAATGTCAAAATTGACAAATTTCAAGATGGCAAATGTCAAAGATGTCAAATGACAAATGTCACAATGCTAAATGTCAAAAATGAAAAGTGTCACCTTGAAAAATGTCAAAAATAACAAATTTCAAGATGGCAAATGTCAAAGATGTCAAATGACAAATGTCACAATGCTAAATGTCAAAAATGAAAAGTGTCACTGTGAAAAATGTCAAAAATGACAAATTTCAAGATGGCAAATGTCAAAGATGTCAAATGACAAATGTCACAATGCTAAATGTCAAAAATGAAAAGTGTCACCATGAAAAATGTCAAAAATGACAAATTTCAAGATGGCAAATGTCAAAGATGTCAGATGACAAATGTCACAATGCTAAATGTCAAAAATGAAAAGTGTCCCCATGAAAAATGTCAACAATGACAAATTTCAAGATGGCAAATGTCAAAGATGTCAAATGACAAATGTCACAATGCTAAATGTCAAAAATGAAAAGTGTCACCATAAAAAATGGCAAAAATGACAAATTTCAAGATGGCAAATGTCAAAGATGTCGAATATGACAAATGTCACAATGCTAAATGTCAAAAATGAAAAGTGTCACCATGAAAAATGTCAAAAATGACAAATTTCAAGATGGCAAATGTCAAAGATGTCAAATGACAAATGTCACAATGCTAAATGTCAAAAATGAAAAGTGTCACCATGAAAAATGTCAAAAATGACAAATTTCAAGATGGCAAATATCAAAGATGTCAAATGACAAATGTCACAATGCTAAATGTCAAAAATGACAAATTTCAAGATGGCAAATGTCAAATGACAAATGTCACAATGCTAAATGTCAAAAATGAAAAGTGTCACCATGAAAAATGTCAAAAATGACAAATTTCAAGATGGCAAATGTCAAAGATGTCAAATGACAAATGTCACAATGCTAAATGTCAAAAATGAAAAGTGTCACCATGAAAAATGTCAAAAATAACAAATTTCAACATGGCAAATGTCAAAGATGTCAAATGACAAATGTCACAATGCTAAATGTCAAAAATGACAAATTTCAAGATGGCAAATGTCAAAGATGTCAAATGACAAATGTCACAATGCTAAATGTCAAAAATGAAAAGTGTCACCATAAAAAATGTCAAAAATGACAAATTTCAAGATGGCAAATGTCAAAGATGTCAAATGACAAATGTCACAATGTTAAATGTCAAAAATGAAAAGTGTCCCCATGAAAAATGTCAATAATGACAAATTTCAAGATGGCAAATGTCAAAGATGTCAAATGACAAATGTCACAATGCTAAATGTCAAAAATGAAAAGTGTCACCATGAAAAATGTCAAAAATAACAAATTTCAAGATGGCAAATGTCAAAGATGTCGAATATGACAAATGTCACAATGATAAATGTCAAAAATGAAAAGTGTCACCATAAAAAATGTCAGAAATGACAAATTTCAAGATGGCAAATGTCAAAGATGTCAAATTACAAATGTCACAATGCTAAATGTCAAAAATGAAAAGTGTCACAATGAAAAATGTCAAAAATGACAACTTTCAAGATGGCAAATATCAAAGATGTCAAATTACAAATGTCACAATGCTAAATCTCAAAAATGACAAATTTCAAGATGGCAAATGTCAAAGATGTCAAATGACAAATGTCACAATGCTAAATGTCAAAAATGAAAAGTGTCACCATGAAAAATGTCAAAAATGACAAATTTCAAGATGGCAAATGTCAAAGATGTCAAATGACAAATGTCACAATGCTAAATGTCAAAAATGAAAAGTGTCACTATGAAAAATGTCAAAAATAACAAATTTCAAGATGGCAAATGTCAAAGATGTCAAATGACAAATATCACAATGCTAAATGTCAAAAATGAAAAGTGTCACCATGGAAAATGTCAAAAATGACAAATTTCAAGATGGCAAATGTCAAAGATGTCAAATGACAAATGTCACAATGCTAAATGTCAAAAATGAAAAGTGTCACCATGAAAAATGTCAAAAATAACAAATTTCAAGATGGAAAATGTCAAAGATGTCAAATGACAAATGTCACAATGCTAAATGTCAAAAATGAAAAGTGTCACCATGAAAAATGTCAAAAATGACAAATTTCAACATGGCAAATGTCAAAACTGACAAATGTCACAATGCTAAATGTCAAAAATGATAAGTGTCACCATGAAAAATGTCAAAAATGACAAATTTCAAGATGGCAAATGTCCAAGATGTCAAATGTCACAATGCTAAATGTCAAAAATGACAAATTTCAAGATGGCAAATGTCAAAGATGTCAAATGACAAATGTCACAATGCTAAATGTCAAAAATGAAAAGTGTCACCATGAAAAATGTCAAAAATGACAAATTTCAAGATGGCAAATGTCAAAGATGTCAAATGACAAATGTCACAATGCTAAATGTCAAAAATGATAAGTGTCACCATGAAAAATGTCAAAAATGACAAATTTCAAGATGGCAAATGTCCAAGATGTCAAATGACAAATGTCACAATGCTAAATGTCAAAAATGACAAATTTCAAGATGGCAAATGTCAAAGATGTCAAATGACAAATGTCACAATGCTAAATGTCAAAAATGAAAAGTGTCACCATGAAAAATGTTAAAAATGACAAATTTCAAGATGGCAAATGTCAAAGATGTCAAATGACAAATGTCACAATGCTTAATGTCAAAAATGAAAAGTGTCACCATGAAAAATGTCAAAAATGACAAATTTCAAGATGGCAAATATCAAAGATGTCAAATGACAAATGTCACAATGCTAAATGTCAAAAATGACAAATTTCAAGATGGCAAATGTCAAAGATGTCAAATGACAAACGTCACAATGCTAAATGTCAAAAATGAAAAGTGTCACCATGAAAAATGTCAAAAATGACAAATTTCAAGATGGCAAATGTCAAAGATGTCAAATGACAAATGTCACAATGCTAAATGTCAAAAATAAAAAGTGTCACCATGAAAAATGTCAAAAATAACAAATTTCAAGATGGCAAATGTCAAAGATGTCAAATGACAAATGTCACAATGCTAAATGTCAAAAATGAAAAGTGTCACCATGAAAAATGTCAAAAATGACAAATTTCAAGATGGCAAATGTCAAAGATGTCAAATGACAAATGTCACAATGCTAAATGTCAAAAATGAAAAGTGTCACCATGAAAAATGTCAAAAATAACAAATTTCAAGATGGCAAATGTCAAAGATGTCAAATGACAAATGTCACAATGCTAAATGTCAAAAATGAAAAGTGTCACCATGAAAAATGTCAAAAATGACAAATTTCAAGATGGCAAATGTCAAAACTGACAAATGTCACAATGCTAAATGTCAAAAATGATAAGTGTCACCATGAAAAATGACAAATTTCAAGATGGCAAATGTCCAAGATGTCAAATGACAAATGTCACAATGCTAAATGTCAAAAATGACAAATTTCAAGATGGCAAATGTCAAAGATGTCAAATGACAAATGTCACAATGCTAAATGTCAAAAATGAAAAGTGTCACCATAAAAATGTCAAAAATGACAAATTTCAAGATGGCAAATGTCAAAGATGTCAAATGACAAATGTCACACTGCTAAATGTCAAAAATGAAAAGTGTCACCATAAAAAATGTCAAAAATGACAAATTTCAAGATGGCAAATGTCAAAGATGTCAAATGACAAATGTCACAATGCTAAATGTCAAAAATGAAAAGTGTCACCATAAAAATGTCAAAAATGACAAATTTCAAGATGGCAAATGTCAAAGATGTCAAATGACAAATGTCACAATGCTAAATGTCAAAAATGAAAAGTGTCACTGTTATGTATCTTAGTATGTAGTATATAGTTCATATGTAGTTATTTATCAGTCTGATTATTATAGTTGACGTATTGTCAGATTCTTTGCTGAATAAAGCCAAAGTTTAGTTGGTTATTTATATTACAATTTATTCAGCAAAGTAATATGTCTATAGATCAGAATCAGTCTTTGATTCCTGTGTTAAATAGTATGGCTCGTTACCTGCGACCAGACCGATTTGATGTCGAACCTGAAACGGTAGCGGCGGATTTGAAATGGACTCACTGATATTCTACTTTCACGAATTTTCTAACCGAAGAAATGGGTAATGCCTCGGACCAGATGAAGTTAAAGTTGTTGATTAATCACTTGACGCCTACAATATATTCCTTTATAAGAGAGTGTGAAACTTGTGATGATGCTACGTACCTCCTTAACGGTATCTATGTCAAACCAAAGAACGAGGTATATGCACGTCATGTTTTATCGACTAGAATACAACTTCCTGAAGAATCTATTTCGGAATACATCCAAGCACTGAAGCTACTGGCCCTCGATTGCAAATTTAAGAACGTCACTGCCGAAGAATATAAAGACGAGTGCATTCGTGTTTCTTTTATCTCAGGAATCCAGTCCCAGAGAATACGGCAACGTCTTCTGGAAAACCCTGTTTTAAGTTTGGAGAACGCTATAACTCAGGCCGTTACCCTCGAATCTGCTGAAAAACAGTGTCAAGCTTTTAACTCAACTTCGTCTCATCTCGCCGCGTTCCCTACTAGAGAAGATATCCACTCGAAACGTCCTCAATTTCAGGTAAAGACTGATCTAAACCCCAATTTATCTGTGCCTTCTTCACAAAAGAAGAGCTGCTTTTTCTGTGGGAGCAAAACATTACATCAAAGAAATAAGTGCCCGGCTTTCAATTCTACTTGCCAGTTATGTACAAAGAAAGGTCATTTTGCAAACGTTTGCCGTTCAGGAAGATCAGAAATGAACGCCGTCTTTACTAAGTCAGAGGATATAGCATGTATATCTGCTGCGTCTCCTTCTAGTTTATATAAGGCTACTATACCTATCTCTATTAACAACATCAGTGCTGATGCGTTGATAGATACTGGGAGTTCGGTCAGTTTCATTGATGAAGATCTATCTGCCACAATGAATTTGAAACGGAAGGCTACTAAACAGACTGTAACTTTAGCTTCTTTAAGCCACGTATCTTTCATCAATAATCTTTGTCATGCTACAATCAAAATTAATAATCATACTTACAAAGAACATCCACTTTTGATTGTCAATAATTTATGTGCGGACGTGATTATTGGTCACGACTTGCTTAAAAATCACTCATCTCTTGAATTCAAATTTGGAGGCGACAAAGAACCTTTGACAATATGTAGCGTTATGCAAGCTTCGGTCCCTCCCGTTTCTATTTTCAGTAATTTATTATCTGAAACTAAACCGATTGCTAATAAATCCAAATCTTTTTCTGAGGAAGACGAAGCTTTTATTAAAGAGGAAGTGAACAAATTACTAAAAGACGGAGTTATTGAACCAAGCGTTTCTCCTTGGAGAGCTCAGGTTTTAATTACTAGAGGAACTCACCGCAACCGCCTCGTAATTGACTATTCCAGAACTATTAATCGTTGTACTGAACTTGATGGGTTTCCTTTGCCTAAAATCGAATCTATAGTTTTGAAAGTAGCCAAAAATAAATTCTTCAGTCAAATAGATTTAAAATCAGCTTATCATCAGGTACCAATCATTTTAAAGGAAAGGCCTATGACCGCTTTTGAAGCTTGTGGCAACTTATATCAATTCACTCGAATTCCCTTTGGAGTCACAAACGGAGTTGCTGCTTTTCAAAGAACATTACATCACATCATTGAGAAGGAAAATTTAGCAGGAACTTATGCGTATTTAGACGATGTTACAGTTTGTGGCAAATCTAGGGAAGAACATGATAAAAATCTTAAGAACTTCATGGATGCAGTATTAAAATACAATTTGACATTAAATGAAGATAAATGTACGTATGGTAGCACCGTTATTAATCTCTTAGGCTACACAATTAACAATAACACTATCACACCTGATGAAAGCAGATTGAAACCTTTGGTAGAACTACCTATTCCAAGTGATGCTGCTTCTCTTAAACGCGCTCTTGGGATGTTTGCTCACTATTCAAAATGGATTCCCAATTTTTCAAAACAAATTCAGCCACTTATTAAACCTAGATTTCCATTGAATGAAAATGTAATTGAATGTTTCAATTCTTTAAAATTTCGAATCGCCCAGTCAGCTTTAATCGCTATAGATGAAAATGAGCTTTTATCTGTGGAGACAGACGCTTCTCAACATTCTATTGCTGCTTCCTTGACTCAGAATGGGAGACCCGTTGCATTTTTCTCAAGAACTCTTGGTGATTCGGAGAGAAGACATTCTTCAATAGAAAAGGAAGCATGTGCTATAGTGGAATCTTTAAGAAAGTGGCGTCATTACTTGATTGGAAGAAAGTTTCTATTAGTAACAGATCAAAAATCTGTCGCATTTATGATGAACCAACGACAGTCGAGTAAGATTAAGAATGAAAAAATTGAAAGGTGGAGATTGGAACTTTCATGTTATAAATTCGATATTGTTTATAGACCTGGTAAAGAAAACATCGTAGCGGATACCTTATCAAGAGTAAGTGCTAGTTTAAACAATAATAAACTCTATGAAATTCATAATCTCTTGTGCCACCCTGGTATCGTTAGAATGGTACATTGGATTAGAGCTTAAAATCTCCCATATTCTACGAATGATGTCAAGTCTATGATTAACTCTTGTTCGATCTGCGCTGAAATAAAACCCAATTTCAGCAAGGTTAAAGGTCACTTAGTTAATGCTGTAGAACCATTTCAACGTTTTAATATAGATTTTAAGGGACCCTTACCTTCCAACACTAAAAACAAATACTTACTATGTATTATTGATGAATATTCGAGATTCCCTTTTGCTTATCCCTGCAGTGACTTAACGGCTAAAACTGTTATAAGAGTTTTAAAGGACTTATTTCTGACTTTTGGTGCTCCTGCCTATATTCACTCAGACAGAGGAACTGCTTTCATGTCGAAGGAATTGCAAACATTCCTTACCTCTTACGGTATTGCTACAAGCAGAACGACCCCTTATAACCCTCAAGGTAATGGGCAAGTTGAACGTTTTAACGGAACTCTATGGAAAACTCTTCAACTTTGTCTACGATCTAAAGGTATGGATACGTCCGAATGGGAACAAGTTCTAGGTATCGCCCTACATTCTATACGCTCTTTGTTGTGTACTGCTACTAATGAGACTCCTCACGAACGTTTCTTTAATTACACGCGCCGGTCCCCGATCGGGGAATCAATTCCGTCTTGGCTTTTGACTCCCGGACCGGTACTGATGAAGAAGAATGTCAGAAACTCAAAATACGACCCTTTAGTAGAAGAAGTGGAACTTCTTCATAGTAATCCTTCTTATTCTTTCGTACGTTTTCCTAACGGACGTGAATCTACGGTCTCAAACAGACAATTAGCCCCGTTACCTCGAGACTCCAAAGAAGAGGAGCTTAATGAAACTGCGAATAAAAATATCAATGAAAATGAATCGGAGGAAAACCTGGATCAAAACTCTGAGCCCTCTAGCACTTCTAGCAGACACGGGGATGCCAATTTAGAACCGTCAGATATACCTGCATTACGTAGGTCTTCAAGACAGAAACGACTTCCCACGCGCTACGCGTCGTGATTTCGTTTTGTATAAATAATAGTGTAAAAACAAACAACGGGTGACTGTTATGTATCTTAGTATGTAGTATATAGTTCATATGTAGTTATTTATCAGTCTGATTATTATAGTTGACGTATTGTCAGATTCTTTGCTGAATAAAGCCAAAGTTTAGTTGGTTATTTATATAAAATGACAAATTTCAAGATGGCAAATGTCAAAGATGTCAAATGACAAATGTCACAATGCTAAATGTCAAAAATGAAAAGTGTCACCATGAAAAATGTCAAAAATAACAAATTTCAAGATGGCAAATGTCAAAGATGTCAAATGACAAATGTCACAATGCTAAATGTCAAAAATGAAAAGTGTCACCATAAAAATGTCAAAAATGACAAATTTCAAGATGGCAAATGTCAAAGATGTCAAATGACAAATGTCACACTGCTAAATGTCAAAAATGAAAAGTGTCACCATGAAAAATGTCAAAAATGACAAATTTCAAGATGGCAAATGTCAAAGATGTCAAATGACAAATGTCACCATGCTAAATGTCAAAAATGAAAAGTGTCACCATGAAAAATGTCAAAAATGAAAAGTGTCACCATGAAAAATGTCAAAAATGACAAATTTCAAGATGGCAAATGTCAAAACTGACAAATATCACAATGCTAAATGTCAAAAATGATAAGTGTCACCATGAAAAATGTCAAAAATGACAAATTTCAAGATGGCAAATGTCCAAGATGTCAAATGACAAATGTCACAATGCTAAATGTCAAAAATGAAAAGTGTCACCATGAAAAATGTCAAAAATGACAAATTTCAAGATGGCAAATGTCCAAGATGTCAAATGACAAATGTCACAATGCTAAATGTCAAAAATGAAAAGTGTCACCATGAAAAATGTCAAAAATGACAAATTTCAAGATGGCAAATGTCTAAGATGTCAAATGACAAATGTCACAATGCTAAATGTCAAAAATGAAAAGTGTCACCATGAAAAATGTCAAAAATGACAAATTTCAAGATGGCAAATGTCAAAACTGACAAATGTCACAATGCTAAATGTCAAAAATGATAAGTGTCACCATGAAAAATGTCAAAAATAACAAATTTCAAGATGGCAAATGTCAAAGATGTCAAATGACAAATATCACAATGCTAAATGTCAAAAATGAAAAGTGTCACCATGAAATATGTCAAAAATGACAAATTTCAAGATGGCAAATGTCAAAACTGACAAATGTCACAATGCTAAATGTCAAAAATGATAAGTGTCACCATGAAAAATGTCAAAAATGACCAATTTCAAGATGGCAAATGTCAAAGATGTCAAATGACAAATGTCACAATGCTAAATGTCAAAAATGAAAAGTGTCAACATGAAAAATGTCAAAAATAACAAATTTCAAGATGGCAAATGTCAAAGATGTCAAATGACAAATGTCACAATGCTAAATGTCAAAAATGAAAAGTGTCACCATGAAAAATGTCAAAAATGACAAATTTCAAGATGGCAAATATCAAAGATGTCAAATGACAAATGTCACAATGCTAAATGTCAAAAATGAAAAGTGTCACCATGAAAAATGTCAAAAATGACAAATTTCAAGATGGCAAATGTCCAAGATGTCAAATGACAAATGTCACAATGCTAAATGTCAAAAATGAAAAGTGTCACCATGAAAAATGTCAAAAATGACGAATTTCAAGATGGCAAATGTCAAAGTTGTCAAATGACAAATGTCTCAATGCTAAATGTCAAAAATAAAAAGTGTCAAAAATGACAAATTTCAAGATGGCAAATGTCTAAGATGTCAAATGACAAATGTCACAATGCTAAATGTCAAAAATGAAAAGTGTCACCATGAAAAATGTCAAAAATGACAAATTTCAAGATGGCAAATGTCAAAGATGTCAAATGACAAATGTCACAATGCTAAATGTCAAAAATAAAAAGTGTCAAAAATGACAAATTTCAAGATGGCAAATGTCTAAGATGTCAAATGACAAATGTCACAATGCTAAATGTCAAAAATGAAAAGTGTCACCGTGAAAAATGTCAAAAATGACAAATTTCAAGATGGCAAATGTCAAAACTGACAAATGTCACAATGCTAAATGTCAAAAATGATAAGTGTCACCATGAAAAATGTCAAAAATGACAAATTTCAAGATGGCAAATGTCCGAGATGTCAAATGACAAATGTCACAATGCTAAATGTCAAAAATGAAAAGTGTCACCATGAGAAATGTCAAAAATGACAAATTTCAAGATGGCAAATGTAAAAGATGTCAAATGACAAATGTCACAATGCTAAATGTCAAAAATGAAAAGTGTCAAAAATGACAAATTTTAAGATGGCAAATGTCTAAGATGTCAAATGACAAATGTCACAATGCTAAATGTCAAAAATGAAAAGTGTCACCGTGAAAAATGTCAAAAATAACAAATTTAAAGATGGCAAATGTCAAAGATGTCAAATGACAAATATCACAATGCTAAATGTCAAAAATCAAAAGTGTCACCATGAAAAATGTCAAAAATGACAAATTTCAAGATGGCAAATGTCAAAAATGTCAAATGACAAATGTCACAATGCTAAATGTCAAAAATGAAAAGTGTCCCCATAAAAAATGTCAATAATGACAAATTTCAAGATGGCAAATGTCAAAGATGTCAAATGACAAATGTCACAATGATAAATGTCAAAAATGAAAAGTGTCTCCATGAAAAATGTCAAAAATGACAAATGTCAAGATGGCAAATGTCAAAGATGTCAAATGACAAATGTCACAATGCTAAATGTCAAAAATGAAAAGTGTCACCATGAAAAATGTCAAAAATGACAAATTTCAAGATGGCATATATCAAAGATGTCAAATGACAAATGTCACAATGCTAAATGTCAAAAATGACAAATTTCAAGATGGCAAATGTCAAAGATGTCAAATGACAAATGTCACAATGCTAAATGTCAAAAATGAAAAGTGTCACCATGAAAAATGTCAAAAATGACAAATTTCAAGATGGCAAATGTCAAAGATGTCAAATGACAAATGTCACAATGCTAAATGTCAAAAATGAAAAGTGTCACCATGAAAAATGTCAAAAATAACAAATTTCAAGATGACAAATGTCAAAGATGTCAAATGACAAATATCACAATGCTAAATGTCAAAAATGAAAAGTGTCACCATGAAAAATGTCAAAAATGACAAATTTCAAGATGGCAAATGTCAAAGATGTCAAATGACAAATGTCACAATGCTAAATGTCAAAAATGAAAAGTGTCATCATGAAAAATGTCAAAAATAACAAATTTCAAGATGGCAAATGTCAAAGATGTCAAATGACAAATGTCACAATGCTAAATGTCAAAAATGACAAATTTCAAGATGGCAAATGTCAAAGATGTCAAATGACAAATGTCACAATGCTAAATGTCAAAAATGAAAAGTGTCACCATGAAAAATGTCAAAAATGACAAATTTCAAGATGGCAAATGTCAAAGATGTCAAATGACAAATGTCACAATGCTAAATGTCAAAAATGAAAAGTGTCACCATGAAAAATGTCAAAAATAACAAATTTCAAGATGGCAAATGTCAAAGATGTCAAATGACAAATGTCACAATGCTAAATGTCAAAAATGAAAAGTGTCACCATGAAAAATGTCTAAAATGACAAATTTCAAGATGGCAGATGTCACAGATGTCAAATGACAAATGTCACAATGCTAAATGTCCAAAATAAAAATTGTCACCATGAAAAATATCAAAAATAACAAATTTCAAGATGGCAAATGTCAAAGATGTCAAATGACAAATGTCACAATGCTAAATGTCAAAAATGAAAAGTGTCACCATGAAAAATGTCAAAAATGACAAATTTCAAGATGGCAAATGTCAAAACTGACAAATGTCACAATGCTAAATGTCAAAAATGATAAGTGTCACCATGAAAAATGTCAAAAATGACAAATTTCAAGATGGCAAATGTCCAAGATGTCAAATGACAAATGTCACAATGCTAAATGTCAAAAATGACAAATTTTAAGATGGCAAATGTCAAAGATGTCAAATGACAAATGTCACAATGCTAAATGTCAAAAATGAAAAGTGTCACCATGAAAAATGTCAAAATTAACAAATTTCAAGATGGCAAATGTCAAAGATGTCAAATGACAAATGTCACAATGCTAAATGTCAAAAATGAAAAGTGTCACCTTGAAAAATGTCAAAAATAACAAATTTCAAGATGGCAAATGTCAAAGATGTCAAATGACAAATGTCACAATGCTAAATGTCAAAAATGATAAGTGTCACCATGAAAAATGTCAAAAATATCAAATTTCAAGATTGCAAATGTCCCAGATCTCAAATGACAAATGTCACAATGCTAAATGTCAAAAATGAAAAGTGTCACCATGAAAAATGTCAAAAATGACAAATTTCAAGATGGCAAATGTCAAAGATGTCAAATGACAAATGTCACAATGCTAAATGTCAAAAATAAAAAGTGTCAAAAATGACAAATTTTAAGATGGCAAATGTCTAAGATGTCAAATGACAAATGTCACAATGCTAAATGTCAAAAATGAAAAGTGTCACTGTGAAAAATGTCAAAAATGAAAAATTTCAAGATGGCAAATGTCAAAGATGTCAAATGACAAATGTCACAATGCTAAATGTCAAAAATGAAAAGTGTCACCATGAAAAATGTCAAAAATGACAAATTTCAAGATGGCAAATGTCAAAGATGTCAAATGACAAATGTCACAATGCTAAATGTCAAAAATGAAAAGTGTCCCCATGAAAAATGTCAATAATGACAAATTTCAAGATGGCAAATGTCAAAGATGTCAAATGACAAATGTCACAATGCTAAATGTCAAAAATGAAAAGTGTCACCATAAAAAATGGCAAAAATGACAAATTTCAAGATGGCAAATGTCAAAGATGTCGAATATGACAAATGTCACAATGCTAAATGTCAAAAATGAAAAGTGTCACCATGAAAAATGTCAAAAATGACAAATTTCAAGATGGCAAATGTCAAAGATGTCAAATGACAAATGTCACAATGCTAAATGTCAAAAATGAAAAGTGTCACCATGAAAAATGTCAAAAATGACAAATTTCAAGATGGCAAATATCAAAGATGTCAAATGACAAATGTCACAATGCTAAATGTCAAAAATGACAAATTTCAAGATGGCAAATGTCAAAGATGTCAAATGACAAATGTCACAATGCTAAATGTCAAAAATGATAAGTGTCACCATGAAAAATGTCAAAAATGACAAATTTCAAGATGGCAAATGTCAAACATGTCAAATGACAAATGTCACAATGCTAAATGTCAAAAATGACAAATTTCAAGATGGCAAATGTCAAAGATGTCAAATGACAAATGTCACAATGCTAAATGTCAAAAATGATATGTGTCACCATGAAAAATGTCAAAAATGACAAATTTCAAGATGGCAAATGTCCAAGATGTCAAATCACAAATGTCACAATGCTAAATGTCAAAAATGACAAATTTCAAGATGGCAAATGTCAAAGATGTCAAATGACAAATGTCACAATGCTAAATGTCAAAAATGATATGTGTCACCATGAAAAATGTCAAAAATGACAAATTTCAAGATGGCAAATGTCCAAGATGTCAAATCACAAATGTCACAATGCTAAATGTCAAAAATGACAAATTTCAAGATGGCAAATGTCAAAGATGTCAAATGACAAATGTCACAATGCTAAATGTCAAAAATGAAAAGTGTCACCGTGAAAAATGTCAAAAATGACAAATTTCAAGATGGCAAATGTCAAAGATGTCAAATGACAAATGTCACAATGCTAAATGTCAAAAATGAAAAGTTTCACCATAAAAAATGTCAAAAATGACAAATTTCAAGATGGCAAATGTCAAAGATGTCAAATGACAAATGTCACAATGTTAAATGTCAAAAATGAAAAGTGTCCCCATGAAAAATGTCAATAATGACAAATTTCAAGATGGCAAATGTCAAAGATGTCAAATGACAAATGTCACAATCCTAAATGTCAAAAATGAAAAGTGTCACCATGAAAAATGTCAAAAATAACAAATTTCAAGATGGCAAATGTCAAAGATGTCGAATATGACAAATGTCACAATGATAAATGTCAAAAATGAAAAGTGTCACCATGAAAAATGTCAAAAATGACAAATTTCAAGATGGCAAATGTCAAAGATGTCAAATTACAAATGTCACAATGCTAAATGTCAAAAATGAAAAGTGTCACAATGAAAAATGTCAAAAATGACAACTTTCAAGATGGCAAATATCAAAGATGTCAAATTACAAATGTCACAATGCTTAATGTCAAAAATGACAAATTTCAAGATGGCAAATGTCAAAGATGTCAAATGACAAATGTCACAATGCTAAATGTCAAAAATGAAAAGTGTCACCATGAAAAATGTCAAAAATGACAAATTTCAAGATGGCAAATGTCAAAGATGTCAAATGACAAATGTCACAATGCTAAATGTCAAAAATGAAAAGTGTCACCATGAAAAATGTCAAAAATAACAAATTTCAAGATGGCAAATGTCAAAGCTGTCAAATGACAAATATCACAATGCTAAATGTCAAAAATGAAAAGTGTCACCATGGAAAATGTCAAAAATGACAAATTTCAAGATGGCAAATGTCAAAGATGTCAAATGACAAATGTCACAATGCTAAATGTCAAAAATGAAAAGTGTCACCATGAAAAATGTCAAAAATAACAAATTTCAAGATGGAAAATGTCAAAGATGTCAAATGACAAATGTCACAATGCTAAATGTCAAAAATGAAAAGTTTCACCATGAAAAATGTCAAAAATGACAAATTTCAACATGGCCAATATCAAAACTGACAAATGTCACAATGCTAAATGTCAAAAATGATAAGTGTCACCATGAAAAATGTCAAAAATGACAAATTTCAAGATGGCAAATGTCCAAGATGTCAAATGACAAATGTCACAATGCTAAATGTCAAAAATGACAAATTTCAAGATGGCAAATGTCAAAGATGTCAAATGACAAATGTCACAATGCTAAATGTCAAAAATGAAAAGTGTCACCATGAAAAATGTTAAAAATGACAAATTTCAAGATGGCAAATGTCAAAGATGTCAAATGACAAATGTCACAATGCTAAATGTCAAAAATGAAAAGTGTCACCATGAAAAATGTCAAAAATAACAAATTTCAAGATGGCAAATGTCAAAGATGTCAAAACTGACAAATGTCACAATGCTAAATGTCAAAAATGATAAGTGTCACCATGAAAAATGTCAAAAATGACAAATTTCAAGATGGCAAATGTCCAAGATGTCAAATGACAAATGTCACAATGCTAAATGTCAAAAATGACAAATTTCAAGATGGCAAATGTCAAAGATGTCAAATGACAAATGTCACAATACTAAATGTCAAAAATGAAAAGTGTCACCATGAAAAATGTCAAAAATGACAAATTTCAAGATGGCAAATGTCAAAGATGTCAAATGACAAATGTCACAATGCTAAATGTCAAAAATGAAAAGTGTCACCACGAAAAATGTCAAAAATGACAAATTTCAAGATGGCAAATATCAAAGATGTCAAATGACAAATGTCAAAAATGACAAATTTCAAGATGGCAAATGTCAAAGATGTCAAATGACAAATGTCACAATGCTAAATGTCAAAAATGAAAAGTGTCACCATGAAAAATGTCAAAAATGACAAATTTCAAGATGGCGGATGTCAAAGATGTCAAATGTCACAATGCTAAATGTCAAAAATGAAAAGTGTCACCATGACAAATGTCAAAAATGACAAATTTCAAGATGGCAAATGTCAATGATGTCAAATGACAAATGTCACAATGCTAAATGTCAAAAATGAAAAGTGTCACCATGAAAAATGTCAAAAATGACAAATTTCAAGATGGCAAATATCAAAGATGTCAAATGACAAATGTCACAATGCTAAATGTCAAAAATGACAAATTTCAAGATGGCAAATGTCAAAGATGTCAAATGACAAATGTCACAATGCTAAATGTCAAAAATGAAAAGTGTCACCATGAAAAATGTCAAAAATGACAAATTTCAAGATGGCAAATGTCCAAGATGTCAAATGACAAATGTCAAAAATGACAAATTTCAAGATGGCAAATGTCAAAGATGTCAAATGACAAATGTCACAATGCTAAATGTCAAAAATGAAAAGTGTCACCATGAAAAATGTTAAAAATGACAAATTTCAAGATGGCAAATGTCAATGATGTCAAATGACAAATGTCACAATGCTAAATGTCAAAAATGAAAAGTGTCACCATGAAAAATGTCAAAAATGACAAATTTCAAGATGGCAAATGTCAAAGATGTAAAATGACAAATGTCACAATGCTAAATGTCAAAAATGAAAAGTGTCACCATGAAAAATGTCAAAAATAACAAATTTCAAGATCGCAAATGTCAAAGATGGCAAATGACAAATGTCACAATGCTAAATGTCGAAAATGAAAAGTGTCACCATGAAAAATGTCAAAAATAACAAATTTCAAGATGGCAAATGTCAAAGATGTCAAATGACAAATGTCACAATGCTAAATGTCAAAAATGAAAAGTGTCACCATGAAACATGTCAAAAATGATAAATTTCAAGATGGCAAATGTCAAAGATGTCAAATGACAAATGTCACAATGCTAAATGTCAAAAATGAAAAGTGTCACCATGAAAAATGTCAAAAATGACAAATTTCAAGATGGCAAATATCAAAGATGTCAAATGACAAATGTCAAAAATGACAAATTTCAAGATTGCAAATGTCAAAGATGTCAAATGACAAATGTCACAATGCTAAATGTCAAAAATGAAAAGTGTCACCATGAAAAATGTCAAAAATGACAAATTTCAAGATGGCGAATGTCAAAGATGTCAAATGTCACAATGCTAAATGTCAAAAATGAAAAGTGTCACCATGAAAAATGTCAAAAATAACAAATTTCAAGATGGCAAATGTCAAAGATGTCAAATGACAAATATCACAATGCTAAATGTCAAAAATGAAAGGTGTCACCATGAAAAATGTCAAAAATGACAAATTTCAAGATGGCAAATGTCAAAGATGTCAAATGACAAATGTCACAATGCTAAATGTCAAAAATGAAAAGTGTCACCATGAAAAATGTCAAAAATAACAAATTTCAAGATGGCAAATGTCAAAGATGTCAAATGACAAATGTCACAATGCTAAATGTCAAAAATGAAAAGTGTCACCATGAAAAATGTCAAAAATGACAAATTTCAAGATGGCAAATGTCAAAACTGACAAATGTCACAATGCTAAGTGTCAAAAATGATAAGTGTCACCATGAAAAATGTCAAAAATGACAAATTTCAAGATGTCAAATGACAAATGTTACAATGCTAAATGTCAAAAATGACAAATTTCAAGATGGCAAATGTCAAAAATGTCAAATGACAAATGTCACAATGCTAAATGTCAAAAATGAAAAGTGTCACCATGACAAATGTCAAAAATGACAAATTTCAAGATGGCAAATGTCAATGATGTCAAATGACAAATGTCACAATGCTAAATGTCAAAAATGAAAAGTGTCACCATGAAAAATGTCAAAAATGACAAATTTCAAGATGGCAAATGTCCAAGATGTCAAATGACAAATGTCACAATGCTAAATGTCAAAAATGACAAATTTCAAGATGGCAAATGTCAAAGATGTCAAATGACAAATGTCACAATGCTAAATGTCAAAAATGAAAAGTGTCACCATGAAAAATGTCAAAAATGACAAATTTCAAGATGGCAAATGTCAAAGATGTCAAATGACAAATGTCACAATGCTAAATGTCAAAAATGAAAAGTGTCACCTTGAAAAATGTCAAAAATAACAAATTTTAAGATGGCAAATGTCAAAGATGTCAAATGACAAATGTCACAATGCTAAATGTCAAAAATGAAAAGTGTCACCATGAAAAATGTCAAAAATGACAAATTTCAAGATGGCAAATGTCAAAGATGTCAAATGACAAATGTCACAATGCTAAATGTCAAAAATGACAAATTTCAAGATGGCAAATGTCAAAGATGTCAAATGACAAATGTCACAATGCTAAATGTTAAAAATGAAAAGTGTCAGCATGAAAAATGTTAAAAATGACAAATTTCAAGATGGCAAATGTCAATGATGTCAAATGACAAATGTCACAATGCTAAATGTCAAAAATGAAAAGTGTCACCATGAAAAATGTCAAAAATGACAAATTTCAAGATGGCAAATATCAAAGATGTCAAATGACAAATGTCACAATGCTAAATGTCAAAAATGACAAATTTCAAGATGGCAAATGTCAAAGATGTCAAATGACAAATGTCACAATGCTAAATGTCAAAAATGAAAAGTGTCACCATGAAAAATGTCAAAAATGACAAATTTTAAGATGGCAAATGTCAAAGATGTAAAATGACAAATGTCACAATGCTAAATGTCAAAAATGAAAAGTGTCACCATGAAAAATGTCAAAAATAACAAATTTCAAGATGGCAAATGTCAAAGATGTCAAATGACAAATGTCACAATGCTAAATGTCAAAAATGAAAAGTGTCACCATGAAAAATGTCTAAAATGACAAATTTCAAGATGGCAAATGTCAAAGATGTCAAATGACAAATGTCACAATGCTAAATGTCAAAAATGATAAGTGTCACCATGAAAAATGTCAAAAATGACAAATTTCAAGATGGCAAATGTCCAAGATGTCAAATGACAAATGTCATAATGCTAAATGTCAAAAATGACAAATTTCAAGATGGCAAATGTCAAAGATGTCAAATGACAAATGTCACAATGCTAAATGTCAAAAATGAAAAGTGTCACCATGAAAAATGTTAAAAATGACAAATTTCAAGATGGCAAATGTCAATGATGTCAAATGACAAATGTCACAATGCTAAATGTCAAAAATGAAAAGTGTCACCATGAAAAATGTCAAAAATGACAAATTTCAAGATGGCAAATGTCAAAGATGTAAAATGACAAATGTCACAATGCTAAATGTCAAAAATGAAAATTGTCACCATGAAAAATGTCAAAAATAACAAATTTCAAGATCGCAAATGTCAAAGATGTCAAATGACAAATGTCACAATGCTAAATGTCAAAACTGAAAAGCGTCACCATGAAAAATGTCTAAAATGACAAATTTCAAGATGGCAAATGTCAAAGATGTCAAATGACAAATGTCACAATGCTAAATGTCAAAAATGATAAGTGTCACCATGAAAAATGTCAAAAATGACAAATTTCAAGATGGCAAATGTCCAAGATGTCAAATGACAAATGTCACAATGCTAAATGTCAAAAATGAAAAGTGTCACCATGAAAAATGTCAAAAATG
This sequence comes from Altica lythri, assembly GCA_964028335.1. Lineage (NCBI taxonomy): Eukaryota > Metazoa > Arthropoda > Insecta > Coleoptera > Chrysomelidae > Altica > Altica lythri. The sequence goes on along the minus strand of OZ034800.1, from coordinate 10,841,633 downwards.
ACAAATTTCAAGATGGCAAATGTCAAAGATGGCAAATGACAAATGTCACAATGCTAAATGTCGAAAATGAAAAGTGTCACCATGAAAAATGTCAAAAATAACAAATTTCAAGATGGCAAATGTCAAAGATGTCAAATGACAAATGTCACAATGCTAAATGTCAAAAATGAAAAGTGTCACCATGAAAAATGTCAAAAATGACAAATTTCAAGATGGCAAATGTCAAAGATGTCAAATGACAAATGTCACAATGCTAAATGTCAAAAATGAAAAGTGTCACCATGAAAAATGTCAAAAATGACAAATTTCAAGATGGCAAATATCAAAGATGTCAAATGACAAATGTCAAAAATGACAAATTTCAAGATGGCAAATGTCAAAGATGTCAAATGACAAATGTCACAATGCTAAATGTCAAAAATGAAAAGTGTCACCATGAAAAATGTCAAAAATGACAAATTTCAAGATGGCGGATGTCAAAGATGTCAAATGTCACAATGCTAAATGTCAAAAATGAAAAGTGTCACCATGAAAAATGTCAAAAATAACAAATTTCAAGATGGCAAATGTCAAAGATGTCAAATGACAAATATCACAATGCTAAATGTCAAAAATGAAAAGTGTCACCATAAAAAATGTCAAAAATGACAAACTTCAAGATGGCAAATGTCAAAGATGTCAAATGACAAATGTCACAATGCTTAATGTCAAAAATGAAAAGTGTCACCATGAAAAATGTCAAAAATAACAAATTTCAAGATGGCAAATGTCAAAGATGTCAAATGACAAATGTCACAATGCTAAATGTCAAAAATGATAAGTGTCACCATGAAAAATGTCAAAAATGACAAATTTCAAGATGGCAAATGTCCAAGATGTCAAATGACAAATGTCACAATGCTAAATGTCAAAAATGACAAATTTCAAGATGGCAAATGTCAAAAATGTCAAATGACAAATGTCACAATGCTAAATGTCAAAAATGAAAAGTGTCACCATGACAAATGTCAAAAATGACAAATTTCAAGATGGCAAATGTCAATGATGTTAAATGACAAATGTCACAATGCTAAATGTCAAAAATGAAAAGTGTCACCATGAAAAATGTCAAAAATGACAAATTTCAAGATGGCAAATATCAAAGATGTTAAATGACAAATGTCACAATGCTAAATGTCAAAAATGACAAATTTTAAGATGGCAAATGTCAAAGATGTCAAATGACAAATGTCACAATGCTAAATGTCAAAAATGAAAAGTGTCACCATGAAAAATGTCAAAAATGACAAATTTCAAGATGGCAAATGTCCAAGATGTCAAATGACAAATGTCATAATGCTAAATGTCAAAAATGACAAATTTCAAGATGGCAAATGTCAAAGATGTCAAATGACAAATGTCACAATGCTAAATGTCAAAAATGAAAAGTGTCACCATGAAAAATGTTAAAAATGACAAATTTCAAGATGGCAAATGTCAATGATGTCAAATGACAAATGTCACAATGCTAAATGTCAAAAATGAAAAGTGTCACCATGAAAAATGTCAAAAATGACAAATTTCAAGATGGCAAATGTCAAAGATGTAAAATGACAAATGTCACAATGCTAAATGTCAAAAATGAAAAGTGTCACCATGAAAAATGTCAAAAATAACAAATTTCAAGATCGCAAATGTCAAAGATGTCAAATGACAAATGTCACAATGCTAAATGTCAAAAATGAAAAGCGTCACCATGAAAAATGTCTAAAATGACAAATTTCAAGATGGCAAATGTCAAAGATGTCAAATGACAAATGTCACAATGCTAAATGTCAAAAATGATAAGTGTCACCATGAAAAATGTCAAAAATGACAAATTTCAAGATGGCAAATGTCAAAGATGTCAAATGACAAATGTCACAATGCTAAATGTCAAAAATGAAAAGTGTCAAAAATGACAAATTTCAAGATGGCAAATGTCAAAGATGTCAAATGACAAATGTCACAATGCTAAATGTCAAAAATGAAAAGTGTCACCATGAAAAATGTCAAAAATGACAAATTTCAAGATGGCGGATGTCAAAGATGTCAAATGTCACAATGCTAAATGTCAAAAATGAAAAGTGTCACCATGAAAAATGTCAAAAATAACAAATTTCAAGATGGCAAATGTCAAAGATGTCAAATGACAAATATCACAATGCTAAATGTCAAAAATGAAAAGTGTCACCATGAAAAATGTCAAAAATGACAAATTTCAAGATGGCAAATGTCAAAGATGTCAAATGACAAATGTCACAATGCTAAATGTCAAAAATAAAAAGTGTCACCATGAAAAATGTCAAAAATAACAAATTTCAAGATGGCAAATGTCAAAGATGTCAAATGACAAATGTCACAATGCTAAATGTCAAAAATGATAAGTGTCACCATGAAAAATGTCAAAAATGACAAATTTCAAGATGGCAAATGTCCAAGATGTCAAATGACAAATGTCACAATGCTAAATGTCAAAAATGACAAATTTCAAGATGGCAAATGTCAAAAATGTCAAATGACAAATGTCACAATGCTAAATGTCAAAAATGAAAAGTGTCACCATGACAAATGTCAAAAATGACAAATTTCAAGATGGCAAATGTCAATGATGTTAAATGACAAATGTCACAATGCTAAATGTCAAAAATGAAAAGTGTCACCATGAAAAATGTCAAAAATGACAAATTTCAAGATGGCAAATATCAAAGATGTCAAATGACAAATGTCACAATGCTAAATGTCAAAAATGACAAATTTCAAGATGGCAAATGTCAAAGATGTCAAATGACAAATGTCACAATGCTAAATGTCAAAAATGAAAAGTGTCACCATGAAAAATGTCAAAAATGACAAATTTCAAGATGGCAAATGTCCAAGATGTCAAATGACAAATGTCATAATGCTAAATGTCAAAAATGACAAATTTCAAGATGGCAAATGTCAAAGATGTCAAATGACAAATGTCACAATGCTAAATGTCAAAAATAAAAAGTGTCACCATGAAAAATGTTAAAAATGACAAATTTCAAGATGGCAAATGTCAATGATGTCAAATGACAAATGTCACAATGCTAAATGACAAAAATGAAAAGTGTCACCATGAAAAATGTCAAAAATGACAAATTTCAAGATGGCAAATGTCAAAGATGTAAAATGACAAATGTCACAATGCTAAATGTCAAAAATGAAAAGTGTCACCATGAAAAATGTCAAAAATAACAAATTTCAAGATCGCAAATGTCAAAGATGTCAAATGACAAATGTCACAATGCTAAATGTCAAAAATGAAAAGCGTCACCATGAAAAAGGTCTAAAATGACAAATTTCAAGATGGCAAATGTCAAAGATGTCAAATGACAAATGTCACAATGCTAAATGTCAAAAATGATAAGTGTCACCATGAAAAATGTCAAAAATGACAAATTTCAAGATGGCAAATGTCCAAGATGTCAAATGACAAATGTCACAATGCTAAATGTCAAAAATGAAAAGTGTCACCATGAAAAATGTCAAAAATGACAAATTTCAAGATGGCAAATGTCAAAGATGGCAAATGACAAATGTCACAATGCTAAATGTCGAAAATGAAAAGTGTCACCATGAAAAATGTCAAAAATAACAAATTTCAAGATGGCAAATGTCAAAGATGTCAAATGACAAATGTCACAATGCTAAATGTCAAAAATGAAAAGTGTCACCATGAAAAATGTCAAAAATGACAAATTTCAAGATGGCAAATATCAAAGATGTCAAATGACAAATGTCAAAAATGACAAATTTCAAGATGGCAAATGTCAAAGATGTCAAATGACAAATGTCACAATGCTAAATGTCAAAAATGAAAAGTGTCACCATGAAAAATGTCAAAAATGACAAATTTCAAGATGGCGAATGTCAAAGATGTCAAATGTCACAATGCTAAATGTCAAAAATGAAAAGTGTCACCATGAAAAATGTCAAAAATAACAAATTTCAAGATGGCAAATGTCAAAGATGTCAAATGACAAATATCACAATGCTAAATGTCAAAAATGAAAAGTGTCACCATGAAAAATGTCAAAAATGACAAATTTCAAGATGGCAAATGTCAAAGATGTCAAATGACAAATGTCACAATGCTAAATGTCAAAAATGAAAAGTGTCACCATGAAAAATGTCAAAAATAACAAATTTCAAGATGGCAAATGTCAAAGATGTCAAATGACAAATGTCACAATGCTAAATGTCAAAAATGAAAAGTGTCACCATGAAAAATGTCAAAAATGACAAATTTCAAGATGGCAAATGTCAAAACTGACAAATGTCACAATGCTAAATGTCAAAAATGATAAGTGTCACCATGAAAAATGTCAAAAATGACAAATTTCAAGATGGCAAATGTCCAAGATGTCAAATGACAAATGTCACAATGCTAAATGTCAAAAATGACAAATTTCAAGATGGCAAATGTCAAAAATGTCAAATGACAAATGTCACAATGCTAAATGTCAAAAATGAAAAGTGTCACCATGACAAATGTCAAAAATGACAAATTTCAAGATGGCAAATGTCAATGATGTCAAATGACAAATGTCACAATGCTAAATGTCAAAAATGAAAAGTGTCACCATGAAAAATGTCAAAAATGACAAATTTCAAGATGGCAAATATCAAAGATGTCAAATGACAAATGTCACAATGCTAAATGTCAAAAATGACAAATTTCAAGATGGCAAATGTCAAAGATGTCAAATGACAAATGTCACAATGCTAAATGTCAAAAATGAAAAGTGTCACCATGAAAAATGTCAAAAATGACAAATTTCAAGATGGCAAATGTCAAAGATGTCAAATGACAAATGTCACAATGCAAAATGTCAAAAATGACAAATTTCAAGATGGCAAATGTCAAAGATGTCAAATGACAAATGTCACAATGCTAAATGTCAAAAATGAAAAATGTCACCATGAAAAATGTTAAAAATGAGAAATTTCAAGATGGCAAATGTCAATGATGTCAAATGACAAATGTCACAATGCTAAATCTCAAAAATGAAAAGTGTCACCATGAAAAATGTCAAAAATGACAAATTTTAAGATGGCAAATGTCAAAGATGTAAAATGACAAATGTCACAATGCTAAATGTCAAAAATTAAAAGTGTCACCATGAAAAATGTCAAAAATAACAAATTTCAAGATCGCAAATGTCAAAGATGTCAAATGACAAATGTCACAATGCTAAATGTCAAAAATGAAAAGCGTCACCATGAAAAATGTCTAAAATGACAAATTTCAAGATGGCAAATGTCAAAGATGTCAAATGACAAATGTCACAATGCTAAATGTCAAAAATGATAAGTGTCACCATGAAAAATGTCAAAAATGACAAATTTCAAGATGGCAAATGTCCAAGATGTCAAATGACAAATGTCACAATGCTAAATGTCAAAAATGAAAAGTGTCACCATGAAAAATGTCAAAAATGACAAATTTCAAGATGGCAAATGTCAAAGATGGCAAATGACAAATGTCACAATGCTAAATGTCGAAAATGAAAAGTGTCACCATGAAAAATGTCCAAAATAACAAATTTCAAGATGGCAAATGTCAAAGATGTCAAATGACAAATGTCACAATGCTAAATGTCAAAAATGAAAAGTGTCACCATGAAAAATGTCAAAAATGACAAATTTCAAGATGGCAAATGTCAAAGATGTCAAATGACAAATGTCACAATGCTAAATGTCAAAAATGAAAAGTGTCACCATGAAAAATGTCAAAAATGACAAATTTCAAGATGGCAAATATCAAAGATGTCAAATGACAAATGTCAAAAATGACAAATTTCAAGATGGCAAATGTCAAAGATGTCAAATGACAAATGTCACAATGCTAAATGTCAAAAATGAAAAGTGTCACCATGAAAAATGTCAAAAATGACAAATTTCAAGATGGCGAATGTCAAAGATGTCAAATGTCACAATGCTAAATGTCAAAAATGAAAAGTGTCACCATGAAAAATGTCAAAAATAACAAATTTCAAGATGGCAAATGTCAAAGATGTCAAATGACAAATATCACAATGCTAAATGTCAAAAATGAAAAGTGTCACCATGAAAAATGTCAAAAATGACAAATTTCAAGATGGCAAATGTCAAAGATGTCAAATGACAAATGTCACAATGCTAAATGTCAAAAATGAAAAGTGTCACCATGAAAAATGTCAAAAATAACAAATTTCAAGGTGGCAAATGTCAAAGATGTCAAATGACAAATGTCACAATGCTAAATGTCAAAAATGAAAAGTGTCACCATGAAAAATGTCAAAAATGACAAATTTCAAGATGGCAAATGTCAAAACTGACAAATGTCACAATGCTAAATGTCAAAAATGATAAGTGTCACCATGAAAAATGTCAAAAATGACAAATTTCAAGATGGCAAATGTCCAAGATGTCAAATGACAAATGTCACAATGCTAAATGTCAAAAATGACAAATTTCAAGATGGCAAATGTCAAAAATGTCAAATGACAAATGTCACAATGCTAAATGTCAAAAATGAAAAGTGTCACCATGCCAAATGTCAAAAATGACAAATTTCAAGATGGCAAATGTCAATGATGTCAAATGACAAATGTCACAATGCTAAATGTCAAAAATGAAAAGTGTCACCATGAAAAATGTCAAAAATGACAAATTTCAAGATGGCAAATATCAAAGATGTCAAATGACAAATGTCACAATGCTAAATGTCAAAAATGACAAATTTCAAGATGGCAAATGTCAAAGATGTCAAATGACAAATGTCACAATGCTAAATGTCAAAAATGAAAAGTGTCACCATGAAAAATGTCAAAAATGACAAATTTCAAGATGGCAAATGTCAAAGATGTCAAATGACAAATGTCACAATGCTAAATGTCAAAAATGACAAATTTCAAGATGGCAAATGTCAAAGATGTCAAATGACAAATGTCACAATGCTAAATGTCAAAAATGAAAAATGTCACCATGAAAAATGTTAAAAATGACAAATTTCAAGATGGCAAATGTCAATGATGTCAAATGACAAATGTCACAATGCTAAATGTCAAAAATGAAAAGTGTCACCATGAAAAATGTCAAAAATGACAAATTTTAAGATGGCAAATGTCAAAGATGTAAAATGACAAATGTCACAATGCTAAATGTCAAAAATGAAAAGTGTCACCATGAAAAATGTCAAAAATAACAAATTTCAAGATCGCAAATGTCAAAGATGTCAAATGACAAATGTCACAATGCTAAATGTCAAAAATGAAAAGCGTCACTATGAAAAATGTCTAAAATGACAAATTTCAAGATGGCAAATGTCAAAGATGTCAAATGACAAATGTCACAATGCTAAATGTCAAAAATGATAAGTGTCACCATGAAAAATGTCAAAAATGACAAATTTCAAGATGGCAAATGTCCAAGATGTCAAATGACAAATGTCACAATGCTAAATGTCAAAAATGAAAAGTGTCACCATGAAAAATGTCAAAAATGACAAATTTCAAGATGGCAAATGTCAAAGATGGCAAATGACAAATGTCACAATGCTAAATGTCTAAAATGAAAAGTGTCACCATGAAAAATGTCCAAAATAACAAATTTCAAGATGGCAAATGTCAAAGATGTCAAATGACAAATGTCACAATGCTAAATGTCAAAAATGAAAAGTGTCACCATGAAAAATGTCAAAAATGACAAATTTCAAGATGGCAAATGTCAAAGATGTCAAATGACAAATGTCACAATGCTAAATGTCAAAAATGAAAAGTGTCACCATGAAAAATGTCAAAAATGACAAATTTCAAGATGGCAAATATCAAAGATGTCAAATGACAAATGTCAAAAATGACAAATTTCAAGATGGCAAATGTCAAAGATGTCAAATGACAAATGTCACAATGCTAAATGTCAAAAATGAAAAGTGTCACCATGAAAAATGTCAAAAATGACAAATTTCAAGATGGCGAATGTCAAAGATGTCAAATGTCACAATGCTAAATGTCAAAAATGATAAGTGTCACCATGAAAAATGTCAAAAATGACAAATTTCAAGATGGCAAATGTCCAAGATGTCAAATGACAAATGTCACAATGCTAAATGTCAAAAATGAAAAGTGTCACCATGAAAAATGTCAAAAATGACAAATTTCAAGATGGCAAATGTCAAAGATGGCAAATGACAAATGTCACAATGCTAAATGTCGAAAATGAAAAGTGTCACCATGAAAAATGTCCAAAATAACAAATTTCAAGATGGCAAAGGTCAAAGATGTCAAATGACAAATGTCACAATGCTAAATGTCAAAAATGAAAAGTGTCACCATGAAAAATGTCAAAAATGACAAATTTCAAGATGGCAAATGTCAAAGATGTCAAATGACAAATGTCACAATGCTAAATGTCAAAAATGAAAAGTGTCACCATGAAAAATGTCAAAAATGACAAATTTCAAGATGGCAAATATCAAAGATGTCAAATGACAAATGTCAAAAATGACAAATTTCAAGATGGCAAATGTCAAAGATGTCAAATGACAAATGTCACAATGCTAAATGTCAAAAATGAAAAGTGTCACCATGAAAAATGTCAAAAATGACAAATTTCAAGATGGCGAATGTCAAAGATGTCAAATGTCACAATGCTAAATGTCAAAAATGAAAAGTGTCACCATGAAAAATGTCAAAAATAACAAATTTCAAGATGGCAAATGTCAAAGATGTCAAATGACAAATATCACAATGCTAAATGTCAAAAATGAAAAGTGTCACCATGAAAAATGTCAAAAATGACAAATTTCAAGATGGCAAATGTCAAAGATGTCAAATGACAAATGTCACAATGCTAAATGTCAAAAATGAAAAGTGTCACCATGAAAAATGTCAAAAATAACAAATTTCAAGGTGGCAAATGTCAAAGATGTCAAATGACAAATGTCACAATGCTAAATGTCAAAAATGAAAAGTGTCACCATGAAAAATGTCAAAAATGACAAATTTCAAGATGGCAAATGTCAAAACTGACAAATGTCACAATGCTAAATGTCAAAAATGATAAGTGTCACCATGAAAAATGTCAAAAATGACAAATTTCAAGATGGCAAATGTCCAAGATGTCAAATGACAAATGTCACAATGCTAAATGTCAAAAATGACAAATTTCAAGATGGCAAATGTCAAAAATGTCAAATGACAAATGTCACAATGCTAAATGTCAAAAATGAAAAGTGTCACCATGACAAATGTCAAAAATGACAAATTTCAAGATGGCAAATGTCAATGATGTCAAATGACAAATGTCACAATGCTAAATGTCAAAAATGAAAAGTGTCACCATGAAAAATGTCAAAAATGACAAATTTCAAGATGGCAAATATCAAAGATGTCAAATGACAAATGTCACAATGCTAAATGTCAAAAATGACAAATTTCAAGATGGCAAATGTCAAAGATGTCAAATGACAAATGTCACAATGCTAAATGTCAAAAATGAAAAGTGTCACCATGAAAAATGTCAAAAATGACAAATTTCAAGATGGCAAATGTCAAAGATGTCAAATGACAAATGTCACAATGCTAAATGTCAAAAATGACAAATTTCAAGATGGCAAATGTCAAAGATGTCAAATGACAAATGTCACAATGCTAAATGTCAAAAATGAAAAATGTCACCATGAAAAATGTTAAAAATGACAAATTTCAAGATGGCAAATGTCAATGATGTCAAATGACAAATGTCACAATGCTAAATGTCAAAAATGAAAAGTGTCACCATGAAAAATGTCAAAAATGACAAATTTTAAGATGGCAAATGTCAAAGATGTAAAATGACAAATGTCACAATGCTAAATGTCAAAAATGAAAAGTGTCACCATGAAAAATGTCAAAAATAACAAATTTCAAGATCGCAAATGTCAAAGATGTCAAATGACAAATGTCACAATGCTAAATGTCAAAAATGAAAAGCGTCACTATGAAAAATGTCTAAAATGACAAATTTCAAGATGGCAAATGTCAAAGATGTCAAATGACAAATGTCACAATGCTAAATGTCAAAAATGATAAGTGTCACCATGAAAAATGTCAAAAATGACAAATTTCAAGATGGCAAATGTCCAAGATGTCAAATGACAAATGTCACAATGCTAAATGTCAAAAATGAAAAGTGTCACCATGAAAAATGTCAAAAATGACAAATTTCAAGATGGCAAATGTCAAAGATGGCAAATGACAAATGTCACAATGCTAAATGTCTAAAATGAAAAGTGTCACCATGAAAAATGTCCAAAATAACAAATTTCAAGATGGCAAATGTCAAAGATGTCAAATGACAAATGTCACAATGCTAAATGTCAAAAATGAAAAGTGTCACCATGAAAAATGTCAAAAATGACAAATTTCAAGATGGCAAATGTCAAAGATGTCAAATGACAAATGTCACAATGCTAAATGTCAAAAATGAAAAGTGTCACCATGAAAAATGTCAAAAATGACAAATTTCAAGATGGCAAATATCAAAGATGTCAAATGACAAATGTCAAAAATGACAAATTTCAAGATGGCAAATGTCAAAGATGTCAAATGACAAATGTCACAATGCTAAATGTCAAAAATGAAAAGTGTCACCATGAAAAATGTCAAAAATGACAAATTTCAAGATGGCGAATGTCAAAGATGTCAAATGTCACAATGCTAAATGTCAAAAATGAAAAGTGTCACCATGAAAAATGTCAAAAATAACAAATTTCAAGATGGCAAATGTCAAAGATGTCAAATGACAAATATCACAATGCTAAATGTCAAAAATGAAAAGTGTCACCATGAAAAATGTCAAAAATGACAAATTTCAAGATGGCAAATGTCAAAGATGTCAAATGACAAATGTCACAATGCTAAATGTCAAAAATGAAAAGTGTCACCATGAAAAATGTCAAAAATAACAAATTTCAAGATGGCAAATGTCAAAGATGTCAAATGACAAATGTCACAATGCTAAATGTCAAAAATGAAAAGTGTCACCATGAAAAATGTCAAAAATGACAAATTTTAAGATGGCAAATGTCAAAACTGACAAATGTCACAATGCTAAATGTCAAAAATGAAAAGTGTCACCATGAAAAATGTCAAAAATGACAATTTTCAAGATGGCAAATGTCCAAGATGTCAAATGACAAATGTCATAATGCTAAATGTCAAAAATGACAAATTTCAAGATGGCAAATGTCAAAGATGTCAAATGACAAATGTCACAATGCTAAATGTCAAAAATGAAAAGTGTCACCATGAAAAATGTTAAAAATGACAAATTTCAAGATGGCAAATGTCAATGATGTCAAATGACAAATGTCACAATGCTAAATGACAAAAATGAAAAGTGTCACCATGAAAAATGTCAAAAATGACAAATTTCAAGATGGCAAATGTCAAAGATGTAAAATGACAAATGTCACAATGCTAAATGTCAAAAATGAAAAGTGTCACCATGAAAAATGTCAAAAATAACAAATTTCAAGATCGCAAATGTCAAAGATGTCAAATGACAAATGTCACAATGCTAAATGTCAAAAATGAAAAGCGTCACCATGAAAAATGTCTAAAATGACAAATTTCAAGATGGCAAATGTCAAAGATGTCAAATGACAAATGTCACAATGCTAAATGTCAAAAATGATAAGTGTCACCATGAAAAATGTCAAAAATGACAAATTTCAAGATGGCGAATGTCCAAGATGTCAAATGACAAATGTCACAATGCTAAATGTCAAAAATGAAAAGTGTCACCATGAAAAATGTCAAAAATGACAAATTTCAAGATGGCAAATGTCAAAGATGGCAAATGACAAATGTCACAATGCTAAATGTCGAAAATGAAAAGTGTCACCATGAAAAATGTCAAAAATAACAAATTTCAAGATGGCAAATGTCAAAGATGTCAAATGACAAATGTCACAATGCTAAATGTCAAAAATGAAAAGTGTCACCATGAAAAATGTCAAAAATGACAAATTTCAAGATGGCAAATATCAAAGATGTCAAATGACAAATGTCAAAAATGACAAATTTCAAGATGGCAAATGTCAAAGATGTCAAATGACAAATGTCACAATGCTAAATGTCAAAAATGAAAAGTGTCACCATGAAAAATGTCAAAAATGACAAATTTCAAGATGGCGAATGTCAAAGATGTCAAATGTCACAATGCTAAATGTCAAAAATGAAAAGTGTCACCATGAAAAATGTCAAAAATAACAAATTTCAAGATGGCAAATGTCAAAGATGTCAAATGACAAATATCACAATGCTAAATGTCAAAAATGAAAAGTGTCACCATGAAAAATGTCAAAAATGACAAATTTCAAGATGGCAAATGTCAAAGATGTCAAATGACAAATGTCACAATGCTAAATGTCAAAAATGAAAAGTGTCACCATGAAAAATGTCAAAAATAACAAATTTCAAGATGGCAAATGTCAAAGATGTCAAATGACAAATGTCACAATGCTAAATGTCAAAAATGAAAAGTGTCACCATGAAAAATGTCAAAAATGACAAATTTCAAGATGGCAAATGTCAAAACTGACAAATGTCACAATGCTAAATGTCAAAAATGATAAGTGTCACCATGAAAAATGTCAAAAATGACAAATTTCAAGATGGCAAATGTCCAAGATGTCAAATGACAAATGTCACAATGCTAAATGTCAAAAATGACAAATTTCAAGATGGCAAATGTCAAAAATGTCAAATGACAAATGTCACAATGCTAAATGTCAAAAATGAAAAGTGTCACCATGACAAATGTCAAAAATGACAAATTTCAAGATGGCAAATGTCAATGATGTCAAATGACAAATGTCACAATGCTAAATGTCAAAAATGAAAAGTGTCACCATGAAAAATGTCAAAAATGACAAATTTCAAGATGGCAAATATCAAAGATGTCAAATGACAAATGTCACAATGCTAAATGTCAAAAATGACAAATTTCAAGATGGCAAATGTCAAAGATGTCAAATGACAAATGTCACAATGCTAAATGTCAAAAATGAAAAGTGTCACCATGAAAAATGTCAAAAATGACAAATTTCAAGATGGCAAATGTCAAAGATGTCAAATGACAAATGTCACAATGCTAAATGTCAAAAATGACAAATTTCAAGATGGCAAATGTCAAAGATGTCAAATGACAAATGTCACAATGCTAAATGTCAAAAATGAAAAATGTCACCATGAAAAATGTTAAAAATGAGAAATTTCAAGATGGCAAATGTCAATGATGTCAAATGACAAATGTCACAATGCTAAATCTCAAAAATGAAAAGTGTCACCATGAAAAATGTCAAAAATGACAAATTTTAAGATGGCAAATGTCAAAGATGTAAAATGACAAATGTCACAATGCTAAATGTCAAAAATTAAAAGTGTCACCATGAAAAATGTCAAAAATAACAAATTTCAAGATCGCAAATGTCAAAGATGTCAAATGACAAATGTCACAATGCTAAATGTCAAAAATGAAAAGCGTCACCATGAAAAATGTCTAAAATGACAAATTTCAAGATGGCAAATGTCAAAGATGTCAAATGACAAATGTCACAATGCTAAATGTCAAAAATGATAAGTGTCACCATGAAAAATGTCAAAAATGACAAATTTCAAGATGGCAAATGTCCAAGATGTCAAATGACAAATGTCACAATGCTAAATGTCAAAAATGAAAAGTGTCACCATGAAAAATGTCAAAAATGACAAATTTCAAGATGGCAAATGTCAAAGATGGCAAATGACAAATGTCACAATGCTAAATGTCGAAAATGAAAAGTGTCACCATGAAAAATGTCCAAAATAACAAATTTCAAGATTGCAAATGTCAAAGATGTCAAATGACAAATGTCACAATGCTAAATGTCAAAAATGAAAAGTGTCACCATGAAAAATGTCAAAAATGACAAATTTCAAGATGGCAAATGTCAAAGATGTCAAATGACAAATGTCACAATGCTAAATGTCAAAAATGAAAAGTGTCACCATGAAAAATGTCAAAAATGACAAATTTCAAGATGGCAAATATTAAAGATGTCAAATGACAAATGTCAAAAATGACAAATTTCAAGATGGCAAATGTCAAAGATGTCAAATGACAAATGTCACAATGCTAAATGTCAAAAATGAAAAGTGTCACCATGAAAAATGTCAAAAATGACAAATTTCAAGATGGCGAATGTCAAAGATGTCAAATGTCACAATGCTAAATGTCAAAAATGAAAAGTGTCACCATGAAAAATGTCAAAAATAACAAATTTCAAGATGGCAAATGTCAAAGATGTCAAATGACAAATATCACAATGCTAAATGTCAAAAATGAAAAGTGTCACCATGAAAAATGTCAAAAATGACAAATTTCAAGATGGCAAATGTCAAAGATGTCAAATGACAAATGTCACAATGCTAAATGTCAAAAATGAAAAGTGTCACCATGAAAAATGTCAAAAATAACAAATTTCAAGGTGGCAAATGTCAAAGATGTCAAATGACAAATGTCACAATGCTAAATGTCAAAAATGAAAAGTGTCACCATGAAAAATGTCAAAAATGACAAATTTCAAGATGGCAAATGTCCAAGATGTCAAATGACAAATGTCACAATGCTAAATGTCAAAAATGACAAATTTCAAGATGGCAAATGTCAAAAATGTCAAATGACAAATGTCACAATGCTAAATGTCAAAAATGAAAAGTGTCACCATGACAAATGTCAAAAATGACAAATTTCAAGATGGCAAATGTCAATGATGTCAAATGACAAATGTCACAATGCTAAATGTCAAAAATGAAAAGTGTCACCATGAAAAATGTCAAAAATGACAAATTTCAAGATGGCAAATATCAAAGATGTCAAATGACAAATGTCACAATGCTAAATGTCAAAAATGACAAATTTCAAGATGGCAAATGTCAAAGATGTCAAATGACAAATGTCACAATGCTAAATGTCAAAAATGAAAAGTGTCACCATGAAAAATGTCAAAAATGACAAATTTCAAGATGGCAAATGTCAAAGATGTCAAATGACAAATGTCACAATGCTAAATGTCAAAAATGACAAATTTCAAGATGGCAAATGTCAAAGATGTCAAATGACAAATGTCACAATGCTAAATGTCAAAAATGAAAAATGTCACCATGAAAAATGTTAAAAATGAGAAATTTCAAGATGGCAAATGTCAATGATGTCAAATGACAAATGTCACAATGCTAAATCTCAAAAATGAAAAGTGTCACCATGAAAAATGTCAAAAATGACAAATTTTAAGATGGCAAATGTCAAAGATGTAAAATGACAAATGTCACAATGCTAAATGTCAAAAATTAAAAGTGTCACCATGAAAAATGTCAAAAATAACAAATTTCAAGATCGCAAATGTCAAAGATGTCAAATGACAAATGTCACAATGCTAAATGTCAAAAATGAAAAGCGTCACCATGAAAAATGTCTAAAATGACAAATTTCAAGATGGCAAATGTCAAAGATGTCAAATGACAAATGTCACAATGCTAAATGTCAAAAATGATAAGTGTCACCATGAAAAATGTCAAAAATGACAAATTTCAAGATGGCAAATGTCCAAGATGTCAAATGACAAATGTCACAATGCTAAATGTCAAAAATGAAAAGTGTCACCATGAAAAATGTCAAAAATGACAAATTTCAAGATGGCAAATGTCAAAGATGGCAAATGACAAATGTCACAATGCTAAATGTCGAAAATGAAAAGTGTCACCATGAAAAATGTCCAAAATAACAAATTTCAAGATGGCAAATGTCAAAGATGTCAAATGACAAATGTCACAATGCTAAATGTCAAAAATGAAAAGTGTCACCATGAAAAATGTCAAAAATGACAAATTTCAAGATGGCAAATGTCAAAGATGTCAAATGACAAATGTCACAATGCTAAATGTCAAAAATGAAAAGTGTCACCATGAAAAATGTCAAAAATGACAAATTTCAAGATGGCAAATATCAAAGATGTCAAATGACAAATGTCAAAAATGACAAATTTCAAGATGGCAAATGTCAAAGATGTCAAATGACAAATGTCACAATGCTAAATGTCAAAAATGAAAAGTGTCACCATGAAAAATGTTAAAAATGACAAATTTCAAGATGGCGAATGTCAAAGATGTCAAATGTCACAATGCTAAATGTCAAAAATGAAAAGTGTCACCATGAAAAATGTCAAAAATAACAAATTTCAAGATGGCAAATGTCAAAGATGTCAAATGACAAATATCACAATGCTAAATGTCAAAAATGAAAAGTGTCACCATAAAAAATGTCAAAAATGACAAATTTCAAGATGGCAAATGTCAAAGATGTCAAATGACAAATGTCACAATGCTAAATGTCAAAAATGAAAAGTGTCACCATGAAAAATGTCAAAAATAACAAATTTCAAGGTGGCAAATGTCAAAGATGTCAAATGACAAATGTCACAATGCTAAATGTCAAAAATGAAAAGTGTCACCATGAAAAATGTCAAAAATGACAAATTTCAAGATGGCAAATGTCAAAACTGACAAATGTCACAATGCTAAATGTCAAAAATGATAAGTGTCACCATGAAAAATGTCAAAAATGACAAATTTCAAGATGGCAAATGTCCAAGATGTCAAATGACAAATGTCACAATGCTAAATGTCAAAAATGACAAATTTCAAGATGGCAAATGTCAAATGACAAATGTCACAATGCTAAATGTCAAAAATGAAAAGTGTCACCATGACAAATGTCAAAAATGACAAATTTCAAGATGGCAAATGTCAATGATGTCAAATGACAAATGTCACAATGCTAAATGTCAAAAATGAAAAGTGTCACCATGAAAAATGTCAAAAATGACAAATTTCAAGATGGCAAATATCAAAGATGTCAAATGACAAATGTCACAATGCTAAATGTCAAAAATGACAAATTTCAAGATGGCAAATGTCAAAGATGTCAAATGACAAATGTCACAATGCTAAATGTCAAAAATGAAAAGTGTCACCATGAAAAATGTCAAAAATGACAAATTTCAAGATGGCAAATGTCAAAGATGTCAAATGACAAATGTCACAATGCTAAATGTCAAAAATGACAAATTTCAAGATGGCAAATGTCAAAGATGTCAAATGACAAATGTCACAATGCTAAATGTCAAAAATGAAAAATGTCACCATGAAAAATGTTAAAAATGACAAATTTCAAGATGGCAAATGTCAATGATGTCAAATGACAAATGTCACAATGCTAAATGTCAAAAATGAAAAGTGTCACCATGAAAAATGTCAAAAATGACAAATTTTAAGATGGCAAATGTCAAAGATGTAAAATGACAAATGTCACAATGCTAAATGTCAAAAATGAAAAGTGTCACCATGAAAAATGTCAAAAATAACAAATTTCAAGATCGCAAATGTCAAAGATGTCAAATGACAAATGTCACAATGCTAAATGTCAAAAATGAAAAGCGTCACTATGAAAAATGTCTAAAATGACAAATTTCAAGATGGCAAATGTCAAAGATGTCAAATGACAAATGTCACAATGCTAAATGTCAAAAATGATAAGTGTCACCATGAAAAATGTCAAAAATGACAAATTTCAAGATGGCAAATGTCCAAGATGTCAAATGACAAATGTCACAATGCTAAATGTCAAAAATGAAAAGTGTCACCATGAAAAATGTCAAAAATGACAAATTTCAAGATGGCAAATGTCAAAGATGGCAAATGACAAATGTCACAATGCTAAATGTCTAAAATGAAAAGTGTCACCATGAAAAATGTCCAAAATAACAAATTTCAAGATGGCAAATGTCAAAGATGTCAAATGACAAATGTCACAATGCTAAATGTCAAAAATGAAAAGTGTCACCATGAAAAATGTCAAAAATGACAAATTTCAAGATGGCAAATGTCAAAGATGTCAAATGACAAATGTCACAATGCTAAATGTCAAAAATGAAAAGTGTCACCATGAAAAATGTCAAAAATGACAAATTTCAAGATGGCAAATATCAAAGATGTCAAATGACAAATGTCAAAAATGACAAATTTCAAGATGGCAAATGTCAAAGATGTCAAATGACAAATGTCACAATGCTAAATGTCAAAAATGAAAAGTGTCACCATGAAAAATGTCAAAAATGACAAATTTCAAGATGGCGAATGTCAAAGATGTCAAATGTCACAATGCTAAATGTCAAAAATGAAAAGTGTCACCATGAAAAATGTCAAAAATAACAAATTTCAAGATGGCAAATGTCAAAGATGTCAAATGACAAATATCACAATGCTAAATGTCAAAAATGAAAAGTGTCACCATGAAAAATGTCAAAAATGACAAATTTCAAGATGGCAAATGTCAAAGATGTCAAATGACAAATGTCACAATGCTAAATGTCAAAAATGAAAAGTGTCACCATGAAAAATGTCAAAAATAACAAATTTCAAGATGGCAAATGTCAAAGATGTCAAATGACAAATGTCACAATGCTAAATGTCAAAAATGAAAAGTGTCACCATGAAAAATGTCAAAAATGACAAATTTTAAGATGGCAAATGTCAAAACTGACAAATGTCACAATGCTAAATGTCAAAAATGATAAGTGTCACCATGAAAAATGTCAAAAATGACAAATTTCAAGATGGCAAATGTCCAAGATGTCAAATGACAAATGTCACAATGCTAAATGTCAAAAATGACAAATTTCAAGATGGCAAATATCAAAAATGTCAAATGACAAATGTCACAATGCTAAATGTCAAAAATGAAAAGTGTCACCATGACAAATGTCAAAAATGACAAATTTTAAGATGGCAAATGTCAAATGACAAATGTCACAATGCTAAATGTCAAAAATGAAAAGTGTCACCATGAAAAATGTCAAAAATGAGAAATTTCAAGATGGCAAATATCAAAGATGTCAAATGACAAATGTCAAAAATGACAAATTTCAAGATGGCAAATGTCAAAGATGTCAAATGACAAATGTCAAAAATGAAAAGTGTCACCATGAAAAATGTCAAAAATGACAAATTTCAAGATGGCGAATGTCAAAGATGTCAAATGTCACAATGCTAAATGTCAAAAATGAAAAGTGTCACCATGAAAAATGTCAAAAATAACAAATTTCAAGATGGCAAATGTCAAAGATGTCAAATGACAAATATCACAATGCTAAATGTCAAAAATGAAAAGTGTCACCATGAAAAATGTCAAAAATGACAAATTTCAAGATGGCAAATGTCAAAGATGTCAAATGACAAATGTCACAATGCTAAATGTCAAAAATGAAAAGTGTCACCATGAAAAATGTCAAAAATAACAAATTTCAAGATGGCAAATGTCAAAGATGTCAAATGACAAATGTCACAATGCTAAATGTCAAAAATGAAAAGTGTCACCATGAAAAATGTCAAAAATGACAAATTTCAAGATGGCAAATGTCAAAACTGACAAATGTCACAATGCTAAATGTCAAAAATGATAAGTGTTACCATGAAAAATGTCAAAAATGACAAATTTCAAGATGGCAAATGTCCAAGATGTCAAATGACAAATGTCACAATGCTAAATGTCAAAAATGACAAATTTCAAGATGGCAAATGTCAAAAATGTCAAATGACAAATGTCACAATGCTAAATGTCAAAAATGAAAAGTGTCACCATGACAAATGTCAAAAATGACAAATTTTAAGATGGCAAATGTCAAATGACAAATGTCACAATGCTAAATGTCAAAAATGAAAAGTGTCACCATGAAAAATGTCAAAAATGACAAATTTCAAGATGGCAAATATCAAAGATGTCAAATGACAAATGTCACAATGCTAAATGTCAAAAATAAAAAGTGTCACCATGAAAAATGTCAAAAATAACAAATGTCAAAGATGTCAAATGACAAATGTCACAATGCTAAATGTCAAAAATGAAATGTGTCACCATGAAAAATGTCAAAAATGACAAATTTCAAGATGGCAAATGTCAAAACTGACAAATGTCACAATGCTAAATGTCAAAAATGATAAGTGTCACCATGAAAAATGTCAAAAATGACAAATTTCAAGATGGCAAATGTCCAAGATGTTAAATGACAAATGTCACAATGCTAAATGTCAAAAATGACAAATTTCAAGATGGCAAATGTCAAAGATGTCAAATGACAAATGTCACAATGCTAAATGTCAAAAATGAAAAGTGTCACCATGAAAAATGTCAAAAATGACAAATTTCAAGATGGCAAATGTCAAAGATGTCAAATGACAAATGTCACAATGCTAAATGTCAAAGATGTCAAATGACAAATGTCACAATGCTAAATGTCAAAAATGAAAAGTGTCACCTTGAAAAATGTCAAAAATAACAAATTTCAAGATGGCAAATGTCAAAGATGTCAAATGACAAATGCCACAATGCTAAATGTCAACAATGAAAAGTGTCACCATGAAAAATGTCAAAAATGACAAATTTCAAGATGGCAAATGTCAAAGATGTCAAATGACAAATGTCACAATGCTAAATGTCAAAAATGACAAATTTCAAGATGGCAAATGTCAAAGATGTCAAATGACAAATGTCACAATGCTAAATGTCAAAAATGAAAAGTGTCACCATGAAAAATGTTAAAAATGACAAATTTCAAGATGGCAAATGTCAATGATGTCAAATGACAAATGTCACAATGCTAAATGTCAAAAATGAAAAGTGTCACCATGAAAAATGTCAAAAATGACAAATTTCAAGATGGCAAATATCAAAGATGTCAAATGACAAATGTCACAATGCTAAATGTCAAAAATGACAAATTTCAATATGGCAAATGTCAAAGATGTCAAATGACAAATGTCACAATGCTAAATGTCAAAAATGAAAAGTGTCACCATGAAAAATGTCAAAAATGACAAATTTCAAGATGGCAAATGTCAAAGATGTAAAATGACAAATGTCACAATGCTAAATGTCAAAAATGAAAAGTGTCACCATGAAAAATGTCAAAAACGCCAAATTTCAAGATGGCAAATGTCAAAGATGTCAAATGACAAATGTCACAATGCTAAATGTCAAAAATGAAAAGTGTCACCATGAAAAATGTCTAAAATGACAAATTTCAAGATGGCAAATGTCAAAGATGTCAAATGACAAATGTCACAATGCTAAATGTCAAAAATGATAAGTGTCACCATGAAAAATGTCAAGAATGACAAATTTCAAGATGGCAAATGTCCAAGATGTCAAATGACAAATGTCATAATGCTAAATGTCAAAAATGACAAATTTCAAGATGGCAAATGTCAAAGATGTCAAATGACAAATTTCACAATGCTAAATGTCAAAAATGAAAAGTGTCACTATGAAAAATGTTAAAAATGACAAATTTCAAGATGGCAAATGTCAATGATGTCAAATGACAAATGTCTCAATGCTAAATGTCAAAAATGAAAAGTGTCACCATGAAAAATGTCAAAAATGACAAATTTCAAGATGGCAAATGTCAAAGATGTAAAATGACAAATGTCACAATGCTAAATGTCAAAAATGAAAAGTGTCACCATGAAAAATGTCAAAAACGCCAAATTTCAAGATGGCAAATGTCAAAGATGTCAAATGACAAATGTCACAATGCTAAATGTCAAAAATGAAAAGTGTCACCATGAAAAATGTCTAAAATGACAAATTTCAAGATGGCAAATGTCAAAGATGTCTAATGACAAATGTCACAATGCTAAATGTCAAAAATGATAAGTGTCACCATGAAAAATGTCAAGAATGACAAATTTCAAGATGGCAAATGTCCAAGATGTCAAATGACAAATGTCATAATGCTAAATGTCAAAAATGACAAATTTCAAGATGGCAAATGTCAAAGATGTCAAATGACAAATGTCACAATGCTAAATGTCAAAAATGAAAAGTGTCACTATGAAAAATGTTAAAAATGACAAATTTCAAGATGGCAAATGTCAATGATGTCAAATGACAAATGTCTCAATGCTAAATGTCAAAAATGAAAAGTGTCACCATGAAAAATGTCAAAAATGACAAATTTCAAGATGGCAAATGTCAAAGATGTAAAATGACAAATGTCACAATGCTAAATGTCAAAAATGAAAAGTGTCACCATGAAAAATGTCAAAAATAACAAATTTCAAGATGGCAAATGTCAAAGATGTCAAATGACAAATGTCACAATGCTAAATGTCAAAAATGAAAAGCGTCACCATGAAAAATGTCTAAAATGACAAATTTTAAGATGGCAAATGTCAAAGATGTCAAATGACAAATGTCACAATGCTAAATGTCAAAAACGATAAGTGTCACCATGAAAAATGTCAAAAATGACAAATTTCAAGATGGCAAATGTCCAAGATTTCAAATGTCACAATGCTAAATGTCAAAAATGACAAATTTCAAGATGGCAAATGTCAAAGATGTCAAATGACAAATGTCACAATGCTAAATGTCAAAAATGAAAAGTGTCACCATGAAAAATGTTAAAAATGACAAATTTCAAGATGGCAAATGTCAATGATGTCAAATGACAAATGTCACAATGCTAAATGTCAAAAATGAAAAGTGTCACCATGAAAAATGTCAAAAATGACAAATTTCAAGATGGCAAATATCAAAGATGTCAAATGACAAATGTCCCAATGCTAAATGTCAAAAATGACAAATTTCAAGATGGCAAATGTCAAAGATGTCAAATGACAAATGTCACAATGCTAAATGTCAAAAATGAAAAGTGACACCATGAAAAATGTCAAAAATAACAAATTTCAAGATGGCAAATGTCAAAGATGTCAAATGACAAATGTCACAATGCTAAATGTCAAAAATGAAAAGTGTCACCATGAAAAATGTCTAAAATGACAAATTTCAAGATGGCAAATGTCAAAGATGTCAAATGACAAATGTCACAATGCTAAATGTCAAAAATAAAAAGTGTCACCATGAAAAATGTTAAAAATAACAAATTTCAAGATGGCAAATGTCAAAACTGACAAATGTCACAATGCTAAATGTCAAAAATGATAAGTGTCACCATGAAAAATGTCAAAAATGACAAATTTCAAGATGGCAAATATCCAAGATGTCAAATGACAAATGTCACAATGCTAAATGTCAAAAATGACAAATTTCAAGATGGCAAATGTCAAAGATGTCAAATGACAAAAAATGTAACAATGCTAAATGTCAAAAATGAAAAGTGTCACCATGAAAAATGTCAAAAATGACAAATTTCAAGATGGAAAATGTCAAAGATGTCAAATGACAAATGTCACAATGCTAAATGTCAAAAATGAAAAGTGTCACCTTGAAAAATGTCAAAAATAACAAATTTCAAGATGGCAAATGTCAAAGATGTCAAATGACAAATGTCACAATGCTAAATGTCAAAAATGAAAAGTGTCACCATGAAAAATGTCAAAAATGACAAATTTCAAGATTGCAAATGTCCAAGATGTCAAATGACAAATGTCACAATGCTAAATGTCAAAAATGAAAAGTGTCACCATGAAAAATGTCAAAAATGACAAATTTCAAGATGGCAAATGTCAAAGATGTCAAATGACAAATGTCACAATGCTAAATGTCAAAAATGATAAGTGTCACCAAGAAAAATGTCAAAAATGACAAATTTCAAGATTGCAAATGTCCAAGATGTCAAATGACAAATGTCACAATGCTAAATGTCAAAAATGAAAAGTGTCACCATGAAAAATGTCAAAAATGACAAATTTCAAGATGGCAAATGTCAAAGATGTCAAATGACAAATGTCACAATGCTAAATGTCAAAAATAAAAAGTGTCAAAAATGACAAATTTCAAGATGGCAAATGTCTAAGATGTCAAATGACAAATGTCACAATGCTAAATGTCAAAAATGAAAAGTGTCACCGTGAAAAATGTCAAAAATGACAAATTTCAAGATGGCAAATGTCAAAGATGTCAAATGACAAATGCCACAATGCTAAATGTCAAAAATTAAAAGTGTCACCATGAAAAATGTCAAAAATAACAAATTTCAAAAAGGCAAATGTCAAAGATGTCAAATGACAAATGTCACAATGCTAAATGTCAAAAATGAAAAGTGTCCCCATAAAAAATGTCAATAATGACAAATTTCAAGATGGCAAATTTCAAAGATGTCAAATGACAAATGTCACAATGCTAAATGTCAAAAATGAAAAGTGTCACCATAAAAAATGTCAAAAATGACAAATTTCAAGATGGCAAATGTCAAAGATGTCGAATATGACAAATGTCACAATGCTAAATGTCAAAAATGAAAAGTGTCACCATGAAAAATGTCAAAAATGACAAATTTCAAGATGGCAAATGTCAAAGATGTCAAATGACAAATGTCACAATGCTAAATGTCAAAAATGAAAAGTGTCACCATGAAAAATGTCAAAAATGACAAATTTCAAGATGGCAAATATCAAAGATGTCAAATGACAAATGTCACAATGCTATGCTAAATGTCAAAAATGACAAATTTCAAGATGGCAAATGTCAAAGATGTCAAATGACAAATGTCACAATGCTAAATGTCAAAAATAAAAAGTGTCACTATGAAAAATGTCAAAAATAACAAATTTCAAGATGGCAAATGTCAAAGATGTCAAATGACAAATGTCACAATGCTAAATGTCAAAAATGACAAATTTCAAGATGGCAAATGTCAAAGATGTCAAATGACAAATGTCACAATGCTTAATGTCAAAAATGAAAAGTGTCACCATGAAAAATGTCAAAAATAACAAATTTCAACATGGCAAATGTCAAAGATGTCAAATGACAAATGTCACAATGCTATGCTAAATGTCAAAAATGACAAATTTCAAGATGGCAAATGTCAAAGATGTCAAATGACAAATGTCACAATGCTAAATGTCAAAAATAAAAAGTGTCACTATGAAAAATGTCAAAAATAACAAATTTCAAGATGGCAAATGTCAAAGATGTCAAATGACAAATGTCACAATGCTAAATGTCAAAAATGACAAATTTCAAGATGGCAAATGTCAAAGATGTCAAATGACAAAAGTCACAATGCTAAATGTCTAAAATGAAAAGTGTCACCATGAAAAATGTCAAAAATGACAAATTTCAAGATGGCAAATGTCAAAGATGGCAAATGACAAATGTCACAATGCTAAATGTCTAAAATGAAAAGTGTCACCATGAAAAATGTCCAAAATAACAAATTTCAAGATGGCAAATGTCAAAGATGTCAAATGACAAATGTCACAATGCTAAATGTCAAAAATGAAAAGTGTCACCATGAAAAATGTCAAAAATGACAAATTTCAAGATGGCAAATGTCAAAGATGTCAAATGACAAATGTCACAATGCTAAATGTCAAAAATGAAAAGTGTCACCATGAAAAATGTCAAAAATGACAAATTTCAAGATGGCAAATATCAAAGATGTCAAATGACAAATGTCAAAAATGACAAATTTCAAGATGGCAAATGTCAAAGATGTCAAATGACAAATGTCACAATGCTAAATGTCAAAAATGAAAAGTGTCACCATGAAAAATGTCAAAAATGACAAATTTCAAGATGGCGAATGTCAAAGATGTCAAATGTCACAATGCTAAATGTCAAAAATGAAAAGTGTCACCATGAAAAATGTCAAAAATAACAAATTTCACGATGGCAAATGTCAAAGATGTCAAATGACAAATATCACAATGCTAAATGTCAAAAATGAAAAGTGTCACCATGAAAAATGTCAAAAATGACAAATTTCAAGATGGCAAATGTCAAAGATGTCAAATGACAAATGTCACAATGCTAAATGTCAAAAATGAAAAGTGTCACCATGAAAAATGTCAAAAATAACAAATTTCAAGATGGCAAATGTCAAAGATGTCAAATGACAAATGTCACAATGCTAAATGTCAAAAATGAAAAGTGTCACCATGAAAAATGTCAAAAATGACAAATTTTAAGATGGCAAATGTCAAAACTGACAAATGTCACAATGCTAAATGTCAAAAATGAAAAGTGTCACCATGAAAAATGTCAAAAATGACAAATTTCAAGATGGCAAATGTCCAAGATGTCAAATGACAAATGTCATAATGCTAAATGTCAAAAATGACAAATTTCAAGATGGCAAATGTCAAAGATGTCAAATGACAAATGTCACAATGCTAAATGTCAAAAATGAAAAGTGTCACCATGAAAAATGTTAAAAATGACAAATTTCAAGATGGCAAATGTCAATGATGTCAAATGACAAATGTCACAATGCTAAATGACAAAAATGAAAAGTGTCACCATGAAAAATGTCAAAAATGACAAATTTCAAGATGGCAAATGTCAAAGATGGCAAATGACAAATGTCACAATGCTAAATGTCGAAAATGAAAAGTGTCACCATGAAAAATGTCAAAAATAACAAATTTCAAGATGGCAAATGTCAAAGATGTCAAATGACAAATGTCACAATGCTAAATGTTAAAAATGAAAAGTGTCACCATGAAAAATGTCAAAAATGACAAATTTCAAGATGGCAAATATCAAAGATGTCAAATGACAAATGTCAAAAATGACAAATTTCAAGATGGCAAATGTCAAAGATGTCAAATGACAAATGTCACAATGCTAAATGTCAAAAATGAAAAGTGTCACCATGAAAAATGTCAAAAATGACAAATTTCAAGATGGCGAATGTCAAAGATGTCAAATGTCACAATGCTAAATGTCAAAAATGAAAAGTGTCACCATGAAAAATGTCAAAAATAACAAATTTCAAGATGGCAAATGTCAAAGATGTCAAATGACAAATATCACAATGCTAAATGTCAAAAATGAAAAGTGTCACCATGAAAAATGTCAAAAATGACAAATTTCAAGATGGCAAATGTCAAAGATGTCAAATGACAAATGTCACAATGCTAAATGTCAAAAATGAAAAGTGTCACCATGAAAAATGTCAAAAATAACAAATTTCAAGATGGCAAATGTCAAAGATGTCAAATGACAAATGTCACAATGCTAAATGTCAAAAATGAAAAGTGTCACCATGAAAAATGTCAAAAATGACAAATTTCAAGATGGCAAATGTCAAAACTGACAAATGTCACAATGCTAAATGTCAAAAATGATAAGTGTCACCATGAAAAATGTCAAAAATGACAAATTTCAAGATGGCAAATGTCCAAGATGTCAAATGACAAATGTCACAATGCTAAATGTCAAAAATGACAAATTTCAAGATGGCAAATGTCAAAAATGTCAAATGACAAATGTCACAATGCTAAATGTCAAAAATGAAAAGTGTCACCATGACAAATGTCAAAAATGACAAATTTCAAGATGGCAAATGTCAATGATGTCAAATGACAAATGTCACAATGCTAAATGTCAAAAATGAAAAGTGTCACCATGAAAAATGTCAAAAATGACAAATTTCAAGATGGCAAATATCAAAGATGTCAAATGACAAATGTCACAATGCTAAATGTCAAAAATGACAAATTTCAAGATGGCAAATGTCAAAGATGTCAAATGACAAATGTCACAATGCTAAATGTCAAAAATGAAAAGTGTCACCATGAAAAATGTCAAAAATGACAAATTTCAAGATGGCAAATGTCAAAGATGTCAAATGACAAATGTCACAATGCTAAATGTCAAAAATGACAAATTTCAAGATGGCAAATGTCAAAGATGTCAAATGACAAATGTCACAATGCTAAATGTCAAAAATGAAAAATGTCACCATGAAAAATGTTAAAAATGAGAAATTTCAAGATGGCAAATGTCAATGATGTCAAATGACAAATGTCACAATGCTAAATCTCAAAAATGAAAAGTGTCACCATGAAAAATGTCAAAAATGACAAATTTTAAGATGGCAAATGTCAAAGATGTAAAATGACAAATGTCACAATGCTAAATGTCAAAAATTAAAAGTGTCACCATGAAAAATGTCAAAAATACCAAATTTCAAGATCGCAAATGTCAAAGATGTCAAATGACAAATGTCACAATGCTAAATGTCAAAAATGAAAAGCGTCACCATGAAAAATGTCTAAAATGACAAATTTCAAGATGGCAAATGTCAAAGATGTCAAATGACAAATGTCACAATGCTAAATGTCAAAAATGATAAGTGTCACCATGAAAAATGTCAAAAATGACAAATTTCAAGATGGCAAATGTCCAAGATGTCAAATGACAAATGTCACAATGCTAAATGTCAAAAATGAAAAGTGTCACCATGAAAAATGTCAAAAATGACAAATTTCAAGATGGCAAATGTCAAAGATGGCAAATGACAAATGTCACAATGCTAAATGTCGAAAATGAAAAGTGTCACCATGAAAAATGTCCAAAATAACAAATTTCAAGATGGCAAATGTCAAAGATGTCAAATGACAAATGTCACAATGCTAAATGTCAAAAATGAAAAGTGTCACCATGAAAAATGTCAAAAATGACAAATTTCAAGATGGCAAATGTCAAAGATGTCAAATGACAAATGTCACAATGCTAAATGTCAAAAATGAAAAGTGTCACCATGAAAAATGTCAAAAATGACAAATTTCAAGATGGCAAATATCAAAGATGTCAAATGACAAATGTCAAAAATGACAAATTTCAAGATGGCAAATGTCAAAGATGTCAAATGACAAATGTCACAATGCTAAATGTCAAAAATGAAAAGTGTCACCATGAAAAATGTCAAAAATGACAAATTTCAAGATGGCGAATGTCAAAGATGTCAAATGTCACAATGCTAAATGTCAAAAATGAAAAGTGTCACCATGAAAAATGTCAAAAATAACAAATTTCAAGATGGCAAATGTCAAAGATGTCAAATGACAAATATCACAATGCTAAATGTCAAAAATGAAAAGTGTCACCATGAAAAATGTCAAAAATGACAAATTTCAAGATGGCAAATGTCAAAGATGTCAAATGACAAATGTCACAATGCTAAATGTCAAAAATGAAAAGTGTCACCATGAAAAATGTCAAAAATAACAAATTTCAAGGTGGCAAATGTCAAAGATGTCAAATGACAAATGTCACAATGCTAAATGTCAAAAATGAAAAGTGTCACCATGAAAAATGTCAAAAATGACAAATTTCAAGATGGCAAATGTCCAAGATGTCAAATGACAAATGTCACAATGCTAAATGTCAAAAATGACAAATTTCAAGATGGCAAATGTCAAAAATGTCAAATGACAAATGTCACAATGCTAAATGTCAAAAATGAAAAGTGTCACCATGACAAATGTCAAAAATGACAAATTTCAAGATGGCAAATGTCAATGATGTCAAATGACAAATGTCACAATGCTAAATGTCAAAAATGAAAAGTGTCACCATGAAAAATGTCAAAAATGACAAATTTCAAGATGGCAAATATCAAAGATGTCAAATGACAAATGTCACAATGCTAAATGTCAAAAATGACAAATTTCAAGATGGCAAATGTCAAAGATGTCAAATGACAAATGTCACAATGCTAAATGTCAAAAATGAAAAGTGTCACCATGAAAAATGTCAAAAATGACAAATTTCAAGATGGCAAATGTCAAAGATGTCAAATGACAAATGTCACAATGCTAAATGTCAAAAATGACAAATTTCAAGATGGCAAATGTCAAAGATGTCAAATGACAAATGTCACAATGCTAAATGTCAAAAATGAAAAATGTCACCATGAAAAATGTTAAAAATGAGAAATTTCAAGATGGCAAATGTCAATGATGTCAAATGACAAATGTCACAATGCTAAATCTCAAAAATGAAAAGTGTCACCATGAAAAATGTCAAAAATGACAAATTTTAAGATGGCAAATGTCAAAGATGTAAAATGACAAATGTCACAATGCTAAATGTCAAAAATTAAAAGTGTCACCATGAAAAATGTCAAAAATAACAAATTTCAAGATCGCAAATGTCAAAGATGTCAAATGACAAATGTCACAATGCTAAATGTCAAAAATGAAAAGCGTCACCATGAAAAATGTCTAAAATGACAAATTTCAAGATGGCAAATGTCAAAGATGTCAAATGACAAATGTCACAATGCTAAATGTCAAAAATGATAAGTGTCACCATGAAAAATGTCAAAAATGACAAATTTCAAGATGGCAAATGTCCAAGATGTCAAATGACAAATGTCACAATGCTAAATGTCAAAAATGAAAAGTGTCACCATGAAAAATGTCAAAAATGACAAATGTCAAGATGGCAAATGTCAAAGATGGCAAATGACAAATGTCACAATGCTAAATGTCGAAAATGAAAAGTGTCACCATGAAAAATGTCCAAAATAACAAATTTCAAGATGGCAAATGTCAAAGATGTCAAATGACAAATGTCACAATGCTAAATGTCAAAAATGAAAAGTGTCACCATGAAAAATGTCAAAAATGACAAATTTCAAGATGGCAAATGTCAAAGATGTCAAATGACAAATGTCACAATGCTAAATGTCAAAAATGAAAAGTGTCACCATGAAAAATGTCAAAAATGACAAATTTCAAGATGGCAAATATCAAAGATGTCAAATGACAAATGTCAAAAATGACAAATTTCAAGATGGCAAATGTCAAAGATGTCAAATGACAAATGTCACAATGCTAAATGTCAAAAATGAACAGTGTCACCATGAAAAATGTCAAAAATGACAAATTTCAAGATGGCGAATGTCAAAGATGTCAAATGTCACAATGCTAAATGTCAAAAATGAAAAGTGTCACCATGAAAAATGTCAAAAATAACAAATTTCAAGATGGCAAATGTCAAAGATGTCAAATGACAAATATCACAATGCTAAATGTCAAAAATGAAAAGTGTCACCATAAAAAATGTCAAAAATGACAAATTTCAAGATGGCAAATGTAAAAGATGTCAAATGACAAATGTCACAATGCTAAATGTCAAAAATGAAAAGTGTCACCATGAAAAATGTCAAAAATAACAAATTTCAAGGTGGCAAATGTCAAAGATGTCAAATGACAAATGTCACAATGCTAAATGTCAAAAATGAAAAGTGTCACCATGAAAAATGTCAAAAATGACAAATTTCAAGATGGCAAATGTCAAAACTGACAAATGTCACAATGCTAAATGTCAAAAATGATAAGTGTCACCATGAAAAATGTCAAAAATGACAAATTTCAAGATGGCAAATGTCCAAGATGTCAAATGACAAATGTCACAATGCTAAATGTCAAAAATGACAAATTTCAAGATGGCAAATGTCAAAAATGTCAAATGACAAATGTCACAATGCTAAATGTCAAAAATGAAAAGTGTCACCATGACAAATGTCAAAAATGACAAATTTCAAGATGGCAAATGTCAATGATGTCAAATGACAAATGTCACAATGCTAAATGTCAAAAATGAAAAGTGTCACCATGAAAAATGTCAAAAATGACAAATTTCAAGATGGCAAATATCAAAGATGTCAAATGACAAATGTCACAATGCTAAATGTCAAAAATGACAAATTTCAAGATGGCAAATGTCAAAGATGTCAAATGACAAATGTCACAATGCTAAATGTCAAAAATGAAAAGTGTCACCATGAAAAATGTCAAAAATGACAAATTTCAAGATGGCAAATGTCAAAGATGTCAAATGACAAATGTCACAATGCTAAATGTCAAAAATGACAAATTTCAAGATGGCAAATGTCAAAGATGTCAAATGACAAATGTCACAATGCTAAATGTCAAAAATGAAAAATGTCACCATGAAAAATGTTAAAAATGACAAATTTCAAGATGGCAAATGTCAATGATGTCAAATGACAAATGTCACAATGCTAAATGTCAAAAATGAAAAGTGTCACCATGAAAAATGTCAAAAATGACAAATTTTAAGATGGCAAATGTCAAAGATGTAAAATGACAAATGTCACAATGCTAAATGTCAAAAATGAAAAGTGTCACCATGAAAAATGTCAAAAATAACAAATTTCAAGATCGCAAATGTCAAAGATGTCAAATGACAAATGTCACAATGCTAAATGTCAAAAATGAAAAGCGTCACTATGAAAAATGTCTAAAATGACAAATTTCAAGATGGCAAATGTCAAAGATGTCAAATGACAAATGTCACAATGCTAAATGTCAAAAATGATAAGTGTCACCATGAAAAATGTCAAAAATGACAAATTTCAAGATGGCAAATGTCCAAGATGTCAAATGACAAATGTCACAATGCTAAATGTCAAAAATGAAAAGTGTCACCATGAAAAATGTCAAAAATGACAAATTTCAAGATGGCAAATGTCAAAGATGGCAAATGACAAATGTCACAATGCTAAATGTCTAAAATGAAAAGTGTCACCATGAAAAATGTCCAAAATAACAAATTTCAAGATGGCAAATGTCAAAGATGTCAAATGACAAATGTCACAATGCTAAATGTCAAAAATGAAAAGTGTCACCATGAAAAATGTCAATAATGACAAATTTCAAGATGGCAAATGTCAAAGATGTCAAATGACAAATGTCACAATGCTAAATGTCAAAAATGAAAAGTGTCACCATGAAAAATGTCAAAAATGACAAATTTCAAGATGGCAAATATCAAAGATGTCAAATGACAAATGTCAAAAATGACAAATTTCAAGATGGCAAATGTCAAAGATGTCAAATGACAAATGTCACAATGCTAAATGTCAAAAATGAAAAGTGTCACCATGAAAAATGTCAAAAATGACAAATTTCAAGATGGCGAATGTCAAAGATGTCAAATGTCACAATGCTAAATGTCAAAAATGAAAAGTGTCACCATGAAAAATGTCAAAAATAACAAATTTCAAGATGGCAAATGTCAAAGATGTCAAATGACAAATATCACAATGCTAAATGTCAAAAATGAAAAGTGTCACCATGAAAAATGTCAAAAATGACAAATTTCAAGATGGCAAATGTCAAAGATGTCAAATGACAAATGTCACAATGCTAAATGTCAAAAATGAAAAGTGTCACCATGAAAAATGTCAAAAATAACAAATTTCAAGATGGCAAATGTCAAAGATGTCAAATGACAAATGTCACAATGCTAAATGTCAAAAATGAAAAGTGTCACCATGAAAAATGTCAAAAATGACAAATTTTAAGATGGCAAATGTCAAAACTGACAAATGTCACAATGCTAAATGTCAAAAATGATAAGTGTCACCATGAAAAATGTCAAAAATGACAAATTTCAAGATGGCAAATGTCCAAGATGTCAAATGACAAATGTCACAATGCTAAATGTCAAAAATGACAAATTTCAAGATGGCAAATGTCAAAAATGTCAAATGACAAATGTCACAATGCTAAATGTCAAAAATGAAAAGTGTCACCATGACAAATGTCAAAAATGACAAATTTTAAGATGGCAAATGTCAAATGACAAATGTCACAATGCTAAATGTCAAAAATGAAAAGTGTCACCATGAAAAATGTCAAAAATGACAAATTTCAAGATGGCAAATATCAAAGATGTCAAATGACAAATGTCAAAAATGACAAATTTCAAGATGGCAAATGTCAAAGATGTCAAATGACAAATGTCAAAAATGAAAAGTGTCACCATGAAAAATGTCAAAAATGACAAATTTCAAGATGGCGAATGTCAAAGATGTCAAATGTCACAATGCTAAATGTCAAAAATGAAAAGTGTCACCATGAAAAATGTCAAAAATAACAAATTTCAAGATGGCAAATGTCAAAGATGTCAAATGACAAATATCACAATGCTAAATGTCAAAAATGAAAAGTGTCACCATGAAAAATGTCAAAAATGACAAATTTCAAGATGGCAAATGTCAAAGATGTCAAATGACAAATGTCACAATGCTAAATGTCAAAAATGAAAAGTGTCACCATGAAAAATGTCAAAAATAACAAATTTCAAGATGGCAAATGTCAAAGATGTCAAATGACAAATGTCACAATGCTAAATGTCAAAAATGAAAAGTGTCACCATGAAAAATGTCAAAAATGACAAATTTCAAGATGGCAAATGTCAAAACTGACAAATGTCACAATGCTAAATGTCAAAAATGATAAGTGTTACCATGAAAAATGTCAAAAATGACAAATTTCAAGATGGCAAATGTCCAAGATGTCAAATGACAAATGTCACAATGCTAAATGTCAAAAATGACAAATTTCAAGATGGCAAATGTCAAAAATGTCAAATGACAAATGTCACAATGCTAAATGTCAAAAATGAAAAGTGTCACCATGACAAATGTCAAAAATGACAAATTTTAAGATGGCAAATGTCAAATGACAAATGTCACAATGCTAAATGTCAAAAATGAAAAGTGTCACCATGAAAAATGTCAAAAATGACAAATTTCAAGATGGCAAATATCAAAGATGTCAAATGACAAATGTCACAATGCTAAATGTCAAAAATAAAAAGTGTCACCATGAAAAATGTCAAAAATAACAAATGTCAAAGATGTCAAATGACAAATGTCACAATGCTAAATGTCAAAAATGAAATGTGTCACCATGAAAAATGTCAAAAATGACAAATTTCAAGATGGCAAATGTCAAAACTGACAAATGTCACAATGCTAAATGTCAAAAATGATAAGTGTCACCATGAAAAATGTCAAAAATGACAAATTTCAAGATGGCAAATGTCCAAGATGTTAAATGACAAATGTCACAATGCTAAATGTCAAAAATGACAAATTTCAAGATGGCAAATGTCAAAGATGTCAAATGACAAATGTCACAATGCTAAATGTCAAAAATGAAAAGTGTCACCATGAAAAATGTCAAAAATGACAAATTTCAAGATGGCAAATGTCAAAGATGTCAAATGACAAATGTCACAATGCTAAATGTCAAAGATGTCAAATGACAAATGTCACAATGCTAAATGTCAAAAATGAAAAGTGTCACCTTGAAAAATGTCAAAAATAACAAATTTCAAGATGGCAAATGTCAAAGATGTCAAATGACAAATGCCACAATGCTAAATGTCAACAATGAAAAGTGTCACCATGAAAAATGTCAAAAATGACAAATTTCAAGATGGCAAATGTCAAAGATGTCAAATGACAAATGTCACAATGCTAAATGTCAAAAATGACAAATTTCAAGATGGCAAATGTCAAAGATGTCAAATGACAAATGTCACAATGCTAAATGTCAAAAATGAAAAGTGTCACCATGAAAAATGTTAAAAATGACAAATTTCAAGATGGCAAATGTCAATGATGTCAAATGACAAATGTCACAATGCTAAATGTCAAAAATGAAAAGTGTCACCATGAAAAATGTCAAAAATGACAAATTTCAAGATGGCAAATATCAAAGATGTCAAATGACAAATGTCACAATGCTAAATGTCAAAAATGACAAATTTCAATATGGCAAATGTCAAAGATGTCAAATGACAAATGTCACAATGCTAAATGTCAAAAATGAAAAGTGTCACCATGAAAAATGTCAAAAATGACAAATTTCAAGATGGCAAATGTCAAAGATGTAAAATGACAAATGTCACAATGCTAAATGTCAAAAATGAAAAGTGTCACCATGAAAAATGTCAAAAACGCCAAATTTCAAGATGGCAAATGTCAAAGATGTCAAATGACAAATGTCACAATGCTAAATGTCAAAAATGAAAAGTGTCACCATGAAAAATGTCTAAAATGACAAATTTCAAGATGGCAAATGTCAAAGATGTCAAATGACAAATGTCACAATGCTAAATGTCAAAAATGATAAGTGTCACCATGAAAAATGTCAAGAATGACAAATTTCAAGATGGCAAATGTCCAAGATGTCAAATGACAAATGTCATAATGCTAAATGTCAAAAATGACAAATTTCAAGATGGCAAATGTCAAAGATGTCAAATGACAAATGTCACAATGCTAAATGTCAAAAATGAAAAGTGTCACTATGAAAAATGTTAAAAATGACAAATTTCAAGATGGCAAATGTCAATGATGTCAAATGACAAATGTCTCAATGCTAAATGTCAAAAATGAAAAGTGTCACCATGAAAAATGTCAAAAATGACAAATTTCAAGATGGCAAATGTCAAAGATGTAAAATGACAAATGTCACAATGCTAAATGTCAAAAATGAAAAGTGTCACCATGAAAAATGTCAAAAACGCCAAATTTCAAGATGGCAAATGTCAAAGATGTCAAATGACAAATGTCACAATGCTAAATGTCAAAAATGAAAAGTGTCACCATGAAAAATGTCTAAAATGACAAATTTCAAGATGGCAAATGTCAAAGATGTCTAATGACAAATGTCACAATGCTAAATGTCAAAAATGATAAGTGTCACCATGAAAAATGTCAAGAATGACAAATTTCAAGATGGCAAATGTCCAAGATGTCAAATGACAAATGTCATAATGCTAAATGTCAAAAATGACAAATTTCAAGATGGCAAATGTCAAAGATGTCAAATGACAAATGTCACAATGCTAAATGTCAAAAATGAAAAGTGTCACTATGAAAAATGTTAAAAATGACAAATTTCAAGATGGCAAATGTCAATGATGTCAAATGACAAATGTCTCAATGCTAAATGTCAAAAATGAAAAGTGTCACCATGAAAAATGTCAAAAATGACAAATTTCAAGATGGCAAATGTCAAAGATGTAAAATGACAAATGTCACAATGCTAAATGTCAAAAATGAAAAGTGTCACCATGAAAAATGTCAAAAATAACAAATTTCAAGATGGCAAATGTCAAAGATGTCAAATGACAAATGTCACAATGCTAAATGTCAAAAATGAAAAGCGTCACCATGAAAAATGTCTAAAATGACAAATTTTAAGATGGCAAATGTCAAAGATGTCAAATGACAAATGTCACAATGCTAAATGTCAAAAACGATAAGTGTCACCATGAAAAATGTCAAAAATGACAAATTTCAAGATGGCAAATGTCCAAGATTTCAAATGTCACAATGCTAAATGTCAAAAATGACAAATTTCAAGATGGCAAATGTCAAAGATGTCAAATGACAAATGTCACAATGCTAAATGTCAAAAATGAAAAGTGTCACCATGAAAAATGTTAAAAATGACAAATTTCAAGATGGCAAATGTCAATGATGTCAAATGACAAATGTCACAATGCTAAATGTCAAAAATGAAAAGTGTCACCATGAAAAATGTCAAAAATGACAAATTTCAAGATGGCAAATATCAAAGATGTCAAATGACAAATATCCCAATGCTAAATGTCAAAAATGACAAATTTCAAGATGGCAAATGTCAAAGATGTCAAATGACAAATGTCACAATGCTAAATGTCAAAAATGAAAAGTGACACCATGAAAAATGTCAAAAATAACAAATTTCAAGATGGCAAATGTCAAAGATGTCAAATGACAAATGTCACAATGCTAAATGTCAAAAATGAAAAGTGTCACCATGAAAAATGTCTAAAATGACAAATTTCAAGATGGCAAATGTCAAAGATGTCAAATGACAAATGTCACAATGCTAAATGTCAAAAATAAAAAGTGTCACCATGAAAAATGTCAAAAATAACAAATTTCAAGATGGCAAATGTCAAAACTGACAAATGTCACAATGCTAAATGTCAAAAATGATAAGTGTCACCATGAAAAATGTCAAAAATGACAAATTTCAAGATGGCAAATATCCAAGATGTCAAATGACAAATGTCACAATGCTAAATGTCAAAAATGACAAATTTCAAGATGGCAAATGTCAAAGATGTCAAATGACAAAAAATGTAACAATGCTAAATGTCAAAAATGAAAAGTGTCACCATGAAAAATGTCAAAAATGACAAATTTCAAGATGGAAAATGTCAAAGATGTCAAATGACAAATGTCACAATGCTAAATGTCAAAAATGAAAAGTGTCACCTTGAAAAATGTCAAAAATAACAAATTTCAAGATGGCAAATGTCAAAGATGTCAAATGACAAATGTCACAATGCTAAATGTCAAAAATGAAAAGTGTCACCATGAAAAATGTCAAAAATGACAAATTTCAAGATTGCAAATGTCCAAGATGTCAAATGACAAATGTCACAATGCTAAATGTCAAAAATGAAAAGTGTCACCATGAAAAATGTCAAAAATGACAAATTTCAAGATGGCAAATGTCAAAGATGTCAAATGACAAATGTCACAATGCTAAATGTCAAAAATGATAAGTGTCACCAAGAAAAATGTCAAAAATGACAAATTTCAAGATTGCAAATGTCCAAGATGTCAAATGACAAATGTCACAATGCTAAATGTCAAAAATGAAAAGTGTCACCATGAAAAATGTCAAAAATGACAAATTTCAAGATGGCAAATGTCAAAGATGTCAAATGACAAATGTCACAATGCTAAATGTCAAAAATAAAAAGTGTCAAAAATGACAAATTTCAAGATGGCAAATGTCTAAGATGTCAAATGACAAATGTCACAATGCTAAATGTCAAAAATGAAAAGTGTCACCGTGAAAAATGTCAAAAATGACAAATTTCAAGATGGCAAATGTCAAAGATGTCAAATGACAAATGCCACAATGCTAAATGTCAAAAATTAAAAGTGTCACCATGAAAAATGTCAAAAATAACAAATTTCAAAAAGGCAAATGTCAAAGATGTCAAATGACAAATGTCACAATGCTAAATGTCAAAAATGAAAAGTGTCCCCATAAAAAATGTCAATAATGACAAATTTCAAGATGGCAAATGTCAAAGATGTCAAATGACAAATGTCACAATGCTAAATGTCAAAAATGAAAAGTGTCACCATAAAAAATGTCAAAAATGACAAATTTCAAGATGGCAAATGTCAAAGATGTCGAATATGACAAATGTCACAATGCTAAATGTCAAAAATGAAAAGTGTCAAAATGAAAAATGTCAAAAATGACAAATTTCAAGATGGCAAATGTCAAAGATGTCAAATGACAAATGTCACAATGCTAAATGTCAAAAATGAAAAGTGTCACCATGAAAAATGTCAAAAATGACAAATTTCAAGATGGCAAATATCAAAGATGTCAAATGACAAATGTCACAATGCTATGCTAAATGTCAAAAATGACAAATTTCAAGATGGCAAATGTCAAAGATGTCAAATGACAAATGTCACAATGCTAAATGTCAAAAATAAAAAGTGTCACTATGAAAAATGTCAAAAATAACAAATTTCAAGATGGCAAATGTCAAAGATGTCAAATGACAAATGTCACAATGCTAAATGTCAAAAATGACAAATTTCAAGATGGCAAATGTCAAAGATGTCAAATGACAAATGTCACAATGCTTAATGTCAAAAATGAAAAGTGTCACCATGAAAAATGTCAAAAATAACAAATTTCAACATGGCAAATGTCAAAGATGTCAAATGACAAATGTCACAATGCTATGCTAAATGTCAAAAATGACAAATTTCAAGATGGCAAATGTCAAAGATGTCAAATGACAAATGTCACAATGCTAAATGTCAAAAATAAAAAGTGTCACTATGAAAAATGTCAAAAATAACAAATTTCAAGATGGCAAATGTCAAAGATGTCAAATGACAAATGTCACAATGCTAAATGTCAAAAATGACAAATTTCAAGATGGCAAATGTCAAAGATGTCAAATGACAAAAGTCACAATGCTAAATGTCAAAAATGAAAAGTGTCAAAAATGACAAATTTCAAGATGGCAAATGTCTAAGATGTCAAATGACAAATGTCACAATGCTAAATGTGAAAAATGAAAAGTGTCACCGTGAAAAATGTCAAAAATGACAAATTGCAAGATGGCAAATATCAAAGATGTCAAATGACAAATGTCACAATGCTAAATGTCAAAAATGAAAAGTGTCACCATGAAAAATGTCAAAAATGACAAATTTCAAGATGGCAAATGTCAAAACTGACAAATGTCACAATGCTAAATGTCAAAAATGATAAGTGTCACCATGAAAAATGTCAAAAATGACAAATTTCAAGATGGCAAATGTCCAAGATGTCAAATGACAAATGTCACAATGCTAAATGTCAAAAATGAAAAGTGTCACCATGAAAAATGTCAAAAATGACAAATTTCAAGATGGCAAATGTCAAAGATGTAAAATGACAAATGTCACAATGCTAAATGTCAAAAATGAAAAGTGTCACCATGAAAAATGTCAAAAATAACAAATTTCAAGATGGCAAATGTCAAAGATGTCAAATGACAAATGTCACAATGCTAAATGTCAAAAATGAAAAGTGTCACCATGAAAAATGTCAAAAATAACAAATTTCAAGATGGCAAATGTCAAAGATGTCAAATGACAAATGTCACAATGCTAAATGTCAAAA
The DNA here is from genome assembly GCA_964028335.1 of Altica lythri. Classification (NCBI taxonomy): domain Eukaryota; kingdom Metazoa; phylum Arthropoda; class Insecta; order Coleoptera; family Chrysomelidae; genus Altica; species Altica lythri. The sequence goes on along the minus strand of OZ034800.1, from coordinate 10,801,227 downwards.
ATGAAAAGTGTCACCATGAAAAATGTTAAAAATGACAAATTTCAAGATGGCAAATGTCAATGATGTCAAATGACAAATGTCACAATGCTAAATGTCAAAAATGAAAAGTGTCACCATGAAAAATGTCAAAAATGAGAAATTTCAAGATGGCAAATATCAAAGATGTCAAATGACAAATGTCCCAATGCTAAATGTCAAAAATGACAAATTTCAAGATGGCAAATGTCAAAGATGTCAAATGACAAATGTCACAATGCTAAATGTCAAAAATGAAAAGTGTCACCATGAAAAATGTCAAAAATAACAAATTTCATAATGGCAAATGTCAAAGATGTCAAATGACAAATGTCACAATGCTAAATGTCAAAAATGAAAAGTGTCACCATGAAAAATGTCTAAAATGACAAATTTCAAGATGGCAAATGTCAAAGATGTCAAATGACAAATGTCACAATGCTAAATGTCAAAAATAAAAAGTGTCACCATGAAAAATGTCAAAAATAACAAATTTCAAGATGGCAAATGTCAAAGATGTCAAATGACAAATGTCACAATGCTAAATGTCAAAAATGAAAAGTGTCACCATGAAAAATGTCAAAAATGACAAATTTCAAGATGGCAAATGTCAAAACTGACAAATGTCACAATGCTAAATGTCAAAAATGATAAGTGTCACAATGAAAAATGTCAAAAATGACAAATTTCAAGATGGTAAATGTCCAAGATGTCAAATGACAAATGTCACAATGCTAAATGTCAAAAATGACAAATTTCAAGATGGCAAATGTCAAAGGTGTCAAATGAAAAATGTCACAATGCTAAATGTCAAAAATGAAAAGTGTCACCATGAAAAATGTCAAAAATGACAAATTTCAAGATGGCAAATGTCAAAGATGTCAAATGACAAATGTCACAATGCTAAATGTCAAAAATGAAAAGTGTCACCTTGAAAAATGTCAAAAATAACAAATTTCAAGATGGCAAATGTCAAAGATGTCAAATGACAAATGTCACAATGCTAAATGTCAAAAATGAAAAGTGTCACCATGAAAAATGTCAAAAATGACAAATTTCAAGATGGCAAATGTCAAAGATGTAAAATGACAAATGTCACAATGCTAAATGTCAAAAATGATAAGTGTCACCATGAAAAATGTCAAAAATGACAAATTTCAAGATTGCAAATGTCCAAGATGTCAAATGACAAATGTCACAATGCTAAATGTCAAAAATGAAAAGTGTCACCATGAAAAATGTCAAAAATGACAAATTTCAAGATGGCAAATGTCAAAGATGTCAAATGACAAATGTCACAATTCTAAATGTCAAAAATAAAAAGTGCCAAAAATGACAAATTTAAAGATGGCAAATGTCTAAGATGTCAAATGACAAATGTCACAATGCTAAATGTCAAAAATGAAAAGTGTCATCGTGAAAAATGTCAAAAATGACAAATTTTAAGATGGCAAATGTGAAAGATGTCAAATGACAAATGTCACAATGCTAAATGTCAAAAATGAAAAGTGTCACCATGAAAAATGTCAAAAATGACAAATTTCAAGATGGCAAATGTCAAAGATGTCAAATGACAAATGTCACAATGCTAAATGTCAAAAATGAAAAGTGTCCCCATAAAAAATGTCAATAATGACAAATTTCAAGATGGCAAATGTCAAAGATGTCAAATGACAAATGTCACAATGCTAAATGTCAAAAATGAAAAGTGTCACCATAAAAAATGTCAAAAATGACAAATTTCAAGATGGCAAATGTCAAAGATGTCGAATATGACAAATATCACAATGCTAAATGTCAAAAATGAAAAGTGTCACCATGAAAAATGTCAAAAATGACAAATTTCAAGATGGCAAATGTCAAAGATGTCAAATGACAAATGTCACAATGCTAAATGTCAAAAATGAAAAGTGTCACCATGAAAAATGTCAAAAATGACAAATTTCAAGATGGCAAATATCAAAGATGTCAAATGACAAATGTCACAATGATAAATGTCAAAAATGACAAATTTCAAGATGGCAAATGTCAAAGATGTCAAATGACAAATGTCACAATGCTAAATGTCAAAAATGAAAAGTGTCACCATGAAAAATGTCAAAAATGACAAATTTCAAGATGGCAAATGTCAAAGATGTCAAATGACAAATGTCACAATGCTAAATGTCAAAAATGAAAAGTGTCACCATAAAAAATGTCAAAAATAACAAATTTCAACATGGCAAATGTCAAAGATGTCAAATGACAAATGTCACAATGCTAAATGTCAAAAATGACAAATTTCAAGATGGCAAATGTCAAAGATGTCAAATGACAAATGTCACAATGCTAAATGTCAAAAATGATAAGTGTCACCATGAAAAATGTCAAAAATGACAAATTTCAAGATGGCAAATGTCCAAGATGTCAAATGACAAATGTCACAATGCTAAATGTCAAAAATGACAAATTTCAAGATGGCAAATGTCAAAGATGTCAAATGACAAAAGCCACAATGCTAAATGTCAAAAATGAAAAGTGTCAAAAATGACAAATTTCAATATGGCAAATGTCTAAGATGTCAAATGACAAATGTCACAATGCTAAATGTCAAAAATGAAAAGTGTCACCGTGAAAAATGTCAAAAATGACAAATTTCAAGATGGCAAATGTCAAAGATGTCAAATCACAAATGTCACAATGCTAAATGTCAAAAATGAAAAGTGTCACCATAAAAAATGTCAAAAATGACAAATTTCAAGATGGCAAATGTCAAAGATGTCAAATGACAAATGTCACAATGCTAAGTGTCAAAAATGAAAAGTGTCCCCATGAAAAATGTCAATAATGACAGATTTCAAGATGGCAAATGTCAAAGATGTCAAATGACAAATGTCACAATGCTAAATGTCAAAAATAAAAAGTGTCACCATGAAAAATGTCAAAAATAACAAATTTCAAGATGGCAAATGTCAAAGATGTCGAATATGACAAATGTCACAATGATAAATGTCAAAAATGAAAAGTGTCACCATGAAAAATGTCAAAAATGACAAATTTCAAGATGGCAAATGTCAAAGATGTCTAATTACAAATGTCACAATGCTAAATGTCAAAAATGAAAAGTGTCACAATGAAAAATGTCAAAAATGACAACTTTCAAGATGGCAAATATCAAAGATGTCAAATGACAAATGTCACAATGCTAAATGTCAAAAATGAAAAGTGTCACCATGAAAAATGTCAAAAATGACAAATTTCAAGATGGCAAATGTCAAAGATGTCAAATGACAAATGTCACAATGCTAAATGTCAAAAATGAAAAGTGTCACCATGAAAAATGTCAAAAATGACAAATTTCAAGATGGCAAATGTCAAAGATGTCAAATGACAAATGTCACAATGCTAAATGTCAAAAATGACAAATTTCAAGATGGCAAATGTCAAAAATGTCAAATGACAAATGTCACAATGCTAAATGTCAAAAATGAAAAGTGTCACCATGACAAATGTCAAAAATGACAAATTTTAAGATGGCAAATGTCAAATGACAAATGTCACAATGCTAAATGTCAAAAATGAAAAGTGTCACCATGAAAAATGTCAAAAATGACAAATTTCAAGATGGCAAATATCAAAGATGTCAAATGACAAATGTCAAAAATGACAAATTTCAAGATGGCAAATGTCAAAGATGTCAAATGACAAATGTCAAAAATGAAAAGTGTCACCATGAAAAATGTCAAAAATGACAAATTTCAAGATGGCGAATGTCAAAGATGTCAAATGTCACAATGCTAAATGTCAAAAATGAAAAGTGTCACCATGAAAAATGTCAAAAATAACAAATTTCAAGATGGCAAATGTCAAAGATGTCAAATGACAAATATCACAATGCTAAATGTCAAAAATGAAAAGTGTCACCATGAAAAATGTCAAAAATGACAAATTTCAAGATGGCAAATGTCAAAGATGTCAAATGACAAATGTCACAATGCTAAATGTCAAAAATGAAAAGTGTCACCATGAAAAATGTCAAAAATAACAAATTTCAAGATGGCAAATGTCAAAGATGTCAAATGACAAATGTCACAATGCTAAATGTCAAAAATGAAAAGTGTCACCATGAAAAATGTCAAAAATGACAAATTTCAAGATGGCAAATGTCAAAACTGACAAATGTCACAATGCTAAATGTCAAAAATGATAAGTGTTACCATGAAAAATGTCAAAAATGACAAATTTCAAGATGGCAAATGTCCAAGATGTCAAATGACAAATGTCACAATGCTAAATGTCAAAAATGACAAATTTCAAGATGGCAAATGTCAAACATGTCAAATGACAAATGTCACAATGCTAAATGTCAAAAATGAAAAGTGTCACCATGACAAATGTCAAAAATGACAAATTTTAAGATGGCAAATGTCAAATGACAAATGTCACAATGCTAAATGTCAAAAATGAAAAGTGTCACCATGAAAAATGTCAAAAATGACAAATTTCAAGATGGCAAATATCAAAGATGTCAAATGACAAATGTCACAATGCTAAATGTCAAAAATAAAAAGTGTCACCATGAAAAATGTCAAAAATAACAAATGTCAAAGATGTCAAATGACAAATGTCACAATGCTAAATGTCAAAAATGAAATGTGTCACCATGAAAAATGTCAAAAATGACAAATTTCAAGATGGCAAATGTCAAAACTGACAAATGTCACAATGCTAAATGTCAAAAATGATAAGTGTCACCATGAAAAATGTCAAAAATGACAAATTTCAAGATGGCAAATGTCCAAGATGTTAAATGACAAATGTCACAATGCTAAATGTCAAAAATGACAAATTTCAAGATGGCAAATGTCAAAGATGTCAAATGACAAATGTCACAATGCTAAATGTCAAAAATGAAAAGTGTCACCATGAAAAATGTCAAAAATGACAAATTTCAAGATGGCAAATGTCAAAGATGTCAAATGACAAATGTCACAATGCTAAATGTCAAAGATGTCAAATGACAAATGTCACAATGCTAAATGTCAAAAATGAAAAGTGTCACCTTGAAAAATGTCAAAAATAACAAATTTCAAGATGGCAAATGTCAAAGATGTCAAATGACAAATGCCACAATGCTAAATGTCAACAATGAAAAGTGTCACCATGAAAAATGTCAAAAATGACAAATTTCAAGATGGCAAATGTCAAAGATGTCAAATGACAAATGTCACAATGCTAAATGTCAAAAATGACAAATTTCAAGATGGCAAATGTCAAAGATGTCAAATGACAAATGTCACAATGCTAAATGTCAAAAATGAAAAGTGTCACCATGAAAAATGTTAAAAATGACAAATTTCAAGATGGCAAATGTCAATGATGTCAAATGACAAATGTCACAATGCTAAATGTCAAAAATGAAAAGTGTCACCATGAAAAATGTCAAAAATGACAAATTTCAAGATGGCAAATATCAAAGATGTCAAATGACAAATGTCACAATGCTAAATGTCAAAAATGACAAATTTCAATATGGCAAATGTCAAAGATGTCAAATGACAAATGTCACAATGCTAAATGTCAAAAATGAAAAGTGTCACCATGAAAAATGTCAAAAATGACAAATTTCAAGATGGCAAATGTCAAAGATGTAAAATGACAAATGTCACAATGCTAAATGTCAAAAATGAAAAGTGTCACCATGAAAAATGTCAAAAACGCCAAATTTCAAGATGGCAAATGTCAAAGATGTCAAATGACAAATGTCACAATGCTAAATGTCAAAAATGAAAAGTGTCACCATGAAAAATGTCTAAAATGACAAATTTCAAGATGGCAAATGTCAAAGATGTCAAATGACAAATGTCACAATGCTAAATGTCAAAAATGATAAGTGTCACCATGAAAAATGTCAAGAATGACAAATTTCAAGATGGCAAATGTCCAAGATGTCAAATGACAAATGTCATAATGCTAAATGTCAAAAATGACAGATTTCAAGATGGCAAATGTCAAAGATGTCAAATGACAAATGTCACAATGCTAAATGTCAAAAATGAAAAGTGTCACTATGAAAAATGTTAAAAATGACAAATTTCAAGATGGCAAATGTCAATGATGTCAAATGACAAATGTCTCAATGCTAAATGTCAAAAATGAAAAGTGTCACCATGAAAAATGTCAAAAATGACAAATTTCAAGATGGCAAATGTCAAAGATGTAAAATGACAAATGTCACAATGCTAAATGTCAAAAATGAAAAGTGTCACCATGAAAAATGTCAAAAACGCCAAATTTCAAGATGGCAAATGTCAAAGATGTCAAATGACAAATGTCACAATGCTAAATGTCAAAAATGAAAAGTGTCACCATGAAAAATGTCTAAAATGACAAATTTCAAGATGGCAAATGTCAAAGATGTCTAATGACAAATGTCACAATGCTAAATGTCAAAAATGATAAGTGTCACCATGAAAAATGTCAAGAATGACAAATTTCAAGATGGCAAATGTCCAAGATGTCAAATGACAAATGTCATAATGCTAAATGTCAAAAATGACAAATTTCAAGATGGCAAATGTCAAAGATGTCAAATGACAAATGTCACAATGCTAAATGTCAAAAATGAAAAGTGTCACTATGAAAAATGTTAAAAATGACAAATTTCAAGATGGCAAATGTCAATGATGTCAAATGACAAATGTCTCAATGCTAAATGTCAAAAATGAAAAGTGTCACCATGAAAAATGTCAAAAATGACAAATTTCAAGATGGCAAATGTCAAAGATGTAAAATGACAAATGTCACAATGCTAAATGTCAAAAATGAAAAGTGTCACCATGAAAAATGTCAAAAATAACAAATTTCAAGATGGCAAATGTCAAAGATGTCAAATGACAAATGTCACAATGCTAAATGTCAAAAATGAAAAGCGTCACCATGAAAAATGTCTAAAATGACAAATTTTAAGATGGCAAATGTCAAAGATGTCAAATGACAAATGTCACAATGCTAAATGTCAAAAACGATAAGTGTCACCATGAAAAATGTCAAAAATGACAAATTTCAAGATGGCAAATGTCCAAGATTTCAAATGTCACAATGCTAAATGTCAAAAATGACAAATTTCAAGATGGCAAATGTCAAAGATGTCAAATGACAAATGTCACAATGCTAAATGTCAAAAATGAAAAGTGTCACCATGAAAAATGTTAAAAATGACAAATTTCAAGATGGCAAATGTCAATGATGTCAAATGACAAATGTCACAATGCTAAATGTCAAAAATGAAAAGTGTCACCATGAAAAAGGTCAAAAATGACAAATTTCAAGATGGCAAATATCAAAGATGTCAAATGACAAATGTCCCAATGCTAAATGTCAAAAATGACAAATTTCAAGATGGCAAATGTCAAAGATGTCAAATGACAAATGTCACAATGCTAAATGTCAAAAATGAAAAGTGACACCATGAAAAATGTCAAAAATAACAAATTTCAAGATGGCAAATGTCAAAGATGTCAAATGACAAATGTCACAATGCTAAATGTCAAAAATGAAAAGTGTCACCATGAAAAATGTCTAAAATGACAAATTTCAAGATGGCAAATGTCAAAGATGTCAAATGACAAATGTCACAATGCTAAATGTCAAAAATAAAAAGTGTCACCATGAAAAATGTCAAAAATAACAAATTTCAAGATGGCAAATGTCAAAACTGACAAATGTCACAATGCTAAATGTCAAAAATGATAAGTGTCACCATGAAAAATGTCAAAAATGACAAATTTCAAGATGGCAAATATCCAAGATGTCAAATGACAAATGTCACAATGCTAAATGTCAAAAATGACAAATTTCAAGATGGCAAATGTCAAAGATGTCAAATGACAAAAAATGTAACAATGCTAAATGTCAAAAATGAAAAGTGTCACCATGAAAAATGTCAAAAATGACAAATTTCAAGATGGAAAATGTCAAAGATGTCAAATGACAAATGTCACAATGCTAAATGTCAAAAATGAAAAGTGTCACCTTGAAAAATGTCAAAAATAACAAATTTCAAGATGGCAAATGTCAAAGATGTCAAATGACAAATGTCACAATGCTAAATGTCAAAAATGAAAAGTGTCACCATGAAAAATGTCAAAAATGACAAATTTCAAGATTGCAAATGTCCAAGATGTCAAATGACAAATGTCACAATGCTAAATGTCAAAAATGAAAAGTGTCACCATGAAAAATGTCAAAAATGACAAATTTCAAGATGGCAAATGTCAAAGATGTCAAATGACAAATGTCACAATGCTAAATGTCAAAAATGATAAGTGTCACCAAGAAAAATGTCAAAAATGACAAATTTCAAGATTGCAAATGTCCAAGATGTCAAATGACAAATGTCACAATGCTAAATGTCAAAAATGAAAAGTGTCACCATGAAAAATGTCAAAAATGACAAATTTCAAGATGGCAAATGTCAAAGATGTCAAATGACAAATGTCACAATGCTAAATGTCAAAAATAAAAAGTGTCAAAAATGACAAATTTCAAGATGGCAAATGTCTAAGATGTCAAATGACAAATGTCACAATGCTAAATGTCAAAAATGAAAAGTGTCACCGTGAAAAATGTCAAAAATGACAAATTTCAAGATGGCAAATGTCAAAGATGTCAAATGACAAATGCCACAATGCTAAATGTCAAAAATTAAAAGTGTCACCATGAAAAATGTCAAAAATAACAAATTTCAAAAAGGCAAATGTCAAAGATGTCAAATGACAAATGTCACAATGCTAAATGTCAAAAATGAAAAGTGTCCCCATAAAAAATGTCAATAATGACAAATTTCAAGATGGCAAATGTCAAAGATGTCAAATGACAAATGTCACAATGCTAAATGTCAAAAATGAAAAGTGTCACCATAAAAAATGTCAAAAATGACAAATTTCAAGATGGCAAATGTCAAAGATGTCGAATATGACAAATGTCACAATGCTAAATGTCAAAAATGAAAAGTGTCAAAATGAAAAATGTCAAAAATGACAAATTTCAAGATGGCAAATGTCAAAGATGTCAAATGACAAATGTCACAATGCTAAATGTCAAAAATGAAAAGTGTCACCATGAAAAATGTCAAAAATGACAAATTTCAAGATGGCAAATATCAAAGATGTCAAATGACAAATGTCACAATGCTATGCTAAATGTCAAAAATGACAAATTTCAAGATGGCAAATGTCAAAGATGTCAAATGACAAATGTCACAATGCTAAATGTCAAAAATAAAAAGTGTCACTATGAAAAATGTCAAAAATAACAAATTTCAAGATGGCAAATGTCAAAGATGTCAAATGACAAATGTCACAATGCTAAATGTCAAAAATGACAAATTTCAAGATGGCAAATGTCAAAGATGTCAAATGACAAATGTCACAATGCTTAATGTCAAAAATGAAAAGTGTCACCATGAAAAATGTCAAAAATAACAAATTTCAACATGGCAAATGTCAAAGATGTCAAATGACAAATGTCACAATGCTATGCTAAATGTCAAAAATGACAAATTTCAAGATGGCAAATGTCAAAGATGTCAAATGACAAATGTCACAATGCTAAATGTCAAAAATAAAAAGTGTCACTATGAAAAATGTCAAAAATAACAAATTTCAAGATGGCAAATGTCAAAGATGTCAAATGACAAATGTCACAATGCTAAATGTCAAAAATGACAAATTTCAAGATGGCAAATGTCAAAGATGTCAAATGACAAAAGTCACAATGCTAAATGTCAAAAATGAAAAGTGTCAAAAATGACAAATTTCAAGATGGCAAATGTCTAAGATGTCAAATGACAAATGTCACAATGCTAAATGTGAAAAATGAAAAGTGTCACCGTGAAAAATGTCAAAAATGACAAATTGCAAGATGGCAAATATCAAAGATGTCAAATGACAAATGTCACAATGCTAAATGTCAAAAATGAAAAGTGTCACCATGAAAAATGTCAAAAATGACAAATTTCAAGATGGCAAATGTCAAAACTGACAAATGTCACAATGCTAAATGTCAAAAATGATAAGTGTCACCATGAAAAATGTCAAAAATGACAAATTTCAAGATGGCAAATGTCCAAGATGTCAAATGACAAATGTCACAATGCTAAATGTCAAAAATGAAAAGTGTCACCATGAAAAATGTCAAAAATGACAAATTTCAAGATGGCAAATGTCAAAGATGTAAAATGACAAATGTCACAATGCTAAATGTCAAAAATGAAAAGTGTCACCATGAAAAATGTCAAAAATAACAAATTTCAAGATGGCAAATGTCAAAGATGTCAAATGACAAATGTCACAATGCTAAATGTCAAAAATGAAAAGTGTCACCATGAAAAATGTCAAAAATAACAAATTTCAAGATGGCAAATGTCAAAGATGTCAAATGACAAATGTCACAATGCTAAATGTCAAAAATGAAAAGTGTCACCATGAAAAATGTTAAAAATGACAAATTTCAAGATGGCAAATGTCAATGATGTCAAATGACAAATGTCACAATGCTAAATGTCAAAAATGAAAAGTGTCACCATGAAAAATGTCAAAAATGAGAAATTTCAAGATGGCAAATATCAAAGATGTCAAATGACAAATGTCCCAATGCTAAATGTCAAAAATGACAAATTTCAAGATGGCAAATGTCAAAGATGTCAAATGACAAATGTCACAATGCTAAATGTCAAAAATGAAAAGTGTCACCATGAAAAATGTCAAAAATAACAAATTTCATAATGGCAAATGTCAAAGATGTCAAATGACAAATGTCACAATGCTAAATGTCAAAAATGAAAAGTGTCACCATGAAAAATGTCTAAAATGACAAATTTCAAGATGGCAAATGTCAAAGATGTCAAATGACAAATGTCACAATGCTAAATGTCAAAAATAAAAAGTGTCACCATGAAAAATGTCAAAAATAACAAATTTCAAGATGGCAAATGTCAAAGATGTCAAATGACAAATGTCACAATGCTAAATGTCAAAAATGAAAAGTGTCACCATGAAAAATGTCAAAAATGACAAATTTCAAGATGGCAAATGTCAAAACTGACAAATGTCACAATGCTAAATGTCAAAAATGATAAGTGTCACAATGAAAAATGTCAAAAATGACAAATTTCAAGATGGTAAATGTCCAAGATGTCAAATGACAAATGTCACAATGCTAAATGTCAAAAATGACAAATTTCAAGATGGCAAATGTCAAAGGTGTCAAATGAAAAATGTCACAATGCTAAATGTCAAAAATGAAAAGTGTCACCATGAAAAATGTCAAAAATGACAAATTTCAAGATGGCAAATGTCAAAGATGTCAAATGACAAATGTCACAATGCTAAATGTCAAAAATGAAAAGTGTCACCTTGAAAAATGTCAAAAATAACAAATTTCAAGATGGCAAATGTCAAAGATGTCAAATGACAAATGTCACAATGCTAAATGTCAAAAATGAAAAGTGTCACCATGAAAAATGTCAAAAATGACAAATTTCAAGATGGCAAATGTCAAAGATGTAAAATGACAAATGTCACAATGCTAAATGTCAAAAATGATAAGTGTCACCATGAAAAATGTCAAAAATGACAAATTTCAAGATTGCAAATGTCCAAGATGTCAAATGACAAATGTCACAATGCTAAATGTCAAAAATGAAAAGTGTCACCATGAAAAATGTCAAAAATGACAAATTTCAAGATGGCAAATGTCAAAGATGTCAAATGACAAATGTCACAATTCTAAATGTCAAAAATAAAAAGTGTCAAAAATGACAAATTTAAAGATGGCAAATGTCTAAGATGTCAAATGACAAATGTCACAATGCTAAATGTCAAAAATGAAAAGTGTCATCGTGAAAAATGTCAAAAATGACAAATTTTAAGATGGCAAATGTGAAAGATGTCAAATGACAAATGTCACAATGCTAAATGTCAAAAATGAAAAGTGTCACCATGAAAAATGTCAAAAATGACAAATTTCAAGATGGCAAATGTCAAAGATGTCAAATGACAAATGTCACAATGCTAAATGTCAAAAATGAAAAGTGTCCCCATAAAAAATGTCAATAATGACAAATTTCAAGATGGCAAATGTCAAAGATGTCAAATGACAAATGTCACAATGCTAAATGTCAAAAATGAAAAGTGTCACCATAAAAAATGTCAAAAATGACAAATTTCAAGATGGCAAATGTCAAAGATGTCGAATATGACAAATGTCACAATGCTAAATGTCAAAAATGAAAAGTGTCACCATGAAAAATGTCAAAAATGACAAATTTCAAGATGGCAAATGTCAAAGATGTCAAATGACAAATGTCACAATGCTAAATGTCAAAAATGAAAAGTGTCACCATGAAAAATGTCAAAAATGACAAATTTCAAGATGGCAAATATCAAAGATGTCAAATGACAAATGTCACAATGATAAATGTCAAAAATGACAAATTTCAAGATGGCAAATGTCAAAGATGTCAAATGACAAATGTCACAATGCTAAATGTCAAAAATGAAAAGTGTCACCATGAAAAATGTCAAAAATGACAAATTTCAAGATGGCAAATGTCAAAGATGTCAAATGACAAATGTCACAATGCTAAATGTCAAAAATGAAAAGTGTCACCATGAAAAATGTCAAAAATAACAAATTTTAACATGGCAAATGTCAAAGATGTCAAATGACAAATGTCACAATGCTAAATGTCAAAAATGACAAATTTCAAGATGGCAAATGTCAAAGATGTCAAATGACAAATGTCACAATGCTAAATGTCAAAAATGATAAGTGTCACCATGAAAAATGTCAAAAATGACAAATTTCAAGATGGCAAATGTCCAAGATGTCAAATGACAAATGTCACAATGCTAAATGTCAAAAATGACAAATTTCAAGATGGCAAATGTCAAAGATGTCAAATGACAAAAGCCACAATGCTAAATGTCAAAAATGAAAAGTGTCAAAAATGACAAATTTCAATATGGCAAATGTCTAAGATGTCAAATGACAAATGTCACAATGCTAAATGTCAAAAATGAAAAGTGTCACCGTGAAAAATGTCAAAAATGACAAATTTCAAGATGGCAAATGTCAAAGATGTCAAATCACAAATGTCACAATGCTAAATGTCAAAAATGAAAAGTGTCACCATAAAAAATGTCAAAAATGACAAATTTCAAGATGGCAAATGTCAAAGATGTCAAATGACAAATGTCACAATGCTAAGTGTCAAAAATGAAAAGTGTCCCCATGAAAAATGTCAATAATGACAGATTTCAAGATGGCAAATGTCAAAGATGTCAAATGACAAATGTCACAATGCTAAATGTCAAAAATAAAAAGTGTCACCATGAAAAATGTCAAAAATAACAAATTTCAAGATGGCAAATGTCAAAGATGTCGAATATGACAAATGTCACAATGATAAATGTCAAAAATGAAAAGTGTCACCATGAAAAATGTCAAAAATGACAAATTTCAAGATGGCAAATGTCAAAGATGTCTAATTACAAATGTCACAATGCTAAATGTCAAAAATGAAAAGTGTCACAATGAAAAATGTCAAAAATGACAACTTTCAAGATGGCAAATATCAAAGATGTCAAATGACAAATGTCACAATGCTAAATGTCAAAAATGAAAAGTGTCACCATGAAAAATGTCAAAAATGACAAATTTCAAGATGGCAAATGTCAAAGATGTCAAATGACAAATGTCACAATGCTAAATGTCAAAAATGAAAAGTGTCACCATGAAAAATGTCAAAAATGACAAATTTCAAGATGGCAAATGTCAAAGATGTCAAATGACAAATGTCACAATGCTAAATGTCAAAAATGAAAAGTGTCACCATGAAAAATGTCAAAAATAACAAATTTCAAGATGGCAAATGTCAAAGATGTCAAATGACAAATGTCTCAATGCTAAATGTCAAAAATGAAAAGTGTCACCATGAAAAATGTCTAAAATGACAAATTTCAAGATGGCAAATGTCAAAGATGTCAAATGACAAATGTCACAATGCTAAATGTCAAAAATAAAAAGTGTCACCATGAAAAATGTCAAAAATAACAAATTTCAAGATGGCAAATGTCAAAGATGTCAAATGACAAATGTCACAATGCTAAATGTCAAAAATGAAAAGTGTCACCATGAAAAATGTCAAAAATGACAAATTTCAAGATGGCAAATGTCAAAACTGACAAATGTCACAATGCTAAATGTCAAAAATGATAAGTGTCACCATGAAAAATGTCAAAAATGACAAATTTCAAGATGGCAAATGTCCAAGATGTCAAATGACAAATGTCACAATGCTAAATGTCAAAAATGACAAATTTCAAGATGGCAAATGTCAAAGATGTCAAATGACAAATGTCACAATGCTAAATGTCAAAAATGAAAAGTGTCACCATGAAAAATGTCAAAAATGACAAATTTCAAGATGGCAAATGTCAAAGATGTCAAATGACAAATGTCACAATGCTAAATGTCAAAAATGAAAAGTGTCACCTTGAAAAATGTCAAAAATAACAAATTTTAAGATGGCAAATGTCAAAGATGTCAAATGACAAATGTCACCATGCTAAATGTCAAAAATGAAAAGTGTCACCATGAAAAATGTCAAAAATGAAAAGTGTCACCATGAAAAATGTCAAAAATGACAAATTTCAAGATGGCAAATGTCAAAACTGACAAATATCACAATGCTAAATGTCAAAAATGATAAGTGTCACCATGAAAAATGTCAAAAATGATAAATTTCAAGATGGCAAATGTCCAAGATGTCAAATGACAAATGTCACAATGCTAAATGTCAAAAATGATAAGTGTCACCATGAAAAATGTCAAAAATGACAAATTTCAAGATGGCAAATGTCCAAGATGTCAAATGACAAATGTCACAATGCTAAATGTCAAAAATGACAAATTTCAAGATGGCAAATGTCAAAGATGTCAAATGACAAATGTCACAATGCTAAATGTCAAAAATGAAAAGTGTCACCATGAAAAATGTCAAAAATGACAAATTTCAAGATGGCAAATGTCAAAGATGTCAAATGACAAATGTCACAATGCTAAATGTCAAAAATGAAAAATGAAAAATGTCAAAAATAACAAATTTTAAGATGGCAAATGTCAAAGATGTCAAATGACAAATGTCACCATGCTAAATGTCAAAAATGAAAAGTGTCACCATGAAAAATGTCAAAAATGAAAAGTGTCACCATGAAAAATGTCAAAAATGACAAATTTCAAGATGGCAAATGTCAAAACTGACAAATATCACAATGCTAAATGTCAAAAATGATAAGTGTCACCATGAAAAATGTCAAAAATGACAAATTTCAAGATGGCAAATGTCCAAGATGTCAAATGACAAATGTCACAATGCTAAATGTCAAAAATGAAAAGTGTCACCATGAAAAATGTCAAAAATGACAAATTTCAAGATGGCAAATGTCAAAGATGTCAAATGACAAATGTCACAATGCTAAATGTCAAAAATGAAAAGTGTCACCTTGAAAAATGTCAAAAATAACAAATTTTAAGATGGCAAATGTCAAAGATGTCAAATGACAAATGTCACCATGCTAAATGTCAAAAATGAAAAGTGTCACCATAAAAAATGTCAAAAATGTCAAATTTCAAGATGGCAAATGTCAAAGTTGTCAAATGACAAATGTCTCAATGCTAAATGTCAAAAATAAAAAGTGTCAAAAATGACAAATTTCAAGATGGCAAATGTCTAAGATGTCAAATGACAAATGTCACAATGCTAAATGTCAAAAATGAAAAGTGTCACCGTGAAAAATGTCAAAAATGACAAATTTCAAGATGGCAAATGTCAAAACTGACAAATGTCACAATGCTAAATGTCAAAAATGATAAGTGTCACCATGAAAAATGTCAAAAATAACAAATTTCAAGATGGCAAATGTCAAAGATGTCAAATGACAAATATCACAATGCTAAATGTCAAAAATGAAAAGTGTCACCATGAAAAATGTCAAAAATGACAAATTTTAAGTTGCAAATGTCAAAACTGACAAATGTCACAATGCTAAATGTCAAAAATGATAAGTGTCACCATGAAAAATGTCAAAAATGACAAATTTCAAGATGGCAAATGTCCAAGATGTCAAATGACAAATGTCACAATGCTAAATGTCAAAAATGAAAAGTGTGACCATGACAAATGTCAAAAATGACAAATTTCAAGATGGCAAATGTCAGTGATGTCAAATGACAAATGTCACAATGCTAAATGACAAAAATGAAAAGTGTCACCATGAAAAATGTCAAAAATGACAAATTTCAAGATGGCAAATATCAAAGATGTCAAATGACAAATGTCACAATGCTAAATGTCAAAAATTACAAATTTCAAGATGGCAAATGTCAAAAATGTCAAATGACAAATGTCACAATGCTAAATGTCAAAAATGAAAAGTGTCACCATGAAAAATGTCAAAAATGACAAATTTCAAGATGGCAAATGTCAAAGATGTCAAATGACAAATGTCACAATGCTAAATGTCAAAAATGAAAAGTGTCACCATGAAAAATGTCAAAAATAACAAATTTCAAGATGGCAAATGTCAAATGACAAATGTCACAATGCTAAATGTCAAAAATGAAAAGTGTCACCATGAAAAATGTCTAAAATGACAAATTTCAAGATGGCAAATGTCAAAGATGTCTAATGACAAATGTCACAATGCTAAATGTCAAAAATAAAAAGTGTCACCATGAAAAATGTCAAAAATAACAAATTTCAAGATGGCAAATGTCAAAGATGTCAAATGACAAATGTCACAATGCTAAATGTCAAAAATGAAAAGTGTCACCATGAAAAATGTCAAAAATGACAAATTTCAAGATGACAAATGTCAAAACTGACAAATGTCACAATGCTAAATGTCAAAAATGATAAGTGTCACCATGAAAAATGTCAAAAATGACAAATTTCAAGATGGCAAATGTCCAAGATGTCAAATGACAAATGTCACAATGCTAAATGTCAAAAATGACAAATTTCAAGATGGCAAATGTCAAAGATGTCAAATGACAAATGTCACAATGCTAAATGTCAAAAATGAAAAGTGTCACCATAAAAAATGTCAAAAATGACAAATTTCAAGATGGCAAATGTCAAAGATGTCAAATGACAAATGTCACAATGCTAAATGTCAAAAATGAAAAGTGTCACCTTGAAAAATGTCAAAAATAACAAATTTTAAGATGGCAAATGTCAAAGATGTCAAATGACAAATGTCACAATGCTAAATGTCAAAAATGAAAAGTGTCACCATGAAAAATGTCAAAAATGACAAATTTCAAGATGGCAAATGTCAAAGATGTCAAATGACAAATGTCACAATGCTAAATGTCAAAAATGACAAATTTCAAGATGGCAAATGTCAAAGATGTCAAATGACAAATGTCACAATGCTAAATGTCAAAAATGAAAAGTGTCACCATGAAAAATGTTAAAAATGACAAATTTCAAGATGGCAAATGTCAATGATGTCAAATGACAAATGTCACAATGCTAAATGTCAAAAATGAAAAGTGTCACCATGAAAAATGTCAAAAATAACAAATTTCAAGATGGCAAATATCAAAGATGTCAAATGACAAATGTCACAATGCTAAATGTCAAAAATGACCAATTTCAAGATGGCAAATGTCAAAGATGTCAAATGACAAATGTCACAATGCTAAATGTCAAAAATGAAAAGTGTCACCATGAAAAATGTCAGAAATGACAAATTTTAAGATGGCAAATGTCAAAGGTGTAAAATGACAAATGTCACAATGCTAAATGTCAAAAATGAAAAGTGTCACCATGAAAAATGTCAAAAATAACAAATTTCAAGATGGCAAATGTCAAAGATGTCAAATGCCAAATGTCACAATGCTAAATGTCAAAAATGAAAAGTGTCACCATGAAAAATGTCTAAAATGACAAATTTCAAGATGGCAAATGTCAAAGATGTCAAATGACAAATGTCACAATACTAAATGTCAAAAATGATAAGTGTCACCATGAAAAATGTCAAAAATGACAAATTTCAAGATGGCAAATATCCAAGATGTCAAATGACAAATGTCATAATGCTAAATGTCAAAAATGACAAATTTCAAGATGGCAAATGTCAAAGATGTCAAATGACAAATGTCACAATGCTAAATGTCAAAAATGAAAAGTGTCACCATGAAAAATGTTAAAAATGACAAATTTCAAGATGGCAAATGTCAATGATGTCAAATGACAAATGTCACAATGCTAAATGTCAAAAATGAAAAGTGTCACCATGAAAAATGTCAAAAATGACAAATTTCAAGATGGCAAATGTCAAAGATGTAAAATGACAAATGTCACAATGCTAAATGTCAAAAATGAAAAGTGTCACCATGAAAAATGTCAAAAATAACAAATTTCAAGATCGCAAATGTCAAAGATGTCAAATGACAAATGTCACAATGCTAAATGTCAAAAATGAAAAGCGTCACCATGAAAAATGTCTTAAATGACAAATTTCAAGATGGCAAATGTCAAAGATGTCAAATGACAAATGTCACAATGCTAAATGTCAAAAATGATAAGTGTCACCATGAAAAATGTCAAAAATGACAAATTTCAAGATGGCAAATGTCCAAGATGTCAAATGACAAATGTCACAATGCTAAATGTCAAAAATGAAAAGTGTCACCATGAAAAATGTCAAAAATGACAAATTTCAAGATGGCAAATGTCAAAGATGGCAAATGACAAATGTCACAATGCTAAATGTCGAAAATGAAAAGTGTCACCATGAAAAATGTCAAAAATAACAAATTTCAAGATGGCAAATGTCAAAGATGTCAAATGACAAATGTCACAATGCTAAATGTCAAAAATGAAAAGTGTCACCATGAAAAATGTCAAAAATGACAAATTTCAAGATGGCAAATGTCAAAGATGTCAAATGACAAATGTCACAATGCTAAATGTCAAAAATGAAAAGTGTCACCATGAAAAATGTCAAAAATGACAAATTTTAAGATGGCAAATATCAAAGATGTCAAATGACAAATGTCAAAAATGACAAATTTCAAGATGGCAAATGTCAAAGATGTCAAATGACAAATGTCACAATGCTAAATGTCAAAAATGAAAAGTGTCACCATGAAAAATGTCAAAAATGACAAATTTCAAGATGGCGGATGTCAAAGATGTCAAATGTCACAATGCTAAATGTCAAAAATGAAAAGTGTCACCATGAAAAATGTCAAAAATAACAAATTTCAAGATGGCAAATGTCAAAGATGTCAAATGACAAATATCACAATGCTAAATGTCAAAAATGAAAAGTGTCACCATGAAAAATGTCAAAAATGACAAATTTCAAGATGGCAAATGTCAAAGATGTCAAATGACAAATGTCACAATGCTAAATGTCAAAAATGAAAAGTGTCACCATGAAAAATGTCAAAAATAACAAATTTCAAGATGGCAAATGTCAAAGATGTCAAATGACAAATGTCACAATGCTAAATGTCAAAAATGATAAGTGTCACCATGAAAAATGTCAAAAATGACAAATTTCAAGATGGCAAATGTCCAAGATGTCAAATGACAAATGTCACAATGCTAAATGTCAAAAATGACAAATTTCAAGATGGCAAATGTCAAAAATGTCAAATGACAAATGTCACAATGCTAAATGTCAAAAATGAAAAGTGTCACCATGACAAATGTCAAAAATGACAAATTTCAAGATGGCAAATGTCAATGATGTCAAATGACAAATGTCACAATGCTAAATGTCAAAAATGAAAAGTGTCACCATGAAAAATGTCAAAAATGACAAATTTCAAGATGGCAAATGTCAAAGATGTCAAATGACAAATGTCACAATGCTAAATGTCAAAAATGACAAATTTCAAGATGGCAAATGTCAAAGATGTCAAATGACAAATGTCACAATGCTAAATGTCAAAAATGAAAAGTGTCACCATGAAAAATGTCAAAAATAACAAATTTCAAGATGGCAAATGTCAAAGATGTCAAATGACAAATGTCACAATGCTAAATGTCAAAAATGAAAAGTGTCACCATGAAAAATGTCTAAAATGACAAATTTCAAGATGGCAAATGTCAAAGATGTCTAATGACAAATGTCACAATGCTAAATGTCAAAAATAAAAAGTGTCACCATGAAAAATGTCAAAAATAACAAATTTCAAGATGGCAAATGTCAAAGATGTCAAATGACAAATGTCACAATGCTAAATGTCAAAAATGAAAAGTGTCACCATGAAAAATGTCAAAAATGACAAATTTCAAGATGGCAAATGTCAAAACTGACAAATGTCACAATGCTAAATGTCAAAAATGATAAGTGTCACCATGAAAAATGTCAAAAATGACAAATTTCAAGATGGCAAATGTCCAAGATGTCAAATGACAAATGTCACAATGCTAAATGTCAAAAATGACAAATTTCAAGATGGCAAATGTCAAAGATGTCAAATGACAAATGTCACAATGCTAAATGTCAAAAATGAAAAGTGTCACCATGAAAAATGTCAAAAATGACAAATTTCAAGATGGCAAATGTCAAAGATGTCAAATGACAAATGTCACAATGCTAAATGTCAAAAATGAAAAGTGTCACCTTGAAAAATGTCAAAAATAACAAATTTTAAGATGGCAAATGTCAAAGATGTCAAATGACAAATGTCACAATGCTAAATGTCAAAAATGAAAAGTGTCACCATGAAAAATGTCAAAAATGACAAATTTTAAGATGGCAAATGTCAAAGATGTCAAATGACAAATGTCACAATGCCAAATGTCAAAAATGACAAATTTCAAGATGGCAAATGTCAAAGATGTCAAATGACAAATGTCACAATGCTAAATGTCAAAAATGAAAAGTGTCACCATGAAAAATGTTAAAAATGACAAATTTCAAGATGACAAATGTCAATGATGTCAAATGACAAATGTCACAATGCTAAATGTCAAACATGAAAAGTGTCACCATGAAAAATGTCAAAAATGACAAATTTCAAGATGGCAAATATCAAAGATGTCAAATGACAAATGTCACAATGCTAAATGTCAAAAATGACAAATTTCAAGATGGCAAATGTCAAAGATGTCAAATGACAAATGTCACAATGCTAAATGTCAAAAATGAAAAGTGTCACCATGAAAAATGTCAAAAATGACAAATTTTAAGATGGCAAATGTCAAAGGTGTAAAATGACAAATGTCACAATGCTAAATGTCAAAAATGAAAAGTGTC
The DNA here is from genome assembly GCA_964028335.1 of Altica lythri. Classification (NCBI taxonomy): domain Eukaryota; kingdom Metazoa; phylum Arthropoda; class Insecta; order Coleoptera; family Chrysomelidae; genus Altica; species Altica lythri. The sequence goes on along the minus strand of OZ034800.1, from coordinate 10,779,883 downwards.
ACCATAAAAAATGTCAAAAATAACAAATTTCAAGATGGCAAATGTCAAAGATGTCAAATGACAAATGTCACAATGCTAAATGTCAAAAATGAAAAGTGTCACCATGAAAAATGTCTAAAATGACAAATTTCAAGATGGCAAATGTCAAAGATGTCAAATGACAAATGTCAAAAATGACAAATTTCAAGATGGCAAATGTCAAAGATGTCAAATGACAAATGTCACAATGCTAAATGTCAAAAATGAAAAGTGTCACCATGAAAAATGTCAAAAATGACAAATTTCAAGATGGCGGATGTCAAAGATGTCAAATGTCACAATGCTAAATGTCAAAAATGAAAAGTGTCACCATGAAAAATGTCAAAAATAACAAATTTCAAGATGGCAAATGTCAAAGATGTCAAATGACAAATATCACAATGCTAAATGTCAAAAATGAAAAGTGTCACCATGAAAAATGTCAAAAATGACAAATCTCAAGATGGCAAATGTCAAAGATGTCAAATGACAAATGTCACAATGCTAAATGTCAAAAATGAAAAGTGTCACCATGAAAAATGTCAAAAATAACAAATTTCAAGATGGCAAATGTCAAAGATGTCAAATGACAAATGTCACAATGCTAAATGTCAAAAATGATAAGTGTCACCATGAAAAATGTCAAAAATGACAAATTTCAAGATGGCAAATGTCCAAGATGTCAAATGACAAATGTCACAATGCTAAATGTCAAAAATGACAAATTTCAAGATGGCAAATGTCAAAAATGTCAAATGACAAATGTCACAATGCTAAATGTCAAAAATGAAAAGTGTCACCATGACAAATGTCAAAAATGACAAATTTCAAGATGGCAAATGTCAATGATGTCAAATGACAAATGTCACAATGCTAAATGTCAAAAATGAAAAGTGTCACCATGAAAAATGTCAAAAATGACAAATTTCAAGATGGCAAATGTCAAAGATGTCAAATGACAAATGTCACAATGCTAAATGTCAAAAATGACAAATTTCAAGATGGCAAATGTCAAAGATGTCAAATGACAAATGTCACAATGCTAAATGTCAAAAATGAAAAGTGTCACCATGAAAAATGTCAAAAATAACAAATTTCAAGATGGCAAATGTCAAAGATGTCAAATGACAAATGTCACAATGCTAAATGTCAAAAATGAAAAGTGTCACCATGAAAAATGTCTAAAATGACAAATTTCAAGATGGCAAATGTCAAAGATGTCTAATGACAAATGTCACAATGCTAAATGTCAAAAATAAAAAGTGTCACCATGAAAAATGTCAAAAATAACAAATTTCAAGATGGCAAATGTCAAAGATGTCAAATGACAAATGTCACAATGCTAAATGTCAAAAATGAAAAGTGTCACCATGAAAAATGTCAAAAATGACAAATTTCAAGATGGCAAATGTCAAAACTGACAAATGTCACAATGCTAAATGTCAAAAATGATAAGTGTCACCATGAAAAATGTCAAAAATGACAAATTTCAAGATGGCAAATGTCCAAGATGTCAAATGACAAATGTCACAATGCTAAATGTCAAAAATGACAAATTTCAAGATGGCAAATGTCAAAGATGTCAAATGACAAATGTCACAATGCTAAATGTCAAAAATGAAAAGTGTCACCATGAAAAATGTCAAAAATGACAAATTTCAAGATGGCAAATGTCAAAGATGTCAAATGACAAATGTCACAATGCTAAATGTCAAAAATGAAAAGTGTCACCTTGAAAAATGTCAAAAATAACAAATTTTAAGATGGCAAATGTCAAAGATGTCAAATGACAAATGTCACAATGCTAAATGTCAAAAATGAAAAGTGTCACCATGAAAAATGTCAAAAATGACAAATTTTAAGATGGCAAATGTCAAAGATGTCAAATGACAAATGTCACAATGCCAAATGTCAAAAATGACAAATTTCAAGATGGCAAATGTCAAAGATGTCAAATGACAAATGTCACAATGCTAAATGTCAAAAATGAAAAGTGTCACCATGAAAAATGTTAAAAATGACAAATTTCAAGATGACAAATGTCAATGATGTCAAATGACAAATGTCACAATGCTAACTGTCAAACATGAAAAGTGTCACCATGAAAAATGTCAAAAATGACAAATTTCAAGATGGCAAATATCAAAGATGTCAAATGACAAATGTCACAATGCTAAATGTCAAAAATGACAAATTTCAAGATGGCAAATGTCAAAGATGTCAAATGACAAATGTCACAATGCTAAATGTCAAAAATGAAAAGTGTCACCATGAAAAATGTCAAAAATGACAAATTTTAAGATGGCAAATGTCAAAGGTGTAAAATGACAAATGTCACAATGCTAAATGTCAAAAATGAAAAGTGTCACCATAAAAAATGTCAAAAATAACAAATTTCAAGATGGCAAATGTCAAAGATGTCAAATGACAAATGTCACAATGCTAAATGTCAAAAATGAAAAGTGTCACCATGAAAAATGTCTAAAATGACAAATTTCAAGATGGCAAATGTCAAAGATGTCAAATGACAAATGTCACAATACTAAATGTCAAAAATGATAAGTGTCACCATGAAAAATGTCAAAAATGACAAATTTCAAGATGGCAAATGTCCAAGATGTCAAATGACAAATGTCATAATGCTAAATGTCAAAAATGACAAATTTCAAGATGGCAAATGTCAAAGATGTGAAATGACAAATGTCACAATGCTAAATGTCAAAAATGAAAAGTGTCACCATGAAAAATGTTAAAAATGACAAATTTCAAGATGGCAAATGTCAATGATGTCAAATGACAAATGTCACAATGCTAAATGTCAAAAATGAAAAGTGTCACCATGAAAAATGTCAAAAATGACAAATTTCAAGATGGCAAATGTCAAAGATGTAAAATGACAAATGTCACAATGCTAAATGTCAAAAATGAAAAGTGTCACCATGAAAAATGTCAAAAATAACAAATTTCAAGATCGCAAATGTCAAAGATGTCAAATGACAAATGTCACAATGCTAAATGTCAAAAATGAAAAGCGTCACCATGAAAAATGTCTAAAATGACAAATTTCAAGATGGCAAATGTCAAAGATGTCAAATGACAAATGTCACAATGCTAAATGTCAAAAATGATAAGTGTCACCATGAAAAATGTCTAAAATGACAAATTTCAAGATGGCAAATGTCCAAGATGTCAAATGACAAATGTCACAATGCTAAATGTCAAAAATGAAAAGTGTCACCATGAAAAATGTCAAAAATGACAAATTTCAAGATGGCAAATGTCAAAGATGGCAAATGACAAATGTCACAATGCTAAATGTCGAAAATGAAAAGTGTCACCATGAAAAATGTCAAAAATAACAAATTTCAAGATGGCAAATGGCAAAGATGTCAAATGACAAATGTCACAATGCTAAATGTCAAAAATGAAAAGTGTCACCATGAAAAATGTCAAAAATGACAAATTTCAAGATGGCAAATGTCAAAGATGTCAAATGACAAATGTCACAATGCTAAATGTCAAAAATGAAAAGTGTCACCATGAAAAATGTCAAAAATGACAAATTTCAAGATGGCAAATATCAAAGATGTCAAATGACAAATGTCAAAAATGACAAATTTCAAGATGGCAAATGTCAAAGATGTCAAATGACAAATGTCACAATGCTAAATGTCAAAAATGAAAAGTGTCACCATGAAAAATGTCAAAAATGACAAATTTCAAGATGGCGGATGTCAAAGATGTCAAATGTCACAATGCTAAATGTCAAAAATGAAAAGTGTCACCATGAAAAATGTCAAAAATAACAAATTTCAAGATGGCAAATGTCAAAGATGTCAAATGACAAATATCACAATGCTAAATGTCAAAAATGAAAAGTGTCACCATGAAAAATGTCAAAAATGACAAATTTCAAGATGGCAAATGTCAAAGATGTCAAATGACAAATGTCACAATGCTAAATGTCAAAAATGAAAAGTGTCACCATGAAAAATGTCAAAAATAACAAATTTCAAGATGGCAAATGTCAAAGATGTCAAATGACAAATGTCACAATGCTAAATGTCAAAAATGATAAGTGTCACCATGAAAAATGTCAAAAATGACAAATTTCAAGATGGCAAATGTCCAAGATGTCAAATGACAAATGTCACAGTGCTATATGTCAAAAATGACAAATTTCAAGATGGCAAATGTCAGAAATGTCAAATGACAAATGTCACAATGCTAAATGTCAAAAATGAAAAGTGTCACCATGACAAATGTCAAAAATGACAAATTTAAAGATGGCAAATGTCAATGATGTCAAATGACAAATGTCACAATGCTAAATGTCAAAAATGAAAAGTGTCACCATGAAAAATGTCAAAAATGACAAATTTCAAGATGGCAAATATCAAAGATGTCAAATGACAAATGTCACAATGCTAAATGTCAAAAATGACAAATTTCAAGATGGCAAATTTCAAAGATGTCAAATGACAAATGTCACAATGCTAAATGTCAAAAATGAAAAGTGTCACCATGAAAAATGTCTAAAATGACAAATTTCAAGATGGCAAATGTCCAAGATGTCAAATGACAAATGTCACAATGCTAAATGTCAAAAATGAAAAGTGTCACCATGAAAAATGTCAAAAATGACAAATTTCAAGATGGCAAATGTCAAAGATGGCAAATGACAAATGTCACAATGCTAAATGTCGAAAATGAAAAGTGTCACCATGAAAAATGTCAAAAATAACAAATTTCAAGATGGCAAATGTCAAAGATGTCAAATGACAAATGTCACAATGCTAAATGTCAAAAATGAAAAGTGTCACCATGAAAAATGTCAAAAATGACAAATTTCAAGATGGCAAATGTCAAAGATGTCAAATGACAAATGTCACAATGCTAAATGTCAAAAATGAAAAGTGTCACCATGAAAAATGTCAAAAATGACAAATTTCAAGATGGCAAATATCAAAGATGTCAAATGACAAATGTCAAAAATGACAAATTTCAAGATGGCAAATGTCAAAGATGTCAAATGACAAATGTCACAATGCTAAATGTCAAAAATGAAAAGTGTCACCATGAAAAATGTCAAAAATGACAAATTTCAAGATGGCGGATGTCAAAGATGTCAAATGTCACAATGCTAAATGTCAAAAATGAAAAGTGTCACCATGAAAAATGTCAAAAATAACAAATTTCAAGATGGCAAATGTCAAAGATGTCAAATGACAAATATCACAATGCTAAATGTCAAAAATGAAAAGTGTCACCATGAAAAATGTCAAAAATGACAAATTTCAAGATGGCAAATGTCAAAGATGTCAAATGACAAATGTCACAATGCTAAATGTCAAAAATGAAAAGTGTCACCATGAAAAATGTCAAAAATAACAAATTTCAAGATGGCAAATGTCAAAGATGTCAAATGACAAATGTCACAATGCTAAATGTCAAAAATGATAAGTGTCACCATGAAAAATGTCAAAAATGACAAATTTCAAGATGGCAAATGTCCAAGATGTCAAATGACAAATGTCACAGTGCTAAATGTCAAAAATGACAAATTTCAAGATCGCAAATGTCAGAAATGTCAAATGACAAATGTCACAATGCTAAATGTCAAAAATGAAAAGTGTCACCATGACAAATGTCAAAAATGACAAATTTAAAGATGGCAAATGTCAATGATGTCAAATGACAAATGTCACAATGCTAAATGTCAAAAATGAAAAGTGTCACCATGAAAAATGTCAAAAATGACAAATTTCAAGATGGCAAATATCAAAGATGTCAAATGACAAATGTCACAATGCTAAATGTCAAAAATGACAAATTTCAAGATGGCAAATTTCAAAGATGTCAAATGACAAATGTCACAATGCTAAATGTCAAAAATGAAAAGTGTCACCATGAAAAATGTCTAAAATGACAAATTTCAAGATGGCAAATGTCAAAGATGTCAAATGACAAATGTCACAATACTAAATGTCAAAAATGATAAGTGTCACCATGAAAAATGTCAAAAATGACAAATTTCAAGATGGCAAATGTCCAAGATGTCAAATGACAAATGTCATAATGCTAAATGTCAAAAATGACAAATTTCAAGATGGCAAATGTCAAAGATGTCAAATGACAAATGTCACAATGCTAAATGTCAAAAATAAAAAGTGTCACCATGAAAAATGTTAAAAATGACAAATTTCAAGATGGCAAATGTCAATGATGTCAAATGACAAATGTCACAATGCTAAATGTCAAAAATAAAAAGTGTCACCATGAAAAATGTCAAAAATGACAAATTTTAAGATGGCAAATGTCAAAGATGTAAAACGACAAATGTCACAATGCTAAATGTCAAAAATGAAAAGTGTCACCATGAAAAATGTCAAAAATAACAAATTTCAAGATCGCAAATGTCAAAGATGTCAAATGACAAATGTCACAATGCTAAATGTCAAAAATGAAAAGCGTCACCATGAAAAATGTCTAAAATGACAAATTTCAAGATGGCAAATGTCAAAGATGTCAAATGACAAATGTCACAATGCTAAATGTTAAAAATGATAAGTGTCACCATAAAAAATGTCAAAAATGACAAATTTCAAGATGGCAAATGTCCAAGATGTCAAATGACAAATGTCACAATGCTAAATGTCAAAAATGAAAAGTGTCACCATGAAAAATGTCAAAAATGACAAATTTCAAGATGGCAAATGTCAAAGATGGCAAATGACAAATGTCACAATGCTAAATGTCGAAAATGAAAAGTGTCACCATGAAAAATGTCAAAAATAACAAATTTCAAGATGGCAAATGTCAAAGATGTCAAATGACAAATGTCACAATGCTAAATGTCAAAAATGAAAAGTGTCACCATGAAAAATGTCAAAAATGACAAATTTCAAGATGGCAAATGTCAAAGATGTCAAATGACAAATGTCACAATGCTAAATGTCAAAAATGAAAAGTGTCACCATGAAAAATGTCAAAAATGACAAATTTCAAGATGGCAAATATCAAAGATGTCAAATGACAAATGTCAAAAATGACAAATTTCAAGATGGCAAATGTCAAAGATGTCAAATGACAAATGTCACAATACTAAATGTCAAAAATGATAAGTGTCACCATGAAAAATGTCAAAAATGACAAATTTCAAGATGGCAAATGTCCAAGATGTCAAATGACAAATGTCATAATGCTAAATGTCAAAAATGACAAATTTCAAGATGGCAAATGTCAAAGATGTCAAATGACAAATGTCACAATGCTAAATGTCAAAAATAAAAAGTGTCACCATGAAAAATGTTAAAAATGACAAATTTCAAGATGGCAAATGTCAATGATGTCAAATGACAAATGTCACAATGCTAAATGTTAAAAATGAAAAGTGTCACCATGAAAAATGTCAAAAATGACAAATTTCAAGATGGCAAATGTCAAAGATGTAAAATGACAAATGTCACAATGCTAAATGTCAAAAATGAAAAGTGTCACCATGAAAAATGTCAAAAATAACAAATTTCAAGATCGCAAATGTCAAAGATGTCAAATGACAAATGTCACAATGCTAAATGTCAAAAATGAAAAGCGTCACCATGAAAAATGTCTAAAATGACAAATTTCAAGATGGCAAATGTCAAAGATGTCAAATGACAAATGTCACAATGCTAAATGTTAAAAATGATAAGTGTCACCATGAAAAATGTCAAAAATGACAAATTTCAAGATGGCAAATGTCCAAGATGTCAAATGACAAATGTCACAATGCTAAATGTCAAAAATGAAAAGTGTCACCATGAAAAATGTCAAAAATGACAAATTTCAAGATGGCAAATGTCAAAGATGGCAAATGACAAATGTCACAATGCTAAATGTCGAAAATGAAAAGTGTCACCATGAAAAATGTCAAAAATAACAAATTTCAAGATGGCAAATGTCAAAGATGTCAAATGACAAATGTCACAATGCTAAATGTCAAAAATGAAAAGTGTCACCATAAAAAATGTCAAAAATGACAAATTTCAAGATGGCAAATGTCAAAGATGTCAAATGACAAATGTCACAATGCTAAATGTCAAAAATGAAAAGTGTCACCATGAAAAATGTCAAAAATGACAAATTTCAAGATGGCAAATATCAAAGATGTCAAATGACAAATGTCAAAAATGACAAATTTCAAGATGGCAAATGTCAAAGATGTCAAATGACAAATGTCACAATGCTAAATGTCAAAAATGAAAAGTGTCACCATGAAAAATGTCAAAAATGACAAATTTCAAGATGGCGGATGTCAAAGATGTCAAATGTCACAATGCTAAATGTCAAAAATGAAAAGTGTCACCATGAAAAATGTCAAAAATAACAAATTTCAAGATGGCAAATGTCAAAGATGTCAAATGACAAATATCACAATGCTAAATGTCAAAAATGAAAAGTGTCACCATGAAAAATGTCAAAAATGACAAATTTCAAGATGGCAAATGTCAAAGATGTCAAATGACAAATGTCACAATGCTAAATGTCAAAAATGAAAAGTGTCACCATGAAAAATGTCAAAAATAACAAATTTCAAGATGGCAAATGTCAAAGATGTCAAATGACAAATGTCACAATGCTAAATGTCAAAAATGATAAGTGTCACCATGAAAAATGTCAAAAATGACAAATTTCAAGATGGCAAATGTCCAAGATGTCAAATGACAAATGTCACAATGCTAAATGTCAAAAATGACAAATTTCAAGATGGCAAATGTCAGAAATGTCAAATGACAAATGTCACAATGCTAAATGTCAAAAATGAAAAGTGTCACCATGACAAATGTCAAAAATGACAAATTTCAAGATGGCAAATGTCAATGATGTCAAATGACAAATGTCACAATGCTAAATGTCAAAAATGAAAAGTGTCACCATGAAAAATGTCAAAAATGACAAATTTCAAGATGGCAAATATCAAAGATGTCAAATGACAAATGTCACAATGCTAAATGTCAAAAATGACAAATTTCAAGATGGCAAATTTCAAAGATGTCAAATGACAAATGCCACAATGCTAAATGTCAAAAATGAAAAGTGTCACCATGAAAAATGTCAAAAATGACAAATTTCAAGATGGCAAATGTCCAAGATGTCAAATGACAAATGTCATAATGCTAAATGTCAAAAATGACAAATTTCAAGATGGCAAATGTCAAAGATGTCAAATGACAAATGTCACAATGCTAAATGTCAAAAATGAAAAGTGTCACCATGAAAAATGTTAAAAATGACAAATTTCAAGATGGCAAATGTCAATGATGTCAAATGACAAATGTCACAATGCTAAATGTCAAAAATGAAAAGTGTCACCATAAAATGTCAAAAATGACAAATTTCAAGATGGCAAATGTCAAAGATGTAAAATGACAAATGTCACAATGCTAAATGTCAAAAATGAAAAGTGTCACCATGAAAAATGTCAAAAATAACAAATTTCAAGATCGCAAATGTCAAAGATGTCAAATGACAAATGTCACAATGCTAAATGTCAAAAATGAAAAGCGTCACCATGAAAAATGTCTAAAATGACAAATTTCAAGATGGCAAATGTCAAAGATGTCAAATGACAAATGTCACAATGCTAAATGTCAAAAATGATAAGTGTCACCATGAAAAATGTCAAAAATGACAAATTTCAAGATGGCAAATGTCCAAGATGTCAAATGACAAATGTCACAATGCTAAATGTCAAAAATGAAAAGTGTCACCATGAAAAATGTCAAAAATGACAAATTTCAAGATGGCAAATGTCAAAGATGGCAAATGACAAATGTCACAATGCTAAATGTCGAAAATGAAAAGTGTCACCATGAAAAATGTCAAAAATAACAAATTTTAAGATGGCAAATGTCAAAGATGTCAAATGACAAATGTCACAATGCTAAATGTCAAAAATGATAAGTGTCACCATGAAAAATGTCAAAAATGACAAATTTCAAGATGGCAAATGTCCAAGATGTCAAATGACAAATGTCACAATGCTAAATGTCAAAAATGACAAATTTCAAGATGGCAAATGTCAAAAATGTCAAATGACAAATGTCACAATGCTAAATGTCAAAAATGAAAAGTGTCACCATGACAAATGTCAAAAATGACAAATTTCAAGATGGCAAATGTCAATGATGTCAAATGACAAATGTCACAATGCTAAATGTCAAAAATGAAAAGTGTCACCATGAAAAATGTCAAAAATGACAAATTTCAAGATGGCAAATATCAAAGATGTCAAATGACAAATGTCAAAAATGACAAATTTCAAGATGGCAAATGTCAAAGATGTCAAATGACAAATGTCACAATGCTAAATGTCAAAAATGAAAAGTGTCACCATGAAAAATGTCAAAAATGACAAATTTCAAGATGGCGGATGTCAAAGATGTCAAATGTCACAATGCTAAATGTCAAAAATGAAAAGTGTCACCATGAAAAATGTCAAAAATAACAAATTTCAAGATGGCAAATGTCAAAGATGTCAAATGACAAATATCACAATGCTAAATGTCAAAAATGAAAAGTGTCACCATGAAAAATGTCAAAAATGACAAATTTCAAGATGGCAAATGTCAAAGATGTCAAATGACAAATGTCACAATGCTAAATGTCAAAAATGAAAAGTGTCACCATGAAAAATGTCAAAAATAACAAATTTCAAGATGGCAAATGTCAAAGATGTCAAATGACAAATGTCACAATGCTAAATGTCAAAAATGATAAGTGTCACCATGAAAAATGTCAAAAATGACAAATTTCAAGATGGCAAATGTCCAAGATGTCAAATCACAAATGTCACAATGCTAAATGTCAAAAATGACAAATTTCAAGATGGCAAATGTCAAAAATGTCAAATGACAAATGTCACAATGCTAAATGTCAAAAATGAAAAGTGTCACCATGACAAATGTCAAAAATGACAAATTTCAAGATGGCAAATGTCAATGATGTCAAATGACAAATGTCACAATGCTAAATGTCAAAAATGAAAAGTGTCACCATGAAAAATGTCAAAAATGACAAATTTCAAGATGGCAAATATCAAAGATGTCAAATGACAAATGTCACAATGCTAAATGTCAAAAATGACAAATTTCAAGATGGCAAATGTCAAAGATGTCAAATGACAAATGTCACAATGCTAAATGTCAAAAATGAAAAGTGTCACCATGAAAAATGTCAAAAATGACAAATTTCAAGATGGCAAATGTCCAAGATGTCAAATGACAAATGTCATAATGCTAAATGTCAAAAATGACAAATTTCAAGATGGCAAATGTCAAAGATGTCAAATGACAAATGTCACAATGCTAAATGTCAAAAATGAAAATTGTCACCATGAAAAATGTTAAAAATGACAAATTTCAAGATGGCAAATGTCAATGATGTCAAATGACAAATGTCACAATGCTAAATGTCAAAAATGAAAAGTGTCGCCATGAAAAATGTCAAAAATGACAAATTTCAAGATGGCAAATGTCAAAGATGTAAAATGACAAATGTCACAATGCTAAATGTCAAAAATGAAAAGTGTCACCATGAAAAATGTCAAAAATAACAAATTTCAAGATCGCAAATGTCAAAGATGGCAAATGACAAATGTCACAATGCTAAATGTCGAAAATGAAAAGTGTCACCATGAAAAATGTCAAAAATAACAAATTTCAAGATGGCAAATGTCAAAGATGTCAAATGACAAATGTCACAATGCTAAATGTCAAAAATGAAAAGTGTCACCATGAAACATGTCAAAAATGACAAATTTCAAGATGGCAAATGTCAAAGATGTCAAATGACAAATGTCACAATGCTAAATGTCAAAAATGAAAAGTGTCACCATGAAAAATATCAAAAATGACAAATTTCAAGATGGCAAATATCAAAGATGTCAAATGACAAATGTCAAAAATGACAAATTTCAAGATGGCAAATGTCAAAGATGTCAAATGACAAATGTCACAATGCTAAATGTCAAAAATGAAAAGTGTCACCATGAAAAATGTCAAAAATGACAAATTTCAAGATGGCGAATGTCAAAGATGTCAAATGTCACAATGCTAAATGTCAAAAATGAAAAGTGTCACCATGAAAAATGTCAAAAATAACAAATTTCAAGATGGCAAATGTCAAAGATGTCAAATGACAAATATCACAATGCTAAATGTCAAAAATGAAAAGTGTCACCATGAAAAATGTCAAAAATGACAAATTTCAAGATGGCAAATGTCAAAGATGTCAAATGACAAATGTCACAATGCTAAATGTCAAAAATGAAAAGTGTCACCATGAAAAATGTCAAAAATAACAAATTTCAAGATGGCAAATGTCAAAGATGTCAAATGACAAATGTCACAATGCTAAATGTCAAAAATGAAAAGTGTCACCATGAAAAATGTCAAAAATGACAAATTTCAAGATGGCAAATGTCAAAACTGACAAATGTCACAATGCTAAGTGTCAAAAATGATAAGTGTCACCATGAAAAATGTCAAAAATGACAAATTTCAAGATGTCAAATGACAAATGTCACAATGCTAAATGTCAAAAATGATAAGTGTCACCATGAAAAATGTCAAAAATGACAAATTTCAAGATGGCAAATGTCCAAGATGTCAAATGACATATGTCACAATGCTAAATGTCAAAAATGACAAATTTCAAGATGGCAAATGTCAAAAATGTCAAATGACAAATGTCACAATGCTAAATGTCAAAAATGAAAAGTGTCACCATGACAAATGTCAAAAATGACAAATTTCAAGATGGCAAATGTCAATGATGTCAAATGACAAATGTCACAATGCTAAATGTCAAAAATGAAAAGTGTCACCATGAAAAATGTCAAAAATGACAAATTTCAAGATGGCAAATATCAAAGATGTCAAATGACAAATGTCACAATGCTAAATGTCAAAAATGACAAATTTCAAGATGGCAAATGTCAAAGATGTCAAACGACAAATGTCACAATGCTAAATGTCAAAAATGAAAAGTGTCACCATGAAAAATGTCAAAAATGACAAATTTCAAGATGGCAAATGTCAATGATGTCAAATGACAAATGTCATAATGCTAAATGTCAAAAATGACAAATTTCAAGATGGCAAATGTCAAAGATGTCAAATGACAAATGTCACAATGCTAAATGTCAAAAATGAAAATTGTCACCATGAAAAATGTTAAAAATGACAAATTTCAAGATGGCAAATGTCAATGATGTCAAATGACAAATGTCACAATGCTAAATGTCAAAAATGAAAAGTGTCACCATGAAAAATGTCAAAAATGACAAATTTCAAGATGGCAAATGTCAAAGATGTAAAATGACAAATGTCACAATGCTAAATGTCAAAAATGAAAAGTGTCACCATGAAAAATGTCAAAAATAACAAATTTCAAGATCGCAAATGTCAAAGATGGCAAATGACAAATGTCACAATGCTAAATGTCGAAAATGAAAAGTGTCACCATGAAAAATGTCAAAAATAACAAATTTCAAGATGGCAAATGTCAAAGATGTCAAATGTCACAATGCTAAATGTCAAAAATGAAAAGTGTCACCATGAAACATGTCAAAAATGACAAATTTCAAGATGGCAAATGTCAAAGATGTCAAATGACAAATGTCACAATGCTAAATGTCAAAAATGAAAAGTGTCACCATGAAAAATATCAAAAATGACAAATTTCAAGATGGCAAATATCAAAGATGTCAAATGACAAATGTCAAAAATGACAAATTTCAAGATGGCAAATGTCAAAGATGTCAAATGACAAATGTCACAATGCTAAATGTCAAAAATGAAAAGTGTCACCATGAAAAATGTCAAAAATGACAAATTTCAAGATGGCGAATGTCAAAGATGTCAAATGTCACAATGCTAAATGTCAAAAATGAAAAGTGTCACCATGAAAAATGTCAAAAATAACAAATTTCAAGATGGCAAATGTCAAAGATGTCAAATGACAAATATCACAATGCTAAATGTCAAAAATGAAAAGTGTCACCATGAAAAATGTCAAAAATGACAAATTTCAAGATGGCAAATGTCAAAGATGTCAAATGACAAATGTCACAATGCTAAATGTCAAAAATGAAAAGTGTCACCATGAAAAATGTCAAAAATAACAAATTTCAAGATGGCAAATGTCAAAGATGTCAAATGACAAATGTCACAATGCTAAATGTCAAAAATGAAAAGTGTCACCATGAAAAATGTCAAAAATGACAAATTTCAAGATGGCAAATGTCAAAACTGACAAATGTCACAATGCTAAGTGTCAAAAATGATAAGTGTCACCATGAAAAATGTCAAAAATGACAAATTTCAAGATGTCAAATGACAAATGTCACAATGCTAAATGTCAAAAATGACAAATTTCAAGATGTCAAATGTCAAAAATGTCAAATGACAAATGTCACAATGCTAAATGTCAAAAATGAAAAGTGTCACCATGACAAATGTCAAAAATGACAAATTTCAAGATGGCAAATGTCAATGATGTCAAATGACAAATGTCACAATGCTAAATGTCAAAAATGAAAAGTGTCACCATGAAAAATGTCAAAAATGACAAATTTCAAGATGGCAAATGTCCAAGATGTCAAATGACAAATGTCACAATGCTAAATGTCAAAAATGACAAATTTCAAGATGGCAAATGTCAAAGATGTCAAATGACAAATGTCACAATGCTAAATGTCAAAAATGAAAAGTGTCACCATGAAAAATGTCAAAAATGACAAATTTCAAGATGGCAAATGTCAAAGATGTCAAATGACAAATGTCACAATGCTAAATGTTAAAAATGAAAAGTGTCAGCATGAAAAATGTTAAAAATGACAAATTTCAAGATGGCAAATGTCAAAGATGTCAAATGACAAATGTCACAAAGCTAAATGTCAAAAATGACAAATCTCAAGATGGCAAATGTCAAAGATGTCAAATGACAAATGTCACAATGACAAATGTCAAAAATGAAAAGTGTCACCTTGAAAAATGTCAAAAATAACAAATTTTAAGATGGCAAATGTCAAAGATGTCAAATGACAAATGTCACAATGCTAAATGTCAAAAATGAAAAGTGTCACCATGAAAAATGTCAAAAATGACAAATTTCAAGATGGCAAATGTCAAAGATGTCAAATGACAAATGTCACAAAGCTAAATGTCAAAAATGACAAATCTCAAGATGGCAAATGTCAAAGATGTCAAATGACAAATGTCACAATGCTAAATGTTAAAAATGAAAAGTGTCAGCATGAAAAATGTTAAAAATGACAAATTTCAAGATGGCAAATGTCAATGATGTCAAATGACAAATGTCACAATGCTAAATGTCAAAAATGAAAAGTGTCACCATGAAAAATGTCAAAAATGACAAATTTCAAGATGGCAAATATCAAAGATGTCAAATGACAAATGTCACAATGCTAAATGTCAAAAATGACAAATTTCAAGATGGCAAATGTCAAAGATGTCAAATGACAAATGTCACAATGCTAAATGTCAAAAATGAAAAGTGTCACCATGAAAAATGTCAAAAATGACAAATTTTAAGATGGCAAATGTCAAAGATGTAAAATGACAAATGTCACAATGCTAAATGTCAAAAATGAAAAGTGTCACCATGAAAAATGTCAAAAATAACAAATTTCAAGATGGCAAATATCAAAGATGTCAAATGACAAATGTCACAATGCTAAATGTCAAAAATGAAAAGTGTCACCATGAAAAATGTCTAAAATGACAAATTTCAAGATGGCAAATGTCAAAGATGTCAAATGACAAATGTCACAATGCTAAATGTCAAAAATGATAAGTGTCACCATGAAAAATGTCAAAAATGACAAATTTCAAGATGGCAAATGTCCAAGATGTCAAATGACAAATGTCATAATGCTAAATGTCAAAAATGACAAATTTCAAGATGGCAAATGTCAAAGATGTCAAATGACAAATGTCACAATGCTAAATGTCAAAAATGAAAAGTGTCACCATGAAAAATGTTAAAAATGACAAATTTCAAGATGGCAAATGTCAATGATGTCAAATGACAAATGTCACAATGCTAAATGTCAAAAATGAAAAGTGTCACCATGAAAAATGTCAAAAATGACAAATTTCAAGATGGCAAATGTCAAAGATGTAAAATGACAAATGTCACAATGCTAAATGTCAAAAATGAAAAGTGTCACCATGAAAAATGTCAAAAATAACAAATTTCAAGATCGCAAATGTCAAAGATGTCAAATGACAAATGTCACAATGCTAAATGTTAAAACTGAAAAGCGTCACCATGAAAAATGTCTAAAATGACAAATTTCAAGATGGCAAATGTCAAAGATGTCAAATGACAAATGTCACAATGCTAAATGTCAAAAATGATAAGTGTCACCATGAAAAATGTCAAAAATGACAAATTTCAAGATGGCAAATGTCCAAGATGTCAAATGACAAATGTCACAATGCTAAATGTCAAAAATGAAAAGTGTCACCATGAAAAATGTCAAAAATGACAAATTTCAAGATGGCAAATGTCAAAGATGGCAAATGACAAATGTCACAATGCTAAATGTCGAAAATGAAAAGTGTCACCATGAAAAATGTCAAAAATAACAAATTTCAAGATGGCAAATGTCAAAGATGTCAAATGACAAATGTCACAATGCTAAATGTCAAAAATGAAAAGTGTCACCATGAAAAATGTCAAAAATGACAAATTTCAAGATGGCAAATGTCAAAGATGTCAAATGACAAATGTCACAATGCTAAATGTCAAAAATGAAAAGTGTCACCATGAAAAATGTCAAAAATGACAAATTTCAAGATGGCAAATATCAAAGATGTCAAATGACAAATGTCAAAAATGACAAATTTCAAGATGGCAAATGTCAAAGATGTCAAATGACAAATGTCACAATGCTAAATGTCAAAAATGAAAAGTGTCACCATGAAAAATGTCAAAAATGACAAATTTCAAGATGGCGGATGTCAGAGATGTCAAATGTCACAATGCTAAATGTCAAAAATGAAAAGTGTCACCATGAAAAATGTCAAAAATAACAAATTTCAAGATGGCAAATGTCAAAGATGTCAAATGACAAATATCACAATGCTAAATGTCAAAAATGAAAAGTGTCACCATGAAAAATGTCAAAAATAACAAATTTCAAGATGGCAAATGTCAAAGATGTCAAATGACAAATGTCACAATGCTAAATGTCAAAAATGAAAAGTGTCACCATGAAAAATGTCAAAAATAACAAATTTCAAGATGGCAAATGTCAAAGATGTCAAATGACAAATGTCAAAAATGATAAGTGTCACCATGAAAAATGTCAAAAATGACAAATTTCAAGATGGGAAATGTCCAACATGTCAAATGACAAATGTCACAATGCTAAATGTCAAAAATGACAAATTTCAAGATGGCAAATGTCAAAAATGTCAAATGACAAATGTCACAATGCTAAATGTCACAATGCTAAATGTCAAAAATGAAAAGTGTCACCATGACAAATGTCAAAAATGACAAATTTCAAGATGGCAAATGTCAATGATGTTAAATGACAAATGTCACAATGCTAAATGTCAAAAATGAAAAGTGTCACCATGAAAAATGTCAAAAATGACAAATTTCAAGATGGCAAATATCAAAGATGTCAAATGACAAATGTCACAATGCTAAATGTCAAAAATGACAAATTTCAAGATGGCAAATGTCAAAGATGTCAAATGACAAATGTCACAATGCTAAATGTCAAAAATGAAAAGTGTCACCATGAAAAATGTTAAAAATGACAAATTTTAAGATGGCAAATGTCAATGATGTCAAATGACAAATGTCACAATGCTAAATGTCAAAAATGAAAAGTGTCACCATGAAAAATGTCAAAAATGACAAATTTCAAGATGGCAAATGTCAAAGATGTAAAATGACAAATGTCACAATGCTAAATGTCAAAAATGAAAAGTGTCACCATGAAAAATGTCAAAAATAACAAATTTCAAGATCGCAAATGTCAAAGATGTCAAATGACAAATGTCACAATGCTAAATGTCAAAAATAAAAAGCGTCACCATGAAAAATGTCTAAAATGACAAATTTCAAGATGGCAAATGTCAAAGATGTCAAATGACAAATGTCACAATGCTAAATGTCGAAAATGAAAAGTGTCACCATGAAAAATGTCAAAAATAACAAATTTCAAGATGGCAAATGTCAAAGATGTCAAATGACAAATGTCACAATGCTAAATGTCAAAAATGAAAAGTGTCACCATGAAAAATGTCAAAAATGACAAATTTCAAGATGGCAAATATCAAAGATCTCAAATGACAAATGTCAAAAATGACAAATTTCAAGATGGCAAATGTCAAAGATGTCAAATGACAAATGTCACAATGCTAAATGTCGAAAATGAAAAGTGTCACCATGAAAAATGTCAAAAATAACAAATTTCAAGATGGCAAATGTCAAAGATGTCAAATGACAAATGTCACAATGCTAAATGTCAAAAATGAAAAGTGTCACCATGAAAAATGTCAAAAATGACAAATTTCAAGATGGCAAATATCAAAGATCTCAAATGACAAATGTCAAAAATGACAAATTTCAAGATGGCAAATGTCAAAGATGTCAAATGACAAATGTCACAATGCTAAATGTCAAAAATGAAAAGTGTCACCATGAAAAATGTCAAAAATAACAAATTTCAAGATGGCAAATGTCAAAGATGGCAAATGACAAATGTCACAATGCTAAATGTCGAAAATGAAAAGTGTCACCATGAAAAATGTCAAAAATAACAAATTTCAAGATGGCGAATGTCAAAGATGTCAAATGTCACAATGCTAAATGTCAAAAATGAAAAGTGTCACCATGAAAAATGTCAAAAATGACAAATTTCAAGATGGCAAATGTCAAAGATGGCAAATGACAAATGTCACAATGCTAAATGTCGAAAATGAAAAGTGTCACCATGAAAAATGTCAAAAATAACAAATTTCAAGATGGCAAATGTCAAAGATGTCAAATGACAAATGTCACAATGCTAAATGTCAAAAATGAAAAGTGTCACCATGAAAAATGTCAAAAATGACAAATTTCAAGATGGCAAATATCAAAGATCTCAAATGACAAATGTCAAAAATGACAAATTTCAAGATGGCAAATGTCAAAGATGTCAAATGACAAATGTCACAATGCTAAATGTCAAAAATAAAAAGTGTCACCATGAAAAATGTCAAAAATGACAAATTTCAAGATGGCGAATGTCAAAGATGTCAAATGACAAATGTCACAATGCTAAATGTCAAAAATGAAAAGTGTCACCATGAAAAATGTCAAAAAGGACAAATTTCAAGATGGCAAATGTCCAAGATGTCAAATGACAAATGTCATAATGCTAAATGTCAAAAATGACAAATTTCAAGATGGCAAATGTCAAAGATGTCAAATGACAAATGTCACAATGCTAAATGTCAAAAATGAAAAGTGTCACCATGAAAAATGTTAAAAATGACAAATTTCAAGATGGCAAATGTCAATGATGTCAAATGACAAATGTCACAATGCTAAATGTCAAAAATGAAAAGTGTCACCATGAAAAATGTCAAAAATGACAAATTTCAAGATGGCAAATGTCAAAGATGTAAAATGACAAATGTCACAATGCTAAATGTCAAAAATGAAAAGTGTCATCATGAAAAATGTCAAAAATAACAAATTTCAAGATCGCAAATGTCAAAGATGTCAAATGACAAATGTCACAATGCTAAATGTCAAAAATAAAAAGCGTCACCATGAAAAATGTCTAAAATGACAAATTTCAAGATGGCAAATGTCAAAGATGTCAAATGACAAATGTCACAATGCTAAATGTCGAAAATGAAAAGTGTCACCATGAAAAATGTCAAAAATAACAAATTTCAAGATGGCAAATGTCAAAGATGTCAAATGACAAATGTCACAATGCTAAATGTCAAAAATGAAAAGTGTCACCATGAAAAATGTCAAAAATGACAAATTTCAAGATGGCAAATATCAAAGATCTCAAATGACAAATGTCAAAAATGACAAATTTCAAGATGGCAAATGTCAAAGATGTCAAATGACAAATGTCACAATGCTAAATGTCAAAAATGAAAAGTGTCACCATGAAAAATGTCAAAAATGACAAATTTCAAGATGGCGAATGTCAAAGATGTCAAATGTCACAATGCTAAATGTCAAAAATGAAAAGTGTCACCATGAAAAATGTCAAAAATAACAAATTTCAAGATGGCAAATGTCAAAGATGGCAAATGACAAATGTCACTATGCTAAATGTCGAAAATGAAAAGTGTCACCATGAAAAATGTCAAAAATAACAAATTTCAAGATGGCGAATGTCAAAGATGTCAAATGTCACAATGCTAAATGTCAAAAATGAAAAGTGTCACCATGAAAAATGTCAAAAATGACAAATTTCAAGATGGCAAATGTCAAAGATGGCAAATGACAAATGTCACAATGCTAAATGTCGAAAATGAAAAGTGTCACCATGAAAAATGTCAAAAATAACAAATTTCAAGATGGCAAATGTCAAAGATGTCAAATGACAAATGTCACAATGCTAAATGTCAAAAATGAAAAGTGTCACCATGAAAAATGTCAAAAATGACAAATTTCAAGATGGCAAATATCAAAGATCTCAAATGACAAATGTCAAAAATGACAAATTTCAAGATGGCAAATGTCAAAGATGTCAAATGACAAATGTCACAATGCTAAATGTCAAAAATGAAAAGTGTCACCATGAAAAATGTCAAAAATGACAAATTTCAAGATGGCGAATGTCAAAGATGTCAAATGTCACAATGCTAAATGTCAAAAATGAAAAGTGTCACCATGAAAAATGTCAAAAATAACAAATTTTAAGATGGCAAATGTCAAAGATGTCAAATGACAAATATCACAATGCTAAATGTCAAAAATGAAAAGTGTCACCATGAAAAATGTCAAAAATGACAAATTTCAAGATGGCAAATGTCAAAGATGTCAAATGACAAATGTCACAATGCTAAATGTCAAAAATGAAAAGTGTCACCATGAAAAATGTCAAAAATAACAAATTTCAAGATGGCAAATGTCAAAGATGTCAAATGTCACAATGCTAAATGTCAAAAGTGAAAAGTGTCACCATGAAAAATGTCAAAAGTGACAAATTTCAAGATGGCAAATGTCAAAACTGACAAATGTCACAATGCTAAATGTCAAAAATGATAAGTGTCACCATGAAAAATGTCAAAAATGACAAATTTCAAGATGGCAAATGTCCAAGATGTCAAATGACAAATGTCACAATGCTAAATGTCAAAAATGACAAATTTCAAGATGGCAAATGTCAAAAATGTCAAATGACAAATGTCACAATGCTAAATGTCAAAAATGAAAAGTGTCACCATGACAAATGTCAAAAATGACAAATTTCAAGATGGCAAATGTCAATGATGTCAAATGACAAATGTCACAATGCTAAATGTCAAAAATGAAAAGTGTCACCATGAAAAATGTCAAAAATGACAAATTTCAAGATGGCAAATATCAAAGATGTCAAATGACAAATGTCACAATGCTAAATGTCAAAAATGACAAATTTCAAGATGGCAAATGTCAAAGATGTCAAATGACAAATGTCACAATGCTAAATGTCAAAAATGAAAAGTGTCACCATGAAAAATGTCAAAAATGACAAATTTCAAGATGGCAAATGTCAAAGATGTCAAATGACAAATGTCAAAAATGACAAATTTCAAGATGGCAAATGTCAAAGATGTCAAATGACAAATGTCAAAAATGAAAAGTGTCACCATGAAAAATGTCAAAAATGACAAATTTCAAGATGGCAAATGTCAAAGATGTCAAATGACAAATGTCACAATGCTAAATGTCAAAAATGAAAAGTGTCACCATGAAAAATGTCAAAAATAACAAATTTCAAGATGGCAAATATCAAAGATGTCAAATGACAAATGTCACAATGCTAAATGTCAAAAATGACAAATTTCAAGATGGCAAATGTCAAAGATGTCAAATGACAAATGTCACAATGCTAAATGTCAAAAATGAAAAGTGTCACCATGAAAAATGTCAAAAATGACAAATTTCAAGATGGCAAATGTCAAAGATGTAAAATGACAAATGTCACAATGCTAAATGTCAAAAATGAAAAGTGTCACCATGAAAAATGTCAAAAATAACAAATTTCAAGATCGCAAATGTCAAAGATGTCAAATGACAAATGTCACAATGCTAAATGTCAAAAATAAAAAGCGTCACCATGAAAAATGTCTAAAATGACAAATTTCAAGATGGCAAATGTCAAAGATGTCAAATGACAAATGTCACAATGCTAAATGTCGAAAATGAAAAGTGTCACCATGAAAAATGTCAAAAATAACAAATTTCAAGATGGCAAATGTCAAAGATGTCAAATGACAAATGTCACAATGCTAAATGTCAAAAATGAAAAGTGTCACCATGAAAAATGTCAAAAATGACAAATTTCAAGATGGCAAATATCAAAGATCTCAAATGACAAATGTCAAAAATGACAAATTTCAAGATGGCAAATGTCAAAGATGTCAAATGACAAATGTCACAATGCTAAATGTCAAAAATGAAAAGTGTCACCATGAAAAATGTCAAAAATGACAAATTTCAAGATGGCGAATGTCAAAGATGTCAAATGTCACAATGCTAAATGTCAAAAATGAAAAGTGTCACCATGAAAAATGTCAAAAATAACAAATTTCAAGATGGCAAATGTCAAAGATGGCAAATGACAAATGTCACAATGCTAAATGTCGAAAATGAAAAGTGTCACCATGAAAAATGTCAAAAATAACAAATTTCAAGATGGCGAATGTCAAAGATGTCAAATGTCACAATGCTAAATGTCAAAAATGAAAAGTGTCACCATGAAAAATGTCAAAAATGACAAATTTCAAGATGGCAAATGTCAAAGATGGCAAATGACAAATGTCACAATGCTAAATGTCGAAAATGAAAAGTGTCACCATGAAAAATGTCAAAAATAACAAATTTCAAGATGGCAAATGTCAAAGATGTCAAATGACAAATGTCACAATGCTAAATGTCAAAAATGAAAAGTGTCACCATGAAAAATGTCAAAAATGACAAATTTCAAGATGGCAAATATCAAAGATCTCAAATGACAAATGTCAAAAATGACAAATTTCAAGATGGCAAATGTCAAAGATGTCAAATGACAAATGTCACAATGCTAAATGTCAAAAATAAAAAGTGTCACCATGAAAAATGTCAAAAATGACAAATTTCAAGATGGCAAATGTCAAAGATGTCAAATGACAAATGTCACAATGCTAAATGTCAAAAATGAAAAGTGTCACCATGAAAAATGTCAAAAAGGACAAATTTCAAGATGGCAAATGTCCAAGATGTCAAATGACAAATGTCATAATGCTAAATGTCAAAAATGACAAATTTCAAGATGGCAAATGTCAAAGATGTCAAATGACAAATGTCACAATGCTAAATGTCAAAAATGAAAAGTGTCACCATGAAAAATGTTAAAAATGACAAATTTCAAGATGGCAAATGTCAATGATGTCAAATGACAAATGTCACAATGCTAAATGTCAAAAATGAAAAGTGTCACCATGAAAAATGTCAAAAATGACAAATTTCAAGATGGCAAATGTCAAAGATGTAAAATGACAAATGTCACAATGCTAAATGTCAAAAATGAAAAGTGTCATCATGAAAAATGTCAAAAATAACAAATTTCAAGATCGCAAATGTCAAAGATGTCAAATGACAAATGTCACAATGCTAAATGTCAAAAATAAAAAGCGTCACCATGAAAAATGTCTAAAATGACAAATTTCAAGATGGCAAATGTCAAAGATGTCAAATGACAAATGTCACAATGCTAAATGTCGAAAATGAAAAGTGTCACCATGAAAAATGTCAAAAATAACAAATTTCAAGATGGCAAATGTCAAAGATGTCAAATGACAAATGTTACAATGCTAAATGTCAAAAATGAAAAGTGTCACCATGAAAAATGTCAAAAATGACAAATTTCAAGATGGCAAATATCAAAGATCTCAAATGACAAATGTCAAAAATGACAAATTTCAAGATGGCAAATGTCAAAGATGTCAAATGACAAATGTCACAATGCTAAATGTCAAAAATGAAAAGTGTCACCATGAAAAATGTCAAAAATGACAAATTTCAAGATGGCGAATGTCAAAGATGTCAAATGTCACAATGCTAAATGTCAAAAATGAAAAGTGTCACCATGAAAAATGTCAAAAATAACAAATTTCAAGATGGCAAATGTCAAAGATGGCAAATGACAAATGTCACTATGCTAAATGTCGAAAATGAAAAGTGTCACCATGAAAAATGTCAAAAATAACAAATTTCAAGATGGCGAATGTCAAAGATGTCAAATGTCACAATGCTAAATGTCAAAAATGAAAAGTGTCACCATGAAAAATGTCAAAAATGACAAATTTCAAGATGGCAAATGTCAAAGATGGCAAATGACAAATGTCACAATGCTAAATGTCGAAAATGAAAAGTGTCACCATGAAAAATGTCAAAAATAACAAATTTCAAGATGGCAAATGTCAAAGATGTCAAATGACAAATGTCACAATGCTAAATGTCAAAAATGAAAAGTGTCACCATGAAAAATGTCAAAAATGACAAATTTCAAGATGGCAAATATCAAAGATCTCAAATGACAAATGTCAAAAATGACAAATTTCAAGATGGCAAATGTCAAAGATGTCAAATGACAAATGTCACAATGCTAAATGTCAAAAATGAAAAGTGTCACCATGAAAAATGTCAAAAATGACAAATTTCAAGATGGCGAATGTCAAAGATGTCAAATGTCACAATGCTAAATGTCAAAAATGAAAAGTGTCACCATGAAAAATGTCAAAAATAACAAATTTTAAGATGGCAAATGTCAAAGATGTCAAATGACAAATATCACAATGCTAAATGTCAAAAATGAAAAGTGTCACCATGAAAAATGTCAAAAATGACAAATTTCAAGATGGCAAATGTCAAAGATGTCAAATGACAAATGTCACAATGCTAAATGTCAAAAATGAAAAGTGTCACCATGAAAAATGTCAAAAATAACAAATTTCAAGATGGCAAATGTCAAAGATGTCAAATGTCACAATGCTAAATGTCAAAAATGAAAAGTGTCACCATGAAAAATGTCAAAAGTGACAAATTTCAAGATGGCAAATGTCAAAACTGACAAATGTCACAATGCTAAATGTCAAAAATGATAAGTGTCACCATGAAAAATGTCAAAAATGACAAATTTCAAGATGGCAAATGTCCAAGATGTCAAATGACAAATGTCACAATGCTAAATGTCAAAAATGACAAATTTCAAGATGGCAAATGTCAAAAATGTCAAATGACAAATGTCACAATGCTAAATGTCAAAAATGAAAAGTGTCACCATGACAAATGTCAAAAATGACAAATTTCAAGATGGCAAATGTCAATGATGTCAAATGACAAATGTCACAATGCTAAATGTCAAAAATGAAAAGTGTCACCATGAAAAATGTCAAAAATGACAAATTTCAAGATGGCAAATATCAAAGATGTCAAATGACAAATGTCACATTGCTAAATGTCAAAAATGACAAATTTCAAGATGGCAAATGTCAAAGATGTCAAATGACAAATGTCACAATGCTAAATGTCAAAAATGAAAAGTGTCACCATGAAAAATGTCAAAAATGACAAATTTCAAGATGGCAAATGTCAAAGATGTCAAATGACAAATGTCAAAAATGACAAATTTCAAGATGGCAAATGTCAAAGATGTCAAATGACAAATGTCAAAAATGAAAAGTGTCACCATGAAAAATGTCAAAAATGACAAATTTCAAGATGGCAAATGTCAAAGATGTCAAATGACAAATGTCACAATGCTAAATGTCAAAAATGAAAAGTGTCACCATGAAAAATGTCAAAAATAACAAATTTCAAGATGGCAAATGTCAAAGATGTCAAATGACAAATGTCACAATGCTAAATGTCAAAAATGAAAAGTGTCACCATGAAAAATGTCAAAAATGACAAATTTCAAGATGGCAAATGTCAAAACTGACAAATGTCACAATGCTAAATGTCAAAAATGATAAGTGTCACCATGAAAAATGTCAAAAATGACAAATTTCAAGATGGCAAATGTCCAAGATGTCAAATGACAAATGTCACAATGCTAAATGTCAAAAATGACAAATTTCAAGATGGCAAATGTCAAAAATGTCAAATGACAAATGTCACAATGCTAAATGTCAAAAATGAAAAGTGTCACCATGACAAATGTCAAAAATGACAAATTTTAAGATGGCAAATGTCAAATGACAAATGTCACAATGCTAAATGTCAAAAATGAAAAGTGTCACCATGAAAAATGTCAAAAATGACAAATTTCAAGATGGCAAATATCAAAGATGTCAAATGACAAATGTCACAATGCTAAATGTCAAAAATGACAAATTTCAAGATGGCAAATGTCAAAGATGTCAAATGACAAATGTCACAATGCTAAATGTCAAAAATGAAAAGTGTCACCATGAAAAATGTCAAAAATGACAAATTTCAAGATGGCAAATGTCAAAGATGTCAAATGACAAATGTCACAATGCTAAATGTCAAAAATGAAAAGTGTCACCATGAAAAATGTCAAAAATAACAAATTTTAAGATGGCAAATGTCAAAGATGTCAAATGACAAATGTCACAATGCTAAATGTCAAAAATGAAAAGTGTCACCATGAAAAATGTCTAAAATGACAAATTTCAAGATGGCAAATGTCAAAGATGTCAAATGACAAATGTCACAATGCTAAATGTCAAAAATAAAAAGTGTCACCATGAAAAATGTCAAAAATAACAAATTTCAAGATGGCAAATGTCAAAGATGTCAAATGACAAATGTCACAATGCTAAATGTCAAAAATGAAATGTGTCACCATGAAAAATGTCAAAAATGACAAATTTCAAGATGGCAAATGTCAAAACTGACAAATGTCACAATGCTAAATGTCAAAAATGATAATTGTCACCATGAAAAATGTCAAAAATGACAAATTTCAAGATGGCAAATGTCCAAGATGTCAAATGACAAATGTCACAATGCTAAATGTCAAAAATGACAAATTTCAAGATGGCAAATGTCAAAGATGTCAAATGACAAATGTCACAATGCTAAATGTCAAAAATAAAAAGTGTCACCATGAAAAATGTCAAAAATGACAAATTTCAAGATGGCAAATGTCAAAGATGTCAAATGACAAATGTCACAATGCTAAATGTCAAAGATGTCAAATGACAAATGTCACAATGCTAAATGTCAAAAATGAAAAGTGTCACCTTGAAAAATGTCAAAAATAACAAATTTCAAGATGGCAAATGTCAAAGATGTCAAATGACAAATGCCACAATGCTAAATGTCAAAAATGAAAAGTGTCACCATGAAAAATGTCAAAAATGACAAATTTCAAGATGGCAAATGTCAAAGATGTCAAATGACAAATGTCACAATGCTAAATGTCAAAAATGACAAATTTCAAGATGGCAAATGTCAAAGATGTCAAATGACAAATGTCACAATGCTAAATGTCAAAAATGAAAAGTGTCACCATGAAAAATGTTAAAAATGACAAATTTCAAGATGGCAAATGTCAATGATGTCAAATGACAAATGTCACAATGCTAAATGTCAAAAATGAAAAGTGTCACCATGAAAAATGTCAAAAATGACAAATTTCAAGATGGCAAATATCAAAGATGTCAAATGACAAATGTCACAATGCTAAATGTCAAAAATGACAAATTTCAAGATGGCAAATGTCAAAGATGTCAAATGACAAATGTCACAATGCTAAATGTCAAAAATGAAAAGTGTCACCATGAAAAATGTCAAAAATGACAAATTTCAAGATGGCAAATGTCAAAGATGTAAAATGACAAATGTCACAATGCTAAATGTCAAAAATGAAAAGTGTCATCATGAAAAATGTCAAAAATAACAAATTTCAAGATGGCAAATGTCAAAGATGTCAAATGACAAATGTCACAATGCTAAATGTCAAAAATGAAAAGTGTCACCATGAAAAATGTCTAAAATGACAAATTTCAAGATGGCAAATGTCAAAGATGTCAAATGACAAATGTCACAATGCTAAATGTCAAAAATGATAAGTGTCACCATGAAAAATGTCAAGAATGACAGATTTCAAGATGGCAAATGTCCAAGATGTCAAATGACAAATGTCATAATGCTAAATGTCAAAAATGACAAATTTCAAGATGGCAAATGTCAAAGATGTCAAATGACAAATGTCACAATGCTAAATGTCAAAAATGAAAAGTGTCACCATAAAAAATGTTAAAATGACAAATTTCAAGATGGCAAATGTCAATGATGTCAAATGACAAATGTCTCAATGCTAAATGTCAAAAATGAAAAGTGTCACCATGAAAAATGTCAAAAATGACAAATTTCAAGATGGCAAATGTCAAAGATGTAAAATGACAAATGTCACAATGCTAAATGTCAAAAATGAAAAGTGTCACCATGAAAAATGTCAAAAATAACAAATTTCAAGATGGCAAATGTCAAAGATGTCAAATGACAAATATCACAATGCTAAATGTCAAAAATGAAAAGCGTCACCATGAGAAATGTCTAAAATGACAAATTTTAAGATGGCAAATGTCAAAGATGTCAAATGACAAATGTCACAATGCTAAATGTCAAAAACGATAAGTGTCACCATGAAAAATGTCAAAAATGACAAATTTCAAAATGGCAAATGTCCAAGATTTCAAATGACAAATGTCACAATGCTAAATGTCAAAAATGACAAATTTCAAAATGGCAAATGTCAAAGATGTCAAATGACCAATGTCACAATGCTAAATGTCAAAAATGAAAAGTGTCACCATGAAAAATGTTAAAAATGACAAATTTCAAGATGGCAAATGTCAATGATGTCAAATGACAAATGTCACAATGCTAAATGTCAAAAATGAAAAGTGTCACCATGAAAAATGTCAAAAATGACAAATTTCAAGATGGCAAATATCAAAGATGTCAAATGACAAATGTCCCAATGCTAAATGTCAAAAATGACAAATTTCAAGATGGCAAATGTCAAAGATGTCAAATGACAGATGTCACAATGCTAAATGTCAAAAATGAAAAGTGTCACCATGAAAAATGTCAAAAATGACAAATTTCAAGATGGCAAATGTCAAAGATGTCAAATGACAAATGTCACAATGCTAAATGTCAAAAATGAAAAGTGTCACCATGAAAAATGTCAAAAATAACAAATTTCAAGATGGCAAATGTCAAAGATGTCAAATGACAAATGTCACAATGCTAAATGTCAAAAATGAAAAGTGTCACCATGAAAAATGTCTAAAATGACTAATTTCAAGATGGCAAATGTCAAAGATGTCAAATGACAAATGTCACAATGCTAAATGTCAAAAATAAAAAGTGTCACCATGAAAAATGTCAAAAATAACAAATTTCAAGATGGCAAATGTCAAAACTGACAAATGTCACAATGCAAAATGTCAAAAATGATAAGTGTCACCATGAAAAATGTCAAAAATGACAAATTTCAAGATGGCAAATATCCAAGATGTCAAATGACAAATGTCACAATGCTAAATGTCAAAAATGACAAATTTCAAGATGGCAAATGTCAAAGATGTCAAATGACAAATGTAACAATGCTAAATGTCAAAAATGAAAAGTGTCACCATGAAAAATGTCAAAAATGACAAATTTCAAGATGGAAAATGTCAAAGATGTCAAATGACAAATGTCACAATGCTAAATGTCAAAAATGAAAAGTGTCACCTTGAAAAATGTCAAAAATAACAAATTTCAAGATGGCAAATGTCAAAGATGTCAATTGACAAATGTCACAATGCTAAATGTCAAAAATTAAAAGTGTCACCATGAAAAATGTCAAAAATGACAAATTTCAAGATGGCAAATGTCAAAGATGTCAAATGACAAATGTCACAATGCTAAATGTCAAAAATGATAATTGTCACCAAGAAAAATGTCAAAAATGACAAATTTCAAGATTGCAGATGTCCAAGATGTCAAATGACAAATGTCACAATGCTAAATGTCAAAAATGAAAAGTGTCACCATGAAAAATGTCAAAAATGACAAATTTCAAGATGGCAAATGTCAAAGATGTCAAATGACAAATGTCACAATGCTAAATGTCAAAAATAAAAAGTGTCAAAAATGACAAATTTCAAGATGGCAAATGTCTAAGATGTCAAATGACAAATGTCACAATGCTAAATGTCAAAAATGAAAAGTGTCACCGTGAAAAATGTCAAAAATGACAAATTTCAAGATGGCAAATGTCAAAGATGTCAAATGACAAATGCCACAATGCTAAATGTCAAAAATTAAAAGTGTCACCATGAAAAATGTCAAAAATGACAAATTTCAAAAAGGCAAATGTCAAAGATGTCAAATGACAAATGTCACAATGCTAAATGTCAAAAATGAAAAGTGTCCCCATAAAAAATGTCAATAATGACAAATTTCAAGATGGCAAATGTCAAAGATGTCAAATGACAAATGTCACAATGCTAAATGTCAAAAATGAAAAGTGTCACCATAAAAAATGTCAAAAATGACAAATTTCAAGATGGCAAATGTCAAAGATGTCGAATATGACAAATGTCACAATGCTAAATGTCAAAAATTAAAAGTGTCACCATGAAAAATGTCAAAAATGACAAATTTCAAGATGGCAAATGTCAAAGATGTCAAATGACAAATGTCACAATGCTAAATGTCAAAAATGAAAAGTGTCACCATGAAAAATGTCAAAAATGACAAATTTCAAGATGGCAAATATCAAAGATGTCAAATGACAAATGTCACAATGCTAAATGTCAAAAATGACAAATTTCAAGATGGCAAATGTCAAAGATGTCAAATGACAAATGTTACAATGCTAAATGTCAAAAATGAGAAGTGTCACCATGAAAAATGTCAAAAATGACAAATTTCAAGATGGCAAATGTCAAAGATGTCAAATGACAAATGTCACAATGCTTAATGTCAAAAATGAAAAGTGTCACCATGAAAAATGTCAAAAATAACAAATTTCAACATGGCAAATGTCAAAGATGTCAAATGACAAATGTCACAATGCTATGCTAAATGTCAAAAATGACAAATTTCAAGATGGCAAATGTCAAAGATGTCAAATGACAAATGTCACAATGCTAAATGTCAAAAATAAAAAGTGTCACTATGAAAAATGTCAAAAATAACAAATTTCAAGATGGCAAATGTCAAAGATGTCAAATGACAAATGTCACAATGCTAAATGTCAAAAATGACAAATTTCAAGATGGCAAATGTCAAAGATGTCAAATGACAAAAGCCACAATGCTAAATGTCAAAAATGAAAAGTGTCAAAAATGACAAATTTCAAGATGGCAAATGTCTAAGATGTCAAATGACAAATGTCACAATGCTAAATGTGAAAAATGAAAAGTGTCACCGTGAAAAATGTCAAAAATGACAAATTGCAAGATGGCAAATATCAAAGATGTCAAATGACAAATGTCACAATGCTAAATGTCAAAAATGAAAAGTGTCACCATGAAAAATGTCAAAAATGACAAATTTCAAGATGGCAAATGTCAAAACTGACAAATGTCACAATGCTAAATGTCAAAAATGATAAGTGTCACCATGAAAAATGTCAAAAATGACAAATTTCAAGATGGCAAATGTCCAAGATGTCAAATGACAAATGTCACAATGCTAAATGTCAAAAATGAAAAGTGTCACCATGAAAAATGTCAAAAATGACAAATTTCAAGATGGCAAATGTCAAAGATGTAAAATGACAAATGTCACAATGCTAAATGTCAAAAATGACAAGTGTCACCATGAAAAATGTCAAAAATAACAAATTTCAAGATGGCAAATGTCAAAGATGTCAAATGACAAATGTCACAATGCTAAATGTCAAAAATGAAAAGTGTCACCATGAAAAATGTCAAAAATAACAAATTTCAAGATGGCAAATGTCAAAGATGTCAAATGACAAATGTCACAATGCTAAATGTCAAAAATGATAAGTGTCACCATGAAAAATGTCAAAAATGACAAATTTCAGGATGGCAAATGTCCAAGATGTCAAATGACAAATGTCACAATGCTAAATGTCAAAAATGACAAATTTCAAGATGGCAAATGTCAAAGATGTCAAATGACAAATGTCACAATGCTAAATGTCAAAAATGAAAAGTGTCACCATGAAAAATGTTAAAAATGACAAATTTCAAGATGGCAAATGTCAATGATGTCAAATGACAAATGTCACAATGCTAAATGTCAAAAATGAAAAGTGTCACCATGAAAAATGTCAAAAATGAGAAATTTCAAGATGGCAAATATCAAAGATGTCAAATGACAAATGTCCCAATGCTAAATGTCAAAAATGACAAATTTCAAGATGGCAAATGTCAAAGATGTCAAATGACAAATGTCACAATGCTAAATGTCAAAAATGAAAAGTGTCACCATGAAAAATGTCAAAAATAACAAATGTCATAATGGCAAATGTCAAAGATGTCAAATGACAAATGTCACAATGCTAAATGTCAAAAATGAAAAGTGTCACCATGAAAAATGTCTAAAATGACAAATTTCAAGATGGCAAATGTCAAAGATGTCAAATGACAAATGTCACAATGCTAAATGTCAAAAATAAAAAGTGTCACCATGAAAAATGTCAAAAATAACAAATTTCAAGATGGCAAATGTCAAAGATGTCAAATGACAAATGTCACAATGCTAAATGTCAAAAATGAAAAGTGTCACCATGAAAAATGTCAAAAATGACAAATTTCAAGATGGCAAATGTCAAAACTGACAAATGTCACAATGCTAAATGTCAAAAATGATAAGTGTCACAATGAAAAATGTCAAAAATGACAAATTTCAAGATGGCAAATGTCCAAGATGTCAAATGACAAATGTCACAATGCTAAATGTCAAAAATGACAAATTTCAAGATGGCAAATGTCAAAGATGTCAAATGAAAAATGTCACAATGCTAAATGTCAAAAATGAAAAGTGTCACCATGAAAAATGTCAAAAATGACAAATTTCAAGATGGCAAATGTCAAAGATGTCAAATGACAAATGTCACAATGCTAAATGTCAAAAATGAAAAGTGTCACCTTGAAAAATGTCAAAAATAACAAATTTCAAGATGGCAAATGTCAAAGATGTCAAATGACAAATGTCACAATGCTAAATGTCAAAAATGAAAAGTGTCACCATGAAAAATGTCAAAAATGACAAATTTCAAGATGGCAAATGTCAAAGATGTAAAATGACAAATGTCACAATGCTAAATGTCAAAAATGATAAGTGTCACCATGAAAAATGTCAAAAATGACAAATTTCAAGATTGCAAATGTCCAAGATGTCAAATGACAAATGTCACAATGCTAAATGTCAAAAATGAAAAGTGTCACCATGAAAAATGTCAAAAATGACAAATTTCAAGATGGCAAATGTCAAAGATGTCAAATGACAAATGTCACAATTCTAAATGTCAAAAATAAAAAGTGTCAAAAATGACAAATTTCAAGATGGCAAATGTCTAAGATGTCAAATGACAAATGTCACAATGCTAAATGTCAAAAATGAAAAGTGTCATCGTGAAAAATGTCAAAAATGACAAATTTCAAGATGGCAAATGTGAAAGATGTCAAATGACAAATGTCACAATGCTAAATGTCAAAAATGAAAAGTGTCACCATGAAAAATGTCAAAAATGACAAATTTCAAGATGGCAAATGTCAAAGATGTCAAATGACAAATGTCACAATGCTAAATGTCAAAAATGAAAAGTGTCCCCATAAAAAATGTCAATAATGACAAATTTCAAGATGGCAAATGTCAAAGATGTCAAATGACAAATGTCACAATGCTAAATGTCAAAAATGAAAAGTGTCACCATAAAAAATGTCAAAAATGACAAATTTCAAGATGGCAAATGTCAAAGATGTCGAATATGACAAATGTCACAATGCTAAATGTCAAAAATGAAAAGTGTCACCATGAAAAATGTCAAAAATGACAAATTTCAAGATGGCAAATGTCAAAGATGTCAAATGACAAATGTCACAATGCTAAATGTCAAAAATGAAAAGTGTCACCATGAAAAATGTCAAAAATGACAAATTTCAAGATGGCAAATATCAAAGATGTCAAATGACAAATGTCACAGTGCTATATGTCAAAAATGACAAATTTCAAGATGGCAAATGTCAAAGATGCCAAATGACAAATGTCACAATGCTAAATGTCAAAAATGAAAAGTGTCACCATGAAAAATGTCAAAAATGACAAATTTCAAGATGTCAAATGTCAAAGATGTCAAATGACAAATGTCACAATGCTAAATGTCAAAAATGAAAAGTGTCACCATGAAAAATGTCAAAAATAACAAATTTCAACATGGCAAATGTCAAAGATGTCAAATGACAAATGTCACAATGCTAAATGTCAAAAATGACAAATTTCAAGATGGCAAATGTCAAAGATGTCAAATGACAAATGTCACAATGCTAAATGTCAAAAATGATAAGTGTCACCATGAAAAATGTCAAAAATGACAAATTTCAAGATGGCAAATGTCCAAGATGTCAAATGACAAATGTCACAATGCTAAATGTCAAAAATGACAAATTTCAAGATGGCAAATGTCAAAGATGTCAAATGACAAAAGCCACAATGCTAAATGTCAAAAATGAAAAGTGTCAAAAATGACAAATTTCAAGATGGCAAATGTCTAAGATGTCAAATGACAAATGTCACAATGCTAAATGTCAAAAATGAAAAGTGTCACCGTGAAAAATGTCAAAAATGACAAATTTCAAGATGGCAAATGTCAAAGATGTCAAATGACAAATGTCACAATGCTAAATGTCAAAAATGAAAAGTGTCACCATAAAAAATGTCAAAAATGACAAATTTCAAGATGGCAAATGTCAAAGATGTCAAATGACAAATGTCACAATGCTAAGTGTCAAAAATGAAAAGTGTCCCCATGAAAAATGTCAATAATGACAAATTTCAAGATGGCAAATGTCAAAGATGTCAAATGACAAATGTCACAATGCTAAATGTCAAAAATGAAAAGTGTCACCATGAAAAATGTCAAAAATAACAAATTTCAAGATGGCAAATGTCAAAGATGTCGAATATGACAAATGTCACAATGATAAATGTCAAAAATGAAAAGTGTCACCATGAAAAATGTCAAAAATGACAAATTTCAAGATGGCAAATGTCAAAGATGTCTAATTACAAATGTCACAATGCTAAATGTCAAAAATGAAAAGTGTCACAATGAAAAATGTCAAAAATGACAACTTTCAAGATGGCAAATATCAAAGATGTCAAATGACAAATGTCACAATGCTAAATGTCAAAAATGAAAAGTGTCACCATGAAAAATGTCAAAAATGACAAATTTCAAGATGGCAAATGTCAAAGATGTCAAATGACAAATGTCACAATGCTAAATGTCAAAAATGAAAAGTGTCACCATGAAAAATGTCAAAAATGACAAATTTCAAGATGGCAAATGTCAAAGATGTCAAATGACAAATGTCACAATGCTAAATGTCAAAAATGAAAAGTGTCACCATGAAAAATGTCAAAAATAACAAATTTCAAGATGGCAAATGTCAAAGATGTCAAATGACAAATGTCTCAATGCTAAATGTCAAAAATGAAAAGTGTCACCATGAAAAATGTCTAAAATGACAAATTTCAAGATGGCAAATGTCAAAGATGTCAAATGACAAATGTCACAATGCTAAATGTCAAAAATAAAAAGTGTCACCATGAAAAATGTCAAAAATAACAAATTTCAAGATGGCAAATGTCAAAGATGTCAAATGACAAATGTCACAATGCTAAATGTCAAAAATGAAAAGTGTCACCATGAAAAATGTCAAAAATGACAAATTTCAATATGGCAAATGTCAAAACTGACAAATGTCACAATGCTAAATGTCAAAAATGATAAGTGTCACCATGAAAAATGTCAAAAATGACAAATTTCAAAATGGCAAATGTCCAAAATGTCAAATGACAAATGTCACAATGCTAAATGTCAAAAATGACAAATTTCAAGATGGCAAATGTCAAAGATGTCAAATGACAAATGTCACAATGCTAAATGTCAAAAATGAAAAGTGTCACCATGAAAAATGTCAAAAATGACAAATTTCAAGATGGCAAATGTCAAAGATGTCAAATGACAAATGTCACAATGCTAAATGTCAAAAATGAAAAGTGTCACCTTGAAAAATGTCAAAAATAACAAATTTTAAGATGGCAAATGTCAAAGATGTCAAATGACAAATGTCACCATGCTAAATGTCAAAAATGAAAAGTGTCACCATGAAAAATGTCAAAAATGAAAAGTGTCACCATGAAAAATGTCAAAAATGACAAATTTCAAGATGGCAAATGTCAAAACTGACAAATATCACAATGCTAAATGTCAAAAATGATAAGTGTCACCATGAAAAATGTCAAAAATGATAAATTTCAAGATGGCAAATGTCCAAGATGTCAAATGACAAATGTCACAATGCTAAATGTCAAAAATGATAAGTGTCACCATGAAAAATGTCAAAAATGACAAATTTCAAGATGGCAAATGTCCAAGATGTCAAATGACAAATGTCACAATGCTAAATGTCAAAAATGACAAATTTCAAGATGGCAAATGTCAAAGATGTCAAATGACAAATGTCACAATGCTAAATGTCAAAAATGAAAAGTGTCACCATGAAAAATGTCAAAAATGACAAATTTCAAGATGGCAAATGTCAAAGATGTCAAATGACAAATGTCACAATGCTAAATGTCAAAAATGAAAAGTGTCACCTTGAAAAATGTCAAAAATAACAAATTTTAAGATGGCAAATGTCAAAGATGTCAAATGACAAATGTCACCATGCTAAATGTCAAAAATGAAAAGTGTCACCATGAAAAATGTCAAAAATGAAAAGTGTCACCATGAAAAATGTCAAAAATGACAAATTTCAAGATGGCAAATGTCAAAACTGACAAATATCACAATGCTAAATGTCAAAAATGATAAGTGTCACCATGAAAAATGTCAAAAATGACAAATTTCAAGATGGCAAATGTCCAAGATGTCAAATGACAAATGTCACAATGCTAAATGTCAAAAATGAAAAGTGTCACCATGAAAAATGTCAAAAATGTCAAATTTCAGGATGGCAAATGTCAAAGTTGTCAAATGACAAATGTCTCAATGCTAAATGTCAAAAATAAAAAGTGTCAAAAATGACAAATTTCAAGATGGCAAATGTCTAAGATGTCAAATGACAAATGTCACAATGCTAAATGTCAAAAATGAAAAGTGTCACCGTGAAAAATGTCAAAAATGACAAATTTCAAGATGGCAAATGTCAAAACTGACAAATGTCACAATGCTAAATGTCAAAAATGATAAGTGTCACCATGAAAAATGTCAAAAATAACAAATTTCAAGATGGCAAATGTCAAAGATGTCAAATGACAAATATCACAATGCTAAATGTCAAAAATGAAAAGTGTCACCATGAAAAATGTCAAAAATGACAAATTTTAAGATGGCAAATGTCAAAACTGACAAATGTCACAATGCTAAATGTCAAAAATGATAAGTGTCACCATGAAAAATGTCAAAAATGACACATTTCAAGATGGCAAATGTCCAAGATGTCAAATGACAAATGTCACAATGCTAAATGTCAAAAATGAAAAGTGTCACCATGACAACTGTCAAAAATGACAAATTTCAAGATGGCAAATGTCAATGATGTCAAATGACAAATGTCACAATGCTAAATGTCAAAAATGAAAAGTGTCACCATGAAAAATGTCAAAAATGACAAATTTCAAGATGGCAAATATCAAAGATGTCAAATGACAAATGTCACAATGCTTAATGCCAAAAATTACAAATTTCAAGATGGCAAATGTCAAAGATGTCAAATGACAAATGTCACAATGCTAAATGTCAAAAATGAAAAGTGTCACCATGAAAAATGTCAAAAATGACAAATTTCAAGATGGCAAATGTCAAAGATGTCAAATGACAAATATCACAATGCTAAATGTCAAAAATGAAAAGTGTCACCATGAAAAATGTCAAAAATAACAAATTTCAAGATGGCAAATGTCAAATGACAAATGTCACAATGCTAAATGTCAAAAATGAAAAGTGTCACCATGAAAAATGTCTAAAATGACAAATTTCAAGATGGCAAATGTCAAAGATGTCTAATGACAAATGTCACAATGCTAAATGTCAAAAATAAAAAGTGTCACCATGAAAAATGTCAAAAATAACAAATTTCAAGATGGCAAATGTCAAAGATGTCAAATGACAAATGTCACAATGCTAAATGTCAAAAATGAAAAGTGTCACCATGAAAAATGTCAAAAATGACAAATTTCAAGATGGCAAATGTCAAAACTGACAAATGTCACAATGCTAAATGTCAAAAATGATAAGTGTCACCATGAAAAATGTCAAAAATGACAAATTTCAAGATGGCAAATGTCCAAGATGTCAAATGACAAATGTCACAATGCTAAATGTCAAAAATGACAAATTTCAAGATGGCAAATGTCAAAGATGTCAAATGACAAATGTCACAATGCTAAATGTCAAAAATGAAAAGTGTCACCATGAAAAATGTCAAAAATGACAAATTTCAAGATGGCAAATGTCAAAGATGTCAAATGACAAATGTCACAATGCTAAATGTCACAAATGAAAAGTGTCACCTTGAAAAATGTCAAAAATAACAAATTTTAAGATGGCAAATGTCAAAGATGTCAAATGACAAATGTCACAATGCTAAATGTCAAAAATGAAAAGTGTCACCATGAAAAATGTCAAAAATGACAAATTTCAAGATGGCAAATGTCAAAGATGTCAAATGACAAATGTCACAATGCTAAATGTCAAAAATGACAAATTTCAAGATGGCAAATGTCAAAGATGTCAAATGACAAATGTCACAATGCTAAATGTCAAAAATGAAAAGTGTCACCATGAAAAATGTTAAAAATGACAAATTTCAAGATGGCAAATATCAAAGATGTCAAATGACAAATGTCCCAATGCTAAATGTCAAAAATGACCAATTTCAAGATGGCAAATGTCAAAGATGTCAAATGACAAATGTCACAATGCTAAATGTCAAAAATGAAAAGTGTCACCATGAAAAATGTCAAAAATGACAAATTTTAAGATGGCAAATGTCAAAGGTGTAAAATAACAAATGTCACAATGCTAAATGTCAAAAATGAAAAGTGTCACCATGAAAAATGTCAAAAATAACAAATTTCAAGATGGCAAATGTCAAAGATGTCAAATGACAAATGTCACAATGCTAAATGTCAAAAATGAAAAGTGTCACCATGAAAAATGTCTAAAATGACAAATTTCAAGATGGCAAATGTCAAAGATGTCAAATGACAAATGTCACAATACTAAATGTCAAAAATGATAAGTGTCACCATGAAAAATGTCAAAAATGACAAATTTCAAGATGGCAAATGTCCAAGATGTCAAATGACAAATGTCATAATGCTAAATGTCAAAAATGACAAATTTCAAGATGGCAAATGTCAAAGATGTCAAATGACAAATGTCACAATGCTAAATGTCAAAAATGAAAAGTGTCACCATGAAAAATGTTAAAAATGACAAATTTCAAGATGGCAAATGTCAATGATGTCAAATGACAAATGTCACAATGTTAAATGTCAAAAATGAAAAGTGTCACCATGAAAAATGTCAAAAATGACAAATTTCAAGATGGCAAATGTCAAAGATGTAAAATGACAAATGTCACAATGCTAAATGTCAAAAATGAAAAGTGTCAAAAATAACAAATTTCAAGATCGCAAATGTCAAAGATGTCAAATGACAAATGTCACAATGCTAAATGTCAAAAATGAAAAGCGTCACCATGAAAAATGTCTAAAATGACAAATTTCAAGATGGCAAATGTCAAAGATGTCAAATGACAAATGTCACAATGCTAAATGTCAAAAATGATAAGTGTCACCATGAAAAATGTCAAAAATGACAAATTTCAAGATGGCAAATGTCCAAGATGTCAAATGACAAATGTCACAATGCTAAATGTCAAAAATGAAAAGTGTCACCATGAAAAATGTCAAAAATGACAAATTTCAAGATGGCAAATGTCAAAGATGGCAAATGACAAATGTCACAATGCTAAATGTCGAAAATGAAAAGTGTCACCATGAAAAATGTCAAAAATAACAAATTTCA
Organism: Altica lythri; assembly: GCA_964028335.1. Taxonomy (NCBI): domain Eukaryota; kingdom Metazoa; phylum Arthropoda; class Insecta; order Coleoptera; family Chrysomelidae; genus Altica; species Altica lythri. Next base: position 10,739,307 of record OZ034800.1, on the reverse strand, counting down.
AGATGGCAAATGTCAAAGATGTCAAATGACAAATGTCACAATGCTAAATGTCAAAAATGAAAAGTGTCACCATGAAAAATGTCAAAAATGACAAATTTCAAGATGGCAAATGTCAAAGATGTCAAATGACAAATGTCACAATGCTAAATGTCAAAAATGAAAAGTGTCACCATGAAAAATGTCAAAAATGACAAATTTCAAGATGGCAAATATCAAAGATGTCAAATGACAAATGTCAAAAATGACAAATTTCAAGATGGCAAATGTCAAAGATGTCAAATGACAAATGTCACAATGCTAAATGTCAAAAATGAAAAGTGTCACCATGAAAAATGTCAAAAATGACAAATTTCAAGATGGCGGATGTCAAAGATGTCAAATGTCACAATGCTAAATGTCAAAAATGAAAAGTGTCACCATGAAAAATGTCAAAAATAACAAATTTCAAGATGGCAAATGTCAAAGATGTCAAATGACAAATATCACAATGCTAAATGTCAAAAATGTAAAGTGTCACCATGAAAAATGTCAAAAATGACAAATTTCAAGATGGCAAATGTCAAAGATGTCAAATGACAAATGTCACAATGCTAAATGTCAAAAATGAAAAGTGTCACCATGAAAAATGTCAAAAATAACAAATTTCAAGATGGCAAATGTCAAAGATGTCAAATGACAAATGTCACAATGCTAAATGTCAAAAATGATAAGTGTCACCATGAAAAATGTCAAAAATGACAAATTTCAAGATGGCAAATGTCCAAGATGTCAAATGACAAATGTCACAATGCTAAATGTCAAAAATGACAAATTTCAAGATGGCAAATGTCAAAAATGTCAAATGACAAATGTCACAATGCTAAATGTCAAAAATGAAAAGTGTCACCATGACAAATGTCAAAAATGACAAATTTCAAGATGGCAAATGTCAATGATGTCAAATGACAAATGTCACAATGCTAAATGTCAAAAATGAAAAGTGTCACCATGAAAAATGTCAAAAATGACAAATTTCAAGATGGCAAATGTCAAAGATGACAAATGTCACAATGCTAAATGTCAAAAATGACAAATTTCAAGATGGCAAATGTCAAAGATGTCAAATGACAAATGTCACAATGCTAAATGTCAAAAATGAAAAGTGTCACCATGAAAAATGTCAAAAATAACAAATTTCAAGATGGCAAATGTCAAAGATGTCAAATGACAAATGTCACAATGCTAAATGTCAAAAATGAAAAGTGTCACCATGAAAAATGTCTAAAATGACAAATTTCAAGATGGCAAATGTCAAAGATGTCTAATGACAAATGTCACAATGCTAAATGTCAAAAATAAAAAGTGTCACCATGAAAAATGTCAAAAATAACAAATTTCAAGATGGCAAATGTCAAAGATGTCAAATGACAAATGTCACAATGCTAAATGTCAAAAATGAAAAGTGTCACCATGAAAAATGTCAAAAATGACAAATTTCAAGATGGCAAATGTCAAAACTGACAAATGTCACAATGCTAAATGTCAAAAATGATAAGTGTCACCATGAAAAATGTCAAAAATGACAAATTTCAAGATGGCAAATGTCCAAGATGTCAAATGACAAATGTCACAATGCTAAATGTCAAAAATGACAAATTTCAAGATGGCAAATGTCAAAGATGTCAAATGACAAATGTCACAATGCTAAATGTCAAAAATGAAAAGTGTCACCATGAAAAATGCCAAAAATGACAAATTTCAAGATGGCAAATATTAAAGATGTCAAATGACAAATGTCACAATGCTAAATGTCAAAAATGAAAAGTGTCACCTTAAAAAATGTCAAAAATAACAAATTTTAAGATGGCAAATGTCAAAGATGTCAAATGACAAATGTCACAATGCTAAATGTCAAAAATGAAAAGTGTCACCATGAAAAATGTCAAAAATGACAAATTTCAAGATGGCAAATGTCAAAGATGTCAAATGACAAATGTCACAATGCTAAATGTCAAAAATGACAAATTTCAAGATGGCAAATGTCAAAGATGTCAAATGACAAATGTCACAATGCTAAATGTCAAAAATGAAAAGTGTCACCATGAAAAATGTTAAAAATGACAAATTTCAAGATGACAAATGTCAATGATGTCAAATGACAAATGTCACAATGCTAAATGTTAAAAATGAAAAGTGTCACCATGAAAAATGTCAAAAATGACAAATTTCAAGATGGCAAATATCAAAGATGTCAAATGACAAATGTCACAATGCTAAATGTCAAAAATGACAAATTTCAAGATGGCAAATGTCAAAGATGTCAAATGACAAATGTCACAATGCTAAATGTCAAAAATGAAAAGTGTCACCATGAAAAATGTCAAAAATGACAAATTTTAAGATGGCAAATGTCAAAGGTGTAAAATGACAAATGTCACAATGCTAAATGTCAAAAATGAAAAGTGTCACCATAAAAAATGTCAAAAATAACAAATTTCAAGATGGCAAATGTCAAAGATGTCAAATGACAAATGTCACAATGCTAAATGTCAAAAATGAAAAGTGTCACCATGAAAAATGTCTAAAATGACAAATTTCAAGATGGCAAATGTCAAAGATGTCAAATGACAAATGTCACAATACTAAATGTCAAAAATGATAAGTGTCACCATGAAAAATGTCAAAAATGACAAATTTCAAGATGGCAAATGTCCAAGATGTCAAATGACAAATGTCATAATGCTAAATGTCAAAAATGACAAATTTCAAGATGGCAAATGTCAAAGATGTCAAATGACAAATGTCACAATGCTAAATGTCAAAAATGAAAAGTGTCACCATGAAAAATGTTAAAAATGACAAATTTCAAGATGGCAAATGTCAATGATGTCAAATGACAAATGTCACAATGCTAAATGTCAAAAATGAAAAGTGTCACCATGAAAAATGTCAAAAATGACAAATTTCAAGATGGCAAATGTCAAAGATGTAAAATGACAAATGTCACAATGCTAAATGTCAAAAATGAAAAGTGTCACCATGAAAAATGTCAAAAATAACAAATTTCAAGATCGCAAATGTCAAAGATGTCAAATGACAAATGTCACAATGCTAAATGTCAAAAATGAAAAGCGTCACCATGAAAAATGTCTAAAATGACAAATTTCAAGATGGCAAATGTCAAAGATGTCAAATGACAAATGTCACAATGCTAAATGTCAAAAATGATAAGTGTCACCATGAAAAATGTCAAAAATGACAAATTTCAAGATGGCAAATGTCCAAGATGTCAAATGACAAATGTCACAATGCTAAATGTCAAAAATGAAAAGTGTCACCATGAAAAATGTCAAAAATGACAAATTTCAAGATGGCAAATGTCAAAGATGGCAAATGACAAATGTCACAATGCTAAATGTCGAAAATAAAAAGTGTCACCATGAAAAATGTCAAAAATAACAAATTTCAAGATGGCAAATGTCAAAGATGTCAAATGACAAATGTCACAATGCTAAATGTCAAAAATGAAAAGTGTCACCATGAAAAATGTCAAAAATGACAAATTTCAAGATGGCAAATGTCAAAGATGTCAAATGACAAATGTCACAATGCTAAATGTCAAAAATGAAAAGTGTCACCATGAAAAATGTCAAAAATGACAAATTTCAAGATGGCAAATATCAAAGATGTCAAATGACAAATGTCAAAAATGACAAATTTCAAGATGGCAAATGTTAAAGATGTCAAATGACAAATGTCACAATGCTAAATGTCAAAAATGAAAAGTGTCACCATGAAAAATGTCAAAAATGACAAATTTCAAGATGGCGGATGTCAAAGATGTCAAATGTCACAATGCTAAATGTCAAAAATGAAAAGTGTCACCATGAAAAATGTCAAAAATAACAAATTTCAAGATGGCAAATGTCAAAGATGTCAAATGACAAATATCACAATGCTAAATGTCAAAAATGAAAAGTGTCACCATGAAAAATGTCAAAAATGACCAATTTCAAGATGGCAAATGTCAAAGATGTCAAATGACAAATGTCACAATGCTAAATGTCAAAAATGAAAAGTGTCACCATGAAAAATGTCAAAAATAACAAATTTCAAGATGGCAAATGTCAAACATGTCAAATGACAAATGTCACAATGCTAAATGTCAAAAATGATAAGTGTCACCATGAAAAATGTCAAAAATGACAAATTTCAAGATGGCAAATGTCCAAGATGTCAAATGACAAATGTCACAATGCTTAATGTCAAAAATGACAAATTTCAAGATGGCAAATGTCAGAAATGTCAAATGACAAATGTCACAATGCTAAATGTCAAAAATGAAAAGTGTCACCATGACAAATGTCAAAAATGACAAATTTCAAGATGGCAAATGTCAATGATGTCAAATGACAAATGTCACAATGCTAAATGTCAAAAATGAAAAGTGTCACCATGAAAAATGTCAAAAATGACAAATTTCAAGATGGCAAATATCAAAGATGTCAAATGACAAATGTCACAATGCTAAATGTCAAAAATGACAAATTTCAAGATGGCAAATTTCAAAGATGTCAAATGACAAATGTCACAATGCTAAATGTCAAAAATGAAAAGTGTCACCATGAAAAATGTCAAAAATGACAAATTTCAAGATGGCAAATGTCCAAGATGACAAATGACAAATGTCATAATGCTAAATGTCAAAAATGACAAATTTCAAGATGGCAAATGTCAAAGATGTCAAATGACAAATGTCACAATGCTAAATGTCAAAAATGAAAAGTGTCACCATGAAAAATGTTAAAAATGACAAATTTCAAGATGGCAAATGTCAATGATGTCAAATGACAAATGTCACAATGCTAAATGTCAAAAATGAAAAGTGTCACCATAAAATGTCAAAAATGACAAATTTCAAGATGGCAAATGTCAAAGATGTAAAATGACAAATGTCACAATGCTAAATGTCAAAAATGAAAAGTGTCACCATGAAAAATGTCAAAAATAACAAATTTCAAGATCGCAAATGTCAAAGATGTCAAATGACAAATGTCACAATGCTAAATGTCAAAAATGAAAAGCGTCACCATGAAAAATGTCTAAAATGACAAATTTCAAGATGGCAAATGTCAAAGATGTCAAATGACAAATGTCACAATGCTAAATGTCAAAAATGATAAGTGTCACCATGAAAAATGTCAAAAATAACAAATTTCAAGATGGCAAATGTCAAACATGTCAAATGACAAATGTCACAATGCTAAATGTCAAAAATGAAAAGTGTCACCATGAAAAATGTCAAAAATAACAAATTTCAAGATGGCAAATGTCAAACATGTCAAATGACAAATGTCACAATGCTAAATGTCAAAAATGATAAGTGTCACCATGAAAAATGTCAAAAATGACAAATTTCAAGATGGCAAATGTCCAAGATGTCAAATGACAAATGTCACAATGCTTAATGTCAAAAATGACAAATTTCAAGATGGCAAATGTCAGAAATGTCAAATGACAAATGTCACAATGCTAAATGTCAAAAATGAAAAGTGTCACCATGACAAATGTCAAAAATGACAAATTTCAAGATGGCAAATGTCAATGATGTCAAATGACAAATGTCACAATGCTAAATGTCAAAAATGAAAAGTGTCACCATGAAAAATGTCAAAAATGACAAATTTCAAGATGGCAAATATCAAAGATGTCAAATGACAAATGTCACAATGCTAAATGTCAAAAATGACAAATTTCAAGATGGCAAATTTCAAAGATGTCAAATGACAAATGTCACAATGCTAAATGTCAAAAATGAAAAGTGTCACCATGAAAAATGTCAAAAATGACAAATTTCAAGATGGCAAATATCAAAGATGTCAAATGACAAATGTCAAAAATGACAAATTTCAAGATGGCAAATGTTAAAGATGTCAAATGACAAATGTCACAATGCTAAATGTCAAAAATGAAAAGTGTCACCATGAAAAATGTCAAAAATGACAAATTTCAAGATGGCGGATGTCAAAGATGTCAAATGTCACAATGCTAAATGTCAAAAATGAAAAGTGTCACCATGAAAAATGTCAAAAATAACAAATTTCAAGATGGCAAATGTCAAAGATGTCAAATGACAAATATCACAATGCTAAATGTCAAAAATGAAAAGTGTCACCATGAAAAATGTCAAAAATGACAAATTTCAAGATGGCAAATGTCAAAGATGTCAAATGACAAATGTCACAATGCTAAATGTCAAAAATGAAAAGTGTCACCATGAAAAATGTCAAAAATAACAAATTTCAAGATGGCAAATGTCAAACATGTCAAATGACAAATGTCACAATGCTAAATGTCAAAGATGATAAGTGTCACCATGAAAAATGTCAAAAATGACAAATTTCAAGATGGCAAATGTCCAAGATGTCAAATGACAAATGTCACAATGCTTAATGTCAAAAATGACAAATTTCAAGATGGCAAATGTCAGAAATGTCAAATGACAAATGTCACAATGCTAAATGTCAAAAATGAAAAGTGTCACCATGACAAATGTCAAAAATGACAAATTTCAAGATGGCAAATGTCAATGATGTCAAATGACAAATGTCACAATGCTAAATGTCAAAAATGAAAAGTGTCACCATGAAAAATGTCAAAAATGACAAATTTCAAGATGGCAAATATCAAAGATGTCAAATGACAAATGTCACAATGCTAAATGTCAAAAATGACAAATTTCAAGATGGCAAATTTCAAAGATGTCAAATGACAAATGTCACAATGCTAAATGTCAAAAATGAAAAGTGTCACCATGAAAAATGTCAAAAATGACAAATTTCAAGATGGCAAATGTCCAAGATGACAAATGACAAATGTCATAATGCTAAATGTCAAAAATGACAAATTTCAAGATGGCAAATGTCAAAGATGTCAAATGACAAATGTCACAATGCTAAATGTCAAAAATGAAAAGTGTCACCATGAAAAATGTTAAAAATGACAAATTTCAAGATGGCAAATGTGAATGATGTCAAATGACAAATGTCACAATGCTAAATGTCAAAAATGAAAAGTGTCACCATAAAATGTCAAAAATGACAAATTTCAAGATGGCAAATGTCAAAGATGTAAAATGACAAATGTCACAATGCTAAATGTCAAAAATGAAAAGTGTCACCATGAAAAATGTCAAAAATAACAAATTTCAAGATCGCAAATGTCAAAGATGTCAAATGACAAATGTCACAATGCTAAATGTCAAAAATGAAAAGCGTCACCATGAAAAATGTCTAAAATGACAAATTTCAAGATGGCAAATGTCAAAGATGTCAAATGACAAATGTCACAATGCTAAATGTCAAAAATGATAAGTGTCACCATGAAAAATGTCAAAAATGACAAATTTCAAGATGGCAAATGTCCAAGATGTCAAATGACAAATGTCACAATGCTAAATGTCAAAAATGAAAAGTGTCACCATGAAAAATGTCAAAAATGACAAATTTCAAGATGGCAAATGTCAAAGATGGCAAATGACAAATGTCACAATGCTAAATGTCGAAAATGAAAAGTGTCACCATGAAAAATGTCAAAAATAACAAATTTTAAGATGGCAAATGTCAAAGATGTCAAATGACAAATGTCACAATGCTAAATGTCAAAAATGAAAAGTGTCACCATGAAAAATGTCAAAAATGACAAATTTTAAGATGGCAAATGTCAAAGATGTCAAATGACAAATGTCACAATGCTAAATGTCAAAAATGAACAGTGTCACCATGAAAAATGTCAAAAATGACAAATTTCAAGATGGCAAATATCAAAGATGTCAAATGACAAATGTCAAAAATGACAAATTTCAAGATGGCAAATGTCAAAGATGTCAAATGACAAATGTCACAATGCTAAATGTCAAAAATGAAAAGTGTCACCATGAAAAATGTCAAAAATGACAAATTTCAAGATGGCGAATGTCAAAGATGTCAAATGTCACAATGCTAAATGTCAAAAATGAAAAGTGTCACCATGAAAAATGTCAAAAATAACAAATTTCAAAATGGCAAATGTCAAAGATGTCAAATGACAAATATCACAATGCTAAATGTCAAAAATGAAAAGTGTCACCATGAAAAATGTCAAAAATAACAAATTTCAAGATGGCAAATGTCAAAGATGTCAAATGACAAATGTCACAATGCTAAATGTCAAAAATGAAAAGTGTCACCATGAAAAATGTCAAAAATGACAAATTTCAAGATGGCAAATGTCAAAACTGACAAATGTCACAATGCTAAATGTCAAAAATGATAAGTGTCACCATGAAAAATGTCAAAAATGACAAATTTCAAGATGGCAAATGTCCAAGATGTCAAATGACAAATGTCACAATGCTAAATGTCAAAAATGACAAATTTCAAGATGGCAAATGTCAAAAATGTCAAATGACAAATGTCACAATGCTAAATGTCAAAAATGAAAAGTGTCACCATGACAAATGTCAAAAATGACAAATTTCAAGATGGCAAATGTCAATGATGTCAAATGACAAATGTCACAATGCTAAATGTCAAAAATGAAAATTGTCACCATGAAAAATGTCAAAAATGACAAATTTCAAGATGGCAAATGTCCAAGATGTCAATTGACAAATGTCACAATGCTAAATGTCAAAAATGACAAATTTCAAGATGGCAAATGTCAAAGATGTCAAATGACAAATGTCACAATGCTAAATGTCAAAAATGAAAAGTGTCACCATGAAAAATGTCAAAAATGACAAATTTCAAGATGACAAATGTCAAAGATGTCAAATGACAAATGTCACAATGCTAAATGTCAAAAATGAAAAGTGTCACCTTGAAAAATGTCAAAAATAACAAATTTTAAGATGGCAAATGTCAAAGATGTCAAATGACAAATGTCACAATGCTAAATGTCAAAAATGAAAAGTGTCACCATGAAAAATGTCAAAAATGACAAATTTCAAGATGGCAAATGTCAAAGATGTCAAATGACAAATGTCACAATGCTAAATGTCAAAAATGACAAATTTCAAGATGGCAAATGTCAAAGATGTCAAATGACAAATGTCACAATGCTAAATGTCAAAAATGAAAAGTGTCACCATGAAAAATGTTAAAAATGACAAATTTCAAGATGGCAAATGTCAAAGATGTAAAATGACAAATGTCACAATGCTAAATGTCAAAAATGAAAAGTGTCACCATGAAAAATGTCAAAAATAACAAATTTTAAGATGGCAAATGTCAAAGATGTAAAATGACAAATGTCACAATGCTAAATGTCAAAAATGACAAATTTCAAGATGGCAAATGTCAAAGATGTCAAATGACAAATGTCACAATGCTAAATGTCAAAAATGAAAAGTGTCACCATGAAAAATGTCAAAAATGACAAATTTTAAGATGGCAAATGTCAAAGATGTAAAATGACAAATGTCACAATGCTAAATGTCAAAAATGAAAAGTGTCACCATGAAAAATGTCAAAAATAACAAATTTCAAGATGGCAAATGTCAAAGATGTCAAATGACAAATGTCACAATGCTAAATGTCAAAAATGAAAAGTGTCACCATTAAAAATGTCAAAAATGACAAATTTCAAGATGGCAAATGTCCAAGATGTCAAATGACAAATGTCACAATGCTAAATGTCAAAAATGACAAATTTCAAGATGGCAAATGTCAAAAATGTCAAATGACAAATGTCACAATGCTAAATGTCAAAAATGAAAAGTGTCACCATGACAAATGTCAAAAGTGACAAATTTCAAGATGGCAAATGTCAATGATGTCAAATGACAAATGTCACAATGCTAAATGTCAAAAATGAAAAGTGTCACCATGAAAAATGTCAAAAATGACAAATTTCAAGATGGAAAATATCAAAGATGTCAAATGACAAATGTCACAATGCTAAATGTCAAAAATGACAAATTTCAAGATGGCAAATGTCAAAGATGTCAAATGACAAATGTCACAATGCTAAATGTCAAAAATGAAAAGTGTTACCATGAAAAATGTCAAAAATGACAAATTTCAAGATGGCAAATGTCCAAGATGTCAAATGACAAATGTCATAATGCTAAATGTCAAAAATGACAAATTTCAAGATGGCAAATGTCAAAGATGTCAAATGACAAATGTCACAATGCTAAATGTCAAAAATGAAAAGTGTCACCATGAAAAATGTTAAAAATGACAAATTTCAAGATGGCAAATGTCAATGATGTCAAATGACAAATGTCACAATGCTAAATGTCAAAAATGAAAAGTGTCACCATGAAAAATGTCAAAAATGACAAATTTCAAGATGGCGGATGTCAAAGATGTCAAATGTCACAATGCTAAATGTCAAAAATGAAAAGTGTCACCATGAAAAATGTCAAAAATAACAAATTTCAAGATGGCAAATGTCAAAGATGTCAAATGACAAATATCACAATGCTAAATGTCAAAAATGAAAAGTGTCACCATGAAAAATGTCAAAAATGACAAATTTCAAGATGGCAAATGTCAAAGATGTCAAATGACAAATGTCACAATGCTAAATGTCAAAAATGAAAAGTGTCACCATGAAAAATGTCAAAAATAACAAATTTCAAGATGGCAAATGTCAAACATGTCAAATGACAAATGTCACAATGCTAAATGTCAAAGATGATAAGTGTCACCATGAAAAATGTCAAAAATGACAAATTTCAAGATGGCAAATGTCCAAGATGTCAAATGACAAATGTCACAATGCTTAATGTCAAAAATGACAAATTTCAAGATGGCAAATGTCAGAAATGTCAAATGACAAATGTCACAATGCTAAATGTCAAAAATGAAAAGTGTCACCATGACAAATGTCAAAAATGACAAATTTCAAGATGGCAAATGTCAATGATGTCAAATGACAAATGTCACAATGCTAAATGTCAAAAATGAAAAGTGTCACCATGAAAAATGTCAAAAATGACAAATTTCAAGATGGCAAATATCAAAGATGTCAAATGACAAATGTCACAATGCTAAATGTCAAAAATGACAAATTTCAAGATGGCAAATTTCAAAGATGTCAAATGACAAATGTCACAATGCTAAATGTCAAAAATGAAAAGTGTCACCATGAAAAATGTCAAAAATGACAAATTTCAAGATGGCAAATGTCCAAGATGACAAATGACAAATGTCATAATGCTAAATGTCAAAAATGACAAATTTCAAGATGGCAAATGTCAAAGATGTCAAATGACAAATGTCAAAAATGAAAAGTGTCACCATGAAAAATGTTAAAAATGACAAATTTCAAGATGGCAAATGTCAATGATGTCAAATGACAAATGTCACAATGCTAAATGTCAAAAATGAAAAGTGTCACCATAAAATGTCAAAAATGACAAATTTCAAGATGGCAAATGTCAAAGATGTAAAATGACAAATGTCACAATGCTAAATGTCAAAAATGAAAAGTGTCACCATGAAAAATGTCAAAAATAACAAATTTCAAGATCGCAAATGTCAAAGATGTCAAATGACAAATGTCACAATGCTAAATGTCAAAAATGAAAAGCGTCACCATGAAAAATGTCTAAAATGACAAATTTCAAGATGGCAAATGTCAAAGATGTCAAATGACAAATGTCACAATGCTAAATGTCAAAAATGATAAGTGTCACCATGAAAAATGTCAAAAATGACAAATTTCAAGATGGCAAATGTCCAAGATGTCAAATGACAAATGTCACAATGCTAAATGTCAAAAATGAAAAGTGTCACCATGAAAAATGTCAAAAATGACAAATTTCAAGATGGCAAATGTCAAAGATGGCAAATGACAAATGTCACAATGCTAAATGTCGAAAATGAAAAGTGTCACCATGAAAAATGTCAAAAATAACAAATTTTAAGATGGCAAATGTCAAAGATGTCAAATGACAAATGTCACAATGCTAAATGTCAAAAATGAAAAGTGTCACCATGAAAAATGTCAAAAATGACAAATTTTAAGATGGCAAATGTCAAAGATGTCAAATGACAAATGTCACAATGCTAAATGTCAAAAATGAACAGTGTCACCATGAAAAATGTCAAAAATGACAAATTTCAAGATGGCAAATATCAAAGATGTCAAATGACAAATGTCAAAAATGACAAATTTCAAGATGGCAAATGTCAAAGATGTCAAATGACAAATGTCACAATGCTAAATGTCAAAAATGAAAAGTGTCACCATGAAAAATGTCAAAAATGACAAATTTCAAGATGGCGAATGTCAAAGATGTCAAATGTCACAATGCTAAATGTCAAAAATGAAAAGTGTCACCATGAAAAATGTCAAAAATAACAAATTTCAAAATGGCAAATGTCAAAGATGTCAAATGACAAATATCACAATGCTAAATGTCAAAAATGAAAAGTGTCACCATGAAAAATGTCAAAAATAACAAATTTCAAGATGGCAAATGTCAAAGATGTCAAATGACAAATGTCACAATGCTAAATGTCAAAAATGAAAAGTGTCACCATGAAAAATGTCAAAAATGACAAATTTCAAGATGGCAAATGTCAAAACTGACAAATGTCACAATGCTAAATGTCAAAAATGATAAGTGTCACCATGAAAAATGTCAAAAATGACAAATTTCAAGATGGCAAATGTCCAAGATGTCAAATGACAAATGTCACAATGCTAAATGTCAAAAATGACAAATTTCAAGATGGCAAATGTCAAAAATGTCAAATGACAAATGTCACAATGCTAAATGTCAAAAATGAAAAGTGTCACCATGACAAATGTCAAAAATGACAAATTTCAAGATGGCAAATGTCAATGATGTCAAATGACAAATGTCACAATGCTAAATGTCAAAAATGAAAATTGTCACCATGAAAAATGTCAAAAATGACAAATTTCAAGATGGCAAATGTCCAAGATGTCAATTGACAAATGTCACAATGCTAAATGTCAAAAATGACAAATTTCAAGATGGCAAATGTCAAAGATGTCAAATGACAAATGTCACAATGCTAAATGTCAAAAATGAAAAGTGTCACCATGAAAAATGTCAAAAATGACAAATTTCAAGATGACAAATGTCAAAGATGTCAAATGACAAATGTCACAATGCTAAATGTCAAAAATGAAAAGTGTCACCTTGAAAAATGTCAAAAATAACAAATTTTAAGATGGCAAATGTCAAAGATGTCAAATGACAAATGTCACAATGCTAAATGTCAAAAATGAAAAGTGTCACCATGAAAAATGTCAAAAATGACAAATTTCAAGATGGCAAATGTCAAAGATGTCAAATGACAAATGTCACAATGCTAAATGTCAAAAATGACAAATTTCAAGATGGCAAATGTCAAAGATGTCAAATGACAAATGTCACAATGCTAAATGTCAAAAATGAAAAGTGTCACCATGAAAAATGTTAAAAATGACAAATTTCAAGATGGCAAATGTCAAAGATGTAAAATGACAAATGTCACAATGCTAAATGTCAAAAATGAAAAGTGTCACCATGAAAAATGTCAAAAATAACAAATTTTAAGATGGCAAATGTCAAAGATGTAAAATGACAAATGTCACAATGCTAAATGTCAAAAATGACAAATTTCAAGATGGCAAATGTCAAAGATGTCAAATGACAAATGTCACAATGCTAAATGTCAAAAATGAAAAGTGTCACCATGAAAAATGTCAAAAATGACAAATTTTAAGATGGCAAATGTCAAAGATGTAAAATGACAAATGTCACAATGCTAAATGTCAAAAATGAAAAGTGTCACCATGAAAAATGTCAAAAATAACAAATTTCAAGATGGCAAATGTCAAAGATGTCAAATGACAAATGTCACAATGCTAAATGTCAAAAATGAAAAGTGTCACCATTAAAAATGTCAAAAATGACAAATTTCAAGATGGCAAATGTCCAAGATGTCAAATGACAAATGTCACAATGCTAAATGTCAAAAATGACAAATTTCAAGATGGCAAATGTCAAAAATGTCAAATGACAAATGTCACAATGCTAAATGTCAAAAATGAAAAGTGTCACCATGACAAATGTCAAAAGTGACAAATTTCAAGATGGCAAATGTCAATGATGTCAAATGACAAATGTCACAATGCTAAATGTCAAAAATGAAAAGTGTCACCATGAAAAATGTCAAAAATGACAAATTTCAAGATGGAAAATATCAAAGATGTCAAATGACAAATGTCACAATGCTAAATGTCAAAAATGACAAATTTCAAGATGGCAAATGTCAAAGATGTCAAATGACAAATGTCACAATGCTAAATGTCAAAAATGAAAAGTGTTACCATGAAAAATGTCAAAAATGACAAATTTCAAGATGGCAAATGTCCAAGATGTCAAATGACAAATGTCATAATGCTAAATGTCAAAAATGACAAATTTCAAGATGGCAAATGTCAAAGATGTCAAATGACAAATGTCACAATGCTAAATGTCAAAAATGAAAAGTGTCACCATGAAAAATGTTAAAAATGACAAATTTCAAGATGGCAAATGTCAATGATGTCAAATGACAAATGTCACAATGCTAAATGTCAAAAATGAAAAGTGTCACCATGAAAAATGTCAAAAATGACAAATTTCAAGATGGAAAATGTCAAAGATGTAAAATGACAAATGTCACAATGCTAAATGTCAAAAATGAAAAGTGTCACCATAAAAAATGTCAAAAATAACAAATTTCAAGATCGCAAATGTCAAAGATGTCAAATGACAAATGTCACAATGCTAAAAGTCAAAAATGAAAAGCGTCACCATGAAAAATGTCTAAAATGACAAATTTCAAGATGGCAAATGTCAAAGATGTCAAATGACAAATGTCACAATGCTAAATGTCAAAAATGATAAGTGTCACCATGAAAAATGTCAAAAATGACAAATTTCAAGATGGCAAATGTCCAAGATGTCAAATGACAAATGCCACAATGCTAAATGTCAAAAATGAAAAGTGTCACCAAGAAAAATGTCAAAAATGACAAATTTCAAGATGGCAAATGTCAAAGATGGCAAATGACAAATGTCACAATGCTAAATGTCGAAAATGAAAAGTGTCACCATGAAAAATGTCAAAAATAACAAATTTCAAGATGGCAAATGTCAAAGATGTCGAATGACAAATGTCACAATGCTAAATGTCAAAAATGAAAAGTGTCACCATGAAAAATGTCAAAAATGACAAATTTCAAGATGGCAAATGTCAAAGATGTCAAATGACAAATGTTACAATGCTAAATGTCAAAAATGAAAAGTGTCACCATGAAAAATGTCAAAAATGACAAATTTCAAGATGGCAAATATCAAAGATGTCAAATGACAAATGTCAAAAATGACAAATTTCAAGATGGCAAATGTCAAAGATGTCAAATGACAAATGTCACAATGCTAAATGTCAAAAATGAAAAGTGTCACCATGAAAAATGTCAAAAATGACAAATTTCAAGATGGCGAATGTCAAAGATGTCAAATGTCACAATGCTAAATGTCAAAAATGAAAAGTGTCACCATGAAAAATGTCAAAAATAACAAATTTCAAGATGGCAAATGTCAAAGATGTCAAATGACAAATATCACAATGCTAAATGTCAAAAATGAAAAGTGTCACCATGAAAAATGTCAAAAATGACAAATTTCAAGATGGCAAATGTCAAAGATGTCAAATGACAAATGTCACAATGCTAAATGTCAAAAATGAAAAGTGTCACCATAAAAAATGTCAAAAATAACAAATTTCAAGATGGCAAATGTCAAAGATGTCAAATGACAAATGTCACAATGCTAAATGTCAAAAATGAAAAGTGTCACCATAAAATGTCAAAAATGACAAATTTCAAGATGGCAAATGTCAAAACTGACAAATGTCACAATGCTAAATGTCAAAAATGATAAGTGTCACCATGAAAAATGTCAAAAATGACAAATTTCAAGATGGCAAATGTCCAAGATGTCAAATGACAAATGTCACAATGCTAAATGTCAAAAATGACAAATTTCAAGATGGCAAATGTCAAAAATGTCAAATGACAAATGTCACAATGCTAAATGTCAAAAATGAAAAGTGTCACCATGACAAATGTCAAAAATGACAAATTTCAAGATGGCAAATGTCAATGATGTCAAATGACAAATGTCACAATGTTAAATGTCAAAAATGAAAAGTGTCACCATGAAAAATGTCAAAAATGACAAATTTCAAGAGGGCAAATATCAAAGATGTCAAATGAAAAATGTCACAATGCTAAATGTCAAAAATGAAAAATTTCAAGATGGCAAATGTCAAAGATGTCAAATGACAAATGTCACAATGCTAAATGTCAAAAATGAAAAGTGTCACCATGAAAAATGTCAAAAATGACAAATTTCAAGATGGCAAATGTCAAAGATGTCAAATGACAAATGTCACAATGCTAAATGTCAAAAATGAAAAGTGTCACCATGAAAAATGTCAAAAATAACAAATTTCAAGATGGCAAATGTCAAAGATGTCAAATGAAAAATGTCACAATGCTAAATGTCAAAAATGAAAAGTGTCACCATGAAAAATGTCTAAAATGACAAATTTCAAGATGGCAAATGTCAAAGATGTCAAATGACAAATGTCACAATGCTAAATGTCAAAAATAAAAAGTGTCACCATGAAAAATGTCAAAAATAACAAATTTCAAGATGGCAAATGTCAAAGATGTCAAATGACAAAGGTCACATTGCTAAATGTCAAAAATGAAAAGTGTCACCATGAAAAATGTCAAAAATGACAAATTTCAAGATGGAAAATGTCAAAACTGACAAATGTCACAATGCTAAATGTCAAAAATGATAAGTGTCACCATGAAAAATGTCAAAAATGACAAATTTCAAGATGGCAAATGTCCAAGATGTCAAATGACAAATGTCACAATGCTAAATGTCAAAAATGACAAATTTCAAGATGGCAAATGTCAAAGATGTCAAATGACAAATGTCACAATGCTAAATGTCAAAAATAAAAACTGTCACCATGAAAAATGTCAAAAATGACAAATTTCAAGATGGCAAATGTCAAAGATGTCAAATGACAAATGTCACAATGCTAAATGTCAAAGATGTCAAATGACAAATGTCACAATGCTAAATGTCAAAAATGAAAAGTGTCACCTTGAAAAATGTCAAAAATAACAAATTTCAAGATAGCAAATGTCAAAGATGTCAAATGACAAATGCCACAATGCTAAATGTCAAAAATAAAAAGTGTCACCATGAAAAATGTCAAAAATGACAAATTTCAAGATGGCAAATGTCAAAGATGTCAAATGACAAATGTCACAATGCTAAATGTCAAAAATGACAAATTTCAAGATGGCAAATGTCAAAGATGTCAAATGACAAATGTCACAATGCTAAATGTCAAAAATGAAAAGTGTCACCATGAAAAATGTTAAAAATGACAAATTTCAAGATGGCAAATGTCAATGATGTCAAATGACAAATGTCACAATGCTAAATGTCAAAAATAAAAAGTGTCACCATAAAAAATGTCAAAAATGACAAATTTCAAGATGGCAAATATCAAAGATGTCAAATGACAAATGTCACAATGCTAAATGTCAAAAATGACAAATTTCAAGATGGCAAATGTCAAAGATGTCAAATGACAAATGTCACAATGCTAAATGTCAAAAATGAAAAGTGTCACCATGAAAAATGTCAAAAATGACAAATTTCAAGATGGCAAATGTCAAAGATGTAAAATGACAAATGTCACAATGCTAAATGTCAAAAATGAAAAGTGTCACCATGAAAAATGTCAAAAATAACAAATTTCAAGATGGCAAATGTCAAAGATGTCAAATGACAAATGTCACAATGCTAAATGTCAAAAATGAAAAGTGTCACCATGAAAAATGTCTAAAATGACAAATTTCAAGATGGCAAATGTCAAAGATGTCAAATGACAAATGTCACAATGCTAAATGTCAAAAATGATAAGTGTCACCATGAAAAATGTCAAAAATGACAAATTTCAAGATGGCAAATGTCCAAGATGTCAAATGACAAATGTCATAATGCTAAATGTCAAAAATAACAAATTTCAAGATGGCAAATGTCAAAGATGTCAAATGACAAATGTCACAATGCTAAATGTCAAAAATGAAAAGTGTCACCATGAAAAATGTTAAAAATGACAAATTTCATGATGGCAAATGTCAATGATGTCAAATGACAAATGTCTCAATGCTAAATGTCAAAAATGAAAAGTGTCACCATGAAAAATGTCAAAAATGACAAATTTCAAGATGTCAAAGATGTAAAATGTCAAATGTCACAATGCTAAATGTCAAAAATGAAAAGTGTCACCATGAAAAATGTCAAAAATAACAAATTTCAAGATGGCAAATGTCAAAGATGTCAAATGTCAAAGATGTCAAATGACAAATGTCACAATGCTAAATGTCAAAAATGAAAAGCGTCACCATGAAAAATGTCTAAAATGACAAATTTCAAGATGGCAAATGTCAAAGATGTCAAATGACAAATGTCACAATGCTAAATGTCAAAAATGATAAGTGTCACCATGAAAAATGTCAAAAATGACAAATTTCAAGATGGCAAATGTCCAAGATGTCAAATGACAAATGTCACAATGCTTAATGTCAAAAATGACAAATTTCAAGATGGCAAATGTCAAAGATGTCAAATGACAAATGTCACAATGCTAAATGTCAAAAATGAAAAGTGTCACCATGAAAAATGTCTAAAATGACAAATTTCAAGATGGCAAATGTCAATGATGTCAAATGACAAATGTCACAATGCTAAATGTCAAAAATAAAAAGTGTCACCATGAAAAATGTCAAAAATAACAAATTTCAAGATGGCAAATGTCAAAGATGTCAAATGACAAAGGTCACAATGCTAAATGTCAAAAATGAAAAGTGTCACCATGAAAAATGTCAAAAATGACAAATTTCAAGATGGCAAATGTCAAAACTGACAAATGTCACAATGCTAAATGTCAAAAATGATAAGTGTCACCATGAAAAATGTCAAAAATGACAAATTTCAAGATCGCAAATGTCCAAGATGTCAAATGACAAATGTCACAATGCTAAATGTCAAAAATGACCAATTTCAAGATGGCAAATGTCAAAGATGTCAAATGACAAATGTCACAATGCTAAATGTCAAAAATGAAAACTGTCACCATGAAAAATGTCAAAAATGACAAATTTCAAGATGGCAAATGTCAAAGATGTCAAATGACAAATGTCACAATGCTAAATGTCAAAGATGTCAAATGACAAATGTCACAATGCTAAATGTCAAAAATGAAAAGTGTCACCTTGAAAAATGTCAAAAATAACAAATTTCAAGATGGCAAATGTCAAAGATGTCAAATGACAAATGCCACAATGCTAAATGTCAAAAATGAAAAGTGTCACCATGAAAAATGTCAAAAATGACAAATTTCAAGATGGCAAATGTCAAAGATGTCAAATGACAAATGTCACAATGCTAAATGTCAAAAATGACAAATTTCAAGATGGCAAATGTCAAAGATGTCAAATGACAAATGTCACAATGCTAAATGTCAAAAATGAAAAGGGTCACCATGAAAAATGTTAAAAATGACAAATTTCAAGATGGCAAATGTCAATGATGTCAAATGACAAATGTCACAATGCTAAATGTCAAAAATGAAAAGTGTCACCATGAAAAATGTCAAAAATGACAAATTTCAAGATGGCAAATATCAAAGATGTCAAATGACAAATGTCACAATGCTAAATGTCAAAAATGACAAATTTCAAGATGGCAAATGTCAAAGATGTCAAATGACAAATGTCACAATGCTAAATGTCAAAAATGAAAAGTGTCACCATGAAAAATGTCAAAAATGACAAATTTCAAGATGGCAAATGTCAAAGATGTAAAATGACAAATGTCACAATGCTAAATGTCAAAAATGAAAAGTGTCACCATGAAAAATGTCAAAAATAACAAATTTCAAGATGGCAAATGTCAAAGATGTCAAATGACAAATGTCAAAAATGATAAGTGTCACCATGAAAAATGTCAAAAATGACAAATTTCAAGATGGCAAATGTCCAAGATGTCAAATGACAAATGTCATAATGCTAAATGTCAAAAATAACAAATTTCAAGATGGCAAATGTCAAAGATGTCAAATGACAAATGTCACAATGCTAAATGTCAAAAATGAAAAGTGTCACCATGAAAAATGTTAAAAATGACAAATTTCATGATGGCAAATGTCAATGATGTCAAATGACAAATGTCTCAATGCTAAATGTCAAAAATGAAAAGTGTCACCATGAAAAATGTCAAAAATGACAAATTTCAAGATGTCAAAGATGTAAAATGACAAATGTCACAATGCTAAATGTCAAAAATGAAAAGTGTCACCATGAAAAATGTCAAAAATAACAAATTTCAAGATGGCAAATGTCAAAGATGTCAAATGACAAATGTCACAATGCTAAATGTCAAAAATGAAAAGCGTCACCATGAAAAATGTCTAAAATGACAAATTTCAAGATGGCAAATGTCAAAGATGTCAAATGACAAATGTCACAATGCTAAATGTCAAAAATGATAAGTGTCACCATGAAAAATGTCAAAAAAGACAAATTTCAAGATGGCAAATGTCCAAGATGTCAAATGACAAATGTCACAATGCTTAATGTCAAAAATGACAAATTTCAAGATGGCAAATGTCAAAGATGTCAAATGACAAATGTCACAATGCTAAATGTCAAAAATGAAAAGTGTCACCATGAAAAATGTTAAAAATGACAAATTTCAAGATGGCAAATGTCAATGATGTCAAATGACAAATGTCACAATGCTAAATGTCAAAAATGAAAAGTGTCACCATGAAAAATGTCAAAAATGACAAATTTCAAGATGGCAAATATCAAAGATGTCAAATGACAAATGTCCCAATGCTAAATGTCAAAAATGACAAATTTCAAGATGGCAAATGTCAAAGATGTCAAATGACAGATGTCACAATGCTAAATGTCAAAAATGAAAAGTGTCACCATGAAAAATGTCAAAAATGACAAATTTCAAGATGGCAAATGTCAAAGATGTCAAATGACAAATGTCACAATGCTAAATGTCAAAAATGAAAAGTGTCACCATGAAAAATGTCAAAAATAACAAATTTCAAGATGGCAAATGTCAAAGATGTCAAATGACAAATGTCACAATGCTAAATGTCAAAAATAAAAAGTGTCACCATGAAAAATGTCTAAAATGACAAATTTCAAGATGGCAAATGTCAAAGATGTCAAATGACAAATGTCACAATGCTAAATGTCAAAAATAAAAAGTGTCACCATGAAAAATGTCAAAAATAACAAATTTCAATATGGCAAATGTCAAAACTGACAAATGTCACAATGCTAAATGTCAAAAATGATAAGTGTCACCATGAAAAATGTCAAAAATGACAAATTTCAAGATGGCAAATATCCAAGATGTCAAATGACAAATGTCACAATGCTAAATGTCAAAAATGAAAAGTGTCACCATGAAAAATGTCAAAAATGACAAATTTCAAGATGGCAAATGTCAAAGATGTCAAATGACAAATGTCACAATGCTAAATGTCAAAAATGACAAATTTCAAGATGGCAAATGTCAAAGATGTCAAATGACAAATGTCACAATGCTAAATGTCAAAAATGAAAAGGGTCACCATGAAAAATGTTAAAAATGACAAATTTCAAGATGGCAAATGTCAATGATGTCAAATGACAAATGTCACAATGCTAAATGTCAAAAATGAAAAGTGTCACCATGAAAAATGTCAAAAATGACAAATTTCAAGATGGCAAATATCAAAGATGTCAAATGACAAATGTCACAATGCTAAATGTCAAAAATGACAAATTTCAAGATGGCAAATGTCAAAGATGTCAAATGACAAATGTCACAATGCTAAATGTCAAAAATGAAAAGTGTCACCATGAAAAATGTCAAAAATGACAAATTTCAAGATGGCAAATGTCAAAGATGTAAAATGACAAATGTCACAATGCTAAATGTCAAAAATGAAAAGTGTCACCATGAAAAATGTCAAAAATAACAAATTTCAAGATGGCAAATGTCAAAGATGTCAAATGACAAATGTCACAATGCTAAATGTCAAAAATGATAAGTGTCACCATGAAAAATGTCAAAAATGACAAATTTCAAGATGGCAAATGTCCAAGATGTCAAATGACAAATGTCATAATGCTAAATGTCAAAAATAACAAATTTCAAGATGGCAAATGTCAAAGATGTCAAATGACAAATGTCACAATGCTAAATGTCAAAAATGAAAAGTGTCACCATGAAAAATGTTAAAAATGACAAATTTCATGATGGCAAATGTCAATGATGTCAAATGACAAATGTCTCAATGCTAAATGTCAAAAATGAAAAGTGTCACCATGAAAAATGTCAAAAATGACAAATTTCAAGATGTCAAAGATGTAAAATGACAAATGTCACAATGC
Source organism: Altica lythri (assembly GCA_964028335.1). Lineage (NCBI taxonomy): Eukaryota > Metazoa > Arthropoda > Insecta > Coleoptera > Chrysomelidae > Altica > Altica lythri. Next base: position 10,716,768 of record OZ034800.1, on the reverse strand, counting down.
TAAATGTCAAAAATGAAAAGTGTCACCATGAAAAATGTCAAAAATAACAAATTTCAAGATGGCAAATGTCAAAGATGTCAAATGACAAATGTCACAATGCTAAATGTCAAAAATGAAAAGCGTCACCATGAAAAATGTCTAAAATGACAAATTTCAAGATGGCAAATGTCAAAGATGTCAAATGACAAATGTCACAATGCTAAATGTCAAAAATGATAAGTGTCACCATGAAAAATGTCAAAAAAGACAAATTTCAAGATGGCAAATGTCCAAGATGTCAAATGACAAATGTCACAATGCTTAATGTCAAAAATGACAAATTTCAAGATGGCAAATGTCAAAGATGTCAAATGACAAATGTCACAATGCTAAATGTCAAAAATGAAAAGTGTCACAATGAAAAATGTTAAAAATGACAAATTTCAAGATGGCAAATGTCAATGATGTCAAATGACAAATGTCACAATGCTAAATGTCAAAAATGAAAAGTGTCACCATGAAAAATGTCAAAAATGACAAATTTCAAGATGGCAAATATCAAAGATGTCAAATGACAAATGTCCCAATGCTAAATGTCAAAAATGACAAATTTCAAGATGGCAAATGTCAAAGATGTCAAATGACAGATGTCACAATGCTAAATGTCAAAAATGAAAAGTGTCACCATGAAAAATGTCAAAAATGACAAATTTCAAGATGGCAAATGTCAAAGATGTCAAATGACAAATGTCACAATGCTAAATGTCAAAAATGAAAAGTGTCACCATGAAAAATGTCAAAAATAACAAATTTCAAGATGGCAAATGTCAAAGATGTCAAATGACAAATGTCACAATGCTAAATGTCAAAAATAAAAAGTGTCACCATGAAAAATGTCTAAAATGACAAATTTCAAGATGGCAAATGTCAAAGATGTCAAATGACAAATGTCACAATGCTAAATGTCAAAAATAAAAAGTGTCACCATGAAAAATGTCAAAAATAACAAATTTCAATATGGCAAATGTCAAAACTGACAAATGTCACAATGCTAAATGTCAAAAATGATAAGTGTCACCATGAAAAATGTCAAAAATGACAAATTTCAAGATGGCAAATATCCAAGATGTCAAATGACAAATGTAACAATGCTAAATGTCAAAAATGAAAAGTGTCACCTTGAAAAATGTCAAAAATAACAAATTTCAAGATGGCAAATGTCAAAGATGTCAAATGACAAATGTCACAATGCTAAATGTCAAAAATGAAAAGTGTCACCATGAAAAATGTCAAAAATGACAAATTTCAAGGTGGCAAATGTCAAAGATGTCAAATGACAAATGTCACAATGCTAAATGTCAAAAATGATAAGTGTCACCATGAAAAATGTCAAAAATGACAAATTTCAAGATTGCAAATGTCCAAGATGTCAAATGACAAATGTCACAATGCTAAATGTCAAAAATGAAAAGTGTCACCATAAAAAATGTCAAAAATGACAAATTTCAAGATGGCAAATGTCAAAGATGTCAAATGACAAATGTCACAATGCTAAATGTCAAAAATAAAAAGTGTCAAAAATGACAAATTTCAAGATGGCAAATGTCTAAGATGTCAAATGACAAATGTCACAATGCTAAATGTCAAAAATGAAAAGTGTCCCCATAAAAAATGTCAATAATGACAAATTTCAAGATGGCAAATGTCAAAGATGTCAAATGACAAATGTCACAATGCTAAATGTCAAAAATGAAAAGTGTCACCATGAAAAATGTCAAAAATGACAAATTTCAAAAAGGCAAATGTCAAAGATGTCGAATATGACAAATGTCACAATGCTAAATGTCAAAAATGAAAAGTGTCACCATGAAAAATGTCAAAAATGACAAATTTCAAGATGGCAAATGTCAAAGATGTCAAATGACAAATGTCACAATGCTAAATGTCAAAAATGAAAAGTGTCACCATGAAAAATGTCAAAAATGACAAATTTCAAGATGGCAAATATCAAAGATGTCAAATGACAAATGTCACAATGCTAAATGTCAAAAATGACAAATTTCAAGATGGCAAATGTCAAAGATGTCAAATGACAAATGTCACAATGCTAAATGCCAAAAATGAAAAGTGTCACCATGAAAAATGTCAAAAATGACAAATTTCAAGATGGCAAATGTCAAAGATGTCAAATGACAAATGTCACAATGCTTAATGTCAAAAATGAAAAGTGTCACCATGAAAAATGTCAAAAATAACAAATTTCAACATGGCAAATGTCAAAGATGTCAAATGACAAATGTCACAATGCTAAATGTCAAAAATAAAAAGTGTCAAAAATGACAAATTTCAAGATGGCAAATGTCTAAGATGTCAAATGACAAATGTCACAATGCTAAATGTAAAAAATGAAAAGTGTCACCGTGAAAAATGTCAAAAATGACAAATTTCAAGATGGCAAATGTCAAAGATGTCAAATGACAATTGCCACAATGCTAAATGTCAAAAATGAAAAGTGTCACCATGAAAAATGTCAAAAATGACAAATTTCAAAAAGGCAAATGTCAAAGATGTCAAATGACAAATGTCACAATGCTAAATGTCAAAAATGAAAAGTGTCCCCATAAAAAATGTCAATAATGACAAATTTCAAGATGGCAAATGTCAAAGATGTCAAATGACAAATGTCACAATGCTAAATGTCAAAAATGAAAAGTGTCACCATGAAAAATGTCAAAAATGACAAATTTCAAGATGGCAAATGTCAAAGATGTCAAATGACAAATGTCACAATGCTAAATGTCAAAAATGAAAAGTGTCACCATGAAAAATGTCAAAAATGACAAATTTCAAGATGGCAAATATCAAAGATGTCAAATGACAAATATCACAATGCTAAATGTCAAAAATGACAAATTTCAAGATGGCAAATGTCAAAGATGTCAAATGACAAATGTCACAATGCTAAATGTCAAAAATGAAAAGTGTCACCATGAAAAATGTCAAAAATGACAAATTTTAAGATGGCAAATGTCAAAGATGTAAAATGACAAATGTCACAATGCTAAATGTCAAAAATGAAAAGTGTCACCATGAAAAATGTCAAAAATAACAAATTTCAAGATGGCAAATGTCAAAGATGTCAAATGACAAATGTCACAATGCTAAATGTCAAAAATGACAAATTTCAAGATGGCAAATGTCAAAGATGTCAAATGACAAATGTCACAATGCTAAATGTCAAAAATAAAAAGTGTCAAAAATGACAAATTTCAAGATGGCAAATGTCTAAGATGTCAAATGACAAATGTCACAATGCTAAATGTAAAAAATAAAAAGTGTCACCGTGAAAAATGTCAAAAATGACAAATTTCAAGATGGCAAATGTCAAAGATGTCAAATGACAAATGCCACAATGCTAAATGTCAAAAATGAAAAGTGTCACCATGAAAAATGTCAAAAATGACAAATTTCAAAAAGGCAAATGTCAAAGATGTCAAATGACAAATGTCACAATGCTAAATGTCAAAAATGAAAAGTGTCCCCATAAAAAATGTCAATAATGACAAATTTCAAGATGGCAAATGTCAAAGATGTCAAATGACAAATGTCACAATGCTAAATGTCAAAAATGAAAAGTGTCACCATAAAAAATGTCAAAAATGACAAATTTCAAGATGGCAAATATCAAAGATGTCGAATATGACAAATGTCACAATGCTAAATGTCAAAAATGAAAAGTGTCACCATGAAAAATGTCAAAAATGACAAATTTCAAGATGGCAAATGTCAAAGATGTCAAATGACAAATGTCACAATGCTAAATGTCAAAAATGAAAAGTGTCACCATGAAAAATGTCAAAAATGACAAATTTCAAGATGGCAAATATCAAAGATGTCAAATGACAAATGTCACAATGCTAAATGTCAAAAATGACAAATTTCAAGATGGCAAATGTCAAAGATGTCAAATGACAAATGTCACAATGCTAAATGTCAAAAATGAAAAGTGTCACCATGAAAAATGTCAAAAATGACAAATTTCAAGATGGCAAATGTCAAAGATGTCAAATGACAAATGTCACAATGCTTAATGTCAAAAATGAAAAGTGTCACCATGAAAAATGTCAAAAATAACAAATTTCAACATGGCAAATGTCAAAGATGTCAAATGACAAATGTCACAATGCTAAATGTCAAAAATGACAAATTTCAAGATGGCAAATGTCAAAGATGTCAAATGACAAATGTCACAATGCTAAATGTCAAAAATAAAAAGTGTCACCATAAAAAATGTCAAAAATAACAAATTTCAAGATGGCAAATGTCAAAGATGTCAAATGACAAATGTCACAATGCTAAATGTCAAAAATGACAAATTTCAAGATGGCAAATGTCAAAGATGTCAAATGACAAAAGCCACAATGCTAAATGTCAAAAATGAAAAGTGTCAAAAATGACAAATTTCAAGATGGCAAATGTCTAAGATGTCAAATGACAAATGTCACAATGCTAAATGTGAAAAATGAAAAGTGTTACCGTGAAAAATGTCAAAAATGACAAATTTCAAGATGGCAAATATCAAAGATGTCAAATGACAAATGTCACAATGCTAAATGTCAAAAATGAAAAGTGTCACCATGAAAAATGTCAAAAATGACAAATTTCAAGGTGGCAAATGTCAAAACTGACAAATGTCACAATGCTAAATGTCAAAAATGATAAGTGTCACCATGAAAAATGTCAAAAATGACAAATTTCAAGATGGCAAATGTCAAAGATGTAAAATGACAAATGTCACAATGCTAAATGTCAAAAATGAAAAGTGTCACCATGAAAAATGTCAAAAATAACAAATTTCAAGATGGCAAATGTCAAAGATGTCAAATGACCAATGTCACAATGCTAAATGTCAAAAATGAAAAGTGTCACCATGAAAAATGTCAAAAATAACAAATTTCAAGATGGCAAATGTCAAAGATGTCAAATGACAAATGTCACAATGCTAAATGTCAAAAATGATAAGTGTCACCATGAAAAATGTCAAAAATGACAAATTTCAAGATGGCAAATGTCCAAGATATCAAATGACAAATGTCACAATGCTAAATGTCAAAAATGACAAATTTCAAGATGGCAAATGTCAAAGATGTCAAATGACAAATGTCACAATGCTAAATGTCAAAAATGAAAAGTGTCACCATGAAAAATGTTAAAAATGACAAATTTCAAGATGGCAAATGTCAATGATGTCAAATGACAAATGTCACAATGCTAAATGTCAAAAATGAAAAGTGTCACCATGAAAAATGTCAAAAATGACAAATTTCAAGATGGCAAATATCAAAGATGTCAAATGACAAATGTCCCAATGCTAAATGTCAAAAATGACAAATTTCAAGATGGCAAATGTCAAAGATGTCAAATGACAAATGTCACAATGCTAAATGTCAAAAATGAAAAGTGTCACCATGAAAAATGTCAAAAATGACAAATTTCAAGATGGCAAATGTCAAAGATGTCAAATGACAAATGTCACAATGCTAAATGTCAAAAATGAAAAGTGTCACCATGAAAAATGTCAAAAATAACAAATTTCATAATGGCAAATGTCAAAGATGTCAAATGACAAATGTCACAATGCTAAATGTCAAAAATGAAAAGTGTCACCATGAAAAATGTCTAAAATGACAAATTTCAAGATGGCAAATGTCAAAGATGTCAAATGACAAATGTCACAATGCTAAATGTCAAAAATAAAAAGTGTCACCATGAAAAATGTCAAAAATAACAAATTTCAAGATGGCAAATGTCAAAGATGTCAAATGACAAATGTCACAATGCTAAATGTCAAAAATGAAAAGTGTCACCATTAAAAATTGTCAAAAATGACAAATTTCAAGATGGCAAATGTCAAAACTGACAAATGTCACAATGCTAAATGTCAAAAATGATAAGTGTCACCATGAAAAATGTCAAAAATGACAAATTTCAAGATGGCAAATGTCCAAGATGTCAAATGACAAATGTCACAATGCTAAATGTCAAAAATGACAAATTTCAAGATGGCAAATGTCAAAGATGTCAAATGACAAATGTCACAATGCTAAATGTCAAAAATGAAAAGTGTCACCATGAAAAATGTCAAAAATGACAAATTTCAAGATGGCAAATGTCAAAGATGTCAAATGACAAATGTCACAATGCTAAATGTAAAAATGAAAAGTGTCACCTTGAAAAATGTCAAAAATAACAAATTTCAAGATGGCAAATGTCAAAGATGTCAAATGACAAATGTCACAATGCTAAATGTCAAAAATGAAAAGTGTCACCATGAAAAATGTCAAAAATGACAAATTTCAAGATGGCAAATGTCAAAGATGTCAAATGACAAATGTCACAATTCTAAATGTCAAAAATAAAAAGTGTCAAAAATGACAAATTTCAAGATGGCAAATGTCTAAGATGTCAAATGACAAATGTCACAATGCTAAATGTCAAAAATGAAAAGTGTCATCGTGAAAAATGTCAAAAATGACAAATTTCAAGATGGCAAATGTTAAAGATGTCAAATGACAAATGTCACAATGCTAAATGTCAAAAATGAAAAGTGTCACCATGAAAAATGTCAAAAATGACAAATTTCAAGATGGCAAATGTCAAAGATGTCAAATGACAAATGTCACAATGCTAAATGTCAAAAATGAAAAGTGTCCCCATAAAAAATGTCAATAATGACAAATTTCAAGATGGCAAATGTCAAAGATGTCAAATGACAAATGTCACAATGCTAAATGTCAAAAATGAAAAGTGTCACCATAAAAAATGTCAAAAATGACAAATTTCAAGATGGCAAATGTCAAAGATGTCGAATATGACAAATGTCACAATGCTAAATGTCAAAAATGAAAAGTGTCACCATGAAAAATGTCAAAAATGACAAATTTCAAGATGGCAAATGTCAAAGATGTCAAATGACAAATGTCACAATGCTAAATGTCAAAAATGAAAAGTGTCACCATGAAAAATGTCAAAAATGACAAATTTCAAGATGGCAAATATCAAAGATGTCAAATGACAAATGTCACAATGCTAAATGTCAAAAATGACAAATTTCAAGATGGCAAATGTCAAAGATGTGAAATGACAAATGTCACAATGCTAAATGTCAAAAATGAAAAGTGTCACCATGAAAAATGTCAAAAATGACAAATTTCAAGATGGCAAATGTCAAAGATGTCAAATGACAAATGTCACAATGCTAAATGTCAAAAATGAAAAGTGTCACCATGAAAAATGTCAAAAATAACAAATTTCAACATGGCAAATGTCAAAGATGTCAAATGACAAATGTCACAATGCTAAATGTCAAAAATGACAAATTTCAAGATGGCAAATGTCAAAGATGTCAAATGACAAATGTCACAATGCTAAATGTCAAAAATGATAAGTGTCACCATGAAAAATGTCAAAAATGACAAATTTCAAGATGGCAAATGTCCAAGATGTCAAATGACAAATGTCACAATGCTAAATGTCAAAAATGACAAATTTCAAGATGGCAAATGTCAAAGATGTCAAATGACAAAAGCCACAATGCTAAATGTCAAAAATGAAAAGTGTCAAAAATGACAAATTTCAAGATGGCAAATGTCTAAGATGTCAAATGACAAATGTCACAATGCTAAATGTCAAAAATGAAAAGTGTCACCGTGAAAAATGTCAAAAATGACAAATTTCAAGATGGCAAATGTCAAAGATGTCAAATGACAAATGTCACAATGCTAAATGTCAAAAATGAAAAGTGTCACCATAAAAAATGTCAAAAATGACAAATTTCAAGATGGCAAATGTCAAAGATGTCAAATGACAAATGTCACAATGCTAAGTGTCAAAAATGAAAAGTGTCCCCATGAAAAATGTCAATAATGACAAATTTCAAGATGGCAAATGTCAAAGATGTCAAATGACAAATGTCACAATGCTAAATGTCAAAAATGAAAAGTGTCACCATGAAAAATGTCAAAAATAACAAATTTCAAGATGGCAAATGTCAAAGATGTCGAATATGACAAATGTCACAATGAGAAATGTCAAAAATAAAAAGTGTCACCATGAAAAATGTCAAAAATGACAAATTTCAAGATGGCAAATGTCAAAGATGTCTAATTACAAATGTCACAATGCTAAATGTCAAAAATGAAAAGTGTCACAATGAAAAATGTCAAAAATGACAACTTTCAAGATGGCAAATATCAAAGATGTCAAATGACAAATGTCACAATGCTAAATGTCAAAAATGACAAATTTCAAGATCGCAAATGTCAAAACTGACAAATGTCACAATGCTAAATGTCAAAAATGAAAAGTGTCACCATGAAAAATGTCAAAAATGACAAATTTCAAGATGGCAAATGTCAAAGATGTCAAATGACAAATGTCACAATGCTAAATGTCAAAAATGAAAAGTGTCACCATGAAAAATGTCAAAAATAACAAATTTCAAGATGGCAAATGTCAAAGATGTCAAATGACAAATGTCACAATGCTAAATGTCAAAAATGAAAAGTGTCACCATGAAAAATGTCAAAAATAACAAATTTCAACATGGCAAATGTCAAAGATGTCAAATGACAAATGTCACAATGCTAAATGTCAAAAATGACAAATTTCAAGATGGCAAATGTCAAAGATGTCAAATGACAAATGTCACAATGCTAAATGTAAAAAATGATAAGTGTCACCATGAAAAATGTCAAAAATGACAAATTTCAAGATGGCAAATGTCCAAGATGTCAAATGACAAATGTCACAATGCTAAATGTCAAAAATGACAAATTTCAAGATGGCAAATGTCAAAGATGTCAAATGACAAAAGCCACAATGCTAAATGTCAAAAATGAAAAGTGTCAAAAATGACAAATTTCAAGATGGCAAATGTCTAAGATGTCAAATGACAAATGTCACAATGCTAAATGTCAAAAATGAAAAGTGTCACCGTGAAAAATGTCAAAAATGACAAATTTCAAGATGGCAAATGTCAAAGATGTCAAATGACAAATGTCACAATGCTAAATGTCAAAAATGAAAAGTGTCACCATAAAAAATGTCAAAAATGACAAATTTCAAGATGGCAAATGTCAAAGATGTCAAATGACAAATGTCACAATGCTAAGTGTCAAAAATGAAAAGTGTCCCTATGAAAAATGTCAATAATGACAAATTTCAAGATGGCAAATGTCAAAGATGTCAAATGACAAATGTCACAATGCTAAATGTCAAAAATGAAAAGTGTCACCATGAAAAATGTCAAAAATAACAAATTTCAAGATGGCAAATGTCAAAGATGTCGAATATGACAAATGTCACAATGATAAATGTCAAAAATGAAAAGTGTCACCATGAAAAATGTCAAAAATGACAAATTTCAAGATGGCAAATGTCAAAGATGTCTAATTACAAATGTCACAATGCTAAATGTCAAAAATGAAAAGTGTCACAATGAAAAATGTCAAAAATGACAACTTTCAAGATGGCAAATATCAAAGATGTCAAATGACAAATGTCACAATGCTAAATGTCAAAAATGACAAATTTCAAGATGGCAAATGTCAAAACTGACAAATGTCACAATGCTAAATGTCAAAAATGAAAAGTGTCACCATGAAAAATGTCAAAAATGACAAATTTCAAGATGGCAAATGTCAAAGATGTCAAATGACAAATGTCACAATGCTAAATGTCAAAAATGAAAAGTGTCACCATGAAAAATGTCAAAAATAACAAGTTTCAAGATGGCAAATGTCAAAGATGTCAAAACTGACAAATGTCACAAAGTTAAATGTCAAAAATGATAAGTGTCACCATGAAAAATGTCAAAAATGACAAATTTCAAGATGGCAAATGTCCAAGATGTCAAATGACAAATGTCACAATGCTAAATGTCAAAAATGACAAATTTCAAGATGGCAAATGTCAAAGATGTCAAATGACAAATGTCACAATGCTAAATGTCAAAAATGAAAAGTGTCACCATAAAAAATGTTTAAAATGACAAATTTCAAGATGGCAAATGTCAAAGATGTCAAATGACAAATGTCACAATGCTAAATGTCAAAAATGAAAAGTGTCACCATGAAAAATGTCAAAAATGACAAATTTCAAGATGGCAAATATCAAAGATGTCAAATGACAAATGTCACAATGCTAAATGTCAAAAATGACAAATTTCAAGATGGCAAATGTCAAAGATGTCAAATGACAAATGTCACAATGACAAATGTCACAATGCTAAATGTCAAAAATGAAAAGTGTCACCATGAAAAATGTCAAAAATGACAAATTTCAAGATGGCAAATGTCAAAGATGTCAAATGACAAATGTCACAATGCTAAATGTCAAAAATAAAAAGTGTCACCATGAAAAATGTAAAAAATAACAAATTTCAAGATGGCAAATGTCAAAGATGTCAAATGACAAATGTCACAATGCTAAATGTCAAAAATGAAAAGTGTCACCATGAAAAATGTCAAAAATGACAAATTTCAAGATGGCAAATGTCAAAGATGTCAAATGACAAATGTCACAATGCTTAATGTCAAAAATGAAAAGTGTCACCATGAAAAATGTCAAAAATAACAAATTTCAAGATGGCAAATGTCAAAGATGTCAAATGACAAATGTCACAATGCTAAATGTCAAAAATGAAGTGTCACCATGAAAAATGTCAAAAATGACAAATTTCAAGATGGCAAATGTCAAAACTGACAAATGTCACAATGCTAAATGTCAAAAATGATAAGTGTCACCATGAAAAATGTCAAAAATGACAAATTTCAAGATGGCAAATGTCCAAGATGTCAAATGACAAATGTCACAATGCTAAATGTCAAAAATGACAAATTTCAAGATGGCAAATGTCAAAGATGTCAAATGACAAATGTCACAATGCTAAATGTCAAAAATGAAAAGTGTCACCATGAAAAATGTCAAAAATGACAAATTTCAAGATGGCAAATGTCAATGATGTCAAATGACAAATGTCACATTGCTAAATGTCAAAAATGAAAAGTGTCACCATGAAAAATGTCAAAAATAACAAATTTCAAGATGGCAAATGTCAAAGATGTTAAATGACAAATGTCACAATGCTAAATGTCAAAAATGAAAAGTGTCACCATGAAAAATGTCAAAAATGACAAATTTCAAGATGGCAAATGTCAAAGATGTCAAATGACAAATGTCACAATGCTAAATGTCAAAAATGAAAAGTGTCACCATGAAAAATGTCAAAAATGACAAATTTCAAGATAGCAAATGTCAAAGATGTCAAATGACAAATGTCACAATGCTAAATGTCAAAAATGACAAATTTCAAGATGGCAAATGTCAAAGATGTCAAATGACAAATGTCACAATGCTAAATGTCAAAAATGATAAGTGTCACCATGAAAAATGTCAAAAATGACAAATTTCAAGATGGCAAATGTCCAAGATGTCAAATGACAAATGTCACAATGCTAAATGTCAAAAATGACAAATTTCAAGATGGCAAATGTCAAAGATGTCAAATGACAAAAGCCACAATGCTAAATGTCAAAAATGAAAAGTGTCAAAAATGACAAATTTCAAGATGGCAAATGTCTAAGATGTCAAATGACAAATGTCACAATGCTAAATGTCAAAAATGAAAAGTGTCACCGTGAAAAATGTCAAAAATGACAAATTTCAAGATGGCAAATGTCAAAGATGTCAAATGACAAATGTCACAATGCTAAATGTCAAAAATGAAAAGTGTCACCATAAAAAATGTCAAAAATGACAAATTTCAAGATGGCAAATGTCAAAGATGTCAAATGACAAATGTCACAATGCTAAGTGTCAAAAATGAAAAGTGTCCCCATGAAAAATGTCAATAATGACAAATTTCAAGATGGCAAATGTCAAAGATGTCAAATGACAAATGTCACAATGCTAAATGTCAAAAATGAAAAGTGTCACCATGAAAAATGTCAAAAATAACAAATTTCAAGATGGCAAATGTCAAAGATGTAGAATATGACAAATGTCACAATGAGAAATGTCAAAAATGAAAAGTGTCACCATGAAAAATGTCAAAAATGACAAATTTCAAGATGGCAAATGTCAAAGATGTCTAATTACAAATGTCACAATGCTAAATGTCAAAAATGAAAAGTGTCACAATGAAAAATGTCAAAAATGACAACTTTCAAGATGGCAAATATCAAAGATGTCAAATGACAAATGTCACAATGCTAAATGTCAAAAATGACAAATTTCAAGATCGCAAATGTCAAAACTGACAAATGTCACAATGCTAAATGTCAAAAATGAAAAGTGTCACCATGAAAAATGTCAAAAATGACAAATTTCAAGATGGCAAATGTCAAAGATGTCAAATGACAAATGTCACAATGCTAAATGTCAAAAATGAAAAGTGTCACCATGAAAAATGTCAAAAATAACAAATTTCAAGATCGCAAATGTCAAAGATGTCAAATGACAAATGTCACAATGCTAAATGTCAAAAATGAAAAGTGTCACCATGAAAAATGTCAAAAATAACAAATTTCAACATGGCAAATGTCAAAGATGTCAAATGACAAATGTCACAATGCTAAATGTCAAAAATGACAAATTTCAAGATGGCAAATGTCAAAGATGTCAAATGACAAATGTCACAATGCTAAATGTAAAAAATGATAAGTGTCACCATGAAAAATGTCAAAAATGACAAATTTCAAGATGGCAAATGTCCAAGATGTCAAATGACAAATGTCACAATGCTAAATGTCAAAAATGACAAATTTCAAGATGGCAAATGTCAAAGATGTCAAATGACAAAAGCCACAATGCTAAATGTCAAAAATGAAAAGTGTCAAAAATGACAAATTTCAAGATGGCAAATGTCTAAGATGTCAAATGACAAATGTCACAATGCTAAATGTCAAAAATGAAAAGTGTCACCGTGAAAAATGTCAAAGATGGCAAATGTCAAAGATGTCAAATGACAAATGTCACAATGCTAAATGTCAAAAATGAAAAGTGTCACCATAAAAAATGTCAAAAATGACAAATTTCAAGATGGCAAATGTCAAAGATGTCAAATGACAAATGTCACAATGCTAAGTGTCAAAAATGAAAAGTGTCCCCATGAAAAATGTCAATAATGACAAATTTCAAGATGGCAAATGTCAAAGATGTCAAATGACAAATGTCACAATGCTAAATGTCAAAAATGAAAAGTGTCACCATGAAAAATGTCAAAAATAACAAATTTCAAGATGGCAAATGTCAAAGATGTCGAATATGACAAATGTCACAATGATAAATGTCAAAAATGACAAATGTCACAATGCTAAATGTCAAAAATGACAAATTTCAAGATGGCAAATGTCAAAACTGACAAATGTCACAATGCTAAATGTCAAAAATGAAAAGTGTCACCATGAAAAATGTCAAAAATGACAAATTTCAAGATGGCAAATGTCAAAGATGTCAAATGACAAATGTCACAATGCTAAATGTCAAAAATGAAAAGTGTCACCATAAAAAATGTCAAAAATAACAAATTTCAAGATGGCAAATGTCAAAGATGTCAAAACTGACAAATGTCACAAAGTTAAATGTCAAAAATGATAAGTGTCACCATGAAAAATGTCAAAAATGACAAATTTCAAGATGGCAAATGTCCAAGATGTCAAATGACAAATGTCACAATGCTAAATGTCAAAAATGACAAATTTCAAGATGGCAAATGTCAAAGATGTCAAATGACAAATGTCACAATGCTAAATGTCAAAAATGAAAAGTGTCACCATGAAAAATGTTTAAAATGACAAATTTCAAGATGGCAAATGTCAAAGATGTCAAATGACAAATGTCACAATGCTAAATGTCAAAAATGAAAAGTGTCACCATGAAAAATGTCAAAAATGACAAATTTCAAGATGGCAAATATCAAAGATGTCAAATGACAAATGTCACAATGCTAAATGTCAAAAATGACAAATTTCAAGATGGCAAATGTCAAAGATGTCAAATGACAAATGTCACAATGCTAAATGTCAAAAATGAAAAGTGTCACCATGAAAAATGTCAAAAATGACAAATTTCAAGATGGCAAATGTCAAAGATGTCAAATGACAAATGTCACAATGCTAAATGTCAAAAATAAAAAGTGTCACCATGAAAAATGTAAAAAATAACAAATTTCAAGATGGCAAATGTCAAAGATGTCAAATGACAAATGTCACAATGCTAATGTCAAAAATGAAAAGTGTCACCATGAAAAATGTCAAAAATGACAAATTTCAAGATGGCAAATGTCAAAGATGTCAAATGACAAATGTCACAATGCTTAATGTCAAAAATGAAAAGTGTCACCATGAAAAATGTCAAAAATAACAAATTTCAAGATGGCAAATGTCAAAGATGTCAAATGACAAATGTCACAATGCTAAATGTCAAAAATGAAAAGTGTCACCATGAAAAATGTCAAAAATGACAAATTTCAAGATGGCAAATGTCAAAACTGACAAATGTCACAATGCTAAATGTCAAAAATGATAAGTGTCACCATGAAAAATGTCAAAAATGACAAATTTCAAGATGGCAAATGTCCAAGATGTCAAATGACAAATGTCACAATGCTAAATGTCAAAAATGACAAATTTCAAGATGGCAAATGTCAAAGATGTCAAATGACAAATGTCACAATGCTAAATGTCAAAAATGAAAAGTGTCACCATGAAAAATGTCAAAAATGACAAATTTCAAGATGGCAAATGTCAATGATGTCAAATGACAAATGTCACATTGCTAAATGTCAAAAATGAAAAGTGTCACCATGAAAAATGTCAAAAATAACAAATTTCAAGATGGCAAATGTCAAAGATGTCAAATGACAAATGTCACAATGCTAAATGTCAAAAATGAAAAGTGTCACCATGAAAAATGTCAAAAATGACAAATTTCAAGATGGCAAATGTCAAAGATGTCAAATGACAAATGTCACAATGCTAAATGTCAAAAATGAAAAGTGTCACCATGAAAAATGTCAAAAATGACAAATTTCAAGATAGCAAATGTCAAAGATGTCAAATGACAAATGTCACCATGCTAAATGTCAAAAATGAAAAGTGTCACCATGAAAAATGTCAAAAATGAAAAATGTCAACATGAAAAATGTCAAAAATGACAAATTTCAAGATGGCAAATGTCAAAACTGACAAATATCACAATGCTAAATGTCAAAAATGATAAGTGTCACCATGAAAAATGTCAAAAATGACAAATTTCAAGATGGCAAATGTCCAAGATGTCAAATGACAAATGTCACAATGCTAAATGTCAAAAATGAAAAGTGTCACCATGAAAAATGTCAAAAATGACAAATTTCAAGATGGCAAATGTCCAAGATGTCAAATGACAAATGTCATAATGCTAAATGTCAAAAATGACAAATTTCAAGATAGCAAATGTCAAAGATGTCAAATGACAAATGTCACAATGCTAAATGTCAAAAATGAAAAGTGTCACCATGAAAAATGTTAAAAATGACAAATTTCAAGATGGCAAATGTCAATGATGTCAAATGACAAATGTCACAATGCTAAATGTCAAAAATGAAAAGTGTCACCATGAAAAATGTCAAACATGACAAATTTCAAGATGGCAAATGTCAAAGATGTAAAATGACAAATGTCACAATGCTAAATGTCAAAAATGAAAAGTGTCACCATGAAAAATGTCAAAAATAACAAATTTCAAGATCGCAAATGTCAAAGATGTCAAATGACAAATGTCACAATGCTAAATGTCAAAAATGAAAAGCGTCACCATGAAAAATGTCTAAAATGACAAATTTCAAGATGGCAAATGTCAAAGATGTCAAATGACAAATGTCACAATGCTAAATGTCAAAAATGATAAGTGTCACCATGAAAAATGTCAAAAATGACAAATTTCAAGATGGCAAATGTCCAAGATGTCAAATGACAAATGTCACAATGCTAAATGTCAAAAATGAAAAGTGTCACCATGAAAAATGTCAAAAATGACAAATTTCAAGATGGCAAATGTCAAAGATGGCAAATGACAAATGTCACAATGCTAAATGTCGAAAATGAAAAGTGTCACCATGAAAAATGTCAAAAATAACAAATTTCAAGATGGCAAATGTCAAAGATGTCAAATGACAAATGTCACAATGCTAAATGTCAAAAATGAAAAGTGTCACCATGAAAAATGTCAAAAATGACAAATTTCAAGATAACAAATGTCAAAGATGTCAAATGACAAATGTCACAATGCTAAATGTCAAAAATGAAAAGTGTCACCATGAAAAATGTCAAAAATGACAAATTTCAAGATGGCAAATATCAAAAATGTCAAATGACAAATGTCACAATGCTAAATGTCAAAAATGAAAAGTGTCACCATGAAAAATGTCAAAAATGACAAATTTCAAGATGGCGAATGTCAAAGATGTCAAATGTCACAATGCTAAATGTCAAAAATGAAAAGTGTCACCATGAAAAATGTCAAAAATAACAAATTTCAAGATGGCAAATGTCAAAGATGTCAAATGACAAATATCACAATGCTAAATGTCAAAAATGAAAAGTGTCACCATGAAAAATGTCAAAAATGACAAATTTCAAGATGGCAAATGTCAAAGATGTCAAATGACAAATGTCACAATGCTAAATGTCAAAAATGAAAAGTGTCACCATAAAAAATGTCAAAAATAACAAATTTCAAGATGGCAAATGTCAAAGATGTCAAATGACAAATGTCACAATGCTAAATGTCAAAAATGAAAAGTGTCACCATGAAAAATGTCAAAAATGACAAATTTCAAGATGGCAAATGTCAAAACTGACAAATGTCACAATGCTAAATGTCAAAAATGATAAGTGTCACCATGAAAAATGTCAAAAATGACAAATTTCAAGATGGCAAATGTCCAAGATGTCAAATGACAAATGTCACAATGCTAAATGTCAAAAATGACAAATTTCAAGATGGCAAATGTCAAAAATGTCAAATGACAAATGTCACAATGCTAAATGTCAAAAATGAAAAGTGTCACCATGACAAATGTCAAAAATGACAAATTTCAAGATGGCAAATGTCAATGATGTCAAATGACAAATGTCACAATGCTAAATGTCAAAAATGAAAAGTGTCACCATGAAAAATGTCAAAAATGACAAATTTCAAGATGGCAAATATCAAAGATGTCAAATGACAAATGTCACAATGCTAAATGTCAAAAATGACAAATTTCAAGATGGCAAATGTCAAAGATGTCAAATGACAAATGTCACAATGCTAAATGTCAAAAATAAAAAGTGTCACCATGAAAAATGTCAAAAATGACAAATTTCAAGATGGCAAATGTCAAAGATGTCAAATGACAAATGTCACAATGCTAAATGTCAAAAATGAAAAGTGTCACCATGAAAAATGTCAAAAATAACAAATTTCAAGATGGCAAATGTCAAAGATGTCAAATGACAAATGTCACAATGCTAAATGTCAAAAATGAAAAGTGTCACCATGAAAAATGTCTAAAATGACAAATTTCAAGATGGCAAATGTCAAAGATGTCAAATGACAAATGTCACAATGCTAAATGTCAAAAATAAAAAGTGTCACCATGAAAAATGTCAAAAATGACAAATTTCAAGATGGCAAATGTCCAAGATGTCAAATGACAAATGTCATAATGCTAAATGTCAAAAATGAAAAGTGTCACCATGAAAAATGTCAAAAATGACAAATTTCAAGATGGCAAATGTCAAAACTGACAAATGTCACAATGCTAAATGTCAAAAATGATAAGTGTCACCATGAAAAATGTCAAAAATGACAAATTTCTAGATGGCAAATGTCCAAGATGTCAAATGACAAATGTCACAATGCTTAATGTCAAAAATGACAAATTTCAAGATGGCAAATGTCAAAGATGTCAAATGACAAATGTCACAATGCTAAATGTCAAAAATGAAAAGTGTCACCATGAAAAATGTCAAAAATGACAAATTTCAAGATGGCAAATGTCAAAGATGTCAAATGACAAATGTCACAATGCTAAATGTCAAAGATGTCAAATGACAAATGTCACAATGCTAAATGTCAAAAATGAAAAGTGTCACCTTGAAAAATGTCAAAAATAACAAATTTCAAGATGGCAAATGTCAAAGATGTCAAATGACAAATGCCACAATGCTAAATGTCAAAAATGAAAAGTGTCACCATGAAAAATGTCAAAAATTACAAATTTCAAGATGGCAAATGTCAAAGATGTCAAATGACAAAGTCACAATGCTAAATGTCAAAAATGACAAATTTCAAGATGACAAATGTCAAAGATGTCAAATGACAAATGTCACAATGCTAAATGTCAAAAATGAAAAGTGTCACCATGAAAAATGTTAAAAATGACAAATTTCAAGATGGCAAATGTCAATGATGTCAAATGACAAATGTCACAATGCTAAATGTCAAAAATGAAAAGTGTCACCATGAAAAATGTCAAAAATGACAAATTTCAAGATGGCAAATATCAAAGATGTCAAATGACAAATGTCACAATGCTAAATGTCAAAAATGACAAATTTCAAGATGGCAAATGTCAAAGATGTCAAATGACAAATGTCACAATGCTAAATGTCAAAAATGAAAAGTGTCACCATGAAAAATGTCAAAAATGACAAATTTCAAGATGGCAAATGTCAAAGATGTAAAATGACAAATGTCACAATGCTAAATGTCAAAAATGAAAAGTGTCACCATGAAAAATGTCAAAAATAACAAATTTCAAGATGGCAAATGTCAAAGATGTCAAATGACAAATGTCACAATGCTAAATGTCAAAAATGAAAAGTGTCACCATGAAAAATGTCAAAAATGACAAATTTCAAGATGGCAAATGTCAAAGATGTCAAATGACAAATGTCACAATGCTAAATGTCAAAAATGAAAAGTGTCACCATGAAAAATGTCAAAAATGACAAATTTCAAGATGGCAAATATCAAAGATGTCAAATGACAAATGTCAAAAATGACAAATTTCAAGATGGCAAATGTCAAAGATGTCAAATGACAAATGTCACAATGCTAAATGTCAAAAATGAAAAGTGTCACCATGAAAAATGTCAAAAATGACAAATTTCAAGATGGCAAATGTCCAAGATGTCAAATGACAAATGTCACAATGCTAAATGTCAAAACTAAAAAGCGTCACCATGAAAAATGTCTAAAATGACAAATTTCAAGATGGCAAATGTCAAAGATGTCAAATGACAAATGTCACAATGCTAAATGTCAAAAATGATAAGTGTCACCATGAAAAATGTCAAAAATGACAAATTTCAAGATGGCAAATGTCCAAGATGTCAAATGACAAATGTCACAATGCTAAATGTCAAAAATGAAAAGTGTCACCATGAAAAATGTCAAAAATGACAAATTTCAAGATGGCAAATGTCAAAGATGGCAAATGACAAATGTCACAATGCTAAATGTCGAAAATGAAAAGTGTCACCATGAAAAATGTCAAAAATAACAAATTTCAAGATGGCAAATGTCAAAGATGTCAAATGACAAATGTCACAATGCTAAATGTCAAAAATGAAAAGTGTCACCATGAAAAATGTCAAAAATGACAAATTTCAAGATGGCAAATGTCAAAGATGGCAAATGACAAATGTCACAATGCTAAATGTCGAAAATGAAAAGTGTCACCATGAAAAATGTCAAAAATAACAAATTTCAAGATGGCAAATGTCAAAGATGTCAAATGACAAATGTCACAATGCTAAATGTCAAAAATGAAAAGTGTCACCATGAAAAATGTCAAAAATGACAAATTTCAAGATGGCAAATGTCAAAGATGGCAAATGACAAATGTCACAATGCTAAATGTCAAAAATGAAAAGTGTCACCATGAAAAATGTTAAAAATAACAAATTTCAAGATGGCAAATGTCAAAGATGTCAAATGACAAAGGTCACATTGCTAAATGTCAAAAATGAAAAGTGTCACCATGAAAAATGTCAAAAATGACAAATTTCAAGATGGAAAATGTCAAAACTGACAAATGTCACAATGCTAAATGTCAAAAATGATAAGTGTCACCATGAAAAATGTCAAAAATGACAAATTTCAAGATGGCAAATGTCCAAGATGTCAAATGACAAATGTCACAATGCTAAATGTCAAAAATGAAAAGTGTCACCATGAAAAATGTCAAAAATGACAAATTTCAAGATGGCAAATGTCAAAGATGGCAAATGACAAATGTCACAATGCTAAATGTCAAAAATGAAAAGTGTCACCATGAAAAATGTTAAAAATAACAAATTTCAAGATGGCAAATGTCAAAGATGTCAAATGACAAATGTCACAATGCTAAATGTCAAAAATGAAAAGTGTCACCATGAAAAATGTCAAAAATGACAAATTTCAAGATGGCAAATGTCAAAGATGGCAAATGACAAATGTCACAATGCTAAATGTCAAAAATGAAAAGTGTCACCATGAAAAATGTTAAAAATAACAAATTTCAAGATGGCAAATGTCAAAGATGTCAAATGACAAAGGTCACATTGCTAAATGTCAAAAATGAAAAGTGTCACCATGAAAAATGTCAAAAATGACAAATTTCAAGAGGGCAAATATCAAAGATGTCAAATGAAAAATGTCACAATGCTAAATGTCAAAAATGAAAAATTTCAAGATGGCAAATGTCAAAGATGTCAAATGACAAATGTCACAATGCTAAATGTCAAAAATGAAAAGTGTCACCATGAAAAATGTCAAAAATGACAAATTTCAAGATGGCAAATGTCAAAGATGTCAAATGACAAATGTCACAATGCTAAATGTCAAAAATGAAAAGTGTCACCATGAAAAATGTCAAAAATAACAAATTTCAAGATGGCAAATGTCAAAGATGTCAAATGAAAAATGTCACAATGCTAAATGTCAAAAATGAAAAGTGTCACCATGAAAAATGTCTAAAATGACAAATTTCAAGATGGCAAATGTCAAAGATGTCAAATGACAAATGTCACAATGCTAAATGTCAAAAATAAAAAGTGTCACCATGAAAAATGTCAAAAATAACAAATTTCAAGATGGCAAATGTCAAAGATGTCAAATGACAAAGGTCACATTGCTAAATGTCAAAAATGAAAAGTGTCACCATGAAAAATGTCAAAAATGACAAATTTCAAGATGGAAAATGTCAAAACTGACAAATGTCACAATGCTAAATGTCAAAAATGATAAGTGTCACCATGAAAAATGTCAAAAATGACAAATTTCAAGATGGCAAATGTCCAAGATGTCAAATGACAAATGTCACAATGCTAAATGTCAAAAATGACAAATTTCAAGATGGCAAATGTCAAAGATGTCAAATGACAAATGTCACAATGCTAAATGTCAAAAATAAAAACTGTCACCATGAAAAATGTCAAAAATGACAAATTTCAAGATGGCAAATGTCAAAGATGTCAAATGACAAATGTCACAATGCTAAATGTCAAAGATGTCAAATGACAAATGTCACAATGCTAAATGTCAAAAATGAAAAGTGTCACCTTGAAAAATGTCAAAAATAACAAATTTCAAGATAGCAAATGTCAAAGATGTCAAATGACAAATGCCACAATGCTAAATGTCAAAAATAAAAAGTGTCACCATGAAAAATGTCAAAAATGACAAATTTCAAGATGGCAAATGTCAAAGATGTCAAATGACAAATGTCACAATGCTAAATGTCAAAAATGACAAATTTCAAGATGGCAAATGTCAAAGATGTCAAATGACAAATGTCACAATGCTAAATGTCAAAAATGAAAAGTGTCACCATGAAAAATGTTAAAAATGACAAATTTCAAGATGGCAAATGTCAATGATGTCAAATGACAAATGTCACAATGCTAAATGTCAAAAATAAAAAGTGTCACCATAAAAAATGTCAAAAATGACAAATTTCAAGATGGCAAATATCAAAGATGTCAAATGACAAATGTCACAATGCTAAATGTCAAAAATGACAAATTTCAAGATGGCAAATGTCAAAGATGTCAAATGACAAATGTCACAATGCTAAATGTCAAAAATGAAAAGTGTCACCATGAAAAATGTCAAAAATGACAAATTTCAAGATGGCAAATGTCAAAGATGTAAAATGACAAATGTCACAATGCTAAATGTCAAAAATGAAAAGTGTCACCATGAAAAATGTCAAAAATAACAAATTTCAAGATGGCAAATGTCAAAGATGTCAAATGACAAATGTCACAATGCTAAATGTCAAAAATGAAAAGTGTCACCATGAAAAATGTCTAAAATGACAAATTTCAAGATGGCAAATGTCAAAGATGTCAAATGACAAATGTCACAATGCTAAATGTCAAAAATGATAAGTGTCACCATGAAAAATGTCAAAAATGACAAATTTCAAGATGGCAAATGTCCAAGATGTCAAATGACAAATGTCATAATGCTAAATGTCAAAAATAACAAATTTCAAGATGGCAAATGTCAAAGATGTCAAATGACAAATGTCACAATGCTAAATGTCAAAAATGAAAAGTGTCACCATGAAAAATGTTAAAAATGACAAATTTCATGATGGCAAATGTCAATGATGTCAAATGACAAATGTCTCAATGCTAAATGTCAAAAATGAAAAGTGTCACCATGAAAAATGTCAAAAATGACAAATTTCAAGATGTCAAAGATGTAAAATGTCAAATGTCACAATGCTAAATGTCAAAAATGAAAAGTGTCACCATGAAAAATGTCAAAAATAACAAATTTCAAGATGGCAAATGTCAAAGATGTCAAATGTCAAAGATGTCAAATGACAAATGTCACAATGCTAAATGTCAAAAATGAAAAGCGTCACCATGAAAAATGTCTAAAATGACAAATTTCAAGATGGCAAATGTCAAAGATGTCAAATGACAAATGTCACAATGCTAAATGTCAAAAATGATAAGTGTCACCATGAAAAATGTCAAAAATGACAAATTTCAAGATGGCAAATGTCCAAGATGTCAAATGACAAATGTCACAATGCTTAATGTCAAAAATGACAAATTTCAAGATGGCAAATGTCAAAGATGTCAAATGACAAATGTCACAATGCTAAATGTCAAAAATGAAAAGTGTCACCATGAAAAATGTCTAAAATGACAAATTTCAAGATGGCAAATGTCAATGATGTCAAATGACAAATGTCACAATGCTAAATGTCAAAAATAAAAAGTGTCACCATGAAAAATGTCAAAAATAACAAATTTCAAGATGGCAAATGTCAAAGAT
Source organism: Altica lythri (assembly GCA_964028335.1). Taxonomy (NCBI): domain Eukaryota; kingdom Metazoa; phylum Arthropoda; class Insecta; order Coleoptera; family Chrysomelidae; genus Altica; species Altica lythri. The sequence goes on along the minus strand of OZ034800.1, from coordinate 10,693,419 downwards.
GTCAAATGACAAAGGTCACAATGCTAAATGTCAAAAATGAAAAGTGTCACCATGAAAAATGTCAAAAATGACAAATTTCAAGATGGCAAATGTCAAAACTGACAAATGTCACAATGCTAAATGTCAAAAATGATAAGTGTCACCATGAAAAATGTCAAAAATGACAAATTTCAAGATGGCAAATGTCCAAGATGTCAAATGACAAATGTCACAATGCTAAATGTCAAAAATGACCAATTTCAAGATGGCAAATGTCAAAGATGTCAAATGACAAATGTCACAATGCTAAATGTCAAAAATGAAAACTGTCACCATGAAAAATGTCAAAAATGACAAATTTCAAGATGGCAAATGTCAAAGATGTCAAATGACAAATGTCACAATGCTAAATGTCAAAGATGTCAAATGACAAATGTCACAATGCTAAATGTCAAAAATGAAAAGTGTCACCTTGAAAAATGTCAAAAATAACAAATTTCAAGATGGCAAATGTCAAAGATGTCAAATGACAAATGCCACAATGCTAAATGTCAAAAATGAAAAGTGTCACCATGAAAAATGTCAAAAATGACAAATTTCAAGATGGCAAATGTCAAAGATGTCAAATGACAAATGTCACAATGCTAAATGTCAAAAATGACAAATTTCAAGATGGCAAATGTCAAAGATGTCAAATGACAAATGTCACAATGCTAAATGTCAAAAATGAAAAGGGTCACCATGAAAAATGTTAAAAATGACAAATTTCAAGATGGCAAATGTCAATGATGTCAAATGACAAATGTCACAATGCTAAATGTCAAAAATGAAAAGTGTCACCATGAAAAATGTCAAAAATGACAAATTTCAAGATGGCAAATATCAAAGATGTCAAATGACAAATGTCACAATGCTAAATGTCAAAAATGACAAATTTCAAGATGGCAAATGTCAAAGATGTCAAATGACAAATGTCACAATGCTAAATGTCAAAAATGAAAAGTGTCACCATGAAAAATGTCAAAAATGACAAATTTCAAGATGGCAAATGTCAAAGATGTAAAATGACAAATGTCACAATGCTAAATGTCAAAAATGAAAAGTGTCACCATGAAAAATGTCAAAAATAACAAATTTCAAGATGGCAAATGTCAAAGATGTCAAATGACAAATGTCAAAAATGATAAGTGTCACCATGAAAAATGTCAAAAATGACAAATTTCAAGATGGCAAATGTCCAAGATGTCAAATGACAAATGTCATAATGCTAAATGTCAAAAATAACAAATTTCAAGATGGCAAATGTCAAAGATGTCAAATGACAAATGTCACAATGCTAAATGTCAAAAATGAAAAGTGTCACCATGAAAAATGTTAAAAATGACAAATTTCATGATGGCAAATGTCAATGATGTCAAATGACAAATGTCTCAATGCTAAATGTCAAAAATGAAAAGTGTCACCATGAAAAATGTCAAAAATGACAAATTTCAAGATGTCAAAGATGTAAAATGACAAATGTCACAATGCTAAATGTCAAAAATGAAAAGTGTCACCATGAAAAATGTCAAAAATAACAAATTTCAAGATGGCAAATGTCAAAGATGTCAAATGACAAATGTCACAATGCTAAATGTCAAAAATGAAAAGCGTCACCATGAAAAATGTCTAAAATGACAAATTTCAAGATGGCAAATGTCAAAGATGTCAAATGACAAATGTCACAATGCTAAATGTCAAAAATGATAAGTGTCACCATGAAAAATGTCAAAAAAGACAAATTTCAAGATGGCAAATGTCCAAGATGTCAAATGACAAATGTCACAATGCTTAATGTCAAAAATGACAAATTTCAAGATGGCAAATGTCAAAGATGTCAAATGACAAATGTCACAATGCTAAATGTCAAAAATGAAAAGTGTCACCATGAAAAATGTTAAAAATGACAAATTTCAAGATGGCAAATGTCAATGATGTCAAATGACAAATGTCACAATGCTAAATGTCAAAAATGAAAAGTGTCACCATGAAAAATGTCAAAAATGACAAATTTCAAGATGGCAAATATCAAAGATGTCAAATGACAAATGTCCCAATGCTAAATGTCAAAAATGACAAATTTCAAGATGGCAAATGTCAAAGATGTCAAATGACAGATGTCACAATGCTAAATGTCAAAAATGAAAAGTGTCACCATGAAAAATGTCAAAAATGACAAATTTCAAGATGGCAAATGTCAAAGATGTCAAATGACAAATGTCACAATGCTAAATGTCAAAAATGAAAAGTGTCACCATGAAAAATGTCAAAAATAACAAATTTCAAGATGGCAAATGTCAAAGATGTCAAATGACAAATGTCACAATGCTAAATGTCAAAAATAAAAAGTGTCACCATGAAAAATGTCTAAAATGACAAATTTCAAGATGGCAAATGTCAAAGATGTCAAATGACAAATGTCACAATGCTAAATGTCAAAAATAAAAAGTGTCACCATGAAAAATGTCAAAAATAACAAATTTCAATATGGCAAATGTCAAAACTGACAAATGTCACAATGCTAAATGTCAAAAATGATAAGTGTCACCATGAAAAATGTCAAAAATGACAAATTTCAAGATGGCAAATATCCAAGATGTCAAATGACAAATGTCACAATGCTAAATGTCAAAAATGAAAAGTGTCACCATGAAAAATGTCAAAAATGACAAATTTCAAGATGGCAAATGTCAAAGATGTCAAATGACAAATGTCACAATGCTAAATGTCAAAAATGACAAATTTCAAGATGGCAAATGTCAAAGATGTCAAATGACAAATGTCACAATGCTAAATGTCAAAAATGAAAAGGGTCACCATGAAAAATGTTAAAAATGACAAATTTCAAGATGGCAAATGTCAATGATGTCAAATGACAAATGTCACAATGCTAAATGTCAAAAATGAAAAGTGTCACCATGAAAAATGTCAAAAATGACAAATTTCAAGATGGCAAATATCAAAGATGTCAAATGACAAATGTCACAATGCTAAATGTCAAAAATGACAAATTTCAAGATGGCAAATGTCAAAGATGTCAAATGACAAATGTCACAATGCTAAATGTCAAAAATGAAAAGTGTCACCATGAAAAATGTCAAAAATGACAAATTTCAAGATGGCAAATGTCAAAGATGTAAAATGACAAATGTCACAATGCTAAATGTCAAAAATGAAAAGTGTCACCATGAAAAATGTCAAAAATAACAAATTTCAAGATGGCAAATGTCAAAGATGTCAAATGACAAATGTCACAATGCTAAATGTCAAAAATGATAAGTGTCACCATGAAAAATGTCAAAAATGACAAATTTCAAGATGGCAAATGTCCAAGATGTCAAATGACAAATGTCATAATGCTAAATGTCAAAAATAACAAATTTCAAGATGGCAAATGTCAAAGATGTCAAATGACAAATGTCACAATGCTAAATGTCAAAAATGAAAAGTGTCACCATGAAAAATGTTAAAAATGACAAATTTCATGATGGCAAATGTCAATGATGTCAAATGACAAATGTCTCAATGCTAAATGTCAAAAATGAAAAGTGTCACCATGAAAAATGTCAAAAATGACAAATTTCAAGATGTCAAAGATGTAAAATGACAAATGTCACAATGCTAAATGTCAAAAATGAAAAGTGTCACCATGAAAAATGTCAAAAATAACAAATTTCAAGATGGCAAATGTCAAAGATGTCAAATGACAAATGTCACAATGCTAAATGTCAAAAATGAAAAGCGTCACCATGAAAAATGTCTAAAATGACAAATTTCAAGATGGCAAATGTCAAAGATGTCAAATGACAAATGTCACAATGCTAAATGTCAAAAATGATAAGTGTCACCATGAAAAATGTCAAAAAAGACAAATTTCAAGATGGCAAATGTCCAAGATGTCAAATGACAAATGTCACAATGCTTAATGTCAAAAATGACAAATTTCAAGATGGCAAATGTCAAAGATGTCAAATGACAAATGTCACAATGCTAAATGTCAAAAATGAAAAGTGTCACAATGAAAAATGTTAAAAATGACAAATTTCAAGATGGCAAATGTCAATGATGTCAAATGACAAATGTCACAATGCTAAATGTCAAAAATGAAAAGTGTCACCATGAAAAATGTCAAAAATGACAAATTTCAAGATGGCAAATATCAAAGATGTCAAATGACAAATGTCCCAATGCTAAATGTCAAAAATGACAAATTTCAAGATGGCAAATGTCAAAGATGTCAAATGACAGATGTCACAATGCTAAATGTCAAAAATGAAAAGTGTCACCATGAAAAATGTCAAAAATGACAAATTTCAAGATGGCAAATGTCAAAGATGTCAAATGACAAATGTCACAATGCTAAATGTCAAAAATGAAAAGTGTCACCATGAAAAATGTCAAAAATAACAAATTTCAAGATGGCAAATGTCAAAGATGTCAAATGACAAATGTCACAATGCTAAATGTCAAAAATAAAAAGTGTCACCATGAAAAATGTCTAAAATGACAAATTTCAAGATGGCAAATGTCAAAGATGTCAAATGACAAATGTCACAATGCTAAATGTCAAAAATAAAAAGTGTCACCATGAAAAATGTCAAAAATAACAAATTTCAATATGGCAAATGTCAAAACTGACAAATGTCACAATGCTAAATGTCAAAAATGATAAGTGTCACCATGAAAAATGTCAAAAATGACAAATTTCAAGATGGCAAATATCCAAGATGTCAAATGACAAATGTAACAATGCTAAATGTCAAAAATGAAAAGTGTCACCTTGAAAAATGTCAAAAATAACAAATTTCAAGATGGCAAATGTCAAAGATGTCAAATGACAAATGTCACAATGCTAAATGTCAAAAATGAAAAGTGTCACCATGAAAAATGTCAAAAATGACAAATTTCAAGGTGGCAAATGTCAAAGATGTCAAATGACAAATGTCACAATGCTAAATGTCAAAAATGATAAGTGTCACCATGAAAAATGTCAAAAATGACAAATTTCAAGATTGCAAATGTCCAAGATGTCAAATGACAAATGTCACAATGCTAAATGTCAAAAATGAAAAGTGTCACCATAAAAAATGTCAAAAATGACAAATTTCAAGATGGCAAATGTCAAAGATGTCAAATGACAAATGTCACAATGCTAAATGTCAAAAATAAAAAGTGTCAAAAATGACAAATTTCAAGATGGCAAATGTCTAAGATGTCAAATGACAAATGTCACAATGCTAAATGTCAAAAATGAAAAGTGTCCCCATAAAAAATGTCAATAATGACAAATTTCAAGATGGCAAATGTCAAAGATGTCAAATGACAAATGTCACAATGCTAAATGTCAAAAATGAAAAGTGTCACCATGAAAAATGTCAAAAATGACAAATTTCAAAAAGGCAAATGTCAAAGATGTCGAATATGACAAATGTCACAATGCTAAATGTCAAAAATGAAAAGTGTCACCATGAAAAATGTCAAAAATGACAAATTTCAAGATGGCAAATGTCAAAGATGTCAAATGACAAATGTCACAATGCTAAATGTCAAAAATGAAAAGTGTCACCATGAAAAATGTCAAAAATGACAAATTTCAAGATGGCAAATATCAAAGATGTCAAATGACAAATGTCACAATGCTAAATGTCAAAAATGACAAATTTCAAGATGGCAAATGTCAAAGATGTCAAATGACAAATGTCACAATGCTAAATGCCAAAAATGAAAAGTGTCACCATGAAAAATGTCAAAAATGACAAATTTCAAGATGGCAAATGTCAAAGATGTCAAATGACAAATGTCACAATGCTTAATGTCAAAAATGAAAAGTGTCACCATGAAAAATGTCAAAAATAACAAATTTCAACATGGCAAATGTCAAAGATGTCAAATGACAAATGTCACAATGCTAAATGTCAAAAATAAAAAGTGTCAAAAATGACAAATTTCAAGATGGCAAATGTCTAAGATGTCAAATGACAAATGTCACAATGCTAAATGTAAAAAATGAAAAGTGTCACCGTGAAAAATGTCAAAAATGACAAATTTCAAGATGGCAAATGTCAAAGATGTCAAATGACAATTGCCACAATGCTAAATGTCAAAAATGAAAAGTGTCACCATGAAAAATGTCAAAAATGACAAATTTCAAAAAGGCAAATGTCAAAGATGTCAAATGACAAATGTCACAATGCTAAATGTCAAAAATGAAAAGTGTCCCCATAAAAAATGTCAATAATGACAAATTTCAAGATGGCAAATGTCAAAGATGTCAAATGACAAATGTCACAATGCTAAATGTCAAAAATGAAAAGTGTCACCATGAAAAATGTCAAAAATGACAAATTTCAAGATGGCAAATGTCAAAGATGTCAAATGACAAATGTCACAATGCTAAATGTCAAAAATGAAAAGTGTCACCATGAAAAATGTCAAAAATGACAAATTTCAAGATGGCAAATATCAAAGATGTCAAATGACAAATATCACAATGCTAAATGTCAAAAATGACAAATTTCAAGATGGCAAATGTCAAAGATGTCAAATGACAAATGTCACAATGCTAAATGTCAAAAATGAAAAGTGTCACCATGAAAAATGTCAAAAATGACAAATTTTAAGATGGCAAATGTCAAAGATGTAAAATGACAAATGTCACAATGCTAAATGTCAAAAATGAAAAGTGTCACCATGAAAAATGTCAAAAATAACAAATTTCAAGATGGCAAATGTCAAAGATGTCAAATGACAAATGTCACAATGCTAAATGTCAAAAATGACAAATTTCAAGATGGCAAATGTCAAAGATGTCAAATGACAAATGTCACAATGCTAAATGTCAAAAATAAAAAGTGTCAAAAATGACAAATTTCAAGATGGCAAATGTCTAAGATGTCAAATGACAAATGTCACAATGCTAAATGTAAAAAATAAAAAGTGTCACCGTGAAAAATGTCAAAAATGACAAATTTCAAGATGGCAAATGTCAAAGATGTCAAATGACAAATGCCACAATGCTAAATGTCAAAAATGAAAAGTGTCACCATGAAAAATGTCAAAAATGACAAATTTCAAAAAGGCAAATGTCAAAGATGTCAAATGACAAATGTCACAATGCTAAATGTCAAAAATGAAAAGTGTCCCCATAAAAAATGTCAATAATGACAAATTTCAAGATGGCAAATGTCAAAGATGTCAAATGACAAATGTCACAATGCTAAATGTCAAAAATGAAAAGTGTCACCATAAAAAATGTCAAAAATGACAAATTTCAAGATGGCAAATATCAAAGATGTCGAATATGACAAATGTCACAATGCTAAATGTCAAAAATGAAAAGTGTCACCATGAAAAATGTCAAAAATGACAAATTTCAAGATGGCAAATGTCAAAGATGTCAAATGACAAATGTCACAATGCTAAATGTCAAAAATGAAAAGTGTCACCATGAAAAATGTCAAAAATGACAAATTTCAAGATGGCAAATATCAAAGATGTCAAATGACAAATGTCACAATGCTAAATGTCAAAAATGACAAATTTCAAGATGGCAAATGTCAAAGATGTCAAATGACAAATGTCACAATGCTAAATGTCAAAAATGAAAAGTGTCACCATGAAAAATGTCAAAAATGACAAATTTCAAGATGGCAAATGTCAAAGATGTCAAATGACAAATGTCACAATGCTTAATGTCAAAAATGAAAAGTGTCACCATGAAAAATGTCAAAAATAACAAATTTCAACATGGCAAATGTCAAAGATGTCAAATGACAAATGTCACAATGCTAAATGTCAAAAATGACAAATTTCAAGATGGCAAATGTCAAAGATGTCAAATGACAAATGTCACAATGCTAAATGTCAAAAATAAAAAGTGTCACCATAAAAAATGTCAAAAATAACAAATTTCAAGATGGCAAATGTCAAAGATGTCAAATGACAAATGTCACAATGCTAAATGTCAAAAATGACAAATTTCAAGATGGCAAATGTCAAAGATGTCAAATGACAAAAGCCACAATGCTAAATGTCAAAAATGAAAAGTGTCAAAAATGACAAATTTCAAGATGGCAAATGTCTAAGATGTCAAATGACAAATGTCACAATGCTAAATGTGAAAAATGAAAAGTGTTACCGTGAAAAATGTCAAAAATGACAAATTTCAAGATGGCAAATATCAAAGATGTCAAATGACAAATGTCACAATGCTAAATGTCAAAAATGAAAAGTGTCACCATGAAAAATGTCAAAAATGACAAATTTCAAGGTGGCAAATGTCAAAACTGACAAATGTCACAATGCTAAATGTCAAAAATGATAAGTGTCACCATGAAAAATGTCAAAAATGACAAATTTCAAGATGGCAAATGTCAAAGATGTAAAATGACAAATGTCACAATGCTAAATGTCAAAAATGAAAAGTGTCACCATGAAAAATGTCAAAAATAACAAATTTCAAGATGGCAAATGTCAAAGATGTCAAATGACCAATGTCACAATGCTAAATGTCAAAAATGAAAAGTGTCACCATGAAAAATGTCAAAAATAACAAATTTCAAGATGGCAAATGTCAAAGATGTCAAATGACAAATGTCACAATGCTAAATGTCAAAAATGATAAGTGTCACCATGAAAAATGTCAAAAATGACAAATTTCAAGATGGCAAATGTCCAAGATATCAAATGACAAATGTCACAATGCTAAATGTCAAAAATGACAAATTTCAAGATGGCAAATGTCAAAGATGTCAAATGACAAATGTCACAATGCTAAATGTCAAAAATGAAAAGTGTCACCATGAAAAATGTTAAAAATGACAAATTTCAAGATGGCAAATGTCAATGATGTCAAATGACAAATGTCACAATGCTAAATGTCAAAAATGAAAAGTGTCACCATGAAAAATGTCAAAAATGACAAATTTCAAGATGGCAAATATCAAAGATGTCAAATGACAAATGTCCCAATGCTAAATGTCAAAAATGACAAATTTCAAGATGGCAAATGTCAAAGATGTCAAATGACAAATGTCACAATGCTAAATGTCAAAAATGAAAAGTGTCACCATGAAAAATGTCAAAAATGACAAATTTCAAGATGGCAAATGTCAAAGATGTCAAATGACAAATGTCACAATGCTAAATGTCAAAAATGAAAAGTGTCACCATGAAAAATGTCAAAAATAACAAATTTCATAATGGCAAATGTCAAAGATGTCAAATGACAAATGTCACAATGCTAAATGTCAAAAATGAAAAGTGTCACCATGAAAAATGTCTAAAATGACAAATTTCAAGATGGCAAATGTCAAAGATGTCAAATGACAAATGTCACAATGCTAAATGTCAAAAATAAAAAGTGTCACCATGAAAAATGTCAAAAATAACAAATTTCAAGATGGCAAATGTCAAAGATGTCAAATGACAAATGTCACAATGCTAAATGTCAAAAATGAAAAGTGTCACCATTAAAAATTGTCAAAAATGACAAATTTCAAGATGGCAAATGTCAAAACTGACAAATGTCACAATGCTAAATGTCAAAAATGATAAGTGTCACCATGAAAAATGTCAAAAATGACAAATTTCAAGATGGCAAATGTCCAAGATGTCAAATGACAAATGTCACAATGCTAAATGTCAAAAATGACAAATTTCAAGATGGCAAATGTCAAAGATGTCAAATGACAAATGTCACAATGCTAAATGTCAAAAATGAAAAGTGTCACCATGAAAAATGTCAAAAATGACAAATTTCAAGATGGCAAATGTCAAAGATGTCAAATGACAAATGTCACAATGCTAAATGTAAAAATGAAAAGTGTCACCTTGAAAAATGTCAAAAATAACAAATTTCAAGATGGCAAATGTCAAAGATGTCAAATGACAAATGTCACAATGCTAAATGTCAAAAATGAAAAGTGTCACCATGAAAAATGTCAAAAATGACAAATTTCAAGATGGCAAATGTCAAAGATGTCAAATGACAAATGTCACAATTCTAAATGTCAAAAATAAAAAGTGTCAAAAATGACAAATTTCAAGATGGCAAATGTCTAAGATGTCAAATGACAAATGTCACAATGCTAAATGTCAAAAATGAAAAGTGTCATCGTGAAAAATGTCAAAAATGACAAATTTCAAGATGGCAAATGTTAAAGATGTCAAATGACAAATGTCACAATGCTAAATGTCAAAAATGAAAAGTGTCACCATGAAAAATGTCAAAAATGACAAATTTCAAGATGGCAAATGTCAAAGATGTCAAATGACAAATGTCACAATGCTAAATGTCAAAAATGAAAAGTGTCCCCATAAAAAATGTCAATAATGACAAATTTCAAGATGGCAAATGTCAAAGATGTCAAATGACAAATGTCACAATGCTAAATGTCAAAAATGAAAAGTGTCACCATAAAAAATGTCAAAAATGACAAATTTCAAGATGGCAAATGTCAAAGATGTCGAATATGACAAATGTCACAATGCTAAATGTCAAAAATGAAAAGTGTCACCATGAAAAATGTCAAAAATGACAAATTTCAAGATGGCAAATGTCAAAGATGTCAAATGACAAATGTCACAATGCTAAATGTCAAAAATGAAAAGTGTCACCATGAAAAATGTCAAAAATGACAAATTTCAAGATGGCAAATATCAAAGATGTCAAATGACAAATGTCACAATGCTAAATGTCAAAAATGACAAATTTCAAGATGGCAAATGTCAAAGATGTGAAATGACAAATGTCACAATGCTAAATGTCAAAAATGAAAAGTGTCACCATGAAAAATGTCAAAAATGACAAATTTCAAGATGGCAAATGTCAAAGATGTCAAATGACAAATGTCACAATGCTAAATGTCAAAAATGAAAAGTGTCACCATGAAAAATGTCAAAAATAACAAATTTCAACATGGCAAATGTCAAAGATGTCAAATGACAAATGTCACAATGCTAAATGTCAAAAATGACAAATTTCAAGATGGCAAATGTCAAAGATGTCAAATGACAAATGTCACAATGCTAAATGTCAAAAATGATAAGTGTCACCATGAAAAATGTCAAAAATGACAAATTTCAAGATGGCAAATGTCCAAGATGTCAAATGACAAATGTCACAATGCTAAATGTCAAAAATGACAAATTTCAAGATGGCAAATGTCAAAGATGTCAAATGACAAAAGCCACAATGCTAAATGTCAAAAATGAAAAGTGTCAAAAATGACAAATTTCAAGATGGCAAATGTCTAAGATGTCAAATGACAAATGTCACAATGCTAAATGTCAAAAATGAAAAGTGTCACCGTGAAAAATGTCAAAAATGACAAATTTCAAGATGGCAAATGTCAAAGATGTCAAATGACAAATGTCACAATGCTAAATGTCAAAAATGAAAAGTGTCACCATAAAAAATGTCAAAAATGACAAATTTCAAGATGGCAAATGTCAAAGATGTCAAATGACAAATGTCACAATGCTAAGTGTCAAAAATGAAAAGTGTCCCCATGAAAAATGTCAATAATGACAAATTTCAAGATGGCAAATGTCAAAGATGTCAAATGACAAATGTCACAATGCTAAATGTCAAAAATGAAAAGTGTCACCATGAAAAATGTCAAAAATAACAAATTTCAAGATGGCAAATGTCAAAGATGTCGAATATGACAAATGTCACAATGAGAAATGTCAAAAATAAAAAGTGTCACCATGAAAAATGTCAAAAATGACAAATTTCAAGATGGCAAATGTCAAAGATGTCTAATTACAAATGTCACAATGCTAAATGTCAAAAATGAAAAGTGTCACAATGAAAAATGTCAAAAATGACAACTTTCAAGATGGCAAATATCAAAGATGTCAAATGACAAATGTCACAATGCTAAATGTCAAAAATGACAAATTTCAAGATCGCAAATGTCAAAACTGACAAATGTCACAATGCTAAATGTCAAAAATGAAAAGTGTCACCATGAAAAATGTCAAAAATGACAAATTTCAAGATGGCAAATGTCAAAGATGTCAAATGACAAATGTCACAATGCTAAATGTCAAAAATGAAAAGTGTCACCATGAAAAATGTCAAAAATAACAAATTTCAAGATGGCAAATGTCAAAGATGTCAAATGACAAATGTCACAATGCTAAATGTCAAAAATGAAAAGTGTCACCATGAAAAATGTCAAAAATAACAAATTTCAACATGGCAAATGTCAAAGATGTCAAATGACAAATGTCACAATGCTAAATGTCAAAAATGACAAATTTCAAGATGGCAAATGTCAAAGATGTCAAATGACAAATGTCACAATGCTAAATGTAAAAAATGATAAGTGTCACCATGAAAAATGTCAAAAATGACAAATTTCAAGATGGCAAATGTCCAAGATGTCAAATGACAAATGTCACAATGCTAAATGTCAAAAATGACAAATTTCAAGATGGCAAATGTCAAAGATGTCAAATGACAAAAGCCACAATGCTAAATGTCAAAAATGAAAAGTGTCAAAAATGACAAATTTCAAGATGGCAAATGTCTAAGATGTCAAATGACAAATGTCACAATGCTAAATGTCAAAAATGAAAAGTGTCACCGTGAAAAATGTCAAAAATGACAAATTTCAAGATGGCAAATGTCAAAGATGTCAAATGACAAATGTCACAATGCTAAATGTCAAAAATGAAAAGTGTCACCATAAAAAATGTCAAAAATGACAAATTTCAAGATGGCAAATGTCAAAGATGTCAAATGACAAATGTCACAATGCTAAGTGTCAAAAATGAAAAGTGTCCCTATGAAAAATGTCAATAATGACAAATTTCAAGATGGCAAATGTCAAAGATGTCAAATGACAAATGTCACAATGCTAAATGTCAAAAATGAAAAGTGTCACCATGAAAAATGTCAAAAATAACAAATTTCAAGATGGCAAATGTCAAAGATGTCGAATATGACAAATGTCACAATGATAAATGTCAAAAATGAAAAGTGTCACCATGAAAAATGTCAAAAATGACAAATTTCAAGATGGCAAATGTCAAAGATGTCTAATTACAAATGTCACAATGCTAAATGTCAAAAATGAAAAGTGTCACAATGAAAAATGTCAAAAATGACAACTTTCAAGATGGCAAATATCAAAGATGTCAAATGACAAATGTCACAATGCTAAATGTCAAAAATGACAAATTTCAAGATGGCAAATGTCAAAACTGACAAATGTCACAATGCTAAATGTCAAAAATGAAAAGTGTCACCATGAAAAATGTCAAAAATGACAAATTTCAAGATGGCAAATGTCAAAGATGTCAAATGACAAATGTCACAATGCTAAATGTCAAAAATGAAAAGTGTCACCATGAAAAATGTCAAAAATAACAAGTTTCAAGATGGCAAATGTCAAAGATGTCAAAACTGACAAATGTCACAAAGTTAAATGTCAAAAATGATAAGTGTCACCATGAAAAATGTCAAAAATGACAAATTTCAAGATGGCAAATGTCCAAGATGTCAAATGACAAATGTCACAATGCTAAATGTCAAAAATGACAAATTTCAAGATGGCAAATGTCAAAGATGTCAAATGACAAATGTCACAATGCTAAATGTCAAAAATGAAAAGTGTCACCATAAAAAATGTTTAAAATGACAAATTTCAAGATGGCAAATGTCAAAGATGTCAAATGACAAATGTCACAATGCTAAATGTCAAAAATGAAAAGTGTCACCATGAAAAATGTCAAAAATGACAAATTTCAAGATGGCAAATATCAAAGATGTCAAATGACAAATGTCACAATGCTAAATGTCAAAAATGACAAATTTCAAGATGGCAAATGTCAAAGATGTCAAATGACAAATGTCACAATGACAAATGTCACAATGCTAAATGTCAAAAATGAAAAGTGTCACCATGAAAAATGTCAAAAATGACAAATTTCAAGATGGCAAATGTCAAAGATGTCAAATGACAAATGTCACAATGCTAAATGTCAAAAATAAAAAGTGTCACCATGAAAAATGTAAAAAATAACAAATTTCAAGATGGCAAATGTCAAAGATGTCAAATGACAAATGTCACAATGCTAAATGTCAAAAATGAAAAGTGTCACCATGAAAAATGTCAAAAATGACAAATTTCAAGATGGCAAATGTCAAAGATGTCAAATGACAAATGTCACAATGCTTAATGTCAAAAATGAAAAGTGTCACCATGAAAAATGTCAAAAATAACAAATTTCAAGATGGCAAATGTCAAAGATGTCAAATGACAAATGTCACAATGCTAAATGTCAAAAATGAAGTGTCACCATGAAAAATGTCAAAAATGACAAATTTCAAGATGGCAAATGTCAAAACTGACAAATGTCACAATGCTAAATGTCAAAAATGATAAGTGTCACCATGAAAAATGTCAAAAATGACAAATTTCAAGATGGCAAATGTCCAAGATGTCAAATGACAAATGTCACAATGCTAAATGTCAAAAATGACAAATTTCAAGATGGCAAATGTCAAAGATGTCAAATGACAAATGTCACAATGCTAAATGTCAAAAATGAAAAGTGTCACCATGAAAAATGTCAAAAATGACAAATTTCAAGATGGCAAATGTCAATGATGTCAAATGACAAATGTCACATTGCTAAATGTCAAAAATGAAAAGTGTCACCATGAAAAATGTCAAAAATAACAAATTTCAAGATGGCAAATGTCAAAGATGTTAAATGACAAATGTCACAATGCTAAATGTCAAAAATGAAAAGTGTCACCATGAAAAATGTCAAAAATGACAAATTTCAAGATGGCAAATGTCAAAGATGTCAAATGACAAATGTCACAATGCTAAATGTCAAAAATGAAAAGTGTCACCATGAAAAATGTCAAAAATGACAAATTTCAAGATAGCAAATGTCAAAGATGTCAAATGACAAATGTCACAATGCTAAATGTCAAAAATGACAAATTTCAAGATGGCAAATGTCAAAGATGTCAAATGACAAATGTCACAATGCTAAATGTCAAAAATGATAAGTGTCACCATGAAAAATGTCAAAAATGACAAATTTCAAGATGGCAAATGTCCAAGATGTCAAATGACAAATGTCACAATGCTAAATGTCAAAAATGACAAATTTCAAGATGGCAAATGTCAAAGATGTCAAATGACAAAAGCCACAATGCTAAATGTCAAAAATGAAAAGTGTCAAAAATGACAAATTTCAAGATGGCAAATGTCTAAGATGTCAAATGACAAATGTCACAATGCTAAATGTCAAAAATGAAAAGTGTCACCGTGAAAAATGTCAAAAATGACAAATTTCAAGATGGCAAATGTCAAAGATGTCAAATGACAAATGTCACAATGCTAAATGTCAAAAATGAAAAGTGTCACCATAAAAAATGTCAAAAATGACAAATTTCAAGATGGCAAATGTCAAAGATGTCAAATGACAAATGTCACAATGCTAAGTGTCAAAAATGAAAAGTGTCCCCATGAAAAATGTCAATAATGACAAATTTCAAGATGGCAAATGTCAAAGATGTCAAATGACAAATGTCACAATGCTAAATGTCAAAAATGAAAAGTGTCACCATGAAAAATGTCAAAAATAACAAATTTCAAGATGGCAAATGTCAAAGATGTAGAATATGACAAATGTCACAATGAGAAATGTCAAAAATGAAAAGTGTCACCATGAAAAATGTCAAAAATGACAAATTTCAAGATGGCAAATGTCAAAGATGTCTAATTACAAATGTCACAATGCTAAATGTCAAAAATGAAAAGTGTCACAATGAAAAATGTCAAAAATGACAACTTTCAAGATGGCAAATATCAAAGATGTCAAATGACAAATGTCACAATGCTAAATGTCAAAAATGACAAATTTCAAGATCGCAAATGTCAAAACTGACAAATGTCACAATGCTAAATGTCAAAAATGAAAAGTGTCACCATGAAAAATGTCAAAAATGACAAATTTTAAGATGGCAAATGTCAAAGATGTCAAATGACAAATGTCACAATGCTAAATGTCAAAAATGAAAAGTGTCACCATGAAAAATGTCAAAAATAACAAATTTCAAGATCGCAAATGTCAAAGATGTCAAATGACAAATGTCACAATGCTAAATGTCAAAAATGAAAAGTGTCACCATGAAAAATGTCAAAAATAACAAATTTCAACATGGCAAATGTCAAAGATGTCAAATGACAAATGTCACAATGCTAAATGTCAAAAATGACAAATTTCAAGATGGCAAATGTCAAAGATGTCAAATGACAAATGTCACAATGCTAAATGTAAAAAATGATAAGTGTCACCATGAAAAATGTCAAAAATGACAAATTTCAAGATGGCAAATGTCCAAGATGTCAAATGACAAATGTCACAATGCTAAATGTCAAAAATGACAAATTTCAAGATGGCAAATGTCAAAGATGTCAAATGACAAAAGCCACAATGCTAAATGTCAAAAATGAAAAGTGTCAAAAATGACAAATTTCAAGATGGCAAATGTCTAAGATGTCAAATGACAAATGTCACAATGCTAAATGTCAAAAATGAAAAGTGTCACCGTGAAAAATGTCAAAGATGGCAAATGTCAAAGATGTCAAATGACAAATGTCACAATGCTAAATGTCAAAAATGAAAAGTGTCACCATAAAAAATGTCAAAAATGACAAATTTCAAGATGGCAAATGTCAAAGATGTCAAATGACAAATGTCACAATGCTAAGTGTCAAAAATGAAAAGTGTCCCCATGAAAAATGTCAATAATGACAAATTTCAAGATGGCAAATGTCAAAGATGTCAAATGACAAATGTCACAATGCTAAATGTCAAAAATGAAAAGTGTCACCATGAAAAATGTCAAAAATAACAAATTTCAAGATGGCAAATGTCAAAGATGTCGAATATGACAAATGTCACAATGATAAATGTCAAAAATGACAAATGTCACAATGCTAAATGTCAAAAATGACAAATTTCAAGATGGCAAATGTCAAAACTGACAAATGTCACAATGCTAAATGTCAAAAATGAAAAGTGTCACC
This sequence comes from Altica lythri, assembly GCA_964028335.1. Classification (NCBI taxonomy): domain Eukaryota; kingdom Metazoa; phylum Arthropoda; class Insecta; order Coleoptera; family Chrysomelidae; genus Altica; species Altica lythri. The sequence continues at coordinate 10,676,335 of OZ034800.1, read as the reverse complement.
ATGAAAAATGTCAAAAATGACAAATTTCAAGATGGCAAATGTCAAAGATGTCAAATGACAAATGTCACAATGCTAAATGTCAAAAATGAAAAGTGTCACCATAAAAAATGTCAAAAATAACAAATTTCAAGATGGCAAATGTCAAAGATGTCAAAACTGACAAATGTCACAAAGTTAAATGTCAAAAATGATAAGTGTCACCATGAAAAATGTCAAAAATGACAAATTTCAAGATGGCAAATGTCCAAGATGTCAAATGACAAATGTCACAATGCTAAATGTCAAAAATGACAAATTTCAAGATGGCAAATGTCAAAGATGTCAAATGACAAATGTCACAATGCTAAATGTCAAAAATGAAAAGTGTCACCATGAAAAATGTTTAAAATGACAAATTTCAAGATGGCAAATGTCAAAGATGTCAAATGACAAATGTCACAATGCTAAATGTCAAAAATGAAAAGTGTCACCATGAAAAATGTCAAAAATGACAAATTTCAAGATGGCAAATATCAAAGATGTCAAATGACAAATGTCACAATGCTAAATGTCAAAAATGACAAATTTCAAGATGGCAAATGTCAAAGATGTCAAATGACAAATGTCACAATGCTAAATGTCAAAAATGAAAAGTGTCACCATGAAAAATGTCAAAAATGACAAATTTCAAGATGGCAAATGTCAAAGATGTCAAATGACAAATGTCACAATGCTAAATGTCAAAAATAAAAAGTGTCACCATGAAAAATGTAAAAAATAACAAATTTCAAGATGGCAAATGTCAAAGATGTCAAATGACAAATGTCACAATGCTAATGTCAAAAATGAAAAGTGTCACCATGAAAAATGTCAAAAATGACAAATTTCAAGATGGCAAATGTCAAAGATGTCAAATGACAAATGTCACAATGCTTAATGTCAAAAATGAAAAGTGTCACCATGAAAAATGTCAAAAATAACAAATTTCAAGATGGCAAATGTCAAAGATGTCAAATGACAAATGTCACAATGCTAAATGTCAAAAATGAAAAGTGTCACCATGAAAAATGTCAAAAATGACAAATTTCAAGATGGCAAATGTCAAAACTGACAAATGTCACAATGCTAAATGTCAAAAATGATAAGTGTCACCATGAAAAATGTCAAAAATGACAAATTTCAAGATGGCAAATGTCCAAGATGTCAAATGACAAATGTCACAATGCTAAATGTCAAAAATGACAAATTTCAAGATGGCAAATGTCAAAGATGTCAAATGACAAATGTCACAATGCTAAATGTCAAAAATGAAAAGTGTCACCATGAAAAATGTCAAAAATGACAAATTTCAAGATGGCAAATGTCAATGATGTCAAATGACAAATGTCACATTGCTAAATGTCAAAAATGAAAAGTGTCACCATGAAAAATGTCAAAAATAACAAATTTCAAGATGGCAAATGTCAAAGATGTCAAATGACAAATGTCACAATGCTAAATGTCAAAAATGAAAAGTGTCACCATGAAAAATGTCAAAAATGACAAATTTCAAGATGGCAAATGTCAAAGATGTCAAATGACAAATGTCACAATGCTAAATGTCAAAAATGAAAAGTGTCACCATGAAAAATGTCAAAAATGACAAATTTCAAGATAGCAAATGTCAAAGATGTCAAATGACAAATGTCACCATGCTAAATGTCAAAAATGAAAAGTGTCACCATGAAAAATGTCAAAAATGAAAAATGTCAACATGAAAAATGTCAAAAATGACAAATTTCAAGATGGCAAATGTCAAAACTGACAAATATCACAATGCTAAATGTCAAAAATGATAAGTGTCACCATGAAAAATGTCAAAAATGACAAATTTCAAGATGGCAAATGTCCAAGATGTCAAATGACAAATGTCACAATGCTAAATGTCAAAAATGAAAAGTGTCACCATGAAAAATGTCAAAAATGACAAATTTCAAGATGGCAAATGTCCAAGATGTCAAATGACAAATGTCATAATGCTAAATGTCAAAAATGACAAATTTCAAGATAGCAAATGTCAAAGATGTCAAATGACAAATGTCACAATGCTAAATGTCAAAAATGAAAAGTGTCACCATGAAAAATGTTAAAAATGACAAATTTCAAGATGGCAAATGTCAATGATGTCAAATGACAAATGTCACAATGCTAAATGTCAAAAATGAAAAGTGTCACCATGAAAAATGTCAAACATGACAAATTTCAAGATGGCAAATGTCAAAGATGTAAAATGACAAATGTCACAATGCTAAATGTCAAAAATGAAAAGTGTCACCATGAAAAATGTCAAAAATAACAAATTTCAAGATCGCAAATGTCAAAGATGTCAAATGACAAATGTCACAATGCTAAATGTCAAAAATGAAAAGCGTCACCATGAAAAATGTCTAAAATGACAAATTTCAAGATGGCAAATGTCAAAGATGTCAAATGACAAATGTCACAATGCTAAATGTCAAAAATGATAAGTGTCACCATGAAAAATGTCAAAAATGACAAATTTCAAGATGGCAAATGTCCAAGATGTCAAATGACAAATGTCACAATGCTAAATGTCAAAAATGAAAAGTGTCACCATGAAAAATGTCAAAAATGACAAATTTCAAGATGGCAAATGTCAAAGATGGCAAATGACAAATGTCACAATGCTAAATGTCGAAAATGAAAAGTGTCACCATGAAAAATGTCAAAAATAACAAATTTCAAGATGGCAAATGTCAAAGATGTCAAATGACAAATGTCACAATGCTAAATGTCAAAAATGAAAAGTGTCACCATGAAAAATGTCAAAAATGACAAATTTCAAGATAACAAATGTCAAAGATGTCAAATGACAAATGTCACAATGCTAAATGTCAAAAATGAAAAGTGTCACCATGAAAAATGTCAAAAATGACAAATTTCAAGATGGCAAATATCAAAAATGTCAAATGACAAATGTCACAATGCTAAATGTCAAAAATGAAAAGTGTCACCATGAAAAATGTCAAAAATGACAAATTTCAAGATGGCGAATGTCAAAGATGTCAAATGTCACAATGCTAAATGTCAAAAATGAAAAGTGTCACCATGAAAAATGTCAAAAATAACAAATTTCAAGATGGCAAATGTCAAAGATGTCAAATGACAAATATCACAATGCTAAATGTCAAAAATGAAAAGTGTCACCATGAAAAATGTCAAAAATGACAAATTTCAAGATGGCAAATGTCAAAGATGTCAAATGACAAATGTCACAATGCTAAATGTCAAAAATGAAAAGTGTCACCATAAAAAATGTCAAAAATAACAAATTTCAAGATGGCAAATGTCAAAGATGTCAAATGACAAATGTCACAATGCTAAATGTCAAAAATGAAAAGTGTCACCATGAAAAATGTCAAAAATGACAAATTTCAAGATGGCAAATGTCAAAACTGACAAATGTCACAATGCTAAATGTCAAAAATGATAAGTGTCACCATGAAAAATGTCAAAAATGACAAATTTCAAGATGGCAAATGTCCAAGATGTCAAATGACAAATGTCACAATGCTAAATGTCAAAAATGACAAATTTCAAGATGGCAAATGTCAAAAATGTCAAATGACAAATGTCACAATGCTAAATGTCAAAAATGAAAAGTGTCACCATGACAAATGTCAAAAATGACAAATTTCAAGATGGCAAATGTCAATGATGTCAAATGACAAATGTCACAATGCTAAATGTCAAAAATGAAAAGTGTCACCATGAAAAATGTCAAAAATGACAAATTTCAAGATGGCAAATATCAAAGATGTCAAATGACAAATGTCACAATGCTAAATGTCAAAAATGACAAATTTCAAGATGGCAAATGTCAAAGATGTCAAATGACAAATGTCACAATGCTAAATGTCAAAAATAAAAAGTGTCACCATGAAAAATGTCAAAAATGACAAATTTCAAGATGGCAAATGTCAAAGATGTCAAATGACAAATGTCACAATGCTAAATGTCAAAAATGAAAAGTGTCACCATGAAAAATGTCAAAAATAACAAATTTCAAGATGGCAAATGTCAAAGATGTCAAATGACAAATGTCACAATGCTAAATGTCAAAAATGAAAAGTGTCACCATGAAAAATGTCTAAAATGACAAATTTCAAGATGGCAAATGTCAAAGATGTCAAATGACAAATGTCACAATGCTAAATGTCAAAAATAAAAAGTGTCACCATGAAAAATGTCAAAAATGACAAATTTCAAGATGGCAAATGTCCAAGATGTCAAATGACAAATGTCATAATGCTAAATGTCAAAAATGAAAAGTGTCACCATGAAAAATGTCAAAAATGACAAATTTCAAGATGGCAAATGTCAAAACTGACAAATGTCACAATGCTAAATGTCAAAAATGATAAGTGTCACCATGAAAAATGTCAAAAATGACAAATTTCTAGATGGCAAATGTCCAAGATGTCAAATGACAAATGTCACAATGCTTAATGTCAAAAATGACAAATTTCAAGATGGCAAATGTCAAAGATGTCAAATGACAAATGTCACAATGCTAAATGTCAAAAATGAAAAGTGTCACCATGAAAAATGTCAAAAATGACAAATTTCAAGATGGCAAATGTCAAAGATGTCAAATGACAAATGTCACAATGCTAAATGTCAAAGATGTCAAATGACAAATGTCACAATGCTAAATGTCAAAAATGAAAAGTGTCACCTTGAAAAATGTCAAAAATAACAAATTTCAAGATGGCAAATGTCAAAGATGTCAAATGACAAATGCCACAATGCTAAATGTCAAAAATGAAAAGTGTCACCATGAAAAATGTCAAAAATTACAAATTTCAAGATGGCAAATGTCAAAGATGTCAAATGACAAAGTCACAATGCTAAATGTCAAAAATGACAAATTTCAAGATGACAAATGTCAAAGATGTCAAATGACAAATGTCACAATGCTAAATGTCAAAAATGAAAAGTGTCACCATGAAAAATGTTAAAAATGACAAATTTCAAGATGGCAAATGTCAATGATGTCAAATGACAAATGTCACAATGCTAAATGTCAAAAATGAAAAGTGTCACCATGAAAAATGTCAAAAATGACAAATTTCAAGATGGCAAATATCAAAGATGTCAAATGACAAATGTCACAATGCTAAATGTCAAAAATGACAAATTTCAAGATGGCAAATGTCAAAGATGTCAAATGACAAATGTCACAATGCTAAATGTCAAAAATGAAAAGTGTCACCATGAAAAATGTCAAAAATGACAAATTTCAAGATGGCAAATGTCAAAGATGTAAAATGACAAATGTCACAATGCTAAATGTCAAAAATGAAAAGTGTCACCATGAAAAATGTCAAAAATAACAAATTTCAAGATGGCAAATGTCAAAGATGTCAAATGACAAATGTCACAATGCTAAATGTCAAAAATGAAAAGTGTCACCATGAAAAATGTCAAAAATGACAAATTTCAAGATGGCAAATGTCAAAGATGTCAAATGACAAATGTCACAATGCTAAATGTCAAAAATGAAAAGTGTCACCATGAAAAATGTCAAAAATGACAAATTTCAAGATGGCAAATATCAAAGATGTCAAATGACAAATGTCAAAAATGACAAATTTCAAGATGGCAAATGTCAAAGATGTCAAATGACAAATGTCACAATGCTAAATGTCAAAAATGAAAAGTGTCACCATGAAAAATGTCAAAAATGACAAATTTCAAGATGGCAAATGTCCAAGATGTCAAATGACAAATGTCACAATGCTAAATGTCAAAACTAAAAAGCGTCACCATGAAAAATGTCTAAAATGACAAATTTCAAGATGGCAAATGTCAAAGATGTCAAATGACAAATGTCACAATGCTAAATGTCAAAAATGATAAGTGTCACCATGAAAAATGTCAAAAATGACAAATTTCAAGATGGCAAATGTCCAAGATGTCAAATGACAAATGTCACAATGCTAAATGTCAAAAATGAAAAGTGTCACCATGAAAAATGTCAAAAATGACAAATTTCAAGATGGCAAATGTCAAAGATGGCAAATGACAAATGTCACAATGCTAAATGTCGAAAATGAAAAGTGTCACCATGAAAAATGTCAAAAATAACAAATTTCAAGATGGCAAATGTCAAAGATGTCAAATGACAAATGTCACAATGCTAAATGTCAAAAATGAAAAGTGTCACCATGAAAAATGTCAAAAATGACAAATTTCAAGATGGCAAATGTCAAAGATGGCAAATGACAAATGTCACAATGCTAAATGTCGAAAATGAAAAGTGTCACCATGAAAAATGTCAAAAATAACAAATTTCAAGATGGCAAATGTCAAAGATGTCAAATGACAAATGTCACAATGCTAAATGTCAAAAATGAAAAGTGTCACCATGAAAAATGTCAAAAATGACAAATTTCAAGATGGCAAATGTCAAAGATGGCAAATGACAAATGTCACAATGCTAAATGTCGAAAATGAAAAGTGTCACCATGAAAAATGTCAAAAATAACAAATTTCAAGATGGCAAATGTCAAAGATGTCAAATGACAAATGTCACAATGCTAAATGTCAAAAATGAAAAGTGTCACCATGAAAAATGTCAAAAATGACAAATTTCAAGATGGCAAATATCAAAGATGTCAAATGACAAATGTCAAAAATGACAAATTTCAAGATGGCAAATGTCAAAGATGTCAAATGACAAATGTCACAATGCTAAATGTCAAAAATGAAAAGTGTCACCATGAAAAATGTCAAAAATGACAAATTTCAAGATGGCGGATGTCAAAGATGTCAAATGTCACAATGCTAAATGTCAAAAATGAAAAGTGTCACCATGAAAAATGTCAAAAATAACAAATTTCAAGATGGCAAATGTCAAAGATGTCAAATGACAAATATCACAATGCTAAATGTCAAAAATGAAAAGTGTCACCATGAAAAATGTCAAAAATAACAAATTTCAAGATGGCAAATGTCAAAGATGTCAAATGACAAATGTCACAATGCTAAATGTCAAAAATGAAAAGTGTCACCATGAAAAATGTCAAAAATAACAAATTTCAAGATGGCAAATGTCAAAGATGTCAAATGACAAATGTCACAATGCTAAATGTCAAAAATGATAAGTGTCACCATGAAAAATGTCAAAAATGACAAATTTCAAGATGGGAAATGTCCAACATGTCAAATGACAAATGTCACAATGCTAAATGTCAAAAATGACAAATTTCAAGATGGCAAATGTCAAAAATGTCAAATGACAAATGTCACAATGCTAAATGTCACAATGCTAAATGTCAAAAATGAAAGGTGTCACCATGACAAATGTCAAAAATGACAAATTTCAAGATGGCAAATGTCAATGATGTTAAATGACAAATGTCACAATGCTAAATGTCAAAAATGAAAAGTGTCACCATGAAAAATGTCAAAAATGACAAATTTCAAGATGGCAAATATCAAAGATGTCAAATGACAAATGTCACAATGCTAAATGTCAAAAATGACAAATTTCAAGATGGCAAATGTCAAAGATGTCAAATGACAAATGTCACAATGCTAAATGTCAAAAATGAAAAGTGTCACCATGAAAAATGTCAAAAATGACAAATTTCAAGATGGCAAATGTCCAAGATGTCAAATGACAAATGTCATAATGCTAAATGTCAAAAATGACAAATTTCAAGATGGCAAATGTCAAAGATGTCAAATGACAAATGTCACAATGCTAAATGTCAAAAATGAAAAGTGTCACCATGAAAAATGTTAAAAATGACAAATTTCAAGATGGCAAATGTCAATGATGTCAAATGACAAATGTCACAATGCTAAATGTCAAAAATGAAAAGTGTCACCATGAAAAATGTCAAAAATGACAAATTTCAAGATGGCAAATGTCAAAGATGTAAAATGACAAATGTCACAATGCTAAATGTCAAAAATGAAAAGTGTCACCATGAAAAATGTCAAAAATAACAAATTTCAAGATCGCAAATGTCAAAGATGTCAAATGACAAATGTCACAATGCTAAATGTCAAAAATAAAAAGCGTCACCATGAAAAATGTCTAAAATGACAAATTTCAAGATGGCAAATGTCAAAGATGTCAAATGACAAATGTCACAATGCTAAATGTCGAAAATGAAAAGTGTCACCATGAAAAATGTCAAAAATAACAAATTTCAAGATGGCAAATGTCAAAGATGTCAAATGACAAATGTCACAATGCTAAATGTCAAAAATGAAAAGTGTCACCATGAAAAATGTCAAAAATGACAAATTTCAAGATGGCAAATATCAAAGATCTCAAATGACAAATGTCAAAAATGACAAATTTCAAGATGGCAAATGTCAAAGATGTCAAATGACAAATGTCACAATGCTAAATGTCAAAAATGAAAAGTGTCACCATGAAAAATGTCAAAAATGACAAATTTCAAGATGGCGAATGTCAAAGATGTCAAATGTCACAATGCTAAATGTCAAAAATGAAAAGTGTCACCATGAAAAATGTCAAAAATAACAAATTTCAAGATGGCAAATGTCAAAGATAGCAAATGACAAATGTCACAATGCTAAATGTCGAAAATGAAAAGTGTCACCATGAAAAATGTCAAAAATAACAAATTTCAAGATAGCGAATGTCAAAGATGTCAAATGTCACAATGCTAAATGTCAAAAATGAAAAGTGTCACCATGAAAAATGTCAAAAATGACAAATTTCAAGATGGCAAATGTCAAAGATGGCAAATGACAAATGTCACAATGCTAAATGTCGAAAATGAAAAGTGTCACCATGAAAAATGTCAAAAATAACAAATTTCAAGATGGCAAATGTCAAAGATGTCAAATGACAAATGTCACAATGCTAAATGTCAAAAATGAAAAGTGTCACCATGAAAAATGTCAAAAATGACAAATTTCAAGATGGCAAATATCAAAGATCTCAAATGACAAATGTCAAAAATGACAAATTTCAAGATGGCAAATGTCAAAGATGTCAAATGACAAATGTCACAATGCTAAATGTCAAAAATGAAAAGTGTCACCATGAAAAATGTCAAAAATGACAAATTTCAAGATGGCGAATGTCAAAGATGTCAAATGACAAATGTCACAATGCTAAATGTCAAAAATGAAAAGTGTCACCATGAAAAATGTCAAAAATGACAAATTTCAAGATGGCAAATGTCCAAGATGTCAAATGACAAATGTCATAATGCTAAATGTCAAAAATGACAAATTTCAAGATGGCAAATGTCAAAGATGTCAAATGACAAATGTCACAATGCTAAATGTCAAAAATGAAATGTGTCACCATGAAAAATGTTAAAAATGACAAATTTCAAGATGGCAAATGTCAATGATGTCAAATGACAAATGTCACAATGCTAAATGTCAAAAATGAAAAGTGTCACCATGAAAAATGTCAAAAATGACAAATTTCAAGATGGCAAATGTCAAAGATGTAAAATGACAAATGTCACAATGCTAAATGTCAAAAATGAAAAGTGTCACCATGAAAAATGTCAAAAATAACAAATTTCAAGATCGCAAATGTCAAAGATGTCAAATGACAAATGTCACAATGCTAAATGTCAAAAATAAAAAGCGTCACCATGAAAAATGTCTAAAATGACAAATTTCAAGATGGCAAATGTCAAAGATGTCAAATGACAAATGTCACAATGCTAAATGTCGAAAATGAAAAGTGTCACCATGAAAAATGTCAAAAATAACAAATTTCAAGATGGCAAATGTCAAAGATGTCAAATGACAAATGTCACAATGCTAAATGTCAAAAATGAAAAGTGTCACCATGAAAAATGTCAAAAATGACAAATTTCAAGATGGCAAATATCAAAGATCTCAAATGACAAATGTCAAAAATGACAAATTTCAAGATGGCAAATGTCAAAGATGTCAAATGACAAATGTCACAATGCTAAATGTCAAAAATGAAAAGTGTCACCATGAAAAATGTCAAAAATGACAAATTTCAAGATGGCGAATGTCAAAGATGTCAAATGTCACAATGCTAAATGTCAAAAATGAAAAGTGTCACCATGAAAAATGTCAAAAATAACAAATTTCAAGATGGCAAATGTCAAAGATGGCAAATGACAAATGTCACAATGCTAAATGTCGAAAATGAAAAGTGTCACCATGAAAAATGTCAAAAATAACAAATTTCAAGATGGCGAATGTCAAAGATGTCAAATGTCACAATGCTAAATGTCAAAAATGAAAAGTGTCACCATGAAAAATGTCAAAAATGACAAATTTCAAGATGGCAAATGTCAAAGATGGCAAATGACAAATGTCACAATGCTAAATGTCGAAAATGAAAAGTGTCACCATGAAAAATGTCAAAAATAACAAATTTCAAGATGGCAAATGTCAAAGATGTCAAATGACAAATGTCACAATGCTAAATGTCAAAAATGAAAAGTGTCACCATGAAAAATGTCAAAAATGACAAATTTCAAGATGGCAAATATCAAAGATCTCAAATGACAAATGTCAAAAATGACAAATTTCAAGATGGCAAATGTCAAAGATGTCAAATGACAAATGTCACAATGCTAAATGTCAAAAATGAAAAGTGTCACCATGAAAAATGTCAAAAATGACAAATTTCAAGATGGCGAATGTCAAAGATGTCAAATGTCACAATGCTAAATGTCAAAAATGAAAAGTGTCACCATGAAAAATGTCAAAAATAACAAATTTCAAGATGGCAAATGTCAAAGATGTCAAATGACAAATATCACAATGCTAAATGTCAAAAATGAAAAGTGTCACCATGAAAAATGTCAAAAATGACAAATTTCAAGATGGCAAATGTCAAAGATGTCAAATGACAAATGTCACAATGCTAAATGTCAAAAATGAAAAGTGTCACCATGAAAAATGTCAAAAATAACAAATTTCAAGATGGCAAATGTCAAAGATGTCAAATGTCACAATGCTAAATGTCAAAAATGAAAAGTGTCACCATGAAAAATGTCAAAAATGACAAATTTCAAGATGGCAAATGTCAAAACTGACAAATGTCACAATGCTAAATGTCAAAAATGATAAGTGTCACCATTAAAAATGTCAAAAATGACAAATTTCAAGATGGCAAATGTCCAAGATGTCAAATGACAAATGTCACAATGCTAAATGTCAAAAATGACAAATTTCAAGATGGCAAATGTCAAAAATGTCAAATGACAAATGTCACAATGCTAAATGTCAAAAATGAAAAGTGTCACCATGACAAATGTCAAAAATGACAAATTTCAAGATGGCAAATGTCAATGATGTCAAATGACAAATGTCACAATGCTAAATGTCAAAAATGAAAAGTGTCACCATGAAAAATGTCAAAAATGACAAATTTCAAGATGGCAAATATCAAAGATCTCAAATGACAAATGTCACAATGCTAAATGTCAAAAATGACAAATTTCAAGATGGCAAATGTCAAAGATGTCAAATGACAAATGTCACAATGCTAAATGTCAAAAATGAAAAGTGTCACCATGAAAAATGTCAAAAATGACAAATTTCAAGATGGCAAATGTCAAAGATGTCAAATGACAAATGTCAAAAATGACAAATTTCAAGATGGCAAATGTCAAAGATGTCAAATGACAAATGTCAAAAATGAAAAGTGTCACCATGAAAAATGTCAAAAATGACAAATTTCAAGATGGCAAATGTCAAAGATGTCAAATGACAAATGTCACAATGCTAAATGTCAAAAATGAAAAGTGTCACCATGAAAAATGTCAAAAATAACAAATTTCAAGATGGCAAATGTCAAAGATGTCAAATGACAAATGTCACAATGCTAAATGTCAAAAATGAAAAGTGTCACCATGAAAAATGTCAAAAATGACAAATTTCAAGATGGCAAATGTCAAAACTGACAAATGTCACAATGCTAAATGTCAAAAATGATAAGTGTCACCATGAAAAATGTCAAAAATGACAAATTTCAAGATGGCAAATGTCCAAGATGTCAAATGACAAATGTCACAATGCTAAATGTCAAAAATGACAAATTTCCAGATGGCAAATGTCAAAAATGTCAAATGACAAATGTCACAATGCTAAATGTCAAAAATGAAAAGTGTCACCATGACAAATGTCAAAAATGACAAATTTTAAGATGGCAAATGTCAAATGACAAATGTCACAATGCTAAATGTCAAAAATGAAAAGTGTCACCATGAAAAATTTCAAAAATGACAAATTTCAAGATGGCAAATATCAAAGATGTCAAATGACAAATGTCACAATGCTAAATGTCAAAAATGACAAATTTCAAGATGGCAAATGTCAAAGATGTCAAATGACAAATGTCACAATGCTAAATGTCAAAAATGAAAAGTGTCACCATGAAAAATGTCAAAAATGACAAATTTCAAGATGGCAAATGTCAAAGATGTCAAATGACAAATGTCACAATGCTAAATGTCAAAAATGAAAAGTGTCACCATGAAAAATGTCAAAAATAACAAATTTTAAGATGGCAAATGTCAAAGATGTCAAATGACAAATGTCACAATGCTAAATGTCAAAAATGAAAAGTGTCACCATGAAAAATGTCTAAAATGACAAATTTCAAGATGGCAAATGTCAAAGATGTCAAATGACAAATGTCACAATGCTAAATGTCAAAAATAAAAAGTGTCACCATGAAAAATGTCAAAAATAACAAATTTCAAGATGGCAAATGTTAAAGATGTCAAATGACAAATGTCACAATGCTAAATGTCAAAAATGAAATGTGTCACCATGAAAAATGTCAAAAATGACAAATTTCAAGATGGCAAATGTCAAAACTGACAAATGTCACAATGCTAAATGTCAAAAATGATAATTGTCACCATGAAAAATGTCAAAAATGACAAATTTCAAGATGGCAAATGTCCAAGATGTCAAATGACAAATGTCACAATGCTAAATGTCAAAAATGACAAATTTCAAGATGGCAAATGTCAAAGATGTCAAATGACAAATGTCACAATGCTAAATGTCAAAAATGAAAAGTGTCACCATGAAAAATGACAAATTTCAAGATGGCAAATGTCAAAGATGTCAAATGACAAATGTCACAATGCTAAATGTCAAAGATGTCAAATGACAAATGTCACAATGCTAAATGTCAAAAATGAAAAGTGTCACCTTGAAAAATGTCAAAAATAACAAATTTCAAGATGGCAAATGTCAAAGATGTCAAATGACAAATGCCACAATGCTAAATGTCAAAAATGAAAAGTGTCACCATGAAAAATGTCAAAAATGACAAATTTCAAGATGGCAAATGTCAAAGATGTCAAATGACAAATGTCACAATGCTAAATGTCAAAAATGACAAATTTCAAGATGGCAAATGTCAAAGATGTCAAATGACAAATGTCACAATGCTAAATGTCAAAAATGAAAAGTGTCACCATGAAAAATGTTAAAAATGACAAATTTCAAGATGGCAAATGTCAATGATGTCAAATGACAAATGTCACAATGCTAAATGTCAAAAATGAAAAGTGTCACCATGAAAAATGTCAAAAATGACAAATTTCAAGATGGCAAATATCAAAGATGTCAAATGACAAATGTCACAATGCTAAATGTCAAAAATGACAAATTTCAAGATGGCAAATGTCAAAGATGTCAAATGACAAATGTCACAATGCTAAATGTCAAAAATGAAAAGTGTCACCATGAAAAATGTCAAAAATGACAAATTTCAAGATGGCAAATGTCAAAGATGTAAAATGACAAATGTCACAATGCTAAATGTCAAAAATGAAAAGTGTCACCATGAAAAATGTCAAAAATAACAAATTTCAAGATGGCAAATGTCAAAGATGTCAAATGACAAATGTCACAATGCTAAATGTCAAAAATGAAAAGTGTCACCATGAAAAATGTCTAAAATGACAAATTTCAAGATGGCAAATGTCAAAGATGTCAAATGACAAATGTCACAATGCTAAATGTCAAAAATGATAAGTGTCACCATGAAAAATGTCAAGAATGACAGATTTCAAGATGGCAAATGTCCAAGATGTCAAATGACAAATGTCATAATGCTAAATGTCAAAAATGACAAATTTCAAGATGGCAAATGTCAAAGATGTCAAATGACAAATGTCACAATGCTAAATGTCAAAAATGAAAAGTGTCACCATAAAAAATGTTAAAAATGACAAATTTCAAGATGGCAAATGTCAATGATGTCAAATGACAAATGTCTCAATGCTAAATGTCAAAAATGAAAAGTGTCACCATGAAAAATGTCAAAAATGACAAATTTCAAGATGGCAAATGTCAAAGATGTAAAATGACAAATGTCACAATGCTAAATGTCAAAAATGAAAAGTGTCACCATGAAAAATGTCAAAAATAACAAATTTCAAGATGGCAAATGTCAAAGATGTCAAATGACAAATATCACAATGCTAAATGTCAAAAATGAAAAGCGTCACCATGAAAAATGTCTAAAATGACAAATTTTAAGATGGCAAATGTCAAAGATGTCAAATGACAAATGTCACAATGCTAAATGTCAAAAACGATAAGTGTCACCATGAAAAATGTCAAAAATGACAAATTTCAAGATGGCAAATGTCCAAGATTTCAAATGACAAATGTCACAATGCTAAATGTCAAAAATGACAAGTTTCAAGATGGCAAATGTCAAAGATGTCAAATGACCAATGTCACAATGCTAAATGTCAAAAATGAAAAGTGTCACCATGAAAAATGTTAAAAATGACAAATTTCAAGATGGCAAATGTCAATGATGTCAAATGACAAATGTCACAATGCTAAATGTCAAAAATGAAAAGTGTCACCATGAAAAATGTCAAAAATGACAAATTTCAAGATGGCAAATATCAAAGATGTCAAATGACAAATGTCCCAATGCTAAATGTCAAAAATGACAAATTTCAAGATGGCAAATGTCAAAGATGTCAAATGACAGATGTCACAATGCTAAATGTCAAAAATGAAAAGTGTCACCATGAAAAATGTCAAAAATGACAAATTTCAAGATGGCAAATGTCAAAGATGTCAAATGACAAATGTCACAATGCTAAATGTCAAAAATGAAAAGTGTCACCATGAAAAATGTCAAAAATAACAAATTTCAAGATGGCAAATGTCAAAGATGTCAAATGACAAATGTCACAATGCTAAATGTCAAAAATGAAAAGTGTCACCATGAAAAATGTCTAAAATGACAAATTTCAAGATGGCAAATGTCAAAGATGTCAAATGACAAATGTCACAATGCTAAATGTCAAAAATAAAAAGTGTCACCATGAAAAATGTCAAAAATAACAAATTTCAAGATGGCAAATGTCAAAACTGACAAATGTCACAATGCTAAATGTCAAAAATGATAAGTGTCACCATGAAAAATGTCAAAAATGACAAATTTCAAGATGGCAAATATCCAAGATGTCAAATGACAAATGTCACAATGCTAAATGTCAAAAATGACAAATTTCAAGATGGCAAATGTCAAAGATGTCAAATGACAAATGTAACAATGCTAAATGTCAAAAATGAAAAGTGTCACCATGAAAAATGTCAAAAATGACAAATTTCAAGATGGAAAATGTCAAAGATGTCAAATGACAAATGTCACAATGCTAAATGTCAAAAATGAAAAGTGTCACCTTGAAAAATGTCAAAAATAACAAATTTCAAGATGGCAAATGTCAAAGATGTCAAATGACAAATGTCACAATGCTAAATGTCAAAAATGAAAAGTGTCACCATGAAAAATGTCAAAAATGACAAATTTCAAGATGGCAAATGTCAAAGATGTCAAATGACAAATGTCACAATGCTAAATGTCAAAAATGATAAGTGTCACCAAGAAAAATGTCAAAAATGACAAATTTCAAGATTGCAGATGTCCAAGATGTCAAATGACAAATGTCACAATGCTAAATGTCAAAAATGAAAAGTGTCACCATGAAAAATGTCAAAAATGACAAATTTCAAGATGGCAAATGTCAAAGATGTCAAATGACAAATGTCACAATGCTAAATGTCAAAAATAAAAAGTGTCAAAAATGACAAATTTCAAGATGGCAAATGTCTAAGATGTCAAATGACAAATGTCAAAATGCTAAATGTCAAAAATGAAAAGTGTCACCGTGAAAAATGTCAAAAATGACAAATTTACAGATGGCAAATGTCAAAGATGTCAAATGACAAATGCCACAATGCTAAATGTCAAAAATTAAAAGTGTCACCATGAAAAATGTCAAAAATGACAAATTTCAAAAAGGCAAATGTCAAAGATGTCAAATGACAAATGTCACAATGCTAAATGTCAAAAATGAAAAGTGTCACCATAAAAAATGTCAAAAATGACAAATTTCAAGATGGCAAATGTCAAAGATGTCGAATATGACAAATGTCACAATGCTAAATGTCAAAAATGAAAAGTGTCACCATGAAAAATGTCAAAAATGACAAATTTCAAGATGGCAAATGTCAAAGATGTCAAATGACAAATGTCACAATGCTAAATGTCAAAAATGAAAAGTGTCACCATGAAAAATGTCAAAAATGACAAATTTCAAGATGGCAAATATCAAAGATGTCAAATGACAAATGTCACAATGCTAAATGTCAAAAATGACAAATTTCAAGATGGCAAATGTCAAAGATGTCAAATGACAAATGTTACAATGCTAAATGTCAAAAATGAGAAGTGTCACCATGAAAAATGTCAAAAATGACAAATTTCAAGATGGCAAATGTCAAAGATGTCAAATGACAAATGTCACAATGCTTAATGTCAAAAATGAAAAGTGTCACCATGAAAAATGTCAAAAATAACAAATTTCAACATGGCAAATGTCAAAGATGTCAAATGACAAATGTCACAATGCTATGCTAAATGTCAAAAATGACAAATTTCAAGATAGCAAATGTCAAAGATGTCAAATGACAAATGTCACAATGCTAAATGTCAAAAATAAAAAGTGTCACTATGAAAAATGTCAAAAATAACAAATTTCAAGATGGCAAATGTCAAAGATGTCAAATGACAAATGTCACAATGCTAAATGTCAAAAATGACAAATTTCAAGATGGCAAATGTCAAAGATGTCAAATGACAAAAGCCACAATGCTAAATGTCAAAAATGAAAAGTGTCAAAAATGACAAATTTCAAGATGGCAAATGTCTAAGATGTCAAATGACAAATGTCACAATGCTAAATGTGAAAAATGAAAAGTGTCACCGTGAAAAATGTCAAAAATGACAAATTGCAAGATGGCAAATATCAAAGATGTCAAATGACAAATGTCACAATGCTAAATGTCAAAAATGAAAAGTGTCACCATGAAAAATGTCAAAAATGACAAATTTCAAGATGGCAAATGTCAAAGATGTAAAATGACAAATGTCACAATGCTAAATGTCAAAAATGACAAGTGTCACCATGAAAAATGTCAAAAATAACAAATTTCAAGATGGCAAATGTCAAAGATGTCAAATGACAAATGTCACAATGCTAAATGTCAAAAATGAAAAGTGTCACCATGAAAAATGTCAAAAATAACAAATTTCAAGATGGCAAATGTCAAAGATGTCAAATGACAAATGTCACAATGCTAAATGTCAAAAATGATAAGTGTCACCATGAAAAATGTCAAAAATGACAAATTTCAAGATGGCAAATGTCCAAGATGTCAAATGACAAATGTCACAATGCTAAATGTCAAAAATGACAAATTTCAAGATGGCAAATGTCAAAGATGTCAAATGACAAATGTCACAATGCTAAATGTCAAAAATGAAAAGTGTCACCATGAAAAATGTTAAAAATGACAAATTTCAAGATGGCAAATGTCAATGATGTCAAATGACAAATGTCACAATGCTAAATGTCAAAAATGAAAAGTGTCACCATGAAAAATGTCAAAAATGAGAAATTTTAAGATGGCAAATATCAAAGATGTCAAATGACAAATGTCCCAATGCTAAATGTCAAAAATGACAAATTTCAAGATGGCAAATGTCAAAGATGTCAAATGACAAATGTCACAATGCTAAATGTCAAAAATGAAAAGTGTCACCATGAAAAATGTCAAAAATAACAAATTTCATAATGGCAAATGTCAAAGATGTCAAATGACAAATGTCACAATGCTAAATGTCAAAAATGAAAAGTGTCACCATGAAAAATGTCTAAAATGACAAATTTCAAGATGGCAAATGTCAAAGATGTCAAATGACAAATGCCACAATGCTAAATGTCAAAAATAAAAAGTGTCACCATGAAAAATGTCAAAAATAACAAATTTCAAGATGGCAAATGTCAAAGATGTCAAATGACAAATGTCACAATGCTAAATGTCAAAAATGAAAAGTGTCACCATGAAAAATGTCAAAAATGACAAATTTCAAGATGGCAAATGTCAAAACTGACAAATGTCACAATGCTAAATGTCAAAAATGATAAGTGTCACAATGAAAAATGTCAAAAATGACAAATTTCAAGATGGCAAATGTCGAAGATGTCAAATGACAAATGTCACAATGCTAAATGTCAAAAATGACAAATTTCAAGATGGCAAATGTCAAAGATGTCAAATGAAAAATGTCACAATGCTAAATGTCAAAAATGAAAAGTGTCACCATGAAAAATGTCAAAAATGACAAATTTCAAGATGGCAAATGTCAAAGATGTCAAATGACAAATGTCACAATGCTAAATGTCAAAAATGAAAAGTGTCACCTTGAAAAATGTCAAAAATAACAAATTTCAAGATGGCAAATGTCAAAGATGTCAAATGACAAATGTCACAATGCTAAATGTCAAAAATGAAAAGTGTCACCATGAAAAATGTCAAAAATGACAAATTTCAAGATGGCAAATGTCAAAGATGTAAAATGACAAATGTCACAATGCTAAATGTCAAAAATGATAAGTGTCACCATGAAAAATGTCAAAAATGACAAATTTCAAGATTGCAAATGTCCAAGATGTCAAATGACAAATGTCACAATGCTAAATGTCAAAAATGAAAAGTGTCACCATGAAAAATGTCAAAAATGACAAATTTCAAGATGGCAAATGTCAAAGATGTCAAATGACAAATGTCACAATTCTAAATGTCAAAAATAAAAAGTGTCAAAAATGACAAATTTCAAGATGGCAAATGTCTAAGATGTCAAATGACAAATGTCACAATGCTAAATGTCAAAAATGAAAAGTGTCATCGTGAAAAATGTCAAAAATGACAAATTTCAAGATGGCAAATGTGAAAGATGTCAAATGACAAATGTCACAATGCTAAATATCAAAAATGAAAAGTGTCACCATGAAAAATGTCAAAAATGACAAATTTCAAGATGGCAAATGTCAAAGATGTCAAATGACAAATGTCACAATGCTAAATGTCAAAAATGAAAAGTGTCCCCATAAAAAATGTCAATAATGACAAATTTCAAGATATCAAATGTCAAAGATGTCAAATGACAAATGTCACAATGCTAAATGTCAAAAATGAAAAGTGTCACCATAAAAAATGTCAAAAATGACAAATTTCAAGATGGCAAATGTCAAAGATGTCGAATATGACAAATGTCACAATGCTAAATGTCAAAAATGAAAAGTGTCACCATGAAAAATGTCAAAAATGACAAATTTCAAGATGGCAAATGTCAAAGATGTCAAATGACAAATGTCACAATGCTAAATGTCAAAAATGAAAAGTGTCACCATGAAAAATGTCAAAAATGACAAATTTCAAGATGGCAAATATCAAAGATGTCAAATGACAAATGTCACAATGCTATATGTCAAAAATGACAAATTTCAAGATGGCAAATGTCAAAGATGTCAAATGACAAATGTCACAATGCTAAATGTCAAAAATGAAAAGTGTCACCATGAAAAATGTCAAAAATGACAAATTTCAAGATGTCAAATGTCAAAGATGTCAAATGACAAATGTCACAATGCTAAATGTCAAAAATGAAAAGTGTCACCATGAAAAATGTCAAAAATAACAAATTTCAACATGGCAAATGTCAAAGATGTCAAATGACAAATGTCACAATGCTAAATGTCAAAAATGACAAATTTCAAGATGGCAAATGTCAAAGATGTCAAATGACAAATGTCACAATGCTAAATGTCAAAAATGATAAGTGTCACCATGAAAAATGTCAAAAATGACAAATTTCAAGATGGCAAATGTCCAACATGTCAAATGACAAATGTCACAATGCTAAATGTCAAAAATGACAAATTTCAAGATGGCAAATGTCAAAGATGTCAAATGACAAAAGCCACAATGCTAAATGTCAAAAATGAAAAGTGTCAAAAATGACAAATTTCAAGATGGCAAATGTCTAAGATGTCAAATGACAAATGTCACAATGCTAAATGTCAAAAATGAAAAGTGTCACCGTGAAAAATGTCAAAAATGACAAATTTCAAGATGGCAAATGTCAAAGATGTCAAATGACAAATGTCACAATGCTAAATGTCAAAAATGAAAAGTGTCACCATAAAAAATGTCAAAAATGACAAATTTCAAGATGGCAAATGTCAAAGATGTCAAATGACAAATGTCACAATGCTAAGTGTCAAAAATGAAAAGTGTCCCCATGAAAAATGTCAATAATGACAAATTTCAAGATGGCAAATGTCAAAGATGTCAAATGACAAATGTCACAATGCTAAATGTCAAAAATGAAAAGTGTCACCATGAAAAATGTCAAAAATAACAAATTTCAAGATGGCAAATGTCAAAGATGTCGAATATGACAAATGTCACAATGATAAATGTCAAAAATGAAAAGTGTCACCATGAAAAATGTCAAAAATGACAAATTTCAAGATGGCAAATGTCAAAGATGTCTAATTACAAATGTCACAATGCTAAATGTCAAAAATGAAAAGTGTCACAATGAAAAATGTCAAAAATGACAACTTTCAAGATGGCAAATATCAAAGATGTCAAATGACAAATGTCACAATGCTAAATGTCAAAAATGAAAAGTGTCACCATGAAAAATGTCAAAAATGACAAATTTCAAGATGGCAAATGTCAAAGATGTCAAATGACAAATGTCACAATGCTAAATGTCAAAAATGAAAAGTGTCACCATGAAAAATGTCAAAAATGACAAATTTCAAGATGGCAAATGTCAAAGATGTCAAATGACAAATGTCACAATGCTAAATGTCAAAAATGAAAAGTGTCACCATGAAAAATGTCAAAAATAACAAATTTCAAGATGGCAAATGTCAAAGATGTCAAATGACAAATGTCTCAATGCTAAATGTCAAAAATGAAAAGTGTCACCATGAAAAATGTCTAAAATGACAAATTTCAAGATGGCAAATGTCAAAGATGTCAAATGACAAATGTCACAATGCTAAATGTCAAAAATAAAAAGTGTCACCATGAAAAATATCAAAAATAACAAATTTCAAGATGGCAAATGTCAAAGATGTCAAATGACAGATGTCACAATGCTAAATGTCAACAATGAAAAGTGTCACCATGAAAAATGTCAAAAATGACAAATTTCAATATAGCAAATGTCAAAACTGACAAATGTCACAATGCTAAATGTCAAAAATGATAAGTGTCACCATGAAAAATGTCAAAAATGACAAATTTCAAAATGGCAAATGTCCAAGATGTCAAATGACAAATGTCACAATGCTAAATGTCAAAAATGACAAATTTCAAGATGGCAAATGTCAAAGATGTCAAATGACAAATGTCACAATGCTAAATGTCAAAAATGAAAAGTGTCACCATGAAAAATGTCAAAAATGACAAATTTCAAGATGGCAAATGTCAAAGATGTCAAATGACAAATGTCACAATGCTAAATGTCAAAAATGAAAAGTGTCACCTTGAAAAATGTCAAAAATAACAAATTTTAAGATGGCAAATGTCAAAGATGTCAAATGACAAATGTCACCATGCTAAATGTCAAAAATGAAAAGTGTCACCATGAAAAATGTCAAAAATGAAAAGTGTCACCATGAAAAATGTCAAAAATGACAAATTTCAAGATGGCAAATGTCAAAACTGACAAATATCACAATGCTAAATGTCAAAAATGATAAGTGTCACCATGAAAAATGTCAAAAATAATAAATTTCAAGATGGCAAATGTCCAAGATGTCAAATGACAAATGTCACAATGCTAAATGTCAAAAATGATAAGTGTCACCATGAAAAATGTCAAAAATGACAAATTTCAAGATGGCAAATGTCCAAGATGTCAAATGACAAATGTCACAATGCTAAATGTCAAAAATGACAAATTTCAAGATGGCAAATGTCAAAGATGTCAAATGACAAATGTCACAATGCTAAATGTCAAAAATGAAAAGTGTCACCATGAAAAATGTCAAAAATGACAAATTTCAAGATGGCAAATGTCAAAGATGTCAAATGACAAATGTCACAATGCTAAATGTCAAAAATGAAAAGTGTCAAAAATGACAAATTTCAAGATGGCAAATGTCTAAGATGTCAAATGACAAATGTCACAATGCTAAATGTCAAAAATGAAAAGTGTCACCGTGAAAAATGTCAAAAATGACAAATTTCAAGATGGCAAATGTCAAAACTGACAAATGTCACAATGCTAAATGTCAAAAATGATAAGTGTCACCATGAAAAATGTCAAAAATAACAAATTTCAAGATGGCAAATGTCAAAGATGTCAAATGACAAATATCACAATGCTAAATGTCAAAAATGAAAAGTGTCACCATGAAAAATGTCAAAAATGACAAATTTTAAGATGGCAAATGTCAAAACTGACAAATGTCACAATGCTAAATGTCAAAAATGATAAGTGTCACCATGAAAAATGTCAAAAATGACACATTTCAAGATGGCAAATGTCCAAGATGTCAAATGACAAATGTCACAATGCTAAATGTCAAAAATGAAAAGTGTCACCATGACAAATGTCAAAAATGACAAATTTCAAGATGGCAAATGTCAATGATGTCAAATGACAAATGTCACAATGCTAAATGTCAAAAATGAAAAGTGTCACCATGAAAAATGTCAAAAATGACAAATTTCAAGATGGCAAATGTCAAAGATGTCAAATGACAAATGTCTCAATGCTAAATGTCAAAAATGAAAAGTGTCACCATGAAAAATGTCTAAAATGACAAATTTCAAGATGGCAAATGTCAAAGATGTCAAATGACAAATGTCACAATGCTAAATGTCAAAAATAAAAAGTGTCACCATGAAAAATATCAAAAATAACAAATTTCAAGATGGCAAATGTCAAAGATGTCAAATGACAAATGTCACAATGCTAAATGTCAAAAATGAAAAGTGTCACCATGAAAAATGTCAAAAATGACAAATTTCAATATAGCAAATGTCAAAACTGACAAATGTCACAATGCTAAATGTCAAAAATGATAAGTGTCACCATGAAAAATGTCAAAAATGACAGATTTCAAAATGGCAAATGTCCAAGATGTCAAATGACAAATGTCACAATGCTAAATGTCAAAAATGACAAATTTCAAGATGGCAAATGTCAAAGATGTCAAATGACAAATGTCACAATGCTAAATGTCAAAAATGAAAAGTGTCACCATGAAAAATGTCAAAAATGACAAATTTCAAGATGGCAAATGTCAAAGATGTCAAATGACAAATGTCACAATGCTAAATGTCAAAAATGAAAAGTGTCACCTTGAAAAATGTCAAAAATAACAAATTTTAAGATGGCAAATGTCAAAGATGTCAAATGACAAATGTCACCATGCTAAATGTCAAAAATGAAAAGTGTCACCATGAAAAATGTCAAAAATGAAAAGTGTCACCATGAAAAATGTCAAAAATGACAAATTTCAAGATGGCAAATGTCAAAACTGACAAATATCACAATGCTAAATGTCAAAAATGATAAGTGTCACCATGAAAAATGTCAAAAATAATAAATTTCAAGATGGCAAATGTCCAAGATGTCAAATGACAAATGTCACAATGCTAAATGTCAAAAATGATAAGTGTCACCATGAAAAATGTCAAAAATGACAAATTTCAAGATGGCAAATGTCCAAGATGTCAAATGACAAATGTCACAATGCTAAATGTCAAAAATGACAAATTTCAAGATGGCAAATGTCAAAGATGTCAAATGACAAATGTCACAATGCTAAATGTCAAAAATGAAAAGTGTCACCATGAAAAATGTCAAAAATGACAAATTTCAAGATGGCAAATGTCAAAGATGTCAAATGACAAATGTCACAATGCTAAATGTCAAAAATGAAAAGTGTCACCTTGAAAAATGTCAAAAATAACAAATTTTAAGATGGCAAATATCAAAGATGTCAAATGACAAATGTCACCATGCTAAATGTCAAAAATGAAAAGTGTCACCATGAAAAATGTCAAAAATGAAAAGTGTCACCATGAAAAATGTCAAAAATGACAAATTTCAAGATGGCAAATGTCCAAGATGTCAAATGACAAATGTCACAATGCTAAATGTCAAAAATGAAAAGTGTCACCATGAAAAATGTCAAAAATGTCAAATTTCAAGATGGCAAATGTCAAAGTTGTCAAATGACAAATGTCTCAATGCTAAATGTCAAAAATAAAAAGTGTCAAAAATGACAAATTTCAAGATGGCAAATGTCTAAGATGTCAAATGACAAATGTCACAATGCTAAATGTCAAAAATGAAAAGTGTCACCGTGAAAAATGTCAAAAATGACAAATTTCAAGATGGCAAATGTCAAAACTGACAAATGTCACAATGCTAAATGTCAAAAATGATAAGTGTCACCATGAAAAATGTCAAAAATAACAAATTTCAAGATGGCAAATGTCAAAGATGTCAAATGACAAATATCACAATGCTAAATGTCAAAAATGAAAAGTGTCACCATGAAAAATGTCAAAAATGACAAATTTTAAGATGGCAAATGTCAAAACTGACAAATGTCACAATGCTAAATGTCAAAAATGATAAGTGTCACCATGAAAAATGTCAAAAATGACACATTTCAAGATGGCAAATGTCGAAGATGTCAAATGACAAATGTCACAATGCTAAATGTCAAAAATGACAAATTTCAAGATGGCAAATGTCAAAGATGTCAAATGAAAAATGTCACAATGCTAAATGTCAAAAATGAAAAGTGTCACCATGAAAAATGTCAAAAATGACAAATTTCAAGATGGCAAATGTCAAAGATGTCAAATGACAAATGTCACAATGCTAAATGTCAAAAATGAAAAGTGTCACCTTGAAAAATGTCAAAAATAACAAATTTCAAGATGGCAAATGTCAAAGATGTCAAATGACAAATGTCACAATGCTAAATGTCAAAAATGAAAAGTGTCACCATGAAAAATGTCAAAAATGACAAATTTCAAGATGGCAAATGTCAAAGATGTAAAATGACAAATGTCACAATGCTAAATGTCAAAAATGATAAGTGTCACCATGAAAAATGTCAAAAATGACAAATTTCAAGATTGCAAATGTCCAAGATGTCAAATGACAAATGTCACAATGCTAAATGTCAAAAATGAAAAGTGTCACCATGAAAAATGTCAAAAATGACAAATTTCAAGATGGCAAATGTCAAAGATGTCAAATGACAAATGTCACAATTCTAAATGTCAAAAATAAAAAGTGTCAAAAATGACAAATTTCAAGATGGCAAATGTCTAAGATGTCAAATGACAAATGTCACAATGCTAAATGTCAAAAATGAAAAGTGTCATCGTGAAAAATGTCAAAAATGACAAATTTCAAGATGGCAAATGTGAAAGATGTCAAATGACAAATGTCACAATGCTAAATATCAAAAATGAAAAGTGTCACCATGAAAAATGTCAAAAATGACAAATTTCAAGATGGCAAATGTCAAAGATGTCAAATGACAAATGTCACAATGCTAAATGTCAAAAATGAAAAGTGTCCCCATAAAAAATGTCAATAATGACAAATTTCAAGATATCAAATGTCAAAGATGTCAAATGACAAATGTCACAATGCTAAATGTCAAAAATGAAAAGTGTCACCATAAAAAATGTCAAAAATGACAAATTTCAAGATGGCAAATGTCAAAGATGTCGAATATGACAAATGTCACAATGCTAAATGTCAAAAATGAAAAGTGTCACCATGAAAAATGTCAAAAATGACAAATTTCAAGATGGCAAATGTCAAAGATGTCAAATAACAAATGTCACAATGCTAAATGTCAAAAATGAAAAGTGTCACCATGAAAAATGTCAAAAATGACAAATTTCAAGATGGCAAATATCAAAGATGTCAAATGACAAATGTCACAATGCTATATGTCAAAAATGACAAATTTCAAGATGGCAAATGTCAAAGATGTCAAATGACAAATGTCACAATGCTAAATGTCAAAAATGAAAAGTGTCACCATGAAAAATGTCAAAAATGACAAATTTCAAGATGTCAAATGTCAAAGATGTCAAATGACAAATGTCACAATGCTAAATGTCAAAAATGAAAAGTGTCACCATGAAAAATGTCAAAAATAACAAATTTCAACATGGCAAATGTCAAAGATGTCAAATGACAAATGTCACAATGCTAAATGTCAAAAATGACAAATTTCAAGATGGCAAATGTCAAAGATGTCAAATGACAAATGTCACAATGCTAAATGTCAAAAATGATAAGTGTCACCATGAAAAATGTCAAAAATGACAAATTTCAAGATGGCAAATGTCCAAGATGTCAAATGACAAATGTCACAATGCTAAATGTCAAAAATGACAAATTTCAAGATGGCAAATGTCAAAGATGTCAAATGACAAAAGCCACAATGCTAAATGTCAAAAATGAAAAGTGTCAAAAATGACAAATTTCAAGATGGCAAATGTCTAAGATGTCAAATGACAAATGTCACAATGCTAAATGTCAAAAATGAAAAGTGTCACCGTGAAAAATGTCAAAAATGACAAATTTCAAGATGGCAAATGTCAAAGATGTCAAATGACAAATGTCACAATGCTAAATGTCAAAAATGAAAAGTGTCACCATAAAAAATGTCAAAAATGACAAATTTCAAGATGGCAAATGTCAAAGATGTCAAATGACAAATGTCACAATGCTAAGTGTCAAAAATGAAAAGTGTCCCCATGAAAAATGTCAATAATGACAAATTTCAAGATGGCAAATGTCAAAGATGTCAAATGACAAATGTCACAATGCTAAATGTCAAAAATGAAAAGTGTCACCATGAAAAATGTCAAAAATAACAAATTTCAAGATGGCAAATGTCAAAGATGTCGAATATGACAAATGTCACAATGATAAATGTCAAAAATGAAAAGTGTCACCATGAAAAATGTCAAAAATGACAAATTTCAAGATGGCAAATGTCAAAGATGTCTAATTACAAATGTCACAATGCTAAATGTCAAAAATGAAAAGTGTCACAATGAAAAATGTCAAAAATGACAACTTTCAAGATGGCAAATATCAAAGATGTCAAATGACAAATGTCACAATGCTAAATGTCAAAAATGAAAAGTGTCACCATGAAAAATGTCAAAAATGACAAATTTCAAGATGGCAAATGTCAAAGATGTCAAATGACAAATGTCACAATGCTAAATGTCAAAAATGAAAAGTGTCACCATGAAAAATGTCAAAAATGACAAATTTCAAGATGGCAAATGTCAAAGATGTCAAATGACAAATGTCACAATGCTAAATGTCAAAAATGAAAAGTGTCACCATGAAAAATGTCAAAAATAACAAATTTCAAGATGGCAAATGTCAAAGATGTCAAATGACAAATGTCTCAATGCTAAATGTCAAAAATGAAAAGTGTCACCATGAAAAATGTCTAAAATGACAAATTTCAAGATGGCAAATGTCAAAGATGTCAAATGACAAATGTCACAATGCTAAATGTCAAAAATAAAAAGTGTCACCATGAAAAATATCAAAAATAACAAATTTCAAGATGGCAAATGTCAAAGATGTCAAATGACAAATGTCACAATGCTAAATGTCAAAAATGAAAAGTGTCACCATGAAAAATGTCAAAAATGACAAATTTCAATATAGCAAATGTCAAAACTGACAAATGTCACAATGCTAAATGTCAAAAATGATAAGTGTCACCATGAAAAATGTCAAAAATGACAAATTTCAAAATGGCAAATGTCCAAGATGTCAAATGACAAATGTCACAATGCTAAATGTCAAAAATGACAAATTTCAAGATGGCAAATGTCAAAGATGTCAAATGACAAATGTCACAATGCTAAATGTCAAAAATGAAAAGTGTCACCATGAAAAATGTCAAAAATGACAAATTTCAAGATGGCAAATGTCAAAGATGTCAAATGACAAATGTCACAATGCTAAATGTCAAAAATGAAAAGTGTCACCTTGAAAAATGTCAAAAATAACAAATTTTAAGATGGCAAATGTCAAAGATGTCAAATGACAAATGTCACCATGCTAAATGTCAAAAATGAAAAGTGTCACCATGAAAAATGTCAAAAATGAAAAGTGTCACCCTGAAAAATGTCAAAAATGACAAATTTCAAGATGGCAAATGTCAAAACTGACAAATATCACAATGCTAAATGTCAAAAATGATAAGTGTCACCATGAAAAATGTCAAAAATAATAAATTTCAAGATGGCAAATGTCCAAGATGTCAAATGACAAATGTCACAATGCTAAATGTCAAAAATGATAAGTGTCACCATGAAAAATGTCAAAAATGACAAATTTCAAGATGGCAAATGTCCAAGATGTCAAATGACAAATGTCACAATGCTAAATGTCAAAAATGACAAATTTCAAGATGGCAAATGTCAAAGATGTCAAATGACAAATGTCACAATGCTAAATGTCAAAAATGAAAAGTGTCACCATGAAAAATGTCAAAAATGACAAATTTCAAGATGGCAAATGTCAAAGATGTCAAATGACAAATGTCACAATGCTAAATGTCAAAAATGAAAAGTGTCACCTTGAAAAATGTCAAAAATAACAAATTTTAAGATGGCAAATGTCAAAGATGTCAAATGACAAATGTCACCATGCTAAATGTCAAAAATGAAAAGTGTCACCATGAAAAATGTCAAAAATGAAAAGTGTCACCATGAAAAATGTCAAAAATGACAAATTTCAAGATGGCAAATGTCAAAACTGACAAATATCACAATGCTAAATGTCAAAAATGATAAGTGTCACCATGAAAAATGTCAAAAATGACAAATTTCAAGATGGCAAATGTCCAAGATGTCAAATGACAAATGTCACAATGCTAAATGTCAAAAATGAAAAGTGTCACCATGAAAAATGTCAAAAATGTCAAATTTCAAGATGGCAAATGTCAAAGTTGTCAAATGACAAATGTCTCAATGCTAAATGTCAAAAATAAAAAGTGTCAAAAATGACAAATTTCAAGATGGCAAATGTCTAAGATGTCAAATGACAAATGTCACAATGCTAAATGTCAAAAATGAAAAGTGTCACCGTGAAAAATGTCAAAAATGACAAATTTCAAGATGGCAAATGTCAAAACTGACAAATGTCACAATGCTAAATGTCAAAAATGATAAGTGTCACCATGAAAAATGTCAAAAATAACAAATTTCAAGATGGCAAATGTCAAAGATGTCAAATGACAAATATCACAATGCTAAATGTCAAAAATGAAAAGTGTCACCATGAAAAATGTCAAAAATGACAAATTTTAAGATGGCAAATGTCAAAACTGACAAATGTCACAATGCTAAATGTCAAAAATGATAAGTGTCACCATGAAAAATGTCAAAAATGACACATTTCAAGATGGCAAATGTCCAAGATGTCAAATGACAAATGTCACAATGCTAAATGTCAAAAATGAAAAGTGTCACCATGACAAATGTCAAAAATGACAAATTTCAAGATGGCAAATGTCAATGATGTCAAATGACAAATGTCACAATGCTAAATGTCAAAAAT
Source organism: Altica lythri (assembly GCA_964028335.1). Lineage (NCBI taxonomy): Eukaryota > Metazoa > Arthropoda > Insecta > Coleoptera > Chrysomelidae > Altica > Altica lythri. The sequence goes on along the minus strand of OZ034800.1, from coordinate 10,646,289 downwards.
GAAAAGTGTCACCATGAAAAATGTCAAAAATGACAAATTTCAAGATGGCAAATATCAAAGATGTCAAATGACAAATGTCACAATGCTTAATGTCAAAAATTACAAATTTCAAGATGGCAAATGTCAAAGATGTCAAATGACAAATGTCACAATGCTAAATGTCAAAAATGAAAAGTGTCACCATGAAAAATGTCAAAAATGACAAATTTCAAGATGGCAAATGTCAAAGATGTCAAATGACAAATGTCACAATGCTAAATGTCAAAAATGAAAAGTGTCACCATGAAAAATGTCAAAAATAACAAATTTCAAGATGGCAAATGTCAAATGACAAATGTCACAATGCTAAATGTCAAAAATGAAAAGTGTCACCATGAAAAATGTCTAAAATGACAAATTTCAAGATGGCAAATGTCAAAGATGTCTAATGACAAATGTCACAATGCTAAATGTCAAAAATAAAAAGTGTCACCATGAAAAATGTCAAAAATAACAAATTTCAAGATGGCAAATGTCAAAGATGTCAAATGACAAATGTCACAATGCTAAATGTCAAAAATGAAAAGTGTCACCATGAAAAATGTCAAAAATGACAAATTTCAAGATGGCAAATGTCAAAACTGACAAATGTCACAATGCTAAATGTCAAAAATGATAAGTGTCACCATGAAAAATGTCAAAAATGACAAATTTCAAGATGGCAAATGTCCAAGATGTCAAATGACAAATGTCACAATGCTAAATGTCAAAAATGACAAATTTCAAGATGGCAAATGTCAAAGATGTCAAATGACAAATGTCACAATGCTAAATGTCAAAAATGAAAAGTGTCACCATGAAAAATGTCAAAAATGACAAATTTCAAGATGGCAAATGTCAAAGATGTCAAATGACAAATGTCACAATGCTAAATGTCAAAAATGAAAAGTGTCACCTTGAAAAATGTCAAAAATAACAAATTTTAAGATGGCAAATGTCAAAGATGTCAAATGACAAATGTCACAATGCTAAATGTCAAAAATGAAAAGTGTCACCATGAAAAATGTCAAAAATGACAAATTTCAAGATGGCAAATGTCAAAGATGTCAAATGACAAATGTCACAATGCTAAATGTCAAAAATGACAAATTTCAAGATGGCAAATGTCAAAGATGTCAAATGACAAATGTCACAATGCTAAATGTCAAAAATGATAAGTGTCACCATGAAAAATGTCAAAAATGACAAATTTCAAGATGGCAAATGTCCAAGATGTCAAATGACAAATGTCACAATGCTAAATGTCAAAAATGACAAATTTCAAGATGGCAAATGTCAAAGATGTCAAATGACAAAAGCCACAATGCTAAATGTCAAAAATGAAAAGTGTCAAAAATGACAAATTTCAAGATGGCAAATGTCTAAGATGTCAAATGACAAATGTCACAATGCTAAATGTCAAAAATGAAAAGTGTCACCGTGAAAAATGTCAAAAATGACAAATTTCAAGATGGCAAATGTCAAAGATGTCAAATGACAAAAGCCACAATGCTAAATGTCAAAAATGAAAAGTGTCAAAAATGACAAATTTCAAGATGTCAAATGTCAAAGATGTCAAATGACAAATGTCACAATGCTAAATGTCAAAAATGAAAAGTGTCACCATGAAAAATGTCAAAAATAACAAATTTCAACATGGCAAATGTCAAAGATGTCAAATGACAAATGTCACAATGCTAAATGTCAAAAATGACAAATTTCAAGATGGCAAATGTCAAAGATGTCAAATGACAAATGTCACAATGCTAAATGTCAAAAATGATAAGTGTCACCATGAAAAATGTCAAAAATGACAAATTTCAAGATGGCAAATGTCCAAGATGTCAAATGACAAATGTCACAATGCTAAATGTCAAAAATGACAAATTTCAAGATGGCAAATGTCAAAGATGTCAAATGACAAAAGCCACAATGCTAAATGTCAAAAATGAAAAGTGTCAAAAATGACAAATTTCAAGATGGCAAATGTCTAAGATGTCAAATGACAAATGTCACAATGCTAAATGTCAAAAATGAAAAGTGTCACCGTGAAAAATGTCAAAAATGACAAATTTCAAGATGGCAAATGTCAAAGATGTCAAATGACAAATGTCACAATGCTAAATGTCAAAAATGAAAAGTGTCACCATAAAAAATGTCAAAAATGACAAATTTCAAGATGGCAAATGTCAAAGATGTCAAATGACAAATGTCACAATGCTAAGTGTCAAAAATGAAAAGTGTCCCCATGAAAAATGTCAATAATGACAAATTTCAAGATGGCAAATGTCAAAGATGTCAAATGACAAATGTCACAATGCTAAATGTCAAAAATGAAAAGTGTCACCATGAAAAATGTCAAAAATAACAAATTTCAAGATGGCAAATGTCAAAGATGTCGAATATGACAAATGTCACAATGATAAATGTCAAAAATGAAAAGTGTCACCATGAAAAATGTCAAAAATGACAAATTTCAAGATGGCAAATGTCAAAGATGTCTAATTACAAATGTCACAATGCTAAATGTCAAAAATGAAAAGTGTCACAATGAAAAATGTCAAAAATGACAACTTTCAAGATGGCAAATATCAAAGATGTCAAATGACAAATGTCACAATGCTAAATGTCAAAAATGAAAAGTGTCACCATGAAAAATGTCAAAAATGACAAATTTCAAGATGGCAAATGTCAAAGATGTCAAATGACAAATGTCACAATGCTAAATGTCAAAAATGAAAAGTGTCACCATGAAAAATGTCAAAAATGACAAATTTCAAGATGGCAAATGTCAAAGATGTCAAATGACAAATGTCACAATGCTATATGTCAAAAATGAAAAGTGTCACCATGAAAAATGTCAAAAATAACAAATTTCAAGATGGCAAATGTCAAAGATGTCAAATGACAAATGTCTCAATGCTAAATGTCAAAAATGAAAAGTGTCACCATGAAAAATGTCTAAAATGACAAATTTCAAGATGGCAAATGTCAAAGATGTCAAATGACAAATGTCACAATGCTAAATGTCAAAAATAAAAAGTGTCACCATGAAAAATGTCAAAAATAACAAATTTCAAGATGGCAAATGTCAAAGATGTCAAATGACAAATGTCACAATGCTAAATGTCAAAAATGAAAAGTGTCACCATGAAAAATGTCAAAAATGACAAATTTCAATATGGCAAATGTCAAAACTGACAAATGTCACAATGCTAAATGTCAAAAATGATAAGTGTCACCATGAAAAATGTCAAAAATGACAAATTTCAAAATGGCAAATGTCCAAGATGTCAAATGACAAATGTCACAATGCTAAATGTCAAAAATGACAAATTTCAAGATGGCAAATGTCAAAGATGTCAAATGACAAATGTCACAATGCTAAATGTCAAAAATGAAAAGTGTCACCATGAAAAATGTCAAAAATGACAAATTTCAAGATGGCAAATGTCAAAGATGTCAAATGACAAATGTCACAATGCTAAATGTCAAAAATGAAAAGTGTCACCATGAAAAATGTCAAAAATGACAAATTTCAAGATGGCAAATGTCCAAGATGTCAAATGACAAATGTCACAATGCTAAATGTCAAAAATGACAAATTTCAAGATGGCAAATGTCAAAGATGTCAAATGACAAAAGCCACAATGCTAAATGTCAAAAATGAAAAGTGTCAAAAATGACAAATTTCAAGATGTCAAATGTCAAAGATGTCAAATGACAAATGTCACAATGCTAAATGTCAAAAATGAAAAGTGTCACCATGAAAAATGTCAAAAATAACAAATTTCAACATGGCAAATGTCAAAGATGTCAAATGACAAATGTCACAATGCTAAATGTCAAAAATGACAAATTTCAAGATGGCAAATGTCAAAGATGTCAAATGACAAATGTCACAATGCTAAATGTCAAAAATGATAAGTGTCACCATGAAAAATGTCAAAAATGACAAATTTCAAGATGGCAAATGTCCAAGATGTCAAATGACAAATGTCACAATGCTAAATGTCAAAAATGACAAATTTCAAGATGGCAAATGTCAAAGATGTCAAATGACAAAAGCCACAATGCTAAATGTCAAAAATGAAAAGTGTCAAAAATGACAAATTTCAAGATGGCAAATGTCTAAGATGTCAAATGACAAATGTCACAATGCTAAATGTCAAAAATGAAAAGTGTCACCGTGAAAAATGTCAAAAATGACAAATTTCAAGATGGCAAATGTCAAAGATGTCAAATGACAAATGTCACAATGCTAAATGTCAAAAATGAAAAGTGTCACCATAAAAAATGTCAAAAATGACAAATTTCAAGATGGCAAATGTCAAAGATGTCAAATGACAAATGTCACAATGCTAAGTGTCAAAAATGAAAAGTGTCCCCATGAAAAATGTCAATAATGACAAATTTCAAGATGGCAAATGTCAAAGATGTCAAATGACAAATGTCACAATGCTAAATGTCAAAAATGAAAAGTGTCACCATGAAAAATGTCAAAAATAACAAATTTCAAGATGGCAAATGTCAAAGATGTCGAATATGACAAATGTCACAATGATAAATGTCAAAAATGAAAAGTGTCACCATGAAAAATGTCAAAAATGACAAATTTCAAGATGGCAAATGTCAAAGATGTCTAATTACAAATGTCACAATGCTAAATGTCAAAAATGAAAAGTGTCACAATGAAAAATGTCAAAAATGACAACTTTCAAGATGGCAAATATCAAAGATGTCAAATGACAAATGTCACAATGCTAAATGTCAAAAATGAAAAGTGTCACCATGAAAAATGTCAAAAATGACAAATTTCAAGATGGCAAATGTCAAAGATGTCAAATGACAAATGTCACAATGCTAAATGTCAAAAATGAAAAGTGTCACCATGAAAAATGTCAAAAATGACAAATTTCAAGATGGCAAATGTCAAAGATGTCAAATGACAAATGTCACAATGCTAAATGTCAAAAATGAAAAGTGTCACCATGAAAAATGTCAAAAATAACAAATTTCAAGATGGCAAATGTCAAAGATGTCAAATGACAAATGTCTCAATGCTAAATGTCAAAAATGAAAAGTGTCACCATGAAAAATGTCTAAAATGACAAATTTCAAGATGGCAAATGTCAAAGATGTCAAATGACAAATGTCACAATGCTAAATGTCAAAAATAAAAAGTGTCACCATGAAAAATGTCAAAAATAACAAATTTCAAGATGGCAAATGTCAAAGATGTCAAATGACAAATGTCACAATGCTAAATGTCAAAAATGAAAAGTGTCACCATGAAAAATGTCAAAAATGACAAATTTCAATATGGCAAATGTCAAAACTGACAAATGTCACAATGCTAAATGTCAAAAATGATAAGTGTCACCATGAAAAATGTCAAAAATGACAAATTTCAAAATGGCAAATGTCCAAGATGTCAAATGACAAATGTCACAATGCTAAATGTCAAAAATGACAAATTTCAAGAGTGCAAATGTCAAAGATGTCAAATGACAAATGTCACAATGCTAAATGTCAAAAATGAAAAGTGTCACCATGAAAAATGTCAAAAATGACAAATTTCAAGATGGCAAATGTCAAAGATGTCAAATGACAAATGTCACAATGCTAAATGTCAAAAATGAAAAGTGTCACCTTGAAAAATGTCAAAAATAACAAATTTTAAGATGGCAAATGTCAAAGATGTCAAATGACAAATGTCACCATGCTAAATGTCAAAAATGAAAAGTGTCACCATGAAAAATGTCAAAAATGAAAAGTGTCACCATGAAAAATGTCAAAAATGACAAATTTCAAGATGGCAAATGTCAAAACTGACAAATATCACAATGCTAAATGTCAAAAATGATAAGTGTCACCATGAAAAATGTCAAAAATGATAAATTTCAAGATGGCAAATGTCCAAGATGTCAAATGACAAATGTCACAATGCTAAATGTCAAAAATGATAAGTGTCACCATGAAAAATGTCAAAAATGACAAATTTCAAGATGGCAAATGTCCAAGATGTCAAATGACAAATGTCACAATGCTAAATGTCAAAAATGACAAATTTTAAGATGGCAAATGTCAAAGATGTCAAATGACAAATGTCACAATGCTAAATGTCAAAAATGAAAAGTGTCACCATGAAAAATGTCAAAAATGACAAATTTCAAGATGGCAAATGTCAAAGATGTCAAATGACAAATGTCACAATGCTAAATGTCAAAAATGAAAAGTGTCACCTTGAAAAATGTCAAAAATAACAAATTTTAAGATGGCAAATGTCAAAGATGTCAAATGACAAATGTCACCATGCTAAATGTCAAAAATGAAAAGTGTCACCATGAAAAATGTCAAAAATGAAAAGTGTCACCATGAAAAATGTCAAAAATGACAAATTTCAAGATGGCAAATGTCAAAACTGACAAATATCACAATGCTAAATGTCAAAAATGATAAGTGTCACCATGAAAAATGTCAAAAATGACAAATTTCAAGATGGCAAATGTCCAAGATGTCAAATGACAAATGTCACAATGCTAAATGTCAAAAATGAAAAGTGTCACCATGAAAAATGTCAAAAATGTCAAATTTCAAGATGGCAAATGTCAAAGTTGTCAAATGACAAATGTCTCAATGCTAAATGTCAAAAATAAAAAGTGTCAAAAATGACAAATTTCAAGATGGCAAATGTCTAAGATGTCAAATGACAAATGTCACAATGCTAAATGTCAAAAATGAAAAGTGTCACCGTGAAAAATGTCAAAAATGACAAATTTCAAGATGGCAAATGTCAAAACTGACAAATGTCACAATGCTAAATGTCAAAAATGATAAGTGTCACCATGAAAAATGTCAAAAAGAACAAATTTCAAGATGGCAAATGTCAAAGATGTCAAATGACAAATATCACAATGCTAAATGTCAAAAATGAAAAGTGTCACCATGAAAAATGTTAAAAATGACAAATTTTAAGATGGCAAATGTCAAAACTGACAAATGTCACAATGCTAGATGTCAAAAATGATAAGTGTCACCATGAAAAATGTCAAAAATGACACATTTCAAGATGGCAAATGTCCAAGATGTCAAATGACAAATGTCACAATGCTAAATGTCAAAAATGAAAAATGTCACCATGACAAATGTCAAAAATGACAAATTTCAAGATGGCAAATGTCAATGATGTCAAATGACAAATGTCACAATGCTAAATGTCAAAAATGAAAAGTGTCACCATGAAAAATGTTAAAAATGACAAATTTCAAGATGGCAAATGTCAAAGATGTCAAATGACAAATGTCACAATGCTAAATGTCAAAAATGAAAAGTGTCACCATGAAAAATGTCAAAAATAACAAATTTCAAGATGGCAAATGTCAAATGACAAATGTCACAATGCTAAATGTCAAAAATGAAAAGTGTCACCATGAAAAATGTCTAAAATGACAAATTTCAAGATGGCAAATGTCAAAGATGTCTAATGACAAATGTCACAATGCTAAATGTCAAAAATAAAAAGTGTCACCATGAAAAATGTCAAAAATAACAAATTTTAAGATGGCAAATGTCAAAGATGTCAAATGACAAATGTCACAATGCTAAATGTCAAAAATGAAAAGTGTCACCATGAAAAATGTCAAAAATGACAAATTTCAAGATGGCAAATGTCAAAACTGACAAATGTCACAATGCTAAATGTCAAAAATGATAAGTGTCACCATGAAAAATGTCAAAAATGACAAATTTCAAGATGGCAAATGTCCAAGATGTCAAATGACAAATGTCACAATGCTAAATGTCAAAAATGACAAATTTCAAGATGGCAAATGTCAAAGATGTCAAATGACAAATGTCACAATGCTAAATGTCAAAAATGAAAAGTGTCACCATGAAAAATGTCAAAAATGACAAATTTCAAGATGGCAAATGTCAAAGATGTCAAATGACAAATGTCACAATGCTAAATGTCAAAAATGAAAAGTGTCACCTTGAAAAATGTCAAAAATAACAAATTTTAAGATGGCAAATGTCAAAGATGTCAAATGACAAATGTCACAATGCTAAATGTCAAAAATGAAAAGTGTCACCATGAAAAATGTCAAAAATGACAAATTTCAAGATGGCAAATGTCAAAGATGTCAAATGACAAATGTCACAATGCTAAATGTCAAAAATGACAAATTTCAAGATGGCAAATGTCAAAGATGTCAAATGACAAATGTCACAATGCTAAATGTCAAAAATGAAAAGTGTCACCATGAAAAATGTTAAAAATGACAAATTTCAAGATGGCAAATATCAAAGATGTCAAATGACAAATGTCCCAATGCTAAATGTCAAAAATGACCAATTTCAAGATGGCAAATGTCAAAGATGTCAAATGACAAATGTCACAATGCTAAATGTCAAAAATGAAAAGTGTCACCATGAAAAATGTCAAAAATGACAAATTTTAAGATGGCAAATGTCAAAGGTGTAAAATAACAAATGTCACAATGCTAAATGTCAAAAATGAAAAGTGTCACCATGAAAAATGTCAAAAATAACAAATTTCAAGATGGCAAATGTCAAAGATGTCAAATGACAAATGTCACAATGCTAAATGTCAAAAATGAAAAGTGTCACCATGAAAAATGTCTAAAATGACAAATTTCAAGATGGCAAATGTCAAAGATGTCAAATGACAAATGTCACAATACTAAATGTCAAAAATGATAAGTGTCACCATGAAAAATGTCAAAAATGACAAATTTCAAGATGGCAAATGTCCAAGATGTCAAATGACAAATGTCATAATGCTAAATGTCAAAAATGACAAATTTCAAGATGGCAAATGTCAAAGATGTCAAATGACAAATGTCACAATGCTAAATGTCAAAAATGAAAAGTGTCACCATGAAAAATGTTAAAAATGACAAATTTCAAGATGGCAAATGTCAATGATGTCAAATGACAAATGTCACAATGCTAAATGTCAAAAATGAAAAGTGTCACCATGAAAAATGTCAAAAATGACAAATTTCAAGATGGCAAATGTCAAAGATGTAAAATGACAAATGTCACAATGCTAAATGTCAAAAATGAAAAGTGTCACCATGAAAAATGTCAAAAATAACAAATTTCAAGATCGCAAATGTCAAAGATGTCAAATGACAAATGTCACAATGCTAAATGTCAAAAATGAAAAGCGTCACCATGAAAAATGTCTAAAATGACAAATTTCAAGATGGCAAATGTCAAAGATGTCAAATGACAAATGTCACAATGCTAAATGTCAAAAATGATAAGTGTCACCATGAAAAATGTCAAAAATGACAAATTTCAAGATGGCAAATGTCCAAGATGTCAAATGACAAATGTCACAATGCTAAATGTCAAAAATGAAAAGTGTCACCATGAAAAATGTCAAAAATGACAAATTTCAAGATGGCAAATGTCAAAGATGGCAAATGACAAATGTCACAATGCTAAATGTCGAAAATGAAAAGTGTCACCATGAAAAATGTCAAAAATAACAAATTTCAAGATGGCAAATGTCAAAGATGTCAAATGACAAATGTCACAATGCTAAATGTCAAAAATGAAAAGTGTCACCATGAAAAATGTCAAAAATGACAAATTTCAGATGGCAAATGTCAAAGATGTCAAATGACAAATGTCACAATGCTAAATGTCAAAATGAAAAGTGTCACCATGAAAAATGTCAAAAATGACAAATTTCAAGATGGCAAATATCAAAGATGTCAAATGACAAATGTCAAAAATGACAAATTTCAAGATGGCAAATGTCAAAGATGTCAAATGACAAATGTCACAATACTAAATGTCAAAAATGAAAAGTGTCACCATGAAAATGTCAAAAATGACAAATTTCAAGATGGCGGATGTCAAAGATGTCAAATGTCACAATGCTAAATGTCAAAAATGAAAAGTGTCACCATGAAAATGTGAAAAATAACAAATTTCAAGATGGCAAATGTCAAAGATGTCAAATGACAAATATCACAATGCTAAATGTCAAAAATGTAAGGTGTCACCATGAAAAATGTCAAAAATGACAAATTTCAAGATGGCAAATGTCAAAGATGTCAAATGACAAATGTCACAATGCTAAATGTCAAAAATGAAAAGTGTCACCATGAAAAATGTCAAAAATAACAAATTTCAAGATGGCAAATGTCAAAGATGTCAAATGACAAATGTCACAATGCTAAATGTCAAAAATGATAAGTGTCACCATGAAAAATGTCAAAAATGACAAATTTCAAGATGGCAAATGTCCAAGATGTCAAATGACAAATGTCACAATGCTAAATGTCAAAAATGACAAATTTCAAGATGGCAAATGTCAAAAATGTCAAATGACAAATGTCACAATGCTAAATGTCAAAAATGAAAAGTGTCACCATGACAAAAGTCAAAAATGACAAATTTCAAGATGGCAAATGTCAATGATGTCAAATGACAAATGTCCAATGCTAAATGTCAAAAATGAAAAGTGTCACCATGAAAAATGTCAAAAATGACAAATTTCAAGATGGCAAATGTCAAAGATGTCAAATGAGCAAATGTCACAATGCTAAATGTCAAAAATGACAAATTTCAAGATGGCAAATGTCAAAGATGTCAAATGACAAATGTCACAATGCTAAATGTCAAAAATGAAAAGTGTCACCATGAAAAATGTCAAAAATAACAAATTTCAAGATGGCAAATGTCAAAGATGTCAAATGACAAATGTCACAATGCTAAATGTCAAAAATGAAAAGTGTCACCATGAAAAATGTCTAAAATGACAAATTTCAAGATGGCAAATGTCAAAGATGTGTAATGACAAATGTCACAATGCTAAATGTCAAAAATAAAAAGTGTCACCATGAAAAATGTCAAAAATAACAAATTTCAAGATGGCAAATGTCAAAGATGTCAAATGACAAATGTCACAATGCTAAATGTCAAAAATGAAAAGTGTCACCATGAAAAATGTCAAAAATGACAAATTTCAAGATGGCAAATGTCAAAACTGACAAATGTCACAATGCTAAATGTCAAAAATGATAAGTGTCACCATGAAAAATGTCAGAAATGACAAATTTCAAGATGGCAAATGTCCAAGATGTCAAATGACAAATGTCACAATGCTAAATGTCAAAAATGACAAATTTCAAGATGGCAAATGTCAAAGATGTCAAATGACAAATGTCACAATGCTAAATGTCAAAAATGAAAAGTGTCACCATGAAAAATGCCAAAAATGACAAATTTCAAGATGGCAAATGTCAAAGATGTCAAATGACAAATGTCACAATGCTAAATGTCAAAATGAAAAGTGTCACCTTAAAAAATGTCAAAAATAACAAATTTTAAGATGGCAAATGTCAAAGATGTCAAATGACAAATGTCACAATGCTAAATGTCAAAAATGAAAAGTGTCACCATGAAAAATGTCAAAAATGACAAATTTCAAGATGGCAAATGTCAAAGATGTCAAATGACAAATGTCACAATGCTAAATGTCAAAAATGACAAATTTCAAGATGGCAAATGTCAAAGATGTCAAATGACAAATGTCACAATGCTAAATGTCAAAAATGAAAAGTGTCACCATGAAAAATGTTAAAAATGACAAATTTCAAGATGACAAATGTCAATGATGTCAAATGACAAATGTCACAATGCTAAATGTCAAAAATGAAAAGTGTCACCATGAAAAATGTCAAAAATGACAAATTTCAAGATGGCAAATATCAAAGATGTCAAATGACAAATGTCACAATGCTAAATGTCAAAAATGACAAATTTCAAGATGGCAAATGTCAAAGATGTCAAATGACAAATGTCACAATGCTAAATGTCAAAAATGAAAAGTGTCACCATGAAAAATGTCAAAAATGACAAATTTTAAGATGGCAAATGTCAAAGGTGTAAAATGACAAATGTCACAATGCTAAATGTCAAAAATGAAAAGTGTCACCATAAAAAATGTCAAAAATAACAAATTTCAAGATGGCAAATGTCAAAGATGTCAAATGACAAATGTCACAATGCTAAATGTCAAAAATGAAAAGTGTCACCATGAAAAATGTCTAAAATGACAAATTTCAAGATGGCAAATGTCAAAGATGTCAAATGACAAATGTCACAATACTAAATGTCAAAAATGATAAGTGTCACCATGAAAAATGTCAAAAATGACAAATTTCAAGATGGCAAATGTCCAAGATGTCAAATGACAAATGTCATAATGCTAAATGTCAAAAATGACAAATTTCAAGATGGCAAATGTCAAAGATGTCAAATGACAAATGTCACAATGCTAAATGTCAAAAATGAAAAGTGTCACCATGAAAAATGTTAAAAATGACAAATTTCAAGATGGCAAATGTCAATGATGTCAAATGACAAATGTCACAATGCTAAATGTCAAAAATGAAAAGTGTCACCATGAAAAGTGTCACCATGAAAAATGTCAAAAATGACAAATTTCAAGATGGCAAATGTCAAAGATGTAAAATGACAAATGTCACAATGCTAAATGTCAAAAATGAAAAGTGTCACCATGAAAAATGTCAAAAATAACAAATTTCAAGATCGCAAATGTCAAAGATGTCAAATGACAAATGTCACAATGCTAAATGTCAAAAATGAAAAGCGTCACCATGAAAAATGTCTAAAATGACAAATTTCAAGATGGCAAATGTCAAAGATGTCAAATGACAAATGTCACAATGCTAAATGTCAAAAATGATAAGTGTCACCATGAAAAATGTCAAAAATGACAAATTTCAAGATGGCAAATGTCCAAGATGTCAAATGACAAATGTCACAATGCTAAATGTCAAAAATGAAAAGTGTCACCATGAAAAATGTCAAAAATGACAAATTTCAAGATGGCAAATGTCAAAGATGGCAAATGACAAATGTCACAATGCTAAATGTCAAAAATGAAAAGTGTCACCATGAAAAATGTCAAAAATGACAAATTTCAAGATGGCAAATGTCAAAGATGTCAAATGACAAATGTCACAATGCTAAATGTCAAAAATGAAAAGTGTCACCATGAAAAATGTCAAAAATGACAAATTTCAAGATGGCAAATATCAAAGATGTCAAATGACAAATGTCAAAAATGACAAATTTCAAGATGGCAAATGTTAAAGATGTCAAATGACAAATGTCACAATGCTAAATGTCAAAAATGAAAAGTGTCACCATGAAAAATGTCAAAAATGACAAATTTCAAGATGGCGGATGTCAAAGATGTCAAATGTCACAATGCTAAATGTCAAAAATGAAAAGTGTCACCATGAAAAATGTCAAAAATAACAAATTTCAAGATGGCAAATGTCAAAGATGTCAAATGACAAATATCACAATGCTAAATGTCAAAAATGAAAAGTGTCACCATGAAAAATGTCAAAAATGACAAATTTCAAGATGGCAAATGTCAAAGATGTCAAATGACAAATGCCACAATGCTAAATGTCAAAAATGAAAAGTGTCACCATGAAAAATGTCAAAAATAACAAATTTCAAGATGGCAAATGTCAAACATGTCAAATGACAAATGTCACAATGATAAATGTCAAAAATGATAAGTGTCACCATGAAAAATGTCAAAAATGACAAATTTCAAGATGGCAAATGTCCAAGATGTCAAATGACAAATGTCACAATGCTTAATGTCAAAAATGACAAATTTCAAGATGGCAAATGTCAGAAATGTCAAATGACAAATGTCACAATGCTAAATGTCAAAAATGAAAAGTGTCACCATGAAAAATGTCAAAAATGACAAATTTCAAGATGGCAAATATCAAAGATGTCAAATGACAAATGTCACAATGCTAAATGTCAAAAATGACAAATTTCAAGATGGCAAATTTCAAAGATGTCAAATGACAAATGTCACAATGCTAAATGTCAAAAATGAAAAGTGTCACCATGAAAAATGTCAAAAATGACAAATTTCAAGATGGCAAATGTCCAAGATGACAAATGACAAATGTCATAATGCTAAATGTCAAAAATGACAAATTTCAAGATGGCAAATGTCAAAGATGTCAAATGACAAATGTCACAATGCTAAATGTCAAAAATGAAAAGTGTCACCATGAAAAATGTTAAAAATGACAAATTTCAAGATGGCAAATGTCAATGATGTCAAATGACAAATGTCACAATGCTAAATGTCAAAAATGAAAAGTGTCACCATAAAATGTCAAAAATGACAAATTTCAAGATGGCAAATGTCAAAGATGTAAAATGACAAATGTCACAATGCTAAATGTCAAAAATGAAAAGTGTCACCATGAAAAATGTCAAAAATGACAAATTTCAAGATGGCAAATGTCCAAGATGTCAAATGACAAATGTCACAATGCTAAATGTCAAAAATGAAAAGTGTCACCATGAAAAATGTCAAAAATGACAAATTTCAAGATGGCAAATGTCAAAGATGGCAAATGACAAATGTCACAATGCTAAATGTCGAAAATGAAAAGTGTCACCATGAAAAATGTCAAAAATAACAAATTTTAACATGGCAAATGTCAAAGATGTCAAATGACAAATGTCACAATGCTAAATGTCAAAAATGAAAAGTGTCACCATGAAAAATGTCAAAAATGACAAATTTTAAGATGGCAAATGTCAAAGATGTCAAATGACAAATGTCACAATGCTAAATGTCAAAAATGAACAGTGTCACCATGAAAAATGTCAAAAATGACAAATTTCAAGATGGCAAATATCAAAGATGTCAAATGACAAATGTCAAAAATGACAAATTTCAAGATGGCAAATGTCAAAGATGTCAAATGACAAATGTCACAATGCTAAATGTCAAAAATGAAAAGTGTCACCATGAAAAATGTCAAAAATGACAAATTTCAAGATGGCGAATGTCAAAGATGTCAAATGTCACAATGCTAAATGTCAAAAATGAAAAGTGTCACCATGAAAAATGTCAAAAATAACAAATTTCAAGATGGCAAATGTCAAAGATGTCAAATGACAAATATCACAATGCTAAATGTCAAAAATGAAAAGTGTCACCATGAAAAATGTCAAAAATAACAAATTTCAAGATGGCAAATGTCAAAGATGTCAAATGACAAATGTCACAATGCTAAATGTCAAAAATGAAAAGTGTCACCATGAAAAATGTCAAAAATGACAAATTTCAAGATGGCAAATGTCAAAACTGACAAATGTCACAATGCTAAATGTCAAAAATGATAAGTGTCACCATGAAAAATGTCAAAAATGACAAATTTCAAGATGGCAAATGTCCAAGATGTCAAATGACAAATGTCACAATGCTAAATGTCAAAAATGACAAATTTCAAGATGGCAAATGTCAAAAATGTCAAATGACAAATGTCACAATGCTAAATGTCAAAAATGAAAAGTGTCACCATGACAAATGTCAAAAATGACAAATTTCAAGATGGCAAATGTCAATGATGTCAAATGACAAATGTCACAATGCTAAATGTCAAAAATGAAAATTGTCACCATGAAAAATGTCAAAAATGACAAATTTCAAGATGGCAAATGTCCAAGATGTCAATTGACAAATGTCACAATGCTAAATGTCAAAAATGACAAATTTCAAGATGGCAAATGTCAAAGATGTCAAATGACAAATGTCACAATGCTAAATGTCAAAAATGAAAAGTGTCACCATGAAAAATGTCAAAAATGACAAATTTCAAGATGACAAATGTCAAAGATGTCAAATGACAAATGTCACAATGCTAAATGTCAAAAATGAAAAGTGTCACCTTAAAAAATGTCAAAAATAACAAATTTTAAGATGGCAAATGTCAAAGATGTCAAATGACAAATGTCACAATGCTAAATGTCAAAAATGAAAAGTGTCACCATGAAAAATGTCAAAAATGACAAATTTCAAGATGGCAAATGTCAAAGATGTCAAATGACAAATGTCACAATGCTAAATGTCAAAAATGACAAATTTCAAGATGGCAAATGTCAAAGATGTCAAATGACAAATGTCACAATGCTAAATGTCAAAAATGAAAAGTGTCACCATGAAAAATGTTAAAAATGACAAATTTCAAGATGGCAAATGTCAAAGATGTAAAATGACAAATGTCACAAAGCTAAATGTCAAAAATGAAAAGTGTCACCATGAAAAATGTCAAAAATGACAAATTTTAAGATGGCAAATGTCAAAGATGTAAAATGACAAATGTCACAATGCTAAATGTCAAAAATGACAAATTTCAAGATGGCAAATGTCAAAGATGTCAAATGACAAATGTCACAATGCTAAATGTCAAAAATGAAAAGTGTCACCATGAAAAATGTCAAAAATGACAAATTTTAAGATGACAAATGTCAAAGATGTAAAATGACAAATGTCACAATGCTAAATGTCAAAAATGAAAAGTGTCACCATGAAAAATGTCAAAAATAACAAATTTCAAGATGGCAAATGTCAAAGATGTCAAATGACAAATGTCAAAAATGAAAAGTGTCACCATGAAAAATGTCAAAAATGACAAATTTCAAGATGGCAAATGTCCAAGATGTCAAATGACAAATGTCACAATGCTAAATGTCAAAAATGACAAATTTCAAGATGGCAAATGTCAAAAATGTCAAATGACAAATGTCACAATGCTAAATGTCAAAAATGAAAAGTGTCACCATGACAAATGTCAAAAATGACAAATTTCAAGATGGCAAATGTCAATGATGTCAAATGACAAATGTCACAATGCTAAATGTCAAAAATGAAAAGTGTCACCATGAAAAATGTCAAAAATGACAAATTTTAAGATGGCAAATATCAAAGATGTCAAATGACAAATGTCACAATGCTAAATGTCAAAAATGACAAATTTCAAGATGGCAAATTTCAAAGATGTCAAATGACAAATGTCACAATGCTAAATGTCAAAAATGAAAAGTGTCACCATGAAAAATGTCAAAAATGACAAATTTCAAGATGGCAAATGTCCAAGATAACAAATGACAAATGTGATAATGCTAAATGTCAAAAATGACAAATTTCAAGATGGCAAATGTCAAAGATGTCAAATGACAAATGTCACAATGCTAAATGTCAAAAATGAAAAGTGTCACCATGAAAAATGTTAAAAATGACAAATTTCAAGATGGCAAATGTCAATGATGTCAAATGACAAATGTCACAATGCTAAATGTCAAAAATGAAAAGTGTCACCATAAAATGTCAAAAATGACAAATTTCAAGATGGCAAATGTCAAAGATGTAAAATGACAAATGTCACAATGCTAAATGTCAAAAATGAAAAGTGTCACCATGAAAAATGTCAAAAATGACAAATTTCAAGATGGCAAATGTCCAAGATGTCAAATGACAAATGTCACAATGCTAAATGTCAAAAATGAAAAGTGTCACCATGAAAAATGTCAAAAATGACAAATTTCAAGATAGCAAATGTCAAAGATGGCAAATGACAAATGTCACAATGCTAAATGTCGAAAATGAAAAGTGTCACCATGAAAAATGTCAAAAATAACAAATTTTAAGATGGCAAATGTCAAAGATGTCAAATGACAAATGTCACAATGCTAAATGTCAAAAATGAAAAGTGTCACCATGAAAAATGTCAAAAATGACAAATTTTAAGATGGCAAATGTCAAAGATGTCAAATGACAAATGTCACAATGCTAAATGTCAAAAATGAACAGTGTCACCATGAAAAATGTCAAAAATGACAAATTTCAAGATGGCAAATATCAAAGATGTCAAATGACAAATGTCAAAAATGACAAATTTCAAGATGGCAAATGTCAAAGATGTCAAATGACAAATGTCACAATGCTAAATGTCAAAAATGAAAAGTGTCACCATGAAAAATGTCAAAAATGACAAATTTCAAGATGGCGAATGTCAAAGATGTCAAATGTCACAATGCTAAATGTCAAAAATGAAAAGTGTCACCATGAAAAATGTCAAAAATAACAAATTTCAAGATGGCAAATGTCAAAGATGTCAAATGACAAATATCACAATGCTAAATGTCAAAAATGAAAAGTGTCACCATGAAAAATGTCAAAAATAACAAATTTCAAGATAGCAAATGTCAAAGATGTCAAATGACAAATGTCACAATGCTAAATGTCAAAAATGAAAAGTGTCACCATGAAAAATGTCAAAAATGACAAATTTCAAGATGGCAAATGTCAAAACTGACAAATGTCACAATGCTAAATGTCAAAAATGATAAGTGTCACCATGAAAAATGTCAAAAATGACAAATTTTAAGATGGCAAATGTCCAAGATGTCAAATGACAAATGTCACAATGCTAAATGTCAAAAATGACAAATTTCAAGATGGCAAATGTCAAAAATGTCAAATGACAAATGTCACAATGCTAAATGTCAAAAATGAAAAGTGTCACCATGACAAATGTCAAAAATGACAAATTTCAAGATGGCAAATGTCAATGATGTCAAATGACAAATGTCACAATGCTAAATGTCAAAAATGAAAATTGTCACCATGAAAAATGTCAAAAATGACAAATTTCAAGATGGCAAATGTCCAAGATGTCAATTGACAAATGTCACAATGCTAAATGTCAAAAATGACAAATTTCAAGATGGCAAATGTCAAAGATGTCAAATGACAAATGTCACAATGCTAAATGTCAAAAATGAAAAGTGTCACCATGAAAAATGTCAAAAATGACAAATTTCAAGATGACAAATGTCAAAGATGTCAAATGACAAATGTCACAATGCTAAATGTCAAAAATGAAAAGTGTCACCATGAAAAATGTCAAAAATGACAAATTTCAAGATGGCAAATGTCAAAGATGTCAAATGACAAATGTCACAATGCTAAATGTCAAAAATGACAAATTTCAAGATGGCAAATGTCAAAGATGTCAAATGACAAATGTCACAATGCTAAATGTCAAAAATGAAAAGTGTCACCATGAAAAATGTTAAAAATGACAAATTTCAAGATGGCAAATGTCAAAGATGTAAAATGACAAATGTCACAAAGCTAAATGTCAAAAATGAAAAGTGTCACCATGAAAAATGTCAAAAATGACAAATTTTAAGATGGCAAATGTCAAAGATGTAAAATGACAAATGTCACAATGCTAAATGTCAAAAATGACAAATTTCAAGATGGCAAATGTCAAAGATGTCAAATGACAAATGTCACAATGCTAAATGTCAAAAATGAAAAGTGTCACCATGAAAAATGTCAAAAATGACAAATTTTAAGATGACAAATGTCAAAGATGTAAAATGACAAATGTCACAATGCTAAATGTCAAAAATGAAAAGTGTCACCATGAAAAATGTCAAAAATAACAAATTTCAAGATGGCAAATGTCAAAGATGTCAAATGACAAATGTCACAATGCTAAATGTCAAAAATGAAAAGTGTCACCATGAAAAATGTCAAAAATGACAAATTTCAAGATGGCAAATGTCCAAGATGTCAAATGACAAATGTCACAATGCTAAATGTCAAAAATGACAAATTTCAAGATGGCAAATGTCAAAAATGTCAAATGACAAATGTCACAATGCTAAATGTCAAAAATGAAAAGTGTCACCATGACAAATGTCAAAAATGACAAATTTCAAGATGGCAAATGTCAATGATGTCAAATGACAAATGTCACAATGCTAAATGTCAAAAATGAAAAGTGTCACCATGAAAAATGTCAAAAATGACAAATTTCAAGATGGAAAATATCAAAGATGTCAAATGACAAATGTCACAATGCTAAATGTCAAAAATGACAAATTTCAAGATGGCAAATGTCAAAGATGTCAAATGACAAATGTCACAATGCTAAATGTCAAAAATGAAAAGTGTCACCATGAAAAATGTCAAAAATGACAAATTTCAAGATGGCAAATGTCCAAGATGTCAAATGACAAATGTCATAATGCTAAATGTCAAAAATGACAAATTTCAAGATGGCAAATGTCAAAGATGTCAAATGACAAATGTCACAATGCTAAATGTCAAAAATGAAAAGTGTCACCATGAAAAATGTTAAAAATGACAAATTTCAAGATGGCAAATGTCAATGATGTCAAATGACAAATGTCACAATGCTAAATGTCAAAAATGAAAAGTGTCACCATGAAAAATGTCAAAAATGACAAATTTCAAGATGGAAAATGTCAAAGATGTAAAATGACAAATGTCACAATGCTAAATGTCAAAAATGAAAAGTGTCATATGAAAAATGTCAAAAATAACAAATTTCAAGATCGCAAATGTCAAAGATGTCAAATGACAAATGTCACAATGCTAAAAGTCAAAAATGAAAAGCGTCACCATGAAAAATGTCTAAAATGACAAATTTCAAGATGGCAAATGTCAAAGATGTCAAATGACAAATGTCACAATGCTAAATGTCAAAAATGATAAGTGTCACCATGAAAAATGTCAAAAATGACAAATTTCAAGATGGCAAATGTCCAAGATGTCAAATGACAAATGCCACAATGCTAAATGTCAAAAATGAAAAGTGTCACCAAGAAAAATGTCAAAAATGACAAATTTCAAGATGGCAAATGTCAAAGATGGCAAATGACAAATGTCACAATGCTAAATGTCGAAAATGAAAAGTGTCACCATGAAAAATGTCAAAAATAACAAATTTCAAGATGGCAAATGTCAAAGATGTCGAATGACAAATGTCACAATGCTAAATGTCAAAAATGAAAAGTGTCACCATGAAAAATGTCAAAAATGACAAATTTCAAGATGGCAAATGTCAAAGATGTCAAATGACAAATGTTACAATGCTAAATGTCAAAAATGAAAAGTGTCACCATGAAAAATGTCAAAAATGACAAATTTCAAGATGGCAAATGTCAAAGATGTCAAATGACAAATGTCACAATGCTAAATGTCAAAAATGAAAAGTGTCACCATGAAAAATGTCAAAAATGACAAATTACAAGATGGCGAATGTCAAAGATGTCAAATGTCACAATGCTAAATGTCAAAAATGAAAAGTGTCACCATGAAAAATGTCAAAAATAACAAATTTCAAGATGGCAAATGTCAAAGATGTCAAATGACAAATATCACAATGCTAAATGTCAAAAATGAAAAGTGTCACCATGAAAAATGTCAAAAATGACAAATTTCAAGATGGCAAATGTCAAAGATGTCAAATGACAAATGTCACAATGCTAAATGTCAAAAATGAAAAGTGTCACCATAAAAAATGTCAAAAATAACAAATTTCAAGATGGCAAATGTCAAAGATGTCAAATGACAAATGTCACAATGCTAAATGTCAAAAATGAAAAGTGTCACCATGAAAAATGTCAAAAATGACAAATTTCAAGATGGCAAATGTCAAAACTGACAAATGTCACAATGCTAAATGTCAAAAATGATAAGTGTCACCATGAAAAATGTCAAAAATGACAAATTTCAAGATGGCAAATGTCCAAGATGTCAAATGACAAATGTCACAATGCTAAATGTCAAAAATGACAAATTTCAAGATGGCAAATGTCAAAAATGTCAAATGACAAATGTCACAATGCTAAATGTCAAAAATGAAAAGTGTCACCATGACAAATGTCAAAAATGACAAATTTCAAGATGGCAAATGTCAATGATGTCAAATGACAAATGTCACAATGCTAAATGTCAAAAATGAAAAGTGTCACCATGAAAAATGTCAAAAATGACAAATTTCAAGATGGCAAATATCAAAGATGTCAAATGACAAATGTCACAATGCTAAATGTCAAAAATGAAAAATTTCAAGATGGCAAATGTCAAAGATGTCAAATGACAAATGTCACAATGCTAAATGTCAAAAATGAAAAGTGTCACCATGAAAAATGTCAAAAATGACAAATTTCAAGATGGCAAATGTCAAAGATGTCAAATGACAAATGTCACAATGCTAAATGTCAAAAATGAAAAGTGTCACCATGAAAAATGTCAAAAATAACAAATTTCAAGATGGCAAATGTCAAAGATGTCAAATGAAAAATGTCACAATGCTAAATGTCAAAAATGAAAAGTGTCACCATGAAAAATGTCTAAAATGACAAATTTCAAGATAGCAAATGTCAAAGATGTCAAATGACAAATGTCACAATGCTAAATGTCAAAAATAAAAAGTGTCACCATGAAAAATGTCAAAAATAACAAATTTCAAGATGACAAATGTCAAAGATGTCAAATGACAAATGTCACAATGCTAAATGTCAAAAATGAAAAGTGTCACCTTGAAAAATGTCAAAAATAACAAATTTTAAGATGGCAAATGTCAAAGATGTCAAATGACACATGTCACAATGCTAAATGTCAAAAATGAAAAGTGTCACCATGAAAAATGTCAAAAATGACAAATTTCAAGATGGCAAATGTCAAAGATGTCAAATGACAAATGTCACAATGCTAAATGTCAAAAATGACAAATTTCAAGATGGCAAATGTCAAAGATGTCAAATGACAAATGTCACAATGCTAAATGTCAAAAATGAAAAGTGTCACCATGAAAAATGTTAAAAATGACAAATTTCAAGATGGCAAATGTCAAAGATGTAAAATGACAAATGTCACAAAGCTAAATGTCAAAAATGAAAAGTGTCACCATGAAAAATGTCAAAAATGACAAATTTTAAGATGGCAAATGTCAAAGATGTAAAATGACAAATGTCACAATGCTAAATGTCAAAAATGACAAATTTCAAGATGGCAAATGTCAAAGATGTCAAATGACAAATGTCACAATGCTAAATGTCAAAAATGAAAAGTGTCACCATGAAAAATGTCAAAAATGACAAATTTTAAGATGACAAATGTCAAAGATGTAAAATGACAAATGTCACAATGCTAAATGTCAAAAATGAAAAGTGTCACCATGAAAAATGTCAAAAATAACAAATTTCAAGATGGCAAATGTCAAAGATGTCAAATGACAAATGTCACAATGCTAAATGTCAAAAATGAAAAGTGTCACTATGAAAAATGTCAAAAATGACAAATTTCAAGATGGCAAATGTCCAAGATGTCAAATGACAAATGTCACAATGCTAAATGTCAAAAATGACAAATTTCAAGATGGCAAATGTCAAAAATGTCAAATGACAAATGTCACAATGCTAAATGTCAAAAATGAAAAGTGTCACCATGACAAATGTCAAAAATGACAAATTTCAAGATGGCAAATGTCAATGATGTCAAATGACAAATGTCACAATGCTAAATGTCAAAAATGAAAAGTGTCACCATGAAAAATGTCAAAAATGACAAATTTCAAGATGGAAAATATCAAAGATGTCAAATGACAAATGTCACAATGCTAAATGTCAAAAATGACAAATTTCAAGATGGCAAATGTCAAAGATGTCAAATGACAAATGTCACAATGCTAAATGTCAAAAATGAAAAGTGTCACCATGAAAAATGTCAAAAATGACAAATTTCAAGATGGCAAATGTCCAAGATGTCAAATGACAAATGTCATAATGCTAAATGTCAAAAATGACAAATTTCAAGATGGCAAATGTCAAAGATGTCAAATGACAAATGTCACAATGCTAAATGTCAAAAATGAAAAGTGTCACCATGAAAAATGTTAAAAATGACAAATTTCAAGATGGCAAATGTCAATGATGTCAAATGACAAATGTCACAATGCTAAATGTCAAAAATGAAAAGTGTCACCATGAAAAATGTCAAAAATGACAAATTTCAAGATGGAAAATGTCAAAGATGTAAAATGACAAATGTCACAATGCTAAATGTCAAAAATGAAAAGTGTCATATGAAAAATGTCAAAAATAACAAATTTCAAGATCGCAAATGTCAAAGATGTCAAATGACAAATGTCACAATGCTAAAAGTCAAAAATGAAAAGCGTCACCATGAAAAATGTCTAAAATGACAAATTTCAAGATGGCAAATGTCAAAGATGTCAAATGACAAATGTCACAATGCTAAATGTCAAAAATGATAAGTGTCACCATGAAAAATGTCAAAACTGACAAATTTCAAGATGGCAAATGTCCAAGATGTCAAATGACAAATGCCACAATGCTAAATGTCAAAAATGAAAAGTGTCACCAAGAAAAATGTCAAAAATGACAAATTTCAAGATGGCAAATGACAAATGTCACAATGCTAAATGTCGAAAATGAAAAGTGTCACCATGAAAAATGTCAAAAATAACAAATTTCAAGATGGCAAATGTCAAAGATGTCGAATGACAAATGTCACAATGCTAAATGTCAAAAATGAAAAGTGTCACCATGAAAAATGTCAAAAATGACAAATTTCAAGATGGCAAATGTCAAAGATGTCAAATGACAAATGTTACAATGCTAAATGTCAAAAATGAAAAGTGTCACCATGAAAAATGTCAAAAATGACAAATTTCAAGATGGCAAATATCAAAGATGTCAAATGACAAATGTCAAAAATGACAAATTTCAAGATGGCAAATGTCAAAGATGTCAAATGACAAATGTCACAATGCTAAATGTCAAAAATGAAAAGTGTCACCATGAAAAATGTCAAAAATGACAAATTACAAGATGGCGAATGTCAAAGATGTCAAATGTCACAATGCTAAATGTCAAAAATGAAAAGTGTCACCATGAAAAATGTCAAAAATAACAAATTTCAAGATGGCAAATGTCAAAGATGTCAAATGACAAATATCACAATGCTAAATGTCAAAAATGAAAAGTGTCACCATGAAAAATGTCAAAAATGACAAATTTCAAGATGGCAAATGTCAAAGATGTCAAATGACAAATGTCACAATGCTAAATGTCAAAAATGAAAAGTGTCACCATAAAAAATGTCAAAAATAACAAATTTCAAGATGGCAAATGTCAAAGATGTCAAATGACAAATGTCACAATGCTAAATGTCAAAAATGAAAAGTGTCACCATGAAAAATGTCAAAAATGACAAATTTCAAGATGGCAAATGTCAAAACTGACAAATGTCACAATGCTAAATGTCAAAAATGATAAGTGTCACCATGAAAAATGTCAAAAATGACAAATTTCAAGATGGCAAATGTCCAAGATGTCAAATGACAAATGTCACAATGCTAAATGTCAAAAATGACAAATTTCAAGATGGCAAATGTCAAAAATGTCAAATGACAAATGTCACAATGCTAAATGTCAAAAATGAAAAGTGTCACCATGACAAATGTCAAAAATGACAAATTTCAAGATGGCAAATGTCAATGATGTCAAATGACAAATGTCACAATGCTAAATGTCAAAAATGAAAAGTGTCACCATGAAAAATGTCAAAAATGACAAATTTCAAGATGGCAAATATCAAAGATGTCAAATGACAAATGTCACAATGCTAAATGTCAAAAATGAAAAATTTCAAGATGGCAAATGTCAAAGATGTCAAATGACAAATGTCACAATGCTAAATGTCAAAAATGAAAAGTGTCACCATGAAAAATGTCAAAAATGACAAATTTCAAGATGGCAAATGTCAAAGATGTCAAATGACAAATGTCACAATGCTAAATGTCAAAAATGAAAAGTGTCACCATGAAAAATGTCAAAAATAACAAATTTCAAGATGGCAAATGTCAAAGATGTCAAATGAAAAATGTCACAATGCTAAATGTCAAAAATGAAAAGTGTCACCATGAAAAATGTCTAAAATGACAAATTTCAAGATGGCAAATGTCAAAGATGTCAAATGACAAATGTCACAATGCTAAATGTCAAAAATAAAAAGTGTCACCATGAAAAATGTCAAAAATAACAAATTTCAAGATGGCAAATGTCAAAGATGTCAAATGACAAAGGTCACAATGCTAAATGTCAAAAATGAAAAGTGTCACCATGAAAAATGTCAAAAATGACAAATTTCAAGATGGCAAATGTCAAAACTGACAAATGTCACAATGCTAAATGTCAAAAATGATAAATGTCACCATGAAAAATGTCAAAAATGACAAATTTCAAGATGGCAAATGTCCAAGATGTCAAATGACAAATGTCACAATGCTAAATGTCAAAAATGACAAATTTCAAGATGGCAAATGTCAAAGATGTCAAATGACAAATGTCACAATGCTAAATGTCAAAAATGAAAACTGTCACCATGAAAAATGTCAAAAATGACAAATTTCAAGATGGCAAATGTCAAAGATGTCAAATGACAAATGTCACAATGCTAAATGTCAAAGATGTCAAATGACAAATGTCACAATGCTAAATGTCAAAAATGAAAAGTGTCACCTTGAAAAATGTCAAAAATAACAAATTTCAAGATGGCAAATGTCAAAGATGTCAAATGACAAATGCCACAATGCTAAATGTCAAAAATAAAAAGTGTCACCATGAAAAATGTCAAAAATGACAAATTTCAAGATGGCAAATGTCAAAGATGTCAAATGACAAATGTCACAATGCTAAATGTCAAAAATGATAAATTTCAAGATGGCAAATGTCAAAGATGTCAAATGACAAATGTCACAATGCTAAATGTCAAAAATGAAAAGTGTCACCATGAAAAATGTTAAAAATGACAAATTTCAAGATGGCAAATGTCAATGATGTCAAATGACAAATGTCACAATGCTAAATGTCAAAAATAAAAAGTGTCACCATAAAAAATGTCAAAAATGACAAATTTCAAGATGGCAAATATCAAAGATGTCAAATGACAAATGTCACAATGCTAAATGTCAAAAATGACAAATTTCAAGATGGCAAATGTCAAAGATGTCAAATGACAAATGTCACAATGCTAAATGTCAAAAATGAAAAGTGTCACCATGAAAAATGTCAAAAATGACAAATTTCAAGATGGCAAATGTCAAAGATGTAAAATGACAAATGTCACAATGCTAAATGTCAAAAATGAAAAGTGTCACCATGAAAAATGTCAAAAATAACAAATTTCAAGATGGCAAATGTCAAAGATGTCAAATGACAAATGTCACAATGCTAAATGTCAAAAATGAAAAGTGTCACCATGAAAAATGTCAAAAATAACAAATTTCAAGATGGCAAATGTCAAAGATGTCAAATGACAAATGTCACAATGCTAAATGTCAAAAATGAAAAGTGTCACCATGAAAAATGTCTAAAATGACAAATTTCAAGATGGCAAATGTCAAAGATGTCAAATGACAAATGTCACAATGCTAAATGTCAAAAATGATAAGTGTCACCATGAAAAATGTCAAAAATGACAAATTTCAAGATGGCAAATGTCCAAGATGTCAAATGACAAATGTCACAATGCTAAATGTCAAAAATGAAAAGTGTCACCATGAAAAATGTCTAAAATGACAAATTTCAAGATGGCAAATGTCAAAGATGTCAAATGACAAATGTCACAATGCTAAATGTCAAAAATGAAAAGTGTCACCATGAAAAATGTCAAAAATGACAAATTTCAAGATGACAAATGTCAAAGATGTCAAATGACAAATGTCACAATGCTAAATGTCAAAAATGAAAAGTGTCACCTTAAAAAATGTCAAAAATAACAAATTTTAAGATGGCAAATGTCAAAGATGTCAAATGACAAATGTCACAATGCTAAATGTCAAAAATGAAAAGTGTCACCATGAAAAATGTCAAAAATGACAAATTTCAAGATGGCAAATGTCAAAGATGTCAAATGACAAATGTCACAATGCTAAATGTCAAAAATGACAAATTTCAAGATGGCAAATGTCAAAGATGTCAAATGACAAATGTCACAATGCTAAATGTCAAAAATGAAAAGTGTCACCATGAAAAATGTTAAAAATGACAAATTTCAAGATGGCAAATGTCAAAGATGTAAAATGACAAATGTCACAAAGCTAAATGTCAAAAATGAAAAGTGTCACCATGAAAAATGTCAAAAATGACAAATTTTAAGATGGCAAATGTCAAAGATGTAAAATGACAAATGTCACAATGCTAAATGTCAAAAATGACAAATTTCAAGATGGCAAATGTCAAAGATGTCAAATGACAAATGTCACAATGCTAAATGTCAAAAATGAAAAGTGTCACCATGAAAAATGTCAAAAATGACAAATTTTAAGATGACAAATGTCAAAGATGTAAAATGACAAATGTCACAATGCTAAATGTCAAAAATGAAAAGTGTCACCATGAAAAATGTCAAAAATAACAAATTTCAAGATGGCAAATGTCAAAGATGTCAAATGACAAATGTCAAAAATGAAAAGTGTCACCATGAAAAATGTCAAAAATGACAAATTTCAAGATGGCAAATGTCCAAGATGTCAAATGACAAATGTCACAATGCTAAATGTCAAAAATGACAAATTTCAAGATGGCAAATGTCAAAAATGTCAAATGACAAATGTCACAATGCTAAATGTCAAAAATGAAAAGTGTCACCATGACAAATGTCAAAAATGACAAATTTCAAGATGGCAAATGTCAATGATGTCAAATGTCAAAAATGAAAAGTGTCACCATGAAAAATGTCAAAAATGACAAATTTCAAGATGGCAAATGTCAAAACTGACAAATGTCACAATGCTAAATGTCAAAAATGATAAGTGTCACCATGAAAAATGTCAAAAATGACAAATTTCAAGATGGCAAATGTCCAAGATGTCAAATGACAAATGTCACAATGCTAAATGTCAAAAATGACAAATTTCAAGATGGCAAATGTCAAAAATGTCAAATGACAAATGTCACAATGCTAAATGTCAAAAATGAAAAGTGTCACCATGACAAATGTCAAAAATGACAAATTTCAAGATGGCAAATGTCAATGATGTCAAATGACAAATGTGACAATGCTAAATGTCAAAAATGAAAAGTGTCACCATGAAAAATGTCAAAAATGACAAATTTCAAGATGGCAAATATCAAAGATGTCAAATGACAAATGTCACAATGCTAAATGTCAAAAATGAAAAATTTCAAGATGGCAAATGTCAAAGATGTCAAATGACAAATGTCACAATGCTAAATGTCAAAAATGAAAAGTGTCACCATGAAAAATGTCAAAAATGACAAATTTCAAGATGGCAAATGTCAAAGATGTCAAATGACAAATGTCACAATGCTAAATGTCAAAAATGAAAAGTGTCACCATGAAAAATGTCAAAAATAACAAATTTCAAGATGGCAAATGTCAAAGATGTCAAATGAAAAATGTCACAATGCTAAATGTCAAAAATGAAAAGTGTCACCATGAAAAATGTCTAAAATGACAAATTTCAAGATAGCAAATGTCAAAGATGTCAAATGACAAATGTCACAATGCTAAATGTCAAAAATAAAAAGTGTCACCATGAAAAATGTCAAAAATAACAAATTTCAAGATGACAAATGTCAAAGATGTCAAATGACAAATGTCACAATGCTAAATGTCAAAAATGAAAAGTGTCACCTTGAAAAATGTCAAAAATAACAAATTTTAAGATGGCAAATGTCAAAGATGTCAAATGACAAATGTCACAATGCTAAATGTCAAAAATGAAAAGTGTCACCATGAAAAATGTCAAAAATGACAAATTTCAAGATGGCAAATGTCAAAGATGTCAAATGACAAATGTCACAATGCTAAATGTCAAAAATGACAAATTTCAAGATGGCAAATGTCAAAGATGTCAAATGACAAATGTCACAATGCTAAATGTCAAAAATGAAAAGTGTCACCATGAAAAATGTTAAAAATGACAAATTTCAAGATGGCAAATGTCAAAGATGTAAAATGACAAATGTCACAAAGCTAAATGTCAAAAATGAAAAGTGTCACCATGAAAAATGTCAAAAATGACAAATTTTAAGATGGCAAATGTCAAAGATGTAAAATGACAAATGTCACAATGCTAAATGTCAAAAATGACAAATTTCAAGATGGCAAATGTCAAAGATGTCAAATGACAAATGTCACAATGCTAAATGTCAAAAATGAAAAGTGTCACCATGAAAAATGTCAAAAATGACAAATTTTAAGATGACAAATGTCAAAGATGTAAAATGACAAATGTCACAATGCTAAATGTCAAAAATGAAAAGTGTCACCATGAAAAATGTCAAAAATAACAAATTTCAAGATGGCAAATGTCAAAGATGTCAAATGACAAATGTCACAATGCTAAATGTCAAAAATGAAAAGTGTCACTATGAAAAATGTCAAAAATGACAAATTTCAAGATGGCAAATGTCCAAGATGTCAAATGACAAATGTCACAATGCTAAATGTCAAAAATGACAAATTTCAAGATGGCAAATGTCAAAAATGTCAAATGACAAATGTCACAATGCTAAATGTCAAAAATGAAAAGTGTCACCATGACAAATGTCAAAAATGACAAATTTCAAGATGGCAAATGTCAATGATGTCAAATGACAAATGTCACAATGCTAAATGTCAAAAATGAAAAGTGTCACCATGAAAAATGTCAAAAATGACAAATTTCAAGATGGAAAATATCAAAGATGTCAAATGACAAATGTCACAATGCTAAATGTCAAAAATGACAAATTTCAAGATGGCAAATGTCAAAGATGTCAAATGACAAATGTCACAATGCTAAATGTCAAAAATGAAAAGTGTCACCATGAAAAATGTCAAAAATGACAAATTTCAAGATGGCAAATGTCCAAGATGTCAAATGACAAATGTCATAATGCTAAATGTCAAAAATGACAAATTTCAAGATGGCAAATGTCAAAGATGTCAAATGACAAATGTCACAATGCTAAATGTCAAAAATGAAAAGTGTCACCATGAAAAATGTTAAAAATGACAAATTTCAAGATGGCAAATGTCAATGATGTCAAATGACAAATGTCACAATGCTAAATGTCAAAAATGAAAAGTGTCACCATGAAAAATGTCAAAAATGACAAATTTCAAGATGGAAAATGTCAAAGATGTAAAATGACAAATGTCACAATGCTAAATGTCAAAAATGAAAAGTGTCATATGAAAAATGTCAAAAATAACAAATTTCAAGATCGCAAATGTCAAAGATGTCAAATGACAAATGTCACAATGCTAAAAGTCAAAAATGAAAAGCGTCACCATGAAAAATGTCTAAAATGACAAATTTCAAGATGGCAAATGTCAAAGATGTCAAATGACAAATGTCACAATGCTAAATGTCAAAAATGATAAGTGTCACCATGAAAAATGTCAAAACTGACAAATTTCAAGATGGCAAATGTCCAAGATGTCAAATGACAAATGCCACAATGCTAAATGTCAAAAATGAAAAGTGTCACCAAGAAAAATGTCAAAAATGACAAATTTCAAGATGGCAAATGACAAATGTCACAATGCTAAATGTCGAAAATGAAAAGTGTCACCATGAAAAATGTCAAAAATAACAAATTTCAAGATGGCAAATGTCAAAGATGTCGAATGACAAATGTCACAATGCTAAATGTCAAAAATGAAAAGTGTCACCATGAAAAATGTCAAAAATGACAAATTTCAAGATGGCAAATGTCAAAGATGTCAAATGACAAATGTTACAATGCTAAATGTCAAAAATGAAAAGTGTCACCATGAAAAATGTCAAAAATGACAAATTTCAAGATGGCAAATATCAAAGATGTCAAATGACAAATGTCAAAAATGACAAATTTCAAGATGGCAAATGTCAAAGATGTCAAATGACAAATGTCACAATGCTAAATGTCAAAAATGAAAAGTGTCACCATGAAAAATGTCAAAAATGACAAATTACAAGATGGCGAATGTCAAAGATGTCAAATGTCACAATGCTAAATGTCAAAAATGAAAAGTGTCACCATGAAAAATGTCAAAAATAACAAATTTCAAGATGGCAAATGTCAAAGATGTCAAATGACAAATATCACAATGCTAAATGTCAAAAATGAAAAGTGTCACCATGAAAAATGTCAAAAATGACAAATTTCAAGATGGCAAATGTCAAAGATGTCAAATGACAAATGTCACAATGCTAAATGTCAAAAATGAAAAGTGTCACCATAAAAAATGTCAAAAATAACAAATTTCAAGATGGCAAATGTCAAAGATGTCAAATGACAAATGTCACAATGCTAAATGTCAAAAATGAAAAGTGTCACCATGAAAAATGTCAAAAATGACAAATTTCAAGATGGCAAATGTCAAAACTGACAAATGTCACAATGCTAAATGTCAAAAATGATAAGTGTCACCATGAAAAATGTCAAAAATGACAAATTTCAAGATGGCAAATGTCCAAGATGTCAAATGACAAATGTCACAATGCTAAATGTCAAAAATGACAAATTTCAAGATGGCAAATGTCAAAAATGTCAAATGACAAATGTCACAATGCTAAATGTCAAAAATGAAAAGTGTCACCATGACAAATGTCAAAAATGACAAATTTCAAGATGGCAAATGTCAATGATGTCAAATGACAAATGTCACAATGCTAAATGTCAAAAATGAAAAGTGTCACCATGAAAAATGTCAAAAATGACAAATTTCAAGATGGCAAATATCAAAGATGTCAAATGACAAATGTCACAATGCTAAATGTCAAAAATGAAAAATTTCAAGATGGCAAATGTCAAAGATGTCAAATGACAAATGTCACAATGCTAAATGTCAAAAATGAAAAGTGTCACCATGAAAAATGTCAAAAATGACAAATTTCAAGATGGCAAATGTCAAAGATGTCAAATGACAAATGTCACAATGCTAAATGTCAAAAATGAAAAGTGTCACCATGAAAAATGTCAAAAATAACAAATTTCAAGATGGCAAATGTCAAAGATGTCAAATGAAAAATGTCACAATGCTAAATGTCAAAAATGAAAAGTGTCACCATGAAAAATGTCTAAAATGACAAATTTCAAGATGGCAAATGTCAAAGATGTCAAATGACAAATGTCACAATGCTAAATGTCAAAAATAAAAAGTGTCACCATGAAAAATGTCAAAAATAACAAATTTCAAGATGGCAAATGTCAAAGATGTCAAATGACAAAGGTCACAATGCTAAATGTCAAAAATGAAAAGTGTCACCATGAAAAATGTCAAAAATGACAAATTTCAAGATGGCAAATGTCAAAACTGACAAATGTCACAATGCTAAATGTCAAAAATGATAAATGTCACCATGAAAAATGTCAAAAATGACAAATTTCAAGATGGCAAATGTCCAAGATGTCAAATGACAAATGTCACAATGCTAAATGTCAAAAATGACAAATTTCAAGATGGCAAATGTCAAAGATGTCAAATGACAAATGTCACAATGCTAAATGTCAAAAATGAAAACTGTCACCATGAAAAATGTCAAAAATGACAAATTTCAAGATGGCAAATGTCAAAGATGTCAAATGACAAATGTCACAATGCTAAATGTCAAAGATGTCAAATGACAAATGTCACAATGCTAAATGTCAAAAATGAAAAGTGTCACCTTGAAAAATGTCAAAAATAACAAATTTCAAGATGGCAAATGTCAAAGATGTCAAATGACAAATGCCACAATGCTAAATGTCAAAAATAAAAAGTGTCACCATGAAAAATGTCAAAAATGACAAATTTCAAGATGGCAAATGTCAAAGATGTCAAATGACAAATGTCACAATGCTAAATGTCAAAAATGATAAATTTCAAGATGGCAAATGTCAAAGATGTCAAATGACAAATGTCACAATGCTAAATGTCAAAAATGAAAAGTGTCACCATGAAAAATGTTAAAAATGACAAATTTCAAGATGGCAAATGTCAATGATGTCAAATGACAAATGTCACAATGCTAAATGTCAAAAATAAAAAGTGTCACCATAAAAAATGTCAAAAATGACAAATTTCAAGATGGCAAATATCAAAGATGTCAAATGACAAATGTCACAATGCTAAATGTCAAAAATGACAAATTTCAAGATGGCAAATGTCAAAGATGTCAAATGACAAATGTCACAATGCTAAATGTCAAAAATGAAAAGTGTCACCATGAAAAATGTCAAAAATGACAAATTTCAAGATGGCAAATGTCAAAGATGTAAAATGACAAATGTCACAATGCTAAATGTCAAAAATGAAAAGTGTCACCATGAAAAATGTCAAAAATAACAAATTTCAAGATGGCAAATGTCAAAGATGTCAAATGACAAATGTCACAATGCTAAATGTCAAAAATGAAAAGTGTCACCATGAAAAATGTCTAAAATGACAAATTTCAAGATGGCAAATGTCAAAGATGTCAAATGACAAATGTCACAATGCTAAATGTCAAAAATGATAAGTGTCACCATGAAAAATGTCAAAAATGACAAATTTCAAGATGGCAAATGTCCAAGATGTCAAATGACAAATGTCATAATGCTAAATGTCAAAAATAACAAATTTCAAGATGGCAAATGTCAAAGATGTCAAATGACAAATGTCACAATGCTAAATGTCAAAAATGAAAAGTGTCACCATGAAAAATGTTAAAAATGACAAATTTCATGATGGCAAATGTCAATGATGTCAAATGACAAATGTCTCAATGCTAAATGTCAAAAATGAAAAGTGTCACCATGAAAAATGTCAAAAATGACAAATTTCAAGATGTCAAAGATGTAAAATGACAAATGTCACAATGCTAAATGTCAAAAATGAAAAGTGTCACCATGAAAAATGTCAAAAATAACAAATTTCAAGATGGCAAATGTCAAAGATGTCAAATGACAAATGTCACAATGCTAAATGTCAACAATGAAAAGCGTCACCATGAAAAATGTCTAAAATGACAAATTTCAAGATGGCAAATGTCAAAGATGTCAAATGACAAATGTCACAATGCTAAATGTCAAAAATGATAAGTGTCACCATGAAAAATGTCAAAAATGACAAATTTCAAGATGGCAAATGTCCAAGATGTCAAATGACAAATGTCACAATGCTTAATGTCAAAAATGACAAATTTCAAGATGGCAAATGTCAAAGATGTCAAATGACAAATGTCACAATGCTAAATGTCAAAAATGAAAAGTGTCACCATGAAAAATGTCTAAAATGACAAATTTCAAGATGGCAAATGTCAATAATGTCAAATGACAAATGTCACAATGCTAAATGTCAAAAATAAAAAGTGTCACCATGAAAAATGTCAAAAATAACAAATTTCAAGATGGCAAATGTCAAAGATGTCAAATGACAAAGGTCACAATGCTAAATGTCAAAAATGAAAAGTGTCACCATGAAAAATGTCAAAAATGACAAATTTCAAGATGGCAAATGTCAAAACTGACAAATGTCACAATGCTAAATGTCAAAAATGATAAGTGTCACCATGAAAAATGTCAAAAATGACAAATTTCAAGATGGCAAATGTCCAAGATGTCAAATGACAAATGTCACAATGCTAAATGTCAAAAATGACAAATTTCAAGATGGCAAATGTCAAAAATGTCAAATGACAAATGTCACAATGCTAAATGTCAAAAATGAAAAGTGTCACCATGACAAATGTCAAAAATGACAAATTTCAAGATGGCAAATGTCAATGATGTCAAATGACAAATGTCACAATGCTAAATGTCAAAAATGAAAAGTGTCACCATGAAAAATGTCAAAAATGACAAATTTCAAGATGGCAAATATCAAAGATGTCAAATGACAAATGTCACAATGCTAAATGTCAAAAATGAAAAATTTCAAGATGGCAAATGTCAAAGATGTCAAATGACAAATGTTACAATGCTAAATGTCAAAAATGAAAAGTGTCACCATGAAAAATGTCAAAAATGACAAATTTCAAGATGGCAAATATCAAAGATGTCAAATGACAAATGTCAAAAATGACAAATTTCAAGATGGCAAATGTCAAAGATGTCAAATGACAAATGTCACAATGCTAAATGTCAAAAATGAAAAGTGTCACCATGAAAAATGTCAAAAATGACAAATTACAAGATGGCGAATGTCAAAGATGTCAAATGTCACAATGCTAAATGTCAAAAATGAAAAGTGTCACCATGAAAAATGTCAAAAATAACAAATTTCAAGATGGCAAATGTCAAAGATGTCAAATGACAAATATCACAATGCTAAATGTCAAAAATGAAAAGTGTCACCATGAAAAATGTCAAAAATGACAAATTTCAAGATGTCAAATGTCAAAACTGACAAATGTCACAATGCTAAATGTCAAAAATGATAAGTGTCACCATGAAAAATGTCAAAAATGACAAATTTCAAGATGGCAAATGTCCAAGATGTCAAATGACAAATGTCACAATGCTAAATGTCAAAAATGACAAATTTCAAGATGGCAAATGTCAAAAATGTCAAATGACAAATGTCACAATGCTAAATGTCAAAAATGAAAAGTGTCACCATGACAAATGTCACAATGCTAAATGTCAAAAATGAAAAGTGTCACCATGACAAATGTCAAAAATGACAAATTTCAAGATGGCAAATGTCAATGATGTCAAATGACAAATGTCACAATGCTAAATGTCAAAAATGAAAAGTGTCACCATGAAAAATGTCAAAAATGACAAATTTCAAGATGGCAAATATCAAAGATGTCAAATGACAAATGTCACAATGCTAAATGTCAAAAATGAAAAATTTCAAGATGGCAAATGTCAAAGATGTCAAATGACAAATGTCACAATGCTAAATGTCAAAAATGAAAAGTGTCACCATGAAAAATGTCAAAAATGACAAATTTCAAGATGGCAAATGTCAAAGATGTCAAATGACAAATGTCACAATGCTAAATGTCAAAAATGAAAAGTGTCACCATGAAAAATGTCAAAAATAACAAATTTCAAGATGGCAAATGTCAAAGATGTCAAATGAAAAATGTCACAATGCTAAATGTCAAAAATGAAAAGTGTCACCATGAAAAATGTCTAAAATGACAAATTTCAAGATGGCAAATGTCAAAGATGTCAAATGACAAATGTCACAATGCTAAATGTCAAAAATAAAAAGTGTCACCATGAAAAATGTCAAAAATAACAAATTTCAAGATGGCAAATGTCAAAGATGTCAAATGACAAAGGTCACAATGCTAAATGTCAAAAATGAAAAGTGTCACCATGAAAAATGTCAAAAATGACAAATTTCAAGATGGCAAATGTCAAAACTGACAAATGTCACAATGCTAAATGTCAAAAATGATAAATGTCACCATGAAAAATGTCAAAAATGACAAATTTCAAGATGGCAAATGTCCAAGATGTCAAATGACAAATGTCACAATGCTAAATGTCAAAAATGACAAATTTCAAGATGGCAAATGTCAAAGATGTCAAATGACAAATGTCACAATGCTAAATGTCAAAAATGAAAACTGTCACCATGAAAAATGTCAAAAATGACAAATTTCAAGATGGCAAATGTCAAAGATGTCAAATGACAAATGTCACAATGCTAAATGTCAAAGATGTCAAATGACAAATGTCACAATGCTAAATGTCAAAAATGAAAAGTGTCACCTTGAAAAATGTCAAAAATAACAAATTTCAAGATGGCAAATGTCAAAGATGTCAAATGACAAATGCCACAATGCTAAATGTCAAAAATAAAAAGTGTCACCATGAAAAATGTCAAAAATGACAAATTTCAAGATGGCAAATGTCAAAGATGTCAAATGACAAATGTCACAATGCTAAATGTCAAAAATGATAAATTTCAAGATGGCAAATGTCAAAGATGTCATATGACAAATGTCACAATGCTAAATGTCAAAAATGAAAAGTGTCACCATGAAAAATGTTAAAAATGACAAATTTCAAGATGGCAAATGTCAATGATGTCAAATGACAAATGTCACAATGCTAAATGTCAAAAATAAAAAGTGTCACCATAAAAAATGTCAAAAATGACAAATTTCAAGATGGCAAATATCAAAGATGTCAAATGACAAATGTCACAATGCTAAATGTCAAAAATGACAAATTTCAAGATGGCAAATGTCAAAGATGTCAAATGACAAATGTCACAATGCTAAATGTCAAAAATGAAAAGTGTCACCATGAAAAATGTCAAAAATGACAAATTTCAAGATGGCAAATGTCAAAGATGTAAAATGACAAATGTCACAATGCTAAATGTCAAAAATGAAAAGTGTCACCATGAAAAATGTCAAAAATAACAAATTTCAAGATGGCAAATGTCAAAGATGTCAAATGACAAATGTCACAATGCTAAATGTCAAAAATGAAAAGTGTCACCATGAAAAATGTCTAAAATGACAAATTTCAAGATGGCAAATGTCAAAGATGTCAAATGACAAATGTCACAATGCTAAATGTCAAAAATGATAAGTGTCACCATGAAAAATGTCAAAAATGACAAATTTCAAGATGGCAAATGTCCAAGATGTCAAATGACAAATGTCATAATGCTAAATGTCAAAAATAACAAATTTCAAGATGGCAAATGTCAAAGATGTCAAATGACAAATGTCACAATGCTAAATGTCAAAAATGAAAAGTGTCACCATGAAAAATGTTAAAAATGACAAATTTCATGATGGCAAATGTCAATGATGTCAAATGACAAATGTCTCAATGCTAAATGTCAAAAATGAAAAGTGTCACCATGAAAAATGTCAAAAATGACAAATTTCAAGATGTCAAAGATGTAAAATGACAAATGTCACAATGCTAAATGTCAAAAATGAAAAGTGTCACCATGAAAAATGTCAAAAATAACAAATTTCAAGATGGCAAATGTCAAAGATGTCAAATGACAAATGTCACAATGCTAAATGTCAACAATGAAAAGCGTCACCATGAAAAATGTCTAAAATGACAAATTTCAAGATGGCAAATGTCAAAGATGTCAAATGACAAATGTCACAATGCTAAATGTCAAAAATGATAAGTGTCACCATGAAAAATGTCAAAAATGACAAATTTCAAGATGGCAAATGTCCAAGATGTCAAATGACAAATGTCACAATGCTTAATGTCAAAAATGACAAATTTCAAGATGGCAAATGTCAAAGATGTCAAATGACAAATGTCACAATGCTAAATGTCAAAAATGAAAAGTGTCACCATGAAAAATGTCTAAAATGACAAATTTCAAGATGGCAAATGTCAATAATGTCAAATGACAAATGTCACAATGCTAAATGTCAAAAATAAAAAGTGTCACCATGAAAAATGTCAAAAATAACAAATTTCAAGATGGCAAATGTCAAAGATGTCAAATGACAAAGGTCACAATGCTAAATGTCAAAAATGAAAAGTGTCACCATGAAAAATGTCAAAAATGACAAATTTCAAGATGGCAAATGTCAAAACTGACAAATGTCACAATGCTAAATGTCAAAAATGATAAGTGTCACCATGAAAAATGTCAAAAATGACAAATTTCAAGATGGCAAATGTCCAAGATGTCAAATGACAAATGTCACAATGCTAAATGTCAAAAATGACCAATTTCAAGATGGCAAATGTCAAAGATGTCAAATGACAAATGTCACAATGCTAAATGTCAAAAATGAAAACTGTCACCATGAAAAATGTCAAAAATGACAAATTTCAAGATGGCAAATGTCAAAGATGTCAAATGACAAATGTCACAATGCTAAATGTCAAAGATGTCAAATGACAAATGTCACAATGCTAAATGTCAAAAATGAAAAGTGTCACCATGAAAAATGTCAAAAATGACAAATTTCAAGATGGCAAATGTCAAAGATGTCAAATGACAAATGTCACAATGCTAAATGTCAAAAATGACAAATTTCAAGATGGCAAATGTCAAAGATGTCAAATGACAAATGTCACAATGCTAAATGTCAAAAATGAAAAGTGTCACCATGAAAAATGTTAAAAATGACAAATTTCAAGATGGCAAATGTCAATGATGTCAAATGACAAATGTCACAATGCTAAATGTCAAAAATGAAAAGTGTCACCATGAAAAATGTCAAAAATGACAAATTTCAAGATGGCAAATATCAAAGATGTCAAATGACAAATGTCACAATGCTAAATGTCAAAAATGACAAATTTCAAGATGGCAAATGTCAAAGATGTCAAATGACAAATGTCACAATGCTAAATGTCAAAAATGAAAAGTGTCACCATGAAAAATGTCAAAAATGACAAATTTCAAGATGGCAAATGTCAAAGATGTAAAATGACAAATGTCACAATGCTAAATGTCAAAAATGAAAAGTGTCACCATGAAAAATGTCAAAAATAACAAATTTCAAGATGGCAAATGTCAAAGATGTCAAATGACAAATGTCACAATGCTAAATGTCAAAAATGAAAAGTGTCACCATGAAAAATGTCTAAAATGACAAATTTCAAGATGGCAAATGTCAAAGATGTCAAATGACAAATGTCACAATGCTAAATGTCAAAAATGATAAGTGTCACCATGAAAAATGTCAAAAATGACAAATTTCAAGATGGCAAATGTCCAAGATGTCAAATGACAAATGTCATAATGCTAAATGTCAAAAATAACAAATTTCAAGATGGCAAATGTCAAAGATGTCAAATGACAAATGTCACAATGCTAAATGTCAAAAATGAAAAGTGTCACCATGAAAAATGTTAAAAATGACAAATTTCAAGATGGCAAATGTCAATGATGTCAAATGACAAATGTCATAATGCTAAATGTCAAAAATAACAAATTTCAAGATGGCAAATATCAAAGATGTCAAATGACAAATGTCTCAATGCTAAATGTCAAAAATGAAAAGTGTCACCATGAAAAATGTCAAAAATGACAAATTTCAAGATGTCAAAGATGTAAAATGACAAATGTCACAATGCTAAATGTCAAAAATGAAAAGTGTCACCATGAAAAATGTCAAAAATAACAAATTTCAAGATGGCAAATGTCAAAGATGTCAAATGACAAATGTCACAATGCTAAATGTCAAAAATGAAAAGCGTCACCATGAAAAATGTCTAAAATGACAAATTTCAAGATGGCAAATGTCAAAGATGTCAAATGACAAATGTCACAATGCTAAATGTCAAAAATGATAAGTGTCACCATGAAAAATGTCAAAAATGACAAATTTCAAGATGGCAAATGTCCAAGATGTCAAATGACAAATGTCACAATGCTTAATGTCAAAAATGACAAATTTCAAGATGGCAAATGTCAAAGATGTCAAATGACAAATGTCACAATGCTAAATGTCAAAAATGAAAAGTGTCACCATGAAAAATGTTAAAAATGACAAATTTCAAGATGGCAAATGTCAATGATGTCAAATGACAAATGTCACAATGCTAAATGTCAAAAATGAAAAGTGTCACCATGAAAAATGTCAAAAATGACAAATTTCAAGATGGCAAATATCAAAGATGTCAAATGACAAATGTCCCAATGCTAAATGTCAAAAATGACAAATTTCAAGATGGCAAATGTCAAAGATGTCAAATGACAGATGTCACAATGCTAAATGTCAAAAATGAAAAGTGTCACCATAAAAAATGTCAAAAATGACAAATTTCAAGATGGCAAATGTCAAAGATGTCAAATGACAAATGTCACAATGCTAAATGTCAAAAATGAAAAGTGTCACCATGAAAAATGTCAAAAATAACAAATTTCAAGATGGCAAATGTCAAAGATGTCAAATGACAAATGTCACAATGCTAAATGTCAAAAATGAAAAGTGTCACCATGAAAAATGTCTAAAATGACAAATTTCAAGATGGCAAATGTCAAAGATGTCAAATGACAAATGTCACAATGCTAAATGTCAAAAATAAAAAGTGTCACCATGAAAAATGTCAAAAATAACAAATTTCAATATGGCAAATGTCAAAACTGACAAATGTCACAATGCTAAATGTCAAAAATGATAAGTGTCACCATGAAAAATGTCAAAAATGACAAATTTCAAGATGGCAAATATCCAAGATGTCAAATGACAAATGTCACAATGCTAAATGTCAAAAATGACAAATTTCAAGATGGCAAATGTCAAAGATGTCAAATGACAAATGTAACAATGCTAAATGTCAAAAATGAAAAGTGTCACCTTGAAAAATGTCAAAAATAACAAATTTCAAGATGGCAAATGTCAAAGATGTCAAATGACAAATGTCACAATGCTAAATGTCAAAAATGAAAAGTGTCACCATGAAAAATGTCAAAAATGACAAATTTCAAGATGGCAAATGTCAAAGATGTCAAATGACAAATGTCACAATGCTAAATGTCAAAAATGATAAGTGTCACCATGAAAAATGTCAAAAATGACAAATTTCAAGATTGCA
The DNA here is from genome assembly GCA_964028335.1 of Altica lythri. Taxonomy (NCBI): domain Eukaryota; kingdom Metazoa; phylum Arthropoda; class Insecta; order Coleoptera; family Chrysomelidae; genus Altica; species Altica lythri. Next base: position 10,604,052 of record OZ034800.1, on the reverse strand, counting down.
AATGTCCAAGATGTCAAATGACAAATGTCACAATGCTAAATGTCAAAAATGAAAAGTGTCGCCATGAAAAATGTCAAAAATGACAAATTTCAAGATGGCAAATGTCAAAGATGTCAAATGACAAATGTCACAATGCTAAATGTCAAAAATAAAAAGTGTCAAAAATGACAAATTTCAAGATGGCAAATGTCTAAGATGTCAAATGACAAATGTCACAATGCTAAATGTCAAAAATGAAAAGTGTCCCCATAAAAAATGTCAATAATGACAAATTTCAAGATGGCAAATGTCAAAGATGTCAAATGACAAATGTCACAATGCTAAATGTCAAAAATGAAAAGTGTCACCATGAAAAATGTCAAAAATGACAAATTTCAAAAAGGCAAATGTCAAAGATGTCGAATATGACAAATGTCACAATGCTAAATGTCAAAAATGAAAAGTGTCACCATGAAAAATGTCAAAAATGACAAATTTCAAGATGGCAAATGTCAAAGATGTCAAATGACAAATGTCACAATGCTAAATGTCAAAAATGAAAAGTGTCACCATGAAAAATGTCAAAAATGACAAATTTCAAGATGGCAAATATCAAAGATGTCAAATGACAAATGTCACAATGCTAAATGTCAAAAATGACAAATTTCAAGATGGCAAATGTCAAAGATGTCAAATGACAAATGTCACAATGCTAAATGTCAAAAATGAAAAGTGTCACCATGAAAAATGTCAAAAATGACAAATTTCAAGATGGCAAATGTCAAAGATGTCAAATGACAAATGTCACAATGCTTAATGTCAAAAATGAAAAGTGTCACCATGAAAAATGTCAAAAATAACAAATTTCAACATGGCAAATGTCAAAGATGTCAAATGACAAATGTCACAATGCTAAATGTCAAAAATAAAAAGTGTCAAAAATGACAAATTTCAAGATGGCAAATGTCTAAGATGTCAAATGACAAATGTCACAATGCTAAATGTAAAAAATGAAAAGTGTCACCGTGAAAAATGTCAAAAATGACAAATTTCAAGATGGCAAATGTCAAAGATGTCAAATGACAAATGCCACAATGCTAAATGTTAAAAATGAAAAGTGTCACCATAAAAAATGTCAAAAATGACAAATTTCAAAAAGGCAAATGTCAAAGATGTCAAATGACAAATGTCACAATGCTAAATGTCAAAAATGAAAAGTGTCCCCATAAAAAATGTCAATAATGACAAATTTCAAGATGGCAAATGTCAAAGATGTCAAATGACAAATGTCACAATGCTAAATGTCAAAAATGAAAAGTGTCACCATAAAAAATGTCAAAAATGACAAATTTCAAGATGGCAAATATCAAAGATGTCGAATATGACAAATGTCACAATGCTAAATGTCAAAAATGAAAAGTGTCACCATGAAAAATGTCAAAAATGACAAATTTCAAGATGGCAAATGTCAAAGATGTCAAATGACAAATGTCACAATGCTAAATGTCAAAAATGAAAAGTGTCACCATGAAAAATGTCAAAAATGACAAATTTCAAGATGGCAAATATCAAAGATGTCAAATGACAAATGTCACAATGCTAAATGTCAAAAATGACAAATTTCAAGATGGCAAATGTCAAAGATGTCAAATGACAAATGTCACAATGCTAAATGTCAAAAATGAAAAGTGTCACCATGAAAAATGTCAAAAATGACAAATTTTAAGATGGCAAATGTCAAAGATGTAAAATGACAAATGTCACAATGCTAAATGTTAAAAATGAAAAGTGTCACCATGAAAAATGTCAAAAATAACAAATTTCAAGATGGCAAATGTCAAAGATGTCAAATGACAAATGTCACAATGCTAAATGTCAAAAATGACAAATTTCAAGATGGCAAATGTCAAAGATGTCAAATGACAAATGTCACAATGCTAAATGTCAAAAATAAAAAGTGTCAAAAATGACAAATTTCAAGATGGCAAATGTCTAAGATGTCAAATGACAAATGTCACAATGCTAAATGTAAAAAATAAAAAGTGTCACCGTAAAAAATGTCAAAAATGACAAATTTCAAGATGGCAAATGTCAAAGATGTCAAATGACAAATGCCACAATGCTAAATGTCAAAAATGAAAAGTGTCACCATGAAAAATGTCAAAAATGACAAATTTCAAAAAGGCAAATGTCAAAGATGTCAAATGACAAATGTCACAATGCTAAATGTCAAAAATGAAAAGTGTCCCCATAAAAAATGTCAATAATGACAAATTTCAAGATGGCAAATGTCAAAGATGTCAAATGACAAATGTCACAATGCTAAATGTCAAAAATGAAAAGTGTCACCATAAAAAATGTCAAAAATGACAAATTTCAAGATGGCAAATATCAAAGATGTCGAATATGACAAATGTCACAATGCTAAATGTCAAAAATGAAAAGTGTCACCATGAAAAATGTCAAAAATGACAAATTTCAAGATGGCAAATGTCAAAGATGTCAAATGACAAATGTCACAATGCTAAATGTCAAAAATGAAAAGTGTCACCATGAAAAATGTCAAAAATGACAAATTTCAAGATGGCAAATATCAAAGATGTCAAATGACAAATGTCACAATGCTAAATGTCAAAAATGACAAATTTCAAGATGGCAAATGTCAAAGATGTCAAATGACAAATGTCACAATGCTAAATGTCAAAAATGAAAAGTGTCACCATGAAAAATGTCAAAAATGACAAATTTCAAGATGGCAAATGTCAAAGATGTCAAATGACAAATGTCACAATGCTTAATGTCAAAAATGAAAAGTGTCACCATGAAAAATGTCAAAAATAACAAATTTCAACATGGCAAATGTCAAAGATGTCAAATGACAAATGTCACAATGCTAAATGTCAAAAATGACAAATTTCAAGATGGCAAATGTCAAAGATGTCAAATGACAAATGTCACAATGCTAAATGTCAAAAATAAAAAGTGTCACCATGAAAAATGTCAAAAATAACAAATTTCAAGATGGCAAATGTCAAAGATGTCAAATGACAAATGTCACAATGCTAAATGTCAAAAATGACAAATTTCAAGATGGCAAATGTCAAAGATGTCAAATGACAAAAGCCACAATGCTAAATGTCAAAAATGAAAAGTGTCAAAAATGACAAATTTCAAGATGGCAAATGTCTAAGATGTCAAATGACAAATGTCACAATGCTAAATGTGAAAAATGAAAAGTGTTACCGTGAAAAATGTCAAAAATGACAAATTTCAAGATGGCAAATATCAAAGATGTCAAATGACAAATGTCACAATGCTAAATGTCAAAAATGAAAAGTGTCACCATGAAAAATGTCAAAAATGACAAATTTCAAGGTGGCAAATGTCAAAACTGACAAATGTCACAATGCTAAATGTCAAAAATGATAAGTGTCACCATGAAAAATGTCAAAAATGACAAATTTCAAGATGGCAAATGTCCAAGATGTCAAATGACAAATGTCACAATGCTAAATGTCAAAAATGAAAAGTGTCACCATGAAAAATGTCAAAAATGACAAATTTCAAGATGGCAAATGTCAAAGATGTAAAATGACAAATGTCACAATGCTAAATGTCAAAAATGAAAAGTGTCACCATGAAAAATGTCAAAAATAACAAATTTCAAGATGGCAAATGTCAAAGATGTCAAATGACAAATGTCACAATGCTAAATGTCAAAAATGAAAAGTGTCACCATGAAAAATGTCAAAAATAACAAATTTCAAGATGGCAAATGTCAAAGATGTCAAATGACAAATGTCACAATGCTAAATGTCAAAAATGATAAGTGTCACCATGAAAAATGTCAAAAATGACAAATTTCAAGATGGCAAATGTCCAAGATATCAAATGACAAATGTCACAATGCTAAATGTCAAAAATGACAAATTTCAAGATGGCAAATGTCAAAGATGTCAAATGACAAATGTCACAATGCTAAATGTCAAAAATGAAAAGTGTCACCATGAAAAATGTTAAAAATGACAAATTTCAAGATGGCAAATGTCAATGATGTCAAATGACAAATGTCACAATGCTAAATGTCAAAAATGAAAAGTGTCACCATGAAAAATGTCAAAAATGACAAATTTCAAGATGGCAAATATCAAAGATGTCAAATGACAAATGTCCCAATGCTAAATGTCAAAAATGACAAATTTCAAGATGGCAAATGTCAAAGATGTCAAATGACAAATGTCACAATGCTAAATGTCAAAAATGAAAAGTGTCACCATGAAAAATGTCAAAAATGACAAATTTCAAGATGGCAAATGTCAAAGATGTCAAATGACAAATGTCACAATGCTAAATGTCAAAAATGAAAAGTGTCACCATGAAAAATGTCAAAAATAACAAATTTCATAATGGCACATGTCAAAGATGTCAAATGACAAATGTCACAATGCTAAATGTCAAAAATGAAAAGTGTCACCATGAAAAATGTCTAAAATGACAAATTTCAAGATGGCAAATGTCAAAGATGTCAAATGACAAATGTCACAATGCTAAATGTCAAAAATAAAAAGTGTCACCATGAAAAATGTCAAAAATAACAAATTTCAAGATGGCAAATGTCAAAGATGTCAAATGACAAATGTCACAATGCTAAATGTCAAAAATGAAAAGTGTCACCATGAAAAATGTCAAAAATGACAAATTTCAAGATGGCAAATGTCAAAACTGACAAATGTCACAATGCTAAATGTCAAAAATGATAAGTGTCACCATGAAAAATGTCAAAAATGACAAATTTCAAGATGGCAAATGTCCAAGATGTCAAATGACAAATGTCACAATGCTAAATGTCAAAAATGACAAATTTCAAGATGGCAAATGTCAAAGATGTCAAATGACAAATGTCACAATGCTAAATGTCAAAAATGAAAAGTGTCACCATGAAAAATGTCAAAAATGACAAATTTCAAGATGGCAAATGTCAAAGATGTCAAATGACAAATGTCACAATGCTAAATGTAAAAATGAAAAGTGTCACCTTGAAAAATGTCAAAAATAACAAATTTTAAGATGGCAAATGTCAAAGATGTCAAATGACAAATGTCACAATGCTAAATGTCAAAAATGAAAAGTGTCACCATGAAAAATGTCAAAAATGACAAATTTCAAGATGGCAAATGTCAAAGATGTCAAATGAGAAATGTCACAATTCTAAATGTCAAAAATAAAAAGTGTCAAAAATGACAAATTTCAAGATGGCAAATGTCTAAGATGTCAAATGACAAATGTCACAATGCTAAATGTCAAAAATGAAAAGTGTCATCGTGAAAAATGTCAAAAATGACAAATTTCAAGATGGCAAATGTGAAAGATGTCAAATGACAAATGTCACAATGCTAAATGTCAAAAATGAAAAGTGTCACCATGAAAAATGTCAAAAATGACAAATTTCAAGATGGCAAATGTCAAAGATGTCAAATGACAAATGTCACAATGCTAAATGTCAAAAATGAAAAGTGTCCCCATAAAAAATGTCAATAATGACAAATTTCAAGATGGCAAATGTCAAAGATGTCAAATGACAAATGTCACAATGCTAAATGTCAAAAATGAAAAGTGTCACCATAAAAAATGTCAAAAATGACAAATTTCAAGATGGCAAATGTCAAAGATGTCGAATATGACAAATGTCACAATGCTAAATGTCAAAAATGAAAAGTGTCACCATGAAAAATGTCAAAAATGACAAATTTCAAGATGGCAAATGTCAAAGATGTCAAATGACAAATGTCACAATGCTAAATGTCAAAAATGAAAAGTGTCACCATGAAAAATGTCAAAAATGACAAATTTCAAGATGGCAAATATCAAAGATGTCAAATGACAAATGTCACAATGCTAAATGTCAAAAATGACAAATTTCAAGATGGCAAATGTCAAAGATGTGAAATGACAAATGTCACAATGCTAAATGTCAAAAATGAAAAGTGTCACCATGAAAAATGTCAAAAATGACAAATTTCAAGATGGCAAATGTCAAAGATGTCAAATGACAAATGTCACAATGCTAAATGTCAAAAATGAAAAGTGTCACCATGAAAAATGTCAAAAATAACAAATTTCAACATGGCAAATGTCAAAGATGTCAAATGACAAATGTCACAATGCTAAATGTCAAAAATGACAAATTTCAAGATGGCAAATGTCAAAGATGTCAAATGTCACAATGCTAAATGTCAAAAATGATAAGTGTCACCATGAAAAATGTCAAAAATGACAAATTTCAAGATGGCAAATGTCCAAGATGTCAAATGACAAATGTCACAATGCTAAATGTCAAAAATGACAAATTTCAAGATGGCAAATGTCAAAGATGTCAAATGACAAAAGCCACAATGCTAAATGTCAAAAATGAAAAGTGTCAAAAATGACAAATTTCAAGATGGCAAATGTCTAAGATGTCAAATGACAAATGTCACAATGCTAAATGTCAAAAATGAAAAGTGTCACCGTGAAAAATGTCAAAAATGACAAATTTCAAGATGGCAAATGTCAAAGATGTCAAATAACAAATGTCACAATGCTAAATGTCAAAAATGAAAAGTGTCACCATAAAAAATGTCAAAAATGACAAATTTCAAGATGGCAAATGTCAAAGATGTCAAATGACAAATGTCACAATGCTAAGTGTCAAAAATGAAAAGTGTCCCCATGAAAAATGTCAATAATGACAAATTTCAAGATGGCAAATGTCAAAGATGTCAAATGACAAATGTCACAATGCTAAATGTCAAAAATGAAAAGTGTCACCATGAAAAATGTCAAAAATAACAAATTTCAAGATGGCAAATGTCAAAGATGTCGAATATGATAAATGTCACAATGAGAAATGTCAAAAATGAAAAGTGTCACCATGAAAAATGTCAAAAATGACAAATTTCAAGATGGCAAATGTCAAAGATGTCTAATTACAAATGTCACAATGCTAAATGTCAAAAATGAAAAGTGTCACAATGAAAAATGTCAAAAATGACAACTTTTAAGATGGCAAATATCAAAGATGTCAAATGACAAATGTCACAATGCTAAATGTCAAAAATGACAAATTTCAAGATCGCAAATGTCAAAACTGACAAATGTCACAATGCTAAATGTCAAAAATGAAAAGTGTCACCATGAAAAATGTCAAAAATGACAAATTTCAAGATGGCAAATGTCAAAGATGTCAAATGACAAATGTCACAATGCTAAATGTCAAAAATGAAAAGTGTCACCATGAAAAATGTCAAAAATAACAAATTTCAAGATGGCAAATGTCAAAGATGTCAAATGACAAATGTCACAATGCTAAATGTCAAAAATGAAAAGTGTCACCATGAAAAATGTCAAAAATAACAAATTTCAACATGGCAAATGTCAAAGATGTCAAATGACAAATGTCACAATGCTAAATGTCAAAAATGACAAATTTCAAGATGGCAAATGTCAAAGATGTCAAATGACAAATGTCACAATGCTAAATGTAAAAAATGATAAGTGTCACCATGAAAAATGTCAAAAATGACAAATTTTAAGATGGCAAATGTCCAAGATGTCAAATGACAAATGTCACAATGCTAAATGTCAAAAATGACAAATTTCAAGATGGCAAATGTCAAAGATGTCAAATGACAAAAGCCACAATGCTAAATGTCAAAAATGAAAAGTGTCAAAAATGACAAATTTCAAGATGGCAAATGTCTAAGATGTCAAATGACAAATGTCACAATGCTAAATGTCAAAAATGAAAAGTGTCACCGTGAAAAATGTCAAAAATGACAAATTTCAAGATGGCAAATGTCAAAGATGTCAAATGACAAATGTCACAATGCTAAATGTCAAAAATGAAAAGTGTCACCATAAAAAATGTCAAAAATGACAAATTTCAAGATGGCAAATGTCAAAGATGTCAAATGACAAATGTCACAATGCTAAGTGTCAAAAATGAAAAGTGTCCCCATGAAAAATGTCAATAATGACAAATTTCAAGATGGCAAATGTCAAAGATGTCAAATGACAAATGTCACAATGCTAAATGTCAAAAATGAAAAGTGTCACCATGAAAAATGTCAAAAATAACAAATTTCAAGATGGCAAATGTCAAAGATGTCGAATATGACAAATGTCACAATGATAAATGTCAAAAATGAAAAGTGTCACCATGAAAAATGTCAAAAATGACAAATTTCAAGATGGCAAATGTCAAAGATGTCTAATTACAAATGTCACAATGCTAAATGTCAAAAATGAAAAGTGTCACAATGAAAAATGTCAAAAATGACAACTTTCAAGATGGCAAATATCAAAGATGTCAAATGACAAATGTCACAATGCTAAATGTCAAAAATGACAAATTTCAAGATGGCAAATGTCAAAGATGTCAAATGACAAATGTCACAATGCTAAATGTCAAAAATGAAAAGTGTCACCATGAAAAATGTTTAAAATGACAAATTTCAAGATGGCAAATGTCAAAGATGTCAAATGACAAATGTCACAATGCTAAATGTCAAAAATGAAAAGTGTCACCATGAAAAATGTCAAAAATGACAAATTTCAAGATGGCAAATATCAAAGATGTCAAATGACAAATGTCACAATGCTAAATGTCAAAAATGACAAATTTCAAGATGGCAAATGTCAAAGATGTCAAATGACAAATGTCACAATGCTAAATGTCAAAAATGAAAAGTGTCACCATGAAAAATGTCAAAAATGACAAATTTCAAGATGGCAAATGTCAAAGATGTCAAATGACAAATGTCACAATGCTAAATGTCAAAAATAAAAAGTGTCACCATGAAAAATGTAAAAAATAACAAATTTCAAGATGGCAAATGTCAAAGATGTCAAATGACAAATGTCACAATGCTAAATGTCAAAAATGAAAAGTGTCACCATGAAAAATGTCAAAAATGACAAATTTCAAGATGGCAAATGTCAAAGATGTCAAATGACAAATGTCACAATGCTTAATGTCAAAAATGAAAAGTGTCACCATGAAAAATGTCAAAAATAACAAATTTCAAGATGGCAAATGTCAAAGATGTCAAATGACAAATGTCACAATGCTAAATGTCAAAAATTAAAAGTGTCACCATGAAAAATGTCAAAAATGACAAATTTCAAGATGGCAAATGTCAAAACTGACAAATGTCACAATGCTAAATGTCAAAAATGATAAGTGTCACCATGAAAAATGTCAAAAATGACAAATTTCAAGATGGCAAATGTCCAAGATGTCAAATGACAAATGTCACAATGCTAAATGTCAAAAATGACAAATTTCAAGATGGCAAATGTCAAAGATGTCAAATGACAAATGTCACAATGCTAAATGTCAAAAATGAAAAGTGTCACCATGAAAAATGTCAAAAATGACAAATTTCAAGATGGCAAATGTCAATGATGTCAAATGACAAATGTCACATTGCTAAATGTCAAAAATGAAAAGTGTCACCATGAAAAATGTCAAAAATAACAAATTTCAAGATGGCAAATGTCAAAGATGTCAAATGACAAATGTCACAATGCTAAATGTCAAAAATGAAAAGTGTCGCCATGAAAAATGTCAAAAATGACAAATTTCAAGATGGCAAATGTCAAAGATGTCAAATGACAAATGTCACAATGCTAAATGTCAAAAATGAAAAGTGTCACCATGAAAAATGTCAAAAATGACAAATTTCAAGTTAGCAAATGTCAAAGATGTCAAATGACAAATGTCACCATGCTAAATGTGAAAAATGAAAAGTGTCACCATGAAAAATGTCAAAAATGAAAAATGTCAACATGAAAAATGTCAAAAATGACAAATTTCAAGATGGCAAATGTCAAAACTGACAAATATCACAATGCTAAATGTCAAAAATGATAAGTGTCACCATGAAAAATGTCAAAAATGACAAATTTCAAGATGGCAAATGTCCAAGATGTCAAATGACAAATGTCACAATGCTAAATGTCAAAAATGAAAAGTGTCACCATGAAAAATGTCAAAAATGACAAATTTCAAGATGGCAAATGTCCAAGATGTCAAATGACAAATGTCATAATGCTAAATGTCAAAAATGACAAATTTCAAGATAGCAAATGTCAAAGATGTCAAATGACAAATGTCACAATGCTAAATGTCAAAAATGAAAAGTGTCACCATGAAAAATGTTAAAAATGACAAATTTCAAGATGGCAAATGTCAATGATGTCAAATGACAAATGTCACAATGCTAAATGTCAAAAATGAAAAGTGTCACCATGAAAAATGTCAAAAATGACAAATTTCAAGATGGCAAATGTCAAAGATGTAAAATGACAAATGTCACAATGCTAAATGTCAAAAATGAAAAGTGTCACCAGGAAAAATGTCAAAAATAACAAATTTCAAGATCGCAAATGTCAAAGATGTCAAATGACAAATGTCACAATGCTAAATGTCAAAAATGAAAAGCGTCACCATGAAAAATGTCTAAAATGACAAATTTCAAGATGGCAAATGTCAAAGATGTCAAATTAGAAATGTCACAATGCTAAATGTCAAAAATGATAAGTGTCACCATGAAAAATGTCAAAAATGACAAATTTCAAGATGGCAAATGTCCAAGATGTCAAATGACAAATGTCACAATGATAAATGTCAAAAATGAAAAGTGTCACCATGAAAAATGTCAAAAATGACAAATTTCAAGATGGCAAATGTCAAAGATGGCAAATGACAAATGTCACAATGCTAAATGTCGAAAATGAAAAGTGTCACCATGAAAAATGTCAAAAATAACAAATTTCAAGATGGCAAATGTCAAAGATGTCAAATGACAAATGTCACAATGCTAAATGTCAAAAATGAAAAGTGTCACCATGAAAAATGTCAAAAATGACAAATTTCAAGATAACAAATGTCAAAGATGTCAAATGACAAATGTCACAATGCTAAATGTCAAAAATGAAAAGTGTCACCATGAAAAATGTCAAAAATGACAAATTTCAAGATGGCAAATATCAAAAATGTCAAATGACAAATGTCACAATGCTAAATGTCAAAAATGAAAAGTGTCACCATGAAAAATGTCAAAAATGACAAATTTCAAGATGGCGAATGTCAAAGATGTCAAATGTCACAATGCTAAATGTCAAAAATGCAAAGTTTCACCATGAAAAATGTCAAAAATAACAAATTTCAAGATGGCAAATGTCAAAGATGTCAAATGACAAATATCACAATGCTAAATGTCAAAAATGAAAAGTGTCACCATGAAAAATGTCAAAAATGACAAATTTCAAGATGGCAAATGTCAAAGATGTCAAATGACAAATGTCACAATGCTAAATGTCAAAAATGAAAAGTGTCACCATAAAAAATGTCAAAAATAACAAATTTCAAGATGGCAAATGTCAAAGATGTCAAATGACAAATGTCACAATGCTAAATGTCAAAAATGAAAAGTGTCACCATGAAAAATGTCAAAAATGACAAATTTCAAGATGGCAAATGTCAAAACTGACAAATGTCACAATGCTAAATGTCAAAAATGATAAGTGTCACCATGAAAAATGTCAAAAATGACAAATTTCAAGATGGCAAATGTCCAAGATGTCAAATGACAAATGTCACAATGCTAAATGTCAAAAATGACAAATTTCAAGATGGCAAATGTCAAAAATGTCAAATGACAAATGTCACAATGCTAAATGTCAAAAATGAAAAGTGTCACCATGACAAATGTCAAAAATGACAAATTTCAAGATGGCAAATGTCAATGATGTCAAATGACAAATGTCACAATGCTAAATGTCAAAAATGAAAAGTGTCACCATGAAAAATGTCAAAAATGACAAATTTCAAGATGGCAAATATCAAAGATGTCAAATGACAAATGTCACAATGCTAAATGTCAAAAATGACAAATTTCAAGATGGCAAATGTCAAAGATGTCAAATGACAAATGTCACAATGCTAAATGTCAAAAATAAAAAGTGTCACCATGAAAAATGTCAAAAATGACAAATTTCAAGATGGCAAATGTCAAAGATGTCAAATGACAAATGTCACAATGCTAAATGTCAAAAATGAAAAGTGTCACCATGAAAAATGTCAAAAATAACAAATTTCAAGATGGCAAATGTCAAAGATGTCAAATGACAAATGTCACAATGCTAAATGTCAAAAATGAAAAGTGTCACCATGAAAAATGTCTAAAATGACAAATTTCAAGATGGCAAATGTCAAAGATGTCAAATGACAAATGTCACAATGCTAAATGTCAAAAATAAAAAGTGTCACCATGAAAAATGTCAAAAATAACAAATTTCAAGATGGCAAATGTCAAAGATGTCAAATGACAAAGGTCACAATGCTAAATGTCAAAAATGAAAAGTGTCACCATGAAAAATGTCAAAAATGACAAATTTCAAGATGGCAAATGTCAAAACTGACAAATGTCACAATGCTAAATGTCAAAAATGATAAGTGTCACCATGAAAAATGTCAAAAATGACAAATTTCTAGATGGCAAATGTCCAAGATGTCAAATGACAAATGTCACAATGCTTAATGTCAAAAATGACAAATTTCAAGATGGCAAATGTCAAAGATGTCAAATGACAAATGTCACAATGCTAAATGTCAAAAATGAAAAGTGTCACCATGAAAAATGTCAAAAATGACAAATTTCAAGATGGCAAATGTCAAAGATGTCAAATGACAAATGTCACAATGCTAAATGTCAAAGATGTCAAATGACAAATGTCACAATGCTAAATGTCAAAAATGAAAAGTGTCACCTTGAAAAATGTCAAAAATAACAAATTTCAAGATGGCAAATATCAAAGATGTCAAATGACAAATGCCACAATGCTAAATGTCAAAAATGAAAAGTGTCACCATGAAAAATGTCAAAAATGACAAATTTCAAGATGGCAAATGTCAAAGATGTCAAATGACAAAGTCACAATGCTAAATGTCAAAAATGACAAATTTCAAGATGACAAATGTCAAAGATGTCAAATGACAAATGTCACAATGCTAAATGTCAAAAATGAAAAGTGTCACCATGAAAAATGTTAAAAATGACAAATTTCAAGATGGCAAATGTCAATGATGTCAAATGACAAATGTCACAATGCTAAATGTCAAAAATGAAAAGTGTCACCATGAAAAATGTCAAAAATGACAAATTTCAAGATGGCAAATGTCAAAGATGTCAAATGACAAATGTCACAATGCTAAATGTCAAAAATGATAAGTGTCACCATGAAAAATGTCAAAAATAACAAATTTCAAGATGGCAAATGTCAAAGATGTCAAATGACAAATGTCACAATGCTAAATGTCAAAAATGAAAAGCGTCACCATGAAAAATGTCTAAAATGACAAATTTCAAGATGGCAAATGTCAAAGATGTCAAATGACAAATGTCACAATGCTAAATGTCAAAAATGACAAATTTCAAGATGGCAAATGTCAAAGATGTCAAATGACAAATGTCACAATGCTAAATGTCAAAAATGAAAAGTGTCACCATGCAAAATGTTAAAAATGACAAATTTCAAGATGGCAAATGTCAATGATGTCAAATGACAAATGTCACAATGCTAAATGTCAAAAATGAAAAGTGTCACCATGAAAAATGTCAAAAATGACAAATTTCAAGATGGCAAATATCAAAGATGTCAAATGACAAATGTCCCAATGCTAAATGTCAAAAATGACAAATTTCAAGCTGGCAAATGTCAAAGATGTCAAATGACAGATGTCACAATGCTAAATGTCAAAAATGAAAAGTGTCACCATGAAAAATGTCAAAAATGACAAATTTCAAGATGGCAAATGTCAAAGATGTCAAATGACAAATGTCACAATGCTAAATGTCAAAAATGAAAAGTGTCACCATGAAAAATGTCAAAAATAACAAATTTCAAGATGGCAAATGTCAAAGATGTCAAATGACAAATGTCACAATGCTAAATGTCAAAAATGAAAAGTGTCACCATGAAAAATGTCTAAAATGACAAATTTCAAGATGGCAAATGTCAAAGATGTCAAATGACAAATGTCACAATGCTAAATGTCAAAAATAAAAAGTGTCACCATGAAAAATGTCAAAAATAACAAATTTCAAGATGGCAAATGTCAAAACTGACAAATGTCACAATGCTAAATGTCAAAAATGATAAGTGTCACCATGAAAAGTGTCAAAAATGACAAATTTCAAGATGGCAAATATCCAAGATGTCAAATGACAAATGTCACAATGCTAAATGTCAAAAATGAAAAGTGTCACCATAAAAAATGTCAAAAATGACAAATTTCAAGATGGCAAATGTCAAAGATGTCGAATATGACAAATGTCACAATGCTAAATGTCAAAAATGAAAAGTGTCACCATGAAAAATGTCAAAAATGACAAATTTCAAGATGGCAAATGTCAAAGATGTCAAATGACAAATGTCACAATGCTAAATGTCAAAAATGAAAAGTGTCACCATGAAAAATGTCAAAAATGACAAATTTCAAGATGGCAAATATCAAAGATGTCAAATGACAAAAGCCACAATGCTAAATGTCAAAAATGAAAAGTGACAAAAATGACAAATTTCAAGATGGCAAATGTCTAAGATGTCAAATGACAAATGTCACAATGCTAAATGTCAAAAATGAAAAGTGTCACCGTAAAAAATGTCAAAAATGACAAACTTCAAGATGGCAAATGTCAAAGATGTCAAATGACAAATGTCACAATGCTAAATGTCAAAAATGAAAAGTGTCACCATAAAAAATGTCAAAAATGACAAATTTCAAGATGGCAAATGTCAAAGATGTCAAATGACAAATGTCACAATGCTAAGTGTCAAAAATGAAAAGTGTCCCCATGAAAAATGTCAATAATGACAAATTTTAAGATGGCAAATGTCAAAGATGTCAAATGACAAATGTCACAATGCTAAATGTCAAAAATGAAAAGTTTCACCATGAAAAATGTCAAAAATAACAAATTTCAAGATGGCAAATGTCAAAGATGTCGAATATGACAAATGTCACAATGATAAATGTCAAAAATGAAAAGTGTCACCATGAAAAATGTCAAAAATGACAAATTTCAAGATGGCAAATGTCAAAGATGTCTAATTACAAATGTCACAATGCTAAATGTCAAAAATGACAAATTTCAGGATGGCAAATGTCAAAGATGTCAAATGACAAATGTCACAATGCTAAATGTCAAAAATGAAAAGTGTCACCATGAAAAATGTCAAAAATGACAAATTTCAAGATGGCAAATGTCAAAGATGTCAAATGACAAATGTCACAATGCTAAATGTCAAAAATGAAAAGTGTCACTATGAAAAATGTCAAAAATAACAAATTTCAACATGGCAAATGTTAAAGATGTCAAATGACAAATGTCACAATGCTAAATGTCAAAAATGACAAATTTCAAGATGGCAAATGTCAAAGATGTCAAATGACAAATGTCACAATGCTAAATGTTAAAAATGATAAGTGTCACCATGAAAAATGTCAAAAATGACAAATTTCAAGATGGCAAATGTCCAAGATGTCAAATGACAAATGTCACAATGCTAAATGTCAAAAATGACAAATTTCAAGATGGCAAATGTCAAAGATGTCAAATGACAAAAGCCACAATGCTAAATGTCAAAAATGAAAAGTGTCAAAAATGACAAATTTCAAGATGGCAAATGTCTAAGATGTCAAATGACAAATGTCACAATGCTAAATGTCAAAAATGAAAAGTGTCACCGTAAAAAATGTCAAAAATGACAAATTTCAAGATGGCAAATGTCAAAGATGTCAAATGACAAATGTCACAATGCTAAATGTCAAAAATGAAAAGTGTCACCATAAAAAATGTCAAAAATGACAAATTTCAAGATGGCAAATGTCAAAGATGTCAAATGACAAATGTCACAATGCTAAGTGTCAAAAATGAAAAGTGTCCCCATGAAAAATGTCAATAATGACAAATTTCAAGATGGCAAATGTCAAAGATGTCAAATGACAAATGTCACAATGCTAAATGTCAAAAATGAAAAGTTTCACCATGAAAAATGTCAAAAATAACAAATTTCAAGATGGCAAATGTCAAAGATGTCGAATATGACAAATGTCACAATGATAAATGTCAAAAATGAAAAGTGTCACCATGAAAAATGTCAAAAATGACAAATTTCAAGATGGCAAATGTCAAAGATGTCTAATTACAAATGTCACAATGCTAAATGTCAAAAATGAAAAGTGTCACAATGAAAAATGTCAAAAATGACAACTTTCAAGATGGCAAATATCAAAGATGTCAAATGACAAATGTCACAATGCTAAATGTCAAAAATGACAAATTTCAAGATGGCAAATATCAAAACTGACAAATGTCACAATGCTAAATGTCAAAAATGAAAAGTGTCACCATGAAAAATGTCAAAAATGACAAATTTCAAGATGGCAAATGTCAAAGATGTCAAATGACAAATGTCACAATGCTAAATGTCAAAAATGAAAAGTGTCACCATGAAAAATGTCAAAAATAACAAATTTCAAGATGGCAAATGTCAAAGATGTCAAATGACAAATGTCACAATGCTAAATGTCAAAAATGAAAAGTGTCACCATGAAAAATGTCAAAAATAACAAATTTCAACATGGCAAATGTCAAAGATGTCAAATGACAAATGTCACAATGCTAAATATCAAAAATGACAAATTTCAAGATGGCAAATGTCAAAGATGTCAAATGACAAATGTCACAATGCTAAATGTCAAAAATGATAAGTGTCACCATGAAAAATGTCAAAAATGACAAATTTCAAGATGGCAAATGTCCAAGATGTCAAATGACAAATGTCACAATGCTAAATGTCAAAAATGACAAATTTCAAGATGGCAAATGTCAAAGATGTCAAATGACAAAAGCCACAATGCTAAATGTCAAAAATGAAAAGTGTCAAAAATGACAAATTTCAAGATGGCAAATGTCTAAGATGTCAAATGACAAATGTCACAATGCTAAATGTCAAAAATGAAAAGTGTCACCGTGAAAAATGTCAAAAATGACAAATTTCAAGATGGCAAATGTCAAAGATGTCAAATGACAAATGTCACAATGCTAAATGTCAAAAATGAAAAGTGTCACCATAAAAAATGTCAAAAATGACAAATTTCAAGATGGCAAATGTCAAAGATGTCAAATGACAAATGTCACAATGCTAAGTGTCAAAAATGAAAAGTGTCCCCATGAAAAATGTCAATAATGACAAATTTCAAGATGGCAAATGTCAAAGATGTCAAATGACAAATGTCACAATGCTAAATGTCAAAAATGAAAAGTGTCACCATGAAAAATGTCAAAAATAACAAATTTCAAGATGGCAAATGTCAAAGATGTCGAATATGACAAATGTCACAATGATAAATGTCAAAAATGAAAAGTGTCACCATGAAAAATGTCAAAAATGACAAATTTCAAGATGGCAAATGTCAAAGATGTCTAATTACAAATGTCACAATGCTAAATGTCAAAAATGAAAAGTGTCACAATGAAAAATGTCAAAAATGACAACTTTCAAGATGACAAATATCAAAGATGACAAATGACAAATGTCACAATGCTAAATGTCAAAAATGACAAATTTCAAGATGGCAAATGTCACAATGCTAAATGTCAAAAATGAAAAGTGTCACCATGAAAAATGTCAAAAATGACAAATTTCAAGATGGCAAATGTCAAAGATGTCAAATGACAAATGTCACAATGCTAAATGTCAAAAATGAAAAGTGTCACCATGAAAAATGTCAAAAATAACAAATTTCAAGATGGCAAATGTCAAAGATGTCAAAACTGACAAATGTCACAAAGTTAAATGTCAAAAATGATAAGTGTCACCATGAAAAATGTCAAAAATGACAAATTTCTAGATGGCAAATGTCCAAGATGTCAAATGACAAATGTCACAATGCTAAATGTCAAAAATGACAAATTTCAAGATGGCAAATGTCAAAGATGTCAAATGACAAATGTCACAATGCTAAATGTCAAAAATAAAAAGTGTCACCATGAAAAATGTTTAAAATGACAAATTTCAAGATGGCAAATGTCAAAGATGTCAAATGACAAATGTCACAATGCTAAATGTCAAAAATGAAAAGTGTCACCATGAAAAATGTCAAAAATGACAAATTTCAAGATGGCAAATATCAAAGATGTCAAATGACAAATGTCACAATGCTAAATGTCAAAAATGACAAATTTCAAGATGGCAAATGTCAAAGATGTCAAATGACAAATGTCACAATGCTAAATGTCAAAAATGAAAAGTGTCACCATGAAAAATGTCAAAAATGACAAATTTCAAGATGGCAAATGTCAAAACTGACAAATGTCACAATGCTAAATGTCAAAAATGATAAGTGTCACCATGAAAAATGTCAAAAATGACAAATTTCTAGATGGCAAATGTCCAAGATGTCAAATGACAAATGTCACAATGCTTAATGTCAAAAATGACAAATTTCAAGATGGCAAATGTCAAAGATGTCAAATGACAAATGTCACAATGCTAAATGTCAAAAATGAAAAGTGTCACCATGAAAAATGTCAAAAATGACAAATTTCAAGATGGCAAATGTCAAAGATGTCAAATGACAAATGTCACAATGCTAAATGTCAAAGATGTCAAATGACAAATGTCACAATGCTAAATGTCAAAAATGAAAAGTGTCACCTTGAAAAATGTCAAAAATAACAAATTTCAAGATGGCAAATGTCAAAGATGTCAAATGACAAATGCCACAATGCTAAATGTCAAAAATGAAAAGTGTCACCATGAAAAATGTCAAAAATGACAAATTTCAAGATGGCAAATGTCAAAGATGTCAAATGACAAAGTCACAATGCTAAATGTCAAAAATGACAAATTTCAAGATGACAAATGTCAAAGATGTCAAATGACAAATGTCACAATGCTAAATGTCAAAAATGAAAAGTGTCACCATGAAAAATGTTAAAAATGACAAATTTCAAGATGGCAAATGTCAATGATGTCAAATGACAAATGTCACAATGCTAAATGTCAAAAATGAAAAGTGTCACCATGAAAAATGTCAAAAATGACAAATTTCAAGATGGCAAATATCAAAGATGTCAAATGACAAATGTCACAATGCTAAATGTCAAAAATGACAAATTTTAAGATGGCAAATGTCAAAGATGTCAAATGACAAATGTCACAATGCTAAATATCAAAAATGAAAAGTGTCACCATGAAAAATGTCAAAAATGACAAATTTCAAGATGGCAAATGTCAAAAATGTAAAATGACAAATGTCACAATGCTAAATGTCAAAAATGAAAAGTGTCACCATGAAAAATGTCAAAAATAACAAATTTCAAGATGGCAAATGTCAAAGATGTCAAATGACAAATGTCACAATGCTAAATGTCAAAAATGAAAAGTGTCACCATGAAAAATGTCTAAAATGACAAATTTCAAGATGGCAAATGTCAAAGATGTCAAATGACAAATGTCACAATGCTAAATGTCAAAAATGATAAGTGTCACCATGAAAAATGTCAAAAAAGACAAATTTCAAGATGGCAAATGTCCAAGATGTCAAATGACAAATGTCATAATGCTAAATGTCAAAAATAACAAATTTCAAGATGGCAAATGTCAAAGATGTCAAATGACAAATGTCACAATGCTAAATGTCAAAAATGAAAAGTGTCACCATGAAAACTGTTAAAAATGACAAATTTCAAGATGGCAAATGTCAATGATGTCAAATGACAAATGTCTCAATGCTAAATGTCAAAAATGAAAAGTGTCACCATGAAAAATGTCAAAAATGACAAATTTCAAGATGGCAAATGTCAAAGATGTAAAATGACAAATGTCACAATGCTAAATGTCAAAAATGAAAAGTGTGACCATGAAAAATGTCAAAAATAACAAATTTTAAGATGGCAAATGTCAAAGATGTCAAATGACAAATGTCACAATGCTAAATGTCAAAAATGAAAAGCGTCACCATGAAAAATGTCTAAAATGACAAATTTCAAGATGGCAAATGTCAAAGATGTCAAATGACAAATGTCACAATGCTAAATGTCAAAAATGATAAGTGTCACCATGAAAAATGTCAAAAATGACAAATTTCAAGATGGCAAATGTCCAAGATGTCAAATGACAAATGTCACAATGCTAAATGTCAAAAATGACAAATTTCAAGATGGCAAATGTCAAAGATGTCAAATGACAAATGTCACAATGCTAAATGTCAAAAATGAAAAGTGTCACCATGAAAAATGTTAAAAATGACAAATTTCAAGATGGCAAATGTCAATGATGTCAAATGACAAATGTCACAATGCTAAATGTCAAAAATGAAAAGTGTCACCATGAAAAATGTCAAAAATGACAAATTTCAAGATGGCAAATATCAAAGATGTCAAATGACAAATGTCCCAATGCTAAATGTCAAAAATGACAAATTTCAAGATGGCAAATGTCAAAGATGTCAAATGACAGATGTCACAATGCTAAATGTCAAAAATGAAAAGTGTCACCATGAAAAATGTCAAAAATGACAAATTTCAAGATGGCAAATGTCAAAGATGTCAAATGACAAATGTCACAATGCTAAATGTCAAAAATGAAAAGTGTCACCATGAAAAATGTCAAAAATAACAAATTTCAAGATGGCAAATGTCAAAGATGTCAAATGACAAATGTCACAATGCTAAATGTCAAAAATGAAAAGTGTCACCATGAAAAATGTCTAAAATGACAAATTTCAAGATGGCAAATGTCAAAGATGTCAAATGACAAATGTCACAATGCTAAATGTCAAAAATAAAAAGTGTCACCATGAAAAATGTCAAAAATAACAAATTTCAAGATGGCAAATGTCAAAACTGACAAATTTCACAATGCTAAATGTCAAAAATGATAAGTGTCACCATGAAAAGTGTCAAAAATGACAAATTTCAAGATGGCAAATATCCAAGATGTCAAATGACAAATGTCACAATGCTAAATGTCAAAAATAAAAAGTGTCACCATAAAAAATGTCAAAAATGACAAATTTCAAGATGGCAAATGTCAAAGATGTCGAATATGACAAATGTCACAATGCTAAATGTCAAAAATGAAAAGTGTCACCATGAAAAATGTCAAAAATGACAAATTTCAAGATGGCAAATGTCAAAGATGTCAAATGACAAATGTCACAATGCTAAATGTCAAAAATGAAAAGTGTCACCATGAAAAATGTCAAAAATGACAAATTTTAAGATGGCAAATATCAAAGATGTCAAATGACAAATGTCACAATGCTAAATGTCAAAAATGACAAATTTCAAGATGGCAAATGTCAAAGATGTCAAATGACAAATGTCACAATGCTAAATGTCAAAAATGAAAAGTGTCACCATGAAAAATGTCAAAAATGACAAATTTCAAGATGGCAAATGTCAAAGATGTCAAATGACAAATGTCACAATGCTAAATGTCAAAAATGAAAAGTGTCACCATGAAAAATGTCAAAAATAACAAATTTCAACATGGCAAATGTCAAAGATGTCAAATGACAAATGTCACAATGCTAAATGTCAAAAATGACAAATTTCAAGATGGCAAATGTCAAAGATGTCAAATGACAAATGTCACAATGCTAAATGTTAAAAATGATGTGTCACCATGAAAAATGTCAAAAATGACAAATTTCAAGATGGCAAATGTCCAAGATGTCAAATGACAAATGTCACAATGCTAAATGTCAAAAATGACAAATTTCAAGATGGCAAATGTCAAAGATGTCAAATGACAAAAGCCACAATGCTAAATGTCAAAAATGAAAAGTGTCAAAAATGACAAATTTCAAGATGGCAAATGTCTAAGATGTCAAATGACAAATGTCACAATGCTAAATGTCAAAAATGAAAAGTGTCACCGTAAAAAATGTCAAAAATGACAAATTTCAAGATGGCAAATGTCAAAGATGTCAAATGACAAATGTCACAATGCTAAATGTCAAAAATGAAAAGTGTCACCATAAAAAATGTCAAAAATGACAAATTTCAAGATGGCAAATGTCAAAGATGTCAAATGACAAATGTCACAATGCTAAGTGTCAAAAATGAAAAGTGTCCCCATGAAAAATGTCAATAATGACAAATTTCAAGATGGCAAATGTCAAAGATGTCAAATGACAAATGTCACAATGCTAAATGTCAAAAATGAAAAGTTTCACCATGAAAAATGTCAAAAATAACAAATTTTAAGATGGCAAATGTCAAAGATGTCGAATATGACAAATGTCACAATGATAAATGTCAAAAATGAAAAGTGTCACCATGAAAAATGTCAAAAATGACAAATTTCAAGATGGCAAATGTCAAAGATGTCTAATTACAAATGTCACAATGCTAAATGTCAAAAATGAAAAGTGTCACAATGAAAAATGTCAAAAATGACAACTTTCAAGATGGCAAATATCAAAGATGTCAAATGACAAATGTCACAATGCTAAATGTCAAAAATGACAAATTTTAAGATGGCAAATGTCAAAACTGACAAATGTCACAATGCTAAATGTCAAAAATGAAAAGTGTCACCATGAAAAATGTCAAAAATGACAAATTTCAAGATGGCAAATGTCAAAGATGTCAAATGACAAATGTCACAATGCTAAATGTCAAAAATGAAAAGTGTCACCATGAAAAATGTCAAAAATAACAAATTTCAAGATGGCAAATGTCAAAGATGTCAAATGACAAATGTCACAATGCTAAATGTCAAAAATGAAAAGTGTCACCATGAAAAATGTCAAAAATAACAAATTTCAACATGGCAAATGTCAAAGATGTCAAATGACAAATGTCACAATGCTAAATATCAAAAATGACAAATTTCAAGATGGCAAATGTCAAAGATGTCAAATGACAAATGTCACAATGCTAAATGTCAAAAATGATAAGTGTCACCATGAAAAATGTCAAAAATGACAAATTTCAAGATGGCAAATGTCCAAGATGTCAAATGACAGATGTCACAATGCTAAATGTCAAAAATGACAAATTTCAGGATGGCAAATGTCAAAGATGTCAAATGACAAAAGCCACAATGCTAAATGTCAAAAATGAAAAGTGTCAAAAATGACAAATTTCAAGATGGCAAATGTCTAAGATGTCAAATGACAAATGTCACAATGCTAAATGTCAAAAATGAAAAGTGTCACCGTGAAAAATGTCAAAAATGACAAATTTCAAGATGGCAAATGTCAAAGATGTCAAATGACAAATGTCACAATGCTAAATGTCAAAAATGAAAAGTGTCACCATAAAAAATGTCAAAAATGACAAATTTCAAGATGGCGAATGTCAAAGATGTCAAATGACAAATGTCACAATGCTAAGTGTCAAAAATGAAAAGTGTCCCCATGAAAAATGTCAATAATGACAAATTTCAAGATGGCAAATGTCAAAGATGTCAAATGACAAATGTCACAATGCTAAATGTCAAAAATGAAAAGTGTCACCATGAAAAATGTCAAAAATAACAAATTTCAAGATGGCAAATGTCAAAGATGTCGAATATGACAAATGTCACAATGATAAATGTCAAAAATGAAAAGTGTCACCATGAAAAATGTCAAAAATGACAAATTTCAAGATGGCAAATGTCAAAGATGTCTAATTACAAATGTCACAATGCTAAATGTCAAAAATGAAAAGTGTCACAATGAAAAATGTCAAAAATGACAACTTTCAAGATGGCAAATATCAAAGATGACAAATGACAAATGTCACAATGCTAAATGTCAAAAATGACAAATTTCAAGATGGCAAATGTCACAATGCTAAATGTCAAAAATGAAAAGTGTCACCATGAAAAATGTCAAAAATGACAAATTTCAAGATGGCAAATGTCAAAGATGTCAAATGACAAATGTCACAATGCTAAATGTCAAAAATGAAAAGTGTCACCATGAAAAATGTCAAAAATAACAAATTTCAAGATGGCAAATGTCAAAGATGTCAAAACTGACAAATGTCACAAAGTTAAATGTCAAAAATGATAAGTGTCACCATGAAAAATGTCAAAAATGACAAATTTCTAGATGGCAAATGTCCAAGATGTCAAATGACAAATGTCACAATGCTAAATGTCAAAAATGACAAATTTCAAGATGGCAAATGTCAAAGATGTCAAATGACAAATGTCACAATGCTAAATGTCAAAAATAAAAAGTGTCACCATGAAAAATGTTTAAAATGACAAATTTCAAGATGGCAAATGTCAAAGATGTCAAATGACAAATGTCACAATGCTAAATGTCAAAAATGAAAAGTGTCACCATGAAAAATGTCAAAAATGACAAATTTCAAGATGGCAAATATCAAAGATGTCAAATGACAAATGTCACAAAGCTAAATGTCAAAAATGACAAATTTCAAGATGGCAAATGTCAAAGATGTCAAATGACAAATGTCACAATGCTAAATGTCAAAAATGAAAAGTGTCACCATGAAAAATGTCAAAAATGACAAATTTCAAGATGGCAAATGTCAAAGATGTCAAATGACAAATGTCACAATGCTAAATGTCAAAAATAAAAAGTGTCACCATGAAAAATGTCAAAAATAACAAATTTCAAGATGGCAACTGTCAAAGATGTCAAATGACAAATGTCACAATGCTAAATGTCAAAAATGAAAAGAGTCACCATGAAAAATGTCAAAAATGACAAATTTCAAGATGGCAAATGTCAAAGATGTCAAATGACAAATGTCACAATGCTTAATGTCAAAAATGAAAAGTGTCACCATGAAAAATGTCAAAAATAACAAATTTCAAGATGGCAAATGTCAAAGATGTCAAATGACAAATGTCACAATGCTAAATGTCAAAAATGAAAAGTGTCACCATGAAAAATGTCAAAAATGACAAATTTCAAGATGGCAAATGTCAAAACTGACAAATGTCACAATGCTAAATGTCAAAAATGATAAGTGTCACCATGAAAAATGTCAAAAATGACAAATTTCAAGATGGCAAATGTCCAAGATGTCAAATGACAAATGTCACAATGCTAAATGTCAAAAATGACAAATTTCAAGATGGCAAATGTCAAAGATGTCAAATGACAAATGTCACAATGCTAAATGTCAAAAATGAAAAGTGTCACCATGAAAAATGTCAAAAATGACAAATTTCAAGATGGCAAATGTCAATGATGTCAAATGACAAATGTCACAATGCTAAATGTCAAAAATGAAAAGTGTCACCATGAAAAATGTCAAAAATAACAAATTTCAAGATGGCAAATGTCAAAGATGTCAAATGACAAATGTCACAATGCTAAATGTCAAAAATGAAAAGTGTCACCATGAAAAATGTCAAAAATGACAAATTTCAAGATGGCAAATGTCAAAGATGTCAAATGACAAATGTCACAATGCTAAATGTCAAAAATGAAAAGTGTCACCATGAAAAATGTCAAAAATGAAAAATGTCACCATGAAAAATGTCAAAAATGACAAATTTCAAGATGGCAAATGTCAAAACTGACAAATATCACAATGCTAAATATCAAAAATGATAAGTGTCACCATGAAAAATGTCAAACATGACAAATTTCAAGATGGCAAATGTCCAAGATGTTAAATGACAAATGTCACAATGCTAAATGTCAAAAATGAAAAGTGTCACCATGAAAAATGCCAAAAATGACAAATTTCAAGATGGCAAATGTAAAAGTTGTCAAATGACAAATGTCACAATGCTAAATGTCAAAAATAAAAAGTGTCAAAAATGACAGATTTCAAGATGGCAAATGTCAAAGATGTCAAATGACAAATGTCACAATGCTAAATGTCAAAAATGAAAAGTGTCACCATGAAAAATGTCAAAAATGACAAATTTCAAGATGGCAAATGTCAAAGATGTCAAATGACAAATGTCACAATGCTAAATGTCAAAAATGAATAGTGTCACCATGAAAAAAGTCAAAAATAACAAATTTCAAGATGGCAAATGTCAAAGATGTCAAAACTGACAAATGTCACAATGTTAAATGTCAAAAATGATAAGTGTCACTATGAAAAATGTCAAAAATGACAAATTTCATGATGGCAAATGTCCAAGATGTCAAATGACAAATGTCACAATGCTAAATGTCAAAAATGACAAATTTCAAGATGGCAAATGTCAAAGATGTCAAATGACAAATGTCACAATGCTAAATGTCAAAAATGAAAAGTGTCACCATGAAAAATGTTAAAAATGACAAATTTCAAGATGGCAAATGTCAAAGATGTCAAATGACAAATGTCACAATGCTAAATGTCAAAAATGAAAAGTGTCACCATGAAAAATGTCAAAAATGACAAATTTCAAGATGGCAAATATCAAAGATGTCAAATGGCAAATGTCACAATGCTAAATGTCAAAAATGACAAATTTCAAGATGGCAAATGTCAAAGATGTCAAATGACAAATGTCACAATGCTAAATGTCAAAAATGAAAAGTGTCACCATGAAAAATGTCAAAAATGACAAATTTCAAGATGGCAAATGTCAAAGATGTCAAATGACAAATGTCACAATGCTAAATGTCAAAAATAAAAAGTGTCACCATGAAAAATGTCAAAAATAACAAATTTCAAGATGGCAAATGTCAAAACTGACAAATATCACAATGCTAAATATCAAAAATGATAAGTGTCACCATGAAAAATGTCAAACATGACAAATTTCAAGATGGCAAATGTCCAAGATGTTAAATGACAAATGTCACAATGCTAAATGTCAAAAATGAAAAGTGTCACCATGAAAAATGCCAAAAATGACAAATTTCAAGATGGCAAATGTAATAGTTGTCAAATGACAAATGTCACAATGCTAAATGTCAAAAATAAAAAGTGTCAAAAATGACAGATTTCAAGATGGCAAATGTCAAAGATGTGAAATGACAAATGTCACAATGCTAAATGTCAAAAATGAAAAGTGTCACCATGAAAAATGTCAAAAATGACAAATTTCAAGATGGCAAATGTCAAAGATGTCAAATGACAAATGTCACAATGCTAAATGTCAAAAATGAATAGTGTCACCATGAAAAAAGTCAAAAATAACAAATTTCAAGATGGCAAATGTCAAAGATGTCAAAACTGACAAATGTCACAATGTTAAATGTCAAAAATGATAAGTGTCACTATGAAAAATGTCAAAAATGACAAATTTCATGATGGCAAATGTCCAAGATGTCAAATGACAAATGTCACAATGCTAAATGTCAAAAATGACAAATTTCAAGATGGCAAATGTCAAAGATGTCAAATGACAAATGTCACAATGCTAAATGTCAAAAATGAAAAGTGTCACCATGAAAAATGTTAAAAATGACAAATTTCAAGATGGCAAATGTCAAAGATGTCAAATGACAAATGTCACAATGCTAAATGTCAAAAATGAAAAGTGTCACCATGAAAAATGTCAAAAATGACAAATTTCAAGATGGCAAATGTCAAAGATGTCAAATGACAAATGTCACAATGCTAAATGTCAAAAATGACAAATTTCAAGATGGCAAATATCAAAGATGTCAAATGACAAATGTCACAATGCTAAATGTCAAAAATGACAAATTTCAAGATGGCAAATGTCAAAGATGTCAAATGACAAATGTCACAATGCTAAATGTCAAAAATGAAAAGTGTCACCATGAAAAATGTCAAAAATGACAAATTTCAAGATGGCAAATGTCAAAGATGTCAAATGACAAATGTCACAATGCTAAATGTCAAAAATAAAAAGTGTCACCATGAAAAATGTCAAAAATAACAAATTTCAAGATGGCAAATGTCAAAGATGTCAAATGACAAATGTCACAATGCTAAATGTCAAAAATGAAAAGTGTCACCATGAAAAATGTCAAAAATGACAAATTTCAAGATGGCAAATGTCAAAACTGACAAATGTCACAATGCTAAATGTCAAAAATGATAAGTGTCACCATGAAAAATGTCAAAAATGACAAATTTCAAGATGGCAAATGTCCAAGATGTCAAATGACAAATGTCACAATGCTAAATGTCAAAAATGACAAATTTCAAGATGGCAAATGTCAAAGATGTCAAATGACAAATGTCACAATGCTAAATGTCAAAAATGAAAAGTGTCACCATGAAAAATGTCAAAAATGACAAATTTCAAGATGGCAAATGTCAATGATGTCAAATGACAAATGTCACAATGCTAAATGTCAAAAATGAAAAGTGTCACCATAAAAAATGTCAAAAATAACAAATTTCAAGATGGCAAATGTCAAAGATGTCAAATGACAAATGTCACAATGCTAAATGTCAAAAATGAAAAGTGTCACCATGAAAAATGTCAAAAATGACAAATTTCAAGATGGCAAATGTCAAAGATGTCAAATGACAAATGTCACAATGCTAAATGTCAAAAATGAAAAGTGTCACCATGAAAAATGTCAAAAATGACAAATTTCAAGATGGCAAATGTCAAAGATGTCAAATGACAAATGTCACCATGCTAAATGTCAAAAATGAAAAGTGTCACCATGAAAAATGTCAAAAATGAAAAGTGTCACCATGAAAAATGTCAAAAATGACAAATTTCAAGATGGCAAATGTCAAAACTGACAAATATCACAATGCTAAATGTCAAAAATGATAAGTGTCACCATGAAAAATGTCAAAAATGACAAATTTCAAGATGGCAAATGTCCAAGATGTCAAATGACAAATGTCACAATGCTAAATGTCAAAAATGAAAAGTGTCACCATGAAAAATGTCAAAAATAACAAATTTCAAGATGGCAAATGTCAAAGTTGTCAAATGACAAATGTCACAATGCTAAATGTCAAAAATAAAAAGTGTCAAAAATGACAGATTTCAAGATGGCAAATGTCTAAGATGTCAAATGACAAATGTCACAATGCTAAATGTCAAAAATGAAAAGTGTCACCGTAAAAAATGTCAAAAATGACAAATTTCAAGATGGCAAATGTCAAAACTGACAAATGTCACAATGCTAAATGTCAAAAATAAAAAGTGTCATCATAAAAAATGTCAAAAATGACAAATTTCAAGATGGCAAATGTAAAAGATGTCAAATGACAAATGTCACAATGCTAAATGTCAAAAATGAAAAGTGTCACCGTGAAAAATGTCAAAAATGACAAATTTCAAGATGGCAAATGTCAAAGATGTCAAATGACAAATGTCACAATGCTAAATGTCAAAAATGACAAATTTCAAGATGGCAAATGTCAAAGATGTCAAATGACAAATGTCACAATGCTAAATGTCAAAAATGAAAAGTGTCACCATGAAAAATGTCAAAAATGACAAATTTCAAGATGGCAAATGTCAAAGATGTCAAATGACAAATGTCACAATGCTAAATGTCAAAAATGAAAAGTGTCACCATGAAAAATGTCAAAAATAACAAATTTCAACATGGCAAATGTCAAAGATGTCAAATGACAAATGTCACAATGCTAAATGTCAAAAATGACAAATTTCAAGATGGCAAATGTCAAAGATGTCAAATGACAAATGTCACAATGCTAAATGTTAAAAATGATAAGTGTCACCATGAAAAATGTCAAAAATGACAAATTTCAAGATGGCAAATGTCCAAGATGTCAAATGACAATTGTCACAATGCTAAATGTCAAAAATGACAAATTTTAAGATGGCAAATGTCAAAGATGTCAAATGACAAAAGCCACAATGCTAAATGTCAAAAATGAAAAGTGTCAAAAATGACAAATTTCAAGATGGCAAATGTCTAAGATGTCAAATGACAAATGTCACAATGCTAAATGTCAAAAATGAAAAGTGTCACCGTAAAAAATGTCAAAAATGACAAATTTCAAGATGGCAAATGTCAAAGATGTCAAATAACAAATGTCACAATGCTAAATGTCAAAAATGAAAAGTGTCACCATAAAAAATGTCAAAAATGACAAATTTCAAGATGGCAAATGTCAAAGATGTCAAATGACAAATGTCACAATGCTAAGTGTCAAAAATGAAAAGTGTCCCCATGAAAAATGTCAATAATGACAAATTTCAAGATGGCAAATGTCAAAGATGTCAAATGACAAATGTCACAATGCTAAATGTCAAAAATGAAAAGTTTCACCATGAAAAATGTCAAAAATAACAAATTTCAAGATGGCAAATGTCAAAGATGTCGAATATGACAAATGTCACAATGATAAATGTCAAAAATGAAAAGTGTCACCATGAAAAATGTCAAAAATGACAAATTTCAAGATGGCAAATGTCAAAGATGTCTAATTACAAATGTCACAATGCTAAATGTCAAAAATGAAAAGTGTCACAATGAAAAATGTCAAAAATGACAACTTTCAAGATGGCAAATATCAAAGATGTCAAATGACAAATGTCACAATGCTAAATGTCAAAAATGACAAATTTCAAGATGGCAAATGTCAAAACTGACAAATGTCACAATGCTAAATGTCAAAAATGAAAAGTGTCACCATGAAAAATGTCAAAAATGACAAATTTCAAGATGGCAAATGTCAAAGATGTCAAATGACAAATGTCACAATGCTAAATGTCAAAAATGAAAAGTGTCACCATGAAAAATGTCAAAAATAACAAATTTCAAGATGGCAAATGTCAAAGATGTCAAATGACAAATGTCACAATGCTAAATGTCAAAAATGAAAAGTGTCACCATGAAAAATGTCAAAAATAACAAATTTCAACATGGCAAATGTCAAAGATGTCAAATGACAAATGTCACAATGCTAAATATCAAAAATGACAAATTTCAAGATGGCAAATGTCAAAGATGTCAAATGACAAATGTCACAATGCTAAATGTCAAAAATGATAAGTGTCACCATGAAAAATGTCAAAAATGACAAATTTCAAGATGGCAAATGTCCAAGATGTCAAATGACAAATGTCACAATGCTAAATGTCAAAAATGACAAATTTCAAGATGGCAAATGTCAAAGATGTCAAATGACAAAAGCCACAATGCTAAATGTCAAAAATGAAAAGTGTCAAAAATGACAAATTTCAAGATGGCAAATGTCTAAGATGTCAAATGACAAATGTCACAATGCTAAATGTCAAAAATGAAAAGTGTCACCGTGAAAAATGTCAAAAATGACAAATTTCAAGATGGCAAATGTCAAAGATGTCAAATGACAAATGTCACAATGCTAAATGTCAAAAATGAAAAGTGTCACCATAAAAAATGTCAAAAATGACAAATTTCAAGATGGCAAATGTCAAAGATGTCAAATGACAAATGTCACAATGCTAAGTGTCAAAAATGAAAAGTGTCCCCATGAAAAATGTCAATAATGACAAATTTCAAGATGGCAAATGTCAAAGATGTCAAATGACAAATGTCACAATGCTAAATGTCAAAAATGAAAAGTGTCACCATGAAAAATGTCAAAAATAACAAATTTCAAGATGGCAAATGTCAAAGATGTCGAATATGACAAATGTCACAATGATAAATGTCAAAAATGAAAAGTGTCACCATGAAAAATGTCAAAAATGACAAATTTCAAGATGGCAAATGTCAAAGATGTCTAATTACAAATGTCACAATGCTAAATGTCAAAAATGAAAAGTGTCACAATGAAAAATGTCAAAAATGACAACTTTCAAGATGGCAAATATCAAAGATGACAAATGACAAATGTCACAATGCTAAATGTCAAAAATGACAAATTTCAAGATGGCAAATGTCACAATGCTAAATGTCAAAAATGAAAAGTGTCACCATGAAAAATGTCAAAAATGACAAATTTCAAGATGGCAAATGTCAAAGATGTCAAATGACAAATGTCACAATGCTAAATGTCAAAAATGAAAAGTGTCACCATGAAAAATGTCAAAAATAACAAATTTCAAGATGGCAAATGTCAAAGATGTCAAAACTGACAAATGTCACAAAGTTAAATGTCAAAAATGATAAGTGTCACCATGAAAAATGTCAAAAATGACAAATTTCTAGATGGCAAATGTCCAAGATGTCAAATGACAAATGTCACAATGCTAAATGTCAAAAATGACAAATTTCAAGATGGCAAATGTCAAAGATGTCAAATGACAAATGTCACAATGCTAAATGTCAAAAATAAAAAGTGTCACCATGAAAAATGTTTAAAATGACAAATTTCAAGATGGCAAATGTCAAAGATGTCAAATGACAAATGTCACAATGCTAAATGTCAAAAATGAAAAGTGTCACCATGAAAAATGTCAAAAATGACAAATTTCAAGATGGCAAATATCAAAGATGTCAAATGACAAATGTCACAATGCTAAATGTCAAAAATGACAAATTTCAAGATGGCAAATGTCAAAGATGTCAAATGACAAATGTCACAATGCTAAATGTCAAAAATGAAAAGTGTCACCATGAAAAATGTCAAAAATGACAAATTTCAAGATGGCAAATGTCAAAGATGTCAAATGACAAATGTCACAATGCTAAATGTCAAAAATAAAAAGTGTCACCATGAAAAATGTCAAAAATAACAAATTTCAAGATGGCAAATGTCAAAGATGTCAAATGACAAATGTCACAATGCTAAATGTCAAAAATGAAAAGTGTCACCATGAAAAATGTCAAAAATGACAAATTTCAAGATGGCAAATGTCAAAGATGTCAAATGACAAATGTCACAATGCTTAATGTCAAAAATGAAAAGTGTCACCATGAAAAATGTCAAGAATAACAAATTTCAAGATGGCAAATGTCAAAGATGTCAAATGACAAATGTCACAATGCTAAATGTCAAAAATGAAAAGTGTCACCATGAAAAATGTCAAAAATGACAAATTTCAAGATGGCAAATGTCAAAACTGACAAATGTCACAATGCTAAATGTCAAAAATGATAAGTGTCACCATGAAAAATGTCAAAAATGACAAATTTCAAGATGGCAAATGTCCAAGATGTCAAATGACAAATGTCACAATGCTAAATGTCAAAAATGACAAATTTCAAGATGGCAAATGTCAAAGATGTCAAATGACAAATGTCACAATGCTAAATGTCAAAAATGAAAAGTGTCACCATGAAAAATGTCAAAAATGACAAATTTCAAGATGGCAAATGTCAATGATGTCAAATGACAAATGTCACAATGCTAAATGTCAAAAATGAAAAGTGTCACCATGAAAAATGTCAAAAATAACAAATTTCAAGATGGCAAATGTCAAAGATGTCAAATGACAAATGTCACAATGCTAAATGTCAAAAATGAAAAGTGTCACCATGAAAAATGTCAAAAATGACAAATTTCAAGATGGCAAATGTCAAAGATGTCAAATGACAAATGTCACAATGCTAAATGTCAAAAATGAAAAGTGTCACTATGAAAAATGTCAAAAATGACAAATTTCAAGATAGCAAATGTCAAAGATGTCAAATGACAAATGTCACCATGCTAAATGTCAAAAATGAAAAGTGTCACCATGAAAAATGTCAAAAATGAAAAATGTCACCATGAAAAATGTCAAAAATGACAAATTTCAAGATGGCAAATGTCAAAACTGACAAATATCACAATGCTAAATATCAAAAATGATAAGTGTCACCATGAAAAATGTCAAACATGACAAATTTCAAGATGGCAAATGTCCAAGATGTTAAATGACAAATGTCACAATGCTAAATGTCAAAAATGAAAAGTGTCACCATGAAAAATGTCAAAAATGACAAATTTCAAGATGGCAAATGTAAAAGTTGTCAAATGACAAATGTCACAATGCTAAATGTCAAAAATAAAAAGTGTCAAAAATGACAGATTTCAAGATGGCAAATGTCAAAGATGTCAAATGACAAATGTCACAATGCTAAATGTCAAAAATGAAAAGTGTCACCATGAAAAATGTCAAAAATGACAAATTTCAAGATGGCAAATGTCAAAGATGTCAAATGACAAATGTCACAATGCTAAATGTCAAAAATGAAAAGTGTCACCATGAAAAAAGTCAAAAATAACAAATTTCAAGATGGCAAATGTCAAAGATGTCAAAACTGACAAATGTCACAATGTTAAATGTCAAAAATGATAAGTGTCACTATGAAAAATGTCAAAAATGACAAATTTCATGATGGCAAATGTCCAAGATGTCAAATGACAAATGTCACAATGCTAAATGTCAAAAATGACAAATTTCAAGATGGCAAATGTCAAAGATGTCAAATGACAAATGTCACAATGCTAAATGTCAAAAATGAAAAGTGTCACCATGAAAAATGTTAAAAATGACAAATTTCAAGATGGCAAATGTCAAAGATGTCAAATGACAAATGTCACAATGCTAAATGTCAAAAATGAAAAGTGTCACCATGAAAAATGTCAAAAATGACAAATTTCAAGATGGCAAATATCAAAGATGTCAAATGACAAATGTCACAATGCTAAATGTCAAAAATGACAAATTTCAAGATGGCAAATGTCAAAGATGTCAAATGACAAATGTCACAATGCTAAATGTCAAAAATGAAAAGTGTCACCATGAAAAATGTCAAAAATGACAAATTTCAAGATGGCAAATGTCAAAGATGTCAAATGACAAATGTCACAATGCTAAATGTCAAAAATAAAAAGTGTCACCATGAAAAATGTCAAAAATAACAAATTTCAAGATGGCAAATGTCAAAGATGTCAAATGACAAATGTCACAATGCTAAATGTCAAAAATGAAAAGTGTCACCATGAAAAATGTCAAAAATGACAAATTTCAAGATGGCAAATGTCAAAACTGACAAATGTCACAATGCTAAATGTCAAAAATGATAAGTGTCACCATGAAAAATGTCAAAAATGACAAATTTCAAGATGGCAAATGTCCAAGATGTCAAATGACAAATGTCACAATGCTAAATGTCAAAAATGACAAATTTCAAGATGGCAAATGTCAAAGATGTCAAATGACAAATGTCACAATGCTAAATGTCAAAAATGAAAAGTGTCACCATGAAAAATGTCAAAAATGACAAATTTCAAGATGGCAAATGTCAATGATGTCAAATGACAAATGTCACAATGCTAGATGTCAAAAATGAAAAGTGTCACCATAAAAAATGTCAAAAATAACAAATTTCAAGATGGCAAATGTCAAAGATGTCAAATGACAAATGTCACAATGCTAAATGTCAAAAATGAAAAGTGTCACCATGAAAAATGTCAAAAATGACAAATTTCAAGATGGCAAATGTCAAAGATGTCAAATGACAAATGTCACAATGCTAAATGTCAAAAATGAAAAGTGTCACCATGAAAAATGTCAAAAATGACAAATTTCAAGATGGCAAATGTCAAAGATGTCAAATGACAAATGTCACCATGCTAAATGTCAAAAATGAAAAGTGTCACCATGAAAAATGTCAAAAATGAAAAGTGTCACCATGAAAAATGTCAAAAATAATAAATTTCAAGATGGCAAATGTCAAAACTGACAAATATCACAATGCTAAATGTCAAAAATGACAAATTTCAAGATGGCAAATGTCCAAGATGTCAAATGACAAATGTCACAATGCTAAATGTCAAAAATGAAAAGTGTCACCATGAAAAATGTCAAAAATAACAAATTTCAAGATGGCAAATGTCAAAGTTGTCAAATGACAAATGTCACAATGCTAAATGTCAAAAATAAAAAGTGTCAAAAATGACAGATTTCAAGATGGCAAATGTCTAAGATGTCAAATGACAAATGTCACAATGCTAAATGTCAAAAATGAAAAGTGTCACCGTAAAAAATGTCAAAAATGACAAATTTCAAGATGGCAAATGTCAAAACTGACAAATGTCACAATGCTAAATGTCAAAAATGAAAAGTGTCACCATAAAAAATGTCAAAAATGACAAATTTCAAGATGGCAAATGTAAAAGATGTTAAATGACAAATGTCACAATGCTAAATGTCAAAAATGAAAAGTGTCACCGTGAAAAATGTCAAAAATGACAAATTTCAAGATGGCAAATGTCAAAGATGTCAAATGACAAATGTCACAATGCTAAATGTTAAAAATGAAAAGTGTCAAAAATGACAAATTTCAAGATGGCAAATGTCTAAGATGTCAAATAACAAATGTCACAATGCTAAATGTCAAAAATGAAAAGTGTCACCGTGAAAAATGTCAAAAATGACAAATTTCAAGATGGCAAATGTCAAAGATGTCAAATGACAAATGTCACAATGCTAAATGTCAAAAATAAAAAGTGTCACCATGAAAAATGTCAAAAATGACAAATTTCAAGATGGCAAATGTCAAAGATGTCAAATGACAAATGTCACAATGCTAAATGTCAAAAATGAAAAGTGTCACCATAAAAAATGTCTAAAATGACAAATTTCAAGATGGCAAATGTCAAAGTTCTCAAATGACAAATGTCACAATGCTAAATGTCAAAAATGATAAGTGTCACCATGAAAAATGTCAAAAATGACAAATTTCAAGATGGCAAATGTCCAAGATGTCAAATGACAAATGTCACAATGCTAAATGTCAAAAATGACAAATTTCAAGATGGCAAATGTCAAAGATGTCAAATGACAAATGTCACAATGCTAAATGTCAAAAATGAAAAGTGTCACCATGAAAAATGTTAAAAATGACAAATTTCAAGATGGCAAATGTCAATGATGTCAAATGACAAATGTCACAATGCTAAATGTCAAAAATGAAAAGTGTCACCATGAAAAATGTCAAAAATGACAAATTTCAAGATGGCAAATATCAAAGATGTCAAATGACAAATGTCCCAATGCTAAATGTCAAAAATGACAAATTTCAAGATGGCAAATGTCAAAGATGTCAAATGACAAATGTCACAATGCTAAATGTCAAAAATGAAAAGTGTCACCATGAAAAATGTCAAAAATGACAAATTTCAAGATGGCAAATGTCAAAGATGTCAAATGACAAATGTCACAATGCTAAATGTCAAAAATGAAAAGTGTCACCATGAAAAATGTCAAAAATAACAAATTTCATAATGGCAAATGTCAAAGATGTCAAATGACAAATGTCACAATGCTAAATGTCAAAAATGAAAAGTGTCACCATGAAAAATGTCTAAAATGACAAATTTCAAGATGGCAAATGTCAAAACTGACAAATGTCACAATGCTAAATGTCAAAAATGATAAGTGTCACCATGAAAAATGTCAAAAATGACAAATTTCAAGATGGCAAATGTCCAAGATGTCAAATGACAAATGTCACAATGCTAAATGTCAAAAATGACAAATTTCAAGATGGCAAATGTCAAAAATGTCAAATGACAAATGTCACAATGCTAAATGTCAAAAATGAAAAGTGTCACCATGACAAATGTCAAAAATGACAAATTTCAAGATAGCAAATGTCAATGATGTCAAATGACAAATGTCACAATGCTAAATGTCAAAAATGAAAAGTGTCACCATGAAAAATGTCAAAAATGACAAATTTCAAGATGGCAAATATCAAAGATGTCAAATGACAAATGTCACAATGCTAAATGTCAAAAATGACAAATTTCAAGATGGCAAATGTCAAAGATGTCAAATGACAAATGTCACAATGCTAAATGTCAAAAATGAAAAGTGTCACCATGAAAAATGTCAAAAATGACAAATTTCAAGATGGCAAATGTCAAAGATGTCAAATGACAAATGTCACAATGCTAAATGTCAAAGATGTCAAATGACAAATGTCACAATGCTAAATGTCAAAAATGAAAAGTGTCACCTTGAAAAATGTCAAAAATAACAAATTTCAAGATGGCAAATGTCAAAGATGTCAAATGACAAATGCCACAATGCTAAATGTCAAAAATGAAAAGTGTCACCATGAAAAATGTCAAAAATGACAAATTTCAAGATGGCAAATGTCAAAGATGTCAAATGACAAATGTCACAATGCTAAATGTCAAAAATGACAAATTTCAAGATGACAAATGTCAAAGATGTCAAATGACAAATGTCACAATGCTAAATGTCAAAAATGAAAAGTGTCACCATGAAAAATGTTAAAAATGACAAATTTCAAGATGGCAAATGTCAATGATGTCAAATGACAAATGTCACAATGCTAAATGTCAAAAATGAAAAGTGTCACCATGAAAAATGTCAAAAATGACAAATTTCAAGATGGCAAATATCAAAGATGTCAAATGACAAATGTCACAATGCTAAATGTCAAAAATGACAAATTTCAAGATGGCAAATGTCAAAGATGTCAAATGACAAATGTCACAATGCTAAATGTCAAAAATGAAAAGTGTCACCATGAAAAATGTCAAAAATGACAAATTTCAAGATGGCAAATGTCAAAGATGTAAAATGACAAATGTCACAATGCTAAATGTCAAAAATGAAAAGTGTCACCATGAAAAATGTCAAAAATAACAAATTTCAAGATGGCAAATGTCAAAGATGTCAAATGACAAATGTCACAATGCTAAATGTCAAAAATGAAAAGTGTCACCATGAAAAATGTCTAAAATGACAAATTTCAAGATGGCAAATGTCAAAGATGTCAAATGACAAATGTCACAATGCTAAATGTCAAAAATGATAAGTGTCACCATGAAAAATGTCAAAAATGACAAATTTCAAGATGGCAAATGTCCAAGATGTCAAATGACAAATGTCATAAAGCTAAATGTCAAAAATAACAAATTTTAAGATGGCAAATGTCAAAGATGTCAAATGACAAATGTCACAATGCTAAATGTCAAAAATGAAAAGTGTCACCATGAAAAATGTTAAAAATGACAAATTTCAAGATGGCAAATGTCAATGATGTCAGATGACAAATGTCTCAATGCTAAATGTCAAAAATGAAAAGTGTCACCATGAAAAATGTCAAAAATGACAAATTTCAAGATGGCAAATGTCAAAGATGTAAAATGACAAATGTCACAATGCTAAATGTCAAAAATAAAAAGTGTCACCATGAAAAATGTCAAAAATAACAAATTTCAAGATGGCAAATGTCAAAGATGTCAAATGACAAATGTCACAATGCTAAATGTCAAAAATGAAATGCGTCACCATGAAAAATGTCTAAAATGACAAATTTCAAGATGGCAAATGTCAAAGATGTCAAATGACAAATGTCACAATGCTAAATGTCAAAAATGAAATGCGTCACCATGAAAAATGTCTAAAATGACAAATTTCAAGATGGCAAATGTCAAAGATGTCAAATGACAAATGTCACAATGCTAAATGTCAAAAATGATAAGTGTCACCATGAAAAATGTCAAAAATGACAAATTTCAAGATGGCAAATGTCCAAGATGTCAAATGACAAATGTCACAATGCTAAATGTCAAAAATGACAAATTTCAAGATGGCAAATGTCAAAGATGTCAAATGACAAATGTCACAATGCTAAATGTCAAAAATGAAAAGTGTCACCATAAAATGTTAAAAATGACAAATTTCAAGATGGCAAATGTCAATGATGTCAAATGACAAATGTCACAATGCTAAATGTCAAAAATGAAAAGTGTCACCATGAAAAATGTCAAAAATGACAAATTTCAAGATGGCAAATATCAAAGATGTCAAATGACAAATGTCCCAATGCTAAATGTCAAAAATGACAAATTTCAAGATGGCAAATGTCAAAGATGTCAAATGACAGATGTCACAATGCTAAATGTCAAAAATGAAAAGTGTCACCATGAAAAATGTCAAAAATGACAAATTTCAAGATGGCAAATGTCAAAGATGTCAAATGACAAATGTCACAATGCTAAATGTCAAAAATGAAAAGTGTCACCATGAAAAATGTCAAAAATGAAAAGTGTCACCATGAAAAATGTCAAAAATAACAAATTTCAATGTCAAAGATGTCAAATGACAAATGTCACAATGCTAAATGTCAAAAATGAAAAGTGTCACCATGAAAAATGTCTAAAATGACAAATTTCAAGATGGCAAATGTCAAAGATGTCAAATGACAAATGTCACAATGCTAAATGTCAAAAATAAAAAGTGTCACCATGAAAAATGTCAAAAATAACAAATTTCAAGATGGCAAATGTCAAAACTGACAAATGTCACAATGCTAAATGTCAAAAATGATAAGTGTCACCATGAAAAATGTCAAAAATGACAAATTTCAAGATGGCAAATATCCAAGATGTCAAATGACAAATGTCACAATGCTAAATGTCAAAAATGAAAAGTGTCACCATAAAAAATGTCAAAAATGACAAATTTCAAGATGGCAAATGTCAAAGATGTCGAATATGACAAATGTCACAATGCTAAATGTCAAAAATGAAAAGTGTCACCATGAAAAATGTCAAAAATGACAAATTTCAAGATGGCAAATGTCAAAGATGTCAAATGACAAATGTCACAATGCTAAATGTCAAAAATGAAAAGTGTCACCATGAAAAATGTCAAAAATGACAAATTTCAAGATGGCAAATATCAAAGATGTCAAATGACAAATGTCACAATGCTAAATGTCAAAAATGACAAATTTCAAGATGGCAAATGTCAAAGATGTCAAATGACAAATATCACAATGCTAAATGTCAAAAATGAAAAGTGTCACCATGAAAAATGTCAAAAATGACAAATTTCAAGATGGCAAATGTCAAAGATGTCAAATGACAAATGTCACAATGCTAAATGTCAAAAATGAAAAGTGTCACCATGAAAAATGTCAAAAATAACAAATTTCAACATGGCAAATGTCAAAGATGTCAAATGACAAATGTCACAATGCTAAATGTCAAAAATGACAAATTTCAAGATGGCAAATGTCAAAGATGTCAAATGACAAATGTCACAATGCTAAATGTCAAAAATGATAAGTGTCACCATGAAAAATGTCAAAAATGACAAATTTCAAGATGGCAAATGTCCAAGATGTCAAATGACAAATGTCACAATGCTAAATGTCAAAAATGACAAATTTCAAGATGGCAAATGTCAAAGATGTCAAATGACAAAAGCCACAATGCTAAATGTCAAAAATGAAAAGTGTCAAAAATGACAAATTTCAAGATGGCAAATGTCTAAGATGTCAAATGACAAATGTCACAATGCTAAATGTCAAAAATGAAAAGTGTCACCGTGAAAAATGTCAAAAATGACAAATTTCAAGATGGCAAATGTCAAAGATGTCAAATGACAAATGTCACAATGCTAAATGTCAAAAATGAAAAGTGTTACCATAAAAAATGTCAAAAATGACAAATTTCAAG
The DNA here is from genome assembly GCA_964028335.1 of Altica lythri. NCBI lineage: Eukaryota > Metazoa > Arthropoda > Insecta > Coleoptera > Chrysomelidae > Altica > Altica lythri. The sequence goes on along the minus strand of OZ034800.1, from coordinate 10,562,752 downwards.
ATGGCAAATGTCAAAGATGTCAAATGACAAATGTCACAATGCTAAGTGTCAAAAATGAAAAGTGTCCCCATGAAAAATGTCAATAATGACAAATTTCAAGATGGCAAATGTCAAAGATGTCAAATGACAAATGTCACAATGCTAAATGTCAAAAATGAAAAGTGTCACCATAAAAAATGTCAAAAATAACAAATTTCAAGATGGCAAATGTCAAAGATGTCGAATATGACAAATGTCACAATGATAAATGTCAAAAATTAAAAGTGTCACCATGAAAAATGTCAAAAATGACAAATTTCAAGATGGCAAATGTCAAAGATGTCTAATTACAAATGTCACAATGCTAAATGTCAAAAATGAAAAGTGTCACAATGAAAAATGTCAAAAATGACAACTTTCAAGATGGCAAATATCAAAGATGTCAAATGACAAATGTCACAATGCTAAATGTCAAAAATGACAAATTTCAAGATGGCAAATGTCAAAACTGACAAATGTCACAATGCTAAATGTCAAAAATGAAAAGTGTCACCATGAAAAATGTCAAAAATGACAAATTTCAAGATGGGAAATGTCAAAGATGTCAAATGACAAATGTCACAATGCTAAATGTCAAAAATGAAAAGTGTCACCATGAAAAATGTCAAAAATAACAAATTTCAAGATGGCAAATGTCAAAGATGTCAAATGACAAATGTCACAATGCTAAATGTCAAAAATGAAAAGTGTCACCATGAAAAATGTCAAAAATAACAAATTTCAACATGGCAAATGTCAAAGATGTCAAATGACAAATGTCACAATGCTAAATATCAAAAATGACAAATTTCAAGATGGCAAATGTCAAAGATGTCAAATGACAAATGTCACAATGCTAAATGTCAAAAATGATAAGTGTCACCATGAAAAATGTCAAAAATGACAAATTTCAAGATGGCAAATGTCAAAGATGTCAAATGACAAATGTCACAATGCTAAATGTCAAAAATGACAAATTTCAAGATGGCAAATGTCAAAGATGTCAAATGACAAAAGCCACAATGCTAAATGTCAAAAATGAAAAGTGTCAAAAATGACAAATTTCAAGATGGCAAATGTCTAAGATGTCAAATGACAAATGTCACAATGCTAAATGTCAAAAATGAAAAGTGTCACCGTGAAAAATGTCAAAAATGACAAATTTCAAGATGGCAAATGTCAAAGATGTCAAATGACAAATGTCACAATGCTAAATGTCAAAAATGAAAAGTGTCACCATAAAAAATGTCAAAAATGACAAATTTCAAGATGGCAAATGTCAAAGATGTCAAATGACAAATGTCACAATGCTAAGTGTCAAAAATGAAAAGTGTCCCCATGAAAAATGTCAATAATGACAAATTTCAAGATGGCAAATGTCAAAGATGTCAAATGACAAATGTCACAATGCTAAATGTCAAAAATGAAAAGTGTCACCAAGAAAAATGTCAAAAATAACAAATTTCAAGATGGCAAATGTCAAAGATGTCGAATATAACAAATGTCACAATGATAAATGTCAAAAATAAAAAGTGTCACCATGAAAAATGACAAATTTCAAGATGGCAAATGTCAAAGATGTCTAATTACAAATGTCACAATGCTAAATGTCAAAAATGAAAAGTGTCACAATGAAAAATGTCAAAAATGACAACTTTCAAGATGGCAAATATCAAAGATGTCAAATGACAAATGTCACAATGCTAAATGTCAAAAATGACAAATTTCAAGATGGCAAATGTCAAAACTGACAAATGTCACAATGCTAAATGTCAAAAATGAAAAGTGTCACCATGAAAAATGTCAAAAATGACAAATTTCAAGATGGCAAATGTCAAAGATGTCAAATGACAAATGTCACAATGCTAAATGTCAAAAATGAAAAGTGTCACCATGAAAAATGTCAAAAATAACAAATTTCAAGATGGCAAATGTCAAAGATGTCAAAACTGACAAATGTGACAAAGTTAAATGTCAAAAATGATAAGTGTCACTATGAAAAATGTCAAAAATGACAAATTTCATGATGGCAAATGTCCAAGATGTCAAATGACAAATGTCACAATGCTAAATGTCAAAAATGACAAATTTCAAGATGGCAAATGTCAAAGATGTCAAATGACAAATGTCACAATGCTAAATGTCAAAAATGAAAAGTGTCACCATGAAAAATGTTTAAAATGACAAATTTCAAGATGGCAAATGTCAAAGATGTCAAATGACAAATGTCACAATGCTAAATGTCAAAAATGAAAAGTGTCACCATGAAAAATGTCAAAAATGACAAATTTCAAGATGGCAAATATCAAAGATGTCAAATGACAAATGTCACAATGCTAAATGTCAAAAATGACAAATTTCAAGATGGCAAATGTCAAAGATGTCAAATGACAAATGTCACAATGCTAAATGTCAAAAATGAAAAGTGTCACCATGAAAAATGTCAAAAATGACAAATTTCAAGATGGCAAATGTCAAAGATGTCAAATGACAAATGTCACAATGCTAAATGTCAAAAATAAAAAGTGTCACCATAAAAAATGTCAAAAATAACAAATTTCAAGATGGCAAATGTCAAAGATGTCAAATGACAAATGTCACAATGCTAAATGTCAAAAATGAAAAGTGTCACCATGAAAAATGTCAAAAATGACAAATTTCAAGATGGCAAATGTCAAAGATGTCAAATGACAAATGTCACAATGCTTAATGTCAAAAATGAAAAGTGTCACCATGAAAAATGTCAAAAATAACAAATTTCAAGATGGCAAATGTCAAAGATGTCAAATGACAAATGTCACAATGCTAAATGTCAAAAATGAAAAGTGTCACCATGAAAAATGTCAAAAATGACAAATTTCAAGATGGCAAATGTCAAAACTGACAAATGTCACAATGCTAAATGTCAAAAATGATAAGTGTCACCATGAAAAATGTCAAAAATGACAAATTTCAAGATGGCAAATGTCCAAGATGTCAAATGACAAATGTCACAATGCTAAATGTCAAAAATGACAAATTTCAAGATGGCAAATGTCAAAGATGTCAAATGACAAATGTCACAATGCTAAATGTCAAAAATGAAAAGTGTCACCATGAAAAATGTCAAAAATGACAAATTTCAAGATGGCAAATGTCAATGATGTCAAATGACAAATGTCACAATGCTAAACGTCAAAAATGAAAAGTGTCACCATGAAAAATGTCAAAAATAACAAATTTCAAGATGGCAAATGTCAAAGATGTCAAATGACAAATGTCACAATGCTAAATGTCAAAAATGAAAATTGTCACCATGAAAAATGTCAAAAATGACAAATTTCAAGATGGCAAATGTCAAAGATGTCAAATGACAAATGTCACAATGCTAAATGTCAAAAATGAAAAGTGTCACCATGAAAAATGTCAAAAATGACAAATTTCAAGATAGCAAATGTCAAAGATGTCAAATGACAAATGTCACCATGCTAAATGTCAAAAATGAAAAGTGTCACCATGAAAAATGTCAAAAATGAAAAATGTCACCATGAAAAATGTCAAAAATGACAAATTTCAAGATGGCAAATGTCAAAACTGACAAATATCACAATGCTAAATGTCAAAAATGATAAGTGTCACCATGAAAAATGTCAAACATGACAAATTTCGAGATGGCAAATGTCCAAGATGTTAAATGACAAATGTCACAATGCTAAATGTCAAAAATGAAAAGTGTCACCATGAAAAATGTCAAAAATGACAAATTTCAAGATGGCAAATGTAAAAGTTGTCAAATGACAAATGTCACAATGCTAAATGTCAAAAATAAAAAGTGTCAAAAATGACAGATTTCAAGATGGCAAATGTCAAAGATGTCAAATGACAAATGTCACAATGCTAAATGTCAAAAATGAAAAGTGTCACCATGAAAAATGTCAAAAATGACAAATTTCAAGATGGCAAATGTCAAAGATGTCAAATGACAAATGTCACAATGCTAAATGTCAAAAATGAAAAGTGTCACCATGAAAAAAGTCAAAAATAACAAATTTCAAGATGGCAAATGTCAAAGATGTCAAAACTGACAAATGTCACAATGTTAAATGTCAAAAATGATAAGTGTCACTATGAAAAATGTCAAAAATGACAAATTTCATGATGGCAAATGTCCAAGATGTCAAATGACAAATGTCACAATGCTAAATGTCAAAAATGACAAATTTCAAGATGGCAAATGTCAAAGATGTCAAATGACAAATGTCACAATGCTAAATGTCAAAAATGAAAAGTGTCACCATGAAAAATGTTAAAAATGACAAATTTCAAGATGGCAAATGTCAAAGATGTCAAATGACAAATGTCACAATGCTAAATGTCAAAAATGAAAAGTGTCACCATGAAAAATGTCAAAAATGACAAATTTCAAGATGGCAAATATCAAAGATGTCAAATGACAAATGTCACAATGCTAAATGTCAAAAATGACAAATTTCAAGATGGCAAATGTCAAAGATGTCAAATGACAAATGTCACAATGCTAAATGTCAAAAATGAAAAGTGTCACCATGAAAAATGTCAAAAATGACAAATTTCAAGATGGCAAATGTCAAAGATGTCAAATGACAAATGTCACAATGCTAAATGTCAAAAATAAAAAGTGTCACCATGAAAAATGTCAAAAATAACAAATTTCAAGATGGCAAATGTCAAAGATGTCAAATGACAAATGTCACAATGCTAAATGTCAAAAATGAAAAGTGTCACCATGAAAAATGTCAAAAATGACAAATTTCAAGATGGCAAATGTCAAAAATGTCAAATGACAAATGTCACAATGCTAAATGTCAAAAATGAAAAGTGTCACTATGAAAAATGTCAAAAATAACAAATTTCAAGATGGCAAATGTCAAAGATGTCAAATGACAAATGTCACAATGCTAAATGTCAAAAATGAAAAGTGTCACCATGAAAACTGTCAAAAATGACAAATTTCAAGATGGCAAATGTCAAAACTGACAAATGTCACAATGCTAAATGTCAAAAATGATAAGTGTCACCATGAAAAATGTCAAAAATGACAAATTTCAAGATGGCAAATGTCCAAGATGTCAAATGACAAATGTCACAATGCTAAATGTCAAAAATGACAAATTTCAAGATGGCAAATGTCAAAGATGTCAAATGACAAATGTCACAATGCTAAATGTCAAAAATGAAAAGTGTCACCATGAAAAATGTCAAAAATGACAAATTTCAAGATGGCAAATGTCAATGATGTCAAGTGACAAATGTCACAATGCTAAATGTCAAAAATGAAAAGTGTCACCATAAAAAATGTCAAAAATAACAAATTTCAAGATGGCAAATGTCAAAGATGTCAAATGACAAATGTCACAATGCTAAATGTCAAAAATGAAAAGTGTCACCATGAAAAATGTCAAAAATGACAAATTTCAAGATGGCAAATATCAAAGATGTCAAATGACAAATGTCACAATGCTAAATGTCAAAAATGACAAATTTCAAGATGGCAAATGTCAAAGATGTCAAATGACAAATGTCACAATGCTAAATGTCAAAAATGAAAAGTGTCACCATGAAAAATGTCAAAAATGACAAATTTCAAGATGGCAAATGTCAAAGATGTCAAATGACAAATGTCACAATGCTAAATGTCAAAAATAAAAAGTGTCACCATGAAAAATGTCAAAAATAACAAATTTCAAGATGGCAAATGTCAAAGATGTCAAATGACAAATGTCACAATGCTAAATGTCAAAAATGAAAAGTGTCACCATGAAAAATGTCAAAAATGACAAATTTCAAGATGGCAAATGTCAAAAATGTCAAATGACAAATGTCACAATGCTAAATGTCAAAAATGAAAAGTGTCACTATGAAAAATGTCAAAAATAACAAATTTCAAGATGGCAAATGTCAAAGATGTCAAATGACAAATGTCACAATGCTAAATGTCAAAAATGAAAAGTGTCACCATGAAAACTGTCAAAAATGACAAATTTCAAGATGGCAAATGTCAAAACTGACAAATGTCACAATGCTAAATGTCAAAAATGATAAGTGTCACCATGAAAAATGTCAAAAATGACAAATTTCAAGATGGCAAATGTCCAAGATGTCAAATGACAAATGTCACAATGCTAAATGTCAAAAATGACAAATTTCAAGATGGCAAATGTCAAAGATGTCAAATGACAAATGTCACAATGCTAAATGTCAAAAATGAAAAGTGTCACCATGAAAAATGTCAAAAATGACAAATTTCAAGATGGCAAATGTCAATGATGTCAAATGACAAATGTCACAATGCTAAATGTCAAAAATGAAAAGTGTCACCATAAAAAATGTCAAAAATAACAAATTTCAAGATGGCAAATGTCAAAGATGTCAAATGACAAATGTCACAATGCTAAATGTCAAAAATGAAAAGTGTCACCATGAAAAATGTCAAAAATGACAAATTTCAAGATGGCAAATGTCAAAGATGTCAAATGACAAATGTCACAATGCTAAATGTCAAAAATGAAAAGTGTCACCATGAAAAATGTCAAAAATGACAAATTTCAAGATGGCAAATGTCAAAGATGTCAAATGACAAATGTCACCATGCTAAATGTCAAAAATGAAAAGTGTCACCATGAAAAATGTCAAAAATGAAAAGTGTCACCATGAAAAATGTCAAAAATGACAAATTTCAAGATGGCAAATGTCAAAACTGACAAATATCACAATGCTAAATGTCAAAAATGATAAGTGTCACCATGCAAAATGTCAAAAATGACAAATTTCAAGATGGCAAATGTCCAAGATGTCAAATGACAAATGTCACAATGCTAAATGTCAAAAATGAAAAGTGTCACCATGAAAAATGTCAAAAATAACAAATTTCAAGATGGCAAATGTCAAAGTTGTCAAATGACAAATGTCACAATGCTAAATGTCAAAAATAAAAAGTGTCAAAAATGACAGATTTCAAGATGGCAAATGTCTAAGATGTCAAATGACAAATGTCACAATGCTAAATGTCAAAAATGAAAAGTGTCACCGTGAAAAATGTCAAAAATGACAAATTTCAAGATGGCAAATGTCAAAACTGACAAATGTCACAATGCTAAATGTCAAAAATGAAAAGTGTCACCATAAAAAAGGTCAAAAATGACAAATTTCAAGATGGCAAATGTAAAAGATGTCAAATGACAAATGTCACAATGCTAAATGTCAAAAATGAAAAGTGTCACCGTGAAAAATGTCAAAAATGACAAATTTCAAGATGGCAAATGTCAAAGATGTCAAATGACAAATGTCACAATGCTAAATGTCAAAAATGAAAAGTGTCAAAAATGACAAATTTCAAGATGGCAAATGTCTAAGATGTCAAATAACAAATGTCACAATGCTAAATGTCAAAAATGAAAAGTGTCACCGTGAAAAATGTCAAAAATGACAAATTTCAAGATGGCAAATGTCAAAGATGTCAAATGACAAATGTCACAATGCTAAATGTCAAAAATAAACAGTGTCACCATGAAAAATGTCAAAAATGACAAATTTCAAGATGGCAAATGTCAAAGATGTCAAATGACAAATGTCACAATGCTAAATGTCAAAAATGAAAAGTGTCACCATAAAAAATGTCTAAAATGACAAATTTCAAGATGGCAAATGTCAAAGATCTCAAATGACAAATGTCACAATGCTAAATGTCAAAAATGACAAATGTCACAATGCTAAATGTCAAAAATGACAAATTTCAAGATGGCAAATGTCAAAGATGTCAAATGACAAATGTCACAATGCTAAATGTCAAAACTGAAAAGTGTCACCATGAAAAATGTTAAAAATGACAAATTTCAAGATGGCAAATGTCAATGATGTCAAATGACAAATGTCACAATGCTAAATGTCAAAAATGAAAAGTGTCACCATGAAAAATGTCAAAAATGACAAATTTCAAGATGGCAAATATCAAAGATGTCAAATGACAAATGTCCCAATGCTAAATGTCAAAAATGACAAATTTCAAGATGGCAAATGTCAAAGATGTCAAATGACAAATGTCACAATGCTAAATGTCAAAAATAAAAAGTGTCACCATGAAAAATGTCAAAAATGACAAATTTCAAGATGGCAAATGTCAAAGATGTCAAATGACAAATGTCACAATGCTAAATGTCAAAAATGAAAAGCGTCACCATGAAAAATGTCAAAAATAACAAATTTCATAATGGCAAATGTCAAAGATGTCAAATGACAAATGTCACAATGCTAAATGTCAAAAATGAAAAGTGTCACCATGAAAAATGTCTAAAATGACAAATTTCAAGATGGCAAATGTCAAAGATGTCAAATGACAAATGTCACAATGCTAAATGTCAAAAATAAAAAGTGTCACAATGAAAAATGTCAAAAATAACAAATTTTAAGATGGCAAATGTCAAAGATGTCAAATGACAAATGTCACAATGCTAAATGTCAAAAATGAAAAGTGTCACCATGAAAAATGTCAAAAATGACAAATTTCAAGATGGCAAATGTCAAAACTGACAAATGTCACAATGCTAAATGTCAAAAATGATAAGTGTCACCATGAAAAATGTCAAAAATGACAAATTTCAAGATGGCAAATGTCCAAGATGTCAAATGACAAATGTCACAATGCTAAATGTCAAAAATGAAAAGTGTCACCTTGAAAAATGTCAAAAATAACAAATTTCAAGATGGCAAATGTCAAAGATGTCAAATGACAAATGTCACAATGCTAAATGTCAAAAATGAAAAGTGTCACCATGAAAAATGTCAAAAATGACAAATTTTAAGATGGCAAATGTCAAAGATGTCAAATGACGAATGTCACAATGCTAAATGTCAAAAATGATAAGTGTCACCATGAAAAATGTCAAAAATGACAAATTTCAAGATGGCAAATGTCAAAGATGTCAAATGACAAATGTCACAATGCTAAATGTCAAAAATGAAAAGTGTCACCATGAAAAATGTCAAAAATGACAAATTTCAAGATGGCAAATGTCAAAGATGTCAAATGACAAATGTCACAATGCTAAATGTCAAAAATGAAAAGTGTCACCTTGAAAAATGTCAAAAATAACAAATTTCAAGATGGCAAATGTCAAAGATGTCAAATGACAAATGTCACAATGCTAAATGTCAAAAATGAAAAGTGTCACCATAAAAAATGTCAAAAATGACAAATTTCAAGATGGCAAATGTCAAAGATGTCAAATGACGAATGTCACAATGCTAAATGTCAAAAATGATAAGTGTCACCATGAAAAATGTCAAAAATGACAAATTTCAAAATTGCAAATGTCCATGATGTCAAATGACAAATGTCACAATGCTAAATGTCAAAAATGAAAAGTGTCACCATGAAAAATGTCAAAAATGACAAATTTCAAGATGGCAAATGTCAAAGATGTCAAATGGCAAATGTCACAATGCTAAATGTCAAAAATAAAAAGTGTCAAAAATGACAAATTTCAAGATGGCAAATGTCTAAGATGTCAAATGACAAATGTCACAATGCTAAATGTCAAAAATGAAAATTGTCATCGTGAAAAATGTCAAAAATGACAAATTTCAAGATGGCAAATGTGAAAGATGACAAATGTCACAATGCTAAATGTCAAAAATGAAAAGTGTCACCATGAAAAATGTCAAAAATGACAAATTTCAAGATGGCAAATGTCAAAGATGTCAAATGACAAATGTCACAATGCTAAATGTCAAAAATGAAAAGTGTCCTCATAAAAATGTCAATAATGACAAATTTCAAGATGGCAAATGTCAAAGATGTCAAATGACAAATGTCACAATGCTAAATGTCAAAAATGAAAAGTGTCACCATAAAAAATGTCAAAAATGACAAATTTCAAGATGGCAAATGTCAAAGATGTCGAATATGACAAATGTCACAATGCTAAATGTCAAAAATGAAAAGTGTCACCATGAAAAATGTCAAAAATGACAAATTTCAAGATGGCAAATGTCAAAGATGTCAAATGACAAATGTCACAATGCTAAATGTCAAAAATGAAAAGTGTCACCATGAAAAATGTCAAAAATGACAAATTTCAAGATGGCAAATATCAAAGATGTCAAATGACAAATGTCACAATGCTAAATGTCAAAAATGACAAATTTCAAGATGGCAAATGTCAAAGATGTCAAATGACAAATGTCACAATGCTAAATGTCAAAAATGAAAAGTGTCACCATGAAAAATGTCAAAAATGACAAATTTCAAGATAGCAAATGTCAAAGATGTCAAATGACAAATGTCACAATGCTAAATGTCAAAAATGAAAAGTGTCATTATGAAAAATGTCAAAAATAACAAATTTCAACATGGCAAATGTCAAAGATGTCAAATGACAAATGTCACAATGCTAAATGTCAAAAATGACAAATTTCAAGATGGCAAATGTCAAAGATGTCAAATGACAAATGTCACAATGCTAAATGTCAAAAATGATAAGTGTCACCATGAAAAATGTCAAAAATGACAAATTTCAAGATGGCAAATGTCCAAGATGTCAAATGACAAATGTCACAATGCTAAATGTCAAAAATGACAAATTTCAAGATGGCAAATGTCAAAGATGTCAAATGACAAAAGCCACAATGCTAAATGTCAAAAATGAAAAGTGTCAAAAATGACAAATTTCAAGATGGCAAATGTCTAAGATGTCAAATGACAAATGTCACAATGCTAAATGTCAAAAATGAAAAGTGTCACCGTGAAAAATGTCAAAAATGACAAATTTCAAGATGGCAAATGTCAAAGATGTCAAATGACAAATGTCACAATGCTAAATGTCAAAAATGAAAAGTGTCACTATAAAAAATGACAAATTTCAAGATGGCAAATGTCAAAGATGTCAAATGACAAATGTCACAATGCTAAATGTCAAAAATGAAAAGTGTCCCCATGAATAATGTCAATAATGACAAATTTCAAGATGGCAAATGTCAAAGATGTCAAATGACAAATGTCACAATGCTAAATGTCAAAAATGAAAAGTGTCACTATGAAAAATGTCAAAAATAACAAATTTCAAGATGGCAAATGTCAAAGATGTCGAATATGACAAATGTCACAATGATAAATGTCAAAAATGAAAAGTGTCACCATGAAAAATGTCAAAAATGACAAATTGCAAGATGGCAAATGTCAAAGATGTCAAATTACAAATGTCACAATGCTAAATGTCAAAAATGAAAAGTGTCACAATGAAAAATGTCAAAAATGACAACTTTCAAGATGGCAAATATCAAAGATGTCAAATGACAAATGTCACAATGCTAAATGTCAAAAATAACAAATTTCAAGATGGCAAATGTCAAAGATGTCAAATGACAAATGTCACAATGCTAAATGTCAAAAATGAAAAGTGTCACCATGAAAAATGTCAAAAATGACAAATTTCAAGATGGCAAATGTCAAAGATGTCAAATGACAAATGTCACAATGCTAAATGTCAAAAATGAAAAGTGTCACCATGAAAAATGTCAAAAATAACAAATTTCAAGATGGCAAATGTCAAAGATGTCAAATGACAAATGTCACAATGCTAAATGTCAAAAATGAAAAGTGTCACCATAAAATATGTCAAAAATGACAAATTTCAAGATGGCAAATGTCAAAACTGACAAATGTCACAATGCTAAATGTCAAAAATGATAAGTGTCACCATGAAAAATGTCAAAAATGACAAATTTCAAGATGGCAAATGTCCAAGATGTCAAATGACAAATGTCACAATGCTAAATGTCAAAAATGACAAATTTTAAGATGGCAAATGTCATAGATGTCAAATGACAAATGTCACAATGCTAAATGTCAAAAATGAAAAGTGTCACCATGAAAAATGTCAAAAATGACAAATTTCAAGATGGCAAATGTCAAAGATGTCAAATGACAAATGTCACAATGCTAAATGTCAAAAATGAAAAGTGTCACCATGAAAAATGTCAAAAATGACCAATTTCAAGATGGCAAATATCAAAGATGTCAAATGACAAATGTCACAATGCTAAATGTCAAAAATGACAAATTTCAAGATGGCAAATGTCAAACATGTCAAATGACAAATGTCACAATGCTAAATGTCAAAAATGAAAAGTGTCACCATGAAAAATGTCAAAAATGACAAATTTCAAGATGGCAAATGTCAAAGATGTTAAATGACAAATGTCACAATGCTAAATGTCAAAAATAAAAAGTGTCACCATGAAAAATGTCAAAAATAACAAATTTCAAGATGGCAAATGTCAAAGATGTCAAATGACAAATGTCACAATGCTAAATGTCAAAAATGAAAAGTGTCACCATGAAAAATGTCAAAAATGACAAATTTCAAGATGGCAAATGTCAAAGATGTCAAATGACAAATGTCACAATGCTAAATATCAAAAATGACAAATTTCAAGATGGCAAATGTCAAAGATGTCAAATGACAAATGTCACAATGCTAAATGTCAAAAATGAAAAGTGTCACCATGAAAAATGTCAAAAATGACCAATTTTAAGATGGCAAATATCAAAGATGTCAAATGACAAATGTCACAATGCTAAATGTCAAAAATGACAAATTTCAAGATGGCAAATGTCAAAGATGTCAAATGACAAATGTCACAATGCTAAATGTCAAAAATGAAAAGTGTCACCATGAAAAATGTCAAAAATGACAAATTTCAAGATGGCAAATGTCAATGATGTCAAATGACAAATGTCACAATGCTAAATGTCAAAAATGAAAAATGTCAAAAATAACAAATTTCAAGATGGCAAATGTCAAAGATGTCAAATGACAAATGTCACAATGCTAAATGTCAAAAATAAAAAATGTGTCACCATGAAAAATGTCAAAAATGACAAATTTCAAGATGGCAAATGTCAAAGATGTCAAATGACAAATGTCACAATGCTAAATGTCAAAAATGAAAAGTGTCACCATGAAAAATGTCAAAAATGACAAATTTCAAGATGGCAAATGTCAAAGATGTCAAATGACAAATGTCACCATGCTAAATGTCAAAAATGAAAAGTGTCACCATGAAAAATGTCAAAAATGAAAAGTGTCACCATGAAAAATGTCAAAAATGACAAATTTCAAGATGGCAAATGTCAAAACTGACAAATATCACAATGCTAAATGACAAAAATAATAAGTGTCACCATGAAAAATGTCAAAAATGACAAATTTTAAGATGGCAAATGTCCAAGATGTCAAAAGACAAATGTCACAATGCTAAATGTCAAAAATGAAAAGTGTCACCATGAAAAATGTCAAAAATGACAAATTTCAAGATGGCAAATGTCAAAGTTGTCAAATGACAAATGTCACAATGCTAAATGTCAAAAATAAAAAGTGTCAAAAATGACAGATTTCAAGATGGCAAATGTCTAAGATGTCAAATGACAAATGTCACAATGCTAAATGTCAAAAATGAAAAGTGTCACCGTGAAAAATGTCAAAAATGACAAATTTTAAGATGGCAAATGTCAAAACTGACAAATGTCACAATGCTAAATGTCAAAAATGATAAGTGTCACCATGAAAAATGTCAAAAATGACAAATTTCAAGATGGCAAATGTCCAAGATGTCAAATGACAAATGTTACAATGCTAAATGTCAAAAATGAAAAGTGTCACCATGAAAAATGTCAAAAATGACAAATTTCAAGATGGCAAATGTAAAAGATGTCAAATGACAAATGTCACAATGCTAAATGTCAAAAATGAAAAGTGTCAAAAATGACAAATTTCAAGATTGCAAATGTCTAAGATGTCAAATAACAAATGTCACAATGCTAAATGTCAAAAATGAAAAGTGTCACCGTGAAAAATGTCAAAAATGACAAATTTCAAGATGGCAAATGTCAAAGATGTCAAATGACAAATGTCACAATGCTAAATGTCAAAAATAAAAAGTGTCACCATGAAAAATGTCAAAAATGACAGATTTCAAGATGGCAAATGTCAAAGATGTCACATGACAAATGTCACAATGCTAAATGTCAAAAATGAAAAGTGTCACCATGAAAAATGTCAAAAATGACAAATTTCAAGATGGCAAATGTCAAAACTGACAAATGTCACAATGCTAAATGTCAAAAATGATAAGTGTCACCATGAAAAATGTCAAAAATGACAAATTTCAAGATGGCAAATGTCCAAGATGTCAAATGACAAATGTCACAATGCTAAATATCAAAAATGACAAATTTCAAGATGGCAAATGTCAAAGATGTCAAATGACAAATGTCACAATGCTAAATGTCAAAAATCAAAAGTGTCACCATGAAAAATGTCAAAAATGACCAATTTCAAGATGGCAAATATCAAAGATGTCAAATGACAAATGTCACAATGCTAAATGTCAAAAATGACAAATTTCAAGATGGCAAATGTCAAAGATGTCAAATGACAAATGTCACAATGCTAAATGTCAAAAATGAAAAGTGTCACCATGAAAAATGTCAAAAATGACAAATTTCAAGATGGCAAATGTCAATGATGTCAAATGACAAATGTCACAATGCTAAATGTCAAAAATGAAAAATGTCAAAAATAACAAATTTCAAGATGGCAAATGTCAAAGATGTCAAATGACAAATGTCACAATGCTAAATGTCAAAAATGAAAAGTGTCACCATGAAAAATGTCAAAAATGACAAATTTCAAGATGGCAAATGTCAAAGATGTCAAATGACAAATGTCACAATGCTAAATGTCAAAAATGAAAAGTGTCACCATGAAAAATGTCAAAAATGACAAATTTCAAGATGGCAAATGTCAAAGATGTCAAATGACAAATGTCACCATGCTAAATGTCAAAAATGAAAAGTGTCACCATGAAAAATGTCAAAAATGAAAAGTGTCACCATGAAAAATGTCAAAAATGACAAATTTCAAGATGGCAAATGTCAAAACTGACAAATATCACAATGCTAAATGACAAAAATAATAAGTGTCACCATGAAAAATGTCAAAAATGACAAATTTTAAAATGGCAAATGTCCAAGATGTCAAAAGACAAATGTCACAATGCTAAATGTCAAAAATGAAAAGTGTCACCATGAAAAATGTCAAAAATGACAAATTTCAAGATGGCAAATGTCAAAGTTGTCAAATGACAAATGTCACAATGCTAAATGTCAAAAATAAAAAGTGTCAAAAATGACAGATTTCAAGATGGCAAATGTCTAAGATGTCAAATGACAAATGTCACAATGCTAAATGTCAAAAATGAAAAGTGTCACCGTGAAAAATGTCAAAAATGACAAATTTCAAGATGGCAAATGTCAAAACTGACAAATGTCACAATGCTAAATGTCAAAAATGATAAGTGTCACCATGAAAAATGTCAAAAATGACAAATTTCAAGATGGCAAATGTCCAAGATGTCAAATGACAAATGTCACAATGCTAAATGTCAAAAATGAAAAGTGTCACCATGAAAAATGTCAAAAATGACAAATTTCAAGATGGCAAATGTAAAAGATGTCAAATGACAAATGTCACAATGCTAAATGTCAAAAATGAAAAGTGTCAAAAATGACAAATTTCAAGATGGCAAATGTCTAAGATGTCAAATAACAAATGTCACAATGCTAAATGTCAAAAATGAAAAGTGTCACCGTGAAAAATGTCAAAAATGACAAATTTCAAGATGGCAAATGTCAAAGATGTCAAATGACAAATGTCACAATGCTAAATGTCAAAAATAAAAAGTGTCACCATGAAAAATGTCAAAAATGACAGATTTCAAGATGGCAAATGTCAAAGATGTCACATGACAAATGTCACAATGCTAAATGTCAAAAATGAAAAGTGTCCCCATGAAAAATGTCAATAATGACAAATTTCAAGATGACAAATGTCAAAGATGTCAAATGACAAATGTCAAAATGCTAAATGTCAAAAATGAAAAGTGTCACCGTGAAAAATGTCAAAAATGACAAATTTCAAGATGGCAAATGTCAAAACTGACAAATGTCACAATGCTAAATGTCAAAAATGATAAGTGTCACCATGAAAAATGTCAAAAATGACAAATTTCAAGATGGCAAATGTCCAAGATGTCAAATGACCAATGTCACAATGCTAAATGTCAAAAATGAAAAGTGTCACCATGAAAAATGTCAAAAATGACAAATTTCAAGATGGCAAATGTAAAAGATGTCAAATGACAAATGTCACAATGCTAAATGTCAAAAATGAAAAGTGTCAAAAATGACAAATTTCAAGATGGCAAATGTCTAAGATGTCAAATGACAAATGTCACAATGCTAAATGTCAAAAATGAAAAGTGTCACCGTGAAAAATGTCAAAAATGACAAATTTCAAGATGGCAAATGTCAAAGATGTCAAATGACAAATGTCACAATGCTAAATGTCAAAAATAAAAAGTGTCACCATGAAAAATGTCAAAAATGACAAATTTCAAGATGGCAAATGTCAAAGATGTCAAATGACAAATGTCACAATGCTAAATGTCAAAAATGAAAAGTGTCTCCATGAAAAATGTCAATAATGACAAATTTCAAGATGACAAATGTTAAAGATGTCAAATGCTAAAAGTCAAAAATGAAAAGTGTCACCATGAAAAATGTCAAAAATGACAAATTTCAAGATGGCAAATGTCAAGGATGTCGAATATGACAAATGTCACAATGATAAATGTCAAAAATGAAAAGTGTCACTATAAAAAATGTCAAAAATGACAAATTTCAAGATGGCAAATGTCAAAGATGTCGAATGACAAATGTCACAATGCTAAATGTCAAAAATGAAAAGTGTCACCATTGAAAATGTCAAAAATGACAAATTTCAAGATGGCAAATATCAAAGATGTCAAATGACAAATGTCACAATGCTAAATGTCAAAAATGACAACTTTTAAGATAGCAAATGTCAAAGATGTCAAATGACAAATGTCACAATGCTAAATGTAAAAAATGAAAAGTGTCACCATGAAAAATGTCAAAAATGACAAATTTCAAGATGGCAAATGTCAAAGATGTCAAATGACAAATGTCACAATGCTAAATGTCAAAAATGAAAAGTGTCACCATGAAAAATGTCAAAAATGACAAATTTCAAGATGGCAAATATCAAAGATGTCAAATGACAAATGTCACAATGCTAAATGTCAAAAATGACCAATTTCAAGATGGCAAATGTCAAAGATGTCAAATGACAAATGTCACAATGCTAAATGTCAAAAATGAAAAGTGTCACCATGAAAAATTTCAAAAATGACAAATTTCAAGATGGCAAATGTCAAAGATGTCAAATGACAAATGTCACAATGCTAAATGTCAAAAATGAAAAGTGTCACCATGAAAAATGTCAAAAATAACAAATTTCAACATGGCAAATGTCAAAGATGTCAAATGACAAATGTCACAATGCTAAATGTCAAAAATGACAAATTTCAAGATGGCAAATGTCAAAGATGTCAAATGACAAATGTCACAATGCTAAATGTCAAAAATGATAAGTGTCACCATGAAAAATGTCAAAAATAACAAATTTCAAAATGGCAAATGTCAAAGATGTCAAATGACAAATATCACAATGCTAAATGTCAAAAACGAAAAGTGTCACCATGAAAAATGTCAAAAATGACAAATTTCAAGATGGCAAATGTCAAAGATGTCAAATGACAAATGTCACAATGCTAAATGTCAAAAATGAAAAGTTTCACCATGAAAAATGTCAAAAATAACAAATTTCAAGATGGCAAATGTCAAAGATGTCAAATGACAAATGTCACAATGCTAAATGTTAAAAATGAAAAGTGTCACCATTAAAAATGTCAAAAATGACAAATTTCAAGATGGCAAATGTCAAAACTGACAAATGTCACAATGCTAAATGTCAAAAACGATAAGTGTCACCATGAAAAATGTAAAAAATGACAAATTTCAGGATGGCAAATGTCCAAGATGTCAAATGACAAATGTCACAATGCTAAATGTCAAAAATGACAAATTTCAAGATGGCAATTGTCAAAAATGTCAAATGACAAATGTCACAATGCTAAATGTCAAAAATGAAAAGTGTCACCATGAAAAATGTCAAAAATGACAAATTTCAAGATGGCAAATGTCAAAGATGTCAAAAGACAAATGTCACAATGCTTAATGTCAAAAATGAAAAGTGTCACCATGAAAAATGTCAAAAATAACAAATTTCAATATGGCAAATTTCCAAGATGTCAAATGACAAATGTCACAATGCTTAATGTCAAAAATGACAAATTTCAAGATGGCAAATGTCAAAGATGTCAAATGACAAATGTCACAATGCTAAATGTCAAAAATGAAAAGTGTCACCATGAAAAATGTCAAAAATGACCAATTTCAAGATGGCAAATGTCAAAGATGTCAAATGACAAATGTCACAATGCTAAATGTCAAAAATGAAAAGTGTCACCATGTAAAAAGTCAAAAATAACAAATTTCAAGATGGCAAATGTCTAAGATGTCAAATGACAAATGTCACAATGTTAAATGTCAAAAATGACAAATTTCAAGATGGCAAATGTCAAAAATGTCAAATGACAAATGTCACAATGCTAAATGTCAAAAATGAAAAGTGTCACCATGAAAAATGTCAAAAATGACAAATTTCAAGATGGCAAATGTCAAAGATGTCAAATGACAAATGTCACAATGCTAAATGTCAAAAATGAAAAGTGTCACCATGAAAAATGTCAAAAATGACAAATTTCAAGATGGCAAATATCAAAGATGTCAAATGACAAATGTCACAATGCTAAATGTCAAAAATGACAAATTTCAAGATGGCAAATGTCAAAGATGTCAAATGACAAATGTCACAATGCTAAATGTCAAAAATGAAAAGTGTCACCATGAAAAATGTCAAAAATGACAAATTTCAAGATGGCAAATGTCAAAGATGTCAAATGACAAATGTCACAATGCTAAATATCAAAAATAAAAAGTGTCACCATGAAAAATGTCAAAAATAACAAATTTCAAGATGGCAAATGTCAAAGATTTCAAATGACAAATGTCACAATGCTAAATGTCAAAAATGAAAAGTGTCACCATGAAAAATGTCAAAAATGACAAATTTCAAGATGGCAAATGTCAAAGATGTCAAATGACAAATGTCACAATGCTAAATGTCAAAAATGAAAAGTGTCACCATGAAAAATGTCAAAAATAACAAATTTCAAGATGGCAAATGTCAAAGATGTCAAATGACAAATGTCACAATGCTAAATGTCAAAAATGAAAAGTGTCACCATGAAAAATGTCAAAAATGACAAATTTCAAGATGGCAAATGTCAAAACTGACAAATGTCACAATGCTAAATGTCAAAAATGATAAGTGTCACCATGAAAAATGTCAAAAATGACAAATTTCAAGATGGCAAATGTCCAAGATGTCAAATGACAAATGTTACAATGCTAAATGTCAAAAATGACAAATTTCAAGATGGCAAATGTCAAAGATGTCAAATGACAAATGTCACAATGCTAAATGTCATAAATGAAAAGTGTCACCATGAAAAATGTCAAAAATGACAAATTTCAAGATGGCAAATGTCAAAGATATCAAATGACAAATGTCACAATGCTAAATGTCAAAAATAAAAAGTGTCACCATGAAAAATGTCAAAAATAACAAATTTCAAGATGGCAAATGTCAAAGATGTCAAATGACAAATGTCACAATGCTAAATGTCAAAAATGAAAAGTGTCACCATGAAAAATGTCAAAAATGACAAATTTCAAGATGGCAAATGTCAAAGATGTCAAATGACAAATGTCACAATGCTAAATGTCAAAAATGAAAAGTGTCACCATGAAAAATGTCAAAAATGACAAATTTCAAGATGGCAAATGTCAAAGATGTCAAATGACAAATGTCACCATGCTAAATGTCAAAAATGAAAAGTGTCACCATGAAAAATGTCAAAAATGAAAAGTGTCACCATGAAAAATGTCAAAAATGACAAATTTCATGATGGCAAATGTCAAAAATGACAAATATCACAATGCTAAATGTCAAAAATGATAAGTGTCACCATAAAAAATGTCAAAAATGACAAATTTCAAGATGGCAAATGTCCAAGATGTCAAATGACAAATGTCACAATGCTAAATGTCAAAAATGAAAAGTGTCACCATAAAAAATGTCAAAAATGACAAATTTCAATATGGCAAATGTCAAAGTTGTCAAATGACAAATGTCACAATGCTAAATGTCAAAAATAAAAAGTGTCAAAAATGACAAATTTTAATATGGCAAATGTCTAAGATGTCAAATGACAAATGTCACAATGCTAAATGTCAAAAATGAAAGGTGTCACCGTGAAAAATGTCAAAAATGACAAATTTCAAGATGGCAAATGTCAAAACTGACAAATGTCACAATGCTAAATGTCAAAAATGAAAAGTGTCACCATGAAAAATGTAAAAAATGACAAATTTCAAGATGGCAAATGTAAAAGATGTCAAATGACAAATGTCACAATGCTAAATGTCAAAAATGAAAAGTTTCAAAAATGCCAAATTTCAAGATGGCAAATGTCTAAGATGTCAAATGACAAATGTCACAATGCTAAATGTCAAAAATGACAAATTTCAAGATGGCAATTGTCAAAAATGTCAAATGACAAATGTCACAATGCTAAATGTCAAAAATGAAAAGTGTCACCATGAAAAATGTCAAAAATGACAAATTTCAAGATGGCAAATGTCAAAGATGTCAAAAGACAAATGTCACAATGCTTAATGTCAAAAATGAAAAGTGTCACCATGAAAAATGTCAAAAATAACAAATTTCAATATGGCAAATTTCCAAGATGTCAAATGACAAATGTCACAATGCTTAATGTCAAAAATGACAAATTTCAAGATGGCAAATGTCAAAGATGTCAAATGACAAATGTCACAATGCTAAATGTCAAAAATGAAAAGTGTCACCATGAAAAATGTCAAAAATGACCAATTTCAAGATGGCAAATGTCAAAGATGTCAAATGACAAATGTCACAATGCTAAATGTCAAAAATGAAAAGTGTCACCATGTAAAAAGTCAAAAATAACAAATTTCAAGATGGCAAATGTCTAAGATGTCAAATGACAAATGTCACAATGTTAAATGTCAAAAATGACAAATTTCAAGATGGCAAATGTCAAAAATGTCAAATGACAAATGTCACAATGCTAAATGTCAAAAATGAAAAGTGTCACCATGAAAAATGTCAAAAATGACAAATTTCAAGATGGCAAATGTCAAAGATGTCAAATGACAAATGTCACAATGCTAAATGTCAAAAATGAAAAGTGTCACCATGAAAAATGTCAAAAATGACAAATTTCAAGATGGCAAATATCAAAGATGTCAAATGACAAATGTCACAATGCTAAATGTCAAAAATGACAAATTTCAAGATGGCAAATGTCAAAGATGTCAAATGACAAATGTCACAATGCTAAATGTCAAAAATGAAAAGTGTCACCATGAAAAATGTCAAAAATGACAAATTTCAAGATGGCAAATGTCAAAGATGTCAAATGACAAATGTCACAATGCTAAATATCAAAAATAAAAAGTGTCACCATGAAAAATGTCAAAAATAACAAATTTCAAGATGGCAAATGTCAAAGATTTCAAATGACAAATGTCACAATGCTAAATGTCAAAAATGAAAAGTGTCACCATGAAAAATGTCAAAAATGACAAATTTCAAGATGGCAAATGTCAAAGATGTCAAATGACAAATGTCACAATGCTAAATGTCAAAAATGAAAAGTGTCACCATGAAAAATGTCAAAAATAACAAATTTCAAGATGGCAAATGTCAAAGATGTTAAATGACAAATGTCACAATGCTAAATGTCAAAAATGAAAAGTGTCACCATGAAAAATGTCAAAAATGACAAATTTCAAGATGGCAAATGTCAAAACTGACAAATGTCACAATGCTAAATGTCAAAAATGATAAGTGTCACCATGAAAAATGTCAAAAATGACAAATTTCAAGATGGCAAATGTCCAAGATGTCAAATGACAAATGTTACAATGCTAAATGTCAAAAATGACAAATTTCAAGATGGCAAATGTCAAAGATGTCAAATGACAAATGTCACAATGCTAAATGTCATAAATGAAAAGTGTCACCATGAAAAATGTCAAAAATGACAAATTTCAAGATGGCAAATGTCAAAGATATCAAATGACAAATGTCACAATGCTAAATGTCAAAAATAAAAAGTGTCACCATGAAAAATGTCAAAAATAACAAATTTCAAGATGGCAAATGTCAAAGATGTCAAATGACAAATGTCACAATGCTAAATGTCAAAAATGAAAAGTGTCACCATGAAAAATGTCAAAAATGACAAATTTCAAGATGGCAAATGTCAAAGATGTCAAATGACAAATGTCACAATGCTAAATGTCAAAAATGAAAAGTGTCACCATGAAAAATGTCAAAAATGACAAATTTCAAGATGGCAAATGTCAAAGATGTCAAATGACAAATGTCACCATGCTAAATGTCAAAAATGAAAAGTGTCACCATGAAAAATGTCAAAAATGAAAAGTGTCACCATGAAAAATGTCAAAAATGACAAATTTCATGATGGCAAATGTCAAAAATGACAAATATCACAATGCTAAATGTCAAAAATGATAAGTGTCACCATAAAAAATGTCAAAAATGACAAATTTCAAGATGGCAAATGTCCAAGATGTCAAATGACAAATGTCACAATGCTAAATGTCAAAAATGAAAAGTGTCACCATAAAAAATGTCAAAAATGACAAATTTCAATATGGCAAATGTCAAAGTTGTCAAATGACAAATGTCACAATGCTAAATGTCAAAAATAAAAAGTGTCAAAAATGACAAATTTTAATATGGCAAATGTCTAAGATGTCAAATGACAAATGTCACAATGCTAAATGTCAAAAATGAAAGGTGTCACCGTGAAAAATGTCAAAAATGACAAATTTCAAGATGGCAAATGTCAAAACTGACAAATGTCACAATGCTAAATGTCAAAAATGAAAAGTGTCACCATGAAAAATGTAAAAAATGACAAATTTCAAGATGGCAAATGTAAAAGATGTCAAATGACAAATGTCACAATGCTAAATGTCAAAAATGAAAAGTTTCAAAAATGCCAAATTTCAAGATGGCAAATGTCTAAGATGTCAAATGACAAATGTCACAATGCTAAATGTCAAAAATGAAAAGTGTCACCGTGAAAAATGTCAAAAATGACAAATTTCAAGATGGCAAATGTCAAAGATGTCAAATGACAAATGTCACAATGCTAAATGTCAAAAATGAAAAGTGTCACCATGAAAAATGTCAAAAATGACAAATTTCAAGATGGCAAATGTCAAAGATGTCAAATGACAAATGTCACAATGCTAAATGTCAAAAATGAAAAGTGTCCCCATAAAAAATGTCAATAATGACAAATTTCAAGATGACAAATGTCAAAGATGTCAAATGACAAATGTAAAAATGCTAGATGTCAAAAATGAAAAGTGTCACCATGAAAAATGTCAAAAATGACAAATTTCAAGATGGCAAATGTCAAAGATGTCGAATATGACAAATGTCACAATGATAAATGTCAAAAATGAAAAGTGTCACCCTGAAAAATGTCAAAAATGACAAATTTCAAGATGGCAAATGTCAAAGATGTCAAATGACAAATGCCACAATGCTAAATGTCAAAAATGAAAAGTGTCACCATGAAAAATGTCAAAAATGACAAATTTCAAGATGGCAAATATCAAAGATGTCAAATGACAAATGTCACAATGCTAAATGTCAAAAATGACAAATTTCAAGATGGCAAATGTCAAAGATGTCAAATGTTACAATGCTAAATGTCAAAAATGAAAAGTGTCACCATGAAAAATGTCAAAAATGACAAATTTCAAGATGGCAAATGTCAAAGATGTCAAATGACAAATGTCACAATGCTAAATGTCAAAAATGAAAAGTGTCACCATGAAAAATGTCAAAAATAACAAATTTCAAGATGGAAAATGTCAAAGATGTCAAATGACAAATATCACAATGCTAAATGTCAAAAATAAAAAGTGTCACCATGAAAAATGTCAAAAATAACAAATTTCAAGATGGCAAATGTCAAAGATGTCAAATGACAAAAGTCACAATGCTAAATGTCAAAAATGAAAAGTGTCACCATGAAAAATGTCAAAAATGACAAATTTCAAGATGGCAAATGTCAAAACTGACAAATGTCACAATGCTAAATGTCAAAAATGATAAGTGTCACCATGAAAAATGTCAAAAATGACAAATTTCAAGATGGCAAATGTCCAAGATGTCAAATGACAAATGTCACAATGCTAAATGTCAAAAATGACAAATTTCAAGATGGCAAATGTCAAAAATGTCAAATGACAAATGTCACAATGCTAAATGTCAAAAATGAAAAGTGTCACCATGAAAAATGTCAAAAATGACAAATTTCAAGATGGCAAATGTCAAAGATGTCAAATGACAAATGTCACAATGCTAAATGTCAAAAATGAAAAGTGTCACCTTGAAAAATGTCAAAAATAACAAATTTCAAGATGGCAAATGTCAAAGATGTCAAAACTGACAAAGGTCACAATGCTAAATGTCAAAAATGATAAGTGTCACCATGAAAAATGTCAAAAATGACAAATTTCAAGATGGCAAATGTCCAAGATGTCAAATGACAAATGTCACAATGCTAAATGTCAAAAATGACAAATTTCAAGATGGCAAATGTCAAAGATGTCAAATGACAAATGTCACAATGCTAAATGTCAAAAATGAAAAGTGTCACCATGAAAAATGTTAAAAATGACAAATTTCAAGATGGCAAATGTCAAAGATGTCAAATGACAAATGTCACAATGCTAAATGTACAAAATGAAAAGTGTCACCATGAAAAATGTCAAAAATGACAAATTTCAAGATGGCAAATATCAAAGATGTCAAATGACAAATGTCACAATGCTAAATGTCAAAAATGACAAATTTCAAGATGGCAAATGTCAAAGATGTCAAATGACAAATGTCACAATGCTAAATGTCAAAAATGAAAAGTGTCACCATGAAAAATGTCAAAAATAACAAATTTCAAGATGGCAAATATCAAAGATGTCAAATGACAAATGTCACAATGCTAAATGTCAAAAATGAAAAATTTCACCATGAAAAATGTCAAAAATAACAAATTTCAAGATGGCAAATGTCAAAGATGTCAAATGACAAATGTCACAATGCCAAATGTCAAAAATGAAAAGTGTCACCATGAAAAATGTCAAAAGTGACAAATTTCAAGATGGCAAATGTCAAAGATGTCAAATGACAAATGTCACAATGCTAAATGTCAAAAATGAAAAGTGTCACAATGAAAAATGTCAAAAATAACAAATTTCAAGATGGCAAATGTCAAAGATGTCAAATGACAAATGTCACAATGCTAAATGTCAAAAATGAAAAGTGTCACCATGAAAAATGTCAAAAATGACAAATTTTAAGATGGCAAATGTCAAAACTGAAAAATGTCACAATGCTAAATGTCAAAAATGATAAGTGTCACCATAAAAAATGTCAAAAATGACAAATTTCAAGATGGCAAATGTCCAAGATGTCAAATGACAAATGTCACAATGCTAAATGTCAAAAATGACAAATTTCAAGATGGCAAATGTCAAAGATGTCAAATGACAAATGTCACAATGCTAAATGTCAAAAATGAAAAGTGTCACCATGAAAAATGTCAAAAATGACAAATTTCAAGATGGCAAATGTCAAAGATGTCAAATGACAAATGTCACAATGCTAAATGTCAAAAATGAAAAGTGTCACCATGAAAAATGTCAAAAATGACAATTTTCAAGATGGCAAATGTCAAAGATGTCAAATGACAAATGTCACAATGCTAAATGTCAAAAATGATAAGTGTCACCATGAAAAATGTCAAAAATGACAAATTTCAAGATGGCAAATGTCCAAGATGTCAAATGACAAATGTCACAATGCTAAATGTCAAAAATAAAAAGTGTCACCATGGAAAATGTCAAAAATGACAAATTTCAAGATGGCAAATGTCAAAGATGTCAAATGACAAATGTCACAATGCTAAATGTCAAAAATAAAAAGTGTCAAAAATGACAAATTTCAAGATGGCAAATGTCTAAGATGTCAAATGACAAATGTCACAATGCTAAATGTCAAAAATGAAAAGTGTCACCGAGAAAAATGTCAAAAATGACAAATTTCATGATGGCAAATGCCAAAGATGTCAAATGACAAATGTCACAATGCTAAATGTCAAAAATGAAAAGTGTCACCATGAAAAATGTCAAAAATGACAAATTTCAAGATGGCAAATGTCAAAGATGTCAAATGACAAATGTCACAATGCTAAATGTCAAAAATGAAAAGTGTCCCCATGAAAAATGTTAATAATGACAAATTTCAAGATGGCAAATGTCAAAGATGTCAAATGACAAATGTCACAATGCTAAATGTCAAAAATGAAAAGTGTCCCCATGAAAAATATCAATAATGACAAATTTCAAGATGGCAAATGTCAAAGATGTCAAATGACAAATGTCACAATGCTAAATGTCAAAAATGAAAAGTGTCACCATGAAAAATGTCAAAAATGACAAATTTCAAGATGGCAAATGTCAAAGATGTCGAATATGACAAATGTCACAATGCTAAATGTCAAAAATGAAAAGTGTCACCATGAAAAATGTCAAAAATGACAAATTTCAAGATGGCAAATGTCAAAGATGTCAAATGACAAATGTCACAATGCTAAATGTCAAAAATGAAAAGTGTCACCATGAAAAATGTCAAAAATGACAAATTTCAAGATGGCAAATATCAAAGATGTCAAATGACAAATGTCACAATGCTAAATGTCAAAAATGACAAATTTCAAGATGGCAAATGTCAAAGATGTCAAATGACAAATGTCACAATGCTAAATGTCAAAAATAAAAAGTGTCACCATGAAAAATGTCAAAAATGACAAATTTCAAGATGGAAAATGTCAAAGATGTCAAATGACAAATGTCACAATGCTAAATGTCAAAAATGACAAATTTCAAGATGGCAAATGTCAAAGATGTCAAATGACAAATGTCACAATGCTAAATGTCAAAAATGATAAGTGTCACTATGAAAAATGGCAAAAATGACAAATTTCAAGATGGCAAATGTCCAAGATGTCAAATGACAAATGTCACAATGATGGATGTCAAAAATGACAAATTTCAAGATGGCAAATGTCAAAGATGTCAAATGACAAATGTCACAATGCTAAATGTCAAAAATGAAAAGTGTCACCATGAAAAATGTCAAAAATGACAAATTTCAAGATGGCAAATGCCAAAGATGTCAAATGACAAATGTCACAATGCTAAATGTCAAAAATGAAAAGTGTCACCATGAAAAATGTCAAAAATAACAAATTTCAAGATGGCAAATATCAAAGATGTCAAATGACAAATGTCACAATGCTAAATGTCAAAAATGATAAGTGTCACCATGAAAAATGTCAAAAATGACAAATTTCAAGATGGCAAATGTCCAAGATGTCAAATGACAAATGTCACAATGCTAAATGTCAAAAATGACAAATTTCAAGATGGCAAATGTCAAAGATGTCAAATGACAAATGTCACAATGCTAAATGTCAAAAATGAAAAGTGTCACCATGAAACATGTCAAAAATGACAAATTTCAAGATGGCAAATATCAAAGATGTCAAATGACAAATGTCACAATGCTAAATGTCAAAAATGACAAATTTCAAGATGGCAAATGTCAAAAATGTCAAATGACAAATGTCACAATGCTAAATGTCAAAAATGAAAAGTGTCACCATGAAAAATGTCAAAAATGACAAATTTCAAGATGGCAAATGTCAAAGATGTCAAATGACAAATGTCACAATGCTAAATGTCAAAAATGAAAAGTGTCACCATGAAAAATGTCAAAAATGACAAATTTCAAGATGGCAAATGCCAAAGATGTCAAATGACAAATGTCACAATGCTAAATGTCAAAAATGAAAAGTGTCACCATGAAAAATGTCAAAAATAACAAATTTCAAGATGGCAAATATCAAAGATGTCAAATGACAAATGTCACAATGCTAAATGTCAAAAATGATAAGTGTCACCATGAAAAATGTCAAAAATGACAAATTTCAAGATGGCAAATGTCCAAGATGTCAAATGACAAATGTCACAATGCTAAATGTCAAAAATGACAAATTTCAAGATGGCAAATGTCAAAGATGTCAAATGACAAATGTCACAATGCTAAATGTCAAAAATGAAAAGTGTCACCATGAAACATGTCAAAAATGACAAATTTCAAGATGGCAAATATCAAAGATGTCAAATGACAAATGTCACAATGCTAAATGTCAAAAATGACAAATTTCAAAATGGCAAATGTCAAAAATGTCAAATGACAAATGTCACAATGCTAAATGTCAAAAATGAAAAGTGTCACCATGAAAAATGTCAAAAATGACAAATTTCAAGATGGCAAATGTCAAAGATGTCAAATGACAAATGTCACAATGCTAAATGTCAAAAATGAAAAGTGTCACCATGAAAAATGTCAAAAATAACAAATTTTAAGATGGCAAATGTCAAAGATGTCAAATGACAAATGTCACAATGCTAAATGTCAAAAATGAAAAGTGTCACCATGAAAAATGTCAAAAATGACAAATTTCAAGATGGCAAATGTCAAAGATGTCAAATGACAAATGTCACAATGCTAAATGTCAAAAATGAAAAGTGTCACCATGAAAAATGTCAAAAATAACAAATTTCAAGATGGCAAATGTCAAAGATGTCAAATGACAAATGTCACAATGCTAAATGTCAAAAATGAAAAGTGTCACCATGAAAAATGTCAAAAATGACAAATTTCAAGATGGCAAATGTCAAAACTGACAAATGTCACAATGCTAAATGTCAAAAATGATAAGTGTCACCATGAAAAATGCCAAAAATGACAAATTTCAAAATAGCAATTGTCCAAGATGTCAAATAACAAATGTCACAATGCTAAATGTCAAAAATGACAAATTTCAAGATGGCAAATGTCAAAGATGTCAAATGACAAATGGCACAATGCTAAATGTCAAAAATGAAAAGTGTCACCATGAAAAATGTCAAAAATGACAAATTTCAAGATGGAAAATGTCAAAGATGTCAAATGACAAATGTCACAATGCTAAATGTCAAAAATGAAAAGTGTCACCATGAAAAATGTCAAAAATAACAAATTTCAAGATGGCAAATGTCAAAGATGTCAAATGACAAATGTCACAATGCTAAATGTCAAAAATGAAAAGTGTCACCATGAAAAATGTCAAAAATGACAAATTTCAAGATGGCAAATGTCAAACAATGCAAATGACAAATGTCACAATGCTAAATGTCAAAAATGAAAAGTGTCACTATGAAAAATGTCAAAAATGACAAATTTCAAGATGGCAAATGTCAAAGATGTCAAGTGACAAATGTCACAATGCTAAATGTCAAAAATGAAAAGTGTCACCATGAAAAATGTCAAAAATGTCAAAGATGACAAATGTCACAATGCTAAATGTCAAAAATGAAAAGTGTCACCATGAAAAATGTCAAAAATGACAAATTTCAAGATGGCAAATGTCAAAACTGACAAATGTCACAATGATAAATGTCAAAAATGATAAGTGTCACCATGAAAAATGTCAAAAATGACAAATTTCAAGATGGCAAATGTCCAAGATGTCAAATGACAAATGTCACAATGCTAAATGTCAAAAATGAAAAGTGTCACCATGAAAAATGTCAAAAATGACAAATTTTAAGATGGCAAATGTCAAAGATGTCAAATGACAAATGTCACGATGCTAAATGTCAAAAATGAAAAGTGTCAAAAATGACAAATTTCAAGATGGCAAATGTCAAAGATGTCAAATGACAAATGTCACAATGCTAAATGTCAAAAATGAAAAGTGTCACCATGAAAAATGTTAAAAATGACAAATTTCAAGATGGCAAATGTCAAAGATGTCAAATGACAAATGTCACAAGGCTAAATGTCAAAAATGAAAAGTGTCACCATGAAAAATGTCAAAAATAACAAATTTCAAGATGGCAAATGTCAAAGATGTCAAATGACAAATGTCACAATGCTAAATGTCAAAAATGAAAAGTGTCACCATGAAAAATGTCAAAAATGACAAATTTCAAGATGGCAAATGTCAAAACTGACAAATGTCACAATGCTAAATGTCAAAAATGATAAGTGTCACCATGAAAAATGTCAAAAATGACAAATTTCAAAATAGCAAATGTCCAAGATGTCAAATGACAAATGTCACAATGCTAAATGTCAAAAATGACAAATTTCAAGATGGCAAATGTCAAAGATGTCAAATGACAAATGGCACAATGCTAAATGTCAAAAATGAAAAGTGTCACCATGAAAAATGTCAAAAATGACAAATTTCAAGATGGCAAATGTCAAAGATGTCAAATGACAAATGTCACAATGCTAAATGTCAAAAATGAAAAGTGTCACCATGAAAAATGTCAAAAATAACAAATTTCAAGATGGCAAATGTCAAAGATGTCAAATGACAAATGTCACAATGCTAAATGTCAAAAATAAAAAGTGTCAGCATGAAACATGTCAAAAATAACAAATTTCAAGATGGCAAATGTCAAAGATGTCAAATGACAAATGTCACAATGCTAAATGTCAAAAATGAAAAGTGTCACCATGAAAAATGTCAAAAATGACAAATTTCAAGATGGCAAATGTCAAAGATGTCAAATGACAAATGTCACAATGCTAAATGTCAAAAATGAAAAGTGTCACCATGAAAAATGTCAAAAATGTCAAAGATGACAAATGTCACAATGCTAAATGTCAAAAATGAAAAGTGTCACCATGAAAAATGTCAAAAATGACAAATTTCAAGATGGCAAATGTCAAAACTGACAAATTTCACAATGCTAAATGTCAAAAATGATAAGTGTCACCATGAAAAATCTCAAAAATGACAAATTTCAAGATGGCAAATGTCCAAGATGTCAAATGACAAATGTCACAATGCTAAATGTCAAAAATGAAAAGTGTCACCATGAAAAATGTCAAAAATGACAAATTTTAAGATGGCAAATGTCAAAGATGTCAAATGACAAATGTCACAATGCTAAATGTCAAAAATGAAAAGTGTCAAAAATGACAAATTTCAAGATGGCAAATGTCTAAGATGTCAAATGTCACAATGCTAAATGTCAAAAATGAAAAGTGTCACCGTGAAAAATGTCAAAAATGACAAATTTCAAGATGGCAAATGTCAAAGATGTCAAATGACAAATGTCACAATGCTAAATGTCAAAAATGAAAAGTGTTACCATGAAAAATGTCAAAAATGACAAATTTCAAGATGGCAAATGTCAAAGATGTCAAATGACAAATGTCACAATGCTAAATGTCAAAAATGAAAAGTGTCCCCATGAAAAATGTCAATAATGTCAAATTTCAAGATGGCAAATGTCAAAGATGTCAAATGACAAATGTCACAATGCTAAATGTCAAAAATGAAAAGTGTCACCATGAAAAATGTCAAAAATGACAAATTTCAAGATGGCAAATGTCAAAGATGTCAAATATGACAAATGTCACAATGCTAAATGTCAAAAATGAAAAGTGTCACCATGAAAAATGTCAAAAATGACAAATTTCAAGATGGCAAATGTCAAAGATGTCAAATGTCACAATGCTAAATGTCAAAAATGAAAAGTGTCACCATGAAAAATGTAAAAAATGACAAATTTCAAGATGGCAAATATCAAAGATGTCAAATGACAAATGTCACAATGCTAAATGTCAAAAATGACAAATTTCAAGATGGCAAATGTCAAAGATGTCAAATGACAAATGTCACAATGCTAAATGTCAAAAATGAAAAGTGTCACCATGAAAAATGTCAAAAATGACAAATTTCAAGATGGCAAATGTCAAAGATGTCAAATGACAAATGTCACAATGCTAAATGTCAAAAATGAAAAGTGTCACCATGAAAAATGTCAAAAATAACAAATTTCAAGATGGCAAATGTCAAAGATGTCAAATGACAAATGTCACAATGCTAAATGTCAAAAATGAAAAAGGTCACCATGAAAAATGACAAATTTCAAGATGGCAAATGTCAAAGATGTCAAATGACAAATGTCACAATGCTAAATGTCAAAAATGAAAAGTGTCACCATGAAAAATGTCAAAAATAACAAATTTCAAGATGGCAAATGTCAAAGATGTCAAATGACAAATGTCACAATGCTAAATGTCAAAAATGACAAATTTCAAGATGGCAAATGTCAAAGATGTCAAATGACAAATGTCACAATGCTAAATGTCAAAAATGAAAAGTGTCAAAAATGACAAATTTCAAGATGGCAAATGTCTAAGGTGTCAAATAACAAATGTCACAATGCTAAATGTCAAAAATGAAAAGTGTCACCGTGAAAAATGTCAAAAATGACAAATTTCAAGATGGCAAATGTCAAAGATGTCAAATGACAAATGTCACAATGCTAAATGTCAAAAATGAAAAGTGTCACCATGAAAAATGTCAAAAATGACAAATTTCAAGATGGCAAATGTCAAAGATGTCAAATGACAAATGTCACAATGCTTAATGTCAAAAATGAAAAGTGTCCCCATGAAAAATGTCAATAATGACAAATTTCAAGATGGCAAATGTCAAAGATGTCAAATGACAAATGTCACAATGCTAAATGTCAAAAATAAAAAGTGTCACCATGAAAAATGTCAAAAATAACAAATTTTAAGATGGCAAATGTCAAAGATGTCAAATGACAAATGTCACAATGCTAAATGTCAAAAATGAAAAGTGTCACTATGAAAAATGTCAAAAATGACAAATTTTAAGATGGCAAATGTCAAAACTGACAAATGTCACAATGCTAAATGTCAAAAATGATAAGTGTCACCATGAAAAATGTCAAAAATGACAAATTTCAATATGGCAAATATCCAAGATGTCAAATGACAAATGTCACAATGCTAAATGTCAAAAATGACAAATTTCAAGATGGCAAATGTCCAAGATGTCAAATGACAAATGTCACAATGCTAAATGTCAAAAATGAAAAGTGTCACCATGAAAAATGTCAAAAATGACAAACTTCAAGATGGCAAATGTCAAAGATGTCAAATGACAAATGTCACAATGCTAAATGTCAAAAATGAAAAGTGTCACCATGAAAAATGTCAAAAATGACAAATTTCAAGATGGCAAATGTCAAAGATGTCAAATGACAAATGTCACAATGCTAAATGTCAAAAATAAAAAGTGTCAAAAATGACAAATTTCAAGATGGCAAATGTCTAAGATGTCAAATGACAAATGTCACAATGCTAAATGTCAAAAATGAAAAGTGTCACCGTGAAAAATGTCAAAAATGACAAATTTCATGATGGCAAATGCCAAAGATGTCAAATGACAAATGTCAAAATGCTAAATGTCAAAAATGAAAAGTGTCACCATGAAAAATGTCAAAAACGACAAATTTCAAGATGGCAAATGTCAAAGATGTCAAATGACAAATGTCACAATGCTAAATGTCAAAAATGAAAAGTGTCCCCATGAAACATGTCAATAATGACAAATTTCAAGATGGCAAATGTCAAAGATGTCAAATGACAAATGTCACAATGCTAAATGTCAAAAATGAAAAGTGTCACCATGAAAAATGTCAAAAATGACAAATTTCAAGATGGCAAATGTCAAAGATGTCGAATATGACAAATGTCACAATGCTAAATGTCAAAAATGAAAAGTGTCACCATGAAAAATGTTAAAAATGACAAATTTCAAGATGGCAAATGTCAAAGATGTCAAATGACAAATGTCACAATGCTAAATGTCAAAAATGAAAAGTGTCACCATGAAAAATGTCAAAAATGACAAATTTCAAGATGGCAAATATCAAAGATGTCAAATGACAAATGTCACAATGCTAAATGTCAAAAATGATAAGTGTCACCATGAAAAATGTCAAAAATGACAAATTTCAAGATGGCAAATGTCCAAGATGTCAAATGACAAATGTCACAATGCTAAATGTCAAAAATGAAAAGTGTCCCCATGAAAACTGTCAATAATGACAAATTTCAAGATGGCAAATGTCAAAGATGTCAAATGACAAATGTCACAAGGCTAAATGTCAAAAATGAAAAGTGTCACCATGAAAAATGTCAAAAATCACAAATTTCAAGATGGCAAATGTCAAAGATGTCAAATGACAAATGTCACAATGCTAAATGTCAAAAATGAAAAGTGTCACCATGAAAAATGTTAAAAATGACAAATTTCAAGATGGCAAATGTCAAAACTGACAAATGTCACAATGCTAAGTGTCAAAAATGATAAGTGTCACCATGAAAAATGTCAAAAATGACAAATTTCAAAATAGCAAATGTCCAAGATGTCAAATGACAAATGTCACAATGCTAAATGTCAAAAAGGACAAATTTCAAGATGGCAAATGTCAAAGATGTCAAATGACAAATGGCACAATGCTAAATGTCAAAAATGAAAAGTGTCACCATGAAAAATGTCAAAAATGACAAATTTCAAGATGGCAAATGTCAAAGATGTCAAATGACAAATGTCACAATGCTAAATGTCAAAAATGAAAACTGTCACCATGAAAAATGTCAAAAATAACAAATTTCAAGATGGCAAATGTCAAAGATGTCAAATGACAAATGTCACAATGCTAAATGTCAAAAATAAAAAGTGTCAGCATGAAACATGTCAAAAATAACAAATTTTAAGATGGCAAATGTCAAAGATGTCAAATGACAAATGTCACAATGCTAAATGTCAAAAATGAAAAGTGTCACCATGAAAAATGTCAAAAATGACAAATTTCAAGATGGCAAATGTCAAAGATGTCAAATGACAAATGTCACAATGCTAAATGTCAAAAATAAAAAGTGTCACCATGAAAAATGTCAAAAATGTCAAAGATGACAAATGTCACAATGCTAAATGTCAAAAATGAAAAGTGTCACCATGAAAAATGTCAAAAATGACAAATTTCAAGATGGCAAATGTCAAAACTGACAAATTTCACAATGCTAAATGTCAAAAATGATAAGTGTCACCATGAAAAATCTCAAAAATGACAAATTTCAAGATGGCAAATGTCCAAGATGTTAAATGACAAATGTCACAATGCTAAATGTCAAAAATGAAAAGTGTCACCATGAAAAATGTCAAAAATGACAAATTTTAAGATGGCAAATGTCAAAGATGTCAAATGACAAATGTCACAATGCTAAATGTCAAAAATGAAAAGTGTCAAAAATGACAAATTTCAAGATGGCAAATGTCAAAGATGTCGAATATGACAAATGTCACAATGCTAAATGTCAAAAATGAAAAGTGTCACCATGAAAAATGTTAAAAATGACAAATTTCAAGATGGCAAATGTCAAAGATGTCAAATGACAAATGTCACAATGCTAAATGTCAAAAATGAAAAGTGTCACCATGAAAAATGTCAAAAATGACAAATTTCAAGATGGCAAATATCAAAGATGTCAAATGACAAATGTCACAATGCTAAATGTCAAAAATGATAAGTGTCACCATGAAAAATGTCAAAAATGACAAATTTCAAGATGGCAAATGTCCAAGATGTCAAATGACAAATGTCACAATGCTAAATGTCAAAAATGAAAAGTGTCCCCATGAAAACTGTCAATAATGACAAATTTCAAGATGGCAAATGTCAAAGATGTCAAATGACAAATGTCACAAGGCTAAATGTCAAAAATGAAAAGTGTCACCATGAAAAATGTCAAAAATCACAAATTTCAAGATGGCAAATGTCAAAGATGTCAAATGACAAATGTCACAATGCTAAATGTCAAAAATGAAAAGTGTCACCATGAAAAATGTTAAAAATGACAAATTTCAAGATGGCAAATGTCAAAACTGACAAATGTCACAATGCTAAGTGTCAAAAATGATAAGTGTCACCATGAAAAATGTCAAAAATGACAAATTTCAAAATAGCAAATGTCCAAGATGTCAAATGACAAATGTCACAATGCTAAATGTCAAAAAGGACAAATTTCAAGATGGCAAATGTCAAAGATGTCAAATGACAAATGGCACAATGCTAAATGTCAAAAATGAAAAGTGTCACCATGAAAAATGTCAAAAATGACAAATTTCAAGATGGCAAATGTCAAAGATGTCAAATGACAAATGTCACAATGCTAAATGTCAAAAATGAAAACTGTCACCATGAAAAATGTCAAAAATAACAAATTTCAAGATGGCAAATGTCAAAGATGTCAAATGACAAATGTCACAATGCTAAATGTCAAAAATAAAAAGTGTCAGCATGAAACATGTCAAAAATAACAAATTTCAAGATGGCAAATGTCAAAGATGTCAAATGACAAATGTCACAATGCTAAATGTCAAAAATGAAAAGTGTCACCATGAAAAATGTCAAAAATGACAAATTTCAAGATGGCAAATGTCAAAGATGTCAAATGACAAATGTCACAATGCTAAATGTCAAAAATAAAAAGTGTCACCATGAAAAATGTCAAAAATGTCAAAGATGACAAATGTCACAATGCTAAATGTCAAAAATGAAAAGTGTCACCATGAAAAATGTCAAAAATGACAAATTTCAAGATGGCAAATGTCAAAACTGACAAATTTCACAATGCTAAATGTCAAAAATGATAAGTGTCACCATGAAAAATCTCAAAAATGACAAATTTCAAGATGGCAAATGTCCAAGATGTTAAATGACAAATGTCACAATGCTAAATGTCAAAAATGAAAAGTGTCACCATGAAAAATGTCAAAAATGACAAATTTTAAGATGGCAAATGTCAAAGATGTCAAATGAC
The DNA here is from genome assembly GCA_964028335.1 of Altica lythri. Taxonomy (NCBI): domain Eukaryota; kingdom Metazoa; phylum Arthropoda; class Insecta; order Coleoptera; family Chrysomelidae; genus Altica; species Altica lythri. The sequence continues at coordinate 10,525,685 of OZ034800.1, read as the reverse complement.
AAATGTCACAATGCTAAATGTCAAAAATGAAAAGTGTCAAAAATGACAAATTTCAAGATGGCAAATGTCTAAGATGTCAAATGTCACAATGCTAAATGTCAAAAATGAAAAGTGTCACCGTGAAAAATGTCAAAAATGACAAATTTCAAGATGGCAAATGTCAAAGATGTCAAATGACAAATGTCACAATGCTAAATGTCAAAAATGAAAAGTGTCACCATGAAAAATGTCAAAAATGACAAATTTCAAGATAGCAAATGTCAAAGATGTCAAATGACAAATGTCACAATGCTAAATGTCAAAAATGAAAAGTGTCCCCATGAAAAATGTCAATAATGACAAATTTCAAGATGGCAAATGTCAAAGATGTCAAATGACAAATGTCACAATGCTAAATGTCAAAAATGAAAGGTGTCACCATGAAAAATGTCAAAAATGACAAATTTCAAGATGGCAAATGTCAAAGATGTCAAATATGACAAATGTCACAATGCTAAATGTCAAAAATGAAAAGTGTCACCATGAAAAATGTCAAAAATGACAAATTTCAAGATGGCAAATGTCAAAGATGTCAAATGACAAATGTCACAATGCTAAATGTCAAAAATGAAAAGTGTCACCATGAAAAATGTAAAAAATGACAAATTTCAAGATGGCAAATGTCAAAGATGTCAAATGACAAATGTCACAATGCTAAATGTCAAAAATGATAAGTGTCACCATGAAAAATGTCAAAAATGACAAATTTCAAGATGGCAAATGTTCAAGATGTCAAATGACAAATGTCACAATGCTAAATGTCAAAAATGACAAATTTTAAGATGGCAAATGTCAAAGATGTCAAATGACAAATGTCACAATGCTAAATGTCAAAAATGAAAAGTGTCAAAAATGACAAATTTCAAGATGGCAAATGTCTAAGGTGTCAAATGACAAATGTCACAATGCTAAATGTCAAAAATGAAAAGTGTCACCGTGAAAAATGTCAAAAATGACAAATTTCAAGATGGCAAATGTCAAAGATGTCAAATGACAAATGTCACAATGCTAAATGTCAAAAATAAAAAGTGTCACCATGAAAAATGTCAAAAATGACAAATTTCAAGATGGCAAATGTCAAAGATGTCAAATGACAAATGTCACAATGCTAAATGTCAAAAATGAAAAGTGTCCCCATGAAAAATGTCAATAATGACAAATTTCAAGATGGCAAATGTCAAAGATGTCAAATGACAAATGTCACAATGCTAAATGTCAAAAATGAAAAGTGTCACCATGAAAAATGTCAAAAATAACAAATTTTAAGATGGCAAATGTCAAAGATGTCAAATGACAAATGTCACAATGCTAAATGTCAAAAATGAAAAGTGTCACTATGAAAAATGTCAAAAATGACAAATTTTAAGATGGCAAATGTCAAAACTGACAAATGTCACAATGCTAAATGTCAAAAATGATAAGTGTCACCATGAAAAATGTCAAAAATGACAAATTTCAATATGGCAAATATCCAAGATGTCAAATGACAAATGTCACAATGCTAAATGTCAAAAATGACAAATTTCAAGATGGCAAATGTCCAAGATGTCAAATGACAAATTTCACAATGCTAAATGTCAAAAATGAAAAGTGTCACCATGAAAAATGTCAAAAATGACAAACTTCAAGATGGCAAATGTCTAAGATGTCAAATGACAAATGTCACAATGCTAAATGTCAAAAATGAAAAGTGTCACCGTGAAAAATGTCAAAAATGACAAATTTCATGATGGCAAATGCCAAAGATGTCAAATGACAAATGTCACAATGCTAAATGTCAAAAATGAAAAGTGTCACCATGAAAAATGTAAAAAATGACAAATTTCAAGATGGCAAATGTCAAAGATGTCAAATGACAAATGTCACAATGCTAAATGTCAAAAATGAAAAGTGTCCCCATGAAAAATGTCAATAATGACAAATTTCAAGATGGCAAATGTCAAAGATGTCAAATGACAAATGTCACAATGCTAAATGTCAAAAATGAAAAGTGTCACCATGAAAAATGTCAAAAATGACAAATTTCAAGATGGCAAATGTCAAAGATGTCGAATATGACAAATGTCACAATGCTAAATGTCAAAAATGAGAAGTGTCACCATGAAAAATGTTAAAAATGACAAATTTCAAGATGGAAAATGTCAAAGATGTCAAATGACAAATGTCACAATGCTAAATGTCAAAAATGAAAAGTGTCACTATGAAAAATGTCAAAAATGACAAATTTTAAGATGGCAAATGTCAAAACTGACAAATGTCACAATGCTAAATGTCAAAAATGATAAGTGTCACCATGAAAAATGTCAAAAATGACAAATTTCAATATGGCAAATATCCAAGATGTCAAATGACAAATGTCACAATGCTAAATGTCAAAAATGACAAATTTCAAGATGGCAAATGTCCAAGATGTCAAATGACAAATGTCACAATGCTAAATGTCAAAAATGAAAAGTGTCACCATGAAAAATGTCAAAAATGACAAACTTCAAGATGGCAAATGTCAAAGATGTCAAATGACAAATGTCACAATGCTAAATGTCAAAAATGAAAAGTGTCACCATGAAAAATGTCAAAAATGACAAATTTCAAGATGGCAAATGTTAAAGATGTCAAATGACAAATGTCACAATGCTAAATGTCAAAAATAAAAAGTGTCAAAAATGACAAATTTCAAGATGGCAAATGTCTAAGATGTCAAATGACAAATGTCACAATGCTAAATGTCAAAAATGAAAAGTGTCACCGTGAAAAATGTCAAAAATGACAAATTTCATGATGGCAAATGCCAAAGATGTCAAATGACAAATGTCACAATGCTAAATGTCAAAAATGAAAAGTGTCACCATGAAAAATGTCAAAAATGACAAATTTCAAGATGGCAAATGTCAAAGATGTCAAATGACAAATGTCACAATGCTAAATGTCAAAAATGAAAAGTGTCCCCATGAAAAATGTCAATAATGACAAATTTCAAGATGGCAAATGTCAAAGATGTCAAATGACAAATGTCACAATGCTAAATGTCAAAAATGAAAAGTGTCACCATGAAAAATGTCAAAAATGACAAATTTCAAGATGGCAAATGTCAAAGATGTCGAATATGACAAATGTCACAATGCTAAATGTCAAAAATGAAAAGTGTCACCATGAAAAATGTTAAAAATGACAAATTTCAAGATGGCAAATGTCAAAGATGTCAAATGACAAATGTCACAATGCTAAACGTCAAAAATGAAAAGTGTCACCATGAAAAATGTCAAAAATGACAAATTTTAAGATGGCAAATATCAAAGATGTCAAATGACAAATGTCACAATGCTAAATGTCAAAAATGATAAGTGTCACCATGAAAAATGTCAAAAATGACAAATTTCAAGATGGCAAATGTCCAAGATGTCAAATGACAAATGTCACAATGCTAAATGTCAAAAATGAAAAGTGTCCCCATGAAAACTGTCAATAATGACAAATTTCAAGATGGCAAATGTCAAAGATGTCAAATGACAAATGTCACAAGGCTAAATGTCAAAAATGAAAAGTGTCACCATGAAAAATGTCAAAAATAACAAATTTCAAGATGGCAAATGTCAAAGATGTCAAATGACAAATGTCACAATGCTAAATGTCAAAAATGAAAAGTGTCACCATGAAAAATGTCAAAAATGACAAATTTCAAGATGGCAAATGTCAAAACTGACAAATGTCACAATGCTAAGTGTCAAAAATGATAAGTGTCACCATGAAAAATGTCAAAAATGACAAATTTCAAAATAGCAAATGTCCAAGATGTCAAATGACAAATGTCACAATGCTAAATGTCAAAAAGGACAAATTTCAAGATGGCAAATGTCAAAGATGTCAAATGACAAATGGCACAATGCTAAATGTCAAAAATGAAAAGTGTCACCATGAAAAATGTCAAAAATGACAAATTTCAAGATGGCAAATGTCAAAGATGTCAAATGACAAATGTCACAATGCTAAATGTCAAAAATGAAAAGTGTCACCATGAAAAATGTCAAAAATAACAAATTTCAAGATGGCAAATGTCAAATGACAAATGACAAATGTCACAATGCTAAATGTCAAAAATAAAAAGTGTCAGCATGAAACATGTCAAAAATAACAAATTTCAAGATGGCAAATGTCAAAGATGTCAAATGACAAATGTCACAATGCTAAATGTCAAAAATGAAAAGTGTCACCATGAAAAATGTCAAAAATGACAAATTTCAAGATGGCAAATGTCAAAGATGTCAAATGACAAATGTCACAATGCTAAATGTCAAAAATGAAAAGTGTCACCATGAAAAATGTCAAAAATGTCAAAGATGACAAATGTCACAATGCTAAATGTCAAAAATGAAAAGTGTCACCATGAAAAATGTCAAAAATGACAAATTTCAAGATGGCAAATGTCAAAACTGACAAATTTCACAATGCTAAATGTCAAAAATGATAAGTGTCACCATGAAAAATCTCAAAAATGACAAATTTCAAGATGGCAAATGTCCAAGATGTTAAATGACAAATGTCACAATGCTAAATGTCAAAAATGAAAAGTGTCACCATGAAAAATGTCAAAAATGACAAATTTTAAGATGGCAAATGTCAAAGATGTCAAATGACAAATGTCACAATGCTAAATGTCAAAAATGAAAAGTGTCAAAAATGACAAATTTCAAGATGGCAAATGTCTAAGATGTCAAATGTCATAATGCTAAATGTCAAAAATGAAAAGTGTCACCGTGAAAAATGTCAAAAATGACAAATTTCAAGATGGCAAATGTCAAAGATGTCAAATGACAAATGTCACAATGCTAAATGTCAAAAATGAAAAGTGTCACCATGAAAAATGTCAAAAATGACAAATTTCAAGATAGCAAATGTCAAAGATGTCAAATGACAAATGTCACAATGCTAAATGTCAAAAATGAAAAGTGTCCCCATGAAAAATGTCAATAATGACAAATTTCAAGATGGCAAATGTCAAAAATGTCAAATGACAAATGTCACAATGCTAAATGTCAAAAATGAAAGGTGTCACCATGAAAAATGTCAAAAATGACAAATTTCAAGATGGCAAATGTCAAAGATGTCAAATGACAAATGTCACAATGCTAAATGTCAAAAATGACAAATTTCAAGATGGCAAATGTCAAAGATGTCAAATGACAAATGTCACAATGCTAAATGTCAAAAATGAAAAGTGGCACCATGAAAAATGTCAAAAATGACAAATTTTAAGATGGCAAATGTCAAAGATGTCAAATGACAAATGTCACAATGCTAAATGTCAAAAATGACAAATTTCAAGATGGCAAATGTCAAAGATGGCAAATGTCAAAGATGTCAAATGACAAATGTCACAATGCTAAATGTCAAAAATGAAAAGTTACCCCATGAAAAATGTCAATAATGACAAATTTCAAGATGGCAAATGTCCAAGATGTTAAATGACAAATGTCACAATGCTAAATGTCAAAAATGAAAAGTGTCACCATGAAAAATGTCAAAAATGACAAATTTTAAGATGGCAAATGTCAAAGATGTCAAATGACAAATGTCACAATGCTAAATGTCAAAAATGACAAATTTCAAGATGGCAAATGTCAAAGATGTCAAATGACAAATGTCACAATGCTAAATGTCAAAAATGAAAAGTGTCACCATGAAAAATGTCAAAAATGACAAATTTCAAGATGGCAAATGTCAAAGATGTCAAATGACAAATGTCACAATGCTAAATGTCAAAAATGAAAAGTGTCACCATGAAAAATGTCAAAAATAACAAATTTCAAGATGGCAAATGTCAAAGATGTCAAATGACAAATGTCACAATGCTAAATGTCAAAAATGAAAAGTGTCACCATGAAAAATGTCAAAAATAACAAATTTTAAGATGGCAAATGTCAAAGATGTCAAATGACAAATGTCACAATGCTAAATGTCAAAAATGAAATGTGTCACTATGAAAAATGTCAAAAATGACAAATTTTAAGATGGCAAATGTCAAAACTGACAAATGTCACAATGCTAAATGTCAAAAATGATAAGTGTCACCATGAAAAATGTCAAAAATGACAAATTTCAATATGGCAAATATCCAAGATGTCAAATGACAAATGTCACAATGCTAAATGTCAAAAATGACAAATTTCAAGATGGCAAATGTCCAAGATGTCAAATGACAAATTTCACAATGCTAAATGTCAAAAATGAAAAGTGTCACCATGAAAAATGTCAAAAATGACAAACTTCAAGATGGCAAATGTCTAAGATGTCAAATGACAAATGTCACAATGCTAAATGTCAAAAATGAAAAGTGTCACCGTGAAAAATGTCAAAAATGACAAATTTCATGATGGCAAATGCCAAAGATGTCAAATGACAAATGTCACAATGCTAAATGTCAAAAATGAAAAGTGTCACCATGAAAAATGTAAAAAATGACAAATTTCAAGATGGCAAATGTCAAAGATGTCAAATGACAAATGTCACAATGCTAAATGTCAAAAATGAAAAGTGTCCCCATGAAAAATGTCAATAATGACAAATTTCAAGATGGCAAATGTCAAAGATGTCAAATGACAAATGTCACAATGCTAAATGTCAAAAATGAAAAGTGTCACCATGAAAAATGTCAAAAATGACAAATTTCAAGATGGCAAATGTCAAAGATGTCGAATATGACAAATGTCACAATGCTAAATGTCAAAAATGAGAAGTGTCACCATGAAAAATGTTAAAAATGACAAATTTCAAGATGGAAAATGTCAAAGATGTCAAATGACAAATGTCACAATGCTAAATGTCAAAAATGAAAAGTGTCACTATGAAAAATGTCAAAAATGACAAATTTTAAGATGGCAAATGTCAAAACTGACAAATGTCACAATGCTAAATGTCAAAAATGATAAGTGTCACCATGAAAAATGTCAAAAATGACAAATTTCAATATGGCAAATATCCAAGATGTCAAATGACAAATGTCACAATGCTAAATGTCAAAAATGACAAATTTCAAGATGGCAAATGTCCAAGATGTCAAATGACAAATGTCACAATGCTAAATGTCAAAAATGAAAAGTGTCACCATGAAAAATGTCAAAAATGACAAACTTCAAGATGGCAAATGTCAAAGATGTCAAATGACAAATGTCACAATGCTAAATGTCAAAAATGAAAAGTGTCACCATGAAAAATGTCAAAAATGACAAATTTCAAGATGGCAAATGTTAAAGATGTCAAATGACAAATGTCACAATGCTAAATGTCAAAAATAAAAAGTGTCAAAAATGACAAATTTCAAGATGGCAAATGTCTAAGATGTCAAATGACAAATGTCACAATGCTAAATGTCAAAAATGAAAAGTGTCACCGTGAAAAATGTCAAAAATGACAAATTTCATGATGGCAAATGCCAAAGATGTCAAATGACAAATGTCACAATGCTAAATGTCAAAAATGAAAAGTGTCACCATGAAAAATGTCAAAAATGACAAATTTCAAGATGGCAAATGTCAAAGATGTCAAATGACAAATGTCACAATGCTAAATGTCAAAAATGAAAAGTGTCCCCATGAAAAATGTCAATAATGACAAATTTCAAGATGGCAAATGTCAAAGATGTCAAATGACAAATGTCACAATGCTAAATGTCAAAAATGAAAAGTGTCACCATGAAAAATGTCAAAAATGACAAATTTCAAGATGGCAAATGTCAAAGATGTCGAATATGACAAATGTCACAATGCTAAATGTCAAAAATGAAAAGTGTCACCATGAAAAATGTTAAAAATGACAAATTTCAAGATGGCAAATGTCAAAGATGTCAAATGACAAATGTCACAATGCTAAATGTCAAAAATGAAAAGTGTCACCATGAAAAATGTCAAAAATGACAAATTTTAAGATGGCAAATATCAAAGATGTCAAATGACAAATGTCACAATGCTAAATGTCAAAAATGATAAGTGTCACCATGAAAAATGTCAAAAATGACAAATTTCAAGATGGCAAATGTCCAAGATGTCAAATGACAAATGTCACAATGCTAAATGTCAAAAATGAAAAGTGTCCCCATGAAAACTGTCAATAATGACAAATTTCAAGATGGCAAATGTCAAAGATGTCAAATGACAAATGTCACAAGGCTAAATGTCAAAAATGAAAAGTGTCACCATGAAAAATGTCAAAAATAACAAATTTCAAGATGGCAAATGTCAAAGATGTCAAATGACAAATGTCACAATGCTAAATGTCAAAAATGAAAAGTGTCACCATGAAAAATGTCAAAAATGACAAATTTCAAGATGGCAAATGTCAAAACTGACAAATGTCACAATGCTAAGTGTCAAAAATGATAAGTGTCACCATGAAAAATGTCAAAAATGACAAATTTCAAAATAGCAAATGTCCAAGATGTCAAATGACAAATGTCACAATGCTAAATGTCAAAAAGGACAAATTTCAAGATGGCAAATGTCAAAGATGTCAAATGACAAATGGCACAATGCTAAATGTCAAAAATGAAAAGTGTCACCATGAAAAATGTCAAAAATGACAAATTTCAAGATGGCAAATGTCAAAGATGTCAAATGACAAATGTCACAATGCTAAATGTCAAAAATGAAAAGTGTCACCATGAAAAATGTCAAAAATAACAAATTTCAAGATGGCAAATGTCAAATGACAAATGACAAATGTCACAATGCTAAATGTCAAAAATAAAAAGTGTCAGCATGAAACATGTCAAAAATAACAAATTTCAAGATGGCAAATGTCAAAGATGTCAAATGACAAATGTCACAATGCTAAATGTCAAAAATGAAAAGTGTCACCATGAAAAATGTCAAAAATGACAAATTTCAAGATGGCAAATGTCAAAGATGTCAAATGACAAATGTCACAATGCTAAATGTCAAAAATGAAAAGTGTCACCATGAAAAATGTCAAAAATGTCAAAGATGACAAATGTCACAATGCTAAATGTCAAAAATGAAAAGTGTCACCATGAAAAATGTCAAAAATGACAAATTTCAAGATGGCAAATGTCAAAACTGACAAATTTCACAATGCTAAATGTCAAAAATGATAAGTGTCACCATGAAAAATCTCAAAAATGACAAATTTCAAGATGGCAAATGTCCAAGATGTTAAATGACAAATGTCACAATGCTAAATGTCAAAAATGAAAAGTGTCACCATGAAAAATGTCAAAAATGACAAATTTTAAGATGGCAAATGTCAAAGATGTCAAATGACAAATGTCACAATGCTAAATGTCAAAAATGAAAAGTGTCAAAAATGACAAATTTCAAGATGGCAAATGTCTAAGATGTCAAATGTCATAATGCTAAATGTCAAAAATGAAAAGTGTCACCGTGAAAAATGTCAAAAATGACAAATTTCAAGATGGCAAATGTCAAAGATGTCAAATGACAAATGTCACAATGCTAAATGTCAAAAATGAAAAGTGTCACCATGAAAAATGTCAAAAATGACAAATTTCAAGATAGCAAATGTCAAAGATGTCAAATGACAAATGTCACAATGCTAAATGTCAAAAATGAAAAGTGTCCCCATGAAAAATGTCAATAATGACAAATTTCAAGATGGCAAATGTCAAAAATGTCAAATGACAAATGTCACAATGCTAAATGTCAAAAATGAAAGGTGTCACCATGAAAAATGTCAAAAATGACAAATTTCAAGATGGCAAATGTCAAAGATGTCAAATGACAAATGTCACAATGCTAAATGTCAAAAATGACAAATTTCAAGATGGCAAATGTCAAAGATGTCAAATGACAAATGTCACAATGCTAAATGTCAAAAATGAAAAGTGTCACCATGAAAAATGTCAAAAATGACAAATTTTAAGATGGCAAATGTCAAAGATGTCAAATGACAAATGTCACAATGCTAAATGTCAAAAATGACAAATTTCAAGATGGCAAATGTCAAAGATGGCAAATGTCAAAGATGTCAAATGACAAATGTCACAATGCTAAATGTCAAAAATGAAAAGTTACCCCATGAAAAATGTCAATAATGACAAATTTCAAGATGGCAAATGTCCAAGATGTTAAATGACAAATGTCACAATGCTAAATGTCAAAAATGAAAAGTGTCACCATGAAAAATGTCAAAAATGACAAATTTTAAGATGGCAAATGTCAAAGATGTCAAATGACAAATGTCACAATGCTAAATGTCAAAAATGACAAATTTCAAGATGGCAAATGTCAAAGATGTCAAATGACAAATGTCACAATGCTAAATGTCAAAAATGAAAAGTGTCACCATGAAAAATGTCAAAAATGACAAATTTCAAGATGGCAAATGTCAAAGATGTCAAATGACAAATGTCACAATGCTAAATGTCAAAAATGAAAAGTGTCACCATGAAAAATGTCAAAAATAACAAATTTCAAGATGGCAAATGTCAAAGATGTCAAATGACAAATGTCACAATGCTAAATGTCAAAAATGAAAAAGGTCACCATGAAAAATGTCAAAAATGACAAATTTCAAGATGGCAAATGTCAAAGATGTCAAATGACAAATGTCACAATGCTAAATGTCAAAAATGAAAAGTGTCACCATGAAAAATGTCAAAAATAACAAATTTCAAGATGGCAAATGTCAAAGATGTCAAATGACAAATGTCACAATGCTAAATGTCAAAAATGAAAAGTGTCAAAAATGACAAATTTCAAGATGGCAAATGTCAAAACTGACAAATGTCACAATGCTAAATGTCAAAAATGATAAGTGTCACCATGAAAAATGTCAAAAATGACAAATTTCAAGATGGCAAATGTTCAAGATGTCAAATGACAAATGTCACAATGCTAAATGTCAAAAATGACAAATTTTAAGATGGCAAATGTCAAAGATGTCAAATGAAAAATGTCACAATGCTAAATGTCAAAAATGAAAAGTGTCAAAAATGACAAATTTCAAGATGGCAAATGTCTAAGGTGTCAAATGACAAATGTCACAATGCTAAATGTCAAAAATGAAAAGTGTCACCGTGAAAAATGTCAAAAATGACAAATTTCAAGATGGCAAATGTCAAAGATGTCAAATGACAAATGTCACAATGCTAAATGTCAAAAATAAAAAGTGTCACCATGAAAAATGTCAAAAATGACAAATTTCAAGATGGCAAATGTCAAAGATGTCAAATGACAAATGTCACAATGCTAAATGTCAAAAATGAAAAGTGTCCCCATGAAAAATGTCAATAATGACAAATTTCAAGATGGCAAATGTCAAAGATGTCAAATGACAAATGTCACAATGCTAAATGTCAAAAATGAAAAGTGTCACCATGAAAAATGTCAAAAATAACAAATTTTAAGATGGCAAATGTCAAAGATGTCAAATGACAAATGTCACAATGCTAAATGTCAAAAATGAAAAGTGTCACTATGAAAAATGTCAAAAATGACAAATTTTAAGATGGCAAATGTCAAAACTGACAAATGTCACAATGCTAAATGTCAAAAATGATAAGTGTCACCATGAAAAATGTCAAAAATGACAAATTTCAATATGGCAAATATCCAAGATGTCAAATGACAAATGTCACAATGCTAAATGTCAAAAATGACAAATTTCAAGATGGCAAATGTCCAAGATGTCAAATGACAAATTTCACAATGCTAAATGTCAAAAATGAAAAGTGTCACCATGAAAAATGTCAAAAATGACAAACTTCAAGATGGCAAATGTCTAAGATGTCAAATGACAAATGTCACAATGCTAAATGTCAAAAATGAAAAGTGTCACCGTGAAAAATGTCAAAAATGACAAATTTCATGATGGCAAATGCCAAAGATGTCAAATGACAAATGTCACAATGCTAAATGTCAAAAATGAAAAGTGTCACCATGAAAAATGTAAAAAATGACAAATTTTAAGATGGCAAATGTCAAAGATGTCAAATGACAAATGTCACAATGCTAAATGTCAAAAATGAAAAGTGTCAAAAATGACAAATTTCAAGATGGCAAATGTCTAAGATGTCAAATGTCACAATGCTAAATGTCAAAAATGAAAAGTGTCACCGTGAAAAATGTCAAAAATGACAAATTTCAAGATGGCAAATGTCAAAGATGTCAAATGACAAATGTCACAATGCTAAATGTCAAAAATGAAAAGTGTTACCATGAAAAATGTCAAAAATGACAAATTTCAAGATGGCAAATGTCAAAGATGTCAAATGACAAATGTCACAATGCTAAATGTCAAAAATGAAAAGTGTCCCCATGAAAAATGTCAATAATGTCAAATTTCAAGATGGCAAATGTCAAAGATGTCAAATGACAAATGTCACAATGCTAAATGTCAAAAATGAAAAGTGTCACCATGAAAAATGTCAAAAATGACAAATTTCAAGATGGCAAATGTCAAAGATGTCAAATATGACAAATGTCACAATGCTAAATGTCAAAAATGAAAAGTGTCACCATGAAAAATGTCAAAAATGACAAATTTCAAGATGGCAAATATCAAAGATGTCAAATGTCACAATGATAAATGTCAAAAATGAAAAGTGTCACCATGAAAAATGTAAAAAATGACAAATTTCAAGATGGCAAATATCAAAGATGTCAAATGACAAATGTCACAATGCTAAATGTCAAAAATGACAAATTTCAAGATGGCAAATGTCAAAGATGTCAAATGACAAATGTCACAATGCTAAATGTCAAAAATGAAAAGTGTCACCATGAAAAATGTCAAAAATGACAAATTTCAAGATGGCAAATGTCAAAGATGTCAAATGACAAATGTCACAATGCTAAATGTCAAAAATGAAAAGTGTCACCATGAAAAATGTCAAAATAACAAATTTCAAGATGGCAAATGTCAAAGATGTCAAATGACAAATGTCACAATGCTAAATGTCAAAAATGAAAAAGGTCACCATGAAAAATGTCAAAAATGACAAATTTCAAGATGGCAAATGTCAAAGATGTCAAATGACAAATGTCACAATGCTAAATGTCAAAAATGAAAAGTGTCACCATGAAAAATGTCAAAAATAACAAATTTCAAGATGGCAAATGTCAAAGATGTCAAATGACAAATGTCACAATGCTAAATGTCAAAAATGAAAAGTGTCAAAAATGACAAATTTCAAGATGGCAAATGTCAAAACTGACAAATGTCACAATGCTAAATGTCAAAAATGATAAGTGTCACCATGAAAAATGTCAAAAATGACAAATTTCAAGATGGCAAATGTTCAAGATGTCAAATGACAAATGTCACAATGCTAAATGTCAAAAATGACAAATTTCAAGATGGCAAATGTCAAAGATGTCAAATGACAAATGTCACAATGCTAAATGTCAAAAATGAAAAGTGTCAAAAATGACAAATTTCAAGATGGCAAATGTCTAAGGTGTCAAATAACAAATGTCACAATGCTAAATGTCAAAAATGAAAAGTGTCACCGTGAAAAATGTCAAAAATGACAAATTTCAAGATGGCAAATGTCAAAGATGTCAAATGACAAATGTCACAATGCTAAATGTCAAAAATGAAAAGTGTCACCATGAAAAATGTCAAAAATGACAAATTTCAAGATGGCAAATGTCAAAGATGTCAAATGACAAATGTCACAATGCTTAATGTCAAAAATGAAAAGTGTCCCCATGAAAAATGTCAATAATGACAAATTTCAAGATGGCAAATGTCAAAGATGTCAAATGACAAATGTCACAATGCTAAATGTCAAAAATAAAAAGTGTCACCATGAAAAATGTCAAAAATAACAAATTTTAAGATGGCAAATGTCAAAGATGTCAAATGACAAATGTCACAATGCTAAATGTCAAAAATGAAAAGTGTCACTATGAAAAATGTCAAAAATGACAAATTTTAAGATGGCAAATGTCAAAACTGACAAATGTCACAATGCTAAATGTCAAAAATGATAAGTGTCACCATGAAAAATGTCAAAAATGACAAATTTCAATATGGCAAATATCCAAGATGTCAAATGACAAATGTCACAATGCTAAATGTCAAAAATGACAAATTTCAAGATGGCAAATGTCCAAGATGTCAAATGACAAATGTCACAATGCTAAATGTCAAAAATGAAAAGTGTCACCATGAAAAATGTCAAAAATGACAAACTTCAAGATGGCAAATGTCAAAGATGTCAAATGACAAATGTCACAATGCTAAATGTCAAAAATGAAAAGTGTCACCATGAAAAATGTCAAAAATGACAAATTTCAAGATGGCAAATGTCAAAGATGTCAAATGACAAATATCACAATGCTAAATGTCAAAAATAAAAAGTGTCAAAAATGACAAATTTCAAGATGGCAAATGTCTAAGATGTCAAATGACAAATGTCACAATGCTAAATGTCAAAAATGAAAAGTGTCACCGTGAAAAATGTCAAAAATGACAAATTTCATGATGGCAAATGCCAAAGATGTCAAATGACAAATGTCAAAATGCTAAATGTCAAAAATGAAAAGTGTCACCATGAAAAATGTCAAAAACGACAAATTTCAAGATGGCAAATGTCAAAGATGTCAAATGACAAATGTCACAATGCTAAATGTCAAAAATGAAAAGTGTCCCCATGAAAAATGTCAATAATGACAAATTTCAAGATGGCAAATGTCAAAGATGTCAAATGACAAATGTCACAATGCTAAATGTCAAAAATGAAAAGTGTCACCATGAAAAATGTCAAAAATGACAAATTTCAAGATGGCAAATGTCAAAGATGTCGAATATGACAAATGTCACAATGCTAAATGTCAAAAATGAAAAGTGTCACCATGAAAAATGTTAAAAATGACAAATTTCAAGATGGCAAATGTCAAAGATGTCAAATGACAAATTTCACAATGCTAAATGTCAAAAATGAAAAGTGTCACCATGAAAAATGTCAAAAATGACAAATTTCAAGATGGCAAATATCAAAGATGTCAAATGACAAATGTCACAATGCTAAATGTCAAAAATGATAAGTGTCACCATGAAAAATGTCAAAAATGACAAATTTCAAGATGGCAAATGTCCAAGATGTCAAATGACAAATGTCACAATGCTAAATGTCAAAAATGAAAAGTGTCCCCATGAAAACTGTCAATAATGACAAATTTCAAGATGGCAAATGTCAAAGATGTCAAATGACAAATGTCACAAGGCTAAATGTCAAAAATGAAAAGTGTCACCATGAAAAATGTCAAAAATAACAAATTTCAAGATGGCAAATGTCAAAGATGTCAAATGACAAATGTCACAATGCTAAATGTCAAAAATGAAAAGTGTCACCATGAAAAATGTCAAAAATGACAAATTTCAAGATGGCAAATGTCAAAACTGACAAATGTCACAATGCTAAGTGTCAAAAATGATAAGTGTCACCATGAAAAATGTCAAAAATGACAAATTTCAAAATAGCAAATGTCCAAGATGTCAAATGACAAATGTCACAATGCTAAATGTCAAAAAGGACAAATTTCAAGATGGCAAATGTCAAAGATGTCAAATGACAAATGGCACAATGCTAAATGTCAAAAATGAAAAGTGTCACCATGAAAAATGTCAAAAATGACAAATTTCAAGATGGCAAATGTCAAAGATGTCAAATGACAAATGTCACAATGCTAAATGTCAAAAATGAAAAGTGTCACCATGAAAAATGTCAAAAATAACAAATTTCAAGATGGCAAATGTCAAAGATGTCAAATGACAAATGTCACAATGCTAAATGTCAAAAATAAAAAGTGTCAGCATGAAACATGTCAAAAATAACAAATTTCAAGATGGCAAATGTCAAAGATGTCAAATGACAAATGTCACAATGCTAAATGTCAAAAATGAAAAGTGTCACCATGAAAAATGTCAAAAATGACAAATTTCAAGATGGCAAATGTCAAAGATGTCAAATGACAAATGTCACAATGCTAAATGTCAAAAATGAAAAGTGTCACCATGAAAAATGTCAAAAATGTCAAAGATGACAAATGTCACAATGCTAAATGTCAAAAATGAAAAGTGTCACCATGAAAAATGTCAAAAATGACAAATTTCAAGATGGCAAATGTCAAAACTGACAAATTTCACAATGCTAAATGTCAAAAATGATAAGTGTCACCATGAAAAATCTCAAAAATGACAAATTTCAAGATGGCAAATGTCCAAGATGTTAAATGACAAATGTCACAATGCTAAATGTCAAAAATGAAAAGTGTCACCATGAAAAATGTCAAAAATGACAAATTTTAAGATGGCAAATGTCAAAGATGTCAAATGACAAATGTCACAATGCTAAATGTCAAAAATGAAAAGTGTCAAAAATGACAAATTTCAAGATGGCAAATGTCTAAGATGTCAAATGTCACAATGCTAAATGTCAAAAATGAAAAGTGTCACCGTGAAAAATGTCAAAAATGACAAATTTCAAGATGGCAAATGTCAAAGATGTCAAATGACAAATGTCACAATGCTAAATGTCAAAAATGAAAAGTGTCACCATGAAAAATGTCAAAAATGACAAATTTCAAGATAGCAAATGTCAAAGATGTCAAATGACAAATGTCACAATGCTAAATGTCAAAAATGAAAAGTGTCCCCATGAAAAATGTCAATAATGACAAATTTCAAGATGGCAAATGTCAAAGATGTCAAATGACAAATGTCACAATGCTAAATGTCAAAAATGAAAGGTGTCACCATGAAAAATGTCAAAAATGACAAATTTCAAGATGGCAAATGTCAAAGATGTCAAATATGACAAATGTCACAATGCTAAATGTCAAAAATGAAAAGTGTCACCATGAAAAATGTCAAAAATGACAAATTTCAAGATGGCAAATGTCAAAGATGTCAAATGACAAATGTCACAATGCTAAATGTCAAAAATGAAAAGTGTCACCATGAAAAATGTAAAAAATGACAAATTTCAAGATGGCAAATATCAAAGATGTCAAATGACAAATGTCACAATGCTAAATGTCAAAAATGACAAATTTCAAGATGGCAAATGTCCAAGATGTCAAATGACAAATGTCACAATGCTAAATGTCAAAAATGAAAAGTGTCACCATGAAAAATGTCAAAAATGACAAATTTCAAGATGGCAAATGTCAAAGATGTCAAATGACAAATGTCACAATGCTAAATGTCAAAAATGAAAAGTGTCACCATGAAAAATGTCAAAAATAACAAATTTCAAGATGGCAAATGTCAAAGATGTCAAATGACAAATGTCACAATGCTAAATGTCAAAAATGAAAAAGGTCACCATGAAAAATGTCAAAAATGACAAATTTCAAGATGGCAAATGTCAAAGATGTCAAATGACAAATGTCACAATGCTAAATGTCAAAAATGAAAAGTGTCACCATGAAAAATGTCAAAAATAACAAATTTCAAGATGGCAAATGTCAAAGATGTCAAATGACAAATGTCACAATGCTAAATGTCAAAAATGAAAAGTGTCAAAAATGACAAATTTCAAGATGGCAAATGTCAAAACTGACAAATGTCACAATGCTAAATGTCAAAAATGATAAGTGTCACCATGAAAAATGTCAAAAATGACAAATTTCAAGATGGCAAATGTTCAAGATGTCAAATGACAAATGTCACAATGCTAAATGTCAAAAATGACAAATTTTAAGATGGCAAATGTCAAAGATGTCAAATGACAAATGTCACAATGCTAAATGTCAAAAATGAAAAGTGTCAAAAATGACAAATTTCAAGATGGCAAATGTCTAAGGTGTCAAATGACAAATGTCACAATGCTAAATGTCAAAAATGAAAAGTGTCACCGTGAAAAATGTCAAAAATGACAAATTTCAAGATGGCAAATGTCAAAGATGTCAAATGACAAATGTCACAATGCTAAATGTCAAAAATAAAAAGTGTCACCATGAAAAATGTCAAAAATGACAAATTTCAAGATGGCAAATGTCAAAGATGTCAAATGACAAATGTCACAATGCTAAATGTCAAAAATGAAAAGTGTCCCCATGAAAAATGTCAATAATGACAAATTTCAAGATGGCAAATGTCAAAGATGTCAAATGACAAATGTCACAATGCTAAATGTCAAAAATGAAAAGTGTCACCATGAAAAATGTCAAAAATAACAAATTTTAAGATGGCAAATGTCAAAGATGTCAAATGACAAATGTCACAATGCTAAATGTCAAAAATGAAAAGTGTCACTATGAAAAATGTCAAAAATGACAAATTTTAAGATGGCAAATGTCAAAACTGACAAATGTCACAATGCTAAATGTCAAAAATGATAAGTGTCACCATGAAAAATGTCAAAAATGACAAATTTCAATATGGCAAATATCCAAGATGTCAAATGACAAATGTCACAATGCTAAATGTCAAAAATGACAAATTTCAAGATGGCAAATGTCCAAGATGTCAAATGACAAATTTCACAATGCTAAATGTCAAAAATGAAAAGTGTCACCATGAAAAATGTCAAAAATGACAAACTTCAAGATGGCAAATGTCTAAGATGTCAAATGACAAATGTCACAATGCTAAATGTCAAAAATGAAAAGTGTCACCGTGAAAAATGTCAAAAATGACAAATTTCATGATGGCAAATGTCTAAGATGTCAAATGACAAATGTCACAATGCTAAATGTCAAAAATGAAAAGTGTCACCGTGAAAAATGTCAAAAATGACAAATTTCATGATGGCAAATGCCAAAGATGTCAAATGACAAATGTCACAATGCTAAATGTCAAAAATGAAAAGTGTCACCATGAAAAATGTAAAAAATGACAAATTTCAAGATGGCAAATGTCAAAGATGTCAAATGACAAATGTCACAATGCTAAATGTCAAAAATGAAAAGTGTCCCCATGAAAAATGTCAATAATGACAAATTTCAAGATGGCAAATGTCAAAGATGTCAAATGACAAATGTCACAATGCTAAATGTCAAAAATGAAAAGTGTCACCATGAAAAATGTCAAAAATGACAAATTTCAAGATGGCAAATGTCAAAGATGTCGAATATGACAAATGTCACAATGCTAAATGTCAAAAATGAAAAGTGTCACCATGAAAAATGTTAAAAATGACAAATTTCAAGATGGAAAATGTCAAAGATGTCAAATGACAAATGTCACAATGCTAAATGTCAAAAATGAAAAGTGTCACTATGAAAAATGTCAAAAATGACAAATTTTAAGATGGCAAATGTCAAAACTGACAAATGTCACAATGCTAAATGTCAAAAATGATAAGTGTCACCATGAAAAATGTCAAAAATGACAAATTTCAAGATGGCAAATGTCAAAACTGACAAATTTCACAATGCTAAATGTCAAAAATGATAAGTGTCACCATGAAAAATCTCAAAAATGACAAATTTCAAGATGGCAAATGTCCAAGATGTTAAATGACAAATGTCACAATGCTAAATGTCAAAAATGAAAAGTGTCACCATGAAAAATGTCAAAAATGACAAATTTTAAGATGGCAAATGTCAAAGATGTCAAATGACAAATGTCACAATGCTAAATGTCAAAAATGAAAAGTGTCAAAAATGACAAATTTCAAGATGGCAAATGTCTAAGATGTCAAATGTCACAATGCTAAATGTCAAAAATGAAAAGTGTCACCGTGAAAAATGTCAAAAATGACAAATTTCAAGATGGCAAATGTCAAAGATGTCAAATGACAAATGTCACAATGCTAAATGTCAAAAATGAAAAGTGTCACCATGAAAAATGTCAAAAATGACAAATTTCAAGATAGCAAATGTCAAAGATGTCAAATGACAAATGTCACAATGCTAAATGTCAAAAATGAAAAGTGTCCCCATGAAAAATGTCAATAATGACAAATTTCAAGATGGCAAATGTCAAAGATGTCAAATGACAAATGTCACAATGCTAAATGTCAAAAATGAAAGGTGTCACCATGAAAAATGTCAAAAATGACAAATTTCAAGATGGCAAATGTCAAAGATGTCAAATATGACAAATGTCACAATGCTAAATGTCAAAAATGAAAAGTGTCACCATGAAAAATGTCAAAAATGACAAATTTCAAGATGGCAAATGTCAAAGATGTCAAATGACAAATGTCACAATGCTAAATGTCAAAAATGAAAAGTGTCACCATGAAAAATGTAAAAAATGACAAATTTCAAGATGGCAAATATCAAAGATGTCAAATGACAAATGTCACAATGCTAAATGTCAAAAATGACAAATTTCAAGATGGCAAATGTCAAAGATGTCAAATGACAAATGTCACAATGCTAAATGTCAAAAATGAAAAGTGTCACCATGAAAAATGTCAAAAATGACAAATTTCAAGATGGCAAATGTCAAAGATGTCAAATGACAAATGTCACAATGCTAAATGTCAAAAATGAAAAGTGTCACCATGAAAAATGTCAAAAATAACAAATTTCAAGATGGCAAATGTCAAAGATGTCAAATGACAAATGTCACAATGCTAAATGTCAAAAATGAAAAAGGTCACCATGAAAAATGTCAAAAATGACAAATTTCAAGATGGCAAATGTCAAAGATGTCAAATGACAAATGTCACAATGCTAAATGTCAAAAATGAAAAGTGTCACCATGAAAAATGTCAAAAATAACAAATTTCAAGATGGCAAATGTCAAAGATGTCAAATGACAAATGTCACAATGCTAAATGTCAAAAATGAAAAGTGTCAAAAATGACAAATTTCAAGATGGCAAATGTCAAAACTGACAAATGTCACAATGCTAAATGTCAAAAATGATAAGTGTCACCATGAAAAATGTCAAAAATGACAAATTTCAAGATGGCAAATGTTCAAGATGTCAAATGACAAATGTCACAATGCTAAATGTCAAAAATGACAAATTTTAAGATGGCAAATGTCAAAGATGTCAAATGACAAATGTCACAATGCTAAATGTCAAAAATGAAAAGTGTCAAAAATGACAAATTTCAAGATGGCAAATGTCTAAGGTGTCAAATGACAAATGTCACAATGCTAAATGTCAAAAATGAAAAGTGTCACCGTGAAAAATGTCAAAAATGACAAATTTCAAGATGGCAAATGTCAAAGATGTCAAATGACAAATGTCACAATGCTAAATGTCAAAAATAAAAAGTGTCACCATGAAAAATGTCAAAAATGACAAATTTCAAGATGGCAAATGTCAAAGATGTCAAATGACAAATGTCACAATGCTAAATGTCAAAAATGAAAAGTGTCCCCATGAAAAATGTCAATAATGACAAATTTCAAGATGGCAAATGTCAAAGATGTCAAATGACAAATGTCACAATGCTAAATGTCAAAAATGAAAAGTGTCACCATGAAAAATGTCAAAAATAACAAATTTTAAGATGGCAAATGTCAAAGATGTCAAATGACAAATGTCACAATGCTAAATGTCAAAAATGAAAAGTGTCACTATGAAAAATGTCAAAAATGACAAATTTTAAGATGGCAAATGTCAAAACTGACAAATGTCACAATGCTAAATGTCAAAAATGATAAGTGTCACCATGAAAAATGTCAAAAATGACAAATTTCAATATGGCAAATATCCAAGATGTCAAATGACAAATGTCACAATGCTAAATGTCAAAAATGACAAATTTCAAGATGGCAAATGTCCAAGATGTCAAATGACAAATTTCACAATGCTAAATGTCAAAAATGAAAAGTGTCACCATGAAAAATGTCAAAAATGACAAACTTCAAGATGGCAAATGTCTAAGATGTCAAATGACAAATGTCACAATGCTAAATGTCAAAAATGAAAAGTGTCACCGTGAAAAATGTCAAAAATGACAAATTTCATGATGGCAAATGTCTAAGATGTCAAATGACAAATGTCACAATGCTAAATGTCAAAAATGAAAAGTGTCACCGTGAAAAATGTCAAAAATGACAAATTTCATGATGGCAAATGCCAAAGATGTCAAATGACAAATGTCACAATGCTAAATGTCAAAAATGAAAAGTGTCACCATGAAAAATGTAAAAAATGACAAATTTCAAGATGGCAAATGTTAAAGATGTCAAATGACAAATGTCACAATGCTAAATGTCAAAAATGAAAAGTGTCCCCATGAAAAATGTCAATAATGACAAATTTCAAGATGGCAAATGTCAAAGATGTCAAATGACAAATGTCACAATGCTAAATGTCAAAAATGAAAAGTGTCACCATGAAAAATGTCAAAAATGACAAATTTCAAGATGGCAAATGTCAAAGATGTCGAATATGACAAATGTCACAATGCTAAATGTCAAAAATGAAAAGTGTCACCATGAAAAATGTTAAAAATGACAAATTTCAAGATGGAAAATGTCAAAGATGTCAAATGACAAATGTCACAATGCTAAATGTCAAAAATGAAAAGTGTCACTATGAAAAATGTCAAAAATGACAAATTTTAAGATGGCAAATGTCAAAACTGACAAATGTCACAATGCTAAATGTCAAAAATGATAAGTGTCACCATGAAAAATGTCAAAAATGACAAATTTCAATATGGCAAATATCCAAGATGTCAAATGACAAATGTCACAATGCTAAATGTCAAAAATGACAAATTTCAAGGTGGCAAATGTCCAAGATGTCAAATGACAAATGTCACAATGCTAAATGTCAAAAATGAAAAGTGTCACCATGAAAAATGTCAAAAATGACAAACTTCAAGATGGCAAATGTCAAAGATGTCAAATGACAAATGTCACAATGCTAAATGTCAAAAATGAAAAGTGTCACCATGAAAAATGTCAAAAATGACAAATTTCAAGATGGCAAATGTCAAAGATGTCAAATGACAAATGTCACAATGCTAAATGTCAAAAATAAAAAGTGTCAAAAATGACAAATTTCAAGATGGCAAATGTCTAAGATGTCAAATGACAAATGTCACAATGCTAAATGTCAAAAATGAAAAGTGTCACCGTGAAAAATGTCAAAAATGACAAATTTCATGATGGCAAATGCCAAAGATGTCAAATGACAAATGTCACAATGCTAAATGTCAAAAATGAAAAGTGTCACCATGAAAAATGTCAAAAATGACAAATTTCAAGATGGCAAATGTCAAAGATGTCAAATGACAAATGTCACAATGCTAAATGTCAAAAATGAAAAGTGTCCCCATGAAAAATGTCAATAATGACAAATTTCAAGATGGCAAATGTCAAAGATGTCAAATGACAAATGTCACAATGCTAAATGTCAAAAATGAAAAGTGTCACCATGAAAAATGTCAAAAATGACAAATTTCAAGATGGCAAATGTCAAAGATGTCGAATATGACAAATGTCACAATGCTAAATGTCAAAAATGAAAAGTGTCACCATGAAAAATGTTAAAAATGACAAATTTCAAGATGGCAAATGTCAAAGATGTCAAATGACAAATGTCACAATGCTAAATGTCAAAAATGAAAAGTGTCACCATGAAAAATGTCAAAAATGACAAATTTCAAGATGGCAAATATCAAAGATGTCAAATGACAAATGTCACAATGCTAAATGTCAAAAATGATAAGTGTCACCATGAAAAATGTCAAAAATGACAAATTTCAAGATGGCAAATGTCCAAGATGTCAAATGACAAATGTCACAATGCTAAATGTCAAAAATGAAAAGTGTCCCCATGAAAACTGTCAATAATGACAAATTTCAAGATGGCAAATGTCAAAGATGTCAAATGACAAATGTCACAAGGCTAAATGTCAAAAATGAAAAGTGTCACCATGAAAAATGTCAAAAATAACAAATTTCAAGATGGCAAATGTCAAAGATGTCAAATGACAAATGTCACAATGCTAAATGTCAAAAATGAAAAGTGTCACCATGAAAAATGTCAAAAATGACAAATTTCAAGATGGCAAATGTCAAAACTGACAAATGTCACAATGCTAAGTGTCAAAAATGATAAGTGTCACCATGAAAAATGTCAAAAATGACAAATTTCAAAATAGCAAATGTCCAAGATGTCAAATGACAAATGTCACAATGCTAAATGTCAAAAAGGACAAATTTCAAGATGGCAAATGTCAAAGATGTCAAATGACAAATGGCACAATGCTAAATGTCAAAAATGAAAAGTGTCACCATGAAAAATGTCAAAAATGACAAATTTCAAGATGGCAAATGTCAAAGATGTCAAATGACAAATGTCACAATGCTAAATGTCAAAAATGAAAAGTGTCACCATGAAAAATGTCAAAAATAACAAATTTCAAGATGGCAAATGTCAAAGATGTCAAATGACAAATGTCACAATGCTAAATGTCAAAAATAAAAAGTGTCAGCATGAAACATGTCAAAAATAACAAATTTCAAGATGGCAAATGTCAAAGATGTCAAATGACAAATGTCACAATGCTAAATGTCAAAAATGAAAAGTGTCACCATGAAAAATGTCAAAAATGACAAATTTCAAGATGGCAAATGTCAAAGATGTCAAATGACAAATGTCACAATGCTAAATGTCAAAAATGAAAAGTGTCACCATGAAAAATGTCAAAAATGTCAAAGATGACAAATGTCACAATGCTAAATGTCAAAAATGAAAAGTGTCACCATGAAAAATGTCAAAAATGACAAATTTCAAGATGGCAAATGTCAAAACTGACAAATTTCACAATGCTAAATGTCAAAAATGATAAGTGTCACCATGAAAAATCTCAAAAATGACAAATTTCAAGATGGCAAATGTCCAAGATGTTAAATGACAAATGTCACAATGCTAAATGTCAAAAATGAAAAGTGTCACCATGAAAAATGTCAAAAATGACAAATTTTAAGATGGCAAATGTCAAAGATGTCAAATGACAAATGTCACAATGCTAAATGTCAAAAATGAAAAGTGTCAAAAATGACAAATTTCAAGATGGCAAATGTCTAAGATGTCAAATGTCACAATGCTAAATGTCAAAAATGAAAAGTGTCACCGTGAAAAATGTCAAAAATGACAAATTTCAAGATGGCAAATGTCAAAGATGTCAAATGACAAATGTCACAATGCTAAATGTCAAAAATGAAAAGTGTCACCATGAAAAATGTCAAAAATGACAAATTTCAAGATAGCAAATGTCAAAGATGTCAAATGACAAATGTCACAATGCTAAATGTCAAAAATGAAAAGTGTCCCCATGAAAAATGTCAATAATGACAAATTTCAAGATGGCAAATGTCAAAGATGTCAAATGACAAATGTCACAATGCTAAATGTCAAAAATGAAAGGTGTCACCATGAAAAATGTCAAAAATGACAAATTTCAAGATGGCAAATGTCAAAGATGTCAAATATGACAAATGTCACAATGCTAAATGTCAAAAATGAAAAGTGTCACCATGAAAAATGTCAAAAATGACAAATTTCAAGATGGCAAATGTCAAAGATGTCAAATGACAAATGTCACAATGCTAAATGTCAAAAATGAAAAGTGTCACCATGAAAAATGTAAAAAATGACAAATTTCAAGATGGCAAATATCAAAGATGTCAAATGACAAATGTCACAATGCTAAATGTCAAAAATGACAAATTTCAAGATGGCAAATGTCAAAGATGTCAAATGACAAATGTCACAATGCTAAATGTCAAAAATGAAAAGTGTCACCATGAAAAATGTCAAAAATGACAAATTTCAAGATGGCAAATGTCAAAGATGTCAAATGACAAATGTCACAATGCTAAATGTCAAAAATGAAAAGTGTCACCATGAAAAATGTCAAAAATAACAAATTTCAAGATGGCAAATGTCAAAGATGTCAAGTGACAAATGTCACAATGCTAAATGTCAAAAATGAAAAAGGTCACCATGAAAAATGTCAAAAATGACAAATTTCAAGATGGCAAATGTCAAAGATGTCAAATGACAAATGTCACAATGCTAAATGTCAAAAATGAAAAGTGTCACCATGAAAAATGTCAAAAATAACAAATTTCAAGATGGCAAATGTCAAATGACAAATGTCACAATGCTAAATGTCAAAAATGAAAAGTGTCAAAAATGACAAATTTCAAGATGGCAAATGTCAAAACTGACAAATGTCACAATGCTAAATGTCAAAAATGATAAGTGTCACCATGAAAAATGTCAAAAATGACAAATTTCAAGATGGCAAATGTTCAAGATGTCAAATGACAAATGTCACAATGCTAAATGTCAAAAATGACAAATTTTAAGATGGCAAATGTCAAAGATGTCAAATGACAAATGTCACAATGCTAAATGTCAAAAATGAAAAGTGTCAAAAATGACAAATTTCAAGATGGCAAATGTCTAAGGTGTCAAATGACAAATGTCACAATGCTAAATGTCAAAAATGAAAAGTGTCACCGTGAAAAATGTCAAAAATGACAAATTTCAAGATGGCAAATGTCAAAGATGTCAAATGACAAATGTCACAATGCTAAATGTCAAAAATAAAAAGTGTCACCATGAAAAATGTCAAAAATGACAAATTTCAAGATGGCAAATGTCAAAGATGTCAAATGACAAATGTCACAATGCTAAATGTCAAAAATGAAAAGTGTCCCCATGAAAAATGTCAATAATGACAAATTTCAAGATGGCAAATGTCAAAGATGTCAAATGACAAATGTCACAATGCTAAATGTCAAAAATGAAAAGTGTCACCATGAAAAATGTCAAAAATAACAAATTTTAAGATGGCAAATGTCAAAGATGTCAAATGACAAATGTCACAATGCTAAATGTCAAAAATGAAAAGTGTCACTATGAAAAATGTCAAAAATGACAAATTTTAAGATGGCAAATGTCAAAACTGACAAATGTCACAATGCTAAATGTCAAAAATGATAAGTGTCACCATGAAAAATGTCAAAAATGAAAAATTTCAATATGGCAAATATCCAAGATGTCAAATGACAAATGTCACAATGCTAAATGTCCAAAAAGACAAATTTCAAGATGGCAAATGTCCAAGATGTCAAATGACAAATTTCACAATGCTAAATGTCAAAAATGAAAAGTGTCACCATGAAAAATGTCAAAAATGACAAACTTCAAGATGGCAAATGTCTAAGATGTCAAATGACAAATGTCACAATGCTAAATGTCAAAAATGAAAAGTGTCACCGTGAAAAATGTCAAAAATGACAAATTTCATGATGGCAAATGCCAAAGATGTCAAATGACAAATGTCACAATGCTAAATGTCAAAAATGAAAAGTGTCACCATGAAAAATGTAAAAAATGACAAATTTCAAGATGGCAAATGTCAAAGATGTCAAATGACAAATGTCACAATGCTAAATGTCAAAAATGAAAAGTGTCCCCATGAAAAATGTCAATAATGACAAATTTCAAGATGGCAAATGTCAAAGATGTCAAATGACAAATGTCACAATGCTAAATGTCAAAAATGAAAAGTGTCACCATGAAAAATGTCAAAAATGACAAATTTCAAGATGGCAAATGTCAAAGATGTCGAATATGACAAATGTCACAATGCTAAATGTCAAAAATGAAAAGTGTCACCATGAAAAATGTTAAAAATGACAAATTTCAAGATGGAAAATGTCAAAGATGTCAAATGACAAATGTCACAATGCTAAATGTCAAAAATGAAAAGTGTCACCATGAAAAATGTCAAAAATGACAAATTTCAAGATGGCTAATGTCAAAGATGTCAAATGACAAATGTCACAATGCTAAATGTCAAAAATGAAAAGTGTCACCATGAAAAATGTCAAAAATGACAAATTTCAAGATGGCAAATGTCAAAGATGTCAAATGACAAATGTCACAATGCTAAATGTCAAAAATAAAAAGTGTCAAAAATGACAAATTTCAAGATGGCAAATGTCTAAGATGTCAAATGACAAATGTCACAATGCTAAATGTCAAAAATGAAAAGTGTCACCGTGAAAAATGTCAAAAATGACAAATTTCATGATGGCAAATGCCAAAGATGTCAAATGACAAATGTCACAATGCTAAATGTCAAAAATGAAAAGTGTCACCATGAAAAATGTAAAAAATGACAAATTTCAAGATGGCAAATGTCAAAGATGTCAAATGACAAATGTCACAATGCTAAATGTCAAAAATGAAAAGTGTCCCCATGAAAAATGTCAATAATGACAAATTTCAAGATGGCAAATGTCAAAGATGTCAAATGACAAATGTCACAATGCTAAATGTCAAAAATGAAAAGTGTCACCATGAAAAATGTCAAAAATAACAAATTTTAAGATGGCAAATGTCAAAGATGTCAAATGACAAATGTCACAATGCTAAATGTCAAAAATGAAAAGTGTCACTATGAAAAATGTCAAAAATGACAAATTTTAAGATGGCAAATGTCAAAACTGACAAATGTCACAATGCTAAATGTCAAAAATGATAAGTGTCACCATGAAAAATGTCAAAAATGACAAATTTCAATATGGCAAATATCCAAGATGTCAAATGACAAATGTCACAATGCTAAATGTCAAAAATGACAAATTTCAAGATGGCAAATGTCCAAGATGTCAAATGACAAATGTCACAATGCTAAATGTCAAAAATGAAAAGTGTCACCATGAAAAATGTCAAAAATGACAAATTTCATGATGGCAAATGCCAAAGATCACAATGCTAAATGTCAAAAATGAAAAGTGTCACCATGAAAAATGTAAAAAATGACAAATTTCAAGATGGCAAATGTCAAAGATGTCAAATGACAAATGTCACAATGCTAAATGTCAAAAATGAAAAGTGTCCCCATGAAAAATGTCAATAATGACAAATTTCAAGATGGCAAATGTCAAAGATGTCAAATGACAAATGTCACAATGCTAAATGTCAAAAATGAAAAGTGTCACCATGAAAAATGTCAAAAATAACAAATTTTAAGATGGCAAATGTCAAAGATGTCAAATGACAAATGTCACAATGCTAAATGTCAAAAATGAAAAGTGTCACTATGAAAAATGTCAAAAATGACAAATTTTAAGATGGCAAATGTCAAAACTGACAAATGTCACAATGCTAAATGTCAAAAATGATAAGTGTCACCATGAAAAATGTCAAAAATGACAAATTTCAATATGGCAAATATCCAAGATGTCAAATGACAAATGTCACAATGCTAAATGTCAAAAATGACAAATTTCAAGATGGCAAATGTCCAAGATGTCAAATGACAAATGTCACAATGCTAAATGTCAAAAATGAAAAGTGTCACCATGAAAAATGTCAAAAATGACAAACTTCAAGATGGCAAATGTCAAAGATGTCAAATGACAAATGTCACAATGCTAAATGTCAAAAATGAAAAGTGTCACCATGAAAAATGTCAAAAATGACAAATTTCAAGATGGCAAATGTCAAAGATGTCAAATGACAAATGTCACAATGCTAAATGTCAAAAATAAAAAGTGTCAAAAATGACAAATTTCAAGATGGCAAATGTCTAAGATGTCAAATGACAAATGTCACAATGCTAAATGTCAAAAATGAAAAGTGTCACCATGAAAAATGTCAAAAATGACAAATTTCATGATGGCAAATGCCAAAGATGTCAAATGACAAATGTCACAATGCTAAATGTCAAAAATGAAAAGTGTCACCATGAAAAATGTAAAAAATGACAAATTTCAAGATGGCAAATGTCAAAGATGTCAAATGACAAATGTCACAATGCTAAATGTCAAAAATGAAAAGTGTCCCCATGAAAAATGTCAATAATGACAAATTTCAAGATGGCAAATGTCAAAGATGTCAAATGACAAATGTCACAATGCTAAATGTCAAAAATGAAAAGTGTCACCATGAAAAATGTCAAAAATGACAAATTTCAAGATGGCAAATGTCAAAGATGTCGAATATGACAAATGTCACAATGCTAAATCTCAAAAATGAAAAGTGTCACCATGAAAAATGTTAAAAATGACAAATTTCAAGATGGCAAATGTCAAAGATGTCAAATGACAAATGTCACAATGCTAAATGTCAAAAATGAAAAGTGTCACCATGAAAAATGTCAAAAATGACAAATTTCAAGATGGCTAATATCAAAGATGTCAAATGACAAATGTCACAATGCTAAATGTCAAAAATGATAAGTGTCACCATGAAAAATGTCAAAAATGACAAATTTCAAGATGGCAAATGTCCAAGATGTCAAATGACAAATGTCACAATGCTAAATGTCAAAAATGACAAATTTCAAGATGGCAAATGTCAAAGATGTCAAATGACAAATGTCACAATGCTAAATGTCAAAAATGAAAAGTGTCACCATGAAAAATGTCAAAAATGACAAATTTCAAGATGGCAAATGTCAAAGATGTCAAATGACAAATGTCACAATGCTAAATGTCAAAAATGAAAAGTGTCACCATGAAAAATGTCAAAAATGACAAATTTCAAGATGGCAAATGCCAAAGATGTCAAATGACAAATGTCACAATGCTAAATGTCAAAAATGAAAAGTGTCACCATGAAAAATGTCAAAAATAACAAATTTCAAGATGGCAAATATCAAAGATGTCAAATGACAAATGTCACAATGCTAAATGTCAAAAATGATAAGTGTCACCATGAAAAATGTCAAAAATGACAAATTTTAAGATGGCAAATGTCCAAGATGTCAAATGACAAATGTCACAATGCTAAATGTCAAAAATGACAAATTTCAAGATGGCAAATGTCAAAGATGTCAAATGACAAATGTCACAATGCTAAATGTCAAAAATGAAAAGTGTCACCATGAAAAATGTCAAAAATGACAAATTTCAAGATGGCAAATGTCAAAGATGTCAAATGACAAATGTCACAATGCTAAATGTCAAAAATGAAAAGTGTCACCATGAAACATGTCAAAAATGACAAATTTCAAGATGGCAAATATCAAAGATGTCAAATGACAAATGTCACAATGCTAAATGTCAAAAATGACAAATTTCAAGATGGCAAATGTCAAAAATGTCAAATGACAAATGTCACAATGCTAAATGTCAAAAATGAAAAGTGTCACCATGAAAAATGTCAAAAATGACAAATTTCAAGATGGCAAATGTCAAAGATGTCAAATGACAAATGTCACAATGCTAAATGTCAAAAATGAAAAGTGTCACCATAAAATGTCAAAAATGACAAATTTTAAGATGGCAAATGTCAAAGATGTCAAATGACAAATGTCACAATGCTAAATGTCAAAAATGAAAAGTGTCAAAAATGACAAATTTCAAGATGGCAAATGTCAAAGATGTCAAATGACAAATGTCACAATGCTAAATGTCAAAAATGAAAAGTGTCACCATAAAAAATGTCAAAAATGACAAATTTCAAGATGGCAAATGTCAAAGATGTCAAATGACAAATGTCACAATGCTAAATGTCAAAAATGAAAAGTGTCACCATGAAAAATGTCAAAAATAACAAATTTCAAGATGGCAAATGTCAAAGATGTCAAATGACAAATGTCACAATGCTAAATGTCAAAAATGAAAAGTGTCCCCATGAAAAATGTCAATAATGACAAATTTCAAGATGGCAAATGTCAAAGATGTCAAATGACAAATGTCACAATGCTAAATGTCAAAAATGAAAAGTGTCACCATGAAAAATGTCAAAAATAACAAATTTTAAGATGGCAAATGTCAAAGATGTCAAATGACAAATGTCACAATGCTAAATGTCAAAAATGAAAAGTGTCACTATGAAAAATGTCAAAAATGACAAATTTTAAGATGGCAAATGTCAAAACTGACAAATGTCACAATGCTAAATGTCAAAAATGATAAGTGTCACCATGAAAAATGTCAAAAATGACAAATTTCAATATGGCAAATATCCAAGATGTCAAATGACAAATGTCACAATGCTAAATGTCAAAAATGACAAATTTCAAGATGGCAAATGTCCAAGATGTCAAATGACAAATGTCACAATGCTAAATGTCAAAAATGAAAAGTGTCACCATGAAAAATGTCAAAAATGACAAACTTCAAGATGGCAAATGTCAAAGATGTCAAATGACAAATGTCACAATGCTAAATGTCAAAAATGAAAAGTGTCACCATGAAAAATGTCAAAAATGACAAATTTCAAGATGGCAAATGTCAAAGATGTCAAATGACAAATGTCACAATGCTAAATGTCAAAAATAAAAAGTGTCAAAAATGACAAATTTCAAGATGGCAAATGTCTAAGATGTCAAATGACAAATGTCACAATGCTAAATGTCAAAAATGAAAAGTGTCACCGTGAAAAATGTCAAAAATGACAAATTTCATGATGGCAAATGCCAAAGATGTCAAATGACAAATGTCACAATGCTAAATGTCAAAAATGAAAAGTGTCACCATGAAAAATGTCAAAAATGACAAATTTCAAGATGGCAAATGTCAAAGATGTCAAATGACAAATGTCACAATGCTAAATGTCAAAAATGAAAAGTGTCCCCATGAAAAATGTCAATAATGACAAATTTCAAGATGGCAAATGTCAAAGATGTCAAATGACAAATGTCACAATGCTAAATGTCAAAAATGAAAAGTGTCACCATGAAAAATGTCAAAAATGACAAATTTCAAGATGGCAAATGTCAAAGATGTCGAATATGACAAATGTCACAATGCTAAATGTCAAAAATGAAAAGTGTCACCATGAAAAATGTTAAAAATGACAAATTTCAAGATGGCAAATGTTCAAGATGTCAAATGACAAATGTCACAATGCTAAATGTCAAAAATGACAAATTTTAAGATGGCAAATGTCAAAGATGTCAAATGACAAATGTCACAATGCTAAATGTCAAAAATGAAAAGTGTCAAAAATGACAAATTTCAAGATGGCAAATGTCTAAGGTGTCAAATGACAAATGTCACAATGCTAAATGTCAAAAATGACAAATTTTAAGATGGCAAATGTCAAAGATGTCAAATGACAAATGTCACAATGCTAAATGTCAAAAATGAAAAGTGTCAAAAATGACAAATTTCAAGATGGCAAATGTCTAAGGTGTCAAATGACAAATGTCACAATGCTAAATGTCAAAAATGAAAAGTGTCACCGTGAAAAATGTCAAAAATGACAAATTTCAAGATGGCAAATGTCAAATGACAAATGTCACAATGCTAAATGTCAAAAATGAAAAGTGTCAAAAATGACAAATTTCAAGATGGCAAATGTCAAAACTGACAAATGTCACAATGCTAAATGTCAAAAATGATAAGTGTCACCATGAAAAATGTCAAAAATGACAAATTTCAAGATGGCAAATGTTCAAGATGTCAAATGACAAATGTCACAATGCTAAATGTCAAAAATGACAAATTTTAAGATGGCAAATGTCAAAGATGTCAAATGACAAATGTCACAATGCTAAATGTCAAAAATGAAAAGTGTCAAAAATGACAAATTTCAAGATGGCAAATGTCTAAGGTGTCAAATGACAAATGTCACAATGCTAAATGTCAAAAATGAAAAGTGTCACCGTGAAAAATGTCAAAAATGACAAATTTCAAGATGGCAAATGTCAAAGATGTCAAATGACAAATGTCACAATGCTAAATGTCAAAAATAAAAAGTGTCACCATGAAAAATGTCAAAAATGACAAATTTCAAGATGGCAAATGTCAAAGATGTCAAATGACAAATGTCACAATGCTAAATGTCAAAAATGAAAAGTGTCCCCATGAAAAATGTCAATAATGACAAATTTCAAGATGGCAAATGTCAAAGATGTCAAATGACAAATGTCACAATGCTAAATGTCAAAAATGAAAAGTGTCACCATGAAAAATGTCAAAAATAACAAATTTTAAGATGGCAAATGTCAAAGATGTCAAATGACAAATGTCACAATGCTAAATGTCAAAAATGAAAAGTGTCACTATGAAAAATGTCAAAAATGACAAATTTTAAGATGGCAAATGTCAAAACTGACAAATGTCACAATGCTAAATGTCAAAAATGATAAGTGTCACCATGAAAAATGTCAAAAATGAAAAATTTCAATATGGCAAATATCCAAGATGTCAAATGACAAATGTCACAATGCTAAATGTCCAAAAAGACAAATTTCAAGATGGCAAATGTCCAAGATGTCAAATGACAAATTTCACAATGCTAAATGTCAAAAATGAAAAGTGTCACCATGAAAAATGTCAAAAATGACAAACTTCAAGATGGCAAATGTCTAAGATGTCAAATGACAAATGTCACAATGCTAAATGTCAAAAATGAAAAGTGTCACCGTGAAAAATGTCAAAAATGACAAATTTCATGATGGCAAATGCCAAAGATGTCAAATGACAAATGTCACAATGCTAAATGTCAAAAATGAAAAGTGTCACCATGAAAAATGTAAAAAATGACAAATTTCAAGATGGCAAATGTCAAAGATGTCAAATGACAAATGTCACAATGCTAAATGTCAAAAATGAAAAGTGTCCCCATGAAAAATGTCAATAATGACAAATTTCAAGATGGCAAATGTCAAAGATGTCAAATGACAAATGTCACAATGCTAAATGTCAAAAATGAAAAGTGTCACCATGAAAAATGTCAAAAATGACAAATTTCAAGATGGCAAATGTCAAAGATGTCGAATATGACAAATGTCACAATGCTAAATGTCAAAAATGAAAAGTGTCACCATGAAAAATGTTAAAAATGACAAATTTCAAGATGGAAAATGTCAAAGATGTCAAATGACAAATGTCACAATGCTAAATGTCAAAAATGAAAAGTGTCACCATGAAAAATGTCAAAAATGACAAATTTCAAGATGGCTAATGTCAAAGATGTCAAATGACAAATGTCACAATGCTAAATGTCAAAAATGAAAAGTGTCACCATGAAAAATGTCAAAAATGACAAATTTCAAGATGGCAAATGTCAAAGATGTCAAATGACAAATGTCACAATGCTAAATGTCAAAAATAAAAAGTGTCAAAAATGACAAATTTCAAGATGGCAAATGTCTAAGATGTCAAATGACAAATGTCACAATGCTAAATGTCAAAAATGAAAAGTGTCACCGTGAAAAATGTCAAAAATGACAAATTTCATGATGGCAAATGCCAAAGATGTCAAATGACAAATGTCACAATGCTAAATGTCAAAAATGGAAAGTGTCACCATGAAAAATGTAAAAAATGACAAATTTCAAGATGGCAAATGTCAAAGATGTCAAATGACAAATGTCACAATGCTAAATGTCAAAAATGAAAAGTGTCCCCATGAAAAATGTCAATAATGACAAATTTCAAGATGGCAAATGTCAAAGATGTCAAATGACAAATGTCACAATGCTAAATGTCAAAAATGAAAAGTGTCACCATGAAAAATGTCAAAAATAACAAATTTTAAGATGGCAAATGTCAAAGATGTCAAATGACAAATGTCACAATGCTAAATGTCAAAAATGAAAAGTGTCACTATGAAAAATGTCAAAAATGACAAATTTTAAGATGGCAAATGTCAAAACTGACAAATGTCACAATGCTAAATGTCAAAAATGATAAGTGTCACCATGAAAAATGTCAAAAATGACAAATTTCAATATGGCAAATATCCAAGATGTCAAATGACAAATGTCACAATGCTAAATGTCAAAAATGACAAATTTCAAGATGGCAAATGTCCAAGATGTCAAATGACAAATGTCACAATGCTAAATGTCAAAAATGAAAAGTGTCACCATGAAAAATGTCAAAAATGACAAATTTCATGATGGCAAATGCCAAAGATCACAATGCTAAATGTCAAAAATGAAAAGTGTCACCATGAAAAATGTAAAAAATGACAAATTTCAAGATGGCAAATGTCAAAGATGTCAAATGACAAATGTCACAATGCTAAATGTCAAAAATGAAAAGTGTCCCCATGAAAAATGTCAATAATGACAAATTTCAAGATGGCAAATGTCAAAGATGTCAAATGACAAATGTCACAATGCTAAATGTCAAAAATGAAAAGTGTCACCATGAAAAATGTCAAAAATAACAAATTTTAAGATGGCAAATGTCAAAGATGTCAAATGACAAATGTCACAATGCTAAATGTCAAAAATGAAAAGTGTCACTATGAAAAATGTCAAAAATGACAAATTTTAAGATGGCAAATGTCAAAACTGACAAATGTCACAATGCTAAATGTCAAAAATGATAAGTGTCACCATGAAAAATGTCAAAAATGACAAATTTCAATATGGCAAATA
The DNA here is from genome assembly GCA_964028335.1 of Altica lythri. Taxonomy (NCBI): domain Eukaryota; kingdom Metazoa; phylum Arthropoda; class Insecta; order Coleoptera; family Chrysomelidae; genus Altica; species Altica lythri. The sequence goes on along the minus strand of OZ034800.1, from coordinate 10,489,426 downwards.
TCCAAGATGTCAAATGACAAATGTCACAATGCTAAATGTCAAAAATGACAAATTTCAAGATGGCAAATGTCCAAGATGTCAAATGACAAATGTCACAATGCTAAATGTCAAAAATGAAAAGTGTCACCATGAAAAATGTCAAAAATGACAAACTTCAAGATGGCAAATGTCAAAGATGTCAAATGACAAATGTCACAATGCTAAATGTCAAAAATGAAAAGTGTCACCATGAAAAATGTCAAAAATGACAAATTTCAAGATGGCAAATGTCAAAGATGTCAAATGACAAATGTCACAATGCTAAATGTCAAAAATAAAAAGTGTCAAAAATGACAAATTTCAAGATGGCAAATGTCTAAGATGTCAAATGACAAATGTCACAATGCTAAATGTCAAAAATGAAAAGTGTCACCATGAAAAATGTCAAAAATGACAAATTTCATGATGGCAAATGCCAAAGATGTCAAATGACAAATGTCACAATGCTAAATGTCAAAAATGAAAAGTGTCACCATGAAAAATGTAAAAAATGACAAATTTCAAGATGGCAAATGTCAAAGATGTCAAATGACAAATGTCACAATGCTAAATGTCAAAAATGAAAAGTGTCCCCATGAAAAATGTCAATAATGACAAATTTCAAGATGGCAAATGTCAAAGATGTCAAATGACAAATGTCACAATGCTAAATGTCAAAAATGAAAAGTGTCACCATGAAAAATGTCAAAAATGACAAATTTCAAGATGGCAAATGTCAAAGATGTCGAATATGACAAATGTCACAATGCTAAATCTCAAAAATGAAAAGTGTCACCATGAAAAATGTTAAAAATGACAAATTTCAAGATGGCAAATGTCAAAGATGTCAAATGACAAATGTCACAATGCTAAATGTCAAAAATGAAAAGTGTCACCATGAAAAATGTCAAAAATGACAAATTTCAAGATGGCTAATATCAAAGATGTCAAATGACAAATGTCACAATGCTAAATGTCAAAAATGATAAGTGTCACCATGAAAAATGTCAAAAATGACAAATTTCAAGATGGCAAATGTCCAAGATGTCAAATGACAAATGTCACAATGCTAAATGTCAAAAATGACAAATTTCAAGATGGCAAATGTCAAAGATGTCAAATGACAAATGTCACAATGCTAAATGTCAAAAATGAAAAGTGTCACCATGAAAAATGTCAAAAATGACAAATTTCAAGATGGCAAATGTCAAAGATGTCAAATGACAAATGTCACAATGCTAAATGTCAAAAATGAAAAGTGTCACCATGAAAAATGTCAAAAATGACAAATTTCAAGATGGCAAATGCCAAAGATGTCAAATGACAAATGTCACAATGCTAAATGTCAAAAATGAAAAGTGTCACCATGAAAAATGTCAAAAATAACAAATTTCAAGATGGCAAATATCAAAGATGTCAAATGACAAATGTCACAATGCTAAATGTCAAAAATGATAAGTGTCACCATGAAAAATGTCAAAAATGACAAATTTTAAGATGGCAAATGTCCAAGATGTCAAATGACAAATGTCACAATGCTAAATGTCAAAAATGACAAATTTCAAGATGGCAAATGTCAAAGATGTCAAATGACAAATGTCACAATGCTAAATGTCAAAAATGAAAAGTGTCACCATGAAAAATGTCAAAAATGACAAATTTCAAGATGGCAAATGTCAAAGATGTCAAATGACAAATGTCACAATGCTAAATGTCAAAAATGAAAAGTGTCACCATGAAACATGTCAAAAATGACAAATTTCAAGATGGCAAATATCAAAGATGTCAAATGACAAATGTCACAATGCTAAATGTCAAAAATGACAAATTTCAAGATGGCAAATGTCAAAAATGTCAAATGACAAATGTCACAATGCTAAATGTCAAAAATGAAAAGTGTCACCATGAAAAATGTCAAAAATGACAAATTTCAAGATGGCAAATGTCAAAGATGTCAAATGACAAATGTCACAATGCTAAATGTCAAAAATGAAAAGTGTCACCATAAAATGTCAAAAATGACAAATTTTAAGATGGCAAATGTCAAAGATGTCAAATGACAAATGTCACAATGCTAAATGTCAAAAATGAAAAGTGTCAAAAATGACAAATTTCAAGATGGCAAATGTCAAAGATGTCAAATGACAAATGTCACAATGCTAAATGTCAAAAATGAAAAGTGTCACCATAAAAAATGTCAAAAATGACAAATTTCAAGATGGCAAATGTCAAAGATGTCAAATGACAAATGTCACAATGCTAAATGTCAAAAATGAAAAGTGTCACCATGAAAAATGTCAAAAATAACAAATTTCAAGATGGCAAATGTCAAAGATGTCAAATGACAAATGTCACAATGCTAAATGTCAAAAATGAAAAGTGTCCCCATGAAAAATGTCAATAATGACAAATTTCAAGATGGCAAATGTCAAAGATGTCAAATGACAAATGTCACAATGCTAAATGTCAAAAATGAAAAGTGTCACCATGAAAAATGTCAAAAATAACAAATTTTAAGATGGCAAATGTCAAAGATGTCAAATGACAAATGTCACAATGCTAAATGTCAAAAATGAAAAGTGTCACTATGAAAAATGTCAAAAATGACAAATTTTAAGATGGCAAATGTCAAAACTGACAAATGTCACAATGCTAAATGTCAAAAATGATAAGTGTCACCATGAAAAATGTCAAAAATGACAAATTTCAATATGGCAAATATCCAAGATGTCAAATGACAAATGTCACAATGCTAAATGTCAAAAATGACAAATTTCAAGATGGCAAATGTCCAAGATGTCAAATGACAAATGTCACAATGCTAAATGTCAAAAATGAAAAGTGTCACCATGAAAAATGTCAAAAATGACAAACTTCAAGATGGCAAATGTCAAAGATGTCAAATGACAAATGTCACAATGCTAAATGTCAAAAATGAAAAGTGTCACCATGAAAAATGTCAAAAATGACAAATTTCAAGATGGCAAATGTCAAAGATGTCAAATGACAAATGTCACAATGCTAAATGTCAAAAATAAAAAGTGTCAAAAATGACAAATTTCAAGATGGCAAATGTCTAAGATGTCAAATGACAAATGTCACAATGCTAAATGTCAAAAATGAAAAGTGTCACCGTGAAAAATGTCAAAAATGACAAATTTCATGATGGCAAATGCCAAAGATGTCAAATGACAAATGTCACAATGCTAAATGTCAAAAATGAAAAGTGTCACCATGAAAAATGTCAAAAATGACAAATTTCAAGATGGCAAATGTCAAAGATGTCAAATGACAAATGTCACAATGCTAAATGTCAAAAATGAAAAGTGTCCCCATGAAAAATGTCAATAATGACAAATTTCAAGATGGCAAATGTCAAAGATGTCAAATGACAAATGTCACAATGCTAAATGTCAAAAATGAAAAGTGTCACCATAAAAAATGTCAAAAATGACAAATTTCAAGATGGCAAATGTCAAAGATGTCGAATATGACAAATGTCAGAATGCTAAATGTCAAAAATGAAAAGTGTCACCATGAAAAATGTTAAAAATGACAAATTTCAAGATGGCAAATGTCAAAGATGTCAAATGACAAATGTCACAATGCTAAATGTCAAAAATGAAAAGTGTCACCATGAAAAATGTCAAAAATGACAAATTTCAAGATGGCAAATATCAAAGATGTCAAATGACAAATGTCACAATGCTAAATGTCAAAAATGATAAGTGTCACCATGAAAAATGTCAAAAATGACAAATTTCAAGATGGCAAATGTCCAAGATGTCAAATGACAAATGTCACAATGCTAAATGTCAAAAATGAAAAGTGTCCCCATGAAAAATGTCAATAATGACAAATTTCAAGATGGCAAATGTCAAAGATGTCAAATGACAAATGTCACAAGGCTAAATGTCAAAAATGAAAAGTGTCACCATGAAAAATGTCAAAAATAACAAATTTCAAGATGGCAAATGTTAAAGATGTCAAATGACAAATGTCACAATGCTAAATGTCAAAAATGAAAAGTGTCACCATGAAAAATGACAAATTTCAACATGGCAAATGTCGAAACTGACAAATGTCACAATGCTAAATGTCAAAAATGATAAGTGTCACCATGCAAAATGTCAAAAATGACAAATTTCAAAATAGCAAATGTCCAAGATGTCAAATGACAAATGTCACAATGCTAAATGTCAAAAATGACAAATTTCAAGATGGCAAATGTCAAAGATGTCAAATGACAAATGGCACAATGCTAAATGTCAAAAATGAAAAGTGTCACCATAAAAAATGTCAAAAATGACAAATTTCAAGATGGCAAATGTCAAAGATGTCAAATGACAAATGTCACAATGCTAAATGTCAAAAATGAAAAGTGTCACCATGAAAAATGTCAAAAATAACAAATTTCAAGATGGCAAATGTCAAAGATGTCAAATGACAAATGTCACAATGCTAAATATCAAAAATAAAAAGTGTCAGCATGAAACATGTCAAAAATAACAAATTTCAAGATGGCAAATGTCAAAGATGTCAAATGACAAATGTCACAATGCTAAATGTCAAAAATGAAAAGTGTCACCATGAAAAATGTCAAAAATGACAAATTTCAAGATGGCAAATGTCAAAGATGTCAAATGACAAATGTCACAATGCTAAATGTCAAAAATGAAAAGTGTCACCATGAAAAATGTCAAAAATGTCAAAGATGACAAATGTCACAATGCTAAATGTCAAAAATGAAAAGTGTCACCATGAAAAATGTCAAAAATGACAAATTTCAAGATGGCAAATGTCAAAACTGACAAATTTCACAATGCTAAATGTCAAAAATGATAAGTGTCACCATGAAAAATCTCAAAAATGACAAATTTCAAGATGGCAAATGTCCAAGATGTCAAATGACAAATGTCACAATGCTAAATGTCAAAAATGAAAAGTGTCACCATGAAAAATGTCAAAAATGACAAATTTTAAGATGGCAAATGTCAAAGATGTCAAATGACAAATGTCACAATGCTAAATGTCAAAAATGAAAAGTGTCAAAAATGACAAATTTCAAGATGGCAAATGTCTAAGATGTCAAATGTCACAATGCTAAATGTCTAAAATGAAAAGTGTCACCATGAAAAATGTCAAAAATGACAAATTTCAAGATGGCAAATGTCAAAGATGTCAAATGACAAATGTCACAATGCTAAATGTCAAAAATGAAAAGTGTCACCATGAAACATGTCAAAAATGACAAATTTCAAGATGGCAAATATCAAAGATGTCAAATGACAAATGTCACAATGCTAAATGTCAAAAATGACAAATTTCAAGATGGCAAATGTCAAAAATGTCAAATGACAAATGTCACAATGCTAAATGTCAAAAATGAAAAGTGTCACCATGAAAAATGTCAAAAATGACAAATTTCAAGATGGCAAATGTCAAAGATGTCAAATGACAAATGTCACAATGCTAAATGTCAAAAATGAAAAGTGTCACCATAAAATGTCAAAAATGACAAATTTTAAGATGGCAAATGTCAAAGATGTCAAATGACAAATGTCACAATGCTAAATGTCAAAAATGAAAAGTGTCAAAAATGACAAATTTCAAGATGGCAGATGTCAAAGATGTCAAATGACAAATGTCACAATGCTAAATGTCAAAAATGAAAAGTGTCACCATGAAAAATGTCAAAAATGACAAATTTCAAGATGGCAAATGTCAAAGATGTCAAATGACAAATGTCACAATGCTAAATGTCAAAAATGAAAAGTGTCACCATGAAAAATGTCAAAAATAACAAATTTCAAGATGGCAAATGTCAAAGATGTCAAATGACAAATGTCACAATGCTAAATGTCAAAAATGAAAAGTGTCCCCATGAAAAATGTCAATAATGACAAATTTCAAGATGGCAAATGTCAAAGATGTCAAATGACAAATGTCACAATGCTAAATGTCAAAAATGAAAAGTGTCACCATGAAAAATGTCAAAAATAACAAATTTTAAGATGGCAAATGTCAAAGATGTCAAATGACAAATGTCACAATGCTAAATGTCAAAAATGAAAAGTGTCACTATGAAAAATGTCAAAAATGACAAATTTTAAGATGGCAAATGTCAAAACTGACAAATGTCACAATGCTAAATGTCAAAAATGATAAGTGTCACCATGAAAAATGTCAAAAATGACAAATTTCAATATGGCAAATATCCAAGATGTCAAATGACAAATGTCACAATGCTAAATGTCAAAAATGACAAATTTCAAGATGGCAAATGTCCAAGATGTCAAATGACAAATGTCACAATGCTAAATGTCAAAAATGAAAAGTGTCACCATGAAAAATGTCAAAAATGACAAACTTCAAGATGGCAAATGTCAAAGATGTCAAATGACAAATGTCACAATGCTAAATGTCAAAAATGAAAAGTGTCACCATGAAAAATGTCAAAAATGACAAATTTCAAGATGGCAAATGTCAAAGATGTCAAATGACAAATGTCACAATGCTAAATGTCAAAAATGAAAAGTGTCACCATGAAAAATGTCAAAAATGACAAATTTCAAGATGGCAAATGTCAAAGATGTCAAATGACAAATGTCACAATGCTAAATGTCAAAAATGAAAAGTGTCACCATGAAAAATGTCAAAAATAACAAATTTCAAGATGGCAAATGTCAAAGATGTCAAATGACAAATGTCACAATGCTAAATGTCAAAAATGAAAAGTGTCCCCATGAAAAATGTCAATAATGACAAATTTCAAGATGGCAAATGTCAAAGATGTCAAATGACAAATGTCACAATGCTAAATGTCAAAAATGAAAAGTGTCACCATGAAAAATGACAAAAATAACAAATTTTAAGATGGCAAATGTCAAAGATGTCAAATGACAAATGTCACAATGCTAAATGTCAAAAATGAAAAGTGTCACTATGAAAAATGTCAAAAATGACAAATTTTAAGATGGCAAATGTCAAAACTGACAAATGTCACAATGCTAAATGTCAAAAATGATAAGTGTCACCATGAAAAATGTCAAAAAGGACAAATTTCAATATGGCAAATATCCAAGATGTCAAATGACAAATGTCACAATGCTAAATGTCAAAAATGACAAATTTCAAGATGGCAAATGTCCAAGATGTCAAATGACAAATGTCACAATGCTAAATGTCAAAAATGAAAAGTGTCACCATGAAAAATGTCAAAAATGACAAACTTCAAGATGGCAAATGTCAAAGATGTCAAATGACAAATGTCACAATGCTAAATGTCAAAAATGAAAAGTGTCACCATGAAAAATGTCAAAAATGACAAATTTCAAGATGGCAAATGTCAAAGATGTCAAATGACAAATGTCACAATGCTAAATGTCAAAAATAAAAAGTGTCAAAAATGACAAATTTCAAGATGGCAAATGTCTAAGATGTCAAATGACAAATGTCACAATGCTAAATGTCAAAAATGAAAAGTGTCACCGTGAAAAATGTCAAAAATGACAAATTTCATGATGGCAAATGCCAAAGATGTCAAATGACAAATGTCACAATGCTAAATGTCAAAAATGAAAAGTGTCACCATGAAAAATGACAAATTTCAAGATGGCAAATGTCAAAGATGTCAAATGACAAATGTCACAATGCTAAATGTCAAAAATGAAAAGTGTCCCCATGAAAAATGTCAATAATGACAAATTTCAAGATGGCAAATGTCAAAGATGTCAAATGACAAATGTCACAATGCTAAATGTCAAAAATGAAAAGTGTCACCATGAAAAATGTCAAAAATGACAAATTTCAAGATGGCAAATGTCAAAGATGTCGAATATGACAAATGTCACAATGCTAAATGTCAAAAATGAAAAGTGTCACCATGAAAAATGTTAAAAATGACAAATTTCAAGATGGCAAATGTCAAAGATGTCAAATGACAAATGTCACAATGCTAAATGTCAAAAATGAAAAGTGTCACCATGAAAAATGTCAAAAATGACAAATTTCAAGATGGCAAATATCAAAGATGTCAAATGACAAATGTCACAATGCTAAATGTCAAAAATGATAAGTGTCACCATGAAAAATGTCAAAAATGACAAATTTCAAGATGGCAAATGTCCAAGATGTCAAATGACAAATGTCACAATGCTAAATGTCAAAAATGAAAAGTGTCCCCATGAAAAATGTCAATAATGACAAATTTCAAGATGGCAAATGTCAAAGATGTCAAATGACAAATGTCACAAGGCTAAATGTCAAAAATGAAAAGTGTCACCATGAAAAATGTCAAAAATAACAAATTTCAAGATAACAAATGTTAAAGATGTCAAATGACAAATGTCACAATGCTAAATGTCAAAAATGAAAAGTGTCACCATGAAAAATGACAAATTTCAAGATGGCAAATGTCAAAACTGACAAATGTCACAATGCTAAATGTCAAAAATGATAAGTGTCACCATGCAAAATGTCAAAAATGACAAATTTCAAAATAGCAAATGTCCAAGATGTCAAATGACAAATGTCACAATGCTAAATGTCAAAAATGACAAATTTCAAGATGGCAAATGTCAAAGATGTCAAATGACAAATGGCACAATGCTAAATGTCAAAAATGAAAAGTGTCACCATAAAAAATGTCAAAAATGACAAATTTCAAGATGGCAAATGTCAAAGATGTCAAATGACAAATGTCACAATGCTAAATGTCAAAAATGAAAAGTGTCACCATGAAAAATGTCAAAAATAACAAATTTCAAGATGGCAAATGTCAAAGATGTCAAATGACAAATGTCACAATGCTAAATATCAAAAATAAAAAGTGTCAGCATGAAACATGTCAAAAATAACAAATTTCAAGATGGCAAATGTCAAAGATGTCAAATGACAAATGTCACAATGCTAAATGTCAAAAATGAAAAGTGTCACCATGAAAAATGTCAAAAATGACAAATTTCAAGATGGCAAATGTCAAAGATGTCAAATGACAAATGTCACAATGCTAAATGTCAAAAATGAAAAGTGTCACCATGAAAAATGTCAAAAATGTCAAAGATGACAAATGTCACAATGCTAAATGTCAAAAATGAAAAGTGTCACCATGAAAAATGTCAAAAATGACAAATTTCAAGATGGCAAATGTCAAAACTGACAAATTTCACAATGCTAAATGTCAAAAATGATAAGTGTCACCATGAAAAATCTCAAAAATGACAAATTTCAAGATGGCAAATGTCCAAGATGTCAAATGACAAATGTCACAATGCTAAATGTCAAAAATGAAAAGTGTCACCATGAAAAATGTCAAAAATGACAAATTTTAAGATGGCAAATGTCAAAGATGTCAAATGACAAATGTCACAATGCTAAATGTCAAAAATGAAAAGTGTCAAAAATGACAAATTTCAAGATGGCAAATGTCTAAGATGTCAAATGTCACAATGCTAAATGTCTAAAATGAAAAGTGTCACCGTGAAAAATGTCAAAAATGACAAATTTCAAGATGGCAAATGTCAAAGATGTCAAATGACAAATGTCACAATGCTAAATGTCAAAAATGAAAAGTGTCACCATGAAAAATGTCAAAAATGACAAATTTCAAGATGGCAAATGTCAAAGATGTCAAATGACAAATGTCACAATGCTAAATGTCAAAAATGAAAAGTGTCCCCATGAAAAATGTCAATAATGACAAATTTCAAGATGGCAAATGTCAAAGATGTCAAATGACAAATGTCACAATGCTAAATGTCAAAAATGAAAAGTGTCACCATGAAAAATGTCAAAAATGACAAATTTCAAGATGGCAAATGTCAAAGATGTCAAATATGACAAATGTCACAATGCTAAATGTCAAAAATGAAAAGTGTCACCATGAAAAATGTCAAAAATGACAAATTTCAAGATGGCAAATGTCAAAGATGTCAAATGACAAATGTCACAATGCTAAATGTCAAAAATGAAAAGTGTCACCATGAAAAATGTAAAAAATGACAAATTTTAAGATGGCAAATATCAAAGATGTCAAATGACAAATGTCACAATGCTAAATGTCAAAAATGACAAATTTCAAGATGGCAAATGTCAAAGATGTCAAATGACAAATGTCACAATGCTAAATGTCAAAAATGAAAAGTGTCACCATGAAAAATGTCAAAAATGACAAATTTCAAGATGGCAAATGTCAAAGATGTCAAATGACAAATGTCACAATGCTAAATGTAAAAAATGAAAAGTGTCACCATGAAAAATGTCAAAAATAACAAATTTCAAGATGGCAAATGTCAAAGATGTCAAATGACAAATGTCACAATGCTAAATGTCAAAAATGAAAAAGGTCACCATGAAAAATGTCAAAAATGACAAATTTCAAGATGGCAAATGTCAAAGATGTCAAATGACAAATGTCACAATGCTAAATGTCAAAAATGAAAAGTGTCACCATGAAAAATGTCAAAAATAACAAATTTCAAGATGGCAAATGTCAAAGATGTCAAATGACAAATGTCACAATGCTAAATGTCAAAAATGAAAAGTGTCAAAAATGACAAATTTCAAGATGGCAAATGTCCAAACTGACAAATGTCACAATGCTAAATGTCAAAAATAATAAGTGTCACCATGAAAAATGTCAAAAATGACAAATTTCATGATGGCAAATGTTCAAGATGTCAAATGACAAATGTCACAATGCTAAATGTCAAAAATGACAAATTTCAAGATGGCAAATGTCAAAGATGTCAAATGACAAATGTCACAATGCTAAATGTCAAAAATGAAAAGTGTCAAAAATGACAAATTTCAAGATGGCAAATGTCTAAGGTGTCAAATGACAAATGTCACAATGCTAAATGTCAAAAATGAAAAGTGTCACCGTGAAAAATGTCAAAAATGACAAATTTCAAGATGGCAAATGTCAAAGATGTCAAATGACAAATGTCACAATGCTAAATGTCAAAAATGAAAAGTGTCACCATGAAAAATGTCAAAAATGACAAATTTCAAGATGGCAAATGTCAAAGATGTCAAATGACAAATGTCACAATGCTAAATGTCAAAAATGAAAAGTGTCCCCATGAAAAATGTCAATAATGACAAATTTCAAGATGGCAAATGTCAAAGATGTCAAATGACAAATGTCACAATGCTAAATGTCAAAAATGAAAAGTGTCACCATGAAAAATGTCAAAAATAACAAATTTTAAGATGGCAAATGTCAAAGATGTCAAATGACAAATGTCACAATGCTAAATGTCAAAAATGAAAAGTGTCACTATGAAAAATGTCAAAAATGACAAATTTTAAGATGGCAAATGTCAAAACTGACAAATGTCACAATGCTAAATGTCAAAAATGATAAGTGTCACCATGAAAAATGTCAAAAATGACAAATTTCAGTATGGCAAATATCCAAGATGTCAAATGACAAATGTCACAATGCTAAATGTCAAAAATGACAAATTTCAAGATGGCAAATGTCCAAGATGTCAAATGACAAATGTCACAATGCTAAATGTCAAAAATGAAAAGTGTCACCATGAAAAATGTCAAAAATGACAAACTTCAAGATGGCAAATGACAAATGTCACAATGCTAAATGTCAAAAATGAAAAGTGTCACCATGAAAAATGTCAAAAATGACAAATTTCAAGATGGCAAATGTCAAAGATGTCAAATGACAAATGTCACAATGCTAAATGTCAAAAATAAAAAGTGTCAAAAATGACAAATTTCAAGATGGCAAATGTCTAAGATGTCAAATGACAAATGTCACAATGCTAAATGTCAAAAATGAAAAGTGTCACCGTGAAAAATGTCAAAAATGACAAATTTCATGATGGCAAATGCCAAAGATGTCAAATGACAAATGTCACAATGCTAAATGTCAAAAATGAAAAGTGTCACCATGAAAAATGTCAAAAATGACAAATTTCAAGATGGCAAATGTCAAAGATGTCAAATGACAAATGTCACAATGCTAAATGTCAAAAATGAAAAGTGTCCCCATGAAAAATGTCAATAATGACAAATTTCAAGATGGCAAATGTCAAAGATGTCAAATGACAAATGTCACAATGCTAAATGTCAAAAATGAAAAGTGTCACCATGAAAAATGTCAAAAATGACAAATTTCAAGATGGCAAATGTCAAAGATGTCGAATATGACAAATGTCACAATGCTAAATGTCAAAAATGAAAAGTGTCACCATGAAAAATGTTAAAAATGACAAATTTCAAGATGGCAAATGTCAAAGATGTCAAATGACAAATGTCACAATGCTAAATGTCAAAAATGAAAAGTGTCACCATGAAAAATGTCAAAAATGACAAATTTCAAGATGGCTAATATCAAAGATGTCAAATGACAAATGTCACAATGCTAAATGTCAAAAATAATAAGTGTCACCATGAAAAATGTCAAAAATGACAAATTTCATGATGGCAAATGTTCAAGATGTCAAATGACAAATGTCACAATGCTAAATGTCAAAAATGACAAATTTCAAGATGGCAAATGTCAAAGATGTCAAATGACAAATGTCACAATGCTAAATGTCAAAAATGAAAAGTGTCAAAAATGACAAATTTCAAGATGGCAAATGTCTAAGGTGTCAAATGACAAATGTCACAATGCTAAATGTCAAAAATGAAAAGTGTCACCGTGAAAAATGTCAAAAATGACAAATTTCAAGATGGCAAATGTCAAAGATGTCAAATGACAAATGTCACAATGCTAAATGTCAAAAATGAAAAGTGTCACCATGAAAAATGTCAAAAATGACAAATTTCAAGATGGCAAATGTCAAAGATGTCAAATGACAAATGTCACAATGCTAAATGTCAAAAATGAAAAGTGTCCCCATGAAAAATGTCAATAATGACAAATTTCAAGATGGCAAATGTCAAAGATGTCAAATGACAAATGTCACAATGCTAAATGTCAAAAATGAAAAGTGTCACCATGAAAAATGTCAAAAATAACAAATTTTAAGATGGCAAATGTCAAAGATGTCAAATGACAAATGTCACAATGCTAAATGTCAAAAATGAAAAGTGTCACTATGAAAAATGTCAAAAATGACAAATTTTAAGATGGCAAATGTCAAAACTGACAAATGTCACAATGCTAAATGTCAAAAATGATAAGTGTCACCATGAAAAATGTCAAAAATGACAAATTTCAGTATGGCAAATATCCAAGATGTCAAATGACAAATGTCACAATGCTAAATGTCAAAAATGACAAATTTCAAGATGGCAAATGTCCAAGATGTCAAATGACAAATGTCACAATGCTAAATGTCAAAAATGAAAAGTGTCACCATGAAAAATGTCAAAAATGACAAACTTCAAGATGGCAAATGACAAATGTCACAATGCTAAATGTCAAAAATGAAAAGTGTCACCATGAAAAATGTCAAAAATGACAAATTTCAAGATGGCAAATGTCAAAGATGTCAAATGACAAATGTCACAATGCTAAATGTCAAAAATAAAAAGTGTCAAAAATGACAAATTTCAAGATGGCAAATGTCTAAGATGTCAAATGACAAATGTCACAATGCTAAATGTCAAAAATGAAAAGTGTCACCGTGAAAAATGTCAAAAATGACAAATTTCATGATGGCAAATGCCAAAGATGTCAAATGACAAATGTCACAATGCTAAATGTCAAAAATGAAAAGTGTCACCATGAAAAATGTCAAAAATGACAAATTTCAAGATGGCAAATGTCAAAGATGTCAAATGACAAATGTCACAATGCTAAATGTCAAAAATGAAAAGTGTCCCCATGAAAAATGTCAATAATGACAAATTTCAAGATGGCAAATGTCAAAGATGTCAAATGACAAATGTCACAATGCTAAATGTCAAAAATGAAAAGTGTCACCATGAAAAATGTCAAAAATGACAAATTTCAAGATGGCAAATGTCAAAGATGTCGAATATGACAAATGTCACAATGCTAAATGTCAAAAATGAAAAGTGTCACCATGAAAAATGTTAAAAATGACAAATTTCAAGATGGCAAATGTCAAAGATGTCAAATGACAAATGTCACAATGCTAAATGTCAAAAATGAAAAGTGTCACCATGAAAAATGTCAAAAATGACAAATTTCAAGATGGCTAATATCAAAGATGTCAAATGACAAATGTCACAATGCTAAATGTCAAAAATGATAAGTGTCACCATGAAAAATGTCAAAAATGACAAATTTCAAGATGGCAAATGTCCAAGATGTCAAATGACAAATGTCACAATGCTAAATGTCAAAAATGACAAATTTCAAGATGGCAAATGTCAAAGATGTCAAATGACAAATGTCACAATGCTAAATGTCAAAAATGAAAAGTGTCACCATGAAAAATGTCAAAAATGACAAATTTCAAGATGGCAAATGCCAAAGATGTCAAATGACAAATGTCACAATGCTAAATGTCAAAAATGAAAAGTGTCACCATGAAAAATGTCAAAAATAACAAATTTCAAGATGGCAAATATCAAAGATGTCAAATGACAAATGTCACAATGCTAAATGTCAAAAATGATAAGTGTCACCATGAAAAATGTCAAAAATGACAAATTTCAAGATGGCAAATGTCCAAGATGTCAAATGACAAATGTCACAATGCTAAATGTCAAAAATGACAAATTTCAAGATGGCAAATGTCAAAGATGTCAAATGACAAATGTCACAATGCTAAATGTCAAAAATGAAAAGTGTCACCATGAAAAATGTCAAAAATGACAAATTTCAAGATGGCAAATGTCAAAGATGTCAAATGACAAATGTCACAATGCTAAATGTCAAAAATGAAAAGTGTCACCATGAAACATGTCAAAAATGACAAATTTCAAGATGGCAAATATCAAAGATGTCAAATGACAAATGTCACAATGCTAAATGTCAAAAATGACAAATTTCAAGATGGCAAATGTCAAAAATGTCAAATGACAAATGTCACAATGCTAAATGTCAAAAATGAAAAGTGTCACCATGAAAAATGTCAAAAATGACAAATTTCAAGATGGCAAATGTCAAAGATGTCAAATGACAAATGTCACAATGCTAAATGTCAAAAATGAAAAGTGTCACCATAAAATGTCAAAAATGACAAATTTTAAGATGGCAAATGTCAAAGATGTCAAATGACAAATGTCACAATGCTAAATGTCAAAAATGAAAAGTGTCAAAAATGACAAATTTCAAGATGGCAAATGTCAAAGATGTCAAATGACAAATGTCACAATGCTAAATGTCAAAAATGAAAAGTGTCACCATGAAAAATGTCAAAAATGACAAATTTCAAGATGGCAAATGTCAAAGATGTCAAATGACAAATGTCACAATGCTAAATGTCAAAAATGAAAAGTGTCACCATGAAAAATGTCAAAAATAACATATTTCAAGATGGCAAATGTCAAAGATGTCAAATGACAAATGTCACAATGCTAAATGTCAAAAATGAAAAGTGTCACCATAAAAAATGTCAAAAATGACAAATTTCAAGATGGCAAATGTCAAAACTGACAAATGTCACAATGCTAAATGTCAAAAATGATAAGTGTCACCATGAAAAATGCCAAAAATGACAAATTTCAAAATAGCAAATGTCCAAGATGTCAAATGACAAATGTCACAATGCTAAATGTCAAAAATGACAAATTTCAAGATGGCAAATGTCAAAGATGTCAAATGACAAATGGCACAATGCTAAATGTCAAAAATGAAAAGTGTCACCATGAAAAATGTCAAAAATGACAAATTTCAAGATGGAAAATGTCAAAGATGTCAAATGACAAATGTCACAATGCTAAATGTCAAAAATGAAAAGTGTCACCATGAAAAATGTCAAAAATAACAAATTTCAAGATGGCAAATGTCAAAGATGTCAAATGACAAATGTCACAATGCTAAATGTCAAAAATGAAAAGTGTCACCATGAAAAATGTCAAAAATGACAAATTTCAAGATGGCAAATGTCAAACAATGCAAATGACAAATGTCACAATGCTAAATGTCAAAAATGAAAAGTGTCACCATGAAAAATGTCAAAAATGACAAATTTCAAGATGGCAAATGTCAAAGATGTCAAATGACAAATGTCACAATGCTAAATGTCAAAAATGAAAAGTGTCACCATGAAAAATGTCAAAAATGTCAAAGATGACAAATGTCACAATGCTAAATGTCAAAAATGAAAAGTGTCACCATGAAAAATGTCAAAAATGACAAATTTCAAGATGGAAAATGTCAAAACTGACAAAGGTCACAATGATAAATGTCAAAAATGATAAGTGTCACCATGAAAAATGTCAAAAATGACAAATTTCAAGATGGCAAATGTCCAAGATGTCAAATGACAAATGTCACAATGCTAAATGTCAAAAATGAAAAGTGTCACCATAAAAGGTCAAAAATGACAAATTTTAAGATGGCAAATGTCAAAGATGTCAAATGACAAATGTCACAATGCTAAATGTCAAAAATGAAAAGTGTCAAAAATGACAAATTTCAAGATGGCAAATGTCAAAGATGTCAAATGTCACAATGCTAAATGTCAAAAATGAAAAGTGTCACCATGAAAAATGTTAAAAATGACAAATTTCAAGATGGCAAATGTCAAAGATGTCAAATGACAAATGTCACAAGGCTAAATGTCAAAAATGAAAAGTGTCACCATAAAAAATGTCAAAAATAACAAATTTCAAGATGGCAAATGTCCAAGATGTCAAATGACAAATGTCACAATGCTAAATGTCAAAAATGAAAAGTGTCACCATGAAAAATGTCTAAAATGACAAATTTCAAGATGGCAAATGTCAAAACTGACAAATGTCACAATGCTAAATGTCAAAAATGATAAGTGTCACCATGAAAAATGTCAAAAATGACAAATTTCAAAATAGCAAATGTCCAAGATGTCAAATGACAAATGTCACAATGCTAAATGTCAAAAATGACAAATTTCAAGATGGCAAATGTCAAAGATGTCATATGACAAATGGCACAATGCTAAATGTCAAAAATGAAAAGTGTCACCATGAAAAATGCCAAAAATGACAAATTTCAAGATGGCAAATGTCAAAGATGTCAAATGACAAATGTCACAATGCTAAATGTCAAAAATGAAAAGTGTCACCATGAAAAATGTCAAAAATAACAAATTTCAAGATGGCAAATGTCAAAGATGTCAAATGACAAATGTCACAATGCTAAATGTCAAAAATAAAAAGTGTCAGCATGAAAAATGTCAAAAATAACAAATTTCAAGATGGCAAATGTCAAAGATGTCAAATGACAAATGTCACAATGCTAAATGTCAAAAATGAAAAGTGTCACCATGAAAAATGTCAAAAATGACAAATTTCAAGATGGCAAATGTCAAAGATGTCAAATGACAAATGTCACAATGCTAAATGTCAAAAATGAAAAGTGTCACTATGAAACATGTCAAAAATGACAAATTTCAAGATGGCAAATATCAAAGATGTCAAATGACAAATGTCACAATGCTAAATGTCAAAAATGACAAATTTCAAGATGGCAAATGTCAAAAATGTCAAATGACAAATGTCAAAAATGAAAAGTGTCATCATGAAAAATGTCAAAAATGACAAATTTCAAGATGGAAAATGTCAAAGATGTCAAATGACAAATGTCACAATGCTAAATGTCAAAAATGAAAAGTGTCACCATGAAAAATGTCAAAAATAACAAATTTCAAGATGGCAAATGTCAAAGATGTCAAATGACAAATGTCACAATGCTAAATGTCAAAAATGAAAAGTGTCACCATGAAAAATGTCAAAAATGACAAATTTCAAGATGGCAAATGTCAAACAATGCAAATGACAAATGTCACAATGCTAAATGTCAAAAATGAAAAGTGTCACCATGAAAAATGTCAAAAATGACAAATTTCAAGATGGCAAATGTCAAAGATGTCAAATGACAAATGTCACAATGCTAAATGTCAAAAATGAAAAGTGTCACCATGAAAAATGTCAAAAATGTCAAAGATGACAAATGTCACAATGCTAAATGTCAAAAATGAAAAGTGTCACCATGAAAAATGTCAAAAATGACAAATTTCAAGATGGCAAATGTCAAAACTGACAAAGGTCACAATGATAAATGTCAAAAATGATAAGTGTCACCATGAAAAATGTCAAAAATGACAAATTTCAAGATGGCAAATGTCCAAGATGTCAAATGACAAATGTCACAATGCTAAATGTCAAAAATGAAAAGTGTCACCATAAAAGGTCAAAAATGACAAATTTTAAGATGGCAAATGTCAAAGATGTCAAATGACAAATGTCACAATGCTAAATGTCAAAAATGAAAAGTGTCAAAAATGACAAATTTCAAGATGGCAAATGTCAAAGATGTCAAAAGTCACAATGCTAAATGTCAAAAATGAAAAGTGTCACCATGAAAAATGTTAAAAATGACAAATTTCAAGATGGCAAATGTCAAAGATGACAAATGTCACAAGGCTAAATGTCAAAAATGAAAAGTGTCACCATGAAAAATGTCAAAACTAACAAATTTCAAGATGGCAAATGTCCAAGATGTCAAATGACAAATGTCACAATGCTAAATGTCAAAAATGAAAAGTGTCACCATGAAAAATGTCTAAAATGACAAATTTCAAGATGGCAAATGTCAAAACTGACAAATGTCACAATGCTAAATGTCAAAAATGATAAGTGTCACCATGAAAAATGTCAAAAATGACAAATTTCAAAATAGCAAATGTCCAAGATGTCAAATGACAAATGTCACAATGCTAAATGTCAAAAATGACAAATTTCAAGATGGCAAATGTCAAAGATGTCATATGACAAATGGCACAATGCTAAATGTCAAAAATGAAAAGTGTCACCATGAAAAATGCCAAAAATGACAAATTTCAAGATGGCAAATGTCAAAGATGTCAAATGACAAATGTCACAATGCTAAATGTCAAAAATGAAAAGTGTCACCATGAAAAATGTCAAAAATAACAAATTTCAAGATGGCAAATGTCAAAGATGTCAAATGACAAATGTCACAATGCTAAATGTCAAAAATAAAAAGTGTCAGCATGAAAAATGTCAAAAATAACAAATTTCAAGATGGCAAATGTCAAAGATGTCAAATGACAAATGTCACAATGCTAAATGTCAAAAATGAAAAGTGTCACCATGAAAAATGTCAAAAATGTCAAAGATGACAAATGTCACAATGCTAAATGTCAAAAATGAAAAGTGTCACCATGAAAAATGTCAAAAATGACAAACTTCAAGATGGCAAATGTCAAAACTGACAAATTTCACAATGCTAAATGTCAAAAATGATAAGTGTCACCATGAAAAATGTCAATAATGACAAATTTTAAGATGGCAAATGTCAAAGATGTCAAATGACAAATGTCACAATGCTAAATGTCAAAAATGAAAAGTGTCACCATGAAAAATGTCAAAAATAACAAATTTTAAGATGGCAAATGTCAAAGATGTCAAATGACAAATGTCACAATGCTAAATGTCAAAAATGAAAAGTGTCACTATGAAAAATGTCAAAAATGACAAATTTTAAGATGGCAAATGTCAAAACTGACAAATGTCACAATGCTAAATGTCAAAAATGATAAGTGTCACCATGAAAAATGTCAAAAATGACAAATTTCAATATGGCAAATATCCAAGATGTCAAATGACAAATGTCACAATGCTAAATGTCAAAAATGACAAATTTCAAGATGGCAAATGTCCAAGATGTCAAATGACAAATGTCACAATGCTAAATGTCAAAAATGAAAAGTGTCACCATGAAAAATGTCAAAAATGACAAACTTTAAGATGGCAAATGTCAAAGATGTCAAATGACAAATGTCACAATGCTAAATGTCAAAAATGAAAAGTGTCACCATGAAAAATGTCAAAAATGACAAATTTCAAGATGGCAAATGTCAAAGATGTCAAATGACAAATGTCACAATGCTAAATGTCAAAAATAAAAAGTGTCAAAAATGACAAATTTCAAGATGGCAAATGTCTAAGATGTCAAATGACAAATGTCACAATGCTAAATGTCAAAAATGAAAAGTGTCACCGTGAAAAATGTCAAAAATGACAAATTTCATGATGGCAAATGCCAAAGATGTCAAATGACAAATGTCACAATGCTAAATGTCAAAAATAAAAAGTGTCACCATGAAAAATGTCAAAAATGACAAATTTCAAGATGGCAAATGTCAAAGATGTCAAATGACAAATGTCACAATGCTAAATGTCAAAAATGAAAAGTGTTCCCATGAAAAATGTCAATAATGACAAATTTCAAGATGGCAAATGTCAAAGATGTCAAATGACAAATGTCACAATGCTAAATGTCAAAAATGAAAAGTGTCACCATGAAAAATGTCAAAAATGACAAATTTCAAGATGGCAAATGTCAAAGATGTCGAATATGACAAATGTCACAATGCTAAATGTCAAAAATGAAAAGTGTCACCATGAAAAATGTTAAAAATGACAAATTTCAAGATGGCAAATGTCAAAGATGTCAAATGACAAATGTCACAATGCTAAATGTCAAAAATGAAAAGTGTCACCATGAAAAATGTCAAAAATGACAAATTTCAAGATGGCTAATATCAAAGATGTCAAATGACAAATGTCACAATGCTAAATGTCAAAAATGATAAGTGTCACCATGAAAAATGTCAAAAATGACAAATTTCAAGATGGCAAATGTCCAAGATGTCAAATGACAAATGTCACAATGCTAAATGTCAAAAATGACAAATTTCAAGATGGCAAATGTCAAAGATGTCAAATGACAAATGTCACAATGCTAAATGTCAAAAATGAAAAGTGTCACCATGAAAAATGTCAAAAATGACAAATTTCAAGATGGCAAATGCCAAAGATGTCAAATGACAAATGTCACAATGCTAAATGTCAAAAATGAAAAGTGTCACCATGAAAAATGTCAAAAATAACAAATTTCAAGATGGCAAATATCAAAGATGTCAAATGACAAATGTCACAATGCTAAATGTCAAAAATGATAAGTGTCACCATGAAAAATGTCAAAAATGACAAATTTCAAGATGGCAAATGTCCAAGATGTCAAATGACAAATGTCACAATGCTAAATGTCAAAAATGACAAATTTCAAGATGGCAAATGTCAAAGATGTCAAATGACAAATGTCACAATGCTAAATGTCAAAAATGAAAAGTGTCACCATGAAAAATGTCAAAAATGACAAATTTCAAGATGGCAAATGTCAAAGATGTCAAATGACAAATGTCACAATGCTAAATGTCAAAAATGAAAAGTGTCACCATGAAACATGTCAAAAATGACAAATTTCAAGATGGCAAATATCAAAGATGTCAAATGACAAATGTCACAATGCTAAATGTCAAAAATGACAAATTTCAAGATGGCAAATGTCAAAAATGTCAAATGACAAATGTCACAATGCTAAATGTCAAAAATGAAAAGTGTCACCATGAAAAATGTCAAAAATGACAAATTTCAAGATGGCAAATGTCAAAGATGTCAAATGACAAATGTCACAATGCTAAATGTCAAAAATGAAAAGTGTCAAAAATGACAAATTTCAAGATGGCAAATGTCAAAGATGTCAAATGACAAATGTCACAATGCTAAATGTCAAAAATGAAAAGTGTCACCATGAAAAATGTCAAAAATGACAAATTTCAAGATGGCAAATGTCAAAGATGTCAAATGACAAATGTCACAATGCTAAATGTCAAAAATGAAAAGTGTCACCATGAAAAATGTCAAAAATAACATATTTCAAGATGGCAAATGTCAAAGATGTCAAATGACAAATGTCACAATGCTAAATGTCAAAAATGAAAAGTGTCACCATAAAAAATGTCAAAAATGACAAATTTCAAGATGGCAAATGTCAAAACTGACAAATGTCACAATGCTAAATGTCAAAAATGATAAGTGTCACCATGAAAAATGCCAAAAATGACAAATTTCAAAATAGCAAATGTCCAAGATGTCAAATGACAAATGTCACAATGCTAAATGTCAAAAATGACAAATTTCAAGATGGCAAATGTCAAAGATGTCAAATGACAAATGGCACAATGCTAAATGTCAAAAATGAAAAGTGTCACCATGAAAAATGTCAAAAATGACAAATTTCAAGATGGAAAATGTCAAAGATGTCAAATGACAAATGTCACAATGCTAAATGTCAAAAATGAAAAGTGTCACCATGAAAAATGTCAAAAATAACAAATTTCAAGATGGCAAATGTCAAAGATGTCAAATGACAAATGTCACAATGCTAAATGTCAAAAATGAAAAGTGTCACCATGAAAAATGTCAAAAATGACAAATTTCAAGATGGCAAATGTCAAACAATGCAAATGACAAATGTCACAATGCTAAATGTCAAAAATGAAAAGTGTCACCATGAAAAATGTCAAAAATGACAAATTTCAAGATGGCAAATGTCAAAGATGTCAAATGACAAATGTCACAATGCTAAATGTCAAAAATGAAAAGTGTCACCATGAAAAATGTCAAAAATGTCAAAGATGACAAATGTCACAATGCTAAATGTCAAAAATGAAAAGTGTCACCATGAAAAATGTCAAAAATGACAAATTTCAAGATGGAAAATGTCAAAACTGACAAAGGTCACAATGATAAATGTCAAAAATGATAAGTGTCACCATGAAAAATGTCAAAAATGACAAATTTCAAGATGGCAAATGTCCAAGATGTCAAATGACAAATGTCACAATGCTAAATGTCAAAAATGAAAAGTGTCACCATAAAAGGTCAAAAATGACAAATTTTAAGATGGCAAATGTCAAAGATGTCAAATGACAAATGTCACAATGCTAAATGTCAAAAATGAAAAGTGTCAAAAATGACAAATTTCAAGATGGCAAATGTCAAAGATGTCAAATGTCACAATGCTAAATGTCAAAAATGAAAAGTGTCACCATGAAAAATGTTAAAAATGACAAATTTCAAGATGGCAAATGTCAAAGATGTCAAATGACAAATGTCACAAGGCTAAATGTCAAAAATGAAAAGTGTCACCATGAAAAATGTCAAAAATAACAAATTTCAAGATGGCAAATGTCCAAGATGTCAAATGACAAATGTCACAATGCTAAATGTCAAAAATGAAAAGTGTCACCATGAAAAATGTCTAAAATGACAAATTTCAAGATGGCAAATGTCAAAACTGACAAATGTCACAATGCTAAATGTCAAAAATGATAAGTGTCACCATGAAAAATGTCAAAAATGACAAATTTCAAAATAGCAAATGTCCAAGATGTCAAATGACAAATGTCACAATGCTAAATGTCAAAAATGACAAATTTCAAGATGGCAAATGTCAAAGATGTCATATGACAAATGGCACAATGCTAAATGTCAAAAATGAAAAGTGTCACCATGAAAAATGCCAAAAATGACAAATTTCAAGATGGCAAATGTCAAAGATGTCAAATGACAAATGTCACAATGCTAAATGTCAAAAATGAAAAGTGTCACCATGAAAAATGTCAAAAATAACAAATTTCAAGATGGCAAATGTCAAAGATGTCAAATGACAAATGTCACAATGCTAAATGTCAAAAATAAAAAGTGTCAGCATGAAAAATGTCAAAAATAACAAATTTCAAGATGGCAAATGTCAAAGATGTCAAATGACAAATGTCACAATGCTAAATGTCAAAAATGAAAAGTGTCACCATGAAAAATGTCAAAAATGACAAATTTCAAGATGGCAAATGTCAAAGATGTCAAATGACAAATGTCACAATGCTAAATGTCAAAAATGAAAAGTGTCACTATGAAACATGTCAAAAATGACAAATTTCAAGATGGCAAATATCAAAGATGTCAAATGACAAATGTCACAATGCTAAATGTCAAAAATGACAAATTTCAAGATGGCAAATGTCAAAAATGTCAAATGACAAATGTCAAAAATGAAAAGTGTCATCATGAAAAATGTCAAAAATGACAAATTTCAAGATGGAAAATGTCAAAGATGTCAAATGACAAATGTCACAATGCTAAATGTCAAAAATGAAAAGTGTCACCATGAAAAATGTCAAAAATAACAAATTTCAAGATGGCAAATGTCAAAGATGTCAAATGACAAATGTCACAATGCTAAATGTCAAAAATGAAAAGTGTCACCATGAAAAATGTCAAAAATGACAAATTTCAAGATGGCAAATGTCAAACAATGCAAATGACAAATGTCACAATGCTAAATGTCAAAAATGAAAAATGTCAAAAATGACAAATTTCAAGATGGCAAATGTCAAAGATGTCAAATGACAAATGTCACAATGCTAAATGTCAAAAATGAAAAGTGTCACCATGAAAAATGTCAAAAATGTCAAAGATGACAAATGTCACAATGCTAAATGTCAAAAATGAAAAGTGTCACCATGAAAAATGTCAAAAATGACAAATTTCAAGATGGCAAATGTCAAAACTGACAAAGGTCACAATGATAAATGTCAAAAATGATAAGTGTCACCATGAAAAATGTCAAAAATGACAAATTTCAAGATGGCAAATGTCCAAGATGTCAAATGACAAATGTCACAATGCTAAATGTCAAAAATGAAAAGTGTCACCATAAAAGGTCAAAAATGACAAATTTTAAGATGGCAAATGTCAAAGATGTCAAATGACAAATGTCACAATGCTAAATGTCAAAAATGAAAAGTGTCAAAAATGACAAATTTCAAGATGGCAAATGTCAAAGATGTCAAAAGTCACAATGCTAAATGTCAAAAATGAAAAGTGTCACCATGAAAAATGTTAAAAATGACAAATTTCAAGATGGCAAATGTCAAAGATGACAAATGTCACAAGGCTAAATGTCAAAAATGAAAAGTGTCACCATGAAAAATGTCAAAAATAACAAATTTCAAGATGGCAAATGTCCAAGATGTCAAATGACAAATGTCACAATGCTAAATGTCAAAAATGAAAAGTGTCACCATGAAAAATGTCTAAAATGACAAATTTCAAGATGGCAAATGTCAAAACTGACAAATGTCACAATGCTAAATGTCAAAAATGATAAGTGTCACCATGAAAAATGTCAAAAATGACAAATTTCAAAATAGCAAATGTCCAAGATGTCAAATGACAAATGTCACAATGCTAAATGTCAAAAATGACAAATTTCAAGATGGCAAATGTCAAAGATGTCATATGACAAATGGCACAATGCTAAATGTCAAAAATGAAAAGTGTCACCATGAAAAATGCCAAAAATGACAAATTTCAAGATGGCAAATGTCAAAGATGTCAAATGACAAATGTCACAATGCTAAATGTCAAAAATGAAAAGTGTCACCATGAAAAATGTCAAAAATAACAAATTTCAAGATGGCAAATGTCAAAGATGTCAAATGACAAATGTCACAATGCTAAATGTCAAAAATAAAAAGTGTCAGCATGAAAAATGTCAAAAATAACAAATTTCAAGATGGCAAATGTCAAAGATGTCAAATGACAAATGTCACAATGCTAAATGTCAAAAATGAAAAGTGTCACCATGAAAAATGTCAAAAATGTCAAAGATGACAAATGTCACAATGCTAAATGTCAAAAATGAAAAGTGTCACCATGAAAAATGTCAAAAATGACAAACTTCAAGATGGCAAATGTCAAAACTGACAAATTTCACAATGCTAAATGTCAAAAATGATAAGTGTCACCATGAAAAATGTCAATAATGACAAATTTTAAGATGGCAAATGTCAAAGATGTCAAATGACAAATGTCACAATGCTAAATGTCAAAAATGAAAAGTGTCACCATGAAAAATGTCAAAAATAACAAATTTTAAGATGGCAAATGTCAAAGATGTCAAATGACAAATGTCACAATGCTAAATGTCAAAAATGAAAAGTGTCACTATGAAAAATGTCAAAAATGACAAATTTTAAGATGGCAAATGTCAAAACTGACAAATGTCACAATGCTAAATGTCAAAAATGATAAGTGTCACCATGAAAAATGTCAAAAATGACAAATTTCAATATGGCAAATATCCAAGATGTCAAATGACAAATGTCACAATGCTAAATGTCAAAAATGACAAAATTCAAGATGGCAAATGTCCAAGATGTCAAATGACAAATGTCACAATGCTAAATGTCAAAAATGAAAAGTGTCACCATGAAAAATGTCAAAAATGACAAACTTTAAGATGGCAAATGTCAAAGATGTCAAATGACAAATGTCACAATGCTAAATGTCAAAAATGAAAAGTGTCACCATGAAAAATGTCAAAAATGACAAATTTCAAGATGGCAAATGTCAAAGATGTCAAATGACAAATGTCACAATGCTAAATGTCAAAAATAAAAAGTGTCAAAAATGACAAATTTCAAGATGGCAAATGTCTAAGATGTCAAATGACAAATGTCACAATGCTAAATGTCAAAAATGAAAAGTGTCACCGTGAAAAATGTCAAAAATGACAAATTTCATGATGGCAAATGCCAAAGATGTCAAATGACAAATGTCACAATGCTAAATGTCAAAAATAAAAAGTGTCACCATGAAAAATGTCAAAAATGACAAATTTCAAGATGGCAAATGTCAAAGATGTCAAATGACAAATGTCACAATGCTAAATGTCAAAAATGAAAAGTGTTCCCATGAAAAATGTCAATAATGACAAATTTCAAGATGGCAAATGTCAAAGATGTCAAATGACAAATGTCACAATGCTAAATGTCAAAAATGAAAAGTGTCACCATGAAAAATGTCAAAAATGACAAATTTCAAGATGGCAAATGTCAAAGATGTCGAATATGACAAATGTCACAATGCTAAATGTCAAAAATGAAAAGTGTCACCATGAAAAATGTCAAAAATGACAAATTTCAAGATGGCAAATATCAAAGATGTCAAATGACAAATGTCACAATGCTAAATGTCAAAAATGATAAGTGTCACCATGAAAAATGTCAAAAATGACAAATTTCAAGATGGCAAATGTCCAAGATGTCAAATGACAAATGTCACAATGCTAAATGTCAAAAATGAAAAGTGTCCCCATGAAAAATGTCAATAATGACAAATTTCAAGATGGCAAATGTCAAAGATGTCAAATGACAAATGTCACAAGGCTAAATGTCAAAAATGAAAAGTGTCACCATGAAAAATGTCAAAAATAACAAATTTCAAGATGGCAAATGTCAAAGATGTCAAATGACAAATGTCACAATGCTAAATGTCAAAAATGAAAAGTGTCAACATGAAAAATGTCAAAAATGACAAATTTCAAGATGGCAAATGTCAAAACTGACAAATGTCACAATGCTAAATGTCAAAAATGATAAGTGTCACCATGAAAAATGTCAAAAATGACAAATTTCAAAATAGCAAATGTCCAAGATGTCAAATGACAAATGTCACAATGCTAAATGTCAAAAATGACAAATTTCAAGATGGCAAATGTCAAAGATGTCAAATGACAAATGGCACAATGCTAAATGTCAAAAATGAAAAGTGTCACCATGAAAAATGTCAAAAATGACAAATTTCAAGATGGCAAATGTCAAAGATGTCAAATGACAAATGTCACAATGCTAAATGTCAAAAATGAAAAGTGTCACCATGAAAAATGTCAAAAATAACAAATTTCAAGATGGCAAATGTCAAAGATGTCAAATGACAAATGTCACAATGCTAAATGTCAAAAATAAAAAGTGTCAGCATGAAACATGTCAAAAATAACAAATTTCAAGATGGCAAATGTCAAAGATGTCAAATGACAAATGTCACAATGCTAAATGTCAAAAATGAAAAGTGTCACCATGAAAAATGTCAAAAATGACAAATTTCAAGATGGCAAATGTCAAAGATGTCAAATGACAAATGTCACAATGCTAAATGTCAAAAATGAAAAGTGTCACCATGAAAAATGTCAAAAATGTCAAAGATGACAAATGTCACAATGCTAAATGTCAAAAATGAAAAGTGTCACCATGAAAAATGTCAAAAATGACAAATTTCAAGATGGCAAATGTCAAAACTGACAAATTTCACAATGCTAAATGTCAAAAATGATAAGTGTCACCATGAAAAATCTCAAAAATGACAAATTTCAAGATGGCAAATGTCCAAGATGTCAAATGACAAATGTCACAATGCTAAATGTCAAAAATGAAAAGTGTCACCATGAAAAATGTCAAAAATGACAAATTTTAAGATGGCAAATGTCAAAGATGTCAAATGACAAATGTCACAATGCTAAATGTCAAAAATGAAAAGTGTCAAAAATGACAAATTTCAAGATGGCAAATGTCTAAGATGTCAAATGTCACAATGCTAAATGTCAAAAATGAAAAGTGTCACCGTGAAAAATGTCAAAAATGACAAATTTCAAGATGGCAAATGTCAAAGATGTCAAATGACAAATGTCACAATGCTAAATGTCAAAAATGAAAAGTGTCACCATGAAAAATGTCAAAAATGACAAATTTCAAGATGGCAAATGTCAAAGATGTCAAATGACAAATGTCACAATGCTAAATGTCAAAAATGAAAAGTGTCCCCATGAAAAATGTCAATAATGACAAATTTCAAGATGGCAAATGTCAAAGATGTCAAATGACAA
The DNA here is from genome assembly GCA_964028335.1 of Altica lythri. Lineage (NCBI taxonomy): Eukaryota > Metazoa > Arthropoda > Insecta > Coleoptera > Chrysomelidae > Altica > Altica lythri. Next base: position 10,460,721 of record OZ034800.1, on the reverse strand, counting down.
ATGTCACAATGCTAAATGTCAAAAATGAAAAGTGTCACCATGAAAAATGTCAAAAATGACAAATTTCGAGATGGCAAATATCAAAGATGTCAAATATGACAAATGTCACAATGCTTAATGTCAAAAATGAAAAGTGTCACCATGAAAAATGTCAAAAATGACAAATTTCAAGATGGCAAATGTCAAAGATGTCAAATGACAAATGTCACAATGCTAAATGTCAAAAATAAAAAGTGTCACCATGAAAAATGTAAAAAATGACAAATTTCAAGATGGCAAATATCAAAGATGTCAAATGACAAATGTCACAATGCTAAATGTCAAAAATGACAAATTTCAAGATGGCAAATGTCAAAGATGTCAAATGACAAATGTCACAATGCTAAATGTCAAAAATAAAAAGTGTCACCATGAAAAATGTCAAAAATGACAAATTTCAAGATGGCAAATGTCAAAGATGTCAAATGACAAATGTCACAATGCTAAATGTCAAAAATGAAAAGTGTCACCATGAAAAATGTCAAAAATAACAAATTTCAAGATGGAAAATGTCAAAGATGTCAAATGACAAATGTCACAATGCTAAATGTCAAAAATGAAAAAGGTCACCATGAAAAATGTCAAAAATGACAAATTTCAAGATGGCAAATGTCAAAGATGTCAAATGACAAATGTCACAATGCTAAATGTCAAAAATGAAAAGTGTCACCATAAAAGGTCAAAAATGACAAATTTTAAGATGGCAAATGTCAAAGATGTCAAATGACAAATGTCACAATGCTAAATGTCAAAAATGAAAAGTGTCAAAAATGACAAATTTCAAGATGGCAAATGTCAAAGATGTCAAATGTCACAATGCTAAATGTCAAAAATGAAAAGTGTCACCATGAAAAATGTTAAAAATGACAAATTTCAAGATGGCAAATGTCAAAGATGTCAAATGACAAATGTCACAATGCTAAATGTCAAAAATGAAAAGTGTCACCATGAAAAATGTCAAAAATGACAAATTTCAAGATGGCAAATGTCAAAGATGTCAAATGACAAATGTCACAATGCTAAATGTCAAAAATGAAAAGTGTCACCATGAAAAATGTCAAAAATGTCAAAGATGACAAATGTCACAATGCTAAATGTCAAAAATGAAAAGTGTCACCATGAAAAATGTCAAAAATGACAAATTTCAAGATGGCAAATGTCAAAACTGACAAATTTCACAATGCTAAATGTCAAAAATGATAGGTGTCACCATGAAAAATCTCAAAAATGACAAATTTCAAGATGGCAAATGTCCAAGATGTTAAATGACAAATGTCACAATGCTAAATGTCAAAAATGAAAAGTGTCACCATGAAAAATGTCAAAAATGACAAATTTTAAGATGGCAAATGTCAAAGATGTCAAATGACAAATGTCACAATGCTAAATGTCAAAAATGAAAAGTGTCAAAAATGACAAATTTCAAGATGGCAAATGTCTAAGATGTCAAATGTCACAATGCTAAATGTCAAAAATGAAAAGTGTCACCGTGAAAAATGTCAAAAATGACAAATTTCAAGATGGCAAATATCAAAGATGTCAAATGACAAATGTCACAATGCTAAATGTCAAAAATGAAAAGTGTCACCATGAAAAATGTCAAAAATGACAAATTTCAAGATAGCAAATGTCAAAGATGTCAAATGACAAATGTCACAATGCTAAATGTCAAAAATGAAAAGTGTCCCCATGAAAAATGTCAATAATGACAAATTTCAAGATGGCAAATGTCAAAGATGTCAAATGACAAATGTCACAATGCTAAATGTCAAAAATGAAAGGTGTCACCATGAAAAATGTCAAAAATGACAAATTTCAAGATGGCAAATGTCAAAGATGTCAAATATGACAAATGTCACAATGCTAAATGTCAAAAATGAAAAGTGTCACCATGAAAAATGTCAAAAATGACAAATTTCAAGATGGCAAATGTCAAAGATGTCAAATGACAAATGTCACAATGCTAAATGTCAAAAATGAAAAGTGTCACCATGAAAAATGTAAAAAATGACAAATTTCAAGATGGCAAATATCAAAGATGTCAAATGACAAATGTCACAATGCTAAATGTCAAAAATGACAAATTTCAAGATGGCAAATGTCAAAGATGTCAAATGACAAATGTCACAATGCTAAATGTCAAAAATGAAAAGTGTCACCATGAAAAATGTCAAAAATGACAAATTTCAAGATGGCAAATGTCAAAGATGTCAAATGACAAATGTCACAATGCTAAATGTCAAAAATGAAAAGTGTCACCATGAAAAATGTCAAAAATAACAAATTTCAAGATGGCAAATGTCAAAGATGTCAAATGACAAATGTCACAATGCTAAATGTCAAAAATGAAAAAGGTCACCATGAAAAATGTCAAAAATGACAAATTTCAAGATGGCAAATGTCAAAGATGTCAAATGACAAATGTCACAATGCTAAATGTCAAAAATGAAAAGTGTCACCATGAAAAATGTCAAAAATAACAAATTTCAAGATGGCAAATGTCAAAGATGTCAAATGACAAATGTCACAATGCTAAATGTCAAAAATGAAAAGTGTCAAAAATGACAAATTTCAAGATGGCAAATGTCAAAACTGACAAATGTCACAATGCTAAATGTCAAAAATGATAAGTGTCACCATGAAAAATGTCAAAAATGACAAATTTCAAGATGGCAAATGTTCAAGATGTCAAATGACAAATGTCACAATGCTAAATGTCAAAAATGACAAATTTTAAGATGGCAAATGTCAAAGATGTCAAATGACAAATGTCACAATGCTAAATGTCAAAAATGAAAAGTGTCAAAAATGACAAATTTCAAGATGGCAAATGTCTAAGGTGTCAAATGACAAATGTCACAATGCTAAATGTCAAAAATGAAAAGTGTCACCGTGAAAAATGTCAAAAATGACAAATTTCAAGATGGCAAATGTCAAAGATGTCAAATGACAAATGTCACAATGCTAAATGTCAAAAATAAAAAGTGTCACCATGAAAAATGTCAAAAATGACAAATTTCAAGATGGCAAATGTCAAAGATGTCAAATGACAAATGTCACAATGCTAAATGTCAAAAATGAAAAGTGTCCCCATGAAAAATGTCAATAATGACAAATTTCAAGATGGCAAATGTCAAAGATGTCAAATGACAAATGTCACAATGCTGAATGTCAAAAATGAAAAGTGTCACCATGAAAAATGTCAAAAATAACAAATTTTAAGATGGCAAATGTCAAAGATGTCAAATGACAAATGTCACAATGCTAAATGTCAAAAATGAAAAGTGTCACTATGAAAAATGTCAAAAATGACAAATTTTAAGATGGCAAATGTCAAAACTGACAAATGTCACAATGCTAAATGTCAAAAATGATAAGTGTCACCATGAAAAATGTCAAAAATGACAAATTTCAATATGGCAAATATCCAAGATGTCAAATGACAAATGTCACAATGCTAAATGTCAAAAATGACAAATTTCAAGATGGCAAATGTCCAAGATGTCAAATGACAAATTTCACAATGCTAAATGTCAAAAATGAAAAGTGTCACCATGAAAAATGTCAAAAATGACAAACTTCAAGATGGCAAATGTCTAAGATGTCAAATGACAAATGTCACAATGCTAAATGTCAAAAATGAAAAGTGTCACCGTGAAAAATGTCAAAAATGACAAATTTCATGATGGCAAATGCCAAAGATGTCAAATGACAAATGTCACAATGCTAAATGTCAAAAATGAAAAGTGTCACCATAAAAAATGTAAAAAATGACAAATTTCAAGATGGCAAATGTCAAAGATGTCAAATGACAAATGTCACAATGCTAAATGTCAAAAATGAAAAGTGTCCCCATGAAAAATGTCAATAATGACAAATTTCAAGATGGCAAATGTCAAAGATGTCAAATGACAAATGTCACAATGCTAAATGTCAAAAATGAAAAGTGTCACCATGAAAAATGTCAAAAATGACAAATTTCAAGATGGCAAATGTCAAAGATGTCGAATATGACAAATGTCACAATGCTAAATGTCAAAAATGAAAAGTGTCACCATGAAAAATGTTAAAAATGACAAATTTCAAGATGGAAAATGTCAAAGATGTCAAATGACAAATGTCACAATGCTAAATGTCAAAAATGAAAAGTGTCACCATGAAAAATGTCAAAAATGACAAATTTCAAGATGGCAAATGTCAAAGATGTCAAATGACAAATGTCACAATGCTAAATGTCAAAAATAAAAAGTGTCAAAAATGACAAATTTCAAGATGGCAAATGTCTAAGATGTCAAATGACAAATGTCACAATGCTAAATGTCAAAAATGAAAAGTGTCACCGTGAAAAATGTCAAAAATGACAAATTTCATGATGGCAAATGCCAAAGATGTCAAATGACAAATGTCACAATGCTAAATGTCAAAAATGAAAAGTGTCACCATGAAAAATGTAAAAAATGACAAATTTCAAGATGGCAAATGTCAAAGATGTCAAATGACAAATGTCACAATGCTAAATGTCAAAAATGAAAAGTGTCCCCATGAAAAATGTCAATAATGACAAATTTCAAGATGGCAAATGTCAAAGATGTCAAATGACAAATGTCACAATGCTAAATGTCAAAAATGAAAAGTGTCACCATGAAAAATGTCAAAAATAACAAATTTTAAGATGGCAAATGTCAAAGATGTCAAATGACAAATGTCACAATGCTAAATGTCAAAAATGAAAAGTGTCACTATGAAAAATGTCAAAAATGACAAATTTTAAGATGGCAAATGTCAAAACTGACAAATGTCACAATGCTAAATGTCAAAAATGATAAGTGTCACCATGAAAAATGTCAAAAATGACAAATTTCAATATGGCAAATATCCAAGATGTCAAATGACAAATGTCACAATGCTAAATGTCAAAAATGACAAATTTCAAGATGGCAAATGTCCAAGATGTCAAATGACAAATGTCACAATGCTAAATGTCAAAAATGAAAAGTGTCACCATGAAAAATGTCAAAAATGACAAACTTCAAGATGGCAAATGTCAAAGATGTCAAATGACAAATGTCACAATGCTAAATGTCAAAAATGAAAAGTGTCACCATGAAAAATGTCAAAAATGACAAATTTCAAGATGGCAAATGTCAAAGATGTCAAATGACAAATGTCACAATGCTAAATGTCAAAAATAAAAAGTGTCAAAAATGACAAATTTCAAGATGGCAAATGTCTAAGATGTCAAATGACAAATGTCACAATGCTAAATGTCAAAAATGAAAAGTGTCACCGTGAAAAATGTCAAAAATGACAAATTTCATGATGGCAAATGCCAAAGATGTCAAATGACAAATGTCACAATGCTAAATGTCAAAAATGAAAAGTGTCACCATGAAAAATGTAAAAAATGACAAATTTCAAGATGGCAAATGTCAAAGATGTCAAATGACAAATGTCACAATGCTAAATGTCAAAAATGAAAAGTGTCCCCATGAAAAATGTCAATAATGACAAATTTCAAGATGGCAAATGTCAAAGATGTCAAATGACAAATGTCACAATGCTAAATGTCAAAAATGAAAAGTGTCACCATGAAAAATGTCAAAAATGACAAATTTCAAGATGGCAAATGTCAAAGATGTCGAATATGACAAATGTCACAATGCTAAATCTCAAAAATGAAAAGTGTCACCATGAAAAATGTTAAAAATGACAAATTTCAAGATGGCAAATGTCAAAGATGTCAAATGACAAATGTCACAATGCTAAATGTCAAAAATGAAAAGTGTCACCATGAAAAATGTCAAAAATGACAAATTTCAAGATGGCTAATATCAAAGATGTCAAATGACAAATGTCACAATGCTAAATGTCAAAAATGATAAGTGTCACCATGAAAAATGTCAAAAATGACAAATTTCAAGATGGCAAATGTCCAAGATGTCAAATGACAAATGTCACAATGCTAAATGTCAAAAATGACAAATTTCAAGATGGCAAATGTCAAAGATGTCAAATGACAAATGTCACAATGCTAAATGTCAAAAATGAAAAGTGTCACCATGAAAAATGTCAAAAATGACAAATTTCAAGATGGCAAATGTCAAAGATGTCAAATGACAAATGTCACAATGCTAAATGTCAAAAATGAAAAGTGTCACCATGAAAAATGTCAAAAATGACAAATTTCAAGATGGCAAATGCCAAAGATGTCAAATGACAAATGTCACAATGCTAAATGTCAAAAATGAAAAGTGTCACCATGAAAAATGTCAAAAATAACAAATTTCAAGATGGCAAATATCAAAGATGTCAAATGACAAATGTCACAATGCTAAATGTCAAAAATGATAAGTGTCACCATGAAAAATGTCAAAAATGACAAATTTTAAGATGGCAAATGTCCAAGATGTCAAATGACAAATGTCACAATGCTAAATGTCAAAAATGACAAATTTCAAGATGGCAAATGTCAAAGATGTCAAATGACAAATGTCACAATGCTAAATGTCAAAAATGAAAAGTGTCACCATGAAAAATGTCAAAAATGACAAATTTCAAGATGGCAAATGTCAAAGATGTCAAATGACAAATGTCACAATGCTAAATGTCAAAAATGAAAAGTGTCACCATGAAACATGTCAAAAATGACAAATTTCAAGATGGCAAATATCAAAGATGTCAAATGACAAATGTCACAATGCTAAATGTCAAAAATGACAAATTTCAAGATGGCAAATGTCAAAAATGTCAAATGACAAATGTCACAATGCTAAATGTCAAAAATGAAAAGTGTCACCATGAAAAATGTCAAAAATGACAAATTTCAAGATGGCAAATGTCAAAGATGTCAAATGACAAATGTCACAATGCTAAATGTCAAAAATGAAAAGTGTCACCATAAAATGTCAAAAATGACAAATTTTAAGATGGCAAATGTCAAAGATGTCAAATGACAAATGTCACAATGCTAAATGTCAAAAATGAAAAGTGTCAAAAATGACAAATTTCAAGATGGCAAATGTTAAAGATGTCAAATGACAAATGTCACAATGCTAAATGTCAAAAATGAAAAGTGTCACCATGAAAAATGTCAAAAATGACAAATTTCAAGATGGCAAATGTCAAAGATGTCAAATGACAAATGTCACAATGCTAAATGTCAAAAATGAAAAGTGTCACCATGAAAAATGTCAAAAATAACAAATTTCAAGATGGCAAATGTCAAAGATGTCAAATGACAAATGTCACAATGCTAAATGTCAAAAATGAAAAGTGTCCCCATGAAAAATGTCAATAATGACAAATTTCAAGATGGCAAATGTCAAAGATGTCAAATGACAAATGTCACAATGCTAAATGTCAAAAATGAAAAGTGTCACCATGAAAAATGTCAAAAATAACAAATTTTAAGATGGCAAATGTCAAATGACAAATGTCACAATGCTAAATGTCAAAAATGAAAAGTGTCACTATGAAAAATGTCAAAAATAACAAATTTTAAGATGGCAAATGTCAAAACTGACAAATGTCACAATGCTAAATGTCAAAAATGATAAGTGTCACCATGAAAAATGTCAAAAATGACAAATTTCAATATGGCAAATATCCAAGATGTCAAATGACAAATGTCACAATGCTAAATGTCAAAAATGACAAATTTCAAGATGGCAAATGTCCAAGATGTCAAATGACAAATGTCACAATGCTAAATGTCAAAAATGAAAAGTGTCACCATGAAAAATGTCAAAAATGACAAACTTCAAGATGGCAAATGTCAAAGATGTCAAATGACAAATGTCACAATGCTAAATGTCAAAAATGAAAAGTGTCACCATGAAAAATGTCAAAAATGACAAATTTCAAGATGGCAAATGTCAAAGATGTCAAATGACAAATGTCACAATGCTAAATGTCAAAAATAAAAAGTGTCAAAAATGACAAATTTCAAGATGGCAAATGTCTAAGATGTCAAATGACAAATGTCACAATGCTAAATGTCAAAAATGAAAAGTGTCACCGTGAAAAATGTCAAAAATGACAAATTTCATGATGGCAAATGCCAAAGATGTCAAATGACAAATGTCACAATGCTAAATGTCAAAAATGAAAAGTGTCACCATGAAAAATGTCAAAAATGACAAATTTCAAGATGGCAAATGTCAAAGATGTCAAATGACAAATGTCACAATGCTAAATGTCAAAAATGAAAAGTGTCCCCATGAAAAATGTCAATAATGACAAATTTCAAGATGGCAAATGTCAAAGATGTCAAATGACAAATGTCACAATGCTAAATGTCAAAAATGAAAAGTGTCACCATGAAAAATGTCAAAAATGACAAATTTCAAGATGGCAAATGTCAAAGATGTCGAATATGACAAATGTCACAATGCTAAATGTCAAAAATGAAAAGTGTCACCATGAAAAATGTTAAAAATGACAAATTTCAAGATGGCAAATGTCAAAGATGTCAAATGACAAATGTCACAATGCTAAATGTCAAAAATGAAAAGTGTCACCATGAAAAATGTCAAAAATGACAAATTTCAAGATGGCAAATATCAAAGATGTCAAATGACAAATGTCACAATGCTAAATGTCAAAAATGATAAGTGTCACCATGAAAAATGTCAAAAATGACAAATTTCAAGATGGCAAATGTCCAAGATGTCAAATGACAAATGTCACAATGCTAAATGTCAAAAATGAAAAGTGTCCCCATGAAAAATGTCAATAATGACAAATTTCAAGATGGCAAATGTCAAAGATGTCAAATGACAAATGTCACAAGGCTAAATGTCAAAAATGAAAAGTGTCACCATGAAAAATGTCAAAAATAACAAATTTCAAGATGGCAAATGTTAAAGATGTCAAATGACAAATGTCACAATGCTAAATGTCAAAAATGAAAAGTGTCACCATGAAAAATGACAAATTTCAAGATGGCAAATGTCAAAACTGACAAATGTCACAATGCTAAATGTCAAAAATGATAAGTGTCACCATGCAAAATGTCAAAAATGACAAATTTCAAAATAGCAAATGTCCAAGATGTCAAATGACAAATGTCACAATGCTAAATGTCAAAAATGACAAATTTCAAGATGGCAAATGTCAAAGATGTCAAATGACAAATGGCACAATGCTAAATGTCAAAAATGAAAAGTGTCACCATAAAAAATGTCAAAAATGACAAATTTCAAGATGGCAAATGTCAAAGATGTCAAATGACAAATTTCACAATGCTAAATGTCAAAAATGAAAAGTGTCACCATGAAAAATGTCAAAAATAACAAATTTCAAGATGGCAAATGTCAAAGATGTCAAATGACAAATGTCACAATGCTAAATATCAAAAATAAAAAGTGTCAGCATGAAACATGTCAAAAATAACAAATTTCAAGATGGCAAATGTCAAAGATGTCAAATGACAAATGTCACAATGCTAAATGTCAAAAATGAAAAGTGTCACCATGAAAAATGTCAAAAATGACAAATTTCAAGATGGCAAATGTCAAAGATGTCAAATGACAAATGTCACAATGCTAAATGTCAAAAATGAAAAGTGTCACCATGAAAAATGTCAAAAATGACAAATTTCAAGATGGCAAATGTCAAAACTGACAAATTTCACAATGCTAAATGTCAAAAATGATAAGTGTCACCATGAAAAATCTCAAAAATGACAAATTTCAAGATGGCAAATGTCCAAGATGTCAAATGACAAATGTCACAATGCTAAATGTCAAAAATGAAAAGTGTCACCATGAAAAATGTCAAAAATGACAAATTTTAAGATGGCAAATGTCAAAGATGTCAAATGACAAATGTCACAATGCTAAATGTCAAAAATGAAAAGTGTCAAAAATGACAAATTTCAAGATGGCAAATGTCTAAGATGTCAAATGTCACAATGCTAAATGTCTAAAATGAAAAGTGTCACCATGAAAAATGTCAAAAATGACAAATTTCAAGATGGCAAATGTCAAAGATGTCAAATGACAAATGTCACAATGCTAAATGTCAAAAATGAAAAGCGTCACCATGAAACATGTCAAAAATGACAAATTTCAAGATGGCAAATATCAAAGATGTCAAATGACAAATGTCACAATGCTAAATGTCAAAAATGACAAATTTCAAGATGGCAAATGTCAAAAATGTCAAATGACAAATGTCACAATGCTAAATGTCAAAAATGAAAAGTGTCACCATGAAAAATGTCAAAAATGACAAATTTCAAGATGGCAAATGTCAAAGATGTCAAATGACAAATGTCACAATGCTAAATGTCAAAAATGAAAAGTGTCACCATAAAATGTCAAAAATGACAAATTTTAAGATGGCAAATGTCAAAGATGTCAAATGACAAATGTCACAATGCTAAATGTCAAAAATGAAAAGTGTCAAAAATGACAAATTTCAAGATGGCAGATGTCAAAGATGTCAAATGACAAATGTCACAATGCTAAATGTCAAAAATGAAAAGTGTCACCATGAAAAATGTCAAAAATGACAAATTTCAAGATGGCAAATGTCAAAGATGTCAAATGACAAATGTCACAATGCTAAATGTCAAAAATGAAAAGTGTCACCATGAAAAATGTAAAAAATAACAAATTTCAAGATGGCAAATGTCAAAGATGTCAAATGACAAATGTCACAATGCTAAATGTCAAAAATGAAAAGTGTCCCCATGAAAAATGTCAATAATGACAAATTTCAAGATGGCAAATGTCAAAGATGTCAAATGACAAATGTCACAATGCTAAATGTCAAAAATGAAAAGTGTCACCATGAAAAATGTCAAAAATAACAAATTTTAAGATGGCAAATGTCAAAGATGTCAAATGACAAATGTCACAATGCTAAATGTCAAAAATGAAAAGTGTCACTATGAAAAATGTCAAAAATGACAAATTTTAAGATGGCAAATGTCAAAACTGACAAATGTCACAATGCTAAATGTCAAAAATGATAAGTGTCACCATAAAAAATGTCAAAAATGACAAATTTCAATATGGCAAATATCCAAGATGTCAAATGACAAATGTCACAATGCTAAATGTCAAAAATGACAAATTTCAAGATGGCAAATGTCCAAGATGTCAAATGACAAATGTCACAATGCTAAATGTCAAAAATGAAAAGTGTCACCATGAAAAATGTCAAAAATGACAAACTTCAAGATGGCAAATGTCAAAGATGTCAAATGACAAATGTCACAATGCTAAATGTCAAAAATGAAAAGTGTCACCATGAAAAATGTCAAAAATGACAAATTTCAAGATGGCAAATGTCAAAGATGTCAAATGACAAATGTCACAATGCTAAATGTCAAAAATGAAAAGTGTCACCATGAAAAATGTCAAAAATGACAAATTTCAAGATGGCAAATGTCAAAGATGTCAAATGACAAATGTCACAATGCTAAATGTCAAAAATGAAAAGTGTCACCATGAAAAATGTCAAAAATAACAAATTTCAAGATGGCAAATGTCAAAGATGTCAAATGACAAATGTCACAATGCTAAATGTCAAAAATGAAAAGTGTCCCCATGAAAAATGTCAATAATGACAAATTTCAAGATGGCAAATGTCAAAGATGTCAAATGACAAATGTCACAATGCTAAATGTCAAAAATGAAAAGTGTCACCATGAAAAATGTCAAAAATAACAAATTTTAAGATGGCAAATGTCAAAGATGTCAAATGACAAATGTCACAATGCTAAATGTCAAAAATGAAAAGTGTCACTATGAAAAATGTCAAAAATGACAAATTTTAAGATGGCAAATGTCAAAACTGACAAATGTCACAATGCTAAATGTCAAAAATGATAAGTGTCACCATGAAAAATGTCAAAAATGACAAATTTCAATATGGCAAATATCCAAGATGTCAAATGACAAATGTCACAATGCTAAATGTCAAAAATGACAAATTTCAAGATGGCAAATGTCCAAGATGTCAAATGACAAATGTCACAATGCTAAATGTCAAAAATGAAAAGTGTCACCATGAAAAATGTCAAAAATGACAAACTTCAAGATGGCAAATGTCAAAGATGTCAAATGACAAATGTCACAATGCTAAATGTCAAAAATGAAAAGTGTCACCATGAAAAATGTCAAAAATGACAAATTTCAAGATGGCAAATGTCAAAGATGTCAAATGACAAATGTCACAATGCTAAATGTCAAAAATAAAAAGTGTCAAAAATGACAAATTTCAAGATGGCAAATGTCTAAGATGTCAAATGACAAATGTCACAATGCTAAATGTCAAAAATGAAAAGTGTCACCGTGAAAAATGTCAAAAATGACAAATTTTATGATGGCAAATGCCAAAGATGTCAAATGACAAATGTCACAATGCTAAATGTCAAAAATGAAAAGTGTCACCATGAAAAATGACAAATTTCAAGATGGCAAATGTCAAAGATGTCAAATGACAAATGTCACAATGCTAAATGTCAAAAATGAAAAGTGTCCCCATGAAAAATGTCAATAATGACAAATTTCAAGATGGCAAATGTCAAAGATGTCAAATGACAAATGTCACAATGCTAAATGTCAAAAATGAAAAGTGTCACCATGAAAAATGTCAAAAATGACAAATTTCAAGATGGCAAATGTCAAAGATGTCGAATATGACAAATGTCACAATGCTAAATGTCAAAAATGAAAAGTGTCACCATGAAAAATGTTAAAAATGACAAATTTCAAGATGGCAAATGTCAAAGATGTCAAATGACAAATGTCACAATGCTAAATGTCAAAAATGAAAAGTGTCACCATGAAAAATGTCAAAAATGACAAATTTCAAGATGGCAAATATCAAAGATGTCAAATGACAAATGTCACAATGCTAAATGTCAAAAATGATAAGTGTCACCATGAAAAATGTCAAAAATGACAAATTTCAAGATGGCAAATGTCCAAGATGTCAAATGACAAATGTCACAATGCTAAATGTCAAAAATGAAAAGTGTCCCCATGAAAAATGTCAATAATGACAAATTTCAAGATGGCAAATGTCAAAGATGTCAAATGACAAATGTCACAAGGCTAAATGTCAAAAATGAAAAGTGTCACCATGAAAAATGTCAAAAATAACAAATTTCAAGATAACAAATGTTAAAGATGTCAAATGACAAATGTCACAATGCTAAATGTCAAAAATGAAAAGTGTCACCATGAAAAATGACAAATTTCAAGATGGCAAATGTCAAAACTGACAAATGTCACAATGCTAAATGTCAAAAATGATAAGTGTCACCATGCAAAATGTCAAAAATGACAAATTTCAAAATAGCAAATGTCCAAGATGTCAAATGACAAATGTCACAATGCTAAATGTCAAAAATGACAAATTTTAAGATGGCAAATGTCAAAGATGTCAAATGACAAATGGCACAATGCTAAATGTCAAAAATGAAAAGTGTCACCATAAAAAATGTCAAAAATGACAAATTTCAAGATGGCAAATGTCAAAGATGTCAAATGACAAATGTCACAATGCTAAATGTCAAAAATGAAAAGTGTCACCATGAAAAATGTCAAAAATAACAAATTTCAAGATGGCAAATGTCAAAGATGTCAAATGACAAATGTCACAATGCTAAATATCAAAAATAAAAAGTGTCAGCATGAAACATGTCAAAAATAACAAATTTCAAGATGGCAAATGTCAAAGATGTCAAATGACAAATGTCACAATGCTAAATGTCAAAAATGAAAAGTGTCACCATGAAAAATGTCAAAAATGACAAATTTCAAGATGGCAAATGTCAAAGATGTCAAATGACAAATGTCACAATGCTAAATGTCAAAAATGAAAAGTGTCACCATGAAAAATGTCAAAAATGTCAAAGATGACAAATGTCACAATGCTAAATGTCAAAAATGAAAAGTGTCACCATGAAAAATGTCAAAAATGACAAATTTCAAGATGGCAAATGTCAAAACTGACAAATTTCACAATGCTAAATGTCAAAAATGATAAGTGTCACCATGAAAAATCTCAAAAATGACAAATTTCAAGATGGCAAATGTCCAAGATGTCAAATGACAAATGTCACAATGCTAAATGTCAAAAATGAAAAGTGTCACCATGAAAAATGTCAAAAATGACAAATTTTAAGATGGCAAATGTCAAAGATGTCAAATGACAAATGTCACAATGCTAAATGTCAAAAATGAAAAGTGTCAAAAATGACAAATTTCAAGATGGCAAATGTCTAAGATGTCAAATGTCACAATGCTAAATGTCTAAAATGAAAAGTGTCACCGTGAAAAATGTCAAAAATGACAAATTTCAAGATGGCAAATGTCAAAGATGTCAAATGACAAATGTCACAATGCTAAATGTCAAAAATGAAAAGTGTCACCATGAAAAATGTCAAAAATGACAAATTTCAAGATGGCAAATGTCAAAGATGTCAAATGACAAATGTCACAACGCTAAATGTCAAAAATGAAAAGTGTCCCCATGAAAAATGTCAATAATGACAAATTTCAAGATGGCAAATGTCAAAGATGTCAAATGACAAATGTCACAATGCTAAATGTCAAAAATGAAAAGTGTCACCATGAAAAATGTCAAAAATGACAAATTTCAAGATGGCAAATGTCAAAGATGTCAAATATGACAAATGTCACAATGCTAAATGTCAAAAATGAAAAGTGTCACCATGAAAAATGTCAAAAATGACAAATTTCAAGATGGCAAATGTCAAAGATGTCAAATGACAAATGTCACAATGCTAAATGTCAAAAATGAAAAGTGTCACCATGAAAAATGTAAAAAATGACAAATTTTAAGATGGCAAATATCAAAGATGTCAAATGACAAATGTCACAATGCTAAATGTCAAAAATGACAAATTTCAAGATGGCAAATGTCAAAGATGTCAAATGACAAATGTCACAATGCTAAATGTCAAAAATGAAAAGTGTCACCATGAAAAATGTCAAAAATGACAAATTTCAAGATGGCAAATGTCAAAGATGTCAAATGACAAATGTCACAATGCTAAATGTAAAAAATGAAAAGTGTCACTATGAAAAATGTCAAAAATGACAAATTTTAAGATGGCAAATGTCAAAACTGACAAATGTCACAATGCTAAATGTCAAAAATGATAAGTGTCACCATGAAAAATGTCAAAAATGACAAATTTCAATATGGCAAATATCCAAGATGTCAAATGACAAATGTCACAATGCTAAATGTCAAAAATGACAAATTTCAAGATGGCAAATGTCCAAGATGTCAAATGACAAATGTCACAATGCTAAATGTCAAAAATGAAAAGTGTCACCATGAAAAATGTCAAAAATGACAAACTTCAAGATGGCAAATGTCAAAGATGTCAAATGACAAATGTCACAATGCTAAATGTCAAAAATGAAAAGTGTCACCATGAAAAATGTCAAAAATGACAAATTTCAAGATGGCAAATGTCAAAGATGTCAAATGACAAATGTCACAATGCTAAATGTCAAAAATAAAAAGTGTCAAAAATGACAAATTTCAAGATGGCAAATGTCTAAGATGTCAAATGACAAATGTCACAATGCTAAATGTCAAAAATGAAAAGTGTCACCATGAAAAATGTCAAAAATGACAAATTTCATGATGGCAAATGCCAAAGATGTCAAATGACAAATGTCACAATGCTAAATGTCAAAAATGAAAAGTGTCACCATGAAAAATGTAAAAAATGACAAATTTCAAGATGGCAAATGTCAAAGATGTCAAATGACAAATGTCACAATGCTAAATGTCAAAAATGAAAAGTGTCCCCATGAAAAATGTCAATAATGACAAATTTCAAGATGGCAAATGTCAAAGATGTCAAATGACAAATGTCACAATGCTAAATGTCAAAAATGAAAAGTGTCACCATGAAAAATGTCAAAAATGACAAATTTCAAGATGGCAAATGTCAAAGATGTCGAATATGACAAATGTCACAATGCTAAATCTCAAAAATGAAAAGTGTCACCATGAAAAATGTTAAAAATGACAAATTTCAAGATGGCAAATGTCAAAGATGTCAAATGACAAATGTCACAATGCTAAATGTCAAAAATGAAAAGTGTCACCATGAAAAATGTCAAAAATGACAAATTTCAAGATGGCTAATATCAAAGATGTCAAATGACAAATGTCACAATGCTAAATGTCAAAAATGATAAGTGTCACCATGAAAAATGTCAAAAATGACAAATTTCAAGATGGCAAATGTCCAAGATGTCAAATGACAAATGTCACAATGCTAAATGTCAAAAATGACAAATTTCAAGATGGCAAATGTCAAAGATGTCAAATGACAAATGTCACAATGCTAAATGTCAAAAATGAAAAGTGTCACCATGAAAAATGTCAAAAATGACAAATTTCAAGATGGCAAATGTCAAAGATGTCAAATGACAAATGTCACAATGCTAAATGTCAAAAATGAAAAGTGTCACCATGAAAAATGTCAAAAATGACAAATTTCAAGATGGCAAATGCCAAAGATGTCAAATGACAAATGTCACAATGCTAAATGTCAAAAATGAAAAGTGTCACCATGAAAAATGTCAAAAATAACAAATTTCAAGATGGCAAATATCAAAGATGTCAAATGACAAATGTCACAATGCTAAATGTCAAAAATGATAAGTGTCACCATGAAAAATGTCAAAAATGACAAATTTTAAGATGGCAAATGTCCAAGATGTCAAATGACAAATGTCACAATGCTAAATGTCAAAAATGACAAATTTCAAGATGGCAAATGTCAAAGATGTCAAATGACAAATGTCACAATGCTAAATGTCAAAAATGAAAAGTGTCACCATGAAAAATGTCAAAAATGACAAATTTCAAGATGGCAAATGTCAAAGATGTCAAATGACAAATGTCACAATGCTAAATGTCAAAAATGAAAAGTGTCACCATGAAACATGTCAAAAATGACAAATTTCAAGATGGCAAATATCAAAGATGTCAAATGACAAATGTCACAATGCTAAATGTCAAAAATGACAAATTTCAAGATGGCAAATGTCAAAAATGTCAAATGACAAATGTCACAATGCTAAATGTCAAAAATGAAAAGTGTCACCATGAAAAATGTCAAAAATGACAAATTTCAAGATGGCAAATGTCAAAGATGTCAAATGACAAATGTCACAATGCTAAAGTCAAAAATGAAAAGTGTCACCATAAAATGTCAAAAATGACAAATTTTAAGATGGCAAATGTCAAAGATGTCAAATGACAAATGTCACAATGCTAAATGTCAAAAATGAAAAGTGTCAAAAATGACAAATTTCAAGATGGCAAATGTCAAAGATGTCAAATGACAAATGTCACAATGCTAAATGTCAAAAATGAAAAGTGTCACCATAAAAAATGTCAAAAATGACAAATTTCAAGATGGCAAATGTCAAAGATGTCAAATGACAAATGTCACAATGCTAAATGTCAAAAATGAAAAGTGTCACCATGAAAAATGTCAAAAATAACAAATTTCAAGATGGCAAATGTCAAAGATGTCAAATGACAAATGTCACAATGCTAAATGTCAAAAATGAAAAGTGTCCCCATGAAAAATGTCAATAATGACAAATTTCAAGATGGCAAATGTCAAAGATGTCAAATGACAAATGTCACAATGCTAAATGTCAAAAATGAAAAGTGTCACCATGAAAAATGTCAAAAATAACAAATTTTAAGATGGCAAATGTCAAAGATGTCAAATGACAAATGTCACAATGCTAAATGTCAAAAATGAAAAGTGTCACTATGAAAAATGTCAAAAATGACAAATTTTAAGATGGCAAATGTCAAAACTGACAAATGTCACAATGCTAAATGTCAAAAATGATAAGTGTCACCATGAAAAATGTCAAAAATGACAAATTTCAATATGGCAAATATCCAAGATGTCAAATGACAAATGTCACAATGCTAAATGTCAAAAATGACAAATTTCAAGATGGCAAATGTCCAAGATGTCAAATGACAAATGTCACAATGCTAAATGTCAAAAATGAAAAGTGTCACCATGAAAAATGTCAAAAATGACAAACTTCAAGATGGCAAATGTCAAAGATGTCAAATGACAAATGTCACAATGCTAAATGTCAAAAATGAAAAGTGTCACCATGAAAAATGTCAAAAATGACAAATTTCAAGATGGCAAATGTCAAAGATGTCAAATGACAAATGTCACAATGCTAAATGTCAAAAATAAAAAGTGTCAAAAATGACAAATTTCAAGATGGCAAATGTCTAAGATGTCAAATGACAAATGTCACAATGCTAAATGTCAAAAATGAAAAGTGTCACCGTGAAAAATGTCAAAAATGACAAATTTCATGATGGCAAATGCCAAAGATGTCAAATGACAAATGTCACAATGCTAAATGTCAAAAATGAAAAGTGTCACCATGAAAAATGTCAAAAATGACAAATTTCAAGATGGCAAATGTCAAAGATGTCAAATGACAAATGTCACAATGCTAAATGTCAAAAATGAAAAGTGTCCCCATGAAAAATGTCAATAATGACAAATTTCAAGATGGCAAATGTCAAAGATGTCAAATGACAAATGTCACAATGCTAAATGTCAAAAATGAAAAGTGTCACCATGAAAAATGTCAAAAATGACAAATTTCAAGATGGCAAATGTCAAAGATGTCGAATATGACAAATGTCACAATGCTAAATGTCAAAAATGAAAAGTGTCACCATGAAAAATGTTAAAAATGACAAATTTCAAGATGGCAAATGTCAAAGATGTCAAATGACAAATGTCACAATGCTAAATGTCAAAAATGAAAAGTGTCACCATGAAAAATGTCAAAAATGACAAATTTCAAGATGGCAAATATCAAAGATGTCAAATGACAAATGTCACAATGCTAAATGTCAAAAATGATAAGTGTCACCATGAAAAATGTCAAAAATGACAAATTTCAAGATGGCAAATGTCCAAGATGTCAAATGACAAATGTCACAATGCTAAATGTCAAAAATGAAAAGTGTCCCCATGAAAAATGTCAATAATGACAAATTTCAAGATGGCAAATGTCAAAGATGTCAAATGACAAATGTCACAAGGCTAAATGTCAAAAATGAAAAGTGTCACCATGAAAAATGTCAAAAATAACAAATTTCAAGATGGCAAATGTTAAAGATGTCAAATGACAAATGTCACAATGCTAAATGTCAAAAATGAAAAGTGTCACCATGAAAAATGACAAATTTCAACATGGCAAATGTCGAAACTGACAAATGTCACAATGCTAAATGTCAAAAATGATAAGTGTCACCATGCAAAATGTCAAAAATGACAAATTTCAAAATAGCAAATGTCCAAGATGTCAAATGACAAATGTCACAATGCTAAATGTCAAAAATGACAAATTTCAAGATGGCAAATGTCAAAGATGTCAAATGACAAATGGCACAATGCTAAATGTCAAAAATGAAAAGTGTCACCATAAAAAATGTCAAAAATGACAAATTTCAAGATGGCAAATGTCAAAGATGTCAAATGACAAATGTCACAATGCTAAATGTCAAAAATGAAAAGTGTCACCATGAAAAATGTCAAAAATAACAAATTTCAAGATGGCAAATATCAAAGATGTCAAATGACAAATGTCACAATGCTAAATATCAAAAATAAAAAGTGTCAGCATGAAACATGTCAAAAATAACAAATTTCAAGATGGCAAATGTCAAAGATGTCAAATGACAAATGTCACAATGCTAAATGTCAAAAATGAAAAGTGTCACCATGAAAAATGTCAAAAATGACAAATTTCAAGATGGCAAATGTCAAAGATGTCAAATGACAAATGTCACAATGCTAAATGTCAAAAATGAAAAGTGTCACCATGAAAAATGTCAAAAATGTCAAAGATGACAAATGTCACAATGCTAAATGTCAAAAATGAAAAGTGTCACCATGAAAAATGTCAAAAATGACAAATTTCAAGATGGCAAATGTCAAAACTGACAAATTTCACAATGCTAAATGTCAAAAATGATAAGTGTCACCATGAAAAATCTCAAAAATGACAAATTTCAAGATGGCAAATGTCCAAGATGTCAAATGACAAATGTCACAATGCTAAATGTCAAAAATGAAAAGTGTCACCATGAAAAATGTCAAAAATGACAAATTTTAAGATGGCAAATGTCAAAGATGTCAAATGACAAATGTCACAATGCTAAATGTCAAAAATGAAAAGTGTCAAAAATGACAAATTTCAAGATGGCAAATGTCTAAGATGTCAAATGTCACAATGCTAAATGTCTAAAATGAAAAGTGTCACCATGAAAAATGTCAAAAATGACAAATTTCAAGATGGCAAATGTCAAAGATGTCAAATGACAAATGTCACAATGCTAAATGTCAAAAATGAAAAGTGTCACCATGAAACATGTCAAAAATGACAAATTTCAAGATGGCAAATATCAAAGATGTCAAATGACAAATGTCACAATGCTAAATGTCAAAAATGACAAATTTCAAGATGGCAAATGTCAAAAATGTCAAATGACAAATGTCACAATGCTAAATGTCAAAAATGAAAAGTGTCACCATAAAAAATGTCAAAAATGACAAATTTCAAGATGGCAAATGTCAAAGATGTCAAATGACAAATGTCACAATGCTAAATGTCAAAAATGAAAAGTGTCACCATAAAATGTCAAAAATGACAAATTTTAAGATGGCAAATGTCAAAGATGTCAAATGACAAATGTCACAATGCTAAATGTCAAAAATGAAAAGTGTCAAAAATGACAAATTTCAAGATGGCAGATGTCAAAGATGTCAAATGACAAATGTCACAATGCTAAATGTCAAAAATGAAAAGTGTCACCATGAAAAATGTCAAAAATGACAAATTTCAAGATGGAAAATGTCAAAGATGTCAAATGACAAATGTCACAATGCTAAATGTCAAAAATGAAAAGTGTCACCATGAAAAATGTCAAAAATAACAAATTTCAAGATGGCAAATGTCAAAGATGTCAAATGACAAATGTCACAATGCTAAATGTCAAAAATGAAAAGTGTCCCCATGAAAAATGTCAATAATGACAAATTTCAAGATGGCAAATGTCAAAGATGTCAAATGACAAATGTCACAATGCTAAATGTCAAAAATGAAAAGTGTCACCATGAAAAATGTCAAAAATAACAAATTTTAAGATGGCAAATGTCAAAGATGTCAAATGACAAATGTCACAATGCTAAATGTCAAAAATGAAAAGTGTCACTATGAAAAATGTCAAAAATGACAAATTTTAAGATGGCAAATGTCAAAACTGACAAATGTCACAATGCTAAATGTCAAAAATGATAAGTGTCACCATGAAAAATGTCAAAAATGACAAATTTCAATATGGCAAATATCCAAGATGTCAAATGACAAATGTCACAATGCTAAATGTCAAAAATGACAAATTTCAAGATGGCAAATGTCCAAGATGTCAAATGACAAATGTCACAATGCTAAATGTCAAAAATGAAAAGTGTCACCATGAAAAATGTCAAAAATGACAAACTTCAAGATGGCAAATGTCAAAGATGTCAAATGACAAATGTCACAATGCTAAATGTCAAAAATGAAAAGTGTCACCATGAAAAATGTCAAAAATGACAAATTTCAAGATGGCAAATGTCAAAGATGTCAAATGACAAATGTCACAATGCTAAATGTCAAAAATGAAAAGTGTCACCATGAAAAATGTCAAAAATGACAAATTTCAAGATGGCAAATGTCAAAGATGTCAAATGACAAATGTCACAATGCTAAATGTCAAAAATGAAAAGTGTCACCATGAAAAATGTCAAAAATAACAAATTTCAAGATGGCAAATGTCAAAGATGTCAAATGACAAATGTCACAATGCTAAATGTCAAAAATGAAAAGTGTCCCCATGAAAAATGTCAATAATGACAAATTTCAAGATGGCAAATGTCAAAGATGTCAAATGACAAATGTCACAATGCTAAATGTCAAAAATGAAAAGTGTCACCATGAAAAATGTCAAAAATAACAAATTTTAAGATGGCAAATGTCAAAGATGTCAAATGACAAATGTCACAATGCTAAATGTCAAAAATGAAAAGTGTCACTATGAAAAATGTCAAAAATGACAAATTTTAAGATGGCAAATGTCAAAACTGACAAATGTCACAATGCTAAATGTCAAAAATGATAAGTGTCACCATGAAAAATGTCAAAAATGACAAATTTCAATATGGCAAATATCCAAGATGTCAAATGACAAATGTCACAATGCTAAATGTCAAAAATGACAAATTTCAAGATGGCAAATGTCCAAGATGTCAAATGACAAATGTCACAATGCTAAATGTCAAAAATGAAAAGTGTCACCATGAAAAATGTCAAAAATGACAAACTTCAAGATGGCAAATGTCAAAGATGTCAAATGACAAATGTCACAATGCTAAATGTCAAAAATGAAAAGTGTCACCATGAAAAATGTCAAAAATGACAAATTTCAAGATGGCAAATGTCAAAGATGTCAAATGACAAATGTCACAATGCTAAATGTCAAAAATAAAAAGTGTCAAAAATGACAAATTTCAAGATGGCAAATGTCTAAGATGTCAAATGACAAATGTCACAATGCTAAATGTCAAAAATGAAAAGTGTCACCGTGAAAAATGTCAAAAATGACAAATTTCATGATGGCAAATGCCAAAGATGTCAAATGACAAATGTCACAATGCTAAATGTCAAAAATGAAAAGTGTCACCATGAAAAATGACAAATTTCAAGATGGCAAATGTCAAAGATGTCAAATGACAAATGTCACAATGCTAAATGTCAAAAATGAAAAGTGTCCCCATGAAAAATGTCAATAATGACAAATTTCAAGATGGCAAATGTCAAAGATGTCAAATGACAAATGTCACAATGCTAAATGTCAAAAATGAAAAGTGTCACCATGAAAAATGTCAAAAATGACAAATTTCAAGATGGCAAATGTCAAAGATGTCGAATATGACAAATGTCACAATGCTAAATGTCAAAAATGAAAAGTGTCACCATGAAAAATGTTAAAAATGACAAATTTCAAGATGGCAAATGTCAAAGATGTCAAATGACAAATGTCACAATGCTAAATGTCAAAAATGAAAAGTGTCACCATGAAAAATGTCAAAAATGACAAATTTCAAGATGGCAAATATCAAAGATGTCAAATGACAAATGTCACAATGCTAAATGTCAAAAATGATAAGTGTCACCATGAAAAATGTCAAAAATGACAAATTTCAAGATGGCAAATGTCCAAGATGTCAAATGACAAATGTCACAATGCTAAATGTCAAAAATGAAAAGTGTCCCCATGAAAAATGTCAATAATGACAAATTTCAAGATGGCAAATGTCAAAGATGTCAAATGACAAATGTCACAAGGCTAAATGTCAAAAATGAAAAGTGTCACCATGAAAAATGTCAAAAATAACAAATTTCAAGATAACAAATGTTAAAGATGTCAAATGACAAATGTCACAATGCTAAATGTCAAAAATGAAAAGTGTCACCATGAAAAATGACAAATTTCAAGATGGCAAATGTCAAAACTGACAAATGTCACAATGCTAAATGTCAAAAATGATAAGTGTCACCATGCAAAATGTCAAAAATGACAAATTTCAAAATAGCAAATGTCCAAGATGTCAAATGACAAATGTCACAATGCTAAATGTCAAAAATGACAAATTTCAAGATGGCAAATGTCAAAGATGTCAAATGACAAATGGCACAATGCTAAATGTCAAAAATGAAAAGTGTCACCATAAAAAATGTCAAAAATGACAAATTTCAAGATGGCAAATGTCAAAGATGTCAAATGACAAATGTCACAATGCTAAATGTCAAAAATGAAAAGTGTCACCATGAAAAATGTCAAAAATAACAAATTTCAAGATGGCAAATGTCAAAGATGTCAAATGACAAATGTCACAATGCTAAATATCAAAAATAAAAAGTGTCAGCATGAAACATGTCAAAAATAACAAATTTCAAGATGGCAAATGTCAAAGATGTCAAATGACAAATGTCACAATGCTAAATGTCAAAAATGAAAAGTGTCACCATGAAAAATGTCAAAAATGACAAATTTCAAGATGGCAAATGTCAAAGATGTCAAATGACAAATGTCACAATGCTAAATGTCAAAAATGAAAAGTGTCACCATGAAAAATGTCAAAAATGTCAAAGATGACAAATGTCACAATGCTAAATGTCAAAAATGAAAAGTGTCACCATGAAAAATGTCAAAAATGACAAATTTCAAGATGGCAAATGTCAAAACTGACAAATTTCACAATGCTAAATGTCAAAAATGATAAGTGTCACCATGAAAAATCTCAAAAATGACAAATTTCAAGATGGCAAATGTCCAAGATGTCAAATGACAAATGTCACAATGCTAAATGTCAAAAATGAAAAGTGTCACCATGAAAAATGTCAAAAATGACAAATTTTAAGATGGCAAATGTCAAAGATGTCAAATGACAAATGTCACAATGCTAAATGTCAAAAATGAAAAGTGTCAAAAATGACAAATTTCAAGATGGCAAATGTCTAAGATGTCAAATGTCACAATGCTAAATGTCTAAAATGAAAAGTGTCACCGTGAAAAATGTCAAAAATGACAAATTTCAAGATGGCAAATGTCAAAGATGTCAAATGACAAATGTCACAATGCTAAATGTCAAAAATGAAAAGTGTCACCATGAAAAATGTCAAAAATGACAAATTTCAAGATGGCAAATGTCAAAGATGTCAAATGACAAATGTCACAATGCTAAATGTCAAAAATGAAAAGTGTCCCCATGAAAAATGTCAATAATGACAAATTTCAAGATGGCAAATGTCAAAGATGTCAAATGACAAATGTCACAATGCTAAATGTCAAAAATGAAAAGTGTCACCATGAAAAATGTCAAAAATGACAAATTTCAAGATGGCAAATGTCAAAGATGTCAAATATGACAAATGTCACAATGCTAAATGTCAAAAATGAAAAGTGTCACCATGAAAAATGTCAAAAATGACAAATTTCAAGATGGCAAATGTCAAAGATGTCAAATGACAAATGTCACAATGCTAAATGTCAAAAATGAAAAGTGTCACCATGAAAAATGTAAAAAATGACAAATTTTAAGATGGCAAATATCAAAGATGTCAAATGACAAATGTCACAATGCTAAATGTCAAAAATGACAAATTTCAAGATGGCAAATGTCAAAGATGTCAAATGACAAATGTCACAATGCTAAATGTCAAAAATGAAAAGTGTCACCATGAAAAATGTCAAAAATGACAAATTTCAAGATGGCAAATGTCAAAGATGTCAAATGACAAATGTCACAATGCTAAATGTAAAAAATGAAAAGTGTCACCATGAAAAATGTCAAAAATAACAAATTTCAAGATGGCAAATGTCAAAGATGTCAAATGACAAATGTCACAATGCTAAATGTCAAAAATGAAAAAGGTCACCATGAAAAATGTCAAAAATGACAAATTTCAAGATGGCAAATGTCAAAGATGTCAAATGACAAATGTCACAATGCTAAATGTCAAAAATGAAAAGTGTCACCATGAAAAATGTCAAAAATAACAAATTTCAAGATGGCAAATGTCAAAGATGTCAAATGACAAATGTCACAATGCTAAATGTCAAAAATGAAAAGTGTCAAAAATGACAAATTTCAAGATGGCAAATGTCCAAACTGACAAATGTCACAATGCTAAATGTCAAAAATAATAAGTGTCACCATGAAAAATGTCAAAAATGACAAATTTCAAGATGGCAAATGTTCAAGATGTCAAATGACAAATGTCACAATGCTAAATGTCAAAAATGACAAATTTCAAGATGGCAAATGTCAAAGATGTCAAATGACAAATGTCACAATGCTAAATGTCAAAAATGAAAAGTGTCAAAAATGACAAATTTCAAGATGGCAAATGTCTAAGGTGTCAAATGACAAATGTCACAATGCTAAATGTCAAAAATGAAAAGTGTCACCGTGAAAAATGTCAAAAATGACAAATTTCAAGATGGCAAATGTCAAAGATGTCAAATGACAAATGTCACAATGCTAAATGTCAAAAATGAAAAGTGTCACCATGAAAAATGTCAAAAATGACAAATTTCAAGATGGCAAATGTCAAAGATGTCAAATGACAAATGTCACAATGCTAAATGTCAAAAATGAAAAGTGTCCCCATGAAAAATGTCAATAATGACAAATTTCAAGATGGCAAATGTCAAAGATGTCAAATGACAAATGTCACAATGCTAAATGTCAAAAATGAAAAGTGTCACCATGAAAAATGTCAAAAATAACAAATTTTAAGATGGCAAATGTCAAAGATGTCAAATGACAAATGTCACAATGCTAAATGTCAAAAATGAAAAGTGTCACTATGAAAAATGTCAAAAATGACAAATTTTAAGATGGCAAATGTCAAAACTGACAAATGTCACAATGCTAAATGTCAAAAATGATAAGTGTCACCATGAAAAATGTCAAAAATGACAAATTTCAGTATGGCAAATATCCAAGATGTCAAATGACAAATGTCACAATGCTAAATGTCAAAAATGACAAATTTCAAGATGGCAAATGTCCAAGATGTCAAATGACAAATGTCACAATGCTAAATGTCAAAAATGAAAAGTGTCACCATGAAAAATGTCAAAAATGACAAACTTCAAGATGGCAAATGACAAATGTCACAATGCTAAATGTCAAAAATGAAAAGTGTCACCATGAAAAATGTCAAAAATGACAAATTTCAAGATGGCAAATGTCAAAGATGTCAAATGACAAATGTCACAATGCTAAATGTCAAAAATAAAAAGTGTCAAAAATGACAAATTTCAAGATGGCAAATGTCTAAGATGTCAAATGACAAATGTCACAATGCTAAATGTCAAAAATGAAAAGTGTCACCGTGAAAAATGTCAAAAATGACAAATTTCATGATGGCAAATGCCAAAGATGTCAAATGACAAATGTCACAATGCTAAATGTCAAAAATGAAAAGTGTCACCATGAAAAATGTCAAAAATGACAAATTTCAAGATGGCAAATGTCAAAGATGTCAAATGACAAATGTCACAATGCTAAATGTCAAAAATGAAAAGTGTCCCCATGAAAAATGTCAATAATGACAAATTTCAAGATGGCAAATGTCAAAGATGTCAAATGACAAATGTCACAATGCTAAATGTCAAAAATGAAAAGTGTCACCATGAAAAATGTCAAAAATGACAAATTTCAAGATGGCAAATGTCAAAGATGTCGAATATGACAAATGTCACAATGCTAAATGTCAAAAATGAAAAGTGTCACCATGAAAAATGTTAAAAATGACAAATTTCAAGATGGCAAATGTCAAAGATGTCAAATGACAAATGTCACAATGCTAAATGTCAAAAATGAAAAGTGTCACCATGAAAAATGTCAAAAATGACAAATTTCAAGATGGCTAATATCAAAGATGTCAAATGACAAATGTCACAATGCTAAATGTCAAAAATGATAAGTGTCACCATGAAAAATGTCAAAAATGACAAATTTCAAGATGGCAAATGTCCAAGATGTCAAATGACAAATGTCACAATGCTAAATGTCAAAAATGACAAATTTCAAGATGGCAAATGTCAAAGATGTCAAATGACAAATGTCACAATGCTAAATGTCAAAAATGAAAAGTGTCACCATGAAAAATGTCAAAAATGACAAATTTCAAGATGGCAAATGTCAAAGATGTCAAATGACAAATGTCACAATGCTAAATGTCAAAAATGAAAAGTGTCACCATGAAAAATGTCAAAAATGACAAATTTCAAGATGGCAAATGCCAAAGATGTCAAATGACAAATGTCACAATGCTAAATGTCAAAAATGAAAAGTGTCACCATGAAAAATGTCAAAAATAACAAATTTCAAGATGGCAAATATCAAAGATGTCAAATGACAAATGTCACAATGCTAAATGTCAAAAATGATAAGTGTCACCATGAAAAATGTCAAAAATGACAAATTTCAAGATGGCAAATGTCCAAGATGTCAAATGACAAATGTCACAATGCTAAATGTCAAAAATGACAAATTTCAAGATGGCAAATGTCAAAGATGTCAAATGACAAATGTCACAATGCTAAATGTCAAAAATGAAAAGTGTCACCATGAAAAATGTCAAAAATGACAAATTTCAAGATGGCAAATGTCAAAGATGTCAAATGACAAATGTCACAATGCTAAATGTCAAAAATGAAAAGTGTCACCATGAAACATGTCAAAAATGACAAATTTCAAGATGGCAAATATCAAAGATGTCAAATGACAAATGTCACAATGCTAAATGTCAAAAATGACAAATTTCAAGATGGCAAATGTCAAAAATGTCAAATGACAAATGTCACAATGCTAAATGTCAAAAATGAAAAGTGTCACCATGAAAAATGTCAAAAATGACAAATTTCAAGATGGCAAATGTCAAAGATGTCAAATGACAAATGTCACAATGCTAAATGTCAAAAATGAAAAGTGTCACCATAAAATGTCAAAAATGACAAATTTTAAGATGGCAAATGTCAAAGATGTCAAATGACAAATGTCACAATGCTAAATGTCAAAAATGAAAAGTGTCAAAAATGACAAATTTCAAGATGGCAAATGTCAAAGATGTCAAATGACAAATGTCACAATGCTAAATGTCAAAAATGAAAAGTGTCACCATGAAAAATGTCAAAAATGACAAATTTCAAGATGGCAAATGTCAAAGATGTCAAATGACAAATGTCACAATGCTAAATGTCAAAAATGAAAAGTGTCACCATGAAAAATGTCAAAAATAACATATTTCAAGATGGCAAATGTCAAAGACGTCAAATGACAAATGTCACAATGCTAAATGTCAAAAATGAAAAGTGTCACCATGAAAAATGTCAAAAATGACAAATTTCAAGATGGCAAATGTCAAAACTGACAAATGTCACAATGCTAAATGTCAAAAATGATAAGTGTCACCATGAAAAATGCCAAAAATGACAAATTTCAAAATAGCAAATGTCCAAGATGTCAAATGACAAATGTCACAATGCTAAATGTCAAAAATGACAAATTTCAAGATGGCAAATGTCAAAGATGTCAAATGACAAATGGCACAATGCTAAATGTCAAAAATGAAAAGTGTCACCATGAAAAATGTCAAAAATGACAAATTTCAAGATGGAAAATGTCAAAGATGTCAAATGACAAATGTCACAATGCTAAATGTCAAAAATGAAAAGTGTCACCATGAAAAATGTCAAAAATAACAAATTTCAAGATGGCAAATGTCAAAGATGTCAAATGACAAATGTCACAATGATAAATGTCAAAAATGAAAAGTGTCAACATGAAAAATGTCAAAAATGACAAATTTCAAGATGGCAAATGTCAAACAATGCAAATGACAAATGTCACAATGCTAAATGTCAAAAATGAAAAGTGTCACCATGAAAAATGTCAAAAATGACAAATTTCAAGATGGCAAATGTCAAAGATGTCAAATGACAAATGTCACAATGCTAAATGTCAAAAATGAAAAGTGTCACCATGAAAAATGTCAAAAATGTCAAAGATGACAAATGTCACAATGCTAAATGTCAAAAATGAAAAGTGTCACCATGAAAAATGTCAAAAATGACAAATTTCAAGATGGCAAATGTCAAAACTGACAAAGGTCACAATGATAAATGTCAAAAATGATAAGTGTCACCATGAAAAATGTCAAAAATGACAAATTTCAAGATGGCAAATGTCCAAGATGTCAAATGACAAATGTCACAATGCTAAATGTCAAAAATGAAAAGTGTCACCATAAAAGGTCAAAAATGACAAATTTTAAGATGGCAAATGTCAAAGATGTCAAATGACAAATGTCACAATGCTAAATGTCAAAAATGAAAAGTGTCAAAAATGACAAATTTCAAGATGGCAAATGTCAAAGATGTCAAATGTCACAATGCTAAATGTCAAAAATGAAAAGTGTCACCATGAAAAATGTTAAAAATGACAAATTTCAAGATGGCAAATGTCAAAGATGTCAAATGACAAATGTCACAAGGCTAAATGTCAAAAATGAAAAGTGTCACCATGAAAAATGTCAAAAATAACAAATTTCAAGATGGCAAATGTCCAAGATGTCAAATGACAAATGTCACAATGCTAAATGTCAAAAATGAAAAGTGTCACCATGAAAAATGTCTAAAATGACAAATTTCAAGATGGCAAATGTCAAAACTGACAAATGTCACAATGCTAAATGTCAAAAATGATAAGTGTCACCATGAAAAATGTCAAAAATGACAAATTTCAAAATAGCAAATGTCCAAGATGTCAAATGACAAATGTCACAATGCTAAATGTCAAAAATGACAAATTTCAAGATGGCAAATGTCAAAGATGTCATATGACAAATGGCACAATGCTAAATGTCAAAAATGAAAAGTGTCACCATGAAAAATGCCAAAAATGACAAATTTCAAGATGGCAAATGTCAAAGATGTCAAATGACAAATGTCACAATGCTAAATGTCAAAAATGAAAAGTGTCACCATGAAAAATGTCAAAAATAACAAATTTCAAGATGGCAAATGTCAAAGATGTCAAATGACAAATGTCACAATGCTAAATGTCAAAAATAAAAAGTGTCAGCATGAAAAATGTCAAAAATAACAAATTTCAAGATGGCAAATGTCAAAGATGTCAAATGACAAATGTCACAATGCTAAATGTCAAAAATGAAAAGTGTCACCATGAAAAATGTCAAAAATGACAAATTTCAAGATGGCAAATGTCAAAGATGTCAAATGACAAATGTCACAATGCTAAATGTCAAAAATGAAAAGTGTCACTATGAAACATGTCAAAAATGACAAATTTCAAGATGGCAAATATCAAAGATGTCAAATGACAAATGTCACAATGCTAAATGTCAAAAATGAAAAGTGTCACCATGAAAAATGTCAAAAATAACATATTTCAAGATGGCAAATGTCAAAGATGTCAAATGACAAATGTCACAATGCTAAATGTCAAAAATGAAAAGTGTCACCATAAAAAATGTCAAAAATGACAAATTTCAAGATGGCAAATGTCAAAACTGACAAATGTCACAATGCTAAATGTCAAAAATGATAAGTGTCACCATGAAAAATGCCAAAAATGACAAATTTCAAAATAGCAAATGTCCAAGATGTCAAATGACAAATGTCACAATGCTAAATGTCAAAAATGACAAATTTCAAGATGGCAAATGTCAAAGATGTCAAATGACAAATGGCACAATGCTAAATGTCAAAAATGAAAAGTGTCACCATGAAAAATGTCAAAAATGACAAATTTCAAGATGGAAAATGTCAAAGATGTCAAATGACAAATGTCACAATGCTAAATGTCAAAAATGAAAAGTGTCACCATGAAAAATGTCAAAAATAACAAATTTCAAGATGGCAAATGTCAAAGATGTCAAATGACAAATGTCACAATGCTAAATGTCAAAAATGAAAAGTGTCAACATGAAAAATGTCAAAAATGACAAATTTCAAGATGGCAAATGTCAAACAATGCAAATGACAAATGTCACAATGCTAAATGTCAAAAATGAAAAGTGTCACCATGAAAAATGTCAAAAATGACAAATTTCAAGATGGCAAATGTCAAAGATGTCAAATGACAAATGTCACAATGCTAAATGTCAAAAATGAAAAGTGTCACCATGAAAAATGTCAAAAATGTCAAAGATGACAAATGTCACAATGCTAAATGTCAAAAATGAAAAGTGTCACCATGAAAAATGTCAAAAATGACAAATTTCAAGATGGCAAATGTCAAAACTGACAAAGGTCACAATGATAAATGTCAAAAATGATAAGTGTCACCATGAAAAATGTCAAAAATGACAAATTTCAAGATGGCAAATGTCCAAGATGTCAAATGACAAATGTCACAATGCTAAATGTCAAAAATGAAAAGTGTCACCATAAAAGGTCAAAAATGACAAATTTTAAGATGGCAAATGTCAAAGATGTCAAATGACAAATGTCACAATGCTAAATGTCAAAAATGAAAAGTGTCAAAAATGACAAATTTCAAGATGGCAAATGTCAAAGATGTCAAATGTCACAATGCTAAATGTCAAAAATGAAAAGTGTCACCATGAAAAATGTTAAAAATGACAAATTTCAAGATGGCAAATGTCAAAGATGTCAAATGACAAATGTCACAAGGCTAAATGTCAAAAATGAAAAGTGTCACCATGAAAAATGTCAAAAATAACAAATTTCAAGATGGCAAATGTCCAAGATGTCAAATGACAAATGTCACAATGCTAAATGTCAAAAATGAAAAGTGTCACCATGAAAAATGTCTAAAATGACAAATTTCAAGATGGCAAATGTCAAAACTGACAAATGTCACAATGCTAAATGTCAAAAATGATAAGTGTCACCATGAAAAATGTCAAAAATGACAAATTTCAAAATAGCAAATGTCCAAGATGTCAAATGACAAATGTCACAATGCTAAATGTCAAAAATGACAAATTTCAAGATGGCAAATGTCAAAGATGTCATATGACAAATGGCACAATGCTAAATGTCAAAAATGAAAAGTGTCACCATGAAAAATGCCAAAAATGACAAATTTCAAGATGGCAAATGTCAAAGATGTCAAATGACAAATGTCACAATGCTAAATGTCAAAAATGAAAAGTGTCACCATGAAAAATGTCAAAAATAACAAATTTCAAGATGGCAAATGTCAAAGATGTCAAATGACAAATGTCACAATGCTAAATGTCAAAAATAAAAAGTGTCAGCATGAAAAATGTCAAAAATAACAAATTTCAAGATGGCAAATGTCAAAGATGTCAAATGACAAATGTCACAATGCTAAATGTCAAAAATGAAAAGTGTCACCATGAAAAATGTCAAAAATGACAAATTTCAAGATGGCAAATGTCAAAGATGTCAAATGACAAATGTCACAATGCTAAATGTCAAAAATGAAAAGTGTCACTATGAAACATGTCAAAAATGACAAATTTCAAGATGGCAAATATCAAAGATGTCAAATGACAAATGTCACAATGCTAAATGTCAAAAATGACAAATTTCAAGATGGCAAATGTCAAAAATGTCAAATGACAAATGTCAAAAATGAAAAGTGTCACCATGAAAAATGTCAAAAATGACAAATTTCAAGATGGAAAATGTCAAAGATGTCAAATGACAAATGTCACAATGCTAAATGTCAAAAATGAAAAGTGTCACCATGAAAAATGTCAAAAATAACAAATTTCAAGATGGCAAATGTCAAAGATGTCAAATGACAAATGTCACAATGCTAAATGTCAAAAATGAAAAGTGTCACCATGAAAAATGTCAAAAATGACAAATTTCAAGATGGCAAATGTCAAACAATGCAAATGACAAATGTCACAATGCTAAATGTCAAAAATGAAAAGTGTCACCATGAAAAATGTCAAAAATGACAAATTTCAAGATTGCAAATGTCAAAGATGTCAAATGACAAATGTCACAATGCTAAATGTCAAAAATGAAAAGTGTCACCATGAAAAATGTCAAAAATGTCAAAGATGACAAATGTCACAATGCTAAATGTCAAAAATGAAAAGTGTCACCATGAAAAATGTCAAAAATGACAAATTTCAAGATGGCAAATGTCAAAACTGACAAAGGTCACAATGATAAATGTCAAAAATGATAAGTGTCACCATGAAAAATGTCAAAAATGACAAATTTCAAGATGGCAAATGTCCAAGATGTCAAATGACAAATGTCACAATGCTAAATGTCAAAAATGAAAAGTGTCACCATAAAAGGTCAAAAATGACAAATTTTAAGATGGCAAATGTCAAAGATGTCAAATGACAAATGTCACAATGCTAAATGTCAAAAATGAAAAGTGTCAAAAATGACAAATTTCAAGATGGCAAATGTCAAAGATGTCAAAAGTCACAATGCTAAATGTCAAAAATGAAAAGTGTCACCATGAAAAATGTTAAAAATGACAAATTTCAAGATGGCAAATGTCAAAGATGACAAATGTCACAAGGCTAAATGTCAAAAATGAAAAGTGTCACCATGAAAAATGTCAAAAATAACAAATTTCAAGATGGCAAATGTCCAAGATGTCAAATGACAAATGTCACAATGCTAAATGTCAAAAATGAAAAGTGTCACCATGAAAAATGTCTAAAATGACAAATTTCAAGATGGCAAATGTCAAAACTGACAAATGTCACAATGCTAAATGTCAAAAATGATAAGTGTCACCATGAAAAATGTCAAAAATGACAAATTTCAAAATAGCAAATGTCCAAGATGTCAAATGACAAATGTCACAATGCTAAATGTCAAAAATGACAAATTTCAAGATGGCAAATGTCAAAGATGTCATATGACAAATGGCACAATGCTAAATGTCAAAAATGAAAAGTGTCACCATGAAAAATGCCAAAAATGACAAATTTCAAGATGGCAAATGTCAAAGATGTCAAATGACAAATGTCACAATGCTAAATGTCAAAAATGAAAAGTGTCACCATGAAAAATGTCAAAAATAACAAATTTCAAGATGGCAAATGTCAAAGATGTCAAATGACAAATGTCACAATGCTAAATGTCAAAAATAAAAAGTGTCAGCATGAAAAATGTCAAAAATAACAAATTTCAAGATGGCAAATGTCAAAGATGTCAAATGACAAATGTCACAATGCTAAATGTCAAAAATGAAAAGTGTCACCATGAAAAATGTCAAAAATGTCAAAGATGACAAATGTCACAATGCTAAATGTCAAAAATGAAAAGTGTCACCATGAAAAATGTCAAAAATGACAAACTTCAAGATGGCAAATGTCAAAACTGACAAATTTCACAATGCTAAATGTCAAAAATGATAAGTGTCACCATGAAAAATGTCAATAATGACAAATTTTAAGATGGCAAATGTCAAAGATGTCAAATGACAAATGTCACAATGCTAAATGTCAAAAATGAAAAGTGTCACCATGAAAAATGTCAAAAATAACAAATTTTAAGATGGCAAATGTCAAAGATGTCAAATGACAAATGTCACAATGCTAAATGTCAAAAATGAAAAGTGTCACTATGAAAAATGTCAAAAATGACAAATTTTAAGATGGCAAATGTCAAAACTGACAAATGTCACAATGCTAAATGTCAAAAATGATAAGTGTCACCATGAAAAATGTCAAAAATGACAAATTTCAATATGGCAAATATCCAAGATGTCAAATGACAAATGTCACAATGCTAAATGTCAAAAATGACAAATTTCAAGATGGCAAATGTCCAAGATGTCAAATGACAAATGTCACAATGCTAAATGTCAAAAATGAAAAGTGTCACCATGAAAAATGTCAAAAATGACAAACTTTAAGATGGCAAATGTCAAAGATGTCAAATGACAAATGTCACAATGCTAAATGTCAAAAATGAAAAGTGTCACCATGAAAAATGTCAAAAATGACAAATTTCAAGATGGCAAATGTCAAAGATGTCAAATGACAAATGTCACAATGCTAAATGTCAAAAATAAAAAGTGTCAAAAATGACAAATTTCAAGATGGCAAATGTCTAAGATGTCAAATGACAAATGTCACAATGCTAAATGTCAAAAATGAAAAGTGTCACCGTGAAAAATGTCAAAAATGACAAATTTCATGATGGCAAATGCCAAAGATGTCAAATGACAAATGTCACAATGCTAAATGTCAAAAATAAAAAGTGTCACCATGAAAAATGTCAAAAATGACAAATTTCAAGATGGCAAATGTCAAAGATGTCAAATGACAAATGTCACAATGCTAAATGTCAAAAATGAAAAGTGTTCCCATGAAAAATGTCAATAATGACAAATTTCAAGATGGCAAATGTCAAAGATGTCAAATGACAAATGTCACAATGCTAAATGTCAAAAATGAAAAGTGTCACCATGAAAAATGTCAAAAATGACAAATTTCAAGATGGCAAATGTCAAAGATGTCGAATATGACAAATGTCACAATGCTAAATGTCAAAAATGAAAAGTGTCACCATGAAAAATGTCAAAAATGACAAATTTCAAGATGGCAAATATCAAAGATGTCAAATGACAAATGTCACAATGCTAAATGTCAAAAATGATAAGTGTCACCATGAAAAATGTCAAAAATGACAAATTTCAAGATGGCAAATGTCCAAGATGTCAAATGACAAATGTCACAATGCTAAATGTCAAAAATGAAAAGTGTCCCCATGAAAAATGTCAATAATGACAAATTTCAAGATGGCAAATGTCAAAGATGTCAAATGACAAATGTCACAAGGCTAAATGTCAAAAATGAAAAGTGTCACCATGAAAAATGTCAAAAATAACAAATTTCAAGATGGCAAATGTCAAAGATGTCAAATGACAAATGTCACAATGCTAAATGTCAAAAATGAAAAGTGTCAACATGAAAAATGTCAAAAATGACAAATTTCAAGATGGCAAATGTCAAAACTGACAAATGTCACAATGCTAAATGTCAAAAATGATAAGTGTCACCATGAAAAATGTCAAAAATGACAAATTTCAAAATAGCAAATGTCCAAGATGTCAAATGACAAATGTCACAATGCTAAATGTCAAAAATGACAAATTTCAAGATGGCAAATGTCAAAGATGTCAAATGACAAATGGCACAATGCTAAATGTCAAAAATGAAAAGTGTCACCATGAAAAATGTCAAAAATGACAAATTTCAAGATGGCAAATGTCAAAGATGTCAAATGACAAATGTCACAATGCTAAATGTCAAAAATGAAAAGTGTCACCATGAAAAATGTCAAAAATGACAAATTTCAAGATGGCAAATGTCAAAGATGTCAAATGACAAATGTCACAATGCTAAATGTCAAAAATGAAAAGTGTCACCATGAAAAATGTCAAAAATAACAAATTTCAAGATGGCAAATGTCAAAGATGTCAAATGACAAATGTCACAATGCTAAATGTCAAAAATAAAAAGTGTCAGCATGAAACATGTCAAAAATAACAAATTTCAAGATGGCAAATGTCAAAGATGTCAAATGACAAATGTCACAATGCTAAATGTCAAAAATGAAAAGTGTCACCATGAAAAATGTCAAAAATGACAAATTTCAAGATGGCAAATGTCAAAGATGTCAAATGACAAATGTCACAATGCTAAATGTCAAAAATGAAAAGTGTCACCATGAAAAATGTCAAAAATGTCAAAGATGACAAATGTCACAATGCTAAATGTCAAAAATGAAAAGTGTCACCATGAAAAATGTCAAAAATGACAAATTTCAAGATGGCAAATGTCAAAACTGACAAATTTCACAATGCTAAATGTCAAAAATGATAAGTGTCACCATGAAAAATCTCAAAAATGACAAATTTCAAGATGGCAAATGTCCAAGATGTCAAATGACAAATGTCACAATGCTAAATGTCAAAAATGAAAAGTGTCACCATGAAAAATGTCAAAAATGACAAATTTTAAGATGGCAAATGTCAAAGATGTCAAATGACAAATGTCACAATGCTAAATGTCAAAAATGAAAAGTGTCAAAAATGACAAATTTCAAGATGGCAAATGTCTAAGATGTCAAATGTCACAATGCTAAATGTCAAAAATGAAAAGTGTCACCGTGAAAAATGTCAAAAATGACAAATTTCAAGATGGCAAATGTCAAAGTTGTCAAATGACAAATGTCACAATGCTAAATGTCAAAAATGAAAAGTGTCACCATGAAAAATGTCAAAAATGACAAATTTCAAGATGGCAAATGTCAAAGATGTCAAATGACAAATGTCACAATGCTAAATGTCAAAAATGAAAAGTGTCCCCATGAAAAATGTCAATAATGACAAATTTCAAGATGGCAAATGTCAAAGATGTCAAATGACAAATGTCACAATGCTAAATGTCAAAAATGAAAAGTGTCACCATGAAAAATGTCAAAAATGACAAATTTCGAGATGGCAAATGTCAAAGATGTCAAATATGACAAATGTCACAATGCTTAATGTCAAAAATGAAAAGTGTCACCATGAAAAATGTCAAAAATGACAAATTTCAAGATGGCAAATGTCAAAGATGTCAAATGACAAATGTCACAATGCTAAATGTCAAAAATAAAAAGTGTCACCATGAAAAATGTAAAAAATGACAAATTTCAAGATGGCAAATATCAAAGATGTCAAATGACAAATGTCACAATGCTAAATGTCAAAAATGACAAATTTCAAGATGGCAAATGTCAAAGATGTCAAATGACAAATGTCACAATGCTAAATGTCAAAAATAAAAAGTGTCACCATGAAAAATGTCAAAAATGAGAAATTTCAAGATGGCAAATGTCAAAGATGTCAAATGACAAATGTCACAATGCTAAATGTCAAAAATGAAAAGTGTCACCATGAAAAATGTCAAAAATAACAAATTTCAAGATGGAAAATGTCAAAGATGTCAAATGACAAATGTCACAATGCTAAATGTCAAAAATGAAAAAGGTCACCATGAAAAATGTCAAAAATGACAAATTTCAAGATGGCAAATGTCAAAGATGTCAAATGACAAATGTCACAATGCTAAATGTCAAAAATGAAAAGTGTCACCATAAAAGGTCAAAAATGACAAATTTTAAGATGGCAAATGTCAAAGATGTCAAATGACAAATGTCACAATGCTAAATGTCAAAAATGAAAAGTGTCAAAAATGACAAATTTCAAGATGGCAAATGTCAAAGATGTCAAATGTCACAATGCTAAATGTCAAAAATGAAAAGTGTCACCATGAAAAATGTTAAAAATGACAAATTTCAAGATGGCAAATGTCAAAGATGTCAAATGACAAATGTCACAATGCTAAATGTCAAAAATGAAAAGTGTCACCATGAAAAATGTCAAAAATGACAAATTTCAAGATGGCAAATGTCAAAGATGTCAAATGACAAATGTCACAATGCTAAATGTCAAAAATGAAAAGTGTCACCATGAAAAATGTCAAAAATGTCAAAGATGACAAATGTCACAATGCTAAATGTCAAAAATGAAAAGTGTCACCATGAAAAATGTCAAAAATGACAAATTTCAAGATGGCAAATGTCAAAACTGACAAATTTCACAATGCTAAATGTCAAAAATGATAGGTGTCACCATGAAAAATCTCAAAAATGACAAATTTCAAGATGGCAAATGTCCAAGATGTTAAATGACAAATGTCACAATGCTAAATGTCAAAAATGAAAAGTGTCACCATGAAAAATGTCAAAAATGACAAATTTTAAGATGGCAAATGTCAAAGATGTCAAATGACAAATGTCACAATGCTAAATGTCAAAAATGAAAAGTGTCACCATGAAAAATGTCAAAAATGTCAAAGATGACAAATGTCACAATGCTAAATGTCAAAAATGAAAAGTGTCACCATGAAAAATGTCAAAAATGACAAATTTCAAGATGGCAAATGTCAAAACTGACAAATTTCACAATGCTAAATGTCAAAAATGATAGGTGTCACCATGAAAAATCTCAAAAATGACAAATTTCAAGATGGCAAATGTCCAAGATGTTAAATGACAAATGTCACAATGCTAAATGTCAAAAATGAAAAGTGTCACCATGAAAAATGTCAAAAATGACAAATTTTAAGATGGCAAATGTCAAAGATGTCAAATGACAAATGTCACAATGCTAAATGTCAAAAATGAAAAGTGTCAAAAATGACAAATTTCAAGATGGCAAATGTCTAAGATGTCAAATGTCACAATGCTAAATGTCAAAAATGAAAAGTGTCACCGTGAAAAATGTCAAAAATGACAAATTTCAAGATGGCAAATATCAAAGATGTCAAATGACAAATGTCACAATGCTAAATGTCAAAAATGAAAAGTGTCACCATGAAAAATGTCAAAAATGACAAATTTCAAGATAGCAAATGTCAAAGATGTCAAATGACAAATGTCACAATGCTAAATGTCAAAAATGAAAAGTGTCCCCATGAAAAATGTCAATAATGACAAATTTCAAGATGGCAAATGTCAAAGATGTCAAATGACAAATGTCACAATGCTAAATGTCAAAAATGAAAGGTGTCACCATGAAAAATGTCAAAAATGACAAATTTCAAGATGGCAAATGTCAAAGATGTCAAATATGACAAATGTCACAATGCTAAATGTCAAAAATGAAAAGTGTCACCATGAAAAATGTCAAAAATGACAAATTTCAAGATGGCAAATGTCAAAGATGTCAAATGACAAATGTCACAATGCTAAATGTCAAAAATGAAAAGTGTCACCATGAAAAATGTAAAAAATGACAAATTTCAAGATGGCAAATATCAAAGATGTCAAATGACAAATGTCACAATGCTAAATGTCAAAAATGACAAATTTCAAGATGGCAAATGTCAAAGATGTCAAATGACAAATGTCACAATGCTAAATGTCAAAAATGAAAAGTGTCACCATGAAAAATGTCAAAAATGACAAATTTCAAGATGGCAAATGTCAAAGATGTCAAATGACAAATGTCACAATGCTAAATGTCAAAAATGAAAAGTGTCACCATGAAAAATGTCAAAAATAACAAATTTCAAGATGGCAAATGTCAAAGATGTCAAATGACAAATGTCACAATGCTAAATGTCAAAAATGAAAAAGGTCACCATGAAAAATGTCAAAAATGACAAATTTCAAGATGGCAAATGTCAAAGATGTCAAATGACAAATGTCACAATGCTAAATGTCAAAAATGAAAAGTGTCACCATGAAAAATGTCAAAAATAACAAATTTCAAGATGGCAAATGTCAAAGATGTCAAATGACAAATGTCACAATGCTAAATGTCAAAAATGAAAAGTGTCAAAAATGACAAATTTCAAGATGGCAAATGTCAAAACTGACAAATGTCACAATGCTAAATGTCAAAAATGATAAGTGTCACCATGAAAAATGTCAAAAATGACAAATTTCAAGATGGCAAATGTTCAAGATGTCAAATGACAAATGTCACAATGCTAAATGTCAAAAATGACAAATTTTAAGATGGCAAATGTCAAAGATGTCAAATGACAAATGTCACAATGCTAAATGTCAAAAATGAAAAGTGTCAAAAATGACAAATTTCAAGATGGCAAATGTCTAAGGTGTCAAATGACAAATGTCACAATGCTAAATGTCAAAAATGAAAAGTGTCACCGTGAAAAATGTCAAAAATGACAAATTTCAAGATGGCAAATGTCAAAGATGTCAAATGACAAATGTCACAATGCTAAATGTCAAAAATAAAAAGTGTCACCATGAAAAATGTCAAAAATGACAAATTTCAAGATGGCAAATGTCAAAGATGTCAAATGACAAATGTCACAATGCTAAATGTCAAAAATGAAAAGTGTCCCCATGAAAAATGTCAATAATGACAAATTTCAAGATGGCAAATGTCAAAGATGTCAAATGACAAATGTCACAATGCTGAATGTCAAAAATGAAAAGTGTCACCATGAAAAATGTCAAAAATAACAAATTTTAAGATGGCAAATGTCAAAGATGTCAAATGACAAATGTCACAATGCTAAATGTCAAAAATGAAATGTGTCACTATGAAAAATGTCAAAAATGACAAATTTTAAGATGGCAAATGTCAAAACTGACAAATGTCACAATGCTAAATGTCAAAAATGATAAGTGTCACCATGAAAAATGTCAAAAATGACAAATTTCAATATGGCAAATATCCAAGATGTCAAATGACAAATGTCACAATGCTAAATGTCAAAAATGACAAATTTCAAGATGGCAAATGTCCAAGATGTCAAATGACAAATTTCACAATGCTAAATGTCAAAAATGAAAAGTGTCACCATGAAAAATGTCAAAAATGACAAACTTCAAGATGGCAAATGTCTAAGATGTCAAATGACAAATGTCACAATGCTAAATGTCAAAAATGAAAAGTGTCACCGTGAAAAATGTCAAAAATGACAAATTTCATGATGGCAAATGCCAAAGATGTCAAATGACAAATGTCACAATGCTAAATGTCAAAAATGAAAAGTGTCACCATAAAAAATGTAAAAAATGACAAATTTCAAGATGGCAAATGTCAAAGATGTCAAATGACAAATGTCACAATGCTAAATGTCAAAAATGAAAAGTGTCCCCATGAAAAATGTCAATAATGACAAATTTCAAGATGGCAAATGTCAAAGATGTCAAATGACAAATGTCACAATGCTAAATGTCAAAAATGAAAAGTGTCACCATGAAAAATGTCAAAAATGACAAATTTCAAGATGGCAAATGTCAAAGATGTCGAATATGACAAATGTCACAATGCTAAATGTCAAAAATGAAAAGTGTCACCATGAAAAATGTTAAAAATGACAAATTTCAAGATGGAAAATGTCAAAGATGTCAAATGACAAATGTCACAATGCTAAATGTCAAAAATGAAAAGTGTCACCATGAAAAATGTCAAAAATGACAAATTTCAAGATGGCAAATGTCAAAGATGTCAAATGACAAATGTCACAATGCTAAATGTCAAAAATAAAAAGTGTCAAAAATGACAAATTTCAAGATGGCAAATGTCTAAGATGTCAAATGACAAATGTCACAATGCTAAATGTCAAAAATGAAAAGTGTCACCGTGAAAAATGTCAAAAATGACAAATTTCATGATGGCAAATGCCAAAGATGTCAAATGACAAATGTCACAATGCTAAATGTCAAAAATGAAAAGTGTCACCATGAAAAATGTAAAAAATGACAAATTTCAAGATGGCAAATGTCAAAGATGTCAAATGACAAATGTCACAATGCTAAATGTCAAAAATGAAAAGTGTCCCCATGAAAAATGTCAATAATGACAAATTTCAAGATGGCAAATGTCAAAGATGTCAAATGACAAATGTCACAATGCTAAATGTCAAAAATGAAAAGTGTCACCATGAAAAATGTCAAAAATAACAAATTTTAAGATGGCAAATGTCAAAGATGTCAAATGACAAATGTCACAATGCTAAATGTCAAAAATGAAAAGTGTCACTATGAAAAATGTCAAAAATGACAAATTTTAAGATGGCAAATGTCAAAACTGACAAATGTCACAATGCTAAATGTCAAAAATGATAAGTGTCACCATGAAAAATGTCAAAAATGACAAATTTCAATATGGCAAATATCCAAGATGTCAAATGACAAATGTCACAATGCTAAATGTCAAAAATGACAAATTTCAAGATGGCAAATGTCCAAGATGTCAAATGACAAATGTCACAATGCTAAATGTCAAAAATGAAAAGTGTCACCATGAAAAATGTCAAAAATGACAAACTTCAAGATGGCAAATGTCAAAGATGTCAAATGACAAATGTCACAATGCTAAATGTCAAAAATGAAAAGTGTCACCATGAAAAATGTCAAAAATGACAAATTTCAAGATGGCAAATGTCAAAGATGTCAAATGACAAATGTCACAATGCTAAATGTCAAAAATAAAAAGTGTCAAAAATGACAAATTTCAAGATGGCAAATGTCTAAGATGTCAAATGACAAATGTCACAATGCTAAATGTCAAAAATGAAAAGTGTCACCGTGAAAAATGTCAAAAATGACAAATTTCATGATGGCAAATGCCAAAGATGTCAAATGACAAATGTCACAATGCTAAATGTCAAAAATGAAAAGTGTCACCATGAAAAATGTAAAAAATGACAAATTTCAAGATGGCAAATGTCAAAGATGTCAAATGACAAATGTCACAATGCTAAATGTCAAAAATGAAAAGTGTCCCCATGAAAAATGTCAATAATGACAAATTTCAAGATGGCAAATGTCAAAGATGTCAAATGACAAATGTCACAATGCTAAATGTCAAAAATGAAAAGTGTCACCATGAAAAATGTCAAAAATGACAAATTTCAAGATGGCAAATGTCAAAGATGTCGAATATGACAAATGTCACAATGCTAAATCTCAA
Organism: Altica lythri; assembly: GCA_964028335.1. NCBI lineage: Eukaryota > Metazoa > Arthropoda > Insecta > Coleoptera > Chrysomelidae > Altica > Altica lythri. Next base: position 10,416,530 of record OZ034800.1, on the reverse strand, counting down.
AAATGAAAAGTGTCACCATGAAAAATGTTAAAAATGACAAATTTCAAGATGGCAAATGTCAAAGATGTCAAATGACAAATGTCACAATGCTAAATGTCAAAAATGAAAAGTGTCACCATGAAAAATGTCAAAAATGACAAATTTCAAGATGGCTAATATCAAAGATGTCAAATGACAAATGTCACAATGCTAAATGTCAAAAATGATAAGTGTCACCATGAAAAATGTCAAAAATGACAAATTTCAAGATGGCAAATGTCCAAGATGTCAAATGACAAATGTCACAATGCTAAATGTCAAAAATGACAAATTTCAAGATGGCAAATGTCAAAGATGTCAAATGACAAATGTCACAATGCTAAATGTCAAAAATGAAAAGTGTCACCATGAAAAATGTCAAAAATGACAAATTTCAAGATGGCAAATGTCAAAGATGTCAAATGACAAATGTCACAATGCTAAATGTCAAAAATGAAAAGTGTCACCATGAAAAATGTCAAAAATGACAAATTTCAAGATGGCAAATGCCAAAGATGTCAAATGACAAATGTCACAATGCTAAATGTCAAAAATGAAAAGTGTCACCATGAAAAATGTCAAAAATAACAAATTTCAAGATGGCAAATATCAAAGATGTCAAATGACAAATGTCACAATGCTAAATGTCAAAAATGATAAGTGTCACCATGAAAAATGTCAAAAATGACAAATTTTAAGATGGCAAATGTCCAAGATGTCAAATGACAAATGTCACAATGCTAAATGTCAAAAATGACAAATTTCAAGATGGCAAATGTCAAAGATGTCAAATGACAAATGTCACAATGCTAAATGTCAAAAATGAAAAGTGTCACCATGAAAAATGTCAAAAATGACAAATTTCAAGATGGCAAATGTCAAAGATGTCAAATGACAAATGTCACAATGCTAAATGTCAAAAATGAAAAGTGTCACCATGAAACATGTCAAAAATGACAAATTTCAAGATGGCAAATATCAAAGATGTCAAATGACAAATGTCACAATGCTAAATGTCAAAAATGACAAATTTCAAGATGGCAAATGTCAAAAATGTCAAATGACAAATGTCACAATGCTAAATGTCAAAAATGAAAAGTGTCACCATGAAAAATGTCAAAAATGACAAATTTCAAGATGGCAAATGTCAAAGATGTCAAATGACAAATGTCACAATGCTAAATGTCAAAAATGAAAAGTGTCACCATAAAATGTCAAAAATGACAAATTTTAAGATGGCAAATGTCAAAGATGTCAAATGACAAATGTCACAATGCTAAATGTCAAAAATGAAAAGTGTCAAAAATGACAAATTTCAAGATGGCAAATGTTAAAGATGTCAAATGACAAATGTCACAATGCTAAATGTCAAAAATGAAAAGTGTCACCATGAAAAATGTCAAAAATGACAAATTTCAAGATGGCAAATGTCAAAGATGTCAAATGACAAATGTCACAATGCTAAATGTCAAAAATGAAAAGTGTCACCATGAAAAATGTCAAAAATAACAAATTTCAAGATGGCAAATGTCAAAGATGTCAAATGACAAATGTCACAATGCTAAATGTCAAAAATGAAAAGTGTCCCCATGAAAAATGTCAATAATGACAAATTTCAAGATGGCAAATGTCAAAGATGTCAAATGACAAATGTCACAATGCTAAATGTCAAAAATGAAAAGTGTCACCATGAAAAATGTCAAAAATAACAAATTTTAAGATGGCAAATGTCAAATGACAAATGTCACAATGCTAAATGTCAAAAATGAAAAGTGTCACTATGAAAAATGTCAAAAATAACAAATTTTAAGATGGCAAATGTCAAAACTGACAAATGTCACAATGCTAAATGTCAAAAATGATAAGTGTCACCATGAAAAATGTCAAAAATGACAAATTTCAATATGGCAAATATCCAAGATGTCAAATGACAAATGTCACAATGCTAAATGTCAAAAATGACAAATTTCAAGATGGCAAATGTCCAAGATGTCAAATGACAAATGTCACAATGCTAAATGTCAAAAATGAAAAGTGTCACCATGAAAAATGTCAAAAATGACAAACTTCAAGATGGCAAATGTCAAAGATGTCAAATGACAAATGTCACAATGCTAAATGTCAAAAATGAAAAGTGTCACCATGAAAAATGTCAAAAATGACAAATTTCAAGATGGCAAATGTCAAAGATGTCAAATGACAAATGTCACAATGCTAAATGTCAAAAATAAAAAGTGTCAAAAATGACAAATTTCAAGATGGCAAATGTCTAAGATGTCAAATGACAAATGTCACAATGCTAAATGTCAAAAATGAAAAGTGTCACCGTGAAAAATGTCAAAAATGACAAATTTCATGATGGCAAATGCCAAAGATGTCAAATGACAAATGTCACAATGCTAAATGTCAAAAATGAAAAGTGTCACCATGAAAAATGTCAAAAATGACAAATTTCAAGATGGCAAATGTCAAAGATGTCAAATGACAAATGTCACAATGCTAAATGTCAAAAATGAAAAGTGTCCCCATGAAAAATGTCAATAATGACAAATTTCAAGATGGCAAATGTCAAAGATGTCAAATGACAAATGTCACAATGCTAAATGTCAAAAATGAAAAGTGTCACCATGAAAAATGTCAAAAATGACGAATTTCAAGATGGCAAATGTCAAAGATGTCGAATATGACAAATGTCACAATGCTAAATGTCAAAAATGAAAAGTGTCACCATGAAAAATGTTAAAAATGACAAATTTCAAGATGGCAAATGTCAAAGATGTCAAATGACAAATGTCACAATGCTAAATGTCAAAAATGAAAAGTGTCGCCATGAAAAATGTCAAAAATGACAAATTTCAAGATGGCAAATATCAAAGATGTCAAATGACAAATGTCACAATGCTAAATGTCAAAAATGATAAGTGTCACCATGAAAAATGTCAAAAATGACAAATTTCAAGATGGCAAATGTCCAAGATGTCAAATGACAAATGTCACAATGCTAAATGTCAAAAATGAAAAGTGTCCCCATGAAAAATGTCAATAATGACAAATTTCAAGATGGCAAATGTCAAAGATGTCAAATGACAAATGTCACAAGGCTAAATGTCAAAAATGAAAAGTGTCACCATGAAAAATGTCAAAAATAACAAATTTCAAGATGGCAAATGTTAAAGATGTCAAATGACAAATGTCACAATGCTAAATGTCAAAAATGAAAAGTGTCACCATGAAAAATGACAAATTTCAAGATGGCAAATGTCAAAACTGACAAATGTCACAATGCTAAATGTCAAAAATGATAAGTGTCACCATGCAAAATGTCAAAAATGACAAATTTCAAAATAGCAAATGTCCAAGATGTCAAATGACAAATGTCACAATGCTAAATGTCAAAAATGACAAATTTCAAGATGGCAAATGTCAAAGATGTCAAATGACAAATGGCACAATGCTAAATGTCAAAAATGAAAAGTGTCACCATAAAAAATGTCAAAAATGACAAATTTCAAGATGGCAAATGTCAAAGATGTCAAATGACAAATTTCACAATGCTAAATGTCAAAAATGAAAAGTGTCACCATGAAAAATGTCAAAAATAACAAATTTCAAGATGGCAAATGTCAAAGATGTCAAATGACAAATGTCACAATGCTAAATATCAAAAATAAAAAGTGTCAGCATGAAACATGTCAAAAATAACAAATTTCAAGATGGCAAATGTCAAAGATGTCAAATGACAAATGTCACAATGCTAAATGTCAAAAATGAAAAGTGTCACCATGAAAAATGTCAAAAATGACAAATTTCAAGATGGCAAATGTCAAAGATGTCAAATGACAAATGTCACAATGCTAAATGTCAAAAATGAAAAGTGTCACCATGAAAAATGTCAAAAATGTCAAAGATGACAAATGTCACAATGCTAAATGTCAAAAATGAAAAGTGTCACCATGAAAAATGTCAAAAATGACAAATTTCAAGATGGCAAATGTCAAAACTGACAAATTTCACAATGCTAAATGTCAAAAATGATAAGTGTCACCATGAAAAATCTCAAAAATGACAAATTTCAAGATGGCAAATGTCCAAGATGTCAAATGACAAATGTCACAATGCTAAATGTCAAAAATGAAAAGTGTCACCATGAAAAATGTCAAAAATGACAAATTTTAAGATGGCAAATGTCAAAGATGTCAAATGACAAATGTCACAATGCTAAATGTCAAAAATGAAAAGTGTCAAAAATGACAAATTTCAAGATGGCAAATGTCTAAGATGTCAAATGTCACAATGCTAAATGTCTAAAATGAAAAGTGTCACCATGAAAAATGTCAAAAATGACAAATTTCAAGATGGCAAATGTCAAAGATGTCAAATGACAAATGTCACAATGCTAAATGTCAAAAATGAAAAGTGTCACCATGAAACATGTCAAAAATGACAAATTGCAAGATGGCAAATATCAAAGATGTCAAATGACAAATGTCACAATGCTAAATGTCAAAAATGACAAATTTCAAGATGGCAAATGTCAAAAATGTCAAATGACAAATGTCACAATGCTAAATGTCAAAAATGAAAAGTGTCACCATGAAAAATGTCAAAAATGACAAATTTCAAGATGGCAAATGTCAAAGATGTCAAATGACAAATGTCACAATGCTAAATGTCAAAAATGAAAAGTGTCACCATAAAATGTCAAAAATGACAAATTTTAAGATGGCAAATGTCAAAGATGTCAAATGACAAATGTCACAATGCTAAATGTCAAAAATGAAAAGTGTCAAAAATGACAAATTTCAAGATGGCAGATGTCAAAGATGTCAAATGACAAATGTCACAATGCTAAATGTCAAAAATGAAAAGTGTCACCATGAAAAATGTCAAAAATGACAAATTTCAAGATGGCAAATGTCAAAGATGTCAAATGACAAATGTCACAATGCTAAATGTCAAAAATGAAAAGTGTCACCATGAAAAATGTAAAAAATAACAAATTTCAAGATGGCAAATGTCAAAGATGTCAAATGACAAATGTCACAATGCTAAATGTCAAAAATGAAAAGTGTCCCCATGAAAAATGTCAATAATGACAAATTTCAAGATGGCAAATGTCAAAGATGTCAAATGACAAATGTCACAATGCTAAATGTCAAAAATGAAAAGTGTCACCATGAAAAATGTCAAAAATAACAAATTTTAAGATGGCAAATGTCAAAGATGTCAAATGACAAATGTCACAATGCTAAATGTCAAAAATGAAAAGTGTCACTATGAAAAATGTCAAAAATGACAAATTTTAAGATGGCAAATGTCAAAACTGACAAATGTCACAATGCTAAATGTCAAAAATGATAAGTGTCACCATAAAAAATGTCAAAAATGACAAATTTCAATATGGCAAATATCCAAGATGTCAAATGACAAATGTCACAATGCTAAATGTCAAAAATGACAAATTTCAAGATGGCAAATGTCCAAGATGTCAAATGACAAATGTCACAATGCTAAATGTCAAAAATGAAAAGTGTCACCATGAAAAATGTCAAAAATGACAAACTTCAAGATGGCAAATGTCAAAGATGTCAAATGACAAATGTCACAATGCTAAATGTCAAAAATGAAAAGTGTCACCATGAAAAATGTCAAAAATGACAAATTTCAAGATGGCAAATGTCAAAGATGTCAAATGACAAATGTCACAATGCTAAATGTCAAAAATGAAAAGTGTCACCATGAAAAATGTCAAAAATGACAAATTTCAAGATGGCAAATGTCAAAGATGTCAAATGACAAATGTCACAATGCTAAATGTCAAAAATGAAAAGTGTCACCATGAAAAATGTCAAAAATAACAAATTTCAAGATGGCAAATGTCAAAGATGTCAAATGACAAATGTCACAATGCTAAATGTCAAAAATGAAAAGTGTCCCCATGAAAAATGTCAATAATGACAAATTTCAAGATGGCAAATGTCAAAGATGTCAAATGACAAATGTCACAATGCTAAATGTCAAAAATGAAAAGTGTCACCATGAAAAATGTCAAAAATAACAAATTTTAAGATGGCAAATGTCAAAGATGTCAAATGACAAATGTCACAATGCTAAATGTCAAAAATGAAAAGTGTCACTATGAAAAATGTCAAAAATGACAAATTTTAAGATGGCAAATGTCAAAACTGACAAATGTCACAATGCTAAATGTCAAAAATGATAAGTGTCACCATGAAAAATGTCAAAAATGACAAATTTCAATATGGCAAATATCCAAGATGTCAAATGACAAATGTCACAATGCTAAATGTCAAAAATGACAAATTTCAAGATGGCAAATGTCCAAGATGTCAAATGACAAATGTCACAATGCTAAATGTCAAAAATGAAAAGTGTCACCATGAAAAATGTCAAAAATGACAAACTTCAAGATGGCAAATGTCAAAGATGTCAAATGACAAATGTCACAATGCTAAATGTCAAAAATGAAAAGTGTCACCATGAAAAATGTCAAAAATGACAAATTTCAAGATGGCAAATGTCAAAGATGTCAAATGACAAATGTCACAATGCTAAATGTCAAAAATAAAAAGTGTCAAAAATGACAAATTTCAAGATGGCAAATGTCTAAGATGTCAAATGACAAATGTCACAATGCTAAATGTCAAAAATGAAAAGTGTCACCGTGAAAAATGTCAAAAATGACAAATTTCATGATGGCAAATGCCAAAGATGTCAAATGACAAATGTCACAATGCTAAATGTCAAAAATGAAAAGTGTCACCATGAAAAATGACAAATTTCAAGATGGCAAATGTCAAAGATGTCAAATGACAAATGTCACAATGCTAAATGTCAAAAATGAAAAGTGTCCCCATGAAAAATGTCAATAATGACAAATTTCAAGATGGCAAATGTCAAAGATGTCAAATGACAAATGTCACAATGCTAAATGTCAAAAATGAAAAGTGTCACCATGAAAAATGTCAAAAATGACAAATTTCAAGATGGCAAATGTCAAAGATGTCGAATATGACAAATGTCACAATGCTAAATGTCAAAAATGAAAAGTGTCACCATGAAAAATGTTAAAAATGACAAATTTCAAGATGGCAAATGTCAAAGATGTCAAATGACAAATGTCACAATGCTAAATGTCAAAAATGAAAAGTGTCACCATGAAAAATGTCAAAAATGACAAATTTCAAGATGGCAAATATCAAAGATGTCAAATGACAAATGTCACAATGCTAAATGTCAAAAATGATAAGTGTCACCATGAAAAATGTCAAAAATGACAAATTTCAAGATGGCAAATGTCCAAGATGTCAAATGACAAATGTCACAATGCTAAATGTCAAAAATGAAAAGTGTCCCCATGAAAAATGTCAATAATGACAAATTTCAAGATGGCAAATGTCAAAGATGTCAAATGACAAATGTCACAAGGCTAAATGTCAAAAATGAAAAGTGTCACCATGAAAAATGTCAAAAATAACAAATTTCAAGATAACAAATGTTAAAGATGTCAAATGACAAATGTCACAATGCTAAATGTCAAAAATGAAAAGTGTCACCATGAAAAATGACAAATTTCAAGATGGCAAATGTCAAAACTGACAAATGTCACAATGCTAAATGTCAAAAATGATAAGTGTCACCATGCAAAATGTCAAAAATGACAAATTTCAAAATAGCAAATGTCCAAGATGTCAAATGACAAATGTCACAATGCTAAATGTCAAAAATGACAAATTTTAAGATGGCAAATGTCAAAGATGTCAAATGACAAATGGCACAATGCTAAATGTCAAAAATGAAAAGTGTCACCATAAAAAATGTCAAAAATGACAAATTTCAAGATGGCAAATGTCAAAGATGTCAAATGACAAATGTCACAATGCTAAATGTCAAAAATGAAAAGTGTCACCATGAAAAATGTCAAAAATAACAAATTTCAAGATGGCAAATGTCAAAGATGTCAAATGACAAATGTCACAATGCTAAATATCAAAAATAAAAAGTGTCAGCATGAAACATGTCAAAAATAACAAATTTCAAGATGGCAAATGTCAAAGATGTCAAATGACAAATGTCACAATGCTAAATGTCAAAAATGAAAAGTGTCACCATGAAAAATGTCAAAAATGACAAATTTCAAGATGGCAAATGTCAAAGATGTCAAATGACAAATGTCACAATGCTAAATGTCAAAAATGAAAAGTGTCACCATGAAAAATGTCAAAAATGTCAAAGATGACAAATGTCACAATGCTAAATGTCAAAAATGAAAAGTGTCACCATGAAAAATGTCAAAAATGACAAATTTCAAGATGGCAAATGTCAAAACTGACAAATTTCACAATGCTAAATGTCAAAAATGATAAGTGTCACCATGAAAAATCTCAAAAATGACAAATTTCAAGATGGCAAATGTCCAAGATGTCAAATGACAAATGTCACAATGCTAAATGTCAAAAATGAAAAGTGTCACCATGAAAAATGTCAAAAATGACAAATTTTAAGATGGCAAATGTCAAAGATGTCAAATGACAAATGTCACAATGCTAAATGTCAAAAATGAAAAGTGTCAAAAATGACAAATTTCAAGATGGCAAATGTCTAAGATGTCAAATGTCACAATGCTAAATGTCTAAAATGAAAAGTGTCACCGTGAAAAATGTCAAAAATGACAAATTTCAAGATGGCAAATGTCAAAGATGTCAAATGACAAATGTCACAATGCTAAATGTCAAAAATGAAAAGTGTCACCATGAAAAATGTCAAAAATGACAAATTTCAAGATGGCAAATGTCAAAGATGTCAAATGACAAATGTCACAATGCTAAATGTCAAAAATGAAAAGTGTCCCCATGAAAAATGTCAATAATGACAAATTTCAAGATGGCAAATGTCAAAGATGTCAAATGACAAATGTCACAATGCTAAATGTCAAAAATGAAAAGTGTCACCATGAAAAATGTCAAAAATGACAAATTTCAAGATGGCAAATGTCAAAGATGTCAAATATGACAAATGTCACAATGCTAAATGTCAAAAATGAAAAGTGTCACCATGAAAAATGTCAAAAATGACAAATTTCAAGATGGCAAATGTCAAAGATGTCAAATGACAAATGTCACAATGCTAAATGTCAAAAATGAAAAGTGTCACCATGAAAAATGTAAAAAATGACAAATTTTAAGATGGCAAATATCAAAGATGTCAAATGACAAATGTCACAATGCTAAATGTCAAAAATGACAAATTTCAAGATGGCAAATGTCAAAGATGTCAAATGACAAATGTCACAATGCTAAATGTCAAAAATGAAAAGTGTCACCATGAAAAATGTCAAAAATGACAAATTTCAAGATGGCAAATGTCAAAGATGTCAAATGACAAATGTCACAATGCTAAATGTAAAAAATGAAAAGTGTCACCATGAAAAATGTCAAAAATAACAAATTTCAAGATGGCAAATGTCAAAGATGTCAAATGACAAATGTCACAATGCTAAATGTCAAAAATGAAAAAGGTCACCATGAAAAATGTCAAAAATGACAAATTTCAAGATGGCAAATGTCAAAGATGTCAAATGACAAATGTCACAATGCTAAATGTCAAAAATGAAAAGTGTCACCATGAAAAATGTCAAAAATAACAAATTTCAAGATGGCAAATGTCAAAGATGTCAAATGACAAATGTCACAATGCTAAATGTCAAAAATGAAAAGTGTCAAAAATGACAAATTTCAAGATGGCAAATGTCCAAACTGACAAATGTCACAATGCTAAATGTCAAAAATAATAAGTGTCACCATGAAAAATGTCAAAAATGACAAATTTCAAGATGGCAAATGTTCAAGATGTCAAATGACAAATGTCACAATGCTAAATGTCAAAAATGACAAATTTCAAGATGGCAAATGTCAAAGATGTCAAATGACAAATGTCACAATGCTAAATGTCAAAAATGAAAAGTGTCAAAAATGACAAATTTCAAGATGGCAAATGTCTAAGGTGTCAAATGACAAATGTCACAATGCTAAATGTCAAAAATGAAAAGTGTCACCGTGAAAAATGTCAAAAATGACAAATTTCAAGATGGCAAATGTCAAAGATGTCAAATGACAAATGTCACAATGCTAAATGTCAAAAATGAAAAGTGTCACCATGAAAAATGTCAAAAATGACAAATTTCAAGATGGCAAATGTCAAAGATGTCAAATGACAAATGTCACAATGCTAAATGTCAAAAATGAAAAGTGTCCCCATGAAAAATGTCAATAATGACAAATTTCAAGATGGCAAATGTCAAAGATGTCAAATGACAAATGTCACAATGCTAAATGTCAAAAATGAAAAGTGTCACCATGAAAAATGTCAAAAATAACAAATTTTAAGATGGCAAATGTCAAAGATGTCAAATGACAAATGTCACAATGCTAAATGTCAAAAATGAAAAGTGTCACTATGAAAAATGTCAAAAATGACAAATTTTAAGATGGCAAATGTCAAAACTGACAAATGTCACAATGCTAAATGTCAAAAATGATAAGTGTCACCATGAAAAATGTCAAAAATGACAAATTTCAATATGGCAAATATCCAAGATGTCAAATGACAAATGTCACAATGCTAAATGTCAAAAATGACAAATTTCAAGATGGCAAATGTCCAAGATGTCAAATGACAAATGTCACAATGCTAAATGTCAAAAATGAAAAGTGTCACCATGAAAAATGTCAAAAATGACAAACTTCAAGATGGCAAATGACAAATGTCACAATGCTAAATGTCAAAAATGAAAAGTGTCACCATGAAAAATGTCAAAAATGACAAATTTCAAGATGGCAAATGTCAAAGATGTCAAATGACAAATGTCACAATGCTAAATGTCAAAAATAAAAAGTGTCAAAAATGACAAATTTCAAGATGGCAAATGTCTAAGATGTCAAATGACAAATGTCACAATGCTAAATGTCAAAAATGAAAAGTGTCACCGTGAAAAATGTCAAAAATGACAAATTTCATGATGGCAAATGCCAAAGATGTCAAATGACAAATGTCACAATGCTAAATGTCAAAAATGAAAAGTGTCACCATGAAAAATGTCAAAAATGACAAATTTCAAGATGGCAAATGTCAAAGATGTCAAATGACAAATGTCACAATGCTAAATGTCAAAAATGAAAAGTGTCACCATGAAAAATGTCAAAAATGACAAATTTCAAGATGGCAAATGTCAAAGATGTCGAATATGACAAATGTCACAATGCTAAATGTCAAAAATGAAAAGTGTCACCATGAAAAATGTTAAAAATGACAAATTTCAAGATGGCAAATGTCAAAGATGTCAAATGACAAATGTCACAATGCTAAATGTCAAAAATGAAAAGTGTCACCATGAAAAATGTCAAAAATGACAAATTTCAAGATGGCTAATATCAAAGATGTCAAATGACAAATGTCACAATGCTAAATGTCAAAAATGATAAGTGTCACCATGAAAAATGTCAAAAATGACAAATTTCAAGATGGCAAATGTCCAAGATGTCAAATGACAAATGTCACAATGCTAAATGTCAAAAATGACAAATTTCAAGATGGCAAATGTCAAAGATGTCAAATGACAAATGTCACAATGCTAAATGTCAAAAATGAAAAGTGTCACCATGAAAAATGTCAAAAATGACAAATTTCAAGATGGCAAATGTCAAAGATGTCAAATGACAAATGTCACAATGCTAAATGTCAAAAATGAAAAGTGTCACCATGAAAAATGTCAAAAATGACAAATTTCAAGATGGCAAATGCCAAAGATGTCAAATGACAAATGTCACAATGCTAAATGTCAAAAATGAAAAGTGTCACCATGAAAAATGTCAAAAATAACAAATTTCAAGATGGCAAATATCAAAGATGTCAAATGACAAATGTCACAATGCTAAATGTCAAAAATGATAAGTGTCACCATGAAAAATGTCAAAAATGACAAATTTCAAGATGGCAAATGTCCAAGATGTCAAATGACAAATGTCACAATGCTAAATGTCAAAAATGACAAATTTCAAGATGGCAAATGTCAAAGATGTCAAATGACAAATGTCACAATGCTAAATGTCAAAAATGAAAAGTGTCACCATGAAAAATGTCAAAAATGACAAATTTCAAGATGGCAAATGTCAAAGATGTCAAATGACAAATGTCACAATGCTAAATGTCAAAAATGAAAAGTGTCACCATGAAACATGTCAAAAATGACAAATTTCAAGATGGCAAATATCAAAGATGTCAAATGACAAATGTCACAATGCTAAATGTCAAAAATGAAAAGTGTCACCATAAAATGTCAAAAATGACAAATTTTAAGATGGCAAATGTCAAAGATGTCAAATGACAAATGTCACAATGCTAAATGTCAAAAATGAAAAGTGTCAAAAATGACAAATTTCAAGATGGCAAATGTCAAAGATGTCAAATGACAAATGTCACAATGCTAAATGTCAAAAATGAAAAGTGTCACCATGAAAAATGTCAAAAATGACAAATTTCAAGATGGCAAATGTCAAAGATGTCAAATGACAAATGTCACAATGCTAAATGTCAAAAATGAAAAGTGTCACCATAAAATGTCAAAAATGACAAATTTTAAGATGGCAAATGTCAAAGATGTCAAATGACAAATGTCACAATGCTAAATGTCAAAAATGAAAAGTGTCAAAAATGACAAATTTCAAGATGGCAAATGTCAAAGATGTCAAATGACAAATGTCACAATGCTAAATGTCAAAAATGAAAAGTGTCACCATGAAAAAGGTCAAAAATGACAAATTTCAAGATGGCAAATGTCAAAGATGTCAAATAACAAATGTCACAATGCTAAATGTCAAAAATGAAAAGTGTCACCATGAAAAATGTCAAAAATAACATATTTCAAGATGGCAAATGTCAAAGATGTCAAATGACAAATGTCACAATGCTAAATGTCAAAAATGAAAAGTGTCACCATAAAAAATGTCAAAAATGACAAATTTCAAGATGGCAAATGTCAAAACTGACAAATGTCACAATGCTAAATGTCAAAAATGATAAGTGTCACCATGAAAAATGCCAAAAATGACAAATTTCAAAATAGCAAATGTCCAAGATGTCAAATGACAAATGTCACAATGCTAAATGTCAAAAATGACAAATTTCAAGATGGCAAATGTCCAAGATGTCAAATGACAAATGTCACAATGCTAAATGTCAAAAATGACAAATTTCAAGATGGCAAATGTCAAAGATGTCAAATGACAAATGTCACAATGCTAAATGTCAAAAATGAAAAGTGTCACCATGAAAAATGTCAAAAATGACAAATTTCAAGATGGCAAATGTCAAAGATGTCAAATGACAAATGTCACAATGCTAAATGTCAAAAATGAAAAGTGTCACCATGAAAAATGTCAAAAATGACAAATTTCAAGATGGCAAATGCCAAAGATGTCAAATGACAAATGTCACAATGCTAAATGTCAAAAATGAAAAGTGTCACCATGAAAAATGTCAAAAATAACAAATTTCAAGATGGCAAATATCAAAGATGTCAAATGACAAATGTCACAATGCTAAATGTCAAAAATGATAAGTGTCACCATGAAAAATGTCAAAAATGACAAATTTCAAGATGGCAAATGTCCAAGATGTCAAATGACAAATGTCACAATGCTAAATGTCAAAAATGACAAATTTCAAGATGGCAAATGTCAAAGATGTCAAATGACAAATGTCACAATGCTAAATGTCAAAAATGAAAAGTGTCACCATGAAAAATGTCAAAAATGACAAATTTCAAGATGGCAAATGTCAAAGATGTCAAATGACAAATGTCACAATGCTAAATGTCAAAAATGAAAAGTGTCACCATGAAACATGTCAAAAATGACAAATTTCAAGATGGCAAATATCAAAGATGTCAAATGACAAATGTCACAATGCTAAATGTCAAAAATGACAAATTTCAAGATGGCAAATGTCAAAAATGTCAAATGACAAATGTCACAATGCTAAATGTCAAAAATGAAAAGTGTCACCATGAAAAATGTCAAAAATGACAAATTTCAAGATGGCAAATGTCAAAGATGTCAAATGACAAATGTCACAATGCTAAATGTCAAAAATGAAAAGTGTCACCATAAAATGTCAAAAATGACAAATTTTAAGATGGCAAATGTCAAAGATGTCAAATGACAAATGTCACAATGCTAAATGTCAAAAATGAAAAGTGTCAAAAATGACAAATTTCAAGATGGCAAATGTCAAAGATGTCAAATGACAAATGTCACAATGCTAAATGTCAAAAATGAAAAGTGTCACCATGAAAAAGGTCAAAAATGACAAATTTCAAGATGGCAAATGTCAAAGATGTCAAATAACAAATGTCACAATGCTAAATGTCAAAAATGAAAAGTGTCACCATGAAAAATGTCAAAAATAACATATTTCAAGATGGCAAATGTCAAAGATGTCAAATGACAAATGTCACAATGCTAAATGTCAAAAATGAAAAGTGTCACCATAAAAAATGTCAAAAATGACAAATTTCAAGATGGCAAATGTCAAAACTGACAAATGTCACAATGCTAAATGTCAAAAATGATAAGTGTCACCATGAAAAATGCCAAAAATGACAAATTTCAAAATAGCAAATGTCCAAGATGTCAAATGACAAATGTCACAATGCTAAATGTCAAAAATGACAAATTTCAAGATGGCAAATGTCAAAGATGTCAAATGACAAATGGCACAATGCTAAATGTCAAAAATGAAAAGTGTCACCATGAAAAATGTCAAAAATGACAAATTTCAAGATGGAAAATGTCAAAGATGTCAAATGACAAATGTCACAATGCTAAATGTCAAAAATGAAAAGTGTCACCATGAAAAATGTCAAAAATAACAAATTTCAAGATGGCAAATGTCAAAGATGTCAAATGACAAATGTCACAATGCTAAATGTCAAAAATGAAAAGTGTCACCATGAAAAATGTCAAAAATGACAAATTTCAAGATGGCAAATGTCAAACAATGCAAATGACAAATGTCACAATGCTAAATGTCAAAAATGAAAAGTGTCACCATGAAAAATGTCAAAAATGACAAATTTCAAGATGGCAAATGTCAAAGATGTCAAATGACAAATGTCACAATGCTAAATGTCAAAAATGAAAAGTGTCACCATGAAAAATGTCAAAAATGTCAAAGATGACAAATGTCACAATGCTAAATGTCAAAAATGAAAAGTGTCACCATGAAAAATGTCAAAAATGACAAATTTCAAGATGGCAAATGTCAAAACTGACAAAGGTCACAATGATAAATGTCAAAAATGATAAGTGTCACCATGAAAAATGTCAAAAATGACAAATTTCAAGATGGCAAATGTCCAAGATGTCAAATGACAAATGTCACAATGCTAAATGTCAAAAATGAAAAGTGTCACCATAAAAGGTCAAAAATGACAAATTTTAAGATGGCAAATGTCAAAGATGTCAAATGACAAATGTCACAATGCTAAATGTCAAAAATGAAAAGTGTCAAAAATGACAAATTTCAAGATGGCAAATGTCAAAGATGTCAAATGTCACAATGCTAAATGTCAAAAATGAAAAGTGTCACCATGAAAAATGTTAAAAATGACAAATTTCAAGATGGCAAATGTCAAAGATGTCAAATGACAAATGTCACAAGGCTAAATGTCAAAAATGAAAAGTGTCACCATGAAAAATGTCAAAAATAACAAATTTCAAGATGGCAAATGTCCAAGATGTCAAATGACAAATGTCACAATGCTAAATGTCAAAAATGAAAAGTGTCACCATGAAAAATGTCTAAAATGACAAATTTCAAGATGGCAAATGTCAAAACTGACAAATGTCACAATGCTAAATGTCAAAAATGATAAGTGTCACCATGAAAAATGTCAAAAATGACAAATTTCAAAATAGCAAATGTCCAAGATGTCAAATGACAAATGTCACAATGCTAAATGTCAAAAATGACAAATTTCAAGATGGCAAATGTCAAAGATGTCATATGACAAATGGCACAATGCTAAATGTCAAAAATGAAAAGTGTCACCATGAAAAATGCCAAAAATGACAAATTTCAAGATGGCAAATGTCAAAGATGTCAAATGACAAATGTCACAATGCTAAATGTCAAAAATGAAAAGTGTCACCATGAAAAATGTCAAAAATAACAAATTTCAAGATGGCAAATGTCAAAGATGTCAAAAATGACAAATGTCACAATGCTAAATGTCAAAAATAAAAAGTGTCAGCATGAAAAATGTCAAAAATAACAAATTTCAAGATGGCAAATGTCAAAGATGTCAAATGACAAATGTCACAATGCTAAATGTCAAAAATGAAAAGTGTCACCATGAAAAATGTCAAAAATGTCAAAGATGACAAATGTCACAATGCTAAATGTCAAAAATGAAAAGTGTTACCATGAAAAATGTCAAAAATGACAAACTTCAAGATGGCAAATGTCAAAACTGACAAATTTCACAATGCTAAATGTCAAAAATGATAAGTGTCACCATGAAAAATGTCAATAATGACAAATTTTAAGATGGCAAATGTCAAAGATGTCAAATGACAAATGTCACAATGCTAAATGTCAAAAATGAAAAGTGTCACCATGAAAAATGTCAAAAATAACAAATTTTAAGATGGCAAATGTCAAAGATGTCAAATGACAAATGTCACAATGCTAAATGTCAAAAATGAAAAGTGTCACTATGAAAAATGTCAAAAATGACAAATTTTAAGATGGCAAATGTCAAAACTGACAAATGTCACAATGCTAAATGTCAAAAATGATAAGTGTCACCATGAAAAATGTCAAAAATGACAAATTTCAATATGGCAAATATCCAAGATGTCAAATGACAAATGTCACAATGCTAAATGTCAAAAATGACAAATTTCAAGATGGCAAATGTCCAAGATGTCAAATGACAAATGTCACAATGCTAAATGTCAAAAATGAAAAGTGTCACCATGAAAAATGTCAAAAATGACAAACTTCAAGATGGCAAATGTCAAAGATGTCAAATGACAAATGTCACAATGCTAAATGTCAAAAATGAAAAGTGTCACCATGAAAAATGTCAAAAATGACAAATTTCAAGATGGCAAATGTCAAAGATGTCAAATGACAAATGTCACAATGCTAAATGTCAAAAATAAAAAGTGTCAAAAATGACAAATTTCAAGATGGCAAATGTCTAAGATGTCAAATGACAAATGTCACAATGCTAAATGTCAAAAATGAAAAGTGTCACCGTGAAAAATGTCAAAAATGACAAATTTCATGATGGCAAATGCCAAAGATGTCAAATGACAAATGTCACAATGCTAAATGTCAAAAATAAAAAGTGTCACCATGAAAAATGTCAAAAATGACAAATTTCAAGATGGCAAATGTCAAAGATGTCAAATGACAAATGTCACAATGCTAAATGTCAAAAATGAAAAGTGTTCCCATGAAAAATGTCAATAATGACAAATTTCAAGATGGCAAATGTCAAAGATGTCAAATGACAAATGTCACAATGCTAAATGTCAAAAATGAAAAGTGTCACCATGAAAAATGTCAAAAATGACAAATTTCAAGATGGCAAATGTCAAAGATGTCGAATATGACAAATGTCACAATGCTAAATGTCAAAAATGAAAAGTGTCACCATGAAAAATGTTAAAAATGACAAATTTCAAGATGGCAAATGTCAAAGATGTCAAATGACAAATGTCACAATGCTAAATGTCAAAAATGAAAAGTGTCACCATGAAAAATGTCAAAAATGACAAATTTCAAGATGGCAAATATCAAAGATGTCAAATGACAAATGTCACAATGCTAAATGTCAAAAATGATAAGTGTCACCATGAAAAATGTCAAAAATGACAAATTTCAAGATGGCAAATGTCCAAGATGTCAAATGACAAATGTCACAATGCTAAATGTCAAAAATGAAAAGTGTCCCCATGAAAAATGTCAATAATGACAAATTTCAAGATGGCAAATGTCAAAGATGTCAAATGACAAATGTCACAAGGCTAAATGTCAAAAATGAAAAGTGTCACCATGAAAAATGTCCAAATAACAAATTTCAAGATGGCAAATGTCAAAGATGTCAAATGACAAATGTCACAATGCTAAATGTCAAAAATGAAAAGTGTCAACATGAAAAATGTCAAAAATGACAAATTTCAAGATGGCAAATGTCAAAACTGACAAATGTCACAATGCTAAATGTCAAAAATGATAAGTGTCACCATGAAAAATGTCAAAAATGACAAATTTCAAAATAGCAAATGTCCAAGATGTCAAATGACAAATGTCACAATGCTAAATGTCAAAAATGACAAATTTCAAGATGGCAAATGTCAAAGATGTCAAATGACAAATGGCACAATGCTAAATGTCAAAAATGAAAAGTGTCACCATGAAAAATGTCAAAAATGACAAATTTCAAGATGGCAAATGTCAAAGATGTCAAATGACAAATGTCACAATGCTAAATGTCAAAAATGAAAAGTGTCACCATGAAAAATGTCAAAAATAACAAATTTCAAGATGGAAAATGTCAAAGATGTCAAATGACAAATGTCACAATGCTAAATGTCAAAAATGAAAAAGGTCACCATGAAAAATGTCAAAAATGACAAATTTCAAGATGGCAAATGTCAAAGATGTCAAATGACAAATGTCACAATGCTAAATGTCAAAAATGAAAAGTGTCACCATGAAAAATGTCAAAAATAACAAATTTCAAGATGGCAAATGTCAAAGATGTCAAATGACAAATGTCACAATGCTAAATGTCAAAAATGAAAAGTGTCCCCATGAAAAATGTCAATAATGACAAATTTCAAGATGGCAAATGTCAAAGATGTCAAATGACAAATGTCACAATGCTAAATGTCAAAAATGAAAAGTGTCACCATGAAAAATGTCAAAAATAACAAATTTTAAGATGGCAAATGTCAAAGATGTCAAATGACAAATGTCACAATGCTAAATGTCAAAAATGAAAAGTGTCACTATGAAAAATGTCAAAAATGACAAATTTTAAGATGGCAAATGTCAAAACTGACAAATGTCACAATGCTAAATGTCAAAAATGAAAAGTGTCACCATGAAAAATGTCAAAAATAACAAATTTCAAGATGGCAAATGTCAAAGATGTCAAAAATGACAAATGTCACAATGCTAAATGTCAAAAATAAAAAGTGTCAGCATGAAAAATGTCAAAAATAACAAATTTCAAGATGGCAAATGTCAAAGATGTCAAATGACAAATGTCACAATGCTAAATGTCAAAAATGAAAAGTGTCACCATGAAAAATGTCAAAAATGTCAAAGATGACAAATGTCACAATGCTAAATGTCAAAAATGAAAAGTGTCACCATGAAAAATGTCAAAAATGACAAACTTCAAGATGGCAAATGTCAAAACTGACAAATTTCACAATGCTAAATGTCAAAAATGATAAGTGTCACCATGAAAAATGTCAATAATGACAAATTTTAAGATGGCAAATGTCAAAGATGTCAAATGACAAATGTCACAATGCTAAATGTCAAAAATGAAAAGTGTCACCATGAAAAATGTCAAAAATAACAAATTTTAAGATGGCAAATGTCAAAGATGTCAAATGACAAATGTCACAATGCTAAATGTCAAAAATGAAAAGTGTCACTATGAAAAATGTCAAAAATGACAAATTTTAAGATGGCAAATGTCAAAACTGACAAATGTCACAATGCTAAATGTCAAAAATGATAAGTGTCACCATGAACAATGTCAAAAATGACAAATTTCAATATGGCAAATATCCAAGATGTCAAATGACAAATGTCACAATGCTAAATGTCAAAAATGACAAATTTCAAGATGGCAAATGTCCAAGATGTCAAATGACAAATGTCACAATGCTAAATGTCAAAAATGAAAAGTGTCACCATGAAAAATGTCAAAAATGACAAACTTCAAGATGGCAAATGTCAAAGATGTCAAATGACAAATGTCACAATGCTAAATGTCAAAAATGAAAAGTGTCACCATGAAAAATGTCAAAAATGACAAATTTCAAGATGGCAAATGTCAAAGATGTCAAATGACAAATGTCACAATGCTAAATGTCAAAAATAAAAAGTGTCAAAAATGACAAATTTCAAGATGGCAAATGTCTAAGATGTCAAATGACAAATGTCACAATGCTAAATGTCAAAAATGAAAAGTGTCACCGTGAAAAATGTCAAAAATGACAAATTTCATGATGGCAAATGCCAAAGATGTCAAATGACAAATGTCACAATGCTAAATGTCAAAAATAAAAAGTGTCACCATGAAAAATGTCAAAAATGACAAATTTCAAGATGGCAAATGTCAAAGATGTCAAATGACAAATGTGACAATGCTAAATGTCAAAAATGAAAAGTGTTCCCATGAAAAATGTCAATAATGACAAATTTCAAGATGGCAAATGTCAAAGATGTCAAATGACAAATGTCACAATGCTAAATGTCAAAAATGAAAAGTGTCACCATGAAAAATGTCAAAAATGACAAATTTCAAGATGGCAAATGTCAAAGATGTCGAATATGACAAATGTCACAATGCTAAATGTCAAAAATGAAAAGTGTCACCATGAAAAATGTTAAAAATGACAAATTTCAAGATGGCAAATGTCAAAGATGTCAAATGACAAATGTCACAATGCTAAATGTCAAAAATGAAAAGTGTCACCATGAAAAATGTCAAAAATGACAAATTTCAAGATGGCAAATATCAAAGATGTCAAATGACAAATGTCACAATGCTAAATGTCAAAAATGATAAGTGTCACCATGAAAAATGTCAAAAATGACAAATTTCAAGATGGCAAATGTCCAAGATGTCAAATGACAAATGTCACAATGCTAAATGTCAAAAATGAAAAGTGTCCCCATGAAAAATGTCAATAATGACAAATTTCAAGATGGCAAATGTCAAAGATGTCAAATGACAAATGTCACAAGGCTAAATGTCAAAAATGAAAAGTGTCACCATGAAAAATGTCAAAAATAACAAATTTCAAGATGGCAAATGTCAAAGATGTCAAATGACAAATGTCACAATGCTAAATGTCAAAAATGAAAAGTGTCAACATGAAAAATGTCAAAAATGACAAATTTCAAGATGGCAAATGTCAAAACTGACAAATGTCACAATGCTAAATGTCAAAAATGATAAGTGTCACCATGAAAAATGTCAAAAATGACAAATTTCAAAATAGCAAATGTCCAAGATGTCAAATGACAAATGTCACAATGCTAAATGTCAAAAATGACAAATTTCAAGATGGCAAATGTCAAAGATGTCAAATGACAAATGGCACAATGCTAAATGTCAAAAATGAAAAGTGTCACCATGAAAAATGTCAAAAATGACAAATTTCAAGATGGCAAATGTCAAAGATGTCAAATGACAAATGTCACAATGCTAAATGTCAAAAATGAAAAGTGTCACCATGAAAAATGTCAAAAATAACAAATTTCAAGATGGAAAATGTCAAAGATGTCAAATGACAAATGTCACAATGCTAACTGTCAAAAATGAAAAAGGTCACCATGAAAAATGTCAAAAATGACAAATTTCAAGATGGCAAATGTCAAAGATGTCAAATGACAAATGTCACAATGCTAAATGTCAAAAATGAAAAGTGTCACCATGAAAAATGTCAAAAATAACAAATTTCAAGATGGCAAATGTCAAAGATGTCAAATGACAAATGTCACAATGCTAAATGTCAAAAATGAAAAGTGTCACCATGAAAAATGTCAAAAATAACAAATTTTAAGATGGCAAATGTCAAAGATGTCAAATGACAAATGTCACAATGCTAAATGTCAAAAATGAAAAGTGTCACTATGAAAAATGTCAAAAATGACAAATTTTAAGATGGCAAATGTCAAAACTGACAAATGTCACAATGCTAAATGTCAAAAATGATAAGTGTCACCATGAAAAATGTCAAAAATGACAAATTTCAATATGGCAAATATCCAAGATGTCAAATGACAAATGTCACAATGCTAAATGTCAAAAATGACAAATTTCAAGATGGCAAATGTCCAAGATGTCAAATGACAAATGTCACAATGCTAAATGTCAAAAATGAAAAGTGTCACCATGAAAAATGTCAAAAATGACAAACTTCAAGATGGCAAATGTCAAGATGTCAAATGACAAATGTCACAATGCTAAATGTCAAAAATGAAAAGTGTCACCATGAAAAATGTCAAAAATGACAAATTTTAAGATGGCAAATGTCAAAGATGTCAAATGACAAATGTCACAATGCTAAATGTCAAAAATAAAAAGTGTCAAAAATGACAAATTTCAAGATGGCAAATGTCTAAGATGTCAAATGACAAATGTCACAATGCTAAATGTCAAAAATGAAAAGTGTCACCGTGAAAAATGTCAAAAATGACAAATTTCATGATGGCAAATGCCAAAGATGTCAAATGACAAATGTCACAATGCTAAATGTCAAAAATGAAAAGTGTCACCATGAAAAATGTCAAAAATGACAAATTTCAAGATGGCAAATGTCAAAGATGTCAAATGACAAATGTCACAATGCTAAATGTCAAAAATGAAAAGTGTCCCCATGAAAAATGTCAATAATGACAAATTTCAAGATGGCAAATGTCAAAGATGTCAAATGACAAATGTCACAATGCTAAATGTCAAAAATGAAAAGTGTCACCATGAAAAATGTCAAAAATGACAAATTTCAAGATGGCAAATGTCAAAGATGTCGAATATGAAAAATGTCACAATGCTAAATGTCAAAAATGAAAAGTGTCACAATGAAAAATGTTAAAAATGACAAATTTCAAGATGGCAAATGTCAAAGATGTCAAATGACAAATGTCACAATGCTAAATGTCAAAAATGAAAAGTGTCACCATGAAAAATGTCAAAAATGACAAATTTCAAGATGGCTAATATCAAAGATGTCAAATGACAAATGTCACAATGCTAAATGTCAAAAATGATAAGTGTCACCATGAAAAATGTCAAAAATGACAAATTTCAAGATGGCAAATGTCCAAGATGTCAAATGACAAATGTCACAATGCTAAATGTCAAAAATGACAAATTTCAAGATGGCAAATGTCAAAGATGTCAAATGACAAATGTCACAATGCTAAATGTCAAAAATGAAAAGTGTCACCATGAAAAATGTCAAAAATGACAAATTTCAAGATGGCAAATGTCAAAGATGTCAAATGACAAATGTCACAATGCTAAATGTCAAAAATGAAAAGTGTCACCATGAAAAATGTCGAAAATGACAAATTTCAAGATGGCAAATGCCAAAGATGTCAAATGACAAATGTCACAATGCTAAATGTCAAAAATGAAAAGTGTCACCATGAAAAATGTCAAAAATAACAAATTTCAAGATGGCAACTATCAAAGATGTCAAATGACAAATGTCACAATGCTAAATGTCAAAAATGATAAGTGTCACCATGAAAAATGTCAAAAATGACAAATTTCAAGATGGCAAATGTCCAAGATGTCAAATGACAAATGTCACAATGCTAAATGTCAAAAATGACAAATTTCAAGATGGCAAATGTCAAAGATGTCAAATGACAAATGTCACAATGCTAAATGTCAAAAATGAAAAGTGTCACCATGAAAAATGTCAAAAATGACAAATTTCAAGATGGCAAATGTCAAAGATGTCAAATGACAAATGTCACAATGCTAAATGTCAAAAATGAAAAGTGTCACCATGAAACATGTCAAAAATGACAAATTTCAAGATGGCAAATATCAAAGATGTCAAATGACAAATGTCACAATGCTAAATGTCAAAAATGACAAATTTCAAGATGGCAAATGTCAAAAATGTCAAATGACAAATGTCACAATGCTAAATGTCAAAAATGAAAAGTGTCACCATGAAAAATGTCAAAAATGACAAATTTCAAGATGGCAAATGTCAAAGATGTCAAATGACAAATGTCACAATGCTAAATGTCAAAAATGAAAAGTGTCACCATAAAATGTCAAAAATGACAAATTTTAAGATGGCAAATGTCAAAGATGTCAAATGACAAATGTCACAATGCTAAATGTCAAAAATGAAAAGTGTCAAAAATGACAAATTTCAAGATGGCAAATGTCAAAGATGTCAAATGACAAATGTCACAATGCTAAATGTCAAAAATGAAAAGTGTCACCATGAAAAATGTCAAAAATGACAAATTTCAAGATGGCAAATGTCAAAGATGTCAAATGACAAATGTCACAATGCTAAATGTCAAAAATGAAAAGCGTCACCATGAAAAATGTCAAAAATAACAAATTTTAAGATGGCAAATGTCAAAGATGTCAAATGACAAATGTCACAATGCTAAATGTCAAAAATGAAAAGTGTCACCATAAAAAATGTCAAAAATGACAAATTTCAAGATGGCAAATGTCAAAACTGACAAATGTCACAATGCTAAATGTCAAAAATGATAAGTGTCACCATGAAAAATGCCAAAAATGACAAATTTCAAAATAGCAAATGTCCAAGATGTCAAATGACAAATGTCACAATGCTAAATGTCAAAAATGACAAATTTCAAGATGGCAAATGTCAAAGATGTCAAATGACAAATGGCACAATGCTAAATGTCAAAAATGAAAAGTGTCACCATGAAAAATGTCAAAAATGACAAATTTCAAGATGGAAAATGTCAAAGATGTCAAATATGACAAATGTCACAATGCTAAATGTCAAAAATGAAAAGTGTCACCATGAAAAATGTCAAAAATGACAAATTTCAAGATGGCAAATGTCAAAGATGTCAAATGACAAATGTCACAATGCTAAATGTCAAAAATGAAAAGTGTCACCATGAAAAATGTAAAAAATGACAAATTTTAAGATGGCAAATATCAAAGATGTCAAATGACAAATGTCACAATGCTAAATGTCAAAAATGACAAATTTCAAGATGGCAAATGTCAAAGATATCAAATGACAAATGTCACAATGCTAAATGTCAAAAATGAAAAGTGTCACCATGAAAAATGTCAAAAATGACAAATTTCAAGATGGCAAATGTCAAAGATGTCAAATGACAAATGTCACAATGCTAAATGTAAAAAATGAAAAGTGTCACCATGAAAAATGTCAAAAATAACAAATTTCAAGATGGCAAATGTCAAAGATGTCAAATGACAAATGTCACAATGCTAAATGTCAAAAATGAAAAAGGTCACCATGAAAAATGTCAAAAATGACAAATTTCAAGATGGCAAATGTCAAAGATGTCAAATGACAAATGTCACAATGCTAAATGTCAAAAATGAAAAGTGTCACCATGAAAAATGTCAAAAATAACAAATTTCAAGATGGCAAATGTCAAAGATGTCAAATGACAAATGTCACAATGCTAAATGTCAAAAATGAAAAGTGTCAAAAATGACAAATTTCAAGATGGCAAATGTCCAAACTGACAAATGTCACAATGCTAAATGTCAAAAATAATAAGTGTCACCATGAAAAATGTCAAAAATGACAAATTTCAAGATGGCAAATGTTCAAGATGTCAAATGACAAATGTCACAATGCTAAATGTCAAAAATGACAAATTTCAAGATGGCAAATGTCAAAGATGTCAAATGACAAATGTCACAATGCTAAATGTCAAAAATGAAAAGTGTCAAAAATGACAAATTTCAAGATGGCAAATGTCTAAGGTGTCAAATGACAAATGTCACAATGCTAAATGTCAAAAATGAAAAGTGTCACCGTGAAAAATGTCAAAAATGACAAATTTCAAGATGGCAAATGTCAAAGATGTCAAATGACAAATGTCACAATGCTAAATGTCAAAAATGAAAAGTGTCACCATGAAAAATGTCAAAAATGACAAATTTCAAGATGGCAAATGTCAAAGATGTCAAATGACAAATGTCACAATGCTAAATGTCAAAAATGAAAAGTGTCCCCATGAAAAATGTCAATAATGACAAATTTCAAGATGGCAAATGTCAAAGATGTCAAATGACAAATGTCACAATGCTAAATGTCAAAAATGAAAAGTGTCACCATGAAAAATGTCAAAAATAACAAATTTTAAGATGGCAAATGTCAAAGATGTCAAATGACAAATGTCACAATGCTAAATGTCAAAAATGAAAAGTGTCACTATGAAAAATGTCAAAAATGACAAATTTTAAGATGGCAAATGTCAAAACTGACAAATGTCACAATGCTAAATGTCAAAAATGATAAGTGTCACCATGAAAAATGTCAAAAATGACAAATTTCAATATGGCAAATATCCAAGATGTCAAATGACAAATGTCACAATGCTAAATGTCAAAAATGACAAATTTCAAGATGGCAAATGTCCAAGATGTCAAATGACAAATGTCACAATGCTAAATGTCAAAAATGAAAAGTGTCACCATGAAAAATGTCAAAAATGACAAACTTCAAGATGGCAAATGACAAATGTCACAATGCTAAATGTCAAAAATGAAAAGTGTCACCATGAAAAATGTCAAAAATGACAAATTTCAAGATGGCAAATGTCAAAGATGTCAAATGACAAATGTCACAATGCTAAATGTCAAAAATAAAAAGTGTCAAAAATGACAAATTTCAAGATGGCAAATGTCTAAGATGTCAAATGACAAATGTCACAATGCTAAATGTCAAAAATGAAAAGTGTCACCGTGAAAAATGTCAAAAATGACAAATTTCATGATGGCAAATGCCAAAGATGTCAAATGACAAATGTCACAATGCTAAATGTCAAAAATGAAAAGTGTCACCATGAAAAATGTCAAAAATGACAAATTTCAAGATGGCAAATGTCAAAGATGTCAAATGACAAATGTCACAATGCTAAATGTCAAAAATGAAAAGTGTCACCATGAAAAATGTCAAAAATGACAAATTTCAAGATGGCAAATGTCAAAGATGTCGAATATAACAAATGTCACAATGCTAAATGTCAAAAATGAAAAGTGTCACCATGAAAAATGTTAAAAATGACAAATTTCAAGATGGCAAATGTCAAAGATGTCAAATGACAAATGTCACAATGCTAAATGTCAAAAATGAAAAGTGTCACCATGAAAAATGTCAAAAATGACAAATTTCAAGATGGCTAATATCAAAGATGTCAAATGACAAATGTCACAATGCTAAATGTCAAAAATGATAAGTGTCACCATGAAAAATGTCAAAAATGACAAATTTCAAGATGGCAAATGTCCAAGATGTCAAATGACAAATGTCACAATGCTAAATGACAAATTTCAAGATGGCAAATGTCAAAGATGTCAAATGACAAATGTCACAATGCTAAATGTCAAAAATGAAAAGTGTCACCATGAAAAATGTCAAAAATGACAAATTTCAAGATGGCAAATGTCAAAGATGTCAAATGACAAATGTCACAATGCTAAATGTCAAAAATGAAAAGTGTCACCATGAAAAATGTCAAAAATGACAAATTTCAAGATGGCAAATGCCAAAGATGTCAAATGACAAATGTCACAATGCTAAATGTCAAAAATGAAAAGTGTCACCATGAAAAATGTCAAAAATAACAAATTTCAAGATGGCAAATATCAAAGATGTCAAATGACAAATGTCACAATGCTAAATGTCAAAAATGATAAGTGTCACCATGAAAAATGTCAAAAATGACAAATTTCAAGATGGCAAATGTCCAAGATGTCAAATGACAAATGTCACAATGCTAAATGTCAAAAATGACAAATTTCAAGATGGCAAATGTCAAAGATGTCAAATGACAAATGTCACAATGCTAAATGTCAAAAATGAAAAGTGTCACCATGAAAAATGTCAAAAATGACAAATTTCAAGATGGCAAATGTCAAAGATGTCAAATGACAAATGTCACAATGCTAAATGTCAAAAATAAAAAGTGTCACCATGAAACATGTCAAAAATGACAAATTTCAAGATGGCAAATATCAAAGATGTCAAATGACAAATGTCACAATGCTAAATGTCAAAAATGACAAATTTCAAGATGGCAAATGTCAAAAATGTCAAATGACAAATGTCACAATGCTAAATGTCAAAAATGAAAAGTGTCACCATGAAAAATGTCAAAAATGACAAATTTCAAGATGGCAAATGTCAAAGATGTCAAATGACAAATGTCACAATGCTAAATGTCAAAAATGAAAAGTGTCACCATAAAATGTCAAAAATGACAAATTTTAAGATGGCAAATGTCAAAGATGTCAAATGACAAATGTCACAATGCTAAATGTCAAAAATGAAAAGTGTCAAAAATGACAAATTTCAAGATGGCAAATGTCAAAGATGTCAAATGACAAATGTCACAATGCTAAATGTCAAAAATGAAAAGTGTCACCATGAAAAAGGTCAAAAATGACAAATTTCAAGATGGCAAATGTCAAAGATGTCAAATGACAAATGTCACAATGCTAAATGTCAAAAATGAAAAGTGTCACCATGAAAAATGTCAAAAATAACATATTTCAAGATGGCAAATGTCAAAGATGTCAAATGACAAATGTCACAATGCTAAATGTCAAAAATGAAAAGTGTCACCATAAAAAATGTCAAAAATGACAAATTTCAAGATGGCAAATGTCAAAACTGACAAATGTCACAATGCTAAATGTCAAAAATGATAAGTGTCACCATGAAAAATGCCAAAAATGACAAATTTCAAAATAGCAAATGTCCAAGATGTCAAATGACAAATGTCACAATGCTAAATGTCAAAAATGACAAATTGCAAGATGGCAAATGTCAAAGATGTCAAATGACAAATGGCACAATGCTAAATGTCAAAAATGAAAAGTGTCACCATGAAAAATGTCAAAAATGACAAATTTCAAGATGGAAAATGTCAAAGATGTCAAATGACAAATGTCACAATGCTAAATGTCAAAAATGAAAAGTGTCACCATGAAAAATGTCAAAAATAACAAATTTCAAGATGGCAAATGTCAAAGATGTCAAATGACAAATGTCACAATGCTAAATGTCAAAAATGAAAAGTGTCACCATGAAAAATGTCAAAAATGACAAATTTCAAGATGGCAAATGTCAAACAATGCAAATGACAAATGTCACAATGCTAAATGTCAAAAATGAAAAGTGTCACCATGAAAAATGTCAAAAATGACAAATTTCAAGATGGCAAATGTCAAAGATGTCAAATGACAAATGTCACAATGCTAAATGTCAAAAATGAAAAGTGTCACCATGAAAAATGTCAAAAATGTCAAAGATGACAAATGTCACAATGCTAAATGTCAAAAATGAAAAGTGTCACCATAAAAAATGTCAAAAATGACAAATTTCAAGATGGCAAATGTCAAAACTGACAAAGGTCACAATGATAAATGTCAAAAATGATAAGTGTCACCATGAAAAATGTAAAAAATGACAAATTTCAAGATGGCAAATGTCCAAGATGTCAAATGACAAATGTCACAATGCTAAATGTCAAAAATGAAAAGTGTCACCATAAAAGGTCAAAAATGACAAATTTTAAGATGGCAAATGTCAAAGATGTCAAATGACAAATGTCACAATGCTAAATGTCAAAAATGAAAAGTGTCAAAAATGACAAATTTCAAGATGGCAAATGTCAAAGATGTCAAATGTCACAATGCTAAATGTCAAAAATGAAAAGTGTCACCATGAAAAATGTTAAAAATGACAAATTTCAAGATGGCAAATGTCAAAGATGTCAAATGACAAATGTCACAAGGCTAAATGTCAAAAATGAAAAGTGTCACCATGAAAAATGTCAAAAATAACAAATTTCAAGATGGCAAATGTCCAAGATGTCAAATGACAAATGTCACAATGCTAAATGTCAAAAATGAAAAGTGTCACCATGAAAAATGTCTAAAATGACAAATTTCAAGATGGCAAATGTCAAAACTGACAAATGTCACAATGCTAAATGTCAAAAATGATAAGTGTCACCATGAAAAATGTCAAAAATGACAAATTTCAAAATAGCAAATGTCCAAGATGTCAAATGACAAATGTCACAATGCTAAATGTCAAAAATGACAAATTTCAAGATGGCAAATGTCAAAGATGTCATATGACAAATGGCACAATGCTAAATGTCAAAAATGAAAAGTGTCACCATGAAAAATGCCAAAAATGACAAATTTCAAGATGGCAAATGTCAAAGATGTCAAATGACAAATGTCACAATGCTAAATGTCAAAAATGAAAAGTGTCACCATGAAAAATGTCAAAAATAACAAATTTCAAGATGGCAAATGTCAAAGATGTCAAAAATGACAAATGTCACAATGCTAAATGTCAAAAATAAAAAGTGTCAGCATGAAAAATGTCAAAAATAACAAATTTCAAGATGGCAAATGTCAAAGATGTCAAATGACAAATGTCACAATGCTAAATGTCAAAAATGAAAAGTGTCACCATGAAAAATGTCAAAAATGTCAAAGATGACAAATGTCACAATGCTAAATGTCAAAAATGAAATGTGTCACCATGAAAAATGTCAAAAATGACAAACTTCAAGATGGCAAATGTCAAAACTGACAAATTTCACAATGCTAAATGTCAAAAATGATAAGTGTCACCATGAAAAATGTCAATAATGACAAATTTTAAGATGGCAAATGTCAAAGATGTCAAATGACAAATGTCACAATGCTAAATGTCAAAAATGAAAAGTGTCACCATGAAAAATGTCAAAAATAACAAATTTTAAGATGGCAAATGTCAAAGATGTCAAATGACAAATGTCACAATGCTAAATGTCAAAAATGAAAAGTGTCACTATGAAAAATGTCAAAAATGACAAATTTTAAGATGGCAAATGTCAAAACTGACAAATGTCACAATGCTAAATGTCAAAAATGATTAGTGTCACCATGAAAAATGTCAAAAATGACAAATTTCAATATGGCAAATATCCAAGATGTCAAATGACAAATGTCACAATGCTAAATGTCAAAAATGACAAATTTCAAGATGGCAAATGTCCAAGATGTCAAATGACAAATGTCACAATGCTAAATGTCAAAAATGAAAAGTGTCACCATGAAAAATGTCAAAAATGACAAACTTCAAGATGGCAAATGTCAAAGATGTCAAATGACAAATGTCACAATGCTAAATGTCAAAAATGAAAAGTGTCACCATGAAAAATGTCAAAAATGACAAATTTCAAGATGGCAAATGTCAAAGATGTCAAATGACAAATGTCACAATGCTAAATGTCAAAAATAAAAAGTGTCAAAAATGACAAATTTCAAGATGGCAAATGTCTAAGATGTCAAATGACAAATGTCACAATGCTAAATGTCAAAAATGAAAAGTGTCACCGTGAAAAATGTCAAAAATGACAAATTTCATGATGGCAAATGCCAAAGATGTCAAATGACAAATGTCACAATGCTAAATGTCAAAAATAAAAAGTGTCACCATGAAAAATGTCAAAAATGACAAATTTCAAGATGGCAAATGTCAAAGATGTCAAATGACAAATGTCACAATGCTAAATGTCAAAAATGAAAAGTGTTCCCATGAAAAATGTCAATAATGACAAATTTCAAGATGGCAAATGTCAAAGATGTCAAATGACAAATGTCACAATGCTAAATGTCAAAAATGAAAAGTGTCACCATGAAAAATGTCAAAAATGACAAATTTCAAGATGGCAAATGTCAAAGATGTCGAATATGACAAATGTCACAATGCTAAATGTCAAAAATGAAAAGTGTCACCATAAAAAATGTTAAAAATGACAAATTTCAAGATGGCAAATGTCAAAGATGTCAAATGACAAATGTCACAATGCTAAATGTCAAAAATGAAAAGTGTCACCATGAAAAATGTCAAAAATGACAAATTTCAAGATGGCAAATATCAAAGATGTCAAATGACAAATGTCACAATGCTAAATGTCAAAAATGATAAGTGTCACCATGAAAAATGTCAAAAATGACAAATTTCAAGATGGCAAATGTCCAAGATGTCAAATGACAAATGTCACAATGCTAAATGTCAAAAATGAAAAGTGTCCCCATGAAAAATGTCAATAATGACAAATTTCAAGATGGCAAATGTCAAAGATGTCAAATGACAAATGTCACAAGGCTAAATGTCAAAAATGAAAAGTGTCACCATGAAAAATGTCAAAAATAACAAATTTCAAGATGGCAAATGTCAAAGATGTCAAATGACAAATGTCACAATGCTAAATGTCAAAAATGAAAAGTGTCAACATGAAAAATGTCAAAAATGACAAATTTCAAGATGGCAAATGTCAAAACTGACAAATGTCACAATGCTAAATGTCAAAAATGATAAGTGTCACCATGAAAAATGTCAAAAATGACAAATTTTAAAATAGCAAATGTCCAAGATGTCAAATGACAAATGTCACAATGCTAAATGTCAAAAATGACAAATTTCAAGATGGCAAATGTCAAAGATGTCAAATGACAAATGGCACAATGCTAAATGTCAAAAATGAAAAGTGTCACCATGAAAAATGTCAAAAATGACAAATTTCAAGATGGCAAATGTCAAAGATGTCAAATGACAAATGTCACAATGCTAAATGTCAAAAATGAAAAGTGTCACCATGAAAAATGTCAAAAATAACAAATTTCAAGATGGAAAATGTCAAAGATGTCAAATGACAAATGTCACAATGCTAAATGTCAAAAATGAAAAAGGTCACCATGAAAAATGTCAAAAATGACAAATTTCAAGATGGCAAATGTCAAAGATGTCAAATGACAAATGTCACAATGCTAAATGTCAAAAATGAAAAGTGTCACCATGAAAAATGTCAAAAATAACAAATTTCAAGATGGCAAATGTCAAAGATGTCAAATGACAAATGTCACAATGCTAAATGTCAAAAATGAAAAGTGTCCCCATGAAAAATGTCAATAATGACAAATTTCAAGATGGCAAATGTCAAAGATGTCAAATGACAAATGTCACAATGCTAAATGTCAAAAATGAAAAGTGTCACCATGAAAAATGTCAAAAATAACAAATTTTAAGATGGCAAATGTCAAAGATGTCAAATGACAAATGTCACAATGCTAAATGTCAAAAATGAAAAGTGTCACTATGAAAAATGTCAAAAATGACAAATTTTAAGATGGCAAATGTCAAAACTGACAAATGTCACAATGCTAAATGTCAAAAATGATAAGTGTCACCATGAAAAATGTCAAAAATGACAAATTTCAATATGGCAAATATCCAAGATGTCAAATGACAAATGTCACAATGCTAAATGTCAAAAATGACAAATTTCAAGATGGCAAATGTCCAAGATGTCAAATGACAAATGTCACAATGCTAAATGTCAAAAATGAAAAGTGTCACCATGAAAAATGTCAAAAATGACAAACTTCAAGATGGCAAATGTCAAAGATGTCAAATGACAAATGTCACAATGCTAAATGTCAAAAATGAAAAGTGTCACCATGAAAAATGTCAAAAATGACAAATTTTAAGATGGCAAATGTCAAAGATGTCAAATGACAAATGTCACAATGCTAAATGTCAAAAATAAAAAGTGTCAAAAATGACAAATTTCAAGATGGCAAATGTCTAAGATGTCAAATGACAAATGTCACAATGCTAAATGTCAAAAATGAAAAGTGTTACCGTGAAAAATGTCAAAAATGACAAATTTCATGATGGCAAATGCCAAAGATGTCAAATGACAAATGTCACAATGCTAAATGTCAAAAATGAAAAGTGTCACCATGAAAAATGTCAAAAATGACAAATTTCAAGATGGCAAATGTCAAAGATGTCAAATGACAAATGTCACAATGCTAAATGTCAAAAATGAAAAGTGTCCCCATGAAAAATGTCAATAATGACAAATTTCAAGATGGCAAATGTCAAAGATGTCAAATGACAAATGTCACAATGCTAAATGTCAAAAATGAAAAGTGTCACCATGAAAAATGTCAAAAATGACAAATTTCAAGATGGCAAATGTCAAAGATGTCGAATATGACAAATGTCACAATGCTAAATGTCAAAAATGAAAAGTGTCACAATGAAAAATGTTAAAAATGACAAATTTCAAGATGGCAAATGTCAAAGATGTCAAATGACAAATGTCACAATGCTAAATGTCAAAAATGAAAAGTGTCACCATGAAAAATGTCAAAAATTACAAATTTCAAGATGGCTAATATCAAAGATGTCAAATGACAAATGTCACAATGCTAAATGTCAAAAATGATAAGTGTCACCATGAAAAATGTCAAAAATGACAAATTTCAAGATGGCAAATGTCCAAGATGTCAAATGACAAATGTCACAATGCTAAATGTCAAAAATGACAAATTTCAAGATGGCAAATGTCAAAGATGTCAAATGACAAATGTCACAATGCTAAATGTCAAAAATGAAAAGTGTCACCATGAAAAATGTCAAAAATGACAAATTTCAAGATGGCAAATGTCAAAGATGTCAAATGACAAATGTCACAATGCTAAATGTCAAAAATGAAAAGTGTCACCATGAAAAATGTCAAAAATGACAAATTTCAAGATGGCAAATGCCAAAGATGTCAAATGACAAATGTCACAATGCTAAATGTCAAAAATGAAAAGTGTCACCATGAAAAATGTCAAAAATAACAAATTTCAAGATGGCAAATATCAAAGATGTCAAATGACAAATGTCACAATGCTAAATGTCAAAAATGATAAGTGTCACCATGAAAAATGTCAAAAATGACAAATTTCAAGATGGCAAATGTCCAAGATGTCAAATGACAAATGTCACAATGCTAAATGTCAAAAATGACAAATTTCAAGATGGCAAATGTCAAAGATGTCAAATGACAAATGTCACAATGCTAAATGTCAAAAATGAAAAGTGTCACCATGAAAAATGTCAAAAATGACAAATTTCAAGATGGCAAATGTCAAAGATGTCAAATGACAAATGTCACAATGCTAAATGTCAAAAATGAAAAGTGTCACCATGAAACATGTCAAAAATGACAAATTTCAAGATGGCAAATATCAAAGATGTCAAATGACAAATGTCACAATGCTAAATGTCAAAAATGACAAATTTCAAGATGGCAAATGTCAAAAATGTCAAATGACAAATGTCACAATGCTAAATGTCAAAAATGAAAAGTGTCACCATGAAAAATGTCAAAAATGACAAATTTCAAGATGGCAAATGTCAAAGATGTCAAATGACAAATGTCACAATGCTAAATGTCAAAAATGAAAAGTGTCACCATAAAATGTCAAAAATGACAAATTTTAAGATGGCAAATGTCAAAGATGTCAAATGACAAATGTCACAATGCTAAATGTCAAAAATGAAAAGTGTCAAAAATGACAAATTTCAAGATGGCAAATGTCAAAGATGTCAAATGACAAATGTCACAATGCTAAATGTCAAAAATGAAAAGTGTCACCATGAAAAATGTCAAAAATGACAAATTTCAAGATGGCAAATGTCAAAGATGTCAAATGACAAATGTCACAATGCTAAATGTCAAAAATGAAAAGCGTCACCATGAAAAATGTCAAAAATAACAAATTTTAAGATGGCAAATGTCAAAGATGTCAAATGACAAATGTCACAATGCTAAATGTCAAAAATGAAAAGTGTCACCATAAAAAATGTCAAAAATGACAAATTTCAAGATGGCAAATGTCAAAACTGACAAATGTCACAATGCTAAATGTCAAAAATGATAAGTGTCACCATGAAAAATGCCAAAAATGACAAATTTCAAAATAGCAAATGTCCAAGATGTCAAATGACAAATGTCACAATGCTAAATGTCAAAAATGACAAATTTCAAGATGGCAAATGTCAAAGATGTCAAATGACAAATGGCACAATGCTAAATGTCAAAAATGAAAAGTGTCACCATGAAAAATGTCAAAAATGACAAATTTCAAGATGGAAAATGTCAAAGATGTCAAATGACAAATGTCACAATGCTAAATGTCAAAAATGAAAAGTGTCACCATGAAAAATGTCAAAAATAACAAATTTCAAGATGGCAAATGTCAAAAATAACAAATTTCAAGATGGCAAATGTCAAAGATGTCAAATGACAAATGTCACAATGCTAAATGTCAAAAATGAAAAGTGTCACCATGAAAAATGTCAAAAATGACAAATTTCAAGATGGCAAATGTCAAACAATGCAAATGACAAATGTCACAATGCTAAATGTCAAAAATGAAAAGTGTCACCATGAAAAATGTCAAAAATGACAAATTTCAAGATGGCAAATGTCAAAGATGTCAAATGACAAATGTCACAATGCTAAATGTCAAAAATGAAAAGTGTCACCATGAAAAATGTCAAAAATGTCAAAGATGACAAATGTCACAATGCTAAATGTCAAAAATGAAAAGTGTCACCATGAAAAATGTCAAAAATGACAAATTTCAAGATGGCAAATGTCAAAACTGACAAAGGTCACAATGATAAATGTCAAAAATGATAAGTGTCACCATGAAAAATGTCAAAAATGACAAATTTCAAGATGGCAAATGTCCAAGATGTCAAATGACAAATGTCACAATGCTAAATGTCAAAAATGAAAAGTGTCACCATAAAAGGTCAAAAATGACAAATTTTAAGATGGCAAATGTCAAAGATGTCAAATGACAAATGTCACAATGCTAAATGTCAAAAATGAAAAGTGTCAAAAATGACAAATTTCAAGATGGCAAATGTCAAAGATGTCAAATGTCACAATGCTAAATGTCAAAAATGAAAAGTGTCACCATGAAAAATGTTAAAAATGACAAATTTCAAGATGGCAAATGTCAAAGATGTCAAATGACAAATGTCACAAGGCTAAATGTCAAAAATGAAAAGTGTCACCATGAAAAATGTCAAAAATAACAAATTTCAAGATGGCAAATGTCCAAGATGTCAAATGACAAATGTCACAATGCTAAATGTCAAAAATGAAAAGTGTCACCATGAAAAATGTCTAAAATGACAAATTTCAAGATGGCAAATGTCAAAACTGACAAATGTCACAATGCTAAATGTCAAAAATGATAAGTGTCACCATGAAAAATGTCAAAAATGACAAATTTCAAAATAGCAAATGTCCAAGATGTCAAATGACAAATGTCACAATGCTAAATGTCAAAAATGAAAAGTGTCACCATGAAAAATGTCAAAAATAACAAATTTCAAGATGGCAAATGTCAAAGATGTCAAATGACAAATGTCACAATGCTAAATGTCAAAAATGAAAAGTGTCACCATGACAAATGTCAAAAATGACAAATTTCAAGATGGCAAATGTCAAAACTGACAAATGTCACAATGCTAAATGTCAAAAATGATAAGTGTCACCATGAAAAATGTCAAAAATGACAAATTTCAAGATGGCAAATGTCCAAGATGTCAAATGACAAATGTCACAATGCTAAATGTCAAAAATGACAAATTTCAAGATGGCAAATGTCAAAGATGTCAAATGACAAATGTCACAATGCTAAATGTCAAAAATGAAAAGTGTCACCAAGAAAAATGTCAAAAATGACAAATTTCAAGATGGCAAATGTCAAAGATGTCAAATGACAAATGTCACAATGCTAAATGTCAAAAATGAAAAGTGTCACCATGAAAAATGTCAAAAATAACAAATTTCAAGATGGCAAATGTCAAAGATGTCAAAACTGACAAATGTCACAATGCTAAATGTCAAAAATGATAAGTGTCACCATGAAAAATGTCAAAAATGACAAACTTCAAGATGGCAAATGTCAAAGATGTCAAATGACAAATGTCACAATGCTAAATGTCAAAAATGAAAAGTGTCACCATGAAAAATGTCAAAAATGACAAATTTCAAGATGGCAAATATCAAAGATGTCAAATGACAAATGTCACAATGCTAAATGTCAAAAATGACAAATTTCAAGATGGCAAATGTCAAAGATGTCAAATGACAAATGTCACAATGCTAAATGTCAAAAATGAAAAGTGTCACCATGAAAAATGTCAAAAATGACAAATTTCAAGATGGCAAATGTCAAAGATGTCAAATGACAAATGTCACAATGCTAAATGTCAAAAATGAAAAGTGTCCCCATGAAAAATGTCAATAATGACAAGTTTCAAGATGGCAAATGTCAAAGATGTCAAATGACAAATGTCACAATGCTAAATGTCAAAAATGAAAAGTGTCACCATGAAAAATGTCAAAAATGACAAATTTCAAGATGGCAAATGTCAAAGATGTCGAATATGACAAATGTCACAATGCTAAATGTCAAAAATGAAAAGTGTCACCATGAAAAATGTCAAAAATGTCAAAGATGACAAATGTCACAATGCTAAATGTCAAAAATGAAAAGTGTCACCATGAAAAATGTCAAAAATGACAAATTTCAAGATGGCAAATGTCAAAACTGACAAATTTCACAATGCTAAATGTCAAAAATGATAAGTGTCACCATGAAAAATCTCAAAAATGACAAATTTCAAGATGGCAAATGTCCAAGATGTCAAATGACAAATGTCACAATGCTAAATGTCAAAAATAAAAAGTGTCACCATGAAAAATGTCAAAAATGACAAATTTTAAGATGGCAAATGTCAAAGATGTCAAATGACAAATGTCACAATGCTAAATGTCAAAAATGAAAAGTGTCAAAAATGACAAATTTCAAGATGGCAAATGTCTAAGATGTCAAATGTCACAATGCTAAATGTCAAAAATGAAAAGTGTCACCGTGAAAAATGTCAAAAATGACAAATTTCAAGATGGCAAATGTCAAAGATGTCAAATGACAAATGTCACAATGCTAAATGTCAAAAATGAAAAGTGTCACCATGAAAAATGTCAAAAATGACAAATTTCAAGATGGAAAATGTCAAAGATGTCAAATGACAAATGTCACAATGCTAAATGTCCAAAATGAAAAGTGTCCCCATGAAAAATGTCAATAATGACAAATTTCAAGATGGCAAATGTCAAAGATGTCAAATGACAAATGTCACAATGCTAAATGTCAAAAATGAAAAGTGTCACCATGAAAAATGTCAAAAATGACAAATTTCGAGATGGCAAATGTCAAAGATGTCAAATATGACAAATGTCACAATGCTAAATGTCAAAAATGAAAAGTGTCACCATGAAAAATGTCAAAAATGACAAATTTCAAGATGGCAAATGTCAAAGATGTCAAATGACAAATGTCACAATGCTAAATGTCAAAAATAAAAAGTGTCACCATGAAAAATGTAAAAAATGACAAATTTCAAGATGGCAAATATCAAAGATGTCAAATG
The DNA here is from genome assembly GCA_964028335.1 of Altica lythri. Taxonomy (NCBI): domain Eukaryota; kingdom Metazoa; phylum Arthropoda; class Insecta; order Coleoptera; family Chrysomelidae; genus Altica; species Altica lythri. The sequence goes on along the minus strand of OZ034800.1, from coordinate 10,377,078 downwards.
ACAAATGTCACAATGCTAAATGTCAAAAATGACAAATTTCAAGATGGCAAATGTCAAAGATGTCAAATGACAAATGTCACAATGCTAAATGTCAAAAATGAAAAGTGTCACCATGAAAAATGTCAAAAATGACAAATTTCAAGATGGCAAATGTCAAAGATGTCAAATGACAAATGTCACAATGCTAAATGTCAAAAATAAAAAGTGTCACCATGAAAAATGTCAAAAATAACAAATTTCAAGATGGAAAATGTCAAAGATGTCAAATGACAAATGCCACAATGCTAAATGTCAAAAATGAAAAAGGTCACCATGAAAAATGTCAAAAATGACAAATTTCAAGATGGCAAATGTCAAAGATGTCAAATGACAAATGTCACAATGCTAAATGTCAAAAATGAAAAGTGTCACCATGAAAAATGTCAAAAATAACAAATTTCAAGGTGGCAAATGTCAAAGATGTCAAATGACAAATGTCACAATGCTAAATGTCAAAAATGAAAAGTGTCAAAAATGACAAATTTCAAGATGGCAAATGTCAAAACTGACAAATGTCACAATGCTAAATGTCAAAAATGATAAGTGTCACCATGAAAAATGTCAAAAATGACAAATTTCAAGATGGCAAATGTTCAAGATGTCAAATGACAAATGTCACAATGCTAAATGTCAAAAATGACAAATTTCAAGATGGCAAATGTCAAAGATGTCAAATGACAAATGTCACAATGCTAAATGTCAAAAATGAAAAGTGTCAAAAATGACAAATTTCAAGATGGCAAATGTCTAAGGTGTCAAATGACAAATGTCACAATGCTAAATGTCAAAAATGAAAAGTGTCACCGTGAAAAATGTCAAAAATGACAAATTTCAAGATGGCAAATGTCAAAGATTTCAAATGACAAATGTCACAATGCTAAATGTCAAAAATGAAAAGTGTCACCATGAAAAATGTCAAAAATGACAAATTTCAAGATGGCAAATGTCAAAGATGTCAAATGACAAATGTCACAATGCTAAATGTCAAAAATGAAAAGTGTCCCCATGAAAAATGTCAATAATGACAAATTTCAAGATGGCAAATGTCAAAGATGTCAAATGACAAATGTCACAATGCTAAATGTCAAAAATGAAAAGTGTCACCATGAAAAATGTCAAAAATAACAAATTTTAAGATGGCAAATGTCAAAGATGTCAAATGACAAATGTCACAATGCTAAATGTCAAAAATGAAAAGTGTCACTATGAAAAATGTCAAAAATGACAAATTTTAAGATGGCAAATGTCAAAACTGACAAATGTCACAATGCTAAATGTCAAAAATGATAAGTGTCACCATGAAAAATGTCAAAAATGACAAATTTCAATATGGCAAATATCCAAGATGTCAAATGACAAATGTCACAATGCTAAATGTCAAAAATGACAAATTTCAAGATGGCAAATGTCCAAGATGTCAAATGACAAATGTCACAATGCTAAATGTCAAAAATGAAAAGTGTCACCATGAAAGATGTCAAAAATGACAAACTTCAAGATGGCAAATGTCAAAGATGTCAAATGACAAATGTCACAATGCTAAATGTCAAAAATGAAAAGTGTCACCATGAAAAATGTCAAAAATGACAAATTTTAAGATGGCAAATGTCAAAGATGTCAAATGACAAATGTCACAATGCTAAATGTCAAAAATAAAAAGTGTCAAAAATGACAAATTTCAAGATGGCAAATGTCTAAGATGTCAAATGACAAATGTCACAATGCTAAATGTCAAAAATGAAAAGTGTCACCGTGAAAAATGTCAAAAATGACAAATTTCATGATGGCAAATGCCAAAGATGTCAAATGACAAATGTCACAATGCTAAATGTCAAAAATGAAAAGTGTCACCATGAAAAATGTCAAAAATGACAAATTTCAAGATGGCAAATGTCAAAGATGTCAAATGACAAATGTCACAATGCTAAATGTCAAAAATGAAAAGTGTCCCCATGAAAAATGTCAATAATGACAAATTTCAAGATGGCAAATGTCAAAGATGTCAAATGACAAATGTCACAATGCTAAATGTCAAAAATGAAAAGTGTCACCATGAAAAATGTCAAAAATGACAAATTTCAAGATGGCAAATGTCAAAGATGTCGAATATGACAAATGTCACAATGCTAAATGTCAAAAATGAAAAGTGTCACCATGAAAAATGTTAAAAATGACAAATTTCAAGATGGCAAATGTCAAAGATGTCAAATGACAAATGTCACAATGCTAAATGTCAAAAATGAAAAGTGTCACCATGAAAAATGTCAAAAATGACAAATTTCAAGATGGCTAATATCAAAGATGTCAAATGACAAATGTCACAATGCTAAATGTCAAAAATGATAAGTGTCACCATGAAAAATGTCAAAAATGACAAATTTCAAGATGGCAAATGTCCAAGATGTCAAATGACAAATGTCACAATGCTAAATGTCAAAAATGACAAATTTCAAGATGGCAAATGTCAAAGATGTCAAATGACAAATGTCACAATGCTAAATGTCAAAAATGAAAAGTGTCACCATGAAAAATGTCAAAAATGACAAATTTCAAGATGGCAAATGTCAAAGATGTCAAATGACAAATGTCACAATGCTAAATGTCAAAAATGAAAAGTGTCACCATGAAAAATGTCAAAAATGACAAATTTCAAGATGGCAAATGCCAAAGATGTCAAATGACAAATGTCACAATGCTAAATGTCAAAAATGAAAAGTGTCACCATGAAAAATGTCAAAAATAACAAATTTCAAGATGGCAAATATCAAAGATGTCAAATGACAAATGTCACAATGCTAAATGTCAAAAATGATAAGTGTCACCATGAAAAATGTCAAAAATGACAAATTTCAAGATGGCAAATGTCCAAGATGTCAAATGACAAATGTCACAATGCTAAATGTCAAAAATGACAAATTTCAAGATGGCAAATGTCAAAGATGTCAAATGACAAATGTCACAATGCTAAATGTCAAAAATGAAAAGTGTCACTATGAAAAATGTCAAAAATGACAAATTTCAAGATGGCAAATGTCAAAGATGTCAAATGACAAATGTCACAATGCTAAATGTCAAAAATGAAAAGTGTCACCATGAAACATGTCAAAAATGACAAATTTCAAGATGGCAAATATCAAAGATGTCAAATGACAAATGTCACAATGCTAAATGTCAAAAATGACAAATTTCAAGATGGCAAATGTCAAAAATGTCAAATGACAAATGTCGCAATGCTAAATGTCAAAAATGAAAAGTGTCACCATGAAAAATGTCAAAAATGACAAATTTCAAGATGGCAAATGTCAAAGATGTCAAATGACAAATGTCACAATGCTAAATGTAAAAATGAAAAGTGTCACCATAAAATGTCAAAAATGACAAATTTTAAGATGGCAAATGTCAAAGATGTCAAATGACAAATGTCACAATGCTAAATGTCAAAAATGAAAAGTGTCAAAAATGACAAATTTCAAGATGGCAAATGTCAAAGATGTCAAATGACAAATGTCACAATGCTAAATGTCAAAAATGAAAAGTGTCACCATGAAAAATGTCAAAAATGACAAATTTCAAGATGGCAAATGTCAAAGATGTCAAATGACAAATGTCACAATGCTAAATGTCAAAAATGAAAAGCGTCACCATGAAAAATGTCAAAAATAACAAATTTTAAGATGGCAAATGTCAAAGATGTCAAATGACAAATGTCACAATGCTAAATGTCAAAAATGAAAAGTGTCACCATAAAAAATGTCAAAAATGACAAATTTCAAGATGGCAAATGTCAAAACTGACAAATGTCACAATGCTAAATGTCAAAAATGATAAGTGTCACCATGAAAAATGCCAAAATTGACAAATTTCAAAATAGCAAATGTCCAAGATGTCAAATGACAAATGTCACAATGCTAAATGTCAAAAATGACAAATTTCAAGATGGCAAATGTCAAAGATGTCAAATGACAAATGGCACAATGCTAAATGTCAGAAATGAAAAGTGTCACCATGAAAAATGTCAAAAATGACAAATTTCAAGATGGAAAATGTCAAAGATGTCAAATGACAAATGTCACAATGCTAAATGTCAAAAATGAAAAGTGTCACCATGAAAAATGTCAAAAATAACAAATTTCAAGATGGCAAATGTCAAAGATGTCAAATGACAAATGTCACAATGCTAAATGTCAAAAATGAAAAGTGTCACCATGAAAAATGTCAAAAATGACAAATTTCAAGATGGCAAATGTCAAAGATGTCAAATGACAAATGTCACAATGCTAAATGTCAAAAATGAAAAGTGTCACCATGAAAAATGTCAAAAATGTCAAAGATGACAAATGTCACAATGCTAAATGTCAAAAATGAAAAGTGTCACGATGAAAAATGTCAAAAATGACAAATTTCAAGATGGCAAATGTCAAAACTGACAAAGGTCACAATGATAAATGTCAAAAATGATAAGTGTCACCATGAAAAATGTCAAAAATGACAAATTTCAAGATGGCAAATGTCCAAGATGTCAAATGACAAATGTCACAATGCTAAATGTCAAAAATGAAAAGTGTCACCATAAAAGGTCAAAAATGACAAATTTTAAGATGGCAAATGTCAAAGATGTCAAATGACAAATGTCACAATGCTAAATGTCAAAAATGAAAAGTGTCAAAAATGACAAATTTCAAGATGGCAAATGTCAAAGATGTCAAATGTCACAATGCTAAATGTCAAAAATGAAAAGTGTCACCATGAAAAATGTTAAAAATGACAAATTTCAAGATGGCAAATGTCAAAGATGTCAAATGACAAATGTCACAAGGCTAAATGTCAAAAATGAAAAGTGTCACCATGAAAAATGTCAAAAATAACAAATTTCAAGATGGCAAATGTCCAAGATGTCAAATGACAAATGTCACAATGCTAAATGTCAAAAATGAAAAGTGTCACCATGAAAAATGTCTAAAATGACAAATTTCAAGATGGCAAATGTCAAAACTGACAAATGTCACAATGCTAAATGTCAAAAATGATAAGTGTCACCATGAAAAATGTCAAAAATGACAAATTTCAAAATAGCAAATGTCCAAGATGTCAAATGACAAATGTCACAATGCTAAATGTCAAAAATGACAAATTTCAAGATGGCAAATGTCAAAGATGTCATATGACAAATGGCACAATGCTAAATGTCAAAAATGAAAAGTGTCACCATGAAAAATGCCAAAAATGACAAATTTCAAGATGGCAAATGTCAAAGATGTCAAATGACAAATGTCACAATGCTAAATGTCAAAAATGAAAAGTGTCACCATGAAAAATGTCAAAAATAACAAATTTCAAGATGGCAAATGTCAAAGATGTCAAATGACAAATGTCACAATGCTAAATGTCAAAAATAAAAAGTGTCAGCATGAAAAATGTCAAAAATAACAAATTTCAAGATGGCAAATGTCAAAGATGTCAAATGACAAATGTCACAATGCTAAATGTCAAAAATGAAAAGTGTCACCATGAAAAATGTCAAAAATGACAAATTTCAAGATGGCAAATGTCAAAGATGTCAAATGACAAATGTCACAATGCTAAATGTCAAAAATGAAAAGTGTCACCATGAAAAATGTCAAAAATGTCAAAGATGACAAATGTCACAATGCTAAATGTCAAAAATGAAAAGTGTCACCATGAAAAATGTCAAAAATGACAAACTTCAAGATGGCAAATGTCAAAACTGACAAATTTCACAATGCTAAATGTCAAAAATGATAAGTGTCACCATGAAAAATGTCAATAATGACAAATTTCAAGATGGCAAATGTCAAAGATGTCAAATGACAAATGTCACAATGCTAAATGTCAAAAATGAAAAGTGTCACCATGAAAAATGTCAAAAATAACAAATTTTAAGATGGCAAATGTCAAAGATGTCAAATGACAAATGTCACAATGCTAAATGTCAAAAATGAAAAGTGTCACTATGAAAAATGTCAAAAATGACAAATTTTAAGATGGCAAATGTCAAAACTGACAAATGTCACAATGCTAAATGTCAAAAATGATAAGTGTCACCATGAAAAATGTCAAAAATGACAAATTTCAATATGGCAAATATCCAAGATGTCAAATGACAAATGTCACAATGCTAAATGTCAAAAATGACAAATTTCAAGATGGCAAATGTCCAAGATGTCAAATGACAAATGTCACAATGCTAAATGTCAAAAATGAAAAGTGTCACCATGAAAAATGTCAAAAATGACAAATTTCAAGATGGCAAATGTCAAAGATGTCAAATGACAAATGTCACAATGCTAAATGTCAAAAATGAAAAGTGTCACCATAAAATGTCAAAAATGACAAATTTTAAGATGGCAAATGTCAAAGATGTCAAATGACAAATGTCACAATGCTAAATGTCAAAAATGAAAAGTGTCACCATGAAAAATGTCAAAAATGACAAATTTCAAGATGGCAAATATCAAAGATGTCAAATGACAAATGTCACAATGCTAAATGTCAAAAATGACAAATTTCAAGATGGCAAATGTCAAAAATGTCAAATGACAAATGTCACAATGCTAAATGTCAAAAATGAAAAGTGTCACCATGAAAAATGTCAAAAATGACAAATTTCAAGATGGCAAATGTCAAAGATGTCAAATGACAAATGTCACAATGCTAAATGTCAAAAATGAAAAGTGTCACCATAAAATGTCAAAAATGACAAATTTTAAGATGGCAAATGTCAAAGATGTCAAATGACAAATGTCACAATGCTAAATGTCAAAAATGAAAAGTGTCAAAAATGACAAATTTCAAGATGGCAAATGTCAAAGATGTCAAATGACAAATGTCACAATGCTAAATGTCAAAAATGAAAAGTGTCACCATGAAAAATGTCAAAAATGACAAATTTCAAGATGGCAAATGTCAAAGATGTCAAATGACAAATGTCACAATGCTAAATGTCAAAAATGAAAAGCGTCACCATGAAAAATGTCAAAAATAACAAATTTTAAGATGGCAAATGTCAAAGATGTCAAATGACAAATGTCACAATGCTAAATGTCAAAAATGAAAAGTGTCACCATAAAAAATGTCAAAAATGACAAATTTCAAGATGGCAAATGTCAAAACTGACAAATGTCACAATGCTAAATGTCAAAAATGATAAGTGTCACCATGAAAAATGCCAAAAATGACAAATTTCAAAATAGCAAATGTCCAAGATGTCAAATGACAAATGTCACAATGCTAAATGTCAAAAATGACAAATTTCAAGATGGCAAATGTCAAAGATGTCAAATGACAAATGGCACAATGCTAAATGTCAAAAATGAAAAGTGTCACCATGAAAAATGTCAAAAATGACAAATTTCAAGATGGAAAATGTCAAAGATGTCAAATGACAAATGTCACAATGCTAAATGTCAAAAATGAAAAGTGTCACCATGAAAAATGTCAAAAATAACAAATTTCAAGATGGCAAATGTCAAAAATAACAAATTTCAAGATGGCAAATGTCAAAGATGTCAAATGACAAATGTCACAATGCTAAATGTCAAAAATGAAAAGTGTCACCATGAAAAATGTCAAAAATGACAAATTTCAAGATGGCAAATGTCAAACAATGCAAATGACAAATGTCACAATGCTAAATGTCAAAAATGAAAAGTGTCACCATGAAAAATGTCAAAAATGACAAATTTCAAGATGGCAAATGTCAAAGATGTCAAATGACAAATGTCACAATGCTAAATGTCAAAAATGAAAAGTGTCACCATGAAAAATGTCAAAAATGTCAAAGATGACAAATGTCACAATGCTAAATGTCAAAAATGAAAAGTGTCACCATGAAAAATGTCAAAAATGACAAATTTCAAGATGGCAAATGTCAAAACTGACAAAGGTCACAATGATAAATGTCAAAAATGATAAGTGTCACCATGAAAAATGTCAAAAATGACAAATTTCAAGATGGCAAATGTCCAAGATGTCAAATGACAAATGTCACAATGCTAAATGTCAAAAATGAAAAGTGTCACCATAAAAGGTCAAAAATGACAAATTTTAAGATGGCAAATGTCAAAGATGTCAAATGACAAATGTCACAATGCTAAATGTCAAAAATGAAAAGTGTCAAAAATGACAAATTTCAAGATGGCAAATGTCAAAGATGTCAAATGTCACAATGCTAAATGTCAAAAATGAAAAGTGTCACCATGAAAAATGTTAAAAATGACAAATTTCAAGATGGCAAATGTCAAAGATGTCAAATGACAAATGTCACAAGGCTAAATGTCAAAAATGAAAAGTGTCACCATGAAAAATGTCAAAAATAACAAATTTCAAGATGGCAAATGTCCAAGATGTCAAATGACAAATGTCACAATGCTAAATGTCAAAAATGAAAAGTGTCACCATGAAAAATGTCTAAAATGACAAATTTCAAGATGGCAAATGTCAAAACTGACAAATGTCACAATGCTAAATGTCAAAAATGATAAGTGTCACCATGAAAAATGTCAAAAATGACAAATTTCAAAATAGCAAATGTCCAAGATGTCAAATGACAAATGTCACAATGCTAAATGTCAAAAATGAAAAGTGTCACCATGAAAAATGTCAAAAATAACAAATTTCAAGATGGCAAATGTCAAAGATGTCAAATGACAAATGTCACAATGCTAAATGTCAAAAATGAAAAGTGTCACCATGACAAATGTCAAAAATGACAAATTTCAAGATGGCAAATGTCAAAACTGACAAATGTCACAATGCTAAATGTCAAAAATGATAAGTGTCACCATGAAAAATGTCAAAAATGACAAATTTCAAGATGGCAAATGTCCAAGATGTCAAATGACAAATGTCACAATGCTAAATGTCAAAAATGACAAATTTCAAGATGGCAAATGTCAAAGATGTCAAATGACAAATGTCACAATGCTAAATGTCAAAAATGAAAAGTGTCACCAAGAAAAATGTCAAAAATGACAAATTTCAAGATGGCAAATGTCAAAGATGTCAAATGACAAATGTCACAATGCTAAATGTCAAAAATGAAAAGTGTCACCATGAAAAATGTCAAAAATAACAAATTTCAAGATGGCAAATGTCAAAGATGTCAAAACTGACAAATGTCACAATGCTAAATGTCAAAAATGATAAGTGTCACCATGAAAAATGTCAAAAATTACAAATTTCAAGATGGCAAATGTCCAAGATGTGAAATGACAAATGTCACAATGCTAAATGTCAAAAATGACAAATTTCAAGATGGAAAATGTCAAAGATGTCAAATGACAAATGTCACAATGCTAAATGTTAAAAATGAAAAGTGTCACCATGAAAAATGTTAAAAATGACAAATTTCAAGATGGCAAATGTCAAAGATGTCAAATGACAAATGTCACAATGCTAAATGTCAAAAATGAAAAGTGTCACCATGAAAAATGTCAAAAATGACAAATTTCAAGATGGCAAATATCAAAGATGTCAAATGACAAATGTCACAATGCTAAATGTCAAAAATGACAAATTTCAAGATGGCAAATGTCAAAGATGTCAAATGACAAATGTCACAATGCTAAATGTCAAAAATGAAAAGTGTCACCATGAAAAATGTCAAAAATGACAAATTTCAAGATGGCAAATGTCAAAGATGTCAAATGACAAATGTCACAATGCTAAATGTCAAAAATGACAAATTTCAAGATGGCAAATGTCAAAGATGTCAAATGACAAATGTCACAATGCTAAATGTCAAAAATGAAAAGTGTCACCATGAAAAATGTCAAAAATGACAAATTTCAAGATGGCAAATGTCAAAGATGTCAAATGACAAATGTCACAATGCTAAATGCCAAAAATGAAAAGTGTCACCATGAAAAATGTCAAAAATGACAAATTTCAAGATGGCAAATGTCCAAGATGTGAAATGACAAATGTCACAATGCTAAATGTCAAAAATGACAAATTTCAAGATGGCAAATGTCAAAGATGTCAAATGACAAATGTCACAATGCTAAATGTCAAAAATGAAAAGTGTCAAAAATGACAAATTTCAAGATGGCAAATTTCAAGATGGCAAATGTCTAAGGTGTCAAATGACAAATGTCACAATGCTAAATGTCAAAAATGAAAAGTGTCACCGTGAAAAATGTCAAAAATGACAAATTTCAAGATGGCAAATGTCAAAGATGTCAAATGACAAATGTCACAATGCTAAATGTCAAAAATGAAAAGTGTCACCATGAAAAATGTCAAAAATGACAAATTTCAAGATGGCAAATGTCAAAGATGTCAAATGACAAATGTCACAATGCTAAATGTCAAAAATGAAAAGTGTCCCCATGAAAAATGTCAATAATGACAAATTTCAAGATGGCAAATGTCAAAGATGTCAAATGACAAATGTCACAATGCTAAATGTCAAAAATGAAAAGTGTCACCATGAAAAATGTCAAAAATAACAAATTTCAAGATGGCAAATGTCAAAGATGTCAAATGACAAATGTCACAATGCTAAATGTCAAAAATGAAAAGTGTCACTATGAAAAATGTCAAAAATGACAAATTTTAAGATGGCAAATGTCAAAACTGACAAATGTCACAATGCTAAATGTCAAAAATGATAAGTGTCACCATGAAAAATGTCAAAAATGACAAATTTCAAGATGGCAAATGTCCAAGATGTCAAATGACAAATGTCACAATGCTAAATGTCAAAAATGACAAATTTCAAGATGGCAAATGTCAAAGATGTCAAGTGACAAATGTCACAATGCTAAATGTCAAAAATGAAAAGTGTCACCATGAAAAATGTCAAAAATGACAAACTTCAAGATGGCAAATGTCAAAGATGTCAAATGACAAATGTCACAATGCTAAATGTCAAAAATGAAAAGTGTTACCATGAAAAATGTCAAAAATGACAAATTTCAAGATGGCAAATATCAAAGATGTCAAATGACAAATGTCACAATGCTAAATGTCAAAAATGACAAATTTCAAGATGGCAAATGTCAAAGATGTCAAATGACAAATGTCACAATGCTAAATGTCAAAAATGAAAAGTGTCACCATAAAAAATGTCAAAAATGACAAATTTCAAGATGGCAAATGTCAAAGATGTCAAATGACAAATGTCACAATGCTAAATGTCAAAAATGAAAAGTGTCCCCATGAAAAATGTCAATAATGACAAGTTTCAAGATGGCAAATGTCAAAGATGTCAAATGACAAATGTCACAATGCTAAATGTCAAAAATGAAAAGTGTCACCATGAAAAATGTCAAAAATGACAAATTTCAAGATGGCAAATGTCAAAGATGTCGAATATGACAAATGTCACAATGCTAAATGTCAAAAATGAAAAGTGTCACCATGAAAAATGTCAAAAATGTCAAAGATGACAAATGTCACAATGCTAAATGTCAAAAATGAAAAGTGTCACCATGAAAAATGTCAAAAATGACAAATTTCAAGATGGCAAATGTCAAAACTGACAAATTTCACAATGCTAAATGTCAAAAATGATAAGTGTCACCATGAAAAATCTCAAAAATGACAAATTTCAAGATGGCAAATGTCCAAGATGTCAAATGACAAATGTCACAATGCTAAATGTCAAAAATAAAAAGTGTCACCATGAAAAATGTCAAAAATGACAAATTTTAAGATGGCAAATGTCAAAGATGTCAAATGACAAATGTCACAATGCTAAATGTCAAAAATGAAAAGTGTCAAAAATGACAAATTTCAAGATGGCAAATGTCTAAGATGTCAAATGTCACAATGCTAAATGTCAAAAATGAAAAGTGTCACCGTGAAAAATGTCAAAAATGACAAATTTCAAGATGGCAAATGTCAAAGATGTCAAATGACAAATGTCACAATGCTAAATGTCAAAAATGAAAAGTGTCACCATGAAAAATGTCAAAAATGACAAATTTCAAGATGGAAAATGTCAAAGATGTCAAATGACAAATGTCACAATGCTAAATGTCCAAAATGAAAAGTGTCCCCATGAAAAATGTCAATAATGACAAATTTCAAGATGGCAAATGTCAAAGATGTCAAATGACAAATGTCACAATGCTAAATGTCAAAAATGAAAAGTGTCACCATGAAAAATGTCAAAAATGACAAATTTCGAGATGGCAAATGTCAAAGATGTCAAATATGACAAATGTCACAATGCTAAATGTCAAAAATGAAAAGTGTCACCATGAAAAATGTCAAAAATGACAAATTTCAAGATGGCAAATGTCAAAGATGTCAAATGACAAATGTCACAATGCTAAATGTCAAAAATAAAAAGTGTCACCATGAAAAATGTAAAAAATGACAAATTTCAAGATGGCAAATATCAAAGATGTCAAATGACAAATGTCACAATGCTAAATGTCAAAAATGACAAATTTCAAGATGGCAAATGTCAAAGATGTCAAATGACAAATGTCACAATGCTAAATGTCAAAAATGAAAAGTGTCACCATGAAAAATGTCAAAAATGACAAATTTCAAGATGGCAAATGTCAAAGATGTCAAATGACAAATGTCACAATGCTAAATGTCAAAAATAAAAAGTGTCACCATGAAAAATGTCAAAAATAACAAATTTCAAGATGGAAAATGTCAAAGATGTCAAATGACAAATGCCACAATGCTAAATGTCAAAAATGAAAAAGGTCACCATGAAAAATGTCAAAAATGACAAATTTCAAGATGGCAAATGTCAAAGATGTCAAATGACAAATGTCACAATGCTAAATGTCAAAAATGAAAAGTGTCACCATGAAAAATGTCAAAAATAACAAATTTCAAGGTGGCAAATGTCAAAGATGTCAAATGACAAATGTCACAATGCTAAATGTCAAAAATGAAAAGTGTCAAAAATGACAAATTTCAAGATGGCAAATGTCAAAACTGACAAATGTCACAATGCTAAATGTCAAAAATGATAAGTGTCACCATGAAAAATGTCAAAAATGACAAATTTCAAGATGGCAAATGTTCAAGATGTCAAATGACAAATGTCACAATGCTAAATGTCAAAAATGACAAATTTCAAGATGGCAAATGTCAAAGATGTCAAATGACAAATGTCACAATGCTAAATGTCAAAAATGAAAAGTGTCAAAAATGACAAATTTCAAGATGGCAAATGTCTAAGGTGTCAAATGACAAATGTCACAATGCTAAATGTCAAAAATGAAAAGTGTCACCGTGAAAAATGTCAAAAATGACAAATTTCAAGATGGCAAATGTCAAAGATTTCAAATGACAAATGTCACAATGCTAAATGTCAAAAATGAAAAGTGTCACCATGAAAAATGTCAAAAATGACAAATTTCAAGATGGCAAATGTCAAAGATGTCAAATGACAAATGTCACAATGCTAAATGTCAAAAATGAAAAGTGTCCCCATGAAAAATGTCAATAATGACAAATTTCAAGATGGCAAATGTCAAAGATGTCAAATGACAAATGTCACAATGCTAAATGTCAAAAATGAAAAGTGTCACCATGAAAAATGTCAAAAATAACAAATTTTAAGATGGCAAATGTCAAAGATGTCAAATGACAAATGTCACAATGCTAAATGTCAAAAATGAAAAGTGTCACTATGAAAAATGTCAAAAATGACAAATTTTAAGATGGCAAATGTCAAAACTGACAAATGTCACAATGCTAAATGTCAAAAATGATAAGTGTCACCATGAAAAATGTCAAAAATGACAAATTTCAATATGGCAAATATCCAAGATGTCAAATGACAAATGTCACAATGCTAAATGTCAAAAATGACAAATTTCAAGATGGCAAATGTCCAAGATGTCAAATGACAAATGTCACAATGCTAAATGTCAAAAATGAAAAGTGTCACCATGAAAAATGTCAAAAATGACAAACTTCAAGATGGCAAATGTCAAAGATGTCAAATGACAAATGTCACAATGCTAAATATCAAAAATGAAAAGTGTCACCATGAAAAATGTCAAAAATGACAAATTTTAAGATGGCAAATGTCAAAGATGTCAAATGACAAATGTCACAATGCTAAATGTCAAAAATAAAAAGTGTCAAAAATGACAAATTTCAAGATGGCAAATGTCTAAGATGTCAAATGACAAATGTCACAATGCTAAATGTCAAAAATGAAAAGTGTCACCGTGAAAAATGTCAAAAATGACAAATTTCATGATGGCAAATGCCAAAGATGTCAAATGACAAATGTCACAATGCTAAATGTCAAAAATGAAAAGTGTCACCATGAAAAATGTCAAAAATGACAAATTTCAAGATGGCAAATGTCAAAGATGTCAAATGACAAATGTCACAATGCTAAATGTCAAAAATGAAAAGTGTCCCCATGAAAAATGTCAATAATGACAAATTTCAAGATGGCAAATGTCAAAGATGTCAAATGACAAATGTCACAATGCTAAATGTCAAAAATGAAAAGTGTCACCATGAAAAATGTCAAAAATGACAAATTTCAAGATGGCAAATGTCAAAGATGTCGAATATGACAAATGTCACAATGCTAAATGTCAAAAATGAAAAGTGTCACCATGAAAAATGTTAAAAATGACAAATTTCAAGATGGCAAATGTCAAAGATGTCAAATGACAAATGTCACAATGCTAAATGTCAAAAATGAAAAGTGTCACCATGAAAAATGTCAAAAATGACAAATTTCAAGATGGCTAATATCAAAGATGTCAAATGACAAATGTCACAATGCTAAATGTCAAAAATGATAAGTGTCACCATGAAAAATGTCAAAAATGACAAATTTCAAGATGGCAAATGTCCAAGATGTCAAATGACAAATGTCACAATGCTAAATGTCAAAAATGACAAATTTCAAGATGGCAAATGTCAAAGATGTCAAATGACAAATGTCACAATGCTAAATGTCAAAAATGAAAAGTGTCACCATGAAAAATGTCAAAAATGACAAATTTCAAGATGGCAAATGTCAAAGATGTCAAATGACAAATGTCACAATGCTAAATGTCAAAAATGAAAAGTGTCACCATGAAAAATGTCAAAAATGACAAATTTCAAGATGGCAAATGCCAAAGATGTCAAATGACAAATGTCACAATGCTAAATGTCAAAAATGAAAAGTGTCACCATGAAAAATGTCAAAAATAACAAATTTCAAGATGGCAAATATCAAAGATGTCAAATGACAAATGTCACAATGCTAAATGTCAAAAATGATAAGTGTCACCATGAAAAATGTCAAAAATGACAAATTTCAAGATGGCAAATGTCCAAGATGTCAAATGACAAATGTCACAATGCTAAATGTCAAAAATGACAAATTTCAAGATGGCAAATGTCAAAGATGTCAAATGACAAATGTCACAATGCTAAATGTCAAAAATGAAAAGTGTCACCATGAAACATGTCAAAAATGACAAATTTCAAGATGGCAAATATCAAAGATGTCAAATGACAAATGTCACAATGCTAAATGTCAAAAATGACAAATTTCAAGATGGCAAATGTCAAAAATGTCAAATGACAAATGTCGCAATGCTAAATGTCAAAAATGAAAAGTGTCACCATGAAAAATGTCAAAAATGACAAATTTCAAGATGGCAAATGTCAAAGATGTCAAATGACAAATGTCACAATGCTAAATGTAAAAATGAAAAGTGTCACCATAAAATGTCAAAAATGACAAATTTTAAGATGGCAAATGTCAAAGATGTCAAATGACAAATGTCACAATGCTAAATGTCAAAAATGAAAAGTGTCAAAAATGACAAATTTCAAGATGGCAAATGTCAAAGATGTCAAATGACAAATGTCACAATGCTAAATGTCAAAAATGAAAAGTGTCACCATGAAAAATGTCAAAAATGACAAATTTCAAGATGGCAAATGTCAAAGATGTCAAATGACAAATGTCACAATGCTAAATGTCAAAAATGAAAAGCGTCACCATGAAAAATGTCAAAAATAACAAATTTTAAGATGGCAAATGTCAAAGATGTCAAATGACAAATGTCACAATGCTAAATGTCAAAAATGAAAAGTGTCACCATAAAAAATGTCAAAAATGACAAATTTCAAGATGGCAAATGTCAAAACTGACAAATGTCACAATGCTAAATGTCAAAAATGATAAGTGTCACCATGAAAAATGCCAAAATTGACAAATTTCAAAATAGCAAATGTCCAAGATGTCAAATGACAAATGTCACAATGCTAAATGTCAAAAATGACAAATTTCAAGATGGCAAATGTCAAAGATGTCAAATGACAAATGGCACAATGCTAAATGTCAGAAATGAAAAGTGTCACCATGAAAAATGTCAAAAATGACAAATTTCAAGATGGAAAATGTCAAAGATGTCAAATGACAAATGTCACAATGCTAAATGTCAAAAATGAAAAGTGTCACCATGAAAAATGTCAAAAATAACAAATTTCAAGATGGCAAATGTCAAAGATGTCAAATGACAAATGTCACAATGCTAAATGTCAAAAATGAAAAGTGTCACCATGAAAAATGTCAAAAATGACAAATTTCAAGATGGCAAATGTCAAAGATGTCAAATGACAAATGTCACAATGCTAAATGTCAAAAATGAAAAGTGTCACCATGAAAAATGTCAAAAATGTCAAAGATGACAAATGTCACAATGCTAAATGTCAAAAATGAAAAGTGTCACGATGAAAAATGTCAAAAATGACAAATTTCAAGATGGCAAATGTCAAAACTGACAAAGGTCACAATGATAAATGTCAAAAATGATAAGTGTCACCATGAAAAATGTCAAAAATGACAAATTTCAAGATGGCAAATGTCCAAGATGTCAAATGACAAATGTCACAATGCTAAATGTCAAAAATGAAAAGTGTCACCATAAAAGGTCAAAAATGACAAATTTTAAGATGGCAAATGTCAAAGATGTCAAATGACAAATGTCACAATGCTAAATGTCAAAAATGAAAAGTGTCAAAAATGACAAATTTCAAGATGGCAAATGTCAAAGATGTCAAATGTCACAATGCTAAATGTCAAAAATGAAAAGTGTCACCATGAAAAATGTTAAAAATGACAAATTTCAAGATGGCAAATGTCAAAGATGTCAAATGACAAATGTCACAAGGCTAAATGTCAAAAATGAAAAGTGTCACCATGAAAAATGTCAAAAATAACAAATTTCAAGATGGCAAATGTCCAAGATGTCAAATGACAAATGTCACAATGCTAAATGTCAAAAATGAAAAGTGTCACCATGAAAAATGTCTAAAATGACAAATTTCAAGATGGCAAATGTCAAAACTGACAAATGTCACAATGCTAAATGTCAAAAATGATAAGTGTCACCATGAAAAATGTCAAAAATGACAAATTTCAAAATAGCAAATGTCCAAGATGTCAAATGACAAATGTCACAATGCTAAATGTCAAAAATGACAAATTTCAAGATGGCAAATGTCAAAGATGTCATATGACAAATGGCACAATGCTAAATGTCAAAAATGAAAAGTGTCACCATGAAAAATGCCAAAAATGACAAATTTCAAGATGGCAAATGTCAAAGATGTCAAATGACAAATGTCACAATGCTAAATGTCAAAAATGAAAAGTGTCACCATGAAAAATGTCAAAAATAACAAATTTCAAGATGGCAAATGTCAAAGATGTCAAATGACAAATGTCACAATGCTAAATGTCAAAAATAAAAAGTGTCAGCATGAAAAATGTCAAAAATAACAAATTTCAAGATGGCAAATGTCAAAGATGTCAAATGACAAATGTCACAATGCTAAATGTCAAAAATGAAAAGTGTCACCATGAAAAATGTCAAAAATGACAAATTTCAAGATGGCAAATGTCAAAGATGTCAAATGACAAATGTCACAATGCTAAATGTCAAAAATGAAAAGTGTCACCATGAAAAATGTCAAAAATGTCAAAGATGACAAATGTCACAATGCTAAATGTCAAAAATGAAAAGTGTCACCATGAAAAATGTCAAAAATGACAAACTTCAAGATGGCAAATGTCAAAACTGACAAATTTCACAATGCTAAATGTCAAAAATGATAAGTGTCACCATGAAAAATGTCAATAATGACAAATTTCAAGATGGCAAATGTCAAAGATGTCAAATGACAAATGTCACAATGCTAAATGTCAAAAATGAAAAGTGTCACCATGAAAAATGTCAAAAATAACAAATTTTAAGATGGCAAATGTCAAAGATGTCAAATGACAAATGTCACAATGCTAAATGTCAAAAATGAAAAGTGTCACTATGAAAAATGTCAAAAATGACAAATTTTAAGATGGCAAATGTCAAAACTGACAAATGTCACAATGCTAAATGTCAAAAATGATAAGTGTCACCATGAAAAATGTCAAAAATGACAAATTTCAATATGGCAAATATCCAAGATGTCAAATGACAAATGTCACAATGCTAAATGTCAAAAATGACAAATTTCAAGATGGCAAATGTCCAAGATGTCAAATGACAAATGTCACAATGCTAAATGTCAAAAATGAAAAGTGTCACCATGAAAAATGTCAAAAAAGACAAACTTCAAGATGGCAAATGTCAAAGATGTCAAATGACAAATGTCACAATGCTAAATGTCAAAAATGAAAAGTGTCACCATGAAAAATGTCAAAAATGACAAATTTCAAGATGGCAAATGTCAAAGATGTCAAATGACAAATGTCACAATGCTAAATGTCAAAAATAAAAAGTGTCAAAAATGACAAATTTCAAGATGGCAAATGTCTAAGATGTCAAATGACAAATGTCACAATGCTAAATGTCAAAAATGAAAAGTGTCACCGTGAAAAATGTCAAAAATGACAAATTTCATGATGGCAAATGCCAAAGATGTCAAATGACAAATGTCACAATGCTAAATGTCAAAAATGAAAAGTGTCACCATGAAAAATGTCAAAAATGACAAATTTCAAGATGGCAAATGTCAAAGATGTCAAATGACAAATGTCACAATGCTAAATGTCAAAAATGAAAAGTGTCCCCATGAAAAATGTCAATAATGACAAATTTCAAGATGGCAAATGTCAAAGATGTCAAATGACAAATGTCACAATGCTAAATGTCAAAAATGAAAAGTGTCACCATGAAAAATGTCAAAAATGACAAATTTCAAGATGGCAAATGTCAAAGATGTCGAATATGACAAATGTCACAATGCTAAATGTCAAAAATGAAAAGTGTTACCATGAAAAATGTTAAAAATGACAAATTTCAAGATGGCAAATGTCAAAGATGTCAAATGACAAATGTCACAATGCTAAATGTCAAAAATGAAAAGTGTCACCATGAAAAATGTCAAAAATGACAAATTTCAAGATGGCAAATATCAAAGATGTCAAATGACAAATGTCACAATGCTAAATGTCAAAAATGATAAGTGTCACCATGAAAAATGTCAAAAATGACAAATTTCAAGATGGCAAATGTCCAAGATGTCAAATGACAAATGTCACAATGCTAAATGTCAAAAATGAAAAGTGTCCCCATGAAAAATGTCAATAATGACAAATTTCAAGATGGCAAATGTCAAAGATGTCAAATGACAAATGTCACAAGACTAAATGTCAAAAATGAAAAGTGTCACCATGAAAAATGTCAAAAATAACAAATTTCAAGATGGCAAATGTCAAAGATGTCAAATGACAAATGTCACAATGCTAAATGTCAAAAATGAAAAGTGTCACCATGAAAAATGTCAAAAATGACAAATTTCAAGATGGCAAATGTCAAAACTGACAAATGTCACAATGCTAAATGTCAAAAATGATAAGTGTCACCATGAAAAATGTCAAAAATGACAAATTTCAAAATAGCAAATGTCCAAGATGTCAAATGACAAATGTCACAATGCTAAATGTCAAAAATGACAAATTTCAAGATGGCAAATGTCAAAGATGTCAAATGACAAATGGCACAATGCTAAATGTCAAAAATGAAAAGTGTCACCATGAAAAATGTCAAAAATGACAAATTTCAAGATGGCAAATGTCAAAGATGTCAAATGACAAATGTCACAATGCTAAATGTCAAAAATGAAAAGTGTCACCATAAAAAATGTCAAAAATAACAAATTTCAAGATGGCAAATGTCAAAGATGTCAAATGACAAATGTCACAATGCTAAATGTCAAAAATAAAAAGTGTCAGCATGAAACATGTCAAAAATAACAAATTTCAAGATGGCAAATGTCAAAGATGTCAAGTGACAAATGTCACAATGCTAAATGTCAAAAATGAAAAGTGTCACCATGAAAAATGTCAAAAATGACAAATTTCAAGATGGCAAATGTCAAAGATGTCAAATGACAAATGTCACAATGCTAAATGTCAAAAATGAAAAGTGTCACCATGAAAAATGTCAAAAATGTCAAAGATGACAAATGTCACAATGCTAAATGTCAAAAATGAAAAGTGTCTCCATGAAAAATGTCAAAAATGACAAATTTCAAGATGGCAAATGTCAAAACTGACAAATTTCACAATGCTAAATGTCAAAAATGATAAGTGTCACCATGAAAAATCTCAAAAATGACAAATTTCAAGATGGCAAATGTCCAAGATGTCAAATGACAAATGTCACAATGCTAAATGTCAAAAATGAAAAGTGTCACCATGAAAAATGTCAAAAATGACAAATTTTAAGATGGCAAATGTCAAAGATGTCAAATGACAAATGTCACAATGCTAAATGTCAAAAATGAAAAGTGTCAAAAATGACAAATTTCAAGATGGCAAATGTCTAAGATGTCAAATGTCACAATGCTAAATGTCAAAAATGAAAAGTGTCACCGTGAAAAATGTCAAAAATGACAAATTTCAAGATGGCAAATGTCAAAGATGTCAAATGACAAATGTCACAATGCTAAATGTCAAAAATGAAAAGTGTCACCATGAAAAATGTCAAAAATGACAAATTTCAAGATGGCAAATGTCAAAGATGTCAAATGACAAATGTCACAATGCTAAATGTCAAAAATGAAAAGTGTCCCCATGAAAAATGTCAATAATGACAAATTTCAAGATGGCAAATGTCAAAGATGTCAAATGACAAATGTCACAATGCTAAATGTCAAAAATGAAAAGTGTCACCATGAAAAATGTCAAAAATGACAAATTTCAAGATGGCAAATGTCAAAGATGTCAAATATGACAAATGTCACAATGCTAAATGTCAAAAATGAAAAGTGTCACCATGAAAAATGTCAAAAATGACAAATTTCAAGATGGCAAATGTCAAAGATGTCAAATGACAAATGTCACAATGCTAAATGTCAAAAATAAAAAGTGTCACCATGAAAAATGTAAAAAATGACAAATTTCAAGATGGCAAATATCAAAGATGTCAAATGACAAATGTCACAATGCTAAATGTCAAAAATGACAAATTTCAAGATGGCAAATGTCAAAGATGTCAAATGACAAATGTCACAATGCTAAATGTCAAAAATGAAAAGTGTCACCATGAAAAATGTCAAAAATGACAAATTTCAAGATGGCAAATGTCAAAGATGTCAAATGACAAATGTCACAATGCTAAATGTCAAAAATGAAAAGTGTCACCATAAAAAATGTCAAAAATAACAAATTTCAAGATGGAAAATGTCAAAGATGTCAAATGACAAATGTCACAATGCTAAATGTCAAAAATGAAAAAGGTCACCATGAAAAATGTCAAAAATGACAAATTTCAAGATGGCAAATGTCAAAGATGTCAAATGACAAATGTCACAATGCTAAATGTCAAAAATGAAAAGTGTCACCATGAAAAATGTCAAAAATAACAAATTTCAAGATGGCAAATGTCAAAGATGTCAAATGACAAATGTCACAATGCTAAATGTCAAAAATGAAAAGTGTCAAAAATGACAAATTTCAAGATGGCAAATGTCAAAACTGACAAATGTCACAATGCTAAATGTCAAAAATGATAAGTGTCACCATGAAAAATGTCAAAAATGACAAATTTCAAGATGGCAAATGTTCAAGATGTCAAATGACAAATGTCACAATGCTAAATGTCAAAAATGACAAATTTCAAGATGGCAAATGTCAAAGATGTCAAATGACAAATGTCACAATGCTAAATGTCAAAAATAAAAAGTGTCAAAAATGACAAATTTCAAGATGGCAAATGTCTAAGGTGTCAAATGACAAATGTCACAATGCTAAATGTCAAAAATGAAAAGTGTCACCGTGAAAAATGTCAGAAATGACAAATTTCAAGATGGCAAATGTCAAAGATGTCAAATGACAAATGTCACAATGCTAAATGTCAAAAATGAAAAGTGTCACCATGAAAAATGTCAAAAATGACAAATTTCAAGATGGCAAATGTCAAAGATGTCAAATGACAAATGTCACAATGCTAAATGTCAAAAATGAAAAGTGTCCCTATGAAAAATGTCAATAATGACAAATTTCAAGATGGCAAATGTCAAAGATGTCAAATGACAAATGTCACAATGCTAAATGTCAAAAATAAAAAGTGTCACCATGAAAAATGTCAAAAATAACAAATTTTAAGATGGCAAATGTCAAAGATGTCAAATGACAAATGTCACAATGCTAAATGTCAAAAATGAAAAGTGTCACTATGAAAAATGTCAAAAATGACAAATTTTAAGATGGCAAATATCAAAACTGACAAATGTCACAATGCTAAATGTCAAAAATGATAAGTGTTACCATGAAAAATGTCAAAAATGACAAATTTCAATATGGCAAATATCCAAGATGTCAAATGACAAATGTCACAATGCTAAATGTCAAAAATGACAAATTTCAAGATGGCAAATGTCCAAGATGTCAAATGACAAATGTCACAATGCTAAATGTCAAAAATGAAAAGTGTCACCATGAAAAATGTCAAAAATGACAAACTTCAAGATGGCAAATGTCAAAGATGTCAAATGACAAATGTCACAATGCTAAATGTCAAAAATGAAAAGTGTCACCATGAAAAATGTCAAAAATGACAAATTTTAAGATGGCAAATGTCAAAGATATCAAATGACAAATGTCACAATGCTAAATGTCAAAAATAAAAAGTGTCAAAAATGACAAATTTCAAGATGGCAAATGTCTAAGATGTCAAATGACAAATGTCACAATGCTAAATGTCAAAAATGAAAAGTGTCACCGTGAAAAATGTCAAAAATGACAAATTTCATGATGGCAAATGCCAAAGATGTCAAATGACAAATGTCACAATGCTAAATGTCAAAAATGAAAAGTGTCACCATGAAAAATGTCAAAAATGACAAATTTCAAGATGGCAAATGTCAAAGATGTCAAATGACAAATGTCACAATGCTAAATGTCAAAAATGAAAAGTGTCCCCATGAAAAATGTCAATAATGACAAATTTCAAGATGGCAAATGTCAAAGATGTCAAATGACAAATGTCACAATGCTAAATGTCAAAAATGAAAAGTGTCACCATGAAAAATGTCAAAAATGACAAATTTCAAGATGGCAAATGTCAAAGATGTCGAATATGACAAATGTCACAATGCTAAATGTCAAAAATGAAAAGTGTCACCATGAAAAATGTTAAAAATGACAAATTTCAAGATGGCAAATGTCAAAGATGTCAAATGACAAATGTCACAATGCTAAATGTCAAAAATGAAAAGTGTCACCATGAAAAATGTCAAAAATGACAAATTTCAAGATGGCTAATATCAAAGATGTCAAATGACAAATGTCACAATGCTAAATGTCAAAAATGATAAGTGTCACCATGAAAAATGTCAAAAATGACAAATTTCAAGATGGCAAATGTCCAAGATGTCAAATGACAAATGTCACAATGCTAAATGTCAAAAATGACAAATTTCAAGATGGCAAATGTCAAAGATGTCAAATGACAAATGTCACAATGCTAAATGTCAAAAATGAAAAGTGTCACCATGAAAAATGTCAAAAATGACAAATTTCAAGATGGCAAATGTCAAAGATGTCAAATGACAAATGTCACAATGCTAAATGTCAAAAATGAAAAGTGTCACCATGAAAAATGTCAAAAATGACAAATTTCAAGATGGCAAATGCCAAAGATGTCAAATGACAAATGTCACAATGCTAAATGTCAAAAATAAAAAGTGTCACCATGAAAAATGTCAAAAATAACAAATTTCAAGATGGCAAATATCAAAGATGTCAAATGACAAATGTCACAATGCTAAATGTCAAAAATGATAAGTGTCACCATGAAAAATGTCAAAAATGACAAATTTCAAGATGGCAAATGTCCAAGATGTCAAATGACAAATGTCACAATGCTAAATGTCAAAAATGACAAATTTCAAGATGGCAAATGTCAAAGATGTCAAATGACAAATGTCACAATGCTAAATGTCAAAAATGAAAAGTGTCACCATGAAACATGTCAAAAATGACAAATTTCAAGATGGCAAATATCAAAGATGTCAAATGACAAATGTCACAATGCTAAATGTCAAAAATGACAAATTTCAAGATGGCAAATGTCAAAAATGTCAAATGACAAATGTCACAATGCTAAATGTCAAAAATGAAAAGTGTCACCATGAAAAATGTCAAAAATGACAAATTTCAAGATGGCAAATGTCAAAGATGTCAAATGACAAATGTCACAATGCTAAATGTCAAAAATGAAAAGTGTCACCATAAAATGTCAAAAATGACAAATTTTAAGATGGCAAATGTCAAAGATGTCAAATGACAAATGTCACAATGCTAAATGTCAAAAATGAAAAGTGTCAAAAATGACAAATTTCAAGATGGCAAATGTCAAAGATGTCAAATGACAAATGTCACAATGCTAAATGTCAAAAATGAAAAGTGTCACGATGAAAAATGTCAAAAATGACAAATTTCAAGATGGCAAATGTCAAAGATGTCAAATGACAAACGTCACAATGCTAAATGTCAAAAATGAAAAGTGTCACCATGAAAAATGTCAAAAATAACAAATTTCAAGATGGCAAATGTCAAAGATGTCAAATGACAAATGTCATAATGCTAAATGTCAAAAGTGAAAAGTGTCACCATGAAAAATGTCAAAAATGACAAATTTCAAGATGGCAAATGTCAAAACTGACAAATGTCACAATGCTAAATGTCAAAAATGATAAGTGTCACCATGAAAAATGCCAAAAATGACAAATTTGAAAATAGCAAATTTCCAAGATGTCAAATGACAAATGTCACAATGCTAAATGTCAAAAATGACAAATTTCAAGATGGCAAATGTCAAAGATGTCAAATGACAAATGGCACAATGCTAAATGTCAAAAATGAAAAGTGTCACCATGAAAAATGTCAAAAATGACAAATTTCAAGATGGAAAATGTCAAAGATGTCAAATGACAAATGTCACAATGCTAAATGTCAAAAATGAAAAGTGTCACCATGAAAAATGTCAAAAATAACAAATTTCAAGATGGCAAATGTCAAAGATGTCAAATGACAAATGTCACAATGCTAAATGTCAAAAATGAAAAGTGTCACCATGAAAAATGTAAAAAATGACAAATTTCAAGATGGCAAATGTCAAAGATGTCGAATATGACAAATGTCACAATGCTAAATGTCAAAAATGAAAAGTGTCACCATGAAAAATGTTAAAAATGACAAATTTCAAGATGGCAAATGTCAAAGATGTCAAATGACAAATGTCACAATGCTAAATGTCAAAAATTAAAAGTGTCACCATGAAAAATGTCAAAAATGACAAATTTCAAGATGGCAAATGTCCAAGATGTCAAATGACAAATGTCACAATGCTAAATGTCAAAAATGAAAAGTGTCACCATAAAAGGTCAAAAATGACAAATTTTAAGATGGCAAATGTCAAAGATGTCAAATGACAAATGTCACAATGCTAAATGTCAAAAATGAAAAGTGTCAAAAATGACAAATTTCAAGATGGCAAATGTCAAAGATGTCAAATGTCACAATGCTAAATGTCAAAAATGAAAAGTGTCACCATGAAAAATGTTAAAAATGACAAATTTCAAGATGGCAAATGTCAAAGATGTCAAATGACAAATGTCACAAGGCTAAATGTCAAAAATGAAAAGTGTCACGATGAAAAATGTCAAAAATAACAAATTTCAAGATGGCAAATGTCCAAGATGTCAAATGACAAATGTCACAATGCTAAATGTCAAAAATGAAAAGTGTCACCATGAAAAATGTCTAAAATGACAAATTTCAAAATGGCAAATGTCAAACTGACAAATGTCACAATGCTAAATGTCAAAAATGATAAGTGTCACCATGAAAAATGTCAAAAATGACAAATTTCAAAATAGCAAATGTCCAAGATGTCAAATGACAAATGTCACAATGCTAAATGTCAAAAATGACAAATTTCAAGATGGCAAATGTCAAAGATGTCATATGACAAATGGCACAATGCTAAATGTCAAAAATGAAAAGTGTCACCATGAAAAATGCCAAAAATGACAAATTTCAAGATGGCAAATGTCAAAGATGTCAAATGACAAATGTCACAATGCTAAATGTCAAAAATGAAAAGTGTCACCATGAAAAATGTCAAAAATAACAAATTTCAAGATGGCAAATGTCAAAGATGTCAAATGACAAATGTCACAATGCTAAATGTCAAAAATAAAAAGTGTCAGCATGAAAAATGTCAAAAATAACAAATTTCAAGATGGCAAATGTCAAAGATGTCAAATGACAAATGTCACAATGCTAAATGTCAAAAATGAAAAGTGTCACCATGAAAAATGTCAAAAATGACAAATTTCAAGATGGCAAATGTCAAAGATGTCAAATGACAAATGTCACAATGCTAAATGTCAAAAATGAAAAGTGTCACCATGAAAAATGTCAAAAATGTCAAAGATGACAAATGTCACAATGCTAAATGTCAAAAATGAAAAGTGTCACCATAAAAAATGTCAAAAATGACAAACTTCAAGATGGCAAATGTCAAAACTGACAAATTTCACAATGCTAAATGTCAAAAATGATAAGTGTCACCATGAAAAATGTCAATAATGACAAATTTCAAGATGGCAAATGTCAAAGATGTCAAATGACAAATGTCACAATGCTAAATGTCAAAAATGAAAAGTGTCACCATGAAAAATGTCAAAAATAACAAATTTTAAGATGGCAAATGTCAAAGATGTCAAATGACAAATGTCACAATGCTAAATGTCAAAAATGAAAAGTGTCACTATGAAAAATGTCAAAAATGACAAATTTTAAGATGGCAAATGTCAAAACTGACAAATGTCACAATGTTAAATGTCAAAAATGATAAGTGTCAGCATGAAAAATGTCAAAAATGACAAATTTCAATATGGCAAATATCCAAGATGTCAAATGACAAATGTCACAATGCTAAATGTCAAAAATGACAAATTTCAAGATGGCAAATGTCCAAGATGTCAAATGACAAATGTCACAATGCTAAATGTCAAAAATGAAAAGTGTCACCATGAAAAATGTCAAAAATGACAAACTTCAAGATGGCAAATGTCAAAGATGTCAAATGACAAATGTCACAATGCTAAATGTCAAAAATGAAAAGTGTCACCATGAAAAATGTCAAAAATGACAAATTTCAAGATGGCAAATGTCAAAGATGTCAAATGACAAATGTCACAATGCTAAATGTCAAAAATAAAAAGTGTCAAAAATGACAAATTTCAAGATGGCAAATGTCTAAGATGTCAAATGACAAATGTCACAATGCTAAATGTCAAAAATGAAAAGTGTCACCGTGAAAAATGTCAAAAATGACAAATTTCATGATGGCAAATGCCAAAGATGTCAAATGACAAATGTCACAATGCTAAATGTCAAAAATGAAAAGTGTCACCATGAAAAATGTCAAAAATGACAAATTTCAAGATGGCAAATGTCAAAGATGTCAAATGACAAATGTCACAATGCTAAATGTCAAAAATGAAAAGTGTCACCATGAAAAATGTCAAAAATGACAAATTTCAAGATGGCAAATATCAA
Source organism: Altica lythri (assembly GCA_964028335.1). Classification (NCBI taxonomy): domain Eukaryota; kingdom Metazoa; phylum Arthropoda; class Insecta; order Coleoptera; family Chrysomelidae; genus Altica; species Altica lythri. The sequence goes on along the minus strand of OZ034800.1, from coordinate 10,348,994 downwards.
AGATGTCAAATGACAAATGTCACAATGCTAAATGTCAAAAATGATAAGTGTCACCATGAAAAATGTCAAAAATGACAAATTTCAAGATGGCAAATGTCCAAGATGTCAAATGACAAATGTCACAATGCTAAATGTCAAAAATGAAAAGTGTCCCCATGAAAAATGTCAATAATGACAAATTTCAAGATGGCAAATGTCAAAGATGTCAAATGACAAATGTCACAAGACTAAATGTCAAAAATGAAAAGTGTCACCATGAAAAATGTCAAAAATAACAAATTTCAAGATGGCAAATGTCAAAGATGTCAAATGACAAATGTCACAATGCTAAATGTCAAAAATGAAAAGTGTCACCATGAAAAATGTCAAAAATGACAAATTTCAAGATGGCAAATGTCAAAACTGACAAATGTCACAATGCTAAATGTCAAAAATGATAAGTGTCACCATGAAAAATGTCAAAAATGACAAATTTCAAAATAGCAAATGTCCAAGATGTCAAATGACAAATGTCACAATGCTAAATGTCAAAAATGACAAATTTCAAGATGGCAAATATCAAAGATGTCAAATGACAAATGGCACAATGCTAAATGTCAAAAATAAAAAGTGTCAGCATGAAACATGTCAAAAATAACAAATTTCAAGATGGCAAATGTCAAAGATGTCAAATGACAAATGTCACAATGCTAAATGTCAAAAATGAAAAGTGTCACCATGAAAAATGTCAAAAATTACAAATTTCAAGATGGCAAATGTCAAAGATGTCAAATGACAAATGTCACAATGCTAAATGTCAAAAATGAAAAGTGTCACCATGAAAAATGTCAAAAATGTCAAAGATGACAAATGTCACAATGCTAAATGTCAAAAATGAAAAGTGTCACCATGAAAAATGTCAAAAATGACAAATTTCAAGATGGCAAATGTCAAAACTGACAAATTTCACAATGCTAAATGTCAAAAATGATAAGTGTCACCATGAAAAATCTCAAAAATGACAAATTTCAAGATGGCAAATGTCCAAGATGTCAAATGACAAATGTCACAATGCTAAATGTCAAAAATGAAAAGTGTCACCATGAAAAATGTCAAAAATGACAAATTTTAAGATGGCAAATGTCAAAGATGTCAAATGACAAATGTCACAATGCTAAATGTCAAAAATGAAAAGTGTCAAAAATGACAAATTTCAAGATGGCAAATGTCTAAGATGTCAAATGTCACAATGCTAAATGTCAAAAATGAAAAGTGTCACCGTGAAAAATGTCAAAAATGACAAATTTCAAGATGGCAAATGTCAAAGATGTCAAATGACAAATGTCACAATGCTAAATGTCAAAAATGAAAAGTGTCACCATGAAAAATGTCAAAAATGACAAATTTCAAGATGGCAAATGTCAAAGATGTCAAATGACAAATGTCACAATGCTAAATGTCAAAAATGAAAAGTGTCCCCATGAAAAATGTCAATAATGACAAATTTCAAGATGGCAAATGTCAAAGATGTCAAATGACAAATGTCACAATGCTAAATGTCAAAAATGAAAAGTGTCACCATGAAAAATGTCAAAAATGACAAATTTCAAGATGGCAAATGTCAAAGATGTCAAATATGACAAATGTCACAATGCTAAATGTCAAAAATGAAAAGTGTCACCATGAAAAATGTCAAAAATGACAAATTTCAAGATGGCAAATGTCAAAGATGTCAAATGACAAATGTCACAATGCTAAATGTCAAAAATAAAAAGTGTCACCATGAAAAATGTAAAAAATGACAAATTTCAAGATGGCAAATATCAAAGATGTCAAATGACAAATGTCACAATGCTAAATGTCAAAAATGACAAATTTCAAGATGGCAAATGTCAAAGATGTCAAATGACAAATGTCACAATGCTAAATGTCAAAAATGAAAAGTGTCACCATGAAAAATGTCAAAAATGACAAATTTCAAGATGGCAAATGTCAAAGATGTCAAATGACAAATGTCACAATGCTAAATGTCAAAAATGAAAAGTGTCACCATGAAAAATGTCAAAAATAACAAATTTCAAGATGGAAAATGTCAAAGATGTCAAATGACAAATGTCACAATGCTAAATGTCAAAAATGAAAAGTGTCACCATGAAAAATGTCAAAAATGACAAACTTCAAGATGGCAAATGTCAAAACTGACAAATTTCACAATGCTAAATGTCAAAAATGATAAGTGTCACCATGAAAAATGTCAATAATGACAAATTTCAAGATGGCAAATGTCAAAGATGTCAAATGACAAATGTCACAATGCTAAATGTCAAAAATGAAAAGTGTCACCATGAAAAATGTCAAAAATAACAAATTTTAAGATGGCAAATGTCAAAGATGTCAAATGACAAATGTCACAATGCTAAATGTCAAAAATGAAAAGTGTCACTATGAAAAATGTCAAAAATGACAAATTTTAAGATGGCAAATGTCAAAACTGACAAATGTCACAATGCTAAATGTCAAAAATGATAAGTGTCACCATGAAAAATGTCAAAAATGACAAATTTCAATATGGCAAATATCCAAGATGTCAAATGACAAATGTCACAATGCTAAATGTCAAAAATGACAAATTTCAAGATGGCAAATGTCCAAGATGTCAAATGACAAATGTCACAATGCTAAATGTCAAAAATGAAAAGTGTCACCATGAAAAATGTCAAAAATGACAAACTTCAAGATGGCAAATGTCAAAGATGTCAAATGACAAATGTCACAATGCTAAATGTCAAAAATGAAAAGTGTCACCATGAAAAATGTCAAAAATGACAAATTTCAAGATGGCAAATGTCAAAGATGTCAAATGACAAATGTCACAATGCTAAATGTCAAAAATAAAAAGTGTCAAAAATGACAAATTTCAAGATGGCAAATGTCTAAGATGTCAAATGACAAATGTCACAATGCTAAATGTCAAAAATGAAAAGTGTCACCGTGAAAAATGTCAAAAATGACAAATTTCATGATGGCAAATGCCAAAGATGTCAAATGACAAATGTCACAATGCTAAATGTCAAAAATGAAAAGTGTCACCATGAAAAATGTCAAAAATGACAAATTTCAAGATGGCAAATGTCAAAGATGTCAAATGACAAATGTCACAATGCTAAATGTCAAAAATGAAAAGTGTCCCCATGAAAAATGTCAATAATGACAAATTTCAAGATGGCAAATGTCAAAGATGTCAAATGACAAATGTCACAATGCTAAATGTCAAAAATGAAAAGTGTCACCATGAAAAATGTCAAAAATGACAAATTTCAAGATGGCAAATGTCAAAGATGTCGAATATGACAAATGTCACAATGCTAAATGTCAAAAATGAAAAGTGTCACCATGAAAAATGTTAAAAATGACAAATTTCAAGATGGCAAATGTCAAAGATGTCAAATGACAAATGTCACAATGCTAAATGTCAAAAATGAAAAGTGTCACCATGAAAAATGTCAAAAATGACAAATTTCAAGATGGCAAATATCAAAGATGTCAAATGACAAATGTCACAATGCTAAATGTCAAAAATGATAAGTGTCACCATGAAAAATGTCAAAAATGACAAATTTCAAGATGGCAAATGTCCAAGATGTCAAATGACAAATGTCACAATGCTAAATGTCAAAAATGAAAAGTGTCCCCATGAAAAATGTCAATAATGACAAATTTCAAGATGGCAAATGTCAAAGATGTCAAATGACAAATGTCACAAGACTAAATGTCAAAAATGAAAAGTGTCACCATGAAAAATGTCAAAAATAACAAATTTCAAGATGGCAAATGTCAAAGATGTCAAATGACAAATGTCACAATGCTAAATGTCAAAAATGAAAAGTGTCACCATGAAAAATGTCAAAAATGACAAATTTCAAGATGGCAAATGTCAAAACTGACAAATGTCACAATGCTAAATGTCAAAAATGATAAGTGTCACCATGAAAAATGTCAAAAATGACAAATTTCAAAATAGCAAATGTCCAAGATGTCAAATGACAAATGTCACAATGCTAAATGTCAAAAATGACAAATTTCAAGATGGCAAATGTCAAAGATGTCAAATGACAAATGGCACAATGCTAAATGTCAAAAATGAAAAGTGTCACCATGAAAAATGTCAAAAATGACAAATTTCAAGATGGCAAATGTCAAAGATGTCAAATGACAAATGTCACAATGCTAAATGTCAAAAATGAAAAGTGTCACCATAAAAAATGTCAAAAATAACAAATTTCAAGATGGCAAATGTCAAAGATGTCAAATGACAAATGTCACAATGCTAAATGTCAAAAATAAAAAGTGTCAGCATGAAACATGTCAAAAATAACAAATTTCAAGATGGCAAATGTCAAAGATGTCAAGTGACAAATGTCACAATGCTAAATGTCAAAAATGAAAAGTGTCACCATGAAAAATGTCAAAAATGAAAAATTTCAAGATGGCAAATGTCAAAGATGTCAAATGACAAATGTCACAATGCTAAATGTCAAAAATGAAAAGTGTCACCATGAAAAATGTCAAAAATGTCAAAGATGACAAATGTCACAATGCTAAATGTCAAAAATGAAAAGTGTCTCCATGAAAAATGTCAAAAATGACAAATTTCAAGATGGCAAATGTCAAAACTGACAAATTTCACAATGCTAAATGTCAAAAATGATAAGTGTCACCATGAAAAATCTCAAAAATGACAAATTTCAAGATGGCAAATGTCCAAGATGTCAAATGACAAATGTCACAATGCTAAATGTCAAAAATGAAAAGTGTCACCATGAAAAATGTCAAAAATGACAAATTTTAAGATGGCAAATGTCAAAGATGTCAAATGACAAATGTCACAATGCTAAATGTCAAAAATGAAAAGTGTCAAAAATGACAAATTTCAAGATGGCAAATGTCTAAGATGTCAAATGTCACAATGCTAAATGTCAAAAATGAAAAGTGTCACCGTGAAAAATGTCAAAAATGACAAATTTCAAGATGGCAAATGTCAAAGATGTCAAATGACAAATGTCACAATGCTAAATGTCAAAAATGAAAAGTGTCACCATGAAAAATGTCAAAAATGACAAATTTCAAGATGGCAAATGTCAAAGATGTCAAATGACAAATGTCACAATGCTAAATGTCAAAAATGAAAAGTGTCCCCATGAAAAATGTCAATAATGACAAATTTCAAGATGGCAAATGTCAAAGATGTCAAATGACAAATGTCACAATGCTAAATGTCAAAAATGAAAAGTGTCACCATGAAAAATGTCAAAAATGACAAATTTCAAGATGGCAAATGTCAAAGATGTCAAATATGACAAATGTCACAATGCTAAATGTCAAAAATGAAAAGTGTCACCATGAAAAATGTCAAAAATGACAAATTTCAAGATGGCAAATGTCAAAGATGTCAAATGACAAATGTCACAATGCTAAATGTCAAAAATAAAAAGTGTCACCATGAAAAATGTAAAAAATGACAAATTTCAAGATGGCAAATATCAAAGATGTCAAATGACAAATGTCACAATGCTAAATGTCAAAAATGACAAATTTCAAGATGGCAAATGTCAAAGATGTCAAATGACAAATGTCACAATGCTAAATGTCAAAAATGAAAAGTGTCACCATGAAAAATGTCAAAAATGACAAATTTCAAGATGGCAAATGTCAAAGATGTCAAATGACAAATGTCACAATGCTAAATGTCAAAAATGAAAAGTGTCACCATAAAAAATGTCAAAAATAACAAATTTCAAGATGGAAAATGTCAAAGATGTCAAATGACAAATGTCACAATGCTAAATGTCAAAAATGAAAAAGGTCACCATGAAAAATGTCAAAAATGACAAATTTCAAGATGGCAAATGTCAAAGATGTCAAATGACAAATGTCACAATGCTAAATGTCAAAAATGAAAAGTGTCACCATGAAAAATGTCAAAAATAACAAATTTCAAGATGGCAAATGTCAAAGATGTCAAATGACAAATGTCACAATGCTAAATGTCAAAAATGAAAAGTGTCAAAAATGACAAATTTCAAGATGGCAAATGTCAAAACTGACAAATGTCACAATGCTAAATGTCAAAAATGATAAGTGTCACCATGAAAAATGTCAAAAATGACAAATTTCAAGATGGCAAATGTTCAAGATGTCAAATGACAAATGTCACAATGCTAAATGTCAAAAATGACAAATTTCAAGATGGCAAATGTCAAAGATGTCAAATGACAAATGTCACAATGCTAAATGTCAAAAATAAAAAGTGTCAAAAATGACAAATTTCAAGATGGCAAATGTCTAAGGTGTCAAATGACAAATGTCACAATGCTAAATGTCAAAAATGAAAAGTGTCACCGTGAAAAATGTCAGAAATGACAAATTTCAAGATGGCAAATGTCAAAGATGTCAAATGACAAATGTCACAATGCTAAATGTCAAAAATGAAAAGTGTCACCATGAAAAATGTCAAAAATGACAAATTTCAAGATGGCAAATGTCAAAGATGTCAAATGACAAATGTCACAATGCTAAATGTCAAAAATGAAAAGTGTCCCTATGAAAAATGTCAATAATGACAAATTTCAAGATGGCAAATGTCAAAGATGTCAAATGACAAATGTCACAATGCTAAATGTCAAAAATAAAAAGTGTCACCATGAAAAATGTCAAAAATAACAAATTTTAAGATGGCAAATGTCAAAGATGTCAAATGACAAATGTCACAATGCTAAATGTCAAAAATGAAAAGTGTCACTATGAAAAATGTCAAAAATGACAAATTTTAAGATGGCAAATATCAAAACTGACAAATGTCACAATGCTAAATGTCAAAAATGATAAGTGTTACCATGAAAAATGTCAAAAATGACAAATTTCAATATGGCAAATATCCAAGATGTCAAATGACAAATGTCACAATGCTAAATGTCAAAAATGACAAATTTCAAGATGGCAAATGTCCAAGATGTCAAATGACAAATGTCACAATGCTAAATGTCAAAAATGAAAAGTGTCACCATGAAAAATGTCAAAAATGACAAACTTCAAGATGGCAAATGTCAAAGATGTCAAATGACAAATGTCACAATGCTAAATGTCAAAAATGAAAAGTGTCACCATGAAAAATGTCAAAAATGACAAATTTTAAGATGGCAAATGTCAAAGATATCAAATGACAAATGTCACAATGCTAAATGTCAAAAATAAAAAGTGTCAAAAATGACAAATTTCAAGATGGCAAATGTCTAAGATGTCAAATGACAAATGTCACAATGCTAAATGTCAAAAATGAAAAGTGTCACCGTGAAAAATGTCAAAAATGACAAATTTCATGATGGCAAATGCCAAAGATGTCAAATGACAAATGTCACAATGCTAAATGTCAAAAATGAAAAGTGTCACCATGAAAAATGTCAAAAATGACAAATTTCAAGATGGCAAATGTCAAAGATGTCAAATGACAAATGTCACAATGCTAAATGTCAAAAATGAAAAGTGTCCCCATGAAAAATGTCAATAATGACAAATTTCAAGATGGCAAATGTCAAAGATGTCAAATGACAAATGTCACAATGCTAAATGTCAAAAATGAAAAGTGTCACCATGAAAAATGTCAAAAATGACAAATTTCAAGATGGCAAATGTCAAAGATGTCGAATATGACAAATGTCACAATGCTAAATGTCAAAAATGAAAAGTGTCACCATGAAAAATGTTAAAAATGACAAATTTCAAGATGGCAAATGTCAAAGATGTCAAATGACAAATGTCACAATGCTAAATGTCAAAAATGAAAAGTGTCACCATGAAAAATGTCAAAAATGACAAATTTCAAGATGGCTAATATCAAAGATGTCAAATGACAAATGTCACAATGCTAAATGTCAAAAATGATAAGTGTCACCATGAAAAATGTCAAAAATGACAAATTTCAAGATGGCAAATGTCCAAGATGTCAAATGACAAATGTCACAATGCTAAATGTCAAAAATGACAAATTTCAAGATGGCAAATGTCAAAGATGTCAAATGACAAATGTCACAATGCTAAATGTCAAAAATGAAAAGTGTCACCATGAAAAATGTCAAAAATGACAAATTTCAAGATGGCAAATGTCAAAGATGTCAAATGACAAATGTCACAATGCTAAATGTCAAAAATGAAAAGTGTCACCATGAAAAATGTCAAAAATGACAAATTTCAAGATGGCAAATGCCAAAGATGTCAAATGACAAATGTCACAATGCTAAATGTCAAAAATGAAAAGTGTCACCATGAAAAATGTCAAAAATAACAAATTTCAAGATGGCAAATATCAAAGATGTCAAATGACAAATGTCACAATGCTAAATGTCAAAAATGATAAGTGTCACCATGAAAAATGTCAAAAATGACAAATTTCAAGATGGCAAATGTCCAAGATGTCAAATGACAAATGTCACAATGCTAAATGTCAAAAATGACAAATTTCAAGATGGCAAATGTCAAAGATGTCAAATGACAAATGTCACAATGCTAAATGTCAAAAATGAAAAGTGTCACCATGAAACATGTCAAAAATGACAAATTTCAAGATGGCAAATATCAAAGATGTCAAATGACAAATGTCACAATGCTAAATGTCAAAAATGACAAATTTCAAGATGGCAAATGTCAAAAATGTCAAATGACAAATGTCACAATGCTAAATGTCAAAAATGAAAAGTGTCACCATGAAAAATGTCAAAAATGACAAATTTCAAGATGGCAAATGTCAAAGATGTCAAATGACAAATGTCACAATGCTAAATGTCAAAAATGAAAAGTGTCACCATAAAATGTCAAAAATGACAAATTTTAAGATGGCAAATGTCAAAGATGTCAAATGACAAATGTCACAATGCTAAATGTCAAAAATGAAAAGTGTCAAAAATGACAAATTTCAAGATGGCAAATGTCAAAGATGTCAAATGACAAATGTCACAATGCTAAATGTCAAAAATGAAAAGTGTCACGATGAAAAATGTCAAAAATGACAAATTTCAAGATGGCAAATGTCAAAGATGTCAAATGACAAACGTCACAATGCTAAATGTCAAAAATGAAAAGTGTCACCATGAAAAATGTCAAAAATAACAAATTTCAAGATGGCAAATGTCAAAGATGTCAAATGACAAATGTCATAATGCTAAATGTCAAAAGTGAAAAGTGTCACCATGAAAAATGTCAAAAATGACAAATTTCAAGATGGCAAATGTCAAAACTGACAAATGTCACAATGCTAAATGTCAAAAATGATAAGTGTCACCATGAAAAATGCCAAAAATGACAAATTTGAAAATAGCAAATTTCCAAGATGTCAAATGACAAATGTCACAATGCTAAATGTCAAAAATGACAAATTTCAAGATGGCAAATGTCAAAGATGTCAAATGACAAATGGCACAATGCTAAATGTCAAAAATGAAAAGTGTCACCATGAAAAATGTCAAAAATGACAAATTTCAAGATGGAAAATGTCAAAGATGTCAAATGACAAATGTCACAATGCTAAATGTCAAAAATGAAAAGTGTCACCATGAAAAATGTCAAAAATAACAAATTTCAAGATGGCAAATGTCAAAGATGTCAAATGACAAATGTCACAATGCTAAATGTCAAAAATGAAAAGTGTCACCATGAAAAATGTAAAAAATGACAAATTTCAAGATGGCAAATGTCAAAGATGTCGAATATGACAAATGTCACAATGCTAAATGTCAAAAATGAAAAGTGTCACCATGAAAAATGTTAAAAATGACAAATTTCAAGATGGCAAATGTCAAAGATGTCAAATGACAAATGTCACAATGCTAAATGTCAAAAATTAAAAGTGTCACCATGAAAAATGTCAAAAATGACAAATTTCAAGATGGCAAATGTCCAAGATGTCAAATGACAAATGTCACAATGCTAAATGTCAAAAATGAAAAGTGTCACCATAAAAGGTCAAAAATGACAAATTTTAAGATGGCAAATGTCAAAGATGTCAAATGACAAATGTCACAATGCTAAATGTTAAAAATGAAAAGTGTCAAAAATGACAAATTTCAAGATGGCAAATGTCAAAGATGTCAAATGTCACAATGCTAAATGTCAAAAATGAAAAGTGTCACCATGAAAAATGTTAAAAATGACAAATTTCAAGATGGCAAATGTCAAAGATGTCAAATGACAAATGTCACAAGGCTAAATGTCAAAAATGAAAAGTGTCACGATGAAAAATGTCAAAAATAACAAATTTCAAGATGGCAAATGTCCAAGATGTCAAATGACAAATGTCACAATGCTAAATGTCAAAAATGAAAAGTGTCACCATGAAAAATGTCTAAAATGACAAATTTCAAGATGGCAAATGTCAAACTGACAAATGTCACAATGCTAAATGTCAAAAATGATAAGTGTCACCATGAAAAATGTCAAAAATGACAAATTTCAAAATAGCAAATGTCCAAGATGTCAAATGACAAATGTCACAATGCTAAATGTCAAAAATGACAAATTTCAAGATGGCAAATGTCAAAGATGTCATATGACAAATGGCACAATGCTAAATGTCAAAAATGAAAAGTGTCACCATGAAAAATGCCAAAAATGACAAATTTCAAAAATGCCAAATGTCAAAGATGTCAAATGACAAATGTCACAATGCTAAATGTCAAAAATGAAAAGTGTCACCATGAAAAATGTCAAAAATAACAAATTTCAAGATGGCAAATGTCAAAGATGTCAAATGACAAATGTCACAATGCTAAATGTCAAAAATAAAAAGTGTCAGCATGAAAAATGTCAAAAATAACAAATTTCAAGATGGCAAATGTCAAAGATGTCAAATGACAAATGTCACAATGCTAAATGTCAAAAATGAAAAGTGTCACCATGAAAAATGTCAAAAATGACAAATTTCAAGATGGCAAATGTCAAAGATGTCAAATGACAAATGTCACAATGCTAAATGTCAAAAATGAAAAGTGTCACCATGAAAAATGTCAAAAATGTCAAAGATGACAAATGTCACAATGCTAAATGTCAAAAATGAAAAGTGTCACCATAAAAAATGTCAAAAATGACAAACTTCAAGATGGCAAATGTCAAAACTGACAAATTTCACAATGCTAAATGTCAAAAATGATAAGTGTCACCATGAAAAATGTCAATAATGACAAATTTCAAGATGGCAAATGTCAAAGATGTCAAATGACAAATGTCACAATGCTAAATGTCAAAAATGAAAAGTGTCACCATGAAAAATGTCAAAAATAACAAATTTTAAGATGGCAAATGTCAAAGATGTCAAATGACAAATGTCACAATGCTAAATGTCAAAAATGAAAAGTGTCACCATGAAAAATGTCAAAAATGTCAAAGATGACAAATGTCACAATGCTAAATGTCAAAAATGAAAAGTGTCACCATGAAAAATGTCAAAAATGACAAATTTCAAGATGGCAAATGTCAAAACTGACAAATTTCACAATGCTAAATGTCAAAAATGATAAGTGTCACCATGAAAAATCTCAAAAATGACAAATTTCAAGATGGCAAATGTCCAAGATGTCAAATGACAAATGTCACAATGCTAAATGTCAAAAATGAAAAGTGTCACCATGAAAAATGTCAAAAATGACAAATTTTAAGATGGCAAATGTCAAAGATGTCAAATGACAAATGTCACAATGCTAAATGTCAAAAATGAAAAGTGTCAAAAATGACAAATTTCAAGATGGCAAATGTCTAAGATGTCAAATGTCACAATGCTAAATGTCAAAAATGAAAAGTGTCACCGTGAAAAATGTCAAAAATGACAAATTTCAAGATGGCAAATGTCAAAGATGTCAAATGACAAATGTCACAATGCTAAATGTCAAAAATGAAAAGTGTCACCATGAAAAATGTCAAAAATGACAAATTTCAAGATGGCAAATGTCAAAGATGTCAAATGACAAATGTCACAATGCTAAATGTCAAAAATGAAAAGTGTCCCCATGAAAAATGTCAATAATGACAAATTTCAAGATGGCAAATGTCAAAGATGTCAAATGACAAATGTCACAATGCTAAATGTCAAAAATGAAAAGTGTCACCATGAAAAATGTCAAAAATGACAAATTTCAAGATGGCAAATGTCAAAGATGTCAAATATGACAAATGTCACAATGCTAAATGTCAAAAATGAAAAGTGTCACCATGAAAAATGTCAAAAATGACAAATTTCAAGATGGCAAATGTCAAAGATGTCAAATGACAAATGTCACAATGCTAAATGTCAAAAATAAAAAGTGTCACCATGAAAAATGTAAAAAATGACAAATTTCAAGATGGCAAATATCAAAGATGTCAAATGACAAATGTCACAATGCTAAATGTCAAAAATGACAAATTTCAAGATGGCAAATGTCAAAGATGTCAAATGACAAATGTCACAATGCTAAATGTCAAAAATGAAAAGTGTCACCATGAAAAATGTCAAAAATGACAAATTTCAAGATGGCAAATGTCAAAGATGTCAAATGACAAATGTCACAATGCTAAATGTCAAAAATGAAAAGTGTCACCATGAAAAATGTCAAAAATAACAAATTTCAAGATGGAAAATGTCAAAGATGTCAAATGACAAATGTCACAATGCTAAATGTCAAAAATGAAAAGTGTCACCATGAAAAATGTCAAAAATGACAAACTTCAAGATGGCAAATGTCAAAACTGACAAATTTCACAATGCTAAATGTCAAAAATGATAAGTGTCACCATGAAAAATGTCAATAATGACAAATTTCAAGATGGCAAATGTCAAAGATGTCAAATGACAAATGTCACAATGCTAAATGTCAAAAATGAAAAGTGTCACCATGAAAAATGTCAAAAATAACAAATTTTAAGATGGCAAATGTCAAAGATGTCAAATGACAAATGTCACAATGCTAAATGTCAAAAATGAAAAGTGTCACTATGAAAAATGTCAAAAATGACAAATTTTAAGATGGCAAATGTCAAAACTGACAAATGTCACAATGCTAAATGTCAAAAATGATAAGTGTCACCATGAAAAATGTCAAAAATGACAAATTTCAATATGGCAAATATCCAAGATGTCAAATGACAAATGTCACAATGCTAAATGTCAAAAATGACAAATTTCAAGATGGCAAATGTCCAAGATGTCAAATGACAAATGTCACAATGCTAAATGTCAAAAATGAAAAGTGTCACCATGAAAAATGTCAAAAATGACAAACTTCAAGATGGCAAATGTCAAAGATGTCAAATGACAAATGTCACAATGCTAAATGTCAAAAATGAAAAGTGTCACCATGAAAAATGTCAAAAATGACAAATTTCAAGATGGCAAATGTCAAAGATGTCAAATGACAAATGTCACAATGCTAAATGTCAAAAATAAAAAGTGTCAAAAATGACAAATTTCAAGATGGCAAATGTCTAAGATGTCAAATGACAAATGTCACAATGCTAAATGTCAAAAATGAAAAGTGTCACCGTGAAAAATGTCAAAAATGACAAATTTCATGATGGCAAATGCCAAAGATGTCAAATGACAAATGTCACAATGCTAAATGTCAAAAATGAAAAGTGTCACCATGAAAAATGTCAAAAATGACAAATTTCAAGATGGCAAATGTCAAAGATGTCAAATGACAAATGTCACAATGCTAAATGTCAAAAATGAAAAGTGTCCCCATGAAAAATGTCAATAATGACAAATTTCAAGATGGCAAATGTCAAAGATGTCAAATGACAAATGTCACAATGCTAAATGTCAAAAATGAAAAGTGTCACCATGAAAAATGTCAAAAATGACAAATTTCAAGATGGCAAATGTCAAAGATGTCGAATATGACAAATGTCACAATGCTAAATGTCAAAAATGAAAAGTGTCACCATGAAAAATGTTAAAAATGACAAATTTCAAGATGGCAAATGTCAAAGATGTCAAATGACAAATGTCACAATGCTAAATGTCAAAAATGAAAAGTGTCACCATGAAAAATGTCAAAAATGACAAATTTCAAGATGGCAAATATCAAAGATGTCAAATGACAAATGTCACAATGCTAAATGTCAAAAATGATAAGTGTCACCATGAAAAATGTCAAAAATGACAAATTTCAAGATGGCAAATGTCCAAGATGTCAAATGACAAATGTCACAATGCTAAATGTCAAAAATGAAAAGTGTCCCCATGAAAAATGTCAATAATGACAAATTTCAAGATGGCAAATGTCAAAGATGTCAAATGACAAATGTCACAAGACTAAATGTCAAAAATGAAAAGTGTCACCATGAAAAATGTCAAAAATAACAAATTTCAAGATGGCAAATGTCAAAGATGTCAAATGACAAATGTCACAATGCTAAATGTCAAAAATGAAAAGTGTCACCATGAAAAATGTCAAAAATGACAAATTTCAAGATGGCAAATGTCAAAACTGACAAATGTCACAATGCTAAATGTCAAAAATGATAAGTGTCACCATGAAAAATGTCAAAAATGACAAATTTCAAAATAGCAAATGTCCAAGATGTCAAATGACAAATGTCACAATGCTAAATGTCAAAAATGACAAATTTCAAGATGGCAAATGTCAAAGATGTCAAATGACAAATGGCACAATGCTAAATGTCAAAAATGAAAAGTGTCACCATGAAAAATGTCAAAAATGACAAATTTCAAGATGGCAAATGTCAAAGATGTCAAATGACAAATGTCACAATGCTAAATGTCAAAAATGAAAAGTGTCACCATAAAAAATGTCAAAAATAACAAATTTCAAGATGGCAAATGTCAAAGATGTCAAATGACAAATGTCACAATGCTAAATGTCAAAAATAAAAAGTGTCAGCATGAAACATGTCAAAAATAACAAATTTCAAGATGGCAAATGTCAAAGATGTCAAGTGACAAATGTCACAATGCTAAATGTCAAAAATGAAAAGTGTCACCATGAAAAATGTCAAAAATGAAAAATTTCAAGATGGCAAATGTCAAAGATGTCAAATGACAAATGTCACAATGCTAAATGTCAAAAATGAAAAGTGTCACCATGAAAAATGTCAAAAATGTCAAAGATGACAAATGTCACAATGCTAAATGTCAAAAATGAAAAGTGTCTCCATGAAAAATGTCAAAAATGACAAATTTCAAGATGGCAAATGTCAAAACTGACAAATTTCACAATGCTAAATGTCAAAAATGATAAGTGTCACCATGAAAAATCTCAAAAATGACAAATTTCAAGATGGCAAATGTCCAAGATGTCAAATGACAAATGTCACAATGCTAAATGTCAAAAATGAAAAGTGTCACCATGAAAAATGTCAAAAATGACAAATTTTAAGATGGCAAATGTCAAAGATGTCAAATGACAAATGTCACAATGCTAAATGTCAAAAATGAAAAGTGTCAAAAATGACAAATTTCAAGATGGCAAATGTCTAAGATGTCAAATGTCACAATGCTAAATGTCAAAAATGAAAAGTGTCACCGTGAAAAATGTCAAAAATGACAAATTTTAAGATGGCAAATGTCAAAGATGTCAAATGACAAATGTCACAATGCTAAATGTCAAAAATGAAAAGTGTCACCATGAAAAATGTCAAAAATGACAAATTTCAAGATGGCAAATGTCAAAGATGTCAAATGACAAATGTCACAATGCTAAATGTCAAAAATGAAAAGTGTCCCCATGAAAAATGTCAATAATGACAAATTTCAAGATGGCAAATGTCAAAGATGTCAAATGACAAATGTCACAATGCTAAATGTCAAAAATGAAAAGTGTCACCATGAAAAATGTCAAAAATGACAAATTTCAAGATGGCAAATGTCAAAGATGTCAAATATGACAAATGTCACAATGCTAAATGTCAAAAATGAAAAGTGTCACCATGAAAAATGTCAAAAATGACAAATTTCAAGATGGCAAATGTCAAAGATGTCAAATGACAAATGTCACAATGCTAAATGTCAAAAATAAAAAGTGTCACCATGAAAAATGTAAAAAATGACAAATTTCAAGATGGCAAATATCAAAGATGTCAAATGACAAATGTCACAATGCTAAATGTCAAAAATGACAAATTTCAAGATGGCAAATGTCAAAGATGTCAAATGACAAATGTCACAATGCTAAATGTCAAAAATGAAAAGTGTCACCATGAAAAATGTCAAAAATGACAAATTTCAAGATGGCAAATGTCAAAGATGTCAAATGACAAATGTCACAATGCTAAATGTCAAAAATGAAAAGTGTCACCATAAAAAATGTCAAAAATAACAAATTTCAAGATGGAAAATGTCAAAGATGTCAAATGACAAATGTCACAATGCTAAATGTCAAAAATGAAAAAGGTCACCATGAAAAATGTCAAAAATGACAAATTTCAAGATGGCAAATGTCAAAGATGTCAAATGACAAATGTCACAATGCTAAATGTCAAAAATGAAAAGTGTCACCATGAAAAATGTCAAAAATAACAAATTTCAAGATGGCAAATGTCAAAGATGTCAAATGACAAATGTCACAATGCTAAATGTCAAAAATGAAAAGTGTCAAAAATGACAAATTTCAAGATGGCAAATGTCAAAACTGACAAATGTCACAATGCTAAATGTCAAAAATGATAAGTGTCACCATGAAAAATGTCAAAAATGACAAATTTCAAGATGGCAAATGTTCAAGATGTCAAATGACAAATGTCACAATGCTAAATGTCAAAAATGACAAATTTCAAGATGGCAAATGTCAAAGATGTCAAATGACAAATGTCACAATGCTAAATGTCAAAAATAAAAAGTGTCAAAAATGACAAATTTCAAGATGGCAAATGTCTAAGGTGTCAAATGACAAATGTCACAATGCTAAATGTCAAAAATGAAAAGTGTCACCGTGAAAAATGTCAGAAATGACAAATTTCAAGATGGCAAATGTCAAAGATGTCAAATGACAAATGTCACAATGCTAAATGTCAAAAATGAAAAGTGTCACCATGAAAAATGTCAAAAATGACAAATTTCAAGATGGCAAATGTCAAAGATGTCAAATGACAAATGTCACAATGCTAAATGTCAAAAATGAAAAGTGTCCCTATGAAAAATGTCAATAATGACAAATTTCAAGATGGCAAATGTCAAAGATGTCAAATGACAAATGTCACAATGCTAAATGTCAAAAATAAAAAGTGTCACCATGAAAAATGTCAAAAATAACAAATTTTAAGATGGCAAATGTCAAAGATGTCAAATGACAAATGTCACAATGCTAAATGTCAAAAATGAAAAGTGTCACTATGAAAAATGTCAAAAATGACAAATTTTAAGATGGCAAATATCAAAACTGACAAATGTCACAATGCTAAATGTCAAAAATGATAAGTGTTACCATGAAAAATGTCAAAAATGACAAATTTCAATATGGCAAATATCCAAGATGTCAAATGACAAATGTCACAATGCTAAATGTCAAAAATGACAAATTTCAAGATGGCAAATGTCCAAGATGTCAAATGACAAATGTCACAATGCTAAATGTCAAAAATGAAAAGTGTCACCATGAAAAATGTCAAAAATGACAAACTTCAAGATGGCAAATGTCAAAGATGTCAAATGACAAATGTCACAATGCTAAATGTCAAAAATGAAAAGTGTCACCATGAAAAATGTCAAAAATGACAAATTTTAAGATGGCAAATGTCAAAGATATCAAATGACAAATGTCACAATGCTAAATGTCAAAAATAAAAAGTGTCAAAAATGACAAATTTCAAGATGGCAAATGTCTAAGATGTCAAATGACAAATGTCACAATGCTAAATGTCAAAAATGAAAAGTGTCACCGTGAAAAATGTCAAAAATGACAAATTTCATGATGGCAAATGCCAAAGATGTCAAATGACAAATGTCACAATGCTAAATGTCAAAAATGAAAAGTGTCACCATGAAAAATGTCAAAAATGACAAATTTCAAGATGGCAAATGTCAAAGATGTCAAATGACAAATGTCACAATGCTAAATGTCAAAAATGAAAAGTGTCCCCATGAAAAATGTCAATAATGACAAATTTCAAGATGGCAAATGTCAAAGATGTCAAATGACAAATGTCACAATGCTAAATGTCAAAAATGAAAAGTGTCACCATGAAAAATGTCAAAAATGACAAATTTCAAGATGGCAAATGTCAAAGATGTCGAATATGACAAATGTCACAATGCTAAATGTCAAAAATGAAAAGTGTCACCATGAAAAATGTTAAAAATGACAAATTTCAAGATGGCAAATGTCAAAGATGTCAAATGACAAATGTCACAATGCTAAATGTCAAAAATGAAAAGTGTCACCATGAAAAATGTCAAAAATGACAAATTTCAAGATGGCTAATATCAAAGATGTCAAATGACAAATGTCACAATGCTAAATGTCAAAAATGATAAGTGTCACCATGAAAAATGTCAAAAATGACAAATTTCAAGATGGCAAATGTCCAAGATGTCAAATGACAAATGTCACAATGCTAAATGTCAAAAATGACAAATTTCAAGATGGCAAATGTCAAAGATGTCAAATGACAAATGTCACAATGCTAAATGTCAAAAATGAAAAGTGTCACCATGAAAAATGTCAAAAATGACAAATTTCAAGATGGCAAATGTCAAAGATGTCAAATGACAAATGTCACAATGCTAAATGTCAAAAATGAAAAGTGTCACCATGAAAAATGTCAAAAATGACAAATTTCAAGATGGCAAATGCCAAAGATGTCAAATGACAAATGTCACAATGCTAAATGTCAAAAATGAAAAGTGTCACCATGAAAAATGTCAAAAATAACAAATTTCAAGATGGCAAATATCAAAGATGTCAAATGACAAATGTCACAATGCTAAATGTCAAAAATGATAAGTGTCACCATGAAAAATGTCAAAAATGACAAATTTCAAGATGGCAAATGTCCAAGATGTCAAATGACAAATGTCACAATGCTAAATGTCAAAAATGACAAATTTCAAGATGGCAAATGTCAAAGATGTCAAATGACAAATGTCACAATGCTAAATGTCAAAAATGAAAAGTGTCACCATGAAACATGTCAAAAATGACAAATTTCAAGATGGCAAATATCAAAGATGTCAAATGACAAATGTCACAATGCTAAATGTCAAAAATGACAAATTTCAAGATGGCAAATGTCAAAAATGTCAAATGACAAATGTCACAATGCTAAATGTCAAAAATGAAAAGTGTCACCATGAAAAATGTCAAAAATGACAAATTTCAAGATGGCAAATGTCAAAGATGTCAAATGACAAATGTCACAATGCTAAATGTCAAAAATGAAAAGTGTCACCATAAAATGTCAAAAATGACAAATTTTAAGATGGCAAATGTCAAAGATGTCAAATGACAAATGTCACAATGCTAAATGTCAAAAATGAAAAGTGTCAAAAATGACAAATTTCAAGATGGCAAATGTCAAAGATGTCAAATGACAAATGTCACAATGCTAAATGTCAAAAATGAAAAGTGTCACGATGAAAAATGTCAAAAATGACAAATTTCAAGATGGCAAATGTCAAAGATGTCAAATGACAAACGTCACAATGCTAAATGTCAAAAATGAAAAGTGTCACCATGAAAAATGTCAAAAATAACAAATTTCAAGATGGCAAATGTCAAAGATGTCAAATGACAAATGTCATAATGCTAAATGTCAAAAGTGAAAAGTGTCACCATGAAAAATGTCAAAAATGACAAATTTCAAGATGGCAAATGTCAAAACTGACAAATGTCACAATGCTAAATGTCAAAAATGATAAGTGTCACCATGAAAAATGCCAAAAATGACAAATTTGAAAATAGCAAATTTCCAAGATGTCAAATGCCAAATGTCACAATGCTAAATGTCAAAAATGACAAATTTCAAGATGGCAAATGTCAAAGATGTCAAATGACAAATGGCACAATGCTAAATGTCAAAAATGAAAAGTGTCACCATGAAAAATGTCAAAAATGACAAATTTCAAGATGGAAAATGTCAAAGATGTCAAATGACAAATGTCACAATGCTAAATGTCAAAAATGAAAAGTGTCACCATGAAAAATGTCAAAAATAACAAATTTCAAGATGGCAAATGTCAAAGATGTCAAATGACAAATGTCACAATGCTAAATGTCAAAAATGAAAAGTGTCACCATGAAAAATGTAAAAAATGACAAATTTCAAGATGGCAAATGTCAAAGATGTCGAATATGACAAATGTCACAATGCTAAATGTCAAAAATGAAAAGTGTCACCATGAAAAATGTTAAAAATGACAAATTTCAAGATGGCAAATGTCAAAGATGTCAAATGACAAATG
This sequence comes from Altica lythri, assembly GCA_964028335.1. Lineage (NCBI taxonomy): Eukaryota > Metazoa > Arthropoda > Insecta > Coleoptera > Chrysomelidae > Altica > Altica lythri. The sequence goes on along the minus strand of OZ034800.1, from coordinate 10,328,581 downwards.
TCACAATGCTAAATGTCAAAAATTAAAAGTGTCACCATGAAAAATGTCAAAAATGACAAATTTCAAGATGGCAAATGTCCAAGATGTCAAATGACAAATGTCACAATGCTAAATGTCAAAAATGAAAAGTGTCACCATAAAAGGTCAAAAATGACAAATTTTAAGATGGCAAATGTCAAAGATGTCAAATGACAAATGTCACAATGATAAATGTCAAAAATGAAAAGTGTCAAAAATGACAAATTTCAAGATGGCAAATGTCAAAGATGTCAAATGTCACAATGCTAAATGTCAAAAATGAAAAGTGTCACCATGAAAAATGTTAAAAATGACAAATTTCAAGATGGCAAATGTCAAAGATGTCAAATGACAAATGTCACAAGGCTAAATGTCAAAAATGAAAAGTGTCACGATGAAAAATGTCAAAAATAACAAATTTCAAGATGGCAAATGTCCAAGATGTCAAATGACAAATGTCACAATGCTAAATGTCAAAAATGAAAAGTGTCACCATGAAAAATGTCTAAAATGACAAATTTCAAGATGGCAAATGTCAAACTGACAAATGTCACAATGCTAAATGTCAAAAATGATAAGTGTCACCATGAAAAATGTCAAAAATGACAAATTTCAAAATAGCAAATGTCCAAGATGTCAAATGACAAATGTCACAATGCTAAATGTCAAAAATGACAAATTTCAAGATGGCAAATGTCAAAGATGTCATATGACAAATGGCACAATGCTAAATGTCAAAAATGAAAAGTGTCACCATGAAAAATGCCAAAAATGACAAATTTCAAGATGGCAAATGTCAAAGATGTCAAATGACAAATGTCACAATGCTAAATGTCAAAAATGAAAAGTGTCACCATGAAAAATGTCAAAAATAACAAATTTCAAGATGGCAAATGTCAAAGATGTCAAATGACAAATGTCACAATGCTAAATGTCAAAAATAAAAAGTGTCAGCATGAAAAATGTCAAAAATAACAAATTTCAAGATGGCAAATGTCAAAGATGTCAAATGACAAATGTCACAATGCTAAATGTCAAAAATGAAAAGTGTCACCATGAAAAATGTCAAAAATGACAAATTTCAAGATGGCAAATGTCAAAGATGTCAAATGACAAATGTCACAATGCTAAATGTCAAAAATGAAAAGTGTCACCATGAAAAATGTCAAAAATGTCAAAGATGACAAATGTCACAATGCTAAATGTCAAAAATGAAAAGTGTCACCATAAAAAATGTCAAAAATGACAAACTTCAAGATGGCAAATGTCAAAACTGACAAATTTCACAATGCTAAATGTCAAAAATGATAAGTGTCACCATGAAAAATGTCAATAATGACAAATTTCAAGATGGCAAATGTCAAAGATGTCAAATGACAAATGTCACAATGCTAAATGTCAAAAATGAAAAGTGTCACCATGAAAAATGTCAAAAATAACAAATTTTAAGATGGCAAATGTCAAAGATGTCAAATGACAAATGTCACAATGCTAAATGTCAAAAATGAAAAGTGTCACTATGAAAAATGTCAAAAATGACAAATTTTAAGATGGCAAATGTCAAAACTGACAAATGTCACAATGCTAAATGTCAAAAATGATAAGTGTCAGCATGAAAAATGTCAAAAATGACAAATTTCAATATGGCAAATATCCAAGATGTCAAATGACAAATGTCACAATGCTAAATGTCAAAAATGACAAATTTCAAGATGGCAAATGTCCAAGATGTCAAATGACAAATGTCGCAATGCTAAATGTCAAAAATGAAAAGTGTCACCATGAAAAATGTCAAAAATGACAAACTTCAAGATGGCAAATGTCAAAGATGTCAAATGACAAATGTCACAATGCTAAATGTCAAAAATGAAAAGTGTCACCATGAAAAATGTCAAAAATGACAAATTTCAAGATGGCAAATGTCAAAGATGTCAAATGACAAATGTCACAATGCTAAATGTCAAAAATAAAAAGTGTCAAAAATGACAAATTTCAAGATGGCAAATGTCTAAGATGTCAAATGACAAATGTCACAATGCTAAATGTCAAAAATGAAAAGTGTCACCGTGAAAAATGTCAAAAATGACAAATTTCATGATGGCAAATGCCAAAGATGTCAAATGACAAATGTCACAATGCTAAATGTCAAAAATGAAAAGTGTCACCATGAAAAATGTCAAAAATGACAAATTTCAAGATGGCAAATGTCAAAGATGTCAAATGACAAATGTCACAATGCTAAATGTTAAAAATGAAAAGTGTCACCATGAAAAATGTCAAAAATGACAAATTTCAAGATGGCAAATATCAAAGATGTCAAATGACAAATGTCACAATGCTAAATGTCAAAAATGATAAGTGTCACCATGAAAAATGTCAAAAATGACAAATTTCAAGATGGCAAATGTCCAAGATGTCAAATGACAAATGTCACAATGCTAAATGTCAAAAATAAAAAGTGTCCCCATGAAAAATGTCAATAATGACAAATTTCAAGATGGCAAATGTCAAAGATGTCAAATGACAAATGTCACAAGACTAAATGTCAAAAATGAAAAGTGTCACCATGAAAAATGTCAAAAATAACAAATTTCAAGATGGCAAATGTCAAAGATGTCAAATGACAAATGTCACAATGCTAAATGTCAAAAATGAAAAGTGTCACCATGAAAAATGTCAAAAATGACAAATTTCAAGATGGCAAATGTCAAAACTGACAAATGTCACAATGCTAAATGTCAAAAATGATAAGTGTCACCATGAAAAATGTCAAAAATGACAAATTTCAAAATAGCAAATGTCCAAGATGTCAAATGACAAATGTCACAATGCTAAATGTCAAAAATGACAAATTTCAAGATGGCAAATATCAAAGATGTCAAATGACAAATGGCACAATGCTAAATGTCAAAAATAAAAAGTGTCAGCATGAAACATGTCAAAAATAACAAATTTCAAGATGGCAAATGTCAAAGATGTCAAATGACAAATGTCACAATGCTAAATGTCAAAAATGAAAAGTGTCACCATGAAAAATGTCAAAAATTACAAATTTCAAGATGGCAAATGTCAAAGATGTCAAATGACAAATGTCACAATGCTAAATGTCAAAAATGAAAAGTGTCACCATGAAAAATGTCAAAAATGTCAAAGATGACAAATGTCACAATGCTAAATGTCAAAAATGAAAAGTGTCACCATGAAAAATGTCAAAAATGACAAATTTCAAGATGGCAAATGTCAAAACTGACAAATTTCACAATGCTAAATGTCAAAAATGATAAGTGTCACCATGAAAAATCTCAAAAATGACAAATTTCAAGATGGCAAATGTCCAAGATGTCAAATGACAAATGTCACAATGCTAAATGTCAAAAATGAAAAGTGTCACCATGAAAAATGTCAAAAATGACAAATTTTAAGATGGCAAATGTCAAAGATGTCAAATGACAAATGTCACAATGCTAAATGTCAAAAATGAAAAGTGTCAAAAATGACAAATTTCAAGATGGCAAATGTCTAAGATGTCAAATGTCACAATGCTAAATGTCAAAAATGAAAAGTGTCACCGTGAAAAATGTCAAAAATGACAAATTTCAAGATGGCAAATGTCAAAGATGTCAAATGACAAATGTCACAATGCTAAATGTCAAAAATGAAAAGTGTCACCATGAAAAATGTCAAAAATGACAAATTTCAAGATGGCAAATGTCAAAGATGTCAAATGACAAATGTCACAATGCTAAATGTCAAAAATGAAAAGTGTCCCCATGAAAAATGTCAATAATGACAAATTTCAAGATGGCAAATGTCAAAGATGTCAAATGACAAATGTCACAATGCTAAATGTCAAAAATGAAAAGTGTCACCATGAAAAATGTCAAAAATGACAAATTTCAAGATGGCAAATGTCAAAGATGTCAAATATGACAAATGTCACAATGCTAAATGTCAAAAATGAAAAGTGTCACCATGAAAAATGTCAAAAATGACAAATTTCAAGATGGCAAATGTCAAAGATGTCAAATGACAAATGTCACAATGCTAAATGTCAAAAATAAAAAGTGTCACCATGAAAAATGTAAAAAATGACAAATTTCAAGATGGCAAATATCAAAGATGTCAAATGACAAATGTCACAATGCTAAATGTCAAAAATGACAAATTTCAAGATGGCAAATGTCAAAGATGTCAAATGACAAATGTCACAATGCTAAATGTCAAAAATGAAAAGTGTCACCATGAAAAATGTCAAAAATGACAAATTTCAAGATGGCAAATGTCAAAGATGTCAAATGACAAATGTCACAATGCTAAATGTCAAAAATGAAAAGTGTCACCATGAAAAATGTCAAAAATAACAAATTTCAAGATGGAAAATGTCAAAGATGTCAAATGACAAATGTCACAATGCTAAATGTCAAAAATGAAAAAGGTCACCATGAAAAATGTCAAAAATGACAAATTTCAAGATGGCAAATGTCAAAGATGTCAAATGACAAATGTCACAATGCTAAATGTCAAAAATGAAAAGTGTCACCATGAAAAATGTCAAAAATAACAAATTTCAAGATGGCAAATGTCAAAGATGTCAAATGACAAATGTCACAATGCTAAATGTCAAAAATGAAAAGTGTCAAAAATGACAAATTTCAAGATGGCAAATGTCAAAACTGACAAATGTCACAATGCTAAATGTCAAAAATGATAAGTGTCACCATGAAAAATGTCAAAAATGACAAATTTCAAGATGGCAAATGTTCAAGATGTCAAAGGACAAATGTCACAATGCTAAATGTCAAAAATGACAAATTTCAAGATGGCAAATGTCAAAGATGTCAAATGACAAATGTCACAATGCTAAATGTCAAAAATGAAAAGTGTCAAAAATGACAAATTTCAAGATGGCAAATGTCTAAGGTGTCAAATGACAAATGTCACAATGCTAAATGTCAAAAATGAAAAGTGTCACCGTGAAAAATGTCAAAAATGACAAATTTCAAGATGGCAAATGTCAAAGATGTCAAATGACAAATGTCACAATGCTAAATGTCAAAAATAAAAAGTGTCACCATGAAAAATGTAAAAAATGACAAATTTCAAGATGGCAAATGTCAAAGATGTCAAATGACAAATGTCACAATGCTAAATGTCAAAAATGAAAAGTGTCCCCATGAAAAATGTCAATAATGACAAATTTCAAGATGGCAAATGTCAAAGATGTCAAATGACAAATGTCACAATGCTAAATGTCAAAAATGAAAAGTGTCACCATGAAAAATGTCAAAAATAACAAATTTTAAGATGGCAAATGTCAAAGATGTCAAATGACAAATGTCACAATGCTAAATGTCAAAAATGAAAAGTGTCACTATGAAAAATGTCAAAAATGACAAATTTTAAGATGGCAAATGTCAAAACTGACAAATGTCACAATGCTAAATGTCAAAAATGATAAGTGTCACCATGAAAAATGTCAAAAATGACAAATTTCAATATGGCAAATATCCAAGATGTCAAATGACAAATGTCACAATGCTAAATGTCAAAAATGACAAATTTCAAGATGGCAAATGTCCAAGATGTCAAATGACAAATGTCACAATGCTAAATGTCAAAAATGAAAAGTGTCACCATGAAAAATGTCAAAAATGACAAACTTCAAGATGGCAAATGTCAAAGATGTCAAATGACAAATGTCACAATGCTAAATGTCAAAAATGAAAAGTGTCACCATGAAAAATGTCAAAAATGACAAATTTTAAGATGGCAAATGTCAAAGATGTCAAATGACAAATGTCACAATGCTAAATGTCAAAAATAAAAAGTGTCAAAAATGACAAATCTCAAGATGGCAAATGTCTAAGATGTCAAATGACAAATGTCACAATGCTAAATGTCAAAAATGAAAAGTGTCACCGTGAAAAATGTCAAAAATGACAAATTTCATGATGGCAAATGCCAAAGATGTCAAATGACAAATGTCACAATGCTAAATGTCAAAAATGAAAAGTGTCACCATGAAAAATGTCAAAAATGACAAATTTCAAGATGGCAAATGTCAAAGATGTCAAATGACAAATGTCACAATGCTAAATGTCAAAAATGAAAAGTGTCCCCATGAAAAATGTCAATAATGACAAATTTCAAGATGGCAAATGTCAAAGATGTCAAATGACAAATGTCACAATGCTAAATGTCAAAAATGAAAAGTGTCACCATGAAAAATGTCAAAAATGACAAATTTCAAGATGGCAAATGTCAAAGATGTCGAATATGACAAATGTCACAATGCTAAATGTCAAAAATGAAAAGTGTCACCATGAAAAATGTTAAAAATGACAAATTTCAAGATGGCAAATGTCAAAGATGTCAAATGACAAATGTCACAATGCTAAATGTCAAAAATGAAAAGTGTCACCATGAAAAATGTCAAAAATGACAAATTTCAAGATGGCTAATATCAAAGATGTCAAATGACAAATGTCACAATGCTAAATGTCAAAAATGATAAGTGTCACCATGAAAAATGTCAAAAATGACAAATTTCAAGATGGCAAATGTCCAAGATGTCAAATGACAAATGTCACAATGCTAAATGTCAAAAATGACAAATTTCAAGATGGCAAATGTCAAAGATGTCAAATGTCACAATGCTAAATGTCAAAAATGAAAAGTGTCACCATGAAAAATGTCAAAAATGACAAATTTCAAGATGGCAAATGTCAAAGATGTCAAATGACAAATGTCACAATGCTAAATGTCAAAAATGAAAAGTGTCACCATGAAAAATGTCAAAAATGACAAATTTCAAGATGGCAAATGCCAAAGATGTCAAATGACAAATGTCACAATGCTAAATGTCAAAAATGAAAAGTGTCACCATGAAAAATGTCAAAAATAACAAATTTCAAGATGGCAAATATCAAAGATGTAAAATGACAAATGTCACAATGCTAAATGTCAAAAATGATAAGTGTCACCATGAAAAATGTCAAAAATGACAAATTTTAAGATGGCAAATGTCCAAGATGTCAAATGACAAATGTCACAATGCTAAATGTCAAAAATGACAAATTTCAAGATGGCAAATGTCAAAGATGTCAAATGACAAATGTCACAATGCTAAATGTCAAAAATGAAAAGTGTCACCATGAAACATGTCAAAAATGACAAATTTCAAGATGGCAAATATCAAAGATGTCAAATGACAAATGTCACAATGCTAAATGTCAAAAATGACAAATTTCAAGATGGCAAATGTCAAAAATGTCAAATGACAAATGAAATGACAAATGTCACAATGCTAAATGTCAAAAATGAAAAGTGTCACCATGAAAAATGTCAAAAATGACAAATTTCAAGATGGCAAATGTCAAAGATGTCAAATGACAAATGTCACAATGCTAAATGTCAAAAATGAAAAGTGTCACCATAAAATGTCAAAAATGACAAATTTTAAGATGGCAAATGTCAAAGATGTCAAATGACAAATGTCACAATGCTAAATGTCAAAAATGAAAAGTGTCAAAAATGACAAATTTCAAGATGGCAAATGTCAAAGATGTCAAATGACAAATGTCACAATGCTAAATGTCAAAAATGAAAAGTGTCACGATGAAAAATGTCAAAAATGACAAATTTCAAGATGGCAAATGTCAAAGATGTCAAATGACAAACGTCACAATGCTAAATGTCAAAAATGAAAAGTGTCACCATGAAAAATGTCAAAAATAACAAATTTCAAGATGGCAAATGTCAAAGATGTCAAATGACAAATGTCATAATGCTAAATGTCAAAAGTGAAAAGTGTCACCATGAAAAATGTCAAAAATGACAAATTTCAAGATGGCAAATGTCAAAACTGACAAATGTCACAATGCTAAATGTCAAAAATGATAAGTGTCACCATGAAAAATGCCAAAAATGACAAATTTGAAAATAGCAAATTTCCAAGATGTCAAATGACAAATGTGACAATGCTAAATGTCAAAAATGACAAATTTCAAGATGGCAAATGTCAAAGATGTCAAATGACAAATGGCACAATGCTAAATGTCAAAAATGAAAAGTGTCACCATGAAAAATGTCAAAAATGACAAATTTCAAGATGGAAAATGTCAAAGATGTCAAATGACAAATGTCACAATGCTAAATGTCAAAAATGAAAAGTGTCACCATGAAAAATGTCAAAAATAACAAATTTCAAGATGGCAAATGTCAAAGATGTCAAATGACAAATGTCACAATGCTAAATGTCAAAAATGAAAAGTGTCACCATGAAAAATGTAAAAAATGACAAATTTCAAGATGGCAAATGTCAAAGATGTCGAATATGACAAATGTCACAATGCTAAATGTCAAAAATGAAAAGTGTCACCATGAAAAATGTTAAAAATGACAAATTTCAAGATGGCAAATGTCAAAGATGTCAAATGACAAATGTCACAATGCTAAATGTCAAAAATTAAAAGTGTCACCATGAAAAATGTCAAAAATGACAAATTTCAAGATGGCTAATATCAAAGATGTCAAATGACAAATGTCACAATGCTAAATGTCAAAAATGATAAGTGTCACTATGAGAAATGTCAAAAATGACAAATTTCAAGATGGCAAATGTCCAAGATGTCAAATGACAAATGTCACAATGCTAAATGTCAAAAATGACAAATTTCAAGATGGCAAATGTCAAAGATGTCAAATGACAAATGTCACAATGCTAAATGTCAAAAATGAAAAGTGTCACCATGAAAAATGTCAAAAATGACAAATTTCAAGATGGCAAATGTCAAAGATGTCAAATGACAAATGTCACAATGCTAAATGTCAAAAATGAAAAGTGTCACCATGAAAAATGTCAAAAATGACAAATTTCAAGATGGCAAATGCCAAAGATGTCAAATGACAAATGTCACAATGCTAAATGTCAAAAATGAAAAGTGTCACCATGAAAAATGTCAAAAATAACAAATTTCAAGATGGCAAATATCAAAGATGTCAAATGACAAATGTCACAATGCTAAATGTCAAAAATGATAAGTGTCACCATGAAAAATGTCAAAAATGACAAATTTCAAAATGGCAAATGTCCAAGATGTCAAATGACAAATGTCACAATGTTAAATGTCAAAAATGACAAATTTCAAGATGGCAAATGTCAAAGATGTCAAATGACAAATGTCACAATGCTAAATGTCAAAAATGAAAAGTGTCACCATGAAACATGTCAAAAATGACAAATTTCAAGATGGCAAATATCAAAGATGTCAAATGACAAATGTCACAATGCTAAATGTCAAAAATGACAAATTTCAAGATGGCAAATGTCAAAAATGTCAAATGACAAATGTCACAATGCTAAATGTCAAAAATGAAAAGTGTCACCATGAAAAATGTCAAAAATGACAAATTTCAAGATGGCAAATGTCAAAGATGTCAAATGACAAATGTCACAATGCTAAATGTCAAAAATGAAAAGTGTCACCATAAAATGTCAAAAATGACAAATTTTAAGATGGCAAATGTCAAAGATGTCAAATGACAAATGTCACAATGCTAAATGTCAAAAATGAAAAGTGTCAAAAATGACAAATTTCAAGATGGCAAATGTCAAAGATGTTAAATGACAAATGTCACAATGCTAAATGTCAAAAATAAAAAGTGTCACCATGAAAAATGTCAAAAATGACAAATTTCAAGATGGCAAATGTCAAAGATGTCAAATGACAAACGTCACAATGCTAAATGTCAAAAATGAAAAGTGTCACCATGAAAAATGTCAAAAATAACAAATTTCAAGATGGCAAATGTCAAAGATGTCAAATGACAAATGTCACAATGCTAAATGTCAAAAATGAAAAGTGTCACCATGAAAAATGTCAAAAATGACAAATTTCAAGATGGCAAATGTCAAAACTGACAAATGTCACAATGCTAAATGTCAAAAATGATAAGTGTCACCATGAAAAATGCCAAAAATGACAAATTTCAAAATAGCAAATTTCCAAGATGTCAAATGACAAATGTCACAATGCTAAATGTCAAAAATGACAAATTTCAAGATGGCAAATGTCAAAGATGTCAAATGACAAATGGCACAATGCTAAATGTAAAAAATGAAAAGTGTCACCATGAAAAATGTCAAAAATGACAAATTTCCAGATGGAAAATGTCAAAGATGTCAAATGACAAATGTCACAATGCTAAATGTCAAAAATGAAAAGTGTCACCATGAAAAATGTCAAAAATAACAAATTTCAAGATGGCAAATATCAAAGATGTCAAATGACAAATGTCACAATGCTAAATGTCAAAAATGAAAAGTGTCACCATGAAAAATGTAAAAAATGACAAATTTCAAGATGGCAAATGTCAAACAATGCAAATGACAAATGTCACAATGCTAAATGTCAAAAATGAAAAGTGTCACCATGAAAAATGTCAAAAATGACAAATTTCAAGATAGCAAATGTCAAAGATGTCAAATGACAAATGTCACAATGCTAAATGTCAAAAATGAAAAGTGTCACCATGAAAAATGTCAAAAATGTCAAAGATGACAAATGTCACAATGCTAAATGTCAAAAATGAAAAGTGTCACCATGAAAAATGTCAAAAATGACAAATTTCAAGATGGCAAATGTCAAAACTGACAAAGGTCACAATGATAAATGTCAAAAATGATAAGTGTCACCATGAAAAATGTCAAAAATGACAAATTTCAAGATGGCAAATGTCCAAGATGTCAAATGACAAATGTCACAATGCTAAATGTCAAAAATGAAAAGTGTCACCATAAAATGTCAAAAATGACAAATTTTAAGATGGCAAATGTCAAAGATGTCAAATGACAAATGTCACAATGCTAAATGTCAAAAATGAAAAGTGTCAAAAATGACAAATTTCAAGATGGCAAATGTCAAAGATGTCAAATGTCACAATGCTAAATGTCAAAAATGAAAAGTGTCACCATGAAAAATGTTAAAAATGACAAATTTCAAGATGGCAAATGTCAAAGATGTCAAATGACAAATGTCACAAGGCTAAATGTCAAAAATGAAAAGTGTCACCATGAAAAATGTCAAAAATAACAAATTTCAAGATGGCAAATGTCAAAGATGTCAAATGACAAATGTCACAATGCTAAATGTCAAAAATGAAAAGTGTCACCATGAAAAATGTCTAAAATGACAAATTTCAAGATGGCAAATGTTAAAACTGACAAATGTCACAATGCTAAATGTCAAAAATGATAAGTGTCACCATGAAAAATGTCAAAAATGACAAATTTCAAAATAGCAAATGTCCAAGATGTCAAATGACAAATGTCATAATGCTAAATGTCAAAAATGACAAATTTCAAGATGGCAAATGTCAAAGATGTCAAATGACAAATGGCACAATGCTAAATGTCAAAAATGAAAAGTGTCACCATGAAAAATGTCAAAAATGACAAATTTCAAGATGGCAAATGTCAAAGATGTCAAATGACAAATGTCACAATGTTAAATGTCAAAAATAAAAAGTGTCAGCATGAAAAATGTCAAAAATAACAAATTTCAAGATGGCAAATGTCAAAGATGTCAAATGACAAATGTCACAATGCTAAATGTCAAAAATGAAAAGTGTCACCATGAAAAATGTCAAAAATGACAAATTTCAAGATGGCAAATGTCAAAGATGTCAAATGACAAATGTCACAATGCTAAATGTCAAAAATGAAAAGTGTCACCATGAAAAATGTCAAAAATGTCAAAGATGACAAATGTCACAATGCTAAATGTCAAAAATGAAAAGTGTCACCATGAAAAATGTCAAAAATGACAAACTTCAAGATGGCAAATGTCAAAACTGACAAATTTCACAATGCTAAATGTCAAAAATGATAAGTGTCACCATGAAAAATCTCAAAAATGACAAATTTCAAGATGTCAAATGTCCAAGATGTCAAATGACAAATGTCACAATGCTAAATGTCAAAAATGAAAAGTGTCACCATGAAAAATGTCAAAAATGACAAATTTTAAGATGGCAAATGTCAAAGATGTCAAATGACAAATGTCACAATGCTAAATGTCAAAAATAAAAAGTGTCAAAAATGACAAATTTCAAGATGGCAAATGTCTAAGATGTCAAATGTCACAATGCTAAATGTCAAAATTGAAAAGTGTCACCGTGAAAAATGTCAAAAATGACAAATTTCAAGATGGCAAATGTCAAAGATGTCAAATGACAAATGTCACAATGCTAAATGTCAAAAATGAAAAGTGTCACCATGAAAAATGTCAAAAATGACAAATTTCAAGATGGCAAATGTCAAAGATGTCAAATGACAAATGTCACAATGCTAAATGTCAAAAATGAAAAGTGTCCCCATGAAAAATGTCAATAATGACAAATTTCAAGATGGCAAATGTCAAAGATGTCAAATGACAAATGTCACAATGCTAAATGTCAAAAATGAAAAGTGTCACCATGAAAAATGTCAAAAATGACAAATTTCAAGATGGCAAATGTCAAAGATGTCAAATATGACAAATGTCACAATGCTAAATGTCAAAAATGAAAAGTGTCACCATGAAAAATGTCAAAAATGACAAATTTCAAGATGGCAAATGTCAAAGATGTCAAATGACAAATGTCACAATGCCAAATGTCAAAAATGAAAAGTGTCACCATGAAAAATGTAAAAAATGACAAATTTCAAGATGGCAAATATCAAAGATGTCAAATGACAAATGTCACAATGCTAAATGTCAAAAATGACAAATTTCAAGATGGCAAATGTCAAAGATGTCAAATGACAAATGTCACAATGCTAAATGTCAAAAATGAAAAGTGTCACCATGAAAAATGTCAAAAATAACAAATTTCAAGATGGCAAATGTCAAAGATGTCAAATGACAAATGTCACAATGCTAAATGTCAAAAATGAAAAAGGTCACCATGAAAAATGTCAAAAATGACAAATTTCAAGACGGCAAATGTCAAAGATGTCAAATGACAAATGTCACAATGCTAAATGTCAAAAATGAAAAGTGTTAGCATGAAAAATGTCAAAAATAACAAATTTCAAGATGGCAAATGTCAAAGATGTCAAATGACAAATGTCACAATGCTAAATGTCAAAAATGAAAAGTGTCACCATGAAAAATGTCAAAAATGACAAATTTCAAGATGGCAAATGTCAAAGATGTCAAATGACAAATGTCACAATGCTAAATGTCAAAAATGAAAAGTGTCACCATGAAAAATGTCAAAAATGTCAAAGATGACAAATGTCACAATGCTAAATGTCAAAAATGAAAAGTGTCACCATGAAAAATGTCAAAAATGACAAACTTCAAGATGGCAAATGTCAAAACTGACAAATTTCACAATGCTAAATGTCAAAAATGATAAGTGTCACCATGAAAAATCTCAAAAATGACAAATTTCAAGATGGCAAATGTCCAAGATGTCAAATGACAAATGTCACAATGCTAAATGTCAAAAATGAAAAGTGTCATCATGAAAAATGTCAAAAATGACAAATTTTAAGATGGCAAATGTCAAAGATGTCAAATGACAAATGTCACAATGCTAAATGTCAAAAATAAAAAGTGTCAAAAATGACAAATTTCAAGATGGCAAATGTCTAAGATGTCAAATGTCACAATGCTAAATGTCAAAATTGAAAAGTGTCACCGTGAAAAATGTCAAAAATGACAAATTTCAAGATGGCAAATGTCAAAGATGTCAAATGACAAATGTCACAATGCTAAATGTCAAAAATGAAAAGTGTCACCATGAAAAATGTCAAAAATGACAAATTTCAAGATGGCAAATGTCAAAGATGTCAAATGACAAATGTCACAATGCTAAATGTCAAAAATGAAAAGTGTCCCCATGAAAAATGTCAATAATGACAAATTTCAAGATGGCAAATGTCAAAGATGTCAAATGACAAATGTCACAATGCTAAATGTCAAAAATGAAAAGTGTCACCATGAAAAATGTCAAAAATGACAAATTTCAAGATGGCAAATGTCAAAGATGTCAAATATGACAAATGTCACAATGCTAAATGTCAAAAATGAAAAGTGTCACCATGAAAAATGTCAAAAATGACAAATTTCAAGATGGCAAATGTCAAAGATGTCAAATGACAAATGACAAATGTCACAATGCCAAATGTCAAAAATGAAAAGTGTCACCATGAAAAATGTAAAAAATGACAAATTTCAAGATGGCAAATATCAAAGATGTCAAATGACAAATGTCACAATGCTAAATGTCAAAAATGACAAATTTCAAGATGGCAAATGTCAAAGATGTCAAATGACAAATGTCACAATGCTAAATGTCAAAAATGAAAAGTGTCACCATGAAAAATGTCAAAAATGACAAATTTCAAGATGGCAAATGTCAAAGATGTCAAATGACAAATGTCACAATGCTAAATGTTAAAAATGAAAAGTGTCACCATGAAAAATGTCAAAAATAACAAATTTCAAGATGGCAAATGTCAAAGATGTCAAATGACAAATGTCACAATGCTAAATGTCAAAAATGAAAAAGGTCACCATGAAAAATGTCAAAAATGACAAATTTCAAGACGGCAAATGTCAAAGATGTCAAATGACAAATGTCACAATGCTAAATGTCAAAAATGAAAAGTGTCACCATAAAAAATGTCAAAAATAACAAATTTCAAGATGGCAAATGTCAAAGATGTCAAATGACAAATGTCACAATGCTAAATGTCAAAAATGAAAAGTGTCAAAAATGACAAATTTCAAGATGGCAAATGTCAAAACTGACAAATGTCACAATGCTAAATGTCAAAAATGATAAGTGTCACCATGAAAAATGTCAAAAATGACAAATTTCAAGATGGCAAATGTTCAAGATGTCAAATGACAAATGTCACAATGCTAAATGTCAAAAATGACAAATTTCAAGATGGCAAATGTCAAAGATGTCAAATGACAAATGTCACAATGCTAAATGTCAAAAATGAAAAGTGTCAAAAATGACAACTTTCAAGATGGCAAATGTCTAAGGTGTCAAATGACAAATGTCACAATGCTAAATGTCAAAAATGAAAAGTGTCACCGTGAAAAATGTCAAAAATGACAAATTTCAAGATGGCAAATGTCAAAGATGTCAAATGACAAATGTCACAATGCTAAATGTCAAAAATGAAAAGTGTCACCATGAAAAATGTCAAAAATGACAAATTTCAAGATGGCAAATGTCAAAGATGTCAAATGACAAATGTCACAATGCTAAATGTCAAAAATGAAAAGTGTCCCCATGAAAAATGTCAATAATGACAAATTTCAAGATGGCAAATGTCAAAGATGTCAAATGACAAATGTCACAATGCTAAATGTCAAAAATGAAAAGTGTCACCATGAAAAATGTCAAAAATAACAAATTTCAAGATGGAAAATGTCAAAGATGTCAAATGACAAATGTCACAATGCTAAATGTCAAAAATGAAAAGTGTCACTATGAAAAATGTCAAAAATGACAAATTTTAAGATGGCAAATGTCAAAACTGGCAAATGTCACAATGCTAAATGTCAAAAATGATAAGTGTCACCATGAAAAATGTCAAAAATGACAAATTTCAAGATGGCAAATATCCAAGATGTCAAATGACAAATGTCACAATGCTAAATGTCAAAAATGACAAATTTCAAGATGGCAAATGTCAAAGATGTCAAATGACAAATGTCACAATGCTAAATGTCAAAAATGAAAAGTGTCACCATGAAAAATGTCAAAAATGACAAACTTCAAGATGGCAAATGTCAAAGATGTCAAATGACAAATGTCACAATGCTAAATGTCAAAAATGAAAAGTGTCACCATGAAAAATGTCAAAAATGACAAATTTCAAGATGGCAAATATCAAAGATGTCAAATGACAAATGTCACAATGCTAAATGTCAAAAATGACAAATTTCAAGATGGCAAATGTCAAAGATGTCAAATGACAAATGTCACAATGCTAAATGTCAAAAATGAAAAGTGTCACCATGAAAAATGTCAAAAATGACAAATTTCAAGATGGCAAATGTCAAAGATGTCAAATGACAAATGTCACAATGCTAAATGTCAAAAATGAAAAGTGTCACCATGAAAAATGTCAAAAATAACAAATTTCAAGATGGCAAATGTCAAAGATGTCAAATGACAAATGTCACAATGCTAAATGTCAAAAATATAAAGTGTCACCATGAAAAATGTCAAAAATGACAAATTTCAAGATGGCAAATGTCAAAGATGTCAAATGACAAATGTCACAATGCTAAATGTCAAAAAAGAAAAGTGTCACCATGAAAAATGTCAAAAATAACAAATTTCAAGATGGCAAATGTCAAAGATGTCAAATGACAAATGTCACAATGCTAAATGTCAAAAATGAAAAGTGTCACCATGACAAATGTCAAAAATGACAAATTTCAAGATGGCAAATGTCAAAACTGACAAATGTCACAATGCTAAATGTCAAAAATGATAAGTGTCACCATGAAAAATGTCAAAAATGACAAATTTCAAGATGGCAAATGTCCAAGATGTCAAATGACAAATGTCACAATGCTAAATGTCAAAAATGACAAATTTCAAGATGGCAAATGTCAAAGATGTCAAATGACAAATGTCACAATGCTAAATGTCAAAAATGAAAAGTGTCACCATGAAAAATGTCAATGATGACAAATTTCAAGATGGCAAATGTCAAAGATGTCAAATGACAAATGTCACAATGCTAAATGTCAAAAATGAAAAGTGTCACCATGAAAAATGTCAAAAATGACAAATTTCAAGATGGCAAATGTCAAAGATGTCAAATGACAAACGTCACAATGCTAAATGTCAAAAATGAAAAGTGTCACCATGAAAAATGTCAAAAATAACAAATTTCAAGATGGCAAATGTCAAAACTGACAAATGTCACAATGCTAAATGTCAAAAATGATAAGTGTCACCATGAAAAATGTCAAAAATGACAAATTTCAAGATGGCAAATGTCCAAGATGTCAAATGACAAATGTCACAATGCTAAATGTCAAAAATGACAAATTTCAAGATGGCAAATGTCAAAGATGTCAAATGACAAATGTCACAATGCTAAATGTCAAAAATGAAAAGTGTCACCATGAAAAATGTCAATGATGACAAATTTCAAGATGGCAAATGTCAAAGAT
The DNA here is from genome assembly GCA_964028335.1 of Altica lythri. Lineage (NCBI taxonomy): Eukaryota > Metazoa > Arthropoda > Insecta > Coleoptera > Chrysomelidae > Altica > Altica lythri. The sequence goes on along the minus strand of OZ034800.1, from coordinate 10,311,359 downwards.
GTCAAATGACAAATGTCACAATGCTAAATGTCAAAAATGAAAAGTGTCACGATGAAAAATGTCAAAAATAACAAATTTCAAGATGGCAAATGTCAAAGATGTCAAAACTGACAAATGTCACAATGCTAAATGTCAAAAATGATAAGTGTCACCATGAAAAATATCAAAAATGACAAATTTCAAGATGGCAAATGTCCAAGATGTGAAATGACAAATGTCACAATGCTAAATGTCAAAAATGACAAATTTCAAGATGGCAAATGTCAAAGATGTCAAATGACAAATGTCACAATGCTAAATGTCAAAAATAAAAAGTGTCACCATGAAAAATGTTAAAAATGACAAATTTCAAGATGGCAAATGTCAAAGATGTCAAATGACAAATGTCACAATGCTAAATGTCAAAAATGAAAAGTGTCACCATGAAAAATGTCAAAAATGACAAATTTCAAGATGGCAAATATCAAAGATGTCAAATAACAAATGTCACAATGCTAAATGTCAAAAATGACAAATTTTAAGATGGCAAATGTCAAAGATGTCAAATGACAAATGTCACAATGCTAAATGTCAAAAATGACAAATTTCAAGATGGCAAATGTCAAAGATGTCAAATGACAAATGTCACAATGCTAAATGTCAAAAATGAAAAGTGTCACCATGAAAAATGTCAAAAATGACAAATTTCAAGATGGCAAATGTCAAAGATGTCAAATGACAAATGTCACAATGCTAAATGTCAAAAATGAATAGTGTCACCATGAAAAATGTCAAAAATGACAAATTTCAAGATGGCAAATGTCAAAGATGTCAAATGACAAATGTCACAATGCTAAATGTCAAAAATGACAAATTTCAAGATGGCAAATGTCAAAGATGTCAAATGACAAATGTCACAATGCTAAATGTCAAAAATGAAAAGTGTCACCATGAAAAATGTCAAAAATGACAAATTTCAAGATGGCAAATGTCAAAGATGTCAAATGACAAATGTCACAATGCTAAATGTCAAAAATGAAAAGTGTCACCATGAAAAATGTCAAAAATAACAAATTTCAAGATGGCAAATGTCAAAGATGTCAAAACTGACAAATGTCACAATGCTAAATGTCAAAAATGATAAGTGTCACCATGAAAAATGTCAAAAATGACAAATTTCAAGATGGCAAATGTCCAAGATGTGAAATGACAAATGTCACAATGCTAAATGTCAAAAATGACAAATTTCAAGATGGCAAATGTCAAAGATGTCAAATGACAAATGTCACAATGCTTAATGTCAAAAATGAAAAGTGTCACCATGAAAAATGTTAAAAATAACAAATTTCAAGATGGCAAATGTCAAAGATGTCAAATGACAAATGTCACAATGCTTAATGTCAAAAATGAAAAGTGTCACCATGAAAAATGTCAAAAATGACAAATTTCAAGATGGCAAATATCAAAGATGTCAAATGACAAATGTCACAATGCTAAATGTCAAAAATGACAAATTTCAAGATGGCAAATGTCAAAGATGTCAAATGACAAATGTCACAATGCTAAATGTCAAAAATGAAAAGTGTCACCATGAAAAATGTCAAAAATGACAAATTTCAAGATGGCAAATGTCAAAGATGTCAAATGACAAATGTCACAATGCTAAATGTCAAAAATATAAAGTGTCACCATGAAAAATGTCAAAAATGACAAATTTCAAGATGGCAAATGTCAAAGATGTCAAATGACAAATGTCACAATGCTAAATGTCAAAAAAGAAAAGTGTCACCATAAAAAATGTCAAAAATAACAAATTTCAAGATGGCAAATGTCAAAGATGTCAAATGACAAATGTCACAATGCTAAATGTCAAAAATGAAAAGTGTCACCATGACAAATGCCAAAAATGACACATTTCAAGATAGCAAATGTCAAAACTGACAAATGTCACAATGCTAAATGTCAAAAATGATAAGTGTCACCATGAAAAATGTCAAAAATGACAAATTTCAAGATGGCAAATGTCCAAGATGTCAAATGACAAATGTCACAATGCTAAATGTCAAAAATGACAAATTTCAAGATGGCAAATGTCAAAGATGTCAAAACTGACAAATGTCACAATGCTAAATGTCAAAAATGAAAAGTGTCACCATGAAAAATGTCAATGATGACAAATTTCAAGATGGCAAATGTCAAAGATGTCAAATGACAAATGTCACAATGCTAAATGTCAAAAATGAAAAGTGTCACCATGAAAAATGTCAAAAATAACAAATTTCAAGATGGCAAATGTCAAAGATGTCAAAACTGACAAATGTCACAATGCTAAATGTCAAAAATGATAAGTGTCACCATGAAAAATATCAAAAATGACAAATTTCAAGATGGCAAATGTCCAAGATGTGAAATGACAAATGTCACAATGCTAAATGTCAAAAATGACAAATTTCAAGATGGCAAATGTCAAAGATGTCAAATGACAAATGTCACAATGCTAAATGTCAAAAATGAAAAGTGTCACCATGAAAAATGTTAAAAATGACAAATTTCAAGATGGCAAATGTCAAAGATGTCAAATGACAAATGTCACAATGCTAAATGTCAAAAATGAAAAGTGTCACCATGAAAAATGTCAAAAATGACAAATTTCAAGATGGCAAATATCAAAGATGTCAAATGACAAATGTCACAATGCTAAATGTCAAAAATGACAAATTTTAAGATGGCAAATGTCAAAGATGTCAAATGACAAATATCACAATGCTAAATGTCAAAAATGAAAAGTGTCACCATGAAAAATGTCAAAAATGACAAATTTCAAGATGGCAAATGTCAAAGATGTCAAATGACAAATGTCACAATGCTAAATGTCAAAAATGACAAATTTCAAGATGGCAAATGTCAAAGATGTCAAATGACAAATGTCACAATGCTAAATGTCAAAAATGAAAAGTGTCACCATGAAAAATGTCAAAAATGACAAATTTCAAGATGGCAAATGTCAAAGATGTCAAATGACAAATGTCACAATGCTAAATGTCAAAAATGAATAGTGTCACCATGAAAAATGTCAAAAATGACAAATTTTAAGATGGCAAATGTCAAAGATGTCAAATGACAAATGTCACAATGCTAAATGTCAAAAATGACAAATTTCAAGATGGCAAATGTCAAAGATGTCAAATGACAAATGTCACAATGCTAAATGTCAAAAATGAAAAGTGTCACCATGAAAAATGTCAAAAATGACAAATTTCAAGATGGCAAATGTCAAAGATGTCAAATGACAAATGTCACAATGCTAAATGTCAAAAATGAAAAGTGTCACCATGAAAAATGTCAAAAATAACAAATTTCAAGATGGCAAATGTCAAAGATGTCAAAACTGACAAATGTCACAATGCTAAATGTCAAAAATGATAAGTGTCACCATGAAAAATGTCAAAAATGACAAATTTCAAGATGGCAAATGTCCAAGATGTGAAATGACAAATGTCACAATGCTAAATGTCAAAAATGACAAATTTCAAAATGGCAAATGTCAAATGACAAATGTCACAATGCTTAATGTCAAAAATGAAAAGTGTCACCATGAAAAATGTTAAAAATAACAAATTTCAAGATGGCAAATGTCAAAGATGTCAAATGAAAAATGTCACAATGCTAAATGTCAAAAATGAAAAGTGTCACCATGAAAAATGTCAAAAATGACAAATTTCAAGATGGCAAATATCAAAGATGTCAAATGACAAATGTCACAATGCTAAATGTCAAAAATGACAAATTTCAAGATGGCAAATGTCAAAGATGTCAAATGACAAATGTCACAATGCTAAATGTCAAAAATGAAAAGTGTCACCATGAAAAATGTCAAAAATGACAAATTTCAAGATGGCAAATGTCAAAGATGTCAAATGACAAATGTCACAATGCTAAATGTCAAAAATGACAAATTTCAAGATGGCAAATGTCAAAGATGTCAAATGACAAATGTCACAATGCTAAATGTCAAAAATGAAAAGTGTCACCATGAAAAATGTCAAAAATGACAAATTTCAAGATGGCAAATGTCAAAGATGTCAAATGACAAATGTCACAATGCTAAATGTCAAAAATGAAAAGTGTCACCATAAAAAATGTCAAAAATAACAAATTTCAAGATGGCAAATGTCAAAGATGTCAAATGACAAATGTCACAATGCTAAATGTCAAAAATGAAAAGTGTCACCATGAAAAATGTCAAAAATGACAAATTTCAAGATGGCAAATGTCAAAGATGTCAAATGACAAATGTCACAATGCTAAATGTCAAAAATGAAAAGTGTCACTATAAAAAATGTCAAAAATGACAAATTTCAAGATGGCAAATGTCAAAGATGTCAAATGACAAATGTCACAATGCTAAATGTCAAAACTGAAAAGTGTCACCATGAAAAATGTCAAAAATGACAAATTTTAGGATGGCAAATGTCAAAGATGTCAAATGACAAATGTCACAATTCTAAATGTCAAAAATGAAAAGTGTCACCATGAAAAATGTTAAAAATGACAAATTTCAAGATGGCAAATGTCAAAACTGACAAATGTCACAATGCTAAATGTCAAAAATGATAAGTGTCACCATGAAAAATGTCAAAAATGACAAATTTTAAGATGGCAAATGTCCAAGATGTCAAATGACAAATGTCACAATGCTAAATGTCAAAAATGAAAAGTGTCACCATGAAAAATGTCAAAAATGACAAATTTCAAGATGGCAAATGTCAAAGATGTCAAATGACAAATGTCACAATGCGAAATGTCAAAAATGAAAAGTGTCAAAAATGACAAATTTCAAGATGGCAAATGTCGAAGATGTCAAATGACAAATGTCACAATGCTAAATGTCAAAAATGAAAAGTGTCACCGTGAAAAATGTCAAAAATGACAAATTTCAAGATGTCAAATGTCAAAACTGACAAATGTCACAATGCTAAATGTCAAAAATGATAAGTGTCACCATGAAAAATGTCAAAAATGACAAATTTCAAGATGGCAAATGTCCAAGATGTCAAATGACAAATGTCACAATGCTAAATGTCAAAAATGAAAAGTGTCACCATGAAAAATGTCAAAAATGACGAATTTCAAGATGGCAAATGTCAAAGATGTCAAATGACAAATGTCACAATGCTAAATGTCAAAAATGAAAAGTGTCAAAAATGACAAATTTCAAGATGGCAAATGTCTAAGGTGTCAAATGACAAATGTCACAATGCTAAATGTCAAAAATGAAAAGTGTCACCGTAAAAAATGTCAAAAATGACAAATTTCAAGATGGCAAATGTCAAAGATGTCAAATGACAAATGTCACAATGCTAAATGTCAAAAATGAAAAGTGTCCCCATGAAAAATGTCAATAATGACAAATTTCAAGATGGCAAATGTCAAAGATGTCAAATGACAAATGTCACAATGCTAAATGTCAAAAATGAAAAGTGTCACCATGAAAAATGTCAAAAATGACAAATTTCAAGATGGCAAATGTCAAAGATGTCGAATATGACAAATGTCACAATGCTAAATGTCAAAAATGAAAAGTGTCACCATAAAAATTGTCAAAAATGACAAATTTCAAGATGGCAAATGTCAAAGATGTCAAATGACAAATGTCACAATGCTAAATGTCAAAAATAAAAAGTGTCACCATGAAAAATGTCAAAAATGACAAATTTCAAGATGGCAAATATCAAAGATGTCAAATGACAAATGTCACAATGCTAAATGTCAAAAATGACAAATTTCAAGATGGCAAATGTCAAAGATGTCAAATGACAAATGTCACAATGCTAAATGTCAAAAATGAAAAGTGTCACCACAAAAAATGTCAAAAATGACAAATTTTAAGATGGCAAATGTCAAAGATGTCAAATGACAAATGTCACAATGCTAAATGTCAAAAATGAAAAGTGTCACCATGAAAAATGTCAAAAATAACAAATTTCAAGATGGCAAATGTCAAAGACGTCAAATGACAAATGTCACAATGCTAAATGTCAAAAATGAAAAGTGTCACCATGAAAAATATCAAAAATGACAAATTTCAAGATGGCAAATGTCAAAGATGTCAAATGACAAATGTCACAATGCTAAATGTCAAAAATGAAAAGTGTCACCGTGAAAAATGTCAAAAATAACAAATTTCAAGATGGCAAATGTCAAAGATGTCAAATGACAAATGTCACAATGCTAAATGTCAAAAATGAAAAGTGTCACCATGAAAAATGTCAAAAATGACAAATTTCAAGGCGGCAAATGTCAAAGATGTCAAATGACAAATGTCACAATGCTAAATGTCAAAAATGAAAAGTGTCACCATGAAAAATGTCAAAAATAACAAATTTTAAGATGGCAAATGTCAAAGATGTCAAATGACAAATGTCACAATGCTAAATGTCAAAAATGAAAAGTGTCACCATGAAAAATGTCAAAAATGAAAAAATTTCAAGATGGCAAATGTCAAAACTGACAAATGTCACAATGCTAAATGTCAAAAATGATAAGTGTCACCATAAAAAATGTCAAAAATGACAAAATTCAAGATGGCAAATGTCAAAGATGTCAAATGACAAATGTCACAATGCTAAATGTCAAAAATGAAAAGTGTCACCATAAAAAATGTCAAAAATGACAAATTTCAAGATGGCAAATGTCAAAGATGTCAAATGACAAATGTCACAATGCTAAATGTCAAAAATGAAAAGTGTCACCATGAAAAATGTCAAAAATAACAAATTTCAAGATGGCAAATGTCAAAACTGACAAATGTCACAATGCTAAATGTCAAAAATGATAAGTGTCACCATGAAAAATGTCAAAAATAACAAATTTCAAGATGGCAAATGTCCAAGATGTCAAATGACAAATGTCACAATGCTAAATGTCAAAAATAAAAAGTGTCACCATGAAAAATGTCAAAAATGACAAATTTCAAGATGGCAAATGTCAAAGATGTCAAATGACAAATGTCACAATGCTAAATGTCAAAAATGAAAAGTGTCAAAAATGACAAATTTCAAGATGGCAAATGTCTAAGGTGTCAAATGACAAATGTCACAATGCTAAATGTCAAAAATGAAAAGTGTCACCGTGAAAAATGTCAAAAATGACAAATTTCAAGATGACAAATGTCAAAGATGTCAAATGACAAATGTCACAATGCTAAATGTCAAAAATGAAAAGTGTCACCATGAAAAATGTCAAAAATGACAAATTTCAAGATGGCAAATGTCAAAGATGTCAAATGACAAATGTCACAATGCTAAATGTCAAAAATAAAAAGTGTCCCCATGAAAAATGTCAACAATGACAAATTTCAAGATGGCAAATGTCAAAGATGTCAAATGACAAATGTCACAATGCTAAATGTCAAAAATGAAAAGTGTCACCATGAAAAATGTCAAAAATGACAAATTTCAAGATGGCAAATGTCAATGATGTCGAATATGACAAATGTCACAATGCTAAATGTCAAAAATGAAAAGTGTCACCATGAAAAATGTCAAAAATGACAAATTTTAAGATGGCAAATGTCAAAGATGTCAAATGACAAATGTCACAATGCTAAATGTCAAAAATGAAAAGTGTCACCATGAAAAATGACAAAAATGACAAATTTCAAGATGGCAAATATCAAAGATGTCAAATGACAAATGTCACAATGCTAAATGTCAAAAATGACAAATTTCAAGATGGCAAATGTCAAAGATGTCAAATGACAAATGTCACAATGCTAAATGTCAAAAATGAAAAGTGTCACCATGAAAAATGTCAAAAATGACAAATTTCAAGATAGCAAATGTCAAAGATGTCAAATGACAAATGTCACAATGCTAAATGTCAAAAATGAAAAGTGTCACCATGAAAAATGTCAAAAATAACAAATTTCAAGATGGCAAATGTCAAAGTTGTCAAATGACAAATGTCACAATGCTAAATGTCAAAAATGAAAAGTGTCACCATGAAAAATGTCAAAAATGACCAATTTCAAGATGGCAAATGTCAAAGATGTCAAATGACAAATGTCACAATGCTAAATGTCAAAAATGAAAAGTGTCACCATGAAAAATGTCAAAAATAACAAATTTCAAGATGGCAAATGTCAAAGATGTCAAATGACAAATGTCAAAATGCTAAATGTCAAAAATGAAAAGTGTCACCATGAAAAATGTCAAAAATGACAAATTTCAAGATGGCAAATGTCAAAACTGACAAATGTCACAATGCTAAATGTCAAAAATGATAAGTGTCACCATGAAAAATGTCAAAAATGACAAATTTCAAGATAGCAAATGTCCAAGATGTCAAATGACAAATGTCACAATGCTAAATGTCAAAAATGACAAATTTCAAGATGGCAAATGTCAAAGATGTCAAATGACAAATGTCACAATGCTAAATGTCAAAAATGAAAAGTGTCACCATAAAAAATGTCAAAAATGACAAATTTCAAGATGGCAAATGTCAAAGATGTCAAATGACAAATGTCACCATGCTAAATGTCAAAAATGAAAAGTGTCACCATGAAAAATGTCAAAAATGACAAATTTCAAGATGGCAAATGTCAAAAATGACAAATATCACAATGCTAAATGTCAAAAATGATAAGTGTCACCATAAAAAATGTCAAAAATGACAAATTTCAAGATGGCAAATGTCCAAGATGTCAAATGACAAATGTCACAATGCTAAATGTCAAAAATGAAAAGTGTCACCATAAAAAATGTCAAAAATGACAAATTTCAATATGGCAAATGTCAAAGTTGTCAAATGACAAATGTCACAATGCTAAATGTCAAAAATGACAAATTTCAAGATGGCAAATGTCAAAGATGTCAAATGACAAATGTCACAATGCTAAATGTCAAAAATGAAAAGTGTCACCATGAAAAATGTCAAAAATGACAAATTTAAAGATGGCAAATGTTAAAGATGTCAAATGACAAATGTCACAATGCTAAATGTCAAAAATGAAAAGTGTCACCATGAAAAATGTCAAAAATAACAAATTTCAAGATGGCAAATGTCAAAGTTGTCAAATGACAAATGTCACAATGCTTAATGTCAAAAATAAAAAGTGTCACCATGAAAAATGTCAAAAATGACAAATTTCAAGATGGCAAATGTCAAAGATGTCAAATGACAAATGTCACAATGCTAAATGTCAAAAATGAAAAGTGTCACCATGAAAAATGTCAAAAATAACAAATTTCAAGATGGCAAATGTCAAAGATGTCAAATGACAAATGTCACAATGCTAAATGTCAAAAATGAAAAGTGTCACCATGAAAAATGTCAAAAATGACAAATTTCAAGATGGCAAATGTCAAAACTGACAAATGTCACAATGCTAAATGTCAAAAATGATAAGTGTCACCATGAAAAATGTCAAAAATGACAAATTTCAAGATAGCAAATGTCCAAGATGTCAAATGACAAATGTCACAATGCTAAATGTCAAAAATGACAAATTTCAAGATGGCAAATGTCAAAGATGTCAAATGACAAATGTCACAATGCTAAATGTCAAAAATGAAAAGTGTCACCATAAAAAATGTCAAAAATGACAAATTTCAAGATGGCAAATGTCAAAGATGTCAAATGACAAATGTCACCATGCTAAATGTCAAAAATGAAAAGTGTCACCATGAAAAATGTCAAAAATGACAAATTTCAAGATGGCAAATGTCAAAAATGACAAATATCACAATGCTAAATGTCAAAAATGAATAGTGTCACCATGAAAAATGTCAAAAATGACAAATTTCAAGATGGCAAATGTCAAAGATGTCAAATGACAAATGTCACAATGCTAAATGTCAAAAATGAAAAGTGTCACCATGAAAAATGTCAAAAATAACAAATTTTAAGATGGCAAATGTCAAAGATGTCAAATGACAAATGTCAAAAATGAAAAGTGTCAAAAATGACAAATTTCAAGATGGCAAATGTCTAAGGTGTCAAATGACAAATGTCACAATGCTAAATGTCAAAAATGAAAAGTGTAACCATGAAAAATGTCAAAAATAACAAATTTCAAGATGGCAAATGTCAAAGATGTCAAATGACAAATGTCACAATGCTAAATGTCAAAAATGAAAAGTGTCACCATGAAAAATGTCAAAAATAACAAATTTTAAGATGGCAAATGTCAAAGATGTCAAATGACAAATGTCACAATGCTAAATGTCAAAAATGAAAAGTGTCAAAAATGACAAATTTCAAGATGGCAAATGTCAAAGATGTCAAATGACAAATGTCACAATGCTAAATGTCAAAAATGAAAAGTGTAACCATGAAAAATGTCAAAAATAACAAATTTCAAGATGGCAAATGTCAAAGATGTCAAATGACAAATGTCACAATGCTAAATGTCAAAAATGAAAAGTGTCACCATGAAAAATGTCAAAAATGACAAATTTCAAGATGGCAAATGTCAAAACTGACAAATGTCACAATGCTAAATGCCAAAATGATAAGTGTCACCATGAAAAATGTCAAAAATGACAAATTTCAAGATAGCAAATGTCCAAGATGTCAAATGACAAATGTCACAATGCTAAATGTCAAAAATGACAAATTTCAAGATGGCAAATGTCAAAGATGTCAAATGACAAATGTCACAATGCTAAATGTCAAAAATGAAAAGTGTCACCATAAAAAATGTCAAAAATGACAAATTTCAAGATGGCAAATGTCAAAGATGTCAAATGACAAATGTCACCATGCTAAATGTCAAAAATGAAAAGTGTCACCATGAAAAATGTCAAAAATGACAAATTTCAAGATGGCAAATGTCAAAAATGACAAATATCACAATGCTAAATGTCAAAAATGAATAGTGTCACCATGAAAAATGTCAAAAATGACAAATTTCAAGATGGCAAATGTCAAAGATGTCAAATGACAAATGTCACAATGCTAAATGTCAAAAATGACAAATTTCAAGATGGCAAATGTCAAAGATGTCAAATGACAAATGTCACAATGCTAAATGTCAAAAATGAAAAGTGTCACCATGAAAAATGTCAAAAATGACAAATTTCAAGATGGCAAATGTCAAAGATGTCAAATGACAAATGTCACAATGCTAAATGTCAAAAATGAAAAGTGTCACCATGAAAAATGTCAAAAATAACAAATTTCAAGATGGCAAATGTCAAAGATGTCAAAACTGACAAATGTCACAATGCTAAATGTCAAAAATGATAAGTGTCACCATGAAAAATGTCAAAAATGACAAATTTCAAGATGGCAAATGTCCAAGATGTGAAATGACAAATGTCACAATGCTAAATGTCAAAAATGACAAATTTCAAGATGGCAAATGTCAAAGATGTCAAATGACAAATGTCACAATGCTTAATGTCAAAAATGAAAAGTGTCACCATAAAAAATGTCAAAAATGACAAATTTCAAGATGGCAAATGTCCAAGATGTCAAATGACAAATGTCACAATGCTAAATGTCAAAAATGAAAAGTGTCACCATAAAAAATGTCAAAAATGACAAATTTCAATATGGCAAATGTCAAAGTTGTCAAATGACAAATGTCACAATGCTAAATGTCAAAAATGACAAATTTCAAGATGGCAAATGTCAAAGATGTCAGATGACAAATGTCACAATGCTAAATGTCAAAAATGAAAAGTGTCACCATGAAAAATGTCAAAAATAACAAATTTCAAGATGGCAAATGTCAAAGTTGTCAAATGACAAATGTCACAATGCTTAATGTCAAAAATAAAAAGTGTCACCATGAAAAATGTCAAAAATGACAAATTTCAAGATGGCAAATGTCAAAGATGTCAAATGACAAATGTCACAATGCTAAATGTCAAAAATGAAAAGTGTCACCATGAAAAATGTCAAAAATAACAAATTTCAAGATGGCAAATGTCAAAGTTGTCAAATGACAAATGTCACAATGCTTAATGTCAAAAATAAAAAGTCTCACCATGAAAAATGTCAAAAATGACAAATTTCAAGATGGCAAATGTCAAAGATGTCAAATGACAAATGTCACAATGCTAAATGTCAAAAATGAAAAGTGTCACCATAAAAAATGTCAAAAATGACAAATTTCAGGATGGCAAATATCAAAGATGTCAAATGACAAATGTCACCATGCTAAATGTCAAAAATGAAAAGTGTCACCATGAAAAATCTCAAAAATGAAAAGTGTCACCATGAAAAATGTCAAAAATGACAAATTTCAAGATGGCAAATGTCAAAAATGACAAATATCACAATGCTAAATGTCAAAAATGATAAGTGTCACCATAAAAAATGTCAAAAATGACAAATTTCAAGATGGCAAATGTCCAAGATGTCAAATGACAAATGTCACAATGCTAAATGTCAAAAATGAAAAGTGTCACCACAAAAAATGTCAAAAATGACAAATTTCAATATGGCAAATGTCAAAGTTGTCAAATGACAAATGTCACAATGCTAAATGTCAAAAATAAAAAGTGTCAAAAATGACAAATTTCAAGATGGCAAATGTCTAAGATGTCAAATGACAAATATCACAATGCTAAATGTCAAAAATGAAAAGTGTCACCGTGAAAAATGTCAAAAATGACAAATTTCAAGATGGCAAATGTCAAAACTGACAAATGTCACAATGCTAAATGTCAAAAATGATAAGTGTCACCATGAAAAATGTCAAAAATGACAAATTTCAAGATGGCAAATGTCCAAGATGTCAAATGACAAATGTCACAATGCTAAATTTCAAAAATGAAAAATGTCACCATAAAATATGTAAAAAATGACAAATTTCAAGATGGCAAATGTAAAAGATGTCAAATGACAAATGTCACAATGCTAAATGTCAAAAATGAAAAGTGTCAAAAATGCCAAATTTCAAGATGGCAAATGTCTAAGATGTCAAATGACAAATGTCACAATGCTAAATGTCAAAAATGAAAAGTGTCACCGTGAAAAATGTCAAAAATGACAAATTTCAAGATGGCAAATGTCAAAGATGTCAAATGACAAATGTCACAATGCTAAATGTCAAAAATAAAAAGTGTCACCATGAAAAATGTCAAAAATGACAAATTTCAAGATGGCAAATGTCAAAGATGTCAAATGACAAATGTCATAATGCTAAATGTCAAAAATGAAAAGTGTCCCCATGAAAAATGTCAATAATGACAAACTTCAAGATGACAAATGTCAAAGATGTCAAATGACAAATGTAAAAATGCTAAATGTCAAAAATGAAAAGTGTCACCATAAAAAATGTCAAAAATGACAAATTTCAAGATGGCAAATGTCAAAGATGTCAAATGACAAATGTCACAATGCTAAATGTCAAAAATGAAAAGTGTCACCATGAAAAATGTCAAAAATGACAAATTTCAAGATGGCAAATGTCAAAGATGTCGAATATGACAAATGTCACAATGATAAATGTCAAAAATGAAAAGTGTCACCATGAAAAATGTCAAAAATGACAAATTTCAAGATGGCAAATGTCAAAGATGTCAAATGACAAATGTCACAATGCTAAATGTCAAAAATGAAAAGTGTCACCATGAAAAATGTCAAAAATGACAAATTTCAAGATGGCAAATATCAAAGATGTCAAATGACAAATGTCACAATGCTAAATGTCAAAAATGACAAATTTCAAGATGGCAAATGTCAAAGATGTCAAATGACAAATGTCACAATGCTAAATGTCAAAAATGAAAAGTGTCACCATGAAAAATGTCAAAAATGACAAATTTCAAGATGGCAAATGTCAAAGATGTCAAATGACAAATGTCACAATGCTAAATGTCAAAAATGAAAAATGTCAAAAATAACAAATTTCAAGATGGCAAATGTCAAAGATGTCAAATGACAAATATCACAATGCTAAATGTCAAAAATGAAAAGTGTCACCATGAAAAATGTCAAAAATGACAAATTTCAAGATAGCAAATGTCAAAGATGTCAAATGACAAATTTCACAATGCTAAATGTCAAAAATGAAAAGTGTCACCATGAAAAATGTCAAAAATAACAAATTTCAAGATGGCAAATGTCAAAGATGTCAAATGACAAATGTCACAATGCTAAATGTCATAAATGATAAGTGTCACCATAAAAAATGTCAAAAATGACAAATATCACAATGCTAAATGTCAAAAATGATAAGTGTCACCATAAAAAATGTCAAAAATGACAAATTTCAAGATGGCAAATGTCCAAGATGTCAAATGACAAATGTCACAATGCTAAATGTCAAAAATGAAAAGTGTCACCATAAAAAATGTCAAAAATGACAAATTTTAATATGGCAAATGTCAAAGTTGTCAAATGACAAATGTCACAATGCTAAATGTCAAAAATGACAAATTTCAAGATGGCAAATGTCAAAGATGTCAAATGACAAATGTCACAATGCTAAATGTCAAAAATGAAAAGTGTCACCATGAAAAATGTCAAAAATAACAAATTTCAAGATGGCAAATGTCAAAGTTGTCAAATGACAAATGTCACAATGCTTAATGTCAAAAATAAAAAGTGTCACCATGAAAAATGTCAAAAATGACAAATTTCAAGATGGCAAATGTCAAAGATGTCAAATGACAAATGTCACAATGCTAAATGGCAAAAATGAAAAGTGTCACCATGAAAAATGTCAAAAATAACAAATTTCAAGATGGCAAATGTCAAAGATGTCAAATGACAAATGTCACAATGCTAAATGTCAAAAATGAAAAGTGTCACCATGAAAAATGTCAAAAATAACAAATTTCAAGATGGCAAATGTCAAAGTTGTCAAATGACAAATGTCACAATGCTTAATGTCAAAAATAAAAAGTGTCACCATGAAAAATGTCAAAAATGACAAATTTCAAGATGGCAAATGTCAAAGATGTCAAATGACAAATGTCACAATGCTAAATGTCAAAAATAAAAAGTGTCACCATAAAAAATGTCAAAAATGACAAATTTCAAGATGACAAATGTCAAAGATGTCAAATGACAAATGTCACCATGCTAAATGTCAAAAATGAAAAGTGTCACCATGAAAAATCTCAAAAATGAAAAGTGTCACCATGAAAAATGTCAAAAATGACAAATTTCAAGATGGCAAATGTCAAAAATGACAAATATCACAATGCTAAATGTCAAAAATGATAAGTGTCACCATAAAAAATGTCAAAAATGACAAATTTCAAGATGGCAAATGTCCAAGATGTCAAATGACAAATGTCACAATGCTAAATGTCAAAAATGAAAAGTTTTACCATAAATAATGTCAAAAATGACAAATTTCAATATGGCAAATGTCAAAGTTGTCAAATGACAAATGTCACAATGCTAAATGTCAAAAATAAAAAGTGTCAAAAATGACAAATTTCAAGATGGCAAATGTCTAAGATGTCAAATGACAAATATCACAATGCTAAATGTCAAAAATGAAAAGTGTCACCGTGAAAAATGTCAAAAATGACAAATTTCAAGATGGCAAATGTCAAAACTGACAAATGTCACAATGCTAAATGTCAAAAATGATAAGTGTCACCATGAAAAATGTCAAAAATGACAAATTTCAGGATGGCAAATGTCCAAGATGTCAAATGACAAATGTCACAATGCTAAATGTCAAAAATGAAAAGTGTCACCATGAAAAATGTAAAAAATGACAAATTTCAAGATGGCAAATGTAAAAGATGTCAAATGACAAATGTCACAATGCTAAATGTCAAAAATGAAAAGTGTCAAAAATGCCAAATTTCAAGATGGCAAATGTCTAAGATGTCAAATGACAAATGTCACAATGCTAAATGTCAAAAATGAAAAGTGTCACCGTGAAAAATGTCAAAAATGACAAATTTCAAGATGGCAAATGTCAAAGATGTCAAATGACAAATGTCACAATGCTAAATGTCAAAAATGAAAAGTGTCACCATGAAAAATGTCAAAAATGACAAATTTCAAGATGGCAAATGTCAAAGATGTCAAATGACAAATGTCATAATGCTAAATGTCAAAAATGAAAAGTGTCCCCATGAAAAATGTCAATAATGACAAATTTCAAGATGACAAATGTCAAAGATGTCAAATGACAAATGTAAAAATGCTAAATGTCAAAAATGAAAAGTGTCACCATGAAAAATGTCAAAAATGACAAATTTCAAGATGGCAAATGTCAAAGATGTCGAATATGACAAATGTCACAATGATAAATGTCAAAAATGAAAAGTGTCACCATGAAAAATGCCAAAAATGACAAATTTCAAGATGGCAAATGTCAAAGATGTCAAATGACAAATGTCACAATGCTAAATGTCAAAAATGAAAAGTGTCACCATGAAAAATGTCAAAAATGACAAATTTCAAGATGGCAAATATCAAAGATGTCAAATGACAAATGTCACAATGCTAAATGTCAAAAATGACAAATTTCAAGATGGCAAATGTCAAAGATGTCAAATGACAAATGTCACAATGCTAAATGTCAAAAATGAAAAGTGTCACCATGAAAAATGTCAAAAATGACAAATTTCAAGATGGCAAATGTCAAAGATGTCAAATGACAAATGTCACAATGCTAAATGTCAAAAATGAAAAGTGTCACCATGAAAAATGTCAAAAATAACAAATTTCAAGATGGCAAATGTCAAAGATGTCAAATGACAAATATCACAATGCTAAATGTCAAAAATGAAAAGTGTCACCATGAAAAATGTCAAAAATGACAAATTTCAAGATAGCAAATGTCAAAGATGTCAATTGACAAATTTCACAATGCTAAATGTCAAAAATGAAAAGTGTCACCATGAAAAATGTCAAAAATAACAAATTTCAAGATGGCAAATGTCAAAGATGTCAAATGACAAATGTCACAATGCTAAATGTCATAAATGAAAAGTGTCACCATGAAAAATGTCAAAAATGACAAATTTCAAGATGGCAAATGTCAAAACTGACAAATGTCACAATGCTAAATGTCAAAAATGATAAGTGTCACCATGAAAAATGTCAAAAATGACAAATTTCAAGATGGCAAATGTCCAAGATGTCAAATGACAAATGTCACAATGCTAAATGTCAAAAATGACAAATTTCAAGATGGCAAATGTCAAAAATGTCAAATGACAAATGTCACAATGCTAAATGTCAAAAATGAAAAGTGTCACCATGAAAAATGTCAAAAATGACAAATTTCAAGATGGCAAATGTCAAAGATGTCAAATGACAAATGTCACAATGCTAAATGTCAAAAATGAAAAGTGTCACCTTGAAAAATGTCAAAAATAACAAATTTTAAGATGTCAAATGTCAAAGATGTCAAAACTGACAAATGTCACAATGCTAAATGTCAAAAATGATAAGTGTCACCATGAAAAATGTCAAAAATGACAAATTTCAAGATGGCAAATGTCAAAGATGTCAAATGACAAATGTCACAATGCTAAATGTCAAAAATGAAAAGTGTTACTATGAAAAATGTTAAAAATGACAAATTTCAAGATGGCAAATGTCAAAGATGTCAAATGACAAATGTCACAATGCTAAATGTCAAAAATGAAAAGTGTCACCATGAAAAATGTCAAAAATGACAAATTTCAAGATGGCAAATATCAAAGATGTCAAATGACAAATGTCACAATGCTAAATGTCAAAAATGACAAATTTCAAGATGGCAAATGTCAAAGATGTCAAATGACAAATGTCACAATGCTAAATGTCAAAAATGAAAAGTGTCACCATGAAAAATGTCAAAAATGACAAATTTAAAGATGGCAAATATCAAAGATGTCAAATGACAAATGTCACAATGCTAATTGTCAAAAATGAAAAGTGTCACCATGAAAAATGTCAAAAATAACAAATTTCAAGATGGCAAATGTCAAAGATGTCAAATGACAAATGTCACAATGCCAAATGTCAAAAATGAAAAGTGTCACCATGAAAAATGTCAAAAGTGACAAATTTCAAGATGGCAAATGTCAAAGATGTCAAATGACAAATGTCACAATGCTACATGTCAAAAATGAAAAGTGTCACCATGAAAAATGTCAAAAATAACAAATTTCAAGATGGCAAATGTCAAAGATGTCAAATGACAAATGTCACAATGCTAAATGTCAAAAATGAAAAGTGTCACCATAAAAAATGTCAAAAATGACAAATTTCAAGATGGCAAATGTCAAAACTGACAAATGTCACAATGCTAAATGTCAAAAATGATAAGTGTCACCATAAAAAATGTCAAAAATGACAAATTTCAAGATGGCAAATGTCCAAGATGTCAAATGACAAATGTCACAATGCTAAATGTCAAAAATGACAAATTTCAAGATGGCAAATGTCAAAGATGTCAAATGACAAATGTCACAATGCTAAATGTCAAAAATGAAAAGTGTCACCATGAAAAATGTCAAAAATGACAAATTTCAAGATGGCAAATGTCAAAGATGTCAAATGACATATGTCACAATGCTAAATGTCAAAAATGAAAAGTGTCACCATGAAAAATGTCAAAAATAACAAATTTCAAGATGGCAAATGTCAAAGATGTCAAATGACAAATGTCACAATGCTAAATGTCAAAAATGAAAAGTGTCACCATGAAAAATGTCAAAAATGACAAATTTCAAGATGGCAAATGTCCAAGATGTCAAATGACAAATGTCACAATGCTAAATGTCAAAAATGAAAAGTGTTCCCATGAAAAATGTCAATAATGACAAATTTCAAGATGGCAAATGTCAAAGATGTCAAATAACAAATGTCACAATGCTAAATGTCAAAAATAAAAAGTGTCAAAAATGACAAATTTCAAGATGGCAAATGTCTAAGATGTCAAATGACAAATGTCACAATGCTTAATGTCAAAAATGAAAAGTGTCACCGTGAAAAATGTCAAAAATGACAAATTTCATGATGGCAAATGTCAAAAATGACAAATATCACAATGCTAAATGTCAAAAATGATAAGTGTTACCATAAAAAATGTCAAAAATGACAAATTTCAAGATGGCAAATGTCCAAGATGTCAAATGACAAATGTCACAATGCTAAATGTCAAAAATGAAAAGTGTCACCATAAAAAATGTCAAAAATGACAAATTTCAATATGGCAAATGTCAAAGTTGTCAAATGACAAATGTCACAATGCTAAATGTCAAAAATAAAAAGTGTCAAAAATGACAAATTTCAAGATGGCAAATGTCTAAGATGTCAAATGACAAATATCACAATGCTAAATGTCAAAAATGAAAAGTGTCACCGTGAAAAATGTCAAAAATGACAAATTTCAAGATGGCAAATGTCAAAACTGACAAATGTCACAATGCTTAATGTCAAAAATGAAAAGTGTCACCGTGAAAAATGTCAAAAATGACAAATTTCATGATGGCAAATGTCAAAAATGACAAATATCACAATGCTAAATGTCAAAAATGATAAGTGTTACCATAAAAAATGTCAAAAATGACAAATTTCAAGATGGCAAATGTCCAAGATGTCAAATGACAAATGTCACAATGCTAAATGTCAAAAATGAAAAGTGTCACCATAAAAAATGTCAAAAATGACAAATTTCAATATGGCAAATGTCAAAGTTGTCAAATGACAAATGTCACAATGCTAAATGTCAAAAATAAAAAGTGTCAAAAATGACAAATTTCAAGATGGCAAATGTCCAAGATGTCAAATGACAAATGTCACAATGCTAAATGTCAAAAATGAAAAGTGTCACCATGAAAAATGTAAAAAATGACAAATTTCAAGATGGCAAATGTAAAAGATGTCAAATGACAAATGTCACAATGCTAAATGTCAAAAATGAAAAGTGTCAAAAATGCCAAATTTCAAGATGGCAAATGTCTAAGATGTCAAATGACAAATGTCACAATACTAAATGTCAAAAATGAAAAGTGTCACCGTGAAAAATGTCAAAAATGACAAATTTCAAGATGGCAAATGTCAAAGATGTCAAATGACAAATGTCACAATGCTAAATGTCAAAAATGAAAAGTGTCACCATGAAAAATGTCAAAAATGACAAATTTCAAGATGGCAAATGTCAAAGATGTCAAATGACAAATGTCATAATGCTAAATGTCAAAAATGAAAAGTGTCCCCATGAAAAATGTCAATAATGACAAATTTCAAGATGACAAATGTCAAAGATGTCAAATGACAAATGTAAAAATGCTAAATGTCAAAAATGAAAAGTGTCACCATGAAAAATGTCAAAAATGACAAATTTCAAGATGGCAAATGTCAAAGATGTCGAATATGACAAATGTCACAATGATAAATGTCAAAAATGAAAAGTGTCACCATAAAAAATGTCAAAAATGACAAATTTCAAGATGGCAAATGTCAAAGATGTCAAATGACAAATGTCACAATGCTAAATGTCAAAAATGAAAAGTGTCACCATGAAAAATGTCAAAAATGACAAATTTCAAGATGGCAAATATCAAAGATGTCAAATGACAAATGTCACAATGCTAAATGTCAAAAATGACAAATTTCAAGATGGCAAATGTCAAAGATGTCAAATGACAAATGTCACAATGCTAAATGTCAAAAATGAAAAGTGTCACCATAAAAAATGTCAAAAATGACAAATTTCAAGATGGCAAATGTCAAAGATGTCAAATGACAAATGTCACAATGCTAAATGTCAAAAATGAAAAGTGTCACCATGAAAAATGTCAAAAATAACAAATTTCAAGATGGCAAATGTCAAAGATGTCAAATGACAAATATCACAATGCTAAATGTCAAAAATGAAAAGTGTCACCATGAAAATTGTCAAAAATGACAAATTTCAAGATAGCAAATGTCAAAGATGTCAAATGACAAATTTCACAATGCTAAATGTCAAAAATGAAAAGTGTCACCATGAAAAATGTCAAAAATAACAAATTTCAAGATGGCAAATGTCAAAGATGTCAAATGACAAATGTCACAATGCTAAATGTCATAAATGAAAAGTGTGACCATGAAAAATGTCAAAAATGACAAATTTCAAGATGGCAAATGTCAAAACTGACAAATGTCACAATGCTAAATGTCAAAAATGATAAGTGTCACCATAAAAAATGTCAAAAATGACAAATTTCAAGATGGCAAATGTCCAAGATGTCAAATGACAAATGTCACAATGCTAAATGTCAAAAATGACAAATTTCAAGATGGCAAATGTCAAAAATGTCAAATGACAAATGTCACAATGCTAAATGTCAAAAATGAAAAGTGTCACCATGAAAAATGTCAAAAATGACAAATTTCAAGATGGCAAATGTCAAAGATGTCAAATGACAAATGTCACAATGCTAAATGTCAAAAATGAAAAGTGTCACCTTGAAAAATGTCAAAAATAACAAATTTCAAGATGTCAAATGTCAAAGATGTCAAAACTGACAAATGTCACAATGCTAAATGTCAAAAATGATAAGTGTCACCGTGAAAAATATCAAAAATGACAAATTTCAAGATGGCAAATGTCCAAGATGTCAAATGACAAATGTCACAATGCTAAATGTCAAAAATGACAAATTTCAAGATGGCAAATGTCAAAGATGTCAAATGACAAATGTCACAATGCTAAATGTCAAAAATGAAAAGTGTCACCATGAAAAATGTTAAAAATGACAAATTTCAAAATGGCACATGTCAAAGATGTCAAATGACAAATGTCACAATGCTAAATGTCAAAAATGAAAAGTGTCACCATGAAAAATGTCAAAAATGACAAATTTCAAGATGGCAAATATCAAAGATGTCAAATGACAAATGTCACAATGCTAAATGTCAAAAATGACAAATTTCAAGATGGCAAATGTCAAAGATGTCAAATGACAAATGTCACAATGCTAAATGTCAAAAATGAAAAGTGTCACCATGAAAAATGTCAAAAATGACAAATTTCAAGATGACAAATGTCAAAGATGTCAAATGACAAATGTCACAATGCTAAATGTCAAAAATGAAAAGTGTCACCATGAAAAATGTCAAAAATAACAAATTTTAAGATGGCAAATATTAAAGATGTCAAATGACAAATGTCACAATGCCAAATGTCAAAAATGAAAAGTGTCACCATGAAAAATGTCAAAAGTGACAAATTTCAAGATGGCAAATGTCAAAGATGTCAAATGACAAATGTCACAATGCTAAATGTCAAAAATGAAAAGTGTCACCATGAAAAATGTCAAAAATAACAAATTTCAAGATGGCAAATGTCAAAGATGTCAAATGACAAATGTCACAATGCTAAATGTCAAAAATGAAAAGTGTCACCATGAAAAATGTCAAAAATGACAAATTTCAAGATGGCAAATGTCAATACTGACAAATGTCACAATGCTAAATGTCAAAAATGATAAGTGTCACCATGAAAAATGTCAAAAATGACAAATTTCAAGATGGCAAATGTCCAAGATGTCAAGTGACAAATGTCACAATGCTAAATGTCAAAAATGACAAATTTCAAGATGGCAAATGTCAAAGATGTCAAATGACAAATGTCACAATGCTAAATGTCAAAAATGAAAAGTGTCACCATGAAAAATGTCAAAAATGACAAATTTCAAGATGGCAAATGTCAAAGATGTCAAATGACAAATGTCACAATGCTAAATGTCAAAAATGAAAAGTGTCACCATGAAAAATGTCAAAAATAACAAATTTCAAGATGGCAAATGTCAAAGATGTCAAATGACAAATGTCACAATGCTAAATGTCAAAAATGAAAAGTGTCACCATGAAAAATGTCAAAAATGACAAATTTCAAGATGGCAAATGTCAAAGATGTCAAATGACAAATGTCACAATGCTAAATGTCAAAAATGATAAGTGTCACCATGAAAAATGTCAAAAATGACAAATTTCAAGATGGCAAATGTCCAAGATGTCAAATGACAAATGTCACAATGCTAAATGTCAAAAATGAAAAGTGTCCCCATGAAAAATGTCAATAATGACAAATTTCAAGATGGCAAATGTCAAAGATGTCAAATAACAAATGTCACAATGCTAAATGTCCAAAATAAAAAGTGTCAAAAATGACAAATTTCAAGATGGCAAATGTCTAAGATGTCAAATGATAAATGTCACAATGCTTAATGTCAAAAATGAAAAGTGTCACCGTGAAAAATGTCAAAAATGACAAATTTCATGATGGCAAATGCCAAAGATGTCAAATGACAAATGTCACAATGCTAAATGTCAAAAATGAAAAGTGTCACCATGAAAAATGTCAAAAATGACAAATTTCAAGATGGCAAGTGTCAAAGATGTCAAATGACAAATGTCACAATGCTAAATGTCAAAAATGAAAAGTGTCACCATGAAAAATGTCAAAAATGACAAATTTCAAGATGGCAAATATCAAAGATGTCAAATGACAAATGTCACAATGCTAAATGTCAAAAATGACAAATTTCAAGATGGCAAATGTCAAAGATGTCAAATAACAAATGTCACAATGCTAAATGTCAAAAATAAAAAGTGTCACAATGAAAAATGTCAAAAATGACAAATTTCAAGATGGAAAATGTCAAAGATGTCAAATGACAAATGTCACAATGCTAAATGTCAAAAATGATAAGTGTCACCATGAAAAATGGCAAAAATGACAAATTTCAAGATGGCAAATGTCCAAGATGTCAAATGACAAATGTCACAATGATGGATGTCAAAAATGACAAATTTCAAGATAGCAAATGTCAAAGATGTCAAATGACAAATGTCACAATGCTAAATGTCAAAAATGAAAAGTGTCACCATGAAAAATGTCAAAAATAACAAATTTCAAGATGGCAAATATCAAAGATGTCAAATGACAAATGTCACAATGCTAAATGTCAAAAATGATAAGTGTCACCATGAAAAATGTCAAAAATGACAAATTTCAAGATGGCAAATGTCCAAGATGTCAAATGACAAATGTCACAATGCTAAATGTCAAAAATGACAAATTTCAAGATGGCAAATGTCAAAGATGTCAAATGACAAATGTCACAATGCTAAATGTCAAAAATGAAAAGTGTCACCATGAAAAATGTCAAAAATGACAAATTTCAAGATGGCAAATGTCAAAGATGTCAAATGACAAATGTCACAATGCTAAATGTCAAAAATGAAAAGTGTCACCATGAAACATGTCAAAAATGACAAATTTCAAGATGGCAAATATCAAAGATGTCAAATGACAAATGTCACAATGCTAAATGTCAAAAATGACAAATTTCAAGATGGCAAATGTCAAAGATGTCAAATGACAAATGTCACAATGCTAAATGTCAAAAATGAAAAGTGTCACCATGAAAAATGTCAAAAATGACAAATTTCAAGATGGCAAATGTCAAAGATGTCAAATGACAAATGTCACAATGCTAAATGTCAAAAATGAAAAGTGTCACCATGAAAAATGTCAAAAATGACAAATTTCAAGATGGCAAATGTCAAAGATGTCAAATGACAAATGTCACAATGCTAAATGTCAAAAATGAAAAGTGTCACCATGAAAAATGTCAAAAATAACAAATTTCAGGATGGCAAATGTCAAAGATGTCAAATGACAAATGTCACAATGCTAAATGTCAAAAATGAAAAGTGTCACCATGAAAAATGTCAAAAATGACAAATTTCAAGATAGCAAATGTCAAAGATGTCAAATGACAAATGTCACAATGCTAAATGTCAAAAATGAAAAGTGTCACCATGAAAAATGTCAAAAATAACAAATTTCAAGATGGCAAATGTCAAAGATGTCAAATGACAAATGTCACAATGCTAAATGTCAAAAATGAAAAGTGTCACCATGAAAAATGTCAAAAATGACAAATTTCAAGATGGCAAATGTCAAAACTGACAAATGTCACAATGCTAAATGTCAAAAATGAAAAGTGTCACCATGAAAAATGTCAAAAATGACAAATTTCAAGATGGAAAATGTCAAAGATGTCAAATGACAAATGTCACAATGCTAAATGTCAAAAATGAAAAGTGTCACCATGAAAAATTTCACAATGCTAAATGTCAAAAATGATAAGTGTCACCATGAAAAATCTCAAAAATGCCAAATTTCAAGATGGCAAATGTCCAAGATGTCAAATGACAAATGTCACAATGCTAAATGTCAAAAATGAAAAGTGTCACCATGAAAAATGTCAAAAATGACAAATTTTAAGATGGCAAATGTCAAAACTGACAAATGTCACAATGCTAAATGTCAAAAATGATAAGTGTCACCATAAAAAATGTCAAAAATGACAAATTTCAAAATAGCAAATGTCCAAGATGTCAAATGACAAATGTCACAATGCTAAATGTCAAAAATGAAAAGTGTCACCATGAAAAATGTCAAAAATGACAAATTTCAAGATGGCAAATGTCAAAGATGTCAAATGACAAATGTCACAATGCTAAATGTCAAAAATGAAAAGTGTCACCATGAAAAATGTCAAAAATAACAAATTTCAAGATGGCAAATGTCAAAGATGTCAAATAACAAATGTCACAATGCTAAATGTCAAAAATGAAAAGTGTCACCATGAAAAATGTCAAAAATGACAAATTTCAAGATGGCAAATGTCAAACATGTCAAATGACAAATTTCAAGATGGCAAATGTCAAACATGTCAAATGACAAATGTCACAATGCTAAATGTCAAAAATAAAAAGTGTCACCATGAAAAATGTCAAAAATGACAAATTTCAAGATGGCAAATGTCAAAGATGTCAAATGACAAATGTCACAATGCTAAATGTCAAAAATGAAAAGTGTCACCATGAAAAATGTCAAAAATGACAAATTTCAAGATGGCAAATGTCAAAACTGACAAATGTCACAATGATAAATGTCAAAAATGACAAATTTCAAGATGGCAAATGTCAAAGATGTCAAATGACAAATGTCACAATGCTAAATGTCAAAAATGAAAAGTGTCCCCATGAAAAATGTCAATAATGACAAATTTCAAGATGGCAAATGTCAAAGATGTCAAATGACAAATGTCACAATGCTAAATGTCAAAAATGAAAAGTGTCACCATGAAAAATGTCAAAAATGACAAATTTCAAGATGGCAAATGTCAAAGATGTCAAATGACAAATGTCACAATGCTAAATGTCAAAAATGAAAAGTGTCACCATGAAAAATGTCAAAAATAACAAATTTCAGGATGGCAAATGTCAAAGATGTCAAATGACAAATGTCACAATGCTAAATGTCAAAAATGAAAAGTGTCACCATGAAAAATGTCAAAAGTGACAAATTTCAAGATAGCAAATGTCAAAGATGTCAAATGACAAATGTCACAATGCTAAATGTCAAAAATGAAAAGTGTCACCATGAAAAATGTCAAAAATAACAAATTTCAAGATGGCAAATGTCAAAGATGTCAAATGACAAATGTCACAATGCTAAATGTCAAAAATGAAAAGTGTCACCATGAAAAATGTCAAAAATGACAAATTTCAAGATGGCAAATGTCAAAACTGACAAATGTCACAATGCTAAATGTCAAAAATGAAAAGTGTCACCATGAAAAATGTCAAAAATGACAAATTTCAAGATGGAAAATGTCAAAGATGTCAAATGACAAATGTCACAATGCTAAATGTCAAAAATGAAAAGTGTCACCATGAAAAATGTCAAAAATAACAAATTTCAAGATGGCAAATGTCAAATGACAAATGTCACAATGCTAAATGTCAAAAATGAAAAGTGTCACCATGAAAAATGTCAAAAATGACAAATTTCAAGATGGCAAATGTCAAACATGTCAAATGACAAATTTCAAGATGGCAAATGTCAAACATGTCAAATGACAAATGTCACAATGCTAAATGTCAAAAATAAAAAGTGTCACCATGAAAAATGTCAAAAATGACAAATTTCAAGATGGCAAATGTCAAAGATGTCAAATGACAAATGTCACAATGCTAAATGTCAAAAATGAAAAGTGTCACCATGAAAAATGTCAAAAATGACAAATTTCAAGATGGCAAATGTCAAAACTGACAAATGTCACAATGATAAATGTCAAAAATGATAAGTGTCACCATGAAAAATGTTAAAAATGACAAATTTCAAGATGGCAAATGTCCAAGATGTCAAATGACAAATGTCACAATGCTAAATGTCAAAAATGAAAAATGTCACCATGAAAAATGTCAAAAATGACAAATTTTAAGATGGCAAATGTCAAAGATGTCAAATGGCAAATGTCACAATGCTAAATGTCAAAAATGAAAAGTGTCAAAAATGACAAATTTCAAGATGGCAAATGTCAAAGATGTCAAATGACAAATGTCACAATGCTAAATGTCAAAAATGAAAAGTGTCACCATGAAAAATGTTAAAAATTACAAATTTCAAGATGGCAAATGTCAAAGATGTCAAATGACAAATGTCACAAGGCTAAATGTCAAAAATGAAAAGTGTCACCATGAAAAATGTCAAAAATAACAAATTTCAAGATGGCAAATGTCAAAGATGTCAAATGACAAATGTCACAATGCTAAATGTCAAAAATAAAAAGTGTCACCATGAAAAATGTCAAAAATGACAAATTTCAAGATGGCAAATGTCAAAACTGACAAATGTCACAATGCTAAATGTCAAAAATGATAAGTGTCACCATAAAAAATGTCAAAAATGACAAATTTCAAAATAGCAAATGTCCAAGATGTCAAATGACAAATGTCACAATGCTAAATGTCAAAAATGACAAATTTCAAGATGGCAAATGTCAAAGATGTCAAATGACAAATGGCACAATGCTAAATGTCAAAAATGAAAAGTGTCACCATGAAAAATGTCAAAAATGACAAATTTCAAGATGGCAAATGTCAAAGATGTCAAATGACAAATGTCACAATGCTAAATGTCAAAAATGAAAAGTGTCACCATGAAAAATGTCTAAAATAACAAATTTCAAGATGGCAAATGTCAAAGATGTCAAATGACAAATGTCACAATGCTAAATGTCAA
The DNA here is from genome assembly GCA_964028335.1 of Altica lythri. Taxonomy (NCBI): domain Eukaryota; kingdom Metazoa; phylum Arthropoda; class Insecta; order Coleoptera; family Chrysomelidae; genus Altica; species Altica lythri. Next base: position 10,283,362 of record OZ034800.1, on the reverse strand, counting down.
AAATAAAAAGTGTCACCATGAAAAATGTCAAAAATAACAAATTTCAAGATGGCAAATGTCAAAGATGTCAAATGACAAATGTCACAATGCTAAATGTCAAAAATGAAAAGTGTCACCATGAAAAATATCAAAAATGACAAATTTCAAGATGGCAAATGTCAAAGATGTCAAATGACAAATGTCACAATGCTAAATGTCAAAAATGAAAAGTGTCAACATGAAAAATGTCAAAAATGTCAAAGATGACAAATGTCACAATGCTAAATGTCAAAAATGAAAAGTGTCACCATGAAAAATGTCAAAAATGACAAATTTCAAGATGGCAAATGTCAAAACTGACAAATTTCACAATGCTAAATGTCAAAAATGATAAGTGTCACCATGAAAAATCTCAAAAATGCCAAATTTCAAGATGGCAAATGTCCAAGATGTCAAATGACAAATGTCACAATGCTAAATGTCAAAAATGAAAAGTGTCACCATGAAAAATGTCAAAAATGACAAATTTTAAGATGGCAAATGTCAAAACTGACAAATGTCACAATGCTAAATGTCAAAAATGATAAGTGTCACCATAAAAAATGTCAAAAATGACAAATTTCAAAATAGCAAATGTCCAAGATGTCAAATGACAAATGTCACAATGCTAAATGTCAAAAATGAAAAGTGTCACCATGAAAAATGTCAAAAATGACAAATTTCAAGATGGCAAATGTCAAAGATGTCAAATGACAAATGTCACAATGCTAAATGTCAAAAATGAAAAGTGTCACCATGAAAAATGTCAAAAATAACAAATTTCAAGATGGCAAATGTCAAAGATGTCAAATAACAAATGTCACAATGCTAAATGTCAAAAATGAAAAGTGTCACCATGAAAAATGTCAAAAATGACAAATTTCAAGATGGCAAATGTCAAACATGTCAAATGACAAATTTCAAGATGGCAAATGTCAAACATGTCAAATGACAAATGTCACAATGCTAAATGTCAAAAATAAAAAGTGTCACCATGAAAAATGTCAAAAATGACAAATTTCAAGATGGCAAATGTCAAAGATGTCAAATGACAAATGTCACAATGCTAAATGTCAAAAATGAAAAGTGTCACCATGAAAAATGTCAAAAATGACAAATTTCAAGATGGCAAATGTCAAAACTGACAAATGTCACAATGATAAATGTCAAAAATGACAAATTTCAAGATGGCAAATGTCAAAGATGTCAAATGACAAATGTCACAATGCTAAATGTCAAAAATGAAAAGTGTCCCCATGAAAAATGTCAATAATGACAAATTTCAAGATGGCAAATGTCAAAGATGTCAAATGACAAATGTCACAATGCTAAATGTCAAAAATGAAAAGTGTCACCATGAAAAATGTCAAAAATGACAAATTTCAAGATGGCAAATGTCAAACATGTCAAATGACAAATTTCAAGATGGCAAATGTCAAACATGTCAAATGACAAATGTCACAATGCTAAATGTCAAAAATAAAAAGTGTCACCATGAAAAATGTCAAAAATGACAAATTTCAAGATGGCAAATGTCAAAGATGTCAAATGACAAATGTCACAATGCTAAATGTCAAAAATGAAAAGTGTCACCATGAAAAATGTCAAAAATGACAAATTTCAAGATGGCAAATGTCAAAACTGACAAATGTCACAATGATAAATGTCAAAAATGATAAGTGTCACCATGAAAAATGTTAAAAATGACAAATTTCAAGATGGCAAATGTCCAAGATGTCAAATGACAAATGTCACAATGCTAAATGTCAAAAATGAAAAATGTCACCATGAAAAATGTCAAAAATGACAAATTTTAAGATGGCAAATGTCAAAGATGTCAAATGACAAATGTCACAATGCTAAATGTCAAAAATGAAAAGTGTCAAAAATGACAAATTTCAAGATGGCAAATGTCAAAGATGTCAAATGACAAATGTCACAATGCTAAATGTCAAAAATGAAAAGTGTCACCATGAAAAATGTTAAAAATTACAAATTTCAAGATGGCAAATGTCAAAGATGTTAAATGACAAATGTCACAAGGCTAAATGTCAAAAATGAAAAGTGTCACCATGAAAAATGTCAAAAATAACAAATTTCAAGATGGCAAATGTCAAAGATGTCAAATGACAAATGTCACAATGCTAAATGTCAAAAATAAAAAGTGTCACCATGAAAAATGTCAAAAATGACAAATTTCAAGATGGCAAATGTCAAAACTGACAAATGTCACAATGCTAAATGTCAAAAATGATAAGTGTCACCATAAAAAATGTCAAAAATGACAAATTTCAAAATAGCAAATGTCCAAGATGTCAAATGACAAATGTCACAATGCTAAATGTCAAAAATGACAAATTTCAAGATGGCAAATGTCAAAGATGTCAAATGACAAATGGCACAATGCTAAATGTCAAAAATGAAAAGTGTCACCATGAAAAATGTCAAAAATGACAAATTTCAAGATGGCAAATGTCAAAGATGTCAAATGACAAATGTCACAATGCTAAATGTCAAAAATGAAAAGTGTCACCATGAAAAATGTCTAAAATAACAAATTTCAAGATGGCAAATGTCAAAGATGTCAAATGACAAATGTCACAATGCTAAATGTCAAAAATAAAAAGTGTCACCATGAAAAATGTCAAAAATAACAAATTTCAAGATGGCAAATGTCAAAGATGTCAAATGACAAATGTCACAATGCTAAATGTCAAAAATGAAAAGTGTCACCATGAAAAATATCAAAAATGACAAATTTCAAGATGGCAAATGTCAAAGATGTCAAATGACAAATGTCACAATGCTAAATGTCAAAAATGAAAAGTGTCAACATGAAAAATGTCAAAAATGTCAAAGATGACAAATGTCACAATGCTAAATGTCAAAAATGAAAAGTGTCACCATGAAAAATGTCAAAAATGACAAATTTCAAGATGGCAAATGTCAAAACTGACAAATTTCACAATGCTAAATGTCAAAAATGATAAGTGTCACCATGAAAAATCTCAAAAATGCCAAATTTCAAGATGGCAAATGTCCAAGATGTCAAATGACAAATGTCACAATGCTAAATGTCAAAAATGAAAAGTGTCACCATGAAAAATGTCAAAAATGACAAATTTTAAGATGGCAAATGTCAAAACTGACAAATGTCACAATGCTAAATGTCAAAAATGACAAATTTCAAGATGGCAAATGTCAAAGATGTCAAATGACAAATGTCACAATGCTAAATGTCAAAAATGATAAGTGTCACCATGAAAAATGGCAAAAATGACAAATTTCAAGATGGCAAATGTCCAAGATGTCAAATGACAAATGTCACAATGATGGATGTCAAAAATGACAAATTTCAAGATAGCAAATGTCAAAGATGTCAAATGACAAATGTCACAATGCTAAATGTCAAAAATGAAAAGTGTCACCATGAAAAATGTCAAAAATGACAAATTTTAAGATGGCAAATGTCAAAGATGTCAAATGACAAATGTCACAATGCTAAATGTCAAAAATGAAAAGTGTCAAAAATGACAAATTTCAAGATGGCAAATGTCAAAGATGTCAAATGACAAATGTCACAATGCTAAATGTCAAAAATGAAAAGTGTCACCATGAAAAATGTTAAAAATTACAAATTTCAAGATGGCAAATGTCAAAGATGTCAAATGACAAATGTCACAAGGCTAAATGTCAAAAATGAAAAGTGTCACCATGAAAAATGTCAAAAATAACAAATTTCAAGATGGCAAATGTCAAAGATGTCAAATGACAAATGTCACAATGCTAAATGTCAAAAATAAAAAGTGTCACCATGAAAAATGTCAAAAATGACAAATTTCAAGATGGCAAATGTCAAAACTGACAAATGTCACAATGCTAAATGTCAAAAATGATAAGTGTCACCATAAAAAATGTCAAAAATGACAAATTTCAAAATAGCAAATGTCCAAGATGTCAAATGACAAATGTCACAATGCTAAATGTCAAAAATGACAAATTTCAAGATGGCAAATGTCAAAGATGTCAAATGACAAATGGCACAATGCTAAATGTCAAAAATGAAAAGTGTCACCATGAAAAATGTCAAAAATGACAAATTTCAAGATGGCAAATGTCAAAGATGTCAAATGACAAATGTCACAATGCTAAATGTCAAAAATGAAAAGTGTCACCATGAAAAATGTCTAAAATAACAAATTTCAAGATGGCAAATGTCAAAGATGTCAAATGACAAATGTCACAATGCTAAATGTCAAAAATAAAAAGTGTCACCATGAAAAATGTCAAAAATAACAAATTTCAAGATGGCAAATGTCAAAGATGTCAAATGACAAATGTCACAATGCTAAATGTCAAAAATGAAAAGTGTCACCATGAAAAATATCAAAAATGACAAATTTCAAGATGGCAAATGTCAAAGATGTCAAATGACAAATGTCACAATGCTAAATGTCAAAAATGAAAAGTGTCAACATGAAAAATGTCAAAAATGTCAAAGATGACAAATGTCACAATGCTAAATGTCAAAAATGAAAAGTGTCACCATGAAAAATGTCAAAAATGACAAATTTCAAGATGGCAAATGTCAAAACTGACAAATTTCACAATGCTAAATGTCAAAAATGATAAGTGTCACCATGAAAAATCTCAAAAATGCCAAATTTCAAGATGGCAAATGTCCAAGATGTCAAATGACAAATGTCACAATGCTAAATGTCAAAAATGAAAAGTGTCACCATGAAAAATGTCAAAAATGACAAATTTTAAGATGGCAAATGTCAAAACTGACAAATGTCACAATGCTAAATGTCAAAAATGACAAATTTCAAGATGGCAAATGTCAAAGATGTCAAATGACAAATGTCACAATGCTAAATGTCAAAAATGATAAGTGTCACCATGAAAAATGGCAAAAATGACAAATTTCAAGATGGCAAATGTCCAAGATGTCAAATGACAAATGTCACAATGATGGATGTCAAAAATGACAAATTTCAAGATAGCAAATGTCAAAGATGTCAAATGACAAATGTCACAATGCTAAATGTCAAAAATGAAAAGTGTCACCATGAAAAATGTCAAAAATAACAAATTTCAAGATGGCAAATATCAAAGATGTCAAATGACAAATGTCACAATGCTAAATGTCAAAAATGATAAGTGTCACCATGAAAAATGTCAAAAATGACAAATTTCAAGATGGCAAATGTCCAAGATGTCAAATGACAAATGTCACAATGCTAAATGTCAAAAATGACAAATTTCAAGATGGCAAATGTCAAAGATGTCAAATGACAAATGTCACAATGCTAAATGTCAAAAATGAAAAGTGTCACCATGAAAAATGTCAAAAATGACAAATTTCAAGATGGCAAATGTCAAAGATGTCAAATGACAAATGTCACAATGCTAAATGTCAAAAATGAAAAGTGTCACCATGAAACATGTCAAAAATGACAAATTTCAAGATGGCAAATATCAAAGATGTCAAATGACAAATGTCACAATGCTAAATGTCAAAAATGACAAATTTCAAGATGGCAAATGTCAAAAATGTCAAATGACAAATGTCACAATGCTAAATGTCAAAAATGAAAAGTGTCACCATGAAAAATGTCAAAAATGACAAATTTCAAGATGGCAAATGTCAAAGATGTCAAATGACAAATGTCACAATGCTAAATGTCAAAAATGAAAAGTGTCACCATGAAAAATGTCAAAAATAACAAATTTCAGGATGGCAAATGTCAAAGATGTCAAATGACAAATGTCACAATGCTAAATGTCAAAAATGAAAAGTGTCACCATGAAAAATGTCAAAAATGACAAATTTCAAGATAGCAAATGTCAAAGATGTCAAATGACAAATGTCACAATGCTAAATGTCAAAAATGAAAAGTGTTACCATGAAAAATATCAAAAATAACAAATTTCAAGATGGCAAATGTCAAAGATGTCAAATGACAAATGTCACAATGCTAAATGTCAAAAATGAAAAGTGTCACCATGAAAAATGTCAAAAATGACAAATTTCAAGATGGCAAATGTCAAAACTGACAAATGTCACAATGCTAAATGTCAAAAATGAAAAGTGTCACCATGAAAAATGTCAAAAATGACAAATTTCAAGATGGAAAATGTCAAAGATGTCAAATGACAAATGTCACAATGCTAAATGTCAAAAATGAAAAGTGTCACCATGAAAAATGTCAAAAATAACAAATTTCAAGATGGCAAATGTCAAATGACAAATGTCACAATGCTAAATGTCAAAAATGAAAAGTGTCACCATGAAAAATGTCAAAAATGACAAATTTCAAGATGGCAAATGTCAAACATGTCAAATGACAAATTTCAAGATGGCAAATGTCAAACATGTCAAATGACAAATGTCACAATGCTAAATGTCAAAAATAAAAAGTGTCACCATGAAAAATGTCAAAAATGACAAATTTCAAGATGGCAAATGTCAAAGATGTCAAATGACAAATGTCACAATGCTAAATGTCAAAAATGAAAAGTGTCACCATGAAAAATGTCAAAAATGACAAATTTCAAGATGGCAAATGTCAAAACTGACAAATGTCACAATGATAAATGTCAAAAATGATAAGTGTCACCATGAAAAATGTTAAAAATGACAAATTTCAAGATGGCAAATGTCCAAGATGTCAAATGACAAATGTCACAATGCTAAATGTCAAAAATGAAAAATGTCACCATGAAAAATGTCAAAAATGACAAATTTTAAGATGGCAAATGTCAAAGATGTCAAATGACAAATGTCACAATGCTAAATGTCAAAAATGAAAAGTGTCAAAAATGACAAATTTCAAGATGGCAAATGTCAAAGATGTCAAATGACAAATGTCACAATGCTAAATGTCAAAAATGAAAAGTGTCACCATGAAAAATGTTAAAAATTACAAATTTCAAGATGGCAAATGTCAAAGATGTCAAATGACAAATGTCACAAGGCTAAATGTCAAAAATGAAAAGTGTCACCATGAAAAATGTCAAAAATAACAAATTTCAAGATGGCAAATGTCAAAGATGTCAAATGACAAATGTCACAATGCTAAATGTCAAAAATAAAAAGTGTCACCATGAAAAATGTCAAAAATGACAAATTTCAAGATGGCAAATGTCAAAACTGACAAATGTCACAATGCTAAATGTCAAAAATGATAAGTGTCACCATAAAAAATGTCAAAAATGACAAATTTCAAAATAGCAAATGTCCAAGATGTCAAATGACAAATGTCACAATGCTAAATGTCAAAAATGACAAATTTCAAGATGGCAAATGTCAAAGATGTCAAATGACAAATGGCACAATGCTAAATGTCAAAAATGAAAAGTGTCACCATGAAAAATGTCAAAAATGACAAATTTCAAGATGGCAAATGTCAAAGATGTCAAATGACAAATGTCACAATGCTAAATGTCAAAAATGAAAAGTGTCACCATGAAAAATGTCTAAAATAACAAATTTCAAGATGGCAAATGTCAAAGATGTCAAATGACAAATGTCACAATGCTAAATGTCAAAAATAAAAAGTGTCACCATGAAAAATGTCAAAAATAACAAATTTCAAGATGGCAAATGTCAAAGATGTCAAATGACAAATGTCACAATGCTAAATGTCAAAAATGAAAAGTGTCACCATGAAAAATATCAAAAATGACAAATTTCAAGATGGCAAATGTCAAAGATGTCAAATGACAAATGTCACAATGCTAAATGTCAAAAATGAAAAGTGTCAACATGAAAAATGTCAAAAATGTCAAAGATGACAAATGTCACAATGCTAAATGTCAAAAATGAAAAGTGTCACCATGAAAAATGTCAAAAATGACAAATTTCAAGATGGCAAATGTCAAAACTGACAAATTTCACAATGCTAAATGTCAAAAATGATAAGTGTCACCATGAAAAATCTCAAAAATGCCAAATTTCAAGATGGCAAATGTCCAAGATGTCAAATGACAAATGTCACAATGCTAAATGTCAAAAATGAAAAGTGTCACCATGAAAAATGTCAAAAATGACAAATTTTAAGATGGCAAATGTCAAAACTGACAAATGTCACAATGCTAAATGTCAAAAATGATAAGTGTCACCATAAAAAATGTCAAAAATGACAAATTTCAAAATAGCAAATGTCCAAGATGTCAAATGACAAATGTCACAATGCTAAATGTCAAAAATGAAAAGTGTCACCATGAAAAATGTCAAAAATGACAAATTTCAAGATGGCAAATGTCAAAGATGTCAAATGACAAATGTCACAATGCTAAATGTCAAAAATGAAAAGTGTCACCATGAAAAATGTCAAAAATAACAAATTTCAAGATGGCAAATGTCAAAGATGTCAAATAACAAATGTCACAATGCTAAATGTCAAAAATGAAAAGTGTCACCATGAAAAATGTCAAAAATGACAAATTTCAAGATGGCAAATGTCAAACATGTCAAATGACAAATTTCAAGATGGCAAATGTCAAACATGTCAAATGACAAATGTCACAATGCTAAATGTCAAAAATAAAAAGTGTCACCATGAAAAATGTCAAAAATGACAAATTTCAAGATGGCAAATGTCAAAGATGTCAAATGACAAATGTCACAATGCTAAATGTCAAAAATGAAAAGTGTCACCATGAAAAATGTCAAAAATGACAAATTTCAAGATGGCAAATGTCAAAACTGACAAATGTCACAATGATAAATGTCAAAAATGACAAATTTCAAGATGGCAAATGTCAAAGATGTCAAATGACAAATGTCACAATGCTAAATGTCAAAAATGAAAAGTGTCCCCATGAAAAATGTCAATAATGACAAATTTCAAGATGGCAAATGTCAAAGATGTCAAATGACAAATGTCACAATGCTAAATGTCAAAAATGAAAAGTGTCACCATGAAAAATGTCAAAAATGACAAATTTCAAGATGGCAAATGTCAAACATGTCAAATGACAAATTTCAAGATGGCAAATGTCAAACATGTCAAATGACAAATGTCACAATGCTAAATGTCAAAAATAAAAAGTGTCACCATGAAAAATGTCAAAAATGACAAATTTCAAGATGGCAAATGTCAAAGATGTCAAATGACAAATGTCACAATGCTAAATGTCAAAAATGAAAAGTGTCACCATGAAAAATGTCAAAAATGACAAATTTCAAGATGGCAAATGTCAAAACTGACAAATGTCACAATGATAAATGTCAAAAATGATAAGTGTCACCATGAAAAATGTTAAAAATGACAAATTTCAAGATGGCAAATGTCCAAGATGTCAAATGACAAATGTCACAATGCTAAATGTCAAAAATGAAAAATGTCACCATGAAAAATGTCAAAAATGACAAATTTTAAGATGGCAAATGTCAAAGATGTCAAATGACAAATGTCACAATGCTAAATGTCAAAAATGAAAAGTGTCAAAAATGACAAATTTCAAGATGGCAAATGTCAAAGATGTCAAATGACAAATGTCACAATGCTAAATGTCAAAAATGAAAAGTGTCACCATGAAAAATGTTAAAAATTACAAATTTCAAGATGGCAAATGTCAAAGATGTCAAATGACAAATGTCACAAGGCTAAATGTCAAAAATGAAAAGTGTCACCATGAAAAATGTCAAAAATAACAAATTTCAAGATGGCAAATGTCAAAGATGTCAAATGACAAATGTCACAATGCTAAATGTCAAAAATAAAAAGTGTCACCATGAAAAATGTCAAAAATGACAAATTTCAAGATGGCAAATGTCAAAACTGACAAATGTCACAATGCTAAATGTCAAAAATGATAAGTGTCACCATAAAAAATGTCAAAAATGACAAATTTCAAAATAGCAAATGTCCAAGATGTCAAATGACAAATGTCACAATGCTAAATGTCAAAAATGACAAATTTCAAGATGGCAAATGTCAAAGATGTCAAATGACAAATGGCACAATGCTAAATGTCAAAAATGAAAAGTGTCACCATGAAAAATGTCAAAAATGACAAATTTCAAGATGGCAAATGTCAAAGATGTCAAATGACAAATGTCACAATGCTAAATGTCAAAAATGAAAAGTGTCACCATGAAAAATGTCTAAAATAACAAATTTCAAGATGGCAAATGTCAAAGATGTCAAATGACAAATGTCACAATGCTAAATGTCAAAAATAAAAAGTGTCACCATGAAAAATGTCAAAAATAACAAATTTCAAGATGGCAAATGTCAAAGATGTCAAATGACAAATGTCACAATGCTAAATGTCAAAAATGAAAAGTGTCACCATGAAAAATATCAAAAATGACAAATTTCAAGATGGCAAATGTCAAAGATGTCAAATGACAAATGTCACAATGCTAAATGTCAAAAATGAAAAGTGTCAACATGAAAAATGTCAAAAATGTCAAAGATGACAAATGTCACAATGCTAAATGTCAAAAATGAAAAGTGTCACCATGAAAAATGTCAAAAATGACAAATTTCAAGATGGCAAATGTCAAAACTGACAAATTTCACAATGCTAAATGTCAAAAATGATAAGTGTCACCATGAAAAATCTCAAAAATGCCAAATTTCAAGATGGCAAATGTCCAAGATGTCAAATGACAAATGTCACAATGCTAAATGTCAAAAATGAAAAGTGTCACCATGAAAAATGTCAAAAATGACAAATTTTAAGATGGCAAATGTCAAAGATGTCAAATGACAAATGTCACAATGCTAAATGTCAAAAATGAAAAGTGTCAAAAATGACAAATTTCAAGATGGCAAATATCTAAGATGTCAAATGTCAAATGTCACAATGCTAAATGTCAAAAATGAAAAGTGTCACCGTGAAAAATGTCAAAAATGACAAATTTCAAGATGGCAAATGTCAAAGATGTCAAATAACAAATGTCACAATGCTAAATGTCAAAAATGAAAAGTGTCACCATGAAAAATGTCAAAAATGACAAATTTCAAGATGGCAAATGTCAAAGATGTCAAATGACAAATGTCACAATGCTAAATGTCAAAAATGAAAAGTGTCCCCATGAAAAATGTCAATAATGACAAATTTCAAGATGGCAAATGTCAAAGATGTCAAATAACAAATGTCACAATGCTAAATGTCAAAAATGAAAAGTGTCACCATGAAAAATGTCAAAAATGACAAATTTCAAGATGGCAAATGTCAAAGATGTCAAATGACAAATGTCACAATGCTAAATGTCAAAAATGAAAAGTGTCACCATGAAAAATGTCAAAAATAACAAATTTCAAGATGGCAAATGTCAAAGATGTCAAATGACAAATGTCACAATGCTAAATGTCAAAAATGAAAAGTGTCACCATGAAAAATGTCAAAAATGACAAATTTCAAGATGGCAAATGTCAAAGATGTCAAATGACAAATGTCACAATGCTAAATGTCAAAAATGAAAAGTGTCACCATGAAAAATGTCAAAAATAACAAATTTCAAGATGGCAAATGTCAAAGATGTCAAATGACAAATGTCACAATGCTAAATGTCAAAAATGAAAAGTGTCAAAAATGACAAATTTCAAGATGGCAAATGTCAAAACTGACAAATGTCACAATGCTAAATGTCAAAAATGAAAAGTGTCACCATGAAAAATGTCAAAAATGACAAATTTCAAGATGGCAAATGTTCAAGATGTCAAATGACAAATGTCACAATGCTAAATGTCAAAAATGACAAATTTCAAGATGGCAAATGTCAAAGATGTCAAATGACAAATGTCACAATGCTAAATGTCAAAAATGAAAAGTGTCAAAAATGACAAATTTCAAGATGGCAAATGTCTAAGGTGTCAAATGACAAATGTCACAATGCTAAATGTCAAAAATGAAAAGTGTCACCGTGAAAAATGTCAAAAATGACAAATTTCAAGATGGCAAATGTCAAAGATGTCAAATGACAAATGTCACAATGCTAAATGTCAAAAATGAAAAGTGTCACCATGAAAAATGTCAAAAATGACAAATTTCAAGATGGCAAATGTCAAAGATGTCAAATGACAAATGTCACAATGCTAAATGTCAAAAATGAAAAGTGTCCCCATAAAAAATGTCAATAATGACAAATTTCAAGATGGCAAATGTCAAAGATGTCAAATGACAAATGTCACAATGCTAAATGTCAAAAATGAAAAGAGTCACCATGAAAAATGTCAAAAATAACAAATTTCAAGATGTCAAATGTCAAAGATGTCAAATGACAAATGTCACAATGCTAAATGTCAAAAATGAAAAGTGTCACTATGAAAAATGTCAAAAATGACAAATTTTAAGATGGCAAATGTCAAAACTGACAAATGTCACAATGCTAAATGTCAAAAATGATAAGTGTCACCATGAAAAATGTCAAAAATGACAAATTTCAAGATGGCAAATGTCCAAGATGTCAAATGACAAATGTCACAATGCTAAATGTCAAAATTGACAAATTTCAAGATGGCAAATGTCAAAGATGTCAAATGACAAATGTCACAATGCTAAATGTCAAAAATGAAAAGTGTCACCATGAAAAATGTCAAAAATGACAAACTTCAAGATGGCAAATGTCAAAGATGTCAAACGACAAATGTCACAATGCTAAATGTCAAAAATGAAAAGTGTCACCATGAAAAATGTCAAAAATGACAAATTTCAAGATGGCAAATATCAAAGATGTCAAATGACAAATGTCACAATGCTAAATGTCAAAAATGACAAATTTCAAGATGGCAAATGTCAAAGATGTCAAATGACAAATGTCACAATGCTAAATGTCAAAAATGAAAAGTGTCACCATAAAAAATGTCAAAAATGACAAATTTCAAGATTGCAAATGTCAAAGATGTCAAATGACAAATGTCACAATGCTAAATGTCAAAAATGAAAAGTGTCACCATAAAATGTCAAAAATAACAAATTTCAAGATGGCAAATGTCAAAGATGTCAAATGACAAATGTCACAATGCTAAATGTCAAAAATAAAAAGTGTCACCATGAAAAATGTCAAAAATGACAAATTTCAAGATGGCAAATGTCAAAGATGTCAAATGACAAATGTCACAATGCTAAATGTCAAAAATGAAAAGTGTCACCATGAAAAATGTCAAAAATAACAAATTTTAAGATGGCAAATGTCAAAGATGTCAAAACTGACAAATGTCACAATGCTAAATGTCAAAAATGATAAGTGTCACCATGAAAAATGTCAAAAATGACAAATTTCAAGATGGCAAATGTCCAAGATGTGAAATGACAAATGTCACAATGCTAAATGTCAAAAATGACAAATTTCAAGATGGCAAATGTCAAAGATGTCAAATGACAAATGTCACAATGCTAAATGTTAAAAATGAAAAGTGTCACCATGAAAAATGTTAAAAATGACAAATTTCAAGATGGCAAATGTCAAAGATGTCAAATGACAAATGTCACAATGCTAAATGTCAAAAATGAAAAGTGTCCCCATGAAAAATGTCAATAATGACAAATTTCAAGATGGCAAATGTCAAAGATGTCAAATGACAAATGTCACAATGCTAAATGTCAAAAATGAAAAGTGTCACCATGAAAAATGTCAAAAATGACAAATTTCAAGATGGCAAATGTCAAACATGTCAAATGACAAATTTCAAGATGGCAAATGTCAAACATGTCAAATGACAAATGTCACAATGCTAAATGTCAAAAATAAAAAGTGTCACCATGAAAAATGTCAAAAATGACAAATTTCAAGATGGCAAATGTCAAAGATGTCAAATGACAAATGTCACAATGCTAAATGTCAAAAATGAAAAGTGTCACCATGAAAAATGTCAAAAATGACAAATTTCAAGATGGCAAATGTCAAAACTGACAAATGTCACAATGATAAATGTCAAAAATGATAAGTGTCACCATGAAAAATGTTAAAAATGACAAATTTCAAGATGGCAAATGTCCAAGATGTCAAATGACAAATGTCACAATGCTAAATGTCAAAAATGAAAAATGTCACCATGAAAAATGTCAAAAATGACAAATTTTAAGATGGCAAATGTCAAAGATGTCAAATGACAAATGTCACAATGCTAAATGTCAAAAATGAAAAGTGTCAAAAATGACAAATTTCAAGATGGCAAATGTCAAAGATGTCAAATGACAAATGTCACAATGCTAAATGTCAAAAATGAAAAGTGTCACCATGAAAAATGTTAAAAATTACAAATTTCAAGATGGCAAATGTCAAAGATGTCAAATGACAAATGTCACAAGGCTAAATGTCAAAAATGAAAAGTGTCACCATGAAAAATGTCAAAAATAACAAATTTCAAGATGGCAAATGTCAAAGATGTCAAATGACAAATGTCACAATGCTAAATGTCAAAAATAAAAAGTGTCACCATGAAAAATGTCAAAAATGACAAATTTCAAGATGGCAAATGTCAAAACTGACAAATGTCACAATGCTAAATGTCAAAAATGATAAGTGTCACCATAAAAAATGTCAAAAATGACAAATTTCAAAATAGCAAATGTCCAAGATGTCAAATGACAAATGTCACAATGCTAAATGTCAAAAATGACAAATTTCAAGATGGCAAATGTCAAAGATGTCAAATGACAAATGGCACAATGCTAAATGTCAAAAATGAAAAGTGTCACCATGAAAAATGTCAAAAATGACAAATTTCAAGATGGCAAATGTCAAAGATGTCAAATGACAAATGTCACAATGCTAAATGTCAAAAATGAAAAGTGTCACCATGAAAAATGTCTAAAATAACAAATTTCAAGATGGCAAATGTCAAAGATGTCAAATGACAAATGTCACAATGCTAAATGTCAAAAATAAAAAGTGTCACCATGAAAAATGTCAAAAATAACAAATTTCAAGATGGCAAATGTCAAAGATGTCAAATGACAAATGTCACAATGCTAAATGTCAAAAATGAAAAGTGTCACCATGAAAAATATCAAAAATGACAAATTTCAAGATGGCAAATGTCAAAGATGTCAAATGACAAATGTCACAATGCTAAATGTCAAAAATGAAAAGTGTCAACATGAAAAATGTCAAAAATGTCAAAGATGACAAATGTCACAATGCTAAATGTCAAAAATGAAAAGTGTCACCTTAAAAAATGTCAAAAATGACAAATTTCAAGATGGCAAATGTCAAAACTGACAAATTTCACAATGCTAAATGTCAAAAATGATAAGTGTCACCATGAAAAATCTCAAAAATGCCAAATTTCAAGATGGCAAATGTCCAAGATGTCAAATGACAAATGTCACAATGCTAAATGTCAAAAATGAAAAGTGTCACCATGAAAAATGTCAAAAATGACAAATTTTAAGATGGCAAATGTCAAAGATGTCAAATGACAAATGTCACAATGCTAAATGTCAAAAATGAAAAGTGTCAAAAATGACAAATTTCAAGATGGCAAATATCTAAGATGTCAAATGTCAAATGTCACAATGCTAAATGTCAAAAATGAAAAGTGTCACCGTGAAAAATGTCAAAAATGACAAATTTCAAGATGGCAAATGTCAAAGATGTCAAATAACAAATGTCACAATGCTAAATGTCAAAAATGAAAAGTGTCACCATGAAAAATGTCAAAAATGACAAATTTCAAGATGGCAAATGTCAAAGATGTCAAATGACAAATGTCACAATGCTAAATGTCAAAAATGAAAAGTGTCCCCATGAAAAATGTCAATAATGACAAATTTCAAGATGGCAAATGTCAAAGATGTCAAATGACAAATGTCACAATGCTAAATGTCAAAAATGAAAAGTGTCACCATGAAAAATGTCAAAAATGACAAATTTCAAGATGGCAAATGTCAAAGATGTCAAATGACAAATGTCACAATGCTAAATGTCAAAAATGAAAAGTGTCACCATGAAAAATGTCAAAAATAACAAATTTCAAGATGGCAAATGTCAAAGATGTCAAATGACAAATGTCACAATGCTAAATGTCAAAAATGAAAAGTGTCACCATGAAAAATGTCAAAAATGACAAATTTCAAGATGGCAAATGTCAAAGATGTCAAATGACAAATGTCACAATGCTAAATGTCAAAAATGAAAAGTGTCACCATGAAAAATGTCAAAAATAACAAATTTCAAGATGGCAAATGTCAAAGATGTCAAATGACAAATGTCACAATGCTAAATGTCAAAAATGAAAAGTGTCAAAAATGACAAATTTCAAGATGGCAAATGTCAAAACTGACAAATGTCACAATGCTAAATGTCAAAAATGAAAAGTGTCACCATGAAAAATGTCAAAAATGACAAATTTCAAGATGGCAAATGTTCAAGATGTCAAATGACAAATGTCACAATGCTAAATGTCAAAAATGACAAATTTCAAGATGGCAAATGTCAAAGATGTCAAATGACAAATGTCACAATGCTAAATGTCAAAAATGAAAAGTGTCAAAAATGACAAATTTCAAGATGGCAAATGTCTAAGGTGTCAAATGACAAATGTCACAATGCTAAATGTCAAAAATGAAAAGTGTCACCGTGAAAAATGTCAAAAATGACAAATTTCAAGATGGCAAATGTCAAAGATGTCAAATGACAAATGTCACAATGCTAAATGTCAAAAATGAAAAGTGTCACCATGAAAAATGTCAAAAATGACAAATTTCAAGATGGCAAATGTCAAAGATGTCAAATGACAAATGTCACAATGCTAAATGTCAAAAATGAAAAGTGTCCCCATAAAAAATGTCAATAATGACAAATTTCAAGATGGCAAATGTCAAAGATGTCAAATGACAAATGTCACAATGCTAAATGTCAAAAATGAAAAGAGTCACCATGAAAAATGTCAAAAATAACAAATTTCAAGATGTCAAATGTCAAAGATGTCAAATGACAAATGTCACAATGCTAAATGTCAAAAATGAAAAGTGTCACTATGAAAAATGTCAAAAATGACAAATTTTAAGATGGCAAATGTCAAAACTGACAAATGTCACAATGCTAAATGTCAAAAATGATAAGTGTCACCATGAAAAATGTCAAAAATGACAAATTTCAAGATGGCAAATGTCCAAGATGTCAAATGACAAATGTCACAATGCTAAATGTCAAAATTGACAAATTTCAAGATGGCAAATGTCAAAGATGTCAAATGACAAATGTCACAATGCTAAATGTCAAAAATGAAAAGTGTCACCATGAAAAATGTCAAAAATGACAAACTTCAAGATGGCAAATGTCAAAGATGTCAAACGACAAATGTCACAATGCTAAATGTCAAAAATGAAAAGTGTCACCATGAAAAATGTCAAAAATGACAAATTTCAAGATGGCAAATATCAAAGATGTCAAATGACAAATGTCACAATGCTAAATGTCAAAAATGACAAATTTCAAGATGGCAAATGTCAAAGATGTCAAATGACAAATGTCACAATGCTAAATGTCAAAAATGAAAAGTGTCACCATAAAAAATGTCAAAAATGACAAATTTCAAGATTGCAAATGTCAAAGATGTCAAATGACAAATGTCACAATGCTAAATGTCAAAAATGAAAAGTGTCACCATAAAATGTCAAAAATAACAAATTTCAAGATGGCAAATGTCAAAGATGTCAAATGACAAATGTCACAATGCTAAATGTCAAAAATAAAAAGTGTCACCATGAAAAATGTCAAAAATGACAAATTTCAAGATGGCAAATGTCAAAGATGTCAAATGACAAATGTCACAATGCTAAATGTCAAAAATGAAAAGTGTCACCATGAAAAATGTCAAAAATAACAAATTTTAAGATGGCAAATGTCAAAGATGTCAAAACTGACAAATGTCACAATGCTAAATGTCAAAAATGATAAGTGTCACCATGAAAAATGTCAAAAATGACAAATTTCAAGATGGCAAATGTCCAAGATGTGAAATGACAAATGTCACAATGCTAAATGTCAAAAATGACAAATTTCAAGATGGCAAATGTCAAAGATGTCAAATGACAAATGTCACAATGCTAAATGTTAAAAATGAAAAGTGTCACCATGAAAAATGTTAAAAATGACAAATTTCAAGATGGCAAATGTCAAAGATGTCAAATGACAAATGTCACAATGCTAAATGTCAAAAATGAAAAGTGTCACCATGTAAAATGTCAAAAATGACAAATTTCAAGATGGCAAATATCAAAGATGTCAAATGACAAATGTCACAATGCTAAATGTCAAAAATGACAAATTTCAAGATGGCAAATGTCAAAGATGTCAAATGACAAATGTCACAATGCTAAATGTCAAAAATGAAAAGTGTCACCATGAAAAATGTCAAAAATGACAAATTTCAAGATGGCAAATGTCAAAGATGTCAAATGACAAATGTCACAATGCTAAATGTCAAAAATGACAAATTTCAAGATGGCAAATGTCAAAGATGTCAAATGACAAATGTCACAATGCTAAATGTCAAAAATAAAAAGTGTCACCATGAAAAATGTCAAAAATGACAAATTTCAAGATGGCAAATGTCAAAGATGTCAAATGACAAATGTCACAATGCTAAATGTCAAAAATGAAAAGTGTCACCATGAAAAATGTCAAAAATGACAAATTTCAAGATGGCAAATGTCCAAGATGTGAAATGACAAATGTCACAATGCTAAATATCAAAAATGACAAATTTCAAGATGGCAAATATCAAAGATGTCAAATGACAAATGTCACAATGCTAAATGTCAAAAATGAAAAGTGTCACCATGAAAAATGTCAAAAATGACAAATTTCAAGATGGCAAATGTCAAAGATGTCAAAACTGACAAATGTCACAATGCTAAATGTCAAAAGTGATAAGTGTCACCATGAAAAATGTCAAAAATGACAAATTTCAAGATGGCAAATGTCCAAGATGTGAAATGACAAATGTCACAATGCTAAATGTCAAAAATGACAAATTTCAAGATGGCAAATGTCAAAGATGTCAAATGACAAATGTCACAATGCTAAATGTCAAAAATGAAAAGTGTCACCATGAAAAATGTCAAAAATGACAAATTTCAAGATGGCAAATATCAAAGATGTCAAATGACAAATGTCACAATGCTAAATGTCAAAAATGAAAAGTGTCACCATGAAAAATGTCAAAAATAACAAATTTCAAGATGGCAAATGTCAAAGATGTCAAATAACAAATGTCACAATGCTAAATGTCAAAAATGAAAAGTGTCACCATGAAAAATGTCAAAAATGACAAATTTCACGATGGCAAATGTCAAAGATGTCAAATGACAAATGTCACAATGCTAAATGTCAAAAATGAAAAGTGTCACCATGAAAAATGTCAAAAATAACAAATTTCAAGATGGCAAATGTCAAAGATGTCAAATGACAAATGTCACAATGCTAAATGTCAAAAATGAAAAGTGTCACCATGAAAAATGTCAAAATTGACAAATTTCAAGATGGCAAATGTCAAAACTGACAAATGTCACAATGATAAATGTCAAAAATGATAAGTGTCACCATGAAAAATGTCAAAAATGACAAATTTCAAAATAGCAAATGTCCAAGATGTCAAATGACAAATGTCACAATGCTAAATGTCAAAAATGACAAATTTCAAGATGGCAAATGTCAAAGATGTCAAATGACAAATGGCACAATGCTAAATGTCAAAAATGAAAAGTGTCACCATGAAAAATGTAAAAAATGACAAATTTCAAGATGGCAAATGTAAAAGATGTCAAATGACAAATGTCACAATGCTAAATGTCAAAAATGAAAAGTGTCAAAAATGCCAAATTTCAAGATGGCAAATGTCTAAGATGTCAAATGACAAATGTCACAATGCTAAATGTCAAAAATGAAAAGTGTCACCGTGAAAAATGTCAAAAATGACAAATTTCAAGATGGCAAATGTCAAAGATGTCAAATGACAAATGTCACAATGCTAAATGTCAAAAATGAAAAGTGTCACCATGAAAAATGTCAAAAATGACAAATTTCAAGATGGCAAATGTCAAAGATGTCAAATGACAAATGTCATAATGCTAAATGTCAAAAATGAAAAGTGTCTCCATGAAAAATGTCAATAATGACAAATTTCAAGATGACAAATGTCAAAGATGTCAAATGACAAATGTAAAAATGCTAAATGTCAAAAATGAAAAGTGTCACCATGAAAAATGTCAAAAATGACAAATTTCAAGATGGCAAATGTCAAAGATGTCGAATATGACAAATGTCACAATGATAAATGTCAAAAATGAAAAGTGTCACCATGAAAAATGCCAAAAATGACAAATTTCAAGATGGCAAATGTCAAAGATGTCAAATGACAAATGTCACAATGCTAAATGTCAAAAATGAAAAGTGTCACCATGAAAAATGTCAAAAATGACAAATTTCAAGATGGCAAATATCAAAGATGTCAAATGACAAATGTCACAATGCTAAATGTCAAAAATGACAAATTTCAAGATGGCAAATGTCAAAGATGTCAAATGACAAATGTCACAATGCTAAATGTCAAAAATGAAAAGTGTCACCATGAAAAATGTCAAAAATGACAAATTTCAAGATGGCAAATGTCAAAGATGTCAAATGACAAATGTCACAATGCTAAATGTCAAAAATGAAAAGTGTCACCATGAAAAATGTCAAAAATAACAAATTTCAAGATGGCAAATGTCAAAGATGTCAAATGACAAATATCACAATGCTAAATGTCAAAAATGAAAAGTGTCACCATGAAAAATGTCAAAAATGACAAATTTCAAGATAGCAAATGTCAAAGATGTCAATTGACAAATTTCACAATGCTAAATGTCAAAAATGAAAAGTGTCACCATGAAAAATGTCAAAAATAACAAATTTCAAGATGGCAAATGTCAAAGATGTCAAATGACAAATGTCACAATGCTAAATGTCATAAATGAAAAGTGTCACCATGAAAAATGTCAAAAATGACAAATTTCAAGATGGCAAATGTCAAAACTGACAAATGTCACAATGCTAAATGTCAAAAATGATAAGTGTCACCATGAAAAATGTCAAAAATGACAAATTTCAAGATGGCAAATGTCCAAGATGTCAAATGACAAATGTCACAATGCTAAATGTCAAAAATGACAAATTTCAAGATGGCAAATGTCAAAAATGTCAAATGACAAATGTCACAATGCTAAATGTCAAAAATGAAAAGTGTCACCATGAAAAATGTCAAAAATGACAAATTTCAAGATGGCAAATGTCCAAGATGTCAAATGACAAATGTCACAATGCTAAATGTCAAAAATGAAAAGTGTCACCATGAAAAATGTCAAAAATGACAAATTTTAAGATGGCAAATGTCAAAGATGTCAAATGACAAATGTCACAATGCTAAATGTCAAAAATGAAAAGTGTCAAAAATGACAAATTTCAAGATGGCAAATATCTAAGATGTCAAATGTCAAATGTCACAATGCTAAATGTCAAAAATGAAAAGTGTCACCGTGAAAAATGTCAAAAATGACAAATTTCAAGATGGCAAATGTCAAAGATGTCAAATAACAAATGTCACAATGCTAAATGTCAAAAATGAAAAGTGTCACCATGAAAAATGTCAAAAATGACAAATTTCAAGATGGCAAATGTCAAAGATGTCAAATGACAAATGTCACAATGCTAAATGTCAAAAATGAAAAGTGTCAAAAATGACAAATTTCAAGATGGCAAATATCTAAGATGTCAAATGTCAAATGTCACAATGCTAAATGTCAAAAATGAAAAGTGTCACCGTGAAAAATGTCAAAAATGACAAATTTCAAGATGGCAAATGTCAAAGATGTCAAATGACAAATGTCACAATGCTAAATGTCAAAAATGAAAAGTGTCACCATGAAAAATGTCAAAAATAACAAATTTCAAGATGGCAAATGTCAAAGATGTCAAATGACAAATGTCACAATGCTAAATGTCAAAAATGAAAAGTGTCACCATGAAAAATGTCAAAAATGACAAATTTCAAGATGGCAAATGTCAAAACTGACAAATTTCACAATGCTAAATGTCAAAAATGATAAGTGTCACCATGAAAAATCTCAAAAATGCCAAATTTCAAGATGGCAAATGTCCAAGATGTCAAATGACAAATGTCACAATGCTAAATGTCAAAAATGAAAAGTGTCACCATGAAAAATGTCAAAAATGACAAATTTTAAGATGGCAAATGTCAAAGATGTCAAATGACAAATGTCACAATGCTAAATGTCAAAAATGAAAAGTGTCAAAAATGACAAATTTCAAGATGGCAAATATCTAAGATGTCAAATGTCAAATGTCACAATGCTAAATGTCAAAAATGAAAAGTGTCACCGTGAAAAATGTCAAAAATGACAAATTTCAAGATGGCAAATGTCAAAGATGTCAAATAACAAATGTCACAATGCTAAATGTCAAAAATGAAAAGTGTCACCATGAAAAATGTCAAAAATGACAAATTTCAAGATGGCAAATGTCAAAGATGTCAAATGACAAATGTCACAATGCTAAATGTCAAAAATGAAAAGTGTCCCCATGAAAAATGTCAATAATGACAAATTTCAAGATGGCAAATGTCAAAGATGTCAAATGACAAATGTCACAATGCTAAATGTCAAAAATGAAAAGTGTCACCATGAAAAATGTCAAAAATGACAAATTTCAAGATGGCAAATGTCAAAGATGTCAAATGACAAATGTCACAATGCTAAATGTCAAAAATGAAAAGTGTCACCATGAAAAATGTCAAAAATAACAAATTTCAAGATGGCAAATGTCAAAGATGTCAAATGACAAATGTCACAATGCTAAATGTCAAAAATGAAAAGTGTCACCATGAAAAATGTCAAAAATGACAAATTTCAAGATGGCAAATGTCAAAGATGTCAAATGACAAATGTCACAATGCTAAATGTCAAAAATGAAAAGTGTCACCATGAAAAATGTCAAAAATAACAAATTTCAAGATGGCAAATGTCAAAGATGTCAAATGACAAATGTCAAAATGCTAAATGTCAAAAATGAAAAGTGTCAAAAATGACAAATTTCAAGATGGCAAATGTCAAAACTGACAAATGTCACAATGCTAAATGTCAAAAATGAAAAGTGTCACCATGAAAAATGTCAAAAATGACAAATTTCAAGATGGCAAATGTTCAAGATGTCAAATGACAAATGTCACAATGCTAAATGTCAAAAATGACAAATTTCAAGATGGCAAATGTCAAAGATGTCAAATGACAAATGTCACAATGCTAAATGTCAAAAATGAAAAGTGTCAAAAATGACAAATTTCAAGATGGCAAATGTCTAAGGTGTCAAATGACAAATGTCACAATGCTAAATGTCAAAAATGAAAAGTGTCACCGTGAAAAATGTCAAAAATGACAAATTTCAAGATGGCAAATGTCAAAGATGTCAAATGACAAATGTCACAATGCTAAATGTCAAAAATGAAAAGTGTCACCATGAAAAATGTCAAAAATGACAAATTTCAAGATGGCAAATGTCAAAGATGTCAAATGACAAATGTCACAATGCTAAATGTCAAAAATGAAAAGTGTCCCCATAAAAAATGTCAATAATGACAAATTTCAAGATGGCAAATGTCAAAGATGTCAAATGACAAATGTCACAATGCTAAATGTCAAAAATGAAAAGAGTCACCATGAAAAATGTCAAAAATAACAAATTTCAAGATGTCAAATGTCAAAGATGTCAAATGACAAATGTCACAATGCTAAATGTCAAAAATGAAAAGTGTCACTATGAAAAATGTCAAAAATGACAAATTTTAAGATGGCAAATGTCAAAACTGACAAATGTCACAATGCTAAATGTCAAAAATGATAAGTGTCACCATGAAAAATGTCAAAAATGACAAATTTCAAGATGGCAAATGTCCAAGATGTCAAATGACAAATGTCACAATGCTAAATGTCAAAATTGACAAATTTCAAGATGGCAAATGTCAAAGATGTCAAATGACAAATGTCACAATGCTAAATGTCAAAAATGAAAAGTGTCACCATGAAAAATGTCAAAAATGACAAACTTCAAGATGGCAAATGTCAAAGATGTCAAACGACAAATGTCACAATGCTAAATGTCAAAAATGAAAAGTGTCACCATGAAAAATGTCAAAAATGACAAATTTCAAGATGGCAAATATCAAAGATGTCAAATGACAAATGTCACAATGCTAAATGTCAAAAATGACAAATTTCAAGATGGCAAATGTCAAAGATGTCAAATGACAAATGTCACAATGCTAAATGTCAAAAATGAAAAGTGTCACCATAAAAAATGTCAAAAATGACAAATTTCAAGATTGCAAATGTCAAAGATGTCAAATGACAAATGTCACAATGCTAAATGTCAAAAATGAAAAGTGTCACCATAAAATGTCAAAAATAACAAATTTCAAGATGGCAAATGTCAAAGATGTCAAATGACAAATGTCACAATGCTAAATGTCAAAAATAAAAAGTGTCACCATGAAAAATGTCAAAAATGACAAATTTCAAGATGGCAAATGTCAAAGATGTCAAATGACAAATGTCACAATGCTAAATGTCAAAAATGAAAAGTGTCACCATGAAAAATGTCAAAAATAACAAATTTTAAGATGGCAAATGTCAAAGATGTCAAAACTGACAAATGTCACAATGCTAAATGTCAAAAATGATAAGTGTCACCATGAAAAATGTCAAAAATGACAAATTTCAAGATGGCAAATGTCCAAGATGTGAAATGACAAATGTCACAATGCTAAATGTCAAAAATGACAAATTTCAAGATGGCAAATGTCAAAGATGTCAAATGACAAATGTCACAATGCTAAATGTTAAAAATGAAAAGTGTCACCATGAAAAATGTTAAAAATGACAAATTTCAAGATGGCAAATGTCAAAGATGTCAAATGACAAATGTCACAATGCTAAATGTCAAAAATGAAAAGTGTCACCATGTAAAATGTCAAAAATGACAAATTTCAAGATGGCAAATATCAAAGATGTCAAATGACAAATGTCACAATGCTAAATGTCAAAAATGACAAATTTCAAGATGGCAAATGTCAAAGATGTCAAATGACAAATGTCACAATGCTAAATGTCAAAAATGAAAAGTGTCACCATGAAAAATGTCAAAAATGACAAATTTCAAGATGGCAAATGTCAAAGATGTCAAATGACAAATGTCACAATGCTAAATGTCAAAAATGACAAATTTCAAGATGGCAAATGTCAAAGATGTCAAATGACAAATGTCACAATGCTAAATGTCAAAAATAAAAAGTGTCACCATGAAAAATGTCAAAAATGACAAATTTCAAGATGGCAAATGTCAAAGATGTCAAATGACAAATGTCACAATGCTAAATGTCAAAAATGAAAAGTGTCACCATGAAAAATGTCAAAAATGACAAATTTCAAGATGGCAAATGTCCAAGATGTGAAATGACAAATGTCACAATGCTAAATATCAAAAATGACAAATTTCAAGATGGCAAATATCAAAGATGTCAAATGACAAATGTCACAATGCTAAATGTCAAAAATGAAAAGTGTCACCATGAAAAATGTCAAAAATGACAAATTTCAAGATGGCAAATGTCAAAGATGTCAAAACTGACAAATGTCACAATGCTAAATGTCAAAAGTGATAAGTGTCACCATGAAAAATGTCAAAAATGACAAATTTCAAGATGGCAAATGTCCAAGATGTGAAATGACAAATGTCACAATGCTAAATGTCAAAAATGACAAATTTCAAGATGGCAAATGTCAAAGATGTCAAATGACAAATGTCACAATGCTAAATGTCAAAAATGAAAAGTGTCACCATGAAAAATGTCAAAAATGACAAATTTCAAGATGGCAAATATCAAAGATGTCAAATGACAAATGTCACAATGCTAAATGTCAAAAATGAAAAGTGTCACCATGAAAAATGTCAAAAATAACAAATTTCAAGATGGCAAATGTCAAAGATGTCAAATAACAAATGTCACAATGCTAAATGTCAAAAATGAAAAGTGTCACCATGAAAAATGTCAAAAATGACAAATTTCACGATGGCAAATGTCAAAGATGTCAAATGACAAATGTCACAATGCTAAATGTCAAAAATGAAAAGTGTCACCATGAAAAATGTCAAAAATAACAAATTTCAAGATGGCAAATGTCAAAGATGTCAAATGACAAATGTCACAATGCTAAATGTCAAAAATGAAAAGTGTCACCATGAAAAATGTCAAAATTGACAAATTTCAAGATGGCAAATGTCAAAACTGACAAATGTCACAATGATAAATGTCAAAAATGATAAGTGTCACCATGAAAAATGTCAAAAATGACAAATTTCAAAATAGCAAATGTCCAAGATGTCAAATGACAAATGTCACAATGCTAAATGTCAAAAATGACAAATTTCAAGATGGCAAATGTCAAAGATGTCAAATGACAAATGGCACAATGCTAAATGTCAAAAATGAAAAGTGTCACCATGAAAAATGTAAAAAATGACAAATTTCAAGATGGCAAATGTAAAAGATGTCAAATGACAAATGTCACAATGCTAAATGTCAAAAATGAAAAGTGTCAAAAATGCCAAATTTCAAGATGGCAAATGTCTAAGATGTCAAATGACAAATGTCACAATGCTAAATGTCAAAAATGAAAAGTGTCACCGTGAAAAATGTCAAAAATGACAAATTTCAAGATGGCAAATGTCAAAGATGTCAAATGACAAATGTCACAATGCTAAATGTCAAAAATGAAAAGTGTCACCATGAAAAATGTCAAAAATGACAAATTTCAAGATGGCAAATGTCAAAGATGTCAAATGACAAATGTCATAATGCTAAATGTCAAAAATGAAAAGTGTCCCCATGAAAAATGTCAATAATGACAAATTTCAAGATGACAAATGTCAAAGATGTCAAATGACAAATGTAAAAATGCTAAATGTCAAAAATGAAAAGTGTCACCATGAAAAATGTCAAAAATGACAAATTTCAAGATGGCAAATGTCAAAGATGTCGAATATGACAAATGTCACAATGATAAATGTCAAAAATGAAAAGTGTCACCATGAAAAATGCCAAAAATGACAAATTTCAAGATGGCAAATGTCAAAGATGTCAAATGACAAATGTCACAATGCTAAATGTCAAAAATGAAAAGTGTCACCATGAAAAATGTCAAAAATGACAAATTTCAAGATGGCAAATATCAAAGATGTCAAATGACAAATGTCACAATGCTAAATGTCAAAAATGACAAATTTCAAGATGGCAAATGTCAAAGATGTCAAATGACAAATGTCACAATGCTAAATGTCAAAAATGAAAAGTGTCACCATGAAAAATGTCAAAAATGACAAATTTCAAGATGGCAAATGTCAAAGATGTCAAATGACAAATGTCACAATGCTAAATGTCAAAAATGAAAAGTGTCACCATGAAAAATGTCAAAAATAACAAATTTCAAGATGGCAAATGTCAAAGATGTCAAATGACAAATATCACAATGCTAAATGTCAAAAATGAAAAGTGTCACCATGAAAAATGTCAAAAATGACAAATTTCAAGATAGCAAATGTCAAAGATGTCAATTGACAAATTTCACAATGCTAAATGTCAAAAATGAAAAGTGTCACCATGAAAAATGTCAAAAATAACAAATTTCAAGATGGCAAATGTCAAAGATGTCAAATGACAAATGTCACAATGCTAAATGTCATAAATGAAAAGTGTCACCATGAAAAATGTCAAAAATGACAAATTTCAAGATGGCAAATGTCAAAACTGACAAATGTCACAATGCTAAATGTCAAAAATGATAAGTGTCACCATGAAAAATGTCAAAAATGACAAATTTCAAGATGGCAAATGTCCAAGATGTCAAATGACAAATGTCACAATGCTAAATGTCAAAAATGACAAATTTCAAGATGGCAAATGTCAAAAATGTCAAATGACAAATGTCACAATGCTAAATGTCAAAAATGAAAAGTGTCACCATGAAAAATGTCAAAAATGACAAATTTCAAGATGGCAAATGTCAAAGATGTCAAATGACAAATGTCACAATGCTAAATGTCAAAAATGAAAAGTGTCACCTTGAAAAATGTCAAAAATAACAAATTTTAAGATGTCAAATGTCAAAGATGTCAAAACTGACAAATGTCACAATGCTAAATGTCAAAAATGATAAGTGTCACCATGAAAAATGTCAAAAATGACAAATTTCAAGATGGCAAATGTCAAAGATGTCAAATGACAAATGTCACAATGCTAAATGTCAAAAATGAAAAGTGTTACTATAAAAAATGTTAAAAATGACAAATTTCAAGATGGCAAATGTCAAAGATGTCAAATGACAAATGTCACAATGCTAAATGTCAAAAATGAAAAGTGTCACCATGAAAAATGTCAAAAATGACAAATTTCAAGATGGCAAATATCAAAGATGTCAAATGACAAATGTCACAATGCTAAATGTCAAAAATGACAAATTTCAAGATGGCAAATGTCAAAGATGTCAAATGACAAATGTCACAATGCTAAATGTCAAAAATGAAAAGTGTCACCATGAAAAATGTCAAAAATGACAAATTTAAAGATGGCAAATGTCAAAGATGTCAAATGACAAATGTCACAATGCTAATTGTCAAAAATGAAAAGTGTCACCATGAAAAATGTCAAAAATAACAAATTTCAAGATGGCAAATGTCAAAGATGTCAAATGACAAATGTCACAATGCCAAATGTCAAAAATGAAAAGTGTCACCATGAAAAATGTCAAAAGTGACAAATTTCAAGATGGCAAATGTCAAAGATGTCAAATGACAAATGTCACAATGCTACATGTCAAAAATGAAAAGTGTCACCATGAAAAATGTCAAAAATAACAAATTTCAAGATGGCAAATGTCAAAGATGTCAAATGACAAATGTCACAATGCTAAATGTCAAAAATGAAAAGTGTCACCATAAAAAATGTCAAAAATGACAAATTTCAAGATGGCAAATGTCAAAACTGACAAATGTCACAATGCTAAATGTCAAAAATGATAAGTGTCACCATAAAAAATGTCAAAAATGACAAATTTCAAGATGGCAAATGTCCAAGATGTCAAATGACACATGTCACAATGCTAAATGTCAAAAATGACAAATTTCAAGATGGCAAATGTCAAAGATGTCAAATGACAAATGTCACAATGCTAAATGTCAAAAATGAAAAGTGTCACCATGAAAAATGTCAAAAATGACAAATTTCAAGATGGCAAATGTCAAAGATGTCAAATGACAAATGTCACAATGCTAAATGTCAAAAATGAAAAGTGTCACCATGAAAAATGTCAAAAATAACAAATTTCAAGATGGCAAATGTCAAAGATGTCAAATGACAAATGTCACAATGCTAAATGTCAAAAATGAAAAGTGTCACCATGAAAAATGTCAAAAATGACAAATTTCAAGATGGCAAATGTCCAAGATGTCAAATGACAAATGTCACAATGCTAAATGTCAAAAATGAAAAGTGTTCCCATGAAAAATGTCAAAAATGACAAATTTCAAGATGGCAAATGTCAAAACTGACAAATGTCACAATGCTAAATGTCAAAAATGATAAGTGTCACCATGAAAAATGTCAAAAATGACAAATTTCAAGATGGCAAATGTCCAAGATGTCAAATGACAAATGTCACAATGCTAAATGTCAAAAATGAAAAGTGTCACCATGAAAAATGTAAAAAATGACAAATTTCAAGATGGCAAATGTAAAAGATGTCAAATGACAAATGTCACAATGCTAAATGTCAAAAATGAAAAGTGTCAAAAATGCCAAATTTCAAGATGGCAAATGTCTAAGATGTCAAATGACAAATGTCACAATACTAAATGTCAAAAATGAAAAGTGTCACCGTGAAAAATGTCAAAAATGACAAATTTCAAGATGGCAAATCTCAAAGATGTCAAATGACAAATGTCACAATGCTAAATGTCAAAAATGAAAAGTGTCACCATGAAAAATGTCAAAAATGACAAATTTCAAGATGGCAAATGTCAAAGATGTCAAATGACAAATGTCATAATGCTAAATGTCAAAAATGAAAAGTGTCCCCATGAAAAATGTCAATAATGACAAATTTCAAGATGACAAATGTCAAAGATGTCAAATGACAAATGTAAAAATGCTAAATGTCAAAAATGAAAAGTGTCACCATGAAAAATGTCAAAAATGACAAATTTCAAGATGGCAAATGTCAAAGATGTCGAATATGACAAATGTCACAATGATAAATGTCAAAAATGAAAAGTGTCACCATAAAAAATGTCAAAAATGACAAATTTCAAGATGGCAAATGTCAAAGATGTCAAATGACAAATGTCACAATGCTAAATGTCAAAAATGAAAAGTGTCACCATGAAAAATGTCAAAAATGACAAATTTCAAGATGGCAAATATCAAAGATGTCAAATGACAAATGTCACAATGCTAAATGTCAAAAATGACAAATTTCAAGATGGCAAATGTCAAAGATGTCAAATGACAAATGTCACAATGCTAAATGTCAAAAATGAAAAGTGTCACCATAAAAAATGTCAAAAATGACAAATTTCAAGATGGCAAATGTCAAAGATGTCAAATGACAAATGTCACAATGCTAAATGTCAAAAATGAAAAGTGTCACCATGAAAAATGTCAAAAATAACAAATTTCAAGATGGCAAATGTCAAAGATGTCAAATGACAAATATCACAATGCTAAATGTCAAAAATGAAAAGTGTCACCATGAAAATTGTCAAAAATGACAAATTTCAAGATAGCAAATGTCAAAGATGTCAAATGACAAATTTCACAATGCTAAATGTCAAAAATGAAAAGTGTCACCATGAAAAATGTCAAAAATAACAAATTTCAAGATGGCAAATGTCAAAGATGTCAAATGACAAATGTCACAATGCTAAATGTCATAAATGAAAAGTGTGACCATGAAAAATGTCAAAAATGACAAATTTCAAGATGGCAAATGTCAAAACTGACAAATGTCACAATGCTAAATGTCAAAAATGATAAGTGTCACCATAAAAAATGTCAAAAATGACAAATTTCAAGATGGCAAATGTCCAAGATGTCAAATGACAAATGTCACAATGCTAAATGTCAAAAATGACAAATTTCAAGATGGCAAATGTCAAAAATGTCAAATGACAAATGTCACAATGCTAAATGTCAAAAATGAAAAGTGTCACCATGAAAAATGTCAAAAATGACAAATTTCAAGATGGCAAATGTCAAAGATGTCAAATGACAAATGTCACAATGCTAAATGTCAAAAATGAAAAGTGTCACCTTGAAAAATGTCAAAAATAACAAATTTCAAGATGTC
This sequence comes from Altica lythri, assembly GCA_964028335.1. Lineage (NCBI taxonomy): Eukaryota > Metazoa > Arthropoda > Insecta > Coleoptera > Chrysomelidae > Altica > Altica lythri. Next base: position 10,251,922 of record OZ034800.1, on the reverse strand, counting down.
AAATGTCAAAGATGTCAAAACTGACAAATGTCACAATGCTAAATGTCAAAAATGATAAGTGTCACCGTGAAAAATATCATAAATGACAAATTTCAAGATGGCAAATGTCCAAGATGTCAAATGACAAATGTCACAATGCTAAATGTCAAAAATGACAAATTTCAAGATGGCAAATGTCAAAGATGTCAAATGACAAATGTCACAATGCTAAATGTCAAAAATGAAAAGTGTCACCATGAAAAATGTTAAAAATGACAAATTTCAAGATGGCACATGTCAAAGATGTCAAATGACAAATGTCACAATGCTAAATGTCAAAAATGAAAAGTGTCACCATGAAAAATGTCAAAAATGACAAATTTCAAGATGGCAAATATCAAAGATGTCAAATGACAAATGTCACAATGCTAAATGTCAAAAATGACAAATTTCAAGATGGCAAATGTCAAAGATGTCAAATGACAAATGTCACAATGCTAAATGTCAAAAATGAAAAGTGTCACCATGAAAAATGTCAAAAATGACAAATTTCAAGATGGCAAATGTCAAAGATGTCAAATGACAAATGTCACAATGCTAAATGTCAAAAATGAAAAGTGTCACCATGAAAAATGTCAAAAATAACAAATTTTAAGATGGCAAATATTAAAGATGTCAAATGACAAATGTCACAATGCCAAATGTCAAAAATGAAAAGTGTCACCATGAAAAATGTCAAAAGTGACAAATTTCAAGATGGCAAATGTCAAAGATGTCAAATGACAAATGTCACAATGCTAAATGTCAAAAATGAAAAGTGTCACCATGAAAAATGTCAAAAATAACAAATTTCAAGATGGCAAATGTCAAAGATGTCAAATGACAAATGTCACAATGCTAAATGTCAAAAATGAAAAGTGTCACCATGAAAAATGTCAAAAATGACAAATTTCAAGATGGCAAATGTCAATACTGACAAATGTCACAATGCTAAATGTCAAAAATGATAAGTGTCACCATGAAAAATGTCAAAAATGACAAATTTCAAGATGGCAAATGTCCAAGATGTCAAGTGACAAATGTCACAATGCTAAATGTCAAAAATGACAAATTTCAAGATGGCAAATGTCAAAGATGTCAAATGACAAATGTCACAATGCTAAATGTCAAAAATGAAAAGTGTCACCATGAAAAATGTCAAAAATGACAAATTTCAAGATGGCAAATGTCAAAGATGTCAAATGACAAATGTCACAATGCTAAATGTCAAAAATGAAAAGTGTCACCATGAAAAATGTCAAAAATAACAAATTTCAAGATGGCAAATGTCAAAGATGTCAAATGACAAATATCACAATGCTAAATGTCAAAAATGAAAAGTGTCACCATGAAAAATGTCAAAAATGACAAATTTCAAGATGGCAAATGTCAAAGATGTCAAATGACAAATGTCACAATGCTAAATGTCAAAAATGATAAGTGTCACCATGAAAAATGTCAAAAATGACAAATTTCAAGATGGCAAATGTCCAAGATGTCAAATGACAAATGTCACAATGCTAAATGTCAAAAATGAAAAGTGTCCCCATGAAAAATGTCAATAATGACAAATTTCAAGATGGCAAATGTCAAAGATGTCAAATAACAAATGTCACAATGCTAAATGTCCAAAATAAAAAGTGTCAAAAATGACAAATTTCAAGATGGCAAATGTCTAAGATGTCAAATGATAAATGTCACAATGCTTAATGTCAAAAATGAAAAGTGTCACCGTGAAAAATGTCAAAAATGACAAATTTCATGATGGCAAATGCCAAAGATGTCAAATGACAAATGTCACAATGCTAAATGTCAAAAATGAAAAGTGTCACCATGAAAAATGTCAAAAATGACAAATTTCAAGATGGCAAGTGTCAAAGATGTCAAATGACAAATGTCACAATGCTAAATGTCAAAAATGAAAAGTGTCACCATGAAAAATGTCAAAAATGACAAATTTCAAGATGGCAAATATCAAAGATGTCAAATGACAAATGTCACAATGCTAAATGTCAAAAATGACAAATTTCAAGATGGCAAATGTCAAAGATGTCAAATAACAAATGTCACAATGCTAAATGTCAAAAATAAAAAGTGTCACAATGAAAAATGTCAAAAATGACAAATTTCAAGATGGAAAATGTCAAAGATGTCAAATGACAAATGTCACAATGCTAAATGTCAAAAATGAAAAGTGTCACCATGAAAAATGTCAAAAATAACAAATTTCAAGATGGCAAATGTCAAAGATGTCAAATGACAAATGTTACAATGCTAAATGTCAAAAATGACAAATTTCAAGATGGCAAATGTCAAAGATGTCAAATGACAAATGTCACAATGCTAAATGTCAAAAATGATAAGTGTCACCATGAAAAATGGCAAAAATGACAAATTTCAAGATGGCAAATGTCCAAGATGTCAAATGACAAATGTCACAATGATGGATGTCAAAAATGACAAATTTCAAGATAGCAAATGTCAAAGATGTCAAATGACAAATGTCACAATGCTAAATGTCAAAAATGAAAAGTGTCACCATGAAAAATGTCAAAAATAACAAATTTCAAGATGGCAAATATCAAAGATGTCAAATGACAAATGTCACAATGCTAAATGTCAAAAATGATAAGTGTCACCATGAAAAATGTCAAAAATGACAAATTTCAAGATGGCAAATGTCCAAGATGTCAAATGACAAATGTCACAATGCTAAATGTCAAAAATGACAAATTTCAAGATGGCAAATGTCAAAGATGTCAAATGACAAATGTCACAATGCTAAATGTCAAAAATGAAAAGTGTCACCATGAAAAATGTCAAAAATGACAAATTTCAAGATGGCAAATGTCAAAGATGTCAAATGACAAATGTCACAATGCTAAATGTCAAAAATGAAAAGTGTCACCATGAAACATGTCAAAAATGACAAATTTCAAGATGGCAAATATCAAAGATGTCAAATGACAAATGTCACAATGCTAAATGTCAAAAATGACAAATTTCAAGATGGCAAATGTCAAAAATGTCAAATGACAAATGTCACAATGCTAAATGTCAAAAATGAAAAGTGTCACCATGAAAAATGTCAAAAATGACAAATTTCAAGATGGCAAATGTCAAAGATGTCAAATGACAAATGTCACAATGCTAAATGTCAAAAATGAAAAGTGTCACCATGAAAAATGTCAAAAATAACAAATTTCAGGATGGCAAATGTCAAAGATGTCAAATGACAAATGTCACAATGCTAAATGTCAAAAATGAAAAGTGTCACCATGAAAAATGTCAAAAATGACAAAGTTCAAGATAGCAAATCTCAAAGATGTCAAATGACAAATGTCACAATGCTAAATGTCAAAAATGAAAAGTGTCACCATGAAAAATGTCAAAAATAACAAATTTCAAGATGGCAAATGTCAAAGATGTCAAATGACAAATGTCACAATGCTAAATGTCAAAAATGAAAAGTGTCACCATGAAAAATGTCAAAAATGACAAATTTCAAGATGGCAAATGTCAAAACTGACAAATGTCACAATGCTAAATGTCAAAATTGAAAAGTGTCACCATGAAAAATGTCAAAAATGACAAATTTCAAGATGGCAAATGTCAAAGATGTCAAATGACAAATGTCACAATGCTAAATGTCAAAAATGAAAAGTGTCACCATGAAAAATGTCAAAAATAACAAATTTCAGGATGGCAAATGTCAAAGATGTCAAATGACAAATGTCACAATGCTAAATGTCAAAAATGAAAAGTGTCACCATGAAAAATGTCAAAAATGACAAATTTCAAGATAGCAAATCTCAAAGATGTCAAATGACAAATGTCACAATGCTAAATGTCAAAAATGAAAAGTGTCACCATGAAAAATGTCAAAAATAACAAATTTCAAGATGGCAAATGTCAAAGATGTCAAATGACAAATGTCACAATGCTAAATGTCAAAAATGAAAAGTGTCACCATGAAAAATGTCAAAAATGACAAATTTCAAGATGGCAAATGTCAAAACTGACAAATGTCACAATGCTAAATGTCAAAATTGAAAAGTGTCACCATGAAAAATGTCAAAAATGACAAATTTCAAGATGGAAAATGTCAAAGATGTCAAATGACAAATGTCACAATGCTAAATGTCAAAAATGAAAAGTGTCACCATGAAAAATGTCAAAAATAACAAATTTCAAGATGGCAAATGTCAAATGACAAATGTCACAATGCTAAATGTCAAAAATGAAAAGTGTCACCATGAAAAATGTCAAAAATGACAAATTTCAAGATGGCAAATGTCAAACATGTCAAATGACAAATTTCAAGATGGCAAATGTCAAACATGTCAAATGACAAATGTCACAATGCTAAATGTCAAAAATAAAAAGTGTCACCATGAAAAATGTCAAAAATGACAAATTTCAAGATGGCAAATGTCAAAGATGTCAAATGACAAATGTCACAATGCTAAATGTCAAAAATGAAAAGTGTCACCATGAAAAATGTCAAAAATGACAAATTTCAAGATGGCAAATGTCAAAACTGACAAATGTCACAATGATAAATGTCAAAAATGATAAGTGTCACCATGAAAAATGTTAAAAATGACAAATTTCAAGATGGCAAATGTCCAAGATGTCAAATGACAAATGTCACAATGCTAAATGTCAAAAATGAAAAATGTCACCATGAAAAATGTCAAAAATGACAAATTTTAAGATGGCAAATGTCAAAGATGTCAAATGACAAATGTCACAATGCTAAATGTCAAAAATGAAAAGTGTCAAAAATGACAAATTTCAAGATGGCAAATGTCAAAGATGTCAAATGACAAATGTCACAATGCTAAATGTCAAAAATGAAAAGTGTCACCATGAAAAATGTTAAAAATTACAAATTTCAAGATGGCAAATGTCAAAGATGTCAAATGACAAATGTCACAAGGCTAAATGTCAAAAATGAAAAGTGTCACCATGAAAAATGTCAAAAATAACAAATTTCAAGATGGCAAATGTCAAAGATGTCAAATGACAAATGTCACAATGCTAAATGTCAAAAATAAAAAGTGTCACCATGAAAAATGTCAAAAATGACAAATTTCAAGATGGCAAACGTCAAAACTGACAAATGTCACAATGCTAAATGTCAAAAATGATAAGTGTCACCATAAAAAATGTCAAAAATGACAAATTTCAAAATAGCAAATGTCCAAGATGTCAAATGACAAATGTCACAATGCTAAATGTCAAAAATGACAAATTTCAAGATGGCAAATGTCAAAGATGTCAAATGACAAATGGCACAATGCTAAATGTCAAAAATGAAAAGTGTCACCATGAAAAATGTCAAAAATGACAAATTTCAAGATGGCAAATGTCAAAGATGTCAAATGACAAATGTCACAATGCTAAATGTCAAAAATGAAAAGTGTCACCATGAAAAATGTCTAAAATAACAAATTTCAAGATGGCAAATGTCAAAGATGTCAAATGACAAATGTCACAATGCTAAATGTCAAAAATAAAAAGTGTCACCATGAAAAATGTCAAAAATAACAAATTTCAAGATGGCAAATGTCAAAGATGTCAAATGACAAATGTCACAATGCTAAATGTCAAAAATGAAAAGTGTCACCATGAAAAATATCAAAAATGACAAATTTCAAGATGGCAAATGTCAAAGATGTCAAATGACAAATGTCACAATGCTAAATGTCAAAAATGAAAAGTGTCAACATGAAAAATGTCAAAAATGTCAAAGATGACAAATGTCACAATGCTAAATGTCAAAAATGAAAAGTGTCACCATGAAAAATGTCAAAAATGACAAATTTCAAGATGGCAAATGTCAAAACTGACAAATTTCACAATGCTAAATGTCAAAAATGATAAGTGTCACCATGAAAAATCTCAAAAATGCCAAATTTCAAGATGGCAAATGTCCAAGATGTCAAATGACAAATGTCACAATGCTAAATGTCAAAAATGAAAAGTGTCACCATGAAAAATGTCAAAAATGACAAATTTTAAAATGGCAAATGTCAAAGATGTCAAATGACAAATGTCACAATGCTAAATGTCAAAAATGAAAAGTGTCAAAAATGACAAATTTCAAGATGGCAAATATCTAAGATGTCAAATGTCAAATGTCACAATGCTAAATGTCAAAAATGAAAAGTGTCACCGTGAAAAATGTCAAAAATGACAAATTTCAAGATGGCAAATGTCAAAGATGTCAAATAACAAATGTCACAATGCTAAATGTCAAAAATGAAAAGTGTCACCATGAAAAATGTCAAAAATGACAAATTTCAAGATGGCAAATGTCAAAGATGTCAAATGACAAATGTCACAATGCTAAATGTCAAAAATGAAAAGTGTCCCCATGAAAAATGTCAATAATGACAAATTTCAAGATGGCAAATGTCAAAGATGTCAAATGACAAATGTCACAATGCTAAATGTCAAAAATGAAAAGTGTCACCATGAAAAATGTCAAAAATGACAAATTTCAAGATGGCAAATGTCAAAGATGTCAAATGACAAATGTCACAATGCTAAATGTCAAAAATGAAAAGTGTCACCATGAAAAATGTCAAAAATAACAAATTTCAAGATGGCAAATGTCAAAGATGTCAAATGACAAATGTCACAATGCTAAATGTCAAAAATGAAAAGTGTCACCATGAAAAATGTCAAAAATGACAAATTTCAAGATAGCAAATGTCAAAGATGTCAAATGACAAATGTCACAATGCTAAATGTCAAAAATGAAAAGTGTCACCATGAAAAATGTCAAAAATGACAAATTTCAAGATGGCAAATGTCAAAGATGTCAAATGACAAATGTCACAATGCTAAATGTCAAAAATGAAAAGTGTCACCATGAAAAATGTCAAAAATAACAAATTTCAAGATGGCAAATGTCAAAGATGTCAAATGACAAATGTCACAATGCTAAATGTCAAAAATGAAAAGTGTCACCATGAAAAATGTCAAAAATGACAAATTTCAAGATGGCAAATGTCAAAACTGACAAATTTCACAATGCTAAATGTCAAAAATGATAAGTGTCACCATGAAAAATCTCAAAAATGCCAAATTTCAAGATGGCAAATGTCCAAGATGTCAAATGACAAATGTCACAATGCTAAATGTCAAAAATGAAAAGTGTCACCATGAAAAATGTCAAAAATGACAAATTTTAAGATGGCAAATGTCAAAGATGTCAAATGACAAATGTCACAATGCTAAATGTCAAAAATGAAAAGTGTCAAAAATGACAAATTTCAAGATGGCAAATATCTAAGATGTCAAATGTCAAATGTCACAATGCTAAATGTCAAAAATGAAAAGTGTCACCGTGAAAAATGTCAAAAATGACAAATTTCAAGATGGCAAATGTCAAAGATGTCAAATAACAAATGTCACAATGCTAAATGTCAAAAATGAAAAGTGTCACCATGAAAAATGTCAAAAATGACAAATTTCAAGATGGCAAATGTCAAAGATGTCAAATGACAAATGTCACAATGCTAAATGTCAAAAATGAAAAGTGTCCCCATGAAAAATGTCAATAATGACAAATTTCAAGATGGCAAATGTCAAAGATGTCAAATGACAAATGTCACAATGCTAAATGTCAAAAATGAAAAGTGTCACCATGAAAAATGTCAAAAATGACAAATTTCAAGATGGCAAATGTCAAAGATGTCAAATGACAAATGTCACAATGCTAAATGTCAAAAATGAAAAGTGTCACCATGAAAAATGTCAAAAATAACAAATTTCAAGATGGCAAATGTCAAAGATGTCAAATGACAAATGTCACAATGCTAAATGTCAAAAATGAAAAGTGTCACCATGAAAAATGTCAAAAATGACAAATTTCAAGATGGCAAATGTCAAAGATGTCAAATGACAAATGTCACAATGCTAAATGTCAAAAATGAAAAGTGTCACCATGAAAAATGTCAAAAATAACAAATTTCAAGATGGCAAATGTCAAAGATGTCAAATGACAAATGTCAAAATGCTAAATGTCAAAAATGAAAAGTGTCAAAAATGACAAATTTCAAGATGGCAAATGTCAAAACTGACAAATGTCACAATGCTAAATGTCAAAAATGAAAAGTGTCACCATGAAAAATGTCAAAAATGACAAATTTCAAGATGGCAAATGTTCAAGATGTCAAATGACAAATGTCACAATGCTAAATGTCAAAAATGACAAATTTCAAGATGGCAAATGTCAAAGATGTCAAATGACAAATGTCACAATGCTAAATGTCAAAAATGAAAAGTGTCAAAAATGACAAATTTCAAGATGGCAAATGTCTAAGGTGTCAAATGACAAATGTCACAATGCTAAATGTCAAAAATGAAAAGTGTCACCGTGAAAAATGTCAAAAATGACAAATTTCAAGATGGCAAATGTCAAAGATGTCAAATGACAAATGTCACAATGCTAAATGTCAAAAATGAAAAGTGTCACCATGAAAAATGTCAAAAATGACAAATTTCAAGATGGCAAATGTCAAAGATGTCAAATGACAAATGTCACAATGCTAAATGTCAAAAATGAAAAGTGTCCCCATAAAAAATGTCAATAATGACAAATTTCAAGATGGCAAATGTCAAAGATGTCAAATGACAAATGTCACAATGCTAAATGTCAAAAATGAAAAGAGTCACCATGAAAAATGTCAAAAATAACAAATTTCAAGATGTCAAATGTCAAAGATGTCAAATGACAAATGTCACAATGCTAAATGTCAAAAATGAAAAGTGTCACTATGAAAAATGTCAAAAATGACAAATTTTAAGATGGCAAATGTCAAAACTGACAAATGTCACAATGCTAAATGTCAAAAATGATAAGTGTCACCATGAAAAATGTCAAAAATGACAAATTTCAAGATGGCAAATGTCCAAGATGTCAAATGACAAATGTCACAATGCTAAATGTCAAAATTGACAAATTTCAAGATGGCAAATGTCAAAGATGTCAAATGACAAATGTCACAATGCTAAATGTCAAAAATGAAAAGTGTCACCATGAAAAATGTCAAAAATGACAAACTTCAAGATGGCAAATGTCAAAGATGTCAAACGACAAATGTCACAATGCTAAATGTCAAAAATGAAAAGTGTCACCATGAAAAATGTCAAAAATGACAAATTTCAAGATGGCAAATATCAAAGATGTCAAATGACAAATGTCACAATGCTAAATGTCAAAAATGACAAATTTCAAGATGGCAAATGTCAAAGATGTCAAATGACAAATGTCACAATGCTAAATGTCAAAAATGAAAAGTGTCACCATAAAAAATGTCAAAAATGACAAATTTCAAGATTGCAAATGTCAAAGATGTCAAATGACAAATGTCACAATGCTAAATGTCAAAATTGAAAAGTGTCACCATAAAATGTCAAAAATAACAAATTTCAAGATGGCAAATGTCAAAGATGTCAAATGACAAATGTCACAATGCTAAATGTCAAAAATAAAAAGTGTCACCATGAAAAATGTCAAAAATGACAAATTTCAAGATGGCAAATGTCAAAGATGTCAAATGACAAATGTCACAATGCTAAATGTCAAAAATGAAAAGTGTCACCATGAAAAATGTCAAAAATAACAAATTTTAAGATGGCAAATGTCAAAGATGTCAAAACTGACAAATGTCACAATGCTAAATGTCAAAAATGATAAGTGTCACCATGAAAAATGTCAAAAATGACAAATTTCAAGATGGCAAATGTCCAAGATGTGAAATGACAAATGTCACAATGCTAAATGTCAAAAATGACAAATTTCAAGATGGCAAATGTCAAAGATGTCAAATGACAAATGTCACAATGCTAAATGTTAAAAATGAAAAGTGTCACCATGAAAAATGTTAAAAATGACAAATTTCAAGATGGCAAATGTCAAAGATGTCAAATGACAAATGTCACAATGCTAAATGTCAAAAATGAAAAGTGTCACCATGTAAAATGTCAAAAATGACAAATTTCAAGATGGCAAATATCAAAGATGTCAAATGACAAATGTCACAATGCTAAATGTCAAAAATGACAAATTTCAAGATGGCAAATGTCAAAGATGTCAAATGACAAATGTCACAATGCTAAATGTCAAAAATGAAAAGTGTCACCATGAAAAATGTCAAAAATGACAAATTTCAAGATGGCAAATGTCAAAGATGTCAAATGACAAATGTCACAATGCTAAATGTCAAAAATGACAAATTTCAAGATGGCAAATGTCAAAGATGTCAAATGACAAATGTCACAATGCTAAATGTCAAAAATAAAAAGTGTCACCATGAAAAATGTCAAAAATGACAAATTTCAAGATGGCAAATGTCAAAGATGTCAAATGACAAATGTCACAATGCTAAATGTCAAAAATGAAAAGTGTCACCATGAAAAATGTCAAAAATGACAAATTTCAAGATGGCAAATGTCCAAGATGTGAAATGACAAATGTCACAATGCTAAATATCAAAAATGACAAATTTCAAGATGGCAAATATCAAAGATGTCAAATGACAAATGTCACAATGCTAAATGTCAAAAATGAAAAGTGTCACCATGAAAAATGTCAAAAATGACAAATTTCAAGATGGCAAATGTCAAAGATGTCAAAACTGACAAATGTCACAATGCTAAATGTCAAAAGTGATAAGTGTCACCATGAAAAATGTCAAAAATGACAAATTTCAAGATGGCAAATGTCCAAGATGTGAAATGACAAATGTCACAATGCTAAATGTCAAAAATGACAAATTTCAAGATGGCAAATGTCAAAGATGTCAAATGACAAATGTCACAATGCTAAATGTCAAAAATGAAAAGTGTCACCATGAAAAATGTCAAAAATGACAAATTTCAAGATGGCAAATATCAAAGATGTCAAATGACAAATGTCACAATGCTAAATGTCAAAAATGAAAAGTGTCACCATGAAAAATGTCAAAAATAACAAATTTCAAGATGGCAAATGTCAAAGATGTCAAATAACAAATGTCACAATGCTAAATGTCAAAAATGAAAAGTGTCACCATGAAAAATGTCAAAAATGACAAATTTCACGATGGCAAATGTCAAAACTGACAAATGTCACAATGATAAATGTCAAAAATGATAAGTGTCACCATGAAAAATGTCAAAAATGACAAATTTCAAAATAGCAAATGTCCAAGATGTCAAATGACAAATGTCACAATGCTAAATGTCAAAAATGACAAATTTCAAGATGGCAAATGTCAAAGATGTCAAATGACAAATGGCACAATGCTAAATGTCAAAAATGAAAAGTGTCACCATGAAAAATGTAAAAAATGACAAATTTCAAGATGGCAAATGTAAAAGATGTCAAATGACAAATGTCACAATGCTAAATGTCAAAAATGAAAAGTGTCAAAAATGCCAAATTTCAAGATGGCAAATGTCTAAGATGTCAAATGACAAATGTCACAATGCTAAATGTCAAAAATGAAAAGTGTCACCGTGAAAAATGTCAAAAATGACAAATTTCAAGATGGCAAATGTCAAAGATGTCAAATGACAAATGTCACAATGCTAAATGTCAAAAATGAAAAGTGTCACCATGAAAAATGTCAAAAATGACAAATTTCAAGATGGCAAATGTCAAAGATGTCAAATGACAAATGTCATAATGCTAAATGTCAAAAATGAAAAGTGTCCCCATGAAAAATGTCAATAATGACAAATTTCAAGATGACAAATGTCAAAGATGTCAAATGACAAATGTAAAAATGCTAAATGTCAAAAATGAAAAGTGTCACCATGAAAAATGTCAAAAATGACAAATTTCAAGATGGCAAATGTCAAAGATGTCGAATATGACAAATGTCACAATGATAAATGTCAAAAATGAAAAGTGTCACCATGAAAAATGCCAAAAATGACAAATTTCAAGATGGCAAATGTCAAAGATGTCAAATGACAAATGTCACAATGCTAAATGTCAAAAATGAAAAGTGTCACCATGAAAAATGTCAAAAATGACAAATTTCAAGATGGCAAATATCAAAGATGTCAAATGACAAATGTCACAATGCTAAATGTCAAAAATGACAAATTTCAAGATGGCAAATGTCAAAGATGTCAAATGACAAATGTCACAATGCTAAATGTCAAAAATGAAAAGTGTCACCATGAAAAATGTCAAAAATGACAAATTTCAAGATGGCAAATGTCAAAGATGTCAAATGACAAATGTCACAATGCTAAATGTCAAAAATGAAAAGTGTCACCATGAAAAATGTCAAAAATAACAAATTTCAAGATGGCAAATGTCAAAGATGTCAAATGACAAATATCACAATGCTAAATGTCAAAAATGAAAAGTGTCACCATGAAAAATGTCAAAAATGACAAATTTCAAGATAGCAAATGTCAAAGATGTCAATTGACAAATTTCACAATGCTAAATGTCAAAAATGAAAAGTGTCACCATGAAAAATGTCAAAAATAACAAATTTCAAGATGGCAAATGTCAAAGATGTCAAATGACAAATGTCACAATGCTAAATGTCATAAATGAAAAGTGTCACCATGAAAAATGTCAAAAATGACAAATTTCAAGATGGCAAATGTCAAAACTGACAAATGTCACAATGCTAAATGTCAAAAATGATAAGTGTCACCATGAAAAATGTCAAAAATGACAAATTTCAAGATGGCAAATGTCCAAGATGTCAAATGACAAATGTCACAATGCTAAATGTCAAAAATGACAAATTTCAAGATGGCAAATGTCAAAAATGTCAAATGACAAATGTCACAATGCTAAATGTCAAAAATGAAAAGTGTCACCATGAAAAATGTCAAAAATGACAAATTTCAAGATGGCAAATGTCAAAGATGTCAAATGACAAATGTCACAATGCTAAATGTCAAAAATGAAAAGTGTCACCTTGAAAAATGTCAAAAATAACAAATTTTAAGATGTCAAATGTCAAAGATGTCAAAACTGACAAATGTCACAATGCTAAATGTCAAAAATGATAAGTGTCACCATGAAAAATGTCAAAAATGACAAATTTCAAGATGGCAAATGTCAAAGATGTCAAATGACAAATGTCACAATGCTAAATGTCAAAAATGAAAAGTGTTACTATGAAAAATGTTAAAAATGACAAATTTCAAGATGGCAAATGTCAAAGATGTCAAATGACAAATGTCACAATGCTAAATGTCAAAAATGAAAAGTGTCACCATGAAAAATGTCAAAAATGACAAATTTCAAGATGGCAAATATCAAAGATGTCAAATGACAAATGTCACAATGCTAAATGTCAAAAATGACAAATTTCAAGATGGCAAATGTCAAAGATGTCAAATGACAAATGTCACAATGCTAAATGTCAAAAATGAAAAGTGTCACCATGAAAAATGTCAAAAATGACAAATTTAAAGATGGCAAATGTCAAAGATGTCAAATGACAAATGTCACAATGCTAATTGTCAAAAATGAAAAGTGTCACCATGAAAAATGTCAAAAATAACAAATTTCAAGATGGCAAATGTCAAAGATGTCAAATGACAAATGTCACAATGCCAAATGTCAAAAATGAAAAGTGTCACCATGAAAAATGTCAAAAGTGACAAATTTCAAGATGGCAAATGTCAAAGATGTCAAATGACAAATGTCACAATGCTACATGTCAAAAATGAAAAGTGTCACCATGAAAAATGTCAAAAATAACAAATTTCAAGATGGCAAATGTCAAAGATGTCAAATGACAAATGTCACAATGCTAAATGTCAAAAATGAAAAGTGTCACCATAAAAAATGTCAAAAATGACAAATTTCAAGATGGCAAATGTCAAAACTGACAAATGTCACAATGCTAAATGTCAAAAATGATAAGTGTCACCATAAAAAATGTCAAAAATGACAAATTTCAAGATGGCAAATGTCCAAGATGTCAAATGACAAATGTCACAATGCTAAATGTCAAAAATGACAAATTTCAAGATGGCAAATGTCAAAGATGTCAAATGACAAATGTCACAATGCTAAATGTCAAAAATGAAAAGTGTCATCATGAAAAATGTCAAAAATGACAAATTTCAAGATGGCAAATGTCAAAGATGTCAAATGACAAATGTCACAATGCTAAATGTCAAAAATGAAAAGTGTCACCATGAAAAATGTCAAAAATAACAAATTTCAAGATGGCAAATGTCAAAGATGTCAAATGACAAATGTCACAATGCTAAATGTCAAAAATGAAAAGTGTCACCATGAAAAATGTCAAAAATGACAAATTTCAAGATGGCAAATGTCCAAGATGTCAAATGACAAATGTCACAATGCTAAATGTCAAAAATGAAAAGTGTTCCCATGAAAAATGTCAAAAATGACAAATTTCAAGATGGCAAATGTCAAAACTGACAAATGTCACAATGCTAAATGTCAAAAATGATAAGTGTCACCATGAAAAATGTCAAAAATGACAAATTTCAAGATGGCAAATGTCCAAGATGTCAAATGACAAATGTCACAATGCTAAATGTCAAAAATGAAAAGTGTCACCATGAAAAATGTAAAAAATGACAAATTTCAAGATGGCAAATGTAAAAGATGTCAAATGACAAATGTCACAATGCTAAATGTCAAAAATGAAAAGTGTCAAAAATGCCAAATTTCAAGATGGCAAATGTCTAAGATGTCAAATGACAAATGTCACAATACTAAATGTCAAAAATGAAAAGTGTCACCGTGAAAAATGTCAAAAATGACAAATTTCAAGATGGCAAATCTCAAAGATGTCAAATGACAAATGTCACAATGCTAAATGTCAAAAATGAAAAGTGTCACCATGAAAAATGTCAAAAATGACAAATTTCAAGATGGCAAATGTCAAAGATGTCAAATGACAAATGTCATAATGCTAAATGTCAAAAATGAAAAGTGTCCCCATGAAAAATGTCAATAATGACAAATTTCAAGATGACAAATGTCAAAGATGTCAAATGACAAATGTAAAAATGCTAAATGTCAAAAATGAAAAGTGTCACCATGAAAAATGTCAAAAATGACAAATTTCAAGATGGCAAATGTCAAAGATGTCGAATATGACAAATGTCACAATGATAAATGTCAAAAATGAAAAGTGTCACCATAAAAAATGTCAAAAATGACAAATTTCAAGATGGCAAATGTCAATGATGTCAAATGACAAATGTCACAATGCTAAATGTCAAAAATGAAAAGTGTCACCATGAAAAATGTCAAAAATGACAAATTTCAAGATGGCAAATATCAAAGATGTCAAATGACAAATGTCACAATGCTAAATGTCAAAAATGACAAATTTCAAGATGGCAAATGTCAAAGATGTCAAATGACAAATGTCACAATGCTAAATGTCAAAAATGAAAAGTGTCACCATAAAAAATGTCAAAAATGACAAATTTCAAGATGGCAAATGTCAAAGATGTCAAATGACAAATGTCACAATGCTAAATGTCAAAAATGAAAAGTGTCACCATGAAAAATGTCAAAAATAACAAATTTCAAGATGGCAAATGTCAAAGATGTCAAATGACAAATATCACAATGCTAAATGTCAAAAATGAAAAGTGTCACCATGAAAATTGTCAAAAATGACAAATTTCAAGATAGCAAATGTCAAAGATGTCAAATGACAAATTTCACAATGCTAAATGTCAAAAATGAAAAGTGTCACCATGAAAAATGTCAAAAATAACAAATTTCAAGATGGCAAATGTCAAAGATGTCAAATGACAAATGTCACAATGCTAAATGTCATAAATGAAAAGTGTGACCATGAAAAATGTCAAAAATGACAAATTTCAAGATGGCAAATGTCAAAACTGACAAATGTCACAATGCTAAATGTCAAAAATGATAAGTGTCACCATAAAAAATGTCAAAAATGACAAATTTCAAGATGGCAAATGTCCAAGATGTCAAATGACAAATGTCACAATGCTAAATGTCAAAAATGACAAATTTCAAGATGGCAAATGTCAAAAATGTCAAATGACAAATGTCACAATGCTAAATGTCAAAAATGAAAAGTGTCACCATGAAAAATGTCAAAAATGACAAATTTCAAGATGGCAAATGTCAAAGATGTCAAATGACAAATGTCACAATGCTAAATGTCAAAAATGAAAAGTGTCACCTTGAAAAATGTCAAAAATAACAAATTTCAAGATGTCAAATGTCAAAGATGTCAAAACTGACAAATGTCACAATGCTAAATGTCAAAAATGATAAGTGTCACCGTGAAAAATATCATAAATGACAAATTTCAAGATGGCAAATGTCCAAGATGTCAAATGACAAATGTCACAATGCTAAATGTCAAAAATGACAAATTTCAACATGGCAAATGTCAAAGATGTCAAATGACAAATGTCACAATGCTAAATGTCAAAAATGAAAAGTGTCACCATGAAAAATGTTAAAAATGACAAATTTCAAGATGGCACATGTCAAAGATGTCAAATGACAAATGTCACAATGCTAAATGTCAAAAATGAAAAGTGTCACCATGAAAAATGTCAAAAATGACAAATTTCAAGATGGCAAATATCAAAGATGTCAAATGACAAATGTCACAATGCTAAATGTCAAAAATGACAAATTTCAAGATGGCAAACGTCAAAGATGTCAAATGACAAATGTCACAATGCTAAATGTCAAAAATGAAAAGTGTCACCATGAAAAATGTCAAAAATGACAAATTTCAAGATGGCAAATGTCAAAGATGTCAAATGACAAATGTCACAATGCTAAATGTCAAAAATGAAAAGTGTCACCATGAAAAATGTCAAAAATAACAAATTTTAAGATGGCAAATATTAAAGATGTCAAATGACAAATGTCACAATGCCAAATGTCAAAAATGAAAAGTGTCACCATGAAAAATGTCAAAAGTGACAAATTTCAAGATGGCAAATGTCAAAGATGTCAAATGACAAATGTCACAATGCTAAATGTCAAAAATGAAAAGTGTCACCATGAAAAATGTCAAAAATAACAAATTTCAAGATGGCAAATGTCAAAGATGTCAAATGACAAATGTCACAATGCTAAATGTCAAAAATGAAAAGTGTCACCATGAAAAATGTCAAAAATGACAAATTTCAAGATGGCAAATGTCAATACTGACAAATGTCACAATGCTAAATGTCAAAAATGATAAGTGTCACCATGAAAAATGTCAAAAATGACAAATTTCAAGATGGCAAATGTCCAAGATGTCAAGTGACAAATGTCACAATGCTAAATGTCAAAAATGACAAATTTCAAGATGGCAAATGTCAAAGATGTCAAATGACAAATGTCACAATGCTAAATGTCAAAAATGAAAAGTGTCACCATGAAAAATGTCAAAAATGACAAATTTCAAGATGGCAAATGTCAAAGATGTCAAATGACAAATGTCACAATGCTAAATGTCAAAAATGAAAAGTGTCACCATGAAAAATGTCAAAAATAACAAATTTCAAGATGGCAAATGTCAAAGATGTCAAATGACAAACTTCACAATGCTAAATGTCAAAAATGAAAAGTGTCACCATGAAAAATGTCAAAAATGACAAATTTCAAGATGGCAAATGTCAAAGATGTCAAATGACAAATGTCACAATGCTAAATGTCAAAAATGATAAGTGTCACCATGAAAAATGTCAAAAATGACAAATTTCAAGATGGCAAATGTCCAAGATGTCAAATGACAAATGTCACAATGCTAAATGTCAAAAATGAAAAGTGTCCCCATGAAAAATGTCAATAATGACAAATTTCAAGATGGCAAATGTCAAAGATGTCAAATAACAAATGTCACAATGCTAAATGTCCAAAATAAAAAGTGTCAAAAATGACAAATTTCAAGATGGCAAATGTCTAAGATGTCAAATGATAAATGTCACAATGCTTAATGTCAAAAATGAAAAGTGTCACCGTGAAAAATGTCAAAAATGACAAATTTCATGATGGCAAATGCCAAAGATGTCAAATGACAAATGTCACAATGCTAAATGTCAAAAATGAAAAGTGTCACCATGAAAAATGTCAAAAATGACAAATTTCAAGATGGCAAGTGTCAAAGATGTCAAATGACAAATGTCACAATGCTAAATGTCAAAAATGAAAAGTGTCACCATGAAAAATGTCAAAAATGACAAATTTCAAGATGGCAAATATCAAAGATGTCAAATGACAAATGTCACAATGCTAAATGTCAAAAATGACAAATTTCAAGATGGCAAATGTCAAAGATGTCAAATAACAAATGTCACAATGCTAAATGTCAAAAATAAAAAGTGTCACAATGAAAAATGTCAAAAATGACAAATTTCAAGATGGAAAATGTCAAAGATGTCAAATGACAAATGTCACAATGCTAAATGTCAAAAATGAAACGTGTCACCATGAAAAATGTCAAAAATAACAAATTTCAAGATGGCAAATGTCAAAGATGTCAAATGACAAATGTTACAATGCTAAATGTCAAAAATGACAAATTTCAAGATGGCAAATGTCAAAGATGTCAAATGACAAATGTCACAATGCTAAATGTCAAAAATGATAAGTGTCACCATGAAAAATGGCAAAAATGACAAATTTCAAGATGGCAAATGTCCAAGATGTCAAATGACAAATGTCACAATGATGGATGTCAAAAATGACAAATTTCAAGATAGCAAATGTCAAAGATGTCAAATGACAAATGTCACAATGCTAAATGTCAAAAATGAAAAGTGTCACCATGAAAAATGTCAAAAATAACAAATTTCAAGATGGCAAATATCAAAGATGTCAAATGACAAATGTCACAATGCTAAATGTCAAAAATGATAAGTGTCACCATGAAAAATGTCAAAAATGACAAATTTCAAGATGGCAAATGTCCAAGATGTCAAATGACAAATGTCACAATGCTAAATGTCAAAAATGACAAATTTCAAGATGGCAAATGTCAAAGATGTCAAATGACAAATGTCACAATGCTAAATGTCAAAAATGAAAAGTGTCACCATGAAAAATGTCAAAAATGACAAATTTCAAGATGGCAAATGTCAAAGATGTCAAATGACAAATGTCACAATGCTAAATGTCAAAAATGAAAAGTGTCACCATGAAACATGTCAAAAATGACAAATTTCAAGATGGCAAATATCAAAGATGTCAAATGACAAATGTCACAATGCTAAATGTCAAAAATGACAAATTTCAAGATGGCAAATGTCAAAAATGTCAAATGACAAATGTCACAATGCTAAATGTCAAAAATGAAAAGTGTCACCATGAAAAATGTCAAAAATGACAAATTTCAAGATGGCAAATGTCAAAGATGTCAAATGACAAATGTCACAATGCTAAATGTCAAAAATGAAAAGTGTCACCATGAAAAATGTCAAAAATAACAAATTTCAGGATGGCAAATGTCAAAGATGTCAAATGACAAATGTCACAATGCTAAATGTCAAAAATGAAAAGTGTCACCATGAAAAATGTCAAAAATGACAAATTTCAAGATAGCAAATCTCAAAGATGTCAAATGACAAATGTCACAATGCTAAATGTCAAAAATGAAAAGTGTCACCATGAAAAATGTCAAAAATAACAAATTTCAAGATGGCAAATGTCAAAGATGTCAAATGACAAATGTCACAATGCTAAATGTCAAAAATGAAAAGTGTCACCATGAAAAATGTCAAAAATGACAAATTTCAAGATGGCAAATGTCAAAACTGACAAATGTCACAATGCTAAATGTCAAAATTGAAAAGTGTCACCATGAAAAATGTCAAAAATGACAAATTTCAAGATGGCAAATGTCAAAGATGTCAAATGACAAATGTCACAATGCTAAATGTCAAAAATGAAAAGTGTCACCATGAAAAATGTCAAAAATAACAAATTTCAGGATGGCAAATGTCAAAGATGTCAAATGACAAATGTCACAATGCTAAATGTCAAAAATGAAAAGTGTCACCATGAAAAATGTCAAAAATGACAAATTTCAAGATAGCAAATCTCAAAGATGTCAAATGACAAATGTCACAATGCTAAATGTCAAAAATGAAAAGTGTCACCATGAAAAATGTCAAAAATAACAAATTTCAAGATGGCAAATGTCAAAGATGTCAAATGACAAATGTCACAATGCTAAATGTCAAAAATGAAAAGTGTCACCATGAAAAATGTCAAAAATGACAAATTTCAAGATGGCAAATGTCAAAACTGACAAATGTCACAATGCTAAATGTCAAAATTGAAAAGTGTCACCATGAAAAATGTCAAAAATGACAAATTTCAAGATGGAAAATGTCAAAGATGTCAAATGACAAATGTCACAATGCTAAATGTCAAAAATGAAAAGTGTCACCATGAAAAATGTCAAAAATAACAAATTTCAAGATGGCAAATGTCAAATGACAAATGTCACAATGCTAAATGTCAAAAATGAAAAGTGTCACCATGAAAAATGTCAAAAATGACAAATTTCAAGATGGCAAATGTCAAACATGTCAAATGACAAATTTCAAGATGGCAAATGTCAAACATGTCAAATGACAAATGTCACAATGCTAAATGTCAAAAATAAAAAGTGTCACCATGAAAAATGTCAAAAATGACAAATTTCAAGATGGCAAATGTCAAAGATGTCAAATGACAAATGTCACAATGCTAAATGTCAAAAATGAAAAGTGTCACCATGAAAAATGTCAAAAATGACAAATTTCAAGATGGCAAATGTCAAAACTGACAAATGTCACAATGATAAATGTCAAAAATGATAAGTGTCACCATGAAAAATGTTAAAAATGACAAATTTCAAGATGGCAAATGTCCAAGATGTCAAATGACAAATGTCACAATGCTAAATGTCAAAAATGAAAAATGTTACCATGAAAAATGTCAAAAATGACAAATTTTAAGATGGCAAATGTCAAAGATGTCAAATGACAAATGTCACAATGCTAAATGTCAAAAATGAAAAGTGTCAAAAATGACAAATTTCAAGATGGCAAATGTCAAAGATGTCAAATGACAAATGTCACAATGCTAAATGTCAAAAATGAAAAGTGTCACCATGAAAAATGTTAAAAATTACAAATTTCAAGATGGCAAATGTCAAAGATGTCAAATGACAAATGTCACAAGGCTAAATGTCAAAAATGAAAAGTGTCACCATGAAAAATGTCAAAAATAACAAATTTCAAGATGGCAAATGTCAAAGATGTCAAATGACAAATGTCACAATGCTAAATGTCAAAAATAAAAAGTGTCACCATGAAAAATGTCAAAAATGACAAATTTCAAGATGGCAAACGTCAAAACTGACAAATGTCACAATGCTAAATGTCAAAAATGATAAGTGTCACCATAAAAAATGTCAAAAATGACAAATTTCAAAATAGCAAATGTCCAAGATGTCAAATGACAAATGTCACAATGCTAAATGTCAAAAATGACAAATTTCAAGATGGCAAATGTCAAAGATGTCAAATGACAAATGGCACAATGCTAAATGTCAAAAATGAAAAGTGTCACCATGAAAAATGTCAAAAATGACAAATTTCAAGATGGCAAATGTCAAAGATGTCAAATGACAAATGTCACAATGCTAAATGTCAAAAATGAAAAGTGTCACCATGAAAAATGTCTAAAATAACAAATTTCAAGATGGCAAATGTCAAAGATGTCAAATGACAAATGTCACAATGCTAAATGTCAAAAATAAAAAGTGTCACCATGAAAAATGTCAAAAATAACAAATTTCAAGATGGCAAATGTCAAAGATGTCAAATGACAAATGTCACAATGCTAAATGTCAAAAATGAAAAGTGTCACCATGAAAAATATCAAAAATGACAAATTTCAAGATGGCAAATGTCAAAGATGTCAAATGACAAATGTCACAATGCTAAATGTCAAAAATGAAAAGTGTCAACATGAAAAATGTCAAAAATGTCAAAGATGACAAATGTCACAATGCTAAATGTCAAAAATGAAAAGTGTCACCATGAAAAATGTCAAAAATGACAAATTTCAAGATGGCAAATGTCAAAACTGACAAATTTCACAATGCTAAATGTCAAAAATGATAAGTGTCACCATGAAAAATCTCAAAAATGCCAAATTTCAAGATGGCAAATGTCCAAGATGTCAAATGACAAATGTCACAATGCTAAATGTCAAAAATGAAAAGTGTCACCATGAAAAATGTCAAAAATGACAAATTTTAAAATGGCAAATGTCAAAGATGTCAAATGACAAATGTCACAATGCTAAATGTCAAAAATGAAAAGTGTCAAAAATGACAAATTTCAAGATGGCAAATATCTAAGATGTCAAATGTCAAATGTCACAATGCTAAATGTCAAAAATGAAAAGTGTCACCGTGAAAAATGTCAAAAATGACAAATTTCAAGATGGCAAATGTCAAAGATGTCAAATAACAAATGTCACAATGCTAAATGTCAAAAATGAAAAGTGTCACCATGAAAAATGTCAAAAATGACAAATTTCAAGATGGCAAATGTCAAAGATGTCAAATGACAAATGTCACAATGCTAAATGTCAAAAATGAAAAGTGTCCCCATGAAAAATGTCAATAATGACAAATTTCAAGATGGCAAATGTCAAAGATGTCAAATGACAAATGTCACAATGCTAAATGTCAAAAATGAAAAGTGTCACCATGAAAAATGTCAAAAATGACAAATTTCAAGATGGCAAATGTCAAAGATGTCAAATGACAAATGTCACAATGCTAAATGTCAAAAATGAAAAGTGTCACCATGAAAAATGTCAAAAATAACAAATTTCAAGATGGCAAATGTCAAAGATGTCAAATGACAAATGTCACAATGCTAAATGTCAAAAATGAAAAGTGTCACCATGAAAAATGTCAAAAATGACAAATTTCAAGATGGCAAATGTCAAAGATGTCAAATGACAAATGTCACAATGCTAAATGTCAAAAATGAAAAGTGTCACCATGAAAAATGTCAAAAATAACAAATTTCAAGATGGCAAATGTCAAAGATGTCAAATGACAAATGTCACAATGCTAAATGTCAAAAATGAAAAGTGTCAAAAATGACAAATTTCAAGATGGCAAATGTCAAAACTGACAAATGTCACAATGCTAAATGTCAAAAATGAAAAGTGTCACCATGAAAAATGTCAAAAATGACAAATTTCAAGATGGCAAATGTTCAAGATGTCAAATGACAAATGTCACAATGCTAAATGTCAAAAATGACAAATTTCAAGATGGCAAATGTCAAAGATGTCAAATGACAAATGTCACAATGCTAAATGTCAAAAATGAAAAGTGTCAAAAATGACAAATTTCAAGATGGCAAATGTCTAAGGTGTCAAATGACAAATGTCACAATGCTAAATGTCAAAAATGAAAAGTGTCACCGTGAAAAATGTCAAAAATGACAAATTTCAAGATGGCAAATGTCAAAGATGTCAAATGACAAATGTCACAATGCTAAATGTCAAAAATGAAAAGTGTCACCATGAAAAATGTCAAAAATGACAAATTTCAAGATGGCAAATGTCAAAGATGTCAAATGACAAATGTCACAATGCTAAATGTCAAAAATGAAAAGTGTCCCCATAAAAAATGTCAATAATGACAAATTTCAAGATGGCAAATGTCAAAGATGTCAAATGACAAATGTCACAATGCTAAATGTCAAAAATGAAAAGAGTCACCATGAAAAATGTCAAAAATAACAAATTTCAAGATGTCAAATGTCAAAGATGTCAAATGACAAATGTCACAATGCTAAATGTCAAAAATGAAAAGTGTCACTATGAAAAATGTCAAAAATGACAAATTTTAAGATGGCAAATGTCAAAACTGACAAATGTCACAATGCTAAATGTCAAAAATGATAAGTGTCACCATGAAAAATGTCAAAAATGACAAATTTCAAGATGGCAAATGTCCAAGATGTCAAATGACAAATGTCACAATGCTAAATGTCAAAATTGACAAATTTCAAGATGGCAAATGTCAAAGATGTCAAATGACAAATGTCACAATGCTAAATGTCAAAAATGAAAAGTGTCACCATGAAAAATGTCAAAAATGACAAACTTCAAGATGGCAAATGTCAAAGATGTCAAACGACAAATGTCACAATGCTAAATGTCAAAAATGAAAAGTGTCACCATGAAAAATGTCAAAAATGACAAATTTCAAGATGGCAAATATCAAAGATGTCAAATGACAAATGTCACAATGCTAAATGTCAAAAATGACAAATTTCAAGATGGCAAATGTCAAAGATGTCAAATGACAAATGTCACAATGCTAAATGTCAAAAATGAAAAGTGTCACCATAAAAAATGTCAAAAATGACAAATTTCAAGATGGCAAATGTCAAAGATGTCAAATGACAAATGTCACAATGCTAAATGTCAAAAATGAAAAGTGTCACCATAAAATGTCAAAAATAACAAATTTCAAGATGGCAAATGTCAAAGATGTCAAATGACAAATGTCACAATGCTAAATGTCAAAAATAAAAAGTGTCACCATGAAAAATGTCAAAAATGACAAATTTCAAGATGGCAAATGTCAAAGATGTCAAATGACAAATGTCACAATGCTAAATGTCAAAAATGAAAAGTGTCACCATGAAAAATGTCAAAAATAACAAATTTTAAGATGGCAAATGTCAAAGATGTCAAAACTGACAAATGTCACAATGCTAAATGTCAAAAATGATAAGTGTCACCATGAAAAATGTCAAAAATGACAAATTTCAAGATGGCAAATGTCCAAGATGTGAAATGACAAATGTCACAATGCTACATGTCAAAAATGACAAATTTCAAGATGGCAAATGTCAAAGATGTCAAATGACAAATGTCACAATGCTAAATGTTAAAAATGAAAAGTGTCACCATGAAAAATGTTAAAAATGACAAATTTCAAGATGGCAAATGTCAAAGATGTCAAATGACAAATGTCACAATGCTAAATGTCAAAAATGAAAAGTGTCACCATGTAAAATGTCAAAAATGACAAATTTCAAGATGGCAAATATCAAAGATGTCAAATGACAAATGTCACAATGCTAAATGTCAAAAATGACAAATTTCAAGATGGCAAATGTCAAAGATGTCAAATGACAAATGTCACAATGCTAAATGTCAAAAATGAAAAGTGTCACCATGAAAAATGTCAAAAATGACAAATTTCAAGATGGCAAATGTCAAAGATGTCAAATGACAAATGTCACAATGCTAAATGTCAAAAATGACAAATTTCAAGATGGCAAATGTCAAAGATGTCAAATGACAAATGTCACAATGCTAAATGTCAAAAATAAAAAGTGTCACCATGAAAAATGTCAAAAATGACAAATTTCAAGATGGCAAATGTCAAAGATGTCAAATGACAAATGTCACAATGCTAAATGTCAAAAATGAAAAGTGTCACCATGAAAAATGTCAAAAATGACAAATTTCAAGATGGCAAATGTCCAAGATGTGAAATGACAAATGTCACAATGCTAAATATCAAAAATGACAAATTTCAAGATGGCAAATATCAAAGATGTCAAATGACAAATGTCACAATGCTAAATGTCAAAAATGAAAAGTGTCACCATGAAAAATGTCAAAAATGACAAATTTCAAGATGGCAAATGTCAAAGATGTCAAAACTGACAAATGTCACAATGCTAAATGTCAAAAGTGATAAGTGTCACCATGAAAAATGTCAAAAATGACAAATTTCAAGATGGCAAATGTCCAAGATGTGAAATGACAAATGTCACAATGCTAAATGTCAAAAATGACAAATTTCAAGATGGCAAATGTCAAAGATGTCAAATGACAAATGTCACAATGCTAAATGTCAAAAATGAAAAGTGTCACCATGAAAAATGTCAAAAATGACAAATTTCAAGATGGCAAATGTCAAAGATGTCAAATGACAAATGTCACAATGCTAAATGTCAAAAATGAAAAGTGTCACCATGAAAAATGTCAAAAATAACAAATTTCAAGATGGCAAATGTCAAAGATGTCAAATAACAAATGTCACAATGCTAAATGTCAAAAATGAAAAGTGTCACCATGAAAAATGTCAAAAATGACAAATTTCACGATGGCAAATGTCAAAGATGTCAAATGACAAATGTCACAATGCTAAATGTCAAAAATGAAAAGTGTCACCATGAAAAATGTCAAAAATAACAAATTTCAAGATGGCAAATGTCAAAGATGTCAAATGACAAATGTCACAATGCTAAATGTCAAAAATGAAAAGTGTCACCATGAAAAATGTCAAAATTGACAAATTTCAAGATGGCAAATGTCAAAACTGACAAATGTCACAATGATAAATGTCAAAAATGATAAGTGTCACCATGAAAAATGTCAAAAATGACAAATTTCAAAATAGCAAATGTCCAAGATGTCAAATGACAAATGTCACAATGCTAAATGTCAAAAATGACAAATTTCAAGATGGCAAATGTCAAAGATGTCAAATGACAAATGGCACCATGCTAAATGTCAAAAATGAAAAGTGTCACCATGAAAAATGTCAAAAATGACAAATTTCAAGATGGAAAATGTCAAAGATGTCAAATGACAAATGTCACAATGCTAAATGTCAAAAATGAAAAGTGTCACCATAAAAAATGTCAAAAATAACAAATTTCAAGATGGCAAATGACAAATGTCACTATGCTAAATGTCAAAAATGAAAAGTGTCACCATGAAAAATGTCAAAAATGACAAATTTCAAGATGGCAAATGTCAAACATGTCAAATGACAAATGTCACAATGCTAAATGTCAAAAATGAAAACTGTCACCACGAAAAATGTCAAAAATGACAAATTTCAAGATGGCAAATGTCAAAGATGTCAAATGACAAATGTCACAATGCTAAATGTCAAAAATGAAAAGTGTCACCATGAAAAATGTCAAAAATGACAAATTTCAAGATGGCAAATGTCAAAAGTGACAAATGTCACAATGATAAATGTCAAAAATGATAAGTGTCACCATGAAAAATGTCAAAAATGACAAATTTCAAGATGGCAAATGTCCAAGATGTCAAATGACAAATGTCACAATGCTAAATGTCAAAAATGAAAAGTGTCACCATGAAAAATGTCAAAAATGACAAATTTTAAGATGGCAAATGTCAAAGATGTCAAATGACAAATGTCACAATGCTAAATGTCAAAAATGAAAAGTGTCAAAAAGACAAATTACAAGATGGCAAATGTCAAAGATGTCAAATGACAAATGTCACAATGCTAAATGTCAAAAATGAAAAGTGTCACCATGAAAAATGTTAAAAATGACAAATTTCAAGATGGCAAATGTCAAAGATGTCAAATGACAAATGTCACAAGGCTAAATGTCAAAAATGAAAAGTGTCACCATGAAAAATGTCAAAAATAACAAATTTCAAGATGGCAAATGTCAAAGATGTCAAATGACAAATGTCACAATGCTAAATGTCAAAAATGAAAAGTGTCACCATGAAAAATGTCAAAAATGACAAATTTCAAGATGGCAAATGTCAAAACTGACAAATGTCACAATGCTAAATGTCAAAAATGATAAGTGTCACCATGAAAAATGTCAAAAATGACAAATTTCATGTCCAAGATGTCAAATGACAAATGTCACAATGCTAAATGTCAAAAATGACAAATTTCAAGATGGCAAATGTCAAAGATGTCAAATGACAAATGGCACAATGCTAAATGTCAAAAATGAAAAGTGTCACCATGAAAAATGTCAAAAATGACAAATTTCAAGATGGCAAATGTCAAATATGTCAAATGACAAATGTCACAATGCTAAATGTCAAAAATGAAAAGTGTCACCATGAAAAATGTCAAAAATAACAAATTTCAAGATGGCAAATGTCAAAGATGTCAAATGACAAATGTCACAATGCTAAATGTCAAAAATAAAAAGTGTCACCATGAAAAATGTCAAAAATAACAAATTTCAAGATGGCAAATGTCAAAGATGTCAAATGACAAATGTCACAATGCTAAATGTCAAAAATGAAAAGTGTCACCATGAAAAATGTCAAAAATGACAAATTTCAAGATGGAAAATGTCAAAGATGTCAAATGACAAATGTCACAATGCTAAATGTCAAAAATGAAAAGTGTCACCATGAAAAATGTCAAAAATGTCAAAGATGACAAATGTCACAATGCTAAATGTCAAAAATGAAAAGTGTCACCATGAAAAATGTCAAAAATGACAAATTTCAAGATGGCAAATGTCAAAACTGACAAATTTCACAATGCTAAATGTCAAAAATGATAAGTGTCACCATGAAAAATCTCAAAAATGACAAATTTCAAGATGGCAAATGTCCAAGATGTCAAATGACAAATGTCACAATGCTAAATGTCAAAAATGAAAAGTTTCACCATGAAAAATGTCAAAAATGACAAATTTTAAGATGGCAAATGTCAAAGATGTCAAATGACAAATGTCACAATGCTAAATGTCAAAAATGAAAAGTGTCAAAAATGACAAATTTCAAGATGGCAAATGTCTAAGATGTCAAATGTCAAATGTCACAATGCTAAATGTCAAAAATGAAAAGTGTCACCGTAAAAAATTTTAAAAATGACAAATTTCAAGATGGCAAATGTCTAAGATGTCAAATGTCAAATGTCACAATGCTAAATGTCAAAAATGAAAAGTGTCACCGTGAAAAATGTCAAAAATGACAAATTTCAAGATGGCAAATGTCAAAGATGTCAAATGACAAATGTCACAATGCTAAATGTCAAAAATGAAAAGTGTCACCATGAAAAATGTCAAAAATGACAAATTTCAAGATGGCAAATGTCAAAGATGTCAAATGACAAATGTCACAATGCTAAATGTCAAAAATGAAAAGTGTCCCCATGAAAAATGTCAATAATGACAAATTTCAAGATGGCAAATGTCAAAGATGTCAAATGACAAATGTCACAATGCTAAATGTCAAAAATGAAAAGTGTCACCATGAAAAATGTCAAAAATGACAAATTTCAAGATGGCAAATGTCAAAGATGTCAAATATGACAAATGTCACAATGCTAAATGTCAAAAATGAAAAGTGTCACCATGAAAAATGTCAAAAATGACAAATTTCAAGATGGCAAATGTCAAAGATGTCAAATGACAAATGTCACAATGCTAAATGTCAAAAATAAAATTGTCACCATGAAAAATGTCAAAAATGACAAATTTCAAGATGGCAAATATCAAAGATGTCAAATGACAAATGTCACAATGCTAAATGTCAAAATTGACAAATTTCAAGATGGCAAATGTCCAAGATGTCAAATGACAAATGTCACAATGCTAAATGTCAAAAATGAAAAGTGTCACCATGAAAAATGTCAAAAATGACAAATTTCAAGATGGCAAATGTCAAAGATGTCAAATGACAAATGTCACAATGCTAAATGTCAAAAATGAAAAGTGTCACCATGAAAAATGTCAAAAATAACAAATTTCAAGATGGCAAATGTCAAAGATGTCAAATGACAAATGTCACAATGCTAAATGTCAAAAATGAAAAGTGTCACCATGAAAAATGTCAAAAATGACAAATTTCAAGATGGCAAATGTCAAAACTGACAAATGTCACAATGCTAAATGTCAAAAATGATAAGTGTCACCATGAAAAATGTCAAAAATGACAAATTTCAAGATAGCAAATGTCCAAGATGTCAAATGACAAATGTCACAATGCTAAATGTCAAAAATGACAAATTTCAAGATGGCAAATGTCAAAGATGTCAAATGACAAATGTCACAATGCTAAATGTCAAAAATGAAAAGTGTAACCATGAAAAATGTCAAAAATAACAAATTTCAAGATGGCAAATGTCAAAGATGTCAAATGACAAATGTCACAATGCTAAATGTCAAAAATGAAAAGTGTCACCATGAAAAATGTCAAAAATGACAAATTTCAAGATGGCAAATGTCAAAGATGTCAAATGACAAATGTCACAATGCTAAATGTCAAAAATGACAAATTTCAAGATGGCAAATGTCAAAGATGTCAAATGACAAATGTCACAATGCTAAATGTTAAAAATGAAAAGTGTCACCATGAAAAATGTTAAAAATGACAAATTTCAAGATGGCAAATGTCAAAGATGTCAAATGACAAATGTCACAATGCTAAATGTCAAAAATGAAAAGTGTCACCATGTAAAATGTCAAAAATGACAAATTTCAAGATGGCAAATATCAAAGATGTCAAATGACAAATGTCACAATGCTAAATGTCAAAAATGACAAATTTCAAGATGGCAAATGTCAAAGATGTCAAATGACAAATGTCACAATGCTAAATGTCAAAAATGAAAAGTGTCACCATGAAAAATGTCAAAAATGACAAATTTCAAGATGGCAAATGTCAAAGATGTCAAATGACAAATGTCACAATGCTAAATGTCAAAAATGACAAATTTCAAGATGGCAAATGTCAAAGATGTCAAATGACAAATGTCACAATGCTAAATGTCAAAAATGAAAAGTGTCACCATGAAAAATGTCAAAAATGACAAATTTCAAGATGGCAAATGTCCAAGATGTGAAATGACAAATGTCACAATGCTAAATATCAAAAATGACAAATTTCAAGATGGCAAATATCAAAGATGTCAAATGACAAATGTCACAATGCTAAATGTCAAAAATGAAAAGTGTCACCATGAAAAATGTCAAAAATGACAAATTTCAAGATGGCAAATGTCAAAGATGTCAAAACTGACAAATGTCACAATGCTAAATGTCAAAAGTGATAAGTGTCACCATGAAAAATGTCAAAAATGACAAATTTCAAGATGGCAAATGTCCAAGATGTGAAATGACAAATGTCACAATGCTAAATGTCAAAAATGACAAATTTCAAGATGGCAAATGTCAAAGATGTCAAATGACAAATGTCACAATGCTAAATGTCAAAAATGAAAAGTGTCACCATGAAAAATGTCATAAATGACAAATTTCAAGATGGCAAATGTCAAAGATGTCAAATGACAAATGTCACAATGCTAAATGTCAAAAATGAAAAGTGTCACCATGAAAAATGTCAAAAATAACAAATTTCAAGATGGCAAATGTCAAAGATGTCAAATAACAAATGTCACAATGCTAAATGTCAAAAATGAAAAGTGTCACCATGAAAAATGTCAAAAATGACAAATTTCACGATGGCAAATGTCAAAGATGTCAAATGACAAATGTCACAATGCTAAATGTCAAAAATGAAAAGTGTCACCATGAAAAATGTCAAAAATAACAAATTTCAAGATGGCAAATGTCAAAGATGTCAAATGACAAATGTCACAATGCTAAATGTCAAAAATGAAAAGTGTCACCATGAAAAATGTCAAAATTGACAAATTTCAAGATGGCAAATGTCAAAACTGACAAATGTCACAATGATAAATGTCAAAAATGATAAGTGTCACCATGAAAAATGTCAAAAATGACAAATTTCAAAATAGCAAATGTCCAAGATGTCAAATGACAAATGTCACAATGCTAAATGTCAAAAATGACAAATTTCAAGATGGCAAATGTCAAAGATGTCAAATGACAAATGGCACAATGCTAAATGTCAAAAATGAAAAGTGTCACCATGAAAAATGTCAAAAATGACAAATTTCAAGATGGAAAATGTCAAAGATGTCAAATGACAAATGTCACAATGCTAAATGTCAAAAATGAAAAGTGTCACCATAAAAAATGTCAAAAATAACAAATTTCAAGATGGCAAATGACAAATGTCACTATGCTAAATGTCAAAAATGAAAAGTGTCACCATGAAAAATGTCAAAAATGACAAATTTCAAGATGGCAAATGTCAAACATGTCAAATGACAAATGTCACAATGCTAAATGTCAAAAATGAAAACTGTCACCACGAAAAATGTCAAAAATGACAAATTTCAAGATGGCAAATGTCAAAGATGTCAAATGACAAATGTCACAATGCTAAATGTCAAAAATGAAAAGTGTCACCATGAAAAATGTCAAAAATGACAAATTTCAAGATGGCAAATGTCAAAAGTGACAAATGTCACAATGATAAATGTCAAAAATGATAAGTGTCACCATGAAAAATGTCAAAAATGACAAATTTCAAGATGGCAAATGTCCAAGATGTCAAATGACAAATGTCACAATGCTAAATGTCAAAAATGAAAAGTGTCACCATGAAAAATGTCAAAAATGACAAATTTTAAGATGGCAAATGTCAAAGATGTCAAATGACAAATGTCACAATGCTAAATGTCAAAAATGAAAAGTGTCAAAAAGACAAATTTCAAGATGGCAAATGTCAAAGATGTCAAATGACAAATGTCACAATGCTAAATGTCAAAAATGAAAAGTGTCACCATGAAAAATGTTAAAAATGACAAATTTCAAGATGGCAAATGTCAAAGATGTCAAATGACAAATGTCACAAGGCTAAATGTCAAAAATGAAAAGTGTCACCATGAAAAATGTCAAAAATAACAAATTTCAAGATGGC
Organism: Altica lythri; assembly: GCA_964028335.1. NCBI lineage: Eukaryota > Metazoa > Arthropoda > Insecta > Coleoptera > Chrysomelidae > Altica > Altica lythri. The sequence goes on along the minus strand of OZ034800.1, from coordinate 10,219,302 downwards.
AAATGTCAAAGATGTCAAATGACAAATGTCACAATGCTAAATGTCAAAAATGAAAAGTGTCACCATGAAAAATGTCAAAAATGACAAATTTCAAGATGGCAAATGTCAAAACTGACAAATGTCACAATGCTAAATGTCAAAAATGATAAGTGTCACCATGAAAAATGTCAAAAATGACAAATTTCAAAATAGCAAATGTCCAAGATGTCAAATGACAAATGTCACAATGCTAAATGTCAAAAATGACAAATTTCAAGATGGCAAATGTCAAAGATGTCAAATGACAAATGGCACAATGCTAAATGTCAAAAATGAAAAGTGTCACCATGAAAAATGTCAAAAATGACAAATTTCAAGATGGCAAATGTCAAATATGTCAAATGACAAATGTCACAATGCTAAATGTCAAAAATGAAAAGTGTCACCATGAAAAATGTCAAAAATAACAAATTTCAAGATGGCAAATGTCAAAGATGTCAAATGACAAATGTCACAATGCTAAATGTCAAAAATAAAAAGTGTCACCATGAAAAATGTCAAAAATAACAAATTTCAAGATGGCAAATGTCAAAGATGTCAAATGACAAATGTCACAATGCTAAATGTCAAAAATGAAAAGTGTCACCATGAAAAATGTCAAAAATGACAAATTTCAAGATGGAAAATGTCAAAGATGTCAAATGACAAATGTCACAATGCTAAATGTCAAAAATGAAAAGTGTCACCATGAAAAATGTCAAAAATGTCAAAGATGACAAATGTCACAATGCTAAATGTCAAAAATGAAAAGTGTCACCATGAAAAATGTCAAAAATGACAAATTTCAAGATGGCAAATGTCAAAACTGACAAATTTCACAATGCTAAATGTCAAAAATGATAAGTGTCACCATGAAAAATCTCAAAAATGACAAATTTCAAGATGGCAAATGTCCAAGATGTCAAATGACAAATGTCACAATGCTAAATGTCAAAAATGAAAAGTTTCACCATGAAAAATGTCAAAAATGACAAATTTTAAGATGGCAAATGTCAAAGATGTCAAATGACAAATGTCACAATGCTAAATGTCAAAAATGAAAAGTGTCAAAAATGACAAATTTCAAGATGGCAAATGTCTAAGATGTCAAATGTCAAATGTCACAATGCTAAATGTCAAAAATGAAAAGTGTCACCGTAAAAAATTTTAAAAATGACAAATTTCAAGATGGCAAATGTCTAAGATGTCAAATGTCAAATGTCACAATGCTAAATGTCAAAAATGAAAAGTGTCACCGTGAAAAATGTCAAAAATGACAAATTTCAAGATGGCAAATGTCAAAGATGTCAAATGACAAATGTCACAATGCTAAATGTCAAAAATGAAAAGTGTCACCATGAAAAATGTCAAAAATGACAAATTTCAAGATGGCAAATGTCAAAGATGTCAAATGACAAATGTCACAATGCTAAATGTCAAAAATGAAAAGTGTCCCCATGAAAAATGTCAATAATGACAAATTTCAAGATGGCAAATGTCAAAGATGTCAAATGACAAATGTCACAATGCTAAATGTCAAAAATGAAAAGTGTCACCATGAAAAATGTCAAAAATGACAAATTTCAAGATGGCAAATGTCAAAGATGTCAAATATGACAAATGTCACAATGCTAAATGTCAAAAATGAAAAGTGTCACCATGAAAAATGTCAAAAATGACAAATTTCAAGATGGCAAATGTCAAAGATGTCAAATGACAAATGTCACAATGCTAAATGTCAAAAATAAAATTGTCACCATGAAAAATGTCAAAAATGACAAATTTCAAGATGGCAAATATCAAAGATGTCAAATGACAAATGTCACAATGCTAAATGTCAAAATTGACAAATTTCAAGATGGCAAATGTCCAAGATGTCAAATGACAAATGTCACAATGCTAAATGTCAAAAATGAAAAGTGTCACCATGAAAAATGTCAAAAATGACAAATTTCAAGATGGCAAATGTCAAAGATGTCAAATGACAAATGTCACAATGCTAAATGTCAAAAATGAAAAGTGTCACCATGAAAAATGTCAAAAATAACAAATTTCAAGATGGCAAATGTCAAAGATGTCAAATGACAAATGTCACAATGCTAAATGTCAAAAATGAAAAGTGTCACCATGAAAAATGTCAAAAATGACAAATTTCAAGATGGCAAATGTCAAAACTGACAAATGTCACAATGCTAAATGTCAAAAATGATAAGTGTCACCATGAAAAATGTCAAAAATGACAAATTTCAAGATAGCAAATGTCCAAGATGTCAAATGACAAATGTCACAATGCTAAATGTCAAAAATGACAAATTTCAAGATGGCAAATGTCAAAGATGTCAAATGACAAATGTCACAATGCTAAATGTCAAAAATGAAAAGTGTAACCATGAAAAATGTCAAAAATAACAAATTTCAAGATGGCAAATGTCAAAGATGTCAAATGACAAATGTCACAATGCTAAATGTCAAAAATGAAAAGTGTCACCATGAAAAATGTCAAAAATGACAAATTTCAAGATGGCAAATGTCAAAACTGACAAATGTCACAATGCTAAATGTCAAAAATGATAAGTCTCACCATGAAAAATGTCAAAAATGACAAATTTCAAGATAGCAAATGTCCAAGATGTCGAATGACAAATGTCACAATGCTAAATGTCAAAAATGACAAATTGCAAGATGGCAAATGTCAAAGATGTCAAATGACAAATGTCACAATGCTAAATGTCAAAAATGAAAAGTGTCACCATAAAAAATGTCAAAAATGACAAATTTCAAGATGGCAAATGTCAAAGATGTCAAATGACAAATGTCACCATGCTAAATGTCAAAAATGAAAAGTGTCACCATGAAAAATGTCAAAAATGACAAATTTCAAGATGGCAAATGTCAAAAATGACAAATATCACAATGCTAAATGTCAAAAATGAATAGTGTCACCATGAAAAATGTCAAAAATGACAAATTTCAAGATGGCAAATGTCAAAGATGTCAAATGACAAATGTCACAATGCTAAATGTCAAAAATGACAAATTTCAAGATGGCAAATGTCAAAGATGTCAAATGACAAATGTCACAATGCTAAATGTCAAAAATGAAAAGTGTCACCATGAAAAATGTCAAAAATGACAAATTTCAAGATGGCAAATGTCAAAGATGTCAAATGACAAATGTCACAATGCTAAATGTCAAAAATGAAAAGTGTCACCATGAAAAATGTCAAAAATAACAAATTTCAAGATGGCAAATGTCAAAGATGTCAAAACTGACAAATGTCACAATGCTAAATGTCAAAAATGATAAGTGTCACCATGAAAAATGTCAAAAATGACAAATTTCAAGATGGCAAATGTCCAAGATGTGAAATGACAAATGTCACAATGCTAAATGTCAAAAATGACAAATTTCAAGATGGCAAATGTCAAAGATGTCAAATGACAAATGTCACAATGCTTAATGTCAAAAATGAAAAGTGTCACCATAAAAAATGTCAAAAATGACAAATTTCAATATGGCAAATGTCAAAGTTGTCAAATGACAAATGTCACAATGCTAAATGTCAAAAATGACAAATTTCAAGATGGCAAATGTCAAAGATGTCAAATGACAAATGTCACAATGCTAAATGTCAAAAATAAAAAGTGTCACCATAAAAAATGTCAAAAATGACAAATTTCAAGATGGCAAATGTCCAAGATGTCAAATGACAAATGTCACAATGCTAAATGTCAAAAATGAAAAGTGTCACCATAAAAAATGTCAAAAATGACAAATTTCAATATGGCAAATGTCAAAGTTGTCAAATGACAAATGTCACAATGCTAAATGTCAAAAATGACAAATTTCAAGATGGCAAATGTCAAAGATGTCAAATGACAAATGTCACAATGCTAAATGTCAAAAATGAAAAGTGTCACCATGAAAAATGTCAAAAATAACAAATTTCAAGATGGCAAATGTCAAAGTTGTCAAATGACAAATGTCACAATGCTTAATGTCAAAAATAAAAAGTGTCACCATGAAAAATGTCAAAAATGACAAATTTCAAGATGGCAAATGTCAAAGATGTCAAATGACAAATGTCACAATGCTAAATGTCAAAAATGAAAAGTGTCACCATGAAAAATGTCAAAAATAACAAATTTCAAGATGGCAAATGTCAAAGATGTCAAATGACAAATGTCACAATGCTAAATGTCAAAAATGAAAAGTGTCACCATGAAAAATGTCAAAAATAACAAATATCAAGATGGCAAATGTCAAAGTTGTCAAATGACAAATGTCACAATGCTTAATGTCAAAAATAAAAAGTCTCACCATGAAAAATGTCAAAAATGACAAATTTCAAGATGGCAAATGTCAAAGATGTCAAATGACAAATGTCACAATGCTAAATGTCAAAAATGAAAAGTGTCACCATAAAAAATGTCAAAAATGACAAATTTCAGGATGGCAAATATCAAAGATGTCAAATGACAAATGTCACCCTAAATGTCAAAAATGAAAAGTGTCACCATGAAAAATCTCAAAAATGAAAAGTGTCACCATGAAAAATGTCAAAAATGACAAATTTCAAGATGGCAAATGTCAAAAATGACAAATATCACAATGCTAAATGTCAAAAATGATAAGTGTCACCATAAAAAATGTCAAAAATGACAAATTTCAAGATGGCAAATGTCCAAGATGTCAAATGACAAATGTCACAATGCTAAATGTCAAAAATGAAAAGTGTCACCACAAAAAATGTCAAAAATGACAAATTTCAATATGGCAAATGTCAAAGTTGTCAAATGACAAATGTCACAATGCTAAATGTCAAAAATAAAAAGTGTCAAAAATGACAAATTTCAAGATGGCAAATGTCTAAGATGTCAAATGACAAATATCACAATGCTAAATGTCAAAAATGAAAAGTGTCACCGTGAAAAATGTCAAAAATGACAAATTTCAAGATGGCAAATGTCAAAACTGACAAATGTCACAATGCTAAATGTCAAAAATGATAAGTGTCACCATGAAAAATGTCAAAAATGACAAATTTCAAGATGGCAAATGTCCAAGATGTCAAATGACAAATGTCACAATGCTAAATTTCAAAAATGAAAAGTGTCACCATAAAATATGTAAAAAATGACAAATTTCAAGATGGCAAATGTAAAAGATGTCAAATGACAAATGTCACAATGCTAAATGTCAAAAATGAAAAGTGTCAAAAATGCCAAATTTCAAGATGGCAAATGTCTAAGATGTCAAATGACAAATGTCACAATGCTAAATGTCAAAAATGAAAAGTGTCACCGTGAAAAATGTCAAAAATGACAAATTTCAAGATGGCAAATGTCAAAGATGTCAAATGACAAATGTCACAATGCTAAATGTCAAAAATAAAAAGTGTCACCATGAAAAATGTCAAAAATGACAAATTTCAAGATGGCAAATGTCAAAGATGTCAAATGACAAATGTCATAATGCTAAATGTCAAAAATGAAAAGTGTCCCCATGAAAAATGTCAATAATGACAAACTTCAAGATGACAAATGTCAAAGATGTCAAATGACAAATGTAAAAATGCTAAATGTCAAAAATGAAAAGTGTCACCATAAAAAATGTCAAAAATGACAAATTTCAAGATGGCAAATGTCAAAGATGTCAAATGACAAATGTCACAATGCTAAATGTCAAAAATGAAAAGTGTCACCATGAAAAATGTCAAAAATGACAAATTTCAAGATGGCAAATGTCAAAGATGTCGAATATGACAAATGTCACAATGATAAATGTCAAAAATGAAAAGTGTCACCATGAAAAATGTCAAAAATGACAAATTTCAAGATGTCAAATGTCAAAGATGTCAAATGACAAATGTCACAATGCTAAATGTCAAAAATGAAAAGTGTCACCATGAAAAATGTCAAAAATGACAAATTTCAAGATGGCAAATATCAAAGATGTCAAATGACAAATGTCACAATGCTAAATGTCAAAAATGACAAATTTCAAGATGGCAAATGTCAAAGATGTCAAATGACAAATGTCACAATGCTAAATGTCAAAAATGAAAAGTGTCACCATGAAAAATGTCAAAAATGACAAATTTCAAGATGGCAAATGTCAAAGATGTCAAATGACAAATGTCACAATGCTAAATGTCAAAAATGAAAAATGTCAAAAATAACAAATTTCAAGATGGCAAATGTCAAAGATGTCAAATGACAAATATCACAATGCTAAATGTCAAAAATGAAAAGTGTCACCATGAAAAATGTCAAAAATGACAAATTTCAAGATAGCAAATGTCAAAGATGTCAAATGACAAATTTCACAATGCTAAATGTCAAAAATGAAAAGTGTCACCATGAAAAATGTCAAAAATAACAAATTTCAAGATGGCAAATGTCAAAGATGTCAAATGACAAATGTCACAATGCTAAATGTCATAAATGATAAGTGTCACCATAAAAAATGTCAAAAATGACAAATATCACAATGCTAAATGTCAAAAATGATAAGTGTCACCATAAAAAATGTCAAAAATGACAAATTTCAAGATGGCAAATGTCCAAGATGTCAAATGACAAATGTCACAATGCTAAATGTCAAAAATGAAAAGTGTCACCATAAAAAATGTCAAAAATGACAAATTTCAATATGGCAAATGTCAAAGTTGTCAAATGACAAATGTCACAATGCTAAATGTCAAAAATGACAAATTTCAAGATGGCAAATGTCAAAGATGTCAAATGACAAATGTCACAATGCTAAATGTCAAAAATGAAAAGTGTCACCATGAAAAATGTCAAAAATAACAAATTTCAAGATGGCAAATGTCAAAGTTGTCAAATGACAAATGTCACAATGCTTAATGTCAAAAATAAAAAGTGTCACCATGAAAAATGTCAAAAATGACAAATTTTAAGATGGCAAATGTCAAAGATGTCAAATGACAAATGTCACAATGCTAAATGGCAAAAATGAAAAGTGTCACCATGAAAAATGTCAAAAATAACAAATTTCAAGATGGCAAATGTCAAAGATGTCAAATGACAAATGTCACAATGCTAAATGTCAAAAATGAAAAGTGTCACCATGAAAAATGTCAAAAATAACAAATTTCAAGATGGCAAATGTCAAAGTTGTCAAATGACAAATGTCACAATGCTTAATGTCAAAAATAAAAAGTGTCACCATGAAAAATGTCAAAAATGACAAATTTCAAGATGGCAAATGTCAAAGATGTCAAATGACAAATGTCACAATGCTAAATGTCAAAAATAAAAAGTGTCACCATAAAAAATGTCAAAAATGACAAATTTCAAGATGGCAAATGTCAAAGATGTCAAATGACAAATGTCACCATGCTAAATGTCAAAAATGAAAAGTGTCACCATGAAAAATCTCAAAAATGAAAAGTGTCACCATGAAAAATGTCAAAAATGACAAATATCACAATGCTAAATGTCAAAAATGATAAGTGTCACCATAAAAAATGTCAAAAATGACAAATTTCAAGATGGCAAATGTCCAAGATGTCAAATGACAAATGTCACAATGCTAAATGTCAAAAATGAAAAGTGTCACCATAAATAATGTCAAAAATGACAAATTTCAATATGGCAAATGTCAAAGTTGTCAAATGACAAATGTCACAATGCTAAATGTCAAAAATAAAAAGTGTCAAAAATGACAAATTTCAAGATGGCAAATGTCTAAGATGTCAAATGACAAATATCACAATGCTAAATGTCAAAAATGAAAAGTGTCACCGTGAAAAATGTCAAAAATGACAAATTTCAAGATGGCAAATGTCAAAACTGACAAATGTCACAATGCTAAATGTCAAAAATGATAAGTGTCACCATGAAAAATGTCAAAAATGACAAATTTCAGGATGGCAAATGTCCAAGATGTCAAATGACAAATGTCACAATGCTAAATGTCAAAAATGAAAAGTGTCACCATGAAAAATGTAAAAAATGACAAATTTCAAGATGGCAAATGTAAAAGATGTCAAATGACAAATGTCACAATGCTAAATGTCAAAAATGAAAAGTGTCACCGTGAAAAATGTCAAAAATGACAAATTTCAAGATGGCAAATGTCAAAGATGTCAAATGACAAATGTCACAATGCTAAATGTCAAAAATGAAAAGTGTCACCATGAAAAATGTCAAAAATGACAAATTTCAAGATGGCAAATGTCAAAGATGTCAAATGACAAATGTCATAATGCTAAATGTCAAAAATGAAAAGTGTCCCCATGAAAAATGTCAATAATGACAAATTTCAAGATGACAAATGTCAAAGATGACAAATGTCAAAGATGTCAAATGACAAATGTAAAAATGCTAAATGTCAAAAATGAAAAGTGTCACCATGAAAAATGTCAAAAATGACAAATTTCAAGATGGCAAATGTCAAAGATGTCGAATATGACAAATGTCACAATGATAAATGTCAAAAATGAAAAGTGTCACCATGAAAAATGCCAAAAATGACAAATTTCAAGATGGCAAATGTCAAAGATGTCAAATGACAAATGTCACAATGCTAAATGTCAAAAATGAAAAGTGTCACCATGAAAAATGTCAAAAATGACAAATTTCAAGATGGCAAATATCAAAGATGTCAAATGACAAATGTCACAATGCTAAATGTCAAAAATGACAAATTTCAAGATGGCAAATGTCAAAGATGTCAAATGACAAATGTCACAATGCTAAATGTCAAAAATGAAAAGTGTCACCATGAAAAATGTCAAAAATGACAAATTTCAAGATGGCAAATGTCAAAGATGTCAAATGACAAATGTCACAATGCTAAATGTCAAAAATGAAAAGTGTCACCATGAAAAATGTCAAAAATAACAAATTTCAAGATGGCAAATGTCAAAGATGTCAAATGACAAATATCACAATGCTAAATGTCAAAAATGAAAAGTGTCACCATGAAAAATGTCAAAAATGACAAATTTCAAGATAGCAAATGTCAAAGATGTCAATTGACAAATTTCACAATGCTAAATGTCAAAAATGAAAAGTGTCACCATGAAAAATGTCAAAAATAACAAATTTCAAGATGGCAAATGTCAAAGATGTCAAATGACAAATGTCACAATGCTAAATGTCATAAATGAAAAGTGTCACCATGAAAAATGTCAAAAATGACAAATTTCAAGATGGCAAATGTCAAAACTGACAAATGTCACAATGCTAAATGTCAAAAATGATAAGTGTCACCATGAAAAATGTCAAAAATGACAAATTTCAAGATGGCAAATGTCCAAGATGTCAAATGACAAATGTCACAATGCTAAATGTCAAAAATGACAAATTTCAAGATGGCAAATGTCAAAAATGTCAAATGACAAATGTCACAATGCTAAATGTCAAAAATGAAAAGTGTCACCATGAAAAATGTTAAAAATGACAAATTTCAAGATGGCAAATGTCAAAGATGTCAAATGACAAATGTCACAATGCTAAATGTCACCTTGAAAAATGTCAAAAATAACAAATTTTAAGATGTCAAATGTCAAAGATGTCAAAACTGACAAATGTCACAATGCTAAATGTCAAAAATGATAAGTGTCACCATGAAAAATGTCAAAAATGACAAATTTCAAGATGGCAAATGTCAAAGATGTCAAATGACAAATGTCACAATGCTAAATGTCAAAAATGAAAAGTGTTACTATGAAAAATGTTAAAAATGACAAATTTCAAGATGGCAAATGTCAAAGATGTCAAATGACAAATGTCACAATGCTAAATGTCAAAAATGAAAAGTGTCACCATGAAAAATGTCAAAAATGACAAATTTCAAGATGGCAAATATCAAAGATGTCAAATGACAAATGTCACAATGCTAAATGTCAAAAATGACAAATTTCAAGATGGCAAATGTCAAAGATGTCAAATGACAAATGTCACAATGCTAAATGTCAAAAATGAAAAGTGTCACCATGAAAAATGTCAAAAATGACAAATTTAAAGATGGCAAATGTCAAAGATGTCAAATGACAAATGTCACAATGCTAATTGTCAAAAATGAAAAGTGTCACCATGAAAAATGTCAAAAATAACAAATTTCAAGATGGCAAATGTCAAAGATGTCAAATGACAAATGTCACAATGCCAAATGTCAAAAATGAAAAGTGTCACCATGAAAAATGTCAAAAGTGACAAATTTTAAGATGGCAAATGTCAAAGATGTCAAATGACAAATGTCACAATGCTACATGTCAAAAATGAAAAGTGTCACCATGAAAAATGTCAAAAATAACAAATTTCAAGATGGCAAATGTCAAAGATGTCAAATGACAAATGTCACAATGCTAAATGTCAAAAATGAAAAGTGTCACCATAAAAAATGTCAAAAATGACAAATTTCAAGATGGCAAATGTCAAAACTGACAAATGTCACAATGCTAAATGTCAAAAATGATAAGTGTCACCATAAAAAATGTCAAAAATGACAAATTTCAAGATGGCAAATGTCCAAGATGTCAAATGACAAATGTCACAATGCTAAATGTCAAAAATGACAAATTTCAAGATGGCAAATGTCAAAGATGTCAAATGACAAATGTCACAATGCTAAATGTCAAAAATGAAAAGTGTCACCATGAAAAATGTCAAAAATGACAAATTTCAAGATGGCAAATGTCAAAGATGTCAAATGACAAATGTCACAATGCTAAATGTCAAAAATGAAAAGTGTCACCATGAAAAATGTCAAAAATAACAAATTTCAAGATGGCAAATGTCAAAGATGTCAAATGACAAATGTCACAATGCTAAATGTCAAAAATGAAAAGTGTCACCATGAAAAATGTCAAAAATGACAAATTTCAAGATGGCCAATGTCAAAGATGTCAAATGACAAATGTCACAATGCTAAATGTCAAAAATGATAAGTGTCACCATGAAAAATGTCAAAAATGACAAATTTCAAGATGGCAAATGTCCAAGATGTCAAATGACAAATGTCACAATGCTAAATGTCAAAAATGAAAAGTGTTCCCATGAAAAATGTCAATAATGACAAATTTCAAGATGGCAAATGTCAAAGATGTCAAATAACAAATGTCACAATGCTAAATGTCAAAAATAAAAAGTGTCAAAAATGACAAATTTCAAGATGGCAAATGTCTAAGATGTCAAATGACAAATGTCACAATGCTTAATGTCAAAAATGAAAAGTGTCACCGTGAAAAATGTCAAAAATGACAAATTTCATGATGGCAAATGTCAAAAATGACAAATATCACAATGCTAAATGTCAAAAATGATAAGTGTTACCATAAAAAATGTCAAAAATGACAAATTTCAAGATGGCAAATGTCCAAGATGTCAAATGACAAATGTCACAATGCTAAATGTCAAAAATGAAAAGTGTCACCATAAAAAATGTCAAAAATGACAAATTTCAATATGGCAAATGTCAAAGTTGTCAAATGACAAATGTCACAATGCTAAATGTCAAAAATAAAAAGTGTCAAAAATGACAAATTTCAAGATGGCAAATGTCTAAGATGTCAAATGACAAATATCACAATGCTAAATGTCAAAAATGAAAAGTGTCACCGTGAAAAATGTCAAAAATGACAAATTTCAAGATGGCAAATGTCAAAACTGACAAATGTCACAATGCTAAATGTCAAAAATGATAAGTGTCACCATGAAAAATGTCAAAAATGACAAATTTCAAGATGGCAAATGTCCAAGATGTCAAATGACAAATGTCACAATGCTAAATGTCAAAAATGAAAAGTGTCACCATGAAAAATGTAAAAAATGACAAATTTCAAGATGGCAAATGTCAAAGATGTCAAATGACAAATGTCACAATGCTAGATGTCAAAAATGAAAAGTGTCACCATGAAAAATGTCAAAAATGACAAATTTCAAGATGGCAAATGTCAAAGATGTCAAATGACAAATGTCATAATTCTAAATGTCAAAAATGAAAAGTGTCCCCATGAAAAATGTCAATAATGACAAATTTCAAGATGACAAATGTCAAAGATGTCAAATGACAAATGTAAAAATGCTAAATGTCAAAAATGAAAAGTGTCACCATGAAAAATGTCAAAAATGACAAATTTCAAGATGGCAAATGTCAAAGATGTCGAATATGACAAATGTCACAATGATAAATGTCAAAAATGAAAAGTGTCACCATGAAAAATGTCAAAAATGACAAATTTCAAGATGGCAAATGTCAAAGATGTCAAATGACAAATGTCACAATGCTAAATGTCAAAAATGAAAAGTGTCACCATGAAAAATGTCAAAAATGACAAATTTCAAGATGGCAAATATCAAAGATGTCAAATGACAAATGTCACAATGCTAAATGTCAAAAATGACAAATTTCAAGATGGCAAATGTCAAAGATGTCAAATGACAAATGTCACAATGCTAAATGTCAAAAATGAAAAGTGTCACCATAAAAAATGTCAAAAATGACAAATTTCAAGATGGCAAATGTCAAAGATGTCAAATGACAAATGTCACAATGCTAAATGTCAAAAATGAAAAGTGTCACCATGAAAAATGTCAAAAATAACAAATTTCAAGATGGCAAATGTCAAAGATGTCAAATGACAAATATCACAATGCTAAATGTCAAAAATGAAAAGTGTCACCATGAAAATTGTCAAAAATGACAAATTTCAAGATAGCAAATGTCAAAGATGTCAAATGACAAATTTCACAATGCTAAATGTCAAAAATGAAAAGTGTCACCATGAAAAATGTCAAAAATAACAAATTTCAAGATGGCAAATGTCAAAGATGTCAAATGACAAATGTCACAATGCTAAATGTCATAAATGAAAAGTGTGACCATGAAAAATGTCAAAAATGACAAATTTCAAGATGGCAAATGTCAAAACTGACAAATGTCACAATGCTAAATGTCAAAAATGATAAGTGTCACCATAAAAAATGTCAAAAATGACAAATTTCAAGATGGCAAATGTCCAAGATGTCAAATGACAAATGTCACAATGCTAAATGTCAAAAATGACAAATTTCAAGATGGCAAATGTCAAAAATGTCAAATGACAAATGTCACAATGCTAAATGTCAAAAATGAAAAGTGTCACCATGAAAAATGTCAAAAATGACAAATTTCAAGATGGCAAATGTCAAAGATGTCAAATGACAAATGTCACAATGCTAAATGTCAAAAATGAAAAGTGTCACCTTGAAAAATGTCAAAAATAACAAATTTCAAGATGTCAAATGTCAAAGATGTCAAAACTGACAAATGTCACAATGCTAAATGTCAAAAATGATAAGTGTCACCGTGAAAAATATCAAAAATGACAAATTTCAAGATGGCAAATGTCCAAGATGTCAAATGACAAATGTCACAATGCTAAATGTCAAAAATGACAAATTTCAAGATGGCAAATGTCAAAGATGTCAAATGACAAATGTCACAATGCTAAATGTCAAAAATGAAAAGTGTCACCATGAAAAATGTTAAAAATGACAAATTTCAAGATGGCACATGTCAAAGATGTCAAATGACAAATGTCACAATGCTAAATGTCAAAAATGAAAAGTGTCACCATGAAAAATGTCAAAAATGACAAATTTCAAGATGGCAAATATCAAAGATGTCAAATGACAAATGTCACAATGCTAAATGTCAAAAATGACAAATTTCAAGATGGCAAATGTCAAAGATGTCAAATGACAAATGTCACAATGCTAAATGTCAAAAATGAAAAGTGTCACCATGAAAAATGTCAAAAATGACAAATTTCAAGATGGCAAATGTCAAAGATGTCAAATGACAAATGTCACAATGCTAAATGTCAAAAATGAAAAGTGTCACCATGAAAAATGTCAAAAATAACAAATTTTAAGATGGCAAATATTAAAGATGTCAAATGACAAATGTCACAATGCCAAATGTCAAAAATGAAAAGTGTCACCATGAAAAATGTCAAAAGTGACAAATTTCAAGATGGCAAATGTCAAAGATGTCAAATGACAAATGTCACAATGCTAAATGTCAAAAATGAAAAGTGTCACCATGAAAAATGTCAAAAATAACAAATTTCAAGATGGCAAATGTCAAAGATGTCAAATGACAAATGTCACAATGCTAAATGTCAAAAATGAAAAGTGTCACCATGAAAAATGTCAAAAATGACAAATTTCAAGATGGCAAATGTCAATACTGACAAATGCCACAATGCTAAATGTCAAAAATGATAAGTGTCACCATGAAAAATGTCAAAAATGACAAATTTCAAGATGGCAAATGTCCAAGATGTCAAGTGACAAATGTCACAATGCTAAATGTCAAAAATGACAAATTTCAAGATGGCAAATGTCAAAGATGTCAAATGACAAATGTCACAATGCTAAATGTCAAAAATGAAAAGTGTCACCATGAAAAATGTCAAAAATGACAAATTTCAAGATGGCAAATGTCAAAGATGTCAAATGACAAATGTCACAATGCTAAATGTCAAAAATGAAAAGTGTCACCATGAAAAATGTCAAAAATAACAAATTTCAAGATGGCAAATGTCAAAGATGTCAAATGACAAATGTCACAATGCTAAATGTCAAAAATGAAAAGTGTCACCATGAAAAATGTCAAAAATGACAAATTTCAAGATGGCAAATGTCAAAGATGTCAAATGACAAATGTCACAATGCTAAATGTCAAAAATGATAAGTGTCACCATGAAAAATGTCAAAAATGACAAATTTCAAGATGGCAAATGTCCAAGATGTCAAATGACAAATGTCACAATGCTAAATGTCAAAAATGAAAAGTGTCCCCATGAAAAATGTCAATAATGACAAATTTCAAGATGGCAAATGTCAAAGATGTCAAATAACAAATGTCACAATGCTAAATGTCCAAAATAAAAAGTGTCAAAAATGACAAATTTCAAGATGGCAAATGTCTAAGATGTCAAATGATAAATGTCACAATGCTTAATGTCAAAAATGAAAAGTGTCACCGTGAAAAATGTCAAAAATGACAAATTTCATGATGGCAAATGCCAAAGATGTCAAATGACAAATGTCACAATGCTAAATGTCAAAAATGAAAAGTGTCACCATGAAAAATGTCAAAAATGACAAATTTCAAGATGGCAAGTGTCAAAGATGTCAAATGACAAATGTCACAATGCTAAATGTCAAAAATGAAAAGTGTCACCATGAAAAATGTCAAAAATGACAAATTTCAAGATGGCAAATATCAAAGATGTCAAATGACAAATGTCACAATGCTAAATGTCAAAAATGACAAATTTCAAGATGGCAAATGTCAAAGATGTCAAATAACAAATGTCACAATGCTAAATGTCAAAAATAAAAAGTGTCACAATGAAAAATGTCAAAAATGACAAATTTCAAGATGGAAAATGTCAAAGATGTCAAATGACAAATGTCACAATGCTAAATGTCAAAAATGAAAAGTGTCACCATGAAAAATGTCAAAAATAACAAATTTCAAGATGGCAAATGT
Organism: Altica lythri; assembly: GCA_964028335.1. NCBI lineage: Eukaryota > Metazoa > Arthropoda > Insecta > Coleoptera > Chrysomelidae > Altica > Altica lythri. The sequence continues at coordinate 10,203,767 of OZ034800.1, read as the reverse complement.
CAAAGATGTCAAATGACAAATGTTACAATGCTAAATGTCAAAAATGACAAATTTCAAGATGGCAAATGTCAAAGATGTCAAATGACAAATGTCACAATGCTAAATGTCAAAAATGATAAGTGTCACCATGAAAAATGGCAAAAATGACAAATTTCAAGATGGCAAATGTCCAAGATGTCAAATGACAAATGTCACAATGATGGATGTCAAAAATGACAAATTTCAAGATAGCAAATGTCAAAGATGTCAAATGACAAATGTCACAATGCTAAATGTCAAAAATGAAAAGTGTCACCATGAAAAATGTCAAAAATAACAAGTTTCAAGATGGCAAATATCAAAGATGTCAAATGACAAATGTCACAATGCTAAATGTCAAAAATGATAAGTGTCACCATGAAAAATGTCAAAAATGACAAATTTCAAGATGGCAAATGTCCAAGATGTCAAATGACAAATGTCACAATGCTAAATGTCAAAAATGACAAATTTCAAGATGGCAAATGTCAAAGATGTCAAATGACAAATGTCACAATGCTAAATGTCAAAAATGAAAAGTGTCACCATGAAAAATGTCAAAAATGACAAATTTCAAGATGGCAAATGTCAAAGATGTCAAATGACAAATGTCACAATGCTAAATGTCAAAAATGAAAAGTGTCACCATGAAACATGTCAAAAATGACAAATTTCAAGATGGCAAATATCAAAGATGTCAAATGACAAATGTCACAATGCTAAATGTCAAAAATGACAAATTTCAAGATGGCAAATGTCAAAAATGTCAAATGACAAATGTCACAATGCTAAATGTCAAAAATGAAAAGTGTCACCATGAAAAATGTCAAAAATGACAAATTTCAAGATGGCAAATGTCAAAGATGTCAAATGACAAATGTCACAATGCTAAATGTCAAAAATGAAAAGTGTCACCATGAAAAATGTCAAAAATAACAAATTTCAGGATGGCAAATGTCAAAGATGTCAAATGACAAATGTCACAATGCTAAATGTCAAAAATGAAAAGTGTCACCATGAAAAATGTCAAAAATGACAAATTTCAAGATAGCAAATGTCAAAGATGTCAAATGACAAATGTCACAATGCTAAATGTCAAAAATGAAAAGTGTCACCATGAAAAATGTCAAAAATAACAAATTTCAAGATGGCAAATTTCAAGATGGCAAATGTCAAAGATGTCAAATGACAAATGTCACAATGCTAAATGTCAAAAATGAAAAGTGTCACCATGAAAAATGTCAAAAATGACAAATTTCAAGATGGCAAATGTCAAAACTGACAAATGTCACAATGCTAAATGTCAAAAATGAAAAGTGTCACCATGAAAAATGTCAAAAATGACAAATTTCAAGATGGAAAATGTCAAAGATGTCAAATGACAAATGTCACAATGCTAAATGTCAAAAATGAAAAGTGTCACCATGAAAAATGTCAAAAATAACAAATTTCAAGATGGCAAATGTCAAATGACAAATGTCACAATGCTAAATGTCAAAAATGAAAAGTGTCACCATGAAAAATGTCAAAAATGACAAATTTCAAGATGGCAAATGTCAAACATGTCAAATGACAAATTTCAAGATGGCAAATGTCAAACATGTCAAATGACAAATGTCACAATGCTAAATGTCAAAAATAAAAAGTGTCACCATGAAAAATGTCAAAAATGACAAATTTCAAGATGGCAAATGTCAAAGATGTCAAATGACAAATGTCACAATGCTAAATGTCAAAAATGAAAAGTGTCACCATGAAAAATGTCAAAAATGACAAATTTCAAGATGGCAAATGTCAAAACTGACAAATGTCACAATGATAAATGTCAAAAATGATAAGTGTCACCATGAAAAATGTTAAAAATGACAAATTTCAAGATGGCAAATGTCCAAGATGTCAAATGACAAATGTCACAATGCTAAATGTCAAAAATAAAAAATGTCACCATGAAAAATGTCAAAAATGACAAATTTTAAGATGGCAAATGTCAAAGATGTCAAATGACAAATGTCACAATGCTAAATGTCAAAAATGAAAAGTGTCAAAAATGACAAATTTCAAGATGGCAAATGTCAAAGATGTCAAATGACAAATGTCACAATGCTAAATGTCAAAAATGAAAAGTGTCACCATGAAAAATGTTAAAAATTACAAATTTCAAGATGGCAAATGTCAAAGATGTCAAATGACAAATGTCACAAGGCTAAATGTCAAAAATGAAAAGTGTCACCATGAAAAATGTCAAAAATAACAAATTTCAAGATGGCAAATGTCAAAGATGTCAAATGACAAATGTCACAATGCTAAATGTCAAAAATAAAAAGTGTCACCATGAAAAATGTCAAAAATGACAAATTTCAAGATGGCAAATGTCAAAACTGACAAATGTCACAATGCTAAATGTCAAAAATGATAAGTGTCACCATAAAAAATGTCAAAAATGACAAATTTCAAAATAGCAAATGTCCAAGATGTCAAATGACAAATGTCACAATGCTAAATGTCAAAAATGACAAATTTCAAGATGGCAAATGTCAAAGATGTCAAATGACAAATGGCACAATGCTAAATGTCAAAAATGAAAAGTGTCACCATGAAAAATGTCAAAAATGACAAATTTCAAGATGGCAAATGTCAAAGATGTCAAATGACAAATGTCACAATGCTAAATGTCAAAAATGAAAAGTGTCACCATGAAAAATGTCTAAAATAACAAATTTCAAGATGGCAAATGTCAAAGATGTCAAATGACAAATGTCACAATGCTAAATGTCAAAAATAAAAAGTGTCACCATGAAAAATGTCAAAAATAACAAATTTCAAGATGGCAAATGTCAAAGATGTCAAATGACAAATGTCACAATGCTAAATGTCAAAAATGAAAAGTGTCACCATGAAAAATATCAAAAATGACAAATTTCAAGATGGCAAATGTCAAAGATGTCAAATGACAAATGTCACAATGCTAAATGTCAAAAATGAAAAGTGTCAACATGAAAAATGTCAAAAATGTCAAAGATGACAAATGTCACAATGCTAAATGTCAAAAATGAAAAGTGTCACCATGAAAAATGTCAAAAATGACAAATTTCAAGATGGCAAATGTCAAAACTGACAAATTTCACAATGCTAAATGTCAAAAATGATAAGTGTCACCATGAAAAATCTCAAAAATGCCAAATTTCAAGATGGCAAATGTCCAAGATGTCAAATGACAAATGTCACAATGCTAAATGTCAAAAATGAAAAGTGTCACCATGAAAAATGTCAAAAATGACAAATTTTAAGATGGCAAATGTCAAAGATGTCAAATGACAAATGTCACAATGCTAAATGTCAAAAATGAAAAGTGTCAAAAATGACAAATTTCAAGATGGCAAATATCTAAGATGTCAAATGTCAAATGTCACAATGCTAAATGTCAAAAATGAAAAGTGTCACCGTGAAAAATGTCAAAAATGACAAATTTCAAGATGGCAAATGTCAAAGATGTCAAATAACAAATGTCACAATGCTAAATGTCAAAAATGGAAAGTGTCACCATGAAAAATGTCAAAAATGACAAATTTCAAGATGGCAAATGTCAAAGATGTCAAATGACAAATGTCACAATGCTAAATGTCAAAAATGAAAAGTGTCCCCATGAAAAATGTCAATAATGACAAATTTCAAGATGGCAAATGTCAAAGATGTCAAATGACAAATGTCACAATTCTAAATGTCAAAAATGAAAAGTGTCACCATGAAAAATGTCAAAAATGACAAATTTCAAGATGGCAAATGTCAAAGATGTCAAATGACAAATGTCACAATGCTAAATGTCAAAAATGAAAAGTGTCACCATGAAAAATGTCAAAAATAACAAATTTCAAGATGGCAAATGTCAAAGATGTCAAATGACAAATGTCACAATGCTAAATGTCAAAAATGAAAAGTGTCACCATGAAAAATGTCAAAAATGACAAATTTCAAGATGGCAAATGTCAAAGATGTCAAATGACAAATGTCACAATGCTAAATGTCAAAAATGAAAAGTGTCACCATGAAAAATGTCAAAAATAACAAATTTCAAGATGGCAAATGTCAAAGATGTCAAATGACAAATGTCACAATGCTAAATGTCAAAAATGAAAAGTGTCAAAAATGACAAATTTCAAGATGGCAAATGTCAAAACTGACAAATGTCACAATGCTAAATGTCAAAAATGAAAAGTGTCACCATGAAAAATGTCAAAAATGACAAATTTCAAGATGGCAAATGTTCAAGATGTCAAATGACAAATGTCACAATGCTAAATGTCAAAAATGACAAATTTCAAGATGGCAAATGTCAAAGATGTCAAATGACAAATGTCACAATGCTAAATGTCAAAAATGAAAAGTGTCAAAAATTACAAATTTCAAGATGGCAAATGTCTAAGGTGTCAAATGACAAATGTCACAATGCTAAATGTCAAAAATGAAAAGTGTCACCGTGAAAAATGTCAAAAATGACAAATTTCAAGATGGCAAATGTCAAAGATGTCAAATGACAAATGTCACAATGCTAAATGTCAAAAATGAAAAGTGTCACCATGAAAAATGTCAAAAATGACAAATTTCAAGATGGCAAATGTCAAAGATGTCAAATGACAAATGTCACAATGCTAAATGTCAAAAATGAAAAGTGTCCCCATAAAAAATGTCAATAATGACAAATTTCAAGATGGCAAATATCAAAGATGTCAAATGACAAATGTCACAATGCTAAATGTCAAAAATGACAAATTTCAAGATGGCAAATGTCAAAGATGTCAAATGACAAATGTCACAATGCTAAATGTCAAAAATGAAAAGAGTCACCATGAAAAATGTCAAAAATAACAAATTTCAAGATGTCAAATGTCAAAGATGTCAAATGACAAATGTCACAATGCTAAATGTCAAAAATGAAAAGTGTCACTATGAAAAATGTCAAAAATGACAAATTTTAAGATGGCAAATGTCAAAACTGACAAATGTCACAATGCTAAATGTCAAAAATGATAAGTGTCACCATGAAAAATGTCAAAAATGACAAATTTCAAGATGGCAAATGTCCAAGATGTCAAATGACAAATGTCACAATGCTAAATGTCAAAATTGACAAATTTCAAGATGGCAAATGTCAAAGATGTCAAATGACAAATGTCACAATGCTAAATGTCAAAAATGAAAAGTGTCACCATGAAAAATGTCAAAAATGACAAACTTCAAGATGGCAAATGTCAAAGATGTCAAACGACAAATGTCACAATGCTAAATGTCAAAAATGAAAAGTGTCACCATGAAAAATGTCAAAAATGACAAATTTCAAGATGGCAAATATCAAAGATGTCAAATGACAAATGTCACAATGCTAAATGTCAAAAATGACAAATTTCAAGATGGCAAATGTCAAAGATGTCAAATGACAAATGTCACAATGCTAAATGTCAAAAATGAAAAGTGTCACCATAAAAAATGTCAAAAATGACAAATTTCAAGATGGCAAATGTCAAAGATGTCAAATGACAAATGTCACAATGCTAAATGTCAAAAATGAAAAGTGTCACCATAAAATGTCAAAAATAACAAATTTCAAGATGGCAAATGTCAAAGATGTCAAATGACAAATGTCACAATGCTAAATGTCAAAAATAAAAAGTGTCACCATGAAAAATGTCAAAAATGACAAATTTCAAGATGGCAAATGTCAAAGATGTCAAATGACAAATGTCACAATGCTAAATGTCAAAAATGAAAAGTGTCACCATGAAAAATGTCAAAAATAACAAATTTTAAGATGGCAAATGTCAAAGATGTCAAAACTGACAAATGTCACAATGCTAAATGTCAAAAATGATAAGTGTCACCATGAAAAATGTCAAAAATGACAAATTTCAAGATGGCAAATGTCCAAGATGTGAAATGACAAATGTCACAATGCTAAATGTCAAAAATGACAAATTTCAAGATGGCAAATGTCAAAGATGTCAAATGACAAATGTCACAATGCTAAATGTTAAAAATGAAAAGTGTCACCATGAAAAATGTTAAAAATGACAAATTTCAAGATGGCAAATGTCAAAGATGTCAAATGACAAATGTCACAATGCTAAATGTCAAAAATGAAAAGTGTCACCATGTAAAATGTCAAAAATGACAAATTTCAAGATGGCAAATATCAAAGATGTCAAATGACAAATGTCACAATGCTAAATGTCAAAAATGACAAATTTCAAGATGGCAAATGTCAAAGATGTCAAATGACAAATGTCACAATGCTAAATGTCAAAAATGAAAAGTGTCACCATGAAAAATGTCAAAAATGACAAATTTCAAGATGGCAAATGTCAAAGATGTCAAATGACAAATGTCACAATGCTAAATGTCAAAAATGACAAATTTCAAGATGGCAAATGTCAAAGATGTCAAATGACAAATGTCACAATGCTAAATGTCAAAAATAAAAAGTGTCACCATGAAAAATGTCAAAAATGACAAATTTCAAGATGGCAAATGTCAAAGATGTCAAATGACAAATGTCACAATGCTAAATGTCAAAAATGAAAAGTGTCACCATGAAAAATGTCAAAAATGACAAATTTCAAGATGGCAAATGTCCAAGATGTGAAATGACAAATGTCACAATGCTAAATATCAAAAATGACAAATTTCAAGATGGCAAATATCAAAGATGTCAAATGACAAATGTCACAATGCTAAATGTCAAAAATGAAAAGTGTCACCATGAAAAATGTCAAAAATGACAAATTTCAAGATGGCAAATGTCAAAGATGTCAAAACTGACAAATGTCACAATGCTAAATGTCAAAAGTGATAAGTGTCACCATGGAAAATGTCAAAAATGACAAATTTCAAGATGGCAAATGTCCAAGATGTGAAATGACAAATGTCACAATGCTAAATGTCAAAAATGACAAATTTCAAGATGGCAAATGTCAAAGATGTCAAATGACAAATGTCACAATGCTAAATGTCAAAAATGAAAAGTGTCACCATGAAAAATGTCAAAAATGACAAATTTCAAGATGGCAAATGTCAAAGATGTCAAATGACAAATGTCACAATGCTAAATGTCAAAAATGAAAAGTGTCACCATGAAAAATGTCAAAAATAACAAATTTCAAGATGGCAAATGTCAAAGATGTCAAATAACAAATGTCACAATGCTAAATGTCAAAAATGAAAAGTGTCACCATGAAAAATGTCAAAAATGACAAATTTCACGATGGCAAATGTCAAAGATGTCAAATGACAAATGTCACAATGCTAAATGTCAAAAATGAAAAGTGTCACCATGAAAAATGTCAAAAATAACAAATTTCAAGATGGCAAATGTCAAAGATGTCAAATGACAAATGTCACAATGCTAAATGTCAAAAATGAAAAGTGTCACCATGAAAAATGTCAAAATTGACAAATTTCAAGATGGCAAATGTCAAAACTGACAAATGTCACAATGATAAATGTCAAAAATGATAAGTGTCACCATGAAAAATGTCAAAAATGACAAATTTCAAAATAGCAAATGTCCAAGATGTCAAATGACAAATGTCACAATGCTAAATGTCAAAAATGACAAATTTCAAGATGGCAAATGTCAAAGATGTCAAATGACAAATGGCACAATGCTAAATGTCAAAAATGAAAAGTGTCACCATGAAAAATGTCAAAAATGACAAATTTCAAGATGGAAAATGTCAAAGATGTCAAATGACAAATGTCACAATGCTAAATGTCAAAAATGAAAAGTGTCACCATGAAAAATGTCAAAAATAACAAATTTCAAGATGGCAAATGACAAATGTCACTATGCTAAATGTCAAAAATGAAAAGTGTCACCATGAAAAATGTCAAAAATGACAAATTTCAAGATGGCAAATGTCAAACATGTCAAATGACAAATGTCACAATGCTAAATGTCAAAAATGAAAACTGTCACCACGAAAAATGTCAAAAATGACAAATTTCAAGATGGCAAATGTCAAAGATGTCAAATGACAAATGTCACAATGCTAAATGTCAAAAATGAAAAGTGTCACCATGAAAAATGTCAAAAATGTCAAAGATGACAAATGTCACAATGCTAAATGTCAAAAATGAAAAGTGTCACCATGAAAAATGTCAAAAATGACAAATTTCAAGATGGCAAATGTCAAAAGTGACAAATGTCACAATGATAAATGTCAAAAATGATAAGTGTCACCATGAAAAATGTCAAAAATGACAAATTTCAAGATGGCAAATGTCCAAGATGTCAAATGACAAATGTCACAATGCTAAATGTCAAAAATGAAAAGTGTCACCATGAAAAATGTCAAAAATGACAAATTTTAAGATGGCAAATGTCAAAGATGTCAAATGACAAATGTCACAATGCTAAATGTCAAAAATGAAAAGTGTCAAAAAGACAAATTTCAAGATGGCAAATGTCAAAGATGTCAAATGACAAATGTCACAATGCTAAATGTCAAAAATGAAAAGTGTCACCATAAAAAATGTTAAAAATAACAAATTTCAAGATGGCAAATGTCAAAGATGTCAAATGACAAATGTCACAAGGCTAAATGTCAAAAATGAAAAGTGTCACCATGAAAAATGTCAAAAATAACAAATTTCAAGATGGCAAATGTCAAAGATGTCAAATGACAAATGTCACAATGCTAAATGTCAAAAATGAAAAGTGTCACCATGAAAAATGTCAAAAATGACAAATTTCAAGATGGCAAATGTCAAAACTGACAAATTTCACAATGCTAAATGTCAAAAATGATAAGTGTCACCATGAAAAATGTCAAAAATGACAAATTTCAAAATAGCAAATGTCCAAGATGTCAAATGACAAATGTCACAATGCTAAATGTCAAAAATGACAAATTTCAAGATGGCAAATGTCAAAGATGTCAAATGACAAATGGCACAATGCTAAATGTCAAAAATGAAAAGTGTCACCATGAAAAATGTCAAAAATGACAAATTTCAAGATGGCAAATGTCAAATATGTCAAATGACAAATGTCACAATGCTAAATGTCAAAAATGAAAAGTGTCACCATGAAAAATGTCAAAAATAACAAATTTCAAGATGGCAAATGTCAAAGATGTCAAATGACAAATGTCACAATGCTAAATGTCAAAAATAAAAAGTGTCACCATGAAAAATGTCAAAAATAACAAATTTCAAGATGGCAAATGTCAAAGATGTCAAATGACAAATGTCACAATGCTAAATGTCAAAAATGAAAAGTGTCACCATGAAAAATGTCAAAAATGACAAATTTCAAGATGGAAAATGTCAAAGATGTCAAATGACAAATGTCACAATGCTAAATGTCAAAAATGAAAAGTGTCACCATGAAAAATGTCAAAAATGACAAATTTCAAGATGGCAAATGTCAAAGATGTCAAATGACAAATGTCACAATGCTAAATGTCAAAAATGAAAAGTGTCACCATGAAAAATGTCAAAAATAACAAATTTCAAGATGGCAAATGTCAAAGATGTCAAATGACAAATGTCACAATGCTAAATGTCAAAAATGAAAAGTGTCACCATGAAAAATGTCAAAAATGACAAATTTCAAGATGGCAAATGTCAAAGATGTCAAATGACAAATGTCACAATGCTAAATGTCAAAAATGATAAGTGTCACCATGAAAAATGTCAAAAATGACAAATTTCAAGATGGCAAATGTCCAAGATGTCAAATGACAAATGTCACAATGCTAAATGTCAAAAATGAAAAGTGTCCCCATGAAAAATGTCAATAATGACAAATTTCAAGATGGCAAATGTCAAAGATGTCAAATAACAAATGTCACAATGCTAAATGTCCAAAATAAAAAGTGTCAAAAATGACAAATTTCAAGATGGCAAATGTCTAAGATGTCAAATGATAAATGTCACAATGCTTAATGTCAAAAATGAAAAGTGTCACCGTGAAAAATGTCAAAAATGACAAATTTCATGATGGCAAATGCCAAAGATGTCAAATGACAAATGTCACAATGCTAAATGTCAAAAATGAAAAGTGTCACCATGAAAAATGTCAAAAATGACAAATTTCAAGATGGCAAGTGTCAAAGATGTCAAATGACAAATGTCACAATGCTAAATGTCAAAAATGAAAAGTGTCACCATGAAAAATGTCAAAAATGACAAATTTCAAGATGGCAAATATCAAAGATGTCAAATGACAAATGTCACAATGCTAAATGTCAAAAATGACAAATTTCAAGATGGCAAATGTCAAAGATGTCAAATAACAAATGTCACAATGCTAAATGTCAAAAATAAAAAGTGTCACAATGAAAAATGTCAAAAATGACAAATTTCAAGATGGAAAATGTCAAAGATGTCAAATGACAAATGTCACAATGCTAAATGTCAAAAATGAAAAGTGTCACCATGAAAAATGTCAAAAATAACAAATTTCAAGATGGCAAATGTCAAAGATGTCAAATGACAAATGTTACAATGCTAAATGTCAAAAATGACAAATTTCAAGATGGCAAATGTCAAAGATGTCAAATGACAAATGTCACAATGCTAAATGTCAAAAATGATAAGTGTCACCATGAAAAATGGCAAAAATGACAAATTTCAAGATGGCAAATGTCCAAGATGTCAAATGACAAATGTCACAATGATGGATGTCAAAAATGACAAATTTCAAGATAGCAAATGTCAAAGATGTCAAATGACAAATGTCACAATGCTAAATGTCAAAAATGAAAAGTGTCACCATGAAAAATGTCAAAAATAACAAATTTCAAGATGGCAAATATCAAAGATGTCAAATGACAAATGTCACAATGCTAAATGTCAAAAATGATAAGTGTCACCATGAAAAATGTCAAAAATGACAAATTTCAAGATGGCAAATGTCCAAGATGTCAAATGACAAATGTCACAATGCTAAATGTCAAAAATGACAAATTTCAAGATGGCAAATGTCAAAGATGTCAAATGACAAATGTCACAATGCTAAATGTCAAAAATGAAAAGTGTCACCATGAAAAATGTCAAAAATGACAAATTTCAAGATGGCAAATGTCAAAGATGTCAAATGACAAATGTCACAATGCTAAATGTCAAAAATGAAAAGTGTCACCATGAAACATGTCAAAAATGACAAATTTCAAGATGGCAAATATCAAAGATGTCAAATGACAAATGTCACAATGCTAAATGTCAAAAATGACAAATTTCAAGATGGCAAATGTCAAAAATGTCAAATGACAAATGTCACAATGCTAAATGTCAAAAATGAAAAGTGTCACCATGAAAAATGTCAAAAATGACAAATTTCAAGATGGCAAATGTCAAAGATGTCAAATGACAAATGTCACAATGCTAAATGTCAAAAATGAAAAGTGTCACCATGAAAAATGTCAAAAATAACAAATTTCAGGATGGCAAATGTCAAAGATGTCAAATGACAAATGTCACAATGCTAAATGTCAAAAATGAAAAGTGTCACCATGAAAAATGTCAAAAATGACAAATTTCAAGATAGCAAATGTCAAAGATGTCAAATGACAAATGTCACAATGCTAAATGTCAAAAATGAAAAGTGTCACCATGAAAAATGTCAAAAATAACAAATTTCAAGATGGCAAATTTCAAGATGGCAAATGTCAAAGATGTCAAATGACAAATGTCACAATGCTAAATGTCAAAAATGAAAAGTGTCACCATGAAAAATGTCAAAAATGACAAATTTCAAGATGGCAAATGTCAAAACTGACAAATGTCACAATGCTAAATGTCAAAAATGAAAAGTGTCACCATGAAAAATGTCAAAAATGACAAATTTCAAGATGGAAAATGTCAAAGATGTCAAATGACAAATGTCACAATGCTAAATGTCAAAAATGAAAAGTGTCACCATGAAAAATGTCAAAAATAACAAATTTCAAGATGGCAAATGTCAAATGACAAATGTCACAATGCTAAATGTCAAAAATGAAAAGTGTCACCATGAAAAATGTCAAAAATGACAAATTTCAAGATGGCAAATGTCAAACATGTCAAATGACAAATTTCAAGATGGCAAATGTCAAACATGTCAAATGACAAATGTCACAATGCTAAATGTCAAAAATAAAAAGTGTCACCATGAAAAATGTCAAAAATGACAAATTTCAAGATGGCAAATGTCAAAGATGTCAAATGACAAATGTCACAATGCTAAATGTCAAAAATGAAAAGTGTCACCATGAAAAATGTCAAAAATGACAAATTTCAAGATGGCAAATGTCAAAACTGACAAATGTCACAATGATAAATGTCAAAAATGATAAGTGTCACCATGAAAAATGTTAAAAATGACAAATTTCAAGATGGCAAATGTCCAAGATGTCAAATGACAAATGTCACAATGCTAAATGTCAAAAATAAAAAATGTCACCATGAAAAATGTCAAAAATGACAAATTTTAAGATGGCAAATGTCAAAGATGTCAAATGACAAATGTCACAATGCTAAATGTCAAAAATGAAAAGTGTCACCATGAAAAATGTTAAAAATTACAAATTTCAAGATGGCAAATGTCAAAGATGTCAAATGACAAATGTCACAAGGCTAAATGTCAAAAATGAAAAGTGTCACCATGAAAAGTGTCAAAAATGACAAATTTCAAGATGGCAAATGTCAAAGATGTCAAATGACAAATGTCACAATGCTAAATGTCAAAAATGAAAAGTGTCACCATGAAAAATGTTAAAAATTACAAATTTCAAGATGGCAAATGTCAAAGATGTCAAATGACAAATGTCACAAGGCTAAATGTCAAAAATGAAAAGTGTCACCATGAAAAATGTCAAAAATAACAAATTTCAAGATGGCAAATGTCAAAGATGTCAAATGACAAATGTCACAATGCTAAATGTCAAAAATAAAAAGTGTCACCATGAAAAATGTCAAAAATGACAAATTTCAAGATGGCAAATGTCAAAACTGACAAATGTCACAATGCTAAATGTCAAAAATGATAAGTGTCACCATAAAAAATGTCAAAAATGACAAATTTCAAAATAGCAAATGTCCAAGATGTCAAATGACAAATGTCACAATGCTAAATGTCAAAAATGACAAATTTCAAGATGGCAAATGTCAAAGATGTCAAATGACAAATGGCACAATGCTAAATGTCAAAAATGAAAAGTGTCACCATGAAAAATGTCAAAAATGACAAATTTCAAGATGGCAAATGTCAAAGATATCAAATGACAAATGTCACAATGCTAAATGTCAAAAATGAAAAGTGTCACCATGAAAAATGTCTAAAATAACAAATTTCAAGATGGCAAATGTCAAAGATGTCAAATGACAAATGTCACAATGCTAAATGTCAAAAATAAAAAGTGTCACCATGAAAAATGTCAAAAATAACAAATTTCAAGATGGCAAATGTCAAAGATGTCAAATGACAAATGTCACAATGCTAAATGTCAAAAATGAAAAGTGTCACCATGAAAAATATCAAAAATGACAAATTTCAAGATGGCAAATGTCAAAGATGTCAAATGACAAATGTCACAATGCTAAATGTCAAAAATGAAAAGTGTCAACATGAAAAATGTCAAAAATGTCAAAGATGACAAATGTCACAATGCTAAATGTCAAAAATGAAAAGTGTCACCATGAAAAATGTCAAAAATGACAAATTTCAAGATGGCAAATGTCAAAACTGACAAATTTCACAATGCTAAATGTCAAAAATGATAAGTGTCACCATGAAAAATCTCAAAAATGCCAAATTTCAAGATGGCAAATGTCCAAGATGTCAAATGACAAATGTCACAATGCTAAATGTCAAAAATGAAAAGTGTCACCATGAAAAATGTCAAAAATGACAAATTTTAAGATGGCAAATGTCAAAGATGTCAAATGACAAATGTCACAATGCTAAATGTCAAAAATGACAAATTTCAAGATGGCAAATATCTAAGATGTCAAATGTCAAATGTCACAATGCTAAATGTCAAAAATGAAAAGTGTCACCGTGAAAAATGTCAAAAATGACAAATTTCAAGATGGCAAATGTCAAAGATGTCAAATAACAAATGTCACAATGCTAAATGTCAAAAATGGAAAGTGTCACCATGAAAAATGTCAAAAATGACAAATTTCAAGATGGCAAATGTCAAAGATGTCAAATGACAAATGTCACAATGCTAAATGTCAAAAATGAAAAGTGTCCCCATGAAAAATGTCAATAATGACAAATTTCAAGATGGCAAATGTCAAAGATGTCAAATGACAAATGTCACAATTCTAAATGTCAAAAATGAAAAGTGTCACCATGAAAAATGTCAAAAATGACAAATTTCAAGATGGCAAATGTCAAAGATGTCAAATGACAAATGTCACAATGCTAAATGTCAAAAATGAAAAGTGTCACCATGAAAAATGTCAAAAATAACAAATTTCAAGATGGCAAATGTCAAAGATGTCAAATGACAAATGTCACAATGCTAAATGTCAAAAATGAAAAGTGTCACCATGAAAAATGTCAAAAATGACAAATTTCAAGATGGCAAATGTCAAAGATGTCAAATGACAAATGTCACAATGCTAAATGTCAAAAATGAAAAGTGTCACCATGAAAAATGTCAAAAATAACAAATTTCAAGATGGCAAATGTCAAAGATGTCAAATGACAAATGTCACAATGCTAAATGTCAAAAATGAAAAGTGTCAAAAATGACAAATTTCAAGATGGCAAATGTCAAAACTGACAAATGTCACAATGCTAAATGTCAAAAATGAAAAGTGTCACCATGAAAAATGTCAAAAATGACAAATTTCAAGATGGCAAATGTTCAAGATGTCAAATGACAAATGTCACAATGCTAAATGTCAAAAATGACAAATTTCAAGATGGCAAATGTCAAAGATGTCAAATGACAAATGTCACAATGCTAAATGTCAAAAATGAAAAGTGTCAAAAATGACAAATTTCAAGATGGCAAATGTCTAAGGTGTCAAATGACAAATGTCACAATGCTAAATGTCAAAAATGAAAAGTGTCACCGTGAAAAATGTCAAAAATGACAAATTTCAAGATGGCAAATGTCAAAGATGTCAAATGACAAATGTCACAATGCTAAATGTCAAAAATGAAAAGTGTCACCATGAAAAATGTCAAAAATGACAAATTTCAAGATGGCAAATGTCAAAGATGTCAAATGACAAATGTCACAATGCTAAATGTCAAAAATGAAAAGTGTCCCCATAAAAAATGTCAATAATGACAAATTTCAAGATGGCAAATATCAAAGATGTCAAATGACAAATGTCACAATGCTAAATGTCAAAAATGACAAATTTCAAGATGGCAAATGTCAAAGATGTCAAATGACAAATGTCACAATGCTAAATGTCAAAAATGAAAAGAGTCACCATGAAAAATGTCAAAAATAACAAATTTCAAGATGTCAAATGTCAAAGATGTCAAATGACAAATGTCACAATGCTAAATGTCAAAAATGAAAAGTGTCACTATGAAAAATGTCAAAAATGACAAATTTTAAGATGGCAAATGTCAAAACTGACAAATGTCACAATGCTAAATGTCAAAAATGATAAGTGTCACCATGAAAAATGTCAAAAATGACAAATTTCAAGATGGCAAATGTCCAAGATGTCAAATGACAAATGTCACAATGCTAAATGTCAAAATTGACAAATTTCAAGATGGCAAATGTCAAAGATGTCAAATGACAAATGTCACAATGCTAAATGTCAAAAATGAAAAGTGTCACCATGAAAAATGTCAAAAATGACAAACTTCAAGATGGCAAATGTCAAAGATGTCAAACGACAAATGTCACAATGCTAAATGTCAAAAATGAAAAGTGTCACCATGAAAAATGTCAAAAATGACAAATTTCAAGATGGCAAATATCAAAGATGTCAAATGACAAATGTCACAATGCTAAATGTCAAAAATGACAAATTTCAAGATGGCAAATGTCAAAGATGTCAAATGACAAATGTCACAATGCTAAATGTCAAAAATGAAAAGTGTCACCATAAAAAATGTCAAAAATGACAAATTTCAAGATGGCAAATGTCAAAGATGTCAAATGACAAATGTCACAATGCTAAATGTCAAAAATGAAAAGTGTCACCATAAAATGTCAAAAATAACAAATTTCAAGATGGCAAATGTCAAAGATGTCAAATGACAAATGTCACAATGCTAAATGTCAAAAATAAAAAGTGTCACCATGAAAAATGTCAAAAATGACAAATTTCAAGATGGCAAATGTCAAAGATGTCAAATGACAAATGTCACAATGCTAAATGTCAAAAATGAAAAGTGTCACCATGAAAAATGTCAAAAATAACAAATTTTAAGATGGCAAATGTCAAAGATGTCAAAACTGACAAATGTCACAATGCTAAATGTCAAAAATGATAAGTGTCACCATGAAAAATGTCAAAAATGACAAATTTCAAGATGGCAAATGTCCAAGATGTGAAATGACAAATGTCACAATGCTAAATGTCAAAAATGACAAATTTCAAGATGGCAAATGTCAAAGATGTCAAATGACAAATGTCACAATGCTAAATGTTAAAAATGAAAAGTGTCACCATGAAAAATGTTAAAAATGACAAATTTCAAGATGGCAAATGTCAAAGATGTCAAATGACAAATGTCACAATGCTAAATGTCAAAAATGAAAAGTGTCACCATGTAAAATGTCAAAAATGACAAATTTCAAGATGGCAAATATCAAAGATGTCAAATGACAAATGTCACAATGCTAAATGTCAAAAATGACAAATTTCAAGATGGCAAATGTCAAAGATGTCAAATGACAAATGTCACAATGCTAAATGTCAAAAATGAAAAGTGTCACCATGAAAAATGTCAAAAATGACAAATTTCAAGATGGCAAATGTCAAAGATGTCAAATGACAAATGTCACAATGCTAAATGTCAAAAATGACAAATTTCAAGATGGCAAATGTCAAAGATGTCAAATGACAAATGTCACAATGCTAAATGTCAAAAATAAAAAGTGTCACCATGAAAAATGTCAAAAATGACAAATTTCAAGATGGCAAATGTCAAAGATGTCAAATGACAAATGTCACAATGCTAAATGTCAAAAATGAAAAGTGTCACCATGAAAAATGTCAAAAATGACAAATTTCAAGATGGCAAATGTCCAAGATGTGAAATGACAAATGTCACAATGCTAAATATCAAAAATGACAAATTTCAAGATGGCAAATATCAAAGATGTCAAATGACAAATGTCACAATGCTAAATGTCAAAAATGAAAAGTGTCACCATGAAAAATGTCAAAAATGACAAATTTCAAGATGGCAAATGTCAAAGATGTCAAAACTGACAAATGTCACAATGCTAAATGTCAAAAGTGATAAGTGTCACCATGGAAAATGTCAAAAATGACAAATTTCAAGATGGCAAATGTCCAAGATGTGAAATGACAAATGTCACAATGCTAAATGTCAAAAATGACAAATTTCAAGATGGCAAATGTCAAAGATGTCAAATGACAAATGTCACAATGCTAAATGTCAAAAATGAAAAGTGTCACCATGAAAAATGTCAAAAATGACAAATTTCAAGATGGCAAATGTCAAAGATGTCAAATGACAAATGTCACAATGCTAAATGTCAAAAATGAAAAGTGTCACCATGAAAAATGTCAAAAATAACAAATTTCAAGATGGCAAATGTCAAAGATGTCAAATAACAAATGTCACAATGCTAAATGTCAAAAATGAAAAGTGTCACCATGAAAAATGTCAAAAATGACAAATTTCACGATGGCAAATGTCAAAGATGTCAAATGACAAATGTCACAATGCTAAATGTCAAAAATGAAAAGTGTCACCATGAAAAATGTCAAAAATAACAAATTTCAAGATGGCAAATGTCAAAGATGTCAAATGACAAATGTCACAATGCTAAATGTCAAAAATGAAAAGTGTCACCATGAAAAATGTCAAAATTGACAAATTTCAAGATGGCAAATGTCAAAACTGACAAATGTCACAATGATAAATGTCAAAAATGATAAGTGTCACCATGAAAAATGTCAAAAATGACAAATTTCAAAATAGCAAATGTCCAAGATGTCAAATGACAAATGTCACAATGCTAAATGTCAAAAATGACAAATTTCAAGATGGCAAATGTCAAAGATGTCAAATGACAAATGGCACAATGCTAAATGTCAAAAATGAAAAGTGTCACCATGAAAAATGTCAAAAATGACAAATTTCAAGATGGAAAATGTCAAAGATGTCAAATGACAAATGTCACAATGCTAAATGTCAAAAATGAAAAGTGTCACCATGAAAAATGTCAAAAATAACAAATTTCAAGATGGCAAATGACAAATGTCACTGTGCTAAATGTCAAAAATGAAAAGTGTCACCATGAAAAATGTCAAAAATGACAAATTTCAAGATGGCAAATGTCAAACATGTCAAATGACAAATGTCACAATGCTAAATGTCAAAAATGAAAACTGTCACCACGAAAAATGTCAAAAATGACAAATTTCAAGATGGCAAATGTCAAAGATGTCAAATGACAAATGTCACAATGCTAAATGTCAAAAATGAAAAGTGTCACCATGAAAAATGTCAAAAATGTCAAAGATGACAAATGTCACAATGCTAAATGTCAAAAATGAAAAGTGTCACCATGAAAAATGTCAAAAATGACAAATTTCAAGATGGCAAATGTCAAAAGTGACAAATGTCACAATGATAAATGTCAAAAATGATAAGTGTCACCATGAAAAATGTCAAAAATGACAAATTTCAAGATGGCAAATGTCCAAGATGTCAAATGACAAATGTCACAATGCTAAATGTCAAAAATGAAAAGTGTCACCATGAAAAATGTCAAAAATGACAAATTTTAAGATGGCAAATGTCAAAGATGTCAAATGACAAATGTCACAATGCTAAATGTCAAAAATGAAAAGTGTCAAAAAGACAAATTTCAAGATGGCAAATGTCAAAGATGTCAAATGACAAATGTCACAATGCTAAATGTCAAAAATGAAAAGTGTCACCATAAAAAATGTTAAAAATAACAAATTTCAAGATGGCAAATGTCAAAGATGTCAAATGACAAATGTCACAAGGCTAAATGTCAAAAATGAAAAGTGTCACCATGAAAAATGTCAAAAATAACAAATTTCAAGATGGCAAATGTCAAAGATGTCAAATGACAAATGTCACAATGCTAAATGTCAAAAATGAAAAGTGTCACCATGAAAAATGTCAAAAATGACAAATTTCAAGATGGCAAATGTCAAAACTGACAAATTTCACAATGCTAAATGTCAAAAATGATAAGTGTCACCATGAAAAATGTCAAAAATGACAAATTTCAAGATGGCAAATGTCCAAGATGTCAAGTGACAAATGTCACAATGCTAAATGTCAAAAATGACAAATTTCAAGATGGCAAATGTCAAAGATGTCAAATGACAAATGTCACAATGCTAAATGTCAAAAATGAAAAGTGTCACCATGAAAAATGTCAAAAATGACAAATTTCAAGATGGCAAATGTCAAAGATGTCAAATGACAAATGTCACAATGCTAAATGTCAAAAATGAAAAGTGTCACCATGAAAAATGTCAAAAATAACAAATTTCAAGATGGCAAATGTCAAAGATGTCAAATGACAAATGTCACAATGCTAAATGTCAAAAATGAAAAGTGTCACCATGAAAAATGTCAAAAATGACAAATTTCAAGATGGCAAATGTCAATACTGACAAATGCCACAATGCTAAATGTCAAAAATGATAAGTGTCACCATGAAAAATGTCAAAAATGACAAATTTCAAGATGGCAAATGTCCAAGATGTCAAGTGACAAATGTCACAATGCTAAATGTCAAAAATGACAAATTTCAAGATGGCAAATGTCAAAGATGTCAAATGACAAATGTCACAATGCTAAATGTCAAAAATGAAAAGTGTCACCATGAAAAATGTCAAAAATGACAAATTTCAAGATGGCAAATGTCAAAGATGTCAAATGACAAATGTCACAATGCTAAATGTCAAAAATGAAAAGTGTCACCATGAAAAATGTCAAAAATAACAAATTTCAAGATGGCAAATGTCAAAGATGTCAAATGACAAATGTCACAATGCTAAATGTCAAAAATGAAAAGTGTCACCATGAAAAATGTCAAAAATGACAAATTTCAAGATGGCAAATGTCAAAGATGTCAAATGACAAATGTCACAATGCTAAATGTCAAAAATGATAAGTGTCACCATGAAAAATGTCAAAAATGACAAATTTCAAGATGGCAAATGTCCAAGATGTCAAATGACAAATGTCACAATGCTAAATGTCAAAAATGAAAAGTGTCCCCATGAAAAATGTCAATAATGACAAATTTCAAGATGGCAAATGTCAAAGATGTCAAATAACAAATGTCACAATGCTAAATGTCCAAAATAAAAAGTGTCAAAAATGACAAATTTCAAGATGGCAAATGTCTAAGATGTCAAATGATAAATGTCACAATGCTTAATGTCAAAAATGAAAAGTGTCACCGTGAAAAATGTCAAAAATGACAAATTTCATGATGGCAAATGCCAAAGATGTCAAATGACAAATGTCACAATGCTAAATGTCAAAAATGAAAAGTGTCACCATGAAAAATGTCAAAAATGACAAATTTCAAGATGGCAAGTGTCAAAGATGTCAAATGACAAATGTCACAATGCTAAATGTCAAAAATGAAAAGTGTCACCATGAAAAATGTCAAAAATGACAAATTTCAAGATGGCAAATATCAAAGATGTCAAATGACAAATGTCACAATGCTAAATGTCAAAAATGACAAATTTCAAGATGGCAAATGTCAAAGATGTCAAATAACAAATGTCACAATGCTAAATGTCAAAAATAAAAAGTGTCACAATGAAAAATGTCAAAAATGACAAATTTCAAGATGGAAAATGTCAAAGATGTCAAATGACAAATGTCACAATGCTAAATGTCAAAAATGAAAAGTGTCACCATGAAAAATGTCAAAAATAACAAATTTCAAGATGGCAAATGTCAAAGATGTCAAATGACAAATGTTACAATGCTAAATGTCAAAAATGACAAATTTCAAGATGGCAAATGTCAAAGATGTCAAATGACAAATGTCACAATGCTAAATGTCAAAAATGATAAGTGTCACCATGAAAAATGGCAAAAATGACAAATTTCAAGATGGCAAATGTCCAAGATGTCAAATGACAAATGTCACAATGATGGATGTCAAAAATGACAAATTTCAAGATAGCAAATGTCAAAGATGTCAAATGACAAATGTCACAATGCTAAATGTCAAAAATGAAAAGTGTCACCATGAAAAATGTCAAAAATAACAAATTTCAAGATGGCAAATATCAAAGATGTCAAATGACAAATGTCACAATGCTAAATGTCAAAAATGATAAGTGTCACCATGAAAAATGTCAAAAATGACAAATTTCAAGATGGCAAATGTCCAAGATGTCAAATGACAAATGTCACAATGCTAAATGTCAAAAATGACAAATTTCAAGATGGCAAATGTCAAAGATGTCAAATGACAAATGTCACAATGCTAAATGTCAAAAATGAAAAGTGTCACCATGAAAAATGTCAAAAATGACAAATTTCAAGATGGCAAATGTCAAAGATGTCAAATGACAAATGTCACAATGCTAAATGTCAAAAATGAAAAGTGTCACCATGAAACATGTCAAAAATGACAAATTTCAAGATGGCAAATATCAAAGATGTCAAATGACAAATGTCACAATGCTAAATGTCAAAAATGACAAATTTCAAGATGGCAAATGTCAAAAATGTCAAATGACAAATGTCACAATGCTAAATGTCAAAAATGAAAAGTGTCACCATGAAAAATGTCAAAAATGACAAATTTCAAGATGGCAAATGTCAAAGATGTCAAATGACAAATGTCACAATGCTAAATGTCAAAAATGAAAAGTGTCACCATGAAAAATGTCAAAAATAACAAATTTCAGGATGGCAAATGTCAAAGATGTCAAATGACAAATGTCACAATGCTAAATGTCAAAAATGAAAAGTGTCACCATGAAAAATGTCAAAAATGACAAATTTCAAGATAGCAAATGTCAAAGATGTCAAATGACAAATGTCACAATGCTAAATGTCAAAAATGAAAAGTGTCACCATGAAAAATGTCAAAAATAACAAATTTCAAGATGGCAAATTTCAAGATGGCAAATGTCAAAGATGTCAAATGACAAATGTCACAATGCTAAATGTCAAAAATGAAAAGTGTCACCATGAAAAATGTCAAAAATGACAAATTTCAAGATGGCAAATGTCAAAACTGACAAATGTCACAATGCTAAATGTCAAAAATGAAAAGTGTCACCATGAAAAATGTCAAAAATGACAAATTTCAAGATGGAAAATGTCAAAGATGTCAAATGACAAATGTCACAATGCTAAATGTCAAAAATGAAAAGTGTCACCATGAAAAATGTCAAAAATAACAAATTTCAAGATGGCAAATGTCAAATGACAAATGTCACAATGCTAAATGTCAAAAATGAAAAGTGTCACCATGAAAAATGTCAAAAATGACAAATTTCAAGATGGCAAATGTCAAACATGTCAAATGACAAATTTCAAGATGGCAAATGTCAAACATGTCAAATGACAAATGTCACAATGCTAAATGTCAAAAATAAAAAGTGTCACCATGAAAAATGTCAAAAATGACAAATTTCAAGATGGCAAATGTCAAAGATGTCAAATGACAAATGTCACAATGCTAAATGTCAAAAATGAAAAGTGTCACCATGAAAAATGTCAAAAATGACAAATTTCAAGATGGCAAATGTCAAAACTGACAAATGTCACAATGATAAATGTCAAAAATGATAAGTGTCACCATGAAAAATGTTAAAAATGACAAATTTCAAGATGGCAAATGTCCAAGATGTCAAATGACAAATGTCACAATGCTAAATGTCAAAAATAAAAAATGTCACCATGAAAAATGTCAAAAATGACAAATTTTAAGATGGCAAATGTCAAAGATGTCAAATGACAAATGTCACAATGCTAAATGTCAAAAATGAAAAGTGTCAAAAATGACAAATTTCAAGATGGCAAATGTCAAAGATGTCAAATGACAAATGTCACAATGCTAAATGTCAAAAATGAAAAGTGTCACCATGAAAAATGTTAAAAATTACAAATTTCAAGATGGCAAATGTCAAAGATGTCAAATGACAAATGTCACAAGGCTAAATGTCAAAAATGAAAAGTGTCACCATGAAAAATGTCAAAAATAACAAATTTCAAGATGGCAAATGTCAAAGATGTCAAATGACAAATGTCACAATGCTAAATGTCAAAAATAAAAAGTGTCACCATGAAAAATGTCAAAAATGACAAATTTCAAGATGGCAAATGTCAAAACTGACAAATGTCACAATGCTAAATGTCAAAAATGATAAGTGTCACCATAAAAAATGTCAAAAATGACAAATTTCAAAATAGCAAATGTCCAAGATGTCAAATGACAAATGTCACAATGCTAAATGTCAAAAATGACAAATTTCAAGATGGCAAATGTCAAAGATGTCAAATGACAAATGGCACAATGCTAAATGTCAAAAATGAAAAGTGTCACCATGAAAAATGTCAAAAATGACAAATTTCAAGATGGCAAATGTCAAAGATGTCAAATGACAAATGTCACAATGCTAAATGTCAAAAATGAAAAGTGTCACCATGAAAAATGTCTAAAATAACAAATTTCAAGATGGCAAATGTCAAAGATGTCAAATGACAAATGTCACAATGCTAAATGTCAAAAATAAAAAGTGTCACCATGAAAAATGTCAAAAATAACAAATTTCAAGATGGCAAATGTCAAAGATGTCAAATGACAAATGTCACAATGCTAAATGTCAAAAATGAAAAGTGTCACCATGAAAAATATCAAAAATGACAAATTTCAAGATGGCAAATGTCAAAGATGTCAAATGACAAATGTCACAATGCTAAATGTCAAAAATGAAAAGTGTCAACATGAAAAATGTCAAAAATGTCAAAGATGACAAATGTCACAATGCTAAATGTCAAAAATGAAAAGTGTCACCATGAAAAATGTCAAAAATGACAAATTTCAAGATGGCAAATGTCAAAACTGACAAATTTCACAATGCTAAATGTCAAAAATGATAAGTGTCACCATGAAAAATCTCAAAAATGCCAAATTTCAAGATGGCAAATGTCCAAGATGTCAAATGACAAATGTCACAATGCTAAATGTCAAAAATGAAAAGTGTCACCATGAAAAATGTCAAAAATGACAAATTTTAAGATGGCAAATGTCAAAGATGTCAAATGACAAATGTCACAATGCTAAATGTCAAAAATGAAAAGTGTCAAAAATGACAAATTTCAAGATGGCAAATATCTAAGATGTCAAATGTCAAATGTCACAATGCTAAATGTCAAAAATGAAAAGTGTCACCGTGAAAAATGTCAAAAATGACAAATTTCAAGATGGCAAATGTCAAAGATGTCAAATAACAAATGTCACAATGCTAAATGTCAAAAATGGAAAGTGTCACCATGAAAAATGTCAAAAATGACAAATTTCAAGATGGCAAATGTCAAAGATGTCAAATGACAAATGTCACAATGCTAAATGTCAAAAATGAAAAGTGTCCCCATGAAAAATGTCAATAATGACAAATTTCAAGATGGCAAATGTCAAAGATGTCAAATGACAAATGTCACAATTCTAAATGTCAAAAATGAAAAGTGTCACCATGAAAAATGTCAAAAATGACAAATTTCAAGATGGCAAATGTCAAAGATGTCAAATGACAAATGTCACAATGCTAAATGTCAAAAATGAAAAGTGTCACCATGAAAAATGTCAAAAATAACAAATTTCAAGATGGCAAATGTCAAAGATGTCAAATGACAAATGTCACAATGCTAAATGTCAAAAATGAAAAGTGTCACCATGAAAAATGTCAAAAATGACAAATTTCAAGATGGCAAATGTCAAAGATGTCAAATGACAAATGTCACAATGCTAAATGTCAAAAATGAAAAGTGTCACCATGAAAAATGTCAAAAATAACAAATTTCAAGATGGCAAATGTCAAAGATGTCAAATGACAAATGTCACAATGCTAAATGTCAAAAATGAAAAGTGTCAAAAATGACAAATTTCAAGATGGCAAATGTCAAAACTGACAAATGTCACAATGCTAAATGTCAAAAATGAAAAGTGTCACCATGAAAAATGTCAAAAATGACAAATTTCAAGATGGCAAATGTTCAAGATGTCAAATGACAAATGTCACAATGCTAAATGTCAAAAATGACAAATTTCAAGATGGCAAATGTCAAAGATGTCAAATGACAAATGTCACAATGCTAAATGTCAAAAATGAAAAGTGTCAAAAATGACAAATTTCAAGATGGCAAATGTCTAAGGTGTCAAATGACAAATGTCACAATGCTAAATGTCAAAAATGAAAAGTGTCACCGTGAAAAATGTCAAAAATGACAAATTTCAAGATGGCAAATGTCAAAGATGTCAAATGACAAATGTCACAATGCTAAATGTCAAAAATGAAAAGTGTCACCATGAAAAATGTCAAAAATGACAAATTTCAAGATGGCAAATGTCAAAGATGTCAAATGACAAATGTCACAATGCTAAATGTCAAAAATGAAAAGTGTCCCCATAAAAAATGTCAATAATGACAAATTTCAAGATGGCAAATATCAAAGATGTCAAATGACAAATGTCACAATGCTAAATGTCAAAAATGACAAATTTCAAGATGGCAAATGTCAAAGATGTCAAATGACAAATGTCACAATGCTAAATGTCAAAAATGAAAAGAGTCACCATGAAAAATGTCAAAAATAACAAATTTCAAGATGTCAAATGTCAAAGATGTCAAATGACAAATGTCACAATGCTAAATGTCAAAAATGAAAAGTGTCACTATGAAAAATGTCAAAAATGACAAATTTTAAGATGGCAAATGTCAAAACTGACAAATGTCACAATGCTAAATGTCAAAAATGATAAGTGTCACCATGAAAAATGTCAAAAATGACAAATTTCAAGATGGCAAATGTCCAAGATGTCAAATGACAAATGTCACAATGCTAAATGTCAAAATTGACAAATTTCAAGATGGCAAATGTCAAAGATGTCAAATGACAAATGTCACAATGCTAAATGTCAAAAATGAAAAGTGTCACCATGAAAAATGTCAAAAATGACAAACTTCAAGATGGCAAATGTCAAAGATGTCAAACGACAAATGTCACAATGCTAAATGTCAAAAATGAAAAGTGTCACCATGAAAAATGTCAAAAATGACAAATTTCAAGATGGCAAATATCAAAGATGTCAAATGACAAATGTCACAATGCTAAATGTCAAAAATGACAAATTTCAAGATGGCAAATGTCAAAGATGTCAAATGACAAATGTCACAATGCTAAATGTCAAAAATGAAAAGTGTCACCATAAAAAATGTCAAAAATGACAAATTTCAAGATGGCAAATGTCAAAGATGTCAAATGACAAATGTCACAATGCTAAATGTCAAAAATGAAAAGTGTCACCATAAAATGTCAAAAATAACAAATTTCAAGATGGCAAATGTCAAAGATGTCAAATGACAAATGTCACAATGCTAAATGTCAAAAATAAAAAGTGTCACCATGAAAAATGTCAAAAATGACAAATTTCAAGATGGCAAATGTCAAAGATGTCAAATGACAAATGTCACAATGCTAAATGTCAAAAATGAAAAGTGTCACCATGAAAAATGTCAAAAATAACAAATTTTAAGATGGCAAATGTCAAAGATGTCAAAACTGACAAATGTCACAATGCTAAATGTCAAAAATGATAAGTGTCACCATGAAAAATGTCAAAAATGACAAATTTCAAGATGGCAAATGTCCAAGATGTGAAATGACAAATGTCACAATGCTAAATGTCAAAAATGACAAATTTCAAGATGGCAAATGTCAAAGATGTCAAATGACAAATGTCACAATGCTAAATGTTAAAAATGAAAAGTGTCACCATGAAAAATGTTAAAAATGACAAATTTCAAGATGGCAAATGTCAAAGATGTCAAATGACAAATGTCACAATGCTAAATGTCAAAAATGAAAAGTGTCACCATGTAAAATGTCAAAAATGACAAATTTCAAGATGGCAAATATCAAAGATGTCAAATGACAAATGTCACAATGCTAAATGTCAAAAATGACAAATTTCAAGATGGCAAATGTCAAAGATGTCAAATGACAAATGTCACAATGCTAAATGTCAAAAATGAAAAGTGTCACCATGAAAAATGTCAAAAATGACAAATTTCAAGATGGCAAATGTCAAAGATGTCAAATGACAAATGTCACAATGCTAAATGTCAAAAATGACAAATTTCAAGATGGCAAATGTCAAAGATGTCAAATGACAAATGTCACAATGCTAAATGTCAAAAATAAAAAGTGTCACCATGAAAAATGTCAAAAATGACAAATTTCAAGATGGCAAATGTCAAAGATGTCAAATGACAAATGTCACAATGCTAAATGTCAAAAATGAAAAGTGTCACCATGAAAAATGTCAAAAATGACAAATTTCAAGATGGCAAATGTCCAAGATGTGAAATGACAAATGTCACAATGCTAAATATCAAAAATGACAAATTTCAAGATGGCAAATATCAAAGATGTCAAATGACAAATGTCACAATGCTAAATGTCAAAAATGAAAAGTGTCACCATGAAAAATGTCAAAAATGACAAATTTCAAGATGGCAAATGTCAAAGATGTCAAAACTGACAAATGTCACAATGCTAAATGTCAAAAGTGATAAGTGTCACCATGGAAAATGTCAAAAATGACAAATTTCAAGATGGCAAATGTCCAAGATGTGAAATGACAAATGTCACAATGCTAAATGTCAAAAATGACAAATTTCAAGATGGCAAATGTCAAAGATGTCAAATGACAAATGTCACAATGCTAAATGTCAAAAATGAAAAGTGTCACCATGAAAAATGTCAAAAATGACAAATTTCAAGATGGCAAATGTCAAAGATGTCAAATGACAAATGTCACAATGCTAAATGTCAAAAATGAAAAGTGTCACCATGAAAAATGTCAAAAATAACAAATTTCAAGATGGCAAATGTCAAAGATGTCAAATAACAAATGTCACAATGCTAAATGTCAAAAATGAAAAGTGTCACCATGAAAAATGTCAAAAATGACAAATTTCACGATGGCAAATGTCAAAGATGTCAAATGACAAATGTCACAATGCTAAATGTCAAAAATGAAAAGTGTCACCATGAAAAATGTCAAAAATAACAAATTTCAAGATGGCAAATGTCAAAGATGTCAAATGACAAATGTCACAATGCTAAATGTCAAAAATGAAAAGTGTCACCATGAAAAATGTCAAAATTGACAAATTTCAAGATGGCAAATGTCAAAACTGACAAATGTCACAATGATAAATGTCAAAAATGATAAGTGTCACCATGAAAAATGTCAAAAATGACAAATTTCAAAATAGCAAATGTCCAAGATGTCAAATGACAAATGTCACAATGCTAAATGTCAAAAATGACAAATTTCAAGATGGCAAATGTCAAAGATGTCAAATGACAAATGGCACAATGCTAAATGTCAAAAATGAAAAGTGTCACCATGAAAAATGTCAAAAATGACAAATTTCAAGATGGAAAATGTCAAAGATGTCAAATGACAAATGTCACAATGCTAAATGTCAAAAATGAAAAGTGTCACCATGAAAAATGTCAAAAATAACAAATTTCAAGATGGCAAATGACAAATGTCACTATGCTAAATGTCAAAAATGAAAAGTGTCACCATGAAAAATGTCAAAAATGACAAATTTCAAGATGGCAAATGTCAAACATGTCAAATGACAAATGTCACAATGCTAAATGTCAAAAATGAAAACTGTCACCACGAAAAATGTCAAAAATGACAAATTTCAAGATGGCAAATGTCAAAGATGTCAAATGACAAATGTCACAATGCTAAATGTCAAAAATGAAAAGTGTCACCATGAAAAATGTCAAAAATGTCAAAGATGACAAATGTCACAATGCTAAATGTCAAAAATGAAAAGTGTCACCATGAAAAATGTCAAAAATGACAAATTTCAAGATGGCAAATGTCAAAAGTGACAAATGTCACAATGATAAATGTCAAAAATGATAAGTGTCACCATGAAAAATGTCAAAAATGACAAATTTCAAGATGGCAAATGTCCAAGATGTCAAATGACAAATGTCACAATGCTAAATGTCAAAAATGAAAAGTGTCACCATGAAAAATGTCAAAAATGACAAATTTTAAGATGGCAAATGTCAAAGATGTCAAATGACAAATGTCACAATGCTAAATGTCAAAAATGAAAAGTGTCAAAAAGACAAATTTCAAGATGGCAAATGTCAAAGATGTCAAATGACAAATGTCACAATGCTAAATGTCAAAAATGAAAAGTGTCACCATAAAAAATGTTAAAAATAACAAATTTCAAGATGGCAAATGTCAAAGATGCAAATGACAAATGTCACAAGGCTAAATGTCAAAAATGAAAAGTGTCACCATGAAAAATGTCAAAAATAACAAATTTCAAGATGGCAAATGTCAAAGATGTCAAATGACAAATGTCACAATGCTAAATGTCAAAAATGAAAAGTGTCACCATGAAAAATGTCAAAAATGACAAATTTCAAGATGGCAAATGTCAAAACTGACAAATTTCACAATGCTAAATGTCAAAAATGATAAGTGTCACCATGAAAAATGTCAAAAATGACAAATTTCAAAATAGCAAATGTCCAAGATGTCAAATGACAAATGTCACAATGCTAAATGTCAAAAATGACAAATTTCAAGATGGCAAATGTCAAAGATGTCAAATGACAAATGGCACAATGCTAAATGTCAAAAATGAAAAGTGTCACCATGAAAAATGTCAAAAATGACAAATTTCAAGATGGCAAATGTCAAATATGTCAAATGACAAATGTCACAATGCTAAATGTCAAAAATGAAAAGTGTCACCATGAAAAATGTCAAAAATAACAAATTTCAAGATGGCAAATGTCAAAGATGTCAAATGACAAATGTCACAATGCTAAATGTCAAAAATAAAAAGTGTCACCATGAAAAATGTCAAAAATAACAAATTTCAAGATGGCAAATGTCAAAGATGTCAAATGACAAATGTCACAATGCTAAATGTCAAAAATGAAAAGTGTCACCATGAAAAATGTCAAAAATGACAAATTTCAAGATGGAAAATGTCAAAGATGTCAAATGACAAATGTCACAATGCTAAATGTCAAAAATGAAAAGTGTCACCATGAAAAATGTCAAAAATGACAAATTTCAAGATGGCAAATGTCAAAGATGTCAAATGACAAATGTCACAATGCTAAATGTCAAAAATGAAAAGTGTCACCATGAAAAATGTCAAAAATAACAAATTTCAAGATGGCAAATGTCAAAGATGTCAAATGACAAATGTCACAATGCTAAATGTCAAAAATGAAAAGTGTCACCATGAAAAATGTCAAAAATGACAAATTTCAAGATGGCAAATGTCAAAGATGTCAAATGACAAATGTCACAATGCTAAATGTCAAAAATGATAAGTGTCACCATGAAAAATGTCAAAAATGACAAATTTCAAGATGGCAAATGTCCAAGATGTCAAATGACAAATGTCACAATGCTAAATGTCAAAAATGAAAAGTGTCCCCATGAAAAATGTCAATAATGACAAATTTCAAGATGGCAAATGTCAAAGATGTCAAATAACAAATGTCACAATGCTAAATGTCCAAAATAAAAAGTGTCAAAAATGACAAATTTCAAGATGGCAAATGTCTAAGATGTCAAATGATAAATGTCACAATGCTTAATGTCAAAAATGAAAAGTGTCACCGTGAAAAATGTCAAAAATGACAAATTTCATGATGGCAAATGCCAAAGATGTCAAATGACAAATGTCACAATGCTAAATGTCAAAAATGAAAAGTGTCACCATGAAAAATGTCAAAAATGACAAATTTCAAGATGGCAAGTGTCAAAGATGTCAAATGACAAATGTCACAATGCTAAATGTCAAAAATGAAAAGTGTCACCATGAAAAATGTCAAAAATGACAAATTTCAAGATGGCAAATATCAAAGATGTCAAATGACAAATGTCACAATGCTAAATGTCAAAAATGACAAATTTCAAGATGGCAAATGTCAAAGATGTCAAATAACAAATGTCACAATGCTAAATGTCAAAAATAAAAAGTGTCACAATGAAAAATGTCAAAAATGACAAATTTCAAGATGGAAAATGTCAAAGATGTCAAATGACAAATGTCACAATGCTAAATGTCAAAAATGAAAAGTGTCACCATGAAAAATGTCAAAAATAACAAATTTCAAGATGGCAAATGTCAAAGATGTCAAATGACAAATGTTACAATGCTAAATGTCAAAAATGACAAATTTCAAGATGGCAAATGTCAAAGATGTCAAATGACAAATGTCACAATGCTAAATGTCAAAAATGATAAGTGTCACCATGAAAAATGGCAAAAATGACAAATTTCAAGATGGCAAATGTCCAAGATGTCAAATGACAAATGTCACAATGATGGATGTCAAAAATGACAAATTTCAAGATAGCAAATGTCAAAGATGTCAAATGACAAATGTCACAATGCTAAATGTCAAAAATGAAAAGTGTCACCATGAAAAATGTCAAAAATAACAAATTTCAAGATGGCAAATATCAAAGATGTCAAATGACAAATGTCACAATGCTAAATGTCAAAAATGATAAGTGTCACCATGAAAAATGTCAAAAATGACAAATTTCAAGATGGCAAATGTCCAAGATGTCAAATGACAAATGTCACAATGCTAAATGTCAAAAATGACAAATTTCAAGATGGCAAATGTCAAAGATGTCAAATGACAAATGTCACAATGCTAAATGTCAAAAATGAAAAGTGTCACCATGAAAAATGTCAAAAATGACAAATTTCAAGATGGCAAATGTCAAAGATGTCAAATGACAAATGTCACAATGCTAAATGTCAAAAATGAAAAGTGTCACCATGAAACATGTCAAAAATGACAAATTTCAAGATGGCAAATATCAAAGATGTCAAATGACAAATGTCACAATGCTAAATGTCAAAAATGACAAATTTCAAGATGGCAAATGTCAAAAATGTCAAATGACAAATGTCACAATGCTAAATGTCAAAAATGAAAAGTGTCACCATGAAAAATGTCAAAAATGACAAATTTCAAGATGGCAAATGTCAAAGATGTCAAATGACAAATGTCACAATGCTAAATGTCAAAAATGAAAAGTGTCACCATGAAAAATGTCAAAAATAACAAATTTCAGGATGGCAAATGTCAAAGATGTCAAATGACAAATGTCACAATGCTAAATGTCAAAAATGAAAAGTGTCACCATGAAAAATGTCAAAAATGACAAATTTCAAGATAGCAAATGTCAAAGATGTCAAATGACAAATGTCACAATGCTAAATGTCAAAAATGAAAAGTGTCACCATGAAAAATGTCAAAAATAACAAATTTCAAGATGGCAAATTTCAAGATGGCAAATGTCAAAGATGTCAAATGACAAATGTCACAATGCTAAATGTCAAAAATGAAAAGTGTCACCATGAAAAATGTCAAAAATGACAAATTTCAAGATGGCAAATGTCAAAACTGACAAATGTCACAATGCTAAATGTCAAAAATGAAAAGTGTCACCATGAAAAATGTCAAAAATGACAAATTTCAAGATGGAAAATGTCAAAGATGTCAAATGACAAATGTCACAATGCTAAATGTCAAAAATGAAAAGTGTCACCATGAAAAATGTCAAAAATAACAAATTTCAAGATGGCAAATGTCAAATGACAAATGTCACAATGCTAAATGTCAAAAATGAAAAGTGTCACCATGAAAAATGTCAAAAATGACAAATTTCAAGATGGCAAATGTCAAACATGTCAAATGACAAATTTCAAGATGGCAAATGTCAAACATGTCAAATGACAAATGTCACAATGCTAAATGTCAAAAATAAAAAGTGTCACCATGAAAAATGTCAAAAATGACAAATTTCAAGATGGCAAATGTCAAAGATGTCAAATGACAAATGTCACAATGCTAAATGTCAAAAATGAAAAGTGTCACCATGAAAAATGTCAAAAATGACAAATTTCAAGATGGCAAATGTCAAAACTGACAAATGTCACAATGATAAATGTCAAAAATGATAAGTGTCACCATGAAAAATGTTAAAAATGACAAATTTCAAGATGGCAAATGTCCAAGATGTCAAATGACAAATGTCACAATGCTAAATGTCAAAAATAAAAAATGTCACCATGAAAAATGTCAAAAATGACAAATTTTAAGATGGCAAATGTCAAAGATGTCAAATGACAAATGTCACAATGCTAAATGTCAAAAATGAAAAGTGTCAAAAATGACAAATTTCAAGATGGCAAATGTCAAAGATGTCAAATGACAAATGTCACAATGCTAAATGTCAAAAATGAAAAGTGTCACCATGAAAAATGTTAAAAATTACAAATTTCAAGATGGCAAATGTCAAAGATGTCAAATGACAAATGTCACAAGGCTAAATGTCAAAAATGAAAAGTGTCACCATGAAAAATGTCAAAAATAACAAATTTCAAGATGGCAAATGTCAAAGATGTCAAATGACAAATGTCACAATGCTAAATGTCAAAAATAAAAAGTGTCACCATGAAAAATGTCAAAAATGACAAATTTCAAGATGGCAAATGTCAAAACTGACAAATGTCACAATGCTAAATGTCAAAAATGATAAGTGTCACCATAAAAAATGTCAAAAATGACAAATTTCAAAATAGCAAATGTCCAAGATGTCAAATGACAAATGTCACAATGCTAAATGTCAAAAATGACAAATTTCAAGATGGCAAATGTCAAAGATGTCAAATGACAAATGGCACAATGCTAAATGTCAAAAATGAAAAGTGTCACCATGAAAAATGTCAAAAATGACAAATTTCAAGATGGCAAATGTCAAAGATATCAAATGACAAATGTCACAATGCTAAATGTCAAAAATGAAAAGTGTCACCATGAAAAATGTCTAAAATAACAAATTTCAAGATGGCAAATGTCAAAGATGTCAAATGACAAATGTCACAATGCTAAATGTCAAAAATAAAAAGTGTCACCATGAAAAATGTCAAAAATAACAAATTTCAAGATGGCAAATGTCAAAGATGTCAAATGACAAATGTCACAATGCTAAATGTCAAAAATGAAAAGTGTCACCATGAAAAATATCAAAAATGACAAATTTCAAGATGGCAAATGTCAAAGATGTCAAATGACAAATGTCACAATGCTAAATGTCAAAAATGAAAAGTGTCAACATGAAAAATGTCAAAAATGTCAAAGATGACAAATGTCACAATGCTAAATGTCAAAAATGAAAAGTGTCACCATGAAAAATGTCAAAAATGACAAATTTCAAGATGGCAAATGTCAAAACTGACAAATTTCACAATGCTAAATGTCAAAAATGATAAGTGTCACCATGAAAAATCTCAAAAATGCCAAATTTCAAGATGGCAAATGTCCAAGATGTCAAATGACAAATGTCACAATGCTAAATGTCAAAAATGAAAAGTGTCACCATGAAAAATGTCAAAAATGACAAATTTTAAGATGGCAAATGTCAAAGATGTCAAATGACAAATGTCACAATGCTAAATGTCAAAAATGAAAAGTGTCAAAAATGACAAATTTCAAGATGGCAAATATCTAAGATGTCAAATGTCAAATGTCACAATGCTAAATGTCAAAAATGAAAAGTGTCACCGTGAAAAATGTCAAAAATGACAAATTTCAAGATGGCAAATGTCAAAGATGTCAAATAACAAATGTCACAATGCTAAATGTCAAAAATGGAAAGTGTCACCATGAAAAATGTCAAAAATGACAAATTTCAAGATGGCAAATGTCAAAGATGTCAAATGACAAATGTCACAATGCTAAATGTCAAAAATGAAAAGTGTCCCCATGAAAAATGTCAATAATGACAAATTTCAAGATGGCAAATGTCAAAGATGTCAAATGACAAATGTCACAATTCTAAATGTCAAAAATGAAAAGTGTCACCATGAAAAATGTCAAAAATGACAAATTTCAAGATGGCAAATGTCAAAGATGTCAAATGACAAATGTCACAATGCTAAATGTCAAAAATGAAAAGTGTCACCATGAAAAATGTCAAAAATAACAAATTTCAAGATGGCAAATGTCAAAGATGTCAAATGACAAATGTCACAATGCTAAATGTCAAAAATGAAAAGTGTCACCATGAAAAATGTCAAAAATGACAAATTTCAAGATGGCAAATGTCAAAGATGTCAAATGACAAATGTCACAATGCTAAATGTCAAAAATGAAAAGTGTCACCATGAAAAATGTCAAAAATAACAAATTTCAAGATGGCAAATGTCAAAGATGTCAAATGACAAATGTCACAATGCTAAATGTCAAAAATGAAAAGTGTCAAAAATGACAAATTTCAAGATGGCAAATGTCAAAACTGACAAATGTCACAATGCTAAATGTCAAAAATGAAAAGTGTCACCATGAAAAATGTCAAAAATGACAAATTTCAAGATGGCAAATGTTCAAGATGTCAAATGACAAATGTCACAATGCTAAATGTCAAAAATGACAAATTTCAAGATGGCAAATGTCAAAGATGTCAAATGACAAATGTCACAATGCTAAATGTCAAAAATGAAAAGTGTCAAAAATGACAAATTTCAAGATGGCAAATGTCTAAGGTGTCAAATGACAAATGTCACAATGCTAAATGTCAAAAATGAAAAGTGTCACCGTGAAAAATGTCAAAAATGACAAATTTCAAGATGGCAAATGTCAAAGATGTCAAATGACAAATGTCACAATGCTAAATGTCAAAAATGAAAAGTGTCACCATGAAAAATGTCAAAAATGACAAATTTCAAGATGGCAAATGTCAAAGATGTCAAATGACAAATGTCACAATGCTAAATGTCAAAAATGAAAAGTGTCCCCATAAAAAATGTCAATAATGACAAATTTCAAGATGGCAAATATCAAAGATGTCAAATGACAAATGTCACAATGCTAAATGTCAAAAATGACAAATTTCAAGATGGCAAATGTCAAAGATGTCAAATGACAAATGTCACAATGCTAAATGTCAAAAATGAAAAGAGTCACCATGAAAAATGTCAAAAATAACAAATTTCAAGATGTCAAATGTCAAAGATGTCAAATGACAAATGTCACAATGCTAAATGTCAAAAATGAAAAGTGTCACTATGAAAAATGTCAAAAATGACAAATTTTAAGATGGCAAATGTCAAAACTGACAAATGTCACAATGCTAAATGTCAAAAATGATAAGTGTCACCATGAAAAATGTCAAAAATGACAAATTTCAAGATGGCAAATGTCCAAGATGTCAAATGACAAATGTCACAATGCTAAATGTCAAAATTGACAAATTTCAAGATGGCAAATGTCAAAGATGTCAAATGACAAATGTCACAATGCTAAATGTCAAAAATGAAAAGTGTCACCATGAAAAATGTCAAAAATGACAAACTTCAAGATGGCAAATGTCAAAGATGTCAAACGACAAATGTCACAATGCTAAATGTCAAAAATGAAAAGTGTCACCATGAAAAATGTCAAAAATGACAAATTTCAAGATGGCAAATATCAAAGATGTCAAATGACAAATGTCACAATGCTAAATGTCAAAAATGACAAATTTCAAGATGGCAAATGTCAAAGATGTCAAATGACAAATGTCACAATGCTAAATGTCAAAAATGAAAAGTGTCACCATAAAAAATGTCAAAAATGACAAATTTCAAGATGGCAAATGTCAAAGATGTCAAATGACAAATGTCACAATGCTAAATGTCAAAAATGAAAAGTGTCACCATAAAATGTCAAAAATAACAAATTTCAAGATGGCAAATGTCAAAGATGTCAAATGACAAATGTCACAATGCTAAATGTCAAAAATAAAAAGTGTCACCATGAAAAATGTCAAAAATGACAAATTTCAAGATGGCAAATGTCAAAGATGTCAAATGACAAATGTCACAATGCTAAATGTCAAAAATGAAAAGTGTCACCATGAAAAATGTCAAAAATAACAAATTTTAAGATGGCAAATGTCAAAGATGTCAAAACTGACAAATGTCACAATGCTAAATGTCAAAAATGATAAGTGTCACCATGAAAAATGTCAAAAATGACAAATTTCAAGATGGCAAATGTCCAAGATGTGAAATGACAAATGTCACAATGCTAAATGTCAAAAATGACAAATTTCAAGATGGCAAATGTCAAAGATGTCAAATGACAAATGTCACAATGCTAAATGTTAAAAATGAAAAGTGTCACCATGAAAAATGTTAAAAATGACAAATTTCAAGATGGCAAATGTCAAAGATGTCAAATGACAAATGTCACAATGCTAAATGTCAAAAATGAAAAGTGTCACCATGTAAAATGTCAAAAATGACAAATTTCAAGATGGCAAATATCAAAGATGTCAAATGACAAATGTCACAATGCTAAATGTCAAAAATGACAAATTTCAAGATGGCAAATGTCAAAGATGTCAAATGACAAATGTCACAATGCTAAATGTCAAAAATGAAAAGTGTCACCATGAAAAATGTCAAAAATGACAAATTTCAAGATGGCAAATGTCAAAGATGTCAAATGACAAATGTCACAATGCTAAATGTCAAAAATGACAAATTTCAAGATGGCAAATGTCAAAGATGTCAAATGACAAATGTCACAATGCTAAATGTCAAAAATAAAAAGTGTCACCATGAAAAATGTCAAAAATGACAAATTTCAAGATGGCAAATGTCAAAGATGTCAAATGACAAATGTCACAATGCTAAATGTCAAAAATGAAAAGTGTCACCATGAAAAATGTCAAAAATGACAAATTTCAAGATGGCAAATGTCCAAGATGTGAAATGACAAATGTCACAATGCTAAATATCAAAAATGACAAATTTCAAGATGGCAAATATCAAAGATGTCAAATGACAAATGTCACAATGCTAAATGTCAAAAATGAAAAGTGTCACCATGAAAAATGTCAAAAATGACAAATTTCAAGATGGCAAATGTCAAAGATGTCAAAACTGACAAATGTCACAATGCTAAATGTCAAAAGTGATAAGTGTCACCATGGAAAATGTCAAAAATGACAAATTTCAAGATGGCAAATGTCCAAGATGTGAAATGACAAATGTCACAATGCTAAATGTCAAAAATGACAAATTTCAAGATGGCAAATGTCAAAGATGTCAAATGACAAATGTCACAATGCTAAATGTCAAAAATGAAAAGTGTCACCATGAAAAATGTCAAAAATGACAAATTTCAAGATGGCAAATGTCAAAGATGTCAAATGACAAATGTCACAATGCTAAATGTCAAAAATGAAAAGTGTCACCATGAAAAATGTCAAAAATAACAAATTTCAAGATGGCAAATGTCAAAGATGTCAAATAACAAATGTCACAATGCTAAATGTCAAAAATGAAAAGTGTCACCATGAAAAATGTCAAAAATGACAAATTTCACGATGGCAAATGTCAAAGATGTCAAATGACAAATGTCACAATGCTAAATGTCAAAAATGAAAAGTGTCACCATGAAAAATGTCAAAAATAACAAATTTCAAGATGGCAAATGTCAAAGATGTCAAATGACAAATGTCACAATGCTAAATGTCAAAAATGAAAAGTGTCACCATGAAAAATGTCAAAATTGACAAATTTCAAGATGGCAAATGTCAAAACTGACAAATGTCACAATGATAAATGTCAAAAATGATAAGTGTCACCATGAAAAATGTCAAAAATGACAAATTTCAAAATAGCAAATGTCCAAGATGTCAAATGACAAATGTCACAATGCTAAATGTCAAAAATGACAAATTTCAAGATGGCAAATGTCAAAGATGTCAAATGACAAATGGCACAATGCTAAATGTCAAAAATGAAAAGTGTCACCATGAAAAATGTCAAAAATGACAAATTTCAAGATGGAAAATGTCAAAGATGTCAAATGACAAATGTCACAATGCTAAATGTCAAAAATGAAAAGTGTCACCATGAAAAATGTCAAAAATAACAAATTTCAAGATGGCAAATGACAAATGTCACTGTGCTAAATGTCAAAAATGAAAAGTGTCACCATGAAAAATGTCAAAAATGACAAATTTCAAGATGGCAAATGTCAAACATGTCAAATGACAAATGTCACAATGCTAAATGTCAAAAATGAAAACTGTCACCACGAAAAATGTCAAAAATGACAAATTTCAAGATGGCAAATGTCAAAGATGTCAAATGACAAATGTCACAATGCTAAATGTCAAAAATGAAAAGTGTCACCATGAAAAATGTCAAAAATGTCAAAGATGACAAATGTCACAATGCTAAATGTCAAAAATGAAAAGTGTCACCATGAAAAATGTCAAAAATGACAAATTTCAAGATGGCAAATGTCAAAAGTGACAAATGTCACAATGATAAATGTCAAAAATGATAAGTGTCACCATGAAAAATGTCAAAAATGACAAATTTCAAGATGGCAAATGTCCAAGATGTCAAATGACAAATGTCACAATGCTAAATGTCAAAAATGAAAAGTGTCACCATGAAAAATGTCAAAAATGACAAATTTTAAGATGGCAAATGTCAAAGATGTCAAATGACAAATGTCACAATGCTAAATGTCAAAAATGAAAAGTGTCAAAAAGACAAATTTCAAGATGGCAAATGTCAAAGATGTCAAATGACAAATGTCACAATGCTAAATGTCAAAAATGAAAAGTGTCACCATAAAAAATGTTAAAAATAACAAATTTCAAGATGGCAAATGTCAAAGATGTCAAATGACAAATGTCACAAGGCTAAATGTCAAAAATGAAAAGTGTCACCATGAAAAATGTCAAAAATAACAAATTTCAAGATGGCAAATGTCAAAGATGTCAAATGACAAATGTCACAATGCTAAATGTCAAAAATGAAAAGTGTCACCATGAAAAATGTCAAAAATGACAAATTTCAAGATGGCAAATGTCAAAACTGACAAATTTCACAATGCTAAATGTCAAAAATGATAAGTGTCACCATGAAAAATGTCAAAAATGACAAATTTCAAAATAGCAAATGTCCAAGATGTCAAATGACAAATGTCACAATGCTAAATGTCAAAAATGACAAATTTCAAGATGGCAAATGTCAAAGATGTCAAATGACAAATGGCACAATGCTAAATGTCAAAAATGAAAAGTGTCACCATGAAAAATGTCAAAAATGACAAATTTCAAGATGGCAAATGTCAAATATGTCAAATGACAAATGTCACAATGCTAAATGTCAAAAATGAAAAGTGTCACCATGAAAAATGTCAAAAATAACAAATTTCAAGATGGCAAATGTCAAAGATGTCAAATGACAAATGTCACAATGCTAAATGTCAAAAATAAAAAGTGTCACCATGAAAAATGTCAAAAATAACAAATTTCAAGATGGCAAATGTCAAAGATGTCAAATGACAAATGTCACAATGCTAAATGTCAAAAATGAAAAGTGTCACCATGAAAAATGTCAAAAATGACAAATTTCAAGATGGAAAATGTCAAAGATGTCAAATGACAAATGTCACAATGCTAAATGTCAAAAATGAAAAGTGTCACCATGAAAAATGTCAAAAATGTCAAAGATGACAAATGTCACAATGCTAAATGTCAAAAATGAAAAGTGTCACCATGAAAAATGTCAAAAATGACAAATTTCAAGATGGCAAATGTCAAAACTGACAAATTTCACAATGCTAAATGTCAAAAATGATAAGTGTCACCATGAAAAATCTCAAAAATGACAAATTTCAAGATGGCAAATGTCCAAGATGTCAAATGACAAATGTCACAATGCTAAATGTCAAAAATGAAAAGTTTCACCATGAAAAATGTCAAAAATGACAAATTTTAAGATGGCAAATGTCAAAGATGTCAAATGACAAATGTCACAATGCTAAATGTCAAAAATGAAAAGTGTCAAAAATGACAAATTTCAAGATGGCAAATGTCTAAGATGTCAAATGTCAAATGTCACAATGCTAAATGTCAAAAATGAAAAGTGTCACCGTAAAAAATTTTAAAAATGACAAATTTCAAGATGGCAAATGTCTAAGATGTCAAATGTCAAATGTCACAATGCTAAATGTCAAAAATGAAAAGTGTCACCGTGAAAAATGTCAAAAATGACAAATTTCAAGATGGCAAATGTCAAAGATGTCAAATGACAAATGTCACAATGCTAAATGTCAAAAATGAAAAGTGTCACCATGAAAAATGTCAAAAATGACAAATTTCAAGATGGCAAATGTCAAAGATGTCAAATGACAAATGTCACAATGCTAAATGTCAAAAATGAAAAGTGTCCCCATGAAAAATGTCAATAATGACAAATTTCAAGATGGCAAATGTCAAAGATGTCAAATGACAAATGTCACAATGCTAAATGTCAAAAATGAAAAGTGTCACCATGAAAAATGTCAAAAATGACAAATTTCAAGATGGCAAATGTCAAAGATGTCAAATATGACAAATGTCACAATGCTAAATGTCAAAAATGAAAAGTGTCACCATGAAAAATGTCAAAAATGACAAATTTCAAGATGGCAAATGTCAAAGATGTCAAATGACAAATGTCACAATGCTAAATGTCAAAAATGAAAAGTGTCACCATGAAAAATGTCAAAAATGACAAATTTCAAGATGGCAAATATCAAAGATGTCAAATGACAAATGTCACAATGCTAAATGTCAAAATTGACAAATTTCAAGATGGCAAATGTCCAAGATGTCAAATGACAAATGTCACAATGCTAAATGTCAAAAATGAAAAGTGTCACCATGAAAAATGTCAAAAATGACAAATTTCAAGATGGCAAATGTCAAAGATGTCAAATGACAAATGTCACAATGCTAAATGTCAAAAATGAAAAGTGTCACCATGAAAAATGTCAAAAATAACAAATTTCAAGATGGCAAATGTCAAAGATGTCAAATGACAAATGTCACAATGCTAAATGTCAAAAATGAAAAGTGTCACCATGAAAAATGTCAAAAATGACAAATTTCAAGATGGCAAATGTCAAAGATGTCAAATGACAAATGTCACAATGCTAAATGTCAAAAATGAAAAGTGTCACCATGAAAAATGTCAAAAATAACAAATTTCAAGATGGCAAATGTCAAAGATGTCAAATGACAAATGTCACAATGCTAAATGTCAAAAATGAAAAGTGTCAAAAATGACAAATTTCAAGATGGCAAATGTCAAAACTGACAAATGTCACAATGCTAAATGTCAAAAATGATAAGTGTCACTATGAAAAATGTCAAAAATGACAAATTTCAAGATGGCAAATGTTCAAGATGTCAAATGACAAATGTCACAATGCTAAATGTCAAAAATGACAAATTTCAAGATGGCAAATGTCAAAGATGTCAAATGAC
The DNA here is from genome assembly GCA_964028335.1 of Altica lythri. Lineage (NCBI taxonomy): Eukaryota > Metazoa > Arthropoda > Insecta > Coleoptera > Chrysomelidae > Altica > Altica lythri. The sequence continues at coordinate 10,160,913 of OZ034800.1, read as the reverse complement.
AAATGTCACAATGCTAAATGTCAAAAGTGAAAAGTGTCAAAAATGACAAATTTCAAGATGGCAAATGTCTAACGTGTCAAATGACAAATGTCACAATGCTAAATGTCAAAAATGACAAATTTCAAGATGGCAAATGTCAAAGATGTCAAATGACAAATGTCACAATGCTAAATGTTAAAAATGAAAAGTGTTACCATGAAAAATGTTAAAAATGACAAATTTCAAGATGGCAAATGTCAAAGATGTCAAATGACAAATGTCACAATGCTAAATGTCAAAAATGAAAAGTGTCACCATGTAAAATGTCAAAAATGACAAATTTCAAGATGGCAAATATCAAAGATGTCAAATGACAAATGTCACAATGCTAAATGTCAAAAATGACAAATTTCAAGATGGCAAATGTCAAAGATGTCAAATGACAAATGTCACAATGCTAAATGTCAAAAATGAAAAGTGTCACCATGAAAAATGTCAAAAATGACAAATTTCAAGATGGCAAATGTTAAAGATGTCAAATGACAAATGTCACAATGCTAAATGTCAAAAATGACAAATTTCAAGATGGCAAATGTCAAAGATGTCAAATGACAAATGTCACAATGCTAAATGTCAAAAATAAAAAGTGTCACCATGAAAAATGTCAAAAATGACAAATTTCAAGATGGCAAATGTCAAAGATGTCAAATGACAAATGTCACAATGCTAAATGTCAAAAATGAAAAGTGTCACCATGAAAAATGTCAAAAATGACAAATTTCAAGATGGCAAATGTCCAAGATGTGAAATGACAAATGTCACAATGCTAAATATCAAAAATGACAAATTTCAAGATGGCAAATATCAAAGATGTCAAATGACAAATGTCACAATGCTAAATGTCAAAAATGAAAAGTGTCACCATGAAAAATGTCAAAAATGACAAATTTCAAGATGGCAAATGTCAAAGATGTCAAAACTGACAAATGTCACAATGCTAAATGTCAAAAGTGATAAGTGTCACCATGAAAAATGTCAAAAATGACAAATTTCAAGATGGCAAATGTCCAAGATGTGAAATGACAAATGTCACAATGCTAAATGTCAAAAATGACAAATTTCAAGATGGCAAATGTTAAAGATGTCAAATAACAAATGTCACAATGCTAAATGTCAAAAATGAAAAGTGTCACCATGAAAAATGTCAAAAATGACAAATTTCAAGATGGCAAATGTCAAAGATGTCAAATGACAAATGTCACAATGCTAAATGTCAAAAATGAAAAGTGTCACCATGAAAAATGTCAAAAATAACAAATTTCAAGATGGCAAATGTCAAAGATGTCAAATAACAAATGTCACAATGCTAAATGTCAAAAATGAAAAGTGTCACCATGAAAAATGTCAAAAATGACAAATTTCACGATGGCAAATGTCAAAGATGTCAAATGACAAATGTCACAATGCTAAATGTCAAAAATGAAAAGTGTCACCATGAAAAATGTCAAAAATAACAAATTTCAAGATGGCAAATGTCAAAGATGTCAAATGACAAATGTCACAATGCTAAATGTCAAAAATGAAAAGTGTCACCATGAAAAATGTCAAAATTGACAAATTTCAAGATGGCAAATGTCAAAACTGACAAATGTCACAATGATAAATGTCAAAAATGATAAGTGTCACCATGAAAAATGTCAAAAATGACAAATTTCAAAATAGCAAATGTCCAAGATGTCAAATGACAAATGTCACAATGCTAAATGTCAAAAATGACAAATTTCAAGATGGCAAATGTCAAAGATGTCAAATGACAAATGGCACAATGCTAAATGTCAAAAATGAAAAGTGTCACCATGAAAAATGTCAAAAATGACAAATTTCAAGATGGAAAATGTCAAAGATGTCAAATGACAAATGTCACAGTGCTAAATGTCAAAAATGAAAAGTGTCACCATGAAAAATGTCAAAAATAACAAATTTCAAGATGGCAAATGACAAATGTCACAATGCTAAATGTCAAAAATGAAAAGTGTCACCATGAAAAATGTCAAAAATGACAAATTTCAAGATGGCAAATGTCAAAGATGTCAAATGACAAATGTCACAATGCTAAATGTCAAAAATGAAAAGTGTCACCATGAAAAATGTCAAAAATGTCAAAGATGACAAATGTCACAATGCTAAATGTCAAAAATGAAAAGTGTCACCATGAAAAATGTCAAAAATGACAAATTTCAAGATGGCAAATGTCAAAAGTGACAAATGTCACAATGATAAATGTCAAAAATGATAAGTGTCACCATGAAAAATGTCAAAAATGACAAATTTCAAGATGGCAAATGTCCAAGATGTCAAATGACAAATGTCACAATGCTAAATGTCAAAAATGAAAAGTGTCACCATGAAAAATGTCAAAAATGACAAATTTTAAGATGGCAAATGTCAAAGATGTCAAATGACAAATGTCACAATGCTAAATGTCAAAAATGAAAAGTGTCAAAAAGACAAATTTCAAGATGGCAAATGTCAAAGATGTCAAATGACAAATGTCACAATGCTAAATGTCAAAAATGAAAAGTGTCACCATGAAAAATGTTAAAAATGACAAATTTCAAGATGGCAAATGTCAAAGATGTCAAATGACAAATGTCACAAGGCTAAATGTCAAAAATGAAAAGTGTCACCATGAAAAATGTCAAAAATAACAAATTTCAAGATGGCAAATGTCAAAGATGTCAAATGACAAATGTCACAATGCTAAATGTCAAAAATGAAAAGTGTCACCATGAAAAATGTCAAAAATGACAAATTTCAAGATGGCAAAAGTCAAAACTGACAAATGTCACAATGCTAAATGTCAAAAATGATAAGTGTCACCATGAAAAATGTCAAAAATGACAAATTTCAAAATAGCAAATGTCCAAGATGTCAAATGACAAATGTCACAATGCTAAATGTCAAAAATGACAAATTTCAAGATGGCAAATGTCAAAGATGTCAAATGACAAATGGCACAATGCTAAATGTCAAAAATGAAAAGTGTCACCATGAAAAATGTCAAAAATGACAAATTTCAAGATGGCAAATGTCAAATATGTCAAATGACAAATGTCACAATGCTAAATGTCAAAAATGAAAAGTGTCACCATGAAAAATGTCAAAAATAACAAATTTCAAGATGGCAAATGTCAAAGATGTCAAATGACAAATGTCACAATGCTAAATGTCAAAAATAAAAAGTGTCACCATGAAAAATGTCAAAAATAACAAATTTCAAGATGGCAAATGTCAAAGATGTCAAATGACAAATGTCACAATGCTAAATGTCAAAAATGAAAAGTGTCACCATGAAAAATGTCAAAAATGACAAATTTCAAGATGGAAAATGTCAAAGATGTCAAATGACAAATGTCACAATGCTAAATGTCAAAAATGAAAAGTGTCACCATGAAAAATGTCAAAAATGTCAAAGATGACAAATGTCACAATGCTAAATGTCAAAAATGAAAAGTGTCACCATGAAAAATGTCAAAAATGACAAATTTCAAGATGACAAATGTCAAAACTGACAAATTTCACAATGCTAAATGTCAAAAATGATAAGTGTCACCATGAAAAATCTCAAAAATGACAAATTTCAAGATGGCAAATGTCCAAGATGTCAAATGACAAATGTCACAATGCTAAATGTCAAAAATGAAAAGTTTCACCATGAAAAATGTCAAAAATGACAAATTTTAAGATGGCAAATGTCAAAGATGTCAAATGACAAATGTCACAATGCTAAATGTCAAAAATGAAAAGTGTCAAAAATGACAAATTTCAAGATGGCAAATGTCTAAGATGTCAAATGTCAAATGTCACAATGCTAAATGTCAAAAATGAAAAGTGTCACCGTAAAAAATGTCAAAAATGACAAATTTCAAGATGGCAAATGTCTAAGATGTCAAATGTCAAATGTCACAATGCTAAATGTCAAAAATGAGAAGTGTCACCGTGAAAAATGTCAAAAATGACAAATTTCAAGATGGCAAATGTCAAAGATGTCAAATGACAAATGTCACAATGCTAAATGTCAAAAATGAAAAGTGTCACCATGAAAAATGTCAAAAATGACAAATTTCAAGATGGCAAATGTCAAAGATGTCAAATATGACAAATGTCACAATGCTAAATGTCAAAAATGAAAAGTGTCACCATGAAAAATGTCAAAAATGACAAATTTCAAGATGGCAAATGTCAAAGATGTCAAATGACAAATGTCACAATGCTAAATGTCAAAAATGAAAAGTGTCACCATGAAAAATGTCAAAAATGACAAATTTCAAGATGGCAAATATCAAAGATGTCAAATGACAAATGTCACAATGCTAAATGTCAAAATTGACAAATTTCAAGATGGCAAATGTCCAAGATGTCAAATGACAAATGTCACAATGCTAAATGTCAAAAATGAAAAGTGTCACCATGAAAAATGTCAAAAATGACAAATTTCAAGATGGCAAATGTCAAAGATGTCAAATGACAAATGTCACAATGCTAAATGTCAAAAATGAAAAGTGTCACCATGAAAAATGTCAAAAATAACAAATTTCAAGATGGCAAATGTCAAAGATGTCAAATGACAAATGTCACAATGCTAAATGTCAAAAATGAAAAGTGTCACCATGAAAAATGTCAAAAATGACAAATTTCAAGATGGCAAATGTCAAAGATGTCAAATGACAAATGTCACAATGCTAAATGTCAAAAATGAAAAGTGTCACCATGAAAAATGTCAAAAATAACAAATTTCAAGATGGCAAATGTCAAAGATGTCAAATGACAAATGTCACAATGCTAAATGTCAAAAATGAAAAGTGTCAAAAATGACAAATTTCAAGATGGCAAATGTCAAAACTGACAAATGTCACAATGCTAAATGTCAAAAATGATAAGTGTCACTATGAAAAATGTCAAAAATGACAAATTTCAAGATGGCAAATGTTCAAGATGTCAAATGACAAATGTCACAATGCTAAATGTCAAAAATGACAAATTTCAAGATGGCAAATGTCAAAGATGTCAAATGACAAATGTCACAATGCTAAATGTCAAAAATGAAAAGTGTCACCATGAAAAATGTCAAAAATGACAAATTTCAAGATGGCAAATGTCAAAGATGTCAAATGTCAAATGTCACAATGCTAAATGTGAAAAATGAAAAGTGTCCCCATGAAAAATGTCAATAATGACAAATTTCAAGATGGCAAATGTCAAAGATGTCAAATGACAAATGTCACAATGCTAAATGTCAAAAATGAAAAGTGTCACCATAAAAAATGTCAAAAATAACAAATTTCAAGATGGCAAATGTCAAAGATGTCAAATGACAAATGTCACAATGCTAAATGTCAAAAATGATAAGTGTCACCATAAAAAATGTCAAAAATGACAAATTTCAAGATGGCAAATGTCCAAGATGTCAAATGACAAATGTCACAATGCTAAATGTCAAAAATGACAAATTTCAAGATGGCAAATGTCAAAGATGTCAAGTGACAAATGTCACAATGCTAAATGTCAAAAATGAAAAGTGTCACCATGAAAAATGTCAAAAATGACAAACTTCAAGATGGCAAATGTCAAAGATGTCAAATGACAAATGTCACAATGCTAAATGTCAAAAATGAAAAGTGTCACCATGAAAAATGTCAAAAATGACAAATTTCAAGATGGCAAATATCAAAGATGTCAAATGACAAATGTCACAATGCTAAATGTCAAAAATGACAAATTTCAAGATGGCAAATGTCAAAGATGTCAAATGACAAATGTCACAATGCTAAATGTCAAAAATGAAAAGTGTCACCATGAAAAATGTCAAAAATGACAAATTTCAAGATGGCAAATGTCAAAGATGTCAAATGACAAATGTCACAATGCTAAATGTCAAAAATGAAAAGTGTCACCATGAAAAATGTCAAAAATAACAAATTTCAAGATGGCAAATGTCAAAGATGTCAAATGACAGATGTCACAATGCTAAATGTCAAAAATGAAAAGTGTCCCCATGAAAAATGTCAATAATGACAAATTTCAAGATGGCAAATGTCAAAGATGTCAAATGACAAATGTCACAATGCTAAATGTCAAAAATGAAAAGTGTCACCATGAAAAATGTCAAAAATGACAAATTTCAAGATGGCAAATGTCAAAGATGTCAAATATGACAAATGTCACAATGCTAAATGTCAAAAATGAAAAGTGTCACCATGAAAAATGTCAAAAATGACAAATTTCAAGATGGCAAATGTCAAAGATGTCAAATGACAAATGTCACAATGCTAAATGTCAAAAATGAAAAGTGTCACCATGAAAAATGTCAAAAATGACAAATTTCAAGATGGCAAATATCAAAGATGTCAAATGACAAATGTCACAATGCTAAATGTCAAAATTGACAAATTTCAAGATGGCAAATGTCCAAGATGTCAAATGACAAATGTCACAATGCTAAATGTCAAAAATGAAAAGTGTCACCATGAAAAATGTCAAAAATGACAAATTTCAAGATGGCAAATGTCAAAGATGTCAAATGACAAATGTCACAATGCTAAATGTCAAAAATGAAAAGTGTCACCATGAAAAATGTCAAAAATAACAAATTTCAAGATGGCAAATGTCAAAGATGTCAAATGACAAATGTCACAATGCTAAATGTCAAAAATGAAAAGTGTCACCATGAAAAATGTCAAAAATGACAAATTTCAAGATGGCAAATGTCAAAGATGTCAAATGACAAATGTCACAATGCTAAATGTCAAAAATGAAAAGTGTCACCATGAAAAATGTCAAAAATAACAAATTTCAAGATGGCAAATGTCAAAGATGTCAAATGACAAATGTCACAATGCTAAATGTCAAAAATGAAAAGTGTCAAAAATGACAAATTTCAAGATGGCAAATGTCAAAACTGACAAATGTCACAATGCTAAATGTCAAAAATGATAAGTGTCACTATGAAAAATGTCAAAAATGACAAATTTCAAGATGGCAAATGTTCAAGATGTCAAATGACAAATGTCACAATGCTAAATGTCAAAAATGACAAATTTCAAGATGGCAAATGTCAAAGATGTCAAATGACAAATGTCACAATGCTAAATGTCAAAAGTGAAAAGTGTCAAAAATGACAAATTTCAAGATGGCAAATGTCTAACGTGTCAAATGACAAATGTCACAATGCTAAATGTCAAAAATGAAAAGTGTCACCGTGAAAAATGTCAAAAATGACAAATTTCAAGATGGCAAATGTCAAAGATGTCAAATGACAAATGTCACAATGCTAAATGTCAAAAATGAAAAGTGTCACCATGAAAAATGTCAAAAATGACAAATTTCAAGATGGCAAATGTCAAAGATGTCAAATGACAAATGTCACAATGCTAAATGTCAAAAATGAAAAGTGTCCCCATGAAAAATGTCAATAATGACAAATTTCAAGATGGCAAATGTCAAAGATGTCAAATGACAAATGTCACAATGCTAAATGTCAAAAATGAAAAGTGTCACCATAAAAAATGTCAAAAATAACAAATTTCAAGATGGCAAATGTCAAAGATGTCAAATGACAAATGTCACAATGCTAAATGTCAAAAATGATAAGTGTCACCATAAAAAATGTCAAAAATGACAAATTTCAAGATGGCAAATGTCCAAGATGTCAAATGACAAATGTCACAATGCTAAATGTCAAAAATGACAAATTTCAAGATGGCAAATGTCAAAGATGTCAAGTGACAAATGTCACAATGCTAAATGTCAAAAATGAAAAGTGTCACAATGAAAAATGTCAAAAATGACAAACTTCAAGATGGCAAATGTCAAAGATGTCAAATGACAAATGTCACAATGCTAAATGTCAAAAATGAAAAGTGTCACCATGAAAAATGTCAAAAATGACAAATTTCAAGATGGCAAATATCAAAGATGTCAAATGACAAATGTCACAATGCTAAATGTCAAAAATGACAAATTTCAAGATGGCAAATGTCAAAGATGTCAAATGACAAATGTCACAATGCTAAATGTCAAAAATGAAAAGTGTCACCATGAAAAATGTCAAAAATGACAAATTTCAAGATGGCAAATGTCAAAGATGTCAAATGACAAATGTCACAATGCTAAATGTCAAAAATGAAAAGTGTCACCATGAAAAATGTCAAAAATAACAAATTTCAAGATGGCAAATGTCAAAGATGTCAAATGACAAATGTCACAATGCTAAATGTCAAAAATAAAAAGTGTCACCATGAAAAATGTCAAAAATGACAAATTTCAAGATGGCAAATGTCAAAGATGTCAAATGACAAATGTCACAATGCTAAATGTCAAAAATGAAAAGTGTCACCATGACAAATGTCAAAAATGACAAATTTCAAGATGGCAAATGTCAAAACTGACAAATGAAACAATGCTAAATGTCAAAAATGATAAGTGTCACCATGAAAAATGTCAAAAATGACAAATTTCAAGATGGCAAATGTCCAAGATGTCAAATGACAAATGTCACAATGCTAAATGTCAAAAATGACAAATTTCAAGATGGCAAATGTCAAAGATGTCAAATGACAAATGTCACAATGCTAAATGTCAAAAATGAAAAGTGTCACCATGAAAAATGTCAAAAATGACAAATTTCAAGATGGCAAATGTCAAAGATGTCAAATGTCACAATGCTAAATGTCAAAAATGAAAAGTGTCACCATGAAAAATGTCAAAAATAACAAATTTCAAGATGGCAAATGTCAAAGATGTCAAAACTGACAAATGTCACAATGCTAAATGTCAAAAATGATAAGTGTCACCATGAAAAATGTCAAAAATGACAAATTTCAAGATGGCAAATGTCCAAGATGTGAAATGACAAATGTCACAATGCTAAATGTCAAAAATGACAAATTTCAAGATGGCAAATGTCAAAGATGTCAAATGACAAATGTCACAATGCTAAATGTTAAAAATGAAAAGTGTCACCATGAAAAATGTTAAAAATGACAAATTTCAAGATGGCAAATGTCAAAGATGTCAAATGACAAATGTCACAATGCTAAATGTCAAAAATGAAAAGTGTCACCATGAAAAATGTCAAAAATGACAAATTTCAAGATGGCAAATATCAAAAATGTCAAATGACAAATGTCACAATGCTAAATGTCAAAAATGACAAATTTCAAGATGGCAAATGTCAAAGATGTCAAATGACAAATGTCACAATGCTAAATGTCAAAAATGAAAAGTGTCACCATGAAAAATGTCAAAAATGACAAATTTCAAAATGGCAAATGTCAAAGATGTCAAATGACAAATGTCACAATGCTAAATGTCAAAAATGACAAATTTCAAGATGGCAAATGTCAAAGATGTCAAATGACAAATGTCACAATGCTAAATGACAAAAATGAAAAGTGTCACCATGAAAAATGTCAAAAATGACAAATTTCAAGATGGCAAATGTCAAAGATGTCAAATGACAAATGTCACAATGCTAAATGCCAAAAATGAAAAGTGTCACCATGAAAAATGTCAAAAATGACAAATTTCAAGATGGCAAATGTCCAAGATGTGAAATGACAAATGTCACAATGCTAAATGTCAAAAATGACAAATTTCAAGATGGCAAATGTCAAAGATGTCAAATGACAAATGTCACAATGCTAAATGTCAAAAATGAAAAGTGTCACCATGAAAAATTTCAAAAATGACAAATTTCAAGATGGCAAATGTCAAAGATGTCAAATGACAAATGTCACAATGCTAAATGTCAAAAATGAAAAGTGTCACCATGAAAAATGTCAAAAATAACAAATTTCAAGATGGCAAATGTCAAAGATGTCAAAACTGACAAATGTCACAATGCTAAATGTCAAAAATGATAAGTGTCACCATGAAAAATGTCAAAAATGACAAATTTCAAGATGGCAAATGTCCAAGATGTGAAATGACAAATGTCACAATGCTAAATGTCAAAAATGACAAATTTCAAGATGGCAAATGTCCAAGATGTCAAATGACAAATGTCACAATGCTAAATGTCAAAAATGAAAAGTGTCACCATGAAAAATGTTAAAAATGACAAATTTCAAGATGGCAAATGTCAAAGATGTCAAATTACAAATGTCACAATGCTAAATGTCAAAAATGAAAAGTGTCACCATGAAAAATGTCAAAAATGACAAATTTCAAGATGGCAAATATCAAAGATGTCAAATGACAAATGTCACAATGCTAAATGTCAAAAATGACAAATTTCAAGATAGCAAATGTCAAAGATGTCAAATGACAAATGTCACAATGCTAAATGTCAAAAATGAAAAGTGTCACCATAAAAAATGTCAAAAATAACAAATTTCAAGATGGCAAATGTCAAAGATGTCAAATGACAAATGTCACAATGCTAAATGTCAAAAATGAAAAGTGTCGCCATGAAAAATGTCAAAAATGACAAATTTCAAGATGGCAAATGTCAAAGATGTCAAATGACAAATGTCACAATGCTAAATGTCAAAAATGAAAAGTGTCACCATGAAAAATGTCAAAAATGACAAATTTCAAGATGGCAAATGTCAAAGATGTCAAATGACAAATGTCACAATGCTAAATGTCAAAAATAAAAAGTGTCACCATGAAAAATGTCAAAAATGACAAATTTCAGGATGGCAAATGTCAAAGATGTCAAATGACAAATGTCACAATGCTAAATGTCAAAAATGAAAAGTGTCACCATGAAAAATGTCAAAAATGACAAATTTCAAGATGGCAAATGTCAAAACTGACAAATGTCACAATGCTAAATGTCAAAAATGATAAGTGTCACCATAAAATGTCAAAAATGACAAATTTCAAGATGGCAAATGTCCAAGATGTCAAATGTCACAATGCTAAATGTCAAAAATGAAAAGTGTCACCATGAAAAATGTCAAAAATGACAAATTTCAAGATGGCAAATGTCAAAGATGTCAAATGACAAATGTCACAATGCTAAATGTCAAAAATGAAAAGTGTCAAAAATGACAAATTTCAAGATGGCAAATGTCTAAGATGTCAAATGACAAATGTCACAATGCTAAATGTCAAAAATGAAAAGTGTCACCGTGAAAAATGTCAAAAATGACAAATTTCAAGATGGCAAATGTCAAAACTGACAAATGTCACAATGCTAAATGTCAAAAATGATAAGTGTCGCCATGAAAAATGTCAAAAATGACAAATTTCAAGATGGCAAATGTCCAAGATGTTAAATGACAAATGTCACAATGCTAAATGTCAAAAATGAAAAGTGTCACCATGAAAAATGTCAAAAATGACAAATTTCAAGATGGCAAATATCTAAGGTGTCAAATGACAAATGTCACAATGCTAAATGTCAAAAATAAAAAGTGTCACCGTGAAAAATGTCAAAAATGACAAATTTCAAGATGGCAAATGTCAAAGATGTCAAATGACAAATGTCACAATGCTAAATGTCAAAAATGAAAAGTGTCCCCATGAAAAATGTCAATAATTACAAATTTCAAGATGGCAAATGTCAAAGATGTCAAATGACAAATGTCACAATGCTAAATGTCAAAAATGAAAAGTGTCACCATGAAAAATGTCAAAAATGACAAATTTCAAGATGGCAAATGTCAAAGATGTCGAATATGACAAATGTCACAATGCTAAATGTCAAAAATGAAAAGTGTCACCATGAAAAATGTCAAAAATGACAAATTTCAAGATGGCAAATGTCAAAGATGTCAAATGACAAATGTCACAATGCTAAATGTCAAAAATAAAAAGTGTCACCATGAAAAATGTCAAAAATGACAAATTTCAAGATGGCAAATATCAAAGATGTCAAATGACAAATGTCACAATGCTAAATGTCAAAAATGACAAATTTCAAGATGGCAAATGTCAAAGATGTCAAATGACAAATGTCACAATGCTAAATGTCAAAAATGAAAAGTGTCACCATAAAAAATGTCAAAAATGACAAATTTCAAGATGGCAAATGTCAAAGATGTCAAATGACAAATGTCACAATGCTAAATGTCAAAAATGAAAAGTGTCACCATGAAAAATGTCAAAAATAACAAATTTCAAGATGGCAAATGTCAAAGACGTCAAATGACAAATGTCACAATGCTAAATGTCAAAAATGAAAAGTGTCACCATGAAAAATGTCAAAAATGACAAATTTCAAGATGGCAAATGTCAAAGATGTCAAATGACAAATGTCACAATGCTAAATGTCAAAAATGAAAAGTGTCACCGTGAAAAATGTCAAAAATAACAAATTTCAAGATGGCAAATGTCAAAGATGTCAAATGACAAATGTCACACTGCTAAATCTCAAAAATGAAAAGTGTCACCATGAAAAATGTCAAAAATGACAAATTTCAAGATGGCAAATGTCAAAACTGACAAATGTCACAATGCTAAATGTCAAAAATGATAAGTGTCACCATAAAAAATGTCAAAAATGACAAATTTCAAGACGGCAAATGTCAAAGATGTCAAATGACAAATGTCACAATGCTAAATGTCAAAAATGAAAAGTGTCACCATGAAAAATGTCAAAAATGACAAATTTCAAGATGGCAAATGTCAAAGATGTCAAATGACAAATGTCACAATGCTAAATGTCAAAAATGAAAAGTGTCACCATGAAAAATGTCAAAAATAACAAATTTTAAAATGGCAAATGTCAAAGATGTCAAATGACAAATGTCACAATGCTAAATCTCAAAAATGAAAAGTGTCACCATGAAAAATGTCAAAAATGAAAAAATTTCAAGATGGCAAATGTCAAAACTGACAAATGTCACAATGCTAAATGTCAAAAATGATAAGTGTCACCATAAAAAATGTCAAAAATGACAAATTTCAAGATGGCAAATGTCAAAGATGTCAAATGACAAATGTCACAATGCTAAATGTCAAAAATGAAAAGTGTCACCATGAAAAATGTCAAAAATGACAAATTTCAAGATGGCAAATGTCAAAGATGTCAAATGACAAATGTCACAATGCTAAATGTCAAAAATGAAAAGTGTCACCATGAAAAATGTCAAAAATAACAAATTTCAAGATGGCAAATGTCAAAGATGTCAAATGACAAATGTCACAATGCTAAATGTCAAAAATGAAAAGTGTCACCATGAAAAATGTCAAAAATGACAAATTTCAAGATGGCAAATGTCAAAGATGTCAAATGACAAATGTCACAATGCTAAATGTCAAAAATGAAAAGTGTCACCATGAAAAATGTCAAAAATGACAAATTTCAAGATGGCAAATGTCAAAGATGTCAAATGACAAATGTCACAATGCTAAATGTCAAAAATGAAAAGTGTCACCATGAAAAATGTCAAAAATGACAACTTTCAAGATGGCAAATGTCAAAGATGTCAAATGACAAATGTCACAATGCTAAATGTCAAAAATGAAAAGTGTCACCATGAAAAATGTCAAAAATAACAAATTTCAAGATGGCAAATGTCAAAACTGACAAATGTCACAATGCTAAATGTCAAAAATGATAAGTGTCACCATGAAATATCAAAAATGACAAATTTCAAGATGTCAAATGTCCAAGATGTCAAATGACAAATGTCACAATGCTGAATGTCAAAAATGAAAAGTGTCACCATGAAAAATGTCAAAAATGACAAATTTCAAGATGGCAAATGTCAAAGATGTCAAATGACAAATGTCACAATGCTAAATGTCAAAAATGAAAAGTGTCAAAAATGACAAATTTCAAGATGGCAAATGTCTAAGGTGTCAAATGACAAATGTCACAATGCTAAATGTCAAAAATGAAAAGTGTCACCGTGAAAAATGTCAAAAATGACAAATTTCAAGATGGCAAATGTCAAAGATGTCAAATGACAAATGTCACAATGCTAAATGTCAAAAATGAAAAGTGTCACCATGAAAAATGTCAAAAATGACAAATTTCAAGATGGCAAATGTCAAAGATGTCAAATGACAAATGTCACAATGCTAAATGTCAAAAATGAAAAGTGTCCCCATGAAAAATGTCAATAATGACAAATTTCAAGATGGCAATGTCAAAGATGTCAAATGACAAATGTCACAATGCTAAATGTCAAAAATGAAAAGTGTCACCATGAAAAATGTCAAAAATAACAAATTTTAAGATGGCAAATGTCAAAGATGTCAAATGACAAATGTCACAATGCTAAATGTCAAAAATGAAAAGTGTCACTATGAAAAATGTCAAAAATGACAAATTTTAAGATGGCAAATGTCAAAACTGACAAATGTCACAATGCTAAATGTCAAAAATGATAAGTGTCACCATGAAAAATGTCAAAAATGACAAATTTCAAGATGGCAAATGTCCAAGATGTCAAATGACAAATGTCACAATGCTAAATGTCAAAAATGACAAATTTCAAGATGGCAAATGTCAAAGATGTCAAGTGACAAATGTCACAATGCTAAATGTCAAAAATGAAAAGTGTCACCATGAAAAATGTCAAAAATGACAAACTTCAAGATGGCAAATGTCAAAGATGTCAAATGACAAATGTCACAATGCTAAATGTCAAAAATGAAAAGTGTCACCATGACAAATGTCAAAAATGACAAATTTCAAGATGGCAAATGTCAAAACTGACAAATGAAACAATGCTAAATGTCAAAAATGATAAGTGTCACCATGAAAAATGTCAAAAATGACAAATTTCAAGATGGCAAATGTCCAAGATGTCAAATGACAAATGTCACAATGCTAAATGTCAAAAATGACAAATTTCAAGATGGCAAATGTCAAAGATGTCAAATGACAAATGTCACAATGCTAAATGTCAAAAATGAAAAGTGTCACCATGAAAAATGTCAAAAATGACAAATTTCAAGATGGCAAATGTCAAAGATGTCAAATGTCACAATGCTAAATGTCAAAAATGAAAAGTGTCACCATGAAAAATGTCAAAAATAACAAATTTCAAGATGGCAAATGTCAAAGATGTCAAAACTGACAAATGTCACAATGCTAAATGTCAAAAATGATAAGTGTCACCATGAAAAATGTCAAAAATGACAAATTTCAAGATGGCAAATGTCCAAGATGTGAAATGACAAATGTCACAATGCTAAATGTCAAAAATGACAAATTTCAAGATGGCAAATGTCAAAGATGTCAAATGACAAATGTCACAATGCTAAATGTTAAAAATGAAAAGTGTCACCATGAAAAATGTTAAAAATGACAAATTTCAAGATGGCAAATGTCAAAGATGTCAAATGACAAATGTCACAATGCTAAATGTCAAAAATGAAAAGTGTCACCATGAAAAATGTCAAAAATGACAAATTTCAAGATGGCAAATATCAAAGATGTCAAATGACAAATGTCACAATGCTAAATGTCAAAAATGACAAATTTCAAGATGGCAAATGTCAAAGATGTCAAATGACAAATGTCACAATGCTAAATGTCAAAAATGAAAAGTGTCACCATGAAAAATGTCAAAAATGACAAATTTCAAAATGGCAAATGTCAAAGATGTCAAATGACAAATGTCACAATGCTAAATGTCAAAAATGACAAATTTCAAGATGGCAAATGTCAAAGATGTGAAATGACAAATGTCACAATGCTAAATGACAAAAATGAAAAGTGTCACCATGAAAAATGTCAAAAATGACAAATTTCAAGATGGCAAATGTCAAAGATGTCAAATGACAAATGTCACAATGCTAAATGCCAAAAATGAAAAGTGTCACCATGAAAAATGTCAAAAATGACAAATTTCAAGATGGCAAATGTCCAAGATGTGAAATGACAAATGTCACAATGCTAAATGTCAAAAATGACAAATTTCAAGATGGCAAATGTCAAAGTTGTCAAATGACAAATGTCACAATGCTAAATGTCAAAAATGAAAAGTGTCACCATGAAAAATGTCAAAAATGACAAATTTCAAGATGGCAAATGTCAAAGATGTCAAATGACAAATGTCACAATGCTAAATGTCAAAAATGAAAAGTGTCACCATGAAAAATGTCAAAAATAACAAATTTCAAGATGGCAAATGTCAAAGATGTCAAAACTGACAAATGTCACAATGCTAAATGTCAAAAATGATAAGTGTCACCATGAAAAATGTCAAAAATGACAAATTTCAAGATGGCAAATGTCCAAGATGTGAAATGACAAATGTCACAATGCTAAATGTCAAAAATGACAAATTTCAAGATGGCAAATGTCCAAGATGTCAAATGACAAATGTCACGATGCTAAATGTCAAAAATGAAAAGTGTCACCATGAAAAATGTTAAAAATGACAAATTTCAAGATGGCAAATGTCAAAGATGTCAAATTACAAATGTCACAATGCTAAATGTCAAAAATGAAAAGTGTCACCATGAAAAATGTCAAAAATGACAAATTTCAAGATGGCAAATATCAAAGATGTCAAATGACAAATGTCACAATGCTAAATGTCAAAAATGACAAATTTCAAGATAGCAAATGTCAAAGATGTCAAATGACAAATGTCACAATGCTAAATGTCAAAAATGAAAAGTGTCACCATGAAAAATGTCAAAAATGACAAATTTCAAGATGGCAAATGTCAAAGATGTCAAATGACAAATGTCACAATGCTAAATGTCAAAAATGACAAATTTCAAGATGGCAAATGTCAAAGATGTCAAATGACAAATGTCACAATGCTAAATGTCAAAAATGAAAAGTGTCACCATAAAAAATGTCAAAAATAACAAATTTCAAGATGGCAAATGTCAAAGATGTCAAATGGCAAATGTCACAATGCTAAATGTCAAAAATGAAAAGTGTCACCATGAAAAATGTCAAAAATGACAAATTTCAAGATGGCAAATGTCAAAGATGTCAAATGACAAATGTCACAATGCTAAATGTCAAAAATGAAAAGTGTCACCATGAAAAATGTCAAAAATGACAAATTTCAAGATGGCAAATGTCAAAGATGTCAAATGACAAATGTCACAATGCTAAATGTCAAAAATAAAAAGTGTCACCATGAAAAATGTCAAAAATGACAAATTTCAGGATGGCAAATGTCAAAGATGTCAAATGACAAATGTCACAATGCTAAATGTCAAAAATGAAAAGTGTCACCATGAAAAATGTCAAAAATGACAAATTTCAA
This sequence comes from Altica lythri, assembly GCA_964028335.1. Classification (NCBI taxonomy): domain Eukaryota; kingdom Metazoa; phylum Arthropoda; class Insecta; order Coleoptera; family Chrysomelidae; genus Altica; species Altica lythri. Next base: position 10,143,736 of record OZ034800.1, on the reverse strand, counting down.
GATGGCAAATGTCAAAACTGACAAACGTCACAATGCTAAATGTCAAAAATGATAAGTGTCACCATAAAATGTCAAAAATGACAAATTTCAAGATGGCAAATGTCCAAGATGTCAAATGACAAATGTCACAATGCTAAATGTCAAAAATGAAAAGTGTCACCATGAAAAATGTCAAAACTGACAAATTTCAAGATGGCAAATGTCAAAGATGTCAAATGACAAATGTCACAATGCTAAATGTCAAAAATGAAAAGTGTCAAAAATGACAAATTTCAAGATGGCAAATGTCTAAGATGTCAAATGACAAATGTCACAATGCTAAATGTCAAAAATGAAAAGTGTCACCGTGAAAAATGTCAAAAATGACAAATTTCAAGATGGCAAATGTCAAAACTGACAAATGTCACAATGCTAAATGTCAAAAATGATAAGTGTCGCCATGAAAAATGTCAAAAATGACAAATTTCAAGATGGCAAATGTCCAAGATGTTAAATGACAAATGTCACAATGCTAAATGTCAAAAATGAAAAGTGTCACCATGAAAAATGTCAAAAATGACAAATTTCAAGATGGCAAATATCTAAGGTGTCAAATGACAAATGTCACAATGCTAAATGTCAAAAATAAAAAGTGTCACCGTGAAAAATGTCAAAAATGACAAATTTCAAAATGGCAAATGTCAAAGATGTCAAATGACAAATGTCACAATGCTAAATGTCAAAAATGAAAAGTGTCCCCATGAAAAATGTCAATAATGACAAATTTCAAGATGGCAAATGTCAAAGATGTCAAATGACAAATGTCACAATGCTAAATGTCAAAAATGAAAAGTGTCACCATGAAAAATGTCAAAAATGACAAATTTCAAGATGGCAAATGTCAAAGATGTCGAATATGACAAATGTCACAATGCTAAATGTCAAAAATGAAAAGTGTCACCATGAAAAATGTCAAAAATGACAAATTTCAAGATGGCAAATGTCAAAGATGTCAAATGACAAATGTCACAATGCTAAATGTCAAAAATAAAAAGTGTCACCATGAAAAATGTCAAAAATGACAAATTTCAAGATGGCAAATATCAAAGATGTCAAATGACAAATGTCACAATGCTAAATGTCAAAAATGACAAATTTCAAGATGGCAAATGTCAAAGATGTCAAATGACAAATGTCACAATGCTAAATGTCAAAAATGAAAAGTGTCACCATAAAAAATGTCAAAAATGACAAATTTCAAGATGGCAAATGTCAAAGATGTCAAATGACAAATGTCACAATGCTAAATGTCAAAAATGAAAAGTGTCACCATGAAAAATGTCAAAAATAACAAATTTCAAGATGGCAAATGTCAAAGACGTCAAATGACAAATGTCACAATGCTAAATGTCAAAAATGAAAAGTGTCACCATGAAAAATGTCAAAAATGACAAATTTCAAGATGGCAAATGTCAAAGATGTCAAATGACAAATGTCACAATGCTAAATGTCAAAAATGAAAAGTGTCACCGTGAAAAATGTCAAAAATAACAAATTTTAAGATGGCAAATGTCAAAGATGTCAAATGACAAATGTCACACTGCTAAATCTCAAAAATGAAAAGTGTCACCATGAAAAATGTCAAAAATGACAAATTTCAAGATGGCAAATGTCAAAACTGACAAATGTCACAATGCTAAATGTCAAAAATGATAAGTGTCACCATAAAAAATGTCAAAAATGACAAATTTCAAGACGGCAAATGTCAAAGATGTCAAATGACAAATGTCACAATGCTAAATGTCAAAAATGAAAAGTGTCACCATGAAAAATGTCAAAAATGACAAATTTCAAGATGGCAAATGTCAAAGATGTCAAATGACAAATGTCACAATGCTAAATGTCAAAAATGAAAAGTGTCACCATGAAAAATGTCAAAAATAACAAATTTTAAAATGGCAAATGTCAAAGATGTCAAATGACAAATGTCACAATGCTAAATGTCAAAAATGAAAAGTGTCACCATGAAAAATGTCAAAAATGAAAAAATTTCAAGATGGCAAATGTCAAAACTGACAAATGTCACAATGCTAAATGTCAAAAATGATAAGTGTCACCATAAAAAATGTCAAAAATGACAAATTTCAAGATGGCAAATGTCAAAGATGTCAAATGACAAATGTCACAATGCTAAATGTCAAAAATGAAAAGTGTCACCATGAAAAATGTCAAAAATGACAAATTTCAAGATGGCAAATGTCAAAGATGTCAAATGACAAATGTCACAATGCTAAATGTCAAAAATGAAAAGTGTCACCATGAAAAATGTCAAAAATAACAAATTTCAAGATGGCAAATGTCAAAGATGTCAAATGACAAATGTCACAATGCTAAATGTCAAAAATGAAAAGTGTCACCATGAAAAATGTCAAAAATGACAAATTTCAAGATGGCAAATGTCAAAGATGTCAAATGACAAATGTCACAATGCTAAATGTCAAAAATGAAAAGTGTCACCATGAAAAATGTCAAAAATGACAAATTTCAAGATGGCAAATGTCAAAGATGTCAAATGACAAATGTCACAATGCTAAATGTCAAAAATGAAAAGTGTCACCATGAAAAATGTCAAAAATGACAACTTTCAAGATGGCAAATGTCAAAGATGTAAAATGACAAATGTCACAATGCTAAATGTCAAAAATGAAAAGTGTCACCGTGAAAAATGTCAAAAATGACAAATTTCAAGATGGCAAATGTCAAAGATGTCAAATGACAAGTGTCACAATGCTAAATGTCAAAAATGAAAAGTGTCACCATGAAAAATGTCAAAAATGACAAATTTCAAGATGGCAAATGTCAAAGATGTCAAATGACAAATGTCACAATGCTAAATGTCAAAAATGAAAAGTGTCCCCATGAAAAATGTCAAAAATGACAAATTTCAAGATGGCAAATGTCAATGATGTCGAATATGACAAATGTCACAATGCTAAATGTCAAAAATGAAAAGTGTCTCCATGAAAAATGTCAAAAATGACAAATTTCAAGATCGCAAATAGCAAAGATGTCAAATGACAAATGTCACAATGCTAAATGTCAAAAATGAAAAGTGTCACCATGAAAAATGTCAAAAATGACAAATTTCAAGATGGCAAATATCAAAGATGTCAAATGACAAATGTCACAATGCTAAATGTCAAAAATGACAAATTTCAAGATGGCAAATGTCAAAGATGTCAAATGACAAATGTCACAATGCTAAATGTCAAAAATGAAAAGTGTCACCGTCAAAAATGACAAATTTCAAGATGGCAAATGTCAAAGATGTCAAATGACAAATGTCACAATGCTAAATGTCAAAAATGAAAAGTGTCACCATGAAAAATGTCAAAAATAACAAATTTCAAGATGGCAAATGTCAAAGTTGTCAAATGACAAATGTCACAATGCTAAATGTCAAAAATGAAAAGTGTCACCATGAAAAATGTCAAAAATGACAAATTTCAAGATGGCAAATGTCAAAGATGTCAAATGACAAATGTCACAATGCTAAATGTCAAAAATGAAAAGTGTCACCATGAAAAATGTCAAAAATAACAAATTTCAAGATGGCAAATGTCAAAGATGTCAAATGACAAATGTCACAATGCTAAATGTCAAAAATGAAAAGTGTCACCATGAAAAATGTCAAAAATGACAAATTTCAAGATGGCAAATGTCAAAACTGACAAATGTCACAATGCTAAATGTCAAAAATGATAAGTGTTACCATGAAAAATGTCAAAAATGACAAATTTCAAGGTAGCAAATGTCCAAGATGTCAATTGACAAATGTCACAATGCTAAATGTCAAAAATGACAAATTTCAAGATGGCAAATGTCAAAGATGTCAAATGACAAATGTCACAATGCTAAATGTCAACAATGAAAAGTGTCACCATGAAAAATGTCAAAAATGACAAAATTCAAGATGGCAAATGTCAAAGATGTCAAATGACAAATGTGACAATGCTAAATGTCAAAAATGAAAAGTGTCACCATGAAAAATGTCAAAAATGACAAATATCAATATGGCAAATGTCCAAGATGTCAAATCACAAATGTCACAATGCTAAATGTCAAAAATGACAAATTTCAAGATGGCAAATGTCAAAGATGTCAAATGACAAACGTCACAATGCTAAATGTCAAAAATGAAAAGTGTCACCATGAAAAATGTCAAAAATGACAAATTTCAAGATGGCAAATGTCAAAGATGTCAAATGACAAATGTCACAATGCTAAATGTCAAAAATGAAAAGTGTCACCATGAAAAATGTCAAAAATGACAAATTTCAAGATGGCAAATGTCAAAGATGTCAAATGACAAATGTCACAATGCTAAATGTCAAAAATGAAAAGTGTCACCATGAAAAATGTCAAAAATAACAAATTTCAAGATGGCAAATGTCAAAGATGTCAAATGACAAATGTCACAATGCTAAATGTCAAAAATGAAAAGTGTCACCATGAAAAATGTCAAAAATGACAAATTTCAAGATGGCAAATGTCAAAACTGACAAATGTCACAATGCTAAATGTCAAAAATGATAAGTGTTACCATGAAAAATGTCAAAAATGACAAATTTCAAGGTAGCAAATGTCCAAGATGTCAATTGACAAATGTCACAATGCTAAATGTCAAAAATGACAAATTTCAAGATGGCAAATGTCAAAGATGTCAAATGACAAATGTCACAATGCTAAATGTCAACAATGAAAAGTGTCACCATGAAAAATGTCAAAAATGACAAAATTCAAGATGGCAAATGTCAAAGATGTCAAATGACAAATGTGACAATGCTAAATGTCAAAAATGAAAAGTGTCACCATGAAAAATGTCAAAAATGACAAATTTCAAGATGGCAAATGTCAAAGATGTCAAATGACAAATGTCACAATGCTACATGTCAAAAATGAAAAGTGTCACCGTGAAAAATGTCAAAAATAACAAATTTCAAGATGACAAATGTCAAAGATATCAAATGACAAATGTCACAATGCTAAATGTCAAAAATGAAAAGTGTCACCATGAAAAATGTCAAAAATGACAAATTTCAAGATGGCAAATGTCAAAACTGACAAATATCACAATGCTAAATGTCAAAAATGATAAGTGTCACCATGAAAAATGTCAAAAATGACAAATTTCAATATGGCAAATGTCCAAGATGTCAAATCACAAATGTCACAATGCTAAATGTCAAAAATGACAAATTTCAAGATGGCAAATGTCAAAGATGTCAAATGACAAACGTCACAATGCTAAATGTCAAAAATGAAAAGTGTCACCATGAAAAATGTCAAAAATGACAAATTTCAAGATGGCAAATGTCAAAGATGTCAAATGACAAATGTCACAATGCTAAATGTCAAAAATGAAAAGTGTAACCATGAAAAATGTCAAAAATAACAAATTTTAAGATGGCAAATGTCAAAGATGTCAAATGACAAATGTCACAATGCTAAATGTTAAAAATGAAAAGTGTCACCATGAAAAATGTCAAAAATGACAAATTTCAAGATGGCAAATGTCAAAGATGTCAAATGACAAATGTCACAATGCTACATGTCAAAAATGAAAAGTGTCACCGTGAAAAATGTCAAAAATAACAAATTTCAAGATGACAAATGTCAAAGATATCAAATGACAAATGTCACAATGCTAAATGTCAAAAATGAAAAGTGTCACCATGAAAAATGTCAAAAATGACAAATTTCAAGATGGCAAATGTCAAAACTGACAAATATCACAATGCTAAATGTCAAAAATGATAAGTGTCACCATGAAAAATGTCAAAAATGACAAATTTCAAGATGGCAAATGTCCAAGATGTCAAATGACAAATGTCACAATGCTAAATGTCAAAAATGACAAATTTCAAGTTGGCAAATGTCAAAGATGTCAAATGACAAATGTCACAATGCTAAATGTCAAAAATGAAAAGTGTCACCATGAAAAATGTCAAAAATGACAAATTTCAAGATGGCAAATGTCAAAGATGTCAAATGACAAATGTCACAATGCTAAATGTCAGAAATGAAAAGTGTCACCATGAAAAATGTCAAAAATAACAAATTTTAAGATGGCAAATGTCAAAGATGTCAAATGACAAATGTCACAATGCTAAAGGTCAAAAATGAAAAGTGTCACCATGAAAAATGTCAAAAATGACAAATTTCAAGATGGCAAATGTCAAAGATGTCAAATGACAAATGTCACAATGCTAAATGTCAAAAATGAAAAGTGTCACCATGAAAAATGTCAAAAATGACAAATTTCAAGATGGCAAATGTCAAAGATGTCAAATGACAAATGTCACAATGCTAAATGTCAAAAATGAAAAGTGTCACCATGAAAAATGTCAAAAATGACAAACTTCAAGATGGCAAATGTCAAAGATGTCAAATGACAAATGTCACAATGCTAAATGTCAAAAATGAAAAGTGTCACCATGAAAAATGTCAAAAATGACAAATTTCAAGATGGCAAATGTCAAAACTGACAAATGTCACAATGCTAAATGTCAAAAATAATAAGTGTCACCATGAAAAATCTCAAAAATGACAAATTTCAAGATGGCAAATGTCCAAGATGTCAAATGACAAATGTCACAATGCTAAATGTCAAAAATGAAAAGTGTCACATTGAAAAATGTCAAAAATGACAAATTTCAAGATGGCAAATGTCAAAGATGTCAAATGACAAATGTCACAATGCTAAATGTCAAAAATGAAAAGTGTCACATTGAAAAATGTCAAAAATGACAAATTTCAAGATGGCAAATGTCAAAGATGTCAAATGACAAATGTCACAATGCTAAATGTCAAAAATGAAAAGTGTCACCATGAAAAATGTCAAAAATGTCAAAGATGACAAATGTCACAATGCTTAATGTCAAAAATGAAAAGTGTCACCATGAAAAATGTCAAAAATGACAAATTTCAAGATGGCAAATGTCAAAACTGACAAATGTCACAATGCTAAATGTCAAAAATGATAAGTGTCACCATGAAAAATCTCAAAAATGACAAATTTCAAGATGGCAAATGTCCAAGATGTCAAATGACAAATGTCACAATGCTAAATGTCAAAAATGAAAAGTGTCACATTGAAAAATGTCAAAAATGACAAATTTCAAGATGGCAAATGTCAAAGATGTCAAATGACAAATGTCACAATGCTAAATGTCAAAAATGAAAAGTGTCACCATGAAAAATGTCAAAAATGTCAAAGATGACAAATGTCACAATGCTTAATGTCAAAAATGAAAAGTGTCACCATGAAAAATGTCAAAAATGACAAATTTCAAGATGGCAAATGTCAAAACTGACAAATGTCACAATGCTAAATGTCAAAAATGATAAGTGTCACCATGAAAAATCTCAAAAATGACAAATTTCAAGATGGCAAATGTCCAAGATGTCAAATGACAAATGTCACAATGCTAAATGTCAAAAATGAAAAGTGTCACCATGAAAAATGTCAAAAATGACAAATTTTAAGATGGCAAATGTCAAAGATGTCAAATGACAAATGTCACAATGCTAAATGTCAAAAATGAAAAGTGTCAAAAATGACAAATTTCAAGATGGCAAATGTTTAAGATGTCAAATGACAAATGTCACAATGCTAAATGTCAAAAATGAAAAGTGTCACCACGAAAAATGTCAAAAATGACAAATTTCAAGATGTCAAATGTCAAAACTGACAAATGTCACAATGCTAAATGTCAAAAATGATAAGTGTCACCATGAAAAATGTCAAAAATGACAAATTTTAAGATGGCAAATGTCCAAGATGTCAAATGACAAATGTCACAATGCTAAATGTAAAAAATGACAAATTTCAAGATGGCAAATCTCAAAGATGTCAAATGACAAATGTCACAATGCTAAATGTCAAAAATGAAAAGTGTCACCATGAAAAATGTCAAAAATGACAAATTTCAAGATGGCAAATGTCAAAACTGACAAATGTCACAATGCTAAATGTCAAAAATGATAAGTGTCACCATGAAAAATCTCAAAAATGACAAATTTCAAGATGGCAAATGTCCAAGATGTCAAATGACAAATGTCACAATGCTAAATGTCAAAAATGAAAAGTGTCACCATGAAAAATGTCAAAAATGACAAATTTTAAGATGGCAAATGTCAAAGATGTCAAATGACAAATGTCACAATGCTAAATGTCAAAAATGAAAAGTGTCAAAAATGACAAATTTCAAGATGGCAAATGTTTAAGATGTCAAATGACAAATGTCACAATGCTAAATGTCAAAAATGAAAAGTGTCACCACGAAAAATGTCAAAAATGACAAATTTCAAGATGTCAAATGTCAAAACTGACAAATGTCACAATGCTAAATGTCAAAAATGATAAGTGTCACCATGAAAAATGTCAAAAATGACAAATTTTAAGATGGCAAATGTCCAAGATGTCAAATGACAAATGTCACAATGCTAAATGTAAAAAATGACAAATTTCAAGATGGCAAATCTCAAAGATGTCAAATGACAAATGTCACAATGCTAAATGTCAAAAATGAAAAGTGTCACCATGAAAAATGTCAAAAATGACAAATTTCAAGATGGCAAATGTCAAAGATGTCAAATAACAAATGTCACAATGCTAAATGTCAAAAATGAAAAGTGTCACCATGAAAAATGTCAAAAATGACAAATTTCAAGATATCAAATATCAAAGATGTCAAATGACAAATGTCACAATGCTAAATGTCAAAAATGACAAATTTCAAGATGGCAAATGTCAAAGATGTCAAATGACAAATGTCACAATGCTAAATGTCAAAAATGAAAAGTGTCACCATGAAAAATGTCAAAAATGACAAATTTCAAGATGGCAAATGTCAAAACTGACAAATGTCACAATGCTAAATGTCAAAAATGATAAGTGTCACCATGCAAAATGTCAAAAATGACAAATTTCAAGATGGCAAATGTCAAAGATGTCAAATGACAAATGTCACAATGCTAAATGTCAAAAATGAAAAGTGTCACATTGAAAAATGTCAAAAATGACAAATTTCAAGATGGCAAATGTCAAAGATGTCAAATGACAAATGTCACAATGCTAAATGTCAAAAATGAAAAGTGTCACCATGAAAAATGTCAAAAATGTCAAAGATGACAAATGTCACAATGCTTAATGTCAAAAATGAAAAGTGTCACCATGAAAAATGTCAAAAATGACAAATTTCAAGATGGCAAATGTCAAAACTGACAAATGTCACAATGCTAAATGTCAAAAATGATAAGTGTCACCATGAAAAATCTCAAAAATGACAAATTTCAAGATGGCAAATGTCCAAGATGTCAAATGACAAATGTCACAATGCTAAATGTCAAAAATGAAAAGTGTCACATTGAAAAATGTCAAAAATGACAAATTTCAAGATGGCAAATGTCAAAGATGTCAAATGACAAATGTCACAATGCTAAATGTCAAAAATGAAAAGTGTCACCATGAAAAATGTCAAAAATGTCAAAGATGACAAATGTCACAATGCTTAATGTCAAAAATGAAAAGTGTCTCCATGAAAAATGTCAAAAATGACAAATTTCAAGATGGCAAATGTCAAAACTGACAAATGTCACAATGCTAAATGTCAAAAATGATAAGTGTCACCATGAAAAATCTCAAAAATGACAAATTTCAAGATGGCAAATGTCCAAGATGTCAAATGACAAATGTCACAATGCTAAATGTCAAAAATGAAAAGTGTCACCATGAAAAATGTCAAAAATGACAAATTTTAAGATGGCAAATGTCAAAGATGTCAAATGACAAATGTCACAATGCTAAATGTCAAAAATGAAAAGTGTCAAAAATGACAAATTTCAAGATGGCAAATGTCTAAGATGTCAAATGACAAATGTCACAATGCTAAATGTCAAAAATGAAAAGTGTCACCATGAAAAATGTCAAAAATGACAAATTTCAAGATGTCAAATGTCAAAACTGACAAATGTCACAATGCTAAATGTCAAAAATGATAAGTGTCACCATGAAAAATGTCAAAAATGACAAATTTTAAGATGGCAAATGTCCAAGATGTCAAATGACAAATGTCACAATGCTAAATGTAAAAAATGACAAATTTCAAGATGGCAAATCTCAAAGATGTCAAATGAAAAATGTCACAATGCTAAATGTCAAAAATGAAAAGTGTCACCATGAAAAATGTCAAAAATGACAAATTTCAAGATGTCAAATGTCAAAGATGTCAAATGACAAATGTCACAATGCTAAATGTCAAAAATGAAAAGTGTCACCATGAAAAATGTCAAAAATGACAAATTTCAAGATATCAAATATCAAAGATGTCAAATGACAAATGTCACAATGCTAAATGTCAAAAATGACAAATTTCAAGATGGCAAATGTCAAAGATGTCAAATGACAAATGTCACAATGCTAAATGTCAAAAATGAAAAGTGTCACCATGAAAAATGTCAAAAATGACAATTTCAAGATGGCAAATGTCCAAGATGTCAAATCACAAATGTCACAATGCTAAATGTCAAAAATGACCAATTTCAAGATGGCAAATGTCAAAGATGTCAAATGACAAACGTCACAATGCTAAATGTCAAAAATGAAAAGTGTCACCATGAAAAATGTCAAAAATGACAAATTTCAAGATGGCAAATGTCAAAGATGTCAAATGACAAATGCCACAATGCTAAATGTCAAAAATGAAAAGTGTCACCATGAAAAATGTCAAAAATAACAATTTTTAAGATGGCAAATGTCAAAGATGTCAAATGACAAATGTCACAATGCTAAATGTCAAAAATGAAAAGTGTCACCATGAAAAATGTCAAAAATGACAAATTTCAAGATGGCAAATATGTCAAATGACAAATGTCACAATGCTAAATGTCAAAAATGAAAAGTGTCACCGTGAAAAATGTCAAAAATAACAAATTTCAAGATGGCAAATGTCAAAGATGTCAAATGACAAATGTCACAATGCTAAATGTCAAAAATGAAAAGTGTCACCATGAAAAATGTCAAAAATGACAAATTTCAAGATGGCAAATGTCAAAACTGACAAATATCACAATGCTAAATGTCAAAAATGATAAGTGTCACCATGAAAAATGTCAAAAATGACAAATTTCAAGATGGCAAATGTCCAAGATGTCAAATGACAACTGTCACAATGCTAAATGTCAAAAATGACAAATTTCAAGATGGCAAATGTCAAAGATGTCAAATGACAAATGTCACAATGCTAAATGTCAAAAATGAAAAGTGTCACCATGAAAAATGTCAAAAATGACAAATTTCAAGATGGCAAATGTCAAAGATGTCAAATGACAAATGTCACAATGCTAAATGTCAAAAATGAAAAGTGTCACCATGAAAAATGTCAAAAATAACAAATTTCAAGATGGCAAATGTCAAAGATGTCAAATGACAAATGTCACAATGCTAAATGTCAAAAATGAAAAGTGTCACCATGAAAAATGTCAAAAATGACAAATTTCAAGATGGCAAATGTCAAAAATGTCAAATGACAAATGTCACAATGCTAAATGTCAAAAATGAAAAGTGTCACCATGAAAAATGTCAAAAATGACAAATTTCAAGATGGCAAATGTCAAAGATGTCAAATGACAAATGCCACAATGCTAAATGTCAAAAATGAAAAGTGTCACCATGAAAAATGTCAAAAATAACAAATTTTAAGATGGCAAATATCAAAGATGTCAAATGACAAATGTCACAATGCTAAATGTCAAAAATGAAAAGTGTCACCATGAAAAATGTCAAAAATGACAAATTTCAAGATGGCAAATATGTCAAATGACAAATGTCACAATGCTAAATGTCAAAAATGAAAAGTGTCGCCGTGAAAAATGTCAAAAATAACAAATTTCAAGATGGCAAATGTCAAAGATGTCAAATGACAAATGTCACAATGCTAAATGTCAAAAATAAAAAGTGTCACCATGAAAAATGTCAAAAATGACAAATTTCAAGATGGCAAATGTCAAAACTGACAAATATCACAATGCTAAATGTCAAAAATGATAAGTGTCACCATGAAAAATGTCAAAAATGACAAATTTCAAGATGGCAAATGTCCAAGATGTCAAATGACAACTGTCACAATGCTAAATGTCAAAAATGACAAATTTCAAGATGGCAAATGTCAAAGATGTCAAATGACAAATGTCACAATGCTAAATGTCAAAAATGAAAAGTGTCACCATGAAAAATATCAAAAATGACAAATTTCAAGATGGCAAATGTCAAAGATGTCAAATGACAAATGTCACAATGCTAAATGTCAAAAATGAAAAGTGTCACCATGAAAAATGTCAAAAATAACAAATTTCAAGATGGCAAATGTCAAAGATGTCAAATGACAAATGTCACAATGCTAAATGTCAAAAATGAAAAGTGTCACCATGAAAAATGTAAAAAATGACAAATTTCAAGATGGCAAATGTCAAAGATGTCAAATGACAAATGTCACAATGCTAAATGTCAAAAATGAAAAGTGTCACCATGAAAAATGTCAAAAATGACAAATTTCAAGATGGCAAATGTCAAAGATGTCAAATGACAAATGTCACAATGCTAAATGTCAAAAATGAAAAGTGTCACCATGAAAAATGTCAAAAATGACAAATTTCAAGATGGCAAATGTCAAAATTGACAAATGTCACAATGCTAAATGTCAAAAATGATAAGTGTCACCATGCAAAATGTCAAAAATGACAAATTTCAAGATGGCAAATGTCAAAGATGTCAAATGACAAATGTCACAATGCTAAATGTCAAAAATGAAAAGTGTCACATTGAAAAATGTCAAAAATGACAAATTTCAAGATGGCAAATGTCAAAGATGTCAAATGACAAATGTCACAATGCTAAATGTCAAAAATGAAAAGTGTCACCATGAAAAATGTCAAAAATGTCAAAGATGACAAATGTCACAATGCTAAATGTCAAAAATGAAAAGTGTCACCATGAAAAATGTCAAAAATGACAAATTTCAAGATGGCAAATGTCAAAACTGACAAATGTCACAATGCTAAATGTCAAAAATGATAAGTGTCACCATGAAAAATCTCAAAAATGACAAATTTCAAGATGGCAAATGTCCAAGATGTCAAATGACAAATGTCACAATGCTAAATGTCAAAAATGAAAAGTGTCACCATGAAAAATGTCAAAAATGACAAATTTTAAGATGGCAAATGTCAAAGATGTCAAATGACAAATGTCACAATGCTAAATGTCAAAAATGAAAAGTGTCAAAAATGACAAATTTCAAGATGGCAAATGTCTAAGATGTCAAATGTCAAATGTCACAATGCTAAATGTCAAAAATGAAAAGTGTCACCGTGAAAAATGTCAAAAATGACAAATTTCAAGATGGCAAATGTCAAAGATGTCAAATGACAAATGTCAAAAATGAAAAGTGTCACCATGAAAAATGTCAAAAATGACAAATTTCAAGATGGCAAATGTCCAAGATGTCAACTGACAAATGTCACAATGCTAAATGTCAAAAATGAAGAGTGTCACCATAAAAAATGTCAAAAATGACAAATTTTAAGATGGCAAATGTCAAAGATGTCAAATGACAAATGTCACAATGCTAAATGTCAAAAATGAAAAGTGTCAAAAATGACAAATTTCAAGATGGCAAATGTCTAAGATGTCAAATGTCAAATGTCACAATGCTAAATGTCAAAAATGAAAAGTGTCACCATGAAAAATGTCAAAAATGACAAATTTCAAGATGGCAAATGTCAAAGATGTCAAATGACAAATGTCACAATGCTAAATGTCAAAAATGAAAAGTGTCACCATGAAAAATGTCAAAAATGACAAATTTCAAGATGGCAAATGTCAAAGATGTCAAATATGACAAATGTCACAATGCTAAATGTCAAAAATGAAAAGTGTCACCATAAAAAATGTCAAAAATGACAAATTTCAAGATGGCAAATGTCAAAGATGTCAAATGACAAATGTCACAATGCTAAATGTCAAAAATGAAAAGTGTCACTATGAAAAATGTCAAAAATGACAAATTTCAAGATGGCAAATATCAAAGATGTCAAATGACAAATGTCACAATGCTAAATGTCAAAAATGACAAATTTCAAGATGGCAAATGTCAAAGATGTCAAATGACAAATGTCACAATGCTAAATGTCAAAAATGAAAAGTGTCACCATGAAAAATGTCAAAAATGACAAATTTCAAGATGGCAAATGTCAAAGATGTCAAATGACAAATGTCACAATGCTAAATGTCAAAAATGAAAAGTGTCACCATGAAAAATGTCAAAAATAACAAATTTCAAGATGACAAATGTCAAAGATGTCAAATGACAAATGTCACAATGCTAAATGTCAAAAATGAAAAGTGTCACCATGAAAAATGTCAAAAATGACAAATTTCAAGATGGCAAATGTCAAAGATGTCAAATGACAAATGTCACAATGCTAAATGTCAAAAATGAAAAGTGTCACCATGAAAAATGTCAAAAATAACAAATTTCAAGATGGCAAATGTCAAAGATGTCAAATGACAAATGTCACAATGCTAAATGTCAAAAATGAAAAGTGTCAAAAATGACAAATTTCAAGATGGCAAATGTCAAAACTGACAAATGTCACAATGCTAAATGTCAAAAATGAAAAGTGTCACCATGAAAAATGTCAAAAATAACAAATTTCAAGATGGCAAATGTCAAAGATGTCAAATGACAAATGTCACAATGCTAAATGTCAAAAATAAAAAGTGTCACCATGAAAAATGTAAAAAATGACAAATTTCAAGATGGCAAATGTCAAAGATGTCAAATGACAAATGTCACAATGCTAAATGTCAAAAATGAAAAGTGTCACCATGAAAAATGTCAAAAATGACAAATTTCAAGATGGCAAATGTCAAAGATGTCAAATGACAAATGTCACAATGCTAAATGTCAAAAATGAAAAGTGTCACCATGAAAAATGTCAAAAATGACAAATTTCAAGATGGCAAATGTCAAAATTGACAAATGTCACAATGCTAAATGTCAAAAATGATAAGTGTCACCATGCAAAATGTTAAAAATGACAAATTTCAAGATGGCAAATGTCAAAGATGTCAAATGACAAATGTCACAATGCTAAATGTCAAAAATGAAAAGTGTCACATTGAAAAATGTCAAAAATGACAAATTTCAAGATGGCAAATGTCAAAGATGTCAAATGACAAATGTCACAATGCTAAATGTCAAAAATGAAAAGTGTCACCATGAAAAATGTCAAAAATGTCAAAGATGACAAATGTCACAATGCTAAATGTCAAAAATGAAAAGTGTCACCATGAAAAATGTCAAAAATGACAAATTTCAAGATGGCAAATGTCAAAACTGACAAATGTCACAATGCTAAATGTCAAAAATGATAAGTGTCACCATGAAAAATCTCAAAAATGACAAATTTCAAGATGGCAAATGTCCAAGATGTCAAATGACAAATGTCACAATGCTAAATGTCAAAAATGAAAAGTGTCACCATGAAAAATGTCAAAAATGACAAATTTTAAGATGGCAAATGTCAAAGATGTCAAATGACAAATGTCACAATGCTAAATGTCAAAAATGAAAAGTGTCAAAAATGACAAATTTCAAGATGGCAAATGTCTAAGATGTCAAATGTCAAATGTCACAATGCTAAATGTCAAAAATGAAAAGTGTCACCGTGAAAAATGTCAAAAATGACAAATTTCAAGATGGCAAATGTCAAAGATGTCAAATGACAAATGTCAAAAATGAAAAGTGTCACCATGAAAAATGTCAAAAATGACAAATTTCAAGATGGCAAATGTCCAAGATGTCAACTGACAAATGTCACAATGCTAAATGTCAAAAATGAAAAGTGTCACCATAAAAAATGTCAAAAATGACAAATTTTAAGATGGCAAATGTCAAAGATGTCAAATGACAAATGTCACAATGCTAAATGTCAAAAATGAAAAGTGTCAAAAATGACAAATTTCAAGATGGCAAATGTCTAAGATGTCAAATGTCAAATGTCACAATGCTAAATGTCAAAAATGAAAAGTGTCACCATGAAAAATGTCAAAAATGACAAATTTCAAGATGGCAAATGTCAAAGATGTCAAATGACAAATGTCACAATGCTAAATGTCAAAAATGAAAAGTGTCACCATGAAAAATGTCAAAAATGACAAATTTCAAGATGGCAAATGTCAAAGATGTCAAATATGACAAATGTCACAATGCTAAATGTCAAAAATGAAAAGTGTCACCATGAAAAATGTCAAAAATGACAAATTTCAAGATGGCAAATGTCAAAGATGTCAAATGACAAATGTCACAATGCTAAATGTCAAAAATGAAAAGTGTCACCATGAAAAATGTCAAAAATGACAAATTTCAAGATGGCAAATATCAAAGATGTCAAATGACAAATGTCACAATGCTAAATGTCAAAAATGACAAATTTCAAGATGGCAAATGTCAAAGATGTCAAATGACAAATGTCACAATGCTAAATGTCAAAAATGAAAAGTGTCACCATGAAAAATGTCAAAAATGACAAATTTCAAGATGGCAAATGTCAAAGATGTCAAATGACAAATGTCACAATGCTAAATGTCAAAAATGAAAAGTGTCACCATGAAAAATGTCAAAAATAACAAATTTCAAGATGGCAAATGTCAAAGATGTCAAATGACAAATGTCACAATGCTAAATGTCAAAAATGAAAAGTGTCACCATGAAAAATGTCAAAAATGACAAATTTCAAGATGGCAAATGTCAAAGATGTCAAATGACAAATGTCACAATGCTAAATGTCAAAAATGAAAAGTGTCACCATGAAAAATGTCAAAAATAACAAATTTCAAGATGGCAAATGTCAAAGATGTCAAATGACAAATGTCACAATGCTAAATGTCAAAAATGAAAAGTGTCAAAAATGACAAATTTCGAGATGGCAAATGTCAAAACTGACAAATGTCACAATGCTAAATGTCAAAAATGATAAGTGTCACCATGAAAAATGTCAAAAATGACAAATTTCAAGATGGCAAATGTTCAAGATGTCAAATGACAAATGTCACAATGCTAAATGTCAAAAATGACAAATTTCAAGATGGCAAATGTCAAAGATGTCAAATGACAAATGTCACAATGCTAAATGTCAAAAATGAAAAGTGTCAAAAATAACAAATTTCAAGATGGCAAATGTCTAAGGTGTCAAATGACAAATGTCACAATGCTAAATGTCAAAAATGAAAAGTGTCACCGTGAAAAATGTCAAAAATCACAAATTTCAAGATGGCAAATGTCAAAGATGTCAAATGACAAATGTCACAATGCTAAATGTCAAAAATGAAAAGTGTCACCATGAAAAATGTCAAAAATGACAAATTTCAAGATGGCAAATGTCAAAGATGTCAAATGACAAATGTCACAATGCTAAATGTCAAAAATGAAAAGTGTCCCCATGAAAAATGTCAATAATGACAAATTTCAAGATGGCAAATGTCAAAGATGTTAAATGACAAATGTCACAATGCTAAATGTCAAAAATGAAAAGTGTCACCATGAAAAATGTCAAAAATAACAAATTTCAAGATGGCAAATGTCAAAGATGTCAAATGACAAATGTCACAATGCTAAATGTCAAAAATGAAAAGTGTCACTATGAAAAATGTCAAAAATGACAAATTTTAAGATGGCAAATGTCAAAACTGACAAATGTCACAATGCTAAATGTCAAAAATGATAAGTGTCACCATGAAAAATGTCAAAAATGACAAATTTCAAGATGGCAAATGTCCAAGATGTCAAATGACAAATGTCACAATGCTAAATGTCAAAATTGACAAATTTCAAGATGGCAAATGTCAAAGATGTCAAATGACAAATGTCACAATGCTAAATGTCTAAAATGAAAAGTGTCACCATGAAAAATGTCAAAAATGACAAACTTCAAGATGGCAAATGTCAAAGATGTCAAATGACAAATGTCACAATGCTAAATGTCAAAAATGAAAAGTGTCACCATGAAAAATGTCAAAAATGACAAATTTCAAGATGGCAAATATCAAAGATGTCAAATGACAAATGTCACAATGCTAAATGTCAAAAATGACAAATTTCAAGATGGCAAATGTCAAAGATGTCAAATGACAAATGTCACAATGCTAAATGTCAAAAATGAAAAGTGTCACCATGAAAAATGTCAAAAATGACAAATTTCAAGATGGCAAATGTCAAAGATGTCAAATGACAAATGTCACAATGCTAAATGTCAAAAATGAAAAGTGTCACCATAAAATGTCAAAAATAACAAATTTCAAGATGGCAAATGTCAAAGATGTCAAATGACAAATGTCACAATGCTAAATGTCAAAAATAAAAAGTGTCACCATGAAAAATGTCAAAAATGACAAATTTCAAGATGGCAAATGTCAAAGATGTCAAATGACAAATGTCACAATGCTAAATGTCAAAAATGAAAAGTGTCACCATGAAAAATGTCAAAAATAACAAATTTCAAGATGACAAATGTCAAAGATGTCAAAACTGACAAATGTCACAGTGCTAAATGTCAAAAATGACAAATTTCAAGATGGCAAATGTCAAAGATGTCAAATGACAAATGTCACAATGCTAAATGTTAAAAATGAAAAGTGTCACCATGAAAAATGTTAAAAATGACAAATTTCAAGATGGCAAATGTCAAAGATGTCAAATGACAAATGTCACAATGCTAAATGTCAAAAATGAAAAGTGTCACCATGTAAAATGTCAAAAATGACAAATTTCAAGATGGCAAATATCAAAGATGTCAAATGACAAATGTCACAATGCTAAATGTCAAAAATGACAAATTTCAAGATGGCAAATGTCAAAGATGTCAAATGACAAATGTCACAATGCTAAATGTCAAAAATGAAAAGTGTCACCATGAAAAATGTCAAAAATGACAAATTTCAAGATGGCAAATGTCAAAGATGTCAAATGACAAATGTCACAATGCTAAATGTCAAAAATGACAAATTTCAAGATGGCAAATGTCAAAGATGTCAAATGACAAATGTCACAATGCTAAATGTCAAAAATGAAAAGTGTCACCATGAAAAATGTCAAAAATGACAAATTTCAAGATGGCAAATGTCCAAGATGTGAAATGACAAATGTCACAATGCTAAATGTCAAAAATGACAAATTTCAAGATGGCAAATATCAAAGATGTCAAATGACAAATGTCACAATGCTAAATGTCAAAAATGAAAAGTGTCACCATGAAAAATGTCAAAAATGACAAATTTCAAGATGGCAAATGTCAAAGATGTCAAATGACAAATGTCACAATGCTAAATGTCAAAAATGAAAAGTGTCACCATGAAAAATGTCAAAAATAACAAATTTCAAGATGGCAAATGTCAAAGATGTCAAAACTGACAAATGTCACAATGCTAAATGTCAAAAATAATAAGTGTCACCATGAAAAATGTCAAAAATGACAAATTTCAAGATGGCAAATGTCCAAGATGTGAAATGACAAATGTCACAATGCTAAATGTCAAAAATGACAAATTTCAAGATGGCAAATGTCAAAGATGTCAAATGACAAATGTCACAATGCTAAATGTCAAAAATGAAAAGTGTCACCATGAAAAATGTCAAAAATGAAAAATTTCAAGATGGCAAATGTCAAAGATGTCAAATGACAAATGTCACAATGCTAAATGTCAAAAATGAAAAGTGTCACCATGAAAAATGTCAAAAATAACAAATTTCAAGATGGCAAATGTCAAAGATGTCAAATAACAAATGTCACAATGCTAAATGTCAAAAATGAAAAGTGTCACCATGAAAAATGTCAAAAATGACAAATTTCACGATGGCAAATGTCAAAGATGTCAAATGACAAATGTCACAATGCTAAATGTCAAAAATGAAAAGTGTCACCATGAAAAATGTCAAAAATAACAAATTTCAAGATGGCAAATGTCAAAGATGTCAAATGACAAATGTCACAATGCTAAATGTCAAAAATGAAAAGTGTCACCATGAAAAATGTCAAAATTGACAAATTTCAAGATGGCAAATGTCAAAACTGACAAATGTCACAATGCTAAATGTCAAAAATGATAAGTGTCACCATGAAAAATGTCAAAAATGACAAATTTCAAAATAGCAAATGTCCAAGATGTCAAATGACAAATGTCACAATGCTAAATGTCAAAAATGACAAATTTCAAGATGGCAAATGTCAAAGATGTCAAATGACAAATGGCACAATGCTAAATGTCAAAAATGAAAAGTGTCACCATGAAAAATGTCAAAAATGACAAATTTCAAGATGGAAAATGTCAAAGATGTCAAATGACAAATGTCACAATGCTAAATGTCAAAAATGAAAAGTGTCACCATGAAAAATGTCAAAAATAACAAATTTCAAGATGGCAAATGACAAATGTCACAATGCTAAATGTCAAAAATGAAAAGTGTCACCATGAAAAATGTCAAAAATGACAAATTTCAAGATGGCAAATGTCAAACATGTCAAATGACAAATGTCACAATGCTAAATGTCAAAAATGAAAAGTGTCACCATGAAAAATGTCAAAAATGACAAATTTCAAGATGGCAAATGTCAAAGATGTCAAATGACAAATGTCACAATGCTAAATGTCAAAAATGAAAAGTGTCACCATGAAAAATGTCAAAAATGTCAAAGATGACAAATGTCACAATGCTAAATGTCAAAAATGAAAAGTGTCACCATGAAAAATGTCAAAAATGACAAATTTCAAGATGGCAAATGTCAAAAGTGACAAATGTCACAATGATAAATGTCAAAAATGATAAGTGTCACCATGAAAAATGTCAAAAATGACAAATTTTAAGATGGCAAATGTCCAAGATGTCAAATGACAAATGTCACAATGCTAAATGTCAAAAATGAAAAGTGTCACCATAAAAAATGTCAAAAATGACAAATTTTAAGATGGCAAATGTCAAAGATGTCAAATGACAAATGTCACAATGCTAAATGTCAAAAATGAAAAGTGTCAAAAATGACAAATTTCAAGATGGCAAATGTCAAAGATGTCAAATGACAAATGTCACAATGCTAAATGTCAAAAATGAAAAGTGTCACCATGAAAAATGTTAAAAATGACAAATTTCAAGATGGCAAATGTCAAAGATGTCAAATGACAAATGTCACAAGGCTAAATGTCAAAAATGAAAAGTGTCACCATGAAAAATGTCAAAAATAACAAATTTCAAGATGGCAAATGTCAAAGATGTCAAATGACAAATGTCACAATGCTAAATGTCAAAAATGAAAAGTGTCACCATGAAAAATGTCAAAAATGACAAATTTCAAGATGGCAAATGTCAAAACTGACAAATGTCACAATGCTAAATGTCAAAAATGATAAGTGTCACCATGAAAAATGTCAAAAATGACAAATTTCAAAATAGCAAATGTCCAAGATGTCAAATGACAAATGTCACAATGCTAAATGTCAAAAATGACAAATTTCAAGATGGCAAATGTCAAAGATGTCAAATGACAAATGGCACAATGCTAAATGTCAAAAATGAAAAGTGTCACCATGAAAAATGTCAAAAATGACAAATTTCAAGATGGCAAATGTCAAATATGTCAAATGACAAATGTCACAATGCTAAATGTCAAAAATGAAAAGTGTCACCATGAAAAATGTCAAAAATAACAAATTTCAAGATGGCAAATGTCAAAGATGTCAAATGACAAATGTCACAATGCTAAATGTCAAAAATAAAAAGTGTCACCATGAAAAATGTCAAAAATAACAAATTTCAAGATGGCAAATGTCAAAGATGTCAAATGACAAATGTCACAATGCTAAATGTCAAAAATGAAAAGTGTCACCATGAAAAATGTCAAAAATGACAAATTTCAAGATGGAAAATGTCAAAGATGTCAAATGACAAATGTCACAATGCTAAATGTCAAAAATGAAAAGTGTCACCATGAAAAATGTCAAAAATGTCAAAGATGACAAATGTCACAATGCTAAATGTCAAAAATGAAAAGTGTCACCATGAAAAATGTCAAAAATGACAAATTTCAAGATGGCAAATGTCAAAACTGACAAATTTCACAATGCTAAATGTCAAAAATGATAAGTGTCACCATGAAAAATCTCAAAAATGACAAATTTCAAGATGGCAAATGTCCAAGATGTCAAATGACAAATGTCACAATGCTAAATGTCAAAAATGAAAAGTGTCACCATGAAAAATGTCAAAAATGACAAATTTTAAGATGGCAAATGTCAAAGATGTCAAATGACAAATGTCACAATGCTAAATGTCAAAAATGAAAAGTTTCACCATGAAAAATGTCAAAAATGACAAATTTTAAGATGGCAAATGTCAAAGATGTCAAATGACCAATGTCACAATGCTAAATGTCAAAAATGAAAAGTGTCAAAAATGACAAATTTCAAGATGGCAAATGTCTAAGATGTCAAATGTCAAATGTCACAATGCTAAATGTTAAAAATGAAAAGTGTCACCGTGAAAAATGTCAATAATGACAAATTTCAAGATGGCAAATGTCTAAGATGTCAAATGTCAAATGTCACAATGCTAAATGTCAAAAATGAAAAGTGTCACCGTGATAAAAATGTCAAAAATGACAAATTTCAAGATGACAAATGTCAAAGATGTCAAATGACAAATGTCACAATGCAAAATGTCAAAAATGAAAAGTGTCACCATGAAAAATGTCAAAAATGACAAATTTCAAGATGGCAAATGTCAAAGATGTCAAATGACAAATGTCACAATGCTAAATGTCAAAAATGAATAGTGTCCCCATGAAAAATGTCAATAATGACAAATTTCAAGATGGCAAATGTCAAAGATGTCAAATGACAAATGTCACAATGCTAAATGTCAAAAATGAAAAGTGTCACCATGAAAAATGTCAAAAATGACAAATTTCAAGATGGCAAATGTCAAAGATGTCAAATATGACAAATGTCACAATGCTAAATGTCAAAAATGAAAAGTGTCACCATGAAAAATGTCAAAAATGACAAATTTCAAGATGGCAAATGTCAAAGATGTCAAATGACAAATGTCACAATGCTAAATGTCAAAAATGAAAAGTGTCACCATGAAAAATGTCAAAAATGACAAATTTCAAGATGGCAAATATCAAAGATGTCAAATGACAAATGTCACAATGCTAAATGTCAAAATTGACAAATTTCAAGATGGCAAATGTCAAAGATGTCAAATGACAAATGTCACAATGCTAAATGTCAAAAATGAAAAGTGTCACCATGAAAAATGTCAAAAATGACAAATTTCAAGATGGCAAATGTCAAAGATGTCAAATGACAAATGTCACAATGCTAAATGTCAAAAATGAAAAGTGTCACCATGAAAAATGTCAAAAATAACAAATTTCAAGATGGCAAATGTCAAAGATGTCAAATGACAAATGTCACAATGCTAAATGTCAAAAATGAAAAGTGTCACCATGAAAAATGTCAAAAATGACAAATTTCAAGATGGCAAATGTCAAAGATGTCAAATGACAAATGTCACAATGCTAAATGTCAAAAATGAAAAGTGTCACCATGAAAAATGTCAAAAATAACAAATTTCAAGATGGCAAATGTCAAAGATGTCAAATGACAAATGTCACAATGCTAAATGTCAAAAATGAAAAGTGTCACCATGACAAATGTCAAAAATGACAAATTTCAAGATGGCAAATGTCAAAACTGACAAATGTCACAATGCTAAATGTCAAAAATGATAAGTGTCACCATGAAAAATGTCAAAAATGACAAATTTCAAGATGGCAAATGTCCAAGATGTCAAATGACAAATGTCACAATGCTAAATGTCAAAAATGACAAAATTCAAGATGGCAAATGTCAAAGATGTCAAATGACAAATGTCACAATGCTAAATGTCAAAAATGAAAAGTGTCACCATGAAAAATGTCAAAAATGACAAATTTCAAGATGGCAAATGTCAAAGATGTAAAATGACAAATGTCACAATGCTAAATGTCAAAAATGAAAAGTGTCACCATGAAAAATGTCAAAAATAACAAATTTCAAGATGGCAAATGTCAAAGATGTCAAAACTGACAAATGTCACAATGCTAAATGTCAAAAATGATAAGTGTCACCATGAAAAATGTCAAAAATTACAAATTTCAAGATGGCAAATGTCCAAGATGTGAAATGACAAATGTCACAATGCTAAATGTCAAAAATGACAAATTTCAAGATGGCAAATGTCAAAGATGTCAAATGACAAATGTCACAATGCTAAATGTTAAAAATGAAAAGTGTCACCATGAAAAATGTTAAAAATGACAAATTTCAAGATGGCAAATGTCAAAGATGTCAAATGACAAATGTCACAATGCTAAATGTCAAAAATGAAAAGTGTCACCATGAAAAATGTCAAAAATGACAAATTTCAAGATGGCAAATATCAAAGATGTCAAATGACAAATGTCACAATGCTAAATGTCAAAAATGACAAATTTCAAGATGGCAAATGTCAAAGATGTCAAATGACAAATGTCACAATGCTAAATGTCAAAAATGAAAAGTGTCACCATGAAAAATGTCAAAAATGACAAATTTCAAGATGGCAAATGTCAAAGATGTCAAATGACAAATGTCACAATGCTAAATGTCAAAAATGACAAATTTCAAGATGACAAATGTCAAAGATGTCAAATGACAAATGTCACAATGCTAAATGTCAAAAATGAAAAGTGTCACCATGAAAAATGTCAAAAATGACAAATTTCAAGATGGCAAATGTCCAAGATGTGAAATGACAAATGTCACAATGCTAAATGTCAAAAATGACAAATTTCAAGATGGCAAATGTCAAAGATGTCAAATGACAAATGTCACAATGCTAAATGTCAAAAATGAAAAGTGTCACCATGAAAAATGTCAAAAATGACAAATTTCAAGATGGCAAATGTCAAAGATGTCAAATGACAAATGTCACAATGCTAAATGTCAAAAATGAAAAGTGTCACCATGAAAAATGTCAAAAATAACAAATTTTAAGATGGCAAATGTCAAAGATGTCAAAACTGACAAATGTCACAATGCTAAATGTCAAAAATGATAAGTGTCACCATGAAAAATGTCAAAAATGACAAATTTCAAGATGGCAAATGTCCAAGATGTGAAATGACAAATGTCACAATGCTAAATGTCAAAAATGACAAATTTCAAGATGGCAAATGTCAAAGATGTCAAATGACAAATGTCACAATGCTAAATGTCAAAAATGAAAAGTGTCACCATGAAAAATGTTAAAAATAACAAATTTCAAGATGGCAAATTTCAAAGATGTCAAATTACAAATGTCACAATGCTAAATGTCAAAAATGAAAAGTGTCACCATGAAAAATGTCAAAAATGACAAATTTCAAGATGGCAAATATCAAAGATGTCAAATGACAAATGTCACAATGCTAAATGTCAAAAATGACAAATTTCAAGATGGCAAATGTCAAAGATGTCAAATGACAAATGTCACAATGCTAAATGTCAAAAATGAAAAGTGTCACCATGAAAAATGTCAAAAATGACAAATTTCAAGATGGCAAATGTCAAAGATGTCAAATGACAAATGTCACAATGCTAAATGTCAAAAATGACAAATTTCAAGATGGCAAATGTCAAAGATGTCAAATGACAAATGTCACAATGCCAAATGTCAAAAATGAAAAGTGTCACCATAAAAAATGTCAAAAATAACAAATTTCAAGATGGCAAATGTCAAAGATGTCAAATGACAAATGTCACAATGCTAAATGTCAAAAATGAAAAGTGTCACCATGAAAAATGTCAAAAATGACAAATTTTAAGATGGCAAATGTCAAAGATGTCAAATGACAAACGTCACAATGCTAAATGTCAAAAATGAAAAGTGTCACCATGAAAAATGTCAAAAATGACAAATTTCAAGATGGCAAATGTCAAAGATGTCAAATGACAAATGTCACAATGCTAAATGTCAAAAATGAAAAGTGTCACCATGAAAAATGTCAAAAATGACAAATTTCAGGATGGCAAATGTCAAAGATGTCAAATGACAAATGTCACAATGCTAAATGTCAAAAATGAAAAGTGTCACCATGAAAAATGTCAAAAATGACAAATTTCAAGATGGCAAATGTCAAAACTGACAAATGTCACAATGCTAAATGTCAAAAATGATAAGTGTCACCATAAAATGTCAAAAATGACAAATTTCAAGATGGCAAATGACAAATGTCACAATGCTAAATGTCAAAAATGAAAAGTGTCACCATGAAAAATGTCAAAAATGACAAATTTCAAGATGGCAAATGTCAAAGATGTCAAATGACAAATGTCACAATGCTAAATGTCAAAAATGAAAAGTGTCAAAAATGACAAATTTCAAGATGGCAAATGTCTAAGATGTCAAATGACAAATGTCACAATGCTAAATGTCAAAAATGAAAAGTGTCACCGTGAAAAATGTCAAAAATGACAAATTTCAAGATGGCAAATGTCAAAACTGACAAATGTCACAATGCTAAATGTCAAAAATGATAAGTGTCACCATGAAAAATGTCAAAAATGACAAATTTCAAGATGGCAAATATCCAAGATGTTAAATGACAAATGTCACAATGCTAAATGTCAAAAATGAAAAGTGTCACCATGAAAAATGTCAAAAATGACAAATTTCAAGATGGCAAATGTCTAAGGTGTCAAATGACAAATGTCACAATGCTAAATGTCAAAAATGAAAAGTGTCACCGTGAAAAATGTCAAAAATGACAAATTTCAAGATGGCAAATGTCAAAGATGTCAAATGACAAATGTCACAATGCTAAATGTCAAAAATAAAAAGTGTCCCCATGAAAAATGTCAATAATGACAAATTTCAAGATGGCAAATGTCAAAGATGTCAAATGACAAATGTCACAATGCTAAATGTCAAAAATGAAAAGTGTCACCATGAAAAATGTCAAAAATGACAAATTTCAAGATGGCAAATGTCAAAGATGTCGAATATGACAAATGTCACAATGCTAAATGTCAAAAATGAAAAGTGTCACCATGAAAAATGTCAAAAATGACAAATTTCAAGATGGCAAATGTCAAAGATGTCAAATGACAAATGTCACAATGCTAAATGTCAAAAATAAAAAGTGTCACCATGAAAAATGTCAAAAATGACAAATTTCAGGATGGCAAATATCAAAGATGTCAAATGACAAATGTCACAATGCTAAATGTCAAAAATGACAAATTTCAAGATGGCAAATGTTAAAGATGTCAAATGACAAATGTCACAATGCTAAATGTCAAAAATGAAAAGTGTCACCATAAAAAATGTCAAAAATGACAAATTTCAAGATGGCAAATGTCAAAGATGTCAAATGACAAATGTCACAATGCTAAATGTCAAAAATGAAAAGTGTCACCATGAAAAATGTCAAAAATAACAAATTTCAAGATGGCAAATTTCAAAGACGTCAAATGACAAATGTCAAAATGCTAAATGTCAAAAATGAAAAGTGTCACCATGAAAAATGTCAAAAATGACAAATTTCAAGATGGCAAATGTCAAAGATGTCAAATGACAAATGTCACAATGCTAAATGTCAAAAATGAAAAGTGTCACCGTGAAAAATGTCAAAAATAACAAATTTCAAGATGGCAAATGTCAAAGATGTCAAATGACAAATGTCACACTGCTAAATCTCAAAAATGAAAAGTGTCACCATGAAAAATGTCAAAAATGACAAATTTCAAGATGGCAAATGTCAAAACTGACAAATGTCACAATGCTAAATATCAAAAATGATAAGTGTCACCATAAAAAATGTCAAAAATGACAAATTTCAAGACGGCAAATGTCAAAGATGTCAAATGACAAATGTCACAATGCTAAATGTCAAAAATGAAAAGTGTCACCATGAAAAATGTCAAAAATGACAAATTTCAAGATGGCAAATGTCAAAGATGTCAAATGACAAATGTCACAATGCTAAATGTCAAAAATGAAAAGTGTCACCATGAAAAATGTCAAAAATGAAAAAATTTCAAGATGGCAAATGTCAAAACTGACAAATGTCACAATGCTAAATGTCAAAAATGATAAGTGTCACCATAAAAAATGTCAAAAATGACAAATTTCAAGATGGCAAATGTCAAAGATGTCAAATGACAAATGTCATAATGCTAAATGTCAAAAATGAAAAGTGTCACCCTAAAAAATGTCAAAAATGACAACTTTCAAGATGGCAAATGTCAAAGATGTCAAATGACAAATGTCACAATGCTAAATGTCAAAAATGAAAAGTGTCACCATGAAAAATGTCAAAAATAACAAATTTTAAGATGGCAAATGTCAAAACTGACAAATGTCACAATGCTAAATGTCAAAAATGATAAGTGTCACCATGAAAAATGTCAAAAATGACAAATTTCAAGATGGCAAATGTCCAAGATGTCAAATGACAAATGTCACAATGCTAAATGTCAAAAATGAAAAGTGTCACCACGAAAAATGTCAAAAATGACAAATTTCAAGATGGCAAATGTCAAAGATGTCAAATGACAAATGTCACAATGCTAAATGTCAAAAATGAAAAGTGTCAAAAATGACAAATTTCAAGATGGCAAATGTCTAAGGTGTCAAATGACAAATGTCACAATGCTTAATGTCAAAAATGAAAAGTGTCACCGTGAAAAATGTCAAAAATGACAAATTTCAAGATGGCAAATGTCAAAGATGTCAAATGACAAATGTCACAATGCTAAATGTCAAAAATGAAAAGTGTCACCATGAAAAATGTCAAAAATGACAAATTTCAAGATGGCAAATGTCAAAGATGTCAAATGACAAATGTCACAATGCTAAATGTCAAAAATGAAAAGTGTCCCCATGAAAAATGTCAAAAATGACAAATTTCAAGATGGCAAATGTCAATGATGTCGAATATGACAAATGTCACAATGCTAAATGTCAAAAATGAAAAGTGTCACCATGAAAAATGTCAAAAATGACAAATTTCAAGATGGCAAATGTCAAAGATGTCAAATGACAAATGTCACAATGCTAAATGTCAAAAATGAAAAGTGTCACCATGAAAAATGTCAAAAATGACAAATTTCAATATGGAAAATATCAAAGATGTCAAATGACAAATGTCACAATGCTAAATGTCAAAAATGACAAATTTCAAGATGGCAAATGTCAAAGATGTCAAATGACAAATGTCACAATGCTAAATGTCAAAAATGAAAAGTGTCACCGTCAAAAATGACAAATTTCAAGATGGCAAATGTCAAAGATGTCAAATGACAAATGTCACAATGCTAAATGTCAAAAATGAAAAGTGTCACCATGAAAAATGTCAAAAATAACAAATTTCAAGATGGCAAATGTCAAAGTTGTCAAATGACAAATGTCACAATGCTAAATGTCAAAAATGAAAAGTGTCACCATGAAAAATGTCAAAAATGACAAATTTCAAGATGGCAAATGTCAAAGATGTCAAATGACAAATGTCACAATGCTAAATGTCAAAAATGAAAAGTGTCACCATGAAAAATGTCAAAAATAACAAATTTCAAGATGGCAAATGTCAAAGATGTCAAATGACAAATGTCACAATGCTAAATGTCAAAAATGAAAAGTGTCACCATGAAAAATGTCAAAAATGACAAATTTCAAGATGGCAAATGTCAAAACTGACAAATGTCACAATGCTAAATGTCAAAAATGATAAGTGTTACCATGAAAAATGTCAAAAATGACAAATTTCAAGGTAGCAAATGTCCAAGATGTCAAATGTCACAATGCTAAATGTCAAAAATGACAAATTTCAAGATGGCAAATGTCAAAGATGTCAAATGACAAATGTCACAATGCTAAATGTCAACAATGAAAAGTGTCACCATGAAAAATGTCAAAAATGACAAATTTCAAGATGGCAAATGTCAAAGATGTCAAATGACAAATGTCACAATGCTAAATGTCAAAAATGAAAAGTGTCACCATGAAAAATGTCAAAAATGACAAATTTCATGATGGCAAATGTCCAAGATGTCAAATCACAAATGTCACAATGCTAAATGTCAAAAATGACAAATTTCAAGATGGCAAATGTCAAAGATGTCAAATGACAAACGTCACAATGCTAAATGTCAAAAATGAAAAGTGTCACCATGAAAAATGTCAAAAATGACAAATTTCAAGATGGCAAATGTCAAAGATGTCAAATGACAAATGTCACAATGCTAAATGTCAAAAATGAAAAGTGTCACCATGAAAAATGTCAAAAATAACAAATTTTAAGATGGCAAATGTCAAAGATGTCAAATGACAAATGTCACAATGCTAAATGTCAAAAATGAAAAGTGTCACCATGAAAAATGTCAAAAATGACAAATTTCAAGATGGCAAATGTCAAAGATGTCAAATGACAAATGTCACAATGCTACATGTCAAAAATGAAAAGTGTCACCGTGAAAAATGTCAAAAATAACAAATTTCAAGATGGCAAATGTCAAAGATATCAAATGACAAATGTCACAATGCTAAATGTCAAAAATGAAAAGTGTCACCATGAAAAATGTCAAAAATGACAAATTTCAAGATGGCAAATGTCAAAACTGACAAAAATCACAATGCTAAATGTCAAAAATGATAAGTGTCACCATGAAAAATGTCAAAAATGACAAATTTCAAGATGGCAAATGTCCAAGATGTCAAATGACAAATGTCACAATGCTAAATGTCAAAAATGACAAATTTCAAGTTGGCAAATGACAAAGATGTCAAATGACAAATGTCACAATGCTAAATGTCAAAAATGAAAAGTGTCACCATGAAAAATGTCAAAAATGACAAATTTTAAGATGGCAAATGTCAAAGATGTCAAATGACAAATGTCACAATGCTAAATGTCAAAAATGAAAAGTGTCACCATGAAAAATGTCAAAAATAACAAATTTCAAGATGGCAAATGTCAAAGATGTCAAATGACAAATGTCACAATGCTAAATGTCAAAAATGAAAAGTGTCACCATGAAAAATGTCAAAAATGACAAATTTCAAGATGGCAAATGTCAAAGATGTCAAATGACAAATGTCACAATGCTAAATGTCAAAAATGAAAAGTGTCACCATGAAAAATGTCAAAAATGACAAATTTCAAGATGGCAAATGTCAAAGATGTCAAATGACAAATGCCACAATGCTAAATGTCAAAAATGAAAAGTGTCACCATGAAAAATGTCAAAAATGACAAACTTCAAGATGGCAAATGTCAAAGATGTCAAATGACAAATGTCACAATGCTAAATGTCAAAAATGAAAAGTGTCACCATGAAAAATGTCAAAAATGACAAATTTCAAGATGGCAAATGTCAAAACTGACAAATGTCACAATGCTAAATGTCAAAAATGATAAGTGTCACCATGCAAAATGTCAAAAATGACAAGTGTCACCATGCAAAATGTCAAAAATGACAAATGTCAAGATGGCAAATGTCAAAGATGTCAAATGACAAATGTCACAATGCTAAATGTCAAAAATGAAAAGTGTCACATTGAAAAATGTCAAAAATGACAAATTTCAAGATGGCAAATGTCAAAGATGTCAAATGACAAATGTCACAATGCTAAATGTCAAAAATGAAAAGTGTCACCATGAAAAATGTCAAAAATGTCAAAGATGACAAATGTCACAATGCTTAATGTCAAAAATGAAAAGTGTCACCATGAAAAAAGTCAAAAATGACAAATTTCAAGATGGCAAATGTCAAAACTGACAAATGTCACAATGCTAAATGTCAAAAATGAAAAGTGTCACCATGAAAAATGTCAAAAATGACAAATTTTAAGATGGCAAATGTCAAAGATGTCAAATGACAAATGTCACAATGCTAAATGTCAAAAATGAAAAGTGTCAAAAATGACAAATTTCAAGATGGCAAATGTCTAAGATGTCAAATGACAAATGTCACAATGCTAAATGTCAAAAATAAAAAGTGTCACCATGAAAAATGTCAAAAATGACAAATTTCAAGATGGCAAATGTCAAAACTGACAAATGTCACAATGCTAAATGTCAAAAATGATAAGTGTCACCATGAAAAATGTCAAAAATGACAAATTTTAAGATGGCAAATGTCCAAGATGTCAAATGACAAATGTCACAATGCTAAATGTAAAAAATGACAAATTTCAAGATGGCAAATCTCAAAGATGTCAAATGACAAATGTCACAATGCTAAATGTCAAAAATGAAAAGTGTCACCATGAAAAATGTCAAAAATGACAAATTTCAAGATGGCAAATGTCAAAGATGTCAAATGACAAATGTCACAATGCTAAATGTCAAAAATGAAAAGTGTCACCATGAAAAATGTCAAAAATGACAAATTTCAAGATGGCAAATATCAAAGATGTCAAATGACAAATGTCACAATGCTAAATGTCAAAAATGACAAATTTCAAGATGGCAAATGTCAAAGATGTCAAATGACAAATGTCACAATGCTAAATGTCAAAAATGAAAAGTGTCACCATGAAAAATGTCAAAAATGACAAATTTCAAGATGGCAAATGTCCAAGATGTCAAATCACAAATGTCACAATGCTAAATGTCAAAAATGACCAATTTCAAGATGGCAAATGTCAAAGATGTCAAATGACAAACGTCACAATGCTAAATGTCAAAAATGAAAAGTGTCACCATGAAAAATGTCAAAAATGACAAATTTCAAGATGGCAAATGTCAAAGATGTCAAATGACAAATGCCACAATGCTAAATGTCAAAAATGAAAAGTGTCACCATGAAAAATGTCAAAAATGACAAATTTTAAGATGGCAAATGTCAAAGATGTCAAATGACAAATGTCACAATGCTAAATGTCAAAAATGAAAAGTGTCAAAAATGACAAATTTCAAGATGGCAAATGTCTAAGATGTCAAATGACAAATGTCACAATGCTAAATGTCAAAAATGAAAAGTGTCACCATGAAAAATGTCAAAAATGACAAATTTTAAGATGGCAAATGTCAAAGATGTCAAATGACAAATGTCACAATGCTAAATGTCAAAAATGAAAAGTGTCAAAAATGACAAATTTCAAGATGGCAAATGTCTAAGATGTCAAATGACAAATGTCACAATGCTAAATGTCAAAAATGAAAAGTGTCACCATGAAAAATGTCAAAAATGACAAATTTTAAGATGGCAAATGTCAAAGATGTCAAATGACAAATGTCACAATGCTAAATGTCAAAAATGAAAAGTGTCACCATGAAAAATGTCAAAAATGTCAAAGATGACAAATGTCACAATGCTAAATGTCAAAAATGAAAAGTGTCACCATGAAAAATGTCAAAAATGACAAATTTCAAGATGGCAAATGTCAAAACTGACAAATGTCACAATGCTAAATGTCAAAATGATAAGTGTCACCATGAAAAATCTCAAAAATGACAAATTTCAAGATGGCAAATGTCCAAGATGTCAAATGACAAATGTCACAATGCTAAATGTAAAAAATGAAAAGTGTCACCATGAAAAATGTCAAAAATGACAAATTTTAAGATGGCAAATGTCAAAACTGACAAATATCACAATGCTAAATGTCAAAAATGATAAGTGTCACCATGAAAAATGTCAAAAATGACAAATTTCAAGATGGCAAATGTCCAAGATGTCAAATGACAACTGTCACAATGCTAAATGTCAAAAATGACAAATTTCAAGATGGCAAATTTCAAAGATGTCAAATGACAAATGTCACAATGCTAAATGTCAAAAATGAAAAGTGTCAAAAATGACAAATTTCAAGATGGCAAATGTCTAAGATGTCAAATGTCAAATGTCACAATGCTAAATGTCAAAAATGAAAAGTGTCACCGTGAAAAATGTCAAAAATGACAAATTTCAAGATGGCAAATGTCAAAGATGTCAAATGACAAATGTCAAAAATGAAAAGTGTCACCATGAAAAATGTCAAAAATGACAAATTTCAAGATGGCAAATGTCCAAGATGTCAAATGACAAATGTCACAATGCTAAACGTCAAAAATGAAAAGTGTCACCATAAAAAATGTCAAAAATGACAAATTTTAAGATGGCAAATGTCAAAGATGTCAAATGACAAATGTCACAATGCTAAATGTCAAAAATGAAAAGTGTCAAAAATGACAAATTTCAAGATGGCAAATGTCAAAGATGTCAAATGACAAATGTCACAATGCTAAATGTCAAAAATGAAAAGTGTCACCATGAAAAATGTTAAAAATGACAAATTTCAAGATGGCAAATGTCAAAGATGTCAAATGACAAATGCCACAATGCTAAATGTCAAAAATGAAAAGTGTCACCATGAAAAATGTCAAAAATAACAAATTTTAAGATGGCAAATGTCAAAGATGTCAAATGACAAATGTCACAATGCTAAATGTCAAAAATGATAAGTGTCACCATGCAAAATGTCAAAAATGACAAATTTCAAGATGGCAAATGTCAAAGATGTCAAATGACAAATGTCACAATGCTAAATGTCAAAAATGAAAAGTGTCACCATGAAAAATGTCAAAAATGACAAATTTCAAGATGGCAAATGTCAAAGATGTCAAATGACAAATGTCACAATGCTAAATGTCAAAAATGAAAAGTGTCACCATGAAAAATGTCAAAAATGTCAAAGATGACAAATGTCACAATGCTAAATGTCAAAAATGAAAAGTGTCACCATGAAAAATGTCAAAAATGACAAATTTCAAGATGGCAAATGTCAAAACTGACAAATGTCACAATGCTAATTGCCAAAAATGATAAGTGTCACCATGAAAAATCTCAAAAATGACAAATTTCAAGATGGCAAATGTCCAAGATGTCAAATGACAAATGTCACAATGCTAAATGTCAAAAATGAAAAGTGTCACCATGAAAAATGTCAAAAATGACAAATTTTAAGATGGCAAATGTCAAAGATGTCAAATGACAAATGTCACAATGCTAAATGTCAAAAATGAAAAGTGTCAAAAATGACAAATTTCAAGATGGCAAATGTCTAAGATGTCAAATGACAAATGTCACAATGCTAAATGTCAAAAATGAAAAGTGTCACCATGAAAAATGTCAAAAATGACAAATTTCAAGATGGCAAATGTCAAAACTGACAAATGTCACAATGCTAAATGTCAAAAATGATAAGTGTCACCATGAAAAATGTCAAAAATGACAAATTTTAAGATGGCAAATGTCCAAGATGTCAAATGACAAATGTCACAATGCTAAATGTAAAAAATGACAAATTTCAAGATGGCAAATCTCAAAGATGTCAAATGACAAATGTCACAATGCTAAATGTCAAAAATGAAAAGTGTCACCATGAAAAATGTCAAAAATGACAAATTTCAAGATGGCAAATGTCAAAGATGTCAAATGACAAATGTCACAATGCTAAATGTCAAAAATGAAAAGTGTCACCATGAAAAATGTCAAAAATGACAAATTTCAAGATGGCAAATATCAAAGATGTCAAATGACAAATGTCACAATGCTAAATGTCAAAAATGACAAATTTCAAGATGGCAAATGTCAAAGATGTCAAATGACAAATGTCACAATGCTAAATGTCAAAAATGAAAAGTGTCACCATGAAAAATGTCAAAAATGACAAATTTCAAGATGGCAAATGTCCAAGATGTCAAATCACAAATGTCACAATGCTAAATGTTAAAAATGACCAATTTCAAGATGGCAAATGTCAAAGATATCAAATGACAAACGTCACAATGCTAAATGTCAAAAATGAAAAGTGTCACCATAAAATGTCAAAAATGACAAATTTCAAGATGGCAAATGTCAAAGATGTCAAATGACAAATGCCACAATGCTAAATGTCAAAAATGAAAAGTGTCACCATGAAAAATGTCAAAAATAACAAATTTTAAGATGACAAATGTCAAAGATGTCAAATGACAAATGTCACAATGCTAAATGTCAAAAATGAAAAGTGTCACCATGAAAATTGTCAAAAATGACAAATTTCAAGATGGCAAATGTCAAAGATGTCAAATGACAAATGTCACAATGCTAAATGTCAAAAATGAAAAGTGTCACCATGAAAAATGTCAAAAATGACAAATTTCAAGATGGCAAATGTCAAAGATGTCAAATGACAAATGTCACAATGCTAAATGTCAAAAATGAAAAGTGTCACCATGAAAAATGTCAAAAATGACAAATTTCAAGATGGCAAATGTCAAAGATGTCAAATGACAAATGTCACAATGCTAAATGTCAAAAATGAAAAGTGTCACCATGAAAAATGTCAAAAATGACAAATTTCAAGATGGCAAATGTCAAAGATGTCAAATGACAAATGTCACAATGCTAAATGTCAAAAATGAAAAGTGTCACCATGAAAAATGTCAAAAATGACAAACTTCAAGATGGCAAATGTCTAAGATGTCAAATGACAAATGTCACAATGCTAAATGTCAAAAATGAAAAGTGTCACCATGAAAAATGTCAAAAAAGACAAATTTTAAGATGGCAAATGTCAAAGATGTCAAATGACAAATGTCACAATGCTAAATGTCAAAAATGAAAAGTGTCAAAAATGACAAATTTCAAGATGGCAAATGTCTAAGATGTCAAATGACAAATGTCACAATGCTAAATGTCAAAAATGAAAAGTGTCACCATGAAAAATGTCAAAAATGACAAATTTTAAGATGGCAAATGTCAAAGATGTCAAATGACAAATGTCACAATGCTAAATGTCAAAAATGAAAAGTGTCAGAAATGACAAATTTCAAGATGGCAAATGTCTAAGATGTCAAATGACAAATGTCACAATGCTAAATGTCAAAAATAAAAAGTGTCACCATGAAAAATGTCAAAAATGACAAATTTCAAGATGGCAAATGTCAAAACTGACAAATGTCACAATGCTAAATGTCAAAAATGATAAGTGTCACCATGAAAAATGTCAAAAATGACAAATTTTAAGATGGCAAATGTCCAAGATGTCAAATGACAAATGTCACAATGCTAAATGTAAAAAATGACAAATTTCAAGATGGCAAATCTCAAAGATGTCAAATGACAAATGTCACAATGCTAAATGTCAAAAATGAAAAGTGTCACCATGAAAAATGTCAAAAATGACAAATTTCAAGATGGCAAATGTCAAAGATGTCAAATGACAAATGTCACAATGCTAAATGTCAAAAATGAAAAGTGTCACCATGAAAAATGTCAAAAATGACAAATTTCAAGATGGCAAATATCAAAGATGTCAAATAACAAATGTCACAATGCTAAATGTCAAAAATGACAAATTTCAAGATGGCAAATGTCAAAGATGTCAAATGACAAATGTCACAATGCTAAATGTCAAAAATGAAAAGTGTCACCATGAAAAATGTCAAAAATGACAAATTTCAAGATGGCAAATGTCCAAGATGTCAAATCACAAATGTCACAATGCTAAATGTCAAAAATGACCAATTTCAAGATGGCAAATGTCAAAGATGTCAAATGACAAACGTCACAATGCTAAATGTCAAAAATGAAAAGTGTCACCATGAAAAATGTCAAAAATGACAAATTTCAAGATGGCAAATGTCAAAGATGTCAAATGACAAATGCCACAATGCTAAATGTCAAAAATGAAAAGTGTCACCATAAAAAATGTCAAAAATAACAAATTTTAAGATGGCAAATGTCAAAGATGTCAAATGACAAATGTCACAATGCTAAATGTCAAAAATGAAAAGTGTCACCATGAAAAATGTCAAAAATGACAAATTTCAAGATGGCAAATATGTCAAATGACAAATGTCACAATGCTAAATGTCAAAAATGAAAAGTGTCACCGTGAAAAATGTCAAAAATAACAAATTTCAAGATGGCAAATGTCAAAGATGTCAAATGACAAATGTCACAATGCTAAATGTCAAAAATGAAAAGTGTCACCATGAAAAATGTCAAAAATGACAAATTTCAAGATGGCAAATGTCAAAACTGACAAATATCACAATGCTAAATGTCAAAAATGATAAGTGTCACCATGAAAAATGTCAAAAATGACAAATTTCAAGATGGCAAATATCCAAGATGTCAAATGACAACTGTCACAATGCTAAAAGTCAAAAATGACAAATTTCAAGACGGCAAATGTCAAAGATGTCAAATGACAAATGTCACAATGCTAAATGTCAAAAATGAAAAGTGTCACCATGAAAAATGTCAAAAATGACAAATTTCAAGATGGCAAATGTCAAAGATGTCAAATGACAAATGTCACAATGCTAAATGTCAAAAATGAAAAGTGTCACCATGAAAAATGTCAAAAATAACAAATTTCAAGATGGCAAATGTCAAAGATGTCAAATGACAAATGTCACAATGCTAAATGTCAAAAATGAAAAGTGTCACCATGAAAAATGTCAAAAATGACAAATTTCAAGATGGCAAATGTCAAAGATGTCAAATGACAAATGTCACAATGCTAAATGTCAAAAATGAAAAGTGTCACCATGAAAAATGTCAAAAATGACAAATTTCAAGATGGCAAATGTCAAAGATGTCAAATGACAAATGCCACAATGCTAAATGTCAAAAATGAAAAGTGTCACCATGAAAAATTTTAAAAATAACAAATTTTAAGATGGCAAATGTCAAAGATGTCAAATGACAAATGTCACAATGCTAAATGTCAAAAATGAAAAGTGTCACCATGAAAAATGTCAAAAATGACAAATTTCAAGATGGCAAATATGTCAAATGACAAATGTCACAATGCTAAATGTCAAAAATGAAAAGTGTCACCATGAAAAATGTCAAAAATAACAAATTTCAAGATGGCAAATGTCAAAGATGTCAAATGACAAATGTCACAATGCTAAATGTCAAAAATGAAAAGTGTCACTATGAAAAATGTCAAAAATGACAAATTTTAAGATGGCAAATGTCAAAACTGACAAATGTCACAATGCTAAATGTCAAAAATGATAAGTGTCACCATGAAAAATGTCAAAAATGACAAATTTCAAGATGGCAAATGTCCAAGATGTCAAATGACAAATGTCACAATGCTAAATGTCAAAATTGACAAATTTCAAAATGGCAAATGTCAAAGATGTCAAATGACAAATGTCACAATGCTAAATGTCTAAAATGAAAAGTGTCACCATGAAAAATGTCAAAAATGACAAACTTCAAGATGGCAAATGTCAAAGATGTCAAATGACAAATGTCACAATGCTAAATGTCAAAAAT
This sequence comes from Altica lythri, assembly GCA_964028335.1. Classification (NCBI taxonomy): domain Eukaryota; kingdom Metazoa; phylum Arthropoda; class Insecta; order Coleoptera; family Chrysomelidae; genus Altica; species Altica lythri. The sequence goes on along the minus strand of OZ034800.1, from coordinate 10,104,312 downwards.
GAAAAGTGTCACCATGAAAAATGTCAAAAATGACAAATTTCAAGATGGCAAATATCAAAGATGTCAAATGACAAATTTCACAATGCTAAATGTCAAAAATGACAAATTTCAAGATGGCAAATGTCAAAGATGTCAAATGACAAATGTCACAATGCTAAATGTCAAAAATGAAAAGTGTCACCATGAAAAATGTCAAAAATGACAAATTTCAAGATGGCAAATGTCAAAGATGTCAAATGACAAATGTCACAATGCTAAATGTCAAAAATGAAAAGTGTCACCATAAAATGTCAAAAATAACAAATTTCAAGATGGCAAATGTCAAAGATGTCAAATGACAAATGTCACAATGCTAAATGTCAAAAATAAAAAGTGTCACCATGAAAAATGTCAAAAATGACAAATTTCAAGATGGCAAATGTCAAAGATGTCAAATGACAAATGTCACAATGCTAAATGTCAAAAATGAAAAGTGTCACCATGAAAAATGTCAAAAATAATAAATTTCAAGATGACAAATGTCAAAGATCTCAAAACTGACAAATGTCACAGTGCTAAATGTCAAAAATGACAAATTTCAAGATGGCAAATGTCAAAGATGTCAAATGACAAATGTCACAATGCTAAATGTTAAAAATGAAAAGTGTCACCATGAAAAATGTTAAAAATGACAAATTTCAAGATGGCAAATGTCAAAGATGTCAAATGACAAATGTCACAATGCTAAATGTCAAAAATGAAAAGTGTCACCATGTAAAATGTCAAAAATGACAAATTTCAAGATGGCAAATATCAAAGATGTCAAATGACAAATGTCACAATGCTAAATGTCAAAAATGACAAATTTCAAGATGGCAAATGTCAAAGATGTCAAATGACAAATGTCACAATGCTAAATGTCAAAAATGAAAAGTGTCACCATGAAAAATGTCAAAAATGACAAATTTCAAGATGGCAAATGTCAAAGATGTCAAATGACAAATGTCACAATGCTAAATGTCAAAAATGACAAATTTCAAGATGGCAAATGTCAAAGATGTCAAATGACAAATGTCACAATGCTAAATGTCAAAAATGAAAAGTGTCACCATGAAAAATGTCAAAAATGACAAATTTCAAGATGGCAAATGTCCAAGATGTGAAATGACAAATGTCACAATGCTAAATGTCAAAAATGACAAATTTCAAGACGGCAAATGTCAAAGATGTCAAATGACAAATGTCACAATGCTAAATGTCAAAAATAAAAAGTGTCACCATGAAAAATGTCAAAAATGACAAATTTCAAGATGGCAAATGTCAAAGATGTCAAATGACAAATGTCACAATGCTAAATGTCAAAAATGAAAAGTGTCACCATGAAAAATGTCAAAAATAATAAATTTCAAGATGACAAATGTCAAAGATCTCAAAACTGACAAATGTCACAGTGCTAAATGTCAAAAATGACAAATTTCAAGATGGCAAATGTCAAAGATGTCAAATGACAAATGTCACAATGCTAAATGTCAAAAATGAAAAGTGTCACCATAAAATGTCAAAAATAACAAATTTCAAGATGGCAAATGTCAAAGATGTCAAATGACAAATGTCACAATGCTAAATGTCAAAAATAAAAAGTGTCACCATGAAAAATGTCAAAAATGACAAATTTCAAGATGGCAAATGTCAAAGATGTCAAATGACAAATGTCACAATGCTAAATGTCAAAAATGAAAAGTGTCACCATGAAAAATGTCAAAAATAATAAATTTCAAGATGACAAATGTCAAAGATCTCAAAACTGACAAATGTCACAGTGCTAAATGTCAAAAATGACAAATTTCAAGATGGCAAATGTCAAAGATGTCAAATGACAAATGTCACAATGCTAAATGTTAAAAATGAAAAGTGTCACCATGAAAAATGTTAAAAATGACAAATTTCAAGATGGCAAATGTCAAAGATGTCAAATGACAAATGTCACAATGCTAAATGTCAAAAATGAAAAGTGTCACCATGAAAAATGTCAAAAATGACAAATTTCAAGATGGCAAATGTCAAAACTGACAAATATCACAATGCTAAATGTCAAAAATGATAAGTGTCACCATGAAAAATGTCAAAAATGACAAATTTCAAGATGGCAAATATCCAAGATGTCAAATGACAACTGTCACAATGCTAAAAGTCAAAAATGACAAATTTCAAGACGGCAAATGTCAAAGATGTCAAATGACAAATGTCACAATGCTAAATGTCAAAAATGAAAAGTGTCACCATGAAAAATGTCAAAAATGACAAATTTCAAGATGGCAAATGTCAAAGATGTCAAATGACAAATGTCACAATGCTAAATGTCAAAAATGAAAAGTGTCACCATGAAAAATGTCAAAAATAACAAATTTCAAGATGGCAAATGTCAAAGATGTCAAATGACAAATGTCACAATGCTAAATGTCAAAAATGAAAAGTGTCACCATGAAAAATGTCAAAAATGACAAATTTCAAGATGGCAAATGTCAAAGATGTCAAATGACAAATGTCACAATGCTAAATGTCAAAAATGAAAAGTGTCACCATGAAAAATGTCAAAAATGACAAATTTCAAGATGGCAAATGTCAAAGATGTCAAATGACAAATGCCACAATGCTAAATGTCAAAAATGAAAAGTGTCACCATGAAAAATTTTAAAAATAACAAATTTTAAGATGGCAAATGTCAAAGATGTCAAATGACAAATGTCACAATGCTAAATGTCAAAAATGAAAAGTGTCACCATGAAAAATGTCAAAAATGACAAATTTCAAGATGGCAAATATGTCAAATGACAAATGTCACAATGCTAAATGTCAAAAATGAAAAGTGTCACCATGAAAAATGTCAAAAATAACAAATTTCAAGATGGCAAATGTCAAAGATGTCAAATGACAAATGTCACAATGCTAAATGTCAAAAATGAAAAGTGTCACTATGAAAAATGTCAAAAATGACAAATTTTAAGATGGCAAATGTCAAAACTGACAAATGTCACAATGCTAAATGTCAAAAATGATAAGTGTCACCATGAAAAATGTCAAAAATGACAAATTTCAAGATGGCAAATGTCCAAGATGTCAAATGACAAATGTCACAATGCTAAATGTCAAAATTGACAAATTTCAAAATGGCAAATGTCAAAGATGTCAAATGACAAATGTCACAATGCTAAATGTCTAAAATGAAAAGTGTCACCATGAAAAATGTCAAAAATGACAAACTTCAAGATGGCAAATGTCAAAGATGTCAAATGACAAATGTCACAATGCTAAATGTCAAAAATGAAAAGTGTCACCATGAAAAATGTCAAAAATGACAAATTTCAAGATGGCAAATATCAAAGATGTCAAATGACAAATTTCACAATGCTAAATGTCAAAAATGACAAATTTCAAGATGGCAAATGTCAAAGATGTCAAATGACAAATGTCACAATGCTAAATGTCAAAAATGAAAAGTGTCACCATGAAAAATGTCAAAAATGACAAATTTCAAGATGGCAAATGTCAAAGATGTCAAATGACAAATGTCACAATGCTAAATGTCAAAAATGAAAAGTGTCACCATAAAATGTCAAAAATAACAAATTTCAAGATGGCAAATGTCAAAGATGTCAAATGACAAATGTCACAATGCTAAATGTCAAAAATAAAAAGTGTCACCATGAAAAATGTCAAAAATGACAAATTTCAAGATGGCAAATGTCAAAGATGTCAAATGACAAATGTCACAATGCTAAATGTCAAAAATGAAAAGTGTCACCATGAAAAATGTCAAAAATAATAAATTTCAAGATGACAAATGTCAAAGATCTCAAAACTGACAAATGTCACAGTGCTAAATGTCAAAAATGACAAATTTCAAGATGGCAAATGTCAAAGATGTCAAATGACAAATGTCACAATGCTAAATGTTAAAAATGAAAAGTGTCACCATGAAAAATGTTAAAAATGACAAATTTCAAGATGGCAAATGTCAAAGATGTCAAATGACAAATGTCACAATGCTAAATGTCAAAAATGAAAAGTGTCACCATGTAAAATGTCAAAAATGACAAATTTCAAGATGGCAAATATCAAAGATGTCAAATGACAAATGTCACAATGCTAAATGTCAAAAATGACAAATTTCAAGATGGCAAATGTCAAAGATGTCAAATGACAAATGTCACAATGCTAAATGTCAAAAATGAAAAGTGTCACCATGAAAAATGTCAAAAATGACAAATTTCAAGATGGCAAATGTCAAAGATGTCAAATGACAAATGTCACAATGCTAAATGTCAAAAATGACAAATTTCAAGATGGCAAATGTCAAAGATGTCAAATGACAAATGTCACAATGCTAAATGTCAAAAATGAAAAGTGTCACCATGAAAAATGTCAAAAATGACAAATTTCAAGATGGCAAATGTCCAAGATGTGAAATGACAAATGTCACAATGCTAAATGTCAAAAATGACAAATTTCAAGATGGCAAATATCAAAGATGTCAAATGACAAATGTCACAATGCTAAATGGCAAAAATGAAAAGTGTCACCATGAAAAATGTCAAAAATGACAAATTTCAAGATGGCAAATGTCAAAGATGTCAAATGACAAATGTCACAATGCTAAATGTCAAAAATGAAAAGTGACACCATGAAAAATGTCAAAAATAACAAATTTCAAGATGGCAAATGTCAAAGATGTCAAAACTGACAAATGTCACAATGCTAAATGTCAAAAATAATAAGTGTCACCATGAAAAATGTCAAAAATGACAAATTTCAAGATGGCAAATGTCCAAGATGTGAAATGACAAATGTCACAATGCTAAATGTCAAAAATGACAAATTTCAAGATGGCAAATGTCAAAGATGTCAAATGACAAATGTCACAATGCTAAATGTCAAAAATGAAAAGTGTCACCATGAAAAATGTCAAAAATGACAAATTTCAAGATGGCAAATGTCAAAGATGTCAAATGACAAATGTCACAATGCTAAATGTCAAAAATGAAAAGTGTCACCATGAAAAATGTCAAAAATAACAAATTTCAAGATGGCAAATGTCAAAGATGTCAAATAACAAATGTCACAATGCTAAATGTCAAAAATAAAAAGTGTCACCATGAAAAATGTCAAAAATGACAAATTTCACGATGGCAAATGTCAAAGATGTCAAATGACAAATGTCACAATGCTAAATGTCAAAAATGAAAAGTGTCACCATGAAAAATGTCAAAAATAACAAATTTCAAGATGGCAAATGTCAAAGATGTCAAATGACAAATGTCACAATGCTAAATGTCAAAAATGAAAAGTGTCACCATGAAAAATGTCAAAATTGACAAATTTCAAGATGGCAAATGTCAAAACTGACAAATGTCACAATGCTAAATGTCAAAAATAATAAGTGTCACCATGAAAAATGTCAAAAATGACAAATTTCAAAATAGCAAATGTCCAAGATGTCAAATGACAAATGTCACAATGCTAAATGTCAAAAATGACAAATTTCAAGATGGCAAATGTCAAAGATGTCAAATGACAAATGTCACAATGCTAAATGTCAAAAATGAAAAGTGTCACCATAAAAAATGTCAAAAATGACAAATTTTAAGATGGCAAATGTCAAAGATGTCAAATGACAAATGTCACAATGCTAAATGTCAAAAATGAAAAGTGTCAAAAATGACAAATTTCAAGATGGCAAATGTCTAAGATGTCAAATGTCAAATGTCACAATGCTAAATGTCAAAAATGAAAAGTGTCACCATGAAAAATGTCAAAAATGACAAATTTCAAGATGGCAAATGTCAAAGATGTCAAATGACAAATGTCACAATGCTAAATGTCAAAAATGAAAAGTGTCACCATGAAAAATGTCAAAAATGACAAATTTCAAGATGGCAAATGTCAAAGATGTTAAATATGACAAATGTCACAATGCTAAATGTCAAAAATGAAAAGTGTCACCATGAAAAATGTCAAAAATGACAAATTTCAAGATGGCAAATGTCAAAGATGTCAAATGACAAATGTCACAATGCTAAATGTCAAAAATGAAAAGTGTCACCATGAAAAATGTCAAAAATGACAAATTTCAAGATGGCAAATATCAAAGATGTCAAATGACAAATGTCACAATGCTAAATGTCAAAAATGACAAATTTCAAGATGGCAAATGTCAAAGATGTCAAATGACAAATGTCACAATGCTAAATGTCAAAAATGAAAAGTGTCACCATGAAAAATGTCAAAAATGACAAATTTCAAGATGGCAAATGTCAAAGATGTCAAATGACAAATGTCACAATGCTAAATGTCAAAAATGACAAATTTCAAGATGGCAAATGTCAAAGATGTCAAATGACAAATGTCACAATGCTAAATGTCAAAAATGAAAAGTGTCACCATGAAAAATGTCAAAAATGACAAATTTCAAGATGGCAAATGTCAAAGATGTCAAATGACAAATGTCACAATGCTAAATGTCAAAAATGAAAAGTGTCACCATGAAAAATGTCAAAAATAACAAATTTCAAGATGGCAAATGTCAAAGATGTCAAATAACAAATGTCACAATGCTAAATGTCAAAAATAAAAAGTGTCACCATGAAAAATGTCAAAAATGACAAATTTCACGATGGCAAATGTCAAAGATGTCAAATGACAAATGTCACAATGCTAAATGTCAAAAATGAAAAGTGTCACCATGAAAAATGTCAAAAATAACAAATTTCAAGATGGCAAATGTCAAAGATGTCAAATGACAAATGTCACAATGCTAAATGTCAAAAATGAAAAGTGTCACCATGAAAAATGTCAAAAATGACAAATTTCAAGATGGCAAATGTCAAAGATGTCAAATGACAAATGTCACAATGCTAAATGTCAAAAATGAAAAGTGTCACCATGAAAAATGTCAAAAATAACAAATTTCAAGATGGCAAATGTCAAAGATGTCAAATGACAAATGTCACAATGCTAAATGTCTAAAATGAAAAGTGTCAAAAAGGACAAATTTCGAGATGGCAAATGTCAAAACTGACAAATGTCACAATGCTAAATGTCAAAAATGATAAGTGTCACCATGAAAAATGTCAAAAATGACAAATTTCAAGATGGCAAATGTTCAAGATGACAATTGACAAATGTCACAATGCTAAATGTCAAAAATGACAAATTTCAAGATGGCAAATGTCAAAGATGTCAAATGACAAATGTCACAATGCTAAATGTCAAAAATGAAAAGTGTCAAAAATGACAAATTTCAAAATGGCAAATGTCTAAGGTGTCAAATGACAAATGTCACAATGCTAAATGTCAAAACTGAAAAGTGTCACCGTGAAAAATGTCAAAAATCACAAATTTCAAGATGGCAAATGTCAAAGATGTCAAATGACAAATGTCACAATGCTAAATGTCAAAAATGAAAAGTGTCACCATGAAAAATGTCAAAAATGACAAATTTCAAGATGGCAAATGTCAAAGATGTCAAATGACAAATGTCACAATGCTAAATGTCAAAAATGAAAAGTGTCCCCATGAAAAATGTCAATAATGACAAATTTCAAGATGGCAAATGTCAAAGATGTCAAATGACAAATGTCACAATGCTAAATGTCAAAAATGAAAAGTGTCACCATGAAAAATGTCAAAAATAACAAATTTCAAGATGGCAAATGTCAAAGATGTCAAATGACAAATGTCACAATGCTAAATGTCAAAAATGAAAAGTGTCACTATGAAAAATGTCAAAAATGACAAATTTTAAGATGGCAAATGTCAAAACTGACAAATGTCACAATGCTAAATGTCAAAAATGATAAGTGTCACCATGAAAAATGTCAAAAATGACAAATTTCAAGATGGCAAATGTCCAAGATGTCAAATGACAAATGTCACAATGCTAAATGTCAAAATTGACAAATTTCAAGATGGCAAATGTCAAAGATGTCAAATGACAAATGTCACAATGCTAAATGTCTAAAATGAAAAGTGTCACCATGAAAAATGTCAAAAATGACAAACTTCAAGATGGCAAATGTCAAAGATGTCAAATGACAAATGTCACAATGCTAAATGTCAAAAATGAAAAGTGTCACCATGAAAAATGTCAAAAATGACAAATTTCAAGATGGCAAATATCAAAGATGTCAAATGACAAATGTCACAATGCTAAATGTCAAAAATGACAAATTTCAAGATGGCAAATGTCAAAGATGTCAAATGACAAATGTCACAATGCTAAATGTCAAAAATAAAAAGTGTCACCATGAAAAATGTCAAAAATGACAAATTTCAAGATGGCAAATGTCAAAGATGTCAAATGACAAATGTCACAATGCTAAATGTCAAAAATGAAAAGTGTCACCATAAAATGTCAAAAATAACAAATTTCAAGATGGCAAATGTCAAAGATGTCAAATGACAAATGTCACAATGCTAAATGTCAAAAATAAAAAGTGTCACCATGAAAAATGTCAAAAATGACAAATTTCAAGATGGCAAATGTCAAAGATGTCAAATGACAAATGTCACAATGCTAAATGTCAAAAATGAAAAGTGTCACCATGAAAAATGTCAAAAATAACAAATTTCAAGATGACAAATGTCAAAGATGTCAAAACTGACAAATGTCACAGTGCTAAATGTCAAAAATGACAAATTTCAAGATGGCAAATGTCAAAGATGTCAAATGACAAATGTCACAATGCTAAATGTTAAAAATGAAAAGTGTCACCATGAAAAATGTTAAAAATGACAAATTTCAAGATGGCAAATGTCAAAGATGTCAAATGACAAATGTCACAATGCTAAATGTCAAAAATGAAAAGTGTCACCATGTAAAATGTCAAAAATGACAAATTTCAAGATGGCAAATATCAAAGATGTCAAATGACAAATGTCACAATGCTAAATGTCAAAAATGACAAATTTCAAGATGGCAAATGTCAAAGATGTCAAATGACAGATGTCACAATGCTAAATGTCAAAAATGAAAAGTGTCACCATGAAAAATGTCAAAAATGACAAATTTCAAGATGGCAAATGTCAAAGATGTCAAATGACAAATGTCACAATGCTAAATGTCAAAAATGACAAATTTCAAGATGGCAAATGTCAAAGATGTCAAATGACAAATGTCACAATGCTAAATGTCAAAAATGAAAAGTGTCACCATGAAAAATGTCAAAAATGACAAATTTCAAGATGGCAAATGTCCAAGATGTGAAATGACAAATGTCACAATGCTAAATGTCAAAAATGACAAATTTCAAGATGGCAAATATCAAAGATGTCAAATGACAAATGTCACAATGCTAAATGTCAAAAATGAAAAGTGTCACCATGAAAAATGTCAAAAATGACAAATTTCAAGATGGCAAATGTCAAAGATGTCAAATGACAAATGTCACAATGCTAAATGTCAAAAATGAAAAGTGTCACCATGAAAAATGTCAAAAATAACAAATTTCAAGATGGCAAATGTCAAAGATGTCAAAACTGACAAATGTCACAATGCTAAATGTCAAAAATAATAAGTGTCACCATGAAAAATGTCAAAAATGACAAATTTCAAGATGGCAAATGTCCAAGATGTGAAATGACAAATGTCACAATGCTAAATGTCAAAAATGACAAATTTCATGATGGCAAATGTCAAAGATGTCAAATGACAAATGTCACAATGCTAAATGTCAAAAATGAAAAGTGTCACCATGAAAAATGTCAAAAATGACAAATTTCAAGATGGCAAATGTCAAAGATGTCAAATGACAAATGTCACAATGCTAAATGTCAAAAATGAAAAGTGTCACCATGAAAAATGTCAAAAATAACAAATTTCAAGATGGCAAATGTCAAAGATGTCAAATAACAAATGTCACAATGCTAAATGTCAAAAATGAAAAGTGTCACCATGAAAAATGTCAAAAATGACAAATTTCACGATGGCAAATGTCAAAGATGTCAAATGACAAATGTCACAATGCTAAATGTCAAAAATGAAAAGTGTCACCATGAAAAATGTCAAAAATAACAGATTTCAAGATGGCAAATATCAAAGATGTCAAATGACAAATGTCACAATGCTAAATGTCAAAAATGACAAATTTCAAGATGGCAAATGTCAAAGATGTCAAATGACAAATGTCACAATGCTAAATGTCAAAAATAAAAAGTGTCACCATGAAAAATGTCAAAAATGACAAATTTCAAGATGGCAAATGTCAAAGATGTCAAATGACAAATGTCACAATGCTAAATGTCAAAAATGAAAAGTGTCACCATAAAATGTCAAAAATAACAAATTTCAAGATGGCAAATGTCAAAGATGTCAAATGACAAATGTCACAATGCTAAATGTCAAAAATAAAAAGTGTCACCATGAAAAATGTCAAAAATGACAAATTTCAAGATGGCAAATGTCAAAGATGTCAAATGACAAATGTCACAATGCTAAATGTCAAAAATGAAAAGTGTCACCATGAAAAATGTCAAAAATAACAAATTTCAAGATGACAAATGTCAAAGATGTCAAAACTGACAAATGTCACAGTGCTAAATGTCAAAAATGACAAATTTCAAGATGGCAAATGTCAAAGATGTCAAATGACAAATGTCACAATGCTAAATGTTAAAAATGAAAAGTGTCACCATGAAAAATGTTAAAAATGACAAATTTCAAGATGGCAAATGTCAAAGATGTCAAATGACAAATGTCACAATGCTAAATGTCAAAAATGAAAAGTGTCACCATGTAAAATGTCAAAAATGACAAATTTCAAGATGGCAAATATCAAAGATGTCAAATGACAAATGTCACAATGCTAAATGTCAAAAATGACAAATTTCAAGATGGCAAATGTCAAAGATGTCAAATGACAGATGTCACAATGCTAAATGTCAAAAATGAAAAGTGTCACCATGAAAAATGTCAAAAATGACAAATTTCAAGATGGCAAATGTCAAAGATGTCAAATGACAAATGTCACAATGCTAAATGTCAAAAATGACAAATTTCAAGATGGCAAATGTCAAAGATGTCAAATGACAAATGTCACAATGCTAAATGTCAAAAATGAAAAGTGTCACCATGAAAAATGTCAAAAATGACAAATTTCAAGATGGCAAATGTCCAAGATGTGAAATGACAAATGTCACAATGCTAAATGTCAAAAATGACAAATTTCAAGATGGCAAATATCAAAGATGTCAAATGACAAATGTCACAATGCTAAATGTCAAAAATGAAAAGTGTCACCATGAAAAATGTCAAAAATGACAAATTTCAAGATGGCAAATGTCAAAGATGTCAAATGACAAATGTCACAATGCTAAATGTCAAAAATGAAAAGTGTCACCATGAAAAATGTCAAAAATAACAAATTTCAAGATGGCAAATGTCAAAGATGTCAAAACTGACAAATGTCACAATGCTAAATGTCAAAAATAATAAGTGTCACCATGAAAAATGTCAAAAATGACAAATTTCAAGATGGCAAATGTCCAAGATGTGAAATGACAAATGTCACAATGCTAAATGTCAAAAATGACAAATTTCATGATGGCAAATGTCAAAGATGTCAAATGACAAATGTCACAATGCTAAATGTCAAAAATGAAAAGTGTCACCATGAAAAATGTCAAAAATGACAAATTTCAAGATGGCAAATGTCAAAGATGTCAAATGACAAATGTCACAATGCTAAATGTCAAAAATGAAAAGTGTCACCATGAAAAATGTCAAAAATAACAAATTTCAAGATGGCAAATGTCAAAGATGTCAAATAACAAATGTCACAATGCTAAATGTCAAAAATGAAAAGTGTCACCATGAAAAATGTCAAAAATGACAAATTTCACGATGGCAAATGTCAAAGATGTCAAATGACAAATGTCACAATGCTAAATGTCAAAAATGAAAAGTGTCACCATGAAAAATGTCAAAAATAACAGATTTCAAGATGGCAAATGTCAAAGATGTCAAATGACAAATGTCACAATGCTAAATGTCAAAAATGAAAAGTGTCACCATGAAAAATGTCAAAATTGACAAATTTCAAGATGGCAAATGTCAAAACTGACAAATGTCACAATGCTAAATGTCAAAAATGATAAGTGTCACCATGAAAAATGTCAAAAATGACAAATTTCAAAATAGCAAATGTCCAAGATGTCAAATGACAAATGTCACAATGCTAAATGTCAAAAATGACAAATTTCAAGATGGTAAATGTCAAAGATGTCAAATGACAAATGGCACAATGCTAAATGTCAAAAATGAAAAGTGTCACCATGAAAAATGTCAAAAATGACAAATTTCAAGATGGAAAATGTCAAAGATGTCAAATGACAAATGTCACAATGCTAAATGTCAAAAATGAAAAGTGTCACCATGAAAAATGTCAAAAATGACAAATTTCAAGATGGCAAATGTCAAACATGTCAAATGACAAATGTCACAATGCTAAATGTCAAAAATGAAAAGTGTCACCATGAAAAATGTCAAAAATGACAAATTTCAAGATGGCAAATGTCAAAGATGTCAAATGACAAATGTCACAATGCTAAATGTCAAAAATGAAAAGTGTCACCATGAAAAATGTCAAAAATGTCAAAGATGACAAATGTCACAATGCTAAATGTCAAAAATGAAAAGTGTCACCATGAAAAATGTCAAAAATGACAAATTTCAAGATGGCAAATGTCAAAGATGTGAAATGACAAATGTCACAATGCTAAATGTCAAAAATGAAAAGTGTCACTATGAAAAATGTCAAAAATGACAAATTTTAAGATGGCAAATGTCAAAAGTGACAAATGTCACAATGATAAATGTCAAAAATGATAAGTGTCACCATGAAAAATGTCAAAAATGACAAATTTCAAGATGGCAAATGTCCAAGATGTCAAATGACAAATGTCACAATGCTAAATGTCAAAATTGACAAATTTCAAGATGGCAAATGTCAAAGATGTCAAATGACAAATGTCACAATGCTAAATGTCTAAAATGAAAAGTGTCACCATGAAAAATGTCAAAAATGACAAACTTCAAGATGGCAAATGTCAAAGATGTCAAATGACAAATGTCACAATGCTAAATGTCAAAAATGAAAAGTGTCACCATGAAAAATGTCAAAAATGACAAATTTCAAGATGGCAAATATCAAAGATGTCAAATGACAAATGTCACAATGCTAAATGTCAAAAATGACAAATTTCAAGATGGCAAATGTCAAAGATGTCAAATGACAAATGTCACAATGCTAAATGTCAAAAATGAAAAGTGTCACCATGAAAAATGTCAAAAATGACAAATTTCAAGATGGCAAATGTCAAAGATGTCAAATGACAAATGTCACAATGCTAAATGTCAAAAATGAAAAGTGTCACCATAAAATGTCAAAAATAACAAATTTCAAGATGGCAAATGTCAAAGATGTCAAATGACAAATGTCACAATGCTAAATGTCAAAAATAAAAAGTGTCACCATGAAAAATGTCAAAAATGACAAATTTCAAGATGGCAAATGTCAAAGATGTCAAATGACAAATGTCACAATGCTAAATGTCAAAAATGAAAAGTGTCACCATGAAAAATGTCAAAAATAACAAATTTCAAGATGACAAATGTCAAAGATGTCAAAACTGACAAATGTCACAGTGCTAAATGTCAAAAATGACAAATTTCAAGATGGCAAATGTCAAAGATGTCAAATGACAAATGTCACAATGCTAAATGTTAAAAATGAAAAGTGTCACCATGAAAAATGTTAAAAATGACAAATTTCAAGATGGCAAATGTCAAAGATGTCAAATGACAAATGTCACAATGCTAAATGTCAAAAATGAAAAGTGTCACCATGTAAAATGTCAAAAATGACAAATTTCAAGATGGCAAATATCAAAGATGTCAAATGACAAATGTCACAATGCTAAATGTCAAAAATGACAAATTTCAAGATGGCAAATGTCCAAGATGTCAAATGACAAATGTCACAATGCTAAATGTCAAAAATGAAAAGTGTCACCATAAAAAATGTCAAAAATGACAAATTTCAAGATGGCAAATGTCAAAGATGTCAAATGACAAATGTCACAATGCTAAATGTCAAAAATGACAAATTTCAAGATGGCAAATGTCAAAGATGTCAAATGACAAATGTCACAATGCTAAATGTCAAAAATGAAAAGTGTCACCATGAAAAATGTCAAAAATGACAAATTTCAAGATGGCAAATGTCCAAGATGTGAAATGACAAATGTCACAATGCTAAATGTCAAAAATGACAAATTTCAAGATGGCAAATATCAAAGATGTCAAATGACAAATGTCACAATGCTAAATGTCAAAAATGAAAAGTGTCACCATGAAAAATGTCAAAAATGACAAATTTCAAGATGGCAAATGTCAAAGATGTCAAATGACAAATGTCACAATGCTAAATGTCAAAAATGACAAATTTCAAGATGGCAAATGTCAAAGATGTCAAATGACAAATGTCACAATGCTTAATGTCAAAAATGAAAAGTGTCACCATGAAAAATGTCAAAAATGACAAATTTCAAGATGGCAAATGTCAAAGATGTCAAATGACAAATGTCACAATGCTAAATGTCAAAAATGAAAAGTGTCACCATGAAAAATGTCAAAAATGACAAATTTCAAGATGGCAAATGTCAAAGATGTCAAATGACAAATGTCACAATGCTAAATGTCAAAAATGAAAAGTGTCACCATGAAAAATGTCAAAAATAACAAATTTCAAGATGGCAAATGTCCAAGATGTGAAATGACAAATGTCACAATGCTAAATGTCAAAAATGACAAATTTCAAGATGGCAAATGTCAAAGATGTCAAATGACAAATGTCACAATGCTAAATGTCAAAAATGAAAAGTGTCACCATGAAAAATGTCAAAAATGACAAATTTCAAGATGGCAAATGTCCAAGATGTGAAATGACAAATGTCACAATGCTAAATGTCAAAAATGACAAATTTCAAGATGGCAAATGTCAAAGATGTCAAATGACAAATGTCACAATGCTAAATGTCAAAAATGAAAAGTGTCACCATGAAAAATGTCAAAAATGACAAATTTCAAGATGGCAAATGTCAAAGATGTCAAATGACAAATGTCACAATGCTAAATGTCAAAAATGAAAAGTGTCACCATGAAAAATGTCAAAAATAACAAATTTCAAGATGGCAAATGTCAAAGATGTCAAATAACAAATGTCACAATGCTAAATGTCAAAAATGAAAAGTGTCACCATGAAAAATGTCAAAAATGACAAATTTCACGATGGCAAATGTCAAAGATGTCAAATGACAAATGTCACAATGCTAAATGTCAAAAATGAAAAGTGTCACCATGAAAAATGTCAAAAATAACAAATTTCAAGATGGCAAATGTCAAAGATGTCAAATGTTAAATGTCACAATGCTAAATGTCAAAAATGAAAAGTGTCACCATGAAAAATGTCAAAATTGACAAATTTCAAGATGGCAAATGTCAAAACTGACAAATGTCACAATGCTAAATGTCAAAAATGATAAGTGTCACCATGAAAAATGTCAAAAATGACAAATTTCAAAATAGCAAATGTCCAAGATGTCAAATGACAAATGTCACAATGCTAAATGTCAAAAATGACAAATTTCAAGATGGTAAATGTCAAAGATGTCAAATGACAAATGGCACAATGCTAAATGTCAAAAATGAAAAGTGTCACCATGAAAAATGTCAAAAATGACAAATTTCAAGATGGAAAATGTCAAAGATGTCAAATGACAAATGTCACAATGCTAAATGTCAAAAATGAAAAGTGTCACCATGAAAAATGTCAAAAATAACAAATTTCAAGATGGCAAATGACAAATGTCACAATGCTAAAAGTCGAAAATGAAAAGTGTCACCATGAAAAATGTCAAAAATGACAAATTTCAAGATGGCAAATGTCAAACATGTCAAATGACAAATGTCACAATGCTAAATGTCAAAAATGAAAAGTGTCACCATGAAAAATGTCAAAAATGACAAATTTCAAGATGGCAAATATCAAAGATGTCAAATGACAAATGTCACAATGCTAAATGTCAAAAATGAAAAGTGTCACCATGAAAAATCTCAAAAATGACAAATTTCAAGATGGCAAATGTCCAAGATGTCAAATGACAAATGTCACAATGCTAAATGTCAAAAATGAAAAGTGTCACCATAAAAAATGTCAAAAATGACAAATTTTAAGATGGCAAATGTCAAAGATGTCAAATGACAAATGTCACAATGCTAAATGTCAAAAATGAAAAGTGTCAAAAATGACAAATTTTAAGATGGCAAATGTCAAAGATGTCAAATGACAAATGTCACAATGCTAAATGTCAAAAATGAAAAGTGTCACCATGAAAACTGTTAAAAATGACAAATTTCAAGATGGCAAATGTCAAAGATGTCAAATGACAAATGTCACAAGGCTAAATGTCAAAAATGAAAAGTGTCACCATGAAAAATGTCAAAAATAACAAATTTCAAGATGGCAAATGTCAAAGATGTCAAATGACAAATGTCACAATGCTGAATGTCAAAAATGAAAAGTGTCACCATGAAAAATGTCAAAAATGACAAATTTCAAGATGGCAAATGTCAAAACTGACAAATGTCACAATGCTAAATGTCAAAAATGATAAGTGTCACCATGAAAAATGTCAAAAATGACAAATTTCAAAATAGCAAATGTCCAAGATGTCAAATGACAAATGTCACAATGCTAAATGTCAAAAATGACAAATTTCAAGATGGCAAATGTCAAAGATGTCAAATGACAAATGGCACAATGCTAAATGTCAAAAATGAAAAGTGTCACCATGAAAAATGTCAAAAATGACAAATTTCAAGATGGCAAATGTCAAATATGTCAAATGACAAATGTCACAATGCTAAATGTCAAAAATGAAAAGTGTCACCATGAAAAATGTCAAAAATAACAAATTTCAAGATGGCAAATGTCAAAGATGTCAAATGACAAATGTCACAATGCTAAATGTCAAAAATAAAAAGTGTCACCATGAAAAATGTCAAAAATAACAAATTTCAAGATGGCAAATGTCAAAGATGTCAAATGACAAATGTCACAATGCTAAATGTCAAAAATGAAAAGTGTCACCATGAAAAATGTCAAAAATGACAAATTTCAAGATGGAAAATGTCAAAGATGTCAAATGACAAATGTCACAATGCTAAATGTCAAAAATGAAAAGTGTCACCATGAAAAATGTCAAAAATGTCAAAGATGACAAATGTCACAATGCTAAATGTCAAAAATGAAAAGTGTCACCATGAAAAATGTCAAAAATGACAAATTTCAAGATGGCAAATGTCAAAACTGACAAATTTCACAATGCTAAATGTCAAAAATGATAAGTGTCACCATGAAAAATCTCAAAAATGACAAATTTCAAGATGGCAAATGTCCAAGATGTCAAATGACAAATGTCACAATGCTAAATGTCAAAAATGAAAAGTGTCACCATGAAAAATGTCAAAAATGACAAATTTTAAGATGGCAAATGTCAAAGATGTCAAATGACAAATGTCACAATGCTAAATGTCAAAAATGAAAAGTTTCACCATGAAAAATTTCAAAAATGACAAATTTTAAGATGGCAAATGTCAAAGATGTCAAATGACCAATGTCACAATGCTAAATGTCAAAAATGAAAAGTGTCAAAAATGACAAATTTCAAGATGGCAAATGTCTAAGATGTCAAATGTCAAATGTCACAATGCTAAATGTTAAAAATGAAAAGTGTCACCGTGAAAAATGTCAAAAATGACAAATTTCAAGATGGCAAATGTCTAAGATGTCAAATGTCAAATGTCACAATGCTAAATGTCAAAAATGAAAAGTGTCACCGTGAAAAATGTCAAAAATGACAAATTTCAAGATGGCAAATGTCAAAGATGTCAAATGACAAATGTCACAATGCTAAATGTCAAAAATGAAAAGTGTCACCATGAAAAATGTCAAAAATGACAAATTTCAAGATGGCAAACGTCAAAGATGTCAAATGACAAATGTCACAATGCTAAATGTCAAAAATGAAAAGTGTCCCCATGAAAAATGTCAATAATGACAAATTTCAAGATGGCAAATGTCAAAGATGTCAAATATGACAAATGTCACAATGCTAAATGTCAAAAATGAAAAGTGTCACCATGAAAAATGTCAAAAATGACAAATTTCAAGATGGCAAATGTCAAAGATGTCAAATGACAAATGTCACAATGCTAAATGTCAAAAATGAAAAGTGTCACCATGAAAAATGTCAAAAATGACAAATTTCAAGATGGCAAATATAAAAGATGTCAAATGACAAATGTCACAATGCTAAATGTCAAAATTGACAAATTTCAAGATGGCAAATGTCAAAGATGTCAAATGACAAATGTCACAATGCTAAATGTCAAAAATGAAAAGTGTCACCATGAAAAATGTCAAAAATGACAAATTTCAAGATGGCAAATGTCAAAGATGTCAAATGACAAATGTCACAATGCTAAATGTCAAAAATGAAAAGTGTCACCATGAAAAATGTCAAAAATAACAAATTTCAAGATGGCAAATGTCAAAGATGTCAAATGACAAATGTCACAATGCTAAATGTCAAAAATGAAAAGTGTCACCATGAAAAATGTCAAAAATGACAAATTTCAAGATGGCAAATGTCAAAGATGTCAAATGACAAATGTCACAATGCTAAATGTCAAAAATGAAAAGTGTCACCATGAAAAATGTCAAAAATAACCAATTTCAAGATGGCAAATGTCAAAGATGTCAAATGACAAATGTCACAATGCTAAACGTCAAAAATGAAAAGTGTCAAAAATGACAAATTTCAAGATGGCAAATGTCAAAACTGACAAATGTCACAATGCTAAATGTCAAAAATGATAAGTGTCACTATGAAAAATGTCAAAAATGACAAATTTCAAAATGGCAAATGTTCAAGATGTCAAATGACAAATGTCACAATGCTAAATGTCAAAAATGACAAATTTCAAGATGGCAAATGTCAAAGATGTCAAATGACAAATGTCACAATGCTAAATGTCAAAAATGAAAAGTGTCAAAAATGACAAATTTTAAGATGGCAAATGTCTAAGGTGTCAAATGACAAATGTCACAATGCTAAATGTCAAAAATGAAAAGTGTCACCGTGAAAAATGTCAAAAATGACAAATTTCAAGATGGCAAATGTCAAAGATGTCAAATGACAAATGTCACAATGCTAAATGTCAAAAATGAAAAGTGTCACCATGAAAAATGTCAAAAATGACAAATTTCAAGATGGCAAATGTCTAAGATGTCAAATGACAAATGTCACAATGCTAAATGTCAAAAATGAAAAGTGTCCCCATGAAAAATGTCAATAATGACAAATTTCAAGATGGCAAATGTCAAAGATGTCAAATGACAAATGTCACAATGCTAAATGTCAAAAATGAAAAGTGTCACCATGAAAAATGTCAAAAATAACAAATTTCAAGATGGCAAATGTCAAAGATGTCAAATGACAAATGTCACAATGCTAAATGTCAAAAATGAAAAGTGTCACTATGAAAAATGTCAAAAATGACAAATTTTAAGATGGCAAATGTCAAAACTGACAAATGTCACAATGCTAAATGTCAAAAATGATAAGTGTCACCATGAAAAATGTCAAAAATGACAAATTTCAAGATGGCAAATGTCCAAGATGTCAAATGACAAATGTCAGAATGCTAAATGTTAAAAATGACAAATTTCAAGATGGCAAATGTCAAAGATGTCAAGTGACAAATGTCACAATGCTAAATGTCAAAAATGAAAAGTGTCACCATGAAAAATGTCAAAAATGACAATCTTCAAGATGGCAAATGTCAGAGATGTCAAATGACAAATGTCACAATGCTAAATGTCAAAAATGAAAAGTGTCACCATGAAAAATGACAAATTTCAAGATGGCAAATATCAAAGATGTCAAATGACAAATGTCACAATGCTAAATGTCAAAAATGACAAATTTCAAGATGGCAAATGTCAAAGATGTCAAATGACAAATGTCACAATGCTAAATGTCAAAAATGAAAAGTGTCACCATGAAAAATGTCAAAAATGACAAATTTCAAGATGGCAAATGTCAAAGATGTCAAATGACAAATGTCACAATGCTAAATGTCAAAAATGAAAAGTGTCACCATGAAAAATGTCAAAAATAACAAATTTCAAGATGGCAAATGTCAAAGATGTCAAATGACAAATGTCACAATGCTAAATGTCAAAAATAAAAAGTGTCACCATGAAAAATGTCAAAAATGACAAATTTCAAGATGGCAAATGTCAAAGATGTCAAATGACAAATGTCACAATGCTAAATGTCAAAAATGAAAAGTGTCACCATGAAAAATGTCAAAAATAACAAATTTCAAGATGGCAAATGTCAAAGATGTCAAATGACAAATGTCACAATGCTAAATGTCAAAAATGAAAAGTGTCACCATGACAAATGTCAAAAATGACAAATTTCAAGATGGCAAATGTCAAAACTGACAAATGTCACAATGCTAAATGTCAAAAATGATAAGTGTCACCATGAAAAATGTCAAAAATGACAAATTTCAAGATGGCAAATGTCCAAGATGTCAAATGACAAATGTCACAATGCTAAATGTCAAAAATGACAAATTTCAAGATGGCAAATGTCAAAGATGTCAAATGACAAATGTCACAATGCTAAATGTCAAAAATGAAAAGTGTCACCATGAAAAATGTCAAAAATGACAAATTTCAAGATGGCAAATGTCAAAGATGTCAAATGACAAATGTCACAATGCTAAATGTCAAAAATGAAAAGTGTCACCATGAAAAATGTCAAAAATAACAAATTTCAAGATGGCAAATGTCAAAGATGTCAAAACTGACAAATGTCACAATGCTAAATGTCAAAAATGATAAGTGTCACCATGAAAAATGTCAAAAATTACAAATTTCAAGATGGCAAATGTCCAAGATGTGAAATGACAAATGTCACAATGCTAAATGTCAAAAATGACAAATTTCAAGATGGCAAATGTCAAAGATGTCAAATGACAAATGTCACAATGCTAAATGTTAAAAATGAAAAGTGTCACCATGAAAAATGTTAAAAATGACAAATTTCAAGATGGCAAATGTCAAAGATGTCAAATGACAAATGTCACAATGCTAAATGTCAAAAATGAAAAGTGTCACCATGAAAAATGTCAAAAATGACAAATTTCAAGATGGCAAATATCAAAGATGTCAAATGACAAATGTCACAATGCTAAATGTCAAAAATGACAAATTTCAAGATGGCAAATGTCAAAGATGTCAAATGACAAATGTCACAATGCTAAATGTCAAAAATGAAAAGTGTCACCATGAAAAATGTCAAAAATGACAAATTTCAAGATGGCAAATGTCAAAGATGTCAAATGACAAATGTCACAATGCTAAATGTCAAAAATGACAAATTTCAAGATGGCAAATGTCAAAGATGTCAAATGACAAATGTCACAATGCTAAATGTCAAAAATGAAAAGTGTCACCATGAAAAATGTCAAAAATGACAAATTTCAAGATGGCAAATGTCAAAGATGTCAAATGACAAATGTCACAATGCTAAATGCCAAAAATGAAAAGTGTCACCATGAAAAATGTCAAAAATGACAAATTTCAAGATGGCAAATGTCCAAGATGTGAAATGACAAATGTCACAATGCTAAATGTCAAAAATGACAAATTTCAAGATGGCAAATGTCAAAGATGTCAAATGACAAATGTCACAATGCTAAATGTCAAAAATGAAAAGTGTCAAAAATGACAAATTTTAAGATGGCAAATGTCTAAGGTGTCAAATGACAAATGTCACAATGCTAAATGTCAAAAATGAAAAGTGTCACCGTGAAAAATGTCAAAAATGACAAATTTCAAGATGGCAAATGTCAAAGATGTCAAATGACAAATGTCACAATGCTAAATGTCAAAAATGAAAAGTGTCACCATGAAAAATGTCAAAAATGACAAATTTCAAGATGGCAAATGTCAAAGATGTCAAATGACAAATGTCACAATGCTAAATGTCAAAAATGAAAAGTGTCCCCATGAAAAATGTCAATAATGACAAATTTCAAGATGGCAAATGTCAAAGATGTCAAATGACAAATGTCACAATGCTAAATGTCAAAAATGAAAAGTGTCACCATGAAAAATGTCAAAAATAACAAATTTCAAGATGGCAAATGTCAAAGATGTCAAATGACAAATGTCACAATGCTAAATGTCAAAAATGAAAAGTGTCACTATGAAAAATGTCAAAAATGACAAATTTTAAGATGGCAAATGTCAAAACTGACAAATGTCACAATGCTAAATGTCAAAAATGATAAGTGTCACCATGAAAAATGTCAAAAATGACAAATTTCAAGATGGCAAATGTCCAAGATGTTAAATGACAAATGTCACAATGCTAAATGTCAAAAATGACAAATTTCAAGATGGCAAATGTCAAAGATGTCAAGTGACAAATGTCACAATGCTAAATGTCAAAAATGAAAAGTGTCACCATGAAAAATGTCAAAAATGACAAACTTCAAGATGGCAAATGTCAAAGATGTCAAATGACAAATGTCACAATGCTAAATGTCAAAAATGAAAAGTGTCACCATAAAATATGTCAAAAATGACAAATTTCAAGATGGCAAATATCAAAGATGTCAAATGACAAATGTCACAATGCTAAATGTCAAAAATGACAAATTTCAAGATGGCAAATGTCAAAGATGTCAAATGACAAATGTCACAATGCTAAATGTCAAAAATGAAAAGTGTCACCATGAAAAATGTCAAAAATGACAAATTTCAAGATGGCAAATGTCAAAGATGTCAAATGACAAATGTCACAATGCTAAATGTCAAAAATGAAAAGTGTCACCATGAAAAATGTCAAAAATAACAAATTTCAAGATGGCAAATGTCAAAGATGTCAAATGACAAATGTCACAATGCTAAATGTCAAAAATAAAAAGTGTCACCATGAAAAATGTCAAAAATGACAAATTTCAAGATGGCAAATGTCAAAGATGTCAAATGACAAATGTCACAATGCTAAATGTCAAAAATGAAAAGTGTCACCATGAAAAATGTCAAAAATAACAAATTTCAAGATGGCAAATGTCAAAGATGTCAAATGACAAATGTCACAATGCTAAATGTCAAAAATGAAAAGTGTCACCATGACAAATGTCAAAAATGACAAATTTCAAGATGGCAATTGTCAAAACTGACAAATGTCACAATGCTAAATGTCAAAAATGATAAGTGTCACCATAAAAAATGTCAAAAATGACAAATTTCAAGATGGCAAATGTCCAAGATGTCAAATGACAAATGTCACAATGCTAAATGTCAAAAATGACAAATTTCAAGATGGCAAATGTCAAAGATGTCAAATGACAAATGTCACAATGCTAAATGTCAAAAATGAAAAGTGTCACCATGAAAAATGTCAAAAATGACAAATTTCAAGATGGCAAATGTCAAAGATGTCAAATGACAAATGTCACAATGCTACATGTCAAAAATGAAAAGTGTCACCATGAAAAATGTCAAAAATAACAAATTTCAAGATTGCAAATGTCAAAGATGTCAAAACTGACAAATGTCACAATGCTAAATGTCAAAAATGATAAGTGTCACCATGAAAAATGTCAAAAATTACAAATTTCAAGATGGCAAATGTCCAAGATGTGAAATGACAAATGTCACAATGCTAAATGTCAAAAATGACAAATTTCAAGATGGCAAATGTCAAAGATGTCAAATGACAAATGTCACAATGCTAAATGTTAAAAATGAAAAGTGTCACCATGAAAAATGTTAAAAATGACAAATTTTAAGATGGCAAATGTCAAAGATGTCAAATGACAAATGTCACAATGCTAAATGTCAAAAATGAAAAGTGTCACCATGAAAAATGTCAAAAATGACAAATTTCAAGATGGCAAATATCAAAGATGTCAAATGACAAATGTCACAATGCTAAATGTCAAAAATGACAAATTTCAAGATGGCAAATGTCAAAGATGTCAAATGACAAATGTCACAATGCTAAATGTCAAAAATGAAAAGTGTCACCATGAAAAATGTCAAAAATGACAAATTTCAAGATGGCAAATGTCAAAGATGTCAAATGACAAATGTCACAATGCAAAATGTCACAAATGACAAATTTCAAGATGGCAAATGTCAAAGATGTCAAATGACAAATGTCACAATGCTAAATGTCAAAAATGAAAAGTGTCACCATGAAAAATGTCAAAAATAACAAATTTTAAGATGGCAAATGTCAAAGATGTCAAAACTGACAAATGTCACAATGCTAAATGTCAAAAATGATAAGTGTCACCATGAAAAATGTCAAAAATGACAAATTTCAAGATGGCAAATGTCCAAGATGTGAAATGACAAATGTCACAATGCTAAATGTCAAAAATGACAAATTTCAAGATGGCAAATGTCAAAGATGTCAAATGACAAATGTCACAATGCTAAATGTCAAAAATGAAAAGTGTCACCATGAAAAATGTTAAAAATGACAAATTTCAAGATGGCAAATTTCAAAGATGTCAAATTACAAATGTCACAATGCTAAATGTCAAAAATGAAAAGTGTCACCATGAAAAATGTCAAAAATGACAAATTTCAAGATGGCAAATATCAAAGATGTCAAATGACAAATGTCACAATGCTAAATGTCAAAAATGACAAATTTTAAGATGGCAAATGTCAAAGATGTCAAATGACAAATGTCACAATGCTAAATGTCAAAAATGAAAAGTGTCACCATGAAAAATGTCAAAAATGACAAATTTCAAGATGGCAAATGTCAAAGATGTCAAATGACAAATGTCACAATGCTAAATGTCAAAAATGACAAATTTCAAGATGGCAAATGTCAAAGATGTCAAATGACAAATGTCACAATGCCAAATGTCAAAAATGAAAAGTGTCACCATAAAAAATGTCAAAAATAACAAATTTCAAGATGGCAAATGTCAAAGATGTCAAATGACAAATGTCACAATGCTAAATGTCAAAAATGAAAAGTGTCACCATGAAAAATGTCAAAAATGACAAATTTCAAGATGGCAAATGTCAAAGATGTCAAATGACAAATGTCACAATGCTAAATGTCAAAAATGAAAAGTGTCACCATGAAAAATGTCAAAAATGACAAATTTCAAGATGGCAAATGTCAAAGATGTCAAATGACAAATGTCACAATGCTAAATGTCAAAAATGAAAAGTGTCACCATGAAAAATGTCAAAAATGACAAATTTCAGGATGGCAAATGTCAAAGATGTCAAATGACAAATGTCACAATGCTAAATGTCAAAAATGAAAAGTGTCACCATGAAAAATGTCAAAAATGACAAATTTCAAGATGGCAAATGTCAAAACTGACAAATGTCACAATGCTAAATGTCAAAAATGATAAGTGTCACCATAAAATGTCAAAAATGACAAATTTCAAGATGGCAAATGACAAATGTCACAATGCTAAATGTCAAAAATGAAAAGTGTCACCATGAAAAATGTCAAAAATGACAAATTTCAAGATGGCAAATGTCAAAGATGTCAAATGACAAATGTCACAATGCTAAATGTCAAAAATGAAAAGTGTCAAAAATGACAAATTTCAAGATGGCAAATGTCTAAGATGTCAAATGACAAATGTCACAATGCTAAATGTCAAAAATGAAAAGTGTCACCGTGAAAAATGTCAAAAATGACAAATTTCAAGATGGCAAATGTCAAAACTGACAAATGTCACAATGCTAAATGTCAAAAATGATAAGTGTCACCATGAAAAATGTCAAAAATGACAAATTTTAAGATGGCAAATGTCCAAGATGTTAAATGACAAATGTCACAATGCTAAATGTCAAAAATGAAAAGTGTCACCATGAAAAATGTCAAAAATGACAAATTTCAAGATGGCAAATGTCTAAGGTGTCAAATGACAAATGTCACAATGCTAAATGTCAAAAATGAAAAGTGTCACCTTGAAAAATGTCAAAAATGACAAATTTCAAGATGGCAAATGTCAAAGATGTCAAATGACAAATGTCACAATGCCAAATGTCAAAAATGAAAAGTGTCACCATAAAAAATGTCAAAAATAACAAATTTCAAGATGGCAAATGTCAAAGATGTCAAATGACAAATGTCACAATGCTAAATGTCAAAAATGAAAAGTGTCACCATGAAAAATGTCAAAAATGACAAATTTCAAGATGGCAAATGTCAAAGATGTCAAATGACAAATGTCACAATGCTAAATGTCAAAAATGAAAAGTGTCACCATGAAAAATGTCAAAAATGACAAATTTCAAGATGGCAAATGTCAAAGATGTCAAATGACAAATGTCACAATGCTAAATGTCAAAAATGAAAAGTGTCACCATGAAAAATGTCAAAAATGACAAATTTCAGGATGGCAAATGTCAAAGATGTCAAATGACAAATGTCACAATGCTAAATGTCAAAAATGAAAAGTGTCACCATGAAAAATGTCAAAAATGACAAATTTCAAGATGGCAAATGTCAAAACTGACAAATGTCACAATGCTAAATGTCAAAAATGATAAGTGTCACCATAAAATGTCAAAAATGACAAATTTCAAGATGGCAAATGACAAATGTCACAATGCTAAATGTCAAAAATGAAAAGTGTCACCATGAAAAATGTCAAAAATGACAAATTTCAAGATGGCAAATGTCAAAGATGTCAAATGACAAATGTCACAATGCTAAATGTCAAAAATGAAAAGTGTCAAAAATGACAAATGTCTAAGATGTCAAATGACAAATGTCACAATG
Organism: Altica lythri; assembly: GCA_964028335.1. NCBI lineage: Eukaryota > Metazoa > Arthropoda > Insecta > Coleoptera > Chrysomelidae > Altica > Altica lythri. The sequence goes on along the minus strand of OZ034800.1, from coordinate 10,077,348 downwards.
CTAAATGTCAAAAATGAAAAGTGTCACCGTGAAAAATGTCAAAAATGACAAATTTCAAGATGGCAAATGTCAAAACTGACAAATGTCACAATGCTAAATGTCAAAAATGATAAGTGTCACCATGAAAAATGTCAAAAATGACAAATTTCAAGATGGCAAATGTCCAAGATGTTAAATGACAAATGTCACAATGCTAAATGTCAAAAATGAAAAGTGTCACCATGAAAAATGTCAAAAATGACAAATTTCAAGATGGCAAATGTCTAAGGTGTCAAATGACAAATGTCACAATGCTAAATGTCAAAAATGAAAAGTGTCACCGTGAAAAATGTCAAAAATGACAAATTTCAAGATGGCAAATGTCAAAGATGTCAAATGACAAATGTCACAATGCTAAATGTCAAAAATGAAAAGTGTCCCCATGAAAAATGTCAATAATGACAAATTTCAAGATGGCAAATGTCAAAGATGTCAAATGACAAATGTCACAATGCTAAATGTCAAAAATGAAAAGTGTCACCATGAAAAATGTCAAAAATGACAAATTTCAAGATGGCAAATATCAAAGATGTCAAATGACAAATGTCACAATGCTAAATGTCAAAAATGACAAATGTCACAATGCTAAATGTCAAAAATGACAAATTTCAAGATGGCAAATGTCAAAGATGTCAAATGACAAATGTCACAATGCTAAATGTCAAAAATGAAAAGTGTCACCATAAAAAATGTCAAAAATGACAAATTTCAAGATGGCAAATGTTAAAGATGTCAAATGACAAATGTCACAATGCTAAATGTCAAAAATGAAAAGTGTCACCATGAAAAATGTCAAAAATAACAAATTTCAAGATGGCAAATGTCAAAGACGTCAAATGACAAATGTCAAAATGCTAAATGTCAAAAATGAAAAGTGTCACCATGAAAAATGTCAAAAATGACAAATTTCAAGATGGCAAATGTCAAAGATGTCAAATGACAAATGTCACAATGCTAAATGTCAAAAATGAAAAGTGTCACCGTGAAAAATGTCAAAAATAACAAATTTCAAGATGGCAAATGTCAAAGATGTCAAATGACAAATGTCACACTGCTAAATCTCAAAAATGAAAAGTGTCACCATGAAAAATGTCAAAAATGACAAATTTCAAGATGGCAAATGTCAAAACTGACAAATGTCACAATGCTAAATGTCAAAAATGATAAGTGTCACCATAAAAAATGTCAAAAATGACAAATTTCAAGACGGCAAATGTCAAAGATGTCAAATGACAAATGTCACAATGCTAAATGTCAAAAATAAAAAGTGTCACCATGAAAAATGTCAAAAATGACAAATTTCAAGATGGCAAATGTCAAAGATGTCAAATGACAAATGTCACAATGCTAAATGTCAAAAATGAAAAGTGTCACCATGAAAAATGTCAAAAATAACAAATTTTAAGATGGCAAATGTCAAAGATGTCAAATGACAAATGTCACAATGCTAAATGTCAAAAATGAAAAGTGTCACCATGAAAAATGTCAAAAATGAAAAAATTTCAAGATGGCAAATGTCAAAACTGACAAATGTCACAATGCTAAATGTCAAAAATGATAAGTGTCACCATAAAAAATGTCAAAAATGACAAATTTCAAGATGGCAAATGTCAAAGATGTCAAATGACAAATGTCATAATGCTAAATGTAAAAATGAAAAGTGTCACCATAAAAAATGTCAAAAATGACAACTTTCAAGATGGCAAATGTCAAAGATGTCAAATGACAAATGTCACAATGCTAAATGTCAAAAATGAAAAGTGTCACCATGAAAAATGTCAAAAATAACAAATTTTAAGATGGCAAATGTCAAAACTGACAAATGTCACAATGCTAAATGTCAAAAATGATAAGTGTCACCATAAAAAATGTCAAAAATGACAAATTTCTAGATGGCAAATGTCAAAGATGTCAAATGACAAATGTCATAATGCTAAATGTAAAAATGAAAAGTGTCACCATAAAAAATGTCAAAAATGACAACTTTCAAGATGGCAAATGTCCAAGATGTCAAATGACAAATGTCACAATGCTAAATGTCAAAAATGAAAAGTGTCACCATGAAAAATGTCAAAAATAACAAATTTCAAGATGGCAAATGTCAAAGTTGTCAAATGACAAATGTCACAATGCTAAATGTCAAAAATGAAAAGTGTCACCATGAAAAATGTCAAAAATGACAAATTTCAAGATGGCAAATGTCAAAGATGTCAAATGACAAATGTCACAATGCTAAATGTCAAAAATGAAAAGTGTCACCATGAAAAATGTCAAAAATAACAAATTTCAAGATGGCAAATGTCAAAGATGTCAAATGACAAATGTCACAATGCTAAATGTCAAAAATGAAAAGTGTCACCATGAAAAATGTCAAAAATGACAAATTTCAAGATGGCAAATGTCAAAACTGACAAATGTCACAATGCTAAATGTCAAAAATGATAAGTGTTACCATGAAAAATGTCAAAAATGACAAATTTCAAGGTAGCAAATGTCCAAGATGTCAAATGACAAATGTCACAATGCTAAATGTCAAAAATGACAAATTTCAAGATGGCAAATGTCAAAGATGTCAAATGACAAATGTCACAATGCTAAATGTCAACAATGAAAAGTGTCACCATGAAAAATGTCAAAAATGACAAATTTCAAGATGGCAAATGTCAAAGATGTCAAATGACAAATGTCACAATGCTAAATGTCAAAAATGAAAAGTGTCACCATGAAAAATGTCAAAAATGACAAATTTCATGATGGCAAATGTCCAAGATGTCAAATCACAAATGTCACAATGCTAAATGTCAAAAATGACAAATTTCAAGATGGCAAATGTCAAAAATGTCAAAGATGACAAATGTCACAATGCTTAATGTCAAAAATGAAAAGTGTCACCATGAAAAAAGTCAAAAATGACAAATTTCAAGATGGCAAATGTCAAAACTGACAAATGTCACAATGCTAAATGTCAAAAATGAAAAGTGTCACCATGAAAAATGTCAAAAATGACAAATTTTAAGATGGCAAATGTCAAAGATGTCAAATGACAAATGTCACAATGCTACATGTCAAAAATGAAAAGTGTCACCGTGAAAAATGTCAAAAATATCAAATTTCAAGATGGCAAATGTCAAAGATATCAAATGACAAATGTCACAATGCTAAATGTCAAAAATGAAAAGTGTCACCATGAAAAATGTCAAAAATGACAAATTTCAAGATGGCAAATGTCAAAACTGACAAAAATCACAATGCTAAATGTCAAAAATGATAAGTGTCACCATGAAAAATGTCAAAAATGACAAATTTCAAGATGGCAAATGTCCAAGATGTCAAATGACAAATGTCACAATGCTAAATGTCGAAAATGACAAATTTCAAGTTGGCAAATGTCAAAGATGTCAAATGACAAATGTCACAATGCTAAATGTCAAAAATGAAAAGTGTCACCATGAAAAATGTCAAAAATGACAAATTTTAAGATGGCAAATGTCAAAGATGTCAAATGACAAATGTCACAATGCTAAATGTCAAAAATGAAAAGTGTCACCATGAAAAATGTCAAAAATAACAAATTTCAAGATGGCAAATGTCAAAGATGTCAAATGACAAATGTCACAATGCTAAATGTCAAAAATGAAAAGTGTCACCATGAAAAATGTCAAAAATGACAAATTTCAAGATGGCAAATGTCAAAGATGTCAAATGACAAATGTCACAATGCTAAATGTCAAAAATGAAAAGTGTCACCATGAAAAATGTCAAAAATGACAAATTTCAAGATGGCAAATGTCAAAGATGTCAAATGACAAATGTCACAATGCTAAATGTCAAAAATGAAAAGTGTCACCATGAAAAATGTCAAAAATGACAAACTTCAAGATGGCAAATGTCAAAGATGTCAAATGACAAATGTCACAATGCTAAATGTCAAAAATGAAAAGTGTCACCATGAAAAATGTCAAAAATGACAAATTTCAAGATGGCAAATGTCAAAACTGACAAATGTCACAATGCTAAATGTCAAAAATGATAAGTGTCACCATGCAAAATGTCAAAAATGACAAATGTCAAGATGGCAAATGTCAAAGATGTCAAATGACAAATGTCACAATGCTAAATGTCAAAAATGAAAAGTGTCACATTGAAAAATGTCAAAAATGACAAATTTCAAGATGGCAAATGTCAAAGATGTCAAATGACAAATGTCACAATGCTAAATGTCAAAAATGAAAAGTGTCACCATGAAAAATGTCAAAAATGTCAAAGATGACAAATGTCACAATGCTTAATGTCAAAAATGAAAAGTGTCACCATGAAAAAAGTCAAAAATGACAAATTTCAAGATGGCAAATGTCAAAACTGACAAATGTCACAAGGCTAAATGTCAAAAATGAAAAGTGTCACCATGAAAAATGTCAAAAATGACAAATTTTAAGATGGCAAATGTCAAAGATGTCAAATGACAAATGTCACAATGCTAAATGTCAAAAATGAAAAGTGTCAAAAATGACAAATTTCAAGATGGCAAATGTCTAAGATGTCAAATGACAAATGTCACAATGCTAAATGTCAAAAATGAAAAGTGTCACCATGAAAAATGTCAAAAATGACAAATTTCAAGATGGCAAATGTCAAAACTGACAAATGTCACAATGCTAAATGTCAAAAATGATAAGTGTCACCATGAAAAATGTCAAAAATGACAAATTTTAAGATGGCAAATGTCCAAGATGACAAATGACAAATGTCACAATGCTAAATGTAAAAAATGACAAATTTCAAGATGGCAAATCTCAAAGATGTCAAATGACAAATGTCACAATGCTAAATGTCAAAAATGAAAAGTGTCACCATGAAAAATGTCAAAAATGACAAATTTCAAGATGGCAAATATCAAAGATGTCAAATGACAAATGTCACAATGCTAAATGTCAAAAATGACAAATTTCAAGATGGCAAATGTCAAAGATGTCAAATGACAAATGTCACAATGCTAAATGTCAAAAATGAAAAGTGTCACCATGAAAAATGTCAAAAATGACAAATTTCAAGATGGCAAATGTCCAAGATGTCAAATCACAAATGTCACAATGCTAAATGTCAAAAATGACCAATTTCAAGATGGCAAATGTCAAAGATGTCAAATGACAAACGTCACAATGCTAAATGTCAAAAATGAAAAGTGTCACCATGAAAAATGTCAAAAATGACAAATTTCAAGATGGCAAATGTCAAAGATGTCAAATGACAAATGTCACAATGCTAAATGTCAAAAATGAAAAGTGTCACCATGAAAAATGTCAAAAATGTCAAAGATGACAAATGTCACAATGCTTAATGTCAAAAATGAAAAGTGTCACCATGAAAAAAGTCAAAAATGACAAATTTCAAGATGGCAAATGTCAAAACTGACAAATGTCACAATGCTAAATGTCAAAAATGAAAAGTGTCACCATGAAAAATGTCAAAAATGACAAATTTTAAGATGGCAAATGTCAAAGATGTCAAATGACAAATGTCACAATGCTAAATGTCAAAAATGAAAAGTGTCACCATGAAAAATGTCAAAAATGTCAAAGATGACAAATGTCACAATGCTTAATGTCAAAAATGAAAAGTGTCACCATGAAAAAAGTCAAAAATGACAAATTTCAAGATGGCAAATGTCAAAACTGACAAATGTCACAATGCTAAATGTCAAAAATGAAAAGTGTCACCATGAAAAATGTCAAAAATGACAAATTTTAAGATGGCAAATGTCAAAGATGTCAAATGACAAATGTCACAATGCTAAATGTCAAAAATGAAAAGTGTCAAAAATGACAAATTTCAAGATGGCAAATGTCTAAGATGTCAAATGACAAATGTCACAATGCTAAATGTCAAAAATGAAAAGTGTCACCATGAAAAATGTCAAAAATGACAAATTTCAAGATGGCAAATGTCAAAACTGACAAATGTCACAATGCTAAATGTCAAAAATGATAAGTGTCACCATGAAAAATGTCAAAAATGACAAATTTTAAGATGGCAAATGTCCAAGATGTCAAATGACAAATGTCACAATGCTAAATGTAAAAAATGACAAATTTCAAGATGGCAAATCTCAAAGATGTCAAATGACAAATGTCACAATGCTAAATGTCAAAAATGAAAAGTGTCACCATGAAAAATGTCAAAAATGACAAATTTCAAGATGGCAAATGTCAAAGATGTCAAATGACAAATGTCACAATGCTAAATGTCAAAAATGAAAAGTGTCACCATGAAAAATGTCAAAAATGACAAATTTCAAGATGGCAAATATCAAAGATGTCAAATGACAAATGTCACAATGCTAAATGTCAAAAATGACAAATTTCAAGATGGCAAATGTCAAAGATGTCAAATGACAAATGTCACAATGCTAAATGTCAAAAATGAAAAGTGTCACCATGAAAAATGTCAAAAATGACAAATTTCAAGATGGCAAATGTCCAAGATGTCAAATCACAAATGTCACAATGCTAAATGTCAAAAATGACCAATTTCAAGATGGCAAATGTCAAAGATGTCAAATGACAAACGTCACAATGCTAAATGTCAAAAATGAAAAGTGTCACCATGAAAAATGTCAAAAATGACAAATTTCAAGATGGCAAATGTCAAAGATGTCAAATGACAAATGCCACAATGCTAAATGTCAAAAATGAAAAGTGTCACCATGAAAAATGTCAAAAATGACAAATTTTAAGATGGCAAATGTCAAAGATGTCAAATGACAAATGTCACAATGCTAAATGTCAAAAATGAAAAGTGTCAAAAATGACAAATTTCAAGATGGCAAATGTCTAAGATGTCAAATGACAAATGTCACAATGCTAAATGTCAAAAATGAAAAGTGTCACCATGAAAAATGTCAAAAATGACAAATTTTAAGATGGCAAATGTCAAAGATGTCAAATGACAAATGTCACAATGCTAAATGTCAAAAATGAAAAGTGTCAAAAATGACAAATTTCAAGATGGCAAATGTCTAAGATGTCAAATGACAAATGTCACAATGCTAAATGTCAAAAATGAAAAGTGTCACCATGAAAAATGTCAAAAATGACAAATTTTAAGATGGCAAATGTCAAAGATGTCAAATGACAAATGTCACAATGCTAAATGTCAAAAATGAAAAGTGTCAAAAATGACAAATTTCAAGATGGCAAATGTCTAAGATGTCAAATGACAAATGTCACAATGCTAAATGTCAAAAATGAAAAGTGTCACCATGAAAAATGTCAAAAATGACAAATTTCAAGATGGCAAATGTCAAAACTGACAAATGTCACAATGCTAAATGTCAAAAATGATAAGTGTCACCATGAAAAATGTCAAAAATGACAAATTTTAAGATGGCAAATGTCCAAGATGTCAAATGACAAATGTCACAATGCTAAATGTAAAAAATGACAAATTTCAAGATGGCAAATCTCAAAGATGTCAAATGAGAAATGTCACAATGCTAAATGTCAAAAATGAACAGTGTCACCATGAAAAATGTCAAAAATGACAAATTTCAAGATGGCAAATGTCAAAGATGTCAAATGACAAATGTCACAATGCTAAATGTCAAAAATGAAAAGTGTCACCATGAAAAATGTCAAAAATGACAAATTTCAAGATGGCAAATATCAAAGATGTCAAATGACAAATGTCACAATGCTAAATGTCAAAAATGACAAATTTCAAGATGGCAAATGTCAAAGATGTCAAATGACAAATGTCACAATGCTAAATGTCAAAAATGAAAAGTGTCACCATGAAAAATGTCAAAAATGATAACTTTCAAGATGGCAAATGTCCAAGATGTCAGATCACAAATGTCACAATGCTAAATGTCAAAAATGACCAATTTCAAGATGGCAAATGTCAAAGATGTCAAATGACAAACGTCACAATGCTAAATGTCAAAAATGAAAAGTGTCACCATGAAAAATGTCAAAAATGACAAATTTCAAGATGGCAAATGTCAAAGATGTTAAATGACAAATGCCACAATGCTAAATGTCAAAAATGAAAAGTGTCACCATAAAAAATGTCAAAAATAACAAATTTTAAGATGGCAAATGTCAAAGATGTCAAATGACAAATGTCACAATGCTAAATGTCAAAAATGAAAAGTGTCACCATGAAAAATGTCAAAAATGACAAATTTCAAGATGGCAAATATGTCAAATGACAAATGTCACAATGCTAAATGTCAAAAATGAAAAGTGTCACCGTGAAAAATGTCAAAAATAACAAATTTCAAGATGGCAAATGTCAAAGATGTCAAATGACAAATGTCACAATGCTAAATGTCAAAAATGAAAAGTGTCACCATGAAAAATGTCAAAAATGACAAATTTCAAGATAGCAAATGTCAAAACTGACAAATATCACAATGCTAAATGTCAAAAATGATAAGTGTCACCATGAAAAATGTCAAAAATGACAAATTTCAAGATGGCAAATGTCCAAGATGTCAAATGACAACTGTCACAATGCTAAATGTCAAAAATGACAAATTTCAAGATGGCAAATGTCAAAGATGTCAAATGACAAATGTCACAATGCTAAATGTCAAAAATGAAAAGTGTCACCATGAAAAATGTCAAAAATGACAAATTTCAAGATGGCAAATGTCAAAGATGTCAAATGACAAATGTCACAATGCTAAATGTCAAAAATGAAAAGTGTCACCATGAATAATGTCAAAAATGACAAATTTCAAGATGGCAAATGTCAAAGATGTCAAATGACAAATGCCACAATGCTAAATGTCAAAAATGAAAAGTGTCACCATGAAAAATGTCAAAAATAACAAATTTTAAGATGGCAAATGTCAAAGATGTCAAATGACAAATGTCACAATGCTAAATGTCAAAAATGAAAAGTGTCACCATGAAAAATGTCAAAAATGACAAATTTCAAGATGGCAAATATGTCAAATGACAAATGTCACAATGCTAAATGTCAAAAATGAAAAGTGTCACCGTGAAAAATGTCAAAAATAACAAATTTCAAGATGGCAAATGTCAAAGATGTCAAATGACAAATGTCACAATGCTAAATGTCAAAAATGAAAAGTGTCACCATGAAAAATGTCAAAAATGACAAATTTCAAGATGGCAAATGTCAAAACTGACAAATATCACAATGCTAAATGTCAAAAATGATAAGTGTCACCATGAAAAATGTCAAAAATGACAAATTTCAAGATGGCAAATGTCCAAGATGTCAAATGACAACTGTCACAATGCTAAATGTCAAAAATGACAAATTTCAAGATGGCAAATGTCAAAGATGTCAAATGACAAATGTCACAATGCTAAATGTCAAAAATGAAAAGTGTCAAAAATGACAAATTTCAAGATGGCAAATGTCTAAGATGTCAAATGACAAATGTCACAATGCTAAATGTCAAAAATGAAAAGTGTCACCATGAAAAATGTCAAAAATGACAAATTTCAAGATGGCAAATGTCAAAACTGACAAATGTCACAATGCTAAATGTCAAAAATGATAAGTGTCACCATGAAAAATGTCAAAAATGACAAATTTTAAGATGGCAAATGTCCAAGATGTCAAATGACAAATGTCACAATGCTAAATGTAAAAAATGACAAATTTCAAGATGGCAAATCTCAAAGATGTCAAATGACAAATGTCACAATGCTAAATGTCAAAAATGAAAAGTGTCACCATGAAAAATGTCAAAAATGACAAATTTCAAGATGGCAAATGTCAAAGATGTCAAATGACAAATGTCACAATGCTAAATGTCAAAAATGAAAAGTGTCACCATGAAAAATGTCAAAAATGACAAATTTCAAGATGGCAAATATCAAAGATGTCAAATGACAAATGTCACAATGCTAAATGTCAAAAATGACAAATTTCAAGATGGCAAATGTCAAAGATGTCAAATGACAAATGTCACAATGCTAAATGTCAAAAATGAAAAGTGTCACCATGAAAAATGTCAAAAATGACAAATTTCAAGATGGCAAATGTCCAAGATGTCAAATCACAAATGTCACAATGCTAAATGTCAAAAATGACCAATTTCAAGATGGCAAATGTCAAAGATGTCAAATGACAAACGTCACAATGCTAAATGTCAAAAATGAAAAGTGTCACCATGAAAAATGTCAAAAATGACAAATTTCAAGATGGCAAATGTCAAAGATGTCAAATGACAAATGCCACAATGCTAAATGTCAAAAATGAAAAGTGTCACCATAAAAAATGTCAAAAATGACAAATTTCAAGATGGCAAATGTCAAAGATGTCAAATGACAAATGCCACAATGCTAAATGTCAAAAATGAAAAGTGTCACCATGAAAAATGTCAAAAATAACAAATTTTAAGATGGCAAATATGTCAAATGACAAATGTCACAATGCTAAATGTCAAAAATGAAAAGTGTCACCGTGAAAAATGTCAAAAATAACAAATTTCAAGATGGCAAATGTCAAAGATGTCAAATGACAAATGTCACAATGCTAAATGTCAAAAATGAAAAGTGTCACCATGAAAAATGTCAAAAATGACAAATTTCAAGATGGCAAATGTCAAAACTGACAAATATCACAATGCTAAATGTCAAAAATGAGAAGTGTCACCATGAAAAATGTCAAAAATGACAAATTTCAAGATGGCAAATGTCCAAGATGTCAAATGACAACTGTCACAATGCTAAATGTCTAAAATGACAAATTTCAAGATGGCAAATGTCAAAGATGTCAAATGACAAATGTCACAATGCTAAATGTCAAAAATAAAAAGTGTCACCATGAAAAATGTCAAAAATGACAAATTTCAAGATGGCAAATGTCAAAGATGTCAAATGACAAATGTCACAATGCTAAATGTCAAAAATGAAAAGTGTCACCATGAAAAATGTCAAAAATGACAAATTTCAAGATGGCAAATGTCAAAGATGTCAAATGACAAATGCCACAATGCTAAATGTCAAAAATGAAAAGTGTCACCATGAAAAATGTCAAAAATAACAAATTTTAAGATGGCAAATGTCAAAGATGTCAAATGACAAATGTCACAATGCTAAATGTCAAAAATGAAAAGTGTCACCATGAAAAATGTCAAAAATGACAAATTTCAAGATGGCAAATATGTCAAATGACAAATGTCACAATGCTAAATGTCAAAAATGAAAAGTGTCACCGTGAAAAATGTCACAAATAACAAATTTCAAGATGGCAAATGTCAAAGATGTCAAATGACAAATGTCACAATGCTAAATGTCAAAAATGAAAAGTGTCACCATGAAAAATGTCAAAAATGACAAATTTCAAGATGGCAAATGTCAAAGATGTCAAATTACAAATGTCACAATGCTAAATGTCAAAAATGAAAAGTGTCACCATGAAAAATGTTAAAAATGACAAATTTCAAGATGGCAAATGTCAAAGATGTCAAATGACAAATGCCACAATGCTAAATGTCAAAAATGAAAAGTGTCACCATGAAAAATGTCAAAAATAACAAATTTTAAGATGGCAAATGTCAAAGATGTCAAATGACAAATGTCACAATGCTAAATGTCAAAAATGAAAAGTGTCACCATGAAAAATGTCAAAAATGACAAATTTCAAGATGGCAAATATGTCAAATGACAAATGTCACAATGCTAAATGTCAAAAATGAAAAGTGTCACCGTGAAAAATGTCAAAAATAACAAATTTCAAGATGGCAAATGTCAAAGATGTCAAATGACAAATGTCACAATGCTAAATGTCAAAAATGAAAAGTGTCACCATGAAAAATGTCAAAAATGACAAATTTCAAGATGGCAAATGTCAAAACTGACAAATATCACAATGCTAAATGTCAAAAATGATAAGTGTCACCATGAAAAATGTCAAAAATGACAAATTTCAAGATGGCAAATGTCCAAGATGTCAAATGACAACTGTCACAATGCTAAATGTCAAAAATGACAAATTTCAAGATGGCAAATGTCAAAGATGTCAAATGACAAATGTCACAATGCTAAATGTCAAAAATGAAAAGTGTCACCATGAAAAATGTCAAAAATGACAAATTTCAAGATGGCAAATGTCAAAGATGTCAAATGACAAATGTCACAATGCTAAATGTCAAAAATGAAAAGTGTCACCATGAAAAATGTCAAAAATAACAAATTTCAAGATGGCAAATGTCAAAGATGTCAAATGACAAATGTCACAATGCTAAATGTCAAAAATGAAAAGTGTCACCATGAAAAATGTCAAAAATGACAAATTTCAAGATGGCAAATGTCAAAGATGTCAAATGACAAATGTCACAATGCTAAATGTCAAAAATGAAAAGTGTCACCATGAAAAATGTCAAAAATGACAAATTTCAAGATGGCAAATGTCAAAGATGTCAAATGACAAATGTCACAATGCTAAATGTCAAAAATGAAAAGTGTCACCATGAAAAATGTCAAAAATGACAAATTTCAAGATGGCAAATGTCAAAACTGACAAATGTCACAATGCTAAATGTCAAAAATGATAACTGTCACCATGCAAAATGTCAAAAATGACAAATTTCAAGATGGCAAATGTCAAAGATGTCAAATGACAAATGTCACAATGCTAAATGTCAAAAATGAAAAGTGTCACATTGAAAAATGTCAAAAATGACAAATTTCAAGATGGCAAATGTCAAAGATGTCAAATGACAAATGTCACAATGCTAAATGTCAAAAATGAAAAGTGTCACCATGAAAAATGTCAAAAATGTCAAAGATGACAAATGTCACAATGCTAAATGTCAAAAATGAAAAGTGTCACCATGAAAAATGTCAAAAATGACAAATTTCAAGATGGCAAATGTCAAAACTGACAAATGTCACAATGCTAAATGTCAAAAATGATAAGTGTCACCATGAAAAATCTCAAAAATGACAAATTTCAAGATGGCAAATGTCCAAGATGTCAAATGACAAATGTCACAATGCTAAATGTCAAAAATGAAAAGTGTTACCATGAAAAATGTCAAAAATCACAAATTTTAAGATGGCAAATGTCAAAGATGTCAAATGACAAATGTCACAATGCTAAATGTCAAAAATGAAAAGTGTCAAAAATGACAAATTTCAAGATGGCAAATGTCTAAGATGTCAAATGTCAAATGTCACAATGCTAAATGTCAAAAATGAAAAGTGTCACCGTGAAAAATGACAAATTTCAAGATGGCAAATGTCAAAAATGTCAAATGACAAATGTCAAAAATGAAAAGTGTCACCATGAAAAATGTCAAAAATGACAAATTTCAAGATGGCAAATGTCCAAGATGTCAAATGACAAATGTCACAATGCTAAATGTCAAAAATGAAAAGTGTCACCATAAAAAATGTCAAAAATGACAAATTTTAAGATGGCAAATGTCAAAGATGTCAAATGAAAAATGTCACAATGCTAAATGTCAAAAATGAAAAGTGTCAAAAATGACAAATTTCAAGATGGCAAATGTCTAAGATGTCAAATGTCAAATGTCACAATGCTAAATGTCAAAAATGAAAAGTGTCACCGTGAAAAATGTCAAAAATGACAAATTTCAAGATGGCAAATGTCAAAGATGTCAAATGACAAATGTCACAATGCTAAATGTCAAAAATGAAAAGTGTCACCATGAAAAATCTCAAAAATGACAAATTTCAATATGGCAAATGTCCAAGATGTCAAATGACAAATGTCACAATGCTAAATGTCAAAAATGATAAGTGTCACCATGCAAAATGTCAAAAATGACAAATTTCAAGATGGCAAATGTCAAAGATGTCAAATGACAAATGTCACAATGCTAAATGTCAAAAATGAAAAGTGTCACATTGAAAAATGTCAAAAATGACAAATTTCAAGATGGCAAATGTCAAAGATGTCAAATGACAAATGTCACAATGCTAAATGTCAAAAATGAAAAGTGTCACCATGAAAAATGTCAAAAATGTCAAAGATGACAAATGTCACAATGCTAAATGTCAAAAATGAAAAGTGTCACCATGAAAAATGTCAAAAATGACAAATTTCAAGATGGCAAATGTCAAAACTGACAAATGTCACAATGCTAAATGTCAAAAATGATAAGTGTCACCATGAAAAATCTCAAAAATGACAAATTTCAAGATGGCAAATGTCCAAGATGTCAAATGACAAATGTCACAATGCTAAATGTCAAAAATGAAAAGTGTCACCATGAAAAATGTCAAAAATGACAAATTTTAAGATGGCAGATGTCAAAGATGTCAAATGACAAATGTCACAATGCTAAATGTCAAAAATGAAAAGTGTCAAAAATGACAAATTTCAAGATGGCAAATGTCTAAGATGTCAAATGACAAATGTCACAATGCTAAATGTCAAAAATGAAAAGTGTCACCATGAAAAATGTCAAAAATGACAAATTTCAAGATGGCAAATGTCAAAACTGACAAATGTCACAATGCTAAATGTCAAAAATGATAAGTGTCACCATGAAAAATGTCAAAAATGACAAATTTTAAGATGGCAAATGTCCAAAATGTCAAATGACAAATGTCACAATGCTAAATGTAAAAAATGACAAATTTCAAGATGGCAAATCTCAAAGATGTCAAATGACAAATGTCACAATGCTAAATGTCAAAAATGAAAAGTGTCACCATGAAAAATGTCAAAAATGACAAATTTCAAGATGGCAAATATCAAAGATGTCAAATGACAAATGTCACAATGCTAAATGTCAAAAATGAAAAGTGTCACCATGAAAAATGTCAAAAATGACAAATTTCAAGATGGCAAATATCAAAGATGTCAAATGACAAATGTCACAATGCTAAATGTCAAAAATGACAAATTTCAAGATGGCAAATGTCAAAGATGTCAAATGACAAATGTCACAATGCTAAATGTCAAAAATGAAAAGTGTCACCATGAAAAATGTCAAAAATGACAAATTTCAAGATGGCAAATGTCCAAGATGTCAAATCACAAATGTCACAATGCTAAATGTCAAAAATGACCAATTTCAAGATGGCAAATGTCAAAGATATCAAATAACAAACGTCACAATGCTAAATGTCAAAAATGAAAAGTGTCACCATGAAAAATGTCAAAAATGACAAATTTCAAGATGGCAAATGTCAAAGATGTCAAATGACAAATGCCACAATGCTAAATGTCAAAAATGAAAAGTGTCACCATGAAAAATGTCAAAAATAACAAATTTTAAGATGACAAATGTCAAAGATGTCAAATGACAAATGTCACAATGCTAAATGTCAAAAATGAAAAGTGTCACCATGAAAAATGTCAAAAATGACAAATTTCAAGATGGCAAATGTCAAAGATGTCAAATGACAAATATCACAATGCTAAATGTCAAAAATGAAAAGTGTCACCATGAAAAATGTCAAAAATGACAAATTTCAAGATGGCAAATGTCAAAGATGTCAAATGACAAATGTCACAATGCTAAATGTCAAAAATGAAAAGTGTCACCATGAAAAATGTCAAAAATGACAAATTTCAAGATGGCAAATGTCAAAGATGTCAAATGACAAATGTCACAATGCTAAATGTCAAAAATGAAAAGTGTCACCATGAAAAATGTCAAAAATGACAAATTTCAAGATGGCAAATGTCAAAGATGTCAAATGACAAATGTCACAATGCTAAATGTCAAAAATGAAAAGTGTCACCATGAAAAATGTCAAAAATGACAAACTTCAAGATGGCAAATGTCTAAGATGTCAAATGACAAATGTCACAATGCTAAATGTCAAAAATGAAAAGTGTCACCATGAAAAATGTCAAAAATGACAAATTTTAAGATGGCAAATGTCAAAGATGTCAAATGACAAATGTCACAATGCTAAATGTCAAAAATGAAAAGTGTCAAAAATGACAAATTTCAAGATGGCAAATGTCTAAGATGTCAAATGACAAATGTCACAATGCTAAATGTCAAAAATGAAAAGTGTCACCATGAAAATTGTCAAAAATGACAAATTTTAAGATGGCAAATGTCAAAGATGTCAAATGACAAATGTCACAATGCTAAATGTCAAAAATGAAAAGTGTCAAAAATGACAAATTTCAAGATGGCAAATGTCTAAGATGTCAAATGACAAATGTCACAATGCTAAATGTCAAAAATGAAAAGTGTCACCATGAAAAATGTCAAAAATGACAAATTTCAAGATGGCAAATGTCAAAACTGACAAATGTCACAATGCTAAATGTCAAAAATGATAAGTGTCACCATGAAAAATGTCAAAAATGACAAATTTTAAGATGGCAAATGTCCAAGATGTGAAATGACAAATGTCACAATGCTAAATGTAAAAAATGACAAATTTCAAGATGGCAAATCTCAAAGATGTCAAATGACAAATGTCACAATGCTAAATGTCAAAAATGAAAAGTGTCACCATGAAAAATGTCAAAAATGACAAATTTCAAGATGGCAAATGTCAAAGATGTCAAATGACAAATGTCACAATGCTAAATGTCAAAAATGAAAAGTGTCACCATGAAAAATGTCAAAAATGACAAATTTCAAGATGGCAAATATCAAAGATGTCAAATAACAAATGTCACAATGCTAAATGTCAAAAATGACAAATTTCAAGATGGCAAATGTCAAAGATGTCAAATGACAAATGTCACAATGCTAAATGTCAAAAATGAAAAGTGTCACCATGAAAAATGTCAAAAATGACAAATTTCAAGATGGCAAATGTCAAAGATGTCAAATGACAAATGTCACAATGCTAAATGTCAAAAATGAAAAGTGTCACCATGAAAAATGTCAAAAATGACAAATTTCAAGATGGCAAATGTCAAAGATGTCAAATGACAAATGCCACAATGCTAAATGTCAAAAATGAAAAGTGTCACCATGAAAAATGTCAAAAATAACAAATTTTAAGATGGCAAATGTCAAAGATGTCAAATGACAAATGTCACAATGCTAAATGTCAAAAATGAAAAGTGTCACCATGAAAAATGTCAAAAATGACAAATTTCAAGATGGCAAATATGTCAAATGACAAATGTCACAATGCTTAATGTCAAAAATGAAAAGTGTCACCGTGAAAAATGTCAAAAATAACAAATTTCAAGATGGCAAATGTCAAAGATGTCAAATGACAAATGTCACAATGCTAAATGTCAAAAATGAAAAGTGTCACCATGAAAAATGTCAAAAATGACAAATTTCAAGATGGCAAATGTCAAAACTGACAAATATCACAATGCTAAATGTCAAAAATGATAAGTGTCACCATGAAAAATGTCAAAAATGACAAATTTCAAGATGGCAAATGTCCAAGATGTCAAATGACAACTGTCACAATGCTAAATGTCAAAAATGACAAATTTCAAGATGGCAAATGTCAAAGATGTCAAATGACAAATGTCACAATGCTAAATGTCAAAAATGAAAAGTGTCACCATGAAAAATGTCAAAAATAACAAATTTCAAGATGGCAAATGTCAAAGATGTCAAATGACAAATGTCACAATGCTAAATGTCAAAAATGAAAAGTGTCACCATGAAAAATGTCAAAAATGACAAATTTCAAGATGGCAAATATGTCAAATGACAAATGTCACAATGCTAAATGTCAAAAATGAAAAGTGTCACCGTGAAAAATGTCAAAAATAACAAATTTCAAGATGGCAAATGTCAAAGATGTCAAATGACAAATGTCACAATGCTAAATGTCAAAAATGAAAAGTGTCACCATCAAAAAAGGTCAAAAATGACAAATTTCAAGATGGCAAATGTCAAAGATGTCAAATGACAAATGTCACAATGCTAAATGTCAAAAATGAAAAGTGTCACCATGAAAAATGTCAAAAATGACAAATTTCAAGATGGCAAATGTCAAAGATGTCAAATGACAAATGCCACAGTGCTAAATGTCAAAAATGAAAAGTGTCACCATGAAAAATGTCAAAAATAACAAATTTTAAGATGGCAAATGTCAAAGATGTCAAATGACAAATGTCACAATGCTAAATGTCAAAAATGAAAAGTGTCACCATGAAAAATGTCAAAAATGACAAATTTCAAGATGGCAAATATGTCAAATGACAAATGTCACAATGCTAAATGTCAAAAATGAAAAGTGTCACCGTGAAAAATGTCAAAAATAACAAATTTCAAGATGGCAAATGTCAAAGATGTCAAATGACAAATGTCACAATGCTAAATGTCAAAAATGAAAAGTGTCACCATGAAAAATGTCAAAAATGACAAATTTCAAGATGGCAAATGTCAAAACTGACAAACATCACAATGCTAAATGTCAAAAATGATAAGTGTCACCATGAAAAATGTCAAAAATGACAAATTTCAAGATGGCAAATGTCCAAGATGTCAAATGACAACTGTCACAATGCTAAATGTCAAAAATGACAAATTTCAAGATGGCAAATGTCAAAGATGTCAAATGACAAATGTCACAATGCTAAATGTCAAAAATGAAAAGTGTCACCATGAAAAATGTCAAAAATGACAAATTTCAAGATGGCAAATGTCAAAGATGTCAAATGACAAATGTCACAATGCTAAATGTCAAAAATGAAAAGTGTCACCATGAAAAATGTCAAAAATAACAAATTTCAAGATGGCAAATGTCAAAGATGTCAAATGACAAATGTCACAATGCTAAATGTCAAAAATGAAAAGTGTCACCATGAAAAATGTCAAAAATGACAAATTTCAAGATGGCAAATGTCAAAGATGTCAAATGACAAATGTCACAATGCTAAATGTCAAAAATGAAAAGTGTCACCATGAAAAATGTCAAAAATGACAAATTTCAAGATGGCAAATGTCAAAGATGTCAAATGACAAATGTCACAATGCTAAATGTCAAAAATGAAAAGTGTCACCATGAAAAATGTCAAAAATGACAAATTTCAAGATGGCAAATGTCAAAACTGACAAATGTCACAATGCTAAATGTCAAAAATGATAAGTGTCACCATGCAAAATGTCAAAAATGACAAATTTCAAGATGGCAAATGTCAAAGATGTCAAATGACAAATGTCACAATGCTAAATGTCAAAAATGAAAAGTGTCACATTGAAAAATGTCAAAGATAACAAATTTCAAGATGGCAAATGTCAAAGATGTCAAATGACAAATGTCACAATGCTAAATGTCAAAAATGAAAAGTGTCACCATGAAAAATGTCAAAAATGTCAAAGATGACAAATGTCACAATGCTAAATGTCAAAAATGAAAAGTGTCACCATGAAAAATGTCAAAAATGACAAATTTCAAGATGGCAAATGTCAAAACTGACAAATGTCACAATGCTAAATGTCAAAAATGATAAGTGTCACCATGAAAAATCTCAAAAATGACAAATTTCAAGATGGCAAATGTCCAAGATGTCAAATGACAAATGTCACAATGCTAAATGTCAAAAATGAAAAGTGTCACCATGAAAAATGTCAAAAATGACAAATTTTAAGATGGCAAATGTCAAAGATGTCAAATGACAAATGTCACAATGCTAAATGTCAAAAATGAAAAGTGTCAAAAATGACAAATTTCAAGATGGCAAATGTCTAAGATGTCAAATGTCAAATGTCACAATGCTAAATGTCAAAAATGAAAAGTGTCACCGTGAAAAATGTCAAAAATGACAAATTTCAAGATGGCAAATGTCAAAGATGTCAAATGACAAATGTCAAAAATGAAAAGTGTCACCATGAAAAATGTCAAAAATGACAAATTTCAAGATGGCAAATGTCCAAGATGTCAAATGACAAATGTCACAATGCTAAATGTCAAAAATGAAAAGTGTCACCATAAAAAATGTCAAAAATGACAAATTTTAAGATGGCAAATGTCAAAGATGTCAAATGACAAATGTCACAATGCTAAATGTTAAAAATGAAAAGTGTCAAAAATGACAAATTTCAAGATGGCAAATGTCTAAGATGTCAAATGTCAAATGTCACAATGCTAAATGTCAAAAATGAAAAGTGTCACCGTGAAAAATGTCAAAAATGACAAATTTCAAGATGGCAAATGTCAAAGATGTCAAATGACAAATGTCACAATGCTAAATGTCAAAAATGAAAAGTGTCACCATGAAAAATCTCAAAAATGACAAATTTCAATATGGCAAATGTCCAAGATGTCAAATGACAAATGTCACAATGCTAAATGTCAAAAATGATAAGTGTCACCATGCAAAATGTCAAAAATGACAAATTTCAAGATGGCAAATGTCAAAGATGTCAAATGACAAATGTGACAATGCTAAATGTCAAAAATGAAAAGTGTCACATTGAAAAATGTCAAAAATGACAAATTTCAAGATGGCAAATGTCAAAGATGTCAAATGACAAATGTCCCAATGCTAAATGTCAAAAATGAAAAGTGTCACCATGAAAAATGTCAAAAATGTCAAAGATGACAAATGTCACAATGCTAAATGTCAAAAATGAAAAGTGTCACCATGAAAAATGTCAAAAATGACAAATTTCAAGATGGCAAATGTCCAAGATGTCAAATGACAAATGTCACAATGCTAAATGTCAAAAATGAAAAGTGTCACCATGAAAAATGTCAAAAATGACAAATTTTAAGATGGCAAATGTCAAAGATGTCAAATGACAAATGTCACAATGCTAAATGTCAAAAATGAAAAGTGTCAAAAATGACAAATTTCAAGATGGCAAATGTCTAAGATGTCAAATGTCAAATGTCACAATGCTAAATGTCAAAAATGAAAAGTGTCACCGTGAAAAATGTCAAAAATGACAAATTTCAAGATGGCAAATGTCAAAGATGTCAAATGACAAATGTCAAAAATGAAAAGTGTCACCATGAAAAATGTCAAAAATGACAAATTTCAAGATGGCAAATGTCCAAGATGTCAAATGACAAATGTCACAATGCTAAATGTCAAAAATGAAAAGTGTCACCATAAAAAATGTCAAAAATGACAAATTTTAAGATGGCAAATGTCAAAGATGTCAAATGACAAATGTCACAATGCTAAATGTCAAAAATGAAAAGTGTCAAAAATGACAAATTTCAAGATGGCAAATGTCTAAGATGTCAAATGTCAAATGTCACAATGCTAAATGTCAAAAATGAAAAGTGTCACCGTGAAAAATGTCAAAAATGACAAATTTCAAGATGGCAAATGTCAAAGATGTCAAATGACAAATGTCACAATGCTAAATGTCAAAAATGAAAAGTGTCACCATGAAAAATCTCAAAAATGACAAATTTCAATATGGCAAATGTCCAAGATGTCAAATGACAAATGTCACAATGCTAAATGTCAAAAATGATAAGTGTCACCATGCAAAATGTCAAAAATGACAAATTTCAAGATGGCAAATGTCAAAGATGTCAAATGACAAATGTGACAATGCTAAATGTCAAAAATGAAAAGTGTCACATTGAAAAATGTCAAAAATGACAAATTTCAAGATGGCAAATGTCAAAGATGTCAAATGACAAATGTCCCAATGCTAAATGTCAAAAATGAAAAGTGTCACCATGAAAAATGTCAAAAATGTCAAAGATGACAAATGTCACAATGCTAAATGTCAAAAATGAAAAGTGTCACCATGAAAAATGTCAAAAATGACAAATTTCAAGATGGCAAATGTCAAAACTGACAAATGTCACAATGCTAAATGTCAAAAATGATAAGTGTCACCATGAAAAATCTCAAAAATGACAAATTTCAAGATGGCAAATGTCCAAGATGTCAAATGACAAATGTCAAAATGCTAAATGTCAAAAATGAAAAGTGTCACCATGAAAAATGTCAAAAATGACAAATTTTAAGATGGCAAATGTCAAAGATGTCAAATGACAAATGTCACAATGCTAAATGTCAAAAATGAAAAGTGTCAAAAATGACAAATTTCAAGATGGCAAATGTCTAAGATGTCAAATGACAAATGTCACAATGCTAAATGTCAAAAAAGAAAAGTGTCACCATGAAAAATGTCAAAAATGACAAATTTCAAGATGGCAAATGTCAAAACTGACAAATGTCACAATGCTAAATGTCAAAAATGATAAGTGTCACCATGAAAAATGTCAAAAATGACAAATTTTAAGATGGCAAATGTCCAAGATGTCAAATGACAAATGTCACAATGCTAAATGTAAAAAATGACAAATTTCAGGATGGCAAATCTCAAAGATGTCAAATGACAAATGTCACAATGCTAAATGTCAAAAATGAAAAGTGTCACCATGAAAAATGTCAAAAATGACAAATTTCAAGATGGCAAATGTCAAAGATGTCAAATGACAAATGTCACAATGCTAAATGTCAAAAATGAAAAGTGTCACCATGAAAAATGTCAAAAATGACAAATTTCAAGATGGCAAATATCAAAGATGTCAAATGACAAATGTCACAATGCTAAATGTCAAAAATGACAAATTTCAAGATGGCAAATGTCAAAGATGTCAAATGACAAATGTCACAATGCTAAATGTCAAAAATGAAAAGTGTCACCATGAAAAATGTCAAAAATGACAAATTTCAAGATGGCAAATGTCCAAGATGTCAAATCACAAATGTCACAATGCTAAATGTCAAAAATGACCAATTTCAAGATGGCAAATGTCAAAGATATCAAATAACAAACGTCACAATGCTAAATGTCAAAAATGAAAAGTGTCACCATGAAAAATGTCAAAAATGACAAATTTCAAGATGGCAAATGTCAAAGATGTCAAATGACAAATGCCACAATGCTAAATGTCAAAAATGAAAAGTGTCACCATGAAAAATGTCAAAAATAACAAATTTTAAGATGACAAATGTCAAAGATGTCAAATGACAAATGTCACAATGCTAAATGTCAAAAATGAAAAGTGTCACCATGAAAAATGTCAAAAATGACAAATTTCAAGATGGCAAATGTCAAAGATGTCAAATGACAAATGTCACAATGCTAAATGTCAAAAATGAAAAGTGTCACCATGAAAAATGTCAAAAATGACAAATTTCAAGATGGCAAATGTCAAAGATGTCAAATGACAAATGTCACAATGCTAAATGTCAAAAATGAAAAGTGTCACCATGAAAAATGTCAAAAATGACAAATTTCAAGATGGCAAATGTCAAAGATGTCAAATGACAAATGTCACAATGCTAAATGTCAAAAATGAAAAGTGTCACCATGAAAAATGTCAAAAATGACAAATTTCAAGATGGCAAATGTCAAAGATGACAAATGTCACAATGCTAAATGTCAAAAATGAAAAGTGTCACCATGAAAAATGTCAAAAATGACAAACTTCAAGATGGCAAATGTCTAAGATGTCAAATGACAAATGTCACAATGCTAAATGTCAAAAATGAAAAGTGTCACCATGAAAAATGTCAAAAATGACAAATTTTAAGATGGCAAATGTCAAAGATGTCAAATGACAAATGTCACAATGCTAAATGTCAAAAATGAAAAGTGTCAAAAATGACAAATTTCAAGATGGCAAATGTCTAAGATGTCAAATGACAAATGTCACAATGCTAAATGTCAAAAATGAAAAGTGTCACCATGAAAAATGTCAAAAATGACAAATTTTAAGATGGCAAATGTCAAAGATGTCAAATGACAAATGTCACAATGCTAAATGTCAAAAATGAAAAGTGTCAAAAATGACAAATTTCAAGATGGCAAATGTCTAAGATGTCAAATGACAAATGTCACAATGCTAAATGTCAAAAATGAAAAGTGTCACCATGAAAAATGTCAAAAATGACAAATTTCAAGATGGCAAATGTCAAAACTGACAAATGTCACAATGCTAAATGTCAAAAATGATAAGTGTCACCATGAAAAATGTCAAAAATGACAAATTTTAAGATGGCAAATGTCCAAGATGTCAAATGACAAATGTCACAATGCTAAATGTAAAAAATGACAAATTTCAAGATGGCAAATCTCAAAGATGTCAAATGACAAATGTCACAATGCTAAATGTCAAAAATGAAAAGTGTCACCATGAAAAATGTCAAAAATGACAAATTTCAAGATGGCAAATGTCAAAGATGTCAAATGACAAATGTCACAATGCTAAATGTCAAAAATGAAAAGTGTCACCATGAAAAATGTCAAAAATGACAAATTTCAAGATGGCAAATGTCTAAGATGTCAAATGACAAATGTCACAATGCTAAATGTCAAAAATGAAAAGTGTCACCATGAAAAATGTCAAAAATGACAAATTTTAAGATGGCAAATGTCAAAGATGTCAAATGACAAATGTCACAATGCTAAATGTCAAAAATGAAAAGTGTCAAAAATGACAAATTTCAAGATGGCAAATGTCTAAGATGTCAAATGACAAATGTCACAATGCTAAATGTCAAAAATGAAAAGTGTCACCATGAAAAATGTCAAAAATGACAAATTTCAAGATGGCAAATGTCAAAACTGACAAATGTCACAATGCTAAATGTCAAAAATGATAAGTGTCACCATGAAAAATGTCAAAAATGACAAATTTTAAGATGGCAAATGTCCAAGATGTCAAATGACAAATGTCACAATGCTAAATGTAAAAAATGACAAATTTCAAGATGGCAAATCTCAAAGATGTCAAATGACAAATGTCACAATGCTAAATGTCAAAAATGAAAAGTGTCACCATGAAAAATGTCAAAAATGACAAATTTCAAGATGGCAAATGTCAAAGATGTCAAATGTCACAATGCTAAATGTCAAAAATGAAAAGTGTCACCATGAAAAATGTCAAAAATGACAAATTTCAAGATGGCAAATATCAAAGATGTCAAATAACAAATGTCACAATGCTAAATGTCAAAAATGACAAATTTCAAGATGGCAAATGTCAAAGATGTCAAATGACAAATGTCACAATGCTAAATGTCAAAAATGAAAAGTGTCACCATGAAAAATGTCAAAAATGACAAATTTCAAGATGGCAAATGTCCAAGATGTCAAATCACAAATGTCACAATGCTAAATGTCAAAAATGACCAATTTCAAGATGGCAAATGTCAAAGATGTCAAATGACAAACGTCACAATGCTAAATGTCGAAAATGAAAAGTGTCACCATGAAAAATGTCAAAAATGACAAATTTCAAGATGGCAAATGTCAAAGATGTCAAATGACAAATGCCACAATGCTAAATGTCAAAAATGAAAAGTGTCACCATAAAAAATGTCAAAAATAACAAATTTTAAGATGGCAAATGTCAAAGATGTCAAATGACAAATGTCACAATGCTAAATGTCAAAAATGAAAAGTGTCACCATGAAAAATGTCTAAAATGACAAATTTCAAGATGGCAAATATGTCAAATGACAAATGTCACAATGCTAAATGTCAAAAATGAAAAGTGTCACCGTGAAAAATGTCAAAAATAACAAATTTCAAGATGGCAAATGTCAAAGATGTCAAATGACAAATGTCACAATGCTAAATGTCAAAAATGAAAAGTGTCACCATGAAAAATGTCAAAAATGACAAATTTCAAGATGGCAAAGGTCAAAACTGACAAATATCACAATGCTAAATGTCAAAAATGATAAGTGTCACCATGAAAAATGTCAAAAATGACAAATTTCAAGATGGCAAATGTCCAAGATGTCAAATGACAACTGTCACAATGCTAAATGTCAAAAATGACAAATTTCAAGATGGCAAATGTCAAAGATGTCAAATGACAAATGTCACAATGCTAAATGTCAAAAATGAAAAGTGTCACCATGAAAAATGTCAAAAATGACAAATTTCAAGATGGCAAATGTCAAAGATGTCAAATGACAAATGTCACAATGCTAAATGTCAAAAATGAAAAGTGTCACCATGAAAAATGTCAAAAATAACAAATTTTAAGTTGGCAAAGGTCAAAGATGTCAAATGACAAATGTCACAATGCTAAATGTCAAAAATGAAAAGTGTCACCATGAAAAATGTCAAAAATGACAAATTTCAAGATGGCAAATGTCAAAAATGTCAAATGACAAATGTCACAATGCTAAATGTCAAAAATGAAAAGTGTCACCATGAAAAATGTCAAAAATGACAAATTTCAAGATGGCAAATGTCAAAGATGTCAAATGACAAATGCCACAATGCTAAATGTCAAAAATGAAAAGTGTCACCATGAAAAATGTCAAAAATGACAAATTTCAAGATGGCAAATATGTCAAATGACAAATGTCACAATGCTAAATGTCAAAAATGAAAAGTGTCACCGTGAAAAATGTCAAAAATAACAAATTTCAAGATGGCAAATGTCAAAGATGTCAAATGACAAATGTCACAATGCTAAATGTCAAAAATGAAAAGTGTCACCATGAAAAATGTTAAAAATGACAAATTTCAAGATGGCAAATGTCAAAACTGACAAATATCACAATGCTAAATGTCAAAAATGATAAGTGTCACCATGAAAAATGTCAAAAATGACAAATTTCAAGATGGCAAATGTCCAAGATGTCAAATGACAACTGTCACAATGCTAAATGTCAAAAATGACAAATTTCAAGATGGCAAATGTCAAAGATGTCAAATGACAAATGTCACAATGCTAAATGTCAAAAATGAAAAGTGTCACCATGAAAAATGTCAAAAATGACAAATTTCAAGATGGCAAATGTCAAAGATGTCAAATGACAAATGTCACAATGCTAAATGTCAAAAATGAAAAGTGTCACCATAAAATGTCAAAAATAACAAATTTCAAGATGGCAAATGTCAAAGATGTCAAATGACAAATGTCACAATGCTAAATGTCAAAAATGAAAAGTGTCACCATGAAAAATGTCAAAAATGACAAATTTCAAGATGGCAAATGTCAAAGATGTCAAATGACAAATGTCACAATGCTAAATGTCAAAAATGAAAAGTGTCACCATGAAAAATGTCAAAAATGACAAATTTCAAGATGGCAAATGTCAAAACTGACAAATGTCACAATGCTAAATGTCAAAAATGATAAGTGTCACCATGCAAAATGTCAAAAATGACAAATTTCAAGATGGCAAATGTCAAAGATGTCAAATGACAAATGTCACAATGCTAAATGTCAAAAATGAAAAGTGTCACATTGAAAAATGTCAAAAATGACAAATTTCAAGATGGCAAATGTCAAAGATGTCAAATGACAAATGTCACAATGCTAAATGTCAAAAATGAAAAGTGTCACCATGAAAAATGTCAAAAATGTCAAAGATGACAAATGTCACAATGCTAAATGTCAAAAATGAAAAGTGTCACCATGAAAAATGTCAAAAATGACAAATTTCAAGATGGCAAATGTCAAAACTGACAAATGTCACAATGCTAAATGTCAAAAATGATAAGTGTCACCATGAAAAATCTCAAAAATGACAAATTTCAAGATGGCAAATGTCCAAGATGTCAAATGACAAATGTCACAATGCTAAATGTCAAAAATGAAAAGTGTCACCATGAAAAATGTCAAAAATGACCAATTTTAAGATGGCAAATGTCAAAGATGTCAAATGACAAATGTCACAATGCTAAATGTCAAAAATGAAAAGTGTCAAAAATGACAAATTTCAAGATGGCAAATGTCTAAGATGTCAAATGTCAAATGTCACAATGCTAAATGTCAAAAATGAAAAGTGTCACCGTGAAAAATGTCAAAAATGACAAATTTCAAGATGGCAAATGTCAAAGATGTCAAATGACAAATGTCACAATGCTAAATGTCAAAAATGAAAAGTGTCACCATGAAAAATGTCAAAAATGACAAATTTCAAAATGGCAAATGTCAAAACTGACAAATATCACAATGCTAAATGTCAAAAATGATAAGTGTCACCATGAAAAATGTCAAAAATGACAAATTTCAAGATGGCAAATGTCCAAGATGTCAAATGACAACTGTCACAATGCTAAATGTCAAAAATGACAAATTTCAAGATGGCAAATGTCAAAGATGTCAAATGACAAATGTCACAATGCTAAATGTCAAAAATGAAAAGTGTCACCATGAAAAATGTCAAAAATGACAAATTTCAAGATGGCAAATGTCAAAGATGTCAAATGACAAATGTCACAATGCTAAATGTCAAAAATGAAAAGTGTCACCATGAAAAATGTCAAAAATAACAAATTTCAAGATGGCAAATGTCAAAGATGTCAAATGACAAATGTCACAATGCTAAATGTCAAAAATGAAAAGTGTCACCATGAAAAATGTCAAAAATGACAAATTTCAAGATGGCAAATGTCAAAGATGTCAAATGACAAATGTCACAATGCTAAATGTCAAAAATGAAAAGTGTCACCATGAAAAATGTCAAAAATGCCAAATTTCAAGATGGCAAATGTCAAAGATGTCAAATGACAAATGTCACAATGCTAAATGTCAAAAATGAAAAGTGTCACCATGAAAAATGTCAAAAATGACAAATTTCAAGATGGCAAATGTCAAAACTGACAAATGTCACAATGCTAAATGTCAAAAATGATAAGTGTCACCATGCAAAATGTCAAAAATGACAAATTTCAAGATGGCAAATGTCAAAGATGTCAAATGACAAATGTCACAATGCTAAATGTCAAAAATGAAAAGTGTCACCATGAAAAATGTCAAAAATGACAAATTTCAAGATGGCAAATGTCCAAGATGTCAAATGACAACTGTCACAATGCTAAATGTCAAAAATGACAAATTTCAAGATGGCAAATGTCAAAGATGTCAAATGACAAATGTCACAATGCTAAATGTCAAAAATGAAAAGTGTCACCATGAAAAATGTCAAAAATGACAAATTTCAAGATGGCAAATGTCAAAGATGTCAAATGACAAATGTCACAATGCTAAATGTCAAAAATGAAAAGTGTCACCATGAAAAATGTCAAAAATAACAAATTTCAAGATGGCAAATGTCAAAGATGTCAAATGACAAATGTCACAATGCTAAATGTCAAAAATGAAAAGTGTCACCATGAAAAATGTCAAAAATGACAAATTTCAAGATGGCAAATGTCAAAGATGTCAAATGACAAATGTCACAATGCTAAATGTCAAAAATGAAAAGTGTCACCATGAAAAATGTCAAAAATGCCAAATTTCAAGATGGCAAATGTCAAAGATGTCAAATGACAAATGTCACAATGCTAAATGTCAAAAATGAAAAGTGTCACCATGAAAAATGTCAAAAATGACAAATTTCAAGATGGCAAATGTCAAAACTGACAAATGTCACAATGCTAAATGTCAAAAATGATAAGTGTCACCATGCAAAATGTCAAAAATGACAAATTTCAAGATGGCAAATGTCAAAGATGTCAAATGACAAATGTCACAATGCTAAATGTCAAAAATGAAAAGTGTCACATTGAAAAATGTCAAAAATGACAAATTTCAAGATGGCAAATGTCAAAGATGTCAAATGACAAATGTCACAATGCTAAATGTCAAAAATGAAAAGTGTCACCATGAAAAATGTCAAAAATGTCAAAGATGACAAATGTCACAATGCTAAATGTCAAAAATGAAAAGTGTCACCATGAAAAATGTCAAAAATGACAAATTTCAAGATGGCAAATGTCAAAACTGACAAATGTCACAATGCTAAATGTCAAAAATGATAAGTGTCACCATGAAAAATCTCAAAAATGACAAATTTCAAGATGGCAAATGTCCAAGATGTCAAATGACAAATGTCACAATGCTAAATGTCAAAAATGAAAAGTGTCACCATGAAAAATGTCAAAAATGACAAATTTTAAGATGGCAAATGTCAAAGATGTCAAATGACAAATGTCACAATGCTAAATGTCAAAAATGAAAAGTGTCAAAAATGACAAATTTCAAGATGGCAAATGTCTAAGATGTCAAATGTCAAATGTCACAATGCTAAATGTCAAAAATGAAAAGTGTCACCGTGAAAAATGTCAAAAATGACAAATTTCAAGATGGCAAATGTCAAAGATGTCAAATGACAAATGTCAAAAATGAAAAGTGTCACCATGAAAAATGTCAAAAATGACAAATTTCAAGATGGCAAATGTCCAAGATGTCAAATGACAAATGTCACAATGCTAAATGTCAAAAATGAAAAGTGTCACCATAAAAAATGTCAAAAATGACAAATTTTAAGATGGCAAATGTCAAAGATGTCAAATGACAAATGTCACAATGCTAAATGTCAAAAATGAAAAGTGTCAAAAATGACAAATTTCAAGATGGCAAATGTCTAAGATGTCAAATGTCAAATGTCACAATGCTAAATGTCAAAAATAAAAAGTGTCACCGTGAAAAATGTCAAAAATGACAAATTTCAAGATGGCAAATGTCAAAGATGTCAAATGACAAATGTCACAATGCTAAATGTCAAAAATGAAAAGTGTCACCATGAAAAATCTCAAAAATGACAAATTTCAATATGGCAAATGTCCAAGATGTCAAATGACAAACGTCACAATGCTAAATGTCAAAAATGATAAGTGTCACCATGCAAAATGTCAAAAATGACAAATTTCAAGATGGCAAATGTCAAAGATGTCAAATGACAAATGTCACAATGCTAAATGTCAAAAATGAAAAGTGTCACATTGAAAAATGTCAAAAATGACAAATTTCAAGATGGCAAATGTCAAAGATGTCAAATGACAAATGTCACAATGCTAAATGTCAAAAATGAAAAGTGTCACCATGAAAAATGTCAAAAATGTCAAAGATGACAAATGTCACAATGCTAAATGTCAAAAATGAAAAGTGTCACCATGAAAAATGTCAAAAATGACAAATTTCAAGATGGCAAATGTCAAAACTGACAAATGTCACAATGCTAAATGTCAAAAATGATAAGTGTCACCATGAAAAATCTCAAAAATGACAAATTTCAAGATGGCAAATGTCCAAGATGTCAAATGACAAATGTCACAATGCTAAATGTCAAAAATGAAAAGTGTCACCATGAAAAATGTCAAAAATGACAAATTTTAAGATGGCAAATGTCAAAGATGTCAAATGACAAATGTCACAATGCTAAATGTCAAAAATGAAAAGTGTCAAAAATGACAAATTTCAAGATGGCAAATGTCTAAGATGTCAAATGACAAATGTCACAATGCTAAATGTCAAAAATGAAAAGTGTCACCATGAAAAATGTCAAAAATGACAAATTTCAAGATGGCAAATGTCAAAACTGACAAATGTCACAATGCTAAATGTCAAAAATGATAAGTGTCACCATGAAAAATGTCAAAAATGACCAATTTTAAGATGGCAAATGTCCAAGATGTCAAATGACAAATGTCACAATGCTAAATGTAAAAAATGACAAACTTCAAGATGGCAAATCTCAAAGATGTCAAATGACAAATGTCACAATGCTAAATGTCAAAAATGAAAAGTGTCACCATGAAAAATGTCAAAAATGACAAATTTCAAGATGGCAAATGTCAAAGATGTCAAATGACAAATGTCACAATGCTAAATGTCAAAAATGAAAAGTGTCACCATGAAAAATGTCAAAAATGACAAATTTCAAGATGGCAAATATCAAAGATGTCAAATGACAAATGTCACAATGCTAAATGTCAAAAATGACAAATTTCAAGATGGCAAATGTCAAAGATGTCAAATGACAAATGTCACAATGCTAAATGTCAAAAATGAAAAGTGTCACCATGAAAAATGTCAAAAATGACAAATTTCAAGATGGCAAATGTCCAAGATGTCAAATCACAAATGTCACAATGCTAAATGTCAAAAATGACCAATTTCAAGATGGCAAATGTCAAAGATGTCAAATGACAAACGTCACAATGCTAAATGTCAAAAATGAAAAGTGTCACCATGAAAAATGTCAAAAATGACAAATTTCAAGATGGCAAATGTCAAAGATGTCAAATGACAAATGCCACAATGCTAAATGTCAAAAATGAAAAGTGTCCCCATGAAAAATGTCAAAAATAACAAATTTTAATATGACAAATGTCAAAGATGTCAAATGACAAATGTCACAATGCTAAATGTCAAAAATGAAAAGTGTCACCATGAAAAATGTCAAAAATGAGAAATTTCAAGATGGCAAATGTCAAAGATGTCAAATGACAAATGTCACAATGCTAAATGTCAAAAATGAAAAGTGTCACCATGAAAAATGTCAAAAATGACAAATTTCAAGATGGCAAATGTCAAAGATGTCAAATGACAAATGTCACAATGCTAAATGTCAAAAATGAAAAGTGTCACCATGAAAAATGTCAAAAATGACAAATTTCAAGATGGCAAATGTCAAAGATGTCAAATGACAAATGTCACAATGCTAAATGTCAAAAATGAAAAGTGTCACCATGAAAAATGTCAAAAATGACAAACTTCAAGATGGCAAATGTCAAAGATGTCAAATGACAAATGTCACAATGCTAAATGTCAAAAATGAAAAGTGTCACCATGAAAAATGTCAAAAATGACAAATTTCAAGATGGCAAATGTCAAAACTGACAAATGTCACAATGCTAAATGTCAAAAATGATAAGTGTCACCATGCAAAATGTTAAAAATGACAAATGTCAAGATGGCAAATGCCAAAGATGTCAAATGACAAATGTCACAATGCTAAATGTCAAAAATGAAAAGTGTCACATTGAAAAATGTCAAAAATGACAAATTTCAAGATGGCAAATGTCAAAGATGTCAAATGACAAATGTCACAATGCTAAATGTCAAAAATGAAAAGTGTCACCATGAAAAATGTCAAAAATGTCAAAGATGACAAATGTCACAATGCTTAATGTCAAAAATGAAAAGTGTCACCATGAAAAATGTCAAAAATGACAAATTTCAAGATGGCAAATGTCAAAACTGACAAATGTCACAATGCTAAATGTCAAAAATGAAAAGTGTCACCATGAAAAATGTCAAAAATGACAAATTTTAAGATGGCAAATGTCAAAGATGTCAAATGACAAATGTCACAATGCTAAATGTCAAAAATGAAAAGTGTCAAAAATGACAAATTTCAAGATGGCAAATGTCTAAGATGTCAAATGACAAATGTCACAATGCTAAATGTCAAAAATGAAAAGTGTCACCATGAAAAATGTCAAAAATGACAAATTTCAAGATGGCAAATGTCAAAACTGACAAATGTCACAATGCTAAATGTCAAAAATGATAAGTGTCACCATGAAAAATGTCAAAAATGACAAATTTTAAGATGGCAAATGTCCAAGATGTCAAATGACAAATGTCACAATGCTAAATGTAAAAAATGACAAATTTCAAGATGGCAAATCTCAAAGATGTCAAATGACAAATGTCACAATGCTAAATGTCAAAAATGAAAAGTGTCACCATGAAAAATGTCAAAAATGACAAATTTCAAGATGGCAAATGTCAAAGATGTCAAATGACAAATGTCACAATGCTAAATGTCAAAAATGAAAAGTGTCACCATGAAAAATGTCAAAAATGACAAATTTCAAGATGGCAAATATCAAAGATGTCAAATGACAAATGTCACAATGCTAAATGTCAAAAATGACAAATTTCAAGATGGCAAATGTCAAAGATGTCAAATGACAAATGTCACAATGCTAAATGTCAAAAATGAAAAGTGTCACCATGAAAAATGTCAAAAATAACAAATTTCAAGATGGCAAATGTCTAAGATGTCAAATCACAAATGTCACAATGCTAAATGTCAAAAATGACCAATTTCAAGATGGCAAATGTCAAAGATGTCAAATGACAAACGTCACAATGCTAAATGTCAAAAATGAAAAGTGTCACCATGAAAAATGTCAAAAATGACAAATTTCAAGATGGCAAATGTCAAAGATGTCAAATGACAAATGCCACAATGCTAAATGTCAAAAATGAAAAGTGTCACCATGAAAAATGTCAAAAATGACAAATTTTAAGATGGCAAATGTCAAAGATGTCAAATGACAAATGTCACAATGCTAAATGTCAAAAATGAAAAGTGTCAAAAATGACAAATTTCAAGATGGCAAATGTCTAAGATGTCAAATGACAAATGTCACAATGCTAAATGTCAAAAATGAAAAGTGTCACCATGAAAAATGTCAAAAATGACAAATTTTAAGATGGCAAATGTCAAAGATGTCAAATGACAAATGTCACAATGCTAAATGTCAAAAATGAAAAGTGTCAAAAATGACAAATTTCAAGATGGCAAATGTCTAAGATGTCAAATGACAAATGTCACAATGCTAAATGTCAAAAATGAAAAGTGTCACCATGAAAAATGTCAAAAATGACAAATTTTAAGATGGCAAATGTCAAAGATGTCAAATGACAAATGTCACAATGCTAAATGTCAAAAATGAAAAGTGTCAAAAATGACAAATTTCAAGATGGCAAATGTCTAAGATGTCAAATGACAAATGTCACAATGCTAAATGTCAAAAATGATAAGTGTCACCATGAAAAATGTCAAAAATGACAAATTTTAAGATGGCAAATGTCCAAGATGTCAAATGACAAATGTCACAATGCTAAATGTAAAAAATGACAAATTTCAAGATGGCAAATCTCAAAGATGTCAAATGACAAATGTCACAATGCTAAATGTCAAAAAT
Source organism: Altica lythri (assembly GCA_964028335.1). NCBI lineage: Eukaryota > Metazoa > Arthropoda > Insecta > Coleoptera > Chrysomelidae > Altica > Altica lythri. The sequence continues at coordinate 10,042,718 of OZ034800.1, read as the reverse complement.
GAAAAGAGTCACCATGAAAAATGTCAAAAATGACAAATTTCAAGATGGCAAATGTCAAAGATGTCAAATGACAAATGTCACAATGCTAAATGTCAAAAATGAAAAGTGTCACCATGAAAAATGTCAAAAATGACAAATTTCAAGATGGCAAATATCAAAGATGTCAAATGACAAATGTCACAATGCTAAATGTCAAAAATGACAAATTTCAAGATGGCAAATGTCAAAGATGTCAAATGAAAAATGTCACAATGCTAAATGTCAAAAATGAAAAGTGTCACCATGAAAAATGTCAAAAATGACAAATTTCAAGATGGCAAATGTCCAAGATGTCAAATCACAAATGTCACAATGCTAAATGTCAAAAATGACCAATTTCAAGATGGCAAATGTCAAAGATGTCAAATGACAAACGTCAAAATGCTAAATGTCAAAAATGAAAAGTGTCACCATGAAAAATGTCAAAAATGACAAATTTCAAGATGGCAAATGTCAAAGATGTCAAATGACAAATGCCACAATGCTAAATGTCAAAAATGAAAAGTGTCACCATAAAAAATGTCAAAAATAACAAATTTTAAGATGGCAAATGTCAAAGATGTCAAATGACAAATGTCACAATGCTAAATGTCAAAAATGAAAAGTGTCACCATGAAAAATGTCAAAAATGACAAATTTCAAGATGGCAAATATGTCAAATGACAAATGTCACAATGCTAAATGTCAAAAATGAAAAGTGTCACCGTGAAAAATGTTAAAAATAACAAATTTCAAGATGGCAAATGTCAAAGATGTCAAATGACAAATGTCACAATGCTAAATGTCAAAAATGAAAAGTGTCACCATGAAAAATGTCAAAAATGACAAATTTCAAGATGGCAAATGTCAAAACTGACAAATATCACAATGCTAAATGTCAAAAATGATAAGTGTCACCATGAAAAATGTCAAAAATGACAAATTTCAAGATGGCAAATGTCCAAGATGTCAAATGACAACTGTCACAATGCTAAATGTCAAAAATGACAAATTTCAAGATGGCAAATGTCAAAGATGTCAAATGACAAATGTCACAATGCTAAATGTCAAAAATGAAAAGTGTCACCATGAAAAATGTCAAAAATGAAAAATTTCAAGATGGCAAATGTCAAAGATGTCAAATGACAAATGTCACAATGCTAAATGTCAAAAATGAAAAGTGTCACCATGAAAAATGTCAAAAATAACAAATTTCAAGATGGCAAATGTCAAAGATGTCAAATGACAAATGTCACAATGCTAAATGTCAAAAATGAAAAGTGTCACCATGAAAAATGTCAAAAATGACAAATTTCAAGATGGCAAATGTCAAAGATCTCAAATGACAAATGTCACAATGCTAAATGTCAAAAATGAAAAGTGTCACCATGAAAAATGTCAAAAATGACAAATTTCAAGATGGCAAATGTCAAAGATGTCAAATGACAAATGCCACAATGCTAAATGTCAAAAATGAAAAGTGTCACCATGAAAAATGTCAAAAATAACAAATTTTAAGATGGCAAATGTCAAAGATGTCAAATGACAAATGTCACAATGCTAAATGTCAAAAATGAAAAGTGTCACCATGAAAAATGTCAAAAATGACAAATTTCAAGATGGCAAATATGTCAAATGACAAATGTCACAATGCTAAATGTCAAAAATGAAAAGTGTCACCGTGAAAAATGTCAAAAATAACAAATTTCAAGATGGCAAATGTCAAAGATGTCAAATGACAAATGACACAATGCTAAATGTCAAAAATGAAAAGTGTCACCATGAAAAATGTCAAAAATGACAAATTTCAAGATGGCAAATGTCAAAACTGACAAATATCACAATGCTAAATGTCAAAAATGATAAGTGTCACCATGAAAAATGTCAAAAATGACAAATTTCAAGATGGCAAATGTCCAAGATGTCAAATGACAACTGTCACAATGCTAAATTTCAAAAATGACAAATTTCAAGATGGCAAATGTCAAAGATGTCAAATGACAAATGTAACAATGCTAAATGTCAAAAATGAAAAGTGTCACCATGAAAAATGTCAAAAATGACAAATTTCAAGATGGCAAATGTCAAAGATGTCAAATGACAAATGTCACAATGCTAAATGTCAAAAATGAAAAGTGTCACCATGAAAAATGTCAAAAATAACAAATTTCAAGATGGCAAATGTCAAAGATGTCAAATGACAAATGTCACAATGCTAAATGTCAAAAATGAAAAGTGTCACCATGAAAAATGTCAAAAATGACAAATTTCAAGATGGCAAATGTCAAAGATGTCAAATGACAAATGTCACAATGCTAAATGTCAAAAATGAAAAGTGTCACCATGAAAAATGTCAAAAATGACAAATTTTAAGATGGCAAATGTCAAAGATGTCAAATGACAAATGTCACAATGCTAAATGTCAAAAATGAAAAGTGTCACCATGAAAAATGTCAAAAATGACAAATTTCAAGATGGCAAATGTCAAAACTGACAAATGTCACAATGCTAAATGTCAAAAATGATAAGTGTCACCATGCAAAATGTCAAAAATGACAAATTTCAAGATGGCAAATGTCAAAGATGTCAAATGACAAATGTCACAATGCTAAATGTCAAAAATAAAAAGTGTCACATTGAAAAATGTCAAAAATGACAAATTTCAAGATGGCAAATGTCAAAGATGTCAAATGACAAATGTCACAATGCTAAATGTCAAAAATGAAAAGTGTCACCATGAAAAATGTCAAAAATGTCAAAGATGACAAATGTCACAATGCTAAATGTCAAAAATGAAAAGTGTCACCATGAAAAATGTCAAAAATGACAAATTTCAAGATGGCAAATGTCAAAACTGACAAATGTCACAATGCTAAATGTCAAAAATGATAAGTGTCACCATGAAAAATCTCAAAAATGACAAATTTCAAGATAGCAAATGTCCAAGATGTCAAATGACAAATGTCACAATGCTAAATGTCAAAAATGAAAAGTGTCACCATGAAAAATGTAAAAAATGACAAATTTTAAGATGGCAAATGTCAAAGATGTCAAATGACAAATGTCACAATGCTAAATGTCAAAAATGAAAAGTGTCAAAAATGACAAATTTCAAGATGGCAAATGTTAAGATGTCAAATGTCAAATGTCACAATGCTAAATGTCAAAAATGAAAAGTGTCACCGTGAAAAATGTCAAAAATGACAAATTTCAAGATGGCAAATGTCAAAGATGTCAAATGACAAATGTCAAAAATGAAAAGTGTCACCATGAAAAATGTCAAAAATGACAAATTTCAAGATGGCAAATGTCCAAGATGTCAAATGACAAATGTCACAATGCTAAATGTCAAAAATGAAAAGTGTCACCATAAAAAATGTCAAAAATGACAAATTTTAAGATGGCAAATGTCAAAGATGTCAAATGACAAATGTCACAATGCTAAATGTCAAAAATGACAAATTTCAAGATGGCAAATGTCTAAGATGTCAAATGTCAAATGTCACAATGCTAAATGTCAAAAATGAAAAGTGTCACCGTGAAAAATGTCAAAAATGACAAATTTCAAGATGGCAAATGTCAAATATGTTAAATGACAAATGTCACAATGCTAAATGTCAAAAATGAAAAGTGTCACCATGAAAAATCTCAAAAATGACAAATTTCAATATGGCAAATGTCCAAGATGTCAAATGACAAATGTCACAATGCTAAATGTCAAAAATGATAAGTGTCACCATGCAAAATGTCAAAAATGACAAATTTCAAGATGGCAAATGTCAAAGATGTCAAATGACAAATGTCACAATGCTAAATGTCAAAAATGAAAAGTGTCACATTGAAAAATGTCAAAAATGACAAATTTCAAGATGGCAAATGTCAAAGATGTCAAATGACAAATGTCACAATGCTAAATGTCAAAAATGAAAAGTGTCACCATGAAAAATGTCAAAAATGTCAAAGATGACAAATGTCACAATGCTAAATGTCAAAAATGAAAAGTGTCACCATGAAAAATGTCAAAAATGACAAATTTCAAGATAGCAAATGTCAAAACTGACAAATGTCACAATGCTAAATGTCAAAAATGATAAGTGTCACCATGAAAAATCTCAAAAATGACAAATTTCAAGATGGCAAATGTCCAAGATGTCAAATGACAAATGTCACAATGCTAAATGTCAAAAATGAAAAGTGTCACCATGAAAAATGTCAAAAATGACAAATTTTAAGATGGCAAATGTCAAAGATGTCAAATGACAAATGTCACAATGCTAAATGTCAAAAATGAAAAGTGTCAAAAATGACAAATTTCAAGATGGCAAATGTCTAAGATGTCAAATGACAAACGTCACAATGCTAAATGTCAAAAATGAAAAGTGTCACCATGAAAAATGTCAAAAATGACAAATTTCAAGATGGCAAATGTCAAAACTGACAAATGTCACAATGCTAAATGTCAAAAATGATAAGTGTCACCATGAAAAATGTCAAAAATGACAAATTTTAAGATGGCAAATGTCCAAGATGTCAAATGACAAATGTCACAATGCTAAATGTAAAAAATGACAAATTTCAAGATGGCAAATCTCAAAGATGTCAAATGACAAATGTCACAATGCTAAATGTCAAAAATCAAAAGTGTCACCATGAAAAATGTCAAAAATGACAAATTTCAAGATGGCAAATGTCAAAGATGTCAAATGACAAATGTCACAATGCTAAATGTCAAAAATGAAAAGTGTCACCATGAAAAATGTCAAAAATGACAAATTTCAAGATGGCAAATATCAAAGATGTCAAATGACAAATGTCACAATGCTAAATGTCAAAAATGACAAATTTCAAGATGGCAAATGTCAAAGATGTCAAATGACAAATGTCACAATGCTAAATGTCAAAAATGAAAAGTGTCACCATGAAAAATGTCAAAAATGACAAATTTCAAGATGGCAAATGTCCAAGATGTCAAATCACAAATGTCACAATGCTAAATGTCAAAAATGACCAATTTCAAGATGGCAAATGTCAAAGATGTCAAATGACAAACGTCACAATGCTAAATGTCAAAAATGAAAAGTGTCACCATGAAAAATGTCAAAAATGACAAATTTCAAGATGGCAAATGTCAAAGATGTCAAATGACAAATGCCACAATGCTAAATGTCAAAAATGAAAAGTGTCACCATGAAAAATGTCAAAAATAACAAATTTTAAGATGACAAATGTCAAAGATGTCAAATGACAAATGTCACAATGCTAAATGTCAAAAATGAAAAGTGTCACCATGAAAAATGTCAAAAATGACAAATTTCAAGATGGCAAATATGTCAAATGACAAATGTCACAATGCTAAATGTCAAAAATGAAAAGTGTCACCGTGAAAAATGTCAAAAATAACAAATTTCAAGATGGCAAATGTCAAAGATGTCAAATGACAAATGTCACAATGCTAAATGTCAAAAATGAAAAGTGTCACCATGAAAAATGTCAAAAATGACAAATTTCAAGATGGCAAATGTCAAAACTGACAAATATCACAATGCTAAATGTCAAAAATGATAAGTGTCACCATGAAAAATGTCAAAAATGACAAATTTCAAGATGGCAAATGTCCAAGATGTCAAATGACAACTGTCACAATGCTAAATGTCAAAAATGACAAATTTCAAGATGGCAAATGTCAAAGATGTCAAATGACAAATGTCACAATGCTAAATGTCAAAAATGAAAAGTGTCACCATGAAAAATGTCAAAAATGACAAATTTCAAGATGGCAAATGTCAAAGATGTCAAATGACAAATGTCACAATGCTAAATGTCAAAAATAAAAAGTGTCACCATGAAAAATGTCAAAAATAACAAATTTCAAGATGGCAAATGTCAAAGATGTCAAATGACAAATGTCACAATGCTAAATGTCAAAAATGAAAAGTGTCACCATGAAAAATGTCAAAAATGACAAATTTCAAGATGGCAAATGTCAAAGATGTCAAATGTCACAATGCTAAATGTCAAAAATGAAAAGTGTCACCATGAAAAATGTCAAAAATGACCAATTTCAAGATGGCAAATGTCAAAGATGTCAAATGACAAATGCCACAATGCTAAATGTCAAAAATGAAAAGTGTCACCATGAAAAATGTCAAAAATAACAAATTTTAAGATGGCAAATGTCAAAGATGTCAAATGACAAATGTCACAATGCTAAATGTCAAAAATGAAAAGTGTCACCATGAAAAATGTCAAAAATGACAAATTTCAAGATGGCAAATATGTCAAATGACAAATGTCACAATGCTAAATGTCAAAAATGAAAAGTGTCACCGTGAAAAATGTCAAAAATAACAAATTTCAAGATGGCAAATGTCAAAGATGTCAAATGACAAATGTTACAATGCTAAATGTCAAAAATGAAAAGTGTCACCATGAAAAATGTCAAAAATGACAAATTTCAAGATGGCAAATGTCAAAACTGACAAATATCACAATGCTAAATGTCAAAAATGATAAGTGTCACCATGAAAAATGTCAAAAATGACAAATTTCAAGATGACAAATGTCCAAGATGTCAAATGACAACTGTCACAATGCTAAATGTCAAAAATGACAAATTTCAAGATGGCAAATGTCAAAGATGTCAAATGACAAATGTCACAATGCTAAATGTCAAAAATGAAAAGTGTCACCATGAAAAATGTCAAAAATGACAAATTTCAAGATGGCAAATGTCAAAGATGTCAAATGACAAATTTCACAATGCTAAATGTCAAAAATGAAAAGTGTCACCATGAAAAATGTCAAAAATAACAAATTTCAAGATGGCAAATGTCAAAGATGTCAAATGACAAATGTCACAATGCTAAATGTCAAAAATGAAAAGTGTCACCATGAAAAATGTCAAAAATGACAAATTTCAAGATGGCAAATGTCAAAGATGTCAAATGACAAATGTCACAATGCTAAATGTCAAAAATGAAAAGTGTCACCATGAAAAATGTCAAAAATGACAAATTTCAAGATGGCAAATGTCAAAGATGTTAAATGACAAATGTCACAATGCTAAATGTCAAAAATGAAAAGTGTCACCATGAAAAATGTTAAAAATGACAAATTTCAAGATGGCAAATGTCAAAGATGTCAAATGACAAATGTCACAATGCTAAATGTCAAAAATGAAAAGTGTCACCATGAAAAATGTCAAAAATGACAAATTTCAAGATGGCAAATGTCAAAACTGACAAATGTCACAATGCTAAATGTCAAAAATGATAAGTGTCACCATGCAAAATGTCAAAAATGACAAATTTCAAGATGGCAAATGTCAAAGATGTCAAATGACAAATGTCACAATGCTAAATGTCAAAAATGAAAAGTGTCACCATGAAAAATGTAAAAAATAACAAATTTCAAGATGGCAAATGTCAAAGATGTCAAATGACAAATGTCACAATGCTAAATGTCAAAAATGAAAAGTGTCACCATGAAAAATGTCAAAAATGACAAATTTCAAGATGGCAAATGTCAAAGATGTCAAATGACAAATGTCACAATGCTAAATGTCAAAAATGAAAAGTGTCACCATGAAAAATGTTAAAAATGACAAATTTCAAGATGGCAAATGTCAAAGATGTCAAATAACAAATGTCACAATGCTAAATGTCAAAAATGAAAAGTGTCACCATGAAAAATGTCAAAAATGACAAATTTCAAGATGGCAAATGTCAAAACTGACAAATGTCACAATGCTAAATGTCAAAAATGAAAAGTGTCACCATGAAAAATGTCAAAAATGACAAATTTCAAGATGGCAAATGTCAAAACTGACAAATGTCACAATGCTAAATGTCAAAAATGATACGTGTCACCATGAAAAATCTCAAAAATGACAAATTTCAAGATGGCAAATGTCCAAGATGTCAAATGACAAATGTCACAATGCTAAATGTCAAAAATGAAAAGTGTCACCATGAAAAATGTCAAAAATGACAAATTTTAAGATGGCAAATGTCAAAGATGTCAAATGACAAATGTCACAATGCTAAATGTCAAAAATGAAAAGTGTCAAAAATGACAAATTTCAAGATGGCAAATGTCTAAGATGTCAAATGTCAAATGTCACAATGCTAAATGTCAAAAATGAAAAGTGTCACCGTGAAAAATGTCAAAAATGACAAATTTCAAGATGGCAAATGTCAAAGATGTCAAATGACAAATGTCAAAAATGAAAAGTGTCACCATGAAAAATGTCAAAAATGACAAATTTCAAGATGGCAAATGTCCAAGATGTCAAATGACAAATGTCACAATGCTAAATGTCAAAAATGAAAAGTGTCACCATAAAAAATATCAAAAATGACAAATTTTAAGATGGCAAATGTCAAAGATGTCAAATGACAAATGTCACAATGCTAAATGTCAAAAATGAAAAGTGTCAAAAATGACAAATTTCAAGATGGCAAATGTCTAAGATGTCAAATGTCAAATGTCACAATGCTAAATGTCAAAAATAAAAAGTGTCACCGTGAAAAATGTCAAAAATGACAAATTTCAAGATGGCAAATGTCAAAGATGTCAAATGACAAATGTCACAATGCTAAATGTCAAAAATGAAAAGTGTCACCATGAAAAATCTCAAAAATGACAAATTTCAATATGGCAAATGTCCAAGATGTCAAATGACAAATGTCACAATGCTAAATGTCAAAAATGAAAAGTGTCACCATGAAAAATGTCAAAAATGACAAATTTTAAGATGGCAAATGTCAAAGATGTCAAATGACAAATGTCACAATGCTAAATGTCAAAAATGAAAAGTGTCAAAAATGACAAATTTCAAGATGGCAAATGTCTAAGATGTCAAATGTCAAATGTCACAATGCTAAATGTCAAAAATGAAAAGTGTCACCGTGAAAAATGTCAAAAATGACAAATTTCAAGATGGCAAATGTCAAAGATGTCAAATGACAAATGTCACAATGCTAAATGTCAAAAATGAAAATTGTCACCATGAAAAATGTCAAAAATGACAAATTTCAAGATGGCAAATGTCAAAGATGTCAAATGACAAATGTCACAATGCTAAATGTCAAAAATGAAAAGTGTCCCCATGAAAAATGTCAATAATGACAAGTTTCAAGATGGCAAATGTCAAAGATGTCAAATGACAAATGTCACAATGCTAAATGTCAAAAATGAAAAGTGTCACCATGAAAAATGTCAAAAATGACAAATTTCAAGATGGCAAATGTCAAAGATGTCGAATATGACAAATGTCACAATGCTAAATGTCAAAAATGAAAAGTGTCACCATGAAAAATGTCAAAAATGACAAATTTCAAGATGGCAAATGTCAAAGATGTCAAATGAGAAATGTCACAATGCTAAATGTCGAAAATGAAAAGTGTCACCATGAAAAATGTCAAAAATGATAAATTTCAAGATGGCAAATATCAAAGATGTCAAATGACAAATGTCACAATGCTAAATGTCAAAAATGACAAATTTCAAGATGGCAAATGTCAAAGATGTCAAATGACAAATGTCAAAAATGAAAAGTGTCACCATGAAAAATGTCAAAAATGACAAATTTCAAGATGGCAAATGTCAAAGATGTCAAATGACAAATGTCACAATGCTAAATGTCAAAAATGAAAAGTGTTCACCATGAAAAATGTCAAAAATAACAAATTTCAAGATGGCAAATGTCAAAGATGTCAAATGACAAATGTCACAATGCTAAATGTCAAAAATGAAAAGTGTCACCATGAAAAATGTCAAAAATGACAAATTTCAAGATGGCAAATGTCAAAGATGTCAAATGACAAATGTCACAATGCTAAATGTCAAAAATGAAAAGTGTCACCATGAAAAATGTCAAAAATAACAAATTTCAAGATGGCAAATGTTAATGATGTCAAATGACAAATGTCACAATGCTAAATGTCAAAAATGAAAAGTGTCAAAAATGACAAATTTCAAGATGGCAAATGTCAAAACTGACAAATGTCACAATGCTAAATGTCAAAAATGATAAGTGTTACCATGAAAAATGTCAAAAATGACAAATTTCAAGATGGCAAATGTTCAAGATGTCAAATGACAAATGTCACAATGCTAAATGTCAAAAATGACAAATTTCAAGATGGCAAATGTCAAAGATGTCAAATGACAAATGTCACAATGCTAAATGTCAAAAATGAAAAGTGTCACCATGAAAAATGTCAAAAATGACAAATTTCAAGATGGCAAATGTCAAAGATGTCAAATGACAAATGTCACAATGCTAAATGTCAAAAATGAAAAGTGTCACCATGAAAAATGTCAAAAATGACAAATTTCAAGATGGCAAATGTCAAAACTGGCAAATGTCACAATGCTAAATGTCAAAAATGACAAGTGTCACCATGAAAAATGTCAAAAATGACAAATTTCAAGATGGCAAATGTCCAAGATGTCAAATGACAAATGTCACAATGCTAAATGTCAAAAATGACAAATTTCAAGATGGCAAATGTCAAAGATGTCAAATGACAAATGTCACAATGCTAAATGTCAAAAATGAAAAGTGTCACCATGAAAAATGTCAAAAATGACAAATTTCAAGATGGCAAATGTCAAAACTGACAAATGTCACAATGCTAAATGTCAAAAATGATAAGTGTCACCATGAAAAATCTCAAAAATGACAAATTTCAAGATGGCAAATGTCCAAGATGTCAAATGACAAATGTCACAATGCTAAATGTCAAAAATGAAAAGTGTCACCATGAAAAATGTAAAAAATGACAAATTTTAAGATGGCAAATGTCAAAGATGTCAAATGACAAATGTCACAATGCTAAATGTCAAAAATGAAAAGTGTCAAAAATGACAAATTTTAAGATGGCAAATGTCAAAGATGTCAAATGACAAATGTCACAATGCTAAATGTCAAAAATGAAAAGTGTCAAAAATGACAAATTTCAAGATGGCAAATGTCTAAGATGTCAAATGTCAAATGTCACAATGCTAAATGTCAAAAATGAAAAGTGTCACCGTGAAAAATGTCAAAAATGACAAATTTCAAGATGGCAAATGTCAAAGATGTCAAATGACAAATGTCACAATGCTAAATGTCAAAAATGAAAATTGTCACCATGAAAAATGTCAAAAATGACAAATTTCAAGATGGCAAATGTCAAAGATGTCAAATGACAAATGTCACAATGCTAAATGTCAAAAATGAAAAGTGTCCCCATGAAAAATGTCAATAATGACAAGTTTCAAGATGGCAAATGTCAAAGATGTCAAATGACAAATGTCACAATGCTAAATGTCAAAAATGAAAAGTGTCACCATGAAAAATGTCAAAAATGACAAATTTCAAGATGGCAAATGTCAAAGATGTCGAATATGACAAATGTCACAATGCTAAATGTCAAAAATGAAAAGTGTCACCATGAAAAATGTCAAAAATGACAAATTTCAAGATGGCAAATGTCAAAGATGTCAAATGAGAAATGTCACAATGCTAAATGTCGAAAATGAAAAGTGTCACCATGAAAAATGTCAAAAATGATAAATTTCAAGATGGCAAATATCAAAGATGTCAAATGACAAATGTCACAATGCTAAATGTCAAAAATGACAAATTTCAAGATGGCAAATGTCAAAGATGTCAAATGACAAATGTCAAAAATGAAAAGTGTCACCATGAAAAATGTCAAAAATGACAAATTTCAAGATGGCAAATGTCAAAGATGTCAAATGACAAATGTCACAATGCTAAATGTCAAAAATGAAAAGTGTTCACCATGAAAAATGTCAAAAATAACAAATTTCAAGATGGCAAATGTCAAAGATGTCAAATGACAAATGTCACAATGCTAAATGTCAAAAATGAAAAGTGTCACCATGAAAAATGTCAAAAATGACAAATTTCAAGATGGCAAATGTCAAAGATGTCAAATGACAAATGTCACAATGCTAAATGTCAAAAATGAAAAGTGTCACCATGAAAAATGTCAAAAATAACAAATTTCAAGATGGCAAATGTTAATGATGTCAAATGACAAATGTCACAATGCTAAATGTCAAAAATGAAAAGTGTCAAAAATGACAAATTTCAAGATGGCAAATGTCAAAACTGACAAATGTCACAATGCTAAATGTCAAAAATGATAAGTGTTACCATGAAAAATGTCAAAAATGACAAATTTCAAGATGGCAAATGTTCAAGATGTCAAATGACAAATGTCACAATGCTAAATGTCAAAAATGACAAATTTCAAGATGGCAAATGTCAAAGATGTCAAATGACAAATGTCACAATGCTAAATGTCAAAAATGAAAAGTGTCACCATGAAAAATGTCAAAAATGACAAATTTCAAGATGGCAAATGTCAAAGATGTCAAATGACAAATGTCACAATGCTAAATGTCAAAAATGAAAAGTGTCACCATGAAAAATGTCAAAAATGACAAATTTCAAGATGGCAAATGTCAAAACTGGCAAATGTCACAATGCTAAATGTCAAAAATGACAAGTGTCACCATGAAAAATGTCAAAAATGACAAATTTCAAGATGGCAAATGTCCAAGATGTCAAATGACAAATGTCACAATGCTAAATGTCAAAAATGACAAATTTCAAGATGGCAAATGTCAAAGATGTCAAATGACAAATGTCACAATGCTAAATGTCAAAAATGAAAAGTGTCACCATGAAAAATGTCAAAAATGACAAATTTCAAGATGGCAAATGTCAAAACTGACAAATGTCACAATGCTAAATGTCAAAAATGATAAGTGTCACCATGAAAAATCTCAAAAATGACAAATTTCAAGATGGCAAATGTCCAAGATGTCAAATGACAAATGTCACAATGCTAAATGTCAAAAATGAAAAGTGTCACCATGAAAAATGTAAAAAATGACAAATTTTAAGATGGCAAATGTCAAAGATGTCAAATGACAAATGTCACAATGCTAAATGTCAAAAATGAAAAGTGTCAAAAATGACAAATTTCAAGATGGCAAATGTTAAGATGTCAAATGTCAAATGTCACAATGCTAAATGTCAAAAATGAAAAGTGTCACCGTGAAAAATGTCAAAAATGAAAAATTTCAAGATGGCAAATGTCAAAGATGTCAAATGACAAATGTCAAAAATGAAAAGTGTCACCATGAAAAATGTCAAAAATGACAAATTTCAAGATGGCAAATGTCCAAGATGTCAAATGACAAATGTCACAATGCTAAATGTCAAAAATGAAAAGTGTCACCATAAAAAATGTCAAAAATGACAAATTTTAAGATGGCAAATGTCAAAGATGTCAAATGACAAATGTCACAATGCTAAATGTCAAAAATGAAAAGTGTCAAAAATGACAAATTTCAAGATGGCAAATGTCTAAGATGTCAAATGTCAAATGTCACAATGCTAAATGTCAAAAATGAAAAGTGTCACCGTGAAAAATGTCAAAAATGACAAATTTCAAGATGGCAAATGTCAAAGATGTCAAATGACAAATGTCACAATGCTAAATGTCAAAAATGAAAAGTGTCACCATGAAAAATCTCAAAAATGACAAATTTCAATATGGCAAATGTCCAAGATGTCAAATGACAAATGTCACAATGCTAAATGTCAAAAATGATAAGTGTCACCATGCAAAATGTCAAAAATGACAAATTTCAAGATGGCAAATGTCAAAGATGTCAAATGACAAATGTCACAATGCTAAATGTCAAAAATGAAAAGTGTCACATTGAAAAATGTCAAAAATGACAAATTTCAAGATGGCAAATGTCAAAGATGTCAAATGACAAATGTCACAATGCTAAATGTCAAAAATGAAAAGTGTCACCATGAAAAATGTCAAAAATGTCAAAGATGACAAATGTCACAATGCTAAATGTCAAAAATGAAAAGTGTCACCATGAAAAATGTCAAAAATGACAAATTTCAAGATGGCAAATGTCAAAACTGACAAATGTCACAATGCTAAATGTCAAAAATGATAAGTGTCACCATGAAAAATCTCAAAAATGACAAATTTCAAGATGGCAAATGTCCAAGATGTCAAATGACAAATGTCACAATGCTAAATGTCAAAAATGAAAAGTGTCACCATGAAAAATGTCAAAATTGACAAATTTTAAGATGGCAAATGTCAAAGATGTCAAATGACAAATGTCACAATGCTAAATGTCAAAAATGAAAAGTGTCAAAAATGACAAATTTCAAGATGGCAAATGTCTAAGATGTCAAATGACAAACGTCACAATGCTAAATGTCAAAAATGAAAAGTGTCACCATGAAAAATGTCAAAAATGACAAATTTCAAGATGGCAAATGTCAAAACTGACAAATGTCACAATGCTAAATGTCAAAAATGATAAGTGTCACCATGAAAAATGTCAAAAATGACAAATTTTAAGATGGCAAATGTCCAAGATGTCAAATGACAAATGTCACAATGCTAAATGTAAAAAATGACAAATTTAAAGATGGCAAATCTCAAAGATGTCAAATGACAAATGTCACAATGCTAAATGTCAAAAATGAAAAGTGTCACCATGAAAAATGTCAAAAATGACAAATTTCAAGATGGCAAATATCAAAGACGTCAAATGACAAATGTCACAATGCTAAATGTCAAAAAAGAAAAGTGTCACCATGAAAAATGTCAAAAATGACAAATTTCAAGATGGCAAATATCAAAGATGTCAAATGACAAATGTCAAAATGCTAAATGTCAAAAATGACATATTTCAAGATGGCAAATGTCAAAGATGTCAAATGACAAATGTCACAATGCTAAATGTCAAAAATGAAAAGTGTCACCATGAAAAATGTCAAAAATGACAAATTTCAAGATGGCAAATGTCCAAGATGTCAAATCACAAATGTCACAATGCTAAATGTCAAAAATGACCAATTTCAAGATGGCAAATGTCAAAGATGTCAAATGACAAACGTCACAATGCTAAATGTCAAAAATGAAAAGTGTCACCATGAAAAATGTCAAAAATGACAAATTTCAAGATGGCAAATGTCAAAGATGTCAAATGACAAATGCCACAATGCTAAATGTCAAAAATGAAAAGTGTCACCATGAAAAATGTCAAAAATCACAAATTTTAAGATGACAAATGTCAAAGATGTCAAATGACAAATGTCACAATGCTAAATGTCAAAAATGAAAAGTGTCACCATGAAAAATGTCAAAAATGACAAATTTCAAGATGGCAAATATGTCAAATGACAAATGTCACAATGCTAAATGTCAAAAATGAAAAGTGTCACCGTGAAAAATGTCAAAAATAACAAATTTCAAGATGGCAAATGTCAAAGATGTCAAATGACAAATGTCACAATGCTAAATGTCAAAAATGAAAAGTGTCACCATAAAAAATGTCAAAAATGACAAATTTCAAGATGGCAAATGTCAAAACTGACAAATATCACAATGCTAAATGTCAAAAATGATAAGTGTCACCATGAAAAATGTCAAAAATGACAAATTTCAAGATGGCAAATGTCCAAGATGTCAAATGACAACTGTCACAATGCTAAATGTCAAAAATGACAAATTTCAAGATGGCAAATGTCAAAGATGTCAAATGACAAATGTCACAATGCTAAATGTCAAAAATGAAAAGTGTCACCATGAAAAATGTCAAAAATGACAAATTTCAAGATGGCAAATGTCAAAGATGTCAAATGACAAATGTCACAATGCTAAATGTCAAAAATGAAAAGTGTCACCATGAAAAATGTCAAAAATAACAAATTTCAAGATGGCAAATGTCAAAGATGTCAAATGACAAATGTCACAATGCTAAATGTCAAAAATGAAAAGTGTCACCATGAAAAATGTCAAAAATGACAAATTTCAAGATGGCAAATGTCAAAGATGTCAAATGTCACAATGCTAAATGTCAAAAATGAAAAGTGTCACCATGAAAAATGTCAAAAATGACCAATTTCAAGATGGCAAATGTCAAAGATGTCAAATGACAAATGCCACAATGCTAAATGTCAAAAATGAAAAGTGTCACCATGAAAAATGTCAAAAATAACAAATTTTAAGATGGCAAATGTCAAAGATGTCAAATGACAAATGTCACAATGCTAAATGTCAAAAATGAAAAGTGTCACCATGAAAAATGTCAAAAATGACAAATTTCAAGATGGCAAATATGTCAAATGACAAATGTCACAATGCTAAATGTCAAAAATGAAAAGTGTCACCGTGAAAAATGTCAAAAATAACAAATTTCAAGATGGCAAATGTCAAAGATGTCAAATGACAAATGTTACAATGCTAAATGTCAAAAATGAAAAGTGTCACCATGAAAAATGTCAAAAATGACAAATTTCAAGATGGCAAATGTCAAAACTGACAAATATCACAATGCTAAATGTCAAAAATGATAAGTGTCACCATGAAAAATGTAAAAAATGACAAATTTCAAGATGACAAATGTCCAAGATGTCAAATGACAACTGTCACAATGCTAAATGTCAAAAATGACAAATTTCAAGATGGCAAATGTCAAAGATGTCAAATGACAAATGTCACAATGCTAAATGTCAAAAATGAAAAGTGTCACCATGAAAAATGTCAAAAATGACAAATTTCAAGATGGCAAATGTCAAAGATGTCAAATGACAAATGTCACAATGCTAAATGTCAAAAATGAAAAGTGTCACCATGAAAAATGTCAAAAATAACAAATTTCAAGATGGCAAATGTCAAAGATGTCAAATGACAAATGTCACAATGCTAAATGTAAAAAATGACAAATTTCAAGATGGCAAATCTCAAAGATGTCAAATGACAAATGTCACAATGCTAAATGTCAAAAATGAAAAGTGTCACCATGAAAAATGTCAAAAATAACAAATTTCAAGATGGCAAATGTCAAAGATGTCAAATGACAAATGTCACAATGCTAAATGTCAAAAATGAAAAGTGTCACCATGAAAAATGTCAAAAATAACAAATTTCAAGATGGCAAATGTCAAAGATGTCAAATGACAAATGTCACAATGCTAAATGTCAAAAAGGAAAAGTGTCACCATGAAAAATGTCAAAAATGACAAATTTCAAGATGGCAAATGTCAAAGATGTCAAATGACAAATGTCACAATGCTAAATGTCAAAAATGAAAAGTGTCACCATGAAAAATGTCAAAAATGACAAATTTCAAGATGGCAAATGTCAAAGATGTCAAATGACAAATGTCACAATGCTAAATGTCAAAAATGAAAAGTGTCACCATGAAAAATGTTAAAAATGACAAATTTCAAGATGGCAAATGTCAAAGATGTCAAATGACAAATGTCACAATGCTAAATGTCAAAAATGAAAAGTGTCACCATGAAAAATGTCAAAAATGACAAATTTCAAGATGGCAAATGTCAAAACTGACAAATGTCACAATGCTAAATGTCAAAAATGATAAGTGTCACCATGCAAAATGTCAAAAATGACAAATTTCAAGATGGCAAATGTCAAAGATGTCAAATGACAAATGTCACAATGCTAAATGTCAAAAATGAAAAGTGTCACCATGAAAAATGTCAAAAATAACAAATTTCAAGATGGCAAATGTCAAAGATGTCAAATGACAAACGTCACAATGCTAAATGTCAAAAATGAAAAGTGTCACCATGAAAAATGTCAAAAATGTCAAATTTCAAAATGGCAAATGTCAAAGATGTCAAATGACAAATGTCACAATGCTAAATGTCAAAAATGAAAAGTGTCACCATGAAAAATGTCAAAAATGACAAATTTCAAGATGGCAAATGTCAAAGATGTCAAATGATAAATGTCACAATGCTAAATGTCAAAAATGAAAAGTGTCACCATGAAAAATGTTAAAAATGACAAATTTCAAGATGGCAAATGTCAAAGATGTCAAATAACAAATGTCACAATGCTAAATGTCAAAAATGAAAAGTGTCACCATGAAAAATGTCAAAAATGACAAATTTCAAGATGGCAAATGTCAAAAATGACAAATGTCACAATGCTAAATGTCAAAAATGATAAGTGTCACCATGCAAAATGTCAAAAATGACAAATTTCAAGATGGCAAATGTCAAAGATGTCAAATGACAAATGTCACAATGCTAAATGTCAAAAATGAAAAGTGTCACATTGAAAAATGTCAAAAATGACAAATTTCAAGATGGCAAATGTCAAAGATGTCAAATGACAAATGTCACAATGCTAAATGTCAAAAATGAAAAGTGTCACCATGAAAAATGTCAAAAATGTCAAAGATGACAAATGTCACAATGCTAAATGTCAAAAATGAAAAGTGTCACCATGAAAAATGTCAAAAATGACAAATTTCAAGATGGCAAATGTCAAAACTGACAAATGTCACAATGCTAAATGTCAAAAATGATACGTGTCACCATGAAAAATCTCAAAAATGACAAATTTCAAGATGGCAAATGTCCAAGATGTCAAATGACAAATGTCACAATGCTAAATGTCAAAAATGAAAAGTGTCACCATGAAAAATGTCAAAAATGACAAATTTTAAGATGGCAAATGTCAAAGATGTCAAATGACAAATGTCACAATGCTAAATGTCAAAAATGAAAAGTGTCAAAAATGACAAATTTCAAGATGGCAAATGTCTAAGATGTCAAATGTCAAATGTCACAATGCTAAATGTCAACAATGAAAAGTGTCACCGTGAAAAATGTCAAAAATGACAAATTTCAAGATGGCAAATGTCAAAGATGTCAAATGACAAATGTCAAAAATGAAAAGTGTCACCATGAAAAATGTCAAAAATGACAAATTTCAAGATGGCAAATGTCCAAGATGTCAAATGACAAATGTCACAATGCTAAATGTCAAAAATGAAAAGTGTCACCATAAAAAATATCAAAAATGACAAATTTTAAGATGGCAAATGTCAAAGATGTCAAATGACAAATGTCACAATGCTAAATGTCAAAAATGAAAAGTGTCAAAAATGACAAATTTCAAGATGGCAAATGTCTAAGATGTCAAATGTCAAATGTCACAATGCTAAATGTCAAAAATAAAAAGTGTCACCGTGAAAAATGTCAAAAATGACAAATTTCAAGATGGCAAATGTCAAAGATGTCAAATGACAAATGTCACAATGCTAAATGTCAAAAATGAAAAGTGTCACCATGAAAAATCTCAAAAATGACAAATTTCAATATGGCAAATGTCCAAGATGTCAAATGACAAATGTCACAATGCTAAATGTCAAAAATGAAAAGTGTCACCATGAAAAATGTCAAAAATGACAAATTTTAAGATGGCAAATGTCAAAGATGTCAAATGACAAATGTCACAATGCTAAATGTCAAAAATGAAAAGTGTCAAAAATGACAAATTTCAAGATGGCAAATGTCTAAGATGTCAAATGTCAAATGTCACAATGCTAAATGTCAAAAATGAAAAGTGTCACCGTGAAAAATGTCAAAAATGACAAATTTCAAGATGGCAAATGTCAAAGATGTCAAATGACAAATGTCACAATGCTAAATGTCAAAAATGAAAAGTGTCACCATGAAAAATGTCAAAAATGACAAATTTCAAGATGGCAAATGTCAAAGATGTCAAATGACAAATGTCACAATGCTAAATGTCAAAAATGAAAAGTGTCCCCATGAAAAATGTCAATAATGACAAGTTTCAAGATGGCAAATGTCAAAGATGTCAAATGACAAATGTCACAATGCTAAATGTCAAAAATGAAAAGTGTCACCATGAAAAATGTCAAAAATGACAAATTTCAAGATGGCAAATGTCAAAGATGTCGAATATGACAAATGTCACAATGCTAAATGTCAAAAATGAAAAGTGTCACCATGAAAAATGTCAAAAATGACAAATTTCAAGATGGCAAATGTCAAAGATGTCAAATGACAAATGTCACAATGCTAAATGTCGAAAATGAAAAGTGTCACCATGAAAAATGTCAAAAATGATAAATTTCAAGATGGCAATTGTGCAAGATGTCAAATGACAAATGTCACAATGCTAAATGTCAAAAATGACAAATTTCAAGATGGCAAATGTCAAAGATGTCAAATGACCAATGTCACAATGCTAAATGTCAAAAATGAAAAGTGTCACCATGAAAAATGTCAAAAATGACAAATTTCAAGATGGCAAATGTCAAAGATGTCAAATGACAAATGTCACAATGCTAAATGTCAAAAATGAAAAGTGTCACCATGAAAAATGTCAAAAATAACAAATTTCAAGATGGCAAATGTCAAAGATGTCAAATGACAAATGTCACAATGCTAAATGTCAAAAATGAAAAGTGTCACCATGAAAAATGTCAAAAATGACAAATTTCAAGATGGCAAATGTCAAAGATGTCAAATGACAAATGTCACAATGCTAAATGTCAAAAATGAAAAGTGTCACCATGAAAAATGTCAAAAATAACAAATTTCAAGATGGCAAATGTCAAAGATGTCAAATGACAAATGTCACAATGCTAAATGTCAAAAATGAAAAGTGTCAAAAATGACAAATTTCAAGATGGCAAATGTCAAAACTGACAAATGTCACAATGCTAAATGTCAAAAATGATAAGTGTTACCATGAAAAATGTCAAAAATGACAAATTTCAAGATGGCAAATGTTCAAGATGTCAAATGACAAATGTCACAATGCTAAATGTCAAAAATGACAAATTTCAAGATGGCAAATGTCAAAGATGTCAATGCTAAATGTCAAAAATGAAAAGTGTCAAAAATGACAAATTTCAAGATGGCAAATGTCACAATGCTAAATGTCAAAAATGACAAATTTCAAGATGGCAAATGTCAAAGATGTCAAATGACAAATGTCACAATGCTAAATGTCAAAAATGAAAAGTGTCACCATGAAAAATGTCAAAAATGACAAATTTCAAGATGGCAAATGTCAAAGATGTCAAATGACAAATGTCACAATGCTAAATGTCAAAAATGAAAAGTGTCACCATGAAAAATGTCAAAAATGACAAATTTCAAGATGGCAAATGTCAAAACTGGCAAATGTCACAATGCTAAATGTCAAAAATGACAAGTGTCACCATGAAAAATGTCAAAAATGACAAATTTCAAGATGGCAAATATCAAAGATGTCAAATGACAAATGTCACAATGCTAAATGTCAAAAATGACAAATTTCAAGATGGCAAATGTCAAAGATGTCAAATGAGAAATGTCACAATGCTAAATGTCAAAAATGAAAAGTGTCACCATGAAAAATGTCAAAAATGACAAATTTCAAGATGGCAAATGTCCAAGATGTCAAATGACAAATGTCACAATGCTAAATGTCAAAAATGACAAATTTCAAGATGGAAAATGTCAAAGATGTCAAATGACAAATGTCACAATGCTAAATGTCAAAAATGAAAAGTGTCACCATGAAAAATGTCAAAAATGACAAATTTCAAGATGGCAAATGTCAAAGATGTCAAATGACAAATGTCACAATGCTAAATGTCAAAAATGAAAAGTGTCACCATGAAAAATGTCAAAAAGAACAAATTTCAAGATGGCAAATGTCAAAGATGTCAAAACTGACAAATGTCAAAATGCTAAATGTCAAAAATGATAAGTGTCACCATGAAAAATGTCAAAAATGACAAATTTCAAGATGGCAAATGTCCAAGATGTGAAATGACAAATGTCACAATGCTAAATGTCAAAAATGAAAAATTTCAAGATGGCAAATGTCAAAGATGTCAAATGACAAATGTCACAATGCTAAATGTCAAAAATGAAAAGTGTCACCATGAAAAATGTCAAAAATGACAAATTTCAAGATGGCAAATGTCAAAGATGTCGAATATGACAAATGTCACAATGCTAAATGTCAAAAATGAAAAGTGTCACCATGAAAAATGTCAAAAATGACAAATTTCAAGATGGCAAATGTCAAAGATGTCAAATGACACATGTCACAATGCTAAATGTCGAAAATGAAAAGTGTCACCATGAAAAATGTCAAAAATGATAAATTTCAAGATGGCAAATATCAAAGATGTCAAATGACAAATGTCACAATGCTAAATGTCAAAAATGACAAATTTCAAGATGGCAAATGTCAAAGATGTCAAATGACAAATGTCACAATGCTAAATGTCAAAAATGAAAAGTGTCACCATGAAAAATGTCAAAAATGACAAATTTCAAGATGGCAAATGTCAAAGATGTCAAATGACAAATGTCACAATGCTAAATGTCAAAAATGAAAAGTGTCACCATGAAAAATGTCAAAAATAACAAATTTCAAGATGGCAAATGTCAAAGATGTCAAATGACAAATGTCACAATGCTAAATGTCAAAAATGAAAAGTGTCACCATAAAAAATGTCAAAAATGACAAATTTCAAGATGGCAAATGTCAAAGATTTCAAATGACAAATGTCACAATGCTAAATGTCAAAAATGAAAAGTGTCACCATGAAAAATGTCAAAAATGACAAATTTCAAGATGGCAAATGTCAAAGATGTCAAATGACAAATGTCACAATGCTAAATGACAAAAATGAAAAGTGTCACCATGAAAAATGTCAAAAATAACAAATTTCAAGATGGCAAATGTCAAAGATGTCAAATGACAAATGTCACAATGCTAAATGTCAAAAATGAAAAGTGTCACCATGAAAAATGTCAAAAATGACAAATTTCAAGATGGCAAATGTCAAAGATGTCAAATGACAAATGTCACAATGCTAAATGTCAAAAATGAAAAGTGTCACCATGAAAAATGTCAAAAATGACAAATTTTAAGATGGCAAATGTCAAAGATGTCAAATGACAAATGTCACAATGCTAAATGTCAAAAATGAAAAGTGACAAAAATGACAAATTTCAAGATGGCAAATGTCAAAGATGTCAAATGACAAATGTCACAATGCTAAATGTCAAAAATGAAAAGTGTCACCATGAAAAATGTCAAAAATGACAAATTTCAAGATGGCAAATGTCAAAACTGACAAATGTCACAATGCTAAATGTCAAAAATGATAAGTGTCACCATGAAAAATGTCAAAAATGACAAATTTCAAGAT
Organism: Altica lythri; assembly: GCA_964028335.1. Lineage (NCBI taxonomy): Eukaryota > Metazoa > Arthropoda > Insecta > Coleoptera > Chrysomelidae > Altica > Altica lythri. Next base: position 10,019,621 of record OZ034800.1, on the reverse strand, counting down.
GGCAAATGTCCAAGATGTCAAATGACAAATGTCACAATGCTAAATGTCAAAAATGAAAAGTGTCACCATGAAAAATGTCAAAAATGACAAATTTCAAGATGGCAAATGTCAAAGATGTCAAATGACAAATGTCACAATGCTAAATGTCAAAAATGAAAAGTGACAAAAATGACAAATTTCAAGATGGCAAATGTCTAAGGTGTCAAATGACAAATGTCACAATGCTAAATGTCAAAAATGAAAAGTGTCACCGTGAAAAATGTCAAAAATGACAAATTTCAAGATGGCAAATGTCAAAGATGTCAAATGACAAATGTCACAATGCTAAATGTCAAAAATAAAAAGTGTCACCATGAAAAATGACAAATTTCAAGATGGCAAATGTCAAAGATGTCAAATGACAAATGTCACATTGCTAAATGTCAAAAATGAAAAGTGTCCCGATGAAAAATGTCAATAATGACAAATTTCAAGATGGCAAATGTCAAAGATGTCAAATGACAAATGTCACAATGCTAAATGTCAAAAATGAAAAGTGTCACCATGAAAAATGTCAAAAATGACAAATTTCAAGATGGCAAATGTCAAAGATGTCGAATATGACAAATGTCACAATGCTAAATGTCAAAAATGAAAAGTGTCACCATGAAAAATGTCAAAAATGACAAATTTTAAGATAGCAAATGTCAAAACTGACAAATGTCACAATGCTAAATGTCAAAAATGATAAGTGTCACCATGAAAAATGTCAAAAATGACAAATTTCAAGATGGCAAATGTCCAAGATGTCAAATGACAAATGTCACAATGCTAAATGTCAAAAATGAAAAGTGTCAAAAATGACAAATTTCAAGATGGCAAATGTCTAAGATGTCAAATGACAAATGTCACAATGCTAAATGTCAAAAATGAAAAGTGTCACCGTGAAAAATGTCAAAAATGACAAATTTCAAGATGGCAAATTTCAAAGATGTCAAATGACAAATGTCACAATGCTAAATGTCAAAAATGAAAAGTGTCACCATGAAAAATGTCAAAAATGACAAATTTTAAGATGGCAAATATCAAAGATGTCAAATGACAAATGTCACAATGCTAAATGTCAAAAATGAAAAGTGTCCCCATGAAAAATGTCAATAATGACAAATTTCAAGATGGCAAATGTCAAAGATGTCAAATGACAAATGTCAAAAATGAAAAGTGTCACCATGAAAAATGTCAAAAATGACAAATTTCAAGATGGCAAGTGTCAAAGATGTCGAATATGACAAATGTCACAATGCTAAATGTCAAAAATGAAAAGTGTCACCATGAAAAATGTCAAAAATGACAAATTTCAAGATGGCAAATGTCAAAGATGTCAAATGACAAATGTCACAATGCTAAATGTCAAAAATAAAAATTGTCACCATGAAAAATGTCAAAAATGACAAATTTCAAGATGGCAAATATCAAAGATGTCAAATGACAAATGTCACAATGCTAAATGTCAAAAATGACAAATTTCAAGATGGCAAATGTCAAAGATGTCAAATGACAAATGTCACAATGCTAAATGTCAAAAATGAAAAGTGTCACCATAAAAAATGTCAAAAATGACAAATTTCAAGATGGCAAATGTCAAAGATGTCAAATGACAAGAGTCACAATGCTAAATGTCAAAAATAAAAAGTGTCACCATGAAAAATGTCAAAAATAACAAATTTCAAGATGGCAAATGTCAAAGATGTCAAATGACAAATGTCACAATGCTAAATGTCAAAAATGAAAAGTGTCACCATGAAAAATGTCAAAAATGACAAATTTCAAGATGGCAAATGTCAAAGATGTCAAATGACAAATGTCACAATGCTAAATGTCAAAAATGAAAAGTGTCACCATGAAAAATCTCAAAAATAACAAATTTTAAGATGGCAAATGTCAAAGATGTCAAATGACAAAGGTCACAATGCTAAATGTCAAAAATGAAAAGTGTCACCATGAAAAATGTCAAAAATGAAAAATTTCAAGATGGCAAATGTCAAAACTGACAAATGTCACAATGCTAAATGTCAAAAATGATAATTGTCACCATAAAAAATGTCAAAAATGACAAATTTCAAGATGGCAAATGTCAAAGATGTCAAATGACAAATGTCACAATGCTAAATGTCAAAAATGAAAAGTGTCACAATGAAAAATGTCAAAAATGACAAATTTCAAGATGGCAAATGTCAAAGATGTCAAATGACAAATGTCACAATGCTATATGTCAAAAATGAAAAGTGTCACCATGAAAAATGTCAAAAATAACAAATTTCAAGATGGCAAATGTCAAAGATGTCAAATGACAAATGTCACAATGCTAAATGTCAAAAATGAAAAGTGTCACCATGAAAAATGTCAAAAATGACAAATTTCAAGATGGCAAATGTCAAAGATGTCAAATGACAAATGTCACAATGCTAAATGTCAAAAATGAAAAGTGTCACCATGAAAAATGTCAAAAATGACAAATTTCAAGATGGCAAATGTCAAAGATGTCAAATGACAAATGTCACAATGCTAAATGTCAAAAATGAAAAGTGTCACCATGAAAAATGTCAAAAATGACAAATTTCAACATAGCAAATGTCAAAGATGTCAAATGACAAATGTCACAATGCTAAATGTCAAAAATGACAAATTTCAAGATGGCAAAGGTCAAAGATGTCAAATGACAAATGTCACAATGCTAAATGTCAAAAATGAAAACTGTCACCATGAAAAATGTCAAAAATGACAAATTTCAAGATGGCAAATGTCAAAGATGTCAAATGACAAATGTCACAATGCTAAATGTCAAAAATGAAAAGTGTCACCATGAAAAATGTCAAAAATGACAAATTTCAAGATGGCAAATGTCAAAGATGTCAAATGACAAATGTCACAATGCTAAATGTCAAAAATGAAAAGTGTCACCATGAAAAATGTCAAAAATGACAAATTTCAAGATGGCAAATGTCAAAACTGACAAATGTCACAATGCTAAATGTCAAAAATGATACGTGTCACCATGAAAAATCTCAAAAATGACAAATTTCAAGATGGCAAATGTCCAAGATGTCAAATGACAAATGTCACAATGCTAAATGTCAAAAATGAAAAGTGTCACCATGAAAAATGTCAAAAATGACAAATTTTAAGATGGCAAATGTCAAAGATGTCAAATGACAAATGTCACAATGCTAAATGTCAAAAATGAAAAGTGTCAAAAATGACAAATTTCAAGATGGCAAATGTCTAAGATGTCAAATGTCAAATGTCACAATGCTAAATGTCAACAATGAAAAGTGTCACCGTGAAAAATGTCAAAAATGACAAATTTCAAGATGGCAAATGTCAAAGATGTCAAATGACAAATGTCAAAAATGAAAAGTGTCACCATGAAAAATGTCAAAAATGACAAATTTCAAGATGGCAAATGTCCAAGATGTCAAATGACAAATGTCACAATGCTAAATGTCAAAAATGAAAAGTGTCACCATAAAAAATATCAAAAATGACAAATTTTAAGATGGCAAATGTCAAAGATGTCAAATGACAAATGTCACAATGCTAAATGTCAAAAATGAAAAGTGTCAAAAATGACAAATTTCAAGATGGCAAATGTCTAAGATGTCAAATGTCAAATGTCACAATGCTAAATGTCAAAAATAAAAAGTGTCACCGTGAAAAATGTCAAAAATGACAAATTTCAAGATGGCAAATGTCAAAGATGTCAAATGACAAATGTCACAATGCTAAATGTCAAAAATGAAAAGTGTCACCATGAAAAATCTCAAAAATGACAAATTTCAATATGGCAAATGTCCAAGATGTCAAATGACAAATGTCACAATGCTAAATGTCAAAAATGAAAAGTGTCACCATGAAAAATGTCAAAAATGACAAATTTTAAGATGGCAAATGTCAAAGATGTCAAATGACAAATGTCACAATGCTAAATGTCAAAAATGAAAAGTGTCAAAAATGACAAATTTCAAGATGGCAAATGTCTAAGATGTCAAATGTCAAATGTCACAATGCTAAATGTCAAAAATGAAAAGTGTCACCGTGAAAAATGTCAAAAATGACAAATTTCAAGATGGCAAATGTCAAAGATGTCAAATGACAAATGTCACAATGCTAAATGTCAAAAATGAAAAGTGTCACCATGAAAAATGTCAAAAATGACAAATTTCAAGATGGCAAATGTCAAAGATGTCAAATGACAAATGTCACAATGCTAAATGTCAAAAATGAAAAGTGTCCCCATGAAAAATGTCAATAATGACAAGTTTCAAGATGGCAAATGTCAAAGATGTCAAATGACAAATGTCACAATGCTAAATGTCAAAAATGAAAAGTGTCACCATGAAAAATGTCAAAAATGACAAATTTCAAGATGGCAAATGTCAAAGATGTCGAATATGACAAATGTCACAATGCTAAATGTCAAAAATGAAAAGTGTCACCATGAAAAATGTCAAAAATGACAAATTTCAAGATGGCAAATGTCAAAGATGTCAAATGACAAATGTCACAATGCTAAATGTCGAAAATGAAAAGTGTCACCATGAAAAATGTCAAAAATGATAAATTTCAAGATGGCAATTGTGCAAGATGTCAAATGACAAATGTCACAATGCTAAATGTCAAAAATGACAAATTTCAAGATGGCAAATGTCAAAGATGTCAAATGACCAATGTCACAATGCTAAATGTCAAAAATGAAAAGTGTCACCATGAAAAATGTCAAAAATGACAAATTTCAAGATGGCAAATGTCAAAGATGTCAAATGACAAATGTCACAATGCTAAATGTCAAAAATGAAAAGTGTCACCATGAAAAATGTCAAAAATAACAAATTTCAAGATGGCAAATGTCAAAGATGTCAAATGACAAATGTCACAATGCTAAATGTCAAAAATGAAAAGTGTCACCATGAAAAATGTCAAAAATGACAAATTTCAAGATGGCAAATGTCAAAGATGTCAAATGACAAATGTCACAATGCTAAATGTCAAAAATGAAAAGTGTCACCATGAAAAATGTCAAAAATAACAAATTTCAAGATGGCAAATGTCAAAGATGTCAAATGACAAATGTCACAATGCTAAATGTCAAAAATGAAAAGTGTCAAAAATGACAAATTTCAAGATGGCAAATGTCAAAACTGACAAATGTCACAATGCTAAATGTCAAAAATGATAAGTGTTACCATGAAAAATGTCAAAAATGACAAATTTCAAGATGGCAAATGTTCAAGATGTCAAATGACAAATGTCACAATGCTAAATGTCAAAAATGACAAATTTCAAGATGGCAAATGTCAAAGATGTCAATGCTAAATGTCAAAAATGAAAAGTGTCAAAAATGACAAATTTCAAGATGGCAAATGTCACAATGCTAAATGTCAAAAATGACAAATTTCAAGATGGCAAATGTCAAAGATGTCAAATGACAAATGTCACAATGCTAAATGTCAAAAATGAAAAGTGTCACCATGAAAAATGTCAAAAATGACAAATTTCAAGATGGCAAATGTCAAAGATGTCAAATGACAAATGTCACAATGCTAAATGTCAAAAATGAAAAGTGTCACCATGAAAAATGTCAAAAATGACAAATTTCAAGATGGCAAATGTCAAAACTGGCAAATGTCACAATGCTAAATGTCAAAAATGACAAGTGTCACCATGAAAAATGTCAAAAATGACAAATTTCAAGATGGCAAATATCAAAGATGTCAAATGACAAATGTCACAATGCTAAATGTCAAAAATGACAAATTTCAAGATGGCAAATGTCAAAGATGTCAAATGAGAAATGTCACAATGCTAAATGTCAAAAATGAAAAGTGTCACCATGAAAAATGTCAAAAATGACAAATTTCAAGATGGCAAATGTCCAAGATGTCAAATGACAAATGTCACAATGCTAAATGTCAAAAATGACAAATTTCAAGATGGAAAATGTCAAAGATGTCAAATGACAAATGTCACAATGCTAAATGTCAAAAATGAAAAGTGTCACCATGAAAAATGTCAAAAATGACAAATTTCAAGATGGCAAATGTCAAAGATGTCAAATGACAAATGTCACAATGCTAAATGTCAAAAATGAAAAGTGTCACCATGAAAAATGTCAAAAAGAACAAATTTCAAGATGGCAAATGTCAAAGATGTCAAAACTGACAAATGTCAAAATGCTAAATGTCAAAAATGATAAGTGTCACCATGAAAAATGTCAAAAATGACAAATTTCAAGATGGCAAATGTCCAAGATGTGAAATGACAAATGTCACAATGCTAAATGTCAAAAATGAAAAATTTCAAGATGGCAAATGTCAAAGATGTCAAATGACAAATGTCACAATGCTAAATGTCAAAAATGAAAAGTGTCACCATGAAAAATGTCAAAAATGACAAATTTCAAGATGGCAAATGTCAAAGATGTCGAATATGACAAATGTCACAATGCTAAATGTCAAAAATGAAAAGTGTCACCATGAAAAATGTCAAAAATGACAAATTTCAAGATGGCAAATGTCAAAGATGTCAAATGACACATGTCACAATGCTAAATGTCGAAAATGAAAAGTGTCACCATGAAAAATGTCAAAAATGATAAATTTCAAGATGGCAAATATCAAAGATGTCAAATGACAAATGTCACAATGCTAAATGTCAAAAATGACAAATTTCAAGATGGCAAATGTCAAAGATGTCAAATGACAAATGTCACAATGCTAAATGTCAAAAATGAAAAGTGTCACCATGAAAAATGTCAAAAATGACAAATTTCAAGATGGCAAATGTCAAAGATGTCAAATGACAAATGTCACAATGCTAAATGTCAAAAATGAAAAGTGTCACCATGAAAAATGTCAAAAATAACAAATTTCAAGATGGCAAATGTCAAAGATGTCAAATGACAAACGTCACAATGCTAAATGTCAAAAATGAAAAGTGTCACCATGAAAAATGTCAAAAATGACAAATTTCAAGATGGCAAATGTCAAAGATGTCAAATGACAAATGTCACAATGCTAAATGTCAAAAATGAAAAGTGTCACCATGAAAAATGTTAAAAATGACAAATTTCAAGATGGCAAATGTCAAAGATGTCAAATGACAAATGTCACAATGCTAAATGTCAAAAATGAAAAGTGTCACCATGAAAAATGTCAAAAATGACAAATTTCAAGATGGCAAATGTCAAAACTGACAAATGTCACAATGCTAAATGTCAAAAATGATAAGTGTCACCATGCAAAATGTCAAAAATGACAAATTTCAAGATGGCAAATGTCAAAGATGTCAAATGACAAATGTCACAATGCTAAATGTCAAAAATGAAAAGTGTCACCATGAAAAATCTCAAAAATGACAAATTTCAATATGGCAAATGTCCAAGATGTCAAATGACAAATGTCACAATGCTAAATGTCAAAAATGAAAAGTGTCACCATGAAAAATGTCAAAAATGACAAATTTTAAGATGGCAAATGTCAAAGATGTCAAATGACAAATGTCACAATGCTAAATGTCAAAAATGAAAAGTGTCAAAAATGACAAATTTCAAGATGGCAAATGTCTAAGATGTCAAATGTCAAATGTCACAATGCTAAATGTCAAAAATGAAAAGTGTCACCGTGAAAAATGTCAAAAATGACAAATTTCAAGATGGCAAATGTCAAAGATGTCAAATGACAAATGTCACAATGCTAAATGTCAAAAATGAAAAGTGTCACCATGAAAAATGTCAAAAATGACAAATTTCAAGATGGCAAATGTCAAAGATGTCAAATGACAAATGTCACAATGCTAAATGTCAAAAATGAAAAGTGTCCCCATGAAAAATGTCAATAATGACAAGTTTCAAGATGGCAAATGTCAAAGATGTCAAATGACAAATGTCACAATGCTAAATGTCAAAAATGAAAAGTGTCACCATGAAAAATGTCAAAAATGACAAATTTCAAGATGGCAAATGTCAAAGATGTCGAATATGACAAATGTCACAATGCTAAATGTCAAAAATGAAAAGTGTCACCATGAAAAATGTCAAAAATGACAAATTTCAAGATGGCAAATGTCAAAGATGTCAAATGACAAATGTCACAATGCTAAATGTCGAAAATGAAAAGTGTCACCATGAAAAATGTCAAAAATGATAAATTTCAAGATGGCAATTGTGCAAGATGTCAAATGACAAATGTCACAATGCTAAATGTCAAAAATGACAAATTTCAAGATGGCAAATGTCAAAGATGTCAAATGACCAATGTCACAATGCTAAATGTCAAAAATGAAAAGTGTCACCATGAAAAATGTCAAAAATGACAAATTTCAAGATGGCAAATGTCAAAGATGTCAAATGACAAATGTCACAATGCTAAATGTCAAAAATGAAAAGTGTCACCATGAAAAATGTCAAAAATAACAAATTTCAAGATGGCAAATGTCAAAGATGTCAAATGACAAATGTCACAATGCTAAATGTCAAAAATGAAAAGTGTCACCATGAAAAATGTCAAAAATGACAAATTTCAAGATGGCAAATGTCAAAGATGTCAAATGACAAATGTCACAATGCTAAATGTCAAAAATGAAAAGTGTCACCATGAAAAATGTCAAAAATAACAAATTTCAAGATGGCAAATGTCAAAGATGTCAAATGACAAATGTCACAATGCTAAATGTCAAAAATGAAAAGTGTCAAAAATGACAAATTTCAAGATGGCAAATGTCAAAACTGACAAATGTCACAATGCTAAATGTCAAAAATGATAAGTGTTACCATGAAAAATGTCAAAAATGACAAATTTCAAGATGGCAAATGTTCAAGATGTCAAATGACAAATGTCACAATGCTAAATGTCAAAAATGACAAATTTCAAGATGGCAAATGTCAAAGATGTCAATGCTAAATGTCAAAAATGAAAAGTGTCAAAAATGACAAATTTCAAGATGGCAAATGTCACAATGCTAAATGTCAAAAATGACAAATTTCAAGATGGCAAATGTCAAAGATGTCAAATGACAAATGTCACAATGCTAAATGTCAAAAATGAAAAGTGTCACCATGAAAAATGTCAAAAATGACAAATTTCAAGATGGCAAATGTCAAAGATGTCAAATGACAAATGTCACAATGCTAAATGTCAAAAATGAAAAGTGTCACCATGAAAAATGTCAAAAATGACAAATTTCAAGATGGCAAATGTCAAAACTGGCAAATGTCACAATGCTAAATGTCAAAAATGACAAGTGTCACCATGAAAAATGTCAAAAATGACAAATTTCAAGATGGCAAATATCAAAGATGTCAAATGACAAATGTCACAATGCTAAATGTCAAAAATGACAAATTTCAAGATGGCAAATGTCAAAGATGTCAAATGAGAAATGTCACAATGCTAAATGTCAAAAATGAAAAGTGTCACCATGAAAAATGTCAAAAATGACAAATTTCAAGATGGCAAATGTCCAAGATGTCAAATGACAAATGTCACAATGCTAAATGTCAAAAATGACAAATTTCAAGATGGAAAATGTCAAAGATGTCAAATGACAAATGTCACAATGCTAAATGTCAAAAATGAAAAGTGTCACCATGAAAAATGTCAAAAATGACAAATTTCAAGATGGCAAATGTCAAAGATGTCAAATGACAAATGTCACAATGCTAAATGTCAAAAATGAAAAGTGTCACCATGAAAAATGTCAAAAAGAACAAATTTCAAGATGGCAAATGTCAAAGATGTCAAAACTGACAAATGTCAAAATGCTAAATGTCAAAAATGATAAGTGTCACCATGAAAAATGTCAAAAATGACAAATTTCAAGATGGCAAATGTCCAAGATGTGAAATGACAAATGTCACAATGCTAAATGTCAAAAATGAAAAATTTCAAGATGGCAAATGTCAAAGATGTCAAATGACAAATGTCACAATGCTAAATGTCAAAAATGAAAAGTGTCACCATGAAAAATGTCAAAAATGACAAATTTCAAGATGGCAAATGTCAAAGATGTCGAATATGACAAATGTCACAATGCTAAATGTCAAAAATGAAAAGTGTCACCATGAAAAATGTCAAAAATGACAAATTTCAAGATGGCAAATGTCAAAGATGTCAAATGACACATGTCACAATGCTAAATGTCGAAAATGAAAAGTGTCACCATGAAAAATGTCAAAAATGATAAATTTCAAGATGGCAAATATCAAAGATGTCAAATGACAAATGTCACAATGCTAAATGTCAAAAATGACAAATTTCAAGATGGCAAATGTCAAAGATGTCAAATGACAAATGTCACAATGCTAAATGTCAAAAATGAAAAGTGTCACCATGAAAAATGTCAAAAATGACAAATTTCAAGATGGCAAATGTCAAAGATGTCAAATGACAAATGTCACAATGCTAAATGTCAAAAATGAAAAGTGTCACCATGAAAAATGTCAAAAATGACAAATTTCAAGATGGCAAATGTCAAAGATGTCAAATGACAAATGTCACAATGCTAAATGTCAAAAATGAAAAGTGTCACCATGAAAAATGTTAAAAATGACAAATTTCAAGATGGCAAATGTCAAAGATGTCAAATGACAAATGTCACAATGCTAAATGTCAAAAATGAAAAGTGTCACCATGAAAAATGTCAAAAATGACAAATTTCAAGATGGCAAATGTCAAAACTGACAAATGTCACAATGCTAAATGTCAAAAATGATAAGTGTCACCATGCAAAATGTCAAAAATGACAAATTTCAAGATGGCAAATGTCAAAGATGTCAAATGACAAATGTCACAATGCTAAATGTCAAAAATGAAAAGTGTCACCATGAAAAATGTCAAAAATAACAAATTTCAAGATGGCAAATGTCAAAGATGTCAAATGACAAACGTCACAATGCTAAATGTCAAAAATGAAAAGTGTCACCATGAAAAATGTCAAAAATGTCAAATTTCAAAATGGCAAATGTCAAAGATGTCAAATGACAAATGTCACAATGCTAAATGTCAAAAATGAAAAGTGTCACCATGAAAAATGTCAAAAATGACAAATTTCAAGATGGCAAATGTCAAAGATGTCAAATGACAAATGTCACAATGCTAAATGTCAAAAATGAAAAGTGTCACCATGAAAAATGTTAAAAATGACAAATTTCAAGATGGCAAATGTCAAAGATGTCAAATAACAAATGTCACAATGCTAAATGTCAAAAATGAAAAGTGTCACCATGAAAAATGTCAAAAATGACAAATTTCAAGATGGCAAATGTCAAAAATGACAAATGTCACAATGCTAAATGTCAAAAATGATAAGTGTCACCATGCAAAATGTCAAAAATGACAAATTTCAAGATGGCAAATGTCAAAGATGTCAAATGACAAATGTCACAATGCTAAATGTCAAAAATGAAAAGTGTCACATTGAAAAATGTCAAAAATGACAAATTTCAAGATGGCAAATGTCAAAGATGTCAAATGACAAATGTCACAATGCTAAATGTCAAAAATGAAAAGTGTCACCATGAAAAATGTCAAAAATGTCAAAGATGACAAATGTCACAATGCTAAATGTCAAAAATGAAAAGTGTCACCATGAAAAATGTCAAAAATGACAAATTTCAAGATGGCAAATGTCAAAACTGACAAATGTCACAATGCTAAATGTCAAAAATGATACGTGTCACCATGAAAAATCTCAAAAATGACAAATTTCAAGATGGCAAATGTCCAAGATGTCAAATGACAAATGTCACAATGCTAAATGTCAAAAATGAAAAGTGTCACCATGAAAAATGTCAAAAATGACAAATTTTAAGATGGCAAATGTCAAAGATGTCAAATGACAAATGTCACAATGCTAAATGTCAAAAATGAAAAGTGTCAAAAATGACAAATTTCAAGATGGCAAATGTCTAAGATGTCAAATGTCAAATGTCACAATGCTAAATGTCAGCAATGAAAAGTGTCACCGTGAAAAATGTCAAAAATGACAAATTTCAAGATGGCAAATGTCAAAGATGTCAAATGACAAATGTCAAAAATGAAAAGTGTCACCATGAAAAATGTCAAAAATGACAAATTTCAAGATGGCAAATGTCCAAGATGTCAAATGACAAATGTCACAATGCTAAATGTCAAAAATGAAAAGTGTCACCATAAAAAATATCAAAAATGACAAATTTTAAGATGGCAAATGTCAAAGATGTCAAATGACAAATGTCACAATGCTAAATGTCAAAAATGAAAAGTGTCAAAAATGACAAATTTCAAGATGGCAAATGTCTAAGATGTCAAATGTCAAATGTCACAATGCTAAATGTCAAAAATAAAAAGTGTCACCGTGAAAAATGTCAAAAATGACAAATTTCAAGATGGCAAATGTCAAAGATGTCAAATGACAAATGTCACAATGCTAAATGTCAAAAATGAAAAGTGTCACCATGAAAAATCTCAAAAATGACAAATTTCAATATGGCAAATGTCCAAGATGTCAAATGACAAATGTCACAATGCTAAATGTCAAAAATGAAAAGTGTCACCATGAAAAATGTCAAAAATGACAAATTTTAAGATGGCAAATGTCAAAGATGTCAAATGACAAATGTCACAATGCTAAATGTCAAAAATGAAAAGTGTCAAAAATGACAAATTTCAAGATGGCAAATGTCTAAGATGTCAAATGTCAAATGTCACAATGCTAAATGTCAAAAATGAAAAGTGTCACCGTGAAAAATGTCAAAAATGACAAATTTCAAGATGGCAAATGTCAAAGATGTCAAATGACAAATGTCACAATGCTAAATGTCAAAAATGAAAAGTGTCACCATGAAAAATGTCAAAAATGACAAATTTCAAGATGGCAAATGTCAAAGATGTCAAATGACAAATGTCACAATGCTAAATGTCAAAAATGAAAAGTGTCCCCATGAAAAATGTCAATAATGACAAGTTTCAAGATGGCAAATGTCAAAGATGTCAAATGACAAATGTCACAATGCTAAATGTCAAAAATGAAAAGTGTCACCATGAAAAATGTCAAAAATGACAAATTTCAAGATGGCAAATGTCAAAGATGTCGAATATGACAAATGTCACAATGCTAAATGTCAAAAATGAAAAGTGTCACCATGAAAAATGTCAAAAATGACAAATTTCAAGATGGCAAATGTCAAAGATGTCAAATGACAAATGTCACAATGCTAAATGTCGAAAATGAAAAGTGTCACCATGAAAAATGTCAAAAATGATAAATTTCAAGATGGCAATTGTGCAAGATGTCAAATGACAAATGTCACAATGCTAAATGTCAAAAATGACAAATTTCAAGATGGCAAATGTCAAAGATGTCAAATGACCAATGTCACAATGCTAAATGTCAAAAATGAAAAGTGTCACCATGAAAAATGTCAAAAATGACAAATTTCAAGATGGCAAATGTCAAAGATGTCAAATGACAAATGTCACAATGCTAAATGTCAAAAATGAAAAGTGTCACCATGAAAAATGTCAAAAATGACAAATTTCAATATGGCAAATGTCAAAGATGTCAAATGACAAATGTCACATTGCTAAATGTCAAAAATGAAAAGTGTCCCGATGAAAAATGTCAATAATGACAAATTTCAAGATGGCAAATGTCAAAGATGTCAAATGACAAATGTCACAATGCTAAATGTCAAAAATGAAAAGTGTCACCATGAAAAATGTCAAAAATGACAAATTTCAAGATGGCAAATGTCAAAGATGTCGAATATGACAAATGTCACAATGCTAAATGTCAAAAATGAAAAGTGTCACCATGAAAAATGTCAAAAATGACAAATTTTAAGATAGCAAATGTCAAAACTGACAAATGTCACAATGCTAAATGTCAAAAATGATAAGTGTCACCATGAAAAATGTCAAAAATGACAAATTTCAAGATGGCAAATGTCCAAGATGTCAAATGACAAATGTCACAATGCTAAATGTCAAAAATGAAAAGTGTCAAAAATGACAAATTTCAAGATGGCAAATGTCTAAGATGTCAAATGACAAATGTCACAATGCTAAATGTCAAAAATGAAAAGTGTCACCGTGAAAAATGTCAAAAATGACAAATTTCAAGATGGCAAATTTCAAAGATGTCAAATGACAAATGTCACAATGCTAAATGTCAAAAATGAAAAGTGTCACCATGAAAAATGTCAAAAATGACAAATTTTAAGATGGCAAATATCAAAGATGTCAAATGACAAATGTCACAATGCTAAATGTCAAAAATGAAAAGTGTCCCCATGAAAAATGTCAATAATGACAAATTTCAAGATGGCAAATGTCAAAGATGTCAAATGACAAATGTCAAAAATGAAAAGTGTCACCATGAAAAATGTCAAAAATGACAAATTTCAAGATGGCAAGTGTCAAAGATGTCGAATATGACAAATGTCACAATGCTAAATGTCAAAAATGAAAAGTGTCACCATGAAAAATGTCAAAAATGACAAATTTCAAGATGGCAAATGTCAAAGATGTCAAATGACAAATGTCACAATGCTAAATGTCAAAAATAAAAATTGTCACCATGAAAAATGTCAAAAATGACAAATTTCAAGATGGCAAATATCAAAGATGTCAAATGACAAATGTCACAATGCTAAATGTCAAAAATGACAAATTTCAAGATGGCAAATGTCAAAGATGTCAAATGACAAATGTCACAATGCTAAATGTCAAAAATGAAAAGTGTCACCATAAAAAATGTCAAAAATGACAAATTTCAAGATGGCAAATGTCAAAGATGTCAAATGACAAGAGTCACAATGCTAAATGTCAAAAATAAAAAGTGTCACCATGAAAAATGTCAAAAATAACAAATTTCAAGATGGCAAATGTCAAAGATGTCAAATGACAAATGTCACAATGCTAAATGTCAAAAATGAAAAGTGTCACCATGAAAAATGTCAAAAATGACAAATTTCAAGATGGCAAATGTCAAAGATGTCAAATGACAAATGTCACAATGCTAAATGTCAAAAATGAAAAGTGTCACCATGAAAAATCTCAAAAATAACAAATTTTAAGATGGCAAATGTCAAAGATGTCAAATGACAAAGGTCACAATGCTAAATGTCAAAAATGAAAAGTGTCACCATGAAAAATGTCAAAAATGAAAAATTTCAAGATGGCAAATGTCAAAACTGACAAATGTCACAATGCTAAATGTCAAAAATGATAATTGTCACCATAAAAAATGTCAAAAATGACAAATTTCAAGATGGCAAATGTCAAAGATGTCAAATGACAAATGTCACAATGCTAAATGTCAAAAATGAAAAGTGTCACAATGAAAAATGTCAAAAATGACAAATTTCAAGATGGCAAATGTCAAAGATGTCAAATGACAAATGTCACAATGCTATATGTCAAAAATGAAAAGTGTCACCATGAAAAATGTCAAAAATAACAAATTTCAAGATGGCAAATGTCAAAGATGTCAAATGACAAATGTCACAATGCTAAATGTCAAAAATGAAAAGTGTCACCATGAAAAATGTCAAAAATGACAAATTTCAAGATGGCAAATGTCAAAGATGTCAAATGACAAATGTCACAATGCTAAATGTCAAAAATGAAAAGTGTCACCATGAAAAATGTCAAAAATGACAAATTTCAAGATGGCAAATGTCAAAGATGTCAAATGACAAATGTCACAATGCTAAATGTCAAAAATGAAAAGTGTCACCATGAAAAATGTCAAAAATGACAAATTTCAACATAGCAAATGTCAAAGATGTCAAATGACAAATGTCACAATGCTAAATGTCAAAAATGACAAATTTCAAGATGGCAAAGGTCAAAGATGTCAAATGACAAATGTCACAATGCTAAATGTCAAAAATGAAAACTGTCACCATGAAAAATGTCAAAAATGACAAATTTCAAGATGGCAAATGTCAAAGATGTCAAATGACAAATGTCACAATGCTAAATGTCAAAAATGAAAAGTGTCACCATGAAAAATGTCAAAAATGACAAATTTCAAGATGGCAAATGTCAAAGATGTCAAATGACAAATGTCACAATGCTAAATGTCAAAAATGAAAAGTGTCACCATGAAAAATGTCAAAAATGACAAATTTCAAGATGGCAAATGTCAAAACTGACAAATGTCACAATGCTAAATGTCAAAAATGATACGTGTCACCATGAAAAATCTCAAAAATGACAAATTTCAAGATGGCAAATGTCCAAGATGTCAAATGACAAATGTCACAATGCTAAATGTCAAAAATGAAAAGTGTCACCATGAAAAATGTCAAAAATGACAAATTTTAAGATGGCAAATGTCAAAGATGTCAAATGACAAATGTCACAATGCTAAATGTCAAAAATGAAAAGTGTCAAAAATGACAAATTTCAAGATGGCAAATGTCTAAGATGTCAAATGTCAAATGTCACAATGCTAAATGTCAACAATGAAAAGTGTCACCGTGAAAAATGTCAAAAATGACAAATTTCAAGATGGCAAATGTCAAAGATGTCAAATGACAAATGTCAAAAATGAAAAGTGTCACCATGAAAAATGTCAAAAATGACAAATTTCAAGATGGCAAATGTCCAAGATGTCAAATGACAAATGTCACAATGCTAAATGTCAAAAATGAAAAGTGTCACCATAAAAAATATCAAAAATGACAAATTTTAAGATGGCAAATGTCAAAGATGTCAAATGACAAATGTCACAATGCTAAATGTCAAAAATGAAAAGTGTCAAAAATGACAAATTTCAAGATGGCAAATGTCTAAGATGTCAAATGTCAAATGTCACAATGCTAAATGTCAAAAATAAAAAGTGTCACCGTGAAAAATGTCAAAAATGACAAATTTCAAGATGGCAAATGTCAAAGATGTCAAATGACAAATGTCACAATGCTAAATGTCAAAAATGAAAAGTGTCACCATGAAAAATCTCAAAAATGACAAATTTCAATATGGCAAATGTCCAAGATGTCAAATGACAAATGTCACAATGCTAAATGTCAAAAATGAAAAGTGTCACCATGAAAAATGTCAAAAATGACAAATTTTAAGATGGCAAATGTCAAAGATGTCAAATGACAAATGTCACAATGCTAAATGTCAAAAATGAAAAGTGTCAAAAATGACAAATTTCAAGATGGCAAATGTCTAAGATGTCAAATGTCAAATGTCACAATGCTAAATGTCAAAAATGAAAAGTGTCACCGTGAAAAATGTCAAAAATGACAAATTTCAAGATGGCAAATGTCAAAGATGTCAAATGACAAATGTCACAATGCTAAATGTCAAAAATGAAAAGTGTCACCATGAAAAATGTCAAAAATGACAAATTTCAAGATGGCAAATGTCAAAGATGTCAAATGACAAATGTCACAATGCTAAATGTCAAAAATGAAAAGTGTCCCCATGAAAAATGTCAATAATGACAAGTTTCAAGATGGCAAATGTCAAAGATGTCAAATGACAAATGTCACAATGCTAAATGTCAAAAATGAAAAGTGTCACCATGAAAAATGTCAAAAATGACAAATTTCAAGATGGCAAATGTCAAAGATGTCGAATATGACAAATGTCACAATGCTAAATGTCAAAAATGAAAAGTGTCACCATGAAAAATGTCAAAAATGACAAATTTCAAGATGGCAAATGTCAAAGATGTCAAATGACAAATGTCACAATGCTAAATGTCGAAAATGAAAAGTGTCACCATGAAAAATGTCAAAAATGATAAATTTCAAGATGGCAATTGTGCAAGATGTCAAATGACAAATGTCACAATGCTAAATGTCAAAAATGACAAATTTCAAGATGGCAAATGTCAAAGATGTCAAATGACCAATGTCACAATGCTAAATGTCAAAAATGAAAAGTGTCACCATGAAAAATGTCAAAAATGACAAATTTCAAGATGGCAAATGTCAAAGATGTCAAATGACAAATGTCACAATGCTAAATGTCAAAAATGAAAAGTGTCACCATGAAAAATGTCAAAAATAACAAATTTCAAGATGGCAAATGTCAAAGATGTCAAATGACAAATGTCACAATGCTAAATGTCAAAAATGAAAAGTGTCACCATGAAAAATGTCAAAAATGACAAATTTCAAGATGGCAAATGTCAAAGATGTCAAATGACAAATGTCACAATGCTAAATGTCAAAAATGAAAAGTGTCACCATGAAAAATGTCAAAAATAACAAATTTCAAGATGGCAAATGTCAAAGATGTCAAATGACAAATGTCACAATGCTAAATGTCAAAAATGAAAAGTGTCAAAAATGACAAATTTCAAGATGGCAAATGTCAAAACTGACAAATGTCACAATGCTAAATGTCAAAAATGATAAGTGTTACCATGAAAAATGTCAAAAATGACAAATTTCAAGATGGCAAATGTTCAAGATGTCAAATGACAAATGTCACAATGCTAAATGTCAAAAATGACAAATTTCAAGATGGCAAATGTCAAAGATGTCAATGCTAAATGTCAAAAATGAAAAGTGTCAAAAATGACAAATTTCAAGATGGCAAATGTCACAATGCTAAATGTCAAAAATGACAAATTTCAAGATGGCAAATGTCAAAGATGTCAAATGACAAATGTCACAATGCTAAATGTCAAAAATGAAAAGTGTCACCATGAAAAATGTCAAAAATGACAAATTTCAAGATGGCAAATGTCAAAGATGTCAAATGACAAATGTCACAATGCTAAATGTCAAAAATGAAAAGTGTCACCATGAAAAATGTCAAAAATGACAAATTTCAAGATGGCAAATGTCAAAACTGGCAAATGTCACAATGCTAAATGTCAAAAATGACAAGTGTCACCATGAAAAATGTCAAAAATGACAAATTTCAAGATGGCAAATATCAAAGATGTCAAATGACAAATGTCACAATGCTAAATGTCAAAAATGACAAATTTCAAGATGGCAAATGTCAAAGATGTCAAATGAGAAATGTCACAATGCTAAATGTCAAAAATGAAAAGTGTCACCATGAAAAATGTCAAAAATGACAAATTTCAAGATGGCAAATGTCCAAGATGTCAAATGACAAATGTCACAATGCTAAATGTCAAAAATGACAAATTTCAAGATGGAAAATGTCAAAGATGTCAAATGACAAATGTCACAATGCTAAATGTCAAAAATGAAAAGTGTCACCATGAAAAATGTCAAAAATGACAAATTTCAAGATGGCAAATGTCAAAGATGTCAAATGACAAATGTCACAATGCTAAATGTCAAAAATGAAAAGTGTCACCATGAAAAATGTCAAAAAGAACAAATTTCAAGATGGCAAATGTCAAAGATGTCAAAACTGACAAATGTCAAAATGCTAAATGTCAAAAATGATAAGTGTCACCATGAAAAATGTCAAAAATGACAAATTTCAAGATGGCAAATGTCCAAGATGTGAAATGACAAATGTCACAATGCTAAATGTCAAAAATGAAAAATTTCAAGATGGCAAATGTCAAAGATGTCAAATGACAAATGTCACAATGCTAAATGTCAAAAATGAAAAGTGTCACCATGAAAAATGTCAAAAATGACAAATTTCAAGATGGCAAATGTCAAAGATGTCGAATATGACAAATGTCACAATGCTAAATGTCAAAAATGAAAAGTGTCACCATGAAAAATGTCAAAAATGACAAATTTCAAGATGGCAAATGTCAAAGATGTCAAATGACACATGTCACAATGCTAAATGTCGAAAATGAAAAGTGTCACCATGAAAAATGTCAAAAATGATAAATTTCAAGATGGCAAATATCAAAGATGTCAAATGACAAATGTCACAATGCTAAATGTCAAAAATGACAAATTTCAAGATGGCAAATGTCAAAGATGTCAAATGACAAATGTCACAATGCTAAATGTCAAAAATGAAAAGTGTCACCATGAAAAATGTCAAAAATGACAAATTTCAAGATGGCAAATGTCAAAGATGTCAAATGACAAATGTCACAATGCTAAATGTCAAAAATGAAAAGTGTCACCATGAAAAATGTCAAAAATAACAAATTTCAAGATGGCAAATGTCAAAGATGTCAAATGACAAACGTCACAATGCTAAATGTCAAAAATGAAAAGTGTCACCATGAAAAATGTCAAAAATGACAAATTTCAAGATGGCAAATGTCAAAGATGTCAAATGACAAATGTCACAATGCTAAATGTCAAAAATGAAAAGTGTCACCATGAAAAATGTTAAAAATGACAAATTTCAAGATGGCAAATGTCAAAGATGTCAAATGACAAATGTCACAATGCTAAATGTCAAAAATGAAAAGTGTCACCATGAAAAATGTCAAAAATGACAAATTTCAAGATGGCAAATGTCAAAACTGACAAATGTCACAATGCTAAATGTCAAAAATGATAAGTGTCACCATGCAAAATGTCAAAAATGACAAATTTCAAGATGGCAAATGTCAAAGATGTCAAATGACAAATGTCACAATGCTAAATGTCAAAAATGAAAAGTGTCACCATGAAAAATCTCAAAAATGACAAATTTCAATATGGCAAATGTCCAAGATGTCAAATGACAAATGTCACAATGCTAAATGTCAAAAATGAAAAGTGTCACCATGAAAAATGTCAAAAATGACAAATTTTAAGATGGCAAATGTCAAAGATGTCAAATGACAAATGTCACAATGCTAAATGTCAAAAATGAAAAGTGTCAAAAATGACAAATTTCAAGATGGCAAATGTCTAAGATGTCAAATGTCAAATGTCACAATGCTAAATGTCAAAAATGAAAAGTGTCACCGTGAAAAATGTCAAAAATGACAAATTTCAAGATGGCAAATGTCAAAGATGTCAAATGACAAATGTCACAATGCTAAATGTCAAAAATGAAAAGTGTCACCATGAAAAATGTCAAAAATGACAAATTTCAAGATGGCAAATGTCAAAGATGTCAAATGACAAATGTCACAATGCTAAATGTCAAAAATGAAAAGTGTCCCCATGAAAAATGTCAATAATGACAAGTTTCAAGATGGCAAATGTCAAAGATGTCAAATGACAAATGTCACAATGCTAAATGTCAAAAATGAAAAGTGTCACCATGAAAAATGTCAAAAATGACAAATTTCAAGATGGCAAATGTCAAAGATGTCGAATATGACAAATGTCACAATGCTAAATGTCAAAAATGAAAAGTGTCACCATGAAAAATGTCAAAAATGACAAATTTCAAGATGGCAAATGTCAAAGATGTCAAATGACAAATGTCACAATGCTAAATGTCGAAAATGAAAAGTGTCACCATGAAAAATGTCAAAAATGATAAATTTCAAGATGGCAATTGTGCAAGATGTCAAATGACAAATGTCACAATGCTAAATGTCAAAAATGACAAATTTCAAGATGGCAAATGTCAAAGATGTCAAATGACCAATGTCACAATGCTAAATGTCAAAAATGAAAAGTGTCACCATGAAAAATGTCAAAAATGACAAATTTCAAGATGGCAAATGTCAAAGATGTCAAATGACAAATGTCACAATGCTAAATGTCAAAAATGAAAAGTGTCACCATGAAAAATGTCAAAAATAACAAATTTCAAGATGGCAAATGTCAAAGATGTCAAATGACAAATGTCACAATGCTAAATGTCAAAAATGAAAAGTGTCACCATGAAAAATGTCAAAAATGACAAATTTCAAGATGGCAAATGTCAAAGATGTCAAATGACAAATGTCACAATGCTAAATGTCAAAAATGAAAAGTGTCACCATGAAAAATGTCAAAAATAACAAATTTCAAGATGGCAAATGTCAAAGATGTCAAATGACAAATGTCACAATGCTAAATGTCAAAAATGAAAAGTGTCAAAAATGACAAATTTCAAGATGGCAAATGTCAAAACTGACAAATGTCACAATGCTAAATGTCAAAAATGATAAGTGTTACCATGAAAAATGTCAAAAATGACAAATTTCAAGATGGCAAATGTTCAAGATGTCAAATGACAAATGTCACAATGCTAAATGTCAAAAATGACAAATTTCAAGATGGCAAATGTCAAAGATGTCAATGCTAAATGTCAAAAATGAAAAGTGTCAAAAATGACAAATTTCAAGATGGCAAATGTCACAATGCTAAATGTCAAAAATGACAAATTTCAAGATGGCAAATGTCAAAGATGTCAAATGACAAATGTCACAATGCTAAATGTCAAAAATGAAAAGTGTCACCATGAAAAATGTCAAAAATGACAAATTTCAAGATGGCAAATGTCAAAGATGTCAAATGACAAATGTCACAATGCTAAATGTCAAAAATGAAAAGTGTCACCATGAAAAATGTCAAAAATGACAAATTTCAAGATGGCAAATGTCAAAACTGGCAAATGTCACAATGCTAAATGTCAAAAATGACAAGTGTCACCATGAAAAATGTCAAAAATGACAAATTTCAAGATGGCAAATATCAAAGATGTCAAATGACAAATGTCACAATGCTAAATGTCAAAAATGACAAATTTCAAGATGGCAAATGTCAAAGATGTCAAATGAGAAATGTCACAATGCTAAATGTCAAAAATGAAAAGTGTCACCATGAAAAATGTCAAAAATGACAAATTTCAAGATGGCAAATGTCCAAGATGTCAAATGACAAATGTCACAATGCTAAATGTCAAAAATGACAAATTTCAAGATGGAAAATGTCAAAGATGTCAAATGACAAATGTCACAATGCTAAATGTCAAAAATGAAAAGTGTCACCATGAAAAGTGTCACCATGAAAAATGTCAAAAATGACAAATTTCAAGATGGCAAATGTCAAAGATGTCAAATGACAAATGTCACAATGCTAAATGTCAAAAATGAAAAGTGTCACCATGAAAAATGTCAAAAAGAACAAATTTCAAGATGGCAAATGTCAAAGATGTCAAAACTGACAAATGTCAAAATGCTAAATGTCAAAAATGATAAGTGTCACCATGAAAAATGTCAAAAATGACAAATTTCAAGATGGCAAATGTCCAAGATGTGAAATGACAAATGTCACAATGCTAAATGTCAAAAATGAAAAATTTCAAGATGGCAAATGTCAAAGATGTCAAATGACAAATGTCACAATGCTAAATGTCAAAAATGAAAAGTGTCACCATGAAAAATGTCAAAAATGACAAATTTCAAGATGGCAAATGTCAAAGATGTCGAATATGACAAATGTCACAATGCTAAATGTCAAAAATGAAAAGTGTCACCATGAAAAATGTCAAAAATGACAAATTTCAAGATGGCAAATGTCAAAGATGTCAAATGACACATGTCACAATGCTAAATGTCGAAAATGAAAAGTGTCACCATGAAAAATGTCAAAAATGATAAATTTCAAGATGGCAAATATCAAAGATGTCAAATGACAAATGTCACAATGCTAAATGTCAAAAATGACAAATTTCAAGATGGCAAATGTCAAAGATGTCAAATGACAAATGTCACAATGCTAAATGTCAAAAATGAAAAGTGTCACCATGAAAAATGTCAAAAATGACAAATTTCAAGATGGCAAATGTCAAAGATGTCAAATGACAAATGTCACAATGCTAAATGTCAAAAATGAAAAGTGTCACCATGAAAAATGTCAAAAATGACAAATTTCAAGATGGCAAATGTCAAAGATGTCAAATGACAAATGTCACAATGCTAAATGTCAAAAATGAAAAGTGTCACCATGAAAAATGTTAAAAATGACAAATTTCAAGATGGCAAATGTCAAAGATGTCAAATGACAAATGTCACAATGCTAAATGTCAAAAATGAAAAGTGTCACCATGAAAAATGTCAAAAATGACAAATTTCAAGATGGCAAATGTCAAAACTGACAAATGTCACAATGCTAAATGTCAAAAATGATAAGTGTCACCATGCAAAATGTCAAAAATGACAAATTTCAAGATGGCAAATGTCAAAGATGTCAAATGACAAATGTCACAATGCTAAATGTCAAAAATGAAAAGTGTCACCATGAAAAATGTCAAAAATAACAAATTTCAAGATGGCAAATGTCAAAGATGTCAAATGACAAACGTCACAATGCTAAATGTCAAAAATGAAAAGTGTCACCATGAAAAATGTCAAAAATGTCAAATTTCAAAATGGCAAATGTCAAAGATGTCAAATGACAAATGTCACAATGCTAAATGTCAAAAATGAAAAGTGTCACCATAAAAAATGTCAAAAATGACAAATTTCAAGATGGCAAATGTCAAAGATGTCAAATGACAAATGTCACAATGCTAAATGTCAAAAATGAAAAGTGTCACCATGAAAAATGTTAAAAATGACAAATTTCAAGATGGCAAATGTCAAAGATGTCAAATAACAAATGTCACAATGCTAAATGTCAAAAATGAAAAGTGTCACCATGAAAAATGTCAAAAATGACAAATTTCAAGATGGCAAATGTCAAAAATGACAAATGTCACAATGCTAAATGTCAAAAATGATAAGTGTCACCATGCAAAATGTCAAAAATGACAAATTTCAAGATGGCAAATGTCAAAGATGTCAAATGACAAATGTCACAATGCTAAATGTCAAAAATGAAAAGTGTCACATTGAAAAATGTCAAAAATGACAAATTTCAAGATGGCAAATGTCAAAGATGTCAAATGACAAATGTCACAATGCTAAATGTCAAAAATGAAAAGTGTCACCATGAAAAATGTCAAAAATGTCAAAGATGACAAATGTCACAATGCTAAATGTCAAAAATGAAAAGTGTCACCATGAAAAATGTCAAAAATGACAAATTTCAAGATGGCAAATGTCAAAACTGACAAATGTCACAATGCTAAATGTCAAAAATGATACGTGTCACCATGAAAAATCTCAAAAATGACAAATTTCAAGATGGCAAATGTCCAAGATGTCAAATGACAAATGTCACAATGCTAAATGTCAAAAATGAAAAGTGTCACCAAGAAAAATGTCAAAAATGACAAATTTTAAGATGGCAAATGTCAAAGATGTCAAATGACAAATGTCACAATGCTAAATGTCAAAAATGAAAAGTGTCAAAAATGACAAATTTCAAGATGGCAAATGTCTAAGATGTCAAATGTCAAATGTCACAATGCTAAATGTCAACAATGAAAAGTGTCACCGTGAAAAATGTCAAAAATGACAAATTTCAAGATGGCAAATGTCAAAGATGTCAAATGACAAATGTCAAAAATGAAAAGTGTCACCATGAAAAATGTCAAAAATGACAAATTTCAAGATGGCAAATGTCCAAGATGTCAAATGACAAATGTCACAATGCTAAATGTCAAAAATGAAAAGTGTCACCATAAAAAATATCAAAAATGACAAATTTTAAGATGGCAAATGTCAAAGATGTCAAATGACAAATGTCACAATGCTAAATGTCAAAAATGAAAAGTGTCAAAAATGACAAATTTCAAGATGGCAAATGTCTAAGATGTCAAATGTCAAATGTCACAATGCTAAATGTCAAAAATAAAAAGTGTCACCGTGAAAAATGTCAAAAATGACAAATTTCAAGATGGCAAATGTCAAAGATGTCAAATGACAAATGTCACAATGCTAAATGTCAAAAATGAAAAGTGTCACCATGAAAAATCTCAAAAATGACAAATTTCAATATGGCAAATGTCCAAGATGTCAAATGACAAATGTCACAATGCTAAATGTCAAAAATGAAAAGTGTCACCATGAAAAATGTCAAAAATGACAAATTTTAAGATGGCAAATGTCAAAGATGTCAAATGACAAATGTCACAATGCTAAATGTCAAAAATGAAAAGTGTCAAAAATGACAAATTTCAAGATGGCAAATGTCTAAGATGTCAAATGTCAAATGTCACAATGCTAAATGTCAAAAATGAAAAGTGTCACCGTGAAAAATGTCAAAAATGACAAATTTCAAGATGGCAAATGTCAAAGATGTCAAATGACAAATGTCACAATGCTAAATGTCAAAAATGAAAAGTGTCACCATGAAAAATGTCAAAAATGACAAATTTCAAGATGGCAAATGTCAAAGATGTCAAATGACAAATGTCACAATGCTAAATGTCAAAAATGAAAAGTGTCCCCATGAAAAATGTCAATAATGACAAGTTTCAAGATGGCAAATGTCAAAGATGTCAAATGACAAATGTCACAATGCTAAATGTCAAAAATGAAAAGTGTCACCATGAAAAATGTCAAAAATGACAAATTTCAAGATGGCAAATGTCAAAGATGTCGAATATGACAAATGTCACAATGCTAAATGTCAAAAATGAAAAGTGTCACCATGAAAAATGTCAAAAATGACAAATTTCAAGATGGCAAATGTCAAAGATGTCAAATGACAAATGTCACAATGCTAAATGTCGAAAATGAAAAGTGTCACCATGAAAAATGTCAAAAATGATAAATTTCAAGATGGCAATTGTGCAAGATGTCAAATGACAAATGTCACAATGCTAAATGTCAAAAATGACAAATTTCAAGATGGCAAATGTCAAAGATGTCAAATGACCAATGTCACAATGCTAAATGTCAAAAATGAAAAGTGTCACCATGAAAAATGTCAAAAATGACAAATTTCAAGATGGCAAATGTCAAAGATGTCAAATGACAAATGTCACAATGCTAAATGTCAAAAATGAAAAGTGTCACCATGAAAAATGTCAAAAATAACAAATTTCAAGATGGCAAATGTCAAAGATGTCAAATGACAAATGTCACAATGCTAAATGTCAAAAATGAAAAGTGTCACCATGAAAAATGTCAAAAATGACAAATTTCAAGATGGCAAATGTCAAAGATGTCAAATGACAAATGTCACAATGCTAAATGTCAAAAATGAAAAGTGTCACCATGAAAAATGTCAAAAATAACAAATTTCAAGATGGCAAATGTCAAAGATGTCAAATGACAAATGTCACAATGCTAAATGTCAAAAATGAAAAGTGTCAAAAATGACAAATTTCAAGATGGCAAATGTCTAAGATGTCAAATGTCAAATGTCACAATGCTAAATGTCAAAAATAAAAAGTGTCACCGTGAAAAATGTCAAAAATGACAAATTTCAAGATGGCAAATGTCAAAGATGTCAAATGACAAATGTCACAATGCTAAATGTCAAAAATGAAAAGTGTCACCATGAAAAATCTCAAAAATGACAAATTTCAATATGGCAAATGTCCAAGATGTCAAATGACAAATGTCACAATGCTAAATGTCAAAAATGAAAAGTGTCACCATGAAAAATGTCAAAAATGACAAATTTTAAGATGGCAAATGTCAAAGATGTCAAATGACAAATGTCACAATGCTAAATGTCAAAAATGAAAAGTGTCAAAAATGACAAATTTCAAGATGGCAAATGTCTAAGATGTCAAATGTCAAATGTCACAATGCTAAATGTCAAAAATGAAAAGTGTCACCGTGAAAAATGTCAAAAATGACAAATTTCAAGATGGCAAATGTCAAAGATGTCAAATGACAAATGTCACAATGCTAAATGTCAAAAATGAAAAGTGTCACCATGAAAAATGTCAAAAATGACAAATTTCAAGATGGCAAATGTCAAAGATGTCAAATGACAAATGTCACAATGCTAAATGTCAAAAATGAAAAGTGTCCCCATGAAAAATGTCAATAATGACAAGTTTCAAGATGGCAAATGTCAAAGATGTCAAATGACAAATGTCACAATGCTAAATGTCAAAAATGAAAAGTGTCACCATGAAAAATGTCAAAAATGACAAATTTCAAGATGGCAAATGTCAAAGATGTCGAATATGACAAATGTCACAATGCTAAATGTCAAAAATGAAAAGTGTCACCATGAAAAATGTCAAAAATGACAAATTTCAAGATGGCAAATGTCAAAGATGTCAAATGACAAATGTCACAATGCTAAATGTCGAAAATGAAAAGTGTCACCATGAAAAATGTCAAAAATGATAAATTTCAAGATGGCAATTGTGCAAGATGTCAAATGACAAATGTCACAATGCTAAATGTCAAAAATGACAAATTTCAAGATGGCAAATGTCAAAGATGTCAAATGACCAATGTCACAATGCTAAATGTCAAAAATGAAAAGTGTCACCATGAAAAATGTCAAAAATGACAAATTTCAAGATGGCAAATGTCAAAGATGTCAAATGACAAATGTTACAATGCTAAATGTCAAAAATGAAAAGTGTCACCATGAAAAATGTCAAAAATAACAAATTTCAAGATGGCAAATGTCAAAGATGTCAAATGACAAATGTCACAATGCTAAATGTCAAAAATGAAAAGTGTCACCATGAAAAATGTCAAAAATGACAAATTTCAAGATGGCAAATGTCAAAGATGTCAAATGACAAATGTCACAATGCTAAATGTCAAAAATGAAAAGTGTCACCATGAAAAATGTCAAAAATGACAAATTTCAAGATGGCAAATGTCAAAGATGTCAAATGACAAATGTCACAATGCTAAATGTCAAAAATGAAAAGTGTCACCATGAAAAATGTCAAAAATGACAAATTTCAAGATGGCAAATGTCAAAACTGGCAAATGTCACAATGCTAAATGTCAAAAATGACAAGTGTCACCATGAAAAATGTCAAAAATGACAAATTTCAAGATGGCAAATATCAAAGATGTCAAATGACAAATGTCACAATGCTAAATGTCAAAAATGACAAATTTCAAGATGGCAAATGTCAAAGATGTCAAATGAGAAATGTCACAATGCTAAATGTCAAAAATGAAAAGTGTCACCATGAAAAATGTCAAAAATGACAAATTTCAAGATGGCAAATGTCCAAGATGTCAAATGACAAATGTCACAATGCTAAATGTCAAAAATGACAAATTTCAAGATGGAAAATGTCAAAGATGTCAAATGACAAATGTCACAATGCTAAATGTCAAAAATGAAAAGTGTCACCATGAAAAATGTCAAAAATGACAAATTTCAAGATGGCAAATGTCAAAGATGTCAAATGACAAATGTCACAATGCTAAATGTCAAAAATGAAAAGTGTCACCATGAAAAATGTCAAAAAGAACAAATTTCAAGATGGCAAATGTCAAAGATGTCAAAACTGACAAATGTCAAAATGCTAAATGTCAAAAATGATAAGTGTCACCATGAAAAATGTCAAAAATGACAAATTTCAAGATGGCAAATGTCCAAGATGTGAAATGACAAATGTCACAATGCTAAATGTCAAAAATGAAAAATTTCAAGATGGCAAATGTCAAAGATGTCAAATGACAAATGTCACAATGCTAAATGTCAAAAATGAAAAGTGTCACCATGAAAAATGTCAAAAATGACAAATTTCAAGATGGCAAATGTCAAAGATGTCGAATATGACAAATGTCACAATGCTAAATGTCAAAAATGAAAAGTGTCACCATGAAAAATGTCAAAAATGACAAATTTCAAGATGGCAAATGTCAAAGATGTCAAATGACACATGTCACAATGCTAAATGTCGAAAATGAAAAGTGTCACCATGAAAAATGTCAAAAATGATAAATTTCAAGATGGCAAATATCAAAGATGTCAAATGACAAATGTCACAATGCTAAATGTCAAAAATGACAAATTTCAAGATGGCAAATGTCAAAGATGTCAAATGACAAATGTCACAATGCTAAATGTCAAAAATGAAAAGTGTCACCATGAAAAATGTCAAAAATGACAAATTTCAAGATGGCAAATGTCAAAGATGTCAAATGACAAATGTCACAATGCTAAATGTCAAAAATGAAAAGTGTCACCATGAAAAATGTCAAAAATAACAAATTTCAAGATGGCAAATGTCAAAGATGTCAAATGACAAACGTCACAATGCTAAATGTCAAAAATGAAAAGTGTCACCATGAAAAATGTCAAAAATGACAAATTTCAAGATGGCAAATGTCAAAGATGTCAAATGACAAATGTCACAATGCTAAATGTCAAAAATGAAAAGTGTCACCATGAAAAATGTTAAAAATGACAAATTTCAAGATGGCAAATGTCAAAGATGTCAAATGACAAATGTCACAATGCTAAATGTCAAAAATGAAAAGTGTCACCATGAAAAATGTCAAAAATGACAAATTTCAAGATGGCAAATGTCAAAACTGACAAATGTCACAATGCTAAATGTCAAAAATGATAAGTGTCACCATGCAAAATGTCAAAAATGACAAATTTCAAGATGGCAAATGTCAAAGATGTCAAATGACAAATGTCACAATGCTAAATGTCAAAAATGAAAAGTGTCACCATGAAAAATCTCAAAAATGACAAATTTCAATATGGCAAATGTCCAAGATGTCAAATGACAAATGTCACAATGCTAAATGTCAAAAATGAAAAGTGTCACCATGAAAAATGTCAAAAATGACAAATTTTAAGATGGCAAATGTCAAAGATGTCAAATGACAAATGTCACAATGCTAAATGTCAAAAATGAAAAGTGTCAAAAATGACAAATTTCAAGATGGCAAATGTCTAAGATGTCAAATGTCAAATGTCACAATGCTAAATGTCAAAAATGAAAAGTGTCACCGTGAAAAATGTCAAAAATGACAAATTTCAAGATGGCAAATGTCAAAGATGTCAAATGACAAATGTCACAATGCTAAATGTCAAAAATGAAAAGTGTCACCATGAAAAATGTCAAAAATGACAAATTTCAAGATGGCAAATGTCAAAGATGTCAAATGACAAATGTCACAATGCTAAATGTCAAAAATGAAAAGTGTCCCCATGAAAAATGTCAATAATGACAAGTTTCAAGATGGCAAATGTCAAAGATGTCAAATGACAAATGTCACAATGCTAAATGTCAAAAATGAAAAGTGTCACCATGAAAAATGTCAAAAATGACAAATTTCAAGATGGCAAATGTCAAAGATGTCGAATATGACAAATGTCACAATGCTAAATGTCAAAAATGAAAAGTGTCACCATGAAAAATGTCAAAAATGACAAATTTCAAGATGGCAAATGTCAAAGATGTCAAATGACAAATGTCACAATGCTAAATGTCGAAAATGAAAAGTGTCACCATGAAAAATGTCAAAAATGATAAATTTCAAGATGGCAATTGTGCAAGATGTCAAATGACAAATGTCACAATGCTAAATGTCAAAAATGACAAATTTCAAGATGGCAAATGTCAAAGATGTCAAATGACCAATGTCACAATGCTAAATGTCAAAAATGAAAAGTGTCACCATGAAAAATGTCAAAAATGACAAATTTCAAGATGGCAAATGTCAAAGATGTCAAATGACAAATGTCACAATGCTAAATGTCAAAAATGAAAAGTGTCACCATGAAAAATGTCAAAAATAACAAATTTCAAGATGGCAAATGTCAAAGATGTCAAATGACAAATGTCACAATGCTAAATGTCAAAAATGAAAAGTGTCACCATGAAAAATGTCAAAAATGACAAATTTCAAGATGGCAAATGTCCAAGATGTCAAATGACAAATGTCACAATGCTAAATGTCAAAAATGAAAAGTGTCACCATGAAAAATGTCAAAAATGACAAATTTCAAGATGGCAAATGTCAAAGATGTCAAATGACAAATGTCACAATGCTAAATGTCAAAAATGAAAAGTGACAAAAATGACAAATTTCAAGATGGCAAATGTCTAAGGTGTCAAATGACAAATGTCACAATGCTAAATGTCAAAAATGAAAAGTGTCACCGTGAAAAATGTCAAAAATGACAAATTTCAAGATGGCAAATGTCAAAGATGTCAAATGACAAATGTCACAATGCTAAATGTCAAAAATAAAAAGTGTCACCATGAAAAATGACAAATTTCAAGATGGCAAATGTCAAAGATGTCAAATGACAAATGTCACATTGCTAAATGTCAAAAATGAAAAGTGTCCCGATGAAAAATGTCAATAATGACAAATTTCAAGATGGCAAATGTCAAAGATGTCAAATGACAAATGTCACAATGCTAAATGTCAAAAATGAAAAGTGTCACCATGAAAAATGTCAAAAATGACAAATTTCAAGATGGCAAATGTCAAAGATGTCGAATATGACAAATGTCACAATGCTAAATGTCAAAAATGAAAAGTGTCACCATGAAAAATGTCAAAAATGACAAATTTTAAGATAGCAAATGTCAAAACTGACAAATGTCACAATGCTAAATGTCAAAAATGATAAGTGTCACCATGAAAAATGTCAAAAATGACAAATTTCAAGATGGCAAATGTCCAAGATGTCAAATGACAAATGTCACAATGCTAAATGTCAAAAATGAAAAGTGTCAAAAATGACA
Organism: Altica lythri; assembly: GCA_964028335.1. Taxonomy (NCBI): domain Eukaryota; kingdom Metazoa; phylum Arthropoda; class Insecta; order Coleoptera; family Chrysomelidae; genus Altica; species Altica lythri. The sequence goes on along the minus strand of OZ034800.1, from coordinate 9,987,258 downwards.
AATTTCAAGATGGCAAATGTCTAAGATGTCAAATGACAAATGTCACAATGCTAAATGTCAAAAATGAAAAGTGTCACCGTGAAAAATGTCAAAAATGACAAATTTCAAGATGGCAAATTTCAAAGATGTCAAATGACAAATGTCACAATGCTAAATGTCAAAAATGAAAAGTGTCACCATGAAAAATGTCAAAAATGACAAATTTTAAGATGGCAAATATCAAAGATGTCAAATGACAAATGTCACAATGCTAAATGTCAAAAATGAAAAGTGTCCCCATGAAAAATGTCAATAATGACAAATTTCAAGATGGCAAATGTCAAAGATGTCAAATGACAAATGTCAAAAATGAAAAGTGTCACCATGAAAAATGTCAAAAATGACAAATTTCAAGATGGCAAGTGTCAAAGATGTCGAATATGACAAATGTCACAATGCTAAATGTCAAAAATGAAAAGTGTCACCATGAAAAATGTCAAAAATGACAAATTTCAAGATGGCAAATGTCAAAGATGTCAAATGACAAATGTCACAATGCTAAATGTCAAAAATGAAAATTGTCACCATGAAAAATGTCAAAAATGACAAATTTCAAGATGGCAAATATCAAAGATGTCAAATGACAAATGTCACAATGCTAAATGTCAAAAATGACAAATTTCAAGATGGCAAATGTCAAAGATGTCAAATGACAAATGTCACAATGCTAAATGTCAAAAATGAAAAGTGTCACCATAAAAAATGTCAAAAATGACAAATTTCAAGATGGCAAATGTCAAAGATGTCAAATGACAAGAGTCACAATGCTAAATGTCAAAAATAAAAAGTGTCACCATGAAAAATGTCAAAAATAACAAATTTCAAGATGGCAAATGTCAAAGATGTCAAATGACAAATGTCACAATGCTAAATGTCAAAAATGAAAAGTGTCACCAAGAAAAATGTCAAAAATGACAAATTTCAAGATGGCAAATGTCAAAGATGTCAAATGACAAATGTCACAATGCTAAATGTCAAAAATGAAAAGTGTCACCATGAAAAATCTCAAAAATAACAAATTTTAAGATGGCAAATGTCAAAGATGTCAAATGACAAAGGTCACAATGCTAAATGTCAAAAATGAAAAGTGTCACCATGAAAAATGTCAAAAATGAAAAATTTCAAGATGGCAAATGTCAAAACTGACAAATGTCACAATGCTAAATGTCAAAAATGATAATTGTCACCATAAAAAATGTCAAAAATGACAAATTTCAAGATGGCAAATGTCAAAGATGTCAAATGACAAATGTCACAATGCTAAATGTCAAAAATGAAAAGTGTCACAATGAAAAATGTCAAAAATGACAAATTTCAAGATGGCAAATGTCAAAGATGTCAAATGACAAATGTCACAATGCTATATGTCAAAAATGAAAAGTGTCACCATGAAAAATGTCAAAAATAACAAATTTCAAGATGGCAAATGTCAAAGATGTCAAATGACAAATGTCACAATGCTAAATGTCAAAAATGAAAAGTGTCACCATGAAAAATGTCAAAAATGACAAATTTCAAGATGGCAAATGTCAAAGATGTCAAATGACAAATGTCACAATGCTAAATGTCAAAAATGAAAAGTGTCACCATGAAAAATGTCAAAAATGACAAATTTCAAGATGGCAAATGTCAAAGATGTCAAATGACAAATGTCACAATGCTAAATGTCAAAAATGAAAAGTGTCACCATGAAAAATGTCAAAAATGACAAATTTCAACATAGCAAATGTCAAAGATGTCAAATGACAAATGTCACAATGCTAAATGTCAAAAATGACAAATTTCAAGATGGCAAAGGTCAAAGATGTCAAATGACAAATGTCACAATGCTAAATGTCAAAAATGAAAACTGTCACCATGAAAAATGTCAAAAATGACAAATTTCAAGATGGCAAATGTCAAAGATGTCAAATGACAAATGTCACAATGCTAAATGTCAAAAATGAAAAGTGTCACCATGAAAAATGTCAAAAATGACAAATTTCAAGATGGCAAATGTCAAAGATGTCAAATGACAAATGTCACAATGCTAAATGTCAAAAATGAAAAGTGTCACCATGAAAAATGTCAAAAATGACAAATTTCAAGATGACAAATGTCAAAACTGACAAATGTCACAATGCTAAATGTCAAGAATGATAAGTGTCACCAGGAAAAATGTCAAAAATGACAAATTTCAAAAAGGCAAATGTCAAAGATGTCAAATGACAAATGTCACAATGCTAAATGTCAAAAATGAAAAGTGTCATTATGAAAAATGTCAAAAATGACAAATTTCAAGATGGCAAATGTCAAAGATGTCAAATGACAAATGTCACAATGCTAAATGTCAAAAATGAAAAGTGTCACCATGAAAAATGTCAAAAATAACAAATTTCAAGATAGCAAATGTCAAAGATGTCAAATGACAAATGTCACAATGCTAAATGTCAAAAATAAGAAATTTCAAGATGGCAAATGTCAAAGATGTCAAATGACAAATGTCACAATGCTAAATGTCAAAACTGAAAAGTGTCACCATGAAAAATGTCAAAAATGACAAATTTCAAGATGGCAAATGTCAAAGATGTCAAATGACAAATGTCACAATGCTAAATGTCAAAAATGAAAAGTGTCACCATGAAAAATGTCAAAAATGACAAATTTCAAGATGGCAAATGTCAAAACTGACAAATGTCACAATGCTAAATGTCAAAAATGAAGAGTGTCACTATGAAAAATGTCAAAAATGACAAATTTCAAGATGGCAAATGTCAAAGATGTCAAATGACAAATGTCACAATGCTAAATGTCAAAAATGAAAAGTGTCACCCTGAAAAATGTCAAAAATGACAAATTTCAAGATGGCAAATGTCAAAGATGTCAAATGACAAATGTCACAATGCTAAATGTCAAAAATGAAAAATGTCACAATGCTAAATGTCAAAAATGAATAATTTCAAGATGGCAAATGACAAATGTCACAATGCTAAATGCCAAAAATGAAAAGTGTCACCATGAAAAATGTCAAAAATGACAAATTTCAAGATGGCAAATGTCAAAGATGTCAAATGACAAATGTCACAATGCTAAATGTCAAAAATGAAAAGTGTCACCATGAAAAATGTCAAAAATGACAAATTTCAAGATGGCAAATGTCAAAACTGACAAATGTCACAATGCTAAATGTCAAAAATGAAAAGTCTCACCATGAAAAATGTCAAAAATAACAAATTTCAAGATGGCAAATGTCAAAGATGTCAAATGACAAATGTCACAATGCTAAATGTCAAAAATGAAAAGTGTCACCGTGAAAGATGTCAAAAATAACAAATTTCAAGATGGCAAATGTCAAAGATGTCAAATGACAAATGTTACAATGCTAAATGTCAAAAATGAAAAGTGTCACCATGAAAAATGTCAAAAATGACAAATTTCAAGATGGCAAATGTCAAAGATGTCAAATGACAAATGTCACAATGCTAAATGTCAAAAATGAAAAGTGTCACCATGAAAAATGTCAAAAATGACAAATTTCAAGATGGCAAATGTCAAAACTGACAAATGTCACAATGCTAAATGTCAAAAATGAAAAGTGTCACCATGAAAAATGTCAAAAATAACAAATTTCAAGATGGCAAATGTCAAAGATGTCCATGACAAATGTCACAATGCTAAATGTCAAAAATGAAAAGTGTCACCATGAAAAATGTCAAAAATGACAAATTTCAAGATGGCAAATATCAAAGATGTCAAATGACAAAAGTCACAATGCTAAATGTCAAAAATAACAAATTTCAAGATGGCAAATGTCAAAGATGTCAAATGACAAATGTCACAATGCTAAATGTCAAAAGTGAAAAGTCTCACCATGAAAAATGTCAAAAATGACAAATTTCAAGATGGCAAATGTCAAAGATGTCAAATGACAAATGTCACAATGCTAAATGTCAAAAATGATAAGTGTCACCATAAAAAATGTCAAAACTGACAAATTTCAAGATGGCAAATATCAAAACTGACAAATGTCACAATGCTAAATGTCAAAAATGATAAGTGTCACCATGAAAAATGTCAAAAATGACAAATTTCAAGATGGCAAATGTCCAAGATGTCAAATGACAAATGTCACAATGCTAAATGTCAAAAATGACAAATTTCAAGATGGCAAATGTCAAAGATGTCAAATGACAAATGTCACAATGCTAAATGTCAAAAATAAAAAGTGTCACCATGAAAAATGTCAAAAATGACAAATTTCAAGATGGCAAATGTCAAAGATGTCAAATGACAAATGTCACAATGTTAAATGTCAAAAATGAAAAGTGTCACCATGAAAAATGTCAAAAATGACAAATTTCAAGATGGCAAATGTCAAAACTGACAAATGTCACAATGCTAAATGTCAAAAATGAAGAGTGTCACTATGAAAAATGTCAAAAATGACAAATTTCAAGATGGCAAATGTCAAAGATGTCAAATGACAAATGTCACAATGCTAAATGTCAAAAATGAAAAGTGTCACCCTGAAAAATGTCAAAAATGACAAATTTCAAGATGGCAAATGTCAAAGATGTCAAATGACAAATGTCACAATGCTAAATGTCAAAAATGAAAAATGTCAAAAATGAAAAATGTCACAATGCTAAATGACAAAAATGACAAATTTCAAGATGGCAAATGACAAATGTCACAATGCTAAATGTCAAAAATGAAAAGTGTCACCATGAAAAATGTCAAAAATGACAAATTTCAAGATGGCAAATGTCAAAGATGTCAAATGACAAATGTCACAATGCTAAATGTCAAAAATGAAAAGTGTCACCATGAAAAATGTCAAAAATGACAAATTTCAAGATGGCAAATGTCAAAACTGACAAATGTCACAATGCTAAATGTCAAAAATGAAAAGTCTCACCATGAAAAATGTCAAAAATAAAAAATTTCAAGATGGCAAATGTCAAAGATGTCAAATGACAAATGTCACAATGCTAAATGTCAAAAATGAAAAGTGTCACCATGAAAGATGTCAAAAATAACAAATTTCAAGATGGAAATGTCAAAGATGTCAAATGACAAATGTTACAATGCTAAATGTCAAAAATGAAAAGTGTCACCATGAAAAATGTCAAAAATGACAAATTTCAAGATGGCAAATGTCAAAGATGTCAAATGACAAATGTCACAATGCTAAATGTCAAAAATGAAAAGTGTCACCATGAAAAATGTCAAAAATGACAAATTTCAAGATGGCAAATGTCAAAACTGACAAATGTCACAATGCTAAATGTCAAAAATGAAAAGTGTCACCATGAAAAATGTCAAAAATAACAAATTTCAAGATGGCAAATGTCAAAGATGTCCATGACAAATGTCACAATGCTAAATGTCAAAAATGAAAAGTGTCACCATGAAAAATGTCAAAAATGACAAATTTCAAGATGGCAAATATCAAAGATGTCAAATGACAAAAGTCACAATGCTAAATGTCAAAAATGACAAATTTCAAGATGGCAAATGTCAAAGATGTCAAATGACAAATGTCACAATGCTAAATGTCAAAAGTGAAAAGTCTCACCATGAAAAATGTCAAAAATGACAAATTTCAAGATGGCAAATGTCAAAGATGTCAAATGACAAATGTCACAATGCTAAATGTCAAAAATGATAAGTGTCACCATAAAAAATGTCAAAACTGACAAATTTCAAGATGGCAAATATCAAAACTGACAAATGTCACAATGCTAAATGTCAAAAATGATAAGTGTCACCATGAAAAATGTCAAAAATGACAAATTTCAAGATGGCAAATGTCCAAGATGTCAAATGACAAATGTCACAATGCTAAATGTCAAAAATGACAAATTTCAAGATGGCAAATATCAAAGATGTCAAATGACAAATGTCACAATGCTAAATGTCAAAAATGAAAAGTGTCACCATAAAACATGTCAAAAATGACAAATTTCAAGATGGCAAATGTCAAAGATGTCAAATGACAAATGTCACAATGCTAAATGTCAAAAATGAAAAGTGTCACCATGAAAAATGTCAAAAATGACAAATTTCAAGATGGCAAATGTCAAAGATGTCAAATGACAAATGCCACAATGCTAAATGTCAAAAATGAAAAGTGTCACCATGAAAAATGTCAAAAATGACAAATTTCAAGATGGCAAATGTCAAAGATGTCAAATGACAAATGTCACAATGCTAAATGTCAAAAATGAAAAGTGTCACCATGAAAAATGTCAAAAATGACAAATTTCAAGATGGCAAATGTCAAAGATGTCAAATGACAAATGTTACAATGCTAAATGTCAAAAATGAAAAGTGTCACCATGAAAAATGTCAAAAATAACAAATTTCAAGATGGCAAATATCAAAGATGTCAAATGACAAATGTCACAATGCTAAATGTCAAAAATGAAAAGTGTCACCATGAAAAATGTCAAAAATGACAAATTTCAAGATGGCAAATATCAAAGATGTCAAATGACAAATGTCACAATGCTAAATGTCAAAAATGAGAAGTGTCACCATGAAAAATGTCAAAAATGACAAATTTCAAGATGGCAAATGTCAAAGATGTCAAATGACAAATGTCACAATGCTAAATGTCAAAAATGAAAAGTGTCACCATGAAAATTGTCAAAAATAACAAATTTCAAGATGGCAAATGTCAAAGATGTCAAATGACAAATGTCACAATACTAAATGTCACAAATGAAAAGTGTCACCATAAAAAATGTCAAAAATGACAAATTTCAAGATGGCAAATGTCAAAGATGTCAAATGACAAATGTCACAATGCTAAATGTCAAAAATGAAAAGTGTCACCATGAAAAATGTCAAAAATGACAAATTTCAAGATGGCAAATGTCAAAGATGTCAAATGACAAATGTCACAATGCTAAATGTCAAAAATGAAAAGTGTCACCATGAAAAATGTCAAAAATGACAAATTTCAAGATGGCAAATGTCAAAACTGACAAATGTCACAATGCTAAATGTCAAAAATGAAAAGTCTCACCATAAAAAATGTCAAAAATAACAAATTTCAAGATGGCAAATGTCAAAGATGTCAAATGACAAATGTCACAATGCTAAATGTCAAAAATGAAAAGTGTCACCATGAAAAATGTCAAAAATGACAAATTTCAAGATGGCAAATGTCAAAACTGACAAATGTCACAATGCTAAATGTCAAAAATGAAAAGTCTCACCATGAAAAATGTCAAAAATAACAAATTTCAAGATGGCAAATGTCAAAGATGTCAAATGACAAATGTCACAATGCTAAATGTCAAAAATGAAAAGTGTCACCCTGAAAAATGTCAAAAATGACAAATTTCAAGATGGCAAATGTCAAAGATGTCAAATGACAAATGTCACAATGCTAAATGTCAAAAATGAAAAATGTCACAATGCTAAATGACAAAAATGACAAATTTCAAGATGGCAAATGACAAATGTCACAATGCTAAATGTCAAAAATGAAAAGTGTCACCATGAAAAATGTCAAAAATGACAAATTTCAAGATGGCAAATGTCAAAGATGTCAAATGACAAATGTCACAATGCTAAATGTCAAAAATGAAAAGTGTCACCATGAAAAATGTCAAAAATGACAAATTTCAAGATGGCAAATGTCAAAACTGACAAATGTCACAATGCTAAATGTCAAAAATGAAAAGTCTCACCATGAAAAATGTCAAAAATAACAAATTTCAAGATGGCAAATGTCAAAGATGTCAAATGACAAATGTCACAATGCTAAATGTCAAAAATGAAAAGTGTCACCATGAAAGATGTCAAAAATAACAAATTTCAAGATGGAAATGTCAAAGATGTCAAATGACAAATGTTACAATGCTAAATGTCAAAAATGAAAAGTGTCACCATGAAAAATGTCAAAAATGACAAATTTCAAGATGGCAAATGTCAAAGATGTCAAATGACAAATGTCACAATGCTAAATGTCAAAAATGAAAAGTGTCACCATGAAAAATGTCAAAAATGACAAATTTCAAGATGGCAAATGTCAAAACTGACAAATGTCACAATGCTAAATGTCAAAAATGAAAAGTGTCACCATGAAAAATGTCAAAAATAACAAATTTCAAGATGGCAAATGTCAAAGATGTCCATGACAAATGTCACAATGCTAAATGTCAAAAATGAAAAGTGTCACCATGAAAAATGTCAAAAATGACAAATTTCAAGATGGCAAATATCAAAGATGTCAAATGACAAAAGTCACAATGCTAAATGTCAAAAATGACAAATTTCAAGATGGCAAATGTCAAAGATGTCAAATGACAAATGTCACAATGCTAAATGTCAAAAGTGAAAAGTCTCACCATGAAAAATGTCAAAAATGACAAATTTCAAGATGGCAAATGTCAAAGATGTCAAATGACAAATGTCACAATGCTAAATGTCAAAAATGATAAGTGTCACCATAAAAAATGTCAAAACTGACAAATTTCAAGATGGCAAATATCAAAACTGACAAATGTCACAATGCTAAATGTCAAAAATGATAAGTGTCACCATGAAAAATGTCAAAAATGACAAATTTCAAGATGGCAAATGTCCAAGATGTCAAATGACAAATGTCACAATGCTAAATGTCAAAAATGACAAATTTCAAGATGGCAAATATCAAAGATGTCAAATGACAAATGTCACAATGCTAAATGTCAAAAATGAAAAGTGTCACCATAAAACATGTCAAAAATGACAAATTTCAAGATGGCAAATGTCAAAGATGTCAAATGACAAATGTCACAATGCTAAATGTCAAAAATGAAAAGTGTCACCATGAAAAATGTCAAAAATGACAAATTTCAAGATGGCAAATGTCAAAGATGTCAAATGACAAATGCCACAATGCTAAATGTCAAAAATGAAAAGTGTCACCATGAAAAATGTCAAAAATGACAAATTTCAAGATGGCAAATGTCAAAGATGTCAAATGACAAATGTCACAATGCTAAATGTCAAAAATGAAAAGTGTCACCATGAAAAATGTCAAAAATGACAAATTTCAAGATGGCAAATGTCAAAGATGTCAAATGACAAATGTTACAATGCTAAATGTCAAAAATGAAAAGTGTCACCATGAAAAATGTCAAAAATAACAAATTTCAAGATGGCAAATATCAAAGATGTCAAATGACAAATGTCACAATGCTAAATGTCAAAAATGAAAAGTGTCACCATGAAAAATGTCAAAAATGACAAATTTCAAGATGGCAAATATCAAAGATGTCAAATGACAAATGTCACAATGCTAAATGTCAAAAATGAGAAGTGTCACCATGAAAAATGTCAAAAATGACAAATTTCAAGATGGCAAATGTCAAAGATGTCAAATGACAAATGTCACAATGCTAAATGTCAAAAATGAAAAGTGTCACCATGAAAATTGTCAAAAATAACAAATTTCAAGATGGCAAATGTCAAAGATGTCAAATGACAAATGTCACAATACTAAATGTCACAAATGAAAAGTGTCACCATAAAAAATGTCAAAAATGACAAATTTCAAGATGGCAAATGTCAAAGATGTCAAATGACAAATGTCACAATGCTAAATGTCAAAAATGAAAAGTGTCACCATGAAAAATGTCAAAAATGACAAATTTCAAGATGGCAAATGTCAAAGATGTCAAATGACAAATGTCACAATGCTAAATGTCAAAAATGAAAAGTGTCACCATGAAAATTGTCAAAAATAACAAATTTCAAGATGGCAAATGTCAAAACTGACAAATGTCACAATGCTAAATGTCAAAAATGAAGAGTGTCACTATGAAAAATGTCAAAAATGACAAATTTCAAGATGGCAAATGTCAAAGATGTCAAATGACAAATGTCACAATGCTAAATGTCAAAAATGAAAAGTGTCACCATGAAAAATGTCAAAAATGACAAATTTCAAGATGGCAAATGTCAAAGATGTCAAACGACAAATGTCACAATGCTAAATGTCAAAAATGAAAAGTGTCACCATGAAAAATGTCAAAAATGACAAATTTCAAGATGACAAATGTCAAAGATGTCAAATAACAAATGTCACAATGCTAAATGTCAAAAATGAAAAGTGTCACCATGAAAAATGTCAAAAATGACAAATTTCAAGATGGCAAATGTCAAAACTGAAAAATGTCACAATGCTAAATGTCAAAAATGAAAAGTGTCACCATGAAAAATGTCAAAAATGACAAATTTCAAGATGACAAATGTCAAAGATGTCAAATAACAAATGTCACAATGCTAAATGTCAAAAATGAAAAGTGTCACCATGAAAAATGTCAAAAATGACAAATTTCAAGATGGCAAATGTCCAAGATGTCAAATGACAAATGTCACAATGCTAAATGTCGAAAATGACAAATTTTAAGATGGCAAATGACAAATGTCACAATGCTAAATGTCAAAAATGAAAAGTGTCACCATGAAAAATGTCAAAAATGACAAATTTCAAGATGGCAAATGTCAAAGATGTCAAATGACAAATGTTACAATGCTAAATGTCAAAAATGAAAAGTGTCACCATGAAAAATGTCAAAAATAACAAATTTCAAGATGGCAAATATCAAAGATGTCAAATGACAAATGTCACAATGCTAAATGTCAAAAATGAAAAGTGTCACCATGAAAAATGTCAAAAATGACAAATTTCAAGATGGCAAATATCAAAGATGTCAAATGACAAATGTCACAATGCTAAATGTCAAAAATGAGAAGTGTCACCATGAAAAATGTCAAAAATGACAAATTTCAAGATGGCAAATGTCAAAGATGTCAAATGACAAATGTCACAATGCTAAATGTCAAAAATGAAAAGTGTCACCATGAAAATTGTCAAAAATAACAAATTTCAAGATGGCAAATGTCAAAGATGTCAAATGACAAATGTCACAATACTAAATGTCACAAATGAAAAGTGTCACCATAAAAAATGTCAAAAATGACAAATTTCAAGATGGCAAATGTCAAAGATGTCAAATGACAAATGTCACAATGCTAAATGTCAAAAATGAAAAGTGTCACCATGAAAAATGTCAAAAATGACAAATTTCAAGATGGCAAATGTCAAAGATGTCAAATGACAAATGTCACAATGCTAAATGTCAAAAATGAAAAGTGTCACCATGAAAATTGTCAAAAATAACAAATTTCAAGATGGCAAATGTCAAAACTGACAAATGTCACAATGCTAAATGTCAAAAATGAAGAGTGTCACTATGAAAAATGTCAAAAATGACAAATTTCAAGATGGCAAATGTCAAAGATGTCAAATGACAAATGTCACAATGCTAAATGTCAAAAATGAAAAGTGTCACCATGAAAAATGTCAAAAATGACAAATTTCAAGATGGCAAATGTCAAAGATGTCAAATGACAAATGTCACAATGCTAAATGTCAAAAATAAAAAGTGTCACCATGAAAAATGTCAAAAATGACAAATTTCAAGATGGCAAATGTCAAAACTGACAAATGTCACAATGCTAAATGTCAAAAATGAAGAGTGTCACTATGAAAAATGTCAAAAATGACAAATTTCAAGATGGAAAATGTCAAAGATGTTAAATGACAAATGTCACAATGCTAAATGTCAAAAATGAAAAGTGTCAAAAATGACAAATTTCAAGATGGCAAATGTCTAAGATGTCAAATGACAAATGTCACAATGCTAAATGTCAAAAATGAAAAGTGTCACCATGAAAAATGTCAAAAATGACAAATTTCAAGATGGCAAATGTCAAAACTGACAAATGTCACAATGCTAAATGTTAAAAATGAAGAGTGTCACTATGAAAAATGTCAAAAATGACAAATTTCAAGATGGCAAATGTCAAAGATGTCAAATGACAAATGTCACAATGCTAAATGTCAAAAATGAAAAGTGTCACCATGAAAAATGTCAAAAATGACAAATTTCAAGATGGCAAATGTCAAAGATGTCAAATGACAAATGTCACAATGCTAAATGTCAAAAATGAAAAGTGTCACCATGAAAATTGTCAAAAATAACAAATTTCAAGATGGCAAATGTCAAAGATGTCAAATGACAAATGTCACAATACTAAATGTCAAAAATGAAAAGTGTCACCATGAAAAATGTCAAAAATGACAAATTTCAAGATGGCAAATGTCAAAGATGTCAAATGACAGATGTCACAATGCTAAATGTCAAAAATGAAAAGTGTCACCATGAAAAATGTCAAAAATGACAAATTACAAGATGACAAATGTCAAAACTGACAAATGTCACAATGCTAAATGTCAAAAATGAAAAGTGTCACCATGAAAAATGTCAAAAATGACAAATTTCAAGATGGCAAATGTCTAAGATGTCAAATGACAAATGTCACAATGCTAAATGTCAAAAATGAAAAGTGTCACCATGAAAAATGTCAAAAATGACAAATTTCAAGATGGCAAATGTCAAAACTGACAAATGTCACAATGCTAAATGTCAAAAATGAAAAGTGTCACCATGAAAAATGTCAAAAATAACAAATTTCAAGATGGCAAATGTCAAAGATGTCAAATGACAAATGTCACAATGCTAAATGTCAAAAATGACAAATTTCAAGATGGCAAATGTCAAAAATGACAAATGTCAAAACTGACAAATGTCACAATGCTAAATGTCAAAAATGAAAAGTGTCACCATGAAAAATGTCAAAAATAACAAATTTCAAGTTGGCAAATGTCAAAGATGTCAAATGACAAATGTCACAATGCTAAATGTCAAAAATGAAAAGTGTCACCATGAAAAATGTCAAAAATGACAAATTTCAAGATGGCAAATGTCAAAGATGTCAAATGACAAATGTCACAATGCTAAATGTCAAAAACGAAAAGTGTCACCATAAAAAATGTCAAAAATAACAAATTTCAAGATGGCAAATGTCAAAGATGTCAAATGACAAATGTCACAATGCTAAATGTCAAAAATGAAAAGTGTCACCATGAAAAATGTCAAAAATGACAAATTTCAAGATGGCAAATGTCAAAACTGACAAATGTCACAATGCTAAATGTCAAAAATGAAAAGTGTCACCATGAAAAATGTCAAAAATAACAAATTTCAAGATGGCAAATGTCAAAGATGTCAAATGACAAATGTCACAATGCTAAATGTCAAAAATGAAAAGTGTCACCATGAAAAATGTCAAAAATGACAAATTTCAAGATGGCAAATATCAAAGATGTCAAATGACAAATGTCACAATACTAAATGTCAAAAATGACAAATTTTAAGATGGCAAATGTCAAAGATGTCAAATGACAAATGTCACAATGCTAAATGTCAAAAATGAAAAGTGTCACTATGAAAAATGTCAAAAATGACAAATTTCAAGATGGCAAATGTCAAAGATGTCAAATGACAAATGTCACAATGCTAAATGTCAAAAATGATAAGTGTCACCATGAAAAATGTCAAAAATAACAAATTTCAAGATAGCAAATGTCAAAGATGTCAAATGACAAATGTCACAATGCTAAATGTCAAAAATGAAAAGTGTCACCATGAAAAATGTCAAAAATGACAAATTTCAAGACGGCAAATGTCAAAGATGTCAAATGACAAATGTCACAATGCTAAATGTCAAAAATGAAAAGTGTCACCATGAAAAATGTCAAAAATAACAAATTTCAAGATGGCAAATGTCAAAGATGTCAAATGACAAATGTCACAATGCTAAATGTCAAAAATGTAAAGTGTCACCATGAAAAATGTCAAAAATGACAAATTTCAAGATGGCAAATATCAAAACTGACAAATGTCACAATGTTAAATGTCAAAAATGATAAGTGTCACCATGAAAAATGTCAAAAATGACAAATTTCAAGATGGCAAATGTCCAAGATGTCAAATGACAAATGTCACAATGCTAAATGTCAAAAATGAAAAGTGTCACCATGAAAAATGTCAAATATGACAAATTTCAAGATGGCAAATGTCAAAGATGTCAAATGACAAATGTTACAATGCTAAATGTCAAAAATGAAAAGTGTCACCATGAAAAATGTCAAAAATAACAAATTTCAAGATGGCAAATGTCAAAGATGTCAAATGACAAATGTCACAATGCTAAATGTCAAAAATGAAAAGTGTCACCATGAAAAATGTCAAAAATGACAAATTTCAAGATGGCAAATGTCAAAACTTAGAAATGTCACAATGCTAAATGTCAAAAATGAAAAGTGTCACCATGAAAAATGTCAAAAATGACAAATTTCAAGATGGCAAATGTCAAAACTGACAAATGTCACAATGCTAAATGTCAAAAATGAAAAGTGTCACCATGAAAAATGTCAAAAATAACAAATTTTAAGATGGCAAATGTCAAAGATGTCAAATGACAAATGTCACAATGCTAAATGTCAAAAATGAAAAGTGTCACCATGAAAAATGTCAAAAATAACAAATTTCAAGATGGCAAATGTCAAAGATGTCAAATGACAAATGTTACAATGCTAAATGTCAAAAATGAAAAGTGTCACCATGAAAAATGTCAAAAATGACAAATTTCAAGATGGCAAATGTCAAAACTGACAAATGTCACAATGCTAAATGTCAAAAATGAAAAGTGTCACCATGAAAAATGTCAAAAATAACAAATTTCAAGATGGCAAATGTCAAAGATGTCAAATGACAAATGTCACAATGCTAAATGTCAAAAATGAAAAGTGTCACCATGAAAAATGTCAAAAATGACAAATTTCAAGATGGCAAATATCAAAGATGTCAAATGACAAATGTCACAATACTAAATGTCAAAAATGACAAATTTTAAGATGGCAAATGTCAAAGATGTCAAATGACAAATGTCACAATGCTAAATGTCAAAAATGAAAAGTGTCACTATGAAAAATGTCAAAAATGACAAATTTCAAGATGGCAAATGTCAAAGATGTCAAATGACAAATGTCACAATGCTAAATGTCAAAAATAATAAGTGTCACCATGAAAAATGTCAAAAATAACAAATTTCAAGATAGCAAATGTCAAAGATGTCAAATGACAAATGTCACAATGCTAAATGTCAAAAATGAAAAGTGTCACCATGAAAAATGTCAAAAATGACAAATTTCAAGATGGCAAATGTCAAAGATGTCAAATGACAAATGTCACAATGCTAAATGTCAAAAATGAAAAGTGTCACCATGAAAAATGTCAAAAATAACCAATTTCAAGATGGCAAATGTCAAAGATGTCAAATGACAAATGTCACAATGCTAAATGTCAAAAATGAAAAGTGTCACCATGAAAAATGTCAAAAATGACAAATTTCAAGATGGCAAATATCAAAACTGACAAATGTCACAATGATAAATGTCAAAAATGATAAGTGTCACCATGAAAAATGTCAAAAATGACAAATTTCAAGATGGCAAATGTCCAAGATGTCAAATGACAAATGTCACAATGCTAAATGTCAAAAATGACAAATTTCAAGATGGCAAATGACAAATGTCACAATGCTAAATGTCAAAAATGAAAAGTGTCACCATGAAAAATGTCAAAAATGACAAATTTCAAGATGGCAAATGTCAAAGATGTCAAATGACAAATGTTACAATGCTAAATGTCAAAAATGAAAAGTGTCACCATGAAAAATGTCAAAAATAACAAATTTCAAGATGGCAAATGTCAAAGATGTCAAATGACAAATGTCACAATGCTAAATGTCAAAAATGAAAAGTGTCACCATGAAAAATGTCAAAAATGACAAATTTCAAGATGGCAAATATAAAAGATGTCAAATGACAAATGTCACAATGCTAAATGTCAAAAATGGAAAGTGTTACCATGAAAAATGTCAAAAATAACAAATTTCAAGATGGCAAATGTCAAAGATGTCAAATGACAAATGTCACAATGCTAAATGTCAAAAATGAAAAGTGTCACCATGAAAAATGTCAAAAATGACAAATTTCAAGATGGCAAATGTCAAAGATGTCAAATGACAAATGTCACAATGCTAAATGTCAAAAATGAAAAGTGTCAAAAATGACAAATTTCAAGATGGCAAATGTCTAAGATGTCAAATGACAAATGTCACAATGCTAAATGTCAAAAATGAAAAGTGTCACCATGAAAAATGTCAAAAATGACAAATTTCAAGATGGCAAATGTCAAAACTGACAAATGTCACAATGCTAAATGTCAAAAATGAAAAGTGTCACCATGAAAAATGTCAAAAATAACAAATTTCAAGATGGCAAATGTCAAAGATGTCAAATGACAAATGTCACAATGCTAAATGTCAAAAATGACAAATTTCAAGATGGCAAATGTCAAAGATGTCAAATGACAAATGTCACAATGCTAAATGTCAAAAATAAAAAGTGTCACCATGAAGAATGTCAAAAATGACAAATTTCAAGATGGCAAATGTCAAAACTGACAAATGTCACAATGCTAAATGTCAAAAATGAAAAGTGTCACCATGAAAAATGTCAAAAATAACTAATTTCAAGATGGCAAATGTCAAAGATGTCAAATTACAAATGTCACAATGCTAAATGTCAAAAATGAAAAGTGTCACCATGAAAAATTTCAAAAATAACAAATTTCAAGATGGCAAATGTCAAAGATGTCAAATGACAAATGTTACAATGCTAAATGTCAAAAATGAAAAGTGTCACCATGAAAAATGTCAAAAATGACAAATTTCAAGATGGCAAATGTCAAAGATGTCAAATGACAAATGTCACAATGCTAAATGTCAAAAATGAAAAGTGTCACCATGAAAAATGTCAAAAATAACAAATTTCAAGATGGCAAATGTCAAAGATGTCAAATGACAAATGTCACAATGCTAAATGTCAAAAATGAAAAGTGTCACCATGAAAAATGTCAAAAATGACAAATTTCAAGATGGCAAATGTCAAAACTGACAAATGTCACAATGCTAAATGTCAAAAATGAAAAGTGTCACCATGAAAAATGTCAAAAATAACAAATTTCAAGATGGCCAATGTCAAAGATGTCAAATGACAAATGTCACAATGCTAAATGTCGAAAATAAAAAGTGTCACCATGAAAAATGTCAAAAATGACAAATTTCAAGATGGCAAATATCAAAGATGTCAAATGACAAATGTCACAATACTAAATGTCAAAAATGACAAATTTTAAGATGGCAAATGTCAAAGATGTCAAATGACAAATGTCACAATGCTAAATGTCAACAATGAAAAGTGTCACTATAAAAAATGTCAAACATGACAAATTTCAAGATGGCAAATGTCAAAGATGTCAAATGACAAATGTCACAATGCTAAATGTCAAAAATGATAAGTGTCACCATGAAAAATGTCAAAAATAACAAATTTCAAGATAGCAAATGTCAAAAATGTCAAATGACAAATGTCACAATGCTAAATGTCAAAAATGAAAAGTGTCACCATGAAAAATGTCAAAAATGACAAATTTTAAGATGGCAAATGTCAAAGATGTCAAATGACAAATGTCACAATGCTAAATGTCAAAAATGAAAAGTGTCACCATGAAAAATGTCAAAAATAACAAATTTCAAGATGGCAAATGTCAAAGATATCAAATGACAAATGTCACAATGCTAAATGTCAAAAATGAAAAGTGTCACCATGAAAAATGTCAAAAATGACAAATTTCAAGATGGCAAATATTAAACTGACAAATGTCACAATGCTAAATGTCAAAAATGATAAGTGTCACCATGAAAAATGTCAAAAATGACAAATTTCAAGATGGCAAATGTCAAAGATGTCAAATGACAAATGTCACAATGCTAAAGATCAAAAATGACAAATTTCAAGATGGCAAATGACAAATGCCACAATGCTAAATGTCAAAAATGAAAAGTGTCACCATGAAAAATGTCAAAAATGACAAATTTCAAGATGGCAAATGTCAAAGATGTCAAATGACAAATGTTACAATGCTAAATGTCAAAAATGAAAAGTGTCACCATGAAAAATGTCAAAAATAACAAATTTCAAGATGGCAAATGTCAAAGATGTCAAATGACAAATGTCAAAAATGAAAAGTGTCACCATGAAAAATGTCAAAAATGACAAATTTCAAGATGGCAAATATCAAAGATGTCAAATGACAAATGTCACAATGCTAAATGTCAAAAATGAAAAGTGTCACCATGAAAAATGTCAAAAATAACAAATTTCAAGATGGCAAATGTCAAAGATGTCAAATGACAAATGTCACAATGCTAAATGTCAAAAATGAAAAGTGTCACCATGAAAAATGTCAAAAATGACAAATTTCAAGATGGCAAATGTCAAAACTGACAAATGTCACAATGCCAAATGTCAAAAATGAAAAGTGTCACCATGAAAAATGTCAAAAATGACAAATTTCAAGATGGCAAATGTCAAAGATGTCAAATGACAAATGTCACAATGCTAAATGTCAAAAATGAAAAGTGTCACCATGAAAAATGTCAAAAATAACAAATTTCAAGATGGCAAATGTCAAAGATGTCAAATGACAAATGTCACAATGCTAAATGTCAAAAATGAAAAGTGTCACCATGAAAAATGTCAAAAATGACAAATTTCAAGATGGCAAATGTCAAAACTGACAAATGTCACAATGCTAAATGTCAAAAATGATAAGTGTCACCATGAAAAATGTCAAAAATGACAAATTTCAAGATGGCAAATGTCCAAGATGTCAAATGTCCAAGATGTCAAATGACAAATGTCACAATGCTAAATGTCAAAAGTGAAAAGTGTCACCATGAAAAATGTCAAAAATGACAAATTTTAAGATGGCAAATGTCAAAGATATCAAATGACAAATGTCACAATGCTAAATGTCAAAAATGATAAGTGTCACCATGAAAAATGTCAAAAATAACAAATTTCAAAATGGCAAATGTCAAAGATGTCAAATGACAAATGTCACAATGCTAAATGTCAAAAATGAAAAGTGTCACCATGAAAAATGTCAAAAATGACAAATTTCAAGATGGCAAATGTCAAAGATGTCAAATGACAAATGTCACAATGCTAAATATCAAAACTGAAAAGTGTCACCATGAAAAATGTCAAAAATAATAAATTTCAAGATGGCAAATGTCAAAGATGTCAAATGACAAATGTGACAATGCTAAATGTCAAAAATGAAAAGTGTCACCATAAAAAATGTCAAAAATGACAATTTTCAAGATGGCAAATATCAAAACTGACAAATGTCACAATGCTAAATGTCAAAAATGATAAGTGTCACCATGAAAAATGTCAAAAATGACAAATTTTAAGATGGCAAATGTCAAAACTGACAAATGTCACAATGCTAAATGTCAAAAATGAAAAGTGTCACCATGAAAAATGTCAAAAATGACAAATTTCAAGATGGCAAATGTCAAAGATGTCAAATGACAAATGTCACAATGCTAAATGTCAAAAATGAAAAGTGTCACCATGAAAAATGTCAAAAATGACAAATTTCAAGATGGCAAATGTCAAAGATGTCAAATGACAAATGTCACAATGCTAAATGTCAAAAATGACAAATTTCAAGATGGCAAATGTCAAAACTGACAAATGTCACAATGCTAAATGTCAAAAATGAAAAGTGTCAAAAATGACAAATTTCAAGATGGCAAATGTCTAAGATGTCAAATGACAAATGTCACAATGCTAAATGTCAAAAATGAAAAGTGTCACCATGAAAAATGTCAAAAATGAAAAATTTCAAGATGGCAAATGTCAAAACTGAGAAATGTCACAATGCTAAATGTCAAAAATGAAAAGTGTCACCATAAAATGTCAAAAATGACAAATTTCAAGATGGCAAATGTCAAAGATGTCAAATGACAAATGTCGCAATGCTAAATGTCAAAAATGAAAAGTGTCACCATGAAAAATGTCAAAAATGACAAATTTCAAGATGGCAAATGTCAAAACTGACAAATGTCACAATGCTAAATGTCAAAAATGAAAAGTGTCACCATAAAAAATGTCAAAAATAACAAATTTTAAGATGGCAAATGTCAAAGATGTCAAATGACAAATGTCACAATGCTAAATGTCAAAAATGAAAAATTTCAAGATGGCAAATGTCAAAGATGTCAAATGACAAATGTCACAATGCTAAATGTCAAAAATGAAAAGTGTCACCATGAAAAATGTCAAAAATGACAAATTTCAAGATGGCAAATGTCAAAACTGACAAATGTCACAATGCCAAATGTCAAAAATGAAAAGTGTCACCATGAAAAATGTCAAAAATGACAAATTTCAAGATGGCAAATGTCAAAGATGTCAAATGACAAATGTCACAATGCTAAATGTCAAAAATGAAAAGTGTCACCATGAAAAATGTCAAAAATAACAAATTTCAAGATGGCAAATGTCAAAGATGTCAAATGACAAATGTCACAATGCTAAATGTCAAAAATGAAAAGTGTCACCATGAAAAATGTCAAAAATGACAAATTTCAAGATGGCAAATGTCAAAGATGTCAAATGACAAATGTCACAATGCTAAATGTCAAAAATGAAAAGTGTCACCATGAAAAATGTCAAAAATGACAAATTTCAATATGGCAAATGTCAAAACTGACAAATGTCACAATGCTAAATGTCAAAAATGATAAGTGTCACCATGAAAAATGTCAAAAATGACAAATTTCAAGATGGCAAATGTCCAAGATGTCAAATGTCCAAGATGTCAAATGACAAATGTCACAATGCTAAATGTCAAAAGTGAAAAGTGTCACCATGAAAAATGTCAAAAATGACAAATTTTAAGATGGCAAATGTCAAAGATATCAAATGACAAATGTCACAATGCTAAATGTCAAAAATGATAAGTGTCACCATGAAAAATGTCAAAAATAACAAATTTCAAAATGGCAAATGTCAAAGATGTCAAATGACAAATGTCACAATGCTAAATGTCAAAAATGAAAAGTGTCACCATGAAAAATGTCAAAAATGACAAATTTCAAGATGGCAAATGTCAAAGATGTCAAATGACAAATGTCACAATGCTAAATATCAAAACTGAAAAGTGTCACCATAAAAAATGTCAAAAATAATAAATTTCAAGATGGCAAATGTCAATGATGTCAAATGACAAATGTGACAATGCTAAATGTCAAAAATGAAAAGTGTCACCATAAAAAATGTCAAAAATGACAATTTTCAAGATGGCAAATATCAAAACTGACAAATGTCACAATGCTAAATGTCAAAAATGATAAGTGTCACCATGAAAAATGTCAAAAATGACAAATTTTAAGATGGCAAATGTCAAAACTGACAAATGTCACAATGCTAAATGTCAAAAATGAAAAGTGTCACCATGAAAAATGTCAAAAATGACAAATTTCAAGATGGCAAATGTCAAAGATGTCAAATGACAAATGTCACAATGCTAAATGTCAAAAATGACAAATTTCAAGATGGCAAATGTCAAAACTGACAAATGTCACAATGCTAAATGTCAAAAATGAAAAGTGTCAAAAATGACAAATTTCAAGATGGCAAATGTCTAAGATGTCAAATGACAAATGTCACAATACTAAATGTCAAAAATAAAAAGTGTCACCATGAAAAATGTCAAAAATGAAAAATTTCAAGATGGCAAATGTCAAAACTGAGAAATGTCACAATGCTAAATGTCAAAAATGAAAAGTGTCACCATAAAATGTCAAAAATGACAAATTTCAAGATGGCAAATGTCAAAGATGTCAAATGACAAATGTCGCAATGCTAAATGTCAAAAATGAAAAGTGTCACCATGAAAAATGTCAAAAATGACAAATTTCAAGATGGCAAATGTCAAAACTGACAAATGTCACAATGCTAAATGTCAAAAATGAAAAGTGTCACCATAAAAAATGTCAAAAATAACAAATTTTAAGATGGCAAATGTCAAAGATGTCAAATGACAAATGTCACAATGCTAAATGTCAAAAATGACAAATTTCAAGATGGCAAATGTCAAAGATGTCAAATGACAAATGTCACAATGCTAAATGTCAAAAATGAAAAGTGTCACCATGAAAAATGGCAAAAATGACAAATTTCAAGATGGCAAATGTCAAAACTGACAAATGTCACAATGCTAAATGTCAAAAATGAAAAGTCTCACCATGAAAAATGTCAAAAATAACAAATTTCAAGATGGCAAATGTCAAAGATGTCAAATGACAAATGTCACAATGCTAAATGTCAAAAATGAAAAGTGTCACCATGAAAAATGTCAAAAATAACAAATTTCAAGATGGCAAATGTCAAAGATATCAAATGACAAATGTTACAATGCTAAATGTCAAAAATGAAAAGTGTCACCATGAAAAATGTCAAAAATGACAAATTTCAAGATGGCAAATGTCAAAGATGTCAAATGACAAATGTCACAATGCTAAATGTCAAAAATGAAAAGTGTCACCATGAAAAATGTCAAAAATAACAAATTTCAAGATGGCAAATGTCAAAGATGTCAATTGACAAATGTCACAATGCTAAATGTCAAAAATGAAAAGTGTCACCATGAAAAATGTCAAAAATGACAAATTTCAAAATGTCAAATGTTAAAACTGACAAATGTCACAATGCTAAATGTCAAAAATGAAAAGTGTCACCATGAAAAATGTCAAAAATGACAAATTTCAAGATGGCAAATATCAAAGATGTCAAATGACAAATGTCACAATGCTAAATGTCAAATAATGAAAAGTGTCACCATGAAAAATGTCAAAAATAACAAATTTCAAGATGGCAAATGTCAAAGATGTCAAATGACAAATGTCACAATGCTAAATGTCAAAAATGAAAAGTGTCACCATGAAAAATGTCAAAAATAACAAATTTCAAGATGGCAAATATCAAAGATGTCAAATGACAAATGTCACAATGCTAAATGTCAAAAATGAAAAGTGTCACCATAAAAAATGTCAAAAATGACAAATTTCAAGATGGCAAATATCAAAGATGTCAAATGACAAATGTCACAATGCTAAATGTCAAAAATGACAAATTTCAAGATGGCAAATGTCAAACATGTCAAATGACAAATGTCACAATGCTAAATGTCAAAAGTGAAAAGTCTCACCATGAAAAATGTCAAAAATGATAAATTTCAAGATGGCAAATGTCAAAGATGTCAAATGACAAATGTCACAATGCTAAATGTCAAAAATGATAAGTGTCACCATGAAAAATGTCGAAAATAACAAATTTCAAGATGGCAAATGTCAAAGATGTCAAATGACAAATGTCACAATGCTAAATGTCAAAAATGAAAAGTGTCACCATGAAAAATGTCAAAAATGACAAATTTCAAGATGGCAAATGTCAAAGATGTCAAATGACAAATGTCACAATGCTAAATGTCAAAAATGAAAAGTGTTACCATGAAAAATGTCAAAAATAACAAATTTCAAGATGGCAAATGTCAAAGATGTCAAATGACAAATGTCACAATGCTAAATGTCAAAAATGAAAAGGGTCACCATAAAAAATGTCAAAAATGACAAATTTTAAGATGGCAAATATCAAAACTGACAAATGTCACAATGCTAAATGTCAAAAATGATAAGTGTCACCATGAAAAATGTCAAAAATGACAAATTTCAAGATGGCAAATGTCCAAGATGTCAAATGACAAATGTCAGAATGCTAAATGTCAAAAATAACAAATTTCAAGATGGCAAATGTCAAAGATGTCAAATGACAAATGTCACAATGCTAAATGTCAAAAATAAAAAGTGTCACCATGAAAAATGTCAAAAATGACAAATTTCAAAATGGCAAATGTCAAAGATGTCAAATGACAAATGTCACAATGCTAAATGTCAAAAATAAAAAGTGTCACCATGAAAAATGTCAAAAATGACAAATTTCAAGATGGCAAATGTCAAAGATGTCAAATGACAAATGTCACAATGCTAAATGTCAAAAGTGAAAAGTGTCACCATGAAATGTGTCAAAAATGATAAATTTCAAGATGGCAAATGTCAAAGATGTCAAATGACAAATGTCACAATGCTAAATGTCAAAAATGATAAGTGTCACCATGAAAAATGTCGAAAATAACAAATTTCAAGATGGCAAATGTCAAAGATGTCAAATGACAAATGTCACAATGCTAAATGTCAAAAATGAAAAGTGTCACCATGAAAAATGTCAAAAATGACAAATTTCAAGATGGCAAATGTCAAAGATGTCAAATGACAAATGTCACAATGCTAATTGTCAAAAATGAAAAGTGTTACCATGAAAAATGTCAAAAATAACAAATTTCAAGATGGCAAATGTCAAAGATGTCAAATGACAAATGTCACAATGCTAAATGTCAAAAATGAAAAGGGTCACCATAAAAAATGTCAAAAATGACAAATTTTAAGATGGCAAATATCAAAACTGACAAATGTCACAATGCTAAATGTCAAAAATGATAAGTGTCACCATGAAAAATGTCAAAAATGACAAATTTCAAGATGGCAAATGTCCAAGATGTCAAATGACAAATGTCAGAATGCTAAATGTCAAAAATAACAAATTTCAAGATGGCAAATGTCAAAGATGTCAAATGACAAATGTCACAATGCTAAATGTCAAAAATAAAAAGTGTCACCATGAAAAATGTCAAAAATGACAAATTTCAAAATGGCAAATGTCAAAGATGTCAAATGACAAATGTCACAATGCTAAATGTCAAAAATGAAAAGTGTCACCATGAAAAATGTCAAAAATAACAAATTTCAAAATGGCAAATATCAAAGATGTCAAATGACAAATGTCACAATGCTAAATGTCAAAAATGAAAAGTGTCACCATGAAAAATGTCAAGAATGACAAATTTCAAGATGGCAAATATCAAAAATGTCAAATGACAAATGTCACAATGCTAAATGTCAAAAATGAAAAGTGTCACCATGAAAAATGTCAAAAATAACCAATTTCAAGATGGCAAATGTCAAAGATGTCAAATGACAAATGTCACAATGCTAAATGTCAAAAATGAAAAGTGTCACCATGAAAAATGTCAAAAATGACAAATTTCAAGATGGCAAATGTCAAAACTGACAAATGTCACAATGCCAAATGTCAAAAATGAAAAGTGTCACCATGAAAAATGTCAAAAATGACAAATTTCAAGATGGCAAATGTCAAAGATGTCAAATGACAAATGTCACAATGCTAAATGTCAAAAATGAAAAGTGTCACCATGAAAAATGTCAAAAATGACAAATTTCAAGATGGCAAATGTCAAAACTGACAAATGTCACAATGCTAAATGCCAAAAATAAAAAGTGTCACCATGAAAAATGTCAAAAATAACAAATTTCAAGATGGCAAATGTCAAAGATGTCAAATGACAAATGTCACAATGCTAAATGTCAAAAATGACAAATTTCAAGATGGCAAATGTCAAAGATGTCAAATGACACATGTCACAATGCTAAATGTCAAAAATGAAAAGTGTCACCATGAAAAATGTCAAAAATGACAAATTTCAAGATGGCAAATGTCAAAGATGTCAAATGACAAATGTCACAATGCTAAATGTCAAAAATGAAAAGTGTCACCATGAAAAATGACAAACTTCAAGATGGCAAATGTCAAAACTGACAAATGTCACAATGCTAAATGTCAAAAATGAAAAGTGTCACCATGAAAAATGTCAAAAATGACAAATTTCAAGATGGCAAATGTCAAAGATGTCAAATGACAAATGTCACATTGCTAAATGTCAAAAATGAAAAGTGTCAAAAATGACAAATTTCAAGATGGAAAATGTCTAAGATGTCAAATGACAAATGTCACAATGCTAAATGTCAAAAATGAAAAGTGTCACTATGAAAAATGTCAAAAATAACAAATTTTAAGATGGCAAATGTCAAAACTGACAAATGTCACAATGCTAAATGTCAAAAATGAAAAGTGTCACCATGAAAAATGTCAAAAATAACAAATTTTAAAATGGCAAATGTCAAAGATGTCAAATGACAAATGTCACAATGCTAAATGTCAAAAATAACAAATTTCAAGATGGCAAATGTCAAAGATGTCAAATGACAAATGTCACAATGCTAAATGTCAAAAATGAAAAGTGTCACCATGAAAAATGTCAAAAATGACAAACTTCAAGATGGCAAATGTCAAAACTGACAAATGTCACAATGCTAAATGTCAAAAATGAAAAGTCTCACCATGAAAAATGTCAAAAATAACAAATTTCAAGATGGCAAATGTCAAAGATGTCAAATGACAAATGTCACAATGCTAAATGTCAAAAATGAAAAGTGTCACCATAAAAAATGTCAAAAATAACAAATTTCAAGATGGCAAATGTCAAAGATGTCAAATGACAAATGTTACAATGCTAAATGTCAAAAATGAAAAGTGTCACCATGAAAAATGTCAAAAATGACAAATTTCAAGATGGCAAATGTCAAAGATGTCAAATGACAAATGTCACAATGCTAAATGTCAAAAATGAAAAGTGTCACCATGAAAAATGTCAAAAATGACAAATTTCAAGATGGCAAATGTCAAAACTGACAAATGTCACAATGCTAAATGTCAAAAATGAAAAGTGTCACCATGAAAAATGTCAAAAATAACAAATTTCAAGATGGCAAATGTCAAAGATGTCAAATGACAAATGTCACAATGCTAAATGTCAAAAATGAAAAGTGTCACCATGAAAAATGTCAAAAATGACAAATTTCAAGATGGCAAATATCAAAGATGTCAAATGACAAAAGTCACAATGCTAAATGTCAAAAATGACAAATTTCAAGATGGCAAATGTCAAAGATGTCAAATGACAAATGTCACAATGCTAAATGTCAAAAGTGAAAAGTCTCACCATGAAAAATGTCAAAAATGACAAATTTCAAGATGGCAAATGTCAAAGATGTCAAATGACAAATGTCACAATGCTAAATGTCAAAAATGATAAGTGTCACCATAAAAAATGTCAAAAATGACAAATTTCAAGATGGCAAATATCAAAGCTGACAAATGTCACAATGCTAAATGTCAAAAATGATAAGTGTCACCATGAAAAATGTAAAAAATGACAAATTTCAAGATGGCAAATGTCCAAGATATCAAATGACAAATGTCACAATGCTAAATGTCAAAAATGACAAATTTTAAGATGGCTAATGTCAAAGATGTCAAATGACAAATGTCACAATGCTAAATGTCAAAAATAAAAAGTGTCACCATGAAAAATGTCAAAAATGACAAATTTCAAGATGGCAAATGTCAAAGATGTCAAATGACAAATGTCACAATGCTAAATGTCAAAAATGAAAAGTGTCACCATGAAAAATGTCAAAAATAACAAATTTCAAGATGGCAAATATCAAAGATGTCAAATGACAAATGTCACAATGCTAAATGTCAAAAATGAAAAGTGTCACCATGAAACATGTCAAAAATGACAAATTTCAAGATGGCAAATGTCAAAGATGTCAAATGACAAATGTCACAATGCTAAATGTCAAAAATGAAAAGTGTCACCATGAAAAATGTCAAAAATGACAAATTTCAAGATGGCAAATGTCAAAGATGTCAAATGACAAATGCCACAATGCTAAATGTCAAAAATGAAAAGTGTCACCATCAAAAATGTCAAAAATGACAAATTTCAAGATGGCAAATGTCAAAGATGTCAAATGACAAATGTCACAATGCTAAATGTCAAAAATGAAAAGTGTCACCATGAAAAATGTCAAAAATGACAAATTTCAAGATGGCAAATATCAAAACTGACAAATGTCACAATGCTAAATGTCAAAAATGATAAGTGTCACCATGAAAAATGTCAAAAATGACAAATTTCAAGATGGCAAATGTCCAAGATGTCAAATGACAAATGTCACAATGCTAAATGTCAAAAATGACAAATTTCAAGATGGCAAATGACAAATGTCACAATGCTAAATGTCAAAAATGAAAAGTGTCACCATGAAAAATGTCAAAAATGACAAATTTCAAGATGGCAAATGTCAAAGATGTCAAATGACAAATGTTACAATGCTAAATGTCAAAAATGAAAAGTGTCACCATGAAAAATGTCAAAAATAACAAATTTCAAGATGGCAAATGTCAAAGATGTCAAATGACAAATGTCACAATGCTAAATGTTAAAAATGAAAAGTGTCACCATGAAAAATGTCAAAAATGACAAATTTCAAGATGGCAAATATCAAAGATGTCAAATGACAAATGTCACAATGCTAAATGTCAAAAATGACAAATTTCAAGATGGCAAATGTCAAAGATGTCAAATGACAAATGTCACAATGCTAAATGTCAAAAATGAAAAGTGTCACCATGAAAAATGTCAAAAATAACAAATTTCAAGATAGCAAATGTCAAAGATGTCAAATGACAAATGTCACAATGCTAAATGTCAAAAATGACAAATTTCAAGATGGCAAATGTCAAAGATGTCAAATGACAAATGTCACAATGCTAAATGTCAAAAATGAAAAGTGTCACCATGAAAAATGTCAAAAATGACAAATTTCAAGATGACAAATGTCAAAACTGACAAATGTCACAATGCTAAATGTCAAGAATGATAAGTGTCACCAGGAAAAATGTCAAAAATGACAAATTTCAAAAAGGCAAATGTCAAAGATGTCAAATGACAAATGTCACAATGCTAAATGTCAAAAATGAAAAGTGTCATTATGAAAAATGTCAAAAATGACAAATTTCAAGATGGCAAATGTCAAAGATGTCAAATGACAAATGTCACAATGCTAAATGTCAAAAATGAAAAGTGTCACCATGAAAAATGTCAAAAATAACAAATTTCAAGATAGCAAATGTCAAAGATGTCAAATGACAAATGTCACAATGCTAAATGTCAAAAATGACAAATTTCAAGATGGCAAATGTCAAAGATGTCAAATGACAAATGTCACAATGCTAAATGTCAAAACTGAAAAGTGTCACCATAAAAAATGTCAAAAATGACAAATTTCAAGATGGCAAATGTCAAAGATGTCAAATGACAAATGTCACAATGCTAAATGTCAAAAATAAAAAGTGTCACCATGAAAAATGTCAAAAATGACAAATTTCAAGATGGCAAATGTCAAAACTGACAAATGTCACAATGCTAAATGTCAAAAATGAAGAGTGTCACTATGAAAAATGTCAAAAATGACAAATTTCAAGATGGCAAATGTCAAAGATGTCAAATGACAAATGTCACAATGCTAAATGTCAAAAATGAAAAGTGTCACCCTGAAAAATGTCAAAAATGACAAATTTCAAGATGGCAAATGTCAAAGATGTCAAATGACAAATGTCACAATGCTAAATGTCAAAAATGAAAAATGTCACAATGCTAAATGTCAAAAATGACAAATTTCAAGATGGCAAATGACAAATGTCACAATGCTAAATGTCAAAAATGAAAAGTGTCACCATGAAAAATGTCAAAAATGACAAATTTCAAGATGGCAAATGTCAAAGATGTCAAATGACAAATGTCACAATGCTAAATGTCAAAAATGAAAAGTGTCACCATGAAAAATGTCAAAAATGACAAATTTCAAGATGGCAAATGTCAAAACTGACAAATGTCACAATGCTAAATGTCAAAAATGAAAAGTCTCACCATGAAAAATGTCAAAAATAACAAATTTCAAGATGGCAAATGTCAAAGATGTCAAATGACAAATGTCACAATGCTAAATGTCAAAAATGAAAAGTGACACCATGAAAGATGTCAAAAATAACAAATTTCAAGATGGCAAATGTCAAAGATGTCAAATGACAAATGTTACAATGCTAAATGTCAAAAATGAAAAGTGTCACCATGAAAAATGTCAAAAATGACAAATTTCAAGATGGCAAATGTCAAAGATGTCAAATGACAAATGTCACAATGCTAAATGTCAAAAATGAAAAGTGTCACCATGAAAAATGTCAAAAATGACAAATTTCAAGATGGCAAATGTCAAAACTGACAAATGTCACAATGCTAAATGTCAAAAATGAAAAGTGTCACCATGAAAAATGTCAAAAATAACAAATTTCAAGATGGCAAATGTCAAAGATGTCCATGACAAATGTCACAATACTAAATGTCAAAAATGAAAAGTGTCACCATGAAAAATGTCAAAAATGACAAATTTCAAGATGGCAAATATCAAAGATGTCAAATGACAAAAGTCACAATGCTAAATGTCAAAAATGACAAATTTCAAGATGGCAAATGTCAAAGATGTCAAATGACAAATGTCACAATGCTAAATGTCAAAAATGATAAGTGTCACCATAAAAAATGTCAAAAATGACAAATTTCAAGATGGCAAATATCAAAACTGACAAATGTCACAATGCTAAATGTCAAAAATGATAAGTGTCACCATGAAAAATGTCAAAAATGACAAATTTCAAGATGGCAAATGTCCAAGATGTCAAATGACAAATGTCACAATGCTAAATGTCAAAAATGACAAATTTCAAGATGGCAAATGTCAAAGATGTCAAATGACAAATGTCACAATGCTAAATGTCAAAAATAAAAAGTGTCACCATGAAAAATGTCAAAAATGACAAATTTCAAGATGGCAAATGTCAAAGATGTCAAATGACAAATGTCACAATGTTAAATGTCAAAAATGAAAAGTGTCACCATGAAAAATGTCAAAAATAACAAATTTCAAGATGGCAAATATCAAAGATGTCAAATGACAAATGTCACAATGCTAAATGTCAAAAATGAAAAGTTTCACCATAAAACATGTCAAAAATGAGAAATTTCAAGATGGCAAATGTCAAAGATGTCAAATGACAAATGTCACAATGCTAAATGTCAAAAATGAAAAGTGTCACCATGAAAAATGTCAAAAATGACAAATTTCAAGATGGCAAATGTCAAAGATGTCAAATGACAAATGCCACAATGCTAAATGTCAAAAATGAAAAGTGTCACCATGAAAAATGTCAAAAATGACAAATTTCAAGATGGCAAATGTCAAAGATGTCAAATGACAAATGTCACAATGCTAAATGTCAAAAATGAAAAGTGTCACCATGAAAAATGTCAAAAATGACAAATTTCAAGATGGCAAATATCAAAACTGACAAATGTCACAATGCTAAATGTCAAAAATGATAAGTGTCACCATGAAAAATGTCAAAAATGACAAATTTCAAGATGGCAAATGTCCAAGATGTCAAATGACAAATGTCACAATGCTAAATGTCAAAAATGACAAATTTTAAGATGGCAAATGACAAATGTCACAATGCTAAATGTCAAAAATGAAAAGTGTCACCATGAAAAATGTCAAAAATGACAAATTTCAAGATGGCAAATGTCAAAGATGTCAAATGACAAATGTTACAATGCTAAATGTCAAAAATGAAAAGTGTCACCATGAAAAATGTCAAAAATAACAAATTTCAAGATGGCAAATATCAAAGATGTCAAATGACAAATGTCACAATGCTAAATGTCAAAAATGAAAAGTGTCACCATGAAAAATGTCAAAAATGACAAATTTCAAGATGGCAAATATCAAAGATGTCAAATGACAAATGTCACAATGCTAAATGTCAAAAATGAAAAGTGTCACCATGAAAAATGTCAAAAATGACAAATTTCAAGATGGCAAATGTCAAAGATGTCAAATGACAAATGTCATAATGCCAAATGTCAAAAATGAAAAGTGTCACCATGAAAATTGTCAAAAATAACAAATTTCAAGATGGCAAATGTCAAAGATGTCAAATGACAAATGTCACAATACTAAATGTCACAAATGAAAAGTGTCACCATGAAAAATGTCAAAAATGACAAATTTCAAGATGGCAAATGTCAAAGATGTCAAATGACAAATGTCACAATGCTAAATGTCAAAAATGAAAAGTGTCACCATGAAAAATGTCAAAAATGACAAATTTCAAGATGGCAAATGTCAAAGATGTCAAATGACAAATGTCACAATGCTAAATGTCAAAAATGAAAAGTGTCACCATGAAAATTGTCAAAAATAACAAATTTCAAGATGGCAAATGTCAAAACTGACAAATGTCACAATGCTAAATGTCAAAAATGAAGAGTGTCACTATGAAAAATGTCAAAAATGACAAATTTCAAGATGGCAAATGTCAAAGATGTCAAATGACAAATGTCACAATGCTAAATGTCAAAAGTGAAAAGTCTCACCATGAAAAATGTCAAAAATGACAAATTTCAAGATGGCAAATGTCAAAGATGTCAAATGACAAATGTCACAATGCTAAATGTCAAAAATGATAAGTGTCACCATAAAAAATGTCAAAAATGACAAATTTCAAGATGGCAAATATCAAAACTGACAAATGTCACAATGCTAAATGTCAAAAATGATAAGTGTCACCATGAAAAATGTCAAAAATGACAAATTTCAAGATGGCAAATGTCCAAGATGTCAAATGACAAATGTCACAATGCTAAATGTCAAAAATGACAAATTTCAAGATGGCAAATGTCAAAGATGTCAAATGACAAATGTCACAATGCTAAATGTCAAAAATAAAAAGTGTCACCATGAAAAATGTCAAAAATGACAAATTTCAAGATGGCAAATGTCAAAGATGTCAAATGACAAATGTCACAATGTTAAATGTCAAAAATGAAAAGTGTCACCATGAAAAATGTCAAAAATAACAAATTTCAAGATGGCAAATATCAAAGATGTCAAATGACAAATGTCACAATGCTAAATGTCAAAAATGAAAAGTTTCACCATAAAACATGTCAAAAATGACAAATTTCAAGATGGCAAATGTCAAAGATGTCAAATGACAAATGTCACAATGCTAAATGTCAAAAATGAAAAGTGTCACCATGAAAAATGTCAAAAATGACAAATTTCAAGATGGCAAATGTCAAAGATGTCAAATGACAAATGCCACAATGCTAAATGTCAAAAATGAAAAGTGTCACCATGAAAAATGTCAAAAATGACAAATTTCAAGATGGCAAATGTCAAAGATGTCAAATGACAAATGTCACAATGCTAAATGTCAAAAATGAAAAGTGTCACCATGAAAAATGTCAAAAATGACAAATTTCAAGATGGCAAATATCAAAACTGACAAATGTCACAATGCTAAATGTCAAAAATGATAAGTGTCACCATGAAAAATGTCAAAAATGACAAATTTCAAGATGGCAAATGTCCAAGATGTCAAATGACAAATGTCACAATGCTAAATGTCAAAAATGACAAATTTTAAGATGGCAAATGACAAATGTCACAATGCTAAATGTCAAAAATGAAAAGTGTCACCATGAAAAATGTCAAAAATGACAAATTTCAAGATGGCAAATGTCAAAGATGTCAAATGACAAATGTTACAATGCTAAATGTCAAAAATGAAAAGTGTCACCATGAAAAATGTCAAAAATAACAAATTTCAAGATGGCAAATATCAAAGATGTCAAATGACAAATGTCACAATGCTAAATGTCAAAAATGAAAAGTGTCACCATGAAAAATGTCAAAAATGACAAATTTCAAGATGGCAAATATCAAAGATGTCAAATGACAAATGTCACAATGCTAAATGTCAAAAATGAAAAGTGTCACCATGAAAAATGTCAAAAATGACAAATTTCAAGATGGCAAATGTCAAAGATGTCAAATGACAAATGTCATAATGCCAAATGTCAAAAATGAAAAGTGTCACCATGAAAATTGTCAAAAATAACAAATTTCAAGATGGCAAATGTCAAAGATGTCAAATGACAAATGTCACAATACTAAATGTCACAAATGAAAAGTGTCACCATGAAAAATGTCAAAAATGACAAATTTCAAGATGGCAAATGTCAAAGATGTCAAATGACAAATGTCACAATGCTAAATGTCAAAAATGAAAAGTGTCACCATGAAAAATGTCAAAAATGACCAATTTCAAGATGGCAAATGTCAAAGATGTCAAATGACAAATGTCACAATGCTAAATGTCAAAAATGAAAAGTGTCACCATGAAAATTGTCAAAAATAACAAATTTCAAGATGGCAAATGTCAAAACTGACAAATGTCACAATGCTAAATGTCAAAAATGAAGAGTGTCACTATGAAAAATGTCAAAAATGACAAATTTCAAGATGGCAAATGTCAAAGATGTCAAATGACAAATGTCACAATGCTAAATGTCAAAAATGAAAAGTGTCACCATGAAAAATGTCAAAAATGACAAATTTCAAGATGGCAAATGTCAAAGATGTCAAATGACAAATGTCACAATGCTAAATGTCAAAAATGAAAAGTGTCACCATGAAAAATGTCAAAAATGACAAATTTCAAGATGGCAAATGTCAAAACTGACAAATGTCACAATGCTAAATGTCAAAAATGAAGAGTGTCACTATGAAAAATGTCAAAAATGACAAATTTCAAGATGGAAAATGTCAAAGATGTTAAATGACAAATGTCACAATGCTAAATGTCAAAAATGAAAAGTGTCAAAAATGACAAATTTCAAGATGGCAAATGTCTAAGATGTCAAATGACAAATGTCACAATGCTAAATGTCAAAAATGAAAAGTGTCACCATGAAAAATGTCAAAAATGACAAATTTCAAGATGGCAAATGTCAAAACTGACAAATGTCACAATGCTAAATGTCAAAAATGAAGAGTGTCACTATGAAAAATGTCAAAAATGACAAATTTCAAGATGGCAAATGTCAAAGATGTCAAATGACAAATGTCACAATGCTAAATGTCAAAAATGAAAAGTGTCACCATGAAAAATGTCAAAAATGACAAATTTCAAGATGGCAAATGTCAAAGATGTCAAATGACAAATGTCACAATGCTAAATGTCAAAAATGAAAAGTGTCACCATGAAAATTGTCAAAAATAACAAATTTCAAGATGGCAAATGTCAAAGATGTCAAATGACAAATGTCACAATACTAAATGTCAAAAATGAAAAGTGTCACCATGAAAAATGACAAAAATAACAAATTTCAAGATGGCAAATGACAAATGTCACAATGCTAAATGTCAAAAATGACAAATTTCAAGATGGCAAATGTCAAAGATGTCAAATGTCACAATGCTAAATGTCAAAAATGAAAAGTGTCACCATGAAAAATGTCAAAAATGACAAATTTCAAGATGGCAAATGTCAAAGATGTCAAATGACAGATGTCACAATGCTAAATGTCAAAAATGAAAAGTGTCACCATGAAAAATGTCAAAAATGACAAATTACAAGATGACAAATGTCAAAACTGACAAATGTCACAATGCTAAATGTCAAAAATGGAAAGTGTCACCATGAAAAATGTCAAAAATGACAAATTTCAAGATGGCAAATGTCAAAGATGTCAAATGACAAATGTCACAATGCTAAATGTCAAAAATGAAAAGTGTCAAAAATGACAAATTTCAAGATGGCGAATGTCTAAGATGTCAAATGACAAATGTCACAATGCTAAATGTCAAAAATGAAAAGTGTCACCATGAAAAATGTCAAAAATGACAAATTTCAAGATGGCAAATGTCAAAACTGACAAATGTCACAATGCTAAATGTCAAAAATGAAAAGTGTCACCATGAAAAATGTCAAAAATAACAAATTTCAAGATGGCAAATGTCAAAGATGTCAAATGACAAATGTCACAATGCTAAATGTCAAAAATGACAAATTTCAAGATGGCAAATGTCAAAAATGACAAATGTCAAAACTGACAAATGTCACAATGCTAAATGTCAAAAATGAAAAGTGTCACCATGAAAAATGTCAAAAATAACAAATTTCAAGTTGGCAAATGTCAAAGATGTCAAATGACAAATGTCACAATGCTAAATGTCAAAAATGAAAAGTGTCACCATGAAAAATGTCAAAAATGACAAATTTCAAGATGGCAAATGTCAAAGATGTCAAATGACAAATGTCACAATGCTAAATGTCAAAAACGAAAAGTGTCACCATAAAAAATGTCAAAAATAACAAATTTCAAGATGGCAAATGTCAAAGATGTCAAATGACAAATGTCACAATGCTAAATGTCAAAAATGAAAAGTGTCACCATGAAAAATGTCAAAAATGACAAATTTCAAGATGGCAAATGTCAAAACTGACAAATGTCACAATGCTAAATGTCAAAAATGAAAAGTGTCACCATGAAAAATGTCAAAAATAACAAATTTCAAGATGGCAAATGTCAAAGATGTCAAATGACAAATGTCACAATGCTAAATGTCAAAAATGAAAAGTGTCACCATGAAAAATGTCAAAAATGACAAATTTCAAGATGGCAAATATCAAAGATGTCAAATGACAAATGTCACAATACTAAATGTCAAAAATGACTAATTTTAAGATGGCAAATGTCAAAGATGTCAAATGACAAATGTCACAATGCTAAATGTCAAAAATGAAAAGTGTCACTATGAAAAATGTCAAAAATGACAAATTTCAAGATGGCAAATGTCAAAGATGTCAAATGACAAATGTCACAATGCTAAATGTCAAAAATGATAAGTGTCACCATGAAAAATGTCAAAAATAACAAATTTCAAGATAGCAAATGTCAAAGATGTCAAATGACAAATGTCACAATGCTAAATGTCAAAAATGAAAAGTGTCACCATGAAAAATGTCAAAAATGACAAATTTCAAGACGGCAAATGTCAAAGATGTCAAATGACAAATGTCACAATGCTAAATGTCAAAAATGAAAAGTGTCACCATGAAAAATGTCAAAAATAACAAATTTCAAGATGGCAAATGTCAAAGATGTCAAATGACAAATGTCACAATGCTAAATGTCAAAAATGAAAAGTGTCACCATGAAAAATGTCAAAAATGACAAATTTCAAGATGGCAAATATCAAAACTGACAAATGTCACAATGTTAAATGTCAAAAATGATAAGTGTCACCATGAAAAATGTCAAAAATGACAAATTTCAAGATGGCAAATGTCCAAGATGTCAAATGACAATTGTCACAATGCTAAATGTCAAAAATGAAAAGTGCCACCATGAAAAATGTCAAAAATGACAAATTTCAAGATGGCAAAGTCAAAGATGTCAAATGACAAATGTTACAATGCTAAATGTCAAAAATGAAAAGTGTCACCATGAAAAATGTCAAAAATAACAAATTTCAAGATGGCAAATGTCAAAGATGTCAAATGACAAATGTCACAATGCTAAATGTCAAAAATGAAAAGTGTCACCATGAAAAATGTCAAAAATGACAAATTTCAAGATGGCAAATGTCAAAAATGAGAAATGTCACAATGCTAAATGTCAAAAATGAAAAGTGTCACCATGAAAAATGTCAAAAATGACAAATTTCAAGATGGCAAATGTCAAAACTGACAAATGTCACAATGCTAAATGTCAAAAATGAAAAGTGTCACCATGAAAAATGTCAAAAATAACAAATTTCAAGATGGCAAATGTCAAAGATGTCAAATGACAAATGTCACAATGCTAAATGTCAAAAATGAAAAGTGTCACCATGAAAAATGTCAAAAATAACAAATTTCAAGATGGCAAATGTCAAAGATGTTAAATGACAAATGTTACAATGCTAAATGTCAAAAATGAAAAGTGTCACCATGAAAAATGTCAAAAATGACAAATTTCAAGATGGCAAATGTCAAAACTGACAAATGTCACAATGCTAAATGTCAAAAATGAAAAGTGTCACCATGAAAAATGTCAAAAATAACAAATTTCAAGATGGCAAATGTCAAAGATGTCAAATGACAAATGTCACAATGCTAAATGTCAAAAATGAAAAGTGTCACCATGAAAAATGTCAAAAATGACAAATTTCAAGATGGCAAATATCAAAGATGTCAAATGACAAATGTCACAATACTAAATGTCAAAAATGACAAATTTTAAGATGGCAAATGTCAAAGATGTCAAATGACAAATGTCACAATGCTAAATGTCAAAAATGAAAAGTGTCACTATGAAAAATGTCAAAAATGACAAATTTCAAGATGGCAAATGTCAAAGATGTCAAATGACAAATGTCACAATGCTAAATGTCAAAAATGATAAGTGTCACCATGAAAAATATCAAAAATAACAAATTTCAAGATAGCAAATGTCAAAGATGTCAAATGACAAATGTCACAATGCTAAATGTCAAAAATGAAAAGTGTCACCATGAAAAATGTCAAAAATGACAAATTTCAAGATGGCAAATGTCAAAGATGTCAAATGACAAATGTCACAATGCTAAATGTCAAAAATGAAAAGTGTCACCATGAAAAATGTCAAAAATAACCAATTTCAAGATGGCAAATGTCAAAGATGTCAAATGACAAATGTCACAATGCTAAATGTCAAAAATGAAAAGTGTCACCATGAAAAATGTCAAAAATGACAAATTTCAAGATGGCAAATATCAAAACTGACAAATGTCACAATGCTAAATGTCAAAAATGATAAGTGTCACCATGAAAAATGTCAAAAATGACAAATTTCAAGATGGCAAATGTCCAAGATGTCAAATGACAAATGTCACAATGCTAAATGTCAAATATGACAAATTTCAAGATGGCAAATGACAAATGTCACAATGCTAAATGTCAAAAATGAAAAGTGTCACCATGAAAAATGTCAAAAATGACAAATTTCAAGATGGCAAATGTCAAAGATGTCAAATGACAAATGTTACAATGCTAAATGTCAAAAATGAAAAGTGTCACCATGAAAAATGTCAAAAATAACAAATTTCAAGATGGCAAATGTCAAAGATGTCAAATGACAAATGTCACAATGCTAAATGTCAAAAATGAAAAGTGTCACCATGAAAAATGTCAAAAATGACAAATTTCAAGATGGCAAATATAAAAGATGTCAAATGACAAATGTCACAATGCTAAATGTCAAAAATGGAAAGTGTTACCATGAAAAATGTCAAAAATAACAAATTTCAAGATGGCAAATGTCAAAGATGTCAAATGACAAATGTCACAATGCTAAATGTCAAAAATAAAAAGTGTCACCATGAAAAATGTCAAAAATGACAAATTTCAAGATGGCAAATGTCAAAGATGTCAAATGACAAATGTCACAATGCTAAATGTCAAAAATGAAAAGTGTCAAAAATGACAAATTTCAAGATGGCAAATGTCTAAGATGTCAAATGACAAATGTCACAATGCTAAATGTCAAAAATGAAAAGTGTCACCATGAAAAATGTCAAAAATGACAAATTTCAAGATGGCAAATGTCAAAACTGACAAATGTCACAATGCTAAATGTCAAAAATGAAAAGTGTCACCATGAAAAATGTCAAAAATAACAAATTTCAAGATGGCAAATGTCAAAGATGTCAAATGACAAATGTCACAATGCTAAATGTCAAAAATGACAAATTTCAAGATGGCAAATGTCAAAGATGTCAAATGACAAATGTCACAATGCTAAATGTCAAAAATAAAAAGTGTCACCATGAAGAATGTCAAAAATGACAAATTTCAAGATGGCAAATGTCAAAACTGACAAATGTCACAATGCTAAATGTCAAAAATGAAAAGTGTCACCATGAAAAATGTCAAAAATAACTAATTTCAAGATGGCAAATGTCAAAGATGTCAAATGACAAATGTCACAATGCTAAATGTCAAAAATGAAAAGTGTCACCATGAAAAATGTCAAAAATAACAAATTTCAAGATGGCAAATGTCAAAGATGTCAAATGACAAAAGTTACAATGCTAAATGTCAAAAATGAAAAGTGTCACCATGAAAAATGTCAAAAATGACAAATTTCAAGATGGCAAATGTCAAAGATGTCAAATGACAAATGTCACAATGCTAAATGTCAAAAATGAAAAGTGTCACCATGAAAAATGTCAAAAATAACAAATTTCAAGATGGCCAATGTCAAAGATGTCAAATGACAAATGTCACAATGCTAAATGTCGAAAATAAAAAGTGTCACCATGAAAAATGTCAAAAATGACCAATTTCAAGATGGCAAATATCAAAGATGTCAAATGACAAATGTCACAATACTAAATGTCAAAAATGACAAATTTTAAGATGGCAAATGTCAAAGATGTCAAATGACAAATGTCACAATGCTAAATGTCAAAAATGAAAAGTGTCACTATAAAAAATGTCAAACATGACAAATTTCAAGATGGCAAATGTCAAAGATGTCAAATGACAAATGTCACAATGCTAAATGTCAAAAATGATAAGTGTCACCATGAAAAATGTCAAAAATAACAAATTTCAAGATAGCAAATGTCAAAAATGTCAAATGACAAATGTCACAATGCTAAATGTCAAAAATGAAAAGTGTCACCATGAAAAATGTCAAAAATGACAAATTTTAAGATGGCAAATGTCAAAGATGTCAAATGACAAATGTCACAATGCTAAATGTCAAAAATGAAAAGTGTCACCATGAAAAATGTCAAAAATAACAAATTTCAAGATGGCAAATGTCAAAGATATCAAATGACAAATGTCACAATGCTAAATGTCAAAAATGAAAAGTGTCACCATGAAAAATGTCAAAAATGACAAATTTCAAGATGGCAAATATTAAACTGACAAATGTCACAATGCTAAATGTCAAAAATGATAAGTGTCACCATGAAAAATGTCAAAAATGACAAATTTCAAGATGGCAAATGTCAAAGATGTCAAATGACAAATGTCACAATGCTAAAGATCAAAAATGACAAATTTCAAGATGGCAAATGACAAATGTCACAATGCTAAATGTCAAAAATGAAAAGTGTCACCATGAAAAATGTCAAAAATGACAAATTTCAAGATGGCAAATGTCAAAGATGTCAAATGACAAATGTTACAATGCTAAATGTCAAAAATGAAAAGTGTCACCATGAAAAATGTCAAAAATAACAAATTTCAAGATGGCAAATGTCAAAGATGTCAAATGACAAATGTCACAATGCTAAATGTCAAAAATGAAAAGTGTCACCATGAAAAATGTCAAAAATGACAAATTTCAAGATGGCAAATATCAAAGATGTCAAATGACAAATGTCACAATGCTAAATGTCAAAAATGAAAAGTGTCACCATGAAAAATGTCAAAAATAACAAATTTCAAGATGGCAAATGTCAAAGATGTCAAATGACAAATGTCACAATGCTAAATGTCAAAAATGAAAAGTGTCACCATGAAAAATGTCAAAAATGACAAATTTCAAGATGGCAAATGTCAAAACTGACAAATGTCACAATGCCAAATGTCAAAAATGAAAAGTGTCACCATGAAAAATGTCAAAAATGACAAATTTCAAGATGGCAAATGTCAAAGATGTCAAATGACAAATGTCACAATGCTAAATGTCAAAAATGAAAAGTGTCACCATGAAAAATGTCAAAAATAACAAATTTCAAGATGGCAAATGTCAAAGATGTCAAATGACAAATGTCACAATGCTAAATGTCAAAAATGAAAAGTGTCACCATGAAAAATGTCAAAAATGACAAATTTCAAGATGGCAAATGTCAAAGATGTCAAATGACAAATGTCACAATGCTAAATGTCAAAAATGAAAAGTGTCACCATGAAAAATGTCAAAAATGACAAATTTCAAGATGGCAAATGTCAAAACTGACAAATGTCACAATGCTAAATGTCAAAAATGATAAGTGTCACCATGAAAAATGTCAAAAATGACAAATTTCAAGATGGCAAATGTCCAAGATGTCAAATGTCCAAGATGTCAAATGACAAATGTCACAATGCTAAATGTCAAAAGTGAAAAGTGTCACCATGAAAAATGTCAAAAATGACAAATTTTAAGATGGCAAATGTCAAAGATATCAAATGATAAATGTCACAATGCTAAATGTCAAAAATGATAAGTGTCACCATGAAAAATGTCAAAAATAACAAATTTCAAAATGGCAAATGTCAAAGATGTCAAATGACAAATGTCACAATGCTAAATGTCAAAAATGAAAAGTGTCACCATGAAAAATGTCAAAAATGACAAATTTCAAGATGGCAAATGTCAAAGATGTCAAATGACAAATGTCACAATGCTAAATATCAAAACTGAAAAGTGTCACCATGAAAAATGTCAAAAATAATAAATTTCAAGATGGCAAATGTCAAAGATGTCAAATGACAAATGTGACAATGCTAAATGTCAAAAATGAAAAGTGTCACCATAAAAAATGTCAAAAATGACAATTTTCAAGATGGCAAATATCAAAACTGACAAATGTCACAATGCTAAATGTCAAAAATGATAAGTGTCACCATGAAAAATGTCAAAAATGACAAATTTTAAGATGGCAAATGTCAAAACTGACAAATGTCACAATGCTAAATGTCAAAAATGAAAAGTGTCACCATGAAAAATGTCAAAAATGACAAATTTCAAGATGGCAAATGTCAAAGATGTCAAATGACAAATGTCACAATGCTAAATGTCAAAAATGAAAAGTGTCACCATGAAAAATGTCAAAAATGACAAATTTCAAGATGGCAAATGTCAAAGATGTCAAATGACAAATGTCACAATACTAAATGTCAAAAATGAAAAGTGTCACCATGAAAAATGACAAAAATAACAAATTTCAAGATGGCAAATGTCAAAGATGTCAAATGACAAATGTCACAATGCTAAATGTCAAAAATGACAAATTTCAAGATGGCAAATGTCAAAGATGTCAAATGTCACAATGCTAAATGTCAAAAATGAAAAGTGTCACCATGAAAAATGTCAAAAATGACAAATTTCAAGATGGCAAATGTCAAAGATGTCAAATGACAGATGTCACAATGCTAAATGTCAAAAATGAAAAGTGTCACCATGAAAAATGTCAAAAATGACAAATTACAAGATGACAAATGTCAAAACTGACAAATGTCACAATGCTAAATGTCAAAAATGAAAAGTGTCACCATGAAAAATGTCAAAAATGACAAATTTCAAGATGGCAAATGTCAAAGATGTCAAATGACAAATGTCACAATGCTAAATGTCAAAAATGAAAAGTGTCAAAAATGACAAATTTCAAGATGGCGAATGTCTAAGATGTCAAATGACAAATGTCACAATGCTAAATGTCAAAAATGAAAAGTGTCACCATGAAAAATGTCAAAAATGACAAATTTCAAGATGGCAAATGTCAAAACTGACAAATGTCACAATGCTAAATGTCAATAATGAAAAGTGTCACCATGAAAAATGTCAAAAATAACAAATTTCAAGATGGCAAATGTCAAAGATGTCAAATGACAAATGTCACAATGCTAAATGTCAAAAATGACAAATTTCAAGATGGCAAATGTCAAAAATGACAAATGTCAAAACTGACAAATGTCACAATGCTAAATGTCAAAAATGAAAAGTGTCACCATGAAAAATGTCAAAAATAACAAATTTCAAGTTGGCAAATGTCAAAGATGTCAAATGACAAATGTCACAATGCTAAATGTCAAAAATGAAAAGTGTCACCATGAAAAATGTCAAAAATGACAAATTTCAAGATGGCAAATGTCAAAGATGTCAAATGACAAATGTCACAATGCTAAATGTCAAAAACGAAAAGTGTCACCATAAAAAATGTCAAAAATAACAAATTTCAAGATGGCAAATGTCAAAGATGTCAAATGACAAATGTCACAATGCTAAATGTCAAAAATGAAAAGTGTCACCATGAAAAATGTCAAAAATGACAAATTTCAAGATGGCAAATGTCAAAACTGACAAATGTCACAATGCTAAATGTCAAAAATGAAAAGTGTCACCATGAAAAATGTCAAAAATAACAAATTTCAAGATGGCAAATGTCAAAGATGTCAAATGACAAATGTCACAATGCTAAATGTCAAAAATGAAAAGTGTCACCATGAAAAATGTCAAAAATGACAAATTTCAAGATGGCAAATATCAAAGATGTCAAATGACAAATGTCACAATACTAAATGTCAAAAATGACAAATTTTAAGATGGCAAA
The DNA here is from genome assembly GCA_964028335.1 of Altica lythri. NCBI lineage: Eukaryota > Metazoa > Arthropoda > Insecta > Coleoptera > Chrysomelidae > Altica > Altica lythri. Next base: position 9,943,260 of record OZ034800.1, on the reverse strand, counting down.
TGTCAAAGATGTCAAATGACAAATGTCACAATGCTAAATGTCAAAAATGAAAAGTGTCACTATGAAAAATGTCAAAAATGACAAATTTCAAGATGGCAAATGTCAAAGATGTCAAATGACAAATGTCACAATGCTAAATGTCAAAAATGATAAGTGTCACCATGAAAAATGTCAAAAATAACAAATTTCAAGATAGCAAATGTCAAAGATGTCAAATGACAAATGTCACAATGCTAAATGTCAAAAATGAAAAGTGTCACCATGAAAAATGTCAAAAATGACAAATTTCAAGACGGCAAATGTCAAAGATGTCAAATGACAAATGTCACAATGCTAAATGTCAAAAATGAAAAGTGTCACCATGAAAAATGTCAAAAATAACAAATTTCAAGATGGCAAATGTCAAAGATGTCAAATGACAAATGTCACAATGCTAAATGTCAAAAATGAAAAGTGTCACCATGAAAAATGTCAAAAATGACAAATTTCAAGATGGCAAATATCAAAACTGACAAATGTCACAATGTTAAATGTCAAAAATGATAAGTGTCACCATGAAAAATGTCAAAAATGACAAATTTCAAGATGGCAAATGTCCAAGATGTCAAATGACAATTGTCACAATGCTAAATGTCAAAAATGAAAAGTGTCACCATAAAAAATGTCAAAAATGACAAATTTTAAGATGGCAAATATCAAAGATGTCAAATGACAAATGTTACAATGCTAAATGTCAAAAATGAAAAGTGTCACCATGAAAAATGTCAAAAATAACAAATTTCAAGATGGCAAATGTCAAAGATGTCAAATGACAAATGTCACAATGCCAAATGTCAAAAATGAAAAGTGTCACCATGAAAAATGTCAAAAATGACAAATTTCAAGATGGCAAATGTCAAAACTGAGAAATGTCACAATGCTAAATGTCAAAAATGAAAAGTGTCACCATGAAAAATGTCAAAAATGACAAATTTCAAGATGGCAAATGTCAAAACTGACAAATGTCACAATGCTAAATGTCAAAAATGAAAAATGTCACCATGAAAAATGTCAAAAATAACAAATTTCAAGATGGCAAATGTCAAAGATGTCAAATGACAAATGTCACAATGCTAAATGTCAAAAATGAAAAGTGTCACCATGAAAAATGTCAAAAATAACAAATTTCAAGATGGCAAATGTCAAAGATGTCAAATGACAAATGTTACAATGCTAAATGTCAAAAATGAAAAGTGTCACCATGAAAAATGTCAAAAATGACAAATTTCAAGATGGCAAATGTCAAAACTGACAAATGTCACAATGCTAAATGTCAAAAATGAAAAGTGTCACCATGAAAAATGTCAAAAATAACAAATTTCAAGATGGCAAATGTCAAAGATGTCAAATGACAAATGTCACAATGCTAAATGTCAAAAATGAAAAGTGTCACCATGAAAAATGTCAAAAATGACAAATTTCAAGATGGCAAATATCAAAGATGTCAAATGACAAATGTCACAATACTAAATGTCAAAAATGACAAATTTTAAGATGGCAAATGTCAAAGATGTCAAATGACAAATGTCACAATGCTAAATGTCAAAAATGAAAAGTGTCACTATGAAAAATGTCAAAAATGACAAATTTCAAGATGGCCAATGTCAAAGATGTCAAATGACAAATGTCACAATGCTAAATGTCAAAAATGATAAGTGTCACCATGAAAAATGTCAAAAATGACAAATTTCAAGATGGCAAATGTCCAAGATGTCAAATGACAAATGTCACAATGCTAAATGTCAAAAATGACAAATTTCAAGATGGCAAATGACAAATGTCACAATGCTAAATGTCAAAAATGAAAAGTGTCACCATGAAAAATGTCAAAAATGACAAATTTCAAGATGGCAAATGTCAAAGATGTCAAATGACAAATGTTACAATGCTAAATGTCAAAAATGAAAAGTGTCACCATGAAAAATGTCAAAAATAACAAATTTCAAGATGGCAAATGTCAAAGATGTCAAATGACAAATGTCACAATGCTAAATGTCAAAAATGAAAAGTGTCACCATGAAAAATGTCAAAAATGACAAATTTCAAGATGGCAAATATAAAAGATGTCAAATGACAAATGTCACAATGCTAAATGTCAAAAATGGAAAGTGTCACCATGAAAAATGTCAAAAATAACAAATTTCAAGATGGCAAATGTCAAAGATGTCAAATGACAAATGTCACAATGCTAAATGTCAAAAATGAAAAGTGTCACCATGAAAAATGTCAAAAATGACAAATTTCAAGATGGCAAATGTCAAAGATGTCAAATGACAAATGTCACAATGCTAAATGTCAAAAATGAAAAGTGTCAAAAATGACAAATTTCAAGATGGCAAATGTCTAAGATGTCAAATGACAAATGTCACAATGCTAAATGTCAAAAATGAAAAGTGTCACCATGAAAAATGTCAAAAATGACAAATTTCAAGATGGCAAATGTCAAAACTGACAAATGTCACAATGCTAAATGTCAAAAATGAAAAGTGTCACCATGAAAAATGTCAAAAATAACAAATTTCAAGATGGCAAATGTCAAAGATGTCAAATGACAAATGTCACAATGCTAAATGTCAAAAATGACAAATTTCAAGATGGCAAATGTCAAAGATGTCAAATGACAAATGTCACAATGCTAAATGTCAAAAATAAAAAGTGTCACCATGAAGAATGTCAAAAATGACAAATTTCAAGATGGCAAATGTCAAAACTGACAAATGTCACAATGCTAAATGTCAAAAAGGAAAAGTGTCACCATGAAAAATGTCAAAAATAACTAATTTCAAGATGGCAAATGTCAAAGATGTCAAATGACAAATGTCACAATGCTAAATGTCAAAAATGAAAAGTGTCACCATGAAAAATGTCAAAAATAACAAATTTCAAGATGGCAAATGTCAAAGATGTCAAATGACAAATGTTACAATGCTAAATGTCAAAAATGAAAAGTGTCACCATGAAAAATGTCAAAAATGACAAATTTCAAGATGGCAAATGTCAAAGATGTCAAATGACAAATGTCACAATGCTAAATGTCAAAAATGAAAAGTGTCACCATGAAAAATGTCAAAAATAACAAATTTCAAGATGGCAAATGTCAAAGATGTCAAATGACAAATGTCACAATGCTAAATGTCAAAAATGAAAAGTGTCACCATGAAAAATGTCAAAAATGACAAATTTCAAGATGGCAAATGTCAAAACTGACAAATGTCACAATGCTAAATGTCAAAAATGAAAAGTGTCACCATGAAAAATGTCAAAAATAACAAATTTCAAGATGGCCAATGTCAAAGATGTCAAATGACAAATGTCACAATGCTAAATGTCGAAAATAAAAAGTGTCACCATGAAAAATGTCAAAAATGACAAATTTCAAGATGGCAAATATCAAAGATGTCAAATGACAAATGTCACAATACTAAATGTCAAAAATGACAAATTTTAAGATGGCAAATGTCAAAGATGTCAAATGACAAATGTCACAATGCTAAATGTCAAAAATGAAAAGTGTCACTATAAAAAATGTCAAACATGACAAATTTCAAGATGGCAAATGTCAAAGATGTCAAATGACAAATGTCACAATGCTAAATGTCAAAAATGATAAGTGTCACCATGAAAAATGTCAAAAATAACAAATTTTAAGATAGCAAATGTCAAAAATGTCAAATGACAAATGTCACAATGCTAAATGTCAAAAATGAAAAGTGTCACCATGAAAAATGTCAAAAATGACAAATTTTAAGATGGCAAATGTCAAAGATGTCAAATGACAAATGTCACAATGCTAAATGTCAAAAATGAAAAGTGTCACCATGAAAAATGTCAAAAATAACAAATTTCAAGATGGCAAATGTCAAAGATATCAAATGACAAATGTCACAATGCTAAATGTCAAAAATGAAAAGTGTCACCATGAAAAATGTCAAAAATGACAAATTTCAAGACGGCAAATATTAAACTGACAAATGTCACAATGCTAAATGTCAAAAATGATAAGTGTCACCATGAAAAATGTCAAAAATGACAAATTTCAAGATGGCAAATGTCAAAGATGTCAAATGACAAATGTCACAATGCTAAAGATCAAAAATGACAAATTTCAAGATGGCAAATGACAAATGTCACAATGCTAAATGTCAAAAATGAAAAGTGTCACCATGAAAAATGTCAAAAATGATAAATTTCAAGATGGCAAATGTCAAAGATGTCAAATGACAAATGTCACAATGCTAAATGTCAAAAATGAAAAGTGTCACCATGAAAAATGTCAAAAATGACAAATTTCAAGATGGCAAATATCAAAGATGTCAAATGACAAATGTCACAATACTAAATGTCAAAAATGACAAATTTTAAGATGGCAAATGTCAAAGATGTCAAATGACAAATGTCACAATGCTAAATGTCAAAAATGAAAAGTGTCACTATGAAAAATGTCAAAAATGACAAATTTCAAGATGGCAAATGTCAAAGATGTCAAATGACAAATGTCACAATGCTAAATGTCAAAAATGATAAGTGTCACCATGAAAAATGTCAAAAATAACAAATTTCAAGATAGCAAATGTCAAAGATGTCAAATGACAAATGTCACAATGCTAAATGTCAAAAATGAAAAGTGTCACCATGAAAAATGTCAAAAATGACAAATTTCAAGATGGCAAATGTCAAAGATGTCAAATGACAAATGTCACAATGCTAAATGTCAAAAATGAAAAGTGTCACCATGAAAAATGTCAAAAATAACCAATTTCAAGATGGCAAATGTCAAAGATGTCAAATGACAAATGTCACAATGCTAAATGTCAAAAATGAAAAGTGTCACCATGAAAAATGTCAAAAATGACAAATTTCAAGATGGCAAATATCAAAACTGACAAATGTCACAATGCTAAATGTCAAAAATGATAAGTGTCACCATGAAAAATGTCAAAAATGACAAATTTCAAGATGGCAAATGTCCAAGATGTCAAATGACAAATGTCACAATGCTAAATGTCAAAAATGACAAATTTCAAGATGGCAAATGACAAATGTCACAATGCTAAATGTCAAAAATGAAAAGTGTCACCATGAAAAATGTCAAAAATGACAAATTTCAAGATGGCAAATGTCAAAGATGTCAAATGACAAATGTTACAATGCTAAATGTCAAAAATGAAAAGTGTCACCATGAAAAATGTCAAAAATAACAAATTTCAAGATGGCAAATGTCAAAGATGTCAAATGACAAATGTCACAATGCTAAATGTTAAAAATGAAAAGTGTCACCATGAAAAATGTCAAAAATGACAAATTTCAAGATGGCAAATATAAAAGATGTCAAATGACAAATGTCACAATGCTAAATGTCAAAAATGGAAAGTGTCACCATGAAAAATGTCAAAAATAACAAATTTCAAGATGGCAAATGTCAAAGATGTCAAATGACAAATGTCACAATGCTAAATGTCAAAAATGAAAAGTGTCACCATGAAAAATGTCAAAAATGACAAATTTCAAGATGGCAAATGTCAAAGATGTCAAATGACAAATGTCACAGATGTCAAATGACAAATGTCACAATGCTAAATGTCAAAAATGAAAAGTGTCAAAAATGACAAATTTCAAGATGGCAAATGTCTAAGATGTCAAATGACAAATGTCACAATGCTAAATGTCAAAAATGAAAAGTGTCACCATGAAAAATGTCAAAAATGACAAATTTCAAGATGGCAAATGTCAAAACTGACAAATGTCACAATGCTAAATGTCAAAAATGAAAAGTGTCACCATGAAAAATGTCAAAAATAACAAATTTCAAGATGGCAAATGTCAAAGATGTCAAATGACAAATGTTACAATGCTAAATGTCAAAAATGAAAAGTGTCACCATGAAAAATGTCAAAAATGACAAATTTCAAGATGGCAAATGTCAAAGATGTCAAATGACAAATGTCACAATGCTAAATGTCAAAAATGAAAAGTGTCACCATGAAAAATGTCAAAAATAACAAATTTCAAGATGGCAAATGTCAAAGATGTCAAATGACAAATGTCACAATGCTAAATGTCAAAAATGAAAAGTGTCACCATGAAAAATGTCAAAAATGACAAATTTCAAGATGGCAAATGTCAAAACTGACAAATGTCACAATGCTAAATGTCAAAAATGAAAAGTGTCACCATGAAAAATGTCAAAAATAACAAATTTCAAGATGGCCAATGTCAAAGATGTCAAATGACAAATGTCACAATGCTAAATGTCGAAAATAAAAAGTGTCACCATGAAAAATGTCAAAAATGACAAATTTCAAGATGGCAAATATCAAAGATGTCAAATGACAAATGTCACAATACTAAATGTCAAAAATGACAAATTTTAAGATGGCAAATGTCAAAGATGTCAAATGACAAATGTCACAATGCTAAATGTCAAAAATGAAAAGTGTCACTATAAAAAATGTCAAACATGACAAATTTCAAGATGGCAAATGTCAAAGATGTCAAATGACAAATGTCACAATGCTAAATGTCAAAAATGATAAGTGTCACCATGAAAAATGTCAAAAATAACAAATTTCAAGATAGCAAATGTCAAAAATGTCAAATGACAAATGTCACAATGCTAAATGTCAAAAATGAAAAGTGTCACCATGAAAAATGTCAAAAATGACAAATTTTAAGATGGCAAATGTCAAAGATGTCAAATGACAAATGTCACAATGCTAAATGTCAAAAATGAAAAGTGTCACCATGAAAAATGTCAAAAATAACAAATTTCAAGATGGCAAATGTCAAAGATATCAAATGACAAATGTCACAATGCTAAATGTCAAAAATGAAAAGTGTCACCATGAAAAATGTCAAAAATGACAAATTTCAAGACGGCAAATATTAAACTGACAAATGTCACAATGCTAAATGTCAAAAATGATAAGTGTCACCATGAAAAATGTCAAAAATGACAAATTTCAAGATGGCAAATGTCAAAGATGTCAAATGACAAATGTCACAATGCTAAAGATCAAAAATGACAAATTTCAAGATGGCAAATGACAAATGTCACAATGCTAAATGTCAAAAATGAAAAGTGTCACCATGAAAAATGTCAAAAATGATAAATTTCAAGATGGCAAATGTCAAAGATGTCAAATGACAAATGTCACAATGCTAAATGTCAAAAATGAAAAGTGTCACCATGAAAAATGTCAAAAATGACAAATTTCAAGATGGCAAATATCAAAGATGTCAAATGACAAATGTCACAATACTAAATGTCAAAAATGACAAATTTTAAGATGGCAAATGTCAAAGATGTCAAATGACAAATGTCACAATGCTAAATGTCAAAAATGAAAAGTGTCACTATGAAAAATGTCAAAAATGACAAATTTCAAGATGGCAAATGTCAAAGATGTCAAATGACAAATGTCACAATGCTAAATGTCAAAAATGATAAGTGTCACCATGAAAAATGTCAAAAATAACAAATTTCAAGATAGCAAATGTCAAAGATGTCAAATGACAAATGTCACAATGCTAAATGTCAAAAATGAAAAGTGTCACCATGAAAAATGTCAAAAATGACAAATTTCAAGATGGCAAATGTCAAAGATGTCAAATGACAAATGTCACAATGCTAAATGTCAAAAATGAAAAGTGTCACCATGAAAAATGTCAAAAATAACCAATTTCAAGATGGCAAATGTCAAAGATGTCAAATGACAAATGTCACAATGCTAAATGTCAAAAATGAAAAGTGTCACCATGAAAAATGTCAAAAATGACAAATTTCAAGATGGCAAATATCAAAACTGACAAATGTCACAATGCTAAATGTCAAAAATGATAAGTGTCACCATGAAAAATGTCAAAAATGACAAATTTCAAGATGGCAAATGTCCAAGATGTCAAATGACAAATGTCACAATGCTAAATGTCAAAAATGACAAATTTCAAGATGGCAAATGACAAATGTCACAATGCTAAATGTCAAAAATGAAAAGTGTCACCATGAAAAATGTCAAAAATGACAAATTTCAAGATGGCAAATGTCAAAGATGTCAAATGACAAATGTTACAATGCTAAATGTCAAAAATGAAAAGTGTCACCATGAAAAATGTCAAAAATAACAAATTTCAAGATGGCAAATGTCAAAGATGTCAAATGACAAATGTCACAATGCTAAATGTTAAAAATGAAAAGTGTCACCATGAAAAATGTCAAAAATGACAAATTTCAAGATGGCAAATATAAAAGATGTCAAATGACAAATGTCACAATGCTAAATGTCAAAAATGGAAAGTGTCACCATGAAAAATGTCAAAAATAACAAATTTCAAGATGGCAAATGTCAAAGATGTCAAATGACAAATGTCACAATGCTAAATGTCAAAAATGAAAAGTGTCACCATGAAAAATGTCAAAAATGACAAATTTCAAGATGGCAAATGTCAAAGATGTCAAATGACAAATGTCACAATGCTAAATGTCAAAAATGAAAAGTGTCAAAAATGACAAATTTCAAGATGGCAAATGTCTAAGATGTCAAATGACAAATGTCACAATGCTAAATGTCAAAAATGAAAAGTGTCACCATGAAAAATGTCAAAAATGACAAATTTCAAGATGGCAAATGTCAAAACTGACAAATGTCACAATGCTAAATGTCAAAAATGAAAAGTGTCACCATGAAAAATGTCAAAAATAACAAATTTCAAGATGGCAAATGTCAAAGATGTCAAATGACAAATGTCACAATGCTAAATGTCAAAAATGACAAATTTCAAGATGGCAAATGTCAAAGATGTCAAATGACAAATGTCACAATGCTAAATGTCAAAAATAAAAAGTGTCACCATGAAGAATGTCAAAAATGACAAATTTCAAGATGGCAAATGTCAAAATTGACAAATGTCACAATGCTAAATGTCAAAAATGAAAAGTGTCACCATGAAAAATGTCAAAAATAACTAATTTCAAGATGGCAAATGTCAAAGATGTCAAATGACAAATGTCACAATGCTAAATGTCAAAAATGAAAAGTGTCACCATGAAAAATGTCAAAAATAACAAATTTCAAGATGGCAAATGTCAAAGATGTCAAATGACAAATGTTACAATGCTAAATGTCAAAAATGAAAAGTGTCACCATGAAAAATGTCAAAAATGACAAATTTCAAGATGGCAAATGTCAAAGATGTCAAATGACAAATGTCACAATGCTAAATGTCAAAAATGAAAAGTGTCACCATGAAAAATGTCAAAAATAACAAATTTCAAGATGGCAAATGTCAAAGATGTCAAATGACAAATGTCACAATGCTAAATGTCAAAAATGAAAAGTGTCACCATGAAAAATGTCAAAAATGACAAATTTCAAGATGGCAAATGTCAAAACTGACAAATGTCACAATGCTAAATGTCAAAAATGAAAAGTGTCACCATGAAAAATGTCAAAAATAACAAATTTCAAGATGGCCAATGTCAAAGATGTCAAATGACAAATGTCACAATGCTAAATGTCGAAAATAAAAAGTGTCACCATGAAAAATGTCAAAAATGACAAATTTCAAGATGGCAAATATCAAAGATGTCAAATGACAAATGTCACAATACTAAATGTCAAAAATGACAAATTTTAAGATGGCAAATGTCAAAGATGTCAAATGACAAATGTCACAATGCTAAATGTCAAAAATGAAAAGTGTCACTATAAAAAATGTCAAACATGACAAATTTCAAGATGGCAAATGTCAAAGATGTCAAATGACAAATGTCACAATGCTAAATGTCAAAAATGATAAGTGTCACCATGAAAAATGTCAAAAATAACAAATTTCAAGATAGCAAATGTCAAAAATGTCAAATGACAAATGTCACAATGCTAAATGTCAAAAATGAAAAGTGTCACCATGAAAAATGTCAAAAATGACAAATTTTAAGATGGCAAATGTCAAAGATGTCAAATGACAAATGTCACAATGCTAAATGTCAAAAATGAAAAGTGTCACCATGAAAAATGTCAAAAATAACAAATTTCAAGATGGCAAATGTCAAAGATATCAAATGACAAATGTCACAATGCTAAATGTCAAAAATGAAAAGTGTCACCATGAAAAATGTCAAAAATGACAAATTTCAAGACGGCAAATATTAAACTGACAAATGTCACAATGCTAAATGTCAAAAATGATAAGTGTCACCATGAAAAATGTCAAAAATGACAAATTTCAAGATGGCAAATGTCAAAGATGTCAAATGACAAATGTCACAATGCTAAAGATCAAAAATGACAAATTTCAAGATGGCAAATGACAAATGTCACAATGCTAAATGTCAAAAATGAAAAGTGTCACCATGAAAAATGTCAAAAATGATAAATTTCAAGATGGCAAATGTCAAAGATGTCAAATGACAAATGTTACAATGCTAAATGTCAAAAATGAAAAGTGTCACCATGAAAAATGTCAAAAATAACAAATTTCAAGATGGCAAATGTCAAAGATGTCAAATGACAAATGTCACAATGCTAAATGTCAAAAATGAAAAGTGTCACCATGAAAAATGTCAAAAATGACAAATTTCAAGATGGCAAATATCAAAGATGTCAAATGACAAATGTCACAATGCTAAATGTCAAAAATGAAAAGTGTCACCATGAAAAATGTCAAAAATAACAAATTTCAAGATGGCAAATGTCAAAGATGTCAAATGACAAATGTCACAATGCTAAATGTCAAAAATGAAAAGTGTCACCATGAAAAATGTCAAAAATGACAAATTTCAAGATGGCAAATGTCAAAACTGACAAATGTCACAATGCCAAATGTCAAAAATGAAAAGTGTCACCATGAAAAATGTCAAAAATGACAAATTTCAAGATGGCAAATGTCAAAGATGTCAAATGACAAATGTCACAATGCTAAATGTCAAAAATGAAAAGTGTCACCATGAAAAATGTCAAAAATAACAAATTTCAAGATGGCAAATGTCAAAGATGTCAAATGACAAATGTCACAATGCTAAATGTCAAAAATGAAAAGTGTCACCATGAAAAATGTCAAAAATGACAAATTTCAAGATGGCAGATGTCAAAGATGTCAAATGACAAATGTCACAATGCTAAATGTCAAAAATGAAAAGTGTCACCATGAAAAATGTCAAAAATGACAAATTTCAAGATGGCAAATGTCAAAACTGACAAATGTCACAATGCTAAATGTCAAAAGTGAAAAGTGTCACCATGAAAAATGTCAAAAATGACAAATTTTAAGATGGCAAATGTCAAAGATATCAAATGACAAATGTCACAATGCTAAATGTCAAAAATGATAAGTGTCACCATGAAAAATGTCAAAAATAACAAATTTCAAAATGGCAAATGTCAAAGATGTCAAATGACAAATGTCACAATGCTAAATGTCAAAAATGAAAAGTGTCACCATGAAAAATGTCAAAAATGACAAATTTCAAGATGGCAAATGTCAAAGATGTCAAATGACAAATGTCACAATGCTAAATATCAAAACTGAAAAGTGTCACCATGAAAAATGTCAAAAATAATAAATTTCAAGATGGCAAATGTCAAAGATGTCAAATGACAAATGTGACAATGCTAAATGTCAAAAATGAAAAGTGTCACCATAAAAAATGTCAAAAATGACAATTTTCAAGATGGCAAATATCAAAACTGACAAATGTCACAATGCTAAATGTCAAAAATGATAAGTGTCACCATGAAAAATGTCAAAAATGACAAATTTTAAGATGGCAAATGTCAAAACTGACAAATGTCACAATGCTAAATGTCAAAAATGAAAAGTGTCACCATGAAAAATGTCAAAAATGACAAATTTCAAGATGGCAAATGTCAAAGATGTCAAATGACAAATGTCACAATGCTACATGTCAAAAATGAAAAGTGTCACCATGAAAAATGTCAAAAATGACAAATTTCAAGATGGCAAATGTCAAAGATGTCAAATGACAAATGTCACAATGCTAAATGTCAAAAATGACAAATTTCAAGATGGCAAATGTCAAAACTGACAAATGTCACAATGCTAAATGTCAAAAATGAAAAGTGTCAAAAATGACAAATTTCAAGATAGCAAATGTCTAAGATGTCAAATGACAAATGTCACGATGCTAAATGTCAAAAATGAAAAGTGTCACCATGAAAAATGTCAAAAATGAAAAATTTCAAGATGGCAAATGTCAAAACTGAGAAATGTCACAATGCTAAATGTCAAAAATGAAAAGTGTCACCATAAAATGTCAAAAATGACAAATTTCAAGATGGCAAATGTCAAAGATGTCAAATGACAAATGTCGCAATGCTAAATGTCAAAAATGAAAAGTGTCACCATGAAAAATGTCAAAAATGACAAATTTCAAGATGGCAAATGTCAAAACTGACAAATGTCACAATGCTAAATGTCAAAAATGAAAAGTGTCACCATAAAAAATGTCAAAAATAACAAATTTTAAGATGGCAAATGTCAAAGATGTCAAATGACAAATGTCACAATACTAAATGTCAAAAATGACAAATTTCAAGATGGCAAATGTCAAAGAAGTCAAATGACAAATGTCACAATGCTAAATGTCAAAAATGAAAAGTGTCACCATGAAAAATGGCAAAAATGACAAATTTCAAGATGGCAAATGTCAAAACTGACAAATGTCACAATGCTAAATGTCAAAAATGAAAAGTCTCACCATGAAAAATGTCAAAAATAACAAATTTCAAGATGGCAAATGTCAAAGATGTCAAATGACAAATGTCACAATGCTAAATGTCAAAAATGAAAAGTGTCACCATGAAAAATGTCAAAAATAACAAATTTCAAGATGGCAAATGTCAAAGATGTCAAATGACAAATGTTACAATGCTAAATGTCAAAAATGAAAAGTGTCACCATGAAAAATGTCAAAAATGACAAATTTCAAGATGGCAAATGTCAAAGATGTCAAATGACAAATATCACAATGCTAAATGTCAAAAATGAAAAGTGTCACCATGAAAAATGTCAAAAATAACAAATTTCAAGATGGCAAATGTCAAAGATGTCAATTGACAAATGTCACAATGCTAAATGTCAAAAATGAAAAGTGTCACCATGAAAAATGTCAAAAATGACAAATTTCAAAATGTCAAATGTTAAAACTGACAAATGTCACAAGGCTAAATGTCAAAAATGAAAAGTGTCACCATGAAAAATGTCAAAAATTACAAATTTCAAGATGGCAAATATCAAAGATGTCAAATGACAAATGTCACAATGCTAAATGTCAAAAATGAAAAGTGTCACCATGAAAAATGTCAAAAATAACAAATTTCAAGATGGCAAATGTCAAAGATGTCAAATGACAAATGTCACAATGCTAAATGTCAAAAATGAAAAGTGTCACCATGAAAAATGTCAAAAATAACAAATTTCAAGATGGCAAATATCAAAGATGTCAAATGACAAATGTCACAATGCTAAATGTCAAAAATGAAAAGTGTCACCATAAAAAATGTCAAAAATGACAAATTTCAAGATGGCAAATGTCAAAGATGTCAAATGACAAATGTCACAATGCTAAATGTCAAAAGTGAAAAGTCTCACCATGAAAAATGTCAAAAATGATAAATTTCAAGATGGCAAATGTCAAAGATGTCAAATGACAAATGTCACAATGCTAAATGTCAAAAATGATAAGTGTCACCATGAAAAATGTCGAAAATAACAAATTTCAAGATGGCAAATGTCAAAGATGTCAAATGACAAATGTCACAATGCTAAATGTCAAAAATGAAAAGTGTCACCATGAAAAATGTCAAAAATGACAAATTTCAAGATGGCAAATGTCAAAGATGTCAAATGACAAATGTCACAATGCTAAATGTCAAAAATGAAAAGTGTTACCATGAAAAATGTCAAAAATAACAAATTTCAAGATGGCAAATGTCAAAGATGTCAAATGACAAATGTCACAATGCTAAATGTCAAAAATGAAAAGGGTCACCATAAAAAATGTCAAAAATGACAAATTTTAAGATGGCAAATATCAAAACTGACAAATGTCACAATGCTAAATGTCAAAAATGATAAGTGTCACCATGAAAAATGTCAAAAATGACAAATTTCAAGATGGCAAATGTCCAAGATGTCAAATGACAAATGTCAGAATGCTAAATGTCAAAAATAACAAATTTCAAGATGGCAAATGTCAAAGATGTCAAATGACAAATGTCACAATGCTAAATGTCAAAAATAAAAAGTGTCACCATGAAAAATGTCAAAAATGACAAATTTCAAAATGGCAAATGTCAAAGATGTCAAATGACAAATGTCACAATGCTAAATGTCAAAAATAAAAAGTGTCACCATGAAAAATGTCAAAAATGACAAATTTCAAGATGGCAAATGTCAAAGATGTCAAATGACAAATGTCACAATGCTAAATGTCAAAAGTGAAAAGTGTCACCATGAAAAATGTCAAAAATGATAAATTTCAAGATGGCAAATGTCAAAGATGTCAAATGACAAATGTCACAATGCTAAATGTCAAAAATGATAAGTGTCACCATGAAAAATGTCGAAAATAACAAATTTCAAGATGGCAAATGTCAAAGATGTCAAATGACAAATGTCACAATGCTAAATGTCAAAAATGAAAAGTGTCACCATGAAAAATGTCAAAAATGACAAATTTCAAGATGGGAAATGTCAAAGATGTCAAATGACAAATGTCACAATGCTAAATGTCAAAAATGAAAAGTGTTACCATGAAAAATGTCAAAAATAACAAATTTCAAGATGGCAAATGTCAAAGATGTCAAATGACAAATGTCACAATGCTAAATGTCAAAAATGAAAAGGGTCACCATAAAAAATGTCAAAAATGACAAATTTTAAGATGGCAAATATCAAAACTGACAAATGTCACAATGCTAAATGTCAAAAATGATAAGTGTCACCATGAAAAATGTCAAAAATGACAAATTTCAAGATGGCAAATGTCCAAGATGTCAAATGACAAATGTCAGAATGCTAAATGTCAAAAATAACAAATTTCAAGATGGCAAATGTCAAAGATGTCAAATGACAAATGTCACAATGCTAAATGTCAAAAATAAAAAGTGTCACCATGAAAAATGTCAAAAATGACAAATTTCAAAATGGCAAATGTCAAAGATGTCAAATGACAAATGTCACAATGCTAAATGTCAAAAATGAAAAGTGTCACCATGAAAAATGTCAAAAATAACAAATTTCAAAATGGCAAATATCAAAGATGTCAAATGACAAATGTCACAATGCTAAATGTCAAAAATGAAAAGTGTCACCATGAAAAATGTCAAGAATGACAAATTTCAAGATGGCAAATATCAAAAATGTCAAATGACAAATGTCACAATGCTAAATGTCAAAAATGAAAAGTGTCACCATGAAAAATGTCAAAAATAACAAATTTCAAGATGGCAAATGTCAAAGATGTCAAATGACAAATGTCACAATGCTAAATGTCAAAAATGAAAAGTGTCACCATGAAAAATGTCAAAAATGACAAATTTCAAGATGGCAAATGTCAAAACTGACAAATGTCACAATGCCAAATGTCAAAAATGAAAAGTGTCACCATGAAAAATGTTAAAAATGACAAATTTCAAGATGGCAAATGTCAAAGATGTCAAATGACAAATGTCACAATGCTAAATGTCAAAAATGAAAAGTGTCACCATGAAAAATGTCAAAAATGACAAATTTCAAGATGGCAAATGTCAAAACTGACAAATGTCACAATGCTAAATGCCAAAAATGAAAAGTGTCACCATGAAAAATGTCAAAAATAACAAATTTCAAGATGGCAAATGTCAAAGATGTCAAATGACAAATGTCACAATGCTAAATGTCAAAAATGAAAAGTGTCACTATGAAAAATGTCAAAAATAAAAAATTTTAAGATGGCAAATGTCAAAACTGACAAATGTCACAATGCTAAATGTCAAAAATGAAAAGTGCCACCATGAAAAATGTCAAAAATAACAAATTTTAAGATGGCAAATGTCAAAGATGTCAAATGACAAATGTCACAATGCTAAATGTCAAAAATAACAAATTTTAAGATGGCAAATGTCAAAGATGTCAAATGACAAATGTCACAATGCTAAACGTCAAAAATGAAAAGTGTCACCATGAAAAATGTCAAAAATGACAAATTTCAAGATGGCAAATATCAAAGATGTCAAATGACAAAAGTCACAATGCTAAATGTCAAAAATGACAAATTTCAAGATGGCAAATGTCAAAGATGTCAAATGACAAATGTCACAATGCTAAATGTCAAAAGTGAAAAGTCTCACCATGAAAAATGTCAAAAATGACAAATTTCAAGATGGCAAATGTCAAAGATGTCAAATGACAAATGTCACAATGCTAAATGTCAAAAATGATAAGTGTCACCATAAAAAATGTCAAAAATGACAAATTTCAAGATGGCAAATATCAAAGCTGACAAATGTCACAATGCTAAATGTCAAAAATGATAAGTGTCACCATGAAAAATGTAAAAAATGACAAATTTTAAGATGGCAAATGTCCAAGATGTCAAATGACAAATGTCACAATGCTAAATGTCAAAAATGACAAATTTCAAGATGGCTAATGTCAAAGATGTCAAATGACAAATGTCACAATGCTAAATGTCAAAAATAAAAAGTGTCACCATGAAAAATGTCAAAAATGACAAATTTCAAGATGGCAAATGTCAAAGATGTCAAATGACAAATGTCACAATGCTAAATGTCAAAAATGAAAAGTGTCACCATGAAAAATGTCAAAAATAACAAATTTCAAGATGGCAAATATCAAAGATGTCAAATGACAAATGTCACAATGCTAAATGTCAAAAATGAAAAGTGTCAGCATGAAACATGTCAAAAATGACAAATTTCAAGATGGAAAAAGTCAAAGATGTCAAATGACAAATGTCACAATGCTAAATGTCAAAGATGAAAAGTGTCACCATGAAAAATGTCAAAAATGACAAATTTCAAGATGGCAAATGTCAAAGATGTCAAATGACAAATGCCACAATGCTAAATGTCAAAAATGAAAAGTGTCACCATGAAAAATATCAAAAATGACAAATTTCAAGATGGCAAATGTCAAAGATGTCAAATGACAAATGTCACAATGCTAAATGTCAAAAATGAAAAGTGTCAAAAATGACAAATTTCATGATGGCAAATGTCTAAGATGTCAAATGACAAATGTCACAATGCTAAATGTCAAAAATGAAAAGTGTCACTATGAAAAATGTCAAAAATAAAAAATTTTAAGATGGCAAATGTCAAAACTGACAAATGTCACAATGCTAAATGTCAAAAATGAAAAGTGCCACCATGAAAAATGTCAAAAATAACAAATTTTAAGATGGCAAATGTCAAAGATGTCAAATGACAAATGTCACAATGCTAAATGTCAAAAATAACAAATTTTAAGATGGCAAATGTCAAAGATGTCAAATGACAAATGTCACAATGCTAAACGTCAAAAATGAAAAGTGTCACCATGAAAAATGTCAAAAATGACAAATTTCAAGATGGCAAATGTCAAAACTGACAAATGTCACAATGCTAAATGTCAAAAATGAAAAGTCTCACCATGAAAAATGTCAAAAATGACAAACTTCAAGATGGCAAATGTCAAAACTGACAAATGTCACAATGCTAAATGTCAAAAATGAAAAGTGTCACCATGAAAAATGTCAAAAATGACAAATTTCAAGATGGCAAATGTCAAAGATGTCAAATGACAAATGTCACAATGCTAAATGTCAAAAATGAAAAGTGTCAAAAATGACAAATTTCATGATGGCAAATGTCTAAGATGTCAAATGACAAATGTCACAATGCTAAATGTCAAAAATGAAAAGTGTCACTATGAAAAATGTCAAAAATAAAAAATTTTAAGATGGCAAATGTCAAAACTGACAAATGTCACAATGCTAAATGTCAAAAATGAAAAGTGCCACCATGAAAAATGTCAAAAATAACAAATTTTAAGATGGCAAATGTCAAAGATGTCAAATGACAAATGTCACAATGCTAAATGTCAAAAATAACAAATTTTAAGATGGCAAATGTCAAAGATGTCAAATGACAAATGTCACAATGCTAAACGTCAAAAATGAAAAGTGTCACCATGAAAAATGTCAAAAATGACAAATTTCAAGATGGCAAATATCAAAGATGTCAAATGACAAAAGTCACAATGCTAAATGTCAAAAATGACAAATTTCAAGATGGCAAATGTCAAAGATGTCAAATGACAAATGTCACAATGCTAAATGTCAAAAGTGAAAAGTCTCACCATGAAAAATGTCAAAAATGACAAATTTCAAGATGGCAAATGTCAAAGATGTCAAATGACAAATGTCACAATGCTAAATGTCAAAAATGAAAAGTGTCACCATGAAAAATGTCAAAAATGACAAACTTCAAGATGGCAAATGTCAAAACTGACAAATGTCACAATGCTAAATGTCAAAAATGAAAAGTGTCACCATGAAAAATGTCAAAAATGACAAATTTTAAGATGGCAAATGTCTAAGATGTCAAATGACAAATGTCACAATGCTAAACGTCAAAAATGAAAAGTGTCACTATGAAAAATGTCAAAAATAACAAATTTTAAGATGGCAAATGTCAAAGATGTCAAATGACAAATGTCACAATGCTAAACGTCAAAAATGAAAAGTGTCACTATGAAAAATGTCAAAAATAACAAATTTTAAGATGGCAAATGTCAAAGATGTCAAATGACAAATGTCACAATGCTAAATGTCAAAAATGAAAAGTGTCACCATGAAAAATATCAAAAATGACAAATTTCAAGATGGCAAATGTCAAAGATGTCAAATGACAAATGTCACAATGCTAAATGTCAAAAATGAAAAGTGTCACCATGAAAAATGTCAAAAATGACAAACTTCAAGATGGCAAATGTCAAAACTGACAAATGTCACAATGCTAAATGTCAAAAATGAAAAGTGTCACCATGAAAAATGTCAAAAATGACAAATTTCAAGATGGCAAATGTCAAAGATGTCAAATGACAAATGTCACAATGCTAAATGTCAAAAATGAAAAGTGTCAAAAATGACAAATTTCATGATGGCAAATGTCTAAGATGTCAAATGACAAATGTCACAATGCTAAATGTCAAAAATGAAAAGTGTCACTATGAAAAATGTCAAAAATAAAAAATTTTAAGATGGCAAATGTCAAAACTGACAAATGTCACAATGCTAAATGTCAAAAATGAAAAGTGCCACCATGAAAAATGTCAAAAATAACAAATTTTAAGATGGCAAATGTCAAAGATGTCAAATGACAAATGTCACAATGCTAAATGTCAAAAATAACAAATTTTAAGATGGCAAATGTCAAAGATGTCAAATGACAAATGTCACAATGCTAAACGTCAAAAATGAAAAGTGTCACCATGAAAAATGTCAAAAATGACAAATTTCAAGATGGCAAATATCAAAGATGTCAAATGACAAAAGTCACAATGCTAAATGTCAAAAATGACAAATTTCAAGATGGCAAATGTCAAAGATGTCAAATGACAAATGTCACAATGCTAAATGTCAAAAGTGAAAAGTCTCACCATGAAAAATGTCAAAAATGACAAATTTCAAGATGGCAAATGTCAAAGATGTCAAATGACAAATGTCACAATGCTAAATGTCAAAAATGATAAGTGTCACCATAAAAAATGTCAAAAATGACAAATTTCAAGATGGCAAATATCAAAGCTGACAAATGTCACAATGCTAAATGTCAAAAATGATAAGTGTCACTATGAAAAATGTAAAAAATGACAAATTTCAAGATGGCAAATGTCCAAGATGTCAAATGACAAATGTCACAATGCTAAATGTCAAAAATGACAAATTTCAAGATGGCTAATGTCAAAGATGTCAAATGACAAATGTCACAATGCTAAATGTCAAAAATAAAAAGTGTCACCATGAAAAATGTCAAAAATGACAAACTTCAAGATGGCAAATGTCAAAACTGACAAATGTCACAATGCTAAATGTCAAAAATGAAAAGTGTCACCATGAAAAATGTCAAAAATGACAAATTTCAAGATGGCAAATGTCAAAGATGTCAAATGACAAATGTCACAATGCTAAATGTCAAAAATGAAAAGTGTCAAAAATGACAAATTTCATGATGGCAAATGTCTAAGATGTCAAATGACAAATGTCACAATGCTAAATGTCAAAAATGAAAAGTGTCACTATGAAAAATGTCAAAAATAAAAAATTTTAAGATGGCAAATGTCAAAACTGACAAATGTCACAATGCTAAATGTCAAAAATGAAAAGTGCCACCATGAAAAATGTCAAAAATAACAAATTTTAAGATGGCAAATGTCAAAGATGTCAAATGACAAATGTCACAATGCTAAATGTCAAAAATAACAAATTTTAAGATGGCAAATGTCAAAGATGTCAAATGACAAATGTCACAATGCTAAACGTCAAAAATGAAAAGTGTCACCATGAAAAATGTCAAAAATGACAAATTTCAAGATGGCAAATATCAAAGATGTCAAATGACAAAAGTCACAATGCTAAATGTCAAAAATGACAAATTTCAAGATGGCAAATGTCAAAGATGTCAAATGACAAATGTCACAATGCTAAATGTCAAAAGTGAAAAGTCTCACCATGAAAAATGTCAAAAATGACAAATTTCAAGATGGCAAATGTCAAAGATGTCAAATGACAAATGTCACAATGCTAAATGTCAAAAATGATAAGTGTCACCATAAAAAATGTCAAAAATGACAAATTTCAAGATGGCAAATATCAAAGCTGACAAATGTCACAATGCTAAATGTCAAAAATGATAAGTGTCACCATGAAAAATGTAAAAAATGACAAATTTCAAGATGGCAAATGTCCAAGATGTCAAATGACAAATGTCACAATGCTAAATGTCAAAAATGACAAATTTCAAGATGGCTAATGTCAAAGATGTCAAATGACAAATGTCACAATGCTAAATGTCAAAAATAAAAAGTGTCACCATGAAAAATGTCAAAAATGACAAATTTCAAGATGGCAAATGTCAAAGATGTCAAATGACAAATGTCACAATGCTAAATGTCAAAAATGAAAAGTGTCACCATGAAAAATGTCAAAAATAACAAATTTCAAGATGGCAAATATCAAAGATGTCAAATGACAAATGTCACAATGCTAAATGTCAAAAATGAAAAGTGTCAGCATGAAACATGTCAAAAATGACAAATTTCAAGATGGCAAATGTCAAAGATGTCAAATGACAAATGTCACAATGCTAAATGTCAAAAATGAAAAGTGTCACCATGAAAAATGTCAAAAATGACAAATTTCAAGATGGCAAATGTCAAAGATGTCAAATGACAAATGCCACAATGCTAAATGTCAAAAATGAAAAGTGTCACCATGAAAAATATCAAAAATGACAAATTTCAAGATGGCAAATGTCAAAGATGTCAAATGACAAATGTCACAATGCTAAATGTCAAAAATGAAAAGTGTCAAAAATGACAAATTTCATGATGGCAAATGTCTAAGATGTCAAATGACAAATGTCACAATGCTAAATGTCAAAAATGAAAAGTGTCACTATGAAAAATGTCAAAAATAAAAAATTTTAAGATGGCAAATGTCAAAACTGACAAATGTCACAATGCTAAATGTCAAAAATGAAAAGTGCCACCATGAAAAATGTCAAAAATAACAAATTTTAAGATGGCAAATGTCAAAGATGTCAAATGACAAATGTCACAATGCTAAATGTCAAAAATAACAAATTTTAAGATGGCAAATGTCAAAGATGTCAAATGACAAATGTCACAATGCTAAACGTCAAAAATGAAAAGTGTCACCATGAAAAATGTCAAAAATGACAAATTTCAAGATGGCAAATGTCAAAACTGACAAATGTCACAATGCTAAATGTCAAAAATGAAAAGTCTCACCATGAAAAATGTCAAAAATGACAAACTTCAAGATGGCAAATGTCAAAACTGACAAATGTCACAATGCTAAATGTCAAAAATGAAAAGTGTCACCATGAAAAATGTCAAAAATGACAAATTTCAAGATGGCAAATGTCAAAGATGTCAAATGACAAATGTCACAATGCTAAATGTCAAAAATGAAAAGTGTCAAAAATGACAAATTTCATGATGGCAAATGTCTAAGATGTCAAATGACAAATGTCACAATGCTAAATGTCAAAAATGAAAAGTGTCACTATGAAAAATGTCAAAAATAAAAAATTTTAAGATGGCAAATGTCAAAACTGACAAATGTCACAATGCTAAATGTCAAAAATGAAAAGTGCCACCATGAAAAATGTCAAAAATAACAAATTTTAAGATGGCAAATGTCAAAGATGTCAAATGACAAATGTCACAATGCTAAATGTCAAAAATAACAAATTTTAAGATGGCAAATGTCAAAGATGTCAAATGACAAATGTCACAATGCTAAACGTCAAAAATGAAAAGTGTCACCATGAAAAATGTCAAAAATGACAAATTTCAAGATGGCAAATGTCAAAGATGTCAAATGACAAATGTCACAATGCTAAATGTCAAAAATAACAAATTTTAAGATGGCAAATGTCAAAGATGTCAAATGACAAATGTCACAATGCTAAACGTCAAAAATGAAAAGTGTCACCATGAAAAATGTCAAAAATGACAAATTTCAAGATGGCAAATATCAAAGATGTCAAATGACAAAAGTCACAATGCTAAATGTCAAAAATGACAAATTTCAAGATGGCAAATGTCAAAGATGTCAAATGACAAATGTCACAATGCTAAATGTCAAAAATGAAAAGTGCCACCATGAAAAATGTCAAAAATAACAAATTTTAAGATGGCAAATGTCAAAGATGTCAAATGACAAATGTCACAATGCTAAATGTCAAAAATAACAAATTTTAAGATGGCAAATGTCAAAGATGTCAAATGACAAATGTCACAATGCTAAACGTCAAAAATGAAAAGTGTCACCATGAAAAATGTCAAAAATGACAAATTTCAAGATGGCAAATATCAAAGATGTCAAATGACAAAAGTCACAATGCTAAATGTCAAAAATGACAAATTTCAAGATGGCAAATGTCAAAGATGTCAAATGACAAATGTCACAATGCTAAATGTCAAAAGTGAAAAGTCTCACCATGAAAAATGTCAAAAATGACAAATTTCAAGATGGCAAATGTCAAAGATGTCAAATGACAAATGTCACAATGCTAAATGTCAAAAATGATAAGTGTCACCATAAAAAATGTCAAAAATGACAAATTTCAAGATGGCAAATATCAAAGCTGACAAATGTCACAATGCTAAATGTCAAAAATGATAAGTGTCACCATGAAAAATGTAAAAAATGACAAATTTCAAGATGGCAAATGTCCAAGATGTCAAATGACAAATGTCACAATGCTAAATGTCAAAAATGACAAATTTCAAGATGGCTAATGTCAAAGATGTCAAATGACAAATGTCACAATGCTAAATGTCAAAAATAAAAAGTGTCACCATGAAAAATGTCAAAAATGACAAATTTCAAGATGGCAAATGTCAAAGATGTCAAATGACAAATGTCACAATGCTAAATGTCAAAAATGAAAAGTGTCACCATGAAAAATGTCAAAAATAACAAATTTCAAGATGGCAAATATCAAAGATGTCAAATGACAAATGTCACAATGCTAAATGTCAAAAATGAAAAGTGTCAGCATGAAACATGTCAAAAATGACAAATTTCAAGATGGCAAATGTCAAAGATGTCAAATGACAAATGTCACAATGCTAAATGTCAAAAATGAAAAGTGTCACCATGAAAAATGTCAAAAATGACAAATTTCAAGATGGCAAATGTCAAAGATGTCAAATGACAAATGCCACAATGCTAAATGTCAAAAATGAAAAGTGTCACCATGAAAAATATCAAAAATGACAAATTTCAAGATGGCAAATGTCAAAGATGTCAAATGACAAATGTCACAATGCTAAATGTCAAAAATGAAAAGTGTCAAAAATGACAAATTTCATGATGGCAAATGTCTAAGATGTCAAATGACAAATGTCACAATGCTAAATGTCAAAAATGAAAAGTGTCACTATGAAAAATGTCAAAAATAAAAAATTTTAAGATGGCAAATGTCAAAACTGACAAATGTCACAATGCTAAATGTCAAAAATGAAAAGTGCCACCATGAAAAATGTCAAAAATAACAAATTTTAAGATGGCAAATGTCAAAGATGTCAAATGACAAATGTCACAATGCTAAATGTCAAAAATAACAAATTTTAAGATGGCAAATGTCAAAGATGTCAAATGACAAATGTCACAATGCTAAACGTCAAAAATGAAAAGTGTCACCATGAAAAATGTCAAAAATGACAAATTTCAAGATGGCAAATGTCAAAACTGACAAATGTCACAATGCTAAATGTCAAAAATGAAAAGTCTCACCATGAAAAATGTCAAAAATGACAAACTTCAAGATGGCAAATGTCAAAACTGACAAATGTCACAATGCTAAATGTCAAAAATGAAAAGTGTCACCATGAAAAATGTCAAAAATGACAAATTTCAAGATGGCAAATGTCAAAGATGTCAAATGACAAATGTCACAATGCTAAATGTCAAAAATGAAAAGTGTCAAAAATGACAAATTTCATGATGGCAAATGTCTAAGATGTCAAATGACAAATGTCACAATGCTAAATGTCAAAAATGAAAAGTGTCACTATGAAAAATGTCAAAAATTAAAAATTTTAAGATGGCAAATGTCAAAACTGACAAATGTCACAATGCTAAATGTCAAAAATGAAAAGTGCCACCATGAAAAATGTCAAAAATAACAAATTTTAAGATGGCAAATGTCAAAGATGTCAAATGACAAATGTCACAATGCTAAATGTCAAAAATAACAAATTTTAAGATGGCAAATGTCAAAGATGTCAAATGACAAATGTCACAATGCTAAACGTCAAAAATGAAAAGTGTCACCATGAAAAATGTCAAAAATGACAAATTTCAAGATGGCAAATGTCAAAGATGTCAAATGACAAATGTCACAATGCTAAATGTCAAAAATGAAAAGTGTCAAAAATGACAAATTTCATGATGGCAAATGTCTAAGATGTCAAATGACAAATGTCACAATGCTAAATGTCAAAAATGAAAAGTGTCACCATGAAAAATGTCAAAAATGACAAACTTCAAGATGGCAAATGTCAAAACTGACAAATGTCACAATGCTAAATGTCAAAAATGAAAAGTGTCACCATGAAAAATGTCAAAAATGACAAATTTCAAGATGGCAAATGTCAAAGATGTCAAATGACAAATGTCACAATGCTAAATGTCAAAAATGAAAAGTGTCAAAAATGACAAATTTCATGATGGCAAATGTCTAAGATGTCAAATGACAAATGTCACAATGCTAAATGTCAAAAATGAAAAGTGTCACTATGAAAAATGTCAAAAATAAAAAATTTTAAGATGGCAAATGTCAAAACTGACAAATGTCACAATGCTAAATGTCAAAAATGAAAAGTGCCACCATGAAAAATGTCAAAAATAACAAATTTTAAGATGGCAAATGTCAAAGATGTCAAATGACAAATGTCACAATGCTAAATGTCAAAAATAACAAATTTTAAGATGGCAAATGTCAAAGATGTCAAATGACAAATGTCACAATGCTAAACGTCAAAAATGAAAAGTGTCACCATGAAAAATGTCAAAAATGACAAATTTCAAGATGGCAAATATCAAAGATGTCAAATGACAAAAGTCACAATGATAAATGTCAAAAATGACAAATTTCAAGATGGCAAATGTCAAAGATGTCAAATGACAAATGTCACAATGCTAAATGTCAAAAGTGAAAAGTCTCACCATGAAAAATGTCAAAAATGACAAATTTCAAGATGGCAAATGTCAAAGATGTCAAATGACAAATGTCACAATGCTAAATGTCAAAAATGATAAGTGTCACCATAAAAAATGTCAAAAATGACAAATTTCAAGATGGCAAATATCAAAGCTGACAAATGTCACAATGCTAAATGTCAAAAATGATAAGTGTCACCATGAAAAATGTAAAAAATGACAAATTTCAAGATGGCAAATGTCCAAGATGTCAAATGACAAATGTCACAATGCTAAATGTCAAAAATGACAAATTTCAAGATGGCTAATGTCAAAGATGTCAAATGACAAATGTCACAATGCTAAATGTCAAAAATAAAAAGTGTCACCATGAAAAATGTCAAAAATGACAAACTTCAAGATGGCAAATGTCAAAACTGACAAATGTCACAATGCTAAATGTCAAAAATGAAAAGTGTCACCATGAAAAATGTCAAAAATGACAAATTTTAAGATGGCAAATGTCTAAGATGTCAAATGACAAATGTCACAATGCTAAACGTCAAAAATGAAAAGTGTCACTATGAAAAATGTCAAAAATAACAAATTTTAAGATGGCAAATGTCAAAGATGTCAAATGACAAATGTCACAATGCTAAACGTCAAAAATGAAAAGTGTCACTATGAAAAATGTCAAAAATAACAAATTTTAAGATGGCAAATGTCAAAGATGTCAAATGACAAATGTCACAATGCTAAATGTCAAAAATGAAAAGTGTCACCATGAAAAATATCAAAAATGACAAATTTCAAGATGGCAAATGTCAAAGATGTCAAATGACAAATGTCACAATGCTAAATGTCAAAAATGAAAAGTGTCACCATGAAAAATGTCAAAAATGACAAACTTCAAGATGGCAAATGTCAAAACTGACAAATGTCACAATGCTAAACGTCAAAAATGAAAAGTGTCACCATGAAAAATGTCAAAAATGACAAATTTCAAGATGGCAAATGTCAAAGATGTCAAATGACAAATGTCACAATGCTAAATGTCAAAAATGAAAAGTGTCAAAAATGACAAATTTCATGATGGCAAATGTCTAAGATGTCAAATGACAAATGTCACAATGCTAAATGTCAAAAATGAAAAGTGTCACCATGAAAAATGTCAAAAATGACAAACTTCAAGATGGCAAATGTCAAAACTGACAAATGTCACAATGCTAAATGTCAAAAATGAAAAGTGTCACCATGAAAAATGTCAAAAATGACAAATTTCAAGATGGCAAATGTCAAAGATGTCAAATGACAAATGTCACAATGCTAAATGTCAAAAATGAAAAGTGTCAAAAATGACAAATTTCATGATGGCAAATGTCTAAGATGTCAAATGACAAATGTCACAATGCTAAATGTCAAAAATGAAAAGTGTCACTATGAAAAATGTCAAAAATAAAAAATTTTAAGATGGCAAATGTCAAAACTGACAAATGTCACAATGCTAAATGTCAAAAATGAAAAGTGCCACCATGAAAAATGTCAAAAATAACAAATTTTAAGATGGCAAATGTCAAAGATGTCAAATGACAAATGTCACAATGCTAAATGTCAAAAATAACAAATTTTAAGATGGCAAATGTCAAAGATGTCAAATGACAAATGTCACAATGCTAAACGTCAAAAATGAAAAGTGTCACCATGAAAAATGTCAAAAATGACAAATTTCAAGATGGCAAATATCAAAGATGTCAAATGACAAAAGTCACAATGCTAAATGTCAAAAATGACAAATTTCAAGATGGCAAATGTCAAAGATGTCAAATGACAAATGTCACAATGCTAAATGTCAAAAGTGAAAAGTCTCACCATGAAAAATGTCAAAAATGACAAATTTCAAGATGGCAAATGTCAAAGATGTCAAATGACAAATGTCACAATGCTAAATGTCAAAAATGATAAGTGTCACCATAAAAAATGTCAAAAATGACAAATTTCAAGATGGCAAATATCAAAGCTGACAAATGTCACAATGCTAAATGTCAAAAATGATAAGTGTCACCATGAAAAATGTAAAAAATGACAAATTTCAAGATGGCAAATGTCCAAGATGTCAAATGACAAATGTCACAATGCTAAATGTCAAAAATGACAAATTTCAAGATGGCTAATGTCAAAGATGTCAAATGACAAATGTCACAATGCTAAATGTCAAAAATAAAAAGTGTCACCATGAAAAATGTCAAAAATGACAAACTTCAAGATGGCAAATGTCAAAACTGACAAATGTCACAATGCTAAATGTCAAAAATGAAAAGTGTCACCATGAAAAATGTCAAAAATGACAAATTTTAAGATGGCAAATGTCTAAGATGTCAAATGACAAATGTCACAATGCTAAACGTCAAAAATGAAAAGTGTCACTATGAAAAATGTCAAAAATAACAAATTTTAAGATGGCAAATGTCAAAGATGTCAAATGACAAATGTCACAATGCTAAACGTCAAAAATGAAAAGTGTCACTATGAAAAATGTCAAAAATAACAAATTTTAAGATGGCAAATGTCAAAGATGTCAAATGACAAATGTCACAATGCTAAATGTCAAAAATGAAAAGTGTCACCATGAAAAATATCAAAAATGACAAATTTCAAGATGGCAAATGTCAAAGATGTCAAATGACAAATGTCACAATGCTAAATGTCAAAAATGAAAAGTGTCACCATGAAAAATGTCAAAAATGACAAACTTCAAGATGGCAAATGTCAAAACTGACAAATGTCACAATGCTAAATGTCAAAAATGAAAAGTGTCACCATGAAAAATGTCAAAAATGACAAATTTCAAGATGGCAAATGTCAAAGATGTCAAATGACAAATGTCACAATTCTAAATGTCAAAAATGAAAAGTGTCAAAAATGACAAATTTTATGATGGCAAATGTCTAAGATGTCAAATGACAAATGTCACAATGCTAAATGTCAAAAATGAAAAGTGTCACTATGAAAAATGTCAAAAATAAAAAATTTTAAGATGGCAAATGTCAAAACTGACAAATGTCACAATGCTAAATGTCAAAAATGAAAAGTGCCACCATGAAAAATGTCAAAAATAACAAATTTTAAGATGGCAAATGTCAAAGATGTCAAATGACAAATGTCACAATGCTAAATGTCAAAAATAACAAATTTTAAGATGGCAAATGTCAAAGATGTCAAATGACAAATGTCACAATGCTAAACGTCAAAAATGAAAAGTGTCACCATGAAAAATGTCAAAAATGACAAATTTCAAGATGGCAAATATCAAAGATGTCAAATGACAAAAGTCACAATGCTAAATGTCAAAAATGACAAATTTCAAGATGGCAAATGTCAAAGATGTCAAATGACAAATGTCACAATGCTAAATGTCAAAAGTGAAAAGTCTCACCATGAAAAATGTCAAAAATGACAAATTTCAAGATGGCAAATGTCAAAGATGTCAAATGACAAATGTCACAATGCTAAATGTCAAAAATGATAAGTGTCACCATAAAAAATGTCAAAAATGACAAATTTCAAGATGGCAAATATCAAAGCTGACAAATGTCACAATGCTAAATGTCAAAAATGATAAGTGTCACCATGAAAAATGTAAAAAATGACAAATTTCAAGATGGCAAATGTCCAAGATGTCAAATGACAAATGTCACAATGCTAAATGTCAAAAATGACAAATTTCAAGATGGCTAATGTCAAAGATGTCAAATGACAAATGTCACAATGCTAAATGTCAAAAATAAAAAGTGTCACCATGAAAAATGTCAAAAATGACAAACTTCAAGATGGCAAATGTCAAAACTGACAAATGTCACAATGCTAAATGTCAAAAATGAAAAGTGTCACCATGAAAAATGTCAAAAATGACAAATTTCAAGATGGCAAATGTCAAAGATGTCAAATGACAAATGTCACAATGCTAAATGTCAAAAATGAAAAGTGTCAAAAATGACAAATTTCATGATGGCAAATGTCTAAGATGTCAAATGACAAATGTCACAATGCTAAATGTCAAAAATGAAAAGTGTCACTATGAAAAATGTCAAAAATAAAAAATTTTAAGATGGCAAATGTCAAAACTGACAAATGTCACAATGCTAAATGTCAAAAATGAAAAGTGCCACCATGAAAAATGTCAAAAATAACAAATTTTAAGATGGCAAATGTCAAAGATGTCAAATGACAAATGTCACAATGCTAAATGTCAAAAATAACAAATTTTAAGATGGCAAATGTCAAAGATGTCAAATGACAAATGTCACAATGCTAAACGTCAAAAATGAAAAGTGTCACCATGAAAAATGTCAAAAATGACAAATTTCAAGATGGCAAATATCAAAGATGTCAAATGACAAAAGTCACAATGCTAAATGTCAAAAATGACAAATTTCAAGATGGCAAATGTCAAAGATGTCAAATGACAAATGTCACAATGCTAAATGTCAAAAGTGAAAAGTCTCACCATGAAAAATGTCAAAAATGACAAATTTCAAGATGGCAAATGTCAAAGATGTCAAATGACAAATGTCACAATGCTAAATGTCAAAAATGATAAGTGTCACCATAAAAAATGTCAAAAATGACAAATTTCAAGATGGCAAATATCAAAGCTGACAAATGTCACAATGCTAAATGTCAAAAATGATAAGTGTCACCATGAAAAATGTAAAAAATGACAAATTTCAAGATGGCAAATGTCCAAGATGTCAAATGACAAATGTCACAATGCTAAATGTCAAAAATGACAAATTTCAAGATGGCTAATGTCAAAGATGTCAAATGACAAATGTCACAATGCTAAATGTCAAAAATAAAAAGTGTCACCATGAAAAATGTCAAAAATGACAAATTTCAAGATGGCAAATGTCAAAGATGTCAAATGACAAATGTCACAATGCTAAATGTCAAAAATGAAAAGTGTCACCATGAAAAATGTCAAAAATAACAAATTTCAAGATGGCAAATATCAAAGATGTCAAATGACAAATGTCACAATGCTAAATGTCAAAAATGAAAAGTGTCAGCATGAAACATGTCAAAAATGACAAATTTCAAGATGGCAAATGTCAAAGATGTCAAATGACAAATGTCACAATGCTAAATGTCAAAAATGAAAAGTGTCACCATGAAAAATGTCAAAAATGACAAATTTCAAGATGGCAAATGTCAAAGATGTCAAATGACAAATGCCACAATGCTAAATGTCAAAAATGAAAAGTGTCACCATGAAAAATATCAAAAATGACAAATTTCAAGATGGCAAATGTCAAAGATGTCAAATGACAAATGTCACAATGCTAAATGTCAAAAATGAAAAGTGTCAAAAATGACAAATTTCATGATGGCAAATGTCTAAGATGTCAAATGACAAATGTCACAATGCTAAATGTCAAAAATGAAAAGTGTCACTATGAAAAATGTCAAAAATAAAAAATTTTAAGATGGCAAATGTCAAAACTGACAAATGTCACAATGCTAAATGTCAAAAATGAAAAGTGCCACCATGAAAAATGTCAAAAATAACAAATTTTAAGATGGCAAATGTCAAAGATGTCAAATGACAAATGTCACAATGCTAAATGTCAAAAATAACAAATTTTAAGATGGCAAATGTCAAAGATGTCAAATGACAAATGTCACAATGCTAAACGTCAAAAATGAAAAGTGTCACCATGAAAAATGTTAAAAATGACAAATTTCAAGATGGCAAATGTCAAAACTGACAAATGTCACAATGCTAAATGTCAAAAATGAAAAGTCTCACCATGAAAAATGTCAAAAATGACAAACTTCAAGATGGCAAATGTCAAAACTGACAAATGTCACAATGCTAAATGTCAAAAATGAAAAGTGTCACCATGAAAAATGTCAAAAATGACAAATTTCAAGATGGCAAATGTCAAAGATGTCAAATGACAAATGTCACAATGCTAAATGTCAAAAATGAAAAGTGTCAAAAATGACAAATTTCATGATGGCAAATGTCTAATATGTCAAATGACAAATGTCACAATGCTAAATGTCAAAAATGAAAAGTGTCACTATGAAAAATGTCAAAAATAAAAAATTTTAAGATGGCAAATGTCAAAACTGACAAATGTCACAATGCTAAATGTCAAAAATGAAAAGTGCCACCATGAAAAATGTCAAAAATAACAAATTTTAAGATGGCAAATGTCAAAGATGTCAAATGACAAATGTCACAATGCTAAATGTCAAAAATAACAAATTTTAAGATGGCAAATGTCAAAGATGTCAAATGACAAATGTCACAATGCTAAACGTCAAAAATGAAAAGTGTCACCATGAAAAATGTCAAAAATGACAAATTTCAAGATGGCAAATATCAAAGATGTCAAATGACAAAAGTCACAATGCTAAATGTCAAAAATGACAAATTTCAAGATGGCAAATGTCAAAGATGTCAAATGACAAATGTCACAATGCTAAATGTCAAAAGTGAAAAGTCTCACCATGAAAAATGTCAAAAATGACAAATTTCAAGATGGCAAATGTCAAAGATGTCAAATGACAAATGTCACAATGCTAAATGTCAAAAATGAAAAGTGTCACCATGAAAAATGTCAAAAATGACAAACTTCAAGATGGCAAATGTCAAAACTGACAAATGTCACAATGCTAAATGTCAAAAATGAAAAGTGTCACCATGAAAAATGTCAAAAATGACAAATTTTAAGATGGCAAATGTCTAAGATGTCAAATGACAAATGTCACAATGCTAAACGTCAAAAATGAAAAGTGTCACTATGAAAAATGTCAAAAATAACAAATTTTAAGATGGCAAATGTCAAAGATGTCAAATGACAAATGTCACAATGCTAAACGTCAAAAATGAAAAGTGTCACTATGAAAAATGTCAAAAATAACAAATTTTAAGATGGCAAATATCAAAACTGACAAATGTCACAATGCTAAATGTCAAAAATGATAAGTGTCACCATGAAAAATGTCAAAAATGACAAATTTCAAGATGGCAAATGTCCAAGATGTCAAATGACAAATGTCAGAATGCTAAATGTCAAAAATAACAAATTTCAAGATGGCAAATGTCAAAGATGTCAAATGACAAATGTCACAATGCTAAATGTCAAAAATAAAAAGTGTCACCATGAAAAATGTCAAAAATGACAAATTTCAAAATGGCAAATGTCAAAGATGTCAAATGACAAATGTCACAATGCTAAATGTCAAAAATAAAAAGTGTCACCATGAAAAATGTCAAAAATGACAAATTTCAAGATGGCAAATGTCAAAGATGTCAAATGACAAATGTCACAATGCTAAATGTCAAAAGTGAAAAGTGTCACCATGAAAAATGTCAAAAATGATAAATTTCAAGATGGCAAATGTCAAAGATGTCAAATGACAAATGTCACAATGCTAAATGTCAAAAATGATAAGTGTCACCATGAAAAATGTCGAAAATAACAAATTTCAAGATGGCAAATGTCAAAGATGTCAAATGACAAATGTCACAATGCTAAATGTCAAAAATGAAAAGTGTCACCATGAAAAATGTCAAAAATGACAAATTTCAAGATGGCAAATGTCAAAGATGTCAAATGACAAATGTCACAATGCTAAATGTCAAAAATGAAAAGTGTTACCATGAAAAATGTCAAAAATAACAAATTTCAAGATGGCAAATGTCAAAGATGTCAAATGACAAATGTCACAATGCTAAATGTCAAAAATGAAAAGGGTCACCATAAAAAATGTCAAAAATGACAAATTTTAAGATGGCAAATATCAAAACTGACAAATGTCACAATGCTAAATGTCAAAAATGATAAGTGTCACCATGAAAAATGTCAAAAATGACAAATTTCAAGATGGCAAATGTCCAAGATGTCAAATGACAAATGTCAGAATGCTAAATGTCAAAAATGACAAATTTCAAAATGGCAAATGTCAAAGATGTCAAATGACAAATGTCACAATGCTAAATGTCAAAAATGAAAAGTGTCACCATGAAAAATGTCAAAAATAACAAATTTCAAAATGGCAAATATCAAAGATGTCAAATGACAAATGTCACAATGCTAAATGTCAAAAATGAAAAGTGTCACCATGAAAAATGTCAAGAATGACAAATTTCAAGATGGCAAATATCAAAAATGTCAAATGACAAATGTCACAATGCTAAATGTCAAAAATGAAAAGTGTCACCATGAAAAATGTCAAAAATAACAAATTTCAAGATGGCAAATGTCAAAGATGTCAAATGACAAATGTCACAATGCTAAATGTCAAAAATGAAAAGTGTCACCATGAAAAATGTCAAAAATGACAAATTTCAAGATGGCAAATGTCAAAACTGACAAATGTCACAATGCCAAATGTCAAAAATAAAAAGTGTCACCATGAAAAATGTTAAAAATGACAAATTTCAAGATGGCAAATGTCAAAGATGTCAAATGACAAATGTCACAATGCTAAATGTCAAAAATGAAAAGTGTCACCATGAAAAATGTCAAAAATGACAAATTTCAAGATGGCAAATGTCAAAACTGACAAATGTCACAATGCTAAATGCCAAAAATGAAAAGTGTCACCATGAAAAATGTCAAAAATAACAAATTTCAAGATGGCAAATGTCAAAGATGTCAAATGACAAATGTCACAATGCTAAATGTCAAAAATGACAAATTTCAAGATGGCAAATGTCAAAGATGTCAAATGACACATGTCACAATGCTAAATGTCAAAAATGAAAAGTGTCACCATGAAAAATGTCAAAAATGACAAATTTCAAGATGGCAAATGTCAAAGATGTCAAATGACAAATGTCACAATGCTAAATGTCAAAAATGAAAAGTGTCACCATGAAAAATGACAAACTTCAAGATGGCAAATGTCAAAACTGACAAATGTCACAATGCTAAATGTCAAAAATGAAAAGTGTCACCATGAAAAATGTCAAAAATGACAAATTTCAAGATGGCAAATGTCAAAGATGTCAAATGACAAATGTCACAATGCTAAATGTCAAAAATGAAAAGTGTCAAAAATGACAAATTTCAAGATGGAAAATGTCTAAGATGTCAAATGACAAATGTCACAATGCTAAATGTCAAAAATGAAAAGTGTCACTATGAAAAATGTCAAAAATAACAAATTTTAAGAAGGCAAATGTCAAAACTGACAAATGTCACAATGCTAAATGTCAAAAATGAAAAGTGTCACCATGAAAAATGTCAAAAATAACAAATTTTAAAATGGCAAATGTCAAAGATGTCAAATGACAAATGTCACAATGCTAAATGTCAAAAATAACAAATTTCAAGATGGCAAATGTCAAAGATGTCAAATGACAAATGTCACAATGCTAAATGTCAAAAATGAAAAGTGTCACCATGAAAAATGTCAAAAATGACAAATTTCAAGATGGCAAATGTCAAAACTGACAAATGTCACAATGCTAAATGTCAAAAATGAAAAGTCTCACCATGAAAAATGTCAAAAATAACAAATTTCAAGATGGCAAATGTCAAAGATGTCAAATGACAAATGTCACAATGCTAAATGTCAAAAATGAAAAGTGTCACCATAAAAAATGTCAAAAATAACAAATTTCAAGATGGCAAATGTCAAAGATGTCAAATGACAAATGTTACAATGCTAAATGTCAAAAATGAAAAGTGTCACCATGAAAAATGTCAAAAATGACAAATTTCAAGATGGCAAATGTCAAAGATGTCAAATGACAAATGTCACAATGCTAAATGTCAAAAGTGAAAAGTCTCACCATGAAAAATGTCAAAAATGACAAATTTCAAGATGGCAAATGTCAAAGATGTCAAATGACAAATGTCACAATGCTAAATGTCAAAAATGATAAGTCTCACCATAAAAAATGTCAAAAATGACAAATTTCAAGATGGCAAATATCAAAGCTGACAAATGTCACAATGCTAAATGTCAAAAATGATAAGTGTCACCATGAAAAATGTAAAAAATGACAAATTTCAAGATGGCAAATGTCCAAGATGTCAAATGACAAATGTCACAATGCTAAATGTCAAAAATGACAAATTTCAAGATGGCTAATGTCAAAGATGTCAAATGACAAATGTCACAATGCTAAATGTCAAAAATAAAAAGTGTCACCATGAAAAATGTCAAAAATGACAAATTTCAAGATGGCAAATGTCAAAGATGTCAAATGACAAATGTCACAATGCTAAATGTCAAAAATGAAAAGTGTCACCATGAAAAATGTCAAAAATAACAAATTTCAAGATGGCAAATATCAAAGATGTCAAATGACAAATGTCACAATGCTAAATGTCAAAAATGAAAAGTGTCACCATGAAACATGTCAAAAATGACAAATTTCAAGATGGCAAATGTCAAAGATGTCAAATGACAAATGTCACAATGCTAAATGTCAAAAATGAAAAGTGTCACCATGAAAAATGTCAAAAATGACAAATTTCAAGATGGCAAATGTCAAAGATGTCAAATGACAAATGCCACAATGCTAAATGTCAAAAATGAAAAGTGTCACCATGAAAAATATCAAAAATGACAAATTTCAAGATGGCAAATGTCAAAGATGTCAAATGACAAATGTCACAATGCTAAATGTCAAAAATGAAAAGTGTCACCATGAAAAATGTCAAAAATGACAAATTTCAAGATGGCAAATATCAAAACTGACAAATGTCACAATGCTAAATGTCAAAAATGATAAGTGTCACCATGAAAAATGTCAAAAATGACAAATTTCAAGATGGCAAATGTCCAAGATGTCAAATGACAAATGTCACAATGCTAAATGTCAAAAATGACAAATTTCAAGATGGCAAATGACAAATGTCACAATGCTAAATGTCAAAAATGAAAAGTGTCACCATGAAAAATGTCAAAAATGACAAATTTCAAGATGGCAAATGTCAAAGATGTCAAATGACAAATGTTACAATGCTAAATGTCAAAAATGAAAAGTGTCACCATGAAAAATGTCAAAAATAACAAATTTCAAGATGGCAAATGTCAAAGATGTCAAATGACAAATGTCACAATGCTAAATGTTAAAAATGAAAAGTGTCACCATGAAAAATGTCAAAAATGACAAATTTCAAGATGGCAAATATCAAAGATGTCAAATGACAAATGTCACAATGCTAAATGTCAAAAATGAAAAGTGTCACCATGAAAAATGTCAAAAATGACAAATTTCAAGATGGCAAATGTCAAAACTGACAAATGTCACAATGCTAAATGTCAAAAATGAAAAGTCTCACCATGAAAAATGTCAAAAATAACAAATTTCAAGATGGCAAATGTCAAAGATGTCAAATGACAAATGTCACAATGCTAAATGTCAAAAATGAAAAGTGTCACCATGAAAAATGTCAAAAATAACAAATTTCAAGATGGCAAATGTCAAAGATGTCAAATGACAAATGTTAAAATGCTAAATGTCAAAAATGAAAAGTGTCACCATGAAAAATGTCAAAAATGACAAATTTCAAGATGGCACAGGTCAAAGATGTCAAATGACAAATGTCACAATGCTAAATGTCAAAAATGAAAAGTGTCACCATGAAAAATGTCAAAAATAACAAATTTCAAGATGGCAAATGTCAAAGATGTCAATTGACAAATGTCACAATGCTAAATGTCAAAAATGAAAAGTGTCACCATGAAAAATGTCAAAAATGACAAATTTCAAGATGTCAAATGTTAAAACTGACAAATGTCACAAAGCTAAATGTCAAAAATGAAAAGTGTCACCATGAAAAATGTCAAAAATGACAAATTTCAAGATGGCAAATATCAAAGATGTCAAATGACAAATGTCACAATGCTAAATGTCAAAAATGAAAAGTGTCACCATGAAAAATGTCAAAAATAACAAATTTCAAGATGGCAAATGTCAAAGATGTCAAATGACAAATGTCACAATGCTAAACGTCAAAAATGAAAAGTGTCACTATGAAAAATGTCAAAAATAACAAATTTTAAGATGGCAAATGTCAAAGATGTCAAATGACAAATGTCACAATGCTAAATGTCAAAAATGAAAAGTGTCACCATGAAAAATATCAAAAATGACAAATTTCAAGATGGCAAATGTCAAAGATGTCAAATGACAAATGTCACAATGCTAAATGTCAAAAATGAAAAGTGTCACCATGAAAAATGTCAAAAATGACAAACTTCAAGATGGCAAATGTCAAAACTGACAAATGTCACAATGCTAAATGTCAAAAATGAAAAGTGTCACCATGAAAAATGTCAAAAATGACAAATTTCAAGATGGCAAATGTCAAAGATGTCAAATGACAAATGTCACAATGCTAAATGTCAAAAATGAAAAGTGTCAAAAATGACAAATTTCATGATGGCAAATGTCTAAGATGTCAAATGACAAATGTCACAATGCTAAATGTCAAAAATGAAAAGTGTCACTATGAAAAATGTCAAAAATAAAAAATTTTAAGATGGCAAATGTCAAAACTGACAAATGTCACAATGCTAAATGTCAAAAATGAAAAGTGCCACCATGAAAAATGTCAAAAATAACAAATTTTAAGATGGCAAATGTCAAAGATGTCAAATGACAAATGTCACAATGCTAAATGTCAAAAATAACAAATTTTAAGATGGCAAATGTCAAAGATGTCAAATGACAAATGTCACAATGCTAAACGTCAAAAATGAAAAGTGTCACCATAAAAAATGTCAAAAATGACAAATTTCAAGATGGCAAATATCAAAGATGTCAAATGACAAAAGTCACAATGCTAAATGTCAAAAATGACAAATTTCAAGATGGCAAATGTCAAAGATGTCAAATGACAAATGTCACAATGCTAAATGTCAAAAGTGAAAAGTCTCACCATGAAAAATGTCAAAAATGACAAATTTCAAGATGGCAAATGTCAAAGATGTCAAATGACAAATGTCACAATGCTAAATGTCAAAAATGATAAGTGTCACCATAAAAAATGTCAAAAATGACAAATTTCAAGATGGCAAATATCAAAGCTGACAAATGTCACAATGCTAAATGTCAAAAATGATAAGTGTCACCATGAAAAATGTAAAAAATGACAAATTTCAAGATGGCAAATGTCCAAGATGTCAAATGACAAATGTCACAATGCTAAATGTCAAAAATGACAAATTTCAAGATGGCTAATGTCAAAGATGTCAAATGACAAATGTCACAATGCTAAATGTCAAAAATAAAAAGTGTCACCATGAAAAATGTCAAAAATGACAAACTTCAAGATGGCAAATGTCAAAACTGACAAATGTCACAATGCTAAATGTCAAAAATGAAAAGTGTCACCATGAAAAATGTCAAAAATGACAAATTTCAAGATGGCAAATGTCAAAGATGTCAAATGACAAATGTCACAATGCTAAATGTCAAAAATGAAAAGTGTCAAAAATGACAAATTTCATGATGGCAAATGTCTAAGATGTCAAATGACAAATGTCACAATGCTAAATGTCAAAAATGAAAAGTGTCACTATGAAAAATGTCAAAAATAAAAAATTTTAAGATGGCAAATGTCAAAACTGACAAATGTCACAATGCTAAATGTCAAAAATGAAAAGTGCCACCATGAAAAATGTCAAAAATTACAAATTTTAAGATGGCAAATGTCAAAGATGTCAAATGACAAATGTCACAATGCTAAATGTCAAAAATAACAAATTTTAAGATGGCAAATGTCAAAGATGTCAAATGACAAATGTCACAATGCTAAACGTCAAAAATGAAAAGTGTCACCATGAAAAATGTCAAAAATGACAAATTTCAAGATGGCAAATATCAAAGATGTCAAATGACAAAAGTCACAATGCTAAATGTCAAAAATGACAAATTTCAAGATGGCAAATGTCAAAGATGTCAAATGACAAATGTCACAATGCTAAATGTCAAAAGTGAAAAGTCTCACCATGAAAAATGTCAAAAATGACAAATTTCAAGATGGCAAATGTCAAAGATGTCAAATGACAAATGTCACAATGCTAAATGTCAAAAATGATAAGTGTCACCATAAAAAATGTCAAAAATGACAAATTTCAAGATGGCAAATATCAAAGCTGACAAATGTCACAATGCTAAATGTCAAAAATGATAAGTGTCACCATGAAAAATGTAAAAAATGACAAATTTCAAGATGGCAAATGTCCAAGATGTCAAATGACAAATGTCACAATGCTAAATGTCAAAAATGACAAATTTCAAGATGGCTAATGTCAAAGATGTCAAATGACAAATGTCACAATGCTAAATGTCAAAAATAAAAAGTGTCACCATGAAAAATGTCAAAAATGACAAATTTCAAGATGGCAAATGTCAAAGATGTCAAATGACAAATGTCACAATGCTAAATGTCAAAAATGAAAAGTGTCACCATGAAAAATGTCAAAAATAACAAATTTCAAGATGGCAAATATCAAAGATGTCAAATGACAAATGTCACAATGCTAAATGTCAAAAATGAAAAGTGTCAGCATGAAACATGTCAAAAATGACAAATTTCAAGATGGCAAATGTCAAAGATGTCAAATGACAAATGTCACAATGCTAAATGTCAAAAATGAAAAGTGTCACCATGAAAAATGTCAAAAATGACAAATTTCAAGATGGCAAATGTCAAAGATGTCAAATGACAAATGCCACAATGCTAAATGTCAAAAATGAAAAGTGTCACCATGAAAAATATCAAAAATGACAAATTTCAAGATGGCAAATGTCAAAGATGTCAAATGACAAATGTCACAATGCTAAATGTCAAAAATGAAAAGTGTCAAAAATGACAAATTTCATGATGGCAAATGTCTAAGATGTCAAATGACAAATGTCACAATGCTAAATGTCAAAAATGAAAAGTGTCACTATGAAAAATGTCAAAAATAAAAAATTTTAAGATGGCAAATGTCAAAACTGACAAATGTCACAATGCTAAATGTCAAAAATGAAAAGTGCCACCATGAAAAATGTCAAAAATAACAAATTTTAAGATGGCAAATGTCAAAGATGTCAAATGACAAATGTCACAATGCTAAATGTCAAAAATAACAAATTTTAAGATGGCAAATGTCAAAGATGTCAAATGACAAATGTCACAATGCTAAACGTCAAAAATGAAAAGTGTCACCATGAAAAATGTCAAAAATGACAAATTTCAAGATGGCAAATGTCAAAACTGACAAATGTCACAATGCTAAATGTCAAAAATGAAAAGTCTCACCATGAAAAATGTCAAAAATGACAAACTTCAAGATGGCAAATGTCAAAACTGACAAATGTCACAATGCTAAATGTCAAAAATGAAAAGTGTCACCATGAAAAATGTCAAAAATGACAAATTTCAAGATGGCAAATGTCAAAGATGTCAAATGACAAATGTC
Source organism: Altica lythri (assembly GCA_964028335.1). NCBI lineage: Eukaryota > Metazoa > Arthropoda > Insecta > Coleoptera > Chrysomelidae > Altica > Altica lythri. Next base: position 9,901,817 of record OZ034800.1, on the reverse strand, counting down.
ACAAAGCTAAATGTCAAAAATGAAAAGTGTCAAAAATGACAAATTTCATGATGGCAAATGTCTAAGATGTCAAATGACAAATGTCACAATGCTAAATGTCAAAAATGAAAAGTGTCACTATGAAAAATGTCAAAAATAAAAAATTTTAAGATGGCAAATGTCAAAACTGACAAATGTCACAATGCTAAATGTCAAAAATGAAAAGTGCCACCATGAAAAATGTCAAAAATAACAAATTTTAAGATGGCAAATGTCAAAGATGTCAAATGACAAATGTCACAATGCTAAATGTCAAAAATAACAAATTTTAAGATGGCAAATGTCAAAGATGTCAAATGACAAATGTCACAATGCTAAACGTCAAAAATGAAAAGTGTCACCATGAAAAATGTCAAAAATGACAAATTTCAAGATGGCAAATATCAAAGATGTCAAATGACAAAAGTCACAATGCTAAATGTCAAAAATGACAAATTTCAAGATGGCAAATGTCAAAGATGTCAAATGACAAATGTCACAATGCTAAATGTCAAAAGTGAAAAGTCTCACCATGAAAAATGTCAAAAATGACAAATTTCAAGATGGCAAATGTCAAAGATGTCAAATGACAAATGTCACAATGCTAAATGTCAAAAATGAAAAGTGTCACCATGAAAAATGTCAAAAATGACAAACTTCAAGATGGCAAATGTCAAAACTGACAAATGTCACAATGCTAAATGTCAAAAATGAAAAGTGTCACCATGAAAAATGTCAAAAATGACAAATTTTAAGATGGCAAATGTCTAAGATGTCAAATGACAAATGTCACAATGCTAAACGTCAAAAATGAAAAGTGTCACTATGAAAAATGTCAAAAATAACAAATTTTAAGATGGCAAATGTCAAAGATGTCAAATGACAAATGTCACAATGCTAAACGTCAAAAATGAAAAGTGTCACTATGAAAAATGTCAAAAATAACAAATTTTAAGATGGCAAATATCAAAACTGACAAATGTCACAATGCTAAATGTCAAAAATGATAAGTGTCACCATGAAAAATGTCAAAAATGACAAATTTCAAGATGGCAAATGTCCAAGATGTCAAATGACAAATGTCAGAATGCTAAATGTCAAAAATAACAAATTTCAAGATGGCAAATGTCAAAGATGTCAAATGACAAATGTCACAATGCTAAATGTCAAAAATAAAAAGTGTCACCATGAAAAATGTAAAAAATGACAAATTTTAAGATGGCAAATGTCCAAGATGTCAAATGACAAATGTCACAATGCTAAATGTCAAAAATGACAAATTTCAAGATGGCTAATGTCAAAGATGTCAAATGACAAATGTCACAATGCTAAATGTCAAAAATAAAAAGTGTCACCATGAAAAATGTCAAAAATGACAAATTTCAAGATGGCAAATGTCAAAGATGTCAAATGACAAATGTCACAATGCTAAATGTCAAAAATGAAAAGTGTCACCATGAAAAATGTCAAAAATAACAAATTTCAAGATGGCAAATATCAAAGATGTCAAATGACAAATGTCACAATGCTAAATGTCAAAAATGAAAAGTGTCACCATGAAACATGTCAAAAATGACAAATTTCAAGATGGCAAATGTCAAAGATGTCAAATGACAAATGTCACAATGCTAAATGTCAAAAATGAAAAGTGTCACCATGAAAAATGTCAAAAATGACAAATTTCAAGATGGCAAATGTCAAAGATGTCAAATGACAAATGCCACAATGCTAAATGTCAAAAATGAAAAGTGTCACCATGAAAAATATCAAAAATGACAAATTTCAAGATGGCAAATGTCAAAGATGTCAAATGACAAATGTCACAATGCTAAATGTCAAAAATGAAAAGTGTCACCATGAAAAATGTCAAAAATGACAAACTTCAAGATGGCAAATGTCAAAACTGACAAATGTCACAATGCTAAATGTCAAAAATGAAAAGTGTCACCATGAAAAATGTCAAAAATGACAAATTTCAAGATGGCAAATGTCAAAGATGTCAAATGACAAATGTCACAATGCTAAATGTCAAAAATGAAAAGTGTCAAAAATGACAAATTTCATGATGGCAAATGTCTAAGATGTCAAATGACAAATGTCACAATGCTAAATGTCAAAAATGAAAAGTGTCACTATGAAAAATGTCAAAAATAAAAAATTTTAAGATGGCAAATGTCAAAACTGACAAATGTCACAATGCTAAATGTCAAAAATGAAAAGTGCCACCATGAAAAATGTCAAAAATAACAAATTTTAAGATGGCAAATGTCAAAGATGTCAAATGACAAATGTCACAATGCTAAATGTCAAAAATAACAAATTTTAAGATGGCAAATGTCAAAGATGTCAAATGACAAATGTCACAATGCTAAACGTCAAAAATGAAAAGTGTCACCATGAAAAATGTCAAAAATGACAAATTTCAAGATGGCAAATATCAAAGATGTCAAATGACAAAAGTCACAATGCTAAATGTCAAAAATGACAAATTTCAAGATGGCAAATGTCAAAGATGTCAAATGACAAATGTCACAATGCTAAATGTCAAAAGTGAAAAGTCTCACCATGAAAAATGTCAAAAATAACAAATTTCAAGATGGCAAATGTCAAAGATGTCAAATGACAAATGTCACAATGCTAAATGTCAAAAATGATAAGTGTCACCATAAAAAATGTCAAAAATGACAAATTTCAAGATGGCAAATATCAAAGCTGACAAATGTCACAATGCTAAATGTCAAAAATGATAAGTGTCACCATGAAAAATGTAAAAAATGACAAATTTCAAGATGGCAAATGTCCAAGATGTCAAATGACAAATGTCACAATGCTAAATGTCAAAAATGACAAATTTCAAGATGGCTAATGTCAAAGATGTCAAATGACAAATGTCACAATGCTAAATGTCAAAAATAAAAAGTGTCACCATGAAAAATGTCAAAAATGACAAATTTCAAGATGGCAAATGTCAAAGATGTCAAATGACAAATGTCACAATGCTAAATGTCAAAAATGAAAAGTGTCACCATGAAAAATGTCAAAAATAACAAATTTCAAGATGGCAAATATCAAAGATGTCAAATGACAAATGTCACAATGCTAAATGTCAAAAATGAAAAGTGTCAGCATGAAACATGTCAAAAATGACAAATTTCAAGATGGCAAATGTCAAAGATGTCAAATGACAAATGTCACAATGCTAAATGTCAAAAATGAAAAGTGTCACCATGAAAAATGTCAAAAATGACAAATTTCAAGATGGCAAATGTCAAAGATGTCAAATGACAAATGTCACAATGCTAAATGTCAAAAATGAAAAGTGTCACCATGAAAAATGTCAAAAATAACAAATTTCAAGATGGCAAATATCAAAGATGTCAAATGACAAATGTCACAATGCTAAATGTCAAAAATGAAAAGTGTCAGCATGAAACATGTCAAAAATGACAAATTTCAAGATGGCAAATGTCAAAGATGTCAAATGACAAATGTCACAATGCTAAATGTCAAAAATGAAAAGTGTCACCATGAAAAATGTCAAAAATGACAAATTTCAAGATGGCAAATGTCAAAGATGTCAAATGACAAATGCCACAATGCTAAATGTCAAAAATGAAAAGTGTCACCATGAAAAATATCAAAAATGACAAATTTCAAGATGGCAAATGTCAAAGATGTCAAATGACAAATGTCACAATGCTAAATGTCAAAAATGAAAAGTGTCAAAAATGACAAATTTCATGATGGCAAATGTCTAAGATGTCAAATGACAAATGTCACAATGCTAAATGTCAAAAATGAAAAGTGTCACTATGAAAAATGTCAAAAATAAAAAATTTTAAGATGGCAAATGTCAAAACTGACAAATGTCACAATGCTAAATGTCAAAAATGAAAAGTGCCACCATGAAAAATGTCAAAAATAACAAATTTTAAGATGGCAAATGTCAAAGATGTCAAATGACAAATGTCACAATGCTAAATGTCAAAAATAACAAATTTTAAGATGGCAAATGTCAAAGATGTCAAATGACAAATGTCACAATGCTAAACGTCAAAAATGAAAAGTGTCACCATGAAAAATGTCAAAAATGACAAATTTCAAGATGGCAAATGTCAAAACTGACAAATGTCACAATGCTAAATGTCAAAAATGAAAAGTCTCACCATGAAAAATGTCAAAAATGACAAACTTCAAGATGGCAAATGTCAAAACTGACAAATGTCACAATGCTAAATGTCAAAAATGAAAAGTGTCACTATGAAAAATGTCAAAAATGACAAATTTCAAGATGGCAAATGTCAAAGATGTCAAATGACAAATGTCACAATGCTAAATGTCAAAAATGAAAAGTGTCAAAAATGACAAATTTCATGATGGCAAATGTCTAAGATGTCAAATGACAAATGTCACAATGCTAAATGTCAAAAATGAAAAGTGTCACTATGAAAAATGTCAAAAATAAAAAATTTTAAGATGGCAAATGTCAAAACTGACAAATGTCACAATGCTAAATGTCAAAAATGAAAAGTGCCACCATGAAAAATGTCAAAAATAACAAATTTTAAGATGGCAAATGTCAAAGATGTCAAATGACAAATGTCACAATGCTAAATGTCAAAAATAACAAATTTTAAGATGGCAAATGTCAAAGATGTCAAATGACAAATGTCACAATGCTAAACGTCAAAAATGAAAAGTGTCACCATGAAAAATGTCAAAAATGACAAATTTCAAGATGGCAAATATCAAAGATGTCAAATGACAAAAGTCACAATGCTAAATGTCAAAAATGACAAATTTCAAGATGGCAAATGTCAAAGATGTCAAATGACAAATGTCACAATGCTAAATGTCAAAAGTGAAAAGTCTCACCATGAAAAATGTCAAAAATGACAAATTTCAAGATGGCAAATGTCAAAGATGTCAAATGACAAATGTCACAATGCTAAATGTCAAAAATGAAAAGTGTCACCATGAAAAATGTCAAAAATGACAAACTTCAAGATGGCAAATGTCAAAACTGACAAATGTCACAATGCTAAATGTCAAAAATGAAAAGTGTCACCATGAAAAATGTCAAAAATGACAAATTTTAAGATGGCAAATGTCTAAGATGTCAAATGACAAATGTCACAATGCTAAACGTCAAAAATGAAAAGTGTCACTATGAAAAATGTCAAAAATAACAAATTTTAAGATGGCAAATGTCAAAGATGTCAAATGACAAATGTCACAATGCTAAACGTCAAAAATGAAAAGTGTCACTATGAAAAATGTCAAAAATAACAAATTTTAAGATGGCAAATATCAAAACTGACAAATGTCACAATGCTAAATGTCAAAAATGATAAGTGTCACCATGAAAAATGTCAAAAATGACAAATTTCAAGATGGCAAATGTCCAAGATGTCAAATGACAAATGTCAGAATGCTAAATGTCAAAAATAACAAATTTCAAGATGGCAAATGTCAAAGATGTCAAATGACAAATGTCACAATGCTAAATGTCAAAAATAAAAAGTGTCACCATGAAAAATGTAAAAAATGACAAATTTCAAGATGGCAAATGTCCAAGATGTCAAATGACAAATGTCACAATGCTAAATGTCAAAAATGACAAATTTCAAGATGGCTAATGTCAAAGATGTCAAATGACAAATGTCACAATGCTAAATGTCAAAAATAAAAAGTGTCACCATGAAAAATGTCAAAAATGACAAATTTCAAGATGGCAAATGTCAAAGATGTCAAATGACAAATGTCACAATGCTAAATGTCAAAAATGAAAAGTGTCACCATGAAAAATGTCAAAAATAACAAATTTCAAGATGGCAAATATCAAAGATGTCAAATGACAAATGTCACAATGCTAAATGTCAAAAATGAAAAGTGTCACCATGAAACATGTCAAAAATGACAAATTTCAAGATGGCAAATGTCAAAGATGTCAAATGACAAATGTCACAATGCTAAATGTCAAAAATGAAAAGTGTCACCATGAAAAATGTCAAAAATGACAAATTTCAAGATGGCAAATGTCAAAGATGTCAAATGACAAATGCCACAATGCTAAATGTCAAAAATGAAAAGTGTCACCATGAAAAATATCAAAAATGACAAATTTCAAGATGGCAAATGTCAAAGATGTCAAATGACAAATGTCACAATGCTAAATGTCAAAAATGAAAAGTGTCACCATGAAAAATGTCAAAAATGACAAACTTCAAGATGGCAAATGTCAAAACTGACAAATGTCACAATGCTAAATGTCAAAAATGAAAAGTGTCACCATGAAAAATGTCAAAAATGACAAATTTCAAGATGGCAAATGTCAAAGATGTCAAATGACAAATGTCACAATGCTAAATGTCAAAAATGAAAAGTGTCAAAAATGACAAATTTCATGATGGCAAATGTCTAAGATGTCAAATGACAAATGTCACAATGCTAAATGTCAAAAATGAAAAGTGTCAATATGAAAAATGTCAAAAATAAAAAATTTTAAGATGGCAAATGTCAAAACTGACAAATGTCACAATGCTAAATGTCAAAAATGAAAAGTGCCACCATGAAAAATGTCAAAAATAACAAATTTTAAGATGGCAAATGTCAAAGATGTCAAATGACAAATGTCACAATGCTAAATGTCAAAAATAACAAATTTTAAGATGGCAAATGTCAAAGATGTCAAATGACAAATGTCACAATGCTAAACGTCAAAAATGAAAAGTGTCACCATGAAAAATGTCAAAAATGACAAATTTCAAGATGGCAAATATCAAAGATGTCAAATGACAAAAGTCACAATGCTAAATGTCAAAAATGACAAATTTCAAGATGGCAAATGTCAAAGATGTCAAATGACAAATGTCACAATGCTAAATGTCAAAAGTGAAAAGTCTCACCATGAAAAATGTCAAAAATGACAAATTTCAAGATGGCAAATGTCAAAGATATCAAATGACAAATGTCACAATGCTAAATGTCAAAAATGATAAGTGTCACCATAAAAAATGTCAAAAATGACAAATTTCAAGATGGCAAATATCAAAGCTGACAAATGTCACAATGCTAAATGTCAAAAATGATAATTGTCACCATGAAAAATGTAAAAAATGACAAATTTCAAGATGGCAAATGTCCAAGATGTCAAATGACAAATGTCACAATGCTAAATGTCAAAAATGACAAATTTCAAGATGGCTAATGTCAAAGATGTCAAATGACAAATGTCACAATGCTAAATGTCAAAAATAAAAAGTGTCACCATGAAAAATGTAAAAAATGACAAATTTCAAGATGGCAAATGTCAAAGATGTCAAATGACAAATGTCACAATGCTAAATGTCAAAAATGAAAAGTGTCACCATGAAAAATGTCAAAAATAACAAATTTCAAGATGGCAAATATCAAAGATGTCAAATGACAAATGTCACAATGCTAAATGTCAAAAATGAAAAGTGTCAGCATGAAACATGTCAAAAATGACAAATTTCAAGATGGCAAATGTCAAAGATGTCAAATGACAAATGTCACAATGCTAAATGTCAAAAATGAAAAGTGTCACCATGAAAAATGTCAAAAATGACAAATTTCAAGATGGCAAATGTCAAAGATGTCAAATGACAAATGCCACAATGCTAAATGTCAAAAATGAAAAGTGCCACCATGAAAAATGTCAAAAATAACAAATTTTAAGATGGCAAATGTCAAAGATGTCAAATGACAAATGTCACAATGCTAAATGTCAAAAATAACAAATTTTAAGATGGCAAATGTCAAAGATGTCAAATGACAAATGTCACAATGCTAAACGTCAAAAATGAAAAGTGTCACCATGAAAAATGTCAAAAATGACAAATTTCAAGATGGCAAATATCAAAGATGTCAAATGACAAAAGTCACAATGCTAAATGTCAAAAATGACAAATTTCAAGATGGCAAATGTCAAAGATGTCAAATGACAAATGTCACAATGCTAAATGTCAAAAGTGAAAAGTCTCACCATGAAAAATGTCAAAAATGACAAATTTTAAGATGGCAAATGTCAAAGATGTCAAATGACAAATGTCACAATGCTAAATGTCAAAAATGAAAAGTGTCACCATGAAAAATGTCAAAAATGACAAACTTCAAGATGGCAAATGTCAAAACTGACAAATGTCACAATGCTAAATGTCAAAAATGAAAAGTGTCACCATGAAAAATGTCAAAAATGACAAATTTTAAGATGGCAAATGTCTAAGATGTCAAATGACAAATGTCACAATGCTAAACGTCAAAAATGAAAAGTGTCACTATGAAAAATGTCAAAAATAACAAATTTTAAGATGGCAAATGTCAAAGATGTCAAATGACAAATGTCACAATGCTAAACGTCAAAAATGAAAAGTGTCACTATGAAAAATGTCAAAAATAACAAATTTTAAGATGGCAAATATCAAAACTGACAAATGTCACAATGCTAAATGTCAAAAATGATAAGTGTCACCATGAAAAATGTCAAAAATGACAAATTTCAAGATGGCAAATGTCCAAGATGTCAAATGACAAATGTCAGAATGCTAAATGTCAAAAATAACAAATTTCAAGATGGCAAATGTCAAAGATGTCAAATGACAAATGTCACAATGCTAAATGTCAAAAATAAAAAGTGTCACCATGAAAAATGTAAAAAATGACAAATTTCAAGATGGCAAATGTCCAAGATGTCAAATGACAAATGTCACAATGCTAAATGTCAAAAATGACAAATTTCAAGATGGCTAATGTCAAAGATGTCAAATGACAAATGTCACAATGCTAAACGTCAAAAATAAAAAGTGTCACCATGAAAAATGTCAAAAATGACAAATTTCAAGATGGCAAATGTCAAAGATGTCAAATGACAAATGTCACAATGCTAAATGTCAAAAATGAAAAGTGTCACCATGAAAAATGTCAAAAATAACAAATTTCAAGATGGCAAATATCAAAGATGTCAAATGACAAATGTCACAATGCTAAATGTCAAAAATGAAAAGTGTCACCATGAAACATGTCAAAAATGACAAATTTCAAGATGGCAAATGTCAAAGATGTCAAATGACAAATGTCACAATGCTAAATGTCAAAAATGAAAAGTGTCACCATGAAAAATGTCAAAAATGACAAATTTCAAGATGGCAAATGTCAAAGATGTCAAATGACAAATGCCACAATGCTAAATGTCAAAAATGAAAAGTGTCAAAAATGACAAATTTCATGATGGCAAATGTCTAAGATGTCAAATGACAAATGTCACAATGCTAAATGTCAAAAATGAAAAGTGTCACTATGAAAAATGTCAAAAATAAAAAATTTTAAGATGGCAAATGTCAAAACTGACAAATGTCACAATGCTAAATGTCAAAAATGAAAAGTGCCACCATGAAAAATGTCAAAAATAACAAATTTTAAGATGGCAAATGTCAAAGATGTCAAATGACAAATGTCACAATGCTAAATGTCAAAAATAACAAATTTTAAGATGGCAAATGTCAAAGATGTCAAATGACAAATGTCACAATGCTAAACGTCAAAAATGAAAAGTGTCACCATGAAAAATGTCAAAAATGACAAATTTCAAGATGGCAAATATCAAAGATGTCAAATGACAAAAGTCACAATGCTAAATGTCAAAAATGACAAATTTCAAGATGGCAAATGTCAAAGATGTCAAATGACAAATGTCACAATGCTAAATGTCAAAAGTGAAAAGTCTCACCATGAAAAATGTCAAAAATGACAAATTTCAAGATGGCAAATGTCAAAGATGTCAAATGACAAATGTCACAATGCTAAATGTCAAAAATGAAAAGTGTCACCATGAAAAATGTCAAAAATGACAAACTTCAAGATGGCAAATGTCAAAAATGACAAATGTCACAATGCTAAATGTCAAAAATGAAAAGTGTCACCATGAAAAATGTCAAAAATGACAAATTTTAAGATGGCAAATGTCTAAGATGTCAAATGACAAATGTCACAATGCTAAACGTCAAAAATGAAAAGTGTCACTATGAAAAATGTCAAAAATAACAAATTTTAAGATGGCAAATGTCAAAGATGTCAAATGACAAATGTCACAATGCTAAACGTCAAAAATGAAAAGTGTCACTATGAAAAATGTCAAAAATAACAAATTTTAAGATGGCAAATATCAAAACTGACAAATGTCACAATGCTAAATGTCAAAAATGATAAGTGTCACCATGAAAAATGTCAAAAATGACAAATTTCAAGATGGCAAATGTCCAAGATGTCAAATGACAAATGTCAGAATGCTAAATGTCAAAAATAACAAATTTCAAGATGGCAAATGTCAAAGATGTCAAATGACAAATGTCACAATGCTAAATGTCAAAAATAAAAAGTGTCACCATGAAAAATGTAAAAAATGACAAATTTCAAGATGGCAAATGTCCAAGATGTCAAATGACAAATGTCACAATGCTAAATGTCAAAAATGACAAATTTCAAGATGGCTAATGTCAAAGATGTCAAATGACAAATGTCACAATGCTAAATGTCAAAAATAAAAAGTGTCACCATAAAAAATGTCAAAAATGACAAATTTCAAGATGGCAAATGTCAAAGATGTCAAATGACAAATGTCACAATGCTAAATGTCAAAAATGAAAAGTGTCACCATGAAAAATGTCAAAAATAACAAATTTCAAGATGGCAAATATCAAAGATGTCAAATGACAAATGTCACAATGCTAAATGTCAAAAATGAAAAGTGTCACCATGAAACATGTCAAAAATGACAAATTTCAAGATGGCAAATGTCAAAGATGTCAAATGACAAATGTCACAATGCTAAATGTCAAAAATGAAAAGTGTCACCATGAAAAATGTCAAAAATGACAAATTTCAAGATGGCAAATGTCAAAGATGTCAAATGACAAATGCCACAATGCTAAATGTCAAAAATGAAAAGTGTCACCATGAAAAATATCAAAAATGACAAATTTCAAGATGGCAAATGTCAAAGATGTCAAATGACAAATGTCACAATGCTAAATGTCAAAAATGAAAAGTGTCACCATGAAAAATGTCAAAAATGACAAACTTCAAGATGGCAAATGTCAAAACTGACAAATGTCACAATGCTAAATGTCAAAAATGAAAAGTGTCACCATGAAAAATGTCAAAAATGACAAATTTCAAGATGGCAAATGTCAAAGATGTCAAATGACAAATGTCACAATGCTAAATGTCAAAAATGAAAAGTGTCAAAAATGACAAATTTCATGATGGCAAATGTCTAAGATGTCAAATGACAAATGTCACAATGCTAAATGTCAAAAATGAAAAGTGTCACTATGAAAAATGTCAAAAATAAAAAATTTTAAGATGGCAAATGTCAAAACTGACAAATGTCACAATGCTAAATGTCAAAAATGAAAAGTGCCACCATGAAAAATGTCAAAAATAACAAATTTTAAGATGGCAAATGTCAAAGATGTCAAATGACAAATGTCACAATGCTAAATGTCAAAAATAACAAATTTTAAGATGGCAAATGTCAAAGATGTCAAATGACAAATGTCACAATGCTAAACGTCAAAAATGAAAAGTGTCACCATGAAAAATGTCAAAAATGACAAATTTCAAGATGGCAAATATCAAAGATGTCAAATGACAAAAGTCACAATGCTAAATGTCAAAAATGACAAATTTCAAGATGGCAAATGTCAAAGATGTCAAATGACAAATGTCACAATGCTAAATGTCAAAAGTGAAAAGTCTCACCATGAAAAATGTCAAAAATGACAAATTTCAAGATGGCAAATGTCAAAGATGTCAAATGACAAATGTCACAATGCTAAATGTCAAAAATGATAAGTGTCACCATAAAAAATGTCAAAAATGACAAATTTCAAGATGGCAAATATCAAAGCTGACAAATGTCACAATGCTAAATGTCAAAAATGATAAGTGTCACCATGAAAAATGTAAAAAATGACAAATTTCAAGATGGCAAATGTCCAAGATGTCAAATGACAAATGTCACAATGCTAAATGTCAAAAATGACAAATTTCAAGATAGCTAATGTCAAAGATGTCAAATGACAAATGTCACAATGCTAAATGTCAAAAATAAAAAGTGTCACCATGAAAAATGTCAAAAATGACAAATTTCAAGATGGCAAATGTCAAAGATGTCAAATGACAAATGTCACAATGCTAAATGTCAAAAATGAAAAGTGTCACCATGAAAAATGTCAAAAATAACAAATTTCAAGATGGCAAATATCAAAGATGTCAAATGACAAATGTCACAATGCTAAATGTCAAAAATGAAAAGTGTCAGCATGAAACATGTCAAAAATGACAAATTTCAAGATGGCAAATGTCAAAGATGTCAAATGACAAATGTCACAATGCTAAATGTCAAAAATGAAAAGTGTCACCATGAAAAATGTCAAAAATGACAAATTTCAAGATGGCAAATGTCAAAGATGTCAAATGACAAATGCCACAATGCTAAATGTCAAAAATGAAAAGTGTCACCATGAAAAATATCAAAAATGACAAATTTCAAGATGGCAAATGTCAAAGATGTCAAATGACAAATGTCACAATGCTAAATGTCAAAAATGAAAAGTGTCAAAAATGACAAATTTCATGATGGCAAATGTCTAAGATGTCAAATGACAAATGTCACAATGCTAAATGTCAAAAATGAAAAGTGTCACTATGAAAAATGTCAAAAATAAAAAATTTTAAGATGGCAAATGTCAAAACTGACAAATGTCACAATGCTAAATGTCAAAAATGAAAAGTGCCACCATGAAAAATGTCAAAAATAACAAATTTTAAGATGGCAAATGTCAAAGATGTCAAATGACAAATGTCACAATGCTAAATGTCAAAAATAACAAATTTTAAGATGGCAAATGTCAAAGATGTCAAATGACAAATGTCACAATGCTAAACGTCAAAAATGAAAAGTGTCACCATGAAAAATGTCAAAAATGACAAATTTCAAGATGGCAAATGTCAAAACTGACAAATGTCACAATGCTAAATGTCAAAAATGAAAAGTCTCACCATGAAAAATGTCAAAAATGACAAACTTCAAGATGGCAAATGTCAAAACTGACAAATGTCACAATGCTAAATGTCAAAAATGAAAAGTGTCACCATGAAAAATGTCAAAAATGACAAATTTCAAGATGGCAAATGTCAAAGATGTCAAATGACAAATGTCACAATGCTAAATGTCAAAAATGAAAAGTGTCAAAAATGACAAATTTCATGATGGCAAATGTCTAAGATGTCAAATGACAAATGTCACAATGCTAAATGTCAAAAATGAAAAGTGTCACTATGAAAAATGTCAAAAATAAAAAATTTTAAGATGGCAAATGTCAAAACTGACAAATGTCACAATGCTAAATGTCAAAAATGAAAAGTGCCACCATGAAAAATGTCAAAAATAACAAATTTTAAGATGGCAAATGTCAAAGATGTCAAATGACAAATGTCACAATGCTAAATGTCAAAAATAACAAATTTTAAGATGGCAAATGTCAAAGATGTCAAATGACAAATGTCACAATGCTAAACGTCAAAAATGAAAAGTGTCACCATGAAAAATGTCAAAAATGACAAATTTCAAGATGGCAAATATCAAAGATGTCAAATGACAAAAGTCACAATGCTAAATGTCAAAAATGACAAATTTCAAGATGGCAAATGTCAAAGATGTCAAATGACAAATGTCACAATGCTAAATGTCAAAAGTGAAAAGTCTCACCATGAAAAATGTCAAAAATGACAAAGTTCAAGATGGCAAATGTCAAAGATGTCAAATGACAAATGTCACAATGCTAAATGTCAAAAATGAAAAGTGTCACCATGAAAAATGTCAAAAATGACAAACTTCAAGATGGCAAATGTCAAAACTGACAAATGTCACAATGCTAAATGTCAAAAATGAAAAGTGTCACCATGAAAAATGTCAAAAATGACAAATTTTAAGATGGCAAATGTCTAAGATGTCAAATGACAAATGTCACAATGCTAAACGTCAAAAATGAAAAGTGTCACTATGAAAAATGTCAAAAATAACAAATTTTAAGATGGCAAATGTCAAAGATGTCAAATGACAAATGTCACAATGCTAAACGTCAAAAATGAAAAGTGTCACTATGAAAAATGTCAAAAATAACAAATTTTAAGATGGCAAATGTCAAAGATGTCAAATGACAAATGTCACAATGCTAAATGTCAAAAATGAAAAGTGTCACCATGAAAAATATCAAAAATGACAAATTTCAAGATGGCAAATGTCAAAGATGTCAAATGACAAATGTCACAATGCTAAATGTCAAAAATGAAAAGTGTCACCATGAAAAATGTCAAAAATGACAAACTTCAAGATGGCAAATGTCAAAACTGACAAATGTCACAATGCTAAATGTCAAAAATGAAAAGTGTCACCATGAAAAATGTCAAAAATGACAAATTTCAAGATGGCAAATGTCAAAGATGTCAAATGACAAATGTCACAATGCTAAATGTCAAAAATGAAAAGTGTCAAAAATGACAAATTTCATGATGGCAAATGTCTAAGATGTCAAATGACAAATGTCACAATGCTAAATGTCAAAAATGAAAAGTGTCACTATGAAAAATGTCAAAAATAAAAAATTTTAAGATGGCAAATGTCAAAACTGACAAATGTCACAATGCTAAATGTCAAAAATGAAAAGTGCCACCATGAAAAATGTCAAAAATAACAAATTTTAAGATGGCAAATGTCAAAGATGTCAAATGACAAATGTCACAATGCTAAATGTCAAAAATAACAAATTTTAAGATGGCAAATGTCAAAGATGTCAAATGACAAATGTCACAATGCTAAACGTCAAAAATGAAAAGTGTCACCATGAAAAATGTCAAAAATGACAAATTTCAAGATGGCAAATATCAAAGATGTCAAATGACAAAAGTCACAATGCTAAATGTCAAAAATGACAAATTTCAAGATGGCAAATGTCAAAGATGTCAAATGACAAATGTCACAATGCTAAATGTCAAAAGTGAAAAGTGTTACCATGAAAAATGTCAAAAATAACAAATTTCAAGATGGCAAATGTCAAAGATGTCAAATGACAAATGTCACAATGCTAAATGTCAAAAATGAAAAGGGTCACCATAAAAAATGTCAAAAATGACAAATTTTAAGATGGCAAATATCAAAACTGACAAATGTCACAATGCTAAATGTCAAAAATGATAAGTGTCACCATGAAAAATGTCAAAAATGACAAATTTCAAGATGGCAAAGGTCCAAGATGTCAAATGACAAATGTCAGAATGCTAAATGTCAAAAATAACAAATTTCAAGATGGCAAATGTCAAAGATGTCAAATGACAAATGTCACAATGCTAAATGTCAAAAATAAAAAGTGTCACCATGAAAAATGTCAAAAATGACAAATTTCAAAATGGCAAATGTCAAAGATGTCAAATGACAAATGTCACAATGCTAAATGTCAAAAATGAAAAGTGTCACCATGAAAAATGTCAAAAATAACAAATTTCAAAATGGCAAATATCAAAGATGTCAAATGACAAATGTCACAATGCTAAATGTCAAAAATGAAAAGTGTCACCATGAAAAATGTCAAGAATGACAAATTTCAAGATGGCAAATATCAAAAATGTCAAATGACAAATGTCACAATGCTAAATGTCAAAAATGAAAAGTGTCACCATGAAAAATGTCAAAAATAACAAATTTCAAGATGGCAAATGTCAAAGATGTCAAATGACAAATGTCACAATGCTAAATGTCAAAAATGAAAAGTGTCACCATGAAAAATGTCAAAAATGACAAATTTCAAGATGGCAAATGTCAAAACTGACAAATGTCACAATGCCAAATGTCAAAAATGAAAAGTGTCACCATGAAAAATGTTAAAAATGACAAATTTCAAGATGGCAAATGTCAAAGATGTCAAATGACAAATGTCACAATGCTAAATGTCAAAAATGAAAAGTGTCACCATGAAAAATGTCAAAAATGACAAATTTCAAGATGGCAAATGTCAAAACTGACAAATGTCACAATGCTAAATGCCAAAAATGAAAAGTGTCACCATGAAAAATGTCAAAAATAACAAATTTCAAGATGGCAAATGTCAAAGATGTCAAATGACAAATGTCACAATGCTAAATGTCAAAAATGACAAATTTCAAGATGGCAAATGTCAAAGATGTCAAATGACACATGTCACAATGCTAAATGTCAAAAATGAAAAGTGTCACCATGAAAAATGTCAAAAATGACAAATTTCAAGATGGCAAATGTCAAAGATGTCAAATGACAAATGTCACAATGCTAAATGTCAAAAATGAAAAGTGTCACCATGAAAAATGACAAACTTCAAGATGGCAAATGTCAAAACTGACAAATGTCACAATGCTAAATGTCAAAAATGAAAAGTGTCACCATGAAAAATGTCAAAAATGACAAATTTCAAGATGGCAAATGTCAAAGATGTCAAATGACAAATGTCACAATGCTAAATGTCAAAAATGAAAAGTGTCAAAAATGACAAATTTCATGATGGCAAATGTCTAAGATGTCAAATGACAAATGTCACAATGCTAAATGTCAAAAATGAAAAGTGTCACTATGAAAAATGTCAAAAATAAAAAATTTTAAGATGGCAAATGTCAAAACTGACAAATGTCACAATGCTAAATGTCAAAAATGAAAAGTGCCACCATGAAAAATGTCAAAAATAACAAATTTTAAGATGGCAAATGTCAAAGATGTCAAATGACAAATGTCACAATGCTAAATGTCAAAAATAACAAATTTTAAGATGGCAAATGTCAAAGATGTCAAATGACAAATGTCACAATGCTAAACGTCAAAAATGAAAAGTGTCACCATGAAAAATGTCAAAAATGACAAATTTCAAGATGGCAAATATCAAAGATGTCAAATGACAAAAGTCACAATGCTAAATGTCAAAAATGACAAATTTCAAGATGGCAAATGTCAAAGATGTCAAATGACAAATGTCACAATGCTAAATGTCAAAAGTGAAAAGTCTCACCATGAAAAATGTCAAAAATGACAAATTTCAAGATGGCAAATGTCAAAGATGTCAAATGACAAATGTCACAATGCTAAATGTCAAAAATGAAAAGTGTCACCATGAAAAATGTCAAAAATGACAAACTTCAAGATGGCAAATGTCAAAACTGACAAATGTCACAATGCTAAATGTCAAAAATGAAAAGTGTCACCATGAAAAATGTCAAAAATGACAAATTTTAAGATGGCAAATGTCTAAGATGTCAAATGACAAATGTCACAATGCTAAACGTCAAAAATGAAAAGTGTCACTATGAAAAATGTCAAAAATAACAAATTTTAAGATGGCAAATGTCAAAGATGTCAAATGACAAATGTCACAATGCTAAACGTCAAAAATGAAAAGTGTCACTATGAAAAATGTCAAAAATAACAAATTTTAAGATGGCAAATGTCAAAGATGTCAAATGACAAATGTCACAATGCTAAATGTCAAAAATGAAAAGTGTCACCATGAAAAATATCAAAAATGACAAATTTCAAGATGGCAAATGTCAAAGATGTCAAATGACAAATGTCACAATGCTAAATGTCAAAAATGAAAAGTGTCACCATGAAAAATGTCAAAAATGACAAACTTCAAGATGGCAAATGTCAAAACTGACAAATGTCACAATGCTAAATGTCAAAAATGAAAAGTGTCACCATGAAAAATGTCAAAAATGACAAATTTCAAGATGGCAAATGTCAAAGATGTCAAATGACAAATGTCACAATGCTAAATGTCAAAAATGAAAAGTGTCAAAAATGACAAATTTCATGATGGCAAATGTCTAAGATGTCAAATGACAAATGTCACAATGCTAAATGTCAAAAATGAAAAGTGTCACCATGAAAAATGTCAAAAATAAAAAATTTTAAGATGGCAAATGTCAAAACTGACAAATGTCACAATGCTAAATGTCAAAAATGAAAAGTGCCACCATGAAAAATGTCAAAAATAACAAATTTTAAGATGGCAAATGTCAAAGATGTCAAATGACAAATGTCACAATGCTAAATGTCAAAAATAACAAATTTTAAGATGGCAAATGTCAAAGATGTCAAATGACAAATGTCACAATGCTAAACGTCAAAAATGAAAAGTGTCACCATGAAAAATGTCAAAAATGACAAATTTCAAGATGGCAAATATCAAAGATGTCAAATGACAAAAGTCACAATGCTAAATGTCAAAAATGACAAATTTCAAGATGGCAAATGTCAAAGATGTCAAATGACAAATGTCACAATGCTAAATGTCAAAAGTGAAAAGTCTCACCATGAAAAATGTCAAAAATGACAAATTTCAAGATGGCAAATGTCAAAGATGTCAAATGACAAATGTCACAATGCTAAATGTCAAAAATGAAAAGTGTTACCATGAAAAATGTCAAAAATAACAAATTTCAAGATGGCAAATGTCAAAGATGTCAAATGACAAATGTCACAATGCTAAATGTCAAAAATGAAAAGGGTCACCATAAAAAATGTCAAAAATGACAAATTTTAAGATGGCAAATATCAAAACTGACAAATGTCACAATGCTAAATGTCAAAAATGATAAGTGTCACCATGAAAAATGTCAAAAATGACAAATTTCAAGATGGCAAAGGTCCAAGATGTCAAATGACAAATGTCAGAATGCTAAATGTCAAAAATAACAAATTTCAAGATGGCAAATGTCAAAGATGTCAAATGACAAATGTCACAATGCTAAATGTCAAAAATAAAAAGTGTCACCATGAAAAATGTCAAAAATGACAAATTTCAAAATGGCAAATGTCAAAGATGTCAAATGACAAATGTCACAATGCTAAATGTCAAAAATGAAAAGTGTCACCATGAAAAATGTCAAAAATAACAAATTTCAAAATGGCAAATATCAAAGATGTCAAATGACAAATGTCACAATGCTAAATGTCAAAAATGAAAAGTGTCACCATGAAAAATGTCAAGAATGACAAATTTCAAGATGGCAAATATCAAAAATGTCAAATGACAAATGTCACAATGCTAAATGTCAAAAATGAAAAGTGTCACCATGAAAAATGTCAAAAATAACAAATTTCAAGATGGCAAATGTCAAAGATGTCAAATGACAAATGTCACAATGCTAAATGTCAAAAATGAAAAGTGTCACCATGAAAAATGTCAAAAATGACAAATTTCAAGATGGCAAATGTCAAAACTGACAAATGTCACAATGCCAAATGTCAAAAATGAAAAGTGTCACCATGAAAAATGTTAAAAATGACAAATTTCAAGATGGCAAATGTCAAAGATGTCAAATGACAAATGTCACAATGCTAAATGTCAAAAATGAAAAGTGTCACCATGAAAAATGTCAAAAATGACAAATTTCAAGATGGCAAATGTCAAAACTGACAAATGTCACAATGCTAAATGCCAAAAATGAAAAGTGTCACCATGAAAAATGTCAAAAATAACAAATTTCAAGATGGCAAATGTCAAAGATGTCAAATGACAAATGTCACAATGCTAAATGTCAAAAATGACAAATTTCAAGATGGCAAATGTCAAAGATGTCAAATGACACATGTCACAATGCTAAATGTCAAAAATGAAAAGTGTCACCATGAAAAATGTCAAAAATGACAAATTTCAAGATGGCAAATGTCAAAGATGTCAAATGACAAATGTCACAATGCTAAATGTCAAAAATGAAAAGTGTCACCATGAAAAATGACAAACTTCAAGATGGCAAATGTCAAAACTGACAAATGTCACAATGCTAAATGTCAAAAATGAAAAGTGTCACCATGAAAAATGTCAAAAATGACAAATTTCAAGATGGCAAATGTCAAAGATGTCAAATGACAAATGTCACAATGCTAAATGTCAAAAATGAAAAGTGTCAAAAATGACAAATTTCAAGATGGAAAATGTCTAAGATGTCAAATGACAAATGTCACAATGCTAAATGTCAAAAATGAAAAGTGTCACTATGAAAAATGTCAAAAATAACAAATTTTAAGAAGGCAAATGTCAAAACTGACAAATGTCACAATGCTAAATGTCAAAAATGAAAAGTGTCACCATGAAAAATGTCAAAAATAACAAATTTTAAAATGGCAAATGTCAAAGATGTCAAATGACAAATGTCACAATGCTAAATGTCAAAAATAACAAATTTCAAGATGGCAAATGTCAAAGATGTCAAATGACAAATGTCACAATGCTAAATGTCAAAAATGAAAAGTGTCACCATGAAAAATGTCAAAAATGACAAATTTCAAGATGGCAAATGTCAAAACTGACAAATGTCACAATGCTAAATGTCAAAAATGAAAAGTCTCACCATGAAAAATGTCAAAAATAACAAATTTCAAGATGGCAAATGTCAAAGATGTCAAATGACAAATGTCACAATGCTAAATGTCAAAAATGAAAAGTGTCACCATAAAAAATGTCAAAAATAACAAATTTCAAGATGGCAAATGTCAAAGATGTCAAATGACAAATGTTACAATGCTAAATGTCAAAAATGAAAAGTGTCACCATGAAAAATGTCAAAAATGACAAATTTCAAGATGGCAAATGTCAAAGATGTCAAATGACAAATGTCACAATGCTAAATGTCAAAAGTGAAAAGTCTCACCATGAAAAATGTCAAAAATGACAAATTTCAAGATGGCAAATGTCAAAGATGTCAAATGACAAACGTCACAATGCTAAATGTCAAAAATGATAAGTGTCACCATAAAAAATGTCAAAAATGACAAATTTCAAGATGGCAAATATCAAAGCTGACAAATGTCACAATGCTAAATGTCAAAAATGATAAGTGTCACCATGAAAAATGTAAAAAATGACAAATTTCAAGATGGCAAATGTCCAAGATGTCAAATGACAAATGTCACAATGCTAAATGTCAAAAATGACAAATTTCAAGATGGCTAATGTCAAAGATGTCAAATGACAAATGTCACAATGCTAAATGTCAAAAATAAAAAGTGTCACCATGAAAAATGTCAAAAATGACAAATTTCAAGATGGCAAATGTCAAAGATGTCAAATGACAAATGTCACAATGCTAAATGTCAAAAATGAAAAGTGTCACCATGAAAAATGTCAAAAATAACAAATTTCAAGATGGCAAATATCAAAGATGTCAAATGACAAATGTCACAATGCTAAATGTCAAAAATGAAAAGTGTCACCATGAAACATGTCAAAAATGACAAATTTCAAGATGGCAAATGTCAAAGATGTCAAATGACAAATGTCACAATGCTAAATGTCAAAAATGAAAAGTGTCACCAAGAAAAATGTCAAAAATGACAAATTTCAAGATGGCAAATGTCAAAGATGTCAAATGACAAATGCCACAATGCTAAATGTCAAAAATGAAAAGTGTCACCATGAAAAATATCAAAAATGACAAATTTCAAGATGGCAAATGTCAAAGATGTCAAATGACAAATGTCACAATGCTACATGTCAAAAATGAAAAGTGTCACCATGAAAAATGTCAAAAATGACAAATTTTAAGATGGCAAATATCAAAACTGACAAATGTCACAATGCTAAATGTCAAAAATGATAAGTGTCACCATGAAAAATGTCAAAAATGACAAATTTCAAGATGGCAAATGTCCAAGATGTCAAATGACAAATGTCACAATGCTAAATGTCAAAAATGACAAATTTCAAGATGGCAAATGACAAATGTCACAATGCTAAATGTCAAAAATGAAAAGTGTCACCATGAAAAATGTCAAAAATGACAAATTTCAAGATGGCAAATGTCAAAGATGTCAAATGACAAATGTTACAATGCTAAATGTCAAAAATGAAAAGTGTCACCATGAAAAATGTCAAAAATAACAAATTTCAAGATGGCAAATGTCAAAGATGTCAAATGACAAATGTCACAATGCTAAATGTTAAAAATGAAAAGTGTCACCATGAAAAATGTCAAAAATGACAAATTTCAAGATGGCAAATATCAAAGATGTCAAATGACAAATGTCACAATGCTAAATGTCAAAAATGAAAAGTGTCACCATGAAAAATGTCAAAAATGACAAATTTCAAGATGGCAAATGTCAAAACTGACAAATGTCACAATGCTAAATGTCAAAAATGAAAAGTCTCACCATGAAAAATGTCAAAAATAACAAATTTCAAGATGGCAAATGTCAAAGATGTCAAATGACAAATGTCACAATGCTAAATGTCAAAAATGAAAAGTGTCACCATGAAAAATGTCAAAAATAACAAATTTCAAGATGGCAAATGTCAAAGATGTCAAATGACAAATGTTAAAATGCTAAATGTCAAAAATGAAAAGTGTCACCATGAAAAATGTCAAAAATGACAAATTTCAAGATGGCACAGGTCAAAGATGTCAAATGACAAATGTCACAATGCTAAATGTCAAAAATGAAAAGTGTCACCATGAAAAATGTCAAAAATAACAAATTTCAAGATGGCAAATGTCAAAGATGTCAATTGACAAATGTCACAATGCTAAATGTCAAAAATGAAAAGTGTCACCATGAAAAATGTCAAAAATGACAAATTTCAAGATGTCAAATGTTAAAACTGACAAATGTCACAATGCTAAATGTCAAAAATGAAAAATGTCAAAAATGACAAATTTCAAGATGGCAAATATCAAAGATGTCAAATGACAAATGTCACAATGCTAAATGTCAAAAATGAAAAGTGTCACCATGAAAAATGTCAAAAATAACAAATTTCAAGATGGCAAATGTCAAAGATGTCAAATGACAAATGTCACAATGCTAAATGTCAAAAATGAAAAGTGTCACCATAAAAAATGTCAAAAATGACAAATTTCAAGATGGCAAATATCAAAGATGTCAAATGACAAATGTCACAATGCTAAATGTCAAAAATGACAAATTTCAAGATGGCAAATGTCAAAGATGTCAAATGACAAATGTCACAATGCTAAATGTCAAAAGTGAAAAGTGTCACCATGAAAAATGTCAAAAATGATAAATTTCAAGATGGCAAATGTCAAAGATGTCAAATGACAAATGTCACAATGCTAAATGTCAAAAATGATAAGTGTCACCATGAAAAATGTCAAAAATAACAAATTTCAAGATGGCAAATGTCAAAGATGTCAAATGACAAATGTCACAATGCTAAATGTCAAAAATGAAAAGTGTCACCATGAAAAATGTCAAGAATGACAAATTTCAAGATGGCAAATATCAAAAATGTCAAATGACAAATGTCACAATGCTAAATGTCAAAAATGAAAAGTGTCACCATGAAAAATGTCAAAAATAACAAATTTCAAGATGGCAAATGTCAAAGATGTCAAATGACAAATGTCACAATGCTAAATGTCAAAAATGAAAAGTGTCACCATGAAAAATGTCAAAAATGACAAATTTCAAGATGGCAAATGTCAAATGACAAATGTCACAATGCCAAATGTCAAAAATGAAAAGTGTCACCATGAAAAATGTCAAAAATGACAAATTTCAAGATGGCAAATGTCAAAGATGTCAAATGACAAATGTCACAATGCTAAATGTCAAAAATGAAAAGTGTCACCATGAAAAATGTCAAAAATGACAAATTTCAAGATGGCAAATGTCAAAACTGACAAATGTCACAATGCTAAATGTCAAAAATGAAAAGTGTCACCATGAAAAATGTCAAAAATAACAAATTTCAAGATGGCAAATGTCAAAGATGTCAAATGACAAATGTCACAATGCTAAATGTCAAAAATGACAAATTTCAAGATGGCAAATGTCAAAGATGTCAAATGACACATGTCACAATGCTAAATGTCAAAAATGAAAAGTGTCACCATGAAAAATGTCAAAAATGACAAATTTCAAGATGGCAAATGTCAAAGATGTCAAATGACAAATGTCACAATGCTAAATGTCAAAAATGAAAAGTGTCACCATGAAAAATGTCAAAAATGACAAACTTCAAGATGGCAAATGTCAAAACTGACAAATGTCACAATGCTAAATGTCAAAAATGAAAAGTGTCACCATGAAAAATGTCAAAAATGACAAATTTCAAGATGGCAAATGTCAAAGATGTCAAATGACAAATGTCACAATGCTAAATGTCAAAAATGAAAAGTGTCAAAAATGACAAATTTCATGATGGCAAATGTCTAAGATGTCAAATGACAAATGTCACAATGCTAAATGTCAAAAATGAAAAGTGTCACTATGAAAAATGTCAAAAATAAAAAATTTTAAGATGGCAAATGTCAAAACTGACAAATGTCACAATGCTAAATGTCAAAAATGAAAAGTGCCACCATGAAAAATGTCAAAAATAACAAATTTTAAGATGGCAAATGTCAAAGATGTCAAATGACAAATGTCACAATGCTAAATGTCAAAAATAACAAATTTTAAGATGGCAAATGTCAAAGATGTCAAATGACAAATGTCACAATGCTAAACGTCAAAAATGAAAAGTGTCACCATGAAAAATGTCAAAAATGACAAATTTCAAGATGGCAAATGTCAAAACTGACAAATGTCACAATGCTAAATGTCAAAAATGAAAAGTCTCACCATGAAAAATGTTAAAAATAACAAATTTCAAGATGGCAAATGTCAAAGATGTCAAATGACAAATGTCACAATGCTAAATGTCAAAAATGAAAAGTGTCACCATGAAAAATGTCAAAAATAACAAATTTCAAGATGGCAAATGTCAACGATGTCAAATGACAAATGTTAAAATGCTAAATGTCAAAAATGAAAAGTGTCACCATGAAAAATGTCAAAAATGACAAATTTCAAGATGGCAAATGTCAAAGATGTCAAATAACAAATGTCACAATGCTAAATGTCAAAAATGAAAAGTGTCACCATGAAAAATGTTAAAAATGACAAATTTCAAGATGGCAAATGTCAAAGATGTCAAATGACAAATGTCACAATGTTAAAAATGAAAAGTGTCACCATGAAAAATGTCAAAAATGACAAATTTCAAGATGGCAAATATCAAAGATGTCAAATGACAAATGTCACAATGCTAAATGTCAAAAATGAAAAGTGTCACCATGAAAAATGTCAAAAATGACAAATTTCAAGATGGCAAATGTCAAAACTGACAAATGTCACAATGCTAAATGTCAAAAATGAAAAGTCTCACCATGAAAAATGTCAAAAATAACAAATTTCAAGATGGCAAATGTCAAAGATGTCAAATGACAAATGTCAAAATGCTAAATGTCAAAAATGAAAAGTGTCACCATGAAAAATGTCAAAAATAACAAATTTCAAGATGGCAAATGTCAAAGATGTCAAATGACAAATGTTACAATGCTAAATGTCAAAAATGAAAAGTGTCACCATGAAAAATGTCAAAAATGACAAATTTCAAGATGGCACAGGTCAAAGATGTCAAATGACAAATGTCACAATGCTAAATGTCAAAAATGAAAAGTGTCACCATGAAAAATGTCAAAAATAACAAATTTCAAGATAGCAAATGTCAAAGATGTCAATTGACAAATGTCACAATGCTAAATGTCAAAAATGAAAAGTGTCACCATGAAAAATGTCAAAAATGACAAATTTCAAGATGTCAAATGTTAAAACTGACAAATGTCACAATGCTAAATGTCAAAAATGAAAAGTGTCACCATGAAAAATGTCAAAAATGACAAATTTCAAGATGGCAAATATCAAAGATGTCAAATGACAAATGTCACAATGCTAAATGTCAAAAATGAAAAGTGTCACCATGAAAAATGTCAAAAATAACAAATTTCGAGATGGCAAATGTCAAAGATGTCAAATGACAAATGTCACAATGCTAAATGTCAAAAATGAAAAGTGTCACCATAAAAAATGTCAAAAATGACAAATTTCAAGATGGCAAATATCAAAGATGTCAAATGACAAATGTCACAATGCTAAATGTCAAAAATGACAAATTTCAAGATGGCAAATGTCAAAGATGTCAAATGACACATGTCACAATGCTAAATGTCAAAAATGAAAAGTGTCACCATGAAAAATGTCAAAAATGACAAATTTCAAGATGGCAAATGTCAAAGATGTCAAATGACAAATGTCACAATGCTAAATGTCAAAAATGAAAAGTGTCACCATGAAAAATGTCAAAAATGACAAACTTCAAGATGGCAAATGTCAAAACTGACAAATGACACAATGCTAAATGTCAAAAATGAAAAGTGTCACCATGAAAAATGTCAAAAATGACAAATTTCAAGATGGCAAATGTCAAAGATGTCAAATGACAAATGTCACAATGCTAAATGTCAAAAATGAAAAGTGTCAAAAATGACAAATTTCAAGATGGCAAATGTCTAAGATGTCAAATGACAAATGTCACAATGCTAAATGTCAAAAATGAAAAGTGTCACTATGAAAAATGTCAAAAATAACAAATTTTAAGATGGCAAATGTCAAAACTGACAAATGTCACAATGCTAAATGTCAAAAGTGAAAAGTGTCACCATGAAAAATGTCAAAAATAACAAATTTTAAGATGGCAAATGTCAAAGATGTCAAATGACAAATGTCACAATGCTAAATGTCAAAAATAACAAATTTTAAGATGGCAAATGTCAAAGATGTCAAATGACAAATGTCACAATGCTAAACGTCAAAAATGAAAAGTGTCACCATGAAAAATGTCAAAAATGACAAATTTCAAGATGGCAAATGTCAAAACTGACAAATGTCACAATGCTAAATGTCAAAAATGAAAAGTCTCACCATGAAAAATGTCAAAAATAACAAATTTCAAGATGGCAAATGTCAAAGATGTCAAATGACAAATGTCACAATGCTAAATGTCAAAAATGAAAAGTGTCACCATGAAAAATGTCAAAAATAACAAATTTCAAGATGGCAAATGTCAACGATGTCAAATGACAAATGTTAAAATGCTAAATGTCAAAAATGAAAAGTGTCACCATGAAAAATGTCAAAAATGACAAATTTCAAGATGGCAAATGTCAAAGATGTCAAATAACAAATGTCACAATGCTAAATGTCAAAAATGAAAAGTGTCACCATGAAAAATGTTAAAAATGACAAATTTCAAGATGGCAAATGTCAAAGATGTCAAATGACAAATGTCACAATGCTAAATGTTAAAAATGAAAAGTGTCACCATGAAAAATGTCAAAAATGACAAATTTCAAGATGGCAAATATCAAAGATGTCAAATGACAAATGTCACAATGCTAAATGTCAAAAATGAAAAGTGTCACCATGAAAAATGTCAAAAATGACAAATTTCAAGATGGCAAATGTCAAAACTGACAAATGTCACAATGCTAAATGTCAAAAATGAAAAGTCTCACCATGAAAAATGTCAAAAATAACAAATTTCAAGATGGCAAATGTCAAAGATGTCAAATGACAAATGTCACAATGCTAAATGTCAAAAATGAAAAGTGTCACCATAAAAAATGTCAAAAATAACAAATTTCAAGATGGCAAATGTCAAAGATGTCAAATGACAAATGTTACAATGCTAAATGTCAAAAATGAAAAGTGTCACCATGAAAAATGTCAAAAATGACAAATTTCAAGATGGCACAGGTCAAAGATGTCAAATGACAAATGTCACAATGCTAAATGTCAAAAATGAAAAGTTTCACCATGAAAAATGTCAAAAATAACAAATTTCAAGATAGCAAATGTCAAAGATGTCAATTGACAAATGTCACAATGCTAAATGTCAAAAATGAAAAGTGTCACCATGAAAAATGTCAAAAATGACAAATTTCAAGATGTCAAATGTTAAAACTGACAAATGTCACAATGCTAAATGTCAAAAATGAAAAGTGTCACCATGAAAAATGTCAAAAATGACAAATTTCAAGATGGCAAATATCAAAGATGTCAAATGACAAATGTCACAATGCTAAATGTCAAAAATGAAAAGTGTCACCATGAAAAATGTCAAAAATAACAAATTTCAAGATGGCAAATGTCAAAGATGTCAAATGACAAATGTCACAATGCTAAATGTCAAAAATGAAAAGTGTCACCATAAAAAATGTCAAAAATGACAAATTTCAAGATGGCAAATATCAAAGATGTCAAATGACAAATGTCACAATGCTAAATGTCAAAAATGACAAATTTCAAGATGGCAAATGTCAAAGATGTCAAATGACAAATGTCACAATGCTAAATGTCAAAAGTGAAAAGTGTCACCATGAAAAATGTCAAAAATGATAGATTTCAAGATGGCAAATGTCAAAGATGTCAAATGACAAATGTCACAATGCTAAATGTCAAAAATGATAAGTGTCACCATGAAAAATGTCAAAAATAACAAATTTCAAGATGGCAAATGTCAAAGATGTCAAATGACAAATGTCACAATGCTAAATGTCAAAAATGAAAAGTGTCACCATGAAAAATGTCAAGAATGACAAATTTCAAGATGGCAAATATCAAAAATGTCAAATGACAAATGTCACAATGCTAAATGTCAAAAATGAAAAGTGTCACCATGAAAAATGTCAAAAATAACAAATTTCAAGATGGCAAATGTCAAAGATGTCAAATGACAAATGTCACAATGCTAAATGTCAAAAATGAAAAGTGTCACCATGAAAAATGTCAAAAATGACAAATTTCAAGATGGCAAATGTCAAAACTGACAAATGTCACAATGCCAAATGTCAAAAATGAAAAGTGTCAGCATGAAAAATGTCAAAAATGACAAATTTCAAGATGGCAAATGTCAAAGATGTCAAATGACAAATGTCACAATGCTAAATGTCAAAAATGAAAAGTGTCACCATGAAAAATGTCAAAAATGACAAATTTCAAGATGGCAAATGTCAAAACTGACAAATGTCACAATGCTAAATGTCAAAAATGAAAAGTGTCACCATGAAAAATGTCAAAAATAACAAATTTCAAGATGGCAAATGTCAGAGATGTCAAATGACAAATGTCACAATGCTAAATGTCAAAAATGACAAATTTCAAGATGGCAAATGTCAAAGATGTCAAATGACACATGTCACAATGCTAAATGTCAAAAATGAAAAGTGTCACCATGAAAAATGTCAAAAATGACAAATTTCAAGATGGCAAATGTCAAAGATGTCAAATGACAAATGTCACAATGCTAAATGTCAAAAATGAAAAGTGTCACCATGAAAAATGTCAAAAATGACAAACTTCAAGATGGCAAATGTCAAAACTGACAAATGTCACAATGCTAAATGTCAAAAATGAAAAGTGTCACCATGAAAAATGTCAAAAATGACAAATTTCAAGATGGCAAATGTCAAAGATGTCAAATGACAAATGTCACAATGCTAAATGTCAAAAATGAAAAGTGTCAAAAATGACAAATTTCAAGATGGCAAATGTCAAAGATGTCAAATGACAAATGTCACAATGTTAAAAATGAAAAGTGTCACCATGAAAAATGTCAAAAATGACAAATTTCAAGATGGCAAATATCAAAGATGTCAAATGACAAATGTCACAATGCTAAATGTCAAAAATGAAAAGTGTCACCATGAAAAATGTCAAAAATGACAAATTTCAAGATGGCAAATGTCAAAACTGACAAATGTCACAATGCTAAATGTCAAAAATGAAAAGTCTCACCATGAAAAATGTCAAAAATAACAAATTTCAAGATGGCAAATGTCAAAGATGTCAAATGACAAATGTCAAAATGCTAAATGTCAAAAATGAAAAGTGTCACCATGAAAAATGTCAAAAATAACAAATTTCAAGATGGCAAATGTCAAAGATGTCAAATGACAAATGTTACAATGCTAAATGTCAAAAATGAAAAGTGTCACCATGAAAAATGTCAAAAATGACAAATTTCAAGATGGCACAGGTCAAAGATGTCAAATGACAAATGTCACAATGCTAAATGTCAAAAATGAAAAGTGTCACCATGAAAAATGTCAAAAATAACAAATTTCAAGATAGCAAATGTCAAAGATGTCAATTGACAAATGTCACAATGCTAAATGTCAAAAATGAAAAGTGTCACCATGAAAAATGTCAAAAATGACAAATTTCAAGATGTCAAATGTTAAAACTGACAAATGTCACAATGCTAAATGTCAAAAATGAAAAGTGTCACCATGAAAAATGTCAAAAATGACAAATTTCAAGATGGCAAATATCAAAGATGTCAAATGACAAATGTCACAATGCTAAATGTCAAAAATGAAAAGTGTCACCATGAAAAATGTCAAAAATAACAAATTTCGAGATGGCAAATGTCAAAGATGTCAAATGACAAATGTCACAATGCTAAATATCAAAAATGAAAAGTGTCACCATAAAAAATGTCAAAAATGACAAATTTCAAGATGGCAAATATCAAAGATGTCAAATGACAAATGTCACAATGCTAAATGTCAAAAATGACAAATTTCAAGATGGCAAATGTCAAAGATGTCAAATGACACATGTCACAATGCTAAATGTCAAAAATGAAAAGTGTCACCATGAAAAATGTCAAAAATGACAAATTTCAAGATGGCAAATGTCAAAGATGTCAAATGACAAATGTCACAATGCTAAATGTCAAAAATGAAAAGTGTCACCATGAAAAATGTCAAAAATGACAAACTTCAAGATGGCAAATGTCAAAACTGACAAATGACACAATGCTAAATGTCAAAAATGAAAAGTGTCACCATGAAAAATGTCAAAAATGACAAATTTCAAGATGGCAAATGTCAAAGATGTCAAATGACAAATGTCACAATGCTAAATGTCAAAAATGAAAAGTGTCAAAAATGACAAATTTCAAGATGGCAAATGTCTAAGATGTCAAATGACAAATGTCACAATGCTAAATGTCAAAAATGAAAAGTGTCACTATGAAAAATGTCAAAAATAACAAATTTTAAGATGGCAAATGTCAAAACTGACAAATGTCACAATGCTAAATGTCAAAAGTGAAAAGTGTCACCATGAAAAATGTCAAAAATAACAAATTTTAAGATGGCAAATGTCAAAGATGTCAAATGACAAATGTCACAATGCTAAATGTCAAAAATAACAAATTTTAAGATGGCAAATGTCAAAGATGTCAAATGACAAATGTCACAATGCTAAACGTCAAAAATGAAAAGTGTCACCATGAAAAATGTCAAAAATGACAAATTTCAAGATGGCAAATGTCAAAACTGACAAATGTCACAATGCTAAATGTCAAAAATGAAAAGTCTCACCATGAAAAATGTCAAAAATAACAAATTTCAAGATGGCAAATGTCAAAGATGTCAAATGACAAATGTCACAATGCTAAATGTCAAAAATGAAAAGTGTCACCATGAAAAATGTCAAAAATAACAAATTTCAAGATGGCAAATGTCAACGATGTCAAATGACAAATGTTAAAATGCTAAATGTCAAAAATGAAAAGTGTCACCATGAAAAATGTCAAAAATGACAAATTTCAAGATGGCAAATGTCAAAGATGTCAAATAACAAATGTCACAATGCTAAATGTCAAAAATGAAAAGTGTCACCATGAAAAATGTTAAAAATGACAAATTTCAAGATGGCAAATGTCAAAGATGTCAAATGACAAATGTCACAATGCTAAATGTTAAAAATGAAAAGTGTCACCATGAAAAATGTCAAAAATGACAAATTTCAAGATGGCAAATATCAAAGATGTCAAATGACAAATGTCACAATGCTAAATGTCAAAAATGAAAAGTGTCACCATGAAAAATGTCAAAAATGACAAATTTCAAGATGGCAAATGTCAAAACTGACAAATGTCACAATGCTAAATGTCAAAAATGAAAAGTCTCACCATGAAAAATGTCAAAAATAACAAATTTCAAGATGGCAAATGTCAAAGATGTCAAATGACAAATGTCACAATGCTAAATGTCAAAAATGAAAAGTGTCACCATAAAAAATGTCAAAAATAACAAATTTCAAGATGGCAAATGTCAAAGATGTCAAATGACAAATGTTACAATGCTAAATGTCAAAAATGAAAAGTGTCACCATGAAAAATGTCAAAAATGACAAATTTCAAGATGGCACAGGTCAAAGATGTCAAATGACAAATGTCACAATGCTAAATGTCAAAAATGAAAAGTTTCACCATGAAAAATGTCAAAAATAACAAATTTCAAGATAGCAAATGTCAAAGATGTCAATTGACAAATGTCACAATGCTAAATGTCAAAAATGAAAAGTGTCACCATGAAAAATGTCAAAAATGACAAATTTCAAGATGTCAAATGTTAAAACTGACAAATGTCACAATGCTAAATGTCAAAAATGAAAAGTGTCACCATGAAAAATGTCAAAAATGACAAATTTCAAGATGGCAAATATCAAAGATGTCAAATGACAAATGTCACAATGCTAAATGTCAAAAATGAAAAGTGTCACCATGAAAAATGTCAAAAATAACAAATTTCAAGATGGCAAATGTCAAAGATGTCAAATGACAAATGTCACAATGCTAAATGTCAAAAATGAAAAGTGTCACCATAAAAAATGTCAAAAATGACAAATTTCAAGATGGCAAATATCAAAGATGTCAAATGACAAATGTCACAATGCTAAATGTCAAAAATGACAAATTTCAAGATGGCAAATGTCAAAGATGTCAAATGACAAATGTCACAATGCTAAATGTCAAAAGTGAAAAGTGTCACCATGAAAAATGTCAAAAATGATAGATTTCAAGATGGCAAATGTCAAAGATGTCAAATGACAAATGTCACAATGCTAAATGTCAAAAATGATAAGTGTCACCATGAAAAATGTCAAAAATAACAAATTTCAAGATGGCAAATGTCAAAGATGTCAAATGACAAATGTCACAATGCTAAATGTCAAAAATGAAAAGTGTCACCATGAAAAATGTCAAGAATGACAAATTTCAAGATGGCAAATATCAAAAATGTCAAATGACAAATGTCACAATGCTAAATGTCAAAAATGAAAAGTGTCACCATGAAAAATGTCAAAAATAACAAATTTCAAGATGGCAAATGTCAAAGATGTCAAATGACAAATGTCACAATGCTAAATGTCAAAAATGAAAAGTGTCACCATGAAAAATGTCAAAAATGACAAATTTCAAGATGGCAAATGTCAAAACTGACAAATGTCACAATGCCAAATGTCAAAAATGAAAAGTGTCAGCATGAAAAATGTCAAAAATGACAAATTTCAAGATGGCAAATGTCAAAGATGTCAAATGACAAATGTCACAATGCTAAATGTCAAAAATGAAAAGTGTCACCATGAAAAATGTCAAAAATGACAAATTTCAAGATGGCAAATGTCAAAACTGACAAATGTCACAATGCTAAATGTCAAAAATGAAAAGTGTCACCATGAAAAATGTCAAAAATAACAAATTTCAAGATGGCAAATGTCAGAGATGTCAAATGACAAATGTCACAATGCTAAATGTCAAAAATGACAAATTTCAAGATGGCAAATGTCAAAGATGTCAAATGACACATGTCACAATGCTAAATGTCAAAAATGAAAAGTGTCACCATGAAAAATGTCAAAAATGACAAATTTCAAGATGGCAAATGTCAAAGATGTCAAATGACAAATGTCACAATGCTAAATGTCAAAAATGAAAAGTGTCACCATGAAAAATGTCAAAAATGACAAACTTCAAGATGGCAAATGTCAAAACTGACAAATGTCACAATGCTAAATGTCAAAAATGAAAAGTGTCACCATGAAAAATGTCAAAAATGACAAATTTCAAGATGGCAAATGTCAAAGATGTCAAATGACAAATGTCACAATGCTAAATGTCAAAAATGAAAAGTGTCAAAAATGACAAATTTCAAGATGGCAAATGTCTAAGATGTCAAATGACAAATGTCACAATGCTAAATGTCAAAAATGAAAAGTGTCACTATGAAAAATGTCAAAAATAACAAATTTTAAGATGGCAAATGTCAAAACTGACAAATGTCACAATGCTAAATGTCAAAAATGAAAAGTGTCACCATGAAAAATGTCAAAAATAACAAATTTTAAGATGGCAAATGTCAAAGATGTCAAATGACAAATGTCACAATGCTAAATGTCAAAAATAACAAATTTCAAGATGGCAAATGTCAAAGATGTCAAATGACAAATGTCACAATGCTAAAGGTCAAAAATGAAAAGTGTCACCATGAAAAATGTCAAAAATGACAAATTTCAAGATGGCAAATGTCAAAACTGACAAATGTCACAATGCTAAATGTCAAAAATGAAAAGTCTCACCATGAAAAATGTCAAAAATAACAAATTTCAAGATGGCAAATGTCAAAGATGTCAAATGACAAATGTCACAATGCTAAATGTCAAAAATGAAAAGTGTCACCATGAAAAATGTCAAAAATAACAAATTTCAAGATGCCAAATGTCAACGATGTCAAATGACAAATGTTAAAATGCTAAATGTCAAAAATGAAAAGTGTCACCATGAAAAATGTCAAAAATGACAAATTTTAAGATGGCAAATGTCAAAGATGTCAAATAACAAATGTCACAATGCTAAATGTCAAAAATGAAAAGTGTCACCATGAAAAATGTTAAAAATGACAAATTTCAAGATGGCAAATGTCAAAACTGAAAAATGTCACAATGCTAAATGTCAAAAATGAAAAGTGTCACCATGAAAAATGTCAAAAATAACAAATTTCAAGATGGCAAATGTCAAAGATGTCAAATGACAAATGTCACAATGCTAAATGTCAAAAATGAAAAGTGTCACCATGAAAAATGTCAAAAATGACAAATTTCAAGATGGCAAATATCAAAGATGTCAAATGACAAAAGTCACAATGCTAAATGTCAAAAATGACAAATTTCAAGATGGCAAATGTCAAAGATGTCAAATGACAAATGTCACAATGCTAAATGTCAAAAGTGAAAAGTCTCACCATGAAAAATGTCAAAAATGACAAATTTCAAGATGGCAAATCTCAAAGATGTCAAATGACAAATGTCACAATGCTAAATGTCAAAAATGATAAGTGTCACCATAAAAAATGTCAAAAATGACAAATTTCAATATGGCAAATATCAAAACTGACAAATGTCACAATGCTAAATGTCAAAAATGATAAGTGTCACCATGAAAAATGTCAAAAATGACAAATTTCAAGATGGCAAATGTCCAAGATGTCAAATGACAATTGTCACAATGCTAAATGTCAAAAATGACAAATTTCAAGATGGCTAATGTCAAAGATGTCAAATGACAAATGTCACAATGCTAAATGTCAAAAATAAAAAGTGTCACCATGAAAAATGTCAAAAATGACAAATTTCAAGATGGCAAATGTCAAAGATGTCAAATGACAAATGTCACAATGCTAAATGTCAAAAATGAAAAGTGTCACCATGAAAAATGTCAAAACTAACAAATTTCAAGATGGCAAATATCAAAGATGTCAAATGACAAATGTCACAATGCTAAATGTCAAAAATGAAAAGTGTCACCATGAAACATGTCAAAAATGATAAATTTCAAGATGGCAAATGTCAAAGATGTCAAATGACAAATGTCACAATGCTAAATGTCAAAAATGAAAAGTGTCACCATGAAAAATGTCAAAAATGACAAATTTCAAGATGGCAAATGTCAAAGATGTCAAATGACAAATGCCACAATGCTAAATGTCAAAAATGAAAAGTGTCACCATGAAAAATGTCAAAAATGACAAATTTCAAGATGGCAAATGTCAAAGATGTCAAATGACAAATGTCACAATGCTAAATGTCAAAAATGAAAAGTGTCACCATGAAAAATGTCAAAAATGACAAATTTCAAGATGGCAAATATCAAAACTGACAAATGTCACAATGCTAAATGTCAAAAATGATAAGTGTCACCATGAAAAATGTCAAAAATGACAAATTTCAAGATGGCAAATGTCCAAGATGTCAAATGACAAATGTCACAATGCTAAATGTCAAAAATGACAAATTTCAAGATGGCAAATGACAAATGTCACAATGCTAAATGTCAAAAATGAAAAGTGTCACCATGAAAAATGTCAAAAATGACAAATTTCAAGATGGCAAATGTCAAAGATGTCAAATGACAAATGTTACAATGCTAAATGTCAAAAATGAAAAGTGTCACCATGAAAAATGTCAAAAATAACAAATTTCAAGATGGCAAATGTCAAAGATGTCAAATGACAAATGTCACAATGCTAAATGTCAAAAATGAAAAGTGTCACCATGAAAAATGTCAAAAATGACAAATTTCAAGATGGCAAATATCAAAGATGTCAAATGACAAATGTCACAATGCTAAATGTCAAAAATGAAAAGTGTCACCATGAAAAATGTCAAAAATGACAAATTTCAAGATGGCAAATGTCAAAGATGTCAAATGACAAATGTCACAATGCTAAATGTCAAAAATGAAAAGTGTCACCATGAAAATTGTCAAAAATAACAAATTTCAAGATGGCAAATGTCAAAGATGTCAAATGACAAATGTCACAATACTAAATGTCACAAATGAAAAGTGTCACCATGAAAAATGTCAAAAATGACAAATTTCAAGATGGCAAATGTCAAAGATGTCAAATGACAAATGTCACAATGCTAAATGTCAAAAATGAAAAGTGTCACCATGAAAAATGTCAAAAATGACAAATTTCAAGATGGCAAATGTCAAAGATGTCAAATGACAAATGTCACAATGCTAAATGTCAAAAATGAAAAGTGTCACCATGAAAATTGTCAAAAATAACAAATTTCAAGATGGCAAATGTCAAAACTAACAAATGTCACAATGCTAAATGTCAAAAATGAAGAGTGTCACTATGAAAAATGTCAAAAATGACAAATTTCAAGATGGCAAATGTCAAAGATGTCAAATGACAAATGTCACAATGCTAAATGTCAAAAATGAAAAGTGTCACCATGAAAAATGTCAAAAATGACAAATTTCAAGATGGCAAATGTCAAAGATGTCAAATGACAAATGTCACAATGCTAAATGTCAAAAATGAAAAGTTTCACCATGAAAAATATCAAAAATGACAAATTTCAAGATGGAAAATGTCAAAGATGTTAAATGACAAATGTCACAATGCTAAATGTCAAAAATGAAAAGTGTCAAAAATGACAAATTTCAAGATGGCAAATGTCTAAGATGTCAAATGACAAATGTCACAATGCTAAATGTCAAAAATGAAAAGTGTCACCATGAAAAATGTCAAAAATGACAAATTTCAAGATAGCAAATGTCAAAACTGACAAATGTCACAATGCTAAATGTCAAAAATGAAGAGTGTCACTATGAAAAATGTCAAAAATGACAAATTTCAAGATGGCAAATGTCAAAGATGTCAAATGACAAATGTCACAATGCTAAATGTCAAAAATGAAAAGTGTCACCATGAAAAATGTCAAAAATGACAAATTTCAAGATGGCAAATGTCAAAGATGTCAAATGACAAATGTCACAATGCTAAATGTCAAAAATGAAAAGTGTCACCATGAAAATTGTCAAAAATAACAAATTTCAAGATGGCAAATGTCAAAGATGTCAAATGACAAATGTACAATACTAAATGTCAAAAATGAAAAGTGTCACCATGAAAAATGTCAAAAATGACAAATTTCAAGATGGCAAATGTCAAAGATGTCAAATGACAAATATCACAATGCTAAATGTCAAAAATGACAAATTTCAAGATGGCAAATGTCAAAGATGTCAAATGACAAATGTCTCAATGCTAAATGTCTAAATGAAAAGTGTCACCATGAAAAATGTCAAAAATGGCAAATTTCAAGATGGCAAATGTCAAAGATGTCAAATGACAAATGTCACAATGCTAAATGTCAAAAATGACAAATTTCAAGATGGCAAATGTCAAAGTGACAAATGTCACAATGCTAAATGTCAAAAATGAAAAGTCTCACCATGAAAAATGACAAAAATAACAAATTTCAAGATGGCAAATGTCAAAGATGTCAAATGACAAATGTCACAATGCTAAATGTCAAAAATGACAAATTTCAAGATGGCAAATGTCAAAGATGTCAAATGTCACAATGCTAAATGTCAAAAATGAAAAGTGTCACCATGAAAAATGTCAAAAATGACAAATTTCAAGATGGCAAATGTCAAAGATGTCAAATGACAAATGTCACAATGCTAAATGTCAAAAATGAAAAGTGTCACCATGAAAAATGTCAAAAATGACAAATTACAAGATGACAAATGTCAAAACTGACAAATGTCACAATGCTAAATGTCCAAAATGAAAAGTGTCACCATGAAAAATGTCAAAAATGACAAATTTCAAGATGGCAAATGTCAAAGATGTCAAATGACAAGTGTCACAATGCTAAATGTCAAAAATGAAAAGTGTCAAAAATGACAAATTTCAAGATGGCGAATGTCTAAGATGTCAAATGACAAATGTCACAATGCTAAATGTCAAAAATGAAAAGTGTCACCATGAAAAATGTCAAAAATGACAAATTTCAAGATGGCAAATGTCAAAACTGACAAATGTCACAATGCTAAATGTCAAAAATGAAAAGTGTCACCATGAAAAATGTCAAAAATAACAAATTTCAAGATGGCAAATGTCAAAGATGTCAAATGACAAATGTCACAATGCTAAATGTCAAAAATGACAAATTTCAAGATGGCAAATGTCAAAGATGTCAAATGACAAATGTCACAATGCTAAATGTCAAAAATGAAAAGTGTCACCATGAAAAATGTCAAAAATGACAAATTTCAAGATGGCAAATGTCAAAACTGACAAATGTCACAATTCTAAATGTCAAAAATGAAAAGTGTCACCATGAAAAATGTCAAAAATAACAAATTTCAAGATGGCAAATGTCAAAGATGTCAAATGACAAATGTCACAATGCTAAATGTCAAAAATGAAAAGTGTCACCATAAAAAATGTCAAAAATAACAAATTTCAAGATGGCAAATGTCAAAGATGTCAAATGACAAATGTCACAATGCTAAATGTCAAAAATGAAAAGTGTCACCATGAAAAATGTCAAAAATGACAAATTTCAAGATGGCAAATGTCAAAACTGACAAATGTCACAATGCTAAATGTCAAAAATGAAAAGTGTCACCATGAAAAATGTCAAAAATAACAAATTTCAAGATGGCAAATGTCAAAGATGTCAAATGACAAATGTCACAATGCTAAATGTCAAAAATGAAAAGTGTCAAAAATGACAAATTTCAAGATGGCAAATGTCTAAGATGTCAAATGACAAATGTCACAATGCTAAATGTCAAAAATGAAAAGTGTCACTATGAAAAATGTCAAAAATAACAAATTTTAAGATGGCAAATGTCAAAACAGACAAATGTCACAATGCTAAATGTCAAAAATGAAAAGTGTCACCATGAAAAATGTCAAAAATGACAAATTTCAAGATGGCAAATGTCAAAGATGTCAAATGACAAATGTCACAATGCTAAATGTCAAAAATGAAAAGTGTCACCATGAAAATTGTCAAAAATAACAAATTTCAAGATGGCAAATGTCAAAACTGACAAATGTCACAATGCTAAATGTCAAAAATGAAGAGTGTCACTATGAAAAATGTCAAAAATGACAAATTTCAAGATGGCAAATGTCAAAGATGTCAAATGACAAATGTCACAATGCTAAATGTCAAAAATGAAAAGTGTCACCATGAAAAATGTCAAAAATGACAAATTTCAAGATGGCAAATGTCAAAGATGTCAAATGACAAATGTCACAATGCTAAATGTCAAAAATGAAAAGTTTCACCATGAAAAATGTCAAAAATGACAAATTTCAAGATGGAAAATGTCAAAGATGTTAAATGACAAATGTCACAATGCTAACTGTCAAAAATGAAAAGTGTCAAAAATGACAAATTTCAAGATGGCAAACGTCTAAGATGTCAAATGACAAATGTCACAATGCTAAATGTCAAAAATGAAAAGTGTCACCATTAAAAATGTCAAAAATGACAAATTTCAAGATAGCAAATGTCAAAACTGACAAATGTCACAATGCTAAATGTCAAAAATGAAGAGTGTCACTATGAAAAATGTCAAAAATGACAAATTTCAAGATGGCAAATGT
Source organism: Altica lythri (assembly GCA_964028335.1). Taxonomy (NCBI): domain Eukaryota; kingdom Metazoa; phylum Arthropoda; class Insecta; order Coleoptera; family Chrysomelidae; genus Altica; species Altica lythri. Next base: position 9,861,569 of record OZ034800.1, on the reverse strand, counting down.
CAAAGATGTCAAATGACAAATGTCACAATGCTAAATGTCAAAAATGAAAAGTGTCACCATGAAAAATGTCAAAAATGACAAATTTCAAGATGGCAAATATCAAAGATGTCAAATGACAAATGTCACAATGCTAAATGTCAAAAATGAAAAGTGTCACCATGAAAATTGTCAAAAATAACAAATTTCAAGATGGCAAATGTCAAAGATGTCAAATGACAAATGTACAATACTAAATGTCAAAAATGAAAAGTGTCACCATGAAAAATGTCAAAAATGACAAATTTCAAGATGGCAAATGTCAAAGATGTCAAATGACAAATATCACAATGCTAAATGTCAAAAATGACAAATTTCAAGATGGCAAATGTCAAAGATGTCAAATGACAAATGTCTCAATGCTAAATGTCTAAATGAAAAGTGTCACCATGAAAAATGTCAAAAATAACAAATTTCAAGATGGCAAATGTCAAAGATGTCAAATGACAAATGTCACAATGCTAAATGTCAAAAATGACAAATTTCAAGATGGCAAATGTCAAAACTGACAAATGTCACAATGCTAAATGTCAAAAATGAAAAGTCTTACCATGAAAAATGACAAAAATAACAAATTTCAAGATGGCAAATGTCAAAGATGTCAAATGACAAATGTCACAATGCTAAATGTCAAAAATGACAAATTTCAAGATGGCAAATGTCAAAGATGTCAAATGTCACAATGCTAAATGTCAAAAATGAAAAGTGTCACCATGAAAAATGTCAAAAATGACAAATTTCAAGATGGCAAATGTCAAAGATGTCAAATGACAAATGTCACAATGCTAAATGTCAAAAATGAAAAGTGTCACCATGAAAAATGTCAAAAATGACAAATTACAAGATGACAAATGTCAAAACTGACAAATGTCACAATGCTAAATGTCCAAAATGAAAAGTGTCACCATGAAAAATGTCAAAAATGACAAATTTCAAGATGGCAAATGTCAAAGATGTCAAATGACAAATGTCACAATGCTAAATGTCAAAAATGAAAAGTGTCAAAAATGACAAATTTCAAGATGGCGAATGTCTAAGATGTCAAATGACAAATGTCACAATGCTAAATGTCAAAAATGAAAAGTGTCACCATGAAAAATGTCAAAAATGACAAATTTCAAGATGGCAAATGTCAAAACTGACAAATGTCACAATGCTAAATGTCAAAAATGAAAAGTGTCACCATGAAAAATGTCAAAAATAACAAATTTCAAGATGGCAAATGTCAAAGATGTCAAATGACAAATGTCACAATGCTAAATGTCAAAAATGACAAATTTCAAGATGGCAAATGTCAAAGATGTCAAATGACAAATGTCACAATGCTAAATGTCAAAAATGAAAAGTGTCACCATGAAAAATGTCAAAAATGACAAATTTCAAGATGGCAAATGTCAAAACTGACAAATGTCACAATGCTAAATGTCAAAAATTAAAAGTGTCACCATGAAAAATGTCAAAAATAACAAATTTCAAGATGGCAAATGTCAAAGATGTCAAATGACAAATGTCACAATGCTAAATGTCAAAAATGAAAAGTGTCACCATAAAAAATGTCAAAAATTACAAATTTTAAGATGGCAAATGTCAAAGATGTCAAATGACAAATGTCACAATGCTAAATGTCAAAAATGAAAAGTGTCACCATGAAAAATGTCAAAAATGACAAATTTCAAGATGGCAAATGTCAAAACTGACAAATGTCACAATGCTAAATGTCAAAAATGAAAAGTGTCACCATGAAAAATGTCAAAAATAACAAATTTCAAGATGGCAAATGTCAAAGATGTCAAATGACAAATGTCACAATGCTAAATGTCAAAAATGAAAAGTGTCAAAAATGACAAATTTCAAGATGGCGAATGTCTAAGATGTCAAATGACAAATGTCACAATGCTAAATGTCAAAAATGAAAAGTGTCACCATGAAAAATGTCAAAAATGACAAATTTCAAGATGGCAAATGTCAAAACTGACAAATGTCACAATGCTAAATGTCAAAAATGAAAAGTGTCACCATGAAAAATGTCAAAAATAACAAATTTCAAGATGGCAAATGTCAAAGATGTCAAATGACAAATGTCACAATGCTAAATGTCAAAAATGACAAATTTCAAGATGGCAAATGTCAAAGATGTCAAATGACAAATGTCACAATGCTAAATGTCAAAAATGAAAAGTGTCACCATGAAAAATGTCAAAAATGACAAATTTCAAGATGGCAAATGTCAAAACTGACAAATGTCACAATGCTAAATGTCAAAAATTAAAAGTGTCACCATGAAAAATGTCAAAAATAACAAATTTCAAGATGGCAAATGTCAAAGATGTCAAATGACAAATGTCACAATGCTAAATGTCAAAAATGAAAAGTGTCACCATAAAAAATGTCAAAAATTACAAATTTTAAGATGGCAAATGTCAAAGATGTCAAATGACAAATGTCACAATGCTAAATGTCAAAAATGAAAAGTGTCACCATGAAAAATGTCAAAAATGACAAATTTCAAGATGGCAAATGTCAAAACTGACAAATGTCACAATGCTAAATGTCAAAAATGAAAAGTGTCACCATGAAAAATGTCAAAAATAACAAATTTCAAGATGGCAAATGTCAAAGATGTCAAATGACAAATGTCACAATGCTAAATGTCAAAAATGAAAAGTGTCAAAAATGACAAATTTCAAGATGGCAAATGTCTAAGATGTCAAATGACAAATGTCACAATGCTAAATGTCAAAAATGAAAAGTGTCACTATGAAAAAGGTCAAAAATAACAAATTTTAAGATAGCAAATGTCAAAACTGACAAATGTCACAATGCTAAATGTCAAAAATGAAAAGTGTCACCATGAAAAATGTCAAAAATGACAAATTTCAAGATGGCAAATGTCAAAGATGTCAAATGACAAATGTCACAATGCTAAATGTCAAAAATGAAAAGTGTCAAAAATGACAAATTTCAAGATGGCAAATGTCTAAGATGTCAAATGACAAATGTCACAATGCTAAATGTCAAAAATGAAAAGTGTCACTATGAAAAATGTCAAAAATAACAAATTTTAAGATGGCAAATGTCAAAGATGTCAAATGACAAATGTCACAATGCTAAATGTCAAAAAATAACAAATTTCAAGATGGCAAATGTCAAAGATGTCAAATGACAAATGTCACAATGCTAAATGTCAAAAATGAAAAGTGTCACCATGAAAAATGTCAAAAATGACAAATTTCAAGATGGCAAATGTCAAAACTGACAAATGTCACAATGCTAAATGTCAAAAATGAAAAGGGTCACCATGAAAAATGTCAAAAATAACAAATTTCAAGATGGCAAATGTCAAAGATGTCAAATGACAAATGTCACAATGCTAAATGTCAAAAATGAAAAGTGTCACCATGAAAAATGTCAAAAATAACAAATTTCAAGATGGCAAATGTCAACGATGTCAAATGACAAATGTTAAAATGCTAAATGTCAAAAATGAAAAGTGTCACCATGAAAAATGTCAAAAATGACAAATTTCAAGATGACAAATGTCAAAGATGTCAAATAACAAATGTCACAATGCTAAATGTCAAAAATGAAAAGTGTCACCATGAAAAATGTCAAAAATGACAAATTTCAAGATGGCAAATGTCAAAACTGAAAAATGTCACAATGCTAAATGTCAAAAATGAAAAGTGTCACCATGAAAAATGTCAAAAATAACAAATTTCAAGATGGCAAATGTCAAAGATGTCAAATGACAAATGTCACAATGCTAAATGTCAAAAATGAAAAGTGTCACCATGAAAAATGTCAAAAATGACAAATTTCAAGATGGCAAATATCAAAGATGTCAAATGACAAAAGTCACAATGCTAAATGTTAAAAATGACAAATTTCAAGATGGCAAATATCAAAGATGTCAAATGACAAATGTCACAATGCTAAATGTCAAAAGTGAAAAGTCTCACCATGAAAAATGTCAAAAATGACAAATTTCAAGATGGCAAATCTCAAAGATGTCAAATGACAAATGTCACAATGCTAAATGTCAAAAATGATAAGTGTCACCATAAAAAATGTCAAAAATGACAAATTTCAAGATGGCAAATATCAAAACTGACAAATGTCACAATGCTAAATGTCAAAAATGATAAGTGTCACCATGAAAAATGTCAAAAATGACAAATTTCAAGATGGCAAATGTCCAAGATGTCAAATGACAATTGTCACAATGCTAAATGTCAAAAATGACAAATTTCAAGATGGCTAATGTCAAAGATGTCAAATGACAAATGTCACAATGCTAAATGTCAAAAATAAAAAGTGTCACCATGAAAAATGTCAAAAATGACAAATTTCAAGATGGCAAATGTCAAAGATGTCAAATGACAAATGTCACAATGCTAAATGTCAAAAATGAAAAGTGTCACCATGAAAAATGTCAAAAATAACAAATTTCAAGATGGCAAATATCAAAGATGTCAAATGACAAATGTCACAATGCTAAATGTCAAAAATGAAAAGTGTCACCATGAAACATGTCAAAAATGATAAATTTCAAGATGGCAAATGTCAAAGATGTCAAATGACAAATGTCACAATGCTAAATGTCAAAAATGAAAAGTGTCACCATGAAAAATGTCAAAAATGACAAATTTCAAGATGGCAAATGTCAAAGATGTCAAATGACAAATGTCACAATGCTAAATGTCAAAAATGAAAAGTGTCACCATGAAAAATGTCAAAAATGACAAATTTCAAGATGGCAAATGTCAAAGATGTCAAATGACAAATGTCACAATGCTAAATGTCAAAAATGAAAAGTGTCACCATGAAAATTGTCAAAAATAACAAATTTCAAGATGGCAAATGTCAAAGATGTCAAATGACAAATGTCACAATACTAAATGTCACAAATGAAAAGTGTCACCATGAAAAATGTCAAAAATGACAAATTTCAAGATGGCAAATGTCAAAGATGTCAAATGACAAATGTCACAATGCTAAATGTCAAAAATGAAAAGTGTCACCATAAAAAATGTCAAAAATGACAAATTTCAAGATGGCAAATGTCAAAGATGTCAAATGACAAATGTCACAATGCTAAATGTCAAAAATGAAAAGTGTCACCATGAAAATTGTCAAAAATAACAAATTTCAAGATGGCAAATGTCAAAACTGACAAATGTCACAATGCTAAATGTCAAAAATGAAGAGTGTCACTATGAAAAATGTCAAAAATGACAAATTTCAAGATGGCAAATGTCAAAGATGTCAAATGACAAATGTCACAATGCTAAATGTCAAAAATGAAAAGTTTCACCATGAAAAATGTCAAAAATGACAAATTTTAAGATGGAAAATGTCAAAGATGTTAAATGACAAATGTCACAATGCTAAATGTCAAAAATGAAAAGTTTCACCATGAAAAATGTCAAAAATGACAAATTTTAAGATGGAAAATGTCAAAGATGTTAAATGACAAATGTCACAATGCTAAATGTCAAAAATGACAAATTTCAAGATGGCAAATGACAAATGTCACAATGCTAAATGTCAAAAATGAAAAGTGTCACCATGAAAAATGTCAAAAATGACAAATTTTAAGATGGAAAATGTCAAAGATGTTAAATGACAAATGTCACAATGCTAAATGTCAAAAATGAAAAGTGTCAAAAATGACAAATTTCAAGATGGCAAATGTCTAAGATGTCAAATGACAAATGTCACAATGCTAAATGTCAAAAATGAAAAGTGTCACCATGAAAAATGTCAAAAATGACAAATTTCAAGATGGCAAATGTCAAAACTGACAAATGTCACAATGCTAAATGTCAAAAATGAAGAGTGTCACTATGAAAAATGTCAAAAATGACAAATTTCAAGATGGCAAATGTCAAAGATGTCAAATGACAAATGTCACAATGCTAAATGTCAAAAATGAAAAGTGTCACCATGAAAAATGTCAAAAATGACAAATTTCAAGATGGCAAATGTCAAAGATGTCAAATGACAAATGTCACAATGCTAAATGTCAAAAATGAAAAGTGTCACCATGAAAATTGTCAAAAATAACAAATTTCAAGATGGCAAATGTCAAAGATGTCAAATGACAAATGTACAATACTAAATGTCAAAAATGAAAAGTGTCACCATGAAAAATGTCAAAAATGACAAATTTCAAGATGGCAAATGTCAAAGATGTCAAATGACAAATATCACAATGCTAAATGTCACAAATGACAAATTTCAAGATGGCAAATGTCAAAGATGTCAAATGACAAATGTCTCAATGCTAAATGTCTAAATGAAAAGTGTCACCATGAAAAATGTCAAAAATGAAAAATTTCAAGATGGCAAATGTCAAAGATGTCAAATGACAAATGTCACAATGCTAAATGTCAAAAATGACAAATTTCAAGATGGCAAATGTCAAAACTGACAAATGTCACAATGCTAAATGTCAAAAATGAAAAGTCTCACCATGAAAAATGACAAAAATAACAAATTTCAAGATGGCAAATGTCAAAGATGTCAAATGACAAATGTCACAATGCTAAATGTCAAAAATGACAAATTTCAAGATGGCAAATGTCAAAGATGTCAAATGTCACAATGCTAAATGTCAAAAATGAAAAGTGTCACCATGAAAAATGTCAAAAATGACAAATTTCAAGATGGCAAATGTCAAAGATGTCAAATGACAAATGTCACAATGCTAAATGTCAAAAATGAAAAGTGTCACCATGAAAAATGTCAAAAATGACAAATTACAAGATGACAAATGTCAAAACTGACAAATGTCACAATGCTAAATGTCCAAAATGAAAAGTGTCACCATGAAAAATGTCAAAAATGACAAATTTCAAGATGGCAAATGTCAAAGATGTCAAATGACAAATGTCACAATGCTAAATGTCAAAAATGAAAAGTGTCAAAAATGACAAATTTCAAGATGGCGAATGTCTAAGATGTCAAATGACAAATGTCACAATGCTAAATGTCAAAAATGAAAAGTGTCACCATGAAAAATGTCAAAAATGACAAATTTCAAGATGGCAAATGTCAAAACTGACAAATGTCAGAATGCTAAATGTCAAAAATGAAAAGTGTCACCATGAAAAATGTCAAAAATAACAAATTTCAAGATGGAAAATGTCAAAGATGTCAAATGACAAATGTCACAATGCTAAATGTCAAAAATGACAAATTTCAAGATGGCAAATGTCAAAGATGTCAAATGACAAATGTCACAATGCTAAATGTCAAAAATGAAAAGTGTCACCATGAAAAATGTCAAAAATGACAAATTTCAAGATGGCAAATATCAAAACTGACAAATGTCCAATGCTAAATGTCAAAAATGAAAAGTGTCACCATGAAAAATGTCAAAAATAACAAATTTCAAGATGGCAAATGTCAAAGATGTCAAATGACAAATGTCACAATGCTAAATGTCAAAAATGAAAAGTGTCACCATAAAAAATGTCAAAAATAACAAATTTCAAGATGGCAAATGTCAAAGATGTCAAATGACAAATGTCACAATGCTAAATGTCAAAAATGAAAAGTGTCACCATGAAAAATGTCAAAAATGACAAATTTCAGGATGGCAAATGTCAAAACTGACAAATGTCACAATGCTAAATGTCAAAAATGAAAAGTGTCACCATGAAAAATGTCAAAAATAACAAATTTCAAGATGGCAAATGTCAAAGATGTCAAATGACAAATGTCACAATGCTAAATGTCAAAATTGAAAAGTGTTACCATGAAAAATGTCAAAAATGACAAATTTCAAGATGGCAAATATCAAAGATGTCAAATGACAAATGTCACAATACTAAATGTCAAAAATGACAAATTTTAAGATGGCAAATGTCAAAGATGTCAAATGACAAATGTCACAATGCTAAATGTCAAAAATGAAAAGTGTCACTATGAAAAATGTCAAAAATGACAAATTTCAAGATGGCAATTGTCAAAGATGTCAAATGACAAATGTCACAATGCTAAATGTCAAAAATGAAGAGTGTCACTATGAAAAATGTCAAAAATGACAAATTTCAAGATGGCAAATGTCAAAGATGTCAAATGACAAATGTCGCAATGCTAAATGTCAAAAATGAAAAGTGTCACCATGAAAAATGTCAAAAATGACAAATTTCAAGATGGCAAATGTCAAAGATGTCAAATGACAAATGTCACAATGCTAAATGTCAAAAATGAAAAGTTTCACCATGAAAAATGTCAAAAATGACAAATTTCAAGATGGAAAATGTCAAAGATGTTAAATGACAAATGTCACAATGCTAAATGTCAAAAATGAAAAGTGTCAAAAATGACAAATTTCAAGATGGCAAATGTCTAAGATGTCAAATGACAAATGTCACAATGCTAAATGTCAAAAATGAAAAGTGTCACCATGAAAAATGTCAAAAATGACAAATTTCAAGATGGCAAATGTCAAAACTGACAAATGTCACAATGCTAAATGTCAAAAATGAAGAGTGTCACTATGAAAAATGTCAAAAATGACAAATTTCAAGATGGCAAATGTCAAAGATGTCAAATGACAAATGTCACAATGCTAAATGTCAAAAATGAAAAGTGTCACCATGAAAAATGTCAAAAATGACAAATTTCAAGATGGCAAATGTCAAAGATGTCAAATGAAAAATGTCACAATGCTAAATGTCAAAAATGAAATGTGTCACCATGAAAATTGTCAAAAATAACAAATTTCAAGATGGCAAATGTCAAAGATGTCAAATGACAAATGTCACAATACTAAATGTCAAAAATGAAAAGTGTCACCATGAAAAATGTCAAAAATGACAAATTTCAAGATGGCAAATGTCAAAGATGTCAAATGACAAATGTCTCAATGCTAAATGTCAAAAATGAAAAGTGTCACCATGAAAAATGTCAAAAATGACAAATTTCAAGATGGCAAATGTCAAAGATGTCAAATGACAAATGTCACAATGCTAAATGTCAAAAATGACAAATTTCAAGATGGCAAATGTCAAAACTGACAAATGTCACAATGCTAAATGTCAAAAATGAAAAGTGTCACCATGAAAAATGACAAAAATAACAAATTTCAAGATGGCAAATGTCAAAGATGTCAAATGACAAATGTCACAATGCTAAATGTCAAAAATGACAAATTTCAAGATGGCAAATGTCAAAGATGTCAAATGTCACAATGCTAAATGTCAAAAATGAAAAGTGTCACCATGAAAAATGTCAAAAATGACAAATTTCAAGATGGCAAATGTCAAAGATGTCAAATGACAAATGTCACAATGCTAAATGTCAAAAATGAAAAGTGTCACCATGAAAAATGTCAAAAATGACAAATTACAAGATGACAAATGTCAAAACTGACAAATGTCACAATGCTAAATGTCAAAAATGAAAAGTGTCACCATGAAAAATGTCAAAAATGACAAATTTCAAGATGGCAAATATCAAAGATGTCAAATGACAAATGTCAGAATGCTAAATGTCAAAAATGAAAAGTGTCAAAAATGACAAATTTCAAGATGGCGAATGTCTAAGATGTCAAATGACAAATGTCACAATGCTAAATGAAAAGTGTCACCATGAAAAATGTCAAAAATGACAAATTTCAAGATGGCAAATGTCAAAACTGACAAATGTCACAATGCTAAATGTCAAAAATGAAAAGTGTCACAATGAAAAATGTCAAAAATAACAAATTTCAAGATGGCAAATGTCAAAGATGTCAAATGACAAATGTCACAATGCTAAATGTCAAAAATGACAAATTTCAAGATGGCAAATGTCAAAGATGTCAAATGACAAATGTCACAATGCTAAATGTCAAAAATGAAAAGTGTCACCATGAAAAATGTCAAAAATGACAAATTTCAAGATGGCAAATGTCAAAACTGACAAATGTCACAATGCTAAATGTCAAAAATGAAAAGTGTCACCATGAAAAATGTCAAAAATAACAAATTTCAAGATGGCAAATGTCAAAGATGTCAAATGACAAATGTCACAATGCTAAATGTCAAAAATAAAAAGTGTCACCATGAAAAAAGTCAAAAATGACAAATTTCAAGATGGCAAATGTCAAAGATGTCAAATGACAAATGTCACAATGCTAAATGTCAAAAATGAAAAGTGTCACCATAAAAAATGTCAAAAATAACAAATTTCAAGATGGCAAATGTCAAAGATGTCAAATGACAAATGTCACAATGCTAAATGTCAAAAATGAAAAGTGTCACCATGAAAAATGTCAAAAATGACAAATTTCAAGATGGCAAATGTCAAAACTGACAAATGTCACAATGCTAAATGTCAAAAATGAAAAGTGTCACCATGAAAAATGTCAAAAATAACAAATTTCAAGATGGCAAATGTCAAAGATGTCAAATGACAAATGTCACAATGCTAAATGTCAAAAATGAAAAGTCTCACCATGAAAAATGTCAAAAATGACAAATTTCAAGATGGCAAATATCAAAGATGTCAAATGACAAATGTCACAATACTAAATGTCAAAAATGACAAATTTTAAGATGGCAAATGTCAAAGATGTCAAATGACAAATGTCACAATGCTAAATGTCAAAAATGATAAGTGTCACCATGAAAAATGTCAAAAATAACAAATTTCAAGATAGCAAATGTCAAAGATGTCAAATGACAAATGTCACAATGCTAAATGTCAAAAATGAAAAGTGTCACCATGAAAAATGTCAAAAATGACAAATTTCAAGATGGCAAATGTCAAAGAGGTCAAATGACAAATGTCACAATGCTAAATGTCAAAAATGAAAAGTGTCACCATGAAAAATGTCAAAAATAACAAATTTCAAGATGTCAAATGTCAAAGATGTCAAATGACAAATGTCACAATGCTAAATGTCAAAAATGAAAAGTGTCACCATGAAAAATGTCAAAAATGACAAATTTCAAGATGGCAAATATCAAAACTGACAAATGTCACAATGCTAAATGTCAAAAATGATAAGTGTCACCATGAAAAATGTCAAAAATGACAAATTTCAAGATGGCAAATGTCCAAGATGTCAAATGACAAATGTCACAATGCTAAATGTCAAAAATGAAAAGTGTCACCATGAAAAATGTCAATAATGACAAATCTCAAGATGGCAAATGTCAAAGATGTCAAATGACAAATGTCACAATGCTAAATGTCAAAAATGAAAAGTGTCACCATAAAAAATGTCAAAAATAACAAATTTCAAGATGGCAAATGTCAAAGATGTCAAATGACAAATGTCACAATGCTAAATGTCAAAAATGAAAAGTGTCACCATAAAAAATGTCAAAAATGACAAATTTCAAGATGGCAAATGTCAAAACTGACAAATGTCACAATGCTAAATGTCAAAAATGAAAAGTGTCACCATGAAAAATGTCAAAAATAACAAATTTCAAGATGGCAAATGTCAAAGATGTCAAATGACAAATGTCACAATGCTAAATGTCAAAAATAAAAAGTGTCACCATGAAAAATGTCAAAAATGACAAATTTCAAGATGGCAAATATCAAAGATGTCAAATGACAAATATCACAATACTAAATGTCCAAAATGACAAATTTTAAGATGGCAAATGTCAAAGATGTCAAATGACAAATGTCACAATGCTAAATGTCAAAAATGAAAAGTGTCACTATGAAAAATGTCAAAAATGACAAATTTCAAGATGGCAAATGTCAAAGATGTCAAATGACAAATGTCAAAATGCTAAATGTCAAAAATGATAAGTGTCACCATGAAAAATGTCAAAAATAACAAATTTCAAGATAGCAAATGTCAAAGATGTCAAATGACAAATGTCACAATGCTAAATGTCAAAAATGAAAAGTGTCACCATGAAAAATGTCAAAAATGACAAATTTCAAGATGGCAAATGTTAAAGATGTCAAATGACAAATGTCACAATGCTAAATGTCAAAAATGAAAAGTGTCACCATGAAAAATGTCAAAAATAACAAATTTCAAGATGGCAAATGTCAAAGATGTCAAATGACACATGTCACAATGCTAAATGTCAAAAATGAAAAGTGTCACCATGAAAAATGTCAAAAATGACAAATTTCAAGATGGCAAATATCAAAACTGACAAATGTCACTATGCTAAATGTCAAAAATGATAAGTGTCACCATGAAAAATGTCAAAAATGACAAATTTCAAGATGGCAAATGTCCAAGATGTCAAATGACAAATGTCACAATGCTAAATGTCAAAAATGACAAATTTCAAGATGGCAAATGACAAATGTCACAATGCTAAATGTCAAAAATGAAAAGTGTCACCATGAAAAATGTCGAAAATACCAAATTTCAAGATGGCAAATGTCAAAGATGTCAAATGACAAATGTTACAATGCTAAATGTCAAAAATGAAAAGTGTCACCATGAAAAATGTCAAAAATAACAAATTTCAAGGTGGCAAATGTAAAAGATGTCAAATGACAAATGTCACAATGCTAAATGTCAAAAATGAAAAGTGTCACCATGAAAAATGTCAAAAATGACAAATTTTAAGATGGCAAATATCAAGGATGTCAAATGACAAATGTCATAATGCTAAATGTCAAAAATGAAAAGTGTCACCATGAAAAATGTCAAAAATAACAAATTTCAAGATGGCAAATGTCAAAGATGTCAAATGACAAATGTCACAATGCTAAATGTCAAAAATGAAAAGTGTCACCATGAAAAATGTCAAAAATGACAAATTTCAAGATGGCAAATGTCAAAACTGACAAATGTCACAATGCCAAATGTCAAAAATGAAAAGTGTCACCATGAAAAATGTCAAAAATAACAAATTTCAAGATGGCAAATGTCAAAGATGTCAAATGACAAATGTCACAATGCTAAATGTCAAAAATGAAAAGTGTCACCATGAAAAATGTCAAAAATGACAAATTTCAAGATGGCAAATGTCAAAACTGACAAATGTCACAATGCTAAATGTCAAAAATGAAAAGTGTCACCATGAAAAATGTCAAAAATAACAAATTTCAAGATGGCAAATGTCAAAGATGTCAAATGACAAATGTCACAATGCTAAATGTCAAAAATGAAAAGTGTCACCATGAAAAATGTCAAAAATGACAAATTTCAAGATGGCAAATATCAAAACTGACAAATGTCACAATGCTAAATGTCAAAAATGATAAGTGTCACCATGAAAAATGTCAAAAATGACAAATTTCAAGATGGCAAATGTCCAAGATGTCAAATGACAAATGTCACAATGCTAAATGTCAAAAATGACAAATTTCAAGATGGCAAATGACAAATGTCACAATGCTAAATGTCAAAAATGAAAAGTGTCACCATGAAAAATGTCAAAAATGACAAATTTCAAGATGGCAAATGTCAAAGATGTCAAATGACAAATGTCACAATGCTAAATGTCAAAAATAAAAAGTGTCACCATGAAAAATGTCAAAAATGACAAATTTCAAGATGGCAAATGTCAAAACTGAGAAATGTCACAATGCTAAATGTCAAAAATAAAAAGTGTCACCATGAAAAATGTCAAAAATGACAAATTTCAAGATGGCAAATGTCAAAACTGACAAATGTCACAATGCTAAATGTCAAAAATGAAAAGTGTCACCATGAAAAATGTCAAAAATAACAAATTTCAAGATGGCAAATGTCAAAGATGTCAAATGACAAATGTCACAATGCTAAATGTCAAAAATGAAAAGTGTCACCATAAAAAATGTCAAAAATAACAAATTTCAAGATGGCAAATGTTAAAGATGTCAAATGACAAATGTTACAATGCTAAATGTCAAAAATGAAAAGTGTCACCATGAAAAATGTCAAAAATGACAAATCTCAAGATGGCAAATGTCAAAGATGTCAAATGACAAATGTCACAATGCTAAATGTCAAAAATGAAAAGTGTCACCATAAAAAATGTCAAAAATAACAAATTTCAAGATGGCAAATGTCAAAGATGTCAAATGACAAATGTCACAATGCTAAATGTCAAAAATGAAAAGTGTCACTATGAAAAATGTCAAAAATGACAAATTTCAAGATGGCAAATGTCAAAACTGACAAATGTCACAATGCTAAATGTCAAAAATGAAAAGTGTCACCATGAAAAATGTCAAAAATAACAAATTTCAAGATGACAAATGTGAAAGATGTCAAATGACAAATGTCACAATGCTAAATGTCAAAAATGAAAAGTGTCACCATGAAAAATTTCAAAAATGACAAATTTCAAGATGGCAAATATCAAAGATGTCAAATGACAAATGTCACAATACTAAATGTCAAAAATGACAAATTTTAAGATGGCAAATGTCAAAGATGTCAAATGACAAATGTCACAATGCTAAATGTCAAAAATGAAAAGTGTCACTATGAAAAATGTCAAAAATGACAAATTTCAAGATGGCAAATGTCAAAGATGTCAAATGACAAATGTCACAATGCTAAATGTCAAAAATGATAAGTGTCACCATGAAAAATGTCAAAAATAACAAATTTCAAGATGGCAAATGTCAAAGATGTCAAATGACAAATGTCACAATGCTAAATGTCAAAAATGACAAATTTCAAGATGGCAAATGACAAATGTCACAATGCTAAATGTCAAAAATGAAAAGTGTCACCATGAAAAATGTCAAAAATACCAAATTTCAAGATGGCAAATGTCAAAGATGTCAAATGACAAATGTTACAATGCTAAATGTCAAAAATGAAAAGTGTCACCATGAAAAATGTCAAAAATAACAAATTTCAAGGTGGCAAATGTCAAAGATGTCAAATGACAAATGTCACAATGCTTAATGTCAAAAATGAAAAGTGTCACCATGAAAAATGTCAAAAATGACAAATTTCAAGATGGCAAATATCAAAGATGTCAAATGACAAATGTCACAATGCTAAATGTCAAAAATGAAAAGTGTCACCATGAAAAATGTCAAAAATAACAAATTTCAAGATGGCAAATGTCAAAGATGTCAAATGACAAATGTCACAATGCTAAATGTCAAAAATGAAAAGTGTCACCATGAAAAATGTCAAAAATGACAAATTTCAAGATGGCAAATGTCAAAACTGACAAATGTCACAATGCCAAATGTCAAAAATGAAAAGTGTCACCATAAAAAATGTCAAAAATGACAAATTTCAAGATGGCAAATGTCAAAGATGTCAAATGACAAATGTCACAATGCTAAATGTCAAAAATGAAAAGTGTCAACAATGACAAATTTCAAGATGGCAAATGTCTAAGATGTCAAATGACAAATGTCACAATGCTAAATGTCAAAAATGAAAAGTGTCACCATGAAAAAGGTCAAAAATGACAAATTTCAAGATGGCAAATGTCAAAACTGACAAATGTCACAATGCTAAATGTCAAAAATGAAAAGTGTCACCATGAAAAATGTCAAAAATAACAAATTTCAAGATGGCAAATGTCAAAGATGTCAAATGACAAATGTCACAATGCTAAATGTCAAAAATGACAAATTTCAAGATGGCAAATGTCAAAGATGTCAAATGACAAATGTCACAATGCTAAATGTCAAAAATAAAAAGTGTCACCATGAAAAATGTCAAAAATGACAAATTTCAAGATAGCAAATGTCAAAACTGACAAATGTCACAATGCTAAATGTCAAAAATGAAAAGTGTCACCATGAAAAATGTCAAAAATAACAAATTTCAAGATGGCAAATGTCAAAGATGTCAAATGACAAATGTCACAATGCTAAATGTCAAAAATGAAAAGTGTCACCATGAAAAATGTCAAAAATAACAAATTTCAAGATGGCAAATGTCAAAGATGTCAAATAACAAATGTCACAATGCTAAATGTCAAAAATGAAAAGTGTCACCATGAAAAATGTCAAAAATGACAAATTTTAAGATGGCAAATGTCAAAACTGACAAATGTCACAATGCTAAATGTCAAAAATGAAAAGTGTCACCATGAAAAATGTCAAAAATAACAAATTTCAAGATGGCAAATGTCAAAGATGTCAAATGACAAATGTCACAATGCTAAATGTCGAAAATGAAAAGTGTCACCATGAAAAATGTCAAAAATGACAAATTTCAAGATGGCAAATATCAAAGATGTCAAATGACAAATGTCACAATACTAAATGTCAAAAATGACAAATTTTAAGATGGCAAATGTCAAAGATGTCAAATGACAAATGTCACAATGCTAAATGTCAAAAATGAAAAGTGTCACTATAAAAAATGTCAAAAATAACAAATTTCAAGATGGCAAATGTCAAAGATGTCAAATGACAAATGTCACAATGCTAAATGTCAAAAATGATAAGTGTCACCATGAAAAATGTCAAAAATAACAAATTTCAAGATAGCAAATGTCAAAGATGTCAAATGACAAATGTCACAATGCTAAATGTCAAAAATGAAAAGTGTCACCATGAAAAATGTCAAAAATGACAAATTTCAAGATGGCAAATGTCAAAGATGTCAAATGACAAATGTCACAATGCTAAATGTCAAAAATGAAAAGTGTCACCATGAAATATGTCAAAAATAACAAATTTCAAGATGGCAAATGTCAAAGATGTCAAATGACAAATGTCACAATGCTAAATGTCAAAAATGAAAAGTGTCACCATGAAAAATGTCAAAAATGACAAATTTCAAGATGGCAAATATCAAAACTGACAAATGTCACAATGCTAAATGTCAAAAATGATAAGTGTCACCATGAAAAATGTCAAAAATGACAAATTTCAAGATGGCAAATGTCAAAGATATCAAATGACAAATGTCACAATGCTAGATGTCAAAAATGACAAATTTCAAGATGGCAAATGACGAATGTCACAATGCTAAATGTCAAACATGAAAAGTGTCACCATGAAAAATGTCAAAAATGACAAATTTCAAGATGGCAAATGTCAAAGATGTCAAATGACAAATGTTACAATGCTAAATGTCAAAAATGAAAAGTGTCACCATGAAAAATGTCAAAAATAACAAATTTCAAGATGGCAAATGTCAAAGATGTCAAATGACAAATGTCACAATGCTAAATGTCAAAAATGAAAAGTGTCACCATGAAAAATGTCAAAAATGACAAATTTCAAGATGGCAAATATCAAAGATGTCAAATGACAAATGTCACAATGCTAAATGTCAAAAATGAAAAGTGTCACCATGAAAAATGTCAAAAATAACAAATTTCAAGATGGCAAATGTCAAAGATGTCAAATGACAAATGTCACAATGCTAAATGTCAAAAATGAAAAGTCTCACCATGAAAAATGTCAAAAATGACAAATTTCAAGATGGCAAATGTCAAAACTGAGAAATGTCACAATGCTAAATGTCAAAAATGAAAAGTGTCACCATGAAAAATGTCAAAAATGACAAATTTCAAGATGGCAAATGTCAAAACTGACAAATGTCACAATGCTAAATGTCAAAAATGAAAAGTGTCACCATGAAAAATGTCAAAAATAACAAATTTCAAGATGGCAAATGTCAAAGATGTCAAATGACAAATGTCAAAATGCTAAATGTCAAAAATGAAAAGTGTCACCATGAAAAATGTCAAAAATAACAAATTTCAAGATGGCAAATGTCAAAGATGTCAAATGACAAATGTTACAATGCTAAATGTCAAAAATGAAAAGTGTCACCATGAAAAATGTCAAAAATGACAAATCTCAAGATGGCAAATGTCAAAGATGTCAAATGACAAATGTCACAATGCTAAATGTCAAAAATGAAAAGTGTCACCATAAAAAATGTCAAAAATAACAAATTTCAAGATGGCAAATGTCAAAGATGTCAAATGACAAATGTCACAATGCTAAATGTCAAAAATGAAAAGTGTCACCATGAAAAATGTCAAAAATGACAAATTTCAAGATGGCAAATGTCAAAACTGACAAATGTCACAATGCTAAATGTCAAAAATGAAAAGTGTCACCATGAAAAATGTCAAAAATAACAAATTTCAAGATGGCAAATGTCAAAGATGTCAAATGACAAATGTCACAATGCTAAATGTCAAAAATGAAAAGTGTCACCATGAAAAATGTCAAAAATGACAAATTTCAAGATGGCAAATATCAAAGATGTCAAATGACAAATATCACAATACTAAATGTCAAAAATGACAAATTTTAAGATGGCAAATGTCAAAGATGTCAAATGACAAATGTCACAATGCTAAATGTCAAAAATGAAAAGTGTCACTATGAAAAATGTCAAAAATGACAAATTTCAAGATGGCAAATGTCAAAGATGTCAAATGACAAATGTCACAATGCTAAATGTCAAAAATGATAAGTGTCATCATGAAAAATGTCAAAAAAACCAAATTTTAAGATAGCAAATGTCAAAGATGTCAAATGACAAATGTCACAATGCTAAATGTCAAAAATGAAAAGTGTCACCATGAAAAATGTCAAAAATGACAAATTTCAAGATGGCAAATGTTAAAGATGTCAAATGACAAATGTCACAATGCTAAATGTCAAAAATGAAAAGTGTCACCATGAAAAATGTCAAAAATAACAAATTTCAAGATGGCAAATGTCAAAGATGTCAAATGACACATGTCACAATGCTAAATGTCAAAAATGAAAAGTGTCACCATGAAAAATGTCAAAAATGACAAATTTCAAGATAGCAAATATCAAAACTGACAAATGTCACAATGTTAAATGTCAAAAATGATAAGTGTCACCATGAAAAATGTCAAAAATGACAAATTTCAAGATGGCAAATGTCCAAGATGTCAAATGACAAATGTCACAATGCTAAATGTCAAAAATGACAAATTTCAAGATGGCAAATGACAAATGTCACAATGCTAAATGTCAAAAATGAAAAGTGTCACCATGAAAAATGTCGAAAATACCAAATTTCAAGATGGCAAATGTCAAAGATGTCAAATGACAAATGTTACAATGCTAAATGTCAAAAATCAAAAGTGTCACCATGAAAAATGTCAAAAATAACAAATTTCAAGGTGGCAAATGTCAAAGATGTCAAATGACAAATGTCACAATGCTAAATGTCAAAAATGAAAAGTGTCACCATGAAAAATGTCAAAAATGACAAATTTCAAGATGGCAAATATCAAAGATGTCAAATGACAAATGTCACAATGCTAAATGTCAAAAATGAAAAGTGTCACCATGAAAAATGTCAAAAATAACAAATTTCAAGATGGCAAATGTCAAAGATGTCAAATGACAAATGTCACAATGCTAAATGTCAAAAATGAAAAGTGTCACCATGAAAAATGTCAAAAATGACAAATTTCAAGATGGCAAATGTCAAAACTGACAAATGTCACAATGCCAAATGTCAAAAATGAAAAGTGTCACCATGAAAAATGTCAAAAATGACAAATTTCAAGATGGCAAATGTAAAAGATGTCAAATGACAAATGTCACAATGCTAAATGTCAAAAATGAAAAGTGTCAAAAATGACAAATTTCAAGATGGCAAATGTCTAAGATGTCAAATGACAAATGTCACAATGCTAAATGTCAAAAATGAAAAGTGTCACCATGAAAAATGTCAAAAATGACAAATTTCAAGATGGCAAATGTCAAAACTGACAAATGTCACAATGCTAAATGTCAAAAATGAAAAGTGTCACCATGAAAAATGTCAAAAATAACAAATTTCAAGATGGCAAATGTCAAAGATGTCAAATGACAAATGTCACAATGCTAAATGTCAAAAATGAAAAGTGTCACCATGAAAAATGTCAAAAATGACAAATTTCAAGATGGCAAATATCAAAACTGACAAATGTCACAATGCTAAATGTCAAAAATGATAAGTGTCACCATGAAAAATGTCAAAAATGACAAATTTCAAGATGGCAAATGTCCAAGATGTCAAATGACAAATGTCACAATGCTAAATGTCAAAAATGACAAATTTCAAGATGGCAAATGACAAATGTCACAATGCTAAATGTCAAAAATGAAAAGTGTCACCATGAAAAATGTCAAAAATGACAAATTTCAAGATGGCAAATGTCAAAGATGTCAAATGACAAATGTTACAATGCTAAATGTCAAAAATGAAAAGTGTCACCATGAAAAATGTCAAAAATAACAAATTTCAAGATGGCAAATGTCAAAGATGTCAAATGACAAATGTCACAATGCTAAATGTCAAAAATGAAAAGTGTCACCATGAAAAATGTCAAAAATGACAAATTTCAAGATGGCAAATGTCAAAACTGAGAAATGTCACAATGCTAAATGTCAAAAATGAAAAGTGTCACCATGAAAAATGTCAAAAATGACAAATTTCAAGATGGCAAATGTCAAAACTGACAAATGTCACAATGCTAAATGTCAAAAATGAAAAGTGTCACCATGAAAAATGTCAAAAATAACAAATTTCAAGATGGCAAATGTCAAAGATGTCAAATGACAAATGTCACAATGCTAAATGTCAAAAATGAAAAGTGTCACCATGAAAAATGTCAAAAATAACAAATTTCAAGATGGCAAATGTCAAAGATGTCAAATGACAAATGTTACAATGCTAAATGTCAAAAATGAAAAGTGTCACCATGAAAAATGTCAAAAATGACAAATCTCAAGATGGCAAATGTCAAAGATGTCAAATGACAAATGTCACAATGCTAAATGTCAAAAATAAAAAGTGTCACCATAAAAAATGTCAAAAATAACAAATTTCAAGATGGCAAATGTCAAAGATGTCAAATGACAAATGTCACAATGCTAAATGTCAAAAATGAAAAGTGTCACTATGAAAAATGTCAAAAATGACAAATTTCAAGATGGCAAATGTCAAAACTGACAAATGTCACAATGCTAAATGTCAAAAATGAAAAGTGTCACCATGAAAAATGTCAAAAATAACAAATTTCAAGATGGCAAATGTCAAAGATGTCAAATGACAAATGTCACAATGCTAAATGTCAAAAATGAAAAGTGTCACCATGAAAAATGTCAAAAATGACAAATTTCAAGATGGCAAATATCAAAGATGTCAAATGACAAATGTCACAATACTAAATGTCAAAAATGACAAATTTTAAGATGGCAAATGTCAAAGATGTCAAATGACAAATGTCACAATGCTAAATGTCAAAAATGAAAAGTGTCACTATGAAAAATGTCAAAAATGACAAATTTCAAGATGGCAAATGTCAAAGATGTCAAATGACAAATGTCACAATGCTAAATGTCAAAAATGATAAGTGTCACCATGAAAAATGTCAAAAATAACAAATTTCAAGATAGCAAATGTCAAAGATGTCAAATGACAAATGTCACATTGCTAAATGTCAAAAATGAAAAGTGTCACCATGAAAAATGTCAAAAATGACAAATTTCAAGATGGCAAATGTTAAAGATGTCAAATGACAAATGTCACAATGCTAAATGTCAAAAATGAAAAGTGTCACCATGAAAAATGTCAAAAATAACAAATTTCAAGATGGCAAATGTCAAAGATGTCAAATGACACATGTCACAATGCTAAATGTCAAAAATGAAAAGTGTCACCATGAAAAATGTCAAAAATGACAAATTTCAAGATGGCAAATATCAAAACTGACAAATGTCACAATGCTAAATGTCAAAAATGATAAGTGTCACCATGAAAAATGTCAAAAATGACAAATTTCAAGATGGCAAATGTCCAAGATGTCAAATGACAAATGTCACAATGCTAAATGTCAAAAATGACAAATTTCAAGATGGCAAATGACAAATGTCACAATGCTAAATGTCAAAAATGTAAAGTGTCACCATGAAAAATGTCAAAAATACCAAATTTCAAGATGGCAAATGTCAAAGATGTCAAATGACAAATGTTACAATGCTAAATGTCAAAAATGAAAAGTGTCACCATGAAAAATGTCAAAAATAACAAATTTCAAGGTGGCAAATGTCAAAGATGTCAAATGACAAATGTCACAATGCTAAATGTCAAAAATGAAAAGTGTCACCATGAAAAATGTCAAAAATGACAAATTTCAAGATGGCAAATATCAAAGATGTCAAATGACAAATCTCACAATGCTAAATGTCAAAAATGAAAAGTGTCACCATGAAAAATGTCAAAAATAACAAATTTCAAGATGGCAAATGTCAAAGATGTCAAATGACAAATGTCACAAAGCTAAATGTCAAAAATGAAAAGTGTCACCATGAAAAATGTCAAAAATGACAAATTTCAAGATGGCAAATGTCAAAACTGACAAATGTCACAATGCCAAATGTCAAAAATGAAAAGTGTCACCATGAAAAATGTCAAAAATGACAAATTTCAAGATGGCAAATGTCAAAGATGTCAAATGACAAATGTCACAATGCTAAATGTCAAAAATGAAAAGTGTCAAAAATGACAAATTTCAAGATGGCAAATGTCTAAGATGTCAAATGACAAATGTCACAATGCTAAATGTCAAAAATGAAAAGTGTCACCATGAAAAATGTCAAAAATGACAAATTTCAAGATGGCAAATGTCAAAACTGACAAATGTCACAATGCTAAATGTCAAAAATGAAAAGTGTCACCATGAAAAATGTCAAAAATAACAAATTTCAAGATGGCAAATGTCAAAGATGTCAAATGACAAATGTCACAATGCTAAATGTCAAAAATGACAAATTTCAAGATGGCAAATGTCAAAGATGTCAAATGACAAATGTCACAATGCTAAATGTCAAAAATAAAAAGTGTCACCATGAAAAATGTCAAAAATGACAAATTTCAAGATAGCAAATGTCAAAACTGACAAATGTCACAATGCTAAATGTCAAAAATGAAAAGTGTCACCATGAAAAATGTCAAAAATAACAAATTTCAAGATGGCAAATGTCAAAGATGTCAAATGACAAATGTTACAATGCTAAATGTCAAAAATGAAAAGTGTCACCATGAAAAATGTCAAAAATGACAAATTTCAAGATGGCAAATGTCAAAGATGTCAAATGACAAATGTCACAATGCTAAATGTCAAAAATGAAAAGTGTCACCATGAAAAATGTCAAAAATAACAAATTTCAAGATGGCAAATGTCAAAGATGTCAAATGACAAATGTCACAATGCTAAATGTCAAAAATGAAAAGTGTCACCATGAAAAATGTCAAAAATGACAAATTTTAAGATGGCAAATGTCAAAACTGACAAATGTCACAATGCTAAATGTCAAAAATGAAAAGTGTCACCATGAAAAATGTCAAAAATAACAAATTTCAAGATGGCAAATTTCAAAGATGTCAAATGACAAATGTCACAATGCTAAATGTCGAAAATGAAAAGTGTCACCATGAAAAATGTCAAAAATGACAAATTTCAAGATGGCAAATATCAAAGATGTCAAATGACAAATGTCACAATACTAAATGTCAAAAATGACAAATTTTAAGATGGCAAATGTCAAAGATGTCAAATGACAAATGTCACAATGCTAAATGTCAAAAATGAAAAGTGTCACTATAAAAAATGTCAAAAATAACAAATTTCAAGATGGCAAATGTCAAAGATGTCAAATGACAAATGTCACAATGCTAAATGTCAAAAATGATAAGTGTCACCATGAAAAATGTCAAAAATAACAAATTTCAAGATAGCAAATGTCAAAGATGTCAAATGACAAATGTCACAATGCTAAATGTCAAAAATGAAAAGTGTCACCATGAAAAATGTCAAAAATGACAAATTTCAAGATGGCAAATGTCAAAGATGTCAAATGACAAATGTCACAATGCTAAATGTCAAAAATGAAAAGTGTCACCATGAAATATGTCAAAAATAACAAATTTCAAGATGGCAAATGTCAAAGATGTCAAATGACAAATGTCACAATGCTAAATGTCAAAAATGAAAAGTGTCACCATGAAAAATGTCAAAAATGACAAATTTCAAGATGGCAAATATCAAAACTGACAAATGTCACAATGCTAAATATCAAAAATGATAAGTGTCACCATGAAAAATGTCAAAAATGACAAATTTCAAGATGGCAAATGTCAAAGATGTCAAATGACAAATGTCACAATGCTAAATGTCAAAAATGACAAATTTCAAGATGGCAAATGACAAATTTCAAGATGGCAAATGACAAATGTCACAATGCTAAATGTCAAAAATGAAAAGTGTCACCATGAAAAATGTCAAAAATGACAAATTTCAAGATGGCAAATGTCAAAGATTTCAAATGACAAATGTTACAATGCTAAATGTCAAAAATGAAAAGTGTCACCATGAAAAATGTCAAAAATAACAAATTTCAAGATGGCAAATGTCAAAGATGTCAAATGACAAATGTCACAATGCTAAATGTCAAAAATGAAAAGTGTCACCATGAAAAATGTCAAAAATGACAAATTTCAAGATGGCAAATATCAAAGATGTCAAATGACAAATGTCACAATGCTAAATATCAAAAATGAAAAGTGTCACCATGAAAAATGTCAAAAATAACAAATTTCAAGATGGCAAATGTCAAAGATGTCAAATGACAAATGTCACAATGCTAAATGTCAAAAATGAAAAGTGTCACCATGAAAAATGTCAAAAATGACAAATTTCAAGATGGCAAATGTCAAAACTGACAAATGTCACAATGCCAAATGTCAAAAATGAAAAGTGTCACCATGAAAAATGTCAAAAATGACAAATTTCAAGATGGCAAATGTCAAAGATGTCAAATGACAAATGTCACAATGCTAAATGTCAAAAATGAAAAGTGTCACCATGAAAAATGTCAAAAATAACAAATTTCAAGATGGCAAATGTCAAAGATGTCAAATGACAAATGTCACAATGCTAAATGTCAAAAATGAAAAGTGTCACCATGAAAAATGTCAAAAATGACAAATTTCAAGATGGCAAATGTCAAAGATGTCAAATGACAAATGTCACAATGCTAAATGTCAAAAATGAAAAGTGTCATCATGAAAAATGTCAAAAATGACAAATTTCAAGATGGCAAATGTCAAAACTGACAAATGTCACAATGCTAAATGTCAAAAATGATAAGTGTCACCATGAAAAATGTCAAAAATGACAAATTTCAAGATGGCAAATGTCCAAGATGTCAAATGACAAATGTCACAATGCTAAATGTCAAAAGTGAAAAGTGTCACCATGAAAAATGTCAAAAATGACAAATTTTAAGATGGCAAATGTCAAAGATGTCAAATGACAAATGTCACAATGCTAAATGTCAAAAATGATAAGTGTCACCATGAAAAATGTCAAAAATAACAAATTTCAAAATGGCAAATGTCAAAGATGTCAAATGACAAATGTCACAATGCTAAATGTCAAAAATGAAAAGTGTCACCATGAAAAATGTCAAAAATGACAAATTTCAAGATGGCAAATGTCAAAGATGTCAAATGACAAATGTCACAATGCTAAATGTCAAAAATGAAAAGTGTCACCATGAAAAATGTCAAAAATAATAAATTTCAAGATGGCAAATGTCAAAGATGTCAAATGACAAATGTCACAATGCTAAATGTCAAAAATGAAAAGTGTTACCATGAAAAATGTCAAAAATGATAATTTTCTAGATGGCAAATATCAAAACTGACAAATGCCACAATGCTAAATGTCAAAAATGATAAGTGTCACCATGAAAAATGTCAAAAATGACAAATTTTAAGATGACAAATGTCAAAACTGACAAATGTCACAATGCTAAATGTCAAAAATGAAAAGTGTCACCATGAAAAATGTCAAAAATGACAAATTTCAAGATGGCAAATGTCAAAGATGTCAAATGACAAATGTCACAATGCTAAATGTCAAAAATGAAAAGTGTCACCATGAAAAATGTCAAAAATGACAAATTTCAAGATGGCAAATGTCAAAGATTCAAATGACAAATGTCACAATGCTAAATGTCAAAAATGACAAATTTCAAGATGGCAAATGTCAAAACTGACAAATCTCACAATGCTAAATGTCAAAAATGAAAAGTGTCAAAAATGACAAATTTCAAGATGGCAAATGTCTAAGATGTCAAATGACAAATGTCACAATGCTAAATGTCAAAAATGAAAAGTGTCACCATGAAAAATGTCAAAAATGAAAAATTTTAAGATGGCAAATGTCAAAACTGAGAAATGTCACAATGCTAAATGTCAAAAATGAAAAGTGTCACCATAAAATGTCAAAAATGACAAATTTCAAGATGGCAAATGTCAAAGATGTCAAATGACAAATGTCACAATGCTAAATGTCAAAAATGAAAAGTGTCACCATGAAAAATGTCAAAAATGACAAATTTCAAGATGGCAAATGTCAAAACTGACAAATGTCACAATGCTAAATGTCAAAAATGAAAAGTCTCACCATGAAAAATGTCAAAAATAACAAATTTCAAAATGGCAAATGTCAAAGATGTCAAATGACAAATGTCACAATGCTAAATGTTAAAAATGAAAAGTGTCACCATGAAAAATGTCAAAAATGACAAATTTCAAGATGGCAAATGTCAAAGATGTCAAATGACAAATGTCACAATGCTAAATGTCAAAAATGAAAAGTGTCACCATGAAAAATGTCAAAAATAACAAATTTCAAGATGGCAAATGTCAAAGATGTCAAATGACAAATGTCACAATGCTAAATGTCAAAAATGAAAAGTGTCACCATGAAAAATGTCAAAAATGACAAATTTCAAGATGGCAAATGTCAAAGATG
Source organism: Altica lythri (assembly GCA_964028335.1). Taxonomy (NCBI): domain Eukaryota; kingdom Metazoa; phylum Arthropoda; class Insecta; order Coleoptera; family Chrysomelidae; genus Altica; species Altica lythri. The sequence goes on along the minus strand of OZ034800.1, from coordinate 9,834,819 downwards.
TCAAATGACAAATGTCACAATGCTAAATGTCAAAAATGAAAAGTGTCACTATGAAAAATGTCAAAAATGACAAATTTCAAAATGGTAAATATCCAAGATGTCAAATGACAATTGTCACAATGCTAAATGTCAAAAATGAAAAGTGTCACCATGAAAAATGTCAAAAATGACAAATTTCAAGATGGCAAATGTCAAAGATGTCAAATGACAAATGTCACAATGCTAAATGTCAAAAATGAAAAGTGTCAAAAATGACAAATTTCAAGATGGCAAATGTCAAAGATGTCAAATGACAAATGTCACAATGCTAAATGTCAAAAATGAAAAGTGTCACCATGAAAAATGCCAAAAATAACAAATTTCAAGATGGCAAATGTTAAAACTGACAAATGTCACAATGCTAAATGTCAAAAATGAAAAGTGTTACCATGAAAAATGTCAAAAATAACAAATTTCAAGATGGCAAATGTCAAAGATGTCAAATGACAAATGTCACAATGCTAAATGTCAAAAATGAAAAGTGTCACCATGAAAAATGTCAAAAATGACAAATTTCAAGATGGCAAATATCAAAGATGTCAAATGACAAATGTCACAATACTAAATGTCAAAAATGACAAATTTTAAGATGGCAAATGTCAAAGATGTCAAATGACAAATGTCACAATGCTAAATGTCAAAAATGAAAAGTGTCACTATGAAAAATGTCAAAAATGACAAATTTCAAGATGGCAAATGTCAAAGATGTCAAATGACAAATGTCACAATGCTAAATGTCAAAAATGATAAGTGTCACCATGAAAAATGTCAAAAATAACAAATTTCAAGATAGCAAATGTCAAAGATGTCAAATGACAAATGTCACAATGCTAAATGTCAAAAATGAAAAGTGTACCAATGAAAAATGTCAAAAATGACAAATTTCAAGATGGCAAATGTTAAAACTGACAAATGTCACAATGCTAAATGTCAAAAATGAAAAGTGTCACCATGAAAAATGTCAAAAATAACAAATTTTAAGATGGCAAATGTCAAAGATGTCAAATGACAAATGTCACAATGCTAAATGTCAAAAATGAAAAGTGTCACCATGAAAAATGTCAAAAATGACAAATTTCAAAATGGCAAATATCAAAGATGTCAAATGACAAATGTCACAATGCTAAATGTCAAAAATGACAAATTTCAAGATGGCAGTCACAATGCTAAATGTCAAAAGTGAAAAGTCTCACCATGAAATATGTCAAAAATGACAAATTTCAAGATGGCAAATGTCAAAGATGTCAAATGACAAATGTCACAATGCTAAATGTCAATAATGAAAAGCGTCACCATGAAAAATGTCAAAAATAACAAATTTCAAGATGGCAAATATCAAAGATGTCAAATGACAAATGTCACAATGCTAAATGTCAAAAATGAAAAGTGTCACCATGAAAAATGTCAAAAATGACAAATTTCAAAATGGCAAATATCAAAGATGTCAAATGACAAATGTCGCAATGCTAAATGTCAAAAATGAAAAGTGTCACCATGAAAAATATCAAAAATGACAAATTTCAAGATGGCAAATATCAAAGATGTCAATTGACAAATGTCACAATGCTAAATGTCAAAAATGACAAATTTCAAGATGGCAAATGTCAAAGATGTCAAATGACAAATGTCACAATGCTAAATGTCAAAAGTGAAAAGTGTCACCATGAAAAATATCAAAAATGACAAATTTCAAGATGGCAAATGTCAAAGATGTCAAATGACAAATGTCACAATGCTAAATGTCAAAAATGATAAGTGTCACCATGAAAAATGTCAAAAATAACAAATTTCAAGATGGCAAATGTCAAAGATGTCAAATGACAAATGTCACAATGCTAAATGTCAAAAATGAAAAGTGTCACCATGAAAAATGTCAAAACTGACAAATTTCAAGATGGCAAATGTCAAAGATGTCAAATGACAAATGTCACAATGCTAAATGTCAAAAATGAAAAGTGTCACCATGAAAAATGTCAAAAATAACAAATTTTAAGATGGCAAATGTCAAAGATGTCAAATGACAAATGTCACAATGCTAAATGTCAAAAATGAAAAGGGTCACCATGAAAAATGTCAAAAATGACAAATTTCAAGATGGCAAATATCAAAACTGAAAAATGTCACAATGCTAAATGTCAAAAATGATAAGTGTCACCATGAAAAATGTCAAAAATGACAAATTTCAAGATGGCAAATGTCAAAGATGTCAAATGACAAATGTCACAATGCTAAATGTCAAAAATGAAAAGTGTCACCATGAAAAATGTCAAAAATGACAAATTTCAAGATGGCAAATGTCAAAGATGTCAAATGACAAATGTCACAATGCTAAATGTCAAAAATGACAAATTTCAAGATGGCAAATGTCAAAACTGACAAATGTCACAATGCTAAATGTCAAAAATGAAAAGTGTCAAAAATGACAAATTTCAAGATGGCAAATGTCTAAGATGTCAAATGACAAATGTCACAATGCTAAATGTCAAAAATGAAAAGTGTCACCATGAAAAATGTCCAAAATGAAAAATTTCAAGATGGCAAATGTCAAAACTGAGAAATGTCACAATGCTAAATGTCAAAAATGAAAAGTGTCACCATAAAATGTCAAAAATGACAAATTTCAAGATGGCAAATGTCAAAGATGTCAAATGACAAATGTCACAATGCTAAATGTCAAAAATGAAAAGTGTCAAAAATGACAAATTTCAAGATGGCAAATGTCAAAACTGACAAATGTCACAATGCTAAATGTCAAAAATGAAAAGTGTTACCATGAAAAATGTCAAAAATAACAAATTTCAAGATGGCAAATGTCAAAGATGTCAAATGACAAATGTCACAATGCTAAATGTCAAAAATGACAAATTTCAAGATAGCAAATGTCAAAGATGTCAAATGACAAATGTCACAATGCTAAATGTCAAAAATGAAAAGTGTCACCATGAAAAATGTCAAAAATGACAAATTTCAAGATGGCAAATGTCAAAACTGACAAATGTCACAATGCTAAATGTCAAAAATGAAAAGTCTCACCATGAAAAATGTCAAAAATAACAAATTTCAAGATGGCAAATGTCAAAGATGTCAAATGACAAATGTCACAATGCTAAATGTCAAAAATGAAAAGTGTCACCATGAAAAATGTCAAAAATAACAAATTTCAAGATGGCAAATGTCAAAGATGTCAAATGACAAATGTTACAATGCAAAATGTCAAAAATAAAAAGTGTCACCATGAAAAATGTCAAAAATGACAAATTTCAAGATGGCAAATGTCAAAGATGTCAAATGACAAATGTCACAATGCTAAATGTCAAAAATGAAAAGTGTCACCATGAAAAATGTCAAAAATAACAAATTTCAAGATGGCAAATGTCAAAGATGTCAGTTGACAAATGTCACAATGCTAAATGTCAAAAATGAAAAGTGTCACCATGAAAAATGTCAAAAATGACAAATTTCAAGATGGCAAATGTTAAAACTGACAAATGTCACAATGCTAAATGTCAAAAATGAAAAGTGTCACCATGAAAAATGTCAAAAATAACAAATTTCAAGATGGCAAATGTCAAAGATGTCAAATGACAAATGTCACAATGCTAAATGTCAAAAATGAAAAGTGTCACCATGAAAAATGTCAAAAATGACAAATTTCAAAATGGCAAATATCAAAGATGTCAAATGACAAATGTCACAATGCTAAATGTCAAAAATGACAAATTTTAAGATGGCAAATGTCACAATGCTAAATGTCAAAAGTGAAAAGTGTCACCATGAAATATGTCAAAAATGACAAATTTCAAGATGGCAAATGACAAAGATGTCAAATGACAAATGTCACAATGCTAAATGTCAAAAATGATAAGTGTCACCATGAAAAATGTCAAAAATAACAAATTTCAAGATGGCAAATGTCAAAGATGTCAAATGACAAATGTCACAATGCTAAATGTCAAAAATGAAAAGTGTCACCATGAAAAATGTCAAAAATGACAAATTTCAAGATGGCAAATGTCAAAGATGTCAAATGACAAATGTCACAATGCTAAATGTCAATAATGAAAAGCGTCACCATGAAAAATGTCAAAAATAACAAATTTCAAGATGGCAAATATCAAAGATGTCAAATGACAAATGTCACAATGCTAAATGTCAAAAATGAAAAGAGTCACCATGAAAAATGTCAAAAATGACAAATTTCAAAATGGCAAATATCAAAGATGTCAAATGACAAATGTCACAATGCTAAATGTCAAAAATAAAAAGTGTCACCATGAAAAATGTCAAAAATAACAAATTTCAAGATGGCAAATGTCAAAGATGTCAAATGACAAATGTCACAATGCTAAATGTCAAAAATGATAAGTGTCACCATAAAAATGTCAAAAATAACAAATTTCAAGATGGCAAATGACAAAGATGTCAAATGACAAATGTCACAATGCTAAATGTCAAAAATGAAAAGTGTCACCATGAAAAATGTCAAAAATGACAAATTTCAAGATGGCAAATATCAAAGATGTCAAATGACAAATGTCACAATGCTAAATGTCAAAAATGACAAATTTCTAGATGGCAAATGTCAAAGATGTCAAATGAGAAATGTCACAATGCTAAATGTCAAAAGTGAAAAGTGTCACCATGAAAAATGTCAAAAATGACAAATTTCAAGATGGCAAATGTCAAAGATGTCAAATGACAAATGTCACAATGCTAAATGTCAAAAATGATAAGTGTCACCATAAAAAATGTCAAAAATAACAAATTTCAAGATGGCAAATGTCAAATGACAAATGTCACAATGCTAAATGTCAAAAATGAAAAGTGTCACCATGAAAAATGTCAAAAATGACAAATTTCAAAATGGCAAATGTCAAAGATGTCAAATGACAAATGTCACAATGCTAAATGTCAAAAATGAAAAGTGTCACCATGAAAAATGTCAAAAATAACAAATTTCAAGATGGCAAATGTCAAAGATGTCAAATGACAAATGTCACAATGCTAAATGTCAAAAATGAAAAGGGTCACCATGAAAAATGTCAAAAATGACAAATTTCAAGATGGCAAATATCAAAACTGACAAATGTCACAATACTAAATGTCAAAAATGATAAGTGTCACCATGAAAAATGTAAAAAATGACAAATTTCAAGATGGCAAATGTCAAAGATGTCAAATGACAAATGTCACAATGCTAAATGTCAAAAATGAAAAGTGTCACCATGAAAAATGTCAAAAATGACAAATTTCAAGATGGCAAATGTCAAAGATGTCAAATGACAAATGTCACAATGCTAAATGTCAAAAATGACAAATTTCAAGATGGCAAATGTCAAAACTGACAAATGTCACAATGCTAAATGTCAAAAATGAAAAGTGTCAAAAATGACAAATTTCAAGATGGCAAATATCTAAGATGTCAAATGACAAATGTCACAATGCTAAATGTCAAAAATGAAAAGTGTCACCATGAAAAATGTCAAAAATGAAAAATTTCAAGATGGCAAATATCAAAACTGAGAAATGTCACAATGCTAAATGTCAAAAATGAAAAGTGTCACCATAAAATGTCAAAAATGACAAATTTCAAGATGGCAAATGTCAAAGATGTCAAATGACAAATGTCACAATGCTAAATGTCAAAAATGAAAAGTGTCACCATGAAAAATGTCAAAAATGACAAATTTCAAGATGACAAATGTCAAAACTGACAAATGTCACAATGCTAAATGTCAAAAATGAAAAGTGTCACCATGAAAAATGTCAAAAATAACAAATTTCAAGATGGCAAATGTCAAAGATGTCAAATGACAAATGTCACAATGCTAAATGTCAAAAATAACAAATTTCAAGATGGCAAATGTCAAAGATGTCAAATGACAAATGTCACAATGCTAAATGTCAAAAATGAAAAGTGTCACCATGAAAAATGTCAAAAATAACAAATTTCAAGATGGCAAATGTCAAAGATGTCAAATGACAAATGTCACAATGCTAAATGTCAAAAATGAAAAGTGTCACCATGAAAAATGTCAAAAATGACAAATTTCAAGATGGCAAATATCAAAACTGACAAATGTCACAATGCTAAATGTCAAAAATGATAAGTGTCACCATGAAAAATGTCAACAATGACAAATTTCAAGATGGCAAATGTCAAAGATGTCAAATGACAAATGTCACAATGCTAAATGTCAAAAATGACAAATTTCAAGATGGCAAATGACAAATGTCACAATGCTAAATGTCAAAAATGAAAAGTGTCACCATGAAAAATGTCAAAAATGACAAATTTCAAGATGGCAAATGTCAAAGATGTCAAATGACAAATGTTACAATGCTAAATGTCAAAAATGAAGAGTGTCACCATGAAAAATGTCAAAAATAACAAATTTCAAGATGGCAAATGTCAAAGATGTCAAATGTCACAATGCTAAATGTCAAAAATGAAAAGTGTCACCATGAAAAATGTCAAAAATGACAAATTTCAAGATGGCAAGTATCAAAGATGTCAAATGACAAATGTCACAAAGCTAAATGTCAAAAATGAAAAGTGTCACCATGAAAAATGTCAAAAATAACAAATTTCAAGATGGCAAATGTCAAAGATGTCAAATGACAAATGTCACAATGCTAAATGTCAAAAATGAAAAGTGTCACCATGAAAAATGTCAAAAATGACAAATTTCAAGATGGCAAATGTCAAAACTGACAAATGTCACAATGCCAAATGTCAAAAATAAAAAGTGTCACCATGAAAAATGTCAAAACTGACAAATTTCAAGATGGCAAATGTCAAAGATGTCAAATGACAAATGTCACGATGCTAAATGTCAAAAATAAAAAGTGTCACCATGAAAAATGTCAAAAATAAAAAATTTCAAGATGGCAAATGTCAAAGATGTCAAATGACAAATGTCACAATGCTAAATGTCAAAAATAAAAAGTGTCACCATGAAAAATGTCAAAAATGACAAATTTCAAGATGGCAAATGTCAAAGATGTCAAATGACAAATGTCACAATGCTAAATGTCAAAAATGAAAAGTGTCACCATGAAAAATGTCAAAAATGACAAATTTCAAGATGGCAAATGTCAAAACTGACAAATGTCACAATGCTAAATGTCAAAAATGATAAGTGTCACCATGAAAAATGTCAAAAATGACAAATTTCAAGATGGCAAATGTCCAAGATGTCAAATGACAAATGTCACAATGCTAAATGTCAAAAGTGAAAAGTGTCACCATGAAAAATGTCAAAAATGACAAATTTTAAGATGGCAAATATCAAAGATGTCAAATGACAAATGTCACAATGCTAAATGTCAAAAATGATAAGAGTCACCATGAAAAATGTCAAAAATAACAAATTTCAAAATGGCAAATGTCAAAGATGTCAAATGACAAATGTCACAATGCTAAATGTCAAAAATGAAAAGTGTCACCATGAAAAATGTCAAAAATGACAAATTTCAAGATGGCAAATGTCAAAGATGTCAAATGACAAATGTCACAATGCTAAATGTCAAAAATGAAAAGTGTCACCATGAAAAATGTCAAAAATGACAAATTTCAAAATGGCAAATATCAAAGATGTCAAATGTCACAATGCTAAATGTCAAAAATGAAAAGTGTCACCATGAAAAATGTCAAAAATAACAGATTTCAAGATGGCAAATGTCAAAGATGTTAAATGACAAATGTCACAATGCTAAATGTCAAAAATGAAAAGTGTCACCATGAAAAATGTCAAAAATGACAAATTTCAAGATGGCAAATATCAAAGATGTCAAATGACAAATGTCACAATGGTAAATGTCAAGAATGACAAATTTCAAGATGGCAAATGTCAAAGATGTCAAATGACAAATGTCACAATGCTAAATGTCAAAAGTGAAAAGTGTCACCATGAAAAATGTCAAAAATGACAAATTTCAAGATGGCAAATGTCAAAGATGTCAAATGACAAATGTCACAATGCTAAATGTCAAAAATGATAAGTGTCACCATGAAAATTGTCAAAAATAACAAATTTCAAGATGGCAAATGTCAAAGATGTCAAATGACAAATGTCACAATGCTAAATGTTAAAAATGAAAAGTGTCACCATGAAAAATGTCAAAAATGACAAATTTCAGGATGGCAAATGTCAAAGATGTCAAATGACAAATGTCACAATGCTAAATGTCAAAAATGAAAAGTGTCACCATGAAAAAATGTCAAAAATAACAAATTTCAAGATGGCAAATGTCAAAGATGTCAAATGACAAATGTCACAATGCTAAATGTCAAAAATGAAAAGGGTCACCATAAAAAATGTCAAAAATGACAAATTTCAAGATGGCAAATGTCAAAGATGTCAAATGACAAATGTCACAATGCTAAATGTCAAAAATGAAAAGTGTCACCATGAAAAATGTCAAAAATGACAAATTTCAAGATGACAAATGTCAAAACTGACAAATGTCACAATGCTAAATGTCAAAAATGAAAAGTGTCACCATGAAAAATGTCAAAAATGACAAATTTCAAGATGGCAAATGTCAAAGATGTCAAATGACAAATGTCACAATGCTAAATGTCAAAAATGAAAAGTGTCACCATGAAAAATGTCAAAAATGGCAAATTTCAAGATGGCAAATGTCAAAGATGTCAAATGACAAATGTCACAATGCTAAATGTCAAAAATGACAAATTTCAAGATGGCAAATGTCAAAACTGACAAATGTCACAATGCTAAATGTCAAAAATGAAAAGTGTCAAAAATGACAAATTTCAAGATGGCAAATGTCTAAGATGTCAAATGACAAATGTCACAATGCTAAATGTCAAAAATGAAAAGTGTCACCATGAAAAATGTCAAAAATGAAAAATTTCAAGATGGCAAATGTCAAAACTGAGAAATGTCACAATGCTAAATGTCAAAAATGAAAAGTGTCACCATAAAATGTCAAAAATGACAAATTTCAAGATGGCAAATGTCAAAGATGTCATATGACAAATGTCACAATGCTAAATGTCAAAAATGAAAAGTGTCACCATGAAAAATGTCAAAAATGACAAATTTCAAAATGGCAAATATCAAAGATGTCAAATGTCACAATGCTAAATGTCAAAAATGAAAAGTGTCACCATGAAAAATGTCAAAAATAACAGATTTCAAGATGGCAAATGTCAAAGATGTTAAATGACAAATGTCACAATGCTAAATGTCAAAAATGAAAAGTGTCACCATGAAAAATGTCAAAAATGACAAATTTCAAGATGGCAAATATCAAAGATGTCAAATGACAAATGTCACAATGGTAAATGTCAAGAATGACAAATTTCAAGATGGCAAATGTCAAAGATGTCAAATGACAAATGTCACAATGCTAAATGTCAAAAGTGAAAAGTGTCACCATGAAAAATGTCAAAAATGACAAATTTCAAGATGGCAAATGTCAAAGATGTCAAATGACAAATGTCACAATGCTAAATGTCAAAAATGATAAGTGTCACCATGAAAATTGTCAAAAATAACAAATTTCAAGATGGCAAATGTCAAAGATGTCAAATGACAAATGTCACAATGCTAAATGTTAAAAATGAAAAGTGTCACCATGAAAAATGTCAAAAATGACAAATTTCAGGATGGCAAATGTCAAAGATGTCAAATGACAAATGTCACAATGCTAAATGTCAAAAATGAAAAGTGTCACCATGAAAAAATGTCAAAAATAACAAATTTCAAGATGGCAAATGTCAAAGATGTCAAATGACAAATGTCACAATGCTAAATGTCAAAAATGAAAAGGGTCACCATAAAAAATGTCAAAAATGACAAATTTCAAGATGGCAAATGTCAAAGATGTCATATGACAAATGTCACAATGCTAAATGTCAAAAATGAAAAGTGTCACCATGAAAAATGTCAAAAATGACAAATTTCAAGATGACAAATGTCAAAACTAACAAATGTCACAATGCTAAATGTCAAAAATGAAAAGTGTCACCATGAAAAATGTCAAAAATGACAAATTTCAAGATGGCAAATGTCAAAGATGTCAAATGACAAATGTCACAATGCTAAATGTCAAAAATGAAAAGTGTCACCATGAAAAATGTCAAAAATGGCAAATTTCAAGATGGCAAATGTCAAAGATGTCAAATGACAAATGTCACAATGCTAAATGTCAAAAATGACAAATTTCAAGATGGCAAATGTCAAAACTGACAAATGTCACAATGCTAAATGTCAAAAATGAAAAGTGTCAAAAATGACAAATTTCAAGATGGCAAATGTCTAAGATGTCAAATGACAAATGTCACAATGCTAAATGTCAAAAATGAAAAGTGTCACCATGAAAAATGTCAAAAATGAAAAATTTCAAGATGGCAAATGTCAAAACTGAGAAATGTCACAATGCTAAATGTCAAAAATGAAAAGTGTCACCATAAAATGTCAAAAATGACAAATTTCAAGATGGCAAATGTCAAAGATGTCATATGACAAATGTCACAATGCTAAATGTCAAAAATGAAAAGTGTCACCATGAAAAATGTCAAAAATGACAAATTTCAAGATGGCAAATGTCAAAACTGACAAATGTCACAATGCTAAATGTCAAAAATGAAAAGTGTCACTATGAAAAATGTCAAAAATAACAAATTTCAAGATGGCAAATGTCAAAGATGTCAAATGACAAATGTCACAATGCTAAATGTCAAAAATGACAAATTTCAAGATGGCAAATGTCAAAGATGTCAAATGACAAATTTCACAATGCTAAATGTCAAAAATGAAAAGTGTCACCATGAAAAATGTCAAAAATGACAAATTTCAAGATGGCAAATGTCAAAACTGACAAATGTCACAATGCCAAATGTCAAAAATGAAAAGTCTCACTATGAAAAATGTCAAAAATAACAAATTTCAAGATGGCAAATGTCAAAGATGTCAAATGACAAATGTCACAATGCCAAATGTCAAAAATGAAAAGTGTCACCATGAAAAATGTCAAAAATAACAAATTTCAAGATGGCAAATGTCAAAGATGTCAAATGACAAATGTTACAATGCTAAATGTCAAAAATGAAAAGTGTCACCATGAAAAATGTCAAAAATGACAAATTTCAAGATGGCAAATGTCAAAGATGTCAAATGACAAATGTCACAATGCTAAATGTCAAAAATGAAGAGTGTCACCATGAAAAATGTCAAAAATAACAAATTTCAAGATGGCAAATGTCAAAGATGTCAATTGACAAATGTCACAATGCTAAATGTCAAAAATGAAAAGTGTCACCATGAAAAATGTCAAAAATGACAAATTTCAAGATGGCAAATGTCAAAACTGACAAATGTCACAATGCTAAATGTCAAAAATGAAAAGTGTCACCATGAAAAATGTCAAAAATAACAAATTTCAAGATGGCAAATGTCAAAGATGTCAAATGACAAATGTCACAATGCTAAATGTCAAAAATGACAAATTTCAAGATGGCAAATGTCACAATGCTAAATGTCAAAAGTGAAAAGTGTCGTCACCATAAAAAATGACAAAAATGACAAATTTCAAGATGGCAAATGTCAAAACTGACAAATGTCACAATGCTAAATGTCAAAAATGATAATTGTCACCATGAAAAATGTCAAAAATGACAAATTTCAAGATGGCAAATGTCCAAGATGTCAAATGACAAATGTCACAATGCTAAATGTCAAAAATGACAAATTTCAAGATGGCAAATGTCAAAGATGTCAAATGAAAAATGTCACAATGCTAAATGTCAATAATGAAAAGTGTCACCATGAAAAATGTTAAAAATAACAAATTTCAAGATGGCAAATGTCAAAGATGTCAAATGACAAATATCACAATGCTAAATGTCAAAAATGAAAAGTGTCACCATGAAAAATGTCAAAAATAACAAATTTCAAGATAGCAAATGTCAAAGATGTCAAATGACAAATGTCACAATGCTAAATGTCAAAAATGAAAAGTGTCACCATGAAAAATGTCAAAAATGACAAATTTCAAGATGGCAAATGTCAAAGATGTCAAATGACAAATGTCACAATGCTAAATGTCAAAAATGAAAAGTGTCACCATGAAATATGTCAAAAATAACAAATTTCAAGATGGCAAATGTCAAAGATGTCAAATGACAAATGTCACAATGCTAAATGTCAAAAATGAAAAGTGTCACCATGAAAAATGTCAAAAATGACAAATTTCAAGATGGCAAATATCAAAACTGACAAATGTCACAATGCTAAATATCAAAAATGATAAGTGTCACCATGAAAAATGTCAAAAATGACAAATTTCAAGATGGCAAATGTCAAAGATGTCAAATGACAAATGTCACAATGCTAAATGTCAAAAATGACAAATTTCAAGATGGCAAATGACAAATTTCAAGATGGCAAATGACAAATGTCACAATGCTAAATGTCAAAAATGAAAAGTGTCACCATGAAAAATGTCAAAAATGACAAATTTCAAGATGGCAAATGTCAAAGATTTCAAATGACAAATGTTACAATGCTAAATGTCAAAAATGAAAAGTGTCACCATGAAAAATGTCAAAAATAACAAATTTCAAGATGGCAAATGTCAAAGATGTCAAATGACAAATGTCACAATGCTAAATGTCAAAAATGAAAAGTGTCACCATGAAAAATGTCAAAAATGACAAATTTCAAGATGGCAAATATCAAAGATGTCAAATGACAAATGTCACAATGCTAAATATCAAAAATGAAAAGTGTCACCATGAAAAATGTCAAAAATAACAAATTTCAAGATGGCAAATGTCAAAGATGTCAAATGACAAATGTCACAATGCTAAATGTCAAAAATGAAAAGTGTCACCATGAAAAATGTCAAAAATGACAAATTTCAAGATGGCAAATGTCAAAACTGACAAATGTCACAATGCCAAATGTCAAAAATGAAAAGTGTCACCATGAAAAATGTCAAAAATGACAAATTTCAAGATGGCAAATGTCAAAGATGTCAAATGACAAATGTCACAATGCTAAATGTCAAAAATGAAAAGTGTCACCATGAAAAATGTCAAAAATAACAAATTTCAAGATGGCAAATGTCAAAGATGTCAAATGACAAATGTCACAATGCTAAATGTCAAAAATGAAAAGTGTCACCATGAAAAATGTCAAAAATGACAAATTTCAAGATGGCAAATGTCAAAGATGTCAAATGACAAATGTCACAATGCTAAATGTCAAAAATGAAAAGTGTCATCATGAAAAATGTCAAAAATGACAAATTTCAAGATGGCAAATGTCAAAACTGACAAATGTCACAATGCTAAATGTCAAAAATGATAAGTGTCACCATGAAAAATGTCAAAAATGACAAATTTCAAGACGGCAAATGTCCAAGATGTCAAATGACAAATGTCACAATGCTAAATGTCAAAAGTGAAAAGTGTCACCATGAAAAATGTCAAAAATGACAAATTTTAAGATGGCAAATGTCAAAGATGTCAAATGACAAATGTCACAATGCTAAATGTCAAAAATGATAAGTGTCACCATGAAAAATGTCAAAAATAACAAATTTCAAAATGGCAAATGTCAAAGATGTCAAATGACAAATGTCACAATGCTAAATGTCAAAAATGAAAAGTGTCACCATGAAAAATGTCAAAAATGACAAATTTCAAGATGGCAAATGTCAAAGATGTCAAATGACAAATGTCACAATGCTAAATGTCAAAAATGAAAAGTGTCACCATGAAAAATGTCAAAAATAATAAATTTCAAGATGGCAAATGTCAAAGATGTCAAATGACAAATGTCACAATGCTAAATGTCAAAAATGAAAAGTGTTACCATGAAAAATGTCAAAAATGATAATTTTCTAGATGGCAAATATCAAAACTGACAAATGCCACAATGCTAAATGTCAAAAATGATAAGTGTCACCATGAAAAATGTCAAAAATGACAAATTTTAAGATGACAAATGTCAAAACTGACAAATGTCACAATGCTAAATGTCAAAAATGAAAAGTGTCACCATGAAAAATGTCAAAAATGACAAATTTCAAGATGGCAAATGTCAAAGATGTCAAATGACAAATGTCACAATGCTAAATGTCAAAAATGAAAAGTGTCACCATGAAAAATGTCAAAAATGACAAATTTCAAGATGGCAAATGTCAAAGATTCAAATGACAAATGTCACAATGCTAAATGTCAAAAATGACAAATTTCAAGATGGCAAATGTCAAAACTGACAAATCTCACAATGCTAAATGTCAAAAATGAAAAGTGTCAAAAATGACAAATTTCAAGATGGCAAATGTCTAAGATGTCAAATGACAAATGTCACAATGCTAAATGTCAAAAATGAAAAGTGTCACCATGAAAAATGTCAAAAATGAAAAATTTTAAGATGGCAAATGTCAAAACTGAGAAATGTCACAATGCTAAATGTCAAAAATGAAAAGTGTCACCATAAAATGTCAAAAATGACAAATTTCAAGATGGCAAATGTCAAAGATGTCAAATGACAAATGTCACAATGCTAAATGTCAAAAATGAAAAGTGTCACCATGAAAAATGTCAAAAATGACAAATTTCAAGATGGCAAATGTCAAAACTGACAAATGTCACAATGCTAAATGTCAAAAATGAAAAGTCTCACCATGAAAAATGTCAAAAATAACAAATTTCAAGATGGCAAATGTCAAAGATGTCAAATGACAAATGTCACAATGCTAAATGTTAAAAATGAAAAGTGTCACCATGAAAAATGTCAAAAATGACAAATTTCAAGATGGCAAATGTCAAAGATGTCAAATGACAAATGTCACAATGCTAAATGTCAAAAATGAAAAGTGTCACCATGAAAAATGTCAAAAATAACAAATTTCAAGATGGCAAATGTCAAAGATGTCAAATGACAAATGTCACAATGCTAAATGTCAAAAATGAAAAGTGTCACCATGAAAAATGTCAAAAATGACAAATTTCAAGATGGCAAATGTCAAAGATGTCAAATGACAAATGTCACAATGCTAAATGTCAAAAATGAAAAGTGTCACTATGAAAAATGTCAAAAATGACAAATTTCAAAATGGTAAATATCCAAGATGTCAAATGACAATTGTCACAATGCTAAATGTCAAAAATGAAAAGTGTCACCATGAAAAATGTCAAAAATGACAAATTTCAAGATGGCAAATGTCAAAGATGTCAAATGACAAATGTCACAATGCTAAATGTCAAAAATGAAAAGTGTCAAAAATGACAAATTTCAAGATGGCAAATGTCAAAGATGTCAAATGACAAATGTCACAATGCTAAATGTCAAAAATGAAAAGTGTCACCATGAAAAATGCCAAAAATAACAAATTTCAAGATGGCAAATGTTAAAACTGACAAATGTCACAATGCTAAATGTCAAAAATGAAAAGTGTTACCATGAAAAATGTCAAAAATAACAAATTTCAAGATGGCAAATGTCAAAGATGTCAAATGACAAATGTCACAATGCTAAATGTCAAAAATGAAAAGTGTCACCATGAAAAATGTCAAAAATGACAAATTTCAAGATGGCAAATATCAAAGATGTCAAATGACAAATGTCACAATACTAAATGTCAAAAATGACAAATTTTAAGATGGCAAATGTCAAAGATGTCAAATGACAAATGTCACAATGCTAAATGTCAAAAATGAAAAGTGTCACTATGAAAAATGTCAAAAATGACAAATTTCAAGATGGCAAATGTCAAAGATGTCAAATGACAAATGTCACAATGCTAAATGTCAAAAATGATAAGTGTCACCATGAAAAATGTCAAAAATAACAAATTTCAAGATAGCAAATGTCAAAGATGTCAAATGACAAATGTCACAATGCTAAATGTCAAAAATGAAAAGTGTACCAATGAAAAATGTCAAAAATGACAAATTTCAAGATGGCAAATGTTAAAACTGACAAATGTCACAATGCTAAATGTCAAAAATGAAAAGTGTCACCATGAAAAATGTCAAAAATAACAAATTTTAAGATGGCAAATGTCAAAGATGTCAAATGACAAATGTCACAATGCTAAATGTCAAAAATGAAAAGTGTCACCATGAAAAATGTCAAAAATGACAAATTTCAAAATGGCAAATATCAAAGATGTCAAATGACAAATGTCACAATGCTAAATGTCAAAAATGACAAATTTCAAGATGGCAGTCACAATGCTAAATGTCAAAAGTGAAAAGTCTCACCATGAAATATGTCAAAAATGACAAATTTCAAGATGGCAAATGTCAAAGATGTCAAATGACAAATGTCACAATGCTAAATGTCAATAATAAAAAGCGTCACCATGAAAAATGTCAAAAATAACAAATTTCAAGATGGCAAATATCAAAGATGTCAAATGACAAATGTCACAATGCTAAATGTCAAAAATGAAAAGTGTCACCATGAAAAATGTCAAAAATGACAAATTTCAAAATGGCAAATATCAAAGATGTCAAATGACAAATGTCGCAATGCTAAATGTCAAAAATGAAAAGTGTCACCATGAAAAATATCAAAAATGACAAATTTCAAGATGGCAAATATCAAAGATGTCAAATGACAAATGTCACAATGCTAAATGTCAAAAATGACAAATTTCAAGATGGCAAATGTCAAAGATGTCAAATGACAAATGTCACAATGCTAAATGTCAAAAGTGAAAAGTGTCACCATGAAAAATATCAAAAATGACAAATTTCAAGATGGCAAATGTCAAAGATGTCAAATGACAAATGTCACAATGCTAAATGTCAAAAATGATAAGTGTCACCATGAAAAATGTCAAAAATAACAAATTTCAAGATGGCAAATGTCAAAGATGTCAAATGACAAATGTCACAATGCTAAATGTCAAAAATGAAAAGTGTCACCATGAAAAATGTCAAAACTGACAAATTTCAAGATGGCAAATGTCAAAGATGTCAAATGACAAATGTCACAATGCTAAATGTCAAAAATGAAAAGTGTCACCATGAAAAATGTCAAAAATAACAAATTTTAAGATGGCAAATGTCAAAGATGTCAAATGACAAATGTCACAATGCTAAATGTCAAAAATGAAAAGGGTCACCATGAAAAATGTCAAAAATGACAAATTTCAAGATGGCAAATATCAAAACTGAAAAATGTCACAATGCTAAATGTCAAAAATGATAAGTGTCACCATGAAAAATGTCAAAAATGACAAATTTCAAGATGGCAAATGTCAAAGATGTCAAATGACAAATGTCACAATGCTAAATGTCAAAAATGAAAAGTGTCACCATGAAAAATGTCAAAAATGACAAATTTCAAGATGGCAAATGTCAAAGATGTCAAATGACAAATGTCACAATGCTAAATGTCAAAAATGACAAATTTCAAGATGGCAAATGTCAAAACTGACAAATGTCACAATGCTAAATGTCAAAAATGAAAAGTGTCAAAAATGACAAATTTCAAGATGGCAAATGTCTAAGATGTCAAATGACAAATGTCACAATGCTAAATGTCAAAAATGAAAAGTGTCACCATGAAAAATGTCCAAAATGAAAAATTTCAAGATGGCAAATGTCAAAACTGAGAAATGTCACAATGCTAAATGTCAAAAATGAAAAGTGTCACCATAAAATGTCAAAAATGACAAATTTCAAGATGGCAAATGTCAAAGATGTCAAATGACAAATGTCACAATGCTAAATGTCAAAAATGAAAAGTGTCAAAAATGACAAATTTCAAGATGGCAAATGTCAAAACTGACAAATGTCACAATGCTAAATGTCAAAAATGAAAAGTGTTACCATGAAAAATGTCAAAAATAACAAATTTCAAGATGGCAAATGTCAAAGATGTCAAATGACAAATGTCACAATGCTAAATGTCAAAAATGACAAATTTCAAGATAGCAAATGTCAAAGATGTCAAATGACAAATGTCACAATGCTAAATGTCAAAAATGAAAAGTGTCACCATGAAAAATGTCAAAAATGACAAATTTCAAGATGGCAAATGTCAAAACTGACAAATGTCACAATGCTAAATGTCAAAAATGAAAAGTCTCACCATGAAAAATGTCAAAAATAACAAATTTCAAGATGGCAAATGTCAAAGATGTCAAATGACAAATGTCACAATGCTAAATGTCAAAAATGAAAAGTGTCACCATGAAAAATGTCAAAAATAACAAATTTCAAGATGGCAAATGTCAAAGATGTCAAATGACAAATGTTACAATGCAAAATGTCAAAAATAAAAAGTGTCACCATGAAAAATGTCAAAAATGACAAATTTCAAGATGGCAAATGTCAAAGATGTCAAATGACAAATGTCACAATGCTAAATGTCAAAAATGAAAAGTGTCACCATGAAAAATGTCAAAAATAACAAATTTCAAGATGGCAAATGTCAAAGATGTCAGTTGACAAATGTCACAATGCTAAATGTCAAAAATGAAAAGTGTCACCATGAAAAATGTCAAAAATGACAAATTTCAAGATGGCAAATGTTAAAACTGACAAATGTCACAATGCTAAATGTCAAAAATGAAAAGTGTCATTATGAAAAATGTCAAAAATAACAAATTTCAAGATGGCAAATGTCAAAGATGTCAAATGACAAATGTCACAATGCTAAATGTCAAAAATGAAAAGTGTCACCATGAAAAATGTCAAAAATGACAAATTTCAAAATGGCAAATATCAAAGATGTCAAATGACAAATGTCACAATGCTAAATGTCAAAAATGACAAATTTCAAGATGGCAAATGTCACAATGCTAAATGTCAAAAGTGAAAAGTGTCACCATGAAATATGTCAAAAATGACAAATTTCAAGATGGCAAATGACAAAGATGTCAAATGACAAATGTCACAATGCTAAATGTCAAAAATGATAAGTGTCACCATGAAAAATGTCAAAAATAACAAATTTCAAGATGGCAAATGTCAAAGATGTCAAATGACAAATGTCACAATGCTAAATGTCAAAAATGAAAAGTGTCACCATGAAAAATGTCAAAAATGACAAATTTCAAGATGGCAAATGTCAAAGATGTCAAATGACAAATGTCACAATGCTAAATGTCAATAATGAAAAGCGTCACCATGAAAAATGTCAAAAATAACAAATTTCAAGATGGCAAATATCAAAGATGTCAAATGACAAATGTCACAATGCTAAATGTCAAAAATGAAAAGAGTCACCATGAAAAATGTCAAAAATGACAAATTTCAAAATGGCAAATATCAAAGATGTCAAATGACAAATGTCACAATGCTAAATGTCAAAAATAAAAAGTGTCACCATGAAAAATGTCAAAAATAACAAATTTCAAGATGGCAAATGTCAAAGATGTCAAATGACAAATGTCACAATGCTAAATGTCAAAAATGATAAGTGTCACCATAAAAATGTCAAAAATAACAAATTTCAAGATGGCAAATGACAAAGATGTCAAATGACAAATGTCACAATGCTAAATGTCAAAAATGAAAAGTGTCACCATGAAAAATGTCAAAAATGACAAATTTCAAGATGGCAAATATCAAAGATGTCAAATGACAAATGTCACAATGCTAAATGTCAAAAATGACAAATTTCTAGATGGCAAATGTCAAAGATGTCAAATGAGAAATGTCACAATGCTAAATGTCAAAAGTGAAAAGTGTCACCATGAAAAATGTCAAAAATGACAAATTTCAAGATGGCAAATGTCAAAGATGTCAAATGACAAATGTCACAATGCTAAATGTCAAAAATGATAAGTGTCACCATAAAAAATGTCAAAAATAACAAATTTCAAGATGGCAAATGTCAAATGACAAATGTCACAATGCTAAATGTCAAAAATGAAAAGTGTCACCATGAAAAATGTCAAAAATGACAAATTTCAAAATGGCAAATGTCAAAGATGTCAAATGACAAATGTCACAATGCTAAATGTCAAAAATGAAAAGTGTCACCATGAAAAATGTCAAAAATAACAAATTTCAAGATGGCAAATGTCAAAGATGTCAAATGACAAATGTCACAATGCTAAATGTCAAAAATGAAAAGGGTCACCATGAAAAATGTCAAAAATGACAAATTTCAAGATGGCAAATATCAAAACTGACAAATGTCACAATACTAAATGTCAAAAATGATAAGTGTCACCATGAAAAATGTCAAAAATGACAAATTTCAAGATGGCAAATGTCAAAGATGTCAAATGACAAATGTCACAATGCTAAATGTCAAAAATGAAAAGTGTCACCATGAAAAATGTCAAAAATGACAAATTTCAAGATGGCAAATGTCAAAGATGTCAAATGACAAATGTCACAATGCTAAATGTCAAAAATGACAAATTTCAAGATGGCAAATGTCAAAACTGACAAATGTCACAATGCTAAATGTCAAAAATGAAAAGTGTCAAAAATGACAAATTTCAAGATGGCAAATATCTAAGATGGCAAATATCTAAGATGTCAAATGACAAATGTCACAATGCTAAATGTCAAAAATGAAAAGTGTCACCATGAAAAATGTCAAAAATGAAAAATTTCAAGATGGCAAATATCAAAACTGAGAAATGTCACAATGCTAAATGTCAAAAATGAAAAGTGTCACCATAAAATGTCAAAAATGACAAATTTCAAGATGGCAAATGTCAAAGATGTCAAATGACAAATGTCACAATGCTAAATGTCAAAAATGAAAAGTGTCACCATGAAAAATGTCAAAAATGACAAATTTCAAGATGACAAATGTCAAAACTGACAAATGTCACAATGCTAAATGTCAAAAATGAAAAGTGTCACCATGAAAAATGTCAAAAATAACAAATTTCAAGATGGCAAATGTCAAAGATGTCAAATGACAAATGTCACAATGCTAAATGTCAAAAATAACAAATTTCAAGATGGCAAATGTCAAAGATGTCAAATGACAAATGTCACAATGCTAAATGTCAAAAATGAAAAGTGTCACCATGAAAAATGTCAAAAATAACAAATTTCAAGATGGCAAATGTCAAAGATGTCAAATGACAAATGTCACAATGCTAAATGTCAAAAATGAAAAGTGTCACCATGAAAAATGTCAAAAATGACAAATTTCAAGATGGCAAATATCAAAACTGACAAATGTCACAATGCTAAATGTCAAAAATGATAAGTGTCACCATGAAAAATGTCAACAATGACAAATTTCAAGATGGCAAATGTCAAAGATGTCAAATGACAAATGTCACAATGCTAAATGTCAAAAATGACAAATTTCAAGATGGCAAATGACAAATGTCACAATGCTAAATGTCAAAAATGAAAAGTGTCACCATGAAACATGTCAAAAATGACAAATTTCAAGATGGCAAATGTCAAAGATGTCAAATGACAAATGTTACAATGCTAAATGTCAAAAATGAAGAGTGTCACCATGAAAAATGTCAAAAATAACAAATTTCAAGATGGCAAATGTCAAAGATGTCAAATGTCACAATGCTAAATGTCAAAAATGAAAAGTGTCACCATGAAAAATGTCAAAAATGACAAATTTCAAGATGGCAAGTATCAAAGATGTCAAATGACAAATGTCACAAAGCTAAATGTCAAAAATGAAAAGTGTCACCATGAAAAATGTCAAAAATAACAAATTTCAAGATGGCAAATGTCAAAGATGTCAAATGACAAATGTCACAATGCTAAATGTCAAAAATGAAAAGTGTCACCATGAAAAATGTCAAAAATGACAAATTTCAAGATGGCAAATGTCAAAACTGACAAATGTCACAATGCCAAATGTCAAAAATAAAAAGTGTCACCATGAAAAATGTCAAAACTGACAAATTTCAAGATGGCAAATGTCAAAGATGTCAAATGACAAATGTCACGATGCTAAATGTCAAAAATAAAAAGTGTCACCATGAAAAATGTCAAAAATAAAAAATTTCAAGATGGCAAATGTCAAAGATGTCAAATGACAAATGTCACAATGCTAAATGTCAAAAATAAAAAGTGTCACCATGAAAAATGTCAAAAATGACAAATTTCAAGATGGCAAATGTCAAAGATGTCAAATGACAAATGTCACAATGCTAAATGTCAAAAATGAAAAGTGTCACCATGAAAAATGTCAAAAATGACAAATTTCAAGATGGCAAATGTCAATACTGACAAATGTCACAATGCTAAATGTCAAAAATGATAAGTGTCACCATGAAAAATGTCAAAAATGACAAATTTCAAGATGGCAAATGTCCAAGATGTCAAATGACAAATGTCACAATGCTAAATGTCAAAAGTGAAAAGTGTCACCATGAAAAATGTCAAAAATGACAAATTTTAAGATGGCAAATATCAAAGATGTCAAATGACAAATGTCACAATGCTAAATGTCAAAAATGATAAGAGTCACCATGAAAAATGTCAAAAATAACAAATTTCAAAATGGCAAATGTCAAAGATGTCAAATGACAAATGTCACAATGCTAAATGTCAAAAATGAAAAGTGTCACCATGAAAAATGTCAAAAATGACAAATTTCAAGATGGCAAATGTCAAAGATGTCAAATGACAAATGTCACAATGCTAAATGTCAAAAATGAAAAGTGTCACCATGAAAAATGTCAAAAATGACAAATTTCAAAATGGCAAATATCAAAGATGTCAAATGTCACAATGCTAAATGTCAAAAATGAAAAGTGTCACCATGAAAAATGTCAAAAATAACAGATTTCAAGATGGCAAATGTCAAAGATGTTAAATGACAAATGTCACAATGCTAAATGTCAAAAATGAAAAGTGTCACCATGAAAAATGTCAAAAATGACAAATTTCAAGATGGCAAATATCAAAGATGTCAAATGACAAATGTCACAATGGTAAATGTCAAGAATGACAAATTTCAAGATGGCAAATGTCAAAGATGTCAAATGACAAATGTCACAATGCTAAATGTCAAAAGTGAAAAGTGTCACCATGAAAAATGTCAAAAATGACAAATTTCAAGATGGCAAATGTCAAAGATGTCAAATGACAAATGTCACAATGCTAAATGTCAAAAATGATAAGTGTCACCATGAAAATTGTCAAAAATAACAAATTTCAAGATGGCAAATGTCAAAGATGTCAAATGACAAATGTCACAATGCTAAATGTTAAAAATGAAAAGTGTCACCATGAAAAATGTCAAAAATGACAAATTTCAGGATGGCAAATGTCAAAGATGTCAAATGACAAATGTCACAATGCTAAATGTCAAAAATGAAAAGTGTCACCATGAAAAAATGTCAAAAATAACAAATTTCAAGATGGCAAATGTCAAAGATGTCAAATGACAAATGTCACAATGCTAAATGTCAAAAATGAAAAGGGTCACCATAAAAAATGTCAAAAATGACAAATTTCAAGATGGCAAATGTCAAAGATGTCAAATGACAAATGTCACAATGCTAAATGTCAAAAATGAAAAGTGTCACCATGAAAAATGTCAAAAATGACAAATTTCAAGATGACAAATGTCAAAACTGACAAATGTCACAATGCTAAATGTCAAAAATGAAAAGTGTCACCATGAAAAATGTCAAAAATGACAAATTTCAAGATGGCAAATGTCAAAGATGTCAAATGACAAATGTCACAATGCTAAATGTCAAAAATGAAAAGTGTCACCATGAAAAATGTCAAAAATGGCAAATTTCAAGATGGCAAATGTCAAAGATGTCAAATGACAAATGTCACAATGCTAAATGTCAAAAATGACAAATTTCAAGATGGCAAATGTCAAAACTGACAAATGTCACAATGCTAAATGTCAAAAATGAAAAGTGTCAAAAATGACAAATTTCAAGATGGCAAATGTCTAAGATGTCAAATGACAAATGTCACAATGCTAAATGTCAAAAATGAAAAGTGTCACCATGAAAAATGTCAAAAATGAAAAATTTCAAGATGGCAAATGTCAAAACTGAGAAATGTCACAATGCTAAATGTCAAAAATGAAAAGTGTCACCATAAAATGTCAAAAATGACAAATTTCAAGATGGCAAATGTCAAAGATGTCATATGACAAATGTCACAATGCTAAATGTCAAAAATGAAAAGTGTCACCATGAAAAATGTCAAAAATGACAAATTTCAAGATGGCAAATGTCAAAACTGACAAATGTCACAATGCTAAATGTCAAAAATGAAAAGTGTCACTATGAAAAATGTCAAAAATAACAAATTTCAAGATGGCAAATGTCAAAGATGTCAAATGACAAATGTCACAATGCTAAATGTCAAAAATGACAAATTTCAAGATGGCAAATGTCAAAGATGTCAAATGACAAATTTCACAATGCTAAATGTCAAAAATGAAAAGTGTCACCATGAAAAATGTCAAAAATGACAAATTTCAAGATGGCAAATGTCAAAACTGACAAATGTCACAATGCCAAATGTCAAAAATGAAAAGTCTCACTATGAAAAATGTCAAAAATAACAAATTTCAAGATGGCAAATGTCAAAGATGTCAAATGACAAATGTCACAATGCCAAATGTCAAAAATGAAAAGTGTCACCATGAAAAATGTCAAAAATAACAAATTTCAAGATGGCAAATGTCAAAGATGTCAAATGACAAATGTTACAATGCTAAATGTCAAAAATGAAAAGTGTCACCATGAAAAATGTCAAAAATGACAAATTTCAAGATGGCAAATGTCAAAGATGTCAAATGACAAATGTCACAATGCTAAATGTCAAAAATGAAGAGTGTCACCATGAAAAATGTCAAAAATAACAAATTTCAAGATGGCAAATGTCAAAGATGTCAATTGACAAATGTCACAATGCTAAATGTCAAAAATGAAAAGTGTCACCATGAAAAATGTCAAAAATGACAAATTTCAAGATGGCAAATGTCAAAACTGACAAATGTCACAATGCTAAATGTCAAAAATGAAAAGTGTCACCATGAAAAATGTCAAAAATAACAAATTTCAAGATGGCAAATGTCAAAGATGTCAAATGACAAATGTCACAATGCTAAATGTCAAAAATGACAAATTTCAAGATGGCAAATGTCACAATGCTAAATGTCAAAAGTGAAAAGTGTCGTCACCATAAAAAATGACAAAAATGACAAATTTCAAGATGGCAAATGTCAAAACTGACAAATGTCACAATGCTAAATGTCAAAAATGATAATTGTCACCATGAAAAATGTCAAAAATGACAAATTTCAAGATGGCAAATGTCCAAGATGTCAAATGACAAATGTCACAATGCTAAATGTCAAAAATGACAAATTTCAAGATGGCAAATGTCAAAGATGTCAAATGAAAAATGTCACAATGCTAAATGTCAATAATGAAAAGTGTCACCATGAAAAATGTTAAAAATAACAAATTTCAAGATGGCAAATGTCAAAGATGTCAAATGACAAATATCACAATGCTAAATGTCAAAAATGAAAAGTGTCACCATGAAAAATGTCAAAAATGACAAATTTCAAGATGGCAAATGTCAAAGATGTCAAATGACAAATGTCACAATGCTAAATGTCAAAAATGAAAAGTGTCACCATAAAAAATGTCAAAAATAACAAATTTCAAGATGGCAAATGTCAAAGATGTCAAATGACAAATGTCACAATGCTAAATGTCAAAAATGAAAAGTGTCACCATGAAAAATGTCAAAAATGACAAATTTCAAGATGGCAAATGTCAAAGATGTCAAATGACAAATGTCACAATGCTAAATGTCAAAAATGAAAAGTGTCACCATGAAAAATGTCAAAAATAACAAATTTCAAGATGGCAAATGTCAAAGATGTCAAATGACAAATGTCACAATGCTAAATGTCAAAAATGAAAAGTGTTACCAAGAAAAATGTCAAAAATGACAAATTTTAAGATGGCAAATGTCAAAACTGACAAATGTCATAATGCTAAATGTCAAAAATAATAAGTGTCACCATGAAAAATGTCAAAAATGACAAATTTCAAGATGGCAAATGTCCAAGATGTCAAATGACAAATGTCACAATGCTAAATGTCAAAAATGACAAATTTCAAGATGGCAAATGTCAAAGATGTCAAATGACAAATGTCACAATGCTAAATGTGAAAAATGAAAAGTGTCACCATGAAAAATGTCAAAAATGACAAATTTCAAGATGGCAAATATCAAAACTGAGAAATGTCACAATGCTAAATGTCAAAAATGAAAAGTGTCACCATGAAAAAATGTCAAAAATAACAAATTTCAAGATGGCAAATGTCAAAGATGTCAAATGACAAATGTCACAATGCTAAATGTCAAAAATGAAAAGTGTCACCATGAAAAATGTCAAAAATGACAAATTTCAAGATGACAAATGTCAAAACTGACAAATGTCACAATGCTAAATGTCAAAAATGAAAAGTGTCACCATGAAAAATGTCAAAAATAACAAATTTCAAGATGGCAAATGTCAAAGATGTCAAATGACAAATGTCACAATGCTAAATGTCAAAAATAACAAATTTCAAGATGGCAAATATCAAAGATGTCAAATGACAAATGTCACAATGCTAAATGTCAAAAATGAAAAGTGTCACCATGAAAAATGTCAAAAATAACAAATTTCAAGATGGCAAATGTCAAAGATGTCAAATGACAAATGTCACAATGCTAAATGTCAAAAATGAAAAGTGTCACCATGAAAAATGTCAAAAATGACAAATTTCAAGATGGCAAATATCAAAACTGACAAATGTCACAATGCTAAATGTCAAAAATGATAAGTGTCACCATGAAAAATGTCAACAATGACAAATTTCAAGATGGCAAATGTCAAAGATGTCAAATGACAAATGTCACAATGCTAAATGTCAAAAATGACAAATTTCAAGATGGCAAATGACAAATGTCACAATGCTAAATGTCAAAAATGAAAAGTGTCACCATGAAAAATGTCAAAAATGACAAATTTCAAGATGGCAAATGTCAAAGATGTCAAATGACAAATGTTACAATGCTAAATGTCAAAAATGAAGAGTGTCACCATGAAAAATGTCAAACATAACAAATTTCAAGATGGCAAATGTCAAAGATGTCAAATGTCACAATGCTAAATGTCAAAAATGAAAAGTGTCACCATGAAAAATGTCAAAAATGACAAATTTCAAGATGGCAAGTATCAAAGATGTCAAATGACAAATGTCACAAAGCTAAATGTCAAAAATGAAAAGTGTCACCATGAAAAATGTCAAAAATAACAAATTTCAAGATGGCAAATGTCAAAGATGTCAAATGACAAATGTCACAATGCTAAATGTCAAAAATGAAAAGTGTCACCATGAAAAATGTCAAAAATGACAAATTTCAAGATGGCAAATGTCAAAACTGACAAATGTCACAATGCCAAATGTCAAAAATAAAAAGTGTCACCATGAAAAATGTCAAAACTGACAAATTTCAAGATGGCAAATGTCAAAGATGTCAAATGACAAATGTCACGATGCTAAATGTCAAAAATAAAAAGTGTCACCATGAAAAATGTCAAAAATAAAAAATTTCAAGATGGCAAATGTCAAAGATGTCAAATGACAAATGTCACAATGCTAAATGTCAAAAATAAAAAGTGTCACCATGAAAAATGTCAAAAATGACAAATTTCAAGATGGCAAATGTCAAAGATGTCAAATGACAAATGTCACAATGCTAAATGTCAAAAATGAAAAGTGTCACCATGAAAAATGTCAAAAATGACAAATTTCAAGATGGCAAATGTCAAAACTGACAAATGTCACAATGCTAAATGTCAAAAATGATAAGTGTCACCATGAAAAATGTCAAAAATGACAAATTTCAAGATGGCAAATGTCCAAGATGTCAAATGACAAATGTCACAATGCTAAATGTCAAAAGTGAAAAGTGTCACCATGAAAAATGTCAAAAATGACAAATTTTAAGATGGCAAATATCAAAGATGTCAAATGACAAATGTCACAATGCTAAATGTCAAAAATGATAAGAGTCACCATGAAAAATGTCAAAAATAACAAATTTCAAAATGGCAAATGTCAAAGATGTCAAATGACAAATGTCACAATGCTAAATGTCAAAAATGAAAAGTGTCACCATGAAAAATGTCAAAAATGACAAATTTCAAGATGGCAAATGTCAAAGATGTCAAATGACAAATGTCACAATGCTAAATGTCAAAAATGAAAAGTGTCACCATGAAAAATGTCAAAAATGACAAATTTCAAAATGGCAAATATCAAAGATGTCAAATGTCACAATGCTAAATGTCAAAAATGAAAAGTGTCACCATGAAAAATGTCAAAAATAACAGATTTCAAGATGGCAAATGTCAAAGATGTTAAATGACAAATGTCACAATGCTAAATGTCAAAAATGAAAAGTGTCACCATGAAAAATGTCAAAAATGACAAATTTCAAGATGGCAAATATCAAAGATGTCAAATGACAAATGTCACAATGGTAAATGTCAAGAATGACAAATTTCAAGATGGCAAATGTCAAAGATGTCAAATGACAAATGTCACAATGCTAAATGTCAAAAGTGAAAAGTGTCACCATGAAAAATGTCAAAAATGACAAATTTCAAGATGGCAAATGACAAAGATGTCAAATGACAAATGTCACAATGCTAAATGTCAAAAATGATAAGTGTCACCATGAAAATTGTCAAAAATAACAAATTTCAAGATGGCAAATGTCAAAGATGTCAAATGACAAATGTCACAATGCTAAATGTTAAAAATGAAAAGTGTCACCATGAAAAATGTCAAAAATGACAAATTTCAGGATGGCAAATGTCAAAGATGTCAAATGACAAATGTCACAATGCTAAATGTCAAAAATGAAAAGTGTCACCATGAAAAAATGTCAAAAATAACAAATTTCAAGATGGCAAATGTCAAAGATGTCAAATGACAAATGTCACAATGCTAAATGTCAAAAATGAAAAGGGTCACCATAAAAAATGTCAAAAATGACAAATTTCAAGATGGCAAATGTCAAAGATGTCAAATGACAAATGTCACAATGCTAAATGTCAAAAATGAAAAGTGTCACCATGAAAAATGTCAAAAATGACAAATTTCAAGATGACAAATGTCAAAACTGACAAATGTCACAATGCTAAATGTCAAAAATGAAAAGTGTCACCATGAAAAATGTCAAAAATGACAAATTTCAAGATGGCAAATGTCAAAGATGTCAAATGACAAATGTCACAATGCTAAATGTCAAAAATGAAAAGTGTCACCATGAAAAATGTCAAAAATGGCAAATTTCAAGATGGCAAATGTCAAAGATGTCAAATGACAAATGTCACAATGCTAAATGTCAAAAATGACAAATTTCAAGATGGCAAATGTCAAAACTGACAAATGTCACAATGCTAAATGTCAAAAATGAAAAGTGTCAAAAATGACAAATTTCAAGATGGCAAATGTCTAAGATGTCAAATGACAAATGTCACAATGCTAAATGTCAAAAATGAAAAGTGTCACCATGAAAAATGTCAAAAATGAAAAATTTCAAGATGGCAAATGTCAAAACTGAGAAATGTCACAATGCTAAATGTCAAAAATGAAAAGTGTCACCATAAAATGTCAAAAATGACAAATTTCAAGATGGCAAATGTCAAAGATGTCATATGACAAATGTCACAATGCTAAATGTCAAAAATGAAAAGTGTCACCATGAAAAATGTCAAAAATGACAAATTTCAAGATGGCAAATGTCAAAACTGACAAATGTCACAATGCTAAATGTCAAAAATGAAAAGTGTCACTATGAAAAATGTCAAAAATAACAAATTTCAAGATGGCAAATGTCAAAGATGTCAAATGACAAATGTCACAATGCTAAATGTCAAAAATGACAAATTTCAAGATGGCAAATGTCAAAGATGTCAAATGACAAATTTCACAATGCTAAATGTCAAAAATGAAAAGTGTCACCATGAAAAATGTCAAAAATGACAAATTTCAAGATGGCAAATGTCAAAACTGACAAATGTCACAATGCCAAATGTCAAAAATGAAAAGTCTCACTATGAAAAATGTCAAAAATAACAAATTTCAAGATGGCAAATGTCAAAGATGTCAAATGACAAATGTCACAATGCCAAATGTCAAAAATGAAAAGTGTCACCATGAAAAATGTCAAAAATAACAAATTTCAAGATGGCAAATGTCAAAGATGTCAAATGACAAATGTTACAATGCTAAATGTCAAAAATGAAAAGTGTCACCATGAAAAATGTCAAAAATGACAAATTTCAAGATGGCAAATGTCAAAGATGTCAAATGACAAATGTCACAATGCTAAATGTCAAAAATGAAGAGTGTCACCATGAAAAATGTCAAAAATAACAAATTTCAAGATGGCAAATGTCAAAGATGTCAATTGACAAATGTCACAATGCTAAATGTCAAAAATGAAAAGTGTCACCATGAAAAATGTCAAAAATGACAAATTTCAAGATGGCAAATGTCAAAACTGACAAATGTCACAATGCTAAATGTCAAAAATGAAAAGTGTCACCATGAAAAATGTCAAAAATAACAAATTTCAAGATGGCAAATGTCAAAGATGTCAAATGACAAATGTCACAATGCTAAATGTCAAAAATGACAAATTTCAAGATGGCAAATGTCACAATGCTAAATGTCAAAAGTGAAAAGTGTCGTCACCATAAAAAATGACAAAAATGACAAATTTCAAGATGGCAAATGTCAAAACTGACAAATGTCACAATGCTAAATGTCAAAAATGATAATTGTCACCATGAAAAATGTCAAAAATGACAAATTTCAAGATGGCAAATGTCCAAGATGTCAAATGACAAATGTCACAATGCTAAATGTCAAAAATGACAAATTTCAAGATGGCAAATGTCAAAGATGTCAAATGAAAAATGTCACAATGCTAAATGTCAATAATGAAAAGTGTCACCATGAAAAATGTTAAAAATAACAAATTTCAAGATGGCAAATGTCAAAGATGTCAAATGACAAATATCACAATGCTAAATGTCAAAAATGAAAAGTGTCACCATGAAAAATGTCAAAAATGACAAATTTCAAGATGGCAAATGTCAAAGATGTCAAATGACAAATGTCACAATGCTAAATGTCAAAAATGAAAAGTGTCACCATAAAAAATGTCAAAAATAACAAATTTCAAGATGGCAAATGTCAAAGATGTCAAATGACAAATGTCACAATGCTAAATGTCAAAAATGAAAAGTGTCACCATGAAAAATGTCAAAAATGACAAATTTCAAGATGGCAAATGTCAAAGATGTCAAATGACAAATGTCACAATGCTAAATGTCAAAAATGAAAAGTGTCACCATGAAAAATGTCAAAAATAACAAATTTCAAGATGGCAAATGTCAAAGATGTCAAATGACAAATGTCACAATGCTAAATGTCAAAAATGAAAAGTGTTACCAAGAAAAATGTCAAAAATGACAAATTTTAAGATGGCAAATGTCAAAACTGACAAATGTCATAATGCTAAATGTCAAAAATAATAAGTGTCACCATGAAAAATGTCAAAAATGACAAATTTCAAGATGGCAAATGTCCAAGATGTCAAATGACAAATGTCACAATGCTAAATGTCAAAAATGACAAATTTCAAGATGGCAAATGTCAAAGATGTCAAATGACAAATGTCACAATGCTAAATGTGAAAAATGAAAAGTGTCACCATGAAAAATGTCAAAAATGACAAATTTCAAGATGGCAAATGTCAAAGATGTCAAATGACAAATGTCACAATGCTAAATGTCAAAAATGAAAAGTGTCACCATGAAAAATGTCAAAAATAACAAATTTCAAGATGGCAAATGTCAAAGATGTCAAATGACAAATGTCACAATGCTAAATGTCAAAAATGAAAAGTGTCACCATGAAAAATGTCAAAAATGACAAATTTCAAGATGGCAAATGTCAAAACTGACAAATGTCACAATGCTAAATGTCAAAAATGAAAAGTGTCATCATGAAAAATGTCAAAAATAACAAATTTCAAGATGGCAAATGTCAAAGATGTCAAATGACAAATATCACAATGCTAAATGTCAAAAATGAAAAGTGTCACCATGAAAAATGTCAAAAATGACAAATTTCAAGATGGCAAATGTCAAAGATGTCAAATGACAAATGACACAATGCTAAATGTCAAAAATGAAAAGTGTCACCATGAAAAATGTCAAAAATAACAAATTTCAAGATGGCAAATGTCAAAGATGTCAAATGACAAATGTCACAATGCTAAATGTCAAAAATGAAAAGTGTTACCATGAAAAATGTCAAAAATGCCAAATTTCAAGATGGCAAATGTCAAAGATGTCAAATGACAAATGTCACAATGCTAAATGTCAAAAATGAAAAGTGTCACCATGAAAAATGTCAAAAATAACAAATTTCAAGATGGCAAATGTCAAAGATGTCAAATGACAAATGTCACAATGCTAAATGTCAAAAATGAAAAGTGTTACCATAAAAAATGTCAAAAATGACAAATTTTAAGATGGCAAATGTCAAAACTGACAAATGTCATAATGCTAAATGTCAAAAATAATAAGTGTCACCATGAAAAATGTCAAAAATGACAAATTTCAAGATGGCAAATGTCCAAGACGTCAAATGACAAATGTCACAATGCTAAATGTCAAAAATGACAAATTTCAAGATGGCAAATGTCAAAGATGTCAAATGACAAATGTCACAATGCTAAATGTGAAAAATGAAAAGTGTCACCATGAAAAATGTCAAAAATGACAAATTTCAAGATGGCAAATGTCAAAGATGTCAAATGACAAATGTCACAATGCTAAATGTCAAAAATGAAAAGTGTCACCATGAAAAATGTCAAAAATAACAAATTTCAAGATGGCAAATGTCAAAGATGTCAATTGACAAATGTCACAATGCTAAATGTCAAAAATGAAAAGTGTCACCATGAAAAATGTCAAAAATGACAAATTTCAAGATGGCAAATGTCAAAACTGACAAATGTCACAATGCTAAATGTCAAAAATGAAAAGTGTCACCATGAAAAATGTCAAAAATAACAAATTTCAAGATGGCAAATGTCAAAGATGTCAAATGACAAATGTCACAATGCTAAATGTCAAAAATGACAAATTTCAAGATGGCAAATGTCACAATGCTAAATGTCAAAAGTGAAAAGTGTCGTCACCATAAAAAATGACAAAAATGACAAATTTCAAGATGGCAAATGTCAAAACTGACAAATGTCACAATGCTAAATGTCAAAAATGATAATTGTCACCATGAAAAATGTCAAAAATGACAAATTTCAAGATGGCAAATGTCCAAGATGTCAAATGACAAATGTCACAATGCTAAATGTCAAAAATGACAAATTTCAAGATGGCAAATGTCAAAGATGTCAAATGAAAAATGTCACAATGCTAAATGTCAATAATGAAAAGTGTCACCATGAAAAATGTTAAAAATAACAAATTTCAAGATGGCAAATGTCAAAGATGTCAAATGACAAATATCACAATGCTAAATGTCAAAAATGACAAATTTCAAGATGGCAAATGTCAAAGATGTCAAATGACAAATTTCACAATGCTAAATGTCAAAAATGAAAAGTGTCACCATGAAAAATGTCAAAAATGACAAATTTCAAGATGGCAAATGTCAAAACTGACAAATGTCACAATGCTAAATGTCAAAAATGAAAAGTCTCACTATGAAAAATGTCAAAAATAACAAATTTCAAGATGGCAAATGTCAAAGATGTCAAATGACAAATGTCACAATGCCAAATGTCAAAAATGAAAAGTGTCACCATGAAAAATGTCAAAAATAACAAATTTCAAAATGGCAAATGTCAAAGATGTCAAATGACAAATGTTACAATGCTAAATGTCAAAAATGAAAAGTGTCACCATGAAAAATGTCAAAAATGACAAATTTCAAGATGGCAAATGTCAAAGATGTCAAATGACAAATGTCACAATGCTAAATGTCAAAAATGAAGAGTGTCACCATGAAAAATGTCAAAAATAACAAATTTCAAGATGGCAAATGTCAAAGATGTCAATTGACAAATGTCACAATGCTAAATGTCAAAAATGAAAAGTGTCACCATGAAAAATGTCAAAAATGACAAATTTCAAGATGGCAAATGTCAAAACTGACAAATGTCACAATGCTAAATGTCAAAAATGAAAAGTGTCACCATGAAAAATGTCAAAAATAACAAATTTCAAGATGGCAAATGTCAAAGATGTCAAATGACAAATGTCACAATGCTAAATGTCAAAAATGACAAATTTCAATATGGCAAATGTCACAATGCTAAATGTCAAAAGTGAAAAGTGTCGTCACCATAAAAAATGACAAAAATGACAAATTTCAAGATGGCAAATGTCAAAACTGACAAATGTCACAATGCTAAATGTCAAAAATGATAATTGTCACCATGAAAAATGTCAAAAATGACAAATTTCAAGATGGCAAATGTCCAAGATGTCAAATGACAAATGTCACAATGCTAAATGTCAAAAATGACAAATTTCAAGATGGCAAATGTCAAAGATGTCAAATGAAAAATGTCACAATGCTAAATGTCAATAATGAAAAGTGTCACCATGAAAAATGTTAAAAATAACAAATTTCAAGATGGCAAATGTCAAAGATGTCAAATGACAAATATCACAATGCTAAATGTCAAAAATGAAAAGTGTCACCATGAAAAATGTCAAAAATGACAAATTTCAAGATGGCAAATGTCAAAGATGTCAAATGACAAATGTCACAATGCTAAATGTCAAAAATGAAAAGTGTCACCATAAAAAATGTCAAAAATAACAAATTTCAAGATGGCAAATGTCAAAGATGTCAAATGACAAATGTCACAATGCTAAATGTCAAAAATGAAAAGTGTCACCATGAAAAATGTCAAAAATGACAAATTTCAAGATGGCAAATGTCAAAGATGTCAAATGACAAATGTCACAATGCTAAATGTCAAAAATGAAAAGTGTCACCATGAAAAATGTCAAAAATAACAAATTTCAAGATGGCAAATGTCAAAGATGTCAAATGACAAATGTCACAATGCTAAATGTCAAAAATGAAAAGTGTTACCAAGAAAAATGTCAAAAATGACAAATTTTAAGATGGCAAATGTCAAAACTGACAAATGTCATAATGCTAAATGTCAAAAATAATAAGTGTCACCATGAAAAATGTCAAAAATGACAAATTTCAAGATGGCAAATGTCCAAGATGTCAAATGACAAATGTCACAATGCTAAATGTCAAAAATGACAAATTTCAAGATGGCAAATGTCAAAGATGTCAAATGACAAATGTCACAATGCTAAATGTGAAAAATGAAAAGTGTCACCATGAAAAATGTCAAAAATGACAAATTTCAAGATGGCAAATGTCAAAGATGTCAAATGACAAATGTCACAATGCTAAATGTCAAAAATGAAAAGTGTCACCATGAAAAATGTCAAAAATAACAAATTTCAAGATGGCAAATGTCAAAGATGTCAAATGACAAATGTCACAATGCTAAATGTCAAAAATGAAAAGTGTCACCATGAAAAATGTCAAAAATGACAAATTTCAAGATGGCAAATGTCAAAACTGACAAATGTCACAATGCTAAATGTCAAAAATGAAAAGTGTCATCATGAAAAATGTCAAAAATAACAAATTTCAAGATGGCAAATGTCAAAGATGTCAAATGACAAATATCACAATGCTAAATGTCAAAAATGAAAAGTGTCACCATGAAAAATGTCAAAAATGACAAATTTCAAGATGGCAAATGTCAAAGATGTCAAATGACAAATGACACAATGCTAAATGTCAAAAATGAAAAGTGTCACCATGAAAAATGTCAAAAATAACAAATTTCAAGATGGCAAATGTCAAAGATGTCAAATGACAAATGTCACAATGCTAAATGTCAAAAATGAAAAGTGTTACCATGAAAAATGTCAAAAATGCCAAATTTCAAGATGGCAAATGTCAAAGATGTCAAATGACAAATGTCACAATGCTAAATGTCAAAAATGAAAAGTGTCACCATGAAAAATGTCAAAAATAACAAATTTCAAGATGGCAAATGTCAAAGATGTCAAATGACAAATGTCACAATGCTAAATGTCAAAAATGAAAAGTGTTACCATAAAAAATGTCAAAAATGACAAATTTTAAGATGGCAAATGTCAAAACTGACAAATGTCATAATGCTAAATGTCAAAAATAATAAGTGTCACCATGAAAAATGTCAAAAATGACAAATTTCAAGATGGCAAATGTCCAAGACGTCAAATGACAAATGTCACAATGCTAAATGTCAAAAATGACAAATTTCAAGATGGCAAATGTCAAAGATGTCAAATGACAAATGTCACAATGCTAAATGTGAAAAATGAAAAGTGTCACCATGAAAAATGTCAAAAATGACAAATTTCAAGATGGCAAATGTCAAAGATGTCAAATGACAAATGTCACAATGCTAAATGTCAAAAATGAAAAGTGTCACCATGAAAAATGTCAAAAATAACAAATTTCAAGATGGCAAATGTCAAAGATGTCAAATGACAAATGTCACAATGCTAAATGTCAAAAATGAAAAGTGTCACCATGAAAAATGTCAAAAATGACAAATTTTAAGATGGCAAATGTCAAAACTGACAAATGTCATAATGCTAAATGTCAAAAATGATAAGTGTCACCATGAAAAATGTCAAAAATGACAAATTTCAAGATGGCAAATGTCCAAGATGTCAAATGACAAATGTCACAATGCTAAATGTCAAAAATGACAAATTTCAAGATGGCAAATGTCAAAGATGTCAAATGACAAATGTCACAATGCTAAATGTCAAAAATGAAAAGTGTCACCAGGAAAAATGTCAAAAATAACAAATTTCAAGATGGCAAATGTCAAAGATATCAAATGACAAATTTAACAATGCTAAATGTCAAAAATGACAAATTTCAAGATGGCAAATGTCAAAGATGTCAAATGACAAATGTCACAATGCTAAATGTCAAAAATGATAAGTGTCACCATGAAAAATGTCAAAAATAACAAATTTCAAGATGGCAAATGTCCAAGATGTCAAATGACAAATGTCACAATGCTAAATGTCAAAAATGACAAATTTCAAGATGGCAAATGTCAAAGATGTCAAATGACAAATGTCACAATGCTAAATGTCAAAAATGAAAAGTGTCACCATAAAAAATGTCAAAAATAACAAATTTCAAGATGGCAAATGTCAAAGATGACAAATGACAAATGTCACAATGCTGAATGTCAAAAATGAAAAGTGTCACCATGAAAAATGTCAAAAATGACAAATTTCAAGATGGCAAATGTCAAAGATGTCAAATGACAAATGTCACAATGCTAAATGTCAAAAATGAAAAGTGTCACCATGAAAAATGTCAAAAATAACAAATTTCAAGATGGCAAATGTCAAAGATGTCAAATGACAAATGTCACAATGCTAAATGTCAAAAATGAAAAGTGTTACCAAGAAAAATGTCAAAAATGACAAATTTTAAGATGGCAAATGTCAAAACTGACAAATGTCATAATGCTAAATGTCAAAAATAATAAGTGTCACCATGAAAAATGTCAAAAATGACAAATTTCAAGATGGCAAATGTTTAAGATGTCAAATGACAAATGTCACAATGCTAAATGTCAAAAATGACAAATTTCAAGATGGCAAATGTCAAAGATGTCAAATGACAAATGTCACAATGCTAAATGTGAAAAATGAAAAGTGTCACCATGAAAAATGTCAAAAATGACAAATTTCAAGATGGCAAATGTCAAAGATGTCAAATGACAAATGTCACAATGCTAAATGTCAAAAATGAAAAGTGTCACCATGAAAAATGTCAAAAATAACAAATTTCAAGATGGCAAATGTCAAAGATGTCAAATGACAAATGTTACAATGCTAAATGTCAAAAATGAAAAGTGTCACCATGAAAAATGTCAAAAATGACAAATTTCAAGATAGCAAATGTCAAAACTGACAAATGTCACAATGCTAAATGTCAAAAATGAAAAGTGTCACCATGAAAAATGTCAAAAATAACAAATTTCAAGATGGCAAATGTCAAAGATGTCAAATGACAAATATCACAATGCTAAATGTCAAAAATAAAAAGTGTCACCATAAAAAATGTCAAAAATGACAAATTTTAAGATGGCAAATGTCAAAGATGTCAAATGACAAATGACACAATGCTAAATGTCAAAAATGAAAAGTGTCACCATGAAAAATGTCAAAAATAACAAATTTCAAGATGGCAAATGTCAAAGATGTCAAATGACAAATGTCACAATGCTAAATGTCAAAAATGAAAAGTGTCACCATGAAAAATGTCAAAAATGACAAATTTCAAGATGGCAAATGTCAAAGATGTCAAATGACAAATGTCACAATGCTAAATGTCAAAAATGAAAAGTGTCACCATGAAAAATGTCAAAAATAACAAATTTCAAGATGGCAAATGTCAAAGATGTCAAATGACAAATGTCACAATGCTAAATGTCAAAAATGAAAAGTGTTACCATAAAAAATGTCAAAAATGACAAATTTTAAGATGGCAAATGTCAAAACTGACAAATGTCATAATGCTAAATGTCAAAAATAATAAGTGTCACCATGAAAAATGTCAAAAATGACAAATTTCAAGATGGCAAATGTCCAAGACGTCAAATGACAAATGTCACAATGCTAAATGTCAAAAATGACAAATTTCAAGATGGCAAATGTCAAAGATGTCAAATGACAAATGTCACAATGCTAAATGTGAAAAATGAAAAGTGTCACCATGAAAAATGTCAAAAATGACAAATTTCAAGATGGCAAATGTCAAAGATGTCAAATGACAAATGTCACAATGCTAAATGTCAAAAATGAAAAGTGTCACCATGAAAAATGTCAAAAATAACAAATTTCAAGATGGCAAATGTCAAAGATGTCAAATGACAAATGTCACAATGCTAAATGTCAAAAATGAAAAGTGTCACCATGAAAAATGTCAAAAATGACAAATTTCAAGATGGCAAATGTCAAAACTGACAAATGTCATAATGCTAAATGTCAAAAATGATAAGTGTCACCATGAAAAATTTCAAAAATGACAAATTTCAAGATGGCAAATGTCCAAGATGTCAAATGACAAATGTCACAATGCTAAATGTCAAAAATGACAAATTTCAAGATGGCAAATGTCAAAGATGTCAAATGACAAATGTCACAATGCTAAATGTCAAAAATGAAAAGTGTCACCAGGAAAATTGTCAAAAATAACAAATTTCAAGATGGCAAATGTCAAAGATGTCAAATGACAAATTTCACAATGCTAAATGTCAAAAATGACAAATTTCAAGATGGCAAATGTCAAAGATGTCAAATGACAAATGTCACAATGCTAAATGTCAAAAATGATAAGTGTCACCATGAAAAATGTCAAAAATAACAAATTTCAAGATGGCAAATGTCAAAGATGTCAAATGACAAATGTCACAATGCTAAATGTCAAAAATGAAAAGTGTCACCATGAAAAATGTCAAAAATGACAAATTTCAAGATGGCAAATGTCAAAACTGACAAATGTCATAATGCTAAATGTCAAAAATGATAAGTGTCACCATGAAAAATTTCAAAAATGACAAATTTCAAGATGGCAAATGTCCAAGATGTCAAATGACAAATGTCACAATGCTAAATGTCAAAAATGACAAATTTCAAGATGGCAAATGTCAAAGATGTCAAATGACAAATGTCACAATGCTAAATGTCAAAAATGAAAAGTGTCACCAGGAAAATTGTCAAAAATAACAAATTTCAAGATGGCAAATGTCAAAGATGTTAAATGACAAATGTCACAATGCTAAATGTCAAAAATGAAAAGTGTCACCATGAAAAATGTCAAAAATGACAAATTTCAAGATGGCAAATGTCAAAGATGTCAAATGACAAATGTCACAATGCTAAATGTCAAAAATGATAAGTGTCACCATGAAAAATGTCAAAAATGACAAATTTCAAGATGGCAAATGTCCAAGATGTCAAATGACAAATGTCACAATGCTAAATGTCAAAAATGAAAAGTGTCACCATGAAAAATGTCAAAAATAACAAATTTCAAGATGGCAAATGTCAAAGATGTCAAATGACAAATGTCACAATGCTAAATGTCAAAAATGAAAAGTGTCACCATAAAAAATGTCAAAAATGACAAATTTCAAGATGGCAAATGTCCAAGATGTCAAATGACAAATGTCACAATGCTAAATGTCAAAAATAACAAATTTCAAGATGGCAAATGTCAAAGATGTCAAATGACAAATGTCACAATGCTAAATGTCAAAAATGAAAAGTGTCACCATGAAAAATGTCAAAAATGACAAATTTCAAGATGGCAAATGTCAAAACTGACAAATGTCACAATGCTAAATGTCAAAAATGGTAAGTGTCACCATGAAAAATGTCAAAAATGACAAATTTCAAGATGGCAAATGTCCAAGATGTCAAATGACAAATGTCACAATGCTAAATGTCAAAAATGACAAATTTCAAGATGGCAAATGTCAAAGATGTCAAATGACAAATGTCACAATGCTAAATGTCAAAAATGAAAAGTGTCACCATGAAAAATGTCAAAAATAACAAATTTCAAGATGGCAAATGTCAAAGATGTCAAATGACAAATGTCACAATGCTAAATGTCAAAAATGAAAAGTGTCACCATGAAAAATGTCAAAAATGACAAATTTCAAGATGGCAAATGTCAAAACTGACAAATGTCACAATGCTAAATGTCAAAAATGAAAAGTGTCACCATGAAAAATGTCAAAAATAACAAATTTCAAGATGGCAAATGTCAAAGATGTCAAATGACAAATATCACAATGCTAAATGTCAAAAATGAAAAGTGTCACCATGAAAAATGTCAAAAATGACAAATTTCAAGATGGCAAATGTCAAAGATGTCAAATGACAAATGACACAATGCTAAATGTCAAAAATGAAAAGTGTCACCATGAAAAATGTCAAAAATAACAAATTTCAAGATGGCAAATGTCAAAGATGTCAAATGACAAATGTCACAATGCTAAATGTCAAAAATGAAAAGTGTCACCATGAAAAATGTCAAAAATGACAAATTTCAAGATGGCAAATGTCAAAGATGTCAAATGACAAATGTCACAATGCTAAATGTCAAAAATGAAAAGTGTCACCATGAAAAATGTCAAAAATAACAAATTTCAAGATGGCAAATGTCAAAGATGTCAAATGACAAATGTCACAATGCTAAATGTCAAAAATGAAAAGTGTTACCATAAAAAATGTCAAAAATGACAAATTTTAAGATGGCAAATGTCAAAACTGACAAATGTCATAATGCTAAATGTCAAAAATAATAAGTGTCACCATGAAAAATGTCAAAAATGACAAATTTCAAGATGGCAAATGTCCAAGACGTCAAATGACAAATGTCACAATGCTAAATGTCAAAAATGACAAATTTCAAGATGGCAAATGTCAAAGATGTCAAATGACAAATGTCACAATGCTAAATGTGAAAAATGAAAAGTGTCACCATGAAAAATGTCAAAAATGACAAATTTCAAGATGGCAAATGTCAAAGATGTCAAATGACAAATGTCACAATGCTAAATGTCAAAAATGATAAGTGTCACCATAAAAATGTCAAAAATAACAAATTTCAAGATGGCAAATGACAAAGATGTCAAATGACAAATGTCACAATGCTAAATGTCAAAAATGAAAAGTGTCACCATGAAAAATGTCAAAAATGACAAATTTCAAGATGGCAAATATCAAAGATGTCAAATGACAAATGTCACAATGCTAAATGTCAAAAATGACAAATTTCTAGATGGCAAATGTCAAAGATGTCAAATGAGAAATGTCACAATGCTAAATGTCAAAAGTGAAAAGTGTCACCATGAAAAATGTCAAAAATGACAAATTTCAAGATGGCAAATGTCAAAGATGTCAAATGACAAATGTCACAATGCTAAATGTCAAAAATGAAAAGTGTCACCATGAAAAATGTCAAAAATGACAAATTTCAAAATGGCAAATATCAAAGATGTCAAATGACAAATGTCACAATGCTAAATGTCAAAAATGACAAATTTCAAGATGGCAAATGTCACAATGCTAAATGTCCAAAGTGAAAAGTGTCACCATGAAATATGTCAAAAATGACAAATTTCAAGATGGCAAATGTCAAAGATGTCAAATGACAAATGTCACAATGCTAAATGTCAAAAATGATAAGTGTCACCATGAAAAATGTCAAAAATAACAAATTTCAAGATGGCAAATGTCAAAGATGTCAAATGACAAATGTCACAATGCTAAATGTCAAAAATGAAAAGTGTCACCATGAAAAATGTCAAAAATGACAAATTTCAAGATGGCAAATGTCAAAGATGTCAAATGACAAATGTCACAATGCTAAATGTCAATAATGAAAAGCGTCACCATGAAAAATGTCAAAAATAACAAATTTCAAGATGGCAAATATCAAAGATGTCAAATGACAAATGTCACAATGCTAAATGTCAAAAATGAAAAGAGTCACCATAAAAATGTCAAAAATAACAAATTTCAAGATGGCAAATGACAAAGATGTCAAATGACAAATGTCACAATGCTAAATGTCAAAAATGAAAAGTGTCACCATGAAAAATGTCAAAAATGACAAATTTCAAGATGGCAAATATCAAAGATGTCAAATGACAAATGTCACAATGCTAAATGTCAAAAATAAAAAGTGTCACCATGAAAAATGTCAAAAATAACAAATTTCAAGATGGCAAATGTCAAAGATGTCAAATGACAAATGTCACAATGCTAAATGTCAAAAATGATAAGTGTCACCATAAAAATGTCAAAAATAACAAATTTCAAGATGGCAAATGACAAAGATGTCAAATGACAAATGTCACAATGCTAAATGTCAAAAATGAAAAGTGTCACCATGAAAAATGTCAAAAATGACAAATTTCAAGATGGCAAATATCAAAGATGTCAAATGACAAATGTCACAATGCTAAATGTCAAAAATGACAAATTTCTAGATGGCAAATGTCAAAGATGTCAAATGAGAAATGTCACAATGCTAAATGTCAAAAGTGAAAAGTGTCACCATGAAAAATGTCAAAAATGACAAATTTCAAGATGGCAAATGTCAAAGATGTCAAATGACAAATGTCACAATGCTAAATGTCAAAAATGATAAGTGTCACCATAAAAAATGTCAAAAATAACAAATTTCAAGATGGCAAATGTCAAAGATGTCAAATGACAAATGTCACAATGCTAAATGTCAAAAATGAAAAGTGTTACCATGAAAAATGTCAAAAATGCCAAATTTCAAGATGGCAAATGTCAAAGATGTCAAATGACAAATGTCACAATGCTAAATGTCAAAAATGAAAAGTGTCACCATGAAAAATGTCAAAAATAACAAATTTCAAGATGGCAAATGTCAAAGATGTCAAATGACAAATGTCACAATGCTAAATGTCAAAAATGAAAAGTGTTACCATAAAAAATGTCAAAAATGACAAATTTTAAGATGGCAAATGTCAAAACTGACAAATGTCATAATGCTAAATGTCAAAAATAATAAGTGTCACCATGAAAAATGTCAAAAATGACAA
This sequence comes from Altica lythri, assembly GCA_964028335.1. Taxonomy (NCBI): domain Eukaryota; kingdom Metazoa; phylum Arthropoda; class Insecta; order Coleoptera; family Chrysomelidae; genus Altica; species Altica lythri. The sequence goes on along the minus strand of OZ034800.1, from coordinate 9,791,012 downwards.
ATTTCAAGATGGCAAATGTCCAAGACGTCAAATGACAAATGTCACAATGCTAAATGTCAAAAATGACAAATTTCAAGATGGCAAATGTCAAAGATGTCAAATGACAAATGTCACAATGCTAAATGTGAAAAATGAAAAGTGTCACCATGAAAAATGTCAAAAATGACAAATTTCAAGATGGCAAATGTCAAAGATGTCAAATGACAAATGTCACAATGCTAAATGTCAAAAATGAAAAGTGTCACCATGAAAAATGTCAAAAATAACAAATTTCAAGATGGCAAATGTCAAAGATGTCAAATGACAAATGTCACAATGCTAAATGTCAAAAATGAAAAGTGTCACCATGAAAAATGTCAAAAATGACAAATTTTAAGATGGCAAATGTCAAAACTGACAAATGTCATAATGCTAAATGTCAAAAATGATAAGTGTCACCATGAAAAATGTCAAAAATGACAAATTTCAAGATGGCAAATGTCCAAGATGTCAAATGACAAATGTCACAATGCTAAATGTCAAAAATGACAAATTTCAAGATGGCAAATGTCAAAGATGTCAAATGACAAATGTCACAATGCTAAATGTCAAAAATGAAAAGTGTCACCAGGAAAAATGTCAAAAATAACAAATTTCAAGATGGCAAATGTCAAAGATATCAAATGACAAATTTAACAATGCTAAATGTCAAAAATGACAAATTTCAAGATGGCAAATGTCAAAGATGTCAAATGACAAATGTCACAATGCTAAATGTCAAAAATGATAAGTGTCACCATGAAAAATGTCAAAAATAACAAATTTCAAGATGGCAAATGTCCAAGATGTCAAATGACAAATGTCACAATGCTAAATGTCAAAAATGACAAATTTCAAGATGGCAAATGTCAAAGATGTCAAATGACAAATGTCACAATGCTAAATGTCAAAAATGAAAAGTGTCACCATAAAAAATGTCAAAAATAACAAATTTCAAGATGGCAAATGTCAAAGATGACAAATGACAAATGTCACAATGCTGAATGTCAAAAATGAAAAGTGTCACCATGAAAAATGTCAAAAATGACAAATTTCAAGATGGCAAATGTCAAAGATGTCAAATGACAAATGTCACAATGCTAAATGTCAAAAATGAAAAGTGTCACCATGAAAAATGTCAAAAATAACAAATTTCAAGATGGCAAATGTCAAAGATGTCAAATGACAAATGTCACAATGCTAAATGTCAAAAATGAAAAGTGTTACCAAGAAAAATGTCAAAAATGACAAATTTTAAGATGGCAAATGTCAAAACTGACAAATGTCATAATGCTAAATGTCAAAAATAATAAGTGTCACCATGAAAAATGTCAAAAATGACAAATTTCAAGATGGCAAATGTTTAAGATGTCAAATGACAAATGTCACAATGCTAAATGTCAAAAATGACAAATTTCAAGATGGCAAATGTCAAAGATGTCAAATGACAAATGTCACAATGCTAAATGTGAAAAATGAAAAGTGTCACCATGAAAAATGTCAAAAATGACAAATTTCAAGATGGCAAATGTCAAAGATGTCAAATGACAAATGTCACAATGCTAAATGTCAAAAATGAAAAGTGTCACCATGAAAAATGTCAAAAATAACAAATTTCAAGATGGCAAATGTCAAAGATGTCAAATGACAAATGTTACAATGCTAAATGTCAAAAATGAAAAGTGTCACCATGAAAAATGTCAAAAATGACAAATTTCAAGATAGCAAATGTCAAAACTGACAAATGTCACAATGCTAAATGTCAAAAATGAAAAGTGTCACCATGAAAAATGTCAAAAATAACAAATTTCAAGATGGCAAATGTCAAAGATGTCAAATGACAAATATCACAATGCTAAATGTCAAAAATAAAAAGTGTCACCATAAAAAATGTCAAAAATGACAAATTTTAAGATGGCAAATGTCAAAGATGTCAAATGACAAATGACACAATGCTAAATGTCAAAAATGAAAAGTGTCACCATGAAAAATGTCAAAAATAACAAATTTCAAGATGGCAAATGTCAAAGATGTCAAATGACAAATGTCACAATGCTAAATGTCAAAAATGAAAAGTGTCACCATGAAAAATGTCAAAAATGACAAATTTCAAGATGGCAAATGTCAAAGATGTCAAATGACAAATGTCACAATGCTAAGTGTCAAAAATGAAAAGTGTCACCATGAAAAATGTCAAAAATAACAAATTTCAAGATGGCAAATGTCAAAGATGTCAAATGACAAATGTCACAATGCTAAATGTCAAAAATGAAAAGTGTTACCATAAAAAATGTCAAAAATGACAAATTTTAAGATGGCAAATGTCAAAACTGACAAATGTCATAATGCTAAATGTCAAAAATAATAAGTGTCACCATGAAAAATGTCAAAAATGACAAATTTCAAGATGGCAAATGTCCAAGACGTCAAATGACAAATGTCACAATGCTAAATGTCAAAAATGACAAATTTCAAGATGGCAAATGTCAAAGATGTCAAATGACAAATGTCACAATGCTAAATGTGAAAAATGAAAAGTGTCACCATGAAAAATGTCAAAAATGACAAATTTCAAGATGGCAAATGTCAAAGATGTCAAATGACAAATGTCACAATGCTAAATGTCAAAAATGAAAAGTGTCACCATGAAAAATGTCAAAAATAACAAATTTCAAGATGGCAAATGTCAAAGATGTCAAATGACAAATGTCACAATGCTAAATGTCAAAAATGAAAAGTGTCACCATGAAAAATGTCAAAAATGACAAATTTCAAGATGGCAAATGTCAAAACTGACAAATGTCATAATGCTAAATGTCAAAAATGATAAGTGTCACCATGAAAAATTTCAAAAATGACAAATTTCAAGATGGCAAATGTCCAAGATGTCAAATGACAAATGTCACAATGCTAAATGTCAAAAATGACAAATTTCAAGATGGCAAATGTCAAAGATGTCAAATGACAAATGTCACAATGCTAAATGTCAAAAATGAAAAGTGTCACCAGGAAAATTGTCAAAAATAACAAATTTCAAGATGGCAAATGTCAAAGATGTCAAATGACAAATTTCACAATGCTAAATGTCAAAAATGACAAATTTCAAGATGGCAAATGTCAAAGATGTCAAATGACAAATGTCACAATGCTAAATGTCAAAAATGATAAGTGTCACCATGAAAAATGTCAAAAATAACAAATTTCAAGATGGCAAATGTCCAAGATGTCAAATGACAAATGTCACAATGCTAAATGTCAAAAATGACAAATTTCAAGATGGCAAATGTCAAAGATGTTAAATGACAAATGTCACAATGCTAAATGTCAAAAATGAAAAGTGTCACCATGAAAAATGTCAAAAATGACAAATTTCAAGATGGCAAATGTCAAAGATGTCAAATGACAAATGTCACAATGCTAAATGTCAAAAATGATAAGTGTCACCATGAAAAATGTCAAAAATGACAAATTTCAAGATGGCAAATGTCCAAGATGTCAAATGACAAATGTCACAATGCTAAATGTCAAAAATGAAAAGTGTCACCATGAAAAATGTCAAAAATAACAAATTTCAAGATGGCAAATGTCAAAGATGTCAAATGACAAATGTCACAATGCTAAATGTCAAAAATGAAAAGTGTCACCATAAAAAATGTCAAAAATGACAAATTTCAAGATGGCAAATGTCCAAGATGTCAAATGACAAATGTCACAATGCTAAATGTCAAAAATAACAAATTTCAAGATGGCAAATGTCAAAGATGTCAAATGACAAATGTCACAATGCTAAATGTCAAAAATGAAAAGTGTCACCATGAAAAATGTCAAAAATGACAAATTTCAAGATGGCAAATGTCAAAACTGACAAATGTCACAATGCTAAATGTCAAAAATGGTAAGTGTCACCATGAAAAATGTCAAAAATGACAAATTTCAAGATGGCAAATGTCCAAGATGTCAAATGACAAATGTCACAATGCTAAATGTCAAAAATGACAAATTTCAAGATGGCAAATGTCAAAGATGTCAAATGACAAATGTCACAATGCTAAATGTCAAAAATGAAAAGTGTCACCATGAAAAAAATCAAAAATAACAAATTTCAAGATGGCAAATGTCAAAGATGTCAAATGACAAATGTCACAATGCTAAATGTCAAAAATGAAAAGTGTCACCATGAAAAATGTCAAAAATGACAAATTTCAAGATGGCAAATGTCAAAACTGACAAATGTCACAATGCTAAATGTCAAAAATGAAAAGTGTCACCATGAAAAATGTCAAAAATAACAAATTTCAAGATGGCAAATGTCAAAGATGTCAAATGACAAATATCACAATGCTAAATGTCAAAAATGAAAAGTGTCACCATGAAAAATGTCAAAAATGACAAATTTCAAGATGGCAAATGTCAAAGATGTCAAATGACAAATGACACAATGCTAAATGTCAAAAATGAAAAGTGTCACCATGAAAAATGTCAAAAATAACAAATTTCAAGATGGCAAATGTCAAAGATGTCAAATGACAAATGTCACAATGCTAAATGTCAAAAATGAAAAGTGTCACCATGAAAAATGTCAAAAATGACAAATTTCAAGATGGCAAATGTCAAAGATGTCAAATGACAAATGTCACAATGCTAAATGTCAAAAATGAAAAGTGTCACCATGAAAAATGTCAAAAATAACAAATTTCAAGATGGCAAATGTCAAAGATGTCAAATGACAAATGTCACAATGCTAAATGTCAAAAATGAAAAGTGTTACCATAAAAAATGTCAAAAATGACAAATTTTAAGATGGCAAATGTCAAAACTGACAAATGTCATAATGCTAAATGTCAAAAATAATAAGTGTCACCATGAAAAATGTCAAAAATGACAAATTTCAAGATGGCAAATGTCCAAGACGTCAAATGACAAATGTCACAATGCTAAATGTCAAAAATGACAAATTTCAAGATGGCAAATGTCAAAGATGTCAAATGACAAATGTCACAATGCTAAATGTGAAAAATGAAAAGTGTCACCATGAAAAATGTCAAAAATGACAAATTTCAAGATGGCAAATGTCAAAGATGTCAAATGACAAATGTCACAATGCTAAATGTCAAAAATGATAAGTGTCACCATAAAAATGTCAAAAATAACAAATTTCAAGATGGCAAATGACAAAGATGTCAAATGACAAATGTCACAATGCTAAATGTCAAAAATGAAAAGTGTCACCATGAAAAATGTCAAAAATGACAAATTTCAAGATGGCAAATATCAAAGATGTCAAATGACAAATGTCACAATGCTAAATGTCAAAAATGACAAATTTCTAGATGGCAAATGTCAAAGATGTCAAATGAGAAATGTCACAATGCTAAATGTCAAAAGTGAAAAGTGTCACCATGAAAAATGTCAAAAATGACAAATTTCAAGATGGCAAATGTCAAAGATGTCAAATGACAAATGTCACAATGCTAAATGTCAAAAATGAAAAGTGTCACCATGAAAAATGTCAAAAATGACAAATTTCAAAATGGCAAATATCAAAGATGTCAAATGACAAATGTCACAATGCTAAATGTCAAAAATGACAAATTTCAAGATGGCAAATGTCACAATGCTAAATGTCAAAAGTGAAAAGTGTCACCATGAAATATGTCAAAAATGACAAATTTCAAGATGGCAAATGTCAAAGATGTCAAATGACAAATGTCACAATGCTAAATGTCAAAAATGATAAGTGTCACCATGAAAAATGTCAAAAATAACAAATTTCAAGATGGCAAATGTCAAAGATGTCAAATGACAAATGTCACAATGCTAAATGTCAAAAATGAAAAGTGTCACCATGAAAAATGTCAAAAATGACAAATTTCAAGATGGCAAATGTCAAAGATGTCAAATGACAAATGTCACAATGCTAAATGTCAATAATGAAAAGCGTCACCATGAAAAATGTCAAAAATAACAAATTTCAAGATGGCAAATATCAAAGATGTCAAATGACAAATGTCACAATGCTAAATGTCAAAAATGAAAAGAGTCACCATAAAAATGTCAAAAATAACAAATTTCAAGATGGCAAATGACAAAGATGTCAAATGACAAATGTCACAATGCTAAATGTCAAAAATAAAAAGTGTCACCATGAAAAATGTCAAAAATGACAAATTTCAAGATGGCAAATATCAAAGATGTCAAATGACAAATGTCACAATGCTAAATGTCAAAAATAAAAAGTGTCACCATGAAAAATGTCAAAAATAACAAATTTCAAGATGGCAAATGTCAAAGATGTCAAATGACAAATGTCACAATGCTAAATGTCAAAAATGATAAGTGTCACCATAAAAATGTCAAAAATAACAAATTTCAAGATGGCAAATGACAAAGATGTCAAATGACAAATGTCACAATGCTAAATGTCAAAAATGAAAAGTGTCACCATGAAAAATGTCAAAAATAACAAATTTCAAGATGGCAAATGTCCAAGATGTCAAATGACAAATGTCACAATGCTAAATGTCAAAAATGACAAATTTCAAGATGGCAAATGTCAAAGATGTTAAATGACAAATGTCACAATGCTAAATGTCAAAAATGAAAAGTGTCACCATGAAAAATGTCAAAAATGACAAATTTCAAGATGGCAAATGTCAAAGATGTCAAATGACAAATGTCACAATGCTAAATGTCAAAAATGATAAGTGTCACCATGAAAAATGTCAAAAATGACAAATTTCAAGATGGCAAATGTCCAAGATGTCAAATGACAAATGTCACAATGCTAAATGTCAAAAATGAAAAGTGTCACCATGAAAAATGTCAAAAATAACAAATTTCAAGATGGCAAATGTCAAAGATGTCAAATGACAAATGTCACAATGCTAAATGTCAAAAATGAAAAGTGTCACCATAAAAAATGTCAAAAATGACAAATTTCAAGATGGCAAATGTCCAAGATGTCAAATGACAAATGTCACAATGCTAAATGTCAAAAATAACAAATTTCAAGATGGCAAATGTCAAAGATGTCAAATGACAAATGTCACAATGCTAAATGTCAAAAATGAAAAGTGTCACCATGAAAAATGTCAAAAATGACAAATTTCAAGATGGCAAATGTCAAAACTGACAAATGTCACAATGCTAAATGTCAAAAATGGTAAGTGTCACCATGAAAAATGTCAAAAATGACAAATTTCAAGATGGCAAATGTCCAAGATGTCAAATGACAAATGTCACAATGCTAAATGTCAAAAATGACAAATTTCAAGATGGCAAATGTCAAAGATGTCAAATGACAAATGTCACAATGCTAAATGTCAAAAATGAAAAGTGTCACCATGAAAAATGTCAAAAATAACAAATTTCAAGATGGCAAATGTCAAAGATGTCAAATGACAAATGTCACAATGCTAAATGTCAAAAATGAAAAGTGTCACCATGAAAAATGTCAAAAATGACAAATTTCAAGATGGCAAATGTCAAAACTGACAAATGTCACAATGCTAAATGTCAAAAATGAAAAGTGTCACCATGAAAAATGTCAAAAATAACAAATTTCAAGATGGCAAATGTCAAAGATGTCAAATGACAAATATCACAATGCTAAATGTCAAAAATGAAAAGTGTCACCATGAAAAATGTCAAAAATGACAAATTTCAAGATGGCAAATGTCAAAGATGTCAAATGACAAATGACACAATGCTAAATGTCAAAAATGAAAAGTGTCACCATGAAAAATGTCAAAAATAACAAATTTCAAGATGGCAAATGTCAAAGATGTCAAATGACAAATGTCACAATGCTAAATGTCAAAAATGAAAAGTGTCACCATGAAAAATGTCAAAAATGACAAATTTCAAGATGGCAAATGTCAAAGATGTCAAATGACAAATGTCACAATGCTAAATGTCAAAAATGAAAAGTGTCACCATGAAAAATGTCAAAAATAACAAATTTCAAGATGGCAAATGTCAAAGATGTCAAATGACAAATGTCACAATGCTAAATGTCAAAAATGAAAAGTGTTACCATAAAAAATGTCAAAAATGACAAATTTTAAGATGGCAAATGTCAAAACTGACAAATGTCATAATGCTAAATGTCAAAAATAATAAGTGTCACCATGAAAAATGTCAAAAATGACAAATTTCAAGATGGCAAATGTCCAAGACGTCAAATGACAAATGTCACAATGCTAAATGTCAAAAATGACAAATTTCAAGATGGCAAATGTCAAAGATGTCAAATGACAAATGTCACAATGCTAAATGTGAAAAATGAAAAGTGTCACCATGAAAAATGTCAAAAATGACAAATTTCAAGATGGCAAATGTCAAAGATGTCAAATGACAAATGTCACAATGCTAAATGTCAAAAATGATAAGTGTCACCATAAAAATGTCAAAAATAACAAATTTCAAGATGGCAAATGACAAAGATGTCAAATGACAAATGTCACAATGCTAAATGTCAAAAATGAAAAGTGTCACCATGAAAAATGTCAAAAATGACAAATTTCAAGATGGCAAATATCAAAGATGTCAAATGACAAATGTCACAATGCTAAATGTCAAAAATGACAAATTTCTAGATGGCAAATGTCAAAGATGTCAAATGAGAAATGTCACAATGCTAAATGTCAAAAGTGAAAAGTGTCACCATGAAAAATGTCAAAAATGACAAATTTCAAGATGGCAAATGTCAAAGATGTCAAATGACAAATGTCACAATGCTAAATGTCAAAAATGAAAAGTGTCACCATGAAAAATGTCAAAAATGACAAATTTCAAAATGGCAAATATCAAAGATGTCAAATGACAAATGTCACAATGCTAAATGTCAAAAATGACAAATTTCAAGATGGCAAATGTCACAATGCTAAATGTCAAAAGTGAAAAGTGTCACCATGAAATATGTCAAAAATGACAAATTTCAAGATGGCAAATGTCAAAGATGTCAAATGACAAATGTCACAATGCTAAATGTCAAAAATGATAAGTGTCACCATGAAAAATGTCAAAAATAACAAATTTCAAGATGGCAAATGTCAAAGATGTCAAATGACAAATGTCACAATGCTAAATGTCAAAAATGAAAAGTGTCACCATGAAAAATGTCAAAAATGACAAATTTCAAGATGGCAAATGTCAAAGATGTCAAATGACAAATGTCACAATGCTAAATGTCAATAATGAAAAGCGTCACCATGAAAAATGTCAAAAATAACAAATTTCAAGATGGCAAATATCAAAGATGTCAAATGACAAATGTCACAATGCTAAATGTCAAAAATGAAAAGAGTCACCATAAAAATGTCAAAAATAACAAATTTCAAGATGGCAAATGACAAAGATGTCAAATGACAAATGTCACAATGCTAAATGTCAAAAATGAAAAGTGTCACCATGAAAAATGTCAAAAATGACAAATTTCAAGATGGCAAATATCAAAGATGTCAAATGACAAATGTCACAATGCTAAATGTCAAAAATAAAAAGTGTCACCATGAAAAATGTCAAAAATAACAAATTTCAAGATGGCAAATGTCAAAGATGTCAAATGACAAATGTCACAATGCTAAATGTCAAAAATGATAAGTGTCACCATAAAAATGTCAAAAATAACAAATTTCAAGATGGCAAATGACAAAGATGTCAAATGACAAATGTCACAATGCTAAATGTCAAAAATGAAAAGTGTCACCATGAAAAATGTCAAAAATGACAAATTTCAAGATGGCAAATATCAAAGATGTCAAATGACAAATGTCACAATGCTAAATGTCAAAAATGACAAATTTCTAGATGGCAAATGTCAAAGATGTCAAATGAGAAATGTCACAATGCTAAATGTCAAAAGTGAAAAGTGTCACCATGAAAAATGTCAAAAATGACAAATTTCAAGATGGCAAATGTCAAAGATGTCAAATGACAAATGTCACAATGCTAAATGTCAAAAATGATAAGTGTCACCATAAAAAATGTCAAAAATAACAAATTACAAGATGGCAAATGTCAAATGACAAATGTCACAATGCTAAATGTCAAAAATGAAAAGTGTCACCATGAAAAATGTCAAAAATGACAAATTTCAAAATGGCAAATGTCAAAGATGTCAAATGACAAATGTCACAATGCTAAATGTCAAAAATGAAAAGTGTCACCATGAAAAATGTCAAAAATAACAAATTTCAAGATGGCAAATGTCAAAGATGTCAAATGACAAATGTCACAATGCTAAATGTCAAAAATGTAAAGAATCACCATGAAAAATGTCAAAAATGACAAATTTCAAGATGGCAAATATCAAAACTGACAAATGTCACAATACTAAATGTCAAAAATGATAAGTGTCACCATGAAAAATGTCAAAAATGACAAATTTCAAGATGGCAAATGTCAAAGATGTCAAATGACAAATGTCACAATGCTAAATGTCAAAAATGAAAAGTGTCACCATGAAAAATGTCAAAAATGACAAATTTCAAGATGGCAAATGTCAAAGATGTCAAATGACAAATGTCACAATGCTAAATGTCAAAAATGACAAATTTCAAGATGGCAAATGTCAAAACTGACAAATGTCACAATGCTAAATGTCAAAAATGAAAAGTGTCAAAAATGACAAATTTCAAGATGGCAAATATCTAAGATGTCAAATGACAAATGTCACAATGCTAAATGTCAAAAATGAAAAGTGTCACCATGAAAAATGTCAAAAATGAAAAATTTCAAGATGGCAAATATCAAAACTGAGAAATGTCACAATGCTAAATGTCAAAAATGAAAAGTGTCACCATAAAATGTCAAAAATGACAAATTTCAAGATGGCAAATGTCAAAGATGTCAAATGACAAATGTCACAATGCTAAATGTCAAAAATGAAAAGTGTCACCATGAAAAATGTCAAAAATGACAAATTTCAAGATGACAAATGTCAAAACTGACAAATGTCACAATGCTAAATGTCAAAAATGAAAAGTGTCACCATGAAAAATGTCAAAAATAACAAATTTCAAGATGGCAAATGTCAAAGATGTCAAATGACAAATGTCACAATGCTAAATGTCAAAAATAACAAATTTCAAGATGGCAAATGTCAAAGATGTCAAATGACAAATGTCACAATGCTAAATGTCAAAAATGAAAAGTGTCACCATGAAAAATGTCAAAAATAACAAATTTCAAGATGGCAAATGTCAAAGATGTCAAATGACAAATGTCACAATGCTAAATGTCAAAAATGAAAAGTGTCACCATGAAAAATGTCAAAAATGACAAATTTCAAGATGGCAAATATCAAAACTGACAAATGTCACAATGCTAAATGTCAAAAATGATAAGTGTCACCATGAAAAATGTCAAAAATGACAAATTTCAAGATGGCAAATGTCAAAGATGTCAAATGACAAATGTCACAATGCTAAATGTCAAAAATGACAAATTTCAAGATGGCAAATGACAAATGTCACAATGCTAAATGTCAAAAATAAAAAGTGTCACCATGAAAAATGTCAAAAATGACAAATTTCAAGATGGCAAATGTCAAAGATGTCAAATGACAAATGTTACAATGCTAAATGTCAAAAATGAAGAGTGTCACCATGAAAAATGTCAAAAATAACAAATTTCAAGATGGCAAATGTCAAAGATGTCAAATGTCACAATGCTAAATGTCAAAAATGAAAAGTGTCACCATGAAAAATGTCAAAAATGACAAATTTCAAGATGGCAAGTATCAAAGATGTCAAATGACAAATGTCACAAAGCTAAATGTCAAAAATGAAAAGTGTCACCATGAAAAATGTCAAAAATAACAAATTTCAAGATGGCAAATGTCAAAGATGTCAAATGACAAATGTCACAATGCTAAATGTCAAAAATGAAAAGTGTCACCATGAAAAATGTCAAAAATGACAAATTTCAAGATGGCAAATGTCAAAACTGACAAATGTCACAATGCAAAATGTCAAAAATAAAAAGTGTCACCATGAAAAATGTCAAAACTGACAAATTTCAAGATGGCAAATGTCAAAGATGTCAAATGACAAATGTCACGATGCTAAATGCCAAAAATAAAAAGTGTCACCATGAAAAATGTCAAAAATAACAAATTTCAAGATGGCAAATGTGAAAGATGTCAAATGACAAATGTCACAATGCTAAATGTCAAAAATAAAAAGTGTCACCATGAAAAATGTCAAAAATGACAAATTTCAAGATGGCAAATGTCAAAGATGTCAAATGACAAATGTCACAATGCTAAATGTCAAAAATGAAAAGTGTCACCATGAAAAATGTCAAAAATGACAAATTTCAAGATGGCAAATGTCAAAACTGACAAATATCACAATGCTAAACGTCAAAAATGATAAGTGTCACCATGAAAAATGTCAAAAATGACAAATTTCAAGATGGCAAATGTCCAAGATGTCAAATGACAAATGTCACAATGCTAAATGTCAAAAGTGAAAAGTGTCACCATGAAAAATGTCAAAAATGACAAATTTTAAGATGGCAAATATCAAAGATGTCAAATGACAAATGTCACAATGCTAAATGTCAAAAATGATAAGTGTCACCATGAAAAATGTCAAAAATAACAAATTTCAAAATGGCAAATGTCAAAGATGTCAAATGACAAATGTCACAATGCTAAATGTCAAAAATGAAAAGTGTCACCATGAAAAATGTCAAAAATGACAAATTTCAAGATGGCAAATGTCAAAGATGTCAAATGACAAATGTCACAATGCTAAATGTCAAAAATGAAAAGTGTCACCATGAAAAATGTCAAAAATAATAAATTTCAAGATGGCAAATGTCAAAGATGTCAAATGACAAATGTCACAATGCTAAATGTCAAAAATGAAAAGTGTCGCCATGAAAAATGTCAAAAATGACAATTTTCAAGATGGCAAATATCAAAACTGACAAATGTGACAATGCTAAATGTCAAAAATGATAAGTGTCACCATGAAAAATGTCAAAAATGACAAATTTCAAGATGACAAATGTCAAAACTGACAAATGTCACAATGCTAAATGTCAAAAATGAAAAGTGTCACCATGAAAAATGTCAAAAATGACAAATTTCAAGATGGCAAATGTCAAAGATGTCAAATGACAAATGTCACAATGCTAAATGTCAAAAATGAAAAGTGTCACCATGAAAAATGACAAAAATGACAAATTTCAAGATGGCAAATGTCAAAGATGTCAAATGACAAATGTCACAATGCTAAATGTCAAAAATGACAAATTTCAAGATGGCAAATGTCAAAACTGACAAATGTCACAATGCTAAATGTCAAAAATGAAAAGTGTCAAAAATGACAAATTTCAAGATGGCAAATGTCCAAGATGTCAAATGACAAATGTCACAATGCTAAATGTCAAAAATGAAAAGTGTCACCATGAAAAATGTCAAAAATGAAAAATTTCAAGATGGCAAATGTCAAAACTGAGAAATGTCACAATGCTAAATGTCAAAAATGAAAAGTGTCACCATAAAATGTCAAAAATGACAAATTTCAAGATGGCAAATGTCAAAGATGTCATATGACAAATGTCACAATGCTAAATGTCAAAAATGAAAAGTGTCACCATGAAAAATGTCAAAAATGACAAATTTCAAGATGGCAAATGTCAAAACTGACAAATGTCACAATGCTAAATGTCAAAAATGAAAAGTGTCACTATGAAAAATGTCAAAAATAACAAATTTCAAGATGGCAAATGTCAAAGATGTCAAATGACAAATGTCACAATGCTAAATGTCAAAAATGACAAATTTCAAGATGGCAAATGTCAAAGATGTCAAATGACAAATTTCACAATGCTAAATGTCAAAAATGAAAAGTGTCACCATGAAAAATGTCAAAAATGACAAATTTCAAGATGGCAAATGTCAAAACTGACAAATGTCACAATGCTAAATGTCAAAAATGAAAAGTCTTACTATGAAAAATGTCAAAAATAACAAATTTCAAGATGGCAAATGTCAAAGATGTCAAATGACAAATGTCACAATGCCAAATGTCAAAAATGAAAAGTGTCACCATGAAAAATGTCAAAAATAACAAATTTCAAGATGGCAAATGTCAAAGATGTCAAATGACAAATGTTACAATGCTAAATGTCAAAAATGAAAAGTGTCAAAAATGACAAATTTCAAGATGGCAAATGTCTAAGATGTCAAATGACAAATGTCACAATGCTAAATGTCAAAAATGAAAAGTGTCACCATGAAAAATGTCAAAAATGAAAAATTTCAAGATGGCAAATGTCAAAACTGAGAAATGTCACAATGCTAAATGTCAAAAATGAAAAGTGTCACCATAAAATGTCAAAAATGACAAATTTCAAGATGGCAAATGTCAAAGATGTCATATGACAAATGTCACAATGCTAAATGTCAAAAATGAAAAGTGTCACCATGAAAAATGTCAAAAATGACAAATTTCAAGATGGCAAATGTCAAAACTGACAAATGTCACAATGCTAAATGTCAAAAATGAAAAGTGTCACTATGAAAAATGTCAAAAATAACAAATTTCAAGATGGCAAATGTCAAAGATGTCAAATGACAAATGTCACAATGCTAAATGTCAAAAATGACAAATTTCAAGATGGCAAATGTCAAAGATGTCAAATGACAAATTTCACAATGCTAAATGTCAAAAATGAAAAGTGTCACCATGAAAAATGTCAAAAATGACAAATTTCAAGATGGCAAATGTCAAAACTGACAAATGTCACAATGCTAAATGTCAAAAATGAAAAGTCTCACTATGAAAAATGTCAAAAATAACAAATTTCAAGATGGCAAATGTCAAAGATGTCAAATGACAAATGTCACAATGCCAAATGTCAAAAATGAAAAGTGTCACCATGAAAAATGTCAAAAATAACAAATTTCAAGATGGCAAATGTCAAAGATGTCAAATGACAAATGTTACAATGCTAAATGTCAAAAATGAAAAGTGTCACCATGAAAAATGTCAAAAATGACAAATTTCAAGATGGCAAATGTCAAAGATGTCAAATGACAAATGTCACAATGCTAAATGTCAAAAATGAAAAGTGTCACCATGAAAAATGTCAAAAATAACAAATTTCAAGATGGCAAATGTCAAAGATGTCAATTGACAAATGTCACAATGCTAAATGTCAAAAATGAAAAGTGTCACCATGAAAAATGTCAAAAATGACAAATTTCAAGATGGCAAATGTCAAAGATGTCAAATGACAAATGTCACAATGCTAAATGTCAATAATGAAAAGCGTCACCATGAAAAATGTCAAAAATAACAAATTTCAAGATGGCAAATATCAAAGATGTCAAATGACAAATGTCACAATGCTAAATGTCAAAAATGAAAAGTGTCACCATGAAAAATGTCAAAAAAGACAAATTTCAAAATGGCAAATATCAAAGATGTCAAATGACAAATGTCACAATGCTAAATGTCAAAAATGAAAAGTGTCACCATGAAAAATGTCAAAAATAACAGATTTCAAGATGGCAAATGTCAAAGATGTTAAATGACAAATGTCGCAATGCTAAATGTCAAAAATGAAAAGTGTCACCATGAAAAATGTCAAAAATGACAAATTTCAAGATGGCAAATATCAAAGATGTCAAATGACAAATGTCACAATGGTAAATGTCAAGAATGACAAATTTCAAGATGGCAAATGTCAAAGATGTCAAATGACAAATGTCACAATGCTAAATGTCAAAAGTGAAAAGTGTCACCATGAAAAATGTCAAAAATGACAAATTTCAAGATGGCAAATGTCAAAGATGTCAAATGACAAATGTCACAATGCTAAATGTCAAAAATGATAAGTGTCACCATGAAAAATGTCAAAAATAACAAATTTCAAGATGGCAAATGTCAAAGATGTCAAATGACAAATGTCACAATGCTAAATGTCAAAAATGAAAAGTGTCACCATGAAAAATGTCAAAAATGACAAATTTCAAGATGGCAAATGTCAAAGATGTCAAATGACAAATGTCACAATGCTAAATGTCAAAAATGAAAAGTGTCACCATGAAAAAATGTCAAAAATAACAAATTTCAAGATGGCAAATGTCAAAGATGTCAAATGACAAATGTCACAATGCTAAATGTCAAAAATGAAAAGGGTCACCATAAAAAATGTCAAAAATGACAAATTTCAAGATGGCAAATGTCAAAGATGTCAAATGACAAATGTCACAATGCTAAATGTCAAAAATGAAAAGTGTCACCATGAAAAATGTCAAAAATGACAAATTTCAAGATGACAAATGTCAAAACTGACAAATGTCACAATGCTAAATGTCAAAAATAAAAAGTGTCACCATGAAAAATGTCAAAAATGACAAATTTCAAGATGGCAAATGTCAAAGATGTCAAATGACAAATGTCACAATGCTAAATGTCAAAAATGAAAAGTGTCACCATGAAAAATGTCAAAAATGACCAATTTAAGATGGCAAATGTCAAAGATGTCAAATGACAAATGTCACAATGCTAAATGTCAAAAATGACAAATTTCAAGATGGCAAATGTCAAAACTGACAAATGTCACAATGCTAAATGTCAAAAATGAAAAGTGTCAAAAATGACAAATTTCAAGATGGCAAATGTCTAAGATGTCAAATGACAAATGTCACAATGCTAAATGTCAAAAATGAAAAGTGTCACCATGAAAAATGTCAAAAATGAAAAATTTCAAGATGGCAAATGTCAAAACTGAGAAATGTCACAATGCTAAATGTCAAAAATGAAAAGTGTCACCATAAAATGTCAAAAATGACAAATTTCAAGATGGCAAATGTCAAAGATGTCATATGACAAATGTCACAATGCTAAATGTCAAAAATGAAAAGTGTCACCATGAAAAATGTCAAAAATGACAAATTTCAAGATGGCAAATGTCAAAACTGACAAATGTCACAATGCTAAATGTCAAAAATGAAAAGTGTCACTATGAAAAATGTCAAAAATAACAAATTTCAAGATGGCAAATGTCAAAGATGTCAAATGACAAATGTCACAATGCTAAATGTCAAAAATGACAAATTTCAAGATGGCAAATGTCAAAGATGTCAAATGACAAATTTCACAATGCTAAATGTCAAAAATGAAAAGTGTCACCATGAAAAATGTCAAAAATGACAAATTTCAAGATGGCAAATGTCAAAACTGACAAATGTCACAATGCTAAATGTCAAAAATGAAAAGTCTCACTATGAAAAATGTCAAAAATAACAAATTTCAAGATGGCAAATGTCAAAGATGTCAAATGACAAATGTCACAATGCCAAATGTCAAAAATGAAAAGTGTCACCATGAAAAATGTCAAAAATAACAAATTTCAAGATGGCAAATGTCAAAGATGTCAAATGACAAATGTTACAATGCTAAATGTCAAAAATGAAAAGTGTCACCATGAAAAATGTCAAAAATGACAAATTTCAAGATGGCAAATGTCAAAGATGTCAAATGACAAATGTCACAATGCTAAATGTCAAAAATGAAGAGTGTCACCATGAAAAATGTCAAAAATAACAAATTTCAAGATGGCAAATGTCAAAGATGTCAATTGACAAATGTCACAATGCTAAATGTCAAAAATGAAAAGTGTCACCATGAAAAATGTCAAAAATGACAAATTTCACGATGGCAAATGTCAAAACTGACAAATGTCACAATGCTAAATGTCAAAAATGAAAAGTGTCACCATGAAAAATGTCAAAAATAACAAATTTCAAGATGGCAAATGTCAAAGATGTCAAATGACAAATGTCACAATGCTAAATGTCAAAAATGACAAATTTCAAGATGGCAAATGTCACAATGCTAAATGTCAAAAGTGAAAAGTGTCGTCACCATGAAAAATGACAAAAATGACAAATTTCAAGATGGCAAATGTCAAAACTGACAAATGTCACAATGCTAAATGTCAAAAATGATAAGTGTCACCATGAAAAATGTCAAAAATGACAAATTTCAAGATGGCAAATGTCCAAGATGTCAAATGACAAATGTCACAATGCTAAATGTCAAAAATGACAAATTTCAAGATGGCAAATGTCAAAGATGTCAAATGAAAAATGTCACAATGCTAAATGTCAAAAATGAAAAGTGTCACCATGAAAAATGTTAAAAATAACAAATTTCAAGATGGCAAATGTCAAAGATGTCAAATGACAAATATCACAATGCTAAATGTCAAAAATGAAAAGTGTCACCATGAAAAATGTCAAAAATGACAAATTTCAAGATGGCAAATGTCAAAGATGTCAAATGACAAATGTCACAATGCTAAATGTCAAAAATGAAAAGTGTCACCATAAAAAATGTCAAAAATAACAAATTTCAAGATGGCAAATGTCAAAGATGTCAAATGACAAATGTCACAATGCTAAATGTCAAAAATGAAAAGTGTCACCATGAAAAATGTCAAAAATGACAAATTTCAAGATGGCAAATGTCAAAGATGTCAAATGACAAATGTCACAATGCTAAATGTCAAAAATGAAAAGTGTCACCATGAAAAATGTCAAAAATAACAAATTTTAAGATGGCAAATGTCAAAGATGTCAAATGACAAATGTCACAATGCTAAATGTCAAAAATGAAAAGTGTTACCAAGAAAAATGTCAAAAATGACAAATTTTAAGATGGCAAATGTCAAAACTGACAAATGTCATAATGCTAAATGTCAAAAATAATAAGTGTCACCATGAAAAATGTCAAAAATGACAAATTTCAAGATGGCAAATGTCCAAGATGTCAAATGACAAATGTCACAATGCTAAATGTCAAAAATGACAAATTTCAAGATGGCAAATGTCAAAGATGTCAAATGACAAATGTCACAATGCTAAATGTGAAAAATGAAAAGTGTCACCATGAAAAATGTCAAAAATGACAAATTTCAAGATGGCAAATGTCAAAGATGTCAAATGACAAATGTCACAATGCTAAATGTCAAAAATGAAAAGTGTCACCATGAAAAATGTCAAAAATAACAAATTTCAAGATGGCAAATGTCAAAGATGTCAAATGACAAATGTCACAATGCTAAATGTCAAAAATGAAAAGTGTCACCATGAAAAATGTCAAAAATGACAAATTTCAAGATGGCAAATGTCAAAACTGACAAATGTCACAATGCTAAATGTCAAAAATGAAAAGTGTCACCATGAAAAATGTCAAAAATAACAAATTTCAAGATGGCAAATGTCAAAGATGTCAAATGACAAATATCACAATGCTAAATGTCAAAAATGAAAAGTGTCACCATGAAAAATGTCAAAAATGACAAATTTCAAGATGGCAAATGTCAAAGATGTCAAATGACAAATGACACAATGCTAAATGTCAAAAATGAAAAGTGTCACCATGAAAAATGTCAAAAATAACAAATTTCAAGATGGCAAATGTCAAAGATGTCAAATGACAAATGTCACAATGCTAAATGTCAAAAATGAAAAGTGTCACCATGAAAAATGTCAAAAATGACAAATTTCAAGATGGCAAATGTCAAAGATGTCAAATGACAAATGTCACAATGCTAAATGTCAAAAATGAAAAGTGTCACCATGAAAAATGTCAAAAATAACAAATTTCAAGATGGCAAATGTCAAAGATGTCAAATGACAAATGTCACAATGCTAAATGTCAAAAATGAAAAGTGTTACCATAAAAAATGTCAAAAATGACAAATTTTAAGATGGCAAATGTCAAAACTGACAAATGTCATAATGCTAAATGTCAAAAATAATAAGTGTCACCATGAAAAATGTCAAAAATGACAAATTTCAAGATGGCAAATGTCCAAGACGTCAAATGACAAATGTCACAATGCTAAATGTCAAAAATGACAAATTTCAAGATGGCAAATTTCAAAGATGTCAAATGACAAATGTCACAATGCTAAATGTGAAAAATGAAAAGTGTCACCATGAAAAATGTCAAAAATGACAAATTTCAAGATGGCAAATGTCAAAGATGTCAAATGACAAATGTCACAATGCTAAATGTCAAAAATGAAAAGTGTCACCATGAAAAATGTCAAAAATAACAAATTTCAAGATAGCAAATGTCAAAGATGTCAAATGACAAATGTCACAATGCTAAATGTCAAAAATGAAAAGTGTCACCATGAAAAATGTCAAAAATGACAAATTTCAAGATGGCAAATGTCAAAACTGACAAATGTCATAATGCTAAATGTCAAAAATGATAAGTGTCACCATGAAAAATGTCAAAAATGACAAATTTCAAGATGGCAAATGTCCAAGATGTCAAATGACAAATGTCACAATGCTAAATGTCAAAAATGACAAATTTCAAGATGGCAAATGTCAAAGATGTCAAATGACAAATGTCACAATGCTAAATGTCAAAAATGATAAGTGTCACCATGAAAAATGTCAAAAATAACAAATTTCAAGATGGCAAATGTCCAAGATGTCAAATGACAAATGTCACAATGCTAAATGTCAAAAATGACAAATTTCAAGATGGCAAATGTCAAAGATGTCAAATGACAAATGTCACAATGCTAAATGTCAAAAATGAAAAGTGTCACCATAAAAAATGTCAAAAATAACAAATTTCAAGATGGCAAATGTCAAAGATGTCAAATGACAAATGTCACAATGCTAAATGTCAAAAATGAAAAGTGTCACCATGAAAAATGTCAAAAATTACAAATTTCAAGATGGCAAATGTCAAAGATGTCAAATGACAAATGTCACAATGCTAAATGTCAAAAATGAAAAGTGTCACCATGAAAAATGTCAAAAATAACAAATTTCAAGATGGCAAATGTCAAAGATGTCAAATGACAAATGTCACAATGCTAAATGTCAAAAATGAAAAGTGTTACCAAGAAAAATGTCAAAAATGACAAATTTTAAGATGGCAAATGTCAAAACTGACAAATGTCATAATGCTAAATGTCAAAAATAATAAGTGTCACCATGAAAAATGTCAAAAATGACAAATTTCAAGATGGCAAATGTCCAAGATGTCAAATGACAAATGTCACAATGCTAAATGTCAAAAATGACAAATTTCAAGATGGCAAATGTCAAAGATGTCAAATGACAAATGTCACAATGCTAAATGTGAAAAATGAAAAGTGTCACCATGACAAATGTCAAAAATGACAAATTTCAAGATGGCAAATGTCAAAGATGTCAAATGACAAATGTCACAATGCTAAATGTCAAAAATGAAAAGTGTCACCATGAAAAATGTCAAAAATAACAAATTTCAAGATGGCAAATGTCAAAGATGTCAAATGACAAATGTCACAATGCTAAATGTCAAAAATGAAAAATGTCACCATGAAAAATGTCAAAAATGACAAATTTCAAGATGGCAAATGTTAAAACTGACAAATGTCACAATGCTAAATGTCAAAAATGAAAAGTGTCACCATGAAAAATGTCAAAAATAACAAATATCAAGATGGCAAATGTCAAAGATGTCAAATGACAAATATCACAATGCTAAATGTCAAAAATGAAAAGTGTCACCATGAAAAATGTCAAAAATGACAAATTTCAAGATGGCAAATGTCAAAGATGTCAAATGACAAATGACACAATGCTAAATGTCAAAAATGAAAAGTGTCACCATGAAAAATGTCAAAAATAACAAATTTCAAGATGGCAAATGTCAAAGATGTCAAATGACAAATGTCACAATGCTAAATGTCAAAAATGAAAAGTGTCACCATGAAAAATGTCAAAAATGACAAATTTCAAGATGGCAAATGTCAAAGATGTCAAATGACAAATGTCACAATGCTAAATGTCAAAAATGAAAAGTGTCACCATGAAAAATGTCAAAAATAACAAATTTCAAGATGGCAAATGTCAAAGATGTCAAATGACAAATGTCACAATGCTAAATGTCAAAAATGAAAAGTGTTACCATAAAAAATGTCAAAAATGACAAATTTTAAGATGGCAAATGTCAAAACTGACAAATGTCATAATGCTAAATGTCAAAAATAATAAGTGTCACCATGAAAAATGTCAAAAATGACAAATTTCAAGATGGCAAATGTCCAAGACGTCAAATGACAAATGTCACAATGCTAAATGTCAAAAATGACAAATTTCAAGATGGCAAATGTCAAAGATGTCAAATGACAAATGTCACAATGCTAAATGTGAAAAATGAAAAGTGTCACCATGAAAAATGTCAAAAATGACAAATTTCAAGATGGCAAATGTCAAAGATGTCAAATGACAAATGTCACAATGCTAAATGTCAAAAATGAAAAGTGTCACCATGAAAAATGTCAAAAATAACAAATTTCAAGATGGCAAATGTCAAAGATGTCAAATGACAAATGTCACAATGCTAAATGTCAAAAATGAAAAGTGTCACCATGAAAAATGTCAAAAATGACAAATTTCAAGATGGCAAATGTCAAAACTGACAAATGTCATAATGCTAAATGTCAAAAATGATAAGTGTCACCATGAAAAATTTCAAAAATGACAAATTTCAAGATGGCAAATGTCCAAGATGTCAAATGACAAATGTCACAATGCTAAATGTCAAAAATGACAAATTTCAAGATGGCAAATGTCAAAGATGTCAAATGACAAATGTCACAATGCTAAATGTCAAAAATGAAAAGTGTCACCAGGAAAATTGTCAAAAATAACAAATTTCAAGATGGCAAATGTCAAAGATGTCAAATGACAAATTTCACAATGCTAAATGTCAAAAATGACAAATTTCAAGATGGCAAATGTCAAAGATGTCAAATGACAAATGTCACAATGCTAAATGTCAAAAATGATAAGTGTCACCATGAAAAATGTCAAAAATAACAAATTTCAAGATGGCAAATGTCCAAGATGTCAAATGACAAATGTCACAATGCTAAATGTCAAAAATGACAAATTTCAAGATGGCAAATGTCAAAGATGTCAAATGACAAATGTCACAATGCTAAATGTCAAAAATGAAAAGTGTCACCATGAAAAATGTCAAAAATGACAAATTTCAAGATGGCAAATGTCCAAGACGTCAAATGACAAATGTCACAATGCTAAATGTCAAAAATGACAAATTTCAAGATGGCAAATGTCAAAGATGTCAAATGACAAATGTCACAATGCTAAATGTGAAAAATGAAAAGTGTCACCATGAAAAATGTCAAAAATGACAAATTTCAAGATGGCAAATGTCAAAGATGTCAAATGACAAATGTCACAATGCTAAATATCAAAAATGAAAAGTGTCACCATGAAAAATGTCAAAAATAACAAATTTCAAGATGGCAAATGTCAAAGATGTCAAATGACAAATGTCACAATGCTAAATGTCAAAAATGAAAAGTGTCACCATGAAAAATGTCAAAAATGACAAATTTCAAGATGGCAAATGTCAAAACTGACAAATGTCATAATGCTAAATGTCAAAAATGATAAGTGTCACCATGAAAAATTTCAAAAATGACAAATTTCAAGATGGCAAATGTCCAAGATGTCAAATGACAAATGTCACAATGCTAAATGTCAAAAATGACAAATTTCAAGATGGCAAATGTCAAAGATGTCAAATGACAAATGTCACAATGCTAAATGTCAAAAATGAAAAGTGTCACCAGGAAAATTGTCAAAAATAACAAATTTCAAGATGGCAAATGTCAAAGATGTCAAATGACAAATTTCACAATGCTAAATGTCAAAAATGACAAATTTCAAGATGGCAAATGTCAAAGATGTCAAATGACAAATGTCACAATGCTAAATGTCAAAAATGATAAGTGTCACCATGAAAAATGTCAAAAATAACAAATTTCAAGATGGCAAATGTCCAAGATGTCAAATGACAAATGTCACAATGCTAAATGTCAAAAATGACAAATTTCAAGATGGCAAATGTCAAAGATGTCAAATGACAAATGTTACAATGCTAAATGTCAAAAATGAAAAGTGTCACCATGAAAAATGTCAAAAATGACAAATTTCAAGATGGCAAATGTCAAAGATGTCAAATGAAAAATGTCACAATGCTAAATGTCAAAAATGATAAGTGTCACCATGAAAAATGTCAAAAATGACAAATTTCAAGATGGCAAATGTCCAAGATGTCAAATGACAAATGTCACAATGCTAAATGTCAAAAATGAAAAGTGTCACCATGAAAAATGTCAAAAATAACAAATTTCAAGATGGCAAATGTCAAAGATGTCAAATGACAAATGTCACAATGCTAAATGTCAAAAATGAAAAGTGTCACCATAAAAAATGTCAAAAATGACAAATTTCAAGATGGCAAATGTCCAAGATGTCAAATGACAAATGTCACAATGCTAAATGTCAAAAATGAAAAGTGTCACCATGAAAAATGTCAAAAATAACAAATTTCAAGATGGCAAATGTCAAAGATGTCAAATGACAAATGTCACAATGCTAAATGTCAAAAATGAAAAGTGTCACCATGAAAAATGTCAAAAATGACAAATTTCAAGATGGCAAATGTCAAAACTGACAAATGTCACAATGCTAAATGTCAAAAATGGTAAGTGTCACCATGAAAAATGTCAAAAATGACAAATTTCAAGATGGCAAATGTCCAAGATGTCAAATGACAAATGTCACAATGCTAAATGTCAAAAATGACAAATTTCAAGATGGCAAATGTCAAAGATGTCAAATGACAAATGTCACAATGCTAAATGTCAAAAATGAAAAGTGTCACCATGAAAAATGTCAAAAATAACAAATTTCAAGATGGCAAATGTCAAAGATGTCAAATGACAAATGTCACAATGCTAAATGTCAAAAATGAAAAGTGTCACCATGAAAAATGTCAAAAATGACAAATTTCAAGATGGCAAATGTCAAAACTGACAAATGTCACAATGCTAAATGTCAAAAATGAAAAGTGTCACCATGAAAAATGTCAAAAATAACAAATTTCAAGATGGCAAATGTCAAAGATGTCAAATGACAAATATCACAATGCTAAATGTCAAAAATGAAAAGTGTCACCATGAAAAATGTCAAAAATGACAAATTTTAAGATGGCAAATGTCAAAGATGTCAAATGACAAATGACACAATGCTAAATGTCAAAAATGAAAAGTGTCACCATGAAAAATGTCAAAAATAACAAATTTCAAGATGGCAAATGTCAAAGATGTCAAATGACAAATGTCACAATGCTAAATGTCAAAAATGAAAAGTGTCACCATGAAAAATGTCAAAAATGACAAATTTCAAGATGGCAAATGTCAAAGATGTCAAATGACAAATGTCACAATGCTAAATGTCAAAAATGAAAAGTGTCACCATGAAAAATGTCAAAAATAACAAATTTCAAGATGGCAAATGTCAAAGATGTCAAATGACAAATGTCACAATGCTAAATGTCAAAAATGAAAAGTGTTACCATAAAAAATGTCAAAAATGACAAATTTTAAGATGGCAAATGTCAAAACTGACAAATGTCATAATGCTAAATGTCAAAAATAATAAGTGTCACCATGAAAAATGTCAAAAATGACAAATTTCAAGATGGCAAATGTCCAAGACGTCAAATGACAAATGTCACAATGCTAAATGTCAAAAATGACAAATTTCAAGATGGCAAATGTCAAAGATGTCAAATGACAAATGTCACAATGCTAAATGTGAAAAATGAAAAGTGTCACCATGAAAAATGTCAAAAATGACAAATTTCAAGATGGCAAATGTCAAAGATGTCAAATGACAAATGTCACAATGCTAAATGTCAAAAATGAAAAGTGTCACCATGAAAAATGTCAAAAATAACAAATTTCAAGATGGCAAATGTCAAAGATGTCAAATGACAAATGTCACAATGCTAAATGTCAAAAATGAAAAGTGTCACCATGAAAAATGTCAAAAATGACAAATTTCAAGATGGCAAATGTCAAAACTGACAAATGTCATAATGCTAAATGTCAAAAATGATAAGTGTCACCATGAAAAATTTCAAAAATGACAAATTTCAAGATGGCAAATGTCCAAGATGTCAAATGACAAATGTCACAATGCTAAATGTCAAAAATGACAAATTTCAAGATGGCGAATGTCAAAGATGTCAAATGACAAATGTCACAATGCTAAATGTCAAAAATGAAAAGTGTCACCAGGAAAAATGTCAAAAATAACAAATTTCAAGATGGCAAATGTCAAAGATGTCAAATGACAAATTTCACAATGCTAAATGTCAAAAATGACAAATTTCAAGATGGCAAATGTCAAAGATGTCCAATGACAAATGTCACAATGCTAAATGTCAAAAATGATAAGTGTCACCATGAAAAATGTCAAAAATAACAAATTTCAAGATGGCAAATGTCCAAGATGTCAAATGACAAATGTCACAATGCTAAATGTCAAAAATGACAAATTTCAAGATGGCAAATGTCAAAGATGTCAAATGACAAATGTCACAATGCTAAATGTCAAAAATGAAAAGTGTCACCATGAAAAATGTCAAAAATGACAAATTTCAAGATGGCAAATGTCAGAGATGTCAAATGACAAATGTCACAATGCTAAATGTCAAAAATGATAAGTGTCACCATGAAAAATGTCAAAAATGACAAATTTCAAGATGGCAAATGTCCAAGATGTCAAATGACAAATGTCACAATGCTAAATGTCAAAAATCAAAAGTGTCACCATGAAAAATGTCAAAAATAAAAAATTTCAAGATGGCAAATGTCAAAGATGTCAAATGACAAATGTCACAATGCTAAATGTCAAAAATGAAAAGTGTCACCATAAAAAATGTCAAAAATGACAAATTTCAAGATGGCAAATGTCCAAGATGTCAAATGACAAATGTCACAATGCTAAATGTCAAAAATGAAAAGTGTCACCATGAAAAATGTCAAAAATAACAAATTTCAAGATGGCAAATGTCAAAGATGTCAAATGACAAATGTCACAATGCTAAATGTCAAAAATGAAAAGTGTCACCATGAAAAATGTCAAAAATGACAAATTTCAAGATGGCAAATGTCAAAACTGACAAATATCACAATGCTAAATGTCAAAAATGGTAAGTGTCACCATGAAAAATGTCAAAAATGACAAATTTCAAGATGGCAAATGTCCAAGATGTCAAATGACAAATGTCACAATGCTAAATGTCAAAAATGACAAATTTCAAGATGGCAAATGTCAAAGATGTCAAATGACAAATGTCACAATGCTAAATGTCAAAAATGATAAGTGTCACCATGAAAAATGTCAAAAATAACAAATTTCAAGATGGCAAATGTCCAAGATGTCAAATGACAAATGTCACAATGCTAAATGTCAAAAATGACAAATTTCAAGATGGCAAATGTCAAAGATGTCAAATGACAAATGTCACAATGCTAAATGTCAAAAATGAAAAGTGTCACCATAAAAAATGTCAAAAATAACAAATTTCAAGATGGCAAATGTCAAAGATGTCAAATGACAAATGTCACAATGCTAAATGTCAAAAATGAAAAGTGTCACCATGAAAAATGTCAAAAATTACAAATTTCAAGATGGCAAATGTCAAAGATGTCAAATGACAAATGTCACAATGCTAAATGTCAAAAATGAAAAGTGTCACCATGAAAAATGTCAAAAATAACAAATTTCAAGATGGCAAATGTCAAAGATGTCAAATGACAAATGTCACAATGCTAAATGTCAAAAATGAAAAGTGTTACCAAGAAAAATGTCAAAAATGACAAATTTTAAGATGGCAAATGTCAAAACTGACAAATGTCATAATGCTAAATGTCAAAAATAATAAGTGTCACCATGAAAAATGTCAAAAATGACAAATTTCAAGATGGCAAATGTCCAAGATGTCAAATGACAAATGTCACAATGCTAAATGTCAAAAATGACAAATTTCAAGATGGCAAATGTCAAAGATGTCAAATGACAAATGTCACAATGCTAAATGTGAAAAATGAAAAGTGTCACCATGAAAAATGTCAAAAATGACAAATTTCAAGATGGCAAATGTCAAAGATGTCAAATGACAAATGTCACAATGCTAAATGTCAAAAATGAAAAGTGTCACCATGAAAAATGTCAAAAATAACAAATTTCAAGATGGCAAATGTCAAAGATGTCAAATGACAAATGTCACAATGCTAAATGTCAAAAATGAAAAATGTCACCATGAAAAATGTCAAAAATGACAAATTTCAAGATGGCAAATGTTAAAACTGACAAATGTCACAATGCTAAATGTCAAAAATGAAAAGTGTCACCATGAAAAATGTCAAAAATAACAAATATCAAGATGGCAAATGTCAAAGATGTCAAATGACAAATATCACAATGCTAAATGTCAAAAATGAAAAGTGTCACCATGAAAAATGTCAAAAATGACAAATTTCAAGATGGCAAATGTCAAAGATGTCAAATGACAAATGACACAATGCTAAATGTCAAAAATGAAAAGTGTCACCATGAAAAATGTCAAAAATAACAAATTTCAAGATGGCAAATGTCAAAGATGTCAAATGACAAATGTCACAATGCTAAATGTCAAAAATGAAAAGTGTCACCATGAAAAATGTCAAAAATGACAAATTTCAAGATGGCAAATGTCAAAGATGTCAAATGACAAATGTCACAATGCTAAATGTCAAAAATGAAAAGTGTCACCATGAAAAATGTCAAAAATAACAAATTTCAAGATGGCAAATGTCAAAGATGTCAAATGACAAATGTCACAATGCTAAATGTCAAAAATGAAAAGTGTTACCATAAAAAATGTCAAAAATGACAAATTTTAAGATGGCAAATGTCAAAACTGACAAATGTCATAATGCTAAATGTCAAAAATAATAAGTGTCACCATGAAAAATGTCAAAAATGACAAATTTCAAGATGGCAAATGTCCAAGACGTCAAATGACAAATGTCACAATGCTAAATGTCAAAAATGACAAATTTCAAGATGGCAAATGTCAAAGATGTCAAATGACAAATGTCACAATGCTAAATGTGAAAAATGAAAAGTGTCACCATGAAAAATGTCAAAAATGACAAATTTCAAGATGGCAAATGTCAAAGATGTCAAATGACAAATGTCACAATGCTAAATGTCAAAAATGAAAAGTGTCACCATGAAAAATGTCAAAAATGACAAATTTCAAGATGGCAAATGTCAAAACTGACAAATGTCATAATGCTAAATGTCAAAAATGATAAGTGTCACCATGAAAAATTTCAAAAATGACAAATTTCAAGATGGCAAATGTCCAAGATGTCAAATGACAAATGTCACAATGCTAAATGTCAAAAATGACAAATTTCAAGATGGCGAATGTCAAAGATGTCAAATGACAAATGTCACAATGCTAAATGTCAAAAATGAAAAGTGTCACCAGGAAAAATGTCAAAAATAACAAATTTCAAGATGGCAAATGTCAAAGATGTCAAATGACAAATTTCACAATGCTAAATGTCAAAAATGACAAATTTCAAGATGGCAAATGTCAAAGATGTCCAATGACAAATGTCACAATGCTAAATGTCAAAAATGATAAGTGTCACCATGAAAAATGTCAAAAATAACAAATTTCAAGATGGCAAATGTCCAAGATGTCAAATGACAAATGTCACAATGCTAAATGTCAAAAATGACAAATTTCAAGATGGCAAATGTCAAAGATGTCAAATGACAAATGTCACAATGCTAAATGTCAAAAATGAAAAGTGTCACCATGAAAAATGTCAAAAATGACAAATTTCAAGATGGCAAATGTCAGAGATGTCAAATGACAAATGTCACAATGCTAAATGTCAAAAATGATAAGTGTCACCATGAAAAATGTCAAAAATGACAAATTTCAAGATGGCAAATGTCCAAGATGTCAAATGACAAATGTCACAATGCTAAATGTCAAAAATCAAAAGTGTCACCATGAAAAATGTCAAAAATAAAAAATTTCAAGATGGCAAATGTCAAAGATGTCAAATGACAAATGTCACAATGCTAAATGTCAAAAATGAAAAGTGTCACCATAAAAAATGTCAAAAATGACAAATTTCAAGATGGCAAATGTCCAAGATGTCAAATGACAAATGTCACAATGCTAAATGTCAAAAATGAAAAGTGTCACCATGAAAAATGTCAAAAATAACAAATTTCAAGATGGCAAATGTCAAAGATGTCAAATGACAAATGTCACAATGCTAAATGTCAAAAATGAAAAGTGTCACCATGAAAAATGTCAAAAATGACAAATTTCAAGATGGCAAATGTCAAAACTGACAAATGTCACAATGCTAAATGTCAAAAATGGTAAGTGTCACCATGAAAAATGTCAAAAATGACAAATTTCAAGATGGCAAATGTCCAAGATGTCAAATGACAAATGTCACAATGCTAAATGTCAAAAATGACAAATTTCAAGATGGCAAATGTCAAAGATGTCAAATGAAAAATGTCACAATGCTAAATGTCAAAAATGAAAAGTGTCACCATGAAAAATGTCAAAAATAACAAATTTCAAGATGGCAAATGTCAAAGATGTCAAATGACAAATATCACAATGCTAAATGTCAAAAATGAAAAGTGTCACCATGAAAAATGTCAAAAATGACAAATTTCAAGATGGCAAATGTCAAAGATGACAAATGACAAATGTCACAATGCTAAATGTCAAAAATGAAAAGTGTCACCATGAAAAAGGTTAAAAATAACAAATTTCAAGATGGCAAATTACAAAGATGTCAAATGACAAATGTCACAATGCTAAATGTCAAAAATAAAAAGTGTCACCTTAAAAAATGTCAAAAATGACAAATTTCAAGATGGCAAATGTCAAAGATGTCAAATGACAAATGTCACAATGCTAAATGTCAAAAATAAAAAGTGTCACCATGAAAAATGTCAAAAATAACAAATTTCAAGATGGCAAATGTCAAAGATGTCAAATGACAAATGTCACAATGCTAAATGTCAAAAATGAAAAGTGTCACCATAAAAAATGTCAAAAATGACAAATTTTAAGATGGCAAATGTCAAAACTGACAAATGTCATAATGCTAAATGTCAAAAATGATAAGTGTCACCATGAAAAATGTCAAAAATGACAAATTTCAAGATGGCAAATGTCCAAGATGTCAAATGACAAATGTCACAATGCTAAATGTCAAAAATGATAAATTTTAAGATGGCAAATGTCAAAGATGTCAAATGACAAATGTCGCAATGCTAAATGTCAAAAATGAAAAGTGTCACCATGAAAAATGTCAAAAATGACAAATTTCAAGATGGCAAATGTCAAAGATGTCAAATGACAAATGTCACAATGCTAAATGTCAAAAATGAAAAGTGTCACCATGAAAAATGTCAAAAATAACAAATTTCAAGATGGCAAATGTCAAAGATGACAAATGTCACAATGCTAAATGTCAAAAATGAAAAGTGTCACCATAAAATGTCAAAAATGACAAATTTCAAGATGGCAAATGTCAAAACTGACAAATGTCACAATGCTAAATGTCAAAAATGATAAGTGTCACCATGAAAAATGTCAAAAATGACAAATTTTAAGATGGCAAATGTCCAAGATGTCAAATGACAAATGTCACAATGCTAAATGTCAAAAATGACAAATTTCAAGATGGCAAATGTCAAAGATGTCAAATGACAAATGACACAATGCTAAATGTCAAAAATGAAAAGTGTCACCAGGAAAAATGTCAAAAATAACAAATTTCAAGATGGCAAATGTCAAAGATGTCAAATGACAAATTTCACAATGCTAAATGTCAAAAATGACAAATTTCAAGATGGCAAATGTCAAAGATGTCAAATGACAAATGTCACAATGCTAAATGTCAAAAATGATAAGTGTCACCACGAAAAATGTCAAAAATAACAAATTTCAAGATGGCAAATGTACAAGATGTCAAATGACAAATGTCACAATGCTAAATGTCAAAAATGACAAATTTCAAGATGGCAAATGTCAAAGATGTCAAATGACAAATGTCACAATGCTAAACGTCAAAAATGAAAAGTGTCACCATGAAAAATGTCAAAAATGACAAATTTTAAGATGGCAAATGTCAAAGATGTCAAATGACAAATGTCACAATGCTAAATGTCAAAAATGAAAAGTGTCACCATGAAAAATGTCAAAAATGACAAATTTCAAGATGGCTAATATCAAAGATGTCAAATGACAAATTTCACAATGCTAAATGTCAAAAATGATAAGTGTCACCATGAAAAATGTCAAAAATGACAAATTTCAAGATGGCAAATGTCCAAGATGTCAAATGACAAATGTCACAATGCTAAATGTCAAAAATGACAAATTTCAAGATGGCAAATGTCAAAGATGTCAAATGACAAATGTCACAATGCTAAATGTCAAAAATGAAAAGGGTCACCATGAAAAATGTCAAAAATGACAAATTTCAAAATGGCAAATGTCAAAGATGTCAAATGACAAATGTCACTATGCTAAATGACAAAAATGAAAAGTGTCACCATGAAAAATGTCAAAAATGACAAATTTCAAGATGGCAAATATCAAAGATGTCAAATGACAAATGTCACAATGCTAAATGTCAAAAATGAAAAGTGTCACCATGAAAAATGTCAAAAATAACAAATTTCAAGATGGCAAATGTCAAAGATGTCAAATGACAAATGTCACAATACTAAATGTCAAAAATGAAAAGTGTCACCATGAAAAATGTCAAAAATGACAAA
The DNA here is from genome assembly GCA_964028335.1 of Altica lythri. Lineage (NCBI taxonomy): Eukaryota > Metazoa > Arthropoda > Insecta > Coleoptera > Chrysomelidae > Altica > Altica lythri. The sequence continues at coordinate 9,758,230 of OZ034800.1, read as the reverse complement.
TTTCAAGATGGCAAATGTCAAAACTGACAAATGTCACAATGCCAAATGTCAAAAATAAAAAGTGTCACCATGAAAAATGTCAAAAATGACAAATTTCAAGATGGCAAATGTCAAAGATGTCAAATGACAAATGTCACAATGCTAAATGTCAAAAATGAAAAGTGTCAAAAATGACAAATTTCAAGATGGCAAATGTCTAAGATGTCAAATGACAAATGTCACAATGCTAAATGTCAAAAATGAAAAGTGTCACCATGAAAAATGTCAAAAATGACAAATTTCAAGATGGCAAATGTCAAAACTGACAAATGTCACAATGCTAAATGTCAAAAATGAAAAGTGTCACCATAAAAAATGTCAAAAATAACAAATTTCAAGATGGCAAATGTCAAAGATGTCAAATGACAAATGTCACAATGCTAAATGTCAAAAATGAAAAGTGTCACCATGAAAAATGTCAAAAATGACAAATTTCAAGATGGCAAATGTCAAAACTGACAAATGTCACAATGCTAAATGTCAAAAATGAAAAGTGTCACCATGAAAAATGTCAAAAATAACAAATTTCAAGATGGCAAATGTCAAAGATGTCAAATGACAAATGTCACAATGCTAAATGTCAAAAATGAAAAGTGTCATCATGAAAAATGTCAAAAATAACAAATTTCAAGATGGCAAATGTCAAAGATGTCAAATGACAAATGTCACAATGCTAAATGTCAAAAATGACAAATTTCAAGATGGCAAATGTCAAAGATGTCAAATGACAAAAGTCACAATGCTAAATGTCAAAAATAAAAAGTGTCACCATGAAAAATGTCAAAAATGACAAATTTCAAGATAGCAAATGTCAAAACTGACAAATGTCACAATGCTAAATGTCAAAAATGAAAAGTGTCACCATGAAAAATGTCAAAAATAACAAATTTCAAGATGGCAAATGTCAAAGATGTCAAATGACAAATGTCACAATGCTAAATGTCAAAAATGAAAAGTGTCACCATGAAAAATGTCAAAAATAACAAATTTCAAGATGGCAAATGTCAAAGATGTCAAATGACAAATGTTACAATGCTAAATGTCAAAAATGAAAAGTGTCACCATGAAAAATGTCAAAAATGACAAATTTCAAGATGGCAAATGTCAAAGATGTCAAATGACAAATGTCACAATGCTAAATGTCAAAAATGAAAAGTGTCACCATGAAAAATGTCAAAAATAACAAATTTCAAGATGGCAAATGTCAAAGATGTCAAATGACAAATGTCACAATGCTAAATGTCAAAAATGAAAAGTGTCACCATAAAAAATGTCAAAAATGACAAATTTTAAGATGGCAAATGTCAAAACTGACAAATGTCACAATGCTAAAAGTCAAAAATGAAAAGTGTCACCATGAAAAATGTCAAAAATAACAAATTTCAAGATGGCAAATGTCAAAGATGTCAAATGACAAATGTCACAATGCTAAATGTCGAAAATGAAAAGTGTCACCATGAAAAATGTCAAAAATGACAAATTTCAAGATGGCAAATATCAAAGATGTCAAATGACAAATGTCACAATACTAAATGTCAAAAATGACAAATTTTAAGATGGCAAATGTCAAAGATGTCAAATGACAAATGTCACAATGCTAAATGTCAAAAATGAAAAGTGTCACTATAAAAAATGTCAAAAATAACAAATTTCAAGATGGCAAATGTCAAAGATGTCAAATGACAAATGTCACAATGCTAAATGTCAAAAATGATAAGTGTCACCATGAAAAATGTCAAAAATAACAAATTTCAAGATAGCAAATGTCAAAGATGTCAAATGACAAATGTCACAATGCTAAATGTCAAAAATGAAAAGTGTCACCATGAAAAATGTCAAAAATGACAAATTTCAAGATGGCAAATGTCAAAGATGTCAAATGACAAATGTCACAATGCTAAATGTCAAAAATGAAAAGTGTCACCATGAAATATGTCAAAAATAACAAATTTCAAGATGGCAAATGTCAAAGATGTCAAATGACAAATGTCACAATGCTAAATGTCAAAAATGAAAAGTGTCACCATGAAAAATGTCAAAAATGACAAATTTCAAGATGGCAAATATCAAAACTGACAAATGTCACAATGCTAAATGTCAAAAATGATAAGTGTCATCATGAAAAATGTCAAAAATGACAAATTTCAAGATGGCAAATGTCAAAGATGTCAAATGACAAATGTCACAATGCTAGATGTCAAAAATGACAAATTTCAAGATGGCAAATGACGAATGTCACAATGCTAAATGTCAAAAATGAAAAGTGTCACCATGAAAAATGTCAAAAATGACAAATTTCAAGATGGCAAATGTCAAAGATGTCAAATGACAAATGTTACAATGCTAAATGTCAAAAATGAAAAGTGTCACCATGAAAAATGTCAAAAATAACAAATTTCAAGATGGCAAATGTCAAAGATGTCAAATGACAAATGTCACAATGCTAAATGTCAAAAATGAAAAGTGTCACCATGAAAAATGTCAATAATGACAAATTTCAAGATGGCAAATATCAAAGATGTCAAATGACAAATGTCACAATGCTAAATGTCAAAAATGAAAAGTGTCACCATGAAAAATGTCAAAAATAACAAATTTCAAGATGGCAAATGTCAAAGATGTCAAATGACAAATGTCACAATGCTAAATGTCAAAAATGAAAAGTGTCACCATGAAAAATGTCAAAAATGACAAATTTCAAGATGGCAAATGTCAAAACTGAGAAATGTCACAATGCTAAATGTCAAAAATGAAAAGTGTCACCATGAAAAATGTCAAAAATGACAAATTTCAAGATGGCAAATGTCAAAACTGACAAATGTCACAATGCTAAATGTCAAAAATGAAAAGTGTCACCATGAAAAATGTCAAAAATAACAAATTTCAAGATGACAAATGTCAAAGATGTCAAATGACAAATGTTAAATGCTAAATGTCAAAAATGAAAAGTGTCACCATGAAAAATGTCAAAAATAACAAATTTCAAGATGGCAATGTCAAAGATGTCAAATGACAAATGTTACAATGCTAAATGTCAAAAATGAAAAGTGTCACCATGAAAAATGTCAAAAATGACAAATCTCAAGATGGCAAATGTCAAAGATGTCAAATGACAAATGTCACAATGCTAAATGTCAAAAATGAAAAGTGTCACCATAAAAAATGTCAAAAATAACAAATTTCAAGATGGCAAATGTCAAAGATGTCAAATGACAAATGTCACAATGCTAAATGTCAAAAATGAAAAGTGTCACCATGAAAAATGTCAAAAATGACAAATTTCAAGATGGCAAATGTCAAAACTGACAAATGTCACAATGCTAAATGTCAAAAATGAAAAGTGTCACCATGAAAAATGTCAAAAATAACAAATTTCAAGATGGCAAATGTCAAAGATGTCAAATGACAAATGTCACAATGCTAAATGTCAAAAATGAAAAGTGTCACCATGAAAAATGTCAAAAATGACAAATTTCAAGATGGCAAATATCAAAGATGTCAAATGACAAATATCACAATACTAAATGTCAAAAATGACAAATTTTAAGATGGCAAATGTCAAAGATGTCAAATGACAAATGTCACAATGCTAAATGTCAAAAATGAAAAGTGTCACTATGAAAAATGTCAAAAATGACAAATTTCAAGATGGCAAATGTCAAAGATGTCAAATGACAAATGTCACAATGCTAAATGTCAAAAATGATAAGTGTCACCATGAAAAATGTCAAAAATAACAAATTTCAAGATAGCAAATGTCAAAGATGTCAAATGACAAATGTCACAATGCTAAATGTCAAAAATGAAAAGTGTCACCATGAAAAATGTCAAAAATGACAAATTTCAAGATGGCAAATGTTAAAGATGTCAAATGACAAATGTCACAATGCTAAATGTCAAAAATGAAAAGTGTCACCATGAAAAATGTCAAAAATAACAAATTTCAAGATGGCAAATGTCAAAGATGTCAAATGACACATGTCACAATGCTAAATGTCAAAAATGAAAAGTGTCACCATGAAAAATGTCAAAAATGACAAATTTCAAGATGGCAAATATCAAAACTGACAAATGTCACAATGCTAAATGTCAAAAATGATAAGTGTCACCATAAAAAATGTCAAAAATGACAAATTTCAAGATGGCAAATGTCCAAGATGTCAAATGACAAATGTCACAATGCTAAATGTCAAAAATGACAAATTTCAAGATGGCAAATGACAAATGTCACAATGCTAAATGTCAAAAATGAAAAGTGTCACCATGAAAAATGTCGAAAATACCAAATTTCAAGATGGCAAATGTCAAAGATGTCAAATGACAAATGTTACAATGCTAAATGTCAAAAATGAAAAGTGTCACCATGAAAAATGTCAAAAATAACAAATTTCAAGGTGGCAAATGTCAAAGATGTCAAATGACAAATGTCACAATGCTAAATGTCAAAAATGAAAAGTGTCACCATGAAAAATGTCAAAAATGACAAATTTCAAGATGGCAAATATCAAAGATGTCAAATGACAAATGTCACAATGCTAAATGTCAAAAATGAAAAGTGTCACCATGAAAAATGTCAAAAATCACAAATTTCAAGATGGCAAATGTCAAAGATGTCAAATGACAAATGTCACAATGCTAAATGTCAAAAATGAAAAGTGTCACCATGAAAAATGTCAAAAATGACAAATTTCAAGATGGCAAATGTCAAAACTGACAAATGTCATAATGCCAAATGTCAAAAATGAAAAGTGTCACCATGAAAAATGTCAAAAATGACAAATTTCAAGATGGCAAATGTAAAAGATGTCAAATGACAAATGTCACAATGCTAAATGTCAAAAATGAAAAGTGTCAAAAATGACAAATTTCAAGATGGCAAATGTCTAAGATGTCAAATGACAAATGTCACAATGCTAAATGTCAAAGATGAAAAGTGTCACCATGAAAAATGTCAAAAATGACAAATTTCAAGATGGCAAATGTCAAAACTGACAAATGTCACAATGCTAAATGTCAAAAATGAAAAGTGTCACCATGAAAAATGTCAAAAATAACAAATTTCAAGATGGCAAATGTCAAAGATGTCAAATGACAAATGTCACAATGCTAAATGTCAAAAATGAAAAGTGTCACCATGAAAAATGTCAAAAATGACAAATTTCAAGATGGCAAATATCAAAACTGACAAATGTCACAATGCTAAATGTCAAAAATGATAAGTGTCACCATGAAAAATGTCAAAAATGACAAATTTCAAGATGGCAAATGTCCAAGATGTCAAATGACAAATGTCACAATGCTAAATGTCAAAAATGACAAATTTCAAGATGGCAAATGACAAATGTCACAATGCTAAATGTCAAAAATGAAAAGTGTCACCATGAAAAATGTCAAAAATGACAAATTTTAAGATGGCAAATGTCAAAGATGTCAAATGACAAATGTTACAATGCTAAATGTCAAAAATGAAAAGTGTCACCATGAAAAATGTCAAAAATAACAAATTTCAAGATGGCAAATGTCAAAGATGTCAAATGACAAATGTCACAATGCTAAATGTCAAAAATGAAAAGTGTCACCATGAAAAATGTCAAAAATGACAAATTTCAAGATGGCAAATGTCAAAACTGAGAAATGTCACAATGCTAAATGTCAAAAATGAAAAGTGTCACCATGAAAAATTTCAAAAATGACAAATTTCAAGATGGCAAATGTCATAACTGACAAATGTCACAATGCTAAATGTCAAAAATGAAAAGTGTCACCATGAAAAATGTCAAAAATAACAAATTTCAAGATGGCAAATGTCAAAGATGTCAAATGACAAATGTCACAATGCTAAATGTCAAAAATGAAAAGTGTCACCATGAAAAATGTCAAAAATAACAAATTTCAAGATGGCAAATGTCAAAGATGTCAAATGACAAATGTTACAATGCTAAATGTCAAAAATGAAAAGTGTCACCATGAAAAATGTCAAAAATGACAAATCTCAAGATGGCAAATGTCAAAGATGTCAAATGACAAATGTCACAATGCTAAATGTCAAAAATGAAAAGTGTCACCATAAAAAATGTCAAAAATAATAAATTTCAAGATGGCAAATGTCAAAGATGTCAAATGACAAATGTCACAATGCTAAATGTCAAAAATGAAAAGTGTCACTATGAAAAATGTCAAAAATGACAAATTTCAAGATGGCAAATGTCAAAACTGACAAATGTCACAATGCTAAATGTCAAAAATGAAAAGTGTCACCATGAAAAATGTCAAAAATAACAAATTTCAAGATGGCAAATGTCAAAGATGTCAAATGACAAATGTCACAATGCTAAATGTCAAAAATGAAAAGTGTCACCATGAAAAATGTCAAAAATGACAAATTTCAAGATGGCAAATATCAAAGATGTCAAATGACAAATGTCACAATACTAAATGTCAAAAATGACAAATTTTAAGATGGCAAATGTCAAAGATGTCAAATGACAAATGTCACAATGCTAAATGTCAAAAATGAAAAGTGTCACTATGAAAAATGTCAAAAATGACAAATTTCAAGATGGCAAATGTCAAAGATGTCAAATGACAAATGTCACAATGCTAAATGTCAAAAATGATAAGTGTCACCATGAAAAATGTCAAAAATAACAAATTTCAAGATAGCAAATGTCAAAGATGTCAAATGACAAATGTCACAATGCTAAATGTCAAAAATGAAAAGTGTCACCATGAAAAATGTCAAAAATGACAAATTTCAAGATGGCAAATGTTAAAGATGTCAAATGACAAATGTCACAATGCTAAATGTCAAAAATGAAAAGTGTCACCATGAAAAATGTCAAAAATAACAAATTTCAAGATGGCAAATGTCAAAGATGTCAAATGACACATGTCACAATGCTAAATGTCAAAAATGAAAAGTGTCACCATGAAAAATGTCAAAAATGACAAATTTCAAGATGGCAAATATCAAAACTGACAAATGTCACAATGCTAAATGTTAAAAATGATAAGTGTCACCATGAAAAATGTCAAAAATGACAAATTTCAAGATGGCAAATGTCCAAGATGTCAAATGACAAATGTCACAATGCTAAATGTCAAAAATGACAAATTTCAAGATGGCAAATGACAAATGTCACAATGCTAAATGTCAAAAATGAAAAGTGTCACCATGAAAAATGTCAAAAATACCAAATTTTAAGATGGCAAATGTCAAAGATGTCAAATGACAAATGTTACAATGCTAAATGTCAAAAATGAAAAGTGTCACCATGAAAAATCTCAAAAATAACAAATTTCAAGGTGGCAAATGTCAAAGATGTCAAATGACAAATGTCACAATGCTAAATGTCAAAAATGAAAAGTGTCACCATGAAAAATGTCAAAAATGACAAATTTCAAGATGGCAAATATCAAAGATGTCAAATGACAAATGTCACAATGCTAAATGTCAAAAATGAAAAGTGTCACCATGAAAAATGTCAAAAATAACAAATTTCAAGATGGCAAATGTCAAAGATGTCAAATGACAAATGTCACAATGCTAAATGTCAAAAATGACAAATTTCAAGATGGCAAATGTCAAAACTGACAAATGTCACAATGCTAAATGTCAAAAATGAAAAGTGTCAAAAATGACAAATTTCAAGATGGCAAATGTCTAAGATGTCAAATGACAAATGTCACAATGCTAAATGTCAAAAATGAAAAGTGTCACCATGAAAAATGTCAAAAATGAAAAATTTCAAGATGGCAAATGTCAAAACTGAGAAATGTCACAATGCTAAATGTCAAAAATGAAAAGTGTCACCATAAAATGTCAAAAATGACAAATTTCAAGATGGCAAATGTCAAAGATGTCATATGACAAATGTCACAAGCTAAATGTCAAAAATGAAAAGTGTCACCATGAAAAATGTCAAAAATGACAAATTTCAAGATGGCAAATGTCAAAACTGACAAATGTCACAATGCTAAATGTCAAAAATGAAAAGTGTCACTATGAAAAATGTCAAAAATAACAAATTTCAAGATGGCAAATGTCAAAGATGTCAAATGACAAATGTCACAATGCTAAATGTCAAAAATGACAAATTTCAAGATGGCAAATGTCAAAGATGTCAAATGACAAATTTCACAATGCTAAATGTCAAAAATGAAAAGTGTCACCATGAAAAATGTCAAAAATGACAAATTTCAAGATGGCAAATGTCAAAACTGACAAATGTCACAATGCTAAATGTCAAAAATGAAAAGTCTCACTATGAAAAATGTCAAAAATAACAAATTTCAAGATGGCAAATGTCAAAGATGTCAAATGACAAATGTCACAATGCCAAATGTCAAAAATGAAAAGTGTCACCATGAAAAATGTCAAAAATAACAAATTTCAAGATGGCAAATGTCAAAGATGTCAAATGACAAATGTTACAATGCTAAATGTCAAAAATGAAAAGTGTCACCATGAAAAATGTCAAAAATGACAAATTTCAAGATGGCAAATGTCAAAGATGTCAAATGACAAATGTCACAATGCTAAATGTCAAAAATGAAGAGTGTCACCATGATAAATGTCAAAAATAACAAATTTCAAGATGGCAAATGTCAAAGATGTCAATTGACAAATGTCACAATGCTAAATGTCAAAAATGAAAAGTGTCACCATGAAAAATGTCAAAAATGACAAATTTCAAGATGGCAAATGTCAAAACTGACAAATGTCACAATGCTAAATGTCAAAAATGAAAAGTGTCACCATAAAAAATGTCAAAAATAACAAATTTCAAGATGGCAAATGTCAAAGATGTCAAATGACAAATGTCACAATGCTAAATGTCAAAAATGACAAATTTCAAGATGGCAAATGTCACAATGCTAAATGTTAAAAGTGAAAAGTGTCGTCACCATGAAAAATGACAAAAATGACAAATTTCAAGATGACAAATGTCAAAACTGACAAATGTCACAATGCTAAATGTCAAAAATGATAAGTGTCACCATGAAAAATGTCAAAAATGACAAATTTCAAGATGGCAAATGTCCAAGATGTCAAATGACAAATGTCACAATGCTAAATGTCAAAAATGACAAATTTCAAGATGGCAAATGTCAAAGATGTCAAATGAAAAATGTCACAATGCTAAATGTCAAAAATGAAAAGTGTCACCATGAAAAATGTTAAAAATAACAAATTTCAAGATGGCAAATGTCAAAGATGTCAAATGACAAATATCACAATGCTAAATGTCAAAAATGAAAAGTGTTACCATGAAAAATGTCAAAAATGACAAATTTCAAGATGGCAAATGTCAAAGATGTCAAATGACAAATGTCACAATGCTAAATGTCAAAAATGAAAAGTGTCACCATAAAAAATGTCAAAAATAACAAATTTCAAGATGGCAAATGTCAAAGATGTCAAATGACAAATGTCACAATGCTAAATGTCAAAAATGAAAAGTGTCACCATGAAAAATGTCAAAAATGACAAATTTCAAGATGGCAAATGTCAAAGATGTCAAATGACAAATGTCACAATGCTAAATGTCAAAAATGAAAAGTGTCACCATGAAAAATGTCAAAAATAACAAATTTCAAGATGGCAAATGTCAAAGATGTCAAATGACAAATGTCACAATGCTAAATGTCAAAAATGAAAAGTGTTACCAAGAAAAATGTCAAAAATGACAAATTTTAAGATGGCAAATGTCAAAACTGACAAATGTCATAATGCTAAATGTCAAAAATAATAAGTGTCACCATGAAAAATGTCAAAAATGACAAATTTCAAGATGGCAAATGTCCAAGATGTCAAATGACAAATGTCACAATGCTACATGTCAAAAATGAAAAGTGTCACCATGAAAAATGTCAAAAATAACAAATTTCAAGATGGCAAATGTCAAAGATGTCAAATGACAAATGTCACAATGCTAAATGTCAAAAATGAAAAGTGTCACCATGAAAAATGTCAAAAATAACAAATTTCAAGATGGCAAATGTCAAAGATGTCAAATGACAAATGTCACAATGCTAAATGTCAAAAATGAAAAGTGTCACCATGAAAAATGTCAAAAATGACAAATTTCAAGATGGCAAATGTCAAAACTGACAAATGTCACAATGCTAAATGTCAAAAATGAAAAGTGTCACCATGAAAAATGTCAAAAATAACAAATTTCAAGATGGCAAATGTCAAAGATGTCAAATGACAAATATCACAATGCTAAATGTCAAAAATGAAAAGTGTCACCATGAAAAATGTCAAAAATGACAAATTTCAAGATAGCAAATGTCAAAGATGTCAAATGACAAATGACACAATGCTAAATGTCAAAAATGAAAAGTGTCACCATGAAAATGTCAAAAATAACAAATTTCAAGATGGCAAATGTCAAAGATGTCAAATGACAAATGTCACAATGCTAAATGTCAAAAATGAAAAGTGTCACCATGAAAAATGTCAAAAATGACAAATTTCAAGATGGCAAATGTCAAAGATGTCAAATGACAAATGTCACAATGCTAAATGTCAAAAATGAAAAGTGTCACCATGAAAAATGTCAAAAATAACAAATTTCAAGATGGCAAATGTCAAAGATGTCAAATGACAAATGTCACAATGCTAAATGTCAAAAATGAAAAGTGTTACCATAAAAAATGTCAAAAATGACAAATTTTAAGATGGCAAATGTCAAAACTGACAAATGTCATAATGCTAAATGTCAAAAATAATAAGTGTCACCATGAAAAATGTCAAAAATGACAAATTTCAAGATGGCAAATGTCCAAGACGTCAAATGACAAATGTCACAATGCTAAATGTCAAAAATGACAAATTTCAAGATGGCAAATGTCAAAGATGTCAAATGACAAATGTCACAATGCTAAATGTGAAAAATGAAAAGTGTCACCATGAAAAATGTCAAAAATGACAAATTTCAAGATGGCAAATGTCAAAGATGTCAAATGACAAATGTCACAATGCTAAATGTCAAAAATGAAAAGTGTCACCATGAAAAATGTCAAAAATAACAAATTTCAAGATGGCAAATGTCAAAGATGTCAAATGACAAATGTCACAATGCTAAATGTCAAAAATGAAAAGTGTCACCATGAAAAATGTCAAAAATGACAAATTTTAAGATGGCAAATGTCAAAACTGACAAATGTCATAATGCTAAATGTCAAAAATGATAAGTGTCACCATGAAAAATGTCAAAAATGACAAATTTCAAGATGGCAAATGTCCAAGATGTCAAATGACAAATGTCACAATGCTAAATGTCAAAAATGACAAATTTCAAGATGGCAAATGTCAAAGATGTCAAATGACAAATGTCACAATGCTAAATGTCAAAAATGAAAAGTGTCACCAGGAAAATTGTCAAAAATAACAAATTTCAAGATGGCAAATGTCAAAGATGTCAAATGACAAATTTCACAATGCTAAATGTCAAAAATGACAAATTTCAAGATGGCAAATGTCAAAGATGTCAAATGACAAATGTCACAATGCTAAATGTCAAAAATGATAAGTGTCACCATGAAAAATGTCAAAAATAACAAATTTCAAGATGGCAAATGGCCAAGATGTCAAATGACAAATGTCACAATGCTAAATGTCAAAAATGACAAATTTCAAGATGGCAAATGTCAAAGATGTCAAATGACAAATGTCACAATGCTAAATGTCAAAAATGAAAAGTGTCACCATAAAAAATGTCAAAAATAACAAATTTCAAGATGGCAAATGTCAAAGATGTCAAATGACAAATGTCACAATGCTAAATGTCAAAAATGAAAAGTGTCACCATGAAAAATGTCAAAAATGACAAATTTCAAGATGGCAAATGTCAAAGATGTCAAATGACAAATGTCACAATGCTAAATGTCAAAAATGAAAAGTGTCACCATGAAAAATGTCAAAAATAACAAATTTCAAGATGGCAAATGTCAAAGATGTCAAATGACAAATGTCACAATGCTAAATGTCAAAAATGAAAAGTGTTACCAAGAAAAATGTCAAAAATGACAAATTTTAAGATGGCAAATGTCAAAACTGACAAATGTCATAATGCTAAATGTCAAAAATAATAAGTGTCACCATGAAAAATGTCAAAAATGACAAATTTCAAGATGGCAAATGTCCAAGATGTCAAATGACAAATGTCACAATGCGAAATGTCAAAAATGACAAATTTCAAGATGACAAATGTCAAAGATGTCAAATGACAAATGTCACAATGCTAAATGTGAAAAATGAAAAGTGTCACCATGAAAAATGTCAAAAATGACAAATTTCAAGATGGCAAATGTCAAAGATGTCAAATGACAAATGTCACAATGCTAAATGTCAAAAATGAAAAGTGTCACCATGAAAAATGTCAAAAATAACAAATTTCAAGATGGCAAATGTCAAAGATGTCAAATGACAAATGTCACAATGCTAAATGTCAAAAATGAAAAGTGTCACCATGAAAAATGTCAAAAATGACAAATTTCAAGATGGCAAATGTCAAAACTGACAAATGTCACAATGCTAAATGTCAAAAATGAAAAGTGTCACCATGAAAAATGTCAAAAATAACAAATTTCAAGATGGCAAATGTCAAAGATGTCAAATGACAAATATCACAATGCTAAATGTCAAAAATGAAAAGTGTCACCATGAAAAATGTCAAAAATGACAAATTTCAAGATGGCAAATGTCAAAGATGTCAAATGACAAATGACACAATGCTAAATGTCAAAAATGAAAAGTGTCACCATGAAAAATGTCAAAAATAACAAATTTCAAGATGGCAAATGTCAAAGATGTCAAATGACAAATGTCACAATGCTAAATGTCAAAAATGAAAAGTGTCACCATGAAAAATGTCAAAAATGACAAATTTCAAGATGGCAAATGTCAAAGATGTCAAATGACAAATGTCACAATGCTAAATGTCAAAAATGAAAAGTGTCACCATGAAAAATGTCAAAAATAACAAATTTCAAGATGGCAAATGTCAAAGATGTCAAATGACAAAGGTCACAATGCTAAATGTCAAAAATGAAAAGTGTTACCATATAAAATGTCAAAAATGACAAATTTTAAGATGGCAAATGTCAAAACTGACAAATGTCATAATGCTAAATGTCAAAAATAATAAGTGTCACCATGAAAAATGTCAAAAATGACAAATTTCAAGATGGCAAATGTCCAAGACGTCAAATGACAAATGTCACAATGCTAAATGTCAAAAATGACAAATTTCAAGATGGCAAATGTCAAAGATGTCAAATGACAAATGTCACAATGCTAAATGTGAAAAATGAAAAGTGTCACCATGAAAAATGTCAAAAATGACAAATTTTAAGATGGCAAATGTCAAATGACAAATGTCACAATGCTAAATGTCAAAAATGAAAAGTGTCACCATGAAAAATGTCAAAAATAACAAATTTCAAGATGGCAAATGTCAAAGATGTCAAATGACAAATGTCACAATGCTAAATGTCAAAAATGAAAAGTGTCACCATGAAAAATGTCAAAAATGACAAATTTCAAGATGGCAAATGTCAAAACTGACAAATGTCATAATGCTAAATGTCAAAAATGATAAGTGTCACCATGAAAAATTTCAAAAATGACAAATTTCAAGATGGCAAATGTCCAAGATGTCAAATGACAAATGTCACAATGCTAAATGTCAAAAATGACAAATTTCAAGATGGCAAATGTCAAAGATGTCAAATGACAAATGTCACAATGCTAAATGTCAAAAATGAAAAGTGTCACCAGGAAAAATGTCAAAAATAACAAATTTCAAGATGGCAAATGTCAAAGATGTCAAATGACAAATTTCACAATGCTAAATGTCAAAAATGACAAATTTCAAGATGGCAAATGTCAAAGATGTCAAATGACAAATGTCACAATGCTAAATGTCAAAAATGATAAGTGTCACCATGAAAAATGTCAAAAATAACAAATTTCAAGATGGCAAATGTACAAGATGTCAAATGACAAATGTCACAATGCTAAATGTCAAAAATGACAAATTTCAAGATGGCAAATGTCAAAGATGTCAAATGACAAATGTCACAATGCTAAATGTCAAAAATGAAAAGTGTCACCATGAAAAATGTCAAAAATGACAAATTTCAAGATGGCAAATGTCAAAGATGTCAAATGACAAATGTCACAATGCTAAATGTCAAAAATGATAAGTGTCACCATGAAAAATGTCAAAAATGACAAATTTCAAGATGGCAAATGTCCAAGATGTCAAATGACAAATGTCACAATGCTAAATGTCAAAAATGAAAAGTGTCACCATGAAAAATGTCAAAAATAACAAATTTCAAGATGGCAAATGTCAAAGATGTCAAATGACAAATGTCACAATGCTAAATGTCAAAAATGAAAAGTGTCACCATGAAAAATGTCAAAAATGACAAATTTCAAGATGGCAAATGTCCAAGATGTCAAATGACAAATGTCACAATGCTAAATGTCAAAAATGAAAAGTGTCACCATGAAAAATGTCAAAAATAACAAATTTCAAGATGGCAAATGTCAAAGATGTCAAATGACAAATGTCACAATGCTAAATGTCAAAAATGAAAAGTGTCACCATGAAAAATGTCAAAAATGACAAATTTCAAGATGGCAAATGTCAAAACTGACAAATGCCACAATGCTAAATGTTAAAAATGGTAAGTGTCACCATGAAAAATGTCAAAAATGACAAATTTCAAGATGGCAAATGTTCAAGATGTCAAATGACAAATGTCACAATGCTAAATGTCAAAAATGACAAATTTCAAGATGGCAAATGTCAAAGATGTCAAATGAAAAATGTCACAATGCTAAATGTCAAAAATGAAAAGTGTCACCATGAAAAATGTCAAAAATAACAAATTTCAAGATGGCAAATGTCAAAGATGTCAAATGACAAATATCACAATGCTAAATGTCAAAAATGAAAAGTGTCACCATGAAAAATGTCAAAAATGACAAATTTCAAGATGGCAAATGTCAAAGATGACAAATGACAAATGTCACAATGCTAAATGTCAAAAATGAAAAGTGTCACCATGAAAAATGTCAAAAATAACAAATTTTAAGATGGCAAATGTCAAAGATGTCAAATGACAAATGTCACAATGCTAAATGTCAAAAATAAAAAGTGTCACCTTAAAAAATGTCAAAAATGACAAATTTCAAGATGGCAAATGTCAAAGATGTCAAATGACAAATGTCACAATGCTAAATGTCAAAAATAAAAAGTGTCACCATGAAAAATGTCAAAAATAACAAATTTCAAGATGGCAAATGTCAAAGATGTCAAATGACAAATGTCACAATGCTAAATGTCAAAAATGAAAAGTGTTACCATAAAAAATGTCAAAAATGACAAATTTTAAGATGGCAAATGTCAAAACTGACAAATGTCATAATGCTAAATGTCAAAAATGATAAGTGTCACCATGAAAAATGTCAAAAATGACAAATTTCAAGATGGCAAATGTCCAAGATGTCAAATGACAAATGTCACAATGCTAAATGTCAAAAATGATAAATTTTAAGATGGCAAATGTCAAAGATGTCAAATGACAAATGTCACAATGCTAAATGTCAAAAATGAAAAGTGTCACCATGAAAAATGTCAAAAATGACAAATTTCAAGATGGCAAATGTCAAAGATGTCAAATGACAAATGTCACAATGCTAAATGTCAAAAATGAAAAGTGTCACCATGAAAAATGTCAAAAATAACAAATTTCAAGATGGCAAATGTCAAAGATGTCAAATGACAAATGTCACAATGCTAAATGTCAAAAATGAAAAGTGTCACCATAAAATGTCAAAAATGACAAATTTCAAGATGGCAAATGTCAAAACTGACAAATGTCACAATGCTAAATGTCAAAAATGATAAGTGTCACCATGAAAAATGTCAAAAATGACAAATTTTAAGATGGCAAATGTCCAAGATGTCAAATGACAAATGTCACAATGCTAAATGTCAAAAATGACAAATTTCAAGATGGCAAATGTCAAAGATGTCAAATGACAAATGACACAATGCTAAATGTCAAAAATGAAAAGTGTCACCAGGAAAAATGTCAAAAATAACAAATTTCAAGATGGCAAATGTCAAAGATGTCAAATGACAAATTTCACAATGCTAAATGTCAAAAATGACAAATTTCAAGATGGCAAATGTCAAAGATGTCAAATGACAAATGTCACAATGCTAAATGTCAAAAATGATAAGTGTCACCACGAAAAATGTCAAAAATAACAAATTTCAAGATGGCAAATGTCCAAGATGTCAAATGACAAATGTCACAATGCTAAATGTCAAAAATGACAAATTTCAAGATGGCAAATGTCAAAGATGTCAAATGACAAATGTCACAATGCTAAACGTCAAAAATGAAAAGTGTCACCATAAAAAATGTCAAAAATGACAAATTTTAAGATGGCAAATGTCAAATGACAAATGTCACAATGCTAAATGTCAAAAATGAAAAGTGTCACCATGAAAAATGTCAAAAATGACAAATTTCAAGATGGCTAATATCAAAGATGTCAAATGACAAATTTCACAATGCTAAATGTCAAAAATGATAAGTGTCACCATGAAAAATGTCAAAAATGACAAATTTCAAGATGGCAAATGTCCAAGATGTCAAATGACAAATGTCACAATGCTAAATGTCAAAAATGACAAATTTCAAGATGGCAAATGTCAAAGATGTCAAATGACAAATGTCACAATGCTAAATGTCAAAAATGAAAAGGGTCACCATGAAAAATGTCAAAAATGACAAATTTCAAAATGGCAAATGTCAAAGATGTCAAATGACAAATGTCACTATGCTAAATGTCAAAAATGAAAAGTGTCACCATGAAAAATGTCAAAAATGACAAATTTCAAGATGGCAAATATCAAAGATGTCAAATGACAAATGTCACAATGCTAAATGTTAAAAATGAAAAGTGTCACCATGAAAAATGTCAAAAATAACAAATTTCAAGATGGCAAATGTCAAAGATGTCAAATGACAAATGTCACAATGCTAAATGTCAAAAATGAAAAGTGTCACCATGAAAAATGTCAAAAATGACAAATTTCAAGATGGCAAATGTCAAAACTGACAAATGTCACAATACCAAATGTCAAAAATGAAAAGTGTCACCATGAAAAATGTCAAAAATGACAAATTTCAAGATGGCAAATGTCAAAGATGTCAAATAACAAATGTCACAATGCTAAATGTCAAAAATGAAAAGTGTCAAAAATGACAAATTTCAAGATGGCAAATGTCTAAGATGTCAAATGACAAATGTCACAATGCTAAATGTCAAAAATGAAAAGTGTCACCATGAAAAATGTCAAAAATGACAAATTTCAAGATGGCAAATGTCAAAACTGACAAATGTCACAATGCTAAATGTCAAAAATGAAAAGTGTCACCATGAAAAATGTCAAAAATAACAAATTTCAAGATGGCAAATGTCAAAGATGTCAAATGACAAATGTCACAATGCTAAATGTCAAAAATGACAAATTTCAAGATGGCAAATGTCAAAGATGTCAAATGACAAATGTCACAATGCTAAATGTCAAAAATAAAAAGTGTCACCATGAAAAATGTCAAAAATGACAAATTTCAAGATAGCAAATGTCAAAACTGACAAATGTCACAATGCTAAATGTCAAAAATGAAAAGTGTCACCATGAAAAATGTCAAAAATAACAAATTTCAAGATGGCAAATGTCAAAGATGTCAAATGACAAATGTCACAATGCTAAATGTCAAAAATGAAAAGTGTCACCATGAAAAATGTCAAAAATAACAAATTTCAAGATGGCAAATGTCAAAGATGTCAAATGACAAATGTTACAATGCTAAATGTCAAAAATGAAAAGTGTCACCATGAAAAATGTCAAAAATAACAAATTTCAAGATGGCAAATGTCAAAGATGTCAAATGACAAATGTCACAATGCTAATTGTCAAAAATGAAAAGTGTCACCATGAAAAATGTCAAAAATAACAAATTTCAAGATGGCAAATGTCAAAGATGTCAAATGACAAATGTCACAATGCTAAATGTCAAAAATGAAAAGTGTCACCATGAAAAATGTCAAAAATGACAAATTTTAAGATGGCAAATGTCAAAACTGACAAATGTCACAATGCTAAATGTCAAAAATGAAAAGTGTCACCATGAAAAATGTCAAAAATAACAAATTTCAAGATGGCAAATGTCAAAGATGTCAAATGACAAATGTCACAATGCTAAATGTCGAAAATGAAAAGTGTCACCATGAAAAATGTCAAAAATGACAAATTTCAAGATGGCAAATATCAAAGATGTCAAATGACAAATGTCACAATACTAAATGTCAAAAATGACAAATTTTAAGATGGCAAATGTCAAAGATGTCAAATGACAAATGTCACAATGCTAAATGTCAAAAATGAAAAGTGTCACTATAAAAAATGTCAAAAATAACAAATTTCAAGATGGCAAATGTCAAAGATGTCAAATGACAAATGTCACAATGCTAAATGTCAAAAATGATAAGTGTCACGATGAAATATGTCAAAAATAACAAATTTTAAGATGGCAAATGTCAAAGATGTCAAATGACAAATGTCACA
Source organism: Altica lythri (assembly GCA_964028335.1). Lineage (NCBI taxonomy): Eukaryota > Metazoa > Arthropoda > Insecta > Coleoptera > Chrysomelidae > Altica > Altica lythri. Next base: position 9,739,520 of record OZ034800.1, on the reverse strand, counting down.
ATGCTAAATGTCAAAAATGAAAAGTGTCACCATGAAAAATGTCAAAAATGACAAATTTCAAGATGGCAAATATCAAAACTGACAAATGTCACAATGCTAAATGTCAAAAATGATAAGTGTCACCATGAAAAATGTCAAAAATGACAAATTTCAAGATGGCAAATGTCAAAGATGTCAAATGACAAATGTCACAATGCTAGATGTCAAAAATGACAAATTTCAAGATGGCAAATGACGAATGTCACAATGCTAAATGTCAAAAATGAAAAGTGTCACCATGAAAAATGTCAAAAATGACAAATTTCAAGATGGCAAATGTCAAAGATGTCAAATGACAAATGTTACAATGCTAAATGTCAAAAATGAAAAGTGTCACCATGAAAAATGTCAAAAATAACAAATTTCAAGATGGCAAATGTCAAAGATGTCAAATGACAAATGTCACAATGCTAAATGTCAAAAATGAAAAGTGTCACCATGAAAAATGTCAAAAATGACAAATTTCAAGATGGCAAATATCAAAGATGTCAAATGACAAATGTCACAATGCTAAATGTCAAAAATGAAAAGTGTCACCATGAAAAATGTCAAAAATAACAAATTTCAAGATGGCAAATGTCAAAGATGTCAAATGACAAATGTCACAATGCTAAATGTCAAAAATGAAAAGTGTCATCATGAAAAATGTCAAAAATGACAAATTTCAAGATGGCAAATGTCAAAACTGAGAAATGTCACAATGCTAAATGTCAAAAATGAAAAGTGTCACCATGAAAAATGTCAAAAATGACAAATTTTGAAAATGGCAAATGTCAAAACTGACAAATGTCACAATGCTAAATGTCAAAAATGAAAAGTGTCACCATGAAAAATGTCAAAAATAACAAATTTCAAGATGGCAAATGTCAAAGATGTCAAATGACAAATGTCAAAATGCTAAATGTCAAAAATGAAAAGTGTCACCATGAAAAATGTCAAAAATAACAAATTTCAAGATGGCAAATGTCAAAGATGTCAAATGACAAATGTTACAATGCTAAATGTCAAAAATGAAAAGTGTCACCATGAAAAATGTCAAAAATGACAAATCTCAAGATGGCAAATGTCAAAGATGTCAAATGACAAATGTCACAATGCTAAATGTCAAAAATGAAAAGTGTCACCATAAAAAATGTCAAAAATAACAAATTTCAAGATGGCAAATGTCAAAGATGTCAAATGACAAATGTCACAATGCTAAATGTCAAAAATGAAAAGTGTCACCATGAAAAATGTCAAAAATGACAAATTTCAAGATGGCAAATGTCAAAACTGACAAATGTCACAATGCTAAATGTCAAAAATGAAAAGTGTCACCATGAAAAATGTCAAAAATAACAAATTTCAAGATGGCAAATGTCAAAGATGTCAAATGACAAATGTCACAATGCTAAATGTCAAAAATGAAAAGTGTCACCATGAAAAATGTCAAAAATGACAAATTTCAAGATGGCAAATATCAAAGATGTCAAATGACAAATATCACAATACTAAATGTCAAAAATGACAAATTTTAAGATGGCAAATGTCAAAGATGTCAAATGACAAATGTCACAATGCTAAATGTCAAAAATGAAAAGTGTCACTATGAAAAATGTCAAAAATGACAAATTTCAAGATGGCAAATGTCAAAGATGTCAAATGACAAATGTCACAATGCTAAATGTCAAAAATGATAAGTGTCACCATGAAAAATGTCAAAAATAACAAATTTCAAGATAGCAAATGTCAAAGATGTCAAATGACAAATGTCACAATGCTAAATGTCAAAAATGAAAAGTGTCACCATGAAAAATGTCAAAAATGACAAATTTCAAGATGGCAAATGTTAAAGATGTCAAATGACAAATGTCACAATGCTAAATGTCAAAAATGAAAAGTGTCACCATGAAAAATGTCAAAAATAACAAATTTCAAGATGGCAAATGTCAAAGATGTCAAATGACACATGTCACAATGCTAAATGTCAAAAATGAAAAGTGTCACCATGAAAAATGTCAAAAATGACAAATTTCAAGATGGCAAATATCAAAACTGACAAATGTCACAATGCTAAATGTCAAAAATGATAAGTGTCACCATGAAAAATGTCAAAAATGACAAATTTCAAGATGGCAAATGTCCAAGATGTCAAATGACAAATGTCACAATGCTAAATGTCAAAAATGACAAATTTCAAGATGGCAAATGACAAATGTCACAATGCTAAATGTCAAAAATGAAAAGTGTCACCATGAAAAATGTCGAAAATACCAAATTTCAAGATGGCAAATGTCAAAGATGTCAAATGACAAATGTTACAATGCTAAATGTCAAAAATGAAAAGTGTCACCATGAAAAATGTCAAAAATAACAAATTTCAAGGTGGCAAATGTCAAAGATGTCAAATGACAAATGTCACAATGCTAAATGTCAAAAATGAAAAGTGTCACCATGAAAAATGTCAAAAATGACAAATTTCAAGATGGCAAATATCAAAGATGTCAAATGACAAATGTCACAATGCTAAATGTCAAAAATGAAAAGTGTCACCATGAAAAATGTCAAAAATAACAAATTTCAAGATGGCAAATGTCAAAGATGTCAAATGACAAATGTCACAATGCTAAATGTCAAAAATGAAAAGTGTCACCATAAAAAATGTCAAAAATGACAAATTTCAAGATGGCAAATGTCAAAACTGACAAATGTCACAATGCCAAATGTCAAAAATGAAAAGTGTCACCATGAAAAATGTCAAAAATGACAAATTTCAAGATGGCAAATGTAAAAGATGTCAAATGACAAATGTCACAATGCTAAATGTCAAAAATGAAAAGTGTCAAAAATGACAAATTTCAAGATGGCAAATGTCTAAGATGTCAAATGACAAATGTCACAATGCTAAATGTCAAAAATGAAAAGTGTCACCATGAAAAATGTCAAAAATGACAAATTTCAAGATGGCAAATGTCAAAACTGACAAATGTCACAATGCTAAATGTCAAAAATGAAAAGTGTCACCATGAAAAATGTCAAAAATAACAAATTTCAAGATGGCAAATGTCAAAGATGTCAAATGACAAATGTCACAATGCTAAATGTCAAAAATGAAAAGTGTCACCATGAAAAATGTCAAAAATGACAAATTTCAAGATGGCAAATATCAAAACTGACAAATGTCACAATGCTAAATGTCAAAAATGATAAGTGTCACCATGAAAAATGTCAAAAATGACAAATTTCAAGATGGCAAATGTCCAAGATGTCAAATGACAAATGTCACAATGCTAAATGTCAAAAATGACAAATTTCAAGATGGCAAATGACAAATGTCACAATGCTAAATGTCAAAAATGAAAAGTGTCACCATGAAAAATGTCAAAAATGACAAATTTCAAGATGGCAAATGTCAAAGATGTCAAATGACAAATGTTACAATGCTAAATGTCAAAAATGAAAAGTGTCACCATGAAAAATGTCAAAAATAACAAATTTCAAGATGGCAAATGTCAAAGAGGTCAAATGACAAATGTCACAATGCTAAATGTCAAAAATGAAAAGTGTCACCATGAAAAATGTCAAAAATGACAAATTTAAGATGGCAAATATCAAAAGTGAGAAATGTCACAATGCTAAATGTCAAAAATGAAAAGTGTCACCATGAAAAATGTCAAAAATAACAAATTTCAAGATGGCAAATGTCAAAGATGTCAAATGACGAATGTCACAATGCTAAATGTCAAAAATGAAAAGTGTCACCATGAAAAATGTCAAAAATGACAAATTTCAAGATGGCAAATGTCAAAGATGTCAAATGACAAATGTTACAATGCTAAATGTCAAAAATGAAAAGTGTCACCATGAAAAATGTCAAAAATAACAAATTTCAAGATGGCAAATGTCAAAGATGTCAAATGACAAATGTCACAATGCTAAATGTCAAAAATGAAAAGTGTCACCATGAAAAATGTCAAAAATGACAAATTTCAAGATGGCAAATATCAAAGATGTCAAATGACAAATGTCACAATGCTAAATGTCAAAAATGAAAAGTGTCACCATGAAAAATGTCAAAAATAACAAATTTCAAGATGGCAAATGTCAAAGATGTCAAATGACAAATGTCACAATGCTAAATGTCAAAAATGAAAAGTGTCACCATGAAAAATGTCAAAAATGACAAATTTCAAGATGGCAAATGTCAAAACTGAGAAATGTCACAATGCTAAATGTCAAAAATGAAAAGTGTCACCATGAAAAATGTCAAAAATGACAAATTTTGAAAATGGCAAATGTCAAAACTGACAAATGTCACAATGCTAAATGTCAAAAATGAAAAGTGTCACCATGCAAAATGTCAAAAATAACAAATTTCAAGATGGCAAATGTCAAAGATGTCAAATGACAAATGTCAAAATGCTAAATGTCAAAAATGAAAAGTGTCACCATGAAAAATGTCAAAAATGACAAATCTCAAGATGGCAAATGTCAAAGATGTCAAATGACAAATGTCACAATGCTAAATGTCAAAAATGAAAAGTGTCACCATAAAAAATGTCAAAAATAACAAATTTCAAGATGGCAAATGTCAAAGATGTCAAATGACAAATGTCACAATGCTAAATGTCAAAAATGAAAAGTGTCACCATGAAAAATGTCAAAAATAACAAATTTCAAGATGGCAAATGTCAAAGATGTCAAATGACAAATGTCACAATGCTAAATGTCAAAAATGAAAAGTGTCACCATGAAAAATGTCAAAAATGACAAATTTCAAGATGGCAAATATCAAAGATGTCAAATGACAAATATCACAATACTAAATGTCAAAAATGACAAATTTTAAGATGGCAAATGTCAAAGATGTCAAATGACAAATGTCACAATGCTAAATGTCAAAAATGAAAAGTGTCACTATGAAAAATGTCAAAAATGACAAATTTCAAGATGGCAAATGTCAAAGATGTCAAATGACAAATGTCACAATGCTAAATGTCAAAAATGATAAGTGTCACCATGAAAAATGTCAAAAATAACAAATTTCAAGATAGCAAATGTCAAAGATGTCAAATGACAAATGTCACAATGCTTAATGTCAAAAATGAAAAGTGTCACCATGAAAAATGTCAAAAATGACAAATTTCAAGATGGCAAATGTTAAAGATGTCAAATGACAAATGTCACAATGCTAAATGTCAAAAATGAAAAGTGTCACCATGAAAAATGTCAAAAATAACAAATTTCAAGATGGCACATGTCAAAGATGTCAAATGACACATGTCACAATGCTAAATGTCAAAAATGAAAAGTGTCACCATGAAAAATGTCAAAAATGACAAATTTCAAGATGGCAAATATCAAAACTGACAAATGTCACAATGCTAAATGTCAAAAATGATAAGTGTCACCATGAAAAATGTCAAAAATGACAAATTTCAAGATGGCAAATGTCCAAGATGTCAAATGACAAATGTCACAATGCTAAATGTCAAAAATGACAAATTTCAAGATGGCAAATGACAAATGTCACAATGCTAAATGTCAAAAATGAAAAGTGTCACCATGAAAAATGTCGAAAATACCAAATTTCAAGATGGCAAATGTCAAAGATGTCAAATGACAAATGTTACAATGCTAAATGTCAAAAATGAAAAGTGTCACCATGAAAAATGTCAAAAATAACAAATTTCAAGGTAGCAAATGTCAAAGATGTCAAATGACAAATGTCACAATGCTAAATGTCAAAAATGAAAAGTGTCACCATGAAAAATGTCAAAAATGACAAATTTCAAGATGGCAAATATCAAAGATGTCAAATGACAAATGTCACAATGCTAAATGTCAAAAATGAAAAGTGTCACCATGAAAAATGTCAAAAATAACAAATTTCAAGATGGCAAATGTCAAAGATGTCAAATGACAAATGTCACAATGCTAAATGTCAAAAATGAAAAGTGTCACCATAAAAAATGTCAAAAATGACAAATTTCAAGATGGCAAATGTCAAAACTGACAAATGTCACAATGCAAAATGTCAAAAATGAAAAGTGTCACCATGAAAAATGTCAAAAATGACAAATTTCAAGATGGCAAATGTAAAAGATGTCAAATGACAAATGTCACAATGCTAAATGTCAAAAATGAAAAGTGTCAAAAATGACAAATTTCAAGATGGCAAATGTCTAAGATGTCAAATGACAAATGTCACAATGCTAAATGTCAAAAATGAAAAGTGTCACCATGAAAAATGTCAAAAATGACAAATTTCAAGATGGCAAATGTCAAAACTGACAAATGTCACAATGCTAAATGTCAAAAATGAAAAGTGTCACCATGAAAAATGTCAAAAATAACAAATTTCAAGATGGCAAATGTCAAAGATGTCAAATGACAAATGTCACAATGCTAAATGTCAAAAATGAAAAGTGTCACCATGAAAAATGTCAAAAATGACAAATTTCAAGATGGCAAATATCAAAACTGACAAATGTCACAATGCTAAATGTCAAAAATGATAAGTGTCACCATGAAAAATGTCAAAAATGACAAATTTCAAGATGGCAAATGTCCAAGATGTCAAATGACAAATGTCACAATGCTAAATGTCAAAAATGACAAATTTCAAGATGGCAAATGACAAATGTCACAATGCTAAATGTCAAAAATGAAAAGTGTCACCATGAAAAATGTCAAAAATGACAAATTTCAAGATGGCAAATGTCAAAGATGTCAAATGACAAATGTTACAATGCTAAATGTCAAAAATGAAAAGTGTCACCATGAAAAATGTCAAAAATAACAAATTTCAAGATGGCAAATGTCAAAGAGGTCAAATGACAAATGTCACAATGCTAAATGTCAAAAATGAAAAGTGTCACCATGAAAAATGTCAAAAATGACAAATTTAAGATGGCAAATGTCAAAACTGAGAAATGTCACAATGCTAAATGTCAAAAATGAAAAGTGTCACCATGAAAAATGTCAAAAATGACAAATTTCAAGATGGCAAATGTCAAAACTGACAAATGTCACAATGCTAAATGTCAAAAATGAAAAGTGTCACCATGAAAAATGTCAAAAATAACAAATTTCAAGATGGCAAATGTCAAAGATGTCAAATGACAAATGTCACAATGCTAAATGTCAAAAATGAAAAGTGTCACCATGAAAAATGTCAAAAATAACAAATTTCAAGATGGCAAATGTCAAAGATGTCAAATGACAAATGTTACAATGCTAAATGTCAAAAATGAAAAGTGTCACCATGAAAAATGTCAAAAATGACAAATCTCAAGATGGCAAATGTCAAAGATGTCAAATGACAAATGTCACAATGCTAAATGTCAAAAATGAAAAGTGTCACCATAAAAAGTGTCAAAAATAACAAATTTCAAGATGGCAAATGTCAAAGATGTCAAATGACAAATGTCACAATGCTAAATGTCAAAAATGAAAAGTGTCACTATGAAAAATGTCAAAAATGACAAATTTCAAGATGGCAAATGTCAAAACTGACAAATGTCACAATGCTAAATGTCAAAAATGAAAAGTGTCACCATGAAAAATGTCAAAAATAACAAATTTCAAGATGGCAAATGTCAAAGATGTCAAATGACAAATGTCACAATGCTAAATGTCAAAAATGAAAAGTGTCACCATGAAAAATGTCAAAAATGACAAATTTCAAGATAGCAAATATCAAAGATGTCAAATGACAAATGTCACAATACTAAATGTCAAAAATGACAAATTTTAAGATGGCAAATGTCAAAGATGTCAAATGACAAATGTCACAATGCTAAATGTCAAAAATGAAAAGTGTCACTATGAAAAATGTCAAAAATGACAAATTTCAAGATGGCAAATGTCAAAGATGTCAAATGACAAATGTCACAATGCTAAATGTCAAAAATGATAAGTGTCACCATGAAAAATGTCAAAAATAACAAATTTCAAGATAGCAAATGTCAAAGATGTCAAATGACAAATGTCACAATGCTAAATGTCAAAAATGAAAAGTGTCACCATGAAAAATGTCAAAAATGACAAATTTCAAGATGGCAAATGTTAAAGATGTCAAATGACAAATGTCACAATGCTAAATGTCAAAAATAAAAAGTGTCACCATGAAAAATGTCAAAAATAACAAATTTCAAGATGGCAAATGTCAAAGATGTCAAATGACACATGTCACAATGCTAAATGTCAAAAATGAAAAGTGTCACCATGAAAAATGTCAAAAATGACAAATTTCAAGATGGCAAATATCAAAACTGACAAATGTCACAATGCTAAATGTCAAAAATGATAAGTGTCACCATGAAAAATGTCAAAAATGACAAATTTCAAGATGGCAAATGTCCAAGATGTCAAATGACAAATGTCACAATGCTAAATGTCAAAAATGACAAATTTCAAGATGGCAAATGACAAATGTCACAATGCTAAATGTCAAAAATAAAAAGTGTCACCATGAAAAATGTCAAAAATACCAAATTTCAAGATGGCAAATGTCAAAGATGTCAAATGACAAATGTTACAATGCTAAATGTCAAAAATGAAAAGTGTCACCATGAAAAATGTCAAAAATAACAAATTTCAAGGTGGCAAATGTCAAAGATGTCAAATGACAAATGTCACAATGCTAAATGTCAAAAATGAAAAGTGTCACCATGAAAAATGTCAAAAATGACAAATTTCAAGATGGCAAATATCAAAGATGTCAAATGACAAATGTCACAATGCTAAATGTCAAAAATGAAAAGTGTCACCATGAAAAATGTCAAAAATAACAAATTTCAAGATGGCAAATGTCAAAGATGTCAAATGACAAATGTCACAAAGCTAAATGTCAAAAATGAAAAGTGTCACCATGAAAAATGTCAAAAATGACAAATTTCAAGATGGCAAATGTCAAAACTGACAAATGTCACAATGCCAAATGTCAAAAATGAAAAGTGTCACCATGAAAAATGTCAAAAATGACAAATTTCAAGATGGCAAATGTCAAAGATGTCAAATGACAAATGTCACAATGCTAAATGTCAAAAATGAAAAGTGTCAAAAATGACAAATTTCAAGATGGCAAATGTCTAAGATGTCAAATGACAAATGTCACAATGCTAAATGTCAAAAATGAAAAGTGTCACCATGAAAAATGTCAAAAATGACAAATTTCAAGATGGCAAATGTCAAAACTGACAAATGTCACAATGCTAAATGTCAAAAATGAAAAGTGTCACCATGAAAAATGTCAAAAATAACAAATTTCAAGATGGCAAATGTCAAAGATGTCAAATGACAAATGTCACAATGCTAAATGTCAAAAATGACAAATTTCAAGATGGCAAATGTCAAAGATGTCAAATGACAAATGTCACAATGCTAAATGTCAAAAATAAAAAGTGTCACTATGAAAAATGTCAAAAATGACAAATTTCAAGATAGCAAATGTCAAAACTAACAAATGTCACAATGCTAAATGTCAAAACTGAAAAGTGTCACCATGAAAAATGTCAAAAATAACAAATTTCAAGATGGCAAATGTCAAAGATGTCAAATGACAAATGTCACAATGCTAAATGTCAAAAATGAAAAGTGTCACCATGAAAAATGTCAAAAATAACAAATTTTAAGATGGCAAATGTCAAAGATGTCAAATGACAAATGTTACAATGCTAAATGTCAAAAATGAAAAGTGTCACCATGAAAAATGTCAAAAATAACAAATTTCAAGATGGCAAATGTCAAAGATGTCAAATGACAAATGTCACAATGCTAAATGAAATGTGTCACCATGAAAAATGTCAAAAATGACAAATTTTAAGATGGCAAATGTCAAAACTGACAAATGTCACAATGCTAAATGTCAAAAATGAAAAGTGTCACCATGAAAAATGTCAAAAATAACAAATTTCAAGATGGCAAATGTCAAAGATGTCAAATGACAAATGTCACAATGCTAAATGTCGAAAATGAAAAGTGTCACCATGAAAAATGTCAAAAATGACAAATTTCAAGATGGCAAATATCAAAGATGTCAAATGACAAATGTCACAATACTAAATGTCAAAAATGACAAATTTTAAGATGGCAAATGTCAAAGATGTCAAATGACAAATGTCACAATGCTAAATGTCAAAAATGAAAAGTGTCACTATAAAAAATGTCAAAAATAACAAATTTCAAGATGGCAAATGTCAAAGATGTCAAATGACAAATGTCACAATGCTAAATGTCAAAAATGATAAGTGTCACCATGAAAAATGTCAAAAATAACAAATTTCAAGATAGCAAATGTCAAAGATGTCAAATGACAAATGTCACAATGCTAAATGTCAAAAATGAAAAGTGTCACCATGAAAAATGTCAAAAATGACAAATTTCAAGATGGCAAATGTCAAAGATGTCAAATGACAAATGTCACAATGCTAAATGTCAAAAATGAAAAGTGTCACCATGAAATATGTCAAAAATAACAAATTTCAAGATGGCAAATGTCAAAGATGTCAAATGACAAATGTCACAATGCTAAATGTCAAAAATGAAAAGTGTCACCATGAAAAATGTCAAAAATGACAAATTTCAAGATGGCAAATGTCAAAGATGTCAAATGACAAATGTCACAATGCTAAATGTCAAAAATGAAAAGTGTCACCATGAAAAATGTCAAAAATGACAAATTTCAAGATGGCAAATATCAAAACTGACAAATGTCACAATGCTAAATGTTAAAAATGATAAGTGTCACCATGAAAAATGTCAAAAATGACAAATTTCAAGATGGCAATTGTCAAAGATGTCAAATGACAAATGTCACAATGCTAAATGTCAAAAATGACAAATTTCAAGATGGCAAATGACAAATGTCACAATGCTAAATGTCAAAAATGAAAAGTGTCACCATGAAAAATGTCAAAAATGACAAATTTCAAGATGGCAAATGTCAAAGATGTCAAATGACAAATGTTACAATGCTAAATGTCAAAAATGAAAAGTGTCACCATGAAAAATGTCAAAAATAACAAATTTCAAGATGGCAAATGTCAAAGATGTCAAATGACAAATGTCACAATGCTAAATGTCAAAAATGAAAAGTGTCACCATGAAAAATGTCAAAAATGACAAATTTCAAGATGGCAAATATCAAAGATGTCAAATGACAAATGTCACAATGCTAAATGTCAAAAATGAAAAGTGTCACCATGAAAAATGTCAAAAATGACAAATTTCAAGATGGCAAATATCAAAGATGTCAAATGACAAATGTCACAATGCTAAATGTCAAAAATGAAAAGTGTCACCATGAAAAATGTCAAAAATGACAAATTTCAAGATGGCAAATGTCAAAGATGTCAAATGACAAATGTCACAATGCTAAATGTCAAAAATGATAAGTGTCACCATGAAAAATGTCAAAAATAACAAATTTCAAGATAGCAAATGTCAAAGATGTCAAATGACAAATGTCACAATGCTAAATGTCAAAAATGAAAAGTGTCACCATGAAAAATGTCAAAAATGACAAATTTCAAGATGGCAAATGTCAAAGATGTCAAATGACAAATGTCACAATGCTAAATGTCAAAAATGAAAAGTGTCACCATGAAAAATGTCAAAAATGACAAATTTCAAGATGGCAAATATCAAAACTGACAAATGTCACAATGCTAAATGTTAAAAATGATAAGTGTCACCATGAAAAATGTCAAAAATGACAAATTTCAAGATGGCAATTGTCAAAGATGTCAAATGACAAATGTCACAATGCTAAATGTCAAAAATGACAAATTTCAAGATGGCAAATGACAAATGTCACAATGCTAAATGTCAAAAATGAAAAGTGTCACCATGAAAAATGTCAAAAATGACAAATTTCAAGATGGCAAATGTCAAAGATGTCAAATGACAAATGTTACAATGCTAAATGTCAAAAATGAAAAGTGTCACCATGAAAAATGTCAAAAATAACAAATTTCAAGATGGCAAATGTCAAAGATGTCAAATGACAAATGTCACAATGCTAAATGTCAAAAATGAAAAGTGTCACCATGAAAAATGTCAAAAATGACAAATTTCAAGATGGCAAATATCAAAGATGTCAAATGACAAATGTCACAATGCTAAATGTCAAAAATGAAAAGTGTCACCATGAAAAATGTCAAAAATAACAAATTTCAAGATGGCAAATGTCAAAGATGTCAAATGACAAATGTCACAATGCTAAATGTCAAAAATGAAAAGTGTCACCATAAAAAATGTCAAAAATGACAAATTTCAAGATGGCAAATGTCAAAACTGACAAATGTCACAATGCCAAATGTCAAAAATGAAAAGTGTCACCATGAAAAATGTCGAAAATGACAAATTTCAAGATGGCAAATGTCAAAGATGTCAAATGACAAATGTCACAATGCTAAATGTCAAAAATGAAAAGTGTCACCATGAAAAATGTCAAAAATAACAAATTTCAAGATGGCAAATGTCAAAGATGTCAAATGACAAATGTCACAATGCTAAATGTCAAAAATGAAAAGTGTCACCATGAAAAATGTCAAAAATGACAAATTTCAAGATGGCAAATGTCAAAGATGTCAAATGACAAATGTCACAATGCTAAATGTCAAAAATGAAAAGTGTCACCATGAAAAATGTCAAAAATGACAAATTTCAAGATGGCAAATGTCAAAACTGACAAATGTCACAATGCTAAATGTCAAAAATGATAAGTGTCACCATGAAAAATGTCAAAAATGACAAATTTCAAGATGGCAAATGTCCAAGATGTCAAATGACAAATGTCACAATGCTAAATGTCAAAAGTGAAAAGTGTCACCATGAAAAATGTCAAAAATGACAAATTTTAAGATGGCAAATGTCAAAGATGTCAAATGACAAATGTCACAATGCTAAATGTCAAAAATGATAAGTGTCACCATGAAAAATGTCAAAAATAACAAATTTCAAAATGGCAAATGTCAAAGATGTCAAATGACAAATGTCACAATGCTAAATGTCAAAAATGAAAAGTGTCACCATGAAAAATGTCAAAAATGACAAATTTCAAGATGGCAAATGTCAAAGATGTCAAATGACAAATGTCACAATGCTAAATGGCAAAAATGAAAAGTGTCACCATGAAAAATGTCAAAAATAATAAATTTCAAGATGGCAAATGTCAAAGATGTCAAATGACAAATGTCACAATGCTAAATGTCAAAAATGAAAAGTGTCACCATGAAAAATGTCAAAAATGACAATTTTCTAGATGGCAAATATCAAAACTGACAAATGTCACAATGCTAAATGTCAAAAATGATAAGTGTCACCATGAAAAATGTCAAAAATGACAAATTTTAAGATGACAAATGTCAAAACTGACAAATGTCACAATGCTAAATGTCAAAAATGAAAAGTGTCACCATGAAAAATGTCAAAAATGACAAATTTCAAGATGGCAAATGTCAAAGATGTCAAATGACAAATGTCACAATGCTAAATGTCAAAAATGAAAAGTGTCACCATGAAAAATGTCAAAAATGACAAATTTCAAGATGGCAAATGTCAAAGATGTCAAATGACAAATGTCACAATGCTAAATGTCAAAAATGACAAATTTCAAGATGGCAAATGTCAAAACTGACAAATGTCACAATGCTAAATGTCAAAAATGAAAAGTGTCAAAAATGACAAATTTCAAGATGGCAAATGTCTAAGATGTCAAATGACAAATGTCACAATGCTAAATGTCAAAAATGAAAAGTGTCACCATGAAAAATGTCAAAAATGAAAAATTTCAAGATGGCAAATGTCAAAACTGAGAAATGTCACAATGCTAAATGTCAAAAATGAAAAGTGTCACCATAAAATGTCAAAAATGACAAATTTCAAGATGGCAAATGTCAAAGATGTCAAATGACAAATGTCACAATGCTAAATGTCAAAAATGAAAAGTGTCACCATGAAAAATGTCAAAAATGACAAATTTCAAGATGGCAAATGTCAAAACTGACAAATGTCACAATGCTAAATGTCAAAAATGAAAAGTCTCACCATGAAAAATGTCAAAAATAACAAATTTCAAGATGGCAAATGTCAAAGATGTCAAATGACAAATGTCACAATGCTAAATGTTAAAAATGAAAAGTGTCACCATGAAAAATGTCAAAAATGACAAATTTCAAGATGGCAAATGTCAAAGATGTCAAATGACAAATGTCACAATGCTAAATGTCAAAAATGAAAAGTGTCACCATGAAAAATGTCAAAAATAACAAATTTCAAGATGGCAAATGTCAAAGATGTCAAATGACAAATGTCACAATGCTAAATGTCAAAAATGAAAAGTGTCACCATGAAAAATGTCAAAAATGACAAATTTTAAGATGGCAAATGTCAAAGATGTCAAATGACAAATGTCACAATGCTAAATGTCAAAAATGAAAAGTGTCACCATGAAAAATGTCAAAAATGACAAATTTCAAGATGGCAAATGTCAAAGATGTCAAATGACAAATGTCACAATGCTAAATGTCAAAAATGAAAAGTGTCACCATGAAAAATGTCAAAAATAACAAATTTCAAGATGGCAAATGTCAAAGATGTCAAATGACAAATGTCACAATGCTAAATGTCAAAAATGAAAAGTGTCACCATGAAAAATGTCAAAAATGACAAATTTCAAGATGGCAAATGTCAAAGATGTCAAATGACAAATGTCACAATGCTAAATGTCAAAAATGAAAAGTGTCACCATGAAAAATGTCAAAAATGACAAATTTCAAAATGGTAAATATCCAAGATGTCAAATGACAATTGTCACAATGCTAAATGTCAAAAATGAAAAGTGTCACCATGTAAAATGTCAAAAATGACAAATTTCAAGATGGCAAATGTCAAAGATGTCAAATGACAAATGTCACAATGCTAAATGTCAAAAATGAAAAGTGTCAAAAATGACAAATTTCAAGATGGCAAAGGTCAAAGATGTCAAATGACAAATGTCACAATGCTAAATGTCAAAAATGAAAAGTGTCACCATGAAAAATGCCAAAAATAACAAATTTCAAGATGGCAAATGTTAAAACTGACAAATGTCACAATGCTAAATGTCAAAAATGAAAAGTGTCACCATGAAAAATGTCAAAAATAACAAATTTCAAGATGGCAAATGTCAAAGATGTCAAATGACAAATGTCACAATGCTAAATGTCAAAAATGAAAAGTGTCACCATGAAAAATGTCAAAAATGACAAATTTCAAGATGGCAAATATCAAAGATGTCAAATGACAAATGTCACAATACTAAATGTCAAAAATGACAAATTTTAAGATGGCAAATGTCAAAGATGTCAAATGACAAATGTCACAATGCTAAATGTCAAAAATGAAAAGTGTCACTATGAAAAATGTCAAAAATGACAAATTTCAAGATGGCAAATGTCAAAGATGTCAAATGACAAATGTCACAATGCTAAATGTCAAAAATGATAAGTGTCACCATAAAAAATGTCAAAAATAACAAATTTCAAGATAGCAAATGTCAAAGATGTCAAATGACAAATATCACAATGCTAAATGTCAAAAATGAAAAGTGTCACCATGAAAAATGTCAAAAATGACAAATTTCAAGATGGCAAATGTTAAAGATGTCAAATGACAAATGTCACAATGCTAAATGTCAAAAATGAAAAGTGTCACCATGAAAAATGTCAAAAATAACAAATTTCAAGATGGCAAATGTCAAAGATGTCAATTGACAAATGTCACAATGCTAAACGTCAAAAATGAAAAGTGTCACCATGAAAAATGTCAAAAATGACAAATTTCAAGATGGCAAATGTTAAAACTGACAAATGTCACAATGCTAAATGTCAAAAATGAAAAGTGTCACCATGAAAAATGTCAAAAATAACAAATTTCAAGATGGCAAATGTCAAAGATGTCAAATGACAAATGTCACAATGCTAAATGTCAAAAATGAAAAGTGTCACCATGAAAAATGTCAAAAATGACAAATTTCAAAATGGCAAATATCAAAGATGTCAAATGACAAATGTCACAATGCTAAATGTCAAAAATGACAAATTTCAAGATGGCAAATGTCACAATGCTAAATGTCAAAAGTGAAAAGTCTCACCATGAAATATGTCAAAAATGACAAATTTCAAGATGGCAAATGTCAAAGATGTCAAATGACAAATGTCACAATGCTAAATGTCAATAATGAAAAGCGTCACCATGAAAAATGTCAAAAATAACAAATTTCAAGATGGCAAATATCAAAGATGTCAAATGACAAATGTCACAATGCTAAATGTCAAAAATGAAAAGTGTCACCATGAAAAATGTCAAAAATGACAAATTTCAAAATGGCAAATATCAAAGATGTCAAATGACGAATGTCACAATGCTAAATGTCAAAAATGATAAGTGTCACCATGAAAAATATCAAAAATGACAAATTTCAAGATGGCAAATATCAAAGATGTCAAATGACAAATGTCACAATGCTAAATGTCAAAAATGACAAATTTCAAGATGGCAAATGTCAAAGATGTCAAATGACAAATGTCACAATGCTAAATGTCAAAAGTGAAAAGTGTCACCATGACAAATATCAAAAATGACAAATTTCAAGATGGCAAATGTCAAAGATGTCAAATGACAAATGTCACAATGCTAAATGTCAAAAATGATAAGTGTCACCATGAAAAATGTAAAAAATGACAAATTTCAAGATGGCAAATGTCAAAGATGTCAAATGACAAATGTCACAATGCTAAATGTCAAAAATGAAAAGTGTCACCATGAAAAATGTCAAAAATAACAAATTTTAAGATGGCAAATGTCAAAGATGTCAAATGACAAATGTCACAATGCTAAATGTCAAAAATGAAAAGGGTCACCATGAAAAATGTCAAAAATGACAAATTTCAAGATGGCAAATATCAAAACTGACAAATGTCACAATGCTAAATGTCAAAAATGATAAGTGTCACCATGAAAAATGTCAAAAATGACAAATTTCAAGATGGCAAATGTCAAAGATGTCAAATGACAAATGTCACAATGCTAAATGTCAAAAATGAAAAGTGTCACCATAAAAAATGTCAAAAATGACAAATTTCAAGATGGCAAATGTCAAAGATGTCAAATGACAAATGTCACAATGCTAAATGTCAAAAATGACAAATTTCAAGATGGCAAATGTCAAAACTGACAAATGTCACAATGCTAAATGTCAAAAATGAAAAGTGTCAAAAATGACAAATTTCAAGATGGCAAATGTCTAAGATGTCAAATGACAAACGTCACAATGCTAAATGTCAAAAATGAAAAGTGTCACCATGAAAAATGTCCAAAATGAAAAATTTCAAGATGGCAAATGTCAAAACTGAGAAATGTCACAATGCTAAATGTCAAAAATGAAAAGTGTCACCATAAAATGTCAAAAATGACAAATTTCAAGATGGCAAATGTCAAAGATGTCAAATGACAAATGTCACAATGCTAAATGTCAAAAATGAAAAGTGTCAAAAATGACAAATTTCAAGATGGCAAATGTCAAAACTGACAAATGTCACAATGCTAAATGTCAAAAATGAAAAGTGTCACCATGAAAAATGTCAAAAATAACAAATTTCAAGATGGCAAATGTCAAAGATGTCAAATGACAAATGTCACAATGCTAAATGTCAAAAATGACAAATTTCAAGATAGCAAATGTCAAAGATGTCAAATGACAAATGTCACAATGCTAAATGTCAAAAATGAAAAGTGTCACCATGAAAAATGTCAAAAATGACAAATTTCAAGATGGCAAATGTCAAAACTGACAAATGTCACAATGCTAAATGTCAAAAATGAAAAGTCTCACCATGAAAAATGTCAAAAATAACAAATTTCAAGATGGCAAATGTCAAAGATGTCAAACGACAAATGTCACAATGCTAAATGTCAAAAATGAAAAGTGTCACCATGAAAAATGTCAAAAATAACAAATTTCAAGATGGCAAATGTCAAAGATGTCAAATGACAAATGTTACAATGCAAAATGTCAAAAATGAAAAGTGTCACCATGAAAAATGTCAAAAATGACAAATTTCAAGATGGCAAATGTCAAAGATGTCAAATGACAAATGTCACAATGCTAAATGTCAAAAATGAAAAGTGTCACCATGAAAAATGTCAAAAATAACAAATTTCAAGATGGCAAATGTCAAAGATGTCAGTTGACAAATGTCACAATGCTAAATGTCAAAAATGAAAAGTCTCACCATGAAAAATGTCAAAAATAACAAATTTCAAGATGGCAAATGTCAAAGATGTCAAACGACAAATGTCACAATGCTAAATGTCAAAAATGAAAAGTGTCACCATGAAAAATGTCAAAAATAACAAATTTCAAGATGGCAAATGTCAAAGATGTCAAATGACAAATGTTACAATGCAAAATGTCAAAAATGAAAAGTGTCACCATGAAAAATGTCAAAAATGACAAATTTCAAGATGGCAAATGTCAAAGATGTCAAATGACAAATGTCACAATGCTAAATGTCAAAAATGAAAAGTGTCACCATGAAAAATGTCAAAAATAACAAATTTCAAGATGGCAAATGTCAAAGATGTCAGTTGACAAATGTCACAATGCTAAATGTCAAAAATGAAAAGTGTCACCATGAAAAATGTCAAAAATGACGAATTTCAAGATGGCAAATGTTAAAACTGACAAATGTCACAATGCTAAATGTCAAAAATGAAAAGTGTCACCATGAAAAATGTCAAAAATAACAAATTTCAAGATGGCAAATGTCAAAGATGTCAAATGACAAATGTCACAATGCTAAATGTCAAAAATGAAAAGTGTCACCATGAAAAATGTCAAAAATGACAAATTTCAAAATGGCAAATATCAAAGATGTCAAATGACAAATGTCACAATGCTAAATGTCAAAAATGACAAATTTCAAGATGGCAAATGTCACAATGCTAAATGTCAAAAGTGAAAAGTGTCACCATGAAATATGTCAAAAATGACAAATTTCAAGATGGCAAATGTCAAAGATGTCAAATGACAAATGTCACAATGCTAAATGTCAAAAATGATAAGTGTCACCATGAAAAATGTCAAAAATAACAAATTTCAAGATGGCAAATGTCAAAGATGTCAAATGACAAATGTCACAATGCTAAATGTCAAAAATGAAAAGTGTCACCATGAAAAATGTCAAAAATGACAAATTTCAAGATGGCAAATGTCAAAGATGTCAAATGACAAATGTCACAATGCTAAATGTCAATAATGAAAAGCGTCACCATGAAAAATGTCAAAAATAACAAATTTCAAGATGGCAAATATCAAAGATGTCAAATGACAAATGTCACAATGCTAAATGTCAAAAATGAAAAGAGTCACCATGAAAAATGTCAAAAATGACAAATTTCAAAATGGCAAATATCAAAGATGTCAAATGACAAATGTCACAATGCTAAATGTCAAAAATAAAAAGTGTCACCATGAAAAATGTCAAAAATAACAAATTTCAAGATGGCAAATGTCAAAGATGTCAAATGACAAATGTCACAATGCTAAATGTCAAAAATGATAAGTGTCACCATAAAAATGTCAAAAATAACAAATTTCAAGATGGCAAATGACAAAGATGTCAAATGACAAATGTCACAATGCTAAATGTCAAAAATGAAAAGTGTCACCATGAAAAATGTCAAAAATGACAAATTTCAAGATGGCAAATATCAAAGATGTCAAATGACAAATGTCACAATGCTAAATGTCAAAAATGACAAATTTCTAGATGGCAAATGTCAAAGATGTCAAATGAGAAATGTCACAATGCTAAATGTCAAAAGTGAAAAGTGTCACCATGAAAAATGTCAAAAATGACAAATTTCAAGATGGCAAATGTCAAAGATGTCAAATGACAAATGTCACAATGCTAAATGTCAAAAATGATAAGTGTCACCATAAAAAATGTCAAAAATAACAAATTTCAAGATGGCAAATGTCAAATGACAAATGTCACAATGCTAAATGTCAAAAATGAAAAGTGTCACCATGAAAAATGTCAAAAATGACAAATTTCAAGATGGCAAATGTCAAAGATGTCAAATGACAAATGTCATAATGCTAAATGTCAAAAATGAAAAGTGTCACCATGAAAAATGTCAAAAATAACAAATTTCAAGATGGCAAATGTCAAAGATGTCAAATGACAAATGTCACAATGCTAAATGTCAAAAATGAAAAGGGTCACCATGAAAAATGTCAAAAATGACAAATTTCAAGATGGCAAATATCAAAACTGACAAATGTCACAATACTAAATGTCAAAAATGATAAGTGTCACCATGAAAAATGTCAAAAATGACAAATTTCAAGATGGCAAATGTCAAAGATGTTAAATGACAAATGTCACAATGCTAAATGTCAAAAATAAAAAGTGTCACCATGAAAAATGTCAAAAATGACAAATTTCAAGATGGCAAATGTCAAAGATGTCAAATGACAAATGTCACAATGCTAAATGTCAAAAATGACAAATTTCAAGATGGCAAATGTCAAAACTGAGAAATGTCACAGTGCTAAATGTCAAAAATGAAAAGGGTCAAAAATGACAAATTTCAAGATGGCAAATATCTAAGATGTCAAATGACAAATGTCACAATGCTAAATGTCAAAAATGAAAAGTGTCACCATGAAAAATGTCAAAAATGAAAAATTTCAAGATGGCAAATATCAAAATGTCACAATGCTAAATGTCAAAAATGAAAAGTGTCACCATAAAATGTCAAAAATGACAAATTTCAAGATGGCAAATGTCAAAGATGTCAAATGACAAATGTCACAATGCTAAATGTCAAAAATGAAAAGTGTCACCATGAAAAATGTCAAAAATGACAAATTTCAAGATGGCAAATGTCAAAACTGACAAATGTCACAATGCTAAATGTCAAAAATGAAAAGTGTCACCATGAAAAATGTCAAAAATGAAAAATTTCAAGATGGCAAATATCAAAATGTCACAATGCTAAATGTCAAAAATGAAAAGTGTCACCATAAAATGTCAAAAATGACAAATTTCAAGATGGCAAATGTCAAAGATGTCAAATGACAAATGTCACAATGCTAAATGTCAAAAATGAAAAGTGTCACCATGAAAAATGTCAAAAATGACAAATTTCAAGATGGCAAATGTCAAAACTGACAAATGTCACAATGCTAAATGTCAAAAATGAAAAGTGTCACCATGAAAAATGTCAAAAATAACAAATTTCAAGATGGCAAATGTCAAAGATGTCAAATGACAAATGTCACAATGCTAAATGTCAAAAATAACAAATTTCAAGATGGCAAATGTCAAAGATGTCAAATAACAAATGTCACAATGCTAAATGTCAAAAATGAAAAGTGTCACCATGAAAAATGTCAAAAATAACAAATTTCAAGATGGCAAATGTCAAAGATGTCAAATGACAAATGTCACAATGCTAAATGTCAAAAATGAAAAGTGTCACCATGAAAAATGTCAAAAATGACAAATTTCAAGATGGCAAATTTCAAGATGGCAAATGTCAAAGATGTCAAATGACAAATGTCACGATGCTAAATGTCAAAAATAAAAAGTGTCACCATGAAAAATGTCAAAAATAACAAATTTCAAGATAGCAAATGTCAAAGATGTCAAATGACAAATGTCACAATGCTAAATGTCAAAAATGAAAAGTGTCACCATGAAAAATGTCAAAAATGACAAATTTCAAGATGGCAAATGTCAAAGATGTCAAATGACAAATGTCACAATGCTAAATGTCAAAAATGAAAAGTGTCACCATGAAAAATGTCAAAAATGACAAATTTCAAGATGGCAAATGTCAAAACTGACAAATGTCACAATGCTAAATGTCAAAAATGAAAAGTGTCACCATGAAAAATGTCAAAAATGACAAATTTCAAGATGGCAAATGTCAAAGATGTCAAATGACAAATGTCACAATGCTAAATGTCAAAAATGAAAAGTGTCACCATGAAAAATGTCAAAAATAATAAATTTCAAGATGGCAAATGTCAAAGATGTCAAATGACAAATGTCACAATGCTAAATGTCAAAAATGAAAAGTGTCACCATGAAAAATGTCAAAAATGACAATTTTCAAGATGGCAAATATCAAAACTGACAAATGTGACAATGCTAAATGTCAAAAATGATAAGTGTCACCATGAAAAATGTCAAAAATGACAAATTTCAAGATGACAAATGTCAAAACTGACAAATGTCACAATGCTAAATGTCAAAAATGAAAAGTGTCACCATGAAAAATGTCAAAAATGACAAATTTCAAGATGGCAAATGTCAAAGATGTCAAATGACAAATGTCACAATGCTAAATGTCAAAAATGAAAAGTGTCACCATGAAAAATGACAAAAATGACAAATTTCAAGATGGCAAATGTCAAAGATGTCAAATGACAAATGTCACAATGCTAAATGTCAAAAATGAAAAGTGTCAAAAATGACAAATTTCAAGATGGCAAATGTCTAAGATGTCAAATGACAAATGTCGCAATGCTAAATGTCAAAAATGAAAAGTGTCACCATGAAAAATGTCAAAAATGAAAAATTTCACGATGGCAAATGTCAAAACTGAGAAATGTCACAATGCTAAATGTCAAAAATGAAAAGTGTCACCATAAAATGTCAAAAATGACAAATTTCAAGATGGCAAATGTCAAAGATGTCATATGTCAAATGTCACAATGCTAAATGTCAAAAATGAAAAGTGTCACCATGAAAAATGTCAAAAATGACAAATTTCAAGATGGCAAATGTCAAAACTGACAAATGTCACAATGCTAAATGTCAAAAATGAAAAGTGTCACTATGAAAAATGTCAAAAATAACAAATTTCAAGATGGCAAATGTCAAAGATGTCAAATGACAAATGTCACAATGCTAAATGTCAAAAATGACAAATTTCAAGATGGCAAATGTTAAAGATGTCAAATGACAAATGTTACAATGCTAAATGTCAAAAATGAAATGTGTCACCATGAAAAATGTCAAAAATGACAAATTTCAAGATGGCAAATGTCAAAGATGTCAAATGACAAATGTCACAATGCTAAATGTCAAAAATGAAAAGTGTCACCATGAAAAATGTCAAAAATAACAAATTTCAAGATGGCAAATGTCAAAGATGTCAATTGACAAATGTCACAATGCTAAATGTCAAAAATGAAAAGTGTCACCATGAAAAATGTCAAAAATGACAAATTTCAAGATGGCAAATGTCAAAACTGACAAATGTCACAATGCTAAATGTCAAAAATGAAAAGTGTCACCATGAAAAATGTCAAAAATAACAAATTTCAAGATGGCAAATGTCAAAGATGTCAAATGACAAATGTCACAATGCTAAATGTCAAAAATGAAAAGTGTCACCATGAAAAATGTCAAAAATGACAAATTTCAAAATGGCAAATATCAAAGATGTCAAATGACAAATGTCACAATGCTAAATGTCAAAAATGACAAATTTCAAGATGGCAAATATCACAATGCTAAATGTCAAAAGTGAAAAGTGTCACCATGAAATATGTCAAAAATGACAAATTTCAAGATGGCAAATGTCAAAGATGTCAAATGACAAATGTCACAATGCTAAATGTCAAAAATGATAAGTGTTACCATGAAAAATGTCAAAAATAACAAATTTCAAGATGGCAAATGTCAAAGATGTCAAATGACAAATGTCACAATGCTAAATGTCAAAAATGAAAAGTGTCACCATGAAAAATGTCAAAAATGACAAATTTCAAGATGGCAAATGTCAAAGATGTCAAATGACAAATGTCACAATGCTAAATGTCAATAATGAAAAGCGTCACCATGAAAAATGTCAAAAATAACAAATTTCAAGATGGCAAATATCAAAGATGTCAAATGACAAATGTCACAATGCTAAATGTAAAAAATGAAAAGTGTCACCATGAAAAATGTCAAAAATGACAAATTTCAAAATGGCAAATATCAAAGATGTCAAATGACAAATGTCACAACGCTAAATGTCAAAAATGAAAAGTGTCACCATGAAAAATGTCAAAAATAACAGATTTCAAGATGGCAAATGTCAAAGATGTTAAATGACAAATGTCACAATGCTAAATGTCAAAAATGAAAAGTGTCACCATGAAAAATGTCAAAAATGACAAATTTCAAGATGGCAAATATCAAAGATGTCAAATGACAAATGTCACAATGGTAAATGTCAAGAATGACAAATTTCAAGATGGCAAATGTCAAAGATGTCAAATGACAAATGTCACAATGCTAAATGTCAAAAGTGAAAAGTGTCACCATGAAAAATGTCAAAAATGACAAATTTCAAGATGGCAAATGTCAAAGATGTCAAATGACAAATGTCACAATGCTAAATGTCAAAAATGATAAGTGTCACCATGAAAAATGTCAAAAATAACAAATTTCAAGATGGCAAATGTCAAAGATGTCAAATGACAAATGTCACAATGCTAAATGTCAAAAATGAAAAGTGTCACCATGAAAAATGTCAAAAATGACAAATTTCAAGATGGCAAATGTCAAAGATGTCAAATGACAAATGTCACAATGCTAAATGTCAAAAATGAAAAGTGTCACCATGAAAAATGTCAAAAATAACAAATTTCAAGATGGCAAATGTCAAAGATGTCAAATGACAAATGTCACAATGCTAAATGTCAAAAATAAGAAGGGTCACCATAAAAAATGTCAAAAATGACAAATTTCAAGATGGCAAATGTCAAAGATGTCAAATGACAAATGTCACAATGCTAAATGTCAAAAATGAAAAGTGTCACCATGAAAAATGTCAAAAATGACAAATTTCAAGATGACAAATGTCAAAACTGACAAATGTCACAATGCTAAATGTCAAAAATGAAAAATGTCACCATGAAAAATGTCAAAAATGACAAATTTCAAGATGGCAAATGTCAAAGATGTCAAATGACAAATGTCACAATGCTAAATGTCAAAAATGAAAAGTGTCACCATGAAAAATGTCAAAAATGACAAATTTCAAGATGGCAAATGTCAAAGATGTCAAATGACAAATGTCACAATGCTAAATGTCAAAAATGACAAATTTCAAGATGGCAAATGTCAAAACTGACAAATGTCACAATGCTAAATGTCAAAAATGAAAAGTGTCAAAAATGACAAATTTCAAGATGGCAAATGTCTAAGATGTCAAATGACAAATGTCACAATGCTAAATGTCAAAAATGAAAAGTGTCACCATGAAAAATGTCAAAAATGAAAAATTTCAAGATGGCAAATGTCAAAACTGAGAAATGTCACAATGCTAAATGTCAAAAATGAAAAGTGTCACCATAAAATGTCAAAAATGACAAATTTCAAGATGGCAAATGTCAAAGATGTCATATGACAAATGTCACAATGCTAAATGTCAAAAATGAAAAGTGTCACCATGAAAAATGTCAAAAATGACAAATTTCAAGATGGCAAATGTCAAAACTGACAAATGTCACAATGCTAAATGTCAAAAATGAAAAGTGTCACTATGAAAAATGTCAAAAATAACAAATTTCAAGATGGCAAATGTCAAAGATGTCAAATGACAAATGTCACAATGCTAAATGTCAAAAATGACAAATTTCAAGATGGCAAATGTCAAAGATGTCAAATGACAAATTTCACAATGCTAAATGTCAAAAATGAAAAGTGTCACCATGAAAAATGTCAAAAATGACAAATTTCAAGATGGCAAATGTCAAAACTGACAAATGTCACAATGCTAAATGTCAAAAATGAAAAGTCTCACTATGAAAAATGTCAAAAATAACAAATTTCAAGATGGCAAATGTCAAAGATGTCAAATGACAAATGTCACAATGCCAAATGTCAAAAATGAAAAGTGTCACCATGAAAAATGTCAAAAATAACAAATTTCAAGATGGCAAATGTCAAAGATGTCAAATGACAAATGTTACAATGCTAAATGTCAAAAATGAAAAGTGTCACCATGAAAAATGTCAAAAATGACAAATTTCAAGATGGCAAATGTCAAAGATGTCAAATGACAAATGTCACAATGCTAAATGTCAAAAATGAAGAGTGTCACCATGAAAAATGTCAAAAATAACAAATTTCAAGATGGCAAATGTCAAAGATGTCAATTGACAAATGTCACAATGCTAAATGTCAAAAATGAAAAGTGTCACCATGAAAAATGTCCAAAATGACAAATTTCAAGATGGCAAATGTCAAAACTGACAAATGTCACAATGCTAAATGTCAAAAATGAAAAGTGTCACCATGAAAAATGTCAAAAATAACAAATTTCAAGATGGCAAATGTCAAAGATGTCAAATGACAAATGTCACAATGCTAAATGTCAAAAATGACAAATTTCAAGATGGCAAATGTCACAATGCTAAATGTCAAAAGTGAAAAGTGTCGTCACCATGAAAAATGACAAAAATGACAAATTTCAAGATGGCAAATGTCAAAACTGACAAATGTCACAATGCTAAATGTCAAAAATGATAAGTGTCACCATGAAAAATGTCAAAAATGACAAATTTCAAGATGGCAAATGTCCAAGATGTCAAATGACAAATGTCACAATGCTAAATGTCAAAAATGACAAATTTCAAGATGGCAAATGTCAAAGATGTCAAATGAAAAATGTCACAATGCTAAATGTCAAAAATGAAAAGTGTCACCATGAAAAATGTTAAAAATAACAAATTTCAAGATGGCAAATGTCAAAGATGTCAAATGACAAATATCACAATGCTAAATGTCAAAAATGAAAAGTGTCACCATGAAAAATGTCAAAAATGACAAATTTCAAGATGGCAAATGTCAAAGATGTCAAATGACAAATGTCACAATGCTAAATGTCAAAAATGAAAAGTGTCACCATAAAAAATGTCAAAAATAACAAATTTCAAGATGGCAAATGTCAAAGATGTCAAATGACAAATGTCACAATGCTAAATGTCAAAAATGAAAAGTGTCACCATAAAAAATGTCAAAAATGACAAATTTCAAGATGGCAAATGTCAAAGATGTCAAATGACAAATGTCACAATGCTAAATGTCAAAAATGAAAAGTGTCACCATGAAAAATGTCAAAAATAACAAATTTCAAGATGGCAAATGTCAAAGATGTCAAATGACAAATGTCACAATGCTAAATGTCAAAAATGAAAAGTGTTACCAAGAAAAATGTCAAAAATGACAAATTTTAAGATGGCAAATGTCAAAACTGACAAATGTCATAATGCTAAATGTCAAAAATAATAAGTGTCACCATGAAAAATGTCAAAAATGACAAATTTCAAGATGGCAAATGTCCAAGATGTCAAATGACAAATG
Source organism: Altica lythri (assembly GCA_964028335.1). Taxonomy (NCBI): domain Eukaryota; kingdom Metazoa; phylum Arthropoda; class Insecta; order Coleoptera; family Chrysomelidae; genus Altica; species Altica lythri. Next base: position 9,712,074 of record OZ034800.1, on the reverse strand, counting down.
TCACAATGCTAAATGTCAAAAATGACAAATTTCAAGATGGCAAATGTCAAAGATGTCAAATGACAAATGTCACAATGCTAAATGTCAAAAATGAAAAGTGTCACCATGAAAAATGTCAAAAATGACAAATTTCAAGATGGCAAATGTCAAAGATGTCAAATGACAAATGTCACAATGCTAAATGTCAAAAATGAAAAGTGTCACCATGAAAAATGTCAAAAATAACAAATTTCAAGATGGCAAATGTCAAAGATGTCAAATGACAAATGTCACAATGCTAAATGTCAAAAATGAAAAGTGTTACCAAGAAAAATGTCAAAAATGACAAATTTTAAGATGGCAAATGTCAAAACTGACAAATGTCATAATGCTAAATGTCAAAAATAATAAGTGTCACCATGAAAAATGTCAAAAATGACAAATTTCAAGATGGCAAATGTCCAAGATGTCAAATGACAAATGTCACAATGCTAAATGTCAAAAATGACAAATTTCAAGATGGCAAATGTCAAAGATGTCAAATGACAAATGTCACAATGCTAAATGTGAAAAATGAAAAGTGTCACCATGAAAAATGTCAAAAATGACAAATTTCAAGATGGCAAATGTCAAAGATGTCAAATGACAAATGTCACAATGCTAAATGTCAAAAATGAAAAGTGTCACCATGAAAAATGTCAAAAATAACAAATTTCAAGATGGCAAATGTCAAAGATGTCAAATGACAAATGTCACAATGCTAAATGTCAAAAATGAAAAGTGTCACCATGAAAAATGTCAAAAATGACAAATTTCAAGATGGCAAATGTCAAAACTGACAAATGTCACAATGCTAAATGTCAAAAATAAAAAGTGTCACCATGAACAATGTCAAAAATAACAAATTTCAAGATGGCAAATGTCAAAGATGTCAAATGACAAATATCACAATGCTAAATGTCAAAAATGAAAAGTGTCACCATGAAAAATGTCAAAAATGACAAATTTCAAGATGGCAAATGTCAAAGATGTCAAATGACAAATGACACAATGCTAAATGTCAAAAATGAAAAGTGTCACCATGAAAAATGTCAAAAATAACAAATTTCAAGATGGCAAATGTCAAAGATGTCAAATGACAAATGTCACAATGCTAAATGTCAAAAATGAAAAGTGTCACCATGAAAAATGTCAAAAATGACAAATTTCAAGATGGCAAATGTCAAAGATGTCAAATGACAAATGTCACAATGCTAAATGTCAAAAATGAAAAGTGTCACCATGAAAAATGTCAAAAATAACAAATTTCAAGATGGCAAATGTCAAAGATGTCAAATGACAAATGTCACAATGCTAAATGTCAAAAATGAAAAGTGTTACCATAAAAAATGTCAAAAATGACAAATTTTAAGATGGCAAATGTCAAAACTGACAAATGTCATAATGCTAAATGTCAAAAATAATAAGTGTCACCATGAAAAATGTCAAAAATGACAAATTTTAAGATGGCAAATGTCCAAGACGTCAAATGACAAATGTCACAATGCTAAATGTCAAAAATGACAAATTTCAAGATGGCAAATGTCAAAGATGTCAAATGACAAATGTCACAATGCTAAATGTGAAAAATGAAAAGTGTCACCATGAAAAATGTCAAAAATGACAAATTTCAAGATGGCAAATGTCAAAGATGTCAAATGACAAATGTCACAATGCTAAATGTCAAAAATGAAAAGTGTCACCATGAAAAATGTCAAAAATAACAAATTTTAAGATGGCAAATGTCAAAGATGTCAAATGACAAATGTCACAATGCTAAATGTCAAAAATGAAAAGTGTCACCATGAAAAATGTCAAAAATGACAAATTTCAAGATGGCAAATGTCAAAACTGACAAATGTTATAATGCTAAATGTCAAAAATGATAAGTGTCACCATGAAAAATGTCAAAAATGACAAATTTCAAGATGGCAAATGTCCAAGATGTCAAATGACAAATGTCACAATGCTAAATGTCAAAAATGACAAATTTCAAGATGGCAAATGTCAAAGATGTCAAATGACAAATGTCACAATGCTAAATGTCAAAAATGAAAAGTGTCACCAGGAAAAATGTCAAAAATAACAAATTTCAAGATGGCAAATGTCAAAGATGTCAAATGACAAATTTCACAATGCTAAATGTCAAAAATGACAAATTTCAAGATGGCAAATGTCAAAGATGTCAAATGACAAATGTCACAATGCTAAATGTCAAAAATAATAAGTGTCACCATGAAAAATGTCAAAAATAACAAATTTCAAGATGGCAAATGTCCAAGATGTCAAATGACAAATGTCACAATGCTAAATGTCAAAAATGAAAAGTGTCACCATGAAAAATGTCAAAAATGACAAATTTCAAGATGGCAAATGTCAAAACTGACAAATGTCACAATGCTAAATGTCAAAAATGAAAAGTGTCACTATGAAAAATGTCAAAAATAACAAATTTCAAGATGGCAAATGTCAAAGATGTCAAATGACAAATGTCACAATGCTAAATGTCAAAAATGACAAATTTCAAGATGGCAAATGTCAAAGATGTCAAATGACAAATTTCACAATGCTAAATGTCAAAAATGAAAAGTGTCACCATGAAAAATGTCAAAAATGACAAATTTCAAGATGGCAAATGTCAAAACTGACAAATGTCACAATGCTAAATGTCAAAAATGAAAAGTCTCACTATGAAAAATGTCAAAAATAACAAATTTCAAGATGGCAAATGTCAAAGATGTCAAATGACAAATGTCACAATGCCAAATGTCAAAAATGAAAAGTGTCACCATGAAAAATGTCAAAAATGACAAATTTCAAGATGGCAAATGTCAAAGATGTCAAATGACAAATGTCACAATGCTAAATGTCAAAAATGAAGAGTGTCACCATGAAAAATGTCAAAAATAACAAATTTCAAGATGGCAAATGTCAAAGATGTCAATTGACAAATGTCACAATGCTAAATGTCAAAAATGAAAAGTGTCACCATGAAAAATGTCAAAAATGACAAATTTCAAGATGGCAAATGTCAAAACTGACAAATGTCACAATGCTAAATGTCAAAAATGAAAAGTGTCACCATGAAAAATGTCAAAAATAACAAATTTCAAGATGGCAAATGTCAAAGATGTCAAATGACAAATGTCACAATGCTAAATGTCAAAAATGACAAATTTCAAGATGGCAAATGTCACAATGCTAAATGTCAAAAGTGAAAAGTGTCGTCACCATGAAAAATGACAAAAATGACAAATTTCAAGATGGCAAATGTCAAAACTGACAAATGTCACAATGCTAAATGTCAAAAATGATAAGTGTCACCATGAAAAATGTCAAAAATGACAAATTTCAAGATGGCAAATGTCCAAGATGTCAAATGACAAATGTCACAATGCTAAATGTCAAAAATGACAAATTTCAAGATGGCAAATGTCAAAGATGTCAAATGAAAAATGTCACAATGCTAAATGTCAAAAATGAAAAGTGTCACCATGAAAAATGTTAAAAATAACAAATTTCAAGATGGCAAATGTCAAAGATGTCAAATGACAAATGTCACAATGCTAAATGTCAAAAATGAAAAGTGTCACCATAAAAAATGTCAAAAATAACAAATTTCAAGATGGCAAATGTCAAAGATGTCAAATGACAAATGTCACAATGCTAAATGTCAAAAATGAAAAGTGTCACCATGAAAAATGTCAAAAATGACAAATTTCAAGATGGCAAATGTCAAAGATGTCAAATGACAAATGTCACAATGCTAAATGTCAAAAATGAAAAGTGTCACCATGAAAAATGTCAAAAATAACAAATTTCAAGATGGCAAATGTCAAAGATGTCAAATGACAAATGTCACAATGCTAAATGTCAAAAATGAAAAGTGTTACCAAGAAAAATGTCAAAAATGACAAATTTTAAGATGGCAAATGTCAAAACTGACAAATGTCATAATGCTAAATGTCAAAAATAATAAGTGTCACCATGAAAAATGTCAAAAATGACAAATTTCAAGATGGCAAATGTCCAAGATGTCAAATGACAAATGTCACAATGCTAAATGTCAAAAATGACAAATTTCAAGATGGCAAATGTCAAAGATGGCAAATGTCAAAGATGTCAAATGACAAATGTCACAATGCTAAATGTCAAAAATGAAAAGTGTCACCATGAAAAATGTCAAAAATGACAAATTTCAAGATGGCAAATGTCAAAGATGTCAAATGACAAATGTCACAATGCTAAATGTCAAAAATGAAAAGTGTCACCATGAAAAATGTCAAAAATAACAAATTTCAAGATGGCAAATGTCAAAGATGTCAAATGACAAATGTCACAATGCTAAATGTCAAAAATGAAAAGTGTTACCAAGAAAAATGTCAAAAATGACAAATTTAAAGATGGCAAATGTCAAAACTGACAAATGTCATAATGCTAAATGTCAAAAATAATAAGTGTCACCATGAAAAATGTCAAAAATGACAAATTTCAAGATGGCAAATGTCCAAGATGTCAAATGACAAATGTCACAATGCTAAATGTCAAAAATGACAAATTTCAAGATGGCAAATGTCAAAGATGTCAAATGACAAATGTCACAATGCTAAATGTGAAAAATGAAAAGTGTCACCATGAAAAATGTCAAAAATGACAAATTTCAAGATGGCAAATGTCAAAGATGTCAAATGACAAATGTCACAATGCTAAATGTCAAAAATGAAAAGTGTCACCATGAAAAATGTCAAAAATAACAAATTTCAAGATGGCAAATGTCAAAGATGTCAAATGACAAATGTCACAATGCTAAATGTCAAAAATGAAAAGTGTCACCATGAAAAATGTCAAAAATGACAAATTTCAAGATGGCAAATGTCAAAACTGACAAATGTCACAATGCTAAATGTCAAAAATAAAAAGTGTCACCATGAAAAATGTCAAAAATAACAAATTTCAAGATGGCAAATGTCAAAGATGTCAAATGACAAATATCACAATGCTAAATGTCAAAAATGAAAAGTGTCACCATGAAAAATGTCAAAAATGACAAATTTCAAGATGGCAAATGTCAAAGATGTCAAATGACAAATGACACAATGCTAAATGTCAAAAATGAAAAGTGTCACCATGAAAAATGTCAAAAATAACAAATTTCAAGATGGCAAATGTCAAAGATGTCAAATGACAAATGTCACAATGCTAAATGTCAAAAATGAAAAGTGTTACCATGAAAAATGTCAAAAATGACAAATTTCAAGATGGCAAATGTCAAAGATGTCAAATGACAAATGTCACAATGCTAAATGTCAAAAATGAAAAGTGTCACCATGAAAAATGTCAAAAATAACAAATTTCAAGATGGCAAATGTCAAAGATGTCAAATGACAAATGTCACAATGCTAAATGTCAAAAATGAAAAGTGTTACCATAAAAAATGTCAAAAATGACAAATTTTAAGATGGCAAATGTCAAAACTGACAAATGTCATAATGCTAAATGTCAAAAATAATAAGTGTCACCATGAAAAATGTCAAAAATGACAAATTTTAAGATGGCAAATGTCCAAGACGTCAAATGACAAATGTCACAATGCTAAATGTCAAAAATGACAAATTTCAAGATGGCAAATGTCAAAGATGTCAAATGACAAATGTCACAATGCTAAATGTGAAAAATGAAAAGTGTCACCATGAAAAATGTCAAAAATGACAAATTTCAAGATGGCAAATGTCAAAGATGTCAAATGACAAATGTCACAATGCTAAATGTCAAAAATGAAAAGTGTCACCATGAAAAATGTCAAAAATAACAAATTTCAAGATGGCAAATGTCAAAGATGTCAAATGACAAATGTCACAATGCTAAATGTCAAAAATGAAAAGTGTCACCATGAAAAATGTCAAAAATGACAAATTTCAAGATGGCAAATGTCAAAACTGACAAATGTCATAATGCTAAATGTCAAAAATGATAAGTGTCACCATGAAAAATGTCAAAAATGACAAATTTCAAGATGGCAAATGTCCAAGATGTCAAATGACAAATGTCACAATGCTAAATGTCAAAAATGACAAATTTCAAGATGGCAAATGTCAAAGATGTCAAATGACAAATGTCACAATGCTAAATGTCAAAAATGAAAAGTGTCACCAGGAAAAATGTCAAAAATAACAAATTTCAAGATGGCAAATGTCAAAGATGTCAAATGACAAATTTCACAATGCTAAATGTCAAAAATGACAAATTTCAAGATGGCAAATGTCAAAGATGTCAAATGACAAATGTTACAATGCTAAATGTCAAAAATGATAAGTGTCACCATGAAAAATGTCAAAAATAACAAATTTCAAGATGGCAAATGTCCAAGATGTCAAATGACAAATGTCACAATGCTAAATGTCAAAAATGACAAATTTCAAGATGGCAAATGTCAAAGATGTCAAATGACAAATGTCACAATGCTAAATGTCAAAAATGAAAAGTGTCACCATAAAAAATGTCAAAAATAACAAATTTCAAGATGGCAAATGTCAAAGATGTCAAATGACAAATGTCACAATGCTAAATGTCAAAAATGAAAAGTGTCACCATGAAAAATGTCAAAAATGACAAATTTCAAGATGGCAAATGTCAAAGATGTCAAATGACAAATGTCACAATGCTAAATGTCAAAAATGAAAAGTGTCACCATGAAAAATGTCAAAAATAACAAATTTCAAGATGGCAAATGTCAAAGATGTTAAATGACAAATGTCACAATGCTAAATGTCAAAAATGAAAAGTGTTACCAAGAAAAATGTCAAAAATGACAAATTTTAAGATGGCAAATGTCAAAACTGACAAATGTCATAATGCTAAATGTCAAAAATAATAAGTGTCACCATGAAAAATGTCAAAAATGACAAATTTCAAGATGGCAAATGTCCAAGATGTCAAATGACAAATGTCACAATGCTAAATGTCAAAAATGACAAATTTCAAGATGGCAAATGTCAAAGATGTCAAATGACAAATGTCACAATGCTAAATGTGAAAAATGAAAAGTGTCACCATGAAAAATGTCAAAAATGACAAATTTCAAGATGGCAAATGTCAAAGATGTCAAATGACAAATGTCACAATGCTAAATGTCAAAAATGAAAAGTGTCACCATGAAAAATGTCAAAAATAACAAATTTCAAGATGGCAAATGTCAAAGATGTCAAATGACAAATGTCACAATGCTAAATGTCAAAAATGAAAAGTGTCACCATGAAAAATGTCAAAAATGACAAATTTCAAGATGGCAAATGTCAAAACTGACAAATGTCACAATGCTAAATGTCAAAAATGAAAAGTGTCACCATGAAAAATGTCAAAAATAACAAATTTCAAGATGGCAAATGTCAAAGATGTCAAATGACAAATATCACAATGCTAAATGTCAAAAATGAAAAGTGTCACCATGAAGAATGTCAAAAATGACAAATTTCAAGATGGCAAATGTCAAAGATGTCAAATGACAAATGACACAATGCTAAATGTCAAAAATGAAAAGTGTCACCATGAAAAATGTCAAAAATAACAAATTTCAAGATGGCAAATGTCAAAGATGTCAAATGACAAATGTCACAATGCTAAATGTCAAAAATGAAAAGTGTCACCATGAAAAATGTCAAAAATGACAAATTTCAAGATGGCAAATGTCAAAGATGTCAAATGACAAATGTCACAATGCTAAATGTCAAAAATGAAAAGTGTCACCATGAAAAATGTCAAAAATAACAAATTTCAAGATGGCAAATGTCAAAGATGTCAAATGACAAATGTCACAATGCTAAATGTCAAAAATGAAAAGTGTTACCATAAAAAATGTCAAAAATGACAAATTTTAAGATGGCAAATGTCAAAAATGACAAATTTTAAGATGGCAAATGTCAAAACTGACAAATCTCATAATGCTAAATGTCAAAAATAATAAGTGTCACCATGAAAAATGTCAAAAATGACAAATTTCAAGATGGCAAATGTCCAAGACGTCAAATGACAAATGTCACAATGCTAAATGTCAAAAATGACAAATTTCAAGATGGCAAATGTCAAAGATGTCAAATGACAAATGTCACAATGCTAAATGTGAAAAATGAAAAGTGTCACCATGAAAAATGTCAAAAATGACAAATTTCAAGATGGCAAATGTCAAGGATGTCAAATGACAAATGTCACAATGCTAAATGTCAAAAATGAAAAGTGTCACCATGAAAAATGTCAAAAATAACAAATTTCAAGATGGCAAACGTCAAAGATGTCAAATGACAAATGTCACAATGCTAAATGTCAAAAATGAAAAGTGTCACCATGAAAAATGTCAAAAATGACAAATTTCAAGATGGCAAATGTCAAAACTGACAAATGTCATAATGCTAAATGTCAAAAATGATAAGTGTCACCATGAAAAATTTCAAAAATGACAAATTTCAAGATGGCAAATGTCCAAGATGTCAAATGACAAATGTCACAATGCTAAATGTCAAAAATGACAAATTTCAAGATGGCAAATGTCAAAGATGTCAAATGACAAATGTCACAATGCTAAATGTCAAAAATGAAAAGTGTCACCAGGAAAAATGTCAAAAATAACAAATTTCAAGATGGCAAATGTCAAAGATGTCAAATGACAAATTTCACAATGCTAAATGTCAAAAATGACAAATTTCAAGATGGCAAATGTCAAAGATGTCAAATGACAAATGTTACAATGCTAAATGTCAAAAATGATAAGTGTCACCATGAAAAATATCAAAAATAACAAATTTCAAGATGGCAAATGTCCAAGATGTCAAATGACAAATGTCACAATGCTAAATGTCAAAAATGACAAATTTCAAGATGGCAAATGTCAAAGATGTCAAATGACAAATGTCACAATGCTAAATGTCAAAAATGAAAAGTGTCACCATGAAAAATGTCAAAAATGACAAATTTCAAGATGGCAAATGTCAATGATGTCAAATGACAAATGTCACAATGCTAAATGTCAAAAATGATAAGTGTCACCATGAAAAATGTCAAAAATTACAAATTTCAAGATGGCAAATGTCCAAGATGTCAAATGACAAATGTCACAATGCTAAATGTCAAAAATGAAAAGTGTCACCATGAAAAATGTCAAAAATAACAAATTTCAAGATGGCAAATGTCAAAGATGTCAAATGACAAATGTCACAATGCTAAATGTCAAAAATGAAAAGTGTCACCATGAAAAGTGTCAAAAATGACAAATTTCAAGATGGCAAATGTCCAAGATGTCAAATGACAAATGTCACAATGCTAAATGTCAAAAATGAAAAGTGTCACCATGAAAAATGTCAAAAATAACAAATTTCAAGACGGCAAATGTCAAAGATGTCAAATGACAAATGTCACAATGCTAAATGTCAAAAATGAAAAGTGTCACCATGAAAAATGTCAAAAATGACAAATTTCAAGATGGCAAATGTCAAAACTGACAAATGTCACAATGCTAAATGTCAAAAATGGTAAGTGTCACCATGAAAAATGTCAAAAATGACAAATTTCAAGATGGCAAATGTCCAAGATGTCAAATGACAAATGTCACAATGCTAAATGTCAAAAATGACAAATTTCAAGATGGCAAATGTCAAAGATGTCAAATGAAAAATGTCACAATGCTAAATGTCAAAAATGAAAAGTGTCACCATGAAAAATGTCAAAAATAACAAATTTCAAGATGGCAAATGTCAAAGATGTCAAATGACAAATATCACAATGCTAAATGTCAAAAATGAAAAGTGTCACCATGAAAAATGTCAAAAATGACAAATTTCAAGATGGCAAATGTCAAAGATGACAAATGACAAATGTCACAATGCTAAATGTCAAAAATGAAAAGTGTCACCATGAAAAATGTCAAAAATAACAAATTTCAAGATGGCAAATGTCAAAGATGTCAAATGACAAATGTCACAATGCTAAATGTCAAAAATAAAAAGTGTCACCTTAAAAAATGTCAAAAATGACAAATTTCAAGATGGCAAATGTCAAAGATGTCAAATGACAAATGTCACAATGCTAAATGTCAAAAATAAAAAGTGTCACCATGAAAAATGTCAAAAATAACAAATTTCAAGATGGCAAATGTCAAAGATGTCAAATGACAAATGTCACAATGCTAAATGTCAAAAATGAAAAGTGTCACCATAAAAAATGTCAAAAATGACAAATTTTAAGATGGCAAATGTCAAAACTGACAAATGTCATAATGCTAAATGTCAAAAATGATAAGTGTCACCATGAAAAATGTCAAAAATGACAACTTTCAAGATGGCAAATGTCCAAGATGTCAAATGACAAATGTCACAATGCTAAATGTCAAAAATGATAAATTTTAAGATGGCAAATGTCAAAGATGTCAAATGACAAATGTCACAATGCTAAATGTCAAAAATGAAAAGTGTCACCATGAAAAATGTCAAAAATGACAAATTTCAAGATGGCAAATGTCAAAGATGTCAAATGACAAATGTCACAATGCTAAATGTCAAAAATGAAAAGTGTCACCATGAAAAATGTCAAAAATAACAAATTTCACGATGGCAAATGTCAAAGATGTCAAATGACAAATGTCACAATGCTAAATGTCAAAAATGAAAAGTGTCACCATAAAATGTCAAAAATGACAAATTTCAAGATGGCAAATGTCAAAACTGACAAATGTCACAATGCTAAATGTCAAAAATGATAAGTGTCACCATGAAAAATGTCAAAAATGACAAATTTTAAGATGGCAAATGTCCAAGATGTCAAATGACAAATGTCACAATGCTAAATGTCAAAAATGACAAATTTCAAGATGGCAAATGTCAAAGATGTCAAATAACAAATGACACAATGCTAAATGTCAAAAATGAAAAGTGTCACCAGGAAAAATGTCAAAAATAACAAATTTCAAGATGGCAAATGTCAAAGATGTCAAATGACAAATTTCACAATGCTAAATGTCAAAAATGACAAATTTCAAGATGGCAAATGTCAAAGATGTCAAATGACAAATGTCACAATGCTAAATGTCAAAAATGATAAGTGTCACCACGAAAAATGTCAAAAATAACAAATTTCAAGATGGCAAATGTCCAAGATGTCAAATGACAAATGTCACAATGCTAAACGTCAAAAATGAAAAGTGTCACCATGAAAAATGTCAAAAATGACAAATTTTTAGATGGCAAATGTCAAAGATGTCAAATGACAAATGTCACAATGCTAAATGTCAAAAATGAAAAGTGTCACCATGAAAAATGTCAAAAATGACAAATTTCAAGATGGCAAATGTCCAAGATGTCAAATGACAAATGTCACAATGCTAAATGTCAAAAATGACAAATTTCAAGATGGCAAATGTCAAAGATGTCAAATGACAAATGTCACAATGCTAAATGTCAAAAATGAAAAGGGTCACCATGAAAAATGTCAAAAATGACAAATTTCAAAATGGCAAATGTCAAAGATGTCAAATGACAAATGTCACTATGCTAAATGTCAAAAATGAAAAGTGTCACCATGAAAAATGTCAAAAATGACAAATTTTAAGATGGCAAATATCAAAGATGTCAAATGACAAATGTCACAATGCTAAATGTCAAAAATGAAAAGTGTCACCATGAAAAATGTCAAAAATAACAAATTTCAAGATGGCAAATGTCCAAGATGTCAAATGACAAATGTCACAATGCTAAATGTCAAAAATGACAAATTTCAAGATGGCAAATGTCAAAGATGTCAAATGACAAATGTCACAATGCTAAACGTCAAAAATGAAAAGTGTCACCATGAAAATGTCAAAAATGACAAATTTTAAGATGGCAAATGTCAAAGATGTCAAATGACAAATGTCACAATGCTAAATGTCAAAAATGAAAAGTGTCACCATGAAAAATGTCAAAAATGACAAATTTCAAGATGGCAAATATCAAAGATGTCAAATGACAAATTTCACAATGCTAAATGTCAAAAATGATAAGTGTCACCATGAAAAATGTCAAAAATGACAAATTTCAAGATGGCAAATGTCCAAGATGTCAAATGACAAATGTCACAATGCTAAATGTCAAAATTGACAAATTTCAAGATGGCAAATGTCAAAGATGTCAAATGACAAATGTCACAATGCTAAACGTCAAAAATGAAAAGTGTCACCATGAAAAATGTCAAAAATGACAAATTTCAAAATGGCAAATGTCAAAGATGTCAAATGACAAATGTCACAATGCTAAATGTCAAAAATGAAAAGTGTCACCATGAAAAATGTCAAAAATGACAAATTTTAAGATGGCAAATATCAAAGATGTCAAATGACAAATGTCACAATGCTAAATGTCAAAAATGAAAAGTGTCACCATGAAAAATGTCAAAAATAACAAATTTCAAAATGGCAAATGTCAAAGATGTCAAATGACAAATGTCACAATGCTAAATGTCAAAAATGAAAAGTGTCACCATGAAAAATGTCAAAAATGACAAATTTCAAGATGGCAAATGTCAAAGATGTCAAATGACAAATGTCACAATGCTAAATGTCAAAAATAAAAAGTGTCACCATAAAAAATGTCAAAAATAACAAATTTCAAGATGGCAAATGTCAAAGATGTCAAATGACAAATGTCACAATGCTAAATGTCAATAATGAAAAGTGTCACCATGAAAAATGTCAAAAATGACAAATTTTAAGATGGCAAATGTCAAAACTGACAAATGTCACAATGCTAAATGTCAAAAATGATAAGTGTCACCATGAAAAATGTTAAAAATGACAAATTTCAAGATGGCAAATGTCCAAGATGTCAAATGACAAATGTTACAATGCTAAATGACAAATTTCAAGATGGCAAATGTCAAATATGTCAAATGACAAATGTCACAATGCTAAATGTCAAAAATGAAAGTGTCACCATGAAAAATGTCAAAAATGACAAATTTCAAGATGGCAAATGTCAAAGATGTCAAATGACAAATGTCACAATGCTAAATGTCAAAAATAAAAAGTGTCACCATGAAAAATGTCAAAAATAACAAATTTCAAGATGGCAAATGTCAAAGATGTCAAATGACAAATGTCACAATGCTAAATGTCAAAAATGAAAAGTGTCACCATGAAAAATGTCAAAAATGACAAATTTCAAGATGGCAAATGTCAAAGAAGTCAAATGACAAATGTCACAATGCTAAATGTCAAAAATGAAAAGTGTCGCCATGAAAAATGTCAAAAATGACAAATTTCAAGATGGCAAATGTCAAAGATGTCAAATGACAAATGTCACAATGCTAAATGTCAAAAATGAAAAGTGTCACCATGAAAAATGTCAAAAATGTCAAAGATGTCAAATGACAAATGTCACAATGCTAAATGTCAAAAATGAAAAGTGTCACCATGAAAAATGTCAAAAATGACAAATTCCAAGATGGCAAATGTCAAAACTGACAAATGTCACAATGCTAAATGTCAAAAATGATAAGTGTCACCATGAAAAATGTCAAAAATGACAAATTTCAAGATGGCAAATGTCCAAGATGTCAAATGACAAATGTCACAATGCTAAATGTCAAAAATGAAAAGTGTCACCATGAAAAATGTCAAAAATGACAAATTTCAAGATGGCAAATGTAAAAGATGTCAAATGACAAATGTCACAATGCTAAATGTCAAAAATGAAAAGTGTCAAAAATGACAAATTTCAAGATGGCAAATGTCTAAGATGTCAAATGACAAATGTCACAATGCTAAATGTCAAAAATGAAAAGTGTCACCGTGAAAAATGTCAAAAATGACAAATTTCAAGATGGCAAATGTCAAAGATGTCAAATGACAAATGTCACAATGCTAAATGTCAAAAATGAAAAGTGTCACCATGAAAAATGTCAAAAATGACAAATTTCAAGATGGCAAATGTCAAAGATGTCAAATGACAAATGTCACAATGCTAAATGTCAAAAATGAAAAGTGTCCCCATGAAAAATGTCAATAATGACAAATTTCAAAATGGCAAATGTCAAAGATGTCAAATGACAAATGTCACAATGCTAAATGTCAAAAATGAAAAGTGTCACCATGAAAAATGTCAAAAATGACAAATTTCAAGATGGCAAATGTCGAATATGACAAATGTCACAATGATAAATGTCAAAAATGAAAAGTGTCACCATGAAAAATGTCAAAAATGGCAAATTTCAAGATGGCAAATGTCAAAGATGTCAAATGACAAATGTCACAATGCTAAATGTCAAAAATGAAAAGTGTCACCATGAAAAATGTCAAAAATGACAAATTTCAAGATGGCAAATATCAAAGATGTCAAATAACAAATGTCACAATGCTAAATGTCAAAAATGACAAATTTCAAGATGGCAAATGTCAAAGATGTCAAATGACAAATGACACAATGCTAAATGTCAAAAATGAAAAGTGTCACCATGAAAAATGTCAAAAATGACAAATTTCAAGATGGCAAATGTCAAAGATGTCAAATGACAAATGTCACAATGCTAAATGTCAAAAATGAAAAGTGTCACCAGGAAAAATGTCAAAAATGACAAATTTCAAGATGGCAAATGTCAAAGATGTCAAATGACAAATGTCACAATGCTAAATGTCAAAAATGAAAAGTGTCACCATGAAAAATGTCAAAAATAACAAATTTCAAGATGGCAAATATCAAAGATGTCAAAACTGACAAATGTCACAATGCTAAATGTCAAAAATGATAAGTGTCACCATGAAAAATGTCAAAAATGACAAATTTCAAGATGGCAAATGTCCAAGATGTCAAATAACAAATGTCACAATGCTAAATGTCAAAAATGACAAATTTCAAGATGGCAAATGTCAAAGATGTCAAATGACAAATGTCACAATGCTAAATGTCAAAAATGAAAAGTGTCACCATGAAAAATGTTAAAAATGACAAATTTCAAGATGGCAAATGTCAAAGATGTCAAATGACAAATGTCAAAAATGAAAAGTGTCACCATGAAAAATGTCAAAAATGACAAATTTCAAGATGGCAAATATCAAAGATGTCAAATGACAAATGTCACAATGCTAAATGTCAAAAATGACAAATTTCAAGATGGCAAATGTCAAAGATGTCAAATGACAAATGTCACAATGCTAAATGTCAAAAATGAAAAGTGTCACCATGAAAAATGTCAAAAATGACAAATTTCAAGATCGCAAATGTCAAAGATGTCAAATGACAAATGTCACAATGCTAAATGTCAAAAATGAAAAGTGTCACCATGAAAAATGTCAAAAATAACAAATTTCAAGATGGCAAATGTCAAAGATGTCAAATGACAAATGTCACAATGCTAAATGTCAAAAATGAAAAGTGTTACCAAGAAAAATGTCAAAAATGACAAATTTTAAGATGGCAAATGTCAAAACTGACAAATGTCATAATGCTAAATGTCAAAAATAATAAGTGTCACCATGAAAAATGTCAAAAATGACAAATTTCAAGATGGCAAATGTCCAAGATGTCAAATGACAAATGTCACAATGCTAAATGTCAAAAATGACAAATTTCAAGATGGCAAATGTCAAAGATGTCAAATGACAAATGTCACAATGCTAAATGTGAAAAATGAAAAGTGTCACCATGAAAAATGTCAAAAATGACAAATTTCAAGATGGCAAATGTCAAAGATGTCAAATGACAAATGTCACAATGCTAAATGTCAAAAATGAAAAGTGTTACCATGAAAAATGTCAAAAATAACAAATTTCAAGATGGCAAATGTCAAAGATGTCAAATGACAAATGTCACAATGCTAAATGTCAAAAATGAAAAGTGTCACCATGAAAAATGTCAAAAATGACAAATTTCAAGATGGCAAATGTCAAAACTGACAAATGTCACAATGCTAAATGTCAAAAATGAAAAGTGTCACCATGAAAAATGTCAAAAATAACAAATTTCAAGATGGCAAATGTCAAAGATGTCAAATGACAAATATCACAATGCTAAATGTCAAAAATGAAAAGTGTCACCATGAAAAATGTCAAAAATGACAAATTTCAAGATGGCAAATGTCAAAGATGTCAAATGACAAATGACACAATGCTAAATGTCAAAAATGAAAAGTGTCACCATGAAAAATGTCAAAAATAACAAATTTCAAGATGGCAAATGTCAAAGATGTCAAATGACAAATGTCACAATGCTAAATGTCAAAAATGAAAAGTGTCACCATGAAAAATGTCAAAAATGACAAATTTCAAGATGGCAAATGTCAAAGATGTCAAATGACAAATGTCACAATGCTAAATGTGAAAAATGAAAAGTGTCACCATGAAAAATGTCAAAAATGACAAATTTCAAGATGGCAAATGTCAAAGATGTCAAATGACAAATGTCACAATGCTAAATGTCAAAAATGAAAAGTGTCACCATGAAAAATGTCAAAAATAACAAATTTCAAGATGGCAAATGTCAAAGATGTCAAATGACAAATGTCACAATGCTAAATGTCAAAAATGAAAAGTGTCACCATGAAAAATGTCAAAAATGACAAATTTCAAGATGGCAAATGTCAAAACTGACAAATGTCACAATGCTAAATGTCAAAAATGAAAAGTGTCACCATGAAAAATGTCAAAAATAACAAATTTCAAGATGGCAAATGTCAAAGATGTCAAATGACAAATATCACAATGCTAAATGTCAAAAATGAAAAGTGTCACCATGAAAAATGTCAAAAATGACAAATTTCAAGATGGCAAATGTCAAAGATGTCAAATGACAAATGACACAATGCTAAATGTCAAAAATGAAAAGTGTCACCATGAAAAATGTCAAAAATAACAAATTTCAAGATGGCAAATGTCAAAGATGTCAAATGACAAATGTCACAATGCTAAATGTCAAAAATGAAAAGTGTCACCATGAAAAATGTCAAAAATGACAAATTTCAAGATGGCAAATGTCAAAGATGTCAAATGACAAATGTCACAATGCTAAATGTCAAAAATGAAAAGTGTCACCATGAAAAATGTCAAAAATAACAAATTTCAAGATGGCAAATGTCAAAGATGTCAAATGACAAATGTCATAATGCTAAATGTCAAAAATGAAAAGTGTTACCATAAAAAATGTCAAAAATGACAAATTTTAAGATGGCAAATGTCAAAACTGACAAATGTCATAATGCTAAATGTCAAAAATAATAAGTGTCACCATGAAAAATGTCAAAAATGACAAATTTCAAGATGGCAAATGTCCAAGACGTCAAATGACAAATGTCACAATGCTAAATGTCAAAAATGACAAATTTCAAGATGGCAAATGTCAAAGATGTCAAATGACAAATGTCACAATGCTAAATGTGAAAAATGAAAAGTGTCACCATGAAAAATGTCAAAAATGACAAATTTCAAGATGGCAAATGTCAAAGATGTCAAATGACAAATGTCACAATGCTAAATGTCAAAAATGAAAAGTGTCACCATGAAAAATGTCAAAAATAACAAATTTCAAGATGGCAAATGTCAAAGATGTCAAATGACAAATGTCACAATGCTAAATGTCAAAAATGAAAAGTGTCACCATGAAAAATGTCAAAAATGACAAATTTCAAGATGGCAAATGTCAAAACTGACAAATGTCATAATGCTAAATGTCAAAAATGATAAGTGTCACCATGAAAAATTTCAAAAATGACAAATTTCAAGATGGCAAATGTCCAAGATGTCAAATGACAAATGTCACAATGCTAAATGTCAAAAATGACAAATTTCAAGATGGCAAATGTCAAAGATGTCAAATGACAAATGTCACAATGCTAAATGTCAAAAATGAAAAGTGTCACCAAGAAAAATGTCAAAAATAACAAATTTCAAGATGGCAAATGTCAAAGATGTCAAATGACAAATTTCACAATGCTAAATGTCAAAAATGACAAATTTCAAGATGGCAAATGTCAAAGATGTCAAATGACAAATGTCACAATGCTAAATGTCAAAAATGATAAGTGTCACCATGAAAAATGTCAAAAATAACAAATTTCAAGATGGCAAATGTCCAAGATGTCAAATGACAAATGTCACAATGCTAAATGTCAAAAATGACAAATTTCAAGATGGCAAATGTCAAAGATGTCAAATGACAAATGTCACAATGCTAAATGTCAAAAATGAAAAGTGTCACCATGAAAAATGTCAAAAATGACAAATTTCAAGATGGCAAATGTCAAAGATGTCAAATGACAAATGTCACAATGCTAAATGTCAAAAATGATAAGTGTCACCATGAAAAATGTCAAAAATGACAAATTTCAAGATGGCAAATGTCCAAGATGTCAAATGACAAATGTCACAATGCTAAATGTCAAAAATGAAAAGTGTCACCATGAAAAATGTCAAAAATAACAAATTTCAAGATGGCAAATGTCAAAGATGTCAAATGACAAAGGTCACAATGCTAAATGTCAAAAATGAAAAGTGTCACCATGAAAAATGTCAAAAATGACAAATTTTAAGATGGCAAATGTCCAAGATGTCAAATGACAAATGTCACAATGCTAAATGTCAAAAATGAAAAGTGTCAACATGAAAAATGTCAAAAATAACAAATTTCAAGATGGCAAATGTCAAAGATGTCAAATGACAAATGTCACAATGCTAAATGTCAAAAATGAAAAGTGTCACCATGAAAAATGTCAAAAATGACAAATTTCAAGATGGCAAATGTCAAAACTGACAAATGTCACAATGCTAAATGTCAAAAATGGTAAGTGTCACCATGAAAAGTGTCAAAAATGACAAATTTCAAGATGGCAAATGTCCAAGATGTCAAATGACAAATGTCACAATGCTAAATGTCAAAAATGACAAATTTCAAGATGGCAAATGTCAAAGATGTCAAATGAAAAATGTCACAATGCTAAATGTCAAAAATGAAAAGTGTCACCATGAAAAATGTCAAAAATAACAAATTTCAAGATGGCAAATGTCAAAGATGTCAAATGACAAATATCACAATGCTAAATGTCAAAAATGAAAAGTGTCACCATGAAAAATGTCAAAAATGACAAATTTCAAGATGGCAAATGTCAAAGATGACAAATGACAAATGTCACAATGCTAAATGTCAAAAATGAAAAGTGTCACCATGAAAAATGTCAAAAATAACAAATTTCAAGATGGCAAATGTCAAAGATGTCAAATGACAAATGTCACAATGCTAAATGTCAAAAATAAAAAGTGTCACCTTAAAAAATGTCAAAAATGACAAATTTCAAGATGGCAAATGTCAAAGATGTCAAATGACAAATGTCACAATGCTTAATGTCAAAAATAAAAAGTGTCACCATGAAAAATGTCAAAAATAACAAATTTCAAGATGGCAAATGTCAAAGATGTCAAATGACAAATGTCACAATGCTAAATGTCAAAAATGAAAAGTGTCACCATAAAAAATGTCAAAAATGACAAATTTTAAGATGGCAAATGTCAAAACTGACAAATGTCATAATGCTAAATGTCAAAAATGATAAGTGTCACCATGAAAAATGTCAAAAATGACAAATTTCAAGATGGCAAATGTCCAAGATGTCAAATGACAAATGTCACAATGCTAAATGTCAAAAATGATAAATTTTAAGATGGCAAATGTCAAAGATGTCAAATGACAAATGTCACAATGCTAAATGTCAAAAATGAAAAGTGTCACCATGAAAAATGTCAAAAATGACAAATTTCAAGATGGCAAATGTCAAAGATATCAAATGACAAATGTCACAATGCTAAATGTCAAAAATGAAAAGTGTCACCATGAAAAATGTCAAAAATAACAAATTTCAAGATGGCAAATGTCAAAGATGTCAAATGACAAATGTCACAATGCTAAATGTCAAAAATGAAAAGTGTCACCATAAAATGTCAAAAATGACAAATTTCAAGATGGCAAATGTCAAAACTGACAAATGTCACAATGCTAAATGTCAAAAATGATAAGTGTCACCATGAAAAATGTCAAAAATGACAAATTTCAAGATGGCAAATGTCAAAGATGTCAAATGACAAATGTCACAATGCTAAATGTCAAAAATGAAAAGTGTCACCATGAAAAATGTCAAAAATAACAAATTTCAAGATGGCAAATATCAAAGATGTCAAAACTGACAAATGTCACAATGCTAAATGTCAAAAATGATAAGTGTCACCATGAAAAATGTCAAAAATGACAAATTTCAAGATGGCAAATGTCCAAGATGTCAAATAACAAATGTCACAATGCTAAATGTCAAAAATGACAAATTTCAAGATGGCAAATGTCAAAGATGTCAAATGACAAATGTCACAATGCTAAATGTCAAAAATGAAAAGTGTCACCATGAAAAATGTTAAAAATGACAAATTTCAAGATGGCAAATGTCAAAGATGTCAAATGACAAATGTCAAAAATGAAAAGTGTCACCATGAAAAATGTCAAAAATGACAAATTTCAAGATGGCAAATATCAAAGATGTCAAATGACAAATGTCACAATGCTAAATGTCAAAAATGACAAATTTCAAGATGGCAAATGTCAAAGATGTCAAATGACAAATGTCACAATGCTAAATGTCAAAAATGAAAAGTGTCACCATGAAAAATGTCAAAAATGACAAATTTCAAGATCGCAAATGTCAAAGATGTCAAATGACAAATGTCACAATGCTAAATGTCAAAAATGAAAAGTGTCACCATGAAAAATGTCAAAAATAACAAATTTCAAGATGGCAAATGTCAAAGATGTCAAATGACAAATGTCACAATGCTAAATGTCAAAAATGAAAAGTGTTACCAAGAAAAATGTCAAAAATGACAAATTTTAAGATGGCAAATGTCAAAACTGACAAATGTCATAATGCTAAATGTCAAAAATAATAAGTGTCACCATGAAAAATGTCAAAAATGACAAATTTCAAGATGGCAAATGTCCAAGATGTCAAATGACAAATGTCACAATGCTAAATGTCAAAAATGACAAATTTCAAGATGGCAAATGTCAAAGATGTCAAATGACAAATGTCACAATGCTAAATGTGAAAAATGAAAAGTGTCACCATGAAAAATGTCAAAAATGACAAATTTCAAGATGGCAAATGTCAAAGATGTCAAATGACAAATGTCACAATGCTAAATGTCAAAAATGAAAAGTGTTACCATGAAAAATGTCAAAAATAACAAATTTCAAGATGGCAAATGTCAAAGATGTCAAATGACAAATGTCACAATGCTAAATGTCAAAAATGAAAAGTGTCACCATGAAAAATGTCAAAAATGACAAATTTCAAGATGGCAAATGTCAAAACTGACAAATGTCACAATGCTAAATGTCAAAAATGAAAAGTGTCACCATGAAAAATGTCAAAAATAACAAATTTCAAGATGGCAAATGTCAAAGATGTCAAATGACAAATATCACAATGCTAAATGTCAAAAATGAAAAGTGTCACCATGAAAAATGTCAAAAATGACAAATTTCAAGATGGCAAATGTCAAAGATGTCAAATGACAAATGACACAATGCTAAATGTCAAAAATGAAAAGTGTCACCATGAAAAATGTCAAAAATGACAAATTTCAAGATGGCAAATGTCAAAGATGTCAAATGACAAATGTCACAATGCTAAATGTCAAAAATGAAAAGTGTCACCATGAAAAATGTCAAAAATAACAAATTTCAAGATGGCAAATGTCAAAGATGTCAAATGACAAATGTCACAATGCTAAATGTCAAAAATGAAAAGTGTCACCATGAAAAATGTCAAAAATGACAAATTTCAAGATGGCAAATGTCAAAACTGACAAATGTCACAATGCTAAATGTCAAAAATGAAAAGTGTCACCATGAAAAATGTCAAAAATAACAAATTTCAAGATGGCAAATGTCAAAGATGTCAAATGACAAATATCACAATGCTAAATGTCAAAAATGAAAAGTGTCACCATGAAAAATGTCAAAAATGACAAATTTCAAGATGGCAAATGTCAAAGATGTCAAATGACAAATGACACAATGCTAAATGTCAAAAATGAAAAGTGTCACCATGAAAAATGTCAAAAATAACAAATTTCAAGATGGCAAATGTCAAAGATGTCAAATGACAAATGTCACAATGCTAAATGTCAAAAATGAAAAGTGTCACCATGAAAAATGTCAAAAATGACAAATTTCAAGATGGCAAATGTCAAAGATGTCAAATGACAAATGTCACAATGCTAAATGTCAAAAATGAAAAGTGTCACCATGAAAAATGTCAAAAATAACAAATTTCAAGATGGCAAATGTCAAAGATGTCAAATGACAAATGTCATAATGCTAAATGTCAAAAATGAAAAGTGTTACCATAAAAAATGTCAAAAATGACAAATTTTAAGATGGCAAATGTCAAAACTGACAAATGTCATAATGCTAAATGTCAAAAATGACAAATTTCAAGATGGCAAATGTCAAAGATGTCAAATGACAAATGTCACAATGCTAAATGTCAAAAATGAAAAGTGTCACCAGGAAAAATGTCAAAAATAACAAATTTCAAGATGGCAAATGTCAAAGATGTCAAATGACAAATTTCACAATGCTAAATGTCAAAAATGACAAATTTCAAGATGGCAAATGTCAAAGATGTCAAATGACAAATGTCACAATGCTAAATGTCAAAAATGATAAGTGTCACCATGAAAAATGTCAAAAATAACAAATTTCAAGATGGCAAATGTCCAAGATGTCAAATGACAAATGTCACAATGCTAAATGTCAAAAATGACAAATTTCAAGATGGCAAATGTCAAAGATGTCAAATGACAAATGTCACAATGCTAAATGTCAAAAATGAAAAGTGTCACCATGAAAAATGTCAAAAATGACAAATTTCAAGATGGCAAATGTCAAAGATGTCAAATGACAAATGTCACAATGCTAAATGTCAAAAATGATAAGTGTCACCATGAAAAATGTCAAAAATGACAAATTTCAAGATGGCAAATGTCCAAGATGTCAAATGACAAATGTCACAATGCTAAATGTCAAAAATGAAAAGTGTCACCATGAAAAATGTCAAAAATAACAAATTTCAAGATGGCAAATGTCAAAGATGTCAAATGACAAATGTCACAATGCTAAATGTCAAAAATGAAAAGTGTCACCATGAAAAATGTCAAAAATGACAAATTTTAAGATGGCAAATGTCCAAGATGTCAAATGACAAATGTCACAATGCTAAATGTCAAAAATGAAAAGTGTCAACATGAAAAATGTCAAAAATAACAAATTTCAAGATGGCAAATGTCAAAGATGTCAAATGACAAATGTCACAATGCTAAATGTCAAAAATGAAAAGTGTCACCATGAAAAATGTCAAAAATGACAAATTTCAAGATGGCAAATGTCAAAACTGACAAATGTCACAATGCTAAATGTCAAAAATGGTAAGTGTCACCATGAAAAATGTCAAAAATGACAAATTTCAAGATGGCAAATGTCCAAGATGTCAAATGACAAATGTCACAATGCTAAATGTCAAAAATGACAAATTTCAAGATGGCAAATGTCAAAGATGTCAAATGAAAAATGTCACAATGCTAAATGTCAAAAATGAAAAGTGTCACCATGAAAAATGTCAAAAATAACAAATTTCAAGATGGCAAATGTCAAAGATGTCAAATGACAAATATCACAATGCTAAATGTCAAAAATGAAAAGTGTCACCATGAAAAATGTCAAAAATGACAAATTTCAAGATGGCAAATGTCAAAGATGACAAATGACAAATGTCACAATGCTAAATGTCAAAAATGAAAAGTGTCACCATGAAAAATGTCAAAAATAACAAATTTCAAGATGGCAAATGTCAAAGATGTCAAATGACAAATGTCACAATGCTAAATGTCAAAAATAAAAAGTGTCACCTTAAAAAATGTCAAAAATGACAAATTTCAAGATGGCAAATGTCAAAGATGTCAAATGACAAATGTCACAATGCTTAATGTCAAAAATAAAAAGTGTCACCATGAAAAATGTCAAAAATAACAAATTTCAAGATGGCAAATGTCAAAGATGTCAAATGACAAATGTCACAATGCTAAATGTCAAAAATGAAAAGTGTCACCATAAAAAATGTCAAAAATGACAAATTTTAAGATGGCAAATGTCAAAGATGTCAAATGACAAATGTCACAATGCTAAATGTCAAAAATGAAAAGTGTCACCATGAAAAATGTCAAAAATGACAAATTTCAAGATGGCAAATGTCAAAACTGACAAATGTCACAATGCTAAATGTCAAAAATGAAAAGTGTCACCATGAAAAATGTCAAAAATAACAAATTTCAAGATGGCAAATGTCAAAGATGTCAAATGACAAATATCACAATGCTAAATGTCAAAAATGAAAAGTGTCACCATGAAAAATGTCAAAAATGACAAATTTCAAGATGGCAAATGTCAAAGATGTCAAATGACAAATGACACAATGCTAAATGTCAAAAATGAAAAGTGTCACCATGAAAAATGTCAAAAATAACAAATTTCAAGATGGCAAATGTCAAAGATGTCAAATGACAAATGTCACAATGCTAAATGTCAAAAATGAAAAGTGTAGTGTGCTGGGTTGTAATTAAAAGAGTATTTAAACGTTAATAATTCAAAACTATATTCAATAACTTTTTAACACAAATTCACTTATTTATATATTATTTGACAGCCATGTCAATCCCCACACCTATGTGTATGGTTGCCTACCAAGCAAGACCATACTACATCCCCCTTTGTAACAATTTTTAAAAACAACTAAGAATTCTAAATCTACTAAAAAGTATGAACTAAAAAGTATGAATATTATTAATTATTATTAATCATTATATAATTCAAAGTCCTTTAGATAACTGGGTTGTCTTCTATTTCGTCTGGTTCTTTCTGGGTTGATCTGGTTTGGTTGAGGTGAGATGTTGGGCTGTGTGGAGGACGTTGCCCCCTCGTCGGTTGGGGCATCGATATTAGGTAATGGCTGCAGATGACAGTTGTTTCGATTTACTAGATTATCGTCTTCTGTTTGGATAATATAAGATCTGGGTTTATCCAACTTTTCCATAACTCTTCCTTCTTTCTCATCATTGATGATCCACACTCTATCGTTTATATTTAATTCTTTCTTTTCCTTTTTTGCTCTGTGTCTTTCGTCGTAATTTTTCTTTTGTTTTTCTTTTTGATTTACTAATTTTTCTCTTACCTCCTGGTGATTGGGAATGTTCGGTATTAAATTTTGTGTTATGGAGGGAATTCTATCTTTCAGTCTTCTGCCGAACAACAATTGAGCAGGTGATGCACCACAGTCAAGGGGTGTATTTCGGTAGGACAGGAGCGCCAGCTCAATATTGTCCGGGTTTTTCTTCAAGATTCTTTTTAAAAATTTGACTGCTGACTCTGCTTGACCATTTGATTGCTGGTAGTGCGGGCTGCTGGTAATGTGTTGGAATCCGTACGATTTTGCGAATTCTGCAAATTCGAAGCTGGCAAATTGTGGTCCATTATCGCTTCTTATTATGTCCGGTATTCCATGACATGAAAAGATTTTATTTAAGCTCTTGATTATAGAGGAGCTTGTAGTCTTAGTTAATTTTTTTATTTCTGGAAATTTTGAGTAGTAGTCTTGTACCACTAAGTATGTCTTCTTTTTATATTCTGCTAGATCCATGCCTAGTACTGACCAGGGTCGTGTTGGAACTTCAGAATATATCATAGGCTCGACAATATGGTTTTTATTCTTCAAGCATGGTTCACAAGATGTTATAATGTCTTCAATATTTCGATTAATTGATGGCCACCATATTGTTTGCTTGGCTCTAGCTATGCATTTCGTCAGTCCGAAATGTCCGTCGTGGATGCGTCTTAGGCAGGTTTTTCTTAATGACTCTGGAATTAGTATACGATCTTTATAACATAACAAATCTTCGTTAATGGATAAATCAGTTCGGTATTTAAAAAAAATTTCCGTGCCGGTTTTTATTTTTTTCTTGTCTGGCCAGCCGGATACGATATAATTTTTTAATTGTGAGAGTTGGTCATCTTTATTTTGCTCTTGGCGTATTTGTTCCAGCGATATTATTTCCTCAGACACTTCGGAAATAACTGCGTTCATGTATAAATTGTTGTCTTGGTTAATTACATCTTCATCCAGTGAACCTTCATTGATTGGCGCTCTAGATAAAGCATCAGGTATGAAAAATGTCTTACCTGGAATGTACTTACTGTCGTAGTCGAATTTTAATAATCGCATTCTAAACCGTTGTAGGCGATTTGATAATTTATTAATTTCTTTTGTGGCCAAGATGACTGTCAACGGTTTGTGGTCTGTCAAGATTTCAAATCTTGACCCCAGTAAAAATTGTTCCAATCTTTCGCAGGCCCAAGTTACCGCCAACGCTTCTTTTTCTATTTGGGCGTATCTCTTTTCGCTGTCACTTAAAGTTTTGGAGCAAAAATATACAGGTTTCCATGAATTGTCATTTTGTAGCTGTTCAAGAACAGCCCCCAAACCATACTGACTTGAATCTGCAGATACTCTAGTCTTTCTCGTAGTCGAATATTTAGCCAGGGTTTGTAACGAGACGATATCTTGTTTCAGTTTTTCGAACTCAGTGCTATGGTTTTCTGACCAGATGAACGCCGTATTATTTTTTAAGAGATCTCGAAGATTTTGGGTTTTGGATGCTAAGTCTCTTATGAACTTGGCCATGTAGTTTACAAGGCCCAGAAACTTACGAACGTCAGTTTTGTTCTGAGGTATTGGATAGTTTACTATGGCTGCTATACTTTTAGGGTCCACTTTTATGCCTTCAGCGTCAATGACATAGCCTAGATAGTTTGTTTCTGATTTTCTAAATTCACATTTTTGTAGGTTTAGAGTAAGGCCATTCGCCGTTAAGCAGTTTAATACCTCTTTCAAATTTCTATCATGTTCGTGAGTGTTTTTTCCTGTCACTAGGATATCGTCAGCATGTACCAATACGCCGTCACATTTTAGCGTCATGATAACATCGTTTAATTTTCTTTGGAATACTTCCGGGGCACTCGTTATCCCAAATGGTAGCCGATTATAAACGAAACGACCGAATGGTGTTATAAAAGTAGTGTATTTTTGTGACTTTTTGTCCAGTTTTAACTGCCAGAATCCACAGTTAAAATCTAATTTAGTAAACACCTTAGCGTCTCTCAACTTGGCCAAGGTTTCATCTACTGCAGGCAGCTGGAGTCTTTCTCTTACTACAAACTTGTTTAATTCAGTGTAGTCGCTGCAAACACGTACGCCGCCATTTTTCTTTGCCGCTACCACCATTGGGGCACACCACTCTGTTGCTTCTTCAATCGGCTCAATTACTCCATCTTTTATCATTTTATTGATTTCTATTTCTACCTTTTTCAAAAGTGGCAGAGGCACCCTGCGTGGTGACGCACAGGCATATGGTTTGGCTTCTTTAACAATTCTTATTTTATGCTCGAAGTCTTTTAAAGTACCAAGCCCTTGAAACAACTTTGGGAAAGATACGGAGAACTCGGTGTTATCTAGGGAGCTACCATCGTTTATAATTTCGTCTATTTGTGGACGTAAATTGGCATGTAATTGTTTGTTCTTCCAAGTTATTAAATCTAATTTATTTAATGCTGGACGACCTAGCAGGTTCTCTCTCGTGTTAGCTACGTAGCATTTGATCCTTTTTATTTTGCTATACATTCTAACCGGCATTGTAACAGTTCCAAAAACTTTTAGTTCAGCTTGTTTACCTGTTCCTGGACCCATCAATTTTGTTGTAGTGTTTTCCAACTTAAGATGGTTTAATTTCTTTTCATATGTGGCTTTTGTTATGACTGATTCGTCCGCCCCCGTATCCAATTTAAATTTAATTTTTTGTTCTCCTACTTTAAGTTTAACTTTCCACGGTTCGTTTTTTGTTACTCTGTTTAGATTAATTATCTCACCTATGGATTCGGTACTTGATTCGTCGGTAGAGGTTCTGTCGTTGATTTCTTCCCCATCTAACACCTCGGAACAGTTTTTGGTCCGGCATTGAGCTGCGAAATGACCGACTAATTTGCATCTTTTACACTTCATATTATTTGCT
Organism: Altica lythri; assembly: GCA_964028335.1. NCBI lineage: Eukaryota > Metazoa > Arthropoda > Insecta > Coleoptera > Chrysomelidae > Altica > Altica lythri. The sequence goes on along the minus strand of OZ034800.1, from coordinate 9,683,897 downwards.
GGACACTTTAATTTACTGTGTCCAGGGGTTGCTCCACATTTAAAACATTTATTCTGTTGTCTACTATTGTTCTGTTGCCTACTATTGTTTTTGTAAGGTTTCTTTTTCTGAGTCACTCTGTCGATGTTATCTCCTTTCTTTCTCAATTCCCTGTTCTCTTCTTTTATCCTCTCACTTTGTAGTATCTTTTCTATTGCCTTTTCCATTGTTAATTCGCCGTCCATTTGTAGATTCTCGCTGAGTTTAAAGTCTCTAATGCCTACGACGAGTCTGTCCCGAATTAGCTCGTCTTCGAGGGATCTGAAATCGCAATTTTTGGCTAGGCTAATCAATTCGCTGATGAAACTTTGGGCTGGTTCGCCTTCTTTTTGTGATCTTAGATTGAATTTTGCCCTAGCGTAGATGACGTTTTTGATACCAGTGAAATGTTTATTAAAGAAATCTTTCAACTCCATATAGGTATTAAATTCGGTCTCCTTTTTTTTTAAAGTCTCCAGAAGTTTTGAGACCTTGGGTCCCATGTATAGGAGTAAGTTATTGATCTGTTCTTTTTCGCTTACCTTGTCAAGTTTGATTGCCGAGCGGTACCTCTCGTAATGAGTGATCCACGTCTCCCATTCTTCTTTTTCGAACGAAAATATTTCCGGTGACGGTACAGTATTTATGAAACTTTGAGATTTTTGTTCCAAACACTTTTCTAGTTCGTTAATTTTCTCCTTTAAGTCGCTTATTTGTTTATCCATTTGGTTTTTCTAACCTCACTTTCTTATTTTCGGAGATCTTGGCCCAATTTGGCTGATTTAACAGTTTTTCTTCCAATTTTCTTTTCTTTATGTTTGAAACACCCCACACCTGACACCATGTAGTGTGCTGGGTTGTAATTAAAAGAGTATTTAAACGTTAATAATTCAAAACTATATTCAATAACTTTTTAACACAAATTCACTTATTTATATATTATTTGACAGCCATGTCAATCCCCACACCTATGTGTATGGTTGCCTACCAAGCAAGACCATACTACAAAAAGTGTCACCATGAAAAATGTCAAAAATGACAAATTTCAAGATGGCAAATGTCAAAGATGTCAAATGACAAATGTCACAATGCTAAATGTCAAAAATGAAAAGTGTCACCATGAAAAATGTCAAAAATAACAAATTTCAAGATGGCAAATGTCAAAGATGTCAAATGACAAATGTCATAATGCTAAATGTCAAAAATGAAAAGTGTTACCATAAAAAATGTCAAAAATGACAAATTTTAAGATGGTAAATGTCAAAACTGACAAATGTCATAATGCTAAATGTCAAAAATAATAAGTGTCACCATGAAAAATGTCAAATATGACAAATTTCAAGATGGCAAATGTCCAAGACGTCAAATGACAAATGTCACAATGCTAAATGTCAAAAATGACAAATTTCAAGATGGCAAATGTCAAAGATGTCAAATGACAAATGTCACAATGCTAAATGTGAAAAATGAAAAGTGTCACCATGAAAAATGTCAAAAATGACAAATTTCAAGATGGCAAATGTCAAAGATGTCAAATGACAAATGTCACAATGCTAAATGTCAAAAATGAAAAGTGTCACCATGAAAAATGTCAAAAATAACAAATTTCAAGATGGCAAATGTCAAAGATGTCAAATGACAAATGTCACAATGCTAAATGTCAAAAATGAAAAGTGTCACCATGAAAAATGTCAAAAATGACAAATTTCAAGATGGCAAATGTCAAAACTGACAAATGTCATAATGCTAAATGTCAAAAATGATAAGTGTCACCATGAAAAATTTCAAAAATGACAAATTTCAAGATGGCAAATGTCCAAGATGTCAAATGACAAATGTCACAATGCTAAATGTCAAAAATGACAAATTTCAAGATGGCAAATGTCAAAGATGTCAAATGACAAATGTCACAATGCTAAATGTCAAAAATGAAAAGTGTCACCAGGAAAAATGTCAAAAATAACAAATTTCAAGATGGCAAATGTCAAAGATGTCAAATGACAAATTTCACAATGCTAAATGTCAAAAATGACAAATTTCAAGATGGCAAATGTCAAAGATGTCAAATGACAAATGTCACAATGCTAAATGTCAAAAATGATAAGTGTCACCATGAAAAATGTCAAAAATAACAAATTTCAAGATGGCAAATGTCCAAGATGTCAAATGACAAATGTCACAATGCTAAATGTCAAAAATGACAAATTTCAAGATGGCAAATGTCAAAGATGTCAAATGACAAATGTCACAATGCTAAATGTCAAAAATGAAAAGTGTCACCATGAAAAATGTCAAAAATGACAAATTTCAAGATGGCAAATGTCAAAGATGTCAAATGACAAATGTCACAATGCTAAATGTCAAAAATGATAAGTGTCACCATGAAAAATGTCAAAAATGACAAATTTCAAGATGGCAAATGTCCAAGATGTCAAATGACAAATGTCACAATGCTAAATGTCAAAAATGAAAAGTGTCACCATGAAAAATGTCAAAAATAACAAATTTCAAGATGGCAAATGTCAAAGATGTCAAATGACAAATGTCACAATGCTAAATGTCAAAAATGAAAAGTGTCACCATGAAAAATGTCAAAAATGACAAATTTTAAGATGGCAAATGTCCAAGATGTCAAATGACAAATGTCACAATGCTAAATGTCAAAAATGAAAAGTGTCAACATGAAAAATGTCAAAAATAACAAATTTCAAGATGGCAAATGTCAAAGATGTCAAATGACAAATGTCACAATGCTAAATGTCAAAAATGAAAAGTGTCACCATGAAAAATGTCAAAAATGACAAATTTCAAGATGGCAAATGTCAAAACTGACAAATGTCACAATGCTAAATGTCAAAAATGGTAAGTGTCACCATGAAAAATGTCAAAAATGACAAATTTCAAGATGGCAAATGTCCAAGATGTCAAATGACAAATGTCACAATGCTAAATGTCAAAAATGACAAATTTCAAGATGGCAAATGTCAAAGATGTCAAATGAAAAATGTCACAATGCTAAATGTCAAAAATGAAAAGTGTCACCATGAAAAATGTCAAAAATAACAAATTTCAAGATGGCAAATGTCAAAGATGTCAAATGACAAATATCACAATGCTAAATGTCAAAAATGAAAAGTGTCACCATGAAAAATGTCAAAAATGACAAATTTCAAGATGGCAAATGTCAAAGATGACAAATGACAAATGTCACAATGCTAAATGTCAAAAATGAAAAGTGTCACCATGAAAAATGTCAAAAATAACAAATTTCAAGATGGCAAATGTCAAAGATGTCAAATGACAAATGTCACAATGCTAAATGTCAAAAATAAAAAGTGTCACCTTAAAAAATGTCAAAAATGACAAATTTCAAGATGGCAAATGTCAAAGATGTCAAATGACAAATGTCACAATGCTTAATGTCAAAAATAAAAAGTGTCACCATGAAAAATGTCAAAAATAACAAATTTCAAGATGGCAAATGTCAAAGATGTCAAATGACAAATGTCACAATGCTAAATGTCAAAAATGAAAAGTGTCACCATAAAAAATGTCAAAAATGACAAATTTTAAGATGGCAAATGTCAAAACTGACAAATGTCATAATGCTAAATGTCAAAAATGATAAGTGTCACCATGAAAAATGTCAAAAATGACAAATTTCAAGATGGCAAATGTCCAAGATGTCAAATGACAAATGTCACAATGCTAAATGTCAAAAATGATAAATTTTAAGATGGCAAATGTCAAAGATGTCAAATGACAAATGTCACAATGCTAAATGTCAAAAATGAAAAGTGTCACCATGAAAAATGTCAAAAATGACAAATTTCAAGATGGCAAATGTCAAAGATATCAAATGACAAATGTCACAATGCTAAATGTCAAAAATGAAAAGTGTCACCATGAAAAATGTCAAAAATAACAAATTTCAAGATGGCAAATGTCAAAGATGTCAAATGACAAATGTCACAATGCTAAATGTCAAAAATGAAAAGTGTCACCATAAAATGTCAAAAATGACAAATTTCAAGATGGCAAATGTCAAAACTGACAAATGTCACAATGCTAAATGTCAAAAATGATAAGTGTCACCATGAAAAATGTCAAAAATGACAAATTTTAAGATGGCAAATGTCCAAGATGTCAAATGACAAATGTCACAATGCTAAATGTCAAAAATGACAAATTTCAAGATGGCAAATGTCAAAGATGTCAAATGACAAATGACACAATGCTAAATGTCAAAAATGAAAAGTGTCACCAGGAAAAATGTCAAAAATAACAAATTTCAAGATGGCAAATGTCAAAGATGTCAAATGACAAATTTCACAATGCTAAATGTCAAAAATGACAAATTTCAAGATGGCAAATGTCAAAGATGTCAAATGACAAATGTCACAATGCTAAATGTCAAAAATGATAAGTGTCACCACGAAAAATGTCAAAAATAACAAATTTCAAGATGGCAAATGTCCAAGATGTCAAATGACAAATGTCACAATGCTAAATGTCAAAAATGACAAATTTCAAGATGGCAAATGTCAAAGATGTCAAATGACAAATGTCACAATGCTAAACGTCAAAAATGAAAAGTGTCACCATGAAAAATGTCAAAAATGACAAATTTTAAGATGGCAAATGTCAAAGATGTCAAATGACAAATGTCACAATGCTAAATGTCAAAAATGAAAAGTGTCACCATGAAAAATGTCAAAAATGACAAATTTCAAGATGGCTAATATCAAAGATGTCAAATGACAAATTTCACAATGCTAAATGTCAAAAATGATAAGTGTCACCATGAAAAATGTCAAAAATGACAAATTTCAAGATGGCAAATGTCCAAGATGTCAAATGACAAATGTCACAATGCTAAATGTCAAAAATGACAAATTTCAAGATGGCAAATGTCAAAGATGTCAAATGACAAATGTCACAATGCTAAATGTCAAAAATGAAAAGGGTCACCATGAAAAATGTCAAAAATGACAAATTTCAAAATGGCAAATGTCAAAGATGTCAAATGACAAATGTCACTATGCTAAATGTCAAAAATGAAAAGTGTCACCATGAAAAATGTCAAAAATGACAAATTTTAAGATGGCAAATATCAAAGCTGTCAAATGACAAATGTCACAATGCTAAATGTCAAAAATGAAAAGTGTCACCATGAAAAATGTCAAAAATAACAAATTTCAAGATGGCAAATGTCCAAGATGTCAAATGACAAATGTCACAATGCTAAATGTCAAAAATGACAAATTTCAAGATGGCAAATGTCAAAGATGTCAAATGACAAATGTCACAATGCTAAACGTCAAAAATGAAAAGTGTCACCATGAAAATGTCAAAAATGACAAATTTTAAGATGGCAAATGTCAAAGATGTCAAATGACAAATGTCACAATGCTAAATGTCAAAAATGAAAAGTGTCACCATGAAAAATGTCAAAAATGACAAATTTCAAGATGGCAAATATCAAAGATGTCAAATGACAAATTTCACAATGCTAAATGTCAAAAATGATAAGTGTCACCATGAAAAATGTCAAAAATGACAAATTTCAAGATGGCAAATGTCCAAGATGTCAAATGACAAATGTCACAATGCTAAATGTCAAAATTGACAAATTTCAAGATGGCAAATGTCAAAGATGTCAAATGACAAATGTCACAATGCTAAATGTCAAAAATGAAAAGTGTCACCATGAAAAATGTCAAAAATGACAAATTTCAAAATGGCAAATGTCAAAGATGTCAAATGACAAATGTCACAATGCTAAATGTCAAAAATGAAAAGTGTCACCATGAAAAATGTCCAAAATGACAAATTTTAAGATGGCAAATATCAAAGATGTCAAATGACAAATGTCACAATGCTAAATGTCAAAAATGAAAAGTGTCACCATGAAAAATGTCAAAAATAACAAATTTCAAAATGGCAAATGTCAAAGATGTCAAATGACAAATGCCACAATGCTAAATGTCAAAAATGAAAAGTGTCACCATGAAAAATGTCAAAAATGACAAATTTCAAGATGGCAAATGTCAAAGATGTCAAATGACAAATGTCACAATGCTAAATGTCAAAAATAAAAAGTGTCACCATAAAAAATGTCAAAAATAACAAATTTCAAGATGGCAAATGTCAAAGATGTCAAATGACAAATGTCACAATGCTAAATGTCAATAATGAAAAGTGTCACCATGAAAAATGTCAAAAATGACAAATTTTAAGATGGCAAATGTCAAAACTGACAAATGTCACAATGCTAAATGTCAAAAATGATAAGTGTCACCATGAAAAATGTCAAAAATGACAAATTTCAAGATGGCAAATGTCCAAGATGTCAAATGACAAATGTTACAATGCTAAATGACAAATTTCAAGATGGCAAATGTCAAAGATGTCAAATGACAAATGTCACAATGCTAAATGTCAAAAATGAAAGTGTCACCATGAAAAATGTCAAAAATGACAAATTTCAAGATGGCAAATGTCAAAGATGTCAAATGACAAATGTCACAATGCTAAATGTCAAAAATGAAAAGTGTCACCATGAAAAATGTCAAAAATAACAAATTTCAAGATGGCAAATGTCAAAGATGTCAAATGACAAATGTCACAATGCTAAATGTCAAAAATGAAAAGTGTCACCATGAAAAATGTCAAAAATGACAAATTTCAAGATGGCAAATGTCAAAGATGTCAAATGACAAATGTCACAATGCTAAATGTCAAAAATGAAAAGTGTCGCCATGAAAAATGTCAAAAATGACAAATTTCAAGATGGCAAATGTCAAAGATGTCAAATGACAAATGTCACAATGCTAAATGTCAAAAATGAAAAGTGTCACCATGAAAAATGTCAAAAATGTCAAATGACAAATGTCACAATGCTAAATGTCAAAAATGAAAAGTGTCAAAAATGACAAATTTCAAGATGGCAAATGTCAAAACTGACAAATGTCACAATGCTAAATGTCAAAAATGATAAGTGTCACCATGAAAAATGTCAAAAATGACAAATTTCAAGATGGCAAATGTCCAAGATGTCAAATGACAAATGTCACAATGCTAAATGTCAAAAATGAAAAGTGTCACCATGAAAAATGTCAAAAATGACAAATTTCAAGATGGCAAATGTAAAAGATGTCAAATGACAAATGTCACAATGCTAAATGTCAAAAATGAAAAGTGTCAAAAATGACAAATTTCAAGATGGCAAATGTCTAAGATGTCAAATGACAAATGTCACAATGCTAAATGTCAAAAATGAAAAGTGTCACCGTGAAAAATGTCAAAAATGACAAATTTCAAGATGGCAAATGTCAAAGATGTCAAATGACAAATGTCACAATGCTAAATGTCAAAAATGAAAAGTGTCACCATAAAAAATGTCAAAAATGACAAATTTCAAGATGGCAAATGTCAAAGATGTCAAATGACAAATGTCACAATGCTAAATGTCAAAAATGAAAAGTGTCCCCATGAAAAATGTCAATAATGACAAATATCAAAATGGCAAATGTCAAAGATGTCAAATGACAAATGTCACAATGCTAAATGTCAAAAATGAAAAGTGTCACCATGAAAAATGTCAAAAATGACAAATTTCAAGATGGCAAATGTCGAATATGACAAATGTCACAATGATAAATGTCAAAAATGAAAAGTGTCACCATGAAAAATGTCAAAAATGACAAATTTCAAGATGGCAAATGTCAAAGATGTCAAATGACAAATGTCACAATGCTAAATGTCAAAAATGAAAAGTGTCACCATGAAAAATGTCAAAAATGACAAATTTCAAGATGGCAAATATCAAAGATGTCAAATAACAAATGTCACAATGCTAAATGTCAAAAATGACAAATTTCAAGATGGCAAATGTCAAAGATGTCAAATGACAAATGACACAATGCTAAATGTCAAAAATGAAAAGTGTCACCATGAAAAATGTCAAAAATGACAAATTTCAAGATGGCAAATGTCAAAGATGTCAAATGACAAATGTCACAATGCTAAATGTCAAAAATGAAAAGTGTCACCATGAAAAATGTCAAAAATGACAAATTTCAAGATGGCAAATGTCAAAGATGTCAAATGACAAATGTCACAATGCTAAATGTCAAAAATGAAAAGTGTCACCATGAAAAATGTCAAAAATAACAAATTTCAAGATGGCAAATATCAAAGATGTCAAAACTGACAAATGTCACAATGCTAAATGTCAAAAATGATAAGTGTCACCATGAAAAATGTCAAAAATGACAAATTTCAAGATGGCAAATGTCCAAGATGTCAAATAACAAATGTCACAATGCTAAATGTCAAAAATGACAAATTTCAAGATGGCAAATGTCAAAGATGTCAAATGACAAATGTCACAATGCTAAATGTCAAAAATGAAAAGTGTCACCATGAAAAATGTTAAAAATGACAAATTTCAAGATGGCAAATGTCAAAGATGTCAAATGACAAATGTCAACAATGAAAAGTGTCACCATGAAAAATGTCAAAAATGACAAATTTCAAGATGGCAAATATCAAAGATGTCAAATGACAAATGTCACAATGCTAAATGTCAAAAATGACAAATTTCAAGATGGCAAATGTCAAAGATGTCAAATGACAAATGTCACAATGCTAAATGTCAAAAATGAAAAGTGTCACCATGAAAAATGTCACAAATGACAAATTTCAAGATGGCAAATGTCAAAGATGTCAAATGACAAATGTCACAATGCTAAATGTCAAAAATAAAAAGTGTCAACATGAAAAATGTCAAAAATAACAAATTTCAAGATGGCAAATGTCAAAGATGTCAAATGACAAATGTCACAATGCTAAATGTCAAAAATGAAAAGTGTCACCATGAAAAATGTCAAAAATGACAAATTTCAAGATGGCAAATGTCAAAGATGTCAAATAACAAATGTCACAATGATAAATGTCAAAAATGAAAAGTGTCACCATGAAAAATGTCAAAAATGACAAATTTTAAGATGGCAAATGTCAAAGATGTCAAATGACAAATGTCACAATGCTAAATGTCAAAAATAAAAAGTGTCACCATGAAAAATGTCAAAAATGACAAATTTTAAGATGGCAAATATCAAAGATGTCAAATGACAAATGTCACAATGCTAAATGTCAAAAATGACAAATTTCAAGATGGCAAATGTCAAAGATGTCAAATCACAAATGACACAATGCTAAATGTCAAAAATGAAAAGTGTCACCATGAAAAATGTCAAAAATGACAAATTTCAAGATGGCAAATGTCAAAGATGTCAAATGACAAATGTCACAATGCTAAATGTCAAAAATGAAAAGTGTCACCATGAAAAATGTCAAAAATGACAAATTTCAAGATGGCAAATGTCAAAGATGTCAAATGACAAATGTCACAATGCTAAATGTCAAAAATGAAAAGTGTCACCATGAAAAATGTCAAAAATAACAAATTTCAAGATGGCAAATATCAAAGATGTCAAAACTGACAAATGTCACACTGCTAAATGTCAAAAATAATAAGTGTCACCATGAAAAATGTCAAAAATGACAAATTTCAAGATGGCAAATGTCCAAGATGTCAAATGACAAATGTCACAATGCTAAATGTCAAAAATGACAAATTTCAAGATGGCAAATGTCAAAGATGTCAAATGACAAACGTCACAATGCTAAATGTCCAAAATGAAAAGTGTCACCATGAAAAATGTCAAAAATGACAAATTTCAAGATGGCAAATATCAAAGATGTCAAATGACAAATGTCACAATGCTAAATGTCAAAAATGACAAATTTCAAGATGGCAAATATCAAAGATGTCAAATGACAAATGTCACAATGCTAAATGTCAAAAATGAAAAGTGTCACCATGAAAAATGTCAAAAATGACAAATTTCAACATGGCAAATGTCAAAGATGTCAAATGACAAATGTCACAATGCTAAATGTCAAAAATGAAAAGTGTCACCATGAAAAATGTCAAAAATAACAAATTTCAAGATGGCAAATGTCAAAGATGTCAAATGACAAATGTCACAATGCTAAAAGTCAAAAATAAAAAGTGTCAACCTGAAAAATGTCAAAAATAACAAATTTCAAGATGGCAAATATCAAAGATGTCAAATGACAAATGTCACAATGCTAAATGTCAAAAATAAAAAGTGTCACCATGAAAAATGTCCAAAATGACAAATTTTAAGATGGCAAATATCAAAGATGTCAAATGACAAATGTCACAATGCTAAATGTCAAAAATGAAAAGTGTCACCATGAAAAATGTCAAAAATAACAAATTTCAAAATGGCAAATGTCAAAGATGTCAAATGACAAATGTCACAATGCTAAATGTCAAAAATGAAAAGTGTCACCATGAAAAATGTCAAAAATGACAAATTTCAAAATGGCAAATGTCAAAGATGTCAAATGACAAATGTCACAATGCTAAATGTCAAAAATGAAAAGTGTCACCATGAAAAATGTCCAAAATGACAAATTTTAAGATGGCAAATATCAAAGATGTCAAATGACAAATGTCACAATGCTAAATGTCAAAAATGAAAAGTGTCACCATGAAAAATGTCAAAAATAACAAATTTCAAAATGGCAAATGTCAAAGATGTCAAATGACAAATGTCACAATGCTAAATGTCAAAAATGAAAAGTGTCACCATGAAAAATGTCAGAAATGACAAATTTCAAGATGGCAAATGTCAAAGATGTCAAATGACAAATGTCACAATGCTAAATGTCAAAAATAAAAAGTGTCACCATAAAAAATGTCAAAAATAACAAATTTCAAGATGGCAAATGTCAAAGATGTCAAATGACAAATGTCACAATGCTAAATGTAAATAATGAAAAGTGTCACCATGAAAAATGTCAAAAATGACAAATTTTAAGATGGCAAATGTCAAAACTGACAAATGTCACAATGCTAAATGTCAAAAATGATAAGTGTCACCATGAAAAATGACAAATTTCAAGATGGCAAATGTCCAAGATGTCAAATGACAAATGTTACAATGCTAAATGACAAATTTCAAGATGGCAAATGTCAAAGATGTCAAATGACAAATGTCACAATGCTAAATGTCAAAAATGAAAGTGTCACCATGAAAAATGTCAAAAATGACAAATTTCAAGATGGCAAATGTCAAAGATGTCAAATGACAAATGTCACAATGCTAAATGTCAAAAATGAAAAGTGTCACCATGAAAAATGTCAAAAATAACAAATTTCAAGATGGCAAATGTCAAAGATGTCAAATGACAAATGTCACAATGCTAAATGTCAAAAATGAAAAGTGTCACCATGAAAAATGTCAAAAATGACAAATTTCAAGATGGCAAATGTCAAAGATGTCAAATGACAAATGTCACAATGCTAAATGTCAAAAATGAAAAGTGTCGCCATGAAAAATGTCAAAAATGACAAATTTCAAGATGGCAAATGTCAAAGATGTCAAATGACAAATGTCACAATGCTAAATGTCAAAAATGAAAAGTGTCACCATGAAAAATGTCAAAAATGTCAAAGATGTCAAATGACAAATGTCACAATGCTAAATGTCAAAAATGAAAAGTGTCACCATGAAAAATGTCAAAAATGACAAATTTCAAGATGGCAAATGTCAAAACTGACAAATGTCACAATGCTAAATGTCAAAAATGATAAGTGTCACCATGAAAAATGTCAAAAATGACAAATTTCAAGATGGCAAATGTCCAAGATGTCAAATGACAAATGTCACAATGCTAAATGTCAAAAATGAAAAGTGTCACCATGAAAAATGTCAAAAATGACAAATTTCAAGATGGCAAATGTAAAAGATGTCAAATGACAAATGTCACAATGCTAAATGTCAAAAATGAAAAGTGTCAAAAATGACAAATTTCAAGATGGCAAATGTCTAAGATGTCAAATGACAAATGTCACAATGCTAAATGTCAAAAATGAAAAGTGTCACCGTGAAAAATGTCAAAAATGACAAATTTCAAGATGGCAAATGTCAAAGATGTCAAATGACAAATGTCACAATGCTAAATGTCAAAAATGAAAAGTGTCACCATGAAAAATGTCAAAAATGACAAATTTCAAGATGGCAAATGTCAAAGATGTCAAATGACAAATGTCACAATGCTAAATGTCAAAAATGAAAAGTGTCCCCATGAAAAATGTCAATAATGACAAATTTCAAAATGGCAAATGTCAAAGATGTCAAATGACAAATGTCACAATGCTAAATGTCAAAAATGAAAAGTGTCACCATGAAAAATGTCAAAAATGACAAATTTCAAGATGGCAAATGTCGAATATGACAAATGTCACAATGATAAATGTCAAAAATGAAAAGTGTCACCATGAAAAATGTCAAAAATGGCAAATTTCAAGATGGCAAATGTCAAAGATGTCAAATGACAAATGTCACAATGCTAAATGTCAAAAATGAAAAGTGTCACCATGAAAAATGTCAAAAATGACAAATTTCAAGATGGCAAATATCAAAGATGTCAAATAACAAATGTCACAATGCTAAATGTCAAAAATGACAAATTTCAAGATGGCAAATGTCAAAGATGTCAAATGACAAATGACACAATGCTAAATGTCAAAAATGAAAAGTGTCACCATGAAAAATGTCAAAAATGACAAATTTCAAGATGGCAAATGTCAAAGATGTCAAATGACAAATGTCACAATGCTAAATGTCAAAAATGAAAAGTGTCACCATGAAAAATGTCAAAAATGACAAATTTCAAGATGGCAAATGTCAAAGATGTCAAATGACAAATGTCACAATGCTAAATGTCAAAAATGAAAAGTGTCACCATGAAAAATGTCAAAAATAACAAATTTCAAGATGGCAAATATCAAAGATGTCAAAACTGACAAATGTCACAATGCTAAATGTCAAAAATGATAAGTGTCACCATGAAAAATGTCAAAAATGACAAATTTCAAGATGGCAAATGTCCAAGATGTCAAATAACAAATGTCACAATGCTAAATGTCAAAAATGACAAATTTCAAGATGGCAAATGTCAAAGATGTCAAATGACAAATGTCACAATGCTAAATGTCAAAAATGAAAAGTGTCACCATGAAAAATGTTAAAAATGACAAATTTCAAGATGGCAAATGTCAAAGATGTCAAATGACAAATGTCAACAATGAAAAGTGTCACCATGAAAAATGTCAAAAATGACAAATTTCAAGATGGCAAATATCAAAGATGTCAAATGACAAATGTCACAATGCTAAATGTCAAAAATGACAAATTTCAAGATGGCAAATGTCAAAGATGTCAAATGACAAATGTCACAATGCTAAATGTCAAAAATGAAAAGTGTCACCATGAAAAATGTCACAAATGACAAATTTCAAGATGGCAAATGTCAAAGATGTCAAATGACAAATGTCACAATGCTAAATGTCAAAAATAAAAAGTGTCAACATGAAAAATGTCAAAAATAACAAATTTCAAGATGGCAAATGTCAAAGATGTCAAATGACAAATGTCACAATGCTAAATGTCAAAAATGAAAAGTGTCACCATGAAAAATGTCAAAAATGACAAATTTCAAGATGGCAAATGTCAAAGATGTCAAATAACAAATGTCACAATGATAAATGTCAAAAATGAAAAGTGTCACCATGAAAAATGTCAAAAATGACAAATTTTAAGATGGCAAATGTCAAAGATGTCAAATGACAAATGTCACAATGCTAAATGTCAAAAATAAAAAGTGTCACCATGAAAAATGTCAAAAATGACAAATTTTAAGATGGCAAATATCAAAGATGTCAAATGACAAATGTCACAATGCTAAATGTCAAAAATGACAAATTTCAAGATGGCAAATGTCAAAGATGTCAAATCACAAATGACACAATGCTAAATGTCAAAAATGAAAAGTGTCACCATGAAAAATGTCAAAAATGACAAATTTCAAGATGGCAAATGTCAAAGATGTCAAATGACAAATGTCACAATGCTAAATGTCAAAAATGAAAAGTGTCACCATGAAAAATGTCAAAAATGACAAATTTCAAGATGGCAAATGTCAAAGATGTCAAATGACAAATGTCACAATGCTAAATGTCAAAAATGAAAAGTGTCACCATGAAAAATGTCAAAAATAACAAATTTCAAGATGGCAAATATCAAAGATGTCAAAACTGACAAATGTCACACTGCTAAATGTCAAAAATAATAAGTGTCACCATGAAAAATGTCAAAAATGACAAATTTCAAGATGGCAAATGTCCAAGATGTCAAATGACAAATGTCACAATGCTAAATGTCAAAAATGACAAATTTCAAGATGGCAAATGTCAAAGATGTCAAATGACAAACGTCACAATGCTAAATGTCCAAAATGAAAAGTGTCACCATGAAAAATGTCAAAAATGACAAATTTCAAGATGGCAAATATCAAAGATGTCAAATGACAAATGTCACAATGCTAAATGTCAAAAATGACAAATTTCAAGATGGCAAATGTCAAAGATGTCAAATGACAAATGTCACAATGCTAAATGTCAAAAATGAAAAGTGTCACCATGAAAAATGTCAAAAATGACAAATTTCAACATGGCAAATGTCAAAGATGTCAAATGACAAATGTCACAATGCTAAATGTCAAAAATGAAAAGTGTCACCATGAAAAATGTCAAAAATAACAAATTTCAAGATGGCAAATGTCAAAGATGTCAAATGACAAATGTCACAATGCTAAAAGTCAAAAATAAAAAGTGTCAACCTGAAAAATGTCAAAAATAACAAATTTCAAGATGGCAAATATCAAAGATGTCAAATGACAAATGTCACAATGCTAAATGTCAAAAATAAAAAGTGTCACCATGAAAAATGTCAAAAATGACAAATTTCAAGATGGCAAATGTCAAAACTGACAAATGTCACAATGCTAAATGTCAAAAATGATAAGTGTCACCATGAAAAATGTCAAAAATGACAAATTTCAGGATGGCAAATGTCCAAGATGTCAAATGACAAATGTCACAATGCTAAATGTCAAAAATGACAAATTTCAAGATGGCAAATGTCAAAGATGTCAAATGACAAATGTCACAATGCTAAATGTCAAAAATGAAAAGTGTCACCATGAAAAATGTCAAAAATGACAAATTTCAAGATGGCAAATGTCAAAGATGTCAAATGACAAATGTCACAATGCTAAATGTCAAAAATGAAAAGTGTCACCATGAAAAATGTCAAAAATAACAAATTTCAAGATGGCAAATGTCAAAGATGTCAAATGACAAATGTCACAATGCTAAATGTCAAAAATGAAAAGTATCACCATGAAAAATGTCAAAAATGACAAATTTCAAGATGGCAAATGTCAAAGATGTCAAATGACAAATGTCACAATGCTAAATGTCAAAAATGAAAAGTGTCACCATGAAAAATGTCAAAAATGACAAATTTCAAGATGGCAAATGTCAAAGATGTCAAAAGACAAATGTCACAATGCTAAATGTCAAAAATGAAAAGTGTCACAATGAAAAATGTCAAAAATGACAAATTTCAAGATGGCAAATGTCCAAGATGTCAAATGACAAATGTCACAATGCTAAATGTCAAAAATGAAAAGTGTCACCATGAAAAATGTCAAAAATGACAAATTTCAAGATGGCAAATATCAAAGATGTCAAATGACAAATGTCACAATGCTAAATGTCAAAAATAAAAAGTGTCAAAAATGACAAATTTCAAGATGGCAAATGTCCAAGATGTCAAATGACAAATGTCACAATGCTAAATGTCAAAAATGAAAAGTGTCACCGTGAAAAATGTCAAAAATGACAAATTTCAAGATGGCAAATGTCAAAACTGACAAATGTCACAATGCTAAATGTCAAAAATGATAAGTGTCACCATGAAAAATGTCAAAAATGACAAATTTCAAGATGAGAAATGTCCGAGATGTCAAATGACAAATGTCACAATGCTAAATGTCAAAAATGAAAAGTGTCACCATGAAAAATGTCAAAAATGACAAATTTCAAGATGGCAAATATCAAAACTGACAAATATCACAATGCTAAATGTCAAAATTGATAAGTGTCACCATGAAAAATGTCAAAAATGACAAATTTCAAGATGGCAAATGTCCAAGATGTCAAATGACAAATGTCACAATGCTAAATGTCAAAAATGAAAAGTGTCACCATGAAAAATGTCAAAAATGACAAATTTCAAGATGGCAAATATCAAAGATGTCAAATGACAAATGTCACAATGCTAAATGTCAAAAATAAAAAGTGTCAAAAATGTTAAATTTCAAGATGGCAAATGTCTAAGATGTCAAATGAAAAATGTCACAATGCTAAATGTCAAAAATGAAAAGTGTCACCGTGAAAAATGTCAAAAATGACAAATTTCAAGATGGCAAATGTCAAAACTGACAAATGTCACAATGCTAAATGTCAAAAATGATAAGTGTCACCATGAAAAATGTCAAAAATGACAAATTTCAAGATGGCAAAGGTCCGAGATGTCAAATGACAAATGTACAATGCTAAATGTCAAAAATGAAAAGTGTCACCATGAAAAATGTCAAAAATGACAAATTTCAAGATGGCAAATGTAAAAGATGTCAAATGACAAATGTCACAATGCTAAATGTCAAAAATGAAAAGTGTCAAAAATGACAAATTTCAAGATGGCAAATGTCTAAGATGTCAAATGACAAATTTCACAATGCTAAATGTCAAAAATGAAAAGTGTCACCATGAAAAATGTCAAAAATGACAAATTTCAAGATGGCAAATGTCAAAAATGTCAAATGACAAATGTCACAATGCTAAATGTCAAAAATGAAAAGTGTCCCCATGAAAAATGTCAATAATGACAAATTTCAAGATGGCAAATGTCAAAGATGTCAAATGACAAATGTCACAATGATAAATGCCAAAATGAAAAGTGTCACCATGAAAAATGTCAAAAATGACAAATTTCAAGATGGCAAATGTCAAAGATGTCAAATGACAAATGTCACAAGCTAAATGTCAAAAATGAAAAGTGTCACCATAAAAAATGTCAAAAATGACAAATTTCAAGATGGCAAATATCAAAGATGTCAAATGACAAATGTCACAATGCTAAATGTCAAAAATGACAAATTTCAAGATGGCAAATGTTAAAGATGTCAAATGACAAATGTCACAATGCTAAATGTCAAAAATGAAAAGTGTCACCATGAAAAATGTCAAAAATGACAAATTTCAAGATGGCAAATGTCAAAGATGTCAAATGACAAATGTCACAATGCTAAATGTCAAAAAATGAAAAGTGTCACCATGAAAAATGTCAAAAATAACAAATTTCAAGATGGCAAATGTCAAAGATGTCAAATGACAAATATCACAATGCTAAATGTCAAAAATGAAAAGTGTCACCATGAAAAATGTCAAAAATGACAAATTTTAAGATGGCAAATGTCAAAGATGTCAAATGACAAATGTCACAATGCTAAATGTCACAAATGAAAAGTGTCACCATGAAAAATGTCAAAAATGACAAATTTCAAGATGGCAAATGTCAAAGATGTCAAATGACAAATGTCACAATGCTAAATGTCAAAAATGAAAAGTGTCACCATAAAAAATGTCAAAAATAACAAATTTCAAGATGGCAAATATCAAAGATGTCAAATGACAAATGTCACAATGCTAAATGTCAAAAATGACAAATTTCAAGATGGCAAATGTCAAAGATGTCAAATGACAAATGTCACAATGCTAAATGTCAAAAATAAAAAGTGTCACCATGAAAAATGTCAAAAATGACAAATTTCAAGATGGCAAATGTCAAAGATGTCAATTGACAAATGTCACAATGCTAAATGTCAAAAATGAAAAGTGTCACCATGAAAAATGTCAAAAATAACAAATTTCAAGATGGCAAATGTCAAAGATGTCAAATGACAAATATCACAATGCTAAATGTCAAAAATGAAAAGTGTCACCATGAAAAATGTCAAAAATGACAAATTTTAAGATGGCAAATGTCAAAGATGTCAAACGACAAATGTCACAATGCTAAATGTCACAAATGAAAAGTGTCACCATGAAAAATGTCAAAAATAACAAATTTCAAGATGGCAAATGTCAAAGATGTCAAATGACAAATGTCACAATGCTAAATGTCAAAAATGAAAAGTGTCACCATGAAAAATGTCAAAAATGACAAATTTCAAGATGGCAAATGTCAAAACTGACAAATGTCACAATGCTAAATGTCAAAAATGATAAGTGTCACCATGAAAAATGTCAAAAATGACAAATTTCAAGATGGCAAATCTCCAAGATGTCAAATGACAAATGTCACAATGCTAAATGTCAAAAATGACAAATTTCAAGATGGCAAATGTCAAAGATGTCAAATAACAAATGTCACAATGCTAAATGTCAAAAATGAAAAGTGTCACCATGAAAAATGTCAAAAATGACAAATTTTAAGATGGCAAATGTCAAAGATGTCAAATGACAAATGTTACAATGCTAAATGTTAAAAATGAAAAGTGTCACCATGAAAAATGTCAAAAATAACAAATTTCAAGATGGCAAATGTCAAAGATGTCAAAACTGACAAATGTCACAATGCTAAATGTCAAAAATGATAAGTGTCACCATGAAGAATGTCAAAAATGACAAATTTCAAGATGGCAAATGTCCAAGATGTCAAATGACAAATGTCACAATGCTAGATGTCAAAAATGAAAAGTGTCACCATGAAAAATGTCAAAAATAACAAATTTCAAGATGGCAAATGTCAAAGATGTCAAATGACAAATGTCACAATGCTAAATGTCATAAATGAAAAGTGTCACCATGAAAAATGTCAAAAATGACAAATTTTAAGATGGCAAATGTCAAAACTGACAAATGTCATAATGCTAAATGTCAAAAATCATAAGTGTCACCATGAAAAATGTCAAAAATGACAAACTTCAAGATGGCAAATGTCCACGATGTCAAATGACAAATGTCACAATGCTTAATGTCAAAAATGACAAATTTCAAGATGGCAAATGTCAAAGATGTCAAATGACAAATGTCACAATGCTAAATGTTAAAAATGAAAAGTGTCACCATGAAAAATGTCAAAAATGACAAATTTCAAGATGGCAAATGTCAAAGATGTCAAATGACAAATGTCACAATGCTAAATGTCAAAAATAAAAAGTGTCAACCTGAAAAATGTCAAAAATAACAAATTTCAAGATGGCAAATGTCAAAGATGTCAAATGACAAATGTGACAATGCTAAAAGTCAAATATGAAAAGTGTCACCATAAAAAATGTCAAAAATGACAAATTTCAAGATGGCAAATATCAAAACTGACAAATGTCACAATGCTAAATGTCAAAAATGATAAGTGTCACCATGAAAAATGTCAAAAATGACAAATTTCAAGATGGCAAATGTCCAAGATGTCAAGTGACAAATGTCACAATGCTAAATGTCAAAAATGATAAGTGTCACCATGAAAAATGTCAAAAATGACAAATTTCAAGATGGCAAATGTCCAAGATGTCAAGTGACAAATGTCACAATGCTAAATGTCAAAAATGACAAATTTCAAGATGGCAAATGTCTAAGATATGTCAAATAAAAAATGTCACAATGCTAAATGTCAAAAATGAAAAGTGTCACCATGAAAAATGTCAAAAATAACAAATTTCAAAATGGCAAATGTCAAAGATGTCAAATGACAAATATCACAATGCTAAATGTCAAAAATGAAAAGTGTCACCATGCAAAATGTCAAAAATGACAAATTTCAAGATGGCAAATGTCAAAGATGTCAAATGACAAATGTCACAATGCTAAATGTCAAAAATGAAAAGTGTCACCATGAAAAATGTCAAAAATAACAAATTTCAAGATGGCAAATGTCAAAGATGTCAAATGACAAATGTCACAATGCTAAATGTTAAAAATGAAAAGTGTCACCATGAAAAATGTCAAAAATAACAAATTTCAAGATGGCAAATGTCAAAGATGTCAAATGACAAATATCACAATGCTAAATGTCAAAAATGAAAAGTGTCACCATGAAAAATGTCAAAAATGACAAATTTTAAGATGGCAAATGTTAAAGATGTCAAATGACAAATGTCACAATGCTAAATGTCAAAAATGACAAATTTCAAGATGGCAAATGTTAAAGATGTCAAATGACAAATGTCACAATGCTAAATATCAAAAATGAAAAGTGTCACCATGAAAAATGTCAAAAATGACAAATTTCAAGATGGCAAATGTCAAAGATGTCAAATGACAAATGTCACAATGCTAAATGTCAAAAAATGAAAAGTGTCACCATGAAAAATGTCAAAAATAACAAATTTCAAGATGGCAAATGTCAAAGATGTCAAATGACAAATATCACAATGCTAAATGTCAAAAATGAAAAGTGTCACCATGAAAAATGTCAAAAATGACAAATTTTAAGATGGCAAATATCAAAGATGTCAAATGACAAATGTCACAATGCTAAATGTCAAAAATGACAAATTTCAAGATGGCAAATGTTAAAGATGTCAAATGACAAATGTCACAATGCTAAATGTCAAAAATGAAAAGTGTCACCATGAAAAATGTCAAAAATGACAAATTTCAAGATGGCAAATGTCAAAGATGTCAAATGACAAATGTCACAATGCTAAATGTCAAAAAATGAAAAGTGTCACCATGAAAAATGTCAAAAATAACAAATTTCAAGATGGCAAATGTCAAAGATGTCAAATGACAAATATCACAATGCTAAATGTCAAAAATGAAAAGTGTCACCATGAAAAATGTCAAAAATGACAAATTTTAAGATGGCAAATGTCAAAGATGTCAAATGACAAATGTCACAATGCTAAATGTCACAAATGAAAAGTGTCACCATGAAAAATGTCAAAAATGACAAATTTCAAGATGGCAAATGTCAAAGATGTCAAATGACAAATGTCACAATGCTAAATGTCAAAAATGAAAAGTGTCACCATAAAAAATGTCAAAAATAACAAATTTCAAGATGGCAAATATCAAAGATGTCAAATGACAAATGTCACAATGCTAAATGTCAAAAATGACAAATTTCAAGATGGCAAATGTCAAAGATGTCAAATGACAAATGTCACAATGCTAAATGTCAAAAATAAAAAGTGTCACCATGAAAAATGTCAAAAATGACAAATTTCAAGATGGCAAATGTCAAAGATGTCAATTGACAAATGTCACAATGCTAAATGTCAAAAATGAAAAGTGTCACCATGAAAAATGTCAAAAATAACAAATTTCAAGATGGCAAATGTCAAAGATGTCAAATGACAAATATCACAATGCTAAATGTCAAAAATGAAAAGTGTCACCATGAAAAATGTCAAAAATGACAAATTTTAAGATGGTAAATGTCAAAGATGTCAAATGACAAATGTCACAATGCTAAATGTCACAAATGAAAAGTGTCACCATGAAAAATGTCAAAAATAACAAATTTCAAGATGGCAAATGTCAAAGATGTCAAATGACAAATGTCACAATGCTAAATGTCAAAAATGAAAAGTGTCACCATGAAAAATGTCAAAAATGACAAATTTCAAGATGGCAAATGTCAAAACTGACAAATGTCACAATGCTAAATGTCAAAAATGATAAGTGTCACCATGAAAAATGTCAAAAATGACAAATTTCAAGATGGCAAATCTCCAAGATGTCAAATGACAAATGTCACAATGCTAAATGTCAAAAATGACAAATTTCAAGATGGCAAATGTCAAAGATGTCAAATGACAAATGTCACAATGCTAAATGTCAAAAATGAAAAGTGTCACCATGAAAAATGTCAAAAATGACAAATTTCAAGATGGCAAATGTCAAAACTGACAAATGTCACAATGCTAAATGTCAAAAATGATAAGTGTCACCATGAAAAATGTCAAAAATGACAAATTTCAAGATGGCAAATCTCCAAGATGTCAAATGACAAATGTCACAATGCTAAATGTCAAAAATGACAAATTTCAAGATGGCAAATGTCAAAGATGTCAAATGACAAATGTCACAATGCTAAATGTCAAAAATGAAAAGTGTCACCATGAAAAATGTCAAAAATGACAAATTTCAAGATGGCAAATGTCAAAGATGTCAAATGACAAATGTCACAATGCTAAATGTCAAAAATGAAAAGTGTCACCATGAAAAATGTCAAAAATAACAAATTTCAAGATGGCAAATGTCAAAGATGTCAAAACTGACAAATGTCACAATGCTAGATGTCAAAAATGAAAAGTGTCACCATGAAAAATGTCAAAAATAACAAATTTCAAGATGGCAAATGTCCAAGATGTCAAATGACAAATGTCACAATGCTAGATGTCAAAAATGAAAAGTGTCACCATGAAAAATGTCAAAAATAACAAATTTCAAGATGGCAAATGTCAAAGATGTCAAATGACAAATGTCACAATGCTAAATATCAAAAATGAAAAGTGTCACCATGAAAAATGTCAAAAATGACAAATTTTAAGATGGCAAATGTCAAAGATGTCAAATGACAAATGTCACAATGCTAAATATCAAAAATGAAAAGTGTCACCATGAAAAATGTCAAAAATGACAAATTTTAAGATGGCAAATGTCAAAACTGACAAATGTCATAATGCTAAATGTCAAAAATGATAAGTGTCACCATGAAAAATGTCAAAAATGACAAACTTCAAGATGGCAAATGTCCACGATGTCAAATGACAAATGTCACAATGCTTAATGTCAAAAATGACAAATTTCAAGATGGCAAATGTCAAAGATGTCAAATGACAAATGTAACAATGCTAAATGTTAAAAATGAAAAGTGTCACCATGAAAAATGTCAAAAATGACAAATTTCAAGATGGCAAATGTCAAAGATGTCAAATGACAAATGTCACAATGCTAAATGTCAAAAATGAAAAGTGTCACCATGAAAAATGTCAAAAATAACAAATTTCAAGATGGCAAATGTCAAAGATGTCAAATGACAAATGTGACAATGCTAAAAGTCAAATATGAAAAGTGTCACCATAAAAAATGTCAAAAATGACAAATTTCAAGATGGCAAATATCAAAACTGACAAATGTCACAATGCTAAATGTCAAAAAGGATAAGTGTCACCATGAAAAATGTCAAAAATGACAAATTTCAAGATGGCAAATGTCCAAGATGTCAAGTGACAAATGTCACAATGCTAAATGTCAAAAATGACAAATTTCAAGATGGCAAATGTCTAAGATATGTCAAATAAAAAATGTCACAATGCCAAATGTCAAAAATGAAAAGTGTCACCATGAAAAATGTCAAAAATAACAAATTTCAAGATGGCAAATGTCAAAGATGTCAAATGACAAATATCACAATGCTAAATGTCAAAAATGAAAAGTGTCACCATGCAAAATGTCAAAAATGACAAATTTCAAGATGGCAAATGTCAAAGATGTCAAATGACAAATGTCACAATGCTAAATGTCAAAAAGGAAAAGTGTCACCATGAAAAATGTCAAAAATAACAAATTTCAAGATGGCAAATGTCAAAGATGTCAAATGACAAATGTCACAATGCTAAATGTCAAAAATGAAAAGTGTCACCATGAAAAATGTCAAAAATGACAAATTTCAAGATGGCAAATGTCAAAGATGTCAAATGACAAATGTCACAATGCTAAATGTCAAAAATGAAAAGTGTCACCATGAAAAATGTCAAAAATAACAAATTTCAAGATGGCAAATGTCAAAGATGTCAAATGACAAATGTCACAATGCTAAATGTCAAAAATGAAAAGTGTCACCATGAAAAATGTCAAAAATGACAAATTTTAAGATGGCAAATGTCAAAACTGACAAATGTCAGAATGCTAAATGTCAAAAATGATAAGTGTCACCATGAAAAATGTCAAAAATGACAAATTTCAAGATGGCAAATGTCCAAGATGTCAAATGACAAATGTCACAATGCTAAATGTCAAAAATGACAAATTTCAAGATGGCAAATGTCAAAGATGTCAAATGACAAATGTCACAATGCTAAATGTCAAAAATGAAAAGTGTCACCATGAAAAATGTCAAAAATGACAAATTTCAAGATGGCAAATGTAAAAGATGTCAAATGACAAATGTCACAATGCTAAATGTCAAAAATGAAAAGTGTCACCATGAAAAATGTCAAAAATAACAAATTTCAAGATGGCAAATGTCAAAGATGTCAAATGACAAATGTCACAATGCTAAATGTCAAAAATGAAAAGTGTCACCATGAAAAATGTCAAAAATGACAAATTTCTAGATGGCAAATGTCAAACCTGACAAATGTCACAATGCTAAATGTCAAAAATGATAAGTTTCACCATGAAAAATGTCAAAAATGACAAATTTCAAGATGGCAAATGTCCAAGATGTCAAATGACAAATGTCACAATGCTAAATGTCAAAAATGACAAATTTCAAGATGGCAAATGTCAAAGATGTCAAATGACAAATGTCACAATGCTAAATGTCAAAAATGAAAAGTGTCACCAGGAAAAATGTCAAAAATAACAAATTTCAAGATGGCAAATGTCAAAGATGTCAAATGACAAATTTCACAATGCTAAATGTCAAAAATGACAAATTTCAAGATGGCAAATGTCAAAGATATCAAATGACAAATGTCACAATGCTAAATGTCAAAAATGATAAGTGTCACCATGAAAAATGTCAAAAATAACAAATTTCAAGATGGCAAAGGTCCAAGATGTCAAATGACAAATGTCACAATGCTAAATGTCAAAAATGAAAAATTTCAAGATGGCAAATGTCAAAGATGTCAAATGACAAATGTCACAATGCTAAATGTCAAAAATGAAAAGTGTCACCATAAAAAATGTCAAAAATGACAAATTTCAAAATGGCAAATGTCAAAGATGTCAAATGACAAATGTCACAATGCTAAATGTCAAAAATGAAAAGTGTCACCATAAAAAATGTCAAAAATAACAAATTTCAAGATGGCAAATGTCAAAGATGTCAAAACTGACAAATGTCACAATGCTAAATGTCAAAAATGATAAGTGTCACAATGAAAAATGTCAAAAATAACAAATTTCAAGATGGCAAATGTCCAAGATGTCAAATGACAAATGTCACAATGCTAAATGTCAAAAATGAAAAGTGTCACCATGAAAAATGTCAAAAATGACAAATTTCAAAATGGCAAATATCAAAGATGTCAAATGACAAATGTCACAATGCTAAATGTCAAAAATGACAAATTTCAAGATGGCAAATGTCACAATGCTAAATGTCAAAAGTGAAAAGTCTCACCATGAAATATGTCAAAAATGACAAATTTCAAGATGGCAAATATCAAAGATGTCAAATGACAAATGTCACAATGCTAAATGTCAATAATGAAAAGCGTCACCATGAAAAATGTCAAAAATAACAAATTTCAAGATGGCAAATATCAAAGATGTCAAATGACAAATGTCACAATGCTAAATGTCAAAAATGAAAAGTGTCACCATGAAAAATGTCAAAAATGACAAATTTCAAAATGGCAAATATCAAAGATGTCAAATGACAAATGTCACAATGCTAAATGTCAAAAATGAAAAGTGTCACCATGAAAAATATCAAAAATGACAAATTTCAAGATGGCAAATATCAAAGATGTCAAATGACAAATGTCACAATGCTAAATGTCAAAAATGACAAATTTCAAGATGGCAAATGTCAAAGATGTCAAATGACAAATGTCACAATGCTAAATGTCAAAAGTAAAAAGTGTCACCATGACAAATATCAAAAATGACAAATTTCAAGATGGCAAATGTCAAAGATGTCAAATGACAAATGTCACAATGCTAAATGTCAAAAATGATAAGTGTCACCATGAAAAATGTCAAAAATGACAAATTTCAAGATGGCAAATGTCAAAGATGTCAAATGACAAATGTCACAATGCTAAATGTCAAAAATGAAAAGTGTCACCATGAAAAATGTCAAAAATAACAAATTTTAAGATGGCAAATGTCAAAGATGTCAAATGACAAATGTCACAATGCTAAATGTCAAAAATGAAAAGGGTCACCATGAAAAATGTCAAAAATGACAAATTTCAAGATGGCAAATATCAAAACTGACAAATGTCACAATGCTAAATGTCAAAAATGATAAGTGTCACCATGAAAAATGTCAAAAATGACAAATTTCAAGATGGCAAATGTCAAAGATGTCAAATGACAAATGTCACAATGCTAAATGTCAAAAATGAAAAGTGTCACCATAAAAAATGTCAAAAATGACAAATTTCAAGATGGCAAATGTCAAAGATGTCAAATGACAAATGTCACAATGCTAAATGTCAAAAATGACAAATTTCAAGATGGCAAATGTCAAAACTGACAAATGTCACAATGCTAAATGTCAAAAATGAAAAGTGTCAAAAATGACAAATTTCAAGATGGCAAATGTCTAAGATGTCAAATGACAAATGTCACAATGCTAAATGTCAAAAATGAAAAGTGTCACCATGAAAAATGTCCAAAATGAAAAATTTCAAGATGGCAAATGTCAAAACTGAGAAATGTCACAATGCTAAATGTCAAAAATGAAAAGTGTCACCATAAAATGTCAAAAATGACAAATTTCAAGATGGCAAATGTCAAAGATGTCAAATGACAAATGTCACAATGCTAAATGTCAAAAATGAAAAGTGTCAAAAATGACAAATTTCAAGATGGCAAATGTCAAAACTGACAAATGTCACAATGCTAAATGTCAAAAATGACAAATTTCAAGATAGCAAATGTCAAAGATGTCAAATGACAAATGTCACAATGCTAAATGTCAAAAATGAAAAGTGTCACCATGAAAAATGTCAAAAATGACAAATTTCAAGATGGCAAATGTCAAAACTGACAAATGTCACAATGCTAAATGTCAAAAATGAAAAGTCTTACCATGAAAAATGTCAAAAATAACAAATTTCAAGATGGCAAATGTCAAAGATGTCAAATGACAAATGTCACAATGCTAAATGTCAAAAATGAAAAGTGTCACCATGAAAAATGTCAAAAATAACAAATTTCAAGATGGCAAATGTCAAAGATGTCAAATGACAAATGTTACAATGCAAAATGTCAAAAATGAAAAGTGTCACCATGAAAAATGTCAAAAATGACAAATTTCAAGATGGCAAATGTCAAAGATGTCAAATAACAAATGTCACAATGCTAAATGTCAAAAATGAAAAGTGTCACCATGAAAAATGTCAAAAATAACAAATTTCAAGATGGCAAATGCCAAAGATGTCAGTTGACAAATGTCACAATGCTAAATGTCAAAAATGAAAAGTGTCACCATGAAAAATGTCAAAAATGACAAATTTCAAGATGGCAAATGTTAAAACTGACAAATGTCACAATGCTAAATGTCAAAAATGAAAAGTGTCACCATGAAAAATGTCAAAAATAACAAATTTCAAGATGGCAAATGTCAAAGATGTCAAATGACAAATGTCACAATGCTAAATGTCAAAAATGAAAAGTGTCACCATGAAAAATGTCAAAAATGACAAATTTCAAAATGGCAAATATCAAAGATGTCAAATGACAAATGTCACAATGCTAAATGTCAAAAATGACAAATTTCAAGATGGCAAATGTCACAATGCTAAATGTCAAAAGTGAAAAGTGTCACCATGAAATATGTCAAAAATGACAAATTTCAAGATGGCAAATGTCAAAGATGTCAAATGACAAATGTCACAATGCTAAATGTCAAAAATGATAAGTGTCACCATGAAAAATGTCAAAAATAACAAATTTCAAGATGGCAAATATCAAAGATGTCAAATGACAAATGTCACAATGCTAAATGTCAAAAATGAAAAGAGTCACCATGAAAAATGTCAAAAATGACAAATTTCAAAATGGCAAATATCAAAGATGTCAAATGACAAATGTCACAATGCTAAATGTCAAAAATAAAAAGTGTCACCATGAAAAATGTCAAAAATAACAAATTTCAAGATGGCAAATGTCAAAGATGTCAAATGACAAATGTCACAATGCTAAATGTCAAAAATGATAAGTGTCACCATAAAAATGTCAAAAATAACAAATTTCAAGATGGCAAATGACAAAGATGTCAAATGACAAATGTCACAATGCTAAATGTCAAAAATGAAAAGTGTCACCATGAAAAATGTCAAAAATGACAAATTTCAAGATGGCAAATATCAAAGATGTCAAATGACAAATGTCACAATGCTAAATGTCAAAAATGACAAATTTCTAGATGGCAAATGTCAAAGATGTCAAATGAGAAATGTCACAATGCTAAATGTCAAAAGTGAAAAGTGTCACCAAGAAAAATGTCAAAAATGACAAATTTCAAGATGGCAAATGTCAAAGATGTCAAATGACAAATGTCACAATGCTAAATGTCAAAAATGATAAGTGTCACCATAAAAAATGTCAAAAATAACAAATTTCAAGATGGCAAATGTCAAATGACAAATGTCACAATGCTAAATGTCAAAAATGAAAAGTGTCACCATGAAAAATGTCAAAAATGACAAATTTCAAGATGGCAAATGTCAAAGATGTCAATTGACAAATGTCACAATGCTAAATGTCAAAAATGAAAAGTGTCACCATGAAAAATGTCAAAAATAACAAATTTCAAGATGGCAAATGTCAAAGATGTCAAATGACAAATGTCACAATGCTAAATGTCAAAAATGAAAAGGGTCACCATGAAAAATGTCAAAAATGACAAATTTCAAGATGGCAAATATCAAAACTGACAAATGTCACAATACTAAATGTCAAAAATGATAAGTGTCACCATGAAAAATGTCAAAAATGACAAATTTCAAGATGGCAAATGTCAAAGATGTCAAATGACAAATGTCACAATGCTAAATGTCAAAAATGAAAAGTGTCACCATGAAAAATGTCAAAAATGACAAATTTCAAGATGGCAAATGTCAAAGATGTCAAATGACAAATGTCACAATGCTAAATGTCAAAAATGACAAATTTCAAGATGGCAAATGTCAAAACTGACAAATGTCACAATGCTAAATGTCAAAAATGAAAAGTGTCAAAAATGACAAATTTCAAGATGGCAAATATCTAAGATGTCAAATGACAAATGTCACAATGCTAAATGTCAAAAATGAAAAGTGTCACCATGAAAAATGTCAAAAATGAAAAATTTCAAGATGGCAAATATCAAAATGTCACAATGCTAAATGTCAAAAATGAAAAGTGTCACCATAAAATGTCAAAAATGACAAATTTCAAGATGGCAAATGTCAAAGATGTCAAATGACAAATGTCACAATGCTAAATGTCAAAAATGAAAAGTGTCACCATGAAAAATGTCAAAAATGACAAATTTCAAGATGGCAAATGTCAAAACTGACAAATGTCACAATGCTAAATGTCAAAAATGAAAAGTGTCACCATGAAAAATGTCAAAAATAACAAATTTCAAGATGGCAAATGTCAAAGATGTCAAATGACAAATGTCACAATGCTAAATGTCAAAAATAACAAATTTCAAGATGGCAAATGTCAAAGATGTCAAATGTCACAATGCTAAATGTCAAAAATGAAAAGTGTCACCATGAAAAATGTCAAAAATAACAAATTTCAAGATGGCAAATGTCAAAGATGTCAAATGACAAATGTCACAATGCTAAATGTCAAAAATGAAAAGTGTCACCATGAAAAATGTCAAAAATGACAAATTTCAAGATGGCAAATTTCAAGATGGCAAATGTCAAAGATGTCAAATGACAAATGTCACGATGCTAAATGTCAAAAATAAAAAGTGTCACCATGAAAAATGTCAAAAATAACAAATTTCAAGATAGCAAATGTCAAAGATGTCAAATGACAAATGTCACAATGCTAAATGTCAAAAATGAAAAGTGTCACCATGAAAAATGTCAAAAATGACAAATTTCAAGATGGCAAATGTCAAAGATGTCAAATGACAAATGTCACAATGCTAAATGTCAAAAATGAAAAGTGTCACCATGAAAAATGTCAAAAATGACAAATTTCAAGATGGCAAATGTCAAAACTGACAAATGTCACAATGCTAAATGTCAAAAATGATAAGTGTCACCATGAAAAATGTCAAAAATGACAAATTTCAAGATGGCAAATGTCCAAGATGTCAAATGACAAATGTCACAATGCTAAATGTCAAAAGTGAAAAGTGTCACCATGAAAAATGTCAAAAATGACAAATTTTAAGATGGCAAATATCAAAGATGTCAAATGACAAATGTCACAATGCTAAATGTCAAAAATGATAAGTGTCACCATGAAAAATGTCAAAAATAACAAATTTCAAAATGGCAAATGTCAAAGATGTCAAATGACAAATGTCACAATGCTAAATGTCAAAAATGAAAAGTGTCACCATGAAAAATGTCAAAAATGACAAATTTCAAGATGGCAAATGTCAAAGATGTCAAATGACAAATGTCACAATGCTAAATGGCAAATGTCAAAGATGTCAAATGACAAATGTCACAATGCTAAATGTCAAAAATGAAAAGTGTCACCATGAAAAATGTCAAAAATGACAATTTTCAAGATGGCAAATATCAAAACTGACAAATGTGACAATGCTAAATGTCAAAAATGATAAGTGTCACCATGAAAAATGTCAAAAATGACAAATTTCAAGATGACAAATGTCAAAACTGACAAATGTCACAATGCTAAATGTCAAAAATGAAAAGTGTCACCATGAAAAATGTCAAAAATGACAAATTTCAAGATGGCAAATGTTAAAGATGTCAAATGACAAATGTCACAATGCTAAATGTCAAAAATGAAAAGTGTCACCATGAAAAATGACAAAAATGACAAATTTCAAGATGGCAAATGTCAAAGATGTCAAATGACAAATGTCACAATGCTAAATGTCAAAAATGACAAA
Organism: Altica lythri; assembly: GCA_964028335.1. NCBI lineage: Eukaryota > Metazoa > Arthropoda > Insecta > Coleoptera > Chrysomelidae > Altica > Altica lythri. Next base: position 9,652,854 of record OZ034800.1, on the reverse strand, counting down.
TTTCAAGATGGCAAATGTCAAAACTGACAAATGTCACAATGCTAAATGTCAAAAATGAAAAGTGTCAAAAATGACAAATTTCAAGATGGCAAATGTCTAAGATGTCAAATGACAAATGTCACAATGCTAAATGTCAAAAATGAAAAGTGTCACCATGAAAAATGTCAAAAATGAAAAATTTCAAGATGGCAAATGTCAAAACTGAGAAATGTCACAATGCTAAATGTCAAAAATGAAAAGTGTCACCATAAAATGTCAAAAATGACAAATTTCAAGATGGCAAATGTCAAAGATGTCATATGTCAAATGTCACAATGCTAAATGTCAAAAATGAAAAGTGTCACCATGAAAAATGTCAAAAATGACAAATTTCAAGATGGCAAATGTCAAAACTGACAAATGTCACAATGCTAAATGTCAAAAATGAAAAGTGTCACTATGAAAAATGTCAAAAATAACAAATTTCAAGATGGCAAATGTCAAAGATGTCAAATGACAAATGTCACAATGCTAAATGTCAAAAATGACAAATTTCAAGATGGCAAATGTTAAAGATGTCAAATGACAAATGTTACAATGCTAAATGTCAAAAATGAAATGTGTCACCATGAAAAATGTCAAAAATGACAAATTTCAAGATGGCAAATGTCAAAGATGTCAAATGACAAATGTCACAATGCTAAATGTCAAAAATGAAAAGTGTCACCATGAAAAATGTCAAAAATAACAAATTTCAAGATGGCAAATGTCAAAGATGTCAATTGACAAATGTCACAATGCTAAATGTCAAAAATGAAAAGTGTCACCATGAAAAATGTCAAAAATGACAAATTTCAAGATGGCAAATGTCAAAACTGACAAATGTCACAATGCTAAATGTCAAAAATGAAAAGTGTCACCATGAAAAATGTCAAAAATAACAAATTTCAAGATGGCAAATGTCAAAGATGTCAAATGACAAATGTCACAATGCTAAATGTCAAAAATGAAAAGTGTCACCATGAAAAATGTCAAAAATGACAAATTTCAAAATGGCAAATATCAAAGATGTCAAATGACAAATGTCACAATGCTAAATGTCAAAAATGACAAATTTCAAGATGGCAAATATCACAATGCTAAATGTCAAAAGTGAAAAGTGTCACCATGAAATATGTCAAAAATGACAAATTTCAAGATGGCAAATGTCAAAGATGTCAAATGACAAATGTCACAATGCTAAATGTCAAAAATGATAAGTGTTACCATGAAAAATGTCAAAAATAACAAATTTCAAGATGGCAAATGTCAAAGATGTCAAATGACAAATGTCACAATGCTAAATGTCAAAAATGAAAAGTGTCACCATGAAAAATGTCAAAAATGACAAATTTCAAGATGGCAAATGTCAAAGATGTCAAATGACAAATGTCACAATGCTAAATGTCAATAATGAAAAGCGTCACCATGAAAAATGTCAAAAATAACAAATTTCAAGATGGCAAATATCAAAGATGTCAAATGACAAATGTCACAATGCTAAATGTAAAAAATGAAAAGTGTCACCATGAAAAATGTCAAAAATGACAAATTTCAAAATGGCATATATCAAAGATGTCAAATGACAAATGTCACAATGCTAAATGTCAAAAATGAAAAGTGTCACCATGAAAAATGTCAAAAATAACAGATTTCAAGATGGCAAATGTCAAAGATGTTAAATGACAAATGTCACAATGCTAAATGTCAAAAATGAAAAGTGTCACCATGAAAAATGTCAAAAATGACAAATTTCAAGATGGCAAATATCAAAGATGTCAAATGACAAATGTCACAATGGTAAATGTCAAGAATGACAAATTTCAAGATGGCAAATGTCAAAGATGTCAAATGACAAATGTCACAATGCTAAATGTCAAAAGTGAAAAGTGTCACCATGAAAAATGTCAAAAATGACAAATTTCAAGATGGCAAATGTCAAAGATGTCAAATGACAAATGTCACAATGCTAAATGTCAAAAATGATAAGTGTCACCATGAAAAATGTCAAAAATAACAAATTTCAAGATGGCAAATGTCAAAGATGTCAAATGACAAATGTCACAATGCTAAATGTCAAAAATGAAAAGTGTCACCATGAAAAATGTCAAAAATGACAAATTTCAAGATGGCAAATGTCAAAGATGTCAAATGACAAATGTCACAATGCTAAATGTCAAAAATGAAAAGTGTCACCATGAAAAATGTCAAAAATAACAAATTTCAAGATGGCAAATGTCAAAGATGTCAAATGACAAATGTCACAATGCTAAATGTCAAAAATGAAAAGGGTCACCATAAAAAATGTCAAAAATGACAAATTTCAAGATGGCAAATGTCAAAGATGTCAAATGACAAATGTCACAATGCTAAATGTCAAAAATGAAAAGTGTCACCATGAAAAATGTCAAAAATGACAAATTTCAAGATGACAAATGTCAAAACTGACAAATGTCACAATGCTAAATGTCAAAAATGAAAAGTGTCACCATGAAAAATGTCAAAAATGACAAATTTCAAGATGGCAAATGTCAAAGATGTCAAATGACAAATGTCACAATGCTAAATGTCAAAAATGAAAAGTGTCACCATGAAAAATGTCAAAAATGACAAATTTCAAGATGGCAAATGTCAAAGATGTCAAATGACAAATGTCACAATGCTAAATGTCAAAAATGACAAATTTCAAGATGGCAAATGTCAAAACTGACAAATGTCACAATGCTAAATGTCAAAAATGAAAAGTGTCAAAAATGACAAATTTCAAGATGGCAAATGTCTAAGATGTCAAATGACAAATGTCACAATGCTAAATGTCAAAAATGAAAAGTGTCACCATGAAAAATGTCAAAAATGAAAAATTTCAAGATGGCAAATGTCAAAACTGAGAAATGTCACAATGCTAAATGTCAAAAATGAAAAGTGTCACCATAAAATGTCAAAAATGACAAATTTCAAGATGGCAAATGTCAAAGATGTCATATGACAAATGTCATAATGCTAAATGTCAAAAATGAAAAGTGTCACCATGAAAAATGTCAAAAATGACAAATTTCAAGATGGCAAATGTCAAAACTGACAAATGTCACAATGCTAAATGTCAAAAATGAAAAGTGTCACTATGAAAAATGTCAAAAATAACAAATTTTAAGATGGCAAATGTCAAAGATGTCAAATGACAAATGTCACAATGCTAAATGTCAAAAATGACAAATTTCAAGATGGCAAATGTCAAAGATGTCAAATGACAAATTTCACAATGCTAAATGTCAAAAATGAAAAGTGTCACCATGAAAAATGTCAAAAATGACAAATTTCAAGATGGCAAATGTCAAAACTGACAAATGTCACAATGCTAAATGTCAAAAATGAAAAGTCTCACTATGAAAAATGTCAAAAATAACAAATTTCAAGATGGCAAATGTCAAAGATGTCAAATGACAAATGTCACAATGCCAAATGTCAAAAATGAAAAGTGTCACCATGAAAAATGTCAAAAATAACAAATTTCAAGATGGCAAATGTCAAAGATGTCAAATGACAAATGTTACAATGCTAAATGTCAAAAATGAAAAGTGTCACCATGAAAAATGTCAAAAATGACAAATTTCAAGATGGCAAATGTCAAAGATGTCAAATGACAAATGTCACAATGCTAAATGTCAAAAATGAAGAGTGTCACCATGAAAAATGTCAAAAATAACAAATTTCAAGATGGCAAATGTCAAAGATGTCAATTGACAAATGTCACAATGCTAAATGTCAAAAATGAAAACTGTCACCATGAAAAATGTCAAAAATGACAAATTTCAAGATGGCAAATGTCAAAACTGACAAATGTCACAATGCTAAATGTCAAAAATGAAAAGTGTCACCATGAAAAATGTCAAAAATAACAAATTTCAAGATGGCAAATGTCAAAGATGTCAAATGACAAATGTCACAATGCTAAATGTCAAAAATGACAAATTTCAAGATGGCAAATGTCACAATGCTAAATGTCAAAAGTGAAAAGTGTCGTCACCATGAAAAATGACAAAAATGACAAATTTCAAGATGGCAAATGTCAAAACTGACAAATGTCACAATGCTAAATGTCAAAAATGATAAGTGTCACCATGAAAAATGTCAAAAATGACAAATTTCAAGATGGCAAATGTCCAAGATGTCAAATGACAAATGTCACAATGCTAAATGTCAAAAATGACAAATTTCAAGATGGCAAATGTCAAAGATGTCAAATGAAAAATGTCACAATGCTAAATGTCAAAAATGAAAAGTGTCACCATGAAAAATGTTAAAAATAACAAATTTCAAGATGGCAAATGTCAAAGATGTCAAATGACAAATATCACAATGCTAAATGTCAAAAATGAAAAGTGTCACCATGAAAAATGTCAAAAATGACAAATTTCAAGATGGCAAATGTCAAAGATGTCAAATGACAAATGTCACAATGCTAAATGTCAAAAATGAAAAGTGTCACCATAAAAAATGTCAAAAATAACAAATTTCAAGATGGCAAATGTCAAAGATGTCAAATGACAAATGTCACAATGCTAAATGTCAAAAATGAAAAGTGTCACCATGAAAAATGTCAAAAATGACAAATTTCAAGATGAGAAATGTCCGAGATGTCAAATGACAAATGTCACAATGCTAAATGTCAAAAATGAAAAGTGTCACCATGAAAAATGTCAAAAATGACAAATTTCAAGATGGAAAATATCAAAACTGACAAATATCACAATGCTAAATGTCAAAATTGATAAGTGTCACCATGAAAAATGTCAAAAATGACAAATTTCAAGATGGCAAATGTCCAAGATGTCAAATGACAAATGTCACAATGCTAAATGTCAAAAATGAAAAGTGTCACCATGAAAAATGTCAAAAATGACAAATTTCAAGATGGCAAATATCAAAGATGTCAAATGACAAATGTCACAATGCTAAATGTCAAAAATAAAAAGTGTCAAAAATGTTAAATTTCAAGATGGCAAATGTCTAAGATGTCAAATGAAAAATGTCACAATGCTAAATGTCAAAAATGAAAAGTGTCACCGTGAAAAATGTCAAAAATGACAAATTTCAAGATGGCAAATGTCAAAACTGACAAATGTCACAATGCTAAATGTCAAAAATGATAAGTGTCACCATGAAAAATGTCAAAAATGACAAATTTCAAGATGGCAAATGTCCGAGATGTCAAATGACAAATGTACAATGCTAAATGTCAAAAATGAAAAGTGTCACCATGAAAAATGTCAAAAATGACAAATTTCAAGATGGCAAATGTAAAAGATGTCAAATGACAAATGTCACAATGCTAAATGTCAAAAATGAAAAGTGTCAAAAATGACAAATTTCAAGATGGCAAATGTCTAAGATGTCAAATGACAAATTTCACAATGCTAAATGTCAAAAATGAAAAGTGTCACCGTGAAAAATGTCAAAAATGACAAATTTCAAGATGGCAAATGTCAAAGATGTCAAATGACAAATATCACAATGCTAAATGTCAAAAATGAAAAGTGTCACCATGAAAAATGTCAAAAATGACAAATTTCAAGATGGCAAATGTCAAAAATGTCAAATGACAAATGTCACAATGCTAAATGTCAAAAATGAAAAGTGTCCCCATGAAAAATGTCAATAATGACAAATTTCAAGATGGCAAATGTCAAAGATGTCAAATGACAAATGTCACAATGATAAATGCCAAAATGAAAAGTGTCACCATGAAAAATGTCAAAAATGACAAATTTCAAGATGGCAAATGTCAAAGATGTCAAATGACAAATGTCACAATGCTAAATGTCAAAAATGAAAAGTGTCACCATAAAAAATGTCAAAAATGACAAATTTCAAGATGGCAAATATCAAAGATGTCAAATGACAAATGTCACAATGCTAAATGTCAAAAATGACAAATTTCAAGATGGCAAATGTTAAAGATGTCAAATGACAAATGTCACAATGCTAAATGTCAAAAATGAAAAGTGTCACCATGAAAAATGTCAAAAATGACAAATTTCAAGATGGCAAATGTCAAAGATGTCAAATGACAAATATCACAATGCTAAATGTCAAAAATGAAAAGTGTCACCATGAAAAATGTCAAAAATGACAAATTTTAAGATGGCAAATGTCAAAGATGTCAAATGACAAATGTCACAATGCTAAATGTCACAAATGAAAAGTGTCACCATGAAAAATGTCAAAAATGACAAATTTCAAGATGGCAAATGTCAAAGATGTCAAATGACAAATGTCACAATGCTAAATGTCAAAAATGAAAAGTGTCACCATAAAAAATGTCAAAAATAACAAATTTCAAGATGGCAAATATCAAAGATGTCAAATGACAAATGTCACAATGCTAAATGTCAAAAATGACAAATTTCAAGATGGCAAATGTCAAAGATGTCAAATGACAAATGTCACAATGCTAAATGTCAAAAATAAAAAGTGTCACCATGAAAAATGTCAAAAATGACAAATTTCAAGATGGCAAATGTCAAAGATGTCAATTGACAAATGTCACAATGCTAAATGTCAAAAATGAAAAGTGTCACCATGAAAAATGTCAAAAATAACAAATTTCAAGATGGCAAATGTCAAAGATGTCAAATGACAAATATCACAATGCTAAATGTCAAAAATGAAAAGTGTCACCATGAAAAATGTCAAAAATGACAAATTTTAAGATGGCAAATGTCAAAGATGTCAAACGACAAATGTCACAATGCTAAATGTCACAAATGAAAGGTGTCACCATGAAAAATGTCAAAAATAACAAATTTCAAGATGGCAAATGTCAAAGATGTCAAATGACAAATGTCACAATGCTAAATGTCAAAAATGAAAAGTGTCACCATGAAAAATGTCAAAAATGACAAATTTCAAGATGGCAAATGTCAAAACTGACAAATGTCACAATGCTAAATGTCAAAAATGATAAGTGTCACCATGAAAAATGTCAAAAATGACAAATTTCAAGATGGCAAATCTCCAAGATGTCAAATGACAAATGTCACAATGCTAAATGTCAAAAATGACAAATTTCAAGATGGCAAATGTCAAAGATGTCAAATGACAAATGTCACAATGCTAAATGTTAAAAATGAAAAGTGTCACCATGAAAAATGTCAAAAATGACAAATTTCAAGATGGCAAATGTCCAAGATGTCAAATGACAAATGTCACAATGCTAGATGTCAAAAATGAAAAGTGTCACCATGAAAAATGTCAAAAATAACAAATTTCAAGATGGCAAATGTCAAAGATGTCAAATGACAAATGTCACAATGCTAAATGTCAAAAATGAAAAGTGTCACCATGAAAAATGTCAAAAATGACAAATTTTAAGATGGCAAATGTCAAAACTGACAAATGTCATAATGCTAAATGTCAAAAATCATAAGTGTCACCATGAAAAATGTCAAAAATGACAAACTTCAAGATGGCAAATGTCCACGATGTCAAATGACAAATGTCACAATGCTTAATGTCAAAAATGACAAATTTCAAGATGGCAAATGTCAAAGATGTCAAATGACAAATGTCACAATGCTAAATGTTAAAAATGAAAAGTGTCACCATGAAAAATGTCAAAAATGACAAATTTCAAGATGGCAAATGTCAAAGATGTCAAATGACAAATGTCACAATGCTAAATGTCAAAAATAAAAAGTGTCAACCTGAAAAATGTCAAAAATAACAAATTTCAAGATGGCAAATGTCAAAGATGTCAAATGACAAATGTGACAATGCTAAAAGTCAAATATGAAAAGTGTCACCATAAAAAATGTCAAAAATGACAAATTTCAAGATGGCAAATATCAAAACTGACAAATGTCACAATGCTAAATGTCAAAAATGATAAGTGTCACCATGAAAAATGTCAAAAATGACAAATTTCAAGATGGCAAATGTCCAAGATGTCAAGTGACAAATGTCACAATGCTAAATGTCAAAAATGATAAGTATCACCATGAAAAATGTCAAAAATGACAAATTTCAAGATGGCAAATGTCCAAGATGTCAAGTGACAAATGTCACAATGCTAAATGTCAAAAATGACAAATTTCAAGATGGCAAATGTCTAAGATATGTCAAATAAAAAATGTCACAATGCTAAATGTCAAAAATGAAAAGTGTCACCATGAAAAATGTCAAAAATAACAAATTTCAAAATGGCAAATGTCAAAGATGTCAAATGACAAATATCACAATGCTAAATGTCAAAAATGAAAAGTGTCACCATGCAAAATGTCAAAAATGACAAATTTCAAGATGGCAAATGTCAAAGATGTCAAATGACAAATGTCACAATGCTAAATGTCAAAAATGAAAAGTGTCACCATGAAAAATGTCAAAAATAACAAATTTCAAGATGGCAAATGTCAAAGATGTCAAATGACAAATGTCACAATGCTAAATGTTAAAAATGAAAAGTGTCACCATGAAAAATGTCAAAAATAACAAATTTCAAGATGGCAAATGTCAAAGATGTCAAATGACAAATATCACAATGCTAAATGTCAAAAATGAAAAGTGTCACCATGAAAAATGTCAAAAATGACAAATTTTAAGATGGCAAATGTTAAAGATGTCAAATGACAAATGTCACAATGCTAAATGTCAAAAATGACAAATTTCAAGATGGCAAATGTTAAAGATGTCAAATGACAAATGTCACAATGCTAAATGTCAAAAATGAAAAGTGTCACCATGAAAAATGTCAAAAATGACAAATTTCAAGATGGCAAATGTCAAAGATGTCAAATGACAAATGTCACAATGCTAAATGTCAAAAAATGAAAAGTGTCACCATGAAAAATGTCAAAAATAACAAATTTCAAGATGGCAAATGTCAAAGATGTCAAATGACAAATATCACAATGCTAAATGTCAAAAATGAAAAGTGTCACCATGAAAAATGTCAAAAATGACAAATTTTAAGATGGCAAATATCAAAGATGTCAAATGACAAATGTCACAATGCTAAATGTCAAAAATGACAAATTTCAAGATGGCAAATGTTAAAGATGTCAAATGACAAATGTCCCAATGCTAAATGTCAAAAATGAAAAGTGTCACCATGAAAAATGTCAAAAATGACAAATTTCAAGATGGCAAATGTCAAAGATGTCAAATGACAAATGTCACAATGCTAAATGTCAAAAAATGAAAAGTGTCACCATGAAAAATGTCAAAAATAACAAATTTCAAGATGGCAAATGTCAAAGATGTCAAATGACAAATATCACAATGCTAAATGTCAAAAATGAAAAGTGTCACCATGAAAAATGTCAAAAATGACAAATTTTAAGATGGCAAATGTCAAAGATGTCAAATGACAAATGTCACAATGCTAAATGTCACAAATGAAAAGTGTCACCATGAAAAATGTCAAAAATGACAAATTTCAAGATGGCAAATGTCAAAGATGTCAAATGACAAATGTCACAATGCTAAATGTCAAAAATGAAAAGTGTCACCATAAAAAATGTCAAAAATAACAAATTTCAAGATGGCAAATATCAAAGATGTCAAATGACAAATGTCACAATGCTAAATGTCAAAAATGACAAATTTCAAGATGGCAAATGTCAAAGATGTCAAATGACAAATGTCACAATGCTAAATGTCAAAAATAAAAAGTGTCACCATGAAAAATGTCAAAAATGACAAATTTCAAGATGGCAAATGTCAAAGATGTCAATTGACAAATGTCACAATGCTAAATGTCAAAAATGAAAAGTGTCACCATGAAAAATGTCAAAAATAACAAATTTCAAGATGGCAAATGTCAAAGATGTCAAATGACAAATATCACAATGCTAAATGTCAAAAATGAAAAGTGTCACCATGAAAAATGTCAAAAATGACAAATTTTAAGATGGCAAATGTCAAAGATGTCAAATGACAAATGTCACAATGCTAAATGTCACAAATGAAAAGTGTCACCATGAAAAATGTCAAAAATAACAAATTTCAAGATGGCAAATGTCAAAGATGTCAAATGACAAATGTCACAATGCTAAATGTCAAAAATGAAAAGTGTCACCATGAAAAATGTCCAAAATGACAAATTTCAAGATGGCAAATGTCAAAACTGACAAATGTCACAATGCTAAATGTCAAAAATGATAAGTGTCACCATGAAAAATGTCAAAAATGACAAACTTCAAGATGGCAAATGTCCACGATGTCAAATGACAAATGTCACAATGCTTAATGTCAAAAATGACAAATTTCAAGATGGCAAATGTCAAAGATGTCAAAACTGACAAATGTCACAATGCTAAATGTCAAAAATGATAAGTGTCACCATGAAGAATGTCAAAAATGACAAATTTCAAGATGGCAAATGTCCAAGATGTCAAATGACAAATGTCACAATGCTAGATGTCAAAAATGAAAAGTGTCACCATGAAAAATGTCAAAAATAACAAATTTCAAGATGGCAAATGTCAAAGATGTCAAATGACAAATGTCACAATGCTAAATGTCAAAAATGAAAAGTGTCACCATGAAAAATGTCAAAAATGACAAATTTTAAGATGGCAAATGTCAAAACTGACAAATGTCATAATGCTAAATGTCAAAAATGATAAGTGTCACCATGAAAAATGTCAAAAATGACAAACTTCAAGATGGCAAATGTCCACGATGTCAAATGACAAATGTCACAATGCTTAATGTCAAAAATGACAAATTTCAAGATGGCAAATGTCAAAGATGTCAAATGACAAATGTCACAATGCTAAATGTTAAAAATGAAAAGTGTCACCATGAAAAATGTCAAAAATGACAAATTTCAAGATGGCAAATGTCAAAGATGTCAAATGACAAATGTCACAATGCTAAATGTCAAAAATGAAAAGTGTCACCATGAAAAATGTCAAAAATAACAAATTTCAAGATGGCAAATGTCAAAGATGTCAAATGACAAATGTGACAATGCTAAAAGTCAAATATGAAAAGTGTCACCATAAAAAATGTCAAAAATGACAAATTTCAAGATGGCAAATATCAAAACTGACAAATGTCACAATGCTAAATGTCAAAAAGGATAAGTGTCACCATGAAAAATGTCAAAAATGACAAATTTCAAGATGGCAAATGTCCAAGATGTCAAGTGACAAATGTCACAATGCTAAATGTCAAAAATGACAAATTTCAAGATGGCAAATGTCTAAGATATGTCAAATAAAAAATGTCACAATGCTAAATGTCAAAAATGAAAGTGTCACCATGAAAAATGTCAAAAATAACAAATTTCAAGATGGCAAATGTCAAAGATGTCAAATGACAAATATCACAATGCTAAATGTCAAAAATGAAAAGTGTCACCATGCAAAATGTCAAAAATGACAAATTTCAAGATGGCAAATGTCAAAGATATCAAATGACAAATGTCACAATGCTAAATGTCAAAAACGAAAAGTGTCACCATGAAAAATGTCAAAAATAACAAATTTCAAGATGGCAAATGTCAAAGATGTCAAATGACAAATGTCACAATGCTAAATGTCAAAAATGAAAAGTGTCACCATGAAAAATGTCAAAAATGACAAATTTCAAGATGGCAAATGTCAAAGATGTCAAATGACAAATGTCACAATGCTAAATGTCAAAAATGAAAAGTGTCACCATGAAAAATGTCAAAAATAACAAATTTCAAGATGGCAAATGTCAAAGATGTCAAATGACAAATGTCACAATGCTAAATGTCAAAAATGAAAAGTGTCACCATGAAAAATGTCAAAAATGACAAATTTTAAGATGGCAAATGTCAAAACTGACAAATGTCAGAATGCTAAATGTCAAAAATGATAAGTGTCACCATGAAAAATGTCAAAAATGACAAATTTCAAGATGGCAAATGTCCAAGATGTCAAATGACAAATGTCACAATGCTAAATGTCAAAAATGACAAATTTCAAGATGGCAAATGTCAAAGATGTCAAATGACAAATGTCACAATGCTAAATGTCAAAAATGAAAAGTGTCACCATGAAAAATGTCAAAAATGACAAATTTCAAGATGGCAAATGTAAAAGATGTCAAATGACAAATGTCACAATGCTAAATGTCAAAAATGAAAAGTGTCACCATGAAAAATGTCAAAAAGTAACAAATTTCAAGATGGCAAATGTCAAAGATGTCAAATGACAAATGTCACAATGCTAAATGTCAAAAATGAAAAGTGTCACCATGAAAAATGTCAAAAATGACAAATTTCAAGATGGCAAATGTCAAACCTGACAAATGTCACAATGCTAAATGTCAAAAATGATAAGTTTCACCATGAAAAATGTCAAAAATGACAAATTTCAAGATGGCAAATGTCCAAGATGTCAAATGACAAATGTCACAATGCTAAATGTCAAAAATGACAAATTTCAAGATGGCAAATGTCAAAGATGTCAAATGACAAATGTCACAATGCTAAATGTCAAAAATGAAAAGTGTCACCAGGAAAAATGTCAAAAATAACAAATTTCAAGATGGCAAATGTCAAAGATGTCAAATGACAAATTTCACAATGCTAAATGTCAAAAATGACAAATTTCAAGATGGCAAATGTCAAAGATGTCAAATGACAAATGTCACAATGCTAAATGTCAAAAATGATAAGTGTCACCATGAAAAATGTCAAAAATAACAAATTTCAAGATGGCAAAGGTCCAAGATGTCAAATGACAAATGTCACAATGCTAAATGTCAAAAATGAAAAATTTCAAGATGGCAAATGTCAAAGATGTCAAATGACAAATGTCACAATGCTAAATGTCAAAAATGAAAAGTGTCACCATAAAAAATGTCAAAAATGACAAATTTCAAAATGGCAAATGTCAAAGATGTCAAATGACAAATGTCACAATGCTAAATGTCAAAAATGAAAAGTGTCACCATAAAAAATGTCAAAAATAACAAATTTCAAGATGGCAAATGTCAAAGATGTCAAAACTGACAAATGTCACAATGCTAAATGTCAAAAATGATAAGTGTCACAATGAAAAATGTCAAAAATGACAAATTTCAAGATGGCAAATGTCCAAGATGTCAAATGACAAATGTCACAATGCTAAATGTCAAAAATGAAAAGTGTCACCATGAAAAATGTCAAAAATGACAAATTTCAAAATGGCAAATATCAAAGATGTCAAATGACAAATGTCACAATGCTAAATGTCAAAAATGACAAATTTCAAGATGGCAAATGTCACAATGCTAAATGTCAAAAGTGAAAAGTCTTACCATGAAATATGTCAAAAATGACAAATTTCAAGATGGCAAATGTCAAAGATGTCAAATGACAAATGTCACAATGCTAAATGTCAATAATGAAAAGCGTCACCATGAAAAATGTCAAAAATAACAAATTTCAAGATGGCAAATATCAAAGATGTCAAATGACAAATGTCACAATGCTAAATGTCAAAAATGAAAAGTGTCACCATGAAAAATGTCAAAAATGACAAATTTCAAAATGGCAAATATCAAAGATGTCAAATGACAAATGTCACAATGCTAAATGTCAAAAATGAAAAGTGTCACCATGAAAAATATCAAAAATGACAAATTTCAAGATGGCAAATATCAAAGATGTCAAATGACAAATGTCACAATGCTAAATGTCAAAAATGACAAATTTCAAGATGGCAAATGTCAAAGATGTCAAATGACAAATGTCACAATGCTAAATGTCAAAAGTAAAAAGTGTCACCATGACAAATATCAAAAATGACAAATTTCAAGATGGCAAATGTCAAAGATGTCAAATGACAAATGTCACAATGCTAAATGTCAAAAATGATAAGTGTCACCATGAAAAATGTCAAAAATGACAAATTTCAAGATGGCAAATGTCAAAGATGTCAAATGACAAATGTCACAATGCTAAATATCAAAAATGAAAAGTGTCACCATGAAAAATGTCAAAAATAACAAATTTTAAGATGGCAAATGTCAAAGATGTCAAATGACAAATGTCACAATGCTAAATGTCAAAAATGAAAAGGGTCACCATGAAAAATGTCAAAAATGACAAATTTCAAGATGGCAAATATCAAAACTGACAAATGTCACAATGCTAAATGTCAAAAATGATAAGTGTCACCATGAAAAATGTCAAAAATGACAAATTTCAAGATGGCAAATGTCAAAGATGTCAAATGACAAATGTCACAATGCTAAATGTCAAAAATGAAAAGTGTCACCATAAAAAATGTCAAAAATGACAAATTTCAAGATGGCAAATGTCAAAGATGTCAAATGACAAATGTCACAATGCTAAATGTCAAAAATGACAAATTTCAAGATGGCAAATGTCAAAACTGACAAATGTCACAATGCTAAATGTCAAAAATGAAAAGTGTCAAAAATGACAAATTTCAAGATGGCAAATGTCAAAGATGTCAAATGACAAATGTCACAATGCTAAATGTCAAAAGTAAAAAGTGTCACCATGACAAATATCAAAAATGACAAATTTCAAGATGGCAAATGTCAAAGATGTCAAATGACAAATGTCACAATGCTAAATGTCAAAAATGATAAGTGTCACCATGAAAAATGTCAAAAATGACAAATTTCAAGATGGCAAATGTCAAAGATGTCAAATGACAAATGTCACAATGCTAAATATCAAAAATGAAAAGTGTCACCATGAAAAATGTCAAAAATAACAAATTTTAAGATGGCAAATGTCAAAGATGTCAAATGACAAATGTCACAATGCTAAATGTCAAAAATGAAAAGGGTCACCATGAAAAATGTCAAAAATGACAAATTTCAAGATGGCAAATATCAAAACTGACAAATGTCACAATGCTAAATGTCAAAAATGATAAGTGTCACCATGAAAAATGTCAAAAATGACAAATTTCAAGATGGCAAATGTCAAAGATGTCAAATGACAAATGTCACAATGCTAAATGTCAAAAATGAAAAGTGTCACCATAAAAAATGTCAAAAATGACAAATTTCAAGATGGCAAATGTCAAAGATGTCAAATGACAAATGTCACAATGCTAAATGTCAAAAATGACAAATTTCAAGATGGCAAATGTCAAAACTGACAAATGTCACAATGCTAAATGTCAAAAATGAAAAGTGTCAAAAATGACAAATTTCAAGATGGCAAATGTCTAAGATGTCAAATGACAAATGTCACAATGCTAAATGTCAAAAATGAAAAGTGTCACCATGAAAAATGTCCAAAATGAAAAATTTCAAGATGGCAAATGTCAAAACTGAGAAATGTCACAATGCTAAATGTCAAAAATGAAAAGTGTCACCATAAAATGTCAAAAATGACAAATTTCAAGATGGCAAATGTCAAAGATGTCAAATGACAAATGTCACAATGCTAAATGTCAAAAATGAAAAGTGTCAAAAATGACAAATTTCAAGATGGCAAATGTCAAAACTGACAAATGTCACAATGCTAAATGTCAAAAATGACAAATTTCAAGATAGCAAATGTCAAAGATGTCAAATGACAAATGTCACAATGCTAAATGTCAAAAATGAAAAGTGTCACCATGAAAAATGTCAAAAATGACAAATTTCAAGATGGCAAATGTCAAAACTGACAAATGTCACAATGCTAAATGTCAAAAATGAAAAGTCTTACCATGAAAAATGTCAAAAATAACAAATTTCAAGATGGCAAATGTCAAAGATGTCAAATGACAAATGTCACAATGCTAAATGTCAAAAATGAAAAGTGTCACCATGAAAAATGTCAAAAATAACAAATTTCAAGATGGCAAATGTCAAAGATGTCAAATGACAAATGTTACAATGCAAAATGTCAAAAATGAAAAGTGTCACCATGAAAAATGTCAAAAATGACAAATTTCAAGATGGCAAATGTCAAAGATGTCAAATAACAAATGTCACAATGCTAAATGTCAAAAATGAAAAGTGTCACCATGAAAAATGTCAAAAATAACAAATTTCAAGATGGCAAATGTCAAAGATGTCAGTTGACAAATGTCACAATGCTAAATGTCAAAAATGAAAAGTGTCACCATGAAAAATGTCAAAAATGACAAATTTCAAGATGGCAAATGTTAAAACTGACAAATGTCACAATGCTAAATGTCAAAAATGAAAAGTGTCACCATGAAAAATGTCAAAAATAACAAATTTCAAGATGGCAAATGTCAAAGATGTCAAATGACAAATGTCACAATGCTAAATGTCAAAAATGAAAAGTGTCACCATGAAAAATGTCAAAAATGACAAATTTCAAAATGGCAAATATCAAAGATGTCAAATGACAAATGTCACAATGCTAAATGTCAAAAATGACAAATTTCAAGATGGCAAATGTCACAATGCTAAATGTCAAAAGTGAAAAGTGTCACCATGAAATATGTCAAAAATGACAAATTTCAAGATGGCAAATGTCAAAGATGTCAAATGACAAATGTCACAATGCTAAATGTCAAAAATGATAAGTGTCACCATGAAAAATGTCAAAAATAACAAATTTCAAGATGGCAAATGTCAAAGATGTCAAATGACAAATGTCACAATGCTAAATGTCAAAAATGAAAAGTGTCACCATGAAAAATGTCAAAAATGACAAATTTCAAGATGGCAAATGTCAAAGATGTCAAATGACAAATGTCACAATGCTAAATGTCAATAATGAAAAGCGTCACCATGAAAAATGTCAAAAATAACAAATTTCAAGATGGCAAATATCAAAGATGTCAAATGACAAATGTCACAATGCTAAATGTCAAAAATGAAAAGAGTCACCATGAAAAATGTCAAAAATGACAAATTTCAAAATGGCAAATATCAAAGATGTCAAATGACAAATGTCACAATGCTAAATGTCAAAAATAAAAAGTGTCACCATGAAAAATGTCAAAAATAACAAATTTCAAGATGGCAAATGTCAAAGATGTCAAATGACAAATGTCACAATGCTAAATGTCAAAAATGATAAGTGTCACCATAAAAATGTCAAAAATAACAAATTTCAAGATGGCAAATGACAAAGATGTCAAATGACAAATGTCACAATGCTAAATGTCAAAAATGAAAAGTGTCACCATGAAAAATGTCAAAAATGACAAATTTCAAGATGGCAAATATCAAAGATGTCAAATGACAAATGTCACAATGCTAAATGTCAAAAATGACAAATTTCTAGATGGCAAATGTCAAAGATGTCAAATGAGAAATGTCACAATGCTAAATGTCAAAAGTGAAAAGTGTCACCATGAAAAATGTCAAAAATGACAAATTTCAAGATGGCAAATGTCAAAGATGTCAAATGACAAATGTCACAATGCTAAATGTCAAAAATGATAAGTGTCACCATAAAAAATGTCAAAAATAACAAATTTCAAGATGGCAAATGTCAAATGACAAATGTCACAATGCTAAATGTCAAAAATGAAAAGTGTCACCATGAAAAATGTCAAAAATGACAAATTTCAAAATGGCAAATGTCAAAGATGTCAATTGACAAATGTCACAATGCTAAATGTCAAAAATGAAAAGTGTCACCATGAAAAATGTCAAAAATAACAAATTTCAAGATGGCAAATGTCAAAGATGTCAAATGACAAATGTCACAATGCTAAATGTCAAAAATGAAAAGGGTCACCATGAAAAATGTCAAAAATGACAAATTTCAAGATGGCAAATATCAAAACTGACAAATGTCACAATACTAAATGTCAAAAATGATAAGTGTCACCATGAAAAATGTCAAAAATGACAAATTTCAAGATGGCAAATGTCAAAGATGTCAAATGACAAATGTCACAATGCTAAATGTCAAAAATGAAAAGTGTCACCATGAAAAATGTCAAAAATGACAAATTTCAAGATGGCAAATGTCAAAGATGTCAAATGACAAATGTCACAATGCTAAATGTCAAAAATGACAAATTTCAAGATGGCAAATGTCAAAACTGACAAATGTCACAATGCTAAATGTCAAAAATGAAAAGTGTCAAAAATGACAAATTTCAAGATGGCAAATATCTAAGATGTCAAATGACAAATGTCACAATGCTAAATGTCAAAAATGAAAAGTGTCACCATGAAAAATGTCAAAAATGAAAAATTTCAAGATGGCAAATATCAAAATGTCACAATGCTAAATGTCAAAAATGAAAAGTGTCACCATAAAATGTCAAAAATGACAAATTTCAAGATGGCAAATGTCAAAGATGTCAAATGACAAATGTCACAATGCTAAATGTCAAAAATGAAAAGTGTCACCATGAAAAATGTCAAAAATGACAAATTTCAAGATGGCAAATGTCAAAACTGACAAATGTCACAATGCTAAATGTCAAAAATGAAAAGTGTCACCATGAAAAATGTCAAAAATAACAAATTTCAAGATGGCAAATGTCAAAGATGTCAAATGACAAATGTCACAATGCTAAATGTCAAAAATAACAAATTTCAAGATGGCAAATGTCAAAGATGTCAAATGACAAATGTCACAATGCTAAATGTCAAAAATGAAAAGTGTCACCATGAAAAATGTCAAAAATAACAAATTTCAAGATGGCAAATGTCAAAGATGTCAAATGACAAATGTCACAATGCTAAATGTCAAAAATGAAAAGTGTCACCATGAAAAATGTCAAAAATGACAAATTTCAAGATGGCAAATTTCAAGATGGCAAATGTCAAAGATGTCAAATGACAAATGTCACGATGCTAAATGTCAAAAATAAAAAGTGTCACCATGAAAAATGTCAAAAATAACAAATTTCAAGATAGCAAATGTCAAAGATGTCAAATGACAAATGTCACAATGCTAAATGTCAAAAATGAAAAGTGTCACCATGAAAAATGTCAAAAATGACAAATTTCAAGATGGCAAATGTCAAAGATGTCAAATGACAAATGTCACAATGCTAAATGTCAAAAATGAAAAGTGTCACCATGAAAAATGTCAAAAATGACAAATTTCAAGATGGCAAATGTCAAAACTGACAAATGTCACAATGCTAAATGTCAAAAATGATAAGTGTCACCATGAAAAATGTCAAAAATGACAAATTTCAAGATGGCAAATGTCCAAGATGTCAAATGACAAATGTCACAATGCTAAATGTCAAAAGTGAAAAGTGTCACCATAAAAAATGTCAAAAATGACAAATTTTAAGATGGCAAATATCAAAGATGTCAAATGACAAATGTCACAATGCTAAATGTCAAAAATGATAAGTGTCACCATGAAAAATGTCAAAAATAACAAATTTCAAAATGGCAAATGTCAAAGATGTCAAATGACAAATGTCACAATGCTAAATGTCAAAAATGAAAAGTGTCACCATGAAAAATGTCAAAAATGACAAATTTCAAGATGGCAAATGTCAAAGATGTCAAATGACAAATGTCACAATGCTAAATGTCAAAAATGAAAAGTGTCACCATGCAAAATGTCAAAAATAATAAATTTTAAGATGGCAAATGTCAAAGATGTCAAATGACAAATGTCACAATGCTAAATGTCAAAAATGAAAAGTGTCACCATGAAAAATGTCAAAAATGACAATTTTCAAGATGGCAAATATCAAAACTGACAAATGTGACAATGCTAAATGTCAAAAATGATAAGTGTCACCATGAAAAATGTCAAAAATGACAAATTTCAAGATGACAAATGTCAAAACTGACAAATGTCACAATGCTAAATGTCAAAAATGAAAAGTGTCACCATGAAAAATGTCAAAAATGACAAATTTCAAGATGGCAAATGTCAAAGATGTCAAATGACAAATGTCACAATGCTAAATGTCAAAAATGAAAAGTGTCACCATGAAAAATGACAAAAATGACAAATTTCAAGATGGCAAATGTCAAAGATGTCAAATGACAAATGTCACAATGCTAAATGTCAAAAATGACAAATTTCAAGATGGCAAATGTCAAAACTGACAAATGTCACAATGCTAAATGTCAAAAATGAAAAGTGTCAAAAATGACAAATTTCAAGATGGCAAATGTCTAAGATGTCAAATGACAAATGTCACAATGCTAAATGTCAAAAATGAAAAGTGTCACCATGAAAAATGTCAAAAATGAAAAATTTCAAGATGGCAAATGTCAAAACTGAGAAATGTCACAATGCTAAATGTCAAAAATGAAAAGTGTCACCATAAAATGTCAAAAATGACAAATTTCAAGATGGCAAATGTCAAAGATGTCATATGTCAAATGTCACAATGCTAAATGTCAAAAATGAAAAGTGTCACCATGAAAAATGTCAAAAATGACAAATTTCAAGATGGCAAATGTCAAAACTGACAAATGTCACAATGCTAAATGTCAACAATGAAAAGTGTCACTATGAAAAATGTCAAAAATAACAAATTTCAAGATGGCAAATGTCAAAGATGTCAAATGACAAATGTCACAATGCTAAATGTCAAAAATGACAAATTTCAAGATGGCAAATGTTAAAGATGTCAAATGACAAATGTTACAATGCTAAATGTCAAAAATGAAATGTGTCACCATGAAAAATGTCAAAAATGACAAATTTCAAGATGGCAAATGTCAAAGATGTCAAATGACAAATGTCACAATGCTAAATGTCAAAAATGAAAAGTGTCACCATGAAAAATGTCAAAAATAACAAATTTCAAGATGGCAAATGTCAAAGATGTCAATTGACAAATGTCACAATGCTAAATGTCAAAAATGAAAAGTGTCACCATGAAAAATGTCAAAAATGACAAATTTCAAGATGGCAAATGTCAAAACTGACAAATGTCACAATGCTAAATGTCAAAAATGAAAAGTGTCACCATGAAAAATGTCAAAAATAACAAATTTTAAGATGGCAAATGTCAAAGATGTCAAATGACAAATGTCACAATGCTAAATGTCAAAAATGAAAAGTGTCACCATGAAAAATGTCAAAAATGACAAATTTCAAAATGGCAAATATCAAAGATGTCAAATGACAAATGTCACAATGCTAAATGTCAAAAATGACAAATTTCAAGATGGCAAATATCACAATGCTAAATGTCAAAAGTGAAAAGTGTCACCATGAAATATGTCAAAAATGACAAATTTCAAGATGGCAAATGTCAAAGATGTCAAATGACAAATGTCACAATGCTAAATGTCAAAAATGATAAGTGTTACCATGAAAAATGTCAAAAATAACAAATTTCAAGATGGCAAATGTCAAAGATGTCAAATGACAAATGTCACAATGCTAAATGTCAAAAATGAAAAGTGTCACCATGAAAAATGTCAAAAATGACAAATTTCAAGATGGCAAATGTCAAAGATGTCAAATGACAAATGTCACAATGCTAAATGTCAATAATGAAAAGCGTCACCATGAAAAATGTCAAAAATAACAAATTTCAAGATGGCAAATATCAAAGATGTCAAATGACAAATGTCACAATGCTAAATGTAAAAAATGAAAAGTGTCACCATGAAAAATGTCAAAAATGACAAATTTCAAAATGGCATATATCAAAGATGTCAAATGACAAATGTCACAATGCTAAATGTCAAAAATGAAAAGTGTCACCATGAAAAATGTCAAAAATAACAGATTTCAAGATGGCAAATGTCAAAGATGTTAAATGACAAATGTCACAATGCTAAATGTCAAAAATGAAAAGTGTCACCATGAAAAATGTCAAAAATGACAAATTTCAAGATGGCAAATATCAAAGATGTCAAATGACAAATGTCACAATGGTAAATGTCAAGAATGACAAATTTCAAGATGGCAAATGTCAAAGATGTCAAATGACAAATGTCACAATGCTAAATGTCAAAAGTGAAAAGTGTCACCATGAAAAATGTCAAAAATGACAAATTTCAAGATGGCAAATGTCAAAGATGTCAAATGACAAATGTCACAATGCTAAATGTCAAAAATGATAAGTGTCACCATGAAAAATGTCAAAAATAACAAATTTCAAGATGGCAAATGTCAAAGATGTCAAATGACAAATGTCACAATGCTAAATGTCAAAAATGAAAAGTGTCACCATGAAAAATGTCAAAAATGACAAATTTCAAGATGGCAAATGTCAAAGATGTCAAATGACAAATGTCACAATGCTAAATGTCAAAAATGAAAAGTGTCACCATGAAAAATGTCAAAAATAACAAATTTCAAGATGGCAAATGTCAAAGATGTCAAATGACAAATGTCACAATGCTAAATGTCAAAAATGAAAAGGGTCACCATAAAAAATGTCAAAAATGACAAATTTCAAGATGGCAAATGTCAAAGATGTCAAATGACAAATGTCACAATGCTAAATGTCAAAAATGAAAAGTGTCACCATGAAAAATGTCAAAAATGACAAATTTCAAGATGACAAATGTCAAAACTGACAAATGTCACAATGCTAAATGTCAAAAATGAAAAGTGTCACCATGAAAAATGTCAAAAATGACAAATTTCAAGATGGCAAATGTCAAAGATGTCAAATGACAAATGTCACAATGCTAAATGTCAAAAATGAAAAGTGTCACCATGAAAAATGTCAAAAATGACAAATTTCAAGATGGCAAATGTCAAAGATGTCAAATGACAAATGTCACAATGCTAAATGTCAAAAATGACAAATTTCAAGATGGCAAATGTCAAAACTGACAAATGTCACAATGCTAAATGTCAAAAATGAAAAGTGTCAAAAATGACAAATTTCAAGATGGCAAATGTCTAAGATGTCAAATGACAAATGTCACAATGCTAAATGTCAAAAATGAAAAGTGTCACCATGAAAAATGTCAAAAATGAAAAATTTCAAGATGGCAAATGTCAAAACTGAGAAATGTCACAATGCTAAATGTCAAAAATGAAAAGTGTCACCATAAAATGTCAAAAATGACAAATTTCAAGATGGCAAATGTCAAAGATGTCATATGACAAATGTCATAATGCTAAATGTCAAAAATGAAAAGTGTCACCATGAAAAATGTCAAAAATGACAAATTTCAAGATGGCAAATGTCAAAACTGACAAATGTCACAATGCTAAATGTCAAAAATGAAAAGTGTCACTATGAAAAATGTCAAAAATAACAAATTTCAAGATGGCAAATGTCAAAGATGTCAAATGACAAATGTCACAATGCTAAATGTCAAAAATGACAAATTTCAAGATGGCAAATGTCAAAGATGTCAAATGACAAATTTCACAATGCTAAATGTCAAAAATGAAAAGTGTCACCATGAAAAATGTCAAAAATGACAAATTTCAAGATGGCAAATGTCAAAACTGACAAATGTCACAATGCTAAATGTCAAAAATGAAAAGTCTCACTATGAAAAATGTCAAAAATAACAAATTTCAAGATGGCAAATGTCAAAGATGTCAAATGACAAATGTCACAATGCCAAATGTCAAAAATGAAAAGTGTCACCATGAAAAATGTCAAAAATAACAAATTTCAAGATGGAAAATGTCAAAGATGTCAAATGACAAATGTTACAATGCTAAATGTCAAAAATGAAAAGTGTCACCATGAAAAATGTCAAAAATGACAAATTTCAAGATGGCAAATGTCAAAGATGTCAAATGACAAATGTCACAATGCTAAATGTCAAAAATGAAGAGTGTCACCATGAAAAATGTCAAAAATAACAAATTTCAAGATGGCAAATGTCAAAGATGTCAATTGACAAATGTCACAATGCTAAATGTCAAAAATGAAAAGTGTCACCATGAAAAATGTCAAAAATGACAAATTTCAAGATGACAAATGTCAAAACTGACAAATGTCACAATGCTAAATGTCAAAAATGAAAAGTGTCACCATGAAAAATGTCAAAAATAACAAATTTCAAGATGGCAAATGTCAAAGATGTCAAATGACAAATGTCACAATGCTAAATGTCAAAAATGACAAATTTCAAGATGGCAAATGTCACAATGCTAAATGTCAAAAGTGAAAAGTGTCGTCACCATGAAAAATGACAAAAATGACAAATTTCAAGATGGCAAATGTCAAAACTGACAAATGTCACAATGCTAAATGTCAAAAATGATAAGTGTCACCATGAAAAATGTCAAAAATGACAAATTTCAAGATGGCAAATGTCCAAGATGTCAAATGACAAATGTCACAATGCTAAATGTCAAAAATGACAAATTTCAAGATGGCAAATGTCAAAGATGTCAAATGAAAAATGTCACAATGCTAAATGTCAAAAATGAAAAGTGTCACCATGAAAAATGTTAAAAATAACAAATTTCAAGATGGCAAATGTCAAAGATGTCAAATGACAAATATCACAATGCTAAATGTCAAAAATGAAAAGTGTCACCATGAAAAATGTCAAAAATGACAAATTTCAAGATGGCAAATGTCAAAGATGTCAAATGACAAATGTCACAATGCTAAATGTCAAAAATGAAAAGTGTCACCATAAAAAATGTCAAAAATAACAAATTTCAAGATGGCAAATGTCAAAGATGTCAAATGACAAATGTCACAATGCTAAATGTCAAAAATGAAAAGTGTCACCATGAAAAATGTCAAATATGACAAATTTCAAGATGGCAAATGTCAAAGATGTCAAATGACAAATGTCACAATGCTAAATGTCAAAAATGAAAAGTGTCACCATGAAAAATGTCAAAAATAACAAATTTCAAGATGGCAAATGTCAAAGATGTCAAATGACAAATGTCACAATGCTAAATGTCAAAAATTAAAAGTGTTACCAAGAAAATTGTCAAAAATGACAAATTTTAAGATGGCAAATGTCAAAACTGACAAATGTCATAATGCTAAATGTCAAAAATAATAAGTGTCACCATGAAAAATGTCAAAAATGACAAATTTCAAGATGGCAAATGTCCAAGATGTCAAATGACAAATGTCACAATGCTAAATGTCAAAAATGACAAATTTCAAGATGGCAAATGTCAAAGATGTCAAATGACAAATGTCACAATGCTAAATGTGAAAAATGAAAAGTGTCACCATGAAAAATGTCAAAAATGACAAATTTCAAGATGGCAAATGTCAAAGATGTCAAATGACAAATGTCACAATGCTAAATGTCAAAAATGAAAAGTGTCACCATGAAAAATGTCAAAAATAACAAATTTCAAGATGGCAAATGTCAAAGATGTCAAATGACAAATGTCACAATGCTAAATGTCAAAAATGAAAAGTGTCACCATGAAAAATGTCAAAAATGACAAATTTCAAGATGGCAAATGTCAAAACTGACAAATGTCACAATGCTAAATGTCAAAAATGAAAAGTGTCACCATGAAAAATGTCAAAAATAACAAATTTCAAGATGGCAAATGTCAAAGATGTCAAATGACAAATATCACAATGCTAAATGTCAAAAATGAAAAGTGTCACCATGAAAAATGTCAAAAATGACAAATTTCAAGATGGCAAATGTCAAAGATGTCAAATGACAAATGACACAATGCTAAATGTCAAAAATGAAAAGTGTCACCATGAAAAATGTCAAAAATAACAAATTTCAAGATGGCAAATGTCAAAGATGTCAAATGACAAATGTCACAATGCTAAATGTCAAAAATGAAAAGTGTCACCATGAAAAATGTCAAAAATGACAAATTTCAAGATGGCAAATGTCAAAACTGACAAATGTCATAATGCTAAATGTCAAAAATGATAAGTGTCACCATGAAAAATGTCAAAAATGACAAATTTCAAGATGGCAAATGTCCAAGACGTCAAATGACAAATGTCACAATGCTAAATGTCAAAAATGACAAATTTCAAGATGGCAAATGTCAAAGATGTCAAATGACAAATGTCACAATGCTAAATGTGAAAAATGAAAAGTGTCACCATGAAAAATGTCAAAAATGACAAATTTCAAGATGGCAAATGTCAAAGATGTCAAATGACAAATGTCACAATGCTAAATGTCAAAAATGAAAAGTGTCACCATGAAAAATGTCAAAAATAACAAATTTCAAGATGGCAAATGTCAAAGATGTCAAATGACAAATGTCACAATGCTAAATGTCAAAAATGAAAAGTGTCACCATGAAAAATGTCAAAAATGACAAATTTCAAGATGGCAAATGTCAAAACTGACAAATGTCATAATGCTAAATGTCAAAAATGATAAGTGTCACCATGAAAAATGTCAAAAATGACAAATTTCAAGATGGCAAATGTCCAAGATGTCAAATGACAAATGTCACAATGCTAAATGTCAAAAATGACAAATTTCAAGATGGCAAATGTCAAAGATGTCAAATGACAAATGTCACAATGCTAAATGTCAAAAATGAAAAGTGTCACCAGGAAAAATGTCAAAAATAACAAATTTCAAGATGGCAAATGTCAAAGATGTCAAATGACAAATTTCACAATGCTAAATGTCAAAAATGACAAATTTCAAGATGGCAAATGTCAAAGATGTCAAATGACAAATGTCACAATGCTAAATGTCAAAAATAATAAGTGTCACCATGAAAAATGTCAAAAATAACAAATTTTAAGATGGCAAATGTCCAAGATGTCAAATGACAAATGTCACAATGCTAAATGTCAAAAATGACAAATTTCAAGATAGCAAATGTCAAAGATGTCAAATGACAAATGTCACAATGCTAAATGTCAAAAATGAAAAGTGTCACCATAAAAAATGTCAAAAATAACAAATTTCAAGATGGCAAATGTCAAAGATGTCAAATGACAAATGTCACAATGCTAAATGTCAAAAATGAAAAGTGTCACCATGAAAAATGTCAAAAATGACAAATTTCAAGATGGCAAATGTCAAAGATGTCAAATGACAAATGTCACAATGCTAAATGTCAAAAATGAAAAGTGTCACCATAAAAAATGTCAAAAATAACAAATTTCAAGATGGCAAATGTCAAAGATGTCAAATGACAAATGTCACAATGCTAAATGTCAAAAATGAAAAGTGTTACCAAGAAAAATGTCAAAAATGACAAATTTTAAGATGGCAAATGTCAAAACTGACAAATGTCATAATGCTAAATGTCAAAAATAATAAGTGTCACCATGAAAAATGTCAAAAATGACAAATTTCAAGATGGCAAATGTCCAAGATGTCAAATGACAAATGTCACAATGCTAAATGTCAAAAATGACAAATTTCAAGATGGCAAATGTCAAAGATGTCAAATGACAAATGTCACAATGCTAAATGTGAAAAATGAAAAGTGTCACCATGAAAAATGTCAAAAATGACAAATTTCAAGATGGCAAATGTCAAAGATGTCAAATGACAAATGTCACAATGCTAAATGTCAAAAATGAAAAGTGTCACCATGAAAAATGTCAAAAATAACAAATTTCAAGATGGCAAATGTCAAAGATGTCAAATGACAAATGTCACAATGCTAAATGTCAAAAATGAAAAGTGTCACCATGAAAAATGTCAAAAATGACAAATTTCAAGATGGCAAATGTCAAAACTGACAAATGTCACAATGCTAAATGTCAAAAATGAAAAGTGTCACCATGAAAAATGTCCAAAAAATAACAAATTTCAAGATGGCAAATGTCAAAGATGTCAAATGACAAATATCACAATGCTAAATGTCAAAAATGAAAAGTGTCACCATGAAAAATGTCAAAAATGACAAATTTCAAGATGGCAAATGTCAAAGATGTCAAATGACAAATGACACAATGCTAAATGTCAAAAATGAAAAGTGTCACCATGAAAAATGTCAAAAATAACAAATTTCAAGATGGCAAATGTCAAAGATGTCAAATGACAAATGTCACAATGCTAAATGTCAAAAATGAAAAGTGTCACCATGAAAAATGTCAAAAATGACAAATTTCAAGATGGCAAATGTCAAAGATGTCAAATGACAAATGTCACAATGCTAAATGTCAAAAATGAAAAGTGTCACCATGAAAAATGTCAAAAATAACAAATTTCAAGATGGCAAATGTCAAAGATGTCAAATGACAAATGTCACAATGCTAAATGTCAAAAATGAAAAGTGTTACCATAAAAAATGTCAAAAATGACAAATTGTAAGATGGCAAATGTCAAAACTGACAAATGTCATAATGCTAAATGTCAAAAATAATAAGTGTCACCATGAAAAATGTCAAAAATGACAAATTTCAAGATGGCAAATGTCCAAGACGTCAAATGACAAATGTCACAATGCTAAATGTCAAAAATGACAAATTTCAAGATGGCAAATGTCAAAGATGTCAAATGACAAATGTCACAATGCTAAATGTGAAAAATGAAAAGTGTCACCATGAAAAATGTCAAAAATGACAAATTTCAAGATGGCAAATGTCAAAGATGTCAAATGACAAATGTCACAATGCTAAATGTCAAAAATGAAAAGTGTCACCATGAAAAATGTCAAAAATAACAAATTTCAAGATGGCAAATTTCAAAGATGTCAAATGACAAATGTCACAATGCTAAATGTCAAAAATGAAAAGTGTCACCATGAAAAATGTCAAAAATGACAAATTTCAAGATGGCAAATGTCAAAACTGACAAATGTCATAATGCTAAATGTCAAAAATGATAAGTGTCACCATGAAAAATTTCAAAAATGACAAATTTCAAGATGGCAAATGTCCAAGATGTCAAATGACAAATGTCACAATGCTAAATGTCAAAAATGACAAATTTCAAGATGGCAAATGTCAAAGATGTCAAATGACAAATGTCACAATGCTAAATGTCAAAAATGAAAAGTGTCACCAGGAAAAATGTCAAAAATAACAAATTTCAAGATGGCAAATGTCAAAGATGTCAAATGACAAATTTCACAATGCTAAATGTCAAAAATGACAAATTTCAAGATGGCAAATGTCAAAGATGTCAAATGACAAATGTCACAATGCTAAATGTCAAAAATGATAAGTGTCACCATGAAAAATGTCAAAAATAACAAATTTCAAGATGGCAAATGTCCAAGATGTCAAATGACAAATGTCACAATGCTAAATGTCAAAAATGACAAATTTCAAGATGGCAAATGTCAAAGATGTCAAATGACAAATGTCACAATGCTAAATGTCAAAAATGAAAAGTGTCACCATGAAAAATGTCAAAAATGACAAATTTCAAAATGGCAAATGTCAAAGATGTCAAATGACAAATGTCACAATGCTAAATGTCAAAAATGATAAGTGTCACCATGAAAAATGTCAAAAATGACAAATTTTAAGATGGCAAATGTCCAAGATGTCAAATGACAAATGTCACAATGCTAAATGTCAAAAATGAAAAGTCTCACCATGAAAAATGTCAAAAATAACAAATTTCAAGATGGCAAATGTCAAAGATGTCAAATGACAAATGTCACA
Source organism: Altica lythri (assembly GCA_964028335.1). Lineage (NCBI taxonomy): Eukaryota > Metazoa > Arthropoda > Insecta > Coleoptera > Chrysomelidae > Altica > Altica lythri. The sequence goes on along the minus strand of OZ034800.1, from coordinate 9,623,500 downwards.
ATGCTAAATGTCAAAAATGAAAAGTGTCACCATGAAAAATGTCAAAAATGACAAATTTCAAGATGGCAAATGTCCAAGATGTCAAATGACAAATGTCACAATGCTAAATGTCAAAAATGAAAAGTGTCACCATGAAAAATGTCAAAAATAACAAATTTCAAGATGGCAAATGTCAAAGATGTCAAATGACAAATGTCACAATGCTAAATGTCAAAAATGAAAAGTGTCACCATGAAAAATGTCAAAAATGACAAATTTCAAGATGGCAAATGTCAAAACTGACAAATGTCACAATGCTAAATGTCAAAAATGGTAAGTGTCACCATGAAAAATGTCAAAAATGACAAATTTCAAGATGGCAAATATCCAAGATGTCAAATGACAAATGTCACAATGCTAAATGTCAAAAATGACAAATTTCAAGATGGCAAATGTCAAATGAAAAATGTCACAATGCTAAATGTCAAAAATGAAAAGTGTCACCATGAAAAATGTCAAAAATAACAAATTTCAAGATGGCAAATGTCAAAGATGTCAAATGACAAATATCACAATGCTAAATGTCAAAAATGAAAAGTGTCACCATGAAAAATGTCAAAAATGACAAATTTCAAGATGGCAAATGTCAAAGATGACAAATGACAAATGTCACAATGCTAAATGTCAAAAATAAAAAGTGTCACCATGAAAAATGTCAAAAATAACAAATTTCAAGATGGCAAATGTCAAAGATGTCAAATGACAAATGTCACAATGCTAGATGTCAAAAATAAAAAGTGTCACCTTAAAAAATGTCAAAAATGACAAATTTCAAGATGGCAAATGTCAAAGATGTCAAATGACAAATGTCACAATGCTAAATGTCAAAAATAAAAAGTTTCACCATGAAAAATGTCAAAAATAACAAATTTCAAGATGGCAAATGTCAAAGATGTCAAATGACAAATGTCACAATGCTAAATGTCAAAAATGAAAAGTGTCACAATAAAAAATGTCAAAAATGACAAATTTTAAGATGGCAAATGTCAAAACTGACAAATGTCATAATGCTAAATGTCAAAAATGATAAGTGTCACCATGAAAAATGTCAAAAATGACAAATTTCAAGATGGCAAATGTCCAAGATGTCAAATGACAAATGTCACAATGCTAAATGTCAAAAATGATAAATTTTAAGATGGCAAATGTCAAAGATGTCCAATGACAAATGTCACAATGCGAAATGTCAAAAATGAAAAGTGTCACCATGAAAAATGTCAAAAATGACAAATTTCAAGATGGCAAATGTCAAAGATGTCAAATGACAAATGTCACAATGCTAAATGTCAAAAATGAAAAGTGTCACCATGAAAAATGTCAAAAATAACAAATTTCAAGATGGCAAATGTCAAAGATGTCAAATGACAAATGTCACAATGCTAAATGTCAAAAATGAAAAGTGTCACCATAAAATGTCAAAAATGACAAATTTCAAGATGGCAAATGTCAAAACTGACAAATGTCACAATGCTAAATGTCAAAAATGATAAGTGTCACCATGAAAAATGTCAAAAATGACAAATTTTAAGATGGCAAATGTCCAAGATGTCAAATGACAAATGTCACAATGCTAAATGTCAAAAATGACAAATTTCAAGATGGCAAATGTCAAAGATGTCAAATGACAAATGACACAATGCTAAATGTCAAAAATGAAAAGTGTCACCAGGAAAAATGTCAAAAATAACAAATTTCAAGATGGCAAATGTCAAAGATGTCAAATGACAAATTTCACAATGCTAAATGTCAAAAATGACAAATTTCAAGATGGCAAATGTCAAAGATGTCAAATGACAAATGTCACAATGCTAAATGTCAAAAATGATAAGTGTCACCACGAAAAATGTCAAAAATAACAAATTTCAAGATGGCAAATGTCCAAGATGTCAAATGACAAATGTCACAATGCTAAATGTCAAAAATGACAAATTTCAAGATGGCAAATGTCAAAGATGTCAAATGACAAATGTCACAATGCTAAACGTCAAAAATGAAAAGTGTCACCATGAAAAATGTCAAAAATGACAAATTTTAAGATGGCAAATGTCAAAGATGTCAAATGACAAATGTCACAATGCTAAATGTCAAAAATGAAAAGTGTCACCATGAAAAATGTCAAAAATGACAAATTTCAAGATGGCTAATATCAAAGATGTCAAATGACAAATTTCACAATGCTAAATGTCAAAAATGATAAGTGTCACCATGAAAAATGTCAAAAATGACAAATTTCAAGATGGCAAATGTCCAAGATGTCAAATGACAAATGTCACAATGCTAAATGTCAAAAATGACAAATTTCAAGATGGCAAATGTCAAAGATGTCAAATGACAAATGTCACAATGCTAAATGTCAAAAATGAAAAGGGTCACCATGAAAAATGTCAAAAATGACAAATTTCAAAATGGCAAATGTCAAAGATGTCAAATGACAAATGTCACTATGCTAAATGTCAAAAATGAAAAGTGTCACCATGAAAAATGTCAAAAATGACAAATTTTAAGATGGCAAATATCAAAGATGTCAAATGACAAATGTCACAATGCTAAATGTCAAAAATGAAAAGTGTCACCATGAAAAATGTCAAAAATAACAAATTTCAAGATGGCAAATGTCCAAGATGTCAAATGACAAATGTCACAATGCTAAATGTCAAAAATGACAAATTTCAAGATGGCAAATGTCAAAGATGTCAAATGACAAATGTCACAATGCTAAACGTCAAAAATGAAAAGTGTCACCATGAAAATGTCAAAAATGACAAATTTTAAGATGGCAAATGTCAAAGATGTCAAATGACAAATGTCAAAATGCTAAATGTCAAAAATGAAAAGTGTCACCATGAAAAATGTCAAAAATGACAAATTTCAAGATGGCAAATATCAAAGATGTCAAATGACAAATTTCACAATGCTAAATGTCAAAAATGATAAGTGTCACCATGAAAAATGTCAAAAATGACAAATTTCAAGATGGCAAATGTCCAAGATGTCAAATGACAAATGTCACAATGCTAAATGTCAAAATTGACAAATTTCAAGATGGCAAATGTCAAAGATGTCAAATGACAAATGTCACAATGCTAAATGTCAAAAATGAAAAGTGTCACCATGAAAAATGTCAAAAATGACAAATTTCAAAATGGCAAATGTCAAAGATGTCAAATGACAAATGTCACAATGCTAAATGTCAAAAATGAAAAGTGTCACCATGAAAAATGTCAAAAATGACAAATTTTAAGATGGCAAATATCAAAGATGTCAAATGACAAATGTCACAATGCTAAATGTCAAAAATGAAAAGTGTCACTATGAAAAATGTCAAAAATAACAAATTTCAAAATGGCAAATGTCAAAGATGTCAAATGACAAATGTCACAATGCTAAATGTCAAAAATGAAAAGTGTCACCATGAAAAATGTCAAAAATGACAAATTTCAAGATGGCAAATGTCAAAGATGTCAAATGACAAATGTCACAATGCTAAATGTCAAAAATAAAAAGTGTCACCATAAAAAATGTCAAAAATAACAAATTTCAAGATGGCAAATGTCAAAGATGTCAAATGACAAATGTCACAATGCTAAATGTCAATAATGAAAAGTGTCACCATGAAAAATGTCAAAAATGACAAATTTTAAGATGGCAAATGTCAAAACTGACAAATGTCACAATGCTAAATGTCAAAAATGATAAGTGTCACCATGAAAAATGTCAAAAATGACAAATTTCAAGATGGCAAATGTCCAAGATGTCAAATGACAAATGTTACAATGCTAAATGACAAATTTCAAGATGGCAAATGTCAAAGATGTCAAATGACAAATGTCACAATGCTAAATGTCAAAAATGAAAGTGTCACCATGAAAAATGTCAAAAATGACAAATTTCAAGATGGCAAATGTCAAAGATGTCAAATGACAAATGTCACAATGCTAAATGTCAAAAATGAAAAGTGTCACCATGAAAAATGTCAAAAATAACAAATTTCAAGATGGCAAATGTCAAAGATGTCAAATGACAAATGTCACAATGCTAAATGTCAAAAATGAAAAGTGTCACCATGAAAAATGTCAAAAATGACAAATTTCAAGATGGCAAATGTCAAAGATGTCAAATGACAAATGTCACAATGCTAAATGTCAAAAATGAAAAGTGTCGCCATGAAAAATGTCAAAAATGACAAATTTCAAGATGGCAAATGTCAAAGATGTCAAATGACAAATGTCACAATGCTAAATGTAAAAAATGAAAAGTGTCACCATGAAAAATGTCAAAAATGTCAAAGATGTCAAATGACAAATGTCACAATGCTAAATGTCAAAAATGAAAAGTGTCACCATGAAAAATGTCAAAAATGACAAATTTCAAGATGGCAAATGTCAAAACTGACAAATGTCACAATGCTAAATGTCAAAAATGATAAATGTCACCATGAAAAATGTCAAAAATGACAAATTTCAAGATGGCAAATGTCCAAGATGTCAAATGACAAATGTCACAATGCTAAATGTCAAAAATGAAAAGTGTCACCATGAAAAATGTCAAAAATGACAAATTTCAAGATGGCAAATGTAAAAGATGTCAAATGACAAATGTCACAATGCTAAATGTCAAAAATGAAAAGTGTCAAAAATGACAAATTTCAAGATGGCAAATGTCTAAGATGTCAAATGACAAATGTCACAATGCTAAATGTCAAAAATGAAAAGTGTCACCGTGAAAAATGTCAAAAATGACAAATTTCAAGATGGCAAATGTCAAAGATGTCAAATGACAAATGTCACAATGCTAAATGTCAAAAATGAAAAGTGTCACCATGAAAAATGTCAAAAATGACAAATTTCAAGATGGCAAATGTCAAAGATGTCAAATGACAAATGTCACAATGCTAAATGTCAAAAATGAAAAGTGTCCCCATGAAAAATGTCAATAATGACAAATTTCAAAATGGCAAATGTCAAAGATGTCAAATGACAAATGTCACAATGCTAAATGTCAAAAATGAAAAGTGTCACCATGAAAAATGTCAAAAATGACAAATTTCAAGATGGCAAATGTCGAATATGACAAATGTCACAATGATAAATGTCAAAAATGAAAAGTGTCACCATGAAAAATGTCAAAAATGACAAATTTCAAGATGGCAAATGTCAAAGATGTCAAATGACAAATGTCACAATGCTAAATGTCAAAAATGAAAAGTGTCACCATGAAAAATGTCAAAAATGACAAATTTCAAGATGGCAAATATCAAAGATGTCAAATAACAAATGTCACAATGCTAAATGTCAAAAATGACAAATTTCAAGATGGCAAATGTCAAAGATGTCAAATGACAAATGACACAATGCTAAATGTCAAAAATGAAAAGTGTCACCATGAAAAATGTCAAAAATGACAAATTTCAAGATGGCAAATGTCAAAGATGTCAAATGACAAATTTCACAATGCTAAATGTCAAAAATGAAAAGTGTCACCATGAAAAATGTCAAAAATGACAAATTTCAAGATGGCAAATGTCAAAGATGTCAAATGACAAATGTCACAATGCTAAATGTCAAAAATGAAAAGTGTCACCATGAAAAATGTCAAAAATAACAAATTTCAAGATGGCAAATATCAAAGATGTCAAAACTGACAAATGTCACAATGCTAAATGTCAAAAATGATAAGTGTCACCATGAAAAATGTCAAAAATGACAAATTTCAAGATGGCAAATGTCCAAGATGTCAAATAACAAATGTCACAATGCTAAATGTCAAAACTGACAAATTTCAAGATGGCAAATGTCAAAGATGTCAAATGACAAATGTCACAATGCTAAATGTCAAAAATGAAAAGTGTCACCATGAAAAATGTTAAAAATGACAAATTTCAAGATGGCAAATGTCAAAGATGTCAAATGACAAATGTCAAAAATGAAAAGTGTCACCATGAAAAATGTCAAAAATGACAAATTTCAAGATGGCAAATATCAAAGATGTCAAATGACAAATGTCACAATGCTAAATGTCAAAAATGACAAATTTCAAGATGGCAAATGTCAAAGATGTCAAATGACAAATTTCACAATGCTAAATGTCAAAAATGAAAAGTGTCACCATGAAAAATGTCAAAAATATCAAATTTCAAGATGGCAAATGTCAAAGATGTCAAATGACAAATGTCACAATGCTAAATGTCAAAAATGAAAAGTGTCACCATGAAAAATGTCAAAAATATCAAATTTCAAGATGGCAAATGTCAAAGATGTCAAATGACAAATGTCACAATGCTAAATGTCAAAAATGAAAAGTGTCACCATGAAAAATGTCAAAAATGACAAATTTCAAGATGACAAATGTCAAAGATGTCAAATGACAAATGTCACAATGCTAAATGTCAAAAATAAAAAGTGTCAACATGAAAAATGTCAAAAATGACAAATTTTAAGATGGCAAATATCAAAGATGTCAAATGACAAATGTCACAATGCTAAATGTCAAAAATGAAAAGTGTCACCATGAAAAATGCCACAAATGACAAATTTCAAGATGGCAAATGTCAAAGATGTCAAATGACAAATGTCACAATGCTAAATGTCAAAAATAAAAAGTGTCAACATGAAAAATGTCAAAAATAACAAATTTCAAGATGGCAAATGTCAAAGATGTCAAATGACAAATGTCACAATGCTAAATGTCAAAAATGAAAAGTGTCACCATGAAAAATGTCAAAAATGACAAATTTCAAGATGGCAAATGTCAAAGATGTCAAATAACAAATGTCACAATGATAAATGTCAAAAATGAAAAGTGTCACCATGAAAAATGTCAAAAATGACAAATTTTAAGATGGCAAATGTCAAAGATGTCAAATGACAAATGTCACAATGCTAAATGTCAAAAATAAAAAGTGTCACCATGAAAAATGTCAAAAATGACAAATTTTAAGATGGCAAATATCAAAGATGTCAAATGACAAATGTCACAATGCTAAATGTCAAAAATGACAAATTTCAAGATGGCAAATGTCAAAGATGTCAAATCACAAATGACACAATGCTAAATGTCAAAAATGAAAAGTGTCACCATGAAAAATGTCAAAAATGACAAATTTCAAGATGGCAAATGTCAAAGATGTCAAATGACAAATGTCACAATGCAAAATGTCAAAAATGAAAAGTGTCACCATGAAAAATGTCAAAAATGACAAATTTCAAGATGGCAAATGTCAAAGATGTCAAATGACAAATGTCACAATGCTAAATGTCAAAAATGAAAAGTGTCACCATGAAAAATGTCAAAAATAACAAATTTCAAGATGGCAAATATCAAAGATGTCAAAACTGACAAATGTCACACTGCTAAATGTCAAAAATGATAAGTGTCACCATGAAAAATGTCAAAAATGACAAATTTCAAGATGGCAAATGTCCAAGATGTCAAATGACAAATGTCACAATGCTAAATGTCAAAAATGACAAATTTCAAGATGGCAAATGTCAAAGATGTCAAATGACAAACGTCACAATGCTAAATGTCAAAAATGAAAAGTGTCACCATGAAAAATGTCAAAAATGACAAATTTCAAGATGGCAAATATCAAAGATGTCAAATGACAAATGTCACAATGCTAAATGTCAAAAATGACAAATTTCAAGATGGCAAATGTCAAAGATGTCAAATGACAAATGTCACAATGCTAAATGTCAAAAATGAAAAGTGTCACCATGAAAAATGTCAAAAATGACAAATTTCAACATGGCAAATGTCAAAGATGTCAAATGACAAATGTCACAATGCTAAATGTCAAAAATGAAAAGTGTCACCATGAAAAATGTCAAAAATAACAAATTTCAAGATGGCAAATAACAAAGATGTCAAATGACAAATGTCACAATGCTAAAAGTCAAAAATAAAAAGTGTCAACCTGAAAAATGTCAAAAATAACAAATTTCAAGATGGCAAATATCAAAGATGTCAAATGACAAATGTCACAATGCTAAATGTCAAAAATAAAAAGTGTCACCATGAAAAATGTCAAAAATGACAAATTTCAAGATGGCAAATGTCAAAACTGACAAATGTCACAATGCTAAATGTCAAAAATGATAAGTGTCACCATGAAAAATGTCAAAAATGACAAATTTCAGGATGGCAAATGTCCAAGATGTCAAATGACAAATGTCACAATGCTAAATGTCAAAAATGACAAATTTCAAGATGGCAAATGTCAAAGATGTCAAATGACAAATGTCACAATGCTAAATGTCAAAAATGAAAAGTGTCACCATGAAAAATGTCAAAAATGACAAATTTCAAGATGGCAAATGTCAAAGATGTCAAATGACAAATGTCACAATGCTAAATGTCAAAAATGAAAAGTGTCACCATGAAAAATGTCAAAAATAACAAATTTCAAGATGGCAAATGTCAAAGATGTCAAATGACAAATGTCACAATGCTAAATGTCAAAAATGAAAAGTATCACCATGAAAAATGTCAAAAATGACAAATTTCAAGATGGCAAATGTCAAAGATGTCAAATGACAAATGTCACAATGCTAAATGTCAAAAATGAAAAGTGTCACCATGAAAAATGTCAAAAATGACAAATTTCAAGATGGCAAATGTCAAAGATGTCAAAAGACAAATGTCACAATGCTAAATGTCAAAAATGAAAGGTGTCACAATGAAAAATGTCAAAAATGACAAATTTCAAGATGGCAAATGTCCAAGATGTCAAATGACAAATGTCACAATGCTAAATGACAAAAATGAAAAGTGTCACCATGAAAAATGTCAAAAATGACAAATTTCAAGATGGCAAATATCAAAGATGTCAAATGACAAATGTCACAATGCTAAATGTCAAAAATAAAAAGTGTCAAAAATGACAAATTTCAAGATGGCAAATGTCCAAGATGTCAAATGACAAATGTCACAATGCTAAATGTCAAAAATGAAAAGTGTCACCGTGAAAAATGTCAAAAATGACAAATTTCAAGATGGCAAATGTCAAAACTGACAAATGTCACAATGCTAAATGTCAAAAATGATAAGTGTCACCATGAAAAATGTCAAAAATGACAAATTTCAAGATGGCAAATGTCCGAGATGTCAAATGACAAATGTCACAATGCTAAATGTCAAAAATGAAAAGTGTCACAATGAAAAATGTCAAAAATGACAAATTTCAAGATGGCAAATATCAAAACTGACAAATATCACAATGCTAAATGTCAAAATTGATAAGTGTCACCATGAAAAATGTCAAAAATGACAAATTTCAAGATGGCAAATGTCCAAGATGTCAAATGACAAATGTCACAATGCTAAATGTCAAAAATGAAAAGTGTCACCATGAAAAATGTCAAAAATGACAAATTTCAAGATGGCAAATATCAAAGATGTCAAATGACAAATGTCACAATGCTAAATGTCAAAAATAAAAAGTGTCAAAAATGTTAAATTTTAAGATGGCAAATGTCTAAGATGTCAAATGACAAATGTCACAATGCTAAATGTCAAAAATGAAAAGTGTCACCGTGAAAAATGTCAAAAATGACAAATTTCAAGATGGCAAATGTCAAAACTGACAAATGTCACAATGCCAAATGTCAAAAATGATAAGTGTCACCATGAAAAATGTCAAAAATGACAAATTTCAAGATGGCAAATGTAAAAGATGTCAAATGACAAATGTCACAATGCTAATTGTCAAAAATGAAAAGTGTCACCGTGAAAAATGTCAAAAATGACAAATTTCAAGATGGCAAATGTCAAAGATGTCAAATGACAAATATCACAATGCTAAATGTCAAAAATGAAAAGTGTCACCATGAAAAATGTCAAAAATGACAAATTTCAAGATGGCAAATGTCCGAGATGTCAAATGACAAATGTACAATGCTAAATGTCAAAAATGAAAAGTGTCACCATGAAAAATGTCAAAAATGACAAATTTCAAGATGGCAAATGTAAAAGATGTCAAATGACAAATGTCACAATGCTAAATGTCAAAAATGAAAAGTGTCAAAAATGACAAATTTCAAGATGGCAAATGTCTAAGATGTCAAATGACAAATTTCACAATGCTAATTGTCAAAAATGAAAAGTGTCACCGTGAAAAATGTCAAAAATGACAAATTTCAAGATGGCAAATGTCAAAGATGTCAAATGACAAATATCACAATGCTAAATGTCAAAAATGAAAAGTGTCACCATGAAAAATGTCAAAAATGACAAATTTCAAGATGGCAAATGTCAAAAATGTCAAATGACAAATGTCACAATGCTAAATGTCAAAAATGAAAAGTGTCCCCATGAAAAATGTCAATAATGACAAATTTCAAGATGGCAAATGTCAAAGATGTCAAATGACAAATGTCACAATGATAAATGCCAAAATGAAAAGTGTCACCATGAAAAATGTCAAAAATGACAAATTTCAAGATGGCAAATGTCAAAGATGTCAAATGACAAATGTCACAATGCTAAATGTCAAAAATGAAAAGTGTCACCATAAAAAATGTCAAAAATGACAAATTTCAAGATGGCAAATATCAAAGATGTCAAATGACAAATGTCACAATGCTAAATGTCAAAAATGACAAATTTCAAGATGGCAAATGTTAAAGATGTCAAATGTTAAATGTCACAATGCTAAATGTCAAAAATGAAAAGTGTCACCATGAAAAATGTCGAAAATGACAAATTTCAAGATGGCAAATGTCAAAGATGTCAAATGACAAATGTCACAATGCTAAATGTCAAAAAATGAAAAGTGTCACCATGAAAAATGTCAAAAATAACAAATTTCAAGATGGCAAATGTCAAAGATGTCAAATGACAAATATCACAATGCTAAATGTCAAAAATGAAAAGTGTCACCATGAAAAATGTCAAAAATGACAAATTTTAAAATGGCAAATGTCAAAGATGTCAAATGACAAATGTCACAATGTTAAATGTCACAAATGAAAAGTGTCACCATGAAAAATGTCAAAAATGACAAATTTCAAGATGGCAAATGTCAAAGATGTCAAATGACAAATGTCACAATGCTAAATGTCAAAAATGAAAAGTGTCACCATAAAAAATGTCAAAAATAACAAATTTCAAGATGGCAAATATCAAAGATGTCAAATGACAAATGTCACAATGCTAAATGTCAAAAATGACAAATTACAAGATGGCAAATGTCAAAGATGTCAAATGACAAATGTCACAATGCTAAATGTCAAAAATAAAAAGTGTCACCATCAAAAATGTCAAAAATGACAAATTTCAAGATGGCAAATGTCAAAGATGTCAATTGACAAATGTCACAATGCTAAATGTCAAAAATGAAAAGTGTCACCATGAAAAATGTCAAAAATAACAAATTTCAAGATGGCAAATGTCAAAGATGTCAAATGACAAATATCACAATGCTAAATGTCAAAAATGAAAAGTGTCACCATGAAAAATGTCAAAAATGACAAATTTTAAGATGGCAAATGTCAAAGATGTCAAATGACAAATGTCACAATGCTAAATGTCACAAATGAAAAGTGTCACCATGAAAAATGTCAAAAATAACAAATTTCAAGATGGCAAATGTCAAAGATGTCAAATGACAAATGTCACAATGCTAAATGTCAAAAATGAAAAGTGTCACCATGAAAAATGTCAAAAATGACAAATTTCAAGATGGCAAATGTCAAAACTGACAAATGTCACAATGCTAAATGTCAAAAATGATAAGTGTCACCATGAAAAATGTCAAAAATGACAAATTTCAAGATGGCAAATCTCCAAGATGTCAAATGACAAATGTCACAATGCTAAATGTCAAAAATGACAAATTTCAAGATGGCAAATGTCAAAGATGTCAAATGACAAATGTCACAATGCTAAATGTCAAAAATGAAAAGTGTCACCATGAAAAATGTCAAAAATGACAAATTTCAAGATGGCAAATGTCAAAGATGTCAAATGACAAATGTCACAATGCTAAATGTTAATAATGAAAAGTGTCACCATGAAAAATGTCAAAAATAACAAATTTCAAGATGGCAAATGTCAAAGATGTCAAAACTGACAAATGTCACAATGCTAAATGTCAAAAATGATAAGTGTCACCATGAAGAATGTCAAAAATGACAAATTTCAAGATGGCAAATGTCCAAGATGTCAAATGACAAATGTCACAATGCTAGATGTCAAAAATGAAAAGTGTCACCATGAAAAATGTCAAAAATAACAAATTTCAAGATGGCAAATGTCAAAGATGTCAAATGACAAATGTCACAATGCTAAATGTCAAAAATGAAAAGTGTCACCATGAAAAATGTCAAAAATGACAAATTTTAAGATGGCAAATGTCAAAGCTGACAAATGTCATAATGCTAAATGTCAAAAATCATAAGTGTCACCATGAAAAATGTCAAAAATGACAAACTTCAAGATGGCAAATGTCCACGATGTCAAATGACAAATGTCACAATGCTTAATGTCAAAAATGACAAATTTCAAGATGGCAAATGTCAAAGATGTCAAATGACAAATGTCACAATGCTAAATGTTAAAAATGAAAAGTGTCACCATGAAAAATGTCAAAAATGACAAATTTCAAGATGGCAAATGTCAAAGATGTCAAATGACAAATGTCACAATGCTAAATGTCAAAAATAAAAAGTGTTAACCTGAAAAATGTCAAAAATAACAAATTTCAAGATGGCAAATGTCAAAGATGTCAAATGACAAATGTGACAATGCTAAAAGTCAAATATGAAAAGTGTCACCATAAAAAATGTCAAAAATGACAAATTTCAAGATGGCAAATATCAAAACTGACAAATGTCACAATGCTAAATGTCAAAAATGATAAGTGTCACCATGAAAAATGTCAAAAATGACAAATTTCAAGATGGCAAATGTCCAAGATGTCAAGTGACAAATGTCACAATGCTAAATGTCAAAAATGATAAGTGTCACCATGAAAAATGTCAAAAATGACAAATTTCAAGATGGCAAATGTCCAAGATGTCAAGTGACAAATGTCACATTGCTAAATGTCAAAAATGACAAATTTCAAGATGGCAAATGTCTAAGATATGTCAAATAAAAAATGTCACAATGCTAAATGTCAAAAATGAAAAGTGTCACCATGAAAAATGTCAAAAATAACAAATTTCAAGATGGCAAATGTCAAAGATGTCAAATGACAAATATCCCAATGCTAAATGTCAAAAATGGAAAGTCTCACCATGCAAAATGTCAAAAATGACAAATTTCAAGATGGCAAATGTCAAAGATGTCAAATGACAAATGTCACAATGCTAAATGTCAAAAATGAAAAGTGTCACCATGAAAAATGTCAAAAATAACAAATTTCGAGATGGCAAATGTCAAAGATGTCAAATGACAAATGTCACAATGCTAAATGTCAAAAATGAAAAGTGTCACCATGAAAAATGTCAAAAATAACAAATTTCAAGATGGCAAATGTAAAAGATGTCAAATGACAAATATCACAATGCTAAATGTCAAAAATGAAAAGTGTCACCATGAAAAATGTCAAAAATGACAAATTTTAAGATGGCAAATGTTAAAGATGTCAAATGACAAATGTCACAATGCTAAATGTCAAAAATGACAAATTTCAAGATGGCAAATGTTAAAGATGTCAAATGACAAATGTCACAATGCTAAATGTCAAAAATGAAAAGTGTCACCATGAAAAATGTCAAAAATGACAAATTTCAAGATGGCAAATGTCAAAGATGTCAAATGACAAATGTCACAATGCTAAATGTCAAAAAATGAAAAGTGTCACCATGAAAAATGTCAAAAATAACAAATTTCAAGATGGCAAATGTCAAAGATGTCAAATGACAAATATCACAATGCTAAATGTCAAAAATGAAAAGTGTCACCATGAAAAATGTCAAAAATGACAAATTTTAAGATGGCAAATATCAAAGATGTCAAATGACAAATGTCACAATGCTAAATGTCAAAAATGACAAATTTCAAGATGGCAAATGTTAAAGATGTCAAATGACAAATGTCACAATGCTAAATGTCAAAAATGAAAAGTGTCACCATGAAAAATGTCAAAAATGACAAATTTCAAGATGGCAAATGTCAAAGATGTCAAATGACAAATGTCACAATGCTAAATGTCAAAAAATGAAAAGTGTCACCATGAAAAATGTCAAAAATAACAAATTTCAAGATGGCAAATGTCAAAGATGTCAAATGACAAATATCACAATGCTAAATGTCAAAAATGAAAAGTGTCACCATGAAAAATGTCAAAAATGACAAATTTTAAGATGGCAAATGTCAAAGATGTCAAATGACAAATGTCACAATGCTAAATGTCACAAATGAAAAGTGTCACCATGAAAAATGTCAAAAATGACAAATTTCAAGATGGCAAATGTCAAAGATGTCAAATGACAAATGTCACAATGCTAAATGTCAAAAATGAAAAGTGTCACCATAAAAAATGTCAAAAATAACAAATTTCAAGATGGCAAATATCAAAGATGTCAAATGACAAATGTCACAATGCTAAATGTCAAAAATGACAAATTTCAAGATGGCAAATGTCAAAGATGTCAAATGACAAATGTCACAATGCTAAATGTCAAAAATAAAAAGTGTCACCATGAAAAATGTCAAAAATGACAAATTTCAAGATGGCAAATGTCAAAGATGTCAATTGACAAATGTCACAATGCTAAATGTCAAAAATAAAAAGTGTCACCATGAAAAATGTCAAAAATAACAAATTTCAAGATGGCAAATGTCAAAGATGTCAAATGACAAATGTCACAATGCTAAATGTCAAAAATGATAAGTGTCACCATGAAAAATGTCAAAAATGACAAATTTCAAGATGGCAAATGTCCAAGATGTCAAATGACAAATGTTACAATGCTAAATGACAAATTTCAAGATGGCAAATGTCAAAGATGTCAAATGACAAATGTCACAATGCTAAATGTCAAAAATGAAAGTGTCACCATGAAAAATGTCAAAAATGACAAATTTCAAGATGGCAAATGTCAAAGATGTCAAATGACAAATGTCACAATGCTAAATGTCAAAAATGAAAAGTGTCACCATGAAAAATGTCAAAAATAACAAATTTCAAGATGGCAAATGTCAAAGATGTCAAATGACAAATGTCACAATGCTAAATGTCAAAAATGAAAAGTGTCACCATGAAAAATGTCAAAAATGACAAATTTCAAGATGGCAAATGTCAAAGATGTCAAATGACAAATGTCACAATGCTAAATGTCAAAAATGAAAAGTGTCGCCATGAAAAATGTCAAAAATGACAAATTTCAAGATGGCAAATGTCAAAGATGTCAAATGACAAATGTCACAATGCTAAATGTAAAAAATGAAAAGTGTCACCATGAAAAATGTCAAAAATGTCAAAGATGTCAAATGACAAATGTCACAATGCTAAATGTCAAAAATGAAAAGTGTCACCATGAAAAATGTCAAAAATGACAAATTTCAAGATGGCAAATGTCAAAACTGACAAATGTCACAATGCTAAATGTCAAAAATGATAAGTGTCACCATGAAAAATGTCAAAAATGACAAATTTCAAGATGGCAAATGTCCAAGATGTCAAATGACAAATGTCACAATGCTAAATGTCAAAAATGAAAAGTGTCACCATGAAAAATGTCAAAAATGACAAATTTCAAGATGGCAAATGTAAAAGATGTCAAATGACAAATGTCACAATGCTAAATGTCAAAAATGAAAAGTGTCAAAAATGACAAATTTCAAGATGGCAAATGTCTAAGATGTCAAATGACAAATGTCACAATGCTAAATGTCAAAAATGAAAAGTGTCACCGTGAAAAATGTCAAAAATGACAAATTTCAAGATGGCAAATGTCAAAGATGTCAAATGACAAATGTCACAATGCTAAATGTCAAAAATGAAAAGTGTCACCATGAAAAATGTCAAAAATGACAAATTTCAAGATGGCAAATGTCAAAGATGTCAAATGACAAATGTCACAATGCTAAATGTCAAAAATGAAAAGTGTCCCCATGAAAAATGTCAATAATGACAAATTTCAAAATGGCAAATGTCAAAGATGTCAAATGACAAATGTCACAATGCTAAATGTCAAAAATGAAAAGTGTCACCATGAAAAATGTCAAAAATGACAAATTTCAAGATGGCAAATGTCGAATATGACAAATGTCACAATGATAAATGTCAAAAATGAAAAGTGTCACCATGAAAAATGTCAAAAATGACAAATTTTAAGATGGCAAATGTCAAAGATGTCAAATGACAAATGTCACAATGCTAAATGTCAAAAATGAAAAGTGTCACCATGAAAAATGTCAAAAATGACAAATTTCAAGATGGCAAATATCAAAGATGTCAAATAACAAATGTCACAATGCTAAATGTCAAAAATGACAAATTTCAAGATGGCAAATGTCAAAGATGTCAAATGACAAATGACACAATGCTAAATGTCAAAAATGAAAAGTGTCACCATGAAAAATGTCAAAAATGACAAATTTCAAGATGGCAAATGTCAAAGATGTCAAATGACAAATGTCACAATGCTAAATGTCAAAAATGAAAAGTGTCACCATGAAAAATGTCAAAAATGACAAATTTCAAGATGGCAAATGTCAAAGATGTCAAATGACAAATGTCACAATGCTAAATGTCAAAAATGAAAAGTGTCACCATGAAAAATGTCAAAAATAACAAATTTCAAGATGGCAAATATCAAAGATGTCAAAACTGACAAATGTCACAATGCTAAATGTCAAAAATGATAAGTGTCACCATGAAAAATGTCAAAAATGACAAATTTCAAGATGGCAAATGTCCAAGATGTCAAATAACAAATGTCACAATGCTAAATGTCAAAACTGACAAATTTCAAGATGGCAAATGACAAATGTCACAATGCTAAATGTCAAAAATGAAAAGTGTCACCATGAAAAATGTTAAAAATGACAAATTTCAAGATGGCAAATGTCAAAGATGT
This sequence comes from Altica lythri, assembly GCA_964028335.1. Lineage (NCBI taxonomy): Eukaryota > Metazoa > Arthropoda > Insecta > Coleoptera > Chrysomelidae > Altica > Altica lythri. The sequence goes on along the minus strand of OZ034800.1, from coordinate 9,606,431 downwards.
CAAATGACAAATGTCAAAAATGAAAAGTGTCACCATGAAAAATGTCAAAAATGACAAATTTCAAGATGGCAAATATCAAAGATGTCAAATGACAAATGTCACAATGCTAAATGTCAAAAATGACAAATTTCAAGATGGCAAATGTCAAAGATGTCAAATGACAAATTTCACAATGCTAAATGTCAAAAATGAAAAGTGTCACCATGAAAAATGTCAAAAATATCAAATTTCAAGATGGCAAATGTCAAAGATGTCAAATGACAAATGTCACAATGCTAAATGTCAAAAATGAAAAGTGTCACCATGAAAAATGTCAAAAATATCAAATTTCAAGATGGCAAATGTCAAAGATGTCAAATGACAAATGTCACAATGCTAAATGTCAAAAATGAAAAGTGTCACCATGAAAAATGTCAAAAATGACAAATTTCAAGATGACAAATGTCAAAGATGTCAAATGACAAATGTCACAATGCTAAATGTCAAAAATAAAAAGTGTCAACATGAAAAATGTTAAAAATGACAAATTTTAAGATGGCAAATATCAAAGATGTCAAATGACAAATGTCACAATGCTAAATGTCAAAAATGAAAAGTGTCACCATGAAAAATGCCACAAATGACAAATTTCAAGATGGCAAATGTCAAAGATGTCAAATGACAAATGTCACAATGCTAAATGTCAAAAATAAAAAGTGTCAACATGAAAAATGTCAAAAATAACAAATTTCAAGATGGCAAATGTCAAAGATGTCAAATGACAAATGTCACAATGCTAAATGTCAAAAATGAAAAGTGTCACCATGAAAAATGTCAAAAATGACAAATTTTAAGATGGCAAATGTCAAAGATGTCAAATAACAAATGTCACAATGATAAATGTCAAAAATGAAAAGTGTCACCATGAAAAATGTCAAAAATGACAAATTTTAAGATGGCAAATGTCAAAGATGTCAAATGACAAATGTCACAATGCTAAATGTCAAAAATAAAAAGTGTCACCATGAAAAATGTCAAAAATGACAAATTTTAAGATGGCAAATATCAAAGATGTCAAATGACAAATGTCACAATGCTAAATGTCAAAAATGACAAATTTCAAGATGGCAAATGTCAAAGATGTCAAATCACAAATGACACAATGCTAAATGTCAAAAATGAAAAGTGTCACCATGAAAAATGTCAAAAATGACAAATTTCAAGATGGCAAATGTCAAAGATGTCAAATGACAAATGTCACAATGCAAAATGTCAAAAATGAAAAGTGTCACCATGAAAAATGTCAAAAATGACAAATTTCAAGATGGCAAATGTCAAAGATGTCAAATGACAAATGTCACAATGCTAAATGTCAAAAATGAAAAGTGTCACCATGAAAAATGTCAAAAATAACAAATTTCAAGATGGCAAATATCAAAGATGTCAAAACTGACAAATGTCACACTGCTAAATGTCAAAAATGATAAGTGTCACCATGAAAAATGTCAAAAATGACAAATTTCAAGATGGCAAATGTCCAAGATGTCAAATGACAAATGTCACAATGCTAAATGTCAAAAATGACAAATTTCAAGATGGCAAATGTCAAAGATGTCAAATGACAAACGTCACAATGCTAAATGTCAAAAATGAAAAGTGTCACCATGAAAAATGTCAAAAATGACAAATTTCAAGATGGCAAATATCAAAGATGTCAAATGACAAATGTCACAATGCTAAATGTCAAAAATGACAAATTTCAAGATGGCAAATGTCAAAGATGTCAAATGACAAATGTCACAATGCTAAATGTCAAAAATGAAAAGTGTCACCATGAAAAATGTCAAAAATGACAAATTTCAACATGGCAAATGTCAAAGATGTCAAATGACAAATGTCACAATGCTAAATGTCAAAAATGAAAAGTGTCACCATGAAAAATGTCAAAAATAACAAATTTCAAGATGGCAAATAACAAAGATGTCAAATGACAAATGTCACAATGCTAAAAGTCAAAAATAAAAAGTGTCAACCTGAAAAATGTCAAAAATAACAAATTTCAAGATGGCAAATATCAAAGATGTCAAATGACAAATGTCACAATGCTAAATGTCAAAAATAAAAAGTGTCACCATGAAAAATGTCAAAAATGACAAATTTCAAGATGGCAAATGTCAAAACTGACAAATGTCACAATGCTAAATGTCAAAAATGATAAGTGTCACCATGAAAAATGTCAAAAATGACAAATTTCAGGATGGCAAATGTCCAAGATGTCAAATGACAAATGTCACAATGCTAAATGTCAAAAATGACAAATTTCAAGATGGCAAATGTCAAAGATGTCAAATGACAAATGTCACAATGCTAAATGTCAAAAATGAAAAGTGTCACCATGAAAAATGTCAAAAATGACAAATTTCAAGATGGCAAATGTCAAAGATGTCAAATGACAAATGTCACAATGCTAAATGTCAAAAATGAAAAGTGTCACCATGAAAAATGTTAAAAATAACAAATTTCAAGATGGCAAATGTCAAAGATGTCAAATGACAAATGTCACAATGCTAAATGTCAAAAATGAAAAGTATCACCATGAAAAATGTCAAAAATGACAAATTTCAAGATGGCAAATGTCAAAGATGTCAAATGACAAATGTCACAATGCTAAATGTCAAAAATGAAAAGTGTCACCATGAAAAATGTCAAAAATGACAAATTTCAAGATGGCAAATGTCAAAGATGTCAAAAGACAAATGTCACAATGCTAAATGTCAAAAATGAAAAGTGTCACAATGAAAAATGTCAAAAATGACAAATTTCAAGATGGCAAATGTCCAAGATGTCAAATGACAAATGTCACAATGCTAAATGACAAAAATGAAAAGTGTCACCATGAAAAATGTCAAAAATGACAAATTTCAAGATGGCAAATATCAAAGATGTCAAATGACAAATGTCACAATGCTAAATGTCAAAAATAAAAAGTGTCAAAAATGACAAATTTCAAGATGGCAAATGTCCAAGATGTCAAATGACAAATGTCACAATGCTAAATGTCAAAAATGAAAAGTGTCACCGTGAAAAATGTCAAAAATGACAAATTTCAAGATGGCAAATGTCAAAACTGACAAATGTCACAATGCTAAATGTCAAAAATGATAAGTGTCACCATGAAAAATGTCAAAAATGACAAATTTCAAGATGGCAAATGTCCGAGATGTCAAATGACAAATGTCACAATGCTAAATGTCAAAAATGAAAAGTGTCACAATGAAAAATGTCAAAAATGACAAATTTCAAGATGGCAAATATCAAAACTGACAAATATCACAATGCTAAATGTCAAAATTGATAAGTGTCACCATGAAAAATGTCAAAAATGACAAATTTCAAGATGGCAAATGTCCAAGATGTCAAATGACAAATGTCACAATGCTAAATGTCAAAAATGAAAAGTGTCACCATGAAAAATGTCAAAAATGACAAATTTCAAGATGGCAAATATCAAAGATGTCAAATGACAAATGTCACAATGCTAAATGTCAAAAATAAAAAGTGTCAAAAATGTTAAATTTTAAGATGGCAAATGTCTAAGATGTCAAATGACAAATGTCACAATGCTAAATGTCAAAAATGAAAAGTGTCACCGTGAAAAATGTCAAAAATGACAAATTTCAAGATGGCAAATGTCAAAACTGACAAATGTCACAATGCCAAATGTCAAAAATGATAAGTGTCACCATGAAAAATGTCAAAAATGACAAATTTCAAGATGGCAAATGTCCGAGATGTCAAATGACAAATGTACAATGCTAAATGTCAAAAATGAAAAGTGTCACCATGAAAAATGTCAAAAATGACAAATTTCAAGATGGCAAATGTAAAAGATGTCAAATGACAAATGTCACAATGCTAAATGTCAAAAATGAAAAGTGTCAAAAATGACAAATTTCAAGATGGCAAATGTCTAAGATGTCAAATGACAAATTTCACAATGCTAATTGTCAAAAATGAAAAGTGTCACCGTGAAAAATGTCAAAAATGACAAATTTCAAGATGGCAAATGTCAAAGATGTCAAATGACAAATATCACAATGCTAAATGTCAAAAATGAAAAGTGTCACCATGAAAAATGTCAAAAATGACAAATTTCAAGATGGCAAATGTCAAAAATGTCAAATGACAAATGTCACAATGCTAAATGTCAAAAATGAAAAGTGTCCCCATGAAAAATGTCAATAATGACAAATTTCAAGATGGCAAATGTCAAAGATGTCAAATGACAAATGTCACAATGATAAATGCCAAAATGAAAAGTGTCACCATGAAAAATGTCAAAAATGACAAATTTCAAGATGGCAAATGTCAAAGATGTCAAATGACAAATGTCACAATGCTAAATGTCAAAAATGAAAAGTGTCACCATAAAAAATGTCAAAAATGACAAATTTCAAGATGGCAAATATCAAAGATGTCAAATGACAAATGTCACAATGCTAAATGTCAAAAATGACAAATTTCAAGATGGCAAATGTTAAAGATGTCAAATGTTAAATGTCACAATGCTAAATGTCAAAAATGAAAAGTGTCACCATGAAAAATGTCGAAAATGACAAATTTCAAGATGGCAAATGTCAAAGATGTCAAATGACAAATGTCACAATGCTAAATGTCAAAAAATGAAAAGTGTCACCATGAAAAATGTCAAAAATAACAAATTTCAAGATGGCAAATGTCAAAGATGTCAAATGACAAATATCACAATGCTAAATGTCAAAAATGAAAAGTGTCACCATGAAAAATGTCAAAAATGACAAATTTTAAAATGGCAAATGTCAAAGATGTCAAATGACAAATGTCACAATGTTAAATGTCACAAATGAAAAGTGTCACCATGAAAAATGTCAAAAATGACAAATTTCAAGATGGCAAATGTCAAAGATGTCAAATGACAAATGTCACAATGCTAAATGTCAAAAATGAAAAGTGTCACCATAAAAAATGTCAAAAATAACAAATTTCAAGATGGCAAATATCAAAGATGTCAAATGACAAATGTCACAATGCTAAATGTCAAAAATGACAAATTACAAGATGGCAAATGTCAAAGATGTCAAATGACAAATGTCACAATGCTAAATGTCAAAAATAAAAAGTGTCACCATGAAAAATGTCAAAAATGACAAATTTCAAGATGGCAAATGTCAAAGATGTCAAATGACAAATGTCACAATGCTAAATGTCAAAAATGAAAAGTGTCACCATAAAAAATGTCAAAAATAACAAATTTCAAGATGGCAAATATCAAAGATGTCAAATGACAAATGTCACAATGCTAAATGTCAAAAATGACAAATTACAAGATGGCAAATGTCAAAGATGTCAAATGACAAATGTCACAATGCTAAATGTCAAAAATAAAAAGTGTCACCATGAAAAATGTCAAAAATGACAAATTTCAAGATGGCAAATGTCAAAGATGTCAATTGACAAATGTCACAATGCTAAATGTCAAAAATGAAAAGTGTCACCATGAAAAATGTCAAAAATAACAAATTTCAAGATGGCAAATGTCAAAGATGTCAAATGACAAATATCACAATGCTAAATGTCAAAAATGAAAAGTGTCACCATGAAAAATGTCAAAAATAACAAATTTCAAGATGGCAAATGTCAAAGATGTCAAATGACAAATATCACAATGCTAAATGTCAAAAATGAAAAGTGTCACCATGAAAAATGTCAAAAATGACAAATTTTAAGATGGCAAATGTCAAAGATGTCAAATGACAAATGTCACAATGCTAAATGTCACAAATGAAAAGTGTCACCATGAAAAATGTCAAAAATAACAAATTTCAAGATGGCAAATGTCAAAGATGTCAAATGACAAATGTCACAATGCTAAATGTCAAAAATGAAAAGTGTCACCATGAAAAATGTCAAAAATGACAAATTTCAAGATGGCAAATGTCAAAACTGACAAATGTCACAATGCTAAATGTCAAAAATGATAAGTGTCACCATGAAAAATGTCAAAAATGACAAATTTCAAGATGGCAAATCTCCAAGATGTCAAATGACAAATGTCACAATGCTAAATGTCAAAAATGACAAATTTCAACATGGCAAATGTCAAAGATGTCAAATGACAAATGTCACAATGCTAAATGTCAAAAATGAAAAGTGTCACCATGAAAAATGTCAAAAATGACAAATTTCAAGATGGCAAATGTCAAAGATGTCAAATGACAAATGTCACAATGCTAAATGTTAAAAATGAAAAGTGTCACCATGAAAAATGTCAAAAATAACAAATTTCAAGATGGCAAATGTCAAAGATGTCAAAACTGACAAATGTCACAATGCTAAATGTCAAAAATGATAAGTGTCACCATGAAGAATGTCAAAAATGACAAATTTCAAGATGGCCAATGTCCAAGATGTCAAATGACAAACGTCACAATGCTAGATGTCAAAAATGAAAAGTGTCACCATGAAAAATGTCAAAAATAACAAATTTCAAGATGGCAAATGTTAAAGATGTCAAATGACAAATGTCACAATGCTAAATGTCAAAAATGAAAAGTGTCACCATGAAAAATGTCAAAAATGACAAATTTTAAGATGGCAAATGTCAAAACTGACAAATGTCATAATGCTAAATGTCAAAAATCATAAGTGTCACCATGAAAAATGTCAAAAATGACAAACTTCAAGATGGCAAATGTCCACGATGTCAAATGACAAATGTCACAATGCTTAATGTCAAAAATGACAAATTTCAAGATGGCAAATGTCAAAGATGTCAAATGACAAATGTCACAATGCTAAATGTTAAAAATGAAAAGTGTCACCATGAAAAATGTCAAAAATGACAAATTTCAAGATGGCAAATGTCAAAGATGTCAAATGACAAATGTCAAAAATAAAAAGTGTTAACCTGAAAAATGTCAAAAATAACAAATTTCAAGATGGCAAATGTCAAAGATGTCAAATGACAAATGTGACAATGCTAAAAGTCAAATATGAAAAGTGTCACCATAAAAAATGTCAAAAATGACAAATTTCAAGATGGCAAATATCAAAACTGACAAATGTCACAATGCTAAATGTCAAAAATGATAAGTGTCACCATGAAAAATGTCAAAAATGACAAATTTCAAGATGGCAAATGTCCAAGATGTCAAGTGACAAATGTCACAATGCTAAATGTCAAAAATGATAAGTGTCACCATGAAAAATGTCAAAAATGACAAATTTCAAGATGGCAAATGTCCAAGATGTCAAGTGACAAATGTCACATTGCTAAATGTCAAAAATGACAAATTTCAAGATGGCAAATGTCTAAGATATGTCAAATAAAAAATGTCACAATGCTAAATGTCAAAAATGAAAAGTGTCACAATGAAAAATGTCAAAAATAACAAATTTCAAGATGGCAAATGTCAAAGATGTCAAATGACAAATATCACAATGCTAAATGTCAAAAATGAAAAGTCTCACCATGCAAAATGTCAAAAATGACAAATTTCAAGATGGCAAATGTCAAAGATGTCAAATGACAAATGTCACAATGCTAAATGTCAAAAATGAAAAGTGTCACCATGAAAAATGTCAAAAATAACAAATTTCAAGATGGCAAATGTCAAAGATGTCAAATGACAAATGTCACAATGCTAAATGTCAAAAATGAAAAGTGTCACCATGAAAAATGTCAAAAATAACAAATTTCAAGATGGCAAATGTCAAAGATGTCAAATGACAAATATCACAATGCTAAATGTCAAAAATGAAAAGTGTCACCATGAAAAATGTCAAAAATGACAAATTTTAAGATGGCAAATGTTAAAGATGTCAAATGACAAATGTCACAATGCTAAATGTCAAAAATGACAAATTTCAAGATGGCAAATGTTAAAGATGTCAAATGACAAATGTCACAATGCTAAATGTCAAAAATGAAAAGTGTCACCATGAAAAATGTCAAAAATGACAAATTTCAAGATGGCAAATGTCAAAGATGTCAAATGACAAATGTCACAATGCTAAATGTCAAAAAATGAAAAGTGTCACCATGAAAAATGTCAAAAATAACAAATTTCAAGATGGCAAATGTCAAAGATGTCAAATGACAAATATCACAATGCTAAATGTCAAAAATGAAAAGTGTCACCATGAAAAATGTCAAAAATGACAAATTTTAAGATGGCAAATATCAAAGATGTCAAATGACAAATGTCACAATGCTAAATGTCAAAAATGACAAATTTCAAGATGGCAAATGTTAAAGATGTCAAATGACAAATGTCACAATGCTAAATGTCAAAAATGAAAAGTGTCACCATGAAAAATGTCAAAAATGACAAATTTCAAGATGGCAAATGTCAAAGATGTCAAATGACAAATGTCACAATGCTAAAGGTCAAAAATGAAAAGTGTCACCATGAAAAATGTCAAAAATGACAAATTTTAAGATGGCAAATGTCAAAGATGTCAAATGACAAATGTCACAATGCTAAATGTCACAAATGAAAAGTGTCACCATGAAAAATGTCAAAAATGACAAATTTCAAGATGGCAAATGTCAAAGATGTCAAATGACAAATGTCACAATGCTAAATGTCACAAATGAAAAGTGTCACCATGAAAAATGTCAAAAATGACAAATTTCAAGATGGCAAATGTCAAAGATGTCAAATGACAAATGTCACAATGCTAAATGTCAAAAATGAAAAGTGTCACCATAAAAAATGTCAAAAATAACAAATTTCAAGATGGCAAATATCAAAGATGTCAAATGACAAATGTCACAATGCTAAATGTCAAAAATGACAAATTTCAAGATGGCAAATGTCAAAGATGTCAAATGACAAATGTCACAATGCTAAATGTCAAAAATAAAAAGTGTCACCATGAAAAATGTCAAAAATGACAAATTTCAAGATGGCAAATGTCAAAGATGTCAATTGACAAATGTCACAATGCTAAATGTCAAAAATAAAAAGTGTCACCATGAAAAATGTCAAAAATAACAAATTTCAAGATGGCAAATGTCAAAGATGTCAAATGACAAATATCACAATGCTTAATGTCAAAAATGAAAAGTGGCACCATGAAAAATGTCAAAAATGACAAATTTTAAGATGGCAAATGTCAAAGATGTCAAATGACAAATGTCACAATGCTAAATGTCACAAATGAAAAGTGTCACCATGAAAAATGTCAAAAATAACAAATTTCAAGATGGCAAATGTCAAAGATGTCAAATGACAAATGTCACAATGCTAAATGTCAAAAATGAAAAGTGTCACCATGAAAAATGTCAAAAATGACAAATTTCAAGATGGCAAATGTCAAAACTGACAAATGTCACAATGCTAAATGTCAAAAATGATAAGTGTCACCATGAAAAATGTCAAAAATGACAAATTTCAAGATGGCAAATCTCCAAGATGTCAAATGACAAATGTCACAATGCTAAATGTCAAAAATGACAAATTTCAAGATGGCAAATGTCAAAGATGTCAAATGACAAATGTCACAATGCTAAATGTCAAAAATGAAAAGTGTCACCATGAAAAATGTCAAAAATGACAAATTTCAAGATGGCAAATGTCAAAGATGTCAAATGACAAATGTCACAATGCTAAATGTCAAAAATGAAAAGTGTCACCATGAAAAATGTCAAAAATAACAAATTTCAAGATGGCAAATGTCAAAGATGTCAAAACTGACAAATGTCACAATGCTAAATGTCAAAAATGATAAGTGTCACCATGAAGAATGTCAAAAATGACAAATTTCAAGATGGCAAATGTCCAAGATGTCAAATGACAAATGTCACAATGCTAGATGTCAAAAATGAAAAGTGTCACCATGAAAAATGTCAAAAATAACAAATTTCAAGATGGCAAATGTCAAAGATGTCAAATGACAAATGTCACAATGCTAAATGTCAAAAATGAAAAGTGTCACCATGAAAAATGTCAAAAATGACAAATTTTAAGATGGCAAATGTCAAAACTGACAAATGTCATAATGCTAAATGTCAAAAATGATAAGTGTCACCATAAAAAATGTCAAAAATGACAAACTTCAAGATGGCAAATGTCCACGATGTCAAATGACAAATGTCACAATGCTTAATGTCAAAAATGACAAATTTCAAGATGGCAAATGTCAAAGATGTCAAATGACAAATGTCACAATGCTAAATGTTAAAAATGAAAAGTGTCACCATGAAAAATGTCAAAAATGACAAATTTCAAGATGGCAAATGTCAAAGATGTCAAATGACAAATGTCACAATGCTAAATGTCAAAAATGAAAAGTGTCACCATGAAAAATGTCAAAAATAACAAATTTCAAGATGGCAAATGTCAAAGATGTCAAATGACAAATGTGACAATGCTAAAAGTCAAATATGAAAAGTGTCACCATAAAAAATGTCAAAAATGACAAATTTCAAGATGGCAAATATCAAAACTGACAAATGTCACAATGCTAAATGTCAAAAAGGATAAGTGTCACCATGAAAAATGTCAAAAATGACAAATTTCAAGATGGCAAATGTCCAAGATGTCAAGTGACAAATGTCACAATGCTAAATGTCAAAAATGACAAATTTCAAGATGGCAAATGTCTAAGATATGTCAAATAAAAAATGTCACAATGCTAAATGTCAAAAATGAAAAGTGTCACCATGAAAAATGTCAAAAATAACAAATTTCAAGATGGCAAATGTCAAAGATGTCAAATGACAAATATCACAATGCTAAATGTCAAAAATGAAAAGTGTCACCATGCAAAATGTCAAAAATGACAAATTTCAAGATGGCAAATGTCAAAGATGTCAAATGACAAATGTCACAATGCTAAATGTCAAAAATGAAAAGTGTCACCATGAAAAATGTCAAAAATAACAAATTTTAAGATGGCAAATGTCAAAGATGTCAAATGACAAATGTCACAATGCTAAATGTCAAAAATGAAAAGTGTCACGATGAAAAATGTCAAAAATGACAAATTTCAAGATGGCAAATGTCAAAGATGTCAAATGACAAATGTCACAATGCTAAATGTCAAAAATGAAAAGTGTCACCATGAAAAATGTCAAAAATAACAAATTTCAAGATGGCAAATGTCAAAGATGTCAAATGACAAATGCAACAATGCTAAATGTCAAAAATGAAAAGTGTCACCATGAAAAATGTCAAAAATGACAAATTTTAAGATGGCAAATGTCAAAACTGACAAATGTCAGAATGCTAAATGTCAAAAATGATAAGTGTCACCATGAAAAATGTCAAAAATGACAAATTTCAAGATGGCAAATGTCCAAGATGTCAAATGACAAATGTCACAATGCTAAATGTCAAAAATGACAAATTTCAAGATGGCAAATGTCAAAGATGTCAAATGACAAATGTCACAATGCTAAATGTCAAAAATGAAAAGTGTCACCATGAAAAATGTCAAAAATGACAAATTTCAAGATGGCAAATGTAAAAGATGTCAAATGACAAATGTCACAATGCTAAATGTCAAAAATGAAAAGTGTCACCATGAAAAATGTCAAAAATAACAAATTTCAAGATGGCAAATGTTAAAGATGTCAAATGACAAATGTCACAATGCTAAATGTCAAAAATGAAAAGTGTCACCATGAAAAATGTCAAAAATGACAAATTTCAAGATGGCAAATGTCAAAGATGTCAAATAACAAATGTCACAATGCTAAATGTCAAAAAATGAAAAGTGTCACCATGAAAAATGTCAAAAATAACAAATTTCAAGATGGCAAATGTCAAAGATGTCAAATGACAAATATCACAATGCTAAATGTCAAAAATGAAAAGTGTCACCATGAAAAATGTCAAAAATGACAAATTTTAAGATGGCAAATGTCAAAGATGTCAAATGACAAATGTCACAATGCTAAATGTCACAAATGAAAAGTGTCACCATGAAAAATGTCAAAAATGACAAATTTCAAGATGGCAAATGTCAAAGATGTCATATGACAAATGTCACAATGCTAAATGTCAAAAATGAAAAGTGTCACCATGAAAAATGTCAAAAATAACAAATTTCAAGATGGCAAATGTTAAAGATGTCAAATGACAAATGTCACAATGCTAAATGTCAAAAATGAAAAGTGTCACCATGAAAAATGTCAAAAATGACAAATTTCAAGATGGCAAATGTCAAAGATGTCAAATGACAAATGTCACAATGCTAAATGTCAAAAAATGAAAAGTGTCACCATGAAAAATGTCAAAAATAACAAATTTCAAGATGGCAAATGTCAAAGATGTCAAATGACAAATATCACAATGCTAAATGTCAAAAATGAAAAGTGTCACCATGAAAAATGTCAAAAATGACAAATTTTAAGATGGCAAATGTCAAAGATGTCAAATGACAAATGTCACAATGCTAAATGTCACAAATGAAAAGTGTCACCATGAAAAATGTCAAAAATGACAAATTTCAAGATGGCAAATGTCAAAGATGTCATATGACAAATGTCACAATGCTAAATGTCAAAAATGAAAAGTGTCACCATAAAAAATGTCAAAAATAACAAATTTCAAGATGGCAAATATCAAAGATGTCAAATGACAAATGTCACAATGCTAAATGTCAAAAATGACAAATTTCAAGATGGCAAATGTCAAAGATGTCAAATGACAAATGTCACAATGCTAAATGTCAAAAATAAAAAGTGTCACCATGAAAAATGTCAAAAATGACAAATTTCAAGATGGCAAATGTCAAAGATGTCAATTGACAAATGTCACAATGCTAAATGTCAAAAATGAAAAGTGTCACCATGAAAAATGTCAAAAATAACAAATTTCAAGATGGCAAATGTCAAAGATGTCAAATGACAAATATCACAATGCTAAATGTCAAAAATGAAAAGTGTCACCATGAAAAATGTCAAAAATGACAAATTTTAAGATGGCAAATGTCAAAGATGTCAAATTACAAATGTCACAATGCTAAATGTCACAAATGAAAAGTGTCACCATGAAAAATGTCAAAAATAACAAATTTCAAGATGGCAAATGTCAAAGATGTCAAATGACAAATGTCACAATGCTAAATGTCAAAAATGAAAAGTGTCACCATGAAAAATGTCAAAAATGACAAATTTCAAGATGGCAAATGTCAAAACTGACAAATGTCACAATGCTAAATGTCAAAAATGATAAGTGTCACCATGAAAAATGTCAAAAATGACAAATTTCAAGATGGCAAATCTCCAAGATGTCAAATGACAAATGTCACAATGCTAAATGTCAAAAATGACAAATTTCAAGATGGCAAATGTCAAAGATGTCAAATGACAAATGTCACAATGCTAAATGTCAAAAATGAAAAGTGTCACCATAAAAAATGTCAAAAATGACAAATTTCAAGATGGCAAATGTCAAAGATGTCAAATGACAAATGTCACAATGCTAAATGTCAAAAATGAAAAGTGTCACCATGAAAAATGTCAAAAATAACAAATTTCAAGATGGCAAATGTCAAAGATGTCAAAACTGACAAATGTCACAATGCTAAATGTCAAAAATGATAAGTGTCACCATGAAGAATGTCAAAAATGACAAATTTCAAGATGGCAAATGTCCAAGATGTCAAATGACAAATGTCACAATGCTAGATGTCAAAAATGAAAAGTGTCACCATGAAAAATGTCAAAAATAACAAATTTCAAGATGGCAAATGTCAAAGATGTCAAATGACAAATGTCACAATGCTAAAAGTCAAATATGAAAAGTGTCACCATAAAAAATGTCAAAAATGACAAATTTCAAGATGGCAAATATCAAAACTGACAAATGTCACAATGCTAAATGTCAAAAAGGATAAGTGTCACCATGAAAAATGTCAAAAATGACAAATTTCAAGATGGCAAATGTCCAAGATGTCAAGTGACAAATGTCACAATGCTAAATGTCAAAAATGACAAATTTCAAGATGGCAAATGTCTAAGATATGTCAAATAAAAAATGTCACAATGCTAAATGTCAAAAATGAAAAGTGTCACCATGAAAAATGTCAAAAATAACAAATTTCAAGATGGCAAATGTCAAAGATGTCAAATGACAAATATCACAATGCTAAATGTCAAAAATGAAAAGTGTCACCATGCAAAATGTCAAAAATGACAAATTTCAAGATGGCAAATGTCAAAGATGTCAAATGACAAATGTCACAATGCTAAATGTCAAAAATGAAAAGTGTCACCATGAAAAATGTCAAAAATAACAAATTTTAAGATGGCAAATGTCAAAGATGTCAAATGACAAATGTCACAATGCTAAATGTCAAAAATGAAAAGTGTCACGATGAAAAATGTCAAAAATGACAAATTTCAAGATGGCAAATGTCAAAGATGTCAAATGACAAATGTCACAATGCTAAATGTCAAAAATGAAAAGTGTCACCATGAAAAATGTCAAAAATAACAAATTTCAAGATGGCAAATGTCAAAGATGTCAAATGACAAATGCAACAATGCTAAATGTCAAAAATGAAAAGTGTCACCATGAAAAATGTCAAAAATGACAAATTTTAAGATGGCAAATGTCAAAACTGACAAATGTCAGAATGCTAAATGTCAAAAATGATAAGTGTCACCATGAAAAATGTCAAAAATGACAAATTTCAAGATGGCAAATGTCCAAGATGTCAAATGACAAATGTCACAATGCTAAATGTCAAAAATGACAAATTTCAAGATGGCAAATGTCAAAGATGTCAAATGACAAATGTCACAATGCTAAATGTCAAAAATGAAAAGTGTCACCATGAAAAATGTCAAAAATGACAAATTTCAAGATGGCAAATGTAAAAGATGTCAAATGACAAATGTCACAATGCTAAATGTCAAAAATGAAAAGTGTCACCATGAAAAATGTCAAAAATAACAAATTTCAAGATGGCAAATGTTAAAGATGTCAAATGACAAATGTCACAATGCTAAATGTCAAAAATGAAAAGTGTCACCATGAAAAATGTCAAAAATGACAAATTTCAAGATGGCAAATGTCAAAGATGTCAAATAACAAATGTCACAATGCTAAATGTCAAAAAATGAAAAGTGTCACCATGAAAAATGTCAAAAATAACAAATTTCAAGATGGCAAATGTCAAAGATGTCAAATGACAAATATCACAATGCTAAATGTCAAAAATGAAAAGTGTCACCATGAAAAATGTCAAAAATGACAAATTTTAAGATGGCAAATGTCAAAGATGTCAAATGACAAATGTCACAATGCTAAATGTCACAAATGAAAAGTGTCACCATGAAAAATGTCAAAAATGACAAATTTCAAGATGGCAAATGTCAAAGATGTCATATGACAAATGTCACAATGCTAAATGTCAAAAATGAAAAGTGTCACCATGAAAAATGTCAAAAATAACAAATTTCAAGATGGCAAATGTTAAAGATGTCAAATGACAAATGTCACAATGCTAAATGTCAAAAATGAAAAGTGTCACCATGAAAAATGTCAAAAATGACAAATTTCAAGATGGCAAATGTCAAAGATGTCAAATGACAAATGTCACAATGCTAAATGTCAAAAAATGAAAAGTGTCACCATGAAAAATGTCAAAAATAACAAATTTCAAGATGGCAAATGTCAAAGATGTCAAATGACAAATATCACAATGCTAAATGTCAAAAATGAAAAGTGTCACCATGAAAAATGTCAAAAATGACAAATTTTAAGATGGCAAATGTCAAAGATGTCAAATGACAAATGTCACAATGCTAAATGTCACAAATGAAAAGTGTCACCATGAAAAATGTCAAAAATGACAAATTTCAAGATGGCAAATGTCAAAGATGTCATATGACAAATGTCACAATGCTAAATGTCAAAAATGAAAAGTGTCACCATAAAAAATGTCAAAAATAACAAATTTCAAGATGGCAAATATCAAAGATGTCAAATGACAAATGTCACAATGCTAAATGTCAAAAATGACAAATTTCAAGATGGCAAATGTCAAAGATGTCAAATGACAAATGTCACAATGCTAAATGTCAAAAATAAAAAGTGTCACCATGAAAAATGTCAAAAATGACAAATTTCAAGATGGCAAATGTCAAAGATGTCAATTGACAAATGTCACAATGCTAAATGTCAAAAATGAAAAGTGTCACCATGAAAAATGTCAAAAATAACAAATTTCAAGATGGCAAATGTCAAAGATGTCAAATGACAAATATCACAATGCTAAATGTCAAAAATGAAAAGTGTCACCATGAAAAATGTCAAAAATGACAAATTTTAAGATGGCAAATGTCAAAGATGTCAAATTACAAATGTCACAATGCTAAATGTCACAAATGAAAAGTGTCACCATGAAAAATGTCAAAAATAACAAATTTCAAGATGGCAAATGTCAAAGATGTCAAATGACAAATGTCACAATGCTAAATGTCAAAAATGAAAAGTGTCACCATGAAAAATGTCAAAAATGACAAATTTCAAGATGGCAAATGTCAAAACTGACAAATGTCACAATGCTAAATGTCAAAAATGATAAGTGTCACCATGAAAAATGTCAAAAATGACAAATTTCAAGATGGCAAATCTCCAAGATGTCAAATGACAAATGTCACAATGCTAAATGTCAAAAATGACAAATTTCAAGATGGCAAATGTCAAAGATGTCAAATGACAAATGTCACAATGCTAAATGTCAAAAATGAAAAGTGTCACCATAAAAAATGTCAAAAATGACAAATTTCAAGATGGCAAATGTCAAAGATGTCAAATGACAAATGTCACAATGCTAAATGTCAAAAATGAAAAGTGTCACCATGAAAAATGTCAAAAATAACAAATTTCAAGATGGCAAATGTCAAAGATGTCAAAACTGACAAATGTCACAATGCTAAATGTCAAAAATGATAAGTGTCACCATGAAGAATGTCAAAAATGACAAATTTCAAGATGGCAAATGTCCAAGATGTCAAATGACAAATGTCACAATGCTAGATGTCAAAAATGAAAAGTGTCACCATGAAAAATGTCAAAAATAACAAATTTCAAGATGGCAAATGTCAAAGATGTCAAATGACAAATGTCACAATGCTAAATGTCAAAAATGAAAAGTGTCACCATGAAAAATGTCAAAAATGACAAATTTTAAGATGGCAAATGTCAAAACTGACAAATGTCATAATGCTAAATGTCAAAAATGATAAGTGTCACCATGAAAAATGTCAAAAATGACAAACTTCAAGATGGCAAATGTCCACGATGTCAAATGACAAATGTCACAATGCTTAATGTCAAAAATGACAAATTTCAAGATGGCAAATGTCAAAGATGTCAAATGACAAATGTCACAATGCTAAATGTTAAAAATGAAAAGTGTCACCATGAAAAATGTCAAAAATGACAAATTTCAAGATGGCAAATGTCAAAGATGTCAAATGACAAATGTCACAATGCTAAATGTCAAAAATGAAAAGTGTCACCATGAAAAATGTCAAAAATAACAAATTTCAAGATGGCAAATGTCAAAGATGTCAAATGACAAATGTGACAATGCTAAAAGTCAAATATGAAAAGTGTCACCATAAAAAATGTCAAAAATGACAAATTTCAAGATGGCAAATATCAAAACTGACAAATGTCACAATGCTAAATGTCAAAAAGGATAAGTGTCACCATGAAAAATGTCAAAAATGACAAATTTCAAGATGGCAAATGTCCAAGATGTCAAGTGACAAATGTCACAATGCTAAATGTCAAAAATGACAAATTTCAAGATGGCAAATGTCTAAGATATGTCAAATAAAAAATGTCACAATGCTAAATGTCAAAAATGAAAAGTGTCACCATGAAAAATGTCAAAAATAACAAATTTCAAGATGGCAAGTGTCAAAGATGTCAAATGACAAATATCACAATGCTAAATGTCAAAAATGAAAAGTGTCACCATGCAAAATGTCAAAAATGACAAATTTCAAGATGGCAAATGTCAAAGATGTCAAATGACAAATGTCACAATGCTAAATGTCAAAAATGAAAAGTGTCACCATGAAAAATGTCAAAAATAACAAATTTCAAGATGGCAAATGTCAAAGATGTCAAATGACAAATGTCACAATGCTAAATGTCAAAAATGAAAAGTGTCACCATAAAAAACGTCAAAAATAACAAATTTCAAGATGGCAAATATCAAAGATGTCAAATGACAAATGTCACAATGCTAAATGTCAAAAATGACAAATTTCAAGATGGCAAATGTCAAAGATGTCAAATGACAAATGTCACAATGCTAAATGTCAAAAATAAAAAGTGTCACCATGAAAAATGTCAAAAATGACAAATTTCAAGATGGCAAATGTCAAAGATGTCAATTCACAAATGTCACAATGCTAAATGTCAAAAATGAAAAGTGTCACCATGAAAAATGTCAAAAATAACAAATTTCAAGATGGCAAATGTCAAAGATGTCAAATGACAAATATCACAATGCTAAATGTCAAAAATGAAAAGTGTCACCATGAAAAATGTCAAAAATGACAAATTTTAAGATGGCAAATGTCAAAGATGTCAAATTACAAATGTCACAATGCTAAATGTCACAAATGAAAAGTGTCACCATGAAAAATGTCAAAAATAACAAATTTCAAGATGGCAAATGTCAAAGATGTCAAATGACAAATGTCACAATGCTAAATGTCAAAAATGAAAAGTGTCACCATGAAAAATGTCAAAAATGACAAATTTCAAGATGGCAAATGTCAAAACTGACAAATGTCACAATGCTAAATGTCAAAAATGATAAGTGTCACCATGAAAAATGTCAAAAATGACAAATTTCAAGATGGCAAATCTCCAAGATGTCAAATGACAAATGTCACAATGCTAAATGTCAAAAATGACAAATTTCAAGATGGCAAATGTCAAAGATGTCAAATGACAAATGTCACAATGCTAAATGTCAAAAATGAAAAGTGTCACCATAAAAAATGTCAAAAATGACAAATTTCAAGATGGCAAATGTCAAAGATGTCAAATGACAAATGTCACAATGCTAAATGTCAAAAATGAAAAGTGTCACCATGAAAAATGTCAAAAATAACAAATTTCAAGATGGCAAATGTCAAAGATGTCAAAACTGACAAATGTCACAATGCTAAATGTCAAAAATGATAAGTGTCACCATGAAGAATGTCAAAAATGACAAATTTCAAGATGGCAAATGTCCAAGATGTCAAATGACAAATCTCACAATGCTAGATGTCAAAAATGAAAAGTGTCACCATGAAAAATGTCAAAAATAACAAATTTCAAGATGGCAAATGTCAAAGATGTCAAATGACAAATGTCACAATGCTAAATGTCAAAAATGAAAAGTGTCACCATGAAAAATGTCAAAAATGACAAATTTTAAGATGGCAAATGTCAAAACTGACAAATGTCATAATGCTAAATGTCAAAAATGATAAGTGTCACCATGAAAAATGTCAAAAATGACAAACTTCAAGATGGCAAATGTCCACGATGTCAAATGACAAATGTCACAATGCTTAATGTCAAAAATGACAAATTTCAAGATGGCAAATGTCAAAGATGTCAAATGACAAATGTCACAATGCTAAATGTTAAAAATGAAAAGTGTCACCATGAAAAATGTCAAAAATGACAAATTTCAAGATGGCAAATGTCAAAGATGTCAAATGACAAATGTCACAATGCTAAATGTCAAAAATGAAAAGTGTCACCATGAAAAATGTCAAAAATAACAAATTTCAAGATGGCAAATGTCAAAGATGTCAAATGACAAATGTGACAATGCTAAAAGTCAAATATGAAAAGTGTCACCATAAAAAATGTCAAAAATGACAAATTTCAAGATGGCAAATATCAAAACTGACAAATGTCACAATGCTAAATGTCAAAAAGGATAAGTGTCACCATGAAAAATGTCAAAAATGACAAATTTCAAGATGGCAAATGTCCAAGATGTCAAGTGACAAATGTCACAATGCTAAATGTCAAAAATGACAAATTTCAAGATGGCAAATGTCTAAGATATGTCAAATAAAAAATGTCACAATGCTAAATGTCAAAAATGAAAAGTGTCACCATGAAAAATGTCAAAAATAACAAATTTCAAGATGGCAAGTGTCAAAGATGTCAAATGACAAATATCACAATGCTAAATGTCAAAAATGAAAAGTGTCACCATGCAAAATGTCAAAAATGACAAATTTCAAGATGGCAAATGTCAAAGATGTCAAATGACAAATGTCACAATGCTAAATGTCAAAAATGAAAAGTGTCACCATGAAAAATGTCAAAAATAACAAATTTCAAGATGGCAAATGTCAAAGATGTCAAATGACAAATGTCACAATGCTAAATGTCAAAAATGAAAAGTGTCACCATGAAAAATGTCAAAAATGACAAATTTCAAGATGGCAAATGTCAAAGATGTCAAATGACAAATGTCACAATGCTAAATGTCAAAAATGAAAAGTGTCACCATGAAAAATGTCAAAAATAACAAATTTCAAGATGGCAAATGTCAAAGATGTCAAATGACAAATGTCACAATGCTAAATGTCAAAAATGAAAAGTGTCACCATGAAAAATGTCAAAAATGACAAATTTTAAGATGGCAAATGTCAAAACTGACAAATGTCAGAATGCTAAATGTCAAAAATGATAAGTGTCACCATGAAAAATGTCAAAAATGACAAATTTCAAGATGGCAAATGTCCAAGATGTCAAATGACAAATGTCACAATGCTAAATGTCAAAAATGACAAATTTTAAGATGGCAAATGTCAAAGATGTCAAATGACAAATGTCACAATGCTAAATGTCAAAAATGAAAAGTGTCACCATGAAAAATGTCAAAAATGACAAATTTCAAGATGGCAAATGTCAAAGATGTCAAATGACCAATATCACAATGCTAAATGTCAAAAATGAAAAGTGTCACCATGAAAAATGTCAAAAATGACAAATTTTAAGATGGCAAATGTCAAAGATGTCAAATGACAAATGTCACAATGCTAAATGTCACAAATGAAAAGTGTCACCATGAAAAATGTCAAAAATGACAAATTTCAAGATGGCAAATGTCAAAGATGTCATATGACAAATGTCACAATGCTAAATGTCAAAAATGAAAAGTGTCACCATAAAAAATGTCAAAAATAACAAATTTCAAGATGGCAAATATCAAAGATGTCAAATGACAAATGTCACAATGCTAAATGTCAAAAATGACAAATTTCAAGATGGCAAATGTCAAAGATGTCAAATGACAAATGTCACAATGCTAAATGTCAAAAATAAAAAGTGTCACCATGAAAAATGTCAAAAATGACAAATTTCAAGATGGCAAATGTCAAAGATGTCAATTGACAGATGTCACAATGCTAAATGTCAAAAATGAAAAGTGTCACCATGAAAAATGTCAAAAATAACAAATTTCAAGATGGCAAATGTCAAAGATGTCAAATGACAAATATCACAATGCTAAATGTCAAAAATGAAAAGTGTCACCATGAAAAATGTCAAAAATGACAAATTTTAAGATGGCAAATGTCAAAGATGTCAAATTACAAATGTCACAATGCTAAATGTCACAAATGAAAAGTGTCACCATGAAAAATGTCAAAAATAACAAATTTCAAGATGGCAAATGTCAAAGATGTCAAATGACAAATGTCACAATGCTAAATGTCAAAAATGAAAAGTGTCACCATGAAAAATGTCAAAAATGACAAATTTCAAGATGGCAAATGTCAAAACTGACAAATGTCACAATGCTAAATGTCAAAAATGATAAGTGTCACCATGAAAAATGTCAAAAATGACAAATTTCAAGATGGCAAATCTCCAAGATGTCAAATGACAAATGTCACAATGCTAAATGTCAAAAATGACAAATTTCAAGATGGCAAATGTCAAAGATGTCAAATGACAAATGTCACAATGCTAAATGTCAAAAATGAAAAGTGTCACCATAAAAAATGTCAAAAATGACAAATTTCAAGATGGCAAATGTCAAAGATGTCAAATGACAAATGTCACAATGCTAAATGTCAAAAATGAAAAGTGTCACCATGAAAAATGTCAAAAATAACAAATTTCAAGATGGCAAATGTCAAAGATGTCAAAACTGACAAATGTCACAATGCTAAATGTCAAAAATGATAAGTGTCACCATGAAGAATGTCAAAAATGACAAATTTCAAGATGGCAAATGTCCAAGATGTCAAATGACAAATGTCACAATGCTAGATGTCAAAAATGAAAAGTGTCACCATGAAAAATGTCAAAAATAACAAATTTCAAGATGGCAAATGTCAAAGATGTCAAATGACAAATGTCACAATGCTAAATGTCAAAAATGAAAAGTGTCACCATGAAAAATGTCAAAAATGACAAATTTTAAGATGGCAAATGTCAAAACTGACAAATGTCATAATGCTAAATGTCAAAAATGATAAGTGTCACCATGAAAAATGTCAAAAATGACAAACTTCAAGATGGCAAATGTCCACGATGTCAAATGACAAATGTCACAATGCTTAATGTCAAAAATGACAAATTTCAAGATGGCAAATGTCAAAGATGTCAAATGACAAATGTCACAATGCTAAATGTTAAAAATGAAAAGTGTCACCATGAAAAATGTCAAAAATGACAAATTTCAAGATGGCAAATGTCAAAGATGTCAAATGACAAATGTCACAATGCTAAATGTCAAAAATGAAAAGTGTCACCATGAAAAATGTCAAAAATAACAAATTTCAAGATGGCAAATGTCAAAGATGTCAAATGACAAATGTGACAATGCTAAAAGTCAAATATGAAAAGTGTCACCATAAAAAATGTCAAAAATGACAAATTTCAAGATGGCAAATATCAAAACTGACAAATGTCACAATGCTAAATGTCAAAAAGGATAAATGTCACCATGAAAAATGTCAAAAATGACAAATTTCAAGATGGCAAATGTCCAAGATGTCAAGTGACAAATGTCACAATGCTAAATGTCAAAAATGACAAATTTCAAGATGGCAAATGTCTAAGATATGTCAAATAAAAAATGTCACAATGCTAAATGTCAAAAATGAAAAGTGTCACCATGAAAAATGTCAAAAATAACAAATTTCAAGATGGCAAATGTCAAAGATGTCAAATGACAAATATCACAATGCTAAATGTCAAAAATGAAAAGTGTCACCATGCAAAATGTCAAAAATGACAAATTTCAAGATGGCAAATGTCAAAGATGTCAAATGACAAATGTCACAATGCTAAATGTCAAAAATGAAAAGTGTCACCATGAAAAATGTCAAAAATAACAAATTTCAAGATGGCAAATGTCAAAGATGTCAAATGACAAATGTCACAATGCTAAATGTCAAAAATGAAAAGTGTCACCATGAAAAATGTCAAAAATGACAAATTTCAAGATGGCAAATGTCAAAGATGTCAAATGACAAATGTCACAATGCTAAATGTCAAAAATGAAAAGTGTCACCATGAAAAATGTCAAAAATAACAAATTTCAAGATGGCAAATGTCAAAGATGTCAAATGACAAATGTCACAATGCTAAATGTCAAAAATGAAAAGTGTCACCATGAAAAATGTCAAAAATGACAAATTTTAAGATGGCAAATGTCAAAACTGACAAATGTCAGAATGCTAAATGTCAAAAATGATAAGTGTCACCATGAAAAATGTCAAAAATGACAAATTTCAAGATGGCAAATGTCCAAGATGTCAAATGACAAATGTCACAATGCTAAATGTCAAAAATGACAAATTTTAAGATGGCAAATGTCAAAGATGTCAAATGACAAATGTCACAATGCTAAATGTCAAAAATGAAAAGTGTCACCATGAAAAATGTCAAAAATGACAAATTTCAAGATGGCAAATGTAAAAGATGTCAAATGACAAATGTCACAATGCTAAATGTCAAAAATGAAAAGTGTCACCATGAAAAATGTCAAAAATAACAAATTTCAAGATGGCAAATGTCAAAGATGTCAAATGACAAATGTCACAATGCTAAATGTCAAAAATGAAAAGTGTCACCATGAAAAATGTCAAAAATGACAAATTTCAAGATGGCAAATGTCAAAACTGACAAATGTCACAATGCTAAATGTCAAAAATGATAAGTTTCACCATGAAAAATGTCAAAAATGACAAATTTCAAGATGGCAAATGTCCAAGATGTCAAATGACAAATGTCACAATGCTAAATGTCAAAAATGACAAATTTCAAGATGGCAAATGTCAAAGATGTCAAATGACAAATGTCACAATGCTAAATGTCAAAAATGAAAAGTGTCACCAGGAAAAATGTCAAAAATAACAAATTTCAAGATGGCAAATGTCAAAGATGTCAAATGACAAATGTCACAATGCTAAATGTCAAAAATGATAAGTGTCACCATGAAAAATGTCAAAAATAACAAATTTCAAGATGGCAAAGGTCCAAGATGTCAAATGACAAATGTCACAATGCTAAATGTCAAAAATGAAAAATTTCAAGATGACAAATGTCAAAGATGTCAAATGACAAATGTCACAATAATAAATGTCAAAAATGAAAAGTGTCACCATAAAAAATGTCAAAAATGACAAATTTCAAAATGGCAAATGTCAAAGATGTCAAATGACAAATGTCACAATGCTAAATGTCAAAAATGAAAAGTGTCACCATAAAAAATGTCAAAAATAACAAATTTCAAGATGGCAAATGTCAAAGATGTCAAAACTGACAAATGTCACAATGCTAAATGTCAAAAATGATAAGTGTCACCATGAAAAATGTCAAAAATGACAAATTTCAAGATGGCAAATGTCCAAGATGTCAAATGACAAATGTCACAATGCTAAATGTCAAAAATGAAAAGTGTCACCATGAAAAATGTCAAAAATAACAAATTTCAAGATGGCAAATGTCAAAGATGTCAAATGACAAATGTCACAATGCTAAATGTCAAAAATGAAAAGTGTCACCATGAAAAATGTCAAAAATGACAAATTTTAAGATGGCAAATGTCAAAACTGACAAATGTCATAATGCTAAATGTCAAAAATGATAAGTGTCACCATGAAAAATGTCAAAAATGACAAATTTCAAGATGGCAAATGTCCAAGATGTCAAATGACAAATGTCACAATGCTAAATGTCAAAAATGACAAATTTCAAGATGGCAAATGTCAAAGATGTCAAATGACAAATGTCACAATGCTAAATGTCAAAAATGAAAAGTGTCACCATGAAAAATGTCAAAAATGACAAATTTCAAGATGGCAAATGTCAAAGATGTCAAATGACAAATGTCACAATGCTAAATGTCAAAAATGAAAAGTGTCACTATGAAAACTGTCAAAAATAACAAATTTCAAGATGGCAAATGTCAAAGATGTCAAATGACAAATGTCACAATGCTAAATGTCAAAAATGAAAAGTGTCACCATGAAAAATGTCAAAAATGACAAATTTCAAGATGGCAAATGTCAAAACTGACAAATGTCACAATACTAAATGTCAAAAATGATAAGTGTCACCATGAAAAATGTTAAAAATGACAAATTTCAAGATGGCAAATGTCCAAGATGTCAAATGACAAATGTCACAATGCTAAATGTCAAAAATAACAAATTTCAAGATGGCAAATGTCAAAGATGTCAAATGACAAATGTTACAATGCTAAATGTCAAAAATGAAAAGTGTCACTATGAAAAATGTCAAAAATGACAAATTTCAAGATGGCAAATGTCAAAGATGTCAAATGACAAATGTCACAATGCTAAATGTCAAAAATGAAAAGTGTCACCATGAAAAATGTCAAAAATAACAAATTTTAAGATGGCAAATGTCAAAGATGTCAAATGACAAATGTCATAATGCTAAATGTCAAAAATGAAAAGTGTCACCATAAAAAATGTCAAAAATGACAAATTTTAAGATGGCAAATGTCAAAACTGACAAATGTCATAATGCTAAATGTCAAAAATGATAAGTGTCACCATGAAAAATGTCAAAAAAGACAAATTTCAAGATGGCAAATGTCCAAGATGTCAAATGACAAATGTCACAATGCTAAATGTCAAAAATGACAAATTTCAAGATGGCAAATGTCAAAGATGTCAAATGACAAATGTCACAATGCTAAATGTTAAAAATGAAAAGTGTCACCATGAAAAATGGCAAAAATGACAAATTTCAAGATGGCAAATGTCAAAGATGTCAAATGACAAGTGTCACAATGCTAAATGTCAAAAATGAAAAGTGTCACCATGAAAAATGTCAAAAATAACAAATTTCAAGTTGGCAAATGTCAAAGATGTCAAATGACAAATGTCACAATGCTAAATGTCAAAAATGAAAAGTGTCACCATGAAAAATGTCAAAAATGACAAATTTCAAGATGGCAAATGTCAAAACTGACAAATGTCACAATGCTAAATGTCAAAAATGATAAGTGTCACCATGAAAAATGTCAAAAATGACAAATTTCAAGATGGCAAATGTCCAAGATGTCAAATGACAAATGTCACAATGCTAAATGTCAAAAATGACAAATTTCAAGATGGCAAATGTCAAAGAATGCAAATGACAAATGTCACAATGCTAAATGTCAAAAATGAAAGTGTCACCAGGAAAAATGTCAAAAATAACAAATTTCAAGATGACAAATGTCTAAGATGTCAAATGACAAATTTCACAATGCTAAATGTCAAAAATGACAAATTTCAAGATGGCAAATGTCAAAGATGTCAAATGACAAATGTCACAATGCTAAATGTCAAAAATGATAAGTGTCACCATGAAAAATGTCAAAAATAACAAATTTCAAGATGGCAAATGTCAAAGATGTCAAATGACAAGTGTCACAATGCTAAATGTCAAAAATGAAAAGTGTCACCATGAAAAATGTCAAAAATAACAAATTTCAAGATGGCAAATGTCAAAGATGTCAAATGACAAATGTCACAATGCTAAATGTCAAAAATGAAAAGTGTCACCATGAAAAATGTCAAAAATGACAAATTTCAAGATGGCAAATGTCAAAACTGACAAATGTCACAATGCTAAATGTCAAAAATGATAAGTGTCACCATGAAAAATGTCAAAAATGACAAATTTCAAGATGGCAAATGTCAAAGATGTCAAATGACAAATGTCACAATGCTAAATGTCAAAAATGAAAAGTGTCACCAGGAAAAATGTCAAAAATAACAAATTTCAAGATGGCAAATGTCAAAGATGTCAAATGACAAATTTCACAATGCTAAATGTCAAAAATGACAAATTTCAAGATGGCAAATGTCCAAGATGTCCAATGACAAATGTCACAATGCTAAATGTCAAAAATGACAAATTTCAAGATGGCAAATGACAAATTTCACAATGCTAAACGTCACAAATGAAAAGTGTCACCATGAAAAATGTCAAAAATGACAAATTTTAAGATGGCAAATGTCAAAGATGTCAAATGACAAATGTCACAATGCTAAATGTCAAAATGAAAAGTGTCACCCTGAAAAATGTCAAAAATAACAAATTTCAAGATGGCAAATATCAAAGATGTCAAATGACAAATTTCACAATGCTAAATGTCAAAAATGATAAGTGTCACCATGAAAAATGTCAAAAATGACAAATTTCAAGATGGCAAATGTCCAAGATGTCAAATGACAAATGTCACAATGCTAAATGTCAAAAATGACAAATTTCAAGATGGCAAATGTCAAAGATGTCAAATGACAAATGTCACAATGCTAAATGTCAAAAATGAAAAGTGTCACCATGAAAAATGTCAAAAATGACAAATTTCAAAATGGCAAATGTCAAAAATGTCAAATGACAAATGTTACAATGCTAAATGTCAAAAATGAAAAGTGTCACCATGAAAAATGTCAAAAATGACAAATTTTAAGATGGCAAATATCAAAGATGTCAAATGACAAATGTCACAATGCTAAATGTCAAAAATGAAAAGTGTCACCATGAAAAATGTCAAAAATAACAAATTTCAAGATGGCAAATGTCAAAGATGTCAAATGACAAATGTCACAATGCTAAATGTCAAAAATGAAAAGTGTCACCATGAAAAATGTCAAAAATGACAAATTTCAAGATGGCAAATGTCAAAGATGTCAAATGACAAATGTCACAATGCTAAATGTCAAAAATGAAAAGTGTCACCATGAAAAATGTCAAAAATAACAAATTTCAAGATGGCAAATGTCAAAGATGTCAAATGACAAATGTCACAATGCTAAATGTCAAAAATGAAAAGTGTCACCATGAAAAATGTCAAAAATGACAAATTTCAAGATGGCAAATGTCAAAACTGACAAATGTCACAATGCTAAATGTCAAAAATGATAAGTGTCACCACGAAAAATGTCAAAAATGACAAATTTCAAGATGGCAAATGTCCAAGATGTCAAATGACAAATGTCACAATGCTAAATGTCAAAAATGACAAATTTCAAGATGGCAAATGTCAAAGATGTCAAATGACAAATGTAACAATGCTAAATGTCAAAAATGAAAAGTGTCACCATGACAAATGTCAAAAATGACAAATTTCAAGATGGCAAATGTCAAAGATGTCAAATGACAAATGTCACAATGCTAAATGTCAAAAATGAAAAGTGTCACCATGAAAAATATCAAAAATAACAAATTTCAAGATGGCAAATGTCAAAGATGTCAAATGACAAATGTCACAATGCTAAATGTCAAAAATGAAAAGTGTCACCATGAAAAATATCAAAAATGACAAATTTCAAGATGGCAAATGTCAAAGATGTCAAATGACAAATGTCACAATGCTAAATGTCAAAAATGAAAAGTGTCACCATGAAAAATGTCAAAAATGACAAATTTCAAGATGGCAAATGTCAAAGATGTCAAATGACAAATGTCACAATGCTAAATGTCAAAAATGAAAAGTGTCACCATGAAAAATATCAAAAATGTCAAAGATGTCAAATGACAAATGTCACAATGCTAAATGTCAAAAATGAAAAGTGTCACCATGAAAAATGTCAAAAATAACAAATTTCAAGATGGCAAATGTCAAAGATGTCAAATGACAAATGTCACAATGCTAAATGTCAAAAATGAAAAGTGTCACCATAAAAAATGTCAAAAATGACAAATTTCAAGATGGCAAATGTCAAAGATGTCAAATGACAAATGTCACAATGCTAAATGTCAAAAATGAAAAATGTCACCATGAAAAATGTCAAAAATAACAAATTTCAAGATGGCAAATGTCAAAGATGTCAAAACTGACAAATGTCACAATGCTAAATGTCAAAAATGATAAGTGTCACCATGAAGAATGTCAAAAATGACAAATTTCAAGATGGCAAATGTCCAAGATGTCAAATGACAAATGTCACAATGCTAGATGTCAAAAATGAAAAGTGTCACCATGAAAAATGTCAAAAATAACAAATTTCAAGATGGCAAATGTCAAAGATGTCAAATGACAAATGTCACAATGCTAAATGTCAAAAATGAAAAGTGTCACCATGAAAAATGTCAAAAATGACAAATTTTAAGATGGCAAATGTCAAAACTGACAAATGTCATAATGCTAAATGTCAAAAATGATAAGTGTCACCATGAAAAATGTCAAAAATGACAAACTTCAAGATGGCAAATGTCCACGATGTCAAATGACAAATGTCACAATGCTTAATGTCAAAAATGACAAATTTCAAGATGGCAAATGTCAAAGATGTCAAATGACAAATGTCACAATGCTAAATGTTAAAAAGGAAAAGTGTCACCATGAAAAATGTCAAAAATGACAAATTTCAAGATGGCAAATGTCAAAGATGTCAAATGACAAATGTCACAATGCTAA
This sequence comes from Altica lythri, assembly GCA_964028335.1. NCBI lineage: Eukaryota > Metazoa > Arthropoda > Insecta > Coleoptera > Chrysomelidae > Altica > Altica lythri. The sequence continues at coordinate 9,576,506 of OZ034800.1, read as the reverse complement.
ATGTCAAAAATGAAAAGTGTCACCATGAAAAATGTCAAAAATAACAAATTTCAAGATGGCAAATGTCAAAGATGTCAAATGACAAATGTGACAATGCTAAAAGTCAAATATGAAAAGTGTCACCATAAAAAATGTCAAAAATGACAAATTTCAAGATGGCAAATATCAAAACTGACAAATGTCACAATGCTAAATGTCAAAAAGGATAAATGTCACCATGAAAAATGTCAAAAATGACAAATTTCAAGATGGCAAATGTCCAAGATGTCAAGTGACAAATGTCACAATGCTAAATGTCAAAAATGACAAATTTCAAGATGGCAAATGTCTAAGATATGTCAAATAAAAAATGTCACAATGCTAAATGTCAAAAATGAAAAGTGTCACCATGAAAAATGTCAAAAATAACAAATTTCAAGATGGCAAATGTCAAAGATGTCAAATGACAAATATCACAATGCTAAATGTCAAAAATGAAAAGTGTCACCATGCAAAATGTCAAAAATGACAAATTTCAAGATGGCAAATGTCAAAGATGTCAAATGACAAATGTCACAATGCTAAATGTCAAAAATGAAAAGTGTCACCATGAAAAATGTCAAAAATAACAAATTTCAAGATGGCAAATGTCAAAGATGTCAAATGACAAATGTCACAATGCTAAATGTCAAAAATGAAAAGTGTCACCATGAAAAATGTCAAAAATGACAAATTTCAAGATGGCAAATGTCAAAGATGTCAAATGACAAATGTCACAATGCTAAATGTCAAAAATGAAAAGTGTCACCATGAAAAATGTCAAAAATAACAAATTTCAAGATGGCAAATGTCAAAGATGTCAAATGACAAATGTCACAATGCTAAATGTCAAAAATGAAAAGTGTCACCATGAAAAATGTCAAAAATGACAAATTTTAAGATGGCAAATGTCAAAACTGACAAATGTCAGAATGCTAAATGTCAAAAATGATAAGTGTCACCATGAAAAATGTCAAAAATGACAAATTTCAAGATGGCAAATGTCCAAGATGTCAAATGACAAATGTCACAATGCTAAATGTCAAAAATGACAAATTTTAAGATGGCAAATGTCAAAGATGTCAAATGACAAATGTCACAATGCTAAATGTCAAAAATGAAAAGTGTCACCATGAAAAATGTCAAAAATGACAAATTTCAAGATGGCAAATGTAAAAGATGTCAAATGACAAATGTCACAATGCTAAATGTCAAAAATGAAAAGTGTCACCATGAAAAATGTCAAAAATAACAAATTTCAAGATGGCAAATGTCAAAGATGTCAAATGACAAATGTCACAATGCTAAATGTCAAAAATGAAAAGTGTCACCATGAAAAATGTCAAAAATGACAAATTTCAAGATGGCAAATGTCAAAACTGACAAATGTCACAATGCTAAATGTCAAAAATGATAAGTTTCACCATGAAAAATGTCAAAAATGACAAATTTCAAGATGGCAAATGTCCAAGATGTCAAATGACAAATGTCACAATGCTAAATGTCAAAAATGACAAATTTCAAGATGGCAAATGTCAAAGATGTCAAATGACAAATGTCACAATGCTAAATGTCAAAAATGAAAAGTGTCACCAGGAAAAATGTCAAAAATAACAAATTTCAAGATGGCAAATGTCAAAGATGTCAAATGACAAATTTCACAATGCTAAATGTCAAAAATGACAAATTTCAAGATGGCAAATGTCAAAGATGTCAAATGACAAATGTCACAATGCTAAATGTCAAAAATGATAAGTGTCACCATGAAAAATGTCAAAAATAACAAATTTCAAGATGGCAAAGGTCCAAGATGTCAAATGACAAATGTCACAATGCTAAATGTCAAAAATGAAAAATTTCAAGATGACAAATGTCAAAGATGTCAAATGACAAATGTCACAATAATAAATGTCAAAAATGAAAAGTGTCACCATAAAAAATGTCAAAAATGACAAATTTCAAAATGGCAAATGTCAAAGATGTCAAATGACAAATGTCACAATGCTAAATGTCAAAAATGAAAAGTGTCACCATAAAAAATGTCAAAAATAACAAATTTCAAGATGGCAAATGTCAAAGATGTCAAAACTGACAAATGTCACAATGCTAAATGTCAAAAATGATAAGTGTCACCATGAAAAATGTCAAAAATGACAAATTTCAAGATGGCAAATGTCCAAGATGTCAAATGACAAATGTCACAATGCTAAATGTCAAAAATGAAAAGTGTCACCATGAAAAATGTCAAAAATAACAAATTTCAAGATGGCAAATGTCAAAGATGTCAAATGACAAATGTCACAATGCTAAATGTCAAAAATGAAAAGTGTCACCATGAAAAATGTCAAAAATGACAAATTTTAAGATGGCAAATGTCAAAACTGACAAATGTCATAATGCTAAATGTCAAAAATGATAAGTGTCACCATGAAAAATGTCAAAAATGACAAATTTCAAGATGGCAAATGTCCAAGATGTCAAATGACAAATGTCACAATGCTAAATGTCAAAAATGACAAATTTCAAGATGGCAAATGTCAAAGATGTCAAATGACAAATGTCACAATGCTAAATGTCAAAAATGAAAAGTGTCACCATGAAAAATGTCAAAAATGACAAATTTCAAGATGGCAAATGTCAAAGATGTCAAATGACAAATGTCACAATGCTAAATGTCAAAAATGAAAAGTGTCACCATGAAAAATGTCAAAAATAACAAATTTCAAGATGGCAAATGTCAAAGATGTCAAATGACAAATGTCACAATGCTAAATGTCAAAAATGAAAAGTGTCACCATGAAAAATGTCAAAAATGACAAATTTCAAGATGGCAAATGTCAAAACTGACAAATGTCACAATACTAAATGTCAAAAATGATAAGTGTCACCATGAAAAATGTTAAAAATGACAAATTTCAAGATGGCAAATGTCCAAGATGTCAAATGACAAATGTCACAATGCTAAATGTCAAAAATAACAAATTTCAAGATGGCAAATGTCAAAGATGTCAAATGACAAATGTCACAATGCTAAATGTCAAAAATGAAAAGTGTCACCATGAAAAATGTCAAAAATGACAAATTTCAAGATGGCAAATGTCAAAGATGTCAAATGACAAATGTCACAATGCTAAATGTCAAAAATGAAAAGTGTCACCATGAAAAATGTCAAAAATAACAAATTTCAAGATGGCAAATGTCAAAGATGTCAAATGACAAATGTCATAATGCTAAATGTCAAAAATGAAAAGTGTCACCATAAAAAATGTCAAAAATGACAAATTTTAAGATGGCAAATGTCAAAACTGACAAATGTCATAATGCTAAATGTCAAAAATGATAAGTGTCACCATGAAAAATGTCAAAAAAGACAAATTTCAAGATGGCAAATGTCCAAGATGTCAAATGACAAATGTCACAATGCTAAATGTCAAAAATGACAAATTTCAAGATGGCAAATGTCAAAGATGTCAAATGACAAATGTCACAATGCTAAATGTCAAAAATGAAAAGTGTCACCATGAAAAATGGCAAAAATGACAAATTTCAAGATGGCAAATGTCAAAGATGTCAAATGACAAGTGTCACAATGCTAAATGTCAAAACTGAAAAGTGTCACCATGAAAAATGTCAAAAATAACAAATTTCAAGTTGGCAAATGTCAAAGATGTCAAATGACAAATGTCACAATGCTAAATGTCAAAAATGAAAAGTGTCACCATGAAAAATGTCAAAAATGACAAATTTCAAGATGGCAAATGTCAAAACTGACAAATGTCACAATGCTAAATGTCAAAAATGATAAGTGTCACCATGAAAAATGTCAAAAATGACAAATTTCAAGATGGCAAATGTCCAAGATGTCAAATGACAAATGTCACAATGCTAAATGTCAAAAATGACAAATTTCAAGATGGCAAATGTCAAAGAATGCAAATGACAAATGTCACAATGCTAAATGTCAAAAATGAAAAGTGTCACCAGGAAAAATGTCAAAAATAACAAATTTCAAGATGACAAATGTCAAAGATGTCAAATGACAAATTTCACAATGCTAAATGTCAAAAATGACAAATTTCAAGATGGCAAATGTCAAAGATGTCAAATGACAAATGTCACAATGCTAAATGTCAAAAATGATAAGTGTCACCATGAAAAATGTCAAAAATAACAAATTTCAAGATGGCAAATGTCAAAGATGTCAAATGACAAGTGTCACAATGCTAAATGTCAAAAATGAAAAGTGTCACCATGAAAAATGTCAAAAATAACAAATTTCAAGATGGCAAATGTCAAAGATGTCAAATGACAAATGTCACAATGCTAAATGTCAAAAATGAAAAGTGTCACCATGAAAAATGTCAAAAATGACAAATTTCAAGATGGCAAATGTCAAAACTGACAAATGTCACAATGCTAAATGTCAAAAATGATAAGTGTCACCATGAAAAATGTCAAAAATGACAAATTTCAAGATGGCAAATGTCAAAGATGTCAAATGACAAATGTCACAATGCTAAATGTCAAAAATGAAAAGTGTCACCAGGAAAAATGTCAAAAATAACAAATTTCAAGATGGCAAATGTCAAAGATGTCAAATGACAAATTTCACAATGCTAAATGTCAAAAATGACAAATTTCAAGATGGCAAATGTCCAAGATGTCAAATGACAAATGTCACAATGCTAAATGTCAAAAATGACAAATTTCAAGATGGCAAATGTCAAAGATGTCAAATGACAAATTTCACAATGCTAAACGTCACAAATGAAAAGTGTCACCATGAAAAATGTCAAAAATGACAAATTTTAAGATGGCAAATGTCAAAGATGTCAAATGACAAATGTCACAATGCTAAATGTCAAAATGAAAAGTGTCACCCTGAAAAATGTCAAAAATAACAAATTTCAAGATGGCAAATATCAAAGATGTCAAATGACAAATTTCACAATGCTAAATGTCAAAAATGATAAGTGTCACCATGAAAAATGTCAAAAATGACAAATTTCAAGATGGCAAATGTCCAAGATGTCAAATGACAAATGTCACAATGCTAAATGTCAAAAATGACAAATTTCAAGATGGCAAATGTCAAAGATGTCAAATGACAAATGTCACAATGCTAAATGTCAAAAATGAAAAGTGTCACCATGAAAAATGTCAAAAATGACAAATTTCAAAATGGCAAATGTCAAAAATGTCAAATGACAAATGTTACAATGCTAAATGTCAAAAATGAAAAGTGTCACCATGAAAAATGTCAAAAATGACAAATTTTAAGATGGCAAATATCAAAGATGTCAAATGACAAATGTCACAATGCTAAATGTCAAAAATGAAAAGTGTCACCATGAAAAATGTCAAAAATAACAAATTTCAAGATGGCAAATGTCAAAGATGTCAAATGACAAATGTCACAATGCTAAATGTCAAAAATGAAAAGTGTCACCATGAAAAATGTCAAAAATGACAAATTTCAAGATGGCAAATGTCAAAGATGTCAAATGACAAATGTCACAATGCTAAATGTCAAAAATGAAAAGTGTCACCATGAAAAATGTCAAAAATAACAAATTTCAAGATGGCAAATGTCAAAGATGTCAAATGACAAATGTCACAATGCTAAATGTCAAAAATGAAAAGTGTCACCATGAAAAATGTCAAAAATGACAAATTTCAAGATGGCAAATGTCAAAACTGACAAATGTCACAATGCTAAATGTCAAAAATGATAAGTGTCACCACGAAAAATGTCAAAAATGACAAATTTCAAGATGGCAAATGTCCAAGATGTCAAATGACAAATGTCACAATGCTAAATGTCAAAAATGACAAATTTCAAGATGGCAAATGTCAAAGATGTCAAATGACAAATGTAACAATGCTAAATGTCAAAAATGAAAAGTGTCACCATGACAAATGTCAAAAATGACAAATTTCAAGATGGCAAATGTCAAAGATGTCAAATGACAAATGTCACAATGCTAAATGTCAAAAATGAAAAGTGTCACCATGAAAAATATCAAAAATAACAAATTTCAAGATGGCAAATGTCAAAGATGTCAAATGACAAATGTCACAATGCTAAATGTCAAAAATGAAAAGTGTCACCATGAAAAATATCAAAAATGACAAATTTCAAGATGGCAAATGTCAAAGATGTCAAATGACAAATGTCACAATGCTAAATGTCAAAAATGAAAAGTGTCACCATGAAAAATGTCAAAAATGACAAATTTCAAGATGGCAAATGTCAAAGATGTCAAATGACAAATGTCACAATGCTAAATGTCAAAAATGAAAAGTGTCACCATGAAAAATATCAAAAATGTCAAAGATGTCAAATGACAAATGTCACAATGCTAAATGTCAAAACTGAAAAGTGTCACCATGAAAAATGTCAAAAATAACAAATTTCAAGATGGCAAATGTCAAAGATGTCAAATGACAAATGTCACAATGCTAAATGTCAAAAATGAAAAGTGTCACCATAAAAAATGTCAAAAATGACAAATTTTAAGATGGCAAATGTCAAAACTGACAAATGTCATAATGCTAAATGTCAAAAATGATAAGTGTCACCATGAAAAATGTCAAAAATGACAAATTTCAAGATGGCAAATGTCCAAGATGTCAAATGACAAATGTCACAATGCTAAATGTCAAAAATGAAAAGTGTCACCATGAAAAATGTCAAAAATAACAAATTTCAAGATGGCAAATGTCAAAGATGTCAAATGACAAATGTCACAATGCTAAATGTCAAAAATGAAAAGTGTCACCATGAAAAATGTCAAAAATGACAAATTTCAAGATGGCAAATGTCAAAGATGTCAAAACTGACAAATGTCACAATGCTAAATGTCAAAAATGATAAGTGTCACCATGAAAAATGTCAAAAATGACAAATTTCAAGATGGCAAATGTCCAAGATGTCAAATGACAAATGTCACAATGCTAAATGTCAAAAATGAAAAGTGTCACCATGAAAAATGTCAAAAATAACAAATTTCAAGATGGCAAATGTCAAAGATGTCAAATGACAAATGTCACAATGCTAAATGTCAAAAATGAAAAGTGTCACCATGAAAAATGTCAAAAATGACAAATTTTAAGATGGCAAATGTCAAAACTGACAAATGTCATAATGCTAAATGTCAAAAATGATAAGTGTCACCATGAAAAATGTCAAAAATGACAAATTTCAAGATGGCAAATGTCCAAGATGTCAAATGACAAATGTCACAATGCTAAATGTCAAAAATGACAAATTTCAAGATGGCAAATGTCAAAGATGTCAAATGACAAATGTCACAATGCTAAATGTCAAAAATGAAAAGTGTCACCATGAAAAATGTCAAAAATGACAAATTTCAAGATGGCAAATGTCAAAGATGTCAAATGACAAATGTCACAATGCTAAATGTCAAAAATGAAAAGTGTCACCATGAAAAATGTCAAAAATAACAAATTTCAAGATGGCAAATGTCAAAGATGTCAAATGACAAATGTCACAATGCTAAATGTCAAAAATGAAAAGTGTCACCATGAAAAATGTCAAAAATGACAAATTTCAAGATGGCAAATGTCAAAACTGACAAATGTCACAATACTAAATGTCAAAAATGATAAGTGTCACCATGAAAAATGTTAAAAATGACAAATTTCAAGATGGCAAATGTCCAAGATGTCAAATGACAAATGTCACAATGCTAAATGTCAAAAATAACAAATTTCAAGATGGCAAATGTCAAAGATGTCAAATGACAAATGTCACAATGCTAAATGTCAAAAATGAAAAGTGTCACCATGAAAAATGTCAAAAATGACAAATTTCAAGATGGCAAATGTCAAAGATGTCAAATGACAAATGTCACAATGCTAAATGTCAAAAATGAAAAGTGTCACCATGAAAAATGTCAAAAATAACAAATTTCAAGATGGCAAATGTCAAAGATGTCAAATGACAAATGTCATAATGCTAAATGTCAAAAATGAAAAGTGTCACCATAAAAAATGTCAAAAATGACAAATTTTAAGATGGCAAATGTCAAAACTGACAAATGTCATAATGCTAAATGTCAAAAATGATAAGTGTCACCATGAAAAATGTCAAAAAAGACAAATTTCAAGATGGCAAATGTCCAAGATGTCAAATGACAAATGTCACAATGCTAAATGTCAAAAATGACAAATTTCAAGATGGCAAATGTCAAAGATGTCAAATGACAAATGTCACAATGCTAAATGTCAAAAATGAAAAGTGTCACCATGAAAAATGGCAAAAATGACAAATTTCAAGATGGCAAATGTCAAAGATGTCAAATGACAAGTGTCACAATGCTAAATGTCAAAACTGAAAAGTGTCACCATGAAAAATGTCAAAAATAACAAATTTCAAGTTGGCAAATGTCAAAGATGTCAAATGACAAATGTCACAATGCTAAATGTCAAAAATGAAAAGTGTCACCATGAAAAATGTCAAAAATGACAAATTTCAAGATGGCAAATGTCAAAACTGACAAATGTCACAATGCTAAATGTCAAAAATGATAAGTGTCACCATGAAAAATGTCAAAAATGACAAATTTCAAGATGGCAAATGTCCAAGATGTCAAATGACAAATGTCACAATGCTAAATGTCAAAAATGACAAATTTCAAGATGGCAAATGTCAAAGAATGCAAATGACAAATGTCACAATGCTAAATGTCAAAAATGAAAAGTGTCACCAGGAAAAATGTCAAAAATAACAAATTTCAAGATGACAAATGTCAAAGATGTCAAATGACAAATTTCACAATGCTAAATGTCAAAAATGACAAATTTCAAGATGGCAAATGTCAAAGATGTCAAATGACAAATGTCACAATGCTAAATGTCAAAAATGATAAGTGTCACCATGAAAAATGTCAAAAATAACAAATTTCAAGATGGCAAATGTCAAAGATGTCAAATGACAAGTGTCACAATGCTAAATGTCAAAAATGAAAAGTGTCACCATGAAAAATGTCAAAAATAACAAATTTCAAGATGGCAAATGTCAAAGATGTCAAATGACAAATGTCACAATGCTAAATGTCAAAAATGAAAAGTGTCACCATGAAAAATGTCAAAAATGACAAATTTCAAGATGGCAAATGTCAAAACTGACAAATGTCACAATGCTAAATGTCAAAAATGATAAGTGTCACCATGAAAAATGTCAAAAATGACAAATTTCAAGATGGCAAATGTCAAAGATGTCAAATGACAAATGTCACAATGCTAAATGTCAAAAATGAAAAGTGTCACCAGGAAAAATGTCAAAAATAACAAATTTCAAGATGGCAAATGTCAAAGATGTCAAATGACAAATTTCACAATGCTAAATGTCAAAAATGACAAATTTCAAGATGGCAAATGTCCAAGATGTCAAATGACAAATGTCACAATGCTAAATGTCAAAAATGACAAATTTCAAGATGGCAAATGTCAAAGATGTCAAATGACAAATTTCACAATGCTAAACGTCACAAATGAAAAGTGTCACCATGAAAAATGTCAAAAATGACAAATTTTAAGATGGCAAATGTCAAAGATGTCAAATGACAAATGTCACAATGCTAAATGTCAAAATGAAAAGTGTCACCCTGAAAAATGTCAAAAATAACAAATTTCAAGATGGCAAATATCAAAGATGTCAAATGACAAATTTCACAATGCTAAATGTCAAAAATGATAAGTGTCACCATGAAAAATGTCAAAAATGACAAATTTCAAGATGGCAAATGTCCAAGATGTCAAATGACAAATGTCACAATGCTAAATGTCAAAAATGACAAATTTCAAGATGGCAAATGTCAAAGATGTCAAATGACAAATGTCACAATGCTAAATGTCAAAAATGAAAAGTGTCACCATGAAAAATGTCAAAAATGACAAATTTCAAAATGGCAAATGTCAAAAATGTCAAATGACAAATGTTACAATGCTAAATGTCAAAAATGAAAAGTGTCACCATGAAAAATGTCAAAAATGACAAATTTTAAGATGGCAAATATCAAAGATGTCAAATGACAAATGTCACAATGCTAAATGTCAAAAATGAAAAGTGTCACCATGAAAAATGTCAAAAATAACAAATTTCAAGATGGCAAATGTCAAAGATGTCAAATGACAAATGTCACAATGCTAAATGTCAAAAATGAAAAGTGTCACCATGAAAAATGTCAAAAATGACAAATTTCAAGATGGCAAATGTCAAAGATGTCAAATGACAAATGTCACAATGCTAAATGTCAAAAATGAAAAGTGTCACCATGAAAAATGTCAAAAATAACAAATTTCAAGATGGCAAATGTCAAAGATGTCAAATGACAAATGTCACAATGCTAAATGTCAAAAATGAAAAGTGTCACCATGAAAAATGTCAAAAATGACAAATTTCAAGATGGCAAATGTCAAAACTGACAAATGTCACAATGCTAAATGTCAAAAATGATAAGTGTCACCACGAAAAATGTCAAAAATGACAAATTTCAAGATGGCAAATGTCCAAGATGTCAAATGACAAATGTCACAATGCTAAATGTCAAAAATGACAAATTTCAAGATGGCAAATGTCAAAGATGTCAAATGACAAATGTAACAATGCTAAATGTCAAAAATGAAAAGTGTCACCCTGACAAATGTCAAAAATGACAAATTTCAAGATGGCAAATGTCAAAGATGTCAAATGACAAATGTCACAATGCTAAATGTCAAAAATGAAAAGTGTCACCATGAAAAATATCAAAAATAACAAATTTCAAGATGGCAAATGTCAAAGATGTCAAATGACAAATGTCACAATGCTAAATGTCAAAAATGAAAAGTGTCACCATGAAAAATATCAAAAATGACAAATTTCAAGATGGCAAATGTCAAAGATGTCAAATGACAAATGTCACAATGCTAAATGTCAAAAATGAAAAGTGTCACCATGAAAAATGTCAAAAATGACAAATTTCAAGATGGCAAATGTCAAAGATGTCAAATGACAAATGTCACAATGCTAAATGTCAAAAATGAAAAGTGTCACCATGAAAAATATCAAAAATGTCAAAGATGTCAAATGACAAATGTCACAATGCTAAATGTCAAAAATGAAAAGTGTCACCATGAAAAATGTCAAAAATAACAAATTTCAAGATGGCAAATGTCAAAGATGTCAAATGACAAATGTCACAATGCTAAATGTCAAAAATGAAAAGTGTCACCATAAAAAATGTCAAAAATGACAAATTTTAAGATGGCAAATGTCAAAACTGACAAATGTCATAATGCTAAATGTCAAAAATGATAAGTGTCACCATGAAAAATGTCAAAAAAGACAAATTTCAAGATGGCAAATGTCCAAGATGTCAAATGACAAATGTCACAATGCTAAATGTCAAAAATGACAAATTTCAAGATGGCAAATGTCAAAGATGTCAAATGACAAATGTCACAATGCTAAATGTCAAAAATGAAAAGTGTCACCATGAAAAATGTCAAAAATGACAAATTTCAAGATGGCAAATGTCAAAGATGTCAAATGACAAGTGTCACAATGCTAAATGTCAAAAATGAAAAGTGTCACCATGAAAAATGTCAAAAATAACAAATTTCAAGATGGCAAATGTCAAAGATGTCAAATGACAAATGTCACAATGCTAAATGTCAAAAATGAAAAGTGTCACCATGAAAAATGTCAAAAATGACAAATTTCAAGATGGCAAATGTCAAAGATGTCAAATGACAAATGTCACAATGCTAAATGTCAAAAATGAAAAGTGTCACCATGAAAAATGTCAAAAATGACAAATTTCAAGATGGCAAATGTCAAAACTGACAAATGTCACAATGCTAAATGTCAAAAATGATAAGTGTCACCATGAAAAATGTCAAAAATGACAAATTTCAAGATGGCAAATGTCCAAGATGTCAAATGACAAATGTCACAATGCTAAATGTCAAAAATGACAAATTTCAAGATGGCAAATGTCAAAGATGTCAAATGACAAATGTCACAATGCTAAATGTCAAAAATGAAAAGTGTCACCAGGAAAAATGTCAAAAATAACAAATTTCAAGATGGCAAATGTCAAAGATGTCAAATGACAAATTTCACAATGCTAGATGTCAAAAATGACAAATTTCAAGATATCAAATGTCAAAGATGTCAAATGACAAATGTCACAATGCTAAATGTCAAAAATGATAAGTGTCACCATGAAAAATGTCAAAAATAACAAATTTCAAGATGGCAAATGTCAAAGATGTCAAATGACAAGTGTCACAATGCTAAATGTCAAAAATGAAAAGTGTCACCATGAAAAATGTCAAAAATAACAAATTTCATGATGGCAAATGTCAAAGATGTCAAATGACAAATGTCACAATGCTAAATGTCAAAAATGAAAAGTGTCACCATGAAAAATGTCAAAAATGACAAATTTCAAGATGGCAAATGTCAAAACTCACAAATGTCACAATGGTAAATGTCAAAAATGATAAGTGTCACCATGAAAAATGTCAAAAATGACAAATTTCAAGATGGCAAATGTCCAAGATGTCAAATGACAAATGTCACAATGCTAAATGTCAAAAATGACAAATTTCAAGATGGCAAATGTCAAAGATGTCAAATGACAAATGTCACAATGCTAAATGTCAAAAATGAAAAGTGTCACCAGGAAAAATGTCAAAAATAACAAATTTCAAGATGGCAAATGTCAAAGATGTCAAATGACAAATTTCACAATGCTAAATGTCAAAAATGACAAATTTCAAGATGGCAAATGTCCAAGATGTCAAATGACAAATGTCACAATGCTAAATGTCAAAAATGACAAATTTCAAGATGGCAAATGTCAAAGATGTCAAATGACAAATTTCACAATGCTAAACGTCACAAATGAAAAGTGTCACCATGAAAAATGTCAAAAATGACAAATTTTAAGATGGCAAATGTCAAAGATGTCAAATGACAAATGTCACAATGCTAAATGTCAAAATGAAAAGTGTCACCCTGAAAAATGTCAAAAATAACAAATTTCAAGATGGCAAATATCAAAGATGTCAAATGACAAATTTCACAATGCTAAATGTCAAAAATGATAAGTGTCACCATGAAAAATGTCAAAAATGACAAATTTCAAGATGGCAAATGTCCAAGATGTCAAATGACAAATGTCACAATGCTAAATGTCAAAAATGACAAATTTCAAGATGGCAAATGTCAAAGATGTCAAATGACAAATGTCACAATGCTAAATGTCAAAAATGAAAAGTGTCACCATGAAAAATGTCAAAAATGACAAATTTCAAAATGGCAAATGTCAAAAATGTCAAATGACAAATGTTACAATGCTAAATGTCAAAAATGAAAAGTGTCACCATGAAAAATGTCAAAAATGACAAATTTTAAGATGGCAAATATCAAAGATGTCAAATGACAAATGTCACAATGCTAAATGTCAAAAATGAAAAGTGTCACCATGAAAAATGTCAAAAATAACAAATTTCAAGATGGCAAATGTCAAAGATGTCAAATGACAAATGTCACAATGCTAAATGTCAAAAATGAAAAGTGTCACCATGAAAAATGTCAAAAATGACAAATTTCAAGATGGCAAATGTCAAAGATGTCAAATGACAAATGTCACAATGCTAAATGTCAAAAATGAAAAGTGTCACCATGAAAAATGTTAAAAATAACAAATTTCAAGATGGCAAATGTCAAAGATGTCAAATGACAAATGTCACAATGCTAAATGTCAAAAATGAAAAGTGTCACCATGAAAAATGTCAAAAATGACAAATTTCAAGATGGCAAATGTCAAAACTGACAAATGTCACAATGCTAAATGTCAAAAATGATAAGTGTCACCATAAATGTCAAAAATGACAAATTTCAAGATGGCAAATGTCCAAGATGTCAAATGACAAATGTCACAATGCTAAATGTCAAAAATGACAAATTTCAAGATGGCAAATGTCAAAGATGTCAAATGACAAATGTAACAATGCTAAATGTCAAAAATGAAAAGTGTCACCATGACAAATGTCAAAAATGACAAATTTCAAGATGGCAAATGTCAAAGATGTCAAATGACAAATGTCACAATGCTAAATGTCAAAAATGAAAAGTGTCACCATGAAAAATGTCACAAATAACAAATTTCAAGATGGCAAATGTCAAAGATGTCAAATGACAAATGTCACAATGCTAAATGTCAAAAATGAAAAGTGTCACCATGAAAAATATCAAAAATGACAAATTTCAAGATGGCAAATGTCAAAGATGTCAAATGACAAATGTCACAATGCTAAATGTCAAAAATGAAAAGTGTCACCATGAAAAATGTCAAAAATGACAAATTTCAAGATGGCAAATGTCAAAGATGTCAAATGACAAATGTCACAATGCTAAATGTCAAAAATGAAAAGTGTCACCATGAAAAATATCAAAAATGTCAAAGATGTCAAATGACAAATGTCACAATGCTAAATGTCAAAAATGAAAAGTGTCACCATGAAAAATGTCAAAAATGACAAATTTCAAGATGGCAAATGTCAAAACTGACAAATGTCACAATGCTAAATGTCAAAAATGATAAGTGTCACCATGAAAAATGTCAAAAATGACAAATTTCAGGATGGCAAATGTCCAAGATGTCAAATGACAAATGTCACAATGCTAAATGTCAAAAATGAAAAGTGTCACCATAAAAAATGTCAAAAATGACAAATTTCAAGATGGCAAATGTAAAAGATGTCAAATGACAAATGTCACAATGCTAAATGTCAAAAATGAAAAGTGTCAAAAATGACAAATTTAAAGATGGCAAATGTCTAAGATGTCAAATGACAAATGTCACAATGCTAAATGTCAAAAATAACAAATTTCAAGATGGCAAATGTCAAAGATGTCAAATGACAAATGTCACAATGCTAAATGTCAAAAATGAAAAGTGTCACCATGAAAAATGTCAAAAATGACAAATTTCAAGATGGCAAATGTCAAAGATGTCAAATGACAAATGTCACAATGCTAAATGTCAAAAATGAAAAGTGTCACCATGAAAAATGTCAAAAATAACAAATTTTAAGATGGCAAATGTCAAAGATGTCAAATGACAAATGTCAAAAATGAAAAGTGTCACCATAAAAAATGTCAAAAATGACAAATTTTAAGATGGCAAATGTCAAAACTGACAAATGTCATAATGCTAAATGTCAAAAATGATAAGTGTCACCATGAAAAATGTCAAAAAAGACAAATTTCAAGATGGCAAATGTCCAAGATGTCAAATGACAAATGTCACAATGCTAAATGTCAAAAATGACAAATTTCAAGATGGCAAATGTCAAAGATGTCAAATGACAAATGTCACAATGCTAAATGTCAAAAATGAAAAGTGTCACCATGAAAAATGTCAAAAATGACAAATTTCAAGATGGCAAATGTCAAAGATGTCAAATGACAAGTGTCACAATGCTAAATGTCAAAAATGAAAAGTGTCACCATGAAAAATGTCAAAAATAACAAATTTTAAGATGGCAAATGTCAAAGATGTCAAATGACAAATGTCACAATGCTAAATGTCAAAAATGAAAAGTGTCACCATGAAAAATGTCAAAAATGACAAATTTCAAGATGGCAAATGTCAAAACTGACAAATGTCACAATGCTAAATGTCAAAAATGATAAGTGTCACCATGAAAAATGTCAAAAATGACAAATTTCAAGATGGCAAATGTCCAAGATGTCAAATGACAAATGTCACAATGCTAAATGTCAAAAATGACAAATTCCAAGATGGCAAATGTCAAAGATGTCAAATGACAAATGTCACAATGCTAAATGTCAAAAATGAAAAGTGTCACCAGGAAAAATGTCAAAAATAACAAATTTCAAGATGGCAAATGTCAAAGATGTCAAATGACAAATTTCACAATGCTAAATGTCAAAAATGACAAATTTCAAGATGGCAAATGTCCAAGATGTCAAATGACAAATGTCACAATGCTAAATGTCAAAAATGACAAATTTCAAGATGGCAAATGTCAAAGATGTCAAATGACAAATTTCACAATGCTAAACGTCACAAATGAAAAGTGTCACCATGAAAAATGTCAAAAATGACAAATTTTAAGATGGCAAATGTCAAAGATGTCAAATGACAAATGTCACAATGCTAAATGTCAAAATGAAAAGTGTCACCCTGAAAAATGTCAAAAATAACAAATTTCAAGATGGCAAATATCAAAGATGTCAAATGACAAATTTCACAATGCTAAATGTCAAAAATGATAAGTGTCACCATGAAAAATGTCAAAAATGACAAATTTCAAGATGGCAAATGTCCAAGATGTCAAATGACAAATGTCACAATGCTAAATGTCAAAAATGACAAAATTTCAAGATGGCAAATGTCAAAGATGTCAAATGACAAATGTCACAATGCTAAATGTCAAAAATGAAAAGTGTCACCATGAAAAATGTCAAAAATGACAAATTTCAAAATGGCAAATGTCAAAAATGTCAAATGACAAATGTTACAATGCTAAATGTCAAAAATGAAAAGTGTCACCATGAAAAATGTCAAAGATGACAAATTTTAAGATGGCAAATATCAAAGATGTCAAATGACAAATGTCACAATGCTAAATGTCAAAAATGAAAAGTGTCACCATGAAAAATGTCAAAAATGACAAATTTTAAGATGGCAAATGTCAAAGATGTCAAATGACAAATGTCACAATGCTAAATGTCAAAAATGAAAAGTGTCACCATGAAAAATGTCAAAAATAACAAATTTCAAGATGGCAAATGTCAAAGATGTCAAATGACAAATGTCACAATGCTAAATGTCAAAAATGAAAAGTGTCACCATAAAAAATGTCAAAAATGACAAATTTCAAGATGGCAAATGTCAAAACTGACAAATGTCACAATGCTAAATGTCAAAAATGATAAGTGTCACCATGAAAAATGTCAAAAATGACAAATTTCAAGATGGCAAATGTCCAAGATGTCAAATGACAAATGTCACAATGCTAAATGTCAAAAATGACAAATTTCAAGATGGCAAATGTCAAAGATGTCAAATGACAAATGTAACAATGCTAAATGTCAAAAATGAAAAGTGTCACCATGACAAATGTCAAAAATGACAAATTTCAAGATGGCAAATGTCAAAGATGTCAAATGACAAATGTCACAATGCTAAATGTCAAAAATGAAAAGTGTCACCATGAAAAATGTCAAAAATAACAAATTTCAAGATGGCAAATGTCAAAGATGTCAAATGACAAATGTCACAATGCTAAATGTCAAAAATGAAAAGTGTCACCATGAAAAATATCAAAAATGACAAATTTCAAGATGGCAAATGTCAAAGATGTCAAATGACAAATGTCACAATGCTAAATGTCAAAAATGAAAAGTGTCACCATGAAAAATGTCAAAAATGACAAATTTCAAGATGGCAAATGTCAAAGATGTCAAATGACAAATGTCACAATGCTAAATGTCAAAAATGAAAAGTGTCACCATGAAAAATATCAAAAATGTCAAAGATGTCAAATGACAAATGTCACAATGCTAAATGTCAAAAATGAAAAGTGTCACCATGAAAAATGTCAAAAATGACAAATTTTAAGATGGCAAATGTCAAAGATGTCAAATGACAAATGTCACAATGCTAAATGTCACAAATAAAAAGTGTCACCATGAAAAATGTCAAAAATAACAAATTTCAAGATGGCAAATGTCAAAGATGTCAAATGACAAATGTCACAATGCTAAATGTCAAAAATGAAAAGTGTCACCATGAAAAATGTCAAAAATGACAAATTTCAAGATGGCAAATGTCAAAACTGACAAATGTCACAATGCTAAATGTCAAAAATGATAAGTGTCACCATGAAAAATGTCAAAAATGACAAATTTCAAGATGGCAAATCTCCAAGATGTCAAATGACAAATGTCACAATGCTAAATGTCAAAAATGACAAATTTCAAGATGGCAAATGTCAAAGATGTCAAATGACAAATGTCACAATGCTAAATGTCAAAAATGAAAAGTGTCACCATGAAAAATGTCAAAAATGACAAATTTCAAGATGGCAAATGTCAAAGATGTCAAATGACAAATGTCACAATGCTAAATGTCAAAAATGAAAAGTGTCACCATGAAAAATGTCAAAAATAACAAATTTCAAGATGGCAAATGTCAAAGATGTCAAAACTGACAAATGTCACAATGCTAAATATCAAAAATGATAAGTGTCACCATGAAGAATGTCAAAAATGACAAATTTCAAGATGGCAAATGTCCAAGATGTCAAATGACAAATGTCACAATGCTAGATGTCAAAAATGAAAAGTGTCACCATGAAAAATATCAAAAATAACAAATTTCAAGATGGCAAATGTCAAAGATGTCAAATGACAAATGTCACAATGCTAAATGTCAAAAATGAAAAGTGTCACCATGAAAAATGTCAAAAATGACAAATTTTAAGATGGCAAATGTCAAAACTGACAAATGTCATAATGCTAAATGTCAAAAATGATAAGTGTCACCATGAAAAATGTCAAAAATGACAAACTTCAAGATGGCAAATGTCCACGATGTCAAATGACAAATGTCACAATGCTTAATGTCAAAAATGACAAATTTCAAGATGGCAAATGTCAAAGATGTCAAATGACAAATGTCACAATGCTAAATGTTAAAAATGAAAAGTGTCACCATGAAAAATGTCAAAAATGACAAATTTCAAGATGGCAAATGTCAAAGATGTCAAATGACAAATGTCACAATGCTAAATGTCAAAAATGAAAAGTGTCACTATGAAAAATGTCAAAAATAACAAATTTCAAGATGGCAAATGTCAAAGATGTCAAATGACAAATGTGACAATGCTAAAAGTCAAATATGAAAAGTGTCACCATAAAAAATGTCAAAAATGACAAATTTCAAGATGGCAAATATCAAAACTGACAAATGTCACAATGCTAAATGTCAAAAAGGATAAGTGTCACCATGAAAAATGTCAAAAATGACAAATTTCAAGATGGCAAATGTCCAAGATGTCAAGTGACAAATGTCACAATGCTAAATGTCAAAAATGACTAATTTCAAGATGGCAAATGTCTAAGATATGTCAAATAAAAAATGTCACAATGCTAAATGTCAAAAATGAAAAGTGTCAACATGAAAAATGTCAAAAATAACAAATTTCAAGATGGCAAATGTCAAAGATGTCAAATGACAAATATCACAATGCTAAATGTCAAAAATGAAAAGTGTCACCATGCAAAATGTCAAAAATGACAAATTTCAAGATGGCAAATGTCAAAGATGTCAAATGACAAATGTCACAATGCTAAATGTCAAAAATGAAAAGTGTCACCATGAAAAATGTCAAAAATAACAAATTTCAAGATGGCAAATGTCAAAGATGTCAAATGACAAATGTCACAATGCTAAATGTCAAAAATGAAAAGTGTCACCATGAAAAATGTCAAAAATGACAAATTTCAAGATGGCAAATGTCAAAGATGTCAAATGACAAATGTCACAATGCTAAATGTCAAAAATGAAAAGTGTCACCATGAAAAATGTCAAAAATAACAAATTTCAAGATGGCAAATGTCAAAGATGTCAAATGACAAATGTCACAATGCTAAATGAAAAGTGTCACCATGAAAAATGTCAAAAATGACAAATTTTAAGATGGCAAATGTCAAAACTGACAAATGTCAGAATGCTAAATGTCAAAAATGATAAGTGTCACCATGAAAAATGTCAAAAATGACAAATTTCAAGATGGCAAATGTCCAAGATGTCAAATGACAAATGTCACAATGCTAAATGTCAAAAATGACAAATTTCAAGATGGCAAATGTCAAAGATGTCAAATGACAAATGTCACAATGCTAAATGTCAAAAATGAAAAGTGTCACCATGAAAAATGTCAAAAATGACAAATTTCAAGATGGCAAATGTAAAAGATGTCAAATGACAAATGTCACAATGCTAAATGTCAAAAATGAAAAGTGACACCATGAAAAATGTCAAAAATAACAAATTTCAAGATGGCAAATGTTAAAGATGTCAAATGACAAATGTCACAATGCTAAATGTCAAAAATGAAAAGTGTCACCATGAAAAATGTCAAAAATGACAAATTTCAAGATGGCAAATGTCAAAGATGTCAAATGACAAATGTCACAATGCTAAATGTCAAAAAATGAAAAGTGTCACCATGAAAAATGTCAAAAATAACAAATTTCAAGATGGCAAATGTCAAAGATGTCAAATGACAAATATCACAATGCTAAATGTCAAAAATGAAAAGAGTCACCATGAAAAATGTCAAAAATGACAAATTTTAAGATGGCAAATGTCAAAGATGTCAAATGACAAATGTCACAATGCTAAATGTCACAAATGAAAAGTGTCACCATGAAAAATGTCAAAAATGACAAATTTCAAGATGGCAAATGTCAAAGATGTCAAATGACAAATGTCACAATGCTAAATGTCAAAAATGAAAAGTGTCACCATAAAAAATGTCAAAAATAACAAATTTCAAGATGGCAAATATCAAAGATGTCAAATGACAAATGTCACAATGCTAAATGTCAAAAATGACAAATTTCAAGATGGCAAATGTCAAAGATGTCAAATGACAAATGTCACAATGCTAAATGTCAAAAATAAAAAGTGTCACCATGAAAAATGTCAAAAATGTCAAATTTCAAGATGGCAAATGTCAAAGATGTCAATTGACAAATGTCACAATGCTAAATGTCAAAAATGAAAAGTGTCACCATGAAAAATGTCAAAAATAACAAATTTCAAGATGGCAAATGTCAAAGATGTCAAATGACAAATATCACAATGCTAAATGTCAAAAATGAAAAGTGTCACCATGAAAAATGTCAAAAATGACAAATTTTAAGATGGCAAATGTCAAAGATGTCAAATGACAAATGTCACAATGCTAAATGTCACAAATGAAAAGTGTCACCATGAAAAATGTCAAAAATAACAAATTTCAAGATGGCAAATGTCAAAGATGTCAAATGACAAATGTCACAATGCTAAATGTCAAAAATGAAAAGTGTCACCATAAAAAATGTTAAAAATGACAAATTTCAAGATGGCAAATGTCAAAACTGACAAATGTCACAATGCTAAATGTCAAAAATGATAAGTGTCACCATGAAAAATGTCAAAAATGACAAATTTCAAGATGGCAAATCTCCAAGATGTCAAATGACAAATGTCACAATGCTGAATGTCAAAAATGACAAATTTCAAGATGGCAAATGTCAAAGATGTCAAATGACAAATGTCACAATGCTAAATGTCAAAAATGAAAAGTGTCACCATGAAAAATGTCAAAAATGACAAATTTCAAGATGGCAAATGTCAAAGATGTCAAATGACAAATGTCACAATGCTAAATGTCAAAAATGAAAAGTGTCACCATGAAAAATGTCAAAAATAACAAATTTCAAGATGGCAAATGTCAAAGATGTCAAAACTGACAAATGTCACAATGCTAAATGTCAAAAATGATAAGTGTCACCATGAAGAATGTCAAAAATGACAAATTTCAAGATGGCAAATGTCCAAGATGTCAAATGACAAATGTCACAATGCTAGATGTCAAAAATGAAAAGTGTCACCATGAAAAATGTCAAAAATAACAAATTTTAAGATGGCAAATGTCAAAGATGTCAAATGACAAATGTCACAATGCTAAATGTCAAAAATAAAAAGTGTCACCATGAAAAATGTCAAAAATGACAAATTTTAAGATGGCAAATGTCAAAACTGACAAATGTCATAATGCTAAATGTCAAAAATGATAAGTGTCACCATGAAAAATGTCAAAAATGACAAACTTCAAGATGGCAAATGTCCACGATGTCAAATGACAAATGTCACAATGCTTAATGTCAAAAATGACAAATTTCAAGATGGCAAATGTCAAAGATGTCAAATGACAAATGTCACAATGCTAAATGTTAAAAATGAAAAGTGTCACCATGAAAAATGTCAAAAATGACAAATTTCAAGATGGCAAATGTCAAAGATGTCAAATGACAAATGTCACAATGCTAAATGTCAAAAATGAAAAGTGTCAGAATGAAAAATGTCAAAAATAACAAATTTCAAGATGGCAAATGTCAAAGATGTCAAATGACAAATGTGACAATGCTAAAAGTCAAATATGAAAAGTGTCACCATAAAAAATGTCAAAAATGACAAATTTCAAGATGGCAAATATCAAAACTGACAAATGTCACAATGCTAAATGTCAAAAAGGATAAGTGTCACCATGAAAAATGACAAATTTCAAGATGGCAAATGTCCAAGATGTCAAGTGACAAATGTCACAATGCTAAATGTCAAAAATGACAAATTTAAAGATGGCAAATGTCTAAGATATGTCAAATAAAAAATGTCACAATGCTAAATGTCAAAAATGAAAAGTGTCACCATGAAAAATGTCAAAAATAACAAATTTCAAGATGGCAAATGTCAAAGATGTCAAATGACAAATATCACAATGCTAAATGTCAAAAATGAAAAGTGTCACCATGCAAAATGTCAAAAATGACAAATTTTAAGATGGCAAATGTCAAAGATGTCAAATGACAAATGTCACAATGCTAAATGTCAAAAATGAAAAGTGTCACCATGAAAAATGTCAAAAATAACAAATTTCAAGATGGCAAATGTCAAAGATGTCAAATGACAAATGTCACAATGCTAAATGTCAAAAATGAAAAGTGTCACCATGAAAAATGTCAAAAATGACAAATTTCAAGATGGCAAATGTCAAAGATGTCAAATGACAAATGTCACAATGCTAAATGTCAAAAATGAAAAGTGTCACCATGAAAAATGTCAAAAATAACAAATTTCAAGATGGCAAATGTCAAAGATGTCAAATGACAAATGTCACAATGCTAAATGTCAAAAATGAAAAGTGTCACCATGAAAAATGTCAAAAATGACAAATTTTAAGATGGCAAATGTCAAAACTGACAAATGTCAGAATGCTAAATGTCAAAAATGATAAGTGTCACCATGAAAAATGTCAAAAATGACAAATTTCAAGATGGCAAATGTCCAAGATGTCAAATGACAAATGTCACAATGCTAAATGTCAAAAATGACAAATTTCAAGATGGCAAATGTCAAAGATGTCAAATGACAAATGTCACAATGCTAAATGTCAAAAATGAAAAGTGTCACCATGAAAAATGTCAAAAATGACAAATTTCAAGATGGCAAATGTAAAAGATGTCAAATGACAAATGTCACAATGCTAAATGTCAAAAATGAAAAGTGTCACCATGAAAAATGTCAAAAATAACAAATTTCAAGATGGCAAATGTCAAAGATGTCAAATGACAAATGTCACAATGCTAAATGTCAAAAATGAAAAGTGTCACCATGAAAAATGTCAAAAATGACAAATTTCAAGATGGCAAATGTCAAAACTGACAAATGTCACAATGCTAAATGTCAAAAATGATAAGTTTCACCATGAAAAATGTCAAAAATGACAAATTTCAAGATGGCAAATGTCCAAGATGTCAAATGACAAATGTCACAATGCTAAATGTCAAAAATGACAAATTTCAAGATGGCAAATGTCAAAGATGTCAAATGACAAATGTCACAATGCTAAATGTCAAAAATGAAAAGTGTCACCAGGAAAAATGTCAAAAATAACAAATTTCAAGATGGCAAATGTCAAAGATGTCAAATGACAAATTTCACAATGCTAAATGTCAAAAATGACAAATTTCAAGATGGCAAATGTCAAAGATGTCAAATGACAAATGTCACAATGCTAAATGTCAAAAATGATAAGTGTCACCATGAAAAATGTCAAAAATAACAAATTTCAAGATGGCAAAGGTCCAAGATGTCAAATGACAAATGTCACAATGCTAAATGTCAAAAATGAAAAATTTCAAGATGGCAAATGTCAAAGATGTCAAATGACAAATGTCACAATGCTAAATGTCAAAAATGAAAAGTGTCACCATAAAAAATGTCAAAAATGACAAATTTCAAAATGGCAAATGTCAAAGATGTCAAATGACAAATGTCACAATGCTAAATGTCAAAAATGAAAAGTGTCACCATAAAAAATGTCAAAAATAACAAATTTCAAGATGGCAAATGTCAAAGATGTCAAAACTGACAAATGTCTCAATGCTAAATGTCAAAAATGATAAGTGTCACCATGAAAAATGTCAAAAAAGACAAATTTCAAGATGGCAAATGTCCAAGATGTCAAATGACAAATGTCACAATGCTAAATGTCAAAAATGAAAAGTGTCACCATGAAAAATGTCAAAAATAACAAATTTCAAGATGGCAAATGTCAAAGATGTCAAATGACAAATGTCACAATGCTAAATGTCAAAAATGAAAAGTGTCACCATGAAAAATGTCAAAAATGACAAATTTTAAGATGGCAAATGTCAAAACTGACAAATGTCATAATGCTAAATGTCAAAAATGATAAGTGTCACCATGAAAAATGTCAAAAATGACAAATTTCAAGATGGCAAATGTCCAAGATGTCAAATGACAAATGTCACAATGCTAAATGTCAAAAATGACAAATTTCAAGATGGCAAATGTCAAAGATGTCAAATGACAAATGTCACAATGCTAAATGTCAAAAATGAAAAGTGTCACCATGAAAAATGTCAAAAATGACAAATTTCAAGATGGCAAATGTCAAAGATGTCAAATGACAAATGTCACAATGCTAAATGTCAAAAATGAAAAGTGTCACCATGAAAAATGTCAAAAATAACAAATTTCAAGATGGCAAATGTCAAAGATGTCAAATGACAAATGTCACAATGCTAAATGTCAAAAATGAAAAGTGTCACCATGAAAAATGTCAAAAATGACAAATTTCAAGATGGCAAATGTCAAAACTGACAAATGTCACAATACTAAATGTCAAAAATGATAAGTGTCACCATGAAAAATGTTAAAAATGACAAATTTCAAGATGGCAAATGTCCAAGATGTCAAATGACAAATGTCACAATGCTAAATGTCAAAAATAACAAATTTCAAGATGGCAAATGTCAAAGATGTCAAATGACAAATGTCACAATGCTAAATGTCAAAAATAAAAAGTGTCACCATGAAAAATGTCAAAAATGACAAATTTCAAGATGGCAAATGTCAAAGATGTCAAATGACAAATGTCACAATGCTAAATGTCAAAAATGAAAAGTGTCACCATGAAAAATGTCAAAAATAACAAATTTCAAGATGGCAAATGTCAAAGATGTCAAATGACAAATGTCACAATGCTAAATGTCAAAAATGAAAAGTGTCACCATAAAAAATGTCAAAAATGACAAATTTTAAGATGGCAAATGTCAAAACTGACAAATGTCATAATGCTAAATGTCAAAAATGATAAGTGTCACCATGAAAAATGTCAAAAAAGACAAATTTCAAGATGGCAAATGTCCAAGATGTCAAATGACAAATGTCACAATGCTAAATGTCAAAAATGACAAATTTCAAGATGGCAAATGTCAAAGATGTCAAATGACAAATGTCACAATGCTAAATGTCAAAAATGAAAAGTGTCACCATGAAAAATGTCAAAAATGACAAATTTCAAGATGGCAAATGTCAAAGATGTCAAATGACAAGTGTCTCAATGCTAAATGTCAAAAATGAAAAGTGTCACCATGAAAAATGTCAAAAATAACAAATTTCAAGATGGCAAATGTCAAAGATGTCAAATGACAAATGTCACAATGCTAAATGTCAAAAATGAAAAGTGTCACCATGAAAAATGTCAAAAATGACAAATTTCAAGATGGCAAATGTCAAAACTGACAAATGTCACAATGCTAAATGTCAAAAATGATAAGTGTCACCATGAAAAATGTCAAAAATGACAAATTTCAAGATGGCAAATGTCCAAGATGTCAAATGACAAATGTCACAATGCTAAATGTCAAAAATGACAAATTTCAAGATGGCAAATGTCAAAGATGTCAAATGACAAATGTCACAATGCTAAATGTCAAAAATGAAAAGTGTCACCAGGAAAAATGTCAAAAATAACAAATTTCAAGATGGCAAATGTCAAAGATGTCAAATGACAAATTTCACAATGCTAAATGTCAAAAATGACAAATTTCAAGATGGCAAATGTCAAAGATGTCAAATGACAAATGTCACAATGCTAAATGTCAAAAATGATAAGTGTCACCATGAAAAATGTCAAAAATAACAAATTTCAAGATGGCAAATGTCAAAGATGTCAAATGACAAGTGTCACAATGCTAAATGTCAAAAATGAAAAGTGTCACCATGAAAAATGTCAAAAATAACAAATTTCAAGATGGCAAATGTCAAAGATGTCAAATGACAAATGTCACAATGCTAAATGTCAAAAATGAAAAGTGTCACCATGAAAAATGTCAAAAATGACAAATTTCAAGATGGCAAATGTCAAAACTGACAAATGTCACAATGCTAAATGTCAAAAATGATAAGCGTCACCATGAAAAATGTCAAAAATGACAAATTTCAAGATGGCAAATGTCCAAGATGTCAAATGACAAATGTCACAATGCTAAATGTCAAAAATGACAAATTTCAAGATGGCAAATGTCAAAGATGTCAAATGACAAATGTCACAATGCTAAATGTCAAAAATGAAAAGTGTCACCAGGAAAAATGTCAAAAATAACAAATTTCAAGATGGCAAATGTCAAAGATGTCAAATGACAAATTTCACAATGCTAAATGTCAAAAATGACAAATTTCAAGATGGCAAATGTCCAAGATGTCAAATGACAAATGTCACAATGCTAAATGTCAAAAATGACAAATTTCAAGATGGCAAATGTCAAAGATGTCAAATGACAAATTTCACAATGCTAAACGTCACAAATGAAAAGTGTCACCATGAAAAATGTCAAAAATGACAAATTTTAAGATGGCAAATGTCAAAGATGTCAAATGACAAATGTCACAATGCTAAATGTCAAAATGAAAAGTGTCACCCTGAAAAATGTCAAAAATAACAAATTTCGAGATGGCAAATATCAAAGATGTCAAATGACAAATTTCACAATGCTAAATGTCAAAAATGATAAGTGTCACCATGAAAAATGTCAAAAATGACAAATTTCAAGATGGCAAATGTCCAAGATGTCAAATGACAAATGTCACAATGCTAAATGTCAAAAATGACAAATTTCAAGATGGCAAATGTCAAAGATGTCAAATGACAAATGTCACAATGCTAAATGTCAAAAATGAAAAGTGTCACCATGAAAAATGTCAAAAATGACAAATTTCAAAATGGCAAATGTCAAAAATGTCAAATGACAAATGTTACAATGCTAAATGTCAAAAATGAAAAGTGTCACCATGAAAAATGTCAAAAATGACAAATTTTAAGATGGCAAATATCAAAGATGTCAAATGACAAATGTCACAATGCTAAATGTCAAAAATGAAAAGTGTCACCATGAAAAATGTCAAAAATAACAAATTTCAAGATGGCAAATGTCAAAGATGTCAAATGACAAATGTCACAATGCTAAATGTCAAAAATGAAAAGTGTCACCATGAAAATGTCAAAAATGACAAATTTCAAGATGGCAAATGTCAAAGATGTCAAATGACAAATGTCACAATGCTAAATGTCAAAAATGAAAAGTGTCACCATGAAAAATGTCAAAAATAACAAATTTCAAGATGGCAAATGTCAAAGATGTCAAATGACAAATGTCACAATGCTAAATGTCAAAAATGAAAAGTGTCACCATGAAAAATGTCAAAAATGACAAATTTCAAGATGGCAAATGTCAAAACTGACAAATGTCACAATGCTAAATGTCAAAAATGATAAGTGTCACCACGAAAAATGTCAAAAATGACAAATTTCAAGATGGCAAATGTCCAAGATGTCAAATGACAAATGTCACAATGCTAAATGTCAAAAATGACAAATTTCAAGATGGCAAATGTCAAAGATGTCAAATGACAAATGTAACAATGCTAAATGTCAAAAATGAAAAGTGTCACCATGACAAATGTCAAAAATGACAAATTTCAAGATGGCAAATGTCAAAGATGTCAAATGACAAATGTCACAATGCTAAATGTCAAAAATGAAAAGTGTCACCATGAAAAATGTCAAAAATAACAAATTTCAAGATGGCAAATGTCAAAGATGTCAAATGACAAATGTCACAATGCTAAATGTCAAAAATGAAAAGTGTCACCATGAAAAATATCAAAAATGACAAATTTAAAGATGGCAAATGTCAAAGATGTCAAATGACAAATGTCACAATGCTAAATGTCAAAAATAAAAAGTGTCACCATGAAAAATGTCAAAAATGACAAATTTCAAGATGGCAAATGTCAAAGATGTCAAATGACAAATGTCACAATGCTAAATGTCAAAAATGAAAAGTGTCACCATGAAAAATATCAAAAATGTCAAAGATGTCAAATGACAAATGTCACAATGCTAAATGTCAAAAATGAAAAGTGTCACCATGAAAAATATCAAAAATGTCAAAGATGTCAAATGACAAATGTCACAATGCTAAATGTCAAAAATGAAAAGTGTCACCATGAAAAATGTCAAAAATAACAAATTTCAAGATGGCAAATATCAAAGATGTCAAATGACAAATGTCACAATGCTAAATGTCAAAAATGAAAAGTGTCACCATAAAAAATGTCAAAAATGACAAATTTTAAGATGGCAAATGTCAAAACTGACAAATGTCATAATGCTAAATGTCAAAAATGATAAGTGTCACCATGAAAAATGTCAAAAAAGACAAATTTCAAGATGGCAAATGTCCAAGATGTCAAATGACAAATGTCACAATGCTAAATGTCAAAAATGACAAATTTCAAGATGGCAAATGTCAAAGATGTCAAATGACAAATGTCACAATGCTAAATGTCAAAAATGAAAAGTGTCACCATGAAAAATGTCAAAAATGACAAATTTCAAGATGGCAAATGTCAAAGATGTCAAATGACAAGTGTCACAATGCTAAATGTCAAAAATGAAAAGTGTCACCATGAAAAATGTCAAAAATAACAAATTTTAAGATGGCAAATGTCAAAGATGTCAAATGACAAATGACACAATGCTAAATGTCAAAAATGAAAAGTGTCACCATAAAAAATGTCAAAAATGACAAATTTCAAGATGGCAAATGTCAAAACTGACAAATGTCACAATGCTAAATGTCAAAAATGATAAGTGTCACCATGAAAAATGTCAAAAATGACAAATTTCAAGATGGCAAATGTCCAAGATGGCAAATGTCCAAGATGTCAAATGACAAATGTCACAATGCTAAATGTCAAAAATGACAAATTTCAAGATGGCAAATGTCAAAGATGTCAAATGACAAATGTCACAATGCTAAATGTCAAAAATGAAAAGTGTCAAAAGGAAAAATGTCAAAAATAACAAATTTCAAGATGGCAAATGTCAAAGATGTCAAATGACAAATTTCACAATGCTAAATGTCAAAAATGACAAATTTCAAGATGGCAAATGTCAAAGATGTCAAATGACAAATGTCACAATGCTAAATGTCAAAAATGATAAGTGTCACCATGAAAAATGTCAAAAATAACAAATTTCAAGATGGCAAATGTCAAAGATGTCAAATGACAAGTGTCACAATGCTAAATGTCAAAAATGAAAAGTGTCACCATGAAAAATGTCAAAAATAACAAATTTCAAGATGGCAAATGTCAAAGATGTCAAATGACAAATGTCACAATGCTAAATGTCAAAAATGAAAAGTGTCACCATGAAAAATGTCAAAAATGACAAATTTCAAGATGGCAAATGTCAAAACTGACAAATGTCACAATGCTAAATGTCAAAAATGATAAGTGTCACCATGAAAAATGTCAAAAATGACAAATTTCAAGATGGCAAATGTCCAAGATGTCAAATGACAAATGTCACAATGCTAAATGTCAAAAATGACAAATTTCAAGATGGCAAATGTCAAAGATGTCAAATGACAAATGTCACAATGCTAAATGTCAAAAATGAAAAGTGTCACCAGGAAAAATGTCAAAAATAACAAATTTCAAGATGGCAAATGTCAAAGATGTCAAATGACAAATTTCACAATGCTAAATGTCAAAAATGACAAATTTCAAGATGGCAAATGTCCAAGATGTCAAATGACAAATGTCACAATGCTAAATGTCAAAAATGACAAATTTCAAGATGGCAAATGTCAAAGATGTCAAATGACAAATTTCACAATGCTAAACGTCACAAATGAAAAGTGTCACCATGAAAAATGTCAAAAATGACAAATTTTAAGATGGCAAATGTCAAAGATGTCAAATGACAAATGTCACAATGCTAAATGTCAAAATGAAAAGTGTCACCCTAAAAAATGTCAAAAATAACAAATTTCAAGATGGCAAATATCAAAGATGTCAAATGACAAATTTCACAATGCTAAATGTCAAAAATGATAAGTGTCACCATGAAAAATGTCAAAAATGACAAATTTCAAGATGGCAAATGTCCAAGATGTCAAATGACAAATGTCACAATGCTAAATGTCAAAAATGACAAATTTCAAGATGGCAAATGTCAAAGATGTCAAATGACAAATGTCACAATGCTAAATGTCAAAAATGAAAAGTGTCACCATGAAAAATGTCAAAAATGACAAATTTCAAAATGGCAAATGTCAAAAATGTCAAATGACAAATGTTACAATGCTAAATGTCAAAAATGAAAAGTGTCACCATGAAAAATGTCAAAAATGACAAATTTTAAGATGGCAAATATCAAAGATGTCAAATGACAAATGTCACAATGCTAAATGTCAAAAATGAAAAGTGTCACCATGAAAAATGTCAAAAATAACAAATTTCAAGATGGCAAATGTCAAAGATGTCAAATGACAAATGTCACAATGCTAAATGTCAAAAATGAAAAGTGTCACCATGAAAAATGTCAAAAATGACAAATTTCAAGATGGCAAATGTCAAAGATGTCAAATGATAAATGTCACAATGCTAAATGTCAAAAATGAAAAGTGTCACCATGAAAAATGTCAAAAATAACAAATTTCAAGATGGCAAATGTCAAAGATGTCAAATGACAAATGTCACAATGCTAAATGTCAAAAATGAAAAGTGTCACCATGAAAAATGTCAAAAATGACAAATTTCAAGATGGCAAATGTCAAAACTGACAAATGTTACAATGCTAAATAACAAAAATGATAAGTGTCACCATAAATGTCAAAAATGACAAATTTCAAGATGGCAAATGTCCAAGATGTCAAATGACAAATGTCACAATGCTAAATGTCAAAAATGACAAATTTCAAGATGGCAAATGTCAAAGATGTCAAATGACAAATGTAACAATGCTAAATGTCAAAAATGAAAAGTGTCACCATGACAAATGTCAAAAATGACAAATTTCAAGATGGCAAATGTCAAAGATGTCAAATGACAAATGTCACAATGCTAAATGTCAAAAATGAAAAGTGTCACCATGAAAAATGTCAAAAATAACAAATTTCAAGATGGCAAATGTCAAAGATGTCAAATGACAAATGTCACAATGCTAAATGTCAAAAATGAAAAGTGTCACCATGAAAAATATCAAAAATGACAAATTTCAAGATGGCAAATGTCAAAGATGTCAAATGACAAATGTCACAATGCTAAATGTCAAAAATGAAAAGTGTCACCATGAAAAATGTCAAAAATGACAAATTTCAAGATGGCAAATGTCAAAGATGTCAAATGACAAATGTCACAATGCTAAATGTCAAAAATGAAAAGTGTCACCATGAAAAATATCAAAAATGTCAAAGATGTCAAATGACAAATGTCACAATGCTAAATGTCAAAAATGAAAAGTGTCACCATGAAAAATGTCAAAATTGACAAATTTCAAGATGGCAAATGTCAAAACTGACAAATGTCACAATGCTAAATGTCAAAAATGATAAGTGTCACCATGAAAAATGTCAAAAATGACAAATTTCAGGATGGCAAATGTCCAAGATGTCAAATGACAAATGTCACAATGCTAAATGTCAAAAATGAAAAGTGTCACCATAAAAAATGTCAAAAATGACAAATTTCAAGATGGCAAATTTAAAAGATGTCAAATGACAAATGTCACAATGCTAAATGTCAAAAATGAAAAGTGTCAAAAATGACAAATTTAAAGATGGCAAATGTCTAAGATGTCAAATGACAAATGTCACAATGCTAAATGTCAAAAATAACAAATTTCAAGATGGCAAATGTCAAAGATGTCAAATGACAAATGTCACAATGCTAAATGTCAAAAATGAAAAGTGTCACCATGAAAAATGTCAAAAATGACAAATTTCAAGATGGCAAATGTCAAAGATGTCAAATGACAAATGTCACAATGCTAAATGTCAAAAATGAAAAGTGTCACCATGAAAAATGTCAAAAATAACAAATTTCAAGATGGCAAATGTCAAAGATGTCAAATGACAAATGTCACAATGCTAAATGTCAAAAATGAAAAGTGTCACCATAAAAAATGTCAAAAATGACAAATTTTAAGATGGCAAATGTCAAAACTGACAAATGTCATAATGCTAAATGTCACAAATGATAAGTGTCACCATGAAAAATGTCAAAGAAGACAAATTTCAAGATGGCAAATGTCCAAGATGTCAAATGACAAATGTCACAATGCTAAATGTCAAAAATGACAAATTTCAAGATGGCAAATGTCAAAGATGTCAAATGACAAATGTCACAATGCTAAATGTCAAAAATGAAAAGTGTCACCATGAAAAATGTCAAAAATGACAAATTTCAAGATGGCAAATGTCAAAGATGTCAAATGACAAGTGTCACAATGCTAAATGTCAAAAATGAAAAGTGTCACCATGAAAAATGTCAAAAATAACAAATTTTAAGATGGCAAATGTCAAAGATGTCAAATGACAAATGTCACAATGCTAAATGTCAAAAATGAAAAGTGTCACCATGAAAAATGTCAAAAATGACAAATTTCAAGATGGCAAATGTCAAAACTGACAAATGTCACAATGCTAAATGTCAAAAATGATAAGTGTCACCATGAAAAATGTCAAAAATGACAAATTTCAAGATGGCAAATGTCCAAGATGTCAAATGACAAATGTCACAATGCTAAATGTCAAAAATGACAAATTTCAAGATGGCAAATGTCAAAGATGTCAAATGACAAATGTCACAATGCTAAATGTCAAAAATGAAAAGTGTCACCAGGAAAAATGTCAAAAATAACAAATTTCAAGATGGCAAATGTCAAAGATGTCAAATGACAAATTTCACAATGCTAAATGTCAAAAATGACAAATTTCAAGATGGCAAATGTCAAAGATGTCAAATGACAAATGTCACAATGCTAAATGTCAAAAATGATAAGTGTCACCATGAAAAATGTCAAAAATAATAAATTTCAAGATGGCAAATGTCAAAGATGTCAAATGACAAGTGTCACAATGCTAAATGTCAAAAATGAAAAGTGTCACCATGAAAAATGTCAAAAATAACAAATTTCAAGATGGCAAATGTCAAAGATGTCAAATGACAAATGTCACAATGCTAAATGTCAAAAATGAAAAGTGTCACCATGAAAAATGTCAAAAATTACAAATTTCAAGATGGCAAATGTCAAAACTGACAAATGTCACAATGCTAAATGTCAAAAATGATAAGTGTCACCATGAAAAATGTCAAAAATGACAAATTTCAAGATGGCAAATGTCCAAGATGTCAAATGACAAATGTCACAATGCTAAATGTCAAAAATGACAAATTTCAAGATGGCAAATGTCAAAGATGTCAAATGACAAATGTCACAATGCTAAATGTCAAAAATGAAAAGTGTCACCAGGAAAAATGTCAAAAATAACAAATTTCAAGATGGCAAATGTCAAAGATGTCAAATGACAAATTTCACAATGCTAAATGTCAAAAATGACAAATTTCAAGATGGCAAATGTCCAAGATGTCAAATGACAAATGTCACAATGCTAAATGTCAAAAATGACAAATTTCAAGATGGCAAATGTCAAAGATGTCAAATGACAAATTTCACAATGCTAAACGTCACAAATGAAAAGTGTCACCATGAAAAATGTCAAAAATGACAAATTTTAAGATGGCAAATGTCAAAGATGTCAAATGACAAATGTCACAATGCTAAATGTCAAAATGAAAAGTGTCACCCTGAAAAATGTCAAAAATAACAAATTTCAAGATGGCAAATATCAAAGATGTCAAATGACAAATTTCACAATGCTAAATGTCAAAAATGATAAGTGTCACTATGAAAAATGTCAAAAATGACAAATTTCAAGATGGCAAATGTCCAAGATGTCAAATGACAAATGTCACAATGCTAAATGTCAAAAATGACAAAATTTCAAGATGGCAAATGTCAAAGATGTCAAATGACAAATGTCACAATGCTAAATGTCAAAAATGAAAAGTGTCACCATGAAAAATGTCAAAAATGACAAATTTCAAAATGGCAAATGTCAAAAATGTCAAATGACAAATGTTACAATGCTAAATGTCAAAAATGAAAAGTGTCACCATGAAAAATGTCAAAGATGACAAATTTTAAGATGGCAAATATCAAAGATGTCAAATGACAAATGTCACAATGCTAAATGTCAAAAATTAAAAGTGTCACCATGAAAAATGTCAAAAATAACAAATTTCAAGATGGCAAATGTCAAAGATGTCAAATGACAAATGTCACAATGCTAAATGTCAAAAATGAAAAGTGTCACCATGAAAAATGTCAAAAATGACAAATTTTAAGATGGCAAATGTCAAAGATGTCAAATGACAAATGTCACAATGCTAAATGTCAAAAATGAAAAGTGTCACCATGAAAAATGTCAAAAATAACAAATTTCAAGATGGCAAATGTCAAAGATGTCAAATGACAAATGTCACAATGCTAAATGTCAAAAATGAAAAGTGTCACCATGAAAAATGTCAAAAATGACAAATTTCAAGATGGCAAATGTCAAAACTGACAAATGTCACAATGCTAAATGTCAAAAATGATAAGTGTCACCATGAAAAATGTCAAAAATGACAAATTTCAAGATGGCAAATGTCTAAGATGTCAAATGACAAATGTCACAATGCTAAATGTCAAAAATTACAAATTTCAAGATGGCAAATGTCAAAGATGTCAAATGACAAATGTAACAATGCTAAATGTCAAAAATGAAAAGTGTCACCATGACAAATGTCAAAAATGACAAATTTCAAGATGGCAAATGTCAAAGATGTCAAATGACAAATGTCACAATGCTAAATGTCAAAAATGAAAAGTGTCACCATGAAAAATGTCAAAAATAACAAATTTCAAGATGGCAAATGTCAAATGACAAATGTCACAATGCTAAATGTCAAAAATGAAAAGTGTCACCATGAAAAATATCAAAAATGACAAATTTCAAGATGGCAAATGTCAAAGATGTCAAATGACAAATGTCACAATGCTAAATGTCAAAAATGAAAAGTGTCACCATGAAAAATGTCAAAAATGACAAATTTCAAGATGGCAAATGTCAAAGATGTCAAATGACAAATGTCACAATGCTAAATGTCAAAAATGAAAAGTGTCACCATGAAAAATATCAAAAATGTCAAAGATGTCAAATGACAAATGTCACAATGCTAAATGTCAAAAATGAAAAGTGTCACCATGAAAAATGTCAAAAATGACAAATTTCAAGATGGCAAATGTCAAAACTGACAAATGTCACAATGCTAAATGTCAAAAATGAAAAGTGTCACCATAAAAAATGTCAAAAATGACAAATTTCAAGATGGCAAATGTAAAAGATGTCAAATGACAAATGTCACAATGCTAAATGTCAAAAATGAAAAGTGTCAAAAATGACAAATTTAAAGATGGCAAATGTCTAAGATGTCAAATGACAAATGTCACAATGCTAAATGTCAAAAATGAAAAGTGTCACCGTGAAAAATGTCAAAAATGACAAATTTCAAGATGGCAAATGTCAAAGATGTCAAATGACAAATGTCACAATGATAAATGTCAAAAATAAAAAGTGTCACCATGAAAAATGTCAAAAATGACAAATTTCAAGATGGCAAATGTCAAAGATGTCAAATGACAAATGTCACAATGCTAAATGTCAAAAATGAAAAATGTCCCCATGAAAAATGTCAATAATGACAAATTTCAAAATGGCAAATGTCAAAGATGTCAAATGACAAATGTCACAATGCTAAATGTCAAAAATGAAAAGTGTCACCATGAAAAATGTCAAAAATGACAAATTTCAAGATGGCAAATGTCAAAGATGTCGAATATGACAAATGTCACAATGATAAATGTCAAAAAAGAAAAGTGTCACCATGAAAAATGTCAAAAATGACAAATTTCAAGATGGCAAATGTCAAAGATGTCAAATGACAAATGTCACAATGCTAAATGTCAAAAATGAAAAGTGTCACCATGAAAAATGTCAAAAATGACAAATTTCAAGATGGCAAATATCAAAGATGTCAAATGACAAATGTCACAATGCTAAATGTCAAAAATGAAAAATTTCAAGATGGCAAATGTCAAAGATGTCAAATGACAAATGACACAATGCTAAATGTCAAAAATGAAAAGTGTCACCATGAAAAATGTCAAAAATGACAAATTTCAAGATG
Organism: Altica lythri; assembly: GCA_964028335.1. Classification (NCBI taxonomy): domain Eukaryota; kingdom Metazoa; phylum Arthropoda; class Insecta; order Coleoptera; family Chrysomelidae; genus Altica; species Altica lythri. Next base: position 9,539,649 of record OZ034800.1, on the reverse strand, counting down.
GCAAATGTCAAAGATGTCAAATGACAAATGTCACAATGCTAAATGTCAAAAATGAAAAGTGTCACCATGAAAAATGTCAAAAATGACAAATTTCAAGATGGCAAATGTCAAAGATGTCAAATGACAAATGTCGCAATGCTAAATGTCAAAAATGAAAAGTGTCACCATGAAAAATGTCAAAAATAACAAATTTCAAGATGGCAAATATCAAAGATGTCAAAACTGACAAATGTCACAATGCTAAATGTCAAAAATGATAAGTGTCACCATGAAAAATGTCAAAAATGACAAATTTCAAGATGGCAAATGTCCAAGATGTTAAATAACAAATGTCACAATGCTAAATGTCAAAAATGACAAATTTCAAGATGGCAAATGTCAAAGATGTGAAATGACAAATGTCACAATGCTAAATGTCAAAAATGAAAAGTGTCACCATGAAAAATGTTAAAAATGACAAATTTCAAGATGGCAAATGTCAAAGATGTCAAATGACAAATGTCACAATGCTAAATGTCAAAAATGAAAAGTGTCACCATGAAAAATGTCAAAAATGACAAATTTCAAGATGGCAAATATCAAAGATGTCAAATGACAAATGTCACAATGCTAAATGTCAAAAATGACAAATTTTAAGATGGCAAATGTCTAAGATGTCAAATGACAAATGTGACAATGCTAAATGTCAAAAATGAAAAGTGTCACCATGAAAAATGTCAAAAATGACAAATTTCAAGATGGCAAATGTCAAAGATGTCAAATAACAAATGTCACAATGCTAAATGTCAATAATGAAAAGTGTCACCATGAAAAATGTCAAAAATAACAAATTTCAAGATGGCAAATGTCAAAGATGTCAAATGACAAATGTCACAATGCTAAATGTCAAAAATGAAAAGTGTCACCATGAAAAATGTCAAAAATGACAAATTTCAAGATGGCAAATGTCAAAACTGACAAATGTCACAATGCTAAATGTCAAAAATGATAAGTGTCACCATGAAAAATGTCAAAAATGACAAATTTCTGGATGGCAAATGTCCAAGATGTCAAATGACAAATGTCACAATGCTAAATGTCAAAAATGACAAATTTCAAGATGGCAAATGTCAAAGATGTCAAATGACAAATGTCACAATGCTAAATGTCAAAAATGAAAAGTGTCACCATGAAAAATGTCAAAAATGACAAATTTCAAAATGGCAAATGTCAAAGATGTCAAATGACAAATGTCACAATGCTAGATGTCAAAAATGAAAAGTGTCACCATGAAAAATGTCAAAAATAACAAATTTCAAGATGGCAAATGTCAAAGATGTCAAATGACAAATGTCACAATGCTAAATGTCAAAAATGAAAAGTGTCACCATGAAAAATGTCAAAAATGACAAATTTCAAGATGGCAAATGTCAAAGATGTCAAATGACAAATGTCACAATGCTAAATGTCAAAAATGAAAAGTGTCACCATGAAAAATGTCAAAAATGACAAATTTCAAGATGGCAAATGTCAAAGATGTCAAATGACAAATGTCACAATGCTAAATGTCAAAAATAAAAAGTGTCACCATGAAAAATATCAAAAATCACAAATTTCAAGATGGCAAATGTCAAAGATGTCAAATGACAAATGTCACAATGCTAAATGTCAAAAATGAAAAGTGTCACCATAAAAAATGTCAAAAATGACAAATTTCAAGATGGCAAATATGAAAACTGACAAATATCACAATGCTAAATGTCAAAAATGATAAGTGTCACCATGAAAAATGTCAAAAATGACAAATTTCAAGATGGCAAATGTCCAAGATGTCAAATGACAAATGTCACAATGCTAAATGTCAAAAATGAAAAGTGTCACCACGAAAAATGTCAAAAATGACAAATTTTAAGATGGCAAATGTCAAAACTGACAAATGTCATAATGCTAAATGTCAAAAATGATAAGTGTCACCATGAAAAATGTCAAAAAAGACAAATTTCAAGATGGCAAATGTCCAAGATGTCAAATGACAAATGTCACAATGCTAAATGTCAAAAATGACAAATTTCAAGATGGCAAATGTCAAAGATGTCAAATGACAAATGTCACAATGCTAAATGTCAAAAATGAAAAGTGTCACCATGAAAAATGTCAAAAATGACAAATTTCAAGATGGCAAATGTCAAAGATGTCAAATGACAAGTGTCACAATGCTAAATGTCAAAAATGAAAAGTGTCACCATGAAAAATGTCAAAAATAACAAATTTTAAGATGGCAAATGTCAAAGATGTCAAATGACAAATGTCACAATGCTAAATGTCAAAAATGAAAAGTGTCACCATGAAAAATGTCAAAAATGACAAATTTCAAGATGGCAAATGTCAAAACTGACAAATGTCACAATGCTAAATGTCAAAAATGATAAGTGTCACCATGAAAAATGTCAAAAATGACAAATTTCAAGATGGCAAATGTCCAAGATGTCAAATGACAAATGTCACAATGCTAAATGTCAAAAATGACAAATTTCAAGATGGCAAATGTCATAGATGTCAAATGACAAATGTCACAATGCTAAATGTCAAAAATGAAAAGTGTCACCAGGAAAAATGTCAAAAATAACAAATTTCAAGATGGCAAATGTCAAAGATGTCAAATGACAAATTTCACAATGCTAAATGTCAAAAATGACAAATTTCAAGATGGCAAATGTCAAAGATGTCAAATGACAAATGTCACAATGCTAAATGTCAAAAATGATAAGTGTCACCATGAAAAATGTCAAAAATAACAAATTTCAAGATGGCAAATGTCAAAGATGTCAAATGACAAGTGTCACAATGCTAAATGTCAAAAATGAAAAGTGTCACCATGAAAAATGTCAAAAATAACAAATTTCAAGATGGCAAATGTCAAAGATGTCAAATGACAAATGTCACAATGCTAAATGTCAAAAATGAAAAGTGTCACCATGAAAAATGTCAAAAATGACAAATTTCAAGATGGCAAATGTCAAAACTGACAAATGTCACAATGCTAAATGTCAAAAATGATAAGTGTCACTATGAAAAATGTCAAAAATGACAAATTTCAAGATGGCAAATGTCCAAGATGTCAAATGACAAATGTCACAATGCTAAATGTCAAAAATGACAAATTTCAAGATGGCAAATGTCAAAGATGTCAAATGACAAATGTCACAATGCTAAATGTCAAAAATGAAAAGTGTCACCAGGAAAAATGTCAAAAATAACAAATTTCAAGATGGCAAATGTCAAAGATGTCAAATGACAAATTTCACAATGCTAAATGTCAAAAATGACAAATTTCAAGATGGCAAATGTCCAAGATGTCAAATGACAAATGTCACAATGCTAAATGTCAAAAATGACAAATTTCAAGATGGCAAATGTCAAAGATGTCAAATGACAAATTTCACAATGCTAAACGTCACAAATGAAAAGTGTCACCATGAAAAATGTCAAAAATGACAAATTTTAAGATGGCAAATGTCAAAGATGTCAAATGACAAATGTCACAATGCTAAATGTCAAAATGAAAAGTGTCACCCTGAAAAATGTCAAAAATAACAAATTTCAAGATGGCAAATATCAAAGATGTCAAATGACAAATTTCACAATGCTAAATGTCAAAAATGATAAGTGTCACCATGAAAAATGTCAAAAATGACAAATTTCAAGATGGCAAATGTCCAAGATGTCAAATGACAAATGTCACAATGCTAAATGTCAAAAATGACAAAATTTCAAGATGGCAAATGTCAAAGATGTCAAATGACAAATGTCACAATGCTAAATGTCAAAAATGAAAAGTGTCACCATGAAAAATGTCAAAAATGACAAATTTCAAAATGGCAAATGTCAAAAATGTCAAATGACAAATGTTACAATGCTAAATGTCAAAAATGAAAAGTGTCACCATGTAAAATGTCAAAGATGACAAATTTTAAGATGGCAAATATCAAAGATGTCAAATGACAAATGTCACAATGCTAAATGTCAAAAATGAAAAGTGTCACCATGAAAAATGTCAAAAATAACAAATTTCAAGATGGCAAATGTCAAAGATGTCAAATGACAAATGTCACAATGCTAAATGTCAAAAATGAAAAGTGTCACCATGAAAAATGTAAAAAATGACAAATTTTAAGATGGCAAATGTCAAAGATGTCAAATGACAAATGTCACAATGCTAAATGTCAAAAATGAAAAGTGTCACCATGAAAAATGTCAAAAATAACAAATTTCAAGATGGCAAATGTCAAAGATGTCAAATGACAAATGTCACAATGCTAAATGTCAAAAATGAAAAGTGTCACCATGAAAAATGTCAAAAATGACAAATTTCAAGATGGCAAATGTCAAAACTGACAAATGTCACAATGCTAAATGTCAAAAATGATAAGTGTCACCATGAAAAATGTCAAAAATGACAAATTTCAAGATGGCAAATGTCCAAGATGTCAAATGACAAATGTCACAATGCTAAATGTCAAAAATGACAAATTTCAAGATGGCAAATGTCAAAGATGTCAAATGACAAATGTAACAATGCTAAATGTCAAAAATGAAAAGTGTCACCATGACAAATGTCAAAAATGACAAATTTCAAGATGGCAAATGTCAAAGATGTCAAATGACAAATGTCACAATGCTAAATGTCAAAAATGAAAAGTGTCACCATAAAAAATGTCAAAAATAACAAATTTCAAGATGGCAAATGTCAAAGATGTCAAATGACAAATGTCACAATGCTAAATGTCAAAAATGAAAAGTGTCACCATGAAAAATATCAAAAATGACAAATTTCAAGATGGCAAATGTCAAAGATGTCAAATGACAAATGTCACAATGCTAAATGTCAAAAATGAAAAGTGTCACCATGAAAAATGTCAAAAATGACAAATTTCAAGATGGCAAATGTCAAAGATGTCAAATGACAAATGTCACAATGCTAAATGTCAAAAATGAAAAGTGTCACCATGAAAAATATCAAAAATGACAAATTTCAAGATGGCAAATGTCAAAGATGTCAAATGACAAATGTCACAATGCTAAATGTCAAAAATGAAAAGTGTCACCATGAAAAATATCAAAAATGTCAAAGATGTCAAATGACAAATGTCACAATGCTAAATGTCAAAAATGAAAAGTGTCACCATGAAAAATGTCAAAAATGACAAATTTCAAGATGGCAAATGTCAAAACTGACAAATGTCACAATGCTAAATGTCAAAAATGATAAGTGTCACCATGAAAAATGTCAAAAATGACAAATTTCAAGATGGCAAATGTCCAAGATGTCAAATGACAAATGTCACAATGCTAAATGTCAAAAATGAAAAGTGTCACCATAAAAAATGTCAAAAATGACAAATTTCAAGATGGCAAATGTAAAAGATGTCAAATGACAAATGTCACAATGCTAAATGTCAAAAATGAAAAGTGTCAAAAATGACAAATTTAAAGATGGCAAATGTCTAAGATGTCAAATGACAAATGTCACAATGCTAAATGTCAAAAATGATAAGTGTCACCATGAAAAATGTCAAAAATGACAAATTTCAAGATGGCAAATGTCCAAGATGTCAAATGACAAATGTCACAATGCTAAATGTCAAAAATGACAAAATTTCAAGATGGCAAATGTCAAAGATGTCAAATGACAAATGTCACAATGCTAAATGTCAAAAATGAAAAGTGTCACCATGAAAAATGTCAAAAATGACAAATTTCAAAATGGCAAATGTCAAAAATGTCAAATGACAAATGTTACAATGCTAAATGTCAAAAATGAAAAGTGTCACCATGAAAAATGTCAAAGATGACAAATTTTAAGATGGCAAATATTAAAGATGTCAAATGACAAATGTCACAATGCTAAATGTCAAAAATGAAAAGTGTCACCATGAAAAATGTCAAAAATAACAAATTTCAAGATGGCAAATGTCAAAGATGTCAAATGACAAATGTCACAATGCTAAATGTCAAAAATGAAAAGTGTCACCATGAAAAATGTCAAAAATGACAAATTTTAAGATGGCAAATGTCAAAGATGTCAAATGACAAATGTCACAATGCTAAATGTCAAAAATGAAAAGTGTCACCATGAAAAATGTCAAAAATAACAAATTTCAAGATGGCAAATGTCAAAGATGTCAAATGACAAATGTCACAATGCTAAATGTCAAAAATGAAAAGTGTCACCATGAAAAATGTCAAAAATGACAAATTTCAAGATGGCAAATGTCAAAACTGACAAATGTCACAATGCTAAATGTCAAAAATGATAAGTGTCACCATGAAAAATGTCAAAAATGACAAATTTCAAGATGGCAAATGTCCAAGATGTCAAATGACAAATGTCACAATGCTAAATGTCAAAAATGACAAATTTCAAGATGGCAAATGTCAAAGATGTCAAATGACAAATGTAACAATGCTAAATGTCAAAAATGAAAAGTGTCACCATGACAAATGTCAAAAATGACAAATTTCAAGATGGCAAATGTCAAAGATGTCAAATGACAAATGTCACAATGCTAAATGTCAAAAATGAAAAGTGTCACCATGAAAAATATCAAAAATGACAAATTTCAAGATGGCAAATGTCAAAGATGTCAAATGACAAATGTCACAATGCTAAATGTCAAAAATGAAAAGTGTCACCATGAAAAATGTCAAAAATGACAAATTTCAAGATGGCAAATGTCAAAGATGTCAAATGACAAATGTCACAATGCTAAATGTCAAAAATGACAAATTTCAAGATGGCAAATGTCAAAGATGTCAAATGACAAATTTCACAATGCTAAACGTCACAAATGAAAAGTGTCACCATGAAAAATGTCAAAAATGACAAATTTTAAGATGGCAAATGTCAAAGATGTCAAATGACAAATGTCACAATGCTAAATGTCAAAATGAAAACTGTCACCCTGAAAAATGTCAAAAATAACAAATTTCAAGATGGCAAATATCAAAGATGTCAAATGACAAATTTCACAATGCTAAATGTCAAAAATGATAAGTGTCACCATGAAAAATGTCAAAAATGACAAATTTCAAGATGGCAAATGTCCAAGATGTCAAATGACAAATGTCACAATGCTAAATGTCAAAAATGACAAAATTTCAAGATGGCAAATGTCAAAGATGTCAAATGACAAACGTCACAATGCTAAATGTCAAAAATGAAAAGTGTCACCATGAAAAATGTCAAAAATGACAAATTTCAAAATGGCAAATGTCAAAAATGTCAAATGACAAATGTTACAATGCTAAATGTCAAAAATGAAAAGTGTCACCATGAAAAATGTCAAAGATGACAAATTTTAAGATGGCAAATATCAAAGATGTCAAATGACAAATGTCACAATGTTAAATGTCAAAAATGAAAAGTGTCACCATGAAAAATGTCAAAAATAACAAATTTCAAGATGGCAAATGTCAAAGATGTCAAATGACAAATGTCACAATGCTAAATGTCAAAAATGAAAAGTGTCACCATGAAAAATGTCAAAAATGACAAATTTTAAGATGGCAAATGTCAAAGATGTCAAATGACAAATGTCACAATGCTAAATGTCAAAAATGAAAAGTGTCACCATGAAAAATGTCAAAAATAACAAATTTCAAGATGGCAAATGTCAAAGATGTCAAATGACAAATGTCACAATGCTAAATGTCAAAAATGAAAAGTGTCACCATGAAAAATGTCAAAAATGACAAATTTCAAGATAGCAAATGTCAAAACTGACAAATGTCACAATGCTAAATGTCAAAAATGATAAGTGTCACCATGAAAAATGTCAAAAATGACAAATTTCAAGATGGCAAATGTCCAAGATGTCAAATCACAAATGTCACAATGCTAAATGTCAAAAATGACAAATTTCAAGATGGCAAATGTCAAAGATGTCAAATGACAAATGTAACAATGCTAAATGTCAAAAATGAAAAGTGTCACCATGACAAATGTCAAAAATGACAAATTTCAAGATGGCAAATGTCAAAGATGTCAAATGACAAATGTCACAATGCTAAATGTCAAAAATGAAAAGTGTCACCATGAAAAATGTCAAAAATAACAAATTTCAAGATGGCAAATGTCAAAGATGTCAAATGACAAATGTCACAATGCTAAATGTCAAAAATGAAAAGTGTCACCATGAAAAATATCAAAAATGACAAATTTCAAGATGGCAAATGTCAAAGATGTCAAATGACAAATGTCACAATGCTAAATGTCAAAAATGAAAAGTGTCACCATGAAAAATGTCAAAAATGACAAATTTCAAGATGGCAAATGTCAAAGATGTCAAATGACAAATGTCACAATGCTAAATGTCAAAAATGAAAAGTGTCACCATGAAAAATATCAAAAATGACAAATTTCAAGATGGCAAATGTCAAAGATGTCAAATGACAAATGTCACAATGCTAAATGTCAAAAATGAAAAGTGTCACCATGAAAAATATCAAAAATGTCAAAGATGTCAAATGACAAATGTCACAATGCTAAATGTCAAAAATGAAAAGTGTCACCATGAAAAATGTCAAAAATGACAAATTTCAAGATGGCAAATGTCAAAACTGACAAATGTCACAATGCTAAATGTCAAAAATGATAAGTGTCACCATGAAAAATGTCAAAAATGACAAATTTCAAGATGGCAAATGTCCAAGATGTCAAATGACAAATGTCACAATGCTAAATGTCAAAAATGAAAAGTGTCACCATAAAAAATGTCAAAAATGACAAATTTCAAGATGGCAAATGTAAAAGATGTCAAATGACAAATGTCACAATGCTAAATGTCAAAAATGAAAAGTGTCAAAAATGACAAATTTAAAGATGGCAAATGTCAAAGATGTCAAATGACAAATGTCACAATGCTAAATGTCAAAAATGAAAAGTGTCACCGTGAAAAATGTCAAAAATGACAAATTTCAAGATGGCAAATGTCAAAACTGACAAATGTCACAATGCAAAATGTCAAAAATAAAAAGTGTCACCATGAAAAATGTCAAAACTGACAAATTTCAAGATGGCAAATGTCAAAGATGTCAAATGACAAATGTCACGATGCTAAATGTCAAAAATAAAAAGTGTCACCATGAAAAATGTCAAAAATAACAAATTTCAAGATGGCAAATGTCAAAGATGTCAAATGACAAATGTCACAATGCTAAATGTCAAAAATAAAAAGTGTCACCATGAAAAATGTCAAAAATGACAAATTTCAAGATGGCAAATGTCAAAGATGTCAAATGACAAATGTCACAATGCTAAATGTCAAAAATGAAAAGTGTCACCATGAAAAATGTCAAAAATGACAAATTTCAAGATGGCAAATGTCAAAACTGACAAATATCACAATGCTAAACGTCAAAAATGATAAGTGTCACCATGAAAAATGTCAAAAATGACAAATTTCAAGATGGCAAATGTCCAAGATGTCAAATGACAAATGTCACAATGCTAAATGTCAAAAATGAAAAGTGTCACCATGAAAAATATCAAAAATGACAAATTTCAAGATGGCAAATGTCAAAGATGTCAAATGACAAATGTCACAATGCTAAATGTCAAAAATGAAAAGTGTCACCATGAAAAATATCAAAAATGTCAAAGATGTCAAATGACAAATGTCACAATGCTAAATGTCAAAAATGAAAAGTGTCACCATGAAAAATGTCAAAAATGACAAATTTCAAGATGGCAAATGTCAAAACTGACAAATGTCACAATGCTAAATGTCAAAAATGATAAGTGTCACCATGAAAAATGTCAAAAATGACAAATTTCAAGATGGCAAATGTCCAAGATGTCAAATGACAAATGTCACAATGCTAAATGTCAAAAATGAAAAGTGTCACCATAAAAAATGTCAAAAATGACAAATTTCAAGATGGCAAATGTAAAAGATGTCAAATGACAAATGTCACAATGCTAAATGTCAAAAATGAAAAGTGTCAAAAATGACAAATTTAAAGATGGCAAATGTCTAAGATGTCAAATGACAAATGTCACAATGCTAAATGTCAAAAATGAAAAGTGTCACCGTGAAAAATGTCAAAAATGACAAATTTCAAGATGGCAAATGTCAAAGATGTCAAATGACAAATGTCACAATGATAAATGTCAAAAATGAAAAGTGTCACCATGAAAAATGTCAAAAATGACAAATTTCAAGATGGCAAATGTCAAAGATGTCAAATGACAAATGTCACAATGCTAAATGTCAAAAATGAAAAATGTCCCCATGAAAAATGTCAATAATGACAAATTTCAAAATGGCAAATGTCAAAGATGTCAAATGACAAATGTCACAATGCTAAATGTCAAAAATGAAAAGTGTCACCATGAAAAATGTCAAAAATGACAAATTTCAAGATGGCAAATGTCAAAGATGTCGAATATGACAAATGTCACAATGATAAATGTCAAAAAAGAAAAGTGTCACCATGAAAAATGTCAAAAATGACAAATTTCAAGATGGCAAATGTCAAAGATGTCAAATGACAAATGTCACAATGCTAAATGTCAAAAATGAAAAGTGTCACCATGAAAAATGTCAAAAATGACAAATTTCAAGATGGCAAATATCAAAGATGTCAAATGACAAATGTCACAATGCTAAATGTCAAAAATGAAAAATTTCAAGATGGCAAATGTCAAAGATGTCAAATGACAAATGACACAATGCTAAATGTCAAAAATGAAAAGTGTCACCATGAAAAATGTCAAAAATGACAAATTTCAAGATGGCAAATGTCAAAGATGTCAAATGACAAATGTCACAATGCTAAATGTCAAAAATGAAAAGTGTCACCATGAAAAATGTCAAAAATGACAAATTTCAAGATGGCAAATGTCAAAGATGTCAAATGACAAATGTCGCAATGCTAAATGTCAAAAATGAAAAGTGTCACCATGAAAAATGTCAAAAATAACAAATTTCAAGATGGCAAATATCAAAGATGTCAAAACTGACAAATGTCACAATGCTAAATGTCAAAAATGATAAGTGTCACCATGAAAAATGTCAAAAATGACAAATTTCAAGATGGCAAATGTCCAAGATGTTAAATGACAAATGTCACAATGCTAAATGTCAAAAATGACAAATTTCAAGATGGCAAATGTCAAAGATGTGAAATGACAAATGTCACAATGCTAAATGTCAAAAATGAAAAGTGTCACCATGAAAAATGTTAAAAATGACAAATTTCAAGATGGCAAATGTCAAAGATGTCAAATGACAAATGTCACAATGCTAAATGTCAAAAATGAAAAGTGTCACCATGAAAAATGTCAAAAATGACAAATTTCAAGATGGCAAATATCAAAGATGTCAAATGACAAATGTCACAATGCTAAATGTCAAAAATGACAAATTTTAAGATGGCAAATGTCAAAGATGTCAAATGACAAATGTGACAATGCTAAATGTCAAAAATGAAAAGTGTCACCATGAAAAATGTCAAAAATGACAAATTTCAAGATGGCAAATGTCAAAGATGTCAAATAACAAATGTCACAATGCGAAATGTCAATAATGAAAAGTGTCACCATGAAAAATGTCAAAAATAACAAATTTCAAGATGGCAAATGTCAAAGATGTCAAATGACAAATGTCACAATGCTAAATGTCAAAAATGAAAAGTGTCACCATGAAAAATGTCAAAAATGACAAATTTCAAGATGGCAAATGTCAAAACTGACAAATGTCACAATGCTAAATGTCAAAAATGATAAGTGTCACCATGAAAAATGTCAAAAATGACAAATTTCTGGATGGCAAATGTCCAAGATGTCAAATGACAAATGTCACAATGCTAAATGTCAAAAATGATAAATTTCAAGATGGCAAATGTCAAAGATGTCAAATGACAAATGTCACAATGCTAAATGTCAAAAATGAAAAGTGTCACCATGAAAAATGTCAAAAATGACAAATTTCAAAATGGCAAATGTCAAAGATGTCAAATGACAAATGTCACAATGCTAAATGTCAAAAATGAAAAGTGTCACCATGAAAAATGTCAAAAATAACAAATTTCAAGATGGCAAATGTCAAAGATGTCAAATGACAAATGTCACAATGCTAAATGTCAAAAATGAAAAGTGTCACCATGAAAAATGTCAAAAATGACAAATTTCAAGATGGCAAATGTCAAAGATGTCAAATGACAAATGTCACAATGCTAAATGTCAAAAATGAAAAGTGTCACCATGAAAAATGTCAAAAATGACAAATTTCAAGATGGCAAATGTCAAAGATGTCAAATGACAAATGTCACAATGCTAAATGTCAAAAATAAAAAGTGTCACCATGAAAAATATCAAAAATCACAAATTTCAAGATGGCAAATGTCAAAGATGTCAAATGACAAATGTCACAATGCTAAATGTCAAAAATGAAAAGTGTCACCATGAAAAATGTCAAAAATGACAAATTTCAAGATGGCAAATATGAAAACTGACAAATATCACAATGCTAAATGTCCAAAATGATAAGTGTCACCATGAAAAATGTCAAAAATGACAAATTTCAAGATGGCAAATGTCCAAGATGTCAAATGACAAATGTCACAATGCTAAATGTCAAAAATGAAAAGTGTCACCACGAAAAATGTCAAAAATGACAAATTTCAAGATGGCAAATGTCAAAGATGTCAAATGACAAATGTCACAATGCTAAATGTCAAAAATAAAAAGTGTCAAAAATGACAAATTTCAAGATGGCAAATGTCTAAGATGTCAAATGACAAATGTCACAATGCTAAATGTCAAAAATGAAAAGTGTCACTGTGAAAAATGTCAAAAATGACAAATTTCAAGATGGCAAATGTCAAAACTGACAAATGTCACAATGCTAAATGTCAAAAATGATAAGTGTCACCATGAAAAATGTCAAAAATGACAAATTTCAAGATGGCAAATGTCCGAGATGTCAAATGACAAATGTCACAATGCTATATGTCAAAAATGAAAAGTGTCACCATGAAAAATGTCAAAAATGACAAATTTCAAGATGGCAAATGTAAAAGATGTCAAATGACAAATGTCACAATGCTAAATGTCAAAAATGAAAAGTGTCAAAAATGACAAATTTCAAGATGGCAAATGTCTAAGATGTCAAATGACAAATGTCACAATGCTAAATGTCAAAAATGAAAAGTGTCACCGTGAAAAATGTCAAAAATGACAAATTTCAAGATGGCAAATGTCAAAGATATCAAATGACAAATATCACAATGCTAAATGTCAAAAAAGAAAAGTGTCACCATGAAAAATGTCAAAAATGACAAATTTCAAGATGGCAAATTTCTAAAATGTCGAATGACAAATGTCACAATGCTAAATGTCAAAAATGAAAAGTGTCCCCATAAAAAATGTCAATAATGACAAATTTCAAAATGGCAAATGTCAAAGATGTCAAATGACAAATGTCACAATGATAAATGTCAAAAATGAAAAGTGTCACCATGAAAAATGTCAAAAATGACAAATTTCAAGATGGCAAATGTCAAAGATGTCAAATGACAAATGTCACAATGCTAAATGTCAAAAATGAAAAGTGTCACCATGAAAAATGTTAAAAATGACAAATTTCAAGATGGCAAATATCAAAGATGTCAAATGACAAATGTCACAATGCTAAATGTCAAAAATGACAAATTTCAAGATGGCAAATGTCAAAGATGTTAAATGACAAATGTCACAATGCTAAATGTCAAAAATGAAAAGTGTCACTATGAAAAATGTCAAAAATGACAAATTTCAAGATGGCAAATGTCAAAGATGTCAAATGACAAATGTCACAATGCTAAATGTCAAAAATGAAAAGTGTCACCATGAAAAATGTCAAAAATAACAAATTTCAAGATGGCAAATGTCAAAGATATCAAATGACAAATATCACAATGCTAAATGTCAAAAAAGAAAAGTGTCACCATGAAAAATGTCAAAAATGACAAATTTCAAGATGGCAAATTTCAAAAATGTCGAATGACAAATGTCACAATGCTAAATGTCAAAAATGAAAAGTGTCCCCATAAAAAATGTCAATAATGACAAATTTCAAGATGGCAAATGTCAAAGATGTCAAATGACAAATGTCACAATGATAAATGTCAAAAATGAAAAGTGTCACCATGAAAAATGTCAAAAATGACAAATTTCAAGATGGCAAATGTCAAAGATGTCAAATGACAAATGTCACAATGCTAAATGTCAAAAATGAAAAGTGTCACCATGAAAAATGTCAAAAATGACAAATTTCAAGATGGCAAATATCAAAGATGTCAAATGACAAATGTCACAATGCTAAATGTCAAAAATGACAAATTTCAAGATGGCAAATGTCAAAGATGTTAAATGACAAATGTCACAATGCTAAATGTCAAAAATGAAAAGTGTCACTATGAAAAATGTCAAAAATGACAAATTTCAAGATGGCAAATGTCAAAGATGTCAAATGACAAATGTCACAATGCTAAATGTCAAAAATGAAAAGTGTCACCATGAAAAATGTCAAAAATAACAAATTTCAAGATGGCAAATGTCAAAGATGTCAAATGACAAATATCACAATGCTAAATGTCAAAAATGAAAAGTGTCACCATGAAAAATGTCAAAAATGAAAAATTTCAAGATGGCAAATGTCAAAGATGTCAAATGACAAATGTCACAATGCTAAATGTCAAAAATGAAAAGTGTCACCATGAAAAATGTCAAAAATAACAAATTTCAAGATGGCAAATGTCAAAGATGTCAAATGACAAATGTCACAATGCTAAATGTCAAAAATGACAAATTTTAAGATGGCAAATGTCAAAGATGTCAAATGACAAATGTCACAATGCTAAATGTCAAAAATGAAAAGTGTCACCATGAAAAATGTTAAAAATGACAAATTTCAAGATGGCAAATGTCAATGATGTCAAATGACAAATGTCACAATGCTAAATGTCAAAAATAAAAAGTGTCACCATGAAAAATGTCAAAAATGACAAATTTCAAGATGGCAAATATCAAAGATGTCAAATGACAAATGTCACAATGCTAAATGTCAAAAATGACAAATTTTAAGATGGCAAATGTCAAAGATGTCAAATGACAAATGTCACAATGCTAAATGTCAAAAATGAAAAGTGTCACCATGAAAAATGTCAAAAATGACAAATTTCAAGATAGCAAATGTCAAAGATGTCAAATGACAAATGTCACAATGCTAAATGTCAAAAATGAAAAGTGTCACCATGAAAAATGTCAAAAATAACAAATTTCAAGATGGCAAATGTCAAAGATGTCAAATGACAAATGTCACAATGCTAAATGTCAAAAATGAAAAGTGTCACCATGAAAAATGTCTAAAATGACAAATTTCAAGATGGCAAATGTCAAAGATGTCAAATGACAAATGTCACAATGCTAAATGTCAAAAATAAAAAGTGTCACCATGAAAAATATCAAAAATAACAAATTTCAAGATGGCAAATATCAAAGATGTCAAATGACAAATGTCACAATGCTAAATGTCAAAATTGAAAAGTGTCACCATGAAAAATGTCAAAAATGACAAATTTCAAGATGGCAAATGTCAAAACTGACAAATGTCACAATGCTAAATGTCAAAAATGATAAGTGTCACCATGAAAAATGTCAAAAATGACAAATTTCAAGATGGCAAATGTCCAATATGTCAAATGACAAATGTCACAATGCTAAATGTCAAAAATGACAAATTTCAAGATGGCAAATGTCAAAGATGTCAAATGACAAATGTCACAATGCTAAATGTCAAAAATGAAAAGTGTCACCATGAAAAATGTCAAAAATGACAAATTTCAAGATGGCAAATGTCCGAGATGTCAAATGACAAATGTCACAATGCTATATGTCAAAAATGAAAAGTGTCACCATGAAAAATGTCAAAAATGACAAATTTCAAGATGGCAAATGTAAAAGATGTCAAATGACAAATGTCACAATGCTAAATGTCAAAAATGAAAAGTGTCAAAAATGACAAATTTCAAGATGGCAAATGTCTAAGATGTCAAATGACAAATGTCACAATGCTAAATGTCAAAAATGAAAAGTGTCACCGTGAAAAATGTCAAAAATGACAAATTTCAAGATGGCAAATGTCAAAGATATCAAATGACAAATATCACAATGCTAAATGTCAAAAAAGAAAAGTGTCACCATGAAAAATGTCAAAAATGACAAATTTCAAGATGGCAAATTTCAAAAATGTCGAATGACAAATGTCACAATGCTAAATGTCAAAAATGAAAAGTGTCCCCATAAAAAATGTCAATAATGACAAATTTCAAGATGGCAAATGTCAAAGATGTCAACTGACAAATGTCACAATGATAAATGTCAAAAATGAAAAGTGTCAGCATGAAAAATGTCAAAAATGACAAATTTCAAGATGGCAAATGTCAAAGATGTCAAATGACAAATGTCACAATGCTAAATGTCAAAAATGAAAAGTGTCACCATGAAAAATGTCAAAAATGACAAATTTCAAGATGGCAAATATCAAAGATGTCAAATGACAAATGTCACAATGCTAAATGTCAAAAATGACAAATTTCAAGATGGCAAATGTCAAAGATGTTAAATGACAAATGTCACAATGCTAAATGTCAAAAATGAAAAGTGTCACTATGAAAAATGTCAAAAATGACAAATTTCAAGATGGCAAATGTCAAAGATGTCAAATGACAAATGTCACAATGCTAAATGTCAAAAATGAAAAGTGTCACCATGAAAAATGTCCAAAATAACAAATTTCAAGATGGCAAATGTCAAAGATGTCAAATGACAAATATCACAATGCTAAATGTCAAAAATGAAAAGTGTCACCATGAAAAATGTCAAAAATGAAAAATTTCAAGATGGCAAATGTCAAAGATGTCAAATGACAAATGTCACAATGCTAAATGTCAAAAATGAAAAGTGTCACCATGAAAAATGTCAAAAATAACAAATTTCAAGATGGCAAATGTCAAAGATGTCAAATGACAAATGTCACAATGCTAAATGTCAAAAATGACAAATTTTAAGATGGCAAATGTCAAAGATGTCAAATGACAAATGTCACAATGCTAAATGTCAAAAATGAAAAGTGTCACCATGAAAAATGTTAAAAATGACAAATTTCAAGATGGCAAATGTCAATGATGTCAAATGACAAATGTCACAATGCTAAATGTCAAAAATAAAAAGTGTCACCATGAAAAATGTCAAAAATGACAAATTTCAAGATGGCAAATATCAAAGATGTCAAATGACAAATGTCACAATGCTAAATGTCAAAAATGACAAATTTTAAGATGGCAAATGTCAAAGATGTCAAATGACAAATGTCACAATGCTAAATGTCAAAAATGAAAAGTGTCACCATGAAAAATGTCAAAAATGACAAATTTCAAGATAGCAAATGTCAAAGATGTCAAATGACAAATGTCACAATGCTAAATGTCAAAAATGAAAAGTGTCACCATGAAAAATGTCAAAAATAACAAATTTCAAGATGGCAAATGTCAAAGATGTCAAATGACAAATGTCACAATGCTAAATGTCAAAAATGAAAAGTGTCACCATGAAAAATGTCTAAAATGACAAATTTCAAGATGGCAAATGTCAAAGATGTCAAATGACAAATGTCACAATGCTAAATGTCAAAAATAAAAAGTGTCACCATTAAAAATATCAAAAATAACAAATTTCAAGATGGCAAATGTCAAAGATGTCAAATGACAAATGTCACAATGCTAAATGTCAAAAATGAAAAGTGTCACCATGAAAAATGTCAAAAATGACAAATTTTAAGATGGCAAATGTCAAAACTGACAAATGTCACAATGCTAAATGTCAAAAATGATAAGTGTCACCATGAAAAATGTCAAAAATGACAAATTTCAAGATGGCAAATGTCCAATATGTCAAATGACAAATGTCACAATGCTAAATGTCAAAAATGACAAATTTCAAGATGGCAAATGTCAAAGATGTCAAATGACAAATGTCACAATGCTAAATGTCAAAAATGAAAAGTGTCACCATGAAAAATGTCAAAAATGACAAATTTCAAGATGGCAAATGTCAAAGATGTCAAATGACAAATGTCACAATGCTAAATGTCAAAAATGAAAAGTGTCACCTTGAAAAATGTCAAAAATAACAAATTTTAAGATGGCAAATGTCAAAGATGTCAAATGACAAATGTCACAATGCTAAATGTCAAAAATGAAAAGTGTCACCATGAAAAATGTCAAAAATGACAAATTTCAAGATGGCAAATGTCAAAGATGTCAAATGACAAATGTCACAATGCTAAATGTCAAAAATGATAAGTGTCACCATGAAAAATGTCAAAAATGACAAATTTCAAGATTGCAAATGTCCAAGATGTCAAGTGACAAATATCACAAAGCTAAATGTCAAAAATGAAAAGTGTCACCATGAAAAATGTCAAAAATGACAAATTTAAAGATGGCAAATGTCAAAGATGTCAAATGACAAATGTCACAATGCTAAATGTCAAAAATGAAAAGTGTCCCCATGAAAAATGTCAATAATGACAAATTTCAAGATGGCAAATGTCAAAGATGTCAAATGACAAATGTCACAATGCTAAATGTCAAAAATGAAAAGTGTCACCATAAAAAATGTCAAAAATGACAAATTTCAAGATGGCAAATGTCTAAGATGTCAAATGACAAATGTCACAATGCTAAATGTCAAAAATGAAAAGTGTCACCGTGAAAAATGTCAAAAATGACAAATTTCAAGATGGCAAATGTCAAAGATATCAAATGACAAATATCACAATGCTAAATGTCAAAAAAGAAAAGTGTCACCATGAAAAATGTCAAAAATGACAAATTTCAAGATGGCAAATTTCAAAAATGTCGAATGACAAATGTCACAATGCTAAATGTCAAAAATGAAAAGTGTCCCCATAAAAAATGTCAATAATGACAAATTTCAAGATGGCAAATGTCAAAGATGTCAAATGACAAATGTCACAATGATAAATGTCAAAAATGAAAAGTGTCAGCATGAAAAATGTCAAAAATGACAAATTTCAAGATGGCAAATGTCAAAGATGTCAAATGACAAATGTCACAATGCTAAATGTCAAAAATGAAAAGTGTCACCATGAAAAATGTCAAAAATGACAAATTTCAAGATGGCAAATATCAAAGATGTCAAATGACAAATGTCACAATGCTAAATGTCAAAAATGACAAATTTCAAGATGGCAAATGTCAAAGATGTTAAATGACAAATGTCACAATGCTAAATGTCAAAAATGAAAAGTGTCACTATGAAAAATGTCAAAAATGACAAATTTCAAGATGGCAAATGTCAAAGATGTCAAATGACAAATGTCACAATGCTAAATGTCAAAAATGAAAAGTGTCACCATGAAAAATGTCCAAAATAACAAATTTCAAGATGGCAAATGTCAAAGATGTCAAATGACAAATATCACAATGCTAAATGTCAAAAATGAAAAGTGTCACCATGAAAAATGTCAAAAATGAAAAATTTCAAGATGGCAAATGTCAAAGATGTCAAATGACAAATGTCACAATGCTAAATGTCAAAAATGAAAAGTGTCACCATGAAAAATGTCAAAAATAACAAATTTCAAGATGGCAAATGTCAAAGATGTCAAATGACAAATGTCACAATGCTAAATGTCAAAAATGACAAATTTTAAGATGGCAAATGTCAAAGATGTCAAATGACAAATGTCACAATGCTAAATGTCAAAAATGAAAAGTGTCACCATGAAAAATGTTAAAAATGACAAATTTCAAGATGGCAAATGTCAATGATGTCAAATGACAAATGTCACAATGCTAAATGTCAAAAATAAAAAGTGTCACCATGAAAAATGTCAAAAATGACAAATTTCAAGATGGCAAATATCAAAGATGTCAAATGACAAATGTCACAATGCTAAATGTCAAAAATGACAAATTTTAAGATGGCAAATGTCAAAGATGTCAAATGACAAATGTCACAATGCTAAATGTCAAAAATGAAAAGTGTCACCATGAAAAATGTCAAAAATGACAAATTTCAAGATAGCAAATGTCAAAGATGTCAAATGACAAATGTCACAATGCTAAATGTCAAAAATGAAAAGTGTCACCATGAAAAATGTCAAAAATAACAAATTTCAAGATGGCAAATGTCAAAGATGTCAAATGACAAATGTCACAATGCTAAATGTCAAAAATGAAAAGTGTCACCATGAAAAATGTCTAAAATGACAAATTTCAAGATGGCAAATGTCAAAGATGTCAAATGACAAATGTCACAATGCTAAATGTCAAAAATAAAAAGTGTCACCATGAAAAATATCAAAAATAACAAATTTCAAGATGGCAAATGTCAAAGATGTCAAATGACAAATGTCACAATGCTAAATGTCAAAAATGAAAAGTGTCACCATGAAAAATGTCAAAAATGACAAATTTCAAGATGGCAAATGTCAAAACTGACAAATGTCACAATGCTAAATGTCAAAAATGATAAGTGTCACCATGAAAAATGTCAAAAATGACAAATTTCAAGATGGCAAATGTCCAATATGTCAAATGACAAATGTCACAATGCTAAATGTCAAAAATGACAAATTTCAAGATGGCAAATGTCAAAGATGTCAAATGACAAATGTCACAATGCTAAATGTCAAAAATGAAAAGTGTCACCATGAAAAATGTCAAAAATGACAAATTTCAAGATGGCAAATGTCAAAGATGTCAAATGACAAATGTCACAATGCTAAATGTCAAAAATGAAAAGTGTCACCTTGAAAAATGTCAAAAATAACAAATTTTAAGATGGCAAATGTCAAAGATGTCAAATGACAAATGTCACAATGCTAAATGTCAAAAATGAAAAGTGTCACCATGAAAAATGTCAAAAATGACAAATTTCAAGATGGCAAATGTCAAAGATGTCAAATGACAAATGTCACAATGCTAAATGTCAAAAATGATAAGTGTCACCATGAAAAATGTCAAAAATGACAAATTTCAAGATTGCAAATGTCCAAGATGTCAAGTGACAAATATCACAAAGCTAAATGTCAAAAATGAAAAGTGTCACCATGAAAAATGTCAAAAATGACAAATTTAAAGATGGCAAATGTCAAAGATGGCAAATGTCAAAGATGTCAAATGACAAATGTCACAATGCTAAATGTCAAAAATGAAAAGTGTCCCCATGAAAAATGTCAATAATGACAAATTTCAAGATGGCAAATGTCAAAGATGTCAAATGACAAATGTCACAATGCTAAATGTCAAAAATGAAAAGTGTCACCATAAAAAATGTCAAAAATGACAAATTTCAAGATGGCAAATGTCAAAGATGTCGAATATGACAAATGTCACAATGCTAAATGTCAAAAATGAAAAGTGTCACCATTAAAAATGTCAAAAATGACAAATTTCAAGATGGCAAATGTCAAAGATGTCAAATGACAATTGTCACAATGCTAAATGTCAAAAATGAAAAGTGTCACCATGAAAAATGTCAAAAATGACAAATTTCAAGATGGCAAATATCAAAGATGTCAAATGACAAATGTCACAATGCTAAATGTCAAAAATGACAAATTTCAAGATGGCAAATGTCAAAGATGTCAAATGACAAATGTCACAATGCTAAATGTCAAAAATAAAAAGTGTCACCATGAAAAATGTCAAAAATGACAAATTTCAAAATGGCAAATGTCAAAGATGTCAAATGACAAATGTCACAATGCTAAATGTCAAAAATGAAAAGTGTCACTATGAAAACTGTCAAAAATGACAAATTTCAAGATGGCAAATGTCAAAGATGTCAATTGACAAATGTCACAATGCTAAATGTCAAAAATGAAAAGTGTCACCATGAAAAATGTCAAAAATAACAAATTTCAAGATGGCAAATGTCAAAGATGTCAAATGACAAATGTCACAATGCTAAATGTCAAAAATGAAAAGTGTCACCATGAAAAATGTTAAAAATGACAAATTTCAAGATGGCAAATGTCAAAACTGGCAAATGTCACAATGCTAAATGTCAAAAATGATAAGTGTCACCATGAAAAATGTCAAAAATGACAAATTTCAAGATGGCAAATATCCAAGATGTCAAATGACAAATGTCACAATGCTAAATGTCAAAAATGACAAATTTCAAGATGGCAAATGTCAAAGATGTCAAATGACAAATGTCACAATGCTAAATGTCAAAAATGAAAAGTGTCACCATGAAAAATGTCAAAAATGACAAATTTCAAGATGGCAAATGTCAAAGATGTCAAATGACAAATGTCACAATGCTAAATGTCAAAAATGAAAAGTGTCACCATGAAAAATGTCAAAAATAACAAATTTCAAGATGGCAAATGTCAAAGATGTCAAATGACAAATGTCACAATGCTAAATGTCAAAAATGACAAATTTCAAGATGGCAAATGTCAAAGATGTCAAATGACAAATGTCACAATGCTAAATGTCAAAAATGAAAAGTGTCACCATGAAAAATGTCAAAAATGACAAATTTCAAGATGGCAAATGTAAAAGATGTCAAATGACAAATGTCACAATGCTAAATGTCAAAAATCAAAAGTGTCACCATGGAAAATGTCAAAAATAACAAATTTCAAGATGGCAAATGTCAAAGATGTCAAATGACAAATGTCACAATGCTAAATGTCAAAAATGAAAAGTGTCACCATGAAAAATGTCAAAAATAACAAATTTCAAGATGGCAAATGTCAAAGATGTCAAATGATAAATGTCACAATGCTAAATGTCAAAAATGAAAAGTGTCACCATGAAAAATGTCAAAAATGACAAATTTCAAGATGGCAAATGTCAAAGATGTCAAATGACAAATGTCACAATGCTAAATGTCAAAAATGAAAAGTGTCACCATGAAAAATTTCAAAAATAACAAATTTCAAGATGGCAAATGTCAAAGATGTCAAATGACAAATGTCACAATGCTAAATGTCAAAAATGAAAAGTGTCACCATGAAAAATGTCAAAAATGACAAATTTTAAGATGGCAAATGTCAAAACTGACAAATGTCATAATGCTAAATGTCAAAAATGATAAGTGTCACCATGAAAAATGTCAAAAATGACAAATTTCAAGATGGCAAATGTCCAAGATGTCAAATGACAAATATCACAATGCTAAATGTCAAAAATGACAAATTTCAAAATGGCAAATGTCAAAGATGTCAAATGACAAATGTCACAATGCTAAATGTCAAAAATGAAAAGTGTCACCATGAAAAATGTCAAAAATGACAAATTTCAAGATGGCAAATGTAAAAGATGTCAAATGACAAATGTCACAATGCTAAATGTCAAAAATGAAAAGTGTCACCATGAAAAATGTCAAAAATAACAAATTTCAAGATGGCAAATGTCAAAGATGTCAAATGACAAATGTCACAATGCTAAATGTCAAAAATGAAAAGTGTCACCATGAAAAGTGTCACCATGAAAAATGTCAAAAATGACAAATTTCAAGATGGCAATTGTCAAAACTGACAAATGTCACAATGCTAAATGTCAAAAATGATAAGTGTCACCATGAAAAATGTCAAAAATGACAAATTTCAAGATGGCAAATGTCCAAGATGTCAAATGACAAATGTCACAATGCTAAATGTCAAAAATGACAAATTTCAAGATGGCAAATGTCAAAGATGTCAAATGACAAATGTCACAATGCTAAATGTCAAAAATAAAAAGTGTCACCATGAAAAATGTCAAAAATGACAAATTTCAAGATGGCAAATGTCAAAGATGTCAAATGACAAATGACACAATGCTAAATGTCAAAAATGAAAAATTTCAAGATGGCAAATGTCAAAGATGTCAAATGACAAATGACACAATGCTAAATGTCAAAAATGAAAAGTGTCACCATGAAAAATGTCAAAAATGACAAATTTCAAGATGGCAAATGTCAAAGATGTCAAATGACAAATGTCAAAATGCTAAATGTCAAAAATGAAAAGTGTCACCATGAAAAATGTCAAAAATGACAAATTTCAAGATGGCAAATGTCAAAGATGTCAAATGACAAATGTCACAATGCTAAATGTCAAAAATGAAAAGTGTCACCATTAAAAATGTCAAAAATAACAAATTTCAAGATAGCAAATGTCAAAGATGTCAAATGACAAATGTCACAATGCTAAATGTCAAAAATGAAAAGTGTCACCATGAAAAATGTCAAAAATGACAAATTTTAAGATGGCAAATGTCAAAGATGTCAAATGACAAATGTCACAATGCTAAATGTCAAAAATGAAAAGTGTCACCATGAAAAATGTCAAAAATAACAAAGTTCAAGATGGCAAATGTCAAAGATGTCAAATGACAAATGTCACAATGCTAAATGTCAAAAATGAAAAGTGTCACCATGAAAAATGTCAAAAATGACAAATTTCAAGATGGCAAATGTCAAAACTGACAAATGTCACAATGCTAAATGTCAAAAATAATAAGTGTCACCATGAAAAATGTCAAAAATGACAAATTTCTGGATGGCAAATGTCCAAGATGTCAAATGACAAATGTCACAATGCTAAATGTCAAAAATGACAAATTTCAAGATGGCAAATGTCAAAGATGTCAAATGACAAATGTCACAATGCTAAATGTCAAAAATGAAAAGTGTCACCATGAAAAATGTCAAAAATGACAAATTTCAAGATGGCAAATGTCAAAGATGTCAAATGACAAATGTCACAATGCTAAATGTCAAAAATGAAAAGTGTCACCATGAAAAATGTCAAAAATAACAAATTTCAAGATGGCAAATGTCAAAGATGTCAAATGACAAATGTCACAATGCTAAATGTCAAAAATGAAAAGTGTCACCATGAAAAATGTCAAAAATGACAAATTTAAAGATGGCAAATGTCAAAGATGTCAAATGACAAATGTCACAATGCTAAATGTCAAAAATGAAAAGTGTCACCATGAAAAATGTCAAAAATGACAAATTTCAAGATGGCAAATGTCAAAGATGTCAAATGACAAATGTCACAATGCTAAATGTCAAAAATAAAAAGTGTCACCATGAAAAATATCAAAAATCACAAATTTCAAGATGGCAAATGTCAAAGATGTCAAATGACAAATGTCACAATGCTAAATGTCAAAAATGAAAAGTGTCACCATGAAAAATGTCAAAAATGACAAATTTCAAGATGGCAAATATGAAAACTGACAAATATCACAATGCTAAATGTCAAAAATGATAAGTGCCACCATGAAAAATGTCAAAAATGACAAATTTCAAGATGGCAAATGTCCAAGATGTCAAATGACAAATGTCACAATGCTAAATGTCAAAAATGAAAAGTGTCACCATGAAAAATGTCAAAAATGACAAATTTCAAGATGGCAAATGTCAAAGATGTCAAATGACAAATGTCACAATGCTAAATGTCAAAAATAAAAAGTGTCAAAAATGACAAATTTCAAGATGGCAAATGTCTAAGATGTCAAATGACAAATGTCACAATGCTAAATGTCAAAAATGAAAAGTGTCACCATGAAAAATGTCAAAAATAACAAATTTCAAGATGGCAAATGTCCAAGATGTCAAATGACAAATGTCACAATGCTAAATGTCAAAAATGACAAATTTCAAGATGGCAAATGTCAAAGATGTCAAATGACAAATGTCACAATGCCAAATGTCAAAAATGAAAAGTGTCACCATAAAAAATGTCAAAAATGACAAATTTCAAGATGGCAAATGTCAAAGATGTCAAATGACAAATGTCACAATGCTAAATGTCAAAAATGAAAAGTGTCACCATAAAAAATGTCAAAAATAACAAATTTCAAGATGGCAAATGTCAAAGATGTCAAAACTGACAAATGTCACAATGCTAAATGTCAAAAATGATAAGTGTCACCATGAAAAATGTCAAAAATGACAAATTTTAAGATGGCAAATGTCCAAGATGTCAAATGACAAATGTCACAATGCTAAATGTCAAAAATGAAAAGTGTCACCATGAAAAATGTCAAAAATAACAAATTTCAAGATGGCAAATGTCAAAGATGTCAAATGACAAATGTCACAATGCTAAATGTCAAAAATGAAAAGTGTCACCATGAAAAATGTTAAAAATGACAAATTTTAAGATGGCAAATGTCAAAACTGACAAATGTCATAATGCTAAATGTCAAAAATGATAAGTGTCACCATGAAAAATGTCAAAAATGACAAATTTCAAGATGGCAAATGTCCAAGATGTCAAATGACAAATGTCACAATGCTAAATGTCAAAAATGACAAATTTCAAGATGGCAAATGTCAAAGATGTCAAATGACAAATGTCACAAAGCTAAATGTCAAAAATGAAAAGTGTCACCATCAAAAATGTCAAAAATGACAAATTTCAAGATTGCAAATGTCAAAGATGTCAAATGACAAATGTCACAATGCTAAATGTCAAAAATGAAAAGTGTCACCATGAAAAATGTCAAAAATAACAAATTTCAAGATGACAAATGTCAAAGATGTCAAATGACAAATGTCACAATGCTAAATGTCAAAAATGAAAAGTGTCACCATGAAAAATGTCAAAAATGACAAATTTCAAGATGGCAAATGTCAAAACTGACAAATGTCACAATGCTAAATGTCAAAAATGATAAGTGTCACCATGAAAAATGTCAAAAATGACAAATTTCAAGATGGCAAATGTCCAAGATGTCAAATGACAAATGTCACAATGCTAAATGTCAAAAATGACAAATTTCAAGATGGCAAATATCAAAGATGTCAAATGAAAAATGTCACAATGATAAATGTCAAAAATGAAAAGTGTCACCATGAAAAATGTCAAAAATAACAAATTTCAAGATGGCAAATGTCAAAGATGTCAAATGACAAATATCACAATGCTAAATGTCAAAAATGAAAAGTGTCCCCATGAAAAATGTCAAAAATGACAAATTTCAAGATGGCAAATGTCAAAGATGTCAAATGACAAATGTCACAATGCTAAATCTCAAAAATGAAAAGTGTCACCATGAAAAATGTCAAAAATAACAAATTTCAAGATGGCAAATGTCAAAGATGTCAAATGACAAATGTCACAATGCTAAATGTCAAAAATGAAAAGTGTCACCATGAAAAATGTCAAAAATGACAAATTTCAAGATGGCAAATGTCAAAGATGTCAAATGACAAATGTAACAATGCTAAATGTCAAAAATGAAAAGTGTCACCATGAAAAATGTCAAAAATGACAAATTTCAAGATGGCAAATGTCAAAGATGTCAAATGACAAATGTCACAATGCTAAATGTCAAAAATAAAAAGTGTCACCATGAAAAATATCAAAAATCACAATTTTCAAGATGGCAAATGTCAAAGATGTCAAATGACAAATGTCACAATGCTAAATGTCAAAAATGAAAAGTGTCACCATGAAAAATGTCAAAAATGACAAATTTCAAGATGGCAAATATGAAAACTGACAAATATCACAATGCTAAATGTCAAAAATGATAAGTGTCACCATGAAAAATGTCAAAAATGACAAATTTCAAGATGGCAAATGTCCAAGATGTCAAATGACAAATGTCACAATGCTAAATGTCAAAAATGAAAAGTGTCACCATGAAAAATGTCAAAAATGACAAATTTCAAGATGGCAAATGTCAAAGATGTCAAATGACAAATGTCACAATGCTAAATGTCAAAAATAAAAAGTGTCAAAAATGACAAATTTCAAGATGGCAAATGTCCAAGATGTCAAATGACAAATGTCACAATGCTAAATGTAAAAAATGAAAAGTGTCACCATGAAAAATGTCAAAAATGACAAATTTCAAGATGGCAAATGTCAAAGATGTCAAATGACAAATGTCACAATGCTAAATGTCAAAAATAAAAAGTGTCAAAAATGACAAATTTCAAGATGGCAAATGTCTAAGATGTCAAATGACAAATGTCACAATGCTAAATGTCAAAAATGAAAAGCGTCACCATGAAAAATGTCAAAAATAACAAATTTCAAGATGGCAAATGTCCAAGATGTCAAATGACAAATGTCACAATGCTAAATGTCAAAAATGACAAATTTCAAGATGGCAAATGTCAAAGATGTCAAATGACAAATGTCACAATGCTAAATGTCAAAAATGAAAAGTGTCACCATGAAAAATGTCAAAAATGACAAATTTCAAGATGGCAAATGTCAAAACTGACAAATATCACAATGCTAAACGTCAAAAATGATAAGTGTCACCATGAAAAATGTCAAAAATGACAAATTTCAAGATGGCAAATGTCCAAGATGTCAAATGACAAATGTCACAATGCTAAATGTCAAAAATGAAAAGTGTCACCATGAAAAATATCAAAAATGACAAATTTCAAGATGGCAAATGTCAAAGATGTCAAATGACAAATGTCACAATGCTAAATGTCAAAAATGAAAAGTGTCACCATGAAAAATATCAAAAATGTCAAAGATGTCAAATGACAAATGTCACAATGCTAAATGTCAAAAATGAAAAGTGTCACCATGAAAAATGTCAAAAATGACAAATTTCAAGATGGCAAATGTCAAAACTGACAAATGTCACAATGCTAAATGTCAAAAATGATAAGTGTCACCATGAAAAATGTCAAAAATGACAAATTTCAAGATGGCAAATGTCCAAGATGTCAAATGACAAATGTCACAATGCTAAATGTCAAAAATGAAAAGTGTCACCATAAAAAATGTCAAAAATGACAAATTTCAAGATGGCAAATGTAAAAGATGTCAAATGACAAATGTCACAATGCTAAATGTCAAAAATGAAAAGTGTCAAAAATGACAAATTTAAAGATGGCAAATGTCTAAGATGTCAAATGACAAATGTCACAATGCTAAATGTCAAAAATGAAAAGTGTCACCGTGAAAAATGTCAAAAATGACAAATTTCAAGATGGCAAATGTCAAAGATGTCAAATGACAAATGTCACAATGATAAATGTCAAAAATGAAAAGTGTCACCATGAAAAATGTCAAAAATGACAAATTTCAAGATGGCAAATGTCAAAGATGTCAAATGACAAATGTCACAATGCTAAATGTCAAAAATGAAAAATGTCCCCATGAAAAATGTCAATAATGACAAATTTCAAAATGGCAAATGTCAAAGATGTCAAATGACAAATGTCACAATGCTAAATGTCAAAAATGAAAAGTGTCACCATGAAAAATGTCAAAAATGACAAATTTCAAGATGGCAAATGTCAAAGATGTCGAATATGACAAATGTCACAATGATAAATGTCAAAAAAGAAAAGTGTCACCATGAAAAATGTCAAAAATGACAAATTTCAAGATGGCAAATGTCAAAGATGTCAAATGACAAATGTCACAATGCTAAATGTCAAAAATGAAAAGTGTCACCATGAAAAATGTCAAAAATGACAAATTTCAAGATGGCAAATATCAAAGATGTCAAATGACAAATGTCACAATGCTAAATGTCAAAAATGAAAAATTTCAAGATGGCAAATGTCAAAGATGTCAAATGACAAATGACACAATGCTAAATGTCAAAAATGAAAAGTGTCACCATGAAAAATGTCAAAAATGACAAATTTCAAGATGGCAAATGTCAAAGATGTCAAATGACAAATGTCACAATGCTAAATGTCAAAAATGAAAAGTGTCACCATGAAAAATGTCAAAAATGACAAATTTCAAGATGGCAAATGTCAAAGATGTCAAATGACAAATGTCGCAATGCTAAATGTCAAAAATGAAAAGTGTCACCATGAAAAATGTCAAAAATAACAAAT
This sequence comes from Altica lythri, assembly GCA_964028335.1. Taxonomy (NCBI): domain Eukaryota; kingdom Metazoa; phylum Arthropoda; class Insecta; order Coleoptera; family Chrysomelidae; genus Altica; species Altica lythri. The sequence continues at coordinate 9,509,750 of OZ034800.1, read as the reverse complement.
TTCAAGATGGCAAATATCAAAGATGTCAAAACTGACAAATGTCACAATGCTAAATGTCAAAAATGATAAGTGTCACCATGAAAAATGTCAAAAATGACAAATTTCAAGATGGCAAATGTCAAAACTGACAAATGTCACAATGCTAAATGTCAAAAATGATAAGTGTCACCATGAAAAATGTCAAAAATAACAAATTTCAAGATGGCAAATGTCAAAGATGTCAAATGACAAATGTCACAATGCTAAATGTCAAAAATGAAAAGTGTCACCATGAAAAATGTCAAAAATGACAAATTTCAAGATGGCAAATGTCAAAACTGACAAATGTCACAATGCTAAATGTCAAAAATGATAAGTGTCACCATGAAAAATGTCAAAAATGACAAATTTCAAGATGGCAAATGTCCAAGATGTCAAATGACAAATGTCACAATGCTAAATGTCAAAAATGACAAATTTCAAGATGGCAAATGTCAAAGATGTCAAATGACAAATGTCACAATGCTAAATGTCAAAAATGAAAAGTGTCACCAGGAAAAATGTCAAAAATAACAAATTTCAAGATGGCAAATGTCAAAGATGTCAAATGACAAATTTCACAATGCTAAATGTCAAAAATGACAAATTTCAAGATGGCAAATGTCAAAGATGTCAAATGACAAATGTCACAATGCTAAATGTCAAAAATGATAAGTGTCACCATGAAAAATGTCAAAAATAACAAATTTCAAGATGGCAAATGTCAAAGATGTCAAATGACAAGTGTCACAATGCTAAATGTCAAAAATGAAAAGTGTCACCATGAAAAATGTCAAAAATAACAAATTTCAAGATGGCAAATGTCAAAGATGTCAAATGACAAATGTCACAATGCTAAATGTCAAAAATGAAAAGTGTCACCATGAAAAATGTCAAAAATGACAAATTTCAAGATGGCAAATGTCAAAACTGACAAATGTCACAATGCTAAATGTCAAAAATGATAAGCGTCACCATGAAAAATGTCAAAAATGACAAATTTCAAGATGGCAAATGTCCAAGATGTCAAATGACAAATGTCACAATGCTAAATGTCAAAAATGACAAATTTCAAGATGGCAAATGTCAAAGATGTCAAATGACAAATGTCACAATGCTAAATGTCAAAAATGAAAAGTGTCACCAGGAAAAATGTCAAAAATAACAAATTTCAAGATGGCAAATGTCAAAGATGTCAAATGACAAATTTCACAATGCTAAATGTCAAAAATGACAAATTTCAAGATGGCAAATGTCCAAGATGTCAAATGACAAATGTCACAATGCTAAATGTCAAAAATGACAAATTTCAAGATGGCAAATGTCAAAGATGTCAAATGACAAATTTCACAATGCTAAACGTCACAAATGAAAAGTGTCACCATGAAAAATGTCAAAAATGACAAATTTTAAGATGGCAAATGTCAAAGATGTCAAATGACAAATGTCACAATGCTAAATGTCAAAATGAAAAGTGTCACCCTGAAAAATGTCAAAAATAACAAATTTCGAGATGGCAAATATCAAAGATGTCAAATGACAAATTTCACAATGCTAAATGTCAAAAATGATAAGTGTCACCATGAAAAATGTCAAAAATGACAAATTTCAAGATGGCAAATGTCCAAGATGTCAAATGACAAATGTCACAATGCTAAATGTCAAAAATGACAAATTTCAAGATGGCAAATGTCAAAGATGTCAAATGACAAATGTCACAATGCTAAATGTCAAAAATGAAAAGTGTCACCATGAAAAATGTCAAAAATGACAAATTTCAAAATGGCAAATGTCAAAAATGTCAAATGACAAATGTTACAATGCTAAATGTCAAAAATGAAAAGTGTCACCATGAAAAATGTCAAAAATGACAAATTTTAAGATGGCAAATATCAAAGATGTCAAATGACAAATGTCACAATGCTAAATGTCAAAAATGAAAAGTGTCACCATGAAAAATGTCAAAAATAACAAATTTCAAGATGGCAAATGTCAAAGATGTCAAATGACAAATGTCACAATGCTAAATGTCAAAAATGAAAAGTGTCACCATGAAAATGTCAAAAATGACAAATTTCAAGATGGCAAATGTCAAAGATGTCAAATGACAAATGTCACAATGCTAAATGTCAAAAATGAAAAGTGTCACCATGAAAAATGTCAAAAATAACAAATTTCAAGATGGCAAATGTCAAAGATGTCAAATGACAAATGTCACAATGCTAAATGTCAAAAATGAAAAGTGTCACCATGAAAAATGTCAAAAATGACAAATTTCAAGATGGCAAATGTCAAAACTGACAAATGTCACAATGCTAAATGTCAAAAATGATAAGTGTCACCACGAAAAATGTCAAAAATGACAAATTTCAAGATGGCAAATGTCCAAGATGTCAAATGACAAATGTCACAATGCTAAATGTCAAAAATGACAAATTTCAAGATGGCAAATGTCAAAGATGTCAAATGACAAATGTAACAATGCTAAATGTCAAAAATGAAAAGTGTCACCATGACAAATGTCAAAAATGACAAATTTCAAGATGGCAAATGTCAAAGATGTCAAATGACAAATGTCACAATGCTAAATGTCAAAAATGAAAAGTGTCACCATGAAAAATGTCAAAAATAACAAATTTCAAGATGGCAAATGTCAAAGATGTCAAATGACAAATGTCACAATGCTAAATGTCAAAAATGAAAAGTGTCACCATGAAAAATATCAAAAATGACAAATTTAAAGATGGCAAATGTCAAAGATGTCAAATGACAAATGTCACAATGCTAAATGTCAAAAATAAAAAGTGTCACCATGAAAAATGTCAAAAATGACAAATTTCAAGATGGCAAATGTCAAAGATGTCAAATGACAAATGTCACAATGCTAAATGTCAAAAATGAAAAGTGTCACCATGAAAAATATCAAAAATGTCAAAGATGTCAAATGACAAATGTCACAATGCTAAATGTCAAAAATGAAAAGTGTCACCATGAAAAATATCAAAAATGTCAAAGATGTCAAATGACAAATGTCACAATGCTAAATGTCAAAAATGAAAAGTGTCACCATGAAAAATGTCAAAAATAACAAATTTCAAGATGGCAAATATCAAAGATGTCAAATGACAAATGTCACAATGCTAAATGTCAAAAATGAAAAGTGTCACCATAAAAAATGTCAAAAATGACAAATTTTAAGATGGCAAATGTCAAAACTGACAAATGTCATAATGCTAAATGTCAAAAATGATAAGTGTCACCATGAAAAATGTCAAAAAAGACAAATTTCAAGATGGCAAATGTCCAAGATGTCAAATGACAAATGTCACAATGCTAAATGTCAAAAATGACAAATTTCAAGATGGCAAATGTCAAAGATGTCAAATGACAAATGTCACAATGCTAAATGTCAAAAATGAAAAGTGTCACCATGAAAAATGTCAAAAATGACAAATTTCAAGATGGCAAATGTCAAAGATGTCAAATGACAAGTGTCACAATGCTAAATGTCAAAAATGAAAAGTGTCACCATGAAAAATGTCAAAAATAACAAATTTTAAGATGGCAAATGTCAAAGATGTCAAATGACAAATGACACAATGCTAAATGTCAAAAATGAAAAGTGTCACCATAAAAAATGTCAAAAATGACAAATTTCAAGATGGCAAATGTCAAAACTGACAAATGTCACAATGCTAAATGTCAAAAATGATAAGTGTCACCATGAAAAATGTCAAAAATGACAAATTTCAAGATGGCAAATGTCCAAGATGGCAAATGTCCAAGATGTCAAATGACAAATGTCACAATGCTAAATGTCAAAAATGACAAATTTCAAGATGGCAAATGTCAAAGATGTCAAATGACAAATGTCACAATGCTAAATGTCAAAAATGAAAAGTGTCAAAAGGAAAAATGTCAAAAATAACAAATTTCAAGATGGCAAATGTCAAAGATGTCAAATGACAAATTTCACAATGCTAAATGTCAAAAATGACAAATTTCAAGATGGCAAATGTCAAAGATGTCAAATGACAAATGTCACAATGCTAAATGTCAAAAATGATAAGTGTCACCATGAAAAATGTCAAAAATAACAAATTTCAAGATGGCAAATGTCAAAGATGTCAAATGACAAGTGTCACAATGCTAAATGTCAAAAATGAAAAGTGTCACCATGAAAAATGTCAAAAATAACAAATTTCAAGATGGCAAATGTCAAAGATGTCAAATGACAAATGTCACAATGCTAAATGTCAAAAATGAAAAGTGTCACCATGAAAAATGTCAAAAATGACAAATTTCAAGATGGCAAATGTCAAAACTGACAAATGTCACAATGCTAAATGTCAAAAATGATAAGTGTCACCATGAAAAATGTCAAAAATGACAAATTTCAAGATGGCAAATGTCCAAGATGTCAAATGACAAATGTCACAATGCTAAATGTCAAAAATGACAAATTTCAAGATGGCAAATGTCAAAGATGTCAAATGACAAATGTCACAATGCTAAATGTCAAAAATGAAAAGTGTCACCAGGAAAAATGTCAAAAATAACAAATTTCAAGATGGCAAATGTCAAAGATGTCAAATGACAAATTTCACAATGCTAAATGTCAAAAATGACAAATTTCAAGATGGCAAATGTCCAAGATGTCAAATGACAAATGTCACAATGCTAAATGTCAAAAATGACAAATTTCAAGATGGCAAATGTCAAAGATGTCAAATGACAAATTTCACAATGCTAAACGTCACAAATGAAAAGTGTCACCATGAAAAATGTCAAAAATGACAAATTTTAAGATGGCAAATGTCAAAGATGTCAAATGACAAATGTCACAATGCTAAATGTCAAAATGAAAAGTGTCACCCTAAAAAATGTCAAAAATAACAAATTTCAAGATGGCAAATATCAAAGATGTCAAATGACAAATTTCACAATGCTAAATGTCAAAAATGATAAGTGTCACCATGAAAAATGTCAAAAATGACAAATTTCAAGATGGCAAATGTCCAAGATGTCAAATGACAAATGTCACAATGCTAAATGTCAAAAATGACAAATTTCAAGATGGCAAATGTCAAAGATGTCAAATGACAAATGTCACAATGCTAAATGTCAAAAATGAAAAGTGTCACCATGAAAAATGTCAAAAATGACAAATTTCAAAATGGCAAATGTCAAAAATGTCAAATGACAAATGTTACAATGCTAAATGTCAAAAATGAAAAGTGTCACCATGAAAAATGTCAAAAATGACAAATTTTAAGATGGCAAATATCAAAGATGTCAAATGACAAATGTCACAATGCTAAATGTCAAAAATGAAAAGTGTCACCATGAAAAATGTCAAAAATAACAAATTTCAAGATGGCAAATGTCAAAGATGTCAAATGACAAATGTCACAATGCTAAATGTCAAAAATGAAAAGTGTCACCATGAAAAATGTCAAAAATGACAAATTTCAAGATGGCAAATGTCAAAGATGTCAAATGATAAATGTCACAATGCTAAATGTCAAAAATGAAAAGTGTCACCATGAAAAATGTCAAAAATAACAAATTTCAAGATGGCAAATGTCAAAGATGTCAAATGACAAATGTCACAATGCTAAATGTCAAAAATGAAAAGTGTCACCATGAAAAATGTCAAAAATGACAAATTTCAAGATGGCAAATGTCAAAACTGACAAATGTTACAATGCTAAATAACAAAAATGATAAGTGTCACCATAAATGTCAAAAATGACAAATTTCAAGATGGCAAATGTCCAAGATGTCAAATGACAAATGTCACAATGCTAAATGTCAAAAATGACAAATTTCAAGATGGCAAATGTCAAAGATGTCAAATGACAAATGTAACAATGCTAAATGTCAAAAATGAAAAGTGTCACCATGACAAATGTCAAAAATGACAAATTTCAAGATGGCAAATGTCAAAGATGTCAAATGACAAATGTCACAATGCTAAATGTCAAAAATGAAAAGTGTCACCATGAAAAATGTCAAAAATAACAAATTTCAAGATGGCAAATGTCAAAGATGTCAAATGACAAATGTCACAATGCTAAATGTCAAAAATGAAAAGTGTCACCATGAAAAATATCAAAAATGACAAATTTCAAGATGGCAAATGTCAAAGATGTCAAATGACAAATGTCACAATGCTAAATGTCAAAAATGAAAAGTGTCACCATGAAAAATGTCAAAAATGACAAATTTCAAGATGGCAAATGTCAAAGATGTCAAATGACAAATGTCACAATGCTAAATGTCAAAAATGAAAAGTGTCACCATGAAAAATATCAAAAATGTCAAAGATGTCAAATGACAAATGTCACAATGCTAAATGTCAAAAATGAAAAGTGTCACCATGAAAAATGTCAAAATTGACAAATTTCAAGATGGCAAATGTCAAAACTGACAAATGTCACAATGCTAAATGTCAAAAATGATAAGTGTCACCATGAAAAATGTCAAAAATGACAAATTTCAGGATGGCAAATGTCCAAGATGTCAAATGACAAATGTCACAATGCTAAATGTCAAAAATGAAAAGTGTCACCATAAAAAATGTCAAAAATGACAAATTTCAAGATGGCAAATTTAAAAGATGTCAAATGACAAATGTCACAATGCTAAATGTCAAAAATGAAAAGTGTCAAAAATGACAAATTTAAAGATGGCAAATGTCTAAGATGTCAAATGACAAATGTCACAATGCTAAATGTCAAAAATAACAAATTTCAAGATGGCAAATGTCAAAGATGTCAAATGACAAATGTCACAATGCTAAATGTCAAAAATGAAAAGTGTCACCATGAAAAATGTCAAAAATGACAAATTTCAAGATGGCAAATGTCAAAGATGTCAAATGACAAATGTCACAATGCTAAATGTCAAAAATGAAAAGTGTCACCATGAAAAATGTCAAAAATAACAAATTTCAAGATGGCAAATGTCAAAGATGTCAAATGACAAATGTCACAATGCTAAATGTCAAAAATGAAAAGTGTCACCATAAAAAATGTCAAAAATGACAAATTTTAAGATGGCAAATGTCAAAACTGACAAATGTCATAATGCTAAATGTCACAAATGATAAGTGTCACCATGAAAAATGTCAAAGAAGACAAATTTCAAGATGGCAAATGTCCAAGATGTCAAATGACAAATGTCACAATGCTAAATGTCAAAAATGACAAATTTCAAGATGGCAAATGTCAAAGATGTCAAATGACAAATGTCACAATGCTAAATGTCAAAAATGAAAAGTGTCACCATGAAAAATGTCAAAAATGACAAATTTCAAGATGGCAAATGTCAAAGATGTCAAATGACAAGTGTCACAATGCTAAATGTCAAAAATGAAAAGTGTCACCATGAAAAATGTCAAAAATAACAAATTTTAAGATGGCAAATGTCAAAGATGTCAAATGACAAATGTCACAATGCTAAATGTCAAAAATGAAAAGTGTCACCATGAAAAATGTCAAAAATGACAAATTTCAAGATGGCAAATGTCAAAACTGACAAATGTCACAATGCTAAATGTCAAAAATGATAAGTGTCACCATGAAAAATGTCAAAAATGACAAATTTCAAGATGGCAAATGTCCAAGATGTCAAATGACAAATGTCACAATGCTAAATGTCAAAAATGACAAATTTCAAGATGGCAAATGTCAAAGATGTCAAATGACAAATGTCACAATGCTAAATGTCAAAAATGAAAAGTGTCACCAGGAAAAATGTCAAAAATAACAAATTTCAAGATGGCAAATGTCAAAGATGTCAAATGACAAATTTCACAATGCTAAATGTCAAAAATGACAAATTTCAAGATGGCAAATGTCAAAGATGTCAAATGACAAATGTCACAATGCTAAATGTCAAAAATGATAAGTGTCACCATGAAAAATGTCAAAAATAATAAATTTCAAGATGGCAAATGTCAAAGATGTCAAATGACAAGTGTCACAATGCTAAATGTCAAAAATGAAAAGTGTCACCATGAAAAATGTCAAAAATAACAAATTTCAAGATGGCAAATGTCAAAGATGTCAAATGACAAATGTCACAATGCTAAATGTCAAAAATGAAAAGTGTCACCATGAAAAATGTCAAAAATTACAAATTTCAAGATGGCAAATGTCAAAACTGACAAATGTCACAATGCTAAATGTCAAAAATGATAAGTGTCACCATGAAAAATGTCAAAAATGACAAATTTCAAGATGGCAAATGTCCAAGATGTCAAATGACAAATGTCACAATGCTAAATGTCAAAAATGACAAATTTCAAGATGGCAAATGTCAAAGATGTCAAATGACAAATGTCACAATGCTAAATGTCAAAAATGAAAAGTGTCACCAGGAAAAATGTCAAAAATAACAAATTTCAAGATGGCAAATGTCAAAGATGTCAAATGACAAATTTCACAATGCTAAATGTCAAAAATGACAAATTTCAAGATGGCAAATGTCCAAGATGTCAAATGACAAATGTCACAATGCTAAATGTCAAAAATGACAAATTTCAAGATGGCAAATGTCAAAGATGTCAAATGACAAATTTCACAATGCTAAACGTCACAAATGAAAAGTGTCACCATGAAAAATGTCAAAAATGACAAATTTTAAGATGGCAAATGTCAAAGATGTCAAATGACAAATGTCACAATGCTAAATGTCAAAATGAAAAGTGTCACCCTGAAAAATGTCAAAAATAACAAATTTCAAGATGGCAAATATCAAAGATGTCAAATGACAAATTTCACAATGCTAAATGTCAAAAATGATAAGTGTCACTATGAAAAATGTCAAAAATGACAAATTTCAAGATGGCAAATGTCCAAGATGTCAAATGACAAATGTCACAATGCTAAATGTCAAAAATGACAAAATTTCAAGATGGCAAATGTCAAAGATGTCAAATGACAAATGTCACAATGCTAAATGTCAAAAATGAAAAGTGTCACCATGAAAAATGTCAAAAATGACAAATTTCAAAATGGCAAATGTCAAAAATGTCAAATGACAAATGTTACAATGCTAAATGTCAAAAATGAAAAGTGTCACCATGAAAAATGTCAAAGATGACAAATTTTAAGATGGCAAATATCAAAGATGTCAAATGACAAATGTCACAATGCTAAATGTCAAAAATTAAAAGTGTCACCATGAAAAATGTCAAAAATAACAAATTTCAAGATGGCAAATGTCAAAGATGTCAAATGACAAATGTCACAATGCTAAATGTCAAAAATGAAAAGTGTCACCATGAAAAATGTCAAAAATGACAAATTTTAAGATGGCAAATGTCAAAGATGTCAAATGACAAATGTCACAATGCTAAATGTCAAAAATGAAAAGTGTCACCATGAAAAATGTCAAAAATAACAAATTTCAAGATGGCAAATGTCAAAGATGTCAAATGACAAATGTCACAATGCTAAATGTCAAAAATGAAAAGTGTCACCATGAAAAATGTCAAAAATGACAAATTTCAAGATGGCAAATGTCAAAACTGACAAATGTCACAATGCTAAATGTCAAAAATGATAAGTGTCACCATGAAAAATGTCAAAAATGACAAATTTCAAGATGGCAAATGTCTAAGATGTCAAATGACAAATGTCACAATGCTAAATGTCAAAAATTACAAATTTCAAGATGGCAAATGTCAAAGATGTCAAATGACAAATGTAACAATGCTAAATGTCAAAAATGAAAAGTGTCACCATGACAAATGTCAAAAATGACAAATTTCAAGATGGCAAATGTCAAAGATGTCAAATGACAAATGTCACAATGCTAAATGTCAAAAATGAAAAGTGTCACCATGAAAAATGTCAAAAATAACAAATTTCAAGATGGCAAATGTCAAATGACAAATGTCACAATGCTAAATGTCAAAAATGAAAAGTGTCACCATGAAAAATATCAAAAATGACAAATTTCAAGATGGCAAATGTCAAAGATGTCAAATGACAAATGTCACAATGCTAAATGTCAAAAATGAAAAGTGTCACCATGAAAAATGTCAAAAATGACAAATTTCAAGATGGCAAATGTCAAAGATGTCAAATGACAAATGTCACAATGCTAAATGTCAAAAATGAAAAGTGTCACCATGAAAAATATCAAAAATGTCAAAGATGTCAAATGACAAATGTCACAATGCTAAATGTCAAAAATGAAAAGTGTCACCATGAAAAATGTCAAAAATGACAAATTTCAAGATGGCAAATGTCAAAACTGACAAATGTCACAATGCTAAATGTCAAAAATGAAAAGTGTCACCATAAAAAATGTCAAAAATGACAAATTTCAAGATGGCAAATGTAAAAGATGTCAAATGACAAATGTCACAATGCTAAATGTCAAAAATGAAAAGTGTCAAAAATGACAAATTTAAAGATGGCAAATGTCTAAGATGTCAAATGACAAATGTCACAATGCTAAATGTCAAAAATGAAAAGTGTCACCGTGAAAAATGTCAAAAATGACAAATTTCAAGATGGCAAATGTCAAAGATGTCAAATGACAAATGTCACAATGATAAATGTCAAAAATAAAAAGTGTCACCATGAAAAATGTCAAAAATGACAAATTTCAAGATGGCAAATGTCAAAGATGTCAAATGACAAATGTCACAATGCTAAATGTCAAAAATGAAAAATGTCCCCATGAAAAATGTCAATAATGACAAATTTCAAAATGGCAAATGTCAAAGATGTCAAATGACAAATGTCACAATGCTAAATGTCAAAAATGAAAAGTGTCACCATGAAAAATGTCAAAAATGACAAATTTCAAGATGGCAAATGTCAAAGATGTCGAATATGACAAATGTCACAATGATAAATGTCAAAAAAGAAAAGTGTCACCATGAAAAATGTCAAAAATGACAAATTTCAAGATGGCAAATGTCAAAGATGTCAAATGACAAATGTCACAATGCTAAATGTCAAAAATGAAAAGTGTCACCATGAAAAATGTCAAAAATGACAAATTTCAAGATGGCAAATATCAAAGATGTCAAATGACAAATGTCACAATGCTAAATGTCAAAAATGAAAAATTTCAAGATGGCAAATGTCAAAGATGTCAAATGACAAATGACACAATGCTAAATGTCAAAAATGAAAAGTGTCACCATGAAAAATGTCAAAAATGACAAATTTCAAGATGGCAAATGTCAAAGATGTCAAATGACAAATGTCACAATGCTAAATGTCAAAAATGAAAAGTGTCACCATGAAAAATGTCAAAAATGACAAATTTCAAGATGGCAAATGTCAAAGATGTCAAATGACAAATGTCGCAATGCTAAATGTCAAAAATGAAAAGTGTCACCATGAAAAATGTCAAAAATAACAAATTTCAAGATGGCAAATATCAAAGATGTCAAAACTGACAAATGTCACAATGCTAAATGTCAAAAATGATAAGTGTCACCATGAAAAATGTCAAAAATGACAAATTTCAAGATGGCAAATGTCCAAGATGTTAAATAACAAATGTCACAATGCTAAATGTCAAAAATGACAAATTTCAAGATGGCAAATGTCAAAGATGTGAAATGACAAATGTCACAATGCTAAATGTCAAAAATGAAAAGTGTCACCATGAAAAATGTTAAAAATGACAAATTTCAAGATGGCAAATGTCAAAGATGTCAAATGACAAATGTCACAATGCTAAATGTCAAAAATGAAAAGTGTCACCATGAAAAATGTCAAAAATGACAAATTTCAAGATGGCAAATATCAAAGATGTCAAATGACAAATGTCACAATGCTAAATGTCAAAAATGACAAATTTTAAGATGGCAAATGTCTAAGATGTCAAATGACAAATGTGACAATGCTAAATGTCAAAAATGAAAAGTGTCACCATGAAAAATGTCAAAAATGACAAATTTCAAGATGGCAAATGTCAAAGATGTCAAATAACAAATGTCACAATGCTAAATGTCAATAATGAAAAGTGTCACCATGAAAAATGTCAAAAATAACAAATTTCAAGATGGCAAATGTCAAAGATGTCAAATGACAAATGTCACAATGCTAAATGTCAAAAATGAAAAGTGTCACCATGAAAAATGTCAAAAATGACAAATTTCAAGATGGCAAATGTCAAAACTGACAAATGTCACAATGCTAAATGTCAAAAATGATAAGTGTCACCATGAAAAATGTCAAAAATGACAAATTTCTGGATGGCAAATGTCCAAGATGTCAAATGACAAATGTCACAATGCTAAATGTCAAAAATGACAAATTTCAAGATGGCAAATGTCAAAGATGTCAAATGACAAATGTCACAATGCTAAATGTCAAAAATGAAAAGTGTCACCATGAAAAATGTCAAAAATGACAAATTTCAAAATGGCAAATGTCAAAGATGTCAAATGACAAATGTCACAATGCTAGATGTCAAAAATGAAAAGTGTCACCATGAAAAATGTCAAAAATAACAAATTTCAAGATGGCAAATGTCAAAGATGTCAAATGACAAATGTCACAATGCTAAATGTCAAAAATGAAAAGTGTCACCATGAAAAATGTCAAAAATGACAAATTTCAAGATGGCAAATGTCAAAGATGTCAAATGACAAATGTCACAATGCTAAATGTCAAAAATGAAAAGTGTCACCATGAAAAATGTCAAAAATGACAAATTTCAAGATGGCAAATGTCAAAGATGTCAAATGACAAATGTCACAATGCTAAATGTCAAAAATAAAAAGTGTCACCATGAAAAATATCAAAAATCACAAATTTCAAGATGGCAAATGTCAAAGATGTCAAATGACAAATGTCACAATGCTAAATGTCAAAAATGAAAAGTGTCACCATAAAAAATGTCAAAAATGACAAATTTCAAGATGGCAAATATGAAAACTGACAAATATCACAATGCTAAATGTCAAAAATGATAAGTGTCACCATGAAAAATGTCAAAAATGACAAATTTCAAGATGGCAAATGTCCAAGATGTCAAATGACAAATGTCACAATGCTAAATGTCAAAAATGAAAAGTGTCACCACGAAAAATGTCAAAAATGACAAATTTTAAGATGGCAAATGTCAAAACTGACAAATGTCATAATGCTAAATGTCAAAAATGATAAGTGTCACCATGAAAAATGTCAAAAAAGACAAATTTCAAGATGGCAAATGTCCAAGATGTCAAATGACAAATGTCACAATGCTAAATGTCAAAAATGACAAATTTCAAGATGGCAAATGTCAAAGATGTCAAATGACAAATGTCACAATGCTAAATGTCAAAAATGAAAAGTGTCACCATGAAAAATGTCAAAAATGACAAATTTCAAGATGGCAAATGTCAAAGATGTCAAATGACAAGTGTCACAATGCTAAATGTCAAAAATGAAAAGTGTCACCATGAAAAATGTCAAAAATAACAAATTTTAAGATGGCAAATGTCAAAGATGTCAAATGACAAATGTCACAATGCTAAATGTCAAAAATGAAAAGTGTCACCATGAAAAATGTCAAAAATGACAAATTTCAAGATGGCAAATGTCAAAACTGACAAATGTCACAATGCTAAATGTCAAAAATGATAAGTGTCACCATGAAAAATGTCAAAAATGACAAATTTCAAGATGGCAAATGTCCAAGATGTCAAATGACAAATGTCACAATGCTAAATGTCAAAAATGACAAATTTCAAGATGGCAAATGTCATAGATGTCAAATGACAAATGTCACAATGCTAAATGTCAAAAATGAAAAGTGTCACCAGGAAAAATGTCAAAAATAACAAATTTCAAGATGGCAAATGTCAAAGATGTCAAATGACAAATTTCACAATGCTAAATGTCAAAAATGACAAATTTCAAGATGGCAAATGTCAAAGATGTCAAATGACAAATGTCACAATGCTAAATGTCAAAAATGATAAGTGTCACCATGAAAAATGTCAAAAATAACAAATTTCAAGATGGCAAATGTCAAAGATGTCAAATGACAAGTGTCACAATGCTAAATGTCAAAAATGAAAAGTGTCACCATGAAAAATGTCAAAAATAACAAATTTCAAGATGGCAAATGTCAAAGATGTCAAATGACAAATGTCACAATGCTAAATGTCAAAAATGAAAAGTGTCACCATGAAAAATGTCAAAAATGACAAATTTCAAGATGGCAAATGTCAAAACTGACAAATGTCACAATGCTAAATGTCAAAAATGATAAGTGTCACTATGAAAAATGTCAAAAATGACAAATTTCAAGATGGCAAATGTCCAAGATGTCAAATGACAAATGTCACAATGCTAAATGTCAAAAATGACAAATTTCAAGATGGCAAATGTCAAAGATGTCAAATGACAAATGTCACAATGCTAAATGTCAAAAATGAAAAGTGTCACCAGGAAAAATGTCAAAAATAACAAATTTCAAGATGGCAAATGTCAAAGATGTCAAATGACAAATTTCACAATGCTAAATGTCAAAAATGACAAATTTCAAGATGGCAAATGTCCAAGATGTCAAATGACAAATGTCACAATGCTAAATGTCAAAAATGACAAATTTCAAGATGGCAAATGTCAAAGATGTCAAATGACAAATTTCACAATGCTAAACGTCACAAATGAAAAGTGTCACCATGAAAAATGTCAAAAATGACAAATTTTAAGATGGCAAATGTCAAAGATGTCAAATGACAAATGTCACAATGCTAAATGTCAAAATGAAAAGTGTCACCCTGAAAAATGTCAAAAATAACAAATTTCAAGATGGCAAATATCAAAGATGTCAAATGACAAATTTCACAATGCTAAATGTCAAAAATGATAAGTGTCACCATGAAAAATGTCAAAAATGACAAATTTCAAGATGGCAAATGTCCAAGATGTCAAATGACAAATGTCACAATGCTAAATGTCAAAAATGACAAAATTTCAAGATGGCAAATGTCAAAGATGTCAAATGACAAATGTCACAATGCTAAATGTCAAAAATGAAAAGTGTCACCATGAAAAATGTCAAAAATGACAAATTTCAAAATGGCAAATGTCAAAAATGTCAAATGACAAATGTTACAATGCTAAATGTCAAAAATGAAAAGTGTCACCATGTAAAATGTCAAAGATGACAAATTTTAAGATGGCAAATATCAAAGATGTCAAATGACAAATGTCACAATGCTAAATGTCAAAAATGAAAAGTGTCACCATGAAAAATGTCAAAAATAACAAATTTCAAGATGGCAAATGTCAAAGATGTCAAATGACAAATGTCACAATGCTAAATGTCAAAAATGAAAAGTGTCACCATGAAAAATGTAAAAAATGACAAATTTTAAGATGGCAAATGTCAAAGATGTCAAATGACAAATGTCACAATGCTAAATGTCAAAAATGAAAAGTGTCACCATGAAAAATGTCAAAAATAACAAATTTCAAGATGGCAAATGTCAAAGATGTCAAATGACAAATGTCACAATGCTAAATGTCAAAAATGAAAAGTGTCACCATGAAAAATGTCAAAAATGACAAATTTCAAGATGGCAAATGTCAAA
Source organism: Altica lythri (assembly GCA_964028335.1). NCBI lineage: Eukaryota > Metazoa > Arthropoda > Insecta > Coleoptera > Chrysomelidae > Altica > Altica lythri. The sequence continues at coordinate 9,494,158 of OZ034800.1, read as the reverse complement.
ACTGACAAATGTCACAATGCTAAATGTCAAAAATGATAAGTGTCACCATGAAAAATGTCAAAAATGACAAATTTCAAGATGGCAAATGTCCAAGATGTCAAATGACAAATGTCACAATGCTAAATGTCAAAAATGACAAATTTCAAGATGGCAAATGTCAAAGATGTCAAATGACAAATGTAACAATGCTAAATGTCAAAAATGAAAAGTGTCACCATGACAAATGTCAAAAATGACAAATTTCAAGATGGCAAATGTCAAAGATGTCAAATGACAAATGTCACAATGCTAAATGTCAAAAATGAAAAGTGTCACCATAAAAAATGTCAAAAATAACAAATTTCAAGATGGCAAATGTCAAAGATGTCAAATGACAAATGTCACAATGCTAAATGTCAAAAATGAAAAGTGTCACCATGAAAAATATCAAAAATGACAAATTTCAAGATGGCAAATGTCAAAGATGTCAAATGACAAATGTCACAATGCTAAATGTCAAAAATGAAAAGTGTCACCATGAAAAATGTCAAAAATGACAAATTTCAAGATGGCAAATGTCAAAGATGTCAAATGACAAATGTCACAATGCTAAATGTCAAAAATGAAAAGTGTCACCATGAAAAATATCAAAAATGACAAATTTCAAGATGGCAAATGTCAAAGATGTCAAATGACAAATGTCACAATGCTAAATGTCAAAAATGAAAAGTGTCACCATGAAAAATATCAAAAATGTCAAAGATGTCAAATGACAAATGTCACAATGCTAAATGTCAAAAATGAAAAGTGTCACCATGAAAAATGTCAAAAATGACAAATTTCAAGATGGCAAATGTCAAAACTGACAAATGTCACAATGCTAAATGTCAAAAATGATAAGTGTCACCATGAAAAATGTCAAAAATGACAAATTTCAAGATGGCAAATGTCCAAGATGTCAAATGACAAATGTCACAATGCTAAATGTCAAAAATGAAAAGTGTCACCATAAAAAATGTCAAAAATGACAAATTTCAAGATGGCAAATGTAAAAGATGTCAAATGACAAATGTCACAATGCTAAATGTCAAAAATGAAAAGTGTCAAAAATGACAAATTTAAAGATGGCAAATGTCTAAGATGTCAAATGACAAATGTCACAATGCTAAATGTCAAAAATGATAAGTGTCACCATGAAAAATGTCAAAAATGACAAATTTCAAGATGGCAAATGTCCAAGATGTCAAATGACAAATGTCACAATGCTAAATGTCAAAAATGACAAAATTTCAAGATGGCAAATGTCAAAGATGTCAAATGACAAATGTCACAATGCTAAATGTCAAAAATGAAAAGTGTCACCATGAAAAATGTCAAAAATGACAAATTTCAAAATGGCAAATGTCAAAAATGTCAAATGACAAATGTTACAATGCTAAATGTCAAAAATGAAAAGTGTCACCATGAAAAATGTCAAAGATGACAAATTTTAAGATGGCAAATATTAAAGATGTCAAATGACAAATGTCACAATGCTAAATGTCAAAAATGAAAAGTGTCACCATGAAAAATGTCAAAAATAACAAATTTCAAGATGGCAAATGTCAAAGATGTCAAATGACAAATGTCACAATGCTAAATGTCAAAAATGAAAAGTGTCACCATGAAAAATGTCAAAAATGACAAATTTTAAGATGGCAAATGTCAAAGATGTCAAATGACAAATGTCACAATGCTAAATGTCAAAAATGAAAAGTGTCACCATGAAAAATGTCAAAAATAACAAATTTCAAGATGGCAAATGTCAAAGATGTCAAATGACAAATGTCACAATGCTAAATGTCAAAAATGAAAAGTGTCACCATGAAAAATGTCAAAAATGACAAATTTCAAGATGGCAAATGTCAAAACTGACAAATGTCACAATGCTAAATGTCAAAAATGATAAGTGTCACCATGAAAAATGTCAAAAATGACAAATTTCAAGATGGCAAATGTCCAAGATGTCAAATGACAAATGTCACAATGCTAAATGTCAAAAATGACAAATTTCAAGATGGCAAATGTCAAAGATGTCAAATGACAAATGTAACAATGCTAAATGTCAAAAATGAAAAGTGTCACCATGACAAATGTCAAAAATGACAAATTTCAAGATGGCAAATGTCAAAGATGTCAAATGACAAATGTCACAATGCTAAATGTCAAAAATGAAAAGTGTCACCATGAAAAATATCAAAAATGACAAATTTCAAGATGGCAAATGTCAAAGATGTCAAATGACAAATGTCACAATGCTAAATGTCAAAAATGAAAAGTGTCACCATGAAAAATGTCAAAAATGACAAATTTCAAGATGGCAAATGTCAAAGATGTCAAATGACAAATGTCACAATGCTAAATGTCAAAAATGACAAATTTCAAGATGGCAAATGTCAAAGATGTCAAATGACAAATTTCACAATGCTAAACGTCACAAATGAAAAGTGTCACCATGAAAAATGTCAAAAATGACAAATTTTAAGATGGCAAATGTCAAAGATGTCAAATGACAAATGTCACAATGCTAAATGTCAAAATGAAAACTGTCACCCTGAAAAATGTCAAAAATAACAAATTTCAAGATGGCAAATATCAAAGATGTCAAATGACAAATTTCACAATGCTAAATGTCAAAAATGATAAGTGTCACCATGAAAAATGTCAAAAATGACAAATTTCAAGATGGCAAATGTCCAAGATGTCAAATGACAAATGTCACAATGCTAAATGTCAAAAATGACAAAATTTCAAGATGGCAAATGTCAAAGATGTCAAATGACAAACGTCACAATGCTAAATGTCAAAAATGAAAAGTGTCACCATGAAAAATGTCAAAAATGACAAATTTCAAAATGGCAAATGTCAAAAATGTCAAATGACAAATGTTACAATGCTAAATGTCAAAAATGAAAAGTGTCACCATGAAAAATGTCAAAGATGACAAATTTTAAGATGGCAAATATCAAAGATGTCAAATGACAAATGTCACAATGTTAAATGTCAAAAATGAAAAGTGTCACCATGAAAAATGTCAAAAATAACAAATTTCAAGATGGCAAATGTCAAAGATGTCAAATGACAAATGTCACAATGCTAAATGTCAAAAATGAAAAGTGTCACCATGAAAAATGTCAAAAATGACAAATTTTAAGATGGCAAATGTCAAAGATGTCAAATGACAAATGTCACAATGCTAAATGTCAAAAATGAAAAGTGTCACCATGAAAAATGTCAAAAATAACAAATTTCAAGATGGCAAATGTCAAAGATGTCAAATGACAAATGTCACAATGCTAAATGTCAAAAATGAAAAGTGTCACCATGAAAAATGTCAAAAATGACAAATTTCAAGATAGCAAATGTCAAAACTGACAAATGTCACAATGCTAAATGTCAAAAATGATAAGTGTCACCATGAAAAATGTCAAAAATGACAAATTTCAAGATGGCAAATGTCCAAGATGTCAAATCACAAATGTCACAATGCTAAATGTCAAAAATGACAAATTTCAAGATGGCAAATGTCAAAGATGTCAAATGACAAATGTAACAATGCTAAATGTCAAAAATGAAAAGTGTCACCATGACAAATGTCAAAAATGACAAATTTCAAGATGGCAAATGTCAAAGATGTCAAATGACAAATGTCACAATGCTAAATGTCAAAAATGAAAAGTGTCACCATGAAAAATGTCAAAAATAACAAATTTCAAGATGGCAAATGTCAAAGATGTCAAATGACAAATGTCACAATGCTAAATGTCAAAAATGAAAAGTGTCACCATGAAAAATATCAAAAATGACAAATTTCAAGATGGCAAATGTCAAAGATGTCAAATGACAAATGTCACAATGCTAAATGTCAAAAATGAAAAGTGTCACCATGAAAAATGTCAAAAATGACAAATTTCAAGATGGCAAATGTCAAAGATGTCAAATGACAAATGTCACAATGCTAAATGTCAAAAATGAAAAGTGTCACCATGAAAAATATCAAAAATGACAAATTTCAAGATGGCAAATGTCAAAGATGTCAAATGACAAATGTCACAATGCTAAATGTCAAAAATGAAAAGTGTCACCATGAAAAATATCAAAAATGTCAAAGATGTCAAATGACAAATGTCACAATGCTAAATGTCAAAAATGAAAAGTGTCACCATGAAAAATGTCAAAAATGACAAATTTCAAGATGGCAAATGTCAAAACTGACAAATGTCACAATGCTAAATGTCAAAAATGATAAGTGTCACCATGAAAAATGTCAAAAATGACAAATTTCAAGATGGCAAATGTCCAAGATGTCAAATGACAAATGTCACAATGCTAAATGTCAAAAATGAAAAGTGTCACCATAAAAAATGTCAAAAATGACAAATTTCAAGATGGCAAATGTAAAAGATGTCAAATGACAAATGTCACAATGCTAAATGTCAAAAATGAAAAGTGTCAAAAATGACAAATTTAAAGATGGCAAATGTCAAAGATGTCAAATGACAAATGTCACAATGCTAAATGTCAAAAATGAAAAGTGTCACCGTGAAAAATGTCAAAAATGACAAATTTCAAGATGGCAAATGTCAAAACTGACAAATGTCACAATGCAAAATGTCAAAAATAAAAAGTGTCACCATGAAAAATGTCAAAACTGACAAATTTCAAGATGGCAAATGTCAAAGATGTCAAATGACAAATGTCACGATGCTAAATGTCAAAAATAAAAAGTGTCACCATGAAAAATGTCAAAAATAACAAATTTCAAGATGGCAAATGTCAAAGATGTCAAATGACAAATGTCACAATGCTAAATGTCAAAAATAAAAAGTGTCACCATGAAAAATGTCAAAAATGACAAATTTCAAGATGGCAAATGTCAAAGATGTCAAATGACAAATGTCACAATGCTAAATGTCAAAAATGAAAAGTGTCACCATGAAAAATGTCAAAAATGACAAATTTCAAGATGGCAAATGTCAAAACTGACAAATATCACAATGCTAAACGTCAAAAATGATAAGTGTCACCATGAAAAATGTCAAAAATGACAAATTTCAAGATGGCAAATGTCCAAGATGTCAAATGACAAATGTCACAATGCTAAATGTCAAAAATGAAAAGTGTCACCATGAAAAATATCAAAAATGACAAATTTCAAGATGGCAAATGTCAAAGATGTCAAATGACAAATGTCACAATGCTAAATGTCAAAAATGAAAAGTGTCACCATGAAAAATATCAAAAATGTCAAAGATGTCAAATGACAAATGTCACAATGCTAAATGTCAAAAATGAAAAGTGTCACCATGAAAAATGTCAAAAATGACAAATTTCAAGATGGCAAATGTCAAAACTGACAAATGTCACAATGCTAAATGTCAAAAATGATAAGTGTCACCATGAAAAATGTCAAAAATGACAAATTTCAAGATGGCAAATGTCCAAGATGTCAAATGACAAATGTCACAATGCTAAATGTCAAAAATGAAAAGTGTCACCATAAAAAATGTCAAAAATGACAAATTTCAAGATGGCAAATGTAAAAGATGTCAAATGACAAATGTCACAATGCTAAATGTCAAAAATGAAAAGTGTCAAAAATGACAAATTTAAAGATGGCAAATGTCTAAGATGTCAAATGACAAATGTCACAATGCTAAATGTCAAAAATGAAAAGTGTCACCGTGAAAAATGTCAAAAATGACAAATTTCAAGATGGCAAATGTCAAAGATGTCAAATGACAAATGTCACAATGATAAATGTCAAAAATGAAAAGTGTCACCATGAAAAATGTCAAAAATGACAAATTTCAAGATGGCAAATGTCAAAGATGTCAAATGACAAATGTCACAATGCTAAATGTCAAAAATGAAAAATGTCCCCATGAAAAATGTCAATAATGACAAATTTCAAAATGGCAAATGTCAAAGATGTCAAATGACAAATGTCACAATGCTAAATGTCAAAAATGAAAAGTGTCACCATGAAAAATGTCAAAAATGACAAATTTCAAGATGGCAAATGTCAAAGATGTCGAATATGACAAATGTCACAATGATAAATGTCAAAAAAGAAAAGTGTCACCATGAAAAATGTCAAAAATGACAAATTTCAAGATGGCAAATGTCAAAGATGTCAAATGACAAATGTCACAATGCTAAATGTCAAAAATGAAAAGTGTCACCATGAAAAATGTCAAAAATGACAAATTTCAAGATGGCAAATATCAAAGATGTCAAATGACAAATGTCACAATGCTAAATGTCAAAAATGAAAAATTTCAAGATGGCAAATGTCAAAGATGTCAAATGACAAATGACACAATGCTAAATGTCAAAAATGAAAAGTGTCACCATGAAAAATGTCAAAAATGACAAATTTCAAGATGGCAAATGTCAAAGATGTCAAATGACAAATGTCACAATGCTAAATGTCAAAAATGAAAAGTGTCACCATGAAAAATGTCAAAAATGACAAATTTCAAGATGGCAAATGTCAAAGATGTCAAATGACAAATGTCGCAATGCTAAATGTCAAAAATGAAAAGTGTCACCATGAAAAATGTCAAAAATAACAAATTTCAAGATGGCAAATATCAAAGATGTCAAAACTGACAAATGTCACAATGCTAAATGTCAAAAATGATAAGTGTCACCATGAAAAATGTCAAAAATGACAAATTTCAAGATGGCAAATGTCCAAGATGTTAAATGACAAATGTCACAATGCTAAATGTCAAAAATGACAAATTTCAAGATGGCAAATGTCAAAGATGTGAAATGACAAATGTCACAATGCTAAATGTCAAAAATGAAAAGTGTCACCATGAAAAATGTTAAAAATGACAAATTTCAAGATGGCAAATGTCAAAGATGTCAAATGACAAATGTCACAATGCTAAATGTCAAAAATGAAAAGTGTCACCATGAAAAATGTCAAAAATGACAAATTTCAAGATGGCAAATATCAAAGATGTCAAATGACAAATGTCACAATGCTAAATGTCAAAAATGACAAATTTTAAGATGGCAAATGTCAAAGATGTCAAATGACAAATGTGACAATGCTAAATGTCAAAAATGAAAAGTGTCACCATGAAAAATGTCAAAAATGACAAATTTCAAGATGGCAAATGTCAAAGATGTCAAATAACAAATGTCACAATGCGAAATGTCAATAATGAAAAGTGTCACCATGAAAAATGTCAAAAATAACAAATTTCAAGATGGCAAATGTCAAAGATGTCAAATGACAAATGTCACAATGCTAAATGTCAAAAATGAAAAGTGTCACCATGAAAAATGTCAAAAATGACAAATTTCAAGATGGCAAATGTCAAAACTGACAAATGTCACAATGCTAAATGTCAAAAATGATAAGTGTCACCATGAAAAATGTCAAAAATGACAAATTTCTGGATGGCAAATGTCCAAGATGTCAAATGACAAATGTCACAATGCTAAATGTCAAAAATGATAAATTTCAAGATGGCAAATGTCAAAGATGTCAAATGACAAATGTCACAATGCTAAATGTCAAAAATGAAAAGTGTCACCATGAAAAATGTCAAAAATGACAAATTTCAAAATGGCAAATGTCAAAGATGTCAAATGACAAATGTCACAATGCTAAATGTCAAAAATGAAAAGTGTCACCATGAAAAATGTCAAAAATAACAAATTTCAAGATGGCAAATGTCAAAGATGTCAAATGACAAATGTCACAATGCTAAATGTCAAAAATGAAAAGTGTCACCATGAAAAATGTCAAAAATGACAAATTTCAAGATGGCAAATGTCAAAGATGTCAAATGACAAATGTCACAATGCTAAATGTCAAAAATGAAAAGTGTCACCATGAAAAATGTCAAAAATGACAAATTTCAAGATGGCAAATGTCAAAGATGTCAAATGACAAATGTCACAATGCTAAATGTCAAAAATAAAAAGTGTCACCATGAAAAATATCAAAAATCACAAATTTCAAGATGGCAAATGTCAAAGATGTCAAATGACAAATGTCACAATGCTAAATGTCAAAAATGAAAAGTGTCACCATGAAAAATGTCAAAAATGACAAATTTCAAGATGGCAAATATGAAAACTGACAAATATCACAATGCTAAATGTCCAAAATGATAAGTGTCACCATGAAAAATGTCAAAAATGACAAATTTCAAGATGGCAAATGTCCAAGATGTCAAATGACAAATGTCACAATGCTAAATGTCAAAAATGAAAAGTGTCACCACGAAAAATGTCAAAAATGACAAATTTCAAGATGGCAAATGTCAAAGATGTCAAATGACAAATGTCACAATGCTAAATGTCAAAAATAAAAAGTGTCAAAAATGACAAATTTCAAGATGGCAAATGTCTAAGATGTCAAATGACAAATGTCACAATGCTAAATGTCAAAAATGAAAAGTGTCACTGTGAAAAATGTCAAAAATGACAAATTTCAAGATGGCAAATGTCAAAACTGACAAATGTCACAATGCTAAATGTCAAAAATGATAAGTGTCACCATGAAAAATGTCAAAAATGACAAATTTCAAGATGGCAAATGTCCGAGATGTCAAATGACAAATGTCACAATGCTATATGTCAAAAATGAAAAGTGTCACCATGAAAAATGTCAAAAATGACAAATTTCAAGATGGCAAATGTAAAAGATGTCAAATGACAAATGTCACAATGCTAAATGTCAAAAATGAAAAGTGTCAAAAATGACAAATTTCAAGATGGCAAATGTCTAAGATGTCAAATGACAAATGTCACAATGCTAAATGTCAAAAATGAAAAGTGTCACCGTGAAAAATGTCAAAAATGACAAATTTCAAGATGGCAAATGTCAAAGATATCAAATGACAAATATCACAATGCTAAATGTCAAAAAAGAAAAGTGTCACCATGAAAAATGTCAAAAATGACAAATTTCAAGATGGCAAATTTCTAAAATGTCGAATGACAAATGTCACAATGCTAAATGTCAAAAATGAAAAGTGTCCCCATAAAAAATGTCAATAATGACAAATTTCAAAATGGCAAATGTCAAAGATGTCAAATGACAAATGTCACAATGATAAATGTCAAAAATGAAAAGTGTCACCATGAAAAATGTCAAAAATGACAAATTTCAAGATGGCAAATGTCAAAGATGTCAAATGACAAATGTCACAATGCTAAATGTCAAAAATGAAAAGTGTCACCATGAAAAATGTTAAAAATGACAAATTTCAAGATGGCAAATATCAAAGATGTCAAATGACAAATGTCACAATGCTAAATGTCAAAAATGACAAATTTCAAGATGGCAAATGTCAAAGATGTTAAATGACAAATGTCACAATGCTAAATGTCAAAAATGAAAAGTGTCACTATGAAAAATGTCAAAAATGACAAATTTCAAGATGGCAAATGTCAAAGATGTCAAATGACAAATGTCACAATGCTAAATGTCAAAAATGAAAAGTGTCACCATGAAAAATGTCAAAAATAACAAATTTCAAGATGGCAAATGTCAAAGATATCAAATGACAAATATCACAATGCTAAATGTCAAAAAAGAAAAGTGTCACCATGAAAAATGTCAAAAATGACAAATTTCAAGATGGCAAATTTCAAAAATGTCGAATGACAAATGTCACAATGCTAAATGTCAAAAATGAAAAGTGTCCCCATAAAAAATGTCAATAATGACAAATTTCAAGATGGCAAATGTCAAAGATGTCAAATGACAAATGTCACAATGATAAATGTCAAAAATGAAAAGTGTCACCATGAAAAATGTCAAAAATGACAAATTTCAAGATGGCAAATGTCAAAGATGTCAAATGACAAATGTCACAATGCTAAATGTCAAAAATGAAAAGTGTCACCATGAAAAATGTCAAAAATGACAAATTTCAAGATGGCAAATATCAAAGATGTCAAATGACAAATGTCACAATGCTAAATGTCAAAAATGACAAATTTCAAGATGGCAAATGTCAAAGATGTTAAATGACAAATGTCACAATGCTAAATGTCAAAAATGAAAAGTGTCACTATGAAAAATGTCAAAAATGACAAATTTCAAGATGGCAAATGTCAAAGATGTCAAATGACAAATGTCACAATGCTAAATGTCAAAAATGAAAAGTGTCACCATGAAAAATGTCAAAAATAACAAATTTCAAGATGGCAAATGTCAAAGATGTCAAATGACAAATATCACAATGCTAAATGTCAAAAATGAAAAGTGTCACCATGAAAAATGTCAAAAATGAAAAATTTCAAGATGGCAAATGTCAAAGATGTCAAATGACAAATGTCACAATGCTAAATGTCAAAAATGAAAAGTGTCACCATGAAAAATGTCAAAAATAACAAATTTCAAGATGGCAAATGTCAAAGATGTCAAATGACAAATGTCACAATGCTAAATGTCAAAAATGACAAATTTTAAGATGGCAAATGTCAAAGATGTCAAATGACAAATGTCACAATGCTAAATGTCAAAAATGAAAAGTGTCACCATGAAAAATGTTAAAAATGACAAATTTCAAGATGGCAAATGTCAATGATGTCAAATGACAAATGTCACAATGCTAAATGTCAAAAATAAAAAGTGTCACCATGAAAAATGTCAAAAATGACAAATTTCAAGATGGCAAATATCAAAGATGTCAAATGACAAATGTCACAATGCTAAATGTCAAAAATGACAAATTTTAAGATGGCAAATGTCAAAGATGTCAAATGACAAATGTCACAATGCTAAATGTCAAAAATGAAAAGTGTCACCATGAAAAATGTCAAAAATGACAAATTTCAAGATAGCAAATGTCAAAGATGTCAAATGACAAATGTCACAATGCTAAATGTCAAAAATGAAAAGTGTCACCATGAAAAATGTCAAAAATAACAAATTTCAAGATGGCAAATGTCAAAGATGTCAAATGACAAATGTCACAATGCTAAATGTCAAAAATGAAAAGTGTCACCATGAAAAATGTCTAAAATGACAAATTTCAAGATGGCAAATGTCAAAGATGTCAAATGACAAATGTCACAATGCTAAATGTCAAAAATAAAAAGTGTCACCATGAAAAATATCAAAAATAACAAATTTCAAGATGGCAAATATCAAAGATGTCAAATGACAAATGTCACAATGCTAAATGTCAAAATTGAAAAGTGTCACCATGAAAAATGTCAAAAATGACAAATTTCAAGATGGCAAATGTCAAAACTGACAAATGTCACAATGCTAAATGTCAAAAATGATAAGTGTCACCATGAAAAATGTCAAAAATGACAAATTTCAAGATGGCAAATGTCCAATATGTCAAATGACAAATGTCACAATGCTAAATGTCAAAAATGACAAATTTCAAGATGGCAAATGTCAAAGATGTCAAATGACAAATGTCACAATGCTAAATGTCAAAAATGAAAAGTGTCACCATGAAAAATGTCAAAAATGACAAATTTCAAGATGGCAAATGTCCGAGATGTCAAATGACAAATGTCACAATGCTATATGTCAAAAATGAAAAGTGTCACCATGAAAAATGTCAAAAATGACAAATTTCAAGATGGCAAATGTAAAAGATGTCAAATGACAAATGTCACAATGCTAAATGTCAAAAATGAAAAGTGTCAAAAATGACAAATTTCAAGATGGCAAATGTCTAAGATGTCAAATGACAAATGTCACAATGCTAAATGTCAAAAATGAAAAGTGTCACCGTGAAAAATGTCAAAAATGACAAATTTCAAGATGGCAAATGTCAAAGATATCAAATGACAAATATCACAATGCTAAATGTCAAAAAAGAAAAGTGTCACCATGAAAAATGTCAAAAATGACAAATTTCAAGATGGCAAATTTCAAAAATGTCGAATGACAAATGTCACAATGCTAAATGTCAAAAATGAAAAGTGTCCCCATAAAAAATGTCAATAATGACAAATTTCAAGATGGCAAATGTCAAAGATGTCAACTGACAAATGTCACAATGATAAATGTCAAAAATGAAAAGTGTCAGCATGAAAAATGTCAAAAATGACAAATTTCAAGATGGCAAATGTCAAAGATGTCAAATGACAAATGTCACAATGCTAAATGTCAAAAATGAAAAGTGTCACCATGAAAAATGTCAAAAATGACAAATTTCAAGATGGCAAATATCAAAGATGTCAAATGACAAATGTCACAATGCTAAATGTCAAAAATGACAAATTTCAAGATGGCAAATGTCAAAGATGTTAAATGACAAATGTCACAATGCTAAATGTCAAAAATGAAAAGTGTCACTATGAAAAATGTCAAAAATGACAAATTTCAAGATGGCAAATGTCAAAGATGTCAAATGACAAATGTCACAATGCTAAATGTCAAAAATGAAAAGTGTCACCATGAAAAATGTCCAAAATAACAAATTTCAAGATGGCAAATGTCAAAGATGTCAAATGACAAATATCACAATGCTAAATGTCAAAAATGAAAAGTGTCACCATGAAAAATGTCAAAAATGAAAAATTTCAAGATGGCAAATGTCAAAGATGTCAAATGACAAATGTCACAATGCTAAATGTCAAAAATGAAAAGTGTCACCATGAAAAATGTCAAAAATAACAAATTTCAAGATGGCAAATGTCAAAGATGTCAAATGACAAATGTCACAATGCTAAATGTCAAAAATGACAAATTTTAAGATGGCAAATGTCAAAGATGTCAAATGACAAATGTCACAATGCTAAATGTCAAAAATGAAAAGTGTCACCATGAAAAATGTTAAAAATGACAAATTTCAAGATGGCAAATGTCAATGATGTCAAATGACAAATGTCACAATGCTAAATGTCAAAAATAAAAAGTGTCACCATGAAAAATGTCAAAAATGACAAATTTCAAGATGGCAAATATCAAAGATGTCAAATGACAAATGTCACAATGCTAAATGTCAAAAATGACAAATTTTAAGATGGCAAATGTCAAAGATGTCAAATGACAAATGTCACAATGCTAAATGTCAAAAATGAAAAGTGTCACCATGAAAAATGTCAAAAATGACAAATTTCAAGATAGCAAATGTCAAAGATGTCAAATGACAAATGTCACAATGCTAAATGTCAAAAATGAAAAGTGTCACCATGAAAAATGTCAAAAATAACAAATTTCAAGATGGCAAATGTCAAAGATGTCAAATGACAAATGTCACAATGCTAAATGTCAAAAATGAAAAGTGTCACCATGAAAAATGTCTAAAATGACAAATTTCAAGATGGCAAATGTCAAAGATGTCAAATGACAAATGTCACAATGCTAAATGTCAAAAATAAAAAGTGTCACCATTAAAAATATCAAAAATAACAAATTTCAAGATGGCAAATGTCAAAGATGTCAAATGACAAATGTCACAATGCTAAATGTCAAAAATGAAAAGTGTCACCATGAAAAATGTCAAAAATGACAAATTTTAAGATGGCAAATGTCAAAACTGACAAATGTCACAATGCTAAATGTCAAAAATGATAAGTGTCACCATGAAAAATGTCAAAAATGACAAATTTCAAGATGGCAAATGTCCAATATGTCAAATGACAAATGTCACAATGCTAAATGTCAAAAATGACAAATTTCAAGATGGCAAATGTCAAAGATGTCAAATGACAAATGTCACAATGCTAAATGTCAAAAATGAAAAGTGTCACCATGAAAAATGTCAAAAATGACAAATTTCAAGATGGCAAATGTCAAAGATGTCAAATGACAAATGTCACAATGCTAAATGTCAAAAATGAAAAGTGTCACCTTGAAAAATGTCAAAAATAACAAATTTTAAGATGGCAAATGTCAAAGATGTCAAATGACAAATGTCACAATGCTAAATGTCAAAAATGAAAAGTGTCACCATGAAAAATGTCAAAAATGACAAATTTCAAGATGGCAAATGTCAAAGATGTCAAATGACAAATGTCACAATGCTAAATGTCAAAAATGATAAGTGTCACCATGAAAAATGTCAAAAATGACAAATTTCAAGATTGCAAATGTCCAAGATGTCAAGTGACAAATATCACAAAGCTAAATGTCAAAAATGAAAAGTGTCACCATGAAAAATGTCAAAAATGACAAATTTAAAGATGGCAAATGTCAAAGATGTCAAATGACAAATGTCACAATGCTAAATGTCAAAAATGAAAAGTGTCCCCATGAAAAATGTCAATAATGACAAATTTCAAGATGGCAAATGTCAAAGATGTCAAATGACAAATGTCACAATGCTAAATGTCAAAAATGAAAAGTGTCACCATAAAAAATGTCAAAAATGACAAATTTCAAGATGGCAAATGTCTAAGATGTCAAATGACAAATGTCACAATGCTAAATGTCAAAAATGAAAAGTGTCACCGTGAAAAATGTCAAAAATGACAAATTTCAAGATGGCAAATGTCAAAGATATCAAATGACAAATATCACAATGCTAAATGTCAAAAAAGAAAAGTGTCACCATGAAAAATGTCAAAAATGACAAATTTCAAGATGGCAAATTTCAAAAATGTCGAATGACAAATGTCACAATGCTAAATGTCAAAAATGAAAAGTGTCCCCATAAAAAATGTCAATAATGACAAATTTCAAGATGGCAAATGTCAAAGATGTCAAATGACAAATGTCACAATGATAAATGTCAAAAATGAAAAGTGTCAGCATGAAAAATGTCAAAAATGACAAATTTCAAGATGGCAAATGTCAAAGATGTCAAATGACAAATGTCACAATGCTAAATGTCAAAAATGAAAAGTGTCACCATGAAAAATGTCAAAAATGACAAATTTCAAGATGGCAAATATCAAAGATGTCAAATGACAAATGTCACAATGCTAAATGTCAAAAATGACAAATTTCAAGATGGCAAATGTCAAAGATGTTAAATGACAAATGTCACAATGCTAAATGTCAAAAATGAAAAGTGTCACTATGAAAAATGTCAAAAATGACAAATTTCAAGATGGCAAATGTCAAAGATGTCAAATGACAAATGTCACAATGCTAAATGTCAAAAATGAAAAGTGTCACCATGAAAAATGTCCAAAATAACAAATTTCAAGATGGCAAATGTCAAAGATGTCAAATGACAAATATCACAATGCTAAATGTCAAAAATGAAAAGTGTCACCATGAAAAATGTCAAAAATGAAAAATTTCAAGATGGCAAATGTCAAAGATGTCAAATGACAAATGTCACAATGCTAAATGTCAAAAATGAAAAGTGTCACCATGAAAAATGTCAAAAATAACAAATTTCAAGATGGCAAATGTCAAAGATGTCAAATGACAAATGTCACAATGCTAAATGTCAAAAATGACAAATTTTAAGATGGCAAATGTCAAAGATGTCAAATGACAAATGTCACAATGCTAAATGTCAAAAATGAAAAGTGTCACCATGAAAAATGTTAAAAATGACAAATTTCAAGATGGCAAATGTCAATGATGTCAAATGACAAATGTCACAATGCTAAATGTCAAAAATAAAAAGTGTCACCATGAAAAATGTCAAAAATGACAAATTTCAAGATGGCAAATATCAAAGATGTCAAATGACAAATGTCACAATGCTAAATGTCAAAAATGACAAATTTTAAGATGGCAAATGTCAAAGATGTCAAATGACAAATGTCACAATGCTAAATGTCAAAAATGAAAAGTGTCACCATGAAAAATGTCAAAAATGACAAATTTCAAGATAGCAAATGTCAAAGATGTCAAATGACAAATGTCACAATGCTAAATGTCAAAAATGAAAAGTGTCACCATGAAAAATGTCAAAAATAACAAATTTCAAGATGGCAAATGTCAAAGATGTCAAATGACAAATGTCACAATGCTAAATGTCAAAAATGAAAAGTGTCACCATGAAAAATGTCTAAAATGACAAATTTCAAGATGGCAAATGTCAAAGATGTCAAATGACAAATGTCACAATGCTAAATGTCAAAAATAAAAAGTGTCACCATGAAAAATATCAAAAATAACAAATTTCAAGATGGCAAATGTCAAAGATGTCAAATGACAAATGTCACAATGCTAAATGTCAAAAATGAAAAGTGTCACCATGAAAAATGTCAAAAATGACAAATTTCAAGATGGCAAATGTCAAAACTGACAAATGTCACAATGCTAAATGTCAAAAATGATAAGTGTCACCATGAAAAATGTCAAAAATGACAAATTTCAAGATGGCAAATGTCCAATATGTCAAATGACAAATGTCACAATGCTAAATGTCAAAAATGACAAATTTCAAGATGGCAAATGTCAAAGATGTCAAATGACAAATGTCACAATGCTAAATGTCAAAAATGAAAAGTGTCACCATGAAAAATGTCAAAAATGACAAATTTCAAGATGGCAAATGTCAAAGATGTCAAATGACAAATGTCACAATGCTAAATGTCAAAAATGAAAAGTGTCACCTTGAAAAATGTCAAAAATAACAAATTTTAAGATGGCAAATGTCAAAGATGTCAAATGACAAATGTCACAATGCTAAATGTCAAAAATGAAAAGTGTCACCATGAAAAATGTCAAAAATGACAAATTTCAAGATGGCAAATGTCAAAGATGTCAAATGACAAATGTCACAATGCTAAATGTCAAAAATGATAAGTGTCACCATGAAAAATGTCAAAAATGACAAATTTCAAGATTGCAAATGTCCAAGATGTCAAGTGACAAATATCACAAAGCTAAATGTCAAAAATGAAAAGTGTCACCATGAAAAATGTCAAAAATGACAAATTTAAAGATGGCAAATGTCAAAGATGGCAAATGTCAAAGATGTCAAATGACAAATGTCACAATGCTAAATGTCAAAAATGAAAAGTGTCCCCATGAAAAATGTCAATAATGACAAATTTCAAGATGGCAAATGTCAAAGATGTCAAATGACAAATGTCACAATGCTAAATGTCAAAAATGAAAAGTGTCACCATAAAAAATGTCAAAAATGACAAATTTCAAGATGGCAAATGTCAAAGATGTCGAATATGACAAATGTCACAATGCTAAATGTCAAAAATGAAAAGTGTCACCATTAAAAATGTCAAAAATGACAAATTTCAAGATGGCAAATGTCAAAGATGTCAAATGACAATTGTCACAATGCTAAATGTCAAAAATGAAAAGTGTCACCATGAAAAATGTCAAAAATGACAAATTTCAAGATGGCAAATATCAAAGATGTCAAATGACAAATGTCACAATGCTAAATGTCAAAAATGACAAATTTCAAGATGGCAAATGTCAAAGATGTCAAATGACAAATGTCACAATGCTAAATGTCAAAAATAAAAAGTGTCACCATGAAAAATGTCAAAAATGACAAATTTCAAAATGGCAAATGTCAAAGATGTCAAATGACAAATGTCACAATGCTAAATGTCAAAAATGAAAAGTGTCACTATGAAAACTGTCAAAAATGACAAATTTCAAGATGGCAAATGTCAAAGATGTCAATTGACAAATGTCACAATGCTAAATGTCAAAAATGAAAAGTGTCACCATGAAAAATGTCAAAAATAACAAATTTCAAGATGGCAAATGTCAAAGATGTCAAATGACAAATGTCACAATGCTAAATGTCAAAAATGAAAAGTGTCACCATGAAAAATGTTAAAAATGACAAATTTCAAGATGGCAAATGTCAAAACTGGCAAATGTCACAATGCTAAATGTCAAAAATGATAAGTGTCACCATGAAAAATGTCAAAAATGACAAATTTCAAGATGGCAAATATCCAAGATGTCAAATGACAAATGTCACAATGCTAAATGTCAAAAATGACAAATTTCAAGATGGCAAATGTCAAAGATGTCAAATGACAAATGTCACAATGCTAAATGTCAAAAATGAAAAGTGTCACCATGAAAAATGTCAAAAATGACAAATTTCAAGATGGCAAATGTCAAAGATGTCAAATGACAAATGTCACAATGCTAAATGTCAAAAATGAAAAGTGTCACCATGAAAAATGTCAAAAATAACAAATTTCAAGATGGCAAATGTCAAAGATGTCAAATGACAAATGTCACAATGCTAAATGTCAAAAATGACAAATTTCAAGATGGCAAATGTCAAAGATGTCAAATGACAAATGTCACAATGCTAAATGTCAAAAATGAAAAGTGTCACCATGAAAAATGTCAAAAATGACAAATTTCAAGATGGCAAATGTAAAAGATGTCAAATGACAAATGTCACAATGCTAAATGTCAAAAATCAAAAGTGTCACCATGGAAAATGTCAAAAATAACAAATTTCAAGATGGCAAATGTCAAAGATGTCAAATGACAAATGTCACAATGCTAAATGTCAAAAATGAAAAGTGTCACCATGAAAAATGTCAAAAATAACAAATTTCAAGATGGCAAATGTCAAAGATGTCAAATGATAAATGTCACAATGCTAAATGTCAAAAATGAAAAGTGTCACCATGAAAAATGTCAAAAATGACAAATTTCAAGATGGCAAATGTCAAAGATGTCAAATGACAAATGTCACAATGCTAAATGTCAAAAATGAAAAGTGTCACCATGAAAAATTTCAAAAATAACAAATTTCAAGATGGCAAATGTCAAAGATGTCAAATGACAAATGTCACAATGCTAAATGTCAAAAATGAAAAGTGTCACCATGAAAAATGTCAAAAATGACAAATTTTAAGATGGCAAATGTCAAAACTGACAAATGTCATAATGCTAAATGTCAAAAATGATAAGTGTCACCATGAAAAATGTCAAAAATGACAAATTTCAAGATGGCAAATGTCCAAGATGTCAAATGACAAATATCACAATGCTAAATGTCAAAAATGACAAATTTCAAAATGGCAAATGTCAAAGATGTCAAATGACAAATGTCACAATGCTAAATGTCAAAAATGAAAAGTGTCACCATGAAAAATGTCAAAAATGACAAATTTCAAGATGGCAAATGTAAAAGATGTCAAATGACAAATGTCACAATGCTAAATGTCAAAAATGAAAAGTGTCACCATGAAAAATGTCAAAAATAACAAATTTCAAGATGGCAAATGTCAAAGATGTCAAATGACAAATGTCACAATGCTAAATGTCAAAAATGAAAAGTGTCACCATGAAAAGTGTCACCATGAAAAATGTCAAAAATGACAAATTTCAAGATGGCAATTGTCAAAACTGACAAATGTCACAATGCTAAATGTCAAAAATGATAAGTGTCACCATGAAAAATGTCAAAAATGACAAATTTCAAGATGGCAAATGTCCAAGATGTCAAATGACAAATGTCACAATGCTAAATGTCAAAAATGACAAATTTCAAGATGGCAAATGTCAAAGATGTCAAATGACAAATGTCACAATGCTAAATGTCAAAAATAAAAAGTGTCACCATGAAAAATGTCAAAAATGACAAATTTCAAGATGGCAAATGTCAAAGATGTCAAATGACAAATGACACAATGCTAAATGTCAAAAATGAAAAATTTCAAGATGGCAAATGTCAAAGATGTCAAATGACAAATGACACAATGCTAAATGTCAAAAATGAAAAGTGTCACCATGAAAAATGTCAAAAATGACAAATTTCAAGATGGCAAATGTCAAAGATGTCAAATGACAAATGTCAAAATGCTAAATGTCAAAAATGAAAAGTGTCACCATGAAAAATGTCAAAAATGACAAATTTCAAGATGGCAAATGTCAAAGATGTCAAATGACAAATGTCACAATGCTAAATGTCAAAAATGAAAAGTGTCACCATTAAAAATGTCAAAAATAACAAATTTCAAGATAGCAAATGTCAAAGATGTCAAATGACAAATGTCACAATGCTAAATGTCAAAAATGAAAAGTGTCACCATGAAAAATGTCAAAAATGACAAATTTTAAGATGGCAAATGTCAAAGATGTCAAATGACAAATGTCACAATGCTAAATGTCAAAAATGAAAAGTGTCACCATGAAAAATGTCAAAAATAACAAAGTTCAAGATGGCAAATGTCAAAGATGTCAAATGACAAATGTCACAATGCTAAATGTCAAAAATGAAAAGTGTCACCATGAAAAATGTCAAAAATGACAAATTTCAAGATGGCAAATGTCAAAACTGACAAATGTCACAATGCTAAATGTCAAAAATAATAAGTGTCACCATGAAAAATGTCAAAAATGACAAATTTCTGGATGGCAAATGTCCAAGATGTCAAATGACAAATGTCACAATGCTAAATGTCAAAAATGACAAATTTCAAGATGGCAAATGTCAAAGATGTCAAATGACAAATGTCACAATGCTAAATGTCAAAAATGAAAAGTGTCACCATGAAAAATGTCAAAAATGACAAATTTCAAGATGGCAAATGTCAAAGATGTCAAATGACAAATGTCACAATGCTAAATGTCAAAAATGAAAAGTGTCACCATGAAAAATGTCAAAAATAACAAATTTCAAGATGGCAAATGTCAAAGATGTCAAATGACAAATGTCACAATGCTAAATGTCAAAAATGAAAAGTGTCACCATGAAAAATGTCAAAAATGACAAATTTAAAGATGGCAAATGTCAAAGATGTCAAATGACAAATGTCACAATGCTAAATGTCAAAAATGAAAAGTGTCACCATGAAAAATGTCAAAAATGACAAATTTCAAGATGGCAAATGTCAAAGATGTCAAATGACAAATGTCACAATGCTAAATGTCAAAAATAAAAAGTGTCACCATGAAAAATATCAAAAATCACAAATTTCAAGATGGCAAATGTCAAAGATGTCAAATGACAAATGTCACAATGCTAAATGTCAAAAATGAAAAGTGTCACCATGAAAAATGTCAAAAATGACAAATTTCAAGATGGCAAATATGAAAACTGACAAATATCACAATGCTAAATGTCAAAAATGATAAGTGCCACCATGAAAAATGTCAAAAATGACAAATTTCAAGATGGCAAATGTCCAAGATGTCAAATGACAAATGTCACAATGCTAAATGTCAAAAATGAAAAGTGTCACCATGAAAAATGTCAAAAATGACAAATTTCAAGATGGCAAATGTCAAAGATGTCAAATGACAAATGTCACAATGCTAAATGTCAAAAATAAAAAGTGTCAAAAATGACAAATTTCAAGATGGCAAATGTCTAAGATGTCAAATGACAAATGTCACAATGCTAAATGTCAAAAATGAAAAGTGTCACCATGAAAAATGTCAAAAATAACAAATTTCAAGATGGCAAATGTCCAAGATGTCAAATGACAAATGTCACAATGCTAAATGTCAAAAATGACAAATTTCAAGATGGCAAATGTCAAAGATGTCAAATGACAAATGTCACAATGCCAAATGTCAAAAATGAAAAGTGTCACCATAAAAAATGTCAAAAATGACAAATTTCAAGATGGCAAATGTCAAAGATGTCAAATGACAAATGTCACAATGCTAAATGTCAAAAATGAAAAGTGTCACCATAAAAAATGTCAAAAATAACAAATTTCAAGATGGCAAATGTCAAAGATGTCAAAACTGACAAATGTCACAATGCTAAATGTCAAAAATGATAAGTGTCACCATGAAAAATGTCAAAAATGACAAATTTTAAGATGGCAAATGTCCAAGATGTCAAATGACAAATGTCACAATGCTAAATGTCAAAAATGAAAAGTGTCACCATGAAAAATGTCAAAAATAACAAATTTCAAGATGGCAAATGTCAAAGATGTCAAATGACAAATGTCACAATGCTAAATGTCAAAAATGAAAAGTGTCACCATGAAAAATGTTAAAAATGACAAATTTTAAGATGGCAAATGTCAAAACTGACAAATGTCATAATGCTAAATGTCAAAAATGATAAGTGTCACCATGAAAAATGTCAAAAATGACAAATTTCAAGATGGCAAATGTCCAAGATGTCAAATGACAAATGTCACAATGCTAAATGTCAAAAATGACAAATTTCAAGATGGCAAATGTCAAAGATGTCAAATGACAAATGTCACAAAGCTAAATGTCAAAAATGAAAAGTGTCACCATCAAAAATGTCAAAAATGACAAATTTCAAGATTGCAAATGTCAAAGATGTCAAATGACAAATGTCACAATGCTAAATGTCAAAAATGAAAAGTGTCACCATGAAAAATGTCAAAAATAACAAATTTCAAGATGACAAATGTCAAAGATGTCAAATGACAAATGTCACAATGCTAAATGTCAAAAATGAAAAGTGTCACCATGAAAAATGTCAAAAATGACAAATTTCAAGATGGCAAATGTCAAAACTGACAAATGTCACAATGCTAAATGTCAAAAATGATAAGTGTCACCATGAAAAATGTCAAAAATGACAAATTTCAAGATGGCAAATGTCCAAGATGTCAAATGACAAATGTCACAATGCTAAATGTCAAAAATGACAAATTTCAAGATGGCAAATATCAAAGATGTCAAATGAAAAATGTCACAATGATAAATGTCAAAAATGAAAAGTGTCACCATGAAAAATGTCAAAAATAACAAATTTCAAGATGGCAAATGTCAAAGATGTCAAATGACAAATATCACAATGCTAAATGTCAAAAATGAAAAGTGTCCCCATGAAAAATGTCAAAAATGACAAATTTCAAGATGGCAAATGTCAAAGATGTCAAATGACAAATGTCACAATGCTAAATCTCAAAAATGAAAAGTGTCACCATGAAAAATGTCAAAAATAACAAATTTCAAGATGGCAAATGTCAAAGATGTCAAATGACAAATGTCACAATGCTAAATGTCAAAAATGAAAAGTGTCACCATGAAAAATGTCAAAAATGACAAATTTCAAGATGGCAAATGTCAAAGATGTCAAATGACAAATGTAACAATGCTAAATGTCAAAAATGAAAAGTGTCACCATGAAAAATGTCAAAAATGACAAATTTCAAGATGGCAAATGTCAAAGATGTCAAATGACAAATGTCACAATGCTAAATGTCAAAAATAAAAAGTGTCACCATGAAAAATATCAAAAATCACAATTTTCAAGATGGCAAATGTCAAAGATGTCAAATGACAAATGTCACAATGCTAAATGTCAAAAATGAAAAGTGTCACCATGAAAAATGTCAAAAATGACAAATTTCAAGATGGCAAATATGAAAACTGACAAATATCACAATGCTAAATGTCAAAAATGATAAGTGTCACCATGAAAAATGTCAAAAATGACAAATTTCAAGATGGCAAATGTCCAAGATGTCAAATGACAAATGTCACAATGCTAAATGTCAAAAATGAAAAGTGTCACCATGAAAAATGTCAAAAATGACAAATTTCAAGATGGCAAATGTCAAAGATGTCAAATGACAAATGTCACAATGCTAAATGTCAAAAATAAAAAGTGTCAAAAATGACAAATTTCAAGATGGCAAATGTCCAAGATGTCAAATGACAAATGTCACAATGCTAAATGTAAAAAATGAAAAGTGTCACCATGAAAAATGTCAAAAATGACAAATTTCAAGATGGCAAATGTCAAAGATGTCAAATGACAAATGTCACAATGCTAAATGTCAAAAATAAAAAGTGTCAAAAATGACAAATTTCAAGATGGCAAATGTCTAAGATGTCAAATGACAAATGTCACAATGCTAAATGTCAAAAATGAAAAGCGTCACCATGAAAAATGTCAAAAATAACAAATTTCAAGATGGCAAATGTCCAAGATGTCAAATGACAAATGTCACAATGCTAAATGTCAAAAATGACAAATTTCAAGATGGCAAATGTCAAAGATGTCAAATGACAAATGTCACAATGCTAAATGTCAAAAATGAAAAGTGTCACCATGAAAAATGTCAAAAATGACAAATTTCAAGATGGCAAATGTCAAAACTGACAAATATCACAATGCTAAACGTCAAAAATGATAAGTGTCACCATGAAAAATGTCAAAAATGACAAATTTCAAGATGGCAAATGTCCAAGATGTCAAATGACAAATGTCACAATGCTAAATGTCAAAAATGAAAAGTGTCACCATGAAAAATATCAAAAATGACAAATTTCAAGATGGCAAATGTCAAAGATGTCAAATGACAAATGTCACAATGCTAAATGTCAAAAATGAAAAGTGTCACCATGAAAAATATCAAAAATGTCAAAGATGTCAAATGACAAATGTCACAATGCTAAATGTCAAAAATGAAAAGTGTCACCATGAAAAATGTCAAAAATGACAAATTTCAAGATGGCAAATGTCAAAACTGACAAATGTCACAATGCTAAATGTCAAAAATGATAAGTGTCACCATGAAAAATGTCAAAAATGACAAATTTCAAGATGGCAAATGTCCAAGATGTCAAATGACAAATGTCACAATGCTAAATGTCAAAAATGAAAAGTGTCACCATAAAAAATGTCAAAAATGACAAATTTCAAGATGGCAAATGTAAAAGATGTCAAATGACAAATGTCACAATGCTAAATGTCAAAAATGAAAAGTGTCAAAAATGACAAATTTAAAGATGGCAAATGTCTAAGATGTCAAATGACAAATGTCACAATGCTAAATGTCAAAAATGAAAAGTGTCACCGTGAAAAATGTCAAAAATGACAAATTTCAAGATGGCAAATGTCAAAGATGTCAAATGACAAATGTCACAATGATAAATGTCAAAAATGAAAAGTGTCACCATGAAAAATGTCAAAAATGACAAATTTCAAGATGGCAAATGTCAAAGATGTCAAATGACAAATGTCACAATGCTAAATGTCAAAAATGAAAAATGTCCCCATGAAAAATGTCAATAATGACAAATTTCAAAATGGCAAATGTCAAAGATGTCAAATGACAAATGTCACAATGCTAAATGTCAAAAATGAAAAGTGTCACCATGAAAAATGTCAAAAATGACAAATTTCAAGATGGCAAATGTCAAAGATGTCGAATATGACAAATGTCACAATGATAAATGTCAAAAAAGAAAAGTGTCACCATGAAAAATGTCAAAAATGACAAATTTCAAGATGGCAAATGTCAAAGATGTCAAATGACAAATGTCACAATGCTAAATGTCAAAAATGAAAAGTGTCACCATGAAAAATGTCAAAAATGACAAATTTCAAGATGGCAAATATCAAAGATGTCAAATGACAAATGTCACAATGCTAAATGTCAAAAATGAAAAATTTCAAGATGGCAAATGTCAAAGATGTCAAATGACAAATGACACAATGCTAAATGTCAAAAATGAAAAGTGTCACCATGAAAAATGTCAAAAATGACAAATTTCAAGATGGCAAATGTCAAAGATGTCAAATGACAAATGTCACAATGCTAAATGTCAAAAATGAAAAGTGTCACCATGAAAAATGTCAAAAATGACAAATTTCAAGATGGCAAATGTCAAAGATGTCAAATGACAAATGTCGCAATGCTAAATGTCAAAAATGAAAAGTGTCACCATGAAAAATGTCAAAAATAACAAATTTCAAGATGGCAAATATCAAAGATGTCAAAACTGACAAATGTCACAATGCTAAATGTCAAAAATGATAAGTGTCACCATGAAAAATGTCAAAAATGACAAATTTCAAGATGGCAAATGTCCAAGATGTTAAATGACAAATGTCACAATGCTAAATGTCAAAAATGACAAATTTCAAGATGGCAAATGTCAAAGATGTGAAATGACAAATGTCACAATGCTAAATGTCAAAAATGAAAAGTGTCACCATGAAAAATGTTAAAAATGACAAATTTCAAGATGGCAAATGTCAAAGATGTCAAATGACAAATGTCACAATGCTAAATGTCAAAAATGAAAAGTGTCACCATGAAAAATGTCAAAAATGACAAATTTCAAGATGGCAAATATCAAAGATGTCAAATGACAAATGTCACAATGCTAAATGTCAAAAATGACAAATTTTAAGATGGCAAATGTCAAAGATGTCAAATGACAAATGTGACAATGCTAAATGTCAAAAATGAAAAGTGTCACCATGAAAAATGTCAAAAATGACAAATTTCAAGATGGCAAATGTCAAAGATGTCAAATAACAAATGTCACAATGCGAAATGTCAATAATGAAAAGTGTCACCATGAAAAATGTCAAAAATAACAAATTTCAAGATGGCAAATGTCAAAGATGTCAAATGACAAATGTCACAATGCTAAATGTCAAAAATGAAAAGTGTCACCATGAAAAATGTCAAAAATGACAAATTTCAAGATGGCAAATGTCAAAACTGACAAATGTCACAATGCTAAATGTCAAAAATGATAAGTGTCACCATGAAAAATGTCAAAAATGACAAATTTCTGGATGGCAAATGTCCAAGATGTCAAATGACAAATGTCACAATGCTAAATGTCAAAAATGATAAATTTCAAGATGGCAAATGTCAAAGATGTCAAATGACAAATGTCACAATGCTAAATGTCAAAAATGAAAAGTGTCACCATGAAAAATGTCAAAAATGACAAATTTCAAAATGGCAAATGTCAAAGATGTCAAATGACAAATGTCACAATGCTAAATGTCAAAAATGAAAAGTGTCACCATGAAAAATGTCAAAAATAACAAATTTCAAGATGGCAAATGTCAAAGATGTCAAATGACAAATGTCACAATGCTAAATGTCAAAAATGAAAAGTGTCACCATGAAAAATGTCAAAAATGACAAATTTCAAGATGGCAAATGTCAAAGATGTCAAATGACAAATGTCACAATGCTAAATGTCAAAAATGAAAAGTGTCACCATGAAAAATGTCAAAAATGACAAATTTCAAGATGGCAAATGTCAAAGATGTCAAATGACAAATGTCACAATGCTAAATGTCAAAAATAAAAAGTGTCACCATGAAAAATATCAAAAATCACAAATTTCAAGATGGCAAATGTCAAAGATGTCAAATGACAAATGTCACAATGCTAAATGTCAAAAATGAAAAGTGTCACCATGAAAAATGTCAAAAATGACAAATTTCAAGATGGCAAATATGAAAACTGACAAATATCACAATGCTAAATGTCCAAAATGATAAGTGTCACCATGAAAAATGTCAAAAATGACAAATTTCAAGATGGCAAATGTCCAAGATGTCAAATGACAAATGTCACAATGCTAAATGTCAAAAATGAAAAGTGTCACCACGAAAAATGTCAAAAATGACAAATTTCAAGATGGCAAATGTCAAAGATGTCAAATGACAAATGTCACAATGCTAAATGTCAAAAATAAAAAGTGTCAAAAATGACAAATTTCAAGATGGCAAATGTCTAAGATGTCAAATGACAAATGTCACAATGCTAAATGTCAAAAATGAAAAGTGTCACTGTGAAAAATGTCAAAAATGACAAATTTCAAGATGGCAAATGTCAAAACTGACAAATGTCACAATGCTAAATGTCAAAAATGATAAGTGTCACCATGAAAAATGTCAAAAATGACAAATTTCAAGATGGCAAATGTCCGAGATGTCAAATGACAAATGTCACAATGCTATATGTCAAAAATGAAAAGTGTCACCATGAAAAATGTCAAAAATGACAAATTTCAAGATGGCAAATGTAAAAGATGTCAAATGACAAATGTCACAATGCTAAATGTCAAAAATGAAAAGTGTCAAAAATGACAAATTTCAAGATGGCAAATGTCTAAGATGTCAAATGACAAATGTCACAATGCTAAATGTCAAAAATGAAAAGTGTCACCGTGAAAAATGTCAAAAATGACAAATTTCAAGATGGCAAATGTCAAAGATATCAAATGACAAATATCACAATGCTAAATGTCAAAAAAGAAAAGTGTCACCATGAAAAATGTCAAAAATGACAAATTTCAAGATGGCAAATTTCTAAAATGTCGAATGACAAATGTCACAATGCTAAATGTCAAAAATGAAAAGTGTCCCCATAAAAAATGTCAATAATGACAAATTTCAAAATGGCAAATGTCAAAGATGTCAAATGACAAATGTCACAATGATAAATGTCAAAAATGAAAAGTGTCACCATGAAAAATGTCAAAAATGACAAATTTCAAGATGGCAAATGTCAAAGATGTCAAATGACAAATGTCACAATGCTAAATGTCAAAAATGAAAAGTGTCACCATGAAAAATGTTAAAAATGACAAATTTCAAGATGGCAAATATCAAAGATGTCAAATGACAAATGTCACAATGCTAAATGTCAAAAATGACAAATTTCAAGATGGCAAATGTCAAAGATGTTAAATGACAAATGTCACAATGCTAAATGTCAAAAATGAAAAGTGTCACTATGAAAAATGTCAAAAATGACAAATTTCAAGATGGCAAATGTCAAAGATGTCAAATGACAAATTTCACAATGCTAAATGTCAAAAATGAAAAGTGTCACCATGAAAAATGTCAAAAATAACAAATTTCAAGATGGCAAATGTCAAAGATATCAAATGACAAATATCACAATGCTAAATGTCAAAAAAGAAAAGTGTCACCATGAAAAATGTCAAAAATGACAAATTTCAAGATGGCAAATTTCAAAAATGTCGAATGACAAATGTCACAATGCTAAATGTCAAAAATGAAAAGTGTCCCCATAAAAAATGTCAATAATGACAAATTTCAAGATGGCAAATGTCAAAGATGTCAAATGACAAATGTCACAATGATAAATGTCAAAAATGAAAAGTGTCACCATGAAAAATGTCAAAAATGACAAATTTCAAGATGGCAAATGTCAAAGATGTCAAATGACAAATGTCACAATGCTAAATGTCAAAAATGAAAAGTGTCACCATGAAAAATGTCAAAAATGACAAATTTCAAGATGGCAAATATCAAAGATGTCAAATGACAAATGTCACAATGCTAAATGTCAAAAATGACAAATTTCAAGATGGCAAATGTCAAAGATGTTAAATGACAAATGTCACAATGCTAAATGTCAAAAATGAAAAGTGTCACTATGAAAAATGTCAAAAATGACAAATTTCAAGATGGCAAATGTCAAAGATGTCAAATGACAAATGTCACAATGCTAAATGTCAAAAATGAAAAGTGTCACCATGAAAAATGTCAAAAATAACAAATTTCAAGATGGCAAATGTCAAAGATGTCAAATGACAAATATCACAATGCTAAATGTCAAAAATGAAAAGTGTCACCATGAAAAATGTCAAAAATGAAAAATTTCAAGATGGCAAATGTCAAAGATGTCAAATGACAAATGTCACAATGCTAAATGTCAAAAATGAAAAGTGTCACCATGAAAAATGTCAAAAATAACAAATTTCAAGATGGCAAATGTCAAAGATGTCAAATGACAAATGTCACAATGCTAAATGTCAAAAATGACAAATTTTAAGATGGCAAATGTCAAAGATGTCAAATGACAAATGTCACAATGCTAAATGTCAAAAATGAAAAGTGTCACCATGAAAAATGTTAAAAATGACAAATTTCAAGATGGCAAATGTCAATGATGTCAAATGACAAATGTCACAATGCTAAATGTCAAAAATAAAAAGTGTCACCATGAAAAATGTCAAAAATGACAAATTTCAAGATGGCAAATATCAAAGATGTCAAATGACAAATGTCACAATGCTAAATGTCAAAAATGACAAATTTTAAGATGGCAAATGTCAAAGATGTCAAATGACAAATGTCACAATGCTAAATGTCAAAAATGAAAAGTGTCACCATGAAAAATGTCAAAAATGACAAATTTCAAGATAGCAAATGTCAAAGATGTCAAATGACAAATGTCACAATGCTAAATGTCAAAAATGAAAAGTGTCACCATGAAAAATGTCAAAAATAACAAATTTCAAGATGGCAAATGTCAAAGATGTCAAATGACAAATGTCACAATGCTAAATGTCAAAAATGAAAAGTGTCACCATGAAAAATGTCTAAAATGACAAATTTCAAGATGGCAAATGTCAAAGATGTCAAATGACAAATGTCACAATGCTAAATGTCAAAAATAAAAAGTGTCACCATGAAAAATATCAAAAATAACAAATTTCAAGATGGCAAATATCAAAGATGTCAAATGACAAATGTCACAATGCTAAATGTCAAAATTGAAAAGTGTCACCATGAAAAATGTCAAAAATGACAAATTTCAAGATGGCAAATGTCAAAACTGACAAATGTCACAATGCTAAATGTCAAAAATGATAAGTGTCACCATGAAAAATGTCAAAAATGACAAATTTCAAGATGGCAAATGTCCAATATGTCAAATGACAAATGTCACAATGCTAAATGTCAAAAATGACAAATTTCAAGATGGCAAATGTCAAAGATGTCAAATGACAAATGTCACAATGCTAAATGTCAAAAATGAAAAGTGTCACCATGAAAAATGTCAAAAATGACAAATTTCAAGATGGCAAATGTCCGAGATGTCAAATGACAAATGTCACAATGCTATATGTCAAAAATGAAAAGTGTCACCATGAAAAATGTCAAAAATGACAAATTTCAAGATGGCAAATGTAAAAGATGTCAAATGACAAATGTCACAATGCTAAATGTCAAAAATGAAAAGTGTCAAAAATGACAAATTTCAAGATGGCAAATGTCTAAGATGTCAAATGACAAATGTCACAATGCTAAATGTCAAAAATGAAAAGTGTCACCGTGAAAAATGTCAAAAATGACAAATTTCAAGATGGCAAATGTCAAAGATATCAAATGACAAATATCACAATGCTAAATGTCAAAAAAGAAAAGTGTCACCATGAAAAATGTCAAAAATGACAAATTTCAAGATGGCAAATTTCAAAAATGTCGAATGACAAATGTCACAATGCTAAATGTCAAAAATGAAAAGTGTCCCCATAAAAAATGTCAATAATGACAAATTTCAAGATGGCAAATGTCAAAGATGTCAACTGACAAATGTCACAATGATAAATGTCAAAAATGAAAAGTGTCAGCATGAAAAATGTCAAAAATGACAAATTTCAAGATGGCAAATGTCAAAGATGTCAAATGACAAATGTCACAATGCTAAATGTCAAAAATGAAAAGTGTCACCATGAAAAATGTCAAAAATGACAAATTTCAAGATGGCAAATATCAAAGATGTCAAATGACAAATGTCACAATGCTAAATGTCAAAAATGACAAATTTCAAGATGGCAAATGTCAAAGATGTTAAATGACAAATGTCACAATGCTAAATGTCAAAAATGAAAAGTGTCACTATGAAAAATGTCAAAAATGACAAATTTCAAGATGGCAAATGTCAAAGATGTCAAATGACAAATGTCACAATGCTAAATGTCAAAAATGAAAAGTGTCACCATGAAAAATGTCCAAAATAACAAATTTCAAGATGGCAAATGTCAAAGATGTCAAATGACAAATATCACAATGCTAAATGTCAAAAATGAAAAGTGTCACCATGAAAAATGTCAAAAATGAAAAATTTCAAGATGGCAAATGTCAAAGATGTCAAATGACAAATGTCACAATGCTAAATGTCAAAAATGAAAAGTGTCACCATGAAAAATGTC
Source organism: Altica lythri (assembly GCA_964028335.1). NCBI lineage: Eukaryota > Metazoa > Arthropoda > Insecta > Coleoptera > Chrysomelidae > Altica > Altica lythri. The sequence continues at coordinate 9,462,591 of OZ034800.1, read as the reverse complement.
AAAAATAACAAATTTCAAGATGGCAAATGTCAAAGATGTCAAATGACAAATGTCACAATGCTAAATGTCAAAAATGACAAATTTTAAGATGGCAAATGTCAAAGATGTCAAATGACAAATGTCACAATGCTAAATGTCAAAAATGAAAAGTGTCACCATGAAAAATGTTAAAAATGACAAATTTCAAGATGGCAAATGTCAATGATGTCAAATGACAAATGTCACAATGCTAAATGTCAAAAATAAAAAGTGTCACCATGAAAAATGTCAAAAATGACAAATTTCAAGATGGCAAATATCAAAGATGTCAAATGACAAATGTCACAATGCTAAATGTCAAAAATGACAAATTTTAAGATGGCAAATGTCAAAGATGTCAAATGACAAATGTCACAATGCTAAATGTCAAAAATGAAAAGTGTCACCATGAAAAATGTCAAAAATGACAAATTTCAAGATAGCAAATGTCAAAGATGTCAAATGACAAATGTCACAATGCTAAATGTCAAAAATGAAAAGTGTCACCATGAAAAATGTCAAAAATAACAAATTTCAAGATGGCAAATGTCAAAGATGTCAAATGACAAATGTCACAATGCTAAATGTCAAAAATGAAAAGTGTCACCATGAAAAATGTCTAAAATGACAAATTTCAAGATGGCAAATGTCAAAGATGTCAAATGACAAATGTCACAATGCTAAATGTCAAAAATAAAAAGTGTCACCATTAAAAATATCAAAAATAACAAATTTCAAGATGGCAAATGTCAAAGATGTCAAATGACAAATGTCACAATGCTAAATGTCAAAAATGAAAAGTGTCACCATGAAAAATGTCAAAAATGACAAATTTTAAGATGGCAAATGTCAAAACTGACAAATGTCACAATGCTAAATGTCAAAAATGATAAGTGTCACCATGAAAAATGTCAAAAATGACAAATTTCAAGATGGCAAATGTCCAATATGTCAAATGACAAATGTCACAATGCTAAATGTCAAAAATGACAAATTTCAAGATGGCAAATGTCAAAGATGTCAAATGACAAATGTCACAATGCTAAATGTCAAAAATGAAAAGTGTCACCATGAAAAATGTCAAAAATGACAAATTTCAAGATGGCAAATGTCAAAGATGTCAAATGACAAATGTCACAATGCTAAATGTCAAAAATGAAAAGTGTCACCTTGAAAAATGTCAAAAATAACAAATTTTAAGATGGCAAATGTCAAAGATGTCAAATGACAAATGTCACAATGCTAAATGTCAAAAATGAAAAGTGTCACCATGAAAAATGTCAAAAATGACAAATTTCAAGATGGCAAATGTCAAAGATGTCAAATGACAAATGTCACAATGCTAAATGTCAAAAATGATAAGTGTCACCATGAAAAATGTCAAAAATGACAAATTTCAAGATTGCAAATGTCCAAGATGTCAAGTGACAAATATCACAAAGCTAAATGTCAAAAATGAAAAGTGTCACCATGAAAAATGTCAAAAATGACAAATTTAAAGATGGCAAATGTCAAAGATGTCAAATGACAAATGTCACAATGCTAAATGTCAAAAATGAAAAGTGTCCCCATGAAAAATGTCAATAATGACAAATTTCAAGATGGCAAATGTCAAAGATGTCAAATGACAAATGTCACAATGCTAAATGTCAAAAATGAAAAGTGTCACCATAAAAAATGTCAAAAATGACAAATTTCAAGATGGCAAATGTCTAAGATGTCAAATGACAAATGTCACAATGCTAAATGTCAAAAATGAAAAGTGTCACCGTGAAAAATGTCAAAAATGACAAATTTCAAGATGGCAAATGTCAAAGATATCAAATGACAAATATCACAATGCTAAATGTCAAAAAAGAAAAGTGTCACCATGAAAAATGTCAAAAATGACAAATTTCAAGATGGCAAATTTCAAAAATGTCGAATGACAAATGTCACAATGCTAAATGTCAAAAATGAAAAGTGTCCCCATAAAAAATGTCAATAATGACAAATTTCAAGATGGCAAATGTCAAAGATGTCAAATGACAAATGTCACAATGATAAATGTCAAAAATGAAAAGTGTCAGCATGAAAAATGTCAAAAATGACAAATTTCAAGATGGCAAATGTCAAAGATGTCAAATGACAAATGTCACAATGCTAAATGTCAAAAATGAAAAGTGTCACCATGAAAAATGTCAAAAATGACAAATTTCAAGATGGCAAATATCAAAGATGTCAAATGACAAATGTCACAATGCTAAATGTCAAAAATGACAAATTTCAAGATGGCAAATGTCAAAGATGTTAAATGACAAATGTCACAATGCTAAATGTCAAAAATGAAAAGTGTCACTATGAAAAATGTCAAAAATGACAAATTTCAAGATGGCAAATGTCAAAGATGTCAAATGACAAATGTCACAATGCTAAATGTCAAAAATGAAAAGTGTCACCATGAAAAATGTCCAAAATAACAAATTTCAAGATGGCAAATGTCAAAGATGTCAAATGACAAATATCACAATGCTAAATGTCAAAAATGAAAAGTGTCACCATGAAAAATGTCAAAAATGAAAAATTTCAAGATGGCAAATGTCAAAGATGTCAAATGACAAATGTCACAATGCTAAATGTCAAAAATGAAAAGTGTCACCATGAAAAATGTCAAAAATAACAAATTTCAAGATGGCAAATGTCAAAGATGTCAAATGACAAATGTCACAATGCTAAATGTCAAAAATGACAAATTTTAAGATGGCAAATGTCAAAGATGTCAAATGACAAATGTCACAATGCTAAATGTCAAAAATGAAAAGTGTCACCATGAAAAATGTTAAAAATGACAAATTTCAAGATGGCAAATGTCAATGATGTCAAATGACAAATGTCACAATGCTAAATGTCAAAAATAAAAAGTGTCACCATGAAAAATGTCAAAAATGACAAATTTCAAGATGGCAAATATCAAAGATGTCAAATGACAAATGTCACAATGCTAAATGTCAAAAATGACAAATTTTAAGATGGCAAATGTCAAAGATGTCAAATGACAAATGTCACAATGCTAAATGTCAAAAATGAAAAGTGTCACCATGAAAAATGTCAAAAATGACAAATTTCAAGATAGCAAATGTCAAAGATGTCAAATGACAAATGTCACAATGCTAAATGTCAAAAATGAAAAGTGTCACCATGAAAAATGTCAAAAATAACAAATTTCAAGATGGCAAATGTCAAAGATGTCAAATGACAAATGTCACAATGCTAAATGTCAAAAATGAAAAGTGTCACCATGAAAAATGTCTAAAATGACAAATTTCAAGATGGCAAATGTCAAAGATGTCAAATGACAAATGTCACAATGCTAAATGTCAAAAATAAAAAGTGTCACCATGAAAAATATCAAAAATAACAAATTTCAAGATGGCAAATGTCAAAGATGTCAAATGACAAATGTCACAATGCTAAATGTCAAAAATGAAAAGTGTCACCATGAAAAATGTCAAAAATGACAAATTTCAAGATGGCAAATGTCAAAACTGACAAATGTCACAATGCTAAATGTCAAAAATGATAAGTGTCACCATGAAAAATGTCAAAAATGACAAATTTCAAGATGGCAAATGTCCAATATGTCAAATGACAAATGTCACAATGCTAAATGTCAAAAATGACAAATTTCAAGATGGCAAATGTCAAAGATGTCAAATGACAAATGTCACAATGCTAAATGTCAAAAATGAAAAGTGTCACCATGAAAAATGTCAAAAATGACAAATTTCAAGATGGCAAATGTCAAAGATGTCAAATGACAAATGTCACAATGCTAAATGTCAAAAATGAAAAGTGTCACCTTGAAAAATGTCAAAAATAACAAATTTTAAGATGGCAAATGTCAAAGATGTCAAATGACAAATGTCACAATGCTAAATGTCAAAAATGAAAAGTGTCACCATGAAAAATGTCAAAAATGACAAATTTCAAGATGGCAAATGTCAAAGATGTCAAATGACAAATGTCACAATGCTAAATGTCAAAAATGATAAGTGTCACCATGAAAAATGTCAAAAATGACAAATTTCAAGATTGCAAATGTCCAAGATGTCAAGTGACAAATATCACAAAGCTAAATGTCAAAAATGAAAAGTGTCACCATGAAAAATGTCAAAAATGACAAATTTAAAGATGGCAAATGTCAAAGATGGCAAATGTCAAAGATGTCAAATGACAAATGTCACAATGCTAAATGTCAAAAATGAAAAGTGTCCCCATGAAAAATGTCAATAATGACAAATTTCAAGATGGCAAATGTCAAAGATGTCAAATGACAAATGTCACAATGCTAAATGTCAAAAATGAAAAGTGTCACCATAAAAAATGTCAAAAATGACAAATTTCAAGATGGCAAATGTCAAAGATGTCGAATATAACAAATGTCACAATGCTAAATGTCAAAAATGAAAAGTGTCACCATTAAAAATGTCAAAAATGACAAATTTCAAGATGGCAAATGTCAAAGATGTCAAATGACAATTGTCACAATGCTAAATGTCAAAAATGAAAAGTGTCACCATGAAAAATGTCAAAAATGACAAATTTCAAGATGGCAAATATCAAAGATGTCAAATGACAAATGTCACAATGCTAAATGTCAAAAATGACAAATTTCAAGATGGCAAATGTCAAAGATGTCAAATGACAAATGTCACAATGCTAAATGTCAAAAATAAAAAGTGTCACCATGAAAAATGTCAAAAATGACAAATTTCAAAATGGCAAATGTCAAAGATGTCAAATGACAAATGTCACAATGCTAAATGTCAAAAATGAAAAGTGTCACTATGAAAACTGTCAAAAATGACAAATTTCAAGATGGCAAATGTCAAAGATGTCAATTGACAAATGTCACAATGCTAAATGTCAAAAATGAAAAGTGTCACCATGAAAAATGTCAAAAATAACAAATTTCAAGATGGCAAATGTCAAAGATGTCAAATGACAAATGTCACAATGCTAAATGTCAAAAATGAAAAGTGTCACCATGAAAAATGTTAAAAATGACAAATTTCAAGATGGCAAATGTCAAAACTGGCAAATGTCACAATGCTAAATGTCAAAAATGATAAGTGTCACCATGAAAAATGTCAAAAATGACAAATTTCAAGATGGCAAATATCCAAGATGTCAAATGACAAATGTCACAATGCTAAATGTCAAAAATGACAAATTTCAAGATGGCAAATGTCAAAGATGTCAAATGACAAATGTCACAATGCTAAATGTCAAAAATGAAAAGTGTCACCATGAAAAATGTCAAAAATGACAAATTTCAAGATGGCAAATGTCAAAGATGTCAAATGACAAATGTCACAATGCTAAATGTCAAAAATGAAAAGTGTCACCATGAAAAATGTCAAAAATAACAAATTTCAAGATGGCAAATGTCAAAGATGTCAAATGACAAATGTCACAATGCTAAATGTCAAAAATGACAAATTTCAAGATGGCAAATGTCAAAGATGTCAAATGACAAATGTCACAATGCTAAATGTCAAAAATGAAAAGTGTCACCATGAAAAATGTCAAAAATGACAAATTTCAAGATGGCAAATGTAAAAGATGTCAAATGACAAATGTCACAATGCTAAATGTCAAAAATCAAAAGTGTCACCATGGAAAATGTCAAAAATAACAAATTTCAAGATGGCAAATGTCAAAGATGTCAAATGACAAATGTCACAATGCTAAATGTCAAAAATGAAAAGTGTCACCATGAAAAATGTCAAAAATAACAAATTTCAAGATGGCAAATGTCAAAGATGTCAAATGATAAATGTCACAATGCTAAATGTCAAAAATGAAAAGTGTCACCATGAAAAATGTCAAAAATGACAAATTTCAAGATGGCAAATGTCAAAGATGTCAAATGACAAATGTCACAATGCTAAATGTCAAAAATGAAAAGTGTCACCATGAAAAATTTCAAAAATAACAAATTTCAAGATGGCAAATGTCAAAGATGTCAAATGACAAATGTCACAATGCTAAATGTCAAAAATGAAAAGTGTCACCATGAAAAATGTCAAAAATGACAAATTTTAAGATGGCAAATGTCAAAACTGACAAATGTCATAATGCTAAATGTCAAAAATGATAAGTGTCACCATGAAAAATGTCAAAAATGACAAATTTCAAGATGGCAAATGTCCAAGATGTCAAATGACAAATATCACAATGCTAAATGTCAAAAATGACAAATTTCAAAATGGCAAATGTCAAAGATGTCAAATGACAAATGTCACAATGCTAAATGTCAAAAATGAAAAGTGTCACCATGAAAAATGTCAAAAATGACAAATTTCAAGATGGCAAATGTAAAAGATGTCAAATGACAAATGTCACAATGCTAAATGTCAAAAATGAAAAGTGTCACCATGAAAAATGTCAAAAATAACAAATTTCAAGATGGCAAATGTCAAAGATGTCAAATGACAAATGTCACAATGCTAAATGTCAAAAATGAAAAGTGTCACCATGAAAAATGTCAAAAATGACAAATTTCAAGATGGCAATTGTCAAAACTGACAAATGTCACAATGCTAAATGTCAAAAATGATAAGTGTCACCATGAAAAATGTCAAAAATGACAAATTTCAAGATGGCAAATGTCCAAGATGTCAAATGACAAATGTCACAATGCTAAATGTCAAAAATGACAAATTTCAAGATGGCAAATGTCAAAGATGTCAAATGACAAATGTCACAATGCTAAATGTCAAAAATAAAAAGTGTCACCATGAAAAATGTCAAAAATGACAAATTTCAAGATGGCAAATGTCAAAGATGTCAAATGACAAATGACACAATGCTAAATGTCAAAAATGAAAAATTTCAAGATGGCAAATGTCAAAGATGTCAAATGACAAATGACACAATGCTAAATGTCAAAAATGAAAAGTGTCACCATGAAAAATGTCAAAAATGACAAATTTCAAGATGGCAAATGTCAAAGATGTCAAATGACAAATGTCAAAATGCTAAATGTCAAAAATGAAAAGTGTCACCATGAAAAATGTCAAAAATGACAAATTTCAAGATGGCAAATGTCAAAGATGTCAAATGACAAATGTCACAATGCTAAATGTCAAAAATGAAAAGTGTCACCATTAAAAATGTCAAAAATAACAAATTTCAAGATAGCAAATGTCAAAGATGTCAAATGACAAATGTCACAATGCTAAATGTCAAAAATGAAAAGTGTCACCATGAAAAATGTCAAAAATGACAAATTTTAAGATGGCAAATGTCAAAGATGTCAAATGACAAATGTCACAATGCTAAATGTCAAAAATGAAAAGTGTCACCATGAAAAATGTCAAAAATAACAAAGTTCAAGATGGCAAATGTCAAAGATGTCAAATGACAAATGTCACAATGCTAAATGTCAAAAATGAAAAGTGTCACCATGAAAAATGTCAAAAATGACAAATTTCAAGATGGCAAATGTCAAAACTGACAAATGTCACAATGCTAAATGTCAAAAATAATAAGTGTCACCATGAAAAATGTCAAAAATGACAAATTTCTGGATGGCAAATGTCCAAGATGTCAAATGACAAATGTCACAATGCTAAATGTCAAAAATGACAAATTTCAAGATGGCAAATGTCAAAGATGTCAAATGACAAATGTCACAATGCTAAATGTCAAAAATGAAAAGTGTCACCATGAAAAATGTCAAAAATGACAAATTTCAAGATGGCAAATGTCAAAGATGTCAAATGACAAATGTCACAATGCTAAATGTCAAAAATGAAAAGTGTCACCATGAAAAATGTCAAAAATAACAAATTTCAAGATGGCAAATGTCAAAGATGTCAAATGACAAATGTCACAATGCTAAATGTCAAAAATGAAAAGTGTCACCATGAAAAATGTCAAAAATGACAAATTTCAAGATGGCAAATGTCAAAGATGTCAAATGACAAATGTCACAATGCTAAATGTCAAAAATGAAAAGTGTCACCATGAAAAATGTCAAAAATGACAAATTTCAAGATGGCAAATGTCAAAGATGTCAAATGACAAATGTCACAATGCTAAATGTCAAAAATAAAAAGTGTCACCATGAAAAATATCAAAAATCACAAATTTCAAGATGGCAAATGTCAAAGATGTCAAATGACAAATGTCACAATGCTAAATGTCAAAAATGAAAAGTGTCACCATGAAAAATGTCAAAAATGACAAATTTCAAGATGGCAAATATGAAAACTGACAAATATCACAATGCTAAATGTCAAAAATGATAAGTGCCACCATGAAAAATGTCAAAAATGACAAATTTCAAGATGGCAAATGTCCAAGATGTCAAATGACAAATGTCACAATGCTAAATGTCAAAAATGAAAAGTGTCACCATGAAAAATGTCAAAAATGACAAATTTCAAGATGGCAAATGTCAAAGATGTCAAATGACAAATGTCACAATGCTAAATGTCAAAAATAAAAAGTGTCAAAAATGACAAATTTCAAGATGGCAAATGTCTAAGATGTCAAATGACAAATGTCACAATGCTAAATGTCAAAAATGAAAAGTGTCACCATGAAAAATGTCAAAAATAACAAATTTCAAGATGGCAAATGTCCAAGATGTCAAATGACAAATGTCACAATGCTAAATGTCAAAAATGACAAATTTCAAGATGGCAAATGTCAAAGATGTCAAATGACAAATGTCACAATGCCAAATGTCAAAAATGAAAAGTGTCACCATAAAAAATGTCAAAAATGACAAATTTCAAGATGGCAAATGTCAAAGATGTCAAATGACAAATGTCACAATGCTAAATGTCAAAAATGAAAAGTGTCACCATAAAAAATGTCAAAAATAACAAATTTCAAGATGGCAAATGTCAAAGATGTCAAAACTGACAAATGTCACAATGCTAAATGTCAAAAATGATAAGTGTCACCATGAAAAATGTCAAAAATGACAAATTTTAAGATGGCAAATGTCCAAGATGTCAAATGACAAATGTCACAATGCTAAATGTCAAAAATGAAAAGTGTCACCATGAAAAATGTCAAAAATAACAAATTTCAAGATGGCAAATGTCAAAGATGTCAAATGACAAATGTCACAATGCTAAATGTCAAAAATGAAAAGTGTCACCATGAAAAATGTTAAAAATGACAAATTTTAAGATGGCAAATGTCAAAACTGACAAATGTCATAATGCTAAATGTCAAAAATGATAAGTGTCACCATGAAAAATGTCAAAAATGACAAATTTCAAGATGGCAAATGTCCAAGATGTCAAATGACAAATGTCACAATGCTAAATGTCAAAAATGACAAATTTCAAGATGGCAAATGTCAAAGATGTCAAATGACAAATGTCACAAAGCTAAATGTCAAAAATGAAAAGTGTCACCATCAAAAATGTCAAAAATGACAAATTTCAAGATTGCAAATGTCAAAGATGTCAAATGACAAATGTCACAATGCTAAATGTCAAAAATGAAAAGTGTCACCATGAAAAATGTCAAAAATAACAAATTTCAAGATGACAAATGTCAAAGATGTCAAATGACAAATGTCACAATGCTAAATGTCAAAAATGAAAAGTGTCACCATGAAAAATGTCAAAAATGACAAATTTCAAGATGGCAAATGTCAAAACTGACAAATGTCACAATGCTAAATGTCAAAAATGATAAGTGTCACCATGAAAAATGTCAAAAATGACAAATTTCAAGATGGCAAATGTCCAAGATGTCAAATGACAAATGTCACAATGCTAAATGTCAAAAATGACAAATTTCAAGATGGCAAATATCAAAGATGTCAAATGAAAAATGTCACAATGATAAATGTCAAAAATGAAAAGTGTCACCATGAAAAATGTCAAAAATAACAAATTTCAAGATGGCAAATGTCAAAGATGTCAAATGACAAATATCACAATGCTAAATGTCAAAAATGAAAAGTGTCCCCATGAAAAATGTCAAAAATGACAAATTTCAAGATGGCAAATGTCAAAGATGTCAAATGACAAATGTCACAATGCTAAATCTCAAAAATGAAAAGTGTCACCATGAAAAATGTCAAAAATAACAAATTTCAAGATGGCAAATGTCAAAGATGTCAAATGACAAATGTCACAATGCTAAATGTCAAAAATGAAAAGTGTCACCATGAAAAATGTCAAAAATGACAAATTTCAAGATGGCAAATGTCAAAGATGTCAAATGACAAATGTAACAATGCTAAATGTCAAAAATGAAAAGTGTCACCATGAAAAATGTCAAAAATGACAAATTTCAAGATGGCAAATGTCAAAGATGTCAAATGACAAATGTCACAATGCTAAATGTCAAAAATAAAAAGTGTCACCATGAAAAATATCAAAAATCACAATTTTCAAGATGGCAAATGTCAAAGATGTCAAATGACAAATGTCACAATGCTAAATGTCAAAAATGAAAAGTGTCACCATGAAAAATGTCAAAAATGACAAATTTCAAGATGGCAAATATGAAAACTGACAAATATCACAATGCTAAATGTCAAAAATGATAAGTGTCACCATGAAAAATGTCAAAAATGACAAATTTCAAGATGGCAAATGTCCAAGATGTCAAATGACAAATGTCACAATGCTAAATGTCAAAAATGAAAAGTGTCACCATGAAAAATGTCAAAAATGACAAATTTCAAGATGGCAAATGTCAAAGATGTCAAATGACAAATGTCACAATGCTAAATGTCAAAAATAAAAAGTGTCAAAAATGACAAATTTCAAGATGGCAAATGTCCAAGATGTCAAATGACAAATGTCACAATGCTAAATGTAAAAAATGAAAAGTGTCACCATGAAAAATGTCAAAAATGACAAATTTCAAGATGGCAAATGTCAAAGATGTCAAATGACAAATGTCACAATGCTAAATGTCAAAAATAAAAAGTGTCAAAAATGACAAATTTCAAGATGGCAAATGTCTAAGATGTCAAATGACAAATGTCACAATGCTAAATGTCAAAAATGAAAAGCGTCACCATGAAAAATGTCAAAAATAACAAATTTCAAGATGGCAAATGTCCAAGATGTCAAATGACAAATGTCACAATGCTAAATGTCAAAAATGACAAATTTCAAGATGGCAAATGTCAAAGATGTCAAATGACAAATGTCACAATGCTAAATGTCAAAAATGAAAAGTGTCAACATAAAAAATGTCAAAAGTGGCAAATTTTAAGATGGCAAATGTCAAAACTGACAAATGTCATAATGCTAAATGTCAAAAATGATAAGTGCCACCATGAAAAATGTTAAAAATGACAAATTTCAAGATGGCAAATGTCCAAGATGTCAAATGACAAATGTCACAATGCTAAATGTCAAAAATGACAAATTTCAAGATGGCAAATGTCAAAGATGTCAAATGACACATGTCACAATGCTAAATGTCAAAAATGAAAAGTGTCACCATGAAAAATGTCAAAAATGACAAATTTCAAGATGGCAAATGTCAAAGATGTCAAATGACAAGTGTCACAATGCTAAATGTCAAAAATGAAAAGTGTCACCATGAAAAATGTCAAAAATAACAAATTTCAAGATGGCAAATGTCAAACATGTCAAATGACAAATGTCACAATGCTAAATGTCAAAAATGAAAAGTGTCACCATGAAAAATGTCAAAAATGACAAATTTCAAGATGGCAAATGTCAAAACTGACAAATGTCACAATGCTAAATGTCAAAAATGATAAGTGTCACCATGAAAAATGTCAAAAATGACAAATTTCAAGATGGCAAATGTCAAAGATGTCAAATGACAAATGTCACAATGCTAAATGTCAAAAATGAAAAGTGTCACCAGGAAAAATGTCAAAAATAACAAATTTCAAGATGGCAAATGTCAAAGATGTCAAATGACAAATTTCACAATGCTAAATGTCAAAAATGACAAATTTCAAGATGGCAAATGTCAAAGATGTCAAATGACAAATGTCACAATGCTAAATGTCAAAAATGATAAGTGTCACCATGAAAAATGTCAAAAATAACAAATTTCAAGATGGCAAATGTCCAAGATGTCAAATGACAAATGTCACAATGCTAAATGTCAAAAATGACAAATTTCAAGATGGCAAATGTCAAAGATGTCAACTGACAAATTTCACAATGCTAAACGTCACAAATGAAAAGTGTCACCATGAAAAATGTCAAAAATGACAAATTTTAAGATGGCAAATGTCAAAGATGTCAAATGACAAATGTCACAATGCTAAATGTCAAAAATGAAAAGTGTCACCCTGAAAAATGTCAAAAATAACAAATTTCAAGATGGCAAATATCAAAGATGTCAAATGACAAATTTCACAATGCTTAATGTCAAAAATGATAAGTGTCACCATGAAAAATGTCAAAAATGACAAATTTCAAGATGGCAAATGTCCAAGATGTCAAATGACAAATGTCACAATGCTTAATGTCAAAAATGACAAATTTCAAGATGGCAAATGACAAATGTCACAATGCTAAATGTCAAAAATGAAAAGTGTCACCATGAAAAATGTCAAAAATGACAAATTTCAAAATGGCAAATGTCAAAAATGTCAAATGACAAATGTCACAATGCTAAATGTCAAAAATGAAAAGTGTCACCATGAAAAATGTCAAAAATGACAAATTTTAAGATGGCAAATATCAAAGATGTCAAATGACAAATGTCACAATGCTAAATGTCAAAAATGAAAAGTGTCACCATGAAAAATGTCAAAAATAACAAATTTCAAGATGGCAAATGTCAAAGATGTCAAATGACAAATGTCACAATGCTAAATGTCAAAAATGAAAAGTTTCACCATGAAAAATGTCAAAAATGACAAATTTTAAGATGGCAAATGTCAAAGATGTCAAATGACAAATGTCACAAAGCTAAATGTCAAAAATGAAAAGTGTCACCATGAAAAATGTCAAAAATAACAAATTTCAAGATGGCAAATGTCAAAGATGTCAAATGACAAATGTTACAATGCTAAATGTCAAAAATGAAAAGTGTCACCATGAAAAATGTCAAAAATGACAAATTTCAAGATGGCAAATGTCAAAACTGACAAATGTCACAATGCTAAATGTCAAAAATGATAAGTGTCACCATGAAAAATGTCAAAAATGACAAATTTCAAGATGGCAAATGTCCAAGATGTCAAATGACAAATGTCACAATGCTAGATGTCAAAAATGACAAATTTCAAGATGGCAAATGTCAAAGATGTCAAATGACAAATGTCACAATGCTAAATGTCAAAAATGAAAAGTGTCACCATGAAAAATGTCAAAAATGACAAATTTCAAGATGGCAAATGTCAAAGATGTCAAATGACAAATGTCACAATGCTAAATGTCAAAAATGAAAAGTGTCACCATGAAAAATGTCAAAAATAACAAATTTCAAGATGGCAAATGTCAAAGATGTCAAGTGACAAATGTCACAATGCTAAATGTCAAAAATGAAAAGTGTCACCATGAAAAATATCAAAAATGTCAAATTTCAAGATGGCAAATGTCAAAGATGTCAAATGACAAATGTCACAAGGCTAAATGTCAAAAATGAAAAGTGTCACCATGAAAAAGGTCAAAAATGACAAATTTCAAGATGGCAAATGTCAAAGATGTCAAATGACAAATGTCACAATGCTAAATGTCAAAAATGAAAAGTGTCACCATGAAAAATGTCAAAAATGTCAAAGATGTCAAATGACAAATGTCACAATGCTAAATGTCAAAAATGAAAAGTGTCACCATGAAAAATGTCAAAAATGACAAATTTCAAGATGGCAAATGTCAAAACTGACAAATGTCACAATGCTAAATGTCAAAAATGACAAATTTCAAGATGGCAAATGTCCAAGATGTCAAATGACAAATGTCACATTGCTAAATGTCAAAAATGAAAAGTGTCACCATAAAAAATGTCAAAAATGACAAATTTCAAGATGGCAAATGTAAAAGATGTCAAATGACAAATGTCACAATGCTAAATGTCAAAAATGAAAAGTGTCAAAAATGACAAATTTAAAGATGGCAAATGTCTAAGATGTCAAATGACAAATGTCACAATGCTAAATGTCAAAAATGAAAAGTGTCACCGTGAAAAATGTCAAAAATGACAAATTTCAAGATGGCAAATGTCAAAGATGTCAAATGACAAATGTCACAATGATAAATGTCAAAAATGAAAAGTGTCACCATGAAAAATGTCAAAAATGACAAATTTCAAGATGGCAAATGTCAAAGATGTCAAATGACAAATGTCACAATGCTAAATGTCAAAAATGAAAAATGTCCCCATGAAAAATGTCAATAATGACAACTTTCAAAATGGCAAATGTCAAAGATGTCAAATGACAAATGTCACAAAGCTAAATGTCAAAAATGAAAAGTGTCACCATGAAAAATGTCAAAAATGACAAATTTCAAGATGGCAAATGTCAAAGATGTCAAATATGACAAATGTCACAATGATAAATGTCAAAAAAGAAAAGTGTCACCATGAAAAATGTCAAAAATGACAAATTTTAAGATGGCAAATGTCAAAGATGTCAAATGACAAATGTCACAATGCTAAATGTCAAAAATGAAAAGTGTCACCATGAAAAATGTCAAAAATGACAAATTTCAAGATGGAAAATATCAAAGATGTCAAATGACAAATGTCACAATGCTAAATGTCAAAAATGAAAAATTTCAAGATGGCAAATGTCAAAGATGTCAAATGACAAATGACACAATGCTAAATGTCAAAAATGAAAAGTGTCACCATGAAAAATGTCAAAAATGACAAATTTCAAGATGGCAAATGTCAAAGATGTCAAATGACAAATGTCACAATGCTAAATGTCAAAAATGAAAAGTGTCACCATGAAAAATGTCAAAAATGACAAATTTCAAGATGGCAAATGTCAAAGATGTCAAATGACAAATGTCACAATGCTAAATGTCAAAAATGAAAAGTGTCACCATGAAAAATGTCAAAAATAACAAATTTCAAGATGGCAAATATCAAAGATGTCAAAACTGACAAATGTCACAATGCTAAATGTCAAAAATGATAAGTGTCACCATGAAAAATGTCAAAAATGACAAATTTCAAGATGGCAAATGTCCAAGATGTTAAATGACAAATGTCACAATGCTAAATGTCAAAAATGACAAATTTCAAGATGGCAAATGTCAAAGATGTCAAATGACAAATGTCACAATGCTAAATGTCAAAAATGAAAAGTGTCACCATGAAAAATGTTAAAAATGACAAATTTCAAGATGGCAAATGTCAAAGATGTCAAATGACAAATGTCACAATGCTAAATGTCAAAAATGAAAAGTGTCACCATGAAAAATGTCAAAAATGACAAATTTCAAGATGGCAAATGTCAAAGATGTCAAATAACAAATGTCACAATGCTAAATGTCAAAAATGAAAAGTGTCACCATGAAAAATGTCAAAAATGACAAATTTCAAGATGGCAAATATCAAAGATGTCAAATGACAAATGTCACAATGCTAAATGTCAAAAATGACAAATTTCAAGATGGCAAATGTCAAAGATGACAAATGTCACAATGCTAAATGTCAAAAATGAAAAGTGTCACCATGAAAAATGTCAAAAATGACAAATTTCAAGATGGCAAATGTCAAAGATGTCAAATAACAAATGTCACAATGCTAAATGTCAATAATGAAAAGTGTCACCATGAAAAATGTCAAAAATAACAAATTTCAAGATGGCAAATGTCAAAGATGTCAAATGACAAATGTCACAATGCTAAATGTCAAAAATGAAAAGTGTCACCATGAAAAATGTCAAAAATGACAAATTTCAAGATGGCAAATGTCAAAACTGACAAATGTCACAATGCTAAATGTCAAAAATGATAAGTGTCACCATGAAAAATGTCAAAAATGACAAATTTCAGGATGGCAAATGTCCAAGATGTCAAATGACAAATGTCACAATGCTAAATGTCAAAAATGACAAATTTCAAGATGGCAAATGTCAAAGATGTCAAATGACAAATGTCACAATGCTAAATGTCAAAAATGAAAAGTGTCACCATGAAAAATGTCAAAAATGACAAATTTCAAGATGGCAAATGTCAAAGATGTCAAATGACAAATGTCACAATGCTAAATGTCAAAAATGAAAAGTGTCACCATGAAAAATGTCAAAAATAACAAATTTCAAGATGGCAAATGTCAAAGATGTCAAATGACAAATGTCACAATGCTAAATGTCAAAAATGAAAAGTGTCACCATGAAAAATGTCAAAAATGACAAATTTCAAGATGGCAAATGTCAAAGATGTCAAATGTCACAATGCTAAATGTCAAAAATGAAAAGTGTCACCATGAAAAATGTCAAAAATGACAAATTTCAAGATGGCAAATGTCAAAGATGTCAAATGACAAATGTCACAATGCTAAATGTCAAAAATAAAAAGTGTCACCATGAAAAATATCAAAAATCACAAATTTCAAGATGGCAAATGTCAAAGATGTCAAATGACAAATGTCACAATGCTAAATGTCAAAAATGAAAAGTGTCACCATGAAAAATGTCAAAAATGACAAATTTCAAGATGGCAAATATGAAAACTGACAAATATCACAAGGCTAAATGTCAAAAATGATAAGTGTCACCATGAAAAATGTCAAAAATGACAAATTTCAAGATGGCAAATGTCCAAGATGTCAAATGACAAATGTCACAATGCTAAATGTCAAAAATGAAAAGTGTCACCATGAAAAATGTCAAAAATGACAAATTTCAAGATGGCAAATGTCAAAGATGTCAAATGACAAATGTCACAATGCTAAATGTCAAAAATGAAAAGTGTCAAAAATGACAAATTTCAAGATGGCAAATGTCTAAGATGTCAAATGACAAATGTCACAATGCTAAATGTCAAAAATGAAAAGTGTCACCGTGAAAAATGTCAAAAATGACAAATTTCAAGATGGCAAATGTCAAAGATGTCAAATGACAAATATCACAATGCTAAATGTCAAAAATGAAAAGTGTCACCATGAAAAATGTCAAAAATGACAAATTTCAAGATGGCAAATGTCAAAAATGTCGAATGACAAATGTCACAATGCTAAATGTCAAAAATGAAAAGTGTCCCCATAAAAAATGTCAATAATGACAAATTTCAAGATGGCAAATGTCAAAGATGTCAAATGACAAATATCACAATGCTAAATGTCAAAAATGAAAAGTGTCACCATGAAAAATGTCAAAAATGACAAATTTCAAGATGGCAAATGTCAAAGATGTCAAATGACAAATGTCACAATGCTAAATGTCAAAAATGAAAAGTGTCACCATGAAAAATGTCAAAAATAACAAATTTCAAGATGGCAAATGTCAAAGATGTCAAATGACAAATGTCACAATGCTAAATGTCAAAAATGAAAAGTGTCACCATGAAAAATGTCAAAAATGACAAATTTCAAGATGGCAAATGTCAAAACTGACAAATGTCACAATGCTAAATGTCAAAAATGATAAGTGTCACCATGAAAAATGTCAAAAATGACAAATTTCAAGATGGCAAATGTCCAAGATGTCAAATGACAAATGTCACAATGCTAAATGTCAAAAATGACAAATTTCAAGATGGCAAATGTCAAAGATGTCAAATGACAAATGTCACAATGCTAAATGTCAAAAATGAAAAGTGTCACCATGAAAAATGTCAAAAATGGCAAATTTCAAGATGGCAAATGTCAAAGATGTCAAATGACAAATGTCACAATGCTAAATGTCAAAAATGAAAAGTGTCACCATGAAAAATGTCAAAAATAACAAATTTCAAGATGGCAAATGTCAAAGATGTCAAAACTGACAAACGTCACAATGCTAAATGTCAAAAATGATAAGTGTCACCATGAAAAATGTCAAAAATGACAAATTTCATGATGGCAAATGTCCAAGATGTCAAATGACAAATATCACAATGCTAAATGTCAAAAATGACAAATTTCAAGATGGCAAATGTCAAAGATGTCAAATGACAAATGTCACAATGCTAAATGTCAAAAATGAAAAGTGTCACCATGAAAAATGTTAAAAATGACAAATTTTAAGATGGCAAATGTCAATGATGTCAAATGACAAATGTCACAATGCTAAATGTCAAAAATGAAAAGTGTCACCATGAAAAATGTCAAAAATGACAAATTTCAAGATGGCAAATATCAAAGATGTCAAATGACAAATGTCACCATGAAAAATGTCAAAAATAACAAATTTCAAGATTGCAAATGTCAAAGATGTCAAATGACAAATGTCACAATGCTAAATGTCAAAAATGAAAAGTGTCACCATGAAAAATGTCTAAAATGACAAATTTCAAGATGGCAAATGTCAAAGATGTCAAATGACAAATGTCACAATGCTAAATGTCAAAAATAAAAAGTGTCACTATGAAAAATATCAAAAATAACAAACTTCAAGATGGCAAATGTCAAAGATGTCAAATGGCAAATGTCACAATGCTAAATGTCAAAAATGAAAAGTGTCACCATGAAAAATGTCAAAAATGACAAATTTCAAGATGGCAAATGTCAAAACTGACAAATGTCACAATGCTAAATGTCAAAAATGATAAGTGTCACCATGAAAAATGTCAAAAATGACAAATTTTAAGATGGCAAATGTCCAATATGTCAAATGACAAATGTCACAATGCTAAATGTCAAAAATGACAAATTTCAAGATGGCAAATGTCAAAGATGTCAAATGACAAATGTCACAATGCTAAATGTCAAAAATGAAAAGTGTCACCATGAAAAATGTCAAAAATGACAAATTTCAAGATGGCAAATGTCAAAGATGTCAAATGACAAATGTCACAATGCTAAATGTCAAAAATGAAAAGTGTCACCTTGAAAAATGTCAAAAATAACAAATTTTAAGATGGCAAATGTCAAAGATGTCAAATGACAAATGTCACAATGCTAAATGTCAAAAATGAAAAGTGTCACCATGAAAAATGTCAAAAATGACAAATTTCAAGATGGCAAATGTCAAAGATGTCAAATGACAAATGTCACAATGCTAAATGTCAAAAATGATAAGTGTCACCATGAAAAATGTCAAAAATGACAAATTTCAAGATTGCAAATGTCCAAGATGTCAAATGACAAATATCACAATGCTAAATGTCAAAAATGAAAAGTGTCACCATGAAAAATGTCAAAAATGACAAATTTCAAGATGGCAAATGTCAAAGATGTCAAATGACAAATGTCACAATGCTAAATGTCAAAAATAAAAAATGTCAAAAATGACAAATTTCAAGATGGCAAATGTCTAAGATGTCAAATGACAAATGTCACAATGCTAAATGTCAAAACTGAAAAGTGTCACCGTGAAAAATGTCAAAAATGACAAATTTCAAGATGGCAAATGTCAAAGATGTCAAATGACAAATGTCACAATGCTAAATGTCAAAAATGAAAAGTGTCCCCATGACAAATGTCAATAATGACAAATTTCAAGATGGCAAATGTCAAAGATGTCAAATGACAAATGTCACAATGCTAAATGTCAAAAATGAAAAGTGTCACCATAAAAAATGTCAAAAATGACAAATTTCAAGATGGCAAATGTCAAAGATGTCGAATATGACAAATGTCACAATGCTAAATGTCAAAAATGAAAAGTGTCACCATGAAAAATGTCAAAAATGACAAATTTCAAAATGGCAAATGTCAAAGATGTCAAATGACAAATGTCACAATGCTAAATGTCAAAAATGAAAAGTGTCACCACGAAAAATGTCAAAAATGACAAATTTCAAGATGGCAAATATCAAAGATGTCAAATGACAAATGTCACAATGCTAAATGTCAAAAATGACAAATTTCAAGATGGCAAATGTCAAAGATGTCAAATGACAAATGTCACAATGCTAAATGTCAAAAATGAAAAGTGTCACCATGAAAAATGTCAAAAATGACAAATTTCAAGATGGCAAATGTCAAAGATGTCAAATGACAAATGTCACAATGCTAAATGTCAAAAATGAAAAGTGTCAAAAATGACAAATTTCAAGATGGCAAATGCTAAGATGTCAAATGACAAATGTCACAATGCTAAATGTCAAAAATGAAAAGTGTCACCGTGAAAAATGTCAAAAATGACAAATTTCAAGATGGCAAATATGAAAACTGACAAATATCACAAGGCTAAATGTCAAAAATGATAAGTGTCACCATGAAAAATGTCAAAAATGACAAATTTCAAGATGGCAAATGTCAAAGATGTCAAATGACAAATGTCACAATGCTAAATGTCAAAAATGAAAAGTGTCAAAAATGACAAATTTCAAGATGGCAAATGTCAAAGATGTCAAATGACAAATGTCACAATGCTAAATGTCAAAAATGAAAAGTGTCACCATGAAAAATGTCAAAAATGACAAATTTCAAGATGGCAAATATGAAAACTGACAAATATCACAAGGCTAAATGTCAAAAATGATAAGTGTCACCATGAAAAATGTCAAAAATGACAAATTTCAAGATGGCAAATGTCCAAGATGTCAAATGACAAATGTCACAATGCTAAATGTCAAAAATGAAAAGTGTCACCATGAAAAATGTCAAAAATGACAAATTTCAAGATGGCAAATGTCAAAGATGTCAAATGACAAATGTCACAATGCTAAATGTCAAAAATGAAAAGTGTCAAAAATGACAAATTTCAAGATAGCAAATGTCTAAGATGTCAAATGACAAATGTCACAATGCTAAATGTCAAAAATGAAAAGTGTCACCGTGAAAAATGTCAAAAATGACAAATTTCAAGATGGCAAATGTCAAAGATGTCAAATGACAAATATCACAATGCTAAATGTCAAAAATGAAAAGTGTCACCATGAAAAATGTCAAAAATGACAAATTTCAAGATGGCAAATGTCAAAAATGTCGAATGACAAATGTCACAATGCTAAATGTCAAAAATGAAAAGTGTCCCCATAAAAAATGTCAATAATGACAAATTGCAAGATGGCAAATGTCAAAGATGTCAAATGACAAATGTCACAATGATAAATGTCAAAAATGAAAAGTGTCACCATGAAAAATGTCAAAAAGGACAAATTTCAAGATGGCAAATGTCAAAGATGTCAAATGACAAATGTCACAATGCTAAATGTCAAAAATAAAAAGTGTCAAAAATGACAAATTTCAAGATGGCAAATGTCTAAGATGTGAAATGACAAATGTCACAATGCTAAATGTCAAAAATGAAAAGTGTCACAGTGAAAAATGTCAAAAATGACAAATTTCAAGATGGTAAATGTCAAAACTGACAAATGTCACAATGCTAAATGTCAAAAACGATAAGTGTCACCATGAAAAATGTCAAAACTGACAAATTTCAAGATGGCAAATGTCCGAGATGTCAAATGACAAATGTCACAATGCTATATGTCAAAACTGAAAAGTGTCACCATGAAAAATGTCAAAAATGACAAATTTCAAGATGGCAAATGTAAAAGATGTCAAATGACAAATGTCACAATGCTAAATGTCAAAAATGAAAAGTGTCAAAAATGACAAATTTCAAGATGGCAAATGTCTAAGATGTCAAATGACAAATGTCACAATGCTAAATGTCAAAAATGAAAAGTGTCACCGTGAAAAATGTCAAAAATGACAAATTTCAAGATGGCAAATGTCAAAGATGTCAAATGACAAATATCACAATGCTAAATGTCAAAAATGAAAAGTGTCACCATGAAAAATGTCAAAAATGACAAATTTCAAGATGGCAAATGTCAAAAATGTCGAATGACAAATGTCACAATGCTAAATGTCAAAAATGAAAAGTGTCCCCATAAAAAATGTCAATAATGACAAATTTCAAGATGGGAAATGTCAAAGATGTCAAATGACAAATGTCACAATGATAAATGTCAAAAATGAAAAGTGTCACCATGAAAAATGTCAAAAAGGCCAAATTTCAAGATGGCAAATGTCAAAGATGTCAAATGTCAAATGTCACAATGCTAAATGTCAAAAATGAAAAGTGTCACCATGAAAAATGTCAAAAATGACAAATTTCAAGATGGCAAATATCAAAGATGTCAAATGACAAATATCACAATGCTAAATGTCAAAAATGACAAATTTCAAGATGGCAAATGTCAAAGATGTCAAATGACAAATGTCACAATGCTAAATGTCAAAAATGAAAAGTGTCACCATGAAAATTGTCAAAAATGACAAATTTCAAGATGGCAAATGTCAAAGATGTCAAATGACAAATGTCACAATGCTAAATGTCAAAAATGAAAAGTGTCACCATGAAAAATGTCAAAAATAACAAATTTCAAGATGGCAAATGTCAAAGATGTCAAATGACAAATATCACAATGCTAAATGTCAAAAATGAAAAGTGTCACCATGAAAAATGTCAAAAATGACAAATTTCAAGATGGCAAATGTCAAAGATGTCAAATGACAAATGTCACAATGCTAAATGTCAAAAATGAAAAGTGTCACCATGAAAAATGTCAAAAATAACAAATTTCAAGATGGCAAATGTCAAAGATGTCAAATGACAAATGTCACAATGCTAAATGTCAAAAATGAAAAGTGTCACCATGAAAAATGTCAAAAATGACAAATTTCAAGATGGCAAATGTCAAAACTGACAAATGTCACAATGCTAAATGTCAAAAATGATAAGTGTCACCATGAAAAATGTCAAAAATGACAAATTTCAAGATGGCAAATGTCCAAGATGTCAAATGACAAATGTCACAATGCTAAATGTCAAAAATGACAAATTTCAAGATGGCAAATGTCAAAGATGTCAAATGACAAATGTCACAATGCTAAATGTCAAAAATGAAAAGTGTCACCATGAAAAATGTCAAAAATGGCAAATTTCAAGATGGCAAATGTCAAAGATGTCAAATGACAAATGTCACAATGCTAAATGTCAAAAATGAAAAGTGTCACCATGAAAAATGTCAAAAATAACAAATTTCAAGATGGCAAATGTCAAAGATGTCAAAACTGACAAACGTCACAATGCTAAATGTCAAAAATGATAAGTGTCACCATGAAAAATGTCAAAAATGACAAATTTCATGATGGCAAATGTCCAAGATGTCAAATGACAAATATCACAATGCTAAATGTCAAAAATGACAAATTTCAAGATGGCAAATGTCAAAGATGTCAAATGACAAATGTCACAATGCTAAATGTCAAAAATGAAAAGTGTCACCATGAAAAATGTTAAAAATGACAAATTTCAAGATGGCAAATGTCAATGATGTCAAATGACAAATGTCACAATGCTAAATGTCAAAAATGAAAAGTGTCACCATGAAAAATGTCAAAAATGACAAATTTCAAGATGGCAAATATCAAAGATGTCAAATGACAAATGTCACCATGAAAAATGTCAAAAATAACAAATTTCAAGATTGCAAATGTCAAAGATGTCAAATGACAAATGTCACAATGCTAAATGTCAAAAATGAAAAGTGTCACCATGAAAAATGTCTAAAATGACAAATTTCAAGATGGCAAATGTCAAAGATGTCAAATGACAAATGTCACAATGCTAAATGTCAAAAATAAAAAGTGTCACTATGAAAAATATCAAAAATAACAAACTTCAAGATGGCAAATGTCAAAGATGTCAAATGGCAAATGTCACAATGCTAAATGTCAAAAATGAAAAGTGTCACCATGAAAAATGTCAAAAATGACAAATTTCAAGATGGCAAATGTCAAAACTGACAAATGTCACAATGCTAAATGTCAAAAATGATAAGTGTCACCATGAAAAATGTCAAAAATGACAAATTTTAAGATGGCAAATGTCCAATATGTCAAATGACAAATGTCACAATGCTAAATGTCAAAAATGACAAATTTCAAGATGGCAAATGTCAAAGATGTCAAATGACAAATGTCACAATGCTAAATGTCAAAAATGAAAAGTGTCACCATGAAAAATGTCAAAAATGACAAATTTCAAGATGGCAAATGTCAAAGATGTCAAATGACAAATGTCACAATGCTAAATGTCAAAAATGAAAAGTGTCACCTTGAAAAATGTCAAAAATAACAAATTTTAAGATGGCAAATGTCAAAGATGTCAAATGACAAATGTCACAATGCTAAATGTCAAAAATGAAAAGTGTCACCATGAAAAATGTCAAAAATGACAAATTTCAAGATGGCAAATGTCAAAGATGTCAAATGACAAATGTCACAATGCTAAATGTCAAAAATGATAAGTGTCACCATGAAAAATGTCAAAAATGACAAATTTCAAGATTGCAAATGTCCAAGATGTCAAATGACAAATATCACAATGCTAAATGTCAAAAATGAAAAGTGTCACCATGAAAAATGTCAAAAATGACAAATTTCAAGATGGCAAATGTCAAAGATGTCAAATGACAAATGTCACAATGCTAAATGTCAAAAATAAAAAATGTCAAAAATGACAAATTTCAAGATGGCAAATGTCTAAGATGTCAAATGACAAATGTCACAATGCTAAATGTCAAAACTGAAAAGTGTCACCGTGAAAAATGTCAAAAATGACAAATTTCAAGATGGCAAATGTCAAAGATGTCAAATGACAAATGTCACAATGCTAAATGTCAAAAATGAAAAGTGTCCCCATGACAAATGTCAATAATGACAAATTTCAAGATGGCAAATGTCAAAGATGTCAAATGACAAATGTCACAATGCTAAATGTCAAAAATGAAAAGTGTCACCATAAAAAATGTCAAAAATGACAAATTTCAAGATGGCAAATGTCAAAGATGTCGAATATGACAAATGTCACAATGCTAAATGTCAAAAATGAAAAGTGTCACCATGAAAAATGTCAAAAATGACAAATTTCAAAATGGCAAATGTCAAAGATGTCAAATGACAAATGTCACAATGCTAAATGTCAAAAATGAAAAGTGTCACCACGAAAAATGTCAAAAATGACAAATTTCAAGATGGCAAATATCAAAGATGTCAAATGACAAATGTCACAATGCTAAATGTCAAAAATGACAAATTTCAAGATGGCAAATGTCAAAGATGTCAAATGACAAATGTCACAATGCTAAATGTCAAAAATAAAAAGTGTCACCATGAAAAATGTCAAAAATGACAAATTTCAAGATGGCAAATGTCAAAGATGTCAAATGACAAATGTCACAATGCCAAATGTCAAAAATGAAAAGTGTCACCATGAAAACTGTCAAAAATGACAAATTTCAAGATGGCAAATGTCAAAGATGTCAAATGACAAATGTCACAATGCTAAATGTCAAAAATGAAAAGTGTCACCATGAAAAATGTCAAAAATAACAAATTTCAAGATGGCAAATGTCAAAGATGTCAAATGACAAATGTCACAATGCTAAATGTCTTAAATGAAAAGTGTCACCATGAAAAATGTCAAAAATGACAAATTTCAAGATGGCAAATGTCAAAACTGACAAATGTCACAATGCTAAATGTCAAAAATGACAAATTTCAAGATGGCAAATGTCAAAGATGTCAAATGACAAATGTCACAATGCTAAATGTCAAAAATAAAAAGTGTCACCATGAAAAATGTCAAAAATGACAAATTTCAAGATGGCAAATGTCAAAGATGTCAAATGACAAATGTCACAATGCTAAATGTCAAAAATGAAAAGTGTCACCATGAAAAATGTCAAAAATAACAATTTTCAAGATGGCAAATGTCAAAGATGTCAAATGACAAATGTCACAATGCTAAATGTCAAAAATGAAAAGTGTCACCATAAAATATGTCAAAAATAGCAAATTTCAAGATGGCAAATGTCAAAGATGTCAAATGACAAATGTCACAATGCTAAATGTCAAAAATGAAAAGTGTCACCATGAAAAATGTCAAAAATGACAAATTTCAAGATGGCAAATGTCAAAGATGTCAAATGACAAATGTCACCATGCTAAATGTCAAAAATGAAAAGTGTCACCATGAAAATTCTCAAAAATGAAAAGTGTCACCATGAAAAATGTCAAAAATGACAAATTTCAAGATAGCAAATGTCAAAACTGACAAATATCACAATGCTAAATGTCAAAAATGATAAGTGTCACCATGAAAAATGTCAAAAATGACAAATTTCAAGATGGCAAATGTAAAAGATGTCAAATGACAAATGTCACAATGCTAAATGTCAAAAATGAAAAGTGTCAAAAATGACAAATTTCAAGATGGCAAATGTCTAAGATGTCAAATGACAAATGTCACAATGCTAAATGTCAAAAATGAAAAGTGTCATCGTGAAAAATGTCAAAAATGACAATTTTCAAGATGGCAAATGTCAAAGATGTCAAATGACAAATGTCACAATGCTAAATGTCAAAAATGAAAAGTGTCACCCTGAAAAATGTCAAAAATAACAAATTTCAAGATGGCAAATATCAAAGATGTCAAATGACAAATTTCACAATGCTAAATGTCAAAAATGATAAGTGTCACCATGAAAAATGTCAAAAATGACAAATTTCAAAATGGCAAATGTCCAAGATGTCAAATGACAAATGTCACAATGCTAAATGTCAAAAATGACAAATTTCAAGATGGCAAATGTCAAAGATGTCAACTGACAAATTTCACAATGCTAAACGTCACAAATGAAAAGTGTCACCATGAAAAATGTCAAAAATGACAAATTTTAAGATGGCAAATGTCAAAGATGTCAAATGACAAATGTCACAATGCTAAATGTCAAAAATGAAAAGTGTCACCCTGAAAAATGTCAAAAATAACAAATTTCAAGATGGCAAATATCAAAGATGTCAAATGACAAATTTCACAATGCTAAATGTCAAAAATGATAAGTGTCACCATGAAAAATGTCAAAAATGACAAATTTCAAGATAGCAAATGTCCAAGATGTCAAATCACAAATGTCACAATGCTAAATGTCAAAAATGAAAAGTGTCACCATGAAAAATGTCAAAAATGACAAATTTTAAGATGGCAAATGTCAAAGATGTCAAATGACAAATGTCACAAAGCTAAATGTCAAAAATGAAAAGTGTCACCATGAAAAATGTCAAAAATAACAAATTTCAAGATGGCAAATGTCAAAGATGTCAAATGACAAATGTTACAATGCTAAATGTCAAAAATGAAAAGTGTCACCATGAAAAATGTCAAAAATGACAAATTTCAAGATGGCAAATGTCAAAACTGACAAATGTCACAATGCTAAATGTCAAAAATGATAAGTGTCACCATGAAAAATGTCAAAAATGACAAATTTCAAGATGGCAAATGTCCAAGATGTCAAATGACAAATGTCACAATGCTAAATGTCAAAAATGACAAATTTCAAGATGGCAAATGTCAAAGATGTCAAATGACAAATGTAACAATGCTAAATGTCAAAAATGAAAAGTGTCACCATGACAAATGTCAAAAATGACAAATTTCAAGATGGCAAATGTCAAAGATGTCAAATGACAAATGTCACAATGCTAATTGTCAAAAATGAAAAGTGTCACCATGAAAAATGTCAA
Organism: Altica lythri; assembly: GCA_964028335.1. Taxonomy (NCBI): domain Eukaryota; kingdom Metazoa; phylum Arthropoda; class Insecta; order Coleoptera; family Chrysomelidae; genus Altica; species Altica lythri. Next base: position 9,434,958 of record OZ034800.1, on the reverse strand, counting down.
AAATAACAAATTTCAAGATGGCAAATGTCAAAGATGTCAAATGACAAATGTCACAATGCTAAATGTCAAAAATGAAAAGTGTCACCATGAAAAATATCAAAAATGACAAATTTCAAGATGGCAAATGTCAAAGATGTCAAATGACAAATGTCACAATGCTAAATGTCAAAAATGAAAAGTGTCACCATGAAAAATGTCAAAAATGACAAATTTCAAGATGGCAAATGTCAAAGATGTCAAATGACAAATGTCACAATGCTAAATGTCAAAAATGACAAATTTCAAGATGGCAAATGTCAAAGATGTCAAATGACAAATTTCACAATGCTAAACGTCACAAATGAAAAGTGTCACCATGAAAAATGTCAAAAATGACAAATTTTAAGATGGCAAATGTCAAAGATGTCAAATGACAAATGTCACAATGCTAAATGTCAAAATGAAAACTGTCACCCTGAAAAATGTCAAAAATAACAAATTTCAAGATGGCAAATATCAAAGATGTCAAATGACAAATTTCACAATGCTAAATGTCAAAAATGATAAGTGTCACCATGAAAAATGTCAAAAATGACAAATTTCAAGATGGCAAATGTCCAAGATGTCAAATGACAAATGTCACAATGCTAAATGTCAAAAATGACAAAATTTCAAGATGGCAAATGTCAAAGATGTCAAATGACAAATGTCACAATGCTAAATGTCAAAAATGAAAAGTGTCACCATGAAAAATGTCAAAAATGACAAATTTCAAAATGGCAAATGTCAAAAATGTCAAATGACAAATGTTACAATGCTAAATGTCAAAAATGAAAAGTGTCACCATGAAAAATGTCAAAGATGACAAATTTTAAGATGGCAAATATCAAAGATGTCAAATGACAAATGTCACAATGCTAAATGTCAAAAATGAAAAGTGTCACCATGAAAAATGTCAAAAATGACAAATTTCAAGATAGCAAATGTCAAAACTGACAAATGTCACAATGCTAAATGTCAAAAATGATAAGTGTCACCATGAAAAATGTCAAAAATGACAAATTTCAAGATGGCAAATGTCCAAGATGTCAAATGACAAATGTCACAATGCTAAATGTCAAAAATGACAAATTTCAAGATGGCAAATGTCAAAGATGTCAAATGACAAATGTAACAATGCTAAATGTCAAAAATGAAAAGTGTCACCATGACAAATGTCAAAAATGACAAATTTCAAGATGGCAAATGTCAAAGATGTCAAATGACAAATGTCACAATGCTAAATGTCAAAAATGAAAAGTGTCACCATGAAAAATGTCAAAAATAACAAATTTCAAGATGGCAAATGTCAAAGATGTCAAATGACAAATGTCACAATGCTAAATGTCAAAAATGAAAAGTGTCACCATGAAAAATATCAAAAATGACAAATTTCAAGATGGCAAATGTCAAAGATGTCAAATGACAAATGTCACAATGCTAAATGTCAAAAATGAAAAGTGTCACCATGAAAAATGTCAAAAATGACAAATTTCAAGATGGCAAATGTCAAAGATGTCAAATGACAAATGTCACAATGCTAAATGTCAAAAATGAAAAGTGTCACCATGAAAAATATCAAAAATGACAAATTTCAAGATGGCAAATGTCAAAGATGTCAAATGACAAATGTCACAATGCTAAATGTCAAAAATGAAAAGTGTCACCATGAAAAATATCAAAAATGTCAAAGATGTCAAATGACAAATGTCACAATGCTAAATGTCAAAAATGAAAAGTGTCACCATGAAAAATGTCAAAAATGACAAATTTCAAGATGGCAAATGTCAAAACTGACAAATGTCACAATGCTAAATGTCAAAAATGATAAGTGTCACCATGAAAAATGTCAAAAATGACAAATTTCAAGATGGCAAATGTCCAAGATGTCAAATGACAAATGTCACAATGCTAAATGTCAAAAATGAAAAGTGTCACCATAAAAAATGTCAAAAATGACAAATTTCAAGATGGCAAATGTAAAAGATGTCAAATGACAAATGTCACAATGCTAAATGTCAAAAATGAAAAGTGTCAAAAATGACAAATTTAAAGATGGCAAATGTCTAAGATGTCAAATGACAAATGTCACAATGCTAAATGTCAAAAATGAAAAGTGTCACCGTGAAAAATGTCAAAAATGACAAATTTCAAGATGGCAAATGTCAAAGATGTCAAATGACAAATGTCACAATGATAAATGTCAAAAATGAAAAGTGTCACCATGAAAAGTGTCACCATGAAAAATGTCAAAAATGACAAATTTCAAGATGGCAAATGTCAAAGTTGTCAAATGACAAATGTCACAATGCTAAATGTCAAAAATGAAAAATGTCCCCATGAAAAATGTCAATAATGACAAATTTCAAAATGGCAAATGTCAAAGATGTCAAATGACAAATGTCACAATGCTAAATGTCAAAAATGAAAAGTGTCACCATGAAAAATGTCAAAAATGACAAATTTCAAGATGGCAAATGTCAAAGATGTCGAATATGACAAATGTCACAATGATAAATGTCAAAAAAGAAAAGTGTCACCATGAAAAATGTCAAAAATGACAAATTTCAAGATGGCAAATGTCAAAGATGTCAAATGACAAATGTCACAATGCTAAATGTCAAAAATGAAAAGTGTCACCATGAAAAATGTCAAAAATGACAAATTTCAAGATGGCAAATATCAAAGATGTCAAATGACAAATGTCACAATGCTAAATGTCAAAAATGAAAAATTTCAAGATGGCAAATGTCAAAGATGTCAAATGACAAATGACACAATGCTAAATGTCAAAAATGAAAAGTGTCACCATGAAAAATGTCAAAAATGACAAATTTCAAGATGGCAAATGTCAAAGATGTCAAATGACAAATGTCACAATGCTAAATGTCAAAAATGAAAAGTGTCACCATGAAAAATGTCAAAAATGACAAATTTCAAGATGGCAAATGTCAAAGATGTCAAATGACAAATGTCGCAATGCTAAATGTCAAAAATGAAAAGTGTCACCATGAAAAATGTCAAAAATAACAAATTTCAAGATGGCAAATATCAAAGATGTCAAAACTGACAAATGTCACAATGCTAAATGTCAAAAATGATAAGTGTCACCATGAAAAATGTCAAAAATGACAAATTTCAAGATGGCAAATGTCCAAGATGTTAAATGACAAATGTCACAATGCTAAATGTCAAAAATGACAAATTTCAAGATGACAAATGTCAAAGATGTGAAATGACAAATGTCACAATGCTAAATGTCAAAAATGAAAAGTGTCACCATGAAAAATGTTAAAAATGACAAATTTCAAGATGGCAAATGTCAAAGATGTCAAATGACAAATGTCACAATGCTAAATGTCAAAAATGAAAAGTGTCACCATGAAAAATGTCAAAAATGACAAATTTCAAGATGGCAAATATCAAAGATGTCAAATGACAAATGTCACAATGCTAAATGTCAAAAATGACAAATTTTAAGATGGCAAATGTCAAAGATGTCAAATGACAAATGTGACAATGCTAAATGTCAAAAATGAAAAGTGTCACCATGAAAAATGTCAAAAATGACAAATTTCAAGATGGCAAATGTCAAAGATGTCAAATAACAAATGTCACAATGCGAAATGTCAATAATGAAAAGTGTCACCATGAAAAATGTCAAAAATAACAAATTTCAAGATGGCAAATGTCAAAGATGTCAAATGACAAATGTCACAATGCTAAATGTCAAAAATGAAAAGTGTCACCATGAAAAATGTCAAAAATGACAAATTTCAAGATGGCAAATGTCAAAACTGACAAATGTCACAATGCTAAATGTCAAAAATGATAAGTGTCACCATGAAAAATGTCAAAAATGACAAATTTCTGGATGGCAAATGTCCAAGATGTCAAATGACAAATGTCACAATGCTAAATGTCAAAAATGATAAATTTCAAGATGGCAAATGTCAAAGATGTCAAATGACAAATGTCACAATGCTAAATGTCAAAAATGAAAAGTGTCACCATGAAAAATGTCAAAAATTACAAATTTCAAAATGGCAAATGTCAAAGATGTCAAATGACAAATGTCACAATGCTAAATGTCAAAAATGAAAAGTGTCACCATGAAAAATGTCAAAAATAACAAATTTCAAGATGGCAAATGTCAAAGATGTCAAATGACAAATGTCACAATGCTAAATGTCAAAAATGAAAAGTGTCACCATGAAAAATGTCAAAAATGACAAATTTCAAGATGGCAAATGTCAAAGATGTCAAATGACAAATGTCACAATGCTAAATGTCAAAAATGAAAAGTGTCACCATAAAAAATGTCAAAAATGACAAATTTCAAGATGGCAAATGTCAAAGATGTCAAATGACAAATGTCACAATGCTAAATGTCAAAAATAAAAAGTGTCACCATGAAAAATATCAAAAATCACAAATTTCAAGATGGCAAATGTCAAAGATGTCAAATGACAAATGTCACAATGCTAAATGTCAAAAATGAAAAGTGTCACCATGAAAAATGTCAAAAATGACAAATTTCAAGATGGCAAATATGAAAACTGACAAATATCACAATGCTAAATGTCCAAAATGATAAGTGTCACCATGAAAAACGTCAAAAATGACAAATTTCAAGATGGCAAATGTCCAAGATGTCAAATGACAAATGTCACAATGCTAAATGTCAAAAATGAAAAGTGTCACCACGAAAAATGTCAAAAATGACAAATTTCAAGATGGCAAATGTCAAAGATGTCAAATGACAAATGTCACAATGCTAAATGTCAAAAATAAAAAGTGTCAAAAATGACAAATTTCAAGATGGCAAATGTCTAAGATGTCAAATGACAAATGTCACAATGCTAAATGTCAAAAATGAAAAGTGTCACTGTGAAAAATGTCAAAAATGACAAATTTCAAGATGGCAAATGTCAAAACTGACAAATGTCACAATGCTAAATGTCAAAAATGATAAGTGTCACCATGAAAAATGTCAAAAATGACAAATTCCAAGATGGCAAATGTCCGAGATGTCAAATGACAAATGTCACAATGCTATATGTCAAAAATGAAAAGTGTCACCATGAAAAATGTCAAAAATGACAAATTTCAAGATGGCAAATGTAAAAGATGTCAAATGACAAATGTCACAATGCTAAATGTCAAAAATGAAAAGTGTCAAAAATGACAAATTTCAAGATGGCAAATGTCTAAGATGTCAAATGACAAATGTCACAATGCTAAATGTCAAAAATGAAAAGTGTCACCGTGAAAAATGTCAAAAATGACAAATTTCAAGATGGCAAATTTCAAAAATGTCGAATGACAAATGTCACAATGCTAAATGTCAAAAATGAAAAGTGTCCCCATAAAAAATGTCAATAATGACAAATTTCAAGATGGCAAATGTCAAAGATGTCAAATGACAAATGTCACAATGATAAATGTCAAAAATGAAAAGTGTCACCATGAAAAATGTCAAAAATGACAAATTTCAAGATGGCAAATGTCAAAGATGTCAAATGACAAATGTCACAATGCTAAATGTCAAAAATGAAAAGTGTCACCATGAAAAATGTTAAAAATGACAAATTTCAAGATGGCAAATATCAAAGATGTCAAATGACAAATGTCACAATGCTAAATGTCAAAAATGACAAATTTCAAGATGGCAAATGTCAAAGATGTTAAATGACAAATGTCACAATGCTAAATGTCAAAAATGAAAAGTGTCACTATGAAAAATGTCAAAAATGACAAATTTCAAGATGGCAAATGTCAAAGATGTCAAATGACAAATGTCACAATGCTAAATGTCAAAAATGAAAAGTGTCACCATGAAAAATGTCAAAAATAACAAATTTCAAGATGGCAAATGTCAAAGATATCAAATGACAAATATCACAATGCTAAATGTCAAAAAAGAAAAGTGTCACCATGAAAAATGTCAAAAATGACAAATTTCAAGATGGCAAATTTCAAAAATGTCGAATGACAAATGTCACAATGCTAAATGTCAAAAATGAAAAGTGTCCCCATAAAAAATGTCAATAATGACAAATTTCAAGATGGCAAATGTCAAAGATGTCAAATGACAAATGTCACAATGATAAATGTCAAAAATGAAAAGTGTCACCATGAAAAATGTCAAAAATGACAAATTTTAAGATGGCAAATGTCAAAGATGTCAAATGACAAATGTCACAATGCTAAATGTCAAAAATGAAAAGTGTCACCATGAAAAATGTCAAAAATGACAAATTTCAAGATGGCAAATATCAAAGATGTCAAATGACAAATGTCACAATGCTAAATGTCAAAAATGACAAATTTCAAGATGGCAAATGTCAAAGATGTTAAATGACAAATGTCACAATGCTAAATGTCAAAAATGAAAAGTGTCACTATGAAAAATGTCAAAAATGACAAATTTCAAGATGGCAAATGTCAAAGATGTCAAATGACAAATGTCACAATGCTAAATGTCAAAAATGAAAAGTGTCACCATGAAAAATGTCAAAAATAACAAATTTCAAGATGGCAAATGTCAAAGATGTCAAATGACAAATATCACAATGCTAAATGTCAAAAATGAAAAGTGTCACCATGAAAAATGTCAAAAATGAAAAATTTCAAGATGGCAAATGTCAAAGATGTCAAATGACAAATGTCACAATGCTAAATGTCAAAAATGAAAAGTGTCACCATGAAAAATGTCAAAAATAACAAATTTCAAGATGGCAAATGTCAAAGATGTCAAATGACAAATGTCACAATGCTAAATGTCAAAAATGACAAATTTTAAGATGGCAAATGTCAAAGATGTCAAATGACAAATGTCACAATGCTAAATGTCAAAAATGAAAAGTGTCACCATGAAAAATGTTAAAAATGACAAATTTCAAGATGGCAAATGTCAATGATGTCAAATGACAAATGTCACAATGCTAAATGTCAAAAATAAAAAGTGTCACCATGAAAAATGTCAAAAATGACAAATTTCAAGATGGCAAATATCAAAGATGTCAAATGACAAATGTCACAATGCTAAATGTCAAAAATGACAAATTTTAAGATGGCAAATGTCAAAGATGTCAAATGACAAATGTCACAATGCTAAATGTCAAAAATGAAAAGTGTCACCATGAAAAATGTCAAAAATGACAAATTTCAAGATAGCAAATGTCAAAGATGTCAAATGACAAATGTCACAATGCTAAATGTCAAAAATGAAAAGTGTCACCATGAAAAATGTCAAAAATAACAAATTTCAAGATGGCAAATGTCAAAGATGTCAAATGACAAATGTCACAATGCTAAATGTCAAAAATGAAAAGTGTCACCATGAAAAATGTCTAAAATGACAAATTTCAAGATGGCAAATGTCAAAGATGTCAAATGACAAATGTCACAATGCTAAATGTCAAAAATAAAAAGTGTCACCATGAAAAATATCAAAAATAACAAATTTCAAGATGGCAAATGTCAAAGATGTCAAATGACAAATGTCACAATGCTAAATGTCAAAAATGAAAAGTGTCACCATGAAAAATGTCAAAAATGACAAATTTCAAGATGGCAAATGTCAAAACTGACAAATGTCACAATGCTAAATGTCAAAAATGATAAGTGTCACCATGAAAAATGTCAAAAATGACAAATTTCAAGATGGCAAATGTCCAATATGTCAAATGACAAATGTCACAATGCTAAATGTCAAAAATGACAAATTTCAAGATGGCAAATGTCAAAGATGTCAAATGACAAATGTCACAATGCTAAATGTCAAAAATGAAAAGTGTCACCATGAAAAATGTCAAAAATGACAAATTTCAAGATGGCAAATGTCCGAGATGTCAAATGACAAATGTCACAATGCTATATGTCAAAAATGAAAAGTGTCACCATGAAAAATGTCAAAAATGACAAATTTCAAGATGGCAAATGTAAAAGATGTCAAATGACAAATGTCACAATGCTAAATGTCAAAAATGAAAAGTGTCAAAAATGACAAATTTCAAGATGGCAAATGTCTAAGATGTCAAATGACAAATGTCACAATGCTAAATGTCAAAAATGAAAAGTGTCACCGTGAAAAATGTCAAAAATGACAAATTTCAAGATGGCAAATGTCAAAGATATCAAATGACAAATATCACAATGCTAAATGTCAAAAAAGAAAAGTGTCACCATGAAAAATGTCAAAAATGACAAATTTCAAGATGGCAAATTTCAAAAATGTCGAATGACAAATGTCACAATGCTAAATGTCAAAAATGAAAAGTGTCCCCATAAAAAATGTCAATAATGACAAATTTCAAGATGGCAAATGTCAAAGATGTCAAATGACAAATGTCACAATGATAAATGTCAAAAATGAAAAGTGTCAGCATGAAAAATGTCAAAAATGACAAATTTCAAGATGGCAAATGTCAAAGATGTCAAATGACAAATGTCACAATGCTAAATGTCAAAAATGAAAAGTGTCACCATGAAAAATGTCAAAAATGACAAATTTCAAGATGGCAAATATCAAAGATGTCAAATGACAAATGTCACAATGCTAAATGTCAAAATGAAAACTGTCACCCTGAAAAATGTCAAAAATAACAAATTTCAAGATGGCAAATATCAAAGATGTCAAATGACAAATTTCACAATGCTAAATGTCAAAAATGATAAGTGTCACCATGAAAAATGTCAAAAATGACAAATTTCAAGATGGCAAATGTCCAAGATGTCAAATGACAAATGTCACAATGCTAAATGTCAAAAATGACAAAATTTCAAGATGGCAAATGTCAAAGATGTCAAATGACAAATGCCACAATGCTAAATGTCAAAAATGAAAAGTGTCACCATGAAAAATGTCAAAAATGACAAATTTCAAAATGGCAAATGTCAAAAATGTCAAATGACAAATGTTACAATGCTAAATGTCAAAAATGAAAAGTGTCACCATGAAAAATGTCAAAGATGACAAATTTTAAGATGGCAAATATCAAAGATGTCAAATGACAAATGTCACAATGCTAAATGTCAAAAATGAAAAGTGTCACCATGAAAAATGTCAAAAATGACAAATTTCAAGATAGCAAATGTCAAAACTGACAAATGTCACAATGCTAAATGTCAAAAATGATAAGTGTCACCATGAAAAATGTCAAAAATGACAAATTTCAAGATGGCAAATGTCCAAGATGTCAAATGACAAATGTCACAATGCTAAATGTCAAAAATGACAAATTTCAAGATGGCAAATGTCAAAGATGTCAAATGACAAATGTAACAATGCTAAATGTCAAAAATGAAAAGTGTCACCATGACAAATGTCAAAAATGACAAATTTCAAGATGGCAAATGTCAAAGATGTCAAATGACAAATGTCACAATGCTAAATGTCAAAAATGAAAAGTGTCACCATGAAAAATGTCAAAAATAACAAATTTCAAGATGGCAAATGTCAAAGATGTCAAATGACAAATGTCACAATGCTAAATGTCAAAAATGAAAAGTGTCACCATGAAAAATATCAAAAATGACAAATTTCAAGATGGCAAATGTCAAAGATGTCAAATGACAAATGTCACAATGCTAAATGTCAAAAATGAAAAGTGTCACCATGAAAAATGTCAAAAATGACAAATTTCAAGATGGCAAATGTCAAAGATGTCAAATGACAAATGTCACAATGCTAAATGTCAAAAATGAAAAGTGTCACCATGAAAAATATCAAAAATGACAAATTTCAAGATGGCAAATGTCAAAGATGTCAAATGACAAATGTCACAATGCTAAATGTCAAAAATGAAAAGTGTCACCATGAAAAATATCAAAAATGTCAAAGATGTCAAATGACAAATGTCACAATGCTAAATGTCAAAAATGAAAAGTGTCACCATGAAAAATGTCAAAAATGACAAATTTCAAGATGGCAAATGTCAAAACTGACAAATGTCACAATGCTAAATGTCAAAAATGATAAGTGTCACCATGAAAAATGTCAAAAATGACAAATTTCAAGATGGCAAATGTCCAAGATGTCAAATGACAAATGTCACAATGCTAAATGTCAAAAATGAAAAGTGTCACCATAAAAAATGTCAAAAATGACAAATTTCAAGATGGCAAATGTAAAAGATGTCAAATGACAAATGTCACAATGCTAAATGTCAAAAATGAAAAGTGTCAAAAATGACAAATTTAAAGATGGCAAATGTCTAAGATGTCAAATGACAAATGTCACAATGCTAAATGTCAAAAATGAAAAGTGTCACCGTGAAAAATGTCAAAAATGACAAATTTCAAGATGGCAAATGTCAAAGATGTCAAATGACAAATGTCACAATGATAAATGTCAAAAATGAAAAGTGTCACCATGAAAAATGTCAAAAATGACAAATTTCAAGATGGCAAATGTCAAAGATGTCAAATGACAAATGTCACAATGCTAAATGTCAAAAATGAAAAATGTCCCCATGAAAAATGTCAATAATGACAAATTTCAAAATGGCAAATGTCAAAGATGTCAAATGACAAATGTCACAATGCTAAATGTCAAAAATGAAAAGTGTCACCATGAAAAATGTCAAAAATGACAAATTTCAAGATGGCAAATGTCAAAGATGTCGAATATGACAAATGTCACAATGATAAATGTCAAAAAAGAAAAGTGTCACCATGAAAAATGTCAAAAATGACAAATTTCAAGATGGCAAATGTCAAAGATGTCAAATGACAAATGTCACAATGCTAAATGTCAAAAATGAAAAGTGTCACCATGAAAAATGTCAAAAATGACAAATTTCAAGATGGCAAATATCAAAGATGTCAAATGACAAATGTCACAATGCTAAATGTCAAAAATGAAAAATTTCAAGATGGCAAATGTCAAAGATGTCAAATGACAAATGACACAATGCTAAATGTCAAAAATGAAAAGTGTCACCATGAAAAATGTCAAAAATGACAAATTTCAAGATGGCAAATGTCAAAGATGTCAAATGACAAATGTCACAATGCTAAATGTCAAAAATGAAAAGTGTCACCATGAAAAATGTCAAAAATGACAAATTTCAAGATGGCAAATGTCAAAGATGTCAAATGACAAATGTCGCAATGCTAAATGTCAAAAATGAAAAGTGTCACCATGAAAAATGTCAAAAATAACAAATTTCAAGATGGCAAATATCAAAGATGTCAAAACTGACAAATGTCACAATGCTAAATGTCAAAAATGATAAGTGTCACCATGAAAAATGTCAAAAATGACAAATTTCAAGATGGCAAATGTCCAAGATGTTAAATGACAAATGTCACAATGCTAAATGTCAAAAATGACAAATTTCAAGATGGCAAATGTCAAAGATGTGAAATGACAAATGTCACAATGCTAAATGTCAAAAATGAAAAGTGTCACCATGAAAAATGTTAAAAATGACAAATTTCAAGATGGCAAATGTCAAAGATGTCAAATGACAAATGTCACAATGCTAAATGTCAAAAATGAAAAGTGTCACCATGAAAAATGTCAAAAATGACAAATTTCAAGATGGCAAATATCAAAGATGTCAAATGACAAATGTCACAATGCTAAATGTCAAAAATGACAAATTTTAAGATGGCAAATGTCAAAGATGTCAAATGACAAATGTGACAATGCTAAATGTCAAAAATGAAAAGTGTCACCATGAAAAATGTCAAAAATGACAAATTTCAAGATGGCAAATGTCAAAGATGTCAAATAACAAATGTCACAATGCGAAATGTCAATAATGAAAAGTGTCACCATGAAAAATGTCAAAAATAACAAATTTCAAGATGGCAAATGTCAAAGATGTCAAATGACAAATGTCACAATGCTAAATGTCAAAAATGAAAAGTGTCACCATGAAAAATGTCAAAAATGACAAATTTCAAGATGGCAAATGTCAAAACTGACAAATGTCACAATGCTAAATGTCAAAAATGATAAGTGTCACCATGAAAAATGTCAAAAATGACAAATTTCTGGATGGCAAATGTCCAAGATGTCAAATGACAAATGTCACAATGCTAAATGTCAAAAATGATAAATTTCAAGATGGCAAATGTCAAAGATGTCAAATGACAAATGTCACAATGCTAAATGTCAAAAATGAAAAGTGTCACCATGAAAAATGTCAAAAATGACAAATTTCAAAATGGCAAATGTCAAAGATGTCAAATGACAAATGTCACAATGCTAAATGTCAAAAATGAAAAGTGTCACCATGAAAAATGTCAAAAATAACAAATTTCAAGATGGCAAATGTCAAAGATGTCAAATGACAAATGTCACAATGCTAAATGTCAAAAATGAAAAGTGTCACCATGAAAAATGTCAAAAATGACAAATTTCAAGATGGCAAATGTCAAAGATGTCAAATGACAAATGTCACAATGCTAAATGTCAAAAATGAAAAGTGTCACCATGAAAAATGTCAAAAATGACAAATTTCAAGATGGCAAATGTCAAAGATGTCAAATGACAAATGTCACAACGCTAAATGTCAAAAATAAAAAGTGTCACCATGAAAAATATCAAAAATCACAAATTTCAAGATGGCAAATGTCAAAGATGTCAAATGACAAATGTCACAATGCTAAATGTCAAAAATGAAAAGTGTCACCATGAAAAATGTCAAAAATGACAAATTTCAAGATGGCAAATATGAAAACTGACAAATATCACAATGCTAAATGTCCAAAATGATAAGTGTCACCATGAAAAATGTCAAAAATGACAAATTTCAAGATGGCAAATGTCCAAGATGTCAAATGACAAATGTCACAATGCTAAATGTCAAAAATGAAAAGTGTCACCACGAAAAATGTCAAAAATGACAAATTTCAAGATGGCAAATGTCAAAGATGTCAAATGACAAATGTCACAATGCTAAATGTCAAAAATAAAAAGTGTCAAAAATGACAAATTTCAAGATGGCAAATGTCTAAGATGTCAAATGACAAATGTCACAATGCTAAATGTCAAAAATGAAAAGTGTCACTGTGAAAAATGTCAAAAATGACAAATTTCAAGATGGCAAATGTCAAAACTGACAAATGTCACAATGCTAAATGTCAAAAATGATAAGTGTCACCATGAAAAATGTCAAAAATGACAAATTTCAAGATGGCAAATGTCCGAGATGTCAAATGACAAATGTCACAATGCTATATGTCAAAAATGAAAAGTGTCACCATGAAAAATGTCAAAAATGACAAATTTCAAGATGGCAAATGTAAAAGATGTCAAATGACAAATGTCACAATGCTAAATGTCAAAAATGAAAAGTGTCAAAAATGACAAATTTCAAGATGGCAAATGTCTAAGATGTCAAATGACAAATGTCACAATGCTAAATGTCAAAAATGAAAAGTGTCACCGTGAAAAATGTCAAAAATGACAAATTTCAAGATGGCAAATTTCAAAAATGTCGAATGACAAATGTCACAATGCTAAATGTCAAAAATGAAAAGTGTCCCCATAAAAAATGTCAATAATGACAAATTTCAAGATGGCAAATGTCAAAGATGTCAAATGACAAATGTCACAATGATAAATGTCAAAAATGAAAAGTGTCACCATGAAAAATGTCAAAAATGACAAATTTCAAGATGGCAAATGTCAAAGATGTCAAATGACAAATGTCACAATGCTAAATGTCAAAAATGAAAAGTGTCACCATGAAAAATGTTAAAAATGACAAATTTCAAGATGGCAAATATCAAAGATGTCAAATGACAAATGTCACAATGCTAAATGTCAAAAATGACAAATTTCAAGATGGCAAATGTCAAAGATGTTAAATGACAAATGTCACAATGCTAAATGTCAAAAATGAAAAGTGTCACTATGAAAAATGTCAAAAATGACAAATTTCAAGATGGCAAATGTCAAAGATGTCAAATGACAAATGTCACAATGCTAAATGTCAAAAATGAAAAGTGTCACCATGAAAAATGTCAAAAATAACAAATTTCAAGATGGCAAATGTCAAAGATATCAAATGACAAATATCACAATGCTAAATGTCAAAAAAGAAAAGTGTCACCATGAAAAATGTCAAAAATGACAAATTTCAAGATGGCAAATTTCAAAAATGTCGAATGACAAATGTCACAATGCTAAATCTCAAAAATGAAAAGTGTCCCCATAAAAAATGTCAATAATGACAAATTTCAAGATGGCAAATGTCAAAGATGTCAAATGACAAATGTCACAATGATAAATGTCAAAAATGAAAAGTGTCACCATGAAAAATGTCAAAAATGACAAATTTCAAGATGGCAAATGTCAAAGATGTCAAATGACAAATGTCACAATGCTAAATGTCAAAAATGAAAAGTGTCACCATGAAAAATGTCAAAAATGACAAATTTCAAGATGGCAAATATCAAAGATGTCAAATGACAAATGTCACAATGCTAAATGTCAAAAATGACAAATTTCAAGATGGCAAATGTCAAAGATGTTAAATGACAAATGTCACAATGCTAAATGTCAAAAATGAAAAGTGTCACTATGAAAAATGTCAAAAATGACAAATTTCAAGATGGCAAATGTCAAAGATGTCAAATGACAAATGTCACAATGCTAAATGTCAAAAATGAAAAGTGTCACCATGAAAAATGTCAAAAATAACAAATTTCAAGATGGCAAATGTAAAAGATGTCAAATGACAAATATCACAATGCTAAATGTCAAAAATGAAAAGTGTCACCATGAAAAATGTCAAAAATGAAAAATTTCAAGATGGCAAATGTCAAAGATGTCAAATGACAAATGTCACAATGCTAAATGTCAAAAATGAAAAGTGTCACCATGAAAAATGTCAAAAATAACAAATTTCAAGATGGCAAATGTCAAAGATGTCAAATGACAAATGTCACAATGCTAAATGTCAAAAATGACAAATTTTAAGATGGCAAATGTCAAAGATGTCAAATGACAAATGTCACAATGCTAAATGTCAAAAATGAAAAGTGTCACCATGAAAAATGTTAAAAATGACAAATTTCAAGATGGCAAATGTCAATGATGTCAAATGACAAATGTCACAATGCTAAATGTCAAAAATAAAAAGTGTCACCATGAAAAATGTCAAAAATGACAAATTTCAAGATGGCAAATATCAAAGATGTCAAATGACAAATGTCACAATGCTAAATGTCAAAAATGACAAATTTTAAGATGGCAAATGTCAAAGATGTCAAATGACAAATGTCACAATGCTAAATGTCAAAAATGAAAAGTGTCACCATGAAAAATGTCAAAAATGACAAATTTCAAGATAGCAAATGTCAAAGATGTCAAATGACAAATGTCACAATGCTAAATGTCAAAAATGAAAAGTGTCACCATGAAAAATGTCAAAAATAACAAATTTCAAGATGGCAAATGTCAAAGATGTCAAATGACAAATGTCACAATGCTAAATGTCAAAAATGAAAAGTGTCACCATGAAAAATGTCTAAAATGACAAATTTCAAGATGGCAAATGTCAAAGATGTCAAATGACAAATGTCACAATGCTAAATGTCAAAAATAAAAAGTGTCACCATGAAAAATATCAAAAATAACAAATTTCAAGATGGCAAATGTCAAAGATGTCAAATGACAAATGTCACAATGCTAAATGTCAAAAATGAAAAGTGTCACCATGAAAAATGTCAAAAATGACAAATTTCAAGATGGCAAATGTCAAAACTGACAAATGTCACAATGCTAAATGTCAAAAATGATAAGTGTCACCATGAAAAATGTCAAAAATGACAAATTTCAAGATGGCAAATGTCCAATATGTCAAATGACAAATGTCACAATGCTAAATGTCAAAAATGACAAATTTCAAGATGGCAAATGTCAAAGATGTCAAATGACAAATGTCACAATGCTAAATGTCAAAAATGAAAAGTGTCACCATGAAAAATGTCAAAAATGACAAATTTCAAGATGGCAAATGTCCGAGATGTCAAATGACAAATGTCACAATGCTATATGTCAAAAATGAAAAGTGTCACCATGAAAAATGTCAAAAATGACAAATTTCAAGATGGCAAATGTAAAAGATGTCAAATGACAAATGTCACAATGCTAAATGTCAAAAATGAAAAGTGTCAAAAATGACAAATTTCAAGATGGCAAATGTCTAAGATGTCAAATGACAAATGTCACAATGCTAAATGTCAAAAATGAAAAGTGTCACCGTGAAAAATGTCAAAAATGACAAATTTCAAGATGGCAAATGTCAAAGATATCAAATGACAAATATCACAATGCTAAATGTCAAAAAAGAAAAGTGTCACCATGAAAAATGTCAAAAATGACAAATTTCAAGATGGCAAATTTCAAAAATGTCGAATGACAAATGTCACAATGCTAAATGTCAAAAATGAAAAGTGTCCCCATAAAAAATGTCAATAATGACAAATTTCAAGATGGCAAATGTCAAAGATGTCAAATGACAAATGTCACAATGATAAATGTCAAAAATGAAAAGTGTCAGCATGAAAAATGTCAAAAATGACAAATTTCAAGATGGCAAATGTCAAAGATGTCAAATGACAAATGTCACAATGCTAAATGTCAAAAATGAAAAGTGTCACCATGAAAAATGTCAAAAATGACAAATTTCAAGATGGCAAATATCAAAGATGTCAAATGACAAATGTCACAATGCTAAATGTCAAAAATGACAAATTTCAAGATGGCAAATGTCAAAGATGTTAAATGACAAATGTCACAATGCTAAATGTCAAAAATGAAAAGTGTCACTATGAAAAATGTCAAAAATGACAAATTTCAAGATGGCAAATGTCAAAGATGTCAAATGACAAATGTCACAATGCTAAATGTCAAAAATGAAAAGTGTCACCATGAAAAATGTCCAAAATAACAAATTTCAAGATGGCAAATGTCAAAGATGTCAAATGACAAATATCACAATGCTAAATGTCAAAAATGAAAAGTGTCACCATGAAAAATGTCAAAAATGAAAAATTTCAAGATGGCAAATGTCAAAGATGTCAAATGACAAATGTCACAATGCTAAATGTCAAAAATGAAAAGTGTCACCATGAAAAATGTCAAAAATAACAAATTTCAAGATGGCAAATGTCAAAGATGTCAAATGACAAATGTCACAATGCTAAATGTCAAAAATGACAAATTTTAAGATGGCAAATGTCAAAGATGTCAAATGACAAATGTCACAATGCTAAATGTCAAAAATGAAAAGTGTCAACATGAAAAATGTTAAAAATGACAAATTTCAAGATGGCAAATGTCAATGATGTCAAATGACAAATGTCACAATGCTAAATGTCAAAAATAAAAAGTGTCACCATGAAAAATGTCAAAAATGACAAATTTCAAGATGGCAAATATCAAAGATGTCAAATGACAAATGTCACAATGCTAAATGTCAAAAATGACCAATTTTAAGATGGCAAATGTCAAAGATGTCAAATGACAAATGTCACAATGCTAAATGTCAAAAATGAAAAGTGTCACCATGAAAAATGTCAAAAATGACAAATTTCAAGATAGCAAATGTCAAAGATGTCAAATGACAAATGTCACAATGCTAAATGTCAAAAATGAAAAGTGTCACCATGAAAAATGTCAAAAATAACAAATTTCAAGATGGCAAATGTCAAAGATGTCAAATGACAAATGTCACAATGCTAAATGTCAAAAATGAAAAGTGTCACCATAAAATGTCTAAAATGACAAATTTCAAGATGGCAAATGTCAAAGATGTCAAATGACAAATGTCACAATGCTAAATGTCAAAAATAAAAAGTGTCACCATGAAAAATATCAAAAATAACAAATTTCAAGATGGCAAATGTCAAAGATGTCAAATGACAAATGTCACAATGCTAAATGTCAAAAATGAAAAGTGTCACCATGAAAAATGTCAAAAATGACAAATTTCAAGATGGCAAATGTCAAAACTGACAAATGTCACAATGCTAAATGTCAAAAATGATAAGTGTCACCATGAAAAATGTCAAAAATGACAAATTTCAAGATGGCAAATGTCCAATATGTCAAATGACAAATGTCACAATGCTAAATGTCAAAAATGACAAATTTCAAGATGGCAAATGTCAAAGATGTCAAATGACAAATGTCACAATGCTAAATGTCAAAAATGAAAAGTGTCACCATGAAAAATGTCAAAAATGACAAATTTCAAGATGGCAAATGTCAAAGATGTCAAATGACAAATGTCACAATGCTAAATGTCAAAAATGAAAAGTGTCACCTTGAAAAATGTCAAAAATAACAAATTTTAAGATGGCAAATGTCAAAGATGTCAAATGACAAATGTCACAATGCTAAATGTCAAAAATGAAAAGTGTCACCATGAAAAATGTCAAAAATGACAAATTTCAAGATGGCAAATGTCAAAGATGTCAAATGACAAATGTCACAATGCTAAATGTCAAAAATGATAAGTGTCACCATGAAAAATGTCAAAAATGACAAATTTCAAGATTGCAAATGTCCAAGATGTCAAGTGACAAATATCACAAAGCTAAATGTCAAAAATGAAAAGTGTCACCATGAAAAATGTCAAAAATGACAAATTTAAAGATGGCAAATGTCAAAGATGTCAAATGACAAATGTCACAATGCTAAATGTCAAAAATGAAAAGTGTCCCCATGAAAAATGTCAATAATGACAAATTTCAAGATGGCAAATGTCAAAGATGTCAAATGACAAATGTCACAATGCTAAATGTCAAAAATGAAAAGTGTCACCATAAAAAATGTCAAAAATGACAAATTTCAAGATGGCAAATGTCAAAGATGTCGAATATGACAAATGTCACAATGCTAAATGTCAAAAATGAAAAGTGTCACCATTAAAAATGTCAAAAATGACAAATTTCAAGATGGCAAATGTCAAAGATGTCAAATGACAAATGTCACAATGCTAAATGTCAAAAATGAAAAGTGTCACCATGAAAAATGTCAAAAATGACAAATTTCAAGATGGCAAATATCAAAGATGTCAAATGACAAATGTCACAATGCTAAATGTCAAAAATGACAAATTTCAAGATGGCAACTGACAAATGTCACAATGCTAAATGTCAAAAATAAAAAGTGTCACCATGAAAAATGTCAAAAATGACAAATTTCAAGATGGCAAATGTCAAAGATGTCAAATGACAAATGTCACAATGCTAAATGTCAAAAATGAAAAGTGTCACCATGAAAACTGTCAAAAATGACAAATTTCAAGATGGCAAATGTCAAAGATGTCAAATGACAAATGTCACAATGCTAAATGTCAAAAATGAAAAGTGTCAACATGAAAAATGTTAAAAATGACAAATTTCAAGATGGCAAATGTCAATGATGTCAAATGACAAATGTCACAATGCTAAATGTCAAAAATAAAAAGTGTCACCATGAAAAATGTCAAAAATGACAAATTTCAAGATGGCAAATATCAAAGATGTCAAATGACAAATGTCACAATGCTAAATGTCAAAAATGACCAATTTTAAGATGGCAAATGTCAAAGATGTCAAATGACAAATGTCACAATGCTAAATGTCAAAAATGAAAAGTGTCACCATGAAAAATGTCAAAAATGACAAATTTCAAGATAGCAAATGTCAAAGATGTCAAATGACAAATGTCACAATGCTAAATGTCAAAAATGAAAAGTGTCACCATGAAAAATGTCAAAAATAACAAATTTCAAGATGGCAAATGTCAAAGATGTCAAATGACAAATGTCACAATGCTAAATGTCAAAAATGAAAAGTGTCACCATAAAATGTCTAAAATGACAAATTTCAAGATGGCAAATGTCAAAGATGTCAAATGACAAATGTCACAATGCTAAATGTCAAAAATAAAAAGTGTCACCATGAAAAATATCAAAAATAACAAATTTCAAGATGGCAAATGTCAAAGATGTCAAATGACAAATGTCACAATGCTAAATGTCAAAAATGAAAAGTGTCACCATGAAAAATGTCAAAAATGACAAATTTCAAGATGGCAAATGTCAAAACTGACAAATGTCACAATGCTAAATGTCAAAAATGATAAGTGTCACCATGAAAAATGTCAAAAATGACAAATTTCAAGATGGCAAATGTCCAATATGTCAAATGACAAATGTCACAATGCTAAATGTCAAAAATGACAAATTTCAAGATGGCAAATGTCAAAGATGTCAAATGACAAATGTCACAATGCTAAATGTCAAAAATGAAAAGTGTCACCATGAAAAATGTCAAAAATGACAAATTTCAAGATGGCAAATGTCAAAGATGTCAAATGACAAATGTCACAATGCTAAATGTCAAAAATGAAAAGTGTCACCTTGAAAAATGTCAAAAATAACAAATTTTAAGATGGCAAATGTCAAAGATGTCAAATGACAAATGTCACAATGCTAAATGTCAAAAATGAAAAGTGTCACCATGAAAAATGTCAAAAATGACAAATTTCAAGATGGCAAATGTCAAAGATGTCAAATGACAAATGTCACAATGCTAAATGTCAAAAATGATAAGTGTCACCATGAAAAATGTCAAAAATGACAAATTTCAAGATTGCAAATGTCCAAGATGTCAAGTGACAAATATCACAAAGCTAAATGTCAAAAATGAAAAGTGTCACCATGAAAAATGTCAAAAATGACAAATTTAAAGATGGCAAATGTCAAAGATGTCAAATGACAAATGTCACAATGCTAAATGTCAAAAATGAAAAGTGTCCCCATGAAAAATGTCAATAATGACAAATTTCAAGATGGCAAATGTCAAAGATGTCAAATGACAAATGTCACAATGCTAAATGTCAAAAATGAAAAGTGTCACCATAAAAAATGTCAAAAATGACAAATTTCAAGATGGCAAATGTCAAAGATGTCGAATATGACAAATGTCACAATGCTAAATGTCAAAAATGAAAAGTGTCACCATTAAAAATGTCAAAAATGACAAATTTCAAGATGGCAAATGTCAAAGATGTCAAATGACAAATGTCACAATGCTAAATGTCAAAAATGAAAAGTGTCACCATGAAAAATGTCAAAAATGACAAATTTCAAGATGGCAAATATCAAAGATGTCAAATGACAAATGTCACAATGCTAAATGTCAAAAATGACAAATTTCAAGATGGCAAATGACAAATGTCACAATGCTAAATGTCAAAAATAAAAAGTGTCACCATGAAAAATGTCAAAAATGACAAATTTCAAGATGGCAAATGTCAAAGATGTCAAATGACAAATGTCACAATGCTAAATGTCAAAAATGAAAAGTGTCACCATGAAAACTGTCAAAAATGACAAATTTCAAGATGGCAAATGTCAAAGATGTCAAATGACAAATGTCACAATGCTAAATGTCAAAAATGAAAAGTGTCACCATGAAAAATGTCAAAAATAACAAATTTCAAGATGGCAAATGTCAAAGATGTCAAATGACAAATGTCACAATGCTAAATGTCAAAAATGAAAAGTGTCACCATGAAAAATGTTAAAAATGACAAATTTCAAGATGGCAAATGTCAAAACTGGCAAATGTCACAATGCTAAATGTCAAAAATGATAAGTGTCACCATGAAAAATGTCAAAAATGACAAATTTCAAGATGGCAAATATCCAAGATGTCAAATGACAAATGTCACAATGCTAAATGTCAAAAATGACAAATTTCAAGATGGCAAATGTCAAAGATGTCAAATGACAAATGTCACAATGCTAAATGTCAAAAATGAAAAGTGTCACCATGAAAAATGTCAAAAATGACAAATTTCAAGATGGCAAATGTCAAAGATGTCAAATGACAAATGTCACAATGCTAAATGTCAAAAATGAAAAGTGTCACCATGAAAAATGTCAAAAATAACAAATTTCAAGATGGCAAATGTCAAAGATGTCAAATGACAAATGTCACAATGCTAAATGTCAAAAATGACAAATTTCAAGATGGCAAATGTCAAAGATGTCAAATGACAAATGTCACAATGCTAAATGTCAAAAATGAAAAGTGTCACCATGAAAAATGTCAAAAATGACAAATTTCAAGATGGCAAATGTAAAAGATGTCAAATGACAAATGTCACAATGCTAAATGTCAAAAATGAAAAGTGTCACCATGGAAAATGTCAAAAATAACAAATTTCAAGATGGCAAATGTCAAAGATGTCAAATGACAAATGTCACAATGCTAAATGTCAAAAATGAAAAGTGTCACCATGAAAAATGTCAAAAATAACAAATTTCAAGATGGCAAATGTCAAAGATGTCAAATGACAAATGTCACAATGCTAAATGTCAAAAATGAAAAGTGTCACCATGAAAAATGTCAAAAATGACAAATTTCAAGATGGCAAATGTCAAAGATGTCAAATGACAAATGTCACAATGCTAAATGTCAAAAATGAAAAGTGTCACCATGAAAAATGTTAAAAATGACAAATTTCAAGATGGCAAATGTCAAAACTGGCAAATGTCACAATGCTAAATGTCAAAAATGATAAGTGTCACCATGAAAAATGTCAAAAATGACAAATTTCAAGATGGCAAATATCCAAGATGTCAAATGACAAATGTCACAATGCTAAATGTCAAAAATGACAAATTTCAAGATGGCAAATGTCAAAGATGTCAAATGACAAATGTCACAATGCTAAATGTCAAAAATGAAAAGTGTCACCATGAAAAATGTCAAAAATGACAAATTTCAAGATGGCAAATGTCAAAGATGTCAAATGACAAATGTCACAATGCTAAATGTCAAAAATGAAAAGTGTCACCATGAAAAATGTCAAAAATAACAAATTTCAAGATGGCAAATGTCAAATGACAAATGTCACAATGCTAAATGTCAAAAATGACAAATTTCAAGATGGCAAATGTCAAAGATGTCAAATGACAAATGTCACAATGCTAAATGTCAAAAATGAAAAGTGTCACCATGAAAAATGTCAAAAATGACAAATTTCAAGATGGCAAATGTAAAAGATGTCAAATGACAAATGTCACAATGCTAAATGTCAAAAATGAAAAGTGTCACCATGGAAAATGTCAAAAATAACAAATTTCAAGATGGCAAATGTCAAAGATGTCAAATGACAAATGTCACAATGCTAAATGTCAAAAATGAAAAGTGTCACCATGAAAAATGTCAAAAATAACAAATTTCAAGATGGCAAATGTCAAAGATGTCAAATGACAAATGTCACAATGCTAAATGTCAAAAATGAAAAGTGTCACCATGAAAAATGTCAAAAATGACAAATTTCAAGATGGCAAATGTCAAAGATGTCAAATGACAAATGCCACAATGCTAAATGTCAAAAATGAAAAGTGTCACCATGAAAAATTTCAAAAATAACAAATTTCAAGATGGCAAATGTCAAAGATGTCAAATGACAAATGTCACAATGCTAAATGTCAAAAATGAAAAGTGTCACCATGAAAAATGTCAAAAATGACAAATTTTAAGATGGCAAATGTCAAAACTGACAAATGTCATAATGCTAAATGTCAAAAATGATAAGTGTCACCATGAAAAATGTCAAAAATGACAAATTTCAAGATGGCAAATGTCCAAGATGTCAAATGACAAATATCACAATGCTAAATGTCAAAAATGACAAATTTCAAAATGGCAAATGTCAAAGATGTCAAATGACAAATGTCACAATGCTAAATGTCAAAAATGAAAAGTGTCACCATGAAAAATGTCAAAAATGACAAATTTCAAGATGGCAAATGTAAAAGATGTCAAATGACAAATGTCACAATGCTAAATGTCAAAAATGAAAAGTGTCACCATGAAAAATGTCAAAAATAACAAATTTCAAGATGGCAAATGTCAAAGATGTCAAATGACAAATGTCACAATGCTAAATGTCAAAAATGAAAAGTGTCACCATGAAAAATGTCAAAAATGACAAATTTCAAGATGGCAAATGTCCAAGATGTCAAATGACAAATGTCACAATGCTAAATGTCAAAAATGACAAATTTCAAGATGGCAAATGTCAAAGATGTCAAATGACAAATGTCACAATGCTAAATGTCAAAAATGAAAAGTGTCACCATGAAAAATGTCAAAAATGACAAATTTCAAGATGGCAAATATCAAAGATGTCAAAAGACAAATGTCACAATGCTAAATGTCAAAAATGAAAAATTTCAAGATGGCAAATGTCAAAGATGTCAAATGACAAATGACACAATGCTAAATGTCAAAAATGAAAAGTGTCACCATGAAAAATGTCAAAAATGACAAATTTCAAGATGGCAAATGTCAAAGATGTCAAATGACAAATGTCACAATGCTAAATGTCAAAAATGAAAAGTGTCACCATGAAAAATGTTAAAAATGACAAATTTCAAGATGGCAAATGTCAAAGATGTCAAATGACAAATGTCACAATGCTAAATGTCAAAAATGAAAAGTGTCACCATTAAAAATGTCAAAAATAACAAATTTCAAGATAGCAAATGTCAAAGATGTCAAATGACAAATGTCACAATGCTAAATGTCAAAAATGAAAAGTGTCACCATGAAAAATGTCAAAAATGACAAATTTCAAGATGGCAAATGTCAAAGATGTCAAATGACAAATGTCACAATGCTAAATGTCAAAAATGAAAAGTGTCACCATGAAAAATGTCAAAAATAACAAATTTCAAGATGGCAAATGTCAAAGATGTCAAATGACAAATGTCACAATGCTAAATGTCAAAAATGAAAAGTGTCACCATGAAAAATGTCAAAAATGACAAATTTAAAGATGGCAAATGTCAAAGATGTCAAATGACAAATGTCACAATGCTAAATGTCAAAAATGAAAAGTGTCCCCATGAAAAATGTCAATAATGACAAATTTCAAGATGGCAAATGTCAAAGATGTCAAATGACAAATGTCACAATGCTAAATGTCAAAAATGAAAAGTGTCACCATAAAAAATGTCAAAAATGACAAATTTCAAGATGGCAAATGTCAAAGATGTCGAATATGACAAATGTCACAATGCTAAATGTCAAAAATGAAAAGTGTCACCATTAAAAATGTCAAAAATGACAAATTTCAAGATGGCAAATGTCAAAGATGTCAAATGACAAATGTCACAATGCTAAATGTCAAAAATGAAAAGTGTCACCATGAAAAATGTCAAAAATGACAAATTTCAAGATGGCAAATATCAAAGATGTCAAATGACAAATGTCACAATGCTAAATGTCAAAAATGACAAATTTCAAGATGGCAAATGTCAAAGATGTCAAATGACAAATGTCACAATGCTAAATGTCAAAAATAAAAAGTGTCACCATGAAAAATGTCAAAAATGACAAATTTCAAGATGGCAAATGTCAAAGATGTCAAATGACAAATGTCACAATGCTAAATGTCAAAAATGAAAAGTGTCACCATGAAAACTGTCAAAAATGACAAATTTCAAGATGGCAAATGTCAAAGATGTCAAATGACAAATGTCACAATGCTAAATGTCAAAAATGAAAAGTGTCACCATGAAAAATGTCAAAAATAACAAATTTCAAGATGGCAAATGTCAAAGATGTCAAATGACAAATGTCACAATGCTAAATGTCAAAAATGAAAAGTGTCACCATGAAAAATGTTAAAAATGACAAATTTCAAGATGGCAAATGTCAAAACTGGCAAATGTCACAATGCTAAATGTCAAAAATGATAAGTGTCACCATGAAAAATGTCAAAAATGACAAATTTCAAGATGGCAAATATCCAAGATGTCAAATGACAAATGTCACAATGCTAAATGTCAAAAATGACAAATTTCAAGATGGCAAATGTCAAAGATGTCAAATGACAAATGTCACAATGCTAAATGTCAAAAATGAAAAGTGTCACCATGAAAAATGTCAAAAATGACAAATTTCAAGATGGCAAATGTCAAAGATGTCAAATGACAAATGTCACAATGCTAAATGTCAAAAATGAAAAGTGTCACCATGAAAAATGTCAAAAATAACAAATTTCAAGATGGCAAATGTCAAAGATGTCAAATGACAAATGTCACAATGCTAAATGTCAAAAATGACAAATTTCAAGATGGCAAATGTCAAAGATGTCAAATGACAAATGTCACAATGCTAAATGTCAAAAATGAAAAGTGTCACCATGAAAAATGTCAAAAATGACAAATTTCAAGATGGCAAATGTAAAAGATGTCAAATGACAAATGTCACAATGCTAAATGTCAAAAATGAAAAGTGTCACCATGGAAAATGTCAAAAATAACAAATTTCAAGATGGCAAATGTCAAAGATGTCAAATGACAAATGTCACAATGCTAAATGTCAAAAATGAAAAGTGTCACCATGAAAAATGTCAAAAATAACAAATTTCAAGATGGCAAATGTCAAAGATGTCAAATGACAAATGTCACAATGCTAAATGTCAAAAATGAAAAGTGTCACCATGAAAAATGTCAAAAATGACAAATTTCAAGATGGCAAATGTCAAAGATGTCAAATGACAAATGTCACAATGCTAAATGTCAAAAATGAAAAGTGTCACCATGAAAAATGTTAAAAATGACAAATTTCAAGATGGCAAATGTCAAAACTGGCAAATGTCACAATGCTAAATGTCAAAAATGATAAGTGTCACCATGAAAAATGTCAAAAATGACAAATTTCAAGATGGCAAATATCCAAGATGTCAAATGACAAATGTCACAATGCTAAATGTCAAAAATGACAAATTTCAAGATGGCAAATGTCAAAGATGTCAAATGACAAATGTCACAATGCTAAATGTCAAAAATGAAAAGTGTCACCATGAAAAATGTCAAAAATGACAAATTTCAAGATGGCAAATGTCAAAGATGTCAAATGACAAATGTCACAATGCTAAATGTCAAAAATGAAAAGTGTCACCATGAAAAATGTCAAAAATAACAAATTTCAAGATGGCAAATGTCAAAGATGTCAAATGACAAATGTCACAATGCTAATTGTCAAAAATGACAAATTTCAAGATGGCAAATGTCAAAGATGTCAAATGACAAATGTCACAATGCTAAATGTCAAAAATGAAAAGTGTCACCATGAAAAATGTCAAAAATGACAAATTTCAAGATGGCAAATGTAAAAGATGTCAAATGACAAATGTCACAATGCTAAATGTCAAAAATGAAAAGTGTCACCATGGAAAATGTCAAAAATAACAAATTTCAAGATGGCAAATGTCAAAGATGTCAAATGACAAATGTCACAATGCTAAATGTCAAAAATGAAAAGTGTCACCATGAAAAATGTCAAAAATAACAAATTTCAAGATGGCAAATGTCAAAGATGTCAAATGACAAATGTCACAATGCTAAATGTCAAAAATGAAAAGTGTCACCATGAAAAATGTCAAAAATGACAAATTTCAAGATGGCAAATGTCAAAGATGTCAAATGACAAATGTCACAATGCTAAATGTCAAAAATGAAAAGTGTCACCATGAAAAATTTCAAAAATAACAAATTTCAAGATGGCAAATGTCAAAGATGTCAAATGACAAATGTCACAATGCTAAATGTCAAAAATGAAAAGTGTCACCATGAAAAATGTCAAAAATGACAAATTTTAAGATGGCAAATGTCAAAACTGACAAATGTCATAATGCTAAATGTCAAAAATGATAAGTGTCACCATGAAAAATGTCAAAAATGACAAATTTCAAGATGGCAAATGTCCAAGATGTCAAATGACAAATATCACAATGCTAAATGTCAAAAATGACAAATTTCAAAATGGCAAATGTCAAAGATGTCAAATGACAAATGTCACAATGCTAAATGTCAAAAATGAAAAGTGTCACCATGAAAAATGTCAAAAATGACAAATTTCAAGATGGCAAATGTAAAAGATGTCAAATGACAAATGTCACAATGCTAAATGTCAAAAATGAAAAGTGTCACCATGAAAAATGTCAAAAATAACAAATTTCAAGATGGCAAATGTCAAAGATGTCAAATGACAAATGTCACAATGCTAAATGTCAAAAATGAAAAGTGTCACCATGAAAAATGTCAACAATGACAAATTTCAAGATGGCAATTGTCAAAACTGACAAATGTCACAATGCTAAATGTCAAAAATGATAAGTGTCACCATGAAAAATGTCAAAAATGACAAATTTCAAGATGGCAAATGTCCAAGATGTCAAATGACAAATGTCACAATGCTAAATGTCAAAAATGACAAATTTCAAGATGGCAAATGTCAAAGATGTCAAATGACAAATGTCACAATGCTAAATGTCAAAAATGAAAAGTATCACCATGAAAAATGTCAAAAATGACAAATTTCAAGATGGCAAATATCAAAGATGTCAAAAGACAAATGTCACAATGCTAAATGTCAAAAATGAAAAATTTCAAGATGGCAAATGTCAAAGATGTCAAATGACAAATGACACAATGCTAAATGTCAAAAATGAAAAGTGTCACCATGAAAAATGTCAAAAATGACAAATTTCAAGATGGCAAATGTCAAAGATGTCAAATGACAAATGTCACAATGCTAAATGTCAAAAATGAAAAGTGTCACCATGAAAAATGTTAAAAATGACAAATTTCAAGATGGCAAATGTCAAAGATGTCAAATGACAAATGTCACAATGCTAAATGTCAAAAATGAAAAGTGTCACCATTAAAAATGTCAAAAATAACAAATTTCAAGATAGCAAATGTCAAAGATGTCAAATGACAAATGTCACAATGCTAAATGTCAAAAATGAAAAGTGTCACCATGAAAAATGTCAAAAATGACAAATTTCAAGATGGCAAATGTCAAAGATGTCAAATGACAAATGTCACAATGCTAAATGTCAAAAATGAAAAGTGTCACCATGAAAAATGTCAAAAATAACAAATTTCAAGATGGCAAATGTCAAAGATGTCAAATGACAAATGTCACAATGCTAAATGTCAAAAATGAAAAGTGTCACCATGAAAAATGTCAAAAATGACAAATTTCAAGATGGCAAATGTCAAAACTGACAAATGTCACAATGCTAAATGTCAAAAATAATAAGTGTCACCATGAAAAATGTCAAAAATGACAAATTTCTGGATGGCAAATGTCCAAGATGTCAAATGACAAATGTCACAATGCTAAATGTCAAAAATGACAAATTTCAAGATGGCAAATGTCAAAGATGTCAAATGACAAATGTCACAATGCTAAATGTCAAAAATGAAAAGTGTCACCATGAAAAATGTCAAAAATGACAAATTTCAAGATGGCAAATGTCAAAGATGTCAAATGACAAATGTCACAATGCTAAATGTCAAAAATGAAAAGTGTCACCATGAAAAATGTCAAAAATAACAAATTTCAAGATGGCAAATGTCAAAGATGTCAAATGACAAATGTCACAATGCTAAATGTCAAAAATGAAAAGTGTCACCATGAAAAATGTCAAAAATGACAAATTTCAAGATGGCAAATGTCAAAGATGTCAAATGACAAATGTCACAATGCTAAATGTCAAAAATGAAAAGTGTCACCATGAAAAATGTCAAAAATGACAAATTTCAAGATGGCAAATGTCAAAGATGTCAAATGACAAATGTCACAATGCTAAATGTCAAAAATAAAAAGTGTCACCATGAAAAATATCAAAAATCACAAATTTCAAGATGGCAAATGTCAAAGATGTCAAATGACAAATGTCGCAATGCTAAATGTCAAAAATGAAAAGTGTCACCATGAAAAATGTCAAAAATGACAAATTTCAAGATGGCAAATATGAAAACTGACAAATATCACAATGCTAAATGTCAAAAATGATAAGTGTCACCATGAAAAATGTCAAAAATGACAAATTTCAAGATGGCAAATGTCCAAGATGTCAAATGACAAATGTCACAATGCTAAATGTCAAAAATGAAAAGTGTCACCATGAAAAATGTCAAAAATGACAAATTTCAAGATGGCAAATGTCAAAGATGTCAAATGACAAATGTCACAATGCTAAAGGTCAAAAATAAAAAGTGTCAAAAATGACAAATTTCAAGATGGCAAATGTCTAAGATGTCAAATGACAAATGTCACAATGCTAAATGTCAAAAATGAAAAGTGTCACCATGAAAAATGTCAAAAATAACAAATTTCAAGATGGCAAATGTCCAAGATGTCAAATGACAAATGTCACAATGCTAAATGTCAAAAATGACAAATTTCAAGATGGCAAATGTCAAAGATGTCAAATGACAAATGTCACAATGCCAAATGTCAAAAATGAAAAGTGTCACCATAAAAAATGTCAAAAATGACAAATTTCAAGATGGCAAATGTCAAAGATGTCAAATGACAAATGTCACAATGCTAAATGTCAAAAATGAAAAGTGTCACCATAAAAAATGTCAAAAATAACAAATTTCAAGATGGCAAATGTCAAAGATGTCAAAACTGACAAATGTCACAATGCTAAATGTCAAAAATGATAAGTGTCACCATGAAAAATGTCAAAAATGACAAATTTCAAGATGGCAAATGTCCAAGATGTCAAATGACAAATGTCACAATGCTAAATGTCAAAAATGAAAAGTGTCACCATGAAAAATGTCAAAAATAACAAATTTCAAGATGGCAAATGTCAAAGATGTCAAATGACAAATGTCACAATGCTAAATGTCAAAAATGAAAAGTGTCACCATGAAAAATGTCAAAAATGACAAATTTTAAGATGGCAAATGTCAAAACTGACAAATGTCATAAGGCTTAATGTCAAAAATGATAAGTGTCACCATGAAAAATGTCAAAAATGACAAATTTCAAGATGGCAAATGTCCAAGATGTCAAATGACAAATGTCACAATGCTAAATGTCAAAAATGACAAATTTCAAGATGGCAAATGTCAAAGATGTCAAATGACAAATGTCACAATGCTAAATGTCAAAAATGAAAAGTGTCACCATCAAAAATGTCAAAAATGACAAATTTCAAGATTGCAAATGTCAAAGATGTCAAATGACAAATGTCACAATGCTAAATGTCAAAAATGAAAAGTGTCACCATGAAAAATGTCAAAAATAACAAATTTCAAGATGGCAAATGTCAAAGATGTCAAATGACAAATGTCACAATGCTAAATGTCAAAAATGAAAAGTGTCACCATGAAAAATGTCAAAAATGACAAATTTCAAGATGGCAAATGTCAAAACTGACAAATGTCACAATGCTAAATGTCAAAAATGATAAGTGTCACCATGAAAAATGTCAAAAATGACAAATTTCAAGATGGCAAATGTCCAAGATGTCAAATGACAAATGTCACAATGCTAAATGTCAAAAATGACAAATTTCAAGATGGCAAATATCAAAGATGTCAAATGAAAAATGTCACAATGATAAATGTCAAAAATGAAAAGTGTCACCATGAAAAATGTCAAAAATAACAAATTTCAAGATGGCAAATGTCAAAGATGTCAAATGACAAATATCACAATGCTAAATGTCAAAAATGAAAAGTGTCCCCATGAAAAATGTCAAAAATGACAAATTTCAAGATGGCAAATGTCAAAGATGTCAAATGACAAATGTCACAATGCTAAATCTCAAAAATGAAAAGTGTCACCATGAAAAATGTCAAAAATAACAAATTTCAAGATGGCAAATGTCAAAGATGTCAAATGACAAATGTCACAATGCTAAATGTCAAAAATGAAAAGTGTCACCATGAAAAATGTCAAAAATGACAAATTTCAAGATGGCAAATGTCAAAGATGTCAAATGACAAATGTAACAATGCTAAATGTCAAAAATGAAAAGTGTCACCATGAAAAATGTCAAAAATGACAAATTTTAAGATGGCAAATGTCAAAGATGTCAAATGACAAATGTCACAATGCTAAATGTCAAAAATAAAAAGTGTCACCATGAAAAATATCAAAAATCACAATTTTCAAGATGGCAAATGTCAAAGATGTCAAATGACAAATGTCACAATGCTAAATGTCAAAAATGAAAAGTGTCACCATGAAAAATGTCAAAAATGACAAATTTCAAGATGGCAAATATGAAAACTGACAAATATCACAATGCTAAATGTCAAAAATGATAAGTGTCACCATGAAAAATGTCAAAAATGACAAATTTCAAGATGGCAAATGTCCAAGATGTCAAATGACAAATGTCACAATGCTAAATGTCAAAAATGAAAAGTGTCACCATGAAAAATGTCAAAAATGACAAATTTCAAGATGGCAAATGTCAAAGATGTCAAATGACAAATGTCACAATGCTAAATGTCAAAAATAAAAAGTGTCAAAAATGACAAATTTCAAGATGGCAAATGTCCAAGATGTCAAATGACAAATGTCACAATGCTAAATGTAAAAAATGAAAAGTGTCACCATGAAAAATGTCAAAAATGACAAATTTCAAGATGGCAAATGTCAAAGATGTCAAATGACAAATGTCACAATGCTAAATGTCAAAAATAAAAAGTGTCAAAAATGACAAATTTCAAGATGGCAAATGTCTAAGATGTCAAATGACAAATGTCACAATGCTAAATGTCAAAAATGAAAAGCGTCACCATGAAAAATGTCAAAAATAACAAATTTCAAGATGGCAAATGTCCAAGATGTCAAATGACAAATGTCACAATGCTAAATGTCAAAAATGACAAATTTCAAGATGGCAAATGTCAAAGATGTCAAATGACAAATGTCACAATGCTAAATGTCAAAAATGAAAAGTGTCACCATGAAAAATGTCAAAATAACAAATTTCAAGATGGCAAATGTCAAAGATGTCAAATGACAAATGTCACAATGCTAAATGTCAAAAATGAAAAGTGTCAACATAAAAAATGTCAAAAGTGGCAAATTTTAAGATGGCAAATGTCAAAACTGACAAATGTCATAATGCTAAATGTCAAAAATGATAAGTGCCACCATGAAAAATGTCAAAAATGACAAATTTCAAGATGGCAAATGTCCAAGATGTCAAATGACAAATGTCACAATGCTAAATGTCAAAAATGACAAATTTCAAGATGGCAAATGTCAAAGATGTCAAATGACACATGTCACAATGCTAAATGTCAAAAATGAAAAGTGTCACCATGAAAAATGTCAAAAATGACAAATTTCAAGATGGCAAATGTCAAAGATGTCAAATGACAAGTGTCACAATGCTAAATGTCAAAAATGAAAAGTGTCACCATGAAAAATGTCAAAAATAACAAATTTCAAGATGGCAAATGTCAAACATGTCAAATGACAAATGTCACAATGCTAAATGTCAAAAATGAAAAGTGTCACCATGAAAAATGTCAAAAATGACAAATTTCAAGATGGCAAATGTCAAAACTGACAAATGTCACAATGCTAAATGTCAAAAATGATAAGTGTCACCATGAAAAATGTCAAAAATGACAAATTTCAAGATGGCAAATGTCAAAGATGTCAAATGACAAATGTCACAATGCTAAATGTCAAAAATGAAAAGTGTCACCAGGAAAAATGTCAAAAATAACAAATTTCAAGATGGCAAATGTCAAAGATGTCAAATGACAAATTTCACAATGCTAAATGTCAAAAATGACAAATTTCAAGATGGCAAATGTCAAAGATGTCAAATGACAAATGTCACAATGCTAAATGTCAAAAATGATAAGTGTCACCATGAAAAATGTCAAAAATAACAAATTTCAAGATGGCAAATGTCCAAGATGTCAAATGACAAATGTCACAATGCTAAATGTCAAAAATGAAAAATTTCAAGATGGCAAATGTCAAAGATGTCAACTGACAAATTTCACAATGCTAAACGTCACAAATGAAAAGTGTCACCATGAAAAATGTCAAAAATGACAAATTTTAAGATGGCAAATGTCAAAGATGTCAAATGACAAATGTCACAATGCTAAATGTCAAAAATGAAAAGTGTCACCCTGAAAAATGTCAAAAATAACAAATTTCAAGATGGCAAATATCAAAGATGTCAAATGACAAATTTCACAATGCTTAATGTCAAAAATGATAAGTGTCACCATGAAAAATGTCAAAAATGACAAATTTCAAGATGGCAAATGTCCAAGATGTCAAATGACAAATGTCACAATGCTTAATGTCAAAAATGACAAATTTCAAGATGGCAAATGACAAATGTCACAATGCTAAATGTCAAAAATGAAAAGTGTCACCATGAAAAATGTCAAAAATGACAAATTTCAAAATGGCAAATGTCAAAAATGTCAAATGACAAATGTCACAATGCTAAATGTCAAAAATGAAAAGTGTCACCATGAAAAATGTCAAAAATGACAAATTTTAAGATGGCAAATATCAAAGATGTCAAATGACAAATGTCACAATGCTAAATGTCAAAAATGAAAAGTGTCACCATGAAAAATGTCAAAAATAACAAATTTCAAGATGGCAAATGTCAAAGATGTCAAATGACAAATGTCACAATGCTAAATGTCAAAAATGAAAAGTGTCACCATGAAAAATGTCAAAAATGACAAATTTTAAGATGGCAAATGTCAAAGATGTCAAATGACAAATGTCACAAAGCTAAATGTCAAAAATGAAAAGTGTCACCATGAAAAATGTCAAAAATAACAAATTTCAAGATGGCAAATGTCAAAGATGTCAAATGACAAATGTTACAATGCTAAATGTCAAAAATGAAAAGTGTCACCATGAAAAATGTCAAAAATGACAAATTTCAAGATGGCAAATGTCAAAACTGACAAATGTCACAATGCTAAATGTCAAAAATGATAAGTGTCACCATGAAAAATGTCAAAAATGACAAATTTCAAGATGGCAAATGTCCAAGATGTCAAATGACAAATGTCACAATGCTAGATGTCAAAAATGACAAATTTCAAGATGGCAAATGTCAAAGATGTCAAATGACAAATGTCACAATGCTAAATGTCAAAAATGAAAAGTGTCACCATGAAAAATGTCAAAAATGACAAATTTCAAGATGGCAAATGTCAAAGATGTCAAATGACAAATGTCACAATGCTAAATGTCAAAAATGAAAAGTGTCACCATGAAAAATGTCAAAAATAACAAATTTCAAGATGGCAAATGTCAAAGATGTCAAGTGACAAATGTCACAATGCTAAATGTCAAAAATGAAAAGTGTCACCATGAAAAATATCAAAAATGTCAAATTTCAAGATGGCAAATGTCAAAGATGTCAAATGACAAATGTCACAAGGCTAAATGTCAAAAATGAAAAGTGTCACCATGAAAAAGGTCAAAAATGACAAATTTCAAGATGGCAAATGTCAAAGATGTCAAATGACAAATGTCACAATGCTAAATGTCAAAAATGAAAAGTGTCACCATGAAAAATGTCAAAAATGTCAAAGATGTCAAATGACAAATGTCACAATGCTAAATGTCAAAAATGAAAAGTGTCACCATGAAAAATGTCAAAAATGACAAATTTCAAGATGGCAAATGTCAAAACTGACAAATGTCACAATGCTAAATGTCAAAAATGACAAATTTCAAGATGGCAAATGTCCAAGATGTCAAATGACAAATGTCACAATGCTAAATGTCAAAAATGAAAAGTGTCACCATAAAAAATGTCAAAAATGACAAATTTCAAGATGGCAAATGTAAAAGATGTCAAATGACAAATGTCACAATGCTAAATGTCAAAAATGAAAAGTGTCAAAAATGACAAATTTAAAGATGGCAAATGTCTAAGATGTCAAATGACAAATGTCACAATGCTAAATGTCAAAAATGAAAAGTGTCACCGTGAAAAATGTCAAAAATGACAAATTTCAAGATGGCAAATGTCAAAGATGTCAAATGACAAATGTCACAATGATAAATGTCAAAAATGAAAAGTGTCACCATGAAAAATGTCAAAAATGACAAATTTCAAGATGGCAAATGTCAAAGATGTCAAATGACAAATGTCACAATGCTAAATGTCAAAAATGAAAAATGTCCCCATGAAAAATGTCAATAATGACAACTTTCAAAATGGCAAATGTCAAAGATGTCAAATGACAAATGTCACAATGCTAAATGTCAAAAATGAAAAGTGTCACCATGAAAAATGTCAAAAATGACAAATTTCAAGATGGCAAATGTCAAAAATGTCAAATATGACAAATGTCACAATGATAAATGTCAAAAAAGAAAAGTGTCACCATGAAAAATGTCAAAAATGACAAATTTTAAGATGGCAAATGTCAAAGATGTCAAATGACAAATGTCACAATGCTAAATGTCAAAAATGAAAAGTGTCACCATGAAAAATGTCAAAAATGACAAATTTCAAGATGGCAAATATCAAAGATGTCAAATGACAAATGTCACAATGCTAAATGTCAAAAATGAAAAATTTCAAGATGGCAAATGTCAAAGATGTCAAATGACAAATGACACAATGCTAAATGTCAAAAATGAAAAGTGTCACCATGAAAAATGTCAAAAATGACAAATTTCAAGATGGCAAATGTCAAAGATGTCAAATGACAAATGTCACAATGCTAAATGTCAAAAATGAAAAGTGTCACCATGAAAAATGTCAAAAATGACAAATTTCAAGATGGCAAATGTCAAAGATGTCAAATGACAAATGTCACAATGCTAAATGTCAAAAATGAAAAGTGTCACCATGAAAAATGTCAAAAATAACAAATTTTAAGATGGCAAATATCAAAGATGTCAAAACTGACAAATGTCACAATGCTAAATGTCAAAAATGATAAGTGTCACCATGAAAAATGTCAAAAATGACAAATTTCAAGATGGCAAATGTCCAAGATGTTAAATGACAAATGTCACAATGCTAAATGTCAAAAATGACAAATTTCAAGATGGCAAATGTCAAAGATGTCAAATGACAAATGTCACAATGCTAAATGTCAAAAATGAAAAGTGTCACCATGAAAAATGTTAAAAATGACAAATTTCAAGATGGCAAATGTCAAAGATGTCAAATGACAAATGTCACAATGCTAAATGTCAAAAATGAAAAGTGTCACCATGAAAAATGTCAAAAATGACAAATTTCAAGATGGCAAATGTCAAAGATGTCAAATAACAAATGTCACAATGCTAAATGTCAAAAATGAAAAGTGTCACCATGAAAAATGTCAAAAATGACAAATTTCAAGATGGCAAATATCAAAGATGTCAAATGACAAATGTCACAATGCTAAATGTCAAAAATGACAAATTTCAAGATGGCAAATGTCAAAGATGACAAATGTCACAATGCTAAATGTCAAAAATGAAAAGTGTCACCATGAAAAATGTCAAAAATGACAAATTTCAAGATGGCAAATGTCAAAGATGTCAAATAACAAATGTCACAATGCTAAATGTCAATAATGAAAAGTGTCACCATGAAAAATGTCAAAAATAACAAATTTCAAGATGGCAAATGTCAAAGATGTCAAATGACAAATGTCACAATGTTAAATGTCAAAAATGAAAAGTGTCACCATGAAAAATGTCAAAAATGACAAATTTCAAGATGGCAAATGTCAAAACTGACAAATCTCACAATGCTAAATGTCAAAAATGATAAGTGTCACCCTGAAAAATGTCAAAAATGACAAATTTCAGGATGGCAAATGTCCAAGATGTCAAATGACAAATGTCACAATGCTAAATGTCAAAAATGACAAATTTCAAGATGGCAAATGTCAAAGATGTCAAATGACAAATGTCACAATGCTAAATGTCAAAAATGAAAAGTGTCACCATGAAAAATGTCAAAAATGACAAATTTCAAGATGGCAAATGTCAAAGATGTCAAATGACAAATGTCACAATGCTAAATGTCAAAAATGAAAAGTGTCACCATGAAAAATGTCAAAAATAACAAATTTCAAGATGGCAAATGTCAAAGATGTCAAATGACAAATGTCACAATGCTAAATGTCAAAAATGAAAAGTGTCACCATGAAAAATGTCAAAAATGACAAATTTCAAGATGGCAAATGTCAAAGATGTCAAATGTCACAATGCTAAATGTCAAAAATGAAAAGTGTCACCATGAAAAATGTCAAAAATGACAAATTTCAAGATGGCAAATGTCAAAGATGTCAAATGACAAATGTTACAATGCTAAATGTCAAAAATAAAAAGTGTCACCATGAAAAATATCAAAAATCACAAATTTCAAGATGGCAAATGTCAAAGATGTCAAATGACAAATGTCACAATGCTAAATGTCAAAAATGAAAAGTGTCACCATGAAAAATGTCAAAAATGACAAATTTCAAGATGGCAAATATGAAAACTGACAAATATCACAAGGCTAAATGTCAAAAATGATAAGTGTCACCATGAAAAATGTCAAAAATGACAAATTTCAAGATGGCAAATGTCCAAGATGTCAAATGTCACAATGCTAAATGTCAAAAATGAAAAGTGTCACCATGAAAAATGTCAAAAATGACAAATTTCAAGATGGCAAATGTCAAAGATGTCAAATGACAAATGTCACAATGCTAAATGTCAAAAATGAAAAGTGTCAAAAATGACAAATTTCAAGATGGCAAATGTCTAAGATGTCAAATGACAAATGTCACAATGCTAAATGTCAAAAATGAAAAGTGTCACCGTGAAAAATGTCAAAAATGACAAATTTCAAGATGGCAAATGTCAAAGATGTCAAATGACAAATATCACAATGCTAAATGTCAAAAATGAAAAGTGTCACCATGAAAAATGTCAAAAATGACAAATTTCAAGATGGTAAATGTCAAAAATGTCGAATGACAAATGTCACAATGCTAAATGTCAAAAATGAAAAGTGTCCCCATAAAAAATGTCAATAATGACAAATTGCAAGATGGCAAATGTCAAAGATGTCAAATGACAAATGTCACAATGATAAATGTCAAAAATGAAAAGTGTCACCATGAAAAATGTCAAAAAGGACAAATTTCAAGATGGCAAATGTCAAAGATGTCAAATGACAAATGTCACAATGCTAAATGTCAAAAATAAAAAGTGTCAAAAATGACAAATTTCAAGATGGCAAATGTCTAAGATGTGAAATGACAAATGTCACAATGCTAAATGTCAAAAATGAAAAGTGTCACAGTGAAAAATGTCAAAAATGACAAATTTCAAGATGGTAAATGTCAAAACTGACAAATGTCACAATGCTAAATGTCAAAAACGATAAGTGTCACCATGAAAAATGTCAAAACTGACAAATTTCAAGATGGCAAATGTCCGAGATGTCAAATGACAAATGTCACAATGCTATATGTCAAAAATGAAAAGTGTCACCATGAAAAATGTCAAAAATGACAAATTTCAAGATGGCAAATGTAAAAGATGTCAAATGACAAATGTCACAATGATAAATGTCAAAAATGAAAAGTGTCAAAAATGACAAATTTCAAGATGGCAAATGTCTAAGATGTCAAATGACAAATGTCACAATGCTAAATGTCAAAAATGAAAAGTGTCACCGTGAAAAATGTCAAAAATGACAAATTTCAAGATGGCAAATGTCAAAGATGTCAAATGACAAATATCACAATGCTAAATGTCAAAAATGAAAAGTGTCACCATGAAAAATGTCAAAAATGACAAATTTCAAGATGGCAAATGTCAAAAATGTCGAATGACAAATGTCACAATGCTAAATGTCAAAAATGAAAAGTGTCCCCATAAAAAATGTCAATAATGACAAATTTCAAGATGGGAAATGTCAAAGATGTCAAATGACAAATGTCACAATGATAAATGTCAAAAATGAAAAGTGTCACCATGAAAAATGTCAAAAAGGACAAATTTCAAGATGGCAAATGTCAAAGATGTCAAATGACAAATGTCACAATGCTAAATGTCAAAAATGAAAAGTGTCACCATGAAAAATGTCAAAAATGACAAATTTCAAGATGGCAAATATCAAAGATGTCAAATGACAAATATCACAATGCTAAATGTCAAAAATGACAAATTTCAAGATGGCAAATGTCAAAGATGTCAAATGACAAATGTCACAATGCTAAATGTCAAAAATGAAAAGTGTCACCATGAAAATTGTCAAAAATGACAAATTTCAAGATGGCAAATGTCAAAGATGTCAAATGACAAATGTCACAATGCTAAATGTCAAAAATGAAAAGTGTCACCATGAAAAATGTCAAAAATAACAAATTTCAAGATGGCAAATGTCAAAGATGTCAAATGACAAATA
Source organism: Altica lythri (assembly GCA_964028335.1). NCBI lineage: Eukaryota > Metazoa > Arthropoda > Insecta > Coleoptera > Chrysomelidae > Altica > Altica lythri. Next base: position 9,394,700 of record OZ034800.1, on the reverse strand, counting down.
TCACAATGCTAAATGTCAAAAATGAAAAGTGTCACCATGAAAAATGTCAAAAATGACAAATTTCAAGATGGCAAATGTCAAAGATGTCAAATGACAAATGTCACAATGCTAAATGTCAAAAATGAAAAGTGTCACCATGAAAAATGTCAAAAATAACAAATTTCAAGATGGCAAATGTCAAAGATGTCAAATGACAAATGTCACAATGCTAAATGTCAAAAATGAAAAGTGTCACCATGAAAAATGTCAAAAATGGCAAATTTCAAGATGGCAAATGTCAAAGATGTCAAATGACAAATGTCACAATGCTAAATGTCAAAAATGAAAAGTGTCACCATAAAAAATGTCAAAAATAACAAATTTCAAGATGGCAAATGTCAAAGATGTCAAAACTGACAAACGTCACAATGCTAAATGTCAAAAATGATAAGTGTCACCATAAAAAATGTCAATAATGACAAATTTCAAGATGGGAAATGTCAAAGATGTCAAATGACAAATGTCACAATGATAAATGTCAAAAATGAAAAGTGTCACCATGAAAAATGTCAAAAAGGACAAATTTCAAGATGGCAAATGTCAAAGATGTCAAATGACAAATGTCACAATGCTAAATGTCAAAAATGAAAAGTGTCACCATAAAAAATGTCAAAAATGACAAATTTCAAGATGGCAAATATCAAAGATGTCAAATGACAAATATCACAATGCTAAATGTCAAAAATGACAAATTTCAAGATGGCAAATGTCAAAGATGTCAAATGACAAATGTCACAATGCTAAATGTCAAAAATGAAAAGTGTCACCATGAAAATTGTCAAAAATGACAAATTTCAAGATGGCAAATGTCAAAGATGTCAAATGACAAATGTCACAATGCTAAATGTCAAAAATGAAAAGTGTCACCATGAAAAATGTCAAAAATAACAAATTTCAAGATGGCAAATGTCAAAGATGTCAAATGACAAATATCACAATGCTAAATGTCAAAAATGAAAAGTGTCACCATGAAAAATGTCAAAAATGACAAATTTCAAGATGGCAAATGTCAAAGATGTCAAATGACAAATGTCACAATGCTAAATGTCAAAAATGAAAAGTGTCACCATGAAAAATGTCAAAAATAACAAATTTCAAGATGGCAAATGTCAAAGATGTCAAATGACAAATGTCACAATGCTAAATGTCAAAAATGAAAAGTGTCACCATGAAAAATGTCAAAAATGACAAATTTCAAGATGGCAAATGTCAAAACTGACAAATGTCACAATGCTAAATGTCAAAAATGATAAGTGTCACCATGAAAAATGTCAAAAATGACAAATTTCAAGATGGCAAATGTCCAAGATGTCAAATGACAAATGTCACAATGCTAAATGTCAAAAATGACAAATTTCAAGATGGCAAATGTCAAAGATGTCAAATGACAAATGTCACAATGCTAAATGTCAAAAATGAAAAGTGTCACCATGAAAAATGTCAAAAATGGCAAATTTCAAGATGGCAAATGTCAAAGATGTCAAATGACAAATGTCACAATGCTAAATGTCAAAAATGAAAAGTGTCACCATGAAAAATGTCAAAAATAACAAATTTCAAGATGGCAAATGTCAAAGATGTCAAAACTGACAAACGTCACAATGCTAAATGTCAAAAATGATAAGTGTCACCATGAAAAATGTCAAAAATGACAAATTTCAAGATGGCAAATGTCCAAGATGTCAAATGACAAATATCACAATGCTAAATGTCAAAAATGACAAATTTCAAGATGGCAAATGTCAAAGATGTCAAATGACAAATGTCACAATGCTAAATGTCAAAAATGAAAAGTGTCACCATGAAAAATGTTAAAAATGACAAATTTCAAGATGGCAAATGTCAATGATGTCAAATGACAAATGTCACAATGCTAAATGTCAAAAATGAAAAGTGTCACCATGAAAAATGTCAAAAATGACAAATTTCAAGATGGCAAATATCAAAGATGTCAAATGACAAATGTCACCATGAAAAATGTCAAAAATAACAAATTTCAAGATTGCAAATGTCAAAGATGTCAAATGACAAATGTCACAATGCTAAATGTCAAAAATAAAAAGTGTCACCATGAAAAATGTCTAAAATGACAAATTTCAAGATGGCAAATGTCAAAGATGTCAAATGACAAATGTCACAATGCTAAATGTCAAAAATAAAAAGTGTCACTATGAAAAATATCAAAAATAACAAACTTCAAGATGGCAAATGTCAAAGATGTCAAATGGCAAATGTCACAATGCTAAATGTCAAAAATGAAAAGTGTCACCATGAAAAATGTCAAAAACGACAAATTTCAAGATGGCAAATGTCAAAACTGACAAATGTCACAATGCTAAATGTCAAAAATGATAAGTGTCACCATGAAAAATGTCAAAAATGACAAATTTTAAGATGGCAAATGTCCAATATGTCAAATGACAAATGTCACAATGCTAAATGTCAAAAATGACAAATTTCAAGATGGCAAATGTCAAAGATGTCAAATGACAAATGTCACAATGCTAAATGTCAAAAATGAAAAGTGTCACCATGAAAAATGTCAAAAATGACAAATTTCAAGATGGCAAATGTCAAAGATGTCAAATGACAAATGTCACAATGCTAAATGTCAAAAATGAAAAGTGTCACCTTGAAAAATGTCAAAAATAACAAATTTTAAGATGGCAAATGTCAAAGATGTCAAATGACAAATGTCACAATGCTAAATGTCAAAAATGAAAAGTGTCACCATGAAAAATGTCAAAAATGACAAATTTCAAGATGGCAAATGTCAAAGATGTCAAATGACAAATGTCACAATGCTAAATGTCAAAAATGATAAGTGTCACCATGAAAAATGTCAAAAATGACAAATTTCAAGATTGCAAATGTCCAAGATGTCAAATGACAAATATCACAATGCTAAATGTCAAAAATGAAAAGTGTCACCATGAAAAATGTCAAAAATGACAAATTTCAAGATGGCAAATGTCAAAGATGTCAAATGACAAATGTCACAATGCTAAATGTCAAAAATAAAAAATGTCAAAAATGACAAATTTCAAGATGGCAAATGTCTAAGATGTCAAATGACAAATGTCACAATGCTAAATGTCAAAACTGAAAAGTGTCACCGTGAAAAATGTCAAAAATGACAAATTTCAAGATGGCAAATGTCAAAGATGTCAAATGACAAATGTCACAATGCTAAATGTCAAAAATGAAAAGTGTCCCCATGACAAATGTCAATAATGACAAATTTCAAGATGGCAAATGTCAAAGATGTCAAATGACAAATGTCACAATGCTAAATGTCAAAAATGAAAAGTGTCACCATAAAAAATGTCAAAAATGACAAATTTCAAGATGGCAAATGTCAAAGATGTCGAATATGACAAATGTCACAATGCTAAATGTCAAAAATGAAAAGTGTCACCATGAAAAATGTAAAAAATGACAAATTTCAAAATGGCAAATGTCAAAGATGTCAAATGACAAATGTCACAATGCTAAATGTCAAAAATGAAAAGTGTCACCACGAAAAATGTCAAAAATGACAAATTTCAAGATGGCAAATATCAAAGATGTCAAATGACAAATGTCACAATGCTAAATGTCAAAAATGACAAATTTCAAGATGGCAAATGTCAAAGATGTCAAATGACAAATGTCACAATGCTAAATGTCAAAAATAAAAAGTGTCACCATGAAAAATGTCAAAAATGACAAATTTCAAGATGGCAAATGTCAAAGATGTCAAATGACAAATGTCACAATGCCAAATGTCAAAAATGAAAAGTGTCACCATGAAAACTGTCAAAAATGACAAATTTCGAGATGGCAAATGTCAAAGATGTCAAATGACAAATGTCACAATGCTAAATGTCAAAAATGAAAAGTGTCACCATGAAAAATGTCAAAAATAACAAATTTCAAGATGGCAAATGTCAAAGATGTCAAATGACAAATGTCACAATGCTAAATGTCTTAAATGAAAAGTGTCACCATGAAAAATGTCAAAAATGACAAATTTCAAGATGGCAAATGTCAAAACTGACAAATGTCACAATGCTAAATGTCAAAAATGACAAATTTCAAGATGGCAAATGTCAAAGATGTCAAATGACAAATGTCACAATGCTAAATGTCAAAAATAAAAAGTGTCACCATGAAAAATGTCAAAAATGACAAATTTCAAGATGGCAAATGTCAAAGATGTCAAATGACAAATGTCACAATGCTAAATGTCAAAAATGAAAAGTGTCACCATGAAAAATGTCAAAAATAACAAATTTCAAGATGGCAAATGTCAAAGATGTCAAATGACAAATGTCACAATGCTAAATGTCAAAAATGAAAAGTGTCACCATAAAATATGTCAAAAATAGCAAATTTCAAGATGGCAAATGTCAAAGATGTCAAATGACAAATGTCACAATGCTAAATGTCAAAAATGAAAAGTGTCACCATGAAAAATGTCAAAAATGACAAATTTCAAGATGGCAAATGTCAAAGATGTCAAATGACAAATGTCACCATGCTAAATGTCAAAAATGAAAAGTGTCACCATGAAAATTCTCAAAAATGAAAAGTGTCACCATGAAAAATGTCAAAAATGACAAATTTCAAGATAGCAAATGTCAAAACTGACAAATATCACAATGCTAAATGTCAAAAATGATAAGTGTCACCATGAAAAATGTCAAAAATGACAAATTTCAAGATGGCAAATGTAAAAGATGTCAAATGACAAATGTCACAATGCTAAATGTCAAAAATGAAAAGTGTCAAAAATGACAAATTTCAAGATGGCAAATGTCTAAGATGTCAAATGACAAATGTCACAATGCTAAATGTCAAAAATGAAAAGTGTCATCGTGAAAAATGTCAAAAATGACAATTTTCAAGATGGCAAATGTCAAAGATGTCAAATGACAAATGTCACAATGCTAAATGTCAAAAATGAAAAGTGTCACCCTGAAAAATGTCAAAAATAACAAATTTCAAGATGGCAAATATCAAAGATGTCAAATGACAAATTTCACAATGCTAAATGTCAAAAATGATAAGTGTCACCATGAAAAATGTCAAAAATGACAAATTTCAAGATGGCAAATGTCCAAGATGTCAAATGACAAATGTCACAATGCTAAATGTCAAAAATGACAAATTTCAAGATGGCAAATGTCAAAGATGTCAACTGACAAATTTCACAATGCTAAACGTCACAAATGAAAAGTGTCACCATGAAAAATGTCAAAAATGACAAATTTTAAGATGGCAAATGTCAAAGATGTCAAATGACAAATGTCACAATGCTAAATGTCAAAAATGAAAAGTGTCACCCTGAAAAATGTCAAAAATAACAAATTTCAAGATGGCAAATATCAAAGATGTCAAATGACAAATTTCACAATGCTAAATGTCAAAAATGATAAGTGTCACCATGAAAAATGTCAAAAATGACAAATTTCAAGATAGCAAATGTCCAAGATGTCAAATGACAAATGTCACAATGCTAAATGTCAAAAATGAAAAGTGTCACCATGAAAAATGTCAAAAATGACAAATTTCAAGATGGCAAATGTCCAAGATGTCAAATGACAAATGTCACAATGCTTAATGTCAAAAATGACAAATTTCAAGATGGCAAATGACAAATGTCACAATGCTAAATGTCAAAAATGAAAAGTGTCACCATGAAAAATGTCAAAAATGACAAATTTTAAGATGGCAAATATCAAAGATGTCAAATGACAAATGTCACAATGCTAAATGTCAAAAATGAAAAGTGTCACCATGAAAAATGTCAAAAATAACAAATTTCAAGATGGCAAATGTCAAAGATGTCAAATGACAAATGTCACAATGCTAAATGTCAAAAATGAAAAGTGTCACCATGAAAAATGTCAAAAATGACAAATTTTAAGATGGCAAATGTCAAAGATGTCAAATGACAAATGTCACAAAGCTAAATGTCAAAAATGAAAAGTGTCACCATGAAAAATGTCAAAAATAACAAATTTCAAGATGGCAAATGTCAAAGATGTCAAATGACAAATGTTACAATGCTAAATGTCAAAAATGAAAAGTGTCACCATGAAAAATGTCAAAAATGACAAATTTCAAGATGGCAAATGTCAAAACTGACAAATGTCACAATGCTAAATGTCAAAAATGATAAGTGTCACCATGAAAAATGTCAAAAATGACAAATTTCAAGATGGCAAATGTCCAAGATGTCAAATGACAAATGTCACAATGCTAGATGTCAAAAATGACAAATTTCAAGATGGCAAATGTCAAAGATGTCAAATGACAAATGTCACAATGCTAAATGTCAAAAATGAAAAGTGTCACCATGAAAAATGTCAAAAATGACAAATTTCAAGATGGCAAATGTCAAAGATGTCAAATGACAAATGTCACAATGCTAAATGTCAAAAATGAAAAGTGTCACCATGAAAAATGTCAAAAATAACAAATTTCAAGATGGCAAATGTCAAAGATGTCAAGTGACAAATGTCACAATGCTAAATGTCAAAAATGAAAAGTGTCACCATGAAAAATATCAAAAATGTCAAATTTCAAGATGGCAAATGTCAAAGATGTCAAATGACAAATGTCACAAGGCTAAATGTCAAAAATGAAAAGTGTCACCATGAAAAAGGTCAAAAATGACAAATTTCAAGATGGCAAATGTCAAAGATGTCAAATGACAAATGTCACAATGCTAAATGTCAAAAATGAAAAGTGTTACCATGAAAAATGTCAAAAATGTCAAAGATGTCAAATGACAAATGTCACAATGCTAAATGTCAAAAATGAAAAGTGTCACCATGAAAAATGTCAAAAATGACAAATTTCAAGATGGCAAATGTCAAAACTGACAAATGTCACAATGCTAAATGTCAAAAATGACAAATTTCAAGATGGCAAATGTCCAAGATGTCAAATGACAAATGTCACAATGCTAAATGTCAAAAATGAAAAGTGTCACCATAAAAAATGTCAAAAATGACAAATTTCAAGATGGCAAATGTAAAAGATGTCAAATGACAAATGTCACAATGCTAAATGTCAAAAATGAAAAGTGTCAAAAATGACAAATTTAAAGATGGCAAATGTCTAAGATGTCAAATGACAAATGTCACAATGCTAAATGTCAAAAATGAAAAGTGTCACCGTGAAAAATGTCAAAAATGACAAATTTCAAGATGGCAAATGTCAAAGATGTCAAATGACAAATGTCACAATGATAAATGTCAAAAATGAAAAGTGTCACCATGAAAAATGTCAAAAATGACAAATTTCAAGATGGCAAATGTCAAAGATGTCAAATGACAAATGTCACAATGCTAAATGTCAAAAATGAAAAATGTCCCCATGAAAAATGTCAATAATGACAACTTTCAAAATGGCAAATGTCAAAGATGTCAAATGACAAATGTCACAATGCTAAATGTCAAAAATGAAAAGTGTCACCATGAAAAATGTCAAAAATGACAAATTTCAAGATGGCAAATGTCAAAAATGTCAAATATGACAAATGTCACAATGATAAATGTCAAAAAAGAAAAGTGTCACCATGAAAAATGTCAAAAATGACAAATTTTAAGATGGCAAATGTCAAAGATGTCAAATGACAAATGTCACAATGCTAAATGTCAAAAATGAAAAGTGTCACCATGAAAAATGTCAAAAATGACAAATTTCAAGATGGCAAATATCAAAGATGTCAAATGACAAATGTCACAATGCTAAATGTCAAAAATGAAAAATTTCAAGATGGCAAATGTCAAAGATGTCAAATGACAAATGACACAATGCTAAATGTCAAAAATGAAAAGTGTCACCATGAAAAATGTCAAAAATGACAAATTTCAAGATGGCAAATGTCAAAGATGTCAAATGACAAATGTCACAATGCTAAATGTCAAAAATGAAAAGTGTCACCATGAAAAATGTCAAAAATGACAAATTTCAAGATGGCAAATGTCAAAGATGTCAAATGACAAATGTCACAATGCTAAATGTCAAAAATGAAAAGTGTCACCATGAAAAATGTCAAAAATAACAAATTTTAAGATGGCAAATATCAAAGATGTCAAAACTGACAAATGTCACAATGCTAAATGTCAAAAATGATAAGTGTCACCATGAAAAATGTCAAAAATGACAAATTTCAAGATGGCAAATGTCCAAGATGTTAAATGACAAATGTCACAATGCTAAATGTCAAAAATGACAAATTTCAAGATGGCAAATGTCAAAGATGTCAAATGACAAATGTCACAATGCTAAATGTCAAAAATGAAAAGTGTCACCATGAAAAATGTTAAAAATGACAAATTTCAAGATGGCAAATGTCAAAGATGTCAAATGACAAATGTCACAATGCTAAATGTCAAAAATGAAAAGTGTCACCATGAAAAATGTCAAAAATGACAAATTTCAAGATGGCAAATGTCAAAGATGTCAAATAACAAATGTCACAATGCTAAATGTCAAAAATGAAAAGTGTCACCATGAAAAATGTCAAAAATGACAAATTTCAAGATGGCAAATATCAAAGATGTCAAATGACAAATGTCACAATGCTAAATGTCAAAAATGACAAATTTCAAGATGGCAAATGTCAAAGATGACAAATGTCACAATGCTAAATGTCAAAAATGAAAAGTGTCACCATGAAAAATGTCAAAAATGACAAATTTCAAGATGGCAAATGTCAAAGATGTCAAATAACAAATGTCACAATGCTAAATGTCAATAATGAAAAGTGTCACCATGAAAAATGTCAAAAATAACAAATTTCAAGATGGCAAATGTCAAAGATGTCAAATGACAAATGTCACAATGTTAAATGTCAAAAATGAAAAGTGTCACCATGAAAAATGTCAAAAATGACAAATTTCAAGATGGCAAATGTCAAAACTGACAAATGTCACAATGCTAAATGTCAAAAATGATAAGTGTCACCATGAAAAATGTCAAAAATGACAAATTTCAGGATGGCAAATGTCCAAGATGTCAAATGACAAATGTCACAATGCTAAATGTCAAAAATGACAAATTTCAAGATGGCAAATGTCAAAGATGTCAAATGACAAATGTCACAATGCTAAATGTCAAAAATGAAAAGTGTCACCATGAAAAATGTCAAAAATGACAAATTTCAAGATGGCAAATGTCAAAGATGTCAAATGACAAATGTCACAATGCTAAATGTCAAAAATGAAAAGTGTCACCATGAAAAATGTCAAAAATAACAAATTTCAAGATGGCAAATGTCAAAGATGTCAAATGACAAATGTCACAATGCTAAATGTCAAAAATGAAAAGTGTCACCATGAAAAATGTCAAAAATGACAAATTTCAAGATGGCAAATGTCAAAGATGTCAAATGTCACAATGCTAAATGTCAAAAATGAAAAGTGTCACCATGAAAAATGTCAAAAATGACAAATTTCAAGATGGCAAATGTCAAAGATGTCAAATGACAAATGTTACAATGCTAAATGTCAAAAATAAAAAGTGTCACCATGAAAAATATCAAAAATCACAAATTTCAAGATGGCAAATGTCAAAGATGTCAAATGACAAATGTCACAATGCTAAATGTCAAAAATGAAAAGTGTCACCATGAAAAATGTCAAAAATGACAAATTTCAAGATGGCAAATATGAAAACTGACAAATATCACAAGGCTAAATGTCAAAAATGATAAGTGTCACCATGAAAAATGTCAAAAATGACAAATTTCAAGATGGCAAATGTCCAAGATGTCAAATGACAAATGTCACAATGCTAAATGTCAAAAATGAAAAGTGTCACCATGAAAAATGTCAAAAATGACAAATTTCAAGATGGCAAATGTCAAAGATGTCAAATGACAAATGTCACAATGCTAAATGTCAAAAATGAAAAGTGTCAAAAATGACAAATTTCAAGATGGCAAATGTCTAAGATGTCAAATGACAAATGTCACAATGCTAAATGTCAAAAATGAAAAGTGTCACCGTGAAAAATGTCAAAAATGACAAATTTCAAGATGGCAAATGTCAAAGATGTCAAATGACAAATATCACAATGCTAAATGTCAAAAATGAAAAGTGTCACCATGAAAAATGTCAAAAATGACAAATTTCAAGATGGCAAATGTCAAAAATGTCGAATGACAAATGTCACAATGCTAAATGTCAAAAATGAAAAGTGTCCCCATAAAAAATGTCAATAATGACAAATTGCAAGATGGCAAATGTCAAAGATGTCAAATGACAAATGTCACAATGATAAATGTCAAAAATGAAAAGTGTCACCATGAAAAATGTCAAAAAGGACAAATTTCAAGATGGCAAATGTCAAAGATGTCAAATGACAAATGTCACAATGCTAAATGTCAAAAATAAAAAGTGTCAAAAATGACAAATTTCAAGATGGCAAATGTCTAAGATGTGAAATGACAAATGTCACAATGCTAAATGTCAAAAATGAAAAGTGTCACAGTGAAAAATGTCAAAAATGACAAATTTCAAGATGGTAAATGTCAAAACTGACAAATGTCACAATGCTAAATGTCAAAAACGATAAGTGTCACCATGAAAAATGTCAAAACTGACAAATTTCAAGATGGCAAATGTCCGAGATGTCAAATGACAAATGTCACAATGCTATATGTCAAAAATGAAAAGTGTCACCATGAAAAATGTCAAAAATGACAAATTTCAAGATGGCAAATGTAAAAGATGTCAAATGACAAATGTCACAATGATAAATGTCAAAAATGAAAAGTGTCAAAAATGACAAATTTCAAGATGGCAAATGTCTAAGATGTCAAATGACAAATGTCACAATGCTAAATGTCAAAAATGAAAAGTGTCACCGTGAAAAATGTCAAAAATGACAAATTTCAAGATGGCAAATGTCAAAGATGTCAAATGACAAATATCACAATGCTAAATGTCAAAAATGAAAAGTGTCACCATGAAAAATGTCAAAAATGACAAATTTCAAGATGGCAAATGTCAAAAATGTCGAATGACAAATGTCACAATGCTAAATGTCAAAAATGAAAAGTGTCCCCATAAAAAATGTCAATAATGACAAATTTCAAGATGGGAAATGTCAAAGATGTCAAATGACAAATGTCACAATGATAAATGTCAAAAATGAAAAGTGTCACCATGAAAAATGTCAAAAAGGACAAATTTCAAGATGGCAAATGTCAAAGATGTCAAATGACAAATGTCACAATGCTAAATGTCAAAAATGAAAAGTGTCACCATGAAAAATGTCAAAAATGACAAATTTCAAGATGGCAAATATCAAAGATGTCAAATGACAAATATCACAATGCTAAATGTCAAAAATGACAAATTTCAAGATGGCAAATGTCAAAGATGTCAAATGACAAATGTCACAATGCTAAATGTCAAAAATGAAAAGTGTCACCATGAAAATTGTCAAAAATGACAAATTTCAAGATGGCAAATGTCAAAGATGTCAAATGACAAATGTCACAATGCTAAATGTCAAAAATGAAAAGTGTCACCATGAAAAATGTCAAAAATAACAAATTTCAAGATGGCAAATGTCAAAGATGTCAAATGACAAATATCACAATGCTAAATGTCAAAAATGAAAAGTGTCACCATGAAAAATGTCAAAAATGACAAATTTCAAGATGGCAAATGTCAAAGATGTCAAATGACAAATGTCACAATGCTAAATGTCAAAAATGAAAAGTGTCACCATGAAAAATGTCAAAAATGACAAATTTCAAGATGGCAAATGTCAAAACTGACAAATGTCACAATGCTAAATGTCAAAAATGATAAGTGTCACCATGAAAAATGTCAAAAATGACAAATTTCAAGATGGCAAATGTCCAAGATGTCAAATGACAAATGTCACAATGCTAAATGTCAAAAATGACAAATTTCAAGATGGCAAATGTCAAAGATGTCAAATGACAAATGTCACAATGCTAAATGTCAAAAATGAAAAGTGTCACCATGAAAAATGTCAAAAATGGCAAATTTCAAGATGGCAAATGTCAAAGATGTCAAATGACAAATGTCACAATGCTAAATGTCAAAAATGAAAAGTGTTACCATGAAAAATGTCAAAAATAACAAATTTCAAGATGGCAAATGTCAAAGATGTCAAATGACAAATATCACAATGCTAAATGTCAAAAATGAAAAGTGTCACCATGAAAAATGTCAAAAATGACAAATTTCAAGATGGCAAATGTCAAAGATGTCAAATGACAAATGTCACAATGCTAAATGTCAAAAATGAAAAGTGTCACCATGAAAAATGTCAAAAATAACAAATTTCAAGATGGCAAATGTCAAAGATGTCAAATGACAAATGTCACAATGCTAAATGTCAAAAATGAAAAGTGTCACCATGAAAAATGTCAAAAATGACAAATTTCAAGATGGCAAATGTCAAAACTGACAAATGTCACAATGCTAAATGTCAAAAATGATAAGTGTCACCATGAAAAATGTCAAAAATGACAAATTTCAAGATGGCAAATGTCCAAGATGTCAAATGACAAATGTCACAATGCTAAATGTCAAAAATGACAAATTTCAAGATGGCAAATGTCAAAGATGTCAAATGACAAATGTCACAATGCTAAATGTCAAAAATGAAAAGTGTCACCATGAAAAATGTCAAAAATGGCAAATTTCAAGATGGCAAATGTCAAAGATGTCAAATGACAAATGTCACAATGCTAAATGTCAAAAATGAAAAGTGTCACCATGAAAAATGTCAAAAATAACAAATTTCAAGATGGCAAATGTCAAAGATGTCAAAACTGACAAACGTCACAATGCTAAATGTCAAAAATGATAAGTGTCACCATAAAAAATGTCAATAATGACAAATTTCAAGATGGGAAATGTCAAAGATGTCAAATGACAAATGTCACAATGATAAATGTCAAAAATGAAAAGTGTCACCATGAAAAATGTCAAAAATGACAAATTTCAAGATGGCAAATATCAAAGATGTCAAATGACAAATATCACAATGCTAAATGTCAAAAATGACAAATTTCAAGATGGCAAATGTCAAAGATGTCAAATGACAAATGTCACAATGCTAAATGTCAAAAATGAAAAGTGTCACCATGAAAATTGTCAAAAATGACAAATTTCAAGATGGCAAATGTCAAAGATGTCAAATGACAAATGTCACAATGCTAAATGTCAAAAATGAAAAGTGTCACCATGAAAAATGTCAAAAATAACAAATTTCAAGATGGCAAATGTCAAAGATGTCAAATGACAAATATCACAATGCTAAATGTCAAAAATGAAAAGTGTCACCATGAAAAATGTCAAAAATGACAAATTTCAAGATGGCAAATGTCAAAGATGTCAAATGACAAATGTCACAATGCTAAATGTCAAAAATGAAAAGTGTCACCATGAAAAATGTCAAAAATAACAAATTTCAAGATGGCAAATGTCAAAGATGTCAAATGACAAATGTCACAATGCTAAATGTCAAAAATGAAAAGTGTCACCATGAAAAATGTCAAAAATGACAAATTTCAAGATGGCAAATGTCAAAACTGACAAATGTCACAATGCTAAATGTCAAAAATGATAAGTGTCACCATGAAAAATGTCAAAAATGACAAATTTCAAGATGGCAAATGTCCAAGATGTCAAATGACAAATGTCACAATGCTAAATGTCAAAAATGACAAATTTCAAGATGGCAAATGTCAAAGATGTCAAATGACAAATGTCACAATGCTAAATGTCAAAAATGAAAAGTGTCACCATGAAAAATGTCAAAAATGGCAAATTTCAAGATGGCAAATGTCAAAGATGTCAAATGACAAATGTCACAATGCTAAATGTCAAAAATGAAAAGTGTCACCATGAAAAATGTCAAAAATAACAAATTTCAAGATGGCAAATGTCAAAGATGTCAAAACTGACAAACGTCACAATGCTAAATGTCAAAAATGATAAGTGTCACCATGAAAAATGTCAAAAATGACAAATTTCAAGATGGCAAATGTCCAAGATGTCAAATGACAAATATCACAATGCTAAATGTCAAAAATGACAAATTTCAAGATGGCAAATGTCAAAGATGTCAAATGACAAATGTCACAATGCTAAATGTCAAAAATGAAAAGTGTCACCATGAAAAATGTTAAAAATGACAAATTTCAAGATGGCAAATGTCAATGATGTCAAATGACAAATGTCACAATGCTAAATGTCAAAAATGAAAAGTGTCACCATGAAAAATGTCAAAAATGACAAATTTCAAGATGGCAAATATCAAAGATGTCAAATGACAAATGTCACCATGAAAAATGTCAAAAATAACAAATTTCAAGATTGCAAATGTCAAAGATGTCAAATGACAAATGTCACAATGCTAAATGTCAAAAATGAAAAGTGTCACCATGAAAAATGTCTAAAATGACAAATTTCAAGATGGCAAATGTCAAAGATGTCAAATGACAAATGTCACAATGCTAAATGTCAAAAATAAAAAGTGTCACTATGAAAAATATCAAAAATAACAAACTTCAAGATGGCAAATGTCAAAGATGTCAAATGGCAAATGTCACAATGCTAAATGTCAAAAATGAAAAGTGTCACCATGAAAAATGTCAAAAATGACAAATTTCAAGATGGCAAATGTCAAAACTGACAAATGTCACAATGCTAAATGTCAAAAATGATAAGTGTCACCATGAAAAATGTCAAAAATGACAAATTTTAAGATGGCAAATGTCCAATATGTCAAATGACAAATGTCACAATGCTAAATGTCAAAAATGACAAATTTCAAGATGGCAAATGTCAAAGATGTCAAATGACAAATGTCACAATGCTAAATGTCAAAAATGAAAAGTGTCACCATGAAAAATGTCAAAAATGACAAATTTCAAGATGGCAAATGTCAAAGATGTCAAATGACAAATGTCACAATGCTAAATGTCAAAAATGAAAAGTGTCACCTTGAAAAATGTCAAAAATAACAAATTTTAAGATGGCAAATGTCAAAGATGTCAAATGACAAATGTCACAATGCTAAATGTCAAAAATGAAAAGTGTCACCATGAAAAATGTCAAAAATGACAAATTTCAAGATGGCAAATGTCAAAGATGTCAAATGACAAATGTCACAATGCTAAATGTCAAAAATGATAAGTGTCACCATGAAAAATGTCAAAAATGACAAATTTCAAGATTGCAAATGTCCAAGATGTCAAATGACAAATATCACAATGCTAAATGTCAAAAATGAAAAGTGTCACCATGAAAAATGTCAAAAATGACAAATTTCAAGATGGCAAATGTCAAAGATGTCAAATGACAAATGTCACAATGCTAAATGTCAAAAATAAAAAATGTCAAAAATGACAAATTTCAAGATGGCAAATGTCTAAGATGTCAAATGACAAATGTCACAATGCTAAATGTCAAAACTGAAAAGTGTCACCGTGAAAAATGTCAAAAATGACAAATTTCAAGATGGCAAATGTCAAAGATGTCAAATGACAAATGTCACAATGCTAAATGTCAAAAATGAAAAGTGTCCCCATGACAAATGTCAATAATGACAAATTTCAAGATGGCAAATGTCAAAGATGTCAAATGACAAATGTCACAATGCTAAATGTCAAAAATGAAAAGTGTCACCATAAAAAATGTCAAAAATGACAAATTTCAAGATGGCAAATGTCAAAGATGTCGAATATGACAAATGTCACAATGCTAAATGTCAAAAATGAAAAGTGTCACCATGAAAAATGTAAAAAATGACAAATTTCAAAATGGCAAATGTCAAAGATGTCAAATGACAAATGTCACAATGCTAAATGTCAAAAATGAAAAGTGTCACCACGAAAAATGTCAAAAATGACAAATTTCAAGATGGCAAATATCAAAGATGTCAAATGACAAATGTCACAATGCTAAATGTCAAAAATGACAAATTTCAAGATGGCAAATGTCAAAGATGTCAAATGACAAATGTCACAATGCTAAATGTCAAAAATAAAAAGTGTCACCATGAAAAATGTCAAAAATGACAAATTTCAAGATGGCAAATGTCAAAGATGTCAAATGACAAATGTCACAATGCCAAATGTCAAAAATGAAAAGTGTCACCATGAAAACTGTCAAAAATGACAAATTTCGAGATGGCAAATGTCAAAGATGTCAAATGACAAATGTCACAATGCTAAATGTCAAAAATGAAAAGTGTCACCATGAAAAATGTCAAAAATAACAAATTTCAAGATGGCAAATGTCAAAGATGTCAAATGACAAATGTCACAATGCTAAATGTCTTAAATGAAAAGTGTCACCATGAAAAATGTCAAAAATGACAAATTTCAAGATGGCAAATGTCAAAACTGACAAATGTCACAATGCTAAATGTCAAAAATGACAAATTTCAAGATGGCAAATGTCAAAGATGTCAAATGACAAATGTCACAATGCTAAATGTCAAAAATAAAAAGTGTCACCATGAAAAATGTCAAAAATGACAAATTTCAAGATGGCAAATGTCAAAGATGTCAAATGACAAATGTCACAATGCTAAATGTCAAAAATGAAAAGTGTCACCATGAAAAATGTCAAAAATAACAAATTTCAAGATGGCAAATGTCAAAGATGTCAAATGACAAATGTCACAATGCTAAATGTCAAAAATGAAAAGTGTCACCATAAAATATGTCAAAAATAGCAAATTTCAAGATGGCAAATGTCAAAGATGTCAAATGACAAATGTCACAATGCTAAATGTCAAAAATGAAAAGTGTCACCATGAAAAATGTCAAAAATGACAAATTTCAAGATGGCAAATGTCAAAGATGTCAAATGACAAATGTCACCATGCTAAATGTCAAAAATGAAAAGTGTCACCATGAAAATTCTCAAAAATGAAAAGTGTCACCATGAAAAATGTCAAAAATGACAAATTTCAAGATAGCAAATGTCAAAACTGACAAATATCACAATGCTAAATGTCAAAAATGATAAGTGTCACCATGAAAAATGTCAAAAATGACAAATTTCAAGATGGCAAATGTAAAAGATGTCAAATGACAAATGTCACAATGCTAAATGTCAAAAATGAAAAGTGTCAAAAATGACAAATTTCAAGATGGCAAATGTCTAAGATGTCAAATGACAAATGTCACAATGCTAAATGTCAAAAATGAAAAGTGTCATCGTGAAAAATGTCAAAAATGACAATTTTCAAGATGGCAAATGTCAAAGATGTCAAATGACAAATGTCACAATGCTAAATGTCAAAAATGAAAAGTGTCACCCTGAAAAATGTCAAAAATAACAAATTTCAAGATGGCAAATATCAAAGATGTCAAATGACAAATTTCACAATGCTAAATGTCAAAAATGATAAGTGTCACCATGAAAAATTTCAAAAATGACAAATTTCAAGATGGCAAATGTCCAAGATGTCAAATGACAAATGTCACAATGCTAAATGTCAAAAATGACAAATTTCAAGATGGCAAATGTCAAAGATGTCAACTGACAAATTTCACAATGCTAAACGTCACAAATGAAAAGTGTCACCATGAAAAATGTCAAAAATGACAAATTTTAAGATGGCAAATGTCAAAGATGTCAAATGACAAATGTCACAATGCTAAATGTCAAAAATGAAAAGTGTCACCCTGAAAAATGTCAAAAATAACAAATTTCAAGATGGCAAATATCAAAGATGTCAAATGACAAATTTCACAATGCTAAATGTCAAAAATGATAAGTGTCACCATGAAAAATGTCAAAAATGACAAATTTCAAGATAGCAAATGTCCAAGATGTCAAATGACAAATGTCACAATGCTAAATGTCAAAAATGAAAAGTGTCACCATGAAAAATGTCAAAAATGACAAATTTTAAGATGGCAAATGTCAAAGATGTCAAATGACAAATGTCACAAAGCTAAATGTCAAAAATGAAAAGTGTCACCATGAAAAATGTCAAAAATAACAAATTTCAAGATGGCAAATGTCAAAGATGTCAAATGACAAATGTTACAATGCTAAATGTCAAAAATGAAAAGTGTCACCATGAAAAATGTCAAAAATGACAAATTTCAAGATGGCAAATGTCAAAACTGACAAATGTCACAATGCTAAATGTCAAAAATGATAAGTGTCACCATGAAAAATGTCAAAAATGACAAATTTCAAGATGGCAAATGTCCAAGATGTCAAATGACAAATGTCACAATGCTAAATGTCAAAAATGACAAATTTTAAGATGGCAAATGTCAAAGATGTCAAATGACAAATGTCACA
Source organism: Altica lythri (assembly GCA_964028335.1). NCBI lineage: Eukaryota > Metazoa > Arthropoda > Insecta > Coleoptera > Chrysomelidae > Altica > Altica lythri. The sequence goes on along the minus strand of OZ034800.1, from coordinate 9,376,338 downwards.
ATGCTAAATGTCAAAAGTGAAAAGTGTCACCATGAAAAATGTCAAAAATGACAAATTTCAAGATGGCAAATGTCAAAGATGTCAAATGACAAATGTCACAATGCTAAATGTCAAAAATGAAAAGTGTCACCATGAAAAATGTCAAAAATAACAAATTTCAAGATGGCCAATGTCAAAGATGTCAAGTGACAAATGTCACAATGCTAAATGTCAAAAATGAAAAGTGTCACCATGAAAAATATCAAAAATGTCAAATTTCAAGATGGCAAATGTCAAAGATGTCAAATGACAAATGTCACAAGGCTAAATGTCAAAAATGAAAAGTGTCACCATGAAAAATGTCAAAAATGACAAATTTCAAGATGGCAAATGTCAAAGATGTCAAATGACAAATGTCACAATGCTAAATGTCAAAAATGAAAAGTGTCACCATGAAAAATGTCAAAAATGTCAAAGATGTCAAATGACAAATGTCACAATGCTAAATGTCAAAAATGAAAAGTGTCACCATGAAAAATGTCAAAAATGACAAATTTCAAGATGGCAAATGTCAAAACTGACAAATGTCACAATGCTAAATGTCAAAAATGACAAATTTCAAGATGGCAAATGTCCAAGATGTCAAATGACAAATGTCACAATGCTAAATGTCAAAAATGAAAAGTGTCACCATAAAAAATGTCAAAAATAACAAATTTCAAGATGGCAAATGTAAAAGATGTCAAATGACAAATGTCACAATGCTAAATGTCAAAAATGAAAAGTGTCAAAAATTACAAATTTAAAGATGGCAAATGTCTAAGATGTCAAATGACAAATGTCACAATGCTAAATGTCAAAAATGAAAAGTGTCACCGTGAAAAATGTCAAAAATGACAAATTTCAAGATGGCAAATGTCAAAGATGTCAAATGACAAATGTCACAATGATAAATGTCAAAAATGAAAAGTGTCACCATGAAAAATGTCAAAAATGACAAATTTCAAGATGGCAAATGTCAAAGATGTCAAATGACAAATGTCACAATGCTAAATGTCAACAATGAAAAATGTCCCCATGAAAAATGTCAATAATGACAACTTTCAAAATGGCAAATGTCAAAGATGTCAAATGACAAATGTCACAATGCTAAATGTCAAAAATGAAAAGTGTCACCATGAAAAATGTCAAAAATGACAAATTTCAAGATGGCAAATGTCAAAGATGTCGAATATGACAAATGTCACAATGATAAATGTCAAAAAAGAAAAGTGTCACCATGAAAAATGTCAAAAATGACAAATTTCAAGATGGCAAATGTCAAAGATGTCAAATGACAAATGTCACAATGCTAAATGTCAAAAATGAAAAGTGTCACCATAAAATATGTCAAAAATAGCAAATTTCAAGATGGCAAATGTCAAAGATGTCAAATGACAAATGTCACAATGCTAAATGTCAAAAATGAAAAGTGTCACCATGAAAAATGTCAAAAATGACAAATTTCAAGATGGCAAATGTCAAAGATGTCAAATGACAAATGTCACCATGCTAAATGTCAAAAATGAAAAGTGTCACCATGAAAATTCTCAAAAATGAAAAGTGTCACCATGAAAAATGTCAAAAATGACAAATTTCAAGATAGCAAATGTCAAAACTGACAAATATCACAATGCTAAATGTCAAAAATGATAAGTGTCACCATGAAAAATGTCAAAAATGACAAATTTCAAGATGGCAAATGTAAAAGATGTCAAATGACAAATGTCACAATGCTAAATGTCAAAAATGAAAAGTGTCAAAAATGACAAATTTCAAGATGGCAAATGTCTAAGATGTCAAATGACAAATGTCACAATGCTAAATGTCAAAAATGAAAAGTGTCATCGTGAAAAATGTCAAAAATGACAATTTTCAAGATGGCAAATGTCAAAGATGTCAAATGACAAATGTCACAATGCTAAATCTCAAAAATGAAAAGTGTCACCCTGAAAAATGTCAAAAATAACAAATTTCAAGATGGCAAATATCAAAGATGTCAAATGACAAATTTCACAATGCTAAATGTCAAAAATGATAAGTGTCACCATGAAAAATGTCAAAAATGACAAATTTCAAGATGGCAAATGTCCAAGATGTCAAATGACAAATGTCACAATGCTAAATGTCAAAAATGACAAATTTCAAGATGGCAAATGTCAAAGATGTCAACTGACAAATTTCACAATGCTAAACGTCACAAATGAAAAGTGTCACCATGAAAAATGTCAAAAATGACAAATTTTAAGATGGCAAATGTCAAAGATGTCAAATGACAAATGTCACAATGCTAAATGTCAAAAATGAAAAGTGTCACCCTAAAAAATGTCAAAAATAACAAATTTCAAGATGGCAAATATCAAAGATGTCAAATGACAAATTTCACAATGCTAAATGTCAAAAATGATAAGTGTCACCATGAAAAATGTCAAAAATGACAAATTTCAAGATAGCAAATGTCCAAGATGTCAAATGACAAATGTCACAATGCTAAATGTCAAAAATGAAAAGTGTCACCATGAAAAATGTCAAAAATGACAAATTTTAAGATGGCAAATGTCAAAGATGTCAAATGACAAATGTCACAAAGCTAAATGTCAAAAATGAAAAGTGTCACCATGAAAAATGTCAAAAATAACAAATTTCAAGATGGCAAATGTCAAAGATGTCAAATGACAAATGTTACAATGCTAAATGTCAAAAATGAAAAGTGTCACCATGAAAAATGTCAAAAATGACAAATTTCAAGATGGCAAATGTCAAAACTGACAAATGTCACAATGCTAAATGTCAAAAATGATAAGTGTCACCATGAAAAATGTCAAAAATGACAAATTTCAAGATGGCAAATGTCAAAGATGTCAAATGACAAATGTCACAATGCTAAATGTCAACAATGAAAAATGTCCCCATGAAAAATGTCAATAATGACAACTTTCAAAATGGCAAATGTCAAAGATGTCAAATGACAAATGTCACAATGCTAAATGTCAAAAATGAAAAGTGTCACCATGAAAAATGTCAAAAATGACAAATTTCAAGATGGCAAATGTCAAAGATGTCGAATATGACAAATGTCACAATGATAAATGTCAAAAAAGAAAAGTGTCACCATGAAAAATGTCAAAAATGACAAATTTCAAGATGGCAAATGTCAAAGATGTCAAATGACAAATGTCACAATGCTAAATGTCAAAAATGAAAAGTGTCACCATGAAAAATGTCAAAAATGACAAATTTCAAGATGGCAAATATCAAAGATGTCAAATGACAAATGTCACAATGCTAAATGTCAAAAATGAAAAATTTCAAGATGGCAAATGTCAAAGATGTCAAATGACAAATGACACAATGCTAAATGTCAAAAATGAAAAGTGTCACCATGAAAAATGTCAAAAATGACAAATTTCAAGATGGCAAATGTCAAAGATGTCAAATGACAAATGTCACAATGCTAAATGTCAAAAATGAAAAGTGTCACCATGAAAAATGTCAAAAATGACAAATTTCAAGATGGCAAATGTCAAAGATGTCAAATGACAAATGTCACAATGCTAAATGTCAAAAATGAAAAGTCTCACCATGAAAAATGTCAAAAATAACAAATTTTAAGATGGCAAATATCAAAGATGTCAAAACTGACAAATGTCACAATGCTAAATGTCAAAAATGATAAGTGTCACCATGAAAAATGTCAAAAATGACAAATTTCAAGATGGCAAATGTCCAAGATGTTAAATGACAAATGTCACAATGCTAAATGTCAAAAATGACAAATTTCAAGATGGCAAATGTCAAAGATGTCAAATGACAAATGTCACAATGCTAAATGTCAAAAATGAAAAGTGTCACCATGAAAAATGTTAAAAATGACAAATTTCAAGATGGCAAATGTCAAAGATGTCAAATGACAAATGTCACAATGCTAAATGTCAAAAATGAAAAGTGTCACCATGAAAAATGTCAAAAATGACAAATTTCAAGATGGCAAATGTCAAAGATGTCAAATAACAAATGTCACAATGCTAAATGTCAAAAATGAAAAGTGTCACCATGAAAAATGTCAAAAATGACAAATTTCAAGATGGCAAATATCAAAGATGTCAAATGACAAATGTCACAATGCTAAATGTCAAAAATGACAAATTTCAAGATGGCAAATGTCAAAGATGACAAATGTCACAATGCTAAATGTCAAAAATGAAAAGTGTCACCATGAAAAATGTCAAAAATGACAAATTTCAAGATGGCAAATGTCAAAGATGTCAAATAACAAATGTCACAATGCTAAATGTCAATAATGAAAAGTGTCACCATGAAAAATGTCAAAAATAACAAATTTCAAGATGGCAAATGTCAAAGATGTCAAATGACAAATGTCACAATGCTAAATGTCAAAAATGAAAAGTGTCACCATGAAAAATGTCAAAAATGACAAATTTCAAGATGGCAAATGTCAAAACTGACAAATGTCACAATGCTAAATGTCAAAAATGATAAGTGTCACCATGAAAAATGTCAAAAATGACAAATTTCAAGATGGCAAATGTCCAAGATGTCAAATGACAAATGTCACAATGCTAAATGTCAAAAATGACAAATTTTAAGATGGCAAATGTCAAAGATGTCAAATGACAAATGTCACAATGCTAAATGTCAAAAGTGAAAAGTGTCACCATGAAAAATGTCAAAAATGACAAATTTCAAGATGGCAAATGTCAAAGATGTCAAATGACAAATGTCACAATGCTAAATGTCAAAAATGAAAAGTGTCACCATGAAAAATGTCAAAAATAACAAATTTCAAGATGGCCAATGTCAAAGATGTCAAGTGACAAATGTCACAATGCTAAATGTCAAAAATGAAAAGTGTCACCATGAAAAATATCAAAAATGTCAAATTTCAAGATGGCAAATGTCAAAGATGTCAAATGACAAATGTCACAAGGCTAAATGTCAAAAATGAAAAGTGTCACCATGAAAAATGTCAAAAATGACAAATTTCAAGATGGCAAATGTCAAAGATGTCAAATGACAAATGTCACAATGCTAAATGTCAAAAATGAAAAGTGTCACCATGAAAAATGTCAGAAATGTCAAAGATGTCAAATGACAAATGTCACAATGCTAAATGTCAAAAATGAAAAGTGTCACCATGAAAAATGTCAAAAATGACAAATTTCAAGATGGCAAATGTCAAAACTGACAAATGTCACAATGCTAAATGTCAAAAATGACAAATTTCAAGATGGCAAATGTCCAAGATGTCAAATGACAAATGTCACAATGCTAAATGTCAAAAATGAAAAGTGTCACCATAAAAAATGTCAAAAATGACAAATTTCAAGATGGCAAATGTAAAAGATGTCAAATGACAAATGTCACAATGCTAAATGTCAAAAATGAAAAGTGTCAAAAATGACAAATTTAAAGATGGCAAATGTCTAAGATGTCAAATGACAAATGTCACAATGCTAAATGTCAAAAATGAAAAGTGTCACCGTGAAAAATGTCAAAAATGACAAATTTCAAGATGGCAAATGTCAAAGATGTCAAATGACAAATGTCACAATGATAAATGTCAAAAATGAAAAGTGTCACCATGAAAAATGTCAAAAATGACAAATTTCAAGATGGCAAATGTCAAAGATGTCAAATGACAAATGTCACAATGCTAAATGTCAACAATGAAAAATGTCCCCATGAAAAATGTCAATAATGACAACTTTCAAAATGGCAAATGTCAAAGATGTCAAATGACAAATGTCACAATGCTAAATGTCAAAAATGAAAAGTGTCACCATGAAAAATGTCAAAAATGACAAATTTCAAGATGGCAAATGTCAAAGATGTCGAATATGACAAATGTCACAATGATAAATGTCAAAAAAGAAAAGTGTCACCATGAAAAATGTCAAAAATTACAAATTTCAAGATGGCAAATGTCAAAGATGTCAAATGACAAATGTCACAATGCTAAATGTCAAAAATGAAAAGTGTCACCATGAAAAATGTCAAAAATGACAAATTTCAAGATGGCAAATATCAAAGATGTCAAATGACAAATGTCACAATGCTAAATGTCAAAAATGAAAAATTTCAAGATGGCAAATGTCAAAGATGTCAAATGACAAATGACACAATGCTAAATGTCAAAAATGAAAAGTGTCACCATGAAAAATGTCAAAAATGACAAATTTCAAGATGGCAAATGTCAAAGATGTCAAATGACAAATGTCACAATGCTAAATGTCAAAAATGAAAAGTGTCACCATGAAAAATGTCAAAAATGACAAATTTCAAGATGGCAAATGTCAAAGATGTCAAATGACAAATGTCACAATGCTAAATGTCAAAAATGAAAAGTGTCACCATGAAAAATGTCAAAAATAACAAATTTTAAGATGGCAAATATCAAAGATGTCAAAACTGACAAATGTCACAATGCTAAATGTCAAAAATGATAAGTGTCACCATGAAAAATGTCAAAAATGACAAATTTCAAGATGGCAAATGTCCAAGATGTTAAATGACAAATGTCACAATGCTAAATGTCAAAAATGACAAATTTCAAGATGGCAAATGTAAAAGATGTCAAATGACAAATGTCACAATGCTAAATGTCAAAAATGAAAAGTGTCACCATGAAAAATGTTAAAAATGACAAATTTCAAGATGGCAAATGTCAAAGATGTCAAATGACAAATGTCACAATGCTAAATGTCAAAAATGAAAAGTGTCACCATGAAAAATGTCAAAAATGACAAATTTCAAGATGGCAAATGTCAAAGATGTCAAATAACAAATGTCACAATGCTAAATGTCAAAAATGAAAAGTGTCACCATGAAAAATGTCAAAAATGACAAATTTCAAGATGGCAAATATCAAAGATGTCAAATGACAAATGTCACAATGCTAAATGTCAAAAATGACAAATTTCAAGATGGCAAATGTCAAAGATGACAAATGTCACAATGCTAAATGTCAAAAATGAAAAGTGTCACCATGAAAAATGTCAAAAATGACAAATTTCAAGATGGCAAATGTCAAAGATGTCAAATAACAAATGTCACAATGCTAAATGTCAATAATGAAAAGTGTCACCATGAAAAATGTCAAAAATAACAAATTTCAAGATGGCAAATGTCAAAGATGTCAAATGACAAATGTCACAATGCTAAATGTCAAAAATGAAAAGTGTCACCATGAAAAATGTCAAAAATGACAAATTTCAAGATGGCAAATGTCAAAACTGACAAATGTCACAATGCTAAATGTCAAAAATGATAAGTGTCACCATGAAAAATGTCAAAAATGACAAATTTCAGGATGGCAAATGTCCAAGATGTCAAATGACAAATGTCACAATGCTAAATGTCAAAAATGACAAATTTCAAGATGGCAAATGTCAAAGATGTCAAATGACAAATGTCACAATGCTAAATGTCAAAAATGAAAAGTGTCACCATGAAAAATGTCAAAAATGACAAATTTCAAGATGGCAAATGTCAAAGATGTCAAATGACAAATGTCACAATGCTAAATGTCAAAAATGAAAAGTGTCACCATGAAAAATGTCAAAAATAACAAATTTCAAGATGGCAAATGTCAAAGATGTCAAATGACAAATGTCACAATGCTAAATGTCAAAAATGAAAAGTGTCACCATGAAAAATGTCAAAAATGACAAATTTCAAGATGGCAAATGTCAAAGATGTCAAATGTCACAATGCTAAATGTCAAAAATGAAAAGTGTCACCATGAAAAATGTCAAAAATGACAAATTTCAAGATGGCAAATGTCAAAGATGTCAAATGACAAATGTTACAATGCTAAATGTCAAAAATAAAAAGTGTCACCATGAAAAATATCAAAAATCACAAATTTCAAGATGGCAAATGTCAAAGATGTCAAATGACAAATGTCACAATGCTAAATGTCAAAAATGAAAAGTGTCACCATGAAAAATGTCAAAAATGACAAATTTCAAGATGGCAAATATGAAAACTGACAAATATCACAAGGCTAAATGTCAAAAATGATAAGTGTCACCATGAAAAATGTCAAAAATGACAAATTTCAAGATGGCAAATGTCCAAGATGTCAAATGACAAATGTCACAATGCTAAATGTCAAAAATGAAAAGTGTCACCATGAAAAATGTCAAAAATGACAAATTTCAAGATGGCAAATGTCAAAGATGTCAAATGACAAATGTCACAATGCTAAATGTCAAAAATGAAAAGTGTCAAAAATGACAAATTTCAAGATGGCAAATGTCTAAGATGTCAAATGACAAATGTCACAATGCTAAATGTCAAAAATGAAAAGTGTCACCGTGAAAAATGTCAAAAATGACAAATTTCAAGATGGCAAATGTCAAAGATGTCAAATGACAAATATCACAATGCTAAATGTCAAAAATGAAAAGTGTCACCATGAAAAATGTCAAAAATGACAAATTTCAAGATGGCAAATGTCAAAAATGTCGAATGACAAATGTCACAATGCTAAATGTCAAAAATGAAAAGTGTCCCCATAAAAAATGTCAATAATGACAAATTGCAAGATGGCAAATGTCAAAGATGTCAAATGACAAATGTCACAATGATAAATGTCAAAAATGAAAAGTGTCACCATGAAAAATGTCAAAAAGGACAAATTTCAAGATGGCAAATGTCAAAGATGTCAAATGACAAATGTCACAATGCTAAATGTCAAAAATAAAAAGTGTCAAAAATGACAAATTTCAAGATGGCAAATGTCTAAGATGTGAAATGACAAATGTCACAATGCTAAATGTCAAAAATGAAAAGTGTCACAGTGAAAAATGTCAAAAATGACAAATTTCAAGATGGTAAATGTCAAAACTGACAAATGTCACAATGCTAAATGTAAAAAACGATAAGTGTCACCATGAAAAATGTCAAAACTGACAAATTTCAAGATGGCAAATGTCCGAGATGTCAAATGACAAATGTCACAATGCTATATGTCAAAAATGAAAAGTGTCACCATGAAAAATGTCAAAAATGACAAATTTCAAGATGGCAAATGTAAAAGATGTCAAATGACAAATGTCACAATGCTAAATGTCAAAAATGAAAAGTGTCAAAAATGACAAATTTCAAGATGGCAAATGTCTAAGATGTCAAATGACAAATGTCACAATGCTAAATGTCAAAAATGAAAAGTGTCACCGTGAAAAATGTCAAAAATGACAAATTTCAAGATGGCAAATGTCAAAGATGTCAAATGACAAATATCACAATGCTAAATGTCAAAAATGAAAAGTGTCACCATGAAAAATGTCAAAAATGACAAATTTCAAGATGGCAAATGTCAAAAATGTCGAATGACAAATGTCACAATGCTAAATGTCAAAAATGAAAAGTGTCCCCAAAAAAATGTCAATAATGACAAATTTCAAGATGGGAAATGTCAAAGATGTCAAATGTCACAATGATAAATGTCAAAAATGAAAAGTGTCACCATGAAAAATGTCAAAAAGGACAAATTTCAAGATGGCAAATGTCAAAGATGTCAAATGACAAATGTCACAATGCTAAATGTCAAAAATGAAAAGTGTCACCATGAAAAATGTCAAAAATGACAAATTTCAAGATGGCAAATATCAAAGATGTCAAATGACAAATATCACAATGCTAAATGTCAAAAATGACAAATTTCAAGATGGCAAATGTCAAAGATGTCAAATGACAAATGTCACAATGCTAAATGTCAAAAATGAAAAGTGTCACCATGAAAATTGTCAAAAATGACAAATTTCAAGATGGCAAATGTCAAAGATGTCAAATGACAAATGTCACAATGCTAAATGTCAAAAATGAAAAGTGTCACCATGAAAAATGTCAAAAATAACAAATTTCAAGATGGCAAATGTCAAAGATGTCAAATGACAAATATCACAATGCTAAATGTCAAAAATGAAAAGTGTCACCATGAAAAATGTCAAAAATGACAAATTTCAAGATGGCAAATGTCAAAGATGTCAAATGACAAATGTCACAATGCTAAATGTCAAAAATGAAAAGTGTCACCATGAAAAATGTCAAAAATAACAAATTTCAAGATGGCAAATGTCAGAGATGTCAAATGACAAATGTCACAATGCTAAATGTCAAAAATGAAAAGTGTCACCATGAAAAATGTCAAAAATGACAAATTTCAAGATGGCAAATGTCAAAACTGACAAATGTCACAATGCTAAATGTCAAAAATGATAAGTGTCACCATGAAAAATGTCAAAAATGACAAATTTCAAGATGGCAAATGTCCAAGATGTCAAATGACAAATGTCACAATGCTAAATGTCAAAAATGACAAATTTCAAGATGGCAAATGTCAAAGATGTCAAATGACAAATGTCACAATGCTAAATGTCAAAAATGAAAAGTGTCACCATGAAAAATGTCAAAAATGGCAAATTTCAAGATGGCAAATGTCAAAGATGTCAAATGACAAATGTCACAATGCTAAATGTCAAAAATGAAAAGTGTCACCATGAAAAATGTCAAAAATAACAAATTTCAAGATGGCAAATGTCAAAGATGTCAAAACTGACAAACGTCACAATGCTAAATGTCAAAAATGATAAGTGTCACCATGAAAAATGTCAAAAATGACAAATTTCAAGATGGCAAATGTCCAAGATGTCAAATGACAAATATCACAATGCTAAATGTCAAAAATGACAAATTTCAAGATGGCAAATGTCAAAGATGTCAAATGACAAATGTCACAATGCTAAATGTCAAAAATGAAAAGTGTCACCATGAAAAATGTTAAAAATGACAAATTTCAAGATGGCAAATGTCAATGATGTCAAATGACAAATGTCACAATGCTAAATGTCAAAAATGAAAAGTGTCACCATGAAAAATGTCAAAAATGACAAATTTTAAGATGGCAAATATCAAAGATGTCAAATGACAAATGTCACCATGAAAAATGTCAAAAATAACAAATTTCAAGATTGCAAATGTCAAAGATGTCAAATGACAAATGTCACAATGCTAAATGTCAAAAATGAAAAGTGTCACCATGAAAAATGTCTAAAATGACAAATTTCAAGATGGCAAATGTCAAAGATGTCAAATGACAAATGTCACAATGCTAAATGTCAAAAATAAAAAGTGTCACTATGAAAAATATCAAAAATAACAAACTTCAAGATGGCAAATGTCAAAGATGTCAAATGGCAAATGTCACAATGCTAAATGTCAAAAATGAAAAGTGTCACCATGAAAAATGTCAAAAATGACAAATTTCAAGATGGCAAATGTCAAAACTGACAAATGTCACAATGCTAAATGTCAAAAATGATAAGTGTCACCATGAAAAATGTCAAAAATGACAAATTTTAAGATGGCAAATGTCTAATATGTCAAATGACAAATGTCACAATGCTAAATGGCAAAAATGACAAATTTCAAGATGGCAAATGTCAAAGATGTCAAATGACAAATGTCACAATGCTAAATGTCAAAAATGAAAAGTGTCGCCATGAAAAATGTCAAAAATGACAAATTTCAAGATGGCAAATGTCAAAGATGTCAAATGACAAATGTCACAATGCTAAATGTCAAAAATGAAAAGTGTCACCTTGAAAAATGTCAAAAATAACAAATTTTAAGATGGCAAATGTCAAAGATGTCAAATGACAAATGTCACAATGCTAAATGTCAAAAATGAAAAGTGTCACCATGAAAAATGTCAAAAATGACAAATTTCAAGATGGCAAATGTCAAAGATGTCAAATGACAAATGTCACAATGCTAAATGTCAAAAATGATAAGTGTCACCATGAAAAATGTCAAAAATGACAAATTTCAAGATTGCAAATGTCCAAGATGTCAAATGACAAATATCACAATGCTAAATGTCAAAAATGAAAAGTGTCACCATGAAAAATGTCAAAAATGACAAATTTCAAGATGGCAAATGTCAAAGATGTCAAATGACAAATGTCACAATGCTAAATGTCAAAAATAAAAAATGTCAAAAATGACAAATTTCAAGATGGCAAATGTCTAAGATGTCAAATGACAAATGTCACAATGCTAAATGTCAAAACTGAAAAGTGTCACCGTGAAAAATGTCAAAAATGACAAATTTCAAGATGGCAAATGTCAAAGATGTCAAATGACAAATGTCACAATGCTAAATGTCAAAAATGAAAAGTGTCCCCATGACAAATGTCAATAATGACAAATTTCAAGATGGCAAATGTCAAAGATGTCAAATGACAAATGTCACAATGCTAAATGTCAAAAATGAAAAGTGTCACCATAAAAAATATCAAAAATGACAAATTTCAAGATGGCAAATGTCAAAGATGTCGAATATGACAAATGTCACAATGCTAAATGTCAAAAATGAAAAGTGTCACCACGAAAAATGTCAAAAATGACAAATTTCAAAATGGCAAATGTCAAAGATGTCAAATGACAAATGTCACAATGCTAAATGTCAAAAATGAAAAGTGTCACCACGAAAAATGTCAAAAATGACAAATTTCAAGATGGCAAATATCAAAGATGTCAAATGACAAATGTCACAATGCTAAATGTCAAAAATGACAAATTTCAAGATGGCAAATGTCAAAGATGTCAAATGACAAATGTCACAATGCTAAATGTCTTAAATGAAAAGTGTCACCATGAAAAATGTCAAAAATGACAAATTTCAAGATGGCAAATGTCAAAACTGACAAATGTCACAATGCTAAATGTCAAAAATGACAAATTTCAAGATGGCAAATGTCAAAGATGTCAAATGACAAATGTCACAATGCTAAATGTCAAAAATAAAAAGTGTCACCATGAAAAATGTCAAAAATGACAAATTTCAAGATGGCAAATGTCAAAGATGTCAAATGACAAATGTCACAATGCTAAATGTCAAAAATGAAAAGTGTCACCATGAAAAATGTCAAAAATAACAAATTTCAAGATGGCAAATGTCAAAGATGTCAAATGACAAATGTCACAATGCTAAATGTCAAAAATGAAAAGTGTCACCATAAAATATGTCAAAAATAGCAAATTTCAAGATGGCAAATGTCAAAGATGTCAAATGACAAATGTCACAATGCTAAATGTCAAAAATGAAAAGTGTCACCATGAAAAATGTCAAAAATGACAAATTTCAAGATGGCAAATGTCAAAGATGTCAAATGACAAATGTCACCATGCTAAATGTCAAAAATGAAAAGTGTCACCATGAAAATTCTCAAAAATGAAAAGTGTCACCATGAAAAATGTCAAAAATGACAAATTTCAAGATAGCAAATGTCAAAACTGACAAATATCACAATGCTAAATGTCAAAAATGATAAGTGTCACCATGAAAAATGTCAAAAATGACAAATTTCAAGATGGCAAATGTAAAAGATGTCAAATGACAAATGTCACAATGCTAAATGTCAAAAATGAAAAGTGTCAAAAATGACAAATTTCAAGATGGCAAATGTCTAAGATGTCAAATGACAAATGTCACAATGCTAAATGTCAAAAATGAAAAGTGTCATCGTGAAAAATGTCAAAAATGACAATTTTCAAGATGGCAAATGTCAAAGATGTCAAATGACAAATGTCACAATGCTAAATGTCAAAAATGAAAAGTGTCACCCTGAAAAATGTCAAAAATAACAAATTTCAAGATGGCAAATATCAAAGATGTCAAATGACAAATTTCACAATGCTAAATGTCAAAAATGATAAGTGTCACCATGAAAAATGTCAAAAATGACAAATTTCAAGATGGCAAATGTCCAAGATGTCAAATGACAAATGTCACAATGCTAAATGTCAAAAATGACAAATTTCAAGATGGCAAATGTCAAAGATGTCAACTGACAAATTTCACAATGCTAAACGTCACAAATGAAAAGTGTCACCATGAAAAATGTCAAAAATGACAAATTTTAAGATGGCAAATGTCAAAGATGTCAAATGACAAATGTCACAATGCTAAATGTCAAAAATGAAAAGTGTCACCCTGAAAAATGTCAAAAATAACAAATTTCAAGATGGCAAATATCAAAGATGTCAAATGACAAATTTCACAATGCTAAATGTCAAAAATGATAAATGTCACCATGAAAAATGTCAAAAATGACAAATTTCAAGATAGCAAATGTCCAAGATGTCAAATGACAAATGTCACAATGCTAAATGTCAAAAATGAAAAGTGTCACCATGAAAAATGTCAAAAATGACAAATTTTAAGATGGCAAATGTCAAAGATGTCAAATGACAAATGTCACAAAGCTAAATGTCAAAAATGAAAAGTGTCACCATGAAAAATGTCAAAAATAACAAATTTCAAGATGGCAAATGTCAAAGATGTCAAATGACAAATGTTACAATGCTAAATGTCAAAAATGAAAAGTGTCACCATGAAAAATGTCAAAAATGACAAATTTCAAGATGGCAAATGTCAAAACTGACAAATGTCACAATGCTAAATGTCAAAAATGATAAGTGTCACCATGAAAAATGTCAAAAATGACAAATTTCAAGATGGCAAATGTCCAAGATGTCAAATGACAAATGTCACAATGCTAAATGTCAAAAATGACAAATTTTAAGATGGCAAATGTCAAAGATGTCAAATGACAAATGTCACAATGCTAAATGTCAAAAGTGAAAAGTGTCACCATGAAAAATGTCAAAAATGACAAATTTCAAGATGGCAAATGTCAAAGATGTCAAATGACAAATGTCACAATGCTAAATGTCAAAAATGAAAAGTGTCACCATGAAAAATGTCAAAAATAACAAATTTCAAGATGGCCAATGTCAAAGATGTCAAGTGACAAATGTCACAATGCTAAATGTCAAAAATGAAAAGTGTCACCATGAAAAATATCAAAAATGTCAAATTTCAAGATGGCAAATGTCAAAGATGTCAAATGACAAATGTCACAAGGCTAAATGTCAAAAATGAAAAGTGTCACCATGAAAAATGTCAAAAATGACAAATTTCAAGATGGCAAATGTCAAAGATGTCAAATGACAAATGTCACAATGCTAAATGTCAAAAATGAAAAGTGTCACCATGAAAAATGTCAAAAATGTCAAAGATGTCAAATGACAAATGTCACAATGCTAAATGTCAAAAATGAAAAGTGTCACCATGAAAAATGTCAAAAATGACAAATTTCAAGATGGCAAATGTCAAAACTGACAAATGTCACAATGCTAAATGTCAAAAATGACAAATTTCAAGATGGCAAATGTCCAAGATGTCAAATGACAAATGTCACAATGCTAAATGTCAAAAATGAAAAGTGTCACCATAAAAAATGTCAAAAATGACAAATTTCAAGATGGCAAATGTAAAAGATGTCAAATGACAAATGTCACAATGCTAAATGTCAAAAATGAAAAGTGTCAAAAATGACAAATTTAAAGATGGCAAATGTCTAAGATGTCAAATGACAAATGTCACAATGCTAAATGTCAAAAATGAAAAGTGTCACCGTGAAAAATGTCAAAAATGACAAATTTCAAGATGGCAAATGTCAAAGATGTCAAATGACAAATGTCACAATGATAAATGTCAAAAATGAAAAGTGTCACCATGAAAAATGTCAAAAATGACAAATTTCAAGATGGCAAATGTCAAAGATGTCAAATGACAAATGTCACAATGCTAAATGTCAACAATGAAAAATGTCCCCATGAAAAATGTCAATAATGACAACTTTCAAAATGGCAAATGTCAAAGATGTCAAATGACAAATGTCACAATGCTAAATGTCAAAAATGAAAAGTGTCACCATGAAAAATGTCAAAAATGACAAATTTCAAGATGGCAAATGTCAAAGATGTCGAATATGACAAATGTCACAATGATAAATGTCAAAAAAGAAAAGTGTCACCATGAAAAATGTCAAAAATGACAAATTTCAAGATGGCAAATGTCAAAGATGTCAAATGACAAATGTCACAATGCTAAATGTCAAAAATGAAAAGTGTCACCATGAAAAATGTCAAAAATGACAAATTTCAAGATGGCAAATATCAAAGATGTCAAATGACAAATGTCACAATGCTAAATGTCAAAAATGAAAAATTTCAAGATGGCAAATGTCAAAGATGTCAAATGACAAATGACACAATGCTAAATGTCAAAAATGAAAAGTGTCACCATGAAAAATGTCAAAAATGACAAATTTCAAGATGGCAAATGTCAAAGATGTCAAATGACAAATGTCACAATGCTAAATGTCAAAAATGCAAAGTGTCACCATGAAAAATGTCAAAAATGACAAATTTCAAGATGGCAAATGTCAAAGATGTCAAATGACAAATGTCACAATGCTAAATGTCACAAATGAAAAGTGTCACCATGAAAAATGTCAAAAATAACAAATTTCAAGATGGCAAATATCAAAGATGTCAAAACTGACAAATGTCACAATGCTAAATGTCAAAAATGATAAGTGTCACCATGAAAAATGTCAAAAATGACAAATTTCAAGATGGCAAATGTCCAAGATGTTAAATGACAAATGTCACAATGCTAAATGTCAAAAATGACAAATTTCAAGATGGCAAATGTCAAAGATGTCAAATGACAAATGTCACAATGCTAAATGTCAAAAATGAAAAGTGTCACCATGAAAAATGTTAAAAATGACAAAATTCAAGATGGCAAATGTCAAAGATGTCAAATGACAAATGTCACAATGCTAAATGTCAAAAATGAAAAGTGTCACCATGAAAAATGTCAAAAATGACAAATTTCAAGATGGCAAATATCAAAGATGTCAAATGACAAATGTCACAATGCTAAATGTCAAAAATGACAAATTTCAAGATGGCAAATATCAAAGATGTCAAATGACAAATGTCACAATGCTAAATGTCAAAATTGAAAAGTGTCACCATGAAAAATGTCAAAAATGACAAATTTCAAGA
Source organism: Altica lythri (assembly GCA_964028335.1). Taxonomy (NCBI): domain Eukaryota; kingdom Metazoa; phylum Arthropoda; class Insecta; order Coleoptera; family Chrysomelidae; genus Altica; species Altica lythri. Next base: position 9,359,367 of record OZ034800.1, on the reverse strand, counting down.
TGGCAAATGTCAAAGATGTCAAATAACAGATGTCACAATGCTAAATGTCAATAATGAAAAGTGTCACCATAAAAAATGTCAAAAATAACAAATTTCAAGATGGCAAATGTCAAAGATGTCAAATGACAAATGTCACAATGCTAAATGTCAAAAATGAAAAGTGTCACCATGAAAAATGTCAAAAATGACAAATTTCAAGATGGCAAATGTCAAAACTGACAAATGTCACAATGCTAAATGTCAAAAATGATAAGTGTCACCATGAAAAATGTCAAAAATGACAAATTTCAGGATGGCAAATGTCCAAGATGTCAAATGACAAATGTCACAATGCTAAATGTCAAAAATGACAAATTTCAAGATGGCAAATGTCAAAGATGTCAAATGACAAATGTCACAATGCTAAATGTCAAAAATGAAAAGTGTCACCATGAAAAATGTCAAAAATGACAAATTTCAAGATGGCAAATGTCAAAGATGTCAAATGACAAATGTCACAATGCTAAATGTCAAAAATGAAAAGTGTCACCATGAAAAATGTCAAAAATAACAAATTTCAAGATGGCAAATGTCAAAGATGTCAAATGACAAATGTCACAATGCTAAATGTCAAAAATGAAAAGTGTCACCATGAAAAATGTCAAAAATGACAAATTTCAAGATGGCAAATGTCAAAGATGTCAAATGACAAATGTCACAATGCTAAATGTCAAAAATGAAAAGTGTCACCATGAAAAATGTCAAAAATGACAAATTTCAAGATGGCAAATGTCAAAGATGTCAAATGACAAATGTCACAATGCTAAATGTCAAAAATAAAAAATGTCAAAAATGACAAATTTCAAGATGGCAAATGTCTAAGATGTCAAATGACAAATGTCACAATGCTAAATGTCAAAAATGAAAAGTGTCATCGTGAAAAATGTCAAAAATGACAAATTTCAAGATGGCAAATGTCAAAGATGTCAAATGACAAATGTCACAATGCTAAATGTCAAAAATGAAAAGTGTCCCCATGACAAATGTCAATAATGACAAATTTCAAGATGGCAAATGTCAAAGATGTCAAATGACAAATGTCACAATGCTAAATGTCAAAAATGAAAAGTGTCACCATAAAAAATGTCAAAAATGACAAATTTCAAGATGGCAAATGTCAAAGATGTCGAATATGACAAATGTCACAATGCTAAATGTCAAAAATGAAAAGTGTCACCATGAAAAATGTCAAAAATGACAAATTTCAAAATGGCAAATGTCAAAGATGTCAAATGACAAATGTCACAATGCTAAATTTCAAAAATGAAAAGTGTCACCACGAAAAATGTCAAAAATGACAAATTTCAAGATGGCAAATATCAAAGATGTCAAATGACAAATGTCACAATGCTAAATGTCAAAAATGACAAATTTCAAGATGGCAAATGTCAAAGATGTCAAATGACAAATGTCACAATGCTAAATGTCAAAAATAAAAAGTGTCACCATGAAAAATGTCAAAAATGACAAATTTCAAGATGGCAAATGTCAAAGATGTCAAATGACAAATGTCACAATGCCAAATGTCAAAAATGAAAAGTGTCACCATGAAAACTGTCAAAAATGACAAATTTCAAGATGGCAAATGTCAAAGATGTCAAATGACAAATGTCACAATGCTAAATGTCAAAAATGAAAAGTGTCACCATGAAAAATGTCAAAAATAACAAATTTCAAGATGGCAAATGTCAAAGATGTCAAATGACAAATGTCACAATGCTAAATGTCTTAAATGAAAAGTGTCACCATGAAAAATGTCAAAAATGACAAATTTCAAGATGGCAAATGTCAAAACTGACAAATGTCACAATGCTAAATGTCAAAAATGACAAATTTCAAGATGGCAAATGTCAAAGATGTCAAATGACAAATGTCACAATGCTAAATGTCAAAAATAAAAAGTGTCAACATGAAAAATGTCAAAAATGACCAATTTCAAGATGGCAAATGTCAAAGATGTCAAATGACAAATGTCACAATGCTAAATGTCAAAAATGAAAAGTGTCACCATGAAAAATGTCAAAAATAACAAATTTCAAGATGGCAAATGTCAAAGATGTCAAATGACAAATGTCACAATGCTAAATGTCAAAAATGAAAAGTGTCACCATAAAATATGTCAAAAATAGCAAATTTCAAGATGGCAAATGTCAAAGATGTCAAATGACAAATGTCACAATGCTAAATGTCAAAAATGAAAAGTGTCACCATGAAAAATGTCAAAAATGACAAATTTCAAGATGGCAAATGTCAAAGATGTCAAATGACAAATGTCACCATGCTTAATGTCAAAAATGAAAAGTGTCACCATGAAAATTCTCAAAAATGAAAAGTGTCACCATGAAAAATGTCAAAAATGACAAATTTCAAGATAGCAAATGTCAAAACTGACAAATATCACAATGCTAAATGTCAAAAATGATAAGTGTCACCATGAAAAATGTCAAAAATGACAAATTTCAAGATGGCAAATGTAAAAGATGTCAAATGACAAATGTCACAATGCTAAATGTCAAAAATGAAAAGTGTCAAAAATGACAAATTTCAAGATGGCAAATGTCTAAGATGTCAAATGACAAATGTCACAATGCTAAATGTCAAAAATGAAAAGTGTCATCGTGAAAAATGTCAAAAATGACAATTTTCAAGATGGCAAATGTCAAAGATGTCAAATGTCACAATGCTAAATGTCAAAAATGAAAAGTGTCACCCTGAAAAATGTCAAAAATAACAAATTTCAAGATGGCAAATATCAAAGATGTCAAATGACAAATTTCACAATGCTAAATGTCAAAAATGATAAGTGTCACCATGAAAAATGTCAAAAATGACAAATTTCAAGATGGCAAATGTCCAAGATGTCAAATGACAAATGTCACAATGCTAAATGTCAAAAATGACAAATTTCAAGATGGCAAATGTCAAAGATGTCAACTGACAAATTTCACAATGCTAAACGTCACAAATGAAAAGTGTCACCATGAAAAATGTCAAAAATGACAAATTTTAAGATGGCAAATGTCAAAGATGTCAAATGACAAATGTCACAATGCTAAATGTCAAAAATGAAAAGTGTCACCCTGAAAAATGTCAAAAATAACAAATTTCAAGATGGCAAATATCAAAGATGTCAAATGACAAATTTCACAATGCTAAATGTCAAAAATGATAAGTGTCACCATGAAAAATGTCAAAAATGACAAATTTCAAGATGGCAAATGTCCAAGATGTCAAATGACAAATGTCACAATGCTTAATGTCAAAAATGACAAATTTCAAGATGGCAAATGACAAATGTCACAATGCTAAATGTCAAAAATGAAAAGTGTCACCATGAAAAATGTCAAAAATGACAAATTTCAAAATGGCAAATGTCAAAAATGTCAAATGACAAATGTCACAATGCTAAATGTCAAAAATGAAAAGTGTCACCATGAAAAATGTCAAAAATGACAAATTTTAAGATGGCAAATATCAAAGATGTCAAATGACAAATGTCACAATGCTAAATGTCAAAAATGAAAAGTGTCACCATGAAAAATGTCAAAAATAACAAATTTCAAGATGGCAAATGTCAAAGATGTCAAATGACAAATGTCACAATGCTAAATGTCAAAAATGAAAAGTGTCACCATGAAAAATGTCAAAAATGACAAATTTTAAGATGGCAAATGTCAAAGATGTCAAATGACAAATGTCACAAAGCTAAATGTCAAAAATGAAAAGTGTCACCATGAAAAATGTCAAAAATAACAAATTTCAAGATGGCAAATGTCAAAGATGTCAAATGACAAATGTTACAATGCTAAATGTCAAAAATGAAAAGTGTCACCATGAAAAATGTCAAAAATGACAAATTTCAAGATGGCAAATGTCAAAACTGACAAATGTCACAATGCTAAATGTCAAAAATGATAAGTGTCACCATGAAAAATATCAAAAATGACAAATTTCAAGATGGCAAATGTACAAGATGTCAAATGACAAATGTCACAATGCTAAATGTCAAAAATGACAAATTTCAAGATGGCAAATGTCAAAGATGTCAAATGACAAATGTCACAATGCTAAATGTCAAAAATGAAAAGTGTCACCATGAAAAATGTCAAAAATGACAAATTTCAAGATGGCAAATGTCAAAGATGTCAAATGACAAATGTCACAATGCTAAATGTCAAAAATGAAAAGTGTCACCATGAAAAATGTCAAAAATAACAAATTTCAAGATGGCAAATGTCAAAGATGTCAAGTGACAAATGTCACAATGCTAAATGTCAAAAATGAAAAGTGTCACCATGAAAAATATCAAAAATGTCAAATTTCAAGATGGCAAATGTCAAAGATGTCAAATGACAAATGTCACAGGGCTAAATGTCAAAAATGAAAAGTGTCACCATGAAAAATGTCAAAAATGACAAATTTCAAAATGGCAAATGTCAAAGATGTCAAATGACAAATGTCACAATGCTAAATGTCAAAAATGAAAAGTGTCACCATGAAAAATGTCAAAAATGTCAAAGATGTCAAATGACAAATGTCACAATGCTAAATGTCAAAAATGAAAAGTGTCACCATGAAAAATGTCAAAAATGACAAATTTCAAGATGGCAAATGTCAAAACTGACAAATGTCACAATGCTAAATGTCAAAAATGACAAATTTCAAGATGGCAAATGTCCAAGATGTCAAATGACAAATGTCACAATGCTAAATGTCAAAAATGAAAAGTGTCACCATAAAAAATGTCAAAAATGACAAATTTCAAAATGGCAAATGTAAAAGATGTCAAATGACAAATGTCACAATGCTAAATGTCAAAAATGAAAAGTGTCAAAAATGACAAATTTAAAGATGGCAAATGTCTAAGATGTCAAATGACAAATGTCACAATGCTAAATGTCAAAAATGAAAAGTGTCACCGTGAAAAATGTCAAAAATGACAAATTTCAAGATGGCAAATGTCAAAGATGTCAAATGACAAATGTCACAATGATAAATGTCAAAAATGAAAAGTGTCACCATGAAAAATGTCAAAAATGACAAATTTCAAGATGGCAAATGTCAAAGATGTCAAATGACAAATGTCACAATGCTAAATGTCAAAAATGAAAAATGTCCCCATGAAAAATGTCAATAATGACAACTTTCAAAATGGCAAATGTCAAAGATGTCAAATGACAAATGTCACAATGCTAAATGTCAAAAATGAAAAGTGTCACCATGAAAAATGTCAAAAATGACAAATTTCAAGATGGCAAATGTCAAAGATGTTGAATATGACAAATGTCACAATGATAAATGTCAAAAAAGAAAAGTGTCACCATGAAAAATGTCAAAAATGACAAATTTCAAGATGGCAAATGTCAAAGATGTCAAATGACAAATGTCACAATGCTAAATGTCAAAAATGAAAAGTGTCACCATGAAAAATGTCAAAAATGACAAATTTCAAGATGGCAAATATCAAAGATGTCAAATGACAAATGTCACAATGCTAAATGTCAAAAATGAAAAATTTCAAGATGGCAAATGTCAAAGATGTCAAATGACAAATGACACAATGCTAAATGTCAAAAATGAAAAGTGTCACCATGAAAAATGTCAAAAATGACAAATTTCAAGATGGCAAATGTCAAAGATGTCAAATGACAAATGTCACAATGCTAAATGTCAAAAATGCAAAGTGTCACCATGAAAAATGTCAAAAATGACAAATTTCAAGATGGCAAATGTCAAAGATGTCAAATGACAAATGTCACAATGCTAAATGTCAAAAATGAAAAGTGTCACCATGAAAAATGTCAAAAATAACAAATTTCAAGATGGCAAATATCAAAGATGTCAAAACTGACAAATGTCACAATGCTAAATGTCAAAAATGATAAGTGTCACCATGAAAAATGTCAAAAATGACAAATTTCAAGATGGCAAATGTCCAAGATGTTAAATGACAAATGTCACAATGCTAAATGTCAAAAATGACAAATTTCAAGATGGCAAATGTCAAAGATGTCAAATGACAAATGTCACAATGCTAAATGTCAAAAATGAAAAGTGTCACCATGAAAAATGTTAAAAATGACAAAATTCAAGATGGCAAATGTCAAAGATGTCAAATGACAAATGTCACAATGCTAAATGTCAAAAATGAAAAGTGTCACCATGAAAAATGTCAAAAATGACAAATTTCAAGATGGCAAATATCAAAGATGTCAAATGACAAATGTCACAATGCTAAATGTCAAAAATGACAAATTTCAAGATGGCAAATGTCAAAGATGTCAAATGACAAATGTCACAATGCTAAATGTCAAAAATGAAAAGTGTCACCATGAAAAATGTCAAAAATGACAAATTTCAAGATGGCAAATGTCAAAGATGTCAAATAACAAATGTCACAATGCTAAATGTCAATAATGAAAAGTGTCACCATAAAAAATGTCAAAAATAACAAATTTCAAGATGGCAAATGTCAAAGATGTCAAATGACAAATGTCACAATGCTAAATGTCAAAAATGAAAAGTGTCACCATGAAAAATGTCAAAAATGACAAATTTCAAGATGGCAAATGTCAAAACTGACAAATGTCACAATGCTAAATGTCAAAAATGATAAGTGTCACCATGAAAAATGTCAAAAATGACAAATTTCAGGATGGCAAATGTCCAAGATGTCAAATGACAAATGTCACAATGCTAAATGTCAAAAATGACAAATTTCAAGATGGCAAATGTCAAAGATGTCAAATGACAAATGTCACAATGCTAAATGTCAAAAATGAAAAGTGTCACCATGAAAAATGTCAAAAATGACAAATTTCAAGATGGCAAATGTCAAAGATGTCAAATGACAAATGTCACAATGCTAAATGTCAAAAATAAAAAGTGTCACCATGAAAAATGTCAAAAATAACAAATTTCAAGATGGCAAATGTCAAAGATGTCAAATGACAAATGTCACAATGCTAAATGTCAAAAATGAAAAGTGTCACCATGAAAAATGTCAAAAATGACAAATTTCAAGATGGCAAATGTCAAAGATGTCAAATGACAAATGTCACAATGCTAAATGTCAAAAATGAAAAGTGTCACCATGAAAAATGTCAAAAATGACAAATTTCAAGATGGCAAATGTCAAAGATGTCAAATGACAAATGTCACAATGCTAAATGTCAAAAATAAAAAGTGTCACCATAAAAAATCACAAATTTCAAGATGGCAAATGTCAAAGATGTCAAATGTCAAATGTCACAATGCTAAATGTCAAAAATGAAAAGTGTCACCATGAAAAAGGTCAAAAATGACAAATTTCAAGATGGCAAATATGAAAACTGACAAATATCACAAGGCTAAATGTCAAAAATGATAAGTGTCACCATGAAAAATGTCAAAAATGACAAATTTCAAGATGGCAAATGTCCAAGATGTCAAATGACAAATGTCACAATGCTAAATGTCAAAAATGAAAAGTGTCACAATGAAAAATGTCAAAAATGACAAATTTCAAGATGGCAAATGTCAAAGATGTCAAATGACAAATGTCACAATGCTAAATGTCAAAAATAAAAAGTGTCAAAAATGACAAATTTCAAGATGGCAAATGTCTAAGATGTGAAATGACAAATGTCACAATGCTAAATGTCAAAAATGAAAAGTGTCACAGTGAAAAATGTCAAAAATGACAAATTTCAAGATGGCAAATGTCAAAACTGACAAATGTCACAATGCTAAATGTCAAAAACGATAAGTGTCACCATGAAAAATGTCAAAAATGACAAATTTCAAGATGGCAAATGTCCGAGATGTCAAATGACAAATGTCACAATGCTATATGTCAAAAATGAAAAATGTCACCATGAAAAATGTCAAAAATGACAAATTTCAAGATGGCAAATGTAAAAGATGTCAAATGACAAATGTCACAATGCTCAATGTCAAAAATGAAAAGTGTCAAAAATGACAAATTTCAAGATGGCAAATGTCTAAGATGTCAAATGACAAATGTCACAATGCTAAATGTCAAAAATGAAAAGTGTCACCGTGAAAAATGTCAAAAATGACAAATTTCAAGATGGCAAATGTCAAAGATGTCAAATGACAAATATCACAATGCTAAATGTCAAAAATGAAAAGTGTCACCATGAAAAATGTCAAAAATGACAAATTTCAAGATGGCAAATGTCAAAAATGTCGAATGACAAATGTCACAATGCTAAATGTCAAAAGTGAAAAGTGTCCCCATAAAAAATGTCAATAATGACAAATTTCAAGATGGCAAATGTCAAAGATGTCAAATGACAAATGTCACAATGATAAATGTCAAAAATGAAAAGTGTCACCATGAAAAATGTCAAAAAGGACAAATTTCAAGATGGCAAATGTCAAAGATGTCAAATGACAAATGTCACAATGCTAAATGTCAAAAATGAAAAGTGTCACCATGAAAAATGTCAAAAATGACAAATTTCAAGATGGCAAATATCAAAGATGTCAAATGACAAATATCACAATGCTAAATGTCAAAAATGACAAATTTCAAGATGGCAAATGTCAAAGATGTCAAATGACAAATGTCACAATGCTAAATGTCAAAAATGAAAAGTGTCACCATGAAAATTGTCAAAAATGACAAATTTCAAGATGGCAAATGTCAAAGATGTCAAATGACAAATGTCACAATGCTAAATGTCAAAAATGAAAAGTGTCACCATGAAAAATGTCAAAAATAACAAATTTCAAGATGGCAAATGTCAAAGATGTCAAATGACAAATATCACAATGCTAAATGTCAAAAATGAAAAGTGTCACCATGAAAAATGTCAAAAATGACAAATTTCAAGATGGCAAATGTCAAAGATGTCAAATGACAAATGTCACAATGCTAAATGTCAAAAATGAAAAGTGTCACCATGAAAAATGTCAAAAATAACAAATTTCAAGATGGCAAATGTCAAAGATGTCAAATGACAAATGTCACAATGCTAAATGTCAAAAATGAAAAGTGTCACCATGAAAAATGTCAAAAATGACAAATTTCAATATGGCAAATGTCAAAACTGACAAATGTCACAATGCTAAATGTCAAAAATGATAAGTGTCACCATGAAAAATGTCAAAAATGACAAATTTCAAGATGGCAAATGTCCAAGATGTCAAATGACAAATGTCACAATGCTAAATGTCAAAAATGACAAATTTCAAGATGGCAAATGTCAAAGATGTCAAATGACAAATGTCACAATGCTAAATGTCAAAAATAAAAAGTGTCACCATGAAAAATGTCAAAAATGGCAAATTTCAAGATGGCAAATGTCAAAGATGTCAAATGACAAATGTCACAATGCTAAATGTCAAAAATGAAAAGTGTCACCATGAAAAATGTCAAAAATAACAAATTTCAAGATGGCAAATGTCAAAGATGTCAAAACTGACAAACGTCACAATGCTAAATGTCAAAAATGATAAGTGTCACCATGAAAAATGTCAAAAATGACAAATTTCAAGATGGCAAATGTCCAAGATGTCAAATGACAAATATCAAAATGCTAAATGTCAAAAATGACAAATTTCAAGATGGCAAATGTCAAAGATGTCAAATGACAAATGTCACAACGCTAAATGTCAAAAATGAAAAGTGTCACCATGAAAAATGTTAAAAATGACAAATTTCAAGATGGCAAATGTCAATGATGTCAAATGACAAATGTCACAATGCTAAATGTCAAAAATGAAAAGTGTCACCATGAAAAATGTCAAAAATGACAAATTTCAAGATGGCAAATATCAAAGATGTCAAATGACAAATGTCACCATAAAAAATGTCAAAAATAACAAATTTCAAGATTGCAAATGTCAAAGATGTCAAATGACAAATGTCACAATGCTAAATGTCAAAAATGAAAAGTGTCACCATGAAAAATGTCTAAAATGACAAATTTCAAGATGGCAAATGTCAAAGATGTCAAATGACAAATGTCACAATGCTAAATGTCAAAAATAAAAAGTGTCACCATGAAAAATATCAAAAATAACAAATTTCAAGATGGCAAATGTCAAAGATGTCAAATGGCAAATGTCACAATGCTAAATGTCAAAAATGAAAAGTGTCACCATGAAAAATGTCAAAAATGACAAATTTCAAGATGGCAAATGTCAAAACTGACAAATGTCACAATGCTAAATGTCAAAAATGATAAGTGACACCATGAAAAATGTCAAAAATGACAAATTTTAAGATGGCAAATGTCCAATATGTCAAATGACAAATGTCACAATGCTAAATGTCAAAAATGACAAATTTCAAGATGGCAAATGTCAAAGATGTCAAATGACAAATGTCACAATGCTAAATGTCAAAAATGAAAAGTGTCACCATAAAAAATGTCAAAAATGACAAATTTCAAGATGGCAAATGTCAAAGATGTCAAATGACAAATGTCACAATGCTAAATGTCAAAAATGAAAAGTGTCACCTTGAAAAATGTCAAAAATAACAAATTTTAAGATGGCAAATGTCAAAGATGTCAAATGACAAATGTCACAATGCTAAATGTCAAAAATGAAAAGTGTCACCATGAAAAATGTCAAAAATGACAAATTTCAAGATGGCAAATGTCAAAGATGTCAAATGACAAATGTCACAATGCTAAATGTCAAAAATGATAAGTGTCACCATGAAAAATGTCAAAAATGACAAATTTCAAGATGGCAAATGTCCAAGATGTCAAATGACAAATATCACAATGCTAAATGTCAAAAATGACAAATTTCAAGATGGCAAATGTCAAAGATGTCAAATGACAAATGTCACAATGCTAAATGTCAAAAATGAAAAGTGTCACCATGAAAAATGTTAAAAATGACAAATTTCAAGATGGCAAATGTCAATGATGTCAAATGACAAATGTCACAATGCTAAATGTCAAAAATGAAAAGTGTCACCATGAAAAATGTCAAAAATGACAAATTTCAAGATGGCAAATATCAAAGATGTCAAATGACAAATGTCACCATGAAAAATGTCAAAAATAACAAATTTCAAGATTGCAAATGTCAAAGATGTCAAATGACAAATGTCACAATGCTAAATGTCAAAAATGAAAAGTGTCACCATGAAAAATGTCTAAAATGACAAATTTCAAGATGGCAAATGTCAAAGATGTCAAATGACAAATGTCACAATGCTAAATGTCAAAAATAAAAAGTGTCACCATGAAAAATATCAAAAATAACAAATTTCAAGATGGCAAATGTCAAAGATGTCAAATGGCAAATGTCACAATGCTAAATGTCAAAAATGAAAAGTGTCACCATGAAAAATGTCAAAAATGACAAATTTCAAGATGGCAAATGTCAAAACTGACAAATGTCACAATGCTAAATGTCAAAAATGATAAGTGTCACCATGAAAAATGTCAAAAATGACAAATTTTAAGATGGCAAATGTCCAATATGTCAAATGACAAATGTCACAATGCTAAATGTCAAAAATGACAAATTTCAAGATGGCAAATGTCAAAGATGTCAAATGACAAATGTCACAATGCTAAATGTCAAAAATGAAAAGTGTCACCATGAAAAATGTCAAAAATGACAAATTTCAAGATGGCAAATGTCAAAGATGTCAAATGACAAATGTCACAATGCTAAATGTCAAAAATGAAAAGTGTCACCTTGAAAAATGTCAAAAATAACAAATTTTAAGATGGCAAATGTCAAAGATGTCAAATGACAAATGTCACAATGCTAAATGTCAAAAATGAAAAGTGTCACCATGAAAAATGTCAAAAATGACAAATTTTAAGATGGCAAATGTCAAAGATGTCAAATGACAAATGTCACAATGCTAAATGTCAAAAATGATAAGTGTCACCATGAAAAATGTCAAAAATGACAAATTTCAAGATTGCAAATGTCCAAGATGTCAAATGACAAATATCACAATGCTAAATGTCAAAAATGAAAAGTGTCACCATGAAAAATGTCAAAAATGACAAATTTCAAGATGGCAAATGTCAAAGATGTCAAATGACAAATGTCACAATGCTAAATGTCAAAAATAAAAAATGTCAAAAATGACAAATTTCAAGATGGCAAATGTCTAAGATGTCAAATGACAAATGTCACAATGCTAAATGTCAAAAATGAAAAGTGTCCCCATGACAAATGTCAATAATGACAAATTTCAAGATGGCAAATGTCAAAGATGTCAAATGACAAATGTCATAATGCTAAATGTCAAAAATGAAAAGTGTCACCATAAAAAATGTCAAAAATGACAAATTTCAAGATGGCAAATGTCAAAGATGTCGAATATGACAAATGTCACAATGCTAAATGTCAAAAATGAAAAGTGTCACCATGAAAAATGTCAAAAATGACAAATTTCAAAATGGCAAATGTCAAAGATGTCAAATGACAAATGTCACAATGCTAAATGTCAAAAATGAAAAGTGTCACCACGAAAAATGTCAAAAATGACAAATTTCAAGATGGCAAATATCAAAGATGTCAAATGACAAATGTCACAATGCTAAATGTCAAAAATGACAAATTTCAAGATGGCAAATGTCAAAGATGTCAAATGACAAATGTCACAATGCTAAATGTCAAAAATAAAAAGTGTCACCATGAAAAATGTCAAAAATGACAAATGTCAAGATGGCAAATGTCAAAGATGTCAAATGACAAATGTCACAATGCCAAATGTCAAAAATGAAAAGTGTCACCATGAAAACTGTCAAAAATGACAAATTTCAAGATGGCAAATGTCAAAGATGTCAAATGACAAATGTCACAATGCTAAATGTCAAAAATGAAAAGTGTCACCATGAAAAATATCAAAAATAACAAATTTCAAGATGGCAAATGTCAAAGATGTCAAATGACAAATGTCACAATGCTAAATGTCAAAAATGAAAAGTGTCACCATGAAAAATGTCAAAAATGACAAATTTCAAGATGGCAAATGTCAAAACTGACAAATGTCACAATGCTAAATGTCAAAAATGACAAATTTCAAGATGGCAAATGTCAAAGATGTCAAATGACAAATGTCACAATGCTAAATGTCAAAAATAAAAAGTGTCACCATGAAAAATGTCAAAAATGACAAATTTCAAGATGGCAAATGTCAAAGATGTCAAATGACAAATGTCACAATGCTAAATGTCAAAAATGAAAAGTGTCACCATGAAAAATGTCAAAAATAACAAATTTCAAGATGGCAAATGTCAAAGATGTCAAATGACAAATGTCACAATGCTAAATGTCAAAAATGAAAAGTGTCACCATAAAATATGTCAAAAATAGCAAATTTCAAGATGGCAAATGTCAAAGATGTCAAATGACAAATGTCACAATGCTAAATGTCAAAAATGAAAAGTGTCACCATGAAAAATGTCAAAAATGACAAATTTCAAGATGGCAAATGTCAAAGATGTCAAATGACAAATGTCACCATGCTAAATGTCAAAAATGAAAAGTGTCACCATGAAAAATCTCAAAAATGAAAAGTGTCACCATGAAAAATGTCAAAAATGACAAATTTCAAGATAGCAAATGTCAAAACTGACAAATATCACAATGCTAAATGTCAAAAATGATAAGTGTCACCATGAAAAATGTTAAAAATGACAAATTTCAAGATGGCAAATGTAAAAGATGTCAAATGACAAATGTCACAATGCTAAATGTCAAAAATGAAAAGTGTCAAAAATGACAAATTTCAAGATGGCAAATGTCTAAGATGTCAAATGACAAATGTCACAATGCTAAATGTCAAAAATGAAAAGTGTCATCGTGAAAAATGTCAAAAATGACAATTTTCAAGATGGCAAATGTCAAAGATGTCAAATGACAAATGTCACAATGCTAAATGTCAAAAATTAAAAGTGTCCCCATGAAAAATGTCAATAATGACAAATTTCAAGATGACAAATGTCAAAGATGTCAAATGACAAATGTCACAATGCTAAATGTCAAAAATGAAAAGTGTCACCATGAAAAATGTCAAAAATGACAAATTTCAAGATGGCAAATGTCAAAGATGTCAAATGACAAATGTCACAATGCTAAATGTCAAAAATGAAAAGTGTCCCCATGAAAAATGTCAATAATGACAAATTTCAAGATGACAAATGTCAAAGATGTCAAATGACAAATGTCACAATGCTAAATGTCAAAAATGAAAAGTGTCACCATGAAAAATGTCAAAAATGACAAATTTCAAGATGGCAAATGTCAAAACTGACAAATGTCACAATGCTAAATGTCAAAAATGATAAGTGTCACCATGAAAAATGTCAAAAATGACAAATTTCAAGATGGCAAATGTCCAAGATGTCAAATGACAAATGTCACAATGCTAAATGTCAAAAATGACAAATTTCAAGATGGCAAATGTCAAAGATGTCAAATGACAAATGTCACAATGCTAAATGTCAAAAATGAAAAGTGTCACCATGAAAAATGTCAAAAATGGCAAATTTCAAGATGGCAAATGTCAAAGATGTCAAATGACAAATGTCACAATGCTAAATGTCAAAAATGAAAAGTGTCACCATGAAAAAGGTCAAAAATAACAAATTTCAAGATGGCAAATGTCAAAGATGTCAAAACTGACAAATGTCACAATGCTAAATGTCAAAAATGATAAGTGTCACCATGAAAAATGTCAAAAATGACAAATTTCAAGATGGCAAATGTCCAAGATGTCAAATGACAAATATCACAATGCTAAATGTCAAAAATGACAAATTTCAAGATGGCAAATGTCAAAGATGTCAAATGACAAATGTCACAATGCTAAATGTCAAAAATGAAAAGTGTCACCATGAAAAATGTTAAAAATGACAAATTTCAACATGGCAAATGTCAATGATGTCAAATGACAAATGTCACAATGCTAAATGTCAAAAATGAAAAGTGTCACCATGAAAAATGTCAAAAATGACAAATTTCAAGATAGCAAATATCAAAGATGTCAAATGACAAATGTCACCATGAAAAATGTCAAAAATAACAAATTTCAAGATGGCAAATGTCAAAGATGTCAAATGACAAATGTCACAATGCTAAATGTCAAAAATGAAAAGTGTCACCATGAAAAATGTCTAAAATGACAAATTTCAAGATAGCAAATGTCAAAGATGTCAAATGACAAATGTCACAATGCTAAATGTCAAAAATAAAAAGTGTCACCATGAAAAATATCAAAAATAACAAATTTCAAGATGGCAAATGTCAAAGATGTCAAATGACAAATGTCACAATGCTAAATGTCAAAAATGAAAAGTGTCACCATGAAAAATGTCAAAAATGACAAATATCAAGATGGCAAATGTCAAAACTGACAAATGTCACAATGCTAAATGTCAAAAATGATAAGTGTCACCATGAAAAATGTCAAAAATGACAAATTTTAAGATGGCAAATGTCCAATATGTCAAATGACAAATGTCACAATGCTAAATGTCAAAAATGACAAATTTCAAGATGGCAAATGTCAAAGATGTCAAATGACAAATGTCACAATGCTAAATGTCAAAAATGAAAAGTGTCACCATGAAAAATGTCAAAAATGACAAATTTCAAGATGGCAAATGTCAAAGATGTCAAATGACAAATGTCACAATGCTAAATGTCAAAAATGAAAAGTGTCACCTTGAAAAATGTCAAAAATAACAAATTTTAAGATGGCAAATGTCAAAGATGTCAAATGACAAATGTCACAATGCTAAATGTCAAAAATGAAAAGTGTCACCATGAAAAATGTCAAAATTGACAAATTTCAAGATGGCAAATGTCAAAGATGTCAAATGACAAATGTCACAATGCTAAATGTCAAAAATGAAAAGTGTCACCTTGAAAAATGTCAAAAATAACAAATTTTAAGATGGCAAATGTCAAAGATGTCAAATGACAAATGTCACAATGCTAAATGTCAAAAATGAAAAGTGTCACCATGAAAAATGTCAAAAATGACAAATTTCAAGATGGCAAATGTCAAAGATGTCAAATGACAAATGTCACAATGCTAAATGTCAAAAATGATAAGTGTCACCATGAAAAATGTCAAAAATGAAAAGTGTCACCATGAAAAATGTCAAAAATAACAAATTTCAAGATGGCAAATGTCAAAGATGTCAAAACTGACAAACGTCACAATGCTAAATGTCAAAAATGATAAGTGTCACCATGAAAAATGTCAAAAATGACAAATTTCAAGATGGCAAATGTCCAAGATGTCAAATGACAAATATCACAATGCTAAATGTCAAAAATGACAAATTTCAAGATGGCAAATGTCAAAGATGTCAAATGACAAATGTCACAATGCTAAATGTCAAAAATGAAAAGTGTCACCATGAAAAATGTTAAAAATGACAAATTTCAAGATGGCAAATGTCAATGATGTCAAATGACAAATGTCACAATGCTAAATGTCAAAAATGAAAAGTGTCACCATGAAAAATGTCAAAAATGACAAATTTCAAGATGGCAAATATCAAAGATGTCAAATGACAAATGTCACCATGAAAAATGTCAAAAATAACAAATTTCAAGATTGCAAATGTCAAAGATGTCAAATGACAAATGTCACAATGCTAAATGTCAAAAATGAAAAGTGTCACCATGAAAAATGTCTAAAATGACAAATTTCAAGATGGCAAATGTCAAAGATGTCAAATGACAAATGTCACAATGCTAAATGTCAAAAATAAAAAGTGTCACCATGAAAAATATCAAAAATAACAAATTTCAAGATGGCAAATGTCAAAGATGTCAAATGGCAAATGTCACAATGCTAAATGTCAAAAATGAAAAGTGTCACCATGAAAAATGTCAAAAATGACAAATTTCAAGATGGCAAATGTAAAAACTGACAAATGTCACAATGCTAAATGTCAAAAATGATAAGTGTCACCATGAAAAATGTCAAAAATGACAAATTTTAAGATGGCAAATGTCCAATATGTCAAATGACAAATGTCACAATGCTAAATGTCAAAAATGACAAATTTCAAGATGGCAAATGTCAAAGATGTCAAATGACAAATGTCACAATGCTAAATGTCAAAAATGAAAAGTGTCACCATGAAAAATGTCAAAAATGACAAATTTCAAGATGGCAAATGTCAAAGATGTCAAATGACAAATGTCACAATGCTAAATGTCAAAAATGAAAAGTGTCACCTTGAAAAATGTCAAAAATAACAAATTTTAAGATGGCAAATGTCAAAGATGTCAAATGACAAATGTCACAATGCTAAATGTCAAAAATGAAAAGTGTCACCATGAAAAATGTCAAAAATGACAAATTTCAAGATGGCAAATGTCAAAGATGTCAAATGACAAATGTCACAATGCTAAATGTCAAAAATGATAAGTGTCACCATGAAAAATGTCAAAAATGACAAATTTCAAGATTGCAAATGTCCAAGATGTCAAATGACAAATATCACAATGCTAAATGTCAAAAATGAAAAGTGTCACCATGAAAAATGTCAAAAATGACAAATTTCAAGATGGCAAATGTCAAAGATGTCAAATGACAAATGTCACAATGCTAAATGTCAAAAATAAAAAATGTCAAAAATGACAAATTTCAAGATGGCAAATGTCTAAGATGTCAAATGACAAATGTCACAATGCTAAATGTCAAAAATGAAAAGCGTCACCGTGAAAAATGTCAAAAATGACAAATTTCAAGATGGCAAATGTCAAAGATGTCAAATGACAAATGTCACAATGCTAAATGTCAAAAATGAAAAGTGTCCCCATGACAAATGTCAATAATGACAAATTTCAAGATGGCAAATGTCAAAGATGTCAAATGACAAATGTCATAATGCTAAATGTCAAAAATGAAAAGTGTCACCATAAAAAATGTCAAAAATGACAAATTTCAAGATGGCAAATGTCAACGATGTCGAATATGACAAATGTCACAATGCTAAATGTCAAAAATGAAAAGTGTCACCATGAAAAATGTCAAAAATGACAAATTTCAAAATGGCAAATGTCAAAGATGTCAAATCACAAATGTCACAATGCTAAATGTCAAAAATGAAAAGTGTAACCACGAAAAATGTCAAAAATGACAAATTTCAAGATGGCAAATATCAAAGATGTCAAATGACAAATGTCACAATGCTAAATGTCAAAAATGACAAATTTCAAGATGGCAAATGTCAAAGATGTCAAATGACAAATGTCACAATGCTAAATGTCAAAAATAAAAAGTGTCACCATGAAAAATGTCAAAAATGACAAATTTCAAGATGGCAAATGTCAAAGATGTCAAATGACAAATGTCACAATGCCAAATGTCAAAAATGAAAAGTGTCACCATGAAAACTGTCAAAAATGACAAATTTCAAGATGGCAAATGTCAAAGATGTCAAATGACAAATGTCACAATGCTAAATGTCAAAAATGAAAAGTGTCACCATGAAAAATGTCAAAAATAACAAATTTCAAGATGGCAAATGTCAAAGATGTCAAATGACAAATGTCACAATGCTAAATGTCAAAAATGAAAAGTGTCACCATAAAATATGTCAAAAATAGCAAATTTCAAGATGGCAAATGTCAAAGATGTCAAATGACAAATGTCACAATGCTAAATGTCAAAAATGAAAAGTGTCACCATGAAAAATGTCAAAAATGACAAATTTCAAGATGGCAAATGTCAAAGATGTCAAATGACAAATGTCACCATGCTAAATGTCAAAAATGAAAAGTGTCACCATGAAAAATCTCAAAAATGAAAAGTGTCACCATGAAAAATGTCAAAAATGACAAATTTCAAGATAGCAAATGTCAAAACTGACAAATATCACAATGCTAAATGTCAAAAATGATAAGTGTCACCATGAAAAATGTTAAAAATGACAAATTTCAAGATGGCAAATGTAAAAGATGTCAAATGACAAATGTCACAATGCTAAATGTCAAAAATGAAAAGTGTCAAAAATGAAAAATTTCAAGATGGCAAATGTCTAAGATGTCAAATGAGAAATGTCACAATGCTAAATGTCAAAAATGAAAAGTGTCATCGTGAAAAATGTCAAAAATGACAATTTTCAAGATGGCAAATGTCAAAGATGTCAAATGACAAATGTCACAATGCTAAATGTCAAAAATTAAAAGTGTCCCCATGAAAAATGTCAATAATGACAAATTTCAAGATGACAAATGTCAAAGATGTCAAATGACAAATGTCACAATGCTAAATGTCAAAAATGAAAAGTGTCACCATGAAAAATGTCAAAAATAACAAATTTCAAGATGGCAAATGTCAAAGATGTCAAATGACAAATGTCACAATGCTAAATGTCAAAAATGAAAAGTGTCACCATGAAAAATGTCAAAAATGACAAATTTCAAGATGGCAAATGTCAAAACTGACAAATGTCACAATGCTAAATGTCAAAAATGATAAGTGTCACCATGAAAAATGTCAAAAATGACAAATTTCAAGATGGCAAATGTCCAAGATGTCAAATGACAAATGTCACAATGCTAAATGTCAAAAATGACAAATTTCAAGATGGCAAATGTCAAAGATGTCAAATGACAAATGTCACAATGCTAAATGTCAAAAATGAAAAGTGTCACCATGAAAAATGTCAAAAATAACAAATTTCAAGATGGCAAATGTCAAAGATGTCAAATGACAAATGTCACAATGCTAAATGTCAAAAATGAAAAGTGTCACCATGAAAAATGTCTAAAATGACAAATTTCAAGATAGCAAATGTCAAAGATGTCAAATGACAAATGTCACAATGCTAAATGTCAAAAATAAAAAGTGTCACCATGAAAAATATCAAAAATAACAAATTTCAAGATGGCAAATGTCAAAGATGTCAAATGACAAATGTCACAATGCTAAATGTCAAAAATGAAAAGTGTCACCATGAAAAATGTCAAAAATGACAAATATCAAGATGGCAAATGTCAAAACTGACAAATGTCACAATGCTAAATGTCAAAAATGATAAGTGTCACCATGAAAAATGTCAAAAATGACAAATTTTAAGATGGCAAATGTCCAATATGTCAAATGACAAATGTCACAATGCTAAATGTCAAAAATGACAAATTTCAAGATGGCAAATGTCAAAGATGTCAAATGACAAATGTCACAATGCTAAATGTCAAAAATGAAAAGTGTCACCATGAAAAATGTCAAAATTGACAAATTTCAAGATGGCAAATGTCAAAGATGTCAAATGACAAATGTCACAATGCTAAATGTCAAAAATGAAAAGTGTCACCTTGAAAAATGTCAAAAATAACAAATTTTAAGATGGCAAATGTCAAAGATGTCAAATGACAAATGTCACAATGCTAAATGTCAAAAATGAAAAGTGTCACCATGAAAAATGTCAAAAATGACAAATTTCAAGATGGCAAATGTCAAAGATGTCAAATGACAAATGTCACAATGCTAAATGTCAAAAATGATAAGTGTCACCATGAAAAATGTCAAAAATGAAAAGTGTCACCATGAAAAATGTCAAAAATAACAAATTTCAAGATGGCAAATGTCAAAGATGTCAAAACTGACAAACGTCACAATGCTAAATGTCAAAAATGATAAGTGTCACCATGAAAAATGTCAAAAATGACAAATTTCAAGATGGCAAATGTCCAAGATGTCAAATGACAAATATCACAATGCTAAATGTCAAAAATGACAAATTTCAAGATGGCAAATGTCAAAGATGTCAAATGACAAATGTCACAATGCTAAATGTCAAAAATGAAAAGTGTCACCATGAAAAATGTTAAAAATGACAAATTTCAAGATGGCAAATGTCAATGATGTCAAATGACAAATGTCACAATGCTAAATGTCAAAAATGAAAAGTGTCACCATGAAAAATGTCAAAAATGACAAATTTCAAGATGGCAAATATCAAAGATGTCAAATGACAAATGTCACCATGAAAAATGTCAAAAATAACAAATTTCAAGATTGCAAATGTCAAAGATGTCAAATGACAAATGTCACAATGCTAAATGTCAAAAATGAAAAGTGTCACCATGAAAAATGTCTAAAATGACAAATTTCAAGATGGCAAATGTCAAAGATGTCAAATGACAAATGTCACAATGCTAAATGTCAAAAATGAAAAGTGTCACCATAAAATATGTCAAAAATAGCAAATTTCAAGATGGCAAATGTCAAAGATGTCAAATGACAAATGTCACAATGCTAAATGTCAAAAATGAAAAGTGTCACCATGAAAAATGTCAAAAATGACAAATTTCAAGATGGCAAATGTCAAAGATGTCAAATGACAAATGTCACCATGCTAAATGTCAAAAATGAAAAGTGTCACCATGAAAAATCTCAAAAATGAAAAGTGTCACCATGAAAAATGTCAAAAATGACAAATTTCAAGATAGCAAATGTCAAAACTGACAAATATCACAATGCTAAATGTCAAAAATGATAAGTGTCACCATGAAAAATGTTAAAAATGACAAATTTCAAGATGGCAAATGTAAAAGATGTCAAATGACAAATGTCACAATGCTAAATGTCAAAAATGAAAAGTGTCAAAAATGACAAATTTCAAGATGGCAAATGTCTAAGATGTCAAATGAGAAATGTCACAATGCTAAATGTCAAAAATGAAAAGTGTTATCGTGAAAAATGTCAAAAATGACAATTTTCAAGATGGCAAATGTCAAAGATGTCAAATGACAAATGTCACAATGCTAAATGTCAAAAATTAAAAGTGTTCCCATGAAAAATGTCAATAATGACAAATTTCAAGATGACAAATGTCAAAGATGTCAAATGACAAATGTCACAATGCTAAATGTCAAAAATGAAAAGTGTCACCATGAAAAATGTCAAAAATGACAAATTTCAAGATGGCAAATGTCAAAGATGTCAAATGACAAATGTCACAATGCTAAATGTCAAAAATGAAAAGTGTCCCCATGAAAAATGTCAATAATGACAAATTTCAAGATGACAAATGTCAAAGATGTCAAATGACAAATGTCACAATGCTAAATGTCAAAAATGAAAAGTGTCACCATGAAAAATGTCAAAAATGACAAATTTCAAGATGGCAAATGTCAAAACTGACAAATGTCACAATGCTAAATGTCAAAAATGATAAGTGTCACCATGAAAAATGTCAAAAATGACAAATTTCAAGATGGCAAATGTCCAAGATGTCAAATGACAAATGTCACAATGCTAAATGTCAAAAATGACAAATTTCAAGATAGCAAATGTCAAAACTGACAAATATCACAATGCTAAATGTCAAAAATGATAAGTGTCACCATGAAAAATGTTAAAAATGACAAATTTCAAGATGGCAAATGTAAAAGATGTCAAATGACAAATGTCACAATGCTAAATGTCAAAAATGAAAAGTGTCAAAAATGACAAATTTCAAGATGGCAAATGTCTAAGATGTCAAATGAGAAATGTCACAATGCTAAATGTCAAAAATGAAAAGTGTCATCGTGAAAAATGTCAAAAATGACAATTTTCAAGATGGCAAATGTCAAAGATGTCAAATGACAAATGTCACAATGCTAAATTTCAAAAATTAAAAGTGTCCCCATGAAAAATGTCAATAATGACAAATTTCAAGATGACAAATGTCAAAGATGTCAAATGACAAATGTCACAATGCTAAATGTCAAAAATGAAAAGTGTCACCATGAAAAATGTCAAAAATGACAAATTTCAAGATGGCAAATGTCAAAGATGTCAAATGACAAATGTCACAATGCTAAATGTCAAAAATGAAAAGTGTCCCCATGAAAAATGTCAATAATGACAAATTTCAAGATGACAAATGTCAAAGATGTCAAATGACAAATGTCACAATGCTAAATGTCAAAAATGAAAAGTGTCACCATGAAAAATGTCAAAAATGACAAATTTCAAGATGGCAAATGTCAAAACTGACAAATGTCACAATGCTAAATGTCAAAAATGATAAGTGTCACCATGAAAAATGTCAAAAATGACAAATTTCAAGATGGCAAATGTCCAAGATGTCAAATGACAAATGTCACAATGCTAAATGTCAAAAATGACAAATTTCAAGATGGCAAATGTCAAAGATGTCAAATGACAAATGTCACAATGCTAAATGTCAAAAATGAAAAGTGTCACCATGAAAAATGTCAAAAATGGCAAATTTCAAGATGGCAAATGTCAAAGATGTCAAATGACAAATGTCACAATGCTAAATGTCAAAAATGAAAAGTGTCACCATGAAAAATGTCAAAAATAACAAATTTCAAGATGGCAAATGTCAAAGATGTCAAAACTGACAAATGTCACAATGCTAAATGTCAAAAATGATAAGTGTCACCATGAAAAATGTCAAAAATGACAAATTTCAAGATGGCAAATGTCCAAGATGTCAAATGACAAATATCACAATGCTAAATGTCAAAAATGACAAATTTCAAGATGGCAAATGTCAAAGATGTCAAATGACAAATGTCACAATGCTAAATGTCAAAAATGAAAAGTGTCACCATGAAAAATGTTAAAAATGACAAATTTCAACATGGCAAATGTCAATGATGTCAAATGACAAATGTCACAATGCTAAATGTCAAAAATGAAAAGTGTCACCATGAAAAATGTCAAAAATGACAAATTTCAAGATAGCAAATATCAAAGATGTCAAATGACAAATGTCACCATGAAAAATGTCAAAAATAACAAATTTCAAGATGGCAAATGTCAAAGATGTCAAATGACAAATGTCACAATGCTAAATGTCAAAAATGAAAAGTGTCACCATGAAAAATGTCTAAAATGACAAATTTCAAGATAGCAAATGTCAAAGATGTCAAATGACAAATGTCACAATGCTAAATGTCAAAAATAAAAAGTGTCACCATGAAAAATATCAAAAATAACAAATTTCAAGATGGCAAATGTCAAAGATGTCAAATGACAAATGTCACAATGCTAAATGTCAAAAATGAAAAGTGTCACCATGAAAAATGTCAAAAATGACAAATATCAAGATGGCAAATGTCAAAACTGACAAATGTCACAATGCTAAATGTCAAAAATGATAAGTGTCACCATGAAAAATGTCAAAAATGACAAATTTTAAGATGGCAAATGTCCAATATGTCAAATGACAAATGTCACAATGCTAAATGTCAAAAATGACAAATTTCAAGATGGCAAATGTCAAAGATGTCAAATGACAAATGTCACAATGCTAAATGTCAAAAATGAAAAGTGTCACCATGAAAAATGTCAAAAATGACAAATTTCAAGATGGCAAATGTCAAAGATGTCAAATGACAAATGTCACAATGCTAAATGTCAAAAATGAAAAGTGTCACCTTGAAAAATGTCAAAAATAACAAATTTTAAGATGGCAAATGTCAAAGATGTCAAATGACAAATGTCACAATGCTAAATGTCAAAAATGAAAAGTGTCACCATGAAAAATGTCAAAATTGACAAATTTCAAGATGGCAAATGTCAAAGATGTCAAATGACAAATGTCACAATGCTAAATGTCAAAAATGAAAAGTGTCACCTTGAAAAATGTCAAAAATAACAAATTTTAAGATGGCAA
The DNA here is from genome assembly GCA_964028335.1 of Altica lythri. NCBI lineage: Eukaryota > Metazoa > Arthropoda > Insecta > Coleoptera > Chrysomelidae > Altica > Altica lythri. The sequence goes on along the minus strand of OZ034800.1, from coordinate 9,334,720 downwards.
ATGTCAAACATGTCAAATGACAAATGTCACAATGCTAAATGTCAAAAATGAAAAGTGTCACCATGAAAAATGTCAAAAATGACAAATTTCAAGATGGCAAATGTCAAAGATGTCAAATGACAAATGTCACAATGCTAAATGTCAAAAATGATAAGTGTCACCATGAAAAATGTCAAAAATGATAAGTGTCACCATGAAAAATGTCAAAAATGACAAATTTCAAGATTGCAAATGTCCAAGATGTCAAATGACAAATATCACAATGCTAAATGTCAAAAATGAAAAGTGTCACCATGAAAAATGTCAAAAATGACAAATTTCAAGATGGCAAATGTCCAAGATGTCAAATGACAAATATCACAATGCTAAATGTCAAAAATGACAAATTTCAAGATGGCAAATGTCAAAGATGTCAAATGACAAATGTCACAATGCTAAATGTCAAAAATGAAAAGTGTCACCATGAAAAATGTTAAAAATGACAAATTTCAAGATGGCAAATGTCAATGATGTCAAATGACAAATGTCACAATGCTAAATGTCAAAAATGAAAAGTGTCACCATGAAAAATGTCAAAAATGACAAATTTCAAGATGGCAAATATCAAAGATGTCAAATGACAAATGTCACCATGAAAAATGTCAAAAATAACAAATTTCAAGATTGCAAATGTCAAAGATGTCAAATGACAAATGTCACAATGCTAAATGTCAAAAATGAAAAGTGTCACCATGAAAAATGTCTAAAATGACAAATTTCAAGATGGCAAATGTCAAAGATGTCAAATGACAAATGTCACAATGCTAAATGTCAAAAATAAAAAGTGTCACCATGAAAAATATCAAAAATAACAAATTTCAAGATGGCAAATGTAAAAGATGTCAAATGGCAAATGTCACAATGCTAAATGTCAAAAATGAAAAGTGTCACCATGAAAAATGTCAAAAATGACAAATTTCAAGATGGCAAATGTAAAAACTGACAAATGTCACAATGCTAAATGTCAAAAATGATAAGTGTCACCATGAAAAATGTCAAAAATGACAAATTTTAAGATGGCAAATGTCCAATATGTCAAATGACAAATGTCACAATGCTAAATGTCAAAAATGACAAATTTCAAGATGGCAAATGTCAAAGATGTCAAATGACAAATGTCACAATGCTAAATGTCAAAAATGAAAAGTGTCACCATGAAAAATGTCAAAAATGACAAATTTCAAGATGGCAAATGTCAAAGATGTCAAATGACAAATGTCACAATGCTAAATGTCAAAAATGAAAAGTGTCACCTTGAAAAATGTCAAAAATAACAAATTTTAAGGTGGCAAATGTCAAAGATGTCAAATGACAAATGTCACAATGCTAAATGTCAAAAATGAAAAGTGTCACCATGAAAAATGTCAAAAATGACAAATTTCAAGATGGCAAATGTCAAAGATGTCAAATGACAAATGTCACAATGCTAAATGTCAAAAATGATAAGTGTCACCATGAAAAATGTCAAAAATGACAAATTTCAAGATTGCAAATGTCCAAGATGTCAAATGACAAATATCACAATGCTAAATGTCAAAAATGAAAAGTGTCACCATGAAAAATGTCAAAAATGACAAATTTCAAGATGGCAAATGTCAAAGATGTCAAATGACAAATGTCACAATGCTAAATGTCAAAAATAAAAAATGTCAAAAATGACAAATTTCAAGATGGCAAATGTCTAAGATGTCAAATGACAAATGTCACAATGCTAAATGTCAAAAATGAAAAGCGTCACCGTGAAAAATGTCAAAAATGACAAATTTCAAGATGGCAAATGTCAAAGATGTCAAATGACAAATGTCACAATGCTAAATGTCAAAAATGAAAAGTGTCCCCATGACAAATGTCAATAATGACAAATTTCAAGATGGCAAATGTCAAAGATGTCAAATGACAAATGTCATAATGCTAAATGTCAAAAATGAAAAGTGTCACCATAAAAAATGTCAAAAATGACAAATTTCAAGATGGCAAATGTCAAAGATGTCGAATATGACAAATGTCACAATGCTAAATGTCAAAAATGAAAAGTGTCACCATGAAAAATGTCAAAAATGACAAATTTCAAAATGGCAAATGTCAAAGATGTCAAATGACAAATGTCACAATGCTAAATGTCAAAAATGAAAAGTGTCACCACGAAAAATGTCAAAAATGACAAATTTCAAGATGGCAAATATCAAAGATGTCAAATGACAAATGTCACAATGCTAAATGTCAAAAATGACAAATTTCAAGATGGCAAATGTCAAAGATGTCAAATGACAAATGTCACAATGCTAAATGTCAAAAATAAAAAGTGTCACCATGAAAAATGTCAAAAATGACAAATTTCAAGATGGCAAATGTCAAAGATGTCAAATGACAAATGTCACAATGCCAAATGTCAAAAATGAAAAGTGTCACCATGAAAACTGTCAAAAATGACAAATTTCAAGATGGCAAATGTCAAAGATGTCAAATGACAAATGTCACAATGCTAAATGTCAAAAATGAAAAGTGTCACCATGAAAAATGTCAAAAATAACAAATTTCAAGATGGCAAATGTCAAAGATGTCAAATGACAAATGTCACAATGCTAAATGTCAAAAATGAAAAGTGTCACCATGAAAAATGTCAAAAATGACAAATTTCAAGATGGCAAATGTCAAAACTGACAAATGTCACAATGCTAAATGTCAAAAATGACAAATTTCAAGATGGCAAATGTCAAAGATGTCAAATGACAAATGTCACAATGCTAAATGTCAAAAATAAAAAGTGTCACCATGAAAAATGTCAAAAATGACAAATTTCAAGATGGCAAATGTCAAAGATGTCAAATGACAAATGTCACAATGCTAAATGTCAAAAATGAAAAGTGTCACCATGAAAAATGTCAAAAATAACAAATTTCAAGATGGCAAATGTCAAAGATGTCAAATGACAAATGTCACAATGCTAAATGTCAAAAATGAAAAGTGTCACCATAAAATATGTCAAAAATAGCAAATTTCAAGATGGCAAATGTCAAAGATGTCAAATGACAAATGTCACAATGCTAAATGTCAAAAATGAAAAGTGTCACCATGAAAAATGTCAAAAATGACAAATTTCAAGATGGCAAATGTCAAAGATGTCAAATGACAAATGTCACCATGCTAAATGTCAAAAATGAAAAGTGTCACCATGAAAAATCTCAAAAATGAAAAGTGTCACCATGAAAAATGTCAAAAATGACAAATTTCAAGATAGCAAATGTCAAAACTGACAAATATCACAATGCTAAATGTCAAAAATGATAAGTGTCACCATGAAAAATGTTAAAAATGACAAATTTCAAGATGGCAAATGTAAAAGATGTCAAATGACAAATGTCACAATGCTAAATGTCAAAAATGAAAAGTGTCAAAAATGACAAATTTCAAGATGGCAAATGTCTAAGATGTCAAATGACAAATGTCACAATGCTAAATGTCAAAAATGAAAAGTGTCATCGTGAAAAATGTCAAAAATGACAATTTTCAAGATGGCAAATGTCAAAGATGTCAAATGACAAATGTCACAATGCTAAATGTCAAAAATTAAAAGTGTCCCCATGAAAAATGTCAATAATGACAAATTTCAAGATGACAAATGTCAAAGATGTCAAATGACAAATGTCACAATGCTAAATGTCAAAAATAAAAAGTGTCACCATGAAAAATGTCAAAAATGACAAATTTCAAGATGGCAAATGTCAAAGATGTCAAATGACAAATGTCACAATGCTAAATGTCAAAAATGAAAAGTGTCCCCATGAAAAATGTCAATAATGACAAATTTCAAGATGACAAATGTCAAAGATGTCAAATGACAAATGTCACAATGCTAAATGTCAAAAATGAAAAGTGTCACCATGAAAAATGTCAAAAATGACAAATTTCAAGATGGCAAATGTCAAAACTGACAAATGTCACAATGCTAAATGTCAAAAATGATAAGTGTCACCATGAAAAATGTCAAAAATGACAAATTTCAAGATGGCAAATGTCCAAGATGTCAAATGACAAATGTCACAATGCTAAATGTCAAAAATGACAAATTTCAAGATGGCAAATGTCAAAGATGTCAAATGACAAATGTCACAATGCTAAATGTCAAAAATGAAAAGTGTCACCATGAAAAATGTCAAAAATGGCAAATTTCAAGATGGCAAATGTCAAAGATGTCAAATGACAAATGTCACAATGCTAAATGTCAAAAATGAAAAGTGTCACCATGAAAAATGTCAAAAATAACAAATTTCAAGATGGCAAATGTCAAAGATGTCAAAACTGACAAATGTCACAATGCTAAATGTCAAAAATGATAAGTGTCACCATGAAAAATGTCAAAAATGACAAATTTCAAGATGGCAAATGTCCAAGATGTCAAATGACAAATATCACAATGCTAAATGTCAAAAATGACAAATTTCAAGATGGCAAATGTCAAAGATGTCAAATGACAAATGTCACAATGCTAAATGTCAAAAATGAAAAGTGTCACCATGAAAAATGTTAAAAATGACAAATTTCAACATGGCAAATGTCAATGATGTCAAATGACAAATGTCACAATGCTAAATGTCAAAAATGAAAAGTGTCACCATGAAAAATGTCAAAAATGACAAATTTCAAGATGGCAAATATCAAAGATGTCAAATGACAAATGTCACCATGAAAAATGTCAAAAATAACAAATTTCAAGATGGCAAATGTCAAAGATGTCAAATGACAAATGTCACAATGCTAAATGTCAAAAATGAAAAGTGTCACCATGAAAAATGTCTAAAATGACAAATTTCAAGATAGCAAATGTCAAAGATGTCAAATGACAAATGTCACAATGCTAAATGTCAAAAATAAAAAGTGTCACCATGAAAAATATCAAAAATAACAAATTTCAAGATGGCAAATGTCAAAGATGTCAAATGACAAATGTCACAATGCTAAATGTCAAAAATGAAAAGTGTCACCATGAAAAATGTCAAAAATGACAAATATCAAGATGGCAAATGTCAAAACTGACAAATGTCACAATGCTAAATGTCAAAAATGATAAGTGTCACCATGAAAAATGTCAAAAATGACAAATTTTAAGATGGCAAATGTCCAATATGTCAAATGACAAATGTCACAATGCTAAATGTCAAAAATGACAAATTTCAAGATGGCAAATGTCAAAGATGTCAAATGACAAATGTCACAATGCTAAATGTCAAAAATGAAAAGTGTCACCATGAAAAATGTCAACAATGACAAATTTCAAGATGGCAAATGTCAAAGATGTCAAATGACAAATATCACAATGCTAAATGTCAAAAATGAAAAGTGTCACCTTGAAAAATGTCAAAAATAACAAATTTTAAGATGGCAAATGTCAAAGATGTCAAATGACAAATGTCACAATGCTAAATGTCAAAAATGAAAAGTGTCACCATGAAAAATGTCAAAAATGACAAATTTCAAAAAGGCAAATGTCAAAGATGTCAAATGACAAATGTCACAATGCTAAGTGTCAAAAATGATAAGTGTCACCATGAAAAATGTCAAAAATGACAAATTTCAAGATTGCAAATGTCCAAGATGTCAAATGACAAATATCACAATGCTAAATGTCAAAAATGAAAAGTGTCACCATGAAAAATGTCAAAAATGACAAATTTCAAGATGGCAAATGTCAAAGATGTCAAATGACAAATGTCACAATGCTAAATGTCAAAAATAAAAAGTGTCAAAAATGACAAATTTCAAGATGGCAAATGTCTAAGATGTCAAATGACAAATGTCACAATGCTAAATGTCAAAAATGAAAAGTGTCACCGTGAAAAATGTCAAAAATGACAAATTTCAAGATGGCAAATGTCAAAGATGTCAAATGACAAATGTCACAATGCTAAATGTCAAAAATGAAAAGTGTCCCCATGAAAAATGTCAATAATGACAAATTTCAAGATGGCAAATGTCAAAGATGTCAAATGACAAATGTCACAATGCTAAATGTCAAAAATGAAAAGTGTCACCATAAAAAATGTCAAAAATGACAAATTTCAAGATGGCAAATGTCAAAGATGTCGAATATGACAAATGTCACAATGCTAAATGTCAAAAATGAAAAGTGTCACCATGAAAAATGTCAAAAATGACAAATTTCAAAATGGCAAATGTCAAAGATGTCAAATGACAAATGTCACAATGCTAAATGTCAAAAATGAAAAGTGTCACCATGAAAAATGTCAAAAATGACAAATTTCAAGATGGCAAATATCAAAGATGTCAAATGACAAACGTCACAATGCTAAATGTCAAAAATGACAAATTTCAAGATGGCAAATGTCAAAGATGTCAAATGACAAATGTCACAATGCTAAATGTCAAAAATAAAAAGTGTCACCATGAAAAATGTCAAAAATGACAAATTTCAAGATGGCAAATGTCAAAGATGTCAAATGACAAATGTCACAATGCTAAATGTCAAAAATGAAAAGTGTCACCATGAAAACTGTCAAAAATGACAAATTTCAAGATGGCAAATGTCAAAGATGTCAAATGACAAATGTCACAATGCTAATTGTCAAAAATGAAAAGTGTCACCATGAAAAATGTCAAAAATAACAAATTTCAAGATGGCAAATGTCAAAGATGTCAAATGACAAATGTCACAATGCTAAATGTCAAAAATGAAAAGTGTCACCATGAAAAATGTCAAAAATGACAAATTTCAAGATGGCAAATGTCAAAACTGACAAATGTCACAATGCTAAATGTCAAAAATGATAAGTGTCACCATGAAAAATGTCAAAAATGACAAATTTTAAGATGGCAAATGTCCAAGATGTCAAATGACAAATGTCACAATGCTAAATGTCAAAAATGACAAATTTCAAGATGGCAAATGTCAAAGATGTCAAATGACAAATGTCACAATGCTAAATGTCAAAAATAAAAAGTGTCACCATGAAAAATGTCAAAAATGACAAATTTCAAGATGGCAAATGTCAAAGATGTCAAATGACAAATGTCACAATGCTAAATGTCAAAAATGAAAAGTGTCACCATGAAAAATGTCAAAAATAACAAATTTCAAGATGGCAAATGTCAAAGATGTCAAATGACAAATGTCACAATGCTAAATGTCAAAAATGAAAAGTGTCACCATAAAATATGTCAAAAATAGCAAATTTCAAGATGGCAAATGTCAAAGATGTCAAATGACAAATGTCACAATGCTAAATGTCAAAAATGAAAAGTGTCACCATGAAAAATGTCAAAAATGACAAATTTCAAGATGGCAAATGTCAAAGATGTCAAATGACAAATGTCACCATGCTAAATGTCAAAAATGAAAAGTGTCACCATGAAAAATCTCAAAAATGAAAAGTGTCACCATGAAAAATGTCAAAAATGACAAATTTCAAGATAGCAAATGTCAAAACTGACAAATATCACAATGCTAAATGTCAAAAATGATAAGTGTCACCATGAAAAATGTCAAAAATGACAAATTTCAAGATGGCAAATGTAAAAGATGTCAAATGACAAATGTCACAATGCTAAATGTCAAAAATGAAAAGTGTCAAAAATGACAAATTTCAAGATGGCAAATGTCTAAGATGTCAAATGACAAATGTCACAATGCTAAATGTCAAAAATGAAAAGTGTCATCGTGAAAAATGTCAAAAATGACAAATTTCAAGATGGCAAATGTCAAAGATGTCAAATGACAAATGTCACAATGCTAAATGTCAAAAATGAAAAGTGTCACCATGAAAAATGTCAAAAATGACAAATTTCAAGATGGCAAATGTCAAAGATGTCAAATGACAAATGTCACAATGCTAAATGTCAAAAATGAAAAGTGTCCCCATGAAAAATGTCAATAATGACAAATTTCAAGATGGCAAATGTCAAAGATGTCAAATGACAAATGTCACAATGCTAAATGTCAAAAATGAAAAGTGTCACCATGAAAAATGTCAAAAATGACAAATTTCAAGATGGCAAATGTCAAAACTGACAAATGTCACAATGCTAAATGTCAAAAATGATAAGTGTCACCATGAAAAATGTCAAAAATGACAAATTTTAAGATGGCAAATGTCCAAGATGTCAAATGACAAATGTCACAATGCTAAATGTCAAAAATGACAAATTTCAAGATGGCAAATGTCAAAGATGTCAAATGACAAATGTCACAATGCTAAATGTCAAAAATAAAAAGTGTCACCATGAAAAATGTCAAAAATGACAAATTTCAAGATGGCAAATGTCAAAGATGTCAAATGACAAATGTCACAATGCTAAATGTCAAAAATGAAAAGTGTCACCATGAAAAATGTCAAAAATAACAAATTTCAAGATGGCAAATGTCAAAGATGTCAAATGACAAATGTCACAATGCTAAATGTCAAAAATGAAAAGTGTCACCATAAAATATGTCAAAAATAGAAAATTTCAAGATGGCAAATGTCAAAGATGTCAAATGACAAATGTCACAATGCTAAATGTCAAAAATGAAAAGTGTCACCATGAAAAATGTCAAAAATGACAAATTTCAAGATGGCAAATGTCAAAGATGTCAAATGACAAATATCACCATGCTAAATGTCAAAAATGAAAAGTGTCACCATAAAAAATCTCAAAAATGAAAAGTGTCACCATGAAAAATGTCAAAAATGACAAATTTCAAGATAGCAAATGTCAAAACTGACAAATATCACAATGCTAAATGTCAAAAATGATAAGTGTCACCATGAAAAATGTCAAAAATGACAAATTTCAAGATGGCAAATGTAAAAGATGTCAAATGACAAATGTCACAATGCTAAATGTCAAAAATGAAAAGTGTCAAAAATGACAAATTTCAAGATGGCAAATGTCTAAGATGTCAAATGACAAATGTCACAATGCTAAATGTCAAAAATGAAAAGTGTCATCGTGAAAAATGTCAAAAATGACAAATTTCAAGATGGCAAATGTCAAAGATGTCAAATGACAAATGTCACAATGCTAAATGTCAAAAATGAAAAGTGTCACCATGAAAAATGTCAAAAATGACAAATTTCAAGATGGCAAATGTCAAAGATGTCAAATGACAAATGTCACAATGCTAAATGTCAAAAATGAAAAGTGTCCCAATGAAAAATGTCAATAATGACAAATTTCAAGATGACAAATGTCAAAGATGTCAAATGACAAATGTCACAATGCTAAATGTCAAAAATGAAAAGTGTCACCATGAAAAATGTCAAAAATGACAAATTTCAAGATGGCAAATGTCAAAGATGTCAAATGACAAATGTCACAATGCTAAATGTCAAAAATGAAAAGTGTCCCCATGAAAAATGTCAATAATGACAAATTTCAAGATGACAAATGTCAAAGATGTCAAATGACAAATGTCACAATGCTAAATGTCAAAAATGAAAAGTGTCACCATGAAAAATGTCAAAAATGACAAATTTCAAGATGGCAAATGTCAAAACTGACAAATGTCACAATGCTAAATGTCAAAAATGATAAGTGTCACCATGAAAAATGTCAAAAATGACAAATTTCAAGATGGCAAATGTCAAAGATGTCAAATGACAAATGTCACAATGCTAAATGTCAAAAATGAAAAGTGTCCCCATGAAAAATGTCAATAATGACAAATTTCAAGATGACAAATGTCAAAGATGTCAAATGACAAATGTCACAATGCTAAATGTCAAAAATGAAAAGTGTCACCATGAAAAATGTCAAAAATGACAAATTTCAAGATGGCAAATGTCAAAGATTTCAAATGACAAATGTCACAATGCTAAATGTCAAAAATGAAAAGTGTCCCCATGAAAAATGTCAATAATGACAAATTTCAAGATGACAAATGTCAAAGATGTCAAATGACAAATGTCACAATGCTAAATGTCAAAAATGAAAAGTGTCACCATGAAAAATGTCAAAAATGACAAATTTCAAGATAGCAAATGTCAAAACTGACAAATGTCACAATGCTAAATGTCAAAAATGATAAGTGTCACCATGAAAAATGTCAAAAATGACAAATTTCAAGATGGCAAATGTCCAAGATGTCAAATGACAAATGTCACAATGCTAAATGTCAAAAATGACAAATTTCAAGATGGCAAATGTCAAAGATGTCAAATGACAAATGTCACAATGCTAAATGTCAAAAATGAAAAGTGTCACCATGAAAAATGTCAAAAATGGCAAATTTCAAGATGGCAAATGTCAAAGATGTCAAATGACAAATGTCACAATGCTAAATGTCAAAAATGAAAAGTGTCACCATGAAAAATGTCAAAAATAACAAATTTCAAGATGGCAAATGTCAAAGATGTCAAAACTGACAAATGTCACAATGCTAAATGTCAAAAATGATAAGTGTCACCATGAAAAATGTCAAAAATGACAAATTTTAAGATGGCAAATGTCCAAGATGTCAAATGACAAATGTCACAATGCTAAATGTCAAAAATGACAAATTTCAAGATGGCAAATGTCAAAGATGTCAAATGACAAATGTCACAATGCTAAATGTCAAAAATAAAAAGTGTCACCATGAAAAATGTCAAAAATGACAAATTTCAAGATGGCAAATGTCAAAGATGTCAAATGACAAATGTCACAATGCTAAATGTCAAAAATGAAAAGTGTCACCATGAAAAATGTCAAAAATAACAAATTTCAAGATGGCAAATGTCAAAGATGTCAAATGACAAATGTCACAATGCTAAATGTCAAAAATGAAAAGTGTCACCATAAAATATGTCAAAAATAGCAAATTTCAAGATGGCAAATGTCAAAGATGTCAAATGACAAATGTCACAATGCTAAATGTCAAAAATGAAAAGTGTCACCATGAAAAATGTCAAAAATGACAAATTTCAAGATGGCAAATGTCAAAGATGTCAAATGACAAATGTCACCATGCTAAATGTCAAAAATGAAAAGTGTCACCATGAAAAATCTCAAAAATGAAAAGTGTCACCATGAAAAATGTCAAAAATGACAAATTTCAAGATAGCAAATGTCAAAACTGACAAATATCACAATGCTAAATGTCAAAAATGATAAGTGTCACCATGAAAAATGTCAAAAATGACAAATTTCAAGATGGCAAATGTAAAAGATGTCAAATGACAAATGTCACAATGCTAAATGTCAAAAATGAAAAGTGTCAAAAATGACAAATTTCAAGATGGCAAATGTCTAAGATGTCAAATGACAAATGTCACAATGCTAAATGTCAAAAATGAAAAGTGTCATCGTGAAAAATGTCAAAAATGACAAATTTCAAGATGGCAAATGTCAAAGATGTCAAATGACAAATGTCACAATGCTAAATGTCAAAAATGAAAAGTGTCACCATGAAAAATGTCAAAAATGACAAATTTCAAGATGGCAAATGTCAAAGATGTCAAATGACAAATGTCACAATGCTAAATGTCAAAAATGAAAAGTGTCCCCATGAAAAATGTCAATAATGACAAATTTCAAGATGGCAAATGTCAAAGATGTCAAATGACAAATGTCACAATGCTAAATGTCAAAAATGAAAAGTGTCACCATGAAAAATGTCAAAAATGACAAATTTCAAGATGGCAAATGTCAAAACTGACAAATGTCACAATGCTAAATGTCAAAAATGATAAGTGTCACCATGAAAAATGTCAAAAATGACAAATTTTAAGATGGCAAATGTCCAAGATGTCAAATGACAAATGTCACAATGCTAAATGTCAAAAATGACAAATTTCAAGATGGCAAATGTCAAAGATGTCAAATGACAAATGTCACAATGCTAAATGTCAAAAATAAAAAGTGTCACCATGAAAAATGTCAAAAATGACAAATTTCAAGATGGCAAATGTCAAAGATGTCAAATGACAAATGTCACAATGCTAAATGTCAAAAATGAAAAGTGTCACCATGAAAAATGTCAAAAATAACAAATTTCAAGATGGCAAATGTCAAAGATGTCAAATGACAAATGTCACAATGCTAAATGTCAAAAATGAAAAGTGTCACCATAAAATATGTCAAAAATAGAAAATTTCAAGATGGCAAATGTCAAAGATGTCAAATGACAAATGTCACAATGCTAAATGTCAAAAATGAAAAGTGTCACCATGAAAAATGTCAAAAATGACAAATTTCAAGATGGCAAATGTCAAAGATGTCAAATGACAAATATCACCATGCTAAATGTCAAAAATGAAAAGTGTCACCATAAAAAATCTCAAAAATGAAAAGTGTCACCATGAAAAATGTCAAAAATGACAAATTTCAAGATAGCAAATGTCAAAACTGACAAATATCACAATGCTAAATGTCAAAAATGATAAGTGTCACCATGAAAAATGTCAAAAATGACAAATTTCAAGATGGCAAATGTAAAAGATGTCAAATGACAAATGTCACAATGCTAAATGTCAAAAATGAAAAGTGTCAAAAATGACAAATTTCAAGATGGCAAATGTCTAAGATGTCAAATGACAAATGTCACAATGCTAAATGTCAAAAATGAAAAGTGTCATCGTGAAAAATGTCAAAAATGACAAATTTCAAGATGGCAAATGTCAAAGATGTCAAATGACAAATGTCACAATGCTAAATGTCAAAAATGAAAAGTGTCACCATGAAAAATGTCAAAAATGACAAATTTCAAGATGGCAAATGTCAAAGATGTCAAATGACAAATGTCACAATGCTAAATGTCAAAAATGAAAAGTGTCCCAATGAAAAATGTCAATAATGACAAATTTCAAGATGACAAATGTCAAAGATGTCAAATGACAAATGTCACAATGCTAAATGTCAAAAATGAAAAGTGTCACCATGAAAAATGTCAAAAATGACAAATTTCAAGATGGCAAATGTCAAAGATGTCAAATGACAAATGTCACAATGCTAAATGTCAAAAATGAAAAGTGTCCCCATGAAAAATGTCAATAATGACAAATTTCAAGATGACAAATGTCAAAGATGTCAAATGACAAATGTCACAATGCTAAATGTCAAAAATGAAAAGTGTCACCATGAAAAATGTCAAAAATGACAAATTTCAAGATGGCAAATGTCAAAACTGACAAATGTCACAATGCTAAATGTCAAAAATGATAAGTGTCACCATGAAAAATGTCAAAAATGACAAATTTCAAGATGGCAAATGTCAAAGATGTCAAATGACAAATGTCACAATGCTAAATGTCAAAAATGAAAAGTGTCCCCATGAAAAATGTCAATAATGACAAATTTCAAGATGACAAATGTCAAAGATGTCAAATGACAAATGTCACAATGCTAAATGTCAAAAATGAAAAGTGTCACCATGAAAAATGTCAAAAATGACAAATTTCAAGATGGCAAATGTCAAAGATTTCAAATGACAAATGTCACAATGCTAAATGTCAAAAATGAAAAGTGTCCCCATGAAAAATGTCAATAATGACAAATTTCAAGATGACAAATGTCAAAGATGTCAAATGACAAATGTCACAATGCTAAATGTCAAAAATGAAAAGTGTCACCATGAAAAATGTCAAAAATGACAAATTTCAAGATAGCAAATGTCAAAACTGACAAATGTCACAATGCTAAATGTCAAAAATGATAAGTGTCACCATGAAAAATGTCAAAAATGACAAATTTCAAGATGGCAAATGTCCAAGATGTCAAATGACAAATGTCACAATGCTAAATGTCAAAAATGACAAATTTCAAGATGGCAAATGTCAAAGATGTCAAATGACAAATGTCACAATGCTAAATGTCAAAAATGAAAAGTGTCACCATGAAAAATGTCAAAAATGGCAAATTTCAAGATGGCAAATGTCAAAGATGTCAAATGACAAATGTCACAATGCTAAATGTCAAAAATGAAAAGTGTCACCATGAAAAATGTCAAAAATAACAAATTTCAAGATGGCAAATGTCAAAGATGTCAAAACTGACAAATGTCACAATGCTAAATGTCAAAAATGATAAGTGTCACCATGAAAAATGTCAAAAATGACAAATTTCAAGATGGCAAATGTCCAAGATGTTAAATGACAAATATCACAATGCTAAATGTCAAAAATGACAAATTTCAAGATGGCAAATGTCAAAGATGTCAAATGACAAATGTCACAATGCTAAATGTCAAAAATGAAAAGTGTCACCATGAAAAATGTTAAAAATGACAAATTTCAAGATGGCAAATGTCAATGATGTCAAATGACAAATGTCACAATGCTAAATGTCAAAAATGAAAAGTGTCACCATGAAAAATGTCAAAAATGACAAATTTCAAGATGGCAAATATCAAAGATGTCAAATGACAAATGTCACCATGAAAAATGTCAAAAATAACAAATTTCAAGATGGCAAATGTCAAAGATGTCAAATGACAAATGTTACAATGCTAAATGTCAAAAATGAAAAGTGTCACCATAAAATATGTCTAAAATGACAAATTTCAAGATGGCAAATGTCAAAGATGTCAAATGACAAATGTCACAATGCTAAATGTCAAAAATAAAAAGTGTCACCATGAAAAATATCAAAAATAACAAATTTCAAGATGGCAAATGTCAAAGATGTCAAATGACAAATGTCACAATGCTAAATGTCAAAAATGAAAAGTGTCACCATGAAAAATGTCAAAAATGACAAATATCAAGATGGCAAATGTCAAAACTGACAAATGTCACAATGCTAAATGTCAAAAATGATAAGTGTTACCATGAAAAATGTCAAAAATGACAAATTTTAAGATGGCAAATGTCCAATATGTCAAATGAAAAATGTCACAATGCTAAATGTCAAAAATGACAAATTTCAAGATGGCAAATGTCAAAGATGTCAAATGACAAATGTCACAATGCTAAATGTCAAAAATGAAAAGTGTCACCATGAAAAATGTCAAAAATGACAAATTTCAAGATGGCAAATGTCAAAGATGTCAAATGACAAATGTCACAATGCTAAATGTCAAAAATGAAAAGTGTCACCTTGAAAAATGTCAAAAATAACAAATTTTAAGATGGCAAATATCAAAGATGTCAAATGACAAATGTCACCATGAAAAATGTCAAAAATAACAAATTTCAAGATGGCAAATGTCAAAGATGTTAAATGACAAATGTCACAATGCTAAATGTCAAAAATGAAAAGTGTCACCATGAAAAATGTCTAAAATGACAAATTTCAAGATGGCAAATGTCAAAGATGTCAAATGACAAATGTCACAATGCTAATTGTCAAAAATAAAAAGTGTCACCATGAAAAATATCAAAAATAACAAATTTCAAGATGGCAAATGTCAAAGATGTCAAATGACAAATGTCACAATGCTAAATGTCAAAAATAAAAAGTGTCACCATGAAAAATGTCAAAAATAACAAATTTCAAGATGACAAATGTCAAAGATGTCAAAACTGACAAATGTCACAATGCTAAATGTCAAAAATGATAAGTGTCACCATGAAAAATGTCAAAAATGACAAATTTCAAGATGGCAAATGTCCAAGATGTCAAATGACAAATATCACAATGCTAAATGTCAAAAATGACAAATTTCAAGATGGCAAATGTCAAAGATGTCAAATGACAAATGTCACAATGCTAAATGTCAAAAATGAAAAGTGTCACCATGAAAAATGTTAAAAATGACAAATTTCAAGATGGCAAATGTCAATGATGTCAAATGACAAATGTCACAATGCTAAATGTCAAAAATGAAAAGTGTCACCATGAAAAATGTCAAAAATGACAAATTTCAAGATGGCAAATATCAAAGATGTTAAATGACAAATGTCACCATGAAAAATGTCAAGAATAACAAATTTCAAGATGGCAAATGTCAAAGATGTCAAATGACAAATGTTACAATGCTAAATGTCAAAAATGAAAAGTGTCACCATAAAATATGTCTAAAATGACAAATTTCAAGATGGCAAATGTCAAAGATGTCAAATGACAAATGTCACAATGTTAAATGTCAAAAATAAAAAGTGTCACCATGAAAAATATCAAAAATAACAAATTTCAAGATGGCAAATGTCAAAGATGTCAAATGACAAATGTCACAATGCTAAATGTCAAAAATGAAAAGTGTCACCATGAAAAATGTCAAAAATGACAAATATCAAGATGGCAAATGTCAAAACTGACAAATGTCACAATGCTAAATGTCAAAAATGATAAGTGTCACCATGAAAAATGTCAAAAATGACAAATTTTAAGATGGCAAATGTCCAATATGTCAAACGAAAAATGTCAGAATGCTAAATGTCAAAAATGACAAATTTCAAGATGGCAAATGTCAAAGATGTCAAATGACAAATGTCACAATGCTAAATGTCAAAAATGAAAAGTGTCACCATGAAAAATGTCAAAAATGACAAATTTCAAGATGGCAAATGTCAAAGATGTCAAATGACAAATGTCACAATGCTAAATGTCAAAAATGAAAAGTGTCACCTTGAAAAATGTCAAAAATAACAAATTTTAAGATGGCAAATATCAAAGATGTCAAATGACAAATGTCACCATGAAAAATGTCAAAAATAACAAATTTCAAGATGGCAAATGTCAAAGATGTCAAATGACAAATGTCACAATGCTAAATGTCAAAAATGAAAAGTGTCACCATGAAAAATGTCTAAAATGACAAATTTCAAGATGGCAAATGTCAAAGATGTCAAATGACAAATGTCACAATGCTAAATGTCAAAAATAAAAAGTGTCACCATGAAAAATATCAAAAATAACAAATTTCAAGATGGCAAATGTCAAAGATGTCAAATGACAAATGTCACAATGCTAAATGTCAAAAATGAAAAGTGTCACCATGAAAAATGTTAAAAATGGCAAATTTCAAGATGGCAAATGTCAAAGATGTCAAATGACAAATGTCACAATGCTAAATGTCAAAAATGAAAAGTGTCACCATGAAAAATGTCAAAAATAACAAATTTCAAGATGGCAAATGTCAAAGATGTCAAAACTGACAAATGTCACAATGCTAAATGTCAAAAATGATAAGTGTCACCATGAAAAATGTCAAAAATGACACATTTCAAGATGGCAAATGTCCAAGATGTCAAATGACAAATATCACAATGCTAAATGTCAAAAATGACAAATTTCAAGATGGCAAATGTCAAAGATGTCAAATAAAAAATGTCACAATGCTAAATGTAAAAAATGAAAAGTGTCACCATGAAAAATGTTAAAAATGACAAATTTCAAGATAGCAAATGTCAATGATGTCAAATGACAAATGTCACAATGCTAAATGTCAAAAATGAAAAGTGTCACCATGAAAAATGTCAAAAATGACAAATTTCAAGATGGCAAATATCAAAGATGTCAAATGACAAATGTCACCATGAAAAATGTCAAAAATAACAAATTTCAAGATGGCAAATGTCAAAGATGTCAAATGACAAATGTCACAATGCTAAATGTCAAAAATGAAAAGTGTCACCATGAAAAAGGTCTAAAATGACAAATTTCTAGATGGCAAATGTCAAAGATGTCAAATGACAAATGTCACAATGCTAAATGTCAAAAATAAAAAGTGTCACCATGAAAAATATCAAAAATAACAAATTTCAAGATGGCAAATGTCAAAGATGTCAAATGACAAATGTCACAATGCTAAATGTCAAAAATGAAAAGTGTCATCATAAAATGTCAAAAATGACAAATATCAAGATGGCAAATGTCAAAACTGACAAATGTCACAATGCTAAATGTCAAAAATGATAAGTGTCACCATGAAAAATGTCAAAAATGATAAATTTTAAGATGGCAAATGTCCAATATGTCAAATGACAAATGTCACAATGCTAAATGTCAAAAATGACAAATTTCAAGATGGCAAATGTCAAAGATGTCAAATGACAAATGTCACAATGCTAAATGTCAAAAATGAAAAGTGTCACCATGAAAAATGTCAAAAATGACAAATTTCAAGATGGCAAATGTCAAAGATGTCAAATGACAAATGTCACAATGCTAAATGTCAAAAATGAAAAGTGTCACCTTGAAAAATGTCAAAAATAACAAATTTTAAGATGGCAAATGTCAAAGATGTCAAATGACAAATGTCACAATGCTAAATGTCAAAAATGAAAAGTGTCACCATGAAAAATGTCAAAAATGACAAATTTCAAGATGGCAAATGTCAAAGATGTCAAATGACAAATGTCACAATGCTAAATGTCAAAAATGATAAGTGTCACCATGAAAAATGTCAAAAATGACAAATTTCAAGATTGCAAATGTCCAAGATGTCAAATGACAAATATCACAATGCTAAATGTCAAAAATGAAAAGTGTCACCATGAAAAATGTCAAAAATGACAAATTTCAAGATGGCAAATGTCAAAGATGTCAAATGACAAATGTCACAATGCTAAATGTCAAAAATAAAAAGTGTCAAAAATGACAAATTTCAAGATGGCAAATGTCTAAGATGTCAAATGACAAATGTCACAATGCTAAATGTCAAAAATGAAAAGTGTCACCGTGAAAAATGTCAAAAATGACAAATTTCAAGATGGCAAATGTCAAAGATGTCAAATGACAAATGTCACAATGCTAAATGTCAAAAATGAAAAGTGTCCCATGAAAAATGTCAATAATGACAAATTTCAAGATGGCAAATGTCAAAGATGTCAAATGACAAATGTCACAATGCTAAATGTCAAAAATGAAAAGTGTCACCATAAAAAATGTCAAAAATGACAAATTTCAAGATGGCAAATGTCAAAGATGTCGAATATGACAAATGTCAAAATGCTAAATGTCAAAAATGAAAAGTGTCACCATGAAAAATGTCAAAAATGACAAATTTCAAAATGGCAAATGTCAAAGATGTCAAATGACAAATGTCACAATGCTAAATGTCAAAAATGAAAAGTGTCACCATGAAAAATGTCAAAAATGACAAATTTCAAGATGGCAAATATCAAAGATGTCAAATGACAAATGTCACAATGCTAAATGTCAAAAATGACAAATTTCAAGATGGCAAATGTCAAAGATGTCAAATGACAAATGTCACAATGCTAAATGTCAAAAATAAAAAGTGTCACCATGAAAAATGTCAAAAATGACAAATTTCAAGATGGCAAATGTCAAAGATGTCAAATGACAAATGTCACAATGCTAAATGTCAAAAATGAAAAGTGTCACCATGAAAACTGTCAAAAATGACAAAGTTCAAGATGGCAAATATCAAAGATGTCAAATGACAAATGTCACAATGCTAAATGTCAAAAATGAAAAGTGTCACCATGAAAAATGTCAAAAATAACAAATTTCAAGATGGCAAATGTCAAAGATGTCAAATGACAAATGTCACAATGCTAAATGTCAAAAATGAAAAGTGTCACCATGAAAAATGTCAAAAATGACAAATTTCAAAATGGCAAATGTCAAAGATGTCAAATGACAAATGTCACAATGCTAAATGTCAAAAATGAAAAGTGTCACCATGAAAAATGTCAAAAATGACAAATTTCAAGATGGCAAATATCAAAGATGTCAAATGACAAATGTCACAATGCTAAATGTCAAAAATGACAAATTTCAAGATGGCAAATGTCAAAGATGTCAAATGACAAATGTCACAATGCTAAATGTCAAAAATAAAAAGTGTCACCATGAAAAATGTCAAAAATGACAAATTTCAAGATGGCAAATGTCAAAGATGTCAAATGACACATGTCACAATGCTAAATGTCAAAAATGAAAAGTGTCACCATGAAAACTGTCAAAAATGACAAAGTTCAAGATGGCAAATGTCAAAGATGTCAAATGACAAATGTCACAATGCTAAATGTCAAAAATGAAAAGTGTCAGCATGAAAAATGTCAAAAATAACAAATTTCAAGATGGCAAATGTCAAAGATGTCAAATGACAAATGTCACAATGCTAAATGTCAAAAATGAAAAGTGTTACCATGAAAAATGTCAAAAATGACAAATTTGAAGATGGCAAATGTCAAAACTGACAAATGTCACAATGCTAAATGTCAAAAATGATAAGTGTCACCATGAAAAATGTCAAAAATGACAAATTTCAAGATGGCAAATGTCCAAGATGTCAAATGACAAATGTCACAATGCTAAATGTCAAAAATGACAAATTTCAAGATGGCAAATGTCAAAGATGTCAAATGACAAATGTCACAATGCTAAATGTCAAAAATAAAAAGTGTCACCATGAAAAATGTCAAAAATGACAAATTTTAAGATGGCAAATGTCAAAGATGTCAAATGACAAATGTCACAATGCTAAATGTCAAAAATGAAAAGTGTCACCATGAAAAATGTCAAAAATAACAAATTTCAAGATGGCAAATGTCAAAGATGTCAAATGACAAATGTCACAATGCTAAATGTCAAAAATGAAAAGTGTCACCATAAAATATGTCAAAAATAGCAAATTTCAAGATGGCAAATGTCAAAGATGTCAAATGACAAATGTCACAATGCTAAATGTCAAAAATGAAAAGTGTCACCATGAAAAATGTCAAAAATGACAAATTTCAAGATGGCAAATGTCAAAGATGTCAAATGACAAATGTCACCATGCTAAATGTCAAAAATGAAAAGTGTCACCATGAAAAATCTCAAAAATGAAAAGTGTCACCATGAAAAATGTCAAAAATGACAAATTTTAAGATAGCAAATGTCAAAACTGACAAATATCACAATGCTAAATGTCAAAAATGATAAGTGTCACCATGAAAAATGTCAAAAATGACAAATTTCAAGATGGCAAATGTAAAAGATGTCAAATGAC
Source organism: Altica lythri (assembly GCA_964028335.1). NCBI lineage: Eukaryota > Metazoa > Arthropoda > Insecta > Coleoptera > Chrysomelidae > Altica > Altica lythri. The sequence goes on along the minus strand of OZ034800.1, from coordinate 9,313,866 downwards.
AAATGTCACAATGCTAAATGTCAAAAATGAAAAGTGTCAAAAATGACAAATTTCAAGATGGCAAATGTCTAAGATGTCAAATGACAAATGTCACAATGCTAAATGTCAAAAATGAAAAGTGTCATCGTGAAAAATGTCAAAAATGACAAATTTCAAGATGGCAAATGTCAAAGATGTCAAATGACAAATGTCACAATGCTAAATGTCAAAAATGAAAAGTGTCACCATGAAAAATGTCAAAAATGACAAATTTCAAGATGGCAAATGTCAAAGATGTCAAATGACAAATGTCACAATGCTAAATGTCAAAAATGAAAAGTGTCCCCATGAAAAATGTCAATAATGACAAATTTCAAGATGACAAATGTCAAAGATGTCAAATGACAAATGTCAAAATGCTAAATGTCAAAAATGAAAAGTGTCACCATGAAAAATGTCAAAAATGACAAATTTCAAGATGGCAAATGTCAAAGATGTCGAATATGACAAATGTCACAATGATAAATGTCAAAAATGAAAAGTGTCACCATGAAAAATGTCAAAAATGACAAATTTCAAGATGGCAAATGTCAAAGATGTCAAATGACAAATGTCACAATGCTAAATGTCAAAAATGAAAAGTGTCACCATGAAAAATGTCAAAAATGACAAATTTCAAGATGGCAAATATCAAAGATGTCAAATGACAAATGTCACAATGCTAAATGTCAAAAATGACAAATTTCAAGATGGCAAATGTCAAAGATGTCAAATGACAAACGTCACAATGCTAAATGTCAAAAATGAAAAGTGTCACCATGAAAAATGTCAAAAATGACAAATTTCAAGATGGCAAATGTCAAAGATGTCAAATGACAAATGTCACAATGCTAAATGTCAAAAATGAAAAGTGTCACCATGAAAAATGTCAAAAATAACAAATTTCAAGATGGCAAATGTCAAAGATGTCAAATGACAAATATCACAATGCTAAATGTCAAAAATGAAAATTGTCACCATGAAAAATGTCAAAAATGACAAATTTCAAGATGGCAAATGTCAAAGATGTCAAATGACAAATGTCACAATGCTAAATGTCAAAAATGAAAAGTGTCACCATGAAAAATGTCAAAAATAACAAATTTCAAGATAGCAAATGTCAAAGATGTCAAATGACAAATGTCACAATGCTAAATGTCAAAAATGAAAAGTGTCACCATGAAAAATGTCAAAAATGACAAATTTCAAGATGGCAAATGTCAAAACTGACAAATGTCACAATGCTAAATGTCAAAAATGATAAGTGTCACCATGAAAAATGTCAAAAATGACAAATTTCTGGATGGCAAATGTCCAAGATGTCAAATGACAAATGTCACAATGCTAAATGTCAAAATCGACAAATTTCAAGATGGCAAATGTCAAAGATGTCAAATGACAAATGTCACAATGCTAAATGTCAAAAATGAAAAGTGTCACCATGAAAAATGTCAAAAATGACAAATTTCAAGATGGCAAATGTCAAAGATGTCAAATGACAAATGTCACAATGCTAAATGTCAAAAATGAAAAGTGTCACCATGAAAAATGTCAAAAATAACAAATTTCAAGATGGCAAATGTCAAAGATGTCAAATGACAAATGTCACAATGCTAAATGTCAAAAATGAAAAGTGTCACCATGAAAAATGTCAAAAATGACAAATTTCAAGATGGCAAATGTCAAAGATGTCAACTGACAAATGTCACAATGCTAAATGTCAAAAATGACAAATTTCAAGATGGCAAATGTCAAAGATGTCAAATGACAAATGTCACAATGCTAAATGACAAAAATGAAAAGTGTCACCATGAAAAATGTCAAAAATGACAAATTTCAAGATGGCAAATGTCAAAGATGTCAAATGACAAATGTCACAATGCTTAATGTCAAAAATGAAAAGTGTCACCATGAAAAATGTCAAAAATAATAAATTTCAAGATGGCAAATGTCAAAGATGTCAAATGACAAATGTCACAATGCTAAATGTCAAAAATGAAAAGTGTCACCATGAAAAATGTCTAAAATGACAAATTTCAAGATGGCAAATGTCAAAGATGTCAAATGACAAATGTCACAATGCTAAATGTCAAAAATAAAAAGTGTCACCATGAAAAATATTAAAAATAACAAATTTCAAGATGGCAAATGTCAAAGATGTCAAATGACAAATGTCACAATGCTAAATGTCAAAAATGAAAAGTGTCACCATGAAAAATGTCAAAAATGACAAATTTCAAGATGGCAAATGTCAAAACTGACAAATGTCACAATGCTAAATGTCAAAAATAATAAGTGTCACCATGAAAAATGTCAAAAATGACAAATTTCAAGATGGCAAATGTCCAATATGTCAAATGACAAATGTCACAATGCTAAATGTCAAAAATGACAAATTTCAAGATGGCAAATGTCAAAGATGTCAAATGACAAATGTCACAATGCTAAATGTCAAAAATGAAAAGTGTCACCATGAAAAATGTCAAAAATGACAAATTTCAAGATGGCAAATGTCAAAGATGTCAAATGACAAATGTCACAATGCTAAATGTCAAAAATGAAAAGTGTCACCTTGCAAAATGTCAAAAATAACAAATTTTAAGATGGCAAATGTCAAAGATGTCAAATGACAAATGTCACAATGCTAAATGTCAAAAATGAAAAGTGTCACCATGAAAAATGTCAAAAATGACAAATTTCAAGATGGCAAATGTCAAAGATGTCAAATGACAAATGTCACAATGCTAAATGTCAAAAATGATAAGTGTCACCATGAAAAATGTCAAAAATGACAAATTTCAAGATGGCAAATGTCCAAGATGTCAAATGACAAATATCACAATGCTAAATGTCAAAAATAAAAAGTGTCACCATGAAAAATGTCAAAAATGACAAATTTCAAGATGGCAAATGTCAAAGATGTCAAATGACAAATGTCACAATGCTAAATGTCAAAAATAAAAAATGTCAAAAATGACAAATTTCAAGATGGCAAATGTCTAAGATGTCAAATGACAAATGTCACAATGCTAAATGTCAAAAATGAAAAGTGTCACCGTGAAAAATGTCAAAAATGACAAATTTCAAGATGGCAAATGTCAAAGATGTCAAATGACAAATGTCACAATGCTAAATGTCAAAAATGAAAAGTGTCCCCATGAAAAATGTCAATAATGACAAATTTCAAGATGGCAAATGTCAAAGATGTCAAATGACAAATGTCACAATGCTAAATGTCAAAAATGAAAAGTGTCATTATAAAAAATGTCAAAAATGACAAATTTCAAGATGGCAAATGTCAAAGATGTCGAATATGACAAATGTCACAATGCTAAATGTCAAAAATGAAAAGTGTCACCATGAAAAATGTCAAAAATGACAAATTTCAAGATGGCAAATGTCAAAGATGTCAAATGACAAATGTCACAATGCTAAATGTCAAAAATGAAAAGTGCCACCATGAAAAATGTCAAAAATGACAAATTTCAAGATGGCAAATATCAAAGATGTCAAATGACAAATGTGACAATGCTAAATGTCAAAAATGACAAATTTCAAGATGGCAAATGTCAAAGATGTCAAATGACAAATGTCACAATGCTAAATGTCAAAAATAAAAAGTGTCACCATGAAAAATGTCAAAAATGACAAATTTCAAGATGGCAAATGTCAAAGATGTCAAATGACAAATGTCACAATGCTAAATGTCAAAAATGAAAAGTGTCACCATGAAAACTGTCAAAAATGACAAATTTCAAGATGGCAAATGTCAAAGATGTCAAATGACAAATGTCACAATGCTAAATGTCAAAAATGAAAAGTGTCACCATGAAAAATGTTAAAAATAACAAATTTCAAGATGGCAAATGTCAAAGATGACAAATGACAAATGTCACAATGCTAAATGTCAAAAATGAAAAGTGTCACCATGAAAAATGTCAAAAATGACAAATTTCAAGATGGCAAATGTCAAAACTGACAAATGTCACAATGCTAAATGTCAAAAATGATAAGTGTCACCATGAAAAATGTCAAAAATGACAAATTTCAAGATGGCAAATGTCCAAGATGTCAAATGACAAATGTCACAATGCTAAATGTCAAAAATGACAAATTTCAAGATGGCAAATGTCAAAGATGTCAAATGACAAATGTCACAATGCTAAATGTCAAAAATGAAAAGTGTCACCATGAAAAATGTCAAAAATGACAAATTTCAAGATGACAAATTTCAAAGATGTCAAATGACAAATGTCACAATGCTAAATGTCAAAAATGAAAAGTGTCACCATGAAAAATGTCAAAAATGACAAATTTCAAGATGGCAAATATCAAAGATGTCAAATGACAAATGTCACAATGCTAAATGTCAAAAATGACAAATTTCAAGATGGCAAATGTCAAAGATGTCAAATGACAAATGTCACAATGCTAAATGTCAAAAATGAAAAGTGCCACCATGAAAAATGTCAAAAATGACAAATTTCAAGATGGCAAATATCAAAGATGTCAAATGACAAATGTCACAATGCTAAATGTCAAAAATGACAAATTTCAAGATGGCAAATGTCAAAGATGTCAAATGACAAATGTCACAATGCTAAATGTCAAAAATAAAAAGTGTCACCATGAAAAATGTCAAAAATGACAAATTTCAAGATGGCAAATGTCAAAGATGTCAAATGACAAATGTCACAATGCTAAATGTCAAAAATGAAAAGTGTCACCATGAAAACTGTCAAAAATGACAAATTTCAAGATGGCAAATGTCAAAGATGTCAAATGACAAATGTCACAATGCTAAATGTCAAAAATGAAAAGTGTCACCATGAAAAATGTTAAAAATAACAAATTTCAAGATGGCAAATGTCAAAGATGTCAAATGACAAATGTCACAATGCTAAATGTCAAAAATGAAAAGTGTCACCATGAAAAATGTCAAAAATGACAAATTTCAAGATGGCAAATGTCAAAACTGACAAATGTCACAATGCTAAATGTCAAAAATGATAAGTGTCACCATGAAAAATGTCAAAAATGACAAATTTCAAGATGGCAAATGTCCAAGATGTCAAATGACAAATGTCACAATGCTAAATGTCAAAAATGACAAATTTCAAGATGGCAAATGTCAAAGATGTCAAATGACAAATGTCACAATGCTAAATGTCAAAACTGAAAAGTGTCACCATGAAAAATGTCAAAAATGACAAATTTCAAGATGACAAATGTCAAAGATGTCAAATGACAAATGTCACAATGCTAAATGTCAAAAATGAAAAGTGTCACCATGAAAAATGTCAAAAATAACAAATTTCAAGATGGCAAATGTCAAAGATGTCAAATGACAAATGTCACAATGCTAAATGTCAAAAATGAAAAGTGTCACCATGAAAAATGTCAAAAATAGCAAATTTCAAGATGGCAAATGTCAAAGATGTCAAATGACAAATGTCACAATGCTAAATGTCAAAAATGAAAAGTGTCACCATGAAAAATGTCAAAAATGACAAATTTCAAGATGGCAAATGTCAAAGATGTCAAATGACAAATGTCACCATGCTAAATGTCAAAAATGAAAAGTGTCACCATGAAAAATCTCAAAAATGAAAAGTGTCACCATGAAAAATGTCAAAAATGACAAATTTCAAGATAGCAAATGTCAAAACTGACAAATGTCACAATTCTAAATGTCAAAAATGAAAAGTGTCACCATGAAAAATGTCAAAAATGACAAATTTCAAGATGGCAAATGTCAAAGATGTCAAATGACAAATGTCACAATGCTAAATGTCAAAAATGAAAAGTGTCCCCATGAAAAATGTCAATAATGACAAATTTCAAGATGACAAATGTCAAAGATGTCAAATGACAAATGTCAAAATGCTAAATGTCAAAAATGAAAAGTGTCACCATGAAAAATGTCAAAAATGACAAATTTCAAGATGGCAAATGTCAAAGATGTCGAATATGACAAATGTCACAATGATAAATGTCAAAAATGAAAAGTGTCACCATGAAAAATGTCAAAAATGACAAATTTCAAGATGGCAAATGTCAAAGATGTCAAATGACAAATGTCACAATGCTAAATGTCAAAAATGAAAAGTGTCACCATGAAAAATGTCAAAAATGACAAATTTCAAGATAGCAAATATCAAAGATGTCAAATGACAAATGTCACAATGCTAAATGTCAAAAATGACAAATTTCAAGATGGCAAATGTCAAAGATGTCAAATGACAAATGTCACAATGCTAAATGTCAAAAATGAAAAGTGTCACCATGAAAAATGTCAAAAATGACAAATTTCAAGATGGCAAATGTCAAAGATGTCAAATGACAAATGTCACAATGCTAAATGTCAAAAATGAAAAGTGTCACCATGAAAAATGTCAAAAATAACAAATTTCAAGATGGCAAATGTCAAAGATGTCAAATGACAAATATCACAATGCTAAATGTCAAAAATGAAAATTGTCACCATGAAAAATGTCAAAAATGACAAATTTCAAGATGGCAAATGTCAAAGATGTCAAATGACAAATGTCACAATGCTAAATGTCAAAAATGAAAAGTGTCACCATGAAAAATGTCAAAAATAACAAATTTCAAGATAGCAAATGTCAAAGATGTCAAATGACAAATGTCACAATGCTAAATGTCAAAAATGAAAAGTGTCACCATGAAAAATGTCAAAAATGACAAATTTCAAGATGGCAAATGTCAAAACTGACAAATGTCACAATGCTAAATGTCAAAAATGATAAGTGTCACCATGAAAAATGTCAAAAATGACAAATTTCAAGATGGCAAATGTCCAAGATGTCAAATGACAAATGTCACAATGCTTAATGTCAAAAATGACAAATTTCAAGATGGCAAATGTCAAAAATGTCAAATGACAAATGTCACAATGCTAAATGTCAAAAATGAAAAGTGTCACCATGAAAAATGTCAAAAATGACAAATTTCAAGATGGCAAATGTCAATGATGTCAAATGACAAATGTCACAATGCTAAATGTCAAAAATGAAAAGTGTCACCATGAAAAATGTCAGAAATGACAAATTTCAAGATGGCAAATATCAAAGATGTAAACTGACAAATGTCACAATGCTAAATGTCAAAAATGACAAATTTCAAGATGGCAAATGTCAAAGATGTCAAATGACAAATGTCACAATGCTAAATGTCAAAAATGAAAAGTGTCACCATGAAAAATGTCAAAAATGACAAATTTCAAGATGGCAAATGTCAAAGATGTCAAATGACAAATGTCACAATGCTAAATGTCAAAAATGAAAAGTGTCACCATGAAAAATGTCAAAAATAATAAATTTCAAGATGGCAAATGTCAAAGATGTCAAATGACAAATGTCACAATGCTAAATGTCAAAAATGAAAAGTGTCACCATGAAAAATGTCTAAAATGACAAATTTCAAGATGGCAAATGTTAAAGATGTCAAATGACAAATGTCACAATGCTTAATGTCAAAAATAAAAAGTGTCACCATGAAAAATGTCAAAAATAACAAATTTCAAGATGGCAAATGTCAAAGATGTCAAATGACAAATGTCACAATGCTAAATGTCAAAAATGAAAAGTGTCACCATGAAAAATGTCAAAAATGACAAATTTCAAGATGGCAGATGTCAAAACTGACAAATGTCGCAATGCTAAATGTCAAAAATGATAAGTGTCACCATGAAAAATGTCAAAAATGACAAATTTCAAGATGGCAAATGTCCAAGATGTCAAATGACAAATGTCACAATGCTAAATGTCAAAAATGACAAATTTCAAGATGGAAAATGTCAAAGATGTCAAATGACAAATGTCACAATGCAAAATGTCAAAAATGAAAAGTGTCACCATGAAAAATGTCAAAAATGACAAATTTCAAGATGGCAAATGTCAAAGATGTCAAATGACAAATGTCACAATGCTAAATGTCAAAAATGAAAAGTATCACCTTGAAAAATGTCAAAAATAACAAATTTCAAGATGGCAAATGTCAAAGATGTCAAATGACAAATGTCACAATGCTAAATGTCAAAAATGAAAAGTGTCACCATGAAAAATGTCAAAAATGACAAATTATAAGATGGCAAATGTCAAAGATGTCAAATGACAAATGTCACAATGCTAAATGTCAAAAATAACAAATTTCAAGATGGCAAATGTCAAAGATGTCAAATGACAAATGTCACAATGCTAAATGTCAAAAATGAAAAGTGTCAAAATGAAAAATGTTAAAAATGACAAATTTCAAGATGGCAAATGTCAATGATGTCAAATGACAAATGTCACAATGCTAAATGTCAAAAATGAAAAGTGTCACCATGAAAAATGTCAAAAATGACAAATTTCAAGATGGCAAATATCAAAGATGTCAAATGACAAATGTCACAATGCTAAATGTCAAAAATGACAAATTTCAAGATGGCAAATGTCAAAGATGTCAAATGACAAATGTCACAATGCTAAATGTCAAAAATGAAAAGTGTCACCATGAAAAATGTCAAAAATGACAAATTTCAAGCTGGCAAATATCAAAGATGTCAAATGACATATGTTACAATGCTAAATGTCAAAAATGAAAAGTGTCACCCTGAAAAATGTTAAAAATGACAAATTTCAAGATGGCAAATGTCAATGATGTCAAATGACAAATGTCACAATGCTAAATGTCAAAAATGAAAAGTGTCACCATGAAAAATGTCAAAAATGACAAATTTTAAGATGGCAAATATCAAAGATGTCAAATGTCACAATGCTAAATGTCAAAAATGACAAATTTCAAGATGGCAAATGTCAAAGATGTCAAATTACAAATGTCACAATGCTAAATGTCAAAAATGAAAAGTGTCACCATGAAAAATGTCAAAAATGACAAATTTCAAGATGGCAAATGTCAAAGATGTCAAATGACAAATGTCACAATGCTAAATGTCAAAAATGAAAAGTGTCACCATGAAAAATGTCAAAAATAACAAATTTCAAGATGGCAAATTTCAAAGATGTCAAATGACAAATGTCACAATGCTAAATGTCAAAAATGAAAAGTGTCACCATGAAAAATGTCTAAAATGACAAATTTCAAGATGTCAAATGTCAAAGATGTCAAATGACAAATGTCACAATGCTAAATGTCAAAAATAAAAAGTGTCACCATGAAAAATGTCAAAAATAACAAATTTCAAGATGGCAAATGTCAAAGATGTCAAATGACAAATGTCACAATGCTAAATGTCAAAAATGAAAAGTGTCACCATGAAAAATGTCAAAAATGACAAATTTCAAGATGGCAAATGTCAAAACTGACAAATGTCACAATGCTAAATGTCAAAAATGATAAGTGTCACCATGAAAAATGTCAAAAATGACAAATTTTAAGATGGCAAATGTCCAAGATGTCAAATGACAAATGTCACAATGCTAAATGTCAAAAATAACAAATTTCAAGATGGCAAATGTCAAAGATGTCAAATGACAAATGTCACAATGCTAAATGTCAAAAATGAAAAGTGTCACCTTGAAAAATGTCAAAAATGACAAATTTCAAGATGGCAAATGTCCAAGATGTCAAATAACAAATGTCACAATGCTAAATGTCAAAAATGAAAAGTGTCAAAAATGACAAATTTCAAGATGGCAAATGTCTAAGATGTCAAATGACAAATGTCACAATGCTAAATGTCAAAAATGAAAAGTGTCATCGTGAAAAATGTCAAAAATGACAAATTTCAAGATGGCAAATGTCAAAGATGTCAAATGACAAATGTCACAATTCTAAATGTCAAAAATGAAAAGTGTCACCATGAAAAATGTCAAAAATGACAAATTTCAAGATGGCAAATGTCAAAGATGTCAAAAATGAAAAGTGTCCCCATGAAAAATGTCAATAATGACAAATTTCAAGATGACAAATGTCAAAGATGTCAAATGACAAATGTCAAAATGCTAAATGTCAAAAATGAAAAGTGTCACCATGAAAAATGTCAAAAATGACAAATTTCAAGATGGCAAATGTCAAAGATGTCGAATATGACAAATGTCACAATGATAAATGTCAAAAATGAAAAGTGTCACCATGAAAAATGTCAAAAATGACAAATTTCAAGATGGCAAATGTCAAAGATGTCAAATGACAAATGTCACAATGCTAAATGTCAAAAATGAAAAGTGTCACCATGAAAAATGTCAAAAATGACAAATTTCAAGATGGCAAATATCAAAGATGTCAAATGACAAATGTCACAATGCTAAATGTCAAAAATGACAAATTTCAAGATGGCAAATGTCAAAGATGTCAAGTGACAAATGTCACAATGCTAAATGTCAAAAATGAAAAGTGTCACCATGAAAAATGTCAAAAATGACAAATTTCAAGATGGCAAATGTCAAAGATGTCAAATGACAAATGTCACAATGCTAAATGTCAAAAATGAAAAGTGTCACCATGAAAAATGTCAAAAATAACAAATTTCAAGATGGCAAATGTCAAAGATGTCAAATGACAAATATCACAATGCTAAATGTCAAAAATGAAAATTGTCACCATGAAAAATGTCAAAAATGACAAATTTCAAGATGGCAAATGTCAAAGATGTCAAATGACAAATGTCACAATGCTAAATGTCAAAAATGAAAAGTGTCACCATGAAAAATGTCAAAAATAACAAATTTCAAGATAGCAAATGTCAAAGATGTCAAATGACAAATGTCACAATGCTAAATGTCAAAAATGAAAAGTTTCACCATGAAAAATGTCAAAAATGACAAATTTCAAGATGGCAAATGTCAAAACTGACAAATGTCACAATGCTAAATGTCAAAAATGATAAGTGTCACCATGAAAAATGTCAAAAATGACAAATTTCAAGATGGCAAATGTCCAAGATGTCAAATGACAAATGTCACAATGCTTAATGTCAAAAATGACAAATTTCAAGATGGCAAATGTCAAAAATGTCAAATGACAAATGTCACAATGCTAAATGTCAAAAATGAAAAGTGTCACCATGAAAAATGTCAAAAATGACAAATTTTAAGATGGCAAATGTCAATGATGTCAAATGACAAATGTCACAATGCTAAATGTCAAAAATGAAAAGTGTCACCATGAAAAATGTCAGAAATGACAAATTTCAAGATGGCAAATATCAAAGATGTAAACTGACAAATGTCACAATGCTAAATGTCAAAAATGACAAATTTCAAGATGGCAAATGTCAAAGATGTCAAATGACAAATGTCACAATGCTAAATGTCAAAAATGAAAAGTGTCACCATGAAAAATGTCAAAAATGACAAATTTCAAGATGGCAAATGTCAAAGATGTCAAATGACAAATGTCACAATGCTAAATGTCAAAAATGAAAAGTGTCACCATGAAAAATGTCAAAAATAATAAATTTCAAGATGGCAAATGTCAAAGATGTCAAATGACAAATGTCACAATGCTAAATGTCAAAAATGAAAAGTGTCACCATGAAAAATGTCTAAAATGACAAATTTCAAGATGGCAAATGTCAAAGATGTCAAATGACAAATGTCACAATGCTTAATGTCAAAAATAAAAAATGTCACCATGAAAAATGTCAAAAATAACAAATTTCAAGATGGCAAATGTCAAAGATGTCAAATGACAAATGTCACAATGCTAAATGTCAAAAATGAAAAGTGTCACCATGAAAAATGTCAAAAATGACAAATTTCAAGATGGCAAATGTCAAAACTGACAAATGTCACAATGCTAAATGTCAAAAATGATAAGTGTCACCATGAAAAATGTCAAAAATGACAAATTTCAAGATGGCAAATGTCCAAGATGTCAAATGACAAAAGCCACAATGCTAAATGTCAAAAATGACAAATTTCAAGATGGAAAATGTCAAAGATGTCAAATGACAAATGTCACAATGCAAAATGTCAAAAATGAAAAGTGTCACCATGAAAAATGTCAAAAATGACAAATTTCAAGATGGCAAATGTCAAAGATGTCAAATGACAAATGTCACAATGCTAAATGTCAAAAATGAAAAGTATCACCTTAAAAAATGTCAAAAATAACAAATTTTAAGATGGCAAATGTCAAAGATGTCAAATGACAAATGTCACAATGCTAAATGTCAAAAATGAAAAGTGTCACCATGAAAAATGTCAAAAATGACAAATTATAAGATGGCAAATGTCAAAGATGTCAAATGACAAATGTCACAATGCTAAATGTCAAAAATAACAAATTTCAAGATGGCAAATGTCAAAGATGTCAAATGACAAATGTCACAATGCTAAATGTCAAAAATGAAAAGTGTCAAAATGAAAAATGTTAAAAATGACAAATTTCAAGATGGCAAATGTCAATGATGTCAAATGACAAATGTCACAATGCTAAATGTCAAAAATGAAAAGTGTCACCATGAAAAATGTCAAAAATGACAAATTTCAAGATGGCAAATATCAAAGATGTCAAATGACAAATGTCACAATGCTAAATGTCAAAAATGACAAATTTCAAGATGGCAAATGTCAAAGATGTCAAATGACAAATGTCACAATGCTAAATGTCAAAAATGAAAAGTGTCACCATGAAAAATGTCAAAAATGACAAATTTCAAGATGGCAAATATCAAAGATGTCAAATGACAAATGTCACAATGCTAAATGTCAAAAATGAAAAGTGTCACCCTAAAAAATGTTAAAAATGACAAATTTCAAGATGGCAAATGTCAATGATGTCAAATGACAAATGTCACAATGCTAAATGTCAAAAATGAAAAGTGTCACCATGAAAAATGTCAAAAATGACAAATTTCAAGATGGCAAATATCAAAGATGTCAAATGTCACAATGCTAAATGTCACAAATGACAAATTTCAAGATGGCAAATGTCAAAGATGTCAAATTACAAATGTCACAATGCTAAATGTCAAAAATGAAAAGTGTCACCATGAAAAATGTCAAAAATGACAAATTTCAAGATGGCAAATGTCAAAGATGTCAAATGACAAATGTCACAATGCTAAATGTCAAAAATGAAAAGTGTCACCATGAAAAATGTCAAAAATAACAAATTTCAAGATGGCAAATTTCAAAGATGTCAAATGACAAATGTCACAATGCTAAATGTCAAAAATGAAAAGTGTCACAATGAAAAATGTCTAAAATGACAAATTTTAAGATGGCAAATGTCAAAGATGTCAAATGACAAATGTCACAATGCTAAATGTCAAAAATAAAAAGTGTCACCATGAAAAATGTCAAAAATAACAAATTTCAAGATGGCAAATGTCAAAGATGTCAAATGACAAATGTCACAATGCTAAATGTCAAAAATGATAAGTGTCACCATGAAAAATGTCAAAAATGACAAATTTCAAGATGGCAAATGTCCAAGATGTCAAATGACAAATGTCACAATGCTAAATGTCAAAAATAACAAATTTCAAGATGGCAAATGTCAAAGATGTCAAATGACAAATGTCACAATGCTAAATGTCAAAAATGAAAAGTGTCACCATGAAAAATGTCAAAAATGACTAATTTCAAGATGGCAAATGTCAAAGATGTCAAATGACAAATGTCACAATGCTAAATGTCAAAAATAATAAGTGTCACCATGAAAAATGTCAAAAATGACAAATTTCAAGATTGCAAATGTCCAAGATGTCAAATGACAAATGTCACAATGCTAAATGTCAAAAATGAAAAGTGTCACCATAAAAAATGTCAAAAATGACAAATTTCAAGATGGCAAATGTCAAAGATGTCAAATGACAAATGTCAGAATGCTAAATGTCAAAAATAAAAAGTGTCAAAAATGACAAATTTCAAGTTGGCAAATGTCTAAGATGTCAAATGACAAATGTCACAATGCCAAATGTCAAAAATGAAAAGTGTCACCGTGAAAAATGTCAAAAATGACAAATTTCAAGATGGCAAATGTCAAAGATTTCAAATGACAAATGTCACAATGCTAAATGTCAAAAATGAAAAGTGTCACTATGAAAAATGTCAAAAATGACAAATTTCAAGATGGCAAATGTCAAAGATGTCAAATGACAAATGTCACAATGCTAAATGTCAAAAATGAAAAGTGTCCCCATAAAAAATGTCAATAATGACAAATTTCAAGATGGCAAATGTCAAAGATGTCAAATGACAAATGTCACAATGCTAAATGTCAAAAATGAAAAGTGTCACCATAAAAAATGTTAAAAATGACAAATTTCAAGATGGCAAATGTCAAAGATGTCGAATATGACAAATGTCACAATGCTAAATGTCAAAAATGAAAAGTGTCACCATGAAAAATGTCAAAAATGACAAATTTCAAGATGGCAAATGTCAAAGATGTCAAATGACAAATGTCACAATGCTAAATGTTAAAAATGAAAAGTGTCACCATGAAAAATGTCAAAAATGACAAATTTCAAGATGGCAAATATCAAAGATGTCAAATGACAAATATCACAATGCTAAATGTCAAAAATGACAAATTTCAAGATGGCAAATGTCAAAGATGTCAAATGACAAATGTCACAATTCTAAATGTCAAAAATGAAAAGTGTCACCATGAAAAATGTCAAAAATGACAAATTTCAAGATGGCAAATGTCAAAGATGTCAAATGACAAATGTCACAATGCTAAATGTCAAAAATGAAAAGTGTCCCCATGAAAAATGTCAATAATGACAAATTTCAAGATGACAAATGTCAAAGATGTCAAATGACAAATGTCAAAATGCTAAATGTCAAAAATGAAAAGTGTCACCATGAAAAATGTCAAAAATGTCAAAGATGTCGAATATGACAAATGTCAAAGATGTCAAATGACAAATGTCACAATGCTAACTGTCAAAAATGACAAATTTCAAGATGGCAAATGTCAAAGATGTCAAATGACAAATGTCACAATGCTAAATGTCAAAAATGAAAAGTGTCACCATAAAATTTGTCAAAAATGACAAATTTCAAGATGGCAAATGTCAAAGATGTCAAATGACAAATGTCACAATGCTAAATGTCAAAAATGAAAAGTGTCACCATGAAAAATGTCAAAAATAACAAATTTCAAGATGGCAAATGTCAAAGATGTCAAATGACAAATATTACAATGCTAAATGTCAAAAATGAAAATTGTCACCATGAAAAATGTCAAAAATGACAAATTTCAAGATGGCAAATGTCAAAGATGTCAAATGACAAATGTCACAATGCTAAATGTCAAAAATGAAAAGTGTCACCATGAAAAATGTCAAAAATAACAAATTTCAAGATAGCAAATGTCAAAGATGTCAAATGACAAATGTCACAATGCTAAATGTCAAAAATGAAAAGTGTCACCATGAAAAATGTCAAAAATGACAAATTTCAAGATGGCAAATGTCAAAACTGACAAATGTCACAATGCTAAATGTCAAAAATGATAAGTGTCACCATGAAAAATGTCAAAAATGACAAATTTCAAGATGGCAAATGTCCAAGATGTCAAATGACAAATGTCACAATGCTTAATGTCAAAAATGACAAATTTCAAGATGGCAAATGTCAAAAATGTCAAATGACAAATGTCACAATGCTAAATGTCAAAAATGAAAAGTGTCACCATGAAAAATGTCAAAAATGACAAATTTCAAGATGGCAAATGTCAATGATGTCAAATGACAAATGTCACAATGCTAAATGTCAAAAATGAAAAGTGTCACCATGAAAAATGTCAGAAATGACAAATTTCAAGATGGCAAATATCAAAGATGTAAACTGACAAATGTCACAATGCTAAATGTCAAAAATGACAAATTTCAAGATGGCAAATGTCAAAGATGTCAAATGACAAATGTCACAATGCTAAATGTCAAAAATGAAAAGTGTCACCATGAAAAATGTCAAAAATGACAAATTTCAAGATGGCAAATGTCAAAGATGTCAAATGACAAATATCACAATGCTAAATGTCAAAAATGAAAAGTGTCACCATGAAAAATGTCAAAAATGACAAATTTCAAGATGGCAAATGTCAAAACTGACAAATGTCACAATGCTAAATGTCAAAAATGATAAGTGTCACCATGAAAAATGTCAAAAATGACAAATTTCAAGATGGCAAATGTCCAATATGTCAAATGACAAATGTCACAATGCTAAATGTCAAAAATGACAAATTTCAAGATGGCAAATGTCAAAGATGTCAAATGACAAATGTCACAATGCTAAATGTCAAAAATGAAAAGTGTCACCATGAAAAATGTCAAAAATGACAAATTTCAAGATGGCAAATGTCAAAGATGTCAAATGACAAATGTCACAATGCTAAATGTCAAAAATGAAAAGTGTCACCTTGAAAAATGTCAAAAATAACAAATTTTAAGATGGCAAATGTCAAAGATGTCAAATGACAAATGTCACAATGCTAAATGTCAAAAATGAAAAGTGTCACCATGAAAAATGTCAAAAATGACAAATTTCAAGATGGCAAATGTCAAAGATGTCAAATGACAAATGTCACAATGCTAAATGTCAAAAATGATAAGTGTCACCATGAAAAATGTCAAAAATGACAAATTTCAAGATTGCAAATGTCCAAGATGTCAAGTGACAAATATCACAAAGCTAAATGTCAAAAATGAAAAGTGTCACCATGAAAAATGTCAAAAATGACAAATTTAAAGATGGCAAATGTCAAAGATGGCAAATGTCAAAGATGTCAAATGACAAATGTCACAATGCTAAATGTCAAAAATGAAAAGTGTCCCCATGAAAAATGTCAATAATGACAAATTTCAAGATGGCAAATGTCAAAGATGTCAAATGACAAATGTCACAATGCTAAATGTCAAAAATGAAAAGTGTCACTATAAAAAATGTCAAAAATGACAAATTTCAAGATGGCAAATGTCAAAGATGTCGAATATGACAAATGTCACAATGCTAAATGTCAAAAATGAAAAGTGTCACCATTAAAAATGTCAAAAATGACAAATTTCAAGATGGCAAATGTCAAAGATGTCAAATGACAATTGTCACAATGCTAAATGTCAAAAATGAAAAGTGTCACCATGAAAAATGTCAAAAATGACAAATTTCAAGATGGCAAATATCAAAGATGTCAAATGACAAATGTCACAATGCTAAATGTCAAAAATGACAAATTTCAAGATGGCAAATGTCAAAGATGTCAAATGACAAATGTCACAATGCTAAATGTCAAAAATAAAAAGTGTCACCATGAAAAATGTCAAAAATGACAAATTTCAAAATGGCAAATGTCAAAGATGTCAAATGACAAATGTCACAATGCTAAATGTCAAAAATGAAAAGTGTCACCATGAAAACTGTCAAAAATGACAAATTTCAAGATGGCAAATGTCAAAGATGTCAATTGACAAATGTCACAATGCTAAATGTCAAAAATGAAAAGTGTCACCATGAAAAATGTCAAAAATAACAAATTTCAAGATGGCAAATGTCAAAGATGTCAAATGACAAATGTCACAATGCTAAATGTCAAAAATGAAAAGTGTCACCATGAAAAATGTTAAAAATGACAAATTTCAAGATGGCAAATGTCAAAACTGGCAAATGTCACAATGCTAAATGTCAAAAATGATAAGTGTCACCATGAAAAATGTCAAAAATGACAAATTTCAAGATGGCAAATGTCAAAGATATCAAATGACAAATATCACAATGCTAAATGTCAAAAAAGAAAAGTGTCACCATGAAAAATGTCAAAAATGACAAATTTCAAGATGGCAAATTTCAAAAATGTCGAATGACAAATGTCACAATGCTAAATGTCAAAAATGAAAAGTGTCCCCATAAAAAATGTCAATAATGACAAATTTCAAGATGGCAAATGTCAAAGATGTCAAATGACAAATGTCACAATGATAAATGTCAAAAATGAAAAGTGTCAGCATGAAAAATGTCAAAAATGACAAATTTCAAGATGGCAAATGTCAAAGATGTCAAATGACAAATGTCACAATGCTAAATGTCAAAAATGAAAAGTGTCACCATGAAAAATGTCAAAAATGACAAATTTCAAGATGGCAAATATCAAAGATGTCAAATGACAAATGTCACAATGCTAAATGTCAAAAATGACAAATTTCAAGATGGCAAATGTCAAAGATGTTAAATGACAAATGTCACAATGCTAAATGTCAAAAATGAAAAGTGTCACTATGAAAAATGTCAAAAATGACAAATTTCAAGATGGCAAATGTCAAAGATGTCAAATGACAAATGTCACAATGCTAAATGTCAAAAATGAAAAGTGTCACCATGAAAAATGTCCAAAATAACAAATTTCAAGATGGCAAATGTCAAAGATGTCAAATGACAAATATCACAATGCTAAATGTCAAAAATGAAAAGTGTCACCATGAAAAATGTCAAAAATGAAAAATTTCAAGATGGCAAATGTCAAAGATGTCAAATGACAAATGTCACAATGCTAAATGTCAAAAATGAAAAGTGTCACCATGAAAAATGTCAAAAATAACAAATTTCAAGATGGCAAATGTCAAAGATGTCAAATGACAAATGTCACAATGCTAAATGTCAAAAATGACAAATTTTAAGATGGCAAATGTCAAAGATGTCAAATGACAAATGTCACAATGCTAAATGTCAAAAATGAAAAGTGTCACCATGAAAAATGTCAAAAATGACAAATTTCAAGATGGCAAATGTCAAAGATGTCAAATGACAAATGTCACAATGCTAAATGTCAAAAATGATAAGTGTCACCATGAAAAATGTCAAAAATGACAAATTTCAAGATTGCAAATGTCCAAGATGTCAAGTGACAAATATCACAAAGCTAAATGTCAAAAATGAAAAGTGTCACCATGAAAAATGTCAAAAATGACAAATTTAAAGATGGCAAATGTCAAAGATGGCAAATGTCAAAGATGTCAAATGACAAATGTCACAATGCTAAATGTCAAAAATGAAAAGTGTCCCCATGAAAAATGTCAATAATGACAAATTTCAAGATGGCAAATGTCAAAGATGTCAAATGACAAATGTCACAATGCTAAATGTCAAAAATGAAAAGTGTCACCATAAAAAATGTCAAAAATGACAAATTTCAAGATGGCAAATGTCAAAGATGTCGAATATGACAAATGTCACAATGCTAAATGTCAAAAATGAAAAGTGTCACCATTAAAAATGTCAAAAATGACAAATTTCAAGATGGCAAATGTCAAAGATGTCAAATGACAATTGTCACAATGCTAAATGTCAAAAATGAAAAGTGTCACCATGAAAAATGTCAAAAATGACAAATTTCAAGATGGCAAATATCAAAGATGTCAAATGACAAATGTCACAATGCTAAATGTCAAAAATGACAAATTTCAAGATGGCAAATGTCAAAGATGTCAAATGACAAATGTCACAATGCTAAATGTCAAAAATAAAAAGTGTCACCATGAAAAATGTCAAAAATGACAAATTTCAAAATGGCAAATGTCAAAGATGTCAAATGACAAATGTCACAATGCTAAATGTCAAAAATGAAAAGTGTCACCATGAAAACTGTCAAAAATGACAAATTTCAAGATGGCAAATGTCAAAGATGTCAATTGACAAATGTCACAATGCTAAATGTCAAAAATGAAAAGTGTCACCATGAAAAATGTCAAAAATAACAAATTTCAAGATGGCAAATGTCAAAGATGTCAAATGACAAATGTCACAATGCTAAATGTCAAAAATGAAAAGTGTCACCATGAAAAATGTTAAAAATGACAAATTTCAAGATGGCAAATGTCAAAACTGGCAAATGTCACAATGCTAAATGTCAAAAATGATAAGTGTCACCATGAAAAATGTCAAAAATGACAAATTTCAAGATGGCAAATATCCAAGATGTCAAATGACAAATGTCACAATGCTAAATGTCAAAAATGACAAATTTCAAGATGGCAAATGTCAAAGATGTCAAATGACAAATGTCACAATGCTAAATGTCAAAAATGAAAAGTGTCACCATGAAAAATGTCAAAAATGACAAATTTCAAGATGGCAAATGTCAAAGATGTCAAATGACAAATGTCACAATGCTAAATGTCAAAAATGAAAAGTGTCACCATGAAAAATGTCAAAAATAACAAATTTCAAGATGGCAAATGTCAAAGATGTCAAATGACAAATGTCACAATGCTAAATGTCAAAAATGACAAATTTCAAGATGGCAAATGTCAAAGATGTCAAATGACAAATGTCACAATGCTAAATGTCAAAAATGAAAAGTGTCACCATGAAAAATGTCAAAAATGACAAATTTCAAGATGGCAAATGTAAAAGATGTCAAATGACAAATGTCACAATGCTAAATGTCAAAAATCAAAAGTGTCACCATGGAAAATGTCAAAAATAACAAATTTCAAGATGGCAAATGTCAAAGATGTCAAATGACAAATGTCACAATGCTAAATGTCAAAAATGAAAAGTGTCACCATGAAAAATGTCAAAAATAACAAATTTCAAGATGGCAAATGTCAAAGATGTCAAATGATAAATGTCACAATGCTAAATGTCAAAAATGAAAAGTGTCACCATGAAAAATGTCAAAAATGACAAATTTCAAGATGGCAAATGTCAAAGATGTCAAATGACAAATGTCACAATGCTAAATGTCAAAAATGAAAAGTGTCACCATGAAAAATTTCAAAAATAACAAATTTCAAGATGGCAAATGTCAAAGATGTCAAATGACAAATGTCACAATGCTAAATGTCAAAAATGAAAAGTGTCACCATGAAAAATGTCAAAAATGACAAATTTTAAGATGGCAAATGTCAAAACTGACAAATGTCATAATGCTAAATGTCAAAAATGATAAGTGTCACCATGAAAAATGTCAAAAATGACAAATTTCAAGATGGCAAATGTCCAAGATGTCAAATGACAAATATCACAATGCTAAATGTCAAAAATGACAAATTTCAAAATGGCAAATGTCAAAGATGTCAAATGACAAATGTCACAATGCTAAATGTCAAAAATGAAAAGTGTCACCATGAAAAATGTCAAAAATGACAAATTTCAAGATGGCAAATGTAAAAGATGTCAAATGACAAATGTCACAATGCTAAATGTCAAAAATGAAAAGTGTCACCATGAAAAATGTCAAAAATAACAAATTTCAAGATGGCAAATGTCAAAGATGTCAAATGACAAATGTCACAATGCTAAATGTCAAAAATGAAAAGTGTCACCATGAAAAATGTCAAAAATGACAAATTTCAAGATGGCAATTGTCAAAACTGACAAATGTCACAATGCTAAATGTCAAAAATGATAAGTGTCACCATGAAAAATGTCAAAAATGACAAATTTCAAGATGGCAAATGTCCAAGATGTCAAATGACAAATGTCACAATGCTAAATGTCAAAAATGACAAATTTCAAGATGGCAAATGTCAAAGATGTCAAATGACAAATGTCACAATGCTAAATGTCAAAAATGAAAAGTGTCACCATGAAAAATGTCAAAAATGACAAATTTCAAGATGGCAAATGTCAAAGATGTCAAATGACAAATGACACAATGCTAAATGTCAAAAATGAAAAATTTCAAGATGGCAAATGTCAAAGATGTCAAATGACAAATGACACAATGCTAAATGTCAAAAATGAAAAGTGTCACCATGAAAAATGTCAAAAATGACAAATTTCAAGATGGCAAATGTCAAAGATGTCAAATGACAAATGTCAAAATGCTAAATGTCAAAAATGAAAAGTGTCACCATGAAAAATGTCAAAAATGACAAATTTCAAGATGGCAAATGTCAAAGATGTCAAATGACAAATGTCACAATGCTAAATGTCAAAAATGAAAAGTGTCACCATTAAAAATGTCAAAAATAACAAATTTCAAGATAGCAAATGTCAAAGATGTCAAATGACAAATGTCACAATGCTAAATGTCAAAAATGAAAAGTGTCACCATGAAAAATGTCAAAAATGACAAATTTTAAGATGGCAAATGTCAAAGATGTCAAATGACAAATGTCACAATGCTAAATGTCAAAAATGAAAAGTGTCACCATGAAAAATGTCAAAAATAACAAATTTCAAGATGGCAAATGTCAAAGATGTCAAATGACAAATGTCACAATGCTAAATGTCAAAAATGAAAAGTGTCACCATGAAAAATGTCAAAAATGACAAATTTCAAGATGGCAAATGTCAAAACTGACAAATGTCACAATGCTAAATGTCAAAAATAATAAGTGTCACCATGAAAAATGTCAAAAATGACAAATTTCTGGATGGCAAATGTCCAAGATGTCAAATGACAAATGTCACAATGCTAAATGT
This sequence comes from Altica lythri, assembly GCA_964028335.1. NCBI lineage: Eukaryota > Metazoa > Arthropoda > Insecta > Coleoptera > Chrysomelidae > Altica > Altica lythri. Next base: position 9,291,496 of record OZ034800.1, on the reverse strand, counting down.
CAAAAATGACAAATTTCAAGATGGCAAATGTCAAAGATGTCAAATGACAAATGTCACAATGCTAAATGTCAAAAATGAAAAGTGTCACCATGAAAAATGTCAAAAATGACAAATTTCAAGATGGCAAATGTCAAAGATGTCAAATGACAAATGTCACAATGCTAAATGTCAAAAATGAAAAGTGTCACCATGAAAAATGTCAAAAATAACAAATTTCAAGATGGCAAATGTCAAAGATGTCAAATGACAAATGTCACAATGCTAAATGTCAAAAATGAAAAGTGTCACCATGAAAAATGTCAAAAATGACAAATTTCAAGATGGCAAATGTCAAAGATGTCAAATGACAAATGTCACAATGCTAAATGTCAAAAATGAAAAGTGTCACCATGAAAAATGTCAAAAATGACAAATTTCAAGATGGCAAATGTCAAAGATGTCAAATGACAAATGTCACAATGCTAAATGTCAAAAATAAAAAGTGTCACCATGAAAAATATCAAAAATCACAAATTTCAAGATGGCAAATGTCAAAGATGTCAAATGACAAATGTCACAATGCTAAATGTCAAAAATGAAAAGTGTCACCATGAAAAATGTCAAAAATGACAAATTTCAAGATGGCAAATATGAAAACTGACAAATATCACAATGCTAAATGTCAAAAATGATAAGTGTCACCATGAAAAATGTCAAAAATGACAAATTTCAAGATGGCAAATGTCCAAGATGTCAAATGACAAATGTCACAATGCTAAATGTCAAAAATGAAAAGTGTCACCATGAAAAATGTCAAAAATGACAAATTTCAAGATGGCAAATGTCAAAGATGTCAAATGACAAATGTCACAATGCTAAATGTCAAAAATAAAAAGTGTCAAAAATGACAAATTTCAAGATGGCAAATGTCTAAGATGTCAAATGACAAATGTCACAATGCTAAATGTCAAAAATGAAAAGTGTCACCATGAAAAATGTCAAAAATAACAAATTTCAAGATGGCAAATGTCCAAGATGTCAAATGACAAATGTCACAATGCTAAATGTCAAAAATGACAAATTTCAAGATGGCAAATGTCAAAGATGTCAAATGACAAATGTCACAATGCCAAATGTCAAAAATGAAAAGTGTCACCATAAAAAATGTCAAAAATGACAAATTTCAAGATGGCAAATGTCAAAGATGTCAAATGACAAATGTCACAATGCTAAATGTCAAAAATGAAAAGTGTCACCATAAAAAATGTCAAAAATAACAAATTTCAAGATGGCAAATGTCAAAGATGTCAAAACTGACAAATGTCACAATGCTAAATGTCAAAAATGATAAGTGTCACCATGAAAAATGTCAAAAATGACAAATTTTAAGATGGCAAATGTCCAAGATGTCAAATGACAAATGTCACAATGCTAAATGTCAAAAATGAAAAGTGTCACCATGAAAAATGTCAAAAATAACAAATTTCAAGATGGCAAATGTCAAAGATGTCAAATGACAAATGTCACAATGCTAAATGTCAAAAATGAAAAGTGTCACCATGAAAAATGTCAAAAATGACAAATTTTAAGATGGCAAATGTCAAAACTGACAAATGTCATAATGCTAAATGTCAAAAATGATAAGTGTCACCATGAAAAATGTCAAAAATGACAAATTTCAAGATGGCAAATGTCCAAGATGTCAAATGACAAATGTCACAATGCTAAATGTCAAAAATGACAAATTTCAAGATGGCAAATGTCAAAGATGTCAAATGACAAATGTCACAAAGCTAAATGTCAAAAATGAAAAGTGTCACCATCAAAAATGTCAAAAATGACAAATTTCAAGATTGCAAATGTCAAAGATGTCAAATGACAAATGTCACAATGCTAAATGTCAAAAATGAAAAGTGTCACCATAAAATGTCAAAAATAACAAATTTCAAGATGACAAATGTCAAAGATGTCAAATGACAAATGTCACAATGCTAAATGTCAAAAATGAAAAGTGTCACCATGAAAAATGTCAAAAATGACAAATTTCAAGATGGCAAATGTCAAAACTGACAAATGTCACAATGCTAAATGTCAAAAATGATAAGTGTCACCATGAAAAATGTCAAAAATGACAAATTTCAAGATGGCAAATGTCCAAGATGTCAAATGACAAATGTCACAATGCTAAATGTCAAAAATGACAAATTTCAAGATGGCAAATATCAAAGATGTCAAATGAAAAATGTCACAATGATAAATGTCAAAAATGAAAAGTGTCACCATGAAAAATGTCAAAAATAACAAATTTCAAGATGGCAAATGTCAAAGATGTCAAATGACAAATATCACAATGCTAAATGTCAAAAATGAAAAGTGTCCCCATGAAAAATGTCAAAAATGACAAATTTCAAGATGGCAAATGTCAAAGATGTCAAATGACAAATGTCACAATGCTAAATCTCAAAAATGAAAAGTGTCACCATGAAAAATGTCAAAAATAACAAATTTCAAGATGGCAAATGTCAAAGATGTCAAATGACAAATGTCACAATGCTAAATGTCAAAAATGAAAAGTGTCACCATGAAAAATGTCAAAAATGACAAATTTCAAGATGGCAAATGTCAAAGATGTCAAATGACAAATGTAACAATGCTAAATGTCAAAAATGAAAAGTGTCACCATGAAAAATGTCAAAAATGACAAATTTCAAGATGGCAAATGTCAAAGATGTCAAATGACAAATGTCACAATGCTAAATGTCAAAAATAAAAAGTGTCACCATGAAAAATATCAAAAATCACAATTTTCAAGATGGCAAATGTCAAAGATGTCAAATGACAAATGTCACAATGCTAAATGTCAAAAATGAAAAGTGTCACCATGAAAAATGTCAAAAATGACAAATTTCAAGATGGCAAATATGAAAACTGACAAATATCACAATGCTAAATGTCAAAAATGATAAGTGTCACCATGAAAAATGTCAAAAATGACAAATTTCAAGATGGCAAATGTCCAAGATGTCAAATGACAAATGTCACAATGCTAAATGTCAAAAATGAAAAGTGTCACCATGAAAAATGTCAAAAATGACAAATTTCAAGATGGCAAATGTCAAAGATGTCAAATGACAAATGTCACAATGCTAAATGTCAAAAATAAAAAGTGTCAAAAATGACAAATTTCAAGATGGCAAATGTCCAAGATGTCAAATGACAAATGTCACAATGCTAAATGTAAAAAATGAAAAGTGTCACCATGAAAAATGTCAAAAATGACAAATTTCAAGATGGCAAATGTCAAAGATGTCAAATGACAAATGTCACAATGCTAAATGTCAAAAATAAAAAGTGTCAAAAATGACAAATTTCAAGATGGCAAATGTCTAAGATGTCAAATGACAAATGTCACAATGCTAAATGTCAAAAATGAAAAGCGTCACCATGAAAAATGTCAAAAATAACAAATTTCAAGATGGCAAATGTCCAAGATGTCAAATGACAAATGTCACAATGCTAAATGTCAAAAATGACAAATTTCAAGATGGCAAATGTCAAAGATGTCAAATGACAAATGTCACAATGCTAAATGTCAAAAATGAAAAGTGTCAACATAAAAAATGTCAAAAGTGGCAAATTTTAAGATGGCAAATGTCAAAACTGACAAATGTCATAATGCTAAATGTCAAAAATGATAAGTGCCACCATGAAAAATGTTAAAAATGACAAATTTCAAGATGGCAAATGTCCAAGATGTCAAATGACAAATGTCACAATGCTAAATGTCAAAAATGACAAATTTCAAGATGGCAAATGTCAAAGATGTCAAATGACACATGTCACAATGCTAAATGTCAAAAATGAAAAGTGTCACCATGAAAAATGTCAAAAATGACAAATTTCAAGATGGCAAATGTCAAAGATGTCAAATGACAAGTGTCACAATGCTAAATGTCAAAAATGAAAAGTGTCACCATGAAAAATGTCAAAAATAACAAATTTCAAGATGGCAAATGTCAAACATGTCAAATGACAAATGTCACAATGCTAAATGTCAAAAATGAAAAGTGTCACCATGAAAAATGTCAAAAATGACAAATTTCAAGATGGCAAATATCAAAACTGACAAATGTCACAATGCTAAATGTTAAAAATGATAAGTGTCACCATGAAAAATGTCAAAAATGACAAATTTCAAGATGGCAAATGTCCAAGATGTCAAATGACAAATGTCACAATGCTAAATGTCAAAAATGAAAAGTGTCACCATGAAAAATGTCAAAAATAACAAATTTCAAGATGGCAAATGTCAAAGATGTCAAATGACAAATGTCACAATGCTAAATGTCAAAAATGAAAAGTGTCACCATGAAAAATGTCAAAAATGACAAATTTCAAGATGGCAATTGTCAAAACTGACAAATGTCACAATGCTAAATGTCAAAAATGATAAGTGTCACCATGAAAAATGTCAAAAATGACAAATTTCAAGATGGCAAATGTCCAAGATGTCAAATGACAAATGTCACAATGCTAAATGTCAAAAATGACAAATTTCAAGATGGCAAATGTCAAAGATGTCAAATGACAAATGTCACAATGCTAAATGTCAAAAATGAAAAGTGTCACCATGAAAAATGTCAAAAATGACAAATTTCAAGATGGCAAATGTCAAAGATGTCAAATGACAAATGACACAATGCTAAATGTCAAAAATGAAAAATTTCAAGATGGCAAATGTCAAAGATGTCAAATGACAAATGACACAATGCTAAATGTCAAAAATGAAAAGTGTCACCATGAAAAATGTCAAAAATGACAAATTTCAAGATGGCAAATGTCAAAGATGTCAAATGACAAATGTCAAAATGCTAAATGTCAAAAATGAAAAGTGTCACCATGAAAAATGTCAAAAATGACAAATTTCAAGATGGCAAATGTCAAAGATGTCAAATGACAAATGTCACAATGCTAAATGTCAAAAATGAAAAGTGTCACCATTAAAAATGTCAAAAATAACAAATTTCAAGATAGCATATGTCAAAGATGTCAAATGACAAATGTCACAATGCTAAATGTCAAAAATGAAAAGTGTCACCATGAAAAATGTCAAAAATGACAAATTTTAAGATGGCAAATGTCAAAGATGTCAAATGACAAATGTCACAATGCTAAATGTCAAAAATGAAAAGTGTCACCATGAAAAATGTCAAAAATAACAAATTTCAAGATGGCAAATGTCAAAGATGTCAAATGACAAATGTCACAATGCTAAATGTCAAAAATGAAAAGTGTCACCATGAAAAATGTCAAAAATGACAAATTTCAAGATGGCAAATGTCAAAACTGACAAATGTCACAATGCTAAATGTCAAAAATAATAAGTGTCACCATGAAAAATGTCAAAAATGACAAATTTCTGGATGGCAAATGTCCAAGATGTCAAATGACAAATGTCACAATGCTAAATGTCAAAAATGACAAATTTCAAGATGGCAAATGTCAAAGATGTCAAATGACAAATGTCACAATGCTAAATGTCAAAAATGAAAAGTGTCACCATGAAAAATGTCAAAAATGACAAATTTCAAGATGGCAAATGTCAAAGATGTCAAATGACAAATGTCACAATGCTAAATGTCAAAAATGAAAAGTGTCACCATGAAAAATGTCAAAAATAACAAATTTCAAGATGGCAAATGTCAAAGATGTCAAATGACAAATGTCACAATGCTAAATGTCAAAAATGAAAAGTGTCACCATGAAAAATGTCAAAAATGACAAATTTCAAGATGGCAAATGTCAAAGATGTCAAATGACAAATGTCACAATGCTAAATGTCAAAAATGAAAAGTGTCACCATGAAAAATGTCAAAAATGACAAATTTCAAGATGGCAAATGTCAAAGATGTCAAATGACAAATGTCACAATGCTAAATGTCAAAAATAAAAAGTGTCACCATGAAAAATATCAAAAATCACAAATTTCAAGATGGCAAATGTCAAAGATGTCAAATGACAAATGTCACAATGCTAAATGTCAAAAATGAAAAGTGTCACCATGAAAAATGTCAAAAATGACAAATTTCAAGATGGCAAATATGAAAACTGACAAATATCACAATGCTAAATGTCAAAAATGATAAGTGTCACCATGAAAAATGTCAAAAATGACAAATTTCAAGATGGCAAATGTCCAAGATGTCAAATGACAAATGTCACAATGCTAAATGTCAAAAATGAAAAGTGTCACCATGAAAAATGTAAAAAATGACAAATTTCAAGATGGCAAATGTCAAAGATGTCAAATGACAAATGTCACAATGCTAAATGTCAAAAATAAAAAGTGTCAAAAATGACAAATTTCAAGATGGCAAATGTCTAAGATGTCAAATGACAAATGTCACAATGCTAAATGTCAAAAATGAAAAGTGTCACCATGAAAAATGTCAAAAATAACAAATTTCAAGATGGCAAATGTCCAAGATGTCAAATGACAAATGTCACAATGCTAAATGTCAAAAATGACAAATTTCAAGATGGCAAATGTCAAAGATGTCAAATGACAAATGTCACAATGCCAAATGTCAAAAATGAAAAGTGTCACCATAAAAAATGTCAAAAATGACAAATTTCAAGATGGCAAATGTCAAAGATGTCAAATGACAAATGTCACAATGCTAAATGTCAAAAATGAAAAGTGTCACCATAAAAAATGTCAAAAATAACAAATTTCAAGATGGCAAATGTCAAAGATGTCAAAACTGACAAATGTCACAATGCTAAATGTCAAAAATGATAAGTGTCACCATGAAAAATGTCAAAAATGACAAATTTTAAGATGGCAAATGTCCAAGATGTCAAATGACAAATGTCACAATGCTAAATGTCAAAAATGAAAAGTGTCACCATGAAAAATGTCAAAAATAACAAATTTCAAGATGGCAAATGTCAAAGATGTCAAATGACAAATGTCACAATGCTAAATGTCAAAAATGAAAAGTGTCACCATGAAAAATGTCAAAAATGACAAATTTTAAGATGGCAAATGTCAAAACTGACAAATGTCATAATGCTAAATGTCAAAAATGATAAGTGTCACCATGAAAAATGTCAAAAATGACAAATTTCAAGATGGCAAATGTCCAAGATGTCAAATGACAAATGTCACAATGCTAAATGTCAAAAATGACAAATTTCAAGATGGCAAATGTCAAAGATGTCAAATGACAAATGTCACAAAGCTAAATGTCAAAAATGAAAAGTGTCACCATCAAAAATGTCAAAAATGACAAATTTCAAGATTGCAAATGTCAAAGATGTCAAATGACAAATGTCACAATGCTAAATGTCAAAAATGAAAAGTGTCACCATAAAATGTCAAAAATAACAAATTTCAAGATGACAAATGTCAAAGATGTCAAATGACAAATGTCACAATGCTAAATGTCAAAAATGAAAAGTGTCACCATGAAAAATGTCAAAAATGACAAATTTCAAGATGGCAAATGTCAAAACTGACAAATGTCACAATGCTAAATGTCAAAAATGATAAGTGTCACCATGAAAAATGTCAAAAATGACAAATTTCAAGATGGCAAATGTCCAAGATGTCAAATGACAAATGTCACAATGCTAAATGTCAAAAATGACAAATTTCAAGATGGCAAATATCAAAGATGTCAAATGAAAAATGTCACAATGATAAATGTCAAAAATGAAAAGTGTCACCATGAAAAATGTCAAAAATAACAAATTTCAAGATGGCAAATGTCAAAGATGTCAAATGACAAATATCACAATGCTAAATGTCAAAAATGAAAAGTGTCCCCATGAAAAATGTCAAAAATGACAAATTTCAAGATGGCAAATGTCAAAGATGTCAAATGACAAATGTCACAATGCTAAATCTCAAAAATGAAAAGTGTCACCATGAAAAATGTCAAAAATAACAAATTTCAAGATGGCAAATGTCAAAGATGTCAAATGACAAATGTCACAATGCTAAATGTCAAAAATGAAAAGTGTCACCATGAAAAATGTCAAAAATGACAAATTTCAAGATGGCAAATGTCAAAGATGTCAAATGACAAATGTAACAATGCTAAATGTCAAAAATGAAAAGTGTCACCATGAAAAATGTCAAAAATGACAAATTTCAAGATGGCAAATGTCAAAGATGTCAAATGACAAATGTCACAATGCTAAATGTCAAAAATAAAAAGTGTCACCATGAAAAATATCAAAAATCACAATTTTCAAGATGGCAAATGTCAAAGATGTCAAATGACAAATGTCACAATGCTAAATGTCAAAAATGAAAAGTGTCACCATGAAAAATGTCAAAAATGACAAATTTCAAGATGGCAAATATGAAAACTGACAAATATCACAATGCTAAATGTCAAAAATGATAAGTGTCACCATGAAAAATGTCAAAAATGACAAATTTCAAGATGGCAAATGTCCAAGATGTCAAATGACAAATGTCACAATGCTAAATGTCAAAAATGAAAAGTGTCACCATGAAAAATGTCAAAAATGACAAATTTCAAGATGGCAAATGTCAAAGATGTCAAATGACAAATGTCACAATGCTAAATGTCAAAAATAAAAAGTGTCAAAAATGACAAATTTCAAGATGGCAAATGTCCAAGATGTCAAATGACAAATGTCACAATGCTAAATGTAAAAAATGAAAAGTGTCACCATGAAAAATGTCAAAAATGACAAATTTCAAGATGGCAAATGTCAAAGATGTCAAATGACAAATGTCACAATGCTAAATGTCAAAAATAAAAAGTGTCAAAAATGACAAATTTCAAGATGGCAAATGTCTAAGATGTCAAATGACAAATGTCACAATGCTAAATGTCAAAAATGAAAAGCGTCACCATGAAAAATGTCAAAAATAACAAATTTCAAGATGGCAAATGTCCAAGATGTCAAATGACAAATGTCACAATGCTAAATGTCAAAAATGACAAATTTCAAGATGGCAAATGTCAAAGATGTCAAATGACAAATGTCACAATGCTAAATGTCAAAAATGAAAAGTGTCAACATAAAAAATGTCAAAAGTGGCAAATTTTAAGATGGCAAATGTCAAAACTGACAAATGTCATAATGCTAAATGTCAAAAATGATAAGTGCCACCATGAAAAATGTTAAAAATGACAAATTTCAAGATGGCAAATGTCCAAGATGTCAAATGACAAATGTCACAATGCTAAATGTCAAAAATGACAAATTTCAAGATGGCAAATGTCAAAGATGTCAAATGACACATGTCACAATGCTAAATGTCAAAAATGAAAAGTGTCACCATGAAAAATGTCAAAAATGACAAATTTCAAGATGGCAAATGTCAAAGATGTCAAATGACAAGTGTCACAATGCTAAATGTCAAAAATGAAAAGTGTCACCATGAAAAATGTCAAAAATAACAAATTTCAAGATGGCAAATGTCAAACATGTCAAATGACAAATGTCACAATGCTAAATGTCAAAAATGAAAAGTGTCACCATGAAAAATGTCAAAAATGACAAATTTCAAGATGGCAAATGTCAAAACTGACAAATGTCACAATGCTAAATGTCAAAAATGATAAGTGTCACCATGAAAAATGTCAAAAATGACAAATTTCAAGATGGCAAATGTCAAAGATGTCAAATGACAAATGTCACAATGCTAAATGTCAAAAATGAAAAGTGTCACCAGGAAAAATGTCAAAAATAACAAATTTCAAGATGGCAAATGTCAAAGATGTCAAATGACAAATTTCACAATGCTAAATGTCAAAAATGACAAATTTCAAGATGGCAAATGTCAAAGATGTCAAATGACAAATGTCACAATGCTAAATGTCAAAAATGATAAGTGTCACCATGAAAAATGTCAAAAATAACAAATTTCAAGATGGCAAATGTCCAAGATGTCAAATGACAAATGTCACAATGCTAAATGTCAAAAATGACAAATTTCAAGATGGCAAATGTCAAAGATGTCAACTGACAAATTTCACAATGCTAAACGTCACAAATGAAAAGTGTCACCATGAAAAATGTCAAAAATGACAAATTTTAAGATGGCAAATGTCAAAGATGTCAAATGACAAATGTCACAATGCTAAATGTCAAAAATGAAAAGTGTCACCCTGAAAAATGTCAAAAATAACAAATTTCAAGATGGCAAATATCAAAGATGTCAAATGACAAATTTCACAATGCTTAATGTCAAAAATGATAAGTGTCACCATGAAAAATGTCAAAAATGACAAATTTCAAGATGGCAAATGTCCAAGATGTCAAATGACAAATGTCACAATGCTTAATGTCAAAAATGACAAATTTCAAGATGGCAAATGACAAATGTCACAATGCTAAATGTCAAAAATGAAAAGTGTCACCATGAAAAATGTCAAAAATGACAAATTTCAAAATGGCAAATGTCAAAAATGTCAAATGACAAATGTCACAATGCTAAATGTCAAAAATGAAAAGTGTCACCATGAAAAATGTCAAAAATGACAAATTTTAAGATGGCAAATATCAAAGATGTCAAATGACAAATGTCACAATGCTAAATGTCAAAAATGAAAAGTGTCACCATGAAAAATGTCAAAAATAACAAATTTCAAGATGGCAAATGTCAAAGATGTCAAATGACAAATGTCACAATGCTAAATGTCAAAAATGAAAAGTGTCACCATGAAAAATGTCAAAAATGACAAATTTTAAGATGGCAAATGTCAAAGATGTCAAATGACAAATGTCACAAAGCTAAATGTCAAAAATGAAAAGTGTCACCATGAAAAATGTCAAAAATAACAAATTTCAAGATGGCAAATGTCAAAGATGTCAAATGACAAATGTTACAATGCTAAATGTCAAAAATGAAAAGTGTCACCATGAAAAATGTCAAAAATGACAAATTTCAAGATGGCAAATGTCAAAACTGACAAATGTCACAATGCTAAATGTCAAAAATGATAAGTGTCACCATGAAAAATGTCAAAAATGACAAATTTCAAGATGGCAAATGTCCAAGATGTCAAATGACAAATGTCACAATGCTAGATGTCAAAAATGACAAATTTCAAGATGGCAAATGTCAAAGATGTCAAATGACAAATGTCACAATGCTAAATGTCAAAAATGAAAAGTGTCACCATGAAAAATGTCAAAAATGACAAATTTCAAGATGGCAAATGTCAAAGATGTCAAATGACAAATGTCACAATGCTAAATGTCAAAAATGAAAAGTGTCACCATGAAAAATGTCAAAAATAACAAATTTCAAGATGGCAAATGTCAAAGATGTCAAGTGACAAATGTCACAATGCTAAATGTCAAAAATGAAAAGTGTCACCATGAAAAATATCAAAAATGTCAAATTTCAAGATGGCAAATGTCAAAGATGTCAAATGACAAATGTCACAAGGCTAAATGTCAAAAATGAAAAGTGTCACCATGAAAAAGGTCAAAAATGACAAATTTCAAGATGGCAAATGTCAAAGATGTCAAATGACAAATGTCACAATGCTAAATGTCAAAAATGAAAAGTGTCACCATGAAAAATGTCAAAAATGTCAAAGATGTCAAATGACAAATGTCACAATGCTAAATGTCAAAAATGAAAAGTGTCACCATGAAAAATGTCAAAAATGACAAATTTCAAGATGGCAAATGTCAAAACTGACAAATGTCACAATGCTAAATGTCAAAAATGACAAATTTCAAGATGGCAAATGTCCAAGATGTCAAATGACAAATGTCACATTGCTAAATGTCAAAAATGAAAAGTGTCACCATAAAAAATGTCAAAAATGACAAATTTCAAGATGGCAAATGTAAAAGATGTCAAATGACAAATGTCACAATGCTAAATGTCAAAAATGAAAAGTGTCAAAAATGACAAATTTAAAGATGGCAAATGTCTAAGATGTCAAATGACAAATGTCACAATGCTAAATGTCAAAAATGAAAAGTGTCACCGTGAAAAATGTCAAAAATGACAAATTTCAAGATGGCAAATGTCAAAGATGTCAAATGACAAATGTCACAATGATAAATGTCAAAAATGAAAAGTGTCACCATGAAAAATGTCAAAAATGACAAATTTCAAGATGGCAAATGTCAAAGATGTCAAATGACAAATGTCACAATGCTAAATGTCAAAAATGAAAAATGTCCCCATGAAAAATGTCAATAATGACAACTTTCAAAATGGCAAATGTCAAAGATGTCAAATGACAAATGTCACAAAGCTAAATGTCAAAAATGAAAAGTGTCACCATGAAAAATGTCAAAAATGACAAATTTCAAGATGGCAAATGTCAAAGATGTCAAATATGACAAATGTCACAATGATAAATGTCAAAAAAGAAAAGTGTCACCATGAAAAATGTCAAAAATGACAAATTTTAAGATGGCAAATGTCAAAGATGTCAAATGACAAATGTCACAATGCTAAATGTCAAAAATGAAAAGTGTCACCATGAAAAATGTCAAAAATGACAAATTTCAAGATGGAAAATATCAAAGATGTCAAATGACAAATGTCACAATGCTAAATGTCAAAAATGAAAAATTTCAAGATGGCAAATGTCAAAGATGTCAAATGACAAATGACACAATGCTAAATGTCAAAAATGAAAAGTGTCACCATGAAAAATGTCAAAAATGACAAATTTCAAGATGGCAAATGTCAAAGATGTCAAATGACAAATGTCACAATGCTAAATGTCAAAAATGAAAAGTGTCACCATGAAAAATGTCAAAAATGACAAATTTCAAGATGGCAAATGTCAAAGATGTCAAATGACAAATGTCACAATGCTAAATGTCAAAAATGAAAAGTGTCACCATGAAAAATGTCAAAAATAACAAATTTCAAGATGGCAAATATCAAAGATGTCAAAACTGACAAATGTCACAATGCTAAATGTCAAAAATGATAAGTGTCACCATGAAAAATGTCAAAAATGACAAATTTCAAGATGGCAAATGTCCAAGATGTTAAATGACAAATGTCACAATGCTAAATGTCAAAAATGACAAATTTCAAGATGGCAAATGTCAAAGATGTCAAATGACAAATGTCACAATGCTAAATGTCAAAAATGAAAAGTGTCACCATGAAAAATGTTAAAAATGACAAATTTCAAGATGGCAAATGTCAAAGATGTCAAATGACAAATGTCACAATGCTAAATGTCAAAAATGAAAAGTGTCACCATGAAAAATGTCAAAAATGACAAATTTCAAGATGGCAAATGTCAAAGATGTCAAATAACAAATGTCACAATGCTAAATGTCAAAAATGAAAAGTGTCACCATGAAAAATGTCAAAAATGACAAATTTCAAGATGGCAAATATCAAAGATGTCAAATGACAAATGTCACAATGCTAAATGTCAAAAATGACAAATTTCAAGATGGCAAATGTCAAAGATGACAAATGTCAGAATGCTAAATGTCAAAAATGAAAAGTGTCACCATGAAAAATGTCAAAAATGACAAATTTCAAGATGGCAAATGTCAAAGATGTCAAATAACAAATGTCACAATGCTAAATGTCAATAATGAAAAGTGTCACCATGAAAAATGTCAAAAATAACAAATTTCAAGATGGCAAATGTCAAAGATGTCAAATGACAAATGTCACAATGCTAAATGTCAAAAATGAAAAGTGTCACCATGAAAAATGTCAAAAATGACAAATTTCAAGATGGCAAATGTCAAAACTGACAAATGTCACAATGCTAAATGTCAAAAATGATAAGTGTCACCATGAAAAATGTCAAAAATGACAAATTTCAGGATGGCAAATGTCCAAGATGTCAAATGACAAATGTCACAATGCTAAATGTCAAAAATGACAAATTTCAAGATGGCAAATGTCAAAGATGTCAAATGACAAATGTCACAATGCTAAATGTCAAAAATGAAAAGTGTCACCATGAAAAATGTCAAAAATGACAAATTTCAAGATGGCAAATGTCAAAGATGTCAAATGACAAATGTCACAATGCTAAATGTCAAAAATGAAAAGTGTCACCATGAAAAATGTCAAAAATAACAAATTTCAAGATGGCAAATGTCAAAGATGTCAAATGACAAATCTCACAATGCTAAATGTCAAAAATGAAAAGTGTCACCATGAAAAATGTCAAAAATGACAAATTTCAAGATGGCAAATGTCAAAGATGTCAAATGTCACAATGCTAAATGTCAAAAATGAAAAGTGTCACCATGAAAAATGTCAAAAATGACAAATTTCAAGATGGCAAATGTCAAAGATGTCAAATGACAAATGTCACAATGCTAAATGTCAAAAATAAAAAGTGTCACCATGAAAAATATCAAAAATCACAAATTTCAAGATGGCAAATGTCAAAGATGTCAAATGACAAATGTCACAATGCTAAATGTCAAAAATGAAAAGTGTCACCATGAAAAATGTCAAAAATGACAAATTTCAAGATGGCAAATATGAAAACTGACAAATATCACAAGGCTAAATGTCAAAAATGATAAGTGTCACCATGAAAAATGTCAAAAATGACAAATTTCAAGATGGCAAATGTCCAAGATGTCAAATGACAAATGTCACAATGCTAAATGTCAAAAATGAAAAGTGTCACCATGAAAAATGTCAAAAATGACAAATTTCAAGATGGCAAATGTCAAAGATGTCAAATGACAAATGTCACAATGCTAAATGTCAAAAATGAAAAGTGTCAAAAATGACAAATTTCAAGATGGCAAATGTCTAAGATGTCAAATGACAAATGTCACAATGCTAAATGTCAAAAATGAAAAGTGTCACCGTGAAAAATGTCAAAAATGACAAATTTCAAGATGGCAAATGTCAAAGATGTCAAATGACAAATATCACAATGCTAAATGTCAAAAATGAAAAGTGTCACCATGAAAAATGTCAAAAATGACAAATTTCAAGATGGCAAATGTCAAAAATGTCGAATGACAAATGTCACAATGCTAAATGTCAAAAATGAAAAGTGTCCCCATAAAAAATGTCAATAATGACAAATTGCAAGATGGCAAATGTCAAAGATGTCAAATGACAAATGTCACAATGATAAATGTCAAAAATGAAAAGTGTCACCATGAAAAATGTCAAAAAGGACAAATTTCAAGATGGCAAATGTCAAAGATGTCAAATGACAAATGTCACAATGCTAAATGTCAAAAATAAAAAGTGTCAAAAATGACAAATTTCAAGATGGCAAATGTCTAAGATGTGAAATGACAAATGTCACAATGCTAAATGTCAAAAACGATAAGTGTCACCATGAAAAATGTCAAAACTGACAAATTTCAAGATGGCAAATGTCCGAGATGTCAAATGACAAATGTCACAATGCTATATGTCAAAAATGAAAAGTGTCACCATGAAAAATGTCAAAAATGACAAATTTCAAGATGGCAAATGTAAAAGATGTCAAATGACAAATGTCACAATGCTAAATGTCAAAAATGAAAAGTGTCAAAAATGACAAATTTCAAGATGGCAAATGTCTAAGATGTCAAATGACAAATGTCACAATGCTAAATGTCAAAAATGAAAAGTGTCACCGTGAAAAATGTCAAAAATGACAAATTTCAAGATGGCAAATGTCAAAGATGTCAAATGACAAATATCACAATGCTAAATGTCAAAAATGAAAAGTGTCACCATGAAAAATGTCAAAAATGACAAATTTCAAGATGGCAAATGTCAAAAATGTCGAATGACAAATGTCACAATGCTAAATGTCAAAAATGAAAAGTGTCCCCATAAAAAATGTCAATAATGACAAATTTCAAGATGGGAAATGTCAAAGATGTCAAATGACAAATGTCACAATGATAAATGTCAAAAATGAAAAGTGTCACCATGAAAAATGTCAAAAAGGACAAATTTCAAGATGGCAAATGTCAAAGATGTCAAATGACAAATGTCACAATGCTAAATGTCAAAAATGAAAAGTGTCACCATGAAAAATGTCAAAAATGACAAATTTCAAGATGGCAAATATCAAAGATGTCAAATGACAAATATCACAATGCTAAATGTCAAAAATGACAAATTTCAAGATGGCAAATGTCAAAGATGTCAAATGACAAATGTCACAATGCTAAATGTCAAAAATGAAAAGTGTCACCATGAAAATTGTCAAAAATGACAAATTTCAAGATGGCAAATGTCAAAGATGTCAAATGACAAATGTCACAATGCTAAATGTCAAAAATGAAAAGTGTCACCATGAAAAATGTCAAAAATAACAAATTTCAAGATGGCAAATGTCAAAGATGTCAAATGACAAATATCACAATGCTAAATGTCAAAAATGAAAAGTGTCACCATGAAAAATGTCAAAAATGACAAATTTCAAGATGGCAAATGTCAAAGATGTCAAATGACAAATGTCACAATGCTAAATGTCAAAAATGAAAAGTGTCACCATGAAAAATGTCAAAAATAACAAATTTCAAGATGGCAAATGTCAAAGATGTCAAATGACAAATGTCACAATGCTAAATGTCAAAAATGAAAAGTGTCACCATGAAAAATGTCAAAAATGACAAATTTCAAGATGGCAAATGTCAAAACTGACAAATGTCACAATGCTAAATGTCAAAAATGATAAGTGTCACCATGAAAAATGTCAAAAATGACAAATTTCAAGATGGCAAATGTCCAAGATGTCAAATGACAAATGTCACAATGCTAAATGTCAAAAATGACAAATTTCAAGATGGCAAATGTCAAAGATGTCAAATGACAAATGTCACAATGCTAAATGTCAAAAATGAAAAGTGTCACCATGAAAAATGTCAAAAATGGCAAATTTCAAGATGGCAAATGTCAAAGATGTCAAATGACAAATGTCACAATGCTAAATGTCAAAAATGAAAAGTGTCACCATGAAAAATGTCAAAAATAACAAATTTCAAGATGGCAAATGTCAAAGATGTCAAAACTGACAAACGTCACAATGCTAAATGTCAAAAATGATAAGTGTCACCATGAAAAATGTCAAAAATGACAAATTTCATGATGGCAAATGTCCAAGATGTCAAATGACAAATATCACAATGCTAAATGTCAAAAATGACAAATTTCAAGATGGCAAATGTCAAAGATGTCAAATGACAAATGTCACAATGCTAAATGTCAAAAATGAAAAGTGTCACCATGAAAAATGTTAAAAATGACAAATTTCAAGATGGCAAATGTCAATGATGTCAAATGACAAATGTCACAATGCTAAATGTCAAAAATGAAAAGTGTCACCATGAAAAATGTCAAAAATGACAAATTTCAAGATGGCAAATATCAAAGATGTCAAATGACAAATGTCACCATGAAAAATGTCAAAAATAACAAATTTCAAGATTGCAAATGTCAAAGATGTCAAATGACAAATGTCACAATGCTAAATGTCAAAAATGAAAAGTGTCACCATGAAAAATGTCTAAAATGACAAATTTCAAGATGGCAAATGTCAAAGATGTCAAATGACAAATGTCACAATGCTAAATGTCAAAAATAAAAAGTGTCACTATGAAAAATATCAAAAATAACAAACTTCAAGATGGCAAATGTCAAAGATGTCAAATGGCAAATGTCACAATGCTAAATGTCAAAAATGAAAAGTGTCACCATGAAAAATGTCAAAAATGACAAATTTCAAGATGGCAAATGTCAAAACTGACAAATGTCACAATGCTAAATGTCAAAAATGATAAGTGTCACCATGAAAAATGTCAAAAATGACAAATTTTAAGATGGCAAATGTCCAATATGTCAAATGACAAATGTCACAATGCTAAATGTCAAAAATGACAAATTTCAAGATGGCAAATGTCAAAGATGTCAAATGACAAATGTCACAATGCTAAATGTCAAAAATGAAAAGTGTCACCATGAAAAATGTCAAAAATGACAAATTTCAAGATGGCAAATGTCAAAGATGTCAAATGACAAATGTCACAATGCTAAATGTCAAAAATGAAAAGTGTCACCTTGAAAAATGTCAAAAATAACAAATTTTAAGATGGCAAATGTCAAAGATGTCAAATGACAAATGTCACAATGCTAAATGTCAAAAATGAAAAGTGTCACCATGAAAAATGTCAAAAATGACAAATTTCAAGATGGCAAATGTCAAAGATGTCAAATGACAAATGTCACAATGCTAAATGTCAAAAATGATAAGTGTCACCATGAAAAATGTCAAAAATGACAAATTTCAAGATTGCAAATGTCCAAGATGTCAAATGACAAATATCACAATGCTAAATGTCAAAAATGAAAAGTGTCACCATGAAAAATGTCAAAAATGACAAATTTCAAGATGGCAAATGTCAAAGATGTCAAATGACAAATGTCACAATGCTAAATGTCAAAAATAAAAAATGTCAAAAATGACAAATTTCAAGATGGCAAATGTCTAAGATGTCAAATGACAAATGTCACAATGCTAAATGTCAAAACTGAAAAGTGTCACCGTGAAAAATGTCAAAAATGACAAATTTCAAGATGGCAAATGTCAAAGATGTCAAATGACAAATGTCACAATGCTAAATGTCAAAAATGAAAAGTGTCCCCATGACAAATGTCAATAATGACAAATTTCAAGATGGCAAATGTCAAAGATGTCAAATGACAAATGTCACAATGCTAAATGTCAAAAATGAAAAGTGTCACCATAAAAAATGTCAAAAATGAAAAGTGTCACCATAAAAAATGTCAAAAATGACAAATTTCAAGATGGCAAATGTCAAAGATGTCGAATATGACAAATGTCACAATGCTAAATGTCAAAAATGAAAAGTGTCACCATGAAAAATGTCAAAAATGACAAATTTCAAAATGGCAAATGTCAAAGATGTCAAATGACAAATGTCACAATGCTAAATGTCAAAAATGAAAAGTGTCACCACGAAAAATGTCAAAAATGACAAATTTCAAGATGGCAAATATCAAAGATGTCAAATGACAAATGTCACAATGCTAAATGTCAAAAATGACAAATTTCAAGATGGCAAATGTCAAAGATGTCAAATGACAAATGTCACAATGCTAAATGTCAAAAATGAAAAGTGTCACCATGAAAAATGTCAAAAATGACAAATTTCAAGATGGCAAATGTCAAAGATGTCAAATGACAAATGTCACAATGCTAAATGTCAAAAATAAAAAGTGTCAAAAATGACAAATTTCAAGATGGCAAATGCTAAGATGTCAAATGACAAATGTCACAATGCTAAATGTCAAAAATGAAAAGTGTCACCGTGAAAAATGTCAAAAATGACAAATTTCAAGATGGCAAATATGAAAACTGACAAATATCACAAGGCTAAATGTCAAAAATGATAAGTGTCACCATGAAAAATGTCAAAAATGACAAATTTCAAGATGGCAAATGTCAAAGATGTCAAATGACAAATGTCACAATGCTAAATGTCAAAAATGAAAAGTGTCAAAAATGACAAATTTCAAGATGGCAAATGTCAAAGATGTCAAATGACAAATGTCACAATGCTAAATGTCAAAAATGAAAAGTGTCACCATGAAAAATGTCAAAAATGACAAATTTCAAGATGGCAAATATGAAAACTGACAAATATCACAAGGCTAAATGTCAAAAATGATAAGTGTCACCATGAAAAATGTCAAAAATGACAAATTTCAAGATGGCAAATGTCCAAGATGTCAAATGACAAATGTCACAATGCTAAATGTCAAAAATGAAAAGTGTCACCATGAAAAATGTCAAAAATGACAAATTTCAAGATGGCAAATGTCAAAGATGTCAAATGACAAATGTCACAATGCTAAATGTCAAAAATGAAAAGTGTCAAAAATGACAAATTTCAAGATAGCAAATGTCTAAGATGTCAAATGACAAATGTCACAATGCTAAATGTCAAAAATGAAAAGTGTCACCGTGAAAAATGTCAAAAATGACAAATTTCAAGATGGCAAATGTCAAAGATGTCAAATGACAAATGTCACAATGCTAAATGTCAAAAATGAAAAGTGTCACCATGAAAAATGTCAAAAATGACAAATTTCAAGATGGCAAATGTCAAAGATGTCAAATGACAAATGTCACAATGCTAAATGTCAAAAATGAAAAGTGTCAAAAATGACAAATTTCAAGATGGCAAATGCTAAGATGTCAAATGACAAATGTCACAATGCTAAATGTCAAAAATGAAAAGTGTCACCGTGAAAAATGTCAAAAATGACAAATTTCAAGATGGCAAATATGAAAACTGACAAATATCACAAGGCTAAATGTCAAAAATGATAAGTGTCACCATGAAAAATGTCAAAAATGACAAATTTCAAGATGGCAAATGTCAAAGATGTCAAATGACAAATGTCACAATGCTAAATGTCAAAAATGAAAAGTGTCAAAAATGACAAATTTCAAGATGGCAAATGTCAAAGATGTCAAATGACAAATGTCACAATGCTAAATGTCAAAAATGAAAAGTGTCACCATGAAAAATGTCAAAAATGACAAATTTCAAGATGGCAAATATGAAAACTGACAAATATCACAAGGCTAAATGTCAAAAATGATAAGTGTCACCATGAAAAATGTCAAAAATGACAAATTTCAAGATGGCAAATGTCCAAGATGTCAAATGACAAATGTCACAATGCTAAATGTCAAAAATGAAAAGTGTCACCATGAAAAATGTCAAAAATGACAAATTTCAAGATGGCAAATGTCAAAGATGTCAAATGACAAATGTCACAATGCTAAATGTCAAAAATGAAAAGTGTCAAAAATGACAAATTTCAAGATAGCAAATGTCTAAGATGTCAAATGACAAATGTCACAATGCTAAATGTCAAAAATGAAAAGTGTCACCGTGAAAAATGTCAAAAATGACAAATTTCAAGATGGCAAATGTCAAAGATGTCAAATGACAAATATCACAATGCTAAATGTCAAAAATGAAAAGTGTCACCATGAAAAATGTCAAAAATGACAAATTTCAAGATGGCAAATGTCAAAAATGTCGAATGACAAATGTCACAATGCTAAATGTCAAAAATGAAAAGTGTCCCCATAAAAAATGTCAATAATGACAAATTGCAAGATGGCAAATGTCAAAGATGTCAAATGACAAATGTCACAATGATAAATGTCAAAAATGAAAAGTGTCACCATGAAAAATGTCAAAAAGGACAAATTTCAAGATGGCAAATGTCAAAGATGTCAAATGACAAATGTCACAATGCTAAATGTCAAAAATAAAAAGTGTCAAAAATGACAAATTTCAAGATGGCAAATGTCTAAGATGTGAAATGACAAATGTCACAATGCTAAATGTCAAAAATGAAAAGTGTCACAGTGAAAAATGTCAAAAATGACAAATTTCAAGATGGTAAATGTCAAAACTGACAAATGTCACAATGCTAAATGTCAAAAACGATAAGTGTCACCATGAAAAATGTCAAAACTGACAAATTTCAAGATGGCAAATGTCCGAGATGTCAAATGACAAATGTCACAATGCTATATGTCAAAAATGAAAAGTGTCACCATGAAAAATGTCAAAAATGACAAATTTCAAGATGGCAAATGTAAAAGATGTCAAATGACAAATGTCACAATGCTAAATGTCAAAAATGAAAAGTGTCAAAAATGACAAATTTCAAGATGGCAAATGTCTAAGATGTCAAATGACAAATGTCACAATGCTAAATGTCAAAAATGAAAAGTGTCACCGTGAAAAATGTCAAAAATGACAAATTTCAAGATGGCAAATGTCAAAGATGTCAAATGACAAATATCACAATGCTAAATGTCAAAAATGAAAAGTGTCACCATGAAAAATGTCAAAAATGACAAATTTCAAGATGGCAAATGTCAAAAATGTCGAATGACAAATGTCACAATGCTAAATGTCAAAAATGAAAAGTGTCCCCATAAAAAATGTCAATAATGACAAATTTCAAGATGGGAAATGTCAAAGATGTCAAATGACAAATGTCACAATGATAAATGTCAAAAATGAAAAGTGTCACCATGAAAAATGTCAAAAAGGACAAATTTCAAGATGGCAAATGTCAAAGATGTCAAATGACAAATGTCACAATGCTAAATGTCAAAAATGAAAAGTGTCACCATGAAAAATGTCAAAAATGACAAATTTCAAGATGGCAAATATCAAAGATGTCAAATGACAAATATCACAATGCTAAATGTCAAAAATGACAAATTTCAAGATGGCAAATGTCAAAGATGTCAAATGACAAATGTCACAATGCTAAATGTCAAAAATGAAAAGTGTCACCATGAAAATTGTCAAAAATGACAAATTTCAAGATGGCAAATGTCAAAGATGTCAAATGACAAATGTCACAATGCTAAATGTCAAAAATGAAAAGTGTCACCATGAAAAATGTCAAAAATAACAAATTTCAAGATGGCAAATGTCAAAGATGTCAAATGACAAATATCACAATGCTAAATGTCAAAAATGAAAAGTGTCACCATGAAAAATGTCAAAAATGACAAATTTCAAGATGGCAAATGTCAAAGATGTCAAATGACAAATGTCACAATGCTAAATGTCAAAAATGAAAAGTGTCACCATGAAAAATGTCAAAAATAACAAATTTCAAGATGGCAAATGTCAAAGATGTCAAATGACAAATGTCACAATGCTAAATGTCAAAAATGAAAAGTGTCACCATGAAAAATGTCAAAAATGACAAATTTCAAGATGGCAAATGTCAAAACTGACAAATGTCACAATGCTAAATGTCAAAAATGATAAGTGTCACCATGAAAAATGTCAAAAATGACAAATTTCAAGATGGCAAATGTCCAAGATGTCAAATGACAAATGTCACAATGCTAAATGTCAAAAATGACAAATTTCAAGATGGCAAATGTCAAAGATGTCAAATGACAAATGTCACAATGCTAAATGTCAAAAATGAAAAGTGTCACCATGAAAAATGTCAAAAATGGCAAATTTCAAGATGGCAAATGTCAAAGATGTCAAATGACAAATGTCACAATGCTAAATGTCAAAAATGAAAAGTGTCACCATGAAAAATGTCAAAAATAACAAATTTCAAGATGGCAAATGTCAAAGATGTCAAAACTGACAAACGTCACAATGCTAAATGTCAAAAATGATAAGTGTCACCATGAAAAATGTCAAAAATGACAAATTTCATGATGGCAAATGTCCAAGATGTCAAATGACAAATATCACAATGCTAAATGTCAAAAATGACAAATTTCAAGATGGCAAATGTCAAAGATGTCAAATGACAAATGTCACAATGCTAAATGTCAAAAATGAAAAGTGTCACCATGAAAAATGTTAAAAATGACAAATTTCAAGATGGCAAATGTCAATGATGTCAAATGACAAATGTCACAATGCTAAATGTCAAAAATGAAAAGTGTCACCATGAAAAATGTCAAAAATGACAAATTTCAAGATGGCAAATATCAAAGATGTCAAATGACAAATGTCACCATGAAAAATGTCAAAAATAACAAATTTCAAGATTGCAAATGTCAAAGATGTCAAATGACAAATGTCACAATGCTAAATGTCAAAAATGAAAAGTGTCACCATGAAAAATGTCTAAAATGACAAATTTCAAGATGGCAAATGTCAAAGATGTCAAATGACAAATGTCACAATGCTAAATGTCAAAAATAAAAAGTGTCACTATGAAAAATATCAAAAATAACAAACTTCAAGATGGCAAATGTCAAAGATGTCAAATGGCAAATGTCACAATGCTAAATGTCAAAAATGAAAAGTGTCACCATGAAAAATGTCAAAAATGACAAATTTCAAGATGGCAAATGTCAAAACTGACAAATGTCACAATGCTAAATGTCAAAAATGATAAGTGTCACCATGAAAAATGTCAAAAATGACAAATTTTAAGATGGCAAATGTCCAATATGTCAAATGACAAATGTCACAATGCTAAATGTCAAAAATGACAAATTTCAAGATGGCAAATGTCAAAGATGTCAAATGACAAATGTCACAATGCTAAATGTCAAAAATGAAAAGTGTCACCATGAAAAATGTCAAAAATGACAAATTTCAAGATGGCAAATGTCAAAGATGTCAAATGACAAATGTCACAATGCTAAATGTCAAAAATGAAAAGTGTCACCTTGAAAAATGTCAAAAATAACAAATTTTAAGATGGCAAATGTCAAAGATGTCAAATGACAAATGTCACAATGCTAAATGTCAAAAATGAAAAGTGTCACCATGAAAAATGTCAAAAATGACAAATTTCAAGATGGCAAATGTCAAAGATGTCAAATGACAAATGTCACAATGCTAAATGTCAAAAATGATAAGTGTCACCATGAAAAATGTCAAAAATGACAAATTTCAAGATTGCAAATGTCCAAGATGTCAAATGACAAATATCACAATGCTAAATGTCAAAAATGAAAAGTGTCACCATGAAAAATGTCAAAAATGACAAATTTCAAGATGGCAAATGTCAAAGATGTCAAATGACAAATGTCACAATGCTAAATGTCAAAAATAAAAAATGTCAAAAATGACAAATTTCAAGATGGCAAATGTCTAAGATGTCAAATGACAAATGTCACAATGCTAAATGTCAAAACTGAAAAGTGTCACCGTGAAAAATGTCAAAAATGACAAATTTCAAGATGGCAAATGTCAAAGATGTCAAATGACAAATGTCACAATGCTAAATGTCAAAAATGAAAAGTGTCCCCATGACAAATGTCAATAATGACAAATTTCAAGATGGCAAATGTCAAAGATGTCAAATGACAAATGTCACAATGCTAAATGTCAAAAATGAAAAGTGTCACCATAAAAAATGTCAAAAATGACAAATTTCAAGATGGCAAATGTCAAAGATGTCGAATATGACAAATGTCACAATGCTAAATGTCAAAAATGAAAAGTGTCACCATGAAAAATGTCAAAAATGACAAATTTCAAAATGGCAAATGTCAAAGATGTCAAATGACAAATGTCACAATGCTAAATGTCAAAAATGAAAAGTGTCACCACGAAAAATGTCAAAAATGACAAATTTCAAGATGGCAAATATCAAAGATGTCAAATGACAAATGTCACAATGCTAAATGTCAAAAATGACAAATTTCAAGATGGCAAATGTCAAAGATGTCAAATGACAAATGTCACAATGCTAAATGTCAAAAATAAAAAGTGTCACCATGAAAAATGTCAAAAATGACAAATTTCAAGATGGCAAATGTCAAAGATGTCAAATGACAAATGTCACAATGCCAAATGTCAAAAATGAAAAGTGTCACCATGAAAACTGTCAAAAATGACAAATTTCAAGATGGCAAATGTCAAAGATGTCAAATGACAAATGTCACAATGCTAAATGTCAAAAATGAAAAGTGTCACCATGAAAAATGTCAAAAATAACAAATTTCAAGATGGCAAATGTCAAAGATGTCAAATGACAAATGTCACAATGCTAAATGTCTTAAATGAAAAGTGTCACCATGAAAAATGTCAAAAATGACAAATTTCAAGATGGCAAATGTCAAAACTGACAAATGTCACAATGCTAAATGTCAAAAATGACAAATTTCAAGATGGCAAATGTCAAAGATGTCAAATGACAAATGTCACAATGCTAAATGTCAAAAATAAAAAGTGTCACCATGAAAAATGTCAAAAATGACAAATTTCAAGATGGCAAATGTCAAAGATGTCAAATGACAAATGTCACAATGCTAAATGTCAAAAATGAAAAGTGTCACCATGAAAAATGTCAAAAATAACAAATTTCAAGATGGCAAATGTCAAAGATGTCAAATGACAAATGTCACAATGCTAAATGTCAAAAATGAAAAGTGTCACCATAAAATATGTCAAAAATAGCAAATTTCAAGATGGCAAATGTCAAAGATGTCAAATGACAAATGTCACAATGCTAAATGTCAAAAATGAAAAGTGTCACCATGAAAAATGTCAAAAATGACAAATTTCAAGATGGCAAATGTCAAAGATGTCAAATGACAAATGTCACCATGCTAAATGTCAAAAATGAAAAGTGTCACCATGAAAATTCTCAAAAATGAAAAGTGTCACCATGAAAAATGTCAAAAATGACAAATTTCAAGATAGCAAATGTCAAAACTGACAAATATCACAATGCTAAATGTCAAAAATGATAAGTGTCACCATGAAAAATGTCAAAAATGACAAATTTCAAGATGGCAAATGTAAAAGATGTCAAATGACAAATGTCACAATGCTAAATGTCAAAAATGAAAAGTGTCAAAAATGACAAATTTCAAGATGGCAAATGTCTAAGATGTCAAATGACAAATGTCACAATGCTAAATGTCAAAAATGAAAAGTGTCATCGTGAAAAATGTCAAAAATGACAATTTTCAAGATGGCAAATGTCAAAGATGTCAAATGACAAATGTCACAATGCTAAATGTCAAAAATGAAAAGTGTCACCCTGAAAAATGTCAAAAATAACAAATTTCAAGATGGCAAATATCAAAGATGTCAAATGACAAATTTCACAATGCTAAATGTCAAAAATGATAAGTGTCACCATGAAAAATGTCAAAAATGACAAATTTCAAAATGGCAAATGTCCAAGATGTCAAATGACAAATGTCACAATGCTAAATGTCAAAAATGACAAATTTCAAGATGGCAAATGTCAAAGATGTCAACTGACAAATTTCACAATGCTAAACGTCACAAATGAAAAGTGTCACCATGAAAAATGTCAAAAATGACAAATTTTAAGATGGCAAATGTCAAAGATGTCAAATGACAAATGTCACAATGCTAAATGTCAAAAATGAAAAGTGTCACCCTGAAAAATGTCAAAAATAACAAATTTCAAGATGGCAAATATCAAAGATGTCAAATGACAAATTTCACAATGCTAAATGTCAAAAATGATAAGTGTCACCATGAAAAATGTCAAAAATGACAAATTTCAAGATAGCAAATGTCCAAGATGTCAAATGACAAATGTCACAATGCTAAATGTCAAAAATGAAAAGTGTCACCATGAAAAATGTCAAAAATGACAAATTTTAAGATGGCAAATGTCAAAGATGTCAAATGACAAATGTCACAAAGCTAAATGTCAAAAATGAAAAGTGTCACCATGAAAAATGTCAAAAATAACAAATTTCAAGATGGCAAATGTCAAAGATGTCAAATGACAAATGTTACAATGCTAAATGTCAAAAATGAAAAGTGTCACCATGAAAAATGTCAAAAATGACAAATTTCAAGATGGCAAATGTCAAAACTGACAAATGTCACAATGCTAAATGTCAAAAATGATAAGTGTCACCATGAAAAATGTCAAAAATGACAAATTTCAAGATGGCAAATGTCCAAGATGTCAAATGACAAATGTCACAATGCTAAATGTCAAAAATGACAAATTTCAAGATGGCAAATGTCAAAGATGTCAAATGACAAATGTAACAATGCTAAATGTCAAAAATGAAAAGTGTCACCATGACAAATGTCAAAAATGACAAATTTCAAGATGGCAAATGTCAAAGATGTCAAATGACAAATGTCACAATGCTAATTGTCAAAAATGAAAAGTGTCACCATGAAAAATGTCAAAAATAACAAATTTCAAGATGGCAAATGTCAAAGATGTCAAATGACAAATGTCACAATGCTAAATGTCAAAAATGAAAAGTGTCACCATGAAAAATGTCAAAAATGACAAATTTTAAGATGGCAAATGTCAAAGATGTCAAATGACAAATGTCACAAAGCTAAATGTCAAAAATGAAAAGTGTCACCATGAAAAATGTCAAAAATAACAAATTTCAAGATGGCAAATGTCAAAGATGTCAAATGACAAATGTCACAAAGCTAAATGTCAAAAATGAAAAGTGTCACCATGAAAAATGTCAAAAATAACAAATTTCAAGATGGCAAATGTCAAAGATGTCAAATGACAAATGTCACAAAGCTAAATGTCAAAAATGAAAAGTGTCACCATGAAAAATGTCAAAAATGACAAATTTCAAGATAGCAAATGTCCAAGATGTCAAATGACAAATGTCACAATGCTAAATGTCAAAAATGAAAAGTGTCACCATGAAAAATGTCAAAAATGACAAATTTTAAGATGGCAAATGTCAAAGATGTCAAATGACAAATGTCACAAAGCTAAATGTCAAAAATGAAAAGTGTCACCATGAAAAATGTCAAAAATAACAAATTTCAAGATGGCAAATGTCAAAGATGTCAAATGACAAATGTTACAATGCTAAATGTCAAAAATGAAAAGTGTCACCATGAAAAATGTCAAAAATGACAAATTTCAAGATGGCAAATGTCAAAACTGACAAATGTCACAATGCTAAATGTCAAAAATGATAAGTGTCACCATGAAAAATGTCAAAAATGACAAATTTCAAGATGGCAAATGTCCAAGATGTCAAATGACAAATGTCACAATGCTAAATGTCAAAAATGACAAATTTCAAGATGGCAAATGTCAAAGATGTCAAATGACAAATGTAACAATGCTAAATGTCAAAAATGAAAAGTGTCACCATGACAAATGTCAAAAATGACAAATTTCAAGATGGCAAATGTCAAAGATGTCAAATGACAAATGTCACAATGCTAATTGTCAAAAATGAAAAGTGTCACCATGAAAAATGTCAAAAATAACAAATTTCAAGATGGCAAATGTCAAAGATGTCAAATGACAAATGTCACAATGCTAAATGTCAAAAATGAAAAGTGTCACCATGAAAAATATCAAAAATGACAAATTTCAAGATGGCAAATGTCAAAGATGTCAAATGACAAATGTCACAATGCTAAATGTCAAAAATGAAAAGTGTCACCATGAAAAATGTCAAAAATGACAAATTTCAAGATGGCAAATGTCAAAGATGTCAAATGACAAATGTCACGATGCTAAATGTCAAAAATGACAAATTTCAAGATGGCAAATGTCAAAGATGTCAAATGACAAATTTCACAATGCTAAACGTCACAAATGAAAAGTGTCACCATGAAAAATGTCAAAAATGACAAATTTTAAGATGGCAAATGTCAAAGATGTCAAATGACAAATGTCACAATGCTAAATGTCAAAATGAAAACTGTCACCCTGAAAAATGTCAAAAATAACAAATTTCAAGATGGCAAATATCAAAGATGTCAAATGACAAATTTCACAATGCTAAATGTCAAAAATGATAAGTGTCACCATGAAAAATGTCAAAAATGACAAATTTCAAGATGGCAAATGTCCAAGATGTCAAATGACAAATGTCACAATGCTAAATGTCAAAAATGACAAAATTTCAAGATGGCAAATGTCAAAGATGTCAAATGACAAATGTCACAATGCTAAATGTCAAAAATGAAAAGTGTCACCATGAAAAATGTCAAAAATGACAAATTTCAAAATGGCAAATGTCAAAAATGTCAAATGACAAATGTTACAATGCTAAATGTCAAAAATGAAAAGTGTCACCATGAAAAATGTCAAAGATGACAAATTTTAAGATGGCAAATATCAAAGATGTCAAATGACAAATGTCACAATGCTAAATGTCAAAAATGAAAAGTGTCACCATGAAAAATGTCAAAAATGACAAATTTCAAGATAGCAAATGTCAAAACTGACAAATGTCACAATGCTAAATGTCAAAAATGATAAGTGTCACCATGAAAAATGTCAAAAATGACAAATTTCAAGATGGCAAATGTCCAAGATGTCAAATGACAAATGTCACAATGCTAAATGTCAAAAATGACAAATTTCAAGATGGCAAATGTCAAAGATGTCAAATGACAAATGTAACAATGCTAAATGTCAAAAATGAAAAGTGTCACCATGACAAATGTCAAAAATGACAAATTTCAAGATGGCAAATGTCAAAGATGTCAAATGACAAATGTCACAATGCTAAATGTCAAAAATGAAAAGTGTCACCATGAAAAATGTCAAAAATAACAAATTTCAAGATGGCAAATGTCAAAGATGTCAAATGACAAATGTCACAATGCTAAATGTCAAAAATGAAAAGTGTCACCATGAAAAATATCAAAAATGACAAATTTCAAGATGGCAAATGTCAAAGATGTCAAATGACAAATGTCACAATGCTAAATGTCAAAAATGAAAAGTGTCACCATGAAAAATGTCAAAAATGACAAATTTCAAGATGGCAAATGTCAAAGATGTCAAATGACAAATGTCACAATGCTAAATGTCAAAAATGAAAAGTGTCACCATGAAAAATATCAAAAATGACAAATTTCAAGATGGCAAATGTCAAAGATGTCAAATGACAAATGTCACAATGCTAAATGTCAAAAATGAAAAGTGTCACCATGAAAAATATCAAAAATGTCAAAGATGTCAAATGACAAATGTCACAATGCTAAATGTCAAAAATGAAAAGTGTCACCATGAAAAATGTCAAAAATGACAAATTTCAAGATGGCAAATGTCAAAACTGACAAATGTCACAATGCTAAATGTCAAAAATGATAAGTGTCACCATGAAAAATGTCAAAAATGACAAATTTCAAGATGGCAAATGTCCAAGATGTCAAATGACAAATGTCACAATGCTAAATGTCAAAAATGAAAAGTGTCACCATAAAAAATGTCAAAAATGACAAATTTCAAGATGGCAAATGTAAAAGATGTCAAATGACAAATGTCACAATGCTAAATGTCAAAAATGAAAAGTGTCAAAAATGACAAATTTAAAGATGGCAAATGTCTAAGATGTCAAATGACAAATGTCACAATGCTAAATGTCAAAAATGAAAAGTGTCACCGTGAAAAATGTCAAAAATGACAAATTTCAAGATGGCAAATGTCAAAGATGTCAAATGACAAATGTCACAATGATAAATGTCAAAAATGAAAAGTGTCACCATGAAAAATGTCAAAAATGACAAATTTCAAGATGGCAAATGTCAAAGATGTCAAATGACAAATGTCACAATGCTAAATGTCAAAAATGAAAAATGTCCCCATGAAAAATGTCAATAATGACAAATTTCAAAATGGCAAATGTCAAAGATGTCAAATGACAAATGTCACAATGCTAAATGTCAAAAATGAAAAGTGTCACCATGAAAAATGTCAAAAATGACAAATTTCAAGATGGCAAATGTCAAAGATGTCGAATATGACAAATGTCACAATGATAAATGTCAAAAAAGAAAAGTGTCACCATGAAAAATGTCAAAAATGACAAATTTCAAGATGGCAAATGTCAAAGATGTCAAATGACAAATGTCACAATGCTAAATGTCAAAAATGAAAAGTGTCACCATGAAAAATGTCAAAAATGACAAATTTCAAGATGGCAAATATCAAAGATGTCAAATGACAAATGTCACAATGCTAAATGTCAAAAATGAAAAATTTCAAGATGGCAAATGTCAAAGATGTCAAATGACAAATGACACAATGCTAAATGTCAAAAATGAAAAGTGTCACCATGAAAAATGTCAAAAATGACAAATTTCAAGATGGCAAATGTCAAAGATGTCAAATGACAAATGTCACAATGCTAAATGTCAAAAATGAAAAGTGTCACCATGAAAAATGTCAAAAATGACAAATTTCAAGATGGCAAATGTCAAAGATGTCAAATGAC
The DNA here is from genome assembly GCA_964028335.1 of Altica lythri. NCBI lineage: Eukaryota > Metazoa > Arthropoda > Insecta > Coleoptera > Chrysomelidae > Altica > Altica lythri. The sequence continues at coordinate 9,259,811 of OZ034800.1, read as the reverse complement.
AAATGTCGCAATGCTAAATGTCAAAAATGAAAAGTGTCACCATGAAAAATGTCAAAAATAACAAATTTCAAGATGGCAAATATCAAAGATGTCAAAACTGACAAATGTCACAATGCTAAATGTCAAAAATGATAAGTGTCACCATGAAAAATGTCAAAAATGACAAATTTCAAGATGGCAAATGTCCAAGATGTTAAATGACAAATGTCACAATGCTAAATGTCAAAAATGACAAATTTCAAGATGACAAATGTCAAAGATGTGAAATGACAAATGTCACAATGCTAAATGTCAAAAATGAAAAGTGTCACCATGAAAAATGTTAAAAATGACAAATTTCAAGATGGCAAATGTCAAAGATGTCAAATGACAAATGTCACAATGCTAAATGTCAAAAATGAAAAGTGTCACCATGAAAAATGTCAAAAATGACAAATTTCAAGATGGCAAATATCAAAGATGTCAAATGACAAATGTCACAATGCTAAATGTCAAAAATGACAAATTTTAAGATGGCAAATGTCAAAGATGTCAAATGACAAATGTGACAATGCTAAATGTCAAAAATGAAAAGTGTCACCATGAAAAATGTCAAAAATGACAAATTTCAAGATGGCAAATGTCAAAGATGTCAAATAACAAATGTCACAATGCGAAATGTCAATAATGAAAAGTGTCACCATGAAAAATGTCAAAAATAACAAATTTCAAGATGGCAAATGTCAAAGATGTCAAATGACAAATGTCACAATGCTAAATGTCAAAAATGAAAAGTGTCACCATGAAAAATGTCAAAAATGACAAATTTCAAGATGGCAAATGTCAAAACTGACAAATGTCACAATGCTAAATGTCAAAAATGATAAGTGTCACCATGAAAAATGTCAAAAATGACAAATTTCTGGATGGCAAATGTCCAAGATGTCAAATGACAAATGTCACAATGCTAAATGTCAAAAATGATAAATTTCAAGATGGCAAATGTCAAAGATGTCAAATGACAAATGTCACAATGCTAAATGTCAAAAATGAAAAGTGTCACCATGAAAAATGTCAAAAATGACAAATTTCAAAATGGCAAATGTCAAAGATGTCAAATGACAAATGTCACAATGCTAAATGTCAAAAATGAAAAGTGTCACCATGAAAAATGTCAAAAATAACAAATTTCAAGATGGCAAATGTCAAAGATGTCAAATGACAAATGTCACAATGCTAAATGTCAAAAATGAAAAGTGTCACCATGAAAAATGTCAAAAATGACAAATTTCAAGATGGCAAATGTCAAAGATGTCAAATGACAAATGTCACAATGCTAAATGTCAAAAATGAAAAGTGTCACCATAAAAAATGTCAAAAATGACAAATTTCAAGATGGCAAATGTCAAAGATGTCAAATGACAAATGTCACAATGCTAAATGTCAAAAATAAAAAGTGTCACCATGAAAAATATCAAAAATCACAAATTTCAAGATGGCAAATGTCAAAGATGTCAAATGACAAATGTCACAATGCTAAATGTCAAAAATGAAAAGTGTCACCATGAAAAATGTCAAAAATGACAAATTTCAAGATGGCAAATATGAAAACTGACAAATATCACAATGCTAAATGTCCAAAATGATAAGTGTCACCATGAAAAACGTCAAAAATGACAAATTTCAAGATGGCAAATGTCCAAGATGTCAAATGACAAATGTCACAATGCTAAATGTCAAAAATGAAAAGTGTCACCACGAAAAATGTCAAAAATGACAAATTTCAAGATGGCAAATGTCAAAGATGTCAAATGACAAATGTCACAATGCTAAATGTCAAAAATAAAAAGTGTCAAAAATGACAAATTTCAAGATGGCAAATGTCTAAGATGTCAAATGACAAATGTCACAATGCTAAATGTCAAAAATGAAAAGTGTCACTGTGAAAAATGTCAAAAATGACAAATTTCAAGATGGCAAATGTCAAAACTGACAAATGTCACAATGCTAAATGTCAAAAATGATAAGTGTCACCATGAAAAATGTCAAAAATGACAAATTCCAAGATGGCAAATGTCCGAGATGTCAAATGACAAATGTCACAATGCTATATGTCAAAAATGAAAAGTGTCACCATGAAAAATGTCAAAAATGACAAATTTCAAGATGGCAAATGTAAAAGATGTCAAATGACAAATGTCACAATGCTAAATGTCAAAAATGAAAAGTGTCAAAAATGACAAATTTCAAGATGGCAAATGTCTAAGATGTCAAATGACAAATGTCACAATGCTAAATGTCAAAAATGAAAAGTGTCACCGTGAAAAATGTCAAAAATGACAAATTTCAAGATGGCAAATTTCAAAAATGTCGAATGACAAATGTCACAATGCTAAATGTCAAAAATGAAAAGTGTCCCCATAAAAAATGTCAATAATGACAAATTTCAAGATGGCAAATGTCAAAGATGTCAAATGACAAATGTCACAATGATAAATGTCAAAAATGAAAAGTGTCACCATGAAAAATGTCAAAAATGACAAATTTCAAGATGGCAAATGTCAAAGATGTCAAATGACAAATGTCACAATGCTAAATGTCAAAAATGAAAAGTGTCACCATGAAAAATGTTAAAAATGACAAATTTCAAGATGGCAAATATCAAAGATGTCAAATGACAAATGTCACAATGCTAAATGTCAAAAATGACAAATTTCAAGATGGCAAATGTCAAAGATGTTAAATGACAAATGTCACAATGCTAAATGTCAAAAATGAAAAGTGTCACTATGAAAAATGTCAAAAATGACAAATTTCAAGATGGCAAATGTCAAAGATGTCAAATGACAAATGTCACAATGCTAAATGTCAAAAATGAAAAGTGTCACCATGAAAAATGTCAAAAATAACAAATTTCAAGATGGCAAATGTCAAAGATATCAAATGACAAATATCACAATGCTAAATGTCAAAAAAGAAAAGTGTCACCATGAAAAATGTCAAAAATGACAAATTTCAAGATGGCAAATTTCAAAAATGTCGAATGACAAATGTCACAATGCTAAATGTCAAAAATGAAAAGTGTCCCCATAAAAAATGTCAATAATGACAAATTTCAAGATGGCAAATGTCAAAGATGTCAAATGACAAATGTCACAATGATAAATGTCAAAAATGAAAAGTGTCACCATGAAAAATGTCAAAAATGACAAATTTTAAGATGGCAAATGTCAAAGATGTCAAATGACAAATGTCACAATGCTAAATGTCAAAAATGAAAAGTGTCACCATGAAAAATGTCAAAAATGACAAATTTCAAGATGGCAAATATCAAAGATGTCAAATGACAAATGTCACAATGCTAAATGTCAAAAATGACAAATTTCAAGATGGCAAATGTCAAAGATGTTAAATGACAAATGTCACAATGCTAAATGTCAAAAATGAAAAGTGTCACTATGAAAAATGTCAAAAATGACAAATTTCAAGATGGCAAATGTCAAAGATGTCAAATGACAAATGTCACAATGCTAAATGTCAAAAATGAAAAGTGTCACCATGAAAAATGTCAAAAATAACAAATTTCAAGATGGCAAATGTCAAAGATGTCAAATGACAAATATCACAATGCTAAATGTCAAAAATGAAAAGTGTCACCATGAAAAATGTCAAAAATGAAAAATTTCAAGATGGCAAATGTCAAAGATGTCAAATGACAAATGTCACAATGCTAAATGTCAAAAATGAAAAGTGTCACCATGAAAAATGTCAAAAATAACAAATTTCAAGATGGCAAATGTCAAAGATGTCAAATGACAAATGTCACAATGCTAAATGTCAAAAATGACAAATTTTAAGATGGCAAATGTCAAAGATGTCAAATGACAAATGTCACAATGCTAAATGTCAAAAATGAAAAGTGTCACCATGAAAAATGTTAAAAATGACAAATTTCAAGATGGCAAATGTCAATGATGTCAAATGACAAATGTCACAATGCTAAATGTCAAAAATAAAAAGTGTCACCATGAAAAATGTCAAAAATGACAAATTTCAAGATGGCAAATATCAAAGATGTCAAATGACAAATGTCACAATGCTAAATGTCAAAAATGACAAATTTTAAGATGGCAAATGTCAAAGATGTCAAATGACAAATGTCACAATGCTAAATGTCAAAAATGAAAAGTGTCACCATGAAAAATGTCAAAAATGACAAATTTCAAGATAGCAAATGTCAAAGATGTCAAATGACAAATGTCACAATGCTAAATGTCAAAAATGAAAAGTGTCACCATGAAAAATGTCAAAAATAACAAATTTCAAGATGGCAAATGTCAAAGATGTCAAATGACAAATGTCACAATGCTAAATGTCAAAAATGAAAAGTGTCACCATGAAAAATGTCTAAAATGACAAATTTCAAGATGGCAAATGTCAAAGATGTCAAATGACAAATGTCACAATGCTAAATGTCAAAAATAAAAAGTGTCACCATGAAAAATATCAAAAATAACAAATTTCAAGATGGCAAATGTCAAAGATGTCAAATGACAAATGTCACAATGCTAAATGTCAAAAATGAAAAGTGTCACCATGAAAAATGTCAAAAATGACAAATTTCAAGATGGCAAATGTCAAAACTGACAAATGTCACAATGCTAAATGTCAAAAATGATAAGTGTCACCATGAAAAATGTCAAAAATGACAAATTTCAAGATGGCAAATGTCCAATATGTCAAATGACAAATGTCACAATGCTAAATGTCAAAAATGACAAATTTCAAGATGGCAAATGTCAAAGATGTCAAATGACAAATGTCACAATGCTAAATGTCAAAAATGAAAAGTGTCACCATGAAAAATGTCAAAAATGACAAATTTCAAGATGGCAAATGTCCGAGATGTCAAATGACAAATGTCACAATGCTATATGTCAAAAATGAAAAGTGTCACCATGAAAAATGTCAAAAATGACAAATTTCAAGATGGCAAATGTAAAAGATGTCAAATGACAAATGTCACAATGCTAAATGTCAAAAATGAAAAGTGTCAAAAATGACAAATTTCAAGATGGCAAATGTCTAAGATGTCAAATGACAAATGTCACAATGCTAAATGTCAAAAATGAAAAGTGTCACCGTGAAAAATGTCAAAAATGACAAATTTCAAGATGGCAAATGTCAAAGATATCAAATGACAAATATCACAATGCTAAATGTCAAAAAAGAAAAGTGTCACCATGAAAAATGTCAAAAATGACAAATTTCAAGATGGCAAATTTCAAAAATGTCGAATGACAAATGTCACAATGCTAAATGTCAAAAATGAAAAGTGTCCCCATAAAAAATGTCAATAATGACAAATTTCAAGATGGCAAATGTCAAAGATGTCAAATGACAAATGTCACAATGATAAATGTCAAAAATGAAAAGTGTCAGCATGAAAAATGTCAAAAATGACAAATTTCAAGATGGCAAATGTCAAAGATGTCAAATGACAAATGTCACAATGCTAAATGTCAAAAATGAAAAGTGTCACCATGAAAAATGTCAAAAATGACAAATTTCAAGATGGCAAATATCAAAGATGTCAAATGACAAATGTCACAATGCTAAATGTCAAAATGAAAACTGTCACCCTGAAAAATGTCAAAAATAACAAATTTCAAGATGGCAAATATCAAAGATGTCAAATGACAAATTTCACAATGCTAAATGTCAAAAATGATAAGTGTCACCATGAAAAATGTCAAAAATGACAAATTTCAAGATGGCAAATGTCCAAGATGTCAAATGACAAATGTCACAATGCTAAATGTCAAAAATGACAAAATTTCAAGATGGCAAATGTCAAAGATGTCAAATGACAAATGTCACAATGCTAAATGTCAAAAATGAAAAGTGTCACCATGAAAAATGTCAAAAATGACAAATTTCAAAATGGCAAATGTCAAAAATGTCAAATGACAAATGTTACAATGCTAAATGTCAAAAATGAAAAGTGTCACCATGAAAAATGTCAAAGATGACAAATTTTAAGATGGCAAATATCAAAGATGTCAAATGACAAATGTCACAATGCTAAATGTCAAAAATGAAAAGTGTCACCATGAAAAATGTCAAAAATGACAAATTTCAAGATAGCAAATGTCAAAACTGACAAATGTCACAATGCTAAATGTCAAAAATGATAAGTGTCACCATGAAAAATGTCAAAAATGACAAATTTCAAGATGGCAAATGTCCAAGATGTCAAATGACAAATGTCACAATGCTAAATGTCAAAAATGACAAATTTCAAGATGGCAAATGTCAAAGATGTCAAATGACAAATGTAACAATGCTAAATGTCAAAAATGAAAAGTGTCACCATGACAAATGTCAAAAATGACAAATTTCAAGATGGCAAATGTCAAAGATGTCAAATGACAAATGTCACAATGCTAAATGTCAAAAATGAAAAGTGTCACCATGAAAAATGTCAAAAATAACAAATTTCAAGATGGCAAATGTCAAAGATGTCAAATGACAAATGTCACAATGCTAAATGTCAAAAATGAAAAGTGTCACCATGAAAAATATCAAAAATGACAAATTTCAAGATGGCAAATGTCAAAGATGTCAAATGACAAATGTCACAATGCTAAATGTCAAAAATGAAAAGTGTCACCATGAAAAATGTCAAAAATGACAAATTTCAAGATGGCAAATGTCAAAGATGTCAAATGACAAATGTCACAATGCTAAATGTCAAAAATGAAAAGTGTCACCATGAAAAATATCAAAAATGACAAATTTCAAGATGGCAAATGTCAAAGATGTCAAATGACAAATGTCACAATGCTAAATGTCAAAAATGAAAAGTGTCACCATGAAAAATATCAAAAATGTCAAAGATGTCAAATGACAAATGTCACAATGCTAAATGTCAAAAATGAAAAGTGTCACCATGAAAAATGTCAAAAATGACAAATTTCAAGATGGCAAATGTCAAAACTGACAAATGTCACAATGCTAAATGTCAAAAATGATAAGTGTCACCATGAAAAATGTCAAAAATGACAAATTTCAAGATGGCAAATGTCCAAGATGTCAAATGACAAATGTCACAATGCTAAATGTCAAAAATGAAAAGTGTCACCATAAAAAATGTCAAAAATGACAAATTTCAAGATGGCAAATGTAAAAGATGTCAAATGACAAATGTCACAATGCTAAATGTCAAAAATGAAAAGTGTCAAAAATGACAAATTTAAAGATGGCAAATGTCTAAGATGTCAAATGACAAATGTCACAATGCTAAATGTCAAAAATGAAAAGTGTCACCGTGAAAAATGTCAAAAATGACAAATTTCAAGATGGCAAATGTCAAAGATGTCAAATGACAAATGTCACAATGATAAATGTCAAAAATGAAAAGTGTCACCATGAAAAATGTCAAAAATGACAAATTTCAAGATGGCAAATGTCAAAGATGTCAAATGACAAATGTCACAATGCTAAATGTCAAAAATGAAAAATGTCCCCATGAAAAATGTCAATAATGACAAATTTCAAAATGGCAAATGTCAAAGATGTCAAATGACAAATGTCACAATGCTAAATGTCAAAAATGAAAAGTGTCACCATGAAAAATGTCAAAAATGACAAATTTCAAGATGGCAAATGTCAAAGATGTCGAATATGACAAATGTCACAATGATAAATGTCAAAAAAGAAAAGTGTCACCATGAAAAATGTCAAAAATGACAAATTTCAAGATGGCAAATGTCAAAGATGTCAAATGACAAATGTCACAATGCTAAATGTCAAAAATGAAAAGTGTCACCATGAAAAATGTCAAAAATGACAAATTTCAAGATGGCAAATATCAAAGATGTCAAATGACAAATGTCACAATGCTAAATGTCAAAAATGAAAAATTTCAAGATGGCAAATGTCAAAGATGTCAAATGACAAATGACACAATGCTAAATGTCAAAAATGAAAAGTGTCACCATGAAAAATGTCAAAAATGACAAATTTCAAGATGGCAAATGTCAAAGATGTCAAATGACAAATGTCACAATGCTAAATGTCAAAAATGAAAAGTGTCACCATGAAAAATGTCAAAAATGACAAATTTCAAGATGGCAAATGTCAAAGATGTCAAATGACAAATGTCGCAATGCTAAATGTCAAAAATGAAAAGTGTCACCATGAAAAATGTCAAAAATAACAAATTTCAAGATGGCAAATATCAAAGATGTCAAAACTGACAAATGTCACAATGCTAAATGTCAAAAATGATAAGTGTCACCATGAAAAATGTCAAAAATGACAAATTTCAAGATGGCAAATGTCCAAGATGTTAAATGACAAATGTCACAATGCTAAATGTCAAAAATGACAAATTTCAAGATGGCAAATGTCAAAGATGTGAAATGACAAATGTCACAATGCTAAATGTCAAAAATGAAAAGTGTCACCATGAAAAATGTTAAAAATGACAAATTTCAAGATGGCAAATGTCAAAGATGTCAAATGACAAATGTCACAATGCTAAATGTCAAAAATGAAAAGTGTCACCATGAAAAATGTCAAAAATGACAAATTTCAAGATGGCAAATATCAAAGATGTCAAATGACAAATGTCACAATGCTAAATGTCAAAAATGACAAATTTTAAGATGGCAAATGTCAAAGATGTCAAATGACAAATGTGACAATGCTAAATGTCAAAAATGAAAAGTGTCACCATGAAAAATGTCAAAAATGACAAATTTCAAGATGGCAAATGTCAAAGATGTCAAATAACAAATGTCACAATGCGAAATGTCAATAATGAAAAGTGTCACCATGAAAAATGTCAAAAATAACAAATTTCAAGATGGCAAATGTCAAAGATGTCAAATGACAAATGTCACAATGCTAAATGTCAAAAATGAAAAGTGTCACCATGAAAAATGTCAAAAATGACAAATTTCAAGATGGCAAATGTCAAAACTGACAAATGTCACAATGCTAAATGTCAAAAATGATAAGTGTCACCATGAAAAATGTCAAAAATGACAAATTTCTGGATGGCAAATGTCCAAGATGTCAAATGACAAATGTCACAATGCTAAATGTCAAAAATGATAAATTTCAAGATGGCAAATGTCAAAGATGTCAAATGACAAATGTCACAATGCTAAATGTCAAAAATGAAAAGTGTCACCATGAAAAATGTCAAAAATGACAAATTTCAAAATGGCAAATGTCAAAGATGTCAAATGACAAATGTCACAATGCTAAATGTCAAAAATGAAAAGTGTCACCATGAAAAATGTCAAAAATAACAAATTTCAAGATGGCAAATGTCAAAGATGTCAAATGACAAATGTCACAATGCTAAATGTCAAAAATGAAAAGTGTCACCATGAAAAATGTCAAAAATGACAAATTTCAAGATGGCAAATGTCAAAGATGTCAAATGACAAATGTCACAATGCTAAATGTCAAAAATGAAAAGTGTCACCATGAAAAATGTCAAAAATGACAAATTTCAAGATGGCAAATGTCAAAGATGTCAAATGACAAATGTCACAATGCTAAATGTCAAAAATAAAAAGTGTCACCATGAAAAATATCAAAAATCACAAATTTCAAGATGGCAAATGTCAAAGATGTCAAATGACAAATGTCACAATGCTAAATGTCAAAAATGAAAAGTGTCACCATGAAAAATGTCAAAAATGACAAATTTCAAGATGGCAAATATGAAAACTGACAAATATCACAATGCTAAATGTCCAAAATGATAAGTGTCACCATGAAAAATGTCAAAAATGACAAATTTCAAGATGGCAAATGTCCAAGATGTCAAATGACAAATGTCACAATGCTAAATGTCAAAAATGAAAAGTGTCACCACGAAAAATGTCAAAAATGACAAATTTCAAGATGGCAAATGTCAAAGATGTCAAATGACAAATGTCACAATGCTAAATGTCAAAAATAAAAAGTGTCAAAAATGACAAATTTCAAGATGGCAAATGTCTAAGATGTCAAATGACAAATGTCACAATGCTAAATGTCAAAAATGAAAAGTGTCACTGTGAAAAATGTCAAAAATGACAAATTTCAAGATGGCAAATGTCAAAACTGACAAATGTCACAATGCTAAATGTCAAAAATGATAAGTGTCACCATGAAAAATGTCAAAAATGACAAATTTCAAGATGGCAAATGTCCGAGATGTCAAATGACAAATGTCACAATGCTATATGTCAAAAATGAAAAGTGTCACCATGAAAAATGTCAAAAATGACAAATTTCAAGATGGCAAATGTAAAAGATGTCAAATGACAAATGTCACAATGCTAAATGTCAAAAATGAAAAGTGTCAAAAATGACAAATTTCAAGATGGCAAATGTCTAAGATGTCAAATGACAAATGTCACAATGCTAAATGTCAAAAATGAAAAGTGTCACCGTGAAAAATGTCAAAAATGACAAATTTCAAGATGGCAAATTTCAAAAATGTCGAATGACAAATGTCACAATGCTAAATGTCAAAAATGAAAAGTGTCCCCATAAAAAATGTCAATAATGACAAATTTCAAGATGGCAAATGTCAAAGATGTCAAATGACAAATGTCACAATGATAAATGTCAAAAATGAAAAGTGTCACCATGAAAAATGTCAAAAATGACAAATTTCAAGATGGCAAATGTCAAAGATGTCAAATGACAAATGTCACAATGCTAAATGTCAAAAATGAAAAGTGTCACCATGAAAAATGTTAAAAATGACAAATTTCAAGATGGCAAATATCAAAGATGTCAAATGACAAATGTCACAATGCTAAATGTCAAAAATGACAAATTTCAAGATGGCAAATGTCAAAGATGTTAAATGACAAATGTCACAATGCTAAATGTCAAAAATGAAAAGTGTCACTATGAAAAATGTCAAAAATGACAAATTTCAAGATGGCAAATGTCAAAGATGTCAAATGACAAATGTCACAATGCTAAATGTCAAAAATGAAAAGTGTCACCATGAAAAATGTCAAAAATAACAAATTTCAAGATGGCAAATGTCAAAGATATCAAATGACAAATATCACAATGCTAAATGTCAAAAAAGAAAAGTGTCACCATGAAAAATGTCAAAAATGACAAATTTCAAGATGGCAAATTTCAAAAATGTCGAATGACAAATGTCACAATGCTAAATCTCAAAAATGAAAAGTGTCCCCATAAAAAATGTCAATAATGACAACTTTCAAGATGGCAAATGTCAAAGATGTCAAATGACAAATGTCACAATGATAAATGTCAAAAATGAAAAGTGTCACCATGAAAAATGTCAAAAATGACAAATTTCAAGATGGCAAATGTCAAAGATGTCAAATGACAAATGTCACAATGCTAAATGTCAAAAATGAAAAGTGTCACCATGAAAAATGTCAAAAATGACAAATTTCAAGATGGCAAATATCAAAGATGTCAAATGACAAATGTCACAATGCTAAATGTCAAAAATGACAAATTTCAAGATGGCAAATGTCAAAGATGTTAAATGACAAATGTCACAATGCTAAATGTCAAAAATGAAAAGTGTCACTATGAAAAATGTCAAAAATGACAAATTTCAAGATGGCAAATGTCAAAGATGTCAAATGACAAATGTCACAATGCTAAATGTCAAAAATGAAAAGTGTCACCATGAAAAATGTCAAAAATAACAAATTTCAAGATGGCAAATGTCAAAGATGTCAAATGACAAATATCACAATGCTAAATGTCAAAAATGAAAAGTGTCACCATGAAAAATGTCAAAAATGAAAAATTTCAAGATGGCAAATGTCAAAGATGTCAAATGACAAATGTCACAATGCTAAATGTCAAAAATGAAAAGTGTCACCATGAAAAATGTCAAAAATAACAAATTTCAAGATGGCAAATGTCAAAGATGTCAAATGACAAATGTCACAATGCTAAATGTCAAAAATGACAAATTTTAAGATGGCAAATGTCAAAGATGTCAAATGACAAATGTCACAATGCTAAATGTCAAAAATGAAAAGTGTCACCATGAAAAATGTTAAAAATGACAAATTTCAAGATGGCAAATGTCAATGATGTCAAATGACAAATGTCACAATGCTAAATGTCAAAAATAAAAAGTGTCACCATGAAAAATGTCAAAAATGACAAATTTCAAGATGGCAAATATCAAAGATGTCAAATGACAAATGTCACAATGCTAAATGTCAAAAATGACAAATTTTAAGATGGCAAATGTCAAAGATGTCAAATGACAAATGTCACAATGCTAAATGTCAAAAATGAAAAGTGTCACCATGAAAAATGTCAAAAATGACAAATTTCAAGATAGCAAATGTCAAAGATGTCAAATGACAAATGTCACAATGCTAAATGTCAAAAATGAAAAGTGTCACCATGAAAAATGTCAAAAATAACAAATTGCAAGATGGCAAATGTCAAAGATGTCAAATGACAAATGTCACAATGCTAAATGTCAAAAATGAAAAGTGTCACCATGAAAAATGTCTAAAATGACAAATTTCAAGATGGCAAATGTCAAAGATGTCAAATGACAAATGTCACAATGCTAAATGTCAAAAATAAAAAGTGTCACCATGAAAAATATCAAAAATAACAAATTTCAAGATGGCAAATGTCAAAGATGTCAAATGACAAATGTCACAATGCTAAATGTCAAAAATGAAAAGTGTCACCATGAAAAATGTCAAAAATGACAAATTTCAAGATGGCAAATGTCAAAACTGACAAATGTCACAATGCTAAATGTCAAAAATGATAAGTGTCACCATGAAAAATGTCAAAAATGACAAATTTCAAGATGGCAAATGTCCAATATGTCAAATGACAAATGTCACAATGCTAAATGTCAAAAATGACAAATTTCAAGATGGCAAATGTCAAAGATGTCAAATGACAAATGTCACAATGCTAAATGTCAAAAATGAAAAGTGTCACCATGAAAAATGTCAAAAATGACAAATTTCAAGATGGCAAATGTCCGAGATGTCAAATGACAAATGTCACAATGCTATATGTCAAAAATGAAAAGTGTCACCATGAAAAATGTCAAAAATGACAAATTTCAAGATGGCAAATGTAAAAGATGTCAAATGACAAATGTCACAATGCTAAATGTCAAAAATGAAAAGTGTCAAAAATGACAAATTTCAAGATGGCAAATGTCTAAGATGTCAAATGACAAATGTCACAATGCTAAATGTCAAAAATGAAAAGTGTCACCGTGAAAAATGTCAAAAATGACAAATTTCAAGATGGCAAATGTCAAAGATATCAAATGACAAATATCACAATGCTAAATGTCAAAAAAGAAAAGTGTCACCATGAAAAATGTCAAAAATGACAAATTTCAAGATGGCAAATTTCAAAAATGTCGAATGACAAATGTCACAATGCTAAATGTCAAAAATGAAAAGTGTCCCCATAAAAAATGTCAATAATGACAAATTTCAAGATGGCAAATGTCAAAGATGTCAAATGACAAATGTCACAATGATAAATGTCAAAAATGAAAAGTGTCAGCATGAAAAATGTCAAAAATGACAAATTTCAAGATGGCAAATGTCAAAGATGTCAAATGACAAATGTCACAATGCTAAATGTCAAAAATGAAAAGTGTCACCATGAAAAATGTCAAAAATGACAAATTTCAAGATGGCAAATATCAAAGATGTCAAATGACAAATGTCACAATGCTAAATGTCAAAAATGACAAATTTCAAGATGGCAAATGTCAAAGATGTTAAATGACAAATGTCACAATGCTAAATGTCAAAAATGAAAAGTGTCACTATGAAAAATGTCAAAAATGACAAATTTCAAGATGGCAAATGTCAAAGATGTCAAATGACAAATGTCACAATGCTAAATGTCAAAAATGAAAAGTGTCACCATGAAAAATGTCCAAAATAACAAATTTCAAGATGGCAAATGTCAAAGATGTCAAATGACAAATATCACAATGCTAAATGTCAAAAATGAAAAGTGTCACCATGAAAAATGTCAAAAATGAAAAATTTCAAGATGGCAAATGTCAAAGATGTCAAATGACAAATGTCACAATGCTAAATGTCAAAAATGAAAAGTGTCACCATGAAAAATGTCAAAAATAACAAATTTCAAGATGGCAAATGTCAAAGATGTCAAATGACAAATGTCACAATGCTAAATGTCAAAAATGACAAATTTTAAGATGGCAAATGTCAAAGATGTCAAATGACAAATGTCACAATGCTAAATGTCAAAAATGAAAAGTGTCAACATGAAAAATGTTAAAAATGACAAATTTCAAGATGGCAAATGTCAATGATGTCAAATGACAAATGTCACAATGCTAAATGTCAAAAATAAAAAGTGTCACCATGAAAAATGTCAAAAATGACAAATTTCAAGATGGCAAATATCAAAGATGTCAAATGACAAATGTCACAATGCTAAATGTCAAAAATGACCAATTTTAAGATGGCAAATGTCAAAGATGTCAAATGACAAATGTCACAATGCTAAATGTCAAAAATGAAAAGTGTCACCATGAAAAATGTCAAAAATGACAAATTTCAAGATAGCAAATGTCAAAGATGTCAAATGACAAATGTCACAATGCTAAATGTCAAAAATGAAAAGTGTCACCATGAAAAATGTCAAAAATAACAAATTTCAAGATGGCAAATGTCAAAGATGTCAAATGACAAATGTCACAATGCTAAATGTCAAAAATGAAAAGTGTCACCATAAAATGTCTAAAATGACAAATTTCAAGATGGCAAATGTCAAAGATGTCAAATGACAAATGTCACAATGCTAAATGTCAAAAATAAAAAGTGTCACCATGAAAAATATCAAAAATAACAAATTTCAAGATGGCAAATGTCAAAGATGTCAAATGACAAATGTCACAATGCTAAATGTCAAAAATGAAAAGTGTCACCATGAAAAATGTCAAAAATGACAAATTTCAAGATGGCAAATGTCAAAACTGACAAATGTCACAATGCTAAATGTCAAAAATGATAAGTGTCACCATGAAAAATGTCAAAAATGACAAATTTCAAGATGGCAAATGTCCAATATGTCAAATGACAAATGTCAACATGCTAAATGTCAAAAATGACAAATTTCAAGATGGCAAATGTCAAAGATGTCAAATGACAAATGTCACAATGCTAAATGTCAAAAATGAAAAGTGTCACCATGAAAAATGTCAAAAATGACAAATTTCAAGATGGCAAATGTCAAAGATGTCAAATGACAAATGTCACAATGCTAAATGTCAAAAATGAAAAGTGTCACCTTGAAAAATGTCAAAAATAACAAATTTTAAGATGGCAAATGTCAAAGATGTCAAATGACAAATGTCACAATGCTAAATGTCAAAAATGAAAAGTGTCACCATGAAAAATGTCAAAAATGACAAATTTCAAGATGGCAAATGTCAAAGATGTCAAATGACAAATGTCACAATGCTAAATGTCAAAAATGATAAGTGTCACCATGAAAAATGTCAAAAATGACAAATTTCAAGATTGCAAATGTCCAAGATGTCAAGTGACAAATATCACAAAGCTAAATGTCAAAAATGAAAAGTGTCACCATGAAAAATGTCAAAAATGACAAATTTAAAGATGGCAAATGTCAAAGATGTCAAATGACAAATGTCACAATGCTAAATGTCAAAAATGAAAAGTGTCCCCATGAAAAATGTCAATAATGACAAATTTCAAGATGGCAAATGTCAAAGATGTCAAATGACAAATGTCACAATGCTAAATGTCAAAAATGAAAAGTGTCACCATAAAAAATGTCAAAAATGACAAATTTCAAGATGGCAAATGTCAAAGATGTCGAATATGACAAATGTCACAATGCTAAATGTCAAAAATGAAAAGTGTCACCATTAAAAATGTCAAAAATGACAAATTTCAAGATGGCAAATGTCAAAGATGTCAAATGACAAATGTCACAATGCTAAATGTCAAAAATGAAAAGTGTCACCATGAAAAATGTCAAAAATGACAAATTTCAAGATGGCAAATATCAAAGATGTCAAATGACAAATGTCACAATGCTAAATGTCAAAAATGACAAATTTCAAGATGGCAAATGACAAATGTCACAATGCTAAATGTCAAAAATAAAAAGTGTCACCATGAAAAATGTCAAAAATGACAAATTTCAAGATGGCAAATGTCAAAGATGTCAAATGACAAATGTCACAATGCTAAATGTCAAAAATGAAAAGTGTCACCATGAAAACTGTCAAAAATGACAAATTTCAAGATGGCAAATGTCAAAGATGTCAAATGACAAATGTCACAATGCTAAATGTCAAAAATGAAAAGTGTCACCATGAAAAATGTCAAAAATAACAAATTTCAAGATGGCAAATGTCAAAGATGTCAAATGACAAATGTCACAATGCTAAATGTCAAAAATGAAAAGTGTCACCATGAAAAATGTTAAAAATGACAAATTTCAAGATGGCAAATGTCAAAACTGGCAAATGTCACAATGCTAAATGTCAAAAATGATAAGTGTCACCATGAAAAATGTCAAAAATGACAAATTTCAAGATGGCAAATATCCAAGATGTCAAATGACAAATGTCACAATGCTAAATGTCAAAAATGACAAATTTCAAGATGGCAAATGTCAAAGATGTCAAATGACAAATGTCACAATGCTAAATGTCAAAAATGAAAAGTGTCACCATGAAAAATGTCAAAAATGACAAATTTCAAGATGGCAAATGTCAAAGATGTCAAATGACAAATGTCACAATGCTAAATGTCAAAAATGAAAAGTGTCACCATGAAAAATGTCAAAAATAACAAATTTCAAGATGGCAAATGTCAAAGATGTCAAATGACAAATGTCACAATGCTAAATGTCAAAAATGACAAATTTCAAGATGGCAAATGTCAAAGATGTCAAATGACAAATGTCACAATGCTAAATGTCAAAAATGAAAAGTGTCACCATGAAAAATGTCAAAAATGACAAATTTCAAGATGGCAAATGTAAAAGATGTCAAATGACAAATGTCACAATGCTAAATGTCAAAAATGAAAAGTGTCACCATGGAAAATGTCAAAAATAACAAATTTCAAGATGGCAAATGTCAAAGATGTCAAATGACAAATGTCACAATGCTAAATGTCAAAAATGAAAAGTGTCACCATGAAAAATGTCAAAAATAACAAATTTCAAGATGGCAAATGTCAAAGATGTCAAATGACAAATGTCACAATGCTAAATGTCAAAAATGAAAAGTGTCACCATGAAAAATGTCAAAAATGACAAATTTCAAGATGGCAAATGTCAAAGATGTCAAATGACAAATGTCACAATGCTAAATGTCAAAAATGAAAAGTGTCACCATGAAAAATGTTAAAAATGACAAATTTCAAGATGGCAAATGTCAAAACTGGCAAATGTCACAATGCTAAATGTCAAAAATGATAAGTGTCACCATGAAAAATGTCAAAAATGACAAATTTCAAGATGGCAAATATCCAAGATGTCAAATGACAAATGTCACAATGCTAAATGTCAAAAATGACAAATTTCAAGATGGCAAATGTCAAAGATGTCAAATGACAAATGTCACAATGCTAAATGTCAAAAATGAAAAGTGTCACCATGAAAAATGTCAAAAATGACAAATTTCAAGATGGCAAATGTCAAAGATGTCAAATGACAAATGTCACAATGCTAAATGTCAAAAATGAAAAGTGTCACCATGAAAAATGTCAAAAATAACAAATTTCAAGATGGCAAATGTCAAATGACAAATGTCACAATGCTAAATGTCAAAAATGACAAATTTCAAGATGGCAAATGTCAAAGATGTCAAATGACAAATGTCACAATGCTAAATGTCAAAAATGAAAAGTGTCACCATGAAAAATGTCAAAAATGACAAATTTCAAGATGGCAAATGTAAAAGATGTCAAATGACAAATGTCACAATGCTAAATGTCAAAAATGAAAAGTGTCACCATGGAAAATGTCAAAAATAACAAATTTCAAGATGGCAAATGTCAAAGATGTCAAATGACAAATGTCACAATGCTAAATGTCAAAAATGAAAAGTGTCACCATGAAAAATGTCAAAAATAACAAATTTCAAGATGGCAAATGTCAAAGATGTCAAATGACAAATGTCACAATGCTAAATGTCAAAAATGAAAAGTGTCACCATGAAAAATGTCAAAAATGACAAATTTCAAGATGGCAAATGTCAAAGATGTCAAATGACAAATGTCACAATGCTAAATGTCAAAAATGAAAAGTGTCACCATGAAAAATTTCAAAAATAACAAATTTCAAGATGGCAAATGTCAAAGATGTCAAATGACAAATGTCACAATGCTAAATGTCAAAAATGAAAAGTGTCACCATGAAAAATGTCAAAAATGACAAATTTTAAGATGGCAAATGTCAAAACTGACAAATGTCATAATGCTAAATGTCAAAAATGATAAGTGTCACCATGAAAAATGTCAAAAATGACAAATTTCAAGATGGCAAATGTCCAAGATGTCAAATGACAAATATCACAATGCTAAATGTCAAAAATGACAAATTTCAAAATGGCAAATGTCAAAGATGTCAAATGACAAATGTCACAATGCTAAATGTCAAAAATGAAAAGTGTCACCATGAAAAATGTCAAAAATGACAAATTTCAAGATGGCAAATGTAAAAGATGTCAAATGACAAATGTCACAATGCTAAATGTCAAAAATGAAAAGTGTCACCATGAAAAATGTCAAAAATAACAAATTTCAAGATGGCAAATGTCAAAGATGTCAAATGACAAATGTCACAATGCTAAATGTCAAAAATGAAAAGTGTAACCATGAAAAATGTCAAAAATGACAAATTTCAAGATGGCAATTGTCAAAACTGACAAATGTCACAATGCTAAATGTCAAAAATGATAAGTGTCACCATGAAAAATGTCAAAAATGACAAATTTCAAGATGGCAAATGTCCAAGATGTCAAATGACAAATGTCACAATGCTAAATGTCAAAAATGACAAATTTCAAGATGGCAAATGTCAAAGATGTCAAATGACAAATGTCACAATGCTAAATGTCAAAAATGAAAAGTGTCACCATGAAAAATGTCAAAAATGACAAATTTCAAGATGGCAAATATCAAAGATGTCAAAAGACAAATGTCACAATGCTAAATGTCAAAAATGAAAAATTTCAAGATGGCAAATGTCAAAGATGTCAAATGACAAATGACACAATGCTAAATGTCAAAAATGAAAAGTGTCACCATGAAAAATGTCAAAAATGACAAATTTCAAGATGGCAAATGTCAAAGATGTCAAATGACAAATGTCACAATGCTAAATGTCAAAAATGAAAAGTGTCACCATGAAAAATGTTAAAAATGACAAATTTCAAGATGGCAAATGTCAAAGATGTCAAATGACAAATGTCACAATGCTAAATGTCAAAAATGAAAAGTGTCACCATTAAAAATGTCAAAAATAACAAATTTCAAGATAGCAAATGTCAAAGATGTCAAATGACAAATGTCACAATGCTAAATGTCAAAAATGAAAAGTGTCACCATGAAAAATGTCAAAAATGACAAATTTCAAGATGGCAAATGTCAAAGATGTCAAATGACAAATGTCACAATGCTAAATGTCAAAAATGAAAAGTGTCACCATGAAAAATGTCAAAAATAACAAATTTCAAGATGGCAAATGTCAAAGATGTCAAATGACAAATGTCACAATGCTAAATGTCAAAAATGAAAAGTGTCACCATGAAAAATGTCAAAAATGACAAATTTAAAGATGGCAAATGTCAAAGATGTCAAATGACAAATGTCACAATGCTAAATGTCAAAAATGAAAAGTGTCCCCATGAAAAATGTCAATAATGACAAATTTCAAGATGGCAAATGTCAAAGATGTCAAATGACAAATGTCACAATGCTAAATGTCAAAAATGAAAAGTGTCACCATAAAAAATGTCAAAAATGACAAATTTCAAGATGGCAAATGTCAAAGATGTCGAATATGACAAATGTCACAATGCTAAATGTCAAAAATGAAAAGTGTCACCATTAAAAATGTCAAAAATGACAAATTTCAAGATGGCAAATGTCAAAGATGTCAAATGACAAATGTCACAATGCTAAATGTCAAAAATGAAAAGTGTCACCATGAAAAATGTCAAAAATGACAAATTTCAAGATGGCAAATATCAAAGATGTCAAATGACAAATGTCACAATGCTAAATGTCAAAAATGACAAATTTCAAGATGGCAAATGTCAAAGATGTCAAATGACAAATGTCACAATGCTAAATGTCAAAAATAAAAAGTGTCACCATGAAAAATGTCAAAAATGACAAATTTCAAGATGGCAAATGTCAAAGATGTCAAATGACAAATGTCACAATGCTAAATGTCAAAAATGAAAAGTGTCACCATGAAAACTGTCAAAAATGACAAATTTCAAGATGGCAAATGTCAAAGATGTCAAATGACAAATGTCACAATGCTAAATGTCAAAAATGAAAAGTGTCACCATGAAAAATGTCAAAAATAACAAATTTCAAGATGGCAAATGTCAAAGATGTCAAATGACAAATGTCACAATGCTAAATGTCAAAAATGAAAAGTGTCACCATGAAAAATGTTAAAAATGACAAATTTCAAGATGGCAAATGTCAAAACTGGCAAATGTCACAATGCTAAATGTCAAAAATGATAAGTGTCACCATGAAAAATGTCAAAAATGACAAATTTCAAGATGGCAAATATCCAAGATGTCAAATGACAAATGTCACAATGCTAAATGTCAAAAATGACAAATTTCAAGATGGCAAATGTCAAAGATGTCAAATGACAAATGTCACAATGCTAAATGTCAAAAATGAAAAGTGTCACCATGAAAAATGTCAAAAATGACAAATTTCAAGATGGCAAATGTCAAAGATGTCAAATGACAAATGTCACAATGCTAAATGTCAAAAATGAAAAGTGTCACCATGAAAAATGTCAAAAATAACAAATTTCAAGATGGCAAATGTCAAAGATGTCAAATGACAAATGTCACAATGCTAAATGTCAAAAATGACAAATTTCAAGATGGCAAATGTCAAAGATGTCAAATGACAAATGTCACAATGCTAAATGTCAAAAATGAAAAGTGTCACCATGAAAAATGTCAAAAATGACAAATTTCAAGATGGCAAATGTAAAAGATGTCAAATGACAAATGTCACAATGCTAAATGTCAAAAATGAAAAGTGTCACCATGGAAAATGTCAAAAATAACAAATTTCAAGATGGCAAATGTCAAAGATGTCAAATGACAAATGTCACAATGCTAAATGTCAAAAATGAAAAGTGTCACCATGAAAAATGTCAAAAATAACAAATTTCAAGATGGCAAATGTCAAAGATGTCAAATGACAAATGTCACAATGCTAAATGTCAAAAATGAAAAGTGTCACCATGAAAAATGTCAAAAATGACAAATTTCAAGATGGCAAATGTCAAAGATGTCAAATGACAAATGTCACAATGCTAAATGTCAAAAATGAAAAGTGTCACCATGAAAAATGTTAAAAATGACAAATTTCAAGATGGCAAATGTCAAAACTGGCAAATGTCACAATGCTAAATGTCAAAAATGATAAGTGTCACCATGAAAAATGTCAAAAATGACAAATTTCAAGATGGCAAATATCCAAGATGTCAAATGACAAATGTCACAATGCTAAATGTCAAAAATGACAAATTTCAAGATGGCAAATGTCAAAGATGTCAAATGACAAATGTCACAATGCTAAATGTCAAAAATGAAAAGTGTCACCATGAAAAATGTCAAAAATGACAAATTTCAAGATGGCAAATGTCAAAGATGTCAAATGACAAATGTCACAATGCTAAATGTCAAAAATGAAAAGTGTCACCATGAAAAATGTCAAAAATAACAAATTTCAAGATGGCAAATGTCAAAGATGTCAAATGACAAATGTCACAATGCTAATTGTCAAAAATGACAAATTTCAAGATGGCAAATGTCAAAGATGTCAAATGACAAATGTCACAATGCTAAATGTCAAAAATGAAAAGTGTCACCATGAAAAATGTCAAAAATGACAAATTTCAAGATGGCAAATGTAAAAGATGTCAAATGACAAATGTCACAATGCTAAATGTCAAAAATGAAAAGTGTCACCATGGAAAATGTCAAAAATAACAAATTTCAAGATGGCAAATGTCAAAGATGTCAAATGACAAATGTCACAATGCTAAATGTCAAAAATGAAAAGTGTCACCATGAAAAATGTCAAAAATAACAAATTTCAAGATGGCAAATGTCAAAGATGTCAAATGACAAATGTCACAATGCTAAATGTCAAAAATGAAAAGTGTCACCATGAAAAATGTCAAAAATGACAAATTTCAAGATGGCAAATGTCAAAGATGTCAAATGACAAATGTCACAATGCTAAATGTCAAAAATGAAAAGTGTCACCATGAAAAATTTCAAAAATAACAAATTTCAAGATGGCAAATGTCAAAGATGTCAAATGACAAATGTCACAATGCTAAATGTCAAAAATGAAAAGTGTCACCATGAAAAATGTCAAAAATGACAAATTTTAAGATGGCAAATGTCAAAACTGACAAATGTCATAATGCTAAATGTCAAAAATGATAAGTGTCACCATGAAAAATGTCAAAAATGACAAATTTCAAGATGGCAAATGTCCAAGATGTCAAATGACAAATATCACAATGCTAAATGTCAAAAATGACAAATTTCAAAATGGCAAATGTCAAAGATGTCAAATGACAAATGTCACAATGCTAAATGTCAAAAATGAAAAGTGTCACCATGAAAAATGTCAAAAATGACAAATTTCAAGATGGCAAATGTAAAAGATGTCAAATGACAAATGTCACAATGCTAAATGTCAAAAATGAAAAGTGTCACCATGAAAAATGTCAAAAATAACAAATTTCAAGATGGCAAATGTCAAAGATGTCAAATGACAAATGTCACAATGCTAAATGTCAAAAATGAAAAGTGTCACCATGAAAAATGTCAAAAATGACAAATTTCAAGATGGCAATTGTCAAAACTGACAAATGTCACAATGCTAAATGTCAAAAATGATAAGTGTCACCATGAAAAATGTCAAAAATGACAAATTTCAAGATGGCAAATGTCCAAGATGTCAAATGACAAATGTCACAATGCTAAATGTCAAAAATGACAAATTTCAAGATGGCAAATGTCAAAGATGTCAAATGACAAATGTCACAATGCTAAATGTCAAAAATGAAAAGTATCACCATGAAAAATGTCAAAAATGACAAATTTCAAGATGGCAAATATCAAAGATGTCAAAAGACAAATGTCACAATGCTAAATGTCAAAAATGAAAAATTTCAAGATGGCAAATGTCAAAGATGTCAAATGACAAATGACACAATGCTAAATGTCAAAAATGAAAAGTGTCACCATGAAAAATGTCAAAAATGACAAATTTCAAGATGGCAAATGTCAAAGATGTCAAATGACAAATGTCACAATGCTAAATGTCAAAAATGAAAAGTGTCACCATGAAAAATGTTAAAAATGACAAATTTCAAGATGGCAAATGTCAAAGATGTCAAATGACAAATGTCACAATGCTAAATGTCAAAAATGAAAAGTGTCACCATTAAAAATGTCAAAAATAACAAATTTCAAGATAGCAAATGTCAAAGATGTCAAATGACAAATGTCACAATGCTAAATGTCAAAAATGAAAAGTGTCACCATGAAAAATGTCAAAAATGACAAATTTCAAGATGGCAAATGTCAAAGATGTCAAATGACAAATGTCACAATGCTAAATGTCAAAAATGAAAAGTGTCACCATGAAAAATGTCAAAAATAACAAATTTCAAGATGGCAAATGTCAAAGATGTCAAATGACAAATGTCACAATGCTAAATGTCAAAAATGAAAAGTGTCACCATGAAAAATGTCAAAAATGACAAATTTCAAGATGGCAAATGTCAAAACTGACAAATGTCACAATGCTAAATGTCAAAAATAATAAGTGTCACCATGAAAAATGTCAAAAATGACAAATTTCTGGATGGCAAATGTCCAAGATGTCAAATGACAAATGTCACAATGCTAAATGTCAAAAATGACAAATTTCAAGATGGCAAATGTCAAAGATGTCAAATGACAAATGTCACAATGCTAAATGTCAAAAATGAAAAGTGTCACCATGAAAAATGTCAAAAATGACAAATTTCAAGATGGCAAATGTCAAAGATGTCAAATGACAAATGTCACAATGCTAAATGTCAAAAATGAAAAGTGTCACCATGAAAAATGTCAAAAATAACAAATTTCAAGATGGCAAATGTCAAAGATGTCAAATGACAAATGTCACAATGCTAAATGTCAAAAATGAAAAGTGTCACCATGAAAAATGTCAAAAATGACAAATTTCAAGATGGCAAATGTCAAAGATGTCAAATGACAAATTTCACAATGCTAAATGTCAAAAATGAAAAGTGTCACCATGAAAAATGTCAAAAATGACAAATTTCAAGATGGCAAATGTCAAAGATGTCAAATGACAAATGTCACAATGCTAAATGTCAAAAATAAAAAGTGTCACCATGAAAAATATCAAAAATCACAAATTTCAAGATGGCAAATGTCAAAGATGTCAAATGACAAATGTCGCAATGCTAAATGTCAAAAATGAAAAGTGTCACCATGAAAAATGTCAAAAATGACAAATTTCAAGATGGCAAATATGAAAACTGACAAATATCACAATGCTAAATGTCAAAAATGATAAGTGTCACCATGAAAAATGTCAAAAATGACAAATTTCAAGATGGCAAATGTCCAAGATGTCAAATGACAAATGTCACAATGCTAAATGTCAAAAATGAAAAGTGTCACCATGAAAAATGTCAAAAATGACAAATTTCAAGATGGCAAATGTCAAAGATGTCAAATGACAAATGTCACAATGCTAAATGTCAAAAATAAAAAGTGTCAAAAATGACAAATTTCAAGATGGCAAATGTCTAAGATGTCAAATGACAAATGTCACAATGCTAAATGTCAAAAATGAAAAGTGTCACCATGAAAAATGTCAAAAATAACAAATTTCAAGATGGCAAATGTCCAAGATGTCAAATGACAAATGTCACAATGCTAAATGTCAAAAATGACAAATTTCAAGATGGCAAATGTCAAAGATGTCAAATGACAAATGTCACAATGCCAAATGTCAAAAATGAAAAGTGTCACCATAAAAAATGTCAAAAATGACAAATTTCAAGATGGCAAATGTCAAAGATGTCAAATGACAAATGTCACAATGCTAAATGTCAAAAATGAAAAGTGTCACCATAAAAAATGTCAAAAATAACAAATTTCAAGATGGCAAATGTCAAAGATGTCAAAACTGACAAATGTCACAATGCTAAATGTCAAAAATGATAAGTGTCACCATGAAAAATGTCAAAAATGACAAATTTCAAGATGGCAAATGTCCAAGATGTCAAATGACAAATGTCACAATGCTAAATGTCAAAAATGAAAAGTGTCACCATGAAAAATGTCAAAAATAACAAATTTCAAGATGGCAAATGTCAAAGATGTCAAATGACAAATGTCACAATGCTAAATGTCAAAAATGAAAAGTGTCACCATGAAAAATGTCAAAAATGACAAATTTTAAGATGGCAAATGTCAAAACTGACAAATGTCATAAGGCTAAATGTCAAAAATCATAAGTGTCACCATGAAAAATGTCAAAAATGACAAATTTCAAGATGGCAAATGTCCAAGATGTCAAATGACAAATGTCACAATGCTAAATGTCAAAAATGACAAATTTCAAGATGGCAAATGTCAAAGATGTCAAATGACAAATGTCACAATGCTAAATGTCAAAAATGAAAAGTGTCACCATCAAAAATGTCAAAAATGACAAATTTCAAGATTGCAAATGTCAAAGATGTCAAATGACAAATGTCACAATGCTAAATGTCAAAAATGAAAAGTGTCACCATGAAAAATGTCAAAAATAACAAATTTCAAGATGGCAAATGTCAAAGATGTCAAATGACAAATGTCACAATGCTAAATGTCAAAAATGAAAAGTGTCACCATGAAAAATGTCAAAAATGACAAATTTCAAGATGGCAAATGTCAAAACTGACAAATGTCACAATGCTAAATGTCAAAAATGATAAGTGTCACCATGAAAAATGTCAAAAATGACAAATTTCAAGATGGCAAATGTCCAAGATGTCAAATGACAAATGTCACAATGCTAAATGTCAAAAATGACAAATTTCAAGATGGCAAATATCAAAGATGTCAAATGAAAAATGTCACAATGATAAATGTCAAAAATGAAAAGTGTCACCATGAAAAATGTCAAAAATAACAAATTTCAAGATGGCAAATGTCAAAGATGTCAAATGACAAATATCACAATGCTAAATGTCAAAAATGAAAAGTGTCCCCATGAAAAATGTCAAAAATGACAAATTTCAAGATGGCAAATGTCAAAGATGTCAAATGACAAATGTCACAATGCTAAATCTCAAAAATGAAAAGTGTCACCATGAAAAATGTCAAAAATAACAAATTTCAAGATGGCAAATGTCAAAGATGTCAAATGACAAATGTCACAATGCTAAATGTCAAAAATGAAAAGTGTCACCATGAAAAATGTCAAAAATGACAAATTTCAAGATGGCAAATGTCAAAGATGTCAAATGACAAATGTAACAATGCTAAATGTCAAAAATGAAAAGTGTCACCATGAAAAATGTCAAAAATGACAAATTTTAAGATGGCAAATGTCAAAGATGTCAAATGACAAATGTCACAATGCTAAATGTCAAAAATAAAAAGTGTCACCATGAAAAATATCAAAAATCACAATTTTCAAGATGGCAAATGTCAAAGATGTCAAATGACAAATGTCACAATGCTAAATGTCAAAAATGAAAAGTGTCACCATGAAAAATGTCAAAAATGACAAATTTCAAGATGGCAAATATGAAAACTGACAAATATCACAATGCTAAATGTCAAAAATGATAAGTGTCACCATGAAAAATGTCAAAAATGACAAATTTCAAGATGGCAAATGTCCAAGATGTCAAATGACAAATGTCACAATGCTAAATGTCAAAAATGAAAAGTGTCACCATGAAAAATGTCAAAAATGACAAATTTCAAGATGGCAAATGTCAAAGATGTCAAATGACAAATGTCACAATGCTAAATGTCAAAAATAAAAAGTGTCAAAAATGACAAATTTCAAGATGGCAAATGTCCAAGATGTCAAATGACAAATGTCACAATGCTAAATGTAAAAAATGAAAAGTGTCACCATGAAAAATGTCAAAAATGACAAATTTCAAGATGGCAAATGTCAAAGATGTCAAATGACAAATGTCACAATGCTAAATGTCAAAAATAAAAAGTGTCAAAAATGACAAATTTCAAGATGGCAAATGTCTAAGATGTCAAATGACAAATGTCACAATGCTAAATGTCAAAAATGAAAAGCGTCACCATGAAAAATGTCAAAAATAACAAATTTCAAGATGGCAAATGTCCAAGATGTCAAATGACAAATGTCACAATGCTAAATGTCAAAAATGACAAATTTCAAGATGGCAAATGTCAAAGATGTCAAATGACAAATGTCACAATGCTAAATGTCAAAAATGAAAAGTGTCACCATGAAAAATGTCAAAATAACAAATTTCAAGATGGCAAATGTCAAAGATGTCAAATGACAAATGTCACAATGCTAAATGTCAAAAATGAAAAGTGTCAACATAAAAAATGTCAAAAGTGGCAAATTTTAAGATGGCAAATGTCAAAACTGACAAATGTCATAATGCTAAATGTCAAAAATGATAAGTGCCACCATGAAAAATGTCAAAAATGACAAATTTCAAGATGGCAAATGTCCAAGATGTCAAATGACAAATGTCACAATGCTAAATGTCAAAAATGACAAATTTCAAGATGGCAAATGTCAAAGATGTCAAATGACACATGTCACAATGCTAAATGTCAAAAATGAAAAGTGTCACCATGAAAAATGTCAAAAATGACAAATTTCAAGATGGCAAATGTCAAAGATGTCAAATGACAAGTGTCACAATGCTAAATGTCAAAAATGAAAAGTGTCACCATGAAAAATGTCAAAAATAACAAATTTCAAGATGGCAAATGTCAAACATGTCAAATGACAAATGTCACAATGCTAAATGTCAAAAATGAAAAGTGTCACCATGAAAAATGTCAAAAATGACAAATTTCAAGATGGCAAATGTCAAAACTGACAAATGTCACAATGCTAAATGTCAAAAATGATAAGTGTCACCATGAAAAATGTCAAAAATGACAAATTTCAAGATGGCAAATGTCAAAGATGTCAAATGACAAATGTCACAATGCTAAATGTCAAAAATGAAAAGTGTCACCAGGAAAAATGTCAAAAATAACAAATTTCAAGATGGCAAATGTCAAAGATGTCAAATGACAAATTTCACAATGCTAAATGTCAAAAATGACAAATTTCAAGATGGCAAATGTCAAAGATGTCAAATGACAAATGTCACAATGCTAAATGTCAAAAATGATAAGTGTCACCATGAAAAATGTCAAAAATAACAAATTTCAAGATGGCAAATGTCCAAGATGTCAAATGACAAATGTCACAATGCTAAATGTCAAAAATGAAAAATTTCAAGATGGCAAATGTCAAAGATGTCAACTGACAAATTTCACAATGCTAAACGTCACAAATGAAAAGTGTCACCATGAAAAATGTCAAAAATGACAAATTTTAAGATGGCAAATGTCAAAGATGTCAAATGACAAATGTCACAATGCTAAATGTCAAAAATGAAAAGTGTCACCCTGAAAAATGTCAAAAATAACAAATTTCAAGATGGCAAATATCAAAGATGTCAAATGACAAATTTCACAATGCTTAATGTCAAAAATGATAAGTGTCACCATGAAAAATGTCAAAAATGACAAATTTCAAGATGGCAAATGTCCAAGATGTCAAATGACAAATGTCACAATGCTTAATGTCAAAAATGACAAATTTCAAGATGGCAAATGACAAATGTCACAATGCTAAATGTCAAAAATGAAAAGTGTCACCATGAAAAATGTCAAAAATGACAAATTTCAAAATGGCAAATGTCAAAAATGTCAAATGACAAATGTCACAATGCTAAATGTCAAAAATGAAAAGTGTCACCATGAAAAATGTCAAAAATGACAAATTTTAAGATGGCAAATATCAAAGATGTCAAATGACAAATGTCACAATGCTAAATGTCAAAAATGAAAAGTGTCACCATGAAAAATGTCAAAAATAACAAATTTCAAGATGGCAAATGTCAAAGATGTCAAATGACAAATGTCACAATGCTAAATGTCAAAAATGAAAAGTGTCACCATGAAAAATGTCAAAAATGACAAATTTTAAGATGGCAAATGTCAAAGATGTCAAATGACAAATGTCACAAAGCTAAATGTCAAAAATGAAAAGTGTCACCATGAAAAATGTCAAAAATAACAAATTTCAAGATGGCAAATGTCAAAGATGTCAAATGACAAATGTTACAATGCTAAATGTCAAAAATGAAAAGTGTCACCATGAAAAATGTCAAAAATGACAAATTTCAAGATGGCAAATGTCAAAACTGACAAATGTCACAATGCTAAATGTCAAAAATGATAAGTGTCACCATGAAAAATGTCAAAAATGACAAATTTCAAGATGGCAAATGTCCAAGATGTCAAATGACAAATGTCACAATGCTAGATGTCAAAAATGACAAATTTCAAGATGGCAAATGTCAAAGATGTCAAATGACAAATGTCACAATGCTAAATGTCAAAAATGAAAAGTGTCACCATGAAAAATGTCAAAAATGACAAATTTCAAGATGGCAAATGTCAAAGATGTCAAATGACAAATGTCACAATGCTAAATGTCAAAAATGAAAAGTGTCACCATGAAAAATGTCAAAAATAACAAATTTCAAGATGGCAAATGTCAAAGATGTCAAGTGACAAATGTCACAATGCTAAATGTCAAAAATGAAAAGTGTCACCATGAAAAATATCAAAAATGTCAAATTTCAAGATGGCAAATGTCAAAGATGTCAAATGACAAATGTCACAAGGCTAAATGTCAAAAATGAAAAGTGTCACCATGAAAAAGGTCAAAAATGACAAATTTCAAGATGGCAAATGTCAAAGATGTCAAATGACAAATGTCACAATGCTAAATGTCAAAAATGAAAAGTGTCACCATGAAAAATGTCAAAAATGTCAAAGATGTCAAATGACAAATGTCACAATGCTAAATGTCAAAAATGAAAAGTGTCACCATGAAAAATGTCAAAAATGACAAATTTCAAGATGGCAAATGTCAAAACTGACAAATGTCACAATGCTAAATGTCAAAAATGACAAATTTCAAGATGGCAAATGTCCAAGATGTCAAATGACAAATGTCACAATGCTAAATGTCAAAAATGAAAAGTGTCACCATAAAAAATGTCAAAAATGACAAATTTCAAGATGGCAAATGTAAAAGATGTCAAATGACAAATGTCACAATGCTAAATGTCAAAAATGAAAAGTGTCAAAAATGACAAATTTAAAGATGGCAAATGTCTAAGATGTCAAATGACAAATGTCACAATGCTAAATGTCAAAAATGAAAAGTGTCACCGTGAAAAATGTCAAAAATGACAAATTTCAAGATGGCAAATGACAAATGTCACAATGCTAAATGTCAAAAATGAAAAGTGTCACCATGAAAAATGTCAAAAATGACAAATTTCAAAATGGCAAATGTCAAAAATGTCAAATGACAAATGTCACAATGCTAAATGTCAAAAATGAAAAGTGTCACCATGAAAAATGTCAAAAATGACAAATTTTAAGATGGCAAATATCAAAGATGTCAAATGACAAATGTCACAATGCTAAATGTCAAAAATGAAAAGTGTCACCATGAAAAATGTCAAAAATAACAAATTTCAAGATGGCAAATGTCAAAGATGTCAAATGACAAATGTCACAATGCTAAATGTCAAAAATGAAAAGTGTCACCATGAAAAATGTCAAAAATGACAAATTTTAAGATGGCAAATGTCAAAGATGTCAAATGACAAATGTCACAAAGCTAAATGTCAAAAATGAAAAGTGTCACCATGAAAAATGTCAAAAATAACAAATTTCAAGATGGCAAATGTCAAAGATGTCAAATGACAAATGTTACAATGCTAAATGTCAAAAATGAAAAGTGTCACCATGAAAAATGTCAAAAATGACAAATTTCAAGATGGCAAATGTCAAAACTGACAAATGTCACAATGCTAAATGTCAAAAATGATAAGTGTCACCATGAAAAATGTCAAAAATGACAAATTTCAAGATGGCAAATGTCCAAGATGTCAAATGACAAATGTCACAATGCTAGATGTCAAAAATGACAAATTTCAAGATGGCAAATGTCAAAGATGTCAAATGACAAATGTCACAATGCTAAATGTCAAAAATGAAAAGTGTCACCATGAAAAATGTCAAAAATGACAAATTTCAAGATGGCAAATGTCAAAGATGTCAAATGACAAATGTCACAATGCTAAATGTCAAAAATGAAAAGTGTCACCATGAAAAATGTCAAAAATAACAAATTTCAAGATGGCAAATGTCAAAGATGTCAAGTGACAAATGTCACAATGCTAAATGTCAAAAATGAAAAGTGTCACCATGAAAAATATCAAAAATGTCAAATTTCAAGATGGCAAATGTCAAAGATGTCAAATGACAAATGTCACAAGGCTAAATGTCAAAAATGAAAAGTGTCACCATGAAAAAGGTCAAAAATGACAAATTTCAAGATGGCAAATGTCAAAGATGTCAAATGACAAATGTCACAATGCTAAATGTCAAAAATGAAAAGTGTCACCATGAAAAATGTCAAAAATGTCAAAGATGTCAAATGACAAATGTCACAATGCTAAATGTCAAAAATGAAAAGTGTCACCATGAAAAATGTCAAAAATGACAAATTTCAAGATGGCAAATGTCAAAACTGACAAATGTCACAATGCTAAATGTCAAAAATGACAAATTTCAAGATGGCAAATGTCCAAGATGTCAAATGACAAATGTCACAATGCTAAATGTCAAAAATGAAAAGTGTCACCATAAAAAATGTCAAAAATGACAAATTTCAAGATGGCAAATGTAAAAGATGTCAAATGACAAATGTCACAATGCTAAATGTCAAAAATGAAAAGTGTCAAAAATGACAAATTTAAAGATGGCAAATGTCTAAGATGTCAAATGACAAATGTCACAATGCTAAATGTCAAAAATGAAAAGTGTCACCGTGAAAAATGTCAAAAATGACAAATTTCAAGATGGCAAATGTCAAAGATGTCAAATGACAAATGTCACAATGATAAATGTCAAAAATGAAAAGTGTCACCATGAAAAATGTCAAAAATGACAAATTTCAAGATGGCAAATGTCAAAGATGTCAAATGACAAATGTCACAATGCTAAATGTCAAAAATGAAAAATGTCCCCATGAAAAATGTCAATAATGACAACTTTCAAAATGGCAAATGTCAAAGATGTCAAATGACAAATGTCACAATGCTAAATGTCAAAAATGAAAAGTGTCACCATGAAAAATGTCAAAAATGACAAATTTCAAGATGGCAAATGTCAAAAATGTCAAATATGACAAATGTCACAATGATAAATGTCAAAAAAGAAAAGTGTCACCATGAAAAATGTCAAAAATGACAAATTTTAAGATGGCAAATGTCAAAGATGTCAAATGACAAATGTCACAATGCTAAATGTCAAAAATGAAAAGTGTCACCATGAAAAATGTCAAAAATGACAAATTTCAAGATGGCAAAAATCAAAGATGTCAAATGACAAATGTCACAATGCTAAATGTCAAAAATGAAAAATTTCAAGATGGCAAATGTCAAAGATGTCAAATGACAAATGACACAATGCTAAATGTCAAAAATGAAAAGTGTCACCATGAAAAATGTCAAAAATGACAAATTTCAAGATGGCAAATGTCAAAGATGTCAAATGACAAATGTCACAATGCTAAATGTCAAAAATGAAAAGTGTCACCATGAAAAATGTCAAAAATGACAAATTTCAAGATGGCAAATGTCAAAGATGTCAAATGACAAATGTCACAATGCTAAATGTCAAAAATGAAAAGTGTCACCATGAAAAATGTCAAAAATAACAAATTTTAAGATGGCAAATATCAAAGATGTCAAAACTGACAAATGTCACAATGCTAAATGTCAAAAATGATAAGTGTCACCATGAAAAATGTCAAAAATGACAAATTTCAAGATGGCAAATGTCCAAGATGTTAAATGACAAATGTCACAATGCTAAATGTCAAAAATGACAAATTTCAAGATGGCAAATGTCAAAGATGTCAAATGACAAATGTCACAATGCTAAATGTCAAAAATGAAAAGTGTCACCATGAAAAATGTTAAAAATGACAAATTTCAAGATGGCAAATGTCAAAGATGTCAAATGACAAATGTCACAATGCTAAATGTCAAAAATGAAAAGTGTCACCATGAAAAATGTCAAAAATGACAAATTTCAAGATGGCAAATGTCAAAGATGTCAAATAACAAATGTCACAATGCTAAATGTCAAAAATG
This sequence comes from Altica lythri, assembly GCA_964028335.1. Taxonomy (NCBI): domain Eukaryota; kingdom Metazoa; phylum Arthropoda; class Insecta; order Coleoptera; family Chrysomelidae; genus Altica; species Altica lythri. The sequence goes on along the minus strand of OZ034800.1, from coordinate 9,225,956 downwards.
AAAAGTGTCACCATGAAAAATGTCAAAAATGACAAATTTCAAGATGGCAAATATCAAAGATGTCAAATGACAAATGTCACAATGCTAAATGTCAAAAATGACAAATTTCAAGATGGCAAATGTCAAAGATGACAAATGTCACAATGCTAAATGTCAAAAATGAAAAGTGTCACCATGAAAAATGTCAAAAATGACAAATTTCAAGATGGCAAATGTCAAAGATGTCAAATAACAAATGTCACAATGCTAAATGTCAATAATGAAAAGTGTCTCCATGAAAAATGTCAAAAATAACAAATTTCAAGATGGCAAATGTCAAAGATGTCAAATGACAAATGTCACAATGTTAAATGTCAAAAATGAAAAGTGTCACCATGAAAAATGTCAAAAATGACAAATTTCAAGATGGCAAATGTCAAAACTGACAAATGTCACAATGCTAAATGTCAAAAATGATAAGTGTCACCCTGAAAAATGTCAAAAATGACAAATTTCAGGATGGCAAATGTCCAAGATGTCAAATGACAAATGTCACAATGCTAAATGTCAAAAATGACAAATTTCAAGATGGCAAATGTCAAAGATGTCAAATGACAAATGTCACAATGCTAAATGTCAAAAATGAAAAGTGTCACCATGAAAAATGTCAAAAATGACAAATTTCAAGATGGCAAATGTCAAAGATGTCAAATGACAAATGTCACAATGCTAAATGTCAAAAATGAAAAGTGTCACCATGAAAAATGTCAAAAATAACAAATTTCAAGATGGCAAATGTCAAAGATGTCAAATGACAAATGTCACAATGCTAAATGTCAAAAATGAAAAGTGTCACCATGAAAAATGTCAAAAATGACAAATTTCAAGATGGCAAATGTCAAAGATGTCAAATGTCACAATGCTAAATGTCAAAAATGAAAAGTGTCACCATGAAAAATGTCAAAAATGACAAATTTCAAGATGGCAAATGTCAAAGATGTCAAATGACAAATGTTACAATGCTAAATGTCAAAAATAAAAAGTGTCACCATGAAAAATATCAAAAATCACAAATTTCAAGATGGCAAATGTCAAAGATGTCAAATGACAAATGTCACAATGCTAAATGTCAAAAATGAAAAGTGTCACCATGAAAAATGTCAAAAATGACAAATTCCAAGATGGCAAATATGAAAACTGACAAATATCACAAGGCTAAATGTCAAAAATGATAAGTGTCACCATGAAAAATGTCAAAAATGACAAATTTCAAGATGGCAAATGTCCAAGATGTCAAATGACAAATGTCACAATGCTAAATGTCAAAAATGAAAAGTGTCACCATGAAAAATGTCAAAAATGACAAATTTCAAGATGGCAAATGTCAAAGATGTCAAATGACAAATGTCACAATGCTAAATGTCAAAAATGAAAAGTGTCAAAAATGACAAATTTCAAGATGGCAAATGTCTAAGATGTCAAATGACAAATGTCACAATGCTAAATGTCAAAAATGAAAAGTGTCACCGTGAAAAATGTCAAAAATGACAAATTTCAAGATGGCAAATGTCAAAGATGTCAAATGACAAATATCACAATGCTAAATGTCAAAAATGAAAAGTGTCACCATGAAAAATGTCAAAAATGACAAATTTCAAGATGGCAAATGTCAAAAATGTCGAATGACAAATGTCACAATGCTAAATGTCAAAAATGAAAAGTGTCCCCATAAAAAATGTCAATAATGACAAATTGCAAGATGGCAAATGTCAAAGATGTCAAATGACAAATGTCACAATGATAAATGTCAAAAATGAAAAGTGTCACCATGAAAAATGTCAAAAAGGACAAATTTCAAGATGGCAAATGTCAAAGATGTCAAATGACAAATGTCACAATGCTAAATGTCAAAAATAAAAAGTGTCAAAAATGACAAATTTCAAGATGGCAAATGTCTAAGATGTGAAATGACAAATGTCACAATGCTAAATGTCAAAAATGAAAAGTGTCACAGTGAAAAATGTCAAAAATGACAAATTTCAAGATGGTAAATGTCAAAACTGACAAATGTCACAATGCTAAATGTCAAAAACGATAAGTGTCACCATGAAAAATGTCAAAACTGACAAATTTCAAGATGGCAAATGTCCGAGATGTCAAATGACAAATGTCACAATGCTATATGTCAAAAATGAAAAGTGTCACCATGAAAAATGTCAAAAATGACAAATTTCAAGATGGCAAATGTAAAAGATGTCAAATGACAAATGTCACAATGATAAATGTCAAAAATGAAAAGTGTCAAAAATGACAAATTTCAAGATGGCAAATGTCTAAGATGTCAAATGACAAATGTCACAATGCTAAATGTCAAAAATGAAAAGTGTCACCGTGAAAAATGTCAAAAATGACAAATTTCAAGATGGCAAATGTCAAAGATGTCAAATGACAAATATCACAATGCTAAATGTCAAAAATGAAAAGTGTCACCATGAAAAATGTCAAAAATGACAAATTTCAAGATGGCAAATGTCAAAAATGTCGAATGACAAATGTCACAATGCTAAATGTCAAAAATGAAAAGTGTCCCCATAAAAAATGTCAATAATGACAAATTTCAAGATGGGAAATGTCAAAGATGTCAAATGACAAATGTCACAATGATAAATGTCAAAAATGAAAAGTGTCACCATGAAAAATGTCAAAAAGGACAAATTTCAAGATGGCAAATGTCAAAGATGTCAAATGACAAATGTCACAATGCTAAATGTCAAAAATGAAAAGTGTCACCATGAAAAATGTCAAAAATGACAAATTTCAAGATGGCAAATATCAAAGATGTCAAATGACAAATATCACAATGCTAAATGTCAAAAATGACAAATTTCAAGATGGCAAATGTCAAAGATGTCAAATGACAAATGTCACAATGCTAAATGTCAAAAATGAAAAGTGTCACCATGAAAATTGTCAAAAATGACAAATTTCAAGATGGCAAATGTCAAAGATGTCAAATGACAAATGTCACAATGCTAAATGTCAAAAATGAAAAGTGTCACCATGAAAAATGTCAAAAATAACAAATTTCAAGATGGCAAATGTCAAAGATGTCAAATGACAAATATCACAATGCTAAATGTCAAAAATGAAAAGTGTCACCATGAAAAATGTCAAAAATGACAAATTTCAAGATGGCAAATGTCAAAGATGTCAAATGACAAATGTCACAATGCTAAATGTCAAAAATGAAAAGTGTCACCATGAAAAATGTCAAAAATAACAAATTTCAAGATGGCAAATGTCAAAGATGTCAAATGACAAATGTCACAATGCTAAATGTGAAAAATGAAAAGTGTCACCATGAAAAATGTCAAAAATGGCAAATTTCAAGATGGCAAATGTCAAAGATGTCAAATGACAAATGTCACAATGCTAAATGTCAAAAATGAAAAGTGTCACCATGAAAAATGTCAAAAATAACAAATTTCAAGATGGCAAATGTCAAAGATGTCAAAACTGACAAACGTCACAATGCTAAATGTCAAAAATGATAAGTGTCACCATAAAAAATGTCAATAATGACAAATTTCAAGATGGGAAATGTCAAAGATGTCAAATGACAAATGTCACAATGATAAATGTCAAAAATGAAAAGTGTCACCATGAAAAATGTCAAAAAGGACAAATTTCAAGATGGCAAATGTCAAAGATGTCAAATGACAAATGTCACAATGCTAAATGTCAAAAATGAAAAGTGTCACCATAAAAAATGTCAAAAATGACAAATTTCAAGATGGCAAATATCAAAGATGTCAAATGACAAATATCACAATGCTAAATGTCAAAAATGACAAATTTCAAGATGGCAAATGTCAAAGATGTCAAATGACAAATGTCACAATGCTAAATGTCAAAAATGAAAAGTGTCACCATGAAAATTGTCAAAAATGACAAATTTCAAGATGGCAAATGTCAAAGATGTCAAATGACAAATGTCACAATGCTAAATGTCAAAAATGAAAAGTGTCACCATGAAAAATGTCAAAAATAACAAATTTCAAGATGGCAAATGTCAAAGATGTCAAATGACAAATATCACAATGCTAAATGTCAAAAATGAAAAGTGTCACCATGAAAAATGTCAAAAATGACAAATTTCAAGATGGCAAATGTCAAAGATGTCAAATGACAAATGTCACAATGCTAAATGTCAAAAATGAAAAGTGTCACCATGAAAAATGTCAAAAATAACAAATTTCAATATGGCAAATGTCAAAGATGTCAAATGACAAATGTCACAATGCTAAATGTCAAAAATGAAAAGTGTCACCATGAAAAATGTCAAAAATGACAAATTTCAAGATGGCAAATGTCAAAACTGACAAATGTCACAATGCTAAATGTCAAAAATGATAAGTGTCACCATGAAAAATGTCAAAAATGACAAATTTCAAGATGGCAAATGTCCAAGATGTCAAATGACAAATGTCACAATGCTAAATGTCAAAAATGACAAATTTCAAGATGGCAAATGTCAAAGATGTCAAATGACAAATGTCACAATGCTAAATGTCAAAAATGAAAAGTGTCACCATGAAAAATGTCAAAAATGGCAAATTTCAAGATGGCAAATGTCAAAGATGTCAAATGACAAATGTCACAATGCTAAATGTCAAAAATGAAAAGTGTCACCATGAAAAATGTCAAAAATAACAAATTTCAAGATGGCAAATGTCAAAGATGTCAAAACTGACAAACGTCACAATGCTAAATGTCAAAAATGATAAGTGTCACCATGAAAAATGTCAAAAATGACAAATTTCAAGATGGCAAATGTCCAAGATGTCAAATGACAAATATCACAATGCTAAATGTCAAAAATGACAAATTTCAAGATGGCAAATGTCAAAGATGTCAAATGACAAATGTCACAATGCTAAATGTCAAAAATGAAAAGTGTCACCATGAAAAATGTTAAAAATGACAAATTTCAAGATGGCAAATGTCAATGATGTCAAATGACAAATGTCACAATGCTAAATGTCAAAAATGAAAAGTGTCACCATGAAAAATGTCAAAAATGACAAATTTCAAGATGGCAAATATCAAAGATGTCAAATGACAAATGTCACCATGAAAAATGTCAAAAATAACAAATTTCAAGATTGCAAATGTCAAAGATGTCAAATGACAAATGTCACAATGCTAAATGTCAAAAATAAAAAGTGTCACCATGAAAAATGTCTAAAATGACAAATTTCAAGATGGCAAATGTCAAAGATGTCAAATGACAAATGTCACAATGCTAAATGTCAAAAATAAAAAGTGTCACTATGAAAAATATCAAAAATAACAAACTTCAAGATGGCAAATGTCAAAGATGTCAAATGGCAAATGTCACAATGCTAAATGTCAAAAATGAAAAGTGTCACCATGAAAAATGTCAAAAACGACAAATTTCAAGATGGCAAATGTCAAAACTGACAACTGTCACAATGCTAAATGTCAAAAATGATAAGTGTCACCATGAAAAATGTCAAAAATGACAAATTTTAAGATGGCAAATGTCCAATATGTCAAATGACAAATGTCACAATGCTAAATGTCAAAAATGACAAATTTCAAGATGGCAAATGTCAAAGATGTCAAATGACAAATGTCACAATGCTAAATGTCAAAAATGAAAAGTGTCACCATGAAAAATGTCAAAAATGACAAATTTCAAGATGGCAAATGTCAAAGATGTCAAATGACAAATGTCACAATGCTAAATGTCAAAAATGAAAAGTGTCACCTTGAAAAATGTCAAAAATAACAAATTTTAAGATGGCAAATGTCAAAGATGTCAAATGACAAATGTCACAATGCTAAATGTCAAAAATGAAAAGTGTCACCATGAAAAATGTCAAAAATGACAAATTTCAAGATGGCAAATGTCAAAGATGTCAAATGACAAATGTCACAATGCTAAATGTCAAAAATGATAAGTGTCACCATGAAAAATGTCAAAAATGACAAATTTCAAGATTGCAAATGTCCAAGATGTCAAATGACAAATATCACAATGCTAAATGTCAAAAATGAAAAGTGTCACCATGAAAAATGTCAAAAATGACAAATTTCAAGATGGCAAATGTCAAAGATGTCAAATGACAAATGTCACAATGCTAAATGTCAAAAATAAAAAATGTCAAAAATGACAAATTTCAAGATGGCAAATGTCTAAGATGTCAAATGACAAATGTCACAATGCTAAATGTCAAAACTGAAAAGTGTCACCGTGAAAAATGTCAAAAATGACAAATTTCAAGATGGCAAATGTCAAAGATGTCAAATGACAAATGTCACAATGCTAAATGTCAAAAATGAAAAGTGTCCCCATGACTAATGTCAATAATGACAAATTTCAAGATGGCAAATGTCAAAGATGTCAAATGACAAATGTCACAATGCTAAATGTCAAAAATGAAAAGTGTCACCATAAAAAATGTCAAAAATGACAAATTTCAAGATGGCAAATGTCAAAGATGTCGAATATGACAAATGTCACAATGCTAAATGTCAAAAATGAAAAGTGTCACCATGAAAAATGTAAAAAATGACAAATTTCAAAATGGCAAATGTCAAAGATGTCAAATGACAAATGTCACAATGCTAAATGTCAAAAATGAAAAGTGTCACCACGAAAAATGTCAAAAATGACAAATTTCAAGATGGCAAATATCAAAGATGTCAAATGACAAATGTCACAATGCTAAATGTCAAAAATGACAAATTTCAAGATGGCAAATGTCAAAGATGTCAAATGACAAATGTCACAATGCTAAATGTCAAAAATAAAAAGTGTCACCATGAAAAATGTCAAAAATGACAAATTTCAAGATGGCAAATGTCAAAGATGTCAAATGACAAATGTCACAATGCCAAATGTCAAAAATGAAAAGTGTCACCATGAAAACTGTCAAAAATGACAAATTTCGAGATGGCAAATGTCAAAGATGTCAAATGACAAATGTCACAATGCTAAATGTCAAAAATGAAAAGTGTCACCATGAAAAATGTCAAAAATAACAAATTTCAAGATGGCAAATGTCAAAGATGTCAAATGACAAATGTCACAATGCTAAATGTCTTAAATGAAAAGTGTCACCATGAAAAATGTCAAAAATGACAAATTTCAAGATGGCAAATGTCAAAACTGACAAATGTCACAATGCTAAATGTCAAAAATGACAAATTTCAAGATGGCAAATGTCAAAGATGTCAAATGACAAATGTCACAATGCTAAATGTCAAAAATAAAAAGTGTCACCATGAAAAATGTCAAAAATGACAAATTTCAAGATGGCAAATGTCAAAGATGTCAAATGACAAATGTCACAATGCTAAATGTCAAAAATGAAAAGTGTCACCATGAAAAATGTCAAAAATAACAAATTTCAAGATGGCAAATGTCAAAGATGTCAAATGACAAATGTCACAATGCTAAATGTCAAAAATGAAAAGTGTCACCATAAAATATGTCAAAAATAGCAAATTTCAAGATGGCAAATGTCAAAGATGTCAAATGACAAATGTCACAATGCTAAATGTCAAAAATGAAAAGTGTCACCATGAAAAATGTCAAAAATGACAAATTTCAAGATGGCAAATGTCAAAGATGTCAAATGACAAATGTCACCATGCTAAATGTCAAAAATGAAAAGTGTCACCATGAAAATTCTCAAAAATGAAAAGTGTCACCATGAAAAATGTCAAAAATGACAAATTTCAAGATAGCAAATGTCAAAACTGACAAATATCACAATGCTAAATGTCAAAAATGATAAGTGTCACCATGAAAAATGTCAAAAATGACAAATTTCAAGATGGCAAATGTAAAAGATGTCAAATGACAAATGTCACAATGCTAAATGTCAAAAATGAAAAGTGTCAAAAATGACAAATTTCAAGATGGCAAATGTCTAAGATGTCAAATGACAAATGTCACAATGCTAAATGTCAAAAATGAAAAGTGTCATCGTGAAAAATGTCAAAAATGACAATTTTCAAGATGGCAAATGTCAAAGATGTCAAATGACAAATGTCACAATGCTAAATGTCAAAAATGAAAAGTGTCACCCTGAAAAATGTCAAAAATAACAAATTTCAAGATGGCAAATATCAAAGATGTCAAATGACAAATTTCACAATGCTAAATGTCAAAAATGATAAGTGTCACCATGAAAAATGTCAAAAATGACAAATTTCAAGATGGCAAATGTCCAAGATGTCAAATGACAAATGTCACAATGCTAAATGTCAAAAATGACAAATTTCAAGATGGCAAATGTCAAAGATGTCAACTGACAAATTTCACAATGCTAAACGTCACAAATGAAAAGTGTCACCATGAAAAATGTCAAAAATGACAAATTTTAAGATGGCAAATGTCAAAGATGTCAAATGACAAATGTCACAATGCTAAATGTCAAAAATGAAAAGTGTCACCCTGAAAAATGTCAAAAATAACAAATTTCAAGATGGCAAATATCAAAGATGTCAAATGACAAATTTCACAATGCTAAATGTCAAAAATGATAAGTGTCACCATGAAAAATGTCAAAAATGACAAATTTCAAGATAGCAAATGTCCAAGATGTCAAATGACAAATGTCACAATGCTAAATGTCAAAAATGAAAAGTGTCACCATGAAAAATGTCAAAAATGACAAATTTCAAGATGGCAAATGTCCAAGATGTCAAATGACAAATGTCACAATGCTTAATGTCAAAAATGACAAATTTCAAGATGGCAAATGACAAATGTCACAATGCTAAATGTCAAAAATGAAAAGTGTCACCATGAAAAATGTCAAAAATGACAAATTTCAAAATGGCAAATGTCAAAAATGTCAAATGACAAATGTCACAATGCTAAATGTCAAAAATGAAAAGTGTCACCATGAAAAATGTCAAAAATGACAAATTTTAAGATGGCAAATATCAAAGATGTCAAATGACAAATGTCACAATGCTAAATGTCAAAAATGAAAAGTGTCACCATGAAAAATGTCAAAAATAACAAATTTCAAGATGGCAAATGTCAAAGATGTCAAATGACAAATGTCACAATGCTAAATGTCAAAAATGAAAAGTGTCACCATGAAAAATGTCAAAAATGACAAATTTTAAGATGGCAAATGTCAAAGATGTCAAATGACAAATGTCACAAAGCTAAATGTCAAAAATGAAAAGTGTCACCATGAAAAATGTCAAAAATAACAAATTTCAAGATGGCAAATGTCAAAGATGTCAAATGACAAATGTTACAATGCTAAATGTCAAAAATGAAAAGTGTCACCATGAAAAATGTCAAAAATGACAAATTTCAAGATGGCAAATGTCAAAACTGACAAATGTCACAATGCTAAATGTCAAAAATGATAAGTGTCACCATGAAAAATGTCAAAAATGACAAATTTCAAGATGGCAAATGTCCAAGATGTCAAATGACAAATGTCACAATGCTAGATGTCAAAAATGACAAATTTCAAGATGGCAAATGTCAAAGATGTCAAATGACAAATGTCACAATGCTAAATGTCAAAAATGAAAAGTGTCACCATGAAAAATGTCAAAAATGACAAATTTCAAGATGGCAAATGTCAAAGATGTCAAATGACAAATGTCACAATGCTAAATGTCAAAAATGAAAAGTGTCACCATGAAAAATGTCAAAAATAACAAATTTCAAGATGGCAAATGTCAAAGATGTCAAGTGACAAATGTCACAATGCTAAATGTCAAAAATGAAAAGTGTCACCATGAAAAATATCAAAAATGTCAAATTTCAAGATGGCAAATGTCAAAGATGTCAAATGACAAATGTCACAAGGCTAAATGTCAAAAATGAAAAGTGTCACCATGAAAAAGGTCAAAAATGACAAATTTCAAGATGGCAAATGTCAAAGATGTCAAATGACAAATGTCACAATGCTAAATGTCAAAAATGAAAAGTGTTACCATGAAAAATGTCAAAAATGTCAAAGATGTCAAATGACAAATGTCACAATGCTAAATGTCAAAAATGAAAAGTGTCACCATGAAAAATGTCAAAAATGACAAATTTCAAGATGGCAAATGTCAAAACTGACAAATGTCACAATGCTAAATGTCAAAAATGACAAATTTCAAGATGGCAAATGTCCAAGATGTCAAATGACAAATGTCACAATGCTAAATGTCAAAAATGAAAAGTGTCACCATAAAAAATGTCAAAAATGACAAATTTCAAGATGGCAAATGTAAAAGATGTCAAATGACAAATGTCACAATGCTAAATGTCAAAAATGAAAAGTGTCAAAAATGACAAATTTAAAGATGGCAAATGTCTAAGATGTCAAATGACAAATGTCACAATGCTAAATGTCAAAAATGAAAAGTGTCACCGTGAAAAATGTCAAAAATGACAAATTTCAAGATGGCAAATGTCAAAGATGTCAAATGACAAATGTCACAATGATAAATGTCAAAAATGAAAAGTGTCACCATGAAAAATGTCAAAAATGACAAATTTCAAGATGGCAAATGTCAAAGATGTCAAATGACAAATGTCACAATGCTAAATGTCAAAAATGAAAAATGTCCCCATGAAAAATGTCAATAATGACAACTTTCAAAATGGCAAATGTCAAAGATGTCAAATGACAAATGTCACAATGCTAAATGTCAAAAATGAAAAGTGTCACCATGAAAAATGTCAAAAATGACAAATTTCAAGATGGCAAATGTCAAAAATGTCAAATATGACAAATGTCACAATGATAAATGTCAAAAAAGAAAAGTGTCACCATGAAAAATGTCAAAAATGACAAATTTTAAGATGGCAAATGTCAAAGATGTCAAATGACAAATGTCACAATGCTAAATGTCAAAAATGAAAAGTGTCACCATGAAAAATGTCAAAAATGACAAATTTCAAGATGGCAAATATCAAAGATGTCAAATGACAAATGTCACAATGCTAAATGTCAAAAATGAAAAATTTCAAGATGGCAAATGTCAAAGATGTCAAATGACAAATGACACAATGCTAAATGTCAAAAATGAAAAGTGTCACCATGAAAAATGTCAAAAATGACAAATTTCAAGATGGCAAATGTCAAAGATGTCAAATGACAAATGTCACAATGCTAAATGTCAAAAATGAAAAGTGTCACCATGAAAAATGTCAAAAATGACAAATTTCAAGATGGCAAATGTCAAAGATGTCAAATGACAAATGTCACAATGCTAAATGTCAAAAATGAAAAGTGTCACCATGAAAAATGTCAAAAATAACAAATTTTAAGATGGCAAATATCAAAGATGTCAAAACTGACAAATGTCACAATGCTAAATGTCAAAAATGATAAGTGTCACCATGAAAAATGTCAAAAATGACAAATTTCAAGATGGCAAATGTCCAAGATGTTAAATGACAAATGTCACAATGCTAAATGTCAAAAATGACAAATTTCAAGATGGCAAATGTCAAAGATGTCAAATGACAAATGTCACAATGCTAAATGTCAAAAATGAAAAGTGTCACCATGAAAAATGTTAAAAATGACAAATTTCAAGATGGCAAATGTCAAAGATGTCAAATGACAAATGTCACAATGCTAAATGTCAAAAATGAAAAGTGTCACCATGAAAAATGTCAAAAATGACAAATTTCAAGATGGCAAATGTCAAAGATGTCAAATAACAAATGTCACAATGCTAAATGTCAAAAATGAAAAGTGTCACCATGAAAAATGTCAAAAATGACAAATTTCAAGATGGCAAATATCAAAGATGTCAAATGACAAATGTCACAATGCTAAATGTCAAAAATGACAAATTTCAAGATGGCAAATGTCAAAGATGACAAATGTCACAATGCTAAATGTCAAAAATGAAAAGTGTCACCATGAAAAATGTCAAAAATGACAAATTTCAAGATGGCAAATGTCAAAGATGTCAAATAACAAATGTCACAATGCTAAATGTCAATAATGAAAAGTGTCACCATGAAAAATGTCAAAAATAACAAATTTCAAGATGGCAAATGTCAAAGATGTCAAATGACAAATGTCACAATGTTAAATGTCAAAAATGAAAAGTGTCACCATGAAAAATGTCAAAAATGACAAATTTCAAGATGGCAAATGTCAAAACTGACAAATGTCACAATGCTAAATGTCAAAAATGATAAGTGTCACCATGAAAAATGTCAAAAATGACAAATTTCAGGATGGCAAATGTCCAAGATGTCAAATGACAAATGTCACAATGCTAAATGTCAAAAATGACAAATTTCAAGATGGCAAATGTCAAAGATGTCAAATGACAAATGTCACAATGCTAAATGTCAAAAATGAAAAGTGTCACCATGAAAAATGTCAAAAATGACAAATTTCAAGATGGCAAATGTCAAAGATGTCAAATGACAAATGTCACAATGCTAAATGTCAAAAATGAAAAGTGTCACCATGAAAAATGTCAAAAATAACAAATTTCAAGATGGCAAATGTCAAAGATGTCAAATGACAAATGTCACAATGCTAAATGTCAAAAATGAAAAGTGTCACCATGAAAAATGTCAAAAATGACAAATTTCAAGATGGCAAATGTCAAAGATGTCAAATGTCACAATGCTAAATGTCAAAAATGAAAAGTGTCACCATGAAAAATGTCAAAAATGACAAATTTCAAGATGGCAAATGTCAAAGATGTCAAATGACAAATGTTACAATGCTAAATGTCAAAAATAAAAAGTGTCACCATGAAAAATATCAAAAATCACAAATTTCAAGATGGCAAATGTCAAAGATGTCAAATGACAAATGTCACAATGCTAAATGTCAAAAATGAAAAGTGTCACCATGAAAAATGTCAAAAATGACAAATTTCAAGATGGCAAATATGAAAACTGACAAATATCACAAGGCTAAATGTCAAAAATGATAAGTGTCACCATGAAAAATGTCAAAAATGACAAATTTCAAGATGGCAAATGTCCAAGATGTCAAATGACAAATGTCACAATGCTAAATGTCAAAAATGAAAAGTGTCACCATGAAAAATGTCAAAAATGACAAATTTCAAGATGGCAAATGTCAAAGATGTCAAATGACAAATGTCACAATGCTAAATGTCAAAAATGAAAAGTGTCAAAAATGACAAATTTCAAGATGGCAAATGTCTAAGATGTCAAATGACAAATGTCACAATGCTAAATGTCAAAAATGAAAAGTGTCACCGTGAAAAATGTCAAAAATGACAAATTTCAAGATGGCAAATGTCAAAGATGTCAAATGACAAATATCACAATGCTAAATGTCAAAAATGAAAAGTGTCACCATGAAAAATGTCAAAAATGACAAATTTCAAGATGGCAAATGTCAAAAATGTCGAATGACAAATGTCACAATGCTAAATGTCAAAAATGAAAAGTGTCCCCATAAAAAATGTCAATAATGACAAATTGCAAGATGGCAAATGTCAAAGATGTCAAATGACAAATGTCACAATGATAAATGTCAAAAATGAAAAGTGTCACCATGAAAAATGTCAAAAAGGACAAATTTCAAGATGGCAAATGTCAAAGATGTCAAATGACAAATGTCACAATGCTAAATGTCAAAAATAAAAAGTGTCAAAAATGACAAATTTCAAGATGGCAAATGTCTAAGATGTGAAATGACAAATGTCACAATGCTAAATGTCAAAAATGAAAAGTGTCACCATGAAAAAGGTCAAAAATGACAAATTTCAAGATGGCAAATGTCAAAGATGTCAAATGACAAATGTCACAATGCTAAATGTCAAAAATGAAAAGTGTTACCATGAAAAATGTCAAAAATGTCAAAGATGTCAAATGACAAATGTCACAATGCTAAATGTCAAAAATGAAAAGTGTCACCATGAAAAATGTCAAAAATGACAAATTTCAAGATGGCAAATGTCAAAACTGACAAATGTCACAATGCTAAATGTCAAAAATGACAAATTTCAAGATGGCAAATGTCCAAGATGTCAAATGACAAATGTCACAATGCTAAATGTCAAAAATGAAAAGTGTCACCATAAAAAATGTCAAAAATGACAAATTTCAAGATGGCAAATGTAAAAGATGTCAAATGACAAATGTCACAATGCTAAATGTCAAAAATGAAAAGTGTCAAAAATGACAAATTTAAAGATGGCAAATGTCTAAGATGTCAAATGACAAATGTCACAATGCTAAATGTCAAAAATGAAAAGTGTCACCGTGAAAAATGTCAAAAATGACAAATTTCAAGATGGCAAATGTCAAAGATGTCAAATGACAAATGTCACAATGATAAATGTCAAAAATGAAAAGTGTCACCATGAAAAATGTCAAAAATGACAAATTTCAAGATGGCAAATGTCAAAGATGTCAAATGACAAATGTCACAATGCTAAATGTCAAAAATGAAAAATGTCCCCATGAAAAATGTCAATAATGACAACTTTCAAAATGGCAAATGTCAAAGATGTCAAATGACAAATGTCACAATGCTAAATGTCAAAAATGAAAAGTGTCACCATGAAAAATGTCAAAAATGACAAATTTCAAGATGGCAAATGTCAAAAATGTCAAATATGACAAATGTCACAATGATAAATGTCAAAAAAGAAAAGTGTCACCATAAAATGTCAAAAATGACAAATTTTAAGATGGCAAATGTCAAAGATGTCAAATGACAAATGTCACAATGCTAAATGTCAAAAATGAAAAGTGTCACCATGAAAAATGTCAAAAATGACAAATTTCAAGATGGCAAATATCAAAGATGTCAAATGACAAATGTCACAATGCTAAATGTCAAAAATGAAAAATTTCAAGATGGCAAATGTCAAAGATGTCAAATGACAAATGACACAATGCTAAATGTCAAAAATGAAAAGTGTCACCATGAAAAATGTCAAAAATGACAAATTTCAAGATGGCAAATGTCAAAGATGTCAAATGACAAATGTCACAATGCTAAATGTCAAAAATGAAAAGTGTCACCATGAAAAATGTCAAAAATGACAAATTTCAAGATGGCAAATGTCAAAGATGTCACAATGCTAAATGTCAAAAATGAAAAGTGTCACCATGAAAAATGTCAAAAATAACAAATTTTAAGATGGCAAATATCAAAGATGTCAAAACTGACAAATGTCACAATGCTAAATGTCAAAAATGATAAGTGTCACCATGAAAAATGTCAAAAATGACAAATTTCAAGATGGCAAATGTCCAAGATGTTAAATGACAAATGTCACAATGCTAAATGTCAAAAATGACAAATTTCAAGATGGCAAATGTCAAAGATGTCAAATGACAAATGTCACAATGCTAAATGTCAAAAATGAAAAGTGTCACCATGAAAAATGTTAAAAATGACAAATTTCAAGATGGCAAATGTCAAAGATGTCAAATGACAAATGTCACAATGCTAAATGTCAAAAATGAAAAGTGTCACCATGAAAAATGTCAAAAATGACAAATTTCAAGATGGCAAATGTCAAAGATGTCAAATAACAAATGTCACAATGCTAAATGTCAAAAATGAAAAGTGTCACCATGAAAAATGTCAAAAATGACAAATTTCAAGATGGCAAATATCAAAGATGTCAAATGACAAATGTCACAATGCTAAATGTCAAAAATGACAAATTTCAAGATGGCAAATGTCAAAGATGACAAATGTCACAATGCTAAATGTCAAAAATGAAAAGTGTCACCATGAAAAATGTCAAAAATGACAAATTTCAAGATGGCAAATGTCAAAGATGTCAAATAACAAATGTCACAATGCTAAATGTCAATAATGAAAAGTGTCACCATGAAAAATGTCAAAAATAACAAATTTCAAGATGGCAAATGTCAAAGATGTCAAATGACAAATGTCACAATGTTAAATGTCAAAAATGAAAAGTGTCACCATGAAAAATGTCAAAAATGACAAATTTCAAGATGGCAAATGTCAAAACTGACAAATGTCACAATGCTAAATGTCAAAAATGATAAGTGTCACCATGAAAAATGTCAAAAATGACAAATTTCAGGATGGCAAATGTCCAAGATGTCAAATGACAAATGTCACAATGCTAAATGTCAAAAATGACAAATTTCAAGATGGCAAATGTCAAAGATGTCAAATGACAAATGTCACAATGCTAAATGTCAAAAATGAAAAGTGTCACCATGAAAAATGTCAAAAATGACAAATTTCAAGATGGCAAATGTCAAAGATGTCAAATGACAAATGTCACAATGCTAAATGTCAAAAATGAAAAGTGTCACCATGAAAAATGTCAAAAATAACAAATTTCAAGATGGCAAATGTCAAAGATGTCAAATGACAAATGTCACAATGCTAAATGTCAAAAATGAAAAGTGTCACCATGAAAAATGTCAAAAATGACAAATTTCAAGATGGCAAATGTCAAAGATGTCAAATGTCACAATGCTAAATGTCAAAAATGAAAAGTGTCACCATGAAAAATGTCAAAAATGACAAATTTCAAGATGGCAAATGTCAAAGATGTCAAATGACAAATGTTACAATGCTAAATGTCAAAAATAAAAAGTGTCACCATGAAAAATATCAAAAATCACAAATTTCAAGATGGCAAATGTCAAAGATGTCAAATGACAAATGTCACAATGCTAAATGTCAAAAATGAAAAGTGTCACCATGAAAAATGTCAAAAATGACAAATTTCAAGATGGCAAATATGAAAACTGACAAATATCACAAGGCTAAATGTCAAAAATGATAAGTGTCACCATGAAAAATGTCAAAAATGACAAATTTCAAGATGGCAAATGTCCAAGATGTCAAATGACAAATGTCACAATGCTAAATGTCAAAAATGAAAAGTGTCACCATGAAAAATGTCAAAAATGACAAATTTCAAGATGGCAAATGTCAAAGATGTCAAATGACAAATGTCACAATGCTAAATGTCAAAAATGAAAAGTGTCAAAAATGACAAATTTCAAGATGGCAAATGTCTAAGATGTCAAATGACAAATGTCACAATGCTAAATGTCAAAAATGAAAAGTGTCACCGTGAAAAATGTCAAAAATGACAAATTTCAAGATGGCAAATGTCAAAGATGTCAAATGACAAATATCACAATGCTAAATGTCAAAAATGAAAAGTGTCACCATGAAAAATGTCAAAAATGACAAATTTCAAGATGGCAAATGTCAAAAATGTCGAATGACAAATGTCACAATGCTAAATGTCAAAAATGAAAAGTGTCCCCATAAAAAATGTCAATAATGACAAATTGCAAGATGGCAAATGTCAAAGATGTCAAATGACAAATGTCACAATGATAAATGTCAAAAATGAAAAGTGTCACCATGAAAAATGTCAAAAAGGACAAATTTCAAGATGGCAAATGTCAAAGATGTCAAATGACAAATGTCACAATGCTAAATGTCAAAAATAAAAAGTGTCAAAAATGACAAATTTCAAGATGGCAAATGTCTAAGATGTGAAATGACAAATGTCACAATGCTAAATGTCAAAAATGAAAAGTGTCACAGTGAAAAATGTCAAAAATGACAAATTTCAAGATGGTAAATGTCAAAACTGACAAATGTCACAATGCTAAATGTCAAAAACGATAAGTGTCACCATGAAAAATGTCAAAACTGACAAATTTCAAGATGGCAAATGTCCGAGATGTCAAATGACAAATGTCACAATGCTATATGTCAAAAATGAAAAGTGTCACCATGAAAAATGTCAAAAATGACAAATTTCAAGATGGCAAATGTAAAAGATGTCAAATGACAAATGTCACAATGATAAATGTCAAAAATGAAAAGTGTCAAAAATGACAAATTTCAAGATGGCAAATGTCTAAGATGTCAAATGACAAATGTCACAATGCTAAATGTCAAAAATGAAAAGTGTCACCGTGAAAAATGTCAAAAATGACAAATTTCAAGATGGCAAATGTCAAAGATGTCAAATGACAAATATCACAATGCTAAATGTCAAAAATGAAAAGTGTCACCATGAAAAATGTCAAAAATGACAAATTTCAAGATGGCAAATGTCAAAAATGTCGAATGACAAATGTCACAATGCTAAATGTCAAAAATGAAAAGTGTCCCCATAAAAAATGTCAATAATGACAAATTTCAAGATGGGAAATGTCAAAGATGTCAAATGACAAATGTCACAATGATAAATGTCAAAAATGAAAAGTGTCACCATGAAAAATGTCAAAAAGGACAAATTTCAAGATGGCAAATGTCAAAGATGTCAAATGACAAATGTCACAATGCTAAATGTCAAAAATGAAAAGTGTCACCATGAAAAATGTCAAAAATGACAAATTTCAAGATGGCAAATATCAAAGATGTCAAATGACAAATATCACAATGCTAAATGTCAAAAATGACAAATTTCAAGATGGCAAATGTCAAAGATGTCAAATGACAAATGTCACAATGCTAAATGTCAAAAATGAAAAGTGTCACCATGAAAATTGTCAAAAATGACAAATTTCAAGATGGCAAATGTCAAAGATGTCAAATGACAAATGTCACAATGCTAAATGTCAAAAATGAAAAGTGTCACCATGAAAAATGTCAAAAATAACAAATTTCAAGATGGCAAATGTCAAAGATGTCAAATGACAAATATCACAATGCTAAATGTCAAAAATGAAAAGTGTCACCATGAAAAATGTCAAAAATGACAAATTTCAAGATGGCAAATGTCAAAGATGTCAAATGACAAATGTCACAATGCTAAATGTCAAAAATGAAAAGTGTCACCATGAAAAATGTCAAAAATAACAAATTTCAAGATGGCAAATGTCAAAGATGTCAAATGACAAATGTCACAATGCTAAATGTCAAAAATGAAAAGTGTCACCATGAAAAATGTCAAAAATGACAAATTTCAAGATGGCAAATGTCAAAACTGACAAATGTCACAATGCTAAATGTCAAAAATGATAAGTGTCACCATGAAAAATGTCAAAAATGACAAATTTCAAGATGGCAAATGTCCAAGATGTCAAATGACAAATGTCACAATGCTAAATGTCAAAAATGACAAATTTCAAGATGGCAAATATCAAAGATGTCAAATGACAAATGTCACAATGCTAAATGTCAAAAATGAAAAGTGTCACCATGAAAAATGTCAAAAATGGCAAATTTCAAGATGGCAAATGTCAAAGATGTCAAATGACAAATGTCACAATGCTAAATGTCAAAAATGAAAAGTGTCACCATGAAAAATGTCAAAAATAACAAATTTCAAGATGGCAAATGTCAAAGATGTCAAAACTGACAAACGTCACAATGCTAAATGTCAAAAATGATAAGTGTCACCATAAAAAATGTCAATAATGACAAATTTCAAGATGGGAAATGTCAAAGATGTCAAATGACAAATGTCACAATGATAAATGTCAAAAATGAAAAGTGTCACCATGAAAAATGTCAAAAATGACAAATTTCAAGATGGCAAATATCAAAGATGTCAAATGACAAATATCACAATGCTAAATGTCAAAAATGACAAATTTCAAGATGGCAAATGTCAAAGATGTCAAATGACAAATGTCACAATGCTAAATGTCAAAAATGAAAAGTGTCACCATGAAAATTGTCAAAAATGACAAATTTCAAGATGGCAAATGTCAAAGATGTCAAATGACAAATGTCACAATGCTAAATGTCAAAAATGAAAAGTGTCACCATGAAAAATGTCAAAAATAACAAATTTCAAGATGGCAAATGTCAAAGATGTCAAATGACAAATGTCACAATGCTAAATGTCAAAAATGAAAAGTGTCACCGTGAAAAATGTCAAAAATGACAAATTTCAAGATGGCAAATGTCAAAGATGTCAAATGACAAATATCACAATGCTAAATGTCAAAAATGAAAAGTGTCACCATGAAAAATGTCAAAAATGACAAATTTCAAGATGGCAAATGTCAAAAATGTCGAATGACAAATGTCACAATGCTAAATGTCAAAAATGAAAAGTGTCCCCATAAAAAATGTCAATAATGACAAATTGCAAGATGGCAAATGTCAAAGATGTCAAATGACAAATGTCACAATGATAAATGTCAAAAATGAAAAGTGTCACCATGAAAAATGTCAAAAAGGACAAATTTCAAGATGGCAAATGTCAAAGATGTCAAATGACAAATGTCACAATGCTAAATGTCAAAAATAAAAAGTGTCAAAAATGACAAATTTCAAGATGGCAAATGTCTAAGATGTGAAATGACAAATGTCACAATGCTAAATGTCAAAAATGAAAAGTGTCACAGTGAAAAATGTCAAAAATGACAAATTTCAAGATGGTAAATGTCAAAACTGACAAATGTCACAATGCTACATGTCAAAAACGATAAGTGTCACCATGAAAAATGTCAAAACTGACAAATTTCAAGATGGCAAATGTCCGAGATGTCAAATGACAAATGTCACAATGCTATATGTCAAAAATGAAAAGTGTCACCATGAAAAATGTCAAAAATGACAAATTTCAAGATGGCAAATGTAAAAGATGTCAAATGACAAATGTCACAATGATAAATGTCAAAAATGAAAAGTGTCAAAAATGACAAATTTCAAGATGGCAAATGTCTAAGATGTCAAATGACAAATGTCACAATGCTAAATGTCAAAAATGAAAAGTGTCACCGTGAAAAATGTCAAAAATGACAAATTTCAAGATGGCAAATGTCAAAGATGTCAAATGACAAATATCACAATGCTAAATGTCAAAAATGAAAAGTGTCACCATGAAAAATGTCAAAAATGACAAATTTCAAGATGGCAAATGTCAAAAATGTCGAATGACAAATGTCACAATGCTAAATGTCAAAAATGAAAAGTGTCCCCATAAAAAATGTCAATAATGACAAATTTCAAGATGGGAAATGTCAAAGATGTCAAATGACAAATGTCACAATGATAAATGTCAAAAATGAAAAGTGTCACCATGAAAAATGTCAAAAAGGACAAATTTCAAGATGGCAAATGTCAAAGATGTCAAATGACAAATGTCACAATGCTAAATGTCAAAAATGAAAAGTGTCACCATGAAAAATGTCAAAAATGACAAATTTCAAGATGGCAAATATCAAAGATGTCAAATGACAAATATCACAATGCTAAATGTCAAAAATGACAAATTTCAAGATGGCAAATGTCAAAGATGTCAAATGACAAATGTCACAATGCTAAATGTCAAAAATGAAAAGTGTCACCATGAAAATTGTCAAAAATGACAAATTTCAAGATGGCAAATGTCAAAGATGTCAAATGACAAATGTCACAATGCTAAATGTCAAAAATGAAAAGTGTCACCATGAAAAATGTCAAAAATAACAAATTTCAAGATGGCAAATGTCAAAGATGTCAAATGACAAATATCACAATGCTAAATGTCAAAAATGAAAAGTGTCACCATGAAAAATGTCAAAAATGACAAATTTCAAGATGGCAAATGTCAAAGATGTCAAATGACAAATGTCACAATGCTAAATGTCAAAAATGAAAAGTGTCACCATGAAAAATGTCAAAAATAACAAATTTCAAGATGGCAAATGTCAAAGATGTCAAATGACAAATGTCACAATGCTAAATGTCAAAAATGAAAAGTGTCACCATGAAAAATGTCAAAAATGACAAATTTCAAGATGGCAAATGTCAAAACTGACAAATGTCACAATGCTAAATGTCAAAAATGATAAGTGTCACCATGAAAAATGTCAAAAATGACAAATTTCAAGATGGCAAATGTCCAAGATGTCAAATGACAAATGTCACAATGCTAAATGTCAAAAATGACAAATTTCAAGATGGCAAATATCAAAGATGTCAAATGACAAATGTCACAATGCTAAATGTCAAAAATGAAAAGTGTCACCATGAAAAATGTCAAAAATGGCAAATTTCAAGATGGCAAATGTCAAAGATGTCAAATGACAAATGTCACAATGCTAAATGTCAAAAATGAAAAGTGTCACCATGAAAAATGTCAAAAATAACAAATTTCAAGATGGCAAATGTCAAAGATGTCAAAACTGACAAACGTCACAATGCTAAATGTCAAAAATGATAAGTGTCACCATAAAAAATGTCAATAATGACAAATTTCAAGATGGGAAATGTCAAAGATGTCAAATGACAAATGTCACAATGATAAATGTCAAAAATGAAAAGTGTCACCATGAAAAATGTCAAAAATGACAAATTTCAAGATGGCAAATATCAAAGATGTCAAATGACAAATATCACAATGCTAAATGTCAAAAATGACAAATTTCAAGATGGCAAATGTCAAAGATGTCAAATGACAAATGTCACAATGCTAAATGTCAAAAATGAAAAGTGTCACCATGAAAATTGTCAAAAATGACAAATTTCAAGATGGCAAATGTCAAAGATGTCAAATGACAAATGTCACAATGCTAAATGTCAAAAATGAAAAGTGTCACCATGAAAAATGTCAAAAATAACAAATTTCAAGATGGCAAATGTCAAAGATGTCAAATGACAAATATCACAATGCTAAATGTCAAAAATGAAAAGTGTCACCATGAAAAATGTCAAAAATGACAAATTTCAAGATGGCAAATGTCAAAGATGTCAAATGACAAATGTCACAATGCTAAATGTCAAAAATGAAAAGTGTCACCATGAAAAATGTCAAAAATAACAAATTTCAAGATGGCAAATGTCAAAGATGTCAAATGACAAATGTCACAATGCTAAATTTCAAAAATGAAAAGTGTCACCATGAAAAATGTCAAAAATGACAAATTTCAAGATGGCAAATGTCAAAACTGACAAATGTCACAATGCTAAATGTCAAAAATGATAAGTGTCACCATGAAAAATGTCAAAAATGACAAATTTCAAGATGGCAAATGTCCAAGATGTCAAATGACAAATGTCACAATGCTAAATGTCAAAAATGACAAATTTCAAGATGGCAAATGTCAAAGATGTCAAATGACAAATGTCACAATGCTAAATGTCAAAAATGAAAAGTGTCACCATGAAAAATGTCAAAAATGGCAAATTTCAAGATGGCAAATGTCAAAGATGTCAAATGACAAATGTCACAATGCTAAATGTCAAAAATGAAAAGTGTCACCATGAAAAATGTCAAAAATAACAAATTTCAAGATGGCAAATGTCAAAGATGTCAAAACTGACAAACGTCACAATGCTAAATGTCAAAAATGATAAGTGTCACCATGAAAAATGTCAAAAATGACAAATTTCAAGATGGCAAATGTCCAAGATGTCAAATGACAAATATCACAATGCTAAATGTCAAAAATGACAAATTTCAAGATGGCAAATGTCAAAGATGTCAAATGACAAATGTCACAATGCTAAATGTCAAAAATGAAAAGTGTCACCATGAAAAATGTTAAAAATGACAAATTTCAAGATGGCAAATGTCAATGATGTCAAATGACAAATGTCACAATGCTAAATGTCAAAAATGAAAAGTGTCACCATGAAAAATGTCAAAAATGACAAATTTCAAGATGGCAAATATCAAAGATGTCAAATGACAAATGTCACCATGAAAAATGTCAAAAATAACAAATTTCAAGATTGCAAATGTCAAAGATGTCAAATGACAAATGTCACAATGCTAAATGTCAAAAATGAAAAGTGTCACCATGAAAAATGTCTAAAATGACAAATTTCAAGATGGCAAATGTCAAAGATGTCAAATGACAAATGTCACAATGCTAAATGTCAAAAATAAAAAGTGTCACTATGAAAAATATCAAAAATAACAAACTTCAAGATGGCAAATGTCAAAGATGTCAAATGGCAAATGTCACAATGCTAAATGTCAAAAATGAAAAGTGTCACCATGAAAAATGTCAAAAATGACAAATTTCAAGATGGCAAATGTCAAAACTGACAAATGTCACAATGCTAAATGTCAAAAATGATAAGTGTCACCATGAAAAATGTCAAAAATGACAAATTTTAAGATGGCAAATGTCCAATATGTCAAATGACAAATGTCACAATGCTAAATGTCAAAAATGACAAATTTCAAGATGGCAAATGTCAAAGATGTCAAATGACAAATGTCACAATGCTAAATGTCAAAAATGAAAAGTGTCACCATGAAAAATGTCAAAAATGACAAATTTCAAGATGGCAAATGTCAAAGATGTCAAATGACAAATGTCACAATGCTAAATGTCAAAAATGAAAAGTGTCACCTTGAAAAATGTCAAAAATAACAAATTTTAAGATGGCAAATGTCAAAGATGTCAAATGACAAATGTCACAATGCTAAATGTCAAAAATGAAAAGTGTCACCATGAAAAATGTCAAAAATGACAAATTTCAAGATGGCAAATGTCAAAGATGTCAAATGACAAATGTCACAATGCTAAATGTCAAAAATGATAAGTGTCACCATGAAAAATGTCAAAAATGACAAATTTCAAGATTGCAAATGTCCAAGATGTCAAATGACAAATATCACAATGCTAAATGTCAAAAATGAAAAGTGTCACCATGAAAAATGTCAAAAATGACAAATTTCAAGATGGCAAATGTCAAAGATGTCAAATGACAAATGTCACAATGCTAAATGTCAAAAATAAAAAATGTCAAAAATGACAAATTTCAAGATGGCAAATGTCTAAGATGTCAAATGACAAATGTCACAATGCTAAATGTCAAAACTGAAAAGTGTCACCGTGAAAAATGTCAAAAATGACAAATTTCAAGATGGCAAATGTCAAAGATGTCAAATGACAAATGTCACAATGCTAAATGTCAAAAATGAAAAGTGTCCCCATGACAAATGTCAATAATGACAAATTTCAAGATGGCAAATGTCAAAGATGTCAAATGACAAATGTCACAATGCTAAATGTCAAAAATGAAAAGTGTCACCATAAAAAATGTCAAAAATGACAAATTTCAAGATGGCAAATGTCAAAGATGTCGAATATGACAAATGTCACAATGCTAAATGTCAAAAATGAAAAGTGTCACCATGAAAAATGTAAAAAATGACAAATTTCAAAATGGCAAATGTCAAAGATGTCAAATGACAAATGTCACAATGCTAAATGTCAAAAATGAAAAGTGTCACCACGAAAAATGTCAAAAATGACAAATTTCAAGATGGCAAATATCAAAGATGTCAAATGACAAATGTCACAATGCTAAATGTCAAAAATGACAAATTTCAAGATGGCAAATGTCAAAGATGTCAAATGACAAATGTCACAATGCTAAATGTCAAAAATAAAAAGTGTCACCATGAAAAATGTCAAAAATGACAAATTTCAAGATGGCAAATGTCAAAGATGTCAAATGACAAATGTCACAATGCCAAATGTCAAAAATGAAAAGTGTCACCATGAAAACTGTCAAAAATGACAAATTTCGAGATGGCAAATGTCAAAGATGTCAAATGACAAATGTCACAATGCTAAATGTCAAAAATGAAAAGTGTCACCATGAAAAATGTCAAAAATAACAAATTTCAAGATGGCAAATGTCAAAGATGTCAAATGACAAATGTCACAATGCTAAATGTCTTAAATGAAAAGTGTCACCATGAAAAATGTCAAAAATGACAAATTTCAAGATGGCAAATGTCAAAACTGACAAATGTCACAATGCTAAATGTCAAAAATGACAAATTTCAAGATGGCAAATGTCAAAGATGTCAAATGACAAATGTCACAATGCTAAATGTCAAAAATAAAAAGTGTCACCATGAAAAATGTCAAAAATGACAAATTTCAAGATGGCAAATGTCAAAGATGTCAAATGACAAATGTCACAATGCTAAATGTCAAAAATGAAAAGTGTCACCATGAAAAATGTCAAAAATAACAAATTTCAAGATGGCAAATGTCAAAGATGTCAAATGACAAATGTCACAATGCTAAATGTCAAAAATGAAAAGTGTCACCATAAAATATGTCAAAAATAGCAAATTTCAAGATGGCAAATGTCAAAGATGTCAAATGACAAATGTCACAATGCTAAATGTCAAAAATGAAAAGTGTCACCATGAAAAATGTCAAAAATGACAAATTTCAAGATGGCAAATGTCAAAGATGTCAAATGACAAATGTCACCATGCTAAATGTCAAAAATGAAAAGTGTCACCATGAAAATTCTCAAAAATGAAAAGTGTCACCATGAAAAATGTCAAAAATGACAAATTTCAAGATAGCAAATGTCAAAACTGACAAATATCACAATGCTAAATGTCAAAAATGATAAGTGTCACCATGAAAAATGTCAAAAATGACAAATTTCAAGATGGCAAATGTAAAAGATGTCAAATGACAAATGTCACAATGCTAAATGTCAAAAATGAAAAGTGTCAAAAATGACAAATTTCAAGATGGCAAATGTCTAAGATGTCAAATGACAAATGTCACAATGCTAAATGTCAAAAATGAAAAGTGTCATCGTGAAAAATGTCAAAAATGACAATTTTCAAGATGGCAAATGTCAAAGATGTCAAATGACAAATGTCACAATGCTAAATGTCAAAAATGAAAAGTGTCACCCTGAAAAATGTCAAAAATAACAAATTTCAAGATGGCAAATATCAAAGATGTCAAATGACAAATTTCACAATGCTAAATGTCAAAAATGATAAGTGTCACCATGAAAAATGTCAAAAATGACAAATTTCAAGATGGCAAATGTCCAAGATGTCAAATGACAAATGTCACAATGCTAAATGTCAAAAATGACAAATTTCAAGATGGCAAATGTCAAAGATGTCAACTGACAAATTTCACAATGCTAAACGTCACAAATGAAAAGTGTCACCATGAAAAATGTCAAAAATGACAAATTTTAAGATGGCAAATGTCAAAGATGTCAAATGACAAATGTCACAATGCTAAATGTCAAAAATGAAAAGTGTCACCCTGAAAAATGTCAAAAATAACAAATTTCAAGATGGCAAATATCAAAGATGTCAAATGACAAATTTCACAATGCTAAATGTCAAAAATGATAAGTGTCACCATGAAAAATGTCAAAAATGACAAATTTCAAGATAGCAAATGTCCAAGATGTCAAATGACAAATGTCACAATGCTAAATGTCAAAAATGAAAAGTGTCACCATGAAAAATGTCAAAAATGACAAATTTTAAGATGGCAAATGTCAAAGATGTCAAATGACAAATGTCACAAAGCTAAATGTCAAAAATGAAAAGTGTCACCATGAAAAATGTCAAAAATAACAAATTTCAAGATGGCAAATGTCAAAGATGTCAAATGACAAATGTTACAATGCTAAATGTCAAAAATGAAAAGTGTCACCATGAAAAATGTCAAAAATGACAAATTTCAAGATGGCAAATGTCAAAACTGACAAATGTCACAATGCTAAATGTCAAAAATGATAAGTGTCACCATGAAAAATGTCAAAAATGACAAATTTCAAGATGGCAAATGTCCAAGATGTCAAATGACAAATGTCACAATGCTAAATGTCAAAAATGACAAATTTTAAGATGGCAAATGTCAAAGATGTCAAATGACAAATGTCACAATGCTAAATGTCAAAAGTGAAAAGTGTCACCATGAAAAATGTCAAAAATGACAAATTTCAAGATGGCAAATGTCAAAGATGTCAAATGACAAATGTCACAATGCTAAATGTCAAAAATGAAAAGTGTCACCATGAAAAATGTCAAAAATAACAAATTTCAAGATGGCCAATGTCAAAGATGTCAAGTGACAAATGTCACAATGCTAAATGTCAAAAATGAAAAGTGTCACCATGAAAAATATCAAAAATGTCAAATTTCAAGATGGCAAATGTCAAAGATGTCAAATGACAAATGTCACAAGGCTAAATGTCAAAAATGAAAAGTGTCACCATGAAAAATGTCAAAAATGACAAATTTCAAGATGGCAAATGTCAAAGATGTCAAATGACAAATGTCACAATGCTAAATGTCAAAAATGAAAAGTGTCACCATGAAAAATGTCAAAAATGTCAAAGATGTCAAATGACAAATGTCACAATGCTAAATGTCAAAAATGAAAAGTGTCACCATGAAAAATGTCAAAAATGACAAATTTCAAGATGGCAAATGTCAAAACTGACAAATGTCACAATGCTAAATGTCAAAAATGACAAATTTCAAGATGGCAAATGTCCAAGATGTCAAATGACAAATGTCACAATGCTAAATGTCAAAAATGAAAAGTGTCACCATAAAAAATGTCAAAAATAACAAATTTCAAGATGGCAAATGTAAAAGATGTCAAATGACAAATGTCACAATGCTAAATGTCAAAAATGAAAAGTGTCAAAAATTACAAATTTAAAGATGGCAAATGTCTAAGATGTCAAATGACAAATGTCACAATGCTAAATGTCAAAAATGAAAAGTGTCACCGTGAAAAATGTCAAAAATGACAAATTTCAAGATGGCAAATGTCAAAGATGTCAAATGACAAATGTCACAATGATAAATGTCAAAAATGAAAAGTGTCACCATGAAAAATGTCAAAAATGACAAATTTCAAGATGGCAAATGTCAAAGATGTCAAATGACAAATGTCACAATGCTAAATGTCAACAATGACAAATGTCCCCATGAAAAATGTCAATAATGACAACTTTCAAAATGGCAAATGTCAAAGATGTCAAATGACAAATGTCACAATGCTAAATGTCAAAAATGAAAAGTGTCACCATGAAAAATGTCAAAAATGACAAATTTCAAGATGGCAAATGTCAAAGATGTCGAATATGACAAATGTCACAATGATAAATGTCAAAAAAGAAAAGTGTCACCATGAAAAATGTCAAAAATGACAAATTTCAAGATGGCAAATGTCAAAGATGTCAAATGACAAATGTCACAATGCTAAATGTCAAAAATGAAAAGTGTCACCATAAAATATGTCAAAAATAGCAAATTTCAAGATGGCAAATGTCAAAGATGTCAAATGACAAATGTCACAATGCTAAATGTCAAAAATGAAAAGTGTCACCATGAAAAATGTCAAAAATGACAAATTTCAAGATGGCAAATGTCAAAGATGTCAAATGACAAATGTCACCATGCTAAATGTCAAAAATGAAAAGTGTCACCATGAAAATTCTCAAAAATGAAAAGTGTCACCATGAAAAATGTCAAAAATGACAAATTTCAAGATAGCAAATGTCAAAACTGACAAATATCACAATGCTAAATGTCAAAAATGATAAGTGTCACCATGAAAAATGTCAAAAATGACAAATTTCAAGATGGCAAATGTAAAAGATGTCAAATGACAAATGTCACAATGCTAAATGTCAAAAATGAAAAGTGTCAAAAATGACAAATTTCAAGATGGCAAATGTCTAAGATGTCAAATGACAAATGTCACAATGCTAAATGTCAAAAATGAAAAGTGTCATCGTGAAAAATGTCAAAAATGACAATTTTCAAGATGGCAAATGTCAAAGATGTCAAATGACAAATGTCACAATGCTAAATCTCAAAAATGAAAAGTGTCACCCTGAAAAATGTCAAAAATAACAAATTTCAAGATGGCAAATATCAAAGATGTCAAATGACAAATTTCACAATGCTAAATGTCAAAAATGATAAGTGTCACCATGAAAAATGTCAAAAATGACAAATTTCAAGATGGCAAATGTCCAAGATGTCAAATGACAAATGTCACAATGCTAAATGTCAAAAATGACAAATTTCAAGATGGCAAATGTCAAAGATGTCAACTGACAAATTTCACAATGCTAAACGTCACAAATGAAAAGTGTCACCATGAAAAATGTCAAAAATGACAAATTTTAAGATGGCAAATGTCAAAGATGTCAAATGACAAATGTCACAATGCTAAATGTCAAAAATGAAAAGTGTCACCCTAAAAAATGTCAAAAATAACAAATTTCAAGATGGCAAATATCAAAGATGTCAAATGACAAATTTCACAATGCTAAATGTCAAAAATGATAAGTGTCACCATGAAAAATGTCAAAAATGACAAATTTCAAGATAGCAAATGTCCAAGATGTCAAATGACAAATGTCACAATGCTAAATGTCAAAAATGAAAAGTGTCACCATGAAAAATGTCAAAAATGACAAATTTTAAGATGGCAAATGTCAAAGATGTCAAATGACAAATGTCACAAAGCTAAATGTCAAAAATGAAAAGTGTCACCATGAAAAATGTCAAAAATAACAAATTTCAAGATGGCAAATGTCAAAGATGTCAAATGACAAATGTTACAATGCTAAATGTCAAAAATGAAAAGTGTCACCATGAAAAATGTCAAAAATGACAAATTTCAAGATGGCAAATGTCAAAACTGACAAATGTCACAATGCTAAATGTCAAAAATGATAAGTGTCACCATGAAAAATGTCAAAAATGACAAATTTCAAGATGGCAAATGTCAAAGATGTCAAATGACAAATGTCACAATGCTAAATGTCAACAATGAAAAATGTCCCCATGAAAAATGTCAATAATGACAACTTTCAAAATGGCAAATGTCAAAGATGTCAAATGACAAATGTCACAATGCTAAATGTCAAAAATGAAAAGTGTCACCATGAAAAATGTCAAAAATGACAAATTTCAAGATGGCAAATGTCAAAGATGTCGAATATGACAAATGTCACAATGATAAATGTCAAAAAAGAAAAGTGTCACCATGAAAAATGTCAAAAATGACAAATTTCAAGATGGCAAATGTCAAAGATGTCAAATGACAAATGTCACAATGCTAAATGTCAAAAATGAAAAGTGTCACCATGAAAAATGTCAAAAATGACAAATTTCAAGATGGCAAATATCAAAGATGTCAAATGACAAATGTCACAATGCTAAATGTCAAAAATGAAAAATTTCAAGATGGCAAATGTCAAAGATGTCAAATGACAAATGACACAATGCTAAATGTCAAAAATGAAAAGTGTCACCATGAAAAATGTCAAAAATGACAAATTTCAAGATGGCAAATGTCAAAGATGTCAAATGACAAATGTCACAATGCTAAATGTCAAAAATGAAAAGTGTCACCATGAAAAATGTCAAAAATGACAAATTTCAAGATGGCAAATGTCAAAGATGTCAAATGACAAATGTCACAATGCTAAATGTCAAAAATGAAAAGTCTCACCATGAAAAATGTCAAAAATAACAAATTTTAAGATGGCAAATATCAAAGATGTCAAAACTGACAAATGTCACAATGCTAAATGTCAAAAATGATAAGTGTCACCATGAAAAATGTCAAAAATGACAAATTTCAAGATGGCAAATGTCCAAGATGTTAAATGACAAATGTCACAATGCTAAATGTCAAAAATGACAAATTTCAAGATGGCAAATGTCAAAGATGTCAAATGACAAATGTCACAATGCTAAATGTCAAAAATGAAAAGTGTCACCATGAAAAATGTTAAAAATGACAAATTTCAAGATGGCAAATGTCAAAGATGTCAAATGACAAATGTCACAATGCTAAATGTCAAAAATGAAAAGTGTCACCATGAAAAATGTCAAAAATGACAAATTTCAAGATGGCAAATGTCAAAGATGTCAAATAACAAATGTCACAATGCTAAATGTCAAAAATGAAAAGTGTCACCATGAAAAATGTCAAAAATGACAAATTTCAAGATGGCAAATATCAAAGATGTCAAATGACAAATGTCACAATGCTAAATGTCAAAAATGACAAATTTCAAGATGGCAAATGTCAAAGATGACAAATGTCACAATGCTAAATGTCAAAAATGAAAAGTGTCACCATGAAAAATGTCAAAAATGACAAATTTCAAGATGGCAAATGTCAAAGATGTCAAATAACAAATGTCACAATGCTAAATGTCAATAATGAAAAGTGTCACCATGAAAAATGTCAAAAATAACAAATTTCAAGATGGCAAATGTCAAAGATGTCAAATGACAAATGTCACAATGCTAAATGTCAAAAATGAAAAGTGTCACCATGAAAAATGTCAAAAATGACAAATTTCAAGATGGCAAATGTCAAAACTGACAAATGTCACAATGCTAAATGTCAAAAATGATAAGTGTCACCATGAAAAATGTCAAAAATGACAAATTTCAAGATGGCAAATGTCCAAGATGTCAAATGACAAATGTCACAATGCTAAATGTCAAAAATGACAAATTTTAAGATGGCAAATGTCAAAGATGTCAAATGACAAATGTCACAATGCTAAATGTCAAAAGTGAAAAGTGTCACCATGAAAAATGTCAAAAATGACAAATTTCAAGATGGCAAATGTCAAAGATGTCAAATGACAAATGTCACAATGCTAAATGTCAAAAATGAAAAGTGTCACCATGAAAAATGTCAAAAATAACAAATTTCAAGATGGCCAATGTCAAAGATGTCAAGTGACAAATGTCACAATGCTAAATGTCAAAAATGAAAAGTGTCACCATGAAAAATATCAAAAATGTCAAATTTCAAGATGGCAAATGTCAAAGATGTCAAATGACAAATGTCACAAGGCTAAATGTCAAAAATGAAAAGTGTCACCATGAAAAATGTCAAAAATGACAAATTTCAAGATGGCAAATGTCAAAGATGTCAAATGACAAATGTCACAATGCTAAATGTCAAAAATGAAAAGTGTCACCATGAAAAATGTCAAAAATGTCAAAGATGTCAAATGACAAATGTCACAATGCTAAATGTCAAAAATGAAAAGTGTCACCATGAAAAATGTCAAAAATGACAAATTTCAAGATGGCAAATGTCAAAACTGACAAATGTCACAATGCTAAATGTCAAAAATGACAAATTTCAAGATGGCAAATGTCCAAGATGTCAAATGACAAATGTCACAATGGTAAATGTCAAAAATGAAAAGTGTCACCATAAAAAATGTCAAAAATGACAAATTTCAAGATGGCAAATGTAAAAGATGTCAAATGACAAATGTCACAATGCTAAATGTCAAAAATGAAAAGTGTCAAAAATGACAAATTTAAAGATGGCAAATGTCTAAGATGTCAAATGACAAATGTCACAATGCTAAATGTCAAAAATGAAAAGTGTCACCGTGAAAAATGTCAAAAATGACAAATTTCAAAATGGCAAATGTCAAAGATGTCAAATGACAAATGTCACAATGATAAATGTCAAAAATGAAAAGTGTCACCATGAAAAATGTCAAAAATGACAAATTTCAAGATGGCAAATGTCAAAGATGTCAAATGACAAATGTCACAATGCTAAATGTCAACAATGAAAAATGTCCCCATGAAAAATGTCAATAATGACAACTTTCAAAATGGCAAATGTCAAAGATGTCAAATGACAAATGTCACAATGCTAAATGTCAAAAATGAAAAGTGTCACCATGAAAAATGTCAAAAATGACAAATTTCAAGATGGCAAATGTCAAAGATGTCGAATATGACAAATGTCACAATGATAAATGTCAAAAAAGAAAAGTGTCACCATGAAAAATGTCAAAAATTACAAATTTCAAGATGGCAAATGTCAAAGATGTCAAATGACAAATGTCACAATGCTAAATGTCAAAAATGAAAAGTGTCACCATGAAAAATGTCAAAAATGACAAATTTCAAGATGGCAAATATCAAAGATGTCAAATGACAAATGTCACAATGCTAAATGTCAAAAATGAAAAATTTCAAGATGGCAAATGTCAAAGATGTCAAATGACAAATGACACAATGCTAAATGTCAAAAATGAAAAGTGTCACCATGAAAAATGTCAAAAATGACAAATTTCAAGATGGCAAATGTCAAAGATGTCAAATGACAAATGTCACAATGCTAAATGTCAAAAATGAAAAGTGTCACCATGAAAAATGTCAAAAATGACAAATTTCAAGATGGCAAATGTCAAAGATGTCAAATGACAAATGTCACAATGCTAAATGTCAAAAATGAAAAGTGTCACCATAAAAAATGTCAAAAATAACAAATTTTAAGATGGCAAATATCAAAGATGTCAAAACTGACAAATGTCACAATGCTAAATGTCAAAAATGATAAGTGTCACCATGAAAAATGTCAAAAATGACAAATTTCAAGATGGCAAATGTCCAAGATGTTAAATGACAAATGTCACAATGCTAAATGTCAAAAATGACAAATTTCAAGATGGCAAATGTAAAAGATGTCAAATGACAAATGTCACAATGCTAAATGTCAAAAATGAAAAGTGTCACCATGAAAAATGTTAAAAATGACAAATTTCAAGATGGCAAATGTCAAAGATGTCAAATGACAAATGTCACAATGCTAAATGTCAAAAATGAAAAGTGTCACCATGAAAAATGTCAAAAATGACAAATTTCAAGATGGCAAATGTCAAAGATGTCAAATAACAAATGTCACAATGCTAAATGTCAAAAATGAAAAGTGTCACCATGAAAAATGTCAAAAATGACAAATTTCAAGATGGCAAATATCAAAGATGTCAAATGACAAATGTCACAATGCTAAATGTCAAAAATGACAAATTTCAAGATGGCAAATGTCAAAGATGACAAATGTCACAATGCTAAATGTCAAAAATGAAAAGTGTCACCATGAAAAATGTCAAAAATGACAAATTTCAAGATGGCAAATGTCAAAGATGTCAAATAACAAATGTCACAATGCTAAATGTCAATAATGAAAAGTGTCACCATGAAAAATGTCAAAAATAACAAATTTCAAGATGGCAAATGTCAAAGATGTCAAATGACAAATGTCACAATGCTAAATGTCAAAAATGAAAAGTGTCACCATGAAAAATGTCAAAAATGACAAATTTCAAGATGGCAAATGTCAAAACTGACAAATGTCACAATGCTAAATGTCAAAAATGATAAGTGTCACCATGAAAAATGTCAAAAATGACAAATTTCAGGATGGCAAATGTCCAAGATGTCAAATGACAAATGTCACAATGCTAAATGTCAAAAATGACAAATTTCAAGATGGCAAATGTCAAAGATGTCAAATGACAAATGTCACAATGCTAAATGTCAAAAATGAAAAGTGTCACCATGAAAAATGTCAAAAATGACAAATTTCAAGATGGCAAATGTCAAAGATGTCAAATGACAAATGTCACAATGCTAAATGTCAAAAATGAAAAGTGTCACCATGAAAAATGTCAAAAATAACAAATTTCAAGATGGCAAATGTCAAAGATGTCAAATGACAAATGTCACAATGCTAAATGTCAAAAATGAAAAGTGTCACCATGAAAAATGTCAAAAATGACAAATTTCAAGATGGCAAATGTCAAAGATGTCAAATGTCACAATGCTAAATGTCAAAAATGAAAAGTGTCACCATGAAAAATGTCAAAAATGACAAATTTCAAGATGGCAAATGTCAAAGATGTCAAATGACAAATGTTACAATGCTAAATGTCAAAAATAAAAAGTGTCACCATGAAAAATATCAAAAATCACAAATTTCAAGATGGCAAATGTCAAAGATGTCAAATGACAAATGTCACAATGCTAAATGTCAAAAATGAAAAGTGTCACCATGAAAAATGTCAAAAATGACAAATTTCAAGATGGCAAATATGAAAACTGACAAATATCACAAGGCTAAATGTCAAAAATGATAAGTGTCACCATGAAAAATGTCAAAAATGACAAATTTCAAGATGGCAAATGTCCAAGATGTCAAATGACAAATGTCACAATGCTAAATGTCAAAAATGAAAAGTGTCACCATGAAAAATGTCAAAAATGACAAATTTCAAGATGGCAAATGTCAAAGATGTCAAATGACAAATGTCACAATGCTAAATGTCAAAAATGAAAAGTGTCAAAAATGACAAATTTCAAGATGGCAAATGTCTAAGATGTCAAATGACAAATGTCACAATGCTAAATGTCAAAAATGAAAAGTGTCACCGTGAAAAATGTCAAAAATGACAAATTTCAAGATGGCAAATGTCAAAGATGTCAAATGACAAATATCACAATGCTAAATGTCAAAAATGAAAAGTGTCACCATGAAAAATGTCAAAAATGACAAATTTCAAGATGGCAAATGTCAAAAATGTCGAATGACAAATGTCACAATGCTAAATGTCAAAAATGAAAAGTGTCCCCATAAAAAATGTCAATAATGACAAATTGCAAGATGGCAAATGTCAAAGATGTCAAATGACAAATGTCACAATGATAAATGTCAAAAATGAAAAGTGTCACCATGAAAAATGTCAAAAAGGACAAATTTCAAGATGGCAAATGTCAAAGATGTCAAATGACAAATGTCACAATGCTAAATGTCAAAAATAAAAAGTGTCAAAAATGACAAATTTCAAGATGGCAAATGTCTAAGATGTGAAATGACAAATGTCACAATGCTAAATGTCAAAAA
This sequence comes from Altica lythri, assembly GCA_964028335.1. Classification (NCBI taxonomy): domain Eukaryota; kingdom Metazoa; phylum Arthropoda; class Insecta; order Coleoptera; family Chrysomelidae; genus Altica; species Altica lythri. The sequence continues at coordinate 9,189,529 of OZ034800.1, read as the reverse complement.
TGAAAAGTGTCACAGTGAAAAATGTCAAAAATGACAAATTTCAAGATGGTAAATGTCAAAACTGACAAATGTCACAATGCTAAATGTAAAAAACGATAAGTGTCACCATGAAAAATGTCAAAACTGACAAATTTCAAGATGGCAAATGTCCGAGATGTCAAATGACAAATGTCACAATGCTATATGTCAAAAATGAAAAGTGTCACCATGAAAAATGTCAAAAATGACAAATTTCAAGATGGCAAATGTAAAAGATGTCAAATGACAAATGTCACAATGCTAAATGTCAAAAATGAAAAGTGTCAAAAATGACAAATTTCAAGATGGCAAATGTCTAAGATGTCAAATGACAAATGTCACAATGCTAAATGTCAAAAATGAAAAGTGTCACCGTGAAAAATGTCAAAAATGACAAATTTCAAGATGGCAAATGTCAAAGATGTCAAATGACAAATATCACAATGCTAAATGTCAAAAATGAAAAGTGTCACCATGAAAAATGTCAAAAATGACAAATTTCAAGATGGCAAATGTCAAAAATGTCGAATGACAAATGTCACAATGCTAAATGTCAAAAATGAAAAGTGTCCCCAAAAAAATGTCAATAATGACAAATTTCAAGATGGGAAATGTCAAAGATGTCAAATGTCACAATGATAAATGTCAAAAATGAAAAGTGTCACCATGAAAAATGTCAAAAAGGACAAATTTCAAGATGGCAAATGTCAAAGATGTCAAATGACAAATGTCACAATGCTAAATGTCAAAAATGAAAAGTGTCACCATGAAAAATGTCAAAAATGACAAATTTCAAGATGGCAAATATCAAAGATGTCAAATGACAAATATCACAATGCTAAATGTCAAAAATGACAAATTTCAAGATGGCAAATGTCAAAGATGTCAAATGACAAATGTCACAATGCTAAATGTCAAAAATGAAAAGTGTCACCATGAAAATTGTCAAAAATGACAAATTTCAAGATGGCAGATGTCAAAGATGTCAAATGACAAATGTCACAATGCTAAATGTCAAAAATGAAAAGTGTCACCATGAAAAATGTCAAAAATAACAAATTTCAAGATGGCAAATGTCAAAGATGTCAAATGACAAATATCACAATGCTAAATGTCAAAAATGAAAAGTGTCACCATGAAAAATGTCAAAAATGACAAATTTCAAGATGGCAAATGTCAAAGATGTCAAATGACAAATGTCACAATGCTAAATGTCAAAAATGAAAAGTGTCACCATGAAAAATGTCAAAAATAACAAATTTCAAGATGGCAAATGTCAAAGATGTCAAATGACAAATGTCACAATGCTAAATGTCAAAAATGAAAAGTGTCACCATGAAAAATGTCAAAAATGACAAATTTCAAGATGGCAAATGTCAAAACTGACAAATGTCACAATGCTAAATGTCAAAAATGATAAGTGTCACCATGAAAAATGTCAAAAATGACAAATTTCAAGATGGCAAATGTCCAAGATGTCAAATGACAAATGTCACAATGCTAAATGTCAAAAATGACAAATTTCAAGATGGCAAATGTCAAAGATGTCAAATGACAAATGTCACAATGCTAAATGTCAAAAATGAAAAGTGTCACCATGAAAAATGTCAAAAATGGCAAATTTCAAGATGGCAAATGTCAAAGATGTCAAATGACAAATGTCACAATGCTAAATGTCAAAAATGAAAAGTGTCACCATGAAAAATGTCAAAAATAACAAATTTCAAGATGGCAAATGTCAAAGATGTCAAAACTGACAAACGTCACAATGCTAAATGTCAAAAATGATAAGTGTCACCATGAAAAATGTCAAAAATGACAAATTTCAAGATGGCAAATGTCCAAGATGTCAAATGACAAATATCACAATGCTAAATGTCAAAAATGACAAATTTCAAGATGGCAAATGTCAAAGATGTCAAATGACAAATGTCACAATGCTAAATGTCAAAAATGAAAAGTGTCACCATGAAAAATGTTAAAAATGACAAATTTCAAGATGGCAAATGTCAATGATGTCAAATGACAAATGTCACAATGCTAAATGTCAAAAATGAAAAGTGTCACCATGAAAAATGTCAAAAATGACAAATTTTAAGATGGCAAATATCAAAGATGTCAAATGACAAATGTCACCATGAAAAATGTCAAAAATAACAAATTTCAAGATTGCAAATGTCAAAGATGTCAAATGACAAATGTCACAATGCTAAATGTCAAAAATGAAAAGTGTCACCATGAAAAATGTCTAAAATGACAAATTTCAAGATGGCAAATGTCAAAGATGTCAAATGACAAATGTCACAATGCTAAATGTCAAAAATAAAAAGTGTCACTATGAAAAATATCAAAAATAACAAACTTCAAGATGGCAAATGTCAAAGATGTCAAATGGCAAATGTCACAATGCTAAATGTCAAAAATGAAAAGTGTCACCATGAAAAATGTCAAAAATGACAAATTTCAAGATGGCAAATGTCAAAACTGACAAATGTCACAATGCTAAATGTCAAAAATGATAAGTGTCAGCATGAAATATGTCAAAAATGACAAATTTTAAGATGGCAAATGTCTAATATGTCAAATGACAAATGTCACAATGCTAAATGGCAAAAATGACAAATTTCAAGATGGCAAATGTCAAAGATGTCAAATGACAAATGTCACAATGCTAAATGTCAAAAATGAAAAGTGTCGCCATGAAAAATGTCAAAAATGACAAATTTCAAGATGGCAAATGTCAAAGATGTCAAATGACAAATGTCACAATGCTAAATGTCAAAAATGAAAAGTGTCACCTTGAAAAATGTCAAAAATAACAAATTTTAAGATGGCAAATGTCAAAGATGTCAAATGACAAATGTCACAATGCTAAATGTCAAAAATGAAAAGTGTCACCATGAAAAATGTCAAAAATGACAAATTTCAAGATGGCAAATGTCAAAGATGTCAAATGACAAATGTCACAATGCTAAATGTCAAAAATGATAAGTGTCACCATGAAAAATGTCAAAAATGACAAATTTCAAGATTGCAAATGTCCAAGATGTCAAATGACAAATATCACAATGCTAAATGTCAAAAATGAAAAGTGTCACCATGAAAAATGTCAAAAATGACAAATTTCAAGATGGCAAATGTCAAAGATGTCAAATGACAAATGTCACAATGCTAAATGTCAAAAATAAAAAATGTCAAAAATGACAAATTTCAAGATGGCAAATGTCTAAGATGTCAAATGACAAATGTCACAATGCTAAATGTCAAAACTGAAAAGTGTCACCGTGAAAAATGTCAAAAATGACAAATTTCAAGATGGCAAATGTCAAAGATGTCAAATGACAAATGTCACAATGCTAAATGTCAAAAATGAAAAGTGTCCCCATGACAAATGTCAATAATGACAAATTTCAAGATGGCAAATGTCAAAGATGTCAAATGACAAATGTCACAATGCTAAATGTCAAAAATGAAAAGTGTCACCATAAAAAATGTCAAAAATGACAAATTTCAAGATGGCAAATGTCAAAGATGTCGAATATGACAAATGTCACAATGCTAAATGTCAAAAATGAAAAGTGTCACCATGAAAAATGTCAAAAATGACAAATTTCAAAATGGCAAATGTCAAAGATGTCAAATGACAAATGTCACAATGCTAAATGTCAAAAATGAAAAGTGTCACCACGAAAAATGTCAAAAATGACAAATTTCAAGATGGCAAATATCAAAGATGTCAAATGACAAATGTCACAATGCTAAATGTCAAAAATGACAAATTTCAAGATGGCAAATGTCAAAGATGTCAAATGACAAATGTCACAATGCTAAATGTCTTAAATGAAAAGTGTCACCATGAAAAATGTCAAAAATGACAAATTTCAAGATGGCAAATGTCAAAACTGACAAATGTCACAATGCTAAATGTCAAAAATGACAAATTTCAAGATGGCAAATGTCAAAGATGTCAAATGACAAATGTCACAATGCTAAATGTCAAAAATAAAAAGTGTCACCATGAAAAATGTCAAAAATGACAAATTTCAAGATGGCAAATGTCAAAGATGTCAAATGACAAATGTCACAATGCTAAATGTCAAAAATGAAAAGTGTCACCATGAAAAATGTCAAAAATAACAAATTTCAAGATGGCAAATGTCAAAGATGTCAAATGACAAATGTCACAATGCTAAATGTCAAAAATGAAAAGTGTCACCATAAAATATGTCAAAAATAGCAAATTTCAAGATGGCAAATGTCAAAGATGTCAAATGACAAATGTCACAATGCTAAATGTCAAAAATGAAAAGTGTCACCATGAAAAATGTCAAAAATGACAAATTTCAAGATGGCAAATGTCAAAGATGTCAAATGACAAATGTCACCATGCTAAATGTCAAAAATGAAAAGTGTCACCATGAAAATTCTCAAAAATGAAAAGTGTCACCATGAAAAATGTCAAAAATGACAAATTTCAAGATAGCAAATGTCAAAACTGACAAATATCACAATGCTAAATGTCAAAAATGATAAGTGTCACCATGAAAAATGTCAAAAATGACAAATTTCAAGATGGCAAATGTAAAAGATGTCAAATGACAAATGTCACAATGCTAAATGTCAAAAATGAAAAGTGTCAAAAATGACAAATTTCAAGATGGCAAATGTCTAAGATGTCAAATGACAAATGTCACAATGCTAAATGTCAAAAATGAAAAGTGTCATCGTGAAAAATGTCAAAAATGACAATTTTCAAGATGGCAAATGTCAAAGATGTCAAATGACAAATGTCACAATGCTAAATGTCAAAAATGAAAAGTGTCACCCTGAAAAATGTCAAAAATAACAAATTTCAAGATGGCAAATATCAAAGATGTCAAATGACAAATTTCACAATGCTAAATGTCAAAAATGATAAGTGTCACCATGAAAAATGTCAAAAATGACAAATTTCAAGATGGCAAATGTCCAAGATGTCAAATGACAAATGTCACAATGCTAAATGTCAAAAATGACAAATTTCAAGATGGCAAATGTCAAAGATGTCAACTGACAAATTTCACAATGCTAAACGTCACAAATGAAAAGTGTCACCATGAAAAATGTCAAAAATGACAAATTTTAAGATGGCAAATGTCAAAGATGTCAAATGACAAATGTCACAATGCTAAATGTCAAAAATGAAAAGTGTCACCCTGAAAAATGTCAAAAATAACAAATTTCAAGATGGCAAATATCAAAGATGTCAAATGACAAATTTCACAATGCTAAATGTCAAAAATGATAAATGTCACCATGAAAAATGTCAAAAATGACAAATTTCAAGATAGCAAATGTCCAAGATGTCAAATGACAAATGTCACAATGCTAAATGTCAAAAATGAAAAGTGTCACCATGAAAAATGTCAAAAATGACAAATTTTAAGATGGCAAATGTCAAAGATGTCAAATGACAAATGTCACAAAGCTAAATGTCAAAAATGAAAAGTGTCACCATGAAAAATGTCAAAAATAACAAATTTCAAGATGGCAAATGTCAAAGATGTCAAATGACAAATGTTACAATGCTAAATGTCAAAAATGAAAAGTGTCACCATGAAAAATGTCAAAAATGACAAATTTCAAGATGGCAAATGTCAAAACTGACAAATGTCACAATGCTAAATGTCAAAAATGATAAGTGTCACCATGAAAAATGTCAAAAATGACAAATTTCAAGATGGCAAATGTCCAAGATGTCAAATGACAAATGTCACAATGCTAAATGTCAAAAATGACAAATTTTAAGATGGCAAATGTCAAAGATGTCAAATGACAAATGTCACAATGCTAAATGTCAAAAGTGAAAAGTGTCACCATGAAAAATGTCAAAAATGACAAATTTCAAGATGGCAAATGTCAAAGATGTCAAATGACAAATGTCACAATGCTAAATGTCAAAAATGAAAAGTGTCACCATGAAAAATGTCAAAAATAACAAATTTCAAGATGGCCAATGTCAAAGATGTCAAGTGACAAATGTCACAATGCTAAATGTCAAAAATGAAAAGTGTCACCATGAAAAATATCAAAAATGTCAAATTTCAAGATGGCAAATGTCAAAGATGTCAAATGACAAATGTCACAAGGCTAAATGTCAAAAATGAAAAGTGTCACCATGAAAAATGTCAAAAATGACAAATTTCAAGATGGCAAATGTCAAAGATGTCAAATGACAAATGTCACAATGCTAAATGTCAAAAATGAAAAGTGTCACCATGAAAAATGTCAAAAATGTCAAAGATGTCAAATGACAAATGTCACAATGCTAAATGTCAAAAATGAAAAGTGTCACCATGAAAAATGTCAAAAATGACAAATTTCAAGATGGCAAATGTCAAAACTGACAAATGTCACAATGCTAAATGTCAAAAATGACAAATTTCAAGATGGCAAATGTCCAAGATGTCAAATGACAAATGTCACAATGCTAAATGTCAAAAATGAAAAGTGTCACCATAAAAAATGTCAAAAATGACAAATTTCAAGATGGCAAATGTAAAAGATGTCAAATGACAAATGTCACAATGCTAAATGTCAAAAATGAAAAGTGTCAAAAATGACAAATTTAAAGATGGCAAATGTCTAAGATGTCAAATGACAAATATCACAATGCTAAATGTCAAAAATGAAAAGTGTCACCGTGAAAAATGTCAAAAATGACAAATTTCAAGATGGCAAATGTCAAAGATGTCAAATGACAAATGTCACAATGATAAATGTCAAAAATGAAAAGTGTCACCATGAAAAATGTCAAAAATGACAAATTTTAAGATGGCAAATGTCAAAGATGTCAAATGACAAATGTCACAATGCTAAATGTCAACAATGAAAAATGTCCCCATGAAAAATGTCAATAATGACAACTTTCAAAATGGCAAATGTCAAAGATGTCAAATGACAAATGTCACAATGCTAAATGTCAAAAATGAAAAGTGTTACCATGAAAAATGTCAAAAATGACAAATTTCAAGATGGCAAATGTCAAAGATGTCGAATATGACAAATGTCACAATGATAAATGTCAAAAAAGAAAAGTGTCACCATGAAAAATGTCAAAAATGACAAATTTCAAGATGGCAAATGTCAAAGATGTCAAATGACAAATGTCACAATGCTAAATGTCAAAAATGAAAAGTGTCACCATGAAAAATGTCAAAAATGACAAATTTCAAGATGGCAAATATCAAAGATGTCAAATGACAAATGTCACAATGCTAAATGTCAAAAATGAAAAATTTCAAGATGGCAAATGTCAAAGATGTCAAATGACAAATGACACAATGCTAAATGTCAAAAATGAAAAGTGTCACCATGAAAAATGTCAAAAATGACAAATTTCAAGATGGCAAATGTCAAAGATGTCAAATGACAAATGTCACAATGCTAAATGTCAAAAATGCAAAGTGTCACCATGAAAAATGTCAAAAATGACAAATTTCAAGATGGCAAATGTCAAAGATGTCAAATGACAAATGTCACAATGCTAAATGTCAAAAATGAAAAGTGTCACCATGAAAAATGTCAAAAATAACAAATTTCAAGATGGCAAATATCAAAGATGTCAAAACTGACAAATGTCACAATGCTAAATGTCAAAAATGATAAGTGTCACCATGAAAAATGTCAAAAATGACAAATTTCAAGATGGCAAATGTCCAAGATGTTAAATGACAAATGTCACAATGCTAAATGTCAAAAATGACAAATTTCAAGATGGCAAATGTCAAAGATGTCAAATGACAAATGTCACAATGCTAAATGTCAAAAATGAAAAGTGTCACCATGAAAAATGTTAAAAATGACAAAATTCAAGATGGCAAATGTCAAAGATGTCAAATGACAAATGTCACAATGCTAAATGTCAAAAATGAAAAGTGTCACCATGAAAAATGTCAAAAATGACAAATTTCAAGATGGCAAATATCAAAGATGTCAAATGACAAATGTCACAATGCTAAATGTCAAAAATGACAAATTTCAAGATGGCAAATATCAAAGATGTCAAATGACAAATGTCACAATGCTAAATGTCAAAATTGAAAAGTGTCACCATGAAAAATGTCAAAAATGACAAATTTCAAGATGGCAAATGTCAAAGATGTCAAATAACAGATGTCACAATGCTAAATGTCAATAATGAAAAGTGTCACCATAAAAAATGTCAAAAATAACAAATTTCAAGATGGCAAATGTCAAAGATGTCAAATGACAAATGTCACAATGCTAAATGTCAAAAATGAAAAGTGTCACCATGAAAAATGTCAAAAATGACAAATTTCAAGATGGCAAATGTCAAAACTGACAAATGTCACAATGCTAAATGTCAAAAATGATAAGTGTCACCATGAAAAATGTCAAAAATGACAAATTTCAGGATGGCAAATGTCCAAGATGTCAAATGACAAATGTCACAATGCTAAATGTCAAAAATGACAAATTTCAAGATGGCAAATGTCAAAGATGTCAAATGACAAATGTCACAATGCTAAATGTCAAAAATGAAAAGTGTCACCATGAAAAATGTCAAAAATGACAAATTTCAAGATGGCAAATGTCAAAGATGTCAAATGACAAATGTCACAATGCTAAATGTCAAAAATGAAAAGTGTCACCATGAAAAATGTCAAAAATAACAAATTTCAAGATGGCAAATGTCAAAGATGTCAAATGACAAATGTCACAATGCTAAATGTCAAAAATGAAAAGTGTCACCATGAAAAATGTCAAAAATGACAAATTTCAAGATGGCAAATGTCAAAGATGTCAAATGACAAATGTCACAATGCTAAATGTCAAAAATGAAAAGTGTCACCATGAAAAATGTCAAAAATGACAAATTTCAAGATGGCAAATGTCAAAGATGTCAAATGACAAATGTCACAATGCTAAATGTCAAAAATAAAAAATGTCAAAAATGACAAATTTCAAGATGGCAAATGTCTAAGATGTCAAATGACAAATGTCACAATGCTAAATGTCAAAAATGAAAAGTGTCATCGTGAAAAATGTCAAAAATGACAAATTTCAAGATGGCAAATGTCAAAGATGTCAAATGACAAATGTCACAATGCTAAATGTCAAAAATGAAAAGTGTCCCCATGACAAATGTCAATAATGACAAATTTCAAGATGGCAAATGTCAAAGATGTCAAATGACAAATGTCACAATGCTAAATGTCAAAAATGAAAAGTGTCACCATAAAAAATGTCAAAAATGACAAATTTCAAGATGGCAAATGTCAAAGATGTCGAATATGACAAATGTCACAATGCTAAATGTCAAAAATGAAAAGTGTCACCATGAAAAATGTCAAAAATGACAAATTTCAAAATGGCAAATGTCAAAGATGTCAAATGACAAATGTCACAATGCTAAATTTCAAAAATGAAAAGTGTCACCACGAAAAATGTCAAAAATGACAAATTTCAAGATGGCAAATATCAAAGATGTCAAATGACAAATGTCACAATGCTAAATGTCAAAAATGACAAATTTCAAGATGGCAAATGTCAAAGATGTCAAATGACAAATGTCACAATGCTAAATGTCAAAAATAAAAAGTGTCACCATGAAAAATGTCAAAAATGACAAATTTCAAGATGGCAAATGTCAAAGATGTCAAATGACAAATGTCACAATGCCAAATGTCAAAAATGAAAAGTGTCACCATGAAAACTGTCAAAAATGACAAATTTCAAGATGGCAAATGTCAAAGATGTCAAATGACAAATGTCACAATGCTAAATGTCAAAAATGAAAAGTGTCACCATGAAAAATGTCAAAAATAACAAATTTCAAGATGGCAAATGTCAAAGATGTCAAATGACAAATGTCACAATGCTAAATGTCTTAAATGAAAAGTGTCACCATGAAAAATGTCAAAAATGACAAATTTCAAGATGGCAAATGTCAAAACTGACAAATGTCACAATGCTAAATGTCAAAAATGACAAATTTCAAGATGGCAAATGTCAAAGATGTCAAATGACAAATGTCACAATGCTAAATGTCAAAAATAAAAAGTGTCAACATGAAAAATGTCAAAAATGACCAATTTCAAGATGGCAAATGTCAAAGATGTCAAATGACAAATGTCACAATGCTAAATGTCAAAAATGAAAAGTGTCACCATGAAAAATGTCAAAAATAACAAATTTCAAGATGGCAAATGTCAAAGATGTCAAATGACAAATGTCACAATGCTAAATGTCAAAAATGAAAAGTGTCACCATAAAATATGTCAAAAATAGCAAATTTCAAGATGGCAAATGTCAAAGATGTCAAATGACAAATGTCACAATGCTAAATGTCAAAAATGAAAAGTGTCACCATGAAAAATGTCAAAAATGACAAATTTCAAGATGGCAAATGTCAAAGATGTCAAATGACAAATGTCACCATGCTTAATGTCAAAAATGAAAAGTGTCACCATGAAAATTCTCAAAAATGAAAAGTGTCACCATGAAAAATGTCAAAAATGACAAATTTCAAGATAGCAAATGTCAAAACTGACAAATATCACAATGCTAAATGTCAAAAATGATAAGTGTCACCATGAAAAATGTCAAAAATGACAAATTTCAAGATGGCAAATGTAAAAGATGTCAAATGACAAATGTCACAATGCTAAATGTCAAAAATGAAAAGTGTCAAAAATGACAAATTTCAAGATGGCAAATGTCTAAGATGTCAAATGACAAATGTCACAATGCTAAATGTCAAAAATGAAAAGTGTCATCGTGAAAAATGTCAAAAATGACAATTTTCAAGATGGCAAATGTCAAAGATGTCAAATGTCACAATGCTAAATGTCAAAAATGAAAAGTGTCACCCTGAAAAATGTCAAAAATAACAAATTTCAAGATGGCAAATATCAAAGATGTCAAATGACAAATTTCACAATGCTAAATGTCAAAAATGATAAGTGTCACCATGAAAAATGTCAAAAATGACAAATTTCAAGATGGCAAATGTCCAAGATGTCAAATGACAAATGTCACAATGCTAAATGTCAAAAATGACAAATTTCAAGATGGCAAATGTCAAAGATGTCAACTGACAAATTTCACAATGCTAAACGTCACAAATGAAAAGTGTCACCATGAAAAATGTCAAAAATGACAAATTTTAAGATAGCAAATGTCAAAGATGTCAAATGACAAATGTCACAATGCTAAATGTCAAAAATGAAAAGTGTCACCCTGAAAAATGTCAAAAATAACAAATTTCAAGATGGCAAATATCAAAGATGTCAAATGACAAATTTCACAATGCTAAATGTCAAAAATGATAAGTGTCACCATGAAAAATGTCAAAAATGACAAATTTCAAGATGGCAAATGTCCAAGATGTCAAATGACAAATGTCACAATGCTTAATGTCAAAAATGACAAATTTCAAGATGGCAAATGACAAATGTCACAATGCTAAATGTCAAAAATGAAAAGTGTCACCATGAAAAATGTCAAAAATGACAAATTTCAAAATGGCAAATGTCAAAAATGTCAAATGACAAATGTCACAATGCTAAATGTCAAAAATGAAAAGTGTCACCATGAAAAATGTCAAAAATGACAAATTTTAAGATGGCAAATATCAAAGATGTCAAATGACAAATGTCACAATGCTAAATGTCAAAAATGAAAAGTGTCACCATGAAAAATGTCAAAAATAACAAATTTCAAGATGGCAAATGTCAAAGATGTCAAATGACAAATGTCACAATGCTAAATGTCAAAAATGAAAAGTGTCACCATGAAAAATGTCAAAAATGACAAATTTTAAGATGGCAAATGTCAAAGATGTCAAATGACAAATGTCACAAAGCTAAATGTCAAAAATGAAAAGTGTCACCATGAAAAATGTCAAAAATAACAAATTTCAAGATGGCAAATGTCAAAGATGTCAAATGACAAATGTTACAATGCTAAATGTCAAAAATGAAAAGTGTCACCATGAAAAATGTCAAAAATGACAAATTTCAAGATGGCAAATGTCAAAACTGACAAATGTCACAATGCTAAATGTCAAAAATGATAAGTGTCACCATGAAAAATATCAAAAATGACAAATTTCAAGATGGCAAATGTACAAGATGTCAAATGACAAATGTCACAATGCTAAATGTCAAAAATGACAAATTTCAAGATGGCAAATGTCAAAGATGTCAAATGACAAATGTCACAATGCTAAATGTCAAAAATGAAAAGTGTCACCATGAAAAATGTCAAAAATGACAAATTTCAAGATGGCAAATGTCAAAGATGTCAAATGACAAATGTCACAATGCTAAATGTCAAAAATGAAAAGTGTCACCATGAAAAATGTCAAAAATAACAAATTTCAAGATGGCAAATGTCAAAGATGTCAAGTGACAAATGTCACAATGCTAAATGTCAAAAATGAAAAGTGTCACCATGAAAAATATCAAAAATGTCAAATTTCAAGATGGCAAATGTCAAAGATGTCAAATGACAAATGTCACAGGGCTAAATGTCAAAAATGAAAAGTGTCACCATGAAAAATGTCAAAAATGACAAATTTCAAGATGGCAAATGTCAAAGATGTCAAATGACAAATGTCACAATGCTAAATGTCAAAAATGAAAAGTGTCACCATGAAAAATGTCAAAAATGTCAAAGATGTCAAATGACAAATGTCACAATGCTAAATGTCAAAAATGAAAAGTGTCACCATGAAAAATGTCAAAAATGACAAATTTCAAGATGGCAAATGTCAAAACTGACAAATGTCACAATGCTAAATGTCAAAAATGACAAATTTCAAGATGGCAAATGTCCAAGATGTCAAATGACAAATGTCACAATGCTAAATGTCAAAAATGAAAAGTGTCACCATAAAAAATGTCAAAAATGACAAATTTCAAAATGGCAAATGTAAAAGATGTCAAATGACAAATGTCACAATGCTAAATGTCAAAAATCAAAAGTGTCAAAAATGACAAATTTAAAGATGGCAAATGTCTAAGATGTCAAATGACAAATGTCACAATGCTAAATGTCAAAAATGAAAAGTGTCACCGTGAAAAATGTCAAAAATGACAAATTTCAAGATGGCAAATGTCAAAGATGTCAAATGACAAATGTCACAATGATAAATGTCAAAAATGAAAAGTGTCACCATGAAAAATGTCAAAAATGACAAATTTCAAGATGGCAAATGTCAAAGATGTCAAATGACAAATGTCACAATGCTAAATGTCAAAAATGAAAAATGTCCCCATGAAAAATGTCAATAATGACAACTTTCAAAATGGCAAATGTCAAAGATGTCAAATGACAAATGTCACAATGCTAAATGTCAAAAATGAAAAGTGTCACCATGAAAAATGTCAAAAATGACAAATTTCAAGATGGCAAATGTCAAAGATGTTGAATATGACAAATGTCACAATGATAAATGTCAAAAAAGAAAAGTGTCACCATGAAAAATGTCAAAAATGACAAATTTCAAGATGGCAAATGTCAAAGATGTCAAATGACAAATGTCACAATGCTAAATGTCAAAAATGAAAAGTGTCACCATGAAAAATGTCAAAAATGACAAATTTCAAGATGGCAAATATCAAAGATGTCAAATGACAAATGTCACAATGCTAAATGTCAAAAATGAAAAATTTCAAGATGGCAAATGTCAAAGATGTCAAATGACAAATGACACAATGCTAAATGTCAAAAATGAAAAGTGTCACCATGAAAAATGTCAAAAATGACAAATTTCAAGATGGCAAATGTCAAAGATGTCAAATGACAAATGTCACAATGCTAAATGTCAAAAATGCAAAGTGTCACCATGAAAAATGTCAAAAATGACAAATTTCAAGATGGCAAATGTCAAAGATGTCAAATGACAAATGTCACAATGCTAAATGTCAAAAATGAAAAGTGTCACCATGAAAAATGTCAAAAATAACAAATTTCAAGATGGCAAATATCAAAGATGTCAAAACTGACAAATGTCACAATGCTAAATGTCAAAAATGATAAGTGTCACCATGAAAAATGTCAAAAATGACAAATTTCAAGATGGCAAATGTCCAAGATGTTAAATGACAAATGTCACAATGCTAAATGTCAAAAATGACAAATTTCAAGATGGCAAATGTCAAAGATGTCAAATGACAAATGTCACAATGCTAAATGTCAAAAATGAAAAGTGTCACCATGAAAAATGTTAAAAATGACAAAATTCAAGATGGCAAATGTCAAAGATGTCAAATGACAAATGTCACAATGCTAAATGTCAAAAATGAAAAGTGTCACCATGAAAAATGTCAAAAATGACAAATTTCAAGATGGCAAATATCAAAGATGTCAAATGACAAATGTCACAATGCTAAATGTCAAAAATGACAAATTTCAAGATGGCAAATGTCAAAGATGTCAAATGACAAATGTCACAATGCTAAATGTCAAAAATGAAAAGTGTCACCATGAAAAATGTCAAAAATGACAAATTTCAAGATGGCAAATGTCAAAGATGTCAAATAACAAATGTCACAATGCTAAATGTCAATAATGAAAAGTGTCACCATAAAAAATGTCAAAAATAACAAATTTCAAGATGGCAAATGTCAAAGATGTCAAATGACAAATGTCACAATGCTAAATGTCAAAAATGAAAAGTGTCACCATGAAAAATGTCAAAAATGACAAATTTCAAGATGGCAAATGTCAAAACTGACAAATGTCACAATGCTAAATGTCAAAAATGATAAGTGTCACCATGAAAAATGTCAAAAATGACAAATTTCAGGATGGCAAATGTCCAAGATGTCAAATGACAAATGTCACAATGCTAAATGTCAAAAATGACAAATTTCAAGATGGCAAATGTCAAAGATGTCAAATGACAAATGTCACAATGCTAAATGTCAAAAATGAAAAGTGTCACCATGAAAAATGTCAAAAATGACAAATTTCAAGATGGCAAATGTCAAAGATGTCAAATGACAAATGTCACAATGCTAAATGTCAAAAATAAAAAGTGTCACCATGAAAAATGTCAAAAATAACAAATTTCAAGATGGCAAATGTCAAAGATGTCAAATGACAAATGTCACAATGCTAAATGTCAAAAATGAAAAGTGTCACCATGAAAAATGTCAAAAATGACAAATTTCAAGATGGCAAATGTCAAAGATGTCAAATGACAAATGTCACAATGCTAAATGTCAAAAATGAAAAGTGTCACCATGAAAAATGTCAAAAATGACAAATTTCAAGATGGCAAATGTCAAAGATGTCAAATGACAAATGTCACAATGCTAAATGTCAAAAATAAAAAGTGTCACCATAAAAAATATCAAAAATCACAAATTTCAAGATGGCAAATGTCAAAGATGTCAAATGACAAATGTCACAATGCTAAATGTCAAAAATGAAAAGTGTCACCATGAAAAAGGTCAAAAATGACAAATTTCAAGATGGCAAATATGAAAACTGACAAATATCACAAGGCTAAATGTCAAAAATGATAAGTGTCACCATGAAAAATGTCAAAAATGACAAATTTCAAGATGGCAAATGTCCAAGATGTCAAATGACAAATGTCACAATGCTAAATGTCAAAAATGAAAAGTGTCACAATGAAAAATGTCAAAAATGACAAATTTCAAGATGGCAAATGTCAAAGATGTCAAATGACAAATGTCACAATGCTAAATGTCAAAAATAAAAAGTGTCAAAAATGACAAATTTCAAGATGGCAAATGTCTAAGATGTGAAATGACAAATGTCACAATGCTAAATGTCAAAAATGAAAAGTGTCACAGTGAAAAATGTCAAAAATGACAAATTTCAAGATGGCAAATGTCAAAACTGACAAATGTCACAATGCTAAATGTCAAAAACGATAAGTGTCACCATGAAAAATGTCAAAAATGACAAATTTCAAGATGGCAAATGTCCGAGATGTCAAATGACAAATGTCACAATGCTATATGTCAAAAATGAAAAATGTCACCATGAAAAATGTCAAAAATGACAAATTTCAAGATGGCAAATGTAAAAGATGTCAAATGACAAATGTCACAATGCTCAATGTCAAAAATGAAAAGTGTCAAAAATGACAAATTTCAAGATGGCAAATGTCTAAGATGTCAAATGACAAATGTCACAATGCTAAATGTCAAAAATGAAAAGTGTCACCGTGAAAAATGTCAAAAATGACAAATTTCAAGATGGCAAATGTCAAAGATGTCAAATGACAAATATCACAATGCTAAATGTCAAAAATGAAAAGTGTCACCATGAAAAATGTCAAAAATGACAAATTTCAAGATGGCAAATGTCAAAAATGTCGAATGACAAATGTCACAATGCTAAATGTCAAAAGTGAAAAGTGTCCCCATAAAAAATGTCAATAATGACAAATTTCAAGATGGCAAATGTCAAAGATGTCAAATGACAAATGTCACAATGATAAATGTCAAAAATGAAAAGTGTCACCATGAAAAATGTCAAAAAGGACAAATTTCAAGATGGCAAATGTCAAAGATGTCAAATGACAAATGTCACAATGCTAAATGTCAAAAATGAAAAGTGTCACCATGAAAAATGTCAAAAATGACAAATTTCAAGATGGCAAATATCAAAGATGTCAAATGACAAATATCACAATGCTAAATGTCAAAAATGACAAATTTCAAGATGGCAAATGTCAAAGATGTCAAATGACAAATGTCACAATGCTAAATGTCAAAAATGAAAAGTGTCACCATGAAAATTGTCAAAAATGACAAATTTCAAGATGGCAAATGTCAAAGATGTCAAATGACAAATGTCACAATGCTAAATGTCAAAAATGAAAAGTGTCACCATGAAAAATGTCAAAAATAACAAATTTCAAGATGGCAAATGTCAAAGATGTCAAATGACAAATATCACAATGCTAAATGTCAAAAATGAAAAGTGTCACCATGAAAAATGTCAAAAATGACAAATTTCAAGATGGCAAATGTCAAAGATGTCAAATGACAAATGTCACAATGCTAAATGTCAAAAATGAAAAGTGTCACCATGAAAAATGTCAAAAATAACAAATTTCAAGATGGCAAATGTCAAAGATGTCAAATGACAAATGTCACAATGCTAAATGTCAAAAATGAAAAGTGTCACCATGAAAAATGTCAAAAATGACAAATTTCAATATGGCAAATGTCAAAACTGACAAATGTCACAATGCTAAATGTCAAAAATGATAAGTGTCACCATGAAAAATGTCAAAAATGACAAATTTCAAGATGGCAAATGTCCAAGATGTCAAATGACAAATGTCACAATGCTAAATGTCAAAAATGACAAATTTCAAGATGGCAAATGTCAAAGATGTCAAATGACAAATGTCACAATGCTAAATGTCAAAAATAAAAAGTGTCACCATGAAAAATGTCAAAAATGGCAAATTTCAAGATGGCAAATGTCAAAGATGTCAAATGACAAATGTCACAATGCTAAATGTCAAAAATGAAAAGTGTCACCATGAAAAATGTCAAAAATAACAAATTTCAAGATGGCAAATGTCAAAGATGTCAAAACTGACAAACGTCACAATGCTAAATGTCAAAAATGATAAGTGTCACCATGAAAAATGTCAAAAATGACAAATTTCAAGATGGCAAATGTCCAAGATGTCAAATGACAAATATCAAAATGCTAAATGTCAAAAATGACAAATTTCAAGATGGCAAATGTCAAAGATGTCAAATGACAAATGTCACAACGCTAAATGTCAAAAATGAAAAGTGTCACCATGAAAAATGTTAAAAATGACAAATTTCAAGATGGCAAATGTCAATGATGTCAAATGACAAATGTCACAATGCTAAATGTCAAAAATGAAAAGTGTCACCATGAAAAATGTCAAAAATGACAAATTTCAAGATGGCAAATATCAAAGATGTCAAATGACAAATGTCACCATAAAAAATGTCAAAAATAACAAATTTCAAGATTGCAAATGTCAAAGATGTCAAATGACAAATGTCACAATGCTAAATGTCAAAAATGAAAAGTGTCACCATGAAAAATGTCTAAAATGACAAATTTCAAGATGGCAAATGTCAAAGATGTCAAATGACAAATGTCACAATGCTAAATGTCAAAAATAAAAAGTGTCACCATGAAAAATATCAAAAATAACAAATTTCAAGATGGCAAATGTCAAAGATGTCAAATGGCAAATGTCACAATGCTAAATGTCAAAAATGAAAAGTGTCACCATGAAAAATGTCAAAAATGACAAATTTCAAGATGGCAAATGTCAAAACTGACAAATGTCACAATGCTAAATGTCAAAAATGATAAGTGACACCATGAAAAATGTCAAAAATGACAAATTTTAAGATGGCAAATGTCCAATATGTCAAATGACAAATGTCACAATGCTAAATGTCAAAAATGACAAATTTCAAGATGGCAAATGTCAAAGATGTCAAATGACAAATGTCACAATGCTAAATGTCAAAAATGAAAAGTGTCACCATAAAAAATGTCAAAAATGACAAATTTCAAGATGGCAAATGTCAAAGATGTCAAATGACAAATGTCACAATGCTAAATGTCAAAAATGAAAAGTGTCACCTTGAAAAATGTCAAAAATAACAAATTTTAAGATGGCAAATGTCAAAGATGTCAAATGATAAATGTCACAATGCTAAATGTCAAAAATGAAAAGTGTCACCATGAAAAATGTCAAAAATGACAAATTTCAAGATGGCAAATGTCAAAGATGTCAAATGACAAATGTCACAATGCTAAATGTCAAAAATGATAAGTGTCACCATGAAAAATGTCAAAAATGACAAATTTCAAGATGGCAAATGTCCAAGATGTCAAATGACAAATATCACAATGCTAAATGTCAAAAATGACAAATTTCAAGATGGCAAATGTCAAAGATGTCAAATGACAAATGTCACAATGCTAAATGTCAAAAATGAAAAGTGTCACCATGAAAAATGTTAAAAATGACAAATTTCAAGATGGCAAATGTCAATGATGTCAAATGACAAATGTCACAATGCTAAATGTCAAAAATGAAAAGTGTCACCATGAAAAATGTCAAAAATGACAAATTTCAAGATGGCAAATATCAAAGATGTCAAATGACAAATGTCACCATGAAAAATGTCAAAAATAACAAATTTCAAGATTGCAAATGTCAAAGATGTCAAATGACAAATGTCACAATGCTAAATGTCAAAAATGAAAAGTGTCACCATGAAAAATGTCTAAAATGACAAATTTCAAGATGGCAAATGTCAAAGATGTCAAATGACAAATGTCACAATGCTAAATGTCAAAAATAAAAAGTGTCACCATGAAAAATATCAAAAATAACAAATTTCAAGATGGCAAATGTCAAAGATGTCAAATGGCAAATGTCACAATGCTAAATGTCAAAAATGAAAAGTGTCACCATGAAAAATGTCAAAAATGACAAATTTCAAGATGGCAAATGTCAAAACTGACAAATGTCACAATGCTAAATGTCAAAAATGATAAGTGTCACCATGAAAAATGTCAAAAATGACAAATTTTAAGATGGCAAATGTCCAATATGTCAAATGACAAATGTCACAATGCTAAATGTCAAAAATGACAAATTTCAAGATGGCAAATGTCAAAGATGTCAAATGACAAATGTCACAATGCTAAATGTCAAAAATGAAAAGTGTCACCATGAAAAATGTCAAAATGACAAATTTCAAGATGGCAAATGTCAAAGATGTCAAATGACAAATGTCACAATGCTAAATGTCAAAAATGAAAAGTGTCACCTTGAAAAATGTCAAAAATAACAAATTTTAAGATGGCAAATGTCAAAGATGTCAAATGACAAATGTCACAATGCTAAATGTCAAAAATGAAAAGTGTCACCATGAAAAATGTCAAAAATGACAAATTTTAAGATGGCAAATGTCAAAGATGTCAAATGACAAATGTCACAATGCTAAATGTCAAAAATGATAAGTGTCACCATGAAAAATGTCAAAAATGACAAATTTCAAGATTGCAAATGTCCAAGATGTCAAATGACAAATATCACAATGCTAAATGTCAAAAATGAAAAGTGTCACCATGAAAAATGTCAAAAATGACAAATTTCAAGATGGCAAATGTCAAAGATGTCAAATGACAAATGTCACAATGCTAAATGTCAAAAATAAAAAATGTCAAAAATGACAAATTTCAAGATGGCAAATGTCTAAGATGTCAAATGACAAATGTCACAATGCTAAATGTCAAAAATGAAAAGTGTCCCCATGACAAATGTCAATAATGACAAATTTCAAGATGGCAAATGTCAAAGATGTCGAATATGACAAATGTCACAATGCTAAATGTCAAAAATGAAAAGTGTCACCATGAAAAATGTCAAAAATGACAAATTTCAAAATGGCAAATGTCAAAGATGTCAAATGACAAATGTCACAATGCTAAATGTCAAAAATGAAAAGTGTCACCACGAAAAATGTCAAAAATGACAAATTTCAAGATGGCAAATATCAAAGATGTCAAATGACAAATGTCACAATGCTAAATGTCAAAAATGACAAATTTCAAGATGGCAAATGTCAAAGATGTCAAATGACAAATGTGACAATGCTAAATGTCAAAAATAAAAAGTGTCACCATGAAAAATGTCAAAAATGACAAATTTCAAGATGGCAAATGTCAAAGATGTCAAATGACAAATGTCACAATGCCAAATGTCAAAAATGAAAAGTGTCACCATGAAAACTGTCAAAAATGACAAATTTCAAGATGGCAAATGTCAAAGATGTCAAATGACAAATGTCACAATGCTAAATGTCAAAAATGAAAAGTGTCACCATGAAAAATGTCAAAAATAACAAATTTCAAGATGGCAAATGTCAAAGATGTCAAATGACAAATGTCACAATGCTAAATGTCAAAAATGAAAAGTGTCACCATGAAAAATGTCAAAAATGACAAATTTCAAGATGGCAAATGTCAAAACTGACAAATGTCACAATGCTAAATGTCAAAAATGACAAATTTCAAGATGGCAAATGTCAAAGATGTCAAATGACAAATGTCACAATGCTAAATGTCAAAAATAAAAAGTGTCACCATGAAAAATGTCAAAAATGACAAATTTCAAGATGGCAAATGTCAAAGATGTCAAATGACAAATGTCACAATGCTAAATGTCAAAAATGAAAAGTGTCACCATGAAAAATGTCAAAAATAACAAATTTCAAGATGGCAAATGTCAAAGATGTCAAATGACAAATGTCACAATGCTAAATGTCAAAAATGAAAAGTGTCACCATAAAATATGTCAAAAATAGCAAATTTCAAGATGGCAAATGTCAAAGATGTCAAATGACAAATGTCACAATGCTAAATGTCAAAAATGAAAAGTGTCACCATGAAAAATGTCAAAAATGACAAATTTCAAGATGGCAAATGTCAAAGATGTCAAATGACAAATGTCACCATGCTAAATGTCAAAAATGAAAAGTGTCACCATGAAAAATCTCAAAAATGAAAAGTGTCACCATGAAAAATGTCAAAAATGACAAATTTCAAGATAGCAAATGTCAAAACTGACAAATATCACAATGCTAAATGTCAAAAATGATAAGTGTCACCATGAAAAATGTTAAAAATGACAAATTTCAAGATGGCAAATGTAAAAGATGTCAAATGACAAATGTCACAATGCTAAATGTCAAAAATGAAAAGTGTCAAAAATGACAAATTTCAAGATGGCAAATGTCTAAGATGTCAAATGACAAATGTCACAATGCTAAATGTCAAAAATGAAAAGTGTCATCGTGAAAAATGTCAAAAATGACAATTTTCAAGATGGCAAATGTCAAAGATGTCAAATGACAAATGTCACAATGCTAAATGTCAAAAATTAAAAGTGTCCCCATGAAAAATGTCAATAATGACAAATTTCAAGATGACAAATGTCAAAGATGTCAAATGACAAATGTCACAATGCTAAATGTCAAAAATGAAAAGTGTCACCATGAAAAATGTCAAAAATGACAAATTTCAAGATGGCAAATGTCAAAGATGTCAAATGACAAATGTCACAATGCTAAATGTCAAAAATGAAAAGTGTCCCCATGAAAAATGTCAATAATGACAAATTTCAAGATGACAAATGTCAAAGATGTCAAATGACAAATGTCACAATGCTAAATGTCAAAAATGAAAAGTGTCACCATGAAAAATGTCAAAAATGACAAATTTCAAGATGGCAAATGTCAAAACTGACAAATGTCACAATGCTAAATGTCAAAAATGATAAGTGTCACCATGAAAAATGTCAAAAATGACAAATTTCAAGATGGCAAATGTCCAAGATGTCAAATGACAAATGTCACAATGCTAAATGTCAAAAATGACAAATTTCAAGATGGCAAATGTCAAAGATGTCAAATGACAAATGTCACAATGCTAAATGTCAAAAATGAAAAGTGTCACCATGAAAAATGTCAAAAATGGCAAATTTCAAGATGGCAAATGTCAAAGATGTCAAATGACAAATGTCACAATGCTAAATGTCAAAAATGAAAAGTGTCACCATGAAAAATGTCAAAAATAACAAATTTCAAGATGGCAAATGTCAAAGATGTCAAAACTGACAAATGTCACAATGCTAAATGTCAAAAATGATAAGTGTCACCATGAAAAATGTCAAAAATGACAAATTTCAAGATGGCAAATGTCCAAGATGTCAAATGACAAATATCACAATGCTAAATGTCAAAAATGACAAATTTCAAGATGGCAAATGTCAAAGATGTCAAATGACAAATGTCACAATGCTAAATGTCAAAAATGAAAAGTGTCACCATGAAAAATGTTAAAAATGACAAATTTCAACATGGCAAATGTCAATGATGTCAAATGACAAATGTCACAATGCTAAATGTCAAAAATGAAAAGTGTCACCATGAAAAATGTCAAAAATGACAAATTTCAAGATAGCAAATATCAAAGATGTCAAATGACAAATGTCACCATGAAAAATGTCAAAAATAACAAATTTCAAGATGGCAAATGTCAAAGATGTCAAATGACAAATGTCACAATGCTAAATGTCAAAAATGAAAAGTGTCACCATGAAAAATGTCTAAAATGACAAATTTCAAGATAGCAAATGTCAAAGATGTCAAATGACAAATGTCACAATGCTAAATGTCAAAAATAAAAAGTGTCACCATGAAAAATATCAAAAATAACAAATTTCAAGATGGCAAATGTCAAAGATGTCAAATGACAAATGTCACAATGCTAAATGTCAAAAATGAAAAGTGTCACCATGAAAAATGTCAAAAATGACAAATATCAAGATGGCAAATGTCAAAACTGACAAATGTCACAATGCTAAATGTCAAAAATGATAAATGTCACCATGAAAAATGTCAAAAATGACAAATTTTAAGATGGCAAATGTCCAATATGTCAAATGACAAATGTCACAATGCTAAATGTCAAAAATGACAAATTTCAAGATGGCAAATGTCAAAGATGTCAAATGACAAATGTCACAATGCTAAATGTCAAAAATGAAAAGTGTCACCATGAAAAATGTCAAAAATGACAAATTTCAAGATGGCAAATGTCAAAGATGTCAAATGACAAATGTCACAATGCTAAATGTCAAAAATGAAAAGTGTCACCTTGAAAAATGTCAAAAATAACAAATTTTAAGATGGCAAATGTCAAAGATGTCAAATGACAAATGTCACAATGCTAAATGTCAAAAATGAAAAGTGTCACCATGAAAAATGTCAAAATTGACAAATTTCAAGATGGCAAATGTCAAAGATGTCAAATGACAAATGTCACAATGCTAAATGTCAAAAATGAAAAGTGTCACCTTGAAAAATGTCAAAAATAACAAATTTTAAGATGGCAAATGTCAAAGATGTCAAATGACAAATGTCACAATGCTAAATGTCAAAAATGAAAAGTGTCACCATGAAAAATGTCAAAAATGACAAATTTCAAGATGGCAAATGTCAAAGATGTCAAATGACAAATGTCACAATGCTAAATGTCAAAAATGATAAGTGTCACCATGAAAAATGTCAAAAATGAAAAGTGTCACCATGAAAAATGTCAAAAATAACAAATTTCAAGATGGCAAATGTCAAAGATGTCAAAACTGACAAACGTCACAATGCTAAATGTCAAAAATGATAAGTGTCACCATGAAAAATGTCAAAAATGACAAATTTCAAGATGGCAAATGTCCAAGATGTCAAATGACAAATATCACAATGCTAAATGTCAAAAATGACAAATTTCAAGATGGCAAATGTCAAAGATGTCAAATGACAAATGTCACAATGCTAAATGTCAAAAATGAAAAGTGTCACCATGAAAAATGTTAAAAATGACAAATTTCAAGATGGCAAATGTCAATGATGTCAAATGACAAATGTCACAATGCTAAATGTCAAAAATGAAAAGTGTCACCATGAAAAATGTCAAAAATGACAAATTTCAAGATGGCAAATATCAAAGATGTCAAATGACAAATGTCACCATGAAAAATGTCAAAAATAACAAATTTCAAGATTGCAAATGTCAAAGATGTCAAATGACAAATGTCACAATGCTAAATGTCAAAAATGAAAAGTGTCACCATGAAAAATGTCTAAAATGACAAATTTCAAGATGGCAAATGTCAAAGATGTCAAATGACAAATGTCACAATGCTAAATGTCAAAAATAAAAAGTGTCACCATGAAAAATATCAAAAATAACAAATTTCAAGATGGCAAATGTCAAAGATGTCAAATGGCAAATGTCACAATGCTAAATGTCAAAAATGAAAAGTGTCACCATGAAAAATGTCAAAAATGACAAATTTCAAGATGGCAAATGTAAAAACTGACAAATGTCACAATGCTAAATGTCAAAAATGATAAGTGTCACCATGAAAAATGTCAAAAATGACAAATTTTAAGATGGCAAATGTCCAATATGTCAAATGACAAATGTCACAATGCTAAATGTCAAAAATGACAAATTTCAAGATGGCAAATGTCAAAGATGTCAAATGACAAATGTCACAATGCTAAATGTCAAAAATGAAAAGTGTCACCATGAAAAATGTCAAAAATGACAAATTTCAAGATGGCAAATGTCAAAGATGTCAAATGACAAATGTCACAATGCTAAATGTCAAAAATGATAAGTGTCACCATGAAAAATGTCAAAAATGACAAATTTCAAGATTGCAAATGTCCAAGATGTCAAATGACAAATATCACAATGCTAAATGTCAAAAATGAAAAGTGTCACCATGAAAAATGTCAAAAATGACAAATTTCAAGATGGCAAATGTCAAAGATGTCAAATGACAAATGTCACAATGCTAAATGTCAAAAATAAAAAATGTCAAAAATGACAAATTTCAAGATGGCAAATGTCTAAGATGTCAAATGACAAATGTCACAATGCTAAATGTCAAAAATGAAAAGCGTCACCGTGAAAAATGTCAAAAATGACAAATTTCAAGATGGCAAATGTCAAAGATGTCAAATGACAAATGTCACAATGCTAAATGTCAAAAATGAAAAGTGTCCCCATGACAAATGTCAATAATGACAAATTTCAAGATGGCAAATGTCAAAGATGTCAAATGACAAATGTCATAATGCTAAATGTCAAAAATGAAAAGTGTCACCATAAAAAATGTCAAAAATGACAAATTCCAAGATGGCAAATGTCAACGATGTCGAATATGACAAATGTCACAATGCTAAATGTCAAAAATGAAAAGTGTCACCATGAAAAATGTCAAAAATGACAAATTTCAAAATGGCAAATGTCAAAGATGTCAAATGACAAATGTCACAATGCTAAATGTCAAAAATGAAAAGTGTCACCACGAAAAATGTCAAAAATGACAAATTTCAAGATGGCAAATATCAAAGATGTCAAATGACAAATGTCACAATGCTAAATGTCAAAAATGACAAATTTCAAGATGGCAAATGTCAAAGATGTCAAATGACAAATGTCACAATGCTAAATGTCAAAAATAAAAAGTGTCACCATGAAAAATGTCAAAAATGACAAATTTCAAGATGGCAAATGTCAAAGATGTCAAATGACAAATGTCACAATGCCAAATGTCAAAAATGAAAAGTGTCACCATGAAAACTGTCAAAAATGACAAATTTCAAGATGGCAAATGTCAAAGATGTCAAATGACAAATGTCACAATGCTAAATGTCAAAAATGAAAAGTGTCACCATGAAAAATGTCAAAAATAACAAATTTCAAGATGGCAAATGTCAAAGATGTCAAATGACAAATGTCACAATGCTAAATGTCAAAAATGAAAAGTGTCACCATAAAATATGTCAAAAATAGCAAATTTCAAGATGGCAAATGTCAAAGATGTCAAATGACAAATGTCACAATGCTAAATGTCAAAAATGAAAAGTGTCACCATGAAAAATGTCAAAAATGACAAATTTCAAGATGGCAAATGTCAAAGATGTCAAATGACAAATGTCACCATGCTAAATGTCAAAAATGAAAAGTGTCACCATGAAAAATCTCAAAAATGAAAAGTGTCACCATGAAAAATGTCAAAAATGACAAATTTCAAGATAGCAAATGTCAAAACTGACAAATATCACAATGCTAAATGTCAAAAATGATAAGTGTCACCATGAAAAATGTTAAAAATGACAAATTTCAAGATGGCAAATGTAAAAGATGTCAAATGACAAATGTCACAATGCTAAATGTCAAAAATGAAAAGTGTCAAAAATGAAAAATTTCAAGATGGCAAATGTCTAAGATGTCAAATGAGAAATGTCACAATGCTAAATGTCAAAAATGAAAAGTGTCATCGTGAAAAATGTCAAAAATGACAATTTTCAAGATGGCAAATGTCAAAGATGTCAAATGACAAATGTCACAATGCTAAATGTCAAAAATTAAAAGTGTCCCCATGAAAAATGTCAATAATGACAAATTTCAAGATGACAAATGTCAAAGATGTCAAATGACAAATGTCACAATGCTAAATGTCAAAAATGAAAAGTGTCACCATGAAAAATGTCAAAAATGACAAATTTCAAGATGGCAAATGTCAAAGATGTCAAATGACAAATGTCACAATGCTAAATGTCAAAAATGAAAAGTGTCCCCATGAAAAATGTCAATAATGACAAATTTCAAGATGACAAATGTCAAAGATGTCAAATGACAAATGTCACAATGCTAAATGTCAAAAATGAAAAGTGTCACCATGAAAAATGTCAAAAATGACAAATTTCAAGATGGCAAATGTCAAAACTGACAAATGTCACAATGCTAAATGTCAAAAATGATAAGTGTCACCATGAAAAATGTCAAAAATGAAAAATTTCAAGATGGCAAATGTCCAAGATGTCAAATGACAAATGTCACAATGCTAAATGTCAAAAATGACAAATTTCAAGATGGCAAATGTCAAAGATGTCAAATGACAAATGTCACAATGCTAAATGTCAAAAATGAAAAGTGTCACCATGAAAAATGTCAAAAATGGCAAATTTCAAGATGGCAAATGCCAAAGATGTCAAATGACAAATGTCACAATGCTAAATGTCAAAAATGAAAAGTGTCACCATGAAAAATGTCAAAAATAACAAATTTCAAGATGGCAAATGTCAAAGATGTCAAAACTGACAAATGTCACAATGCTAAATGTCAAAAATGATAAGTGTCACCATGAAAAATGTCAAAAATGACAAATTTCAAGATGGCAAATGTCCAAGATGTCAAATGACAAATATCACAATGCTAAATGTCAAAAATGACAAATTTCAAGATGGCAAATGTCAAAGATGTCAAATGACAAATGTCACAATGCTAAATGTCAAAAATGAAAAGTGTCACCATGAAAAATGTTAAAAATGACAAATTTCAACATGGCAAATGTCAATGATGTCAAATGACAAATGTCACAATGCTAAATGTCAAAAATGAAAAGTGTCACCATGAAAAATGTCAAAAATGACAAATTTCAAGATAGCAAATATCAAAGATGTCAAATGACAAATGTCACCATGAAAAATGTCAAAAATAACAAATTTCAAGATGGCAAATGTCAAAGATGTCAAATGACAAATGTCACAATGCTAAATGTCAAAAATGAAAAGTGTCACCATGAAAAATGTCTAAAATGACAAATTTCAAGATAGCAAATGTCAAAGATGTCAAATGACAAATGTCACAATGCTAAATGTCAAAAATAAAAAGTGTCACCATGAAAAATATCAAAAATAACAAATTTCAAGATGGCAAATGTCAAAGATGTCAAATGACAAATGTCACAATGCTAAATGTCAAAAATGAAAAGTGTCACCATGAAAAATGTCAAAAATGACAAATATCAAGATGGCAAATGTCAAAACTGACAAATGTCACAATGCTAAATGTCAAAAATGATAAGTGTCACCATGAAAAATGTCAAAAATGACAAATTTTAAGATGGCAAATGTCCAATATGTCAAATGACAAATGTCACAATGCTAAATGTCAAAAATGACAAATTTCAAGATGGCAAATGTCAAAGATGTCAAATGACAAATGTCACAATGCTAAATGTCAAAAATGAAAAGTGTCACCATGAAAAATGTCAAAAATGACAAATTTCAAGATGGCAAATGTCAAAGATGTCAAATGACAAATGTCACAATGCTAAATGTCAAAAATGAAAAGTGTCACCTTGAAAAATGTCAAAAATAACAAATTTTAAGATGGCAAATGTCAAAGATGTCAAATGACAAATGTCACAATGCTAAATGTCAAAAATGAAAAGTGTCACCATGAAAAATGTCAAAATTGACAAATTTCAAGATGGCAAATGTCAAAGATGTCAAATGACAAATGTCACAATGCTAAATGTCAAAAATGAAAAGTGTCACCTTGAAAAATGTCAAAAATAACAAATTTTAAGATGGCAAATGTCAAAGATGTCAAATGACAAATGTCACAATGCTAAATGTCAAAAATGAAAAGTGTCACCATGAAAAATGTCAAAAATGACAAATTTCAAGATGGCAAATGTCAAAGATGTCAAATGACAAATGTCACAATGCTAAATGTCAAAAATGATAAGTGTCACCATGAAAAATGTCAAAAATGAAAAGTGTCACCATGAAAAATGTCAAAAATAACAAATTTCAAGATGGCAAATGTCAAAGATGTCAAAACTGACAAACGTCACAATGCTAAATGTCAAAAATGATAAGTGTCACCATGAAAAATGTCAAAAATGACAAATTTCAAGATGGCAAATGTCCAAGATGTCAAATGACAAATATCACAATGCTAAATGTCAAAAATGACAAATTTCAAGATGGCAAATGTCAAAGATGTCAAATGACAAATGTCACAATGCTAAATGTCAAAAATGAAAAGTGTCACCATGAAAAATGTTAAAAATGACAAATTTCAAGATGGCAAATGTCAATGATGTCAAATGACAAATGTCACAATGCTAAATGTCAAAAATGAAAAGTGTCACCATGAAAAATGTCAAAAATGACAAATTTCAAGATGGCAAATATCAAAGATGTCAAATGACAAATGTCACCATGAAAAATGTCAAAAATAACAAATTTCAAGATTGCAAATGTCAAAGATGTCAAATGACAAATGTCACAATGCTAAATGTCAAAAATGAAAAGTGTCACCATGAAAAATGTCTAAAATGACAAATTTCAAGATGGCAAATGTCAAAGATGTCAAATGACAAATGTCACAATGCTAAATGTCAAAAATGAAAAGTGTCACCATAAAATATGTCAAAAATAGCAAATTTCAAGATGGCAAATGTCAAAGATGTCAAATGACAAATGTCACAATGCTAAATGTCAAAAATGAAAAGTGTCACCATGAAAAATGTCAAAAATGACAAATTTCAAGATGGCAAATGTCAAAGATGTCAAATGACAAATGTCACCATGCTAAATGTCAAAAATGAAAAGTGTCACCATGAAAAATCTCAAAAATGAAAAGTGTCACCATGAAAAATGTCAAAAATGACAAATTTCAAGATAGCAAATGTCAAAACTGACAAATATCACAATGCTAAATGTCAAAAATGATAAGTGTCACCATGAAAAATGTTAAAAATGACAAATTTCAAGATGGCAAATGTAAAAGATGTCAAATGACAAATGTCACAATGCTAAATGTCAAAAATGAAAAGTGTCAAAAATGACAAATTTCAAGATGGCAAATGTCTAAGATGTCAAATGAGAAATGTCACAATGCTAAATGTCAAAAATGAAAAGTGTTATCGTGAAAAATGTCAAAAATGACAATTTTCAAGATGGCAAATGTCAAAGATGTCAAATGACAAATGTCACAATGCTAAATGTCAAAAATTAAAAGTGTTCCCATGAAAAATGTCAATAATGACAAATTTCAAGATGACAAATGTCAAAGATGTCAAATGACAAATGTCACAATGCTAAATGTCAAAAATGAAAAGTGTCACCATGAAAAATGTCAAAAATGACAAATTTCAAGATGGCAAATGTCAAAGATGTCAAATGACAAATGTCACAATGCTAAATGTCAAAAATGAAAAGTGTCCCCATGAAAAATGTCAATAATGACAAATTTCAAGATGACAAATGTCAAAGATGTCAAATGACAAATGTCACAATGCTAAATGTCAAAAATGAAAAGTGTCACCATGAAAAATGTCAAAAATGACAAATTTCAAGATGGCAAATGTCAAAACTGACAAATGTCACAATGATAAATGTCAAAAATGATAAGTGTCACCATGAAAAATGTCAAAAATGACAAATTTCAAGATGGCAAATGTCCAAGATGTCAAATGACAAATGTCACAATGCTAAATGTCAAAAATGACAAATTTCAAGATAGCAAATGTCAAAACTGACAAATATCACAATGCTAAATGTCAAAAATGATAAGTGTCACCATGAAAAATGTTAAAAATGACAAATTTCAAGATGGCAAATGTAAAAGATGTCAAATGACAAATGTCACAATGCTAAATGTCAAAAATGAAAAGTGTCAAAAATGACAAATTTCAAGATGGCAAATGTCTAAGATGTCAAATGAGAAATGTCACAATGCTAAATGTCAAAAATGAAAAGTGTCATCGTGAAAAATGTCAAAAATGACAATTTTCAAGATGGCAAATGTCAAAGATGTCAAATGACAAATGTCACAATGCTAAATGTCAAAAATTAAAAGTGTCCCCATGAAAAATGTCAATAATGACAAATTTCAAGATGACAAATGTCAAAGATGTCAAATGACAAATGTCACAATGCTAAATGTCAAAAATGAAAAGTGTCACCATGAAAAATGTCAAAAATGACAAATTTCAAGATGGCAAATGTCAAAGATGTCAAATGACAAATGTCACAATGCTAAATGTCAAAAATGAAAAGTGTCCCCATGAAAAATGTCAATAATGACAAATTTCAAGATGACAAATGTCAAAGATGTCAAATGACAAATGTCACAATGCTAAATGTCAAAAATGAAAAGTGTCACCATGAAAAATGTCAAAAATGACAAATTTCAAGATGGCAAATGTCAAAACTGACAAATGTCACAATGCTAAATGTCAAAAATGATCAGTGTCACCATGAAAAATGTCAAAAATGACAAATTTCAAGATGGCAAATGTCCAAGATGTCAAATGACAAATGTCACAATGCTAAATGTCAAAAATGACAAATTTCAAGATGGCAAATGTCAAAGATGTCAAATGACAAATGTCACAATGCTAAATGTCAAAAATGAAAAGTGTCACCATGAAAAATGTCAAAAATGGCAAATTTCAAGATGGCAAATGTCAAAGATGTCAAATGACAAATGTCACAATGCTAAATGTCAAAAATGAAAAGTGTCACCATGAAAAATGTCAAAAATAACAAATTTCAAGATGGCAAATGTCAAAGATGTCAAAACTGACAAATGTCACAATGCTAAATGTCAAAAATGATAAGTGTCACCATGAAAAATGTCAAAAATGACAAATTTCAAGATGGCAAATGTCCAAGATGTCAAATGACAAATATCACAATGCTAAATGTCAAAAATGACAAATTTCAAGATGGCAAATGTCAAAGATGTCAAATGACAAATGTCACAATGCTAAATGTCAAAAATGAAAAGTGTCACCATGAAAAATGTTAAAAATGACAAATTTCAACATGGCAAATGTCAATGATGTCAAATGACAAATGTCACAATGCTAAATGTCAAAAATGAAAAGTGTCACCATGAAAAATGTCAAAAATGACAAATTTCAAGATAGCAAATATCAAAGATGTCAAATGACAAATGTCACCATGAAAAATGTCAAAAATAACAAATTTCAAGATGGCAAATGTCAAAGATGTCAAATGACAAATGTCACAATGCTAAATGTCAAAAATGAAAAGTGTCACCATGAAAAATGTCTAAAATGACAAATTTCAAGATAGCAAATGTCAAAGATGTCAAATGACAAATGTCACAATGCTAAATGTCAAAAATAAAAAGTGTCACCATGAAAAATATCAAAAATAACAAATTTCAAGATGGCAAATGTCAAAGATGTCAAATGACAAATGTCACAATGCTAAATGTCAAAAATGAAAAGTGTCACCATGAAAAATGTCAAAAATGACAAATATCAAGATGGCAAATGTCAAAACTGACAAATGTCACAATGCTAAATGTCAAAAATGATAAGTGTCACCATGAAAAATGTCAAAAATGACAAATTTTAAGATGGCAAATGTCCAATATGTCAAATGACAAATGTCACAATGCTAAATGTCAAAAATGACAAATTTCAAGATGGCAAATGTCAAAGATGTCAAATGACAAATGTCACAATGCTAAATGTCAAAAATGAAAAGTGTCACCATGAAAAATGTCAAAAATGACAAATTTCAAGATGGCAAATGTCAAAGATGTCAAATGACAAATGTCACAATGCTAAATGTCAAAAATGAAAAGTGTCACCTTGAAAAATGTCAAAAATAACAAATTTTAAGATGGCAAATGTCAAAGATGTCAAATGACAAATGTCACAATGCTAAATGTCAAAAATGAAAAGTGTCACCATGAAAAATGTCAAAATTGACAAATTTCAAGATGGCAAATGTCAAAGATGTCAAATGACAAATGTCACAATGCTAAATGTCAAAAATGAAAAGTGTCACCTTGAAAAATGTCAAAAATAACAAATTTTAAGATGGCAAATGTCAAACATGTCAAATGACAAATGTCACAATGCTAAATGTCAAAAATGAAAAGTGTCACCATGAAAAATGTCAAAAATGACAAATTTCAAGATGGCAAATGTCAAAGATGTCAAATGACAAATGTCACAATGCTAAATGTCAAAAATGATAAGTGTCACCATGAAAAATGTCAAAAATGAAAAGTGTCACCATGAAAAATGTCAAAAATAACAAATTTCAAGATGGCAAATGTCAAAGATGTCAAAACTGACAAACGTCACAATGCTAAATGTCAAAAATGATAAGTGTCACCATGAAAAATGTCAAAAATGACAAATTTCAAGATGGCAAATGTCCAAGATGTCAAATGACAAATATCACAATGCTAAATGTCAAAAATGACAAATTTCAAGATGGCAAATGTCAAAGATGTCAAATGACAAATGTCACAATGCTAAATGTCAAAAATGAAAAGTGTCACCATGAAAAATGTTAAAAATGACAAATTTCAAGATGGCAAATGTCAATGATGTCAAATGACAAATGTCACAATGCTAAATGTCAAAAATGAAAAGTGTCACCATGAAAAATGTCAAAAATGACAAATTTCAAGATGGCAAATATCAAAGATGTCAAATGACAAATGTCACCATGAAAAATGTCAAAAATAACAAATTTCAAGATTGCAAATGTCAAAGATGTCAAATGACAAATGTCACAATGCTAAATGTCAAAAATGAAAAGTGTCACCATGAAAAATGTCTAAAATGACAAATTTCAAGATGGCAAATGTCAAAGATGTCAAATGACAAATGTCGCAATGCTAAATGTCAAAAATAAAAAGTGTCACCATGAAAAATATCAAAAATAACAAATTTCAAGATGGCAAATGTCAAAGATGTCAAATGGCAAATGTCACAATGCTAAATGTCAAAAATGAAAAGTGTCACCATGAAAAATGTCAAAAATGACAAATTTCAAGATGGCAAATGTAAAAACTGACAAATGTCACAATGCTAAATGTCAAAAATGATAAGTGTCACCATGAAAAATGTCAAAAATGACAAATTTTAAGATGGCAAATGTCCAATATGTCAAATGACAAATGTCACAATGCTAAATGTCAAAAATGACAAATTTCAAGATGGCAAATGTCAAAGATGTCAAATGACAAATGTCACAATGCTAAATGTCAAAAATGAAAAGTGTCACCATGAAAAATGTCAAAAATGACAAATTTCAAGATGGCAAATGTCAAAGATGTCAAATGACAAAT
Source organism: Altica lythri (assembly GCA_964028335.1). Taxonomy (NCBI): domain Eukaryota; kingdom Metazoa; phylum Arthropoda; class Insecta; order Coleoptera; family Chrysomelidae; genus Altica; species Altica lythri. The sequence goes on along the minus strand of OZ034800.1, from coordinate 9,154,933 downwards.
GTCACAATGCTAAATGTCAAAAATGAAAAGTGTCACCTTGAAAAATGTCAAAAATAACAAATTTTAAGGTGGCAAATGTCAAAGATGTCAAATGACAAATGTCACAATGCTAAATGTCAAAAATGAAAAGTGTCACCATGAAAAATGTCAAAAATGACAAATTTCAAGATGGCAAATGTCAAAGATGTCAAATGACAAATGTCACAATGCTAAATGTCAAAAATGATAAGTGTCACCATGAAAAATGTCAAAAATGACAAATTTCAAGATTGCAAATGTCCAAGATGTCAAATGACAAATATCACAATGCTAAATGTCAAAAATGAAAAGTGTCACCATGAAAAATGTCAAAAATGACAAATTTCAAGATGGCAAATGTCAAAGATGTCAAATGACAAATGTCACAATGCTAAATGTCAAAAATAAAAAATGTCAAAAATGACAAATTTCAAGATGGCAAATGTCTAAGATGTCAAATGACAAATGTCACAATGCTAAATGTCAAAAATGAAAAGCGTCACCGTGAAAAATGTCAAAAATGACAAATTTCAAGATGGCAAATGTCAAAGATGTCAAATGACAAATGTCACAATGCTAAATGTCAAAAATGAAAAGTGTCCCCATGACAAATGTCAATAATGACAAATTTCAAGATGGCAAATGTCAAAGATGTCAAATGACAAATGTCATAATGCTAAATGTCAAAAATGAAAAGTGTCACCATAAAAAATGTCAAAAATGACAAATTTCAAGATGGCAAATGTCAAAGATGTCGAATATGACAAATGTCACAATGCTAAATGTCAAAAATGAAAAGTGTCACCATGAAAAATGTCAAAAATGACAAATTTCAAAATGGCAAATGTCAAAGATGTCAAATGACAAATGTCACAATGCTAAATGTCAAAAATGAAAAGTGTCACCACGAAAAATGTCAAAAATGACAAATTTCAAGATGGCAAATATCAAAGATGTCAAATGACAAATGTCACAATGCTAAATGTCAAAAATGACAAATTTCAAGATGGCAAATGTCAAAGATGTCAAATGACAAATGTCACAATGCTAAATGTCAAAAATAAAAAGTGTCACCATGAAAAATGTCAAAAATGACAAATTTCAAGATGGCAAATGTCAAAGATGTCAAATGACAAATGTCACAATGCCAAATGTCAAAAATGAAAAGTGTCACCATGAAAACTGTCAAAAATGACAAATTTCAAGATGGCAAATGTCAAAGATGTCAAATGACAAATGTCACAATGCTAAATGTCAAAAATGAAAAGTGTCACCATGAAAAATGTCAAAAATAACAAATTTCAAGATGGCAAATGTCAAAGATGTCAAATGACAAATGTCACAATGCTAAATGTCAAAAATGAAAAGTGTCACCATGAAAAATGTCAAAAATGACAAATTTCAAGATGGCAAATGTCAAAACTGACAAATGTCACAATGCTAAATGTCAAAAATGACAAATTTCAAGATGGCAAATGTCAAAGATGTCAAATGACAAATGTCACAATGCTAAATGTCAAAAATAAAAAGTGTCACCATGAAAAATGTCAAAAATGACAAATTTCAAGATGGCAAATGTCAAAGATGTCAAATGACAAATGTCACAATGCTAAATGTCAAAAATGAAAAGTGTCACCATGAAAAATGTCAAAAATAACAAATTTCAAGATGGCAAATGTCAAAGATGTCAAATGACAAATGTCACAATGCTAAATGTCAAAAATGAAAAGTGTCACCATAAAATATGTCAAAAATAGCAAATTTCAAGATGGCAAATGTCAAAGATGTCAAATGACAAATGTCACAATGCTAAATGTCAAAAATGAAAAGTGTCACCATGAAAAATGTCAAAAATGACAAATTTCAAGATGGCAAATGTCAAAGATGTCAAATGACAAATGTCACCATGCTAAATGTCAAAAATGAAAAGTGTCACCATGAAAAATCTCAAAAATGAAAAGTGTCACCACGAAAAATGTCAAAAATGACAAATTTCAAGATAGCAAATGTCAAAACTGACAAATATCACAATGCTAAATGTCAAAAATGATAAGTGTCACCATGAAAAATGTTAAAAATGACAAATTTCAAGATGGCAAATGTAAAAGATGTCAAATGACAAATGTCACAATGCTAAATGTCAAAAATGAAAAGTGTCAAAAATGACAAATTTCAAGATGGCAAATGTCTAAGATGTCAAATGACAAATGTCACAATGCTAAATGTCAAAAATGAAAAGTGTCATCGTGAAAAATGTCAAAAATGACAATTTTCAAGATGGCAAATGTCAAAGATGTCAAATGACAAATGTCACAATGCTAAATGTCAAAAATTAAAAGTGTCCCCATGAAAAATGTCAATAATGACAAATTTCAAGATGACAAATGTCAAAGATGTCAAATGACAAATGTCACAATGCTAAATGTCAAAAATAAAAAGTGTCACCATGAAAAATGTCAAAAATGACAAATTTCAAGATGGCAAATGTCAAAGATGTCAAATGACAAATGTCACAATGCTAAATGTCAAAAATGAAAAGTGTCCCCATGAAAAATGTCAATAATGACAAATTTCAAGATGACAAATGTCAAAGATGTCAAATGACAAATGTCACAATGCTAAATGTCAAAAATGAAAAGTGTCACCATGAAAAATGTCAAAAATGACAAATTTCAAGATGGCAAATGTCAAAACTGACAAATGTCACAATGCTAAATGTCAAAAATGATAAGTGTCACCATGAAAAATGTCAAAAATGACAAATTTCAAGATGGCAAATGTCCAAGATGTCAAATGACAAATGTCACAATGCTAAATGTCAAAAATGACAAATTTCAAGATGGCAAATGTCAAAGATGTCAAATGACAAATGTCACAATGCTAAATGTCAAAAATGAAAAGTGTCACCATGAAAAATGTCAAAAATGGCAAATTTCAAGATGGCAAATGTCAAAGATGTCAAATGACAAATGTCACAATGCTAAATGTCAAAAATGAAAAGTGTCACCATGAAAAATGTCAAAAATAACAAATTTCAAGATGGCAAATGTCAAAGATGTCAAAACTGACAAATGTCACAATGCTAAATGTCAAAAATGATAAGTGTCACCATGAAAAATGTCAAAAATGACAAATTTCAAGATGGCAAATGTCCAAGATGTCAAATGACAAATATCACAATGCTAAATGTCAAAAATGACAAATTTCAAGATGGCAAATGTCAAAGATGTCAAATGACAAATGTCACAATGCTAAATGTCAAAAATGAAAAGTGTCACCATGAAAAATGTTAAAAATGACAAATTTCAACATGGCAAATGTCAATGATGTCAAATGACAAATGTCACAATGCTAAATGTCAAAAATGAAAAGTGTCACCATGAAAAATGTCAAAAATGACAAATTTCAAGATGGCAAATATCAAAGATGTCAAATGACAAATGTCACCATGAAAAATGTCAAAAATAACAAATTTCAAGATGGCAAATGTCAAAGATGTCAAATGACAAATGTCACAATGCTAAATGTCAAAAATGAAAAGTGTCACCATGAAAAATGTCTAAAATGACAAATTTCAAGATAGCAAATGTCAAAGATGTCAAATGACAAATGTCACAATGCTAAATGTCAAAAATAAAAAGTGTCACCATGAAAAATATCAAAAATAACAAATTTCAAGATGGCAAATGTCAAAGATGTCAAATGACAAATGTCACAATGCTAAATGTCAAAAATGAAAAGTGTCACCATGAAAAATGTCAAAAATGACAAATATCAAGATGGCAAATGTCAAAACTGACAAATGTCACAATGCTAAATGTCAAAAATGATAAGTGTCACCATGAAAAATGTCAAAAATGACAAATTTTAAGATGGCAAATGTCCAATATGTCAAATGACAAATGTCACAATGCTAAATGTCAAAAATGACAAATTTCAAGATGGCAAATGTCAAAGATGTCAAATGACAAATGTCACAATGCTAAATGTCAAAAATGAAAAGTGTCACCATGAAAAATGTCAAAAATGACAAATTTCAAGATGGCAAATGTCAAAGATGTCAAATGACAAATATCACAATGCTAAATGTCAAAAATGAAAAGTGTCACCTTGAAAAATGTCAAAAATAACAAATTTTAAGATGGCAAATGTCAAAGATGTCAAATGACAAATGTCACAATGCTAAATGTCAAAAATGAAAAGTGTCACCATGAAAAATGTCAAAAATGACAAATTTCAAGATGGCAAATGTCAAAGATGTCAAATGACAAATGTCACAATGCTAAGTGTCAAAAATGATAAGTGTCACCATGAAAAATGTCAAAAATGACAAATTTCAAGATTGCAAATGTCCAAGATGTCAAATGACAAATATCACAATGCTAAATGTCAAAAATGAAAAGTGTCACCATGAAAAATGTCAAAAATGACAAATTTCAAGATGGCAAATGTCAAAGATGTCAAATGACAAATGTCACAATGCTAAATGTCAAAAATAAAAAGTGTCAAAAATGACAAATTTCAAGATGGCAAATGTCTAAGATGTCAAATGACAAATGTCACAATGCTAAATGTCAAAAATGAAAAGTGTCACCGTGAAAAATGTCAAAAATGACAAATTTCAAGATGGCAAATGTCAAAGATGTCAAATGACAAATGTCACAATGCTAAATGTCAAAAATGAAAAGTGTCCCCATGAAAAATGTCAATAATGACAAATTTCAAGATGGCAAATGTCAAAGATGTCAAATGACAAATGTCACAATGCTAAATGTCAAAAATGAAAAGTGTCACCATAAAAAATGTCAAAAATGACAAATTTCAAGATGGCAAATGTCAAAGATGTCGAATATGACAAATGTCACAATGCTAAATGTCAAAAATGAAAAGTGTCACCATGAAAAATGTCAAAAATGACAAATTTCAAAATGGCAAATGTCAAAGATGTCAAATGACAAATGTCACAATGCTAAATGTCAAAAATGAAAAGTGTCACCATGAAAAATGTCAAAAATGACAAATTTCAAGATGGCAAATATCAAAGATGTCAAATGACAAACGTCACAATGCTAAATGTCAAAAATGACAAATTTCAAGATGGCAAATGTCAAAGATGTCAAATGACAAATGTCACAATGCTAAATGTCAAAAATAAAAAGTGTCACCATGAAAAATGTCAAAAATGACAAATTTCAAGATGGCAAATGTCAAAGATGTCAAATGACAAATGTCACAATGCTAAATGTCAAAAATGAAAAGTGTCACCATGAAAACTGTCAAAAATGACAAATTTCAAGATGGCAAATGTCAAAGATGTCAAATGACAAATGTCACAATGCTAATTGTCAAAAATGAAAAGTGTCACCATGAAAAATGTCAAAAATAACAAATTTCAAGATGGCAAATGTCAAAGATGTCAAATGACAAATGTCACAATGCTAAATGTCAAAAATGAAAAGTGTCACCATGAAAAATGTCAAAAATGACAAATTTCAAGATGGCAAATGTCAAAACTGACAAATGTCACAATGCTAAATGTCAAAAATGATAAGTGTCACCATGAAAAATGTCAAAAATGACAAATTTTAAGATGGCAAATGTCCAAGATGTCAAATGACAAATGTCACAATGCTAAATGTCAAAAATGACAAATTTCAAGATGGCAAATGTCAAAGATGTCAAATGACAAATGTCACAATGCTAAATGTCAAAAATAAAAAGTGTCACCATGAAAAATGTCAAAAATGACAAATTTCAAGATGGCAAATGTCAAAGATGTCAAATGACAAATGTCACAATGCTAAATGTCAAAAATGAAAAGTGTCACCATGAAAAATGTCAAAAATAACAAATTTCAAGATGGCAAATGTCAAAGATGTCAAATGACAAATGTCACAATGCTAAATGTCAAAAATGAAAAGTGTCACCATAAAATATGTCAAAAATAGCAAATTTCAAGATGGCAAATGTCAAAGATGTCAAATGACAAATGTCACAATGCTAAATGTCAAAAATGAAAAGTGTCACCATGAAAAATGTCAAAAATGACAAATTTCAAGATGGCAAATGTCAAAGATGTCAAATGACAAATGTCACCATGCTAAATGTCAAAAATGAAAAGTGTCACCATGAAAAATCTCAAAAATGAAAAGTGTCACCATGAAAAATGTCAAAAATGACAAATTTCAAGATAGCAAATGTCAAAACTGACAAATATCACAATGCTAAATGTCAAAAATGATAAGTGTCACCATGAAAAATGTCAAAAATGACAAATTTCAAGATGGCAAATGTAAAAGATGTCAAATGACAAATGTCACAATGCTAAATGTCAAAAATGAAAAGTGTCAAAAATGACAAATTTCAAGATGGCAAATGTCTAAGATGTCAAATGACAAATGTCACAATGCTAAATGTCAAAAATGAAAAGTGTCATCGTGAAAAATGTCAAAAATGACAAATTTCAAGATGGCAAATGTCAAAGATGTCAAATGACAAATGTCACAATGCTAAATGTCAAAAATGAAAAGTGTCACCATGAAAAATGTCAAAAATGACAAATTTCAAGATGGCAAATGTCAAAGATGTCAAATGACAAATGTCACAATGCTAAATGTCAAAAATGAAAAGTGTCCCCATGAAAAATGTCAATAATGACAAATTTCAAGATGGCAAATGTCAAAGATGTCAAATGACAAATGTCACAATGCTAAATGTCAAAAATGAAAAGTGTCACCATGAAAAATGTCAAAAATGACAAATTTCAAGATGGCAAATGTCAAAACTGACAAATGTCACAATGCTAAATGTCAAAAATGATAAGTGTCACCATGAAAAATGTCAAAAATGACAAATTTTAAGATGGCAAATGTCCAAGATGTCAAATGACAAATGTCACAATGCTAAATGTCAAAAATGACAAATTTCAAGATGGCAAATGTCAAAGATGTCAAATGACAAATGTCACAATGCTAAATGTCAAAAATAAAAAGTGTCACCATGAAAAATGTCAAAAATGACAAATTTCAAGATGGCAAATGTCAAAGATGTCAAATGACAAATGTCACAATGCTAAATGTCAAAAATGAAAAGTGTCACCATGAAAAATGTCAAAAATAACAAATTTCAAGATGGCAAATGTCAAAGATGTCAAATGACAAATGTCACAATGCTAAATGTCAAAAATGAAAAGTGTCACCATAAAATATGTCAAAAATAGAAAATTTCAAGATGGCAAATGTCAAAGATGTCAAATGACAAATGTCACAATGCTAAATGTCAAAAATGAAAAGTGTCACCATGAAAAATGTCAAAAATGACAAATTTCAAGATGGCAAATGTCAAAGATGTCAAATGACAAATATCACCATGCTAAATGTCAAAAATGAAAAGTGTCACCATAAAAAATCTCAAAAATGAAAAGTGTCACCATGAAAAATGTCAAAAATGACAAATTTCAAGATAGCAAATGTCAAAACTGACAAATATCACAATGCTAAATGTCAAAAATGATAAGTGTCACCATGAAAAATGTCAAAAATGACAAATTTCAAGATGGCAAATGTAAAAGATGTCAAATGACAAATGTCACAATGCTAAATGTCAAAAATGAAAAGTGTCAAAAATGACAAATTTCAAGATGGCAAATGTCTAAGATGTCAAATGACAAATGTCACAATGCTAAATGTCAAAAATGAAAAGTGTCATCGTGAAAAATGTCAAAAATGACAAATTTCAAGATGGCAAATGTCAAAGATGTCAAATGACAAATGTCACAATGCTAAATGTCAAAAATGAAAAGTGTCACCATGAAAAATGTCAAAAATGACAAATTTCAAGATGGCAAATGTCAAAGATGTCAAATGACAAATGTCACAATGCTAAATGTCAAAAATGAAAAGTGTCCCAATGAAAAATGTCAATAATGACAAATTTCAAGATGACAAATGTCAAAGATGTCAAATGACAAATGTCACAATGCTAAATGTCAAAAATGAAAAGTGTCACCATGAAAAATGTCAAAAATGACAAATTTCAAGATGGCAAATGTCAAAGATGTCAAATGACAAATGTCACAATGCTAAATGTCAAAAATGAAAAGTGTCCCCATGAAAAATGTCAATAATGACAAATTTCAAGATGACAAATGTCAAAGATGTCAAATGACAAATGTCACAATGCTAAATGTCAAAAATGAAAAGTGTCACCATGAAAAATGTCAAAAATGACAAATTTCAAGATGGCAAATGTCAAAACTGACAAATGTCACAATGCTAAATGTCAAAAATGATAAGTGTCACCATGAAAAATGTCAAAAATGACAAATTTCAAGATGGCAAATGTCAAAGATGTCAAATGACAAATGTCACAATGCTAAATGTCAAAAATGAAAAGTGTCCCCATGAAAAATGTCAATAATGACAAATTTCAAGATGACAAATGTCAAAGATGTCAAATGACAAATGTCACAATGCTAAATGTCAAAAATGAAAAGTGTCACCATGAAAAATGTCAAAAATGACAAATTTCAAGATGGCAAATGTCAAAGATTTCAAATGACAAATGTCACAATGCTAAATGTCAAAAATGAAAAGTGTCCCCATGAAAAATGTCAATAATGACAAATTTCAAGATGACAAATGTCAAAGATGTCAAATGACAAATGTCACAATGCTAAATGTCAAAAATGAAAAGTGTCACCATGAAAAATGTCAAAAATGACAAATTTCAAGATAGCAAATGTCAAAACTGACAAATGTCACAATGCTAAATGTCAAAAATGATAAGTGTCACCATGAAAAATGTCAAAAATGACAAATTTCAAGATGGCAAATGTCCAAGATGTCAAATGACAAATGTCACAATGCTAAATGTCAAAAATGACAAATTTCAAGATGGCAAATGTCAAAGATGTCAAATGACAAATGTCACAATGCTAAATGTCAAAAATGAAAAGTGTCACCATGAAAAATGTCAAAAATGGCAAATTTCAAGATGGCAAATGTCAAAGATGTCAAATGACAAATGTCACAATGCTAAATGTCAAAAATGAAAAGTGTCACCATGAAAAATGTCAAAAATAACAAATTTCAAGATGGCAAATGTCAAAGATGTCAAAACTGACAAATGTCACAATGCTAAATGTCAAAAATGATAAGTGTCACCATGAAAAATGTCAAAAATGACAAATTTCAAGATGGCAAATGTCCAAGATGTCAAATGACAAATGTCACAATGCTAAATGTCAAAAATGACAAATTTCAAGATGGCAAATGTCAAAGATGTCAAATGACAAATGTCACAATGCTAAATGTCAAAAATGAAAAGTGTCACCATGAAAAATGTCAAAAATGGCAAATTTCAAGATGGCAAATGTCAAAGATGTCAAATGACAAATGTCACAATGCTAAATGTCAAAAATGAAAAGTGTCACCATGAAAAATGTCAAAAATAACAAATTTCAAGATGGCAAATGTCAAAGATGTCAAAACTGACAAATGTCACAATGCTAAATGTCAAAAATGATAAGTGTCACCATGAAAAATGTCAAAAATGACAAATTTCAAGATGGCAAATATCAAAGATGTCAAATGACAAATGTCACCATGAAAAATGTCAAAAATAACAAATTTCAAGATGGCAAATGTCAAAGATGTCAAATGACAAATGTTACAATGCTAAATGTCAAAAATGAAAAGTGTCACCATAAAATATGTCTAAAATGACAAATTTCAAGATGGCAAATGTCAAAGATGTCAAATGACAAATGTCACAATGCTAAATGTCAAAAATAAAAAGTGTCACCATGAAAAATATCAAAAATAACAAATTTCAAGATGGCAAATGTCAAAGATGTCAAATGACAAATGTCACAATGCTAAATGTCAAAAATGAAAAGTGTCACCATGAAAAATGTCAAAAATGACAAATATCAAGATGGCAAATGTCAAAACTGACAAATGTCACAATGCTAAATGTCAAAAATGATAAGTGTTACCATGAAAAATGTCAAAAATGACAAATTTTAAGATGGCAAATGTCCAATATGTCAAATGAAAAATGTCACAATGCTAAATGTCAAAAATGACAAATTTCAAGATGGCAAATGTCAAAGATGTCAAATGACAAATGTCACAATGCTAAATGTCAAAAATGAAAAGTGTCACCATGAAAAATGTCAAAAATGACAAATTTCAAGATGGCAAATGTCAAAGATGTCAAATGACAAATGTCACAATGCTAAATGTCAAAAATGAAAAGTGTCACCTTGAAAAATGTCAAAAATAACAAATTTTAAGATGGCAAATATCAAAGATGTCAAATGACAAATGTCACCATGAAAAATGTCAAAAATAACAAATTTCAAGATGGCAAATGTCAAAGATGTTAAATGACAAATGTCACAATGCTAAATGTCAAAAATGAAAAGTGTCACCATGAAAAATGTCTAAAATGACAAATTTCAAGATGGCAAATGTCAAAGATGTCAAATGACAAATGTCACAATGCTAATTGTCAAAAATAAAAAGTGTCACCATGAAAAATATCAAAAATAACAAATTTCAAGATGGCAAATGTCAAAGATGTCAAATGACAAATGTCACAATGCTAAATGTCAAAAATAAAAAGTGTCACCATGAAAAATGTCAAAAATAACAAATTTCAAGATGACAAATGTCAAAGATGTCAAAACTGACAAATGTCACAATGCTAAATGTCAAAAATGATAAGTGTCACCATGAAAAATGTCAAAAATGACAAATTTCAAGATGGCAAATGTCCAAGATGTCAAATGACAAATATCACAATGCTAAATGTCAAAAATGACAAATTTCAAGATGGCAAATGTCAAAGATGTCAAATGACAAATGTCACAATGCTAAATGTCAAAAATGAAAAGTGTCACCATGAAAAATGTTAAAAATGACAAATTTCAAGATGGCAAATGTCAATGATGTCAAATGACAAATGTCACAATGCTAAATGTCAAAAATGAAAAGTGTCACCATGAAAAATGTCAAAAATGACAAATTTCAAGATGGCAAATATCAAAGATGTTAAATGACAAATGTCACCATGAAAAATGTCAAGAATAACAAATTTCAAGATGGCAAATGTCAAAGATGTCAAATGACAAATGTTACAATGCTAAATGTCAAAAATGAAAAGTGTCACCATAAAATATGTCTAAAATGACAAATTTCAAGATGGCAAATGTCAAAGATGTCAAATGACAAATGTCACAATGCTAAATGTCAAAAATAAAAAGTGTCACCATGAAAAATATCAAAAATAACAAATTTCAAGATGGCAAATGTCAAAGATGTCAAATGACAAATGTCACAATGCTAAATGTCAAAAATGAAAAGTGTCACCATGAAAAATGTCAAAAATGACAAATATCAAGATGGCAAATGTCAAAACTGACAAATGTCACAATGCTAAATGTCAAAAATGATAAGTGTCACCATGAAAAATGTCAAAAATGACAAATTTTAAGATGGCAAATGTCCAATATGTCAAACGAAAAATGTCAGAATGCTAAATGTCAAAAATGACAAATTTCAAGATGGCAAATGTCAAAGATGTCAAATGACAAATGTCACAATGCTAAATGTCAAAAATGAAAAGTGTCACCATGAAAAATGTCAAAAATGACAAATTTCAAGATGGCAAATGTCAAAGATGTCAAATGACAAATGTCACAATGCTAAATGTCAAAAATGAAAAGTGTCACCTTGAAAAATGTCAAAAATAACAAATTTTAAGATGGCAAATATCAAAGATGTCAAATGACAAATGTCACCATGAAAAATGTCAAAAATAACAAATTTCAAGATGGCAAATGTCAAAGATGTCAAATGACAAATGTCACAATGCTAAATGTCAAAAATGAAAAGTGTCACCATGAAAAATGTCTAAAATGACAAATTTCAAGATGGCAAATGTCAAAGATGTCAAATGACAAATGTCACAATGCTAAATGTCAAAAATAAAAAGTGTCACCATGAAAAATATCAAAAATAACAAATTTCAAGATGGCAAATGTCAAAGATGTCAAATGACAAATGTCACAATGCTAAATGTCAAAAATGAAAAGTGTCACCATGAAAAATGTTAAAAATGGCAAATTTCAAGATGGCAAATGTCAAAGATGTCAAATGACAAATGTCACAATGCTAAATGTCAAAAATGAAAAGTGTCACCATGAAAAATGTCAAAAATAACAAATTTCAAGATGGCAAATGTCAAAGATGTCAAAACTGACAAATGTCACAATGCTAAATGTCAAAAATGATAAGTGTCACCATGAAAAATGTCAAAAATGACACATTTCAAGATGGCAAATGTCCAAGATGTCAAATGACAAATATCACAATGCTAAATGTCAAAAATGACAAATTTCAAGATGGCAAATGTCAAAGATGTCAAATAAAAAATGTCACAATGCTAAATGTAAAAAATGAAAAGTGTCACCATGAAAAATGTTAAAAATGACAAATTTCAAGATAGCAAATGTCAATGATGTCAAATGACAAATGTCACAATGCTAAATGTCAAAAATGAAAAGTGTCACCATGAAAAATGTCAAAAATGACAAATTTCAAGATGGCAAATATCAAAGATGTCAAATGACAAATGTCACCATGAAAAATGTCAAAAATAACAAATTTCAAGATGGCAAATGTCAAAGATGTCAAATGACAAATGTCACAATGCTAAATGTCAAAAATGAAAAGTGTCACCATGAAAAAGGTCTAAAATGACAAATTTCTAGATGGCAAATGTCAAAGATGTCAAATGACAAATGTCACAATGCTAAATGTCAAAAATAAAAAGTGTCACCATGAAAAATATCAAAAATAACAAATTTCAAGATGGCAAATGTCAAAGATGTCAAATGACAAATGTCACAATGCTAAATGTCAAAAATGAAAAGTGTCATCATAAAATGTCAAAAATGACAAATATCAAGATGGCAAATGTCAAAACTGACAAATGTCACAATGCTAAATGTCAAAAATGATAAGTGTCACCATGAAAAATGTCAAAAATGATAAATTTTAAGATGGCAAATGTCCAATATGTCAAATGACAAATGTCACAATGCTAAATGTCAAAAATGACAAATTTCAAGATGGCAAATGTCAAAGATGTCAAATGACAAATGTCACAATGCTAAATGTCAAAAATGAAAAGTGTCACCATGAAAAATGTCAAAAATGACAAATTTCAAGATGGCAAATGTCAAAGATGTCAAATGACAAATGTCACAATGCTAAATGTCAAAAATGAAAAGTGTCACCTTGAAAAATGTCAAAAATAACAAATTTTAAGATGGCAAATGTCAAAGATGTCAAATGACAAATGTCACAATGCTAAATGTCAAAAATGAAAAGTGTCACCATGAAAAATGTCAAAAATGACAAATTTCAAGATGGCAAATGTCAAAGATGTCAAATGACAAATGTCACAATGCTAAATGTCAAAAATGATAAGTGTCACCATGAAAAATGTCAAAAATGACAAATTTCAAGATTGCAAATGTCCAAGATGTCAAATGACAAATATCACAATGCTAAATGTCAAAAATGAAAAGTGTCACCATGAAAAATGTCAAAAATGACAAATTTCAAGATGGCAAATGTCAAAGATGTCAAATGACAAATGTCACAATGCTAAATGTCAAAAATAAAAAGTGTCAAAAATGACAAATTTCAAGATGGCAAATGTCTAAGATGTCAAATGACAAATGTCACAATGCTAAATGTCAAAAATGAAAAGTGTCACCGTGAAAAATGTCAAAAATGACAAATTTCAAGATGGCAAATGTCAAAGATGTCAAATGACAAATGTCACAATGCTAAATGTCAAAAATGAAAAGTGTCCCCATGAAAAATGTCAATAATGACAAATTTCAAGATGACAAATGTCAAAGATGTCAAATGACAAATGTCACAATGCTAAATGTCAAAAATGAAAAGTGTCACCATGAAAAATGTCAAAAATGACAAATTTCAAGATGGCAAATGTCAAAACTGACAAATGTCACAATGCTAAATGTCAAAAATGATAAGTGTCACCATGAAAAATGTCAAAAATGACAAATTTCAAGATGGCAAATGTCCAAGATGTCAAATGACAAATGTCACAATGCTAAATGTCAAAAATGACAAATTTCAAGATGGCAAATGTCAAAGATGTCAAATGACAAATGTCACAATGCTAAATGTCAAAAATGAAAAGTGTCACCATGAAAAATGTCAAAAATGGCAAATTTCAAGATGGCAAATGTCAAAGATGTCAAATGACAAATGTCACAATGCTAAATGTCAAAAATGAAAAGTGTCACCATGAAAAATGTCAAAAATAACAAATTTCAAGATGGCAAATGTCAAAGATGTCAAAACTGACAAATGTCACAATGCTAAATGTCAAAAATGATAAGTGTCACCATGAAAAATGTCAAAAATGACAAATTTCAAGATGGCAAATGTCCAAGATGTCAAATGACAAATATCACAATGCTAAATGTCAAAAATGACAAATTTCAAGATGGCAAATGTCAAAGATGTCAAATGACAAATGTCACAATGCTAAATGTCAAAAATGAAAAGTGTCACCATGAAAAATGTTAAAAATGACAAATTTCAACATGGCAAATGTCAATGATGTCAAATGACAAATGTCACAATGCTAAATGTCAAAAATGAAAAGTGTCACCATGAAAAATGTCAAAAATGACAAATTTCAAGATGGCAAATATCAAAGATGTCAAATGACAAATGTCACCATGAAAAATGTCAAAAATAACAAATTTCAAGATGGCAAATGTCAAAGATGTCAAATGACAAATGTCACAATGCTAAATGTCAAAAATGAAAAGTGTCACCATGAAAAATGTCTAAAATGACAAATTTCAAGATAGCAAATGTCAAAGATGTCAAATGACAAATGTCACAATGCTAAATGTCAAAAATAAAAAGTGTCACCATGAAAAATATCAAAAATAACAAATTTCAAGATGGCAAATGTCAAAGATGTCAAATGACAAATGTCACAATGCTAAATGTCAAAAATGAAAAGTGTCACCATGAAAAATGTCAAAAATGACAAATATCAAGATGGCAAATGTCAAAACTGACAAATGTCACAATGCTAAATGTCAAAAATGATAAGTGTCACCATGAAAAATGTCAAAAATGACAAATTTTAAGATGGCAAATGTCCAATATGTCAAATGACAAATGTCACAATGCTAAATGTCAAAAATGACAAATTTCAAGATGGCAAATGTCAAAGATGTCAAATGACAAATGTCACAATGCTAAATGTCAAAAATGAAAAGTGTCACCATGAAAAATGTCAAAAATGACAAATTTCAAGATGGCAAATGTCAAAGATGTCAAATGACAAATATCACAATGCTAAATGTCAAAAATGAAAAGTGTCACCTTGAAAAATGTCAAAAATAACAAATTTTAAGATGGCAAATGTCAAAGATGTCAAATGACAAATGTCACAATGCTAAATGTCAAAAATGAAAAGTGTCACCATGAAAAATGTCAAAAATGACAAATTTCAAGATGGCAAATGTCAAAGATGTCAAATGACAAATGTCACAATGCTAAGTGTCAAAAATGATAAGTGTCACCATGAAAAATGTCAAAAATGACAAATTTCAAGATTGCAAATGTCCAAGATGTCAAATGACAAATATCACAATGCTAAATGTCAAAAATGAAAAGTGTCACCATGAAAAATGTCAAAAATGACAAATTTCAAGATGGCAAATGTCAAAGATGTCAAATGACAAATGTCACAATGCTAAATGTCAAAAATAAAAAGTGTCAAAAATGACAAATTTCAAGATGGCAAATGTCTAAGATGTCAAATGACAAATGTCACAATGCTAAATGTCAAAAATGAAAAGTGTCACCGTGAAAAATGTCAAAAATGACAAATTTCAAGATGGCAAATGTCAAAGATGTCAAATGACAAATGTCACAATGCTAAATGTCAAAAATGAAAAGTGTCCCCATGAAAAATGTCAATAATGACAAATTTCAAGATGGCAAATGTCAAAGATGTCAAATGACAAATGTCACAATGCTAAATGTCAAAAATGAAAAGTGTCACCATAAAAAATGTCAAAAATGACAAATTTCAAGATGGCAAATGTCAAAGATGTCGAATATGACAAATGTCACAATGCTAAATGTCAAAAATGAAAAGTGTCACCATGAAAAATGTCAAAAATGACAAATTTCAAAATGGCAAATGTCAAAGATGTCAAATGACAAATGTCACAATGCTAAATGTCAAAAATGAAAAGTGTCACCATGAAAAATGTCAAAAATGACAAATTTCAAGATGGCAAATATCAAAGATGTCAAATGACAAACGTCACAATGCTAAATGTCAAAAATGACAAATTTCAAGATGGCAAATGTCAAAGATGTCAAATGACAAATGTCACAATGCTAAATGTCAAAAATAAAAAGTGTCACCATGAAAAATGTCAAAAATGACAAATTTCAAGATGGCAAATGTCAAAGATGTCAAATGACAAATGTCACAATGCTAAATGTCAAAAATGAAAAGTGTCACCATGAAAACTGTCAAAAATGACAAATTTCAAGATGGCAAATGTCAAAGATGTCAAATGACAAATGTCACAATGCTAATTGTCAAAAATGAAAAGTGTCACCATGAAAAATGTCAAAAATAACAAATTTCAAGATGGCAAATGTCAAAGATGTCAAATGACAAATGTCACAATGCTAAATGTCAAAAATAAAAAGTGTCAAAAATGACAAATTTCAAGATGGCAAATGTCTAAGATGTCAAATGACAAATGTCACAATGCTAAATGTCAAAAATGAAAAGTGTCACCGTGAAAAATGTCAAAAATGACAAATTTCAAGATGGCAAATGTCAAAGATGTCAAATGACAAATGTCACAATGCTAAATGTCAAAAATGAAAAGTGTCCCCATGAAAAATGTCAATAATGACAAATTTCAAGATGACAAATGTCAAAGATGTCAAATGACAAATGTCACAATGCTAAATGTCAAAAATGAAAAGTGTCACCATGAAAAATGTCAAAAATGACAAATTTCAAGATGGCAAATGTCAAAACTGACAAATGTCACAATGCTAAATGTCAAAAATGATAAGTGTCACCATGAAAAATGTCAAAAATGACAAATTTCAAGATGGCAAATGTCCAAGATGTCAAATGACAAATGTCACAATGCTAAATGTCAAAAATGACAAATTTCAAGATGGCAAATGTCAAAGATGTCAAATGACAAATGTCACAATGCTAAATGTCAAAAATGAAAAGTGTCACCATGAAAAATGTCAAAAATGGCAAATTTCAAGATGGCAAATGTCAAAGATGTCAAATGACAAATGTCACAATGCTAAATGTCAAAAATGAAAAGTGTCACCATGAAAAATGTCAAAAATAACAAATTTCAAGATGGCAAATGTCAAAGATGTCAAAACTGACAAATGTCACAATGCTAAATGTCAAAAATGATAAGTGTCACCATGAAAAATGTCAAAAATGACAAATTTCAAGATGGCAAATGTCCAAGATGTCAAATGACAAATATCACAATGCTAAATGTCAAAAATGACAAATTTCAAGATGGCAAATGTCAAAGATGTCAAATGACAAATGTCACAATGCTAAATGTCAAAAATGAAAAGTGTCACCATGAAAAATGTTAAAAATGACAAATTTCAACATGGCAAATGTCAATGATGTCAAATGACAAATGTCACAATGCTAAATGTCAAAAATGAAAAGTGTCACCATGAAAAATGTCAAAAATGACAAATTTCAAGATGGCAAATATCAAAGATGTCAAATGACAAATGTCACCATGAAAAATGTCAAAAATAACAAATTTCAAGATGGCAAATGTCAAAGATGTCAAATGACAAATGTCACAATGCTAAATGTCAAAAATGAAAAGTGTCACCATGAAAAATGTCTAAAATGACAAATTTCAAGATAGCAAATGTCAAAGATGTCAAATGACAAATGTCACAATGCTAAATGTCAAAAATAAAAAGTGTCACCATGAAAAATATCAAAAATAACAAATTTCAAGATGGCAAATGTCAAAGATGTCAAATGACAAATGTCACAATGCTAAATGTCAAAAATGAAAAGTGTCACCATGAAAAATGTCAAAAATGACAAATATCAAGATGGCAAATGTCAAAACTGACAAATGTCACAATGCTAAATGTCAAAAATGATAAGTGTCACCATGAAAAATGTCAAAAATGACAAATTTTAAGATGGCAAATGTCCAATATGTCAAATGACAAATGTCACAATGCTAAATGTCAAAAATGACAAATTTCAAGATGGCAAATGTCAAAGATGTCAAATGACAAATGTCACAATGCTAAATGTCAAAAATGAAAAGTGTCACCATGAAAAATGTCAAAAATGACAAATTTCAAGATGGCAAATGTCAAAGATGTCAAATGACAAATATCACAATGCTAAATGTCAAAAATGAAAAGTGTCACCTTGAAAAATGTCAAAAATAACAAATTTTAAGATGGCAAATGTCAAAGATGTCAAATGACAAATGTCACAATGCTAAATGTCAAAAATGAAAAGTGTCACCATGAAAAATGTCAAAAATGACAAATTTCAAGATGGCAAATGTCAAAGATGTCAAATGACAAATGTCACAATGCTAAGTGTCAAAAATGATAAGTGTCACCATGAAAAATGTCAAAAATGACAAATTTCAAGATTGCAAATGTCCAAGATGTCAAATGACAAATATCACAATGCTAAATGTCAAAAATGAAAAGTGTCACCATGAAAAATGTCAAAAATGACAAATTTCAAGATGGCAAATGTCAAAGATGTCAAATGACAAATGTCACAATGCTAAATGTCAAAAATAAAAAGTGTCAAAAATGACAAATTTCAAGATGGCAAATGTCTAAGATGTCAAATGACAAATGTCACAATGCTAAATGTCAAAAATGAAAAGTGTCACCGTGAAAAATGTCAAAAATGACAAATTTCAAGATGGCAAATGTCAAAGATGTCAAATGACAAATGTCACAATGCTAAATGTCAAAAATGAAAAGTGTCCCCATGAAAAATGTCAATAATGACAAATTTCAAGATGGCAAATGTCAAAGATGTCAAATGACAAATGTCACAATGCTAAATGTCAAAAATGAAAAGTGTCACCATAAAAAATGTCAAAAATGACAAATTTCAAGATGGCAAATGTCAAAGATGTCGAATATGACAAATGTCACAATGCTAAATGTCAAAAATGAAAAGTGTCACCATGAAAAATGTCAAAAATGACAAATTTCAAAATGGCAAATGTCAAAGATGTCAAATGACAAATGTCACAATGCTAAATGTCAAAAATGAAAAGTGTCACCATGAAAAATGTCAAAAATGACAAATTTCAAGATGGCAAATATCAAAGATGTCAAATGACAAACGTCACAATGCTAAATGTCAAAAATGACAAATTTCAAGATGGCAAATGTCAAAGATGTCAAATGACAAATGTCACAATGCTAAATGTCAAAAATAAAAAGTGTCACCATGAAAAATGTCAAAAATGACAAATTTCAAGATGGCAAATGTCAAAGATGTCAAATGACAAATGTCACAATGCTAAATGTCAAAAATGAAAAGTGTCACCATGAAAACTGTCAAAAATGACAAATTTCAAGATGGCAAATGTCAAAGATGTCAAATGACAAATGTCACAATGCTAATTGTCAAAAATGAAAAGTGTCACCATGAAAAATGTCAAAAATAACAAATTTCAAGATGGCAAATGTCAAAGATGTCAAATGACAAATGTCACAATGCTAAATGTCAAAAATGAAAAGTGTCACCATGAAAAATGTCAAAAATGACAAATTTCAAGATGGCAAATGTCAAAACTGACAAATGTCACAATGCTAAATGTCAAAAATGATAAGTGTCACCATGAAAAATGTCAAAAATGACAAATTTTAAGATGGCAAATGTCCAAGATGTCAAATGACAAATGTCACAATGCTAAATGTCAAAAATGACAAATTTCAAGATGGCAAATGTCAAAGATGTCAAATGACAAATGTCACAATGCTAAATGTCAAAAATAAAAAGTGTCACCATGAAAAATGTCAAAAATGACAAATTTCAAGATGGCAAATGTCAAAGATGTCAAATGACAAATGTCACAATGCTAAATGTCAAAAATGAAAAGTGTCACCATGAAAAATGTCAAAAATAACAAATTTCAAGATGGCAAATGTCAAAGATGTCAAATGACAAATGTCACAATGCTAAATGTCAAAAATGAAAAGTGTCACCATAAAATATGTCAAAAATAGCAAATTTCAAGATGGCAAATGTCAAAGATGTCAAATGACAAATGTCACAATGCTAAATGTCAAAAATGAAAAGTGTCACCATGAAAAATGTCAAAAATGACAAATTTCAAGATGGCAAATGTCAAAGATGTCAAATGACAAATGTCACCATGCTAAATGTCAAAAATGAAAAGTGTCACCATGAAAAATCTCAAAAATGAAAAGTGTCACCATGAAAAATGTCAAAAATGACAAATTTCAAGATAGCAAATGTCAAAACTGACAAATATCACAATGCTAAATGTCAAAAATGATAAGTGTCACCATGAAAAATGTCAAAAATGACAAATTTCAAGATGGCAAATGTAAAAGATGTCAAATGACAAATGTCACAATGCTAAATGTCAAAAATGAAAAGTGTCAAAAATGACAAATTTCAAGATGGCAAATGTCTAAGATGTCAAATGACAAATGTCACAATGCTAAATGTCAAAAATGAAAAGTGTCATCGTGAAAAATGTCAAAAATGACAAATTTCAAGATGGCAAATGTCAAAGATGTCAAATGACAAATGTCACAATGCTAAATGTCAAAAATGAAAAGTGTCACCATGAAAAATGTCAAAAATGACAAATTTCAAGATGGCAAATGTCAAAGATGTCAAATGACAAATGTCACAATGCTAAATGTCAAAAATGAAAAGTGTCCCCATGAAAAATGTCAATAATGACAAATTTCAAGATGGCAAATGTCAAAGATGTCAAATGACAAATGTCACAATGCTAAATGTCAAAAATGAAAAGTGTCACCATGAAAAATGTCAAAAATGACAAATTTCAAGATGGCAAATGTCAAAACTGACAAATGTCACAATGCTAAATGTCAAAAATGATAAGTGTCACCATGAAAAATGTCAAAAATGACAAATTTTAAGATGGCAAATGTCCAAGATGTCAAATGACAAATGTCACAATGCTAAATGTCAAAAATGACAAATTTCAAGATGGCAAATGTCAAAGATGTCAAATGACAAATGTCACAATGCTAAATGTCAAAAATAAAAAGTGTCACCATGAAAAATGTCAAAAATGACAAATTTCAAGATGGCAAATGTCAAAGATGTCAAATGACAAATGTCACAATGCTAAATGTCAAAAATGAAAAGTGTCACCATGAAAAATGTCAAAAATAACAAATTTCAAGATGGCAAATGTCAAAGATGTCAAATGACAAATGTCACAATGCTAAATGTCAAAAATGAAAAGTGTCACCATAAAATATGTCAAAAATAGAAAATTTCAAGATGGCAAATGTCAAAGATGTCAAATGACAAATGTCACAATGCTAAATGTCAAAAATGAAAAGTGTCACCATGAAAAATGTCAAAAATGACAAATTTCAAGATGGCAAATGTCAAAGATGTCAAATGACAAATATCACCATGCTAAATGTCAAAAATGAAAAGTGTCACCATAAAAAATCTCAAAAATGAAAAGTGTCACCATGAAAAATGTCAAAAATGACAAATTTCAAGATAGCAAATGTCAAAACTGACAAATATCACAATGCTAAATGTCAAAAATGATAAGTGTCACCATGAAAAATGTCAAAAATGACAAATTTCAAGATGGCAAATGTAAAAGATGTCAAATGACAAATGTCACAATGCTAAATGTCAAAAATGAAAAGTGTCAAAAATGACAAATTTCAAGATGGCAAATGTCTAAGATGTCAAATGACAAATGTCACAATGCTAAATGTCAAAAATGAAAAGTGTCATCGTGAAAAATGTCAAAAATGACAAATTTCAAGATGGCAAATGTCAAAGATGTCAAATGACAAATGTCACAATGCTAAATGTCAAAAATGAAAAGTGTCACCATGAAAAATGTCAAAAATGACAAATTTCAAGATGGCAAATGTCAAAGATGTCAAATGACAAATGTCACAATGCTAAATGTCAAAAATGAAAAGTGTCCCAATGAAAAATGTCAATAATGACAAATTTCAAGATGACAAATGTCAAAGATGTCAAATGACAAATGTCACAATGCTAAATGTCAAAAATGAAAAGTGTCACCATGAAAAATGTCAAAAATGACAAATTTCAAGATGGCAAATGTCAAAGATGTCAAATGACAAATGTCACAATGCTAAATGTCAAAAATGAAAAGTGTCCCCATGAAAAATGTCAATAATGACAAATTTCAAGATGACAAATGTCAAAGATGTCAAATGACAAATGTCACAATGCTAAATGTCAAAAATGAAAAGTGTCACCATGAAAAATGTCAAAAATGACAAATTTCAAGATGGCAAATGTCAAAACTGACAAATGTCACAATGCTAAATGTCAAAAATGATAAGTGTCACCATGAAAAATGTCAAAAATGACAAATTTCAAGATGGCAAATGTCAAAGATGTCAAATGACAAATGTCACAATGCTAAATGTCAAAAATGAAAAGTGTCCCCATGAAAAATGTCAATAATGACAAATTTCAAGATGACAAATGTCAAAGATGTCAAATGACAAATGTCACAATGCTAAATGTCAAAAATGAAAAGTGTCACCATGAAAAATGTCAAAAATGACAAATTTCAAGATGGCAAATGTCAAAGATTTCAAATGACAAATGTCACAATGCTAAATGTCAAAAATGAAAAGTGTCCCCATGAAAAATGTCAATAATGACAAATTTCAAGATGACAAATGTCAAAGATGTCAAATGACAAATGTCACAATGCTAAATGTCAAAAATGAAAAGTGTCACCATGAAAAATGTCAAAAATGACAAATTTCAAGATAGCAAATGTCAAAACTGACAAATGTCACAATGCTAAATGTCAAAAATGATAAGTGTCACCATGAAAAATGTCAAAAATGACAAATTTCAAGATGGCAAATGTCCAAGATGTCAAATGACAAATGTCACAATGCTAAATGTCAAAAATGACAAATTTCAAGATGGCAAATGTCAAAGATGTCAAATGACAAATGTCACAATGCTAAATGTCAAAAATGAAAAGTGTCACCATGAAAAATGTCAAAAATGGCAAATTTCAAGATGGCAAATGTCAAAGATGTCAAATGACAAATGTCACAATGCTAAATGTCAAAAATGAAAAGTGTCACCATGAAAAATGTCAAAAATAACAAATTTCAAGATGGCAAATGTCAAAGATGTCAAAACTGACAAATGTCACAATGCTAAATGTCAAAAATGATAAGTGTCACCATGAAAAATGTCAAAAATGACAAATTTCAAGATGGCAAATGTCCAAGATGTTAAATGACAAATATCACAATGCTAAATGTCAAAAATGACAAATTTCAAGATGGCAAATGTCAAAGATGTCAAATGACAAATGTCACAATGCTAAATGTCAAAAATGAAAAGTGTCACCATGAAAAATGTTAAAAATGACAAATTTCAAGATGGCAAATGTCAATGATGTCAAATGACAAATGTCACAATGCTAAATGTCAAAAATGAAAAGTGTCACCATGAAAAATGTCAAAAATGACAAATTTCAAGATGGCAAATATCAAAGATGTCAAATGACAAATGTCACCATGAAAAATGTCAAAAATAACAAATTTCAAGATGGCAAATGTCAAAGATGTCAAATGACAAATGTTACAATGCTAAATGTCAAAAATGAAAAGTGTCACCATAAAATATGTCTAAAATGACAAATTTCAAGATGGCAAATGTCAAAGATGTCAAATGACAAATGTCACAATGCTAAATGTCAAAAATAAAAAGTGTCACCATGAAAAATATCAAAAATAACAAATTTCAAGATGGCAAATGTCAAAGATGTCAAATGACAAATGTCACAATGCTAAATGTCAAAAATGAAAAGTGTCACCATGAAAAATGTCAAAAATGACAAATATCAAGATGGCAAATGTCAAAACTGACAAATGTCACAATGCTAAATGTCAAAAATGATAAGTGTTACCATGAAAAATGTCAAAAATGACAAATTTTAAGATGGCAAATGTCCAATATGTCAAATGAAAAATGTCACAATGCTAAATGTCAAAAATGACAAATTTCAAGATGGCAAATGTCAAAGATGTCAAATGACAAATGTCACAATGCTAAATGTCAAAAATGAAAAGTGTCACCATGAAAAATGTCAAAAATGACAAATTTCAAGATGGCAAATGTCAAAGATGTCAAATGACAAATGTCACAATGCTAAATGTCAAAAATGAAAAGTGTCACCTTGAAAAATGTCAAAAATAACAAATTTTAAGATGGCAAATATCAAAGATGTCAAATGACAAATGTCACCATGAAAAATGTCAAAAATAACAAATTTCAAGATGGCAAATGTGAAAGATGTTAAATGACAAATGTCACAATGCTAAATGTCAAAAATGAAAAGTGTCACCATGAAAAATGTCTAAAATGACAAATTTCAAGATGGCAAATGTCAAAGATGTCAAATGACAAATGTCACAATGCTAATTGTCAAAAATAAAAAGTGTCACCATGAAAAATATCAAAAATAACAAATTTCAAGATGGCAAATGTCAAAGATGTCAAATGACAAATGTCACAATGCTAAATGTCAAAAATAAAAAGTGTCACCATGAAAAATGTCAAAAATAACAAATTTCAAGATGACAAATGTCAAAGATGTCAAAACTGACAAATGTCACAATGCTAAATGTCAAAAATGATAAGTGTCACCATGAAAAATGTCAAAAATGACAAATTTCAAGATGGCAAATGTCCAAGATGTCAAATGACAAATATCACAATGCTAAATGTCAAAAATGACAAATTTCAAGATGGCAAATGTCAAAGATGTCAAATGACAAATGTCACAATGCTAAATGTCAAAAATGAAAAGTGTCACCATGAAAAATGTTAAAAATGACAAATTTCAAGATGGCAAATGTCAATGATGTCAAATGACAAATGTCACAATGCTAAATGTCAAAAATGAAAAGTGTCACCATGAAAAATGTCAAAAATGACAAATTTCAAGATGGCAAATATCAAAGATGTTAAATGACAAATGTCACCATGAAAAATGTCAAGAATAACAAATTTCAAGATGGCAAATGTCAAAGATGTCAAATGACAAATGTTACAATGCTAAATGTCAAAAATGAAAAGTGTCACCATAAAATATGTCTAAAATGACAAATTTCAAGATGGCAAATGTCAAAGATGTCAAATGACAAATGTCACAATGCTAAATGTCAAAAATAAAAAGTGTCACCATGAAAAATATCAAAAATAACAAATTTCAAGATGGCAAATGTCAAAGATGTCAAATGACAAATGTCACAATGCTAAATGTCAAAAATGAAAAGTGTCACCATGAAAAATGTCAAAAATGACAAATATCAAGATGGCAAATGTCAAAACTGACAAATGTCACAATGCTAAATGTCAAAAATGATAAGTGTCACCATGAAAAATGTCAAAAATGACAAATTTTAAGATGGCAAATGTCCAATATGTCAAACGAAAAATGTCAGAATGCTAAATGTCAAAAATGACAAATTTCAAGATGGCAAATGTCAAAGATGTCAAATGACAAATGTCACAATGCTAAATGTCAAAAATGAAAAGTGTCACCATGAAAAATGTCAAAAATGACAAATTTCAAGATGGCAAATGTCAAAGATGTCAAATGACAAATGTCACAATGCTAAATGTCAAAAATGAAAAGTGTCACCTTGAAAAATGTCAAAAATAACAAATTTTAAGATGGCAAATATCAAAGATGTCAAATGACAAATGTCACCATGAAAAATGTCAAAAATAACAAATTTCAAGATGGCAAATGTCAAAGATGTCAAATGACAAATGTCACAATGCTAAATGTCAAAAATGAAAAGTGTCACCATGAAAAATGTCTAAAATGACAAATTTCAAGATGGCAAATGTCAAAGATGTCAAATGACAAATGTCACAATGCTAAATGTCAAAAATAAAAAGTGTCACCATGAAAAATATCAAAAATAACAAATTTCAAGATGGCAAATGTCAAAGATGTCAAATGACAAATGTCACAATGCTAAATGTCAAAAATGAAAAGTGTCACCATGAAAAATGTTAAAAATGGCAAATTTCAAGATGGCAAATGTCAAAGATGTCAAATGACAAATGTCACAATGCTAAATGTCAAAAATGAAAAGTGTCACCATGAAAAATGTCAAAAATAACAAATTTCAAGATGGCAAATGTCAAAGATGTCAAAACTGACAAATGTCACAATGCTAAATGTCAAAAATGATAAGTGTCACCATGAAAAATGTCAAAAATGACACATTTCAAGATGGCAAATGTCCAAGATGTCAAATGACAAATATCACAATGCTAAATGTCAAAAATGACAAATTTCAAGATGGCAAATGTCAAAGATGTCAAATAAAAAATGTCACAATGCTAAATGTAAAAAATGAAAAGTGTCACCATGAAAAATGTTAAAAATGACAAATTTCAAGATAGCAAATGTCAATGATGTCAAATGACAAATGTCACAATGCTAAATGTCAAAAATGAAAAGTGTCACCATGAAAAATGTCAAAAATGACAAATTTCAAGATGGCAAATATCAAAGATGTCAAATGACAAATGTCACCATGAAAAATGTCAAAAATAACAAATTTCAAGATGGCAAATGTCAAAGATGTCAAATGACAAATGTCACAATGCTAAATGTCAAAAATGAAAAGTGTCACCATGAAAAAGGTCTAAAATGACAAATTTCTAGATGGCAAATGTCAAAGATGTCAAATGACAAATGTCACAATGCTAAATGTCAAAAATAAAAAGTGTCACCATGAAAAATATCAAAAATAACAAATTTCAAGATGGCAAATGTCAAAGATGTCAAATGACAAATGTCACAATGCTAAATGTCAAAAATGAAAAGTGTCATCATAAAATGTCAAAAATGACAAATATCAAGATGGCAAATGTCAAAACTGACAAATGTCACAATGCTAAATGTCAAAAATGATAAGTGTCACCATGAAAAATGTCAAAAATGATAAATTTTAAGATGGCAAATGTCCAATATGTCAAATGACAAATGTCACAATGCTAAATGTCAAAAATGACAAATTTCAAGATGGCAAATGTCAAAGATGTCAAATGACAAATGTCACAATGCTAAATGTCAAAAATGAAAAGTGTCACCATGAAAAATGTCAAAAATGACAAATTTCAAGATGGCAAATGTCAAAGATGTCAAATGACAAATGTCACAATGCTAAATGTCAAAAATGAAAAGTGTCACCTTGAAAAATGTCAAAAATAACAAATTTTAAGATGGCAAATGTCAAAGATGTCAAATGACAAATGTCACAATGCTAAATGTCAAAAATGAAAAGTGTCACCATGAAAAATGTCAAAAATGACAAATTTCAAGATGGCAAATGTCAAAGATGTCAAATGACAAATGTCACAATGCTAAATGTCAAAAATGATAAGTGTCACCATGAAAAATGTCAAAAATGACAAATTTCAAGATTGCAAATGTCCAAGATGTCAAATGACAAATATCACAATGCTAAATGTCAAAAATGAAAAGTGTCACCATGAAAAATGTCAAAAATGACAAATTTCAAGATGGCAAATGTCAAAGATGTCAAATGACAAATGTCACAATGCTAAATGTCAAAAATAAAAAGTGTCAAAAATGACAAATTTCAAGATGGCAAATGTCTAAGATGTCAAATGACAAATGTCACAATGCTAAATGTCAAAAATGAAAAGTGTCACCGTGAAAAATGTCAAAAATGACAAATTTCAAGATGGCAAATGTCAAAGATGTCAAATGACAAATGTCACAATGCTAAATGTCAAAAATGAAAAGTGTCCCATGAAAAATGTCAATAATGACAAATTTCAAGATGGCAAATGTCAAAGATGTCAAATGACAAATGTCACAATGCTAAATGTCAAAAATGAAAAGTGTCACCATAAAAAATGTCAAAAATGACAAATTTCAAGATGGCAAATGTCAAAGATGTCGAATATGACAAATGTCACAATGCTAAATGTCAAAAATGAAAAGTGTCACCATGAAAAATGTCAAAAATGACAAATTTCAAAATGGCAAATGTCAAAGATGTCAAATGACAAATGTCACAATGCTAAATGTCAAAAATGAAAAGTGTCACCATGAAAAATGTCAAAAATGACAAATTTCAAGATGGCAAATATCAAAGATGTCAAATGACAAATGTCACAATGCTAAATGTCAAAAATGACAAATTTCAAGATGGCAAATGTCAAAGATGTCAAATGACAAATGTCACAATGCTAAATGTCAAAAATAAAAAGTGTCACCATGAAAAATGTCAAAAATGACAAATTTCAAGATGGCAAATGTCAAAGATGTCAAATGACAAATGTCACAATGCTAAATGTCAAAAATGAAAAGTGTCACCATGAAAACTGTCAAAAATGACAAAGTTCAAGATGGCAAATATCAAAGATGTCAAATGACAAATGTCACAATGCTAAATGTCAAAAATGAAAAGTGTCACCATGAAAAATGTCAAAAATAACAAATTTCAAGATGGCAAATGTCAAAGATGTCAAATGACAAATGTCACAATGCTAAATGTCAAAAATGAAAAGTGTCACCATGAAAAATGTCAAAAATGACAAATTTCAAAATGGCAAATGTCAAAGATGTCAAATGACAAATGTCACAATGCTAAATGTCAAAAATGAAAAGTGTCACCATGAAAAATGTCAAAAATGACAAATTTCAAGATGGCAAATATCAAAGATGTCAAATGACAAATGTCACAATGCTAAATGTCAAAAATGACAAATTTCAAGATGGCAAATGTCAAAGATGTCAAATGACAAATGTCACAATGCTAAATGTCAAAAATAAAAAGTGTCACCATGAAAAATGTCAAAAATGACAAATTTCAAGATGGCAAATGTCAAAGATGTCAAATGACAAATGTCACAATGCTAAATGTCAAAAATGAAAAGTGTCACCATGAAAACTGTCAAAAATGACAAAGTTCAAGATGGCAAATGTCAAAGATGTCAAATGACAAATGTCACAATGCTAAATGTCAAAAATGAAAAGTGTCACCATGAAAAATGTCAAAAATAACAAATTTCAAGATGGCAAATGTCAAAGATGTCAAATGACAAATGTCACAATGCTAAATGTCAAAAATGAAAAGTGTCACCATGAAAAATGTCAAAAATGACAAATTTGAAGATGGCAAATGTCAAAACTGACAAATGTCACAATGCTAAATGTCAAAAATGATAAGTGTCACCATGAAAAATGTCCAAAATGACAAATTTCAAGATGGCAAATGTCCAAGATGTCAAATGACAAATGTCACAATGCTAAATGTCAAAAATGACAAATTTCAAGATGGCAAATGTCAAAGATGTCAAATGACAAATGTCACAATGCTAAATGTCAAAAATAAAAAGTGTCACCATGAAAAATGTCAAAAATGACAAATTTTAAGATGGCAAATGTCAAAGATGTCAAATGACAAATGTCACAATGCTAAATGTCAAAAATGAAAAGTGTCACCATGAAAAATGTCAAAAATAACAAATTTCAAGATGGCAAATGTCAAAGATGTCAAATGACAAATGTCACAATGCTAAATGTCAAAAATGAAAAGTGTCACCATAAAATATGTCAAAAATAGCAAATTTCAAGATGGCAAATGTCAAAGATGTCAAATGACAAATGTCACAATGCTAAATGTCAAAAATGAAAAGTGTCACCATGAAAAATGTCAAAAATGACAAATTTCAAGATGGCAAATGTCAAAGATGTCAAATGACAAATGTCACCATGCTAAATGTCAAAAATGAAAAGTGTCACCATGAAAAATCTCAAAAATGAAAAGTGTCACCATGAAAAATGTCAAAAATGACAAATTTTAAGATAGCAAATGTCAAAACTGACAAATATCACAATGCTAAATGTCAAAAATGATAAGTGTCACCATGAAAAATGTCAAAAATGACAAATTTCAAGATGGCAAATGTAAAAGATGTCAAATGACAAATGTCACAATGCTAAATGTCAAAAATGAAAAGTGTCAAAAATGACAAATTTCAAGATGGCAAATGTCTAAGATGTCAAATGACAAATGTCACAATGCTAAATGTCAAAAATGAAAAGTGTCATCGTGAAAAATGTCAAAAATGACAAATTTCAAGATGGCAAATGTCAAAGATGTCAAATGACAAATGTCACAATGCTAAATGTCAAAAATGAAAAGTGTCACCATGAAAAATGTCAAAAATGACAAATTTCAAGATGGCAAATGTCAAAGATGTCAAATGACAAATGTCACAATGCTAAATGTCAAAAATGAAAAGTGTCCCCATGAAAAATGTCAATAATGACAAATTTCAAGATGACAAATGTCAAAGATGTCAAATGACAAATGTCAAAATGCTAAATGTCAAAAATGAAAAGTGTCACCATGAAAAATGTCAAAAATGACAAATTTCAAGATGGCAAATGTCAAAGATGTCGAATATGACAAATGTCACAATGATAAATGTCAAAAATGAAAAGTGTCACCATGAAAAATGTCAAAAATGACAAATTTCAAGATGGCAAATGTCAAAGATGTCAAATGACAAATGTCACAATGCTAAATGTCAAAAATGAAAAGTGTCACCATGAAAAATGTCAAAAATGACAAATTTCAAGATGGCAAATATCAAAGATGTCAAATGACAAATGTCACAATGCTAAATGTCAAAAATGACAAATTTCAAGATGGCAAATGTCAAAGATGTCAAATGACAAATGTCACAATGCTAAATGTCAAAAATGAAAAGTGTCACCATGAAAAATGTCAAAAATGACAAATTTCAAGATGGCAAATGTCAAAGATGTCAAATGACAAATGTCACAATGCTAAATGTCAAAAATGAAAAGTGTCACCATGTAAAATGTCAAAAATAACAAATTTCAAGATGGCAAATGTCAAAGATGTCAAATGACAAATATCACAATGCTAAATGTCAAAAATGAAAATTGTCACCATGAAAAATGTCAAAAATGACAAATTTCAAGATGGCAAATGTCAAAGATGTCAAATGACAAATGTCACAATGCTAAATGTCAAAAATGAAAAGTGTCACCATGAAAAATGTCAAAAATAACAAATTTCAAGATGGCAAATGTCAAAGATGTCAAATGACAAATGTCACAATGCTAAATGTCAAAAATGAAAAGTGTCACCATGAAAAATGTCTAAAATGACAAATTTCAAGATGGCAAATGTCAAAGATGTCAAATGACAAATGTCACAATGCTAAATGTCAAAAATAAAAAGTGTCACCATGAAAAATATCAAAAATAACAAATTTCAAGATGGCAAATGTCAAAGATGTCAAATGACAAATGTCACAATGCTAAATGTCAAAAATGAAAAGTGTCACCATGAAAAATGTTAAAAATGGCAAATTTCAAGATGGCAAATGTCAAAGATGTCAAATGACAAATGTCACAATGCTAAATGTCAAAAATGAAAAGTGTCACCATGAAAAATGTCAAAAATAACAAATTTCAAGATGGCAAATGTCAAAGATGTCAAAACTGACAAATGTCACAATGCTAAATGTCAAAAATGATAAGTGTCACCATGAAAAATGTCAAAAATGACACATTTCAAGATGGCAAATGTCCAAGATGTCAAATGACAAATATCACAATGCTAAATGTCAAAAATGACAAATTTCAAGATGGCAAATGTCAAAGATGTCAAATAAAAAATGTCACAATGCTAAATGTAAAAAATGAAAAGTGTCACCATGAAAAATGTTAAAAATGACAAATTTCAAGATAGCAAATGTCAATGATGTCAAATGACAAATGTCACAATGCTAAATGTCAAAAATGAAAAGTGTCACCATGAAAAATGTCAAAAATGACAAATTTCAAGATGGCAAATATCAAAGATGTCAAATGACAAATGTCACCATGAAAAATGTCAAAAATAACAAATTTCAAGATGGCAAATGTCAAAGATGTCAAATGACAAATGTCACAATGCTAAATGTCAAAAATGAAAAGTGTCACCATGAAAAAGGTCTAAAATGACAAATTTCTAGATGGCAAATGTCAAAGATGTCAAATGACAAATGTCACAATGCTAAATGTCAAAAATAAAAAGTGTCACCATGAAAAATATCAAAAATAACAAATTTCAAGATGGCAAATGTCAAAGATGTCAAATGACAAATGTCACAATGCTAAATGTCAAAAATGAAAAGTGTCATCATAAAATGTCAAAAATGACAAATATCAAGATGGCAAATGTCAAAACTGACAAATGTCACAATGCTAAATGTCAAAAATGATAAGTGTCACCATGAAAAATGTCAAAAATGATAAATTTTAAGATGGCAAATGTCCAATATGTCAAATGACAAATGTCACAATGCTAAATGTCAAAAATGACAAATTTCAAGATGGCAAATGTCAAAGATGTCAAATGACAAATGTCACAATGCTAAATGTCAAAAATGAAAAGTGTCACCATGAAAAATGTCAAAAATGACAAATTTCAAGATGGCAAATGTCAAAGATGTCAAATGACAAATGTCACAATGCTAAATGTCAAAAATGAAAAGTGTCACCTTGAAAAATGTCAAAAATAACAAATTTTAAGATGGCAAATGTCAAAGATGTCAAATGACAAATGTCACAATGCTAAATGTCAAAAATGAAAAGTGTCACCATGAAAAATGTCAAAAATGACAAATTTCAAGATGGCAAATGTCAAAGATGTCAAATGACAAATGTCACAATGCTAAATGTCAAAAATGATAAGTGTCACCATGAAAAATGTCAAAAATGACAAATTTCAAGATTGCAAATGTCCAAGATGTCAAATGACAAATATCACAATGCTAAATGTCAAAAATGAAAAGTGTCACCATGAAAAATGTCAAAAATGACAAATTTCAAGATGGCAAATGTCAAAGATGTCAAATGACAAATGTCACAATGCTAAATGTCAAAAATAAAAAGTGTCAAAAATGACAAATTTCAAGATGGCAAATGTCTAAGATGTCAAATGACAAATGTCACAATGCTAAATGTCAAAAATGAAAAGTGTCACCGTGAAAAATGTCAAAAATGACAAATTTCAAGATGGCAAATGTCAAAGATGTCAAATGACAAATGTCACAATGCTAAATGTCAAAAATGAAAAGTGTCCCCATGAAAAATGTCAATAATGACAAATTTCAAGATGACAAATGTCAAAGATGTCAAATGACAAATGTCACAATGCTAAATGTCAAAAATGAAAAGTGTCACCATGAAAAATGTCAAAAATGACAAATTTCAAGATGGCAAATGTCAAAACTGACAAATGTCACAATGCTAAATGTCAAAAATGATAAGTGTCACCATGAAAAATGTCAAAAATGACAAATTTCAAGATGGCAAATGTCCAAGATGTCAAATGACAAATGTCACAATGCTAAATGTCAAAAATGACAAATTTCAAGATGGCAAATGTCAAAGATGTCAAATGACAAATGTCACAATGCTAAATGTCAAAAATGAAAAGTGTCACCATGAAAAATGTCAAAAATGGCAAATTTCAAGATGGCAAATGTCAAAGATGTCAAATGACAAATGTCACAATGCTAAATGTCAAAAATGAAAAGTGTCACCATGAAAAATGTCAAAAATAACAAATTTCAAGATGGCAAATGTCAAAGATGTCAAAACTGACAAATGTCACAATGCTAAATGTCAAAAATGATAAGTGTCACCATGAAAAATGTCAAAAATGACAAATTTCAAGATGGCAAATGTCCAAGATGTCAAATGACAAATATCACAATGCTAAATGTCAAAAATGACAAATTTCAAGATGGCAAATGTCAAAGATGTCAAATGACAAATGTCACAATGCTAAATGTCAAAAATGAAAAGTGTCACCATGAAAAATGTTAAAAATGACAAATTTCAACATGGCAAATGTCAATGATGTCAAATGACAAATGTCACAATGCTAAATGTCAAAAATGAAAAGTGTCACCATGAAAAATGTCAAAAATGACAAATTTCAAGATGGCAAATATCAAAGATGTCAAATGACAAATGTCACCATGAAAAATGTCAAAAATAACAAATTTCAAGATGGCAAATGTCAAAGATGTCAAATGACAAATGTCACAATGCTAAATGTCAAAAATGAAAAGTGTCACCATGAAAAATGTCTAAAATGACAAATTTCAAGATAGCAAATGTCAAAGATGTCAAATGACAAATGTCACAATGCTAAATGTCAAAAATAAAAAGTGTCACCATGAAAAATATCAAAAATAACAAATTTCAAGATGGCAAATGTCAAAGATGTCAAATGACAAATGTCACAATGCTAAATGTCAAAAATGAAAAGTGTCACCATGAAAAATGTCAAAAATGACAAATATCAAGATGGCAAATGTCAAAACTGACAAATGTCACAATGCTAAATGTCAAAAATGATAAGTGTCACCATGAAAAATGTCAAAAATGACAAATTTTAAGATGGCAAATGTCCAATATGTCAAATGACAAATGTCACAATGCTAAATGTCAAAAATGACAAATTTCAAGATGGCAAATGTCAAAGATGTCAAATGACAAATGTCACAATGCTAAATGTCAAAAATGAAAAGTGTCACCATGAAAAATGTCAAAAATGACAAATTTCAAGATGGCAAATGTCAAAGATGTCAAATGACAAATATCACAATGCTAAATGTCAAAAATGAAAAGTGTCACCTTGAAAAATGTCAAAAATAACAAATTTTAAGATGGCAAATGTCAAAGATGTCAAATGACAAATGTCACAATGCTAAATGTCAAAAATGAAAAGTGTCACCATGAAAAATGTCAAAAATGACAAATTTCAAGATGGCAAATGTCAAAGATGTCAAATGACAAATGTCACAATGCTAAGTGTCAAAAATGATAAGTGTCACCATGAAAAATGTCAAAAATGACAAATTTCAAGATTGCAAATGTCCAAGATGTCAAATGACAAATATCACAATGCTAAATGTCAAAAATGAAAAGTGTCACCATGAAAAATGTCAAAAATGACAAATTTCAAGATGGCAAATGTCAAAGATGTCAAATGACAAATGTCACAATGCTAAATGTCAAAAATAAAAAGTGTCAAAAATGACAAATTTCAAGATGGCAAATGTCTAAGATGTCAAATGACAAATGTCACAATGCTAAATGTCAAAAATGAAAAGTGTCACCGTGAAAAATGTCAAAAATGACAAATTTCAAGATGGCAAATGTCAAAGATGTCAAATGACAAATGTCACAATGCTAAATGTCAAAAATGAAAAGTGTCCCCATGAAAAATGTCAATAATGACAAATTTCAAGATGGCAAATGTCAAAGATGTCAAATGACAAATGTCACAATGCTAAATGTCAAAAATGAAAAGTGTCACCATAAAAAATGTCAAAAATGACAAATTTCAAGATGGCAAATGTCAAAGATGTCGAATATGACAAATGTCACAATGCTAAATGTCAAAAATGAAAAGTGTCACCATGAAAAATGTCAAAAATGACAAATTTCAAAATGGCAAATGTCAAAGATGTCAAATGACAAATGTCACAATGCTAAATGTCAAAAATGAAAAGTGTCACCATGAAAAATGTCAAAAATGACAAATTTCAAGATGGCAAATATCAAAGATGTCAAATGACAAACGTCACAATGCTAAATGTCAAAAATGACAAATTTCAAGATGGCAAATGTCAAAGATGTCAAATGACAAATGTCACAATGCTAAATGTCAAAAATAAAAAGTGTCACCATGAAAAATGTCAAAAATGACAAATTTCAAGATGGCAAATGTCAAAGATGTCAAATGACAAATGTCACAATGCTAAATGTCAAAAATGAAAAGTGTCACCATGAAAACTGTCAAAAATGACAAATTTCAAGATGGCAAATGTCAAAGATGTCAAATGACAAATGTCACAATGCTAATTGTCAAAAATGAAAAGTGTCACCATGAAAAATGTCAAAAATAACAAATTTCAAGATGGCAAATGTCAAAGATGTCAAATGACAAATGTCACAATGCTAAATGTCAAAAATGAAAAGTGTCACCATGAAAAATGTCAAAAATGACAAATTTCAAGATGGCAAATGTCAAAACTGACAAATGTCACAATGCTAAATGTCAAAAATGATAAGTGTCACCATGAAAAATGTCAAAAATGACAAATTTTAAGATGGCAAATGTCCAAGATGTCAAATGACAAATGTCACAATGCTAAATGTCAAAAATGACAAATTTCAAGATGGCAAATGTCAAAGATGTCAAATGACAAATGTCACAATGCTAAATGTCAAAAATAAAAAGTGTCACCATGAAAAATGTCAAAAATGACAAATTTCAAGATGGCAAATGTCAAAGATGTCAAATGACAAATGTCACAATGCTAAATGTCAAAAATGAAAAGTGTCACCATGAAAAATGTCAAAAATAACAAATTTCAAGATGGCAAATGTCAAAGATGTCAAATGACAAATGTCACAATGCTAAATGTCAAAAATGAAAAGTGTCACCATAAAATATGTCAAAAATAGCAAATTTCAAGATGGCAAATGTCAAAGATGTCAAATGACAAATGTCACAATGCTAAATGTCAAAAATGAAAAGTGTCACCATGAAAAATGTCAAAAATGACAAATTTCAAGATGGCAAATGTCAAAGATGTCAAATGACAAATGTCACCATGCTAAATGTCAAAAATGAAAAGTGTCACCATGAAAAATCTCAAAAATGAAAAGTGTCACCATGAAAAATGTCAAAAATGACAAATTTCAAGATAGCAAATGTCAAAACTGACAAATATCACAATGCTAAATGTCAAAAATGATAAGTGTCACCATGAAAAATGTCAAAAATGACAAATTTCAAGATGGCAAATGTAAAAGATGTCAAATGACAAATGTCACAATGCTAAATGTCAAAAATGAAAAGTGTCAAAAATGACAAATTTCAAGATGGCAAATGTCTAAGATGTCAAATGACAAATGTCACAATGCTAAATGTCAAAAATGAAAAGTGTCATCGTGAAAAATGTCAAAAATGACAAATTTCAAGATGGCAAATGTCAAAGATGTCAAATGACAAATGTCACAATGCTAAATGTCAAAAATGAAAAGTGTCACCATGAAAAATGTCAAAAATGACAAATTTCAAGATGGCAAATGTCAAAGATGTCAAATGACAAATGTCACAATGCTAAATGTCAAAAATGAAAAGTGTCCCCATGAAAAATGTCAATAATGACAAATTTCAAGATGGCAAATGTCAAAGATGTCAAATGACAAATGTCACAATGCTAAATGTCAAAAATGAAAAGTGTCACCATGAAAAATGTCAAAAATGACAAATTTCAAGATGGCAAATGTCAAAACTGACAAATGTCACAATGCTAAATGTCAAAAATGATAAGTGTCACCATGAAAAATGTCAAAAATGACAAATTTTAAGATGGCAAATGTCCAAGATGTCAAATGACAAATGTCACAATGCTAAATGTCAAAAATGACAAATTTCAAGATGGCAAATGTCAAAGATGTCAAATGACAAATGTCACAATGCTAAATGTCAAAAATAAAAAGTGTCACCATGAAAAATGTCAAAAATGACAAATTTCAAGATGGCAAATGTCAAAGATGTCAAATGACAAATGTCACAATGCTAAATGTCAAAAATGAAAAGTGTCACCATGAAAAATGTCAAAAATAACAAATTTCAAGATGGCAAATGTCAAAGATGTCAAATGACAAATGTCACAATGCTAAATGTCAAAAATGAAAAGTGTCACCATAAAATATGTCAAAAATAGAAAATTTCAAGATGGCAAATGTCAAAGATGTCAAATGACAAATGTCACAATGCTAAATGTCAAAAATGAAAAGTGTCACCATGAAAAATGTCAAAAATGACAAATTTCAAGATGGCAAATGTCAAAGATGTCAAATGACAAATATCACCATGCTAAATGTCAAAAATGAAAAGTGTCACCATAAAAAATCTCAAAAATGAAAAGTGTCACCATGAAAAATGTCAAAAATGACAAATTTCAAGATAGCAAATGTCAAAACTGACAAATATCACAATGCTAAATGTCAAAAATGATAAGTGTCACCATGAAAAATGTCAAAAATGACAAATTTCAAGATGGCAAATGTAAAAGATGTCAAATGACAAATGTCACAATGCTAAATGTCAAAAATGAAAAGTGTCAAAAATGACAAATTTCAAGATGGCAAATGTCTAAGATGTCAAATGACAAATGTCACAATGCTAAATGTCAAAAATGAAAAGTGTCATCGTGAAAAATGTCAAAAATGACAAATTTCAAGATGGCAAATGTCAAAGATGTCAAATGACAAATGTCACAATGCTAAATGTCAAAAATGAAAAGTGTCACCATGAAAAATGTCAAAAATGACAAATTTCAAGATGGCAAATGTCAAAGATGTCAAATGACAAATGTCACAATGCTAAATGTCAAAAATGAAAAGTGTCCCAATGAAAAATGTCAATAATGACAAATTTCAAGATGACAAATGTCAAAGATGTCAAATGACAAATGTCACAATGCTAAATGTCAAAAATGAAAAGTGTCACCATGAAAAATGTCAAAAATGACAAATTTCAAGATGGCAAATGTCAAAGATGTCAAATGACAAATGTCACAATGCTAAATGTCAAAAATGAAAAGTGTCCCCATGAAAAATGTCAATAATGACAAATTTCAAGATGACAAATGTCAAAGATGTCAAATGACAAATGTCACAATGCTAAATGTCAAAAATGAAAAGTGTCACCATGAAAAATGTCAAAAATGACAAATTTCAAGATGGCAAATGTCAAAACTGACAAATGTCACAATGCTAAATGTCAAAAATGATAAGTGTCACCATGAAAAATGTCAAAAATGACAAATTTCAAGATGGCAAATGTCAAAGATGTCAAATGACAAATGTCACAATGCTAAATGTCAAAAATGAAAAGTGTCCCCATGAAAAATGTCAATAATGACAAATTTCAAGATGACAAATGTCAAAGATGTCAAATGACAAATGTCACAATGCTAAATGTCAAAAATGAAAAGTGTCACCATGAAAAATGTCAAAAATGACAAATTTCAAGATGGCAAATGTCAAAGATTTCAAATGACAAATGTCACAATGCTAAATGTCAAAAATGAAAAGTGTCCCCATGAAAAATGTCAATAATGACAAATTTCAAGATGACAAATGTCAAAGATGTCAAATGACAAATGTCACAATGCTAAATGTCAAAAATGAAAAGTGTCACCATGAAAAATGTCAAAAATGACAAATTTCAAGATAGCAAATGTCAAAACTGACAAATGTCACAATGCTAAATGTCAAAAATGATAAGTGTCACCATGAAAAATGTCAAAAATGACAAATTTCAAGATGGCAAATGTCCAAGATGTCAAATGACAAATGTCACAATGCTAAATGTCAAAAATGACAAATTTCAAGATGGCAAATGTCAAAGATGTCAAATGACAAATGTCACAATGCTAAATGTCAAAAATGAAAAGTGTCACCATGAAAAATGTCAAAAATGGCAAATTTCAAGATGGCAAATGTCAAAGATGTCAAATGACAAATGTCACAATGCTAAATGTCAAAAATGAAAAGTGTCACCATGAAAAATGTCAAAAATAACAAATTTCAAGATGGCAAATGTCAAAGATGTCAAAACTGACAAATGTCACAATGCTAAATGTCAAAAATGATAAGTGTCACCATGAAAAATGTCAAAAATGACAAATTTCAAGATGGCAAATGTCCAAGATGTTAAATGACAAATATCACAATGCTAAATGTCAAAAATGACAAATTTCAAGATGGCAAATGTCAAAGATGTCAAATGACAAATGTCACAATGCTAAATGTCAAAAATGAAAAGTGTCACCATGAAAAATGTTAAAAATGACAAATTTCAAGATGGCAAATGTCAATGATGTCAAATGACAAATGTCACAATGCTAAATGTCAAAAATGAAAAGTGTCACCATGAAAAATGTCAAAAATGACAAATTTCAAGATGGCAAATATCAAAGATGTCAAATGACAAATGTCACCATGAAAAATGTCAAAAATAACAAATTTCAAGATGGCAAATGTCAAAGATGTCAAATGACAAATGTTACAATGCTAAATGTCAAAAATGAAAAGTGTCACCATAAAATATGTCTAAAATGACAAATTTCAAGATGGCAAATGTCAAAGATGTCAAATGACAAATGTCACAATGCTAAATGTCAAAAATAAAAAGTGTCACCATGAAAAATATCAAAAATAACAAATTTCAAGATGGCAAATGTCAAAGATGTCAAATGACAAATGTCACAATGCTAAATGTCAAAAATGAAAAGTGTCACCATGAAAAATGTCAAAAATGACAAATATCAAGATGGCAAATGTCAAAACTGACAAATGTCACAATGCTAAATGTCAAAAATGATAAGTGTTACCATGAAAAATGTCAAAAATGACAAATTTTAAGATGGCAAATGTCCAATATGTCAAATGAAAAATGTCACAATGCTAAATGTCAAAAATGACAAATTTCAAGATGGCAAATGTCAAAGATGTCAAATGACAAATGTCACAATGCTAAATGTCAAAAATGAAAAGTGTCACCATGAAAAATGTCAAAAATGACAAATTTCAAGATGGCAAATGTCAAAGATGTCAAATGACAAATGTCACAATGCTAAATGTCAAAAATGAAAAGTGTCACCTTGAAAAATGTCAAAAATAACAAATTTTAAGATGGCAAATATCAAAGATGTCAAATGACAAATGTCACCATGAAAAATGTCAAAAATAACAAATTTCAAGATGGCAAATGTGAAAGATGTTAAATGACAAATGTCACAATGCTAAATGTCAAAAATGAAAAGTGTCACCATGAAAAATGTCTAAAATGACAAATTTCAAGATGGCAAATGTCAAAGATGTCAAATGACAAATGTCACAATGCTAATTGTCAAAAATAAAAAGTGTCACCATGAAAAATATCAAAAATAACAAATTTCAAGATGGCAAATGTCAAAGATGTCAAATGACAAATGTCACAATGCTAAATGTCAAAAATAAAAAGTGTCACCATGAAAAATGTCAAAAATAACAAATTTCAAGATGACAAATGTCAAAGATGTCAAAACTGACAAATGTCACAATGCTAAATGTCAAAAATGATAAGTGTCACCATGAAAAATGTCAAAAATGACAAATTTCAAGATGGCAAATGTCCAAGATGTCAAATGACAAATATCACAATGCTAAATGTCAAAAATGACAAATTTCAAGATGGCAAATGTCAAAGATGTCAAATGACAAATGTCACAATGCTAAATGTCAAAAATGAAAAGTGTCACCATGAAAAATGTTAAAAATGACAAATTTCAAGATGGCAAATGTCAATGATGTCAAATGACAAATGTCACAATGCTAAATGTCAAAAATGAAAAGTGTCACCATGAAAAATGTCAAAAATGACAAATTTCAAGATGGCAAATATCAAAGATGTTAAATGACAAATGTCACCATGAAAAATGTCAAGAATAACAAATTTCAAGATGGCAAATGTCAAAGATGTCAAATGACAAATGTTACAATGCTAAATGTCAAAAATGAAAAGTGTCACCATAAAATATGTCTAAAATGACAAATTTCAAGATGGCAAATGTCAAAGATGTCAAATGACAAATGTCACAATGCTAAATGTCAAAAATAAAAAGTGTCACCATGAAAAATATCAAAAATAACAAATTTCAAGATGGCAAATGTCAAAGATGTCAAATGACAAATGTCACAATGCTAAATGTCAAAAATGAAAAGTGTCACCATGAAAAATGTCAAAAATGACAAATATCAAGATGGCAAATGTCAAAACTGACAAATGTCACAATGCTAAATGTCAAAAATGATAAGTGTCACCATGAAAAATGTCAAAAATGACAAATT
This sequence comes from Altica lythri, assembly GCA_964028335.1. Classification (NCBI taxonomy): domain Eukaryota; kingdom Metazoa; phylum Arthropoda; class Insecta; order Coleoptera; family Chrysomelidae; genus Altica; species Altica lythri. The sequence continues at coordinate 9,112,461 of OZ034800.1, read as the reverse complement.
TTAAGATGGCAAATGTCCAATATGTCAAACGAAAAATGTCAGAATGCTAAATGTCAAAAATGACAAATTTCAAGATGGCAAATGTCAAAGATGTCAAATGACAAATGTCACAATGCTAAATGTCAAAAATGAAAAGTGTCACCATGAAAAATGTCAAAAATGACAAATTTCAAGATGGCAAATGTCAAAGATGTCAAATGACAAATGTCACAATGCTAAATGTCAAAAATGAAAAGTGTCACCTTGAAAAATGTCAAAAATAACAAATTTTAAGATGGCAAATATCAAAGATGTCAAATGACAAATGTCACCATGAAAAATGTCAAAAATAACAAATTTCAAGATGGCAAATGTCAAAGATGTCAAATGACAAATGTCACAATGCTAAATGTCAAAAATGAAAAGTGTCACCATGAAAAATGTCTAAAATGACAAATTTCAAGATGGCAAATGTCAAAGATGTCAAATGACAAATGTCACAATGCTAAATGTCAAAAATAAAAAGTGTCACCATGAAAAATATCAAAAATAACAAATTTCAAGATGGCAAATGTCAAAGATGTCAAATGACAAATGTCACAATGCTAAATGTCAAAAATGAAAAGTGTCACCATGAAAAATGTTAAAAATGGCAAATTTCAAGATGGCAAATGTCAAAGATGTCAAATGACAAATGTCACAATGCTAAATGTCAAAAATGAAAAGTGTCACCATGAAAAATGTCAAAAATAACAAATTTCAAGATGGCAAATGTCAAAGATGTCAAAACTGACAAATGTCACAATGCTAAATGTCAAAAATGATAAGTGTCACCATGAAAAATGTCAAAAATGACACATTTCAAGATGGCAAATGTCCAAGATGTCAAATGACAAATATCACAATGCTAAATGTCAAAAATGACAAATTTCAAGATGGCAAATGTCAAAGATGTCAAATAAAAAATGTCACAATGCTAAATGTAAAAAATGAAAAGTGTCACCATGAAAAATGTTAAAAATGACAAATTTCAAGATAGCAAATGTCAATGATGTCAAATGACAAATGTCACAATGCTAAATGTCAAAAATGAAAAGTGTCACCATGAAAAATGTCAAAAATGACAAATTTCAAGATGGCAAATATCAAAGATGTCAAATGACAAATGTCACCATGAAAAATGTCAAAAATAACAAATTTCAAGATGGCAAATGTCAAAGATGTCAAATGACAAATGTCACAATGCTAAATGTCAAAAATGAAAAGTGTCACCATGAAAAAGGTCTAAAATGACAAATTTCTAGATGGCAAATGTCAAAGATGTCAAATGACAAATGTCACAATGCTAAATGTCAAAAATAAAAAGTGTCACCATGAAAAATATCAAAAATAACAAATTTCAAGATGGCAAATGTCAAAGATGTCAAATGACAAATGTCACAATGCTAAATGTCAAAAATGAAAAGTGTCATCATAAAATGTCAAAAATGACAAATATCAAGATGGCAAATGTCAAAACTGACAAATGTCACAATGCTAAATGTCAAAAATGATAAGTGTCACCATGAAAAATGTCAAAAATGATAAATTTTAAGATGGCAAATGTCCAATATGTCAAATGACAAATGTCACAATGCTAAATGTCAAAAATGACAAATTTCAAGATGGCAAATGTCAAAGATGTCAAATGACAAATGTCACAATGCTAAATGTCAAAAATGAAAAGTGTCACCATGAAAAATGTCAAAAATGACAAATTTCAAGATGGCAAATGTCAAAGATGTCAAATGACAAATGTCACAATGCTAAATGTCAAAAATGAAAAGTGTCACCTTGAAAAATGTCAAAAATAACAAATTTTAAGATGGCAAATGTCAAAGATGTCAAATGACAAATGTCACAATGCTAAATGTCAAAAATGAAAAGTGTCACCATGAAAAATGTCAAAAATGACAAATTTCAAGATGGCAAATGTCAAAGATGTCAAATGACAAATGTCACAATGCTAAATGTCAAAAATGATAAGTGTCACCATGAAAAATGTCAAAAATGACAAATTTCAAGATTGCAAATGTCCAAGATGTCAAATGACAAATATCACAATGCTAAATGTCAAAAATGAAAAGTGTCACCATGAAAAATGTCAAAAATGACAAATTTCAAGATGGCAAATGTCAAAGATGTCAAATGACAAATGTCACAATGCTAAATGTCAAAAATAAAAAGTGTCAAAAATGACAAATTTCAAGATGGCAAATGTCTAAGATGTCAAATGACAAATGTCACAATGCTAAATGTCAAAAATGAAAAGTGTCACCGTGAAAAATGTCAAAAATGACAAATTTCAAGATGGCAAATGTCAAAGATGTCAAATGACAAATGTCACAATGCTAAATGTCAAAAATGAAAAGTGTCCCATGAAAAATGTCAATAATGACAAATTTCAAGATGGCAAATGTCAAAGATGTCAAATGACAAATGTCACAATGCTAAATGTCAAAAATGAAAAGTGTCACCATAAAAAATGTCAAAAATGACAAATTTCAAGATGGCAAATGTCAAAGATGTCGAATATGACAAATGTCACAATGCTAAATGTCAAAAATGAAAAGTGTCACCATGAAAAATGTCAAAAATGACAAATTTCAAAATGGCAAATGTCAAAGATGTCAAATGACAAATGTCACAATGCTAAATGTCAAAAATGAAAAGTGTCACCATGAAAAATGTCAAAAATGACAAATTTCAAGATGGCAAATATCAAAGATGTCAAATGACAAATGTCACAATGCTAAATGTCAAAAATGACAAATTTCAAGATGGCAAATGTCAAAGATGTCAAATGACAAATGTCACAATGCTAAATGTCAAAAATAAAAAGTGTCACCATGAAAAATGTCAAAAATGACAAATTTCAAGATGGCAAATGTCAAAGATGTCAAATGACAAATGTCACAATGCTAAATGTCAAAAATGAAAAGTGTCACCATGAAAACTGTCAAAAATGACAAAGTTCAAGATGGCAAATATCAAAGATGTCAAATGACAAATGTCACAATGCTAAATGTCAAAAATGAAAAGTGTCACCATGAAAAATGTCAAAAATAACAAATTTCAAGATGGCAAATGTCAAAGATGTCAAATGACAAATGTCACAATGCTAAATGTCAAAAATGAAAAGTGTCACCATGAAAAATGTCAAAAATGACAAATTTCAAAATGGCAAATGTCAAAGATGTCAAATGACAAATGTCACAATGCTAAATGTCAAAAATGAAAAGTGTCACCATGAAAAATGTCAAAAATGACAAATTTCAAGATGGCAAATATCAAAGATGTCAAATGACAAATGTCACAATGCTAAATGTCAAAAATGACAAATTTCAAGATGGCAAATGTCAAAGATGTCAAATGACAAATGTCACAATGCTAAATGTCAAAAATAAAAAGTGTCACCATGAAAAATGTCAAAAATGACAAATTTCAAGATGGCAAATGTCAAAGATGTCAAATGACAAATGTCACAATGCTAAATGTCAAAAATGAAAAGTGTCACCATGAAAACTGTCAAAAATGACAAAGTTCAAGATGGCAAATGTCAAAGATGTCAAATGACAAATGTCACAATGCTAAATGTCAAAAATGAAAAGTGTCACCATGAAAAATGTCAAAAATAACAAATTTCAAGATGGCAAATGTCAAAGATGTCAAATGACAAATGTCACAATGCTAAATGTCAAAAATGAAAAGTGTCACCATGAAAAATGTCAAAAATGACAAATTTGAAGATGGCAAATGTCAAAACTGACAAATGTCACAATGCTAAATGTCAAAAATGATAAGTGTCACCATGAAAAATGTCCAAAATGACAAATTTCAAGATGGCAAATGTCCAAGATGTCAAATGACAAATGTCACAATGCTAAATGTCAAAAATGACAAATTTCAAGATGGCAAATGTCAAAGATGTCAAATGACAAATGTCACAATGCTAAATGTCACAAATAAAAAGTGTCACCATGAAAAATGTCAAAAATGACAAATTTTAAGATGGCAAATGTCAAAGATGTCAAATGACAAATGTCACAATGCTAAATGTCAAAAATGAAAAGTGTCACCATGAAAAATGTCAAAAATAACAAATTTCAAGATGGCAAATGTCAAAGATGTCAAATGACAAATGTCACAATGCTAAATGTCAAAAATGAAAAGTGTCACCATAAAATATGTCAAAAATAGCAAATTTCAAGATGGCAAATGTCAAAGATGTCAAATGACAAATGTCACAATGCTAAATGTCAAAAATGAAAAGTGTCACCATGAAAAATGTCAAAAATGACAAATTTCAAGATGGCAAATGTCAAAGATGTCAAATGACAAATGTCACCATGCTAAATGTCAAAAATGAAAAGTGTCACCATGAAAAATCTCAAAAATGAAAAGTGTCACCATGAAAAATGTCAAAAATGACAAATTTTAAGATAGCAAATGTCAAAACTGACAAATATCACAATGCTAAATGTCAAAAATGATAAGTGTCACCATGAAAAATGTCAAAAATGACAAATTTCAAGATGGCAAATGTAAAAGATGTCAAATGACAAATGTCACAATGCTAAATGTCAAAAATGAAAAGTGTCAAAAATGACAAATTTCAAGATGGCAAATGTCTAAGATGTCAAATGACAAATGTCACAATGCTAAATGTCAAAAATGAAAAGTGTCATCGTGAAAAATGTCAAAAATGACAAATTTCAAGATGGCAAATGTCAAAGATGTCAAATGACAAATGTCACAATGCTAAATGTCAAAAATGAAAAGTGTCACCATGAAAAATGTCAAAAATGACAAATTTCAAGATGGCAAATGTCAAAGATGTCAAATGACAAATGTCACAATGCTAAATGTCAAAAATGAAAAGTGTCCCCATGAAAAATGTCAATAATGACAAATTTCAAGATGACAAATGTCAAAGATGTCAAATGACAAATGTCAAAATGCTAAATGTCAAAAATGAAAAGTGTCACCATGAAAAATGTCAAAAATGACAAATTTCAAGATGGCAAATGTCAAAGATGTCGAATATGACAAATGTCACAATGATAAATGTCAAAAATGAAAAGTGTCACCATGAAAAATGTCAAAAATGACAAATTTCAAGATGGCAAATGTCAAAGATGTCAAATGACAAATGTCACAATGCTAAATGTCAAAAATGAAAAGTGTCACCATGAAAAATGTCAAAAATGACAAATTTCAAGATGGCAAATATCAAAGATGTCAAATGACAAATGTCACAATGCTAAATGTCAAAAATGACAAATTTCAAGATGGCAAATGTCAAAGATGTCAAATGACAAATGTCACAATGCTAAATGTCAAAAATGAAAAGTGTCACCATGAAAAATGTCAAAAATGACAAATTTCAAGATGGCAAATGTCAAAGATGTCAAATGACAAATGTCACAATGCTAAATGTCAAAAATGAAAAGTGTCACCATGTAAAATGTCAAAAATAACAAATTTCAAGATGGCAAATGTCAAAGATGTCAAATGACAAATATCACAATGCTAAATGTCAAAAATGAAAATTGTCACCATGAAAAATGTCAAAAATGACAAATTTCAAGATGGCAAATGTCAAAGATGTCAAATGACAAATGTCACAATGCTAAATGTCAAAAATGAAAAGTGTCACCATGAAAAATGTCAAAAATAACAAATTTCAAGATAGCAAATATCAAAGATGTCAAATGACAAATGTCACAATGCTAAATGTCAAAAATGAAAAGTGTCACCATGAAAAATGTCAAAAATGACAAATTTCAAGATGGCAAATGTCAAAACTGACAAATGTCACAATGCTAAATGTCAAAAATGATAAGTGTCACCATGAAAAATGTCAAAAATGACAAATTTCTGGATGGCAAATGTCCAAGATGTCAAATGACAAATGTCACAATGCTAAATGTCAAAAATGACAAATTTCAAGATGGCAAATGTCAAAGATGTCAAATGACAAATGTCACAATGCTAAATGTCAAAAATGAAAAGTGTCACCATGAAAAATGTCAAAAATGACAAATTTCAAGATGGCAAATGTCAAAGATGTCAAATGACAAATGTCACAATGCTAAATGTCAAAAATGAAAAGTGTCACCATGAAAAATGTCAAAAATAACAAATTTCAAGATGGCAAATGTCAAAGATGTCAAATGACAAATGTCACAATGCTAAATGTCAAAAATGAAAAGTGTCACCATGAAAAATGTCAAAAATGACAAATTTCAAGATGGCAAATGTCAAAGATGTCAACTGACAAATGTCACAATGCTAAATGTCAAAAATGACAAATTTCAAGATGGCAAATGTCAAAGATGTCAAATGACAAATGTCACAATGCTAAATGACAAAAATGAAAAGTGTCACCATGAAAAATGTCAAAAATGACAAATTTCAAGATGGCAAATGTCAAAGATGTCAAATGACAAATGTCACAATGCTTAATGTCAAAAATGAAAAGTGTCACCATGAAAAATGTCAAAAATAATAAATTTCAAGATGGCAAATGTCAAAGATGTCAAATGACAAATGTCACAATGCTAAATGTCAAAAATGAAAAGTGTCACCATGAAAAATGTCTAAAATGACAAATTTCAAGATGGCAAATGTCAAAGATGTCAAATGACAAATGTCACAATGCTAAATGTCAAAAATAAAAAGTGTCACCATGAAAAATATTAAAAATAACAAATTTCAAGATGGCAAATGTCAAAGATGTCAAATGACAAATGTCACAATGCTAAATGTCAAAAATGAAAAGTGTCACCATGAAAAATGTCAAAAATGACAAATTTCAAGATGGCAAATGTCAAAACTGACAAATGTCACAATGCTAAATGTCAAAAATAATAAGTGTCACCATGAAAAATGTCAAAAATGACAAATTTCAAGATGGCAAATGTCCAATATGTCAAATGACAAATGTCACAATGCTAAATGTCAAAAATGACAAATTTCAAGATGGCAAATGTCAAAGATGTCAAATGACAAATGTCACAATGCTAAATGTCAAAAATGAAAAGTGTCACCATGAAAAATGTCAAAAATGACAAATTTCAAGATGGCAAATGTCAAAGATGTCAAATGACAAATGTCACAATGCTAAATGTCAAAAATGAAAAGTGTCACCTTGCAAAATGTCAAAAATAACAAATTTTAAGATGGCAAATGTCAAAGATGTCAAATGACAAATGTCACAATGCTAAATGTCAAAAATGAAAAGTGTCACCATGAAAAATGTCAAAAATGACAAATTTCAAGATGGCAAATGTCAAAGATGTCAAATGACAAATGTCACAATGCTAAATGTCAAAAATGATAAGTGTCACCATGAAAAATGTCAAAAATGACAAATTTCAAGATGGCAAATGTCCAAGATGTCAAATGACAAATATCACAATGCTAAATGTCAAAAATAAAAAGTGTCACCATGAAAAATGTCAAAAATGACAAATTTCAAGATGGCAAATGTCAAAGATGTCAAATGACAAATGTCACAATGCTAAATGTCAAAAATAAAAAATGTCAAAAATGACAAATTTCAAGATGGCAAATGTCTAAGATGTCAAATGACAAATGTCACAATGCTAAATGTCAAAAATGAAAAGTGTCACCGTGAAAAATGTCAAAAATGACAAATTTCAAGATGGCAAATGTCAAAGATGTCAAATGACAAATGTCACAATGCTAAATGTCAAAAATGAAAAGTGTCCCCATGAAAAATGTCAATAATGACAAATTTCAAGATGGCAAATGTCAAAGATGTCAAATGACAAATGTCACAATGCTAAATGTCAAAAATGAAAAGTGTCATTATAAAAAATGTCAAAAATGACAAATTTCAAGATGGCAAATGTCAAAGATGTCGAATATGACAAATGTCACAATGCTAAATGTCAAAAATGAAAAGTGTCACCATGAAAAATGTCAAAAATGACAAATTTCAAGATGGCAAATGTCAAAGATGTCAAATGACAAATGTCACAATGCTAAATGTCAAAAATGAAAAGTGCCACCATGAAAAATGTCAAAAATGACAAATTTCAAGATGGCAAATATCAAAGATGTCAAATGACAAATGTGACAATGCTAAATGTCAAAAATGACAAATTTCAAGATGGCAAATGTCAAAGATGTCAAATGACAAATGTCACAATGCTAAATGTCAAAAATAAAAAGTGTCACCATGAAAAATGTCAAAAATGACAAATTTCAAGATGGCAAATGTCAAAGATGTCAAATGACAAATGTCACAATGCTAAATGTCAAAAATGAAAAGTGTCACCATGAAAACTGTCAAAAATGACAAATTTCAAGATGGCAAATGTCAAAGATGTCAAATGACAAATGTCACAATGCTAAATGTCAAAAATGAAAAGTGTCACCATGAAAAATGTTAAAAATAACAAATTTCAAGATGGCAAATGTCAAAGATGACAAATGACAAATGTCACAATGCTAAATGTCAAAAATGAAAAGTGTCACCATGAAAAATGTCAAAAATGACAAATTTCAAGATGGCAAATGTCAAAACTGACAAATGTCACAATGCTAAATGTCAAAAATGATAAGTGTCACCATGAAAAATGTCAAAAATGACAAATTTCAAGATGGCAAATGTCCAAGATGTCAAATGACAAATGTCACAATGCTAAATGTCAAAAATGACAAATTTCAAGATGGCAAATGTCAAAGATGTCAAATGACAAATGTCACAATGCTAAATGTCAAAAATGAAAAGTGTCACCATGAAAAATGTCAAAAATGACAAATTTCAAGATGACAAATGTCAAAGATGTCAAATGACAAATGTCACAATGCTAAATGTCAAAAATGAAAAGTGTCACCATGAAAAATGTCAAAAATGACAAATTTCAAGATGGCAAATATCAAAGATGTCAAATGACAAATGTCACAATGCTAAATGTCAAAAATGACAAATTTCAAGATGGCAAATGTCAAAGATGTCAAATGACAAATGTCACAATGCTAAATGTCAAAAATGAAAAGTGCCACCATGAAAAATGTCAAAAATGACAAATTTCAAGATGGCAAATATCAAAGATGTCAAATGACAAATGTCACAATGCTAAATGTCAAAAATGACAAATTTCAAGATGGCAAATGTCAAAGATGTCAAATGACAAATGTCACAATGCTAAATGTCAAAAATAAAAAGTGTCACCATGAAAAATGTCAAAAATGACAAATTTCAAGATGGCAAATGTCAAAGATGTCAAATGACAAATGTCACAATGCTAAATGTCAAAAATGAAAAGTGTCACCATGAAAACTGTCAAAAATGACAAATTTCAAGATGGCAAATGTCAAAGATGTCAAATGACAAATGTCACAATGCTAAATGTCAAAAATGAAAAGTGTCACCATGAAAAATGTTAAAAATAACAAATTTCAAGATGGCAAATGTCAAAGATGTCAAATGACAAATGTCACAATGCTAAATGTCAAAAATGAAAAGTGTCACCATGAAAAATGTCAAAAATGACAAATTTCAAGATGGCAAATGTCAAAACTGACAAATGTCACAATGCTAAATGTCAAAAATGATAAGTGTCACCATGAAAAATGTCAAAAATGACAAATTTCAAGATGGCAAATGTCCAAGATGTCAAATGACAAATGTCACAATGCTAAATGTCAAAAATGACAAATTTCAAGATGGCAAATGTCAAAGATGTCAAATGACAAATGTCACAATGCTAAATGTCAAAAATGAAAAGTGTCACCATGAAAAATGTCAAAAATGACAAATTTCAAGATGACAAATGTCAAAGATGTCAAATGACAAATGTCACAATGCTAAATGTCAAAAATGAAAAGTGTCACCATGAAAAATGTCAAAAATAACAAATTTCAAGATGGCAAATGTCAAAGATGTCAAATGACAAATGTCACAATGCTAAATGTCAAAAATGAAAAGTGTCACCATGAAAAATGTCAAAAATAGCAAATTTCAAGATGGCAAATGTCAAAGATGTCAAATGACAAATGTCACAATGCTAAATGTCAAAAATGAAAAGTGTCACCATGAAAAATGTCAAAAATGACAAATTTCAAGATGGCAAATGTCAAAGATGTCAAATGACAAATGTCACCATGCTAAATGTCAAAAATGAAAAGTGTCACCATGAAAAATCTCAAAAATGAAAAGTGTCACCATGAAAAATGTCAAAAATGACAAATTTCAAGATAGCAAATGTCAAAACTGACAAATGTCACAATTCTAAATGTCAAAAATGAAAAGTGTCACCATGAAAAATGTCAAAAATGACAAATTTCAAGATGGCAAATGTCAAAGATGTCAAATGACAAATGTCACAATGCTAAATGTCAAAAATGAAAAGTGTCCCCATGAAAAATGTCAATAATGACAAATTTCAAGATGACAAATGTCAAAGATGTCAAATGACAAATGTCAAAATGCTAAATGTCAAAAATGAAAAGTGTCACCATGAAAAATGTCAAAAATGACAAATTTCAAGATGGCAAATGTCAAAGATGTCGAATATGACAAATGTCACAATGATAAATGTCAAAAATGAAAAGTGTCACCATGAAAAATGTCAAAAATGACAAATTTCAAGATGGCAAATGTCAAAGATGTCAAATGACAAATGTCACAATGCTAAATGTCAAAAATGAAAAGTGTCACCATGAAAAATGTCAAAAATGACAAATTTCAAGATAGCAAATATCAAAGATGTCAAATGACAAATGTCACAATGCTAAATGTCAAAAATGACAAATTTCAAGATGGCAAATGTCAAAGATGTCAAATGACAAATGTCACAATGCTAAATGTCAAAAATGAAAAGTGTCACCATGAAAAATGTCAAAAATGACAAATTTCAAGATGGCAAATGTCAAAGATGTCAAATGACAAATGTCACAATGCTAAATGTCAAAAATGAAAAGTGTCACCATGAAAAATGTCAAAAATAACAAATTTCAAGATGGCAAATGTCAAAGATGTCAAATGACAAATATCACAATGCTAAATGTCAAAAATGAAAATTGTCACCATGAAAAATGTCAAAAATGACAAATTTCAAGATGGCAAATGTCAAAGATGTCAAATGACAAATGTCACAATGCTAAATGTCAAAAATGAAAAGTGTCACCATGAAAAATGTCAAAAATAACAAATTTCAAGATAGCAAATGTCAAAGATGTCAAATGACAAATGTCACAATGCTAAATGTCAAAAATGAAAAGTGTCACCATGAAAAATGTCAAAAATGACAAATTTCAAGATGGCAAATGTCAAAACTGACAAATGTCACAATGCTAAATGTCAAAAATGATAAGTGTCACCATGAAAAATGTCAAAAATGACAAATTTCAAGATGGCAAATGTCCAAGATGTCAAATGACAAATGTCACAATGCTTAATGTCAAAAATGACAAATTTCAAGATGGCAAATGTCAAAAATGTCAAATGACAAATGTCACAATGCTAAATGTCAAAAATGAAAAGTGTCACCATGAAAAATGTCAAAAATGACAAATTTCAAGATGGCAAATGTCAATGATGTCAAATGACAAATGTCACAATGCTAAATGTCAAAAATGAAAAGTGTCACCATGAAAAATGTCAGAAATGACAGATTTCAAGATGGCAAATATCAAAGATGTAAACTGACAAATGTCACAATGCTAAATGTCAAAAATGACAAATTTCAAGATGGCAAATGTCAAAGATGTCAAATGACAAATGTCACAATGCTAAATGTCAAAAATGAAAAGTGTCACCATGAAAAATGTCAAAAATGACAAATTTCAAGATGGCAAATGTCAAAGATGTCAAATGACAAATGTCACAATGCTAAATGTCAAAAATGAAAAGTGTCACCATGAAAAATGTCAAAAATAATAAATTTCAAGATGGCAAATGTCAAAGATGTCAAATGACAAATGTCACAATGCTAAATGTCAAAAATGAAAAGTGTCACCATGAAAAATGTCTAAAATGACAAATTTCAAGATGGCAAATGTTAAAGATGTCAAATGACAAATGTCACAATGCTTAATGTCAAAAATAAAAAGTGTCACCATGAAAAATGTCAAAAATAACAAATTTCAAGATGGCAAATGTCAAAGATGTCAAATGACAAATGTCACAATGCTAAATGTCAAAAATGAAAAGTGTCACCATGAAAAATGTCAAAAATGACAAATTTCAAGATGGCAGATGTCAAAACTGACAAATGTCGCAATGCTAAATGTCAAAAATGATAAGTGTCACCATGAAAAATGTCAAAAATGACAAATTTCAAGATGGCAAATGTCCAAGATGTCAAATGACAAATGTCACAATGCTAAATGTCAAAAATGACAAATTTCAAGATGGAAAATGTCAAAGATGTCAAATGACAAATGTCACAATGCAAAATGTCAAAAATGAAAAGTGTCACCATGAAAAATGTCAAAAATGACAAATTTCAAGATGGCAAATGTCAAAGATGTCAAATGACAAATGTCACAATGCTAAATGTCAAAAATGAAAAGTATCACCTTGAAAAATGTCAAAAATAACCAATTTCAAGATGGCAAATGTCAAAGATGTCAAATGACAAATGTCACAATGCTAAATGTCAAAAATGAAAAGTGTCACCATGAAAAATGTCAAAAATGACAAATTATAAGATGGCAAATGTCAAAGATGTCAAATGACAAATGTCACAATGCTAAATGTCAAAAATAACAAATTTCAAGATGGCAAATGTCAAAGATGTCAAATGACAAATGTCACAATGCTAAATGTCAAAAATGAAAAGTGTCAAAATGAAAAATGTTAAAAATGACAAATTTCAAGATGGCAAATGTCAATGATGTCAAATGACAAATGTCACAATGCTAAATGTCAAAAATGAAAAGTGTCACCATGAAAAATGTCAAAAATGACAAATTTCAAGATGGCAAATATCAAAGATGTCAAATGACAAATGTCACAATGCTAAATGTCAAAAATGACAAATTTCAAGATGGCAAATGTCAAAGATGTCAAATGACAAATGTCACAATGCTAAATGTCAAAAATGAAAAGTGTCACCATGAAAAATGTCAAAAATGACAAATTTCAAGCTGGCAAATATCAAAGATGTCAAATGACATATGTCACAATGCTAAATGTCAAAAATGAAAAGTGTCACCCTGAAAAATGTTAAAAATGACAAATTTCAAGATGGCAAATGTCAATGATGTCAAATGACAAATGTCACAATGCTAAATGTCAAAAATGAAAAGTGTCACCATGAAAAATGTCAAAAATGACAAATTTTAAGATGGCAAATATCAAAGATGTCAAATGTCACAATGCTAAATGTCAAAAATGACAAATTTCAAGATGGCAAATGTCAAAGATGTCAAATTACAAATGTCACAATGCTAAATGTCAAAAATGAAAAGTGTCACCATGAAAAATGTCAAAAATGACAAATTTCAAGATGGCAAATGTCAAAGATGTCAAATGACAAATGTCACAATGCTAAATGTCAAAAATGAAAAGTGTCACCATGAAAAATGTCAAAAATAACAAATTTCAAGATGGCAAATTTCAAAGATGTCAAATGACAAATGTCACAATGCTAAATGTCAAAAATGAAAAGTGTCACCATGAAAAATGTCTAAAATGACAAATTTCAAGATGTCAAATGTCAAAGATGTCAAATGACAAATGTCACAATGCTAAATGTCAAAAATAAAAAGTGTCACCATGAAAAATGTCAAAAATAACAAATTTCAAGATGGCAAATGTCAAAGATGTCAAATGACAAATGTCACAATGCTAAATGTCAAAAATGAAAAGTGTCACCATGAAAAATGTCAAAAATGACAAATTTCAAGATGGCAAATGTCAAAACTGACAAATGTCACAATGCTAAATGTCAAAAATGATAAGTGTCACCATGAAAAATGTCAAAAATGACAAATTTTAAGATGGCAAATGTCCAAGATGTCAAATGACAAATGTCACAATGCTAAATGTCAAAAATAACAAATTTCAAGATGGCAAATGTCAAAGATGTCAAATGACAAATGTCACAATGCTAAATGTCAAAAATGAAAAGTGTCACCTTGAAAAATGTCAAAAATGACAAATTTCAAGATGGCAAATGTCCAAGATGTCAAATAACAAATGTCACAATGCTAAATGTCAAAAATGAAAAGTGTCAAAAATGACAAATTTCAAGATGGCAAATGTCTAAGATGTCAAATGACAAATGTCACAATGCTAAATGTCAAAAATGAAAAGTGTCATCGTGAAAAATGTCAAAAATGACAAATTTCAAGATGGCAAATGTCAAAGATGTCAAATGACAAATGTCACAATTCTAAATGTCAAAAATGAAAAGTGTCACCATGAAAAATGTCAAAAATGACAAATTTCAAGATGGCAAATGTCAAAGATGTCAAAAATGAAAAGTGTCCCCATGAAAAATGTCAATAATGACAAATTTCAAGATGACAAATGTCAAAGATGTCAAATGACAAATGTCAAAATGCTAAATGTCAAAAATGAAAAGTGTCACCATGAAAAATGTCAAAAATGACAAATTTCAAGATGGCAAATGTCAAAGATGTCGAATATGACAAATGTCACAATGATAAATGTCAAAAATGAAAAGTGTCACCATGAAAAATGTCAAAAATGACAAATTTCAAGATGGCAAATGTCAAAGATGTCAAATGACAAATGTCACAATGCTAAATGTCAAAAATGAAAAGTGTCACCATGAAAAATGTCAAAAATGACAAATTTCAAGATGGCAAATATCAAAGATGTCAAATGACAAATGTCACAATGCTAAATGTCAAAAATGACAAATTTCAAGATGGCAAATGTCAAAGATGTCAAGTGACAAATGTCACAATGCTAAATGTCAAAAATGAAAAGTGTCACCATGAAAAATGTCAAAAATGACAAATTTCAAGATGGCAAATGTCAAAGATGTCAAATGACAAATGTCACAATGCTAAATGTCAAAAATGAAAAGTGTCACCATGAAAAATGTCAAAAATAACAAATTTCAAGATGGCAAATGTCAAAGATGTCAAATGACAAATATCACAATGCTAAATGTCAAAAATGAAAATTGTCACCATGAAAAATGTCAAAAATGACAAATTTCAAGATGGCAAATGTCAAAGATGTCAAATGACAAATGTCACAATGCTAAATGTCAAAAATGAAAAGTGTCACCATGAAAAATGTCAAAAATAACAAATTTCAAGATAGCAAATGTCAAAGATGTCAAATGACAAATGTCACAATGCTAAATGTCAAAAATGAAAAGTGTCACCATGAAAAATGTCAAAAATGACAAATTTCAAGATGGCAAATGTCAAAACTGACAAATGTCACAATGCTAAATGTCAAAAATGATAAGTGTCACCATGAAAAATGTCAAAAATGACAAATTTCAAGATGGCAAATGTCCAAGATGTCAAATGACAAATGTCACAATGCTTAATGTCAAAAATGACAAATTTCAAGATGGCAAATGTCAAAAATGTCAAATGACAAATGTCACAATGCTAAATGTCAAAAATGAAAAGTGTCACCATGAAAAATGTCAAAAATGACAAATTTTAAGATGGCAAATGTCAATGATGTCAAATGACAAATGTCACAATGCTAAATGTCAAAAATGAAAAGTGTCACCATGAAAAATGTCAGAAATGACAAATTTCAAGATGGCAAATATCAAAGATGTAAACTGACAAATGTCACAATGCTAAATGTCAAAAATGACAAATTTCAAGATGGCAAATGTCAAAGATGTCAAATGACAAATGTCACAATGCTAAATGTCAAAAATGAAAAGTGTCACCATGAAAAATGTCAAAAATGACAAATTTCAAGATGGCAAATGTCAAAGATGTCAAATGACAAATGTCACAATGCTAAATGTCAAAAATGAAAAGTGTCACCATGAAAAATGTCAAAAATAATAAATTTCAAGATGGCAAATGTCAAA
Source organism: Altica lythri (assembly GCA_964028335.1). Lineage (NCBI taxonomy): Eukaryota > Metazoa > Arthropoda > Insecta > Coleoptera > Chrysomelidae > Altica > Altica lythri. The sequence goes on along the minus strand of OZ034800.1, from coordinate 9,096,418 downwards.
GATGTCAAATGACAAATGTCACAATGCTAAATGTCAAAAATGAAAAGTGTCACCATGAAAAATGTCTAAAATGACAAATTTCAAGATGGCAAATGTCAAAGATGTCAAATGACAAATGTCACAATGCTTAATGTCAAAAATAAAAAATGTCACCATGAAAAATGTCAAAAATAACAAATTTCAAGATGGCAAATGTCAAAGATGTCAAATGACAAATGTCACAATGCTAAATGTCAAAAATGAAAAGTGTCACCATGAAAAATGTCAAAAATGACAAATTTCAAGATGGCAAATGTCAAAACTGACAAATGTCACAATGCTAAATGTCAAAAATGATAAGTGTCACCATGAAAAATGTCAAAAATGACAAATTTCAAGATGGCAAATGTCCAAGATGTCAAATGACAAAAGCCACAATGCTAAATGTCAAAAATGACAAATTTCAAGATGGAAAATGTCAAAGATGTCAAATGACAAATGTCACAATGCAAAATGTCAAAAATGAAAAGTGTCACCATGAAAAATGTCAAAAATGACAAATTTCAAGATGGCAAATGTCAAAGATGTCAAATGACAAATGTCACAATACTAAATGTCAAAAATGAAAAGTATCACCTTAAAAAATGTCAAAAATAACAAATTTTAAGATGGCAAATGTCAAAGATGTCAAATGACAAATGTCACAATGCTAAATGTCAAAAATGAAAAGTGTCACCATGAAAAATGTCAAAAATGACAAATTATAAGATGGCAAATGTCAAAGATGTCAAATGACAAATGTCACAATGCTAAATGTCAAAAATAACAAATTTCAAGATGGCAAATGTCAAAGATGTCAAATGACAAATGTCACAATGCTAAATGTCAAAAATGAAAAGTGTCAAAATGAAAAATGTTAAAAATGACAAATTTCAAGATGGCAAATGTCAATGATGTCAAATGACAAATGTCACAATGCTAAATGTCAAAAATGAAAAGTGTCACCATGAAAAATGTCAAAAATGACAAATTTCAAGATGGCAAATATCAAAGATGTCAAATGACAAATGTCACAATGCTAAATGTCAAAAATGACAAATTTCAAGATGGCAAATGTCAAAGATGTCAAATGACAAATGTCACAATGCTAAATGTCAAAAATGAAAAGTGTCACCATGAAAAATGTCAAAAATGACAAATTTCAAGATGGCAAATATCAAAGATGTCAAATGACAAATGTCACAATGCTAAATGTCAAAAATGAAAAGTGTCACCCTAAAAAATGTTAAAAATGACAAATTTCAAGATGGCAAATGTCAATGATGTCAAATGACAAATGTCACAATGCTAAATGTCAAAAATGAAAAGTGTCACCATGAAAAATGTCAAAAATGACAAATTTCAAGATGGCAAATATCAAAGATGTCAAATGTCACAATGCTAAATGTCAAAAATGACAAATTTCAAGATGGCAAATGTCAAAGATGTCAAATTACAAATGTCACAATGCTAAATGTCAAAAATGAAAAGTGTCACCATGAAAAATGTCAAAAATGACAAATTTCAAGATGGCAAATGTCAAAGATGTCAAATGACAAATGTCACAATGCTAAATGTCAAAAATGAAAAGTGTCACCATGAAAAATGTCAAAAATAACAAATTTCAAGATGACAAATTTCAAAGATGTCAAATGACAAATGTCACAATGCTAAATGTCAAAAATGAAAAGTGTCACAATGAAAAATGTCTAAAATGACAAATTTTAAGATGGCAAATGTCAAAGATGTCAAATGACAAATGTCACAATGCTAAATGTCAAAAATAAAAAGTGTCACCATGAAAAATGTCAAAAATAACAAATTTCAAGATGGCAAATGTCAAAGATGTCAAATGACAAATGTCACAATGCTAAATGTCAAAAATGATAAGTGTCACCATGAAAAATGTCAAAAATGACAAATTTCAAGATGGCAAATGTCCAAGATGTCAAATGACAAATGTCACAATGCTAAATGTCAAAAATAACAAATTTCAAGATGGCAAATGTCAAAGATGTCAAATGACAAATGTCACAATGCTAAATGTCAAAAATGAAAAGTGTCACCATGAAAAATGTCAAAAATGACAAATTTCAAGATGGCAAATGTCAAAGATGTCAAATGACAAATGTCACAATGCTAAATGTCAAAAATAATAAGTGTCACCATGAAAAATGTCAAAAATGACAAATTTCAAGATTGCAAATGTCCAAGATGTCAAATGACAAATGTCACAATGCTAAATGTCAAAAATGAAAAGTGTCACCATAAAAAATGTCAAAAATGACAAATTTCAAGATGGCAAATGTCAAAGATGTCAAATGACAAATGTCAGAATGCTAAATGTCAAAAATAAAAAGTGTCAAAAATGACAAATTTCAAGTTGGCAAATGTCTAAGATGTCAAATGACAAATGTCACAATGCCAAATGTCAAAAATGAAAAGTGTCACCGTGAAAAATGTCAAAAATGACAAATTTCAAGATGGCAAATGTCAAAGATTTCAAATGACAAATGTCACAATGCTAAATGTCAAAAATGAAAAGTGTCACTATGAAAAATGTCAAAAATGACAAATTTCAAGATGGCAAATGTCAAAGATGTCAAATGACAAATGTCACAATGCTAAATGTCAAAAATGAAAAGTGTCCCCATAAAAAATGTCAATAATGACAAATTTCAAGATGGCAAATGTCAAAGATGTCAAATGACAAATGTCACAATGCTAAATGTCAAAAATGAAAAGTGTCACCATAAAAAATGTTAAAAATGACAAATTTCAAGATGGCAAATGTCAAAGATGTCGAATATGACAAATGTCACAATGCTAAATGTCAAAAATGAAAAGTGTCACCATGAAAAATGTCAAAAATGACAAATTTCAAGATGGCAAATGTCAAAGATGTCAAATGACAAATGTCACAATGCTAAATGTTAAAAATGAAAAGTGTCACCATGAAAAATGTCAAAAATGACAAATTTCAAGATGGCAAATATCAAAGATGTCAAATGACAAATATCACAATGCTAAATGTCAAAAATGACAAATTTCAAGATGGCAAATGTCAAAGATGTCAAATGACAAATGTCACAATTCTAAATGTCAAAAATGAAAAGTGTCACCATGAAAAATGTCAAAAATGACAAATTTCAAGATGGCAAATGTCAAAGATGTCAAATGACAAATGTCACAATGCTAAATGTCAAAAATGAAAAGTGTCCCCATGAAAAATGTCAATAATGACAAATTTCAAGATGACAAATGTCAGAGATGTCAAATGACAAATGTCAAAATGCTAAATGTCAAAAATGAAAAGTGTCACCATGAAAAATGTCAAAAATGTCAAAGATGTCGAATATGACAAATGTCAAAGATGTCAAATGACAAATGTCACAATGCTAACTGTCAAAAATGACAAATTTCAAGATGGCAAATGTCAAAGATGTCAAATGACAAATGTCACAATGCTAAATGTCAAAAATGAAAAGTGTCACCATAAAATTTGTCAAAAATGACAAATTTCAAGATGGCAAATGTCAAAGATGTCAAATGACAAATGTCACAATGCTAAATGTCAAAAATGAAAAGTGTCACCATGAAAAATGTCAAAAATAACAAATTTCAAGATGGCAAATGTCAAAGATGTCAAATGACAAATATTACAATGCTAAATGTCAAAAATGAAAATTGTCACCATGAAAAATGTCAAAAATGACAAATTTCAAGATGGCAAATGTCAAAGATGTCAAATGACAAATGTCACAATGCTAAATGTCAAAAATGAAAAGTGTCACCATGAAAAATGTCAAAAATAACAAATTTCAAGATAGCAAATGTCAAAGATGTCAAATGACAAATGTCACAATGCTAAATGTCAAAAATGAAAAGTGTCACCATGAAAAATGTCAAAAATGACAAATTTCAAGATGGCAAATGTCAAAACTGACAAATGTCACAATGCTAAATGTCAAAAATGATAAGTGTCACCATGAAAAATGTCAAAAATGACAAATTTCAAGATGGCAAATGTCCAAGATGTCAAATGACAAATGTCACAATGCTTAATGTCAAAAATGACAAATTTCAAGATGGCAAATGTCAAAAATGTCAAATGACAAATGTCACAATGCTAAATGTCAAAAATGAAAAGTGTCACCATGAAAAATGTCAAAAATGACAAATTTCAAGATGGCAAATGTCAATGATGTCAAATGACAAATGTCACAATGCTAAATGTCAAAAATGAAAAGTGTCACCATGAAAAATGTCAGAAATGACAAATTTCAAGATGGCAAATATCAAAGATGTAAACTGACAAATGTCACAATGCTAAATGTCAAAAATGACAAATTTCAAGATGGCAAATGTCAAAGATGTCAAATGACAAATGTCACAATGCTAAATGTCAAAAATGAAAAGTGTCACCATGAAAAATGTCAAAAATGACAAATTTCAAGATGGCAAATGTCAAAGATGTCAAATGACAAATATCACAATGCTAAATGTCAAAAATGAAAAGTGTCACCATGAAAAATGTCAAAAATAATAAATTTCAAGATGGCAAATGTCAAAGATGTCAAATGACAAATGTCACAATGCTAAATGTCAAAAATGAAAAGTGTCACCATGAAAAATGTCTAAAATGACAAATTTCAAGATGGCAAATGTCAAAGATGTCAAATGACAAATGTCACAATGCTTAATGTCAAAAATAAAAAGTGTCACCATGAAAAATGTCAAAAATAACAAATTTCAAGATGGCAAATGTCAAAGATGTCAAATGACAAATGTCACAATGCTAAATGTCAAAAATGAAAAGTGTCACCATGAAAAATGTCAAAAATGACAAATTTCAAGATGGCAAATGTCAAAACTGACAAATGTCACAATGCTAAATGTCAAAAATGATAAGTGTCACCATGAAAAATGTCAAAAATGACAAATTTCAAGATGGCAAATGTCCAAGATGTCAAATGACAAATGTCACAATGCTAAATGTCAAAAATGACAAATTTCAAGATGGAAAATGTCAAAGATGTCAAATGACAAATGTCACAATGCAAAATGTCAAAAATGAAAAGTGTCACCATGAAAAATGTCAAAAATGACAAATTTCAAGATGGCAAATGTCAAAGATGTCAAATGACAAATGTCACAATGCTAAATGTCAAAAATGAAAAGTATCACCTTGAAAAATGTCAAAAATAACAAATTTCAAGATGGCAAATGTCAAACATGTCAAATGACAAATGTCACAATGCTAAATGTCAAAAAGGAAAAGTGTCACCATGAAAAATGTCAAAAATGACAAATTATAAGATGGCAAATGTCAAAGATGTCAAATGACAAATGTCACAATGCTAAATGTCAAAAATAACAAATTTCAAGATGGCAAATGTCAAAGATGTCAAATGACAAATGTCACAATGCTAAATGTCAAAAATGAAAAGTGTCAAAATGAAAAATGTTAAAAATGACAAATTTCAAGATGGCAAATGTCAATGATGTCAAATGACAAATGTCACAATGCTAAATGTCAAAAATGAAAAGTGTCATCATGAAAAATGTCAAAAATGACAAATTTCAAGATGGCAAATATCAAAGATGTCAAATGACAAATGTCACAATGCTAAATGTCAAAAATGACAAATTTCAAGATGGCAAATGTCAAAGATGTCAAATGACAAATGTCACAATGCTAAATGTCAAAAATGAAAAGTGTCACCATGAAAAATGTCAAAAATGACAAATTTCAAGATGGCAAATATCAAAGATGTCAAATGACAAATGTCACAATGCTAAATGTCAAAAATGAAAAGTGTCACCATGAAAAATGTCAAAAATGACAAATTTCAAGATGGCAAATATCAAAGATGTCAAATGTCACAATGCTAAATGTCAAAAATGACAAATTTCAAGATGGCAAATGTCAAAGATGTCAAATTAAAAATGTCACAATGCTAAATGTCAAAAATGAAAAGTGTCACCATGAAAAATGTCAAAAATGACAAATTTCAAGATGGCAAATGTCAAAGATGTCAAATGACAAATGTCACAATGCTAAATGTCAAAAATGAAAAGTGTCACCATGAAAAATGTCAAAAATAACAAATTTCAAGATGGCAAATTTCAAAGATGTCAAATGACAAATGTCACAATGCTAAATGTCAAAAATGAAAAGTGTCACCATGAAAAATGTCTAAAATGACAAATTTCAAGATGGCAAATGTCAAAGATGTCAAATGACAAATGTCACAATGCTAAATGTCAAAAATAAAAAGTGTCACCATGAAAAATGTCAAAAATAACAAATTTCAAGATGGCAAATATCAAAGATGTCAAATGACAAATGTCACAATGCTAAATGTCAAAAATGAAAAGTGTCACCATGAAAAATGTCAAAAATGACAAATTTCAAGATGGCAAATGTCAAAACTGACAAATGTCACAATGCTAAATGTCAAAAATGATAAGTGTCACCATGAAAAATGTCAAAAATGACAAATTTCAAGATGGCAAATGTCCAAGATGTCAAATGACAAATGTCACAATGCTAAATGTCAAAAATAACAAATTTCAAGATGGCAAATGTCAAAGATGTCAAATGACAAATGTCACAATGCTAAATGTCAAAAATGAAAAGTGTCACCATGAAAAATGTCAAAAATGACAAATTTCAAGATGGCAAATGTCAAAGATGTCAAATGACAAATGTCACAATGCTAAATGTCAAAAATAATAAGTGTCACCATGAAAAATGTCAAAAAGGACAAATTTCAAGATTGCAAATGTCCAAGATGTCAAATGACAAATGTCACAATGCTAAATGTCAAAAATGAAAAGTGTCACCATGAAAAATGTCAAAAATGACAAATTTCAAGATGGCAAATGTCAAAGATGTCAAATGACAAATGTCAGAATGCTAAATGTCAAAAATAAAAAGTGTCAAAAATGACAAATTTCAAGTTGGCAAATGTTTAAGATGTCAAATGACCAATGTCACAATGCCAAATGTCAAAAATGAAAAGTGTCACCGTGAAAAATGTCAAAAATGACAAATTTCAAGATGGCAAATGTCAAAGATTTCAAATGACAAATGTCACAATGCTAAATGTCAAAAATGAAAAGTGTCACTATGAAAAATGTCAAAAATGACAAATTTCAAGATGGCAAATGTCAAAGATGTCAAATGACAAATGTCACAATGCTAAATGTCAAAAATGAAAAGTGTCCCCATAAAAAATGTCAATAATGACAAATTTCAAGATGGCAAATGTCAAAGATGTCAAATGACAAATGTCACAATGCTAAATGTCAAAAATGAAAAGTGTCACCATAAAAAATGTTAAAAATGACAAATTTCAAGATGGCAAATGTCAAAGATGTCGAATATGACAAATGTCACAATGCTAAATGTCAAAAATGAAAAGTGTCACCATGAAAAATGTCAAAAATGACAAATTTCAAGATGGCAAATGTCAAAGATGTCAAATGACAAATGTCACAATGCTAAATGTCAAAAATGAAAAGTGTCACCATGAAAAATGTCAAAAATGACAAATTTCAAGATGGCAAATATCAAAGATGTCAAATGACAAATATCACAATGCTAAATGTCAAAAATGACAAATTTCAAGATGGCAAATGTCAAAGATGTCAAATGACAAATGTCACAATGCTAAATGTCAAAAATGAAAAGTGTTACCATGAAAAATGTCAAAAATGACAAATTTCAAGATGGCAAATGTCAAAGATGTCAAATGACAAATGTCACAATGCTAAATGCCAAAAATGAAAAGTGTCACCATGAAAAATGTCAAAAATAACAAATTTCAACATGGCAAATGTCAAAGATGTCAAATGACAAATGTCACAATCCTAAATGTCAAAAATGACAAATTTCAAGATGGCAAATGTCAAAGATGTCAAATGACAAATGTCACAATGCTAAATGTCAAAAATAATAAGTGTCACCATGAAAAATGTCAAAAATGACAAATTTCAAGATTACAAATGTCCAAGATGTCAAATGACAAATGTCACAATGCTAAATGTCAAAAATGAAAAGTGTCACCATGAAAAATGTCAAAAATGACAAATTTCAAGATGGCAAATGTCAAAGATGTCAAATGACAAATGTCAGAATGCTAAATGTCAAAAATAAAAAGTGTCAAAAATGACAAATTTCAAGTTGGCAAATGTCTAAGATGTCAAATGACAAATGTCACAATGCCAAATGTCAAAAATGAAAAGTGTCACCGTGAAAAATGTCAAAAATGTTAAATTTCAAGATGGCAAATGTCAAAGATTTCAAATGACAAATGTCACAATGCTAAATGTCAAAAATGAAAAGTGTCACTATGAAAAATGTCAAAAATGACAAATTTCAAGATGGCAAATGTCAAAGATGTCAAATGACAAATGTCACAATGCTAAATGTCAAAAATGAAAAGTGTCCCCATAAAAAATGTCAATAATGACAAATTTCAAGATGGCAAATGTCAAAGATGTCAAATGACAAATGTCACAATGCTAAATGTCAAAAATGAAAAGTGTCACCATAAAAAATGTTAAAAATGACAAATTTCGAGATGGCAAATGTCAAAGATGTCGAATATGACAAATGTCACAATGCTAAATGTCAAAAATGAAAAGTGTCACCATGAAAAATGTCAAAAATGACAAATTTCAAGATGGCAAATGTCAAAGATGTCAAATGACAAATGTCACAATGCTAAATGTCAAAAATGAAAAGTGTCACCATGAAAAATGTCAAAAATGACAAATTTCAAGATGGCAAATATCAAAGATGTCAAATGACAAATATCACAATGCTAAATGTCAAAAATGACAAATTTCAAGATGGCAAATGTCAACGATGTCAAATGACAAATGTCACAATTCTAAATGTCAAAAATGAAAAGTGTCCCCATGAAAAATGTCAATAATGACAAATTTTAAGATGACAAATGTCAAAGATGTCAAATGACAAATGTCAAAATGCTAAATGTCAAAAATGAAAAGTGTCACCATGAAAAATGTCAAAAATGTCAAAGATGTCGAATATGACAAATGTCAAAGATATCGAATATGACAAATGTCACAATGATAAATGTCAAAAATGAAAAGTGTCACCATGAAAAATGTCAAAAATGACAAATTTCAAGATGGCAATATCAAAGATGTCAAATGACAAATGTCACAATGCTAAATGTCAAAAATGAAAAGTGTCACCATGAAAAATGTCAAAAATGACAAATTTCAAGATGGCAAATATCAAAGATGTCAAATGACAAATGTCACAATGCTAAATGTCAAAAATGACAAATTTCAAGATGGCAAATGTCAAAGATGTCAAATGACAAATGTCACAATGCTAAATGTCAAAAATGAAAAGTGTCACCATAAAATTTGTCAAAAATGACAAATTTCAAGATGGCAAATGTCAAAGATGTCAAATGACAAATGTCACAATGCTAAATGTCAAAAATGAAAAGTGTCACCATGAAAAATGTCAAAAATAACAAATTTCAAAATGGCAAATGTCAAAGATGTCAAATGACAAATATCACAATGCTAAATGTCAAAAATAAAAATTGTCACCATGAAAAATGTCAAAAATGACAAATTTCAAGATGGCAAATGTCAAAGATGTCAAATGACAAATGTCACAATGCTAAATGTCAAAAATGAAAAGTGTCACCATGAAAAATGTCAAAAATAACAAATTTCAAGATAGCAAATGTCAAAGATGTCAAATGACAAATGTCACAATGCTAAATGTCAAAAATGAAAAGTGTCACCATGAAAAATGTCAAAAATGACAAATTTCAAGATGGCAAATGTCAAAACTGACAAATGTCACAATGCTAAATGTCAAAAATGATAAGTGTCACCATGAAAAATGTCAAAAATGACAAATTTCAAGATGGCAAATGTCCAAGATGTCAAATGACAAATGTCACAATGCTTAATGTCAAAAATGACAAATTTCAAGATGGCAAATGTCAAAAATGTCAAATGACAAATGTCACAATGCTAAATGTCAAAAATGAAAAGTGTCACCATGAAAAATGTCAAAAATGACAAATTTCAAGATGGCAAATGTCAATGATGTCAAATGACAAATGTCACAATGCTAAATGTCAAAAATGAAAAGTGTCACCATGAAAAATGTCAGAAATGACAAATTTCAAGATGGCAAATATCAAAGATGTAAACTGACAAATGTCACAATGCTAAATGTCAAAAATGACAAATTTCAAGATGGCAAATGTCAAAGATGTCAAATGACAAATGTCACAATGCTAAATGTCAAAAATGAAAAGTGTCACCATGAAAAATGTCAAAAATGACAAATTTCAAGATGGCAAATGTCAAAGATGTCAAATGACAAATGTCACAATGCTAAATGTCAAAAATGAAAAGTGTCACCATGAAAAATGTCAAAAATAATAAATTTCAAGATGGCAAATGTCAAAGATGTCAAATGACAAATGTCACAATGCTAAATGTCAAAAATGAAAAGTGTCACCATGAAAAATGTCTAAAATGACAAATTTCAAGATGGCAAATGTCAAAGATGTCAAATGACAAATGTCACAATGCTTAATGTCAAAAATAAAAAGTGTCACCATGAAAAATGTCAAAAATAACAAATTTCAAGATGGCAAATGTCAAAGATGTCAAATGACAAATGTCACAATGCTAAATGTCAAAAATGAAAAGTGTCACCATGAAAAATGTCAAATTGACAAATTTCAAGATGGCAAATGTCAAAACTGACAAATGTCACAATGCTAAATGTCAAAAATGATAAGTGTCACCATGAAAAATGTCAAAAATGACAAATTTCAAGATGGCAAATGTCCAAGATGTCAAATGACAAATGTCACAATGCTAAATGTCAAAAATGACAAATTTCAAGATGGAAAATGTCAAAGATGTCAAATGACAAATGTCACAATGCAAAATGTCAAAAATGAAAAGTGTCACCATGAAAAATGTCAAAAATGACAAATTTCAAGATGGCAAATGTCAAAGATGTCAAATGACAAATGTCACAATGCTAAATGTCAAAAATGAAAAGTATCACCTTGAAAAATGTCAAAAATAACAAACTTCAAGATGGCAAATGTCAAACATATCAAATGACAAATGTCACAATGCTAAATGTCAAAAATGAAAAGTGTCACCATGAAAAATGTCAAAAATGACAAATTATAAGATGGCAAATGTCAAAGATGTCAAATGACAAATGTCACAATGCTAAATGTCAAAAATAACAAATTTCAAGATGGCAAATGTCAAAGATGTCAAATGACAAATGTCACAATGCTAAATGTCAAAAATGAAAAGTGTCAAAATGAAAAATGTTAAAAATGACAAATTTCAAGATGGCAAATGTCAATGATGTCAAATGACAAATGTCACAATGCTAAATGTCAAAAATGAAAAGTGTCACCATGAAAAATGTCAAAAATGACAAATTTCAAGATGGCAAATATCAAAGATGTCAAATGACAAATGTCACAATGCTAAATGTCAAAAATGACAAATTTCAAGATGGCAAATGTCAAAGATGTCAAATGACAAATGTCACAATGCTAAATGTCAAAAATGAAAAGTGTCACCATGAAAAATGTCAAAAATGACAAATTTCAAGATGGCAAATATCAAAGATGTCAAATGACAAATGTCACAATGCTAAATGTCAAAAATGAAAAGTGTCACCCTGAAAAATGTTAAAAATGACAAATTTCAAGATGGCAAATGTCAATGATGTCAAATGACAAATGTCACAATGCTAAATGTCAAAAATGAAAAGTGTCACCATGAAAAATGTCAAAAATGACAAATTTCAAGATGGCAAATATCAAAGATGTCAAATGTCACAATGCTAAATGTCAAAAATGACAAATTTCAAGATGGCAAATGTCAAAGATGTCAAATTACAAATGTCACAATGCTAAATGTCAAAAATGAAAAGTGTCACCATGAAAAATGTCAAAAATGACAAATTTCAAGATGGCAAATGTCAAAGATGTCAAATGACAAATGTCACAATGCTAAATGTCAAAAATGAAAAGTGTCACCATGAAAAATGTCAAAAATAACAAATTTCAAGATGGCAAATTTCAAAGATGTCAAATGACAAATGTCACAATGCTAAATGTCAAAAATGAAAAGTGTCACCATGAAAAATGTCTAAAATGACAAATTTTAAGATGGCAAATGTCAAAGATGTCAAATGACAAATGTCACAATGCTAAATGTCAAAAATAAAAAGTGTCACCATGAAAAATGTCAAAAATAACAAATTTCAAGATGGCAAATGTCAAAGATGTCAAATGACAAATGTCACAATGCTAAATGTCAAAAATGAAAAGTGTCACCATGAAAAATGTCAAAAATGACAAATTTCAAGATGGCAAATGTCAAAACTGACAAATGTCACAATGCTAAATGTCAAAAATGATAAGTGTCACCATGAAAAATGTCAAAAATGACAAATTTCAAGATGGCAAATGTCCAAGATGTCAAATGACAAATGTCACAATGCTAAATGTCAAAAATAACAAATTTCAAGATGGCAAATGTCAAAGATGTCAAATGACAAATGTCACAATGCTAAATGTCAAAAATGAAAAGTGTCACCATGAAAAATGTCAAAAATGACAAATTTCAAGATGGCAAATGTCAAAGATGTCAAATGACAAATGTCACAATGCTAAATGTCAAAAATAATAAGTGTCACCATGAAAAATGTCAAAAATGACAAATTTCAAGATTGCAAATGTCCAAGATGTCAAATGACAAATGTCACAATGCTAAATGTCAAAAATGAAAAGTGTCACCATGAAAAATGTCAAAAATGACAAATTTCAAGATGGCAAATGTCAAAGATGTCAAATGACAAATGTCAGAATGCTAAATGTCAAAAATAAAAAGTGTCAAAAATGACAAATTTCAAGTTGGCAAATGTCTAAGATGTCAAATGACAAATGTCACAATGCCAAATGTCAAAAATGAAAAGTGTCACCGTGAAAAATGTCAAAAATGACAAATTTCAAGATGGCAAATGTCAAAGATTTCAAATGACAAATGTCACAATGCTAAATGTCAAAAATGAAAAGTGTCACTATGAAAAATGTCAAAAATGACAAATTTCAAGATGGCAAATGTCAAAGATGTCAAATGACAAATGTCACAATGCTAAATGTCAAAAATGAAAAGTGTCCCCATAAAAAATGTCAATAATGACAAATTTCAAGATGGCAAATGTCAAAGATGTCAAATGACAAATGTCACAATGCTAAATGTCAAAAATGAAAAGTGTCACCATAAAAAATGTTAAAAATAACAAATTTCAAGATGGCAAATGTCAAAGATGTCGAATATGACAAATGTCACAATGCTAAATGTCAAAAATGAAAAGTGTCACCATGAAAAATGTCAAAAATGACAAATTTCAAGATGGCAAATGTCAAAGATGTCAAATGACAAATGTCACAATGCTAAATGTCAAAAATGAAAAGTGTCACCATGAAAAATGTCAAAAATGACAAATTTCAAGATGGCAAATATCAAAGATGTCAAATGACAAATATCACAATGCTAAATGTCAAAAATGACAAATTTCAAGATGGCAAATGTCAAAGATGTCAAATGACAAATGTCACAATGCTAAATGTCAAAAATGAAAAGTGTTACCATGAAAAATGTCAAAAATGACAAATTTCAAGATGGCAAATGTCAAAGATGTCAAATGACAAATGTCACAATGCTAAATGCCAAAAATGAAAAGTGTCACCATGAAAAATGTCAAAAATAACAAATTTCAACATGGCAAATGTCAAAGATGTCAAATGACAAATGTCACAATGCTAAATGTCAAAAATGACAAATTTCAAGATGGCAAATGTCAAAGATGTCAAATGACAAATGTCACAATGCTAAATGCCAAAAATGAAAAGTGTCACCATGAAAAATGTCAAAAATAACAAATTTCAACATGGCAAATGTCAAAGATGTCAAATGACAAATGTCACAATGCTAAATGTCAAAAATGACAAATTTCAAGATGGCAAATGTCAAAGATGTCAAATGACAAATGTCACAATGCTAAATGTCAAAAATAATAAGTGTCACCATGAAAAATGTCAAAAATGACAAATTTCAAGATGGCAAATGTCCAAGATGTCAAATGACAAATGTCACAATGCTAAATGTCAAAAATGACAAATTTCAAGATGGCAAATGTCAAAGATGTCAAATGACAAATGTCACAATGCTAAATGTCAAAAATGAAAAGTGTCAAAAATGACAAAAATTTCAAGATGGCAAATGTCTAAGATGTCAAATGACAAATGTCACAATGCTAAATGTCAAAAATGAAAAGTGTCACCGTGAAAAATGTCAAAAATGACAAATTTCAAGATGGCAAATGTCAAAGATGTCAAATGACAAATGTCACAATGCTAAACGTCAAAAATGAAAAGTGTCACCATAAAAAATGTCAAAAATGACAAATTTCAAGATGGCAAATGTCAAAGATGTCAAATGACAAATGTCACAATGCTAAATGTTAAAAATGAAAAGTGTCCCCATGAAAAGTGTCAATAATGACAAATTTCAAGATGGCAAATGTCAAAGATGTCAAATGACAAATGTCACAATGCTAAATGTCAAAAATGAAAAGTGTCACCATGAAAAATGTCAAAAATGACAAATTTCAAGATGGCAAATGTCAAAGATGTCAAATTACAAATGTCACAATGCTAAATGTCAAAAATGAAAAGTGTCACAATGAAAAATGTCAAAAATGACAACTTTCAAGATGGCAAATATCAAAGATGTCAAATGACAAATGTCACAATGCTAAATGTCAAAAATGACAAATTTCAAGATGGCAAATGTCAAAGATGTCAAATGACAAATGTCACAATGCTAAATGTCAAAAATGAAAAGTGTCACCATGAAAAATGTCAAAAATGACAAATTTCAAGATGGCAAATATCAAAGATGTCAAATGACAAATGTCACAATGCTAAATGTCAAAAATCAAAAGTGTCACCCTGAAAAATGTTAAAAATGACAAATTTCAAGATGGCAAATGTCAATGATGTCAAATGACAAATGTCACAATGCTAAATGTCAAAAATGAAAAGTGTCACCATGAAAAATGTCAAAAATGACAAATTTCAAGATGGCAAATATCAAAGATGTCAAATGTCACAATGCTAAATGTCAAAAATGACAAATTTCAAGATGGCAAATGTCAAAGATGTCAAATTACAAATGTCACAATGCTAAATGTCAAAAATGAAAAGTGTCACCATGAAAAATGTCAAAAATGACAAATTTCAAGATGGCAAATGTCAAAGATGTCAAATGACAAATGTCACAATGCTAAATGTCAAAAATGAAAAGTGTCACCATGAAAAATGTCAAAAATAACAAATTTCAAGATGGCAAATTTCAAAGATGTCAAATGACAAATGTCACAATGCTAAATGTCAAAAATGAAAAGTGTCACCATGAAAAATGTCTAAAATGACAAATTTCAAGATGGCAAATGTCAAAGATGTCAAATGACAAATGTCACAATGCTAAATGTCAAAAATAAAAAGTGTCACCATGAAAAATGTCAAAAATAACAAATTTCAAGATGGCAAATGTCAAAGATGTCAAATGACAAATGTCACAATGCTAAATGTCAAAAATGAAAAGTGTCACCATGAAAAATGTCAAAAATGACAAATTTCAAGATGGCAAATGTCAAAACTGACAAATGTCACAATGCTAAATGTCAAAAATGATAAGTGTCACCATGAAAAATGTCAAAAATGACAAATTTCAAGATGGCAAATGTCCAAGATGTCAAATGACAAATATCACAATGCTAAATGTCAAAAATAACAAATTTCAAGATGGCAAATGTCAAAGATGTCAAATGACAAATGTCACAATGCTAAATGTCAAAAATGAAAAGTGTCACCATGAAAAATGTCAAAAATGACAAATTTCAAGATGGCAAATGTCAAAGATGTCAAATGACAAATGTCACAATGCTAAATGTCAAAAATAATAAGTGTCACCATGAAAAATGTCAAAAATGACAAATTTCAAGATTGCAAATGTCCAAGATGTCAAATGACAAATGTCACAATGCTAAATGTCAAAAATGAAAAGTGTCACCATGAAAAATGTCAAAAATGACAAATTTCAAGATGGCAAATGACAAAGATGTCAAATGACAAATGTCAGAATGCTAAATGTCAAAAATAAAAAGTGTCAAAAATGACAAATTTCAAGTTGGCAAATGTCTAAGATGTCAAATGACAAATGTCACAATGCCAAATGTCAAAAATGAAAAGTGTCACCGTGAAAAATGTCAAAAATGACAAATTTCAAGATGGCAAATGTCAAAGATTTCAAATGACAAATGTCACAATGCTAAATGTCAAAAATGAAAAGTGTCACTATGAAAAATGTCAAAAATGACAAATTTCAAGATGGCAAATGTCAAAGATGTCAAATGACAAATGTCACAATGCTAAATGTCAAAAATGAAAAGTGTCCCCATAAAAAATGTCAATAATGACAAATTTCAAGATGGCAAATGTCAAAGATGTCAAATGACAAATGTCACAATGCTAAATGTCAAAAATGAAAAGTGTCACCATAAAAAATGTTAAAAATGACAAATTTCAAGATGGCAAATGTCAAAGATGTCGAATATGACAAATGTCACAATGCTAAATGTCAAAAATGAAAAGTGTCACCATGAAAAATGTCAAAAATGACAAATTTCAAGATGGCAAATGTCAAAGATGTCAAATGACAAATGTCACAATGCTAAATGTCAAAAATGAAAAGTGTCACCATGAAAAATGTCAAAAATGACAAATTTCAAGATGGCAAATATCAAAGATGTCAAATGACAAATATCACAATGCTAAATGTCAAAAATGACAAATTTCAAGATGGCAAATGTCAAAGATGTCAAATGACAAATGTCACAATGCTAAATGTCAAAAATGAAAAGTGTTACCATGAAAAATGTCAAAAATGACAAATTTCAAGATGGCAAATGTCAAAGATGTCAAATGACAAATGTCACAATGCTAAATGCCAAAAATGAAAAGTGTCACCATGAAAAATGTCAAAAATAACAAATTTCAACATGGCAAATGTCAAAGATGTCAAATGACAAATGTCACAATGCTAAATGTCAAAAATGACAAATTTCAAGATGGCAAATGTCAAAGATGTCAAATGACAAATGTCACAATACTAAATGCCAAAAATGAAAAGTGTCACCATGAAAAATGTCAAAAATAACAAATTTCAACATGGCAAATGTCAAAGATGTCAAATGACAAATGTCACAATGCTAAATGTCAAAAATGACAAATTTCAAGATGGCAAATGTCAAAGATGTCAAATGACAAATGTCACAATGCTAAATGTCAAAAATAATAAGTGTCACCATGAAAAATGTCAAAAATGACAAATTTCAAGATGGCAAATGTCCAAGATGTCAAATGACAAATGTCACAATGCTAAATGTCAAAAATGACAAATTTCAAGATGGCAAATGTCAAAGATGTCAAATGACAAATGTCACAATGCTAAATGTCAAAAATGAAAAGTGTCAAAAATGACAAAAATTTCAAGATGGCAAATGTCTAAGATGTCAAATGACAAATGTCACAATGCTGAATGTCAAAAATGAAAAGTGTCACTATGAAAAATGTCAAAAATGACAAATTTCAAGATGGCAAATGTCAAAGATGTCAAATGACAAATGTCACAATGCTAAATGTCAAAAATGAAAAGTGTCCCCATAAAAAATGTCAATAATGACAAATTTCAAGATGGCAAATGTCAAAGATGTCAAATGACAAATGTCACAATGCTAAATGTCAAAAATGAAAAGTGTCACCATAAAAAATGTTAAAAATGACAAATTTCAAGATGGCAAATGTCAAAGATGTCGAATATGACAAATGTCACAATGCTAAATGTCAAAAATGAAAAGTGTCACCATGAAAAATGTCAAAAATGACAAATTTCAAGATGGCAAATGTCAAAGATGTCAAATGACAAATGTCACAATGCTAAATGTCAAAAATGAAAAGTGTCACCATGAAAAATGTCAAAAATGACAAATTTCAAGATGGCAAATATCAAAGATGTCAAATGACAAATATCACAATGCTAAATGTCAAAAATGACAAATTTCAAGATGGCAAATGTCAAAGATGTCAAATGACAAATGTCACAATGCTAAATGTCAAAAATGAAAAGTGTTACCATGAAAAATGTCAAAAATGACAAATTTCAAGATGGCAAATGTCAAAGATGTCAAATGACAAATGTCACAATGCTAAATGCCAAAAATGAAAAGTGTCACCATGAAAAATGTCAAAAATAACAAATTTCAACATGGCAAATGTCAAAGATGTCAAATGACAAATGTCACAATGCTAAATGTCAAAAATGACAAATTTCAAGATGGCAAATGTCAAAGATGTCAAATGACAAATGTCACAATACTAAATGCCAAAAATGAAAAGTGTCACCATGAAAAATGTCAAAAATAACAAATTTCAACATGGCAAATGTCAAAGATGTCAAATGACAAATGTCACAATGCTAAATGTCAAAAATGACAAATTTCAAGATGGCAAATGTCAAAGATGTCAAATGACAAATGTCACAATGCTAAATGTCAAAAATAATAAGTGTCACCATGAAAAATGTCAAAAATGACAAATTTCAAGATGGCAAATGTCCAAGATGTCAAATGACAAATGTCACAATGCTAAATGTCAAAAATGACAAATTTCAAGATGGCAAATGTCAAAGATGTCAAATGACAAATGTCACAATGCTAAATGTCAAAAATGAAAAGTGTCAAAAATGACAAAAATTTCAAGATGGCAAATGTCTAAGATGTCAAATGACAAATGTCACAATGCTAAATGTCAAAAATGAAAAGTGTCACCGTGAAAAATGTCAAAAATGACAAATTTCAAGATGGCAAATGTCAAAGATGTCAAATGACAAATGTCACAATGCTAAACGTCAAAAATGAAAAGTGTCACCATAAAAAATGTCAAAAATGACAAATTTCAAGATGGCAAATGTCAAAGATGTCAAATGACAAATGTCACAATGCTAAATGTTAAAAATGAAAAGTGTCCCCATGAAAAGTGTCAATAATGACAAATTTCAAGATGGCAAATGTCAAAGATGTCAAATGACAAATGTCACAATGCTAAATGTCAAAAATGAAAAGTGTCACCATGAAAAATGTCAAAAATGACAAATTTTAAGATGGCAAATGTCAAAGATGTCAAATTACAAATGTCACAATGCTAAATGTCAAAAATGAAAAGTGTCACAATGAAAAATGTCAAAAATGACAACTTTCAAGATGGCAAATATCAAAGATGTCAAATGACAAATGTCACAATGCTAAATGTCAAAAATGACAAATTTCAAGATGGCAAATGTCAAAGATGTCAAATGACAAATGTCACAATGCTAAATGTCAAAAATGAAAAGTGTCACCATGAAAAATGTCAAAAATGACAAATTTCAAGATGGCAAATGTCAAAGATGTCAAATGACAAATGTCACAATGCTAAATGTCAAAAATGAAAAGTGTCACCATGAAATATGTCAAAAATAACAAATTTCAAGATGGCAAATGTCAAAGATGTCAAATGACAAATATCACAATGCTAAATGTCAAAAATGAAAAGTGTCACCATGAAAAATGTCAAAAATGACAAATTTCAAGATGGCAAATGTCAAAGATGTCAAATGACAAATGTCACAATGCTAAATGCCAAAAATGAAAAGTGTCACCATGAAAAATGTCAAAAATAACAAATTTCAACATGGCAAATGTCAAAGATGTCAAATGACAAATGTCACAATGCTAAATGTCAAAAATGACAAATTTCAAGATGGCAAATGTCAAAGATGTCAAATGACAAATGTCACAATGCTAAATGTCAAAAATAATAAGTGTCACCATGAAAAATGTCAAAAATGACAAATTTCAAGATTGCAAATGTCCAAGATGTCAAATGACAAATGTCACAATGCTAAATGTCAAAAATGAAAAGTGTCACCATGAAAAATGTCAAAAATGACAAATTTCAAGATGGCAAATGTCAAAGATGTCAAATGACAAATGTCAGAATGCTAAATGTCAAAAATAAAAAGTGTCAAAAATGACAAATTTCAAGTTGGCAAATGTCTAAGATGTCAAATGACAAATGTCACAATGCCAAATGTCAAAAATGAAAAGTGTCACCGTGAAAAATGTCAAAAATGACAAATTTCAAGATGGCAAATGTCAAAGATTTCAAATGACAAATGTCACAATGCTAAATGTCAAAAATGAAAAGTGTCACTATGAAAAATGTCAAAAATGACAAATTTCAAGATGGCAAATGTCAAAGATGTCAAATGACAAATGTCACAATGCTAAATGTCAAAAATGAAAAGTGTCCCCATAAAAAATGTCAATAATGACAAATTTCAAGATGGCAAATGTCAAAGATGTCAAATGACAAATGTCACAATGCTAAATGTCAAAAATGAAAAGTGTCACCATAAAAAATGTTAAAAATGACAAATTTCAAGATGGCAAATGTCAAAGATGTCGAATATGACAAATGTCACAATGCTAAATGTCAAAAATGAAAAGTGTCACCATGAAAAATGTCAAAAATGACAAATTTCAAGATGGCAAATGTCAAAGATGTCAAATGACAAATGTCACAATGCTAAATGTCAAAAATGAAAAGTGTCACCATGAAAAATGTCAAAAATGACAAATTTCAAGATGGCAAATATCAAAGATGTCAAATGACAAATATCACAATGCTAAATGTCAAAAATGACAAATTTCAAGATGGCAAATGACAAATGTCACAATTCTAAATGTCAAAAATGAAAAGTGTCACCATGAAAAATGTCAAAAATGACAAATTTCAAGATGGCAAATGTCAAAGATGTCAAATGACAAATGTCACAATGCTAAATGTCAAAAATGAAAAGTGTCCCCATGAAAAATGTCAATAATGACAAATTTCAAGATGACAAATGTCAAAGATGTCAAATGACAAATGTCAAAATGCTAAATGTCAAATATGAAAAGTGTCACCATGAAAAATGTCAAAAATGTCAAAGATGTCGAATATGACAAATGTCAAATATGTCGAATATGACAAATGTCACAATGATAAATGTCAAAAATGAAAAGTGTCACCATGAAAAATGTCAAAAATGACAAATTTCAAGATGGCAAATGTCAAAGATGTCAAATGACAAATGTCACAATGCTAAATGTCAAAAATGAAAAGTGTCACCATGAAAAATGTCAAAAATGACAAATTTCAAGATGGCAAATATCAAAGATGTCAAATGACAAATGTCACAATGCTAAATGTCAAAAATGACAAATTTCAAGATGGCAAATGTCAAAGATGTCAAATGACAAATGTCACAATGCTAAATGTCAAAAATGAAAAGTGTCACCATAAAATTTGTCAAAAATGACAAATTTCAAGATGGCAAATGTCAAAGATGTCAAATGACAAATGTCACAATGCTAAATGTCAAAAATGAAAAGTGTCACCATGAAAAATGTCAAAAATAACAAATTTCAAGATGGCAAATGTCAAAGATGTCAAATGACAAATATCACAATGCTAAATGTCAAAAATAAAAATTGTCACCATGAAAAATGTCAAAAATGACAAATTTCAAGATGGCAAATGTCAAAGATGTCAAATGACAAATGTCACAATGCTAAATGTCAAAAATGAAAAGTGTCACCATGAAAAATGTCAAAAATAACAAATTTCAAGATAGCAAATGTCAAAGATGTCAAATGACAAATGTCACAATGCTAAATGTCAAAAATGAAAAGTGTCACCATGAAAAATGTCAAAAATGACCAATTTCAAGATGGCAAATGTCAAAACTGACAAATGTCACAATGCTAAATGTCAAAAATGATAAGTGTCACCATGAAAAATGTCAAAAATGACAAATTTCAAGATGGCAAATGTCCAAGATGTCAAATGACAAATGTCACAATGCTTAATGTCAAAAATGACAAATTTCAAGATGGCAAATGTCAAAAATGTCAAATGACAAATGTCACAATGCTAAATGTCAAAAATGAAAAGTGTCACCATGAAAAATGTCAAAAATGACAAATTTCAAGATGGCAAATGTCAATGATGTCAAATGACAAATGTCACAATGCTAAATGTCAAAACTGAAAAGTGTCACCATGAAAAATGTCAGAAATGACAAATTTCAAGATGGCAAATATCAAAGATGTAAACTGACAAATGTCACAATGCTAAATGTCAAAAATGACAAATTTCAAGATGGCAAATGTCAAAGATGTCAAATGACAAATGTCACAATGCTAAATGTCAAAAATGAAAAGTGTCACCATGAAAAATGTCAAAAATGACAAATTTCAAGATGGCAAATGTCAAAGATGTCAAATGACAAATGTCACAATGCTAAATGTCAAAAATGAAAAGTGTCACCATGAAAAATGTCAAAAATAATAAATTTCAAGATGGCGAATGTCAAAGATGTCAAATGACAAATGTCACAATGCTAAATGTCAAAAATGAAAAGTGTCACCATGAAAAATGTCTAAAATGACAAATTTCAAGATGGCAAATGTCAAAGATGTCAAATGACAAATGTCACAATGCTTAATGTCAAAAATAAAAAGTGTCACCATGAAAAATGTCAAAAATAACAAATTTCAAGATGGCAAATGTCAAAGATGTCAAATGACAAATGTCACAATGCTAAATGTCAAAAATGAAAAGTGTCACCATGAAAAATGTCAAATTGACAAATTTCAAGATGGCAAATGTCAAAACTGACAAATGTCACAATGCTAAATGTCAAAAATGATAAGTGTCACCATGAAAAATGTCAAAAATGACAAATTTCAAGATGGCAAATGTCCAAGATGTCAAATGACTAATGTCACAATGCTAAATGTCAAAAATGACAAATTTCAAGATGGAAAATGTCAAAGATGTCAAATGACAAATGTCACAATGCAAAATGTCAAAAATGAAAAGTGTCACCATGAAAAATGTCAAAAATGACAAATTTCAAGATAACAAATGTCAAAGATGTCAAATGACAAATGTCACAATGCTAAATGTCAAAAATGAAAAGTATCACCTTGAAAAATGTCAAAAATAACAAACTTCAAGATGGCAAATGTCAAACATGTCAAATGACAAATGTCACAATGCTAAATGTCAAAAATGAAAAGTGTCACCATGAAAAATGTCAAAAATGACAAATTATAAGATGGCAAATGTCAAAGATGTCAAATGACAAATGTCACAATGCTAAATGTCAAAAATAACAAATTTCAAGATGGCAAATGTCAAAGATGTCAAATGACAAATGTCACAATGCTAAATGTCAAAAATGAAAAGTGTCACCATGAAAAATGTCAAAAATGACAAATTTCAAGATGGCAAATATCAAAGATGTCAAATGACAAATGTCACAATGCTAAATGTCAAAAATGAAAAGTGTCACCGTGAAAAATGTCAAAAATGACAAATTTCAAGATGGCAAATGTCAAAGATGTCAAATGACAAATGTCACAATGCTAAACGTCAAAAATGAAAAGTGTCACCATAAAAAATGTCAAAAATGACAAATTTCAAGATGGCAAATGTCAAAGATGTCAAATGACAAATGTCACAATGCTAAATGTTAAAAATGAAAAGTGTCCCCATGAAAAGTGTCAATAATGACAAATTTCAAGATGGCAAATGTCAAAGATGTCAAATGACAAATGTCACAATGCTAAATGTCAAAAATGAAATGTGTCACCATGAAAAATGTCAAAAATAACAAATTTCAAGATAGCAAATGTCAAAGATGTCGAATATGACAAATGTCACAATGATAAATGTCAAAAATGAAAAGTGTCACCATGAAAAATGTCAAAAATGACAAATTTCAAGATGGCAAATGTCAAAGATGTCAAATTACAAATGTCACAATGCTAAATGTCAAAAATGAAAAGTGTCACAATGAAAAATGTCAAAAATGACAACTTTCAAGATGGCACATATCAAAGATGTCAAATGACAAATGTCACAATGCTAAATGTCAAAAATGACAAATTTCAAGATGGCAAATGTCAAAGATGTCAAATGACAAATGTCACAATGCTAAATGTCAAAAATGAAAAGTGTCACCATGAAAAATGTCAAAAATGACAAATTTCAAGATGGCAAATGTCAAAGATGTCAAATGACAAATGTCACAATGCTAAATGTCAAAAATGAAAAGTGTCACCATGAAATATGTCAAAAATAACAAATTTCAAGATGGCAAATGTCAAAGATGTCAAATGACAAATATCACAATGCTAAATGTCAAAAATGAAAAGTGTCACCATGAAAAATGTCAAAAATGACAAATTTCAAGATGGCAAATGTCAAAGATGTCAAATGACAAATGTCACAATGCTAAATGCCAAAAATGAAAAGTGTCACCATGAAAAATGTCAAAAATAACAAATTTCAACATGGCAAATGTCAAAGATGTCAAATGACAAATGTCACAATGCTAAATGTCAAAAATGACAAATTTCAAGATGGCAAATGTCAAAGATGTCAAATGACAAATGTCACAATGCTAAATGTCAAAAATAATAAGTGTCACCATGAAAAATGTCAAAAATGACAAATTTCAAGATTGCAAATGTCAAAGATGTCAAATGACAAATGTCACAATGCTAAATGTCAAAAATGAAAAGTGTCACCATGAAAAATGTCAAAAATGACAAATTTCAAGATGGCAAATGTCAAAGATGTCAAATGACAAATGTCAGAATGCTAAATGTCAAAAATAAAAAGTGTCAAAAATGACAAATTTCAAGTTGGCAAATGTCTAAGATGTCAAATGACAAATGTCACAATGCCAAATGTCAAAAATGAAAAGTGTCACCGTGAAAAATGTCAAAAATGACAAATTTCAAGATGGCAAATGTCAAAGATTTTAAATGACAAATGTCACAATGCTAAATGTCAAAAATGAAAAGTGTCACTATGAAAAATGTCAAAAATGACAAATTTCAAGATGGCAAATGTCAAAGATGTCAAATGACAAATGTCACAATGCTAAATGTCAAAAATGAAAAGTGTCCCCATAAAAAATGTCAATAATGACAAATTTCAAGATGGCAAATGTCAAAGATGTCAAATGACAAATGTCACAATGCTAAATGTCAAAAATGAAAAGTGTCACCATAAAAAATGTTAAAAATGACAAATTTCAAGATGGCAAATGTCAAAGATGTCGAATATGACAAATGTCACAATGCTAAATGTCAAAAATGAAAAGTGTCACCATGAAAAATGTCAAAAATGACAAATTTCAAGATGGCAAATGTCAAAGATGTCAAATGACAAATGTCACAATGCTAAATGTCAAAAATGAAAAGTGTCACCATGAAAAATGTCAAAAATGACAAATTTCAAGATGGCAAATATCAAAGATGTCAAATGACAAATATCACAATGCTAAATGTCAAAAATGACAAATTTCAAGATGGAAAATGTCAAAGATGTCAAATGACAAATGTCACAATTCTAAATGTCAAAAATGAAAAGTGTCACCATGAAAAATGTCAAAAATGACAAATTTCAAGATGGCAAATGTCAAAGATGTCAAATGACAAATGTCACAATGCTAAATGTCAAAAATGAAAAGTGTCCCCATGAAAAATGTCAATAATGACAAATTTCAAGATGACAAATGTCAAAGATGTCAAATGACAAATGTCAAAATGCTAAATGTCAAAAATGAAAAGTGTCACCATGAAAAATGTCAAAAATGTCAAAGATGTCGAATATGACAAATGTCAAAGATGTCGAATATGACAAATGTCACAATGATAAATGTCAAAAATGAAAAGTGTCACCATGAAAAATGTCAAAAATGACAAATTTCAAGATGGCAAATGTCAAAGATGTCAAATGACAAATGTCACAATGCTAAATGTCAAAAATGAAAAGTGTCACCATGAAAAATGTCAAAAATGACAAATTTCAAGATGGCAAATATCAAAGATGTCAAATGACAAATGTCACAATGCTAAATGTCAAAAATGACAAATTTCAAGATGGCAAATGTCAAAGATGTCAAATGACAAATGTCACAATGCTAAATGTCAAAAATGAAAAGTGTCACCATAAAATTTGTCAAAAATGACAAATTTCAAGATGGCAAATGTCAAAGATGTCAAATGACAAATGTCACAATGCTAAATGTCAAAAATGAAAAGTGTCACCATGAAAAATGTCAAAAATAACAAATTTTAAGATGGCAAATGTCAAAGATGTCAAATGACAAATATCACAATGCTAAATGTCAAAAATAAAAATTGTCACCATGAAAAATGTCAAAAATGACAAATTTCAAGATGGCAAATGTCAAAGATGTCAAATGACAAATGTCACAATGCTAAATGTCAAAAATGAAAAGTGTCACCATGAAAAATGTCAAAAATAACAAATTTCAAGATAGCAAATGTCAAAGATGTCAAATGACAAATGTCACAATGCTAAATGTCAAAAATGAAAAGTGTCACCATGAAAAATGTCAAAAATGACAAATTTCAAGATGGCAAATGTCAAAACTGACAAATGTCACAATGCTAAATGTCAAAAATGATAAGTGTCACCATGAAAAATGTCAAAAATGACAAATTTCAAGATGGCAAATGTCCAAGATGTCAAATGACAAATGTCACAATGCTTAATGTCAAAAATGACAAATTTCAAGATGGCAAATGTCAAAAATGTCAAATGACAAATGTCACAATGCTAAATGTCAAAAATGAAAAGTGTCACCATGAAAAATGTCAAAAATGACAAATTTCAAGATGGCAAATGTCAATGATGTCAAATGACAAATGTCACAATGCTAAATGTCAAAAATGAAAAGTGTCACCATGAAAAATGTCAGAAATGACAAATTTCAAGATGGCAAATATCAAAGATGTAAACTGACAAATGTCACAATGCTAAATGTCAAAAATGACAAATTTCAAGATGGCAAATGTCAAAGATGTCAAATGACAAATGTCACAATGCTAAATGTCAAAAATGAAAAGTGTCACCATGAAAAATGTCAAAAATGACAAATTTCAAGATGGCAAATGTCAAAGATGTCAAATGACAAATGTCACAATGCTAAATGTCAAAAATGAAAAGTGTCACCATGAAAAATGTCAAAAATAATAAATTTCAAGATGGCAAATGTCAAAGATGTCAAATGACAAATGTCACAATGCTAAATGTCAAAAATGAAAAGTGTCACCATGAAAAATGTCTAAAATGACAAATTTCAAGATGGCAAATGTCAAAGATGTCAAATGACAAATGTCACAATGCTTAATGTCAAAAATAAAAAGTGTCACCATGAAAAATGTCAAAAATAACAAATTTTAAGATGGCAAATGTCAAAGATGTCAAATGACAAATGTCACAATGCTAAATGTCAAAAATGAAAAGTGTCACCATGAAAAATGTCAAATTGACAAATTTCAAGATGGCAAATGTCAAAACTGACAAATGTCACAATGCTAAATGTCAAAAATGATAAGTGTCACCATGAAAAATGTCAAAAATGACAAATTTCAAGATGGCAAATGTCCAAGATGTCAAATGACAAATGTCACAATGCTAAATGTCAAAAATGACAAATTTCAAGATGGAAAATGTCAAAGATGTCAAATGACAAATGTCACAATGCAAAATGTCAAAAATGAAAAGTGTCACCATGAAAAATGTCAAAAATGACAAATTTCAAGATGGCAAATGTCAAAGATGTCAAATGACAAATGTCACAATGCTAAATGTCAAAAATGAAAAGTATCACCTTGAAAAATGTCAAAAATAACAAACTTCAAGATGGCAAATGTCAAACATGTCAAATGACAAATGTCACAATGCTAAATGTCAAAAATGAAAAGTGTCACCATGAAAAATGTCAAAAATGACAAATTATAAGATGGCAAATGTCAAAGATGTCAAATGACAAATGTCACAATGCTAAATGTCAAAAATAACAAATTTCAAGATGGCAAATGTCAAAGATGTCAAATGACAAATGTCACAATGCTAAATGTCAAAAATGAAAAGTGTCACCATGAAAAATGTCAAAAATGACAAATTTCAAGATGGCAAATGTCAAAGATGTCAAATGACAAATGTCACCATGCTAAATGTCAAAAATGAAAAGTGTCACCATGAAAAATCTCAAAAATGAAAAGTGTCACCATGAAAAATGTCAAAAATGACAAATTTCAAGATAGCAAATGTCAAAACTGACAAATGTCACAATTCTAAATGTCAAAAATGAAAAGTGTCACCATGAAAAATGTCAAAAATGACAAATTTCAAGATGGCAAATGTCAAAGATGTCAAATGACAAATGTCACAATGCTAAATGTCAAAAATGAAAAGTGTCCCCATGAAAAATGTCAATAATGACAAATTTCAAGATGACAAATGTCAAAGATGTCAAATGACAAATGTCAAAATGCTAAATGTCAAAAATGAAAAGTGTCACCATGAAAAATGTCAAAAATGACAAATTTCAAGATGGCAAATGTCAAAGATGTCGAATATGACAAATGTCACAATGATAAATGTCAAAAATGAAAAGTGTCACCATGAAAAATGTCAAAAATGACAAATTTCAAGATGGCAAATGTCAAAGATGTCAAATGACAAATGTCACAATGCTAAATGTCAAAAATGAAAAGTGTCACCATGAAAAATGTCAAAAATGACAAATTTCAAGATAGCAAATATCAAAGATGTCAAATGACAAATGTCACAATGCTAAATGTCAAAAATGACAAATTTCAAGATGGCAAATGTCAAAGATGTCAAATGACAAATGTCACAATGCTAAATGTCAAAAATGAAAAGTGTCACCATGAAAAATGTCAAAAATGACAAATTTCAAGATGGCAAATGTCAAAGATGTCAAATGACAAATGTCACAATGCTAAATGTCAAAAATGAAAAGTGTCACCATGAAAAATGTCAAAAATAACAAATTTCAAGATGGCAAATGTCAAAGATGTCAAATGACAAATATCACAATGCTAAATGTCAAAAATGAAAATTGTCACCATGAAAAATGTCAAAAATGACAAATTTCAAGATGGCAAATGTCAAAGATGTCAAATGACAAATGTCACAATGCTAAATGTCAAAAATGAAAAGTGTCACCATGAAAAATGTCAAAAATAACAAATTTCAAGATAGCAAATGTCAAAGATGTCAAATGACAAATGTCACAATGCTAAATGTCAAAAATGAAAAGTGTCACCATGAAAAATGTCAAAAATGACAAATTTCAAGATGGCAAATGTCAAAACTGACAAATGTCACAATGCTAAATGTCAAAAATGATAAGTGTCACCATGAAAAATGTCAAAAATGACAAATTTCAAGATGGCAAATGTCCAAGATGTCAAATGACAAATGTCACAATGCTTAATGTCAAAAATGACAAATTTCAAGATGGCAAATGTCAAAAATGTCAAATGACAAATGTCACAATGCTAAATGTCAAAAATGAAAAGTGTCACCATGAAAAATGTCAAAAATGACAAATTTCAAGATGGCAAATGTCAATGATGTCAAATGACAAATGTCACAATGCTAAATGTCAAAAATGAAAAGTGTCACCATGAAAAATGTCAGAAATGACAAATTTCAAGATGGCAAATATCAAAGATGTAAACTGACAAATGTCACAATGCTAAATGTCAAAAATGACAAATTTCAAGATGGCAAATGTCAAAGATGTCAAATGACAAATGTCACAATGCTAAATGTCAAAAATGAAAAGTGTCACCATGAAAAATGTCAAAAATGACAAATTTCAAGATGGCAAATGTCAAAGATGTCAAATGACAAATGTCACAATGCTAAATGTCAAAAATGAAAAGTGTCACCATGAAAAATGTCAAAAATAATAAATTTCAAGATGGCAAATGTCAAAGATGTCAAATGACAAATGTCACAATGCTAAATGTCAAAAATGAAAAGTGTCACCATGAAAAATGTCTAAAATGACAAATTTCAAGATGGCAAATGTTAAAGATGTCAAATGACAAATGTCACAATGCTTAATGTCAAAAATAAAAAGTGTCACCATGAAAAATGTCAAAAATAACAAATTTCAAGATGGCAAATGTCAAAGATGTCAAATGACAAATGTCACAATGCTAAATGTCAAAAATGAAAAGTGTCACCATGAAAAATGTCAAAAATGACAAATTTCAAGATGGCAGATGTCAAAACTGACAAATGTCGCAATGCTAAATGTCAAAAATGATAAGTGTCACCATGAAAAATGTCAAAAATGACAAATTTCAAGATGGCAAATGTCCAAGATGTCAAATGACAAATGTCACAATGCTAAATGTCAAAAATGACAAATTTCAAGATGGAAAATGTCAAAGATGTCAAATGACAAATGTCACAATGCAAAATGTCAAAAATGAAAAGTGTCACCATGAAAAATGTCAAAAATGACAAATTTCAAGATGGCAAATGTCAAAGATGTCAAATGACAAATGTCACAATGCTAAATGTCAAAAATGAAAAGTATCACCTTGAAAAATGTCAAAAATAACAAATTTCAAGATGGCAAATGTCAAAGATGTCAAATGACAAATGTCACAATGCTAAATGTCAAAAATGAAAAGTGTCACCATGAAAAATGTCAAAAATGACAAATTATAAGATGGCAAATGTCAAAGATGTCAAATGACAAATGTCACAATGCTAAATGTCAAAAATAACAAATTTCAAGATGGCAAATGTCAAAGATGTCAAATGACAAATGTCACAATGCTAAATGTCAAAAATGAAAAGTGTCAAAATGAAAAATGTTAAAAATGACAAATTTCAAGATGGCAAATGTCAATAATGTCAAATGACAAATGTCACAATGCTAAATGTCAAAAATGAAAAGTGTCACCATGAAAAATGTCAAAAATGACAAATTTCAAGATGGCAAATATCAAAGATGTCAAATGACAAATGTCACAATGCTAAATGTCAAAAATGACAAATTTCAAGATGGCAAATGTCAAAGATGTCAAATGACAAATGTCACAATGCTAAATGTCAAAAATGAAAAGTGTCACCATGAAAAATGTCAAAAATGACAAATTTCAAGCTGGCAAATATCAAAGATGTCAAATGACATATGTCACAATGCTAAATGTCAAAAATGAAAAGTGTCACCCTGAAAAATGTTAAAAATGACAAATTTCAAGATGGCAAATGTCAATGATGTCAAATGACAAATGTCACAATGCTAAATGTCAAAAATGAAAAGTGTCACCATGAAAAATGTCAAAAATGACAAATTTTAAGATGGCAAATATCAAAGATGTCAAATGTCACAATGCTAAATGTCAAAAATGACAAATTTCAAGATGGCAAATGTCAAAGATGTCAAATTACAAATGTCACAATGCTAAATGTCAAAAATGAAAAGTGTCACCATGAAAAATGTCAAAAATGACAAATTTCAAGATGGCAAATGTCAAAGATGTCAAATGACAAATGTCACAATGCTAAATGTCAAAAATGAAAAGTGTCACCATGAAAAATGTCAAAAATAACAAATTTCAAGATGGCAAATTTCAAAGATGTCAAATGACAAATGTCACAATGCTAAATGTCAAAAATGAAAAGTGTCACCATGAAAAATGTCTAAAATGACAAATTTCAAGATGTCAAATGTCAAAGATGTCAAATGACAAATGTCACAATGCTAAATGTCAAAAATAAAAAGTGTCACCATGAAAAATGTCAAAAATAACAAATTTCAAGATGGCAAATGTCAAAGATGTCAAATGACAAATGTCACAATGCTAAATGTCAAAAATGAAAAGTGTCACCATGAAAAATGTCAAAAATGACAAATTTCAAGATGGCAAATGTCAAAACTGACAAATGTCACAATGCTAAATGTCAAAAATGATAAGTGTCACCATGAAAAATGTCAAAAATGACAAATTTTAAGATGGCAAATGTCCAAGATGTCAAATGACAAATGTCACAATGCTAAATGTCAAAAATAACAAATTTCAAGATGGCAAATGTCAAAGATGTCAAATGACAAATGTCACAATGCTAAATGTCAAAAATGAAAAGTGTCACCTTGAAAAATGTCAAAAATGACAAATTTCAAGATGGCAAATGTCCAAGATGTCAAATAACAAATGTCACAATGCTAAATGTCAAAAATGAAAAGTGTCAAAAATGACAAATTTCAAGATGGCAAATGTCTAAGATGTCAAATGACAAATGTCACAATGCTAAATGTCAAAAATGAAAAGTGTCATCGTGAAAAATGTCAAAAATGACAAATTTCAAGATGGCAAATGTCAAAGATGTCAAATGACAAATGTCACAATTCTAAATGTCAAAAATGAAAAGTGTCACCATGAAAAATGTCAAAAATGACAAATTTCAAGATGGCAAATGTCAAAGATGTCAAAAATGAAAAGTGTCCCCATGAAAAATGTCAATAATGACAAATTTCAAGATGACAAATGTCAAAGATGTCAAATGACAAATGTCAAAATGCTAAATGTCAAAAATGAAAAGTGTCACCATGAAAAATGTCAAAAATGACAAATTTCAAGATGGCAAATGTCAAAGATGTCGAATATGACAAATGTCACAATGATAAATGTCAAAAATGAAAAGTGTCACCATGAAAAATGTCAAAAATGACAAATTTCAAGATGGCAAATGTCAAAGATGTCAAATGACAAATGTCACAATGCTAAATGTCAAAAATGAAAAGTGTCACCATGAAAAATGTCAAAAATGACAAATTTCAAGATGGCAAATATCAAAGATGTCAAATGACAAATGTCACAATGCTAAATGTCAAAAATGACAAATTTCAAGATGGCAAATGTCAAAGATGTCAAGTGACAAATGTCACAATGCTAAATGTCAAAAATGAAAAGTGTCACCATGAAAAATGTCAAAAATGACAAATTTCAAGATGGCAAATGTCAAAGATGTCAAATGACAAATGTCACAATGCTAAATGTCAAAAATGAAAAGTGTCACCATGAAAAATGTCAAAAATAACAAATTTCAAGATGGCAAATGTCAAAGATGTCAAATGACAAATATCACAATGCTAAATGTCAAAAATGAAAATTGTCACCATGAAAAATGTCAAAAATGACAAATTTCAAGATGGCAAATGTCAAAGATGTCAAATGACAAATGTCACAATGCTAAATGTCAAAAATGAAAAGTGTCACCATGAAAAATGTCAAAAATAACAAATTTCAAGATAGCAAATGTCAAAGATGTCAAATGACAAATGTCACAATGCTAAATGTCAAAAATGAAAAGTGTCACCATGAAAAATGTCAAAAATGACAAATTTCAAGATGGCAAATGTCAAAACTGACAAACGTCACAATGCTAAATGTCAAAAATGATAAGTGTCACCATGAAAAATGTCAAAAATGACAAATTTCAAGATGGCAAATGTCCAAGATGTCAAATGACAAATGTCACAATGCTTAATGTCAAAAATGACAAATTTCAAGATGGCAAATGTCAAAAATGTCAAATGACAAATGTCACAATGCTAAATGTCAAAAATGAAAAGTGTCACCATGAAAAATGTCAAAAATGACAAATTTTAAGATGGCAAATGTCAATGATGTCAAATGACAAATGTCACAATGCTAAATGTCAAAAATGAAAAGTGTTACCATGAAAAATGTCAGAAATGACAAATTTCAAGATGGCAAATATCAAAGATGTAAACTGACAAATGTCACAATGCTAAATGTCAAAAATGACAAATTTCAAGATGGCAAATGTCAAAGATGTCAAATGACAAATGTCACAATGCTAAATGTCAAAAATGAAAAGTGTCACCATGAAAAATGTCAAAAATGACAAATTTCAAGATGGCAAATGTCAAAGATGTCAAATGACAAATGTCACAATGCTAAATGTCAAAAATGAAAAGTGTCACCATGAAAAATGTCAAAAATAATAAATTTCAAGATGGCAAATGTCAAAGATGTCAAATGACAAATGTCACAATGCTAAATGTCAAAAATGAAAAGTGTCACCATGAAAAATGTCTAAAATGACAAATTTCAAGATGGCAAATGTCAAAGATGTCAAATGACAAATGTCACAATGCTTAATGTCAAAAATAAAAAATGTCACCATGAAAAATGTCAAAAATAACAAATTTCAAGATGGCAAATGTCAAAGATGTCAAATGACAAATGTCACAATGCTAAATGTCAAAAATGAAAAGTGTCACCATGAAAAATGTCAAAAATGACAAATTTCAAGATGGCAAATGTCAAAACTGACAAATGTCACAATGCTAAATGTCAAAAATGATAAGTGTCACCATGAAAAATGTCAAAAATGACAAATTTCAAGATGGCAAATGTCCAAGATGTCAAATGACAAAAGCCACAATGCTAAATGTCAAAAATGACAAATTTCAAGATGGAAAATGTCAAAGATGTCAAATGACAAATGTCACAATGCAAAATGTCAAAAATGAAAAGTGTCACCATGAAAAATGTCAAAAATGACAAATTTCAAGATGGCAAATGTCAAAGATGTCAAATGACAAATGTCACAATGCTAAATGTCAAAAATGAAAAGTATCACCTTAAAAAATGTCAAAAATAACAAATTTTAAGATGGCAAATGTCAAAGATGTCAAATGACAAATGTCACAATGCTAAATGTCAAAAATGAAAAGTGTCACCATGAAAAATGTCAAAAATGACAAATTATAAGATGGCAAATGTCAAAGATGTCAAATGACAAATGTCACAATGCTAAATGTCAAAAATAACAAATTTCAAGATGGCAAATGTCAAAGATGTCAAATGACAAATGTCACAATGCTAAATGTCAAAAATGAAAAGTGTCAAAATGAAAAATGTTAAAAATGACAAATTTCAAGATGGCAAATGTCAATGATGTCAAATGACAAATGTCACAATGCTAAATGTCAAAAATGAAAAGTGTCACCATGAAAAATGTCAAAAATGACAAATTTCAAGATGGCAAATATCAAAGATGTCAAATGACAAATGTCACAATGCTAAATGTCAAAAATGACAAATTTCAAGATGGCAAATGTCAAAGATGTCAAATGACAAATGTCACAATGCTAAATGTCAAAAATGAAAAGTGTCACCATGAAAAATGTCAAAAATGACAAATTTCAAGATGGCAAATATCAAAGATGTCAAATGACAAATGTCACAATGCTAAATGTCAAAAATGAAAAGTGTCACCCTAAAAAATGTTAAAAATGACAAATTTCAAGATGGCAAATGTCAATGATGTCAAATGACAAATGTCACAATGCTAAATGTCAAAAATGAAAAGTGTCACCATGAAAAATGTCAAAAATGACAAATTTCAAGATGGCAAATATCAAAGATGTCAAATGTCACAATGCTAAATGTCAAAAATGACAAATTTCAAGATGGCAAATGTCAAAGATGTCAAATTACAAATGTCACAATGCTAAATGTCAAAAATGAAAAGTGTCACCATGAAAAATGTCAAAAATGACAAATTTCAAGATGGCAAATGTCAAAGATGTCAAATGACAAATGTCACAATGCTAAATGTCAAAAATGAAAAGTGTCACCATGAAAAATGTCAAAAATAACAAATTTCAAGATGGCAAATTTCAAAGATGTCAAATGACAAATGTCACAATGCTAAATGTCAAAAATGAAAAGTGTCACAATGAAAAATGTCTAAAATGACAAATTTTAAGATGGCAAATGTCAAAGATGTCAAATGACAAATGTCACAATGCTAAATGTCAAAAATAAAAAGTGTCACCATGAAAAATGTCAAAAATAACAAATTTCAAGATGGCAAATGTCAAAGATGTCAAATGACAAATGTCACAATGCTAAATGTCAAAAATGATAAGTGTCACCATGAAAAATGTCAAAAATGACAAATTTCAAGATGGCAAATGTCCAAGATGTCAAATGACAAATGTCACAATGCTAAATGTCAAAAATAACAAATTTCAAGATGGCAAATGTCAAAGATGTCAAATGACAAATGTCACAATGCTAAATGTCAAAAATGAAAAGTGTCACCATGAAAAATGTCAAAAATGACAAATTTCAAGATGGCAAATGTCAAAGATGTCAAATGACAAATGTCAGAATGCTAAATGTCAAAAATAAAAAGTGTCAAAAATGACAAATTTCAAGTTGGCAAATGTCTAAGATGTCAAATGACAAATGTCACAATGCCAAATGTCAAAAATGAAAAGTGTCACCGTGAAAAATGTCAAAAATGACAAATTTCAAGATGGCAAATGTCAAAGATTTCAAATGACAAATGTCACAATGCTAAATGTCAAAAATGAAAAGTGTCACTATGAAAAATGTCAAAAATGACAAATTTCAAGATGGCAAATGTCAAAGATGTCAAATGACAAATGTCACAATGCTAAATGTCAAAAATGAAAAGTGTCCCCATAAAAAATGTCAATAATGACAAATTTCAAGATGGCAAATGTCAAAGATGTCAAATGACAAATGTCACAATGCTAAATGTCAAAAATGAAAAGTGTCACCATAAAAAATGTTAAAAATGACAAATTTCAAGATGGCAAATGTCAAAGATGTCGAATATGACAAATGTCACAATGCTAAATGTCAAAAATGAAAAGTGTCACCATGAAAAATGTCAAAAATGACAAATTTCAAGATGGCAAATGTCAAAGATGTCAAATGACAAATGTCACAATGCTAAATGTTAAAAATGAAAAGTGTCACCATGAAAAATGTCAAAAATGACAAATTTCAAGATGGCAAATATCAAAGATGTCAAATGACAAATATCACAATGCTAAATGTCAAAAATGACAAATTTCAAGATGGCAAATGTCAAAGATGTCAAATGACAAATGTCACAATTCTAAATGTCAAAAATGAAAAGTGTCACCATGAAAAATGTCAAAAATGACAAATTTCAAGATGGCAAATGTCAAAGATGTCAAATGACAAATGTCACAATGCTAAATGTCAAAAATGAAAAGTGTCCCCATGAAAAATGTCAATAATGACAAATTTCAAGATGACAAATGTCAAAGATGTCAAATGACAAATGTCAAAATGCTAAATGTCAAAAATGAAAAGTGTCACCATGAAAAATGTCAAAAATGACAAATTTCAAGATTGCAAATGTCCAAGATGTCAAATGACAAATGTCACAATGCTAAATGTCAAAAATGAAAAGTGTCACCATAAAAAATGTCAAAAATGACAAATTTCAAGATGGCAAATGTCAAAGATGTCAAATGACAAATGTCAGAATGCTAAATGTCAAAAATAAAAAGTGTCAAAAATGACAAATTTCAAGTTGGCAAATGTCTAAGATGTCAAATGACAAATGTCACAATGCCAAATGTCAAAAATGAAAAGTGTCACCGTGAAAAATGTCAAAAATGACAAATTTCAAGATGGCAAATGTCAAAGATTTCAAATGACAAATGTCACAATGCTAAATGTCAAAAATGAAAAGTGTCACTATGAAAAATGTCAAAAATGACAAATTTCAAGATGGCAAATGTCAAAGATGTCAAATGACAAATGTCACAATGCTAAATGTCAAAAATGAAAAGTGTCCCCATAAAAAATGTCAATAATGACAAATTTCAAGATGGCAAATGTCAAAGATGTCAAATGACAAATGTCACAATGCTAAATGTCAAAAATGAAAAGTGTCACCATAAAAAATGTTAAAAATGACAAATTTCAAGATGGCAAATGTCAAAGATGTCGAATATGACAAATGTCACAATGCTAAATGTCAAAAATGAAAAGTGTCACCATGAAAAATGTCAAAAATGACAAATTTCAAGATGGCAAATGTCAAAGATGTCAAATGACAAATGTCACAATGCTAAATGTTAAAAATGAAAAGTGTCACCATGAAAAATGTCAAAAATGACAAATTTCAAGATGGCAAATATCAAAGATGTCAAATGACAAATATCACAATGCTAAATGTCAAAAATGACAAATTTCAAGATGGCAAATGTCAAAGATGTCAAATGACAAATGTCACAATTCTAAATGTCAAAAATGAAAAGTGTCACCATGAAAAATGTCAAAAATGACAAATTTCAAGATGGCAAATGTCAAAGATGTCAAATGACAAATGTCACAATGCTAAATGTCAAAAATGAAAAGTGTCCCCATGAAAAATGTCAATAATGACAAATTTCAAGATGACAAATGTCAAAGATGTCAAATGACAAATGTCAAAATGCTAAATGTCAAAAATGAAAAGTGTCACCATGAAAAATGTCAAAAATGTCAAAGATGTCGAATATGACAAATGTCAAAGATGTCAAATGACAAATGTCACAATGCTAACTGTCAAAAATGACAAATTTCAAGATGGCAAATGTCAAAGATGTCAAATGACAAATGTCACAATGCTAAATGTCAAAAATGAAAAGTGTCACCATAAAATTTGTCAAAAATGACAAATTTCAAGATGGCAAATGTCAAAGATGTCAAATGACAAATGTCACAATGCTAAATGTCAAAAATGAAAAGTGTCACCATGAAAAATGTCAAAAATAACAAATTTCAAGATGGCAAATGTCAAAGATGTCAAATGACAAATATTACAATGCTAAATGTCAAAAATGAAAATTGTCACCATGAAAAATGTCAAAAATGACAAATTTCAAGATGGCAAATGTCAAAGATGTCAAATGACAAATGTCACAATGCTAAATGTCAAAAATGAAAAGTGTCACCATGAAAAATGTCAAAAATAACAAATTTCAAGATAGCAAATGTCAAAGATGTCAAATGACAAATGTCACAATGCTAAATGTCAAAAATGAAAAGTGTCACCATGAAAAATGTCAAAAATGACAAATTTCAAGATGGCAAATGTCAAAACTGACAAATGTCACAATGCTAAATGTCAAAAATGATAAGTGTCACCATGAAAAATGTCAAAAATGACAAATTTCAAGATGGCAAATGTCCAAGATGTCAAATGACAAATGTCACAATGCTTAATGTCAAAAATGACAAATTTCAAGATGGCAAATGTCAAAAATGTCAAATGACAAATGTCACAATGCTAAATGTCAAAAATGAAAAGTGTCACCATGAAAAATGTCAAAAATGACAAATTTCAAGATGGCAAATGTCAATGATGTCAAATGACAAATGTCACAATGCTAAATGTCAAAAATGAAAAGTGTCACCATGAAAAATGTCAGAAATGACAAATTTCAAGATGGCAAATATCAAAGATGTAAACTGACAAATGTCACAATGCTAAATGTCAAAAATGACAAATTTCAAGATGGCAAATGTCAAAGATGTCAAATGACAAATGTCACAATGCTAAATGTCAAAAATGAAAAGTGTCACCATGAAAAATGTCAAAAATGACAAATTTCAAGATGGCAAATGTCAAAGATGTCAAATGACAAATATCACAATGCTAAATGTCAAAAATGAAAAGTGTCACCATGAAAAATGTCAAAAATAATAAATTTCAAGATGGCAAATGTCAAAGATGTCAAATGACAAATGTCACAATGCTAAATGTCAAAAATGAAAAGTGTCACCATGAAAAATGTCTAAAATGACAAATTTCAAGATGGCAAATGTCAAAGATGTCAAATGACAAATGTCACAATGCTTAATGTCAAAAATAAAAAGTGTCACCATGAAAAATGTCAAAAATAACAAATTTCAAGATGGCAAATGTCAAAGATGTCAAATGACAAATGTCACAATGCTAAATGTCAAAAATGAAAAGTGTCACCATGAAAAATGTCAAAAATGACAAATTTCAAGATGGCAAATGTCAAAACTGACAAATGTCACAATGCTAAATGTCAAAAATGATAAGTGTCACCATGAAAAATGTCAAAAATGACAAATTTCAAGATGGCAAATGTCCAAGATGTCAAATCACAAATGTCACAATGCTAAATGTCAAAAATGACAAATTTCAAGATGGAAAATGTCAAAGATGTCAAATGACAAATGTCACAATGCAAAATGTCAAAAATGAAAAGTGTCACCATGAAAAATGTCAAAAATGACAAATTTCAAGATGGCAAATGTCAAAGATGTCAAATGACAAATGTCACAATGCTAAATGTCAAAAATGAAAAGTATCACCTTGAAAAATGTCAAAAATAACAAATTTCAAGATGGCAAATGTCAAACATGTCAAATGACAAATGTCACAATGCTAAATGTCAAAAAGGAAAAGTGTCACCATGAAAAATGTCAAAAATGACAAATTATAAGATGGCAAATGTCAAAGATGTCAAATGACAAATGTCACAATGCTAAATGTCAAAAATAACAAATTTCAAGATGGCAAATGTCAAAGATGTCAAATGACAAATGTCACAATGCTAAATGTCAAAAATGAAAAGTGTCAAAATGAAAAATGTTAAAAATGACAAATTTCAAGATGGCAAATGTCAATGATGTCAAATGACAAATGTCACAATGCTAAATGTCAAAAATGAAAAGTGTCATCATGAAAAATGTCAAAAATGACAAATTTCAAGATGGCAAATATCAAAGATGTCAAATGACAAATGTCACAATGCTAAATGTCAAAAATGACAAATTTCAAGATGGCAAATGTCAAAGATGTCAAATGACAAATGTCACAATGCTAAATGTCAAAAATGAAAAGTGTCACCATGAAAAATGTCAAAAATGACAAATTTCAAGATGGCAAATATCAAAGATGTCAAATGACAAATGTCACAATGCTAAATGTCAAAAATGAAAAGTGTCACCATGAAAAATGTCAAAAATGACAAATTTCAAGATGGCAAATATCAAAGATGTCAAATGTCACAATGCTAAATGTCAAAAATGACAAATTTCAAGATGGCAAATGTCAAAGATGTCAAATTAAAAATGTCACAATGCTAAATGTCAAAAATGAAAAGTGTCACCATGAAAAATGTCAAAAATGACAAATTTCAAGATGGCAAATGTCAAAGATGTCAAATGACAAATGTCACAATGCTAAATGTCAAAAATGAAAAGTGTCACCATGAAAAATGTCAAAAATAACAAATTTCAAGATGGCAAATTTCAAAGATGTCAAATGACAAATGTCACAATGCTAAATGTCAAAAATGAAAAGTGTCACCATGAAAAATGTCTAAAATGACAAATTTCAAGATGGCAAATGTCAAAGATGTCAAATGACAAATGTCACAATGCTAAATGTCAAAAATAAAAAGTGTCACCATGAAAAATGTCAAAAATAACAAATTTCAAGATGGCAAATATCAAAGATGTCAAATGACAAATGTCACAATGCTAAATGTCAAAAATGAAAAGTGTCACCATGAAAAATGTCAAAAATGACAAATTTCAAGATGGCAAATGTCAAAAC
This sequence comes from Altica lythri, assembly GCA_964028335.1. Lineage (NCBI taxonomy): Eukaryota > Metazoa > Arthropoda > Insecta > Coleoptera > Chrysomelidae > Altica > Altica lythri. The sequence goes on along the minus strand of OZ034800.1, from coordinate 9,054,776 downwards.
TGACAAATGTCACAATGCTAAATGTCAAAAATGATAAGTGTCACCATGAAAAATGTCAAAAATGACAAATTTCAAGATGGCAAATGTCCAAGATGTCAAATGACAAATGTCACAATGCTAAATGTCAAAAATAACAAATTTCAAGATGGCAAATGTCAAAGATGTCAAATGACAAATGTCACAATGCTAAATGTCAAAAATGAAAAGTGTCACCATGAAAAATGTCAAAAATGACAAATTTCAAGATGGCAAATGTCAAAGATGTCAAATGACAAATGTCACAATGCTAAATGTCAAAAATAATAAGTGTCACCATGAAAAATGTCAAAAATGACAAATTTCAAGATTGCAAATGTCCAAGATGTCAAATGACAAATGTCACAATGCTAAATGTCAAAAATGAAAAGTGTCACCATGAAAAATGTCAAAAATGACAAATTTCAAGATGGCAAATGTCAAAGATGTCAAATGACAAATGTCAGAATGCTAAATGTCAAAAATAAAAAGTGTCAAAAATGACAAATTTCAAGTTGGCAAATGTCTAAGATGTCAAATGACCAATGTCACAATGCCAAATGTCAAAAATGAAAAGTGTCACCGTGAAAAATGTCAAAAATGACAAATTTCAAGATGGCAAATGTCAAAGATTTCAAATGACAAATGTCACAATGCTAAATGTCAAAAATGAAAAGTGTCACTATGAAAAATGTCAAAAATGACAAATTTCAAGATGGCAAATGTCAAAGATGTCAAATGACAAATGTCACAATGCTAAATGTCAAAAATGAAAAGTGTCCCCATAAAAAATGTCAATAATGACAAATTTCAAGATGGCAAATGTCAAAGATGTCAAATGACAAATGTCACAATGCTAAATGTCAAAAATGAAAAGTGTCACCATAAAAAATGTTAAAAATGACAAATTTCAAGATGGCAAATGTCAAAGATGTCGAATATGACAAATGTCACAATGCTAAATGTCAAAAATGAAAAGTGTCACCATGAAAAATGTCAAAAATGACAAATTTCAAGATGGCAAATGTCAAAGATGTCAAATGACAAATGTCACAATGCTAAATGTCAAAAATGAAAAGTGTCACCATGAAAAATGTCAAAAATGACAAATTTCAAGATGGCAAATATCAAAGATGTCAAATGACAAATATCACAATGCTAAATGTCAAAAATGACAAATTTCAAGATGGCAAATGTCAAAGATGTCAAATGACAAATGTCACAATGCTAAATGTCAAAAATGAAAAGTGTTACCATGAAACATGTCAAAAATGACAAATTTCAAGATGGCAAATGTCAAAGATGTCAAATGACAAATGTCACAATGCTAAATGCCAAAAATGAAAAGTGTCACCATGAAAAATGTCAAAAATAACAAATTTCAACATGGCAAATGTCAAAGATGTCAAATGACAAATGTCACAATCCTAAATGTCAAAAATGACAAATTTCAAGATGGCAAATGTCAAAGATGTCAAATGACAAATGTCACAATGCTAAATGTCAAAAATAATAAGTGTCACCATGAAAAATGTCAAAAATGACAAATTTCAAGATTACAAATGTCCAAGATGTCAAATGACAAATGTCACAATGCTAAATGTCAAAAATGAAAAGTGTCACCATGAAAAATGTCAAAAATGACAAATTTCAAGATGGCAAATGTCAAAGATGTCAAATGACAAATGTCAGAATGCTAAATGTCAAAAATAAAAAGTGTCAAAAATGACAAATTTCAAGTTGGCAAATGTCTAAGATGTCAAATGACAAATGTCACAATGCCAAATGTCAAAAATGAAAAGTGTCACCGTGAAAAATGTCAAAAATGTTAAATTTCAAGATGGCAAATGTCAAAGATTTCAAATGACAAATGTCACAATGCTAAATGTCAAAAATGAAAAGTGTCACTATGAAAAATGTCAAAAATGACAAATTTCAAGATGGCAAATGTCAAAGATGTCAAATGACAAATGTCACAATGCTAAATGTCAAAAATGAAAAGTGTCCCCATAAAAAATGTCAATAATGACAAATTTCAAGATGGCAAATGTCAAAGATGTCAAATGACAAATGTCACAATGCTAAATGTCAAAAATGAAAAGTGTCACCATAAAAAATGTTAAAAATGACAAATTTCGAGATGGCAAATGTCAAAGATGTCGAATATGACAAATGTCACAATGCTAAATGTCAAAAATGAAAAGTGTCACCATGAAAAATGTCAAAAATGACAAATTTCAAGATGGCAAATGTCAAAGATGTCAAATGACAAATGTCACAATGCTAAATGTCAAAAATGAAAAGTGTCACCATGAAAAATGTCAAAAATGACAAATTTCAAGATGGCAAATATCAAAGATGTCAAATGACAAATATCACAATGCTAAATGTCAAAAATGACAAATTTCAAGATGGCAAATGTCAACGATGTCAAATGACAAATGTCACAATTCTAAATGTCAAAAATGAAAAGTGTCCCCATGAAAAATGTCAATAATGACAAATTTTAAGATGACAAATGTCAAAGATGTCAAATGACAAATGTCAAAATGCTAAATGTCAAAAATGAAAAGTGTCACCATGAAAAATGTCAAAAATGTCAAAGATGTCGAATATGACAAATGTCAAAGATATCGAATATGACAAATGTCACAATGATAAATGTCAAAAATGAAAAGTGTCACCATGAAAAATGTCAAAAATGACAAATTTCAAGATGGCAATATCAAAGATGTCAAATGACAAATGTCACAATGCTAAATGTCAAAAATGAAAAGTGTCACCATGAAAAATGTCAAAAATGACAAATTTCAAGATGGCAAATATCAAAGATGTCAAATGACAAATGTCACAATGCTAAATGTCAAAAATGACAAATTTCAAGATGGCAAATGTCAAAGATGTCAAATGACAAATGTCACAATGCTAAATGTCAAAAATGAAAAGTGTCACCATAAAATTTGTCAAAAATGACAAATTTCAAGATGGCAAATGTCAAAGATGTCAAATGACAAATGTCACAATGCTAAATGTCAAAAATGAAAAGTGTCACCATGAAAAATGTCAAAAATAACAAATTTCAAAATGGCAAATGTCAAAGATGTCAAATGACAAATATCACAATGCTAAATGTCAAAAATAAAAATTGTCACCATGAAAAATGTCAAAAATGACAAATTTCAAGATGGCAAATGTCAAAGATGTCAAATGACAAATGTCACAATGCTAAATGTCAAAAATGAAAAGTGTCACCATGAAAAATGTCAAAAATAACAAATTTCAAGATAGCAAATGTCAAAGATGTCAAATGACAAATGTCACAATGCTAAATGTCAAAAATGAAAAGTGTCACCATGAAAAATGTCAAAAATGACAAATTTCAAGATGGCAAATGTCAAAACTGACAAATGTCACAATGCTAAATGTCAAAAATGATAAGTGTCACCATGAAAAATGTCAAAAATGACAAATTTCAAGATGGCAAATGTCCAAGATGTCAAATGACAAATGTCACAATGCTTAATGTCAAAAATGACAAATTTCAAGATGGCAAATGTCAAAAATGTCAAATGACAAATGTCACAATGCTAAATGTCAAAAATGAAAAGTGTCACCATGAAAAATGTCAAAAATGACAAATTTCAAGATGGCAAATGTCAATGATGTCAAATGACAAATGTCACAATGCTAAATGTCAAAAATGAAAAGTGTCACCATGAAAAATGTCAGAAATGACAAATTTCAAGATGGCAAATATCAAAGATGTAAACTGACAAATGTCACAATGCTAAATGTCAAAAATGACAAATTTCAAGATGGCAAATGTCAAAGATGTCAAATGACAAATGTCACAATGCTAAATGTCAAAAATGAAAAGTGTCACCATGAAAAATGTCAAAAATGACAAATTTCAAGATGGCAAATGTCAAAGATGTCAAATGACAAATGTCACAATGCTAAATGTCAAAAATGAAAAGTGTCACCATGAAAAATGTCAAAAATAATAAATTTCAAGATGGCAAATGTCAAAGATGTCAAATGACAAATGTCACAATGCTAAATGTCAAAAATGAAAAGTGTCACCATGAAAAATGTCTAAAATGACAAATTTCAAGATGGCAAATGTCAAAGATGTCAAATGACAAATGTCACAATGCTTAATGTCAAAAATAAAAAGTGTCACCATGAAAAATGTCAAAAATAACAAATTTCAAGATGGCAAATGTCAAAGATGTCAAATGACAAATGTCACAATGCTAAATGTCAAAAATGAAAAGTGTCACCATGAAAAATGTCAAATTGACAAATTTCAAGATGGCAAATGTCAAAACTGACAAATGTCACAATGCTAAATGTCAAAAATGATAAGTGTCACCATGAAAAATGTCAAAAATGACAAATTTCAAGATGGCAAATGTCCAAGATGTCAAATGACAAATGTCACAATGCTAAATGTCAAAAATGACAAATTTCAAGATGGAAAATGTCAAAGATGTCAAATGACAAATGTCACAATGCAAAATGTCAAAAATGAAAAGTGTCACCATGAAAAATGTCAAAAATGACAAATTTCAAGATGGCAAATGTCAAAGATGTCAAATGACAAATGTCACAATGCTAAATGTCAAAAATGAAAAGTATCACCTTGAAAAATGTCAAAAATAACAAACTTCAAGATGGCAAATGTCAAACATATCAAATGACAAATGTCACAATGCTAAATGTCAAAAATGAAAAGTGTCACCATGAAAAATGTCAAAAATGACAAATTATAAGATGGCAAATGTCAAAGATGTCAAATGACAAATGTCACAATGCTAAATGTCAAAAATAACAAATTTCAAGATGGCAAATGTCAAAGATGTCAAATGACAAATGTCACAATGCTAAATGTCAAAAATGAAAAGTGTCAAAATGAAAAATGTTAAAAATGACAAATTTCAAGATGGCAAATGTCAATGATGTCAAATGACAAATGTCACAATGCTAAATGTCAAAAATGAAAAGTGTCACCATGAAAAATGTCAAAAATGACAAATTTCAAGATGGCAAATATCAAAGATGTCAAATGACAAATGTCACAATGCTAAATGTCAAAAATGACAAATTTCAAGATGGCAAATGTCAAAGATGTCAAATGACAAATGTCACAATGCTAAATGTCAAAAATGAAAAGTGTCACCATGAAAAATGTCAAAAATGACAAATTTCAAGATGGCAAATATCAAAGATGTCAAATGACAAATGTCACAATGCTAAATGTCAAAAATGAAAAGTGTCACCCTGAAAAATGTTAAAAATGACAAATTTCAAGATGGCAAATGTCAATGATGTCAAATGACAAATGTCACAATGCTAAATGTCAAAAATGAAAAGTGTCACCATGAAAAATGTCAAAAATGACAAATTTCAAGATGGCAAATATCAAAGATGTCAAATGTCACAATGCTAAATGTCAAAAATGACAAATTTCAAGATGGCAAATGTCAAAGATGTCAAATTACAAATGTCACAATGCTAAATGTCAAAAATGAAAAGTGTCACCATGAAAAATGTCAAAAATGACAAATTTCAAGATGGCAAATGTCAAAGATGTCAAATGACAAATGTCACAATGCTAAATGTCAAAAATGAAAAGTGTCACCATGAAAAATGTCAAAAATAACAAATTTCAAGATGGCAAATTTCAAAGATGTCAAATGACAAATGTCACAATGCTAAATGTCAAAAATGAAAAGTGTCACCATGAAAAATGTCTAAAATGACAAATTTCAAGATGGCAAATGTCAAAGATGTCAAATGACAAATGTCACAATGCTAAATGTCAAAAATAAAAAGTGTCACCATGAAAAATGTCAAAAATAACAAATTTCAAGATGGCAAATGTCAAAGATGTCAAATGACAAATGTCACAATGCTAAATGTCAAAAATGAAAAGTGTCACCATGAAAAATGTCAAAAATGACAAATTTCAAGATGGCAAATGTCAAAACTGACAAATGTCACAATGCTAAATGTCAAAAATGATAAGTGTCACCATGAAAAATGTCAAAAATGACAAATTTCAAGATGGCAAATGTCCAAGATGTCAAATGACAAATGTCACAATGCTAAATGTCAAAAATAACAAATTTCAAGATGGCAAATGTCAAAGATGTCAAATGACAAATGTCACAATGCTAAATGTCAAAAATGAAAAGTGTCACCATGAAAAATGTCAAAAATGACAAATTTCAAGATGGCAAATGTCAAAGATGTCAAATGACAAATGTCACAATGCTAAATGTCAAAAATAATAAGTGTCACCATGAAAAATGTCAAAAATGACAAATTTCAAGATTGCAAATGTCCAAGATGTCAAATGACAAATGTCACAATGCTAAATGTCAAAAATGAAAAGTGTCACCATGAAAAATGTCAAAAATGACAAATTTCAAGATGGCAAATGTCAAAGATGTCAAATGACAAATGTCAGAATGCTAAATGTCAAAAATAAAAAGTGTCAAAAATGACAAATTTCAAGTTGGCAAATGTCTAAGATGTCAAATGACAAATGTCACAATGCCAAATGTCAAAAATGAAAAGTGTCACCGTGAAAAATGTCAAAAATGACAAATTTCAAGATGGCAAATGTCAAAGATTTCAAATGACAAATGTCACAATGCTAAATGTCAAAAATGAAAAGTGTCACTATGAAAAATGTCAAAAATGACAAATTTCAAGATGGCAAATGTCAAAGATGTCAAATGACAAATGTCACAATGCTAAATGTCAAAAATGAAAAGTGTCCCCATAAAAAATGTCAATAATGACAAATTTCAAGATGGCAAATGTCAAAGATGTCAAATGACAAATGTCACAATGCTAAATGTCAAAAATGAAAAGTGTCACCATAAAAAATGTTAAAAATAACAAATTTCAAGATGGCAAATGTCAAAGATGTCGAATATGACAAATGTCACAATGCTAAATGTCAAAAATGAAAAGTGTCACCATGAAAAATGTCAAAAATGACAAATTTCAAGATGGCAAATGTCAAAGATGTCAAATGACAAATGTCACAATGCTAAATGTCAAAAATGAAAAGTGTCACCATGAAAAATGTCAAAAATGACAAATTTCAAGATGGCAAATATCAAAGATGTCAAATGACAAATATCACAATGCTAAATGTCAAAAATGACAAATTTCAAGATGGCAAATGTCAAAGATGTCAAATGACAAATGTCACAATGCTAAATGTCAAAAATGAAAAGTGTTACCATGAAAAATGTCAAAAATGACAAATTTCAAGATGGCAAATGTCAAAGATGTCAAATGACAAATGTCACAATGCTAAATGCCAAAAATGAAAAGTGTCACCATGAAAAATGTCAAAAATAACAAATTTCAACATGGCAAATGTCAAAGATGTCAAATGACAAATGTCACAATGCTAAATGTCAAAAATGACAAATTTCAAGATGGCAAATGTCAAAGATGTCAAATGACAAATGTCACAATGCTAAATGCCAAAAATGAAAAGTGTCACCATGAAAAATGTCAAAAATAACAAATTTCAACATGGCAAATGTCAAAGATGTCAAATGACAAATGTCACAATGCTAAATGTCAAAAATGACAAATTTCAAGATGGCAAATGTCAAAGATGTCAAATGACAAATGTCACAATGCTAAATGTCAAAAATAATAAGTGTCACCATGAAAAATGTCAAAAATGACAAATTTCAAGATGGCAAATGTCCAAGATGTCAAATGACAAATGTCACAATGCTAAATGTCAAAAATGACAAATTTCAAGATGGCAAATGTCAAAGATGTCAAATGACAAATGTCACAATGCTAAATGTCAAAAATGAAAAGTGTCAAAAATGACAAAAATTTCAAGATGGCAAATGTCTAAGATGTCAAATGACAAATGTCACAATGCTAAATGTCAAAAATGAAAAGTGTCACCGTGAAAAATGTCAAAAATGACAAATTTCAAGATGGCAAATGTCAAAGATGTCAAATGACAAATGTCACAATGCTAAACGTCAAAAATGAAAAGTGTCACCATAAAAAATGTCAAAAATGACAAATTTCAAGATGGCAAATGTCAAAGATGTCAAATGACAAATGTCACAATGCTAAATGTTAAAAATGAAAAGTGTCCCCATGAAAAGTGTCAATAATGACAAATTTCAAGATGGCAAATGTCAAAGATGTCAAATGACAAATGTCACAATGCTAAATGTCAAAAATGAAAAGTGTCACCATGAAAAATGTCAAAAATGACAAATTTCAAGATGGCAAATGTCAAAGATGTCAAATTACAAATGTCACAATGCTAAATGTCAAAAATGAAAAGTGTCACAATGAAAAATGTCAAAAATGACAACTTTCAAGATGGCAAATATCAAAGATGTCAAATGACAAATGTCACAATGCTAAATGTCAAAAATGACAAATTTCAAGATGGCAAATGTCAAAGATGTCAAATGACAAATGTCACAATGCTAAATGTCAAAAATGAAAAGTGTCACCATGAAAAATGTCAAAAATGACAAATTTCAAGATGGCAAATATCAAAGATGTCAAATGACAAATGTCACAATGCTAAATGTCAAAAATCAAAAGTGTCACCCTGAAAAATGTTAAAAATGACAAATTTCAAGATGGCAAATGTCAATGATGTCAAATGACAAATGTCACAATGCTAAATGTCAAAAATGAAAAGTGTCACCATGAAAAATGTCAAAAATGACAAATTTCAAGATGGCAAATATCAAAGATGTCAAATGTCACAATGCTAAATGTCAAAAATGACAAATTTCAAGATGGCAAATGTCAAAGATGTCAAATTACAAATGTCACAATGCTAAATGTCAAAAATGAAAAGTGTCACCATGAAAAATGTCAAAAATGACAAATTTCAAGATGGCAAATGTCAAAGATGTCAAATGACAAATGTCACAATGCTAAATGTCAAAAATGAAAAGTGTCACCATGAAAAATGTCAAAAATAACAAATTTCAAGATGGCAAATTTCAAAGATGTCAAATGACAAATGTCACAATGCTAAATGTCAAAAATGAAAAGTGTCACCATGAAAAATGTCTAAAATGACAAATTTCAAGATGGCAAATGTCAAAGATGTCAAATGACAAATGTCACAATGCTAAATGTCAAAAATAAAAAGTGTCACCATGAAAAATGTCAAAAATAACAAATTTCAAGATGGCAAATGTCAAAGATGTCAAATGACAAATGTCACAATGCTAAATGTCAAAAATGAAAAGTGTCACCATGAAAAATGTCAAAAATGACAAATTTCAAGATGGCAAATGTCAAAACTGACAAATGTCACAATGCTAAATGTCAAAAATGATAAGTGTCACCATGAAAAATGTCAAAAATGACAAATTTCAAGATGGCAAATGTCCAAGATGTCAAATGACAAATGTCACAATGCTAAATGTCAAAAATAACAAATTTCAAGATGGCAAATGTCAAAGATGTCAAATGACAAATGTCACAATGCTAAATGTCAAAAATGAAAAGTGTCACCATGAAAAATGTCAAAAATGACAAATTTCAAGATGGCAAATGTCAAAGATGTCAAATGACAAATGTCACAATGCTAAATGTCAAAAATAATAAGTGTCACCATGAAAAATGTCAAAAATGACAAATTTCAAGATTGCAAATGTCCAAGATGTCAAATGACAAATGTCACAATGCTAAATGTCAAAAATGAAAAGTGTCACCATGAAAAATGTCAAAAATGACAAATTTCAAGATGGCAAATGACAAAGATGTCAAATGACAAATGTCAGAATGCTAAATGTCAAAAATAAAAAGTGTCAAAAATGACAAATTTCAAGTTGGCAAATGTCTAAGATGTCAAATGACAAATGTCACAATGCCAAATGTCAAAAATGAAAAGTGTCACCGTGAAAAATGTCAAAAATGACAAATTTCAAGATGGCAAATGTCAAAGATTTCAAATGACAAATGTCACAATGCTAAATGTCAAAAATGAAAAGTGTCACTATGAAAAATGTCAAAAATGACAAATTTCAAGATGGCAAATGTCAAAGATGTCAAATGACAAATGTCACAATGCTAAATGTCAAAAATGAAAAGTGTCCCCATAAAAAATGTCAATAATGACAAATTTCAAGATGGCAAATGTCAAAGATGTCAAATGACAAATGTCACAATGCTAAATGTCAAAAATGAAAAGTGTCACCATAAAAAATGTTAAAAATGACAAATTTCAAGATGGCAAATGTCAAAGATGTCGAATATGACAAATGTCACAATGCTAAATGTCAAAAATGAAAAGTGTCACCATGAAAAATGTCAAAAATGACAAATTTCAAGATGGCAAATGTCAAAGATGTCAAATGACAAATGTCACAATGCTAAATGTCAAAAATGAAAAGTGTCACCATGAAAAATGTCAAAAATGACAAATTTCAAGATGGCAAATATCAAAGATGTCAAATGACAAATATCACAATGCTAAATGTCAAAAATGACAAATTTCAAGATGGCAAATGTCAAAGATGTCAAATGACAAATGTCACAATGCTAAATGTCAAAAATGAAAAGTGTTACCATGAAAAATGTCAAAAATGACAAATTTCAAGATGGCAAATGTCAAAGATGTCAAATGACAAATGTCACAATGCTAAATGCCAAAAATGAAAAGTGTCACCATGAAAAATGTCAAAAATAACAAATTTCAACATGGCAAATGTCAAAGATGTCAAATGACAAATGTCACAATGCTAAATGTCAAAAATGCCAAATTTCAAGATGGCAAATGTCAAAGATGTCAAATGACAAATGTCACAATACTAAATGCCAAAAATGAAAAGTGTCACCATGAAAAATGTCAAAAATAACAAATTTCAACATGGCAAATGTCAAAGATGTCAAATGACAAATGTCACAATGCTAAATGTCAAAAATGACAAATTTCAAGATGGCAAATGTCAAAGATGTCAAATGACAAATGTCACAATGCTAAATGTCAAAAATAATAAGTGTCACCATGAAAAATGTCAAAAATGACAAATTTCAAGATGGCAAATGTCCAAGATGTCAAATGACAAATGTCACAATGCTAAATGTCAAAAATGACAAATTTCAAGATGGCAAATGTCAAAGATGTCAAATGACAAATGTCACAATGCTAAATGTCAAAAATGAAAAGTGTCAAAAATGACAAAAATTTCAAGATGGCAAATGTCTAAGATGTCAAATGACAAATGTCACAATGCTAAATGTCAAAAATGAAAAGTGTCACCGTGAAAAATGTCAAAAATGACAAATTTCAAGATGGCAAATGTCAAAGATGTCAAATGACAAATGTCACAATGCTAAACGTCAAAAATGAAAAGTGTCACCATAAAAAATGTCAAAAATGACAAATTTCAAGATGGCAAATGTCAAAGATGTCAAATGACAAATGTCACAATGCTAAATGTTAAAAATGAAAAGTGTCCCCATGAAAAGTGTCAATAATGACAAATTTCAAGATGGCAAATGTCAAAGATGTCAAATGACAAATGTCACAATGCTAAATGTCAAAAATGAAAAGTGTCACCATGAAAAATGTCAAAAATGACAAATTTTAAGATGGCAAATGTCAAAGATGTCAAATTACAAATGTCACAATGCTAAATGTCAAAAATGAAAAGTGTCACAATGAAAAATGTCAAAAATGACAACTTTCAAGATGGCAAATATCAAAGATGTCAAATGACAAATGTCACAATGCTAAATGTCAAAAATGACAAATTTCAAGATGGCAAATGTCAAAGATGTCAAATGACAAATGTCACAATGCTAAATGTCAAAAATGAAAAGTGTCACCATGAAAAATGTCAAAAATGACAAATTTCAAGATGGCAAATGTCAAAGATGTCAAATGACAAATGTCACAATGCTAAATGTCAAAAATGAAAAGTGTCACCATGAAATATGTCAAAAATAACAAATTTCAAGATGGCAAATGTCAAAGATGTCAAATGACAAATATCACAATGCTAAATGTCAAAAATGAAAAGTGTCACCATGAAAAATGTCAAAAATGACAAATTTCAAGATGGCAAATGTCAAAGATGTCAAATGACAAATGTCACAATGCTAAATGCCAAAAATGAAAAGTGTCACCATGAAAAATGTCAAAAATAACAAATTTCAACATGGCAAATGTCAAAGATGTCAAATGACAAATGTCACAATGCTAAATGTCAAAAATGACAAATTTCAAGATGGCAAATGTCAAAGATGTCAAATGACAAATGTCACAATGCTAAATGTCAAAAATAATAAGTGTCACCATGAAAAATGTCAAAAATGACAAATTTCAAGATTGCAAATGTCCAAGATGTCAAATGACAAATGTCACAATGCTAAATGTCAAAAATGAAAAGTGTCACCATGAAAAATGTCAAAAATGACAAATTTCAAGATGGCAAATGTCAAAGATGTCAAATGACAAATGTCAGAATGCTAAATGTCAAAAATAAAAAGTGTCAAAAATGACAAATTTCAAGTTGGCAAATGTCTAAGATGTCAAATGACAAATGTCACAATGCCAAATGTCAAAAATGAAAAGTGTCACCGTGAAAAATGTCAAAAATGACAAATTTCAAGATGGCAAATGTCAAAGATTTCAAATGACAAATGTCACAATGCTAAATGTCAAAAATGAAAAGTGTCACTATGAAAAATGTCAAAAATGACAAATTTCAAGATGGCAAATGTCAAAGATGTCAAATGACAAATGTCACAATGCTAAATGTCAAAAATGAAAAGTGTCCCCATAAAAAATGTCAATAATGACAAATTTCAAGATGGCAAATGTCAAAGATGTCAAATGACAAATGTCACAATGCTAAATGTCAAAAATGAAAAGTGTCACCATAAAAAATGTTAAAAATGACAAATTTCAAGATGGCAAATGTCAAAGATGTCGAATATGACAAATGTCACAATGCTAAATGTCAAAAATGAAAAGTGTCACCATGAAAAATGTCAAAAATGACAAATTTCAAGATGGCAAATGTCAAAGATGTCAAATGACAAATGTCACAATGCTAAATGTCAAAAATGAAAAGTGTCACCATGAAAAATGTCAAAAATGACAAATTTCAAGATGGCAAATATCAAAGATGTCAAATGACAAATATCACAATGCTAAATGTCAAAAATGACAAATTTCAAGATGGCAAATGTCAAAGATGTCAAATGACAAATGTCACAATTCTAAATGTCAAAAATGAAAAGTGTCACCATGAAAAATGTCAAAAATGACAAATTTCAAGATGGCAAATGTCAAAGATGTCAAATGACAAATGTCACAATGCTAAATGTCAAAAATGAAAAGTGTCCCCATGAAAAATGTCAATAATGACAAATTTCAAGATGGCAAATATCAAAGATGTCAAATGACAAATGTCAAAATGCTAAATGTCAAATATGAAAAGTGTCACCATGAAAAATGTCAAAAATGTCAAAGATGTCGAATATGACAAATGTCAAATATGTCGAATATGACAAATGTCACAATGATAAATGTCAAAAATGAAAAGTGTCACCATGAAAAATGTCAAAAATGACAAATTTCAAGATGGCAAATGTCAAAGATGTCAAATGACAAATGTCACAATGCTAAATGTCAAAAATGAAAAGTGTCACCATGAAAAATGTCAAAAATGACAAATTTCAAGATGGCAAATATCAAAGATGTCAAATGACAAATGTCACAATGCTAAATGTCAAAAATGACAAATTTCAAGATGGCAAATGTCAAAGATGTCAAATGACAAATGTCACAATGCTAAATGTCAAAAATGAAAAGTGTCACCATAAAATTTGTCAAAAATGACAAATTTCAAGATGGCAAATGTCAAAGATGTCAAATGACAAATGTCACAATGCTAAATGTCAAAAATGAAAAGTGTCACCATGAAAAATGTCAAAAATAACAAATTTCAAGATGGCAAATGTCAAAGATGTCAAATGACAAATATCACAATGCTAAATGTCAAAAATAAAAATTGTCACCATGAAAAATGTCAAAAATGACAAATTTCAAGATGGCAAATGTCAAAGATGTCAAATGACAAATGTCACAATGCTAAATGTCAAAAATGAAAAGTGTCACCATGAAAAATGTCAAAAATAACAAATTTCAAGATAGCAAATGTCAAAGATGTCAAATGACAAATGTCACAATGCTAAATGTCAAAAATGAAAAGTGTCACCATGAAAAATGTCAAAAATGACCAATTTCAAGATGGCAAATGTCAAAACTGACAAATGTACAATGCTAAATGTCAAAAATGATAAGTGTCACCATGAAAAATGTCAAAAATGACAAATTTCAAGATGGCAAATGTCCAAGATGTCAAATGACAAATGTCACAATGCTTAATGTCAAAAATGACAAATTTCAAGATGGCAAATGTCAAAAATGTCAAATGACAAATGTCACAATGCTAAATGTCAAAAATGAAAAGTGTCACCATGAAAAATGTCAAAAATGACAAATTTCAAGATGGCAAATGTCAATGATGTCAAATGACAAATGTCACAATGCTAAATGTCAAAACTGAAAAGTGTCACCATGAAAAATGTCAGAAATGACAAATTTCAAGATGGCAAATATCAAAGATGTAAACTGACAAATGTCACAATGCTAAATGTCAAAAATGACAAATTTCAAGATGGCAAATGTCAAAGATGTCAAATGACAAATGTCACAATGCTAAATGTCAAAAATGAAAAGTGTCACCATGAAAAATGTCAAAAATGACAAATTTCAAGATGGCAAATGTCAAAGATGTCAAATGACAAATGTCACAATGCTAAATGTCAAAAATGAAAAGTGTCACCATGAAAAATGTCAAAAATAATAAATTTCAAGATGGCAAATGTCAAAGATGTCAAATGACAAATGTCACAATGCTAAATGTCAAAAATGAAAAGTGTCACCATGAAAAATGTCTAAAATGACAAATTTCAAGATGGCAAATGTCAAAGATGTCAAATGACAAATGTCACAATGCTTAATGTCAAAAATAAAAAGTGTCACCATGAAAAATGTCAAAAATAACAAATTTCAAGATGGCAAATGTCAAAGATGTCAAATGACAAATGTCACAATGCTAAATGTCAAAAATGAAAAGTGTCACCATGAAAAATGTCAAATTGACAAATTTCAAGATGGCAAATGTCAAAACTGACAAATGTCACAATGCTAAATGTCAAAAATGATAAGTGTCACCATGAAAAATGTCAAAAATGACAAATTTCAAGATGGCAAATGTCCAAGATGTCAAATGACAAATGTCACAATGCTAAATGTCAAAAATGACAAATTTCAAGATGGAAAATGTCAAAGATGTCAAATGACAAATGTCACAATGCAAAATGTCAAAAATGAAAAGTGTCACCATGAAAAATGTCAAAAATGACAAATTTCAAGATAACAAATGTCAAAGATGTCAAATGACAAATGTCACAATGCTAAATGTCAAAAATGACAAATTTCAAGATGGCAAATGTCAAAGATGTCAAATGACAAATGTCACAATGCTAAATGTCAAAAATGAAAAGTGTCACCATAAAATTTGTCAAAAATGACAAATTTCAAGATGGCAAATGTCAAAGATGTCAAATGACAAATGTCACAATGCTAAATGTCAAAAATGAAAAGTGTCACCATGAAAAATGTCAAAAATAACAAATTTCAAGATGGCAAATGTCAAAGATGTCAAATGACAAATATCACAATGCTAAATGTCAAAAATAAAAATTGTCACCATGAAAAATGTCAAAAATGACAAATTTCAAGATGGCAAATGTCAAAGATGTCAAATGACAAATGTCACAATGCTAAATGTCAAAAATGAAAAGTGTCACCATGAAAAATGTCAAAAATAACAAATTTCAAGATAGCAAATGTCAAAGATGTCAAATGACAAATGTCACAATGCTAAATGTCAAAAATGAAAAGTGTCACCATGAAAAATGTCAAAAATGACCAATTTCAAGATGGCAAATGTCAAAACTGACAAATGTCACAATGCTAAATGTCAAAAATGATAAGTGTCACCATGAAAAATGTCAAAAATGACAAATTTCAAGATGGCAAATGTCCAAGATGTCAAATGACAAATGTCACAATGCTTAATGTCAAAAATGACAAATTTCAAGATGGCAAATGTCAAAAATGTCAAATGACAAATGTCACAATGCTAAATGTCAAAAATGAAAAGTGTCACCATGAAAAATGTCAAAAATGACAAATTTCAAGATGGCAAATGTCAATGATGTCAAATGACAAATGTCACAATGCTAAATGTCAAAACTGAAAAGTGTCACCATGAAAAATGTCAGAAATGACAAATTTCAAGATGGCAAATATCAAAGATGTAAACTGACAAATGTCACAATGCTAAATGTCAAAAATGACAAATTTCAAGATGGCAAATGTCAAAGATGTCAAATGACAAATGTCACAATGCTAAATGTCAAAAATGAAAAGTGTCACCATGAAAAATGTCAAAAATGACAAATTTCAAGATGGCAAATGTCAAAGATGTCAAATGACAAATGTCACAATGCTAAATGTCAAAAATGAAAAGTGTCACCATGAAAAATGTCAAAAATAATAAATTTCAAGATGGCAAATGTCAAAGATGTCAAATGACAAATGTCACAATGCTAAATGTCAAAAATGAAAAGTGTCACCATGAAAAATGTCTAAAATGACAAATTTCAAGATGGCAAATGTCAAAGATGTCAAATGACAAATGTCACAATGCTTAATGTCAAAAATAAAAAGTGTCACCATGAAAAATGTCAAAAATAACAAATTTCAAGATGGCAAATGTCAAAGATGTCAAATGACAAATGTCACAATGCTAAATGTCAAAAATGAAAAGTGTCACCATGAAAAATGTCAAATTGACAAATTTCAAGATGGCAAATGTCAAAACTGACAAATGTCACAATGCTAAATGTCAAAAATGATAAGTGTCACCATGAAAAATGTCAAAAATGACAAATTTCAAGATGGCAAATGTCCAAGATGTCAAATGACAAATGTCACAATGCTAAATGTCAAAAATGACAAATTTCAAGATGGAAAATGTCAAAGATGTCAAATGACAAATGTCACAATGCTAAATGTCAAAAATGAAAAGTGTCACCATGAAAAATGTCAAAAATGACAAATTTCAAGATGGCAAATGTCAAAGATGTCAAATGACAAATGTCACAATGCTAAATGTCAAAAATGAAAAGTGTCACCATGAAAAATGTCAAAAATGACAAATTTCAAGATGGCAAATATCAAAGATGTCAAATGACAAATATCACAATGCTAAATGTCAAAAATGACAAATTTCAAGATGGCAAATGTCAAAGATGTCAAATGACAAATGTCACAATTCTAAATGTCAAAAATGAAAAGTGTCACCATGAAAAATGTCAAAAATGACAAATTTCAAGATGGCAAATGTCAAAGATGTCAAATGACAAATGTCACAATGCTAAATGTCAAAAATGAAAAGTGTCCCCATGAAAAATGTCAATAATGACAAATTTCAAGATGGCAAATATCAAAGATGTCAAATGACAAATGTCAAAATGCTAAATGTCAAATATGAAAAGTGTCACCATGAAAAATGTCAAAAATGTCAAAGATGTCGAATATGACAAATGTCAAATATGTCGAATATGACAAATGTCACAATGATAAATGTCAAAAATGAAAAGTGTCACCATGAAAAATGTCAAAAATGACAAATTTCAAGATGGCAAATGTCAAAGATGTCAAATGACAAATGTCACAATGCTAAATGTCAAAAATGAAAAGTGTCACCATGAAAAATGTCAAAAATGACAAATTTCAAGATGGCAAATATCAAAGATGTCAAATGACAAATGTCACAATGCTAAATGTCAAAAATGACAAATTTCAAGATGGCAAATGTCAAAGATGTCAAATGACAAATGTCACAATGCTAAATGTCAAAAATGAAAAGTGTCACCATAAAATTTGTCAAAAATGACAAATTTCAAGATGGCAAATGTCAAAGATGTCAAATGACAAATGTCACAATGCTAAATGTCAAAAATGAAAAGTGTCACCATGAAAAATGTCAAAAATAACAAATTTCAAGATGGCAAATGTCAAAGATGTCAAATGACAAATATCACAATGCTAAATGTCAAAAATAAAAATTGTCACCATGAAAAATGTCAAAAATGACAAATTTCAAGATGGCAAATGTCAAAGATGTCAAATGACAAATGTCACAATGCTAAATGTCAAAAATGAAAAGTGTCACCATGAAAAATGTCAAAAATAACAAATTTCAAGATAGCAAATGTCAAAGATGTCAAATGACAAATGTCACAATGCTAAATGTCAAAAATGAAAAGTGTCACCATGAAAAATGTCAAAAATGACCAATTTCAAGATGGCAAATGTCAAAACTGACAAATGTCACAATGCTAAATGTCAAAAATGATAAGTGTCACCATGAAAAATGTCAAAAATGACAAATTTCAAGATGGCAAATGTCCAAGATGTCAAATGACAAATGTCACAATGCTTAATGTCAAAAATGACAAATTTCAAGATGGCAAATGTCAAAAATGTCAAATGACAAATGTCACAATGCTAAATGTCAAAAATGAAAAGTGTCACCATGAAAAATGTCAAAAATGACAAATTTCAAGATGGCAAATGTCAATGATGTCAAATGACAAATGTCACAATGCTAAATGTCAAAACTGAAAAGTGTCACCATGAAAAATGTCAGAAATGACAAATTTCAAGATGGCAAATATCAAAGATGTAAACTGACAAATGTCACAATGCTAAATGTCAAAAATGACAAATTTCAAGATGGCAAATGTCAAAGATGTCAAATGACAAATGTCACAATGCTAAATGTCAAAAATGAAAAGTGTCACCATGAAAAATGTCAAAAATGACAAATTTCAAGATGGCAAATGTCAAAGATGTCAAATGACAAATGTCACAATGCTAAATGTCAAAAATGAAAAGTGTCACCATGAAAAATGTCAAAAATAATAAATTTCAAGATGGCAAATGTCAAAGATGTCAAATGACAAATGTCACAATGCTAAATGTCAAAAATGAAAAGTGTCACCATGAAAAATGTCTAAAATGACAAATTTCAAGATGGCAAATGTCAAAGATGTCAAATGACAAATGTCACAATGCTTAATGTCAAAAATAAAAAGTGTCACCATGAAAAATGTCAAAAATAACAAATTTCAAGATGGCAAATGTCAAAGATGTCAAATGACAAATGTCACAATGCTAAATGTCAAAAATGAAAAGTGTCACCATGAAAAATGTCAAATTGACAAATTTCAAGATGGCAAATGTCAAAACTGACAAATGTCACAATGCTAAATGTCAAAAATGATAAGTGTCACCATGAAAAATGTCAAAAATGACAAATTTCAAGATGGCAAATGTCCAAGATGTCAAATGACAAATGTCACAATGCTAAATGTCAAAAATGACAAATTTCAAGATGGAAAATGTCAAAGATGTCAAATGACAAATGTCACAATGCAAAATGTCAAAAATGAAAAGTGTCACCATGAAAAATGTCAAAAATGACAAATTTCAAGATAACAAATGTCAAAGATGTCAAATGACAAATGTCACAATGCTAAATGTCAAAAATGAAAAGTATCACCTTGAAAAATGTCAAAAATAACAAACTTCAAGATGGCAAATGTCAAACATGTCAAATGACAAATGTCACAATGCTAAATGTCAAAAATGAAAAGTGTCACCATGAAAAATGTCAAAAATGACAAATTATAAGATGGCAAATGTCAAAGATGTCAAATGACAAATGTCACAATGCTAAATGTCAAAAATAACAAATTTCAAGATGGCAAATGTCAAAGATGTCAAATGACAAATGTCACAATGCTAAATGTCAAAAATGAAAAGTGTCACCATGAAAAATGTCAAAAATGACAAATTTCAAGATGGCAAATATCAAAGATGTCAAATGACAAATGTCACAATGCTAAATGTCAAAAATGAAAAGTGTCACCGTGAAAAATGTCAAAAATGACAAATTTCAAGATGGCAAATGTCAAAGATGTCAAATGACAAATGTCACAATGCTAAACGTCAAAAATGAAAAGTGTCACCATAAAAAATGTCAAAAATGACAAATTTCAAGATGGCAAATGTCAAAGATGTCAAATGACAAATGTCACAATGCTAAATGTTAAAAATGAAAAGTGTCCCCATGAAAAGTGTCAATAATGACAAATTTCAAGATGGCAAATGTCAAAGATGTCAAATGACAAATGTCACAATGCTAAATGTCAAAAATGAAATGTGTCACCATGAAAAATGTCAAAAATAACAAATTTCAAGATAGCAAATGTCAAAGATGTCGAATATGACAAATGTCACAATGATAAATGTCAAAAATGAAAAGTGTCACCATGAAAAATGTCAAAAATGACAAATTTCAAGATGGCAAATGTCAAAGATGTCAAATTACAAATGTCACAATGCTAAATGTCAAAAATGAAAAGTGTCACAATGAAAAATGTCAAAAATGACAACTTTCAAGATGGCACATATCAAAGATGTCAAATGACAAATGTCACAATGCTAAATGTCAAAAATGACAAATTTCAAGATGGCAAATGTCAAAGATGTCAAATGACAAATGTCACAATGCTAAATGTCAAAAATGAAAAGTGTCACCATGAAAAATGTCAAAAATGACAAATTTCAAGATGGCAAATGTCAAAGATGTCAAATGACAAATGTCACAATGCTAAATGTCAAAAATGAAAAGTGTCACCATGAAATATGTCAAAAATAACAAATTTCAAGATGGCAAATGTCAAAGATGTCAAATGACAAATATCACAATGCTAAATGTCAAAAATGAAAAGTGTCACCATGAAAAATGTCAAAAATGACAAATTTCAAGATGGCAAATGTCAAAGATGTCAAATGACAAATGTCACAATGCTAAATGCCAAAAATGAAAAGTGTCACCATGAAAAATGTCAAAAATAACAAATTTCAACATGGCAAATGTCAAAGATGTCAAATAACAAATGTCACAATGCTAAATGTCAAAAATGACAAATTTCAAGATGGCAAATGTCAAAGATGTCAAATGACAAATGTCACAATGCTAAATGTCAAAAATAATAAGTGTCACCATGAAAAATGTCAAAAATGACAAATTTCAAGATTGCAAATGTCAAAGATGTCAAATGACAAATGTCACAATGCTAAATGTCAAAAATGAAAAGTGTCACCATGAAAAATGTCAAAAATGACAAATTTCAAGATGGCAAATGTCAAAGATGTCAAATGACAAATGTCAGAATGCTAAATGTCAAAAATAAAAAGTGTCAAAAATGACAAATTTCAAGTTGGCAAATGTCTAAGATGTCAAATGACAAATGTCACAATGCCAAATGTCAAAAATGAAAAGTGTCACCGTGAAAAATGTCAAAAATGACAAATTTCAAGATGGCAAATGTCAAAGATTTTAAATGACAAATGTCACAATGCTAAATGTCAAAAATGAAAAGTGTCACTATGAAAAATGTCAAAAATGACAAATTTCAAGATGGCAAATGTCAAAGATGTCAAATGACAAATGTCACAATGCTAAATGTCAAAAATGAAAAGTGTCCCCATAAAAAATGTCAATAATGACAAATTTCAAGATGGCAAATGTCAAAGATGTCAAATGACAAATGTCACAATGCTAAATGTCAAAAATGAAAAGTGTCACCATAAAAAATGTTAAAAATGACAAATTTCAAGATGGCAAATGTCAAAGATGTCGAATATGACAAATGTCACAATGCTAAATGTCAAAAATGAAAAGTGTCACCATGAAAAATGTCAAAAATGACAAATTTCAAGATGGCAAATGTCAAAGATGTCAAATGACAAATGTCACAATGCTAAATGTCAAAAATGAAAAGTGTCACCATGAAAAATGTCAAAAATGACAAATTTCAAGATGGCAAATATCAAAGATGTCAAATGACAAATATCACAATGCTAAATGTCAAAAATGACAAATTTCAAGATGGAAAATGTCAAAGATGTCAAATGACAAATGTCACAATTCTAAATGTCAAAAATGAAAAGTGTCACCATGAAAAATGTCAAAAATGACAAATTTCAAGATGGCAAATGTCAAAGATGTCAAATGACAAATGTCACAATGCTAAATGTCAAAAATGAAAAGTGTCCCCATGAAAAATGTCAATAATGACAAATTTCAAGATGACAAATGTCAAAGATGTCAAATGACAAATGTCAAAATGCTAAATGTCAAAAATGAAAAGTGTCACCATGAAAAATGTCAAAAATGTCAAAGATGTCGAATATGACAAATGTCAAAGATGTCGAATATGACAAATGTCACAATGATAAATGTCAAAAATGAAAAGTGTCACCATGAAAAATGTCAAAAATGACAAATTTCAAGATGGCAAATGTCAAAGATGTCAAATGACAAATGTCACAATGCTAAATGTCAAAAATGAAAAGTGTCACCATGAAAAATGTCAAAAATGACAAATTTCAAGATGGCAAATATCAAAGATGTCAAATGACAAATGTCACAATGCTAAATGTCAAAAATGACAAATTTCAAGATGGCAAATGTCAAAGATGTCAAATGACAAATGTCACAATGCTAAATGTCAAAAATGAAAAGTGTCACCATAAAATTTGTCAAAAATGACAAATTTCAAGATGGCAAATGTCAAAGATGTCAAATGACAAATGTCACAATGATAAATGTCAAAAATGAAAAGTGTCACCATGAAAAATGTCAAAAATAACAAATTTCAAGATGGCAAATGTCAAAGATGTCAAATGACAAATATCACAATGCTAAATGTCAAAAATAAAAATTGTCACCATGAAAAATGTCAAAAATGACAAATTTCAAGATGGCAAATGTCAAAGATGTCAAATGACAAATGTCACAATGCTAAATGTCAAAAATGAAAAGTGTCACCATGAAAAATGTCAAAAATAACAAATTTCAAGATAGCAAATGTCAAAGATGTCAAATGACAAATGTCACAATGCTAAATGTCAAAAATGAAAAGTGTCACCATGAAAAATGTCAAAAATGACAAATTTCAAGATGGCAAATGTCAAAACTGACAAATGTCACAATGCTAAATGTCAAAAATGATAAGTGTCACCATGAAAAATGTCAAAAATGACAAATTTCAAGATGGCAAATGTCCAAGATGTCAAATGACAAATGTCACAATGCTTAATGTCAAAAATGACAAATTTCAAGATGGCAAATGTCAAAAATGTCAAATGACAAATGTCACAATGCTAAATGTCAAAAATGAAAAGTGTCACCATGAAAAATGTCAAAAATGACAAATTTCAAGATGGCAAATGTCAATGATGTCAAATGACAAATGTCACAATGCTAAATGTCAAAAATGAAAAGTGTCACCATGAAAAATGTCAGAAATGACAAATTTCAAGATGGCAAATATCAAAGATGTAAACTGACAAATGTCACAATGCTAAATGTCAAAAATGACAAATTTCAAGATGGCAAATGTCAAAGATGTCAAATGACAAATGTCACAATGCTAAATGTCAAAAATGAAAAGTGTCACCATGAAAAATGTCAAAAATGACAAATTTCAAGATGGCAAATGTCAAAGATGTCAAATGACAAATGTCACAATGCTAAATGTCAAAAATGAAAAGTGTCACCATGAAAAATGTCAAAAATAATAAATTTCAAGATGGCAAATGTCAAAGATGTCAAATGACAAATGTCACAATGCTAAATGTCAAAAATGAAAAGTGTCACCATGAAAAATGTCTAAAATGACAAATTTCAAGATGGCAAATGTCAAAGATGTCAAATGACAAATGTCACAATGCTTAATGTCAAAAATAAAAAGTGTCACCATGAAAAATGTCAAAAATAACAAATTTTAAGATGGCAAATGTCAAAGATGTCAAATGACAAATGTCACAATGCTAAATGTCAAAAATGAAAAGTGTCACCATGAAAAATGTCAAATTGACAAATTTCAAGATGGCAAATGTCAAAACTGACAAATGTCACAATGCTAAATGTCAAAAATGATAAGTGTCACCATGAAAAATGTCAAAAATGACAAATTTCAAGATGGCAAATGTCCAAGATGTCAAATGACAAATGTCACAATGCTAAATGTCAAAAATGACAAATTTCAAGATGGAAAATGTCAAAGATGTCAAATGACAAATGTCACAATGCAAAATGTCAAAAATGAAAAGTGTCACCATGAAAAATGTCAAAAATGACAAATTTCAAGATGGCAAATGTCAAAGATGTCAAATGACAAATGTCACAATGCTAAATGTCAAAAATGAAAAGTATCACCTTGAAAAATGTCAAAAATAACAAACTTCAAGATGGCAAATGTCAAACATGTCAAATGACAAATGTCACAATGCTAAATGTCAAAAATGAAAAGTGTCACCATGAAAAATGTCAAAAATGACAAATTATAAGATGGCAAATGTCAAAGATGTCAAATGACAAATGTCACAATGCTAAATGTCAAAAATAACAAATTTCAAGATGGCAAATGTCAAAGATGTCAAATGACAAATGTCACAATGCTAAATGTCAAAAATGAAAAGTGTCAAAATGAAAAATGTTAAAAATGACAAATTTCAAGATGGCAAATGTCAATGATGTCAAATGACAAATGTCACAATGCTAAATGTCAAAAATGAAAAGTGTCACCATGAAAAATGTCAAAAATGACAAATTTCAAGATGGCAAATATCAAAGATGTCAAATGACAAATGTCACAATGCTAAATGTCAAAAATGACAAATTTCAAGATGGCAAATGTCAAAGATGTCAAATGACAAATGTCACAATGCTAAATGTCAAAAATGAAAAGTGTCACCATGAAAAATGTCAAAAATGACAAATTTCAAGATGGCAAATATCAAAGATGTCAAATGACAAATGTCACAATGCTAAATGTCAAAAATGAAAAGTGTCACCCTGAAAAATGTTAAAAATGACAAATTTCAAGATGGCAAATGTCAATGATGTCAAATGACAAATGTCACAATGCTAAATGTCAA
Organism: Altica lythri; assembly: GCA_964028335.1. Taxonomy (NCBI): domain Eukaryota; kingdom Metazoa; phylum Arthropoda; class Insecta; order Coleoptera; family Chrysomelidae; genus Altica; species Altica lythri. The sequence goes on along the minus strand of OZ034800.1, from coordinate 9,029,554 downwards.
AAATGAAAAGTGTCACCATGAAAAATGTCAAAAATGACAAATTTCAAGATGGCAAATATCAAAGATGTCAAATGTCACAATGCTAAATGTCAAAAATGACAAATTTCAAGATGGCAAATGTCAAAGATGTCAAATTACAAATGTCACAATGCTAAATGTCAAAAATGAAAAGTGTCACCATGAAAAATGTCAAAAATGACAAATTTCAAGATGGCAAATGTCAAAGATGTCAAATGACAAATGTCACAATGCTAAATGTCAAAAATGAAAAGTGTCACCATGAAAAATGTCAAAAATAACAAATTTCAAGATGGCAAATTTCAAAGATGTCAAATGACAAATGTCACAATGCTAAATGTCAAAAATGAAAAGTGTCACCATGAAAAATGTCTAAAATGACAAATTTCAAGATGGCAAATGTCAAAGATGTCAAATGACAAATGTCACAATGCTAAATGTCAAAAATAAAAAGTGTCACCATGAAAAATGTCAAAAATAACAAATTTCAAGATGGCAAATGTCAAAGATGTCAAATGACAAATGTCACAATGCTAAATGTCAAAAATGAAAAGTGTCACCATGAAAAATGTCAAAAATGACAAATTTCAAGATGGCAAATGTCAAAACTGACAAATGTCACAATGCTAAATGTCAAAAATGATAAGTGTCACCATGAAAAATGTCAAAAATGACAAATTTCAAGATGGCAAATGTCCAAGATGTCAAATGACAAATGTCACAATGCTAAATGTCAAAAATAACAAATTTCAAGATGGCAAATGTCAAAGATGTCAAATGACAAATGTCACAATGCTAAATGTCAAAAATGAAAAGTGTCACCATGAAAAATGTCAAAAATGACAAATTTCAAGATGGCAAATGTCAAAGATGTCAAATGACAAATGTCACAATGCTAAATGTCAAAAATAATAAGTGTCACCATGAAAAATGTCAAAAATGACAAATTTCAAGATTGCAAATGTCCAAGATGTCAAATGACAAATGTCACAATGCTAAATGTCAAAAATGAAAAGTGTCACCATAAAAAATGTCAAAAATGACAAATTTCAAGATGGCAAATGTCAAAGATGTCAAATGACAAATGTCAGAATGCTAAATGTCAAAAATAAAAAGTGTCAAAAATGACAAATTTCAAGTTGGCAAATGTCTAAGATGTCAAATGACAAATGTCACAATGCCAAATGTCAAAAATGAAAAGTGTCACCGTGAAAAATGTCAAAAATGACAAATTTCAAGATGGCAAATGTCAAAGATTTCAAATGACAAATGTCACAATGCCAAATGTCAAAAATGAAAAGTGTCACTATGAAAAATGTCAAAAATGACAAATTTCAAGATGGCAAATGTCAAAGATGTCAAATGACAAATGTCACAATGCTAAATGTCAAAAATGAAAAGTGTCCCCATAAAAAATGTCAATAATGACAAATTTCAAGATGGCAAATGTCAAAGATGTCAAATGACAAATGTCACAATGCTAAATGTCAAAAATGAAAAGTGTCACCATAAAAAATGTTAAAAATGACAAATTTCAAGATGGCAAATGTCAAAGATGTCGAATATGACAAATGTCACAATGCTAAATGTCAAAAATGAAAAGTGTCACCATGAAAAATGTCAAAAATGACAAATTTCAAGATGGCAAATGTCAAAGATGTCAAATGACAAATGTCACAATGCTAAATGTCAAAAATGAAAAGTGTCACCATGAAAAATGTCAAAAATGACAAATTTCAAGATGGCAAATATCAAAGATGTCAAATGACAAATATCACAATGCTAAATGTCAAAAATGACAAATTTCAAGATGGCAAATGTCAAAGATGTCAAATGACAAATGTCACAATGCTAAATGTCAAAAATGAAAAGTGTTACCATGAAAAATGTCAAAAATGACAAATTTCAAGATGGCAAATGTCAAAGATGTCAAATGACAAATGTCACAATGCTAAATGTCAAAAATGAAAAGTGTCACCATAAAAAATGTTAAAAATGACAAATTTCAACATGGCAAATGTCAAAGATGTCAAATGACAAATGTCACAATGCTAAATGTCAAAAATGACAAATTTCAAGATGGCAAATGTCAAAGATGTCAAATGACAAATGTCACAATGCTAAATGTCAAAAATAATAAGTGTCACCATGAAAAATGTCAAAAATGACAAATTTCAAGATGGCAAATGTCCAAGATGTCAAATGACAAATGTCACAATGCTAAATGTCAAAAATGACAAATTTCAAGATGGCAAATGTCAAAGATGTCAAATGACAAATGTCACAATGCTAAATGTCAAAAATGAAAAGTGTCAAAAATGACAAAAATTTCAAGATGGCAAATGTCTAAGATGTCAAATGACAAATGTCACAATGCTAAATGTCAAAAATGAAAAGTGTCACCGTGAAAAATGTCAAAAATGACAAATTTCAAGATGGCAAATGTCAAAGATGTCAAATGACAAATGTCACAATGCTAAACGTCAAAAATGAAAAGTGTCACCATAAAAAATGTCAAAAATGACAAATTTCAAGATGGCAAATGTCAAAGATGTCAAATGACAAATGTCACAATGCTAAATGTTAAAAATGAAAAGTGTCCCCATGAAAAGTGTCAATAATGACAAATTTCAAGATGGCAAATGTCAAAGATGTCAAATGACAAATGTCACAATGCTAAATGTCAAAAATGAAATGTGTCACCATGAAAAATGTCAAAAATAACAAATTTCAAGATAGCAAATGTCAAAGATGTCGAATATGACAAATGTCACAATGATAAATGTCAAAAATGAAAAGTGTCACCATGAAAAATGTCAAAAATGACAAATTTCAAGATGGCAAATGTCAAAGATGTCAAATTACAAATGTCACAATGCTAAATGTCAAAAATGAAAAGTGTCACAATGAAAAATGTCAAAAATGACAACTTTCAAGATGGCAAATATCAAAGATGTCAAATGACAAATGTCACAATGCTAAATGTCAAAAATGACAAATTTCAAGATGGCAAATGTCAAAGATGTCAAATGACAAATGTCACAATGCTAAATGTCAAAAATGAAAAGTGTCACCATGAAAAATGTCAAAAATGACAAATTTCAAGATGGCAAATGTCAAAGATGTCAAATGACAAATGTCACAATGCTAAATGTCAAAAATGAAAAGTGTCACCATGAAATATGTCAAAAATAACAAATTTCAAGATGGCAAATGTCAAAGATGTCAAATGACAAATATCACAATGCTAAATGTCAAAAATGAAAAGTGTCACCATGAAAAATGTCAAAAATGACAAATTTCAAGATGGCAAATGTCAAAGATGTCAAATGACAAATGTCACAATGCTAAATGTCAAAAATGAAAAGTGTCACCATGAAAAATGTCAAAAATAACAAATTTCAAGATGGCAAATGTCAAAGATGTCAAATGACAAATGTCACAATGCTAAATGTCAAAAATGAAAAGTGTCACCATGAAAAATGTCAAAAATGACAAATTTCAAGATGGCAAATGTCAAAACTGACAAATGTCACAATGCTAAATGTCAAAAATGATAAGTGTCACCATTGTCACCATTGTCAAAGATGTCAAATGACAAATGTCACAATGCTAAATGTCAAAAATGAAAAGTGTCACCATGAAAAATGTCAAAAATGACAAATTTCAAGATGGCAAATGTCAAAGATGTCAAATGACAAATGTCACAATGCTAAAGGTCAAAAATGAAAAGTGTCACCATGAAAAATGTCAAAAATAACAAATTTTAAGATGGCAAATGTCAAAGATGTCAAAACTGACAAATGTCACAATGTTAAATGTCAAAAATGATAAGTGTCACCATGAAAAATGTCAAAAATGACAAATTTCAAGATGGCAAATGTCCAAGATGTCAAATGACAAATGTCACAATGCTAAATGTCAAAAATGACAAATTTCAAGATGGCAAATGTCAAAGATGTCAAATGACAAATGTCACAAAGGTAAATGTCAAAAATGAAAAGTGTCACCATGAAAAATGTTAAAAATGACAAATTTCAAGATGGCAAATGTCAAAGATGTCAAATGACAAATGTCACAATGCTAAATGTCAAAAATGAAAAGTGTCACCATGAAAAATGTCAAAAATGACAAATTTCAAGATGGCAAATATCAAAGATGTCAAATGACAAATGTCACAATGCTAAATGTCAAAAATGACAAATTTCAAGATGGCAAATGTCAAAGATGTCAAATGACAAATGTCACAATGCTAAATGTCAAAAATGAAAAGTGTCACCATGAAAAATGTCAAAAATGACAAATTTCAAGATGGCAAATGTCAAAGATGTCAAATAACAAATGTCACAATGCTAAATGTCAAAAATAAAAAGTGTCACCATGAAAAATGTCAAAAATAACAAATTTCAAGATGGCAAATGTCAAAGATGTCAAATGACAAATGTCACAATGCTAAATGTCAAAAATGAAAAGTGTCACCATGAAAAATGTCAAAAATGACAAATTTCAAGATGGCAAATGTCAAAGATGTCAAATGACAAATGTCACAATGCTAAATGTCAAAAATAAAAAGTGTCACCATGAAAAATGTCAAAAATAACAAATTTCAAGATGGCAAATGTCAAAGATGTCAAATGACAAATGTCACAATGCTAAATGTCAAAAATGAAAAGTGTCACCATGAAAAATGTCAAAAATGACAAATTTCAAGATGGCAAATGTCAAAACTGACAAATGTTACAATGCTAAATGTCAAAAATGATAAGTGTCACCATGAAAAATGTCAAAAATGACAAATTTCAAGATGGCAAATGTCCAAGATGTCAAATGACAAATGTCACAATGCTAAATGTCAAAAATGACAAATTTCAAGATGGCAAATGTCAAAGATGTCAAATGACAAATGTCACAATGCTAAATGTCAAAAATGAAAAGTGTCACCATGAAAAATGTCAAAAATGACAAATTTCAAGATGGCAAATGTCAAAGATGTCAAATGACAACTGTCACAATGCTAAATGTCAAAAATGAAAAGTGTCACCATGAAAAATGTCAAAAATAACAAATTTCAAGATGGCAAATGTCAAAGATGTCAAATGACAAATGTCACAATGCTAAATGTCAAAAATGAAAAGTGTCACCATGAAAAATGTCAAAAATGACAAATTTCAAGATGGCAAATGTCAAAACTGACAAATGTCACAATGCTAAATGTCAAAAATGATAAGTGTCACCATGAAAAATGTCAAAAATGACAAATTTCAAGATGGCAAATGTCCAAGATGTCAAATGACAAATGTCACAATGCTACATATCAAAAATGACAAATTTCAAGATGGCAAATGTCAAAGATGTCAAATGACAAATGTCACAATGCTAAATGTCAAAAATGAAAAGTGTCACCATGAAAAATGTCAAAAATGACAAATTTCAAGATGGCAAATGTCAAAGATGTCAAATGACAAATGTCACAATGCTAAATGTTAAAAATGAAAAGTGTCACCATGAAAAATGTCAAAAATAACAAATTTTAAGATGGCAAATGTCAAAGATGTCAAAACTGACAAATGTCACAATGTTAAATGTCAAAAATGATAAGTGTCACCATGAAAAATGTCAAAAATGACAAATTTCAAGATGGCAAATGTCCAAGATGTCAAATGACAAATGTCACAATGCTAAATGTCAAAAATGACAAATTTCAAGATGGCAAATGTCAAAGATGTCAAATGACAAATGTCACAAAGGTAAATGTCAAAAATGAAAAGTGTCACCATGAAAAATGTTAAAAATGACAAATTTCAAGATGGCAAATGTCAAAGATGTCAAATGACAAATGTCACAATGCTAAATGTCAAAAATGAAAAGTGTCACCATGAAAAATGTCAAAAATGACAAATTTCAAGATGGCAAATATCAAAGATGTCAAATGACAAATGTCACAATGCTAAATGTCAAAAATGACAAATTTCAAGATGGCAAATGTCAAAGATGTCAAATGACAAATGTCACAATGCTAAATGTCAAAAATGAAAAGTGTCACCATGAAAAATGTCAAAAATGACAAATTTCAAGATGGCAAATGTCAGAGATGTCAAATAACAAATGTCACAATGCTAAATGTCAAAAATAAAAAGTGTCACCATGAAAAATGTCAAAAATAACAAATTTCAAGATGGCAAATGTCAAAGATGTCAAATGACAAATGTCACAATGCTAAATGTCAAAAATGAAAAGTGTCACCATGAAAAATGTCAAAAATGACAAATTTCAAGATGGCAAATGTCAAAGATGTCAAATGACAAATGTCACAATGCTAAATGTCAAAAATAAAAAGTGTCACCATGAAAAATGTCAAAAATAACAAATTTCAAGATGGCAAATGTCAAAGATGTCAAATGACAAATGTCACAATGCTAAATGTCAAAAATGAAAAGTGTCACCATGAAAAATGTCAAAAATGACAAATTTCAAGATGGCAAATGTCAAAACTGACAAATGTTACAATGCTAAATGTCAAAAATGATAAGTGTCACCATGAAAAATGTCAAAAATGACAAATTTCAAGATGGCAAATGTCCAAGATGTCAAATGACAAATGTCACAATGCTAAATGTCAAAAATGACAAATTTCAAGATGGCAAATGTCAAAGATGTCAAATGACAAATGTCACAATGCTAAATGTCAAAAATGAAAAGTGTCACCATGAAAAATGTCAAAAATGACAAATTTCAAGATGGCAAATGTCAAAGATGTCAAATGACAACTGTCACAATGCTAAATGTCAAAAATGAAAAGTGTCACCATGAAAAATGTCAAAAATAACAAATTTCAAGATGGCAAATGTCAAAGATGTCAAATGACAAATGTCACAATGCTAAATGTCAAAAATGAAAAGTGTCACCATGAAAAATGTCAAAAATGACAAATTTCAAGATGGCAAATGTCAAAGATGTCAAATGACAAATGTCACAATGCTAAATGTCAAAAATGAATAGTGTCACCATAAAAAATGTCAAAATTGACAAATTTCAAGATGGCAAATGTCAAAGATGTCAAATGACAAATGTCACCATGCTAAATGTCAAAAATGAAAAGTGTCACCATGAAAAATGTCAAAAATGAAAAGTGTTACCATAAAAAATGTCAAAAATGACAAATTTCAAGATGGCAAATGTCAAAACTGACAAATATCACAATGCTAAATGTCAAAAATGATAAGTGTCACCATGAAAAATGTCAAAAATGACAAATTTCAAGATGGCAAATGTCCAAGATGTCAAATGACAAATGTCACAATGCTAAATGTCAAAAATGAAAAGTGTCACCATGAAAAATGTCAAAAATGACAAATATCAAGATGGCAAATGTCAAAGTTGTCAAATGACAAATGTCACAATGCTAAATGTCAAAAATAAAAAGTGTCAAAAATGAAAAATTTCAAGATGGCAAATGTCTAAGATGTCAAATGACAAATGTCACAATGCTAAATGTCAAAAATGAAAAGTGTCACCGTGAAAAATGTCAAAAATGACAAATTTCAACATGGCAAATGTCAAAACTGACAAATGTCACATTGCTAAATGTCAAAAATGATAAGTGTCACCATGAAAAATGTCAAAAATGACAAATTTCAAGATGGCAAATGTCCAAGATGTCAAATGACAAATGTCACAAAGCTAAATGTCAAAAATGAACAGTGTCATCATGAAAAATGTCAAAAATGACAAATTTCAAGATGGCAAATGTAAAAGATGTCAAATGACAAATGTCACAATGCTAAATGTCAAAAATGACAAATTTCAAGATGGCAAATGTCTAAGATGTCAAATGACAAATGTCACAATGCTAAATGTCAAAAATGAAAAGTGTCACCATGAAAAATGTCAAAAATGACAAATTTCAAGATGGCAAATGTCAAAGATGTCAAATGGCAAATGTCACAATGCTAAATGTCAAAAATGAAAAGTGTCACCATGAAAAATGTCAAAAATGACAAATTTCAAGATGGCAAATGTCAAAGATGTCAAATGACAAATGTCACAATGCTAAATGTCAAAAATGAAAAGTGTCCCCATGAAAAATGTCAATAATGACAAATTTCAAGATGACAAATGTCAAAGATGTCAAATGACAAATGTCAAAATGCTAAATGTCAAAAATGAAAAGTGTCACCATGAAAAATGTCAAAAATGACAAATTTCAAGATGGCAAATATCAAAGATGTCGAATATGACAAATGTCACAATGATAAATGTCAAAAATGAAAAGTGTCACCATGAAAAATGTCAAAAATGACAAATTTCAAGATGGCAAATGTCAAAGATGTCAAATGACAAATGTCACAATGCTAAATGTCAAAAATGAAAAGTGTCACCATGAAAAATGTCAAAAATGACAAATTTCAAAATGGCAAATGTCAAAACTGACAAATGTCACAATGCTAAATGTCAAAAATGATAAGTGTCACCATGAAAAATGTCAAAAATGACAAATTTCAAGATGGCAAATGTCCAAGATGTCAAATGACAAATGTCACAATGCTACATGTCAAAAATGACAAATTTCAAGATGGCAAATGTCAAAGATGTCAAATGACAAATGTCACAATGCTAAATGTCAAAAATGAAAAGTGTCACCATGAAAAATGTTAAAAATGACAAATTTCAAGATGGCAAATGTCAAAGATGTCAAATGACAAATGTCACAATGCTAAATGTCAAAAATGAAAAGTGTCACCATGAAAAATGTCAAAAATAACAAATTTTAAGATGGCAAATGTCAAAGATGTCAAAACTGACAAATGTCACAATGTTAAATGTCAAAAATGATAAGTGTCACCATGAAAAATGTCAAAAATGACAAATTTCAAGATGGCAAATGTCCAAGATGTCAAACGACAAATGTCACAATGCTAAATGTCAAAAATGACAAATTTCAAGATGGCAAATGTCAAAGATGTCAAATGACAAATGTCACAAAGGTAAATGTCAAAAATGAAAAGTGTCACCATGAAAAATGTTAAAAATGACAAATTTCAAGATGGCAAATGTCAAAGATGTCAAATGACAAATGTCACAATGCTAAATGTCAAAAATGAAAAGTGTCACCATGAAAAATGTCAAAAATGACAAATTTCAAGATGGCAAATATCAAAGATGTCAAATGACAAATGTCACAATGCTAAATGTCAAAAATGACAAATTTCAAGATGGCAAATGTCAAAGATGTCAAATGACAAATGTCACAATGCTAAATGTCAAAAATGAAAAGTGTCACCATGAAAAATGTCAAAAATGACAAATTTCAAGATGGCAAATGTCAAAGATGTCAAATGACAAATGTCACAATGCTAAATGTCAAAAATAAAAAGTGTCACCATGAAAAATGTCAAAAATAACAAATTTCAAGATGGCAAATGTCAAAGATGTCAAATGACAAATGTCACAATGCTAAATGTCAAAAATGAAAAGTGTCACCATGAAAAATGTCAAAAATGACAAATTTCAAGATGGCAAATGTCAAAGATGTCAAATGACAAATGTCACAATGCTAAATGTCAAAAATAAAAAGTGTCACCATGAAAAATGTCAAAAATAACAAATTTCAAGATGGCAAATGTCAAAGATGTCAAATGACAAATGTCACAATGCTAAATGTCAAAAATGAAAAGTGTCACCATGAAAAATGTCAAAAATGACAAATTTCAAGATGGCAAATGTCAAAACTGACAAATGTTACAATGCTAAATGTCAAAAATGATAAGTGTCACCATGAAAAATGTCAAAAATGACAAATTTCAAGATGGCAAATGTCCAAGATGTCAAATGACAAATGTCACAATGCTAAATGTCAAAAATGACAAATTTCAAGATGGCAAATGTCAAAGATGTCAAATGACAAATGTCACAATGCTAAATGTCAAAAATGAAAAGTGTCACCATGAAAAATGTCAAAAATGACAAATTTCAAGATGGCAAATGTCAAAGATGTCAAATGACAACTGTCACAATGCTAAATGTCAAAAATGAAAAGTGTCACCATGAAAAATGTCAAAAATAACAAATTTCAAGATGGCAAATGTCAAAGATGTCAAATGACAAATGTCGCAATGCTAAATGTCAAAAATGAAAAGTGTCACCATGAAAAATGTCAAAAATGACAAATTTCAAGATGGCAAATGTCAAAGATGTCAAATGACAAATGTCACAATGCTAAATGTCAAAAATGAAAAGTGTCACCATAAAAAATGTCACAAATGACAAATTTCAAGATGGCAAATGTCAAAGATGTCAAATGACAAATGTCACCATGCTAAATGTCAAAAATGAAAAGTGTCACCATGAAAAATGTCAAAAATGAAAAGTGTCACCATGAAAAATGTCAAAAATGACAAATTTCAAGATGGCAAATGTCAAAACTGACAAATATCACAATGCTAAATGTCAAAAATGATAAGTGTCACCATGAAAAATGTCAAAAATGACAAATTTCAAGATGGCAAATGTCAAAGTTGTCAAATGACAAATGTCACAATGCTAAATGTCAAAAATAAAAAGTGTCAAAAATGAAAAATTTCAAGATGGCAAATGTCTAAGATGTCAAATGACAAATGTCACAATGCTAAATGTCAAAAATGAAAAGTGTCACCGTGAAAAATGTCAAAAATGACAAATTTCAACATGGCAAATGTCAAAACTGACAAATGTCACATTGCTAAATGTCAAAAATGATAAGTGTCACCATGAAAAATGTCAAAAATGACAAATTTCAAGATGGCAAATGTCCAAGATGTCAAATGACAAATGTCACAAAGCTAAATGTCAAAAATGAACAGTGTCATCATGAAATATGTCAAAAATGACAAATTTCAAGATGGCAAATGTAAAAGATGTCAAATGACAAATGTCACAATGCTAAATGTCAAAAATGAAAAGTGTCAAAAATGACAAATTTCAAGATGGCAAATGTCTAAGATGTCAAATGACAAATGTCACAATGCTAAATGTCAAAAATGAAAAGTGTCACCATGAAAAATGTCAAAAATGACAAATTTCAAGATGGCAAATGTCAAAGATGTCAAATGACAAATGTCACAATGCTAAATGTCACAAATGAAAAGTGTCACCATGAAAAATGTCAAAAATGACAAATTTCAAGATGGCAAATGTCAAAGATGTCAAATGACAAATGTCACAATGCTAAATGTCAAAAATGAAAAGTGTCCCCATGAAAAATGTCAATAATGACAAATTTCAAGATGACAAATGTCAAAGATGTCAAATGACAAATGTCAAAATGCTAAATGTCAAAAATGAAAAGTGTCACCATGAAAAATGTCAAAAATGACAAATTTCAAGATGGCAAATATCAAAGATGTCGAATATGACAAATGTCACAATGATAAATGTCAAAAATGAAAAGTGTCACCATGAAAAATGTCAAAAATGACAAATTTCAAGATGGCAAATGGCAAAGATGTCAAATGACAAATGTCACAATGCTAAATGTCAAAAATGAAAAGTGTCACCATGAAAAATGTCAAAAATGACAAATTTCAAGATGGCAAATATCAAAGATGTCAAATGACAAATGTCACAATGCTAAATGTCAAAAATGACAAATTTCAAGATGGCAAATGTCAAAGATGTCAAATGACAAATGTCACAATGCTAAATGTCAAAAATGAAAAGTGTCACCATGAAAAATGTCAAAAATGACAAATTTCAAGATGGCAAATGTCAAAGATGTCAAATGACAAATGGTACAATGCTAAATGTCAAAAATGAAAAGTGTCACCATGAAAAATGTCAAAAATAACAAATTTCAAGATGGCAAATGTCAAAGATGTCAAATGACAAATATCAAAAATGAAAAGTGTCACCATGAAAAATGTCAAAAATAACAAATTTCAAGATGGCAAATGTCAAAGATGTCAAATGACAAATGTCACAATGCTAAATGTCAAAAATGAAAAGTGTCACCATGAAAAATGTCAAAAATAACAAATTTCAAGATGGCAAATGTCAAAGATGTCAAATGACAAATGTCACAATGCTAAATGTCAAAAATGAAAAGTGTCACCATGAAAAATGTCAAAAATGACAAATTTCAAGATGGCAAATGTCAAAACTGACAAATGTCACAATGCTAAATGTCAAAAATGATAAGTGTCACCATGAAAAATGTCAAAAATGACAAATTTCAAGATGGCAAATGTCCAAGATGTCAAATGACAAATGTCACAATGCTAAATGTCAAAAATGACAAATTTCAAGATGGCAAATGTCAAAGATGTCAAATGACAAATGTCACAAAGCTAAATGTCAAAAATGAACAGTGTCATCATAAAAAATGTCAAAAATGACAAATTTCAAGATGGCAAATGTAAAAGATGTCAAATGACAAATGTCACAATGCTAAATGTCAAAAATGAAAAGTGTCAAAAATGACAAATTTCAAGATGGCAAATGTCTAAGATGTCAAATGACAAATGTCACAATGCTAAATGTCAAAAATGAAAAGTGTCACCATAAAAAATGTCAAAAATGACAAATTTCAAGATGGCAAATGTCAAAGATGTCAAATGACAAATGTCACAATGCTAAATGTCAAAAATGAAAAGTGTCACCATGAAAAATGTCAAAAATGACAAATTTCAAGATGGCAAATGTCAAAGAAGTCAAATGACAAATGTCACAATGCTAAATGTCAAAAATGAAAAGTGTCCCCATGAAAAATGTCAATAATGACAAATTTCAAGATGACAAATGTCAAAGATGTCAAATGACAAATGTCAAAATGCTAAATGTCAAAAATGAAAAGTGTCACCATGAAAAATGTCAAAAATGACAAATTTCAAGATGGCAAATATCAAAGATGTCGAATATGACAAATGTCACAATGATAAATGTTAAAAATGAAAAGTGTCACCATGAAAAATGTCAAAAATGACAAATTTCAAGATGGCAAATGTCAAAGATGTCAAATGACAAATGTCACAATGCTAAATGTCAATAATGAAAAGTGTCACCATGAAAAATGTCAAAAATGACAAATTTCAAGATGGCAAATATCAAAGATGTCAAATGACAAATGTCACAATGCTAAATGTCAAAAATGACAAATTTCAAGATGGCAAATGTCAAAGATGTCAAATGACAAATGTCACAATGCTAAATGTCAAAAATGAAAAGTGTCACCATGAAAAATGTCAAAAATGACAAATTTCAAGATGGCAAATGTCAAAGATGTCAAATGACAAATGGTACAATGCTAAATGTCAAAAATGAAAAGTGTCACCATGAAAAATGTCAAAAATAACAAATTTCAAGATGGCAAATGTCAAAGATGTCAAATGACAAATATCACAATGCTAAATGTCAAAAATGAAAAGTGTCACCATGAAAAATGTCAAAAATGACAAATTTCAAGATGGCAAATGTCAAAGATGTCAAATGACAAATGTCACAATGCTAAATGTCAAAAATGAAAAGTGTCACCATGAAAAATGTCAAAAATAACAAATTTCAAGATGGCAAATGTCAAAGATGTCAAATGACAAATGTCACAATGCTAAATGTCAAAAATGAAAAGTGTCACCATGAAAAATGTCAAAAATGACAAATTTCAAGATGGCAAATGTCAAAACTGACAAATGTCACAATGCTAAATGTCAAAAATGATAAGTGTCACCATGAAAAATGTCAAAAATAACAAAATTCAAGATGGCAAATGTCCAAGATGTCAAATGACAAATGTCACAATGCTAAATGTCAAAAATGACAAATTTCAAGATGGCAAATGTCAAAGATGTCAAATGACAAATGTCACAATGCTAAATGTCAAAAATGAAAAGTGTCACCATGAAAAATGTCAAAAATGACAAATTTCAAGATGGCAAATCTCAAAGATGTCAAATGACAACTGTCACAATGCTAAATGTCAAAAATGAAAAGTGTCACCATGAAAAATGTCAAAAATAACAAATTTCAAGATGGCAAATGTCAAAGATGTCAAATGACAAATGTCACAATGCTAAATGTCAAAAATGAAAAGTGTCACCATGAAAAATGTCAAAAATGACAAATTTCAAGATGGCAAATATCAAAGATGTCAAATGACAAATGTCACAATGCTAAATGTCAAAAATGAAAAGTGTCACCATGAAAAATGTCAAAAATGACAAATTTCAAGATGGCAAATGTCAAAGATGTCAAATGACAAATGTCACCATGCTAAATGTCAAAAATGAAAAGTGTCACCATGAAAAATGTCAAAAATGAAAAGTGTCACCATGAAAAATGTCAAAAATGACAAATTTCAAGATGGCAAATGTCAAAACTGACAAATATCACAATGCTAAATGTCAAAAATGATAAGTGTCACCATGAAAAATGTCAAAAATGACAAATTTCAAGATGGCAAATGTCCAAGATGTCAAATGACAAATGTCACAATGCTAAATGTCAAAAATAAAAAGTGTCACCATGAAAAATGTCAAAAATGACAAATATCAAGATGGCAAATGTCAAAGTTGTCAAATGACAAATGTCACAATGCTAAATGTCAAAAATAAAAAGTGTCAAAAATGAAAAATTTCAAGATGGCAAATGTCTAAGATGTCAAATGACAAATGTCACAATGCTAAATGTCAAAAATGAAAAGTGTCACCGAGAAAAATGTCAAAAATGACAAATTTCAACATGGCAAATGTCAAAACTGACAAATGTCACATTGCTAAATGTCAAAAATGATAAGTGTCACCATGAAAAATGTCAAAAATGACAAATTTCAAGATGGCAAATGTCCAAGATGTCAAATGACAAATGTCACAAAGCTAAATGTCAAAAATGAAAAGTGTCACCATGAAAAATGTCAAAAATGACAAATTTCAAGATGGCAAATGTAAAAGATGTCAAATGACAAATGTCACAATGCTAAATGTCAAAAATGAAAAGTGTCAAAAATGACAAATTTCAAGATGGCAAATGTCTAAGATGTCAAATGACAAATGTCACAATGCTAAATGTCAAAAATGAAAAGTGTCACCGTGAAAAATGTCAAAAATGACAAATTTCAAGATGGCAAATGTCAAAGATGTCAAATGACAAACGTCACAATGCTAAATGTCAAAAATGAAAAGTGTCACCATGAAAAATGTCAAAAAAGACAAATTTCAAGATGGCAAATGTCAAAGATGTCAAATGACAAATGTCACAATGCTAAATGTCAAAAATGAAAAGTGTCCCCATGAAAAATGTCAATAATGACAAATTTCAAGATGACAAATGTCAAAGATGTCAAATGACAAATGTCAAAATGCTAAATGTCAAAAATGAAAAGTGTCACCATGAAAAATGTCAAAAATGACAAATTTCAAGATGGCAAATATCAAAGATGTCGAATATGACAAATGTCACAATGATAAATGTCAAAAATGAAAAGTGTCACCATGAAAAATGTCAAAAATGACAAATTTCACGATGGCAAATGACAAAGATGTCAAATGACAAATGTCACAATGCTAAATGTCAAAAATGAAAAGTGTCACCATAAAAAATGGCAAAAATGACAAATTTCAAGATGGCAAATATCAAAGATGTCAAATGACAAATGTCACAATGCTAAATGTCAAAAATGACAAATTTCAAGATGGCAAATGTCAAAGATGTCAAGTGACAAATGTCACAATGCTAAATGTCAAAAATGAAAAGTGTCACCATGAAAAATGTCAAAAATGACAAATTTCAAGATGGCAAATGTCAAAGATGTCAAATGACAAATGTCACAATGCTTAATGTCAAAAATGAAAAGTGTCACCATGAAAAATGTCAAAAATAACAAATTTCAAGATGGCAAATGTCAGAGATGTCAAATGACAAATATCACAATGCTAAATGTCAAAAATGAAAAGTGTCACCATGAAAAATGTCAAAAATGACAAATTTCAAGATGGCAAATGTCAAAGATGTCAAATGACAAATGTCACAATGCTAAATGTCAAAAATGAAAAGTGTCACCATGAAAAATGTCAAAAATAACAAATTTCAAGATGGCAAATGTCAAAGATGTCAAATGACAAATGTCACAATGCTAAATGTCAAAAATGAAAAGTGTCACCATGAAAAATGTCAAAAATGACAAATTTCAAGATGGCAAATGTCAAAACTGACAAATGTCACAATGCTAAATGTCAAAAATGATAAGTGTCACCATGAAAAATGTCAAAAATGACAAATTTCAAGATGGCAAATGTCCAAGATGTCAAATGTCACAATGCTAAATGTCAAAAATGACAAATTTCAAGATGGCAAATGTCAAAGATGTCAAATGACAAATGTCACAATGCTAAATGTCAAAAATGAAAAGTGTCACCATGAAAAATGTCAAAAATGACAAATTTCAAGATGGCAAATCTCAAAGATGTCAAATGACAACTGTCACAATGCTAAATGTCAAAAATGAAAAGTGTCACCATGAAAAATGTCAAAAATAACAAATTTCAAGATGGCAAATGTCAAAGATGTCAAATGACAAATGTCACAATGCTAAATGTCAAAAATGAAAAGTGTCACCATGAAAAATGTCAAAAATGACAAATTTCAAGATGGCAAATGTCAAAGATGTCAAATGACAAATGTCACAATGCTAAATGTCAAAAATGAAAAGTGTCACCATGAAAAATGTCAAAAATGACAAATTTCAAGATGGCAAATGTCAAAGATGTCAAATGACAAATGTCACCATGCTAAATGTCAAAAATGAAAAGTGTCACCATGAAAAATGTCAAAAATGAAAAGTGTCACCATGAAAAATGTCAAAAATGACAAATTTCAAGATGGCAAATGTCAAAACTGACAAATATCACAATGCTAAATGTAAAAAATGATAAGTGTCACCATGAAAAATGTCAAAAATGACAAATTTCAAGATGGCCAATGTCCAAGATGTCAAATGACAAATGTCACAATGCTAAATGTCAAAAATGAAAAGTGTCACCATGAAAAATGTCAAAAATGACAAATATCAAGATGGCAAATGTCAAAGTTGTCAAATGACAAATGTCACAATGCTAAATGTCAAAAATAAAAAGTGTCAAAAATGAAAAATTTCAAGATGGCAAATGTCTAAGATGTCAAATGACAAATGTCACAATGCTAAATGTCAAAAATGAAAAGTGTCACCGTGAAAAATGTCAAAAATGACAAATTTTAACATGGCAAATGTCAAAACTGACAAATGTCACATTGCTAAATGTCAAAAATGATAAGTGTCACCATGAAAAATGTCAAAAATGACAAATTTCAAGATGGCAAATGTCCAAGATGTCAAATGACAAATGTCACAAAGATAAATGTCAAAAATGAAAAGTGTCACCATGAAAAATGTCAAAAATGACAAATTTCAAGATGGCAAATGTAAAAGATGTCAAATGACAAATGTCACAATGCTAAATGTCAAAAATGAAAAGTGTCAAAAATGACAAATTTCAAGATGGCAAATGTCTAAGATGTCAAATGACAAATGTCACAATGCTAAATGTCAAAAATGAAAAGTGTCACCGTGAAAAATATCAAAAATGACAAATTTCAAGATGGCAAATGTCAAAGATGTCAAATGACAAATGTCACAATGCTAAATGTCAAAAATGAAAAGTGTCACCATGAAAAATGTCAAAAATGACAAATTTCAAGATGGCAAATGTCAAAGATGTCAAATGACAAATGTCACAATGCTAAATGTCAAAAATGAAAAGTGTCCCCATGAAAAATGTCAATAATGACAAATTTCAAGATGACAAATGTCAAAGATGTCAAATGACAAATGTCAAAATGCTAAATGTCAAAAATGAAAAGTGTCACCATGAAAAATGTCAAAAATGACAAATTTCAAGATGGCAAATATCAAAGATGTCGAATATGACAAATGTCACAATAATAAATGTCAAAAATGAAAAGTGTCACCATGAAAAATGTCAAAAATGACAAATTTCAAGATGGCAAATGTCAAAGATGTCAAATGACAAATGTCACAATGCTAAATGTCAAAAATGACAAATTTCAAGATGGCAAATGTCAAAGACGTCAAATGACAAATGTCACAATGCTAAATGTCAAAAATGAAAAGTGTCACCATGAAAAATGTCAAAAATGACAAATTTCAAGATGGCAAATGTCAAAGATGTCAAATAACAAATGTCACAATGCTTAATGTCAAAAATGAAAAGTGTCACCATGAAAAATGTCAAAAATAACAAATTTCAAGATGGCAAATGTCAAAGATGTCAAATGACAAATATCACAATGCTAAATGTCAAAAATGAAAAGTGTCACCATGAAAAATGTCAAAAATGACAAATTTCAAGATGGCAAATGTCAAAGATGTCAAATGACAAATGTCACAATGCTAAATGTCAAAAATGAAAAGTGTCACCATGAAAAATGTCAAAAATAACAAATTTCAAGATGGCAAATGTCAAAGATGTCAAATGACAAATGTCACAATGCTAAATGTCAAAAATGAAAAGTGTCACCATGAAAAATGTCAAAAATGACAAATTTCAAGATGGCAAATGTCAAAACTGACAAAAGTCACAATGCTAAATGTCAAAAATGATAAGAGTCACCATGAAAAATGTCAAAAATGACAAATTTCAAGATGGCAAATGTCCAAGATGTCAAATGACAAATGTCACAATGCTAAATGTCAAAAATGACAAATTTCAAGATGGCAAATGTCAAATGACAAATGTCACAATGCTAAATGTCAAAAATGAAAAGTGTCACCATGAAAAATGTCAAAAATAACAAATTTCAAGATGGCAAATGTCAAAGATGTCAAATGACAAATGTCACAATGCTAAATGTCAAAAATGAAAAGTGTCACCATGAAAAATGTCAAAAATAACAAATTTCAAGATGGCAAATGTCAAAGATGTCAAATGACAAATGTCACAATGCTAAATGTCAAAAATGAAAAGTGTCACCATGAAAAATGTCAAAAATGACAAATTTCAAGATGGCAAATGTCAAAACTGACAAAAGTCACAATGCTAAATGTCAAAAATGATAAGAGTCACCATGAAAAATGTCAAAAATGACAAATTTCAAGATGGCAAATGTCCAAGATGTCAAATGACAAATGTCACAATGCTAAATGTCAAAAATGACAAATTTCAAGATGGCAAATGTCAAATGACAAATGTCACAATGCTAAATGTCAAAAATGAAAAGTGTCACCATGAAAAATGTCAAAAATAACAAATTTCAAGATGGCAAATGTCAAAGATGTCAAATGACAAATGTCACAATGCTAAATGTCAAAAATGAAAAGTGTCACCATGAAAAATGTCAAAAATAACAAATTTCAAGATGGCAAATGTCCAAGATGTCAAATGATAAATGTCACAATGCTAAATGTCAAAAATGACAAATTTCAAGATGGCAAATATCAAAGATGTCAAATGACAAATGTCACAATGCTAAATGTCAAAAATGAAAAGTGTCACCATGAAAAATGTCAAAAATGACAAATTTCAAGATGGCAAATGTCAAAGATGTCAAATGACAAATGTCACAATGCTAAATGTCAAAAATTAAAAGTGTCACCATGAAAAATGTCAAAAATGACAAATTTCAAGATGGCAAATGTCAAAGATGTCAAATGACAAATGTCACCATGCTAAATGTCAAAAATGAAAAGTGTCACCATGAAAAATGTCAAAAATAAAAAGTGTCACCATGAAAAATGTCAAAAATGACAAATTTCAAGATGGCAAATGTCAAAACTGACAAATATCACAATGCTAAATGTCAAAAATGATAAGTGTCACCATGAAAAATGTCAAAAATGACAAGTTTCAAGATGGCAAATGTCCAAGATGTCAAATGACAAATGTCACAATGCTAAATGTCAAAAATGAAAAGTGTCACCATGAAAAATGTCAAAAATGACAAATTTCAAGATGGCAAATGTCAAAGTTGTCAAATGACAAATGTCACAATGCTAAATGTCAAAAATAAAAAGTGTCAAAAATGACAAATTTCAAGATGGCAAATGTCTAAGATGTCAAATGACAAATGTCACAATGCTAAATGTCAAAAATGAAAAGTGTCACCGTGAAAAATGTCAAAAATGACAAATTTTAAGATGGCAAATGTTAAAACTGACAAATGTCACAATGCTAAATGTCAAAAATGATAAGTGTCACCATGAAAAATGTCAAAAATGACAAATTTCAAGATGGCAAATGTCCAAGATGTCAAATGACAAATGTCACAATGCTAAATGTCAAAAATGAAAAGTGTCACCATGAAAAATGTCAATAATGACAAATTTCAAGATGACAAATGTCAAAGATGTCAAATGACAAATGTCAAAATGCTAAATGTCAAAAATGAAAAGTGTCACCATGAAAAATGTCAAAAATGACAAATTTCAAGATGGCAAATATCAAAGATGTCGAATATGACAAATGTCACAATGATAAATGTTAAAAATGAAAAGTGTCACCATGAAAAATGTCAAAAATGACAAATTTCAAGATGGCAAATGTCAAAGATGTCAAATGACAAATGTCACAATGCTAAATGTCAATAATGAAAAGTGTCACCATGAAAAATGTCAAAAATGACAAATTTCAAGATGGCAAATATCAAAGATGTCAAATGACAAATGTCACAATGCTAAATGTCAAAAATGACAAATTTCAAGATGGCAAATGTCAAAGATGTCAAATGAAAAATGTCACAATGCTAAATGTCAAAAATGAAAAGTGTCACCATGAAAAATGTCAAAAATGACAAATTTCAAGATGGCAAATGTCAAAGATGTCAAATGACAAATGGTACAATGCTAAATGTCAAAAATGAAAAGTGTCACCATGAAAAATGTCAAAAATAACAAATTTCAAGATGGCAAATGTCAAAGATGTCAAATGACAAATATCACAATGCTAAATGTCAAAAATGAAAAGTGTCACCATGAAAAATGTCAAAAATGACAAATTTCAAGATGGCAAATGTCAAAGATGTCAAATGACAAATGTCACAATGCTAAATGTCAAAAATGAAAAGTGTCACCATGAAAAATGTCAAAAATAACAAATTTCAAGATGGCAAATGTCAAAGATGTCAAATGACAAATGTCACAATGCTAAATGTCAAAAATGAAAAGTGTCACCATGAAAAATGTCAAAAATGACAAATTTCAAGATGGCAAATGTCAAAACTGACAAATGTCACAATGCTAAATGTCAAAAATGATAAGTGTCACCATGAAAAATGTCAAAAATGACAAATTTCAAGATGGCAAATGTCCAAGATGTCAAATGACAAATGTCACAATGCTAAATGTCAAAAATGACAAATTTCAAGATGGCAAATGTCAAAGATGTCAAATGACAAATGTCACAATGCTAAATGTCAAAAATGAAAAGTGTCACCATGAAAAATGTCAAAAATGACAAATTTCAAGATGGCAAATCTCAAAGATGTCAAATGACAACTGTCACAATGCTAAATGTCAAAAATGAAAAGTGTCACCATAAAAAATGTCAAAAATAACAAATTTCAAGATGGCAAATGTCAAAGATGTCAAATGACAAATGTCACAATGCTAAATGTCAAAAATGAAAAGTGTCACCATGAAAAATGTCAAAAATGACAAATTTCAAGATGGCAAATATCAAAGATGTC
Source organism: Altica lythri (assembly GCA_964028335.1). Classification (NCBI taxonomy): domain Eukaryota; kingdom Metazoa; phylum Arthropoda; class Insecta; order Coleoptera; family Chrysomelidae; genus Altica; species Altica lythri. The sequence goes on along the minus strand of OZ034800.1, from coordinate 9,007,837 downwards.
AAATGACAAATGTCACAATGCTAAATGTCAAAAATGAAAAGTGTCACCATGAAAAATGTCAAAAATGACAAATTTCAAGATGGAAAATGTCAAAGATGTCAAATGACAAATGTCACCATGCTAAATGTCAAAAATGAAAAGTGTCACCATGAAAAATGTCAAAAATGAAAAGTGTCACCATGAAAAATGTCAAAAATGACAAATTTCAAGATGGCAAATGTCAAAACTGACAAATATCACAATGCTAAATGTCAAAAATGATAAGTGTCACCATGAAAAATGTCAAAAATGACAAATTTCAAGATGGCAAATGTCCAAGATGTCAAATGACAAATGTCACAATGCTAAATGTCAAAAATAAAAAGTGTCACCATGAAAAATGTCAAAAATGACAAATATCAAGATGGCAAATGTCAAAGTTGTCAAATGACAAATGTCACAATGCTAAATGTCAAAAATAAAAAGTGTCAAAAATGAAAAATTTCAAGATGGCAAATGTCTAAGATGTCAAATGACAAATGTCACAATGCTAAATGTCAAAAATGAAAAGTGTCACCGAGAAAAATGTCAAAAATGACAAATTTCAACATGGCAAATGTCAAAACTGACAAATGTCACATTGCTAAATGTCAAAAATGATAAGTGTCACCATGAAAAATGTCAAAAATGACAAATTTCAAGATGGCAAATGTCCAAGATGTCAAATGACAAATGTCACAAAGCTAAATGTCAAAAATGAAAAGTGTCACCATGAAAAATGTCAAAAATGACAAATTTCAAGATGGCAAATGTAAAAGATGTCAAATGACAAATGTCACAATGCTAAATGTCAAAAATGAAAAGTGTCAAAAATGACAAATTTCAAGATGGCAAATGTCTAAGATGTCAAATGACAAATGTCACAATGCTAAATGTCAAAAATGAAAAGTGTCACCGTGAAAAATGTCAAAAATGACAAATTTCAAGATGGCAAATGTCAAAGATGTCAAATGACAAATGTCACAATGCTAAATGTCAAAAATGAAAAGTGTCACCATGAAAAATGTCAAAAAAGACAAATTTCAAGATGGCAAATGTCAAAGATGTCAAATGACAAATGTCACAATGCTAAATGTCAAAAATGAAAAGTGTCCCCATGAAAAATGTCAATAATGACAAATTTCAAGATGACAAATGTCAAAGATGTCAAATGACAAATGTCAAAATGCTAAATGTCAAAAATGAAAAGTGTCACCATGAAAAATGTCAAAAATGACAAATTTCAAGATGGCAAATATCAAAGATGTCGAATATGACAAATGTCACAATGATAAATGTCAAAAATGAAAAGTGTCACCATGAAAAATGTCAAAAATGACAAATTTCACGATGGCAAATGACAAAGATGTCAAATGACAAATGTCACAATGCTAAATGTCAAAAATGAAAAGTGTCACCATAAAAAATGTCAAAAATGACAAATTTCAAGATGGCAAATATCAAAGATGTCAAATGACAAATGTCACAATGCTAAATGTCAAAAATGACAAATTTCAAGATGGCAAATGTCAAAGATGTCAAATGACAAATGTCACAATGCTAAATGTCAAAAATGAAAAGTGTCACCATGAAAAATGTCAAAAATGACAAATTTCAAGATGGCAAATGTCAAAGATGTCAAATGACAAATGTCACAATGCTTAATGTCAAAAATGAAAAGTGTCACCATGAAAAATGTCAAAAATAACAAATTTCAAGATGGCAAATGTCAGAGATGTCAAATGACAAATATCACAATGCTAAATGTCAAAAATGAAAAGTGTCACCATGAAAAATGTCAAAAATGACAAATTTCAAGATGGCAAATGTCAAAGATGTCAAATGACAAATGTCACAATGCTAAATGTCAAAAATGAAAAGTGTCACCATGAAAAATGTCAAAAATAACAAATTTCAAGATGGCAAATGTCAAAGATGTCAAATGACAAATGTCACAATGCTAAATGTCAAAAATGAAAAGTGTCACCATGAAAAATGTCAAAAATGACAAATTTCAAGATGGCAAATGTCAAAACTGACAAATGTCACAATGCTAAATGTCAAAAATGATAAGGGTCACCATGAAAAATGTCAAAAATGACAAATTTCAAGATGGCAAATGTCCAAGATGTCAAATGTCACAATGCTAAATGTCAAAAATGACAAATTTCAAGATGGCAAATGTCAAAGATGTCAAATGACAAATGTCACAATGCTAAATGTCAAAAATGAAAAGTGTCACCATGAAAAATGTCAAAAATGACAAATTTCAAGATGGCAAATCTCAAAGATGTCAAATGACAACTGTCACAATGCTAAATGTCAAAAATGAAAAGTGTCACCATGAAAAATGTCAAAAATAACAAATTTCAAGATGGCAAATGTCAAAGATGTCAAATGACAAATGTCACATTGCTAAATGTCAAAAATGAAAAGTGTCACCATGAAAAATGTCAAAAATGACAAATTTCAAGATGGCAAATGTCAAAGATGTCAAATGACAAATGTCACAATGCTAAATGTCAAAAATGAAAAGTGTCACCATGAAAAATGTCAAAAATGACAAATTTCAAGATGGCAAATGTCAAAGATGTCAAATGACAAATGTCACCATGCTAAATGTCAAAAATGAAAAGTGTCACCATGAAAAATGTCAAAAATGAAAAGTGTCACCATGAAAAATGTCAAAAATGACAAATTTCAAGATGGCAAATGTCAAAACTGACAAATATCACAATGCTAAATGTAAAAAATGATAAGTGTCACCATGAAAAATGTCAAAAATGACAAATTTCAAGATGGCCAATGTCCAAGATGTCAAATGACAAATGTCACAATGCTAAATGTCAAAAATGAAAAGTGTCACCATGAAAAATGTCAAAAATGACAAATATCAAGATGGCAAATGTCAAAGTTGTCAAATGACAAATGTCACAATGCTAAATGTCAAAAATAAAAAGTGTCAAAAATGAAAAATTTCAAGATGGCAAATGTCTAAGATGTCAAATGACAAATGTCACAATGCTAAATGTCAAAAATGAAAAGTGTCACCGTGAAAAATGTCAAAAATGACAAATTTCAACATGGCAAATGTCAAAACTGACAAATGTCACATTGCTAAATGTCAAGAATGATAAGTGTCACCATGAAAAATGTCAAAAATGACAAATTTCAAGATGGCAAATGTCCAAGATGTCAAATGACAAATGTCACAAAGATAAATGTCAAAAATGAAAAGTGTCACCATGAAAAATGTCAAAAATGACAAATTTCAAGATGGCAAATGTAAAAGATGTCAAATAACAAATGTCACAATGCTAAATGTCAAAAATGAAAAGTGTCAAAAATGACAAATTTCAAGATGGCAAATGTCTAAGATGTCAAATGACAAATGTCACAATGCTAAATGTCAAAAATGAAAAGTGTCACCGTGAAAAATATCAAAAATGACAAATTTCAAGATGGCAAATGTCAAAGATGTCAAATGACAAATGTCACAATGCTAAATGTCAAAAATGAAAAGTGTCACCATGAAAAATGTCAAAAATGACAAATTTCAAGATGGCAAATGTCAAAGATGTCAAATGACAAATGTCACAATGGTAAATGTCAAAAATGAAAAGTGTCCCCATGAAAAATGTCAATAATGACAAATTTCAAGATGACAAATGTCAAAGATGTCAAATGACAAATGTCAAAATGCTAAATGTCAAAAATGAAAAGTGTCACCATGAAAAATGTCAAAAATGACAAATTTCAAGATGGCAAATATCAAAGATGTCGAATATGACAAATGTCACAATGATAAATGTCAAAAATGAAAAGTGTCACCATGAAAAATGTCAAAAATGACAAATATCAAGATGGCAAATGTCAAAGATGTCAAATGACAAATGTCACAATGCTAAATATCAAAAATGAAAAGTGTCACCATAAAAAATGTCAAAAATGACAAATTTCAAGATGGCAAATATCAAAGATGTCAAATAACAAATGTCACAATGCTAAATGTCAAAAATGACAAATTTCAAGATGGCAAATGTCAAAGATGTCAAATGACAAATGTCACAATGCTAAATGTCAAAAATGAAAAGTGTCACCATGAAAAATGTCAAAAATGACAAATTTCAAGATGGCAAATGTCAAAGATGTCAAATGACAAATGTCACAATGCTTAATGTCAAAAATGAAAAGTGTCACCATGAAAAATGTCAAAAATAACAAATTTCAAGATGGCAAATGTCAAAGATGTCAAATGACAAATATCACAATGCTAAATGTCAAAAATGAAAAGTGTCACCATGAAAAATGTCAAAAATGACAAATTTCAAGATGGCAAATGTCAAAGATGTCAAATGACAAATGTCACAATGCTAAATGTCAAAAATGAAAAGTGTCACCATGAAAAATGTCAAAAATAACAAATTTCAAGATGGCAAATGTCAAAGATGTCAAATGACAAATGTCACAATGCTAAATGTCAAAAATGAAAAGTGTCACCATGAAAAATGTCAAAAATGACAAATTTCAAGATGGCAAATGTCAAAACTGACAAAAGTCACAATGCTAAATGTCAAAAATGATAAGAGTCACCATGAAAAATGTCAAAAATGACAAATTTCAAGATGGCAAATGTCCAAGATGTCAAATGACAAATGTCACAATGCTAAATGTCAAAAATGACAAATTTCAAGATGGCAAATGTCAAATGACAAATGTCACAATGCTAAATGTCAAAAATGAAAAGTGTCACCATGAAAAATGTCAAAAATAACAAATTTCAAGATGGCAAATGTCAAAGATGTCAAATGACAAATGTCACAATGCTAAATGTCAAAAATGAAAAGTGTCACCATGAAAAATGTCAAAAATAACAAATTTCAAGATGGCAAATGTCAAAGATGTCAAATGACAAATGTCACAATGCTAAATGTCAAAAATGAAAAGTGTCACCATGAAAAATGTCAAAAATGACAAATTTCAAGATGGCAAATGTCAAAACTGACAAAAGTCACAATGCTAAATGTCAAAAATGATAAGAGTCACCATGAAAAATGTCAAAAATGACAAATTTCAAGATGGCAAATGTCCAAGATGTCAAATGACAAATGTCACAATGCTAAATGTCAAAAATGACAAATTTCAAGATGGCAAATGTCAAATGACAAATGTCACAATGCTAAATGTCAAAAATGAAAAGTGTCACCATGAAAAATGTCAAAAATAACAAATTTCAAGATGGCAAATGTCAAAGATGTCAAATGACAAATGTCACAATGCTAAATGTCAAAAATGAAAAGTGTCACCATGAAAAATGTCAAAAATAACAAATTTCAAGATGGCAAATGTCCAAGATGTCAAATGATAAATGTCACAATGCTAAATGTCAAAAATGACAAATTTCAAGATGGCAAATGTCAAAGATGTCAAATGACAAATGTCACAATGCTAAATGTCAAAAATGAAAAGTGTCACCATGAAAAATGTCAAAAATGACAAATTTCAAGATGGCAAATGTCAAAGATGTCAAATGACAAATGTCACAATGCTAAATGTCAAAAATTAAAAGTGTCACCATGAAAAATGTCAAAAATGACAAATTTCAAGATGGCAAATGTCAAAGATGTCAAATGACAAATGTCACCATGCTAAATGTCAAAAATGAAAAGTGTCACCATGAAAAATGTCAAAAATAAAAAGTGTCACCATAAAAAATGTCAAAAATGACAAATTTCAAGATGGCAAATGTCAAAACTGACAAATATCACAATGCTAAATGTCAAAAATGATAAGTGTCACCATGAAAAATGTCAAAAATGACAAGTTTCAAGATGGCAAATGTCCAAGATGTCAAATGACAAATGTCACAATGCTAAATGTCAAAAATGAAAAGTGTCACCATGAAAAATGTCAAAAATGACAAATTTCAAGATGGCAAATGTCAAAGTTGTCAAATGACAAATGTCACAATGCTAAATGTCAAAAATAAAAAGTGTCAAAAATGACAAATTTCAAGATGGCAAATGTCTAAGATGTCAAATGACAAATGTCACAATGCTAAATGTCAAAAATGAAAAGTGTCACCGTGAAAAATGTCAAAAATGACAAATTTTAAGATGGCAAATGTTAAAACTGACAAATGTCACAATGCTAAATGTCAAAAATGATAAGTGTCACCATGAAAAATGTCAAAAATGACAAATTTCAAGATGGCAAATGTCCAAGATGTCAAATGACAAATGTCACAATGCTAAATGTCAAAAATGAAAAGTGTCACCATGAAAAATGTCAAAAATAACAAATTTCAAGATGGCAAATGTCAAAGATGTCAAATGACAAATGTCACGATGCTAAATGTCAAAAATGAAAAGTGTCAAAAATGACAAATTTTAAGATGGCAAATGTCTAAGATGTCAAATGACAAATGTCACAATGCTAAATGTCAAAAATGAAAAGTGTCACCGTGAAAAATGTCAAAAATGACAAATTTCAAGGTGGCAAATGTCAAAGATGTCAAATGACAAATGTCACATTGCTAAATGTCAAAAATGAAAAGTGTCACCATGAAAAATGTCAAAATGACAAATTTCAAGATGGCAAATGTCAAATATGTCAAATGACAAATGTCACAATGCTAAATGTCAAAAATGAAAAGTGTCCCCATGAAAATTGTCAATAATGACAAATTTCAAGATGACAAATGTCAAAGATGTCAAATGACAAATGTCAAAATGCTAAATGTCAAAAATGACAAATGTCAAAATGCTAAATGTCAAAAATGAAAAGTGTCACCATAAAAAATGTCAAAAATGACAAATTTCAAGATGGCAAATGTCAAAGATGTCGAATATGACAAATGTCACAATGATAAATGTCAAAAATGAAAAGTTTCACCATGAAAAATGTCAAAAATGACAAATTTCAAGATGGCAAATGTCAAAGATGTCAAATGACAAATGTCACAATGCTAAATGTCAAAAATGAAAAGTGTTACCATGAAAAATGGCAAAAATGACAAATTTCAAGATGGCAAATATCAAAGATGTCAAATGACAAATGTCACAATGCTAAATGTCAAAAATGACAAATTTCAAGATGGCAAATGTCAAAGATGTCAAATGACAAATGTCACAATGCTAAATGTCAAAAATGAAAAGTGTCACCATGAAAAATGTCAAAAATGACAAATTTAAAGTTTCAAATGTCAAAGATGTCAAATGACAAATGTCACAATGCTAAATGTCAAAAATGAAAAGTGTCACCATGAAAAATGTCAAAAATAACAAATTTCAAGATGGCAAATGTCAAAGATGTCAAATGACAAATATCACAATTCTAAATGTCAAAAATGAAAAGTGTCACCATGAAAAATGTCAAAAATGACAAATTTCAAGATGGCAAATGTCAAAGATGTCAAATGACAAATGTCACAATGCTAAATGTCAAAAATGAAAAGTGTCCCCATGAAAAATGTCAAAAATAACAAATTTCAAGATGGCAAATGTCAAAAATGTCAAATGACAAATGTCACAATGCTAAACGTCAAAAATGAAAAGTGTCACCATGAAAAATGTCAAAAATGACAAATTTCAAGATGGCAAATGTTAAAACTGACAAATGTTACAATGCTAAATGTCAAAAATGATAAGTGTCACCATAAAAAATGTCAAAAATGACAAATTTCAAGATGGCAATTGTCCAAGATGTCCAATGACAAATGTCACAATGCTAAATGTCAAAAATGACAAATTTCAAGATGGCAAATGTCAAAAATGTCAAATGACAAATGTCACAATGCTAAATGTCAAAAATGAAAAGTGTCACCATGAAAAATGTCAAAAATGACAAATTTCAAGATGGCAAATGTCAAAGATGTCAAATGTCACAATGCTAAATGTCAAAAATTAAAAGTGTCACCATGAAAAATGTCAAAAATGACAAATTTCAAGATGGAAAATGTCAAAGATGTCGAATATGACAAATGTCACAATGATAAATGTCAAAAATGAAAAGTGTCACCATGAAAAATGTCAAAAATGACAAATTTCAAGATGGCAAATGTCAAAGATGTCAAATGACAAATGTCACAATGCTAAATGTCAAAAATGAAAAGTGTCACCATGAAAAATGTCAAAAATGACAAATTTCAAGATGGCAAATGTCAAAGATGTCAAATGACAAATGTCACAATGCTAAATGTCAAAAATGAAAAGTGTCACCATGAAAAATGTCAAAAATAACAAATTTCAAGATGGCAAATGTCAAAGATGTCAAAACTTACAAATGTCACAATGCTAAATGTCAAAAATGATAAGTGTCACCATGAAAAATGTCAAAAATGACAAATTTCAAGATGGCAAATGTCAAAGATGTCAAATGACAAATGTCACAATGCTAAATGTCAAAAATGAAAAGTGTCACCATGAAAAATGTCAAAAATAACAAATTTCAAGATGGCAAATGTCAAAGATGTCAAAACTTACAAATGTCACAATGCTAAATGTCAAAAATGATAAGTGTCACCATGAAAAATGTCAAAAATGACAAATTTCAAGATGGCAAATGTCCAAGATGTCAAATGACAAATGTCACAATGCTAAATGTCAAAAATGACAAATTTCAAGATGGCAAATGTCAAAGATGTCAAATGACAAATGTCACAATGCTAAATGTCAAAAATGACAAATTTCAAGATGGCAAATGTCAAAAATGTCAAATGACAAATGTCACAATGCTAAATGTCAAAAATGAAAAGTGTCACCATGAAAAATGTTAAAAATGACAAATTTCAAGATGTCAAATGTCAAAGATGTCAAATGACAAATGTCACAATGCTAAATGTCAAAAATGAGAAGTGTCACCATGAAAAATGTCAAAAATGACAAATTTCAAGATGGCAAATGTCAAAGATGTCAAATGACAAATGTCACAATGCTAAATGTCAAAAATGAAAAGTGTCACCCTGAAAAATGTCAAAAATAACAAATTTCAAGATGGCAAATGTCAAAGATGTCAAATGACAAATGTCACAATGCTAAATGTCAAAAATGAAAAGTGTCACCATGAAAAATGTCAAAAATGACAAATTTCAAGATGGCAAATGTCAAAGATGTCAAATGACAAATGTCACAATGCTAAATGTCAAAAATGAAAAGTGTCACCATGAAAAATGTCAAAAATAACAATTTTCAAGATGGCAAATGTCAAAGATGTCAAATCACAAATGTCACAATGCCAAATGTCAAAAATGAAAAGTGTCACCATGAAAAATGTCAAAAATGACAAATTTCAAGATGGCAAATATCAAAGATGTTAAATGACAAATGTCACAATGCTAAATGTCAAAAATGACAAATTTCAAGATGGCAAATGTAAAAGATGTCAAATGACAAATGTCACAATGCTAAATGTCAAAAATGAAAAGTGTCACCATGAAAAATGTCAAAAATGACAAATTTCAAGATGGCAAATGTCAAAGATGTCAAATGACAAATGTCACAATGCTAAATGTCAAAAATGAAAAGTGTCACCATGAAAAATGTCAAAAATAACAAATTTCAAGATGGCAAATGTCAAAGATGTCAAATCACAAATGTCACAATGCCAAATGTCAAAAATGAAAAGTGTCACCATGAAAAATGTCAAAAATGACAAATATGTTAACTTTCATGCTCTACGGTGGTTAGTATTTCATGTCTTTTTCACTTAAATGTCACTGTTTTTGATTTCCGTCAACATTCTTCCGCACTTGCGTAGTAGTCATCCAGTTTTTAATGTCATTTTGTTGCTTGTGACTTTTCTCACTCTTTGTTCGTTAAAGTTTTACTACCATTGTAATAATCTGTTCACAACTAGTTCACTCAACAATATTTTACTCTTTGTGTATTGTGTAGTGTTATGGAATTTGTTACTTACACAATCGATCCATTATATAATGTTGAAGCCATCATTTTACTGCGACATCATGTTCACTCATCTCATATCATTACTGTTATCGAAACTTTTGTTACAGTCTAACTACGAACAGACTCTCCCGCTATTTTGGCATGTCTTTTCATGCAAGTGCAATATACTCCTTGATTGTAGAGGAGTTAACAACTTTTCTCTTCATGAAATTAACCTGCCATTGATCCGCTTATGCTTCGGTTACCTCTAATCGTCAAGACTTTTCTTTTTAACTACACCCTTTTCACTTCGGTTTGAGGTTCATCTGCAAGCTTCTGTTACCTTATTTAAAGGTTCTTACCTGATTTAAGTGTTTGATAACATATGTTCGTATTTTACCCCCCTTCCTTTACGGGCATATTTTTGTCTCATTTATTTTGATGCTGCTACTTATATCAGTGGTTCAACGTGTGTGTTTTTTAAATTTTTTATAATTTTATAATTTGATTTTCTGTACCACTACAACCTTTTTCCAACTGACTACGCAATTTTCCATTACCTTTCTACCTGTCTGGTGCCAAGTATACGTTAATATTTTTGAATAATACATTTATTTGGAAGAGTATGTATCCTACTTACTACCTGAGCTGTTTTTTCCTTGGATTTTATATAATATAATGTTTTTGATTCAATTATTGGTAAGTTGTATTTACTTTTCTACTCTTTGTATTACATTATTTTTCATGTTGTTTTAGACCTGATGATGACCCATAGAGGTCAAAACTAGTTGTCATTACTAATATTTAAATTAAATAAAAACTGATTTTATGTGGTACTAGACTTCGTGTTTTCTTTGGTTTTTTACCATTTGACCATATTTGGGAAATGGATGATATCCTTCGTTTAAATTTCAAGATGGCAAAAGTCAAAGATGTCAAATGACAAATGTCACAATGATAAATGTCAAAAATGAAAAGTGTCACCATGAAAAATGTCAAAAACAACAAATTTCAAGATGGCAAATGTCAAAGATGTCAAATGACAAATGTCACAATGCTAAATGTCAAAAATGAAAAGTGTCACCATGAAAAATGTCAAAAATGACAAATTTCAAGATGGCAAATGTCAAAACTGACAAATGTCACAATGCTAAATGTCAAAAATGATAAGTGTCACCATAAAAAATGTCAAAAATGACAAATTTTAAGATGACAAATGTCCAAGATGTCAAATGACAAATGTCACAATGCTAAATGTCAAAAATGACAAATTTCAAGATGCCAAATGTCAAAGATGTCAAATGACAAATGTCACAATGCTTAATGTCAAAAATGAAAAGTGTCACCATGAAAAATGTCAAAAATGACAAATTTCAAGATGGCAAATGTCAAAGATGTCAAATGACAAATGTCACAATGCTAAATGTCAAAAATGAAAAGTGTCACCATGAAAAATGTCAAAAATAACAAATTTCAAGATGGCAAATGTCAAAGATGTCAAATGACAAATGTCACAATGCTAAATGTCAAAAATGAAAAGTGTCACCATGAAAAATGTCAAAAATGACAATTTTCAAGATGGCAAATGTCAAAGATGTCAAATGACAAATGTCACAATGCTAAATGTCAAAAATGATAAGTGTCACCATGAAAAATGTCAAAAATGACAAATTTCAAGATGGCAAATGTCCAAGATGTCAAATGACAAATGTCACAATGCTAAATGTCAAAAATGAAAAGTGTCACCATGAAAAATGTCAAAAATGACAAATTTCAAGATGGCAAATGTCAAAGATGTCAAATGACAAATGTCACAATGCTAAATGTCAAAAATAAAAAGTGTCAAAAATGACAAATTTCAAGATGGCAAATGTCTAAGATGTCAAATGTCACAATGCTAAATGTCAAAAATGAAAAGTGTCACCGTGAAAAATGTCAAAAATGACAAATTTCAAGATGGCAAATGTCAAAGATGTCAAATGACAAATGTCACAATGCTAAATGTCAAAAATGAAAAGTGTCACCATGAAAAATGTCAAAAATGACAAATTTCAAGATGGCAAATGTCAAAGATGTCGAATGACAAATGTCACAATGCTAAATGTCAAAAATGAAAAGTGTCACCATGAAAAATGTCAAAAATGACAAATTTCAAGATGGCAAATGTCAAAGATGTCAAATGACAAATGTCACAATGCTAAATGTCAAAAATAAAAAGTGTCAAAAATGACAAATTTCAAGATGGCAAATGTCTAAGATGTCAAATGTCACAATGCTAAATGTCAAAAATGAAAAGTGTCACCGTGAAAATGTCAAAAATGACAAATTTCAAGATGGCAAATGTCAAAGATGTCAAATGACAAATGTCACAATGCTAAATGTCAAAAATGAAAAGTGTCACCATGAAAAATGTCAAAAATGACAAATTTCAAGATGGCAAATGTCAAAGATGTCGAATATGACAAATGTCACAATGCTAAATGTCAAAAATGAAAAGTGTCACCATGAAAAATGTCAAAAATGACAAATTTCAAGATGGCAAATGTCAAAGATGTCAAATGACAAATGTCACAACGCTAAATATCAAAAATGAAAAGTGTCACCATAAAATGTCAAAAATGACAAATTTCAAGATGGCAAATATCAAAGATGTCAAATGACAAATGTCACAATGCTAAATGTCAAAAATGACAAATTTCAAGATGGCAAACGTCAAAAATGTCAAATGACAAATGTCACAATGCTAAATGTCAAAAATGAAAAGTGTCACCATGAAAAATTTCAAAAATGACAAATTTCAAGATGGCAAATGTCAAAGATTTCAAATGACAAATGTCACAATGCTAAATGTCAAAAATGAAAAGTGTCACCATGAAAAATGTCAAAAATAACAAATTTCAAGATGGCAAATGTCAAAGATGTCAAATGAGAAATGTCACAATGCTAAATGTCAAAAATGAAAAGTGTCATCATGAAAAATGTCAAAAATGACAAATTTCAAGATGGCAAATGTCAAAGATGTCAAATGACAAACGTCACAATGCTAAATGTCAAAAATGACAAATTTCAAGATGGCAAATGTCAAAGATGTCAAATGACAAATGTCACAATGCTAAATGTCAAAAATGAAAAGTGTCACCATGAAAAATGTCAAAAATGACAAATTTCAAGATGGCAAATGTCAAAGATGTCAAATGACAAATGTCACAATGCTAAATGTCAAAAATGAAAAGTGTCACCATGAAAAATGTCAAAAATAACAAATTTCAAGATGGCAAATGTCAAAGATGTCAAATGACAAATGTCACAATGCCAAATGTCAAAAATGAAAAGTGTCACCATGAAAAATGTCAAAAATGACAAATTTCAAGATGGCAAATGTCAAAGATGTCAAATGACAAATGTCACAATGCTAAATGTCAAAAATGAAAAGTGTCACCATGAAAAATGTCAAAAATGACAAATTTCAAGATGGCAAATGTCAAAGATGTCGAATATGACAAATGTCACAATGCTTAATGTCAAAAATGAAAAGTGTCACCATGAAAAATGTCAAAAATGACAAATTTCAAGATGGCAAATTTCAAAGATGTCAAATGACAAATGTCACAATGCTAAATGTCAAAAATGAAAAGTGTCACCATGAAAAATGTCAAAAATGACAAATTTCAAGATGGCAAATGTCAAAGATGTCAAATGACAAATGTCACAATGCTAAATGTCAAAAATAAAAAGTGTCACCATGAAAAATGTCAAAAATGACAAATTTCAAGATGGAAAATGTCAAAGATGTCAAATGACAAATGTCACAATGCTAAATGTCAAAAATGAAAAGTGTCACCATGAAAAATGTCAAAAATAACAAATTTCAAGATGGCAAATGTCAAAGATATCAAATGACAAATGTCACAATGCTAAATGTCAAAAATGACAAATTTCAAGATGGCAAATGTCAAAGATGTCAAATGACAAATGTCACAATGCTAAATGTCAAAAATGAAAAGTGTCACCATAAAAAATAACAAAAATGACAAATTTCAAGATGGCAAATGTCAAAACTGACAAATGTCACAATGCTAAATGTCAAAAATGATAAGTGTCACCATGAAAAATGTCCAAAATGACAAATTTCAAAATAGCAAATGTCCAAGATGTCAAATGACAAATTTCAAGATGGTAAATGTCAAAGATGTCAAATGACAAATGGCACAATGCTAAATGTCAAAAATGAAAAGTGTCACCATGAAAAATGTCAAAAATGACAAATTTCAAGATGGCAAATGTCAAAGATGTCAAATGACAAATGTCACAATGCTAAATGTCAAAAATGAAAAGTGTTACCATGAAAAATGTCAAAAATAACAAATTTCAAGATGGCAAATGTCAAAGATGTCAAATGACAAATGTCACAATGCTAAATGTCAAAAATGAAAAGTGTCACTATGAAAAATGTCAAAAATGACAAATTTCAAGATGGCAAATATCAAAGATGTCAAATGACAAATGTCAAAAATGATAAGTGTCACCATGAAAAATGTCAAAAATGACAAATTTCAAGATGGCAAATGTCCAAGATGTCAAATGACAAATGTCACAATGCTAAATGTCAAAAATGACAAATTTCAAGATGGCAAATGTCAAAAATGTCAAATGACAAATGTCACAATGCTAAATGTCAAAAATGAAAAGTGTCACCATGAAAAATGTCAAAAATGACAAATTTCAAGATGGCAAATATCAAAGATGTCAAATGACAAATGTCACAATGCTAAATGTCAAAAATGAAAAGTGTCACCATGAAAAATGTCAAAAATAACAAATTTCAAGATGGCAAATGTCAAAGATGTCAAATGACAAATGTCACAATGCTAAATGTCAAAAATGAAAAGTGTCACCATGAAAAATGTTAAAAATGACAAATTTCAAGATGGCAAATGTCAAAGATGTCAAATGACAAATGTCACAATGCTAAATGTCAAAAATGAAAAGTGTCACCATGAAAAATGTCAAAAATGACAAATTTCAAGATGGCAAATGTCAAAACTGACAAATGTCACAATGCTAAATGTCAAAAATGATAAGTGTCACCATGAAAAATGTCCAAAATGACAAATTTCAAAATAGCAAATGTCCAAGATGTCAAATGACAAATGTCACAATGCTAAATGTCAAAAATGACAAATTTCAAGATGGTAAATGTCAAAGATGTCAAATGACAAATGGCACAATGCTAAATGTCAAAAATGAAAAGTGTCACCATGAAAAATGTCAAAAATGACAAATTTCAAGATGGCAAATGTCAAAGATGTCAAATGACAAATGTCACAACGCTAAATGTCAAAAATGAAAAGTGTCACCATGAAAAATGTCAAAAATGACAAATTTCAAGATGGCAAATATCAAAGATGTCAAATGACAAATGTCACAATGCTAAATGTGAAAAATGACAAATTTCAAGATGGCAAATGTCAAAAATGTCAAATGACAAATGTCACAATGCTAAATGTCAAAAATGAAAAGTGTCACCATGAAAAATGTCAAAAATGCCAAATTTCAAGATGGCAAATGTCAAAGATGTCAAATGACAAATGTCACAATGCTAAATGTCAAAAATGAAAAGTGTCACCATGAAAAATGTCAAAAATAACAAATTTCAAGATGGCAAATGTCAAAGATGTCAAATGACAAATGTCACAATGCTAAATGTCAAAAATAAAAAGTGTCACCATGAAAAATGTCAAAAATGACAAATTTCAAGATGGCAAATGTCAAAGATGTCAAATGACAAATGTCACAATGCTAAATGTCAAAAATGAAAAGTGTCACCATGAAAAATGTCAAAAATAACAAATTTCAAGATGGCAAATGTCAAAGATGTCAAATGACAAATGTCACAATGCTAAATGTCAAAAATGAAAAGTGTCACCATGAAAAATGTCAAAAATGACAAATTTCAAAATGGCAAATGTCAAAACTGACAAATGTCACAATGCTAAATGTCAAAAATGATAAGTGTCACCATGAAAAATGTCAAAAATGACAAATTTCAAAATAGCAAATGTCCAAGATGTCAAATGACAAATGTCACAATGCTAAATGTCAAAAATGACAAATTTCAAGATGGTAAATGTCAAAGATGTCAAATGACAAATGGCACAATGCTAATTGTCAAAAATGAAAAGTGTCACCATGAAAAATGTCAAAAATGACAAATTTCAAGATGGCAAATGTCAAAGATGTCAAATGACAAATGTCACAATGCTAAATGTCAAAAATGAAAAGTGTCACCATGAAAAATGTCAAAAATAACAAATTTCAAGATGGCAAATGTCAAAGATGTCAAATGACAAATGTCACAATGCTAAATGTCAAAAATGAAAAGTGTCACCATGAAAAATGTCAAAAATGACAAATTTCAAGATGGCAAATGTTAAACATGTCAAATGACAAATGTCACAATGCTAAATGTCAAAAATGAAAAGTGTCACCATAAAAAATGTCAAAAATGACAAATTTCAAGATGGCAAATGTCAAAGATGTCAAATGACAAATGTCACAATGCTAAATGTCAAAAATGAAAAGTGTCACCATGAAAAATGTCAAAAATGTCAAAGATGACAAATGTCACAATGCTAAATGTCAAAAATGAAAAGTGTCACCATGAAAAATGTCAAAAATGACAAATTTCAAGATGGCAAATGTCAAAAATGACAAATGTCACAATGATAAATTTCAAAAATGATAAGTGTCACCATGAAAAATGTCAAAAATGACAAATTTCAAGATGGCAAATGTCCAAGATGTCAAATGACAAATGTCACAATGCTAAATGTCAAAAATGAAAAGTGTCACCATGAAAAATGTTAAAAATGACAAATTTTAAGATGGCAAATGTCAAAGATGTCAAATGACAAATGTCACAATGCTAAATGTCAAAAATTAAAAGTGTCAAAAATGACAAACTTCAAGATGGCAAATGTCAAAGATGTCAAATGACAAATGTCACAATGCTAAATGTCAAAAATGAAAAGTGTCACCATGAAAAATGTCAAAAATGACAAATTTCAAGATGGCAAATGTCAAAGATGTCAAATGACAAATGTCACAATGCTAAATGTCAAAAATGAAAAGTGTCACCATGAAAAATGTCAAAAATAACAAATTTCAAGATGGCAAATGTCAAAGATGTCAAATGACAAATGTCACAATGCTAAATGTCAAAAATGAAAAGTGTCACCATGAAAAATGTCAAAAATGACAAATTTCAAGATGGCAAATGTCAAAACTGACAAATGTCACAATGCTAAATGTCAAAAATGATAAGTGTCACCATGAAAAATGTCAAAAATGACAAATTTCAAAATAGCAAATGTCCAAGATGTCACATGACAAATGTCACAATGCTAAATGTCAAAAATGACAAATTTCAAGATGGCAAATGTCAAAGATGTCAAATGACAAATGGCACAATGCTAAATGTCAAAAATGAAAAGTGTCACCATGAAAAATGTCAAAAATGACAAATTTCAAGATGGCAAATGTCAAAGATGTCAAATGACAAATGTCACAATGCTAAATGTCAAAAATAAAAAGTGTCACCATGAAAAATGTCAAAAATCACAAATTTCAAGATGGCAAATGTCAAAGATGTCAAATGACAAATGTCACAATGCTAAATGTCAAAAATAAAAAGTGTCACCATGAAAAATGTAAAAATGACAAATTTCAAGATGGCAAATGTCAAAGATGTCATATGACACATGTCACAATGCTAAATGTCAAAAATGAAAAGTGTCGCCATGAAAAATGTCAAAAATGACAAATTTCAAGATGGCAAATATCAAAGATGTCAAATGACAAATGTCACAATGCTAAATGTCAAAAATGAAAAGTGTCACCATGAAAAATGTCAAAAATAACAAATTTCAAGATGGCAAATGTCAAAGATGTCAAATGACAAATGTCACAATGCTAAATGTCAAAAATGAAAAGTGTCACCATGAAAAATGTCAAAAATAACAAATCTCAAGATAGCAAATGTCAAAGATGTCAAATGACAAATGTCACAATGCTAAATGTCAAAAATGAAAAGTGTCACCATGAAAAATGTCAAAAATGACAAATTTCAAGATGGCAAATGTCAAAACTGACAAATGTCACAATGCTAAATGTCAAAAATGATAAGTGTCACCATGAAAAATGTCCAAAATGACAAATTTCAAAATAGCAAATGTCCAAGATGTCAAATGACAAATGTCACAATGCTAAATGTCAAAAATGACAAATTTCAAGATGGTAAATGTCAAAGATGTCAAATGACAAATGGCACAATGCTAAATGTCAAAAATGAAAAGTGTCACCATGAAAAATGTCAAAAATGACAAATTTCAAGATGGCAAATGTCAAAGATGTCAAATGACAAATGTCACAATGCTAAATGTCAAAAATGAAAAGTGTCACCATGAAAAATGTCAAAAATAACAAATTTCAAGATGGCAAATGTCAAAGATGTCAAATGACAAATGTCACAATGCTAAATGTCAAAAATGAAAAGTGTCACTATGAAAAATGTCAAAAATGACAAATTTCAAGATGGCAAATGTCAAAGATGTCAAATGACAAATGTCACAATGCTAAATGTCAAAAATGAAAAGTGTCACCATGAAAAATGTCAAAAATGACAAATTTCAAGATGGCAAATATCAAAGATGTCAAATGACAAATGTCACAATGCTAAATGTCAAAAATGACAAATTTCAAGATGGCAAATGTCAAAAATGTCAAATGACAAATGTCACAATGCTAAATGTCAAAAATGAAAAGTGTCACCATGAAAAATGTCAAAAATGCCAAATTTCAAGATGGCAAATGTCAAAGATGTCAAATGACAAATGTCACAATGCTAAATGTCAAAAATGAAAAGTGTCACCATGAAAAATGTCAAAAATAACAAATTTCAAGATGGCAAATGTCAAAGATGTCAAATGACAAATGTCACAATGCTAAATGTCAAAAATGAAAAGTGTCACCATGAAAAATGTCAAAAATGACAAATTTCAAGATGGCAAATGTCAAAGATGTCAAATGACAAATGTCACAATGCTAAATGTCAAAAATGAAAAGTGTCACCATGAAAAATGTCAAAAATAACAAATTTCAAGATGGCAAATGTCAAAGATGTCAAATGACAAATGTCACAATGCTAAATGTCAAAAATGAAAAGTGTCACCATGAAAAATGTCAAAAATGACAAATTTCAAAATGGCAAATGTCAAAACTGACAAATGTCACAATGCTAAATGTCAAAAATGATAAGTGTCACCATGAAAAATGTCAAAAATGACAAATTTCAAAATAGCAAATGTCCAAGATGTCAAATGACAAATGTCACAATGCTAAATGTCAAAAATGACAAATTTCAAGATGGTAAATGTCAAAGATGTCAAATGACAAATGGCACAATGCTAAATGTCAAAAATGAAAAGTGTCACCATGAAAAATGTCAAAAATGACAAATTTCAAGATGGCAAATGTCAAAGATGTCAAATGACAAATGTCACAATGCTAAATGTCAAAAATGAAAAGTGTCACCATGAAAAATGTCAAAAATAACAACTTTCAAGATGGCAAATGTCAAAGATGTCAAATGACAAATGTCACAATGCTAAATGTCAAAAATGAAAAGTGTCAGCATCAAAAATGTCAAAAATGACAAATTTCAAGATGGCAAATGTTAAACATGTCAAATGACAAATGTCACAATGCTAAATGTCAAAAATGAAAAGTGTCACCATAAAAAATGTCAAAAATGACAAATTTCAAGATGGCAAATGTCAAAGATGTCAAATGACAAATGTCACAATGCTAAATGTCAAAAATGAAAAGTGTCACCATGAAAAATGTCAAAAATGTCAAAAATGACAAATGTCACAATGCTAAATGTCAAAAATGAAAAGTGTCACCATGAAAAATGTCAAAAATGACAAATTTCAAGATGGCAAATGTCAAAAATGACAAATGTCACAATGATAAATGTCAAAAATGATAAGTGTCACCATGAAAAATGTCAAAAATGACAAATTTCAAGATGGCAAATGTCCAAGATGTCAAATGACAAATGTCACAATGCTAAATGTCAAAAATGAAAAGTGTCACCATGAAAAATGTTAAAAATGACAAATTTTAAGATGGCAAATGTCAAAGATGTCAAATGACAAATGTCACAATGCTAAATGTCAAAAATTAAAAGTGTCAAAAATGACAAACTTCAAGATGGCAAATGTCAAAGATGTCAAATGACAAATGTCACAATGCTAAATGTCAAAAATGAAAAGTGTCACCATGAAAAATGTCAAAAATGACAAATTTCAAGATGGCAAATGTCAAAGATGTCAAATGACAAATGTCACAATGCTAAATGTCAAAAATGAAAAGTGTCTCCATGAAAAATGTCAAAAATAACAAATTTCAAGATGGCAAATGTCAAAGATGTCAAATGACAAATGTCACAATGCTAAATGTCAAAAATGAAAAGTGTCACCATGAAAAATGTCAAAAATGACAAATTTCAAGATGGCAAATGTCAAAACTGACAAATGTCACAATGCTAAATGTCAAAAATGATAAGTGTCACCATGAAAAATGTCAAAAATGACAAATTTCAAAATAGCAAATGTCCAAGATGTCAAATGACAAATGTCACAATGCTAAATGTCAAAAATGACAAATTTCAAGATGGCAAATGTCAAAGATGTCAAATGACAAATGGCACAATGCTAAATGTCAAAAATGAAAAGTGTCACCATGAAAAATGTCAAAGATGACAAATTTCAAGATGGCAAATGTCAAAGATGTCAAATGACAAATGTCACAATGCTAAATGTCAAAAATAAAAAGTGTCACCATGAAAAATGTCAAAAATAACAAATTTCAAGATGGCAAATGTCAAAGATGTCAAATGACAAATGTCACAATGCTAAATGTCAAAAATAAAAAGTGTCACCATGAAAAATGTAAAAATGACAAATTTCAAGATGGCAAATGTCAAAGATGTCAAATGACACATGTCACAATGCTAAATGTCAAAAATGAAAAGTGTCACCATGAAAAATGTCAAAAATGACAAATTTCAAGATGGCAAATGTCAAAGATGTCAAATGACAAATGTCACAATGCTAAATGTCAAAAATGAAAAAAGTCACCATGAAAAATGTCAAAAATGTCAAAAATGACAAATGTCACAATGCTAAATGTCAAAAATGAAAAGTGTCACCATGAAAAATGTCAAAAATGACAAATTTCAAGATGGCAAATGTCACAATGCTAAATGTCAAAAATGATAAGTGTCACCATGAAAAATCTCAAAAATGACAAATTTCAAGATGGCAAATGTCCAAGATGTCAAATGACAAATGTCACAATGCTAAATGTCAAAAATGAAAAGTGTCAAAAATGACAAATTTCAAGATGGCAAATGTCTAAGATGTCAAATGTCAAATGTCACAATGCTAAATGTCAAAAATGAAAAGTGTCACCGTGAAAAATGTCAAAAATGACAAATTTCAAGATGGCAAATGTCAAAGATGTCAAATGACAAATGTCACAATGCTAAATGTCAAAAATGAAAAGTGTCACCATGAAAAATGTCAAAAATGACAAATTTCAAGATGGCAAATGTCAAAGATGTCAAATGACAAATGTCACAATGCTAAATGTCAAAAATGAAAAGTGTCCCCATGAAAAATGTCAATAATGACAAATTTCAAGATGGCAAATGTCAAAGATGTCAAATGACAAATGTCACAATGCTAAATGTCAAAAATGAAAAGTGTCACCATGAAAAATGTCAAAAATGACAAATTTCAAGATGGCAAATGTCAAAGATGTCAAATGACAAATGTCACAGTGCTAAATGTCAAAAATGAAAAGCGTCACCATGAAAAATGTCAAAAATGACAAATTTCAAGATGGCAAATATCAAAGATGTCAAATGACAAATGTCACAATGCTAAATGTCAAAAATGACAAATTTCAAGATGGCAAATGTCAAAGATGTCAAATGACAAATGTCACAATGCTAAATGTCAAAAATGAAAAGTGTCACCATGAAAAATGTCAAAAATAACAAATTTCAAGATGGCAAATGTCAAAGATGTCAAATGACTAATGTCACAATGCTAAATGTCAAAAATGAAAAGTGTCACCATGAAAAATGTCAAAAATGACAAATTTCAAGATGGCAAATGTCAAAGATGTCAAATGACAAATGTCACAATGCTAAATGTCAAAAATGAAAAGTGTCACCATGAAAAATGTCAAAAATAACAAATTTCAAGATGGCAAATGTCAAAGATGTCAAATGACAAATGTCACAATGCTAAATGTCAAAAATGAAAAGTGTCAAAAATGACAAATTTCAAGATGGTGTAACGATTACATCGTTATTTTTGGCCTGGCCTCTTGACTATAAAATATTTTTAATTTTCTTGTTATTTGTGCGTCGTCGCATCAGATATGGTAGGAGAACGATCACTTGCTCGTTTGTTTCGACGTTAAATAATTTGATTTTTATTTTGAGAATTCATTAAATTCAGTTGATTCTTCAATTTCTTCTACCCTCGTTCCGGGCTGCTGCCACTTTTGAAGAGGGTCCTAGGAAGAGATAGATTTCTCGACACAACTATTTATATTCCTGAAATCAACATTTCAACTCTACCATAAACGATACCGATATTCCAGAAGCCACCTCCATTTTGTTTTAACAATCTGAAACTGTTTGTTCCGGGGACTACCCATTGGAATTTCACTTTACTACTTGGGCAACTAAGGCTTCGACAGAAGACATCGAAAACCAAAAGATAAGATTAAATTAATTACGATTTTTTCAATATTTTCTGACTTAACTTCTAATTGAATTTTTTTAAAGTTTGTAATAAACAATTTAACACTGATTCAAATTTCTTTTATTGCTTGTCTGTATTTTGGCGCCCTTAAATATTTGTTTGGGGGGAGTTAAAGAAAACCAGAAGGAAGCCACGAACCCTGGAGCTGGCAAAGGGTAGTAATTACGTTACAAACTGGCGCCCAACGTTGTTGAAACAATTTCTTTGAGATATTTCTTTATCTTTATATCTTTTTCTCGAAGGGATTGTTTTGGCTACAAACTGGCGACAGTTAAGGGGTAATTACGTTACAAACTGGCGCCCAACGTGGGGCACCAGTTTGTAACGTAAGTAAAAAAATTTGTATTTTTGAATTCTTAGTTTGTTCTTTTTTCAAAATTTTTTTTTTCTTCTTTACTTATTGATTATTGCCTTTTAGTATTTTTAGCGTTTGAGATTTGTTGTCTGTTCCTGATTGATTTCGTCGTTTTTACTTTTATTAACTGTCCTATTTTTAATGTTCACACTATTACCGTTATTGGTTGTCATTTCTATAGATAAATATTATCGTTTATCTTTTACTTTTTCTCCAGTTTGCTCAGCGTGTGCGTTAAGACTTGTCAAGTTATTTTTGATTCGGATATTGATTGATTTTTCTTTTGAGTGTTAGTCACATTTTTGTTCAATCGATATTTGGTTTCAATTTTTTTTTTCTTTTCGTTCATTGAATATTTGTTTAGCTTCTTAGCTTATTTTGTTCTCATCTGTTGAGTATTTTCTTATTCAATGATTTTTGTTGACTACAGTCTTAATCTTTGTCTTTGTTGCTATGGTAAGTTATTTTACTTTTGGAGATAGACTTTTTTTGCCTTGTATTTCTTTGCTTTGTGAACATATCTCTTGTTTCTTTCGTTACATCTTGTTTTGTTGTTTTCTTAATCGACGTTAAATAGGACAGTTATTAATTTATTTTTGTTACCGATTATGGCTGTACGATTAAAAAATTTTATGTCGAGAATTTTTTTTTCAGTGTTTTTGAAAATTACATCAATTTTTGTGGTTACCTACTTAAATTTAATATTGTTGTATTTTTTTACCTATTCACCAGCTTTGGATTATTATTATTATTTTTTTTAAATTTAAATTTTAGTAGTTTCTCTTTTTAAATAAAAAAAAAATGAATCTTCGATTCCTTTTTTTTTCTGCCAGGTTACCGTGGTGTAACGATTACATCGTTATTTTTGGCCTGGCCTCTTGACTATAAAATATTTTTAATTTTCTTGTTATTTGTGCGTCGTCGCATCAGATATGGTAGGAGAACGATCACTTGCTCGTTTGTTTCGACGTTAAATAATTTGATTTTTATTTTGAGAATTCATTAAATTCAGTTGATTCTTCAATTTCTTCTACCCTCGTTCCGGGCTGCTGCCACTTTTGAAGAGGGTCCTAGAAAGAGATAGATTTCTCGACACAACTATTTATATTCCTGAAATCAACATTTCAACTCTACCATAAACGATACCGATATTCCAGAAGCCACCTCCATTTTGTTTTAACAATCTGAAACTGTTTGTTCCGGGGACTACCCATTGGAATTTCACTTTACTACTTGGGCAACTAAGGCTCCGACAGAAGACATCGAAAACCAAAAGATAAGATTAAATTAATTACGATTTTTTCAATATTTTCTGACTTAACTTCTAATTGAATTTTTTTAAAGTTTGTAATAAACAATTTAACACTGATTCAAATTTCTTTTATTGCTTGTCTGTATTTTGGCGCCCTTAAATATTTGTTTGGGGGGAGTTAAAGAAAACCAGAAGGAAGCCACGAACCCTGGAGCTAGCAAAGGGTAGTAATTACGTTACAAACTGGCGCCCAACGTTGTTGAAACAATTTCTTTGAGATATTTCTTTATCTTTATATCTTTTTCTCGAAGGGATTGTTTTGGCTACAAACTGGCGACAGTTAAGGGGTAATTACGTTACAATGGCAAATGTCAAAACTGACAAATGTCACAATGCTAAATGTCAAAAATGATAAGTGTCACCATGAAAAATGTCAAAAATGACAAATTTCAAGATGGCAAATGTTCAAGATGTCAAATGACAAATGTTACAATGCTAAATGTCAAAAATGACAACTTTCAAGATGGCAAATGTTAAAGATGTCAAATGACAAATGTCACAATGCTAAATGTCAAAAATGAAAAGTGTCAAAAATGACAAATTTCAAGATGGCAAATGTCTAAGGTGTCAAATGACAAATGTCACAATGCTAAATGTCAAAAATAAAAAGTGTCACCGTGAAAAATGTCAAAAATGACAAATTTCAGGATGGCAAATGTCAAAGATGTCAAATGACAAATGTCACAATGCTAAATGTCAAAAATAAAAAGTGTCACCATGAAAAATGTCAAAAATGACAAATTTCAAGATGGCAAATGTCAAAGATATCAAATGACAAATGTCACAATGCTAAATGTCAAAAATGAAAAGTGTCCCCATGAAAAATGTCAATAATGACAAATTTCAAGATGGCAAATGTCAAAGATGTCAAATGACAAATGTCACAATGCTAAATGTCAAAAATGAAAAGTGTCACCATGAAAAATGTCAAAAATAACAAATTTCAAGATGGCAAATGTCAAAGATGTCAAATGACAAATGTCACAATGCTTAATGTCATAAATGAAAAGTGTCACAATGAAAAATGTCAAAAATGACAAATTTCAAGATGGCAAATGTCAAAACTGACAAATGTCACAATGCTAAATGTCAAAAATGATAAGTGTCACCATGAAAAATGTCAAAAATGACAAATTTCAAGATGGCAAATGTCCAAGATGTTAAATGACAAATGTCACAATGCTAAATGTCAAAAATGACAAATTTCAAGATGGCAAATGTCAAAGATGTCAAATGACAAATGTCACAATGCTAAATGTCAAAAATGAAAAGTGTCACCATAAAAAATGTCAAAAATGACAAATTTCAAGATGGCAAATGTCAAAGATGTCAAATGACAAATGTCACAATGCTAAATGTCAAAAATGAAAAGTGTCACCATGAAAAATGTCAAAAATGACAAATTTCAAGATGGCAAATATCAAAGATGTTAAATGACAAAAGCCACAATGCTAAATGTCAAAAATGACAAATTTCAAGATGGCATATGTCAATGATGTCAAATGACAAATGTCACAATGCTAAATGTCAAAAATGAAAAGTGTCACCATGAAAAATGTCAAAAATGACAAATTTCAAGATGGCAAATGTCAAAGATGTCAAATGACAAATGTCACAATGCTAAATGTCAAAAATGAAAAGTGTCACCATGAAAAATGTCAAAAATAACAAATTTCAAGATGGCAAATGTCAAAGATGTCAAATGACAAATGTCACAATGCTAAATGTCAAAAATGAAAAGTGTCACCATGAAAAATGTCAAAAATGACAAATTTTAAGATGGCAAATGTCAAAGATGTCAAATGACAAATGTCACAATGCTAAATGTCAAAAATGAAAAGTGTCACCATGAAAAATGTCAAAAATAACAAATTTCAAGATGGCAAATGTCAAAGATGTCAAATGACAAATGTCACAATGCTAAATGTCAAAAATGAAAAGTGTCACCATGACAAATGTCAAAAATGACAAATTTCAAGATGGCAAATGTCAAAACTGACAAATGTCACAATGCTAAATGTCAAAAATGATAAGTGTCACCATGAAAAATGTCAAAAATGACAAATTTCAAGATGGCAAATGTCCAAGATGTCAAATGACAAATGTCACAATGCTAAATGTCAAAAATGACAAATTTCAAGATGGCAAATGTCAAAGATGTCAAATGACAAATGTCACAATGCTAAATGTCAAAAATGAAAAGTGTCACCATGAAAAATGTCAAAAATGACAAATTTCAAGATGGCAAATGTCAAAGATGTCAAATGACAAATGTCACAATGCTAAATGTCAAAAATGAAAAGTGTCACCATGAAAAATGTCAAAAATAACAAATTTCAAGATGGCAAATGTCAAAGATGTCAAAACTGACAAATGTCACAATGCTAAATGTCAAAAATGATAAGTGTCACCATGAAAAATGTCAAAAATGACAAATTTCAAGATGGCAAATGTCCAAGATGTAAAATGACAAATGTCACAATGCTAAATGTCAAAAATGACAAATTTCAAGATGGCAAATGTCAAAGATGTCAAATGTCAAAGATGTCAAATGACAAATGTCACAATGCTAAATGTCAAAAATGAAAAGTGTCACCATGAAAAATGTTAAAAATGACAAATTTCAAGATGGCAAATGTCAAAGATGTCAAATGACAAATGTCACAATGCTAAATGTCAAAAATGACAAATTTCAAGATGGCAAATGTCAAAGATGTCAAATGACAAATGTCACAATGCTAAATGTCAAAAATGAAAAGTGTCACCATGAAAAATGTCAAAAATGACAAATTTCAAGATGGCAAATGTCAAAGATGTCAAATGACAAATGTCACAATGCTAAATGTCAAAAATGACAAATTTCAAGATGGCAAATGTCAAAGATGTCAAATGACAAATGTCACAATGCTAAATGTCAAAAATGAAAAGTGTCACCATGAAAAATGTCAAAAATAACAAATTTCAAGATGGCAAATGTCAAAGATGTCAAATGACAAATGTCACAATGCTAAATGTCAAAAATGAAAAGTGTCACCATGAAAAATGTCAAAAATGACAAATTTCAAGATGGCAAATGTCAAAGATGTCAAATGACAAATGCCACAATGCTAAATGTCAAAAATGAAAAGTGTCACCATGAAAAATGTCAAAAATGACAAATTTCAAGATGGCAAATGTCAAAGATGTCAAATGACAAATGTCACAATGCTAAATGTCAAAAATAAAAATTGTCACCATGAAAAATGTCAAAAATGACAAATTTCAAGATGGCAAATGTCAAAGATGTCAAATGACAAATGTCACAATGCTAAATGTCAAAAATGAAAAGTATCACCATGAAAAATGTCAAAAATGACAAATTTCAAGATGGCAAATGTCAAAACTGACAAATGTCACAATGCTAAATGTCAAAAATGATAAGTGTCACCATGAAAAATGTCAAAAATGACAAATTTCAAGATGGCAAATGTCCAAGATGTCAAATGACAAATGTCACAATGCTAAATGTCAAAAATGAAAAGTGTCACCATGAAAAATGTCAAAAATGACAAATTTCAAGATGGCAAATGTCAAAGATGTCAAATGACAAATTTCAAGATGGCAAATGTCTAAGATGTCAAATGACAAATGTCACAATGCTAAATGTCAAAAATGAAAAGTGTCACCGTGAAAAATGTCAAAAATGACAAATTTCAAGATGGCAAATTTCAATGATGTCAAATGACAAATGTCACAATGCTAAATGTCAAAAATGAAAAGTGTCCCGATGAAAAATGTCAATAATGATAAATTTCAAGATGGCAAATGTCAAAGATGTCAAATGACAAATGTCAAAAATGAAAAGTGTCACCATGAAAAATGTCAAAAATGACAAATTTCAAGATGGCAAATGTCAAAGATGTCGAATATGACAAATGCCACAATGCTAAATTTCAAAAATGAAAAGTGTCACCATGAAAAATGTCAAAAATGACAAATTTCAAGATGGCAAATGTCAAAGATGTCAAATGACAAATGTCACAATGCTAAATGTCAAAAATGAAAAGTGTCACCATGAAAAATGTCAAAAGTGACAAATTTCAAGATGGCAAATGTCAAAGATGTCAAATGACAAATGTCACAATGCTAAATGTCAAAAATGAAAAGTGTCACCATGAAAAATGTCAAAAATGACAAATTTCAAGATGGCAAATGTCAAAGATGTCAAATGACAAATGTCACAATGCTAAATGTCAAAAATGAAAAGTATCACCATGAAAAATGTCAAAAATGACAAATTTCAAGATGGCAAATGTCAAAACTGACAAATGTCACAATGCTAAATGTCCAAAATGATAAGTGTCACCATGAAAAATGTCAAAAATGACAAATTTCAAGATGGCAAATGTCAAAGATGTCAAATGACAAATTTCAAGATGGCAAATGTCTAAGATGTCAAATGACAAATGTCACAATGCTAAATGTCAAAAATGAAAAGTGTCACCGTGAAAAATGTCAAAAATGACAAATTTCAAGATGGCAAATGTCAAAGATGTCAAATGACAAATTTCAAGATGGCAAATGTCTAAGATGTCAAATGACAAATGTCACAATGCTAAATGTCAAAAATGAAAAGTGTCACGGTGAAAAATGTCAAAAATGACAAATTTCAAGATGGCAAATTTCAATGATGTCAAATGACAAATGTCACAATGCTAAATGTCAAAAATGAAAAGTGTCCCGATGAAAAATGTCAATAATGATAAATTTCAAGATGGCAAATGTCAAAGATGTCAAATGACAAATGTCAAATTGAAAAGTGTCACCATGAAAAATGTCAAAAATGACAAATTTCAAGATGGCAAATGTCAAAGATGTCGAATATAACAAATGCCACAATGCTAAATGTCAAAAATGAAAAGTGTCACCATGAAAAATGTCAAAAATGACAAATTTCAAGATGGCAAATGTCAAAGATGTCAAATGACAAATGTCACAATGCTAAATGTCAAAAATGAAAAGTGTTACCATGAAAAATGTCAAAAATGACAAATTTCAAGATGGCAAATATCAAAGATGTCAAATGACAAATGTCACAATGCTAAATGTCAAAAATGACAAATTTCAAGATGGCAAATGTCAAAGATGTCAAATGACAAATGTCACAATGCTAAATGTCAAAAATGAAAAGTGTCACCATGAAAAATGTCAAAAATGACAAATTTCAAGATGGCAACTGTCAAAGATGTCAAATGACAAATGTCACAATGCTAAATGTCAAAAATGAAAAGTGTCACCATGAAAAATGTCAAAAATAACAAATTTCAAGATGGCAAATGTCAAAGATGTCAAATGACAAATGTCACAATGCTAAATGTCAAAAATGAAAAGTGTCACCATGAAAAATGTCAAAAATGACAAATTTCAAGATGGCAAATGTCAAAGATGTCAAATGACAAATGTCACAATGCTAAATGTCAAAAATGAAAAGTGTCACCATGAAAAATGTCAAAAATAACAAATTTTAAGATGGCAAATGTCAAAGATGTCAAATGACAAATGTCACAATGCTAAATGTCAAAAATAAAAAGTGTCACCATGAAAAATGTCAAAAATGAAAAATTTCAAGATGGCAAATGTCAAAACTGACAAATGTCACAATGCTAAATGTCAAAAAGGATAAGTGTCACCATAAAAAATGTCAAAAATGACAAATTTCAAGATGGCAAATGTCAAAGATGTCAAATGACAAATGTCACAATGCTAAATGTCAAAAATGAAAAGTGTCACCATGAAAAATGTCAAAAATGACAAATTTCAAGATGGCAAATGTCAAAGATGTCAAATGACAAATGTCACAATGCTAAATGTCAAAAATGAAAAGTGTCACCATGAAAAATGTCAAAAATGACAAATTTCAAGATGGCAAATGTCAAAGATGTCAAATGACAAATGTCACAATGCTAAATGTCAAAAATGAAAAGTGTCACCATGAAAAATGTAAAAATGACAAATTTCAAGATGGCAAATGTCAAAGATGTCAAATGACAAATGTCACAATGCTAAATGTCAAAAATGACAAATTTCAAGATGGCAAATGTCAAAGATGTCAAATGACAAATGTCACAGTGCTAAATGTCAAAAATGAAAAGCGTCACCATGAAAAATGTCAAAAATGACAAATTTCAAGATGGCAAATATCAAAGATGTCAAATGACAAATGTCACAATGCTAAATGTCAAAAATGACAAATTTCAAGATGGCAAATGTCAAAGATGTCAAATGACAAATGTCACAATGCTAAATGTCAAAAATGAAAAGTGTCACCATGAAAAATGTCAAAAATAACAAATTTCAAGATGGCAAATGTCAAAGATGTCAAATGACTAATGTCACAATGCTAAATGTCAAAAATGAAAAGTGTCACCATGAAAAATGTCAAAAATGACAAATTTCAAGATGGCAAATGTCAAAGATGTCAAATGACAAATGTCACAATGCTAAATGTCAAAAATGAAAAGTGTCACCATGAAAAATGTCAAAAATAACAAATTTCAAGATGGCAAATGTCAAAGATGTCAAATGACAAATGTCACAATGCTAAATGTCAAAAATGAAAAGTGTCAAAAATGACAAATTTCAAGATGGTGTAACGATTACATCGTTATTTTTGGCCTGGCCTCTTGACTATAAAATATTTTTAATTTTCTTGTTATTTGTGCGTCGTCGCATCAGATATGGTAGGAGAACGATCACTTGCTCGTTTGTTTCGACGTTAAATAATTTGATTTTTATTTTGAGAATTCATTAAATTCAGTTGATTCTTCAATTTCTTCTACCCTCGTTCCGGGCTGCTGCCACTTTTGAAGAGGGTCCTAGGAAGAGATAGATTTCTCGACACAACTATTTATATTCCTGAAATCAACATTTCAACTCTACCATAAACGATACCGATATTCCAGAAGCCACCTCCATTTTGTTTTAACAATCTGAAACTGTTTGTTCCGGGGACTACCCATTGGAATTTCACTTTACTACTTGGGCAACTAAGGCTTCGACAGAAGACATCGAAAACCAAAAGATAAGATTAAATTAATTACGATTTTTTCAATATTTTCTGACTTAACTTCTAATTGAATTTTTTTAAAGTTTGTAATAAACAATTTAACACTGATTCAAATTTCTTTTATTGCTTGTCTGTATTTTGGCGCCCTTAAATATTTGTTTGGGGGGAGTTAAAGAAAACCAGAAGGAAGCCACGAACCCTGGAGCTGGCAAAGGGTAGTAATTACGTTACAAACTGGCGCCCAACGTTGTTGAAACAATTTCTTTGAGATATTTCTTTATCTTTATATCTTTTTCTCGAAGGGATTGTTTTGGCTACAAACTGGCGACAGTTAAGGGGTAATTACGTTACAAACTGGCGCCCAACGTGGGGCACCAGTTTGTAACGTAAGTAAAAAAATTTGTATTTTTGAATTCTTAGTTTGTTCTTTTTTCAAAATTTTTTTTTTCTTCTTTACTTATTGATTATTGCCTTTTAGTATTTTTAGCGTTTGAGATTTGTTGTCTGTTCCTGATTGATTTCGTCGTTTTTACTTTTATTAACTGTCCTATTTTTAATGTTCACACTATTACCGTTATTGGTTGTCATTTCTATAGATAAATATTATCGTTTATCTTTTACTTTTTCTCCAGTTTGCTCAGCGTGTGCGTTAAGACTTGTCAAGTTATTTTTGATTCGGATATTGATTGATTTTTCTTTTGAGTGTTAGTCACATTTTTGTTCAATCGATATTTGGTTTCAATTTTTTTTTTCTTTTCGTTCATTGAATATTTGTTTAGCTTCTTAGCTTATTTTGTTCTCATCTGTTGAGTATTTTCTTATTCAATGATTTTTGTTGACTACAGTCTTAATCTTTGTCTTTGTTGCTATGGTAAGTTATTTTACTTTTGGAGATAGACTTTTTTTGCCTTGTATTTCTTTGCTTTGTGAACATATCTCTTGTTTCTTTCGTTACATCTTGTTTTGTTGTTTTCTTAATCGACGTTAAATAGGACAGTTATTAATTTATTTTTGTTACCGATTATGGCTGTACGATTAAAAAATTTTATGTCGAGAATTTTTTTTTCAGTGTTTTTGAAAATTACATCAATTTTTGTGGTTACCTACTTAAATTTAATATTGTTGTATTTTTTTACCTATTCACCAGCTTTGGATTATTATTATTATTTTTTTTAAATTTAAATTTTAGTAGTTTCTCTTTTTAAATAAAAAAAAAATGAATCTTCGATTCCTTTTTTTTTCTGCCAGGTTACCGTGGTGTAACGATTACATCGTTATTTTTGGCCTGGCCTCTTGACTATAAAATATTTTTAATTTTCTTGTTATTTGTGCGTCGTCGCATCAGATATGGTAGGAGAACGATCACTTGCTCGTTTGTTTCGACGTTAAATAATTTGATTTTTATTTTGAGAATTCATTAAATTCAGTTGATTCTTCAATTTCTTCTACCCTCGTTCCGGGCTGCTGCCACTTTTGAAGAGGGTCCTAGAAAGAGATAGATTTCTCGACACAACTATTTATATTCCTGAAATCAACATTTCAACTCTACCATAAACGATACCGATATTCCAGAAGCCACCTCCATTTTGTTTTAACAATCTGAAACTGTTTGTTCCGGGGACTACCCATTGGAATTTCACTTTACTACTTGGGCAACTAAGGCTCCGACAGAAGACATCGAAAACCAAAAGATAAGATTAAATTAATTACGATTTTTTCAATATTTTCTGACTTAACTTCTAATTGAATTTTTTTAAAGTTTGTAATAAACAATTTAACACTGATTCAAATTTCTTTTATTGCTTGTCTGTATTTTGGCGCCCTTAAATATTTGTTTGGGGGGAGTTAAAGAAAACCAGAAGGAAGCCACGAACCCTGGAGCTAGCAAAGGGTAGTAATTACGTTACAAACTGGCGCCCAACGTTGTTGAAACAATTTCTTTGAGATATTTCTTTATCTTTATATCTTTTTCTCGAAGGGATTGTTTTGGCTACAAACTGGCGACAGTTAAGGGGTAATTACGTTACAATGGCAAATGTCAAAACTGACAAATGTCACAATGCTAAATGTCAAAAATGATAAGTGTCACCATGAAAAATGTCAAAAATGACAAATTTCAAGATGGCAAATGTTCAAGATGTCAAATGACAAATGTTACAATGCTAAATGTCAAAAATGACAACTTTCAAGATGGCAAATGTTAAAGATGTCAAATGACAAATGTCACAATGCTAAATGTCAAAAATGAAAAGTGTCAAAAATGACAAATTTCAAGATGGCAAATGTCTAAGGTGTCAAATGACAAATGTCACAATGCTAAATGTCAAAAATAAAAAGTGTCACCGTGAAAAATGTCAAAAATGACAAATTTCAGGATGGCAAATGTCAAAGATGTCAAATGACAAATGTCACAATGCTAAATGTCAAAAATAAAAAGTGTCACCATGAAAAATGTCAAAAATGACAAATTTCAAGATGGCAAATGTCAAAGATATCAAATGACAAATGTCACAATGCTAAATGTCAAAAATGAAAAGTGTCCCCATGAAAAATGTCAATAATGACAAATTTCAAGATGGCAAATGTCAAAGATGTCAAATGACAAATGTCACAATGCTAAATGTCAAAAATGAAAAGTGTCACCATGAAAAATGTCAAAAATAACAAATTTCAAGATGGCAAATGTCAAAGATGTCAAATGACAAATGTCACAATGCTTAATGTCATAAATGAAAAGTGTCACAATGAAAAATGTCAAAAATGACAAATTTCAAGATGGCAAATGTCAAAACTGACAAATGTCACAATGCTAAATGTCAAAAATGATAAGTGTCACCATGAAAAATGTCAAAAATGACAAATTTCAAGATGGCAAATGTCCAAGATGTTAAATGACAAATGTCACAATGCTAAATGTCAAAAATGACAAATTTCAAGATGGCAAATGTCAAAGATGTCAAATGACAAATGTCACAATGCTAAATGTCAAAAATGAAAAGTGTCACCATAAAAAATGTCAAAAATGACAAATTTCAAGATGGCAAATGTCAAAGATGTCAAATGACAAATGTCACAATGCTAAATGTCAAAAATGAAAAATGTCACCATGAAAAATGTCAAAAATGACAAATTTCAAGATGGCAAATATCAAAGATGTTAAATGACAAAAGCCACAATGCTAAATGTCAAAAATGACAAATTTCAAGATGGCATATGTCAATGATGTCAAATGACAAATGTCACAATGCTAAATGTCAAAAATGAAAAGTGTCACCATGAAAAATGTCAAAAATGACAAATTTCAAGATGGCAAATGTCAAAGATGTCAAATGACAAATGTCACAATGCTAAATGTCAAAAATGAAAAGTGTCACCATGAAAAATGTCAAAAATAACAAATTTCAAGATGGCAAATGTCAAAGATGTCAAATGACAAATGTCACAATGCTAAATGTCAAAAATGAAAAGTGTCACCATGAAAAATGTCAAAAATGACAAATTTTAAGATGGCAAATGTCAAAGATGTCAAATGACAAATGTCACAATGCTAAATGTCAAAAATGAAAAGTGTCACCATGAAAAATGTCAAAAATAACAAATTTCAAGATGGCAAATGTCAAAGATGTCAAATGACAAATGTCACAATGCTAAATGTCAAAAATGAAAAGTGTCACCATGACAAATGTCAAAAATGACAAATTTCAAGATGGCAAATGTCAAAACTGACAAATGTCACAATGCTAAATGTCAAAAATGATAAGTGTCACCATGAAAAATGTCAAAAATGACAAATTTCAAGATGGCAAATGTCCAAGATGTCAAATGACAAATGTCACAATGCTAAATGTCAAAAATGACAAATTTCAAGATGGCAAATGTCAAAGATGTCAAATGACAAATGTCACAATGCTAAATGTCAAAAATGAAAAGTGTCACCATGAAAAATGTCAAAAATGACAAATTTCAAGATGGCAAATGTCAAAGATGTCAAATGACAAATGTCACAATGCTAAATGTCAAAAATGAAAAGTGTCACCATGAAAAATGTCAAAAATAACAAATTTCAAGATGGCAAATGTCAAAGATGTCAAAACTGACAAATGTCACAATGCTAAATGTCAAAAATGATAAGTGTCACCATGAAAAATGTCAAAAATGACAAATTTCAAGATGGCAAATGTCCAAGATGTAAAATGACAAATGTCACAATGCTAAATGTCAAAAATGACAAATTTCAAGATGGCAAATGTCAAAGATGTCAAATGTCAAAGATGTCAAATGACAAATGTCACAATGCTAAATGTCAAAAATGAAAAGTGTCACCATGAAAAATGTTAAAAATGACAAATTTCAAGATGGCAAATGTCAAAGATGTCAAATGACAAATGTCACAATGCTAAATGTCAAAAATGACAAATTTCAAGATGGCAAATGTCAAAGATGTCAAATGACAAATGTCACAATGCTAAATGTCAAAAATGAAAAGTGTCACCATGAAAAATGTCAAAAATGACAAATTTCAAGATGGCAAATGTCAAAGATGTCAAATGACAAATGTCACAATGCTAAATGTCAAAAATGACAAATTTCAAGATGGCAAATGTCAAAGATGTCAAATGACAAATGTCACAATGCTAAATGTCAAAAATGAAAAGTGTCACCATGAAAAATATCAAAAATAACAAATTTCAAGATGGCAAATGTCAAAGATGTCAAATGACAAATGTCACAATGCTAAATGTCAAAAATGAAAAGTGTCACCATGAAAAATGTCAAAAATGACAAATTTCAAGATGGCAAATGTCAAAGATGTCAAATGACAAATGCCACAATGCTAAATGTCAAAAATGAAAAGTGTCACCATGAAAAATGTCAAAAATGACAAATTTCAAGATGGCAAATGTCAAAGATGTCAAATGACAAATGTCACAATGCTAAATGTCAAAAATGAAAATTGTCACCATGAAAAATGTCAAAAATGACAAATTTCAAGATGGCAAATGTCAAAGATGTCAAATGACAAATGTCACAATGCTAAATGTCAAAAATGAAAAGTATCACCATGAAAAATGTCAAAAATGACAAATTTCAAGATGGCAAATGTCAAAACTGACAAATGTCACAATGCTAAATGTCAAAAATGATAAGTGTCACCATGAAAAATGTCAAAAATGACAAATTTCAAGATGGCAAATGTCCAAGATGTCAAATGACAAATGTCACAATGCTAAATGTCAAAAATGAAAAGTGTCACCATGAAAAATGTCAAAAATGACAAATTTCAAGATGGCAAATGTCAAAGATGTCAAATGACAAATTTCAAGATGGCAAATGTCTAAGATGTCAAATGACAAATGTCACAATGCTAAATGTCAAAAATGAAAAGTGTCACCGTGAAAAATGTCAAAAATGACAAATTTCAAGATGGCAAATTTCAATGATGTCAAATGACAAATGTCACAATGCTAAATGTCAAAAATGAAAAGTGTCCCGATGAAAAATGTCAATAATGATAAATTTCAAGATGGCAAATGTCAAAGATGTCAAATGACAAATGTCAAAAATGAAAAGTGTCACCATGAAAAATGTCAAAAATGACAAATTTCAAGATGGCAAATGTCAAAGATGTCGAATATGACAAATGCCACAATGCTAAATTTCAAAAATGAAAAGTGTCACCATGAAAAATGTCAAAAATGACAAATTTCAAGATGGCAAATGTCAAAGATGTCAAATGACAAATGTCACAATGCTAAATGTCAAAAATGAAAAGTGTCACCATGAAAAATGTCAAAAGTGACAAATTTCAAGATGGCAAATGTCAAAGATGTCAAATGACAAATGTCACAATGCTAAATGTCAAAAATGAAAAGTGTCACCATGAAAAATGTCAAAAATGACAAATTTCAAGATGGCAAATGTCAAAGATGTCAAATGACAAATGTCACAATGCTAAATGTCAAAAATGAAAAGTATCACCATGAAAAATGTCAAAAATGACAAATTTCAAGATGGCAAATGTCAAAACTGACAAATGTCACAATGCTAAATGTCCAAAATGATAAGTGTCACCATGAAAAATGTCAAAAATGACAAATTTCAAGATGGCAAATGTCAAAGATGTCAAATGACAAATTTCAAGATGGCAAATGTCTAAGATGTCAAATGACAAATGTCACAATGCTAAATGTCAAAAATGAAAAGTGTCACCGTGAAAAATGTCAAAAATGACAAATTTCAAGATGGCAAATGTCAAAGATGTCAAATGACAAATTTCAAGATGGCAAATGTCTAAGATGTCAAATGACAAATGTCACAATGCTAAATGTCAAAAATGAAAAGTGTCACGGTGAAAAATGTCAAAAATGACAAATTTCAAGATGGCAAATTTCAATGATGTCAAATGACAAATGTCACAATGCTAAATGTCAAAAATGAAAAGTGTCCCGATGAAAAATGTCAATAATGATAAATTTCAAGATGGCAAATGTCAAAGATGTCAAATGACAAATGTCAAATTGAAAAGTGTCACCATGAAAAATGTCAAAAATGACAAATTTCAAGATGGCAAATGTCAAAGATGTCGAATATAACAAATGCCACAATGCTAAATGTCAAAAATGAAAAGTGTCACCATGAAAAATGTCAAAAATGACAAATTTCAAGATGGCAAATGTCAAAGATGTCAAATGACAAATGTCACAATGCTAAATGTCAAAAATGAAAAGTGTTACCATGAAAAATGTCAAAAATGACAAATTTCAAGATGGCAAATATCAAAGATGTCAA
The DNA here is from genome assembly GCA_964028335.1 of Altica lythri. Classification (NCBI taxonomy): domain Eukaryota; kingdom Metazoa; phylum Arthropoda; class Insecta; order Coleoptera; family Chrysomelidae; genus Altica; species Altica lythri. Next base: position 8,969,532 of record OZ034800.1, on the reverse strand, counting down.
ATGACAAATGTCACAATGCTAAATGTCAAAAATGACAAATTTCAAGATGGCAAATGTCAAAGATGTCAAATGACAAATGTCACAATGCTAAATGTCAAAAATGAAAAGTGTCACCATGAAAAATGTCAAAAATGACAAATTTCAAGATGGCAACTGTCAAAGATGTCAAATGACAAATGTCACAATGCTAAATGTCAAAAATGAAAAGTGTCACCATGAAAAATGTCAAAAATAACAAATTTCAAGATGGCAAATGTCAAAGATGTCAAATGACAAATGTCACAATGCTAAATGTCAAAAATGAAAAGTGTCACCATGAAAAATGTCAAAAATGACAAATTTCAAGATGGCAAATGTCAAAGATGTCAAATGACAAATGTCACAATGCTAAATGTCAAAAATGAAAAGTGTCACCATGAAAAATGTCAAAAATAACAAATTTTAAGATGGCAAATGTCAAAGATGTCAAATGACAAATGTCACAATGCTAAATGTCAAAAATAAAAAGTGTCACCATGAAAAATGTCAAAAATGAAAAATTTCAAGATGGCAAATGTCAAAACTGACAAATGTCACAATGCTAAATGTCAAAAAGGATAAGTGTCACCATAAAAAATGTCAAAAATGACAAATTTCAAGATGGCAAATGTCAAAGATGTCAAATGACAAATGTCACAATGCTAAATGTCAAAAATGAAAAGTGTCACCATGAAAAATGTCAAAAATGACAAATTTCAAGATGGCAAATGTCAAAGATGTCAAATGACAAATGTCACAATGCTAAATGTCAAAAATGAAAAGTGTCACCATGAAAAATGTCAAAAATGACAAATTTCAAGATGGCAAATGTCAAAGATGTCAAATGACAAATGTCACAATGCTAAATGTCAAAAATGAAAAGTGTCACCATGAAAAATGTAAAAATGACAAATTTCAAGATGGCAAATGTCAAAGATGTCAAATGACAAATGTCACAATGCTAAATGTCAAAAATGACAAATTTCAAGATGGCAAATGTCAAAGATGTCAAATGACAAATGTTACAATGCTAAATGTCTAAAATGAAAAGTGTCACCATGAAAAATATCAAAAATGACAAATTTCAAGATGGCAAATGTCAAAGATGTCAAATGACAAATGTCACAATGCTAAATGTCAAAAATGAAAAGTGTCACCATGAAAAATGTCAAAAATAACAAATTTCAAGATGGCAAATGTCAAAGATGTCAAATGACAAATGTCACAATGCTAAATGTCAAAAATGAAAAGTGTCACCATAAAAAATGTCAAAAATGACAAATTTCAAGATGGCAAATGTCAAAGATGTCAAATGACAAATGTCACAATGTTAATGTCAAAAATGAAAAGTGTCACCATGAAAAATGTCAAAAATGACAAATTTCAAGATGGCAAATGTCAAAGATGTCAAATGACAAATGTCACAATGCTAAATGAAAAGTGTCACCATGAAAAATGTCAAAAATGACAAATTTCAAGATGGCAAATGTCAAAGATGTCAAATGACAAATGTCACAATGCTAAATGTCAAAAATGAAAAGTATCACCATGAAAAATGTCAAAAATGACAAATTTCAAGATGGCAAATGTCAAAACTGACAAATGTCACAATGCTAAATGTCAAAAATGATAAGTGTCACCATAAAAAATGTCAAAAATGACAAATTTCAAGATGGCAAATGTCAAAGATGTCAAATGACAAATTTCAAGATGGCAAATGTCTAAGATGTCAAATGACAAATGTCACAATGCTAAATGTCAAAAATGAAAAGTGTCACCGTGAAAAATGTCAAAAATGACAAATTTCAAGATGGCAAATTTCAATGATGTCAAATGACAAATGTCACAATGCTAAATGTCAAAAATGAAAAGTGTCCCGATGAAAAATGTCAATAATGATAAATTTCAAGATGGCAAATGTCAAAGATGTCAAATGACAAATGTCAAAAATGAGAAGTGTCACCATGAAAAATGTCAAAAATGACAAATTTCAAGATGGCAAATGTCAAAGATGTCGAATATGACAAATGTCACAATGCTAAATGTCAAAAATGAAAAGTGTCACCATGAAAAATGTCAAAAATGACAAATTTCAAGATGGCAAATGTCAAAGATGTCAAATGACAAATGTCACAATGCTAAATGTTAAAAATGAAAAGTGTCACCATGAAAAATGTCAAAAATGACAAATTTCAAGATGGCAAATATCAAAGATGTCAAATGACAAATGTCACAATGCTAAATGACAAATTTCAAGATGGCAAATGTCAAAGATGTCACATGACAAATGTCACAATGCTAAATGTCAAAAATGAAAAGTGTCACCATGAAAAATGTCAAAAATGACAAATTTCAAGATGGCAAATGTCAAAGATGTCAAATGACAAATGTCACAATGCTAAATGTCAAAAATGAAAAGTGTCACCATGAAAAATGTCAAAAATAACAAATTTCAAGATGGCAAATGTCAAAGATGTCAAATGACAAATGTCACAATGCTAAATGTCAAAAATGAAAAGTGTCACCATGAAAAATGTCAAAAATGACAAATTTCAAGATGGCAAATGTCAAAGATGTCAAATGACAAATGTCACAATGCTAAATGTCAAAAATGAAAAGTGTCACCATGAAAAATGTCAAAAATAACAAATTTTAAGATGGCAAATGTCAAAGATGTCAAATGACAAATGTCACAATGCTAAATGTCAAAAATGAAAAGTGTCACCATGAAAAATGTCAAAAATGAAAAATTTCAAGATGGCAAATGTCAAAACTGACAAATGTCACAATGCTAAATGTCAAAGATGTCAAATGACAAATGTCACAATGCTAAATGTCAAAAATGAAAAGTGTCACCATGAAAAATGTCAAAAATGACAAATTTCAAGATGGCAAATGTCAAAGATGTCAAATGACAAATGTCACAATGCTAAATGTCAAAAATGAAAATTGTCACCATGAAAAATGTCAAAAATGACAAATTTCAAGATGGCAAATGTCAAAGATGTCAAATGACAAATGTCACAATGCTAAATGTCAAAAATGAAAAGTATCACCATGAAAAATGTCAAAAATGACAAATTTCAAGATGGCAAATGTCAAAACTGACAAATGTCACAATGCTAAATGTCAAAAATGATAAGTGTCACCATGAAAAATGTCAAAAATGACAAATTTCAAGATGGCAAATGTCCAAGATGTCAAATGACAAATGTCACAATGCTAAATGTCAAAAATGAAAAGTGTCACCATGAAAAATGTCAAAAATGACAAATTTCAAGATGGCAAATGTCAAAGATGTCAAATGACAAATTTCAAGATGGCAAATGTCTAAGATGTCAAATGACAAATGTCACAATGCTAAATGTCAAAAATGAAAAGTGTCACCGTGAAAAATGTCAAAAATGACAAATTTCAAGATGGCAAATTTCAATGATGTCAAATGACAAATGTCACAATGCTAAATGTCAAAAATGAAAAGTGTCCCGATGAAAAATGTCAATAATGATAAATTTCAAGATGGCAAATGTCAAAGATGTCAAATGACAAATGTCAAAAATGAAAAGTGTCACCATGAAAAATGTCAAAAATGACAAATTTCAAGATGGCAAATGTCAAAGATGTCAAATATGACAAATGCCACAATGCTAAATGTCAAAAATGAAAAGTGTCACCATGAAAAATGTCAAAAATGACAAATTTCAAGATGGCAAATGTCAAAGATGTCAAATGACAAATGTCACAATGCTAAATGTCAAAAATGAAAAGTGTCACCATGAAAAATGTCAAAAATGACAAATTTCAAGATGGCAAATGTCAAAGATGTCAAATGACAAATGTCACAATGCTAAATGTCAAAAATGAAAAGTGTCACCATGAAAAATGTCAAAAATGACAAATTTCAAGATGGCAAATGTCAAAGATGTCAAATGACAAATGTCACAATGCTAAATGTCAAAAATGAAAAGTATCACCATGAAAAATGTCAAAAATGACAAATTTCAAGATGGCAAATGTCAAAACTGACAAATGTCACAATGCTAAATGTCAAAAATGATAAGTGTCACCATGAAAAATGTCAAAAATGAAAAATTTCAAGATGGCAAATGTCAAAGATGTCAAATGACAAATTTCAAGATGGCAAATGTCTAAGATGTCAAATGACAAATGTCACAATGCTAAATAACAAAAATGAAAAGTGTCACCGTGAAAAATGTCAAAAATGACAAATTTCAAGATGGCAAATGTCAAAGATGTCAAATGACAAATTTCAAGATGGCAAATGTCTAAGATGTCAAATGACAAATGTCACAATGCTAAATGTCAAAAATGAAAAGTGTCACCGTGAAAAATGTCAAAAATGACAAATTTCAAGATGGCAAATTTCAATGATGTCAAATGACAAATGTCACAATGCTAAATGTCAAAAATGAAAAGTGTCCCGATGAAAAATGTCAATAATGATAAATTTCAAGATGGCAAATGTCAAAGATGTCAAATGACAAATGTCAAATTGAAAAGTGTCACCATGAAAAATGTCAAAAATGACAAGTTTCAAGATGGCAAATGTCAAAGATGTCGAATATGACAAATGCCACAATGCTAAATGTCAAAAATGAAAAGTGTCACCATGAAAAATGTCAAAAATGACAAATTTCAAGATGGCAAATGTCAAAGATGTCAAATGACAAATGTCACAATGCTAAATGTCAAAAATGAAAAGTGTCACCATGAAAAATGTCAAAAATGACAAATTTCAAGATGGCAAATATCAAAGATGTCAAATGACAAATGTCACAATGCTAAATGTCAAAAATGACAAATTTCAAGATGGCAAATGTCAAAGATGTCAAATGACAAATGTCGCAATGCTAAATGTCAAAAATGAAAAGTGTCACCATGAAAAATGTCAAAAATGACAAATTTCAAGATGGCAACTGTCAAAGATGTCAAATGACAAATGTCACAATGCTAAATGTCAAAAATGAAAAGTGTCACCATGAAAAATGTCAAAAATAACAAATTTCAAGATGGCAAATGTCAAAGATGTCAAATGACAAATGTCACAATGCTAAATGTCAAAAATGAAAAGTGTCACCATGAAAAATGTCAAAAATGACAAATTTCAAGATGGCAAATGTCAAAGATGTCAAATGACAAATGTCACAATGCTAAATGTCAAAAATGAAAAGTGTCACCATGAAAAATGTCAAAAATAACAAATTTTAAGATGGCAAATGTCAAAGATGTCAAATGACAAATGTCACAATGCTAAATGTCAAAAATGAAAAGTGTCACCATGAAAAATGTCAAAAATGAAAAATTTCAAGATGGCAAATGTCAAAACTGACAAATGTCACAATGCTAAATGTCAAAAATGATAAGTGTCACCATAAAAAATGTCAAAAATGACAAATTTCAAGATGGCAAATGTCAAAGATGTCAAATGACAAATGTCACAATGCTAAATGTCAAAAATGAAAAGTGTCACCATGAAAAATGTCAAAAATGACAAATTTCAAGATGGCAAATGTCAAAGATGTCAAATGACAAATGTCACAATGCTAAATGTCAAAAATGAAAAGTGTCACCATGAAAAATGTCAAAAATGACAAATTTCAAGATGGCAAATGTCAAAGATGTCAAATGACAAATGTCACAATGCTAAATGTCAAAAATGAAAAGTGTCACCATGAAAAATGTAAAAATGACAAATTTCAAGATGGCAAATGTCAAAGATGTCAAATGACAAATGTCACAATGCTAAATGTCAAAAATGACAAATTTCAAGATGGCAAATGTCAAAGATGTCAAATGACAAATGTTACAATGCTAAATGTCAAAAATGAAAAGTGTCACCATGAAAAATGTCAAAAATGACAAATTTCAAGATGGCAAATGTCAAAGATGTCAAATGACAAATGTCACAATGCTAAATGTCAAAAATGAAAAGTGTCACCATGAAAAATGTCAAAAATAACAAATTTCAAGATGGCAAATGTCAAAGATGTCAAATGACAAATGTCACAATGCTAAATGTCAAAAATGAAAAGTGTCACCATGAAAAATGTCAAAAATGACAAATTTCAAGATGGCAAATGTCAAAGATGTCAAATGACAAATGTCACAATGTTAATGTCAAAAATGAAAAGTGTCACCATGAAAAATGTCAAAAATGACAAATTTCAAGATGGCAAATGTCAAAGATGTCAAATGACAAATGTCACAATGCTAAATGTCAAAAATGAAAAGTGTCACCATGAAAAATGTCAAAAATGACAAATTTCAAGATGGCAAATGTCAAAGATGTCAAATGACAAATGTCACAATGCTAAATGTCAAAAATGAAAAGTATCACCATGAAAAATGTCAAAAATGACAAATTTCAAGATGGCAAATGTCAAAACTGACAAATGTCACAATGCTAAATGTCAAAAATGATAAGTGTCACCATGAAAAATGTCAAAAATGACAAATTTCAAGATGGCAAATGTCCAAGATGTCAAATGACAAATGTCACAATGCTAAATGTCAAAAATGAAAAGTGTCACCATGAAAAATGTCAAAAAGGACAAATTTCAAGATGGCAAATGTCAAAGATGTCAAATGACAAATTTCAAGATGGCAAATGTCTAAGATGTCAAATGACAAATGTCACAATGCTAAATGTCAAAAATGAAAAGTGTCACCGTGAAAAATGTCAAAAATGACAAATTTCAAGATGGCAAATTTCAATGATGTCAAATGACAAATGTCACAATGCTAAATGTCAAAAATGAAAAGTGTCCCGATGAAAAATGTCAATAATGATAAATTTCAAGATGGCAAATGTCAAAGATGTCAAATGACAAATGTCAAAAATGAAAAGTGTCACCATGAAAAATGTCAAAAATGACAAATTTCAAGATGGCAAATGTCAAAACTGACAAATGTCACAATGCTAAATGTCAAAAATGAAAAGTGTCACCATGAAAAATGTCAAAAATGACAAATTTCAAGATGGCAAATGTCAAAGATGTCAAATGACAAATGTCACAATGCTAAATGTCAAAAATGAAAAGTGTCACCATGAAAAATGTCAAAAATGACAAATTTCAAGATGGCAAATATCAAAGATGTCAAATGACAAATGTCACAATGCTAAATGTCAAAAATGACAAATTTCAAGATGGCAAATGTCAAAGATGTCACATGACAAATGTCACAATGCTAAATGTCAAAAATGAAAAGTGTCACCATGAAAAATGTCAAAAATGACAAATTTCAAGATGGCAAATGTCAAAGATGTCAAATGACAAATGTCACAATGCTAAATGTCAAAAATGAAAAGTGTCACCATGAAAAATGTCAAAAATAACAAATTTCAAGATGGCAAATGTCAAAGATGTCAAATGACAAATGTCACAATGCTAAATGTCAAAAATGAAAAGTGTCACCATGAAAAATGTCAAAAATGACAAATTTCAAGATGGCAAATGTCAAAGATGTCAAATGACAAATGTCACAATGCTAAATGTCAAAAATGAAAAGTGTCACCATGAAAAATGTCAAAAATAACAAATTTTAAGATGGCAAATGTCAAAGATGTCAAATGACAAATGTCACAATGCTAAATGTCAAAAATGAAAAGTGTCACCATAAAAAATGTCAAAAATGAAAAATTTCAAGATGGCAAATGTCAAAACTGACAAATGTCACAATGCTAAATGTCAAAAATGATAAGTGTCACCATAAAAAATGTCAAAAATGACAAATTTCAAGATGGCAAATGTCAAAGATGTCAAATGACAAATGTCACAATGCTAAATGTCAAAAATGAAAAGTGTCACCATGAAAAATGTCAAAAATGACAAATTTCAAGATGGCAAATGTCAAAGATGTCAAATGACAAATGTCACAATGCTAAATGTCAAAAATGAAAAGTGTCACCATGAAAAATGTCAAAAATAACAAATTTCAAGATAGCAAATGTCAAAGATGTCAAATGACAAATGTCACAATGCTAAATGTCAAAAATGAAAAGTATCACCATGAAAAATGTCAAAAATAACAAATTTCAAGATGGCAAATGTCAAAGATGTCAAATGACAAATGTCACAATGCTAAATGTCAAAAATGAAAAGTGTCACCATGAAAAATGTCAAAAATGACAAATTTCAAGATGGCAAATGTCAAAGATGTCAAATGACAAATGTCACAATGCTAAATGTCAAAAATGAAAAGTGTCACCATGAAAAATGTAAAAATGACAAATTTCAAGATGGCAAATGTCAAAGATGTCAAATGACAAATGTCACAATGCTAAATGTCAAAAATGAAAAGTGTCCCCATGAAAAATGTCAATAATGACAAATTTCAAGATGGCAAATGTCAAAACTGACAAATATCACAATGCTAAATGTCAAAAATAATAAGTGTCACCATGAAAAATGTCAAAAATGACAAATTTCAAGATGGCAAATGTCCAAGATGTCAAATGACAAATTTCAAGATGGCAAATGTCAAAGATGTCAAATGACAAATGTCAAAAATGAAAAGTGTCACCATGAAAAATGTCAAAAATGACAAATTTCAAGATGGCAAATGTCAAAGATGTCAAATGACAAATGTCACAATGCTAAATGTCAAAAATGAAAAGTGTCACCATGAAAAATGTCAAAAATGACAAATTTCAAGATGGCAAATGTCAAAGATGTCAAATGACAAATGTCACAATGCTAAATGTCAAAAATGAAAAGTGTCCCCATGAAAAATGTCAATAATGACAAATTTCAAGATGGCAAATGTCAAAACTGACAAATATCACAATGCTAAATGTCAAAAATAATAAGTGTCACCATGAAAAATTTCAAAAATGACAAATTTCAAGATGGCAAATGTCCAAGATGTCAAATGAAAAATTTCAAGATGGCAAATGTCAAAGATGTCAAATGACAAATGTCAAAAATGAAAAGTGTCACCATGAAAAATGTCAAAAATGACAAATTTCAAGATGGCAAATGTCAAAGATGTCAAATGACAAATGTCACAATGCTAAATGTCAAAAATGAAAAGTGTCACCATGAAAAATGTCAAAAATAACAAATTTCAAGATGGCAAATGTCAAAGATGTCAAATGACAAATGTCACAATGCTAAATGCCAAAAATGAAAAGTGTCACCATGAAAAATGTCAAAAATGACAAATTTCAAGATGGCAAATGTCGAAGATGTCAAATGACAAATGTCACAATGCTAAATGTCAAAAATGAAAAGTGTCACCATGAAAAATGTCAAAAATGACAAATTTCAAGATGGCAAATGTCAAAGATGTCAAATGACAAATGTCACAATGCTAAATGTCAAAAATGAAAAGTGTTACCATGAAAAATGTCAAAAATGACAAATTTCAAGATGGCAAATGTCAAAGATATCAAATGACAAATGTCACAATGCTAAATGTCAAAAATGAAAAGTGTCACCATGAAAAATGTCAAAAATGACAAATTTCAAGATGGCAAATGTCAAAACTGACAAATGTCACAATGCTAAATGTCAAAAATGATAAGTGTCACCATGCAAAATGTCAAAAATGACAAATTTCAAGATGGCAAATGTCAAAGATGTCAAATGACAAATGTCACAATGCTAAATGTCAAAAATGAAAAGTGTCACCATGAAAAATGTCAAAAATGTCAAAGATGACAAATATCACAATGCTAAATGTCAAAAATGAAAAGTGTCACCATAAAAAATGTCAAAAATGACAAATTTCAAGATGGCAAATATCAAAACTGACAAATGTCACAATGCTAAATGTCAAAAATAATAAGTGTCACCATGAAAAATCTCAAAAATGACAAATTTCAAGATGGCAAATGTCCAAGATGTCAAATGACAAATGTCACAATGCTAAATGTCAAAAATGAAAAGTGTCACCATGAAAAATGTCAAAAATGACAAATTTCAAGATGGCAAATGTCAAAGATGTCGAATATGACAAATGTCACAATGCTAAATGTCAAAAATGAAAAGTGTCACCATGAAAAATGTCAAAAATGACAAATTTCAAGATGGCAAATATCAAAGATGTCAAATGACAAATGTCACAATGCTAAATGTCAAAAATGAAAAGTGTCACCATGAAAAATGTCAAAAATGACAAATTTTAAGATGGCAAATATCAAAGATGTCAAAAGACAAATGTCACAATGCTAAATGTCAAAAATGACAAATTTCAAGATGGCAAATGTCAATGATGTCAAATGACAAATGTCACAATGCTAAATGTCAAAAATGAAAAGTGTCACCATGAAAAATGTCAAAAATGACAAATTTCAAGATGGCAAATGTCAAAGATGTCAAATGACAAATGTCACAATGCTAAATGTCAAAAATGAAAAGTGTCACCATAAAAAATGTCAAAAATGACAAATTTCAAGATGGCAAATGTCAAAGATGTCAAATGACAAATGTCACAATGCTAAATGTCAAAAATGAAAAATGTCACCATGAAAAATGTCAAAAATGTCAAAGATGACAACTGTCACAATGCTAAATGTTAAAAATGAAAAGTGTCACCATGAAAAATGTCAAAAATGACAAATTTTAAGATGGCAAATATCAAAGATGTCAAAAGACAAATGTCACAATGCTAAATGTCAAAAATGACAAATTTCAAGATGGTAAATGTCAAAGATGTCAAATGACAAATGGCACAATGCTAAATGTCAAAAATGAAAAGTGTCACCATGAAAAATGTCAAAAATGACAAATTTCAAGATGGCAAATGTCAAAGATGTCAAATGACAAATGTCACAATGCTAAATGTCAAAAATGAAAAGTGTCACCATGAAAAATGTCAAAAATAACAAATTTCAAGATGGCAAATGTCAAAGATGTCAAATGACAAATGTCACAATGCTAAATGTCAAAAATGAAAAGTGTCACCATGAAAAATGTCAAAAATGACAAATTTCAAGATGGCAAATGTTAAACATGTCAAATGACAAATGTCACAATGCTAAATGTCAAAAATGAAAAGTGTCACCATAAAAAATGTCAAAAATGACAAATTTCAAGATGGCAAATGTCAAAGATGTCAAATGACAAATGTCACAATGCTAAATGTCAAAAATGAAAAGTGTCACCATGAAAAATGTCAAAAATGTCAAAGATGACAAATGTCACAATGCTAAATGTCAAAAATGAAAAGTGTCACCATGAAAAATGTCAAAAATGACAAATTTCAAGATGGCAAATGTCAAAACTGACAAATGTCACAATGATAAATGTCAAAAATGATAAGTGTCACCATGAAAAATGTCAAAAATGACAAATTTCAAGATGGCAAATGTCCAAGATGTCAAATGACAAATGTCACAATGCTAAATGTCAAAAATGAAAAGTGTCACCATGAAAAATGTTAAAAATGACAAATTTTAAGATGGCAAATGTCAAAGATGTCAAATGACAAATGTCACAATGCTAAATGTCAAAAATTAAAAGTGTCAAAAATGACAAACTTCAAGATGGCAAATGTCAAAGATGTCAAATGACAAATGTCACAATGCTAAATGTCAAAAATGAAAAGTGTCACCATAAAAAATGTCAAAAATGACAAATTTCAAGATGGCAAATGTCAAAGATGGCAAATGTCAAAGATGTCAAATGACAAATGTCACAATGCTAAATGTCAAAAATGAAAAGTGTCACCATGAAAAATGTCAAAAATAACAAATTTCAAGATGGCAAATGTCAAAGATGTCAAATGACAAATGTCACAATGCTAAATGTCAAAAATGAAAAGTGTCACCATGACAAATGTCAAAAATGACAAATTTCAAGATGGCAAATGTCAAAACTGACAAATGTCACAATGCTAAATGTCAAAAATGATAAGTGTCACCATGAAAAATGTCAAAAATGACAAATTTCAAAATAGCAAATGTCCAAGATGTCAAATGACAAATGTCACAATGCTAAATGTCAAAAATGACAAATTTCAAGATGGCAAATGTCAAAGATGTCAAATGACAAATGGCACAATGCTAAATGTCAAAAATGAAAAGTGTCACCATGAAAAATGTCAAAAATGACAAATTTCAAGATGGCAAATGTCAAAGATGTCAAATGACAAATGTCACAATGCTAAATGTCAAAAATAAAAAGTGTCACCATGAAAAATGTCAAAAATAACAAATTTCAAGATGGCCAATGTCAAAGATGTCAAATGACAAATGTCACAATGCTAAATGTCAAAAATAAAAAGTGTCACCATGAAAAATGTAAAAATGACAAATTTCAAGATGGCAAATGTCAAAGATGTCAAATGACACATGTCACAATGCTAAATGTCAAAAATGAAAAGTGTCACCATGAAAAATGTCAAAAATAACAAATTTCAAGATGGCAAATGTCAAAGATGTCAAATGACAAATGTCACAATGCTAAATGTCAAAAATGAAAAGTGTCACCATGAAAAATGTCAAAAATGACAAATTTCAAGATGGCAAATGTTAAACATGTCAAATGACAAATGTCACAATGCTAAATGTCAAAAATGAAAAGTGTCACCATAAAAAATGTCAAAAATGACAAATTTCAAGATGGCAAATGTCAAAGATGTCAAATGACAAATGTCACAATGCTAAATGTCAAAAATGAAAAGTGTCACCATGAAAAATGTCAAAAATGTCAAAGATGACAAATGTCACAATGCTAAATGTCAAAAATGAAAAGTGTCACCATGAAAAATGTCAAAAATGACAAATTTCAAGATGGCAAATGTCAAAACTGACAAATGTCACAATGATAAATGTCAAAAATGATAAGTGTCACCATGAAAAATGTCAAAAATGACAAATTTCAAGATGGCAAATGTCCAAGATGTCAAATGACAAATGTCACAATGCTAAATGTCAAAAATGAAAAGTGTCACCATGAAAAATGTTAAAAATGACAAATTTTAAGATGGCAAATGTCAAAGATGTCAAATGACAAATGTCACAATGCTAAATGTCAAAAATTAAAAGTGTCAAAAATGACAAACTTCAAGATGGCAAATGTCAAAGATGTCAAATGACAAATGTCACAATGCTAAATGTCAAAAATGAAAAGTGTCACCATGAAAAATGTCAAAAATGACAAATTTCAAGATGGCAAATTTCAAGATGGCAAATGTCAAAGATGTCAAATGACAAATGTCACAATGCTAAATGTCAAAAATAAAAAGTGTCACCATGAAAAATGTCAAAAATAACAAATTTCAAGATGGCAAATGTCAAAGGTGTCAAATGGCAAATGTCACAATGCTAAATGTCAAAAATAAAAAGTGTCACCATGAAAAATGTAAAAATGACAAATTTCAAGATGGCAAATGACACATGTCACAATGCTAAATGTCAAAAATGAAAAGTGTCACCATGAAAAATGTCAAAAATGACAAATTTCAAGATGGCAAATGTCAAAGATGTCAAATGACAAATGTCACAATGCTAAATGTCAAAAATGAAAAGTGTCACCATGAAAAATGTCAAAAATGTCAAAGATGACAAATGTCACAATGCCTAATTTCAAAAATGAAAAGTGTCACCATGAAAAATGTCAAAAATGACAAATTTCAAGATGGCAAATGTCACAATGCTAAATGTCAAAAATGATAAGTGTCACCATGAAAAATCTCAAAAATGACAAATTTCAAGATGGCAAATGTCCAAGATGTCAAATGACAAATGTCACAATGCTAAATGTCAAAAATAAAAAGTGTTACCATGAAAAATGTCAAAAATGACAAATTTTAAGATGGCAAATGTCAAAGATGTCAAATGACAAATGTCACAATGCTAAATGTCAAAAATGAAAAGTGTCAAAAGTGACAAATTTCAAGATGGCAAATGTCTAAGATGTCAAATGTCAAATGTCACAATGCTAAATGTCAAAAATGAAAAGTGTCACCGTGAAAAATGTCAAAAATGGCAAATTTCAAGATGGCAAATGTCAAAGATGTCAAATGACAAATGTCGCAATGCTAAATGTCAAAAATGAAAAGTGTCACCATGAAAAATGTCAAAAATGACAAATTTCAAGATGGCAAATGTCAAAACTGACAAATGTCACAATGATAAATGTCAAAAATGATAAGTGTCACCATGAAAAATGTCAAAAATGACAAATTTCAAGATGGCAAATGTCCAAGATGTCAAATGACAAATGTCACAATGCTAAATGTCAAAAATGAAAAGTGTCACCATGAAAAATGTTAAAAATGACAAATTTTAGAATGGCAAATGTCAAAGATGTCAAATGACAAATGTCACAATGCTAAATGTCAAAAATTAAAAGTGTCAAAAATGACAAACTTCAAGATGGCAAATGTCAAAGATGTCAAATGACAAATGTCACAATGCTAAATGTCAAAAATGAAAAGTGTCACCATGAAAAATGTCAAAAATGACAAATTTCAAGATGGCAAATTTCAAGATGGCAAATGTCAAAGATGTCAAATGACAAATGTCACAATGCTAAATGTCAAAAATAAAAAGTGTCACCATGAAAAATGTCAAAAATAACAAATTTCAAGATGGCAAATGTCAAAGATGTCAAATGACAAATGTCACAATGCTAAATGTCAAAAATAAAAAGTGTCACCATGAAAAATGTAAAAATGACAAATTTCAAGATGGCAAATGTCAAAGATGTCAAATGACACATGTCACAATGCTAAATGTCAAAAATGAAAAGTGTCACCATGAAAAATGTCAAAAATGACAAATTTCAAGATGGCAAATGTCAAAGATGTCAAATGACAAATGTCACAATGCTAAATGTCAAAAATGAAAAGTGTCACCATGAAAAATGTCAAAAATGTCAAAGATGACAAATGTCACAATGCCTAATGTCAAAAATGAAAAGTGTCACCATGAAAAATGTCAAAAATGACAAATTTCAAGATGGCAAATGTCACAATGCTAAATGTCAAAAATGATAAGTGTCACCATGAAAAATCTCAAAAATGACAAATTTCAAGATGGCAAATGTCCAAGATGTCAAATGACAAATGTCACAATGCTAAATGTCAAAAATGAAAAGTGTTACCATGAAAAATGTCAAAAATGACAAATTTTAAGATGGCAAATGTCAAAGATGTCAAATGACAAATGTCACAATGCTAAATGTCAAAAATGAAAAGTGTCAAAAGTGACAAATTTCAAGATGGCAAATGTCTAAGATGTCAAATGTCACAATGCTAAATGTCAAAAATGAAAAGTGTCACCGTGAAAAATGTCAAAAATGGCAAATTTCAAGATGGCAAATGTCAAAGATGTCAAATGACAAATGTCACAATGCTAAATGTCAAAAATGAAAAGTGTCACCATGAAAAATGTCAAAAATGACAAATTTCAAGATGGCAAATGTCAAAACTGACAAATGTCACAATGATAAATGTCAAAAATGATAAGTGTCACCATGAAAAATGTCAAAAATGACAAATTTCAAGATGGCAAATGTCCAAGATGTCAAATGACAAATGTCACAATGCTAAATGTCAAAAATGAAAAGTGTCACCATGAAAAATGTTAAAAATGACAAATTTTAAGATGGCAAATGTCAAAGATGTCAAATGACAAATGTCACAATGCTAAATATCAAAAAATTAAAAGTGTCAAAAATGACAAACTTCAAGATGGCAAATGTCAAAGATGTCAAATGACAAATGTCACAATGCTAAATGTCAAAAATGAAAAGTGTCACCATGAAAAATGTCAAAAATGACAAATTTCAAGATGGCAAATTTCAAGATGGCAAATGTCAAAGATGTCAAATGACAAATGTCACAATGCTAAATGTCAAAAATAAAAAGTGTCACCATGAAAAATGTCAAAAATAACAAATTTCAAGATGGCAAATGTCAAAGATGTCAAATGACAAATGTCACAATGCTAAATGTCAAAAATAAAAAGTGTCACCATGAAAAATGTAAAAATGACAAATTTCAAGATGGCAAATGTCAAAGATGTCAAATGACACATGTCACAATGCTAAATGTCAAAAATGAAAAGTGTCACCATGAAAAATGTCAAAAATGACAAATTTCAAGATGGCAAATGTCAAAGATGTCAAATGACAAATGTCACAATGCTAAATGTCAAAAATGAAAAGTGTCACCATGAAAAATGTCAAAAATGTCAAAGATGACAAATGTCACAATGCCTAATGTCAAAAATGAAAAGTGTCACCATGAAAAATGTCAAAAATGACAAATTTCAAGATGGCAAATGTCACAATGCTAAATGTCAAAAATGATAAGTGTCACCATGAAAAATCTCAAAAATGACAAATTTCAAGATGGCAAATGTCCAAGATGTCAAATGACAAATGTCACAATGCTAAATGTCAAAAATGAAAAGTGTTACCATGAAAAATGTCAAAAATGACAAATTTTAAGATTGCAAATGTCAAAGATGTCAAATGACAAATGTCACAATGCTAAATGTCAAAAATGAAAAGTGTCAAAAGTGACAAATTTCAAGATGGCAAATGTCTAAGATGTCAAATGTCAAATGTCACAATGCTAAATGTCAAAAATGAAAAGTGTCACCGTGAAAAATGTCAAAAATGGCAAATTTCAAGATGGCAAATGTCAAAGATGTCAAATGACAAATGTCACAATGCTAAATGTCAAAAATGAAAAGTGTCACCATGAAAAATGTCAAAAATGACAAATTTCAAGATGGCAAATGTCAAAGATGTCAAATGACAAATGTCACAATGCTAAATGTCAAAAATGAAAAGTGTCACCATGAAAAATGTCAAAAATGACAAATTTCAAGATGGCAAATGTCAAAGATGTCAAATGACAAATGTCACAGTGCTAAATGTCAAAAATGAAAAGCGTCACCATGAAAAATGTCAAAAATGACAAATTTCAAGATGGCAAATATCAAAGATGTCAAATGACAAATGTCACAATGCTAAATGTCAAAAATGACAAATTTCAAGATGGCAAATGTCAAAGATGTCAAATGACAAATGTCACAATGCTAAATGTCAAAAATGAAAAGTGTCACCATGAAAAATGTCAAAAATAACAAATTTCAAGATGGCAAATGTCAAAGATGTCAAATGACTAATGTCACAATGCTAAATGTCAAAAATGAAAAGTGTCACCATGAAAAATGTCAAAAATGACAAATTTCAAGATGGCAAATGTCAAAGATGTCAAATGACAAATGTCACAATGCTAAATGTCAAAAATGAAAAGTGTCACCATGAAAAATGTCAAAAATAACAAATTTCAAGATGGCAAATGTCAAAGATGTCAAATGACAAATGTCACAATGCTAAATGTCAAAAATGAAAAGTGTCAAAAATGACAAATTTCAAGATGGTGTAACGATTACATCGTTATTTTTGGCCTGGCCTCTTGACTATAAAATATTTTTAATTTTCTTGTTATTTGTGCGTCGTCGCATCAGATATGGTAGGAGAACGATCACTTGCTCGTTTGTTTCGACGTTAAATAATTTGATTTTTATTTTGAGAATTCATTAAATTCAGTTGATTCTTCAATTTCTTCTACCCTCGTTCCGGGCTGCTGCCACTTTTGAAGAGGGTCCTAGGAAGAGATAGATTTCTCGACACAACTATTTATATTCCTGAAATCAACATTTCAACTCTACCATAAACGATACCGATATTCCAGAAGCCACCTCCATTTTGTTTTAACAATCTGAAACTGTTTGTTCCGGGGACTACCCATTGGAATTTCACTTTACTACTTGGGTAACTAAGGCTTCGACAGAAGACATAGAAAACCAAAAGATAAGATTAAATTAATTACGATTTTTTCAATATTTTCTGACTTAACTTCTAATTGAATTTTTTTAAAGTTTGTAATAAACAATTTAACACTGATTCAAATTTCTTTTATTGCTTGTCTGTATTTTGGCGCCCTTAAATATTTGTTTGGGGGGAGTCAAAGAAAACCAGAAGGAAGCCACGAACCCTGGAGCTGGCAAAGGGTAGTAATTACGTTACAAACTGGCGCCCAACGTTGTTGAAACAATTTCTTTGAGATATTTCTTTATCTTTATATCTTTTTCTCGAAGGGATTGTTTTGGCTACAAACTGGCGACAGTTAAGGGGTAATTACGTTACAAACTGGCGCCCAACGTGGGGCACCAGTTTGTAACGTAAGTAAAAAAATTTGTATTTTTGAATTCTTAGTTTGTTCTTTTTTCAAAATTTTTTTTTTCCTTCTTTACTTATTGATTATTGCCTTTTAGTATTCTTAGCGTTTGAGATTTGTTGTCTGTTCCTGATTGATTTCGTCGTTTTTACTTTTATTAACTGTCCTATTTTTAATGTTCACACTATTACCGTTATTGGTTGTCATTTCTATAGATAAATATTATCGTTTATCTTTTACTTTTTCTCCAGTTTGCTCAGCGTGTGCGTTAAGACTTGTCAAGTTATTTTTGTTTCGGATATTGATTGATTTTTCTTTTGAGTGTTAGTCACATTTTTGTTCAATCGATATTTGGTTTCAATTTTTTTTTTCTTTTCGTTCATTGAATATTTGTTTAGCTTCTTAGCTTATTTTGTTCTCATCTGTTGAGTATTTTCTTATTCAATGATTTTTGTTGACTACAGTCTTAATCTTTGTCTTTGTTGCTATGGTAAGTTATTTTACTTTTGGAGATAGACTTTTTTTGCCTTGTATTTCTTTGTTTTGTGAACATATCTCTTGTTTCTTTCGTTACATCTTGTTTTGTTGTTTTCTTAATCGACGTTAAATAGGACAGTTATTAATTTATTTTTGTTACCGATTATGGCTGTACGATTAAAAAATTTTATGTCGAGAATTTTTTTTTTCAGTGTTTTTGAAAATTACATCAATTTTTGTGGTTACCTACTTAAATTTAATATTGTTGTATTTTTTTACCTATTCACCAGCTTTGGATTATTATTATTATTTTTTTTAAATTTAAATTTTAGTAGTTTCTCTTTTTAAATAAAAAAAAAAAAAATGAATCTTCGATTCCTTTTTTTTTCTGCCAGGTTACCGTGGTGTAACGATTACATCGTTATTTTTGGCCTGGCCTCTTGACTATAAAATATTTTTAATTTTCTTATTATTTGTGCGTCGTCGCATCAGATATGGTAGGAGAACGATCACTTGCTCGTTTGTTTCGACGTTAAATAATTTGATTTTTATTTTGAGAATTCATTAAATTCAGTTGATTCTTCAATTTCTTCTACCCTCGTTCGGGGCTGCTGCCACTTTTGAAGAGGGTCCTAGAAAGAGATAGATTTCTCGACACAACTATTTATATTCCTGAAATCAACATTTCAACTCTACCATAAACGATACCGATATTCCAGAAGCCACCTCCATTTTGTTTTAACAATCTGAAACTGTTTGTTCCGGGGACTACCCATTGGAATTTCACTTTACTACTTGGGCAACTAAGGCTCCGACAGAAGACATCGAAAACCAAAAGATAAGATTAAATTAATTACGATTTTTTCAATATTTTCTGACTTAACTTCTAATTGAATTTTTTTAAAGTTTGTAATAAACAATTTAACACTGATTCAAATTTCTTTTATTGCTTGTCTGTATTTTGGCGCCCTTAAATATTTGTTTGGGGGGAGTTAAAGAAAACCAGAAGGAAGCCACGAACCCTGGAGCTAGCAAAGGGTAGTAATTACGTTACAAACTGGCGCCCAACGTTGTTAAAACAATTTCTTTGAGATATTTCTTTATCTTTATATCTTTTTCTCGAAGGGATTGTTTTGGCTACAAACTGGCGACAGTTAAGGGGTAATTACGTTACAATGGCAAATGTCAAAACTGACAAATGTCACAATGCTAAATGTCAAAAATGATAAGTGTCACCATGAAAAATGTCAAAAATGACAAATTTCAAGATGGCAAATGTTCAAGATGTCAAATGACAAATGTTACAATGCTAAATGTCAAAAATGACAACTTTCAAGATGGCAAATGCTAAAGATGTCAAATGACAAATGTCACAATGCTAAATGTCAAAAATAAAAAGTGTCAAAAATGACAAATTTCAAGATGGCAAATGTCTAAGGTGTCAAATGACAAATGTCACAATGCTAAATGTCAAAAATAAAAAGTGTCACCGTGAAAAATGTCAAAAATGACAAATTTCAGGATGGCAAATGTCAAAGATGTCAAATGACAAATGTCACAATGCTAAATGTCAAAAATAAAAAGTGTCACCATGAAAAATGTCAAAAATGACAAATTTCAAGATGGCAAATGTCAAAGATGTCAAATGACAAATGTCACAATGCTAAATGTCAAAAATGAAAAGTGTCCCCATGAAAAATGTCAATAATGACAAATTTCAAGATGGCAAATGTCAAAGATGTCAAATGACAAATGTCACAATGCTAAATGTCAAAAATGAAAAGTGTCACCATGAAAAATGTCAAAAATAACAAATTTCAAGATGGCAAATGTCAAAGATGTCAAATGACAAATGTCACAATGCTAAATGTCAAAAATGAAAAGTGTCACAATGAAAAATGTCAAAAATGACAAATTTCAAGATGGCAAATGTCAAAACTGACAAATGTCACAATGCTAAATGTCAAAAATGATAAGTGTCACCATGAAAAATGTCAAAAATGACAAATTTCAAGATGGCAAATGTCCAAGATGTCAAATGACAAATGTTACAATGCTAAATGTCAAAAATGACAAATTTCAAGATGGCAAATGTCAAAGATGTCAAATGACAAATGTCACAATGCTAAATGTCAAAAATGAAAAGTGTCACCATAAAAAATGTCAAAAATGACAAATTTCAAGATGGCAAATGTCAAAGATGTCAAATGACAAATGTCACAATGCTAAATGTCAAAAATGAAAAGTGTCACCATGAAAAATGTCAAAAATGACAAATTTTAAGATGGCAAATATCAAAGATGTCAAATGACAAATGCCACAATGCTAAATGTCAAAAATGACAAATTTCAAGATGGCAAATGTCAAAGATGTCAAATGACAAATGTCACAATGCTAAATGTCAAAAATGAAAAGTGTCACCATGAAAAATGTCAAAAATGACAAATTTCAAGATGGCAAATGTCAAAGATGTCAAATGACAAATGTCACAATGCTAAATGTCAAAAATGAAAAGTGTCACCATGAAAAATGTCAAAAATAACAAATTTCAAGATGGCAAATGTCAAAGATGTCAAATGACAAATGTCACAATGCTAAATGTCAAAAATGAAAAGTGTCACCATGAAAAATATCAAAAATGACAAATTTTAAGATGGCAAATGTCAAAGATTTCAAATGACAAATGTCACAATGCTAAATGTCAAAAATGAAAAGTGTCACCATGAAAAATGTCAAAAATAACAAATTTCAAGATGGCAAATATCAAAGATGTCAAATGACAAATGTCACAATGCTAAATGTCAAAAATGAAAAGTGTCACCATGACAAATGTCAAAAATGACAAATTTCAAGATGGCAAATGTCAAAACTGACAAATGTCACAATGCTAAATGTCAAAAATGATAAGTGTCACCATGAAAAATGTCAAAAATGACAAATTTCAAGTTGGCAAATGTCCAAGATGTCAAATGACAAATGTCACAATGCTAAATGTCAAAAATGACAAATTTCAAGATGGCAAATGTCAAAGATGTCAAATGACAAATGTCACAATGCTAAATGTCAAAAATGAAAAGTGTCACCATGAAAAATGTCAAAAATGACAAATTTCAAGATGGCAAATGTCAAAGATGTCAAATGACAAATGTCACAATGCTAAATGTCAAAAATGAAAAGTGTCACCATGAAAAATGTCAAAAATAACAAATTTCAAGATGGCAAATGTCAAAGATGTCAAAACTGACAAATGTCACAATGCTAAATGTCAAAAATGATAAGTGTCACCATGAAAAATGTCAAAAATGACAAATTTCAAGATGGCAAATGTCCAAGATGTAAAATGACAAATGTCACAATGCTAAATGTCAAAAATGACAAATTTCAAGATGGCAAATGTCAAAGATGTCAAATGACAAATGTCACAATGCTAAATGTCAAAAATGACAAATTTCAAGATGGCAAATGTCAAAGATGTCAAATGACAAATGTTACAATGCTAAATGTCAAAAATGAAAAGTGTCACCATGAAAAATGTCAAAAATGACAAATTTCAAGATGGCAAATGTCAAAGATGTCAAATGACAAATGTCACAATGCTAAATGTCAAAAATGAAAAGTGTCACCATGAAAAATGTCAAAAATAACAAATTTCAAGATGGCAAATGTCAAAGATGTCAAATGACAAATGTCACAATGCTAAATGTCAAAAATGAAAAGTGTCACCATGAAAAATGTCAAAAATGACAAATTTCAAGATAGCAAATGTCAAAGATGTCAAATGACAAATGTCACAATGCTAAATGTCAAAAATGAAAAGTGTCACCATGAAAAATGTCAAAAATGACAAATTTCAAGATGGCAAATGTCAAAGATGTCAAATGACAAATGTCACAATGCTAAATGTCAAAAATGAAAAGTGTCACCATGAAAAATGTCAAAAATGACAAATTTCAAGATGGCAAATGTCAAAGATGTCAAATGACAAATGTCACAATGCTAAATGTCAAAAATGAAAAGTATCACCATGAAAAATGTCAAAAATGACAAATTTCAAGATGGCAAATGTCAAAACTGACAAATGTCACAATGCTAAATGTCAAAAATGATAAGTGTCACCATGAAAAATGTCAAAAATGACAAATTTCAAGATGGCAAATGTCAAAGATGTCAAATGACAAATTTCAAGATGGCAAATGTCTAAGATGTCAAATGACAAATGTCACAATGCTAAATGTCAAAAATGAAAAGTGTCACCGTGAAAAATGTCAAAAATGACAAATTTCAAGATGGCAAATGTCAAAGATGTCAAATGACAAATTTCAAGGTGGCAAATGTCTAAGATGTCAAATGACAAATGTCACAATGCTAAATGTCAAAAATGAAAAGTGTCACCGTGAAAAATGTCAAAAATGACAAATTTCAAGATGGCAAATTTCAATGATGTCAAATGACAAATGTCACAATGCTAAATGTCAAAAATGAAAAGTGTCCCGATGAAAAATGTCAATAATGATAAATTTCAAGATGGCAAATGTCAAAGATGTCAAATGACAAATGTCAAAAATGAAAAGTGTCACCATGAAAAATGTCAAAAATGACAAATTTCAAGATGGCAAATGTCAAAGATGTCGAATATGACAAATGCCACAATGCTAAATGTCAAAAATGAAAAGTGTCACCATAAAAAATGTCAAAAATGACAAATTTCAAGATGGCAAATGTCAAAGATGTCAAATGACAAATGTCACAATGCTAAATGTCAAAAATGAAAAGTGTCACCATGAAAAATGTCAAAAATGACAAATTTCAAGATGGCAAATGTCAAAGATGTCAAATGACAAATGTCACAATGCTAAATGTCAAAAATGAAAAGTGTCACCATGAAAAATGTCAAAAATAACAAATTTTAAGATGGCAAATGTCAAAGATGTCAAATGACAAATGTCACAATGCTAAATGTCAAAAATGAAAAGTGTCACCATGAAAAATGTCAAAAATGAAAAATTTCAAGATGGCAAATGTCAAAACTGACAAATGTCACAATGCTAAATGTCAAAAATGATAAGTGTCACCATAAAAAATGTCAAAAATGACAAATTTCAAGATGGCAAATGTCAAAGATGTCAAATGACAAATGTCACAATGCTAAATGTCAAAAATGAAAAGTGTCACCATGAAAAATGTCAAAAATGACAAATTTCAAGATGGCAAATGTCAAAGATGTCAAATGACAAATGTCACAATGCTAAATGTCAAAAATGAAAAGTGTCACCATGAAAAATGTCAAAAATGACAAATTTCAAGATGGCAAATGTCAAAGATGTCAAATGACAAATGTCACAATGCTAAATGTCAAAAATGAAAAGTGTCACCATGAAAAATGTAAAAATGACAAATTTCAAGATGGCAAATGTCAAAGATGTCAAATGACAAATGTCACAATGCTAAATGTCAAAAATGACAAATTTCAAGATGGCAAATGTCAAAGATGTCAAATGACAAATGTTACAATGCTAAATGTCAAAAATGAAAAGTGTCACCATGAAAAATGTCAAAAATGACAAATTTCAAGATGGCAAATGTCAAAGATGTCAAATGACAAATGTCACAATGCTAAATGTCAAAAATGAAAAGTGTCACCATGAAAAATGTCAAAAATAACAAATTTCAAGATGGCAAATGTCAAAGATGTCAAATGACAAATGTCACAATGCTAAATGTCAAAAATGAAAAGTGTCACCATGAAAAATGTCAAAAATGACAAATTTCAAGATGGCAAATGTCAAAGATGTCAAATGACAAATGTCAAAATGTTAATGTCAAAAATGAAAAGTGTCACCATGAAAAATGTCAAAAATGACAAATTTCAAGATGGCAAATGTCAAAGATGTCAAATGACAAATGTCACAATGCTAAATGTCAAAAATGAAAAGTGTCACCATGAAAAATGTCAAAAATGACAAATTTCAAGATGGCAAATGTCAAAGATGTCAAATGACAAATGTCACAATGCTAAATGTCAAAAATGAAAAGTATCACTATGAAAAATGTCAAAAATGACAAATTTCAAGATGGCAAATGTCAAAACTGACAAATGTCACAATGCTAAATGTCAAAAATGATAAGTGTCACCATGAAAAATGTCAAAAATGACAAATTTCAAGATGGCAAATGTCCAAGATGTCAAATGACAAATGTCACAATGCTAAATGTCAAAAATGAAAAGTGTCACCATGAAAAATGTCAAAAATGACAAATTTCAAGATGGCAAATGTCAAAGATGTCAAATGCCAAATTTCAAGATGGCAAATGTCTAAGATGTCAAATGACAAATGTCACAATGCTAAATGTCAAAAATGAAAAGTGTCACCGTGAAAAATGTCAAAAATGACAAATTTCAAGATGGCAAATTTCAATGATGTCAAATGACAAATGTCACAATGCTAAATGTCAAAAATGAAAAGTGTCCCGATAAAAAATGTCAATAATGATAAATTTCAAGATGGCAAATGTCAAAGATGTCAAATGACAAATGTCAAAAATGAAAAGTGTCACCATGAAAAATGTCAAAAATGACAAATTTCAAGATGGCAAATGTCAAAGATGTCGAATATGACAAATGTCACAATGCTAAATGTCAAAAATGAAAAGTGTCACCATGAAAAATGTCAAAAATGACAAATTTCAAGATGGCAAATGTCAAAGATGTCAAATGACAAATGTCACAATGCTAAATGTCAAAAATGAAAAGTGTCACCATGAAAAATGTCAAAAATGACAAATTTCAAGATGGCAAATATCAAAGATGTCAAATGACAAATGTCACAATGCTAAATGTCAAAAATGACAAATTTCAAGATGGCAAATGTCAAAGATGTCACATGACAAATGTCACAATGCTAAATGTCAAAAATGAAAAGTGTCACCATGAAAAATGTCAAAAATGACAAATTTCAAGATGGCAAATGTCAAAGATGTCAAATGACAAATGTCACAATGCTAAATGTCAAAAATGAAAAGTGTCACCATGAAAAATGTCAAAAATAACAAATTTCAAGATGGCAAATGTCAAAGATGTCAAATGACAAATGTCACAATGCTAAATGTCAAAAATGAAAAGTGTCACCATGAAAAATGTCAAAAATGACAAATTTCAAGATGGCAAATGTCAAAGATGTCAAATGACAAATGTCACAATGCTAAATGTCAAAAATGAAAAGTGTCACCATGAAAAATGTCAAAAATAACAAATTTTAAGATGGCAAATGTCAAAGATGTCAAATGACAAATGTCACAATGCTAAATGTCAAAAATGAAAAGTGTCACCATGAAAAATGTCAAAAATGATGTCAAATGACAAATGTCACAATGCTAAATGTCAAAAATGAAAAGTGTCACCATGAAAAATGTCAAAAATGACAAATTTCAAGATGGCAAATGTCAAAGATGTCGAATATGACAAATGTCACAATGCTAAATGTCAAAAATGAAAAGTGTCACCATGAAAAATGTCAAAAATGACAAATTTTAAGATGGCAAATGTCAAAGATGTCAAATGACAAATGTCACAACGCTAAATGTCAAAAATGAAAAGTGTCACCATAAAATGTCAAAAATGACAAATTTCAAGATGGCAAATATCAAAGATGTCAAATGACAAATGTCACAATGCTAAATGTCAAAAATGACAAATTTCAAGATGACAAACGTCAAAAATGTCAAATGACAAATGTCACAATGCTAAATGTCAAAAATGAAAAGTGTCACCATGAAAAATTTCAAAAATGACAAATTTCAAGATGGAAAATGTCAAAGATTTCAAATGACAAATGTCAGAATGCTAAATGTCAAAAATGAAAAGTGTCACCATGAAAAATGTCAAAAATAACAAATTTCAAGATGGCAAATGTCAAAGATGTCAAATGAGAAATGTCACAATGCTAAATGTCAAAAATGAAAAGTGTCACCATGAAAAATGTCAAAAATGACAAATTTCAAGATGGCAAATGTCAAAGATGTCAAATGACAAACGTCACAATGCTAAATGTCAAAAATGACAAATTTCAAGATGGCAAATGTCAAAGATGTCAAATGACAAATGTCACAATGCTAAATGTCAAAAATGAAAAGTGTCACCATGAAAAATGTCAAAAATGACAAATTTCAAGATGGCAAATGTCAAAGATGTCAAATGACAAATGTCACAATGCTAAATGTCAAAAATGAAAAGTGTCACCATGAAAAATGTCAAAAATAACAAATTTCAAGATGGCAAATGTCAAAGATGTCAAATGACAAATGTCACAATGCCAAATGTCAAAAATGAAAAGTGTCACCATGAAAAATGTCAAAAATGACAAATTTCAAGATGGCAAATGTCAAAGATGTCAAATGACAAATGTCACAATGCTAAATGTCAAAAATGAAAAGTGTCACCATGAAAAATGTCAAAAATGACAAATTTCAAGATGGCAAATGTCAAAGATGTCGAATATGACAAATGTCACAATGCTAAATGTCAAAAATGAAAAGTGTCACCATGAAAAATGTCAAAAATGACAAATTTCAAGATGGCAAATTTCAAAGATGTCAAATGACAAATGTCACAATGCTAAATGTCAAAAATGAAAAGTGTCACCATGAAAAATGTCAAAAATGACAAATTTCAAGATGGCAAATGTCAAAGACGTCAAATGACAAATGTCACAATGCTAAATGTCAAAAATAAAAAGTGTCACCATGAAAAATGTCAAAAATGACAAATTTCAAGATGGAAAATGTCAAAGATGTCAAATGACAAATGTCACAATGCTAAATGTCAAAAATGAAAAGTGTCACCATGAAAAATGTCAAAAATAACAAATTTCAAGATGGCAAATGTCAAAGATGTCAAATGACAAATGTCACAATGCTAAATGTCAAAAATGACAAATTTCAAGATGGCAAATGTCAAAGATGTCAAATGACAAATGTCACAATGCTAAATGTCAAAAATGATAAGTGTCACCATGAAAAATGGCAAAAATGACAAATTTCAAGATGGCAAATGTCCAAGATGTCAAATGACAAATGTCACAATGATGGATGTCAAAAATGACAAATTTCAAGATGGCAAATGTCAAAGATGTCAAATGACAAATGTCACAATGCTAAATGTCAAAAATAAAAAGTGTCACCATGAAAAATGTCAAAAATGACAAATTTCAAGATGGCAAATGCCAAAGATGTCAAATGACAAATGTCACAATGCTAAATGTCAAAAATGAAAAGTGTCACCATGAAAAATGTCAAAAATGACAAATTTCAAGATGGCAAATATCAAAGATGTCAAATGACAAATGTCAAAAATGATAAGTGTCACCATGAAAAATGTCAAAAATGACAAATTTCAAGATGGCAAATGTCCAAGATGTCAAATGACAAATGTCACAATGCTAAATGTCAAAAATGACAAATTTCAAGATGGCAAATGTCAAAAATGTCAAATGACAAATGTCACAATGCTAAATGTCAAAAATGAAAAGTGTCACCATGAAAAATGTCAAAAATGACAAATTTCAAGATGGCAAATATCAAAGATGTCAAATGACAAATGTCACAGTGCTAAATGTCAAAAATGAAAAGTGTCACCATGAAAAATTTCAAAAATAACAAATTTCAAGATGGCAAATGTCAAAGATGTCAAATGACAAATGTCACAATGCTAAATGTCAAAAATGAAAAGTGTCACCATGAAAAATGTTAAAAATGACAAATTTCAAGATGGCAAATGTCAAAGATGTCAAATGACAAATGTCACAATGCTAAATGTCAAAAATGAAAAGTGTCACCATGAAAAATGTCAAAAATAACAAATTTCAAGATGGCAAATGTCAAAGATGTCAAATGACAAATGTCACAATGCTAAATGTCAAAAATGAAAAGTGTCACCATGAAAAATGTCAAAAATGACAAATTTCAAGATGGCAAATGTCAAAACTGACAAATGTCACAATGCTAAATGTCAAAAATGATAAGTGTCACCATGAAAAATGTCCAAAATGACAAATTTCAAAATAGCAAATGTCCAAGATGTCAAATGACAAATGTCACAATGCTAAATGTCAAAAATGACAAATTTCAAGATGGTAAATGTCAAAGATGTCAAATGACAAATGGCACAATGCTAAATGTCAAAAATGAAAAGTGTCACCATGAAAAATGTCAAAAATGACAAATTTCAAGATGGCAAATGTCAAAAATGTCAAATGACAAATGTCACAATGCTAAATGTCAAAAATGAAAAGTGTCACCATGAAAAATGTCAAAAATAACAAATTTCAAGATGACAAATGTCAAAGATGTCAAATGACAAATGTCACAATGCTAAATGTCAAAAATGAAAAGTGTCACTATGAAAAATGTCAAAAATGACAAATTTCAAGATGGCAAATGTCAAAGATGTCAAATGACAAATGTCACAATGCTAAATGTCAAAAATGAAAAGTGTCACCATGAAAAATGTCAAAAATGACAAATTTCAAGATGGCAAATATCAAAGATGTCAAATGACAAATGTCACAATGCTAAATGTCAAAAATGACAAATTTCAAGATGGCAAATGTCAAAAATGTCAAATGACAAATGTCACAATGCTAAATGTCAGAAATGAAAAGTGTCACCATGAAAAATGTCAAAAATGCCAAATTTCAAGATGGCAAATGTCAAAGATGTCAAATGACAAATGTCACAATGCTAAATGTCAAAAATGAAAAGTGTCACCATGAAAAATGTCAAAAATAACAAATTTCAAGATGGCAAATGTCAAAGATGTCAAATGACAAATGTCACAATGCTAAATGTCAAAAATGAAAAGTGTCACCATGAAAAATGTCAAAAATGACAAATTTCAAGATGGCAAATGTCAAAGATGTCAAATGACAAATGTCACAATGCTAAATGTCAAAAATGAAAAGTGTCACCATGAAAAATGTCAAAAATAACAAATTTCAAGATGGCAAAAGTCAAAGATGTCAAATGACAAATGTCACAATGCTAAATGTCAAAAATGAAAAGTGTCACCATGAAAAATGTCAAAAATGACAAATTTCAAAATGGCAAATGTCAAAACTGACAAATGTCACAATGCTAAATGTCAAAAATGATAAGTGTCACCATGAAAAATGTCAAAAATGACAAATTTCAAAATAGCAAATGTCCAAGATGTCAAATGACAAATGTCACAATGCTAAATGTCAAAAATGACAAATTTCAAGATGGTAAATGTCAAAGATGTCAAATGACAAATGGCACAATGCTAAATGTCAAAAATGAAAAGTGTCACCATGAAAAATGTCAAAAATGACAAATTTCAAGATGGCAAATGTCAAAGATGTCAAATGACAAATGTCACAATGCTAAATGTCAAAAATGAAAAGTGTCACCATGAAAAATGTCAAAAATAACAAATTTCAAGATGGCAAATGTCAAAGATGTCAAATGTCACAATGCTAAATGTCAAAAATGAAAAGTGTCACCATGAAAAATGTCAAAAATGACAAATTTCAAGATGGCAAATGTTAAACATGTCAAATGACAAATGTCACAATGCTAAATGTCAAAAATGAAAAGTGTCACCATAAAAAATGTCAAAAATGACAAATTTCAAGATGGCAAATGTCAAAGATGTCAAATGACAAATGTCACAATGCTAAATGTCAAAAATGAAAAGTGTCACCATGAAAAATGTCAAAAATGTCAAAGATGACAAATGTCACAATGCTAAATGTCAAAAATGAAAAGTGTCACCATGAAAAATGTCAAAAATGACAAATTTCAAGATGGCAAATGTCAAAACTGACAAATGTCACAATGATAAATGTCAAAAATGATAAGTGTCACCATGAAAAATGTCAAAAATGACAAATTTCAAGATGGCAAATGTCCAAGATGTCAAATGACAAATGTCACAATGCTAAATGTCAAAAATGAAAAGTGTCACCATGAAAAATGTTAAAAATGACAAATTTTAAGATGGCAAATGTCAAAGATGTCAAATGACAAATGTCACAATGCTAAATGTCAAAAATTAAAAGTGTCAATAATGACAAACTTCAAGATGGCAAATGTCAAAGATGTCAAATGACAAATGTCACAATGCTAAATGTCAAAAATGAAAAGTGTCACCATGAAAAATGTCAAAAATGACAAATTTCAAGATGGCAAATGTCAAAGATGTCAAATGACAAATGTCACAATGCTAAATGTCAAAAATGAAAAGTGTCACCATGAAAAATGTCAAAAATAACAAATTTCAAGATGGCAAATGTCAAAGATGTCAAATGACAAATGTCACAATGCTAAATGTCAAAAATGAAAAGTGTCACCATGAAAAATGTCAAAAATGACAAATTTCAAGATGGCAAATGTCAAAACTGACAAATGTCACAATGCTAAATGTCAAAAATAATAAGTGTCACCATGAAAAATGTCAAAAATGACAAATTTCAAAATAGCAAATGTCCAAGATGTCAAATGACAAATGTTACAATGCTAAATGTCAAAAATGACAAATTTCAAGATGGCAAATGTCAAAGATGTCAAATGACAAATGGCACAATGCTAAATGTCAAAAATGAAAAGTGTCACCATGAAAAAGGTCAAAAATGACAAATTTCAAGATGGCAAATGTCAAAGATGTCAAATGACAAATGTCACAATGCTAAATGTCAAAAATAAAAAGTGTCACCATGAAAAATGTCAAAAATAACAAATTTCAAGATGGCAAATGTCAAAGATGTCAAATGACAAATGTCACAATGCTAAATGTCAAAAATAAAAAGTGTCACCATGAAAAATGTAAAAATGACAAATTTCAAGATGGCAAATGTCAAAGATGTCAAATGACACATGTCACAATGCTAAATGTCAAAAATGAAAAGTGTCACCATGAAAAATGTCAAAAATGACAAATTTCAAGATGGCAAATGTCAAAGATGTCAAATGACAAATGTCACAATGCTAAATGTCAAAAATGAAAAGTGTCACCATGAAAAATGTCAAAAATGACAAATTTCAAAATGGCAAATGTCAAAACTGACAAATGTCACAATGCTAAATGTCAAAAATGATAAGTGTCACCATGAAAAATGTCAAAAATGACAAATTTCAAAATAGCAAATGTCCAAGATGTCAAAAGGCAAATGTCACAATGCTAAATGTCAAAAATGACAAATTTCAAGATGGTAAATGTCAAAGATGTCAAATGACAAATGGCACAATGCTAAATGTCAAAAATGAAAAGTGTCACCATGAAAAATGTCAAAAATGACAAATTTCAAGATGGCAAATGTCAAAGATGTCAAATGACAAATGTCACAATGCTAAATGTCAAAAATGAAAAGTGTCACCATGAAAAATGTCAAAAATAACAAATTTCAAGATGGCAAATGTCAAAGATGTCAAATGTCACAATGCTAAATGTCAAAAATGAAAAGTGTCACCATGAAAAATGTCAAAAATGACAAATTTCAAGATGGCAAATGTTAAACATGTCAAATGACAAATGTCACAATGCTAAATGTCAAAAATGAAAAGTGTCACCATAAAAAATGTCAAAAATGACAAATTTCAAGATGGCAAATGTCAAAGATGTCAAATGACAAATGTCACAATGCTAAATGTCAAAAATGAAAAGTGTCACCATGAAAAATGTCAAAAATGACAAATTTCAAGATGGCAAATGTCAAAACTGACAAATGTCACAATGATAAATGTCAAAAATGATAAGTGTCACCATGAAAAATGTCAAAAATGACAAATTTCAAGATGGCAAATGTCCAAGATGTCAAATGACAAATGTCACAATGCTAAATGTCAAAAATGAAAAGTGTCACCATGAAAAATGTTAAAAATGACAAATTTTAAGATGGCAAATGTCAAAGATGTCAAATGACAAATGTCACAATGCTAAATGTCAAAAATTAAAAGTGTCAATAATGACAAAGTTCAAGATGGCAAATGTCAAAGATGTCAAATGACAAATGTCACAATGCTAAATGTCAAAAATGAAAAGTGTCACCATGAAAAATGTCAAAAATGACAAATTTCAAGATGGCAAATGTCAAAGATGTCAAATGACAAATGTCACAATGCTAAATGTCAAAAATGAAAAGTGTCACCATGAAAAATGTCAAAAATAACAAATTTCAAGATGGCAAATGTCAAAGATGTCAAATGACAAATGTCACAATGCTAAATGTCAAAAATGAAAAGTGTCACCATGAAAAATGTCAAAAATGACAAATTTCAAGATGGCAAATGTCAAAACTGACAAATGTCACAATGCTAAATGTCAAAAATAATAAGTGTCACCATGAAAAATGTAAAAAATGACAAATTTCAAAATAGCAAATGTCCAAGATGTCAAATGACAAATGTCACAATGCTAAATGTCAAAAATGACAAATTTCAAGATGGCAAATGTCAAAGATGTCAAATGACAAATGGCACAATGCTAAATGTCAAAAATGAAAAGTGTCACCATGAAAAATGTCAAAAATGACAAATTTCAAGATGGCAAATGTCAAAGATGTCAAATGACAAATGTCACAATGCTAAATGTCAAAAATAAAAAGTGTCACCATGAAAAATGTCAAAAATAACAAATTTCAAGATGGCAAATGTCAAAGATGTCAAATGACAAATGTCACAATGCTAAATGTCAAAAATAAAAAGTGTCACCATGAAAAATGTAAAAATGACAAATTTCAAGATGGCAAATGTCAAAGATGTCAAATGACACATGTCACAATGCTAAATGTCAAAAATGAAAAGTGTCACCATAAAAAATGTCAAAAATGACAAATTTCAAGATGGCAAATGTCAAAACTGACAAATGTCACAATGCTAAATGTCAAAAATAATAAGTGTCACCATGAAAAATGTCAAAAATGACAAATTTCAAAATAGCAAATGTCCAAGATGTCAAATGACAAATGTCACAATGCTAAATGTCAAAAATGACAAATTTCAAGATGGCAAATGTCAAAGATGTCAAATGACAAATGGCACAATGCTAAATGTCAAAAATGAAAAGTGTCACCATGAAAAATGTCAAAAATGACAAATTTCAAGATGGCAAATGTCAAAGATGTCAAATGACAAATGTCACAATGCTAAATGTCAAAAATAAAAAGTGTCACCATGAAAAATGTCAAAAATAACAAATTTCAAGATGGCAAATGTCAAAGATGTCAAATGACAAATGTCACAATGCTAAATGTCAAAAATAAAAAGTGTCACCATGAAAAATGTAAAAATGACAAATTTCAAGATGGCAAATGTCAAAGATGTCAAATGACACATGTCACAATGCTAAATGTCAAAAATGAAAAGTGTCACCATGAAAAATGTCAAAAATGACAAATTTTAAGATGGCAAATGTCAAAGATGTCAAATGACAAATGTCACAATGCTAAATGTCAAAAATGAAAAGTGTCACCATGAAAAATGTCAAAAATGACAAATTTCAAAATGGCAAATGTCAAAACTGACAAATGTAACAATGCTAAATGTCAAAAATGATAAGTGTCACCATGAAAAATGTCAAAAATGACAAATTTCAAAATAGCAAATGTCCAAGATGTCAAATGACAAATGTCACAATGCTAAATGTCAAAAATGACAAATTTCAAGATGGTAAATGTCAAAGATGTCAAATGACAAATGGCACAATGCTAAATGTCAAAAATGAAAAGTGTCACCATGAAAAATGTCAAAAATGACAAATTTCAAGATGTCAAATGTCAAAGATGTCAAATGACAAATGTCACAATGCTAAATGTCAAAAATGAAAAGTGTCACCATGAAAAATGTCAAAAATAACAAATTTCAAGATGGCAAATGTCAAAGATGTCAAATGTCACAATGCTAAATGTCAAAAATGAAAAGTGTCACCATGAAAAATGTCAAAAATGACAAATTTCAAGATGGCAAATGTTAAACATGTCAAATGACAAATGTCACAATGCTAAATGTCAAAAATGAAAAGTGTCACCATAAAAAATGTCAAAAATGACAAATTTCAAGATGGCAAATGTCAAAGATGTCAAATGACAAATGTCACAATGCTAAATGTCAAAAATGAAAAGTGTCACCATGAAAAATGTCAAAAATGTCAAAGATGACAAATGTCACAATGCTAAATGTCAAAAATGAAAAGTGTCACCATGAAAAATGTCAAAAATGACAAATTTCAAGATGGCAAATGTCAAAACTGACAAATGTCACAATGATAAATGTCAAAAATGATAAGTGTCACCATGAAAAATGTCAAAAATGACAAATTTCAGGATGGCAAATGTCCAAGATGTCAAATGACAAATGTCACAATGCTAAATGTCAAAAATGAAAAGTGTCACCATGAAAAATGTTAAAAATGACAAATTTTAAGATGGCAAATGTCAAAGATGTCAAATGACAAATGTCACAATGCTAAATGTCAAAAATTAAAAGTGTCAATAATGACAAACTTCAAGATGGCAAATGTCAAAGATGTCAAATGACAGATGTCACAATGCTAAATGTCAAAAATGAAAAGTGTCACCATGAAAAATGTCAAAAATGACAAATTTCAAGATGGCAAATGTCAAAGATGTCAAATGACAAATGTCACAATGCTAAATGTCAAAAATGAAAAGTGTCACCATAAAAAATGTCAAAAATAACAAATTTCAAGATGGCAAATGTCAAAGATGTCAAATGACAAATGTCACAATGCTAAATGTCAAAAATGAAAAGTGTCACCATGAAAAATGTCAAAAATGACAAATTTCAAGATGGCAAATGTCAAAACTGACAAATGTCACAATGCTAAATGTCAAA
This sequence comes from Altica lythri, assembly GCA_964028335.1. Classification (NCBI taxonomy): domain Eukaryota; kingdom Metazoa; phylum Arthropoda; class Insecta; order Coleoptera; family Chrysomelidae; genus Altica; species Altica lythri. Next base: position 8,934,006 of record OZ034800.1, on the reverse strand, counting down.
AATAATAAGTGTCACCATGAAAAATGTCAAAAATGACAAATTTCAAAATAGCAAATGTCCAAGATGTCAAATGACAAATGTCACAATGCTAAATGTCAAAAATGAAAAGTGTCACCATGAAAAATGTCAAAAATGACAAATTTCAAGATGGCAAATGTCAAAGATGTCAAATGACAAATGTCACAATGCTAAATGTCAAAAATAAAAAGTGTCACCATGAAAAATGTCAAAAATAACAAATTTCAAGATGGCAAATGTCAAAGATGTCAAATGACAAATGTCACAATGCTAAATGTCAAAAATAAAAAGTGTCACCATGAAAAATGTAAAAATGACAAATTTCAAGATGGCAAATGTCAAAGATGTCAAATGACACATGTCACAATGCTAAATGTCAAAAATGAAAAGTGTCACCATGAAAAATGTCAAAAATGACAAATTTCAAGATGGCAAATGTCAAAGATGTCAAATGACAAATGTCACAATGCTAAATGTCAAAAATGAAAAGTGTCACCATGAAAAATGTCAAAAATGTCAAAGATGACAAATGTCACAATGCTAAATGTCAAAAATGAAAAGTGTCACCATGAAAAATGTCAAAAATGACAAATTTCAAGATGGCAAATGTCACAATGCTAAATGTCAAAAATGATAAGTGTCACCATGAAAAATCTCAAAAATGACAAATTTCAAGATGGCAAATGTCCAAGATGTCAAATGACAAATGTCACAATGCTAAATGTCAAAAATGAAAAGTGTTACCATGAAAAATGTCAAAAATGACAAATTTTAAGATGGCAAATGTCAAAGATGTCAAATGACAAATGTCACAATGCTAAATGTCAAAAATGAAAAGTGTCAAAAATGACAAATTTCAAGATGGCAAATGTCTAAGATGTCAAATGTCAAATGTCACAATGCTAAATGTCAAAAATGAAAAGTGTCACCGTGAAAAATGTCAAAAATGACAAATTTCAAGATGGCAAATGTCAAAGATGTCAAATGACAAATGTCACAATGCTAAATGTCAAAAATGAAAAGTGTCACCATGAAAAATGTCAAAAATGAGAAATTTCAAGATGGCAAATGTCAAAGATGTCAAATGACAAATGTCACAATGCTAAATGTCAAAAATGAAAAGTGTCCCCATGAAAAATGTCAATAATGACAAATTTCAAGATGGCAAATGTCAAAGATGTCAAATGACAAATGTCACAATGCTAAATGTCAAAAATGAAAAGTGTCACCATGAAAAATGTCAAAAATGACAAATTTTAAGATGGCAAATGTCAAAGATGTCAAATGACAAATGTCACAGTGCTAAATGTCAAAAATGAAAAGCGTCACTATGAAAAATGTCAAAAATGACAAATTTCAAGATGGCAAATATCAAAGATGTCAAATGACAAATGTCACAATGCTAAATGTCAAAAATGACAAATTTCAAGATGGCAAATGTCAAAGATGTCAAATGACAAATGTCACAATGCTAAATGTCAAAAATGAAAAGTGTCACCATGAAAAATGTCAAAAATAACAAATTTCAAGATGGCAAATGTCAAAGATGTCAAATGACTAATGTCACAATGCTAAATGTCAAAAATGAAAAGTGTCACCATGAAAAATGTCAAAAATGACAAATTTCAAGATGGCAAATGTCAAAGATGTCAAATGACAAATGTCACAATGCTAAATGTCAAAAATGAAAAGTGTCACCATGAAAAATGTCAAAAATAACAAATTTCAAGATGGCAAATGTCAAAGATGTCAAATGACAAATGTCACAATGCTAAATGTCAAAAATGAAAAGTGTCAAAAATGACAAATTTCAAGATGGTGTAACGATTACATCGTTATTTTTGGCCTGGCCTCTTGACTATAAAATATTTTTAATTTTCTTGTTATTTGTGCGTCGTCGCATCAGATATGGTAGGAGAACGATCACTTGCTCGTTTGTTTCGACGTTAAATAATTTGATTTTTATTTTGAGAATTCATTAAATTCAGTTGATTCTTCAATTTCTTCTACCCTCGTTCCGGGCTGCTGCCACTTTTGAAGAGGGTCCTAGGAAGAGATAGATTTCTCGACACAACTATTTATATTCCTGAAATCAACATTTCAACTCTACCATAAACGATACCGATATTCCAGAAGCCACCTCCATTTTGTTTTAACAATCTGAAACTGTTTGTTCCGGGGACTACCCATTGGAATTTCACTTTACTACTTGGGCAACTAAGGCTTCGACAGAAGACATCGAAAACCAAAAGATAAGATTAAATTAATTACGATTTTTTCAATATTTTCTGACTTAACTTCTAATTGAATTTTTTTAAACTTTGTAATAAACAATTTAACACTGATTCAAATTTCTTTTATTGCTTGTCTGTATTTTGGCGCCCTTAAATATTTGTTTGGGGGGAGTTAAAGAAAACCAGAAGGAAGCCACGAACCCTGGAGCTGGCAAAGGGTAGTAATTACGTTACAAACTGGCGCCCAACGTTGTTGAAACAATTTCTTTGAGATATTTCTTTATCTTTATATCTTTTTCTCGAAGGGATTGTTTTGGCTACAAACTGGCGACAGTTAAGGGGTAATTACGTTACAAACTGGCGCCCAACGTGGGGCACCAGTTTGTAACGTAAGTAAAAAAATTTGTATTTTTGAATTCTTAGTTTGTTCTTTTTTAAAAATTTTTTTTTTCCTTCTTTACTTATTGATTATTGCCTTTTAGTATTCTTAGCGTTTGAGATTTGTTGTCTGTTCCTGATTGATTTCGTCGTTTTTACTTTTATTAACTGTCCTATTTTTAATGTTCACACTATTACCGTTATTGGTTGTCATTTCTATAGATAAATATTATCGTTTATCTTTTACTTTTTCTCCAGTTTGCTCAGCGTGTGCGTTAAGACTTGTCAAGTTATTTTTGATTCGGATATTGATTGATTTTTCTTTTGAGTGTTAGTCACATTTTTGTTCAATCGATATTTGGTTTCAATTTTTTTTTTCTTTTCGTTCATTGAATATTTGTTTAGCTTCTTAGCTTATTTTGTTCTCATCTGTTGAGTATTTTCTTATTCAATGATTTTTGTTGACTACAGTCTTAATCTTTGTCTTTGTTGCTATGGTAAGTTATTTTACTTTTGGAGATAGACTTTTTTTGCCTTGTATTTCTTTGCTTTGTGAACATATCTCTTGTTTCTTTCGTTACATCTTGTTTTGTTGTTTTCTTAATCGACTTTAAATAGGACAGTTCTTAATTTATTTTTGTTACCGATTATGGCTGTACGATTAAAAAATTTTATGTCGAGAATTTTTTTTTTCAGTGTTTTTGAAAATTACATCAATTTTTGTGGTTACCTACTTAAATTTAATATTGTTGTATTTTTTTACCTATTCACCAGCTTTGGATTATTATTATTATTTGTTTTAAATTTAAATTTTAGTAGTTTCTCTTTTTAAATAAAAAAAAAAAAATGAATCTTCGATTCCTTTTTTTTTTCTGCCAGGTTACCGTGGTGTAACGATTACATCGTTATTTTTGGCCTGGCCTCTTGACTATAAAATATTTTTAATTTTCTTGTTATTTGTGCGTCGTCGCATCAGATATAGTAGGAGAACGATCACTTGCTCGTTTGTTTCGACGTTAAATAATTTGATTTTTATTTTGAGAATTCATTAAATTCAGTTGATTCTTCAATTTCTTCTACCCTCGTTCCGGGCTGCTGCCACTTTTGAAGAGGGTCCTAGAAAGAGATAGATTTCTCGACACAACTATTTATATTCCTGAAATCAACATTTCAACTCTACCATAAACGATACCGATATTCCAGAAGCCACCTCCATTTTGTTTTAACAATCTGAAACTGTTTGTTCCGGGGACTACCCATTGGAATTTCACTTTACTACTTGGGCAACTAAGGCTCCGACAGAAGCCATCGAAAACCAAAAGATAAGATTAAATTAATTACGATTTTTTCAATATTTTCTGACTTAACTTCTAATTGAATTTTTTTAAATGACAAATGTCACAATGCTAAATGTCAAAAATGATAAGTGTCACCATGAAAAATGTCAAAAATGACAAATTTCAAAATAGCAAATGTCCAAGATGTCAAAAGGCAAATGTCACAATGCTAAATGTCAAAAATGACAAATTTCAAGATGGTAAATGTCAAAGATGTCAAATGACAAATGGCACAATGCTAAATGTCAAAAATGAAAAGTGTCACCATGAAAAATGTCAAAAATGACAAATTTCAAGATGGCAAATGTCAAAGATGTCAAATGACAAATGTCACAATGCTAAATGTCAAAAATAAAAAGTGTCACCATGAAAAATGTAAAAATGACAAATTTCAAGATGGCAAATGTCAAAGATGTCAAATGACACATGTCACAATGCTAAATGTCAAAAATGAAAAGTGTCACCATGAAAAATGTCAAAAATGACAAATTTCAAGATGGCAAATGTCAAAGATGTCAAATGACAAATGTCACAATGCTAAATGTCAAAAATGAAAAGTGTCACCATGAAAAATGTCAAAAATGACAAATTTCAAAATGGCAAATGTCAAAACTGACAAATGTCACAATGCTAAATGTCAAAAATGATAAGTGTCACCATAAAAAATGTCAAAAATGACAAATTTCAAAATAGCAAATGTCCAAGATGTCAAAAGGCAAATGTCACAATGCTAAATGTCAAAAATGACAAATTTCAAGATGGTAAATGTCAAAGATGTCAAATGACAAATGGCACAATGCTAAATGTCAAAAATGAAAAGTGTCACCATGAAAAATGTCAAAAATGACAAATTTCAAGATGGCAAATGTCAAAGATGTCAAATGACAAATGTCACAATGCTAAATGTCAAAAATGAAAAGTGTCACCATGAAAAATGTCAAAAATAACAAATTTCAAGATGGCAAATGTCAAAGATGTCAAATGTCACAATGCTAAATGTCAAAAATGAAAAGTGTCACCATGAAAAATGTCAAAAATGACAAATTTCAAGATGGCAAATGTTAAACATGTCAAATGACAAATGTCACAATGCTAAATGTCAAAAATGAAAAGTGTCACCATAAAAAATGTCAAAAATGACAAATTTCAAGATGGCAAATGTCAAAGATGTCAAATGACAAATGTCACAATGCTAAATGTCAAAAATGAAAAGTGTCACCATGAAAAATGTCAAAAATTACAAATTTCAAGATGGCAAATGTCAAAACTGACAAATGTCACAATGATAAATGTCAAAAATGATAAGTGTCACCATGAAAAATGTCAAAAATGACAAATTTCAAGATGGCAAATGTCCAAGATGTCAAATGACAAATGTCACAATGCTAAATGTCAAAAATGAAAAGTGTCACCATGAAAAATGTTAAAAATGACAAATTTTAAGATGGCAAATGTCAAAGATGTCAAATGACAAATGTCACAATGCTAAATGTCAAAAATTAAAAGTGTCAATAATGACAAAGTTCAAGATGGCAAATGTCAAAGATGTCAAATGACAAATGTCACAATGCTAAATGTCAAAAATGAAAAGTGTCACCATGAAAAATGTCAAAAATGACAAATTTCAAGATGGCAAATGTCAAAGATGTCAAATGACAAATGTCACAATGCTAAATGTCAAAAATGAAAAGTGTCACCATGAAAAATGTCAAAAATAACAAATTTCAAGATGGCAAATGTCAAAGATGTCAAATGACAAATGTCACAATGCTAAATGTCAAAAATGAAAAGTGTCACCATGAAAAATGTCAAAAATGACAAATTTCAAGATGGCAAATGTCAAAACTGACAAATGTCACAATGCTAAATGTCAAAAATAATAAGTGTCACCATGAAAAATGTCAAAAATGACAAATTTCAAAATAGCAAATGTCCAAGATGTCAAATGACAAATGTCACAATGCTAAATGTCAAAAATGACAAATTTCAAGATGGCAAATGTCAAAGATGTCAAATGACAAATGGCACAATGCTAAATGTCAAAAATGAAAAGTGTCACCATGAAAAATGTCAAAAATGACAAATTTCAAGATGGCAAATGTCAAAGATGTCAAATGACAAATGTCACAATGCTAAATGTCAAAAATAAAAAGTGTCACCATGAAAAATGTCAAAAATAACAAATTTCAAGATGGCAAATGTCAAAGATGTCAAATGACAAATGTCACAATGCTAAATGTCAAAAATAAAAAGTGTCACCATGAAAAATGTAAAAATGACAAATTTCAAGATGGCAAATGTCAAAGATGTCAAATGACACATGTCACAATGCTAAATGTCAAAAATGAAAAGTGTCACCATAAAAAATGTCAAAAATGACAAATTTCAAGATGGCAAATGTCAAAACTGACAAATGTCACAATGCTAAATGTCAAAAATAATAAGTGTCACCATGAAAAATGTCAAAAATGACAAATTTCAAAATAGCAAATGTCCAAGATGTCAAATGACAAATGTCACAATGCTAAATGTCAAAAATGACAAATTTCAAGATGGCAAATGTCAAAGATGTCAAATGACAAATGGCACAATGCTAAATGTCAAAAATGAAAAGTGTCACCATGAAAAATGTCAAAAATGACAAATTTCAAGATGGCAAATGTCAAAGATGTCAAATGACAAATGTCACAATGCTAAATGTCAAAAATAAAAAGTGTCACCATGAAAAATGTCAAAAATAACAAATTTCAAGATGGCAAATGTCAAAGATGTCAAATGACAAATGTCACAATGCTAAATGTCAAAAATAAAAAGTGTCACCATGAAAAATGTAAAAATGACAAATTTCAAGATGGCAAATGTCAAAGATGTCAAATGACACATGTCACAATGCTAAATGTCAAAAATGAAAAGTGTCACCATGAAAAATGTCAAAAATGACAAATTTTAAGATGGCAAATGTCAAAGATGTCAAATGACAAATGTCACAATGCTAAATGTCAAAAATGAAAAGTGTCACCATGAAAAATGTCAAAAATGACAAATTTCAAAATGGCAAATGTCAAAACTGACAAATGTAACAATGCTAAATGTCAAAAATGATAAGTGTCACCATGAAAAATGTCAAAAATGACAAATTTCAAAATAGCAAATGTCCAAGATGTCAAATGACAAATGTCACAATGCTAAATGTCAAAAATGACAAATTTCAAGATGGTAAATGTCAAAGATGTCAAATGACAAATGGCACAATGCTAAATGTCAAAAATGAAAAGTGTCACCATGAAAAATGTCAAAAATGACAAATTTCAAGATGTCAAATGTCAAAGATGTCAAATGACAAATGTCACAATGCTAAATGTCAAAAATGAAAAGTGTCACCATGAAAAATGTCAAAAATAACAAATTTCAAGATGGCAAATGTCAAAGATGTCAAATGTCACAATGCTAAATGTCAAAAATGAAAAGTGTCACCATGAAAAATGTCAAAAATGACAAATTTCAAGATGGCAAATGTTAAACATGTCAAATGACAAATGTCACAATGCTAAATGTCAAAAATGAAAAGTGTCACCATAAAAAATGTCAAAAATGACAAATTTCAAGATGGCAAATGTCAAAGATGTCAAATGACAAATGTCACAATGCTAAATGTCAAAAATGAAAAGTGTCACCATGAAAAATGTCAAAAATGTCAAAGATGACAAATGTCACAATGCTAAATGTCAAAAATGAAAAGTGTCACCATGAAAAATGTCAAAAATGACAAATTTCAAGATGGCAAATGTCAAAACTGACAAATGTCACAATGATAAATGTCAAAAATGATAAGTGTCACCATGAAAAATGTCAAAAATGACAAATTTCAGGATGGCAAATGTCCAAGATGTCAAATGACAAATGTCACAATGCTAAATGTCAAAAATGAAAAGTGTCACCATAAAAAATGTTAAAAATGACAAATTTTAAGATGGCAAATGTCAAAGATGTCAAATGACAAATGTCACAATGCTAAATGTCAAAAATTAAAAGTGTCAATAATGACAAACTTCAAGATGGCAAATGTCAAAGATGTCAAATGACAGATGTCACAATGCTAAATGTCAAAAATGAAAAGTGTCACCATGAAAAATGTCAAAAATGACAAATTTCAAGATGGCAAATGTCAAAGATGTCAAATGACAAATGTCACAATGCTAAATGTCAAAAATGAAAAGTGTCACCATAAAAAATGTCAAAAATAACAAATTTCAAGATGGCAAATGTCAAAGATGTCAAATGACAAATGTCACAATGCTAAATGTCAAAAATGAAAAGTGTCACCATGAAAAATGTCAAAAATGACAAATTTCAAGATGGCAAATGTCAAAACTGACAAATGTCACAATGCTAAATGTCAAAAATAATAAGTGTCACCATGAAAAATGTCAAAAATGACAAATTTCAAAATAGCAAATGTCCAAGATGTCAAATGACAAATGTCACAATGCTAAATGTCAAAAATGAAAAGTGTCACCATGAAAAATGTCAAAAATGACAAATTTCAAGATGGCAAATGTCAAAGATGTCAAATGACAAATGTCACAATGCTAAATGTCAAAAATAAAAAGTGTCACCATGAAAAATGTCAAAAATAACAAATTTCAAGATGGCAAATGTCAAAGATGTCAAATGACAAATGTCACAATGCTAAATGTCAAAAATAAAAAGTGTCATCATGAAAAATGTAAAAATGACAAATTTCAAGATGGCAAATGTCAAAGATGTCAAATGACACATGTCACAATGCTAAATGTCAAAAATGAAAAGTGTCACCATGAAAAATGTCAAAAATGACAAATTTCAAGATGGCAAATGTCAAAGATGTCAAATGACAAATGTCACAATGCTAAATGTCAAAAATGAAAAGTGTCACCATGAAAAATGTCAAAAATGTCAAAGATGACAAATGTCACAATGCTAAATGTCAAAAATGAAAAGTGTCACCATGAAAAATGTCAAAAATGACAAATTTCAAGATGGCAAATGTCACAATGCTAAATGTCAAAAATGATAAGTGTCACCATGAAAAATCTCAAAAATGACAAATTTCAAGATGGCAAATGTCCAAGATGTCAAATGACAAATGTCACAATGCTAAATGTCAAAAATGAAAAGTGTTACCATGAAAAATGTCAAAAATGACAAATTTTAAGATGGCAAATGTCAAAGATGTCAAATGACAAATGTCACAATGCTAAATGTCAAAAATGAAAAGTGTCAAAAATGACAAATTTCAAGATGGCAAATGTCTAAGATGTCAAATGTCAAATGTCACAATGCTAAATGTCAAAAATGAAAAGTGTCACCGTGAAAAATGTCAAAAATGACAAATTTCAAGATGGCAAATGTCAAAGATGTCAAATGACAAATGTCACAATGCTAAATGTCAAAAATGAAAAGTGTCACCATGAAAAATGTCAAAAATGAGAAATTTCAAGATGGCAAATGTCAAAGATGTCAAATGACAAATGTCACAATGCTAAATGTCAAAAATGAAAAGTGTCCCCATGAAAAATGTCAATAATGACAAATTTCAAGATGGCAAATGTCAAAGATGTCAAATGACAAATGTCACAATGCTAAATGTCAAAAATGAAAAGTGTCACCATGAAAAATGTCAAAAATGACAAATTTTAAGATGGCAAATGTCAAAGATGTCAAATGACAAATGTCACAGTGCTAAATGTCAAAAATGAAAAGCGTCACTATGAAAAATGTCAAAAATGACAAATTTCAAGATGGCAAATATCAAAGATGTCAAATGACAAATGTCACAATGCTAAATGTCAAAAATGACAAATTTCAAGATGGCAAATGTCAAAGATGTCAAATGACAAATGTCACAATGCTAAATGTCAAAAATGAAAAGTGTCACCATGAAAAATGTCAAAAATAACAAATTTCAAGATGGCAAATGTCAAAGATGTCAAATGACTAATGTCACAATGCTAAATGTCAAAAATGAAAAGTGTCACCATGAAAAATGTCAAAAATGACAAATTTCAAGATGGCAAATGTCAAAGATGTCAAATGACAAATGTCACAATGCTAAATGTCAAAAATGAAAAGTGTCACCATGAAAAATGTCAAAAATAACAAATTTCAAGATGGCAAATGTCAAAGATGTCAAATGACAAATGTCACAATGCTAAATGTCAAAAATGAAAAGTGTCAAAAATGACAAATTTCAAGATGGTGTAACGATTACATCGTTATTTTTGGCCTGGCCTCTTGACTATAAAATATTTTTAATTTTCTTGTTATTTGTGCGTCGTCGCATCAGATATGGTAGGAGAAGGATCACTTGCTCGTTTGTTTCGACGTTAAATAATTTGATTTTTATTTTGAGAATTCATTAAATTCAGTTGATTCTTCAATTTCTTCTACCCTCGTTCCGGGCTGCTGCCACTTTTGAAGAGGGTCCTAGGAAGAGATAGATTTCTCGACACAACTATTTATATTCCTGAAATCAACATTTCAACTCTACCATAAACGATACCGATATTCCAGAAGCCACCTCCATTTTGTTTTAACAATCTGAAACTGTTTGTTCCGGGGACTACCCATTGGAATTTCACTTTACTACTTGGGCAACTAAGGCTTCGACAGAAGACATCGAAAACCAAAAGATAAGATTAAATTAATTACGATTTTTTCAATATTTTCTGACTTAACTTCTAATTGAATTTTTTTAAACTTTGTCATAAACAATTTAACACTGATTCAAATTTCTTTTATTGCTTGTCTGTATTTTGGCGCCCTTAAATATTTGTTTGGGGGGAGTTAAAGAAAACCAGAAGGAAGCCACGAACCCTGGAGCTGGCAAAGGGTAGTAATTACGTTACAAACTGGCGCCCAACGTTGTTGAAACAATTTCTTTGAGATATTTCTTTATCTTTATATCTTTTTCTCGAAGGGATTGTTTTGGCTACAAACTGGCGACAGTTAAGGGGTAATTACGTTACAAACTGGCGCCCAACGTGGGGCACCAGTTTGTAACGTAAGTAAAAAAATTTGTATTTTTGAATTCTTAGTTTGTTCTTTTTTAAAAATTTTTTTTTTCCTTCTTTACTTATTGATTATTGCCTTTTAGTATTCTTAGCGTTTGAGATTTGTTGTCTGTTCCTGATTGATTTCGTCGTTTTTACTTTTATTAACTGTCCTATTTTTAATGTTCACACTATTACCGTTATTGGTTGTCATTTCTATAGATAAATATTATCGTTTATCTTTTACTTTTTCTCCAGTTTGCTCAGCGTGTGCGTTAAGACTTGTCAAGTTATTTTTGATTCGGATATTGATTGATTTTTCTTTTGAGTGTTAGTCACATTTTTGTTCAATCGATATTTGGTTTCAATTTTTTTTTTCTTTTCGTTCATTGAATATTTGTTTAGCTTCTTAGCTTATTTTGTTCTCATCTGTTGAGTATTTTCTTATTCAATGATTTTTGTTGACTACAGTCTTAATCTTTGTCTTTGTTGCTATGGTAAGTTATTTTACTTTTGGAGATAGACTTTTTTTGCCTTGTATTTCTTTGCTTTGTGAACATATCTCTTGTTTCTTTCGTTACATCTTGTTTTGTTGTTTTCTTAATCGACTTTAAATAGGACAGTTCTTAATTTATTTTTGTTACCGATTATGGCTGTACGATTAAAAAATTTTATGTCGAGAATTTTTTTTTTCAGTGTTTTTGAAAATTACATCAATTTTTGTGGTTACCTACTTAAATTTAATATTGTTGTATTTTTTTACCTATTCACCAGCTTTGGATTATTATTATTATTTGTTTTAAATTTAAATTTTAGTAGTTTCTCTTTTTAAATAAAAAAAAAAAAATGAATCTTCGATTCCTTTTTTTTTTCTGCCAGGTTACCGTGGTGTAACGATTACATCGTTATTTTTGGCCTGGCCTCTTGACTATAAAATATTTTTAATTTTCTTGTTATTTGTGCGTCGTCGCATCAGATATAGTAGGAGAACGATCACTTGCTCGTTTGTTTCGACGTTAAATAATTTGATTTTTATTTTGAGAATTCATTAAATTCAGTTGATTCTTCAATTTCTTCTACCCTCGTTCCGGGCTGCTGCCACTTTTGAAGAGGGTCCTAGAAAGAGATAGATTTCTCGACACAACTATTTATATTCCTGAAATCAACATTTCAACTCTACCATAAACGATACCGATATTCCAGAAGCCACCTCCATTTTGTTTTAACAATCTGAAACTGTTTGTTCCGGGGACTACCCATTGGAATTTCACTTTACTACTTGGGCAACTAAGGCTCCGACAGAAGCCATCGAAAACCAAAAGATAAGATTAAATTAATTACGATTTTTTCAATATTTTCTGACTTAACTTCTAATTGAATTTTTTTAAATGACAAATGTCACAATGCTAAATGTCAAAAATGACAAATTTCAAGATGGCAAATGTCAAAGATGTCAAATGACAAATGTCACAATGCTAAATGTCAAAAATGAAAAGTGTTACCATAAAAAATGTCAAAAATGACAAATTTCAAGATGGCAAATGTCAAAGATGTCAAATGACAAATGTCACAATGCTAAATGTCAAAAATGAAAAGTGTCACCATGAAAAATGTCAAAAATGACAAATTTCAAGATGGCAAATATCAAAGATGTCAAATGACAAATGCCACAATGCTAAATGTCAAAAATGACAAATTTCAAGATGGCAAATGTCAAAGATGTCAAATGACAAATGTCACAATGCTAAATGTCAAAAATGAAAAGTGTCACCATGAAAAATGTCAAAAATGACAAATTTCAAGATGGCAAATGTCAAAGATGTCAAATGACAAATGTCACAATGCTAAATGTCAAAAATGAAAAGTGTCACCATGAAAAATGTCAAAAATAACAAATTTCAAGATGGCAAATGTCAAAGATGTCAAAACTGACAAATGTCACAATGCTAAATGTCAAAAATGATAAGTGTCACCATGAAAAATGTCAAAAATGACAAATTTCAAGATGGCAAATGTCCAAGATGTAAAATGACAAATGTCACAATGCTAAATGTCAAAAATGACAAATTTCAAGATGGCAAATGTCAAAGATGTCAAATGTCAAAGATGTCAAATGACAAATGTCACAATGCTAAATGTCAAAAATGAAAAGTGTCACCATGAAAAATGTTAAAAATGACAAATTTCAAGATGGCAAATGTCAAAGATGTCAAATGACAAATGTCACAATGCTAAATGTCAAAAATGACAAATTTCAAAATGGCAAATGTCAAAGATGTCAAATGACAAATGTCACAATGCTAAATGTCAAAAATGAAAAGTGTCACCATGAAAAATGTCAAAAATGACAAATTTCAAGATGGCAAATGTCAAAGATGTCAAATGACAAATGTCACAATGGTAAATGTCAAAAATGACAAATTTCAAGATGGCAAATGTCAAAGATGTCAAATGACAAATGTTACAATGCTAAATGTCAAAAATGAAAAGTGTCACCATGAAAAATGTCACAATGACAAATTTCAAGATGGCAAATGTCAAAGATGTCAAATGACAAATGTCACAATGCTAAATGTCAAAAATGAAAAGTGTCACCATGAAAAATGTCAAAAATAACAAATTTCAAGATGGCAAATGTCAAAGATGTCAAATGACAAATGTCACAATGCTAAATGTCAAAAATGAAAAGTGTCACCATGAAAAATGTCAAAAATGACAAATTTCAAGATGGCAAATGTCAAAGATGTCAAATGACAAATGTCACAATGCTAAATGTCAAAAATGAAAAGTGTCACCATGAAAAATGTCAAAAATGACAAATTTCAAGATGGCAAATGTCAAAGATGTCAAATGACAAATGTCACAATGCTAAATGTCAAAAATGAAAAGTGTCACCATGAAAAATGTCAAAAATGACAAATTTCAAGATGGCAAATGTCAAAGATGTCAAATGACAAATGTCACAATGCTAAATGTCAAAAATGAAAAGTATCACCATGAAAAATGTCAAAAATGACAAATTTCAAGATGGCAAATGTCAAAACTGACAAATGTCACAATGCTAAATGTCAAAAATGATAAGTGTCACCATGAAAAATGTCAAAAATGACAAATTTCAAGATGGCAAATGTCCAAGATGTCAAATGACAAATGTCACAATGCTAAATGTCAAAAATGAAAAGTGTCACCATGAAAAATGTCAAAAATGACAAATTTCAAGATGGCAAATGTCAAAGATGTCAAATGACAAATTTCAAGATGGCAAATGTCTAAGATGTCAAATGACAAATGTCACAATGCTAAATGTCAAAAATGAAAAGTGTCACCGTGAAAAATGTCAAAAATGACAAATTTCAAGATGGCAAATTTCAATGATGTCAAATGACAAATGTCACAATGCTAAATGTCAAAAATGAAAAGTGTACCGATGAAAAATGTCAATAATGATAAATTTCAAGATGGCAAATGTCAAAGATGTCAAATGACAAATGTCAAAAATGAAAAGTGTCACCATGAAAAATGTCAAAAATGACAAATTTCAAGATGGCAAATGTCAAAGATGTCGAATATGACAAATGCCACAATGCTAAATGTCAAAAATGAAAAGTGTCACCATGAAAAATGTCAAAAATGACAAATTTCAAGATGGCAAATGTCAAAGATGTAGAATGACAAATGTCATAATGCTAAATGTCAAAAATGAAAAGTGTCACCATGAAAAATGTCAAAAATGACAAATTTCAAGATGGCAAATATCAAAGATGTCAAATGACAAATGTCACAATGCTAAATGTCAAAAATGACAAATTTCAAGATGGCAAATGTCAAAGATGTCAAATGACAAATGTCAAAAATGAAAAGTGTCACCATGAAAAATGTCAAAAATGACAAATTTCAAGATGGCAAATGTCAAAGATGTCGAATATGACAAATGCCACAATGCTAAATGTCAAAAATGAAAAGTGTCACCATGAAAAATGTCAAAAATGACAAATTTCAAGATGGCAACTGTCAAAGATGTCAAATGACAAATGTCACAATGCTAAATGTCAAAAATGAAAAGTGTCACCATGAAAAATGTCAAAAATAACAAATTTCAAGATAGCAAATGTCAAAGATGTCAAATGACAAATGTCACAATGCTAAATGTCAAAAATGAAAAGTGTCACCATGAAAAATGTCAAAAATGACAAATTTCAAGATGGCAAATGTCAAAGATGTCAAATGACAAATGTCACAATGCTAAATGTCAAAAATGAAAAGTGTCACCATGAAAAATGTCAAAAATAACAAATTTTAAGATGGCAAATGTCAAAGATGTCAAATGACAAATGTCACAATGCTAAATGTCAAAAATGAAAAGTGTCACCATGAAAAATGTCAAAAATGACAAATTTCAAGATGGCAAATGTCAAAGATGTCAAATGACAAATGTCACAATGCTAAATGTCAAAAATGAAAAGTGTCACCATGAAAAATGTCAAAAATGACAAATTTCAAGATGGCAAATGTCAAAGATGTCAAATGACAAATGTCACAATGCTAAATGTCAAAAATGAAAAGTGTCACCATGAAAAATGTAAAAATGACAAATTTCAAGATGGCAAATGTCAAAGATGTCAAATGACAAATGTCACAATGCTAAATGTCAAAAATGACAAATTTCAAGATGGCAAATGTCAAAGATGTCAAATGACAAATGTTACAATGCTAAATGTCAAAAATGAAAAGTGTCACCATGAAAAATGTCAAAAATGACAAATTTCAAGATGGCAAATGTCAAAGATGTCAAATGACAAATGTCACAATGCTAAATGTCAAAAATGAAAAGTGTCACCATGAAAAATGTCAAAAATAACAAATTTCAAGATGGCAAATGTCAAAGATGTCAAATGACAAATGTCACAATGCTAAATGTCAAAAATGAAAAGTGTCACCATGAAAAATGTCAAAAATGACAAATTTCAAGATGGCAAATGTCAAAGATGTCAAATGACAAATGTCACAATGCTAAATGTCAAAAATGAAAAGTGTCACCATGAAAAATGTCAAAAATGACAAATTTCAAGATGGCAAATGTCAAAGATGTCAAATGACAAATGTCACAATGCTAAATGTCAAAAATGACAAATTTCAAGATGGCAAATGTCAAAGATGTCAAATGACAAATGTCACAATGCTAAATGTCAAAAATGAAAAGTGTCACCATGAAAAATGTCAAAAATGACAAATTTCAAGATGGCAAATGTCAAAGATGTCAAATGACAAATGTCACAATGCTAAATGTCAAAAATGACAAATTTCAAGATGGCAAATGTCAAAGATGTCAAATGACAAATGTCACAATGCTAAATGTCAAAAATGAAAAGTGTCACCATGAAAAATGTTAAAAATGACAAATTTCAAGATGGCAAATGTCAAAGATGTCAAATGACAAATGTCACAATGCTAAATGTCAAAAATGACAAATTTCAAGATGGCAAATGTCAAAGATGTCAAATGACAAATGTCACAATGCTAAATGTCAAAAATGAAAAGTGTCACCATGAAAAATGTCAAAAATGACAAATTTCAAGATGGCAAATGTCAAAGATGTCAAATGACAAATGTCACAATGGTAAATGTCAAAAATGACAAATTTCAAGATGGCAAATGTCAAAGATGTCAAATGACAAATGTTACAATGCTAAATGTCAAAAATGAAAAGTGTCACCATGAAAAATGTCAAAAATGAGAAATTTCAAGATGGCAAATGTCAAAGATGTCAAATGACAAATGTCACAATGCTAAATGTCAAAAATGAAAAGTGTCACCATGAAAAATGTCAAAAATAACAAATTTCAAGATGGCAAATGTCAAAGATGTCAAATGACAAATGTCACAATGCTAAATGTCAAAAATGAAAAGTGTCACCATGAAAAATGTCAAAAATGACAAATTTCAAGATGGCAAATGTCAAAGATGTCAAATGACAAATGTCACAATGCTAAATGTCAAAAATGAAAAGTGTCACCATGAAAAATGTCAAAAATGACAAGTTTCAAGATGGCAAATGTCAAAGATGTCAAATGACAAATGTCACAATGCTAAATGTCAAAAATGAAAAGTGTCACCATGAAAAATGTCAAAAATGACAAATTTCAAGATGGCAAATGTCAAAGATGTCAAATGACAAATGTCACAATGCTAAATGTCAAAAATGAAAAGTATCACCATGAAAAATGTCAAAAATGACAAATTTCAAGATGGCAAATGTCAAAACTGACAAATGTCACAATGCTAAATGTCAAAAATGATAAGTGTCACCATGAAAAATGTCAAAAATGACAAATTTCAAGATAGCAAATGTCCAAGATGTCAAATGACAAATGTCACAATGCTAAATGTCAAAAATGAAAAGTGTCACCATGAAAAATGTCAAAAATGACAAATTTCAAGATGGCAAATGTCAAAGATGTCAAATGACAAATTTCAAGATGGCAAATGTCTAAGATGTCAAATGACAAATGTCACAATGCTAAATGTCAAAAATGAAAAGTGTCACCGTGAAAAATGTCAAAAATGAAAAATTTGAAGATGGCAAATTTCAATGATGTCAAATGACAAATGTCACAATGCTAAATGTCAAAAATGAAAAGTGTCCCGATGAAAAATGTCAATAATGATAAATTTCAAGATGGCAAATGTCAAAGATGTCAAATGACAAATGTCAAAAATAAAAAGTGTCACCATGAAAAATGTCAAAAATGACAAATTTCAAGATGGCAAATGTCAAAGATGTCGACTATGACAAATGTCACAATGCTAAATGTCAAAATGAAAAGTGTCACCATGAAAAATGTCAAAAATGACAAATTTCAAGATGGCAAATGTCAAAGATGTCAAATGACAAATGTCACAATGCTAAATGTCAAAAATGAAAAGTGTCACCATGAAAAATGTCAAAAATGACAAATTTCAAGATGGCAAATATCAAAGATGTCAAATGACAAATGTCACAATGTTAAATGTCAAAAATGACAAATTTCAAGATGGCAAATGTCAAAGATGTCACATGACAAATGTCACAATGCTAAATGTCAAAAATGAAAAGTGTCACCATGAAAAATGTCAAAAATGACAAATTTCAAGATGGCAAATGTCAAAGATGTCAAATGACAAATGTCACAATGCTAAATGTCAAAAATGAAAAGTGTCACCATGAAAAATGTCAAAAATAACAAATTTCAAGATGGCAAATGTCAAAGATGTCAAATGACAAATGTCACAATGCTAAATGTCAAAAATGAAAAGTGTCACCATGAAAAATGTCAAAAATGACAAATTTCAAGATGGCAAATGTCAAAGATGTCAAATGACAAATGTCACAATGCTAAATGTCAAAAATGAAAAGTGTCACCATGAAAAATGTCAAAAATAACAAATTTTAAGATGGCAAATGTCAAAGATGTCAAATGACAAATGTCACAATGCTAAATGTCAAAAATGAAAAGTGTCACCATGAAAAATGTCAAAAATGAAAAATTTCAAGATGGCAAATGTCAAAACTGACAAATGTCACAATGCTAAATGTCAAAAATGATAAGTGTCACCATAAAAAATGTCAAAAATGACAAATTTCAAGATGGCAAATGTCAAAGATGTCAAATGACAAATGTCACAATGCTAAATGTCAAAAATGAAAAGTGTCACCATGAAAAATGTCAAAAATGACAAATTTCAAGATGGCAAATGTCAAAGATGTCAAATGACAAATGTCACAATGCTAAATGTCAAAAATGAAAAGTGTCCCGATGAAAAATGTCAATAATGATAAATTTCAAGATGGCAAATGTCAAAGATGTCAAATGACAAATGTCAAAAATGAAAAGTGTCACCATGAAAAATGTCAAAAATGACAAATTTCAAGATGGCAAATGTCAAAGATGTCGAATATGACAAATGTCACAATGCTAAATGTCAAAAATGAAAAGTGTCACCATGAAAAATGTCAAAAATGACAAATTTCAAGATGGCAAATGTCAAAGATGTCAAATGACAAATGTCACAATGCTAAATGTCAAAAATGAAAAGTGTCACTATGAAAAATGTCAAAAATGTCAAATTTCAAGATGGCAAATATCAAAGATGTCAAATGACAAATGTCACAATGCTAAATGTCAAAAATGACAAATTTCAAGATGGCAAATGTCAAAGATGTCACATGACAAATGTCACAATGCTAAATGTCAAAAATGAAAAGTGTCACCATGAAAAATGTCAAAAATGACAAATTTCAAGATGGCAAATGTCAAAGATGTCAAATGACAAATGTCACAATGCTAAATGTCAAAAATGAAAAGTGTCACCATGAAAAATGTCAAAAATAACAAATTTCAAGATGGCAAATGTCAAAGATGTCAACTGACAAATGTCACAATGCTAAATGTCAAAAATGAAAAGTGTCACCATGAAAAATGTCAAAAATGACAAATTTCAAGATGGCAAATGTCAAAGATGTCAAATGACAAATGTCACAATGCTAAATGTCAAAAATGAAAAGTGTCACCATGAAAAATGTCAAAAATAACAAATTTTAAGATGGCAAATATCAAAGATGTCAAATGACAAATGTCACAATGCTAAATGTCAAAAATGAAAAGTGTCACCATGAAAAATGTCAAAAATGAAAAATTTCAAGATGGCAAATGTCAAAACTGACAAATGTCACAATGCTAAATGTCAAAAATGATAAGTGTCACCATAAAAAATGTCAAAAATGACAAATTTCAAGATGGCAAATGTCAAAGATGTCAAATGACAAATGTCACAATGCTAAATGTCAAAAATGAAAAGTGTCACCATGAAAAATGTCAAAAATGACAAATTTCAAGATGGCAAATGTCAAAGATGTCAAATGACAAATGTCACAATGCTAAATGTCAAAAATGAAAAGTGTCACCATGAAAAATGTCAAAAATAACAAATTTCAAGATAGCAAATGTCAAAGATGTCAAATGACAAATGTCACAATGCTAAATGTCAAAAATGAAAAGTGTCACCATGAAAAATGTCAAAAATGACAAATTTCAAGATGGCAAATGTCAAAGATGTCAAATGACAAATGTCACAATGCTAAATGTCAAAAATGAAAAGTGTCACCATGAAAAATGTCAAAAATGACAAATTTCAAGATGGCAAATGTCAAAGATGTCAAATGACAAATGTCACAATGCTAAATGTCAAAATTGAAAAGTGTCACCATGAAAAATGTAAAAATGACAAATTTCAAGATGGCAAATGTCAAAGATGTCAAATGACAAATGTCACAATGCTAAATGTCAAAAATGAAAAGTGTCACCATGAAAAATGTCAAAAATGACAAATTTCAAGATGGCAAATGTCAAAACTGACAAATGTCACAATGCTAAATGTCAAAAATGATAAGTGTCACCATGAAAAATGTCAAAAATGACAAATTTCAAGATGGCAAATGTCCAAGATGTCAAATGACAAATGTCACAATGCTAAATGTCAAAAATGAAAAGTGTCACCATGAAAAATGTCAAAAATGACAAATTTCAAGATGGCAAATGTCAAAGATGTCAAATGACAAATGTCACAATGCTAAATGTCAAAAATGAAAAGTGTCAAAAATGACAAATTTCAAGATGGCAAATGTCTAAGGTGTCAAATGACAAATGTCACAATGCTAAATGTCAAAAATGAAAAGTGTCACCGTGAAAAATTTCAAAAATGACAAATTTCAAGATGGCAAATGTCAAAGATGTCAAATGACAAATGTCACAATGCTAAATGTCAAAAATGAAAAGTGTCACCATGAAAAATGTCAAAAATGACAAATTTCAAGATGGCAAATGTCAAAGATGTCAAATGACAAATGTCACAATGCTAAATGTCAAAAATGAAAAGTGTCCCCATGAAAAATGTCAATAATGACAAATTTCAAGATGGCAAATGTCAAAACTGACAAATATCACAATGCTAAATGTCAAAAATAATAAGTGTCACCATGAAAAATGTCAAAAATGACAAATTTCAAGATGGCAAATGTCCAAGATGTCAAATGACAAATTTCAAGATGGCAAATGTCAAAGATGTCAAATGACAAATGTCAAAAATGAAAAGTGTCACCATGAAAAATGTCAAAAATGACAAATTTCAAGATGGCAAATGTCAAAGATGTCAAATGACAAATGTCACAATGCTAAATGTCAAAAATGAAAAGTGTCACCATGAAAAATGTCAAAAATAACAAATTTCAAGATGGCAAATGTCAAAGATGTCAAATGACAAATGTCACAATGCTAAATGTCAAAAATGAAAAGTGTCACCATGAAAAATGTCAAAAATGACAAATTTCAAGATGGCAAATGTCGAAGATGTCAAATGACAAATGTCACAATGCTAAATGTCAAAAATGAAAAGTGTTACCATGAAAAATGTCAAAAATGACAAATTTCAAGATGGCAAATGTCAAAGATGTCAAATGACAAATGTCACAATGCTAAATGTCAAAAATGAAAAGTGTTACCATGAAAAATGTCAAAAATGACAAATTTCAAGATGGCAAATGTCAAAGATATCAAATGACAAATGTCACAATGCTAAATGTCAAAAATGAAAAGTGTCACCATGAAAAATGTCAAAAATGACAAATTTCAAGATGGCAAATGTCAAAACTGACAAATGTCACAATGCTAAATGTCAAAAATGATAAGTGTCACCATGCAAAATGTCAAAAATGACAAATTTCAAGATGGCAAATGTCAAAGATGTCAAATGACAAATGTCACAATGCTAAATGTCAAAAATGAAAAGTGTCACCATGAAAAATGTCAAAAATGTCAAAGATGACAAATCTCACAATGCTAAATGTCAAAAATGAAAAGTGTCACCATAAAAAATGTCAAAAATGACAAATTTCAAGATGGCAAATATCAAAACTGACAAATGTCACAATGCTAAATGTCAAAAATAATAAGTGTCACCATGAAAAATCTCAAAAATGACAAATTTCAAGATGGCAAATGTCCAAGATGTCAAATGACAAATGTCACAATGCTAAATGTCAAAAATGAAAAGTGTCACCATGAAAAATGTCAAAAATGACAAATTTCAAGATGGCAAATGTCAAAGATGTCGAATATGACAAATGTCACAATGCTAAATGTCAAAAATAAAAAGTGTCACCATGAAAAATGTCAAAAATGACAAATTTCAAGATGGCAAATATCAAAGATGTCAAATGACAAATGTCACAATGCTAAATGTCAAAAATGAAAAGTGTCACCATGAAAAATGTCAAAAATGACAAATTTTAAGATGGCAAATATCAAAGATGTCAAAAGACAAATGTCACAATGCTAAATGTCAAAAATGACAAATTTCAAGATGGCAAATGTCAATGATGTCAAATGACAAATGTCACAATGCTAAATGTCAAAAATGAAAAGTGTCACCATGAAAAATGTAAAAATGACAAATTTCAAGATGGCAAATGTCAAAGATGTCAAATGACAAATGTCACAATGCTAAATGTCAAAAATGAAAAGTGTCACCATAAAAAATGTCAAAAATAACAAATTTCAAGATGGCAAATGTCAAAGATGTCAAATGACAAATGTCACAATGCTAAATATCAAAAATGAAAAGTGTCACCATGAAAAATGTCAAAAATGACAAATTTCAAGATGGCAAATGTTAAAGATGTCAAATGACAAATGTCACAATGCTAAATGTCAAAAATGAAAAGTGTCACCGTGAAAAATGTCAAAAATAACAAATTTCAAGATGGCAAATGTCAAAGATGTCAAATGACAAATGTCACAATGCTAAATGTCAAAAATGAAAAGTGTCACCATGAAAAATGTCAAAAATGACAAATTTCAAGATGGCAAATGTCAAAACTGACAAATGTCACAATGCTAAATGTCAAAAATGATAAGTGTCACCATGAAAAATGTCAAAAATGACAAATTTCAATATGGCAAATGTCAAAGATGTCAAATGACAAATGTCACAATGCTAAATGTCAAAAATGAAAAGTGTCACCATGAAAAATGTCAAAAATGACAAATTTCAAGATGGCAAATCTCAAAGATGTCAAATGACAAATGTCACAATGCTAAATGTCAAAAATGAAAAGTGTCACCATGAAAAATGTCAAAAATAACAAATTTTAAGATGGCAAATGTCAAAGATGTCAAATGACAAATGTCGCAATGCTAAATGTCAAAAATGAAAAGTGTCACCATGAAAAATGTCAAAAATGAAAAAATTTTAAGATGGCAAATGTCAAAACTGACAAATGTCACAATGCTAAATGTCAAAAATGATAAGTATCACCATAAAAAATGTCAAAAATGACAAATTTCAAGATGGCAAATGTCAAAGATGTCAAATGACAAATGTCACAATGCTAAATGTCAAAAATGAAAAGTGTCACCATGAAAAATGTCAAAAATGACAAATTTCAAGATGGCAAATGTCAAAGATGTCAAATGACAAATGTCACAATGCTAAATGAAAAGTGTCACCATGAAAAATGTCAAAAATGACAAATTTCAAGATGGCAAATGTTAAAGATGTCAAATGACAAATGTCACAATGCTAAATGTCAAAAATGAAAAGTGTCACCATGAAAAATGTAAAAATGACAAATTTCAAGATGGCAAATGTCAAAGATGTCAAATGACAAATGTCACAATGCTAAATGTCAAAAATGAAAAGTGTCACCATGAAAAATGTCAAAAATGACAAATTTCAAGATGGCAAATGTCAAAACTGACAAATGTCACAATGCTAAATGTCAAAAATGATAAGTGTCACCATGAAAAATGTCAAAAATGACAAATTTCAAAATGGCAAATGTCTAAGGTGTCAAATGACAAATGTCACAATGCTAAATGTCAAAAATGAAAAGTGTCACCGTGAAAAATGTCAAAAATGACAAATTTCAAGATGACAAATGTCAAAGATGTCAAATGACAAATGTCACAATGCTAAATGTTAAAAATGAAAAGTGTCACCATGAAAAATGTCAAAAATGACAAATTTCAAGATGACAAATGTCAAAGATGTCAAATGACAAATGTCACAATGCTAAATGTCAAAAATGAAAAGTGTCCCCATGAAAAATGTCAATAATGACAAATTTCAAGATGGCAAATGTCAAAGATGTCAAATGACAAATGTCACAATGCTAAATGTCAAAAATGAAAAGTGTCACCATGAAAAATGTCAAAAATGACAAATTTCAAGATGGCAAATGTCAAAGATGTCGAATATGACAAATGTCACAATGCTAAATGTCAAAAATGAAAAGTGTCACCATAAAAAATGTCAAAAATGACAAATTTCAAGATGGCAAATGTCAAAGATGTCAAATGGCAAATGTCACAATGCTAAATGTCAAAAATGAAAAGTGTCACCACGAAAAATGTCAAAAATGACAAATTTCAAGATGGCAAATATCAAAGATGTCAAATGACAAATGTCACAATGCTAAATGTCAAAAATGAAAAGTGTCACCATGAAAAATGTCAAAAATGACAAATTTTAAGATGGCAAATATCAAAGATGTCAAATGACAAATGTCACAATGCTAAATGTCAAAAATGACAAATTTCAAGATGGCAAATGTCAATGATGTCAAATGACAAATGTCACAATGCTAAATGTCAAAAATGAAAAGTGTCACCATGAAAAATGTCAAAAATGACAAATTTCAAGATGGCAAATGTCAAAGATGTCAAATGACAAATGTCACAATGCTAAATGTCAAAAATGAAAAGTGTCACCATGAAAAGTGTCAAAAATAACAAATTTCAAGATGGCAAATGTCAAAGATGTCAAATGACAAATGTCGCAATGCTAAATGTCAAAAATGAAAAGTGTCACCATGAAAAATGTCAAAAATGAAAAAATTTCAAGATGGCAAATGTCAAAACTGACAAATGTCACAATGCTAAATGTCAAAAATGATAAGTGTCACCATAAAAAATGTCAAAAATGACAAATTTCAAGATGGCAAATGTCAAAGATGTCAAATGACAAATGTCACAATGCTAAATGTCAAAAATGAAAAGTGTCACCATAAAATGTCAAAAATAACAAATTTCAAGATGGCAAATGTCAAAGATGTCAAATGACAAATGTCACAATGCTAAATGTCAAAAATGAAAAGTGTCACCATGAAAAATGTCAAAAATAACAAATTTCA
The DNA here is from genome assembly GCA_964028335.1 of Altica lythri. Lineage (NCBI taxonomy): Eukaryota > Metazoa > Arthropoda > Insecta > Coleoptera > Chrysomelidae > Altica > Altica lythri. The sequence continues at coordinate 8,908,784 of OZ034800.1, read as the reverse complement.
AGATGGCAAATGTCAAAGATGTCAAATGACAAATGTCACAATGCTAAATGTCAAAAATGAAAAGTGTCACCATGAAAAATGTCAAAAATGACAAATTTCAAGATGGCAAATGTCAAAGATGTCAAATGACAAATGTCACAATGCTAAATGTCAAAAATGAAAAGTGTCACCATGAAAAATGTCAAAAATGACAAATTTCAAGATGGAAAATGTCAAAGATGTCAAATGACAAATGTCACAATGCTAAATGTCAAAAATGAAAAGTGTTACCATGAAAAATGTCAAAAATGACAAATTTCAAGATGGCAAATGTCAAAGATATCAAATGACAAATGTCACAATGCTAAATGTCAAAAATGAAAAGTGTCACCATGAAAAATGTCAAAAATGACAAATTTCAAGATGGCAAATGTCAAAACTGACAAATGTCACAATGCTAAATGTCAAAAATGATAAGTGTCACCATGCAAAATGTCAAAAATGACAAATTTCAAGATGGCAAATGTCAAAGATGTCAAATGACAAATGTCACAATGCTAAATGTTAAAAATGAAAAGTGTCACCATGAAAAATGTCAAAAATGTCAAAGATGACAAATGTCACAATGCTAAATGTCAAAAATGAAAAGTGTCACCATAAAAAATGTCAAAAATGACAAATTTCAAGATGGCAAATGTCAAAACTGACAAATGTCACAATGCTAAATGTCAAAAATGATAAGTGTCACCATGAAAAATCTCAAAAATGACAAATTTCAAGATGGCAAATGTCCAAGATGTCAAATGACAAATGTCACAATGCTAAATGTCAAAAATGAAAAGTGTCAAAAATGACAAATTTCAAGATGGCAAATGTCTAAGATGTCAAATGTCAAATGTCACAATGCTAAATGTCAAAAATGAAAAGTGTCACCATGAAAAATGTCAAAAATGACAAATTTTAAGATGGCAAATGTCAAAGCTGTCAAATGACAAATGTCACAATGCTAAATGTCAAAAATGAAAAGTGTCAAAAATGACAAATTTCAAGATGGCAAATGTCTAAGATGTCAAATGTCAAATGTCACAATGCTAAATGTCAAAAATGAAAAGTGTCACCGTGAAAAATGTCAAAAATGACAAATTTCAAGATGGCAAATGTCAAAGATGTCAAATGACAAATGTCACAATGCTAAATGTCAAAAATGAAAAGTGTCACCATGAAAAATGTCAAAAATGACAAATTTCAAGATGGCAAATGTCAAAGATGTCAAATGACAAATGTCACAATGCTAAATGTCAAAAATGAAAAGTGTCCCCATGAAAAATGTCAATAATGACAAATTTCAAGATGGCAAATGTCAAAGATGTCAAATGACAAATGTCACAATGCTAAATGTCAAAAATGAAAAGTGTCACCATGAAAAATGTCAAAAATGACAAATTTTAAAATGGCAAATGTCAAAGCTGTCAAATGACAAATGTCACAATGCTAAATGTCAAAAATGAAAAGTGTCAAAAATGACAAATTTCAAGATGGCAAATGTCTAAGATGTCAAATGTCAAATGTCACAATGCTAAATGTCAAAAATGAAAAGTGTCACCGTGAAAAATGTCAAAAATGACAAATTTCAAGATGGCAAATGTCCAAGATGTCAAATGACAAATGTCACAATGCTAAATGTCAAAAATGAAAAGTGTCACCATGAAAAATGTCAAAAATGACAAATTTCAAGATGGCAAATGTCAAAGATGTCGAATATGACAAATGTCACAATGCTAAATGTCAAAAATGAAAAGTGTCACCATGAAAAATGTCAAAAATGACAAATTTCAAGATGGCAAATGTCAAAACTGACAAATGTCACAATGCTAAATGTCAAAAATGATAAGTGTCACCATGAAAAATGTCAAAAATGACAAATTTCAAGATGGCAAATGTCCAAGATGTCAAATGACAAATGTCACAATGCTAAATGTAAAAAATGACAAATTTCAAGATGGCAAATCTCAAAGATGTCAAATGACAAATGTCACAATGCTAAATGTCAAAAATGAAAAGTGTCACCATGAAAAATGTCAAAAATGACAAATTTCAAGATGGCAAATGTCAAAGATGTCAAATGACAAATGTCACAATGCTAAATGTCAAAAATGAAAAGTGTCACCATGAAAAATGTCAAAAATGACAAATTTCAAGATGGCAAATATCAAAGATGTCAAATGACAAATGTCACAATGCTAAATATCAAAAATGACAAATTTCAAGATGGCAAATATCAAAGATGTCAAATGACAAATGTCACAATGCTAAATGTCAAAAATGAAAAGTGTCACCATGAAAAATGTCAAAAATGACAAATTTCAAGGTGGCAAATGTCCAGGATGTCAAATGACAAATGTCACAATGCTAAATGTCAAAAATGACAAATTTCAAGATGGCAAATGTCAAAGATGTCAAATGACAAACGTCACAATGCTAAATGTCAAAAATGAAAAGTGTCACCATAAAAAATGTCAAAAATGACAAATTTCATGATGGCAAATGTCAAAGATGTCATATGACAAATGTCACAATGCTAAATGTCAAAAATGAAAAGTGTCACCATGAAAAATGTTAAAAATAACAAATTTTAAGATGGCAAATGTCAAAGATGTCAAATGACAAATGTCACAATGCTAAATGTCAAAAATGAAAAGTGTCAGCGTGAAAAATGTCAAAAATAACAAATTTCAAGATGGCAAATGTCAAAGATGTCAAATGACAAATGTCACAATGCTAAATGTCAAAAATGAAAAGTGTCACCATGAAAAATGTCAAAAATGACAAATTTCAAGATGGCAAATGTCAAAACTGACAAATATCACAATGCTAAATGTCAAAAATAATAAGTGTCACCATGAAAAATGTCAAAAATGACAAATTTCAAGATGGCAAATGTCCAAGATGTCAAATGACAAATTTCAAGATGGCAAATGTCAAAGATGTCAAATGACAAATGTCAAAAATGAAAAGTGTCACCATGAAAAATGTCAAAAATAACAAATTTCAAGATGGCAAATGTCAAAGATGTCAAATGACAAATGTCACAATGCTAAATGTCAAAAATGAAAAGTGTCACCATGAAAAATGTCAAAAATAACAAATTTCAAGATGGCAAATGTCAAAGATGTCAAATGACAAATGTCACAATGCTAAATGTCAAAAATGAAAAGTGTCACCATGAAAAATGTCAAAAATGACAAATTTCAAGATGGCAAATGTCGAAGATGTCAAATGACAAATGTCACAATGCTAAATGTCAAAAATGAAAAGTGTCACCATGAAAAATGTCAAAAATGACAAATTTCAAGATGGCAAATGTCAAAGATGTCAAATGACAAATGTCACAATGCTAAATGTCAAAAATGAAAAGTGTTACCATGAAAAATGTCAAAAATGACAAATTTCAAGATGGCAAATGTCAAAGATATCAAATGACAAATGTCACAATGCTAAATGTCAAAAATGAAAAGTGTCACCATGAAAAATGTCAAAAATGACAAATTTCAAGATGGCAAATCTCAAAGATGTCAAATGACAAATGTCACAATGCTAAATGTCAAAAATGAAAAGTGTCACCATGAAAAATGTCAAAAATAACAAATTTTAAGATGGCAAATGTCAAAGATGTCAAATGACAAATGTCGCAATGCTAAATGTCAAAAATGAAAAGTGTCACCATGAAAAATGTCAAAAATGAAAAAATTTCAAGATGGCAAATGTCAAAACTGACAAATGTCACAATGCTAAATGTCAAAAATGATAAGTGTCACCATAAAAAATGTCAAAAATGACAAATTTCAAGATGGCAAATGTCAAAGATGTCAAATGACAAATGTCACAATGCTAAATGTCAAAAATGAAAAGTGTCACCATAAAATGTCAAAAATAACAAATTTCAAGATGGCAAATGTCAAAGATGTCAAATGACAAATGTCACAATGCTAAATGTCAAAAATGAAAAGTGTCACCATGAAAAATGTCAAAAATAACAAATTTCAAGATGGCAAATGTCAAAGATGTCAAATGACAAATGTCACAATGCTAAATGTCAAAAATGAAAAGTGTCACCATGAAAAATGTCAAAAATGACAAATTTCAAGATGGCAAATGTCAAAGATGTCAAATGACAAATGTCACAATGCTAAATGTCAAAAATGAAAAGTGTCACCATGAAAAATGTCAAAAATGACAAATTTCAAGATGGAAAATGTCAAAGATGTCAAATGACAAATGTCACAATGCTAAATGTCAAAAATGAAAAGTGTTACCATGAAAAATGTCAAAAATGACAAATTTCAAGATGGCAAATGTCAAAGATATCAAATGACAAATGTCACAATGCTAAATGTCAAAAATGAAAAGTGTCACCATGAAAAATGTCAAAAATGACAAATTTCAAGATGGCAAATGTCAAAACTGACAAATGTCACAATGCTAAATGTCAAAAATGATAAGTGTCACCATGCAAAATGTCAAAAATGACAAATTTCAAGATGGCAAATGTCAAAGATGTCAAATGACAAATGTCACAATGCTAAATGTCAAAAATGAAAAGTGTCACCATGAAAAATGTCAAAAATGTCAAAGATGACAAATGTCACAATGCTAAATGTCAAAAATGAAAAGTGTCACCATAAAAAATGTCAAAAATGACAAATTTCAAGATGGCAAATGTCAAAACTGACAAATGTCACAGTGCTAAATGTCAAAAATGATAAGTGTCACCATGAAAAATCTCAAAAATGACAAATTTCAAGATGGCAAATGTCCAAGATGTCAAATGACAAATGTCACAATGCTAAATGTCAAAAATGAAAAGTGTCACCATGAAAAATGTCAAAAATGACAAATTTTAAGATGGCAAATGTCAAAGCTGTCAAATGACAAATGTCACAATGCTAAATGTCAAAAATGAAAAGTGTCAAAAATGACAAATTTCAAGATGGCAAATGTCTAAGATGTCAAATGTCAAATGTCACAATGCTAAATGTCAAAAATGAAAAGTGTCACCGTGAAAAATGTCAAAAATGACAAATTTCAAGATGGCAAATGTCAAAGATGTCAAATGACAAATGTCACAATGCTAAATGTCAAAAATGAAAAGTGTCACCATGAAAAATGTCAAAAATGACAAATTTCAAGATGGCAAATGTCAAAGATGTCAAATGACAAATGTCACAATGCTAAATGTCAAAAATGAAAAGTGTCCCCATGAAAAATGTCAATAATGACAAATTTCAAGATGGCAAATGTCAAAGATGTCAAATGACAAATGTCACAATGCTAAATGTCAAAAATGAAAAGTGTCACCATGAAAAATGTCAAAAATGACAAATTTCAAGATGGCAAATGTCAAAGATGTCGAATATGACAAATGTCACAATGCTAAATGTCAAAAATGAAAAGTGTCACCATGAAAAATGTCAAAAATGACAAATTTCAAGATGGCAAATGTCAAAACTGACAAATGTCACAATGCTAAATGTCAAAAATGATAAGTGTCACCATGAAAAATGTCAAAAATGACAAATTTCAAGATGGCAAATGTCCAAGATGTCAAATGACAAATGTCACAATGCTAAATGTAAAAAATGACAAATTTCAAGATGGCAAATCTCAAAGATGTCAAATGACAAATGTCACAATGCTAAATGTCAAAAATGAAAAGTGTCACCATGAAAAATGTCAAAAATGACAAATTTCAAGATGGCAAATGTCAAAGATGTCAAATGACAAATGTCACAATGCTAAATGTCAAAAATGAAAAGTGTCACCATGAAAAATGTCAAAAATGACAAATTTCAAGATGGCAAATATCAAAGATGTCAAATGACAAATGTCACAATGCTAAATATCAAAAATGACAAATTTCAAGATGGCAAATATCAAAGATGTCAAATGACAAATGTCACAATGCTAAATGTCAAAAATGAAAAGTGTCACCATGAAAAATGTCAAAAATGACAAATTTCAAGGTGGCAAATGTCCAGGATGTCAAATGACAAATGTCACAATGCTAAATGTCAAAAATGACAAATTTCAAGATGGCAAATGTCAAAGATGTCAAATGACAAACGTCACAATGCTAAATGTCAAAAATGAAAAGTGTCACCATAAAAAATGTCAAAAATGACAAATTTCATGATGGCAAATGTCAAAGATGTCATATGACAAATGTCACAATGCTAAATGTCAAAAATGAAAAGTGTCACCATGAAAAATGTTAAAAATAACAAATTTTAAGATGGCAAATGTCAAAGATGTCAAATGACAAATGTCACAATGCTAAATGTCAAAAATGAAAAGTGTCAGCGTGAAAAATGTCAAAAATAACAAATTTCAAGATGGCAAATGTCAAAGATGTCAAATGACAAATGTCACAATGCTAAATGTCAAAAATGAAAAGTGTCACCATGAAAAATGTCAAAAATGACAAATTTCAAGATGGCAAATGTCAAAACTGACAAATATCACAATGCTAAATGTCAAAAATAATAAGTGTCACCATGAAAAATGTCAAAAATGACAAATTTCAAGATGGCAAATGTCCAAGATGTCAAATGACAAATTTCAAGATGGCAAATGTCAAAGATGTCAAATGACAAATGTCAAAAATGAAAAGTGTCACCATGAAAAATGTCAAAAATGACAAATTTCAAGATGGCAAATGTCAAAGATGTCAAATGACAAATGTCACAATGCTAAATGTCAAAAATGAAAAGTGTCACCATGAAAAATGTCAAAAATAACAAATTTCAAGATAGCAAATGTCAAAGATGTCAAATGACAAATGTCACAATGCTAAATGTCAAAAATGAAAAGTGTCACCATGAAAAATGTCAAAAATGACAAATTTCAAGATGGCAAATGTCGAAGATGTCAAATGACAAATGTCACAATGCTAAATGTCAAAAATGAAAAGTGTCACCATGAAAAATGTCAAAAATGACAAATTTCAAGATGGCAAATGTCAAAGATGTCAAATGACAAATGTCACAATGCTAAATGTCAAAAATGAAAAGTGTTACCATGAAAAATGTCAAAAATGACAAATTTCAAGATGGCAAATGTCAAAGATATCCAATGACAAATGTCACAATGCTAAATGTCAAAAATGAAAAGTGTCACCATGAAAAATGTCAAAAATGACAAATTTCAAGATGGCAAATGTCAAAACTGACAAATGTCACAATGCTAAATGTCAAAAATGATAAGTGTCACCATGCAAAATGTCAAAAATGACAAATTTCAAGATGGCAAATGTCAAAGATGTCAAATGACAAATGTCACAATGCTAAATGTCAAAAATGAAAAGTGTCACCATGAAAAATGTCAAAAATGTCAAAGATGACAAATCTCACAATGCTAAATGTCAAAAATGAAAAGTGTCACCATAAAAAATGTCAAAAATGACAAATTTCAAGATGGCAAATATCAAAACTGACAAATGTCACAATGCTAAATGTCAAAAATAATAAGTGTCACCATGAAAAATCTCAAAAATGACAAATTTCAAGATGGCAAATGTCCAAGATGTCAAATGACAAATGTCACAATGCTAAATGTCAAAAATGAAAAGTGTCACCATGAAAAATGTCAAAAATGACAAATTTCAAGATGGCAAATGTCAAAGATGTCAAATGACAAATGTCACAATGCTAAATGTCAAAAATGAAAAGTGTCCCCATGAAAAATGTCAATAATGACAAATTTCAAGATGGCAAATGTCAAAGATGTCAAATGACAAATGTCACAATGCTAAATGACAAAAATGACAAATTTCAAGATGGCAAATGTCAAAGATGTCAAATGACAAATGTCACAATGCTAAATGTCAAAAATGAAAAGTGTCACCATGAAAAATGTCAAAAATGACAAATTTCAAGATGGCAAATGTCAAAGATGTCAAATGACAAATGTCACAATGCTAAATGTCAAAAATGAAAAGTGTCACCATGAAAAATGTCAAAAATAACAAATTTTAAGATGGTAAATGTCAAAGATGTCAAATGACAAATGTCACAATGCTAAATGTCAAAAATGAAAAGTGTCACCATGAAAAATGTCAAAAATAACAAATTTCAAGATGGCAAATGTCAAAGATGTCAAATGACAAATGTCACAATGCTAAATGTCAAAAATGAAAAGTGTCACCATGAAAAATGTCAAAAATGACAAATTTCAAGATGGCAAATGTCAAAGATGTCAAATGACAAATGTCACAATGCTAAATGTCAAAAATGAAAAGTGTCACCATGAAAAATGTCAAAAATGACAAATTTCAAGATGGCAAATGTCAAAACTGACAAATGTCACAATGCTAAATGTCAAAAATGACAAGTGTCACCATGAAAAATGTCAAAAATGACAAATTTCAAGATGGCAAATGTCCAAGATGTCAAATGACAAATGTCACAATGCTAAATGTCAAAAATGACAAATTTCAAGATGGCAAATGTCAAAGATGTCAAATGACAAATGTCACAATGCTAAATGTCAAAAATGAAAAGTGTCACCATGAAAAATGTCAAAAATAACAAATTTCAAGATGGCAAATGTCAAAGATGTCAAATGACAAATGTCACAATGCTAAATGTCAAAAATGAAAAGTGTCACCATGAAAAATGTCAAAAATGACAAATTTCAAGATGGCAAATGTCAAAGATGTCAAATGACAAATGTCAAAAATGAAAAGTGTCACCATGAAAAATGTCAAAAATGACAAATTTCAAGATGGCAAATGTCCAAGATGTCAAATGACAAACGTCACAATGCTAAATGTCAAAAATGACAAATTTCAAGATGGCAAATGTCAAAGATGTCAAATGACAAATGTCACAATGCTAAATGTCAAAAATGAAAAGTGTCACCATGAAAAATGTCAAAAATGACAAATTTCAAGATGGCAAATGTCAAAGATGTCAAATGACAAATGTCACAATGCTAAATGTCAAAAATGAAAAGTGTCACCATGAAAAATGTCAAAAATGACAAATTTCAAGATGGCAAATGTCAAAACTGACAAATGTCACAATGCTAAATGTCACAAATGATAAGTGTCACCATGAAAAATGTCAAAAATGACAAATTTCAAGATGGCAAATGTCCAAGATGTGAAATGACAAATGTCACAATGCTAAATGTCAAAAATGACAAATTTCAAGATGGCAAATGTCAAAGATGTCAAATGACAAATGTCACAATGCTAAATGTCAAAAATGAAAAGTGTCACCATGAAAAATGTTAAAAATGACAAATTTTAAGATGGAAAATGTCAAAGATGTCAAATGACAAATGTCACAATGCTAAATGTCAAAAATGAAAAGTGTCACCATGAAAAATGTCAAAAATGACAAATTTCAAGATGGCAAATATCAAAGATGTCAAATGACAAATGTCACAATGCTAAATGTCAAAAATGACAAATTTCAAGATGGCAAATGTCAAAGATGTCAAATGACAAATGTCACAATGCTAAATGTCAAAAATGAAAAGTGTCACCATGAAAAATGTCAAAAATGACAAATTTCAAGATGGCAAATGTCAAAGATGTCAAATGACAAATGTCACAATGCTAAATGTCAAAAATGACAAATTTCAAGATGGCAAATGTCAAAGATGTCAAATGACAAATGTCACAATGCTAAATGTCAAAAATGAAAATTGTCACCATGAAAAATGTCAAAAATGACAAATTTCAAGATGGCAAATGTCAAAGATGTCAAATGACAAATGTCACAATGCTAAATGTCAAAAATGAAAAGTGTCACCATGAAAAATGTCAAAAATAACAAATTTCAAGAGGGCAAATGTCAAAGATGTCAAATGACAAATGTCACAATGCTAAATGTCAAAAATGAAAAGAGTCACCATGAAAAATGTCAAAAATGACAAATTTCAAGATGGCAAATGTCAAAGATGTCAAATGACAAATGTCACAATGCTAAATGTCAAAAATGAAAAGTGTCACCATGAAAAATGTCAAAAATGATAAATTTCAAGATGGCAAATGTCAAAGATGTCAAATGACAAATGTCACAATGCTAAATGTCAAAAATGCAAAGTGTCACCATGAAAAATGTCAAAAATGACAAATTTCAAGATGGCAAATGTCAAAGATGTCAAATGACAAATGTCACAATGCTAAATGTCAAAAATGAAAAGTGTCACCATGAAAAATGTCAAAAATGACAAATTTCAAGATTGCAAATGTCAAAACTGACAAATGTCACAATGCTAAATGTCAAAAATGATAAGTGTCACCATGAAAAATGTCAAAAATGACAAATTTCAAGATGGCAAATGTCCAAGATGTCAAATGACAAATGTCACAATGCTAAATGTCAAAAATAAAAAGTGTCACCATGAAAAATGTCAAAAATGACAAATTTCAAGATGGCAAATGTCAAAGATGTCAAATAACAAATGTCACAATGCTAAATGTCAAAAATGAAAAGTGTCACCATGAAAAATGTCAAAAATGACAAATTTCAAGATGGCAAATATCAAAGATGTCAAATGACAAATGTCACAATGCTAAATGTCAAAAATGAAAAGTGTCAAAAATGACAAATTTCAAGATGGCAAATGTCACAATGCTAAATGTCAAAAATAACAAATTTCAAGATGGCAAATGTCAAAGATGTCAAATGACAAATGTCACAATGCTAAATGTCAAAAATGAAAAGTGTCACCATGAAAAATGTCAAAAATGACAAATTTCAAGATGGCAAATGTCAAAGATGTCAAATGACAAATGTCACAATGCTAAATGTCAAAAATGAAAAGTGTCACCATGAAAAATGTCAAAAATGACAAATTTCAAGATGGCAAATGTCAAAACTGACAAATGTCACAATGCTAAATGTCAAAAATGACAAGTGTCACCATGAAAAATGTCAAAAATGACAAATTTCAAGATGGCAAATGTCCAAGATGTCAAATGACAAATGTCACAATGCTAAATGTCAAAAATGAAAAATTTCAAGATGGCAAATGTCAAAGATGTCAAATGACAAATGTCACAATGCTAAATGACAAAAATGAAAAGGGTCACCATGAAAAATGTCAAAAATGACAAATTTCAAGATGGCAAATGTCAAAGATGTCAAATGACAAATGCCACAATGCTAAATGTCAAAAATGACAAATTTCAAAGTGGCAAATGTCAAAGATGTCAAATGACAAATGTCACAATGCTAAATGTCAAAAATGAAAAGTGTCACCATGAAAAATGTCAAAAATGACAAATTTCAAGATGGCAAATGTCAAAGATGTCAAATGACAAATGTCACAATGCTAAATGTCAAAAATGAAAAGTGTCACCATGAAAAATGTCAAAAATAACAAATTTCAAGATGGCAAATGTCAAAGATGTCAAATGACAAATGTCACAATGCTAAATGTCAAAAATGAAAAGTGTCACCATGAAAAATGTCAAAAATGACAAATTTCAAGATGGCAAATGTCAAAGATGTCAAATGACAAATGTCAAAAATGAAAAGTGTCACCATGAAAAATGTCAAAAATGACAAATTTCAAGATGGCAAATGTCCAAGATGTCAAATGACAAATGTCACAATGCTAAATGTCAAAAATGACAAATTTCAAGATGGCAAATGTCAAAGATGTCAAATGACAAATGTCACAATGCTAAATGTCAAAAATGAAAAGTGTCACCATGAAAAATGTCAAAAATGACAAATTTCAAGATGGCAAATGTCAAAGATGTCAAATGACAAATGTCACAATGCTAAATGTCAAAAATGAAAAGTGTCACCATGAAAAATGTCAAAAATGACAAATTTCAAGATGGCAAATGTCAAAACTGACAAATGTCACAATGCTAAATGTCACAAATGATAAGTGTCACCATGAAAAATGTCAAAAATGACAAATTTCAAGATGGCAAATGTCCAAGATGTGAAATGACAAATGTCACAATGCTAAATGTCAAAAATGACAAATTTCAAGATGGCAAATGTCAAAGATGTCAAATGACAAATGTCACAATGCTAAATGTCAAAAATGAAAAGTGTCCCCATGAAAAATGTCAATAATGACAAATTTCAAGATGGCAAATGTCAAAGATGTCAAATGACAAATGTCACAATGCTAAATGTCAAAAATGAAAAGTGTCACCATGAAAAATGTCAAAAATGACAAATTTCAAGATGGCAAATGTCAAAGATGTCAAATGACAAATGTCAAAAATGAAAAGTGTCACCATGAAAAATGTCAAAAATGACAAATTTCAAGATGGCAAATGTCCAAGATGTCAAATGACAAATGTCACAATGCTAAATGTCAAAAATGACAAATTTCAAGATGGCAAATGTCAAAGATGTCAAATGACAAATGTCACAATGCTAAATGTCAAAAATGAAAAGTGTCACCATGAAAAATGTCAAAAATGACAAATTTCAAGATGGCAAATGTCAAAGATGTCAAATGACAAATGTCACAATGCTAAATGTCAAAAATGAAAAGTGTCACCATGAAAAATGTCAAAAATAACAAATTTCAAGAGGGCAAATGTCAAAGATGTCAAATGACAAATGTCACAATGCTAAATGTCAAAAATGAAAAGAGTCACCATGAAAAATGTCAAAAATGACAAATTTCAAGATGGCAAATGTCAAAGATGTCAAATGACAAATGTCACAATGCTAAATGTCAAAAATGAAAAGTGTCACCATGAAAAATGTCAAAAATGATAAATTTCAAGATGGCAAATGTCAAAGATGTCAAATGACAAATGTCACAATGCTAAATGTCAAAAATGCAAAGTGTCACCATGAAAAATGTCAAAAATGACAAATTTCAAGATGGCAAATGTCAAAGATGTCAAATGACAAATGTCACAATGCTAAATGTCAAAAATGAAAAGTGTCACCATGAAAAATGTCAAAAATGACAAATTTCAAGATTGCAAATGTCAAAACTGACAAATGTCACAATGCTAAATGTCAAAAATGATAAGTGTCACCATGAAAAATGTCAAAAATGACAAATTTCAAGATGGCAAATGTCCAAGATGTCAAATGACAAATGTCACAATGCTAAATGTCAAAAATAAAAAGTGTCACCATGAAAAATGTCAAAAATGACAAATTTCAAGATGGCAAATGTCAAAGATGTCAAATGACAAATGTCACAATGCTAAATGTCAAAAATGAAAAGTGTCACCATGAAAAATGTCAAAAATGACAAATTTCAAGATGGCAAATATCAAAGATGTCAAATGACAAATGTCACAATGCTAAATGTCAAAAATGAAAAGTGTCAAAAATGACAAATTTCAAGATGGCAAATGTCACAATGCTAAATGTCAAAAATAACAAATTTCAAGATGGCAAATGTCAAAGATGTCAAATGACAAATGTCACAATGCTAAATGTCAAAAATGAAAAGTGTCACCATGAAAAATGTCAAAAATGACAAATTTCAAGATGGCAAATGTCAAAGATGTCAAATGACAAATGTCACAATGCTAAATGTCAAAAATGAAAAGTGTCACCATGAAAAATGTCAAAAATGACAAATTTCAAGATGGCAAATGTCAAAACTGACAAATGTCACAATGCTAAATGTCAAAAATGACAAGTGTCACCATGAAAAATGTCAAAAATGACAAATTTCAAGATGGCAAATGTCCAAGATGTCAAATGACAAATGTCACAATGCTAAATGTCAAAAATGAAAAATTTCAAGATGGCAAATGTCAAAGATGTCAAATGACAAATGTCACAATGCTAAATGACAAAAATGAAAAGGGTCACCATGAAAAATGTCAAAAATGACAAATTTCAAGATGGCAAATGTCAAAGATGTCAAATGACAAATGCCACAATGCTAAATGTCAAAAATGACAAATTTCAAAGTGGCAAATGTCAAAGATGTCAAATGACAAATGTCACAATGCTAAATGTCAAAAATGAAAAGTGTCACCATGAAAAATGTCAAAAATGACAAATTTCAAGATGGCAAATGTCAAAGATGTCAAATGACAAATGTCACAATGCTAAATGTCAAAAATGAAAAGTGTCACCATGAAAAATGTCAAAAATAACAAATTTCAAGATGGCAAATGTCAAAGATGTCAAATGACAAATGTCACAATGCTAAATGTCAAAAATGAAAAGTGTCACCATGAAAAATGTCAAAAATGACAAATTTCAAGATGGCAAATGTCAAAGATGTCAAATGACAAATGTCAAAAATGAAAAGTGTCACCATGAAAAATGTCAAAAATGACAAATTTCAAGATGGCAAATGTCCAAGATGTCAAATGACAAATGTCACAATGCTAAATGTCAAAAATGACAAATTTCAAGATGGCAAATGTCAAAGATGTCAAATGACAAATGTCACAATGCTAAATGTCAAAAATGAAAAGTGTCACCATGAAAAATGTCAAAAATGACAAATTTCAAGATGGCAAATGTCAAAGATGTCAAATGACAAATGTCACAATGCTAAATGTCAAAAATGAAAAGTGTCACCATGAAAAATGTCAAAAATGACAAATTTCAAGATGGCAAATGTCAAAACTGACAAATGTCACAATGCTAAATGTCACAAATGATAAGTGTCACCATGAAAAATGTCAAAAATGACAAATTTCAAGATGGCAAATGTCCAAGATGTGAAATGACAAATGTCACAATGCTAAATGTCAAAAATGACAAATTTCAAGATGGCAAATGTCAAAGATGTCAAATGACAAATGTCACAATGCTAAATGTCAAAAATGAAAAGTGTCCCCATGAAAAATGTCAATAATGACAAATTTCAAGATGGCAAATGTCAAAGATGTCAAATGACAAATGTCACAATGCTAAATGTCAAAAATGAAAAGTGTCACCATGAAAAATGTCAAAAATGACAAATTTCAAGATGGCAAATGTCAAAGATGTCAAATGACAAATGTCAAAAATGAAAAGTGTCACCATGAAAAATGTCAAAAATGACAAATTTCAAGATGGCAAATGTCCAAGATGTCAAATGACAAATGTCACAATGCTAAATGTCAAAAATGACAAATTTCAAGATGGCAAATGTCAAAGATGTCAAATGACAAATGTCACAATGCTAAATGTCAAAAATGAAAAGTGTCACCATGAAAAATGTCAAAAATGACAAATTTCAAGATGGCAAATGTCAAAGATGTCAAATGACAAATGTCACAATGCTAAATGTCAAAAATGAAAAGTGTCACCATGAAAAATGTCAAAAATGACAAATTTCAAGATGGCAAATGTCAAAACTGACAAATGTCACAATGCTAAATGTCACAAATGATAAGTGTCACCATGAAAAATGTCAAAAATGACAAATTTCAAGATGGCAAATGTCCAAGATGTGAAATGACAAATGTCACAATGCTAAATGTCAAAAATGACAAATTTCAAGATGGCAAATGTCAAAGATGTCAAATGACAAATGTCACAATGCTAAATGTCAAAAATGAAAAGTGTCACCATGAAAAATGTCAAAAATGACAAATTTCAAGATGGCAAATATCAAAGATGTCAAATGACAAATGTCACAATGCTAAATGTCAAAAATGACAAATTTCAAGATGGCAAATGTCAAAGATGTCAAATGACAAATGTCACAATGCTAAATGTCAAAAATGAAAAGTGTCACCATGAAAAATGTCAAAAATGACAAATTTCAAGATGGCAAATGTCAAAGATGTCAAATGACAAATGTCACAATGCTAAATGTCAAAAATGACAAATTTCAAGATGGCAAATGTCAAAGATGTCAAATGACAAATGTCACAATGCTAAATGTCAAAAATGAAAATTGTCACCATGAAAAATGTCAAAAATGACAAATTTCAAGATGGCAAATGTCAAAGATGTCAAATGACAAATGTCACAATGCTAAATGTCAAAAATGAAAAGTGTCACCATGAAAAATGTCAAAAATAACAAATTTCAAGAGGGCAAATGTCAAAGATGTCAAATGACAAATGTCACAATGCTAAATGTCAAAAATGAAAAGAGTCACCATGAAAAATGTCAAAAATGACAAATTTCAAGATGGCAAATGTCAAAGATGTCAAATGACAAATGTCACAATGCTAAATGTCAAAAATGAAAAGTGTCACCATGAAAAATGTCAAAAATGATAAATTTCAAGATGGCAAATGTCAAAGATGTCAAATGACAAATGTCACAATGCTAAATGTCAAAAATGCAAAGTGTCACCATGAAAAATGTCAAAAATGACAAATTTCAAGATGGCAAATGTCAAAGATGTCAAATGACAAATGTCACAATGCTAAATGTCAAAAATGAAAAGTGTCACCATGAAAAATGTCAAAAATGACAAATTTCAAGATTGCAAATGTCAAAACTGACAAATGTCACAATGCTAAATGTCAAAAATGATAAGTGTCACCATGAAAAATGTCAAAAATGACAAATTTCAAGATGGCAAATGTCCAAGATGTCAAATGACAAATGTCACAATGCTAAATGTCAAAAATAAAAAGTGTCACCATGAAAAATGTCAAAAATGACAAATTTCAAGATGGCAAATGTCAAAGATGTCAAATGACAAATGTCACAATGCTAAATGTCAAAAATGAAAAGTGTCACCATGAAAAATGTCAAAAATGACAAATTTCAAGATGGCAAATATCAAAGATGTCAAATGACAAATGTCACAATGCTAAATGTCAAAAATGAAAAGTGTCAAAAATGACAAATTTCAAGATGGCAAATGTCACAATGCTAAATGTCAAAAATAACAAATTTCAAGATGGCAAATGTCAAAGATGTCAAATGACAAATGTCACAATGCTAAATGTCAAAAATGAAAAGTGTCACCATGAAAAATGTCAAAAATGACAAATTTCAAGATGGCAAATGTCAAAGATGTCAAATGACAAATGTCACAATGCTAAATGTCAAAAATGAAAAGTGTCACCATGAAAAATGTCAAAAATGACAAATTTCAAGATGGCAAATGTCAAAACTGACAAATGTCACAATGCTAAATGTCAAAAATGACAAGTGTCACCATGAAAAATGTCAAAAATGACAAATTTCAAGATGGCAAATGTCCTAGATGTCAAATGACAAATGTCACAATGCTAAATGTCAAAAATGAAAAATTTCAAGATGGCAAATGTCAAAGATGTCAAATGACAAATGTCACAATGCTAAATGACAAAAATGAAAAGGGTCACCATGAAAAATGTCAAAAATGACAAATTTCAAGATGGCAAATGTCAAAGATGTCAAATGACAAATGTCACAATGCTAAATGTCAAAAATAAAAAGTGTCACCCTGAAAAATGTCAAAAATGACAAATTTCAAGATGGCAAATATCAAAGATGTCAAATGACAAATGCCACAATGCTAAATGTCAAAAATGACAAATTTCAAAGTGGCAAATGTCAAAGATGTCAAATGACAAATGTCACAATGCTAAATGTCAAAAATGAAAAGTGTCACCATGAAAAATGTCAAAAATGACAAATTTCAAGATGGCAAATGTCAAAGATGTCAAATGACAAATGTCACAATGCTAAATGTCAAAAATGAAAAGTGTCACCATGAAAAATGTCAAAAATAACAAATTTCAAGATGGCAAATGTCAAAGATGTCAAATGACAAATGTCACAATGCTAAATGTCAAAAATGAAAAGTGTCACCATGAAAAATGTCAAAAATGACAAATTTCAAGATGGCAAATGTCAAAGATGTCAAATGACAAATGTCAAAAATGAAAAGTGTCACCATGAAAAATGTCAAAAATGACAAATTTCAAGATGGCAAATGTCCAAGATGTCAAATGACAAATGTCACAATGCTAAATGTCAAAAATGACAAATTTCAAGATGGCAAATGTCAAAGATGTCAAATGACAAATGTCACAATGCTAAATGTCAAAAATGAAAAGTGTCACCATGAAAAATGTCAAAAATGACAAATTTCAAGATGGCAAATGTCAAAGATGTCAAATGACAAATGTCACAATGCTAAATGTCAAAAATGAAAAGTGTCACCATGAAAAATGTCAAAAATGACAAATTTCAAGATGGCAAATGTCAAAACTGACAAATGTCACAATGCTAAATGTCACAAATGATAAGTGTCACCATGAAAAATGTCAAAAATGACAAATTTCAAGATGGCAAATGTCCAAGATGTGAAATGACAAATGTCACAATGCTAAATGTCAAAAATGACAAATTTCAAGATGGCAAATGTCAAAGATGTCAAATGACAAATGTCACAATGCTAAATGTCAAAAATGAAAAGTGTCCCCATGAAAAATGTCAATAATGACAAATTTCAAGATGGCAAATGTCAAAGATGTCAAATGACAAATGTCACAATGCTAAATGTCAAAAATGAAAAGTGTCACCATGAAAAATGTCAAAAATGACAAATTTCAAGATGGCAAATGTCAAAGATGTCGAATATGACAAATGTCACAATGCTAAATGTCAAAAATGAAAAGTGTCACCATGAAAAATGTCAAAAATGACAAATTTCAAGATGGCAAATGTCAAAACTGACAAATGTCACAATGCTAAATGTCAAAAATGATAAGTGTCACCATGAAAAATGTCAAAAATGACAAATTTCAAGATGGCAAATGTCCAAGATGTCAAATGACAAATGTCACAATGCTAAATGTAAAAAATGACAAATTTCAAGATGGCAAATCTCAAAGATGTCAAATGACAAATGTCACAATGCTAAATGTCAAAAATGAAAAGTGTCACCATGAAAAATGTCAAAAATGACAAATTTCAAGATGGCAAATGTCAAAGATGTCAAATGACAAATGTCACAATGCTAAATGTCAAAAATGAAAAGTGTCACCATGAAAAATGTCAAAAATAACAAATTTCAAGATGGCAAATGTCAAAGATGTCAAATGACAAATGTCACAATGCTAAATGTCAAAAATGAAAAGTGTCACCATGAAAAATGTCAAAAATGACAAATTTCAAGATGGCAAATGTCAAAGATGTCAAATGACAAATGTCAAAAATGAAAAGTGTCACCATGAAAAATGTCAAAAATGACAAATTTCAAGATGGCAAATGTCCAAGATGTCAAATGACAAATGTCACAATGCTAAATGTCAAAAATGACAAATTTCAAGATGGCAAATGTCAAAGATGTCAAATGACAAATGTCACAATGCTAAATGTCAAAAATGAAAAGTGTCACCATGAAAAATGTCAAAAATGACAAATTTCAAGATGGCAAATGTCAAAGATGTCAAATGACAAATGTCACAATGCTAAATGTCAAAAATGAAAAGTGTCACCATGAAAAATGTCAAAATGAAAAGTGTCACCATGAAAAATGTCAAAAATGACAAATTTCAAGATGGCAAATGTCAAAACTGACAAATGTCACAATGCTAAATGTCACAAATGATAAGTGTCACCATGAAAAATGTCAAAAATGACAAATTTCAAGATGGCAAATGTCCAAGATGTGAAATGACAAATGTCACAATGCTAAATGTCAAAAATGACAAATTTCAAGATGGCAAATGTCAAAGATGTCAAATGACAAATGTCACAATGCTAAATGTCAAAAATGAAAAGTGTCCCCATGAAAAATGTCAATAATGACAAATTTCAAGATGGCAAATGTCAAAGATGTCAAATGACAAATGTCACAATGCTAAATGTCAAAAATGAAAAGTGTCACCATGAAAAATGTCAAAAATGACAAATTTCAAGATGGCAAATGTCAAAGATGTCAAATGACAAATGTCAAAAATGAAAAGTGTCACCATGAAAAATGTCAAAAATGACAAATTTCAAGATGGCAAATGTCCAAGATGTCAAATGACAAATGTCACAATGCTAAATGTCAAAAATGACAAATTTCAAGATGGCAAATGTCAAAGATGTCAAATGACAAATGTCACAATGCTAAATGTCAAAAATGAAAAGTGTCACCATGAAAAATGTCAAAAATGACAAATTTCAAGATGGCAAATGTCAAAGATGTCAAATGACAAATGTCACAATGCTAAATGTCAAAAATGAAAAGTGTCACCATGAAAAATGTCAAAAATGACAAATTTCAAGATGGCAAATGTCAAAACTGACAAATGTCACAATGCTAAATGTCACAAATGATAAGTGTCACCATGAAAAATGTCAAAAATGACAAATTTCAAGATGGCAAATGTCCAAGATGTGAAATGACAAATGTCACAATGCTAAATGTCAAAAATGACAAATTTCAAGATGGCAAATGTCAAAGATGTCAAATGACAAATGTCACAATGCTAAATGTCAAAAATGAAAAGTGTCACCATGAAAAATGTCAAAAATGACAAATTTCAAGATGGCAAATATCAAAGATGTCAAATGACAAATGTCACAATGCTAAATGTCAAAAATGACAAATTTCAAGATGGCAAATGTCAAAGATGTCAAATGACAAATGTCACAATGCTAAATGTCAAAAATGAAAAGTGTCACCATGAAAAATGTCAAAAATGACAAATTTCAAGATGGCAAATGTCAAAGATGTCAAATGACAAATGTCACAATGCTAAATGTCAAAAATGACAAATTTCAAGATGGCAAATGTCAAAGATGTCAAATGACAAATGTCACAATGCTAAATGTCAAAAATGAAAATTGTCACCATGAAAAATGTCAAAAATGACAAATTTCAAGATGGCAAATGTCAAAGATGTCAAATGACAAATGTCACAATGCTAAATGTCAAAAATGAAAAGTGTCACCATGAAAAATGTCAAAAATAACAAATTTCAAGAGGGCAAATGTCAAAGATGTCAAATGACAAATGTCACAATGCTAAATGTCAAAAATGAAAAGAGTCACCATGAAAAATGTCAAAAATGACAAATTTCAAGATGGCAAATGTCAAAGATGTCAAATGACAAATGTCACAATGCTAAATGTCAAAAATGAAAAGTGTCACCATGAAAAATGTCAAAAATGATAAATTTCAAGATGGCAAATGTCAAAGATGTCAAATGACAAATGTCACAATGCTAAATGTCAAAAATGCAAAGTGTCACCATGAAAAATGTCAAAAATGACAAATTTCAAGATGGCAAATGTCAAAGATGTCAAATGACAAATGTCACAATGCTAAATGTCAAAAATGAAAAGTGTCACCATGAAAAATGTCAAAAATGACAAATTTCAAGATGGCAAATATCAAAGATGTCAAATGACAAATGTCACAATGCTAAATGTCAAAAATGAAAAGTGTCAAAAATGACAAATTTCAAGATGGCAAATGTCACAATGCTAAATGTCAAAAATAACAAATTTCAAGATGGCAAATGTCAAAGATGTCAAATGACAAATGTCACAATGCTAAATGTCAAAAATGAAAAGTGTCACCATGAAAAATGTCAAAAATGACAAATTTCAAGATGGCAAATGTCAAAGATGTCAAATGACAAATGTCACAATGCTAAATGTCAAAAATGAAAAGTGTCACCATGAAAAATGTCAAAAATGACAAATTTCAAGATGGCAAATGTCAAAACTGACAAATGTCACAATGCTAAATGTCAAAAATGACAAGTGTCACCATGAAAAATGTCAAAAATGACAAATTTCAAGATGGCAAATGTCCTAGATGTCAAATGACAAATGTCACAATGCTAAATGTCAAAAATGAAAAATTTCAAGATGGCAAATGTCAAAGATGTCAAATGACAAATGTCACAATGCTAAATGACAAAAATGAAAAGGGTCACCATGAAAAATGTCAAAAATGACAAATTTCAAGATGGCAAATGTCAAAGATGTCAAATGACAAATGTCACAATGCTAAATGTCAAAAATAAAAAGTGTCACCCTGAAAAATGTCAAAAATGACAAATTTCAAGATGGCAAATATCAAAGATGTCAAATGACAAATGCCACAATGCTAAATGTCAAAAATGACAAATTTCAAAGTGGCAAATGTCAAAGATGTCAAATGACAAATGTCACAATGCTAAATGTCAAAAATGAAAAGTGTCACCATGAAAAATGTCAAAAATGACAAATTTCAAGATGGCAAATGTCAAAGATGTCAAATGACAAATGTCACAATGCTAAATGTCAAAAATGAAAAGTGTCACCATGAAAAATGTCAAAAATAACAAATTTCAAGATGGCAAATGTCAAAGATGTCAAATGACAAATGTCACAATGCTAAATGTCAAAAATGAAAAGTGTCACCATGAAAAATGTCAAAAATGACAAATTTCAAGATGGCAAATGTCAAAGATGTCAAATGACAAATGTCAAAAATGAAAAGTGTCACCATGAAAAATGTCAAAAATGACAAATTTCAAGATGGCAAATGTCCAAGATGTCAAATGACAAATGTCACAATGCTAAATGTCAAAAATGACAAATTTCAAGATGGCAAATGTCAAAGATGTCAAATGACAAATGTCACAATGCTAAATGTCAAAAATGAAAAGTGTCACCATGAAAAATGTCAAAAATGACAAATTTCAAGATGGCAAATGTCAAAGATGTCAAATGACAAATGTCACAATGCTAAATGTCAAAAATGAAAAGTGTCACCATGAAAAATGTCAAAAATGACAAATTTCAAGATGGCAAATGTCAAAACTGACAAATGTCACAATGCTAAATGTCACAAATGATAAGTGTCACCATGAAAAATGTCAAAAATGACAAATTTCAAGATGGCAAATGTCCAAGATGTGAAATGACAAATGTCACAATGCTAAATGTCAAAAATGACAAATTTCAAGATGGCAAATGTCAAAGATGTCAAATGACAAATGTCACAATGCTAAATGTCAAAAATGAAAAGTGTCCCCATGAAAAATGTCAATAATGACAAATTTCAAGATGGCAAATGTCAAAGATGTCAAATGACAAATGTCACAATGCTAAATGTCAAAAATGAAAAGTGTCACCATGAAAAATGTCAAAAATGACAAATTTCAAGATGGCAAATGTCAAAGATGTCGAATATGACAAATGTCACAATGCTAAATGTCAAAAATGAAAAGTGTCACCATGAAAAATGTCAAAAATGACAAATTTCAAGATGGCAAATGTCAAAACTGACAAATGTCACAATGCTAAATGTCAAAAATGATAAGTGTCACCATGAAAAATGTCAAAAATGACAAATTTCAAGATGGCAAATGTCCAAGATGTCAAATGACAAATGTCACAATGCTAAATGTAAAAAATGACAAATTTCAAGATGGCAAATCTCAAAGATGTCAAATGACAAATGTCACAATGCTAAATGTCAAAAATGAAAAGTGTCACCATGAAAAATGTCAAAAATGACAAATTTCAAGATGGCAAATGTCAAAGATGTCAAATGACAAATGTCACAATGCTAAATGTCAAAAATGAAAAGTGTCACCATGAAAAATGTCAAAAATGACAAATTTCAAGATGGCAAATATCAAAGATGTCAAATGACAAATGTCACAATGCTAAATATCAAAAATGACAAATTTCAAGATGGCAAATATCAAAGATGTCAAATGACAAATGTCACAATGCTAAATGTCAAAAATGAAAAGTGTCACCATGAAAAATGTCAAAAATGACAAATTTCAAGGTGGCAAATGTCCAGGATGTCAAATGACAAATGTCACAATGCTAAATGTCAAAAATGACAAATTTCAAGATGGCAAATGTCAAAGATGTCAAATGACAAACGTCACAATGCTAAATGTCAAAAATGAAAAGTGTCACCATAAAAAATGTCAAAAATGACAAATTTCATGATGGCAAATGTCAAAGATGTCATATGACAAATGTCACAATGCTAAATGTCAAAAATGAAAAGTGTCACCATGAAAAATGTTAAAAATAACAAATTTTAAGATGGCAAATGTCAAAGATGTCAAATGACAAATGTCACAATGCTAAATGTCAAAAATGAAAAGTGTCAGCGTGAAAAATGTCAAAAATAACAAATTTCAAGATGGCAAATGTCAAAGATGTCAAATGACAAATGTCACAATGCTAAATGTCAAAAATGAAAAGTGTCACCATGAAAAATGTCAAAAATGACAAATTTCAAGATGGCAAATGTCAAAACTGACAAATATCACAATGCTAAATGTCAAAAATAATAAGTGTCACCATGAAAAATGTCAAAAATGACAAATTTCAAGATGGCAAATGTCCAAGATGTCAAATGACAAATTTCAAGATGGCAAATGTCAAAGATGTCAAATGACAAATGTCAAAAATGAAAAGTGTCACCATGAAAAATGTCAAAAATGACAAATTTCAAGATGGCAAATGTCAAAGATGTCAAATGACAAATGTCACAATGCTAAATGTCAAAAATGAAAAGTGTCACCATGAAAAATGTCAAAAATAACAAATTTCAAGATGGCAAATGTCAAAGATGTCAAATGACAAATGTCACAATGCTAAATGTCAAAAATGAAAAGTGTCACCATAAAAAATGTCAAAAATGACAAATTTCAAGATGGCAAATGTCGAAGATGTCAAATGACAAATGTCACAATGCTAAATGTCAAAAATGAAAAGTGTCACCATGAAAAATGTCAAAAATGACAAATTTCAAGATGGCAAATGTCAAAGATGTCAAATGACAAATGTCACAATGCTAAATGTCAAAAATGAAAAGTGTTACCATGAAAAATGTCAAAAATGACAAATTTCAAGATGGCAAATGTCAAAGATATCCAATGACAAATGTCACAATGCTAAATGTCAAAAATGAAAAGTGTCACCATGAAAAATGTCAAAAATGACAAATTTCAAGATGGCAAATGTCAAAACTGACAAATGTCACAATGCTAAATGTCAAAAATGATAAGTGTCACCATGCAAAATGTCAAAAATGACAAATTTCAAGATGGCAAATGTCAAAGATGTCAAATGACAAATGTCACAATGCTAAATGTCAAAAATGAAAAGTGTCACCATGAAAAATGTCAAAAATGTCAAAGATGACAAATCTCACAATGCTAAATGTCAAAAATGAAAAGTGTCACCATAAAAAATGTCAAAAATGACAAATTTCAAGATGGCAAATATCAAAACTGACAAATGTCACAATGCTAAATGTCAAAAATAATAAGTGTCACCATGAAAAATCTCAAAAATGACAAATTTCAAGATGGCAAATGTCCAAGATGTCAAATGACAAATGTCACAATGCTAAATGTCAAAAATGAAAAGTGTCACCATGAAAAATGTCAAAAATGACAAATTTCAAGATGGCAAATGTCAAAGATGTCAAATGACAAATGTCACAATGCTAAATGTCAAAAATGAAAAGTGTCCCCATGAAAAATGTCAATAATGACAAATTTCAAGATGGCAAATGTCAAAGATGTCAAATGACAAATGTCACAATGCTAAATGACAAAAATGACAAATTTCAAGATGGCAAATGTCAAAGATGTCAAATGACAAATGTCACAATGCTAAATGTCAAAAATGAAAAGTGTCACCATGAAAAATGTCAAAAATGACAAATTTCAAGATGGCAAATGTCAAAGATGTCAAATGACAAATGTCACAATGCTAAATGTCAAAAATGAAAAGTGTCACCATGAAAAATGTCAAAAATAACAAATTTCAAGATGGTAAATGTCAAAGATGTCAAATGACAAATGTCACAATGCTAAATGTCAAAAATGAAAAGTGTCACCATGAAAAATGTCAAAAATGACAAATTTCAAGATGGCAAATGTCAAAGATGTCAAATGACAAATGTCACAATGCTAAATGTCAAAAATGAAAAGTGTCACCATGAAAAATGTCAAAAATAACAAATTTCAAGATGGCAAATGTCAAAGATGTCAAATGACAAATGTCACAATGCTAAATGTCAAAAATGATAAATGTCACCATGAAAAATGTCAAAAATGACAAATTTCAAGATGGCAAATGTTCAAGATGTCAAATGACAAATGTCACAATGCTAAATGTCAAAAATGACAAATTTCAAGATGGCAAATATCAAAAATGTCAAATGACAAATGTCACAATGCTAAATGTCAAAAATGAAAAGTGTCAAAAATGACAAATTTCAAGATGGCAAATGTCACAATGCTAAATGTCAAAAATAACAAATTTCAAGATGGCAAATGTCAAAGATGTCAAATGACAAATGTCACAATGCTAAATGTCAAAAATGAAAAGTGTCACCATGAAAAATGTCAAAAATGACAAATTTCAAGATGGCAAATGTCAAAGATGTCAAATGACAAATGTCACAATGCTAAATGTCAAAAATGAAAAGTGTCACCATGAAAAATGTCAAAAATGACAAATTTCAAGATGGCAAATGTCAAAACTGACAAATGTCACAATGCTAAATGTCAAAAATGACAAGTGTCACCATGAAAAATGTCAAAAATGACAAATTTCAAGATGGCAAATGTCCAAGATGTCAAATGACAAATGTCACAATGCTAAATGTCAAAAATGAAAAATTTCAAGATGGCAAATGTCAAAGATGTCAAATGACAAATGTCACAATGCTAAATGACAAAAATGAAAAGGGTCACCATGAAAAATGTCAAAAATGACAAATTTCAAGATGGCAAATGTCAAAGATGTCAAATGACAAATGTCACAATGCTAAATGTCAAAAATAAAAAGTGTCACCCTGAAAAATGTCAAAAATGACAAATTTCAAGATGGCAAATATCAAAGATGTCAAATGACAAATGCCACAATGCTAAATGTCAAAAATGACAAATTTCAAAGTGGCAAATGTCAAAGATGTCAAATGACAAATGTCACAATGCTAAATGTCAAAAATGAAAAGTGTCACCATGAAAAATGTCAAAAATGACAAATTTCAAGATGGCAAATGTCAAAGATGTCAAATGACAAATGTCACAATGCTAAATGTCAAAAATGAAAAGTGTCACCATGAAAAATGTCAAAAATAACAAATTTCAAGATGGCAAATGTCAAAGATGTCAAATGACAAATGTCACAATGCTAAATGTCAAAAATGAAAAGTGTCACCATGAAAAATGTCAAAAATGACAAATTTCAAGATGGCAAATGTCAAAGATGTCAAATGACAAATGTCAAAAATGAAAAGTGTCACCATGAAAAATGTCAAAAATGACAAATTTCAAGATGGCAAATGTCCAAGATGTCAAATGACAAATGTCACAATGCTAAATGTCAAAAATGACAAATTTCAAGATGGCAAATGTCAAAGATGTCAAATGACAAAGGTCACAATGCTAAATGTCAAAAATGAAAAGTGTCACCATGAAAAATGTCAAAAATGACAAATTTCAAGATGGCAAATGTCAAAGATGTCAAATGACAAATGTCACAATGCTAAATGTCAAAAATGAAAAGTGTCACCATGAAAAATGTCAAAAATGACAAATTTCAAGATGGCAAATGTCAAAACTGACAAATGTCACAATGCTAAATGTCACAAATGATAAGTGTCACCATGAAAAATGTCAAAAATGACAAATTTCAAGATGGCAAATGTCCAAGATGTGAAATGACAAATGTCACAATGCTAAATGTCAAAAATGACAAATTTCAAGATGGCAAATGTCAAAGATGTCAAATGACAAATGTCACAATGCTAAATGTCAAAAATGAAAAGTGTCACCATGAAAAATGTTAAAAATGACAAATTTTAAGATGGAAAATGTCAAAGATGTCAAATGACAAATGTCACAATGCTAAATGTCAAAAATGAAAAGTGTCACCATGAAAAATGTCAAAAATGACAAATTTCAAGATGGCAAATATCAAAGATGTCAAATGACAAATGTCACAATGCTAAATGTCAAAAATGACAAATTTCAAGATGGCAAATGTCAAAGATGTCAAATGACAAATGTCACAATGCTAAATGTCAAAAATGAAAAGTGTCACCATGAAAAATGTCAAAAATGACAAATTTCAAGATGGCAAATGTCAAAGATGTCAAATGACAAATGTCACAATGCTAAATGTCAAAAATGACAAATTTCAAGATGGCAAATGTCAAAGATGTCAAATGACAAATGTCACAATGCTAAATGTCAAAAATGAAAATTGTCACCATGAAAAATGTCAAAAATGACAAATTTCAAGATGGCAAATGTCAAAGATGTCAAATGACAAATGTCACAATGCTAAATGTCAAAAATGAAAAGTGTCACCATGAAAAATGTCAAAAATAACAAATTTCAAGAGGGCAAATGTCAAAGATGTCAAATGACAAATGTCACAATGCTAAATGTCAAAAATGAAAAGAGTCACCATGAAAAATGTCAAAAATGACAAATTTCAAGATGGCAAATGTCAAAGATGTCAAATGACAAATGTCACAATGCTAAATGTCAAAAATGAAAAGTGTCACCATGAAAAATGTCAAAAATGATAAATTTCAAGATGGCAAATGTCAAAGATGTCAAATGACAAATGTCACAATGCTAAATGTCAAAAATGCAAAGTGTCACTATGAAAAATGTCAAAAATGACAAATTTCAAGATGGCAAATGTCAAAGATGTCAAATGACAAATGTCACAATGCTAAATGTCAAAAATGAAAAGTGTCACCATGAAAAATGTCAAAAATGACAAATTTCAAGATTGCAAATGTCAAAACTGACAAATGTCACAATGCTAAATGTCAAAAATGATAAGTGTCACCATGAAAAATGTCAAAAATGACAAATTTCAAGATGGCAAATGTCCAAGATGTCAAATGACAAATGTCACAATGCTAAATGTCAAAAATAAAAAGTGTCACCATGAAAAATGTCAAAAATGACAAATTTCAAGATGGCAAATGTCAAAGATGTCAAATGACAAATGTCACAATGCTAAATGTCAAAAATGAAAAGTGTCACCATGAAAAATGTCAAAAATGACAAATTTCAAGATGGCAAATATCAAAGATGTCAAATGACAAATGTCACAATGCTAAATGTCAAAAATGACAAATTTCAAGATGGCAAATGTCAAAGATGTCAAATGACAAATGTCACAATGCTAAATGTCAAAAATGAAAAGTGTCACCATGAAAAATGTCAAAAATGACAAATTTCAAGATGGCAAATGTCAAAGATGTCAAATGACAAATGTCACAATGCTAAATGTCAAAAATGAAAAGTGTCACCATGAAAAATGTCAAAAATAACAAATTTTAAGATGGCAAATGTCAAAGATGTCAAATGACAAATGTCACAATGCTAAATGTCAAAAATGAAAAGTGTCACCATGAAAAATGTCAAAAATGAAAAATTTCAAGATGGCAAATGTCAAAACTGACAAATGTCACAATGCTAAATGTCAAAAATGATAAGTGTCACCATAAAAAATGTCAAAAATGACAAATTTCAAGATGGCAAATGTCAAAGATGTCAAATGACAAATGTCACAATGCTAAATGTCAAAAATGAAAAGTGTCACCATGAAAAATGTCAAAAATGACAAATTTCAAGATGGCAATTGTCAAAGATGTCAAATGACAAATGTCACAAAGCTAAATGTCAAAAATGAAAAGTGTCACCATGAAAAATGTCAAAAATAACAAATTTCAAGATGGCAAATGTCAAAGATGTCAAATGACAAATGTCACAATGCTAAATGTCAAAAATGAAAAGTGTCACCATGAAAAATGTCAAAAATGACAAATTTCAATATGGCAAATGTCAAAGATGTCAAATGACAAATGTCACAATGCTAAATGTCAAAAATGAAAAGTGTCACTCAGAAATGACAAATTTCAAGATGGCAAATGTCAAAGATGTCAAATGACAAATGTCACAATGCTAAATGTCAAAAATGAAGAGTGTCACCATGAAAAATGTCAAAAATGACAAATTTCAAGATGGCAAATGTCAAAGATGTCAAATGACAAATGTCACAATGCTAAATGTCAAAAATGAAAATTGTCACCATAAAAAATGTCAAAAATGACAAATTTCAAGATGGCAAATGTCAAAACTGACAAATGTCACAATGCTAAATGTCAAAAATGATAAGTGTCACCATGAAAAATGTCAAAAATGACAAATTTCAAGATGGCAAATGTCCAAGATGTCAAATGACAAATGTCACAATGCTAAATGTCAAAAATAAAAAGTGTCACCATGAAAAATGTCAAAAATGACAAATTTCAAGATGGCAAATGTCAAAGATGTCAAATGACAAATGTCACAATGCTAAATGTTAAAAATGAAAAGTGTCAAAAATGACAAATTTCAAGATGGCAAATGTCAAAGATGTCAAATGACAAATGTCACAATGCTAAATGTCAAAAATGAAAAGTGTCACCATGAAAAATGTCAAAAATGACAAATTTCAAGATGGCAAATGTCAAAGATGTCAAATGACAAATATCACAATGCTAAATGTCAAAAATAAAAAGTGTCACCTTGAAAAATGTCAAAAATAACAAATTTCAAGATGGCAAATGTCAAAGATGTCAAATGACAAATGTCACAATGCTAAATGTCAAAAATGAAAAGTGTCACCATGAAAAATGTCAAAAATGACAAATTTCAAGATGGCAAATGTCAAAGATGTCAAATGACAAATGTCACAATGCTAAATGCCAAAAATGAAAAGTGTCACCATGAAAAATGTCAAAAATAACAAATTTCAAGATGGCAAATGTCAAAGATGTCAAATGACAAATGTCACAATGCTAAATCTCAAAAATGAAAAGTGTCACCATGAAAAATGTCAAAAATGACAAATTTCAAGATGGCAAATGTCAAAGATGTCAAATGACAAATGTCACAATGCTAAATGTTAAAAATGAAAAGTGTCACCATGAAAAATGTCAAAAATAACAAATTTCAAGATGGCAAATGTCAAAGATGTCAAATGACAAATGTCACAATGCTAAATGTCAAAAATGAAAAGTGTCACCATGAAAAATGTCAAAAATGACAAATTTCAAGATGGCAAATGTCCAAGATGTCAAATGACAAATGTCACAATGCTAAATGTAAAAAATGACAAATTTCAAGATGGCAAATCTCAAAGATGTCAAATGACAAATGTCACAATGCTAAATGTGAAAAATGAAAAGTGTCACCATGAAAAATGTCAAAAATGACAAATTTCAAGATGGCAAATGTCAAAGATGTCAAATGACAAATGTCACAATGCTAAATGTCAAAAATGAAAAGTGTCACCATGAAAAATGTCAAAAATGACAAATTTCAAGATGGCAAATATCAAAGATGTCAAATGACAAATGTCACAATGCTAAATGTCAAAAATGACAAATTTCAAGATGGCAAATGTCAAAGATGTCAAATGACAAATGTCACAATGCTAAATGTCAAAAATGAAAAGTGTCACCATGAAAAATGTCAAAAATGACAAATTTCAAGATGGCAAATGTCCAAGATGTCAAATGACAAATGTCACAATGCTAAATGTCAAAAATGACAAATTTCAAGATGGCAAATGTCAAAGATGTCAAATGACAAACGTCACAATGCTAAATGTCAAAAATGAAAAGTGTCACCATGAAAAATGTCTAAAATGACAAATTTCAAGATGGCAAATGTCAAAGATGTCAAATGACAAATGTCACAATGCTAAATGTCAAAAATGAAAAGTGTCACCATGAAAAATGTCAAAAATAACAAATTTTAAGATGGCAAATGTCAAAGATGTCAAATGACAAATGTCACAATGCTAAATGTCAAAAATGAAAAGTGTCACCATGAAAAATGTCAAAAATGACAAATTTCAAGATGGCAAATGTCAAAGATGTCAAATGACAAATGTCACAATGCTAAATGTCAAAAATGAAAAGTGTCACCGTGAAAAATGTCAAAAATAACAAATTTCAAGATGGCAAATGTCAAAGATGTCAAATGACAAATGTCACAATGCTAAATGTCAAAAATGAAAAGTGTCACCATAAAAAATGTCAAAAATGACAAATTTTAAGATGGCAAATGTCAAAGATGTCAATTGACAAATGTCACAATGCTAAATGTCAAAAATGAAAAGTGTCACCATGAAAAATGTCAAAAATGACAAATTTCAAGATGGCAAATGTCAAAGATGTCAAATGACAAATGTCACAATGCTAAATGTCAAAAATGAAAAGTGTCACCATGAAAAATGTCAAAAATAACAAATTTCAAGAGGGCAAATGTCAAAGATGTCAAATGACAAATGTCACAATGCTAAATGTCAAAAATGAAAAGAGTCACCATGAAAAATTTCAAGATGGCAAATGTCAAAGATGTCAAATGACAAATGTCACAATGCTAAATGTCAAAAATGAAAAGTGTCACCATGAAAAATGTCAAAAATGACAAATTTCAAGATGGCAAATGTCAAAGATGTCAAATGACAAACGTCACAATGCTAAATGTCAAAAATGAAAAGTGTCACCATGAAAAATGTCAAAAATGACAAATTTCAAGATGGCAAATGTCAAAGATGTCAAATGACAAATGTCACAATGCTAAATGTCAAAAATGAAAAGTGTCACCATGAAAAATGTCAAAAATAACAAATTTTAAGATGGCAAATGTCAAAGATGTCAAATGACAAATGTCACAATGCTAAATGTCAAAAATGAAAAGTGTCACCATGAAAAATGTCAAAAATGACAAATTTCAAGATGGCAAATGTCAAAGATGTCAAATGACAAATGTCACAATGCTAAATGTCAAAAATGAAAAGTGTCACCGTGAAAAATGTCAAAAATAACAAATTTCAAGATGGCAAATGTCAAAGATGTCAAATGACAAATGTCACAATGCTAAATGTCAAAAATGAAAAGTGTCACCATGAAAAATGTCAAAAATGACAAATTTCAAGATGGCAAATGTCAAAGATGTCAAATGACAAATGTCACAATGCTAAATGTCAAAAATGAAAAGTGTCACCATGAAAAATGTCAAAAATGACAAATTTCAAGATGGCAAATGTCAAAGATGTCAAATGACAAATGTCACAATGCTAAATGTCAAAAATGAAAAGTGTCACCATGAAAAATGTCAAAAATGACAAATTTCAAGATGGCAAATGAAAAAGATGTCAAATGACAAATGTCACAATGCTAAATGTCAAAAATGAAAAGTGTCACCATGAAAAATGTCAAAAATGACAAATTTCAAGATGGCAAATGTCAAAACTGACAAATGTCACAATGCTAAATGTCAAAAATGATAAGTGTCACCATGAAAAATGTCAAAAATGACAAATTTCAAGATGGCAAATGTCCAAGATGTCAAATGACAAATGTCACAATGCTAAATATCAAAAATGAAAAGTGTCACCATGAAAAATGTCAAAAATGACAAATTTCAAGATGGCAAATGTCAAAGATGTCAAATGACAAATGTCACAATGCTAAATGTCAAAAATGAAAAGTGTCAAAAATGACAAATTTCAAGATGGCAAATGTCTAAGATGTCAAATGACAAATGTCACAATGCTAAATGTCAAAAATGAAAAGTGTCACCGTGAAAAATGTCAAAAATGACAAATTTCAAGATGACAAATTTCAAAGATGTCAAATGACAAATGTCACAATGCTAAATGTCAAAAATGAAAAGTGTCACCATGAAAAATGTCAAAAATGACAAATTTCAAGATGGCAAATATCAAAGATGTCAAATGACAAATGTCACAATGCTAAATGTCAAAAATGAAAAGTGTCCCCATGAAAAATGTCAATAATGACAAATTTCAAGATGGCAAATGTCAAAGATGTCAAATGACAAATGTCAAAAATGAAAAGTGTCACCATGAAAAATGTCAAAAATGACAAATTTCAAGATGGCAAATGTCAAAGATGTCGAATATGACAAATGTCACAATGCTAAATGTCAAAAATGAAAAGTGTCACCATGAAAAATGTCAAAAATGACAAATTTCAAGATGGCAAATGTCAAAGATGTCAAATGACAAATGTCACAATGCTAAATGTCAAAAATGAAAAGTGTCACCATGAAAAATGTCAAAAATGACAAATTTCAAGATGGCAAATATCAAAGATGTCAAATGACAAATGTCACAATGCTAAATGTCAAAAATGACAAATTTCAAGATGGCAAATGTCAAAGATGTCAAATGACAAATGTCACAATGCTAAATGTCAAAAATGAAAAGTGTCACCATGAAAAATGTCAAAAATGACAAATTTCAAGATGGCAAATGTCAAAGATGTCAAATGACAAATGTCACAATGCTAAATGTCAAAAATGAAAAGTGTCACCATGAAAAATGTCAAAAATAACAAATTTCAAGATGGCAAATGTCAAAGATGTCAAATGACAAATGTCACAATGCTAAATGTCAAAAATGAAAAGTGTCACCATGAAAAATGTCAAAAATGACAAATTTCAAGATGGCAAATGTCAAAGATGTCAAATGACAAATGTCACAATGCTAAATGTCAAAAATGAAAAGTGTCACCATGAAAAATGTCAAAAATAACAAATTTTAAGATGGCAAATGTCAAAGATGTCAAATGACAAATGTCACAATGCTAAATGTCAAAAATGAAAAGTGTCACCATGAAAAATGTCAAAAATGAAAAATTTCAAGATGGCAAATGTCAAAACTGACAAATGTCACAATGCTAAATGTCAAAAATGATAAGTGTCACCATAAAAAATGTCAAAAATGACAAATTTCAAGATGGCAAATGTCAAAGATGTCAAATGACAAATGTCACAATGCTAAATGTCAAAAATGAAAAGTGTCACTATGAAAAATGTCAAAAATGACAAATTTCAAGATGGCAAATGTCAAAACTGACAAATGTCACAATGCTAAATGTCAAAAATGATAAGTGTCACCATGAAAAAATCTCAAAAATGTCAAAGATGACAAATGTCACAATGCTAAATGTCAAAAATGAAAAGTGTCTCCATAAAAAATGTCAAAAATGACAAATTTCAAGATGGCAAATGTCAAAACTGACAAATGTCACAATGCTAAATGTCAAAAATGATAAGTGTCACCATGAAAAATCTCAAAAATGACAAATTTCAAGATGGCAAATGTCCAAGATGTCAAATGACAAATGTCACAATGCTAAATGTCAAAAATGAAAAGTGTCACCATGAAAAATGTCAAAAATGACAAATTTTAAGATAGCAAATGTCCAAGATGTCAAATGACAAATGTCACAATGCTAAATGTCAAAAATGAAAAGTGTCAAAAATGACAAATTTCAAGATGGCAAATGTCTAAGATGTCAAATGTCAAATGTCACAATGCTAAATGTCAAAAATGAAAAGTGTCACCGTGAAAAATGTCAAAAATGACAAATTTCAAGATGGCAAATGTCAAAGATGTCAAATGACAAATGTCACAATGCTAAATGTCAAAAAATGAAAAGTGTCACCATGACAAATGTCAAAAATGACAAATTTCAAGATGGCAAATGTCAAAGATGTCAAATGACAAATGTCACAATGCTAAATGTCAAAAATGAAAAGTGTCCCCATGAAAAATGTCAATAATGACAAATTTCAAGATGGCAAATGTCAAAGATGTCAAATGACAAATGTCACAATGCTAAATGTCAAAAATGAAAAGTGTCACCATGAAAAATGTCAAAAATGACAAATTTCAAGATGGCAAATGTCAAAGATGTCGAATATGACAAATGTCACAATGCTAAATGTCAAAAATGAAAAGTGTCACCATGAAAAATGTCAAAAATGACAAATTTCAAGATGGCAAATGTCAAAACTGACAAACGTCACAATGCTAAATGTCAAAAATGATAAGTGTCACCATGAAAAATGTCAAAAATGACAAATTTCAAGATGGCAAATGTCCAAGATGTCAAATGACAAATGTCACAATGCTAAATGTAAAAAATGACAAATTTCAAGATGGCAAATCTCAAAGATGTCAAATGACAAATGTCACAATGCTAAATGTTAAAAATGAAAAGTGTCACCATGAAAAATGTCAAAAATGACAAATTTCAAGATGGCAAATGTCAAAGATGTCAAATGACAAATGTCACAATGCTAAATGTCAAAAATGAAAAGTGTCACCATGAAAAATGTCAAAAATGACAAATTTCAAGATGGCAAATATCAAAGATGTCAAATGACAAATGTCACAATGCTAAATGTCAAAAATGACAAATTTCAAGATGGCAAATGTCAAAGATGTCAAATGACAAACGTCACAATGCTAAATGTCAAAAATGAAAAGTGTCACCATGAAAAATGTCAAAAATGACAAATTTCAAGATGGCAAATGTCAAAGATGTCATATGACAAATGTCAAAAATGAAAAGTGTCACCATGAAAAATGTCAAAAATAACAAATTTTAAGATGGCAAATATCAAAGATGTCAAATGACAAATGTCACAATGCTAAATGTCAAAAATGAAAAGTGTCAGCGTGAAAAATGTCAAAAATAACAAATTTCAAGATGGCAAATATCAAAGAGGTCAAATGACAAATGTCACAATGCTAAATGTCAAAAATGAAAAGTGTCACCATGAAAAATGTCAAAAATGACAAATTTCTAGATGGCAAATGTCAAAACTGACAAATATCACAATGCTAAATGTCAAAAATAATAAGTGTCACCATGAAAAATGTCAAAAATGACAAATTTCAAGATGGCAAATGTCCAAGATGTCAAATGACAAATTTCAAGATGGCAAATGTCAAAGATGTCAAATGACAAATGTCACAATGCTAAATGTCAAAAATGAAAAGTGTCACCATGAAAAATGTCAAAAATGACAAATTTCAAGATGGCAAATGTCAAAGATGTCAAATGACAAATGTCACAATGCTAAATGTCAAAAATGAAAAGTGTCACCATGAAAAATGTCAAAAATAACAAATTTCAAGATGGCAAATGTCAAAGATGTCAAATGACAAATGTCACAATGCTAAATGTCAAAAATGAAAAGTGTCACCATGAAAAATGTCAAAAATGACAAATTTCAAGATGGCAAATGTCAAAGATGTCAAATGACAAATGTCACAATGCTAAATGTCAAAAATGAAAAGTGTCACCATGAAAAATGTCAAAAATGACAAATTTCAAGATGGCAAATGTCAAAGATGTCAAATGACAAATGTCACAATGCTAAATGTCAAAAATGAAAAGTGTTACCATGAAAAATGTCATAAATGACAAATTTCAAGATGGCAAATGTCAAAGATATCAAATGACAAATGTCACAATGCTAAATGTCAAAAATGAAAAGTGTCACCATGCAAAATGTCAAAAATGACAAATTTCAAGATGGCAAATGTCAAAAATGTCAAATGACAAATGTCACAATGCTAAATGTCAAAAATGAAAAGTGTCACCATGAAAAATGTCAAAAATGTCAAAGATGACAAATGTCACAATGCTAAATGTCAAAAATGAAAAGTGTCACCATAAAAAATGTCAAAAATGACAAATTTCAAGATGGCAAATGTCAAAACTGACAAATGTCACAATGCTAAATGTCAAAAATGATAAGTGTCACCATGAAAAATCTCAAAAATGACAAATTTCAAGATGGCAAATGTCCAAGATGTCAAATGACAAATGTCACAATGCTAAATGTCAAAAATGAAAAGTGTCACCATGAAAAATGTCAAAAATGACAAATTTCAAGATGGCAAATGTCAAAGATGTCAAATGACAAATGTCACAATGCTAAATGTCAAAAATGAAAAGTGTCCCCATGAAAAATGTCAATAAT
Organism: Altica lythri; assembly: GCA_964028335.1. NCBI lineage: Eukaryota > Metazoa > Arthropoda > Insecta > Coleoptera > Chrysomelidae > Altica > Altica lythri. The sequence goes on along the minus strand of OZ034800.1, from coordinate 8,871,082 downwards.
GACAAATTTCAAGATGGCAAATGTCAAAGATGTCAAATGACAAATGTCACAATGCTAAATGTCAAAAATGAAAAGTGTCACCATGAAAAATGTCAAAAATGACAAACTTCAAGATGGCAAATGTCAAAGATGTCGAATATGACAAATGTCACAATGCTAAATGTCAAAAATGAAAAGTGTCACCATGAAAAATGTCAAAAATGACAAATTTCAAGATGGCAAATGTCAAAGATGTCAAATGACAAATGTCACAATGCTAACTGTCAAAAATGAAAGGTGTCACCATGAAAAATGTCAAAAATGATAAATTTCAAGATGGCAAATATCAAAGATGTCAAATGACAAAGGTCACAATGCTAAATGTCAAAAATGACAAATTTCAAGATGGCAAATGTCAAAGATGTCAAATGACAAATGTCACAATGCTAAATGTCAAAAATGAAAAGTGTCACCATGAAAAATGTCAAAAATGACAAATTTCAAGATGGCAAATGTCAAAGATGTCAAATGACAAATGTCACAATGCTAAATGTCAAAAATGAAAAGTGTCACCATGAAAAATGTCAAAAATAAAAAATTTCAAGATGGCAAATGTCAAAGATGTCAAATGACAAATGTCACAATGCTAAATGTCAAAAATGAAAAGTGTCACCATGAAAAATGTCAAAAATGACAAATTTCAAGATGGCAAATGTCAAAGATGTCAAATGACAAATGTCACAATGCTAAATGTCAAAAATAAAACTGTCACCATGAAAAATGTCAAAAATAACAAATTTCAAGATGGCAAATGTCAAAGATGTCAAATGACAAATGTCACAATGCTAAATGTCAAAAATGATAAGTGTCACCATAAAAAATGTCAAAAATGACAAATTTCAAGATGGCAAATGTTCAAGATGTCAAATGACAAATGTCACAATGCTAAATGTCAAAAATGACAAATTTCAAGATGGCAAATGTCAAAAATGTCAAATGACAAATGTCACAATGCTAAATGTCAAAAATGAAAAGTGTCAAAAATGACAAATTTCAAGATGGCAAATGTCACAATGCTAAATGTCAAAAATGACAAATTTCAAGATGGCAAATGTCAAAGATGTCAAATGACAAATGTCACAATGCTAAATGTCAAAAATGAAAAGTGTCACCATAAAAAATGTCAAAAATGACAAATTTCAAGATGGCAAATGTCAAAGATGTCAAACGACAAATGTCACAATGCTAAATGTCAAAAATGAAAAGTGTCACCATGAAAAATGTCAAAAATGACAAATTTCAAGATGGCAAATGTCAAAACTGACAAATGTCACAATGCTAAATGTCAAAAATGACAAGTGTCACCATGAAAAATGTCAAAAATGACAAATTTCAAGATGGCAAATGTCCAAGATGTCAAATGACAAATGTCACAATGCTAAATGTCAAAAATGACAAATTTCAAGATGGCAAATGTCAAAGATGTCAAATGACAAATGTCACAATGCTAAATGACAAAAATGAAAAGGGTCACCATGAAAAATGTCAAAAATGACAAATTTCAAGATGGCAAATGTCAAAGATGTCAAATGACAAATGTCACAATGCTAAATGTCAAAAATGAAAAGTGTCACCCTGAAAAATGTCAAAAATGACAAATTTCAAGATGGCAAATATCAAAGATGTCAAGTGACAAATGCCACAATGCTAAATGTCAAAAATGACAAATTTCAAGATGGCAAATGTCAAAGATGTCAAATGACAAATGTCACAATGCTAAATGTCAAAAATGAAAAGTGTCACTATGAAAAAATGTCAAAAATGACAAATTTCAAGATGGCAAATGTCAAAGATGTCAAATGACAAATGTCACAATGCTAAATGTCAAAAATGAAAAGTGTCACCATGAAAAATGTCAAAAATAACAAATTTCAAGATGGCAAATGTCAAAGATGTCAAATGACAAATGTCACAATGCTAAATGTCAAAAATGAAAAGTGTCACCATGAAAAATGTCAAAAATGACAAATTTCAAGATGACAAATGTCAAAGATGTCAAATGACAAATGTCAAAAATGAAAAGTGTCACCATGAAAAATGTCAAAAATGACAAATTTCAAGATGGCAAATGTCCAAGATGTCAAATGACAAATGTCACAATGCTAAATGTCAAAAATGACAAATTTCAAGATGGCAAATGTCAAAGATGTCAAATGACAAATGTCACAATGCTAAATGTCAAAAATGAAAAGTGTCACCATGAAAAATGTCAAAAATGACAAATTTCAAGATGGCAAATGTCAAAGATGTCAAATGACAAATGTCACAATGCTAAATGTCAAAAATGAAAAGTGTCCCCATGAAAAATGTCAATAATGACAAATTTCAAGATGGCAAATGTCAAAGATGTCAAATGACAAATGTCACAATGCTAAATGTCAAAAATGATAAGTGTCACCATAAAAAATGTCAAAAATGACAAATTTCAAGATGGCAAATGTTCAAGATGTCAAATGACAAATGTCACAATGCTAAATGTCAAAAATGACAAATTTCAAGATGGCAAATGTCAAAAATGTCAAATGACAAATGTCACAATGCTAAATGTCAAAAATGAAAAGTGTCAAAAATGACAAATTTCAAGATGGCAAATGTCTCAATGCTAAATGTCAAAAATGACAAATTTCAAGATGGCAAATGTCAAAGATGTCAAATGACAAATGTCACAATGCTAAATGTCAAAAATGAAAAGTGTCACCATAAAAAATGTCAAAAATGACAAATTTCAAGATGGCAAATGTCAAAGATGTCAAACGACAAATGTCACAATGCTAAATGTCAAAAATGAAAAGTGTCACCATGAAAAATGTCAAAAATGACAAATTTCAAGATGGCAAATGTCAAAACTGACAAATGTCACAATGCTAAATGTCAAAAATTACAAGTGTCACCATGAAAAATGTCAAAAATGACAAATTTCAAGATGGCAAATGTCCAAGATGTCAAATGACAAATGTCACAATGCTAAATGTCAAAAATGACAAATTTCAAGATGGCAAATGTCAAAGATGTCAAATGACAAATGTCACAATGCTAAATGACAAAAATGAAAAGGGTCACCATGAAAAATGTCAAAAATGACAAATTTCAAGATGGCAAATGTCAAAGATGTCAAATGACAAATGTTACAATGCTAAATGTCAAAAATGAAAAGTGTCACCCTGAAAAATGTCAAAAATGACAAATTTCAAGATGGCAAATATCAAAGATGTCAAATGACAAATGCCACAATGCTAAATGTCAAAAATGACAAATTTCAAGATGGCAAATGTCAAAGATGTCAAATGACAAATGTCACAATGCTAAATGTCAAAAATGAAAAGTGTCACCATGAAAAATGTCAAAAATGACAAATTTCAAGATGGCAAATGTCAAAGATGTCAAATGACAAATGTCACAATGCTAAATGTCAAAAATGAAAAGTGTCACCATGAAAAATGTCAAAAATAACAAATTTCAAGATGGCAAATGTCAAAGATGTCAAATGACAAATGTCACAATGCTAAATGTCAAAAATGAAAAGTGTCACCATGAAAAATGTCAAAAATGACAAATTTCAAGATGGCAAATGTCAAAGATGTCAAATGACAAATGTCAAAAATGAAAAGTGTCACCATGAAAAATGTCAAAAATGACAAATTTCAAGATGGCAAATGTCCAAGATGTCAAATGACAAATGTCACAATGCTAAATGTCAAAAATGACAAATTTCAAGATGGCAAATGTCAAAGATGTCAAATGACAAATGTCACAATGCTAAATGTCAAAAATGAAAAGTGTCACCATGAAAAATGTCAAAAATGACAAATTTCAAGATGGCAAATGTCAAAGATGTCAAATGACAAATGTCACAATGCTAAATGTCAAAAATGAAAAGTGTCTCCATGAAAAATGTCAATAATGACAAATTTCAAGATGGCAAATGTCAAAGATGTCAAATGACAAATGTCACAATGCTAAATGTCAAAAATGAAAAGTGTCACCATGAAAAATGTCAAAAATGACAAATTTCAAGATGGCAAATGTCAAAGATGTCGAATATGACAAATGTCACAATGCTAAATGTCAAAAATGAAAAGTGTCACCATGAAAAATGTCAAAAATGACAAATTTCAAGATGGCAAATGTCAAAGATGTCAAATGACAAATGTCACAATGCTAAATGTCAAAAATGAAAAGTGTCACCATGAAAAATGTCAAAAATGACAAATTTCAAGATGGCAAATATCAAAGATGTCAAATGACAAATGTCACAATGCTAAATGTCAAAAATGACAAATTTCTTGTAATAAGAAAGAAAATTGCGCATAAACACTATATGGAATCGCATAATGTTAACGATTATATGGAATTCTGTAACTTACGTCAATCATGCAAAATGCTTAGTAGTCAATGTTACAATAATTATTGCAGAAATGCAGAAAGTGATATAGGTAAAAATTCTGGCTCCTTTTGGAAATATTTTAACAATATCCGTAAATCAAACTCTTATCCAAACACGATGTATCTGGATGACAAAATAAGTTCTGATGGGGCAGAAATAGTGGATTTATTTGCAAAATTTTTTTCAACTGTCTATTCAAATGACCTATGTGGCAATGATATGCTAAACTTCAATTGTACTGAAATTACTGACCTACAAAATATATCAATTAGTTTAATGGAAGTGTTTGAAGGTATTCAGCAATTGAAAGTCAAATATTCAAGTGGTCCAGATGGTGTTCCCAATGCTTTGTTAACGAGTTGTGTGTGTAGCTTATCAAATCCTATTCATTATATATTTAGTTTGTCATTAAATTCCTGTCGATATCCAGATTTCTGGAAAATTAGTTATATAACCCCGATATTTAAATCAGGTGACAAAGAAAATATTAAAAATTACAGAAGTATTTGTATTCAATCAGCCTTACCAAAGCTTATGGATAACATCATAACAAAACACTTAACATGGGCATGTAAAAATATCATTATTCCAGAACAACATGGATTTCAGGTAGGGAAATCAACTGTAACTAATCTAATGATATATCAGAATTTCATAGTTAACGCATTTGAAAATGGTCAACAAGTTGATTCAGTTTATACAGATTTTAGAAAGGCATTTGATAGAGTCAATCATGAATTGTTAATAAGTAAATTAAGAGCTATAGGTTTAGGCTCAAATATTATATCTTGGGTGTACAGTTTCCTTACTGGGCGTCAGCAGAGAGTCAGAATCAATAATTATATTTCAAGTGACATTGAAGTTACATCTGGTGTACCACAAGGGTCACATTGTGCTCCATTATTATTCAGTTTGTTTGTAAACGATTTAAAACATGTCATGAAGGATGTGAAATTCTTATTTTTTGCTGATGACTTAAAACTATTTCATATTGTGAATAATACTACCAGTAGTAATGTATTACAAGGTAATCTTAATGCTCTCTACAAATGGTCAAATAAAAACTTGTTAGAATTAAATACTGATAAGTGTTATGTTATATCTTTTTCTAGAGGTAGGGTGTTGATGGAGTACACATACAGCATTAATAATACATTGCTGAAGAGGGTAAGTGAAATAAAGGACTTAGGTGTAGTATTCGACCAACAGCTTACATTCAAAAGACATATACAGGAAACGCGTGCTTCTGCTAATAGTACACTTGGTCTCATTATGAGGAATAGCAGGAATTTTTCACATCAAACAGTGAAAATATTGTACTGCTCTTTGGTGCGATCTAAGTTGGATTATGCTTCTGTAGTGTGGTCTCCATTTTTTAACTCTGACATTTCTGAGATCGAAAGTGTTCAGGTCAAATTTTCTAGATATATTGCATTTAAAATGGGCACATACAGGGATTTTAACTACGTAAATACTTTGTCTATTCTAAAGATGCAAAAATTAATTGTACGGCGCCAAGTAACTGATTGTACTGTTATCTATAAAATATTACACAATGTCATTGATTGTCCGGAATTACTTGCATTGATATATTTTAACATTAACGTATATAATACTAGAAATAGGGAGCTTTTTAATGTGACATTTCATAAGACTAATTATGCTAACCACAGTCCTATCCCGAGAACGCTACGTCTCTTAAACAATATCAGCCCTAGAATTGATCTTTTTACCATATCACTAGATGCTTTTAAACAACAAATAACCAACAGTATCGTTAATGTTACATAAACCAGTCCCCACAGCCACTTTTTTTTGATGTCCTTATACATATTTTTTTATATTTTAAATATTTAATTTTAGAGTATGTTGTGTCTGTTATTTTTATATGTTTTTATTATTCATTATTGACAGCAATTGTTAATTATTTACTATTGTATTTTTTTTATATGTAAATGGAGGATCCGTGAATAAATAAATAAATAAATAAATAAATTTCAAGATGGCAAATGTCAAAGATGTCAAAAGACAAATGTCACAATGCTAAATGTCAAAAATGAAAAGTGTCACCATGAAAAATGTCAAAAATGACAAATTTCAAGATGGCAAATGTCAAAGATGTCAAATGACAAATGTCACAATGCTAAATGTCAAAAATGAAAAGTGTCACCTTGAAAAATGTCAAAAATAACAAATTTCAAGATGGCAAATGTCAAAGATGTCAAATGACAGATGTCACAATGCTAAATGTCAAAAATGAAAAGTGTTACCATGAAAAATGTCAAAAATGACAAATTTCAAGATGGCAAATGTCAAAGATGTCAAATGACAAATGTCACAATGCTAAATGCCAAAAATGAAAAGTGTCACCATGAAAAATGTCAAAAATAACAAATTTCAAGATGGCAAATGTCAAAGATGTCAAATGACAAATGTCACAATGCTAAATCTCAAAAATGAAAAGTGTCACCATGAAAAATGTCAAAAATGACAAATTTCAAGATGGCAAATGTCCAAGATGTCAAATGACAAATGTCACAATGCTAAATGTAAAAAATGACAAATTTCAAGATGGCAAATCTCAAAGATGTCAAATGACAAATGTCACAATGCTAAATGTGAAAAATGAAAAGTGTCACCATGAAAAATGTCAAAAATGACAAATTTCAAGATGGCAAATGTCAAAGATGTCAAATGACAAATGTCACAATGCTAAATGTCAAAAATGAAAAGTGTCACCATGAAAAATGTCAAAAATGACAAATTTCAAGATGGCAAATATCAAAGATGTCAAATGACAAATGTCACAATGCTAAATGTCGAAAATGACAAATTTCAAGATGGCAAATGTCAAAGATGTCAAATGACAAACGTCACAATGCTAAATGTCAAAAATGAAAAGTGTCACCATGAAAAATGTCAAAAATGACAAATTTCAAGATGGCAAATGTCAAAGATGTCAAATGACAAATGTCACAATGCTAAATGTCAAAAATAAAAAGTGTCACCATGAAAAATGTCAAAAATAACAAATTTTAAGATGGCAAATGTCAAAGATGTCAAATGACAAATGTGACAATGCTAAATGTCAAAAATGAAAAGTGTCACCATGAAAAATGTCAAAAATGACAAATTTCAAGATGGCAAATGTCAAAGATGTCAAATGACAAATGTCACAATGCTAAATGTCAAAAATGAAAAGTGTCACCGTGAAAAATGTCAAAATTGACAAATTTCAAGATGGCAAATGTCAAAACTGACAAATGTCACAATGCTAAATGTCAAAAATGATAAGTGTCACCATGAAAAATGTCAAAAAATGACAAATTTCAAGATGGCAAATGTCCAAGATGTCAAATGACAAATGTCACAATGCTAAATGTCAAAAATGAAAAGTGTCACCATGAAAAATGTCAAAAATGACAAATTTCAAGATGGCAAATGTCAAAGATGTCAAATGACAAATGTCACAATGCTAAATGTCAAAAATGAAAAGTGTCAAAAATGACAAATTTCAAGATGGCAAATGTCTAAGATGTCAAATGACAAATGTCACAATGCTTAATGTCAAAAATGAAAAGTGTCACCGTGAAAAATGTCAAAAATGACAAATTTCAAGATGGCAAATTTCAAAGATGTCAAATGACAAATGTCACAATGCTAAATGTCAAAAATGAAAAGTGTCACCATGAAAAATGTCAAAAATGACAAATTTCAAGATGGCAAATATCAAAGATGTCAAATGACAAATGTCACAATGCTAAATGTCAAAAATGAAAAGTGTCCCCATGAAAAATGTCAATAATGACAAATTTCAAGATGTCAAATGACAAATGTCAAAAATGAAAAGTGTCACCATGAAAAATGTCAAAAATGACAAATTTCAAGATGGCAAATGTCAAAGATGTCGAATATGACAAATGTCACAATGCTAAATGTCAAAAATGAAAAGTATCACCATGAAAAATGTCAAAAATGACAAATTTCAAGATGGCAAATGTCAAAGATGTCAAATGACAAATGTCACAATGCTAAATGTCAAAAATGAAAAGTGTCACCATGAAAAATGTCAAAAATGACAAATTTCAAGATGGCAAATATCAAAGATGTCAAATGACAAATGTCACAATGCTAAATGTCAAAAATGACAAATTTCAAGATGGCAAATGTCAAAGATGTCAAATGACAAATGTCACAATGCTAAATGTCAAAAATGAAAAGTGTCACCATGAAAAATGTCAAAAATGACAAATTTCAAGATGGCAAATGTCAAAGATGTCAAATGACAAATGTCACAATGCTAAATGTCAAAAATGAAAAGTGTCACCATGAAAAATGTCAAAAATAACAAATTTCAAGATGGCAAATGTCAAAGATGTCAAATGACAAATGTCACAATGCTAAATGTCAAAAATGAAAAGTGTCACCATGAAAAATGTCAAAAATGACAAATTTCAAGATGACAAATGTCAAAGATGTCAAATGACAAATGTCACAATGCTAAATGTCAAAAATGAAAAGTGTCACCATGAAAAATGTCAAAAATAACAAATTTTAAGATGGCAAATGTCAAAGATGTCAAATGACAAATGTCACAATGCTAAATGTCAAAAATGAAAAGTGTCACCATGAAAAATGTCAAAAATGAAAAATTTAAAGATGGCAAATGTCAAAACTGACAAATGTCACAATGCTAAATGTCAAAAATGATAAGTGTCACCATAAAAAATGTCAAAAATGACAAATTTTAAGATGGCAAATGTCAAAGATGTCAAATGACAAATGTCACAATGCTAAATGTCAAAAATGAAAAGTGTCACCATGAAAAATGTCAAAAATAACAAATTTCAAGATGGCAAATGTCAAAGATGTCAAATGACAAATGTCACAATGCTAAATGTCAAAAATGAAAAGTGTCACCATGAAAAATGTCAAAAATAACAAATTTCAAGATGGCAAATGTCAAAGATGTCAAATGACAAATGTCACAATGCTAAATGTCAAAAATGAAAAGTGTCACCATGAAAAATGTCAAAAATGACAAATTTCAAGATGACAAATGTCAAAGATGTCAAATGACAAATGTCAAAAATGAAAAGTGTCACCATGAAAAATGTCAAAAATGACAAATTTCAAGATGGCAAATGTCCAAGATGTCAAATGACAAATGTCACAATGCTAAATGTCAAAAATGACAAATTTCAAGATGGCAAATGTCAAAGATGTCAAATGACAAATGTCACAATGCTAAATGTCAAAAATGAAAAGTGTCACCATGAAAAATGTCAAAAATGACAAATTTCAAGATGGCAAATGTCAAAGATGTCAAATGACAAATGTCACAATGCTAAATGTCAAAAATGAAAAGTGTCCCCATGAAAAATGTCAATAATGACAAATTTCAAGATGGCAAATGTCAAAGATGTCAAATGACAAATGTCACAATGCTAAATGTCAAAAATGATAAGTGTCACCATAAAAAATGTCAAAAATGACAAATTTCAAGATGGCAAATGTTCAAGATGTCAAATGACAAATGTCACAATGCTAAATGTCAAAAATGACAAATTTCAAGATGGCAAATGTCAAAAATGTCAAATGACAAATGTCACAATGCTAAATGTCAAAAATGAAAAGTGTCAAAAATGACAAATTTCAAGATGGCAAATGTCTCAATGCTAAATGTCAAAAATAACAAATTTCAAGATGGCAAATGTCAAAGATGTCAAATGACAAATGTCACAATGCTAAATGTCAAAAATAAAAAGTGTCACCATAAAAAATGTCAAAAATGACAAATTTCAAGATGGCAAATGTCAAAGATGTCAAACGACAAATGTCACAATGCTAAATGTCAAAAATGAAAAGTGTCACCATGAAAAATGTCAAAAATGACAAATTTCAAGATGGCAAATGTCAAAACTGACAAATGTCACAATGCTAAATGTCAAAAATGACAAGTGTCACCATGAAAAATGTCAAAAATGACAAATTTCAAGATGGCAAATGTCCAAGATGTCAAATGACAAATGTCACAATGCTAAATGTCAAAAATGACAAATTTCAAGATGGCAAATGTCAAAGATGTCAAATGACAAATGTCACAATGCTAAATGACAAAAATGAAAAGGGTCACCATGAAAAATGTCAAAAATGACAAATTTCAAGATGGCAAATGTCAAAGATGTCAAATGACAAATGTTACAATGCTAAATGTCAAAAATGAAAAGTGTCACCCTGAAAAATGTCAAAAATGACAAATTTCAAGATGGCAAATATCAAAGATGTCAAATGACAAATGCCACAATGCTAAATGTCAAAAATGACAAATTTCAAGATGGCAAATGTCAAAGATGTCAAATGACAAATGTCACAATGCTAAATGTCAAAAATGAAAAGTGTCACCATGAAAAATGTCAAAAATGACAAATTTCAAGATGGCAAATGTCAAAGATGTCAAATGACAAATGTCACAATGCTAAATGTCAAAAATGAAAAGTGTCACCATGAAAAATGTCAAAAATGACAAATTTCAAGATGGCAAATATCAAAGATGTCAAATGACAAATGTCACAATGCTAAATGTCAAAAATGACAAATTTCTTGTAATAAGAAAGAAAATTGCGCATAAACACTATATGGAATCGCATAATGTTAACGATTATATGGAATTCTGTAACTTACGTCAATCATGCAAAATGCTTAGTAGTCAATGTTACAATAATTATTGCAGAAATGCAGAAAGTGATATAGGTAAAAATTCTGGCTCCTTTTGGAAATATTTTAACAATATCCGTAAATCAAACTCTTATCCAAACACGATGTATCTGGATGACAAAATAAGTTCTGATGGGGCAGAAATAGTGGATTTATTTGCAAAATTTTTTTCAACTGTCTATTCAAATGACCTATGTGGCAATGATATGCTAAACTTCAATTGTACTGAAATTACTGACCTACAAAATATATCAATTAGTTTAATGGAAGTGTTTGAAGGTATTCAGCAATTGAAAGTCAAATATTCAAGTGGTCCAGATGGTGTTCCCAATGCTTTGTTAACGAGTTGTGTGTGTAGCTTATCAAATCCTATTCATTATATATTTAGTTTGTCATTAAATTCCTGTCGATATCCAGATTTCTGGAAAATTAGTTATATAACCCCGATATTTAAATCAGGTGACAAAGAAAATATTAAAAATTACAGAAGTATTTGTATTCAATCAGCCTTACCAAAGCTTATGGATAACATCATAACAAAACACTTAACATGGGCATGTAAAAATATCATTATTCCAGAACAACATGGATTTCAGGTAGGGAAATCAACTGTAACTAATCTAATGATATATCAGAATTTCATAGTTAACGCATTTGAAAATGGTCAACAAGTTGATTCAGTTTATACAGATTTTAGAAAGGCATTTGATAGAGTCAATCATGAATTGTTAATAAGTAAATTAAGAGCTATAGGTTTAGGCTCAAATATTATATCTTGGGTGTACAGTTTCCTTACTGGGCGTCAGCAGAGAGTCAGAATCAATAATTATATTTCAAGTGACATTGAAGTTACATCTGGTGTACCACAAGGGTCACATTGTGCTCCATTATTATTCAGTTTGTTTGTAAACGATTTAAAACATGTCATGAAGGATGTGAAATTCTTATTTTTTGCTGATGACTTAAAACTATTTCATATTGTGAATAATACTACCAGTAGTAATGTATTACAAGGTAATCTTAATGCTCTCTACAAATGGTCAAATAAAAACTTGTTAGAATTAAATACTGATAAGTGTTATGTTATATCTTTTTCTAGAGGTAGGGTGTTGATGGAGTACACATACAGCATTAATAATACATTGCTGAAGAGGGTAAGTGAAATAAAGGACTTAGGTGTAGTATTCGACCAACAGCTTACATTCAAAAGACATATACAGGAAACGCGTGCTTCTGCTAATAGTACACTTGGTCTCATTATGAGGAATAGCAGGAATTTTTCACATCAAACAGTGAAAATATTGTACTGCTCTTTGGTGCTATCTAAGTTGGATTATGCTTCTGTAGTGTGGTCTCCATTTTTTAACTCTGACATTTCTGAGATCGAAAGTGTTCAGGTCAAATTTTCTAGATATATTGCATTTAAAATGGGCACATACAGGGATTTTAACTACGTAAATACTTTGTCTATTCTAAAGATGCAAAAATTAATTGTACGGCGCCAAGTAACTGATTGTACTGTTATCTATAAAATATTACACAATGTCATTGATTGTCCGGAATTACTTGCATTGATATATTTTAACATTAACGTATATAATACTAGAAATAGGGAGCTTTTTAATGTGACATTTCATAAGACTAATTATGCTAACCACAGTCCTATCCCGAGAACGCTACGTCTCTTAAACAATATCAGCCCTAGAATTGATCTTTTTACCATATCACTAGATGCTTTTAAACAACAAATAACCAACAGTATCGTTAATGTTACATAAACCAGTCCCCACAGCCACTTTTTTTTGATGTCCTTATACATATTTTTTTATATTTTAAATATTTAATTTTAGAGTATGTTGTGTCCGTTATTTTTATATGTTTTTATTATTCATTATTGACAGCAATTGTTAATTATTTACTATTGTATTTTTTTTATATGTAAATGGAGGATCCGTGAATAAATAAATACATAAATAAATAAATTTCAAGATGGCAAATGTCAAAGATGTCAAAAGACAAATGTCACAATGCTAAATGTCAAAAATGAAAAGTGTCACCATGAAAAATGTCAAAAATGACAAATTTCAAGATGGCAAATGTCAAAGATGTCAAATGACAAATGTCACAATGCTAAATGTCAAAAATGAAAAGTGTCACCTTGAAAAATGTCAAAAATAACAAATTTCAAGATGGCAAATGTCAAAGATGTCAAATGACAGATGTCACAATGCTAAATGTCAAAAATGAAAAGTGTTACCATAAAAAATGTCAAAAATGACAAATTTCAAGATGGCAAATGTCAAAGATGTCAAATGACAAATGTCACAATGCTAAATGCCAAAAATGAAAAGTGTCACCATGAAAAATGTCAAAAATAACAAATTTCAAGATGGCAAATGTCAAAGATGTCAAATGACAAATGTCACAATGCTAAATCTCAAAAATGAAAAGTGTCACCATGAAAAATGTCAAAAATGACAAATTTCAAGATGGCAAATGTCAAAGATGTCAAATGACAAATGTCACAATGCTAAATGTCAAAAATGAAAAGTGTCACCATGAAAAATGTCAAAAATAACAAATTTCAAGATGGCAAATGTCAAAGATGTCAAATGACAAATGTCACAATGCTAAATGTCAAAAATGAAAAGTGTCACCATGAAAAATGTCAAAAATGACAAATTTCAAGATGGCAAATGTCCAAGATGTCAAATGACAAATGTCACAATGCTAAATGTAAAAAATGACAAATTTCAAGATGGCAAATCTCAAAGATGTCAAATGACAAATGTCACAATGCTAAATGTGAAAAATGAAAAGTGTCACCATGAAAAATGTCAAAAATGACAAATTTCAAGATGGCAAATGTCAAAGATGTCAAATGACAAATGTCACAATGCTAAATGTCAAAAATGAAAAGTGTCACCATGAAAAATGTCAAAAATGACAAATTTCAAGATGGCAAATATCAAAGATGTCAAATGACAAATGTCACAATGCTAAATGTCGAAAATGACAAATTTCAAGATGGCAAATGTCAAAGATGTCAAATGACAAACGTCACAATGCTAAATGTCAAAAATGAAAAGTGTCACCATGAAAAATGTCAAAAATGACAAATTTCAAGATGGCAAATGTCAAAGATGTCAAATGACAAATGTCACAATGCTAAATGTCAAAAATAAAAAGTGTCACCATGAAAAATGTCAAAAATAACAAATTTTAAGATGGCAAATGTCAAAGATGTCAAATGACAAATGTGACAATGCTAAATGTCAAAAATGAAAAGTGTCACCATGAAAAATGTCAAAAATGACAAATTTCAAGATGGCAAATGTCAAAGATGTCAAATGACAAATGTCACAATGCTAAATGTCAAAAATGAAAAGTGTCACCGTGAAAAATGTCAAAATTGACAAATTTCAAGATGGCAAATGTCAAAACTGACAAATGTCACAATGCTAAATGTCAAAAATGATAAGTGTCACCATGAAAAATGTCAAAAAATGACAAATTTCAAGATGGCAAATGTCCAAGATGTCAAATGACAAATGTCACAATGCTAAATGTCAAAAATGAAAAGTGTCACCATGAAAAATGTCAAAAATGACAAATTTCAAGATGGCAAATGTCAAAGATGTCAACTGACAAATGTCACAATGCTAAATGTCAAAAATGAAAAGTGTCAAAAATGACAAATTTCAAGATGGCAAATGTCTAAGATGTCAAATGACAAATGTCACAATGCTTAATGTCAAAAATGAAAAGTGTCACCGTGAAAAATGTCAAAAATGACAAATTTCAAGATGGCAAATTTCAAAGATGTCAAATGACAAATGTCACAATGCTAAATGTCAAAAATGAAAAGTGTCACCATGAAAAATGTCAAAAATGACAAATTTCAAGATGGCAAATATCAAAGATGTCAAATGACAAATGTCACAATGCTAAATGTCAAAAATGAAAAGTGTCCCCATGAAAAATGTCAATAATGACAAATTTCAAGATGTCAAATGACAAATGTCAAAAATGAAAAGTGTCACCATGAAAAATGTCAAAAATGACAAATTTCAAGATGGCAAATGTCAAAGATGTCGAATATGACAAATGTCACAATGCTAAATGTCAAAAATGAAAAGTATCACCATGAAAAATGTCAAAAATGACAAATTTCAAGATGGCAAATGTCAAAGATGTCAAATGACAAATGTCACAATGCTAAATGTCAAAAATGAAAAGTGTCACCATGAAAAATGTCAAAAATGACAAATTTCAAGATGGCAAATATCAAAGATGTCAAATGACAAATGTCACAATGCTAAATGTCAAAAATGACAAATTTCAAGATGGCAAATGTCAAAGATGTCAAATGACAAATGTCACAATGCTAAATGTCAAAAATGAAAAGTGTCACCATGAAAAATGTCAAAAATGACAAATTTCAAGATGGCAAATGTCAAAGATGTCAAATGACAAATGTCACAATGCTAAATGTCAAAAATGAAAAGTGTCACCATGAAAAATGTCAAAAATAACAAATTTCAAGATGGCAAATGTCAAAGATGTCAAATGACAAATGTCACAATGCTAAATGTCAAAAATGAAAAGTGTCACCATGAAAAATGTCAAAAATGACAAATTTCAAGATGACAAATGTCAAAGATGTCAAATGACAAATGTCACAATGCTAAATGTCAAAAATGAAAAGTGTCACCATGAAAAATGTCAAAAATAACAAATTTTAAGATGGCAAATGTCAAAGATGTCAAATGACAAATGTCACAATGCTAAATGTCAAAAATGAAAAGTGTCACCATGAAAAATGTCAAAAATGAAAAATTTAAAGATGGCAAATGTCAAAACTGACAAATGTCACAATGCTAAATGTCAAAAATGATAAGTGTCACCATAAAAAATGTCAAAAATGACAAATTTTAAGATGGCAAATGTCAAAGATGTCAAATGACAAATGTCACAATGCTAAATGTCAAAAATGAAAAGTGTCACCATGAAAAATGTCAAAAATAACAAATTTCAAGATGGCAAATGTCAAAGATGTCAAATGACAAATGTCACAATGCTAAATGTCAAAAATGAAAAGTGTCACCATGAAAAATGTCAAAAATAACAAATTTCAAGATGGCAAATGTCAAAGATGTCAAATGACAAATGTCACAATGCTAAATGTCAAAAATGAAAAGTGTCACCATGAAAAATGTCAAAAATGACAAATTTCAAGATGACAAATGTCAAAGATGTCAAATGACAAATGTCAAAAATGAAAAGTGTCACCATGAAAAATGTCAAAAATGACAAATTTCAAGATGGCAAATGTCCAAGATGTCAAATGACAAATGTCACAATGCTAAATGTCAAAAATGACAAATTTCAAGATGGCAAATGTCAAAGATGTCAAATGACAAATGTCACAATGCTAAATGTCAAAAATGAAAAGTGTCACCATGAAAAATGTCAAAAATGACAAATTTCAAGATGGCAAATGTCAAAGATGTCAAATGACAAATGTCACAATGCTAAATGTCAAAAATGAAAAGTGTCCCCATGAAAAATGTCAATAATGACAAATTTCAAGATGGCAAATGTCAAAGATGTCAAATGACAAATGTCACAATGCTAAATGTCAAAAATGATAAGTGTCACCATAAAAAATGTCAAAAATGACAAATTTCAAGATGGCAAATGTTCAAGATGTCAAATGACAAATGTCACAATGCTAAATGTCAAAAATGACAAATTTCAAGATGGCAAATGTCAAAAATGTCAAATGACAAATGTCACAATGCTAAATGTCAAAAATGAAAAGTGTCAAAAATGACAAATTTCAAGATGGCAAATGTCTCAATGCTAAATGTCAAAAATGACAAATTTCAAGATGGCAAATGTCAAAGATGTCAAATGACAAATGTCACAATGCTAAATGTCAAAAATGAAAAGTGTCACCATAAAAAATGTCAAAAATGACAAATTTCAAGATGGCAAATGTCAAAGATGTCAAACGACAAATGTCACAATGCTAAATGTCAAAAATGAAAAGTGTCACCATGAAAAATGTCAAAAATGACAAATTTCAAGATGGCAAATGTCAAAACTGACAAATGTCACAATGCTAAATGTCAAAAATGACAAGTGTCACCATGAAAAATGTCAAAAATGACAAATTTCAAGATGGCAAATGTCCAAGATGTCAAATGACAAATGTCACAATGCTAAATGTCAAAAATGACAAATTTCAAGATGGCAAATGTCAAAGATGTCAAATGACAAATGTCACAATGCTAAATGACAAAAATGAAAAGGGTCACCATGAAAAATGTCAAAAATGACAAATTTCAAGATGGCAAATG
This sequence comes from Altica lythri, assembly GCA_964028335.1. Classification (NCBI taxonomy): domain Eukaryota; kingdom Metazoa; phylum Arthropoda; class Insecta; order Coleoptera; family Chrysomelidae; genus Altica; species Altica lythri. The sequence continues at coordinate 8,853,577 of OZ034800.1, read as the reverse complement.
TCAAAGATGTCAAATGACAAATGTTACAATGCTAAATGTCAAAAATGAAAAGTGTCACCCTGAAAAATGTCAAAAATGACAAATTTCAAGATGGCAAATATCAAAGATGTCAAATGACAAATGCCACAATGCTAAATGTCAAAAATGACAAATTTCAAGATGGCAAATGTCAAAGATGTCAAATGACAAATGTCACAATGCTAAATGTCAAAAATGAAAAGTGTCACCATGAAAAATGTCAAAAATGACAAATTTCAAGATGGCAAATGTCAAAGATGTCAAATGACAAATGTCACAATGCTAAATGTCAAAAATGAAAAGTGTCACCATGAAAAATGTCAAAAATAACAAATTTCAAGATGGCAAATGTCAAAGATGTCAAATGACAAATGTCACAATGCTAAATGTCAAAAATGAAAAGTGTCACCATGAAAAATGTCAAAAATGACAAATTTCAAGATGGCAAATGTCAAAGATGTCAAATGACAAATGTCAAAAATGAAAAGTGTCACCATGAAAAATGTCAAAAATGACAAATTTCAAGATGGCAAATGTCCAAGATGTCAAATGACAAATGTCACAATGCTAAATGTCAAAAATGACAAATTTCAAGATGGCAAATGTCAAAGATGTCAAATGACAAATGTCACAATGCTAAATGTCAAAAATGAAAAGTGTCACCATGAAAAATGTCAAAAATGACAAATTTCAAGATGGCAAATGTCAAAGATGTCAAATGACAAATGTCACAATGCTAAATGTCAAAAATGAAAAGTGTCTCCATGAAAAATGTCAATAATGACAAATTTCAAGATGGCAAATGTCAAAGATGTCAAATGACAAATGTCACAATGCTAAATGTCAAAAATGAAAAGTGTCACCATGAAAAATGTCAAAAATGACAAATTTCAAGATGGCAAATGTCAAAGATGTCGAATATGACAAATGTCACAATGCTAAATGTCAAAAATGAAAAGTGTCACCATGAAAAATGTCAAAAATGACAAATTTCAAGATGGCAAATGTCAAAGATGTCAAATGACAAATGTCACAATGCTAAATGTCAAAAATGAAAAGTGTCACCATGAAAAATGTCAAAAATGACAAATTTCAAGATGGCAAATATCAAAGATGTCAAATGACAAATGTCACAATGCTAAATGTCAAAAATGACAAATTTCTTGTAATAAGAAAGAAAATTGCGCATAAACACTATATGGAATCGCATAATGTTAACGATTATATGGAATTCTGTAACTTACGTCAATCATGCAAAATGCTTAGTAGTCAATGTTACAATAATTATTGCAGAAATGCAGAAAGTGATATAGGTAAAAATTCTGGCTCCTTTTGGAAATATTTTAACAATATCCGTAAATCAAACTCTTATCCAAACACGATGTATCTGGATGACAAAATAAGTTCTGATGGGGCAGAAATAGTGGATTTATTTGCAAAATTTTTTTCAACTGTCTATTCAAATGACCTATGTGGCAATGATATGCTAAACTTCAATTGTACTGAAATTACTGACCTACAAAATATATCAATTAGTTTAATGGAAGTGTTTGAAGGTATTCAGCAATTGAAAGTCAAATATTCAAGTGGTCCAGATGGTGTTCCCAATGCTTTGTTAACGAGTTGTGTGTGTAGCTTATCAAATCCTATTCATTATATATTTAGTTTGTCATTAAATTCCTGTCGATATCCAGATTTCTGGAAAATTAGTTATATAACCCCGATATTTAAATCAGGTGACAAAGAAAATATTAAAAATTACAGAAGTATTTGTATTCAATCAGCCTTACCAAAGCTTATGGATAACATCATAACAAAACACTTAACATGGGCATGTAAAAATATCATTATTCCAGAACAACATGGATTTCAGGTAGGGAAATCAACTGTAACTAATCTAATGATATATCAGAATTTCATAGTTAACGCATTTGAAAATGGTCAACAAGTTGATTCAGTTTATACAGATTTTAGAAAGGCATTTGATAGAGTCAATCATGAATTGTTAATAAGTAAATTAAGAGCTATAGGTTTAGGCTCAAATATTATATCTTGGGTGTACAGTTTCCTTACTGGGCGTCAGCAGAGAGTCAGAATCAATAATAATATTTCAAGTGACATTGAAGTTACATCTGGTGTACCACAAGGGTCACATTGTGCTCCATTATTATTCAGTTTGTTTGTAAACGATTTAAAACATGTCATGAAGGATGTGAAATTCTTATTTTTTGCTGATGACTTAAAACTATTTCATATTGTGAATAATACTACCAGTAGTAATGTATTACAAGGTAATCTTAATGCTCTCTACAAATGGTCAAATAAAAACTTGTTAGAATTAAATACTGATAAGTGTTATGTTATATCTTTTTCTAGAGGTAGGGTGTTGATGGAGTACACATACAGCATTAATAATACATTGCTGAAGAGGGTAAGTGAAATAAAGGACTTAGGTGTAGTATTCGACCAACAGCTTACATTCAAAAGACATATACAGGAAACGCGTGCTTCTGCTAATAGTACACTTGGTCTCATTATGAGGAATAGCAGGAATTTTTCACATCAAACAGTGAAAATATTGTACTGCTCTTTGGTGCTATCTAAGTTGGATTATGCTTCTGTAGTGTGGTCTCCATTTTTTAACTCTGACATTTCTGAGATCGAAAGTGTTCAGGTCAAATTTTCTAGATATATTGCATTTAAAATGGGCACATACAGGGATTTTAACTACGTAAATACTTTGTCTATTCTAAAGATGCAAAAATTAATTGTACGGCGCCAAGTAACTGATTGTACTGTTATCTATAAAATATTACACAATGTCATTGATTGTCCGGAATTACTTGCATTGATATATTTTAACATTAACGTATATAATACTAGAAATAGGGAGCTTTTTAATGTGACATTTCATAAGACTAATTATGCTAACCACAGTCCTATCCCGAGAACGCTACGTCTCTTAAACAATATCAGCCCTAGAATTGATCTTTTTACCATATCACTAGATGCTTTTAAACAACAAATAACCAACAGTATCGTTAATGTTACATAAACCAGTCCCCACAGCCACTTTTTTTTGATGTCCTTATACATATTTTTTTATATTTTAAATATTTAATTTTAGAGTATGTTGTGTCTGTTATTTTTATATGTTTTTATTATTCATTATTGACAGCAATTGTTAATTATTTACTATTGTATTTTTTTTATATGTAAATGGAGGATCCGTGAATAAATAAATAAATAAATAAATAAATTTCAAGATGGCAAATGTCAAAGATGTCAAAAGACAAATGTCACAATGCTAAATGTCAAAAATGAAAAGTGTCACCATGAAAAATGTCAAAAATGACAAATTTCAAGATGGCAAATGTCAAAGATGTCAAATGACAAATGTCACAATGCTAAATGTCAAAAATGAAAAGTGTCACCTTGAAAAATGTCAAAAATAACAAATTTCAAGATGGCAAATGTCAAAGATGTCAAATGACAGATGTCACAATGCTAAATGTCAAAAATGAAAAGTGTTACCATGAAAAATGCCAAAAATGACAAATTTCAAGATGGCAAATGTCAAAGATGTCAAATGACAAATGTCACAATGCTAAATGCCAAAAATGAAAAGTGTCACCATGAAAAATGTCAAAAATAACAAATTTCAAGATGGCAAATGTCAAAGATGTCAAATGACAAATGTCACAATGCTAAATCTCAAAAATGAAAAGTGTCACCATGAAAAATGTCAAAAATGACAAATTTCAAGATGGCAAATGTCAAAGATGTCAAATGACAAATGTCACAATGCTAAATGTCAAAAATGAAAAGTGTCACCATGAAAAATGTCAAAAATAACAAATTTCAAGATGGCAAATGTCAAAGATGTCAAATGACAAATGTCACAATGCTAAATGTCAAAAATGAAAAGTGTCACCATGAAAAATGTCAAAAATGACAAATTTCAAGATGGCAAATGTCCAAGATGTCAAATGACAAATGTCACAATGCTAAATGTAAAAAATGACAAATTTCAAGATGGCAAATCTCAAAGATGTCAAATGACAAATGTCACAATGCTAAATGTGAAAAATGAAAAGTGTCACCATGAAAAATGTCAAAAATGACAAATTTCAAGATGGCAAATGTCAAAGATGTCAAATGACAAATGTCACAATGCTAAATGTCAAAAATGAAAAGTGTCACCATGAAAAATGTCAAAAATGACAAATTTCAAGATGGCAAATATCAAAGATGTCAAATGACAAATGTCACAATGCTAAATGTCGAAAATGACAAATTTCAAGATGGCAAATGTCAAATATGTCAAATGACAAACGTCACAATGCTAAATGTCAAAAATGAAAAGTGTCACCATGAAAAATGTCAAAAATGACAAATTTCAAGATGGCAAATGTCAAAGATGTCAAATGACAAATGTCACAATGCTAAATGTCAAAAATAAAAAGTGTCACCATGAAAAATGTCAAAAATAACAAATTTTAAGATGGCAAATGTCAAAGATGTCAAATGACAAATGTGACAATGCTAAATGTCAAAAATGAAAAGTGTCACCATGAAAAATTTCAAAAATGACAAATTTCAAGATGGCAAATGTCAAAGATGTCAAATGACAAATGTCACAATGCTAAATGTCAAAAATGAAAAGTGTCACCGTGAAAAATGTCAAAATTGACAAATTTCAAGATGGCAAATGTCAAAACTGACAAATGTCACAATGCTAAATGTCAAAAATGATAAGTGTCACCATGAAAAATGTCAAAAAATGACAAATTTCAAGATGGCAAATGTCCAAGATGTCAAATGACAAATGTCACAATGCTAAATGTCAAAAATGAAAAGTGTCACCATGAAAAATGTCAAAAATGACAAATTTCAAGATGGCAAATGTCAAAGATGTCAAATGACAAATGTCACAATGCTAAATGTCAAAAATGAAAAGTGTCAAAAATGACAAATTTCAAGATGGCAAATGTCTAAGATGTCAAATGACAAATGTCACAATGCTTAATGTCAAAAATGAAAAGTGTCACCGTGAAAAATGTCAAAAATGACAAATTTCAAGATGGCAAATTTCAAAGATGTCAAATGACAAATGTCACAATGCTAAATGTCAAAAATGAAAAGTGTCACCATGAAAAATGTCAAAAATGACAAATTTCAAGATGGCAAATATCAAAGATGTCAAATGACAAATGTCACAATGCTAAAAGTCAAAAATGAAAAGTGTCCCCATGAAAAATGTCAATAATGACAAATTTCAAGATGTCAAATGACAAATGTCAAAAATGAAAAGTGTCACCATGAAAAATGTCAAAAATGACAAATTTCAAGATGGCAAATGTCAAAGATGTCGAATATGACAAATGTCACAATGCTAAATGTCAAAAATGAAAAGTATCACCATGAAAAATGTCAAAAATGACAAATTTCAAGATGGCAAATGTCAAAGATGTCAAATGACAAATGTCACAATGCTAAATGTCAAAAATGAAAAGTGTCACCATGAAAAATGTCAAAAATGACAAATTTCAAGATGGCAAATATCAAAGATGTCAAATGACAAATGTCACAATGCTAAATGTCAAAAATGACAAATTTCAAGATGGCAAATGTCAAAGATGTCAAATGACAAATGTCACAATGCTAAATGTCAAAAATGAAAAGTGTCACCATGAAAAATGTCAAAAATGACAAATTTCAAGATGGCAAATGTCAAAGATGTCAAATGACAAATGTCACAATGCTAAATGTCAAAAATGAAAAGTGTCACCATGAAAAATGTCAAAAATAACAAATTTCAAGATGGCAAATGTCAAAGATGTCAAATGACAAATGTCACAATGCTAAATGTCAAAAATGAAAAGTGTCACCATGAAAAATGTCAAAAATGACAAATTTCAAGATGACAAATGTCAAAGATGTCAAATGACAAATGTCACAATGCTAAATGTCAAAAATGAAAAGTGTCACCATGAAAAATGTCAAAAATAACAAATTTTAAGATGGCAAATGTCAAAGATGTCAAATGACAAATGTCACAATGCTAAATGTCAAAAATGAAAAGTGTCACCATGAAAAATGTCAAAAATGAAAAATTTAAAGATGGCAAATGTCAAAACTGACAAATGTCACAATGCTAAATGTCAAAAATGATAAGTGTCACCATAAAAAATGTCAAAAATGACAAATTTTAAGATGGCAAATGTCAAAGATGTCAAATGACAAATGTCACAATGCTAAATGTCAAAAATGAAAAGTGTCACCATGAAAAATGTCAAAAATGACAAACTTCAAGATGGCAAATGTCAAAGATGTCAAATGACAAATGTCACAAAGCTAAATGTCAAAAATGAAAAGTGTCACCATGAAAAATGTCAAAAATAACAAATTTCAAGATGGCAAATGTCAAAGATGTCAAATGACAAATGTCACAATGCTAAATGTCAAAAATGAAAAGTGTCACCATGAAAAATGTCAAAAATGACAAATTTCAAGATGGCAAATGTCAAAGATGTCAAATGACAAATGTCACAATGCTAAATGTCAAAAATGAAAAGTGTCACCATGAAAAATGTCAAAAATGACAAATTTCAAGATAGCAAATGTCAAAGATGTCAAATGACAAATGTCACAATGCTAAATGTCAAAAATGAAAAGTGTCACCATGAGAAATGTCAAAAATGACAAATTTCAAGATGGCAAATGTCAACGATGTCAAATGACAAATGTCACAATGCTAAATGTCAAAAATGAAAAGTGTCACCATAAAAAATGTCAAAAATGACAAATTTCAAGATGGCAAATGTCAAAACTGACAAATGTCACAATGCTAAATGTCAAAAATGATAAGTGTCACCATGAAAAATGTCAAAAATGACAAGTTTCAAGATGGCAAATGTCCAAGATGTCAAATGACAAATGTCACAATGCTAAATGTCAAAAATGAAAAGTGTCACCATGAAAAATGTCAAAATGACAAATTTCAAGATGGAAAATGTCAAAGATGTCAAATGACAAATGTCACAATGCTAAATGTCAAAAAGGAAAAGTGTCAAAAATGACAAATTTCAAGATGGCAAATGTCTAAGGTGTCAAATGACAAATGTCACAATGCTAAATGTCAAAAATGAAAAGTGTCACCATAAAAAATGTCAAAAATGACAAATTTCAAGATGGCAAATGTCAAAACTGACAAATGTCACAATGCTAAATGTCAAAAATGAAAAGTGTCACCGTGAAAAATGTCAAAAATGACAAATTTCAAGATGGCAAATGTCAAAGATGTCGAATATGACAAATGTCACAATGCTAAATGTCAAAAATGAAAAGTGTCACCATGAAAAATGTCAAAAATAACAAATTTCAAGAGGGCAAATGTCAAAGATGTCAAATGTCAAATGTCACAATGCTAAATGTCAAAAATGAAAAGAGTCACCATGAAAAATGTCAAAAATGACAAACTTCAAGATGGCAAATGTCAAAGATGTCAAATGACAAATGTCACAATGCTAAATGTCAAAAATGAAAAGTGTCACCATGAAAAATGTCAAAAATGACAAATTTCAAGATGGCAAATGTCAAAGATGTCAAATGACAAATGTCACAATGCTAAATGTCAAAAATGAAAAGTGTCACCATGAAAAATGTCAAAAATGACATATTTCAAGATGGCAAATGTCAAAGATGTCAAATGACAAATGTCACAATGCTAAATGTCAAAAATGAAAAGTGTCACCATGAAAAATGTCAAAAATGAAAAGTGTCACCGTAAAAAATGTCAAAAATAACAAATTTCAAGATGGCAAATGTCAAAGATGTCAAATGACAAATGTCACAATGCTAAATGTCAAAAATGAAAAGTGTCACCATGAAAAATGTCAAAAATGACAAATTTCAAGATGGCAAATGTCAAAGATGTCAAATGACAAATGTCACAATGCTAAATGTCAAAAATGAAAAGTGTCACCATGAAAAATGTCAAAAATGACAAATTTCAAGATGGCAAATGTCAAAGATGTCAAATGACAAATGTCACAATGCTAAATGTCAAAAATGAAAAGTGTCACAATGAAAAATGTCAAAAATAACAAATTTCAAGAGGGCAAATGTCAAAGATGTCAAATGACAAATGTCACAATGCTAAATGTCAAAAATGAAAAGAGTCACCATGAAAAATGTCAAAAATGACAAATTTCAAGATGGCAAATGTCAAAGATGTCAAATGACAAATGTCACAATGCTAAATGTCAAAAATGAAAAGTGTCACCATGAAAAATGTCAAAAATGACAAATTTCAAGATGGCAAATGTCAAAGATGTCAAATGACAAATGTCACAATGCTAAATGTCAAAAATGAAAAGTGTCACCATGAAAAATGTCAAAAATGACAAATTTCAAGATGGCAAATGTCAAAGATGTCAAATGACAAATGTCACAATGCTAAATGTCAAAAATGAAAAGTGTCACCATGAAAAATGTCAAAAATGACAAATTTCAAGATGGCAAATGTCAAAACTGACAAATGTCACAATGCTAAATGTCAAAAATGATAAGTGTCACCATGAAAAATGTCAAAAATGACAAATTTCAAGATGGCAAATGTCCAAGATGTCAAATGACAAATGTCACAATGCTAAATGTCAAAAATGAAAAGTGTCACCATGAAAGATGTCAAAAATGACAAATTTCAAGATGGCAAATGTCAAAGATGTCAAATAACAAATGTCACAATGCTAAATGTCAAAAATGAAAAGTGTCAAAAATGACAAATTTCAAGATGGCAAATGTCTAAGATGTCAAATGACAAATGTCACAATGCTAAATGTCAAAAATAAAAAGTGTCACCGTGAAAAATGTCAAAAATGACAAATTTCAAGATGGCAAATTTCAAAGATGTCAAATGACAAATGTCACAATGCTAAATGTCAAAAATGAAAAGTGTCACCATGAAAAATGTCAAAAATAACAAATTTCAAGAGGGCAAATGTCAAAGATGTCAAATGAGAAATGTCACAATGCTAAATGTCAAAAATGAAAAGAGTCACCATGAAAAATGTCAAAAATGACAAACTTCAAGATGGCAAATGTCAAAGATGTCAAATGACAAATGTCACAATGCTAAATGTCAAAAATGAAAAGTGTCACCATGAAAAATGTCAAAAATGACAAATTTCAAGATGGCAAATGTCAAAGATGTCAAATGACAAATGTCACAATGCTAAATGTCAAAAATGAAAAGTGTCACCATGAAAAATGTCAAAAATGACATATTTCAAGATGGCAAATGTCAAAGATGTCAAATGACAAATGTCACAATGCTAAATGTCAAAAATGAAAAGTGTCACCATGAAAAATGTCAAAAATGAAAAGTGTCACCGTGAAAAATGTCAAAAATAACAAATTTCAAGATGGCAAATGTCAAAGATGTCAAATGACAAATGTCACAATGCTAAATGTAAAAAATGAAAAGTGTCACCATGAAAAATGTCAAAAATGACAAATTTCAAGATGGCAAATGTCAAAGATGTCAAATGACAAATGTCAGAATGCTAAATGTCAAAAATGAAAAGTGTCACCATGAAAAATGTCAAAAATGACAAATTTCAAGATGGCAAATGTCAAAGATGTCAAATGACAAATGTCACAATGCTAAATGTCAAAAATGAAAAGTGTCACCATGAAAAATGTCAAAAATAACAAATTTCAAGAGGGCAAATGTCAAAGATGTCAAATGACAAATGTCACAATGCTAAATGTCAAAAATGAAAAGAGTCACCATGAAAAATGTCAAAAATGACAAATTTCAAGATGGCAAATGTCAAAGATGTCAAATGACAAATGTCACAATGCTAAATGTCAAAAATGAAAAGTGTCACCATGAAAAATGTCAAAAATGACAAATTTCAAGATGGCAAATGTCAAAGATGTCAAATGACAAATGTCACAATGCTAAATGTCAAAAATGAAAAGTGTCACCATGAAAAATGTCAAAAATGACAAATTTCAAGATGGCAAATGTCAAAGATGTCAAATGACAAATGTCACAATGCTAAATGTCAAAAATAAAAAGTGTCACCATGAAAAATGTCAAAAATGACAAATTTCAAGATGGCAAAAGTCAAAACTGACAAATGTCACAATGCTAAATGTCAAAAATGATAAGTGTCACCATGAAAAATGTCAAAAATGACAAATTTCAAGATGGCAAATGTCCAAGATGTCAAATGACAAATGTCACAATGCTAAATGTCAAAAATGAAAAGTGTCACCATGAAAAATGTCAAAAATGACAAATTTCAAGATGGCAAATGTCAAAGATGTCAAATGACAAATGTCACAATGCTAAATGTCAAAAATTAAAAGTGTCAAAAATGACAAATTTCAAGATGGCAAATGTCTAAGATGTCAAATGACAAATGTCACAATGCTAAATGTCAAAAATGAAAAGTGTCACCGTGAAAAATGTCAAAAATGACAAATTTCAAGATGGCAAATTTCAAAGATGTCAAATGACAAATGTCACAATGCTAAATGTCAAAAATGAAAAGTGTCAACATGAAAAATGTCAAAAATGACAAATTTCAAGATGGCAAATATCAAAGATGTCAAATGACAAATGTCACAATGCTAAATGTCAAAAATGAAAAATGTCCCCATGAAAAATGTCAATAATGACAAATTTCAAGATGGCAAATGTCAAAGATGTCAAATGACAAATGTCAAAAATGAAAAGTGTCACTATGAAAAATGTCAAAAATGACAAATTTCAAGATGGCAAATGTCAAAGATGTCGAATATGACAAATGTCACAATGCTAAATGTCAAAAATGAAAAGTGTCACCATGAAAAATGTCAAAAATGACAAATTTCAAGATGGCAAATGTCAAAGATGTCAAATGACAAATGTCACAATGCTAAATGTCAAAAATGAAAAGTGTCACCATGAAAAATGTCAAAAATGACAAATTTCAAGATGGCAAGTATCAAAGATGTCAAATGACAAATGTCACAATGCTAAATGTCAAAAATGACAAATTTCAAGATAACAAATGTCAAAGATGTCAAATGACAAATGTCACAATGCTAAATGTCAAAAATGAAAAGTGTCACCATGAAAAATGTCAAAAATGACAAATTTCAAGATGGCAAATGTCAAAGATGTCAAATGACAAATGTCACAATGCTAAATGTCAAAAATGAAAAGTGTCACCATGAAAAATGTCAAAAATAACAAATTTCAAGATGGCAAATGTCAAAGATGTCAAATGACAAATGTCACAATGCTAAATGTCAAAAATGAAAAGTGTCACCATGAAAAATGTCAAAAATGACAAATTTCAAGATGGCAAATGTCAAAGATGTCAAATGACAAATGTCACAATGCTAAATGTCAAAAATGAAAAGTGTCACCATGAAAAATGTCAAAACTAACAAATTTTAAGATGGCAAATGTCAAAGATGTCAAATGACAAATGTCACAATCCTAAATGTCAAAAATGAAAAGTGTCACCATGAAAAATGTCAAAAATGAAAAATTTCAAGATGGCAAATGTCAAAACTGACAAATGTCACAATGCTAAATGTCAAAAATGATAAGTGTCACCATAAAAAATGTCAAAAATGACAAATTTCAAGATGGCAAATGTCAAAGATGTCAAATGACAAATGTCACAATGCTAAATGTCAAAAATGAAAAGTGTCACCATGAAAAATGTCAAAAATGACAAATTTCAAGATGGCAAATGTCAAAGATGTCAAATGACAAATGTCACAAAGCTAAATGTCAAAAATGAAAAGTGTCACCATGAAAAATGTCAAAAATAACAAATTTCAAGATGGCAAATGTCAAAGATGTCAAATGACAAATGTCACAATGCTAAATGTCAAAAATGAAAAGTGTCACCATGAAAAATGTCAAAAATGACAAATTTCAAGATGGCAAATGTCAAAGATGTCAAATGACAAATGTCACAATGTTAAATGTCAAAAATGAAAAGTGTCACCATGAAAAATGTCAAAAATGACAAATTTCAAGATAGCAAATGTCAAAGATGTCAAATCACAAATGTAACAATGCTAAATGTCAAAAATGAAAAGTGTCACCATGAAAAATGTCAAAAATGACAAATTTCAAGATGGCAAATGTCAAAGATGTCAAATGACAAATGTCACAATGCTAAATGTCAAAAATGAAAAGTGTCACCATAAAAAATGTCAAAAATGACAAATTTCAAGATGGCAAATGTCAAAACTGACAAATGTCACAATACTAAATGTCAAAAATGATAAGTGTCACCATGAAAAATGTCAAAAATGACAAATTTCAAGATGGCAAATGTCCAAGATGTCAAATGACAAATGTCACAATGCTAAATGTCAAAAATGAAAAGTGTCACCATGAAAAATGTCAAAATGACAAATTTCAAGATGGCAAATGTCAAGGATGTCAAATGACAAATGTCACAATGCTAAATGTCAAAAATGAAAAGTGTCAAAAATGACAAATTTCAAGATGGCAAATGTCTAAGGTGTCAAATGACAAATGTCACAATGCTAAATGTCAAAAATGGAAAGTGTCACCGTGAAAAATGTCAAAAATGACAAATTTCAAGATGGCAAATGTCAAAGATGTCAAATGACAAATGTCACAATGCTAAATGTCAAAAATGAAAAGTGTCACCATGAAAAATGTCAAAAATGACAAATTTCAAGATGGCAAATGTCAAAGATGTCAAATGACAAATGTCACAATGCTAAATGTCAAAAATGAAAAGTGTCCCCATGAAAAATGTCAATAATGACAAATTTCAAGATGGCAAATGTCAAACATGTCAAATGACAAATGTCACAATGCTAAATGTCAAAAATGAAAAGTGTCACCATGAAAAATGTCAAAAATGACAAATTTCAAGATGGCAAATGTCAAAGATGTCGAATATGACAAATGTCACAATGCTAAATGTCAAAAATGAAAAGTGTCACCATGAAAAATGTCAAAAATGACAAATTTCAAGATGGCAAATGTCAAAGATGTCAAATGACAAATGTCACAATGCTAAATGTCAAAAATGAAAAGTGTCACCATGAAAAATGTCAAAAATGACAAATTTCAAGATGGCAAATATCAAAGATGTCAAATGACAAATGTCACAATGCTAAATGTCAAAAATGACAAATTTCAAGATGGCAAATGTCAAAGATGTCAAATGACAAATGTCACAATGCTAAATGTCAAAAATGAAAAGTGTCACCATGAAAAATGTCAAAAATGACAAATTTCAAGATGGCAAATGTCAAAGATGTCAAATGCTAAATGTCAAAAATGAAAAGTGTCACCTTGAAAAATGTCAAAAATAACAAATTTCAAGATGGCAAATGTCAAAGATGTCAAATGACAAATGTCACAATGCTAAATGTCAAAAATGAAAAGTGTCACCATGAAAAATGTCAAAAATGACAAATTTCAAGATGGCAAATGTCAAAGATGTCAAATGACAAATGTCACAATGCTAAATGTCAAAAATGAAAAGTGTCACCATGAAAAATGTCAAAAATAACAAATTTCAAGATGGCAAATGTCAAAGATGTCAAATGACAAATGTCACAATGCTAAATCTTAAAAATGAAAAGTGTCACCATGAAAAATGTCAAAAATGACAAATTTCAAGATGGCAAATGTCAAAGATGTCAAATGACAAATGTCACAATGCTAAATGTCAAAAATGAAAAGTGTCACCATGAAAAATGTCAAAAATAACAAATTTCAAGATGGCAAATGTCAAAGATGTCAAATGACAAATGTCACAATGCTAAATGTCAAAAATGAAAAGTGTCACCATGAAAAATGTCAAAAATGACAAATTTCAAGATGGCAAATGTCAAAACTGACAAATGTCACAATGCTAAATGTCAAAAATGATAAGTGTCACCATGAAAAATGTCAAAAATGACAAATTTCAAGATGGCAAATGTCCAAGATGTCAAATGACTAATGTCACAATGCTAAATGTAAAAAATGACAAATTTCAAGATGGCAAATCTCAAAGATGTCAAATGACAAATGTCACAATGCTAAATGTCAAAAATGAAAAGTGTCACCATGAAAAATGTCAAAAATGACAAATTTCAAGATGGCAAATGTCAAAGATGTCAAATGACAAATGTCACAATGCTAAATGTCAAAAATGAAAAGTGTCACCATGAAAAATGTCAAAAATGACAAATTTCAAGATGGCAAATGTCAAAGATGTCAAATGACAAATGTCACAATGCTAAATGTCAAAAATGAAAAGTGTCCCCATGAAAAATGTCAATAATGACAAATTTCAAGATGGCAAATGTCAAAGATGTCAAATGACAAATGTCACAATGCTAAATGTCAAAAATAAAAAGTGTCACCATGAAAAATGTTAAAAATGACAAATTTCAAGATGGCAAATGTCAAAGATGTCGAATATGACAAATGTCACAATGCTAAATGTCAAAAATGAAAAGTGTCACCATGAAAAATGTCAAAAATGACAAATTTCAAGATGGCAAATGTCAAAGATGTCGAATATGACAAATGTCACAATGCTAAATGTCAAAAATGAAAAGTGTCACCATGAAAAATGTCAAAAATGACAAATTTCAAGATGGCAAATGTCAAAGATGTCAAATGACAAATGTCACAATGCTAAATGTCAAAAATGAAAAGTGTCACCATGAAAAATGTCAAAAATGATAAATTTCAAGATGGCAAATATCAAAGATGTCAAATGACAAATGTCACAATGCTAAATGTCAAAAATGACAAATTTCAAGATGGCAAATGTCAAAGATGTCAAATGACAAATGTCACAATGCTAAATGTCAAAAATGAAAAGTGTCACCATGAAAAATGTCAAAAATGACAAATTTCAAGATGGCAAATGTCAAAGATGTCAAATGACAAATGTCACAATGCTAAATGTCAAAAATGAAAAGTGTCACCATCAAAAATGTCAAAAATAACAAATTTCAAGATGGCAAATGTCAAAGATGTCAAATGACAAATGTCACAATGCTAAATGTCAAAAGTGAAAAGTGTCACCATGAAAAATGTCAAAAATGACAAATTTCAAGATGGCAAATGTCAAAGATGTCAAATGACAAATGTCACAATGCTAAATGTCAAAAATGAAAAGTGTCACCATGAAAAATGTCAAAAATAACAAATTTCAAGATGGCAAATGTCAAAGATGTCAAATGACAAATGTCACAATGCTAAATGTCAAAAATGATAAGTGTCACCATGAAAAATGTCAAAAATGACAAATTTCAAGATGGCAAATGTTCAAGATGTCAAATGACAAATGTCACAATGCTAAATGTCAAAAATGACAAATTTCAAGATGGCAAATGTCAAAAATGTCAAATGACAAATGTCACAATGCTAAATGTCAAAAATGAAAAGTGTCAAAAATGACAAATTTCAAGATGGCAAATGTCACAATACTAAATGTCAAAAATGACAAATTTCAAGATGGCAAATGTCAAAGATGTCAAATGACAAATGTCACAATGCTAAATGTCAAAAATGAAAAGTGTCACCATGAAAAATGTCAAAAATGACAAATTTCAAGATGCAAATGTCAAAGATGTCAAATGACAAATGTCACAATGCTAAATGTCAAAAATGAAAAGTGTCACTATGAAAAATGTCAAAAATGACAAATTTCAAGATGGCAAATGTCAAAACTGACAAATGTCACAATGCTAAATGTCAAAAATGACAAGTGTCACCATGAAAAATGTCAAAAATGACAAATTTCAAGATGGCAAATGTCCAAGATGTCAAATGACAAATGTCACAATGCTAAATGTCAAAAATGACAAATTTCAAGATGGCAAATGTCAAAGATGTCAAATGACAAATGTCACAATGCTAAATGACAAAAATGAAAAGGGTCACCATGAAAAATGTCAAAAATGACAAATTTCAAGATGGCAAATGTCAAAGATGTCAAATGACAAATGTCACAATGCTAAATGTCAAAAATGAAAAGTGTCACCCTGAAAAATGTCAAAAATAACAAATTTCAAGATGGCAAATATCAAAGATGTCAAATGACAAATGCCACAATGCTAAATGTCAAAAATGACAAATTTCAAGATGGCAAATGTCAAAGATGTCAAATGACAAATGTCACAATGCTAAATGTCAAAAATGAAAAGTGTCAACATGAAAAATGTCAAAAATGACAAATTTCAAGATGGCAAATTTCAAAGATGTCAAATGACAAATGTCACAATGCTAAATGTCAAAAATGAAAAGTGTCACCATGAAAAATGTCAAAAATAACAAATTTCAAGAGGGCAAATGTCAAAGATGTCAAATGAGAAATGTCACAATGCTAAATGTCAAAAATGAAAAGAGTCACCATGAAAAATGTCAAAAATGACAAACTTCAAGATGGCAAATGTCAAAGATGTCAAATGACAAATGTCACAATGCTAAATGTCAAAAATGAAAAGTGTCACCATGAAAAATGTCAAAAATGACAAATTTCAAGATGGCAAATGTCAAAGATGTCAAATGACAAATGTCACAATGCTAAATGTCAAAAATGAAAAGTGTCACCATGAAAAATGTCAAAAATGACATATTTCAAAAAGGCAAATGTCAAAGATGTCAAATGATAAATGTCACAATGCTAAATGTCAAAAATGAAAAGTGTCACCATGAAAAATGTCAAAAATGAAAAGTGTCACCGTGAAAAATGTCAAAAATAACAAATTTCAAGATGGCAAATGTCAAAGATGTCAAATGACAAATGTCACAATGCTAAATGTAAAAAATGAAAAGTGTCACCATGAAAAATGTCAAAAATGACAAATTTCAAGATGGCAAATGTCAAAGATGTCAAATGACAAATGTCAGAATGCTAAATGTCAAAAATGAAAAGTGTCACCATGAAAAATGTCAAAAATGACAAATTTCAAGATGGCAAATGTCAAAGATGTCAAATGACAAATGTCACAATGCTAAATGTCAAAAATGAAAAGTGTCACCATAAAAAATGTCAAAAATAACAAATTTCAAGAGGGCAAATGTCAAAGATGTCAAATGACAAATGTCACAATGCTAAATGTCAAAAATGAAAAGAGTCACCATGAAAAATGTCAAAAATGACAAATTTCAAGATGGCAAATGTCAAAGATGTCAAATGACAAATGTCACAATGCTAAATGTCAAAAATGAAAAGTGTCACCATGAAAAATGTCAAAAATGACAAATTTCAAGATGGCAAATGTCAAAGATGTCAAATGACAAATGTCACAATGCTAAATGTCAAAAATGAAAAGTGTCACCATGAAAAATGTCAAAAATGACAAATTTCAAGATGGCAAATGTCAAAGATGTCAAATGACAAATGTCACAATGCTAAATGTCAAAAATAAAAAGTGTCACCATGAAAAATGTCAAAAATGACAAATTTCAAGATGGCAAAAGTCAAAACTGACAAATGTCACAATGCTAAATGTCAAAAATGATAAGTGTCACCATGAAAAATGTCAAAAATGACAAATTTCAAGATGGCAAATGTCCAAGCTGTCAAATGACAAATGTCACAATGCTAAATGTCAAAAATGAAAAGTGTCACCATGAAAAATGTCAAAAATGACAAATTTCAAGATGGCAAATGTCAAAGATGTCAAATGACAAATGTCACAATGCTAAATGTCAAAAATTAAAAGTGTCAAAAATGACAAATTTCAAGATGGCAAATGTCTAAGATGTCAAATGACAAATGTCACAATGCTAAATGTCAAAAATGAAAAGTGTCACCGTGAAAAATGTCAAAAATGACAAATTTCAAGATGGCAAATTTCAAAGATGTCAAATGACAAATGTCACAATGCTAAATGTCAAAAATGAAAAGTGTCAACATGAAAAATGTCAAAAATGACAAATTTCAAGATGGCAAATATCAAAGATGTCAAATGACAAATGTCACAATGCTAAATGTCAAAAATGAAAAGTGTCCCCATGAAAAATGTCAATAATGACAAATTTCAAGATGGCAAATGTCAAAGATGTCAAATGACAAATGTCAAAAATGAAAAGTGTCACCATGAAAAATGTCAAAAATGACAAATTTCAAGATGGCAAATGTCAAAGATGTCGAATATGACAAATGTCACAATGCTAAATGTCAAAAATGAAAAGTGTCACCATGAAAAATGTCAAAAATGACAAATTTCAAGATGGCAAATGTCAAAGATGTCAAATGACAAATGTCACAATGCTAAACGTCAAAAATGAAAAGTGTCACCATGAAAAATGTCAAAAATGACAAATTTCAAGATGGCAAGTATCAAAGATGTCAAATGACAAATGTCACAATGCTAAATGTCAAAAATGACAAATTTCAAGATGGCAAATGTCAAAGATGTCAAATGACAAATGTCACAATGCTAAATGTCAAAAATGAAAAGTGTCACCATGAAAAATGTCAAAAATGACAAATTTCAAGATGGCAAATGTCAAAGATGTCAAATGACAAATGTCACAATGCTAAATGTCAAAAATGAAAAGTGTCACCATGAAAAATGTCAAAAATAACAAATTTCAGGATGGCAAATGTCAAAGATGTCAAATGACAAATGTCACAATGCTAAATGTCAAAAATGAAAAGTGTCACCATGAAAAATGTCAAAAATGACAAATTTCAAGATGGCAAATGTCAAAGATGTCAAATGACAAATGTCACAATGCTAAATGTCAAAAATGAAAAGTGTCACCATGAAAAATGTCAAAACTAACAAATTTTAAGATGGAAAATGTCAAAGATGTCAAATGACAAATGTCACAATCCTAAATGTCAAAAATGAAAAGTGTCACCATGAAAAATGTCAAAAATGAAAAATTTCAAGATGGCAAATGTCAAAACTGACAAATGTCACAATGCTAAATGTCAAAAATGATAAGTGTCACCATAAAAAATGTCAAAAATGACAAATTTCAAGATGGCAAATGTCAAAGATGTCAAATGACAAATGTCACAATGCTAAATGTCAAAAATGAAAAGTGTCACCATGAAAAATGTCAAAAATGACAAATTTCAAGATGGCAAATGTCAAAGATGTCAAATGACAAATGTCACAAAGCTAAATGTCAAAAATGAAAAGTGTCACCATGAAAAATGTCAAAAATAACAAATTTCAAGATGGCAAATGTCAAAGATGTCAAATGACAAATGTCACAATGCTAAATGTCAAAAATGAAAAGTGTCACCATGAAAAATGTCAAAAATGACAAATTTCAAGATGGCAAATGTCAAAGATGTCAAATGACAAATGTCACAATGTTAAATGTCAAAAATGAAAAGTGTCACCATGAAAAATGTCAAAAATGACAAATTTCAAGATAGCAAATGTCAAAGATGTCAAATCACAAATGTAACAATGCTAAATGTCAAAAATGAAAAGTGTCACCATGAAAAATGTCAAAAATGACAAATTTCAAGATGGCAAATGTCAAAGATGTCAAATGACAAATGTCACAATGCTAAATGTCAAAAATGAAAAGTGTCACCATAAAAAATGTCAAAAATGACAAATTTCAAGATGGCAAATGTCAAAACTGACAAATGTCACAATACTAAATGTCAAAAATGATAAGTGTCACCATGAAAAATGTCAAAAATGACAAATTTCAAGATGGCAAATGTCCAAGATGTCAAATGACAAATGTCACAATGCTAAATGTCAAAAATGAAAAGTGTCACCATGAAAAATGTCAAAATGACAAATTTCAAGATGGCAAATGTCAAGGATGTCAAATGACAAATGTCACAATGCTAAATGTCAAAAATGAAAAGTGTCAAAAATGACAAATTTCAAGATGGCAAATGTCTAAGGTGTCAAATGACAAATGTCACAATGCTAAATGTCAAAAATGGAAAGTGTCACCGTGAAAAATGTCAAAAATGACAAATTTCAAGATGGCAAATGTCAAAGATGTCAAATGACAAATGTCACAATGCTAAATGTCAAAAATGAAAAGTGTCACCATGAAAAATGTCAAAAATGACAAATTTCAAGATGGCAAATGTCAAAGATGTCAAATGACAAATGTCACAATGCTAAATGTCAAAAATGAAAAGTGTCCCCATGAAAAATGTCAATAATGACAAATTTCAAGATGGCAAATGTCAAAGATGTCAAATGACAAATGTCACAATGCTAAATGTCAAAAATGAAAAGTGTCACCATGAAAAATGTCAAAAATGACAAATTTCAAGATGGCAAATGTCAAAGATGTCGAATATGACAAATGTCACAATGCTAAATGTCAAAAATGAAAAGTGTCACCATGAAAAATGTCAAAAATGACAAATTTCAAGATGGCAAATGTCAAAGATGTCAAATGACAAATGTCACAATGCTAAATGTCAAAAATGAAAAGTGTCACCATGAAAAATGTCAAAAATGACAAATTTCAAGATGGCAAATATCAAAGATGTCAAATGACAAATGTCACAATGCTAAATGTCAAAAATGACAAATTTCAAGATGGCAAATGTCAAAGATGTCAAATGACAAATGTCACAATGCTAAATGTCAAAAATGAAAAGTGTCACCATGAAAAATGTCAAAAATGACAAATTTCAAGATGGCAAATGTCAAAGATGTCAAATGCTAAATGTCAAAAATGAAAAGTGTCACCTTGAAAAATGTCAAAAATAACAAATTTCAAGATGGCAAATGTCAAAGATGTCAAATGACAAATGTCACAATGCTAAATGTCAAAAATGAAAAGTGTCACCATGAAAAATGTCAAAAATGACAAATTTCAAGATGGCAAATGTCAAAGATGTCAAATGACAAATGTCACAATGCTAAATGTCAAAAATGAAAAGTGTCACCATGAAAAATGTCAAAAATAACAAATTTCAAGATGGCAAATGTCAAAGATGTCAAATGACAAATGTCACAATGCTAAATCTCAAAAATGAAAAGTGTCACCATGAAAAATGTCAAAAATGACAAATTTCAAGATGGCAAATGTCAAAGATGTCAAATGACAAATGTCACAATGCTAAATGTCAAAAATGAAAAGTGTCACCATGAAAAATGTCAAAAATAACAAATTTCAAGATGGCAAATGTCAAAGATGTCAAATGACAAATGTCACAATGCTAAATGTCAAAAATGAAAAGTGTCACCATGAAAAATGTCAAAAATGACAAATTTCAAGATGGCAAATGTCAAAACTGACAAATGTCACAATGCTAAATGTCAAAAATGCTAAGTGTCACCATGAAAAATGTCAAAAATGACAAATTTCAAGATGGCAAATGTCCAAGATGTCAAATGACTAATGTCACAATGCTAAATGTAAAAAATGACAAATTTCAAGATGGCAAATCTCAAAGATGTCAAATGACAAATGTCACAATGCTAAATGTCAAAAATGAAAAGTGTCACCATGAAAAATGTCAAAAATGACAAATTTCAAGATGGCAAATGTCAAAGATGTCAAATGACAAATGTCACAATGCTAAATGTCAAAAATGAAAAGTGTCACCATGAAAAATGTCAAAAATGACAAATTTCAAGATGGCAAATGTCAAAGATGTCAAATGACAAATGTCACAATGCTAAATGTCAAAAATGAAAAGTGTCCCCATGAAAAATGTCAATAATGACAAATTTCAAGATGGCAAATGTCAAAGATGTCAAATGACAAATGTCACAATGCTAAATGTCAAAAATAAAAAGTGTCACCATGAAAAATGTTAAAAATGACAAATTTCAAGATGGCAAATGTCAAAGATGTCGAATATGACAAATGTCACAATGCTAAATGTCAAAAATGAAAAGTGTCACCATGAAAAATGTCAAAAATGACAAATTTCAAGATGGCAAATGTCAAAGATGTCGAATATGACAAATGTCACAATGCTAAATGTCAAAAATGAAAAGTGTCACCATGAAAAATGTCAAAAATGACAAATTTCAAGATGGCAAATGTCAAAGATGTCAAATGACAAATGTCACAATGCTAAATGTCAAAAATGAAAAGTGTCACCATGAAAAATGTCAAAAATGATAAATTTCAAGATGGCAAATATCAAAGATGTCAAATGACAAATGTCACAATGCTAAATGTCAAAAATGACAAATTTCAAGATGGCAAATGTCAAAGATGTCAAATGACAAATGTCACAATGCTAAATGTCAAAAATGAAAAGTGTCACCATGAAAAATGTCAAAAATGACAAATTTCAAGATGGCAAATGTCAAAGATGTCAAATGACAAATGTCACAATGCTAAATGTCAAAAATGAAAAGTGTCACCATCAAAAATGTCAAAAATAACAAATTTCAAGATGGCAAATGTCAAAGATGTCAAATGACAAATGTCACAATGCTAAATGTCAAAAATGAAAAGTGTCACCATGAAAAATGTCAAAAATGACAAATTTCAAGATGGCAAATGTCAAAGATGTCAAATGACAAATGTCACAATGCTAAATGTCAAAAATGAAAAGTGTCACCATGAAAAATGTCAAAAATAACAAATTTCAAGATGGCAAATGTCAAAGATGTCAAATGACAAATGTCACAATGCTAAATGTCAAAAATGATAAGTGTCACCATGAAAAATGTCAAAAATGACAAATTTCAAGATGGCAAATGTTCAATATGTCAAATGACAAATGTCACAATGCTAAATGTCAAAAATGACAAATTTCAAGATGCCAAATGTCAAAAATGTCAAATGACAAATGTCACAATGCTAAATGTCAAAAATGAAAAGTGTCAAAAATGACAAATTTCAAGATGGCAAATGTCACAATACTAAATGTCAAAAATGACAAATTTCAAGATGGCAAATGTCAAAGATGTCAAATGACAAATGTCACAATGCTAAATGTCAAAAATGAAAAGTGTCACCATGAAAAATGTCAAAAATGACAAATTTCAAGATGCAAATGTCAAAGATGTCAAATGACAAATGTCACAATGCTAAATGTCAAAAATGAAAAGTGTCACTATGAAAAATGTCAAAAATGACAAATTTCAAGATGGCAAATGTCAAAACTGACAAATGTCACAATGCTAAATGTCAAAAATGACAAGTGTCACCATGAAAAATGTCAAAAATGACAAATTTCAAGATGGCAAATGTCCAAGATGTCAAATGACAAATGTCACAATGCTAAATGTCAAAAATGACAAATTTCAAGATGGCAAATGTCAAAGATGTCAAATGACAAATGTCACAATGCTAAATGACAAAAATGAAAAGGGTCACCATGAAAAATGTCAAAAATGACAAATTTCAAGATGGCAAATGTCAAAGATGTCAAATGACAAATGTCACAATGCTAAATGTCAAAAATGAAAAGTGTCACCCTGAAAAATGTCAAAAATAACAAATTTCAAGATGGCAAATATCAAAGATGTCAAATGACAAATGCCACAATGCTAAATGTCAAAAATGACAAATTTCAAGATGGCAAATGTCAAAGATGTCAAATGACAAATGTCACAATGCTAAATGTCAAAAATGAAAAGTGTCAACATGAAAAATGTCAAAAATGACAAATTTCAAGATGGCAAATGTCAAAGATGTCAAATGACAAATGTCACAATGCTAAATGTCAAAAATGAAAAGTGTCACCATGAAAAATGTCAAAAATAACAAATTTCAAGATGGCAAATGTCAAAGATGTCAAATGTCAAATGTCACAATGCTAAATGTCAAAAATGAAAAGTGTCACCCTGAAAAATGTCAAAAATGACAAATTTCAAGATGGCAAATATCAAAGATGTCAAATGACAAATGCCACAATGCTAAATGTCAAAAATGACAAATTTCAAGATGGCAAATGTCAAAGATGTCAAATGACAAATGTCACAATGCTAAATGTCAAAAATGAAAAGTGTCACCATGAAAAATGTCAAAAATGACAAATTTCAAGATGGCAAATGTCAAAGATGTCAAATGACAAATGTCACAATGCTAAATGTCAAAAATGAAAAGTGTCACCATGAAAAATGTCAAAAATAACAAATTTCAAGATGGCAAATGTCAAAGATGTCAAATGACAAATGTCACAATGCTAAATGTCAAAAATGAAAAGTGTCACCATGAAAAATGTCAAAAATGACAAATTTCAAGATGGCAAATGTCAAAGATGTCAAATGACAAATGTCAAAAATGAAAAGTTTCACCATGAAAAATGTCAAAAATAACAAATTTCAAGATGGCAAATGTCCAAGATGTCAAATGACAAATGTCACAATGCTAAATGTCAAAAATGACAAATTTCAAGATGGCAAATGTCAAAGATGTCAAATGACAAATGTCACAATGCTAAATGACAAAAATGAAAAGGGTCACCATGAAAAATGTCAAAAATGACAAATTTCAAGATGGCAAATGTCAAAGATGTCAAATGACAAATGTCACAATGCTAAATGTCAAAAATGAAAAGTGTCACCCTGAAAAATGTCAAAAATGACAAATTTCAAGATGGCAAATATCAAAGATGTCAAATGACAAATGCCACAATGCTAAATGTCAAAAATGACAAATTTCAAGATGGCAAATGTCAAAGATGTCAAATGACAAATGTCACAATGCTAAATGTCAAAAATGAAAAGTGTCAACATGAAAAATGTCAAAAATGACAAATTTCAAGATGGCAAATGTCAAAGATGTCAAATGACAAATGTCACAATGCTAAATGACAAAAATGAAAAGGGTCACCATGAAAAATGTCAAAAATGACAAATTTCAAGATGGCAAATGTCAAAGATGTCAAATGACAAATGTCACAATGCTAAATGTCAAAAATGAAAAGTGTCACCCTGAAAAATGTCAAAAATGACAAATTTCAAGATGGCAAATATCAAAGATGTCAAATGACAAATGCCACAATGCTAAATGTCAAAAATGACAAATTTCAAGATGGCAAATGTCAAAGATGTCAAATGACAAATGTCACAATGCTAAATGTCAAAAATGAAAAGTGTCACCATGAAAAATGTCAAAAATGACAAATTTCAAGATGGCAAATGTCAAAGATGTCAAATGACAAATGTCACAATGCTAAATGTCAAAAATGAAAAGTGTCACCATGAAAAATGTCAAAAATAACAAATTTCAAGATGGCAAATGTCAAAGATGTCAAATGACAAATGTCACAATGCTAAATGTCAAAAATGAAAAGTGTCACCATAAAAAATGTCAAAAATGACAAATTTCAAGATGGCAAATGTCAAAGATGTCAAATGACAAATGTCAAAAATGAAAAGTGTCACCATGAAAAATGTCAAAAATGACAAATTTCAAGATGGCAAATGTCCAAGATGTCAAATGACAAATGTCACAATGCTAAATGTCAAAAATGACAAATTTCAAGATGGCAAATGTCAAAGATGTCAAATGACAAATGTCACAATGCTAAATGTCAAAAATGAAAAGTGTCACCATGAAAAATGTCAAAAATGACAAATTTCAAGATGGCAAATGTCAAAGATGTCAAATGACAAATGTCACAATGCTAAATGTCAAAAATGAAAAGTGTCACCATGAAAAATGTCAAAAATGACAAATTTCAAGATGGCAAATGTCAAAACTGACAAATGTCACAATGCTAAATGTCAAAAATGATAAGTGTCACCATGAAAAATGTCAAAAATGACAAATTTCAAGATGGCAAATGTCCAAGATGTGAAATGACAAATGTCACAATGCTAAATGTCAAAAATGACAAATTTCAAGATGGCAAATGTCAAAGATGTCAAATGACAAATGTCACAATGCTAAATGTCAAAAATGAAAGTGTCACCATGAAAAATGTTAAAAATGACAAATTTTAAGATGGAAAATGTCAAAGATGTCAAATGACAAATGTCACAATGCTAAATGTCAAAAATGAAAAGTGTCACCATGAAAAATGTCAAAAATGACAAATTTCAAGATGGCAAATATCAAAGATGTCAAATGACAAATGTCACAATGCTAAATGTCAAAAATGACAAATTTCAAGATGGCAAATGTCAAAGATGTCAAATGACAAATGTCACAATGCTAAATGTCAAAAATGAAAAGTGTCACCATGAAAAATGTCAAAAATGACAAATTTCAAGATGGCAAATGTCAAAGATGTCAAATAACAAATGTCACAATGCTAAATGTCAAAAATGACAAATTTCAAGATGGCAAATGTCAAAGATGTCAAATGACAAATGTCACAATGCTAAATGTCAAAAATGAAAATTGTCACCATGAAAAATGTCAAAAATGACAAATTTCAAGATGGCAAATGTCAAAGATGTCAAATGACAAATGTCACAATGCTAAGTGTCAAAAATGAAAAGTGTCACCATGAAAAATGTCAAAAATAACAAATTTCAAGAGGGCAAATGTCAAAGATGTCAAATGACAAATGTCACAATGCTAAATGTCAAAAATGAAAAGAGTCACCATGAAAAATGTCAAAAATGACAAATTTCAAGATGGCAAATGTCAAAGATGTCAAATGACAAATGTCACAATGCTAAATGTCAAAAATGAAAAGTGTCACCATGAAAAATGTCAAAAATGACAAATTTCAAGATGGCAAATATCAAAGATGTCAAATGACAAATGTCACAATGCTAAATGTCAAAAATGAAAAGTGTCACCATGAAAAATGCCAAAAATGACAAATTTCAAGATTTCAAATGTCAAAGATGTCAAATGACAAATGTCACAATGCTAAATGTCAAAAATGAAAAGTGTCACCATGAAAAATGTCAAAAATGACAAATTTCAAGATGGCAAATGTCAAAACTGACAAATGTCACAATGCTAAATGTCAAAAATGATAAGTGTCACCATGAAAAATATCAAAACTGACAAATTTCAAGATGGCAAATGTCCAAGATGTCAAATGACAAATGTCACAATGCTAAATGTCAAAAACGAAAAGTGTCACCATGAAAAATGTCAAAAATGACAAATTTCAAGATGGCAAATGTCAAAGATGTCAAATGACAAATGTCACAATGCTAAATGTCAAAAATAAAAGTGTCAAAAATGACAAATTTCAAGATGGCAAATGTCTAAGATGTCAAATGACAAATGTCACAATGCTAAATGTCAAAAATGAAGTGTCACCGTGAAAAATGTCAAAAATGACAAATTTCAAGATGGCAAATTTCAAAGATGTCAAATGACAAATGTCACAATGCTAAATGTCAAAAATGAAAAGTGTCACCATGAAAAATGTCAAAAATGACAAATTTCAAGATGGCAATTATCAAAGATGTCAAATGACAAATGTCACAATGCTAAATGTCAAAAATGAAAAGTGTCCCCATGAAAAATGTCAATAATGACAAATTTCAAGATGGCAAATGTCAAAGATGTCAAATGACAAATGTCAAAAATGAAAAGTGTCACCATGAAAAATGTCAAAAATGACAAATTTCAAGATGGCAAATGTCAAAGATGTCGAATATGACAAATGTCACAATGCTAAATGTCAAAAATGAAAAGTGTCACCATGAAAAATGTCAAAAATGACAAATTTCAAGATGGCAAATGTCAAAGATGTCAAATGACAAATGTCACAATGCTAAATGTCAAAAATGAAAAGTGTCACCATGAAAAATGTCAAAAATGACAAATTTCAAGATGGCAAATATCAAAGATGTCAAATGACAAATGTCACAATGCTAAATGTCAAAAATGACAAATTTCAAGATGGCAAATGTCAAAGATGTCAAATGACAAATGTCACAATGCTAAATGTCAAAAATGAAAAGTGTCACCATGAAAAATGTCAAAAATGACAAATTTCAAGATGGCAAATGTCAAAGATGTCAAATGACAAATGTCACAATGCTAAATGTCAAAAATGAAAAGTGTCACCACGAAAAATGTCAAAAATAACAAATTTCAAGATGGCAAATGTCAAAGATGTCAAATGACAAATGTCACAATGCTAAATGTCAAAAATGAAAAGTGTCACCATGAAAAATGTCAAAAATGAAAAGTCTCACCATGAAAAATGTCAAAAATAACAAATTTTAAGATGGCAAATGTCAAAGATGTCAAATGACAAATGTCACAATGCTAAATGTCAAAAATGAAAAGTGTCACCATGAAAAATGTCAAAAATGAAAAATTTCAAGATGGCAAATGTCAAAACTGACAAATGTCACAATGCTAAATGTCAAAAATGATAAGTGTCACCATAAAAAATGTCAAAAATGACAAATTTCAAGATGGCAAATGTCAAAGATGTCAAATGACAAATGTCACAATGCTAAATGTCAAAAATGAAAAGTGTCACCATGAAAAATGTCAAAAATGACAAATTTCAAGATGGCAAATGTCAAAGATGTCAAATGACAAATGTCACAAAGCTAAATGTCAAAAATGAAAAGTGTCACCATGAAAAATGTCAAAAATAACAAATTTCAAGATGGCAAATGTCAAAGATGTCAAATGACAAATGTCACAATGCTAAATGTCAAAAATGAAAAGTGTCACCATGAAAAATGTCAAAAATGACAAATTTCAAGATGGCAAATGTCAAAGATGTCAAATGACAAATGTCGCAATGCTAAATGTCAAAAATGAAAAGTGTCACCATGAAAAATGTCAAAAATGACAAATTTCAAGATGGCAAATGTCAAAGATGTCAAATGACAAATGTCACAATGCTAAATGTCAAAAATGAAAAGTGTCACCATGAAAAATGTCAAAAATGACAAATTTCAAGATGGCAAATGTCAAAGATGTCAAATGACAAATGTCACAATGCTAAATGTCAAAAATGAAAAGTGTCACCATAAAAAATGTCAAAAATGACAAATTTCAAGATGGCAAATGTCAAAACTGACAAATGTCACAATGCTAAATGTCAAAAATGATAAGTGTCACCATGAAAAATGTCAAAAATGACAAATTTCAAGATGGCAAATGTCCAAGATGTCAAATGACAAATGTCACAATGCTAAATGTCAAAAATGAAAAGTGTCACCATGAAAAATGTCAAAAATGACAAATTTCAAGATGGCAAATGTCAAAGATGTCAAATGACAAATGTCACAATGCTAAATGTCAAAAATGAAAAGTGTCAAAAATGACACTTGCTAAATGCTAAATGTCAAAAATGAAAAGTGTCACCATGAAAAATGTCAAAAATGACAAATTTCAAGATGGCAAATGTCAAAGATGTCAAATGACAAATGTCACAATGCTAAATGTCAAAAATGAAAAGTGTCACCATAAAAAATGTCAAAAATGACAAATTTCAAGATGGCAAATGTCAAAACTGACAAATGTCACAATGCTAAATGTCAAAAATGATAAGTGTCACCATGAAAAATGTCAAAAATGACAAATTTCAAGATGGCAAATGTCTAAGGTGTCAAATAACAAATGTCACAATGCTAAATGTCAAAAATGAAAAGTGTCACCGTGAAAAATGTCAAAAATGACAAATTTCAAGATGGCAAATGTCAAAGATGTCAAATGACAAATGTCACAATGCTAAATGTCAAAAATGAAAAGTGTCACCATGAAAAATGTCAAAAATGACAAATTTCAAGATGGCAAATGTCAAAGATGTCAAATGACAAATGTCACAATGCTAAATGTCAAAAATGAAAAGTGTCCCCATGAAAAATGTCAATAATGACAAATTTCAAGATGGCAAATGTCAAAGATGTCAAATGACAAATGTCACAATGCTAAATGTCAAAAATGAAAAGTGTCACCATGAAAAATGTCAAAAATGACAAATTTCAAGATGGCAAATGTCAAAGATGTCGAATATGACAAATGTCACAATGCTAAATGTCAAAAATGAAAAGTGTCACCATGAAAAATATCAAAAATGACAAATTTCAAGATGGCAAATGTCAAAGATGTCAAATGACAAATGTCACAATGCTAAATGTCAAAAATGAAAAGTGTCACCATGAAAAATGTCAAAAATGACAAATTTCAAGATGGCAAATATCAAAGATGTCAAATGACAAATGTCACAATGCTAAATGTCAAAAATGACAAATTTCAAGATGGCAAATATCAAAGATGTCAAAAGACAAATGTCACAATGCTAAATGTCAAAAATGAAAAGTGTCACCATGAAAAATGTCAAAAATGACAAATTTCAAGATGGCAAATGTCAAAGATGTCAAATGACAAATGTCACAATGCTAAATGTCAAAAATGAAAAGTGTCACCTTGAAAAATGTCAAAAATAACAAATTTTAAGATGGCAAATGTCAAAGATGTCAAATGACAGATGTCACAATGCTAAATGTCAAAAATGAAAAGTGTCACCATGAAAAATGTCAAAAATGACAAATTTCAAGATGGCAAATGTCAAAGATGTCAAATGACAAA
Source organism: Altica lythri (assembly GCA_964028335.1). Taxonomy (NCBI): domain Eukaryota; kingdom Metazoa; phylum Arthropoda; class Insecta; order Coleoptera; family Chrysomelidae; genus Altica; species Altica lythri. The sequence goes on along the minus strand of OZ034800.1, from coordinate 8,823,147 downwards.
TGTCACAATGCTAAATGCCAAAAATGAAAAGTGTCACCATGAAAAATGTCAAAAATAACAAATTTCAAGATGGCAATTGTCAAAGATGTCAAATGACAAATGTCACAATGCTAAATCTCAAAAATGAAAAGTGTCACCATGAAAAATGTCAAAAATGACAAATTTCAAGATGGCAAATGTCAAAGATGTCAAATGACAAATGTCACAATGCTAAATGTCAAAAATGAAAAGTGTCACCATGAAAAATGGTCAAAAATAACAAATTTCAAGATGGCAAATGTCAAAGATGTCAAATGACAAATGTCACAATGCTAAATGTCAAAAATGAAAAGTGTCACCATGAAAAATGTCAAAAATGACAAATTTCAAGATGGCAAATGTCCAAGATGTCAAATGACAAATGTCACAATGCTAAATGTAAAAAATGACAAATTTCAAGATGGCAAATCTCAAAGATGTCAAATGACAAATGTCACAATGCTAAATGTGAAAAATGAAAAGTGTCACCATGAAAAATGTCAAAAATGACAAATTTCAAGATGGCAAATGTCAAAGATGTCAAATGACAAATGTCACAATGCTAAATGTCAAAAATGAAAAGTGTCACCATGAAAAATGTCAAAAATGACAAATTTCAAGATGGCAAATATCAAAGATGTCAAATGACAAATGTCACAATGCTAAATGTCGAAAATGACAAATTTCAAGATGGCAAATGTCAAAGATGTCAAATGACAAACGTCACAATGCTAAATGTCAAAAATGAAAAGTGTCACCATGAAAAATGTCAAAAATGACAAATTTCAAGATGGCAAATGTCAAAGATGTCAAATGACAAATGTCACAATGCTAAATGTCAAAAATGAAAAGTGTCACCATGAAAAATGTCAAAAACAACAAATTTTAAGATGGCAAATGTCAAAGATGTCAAATGACAAATGTGACAATGCTAAATGTCCAAAATGAAAAGTGTCACCATGAAAAATGTCAAAAATGACAAATTTCAAGATGGCAAATGTCAAAGATGTCAAATGACAAATGTCACAATGCTAATTGTCAAAAATGAAAAGTGTCACCGTGAAAAATGTCAAAAATGACAAATTTCAAGATGGCAAATGTCAAAACTGACAAATGTCACAATGCTAAATGTCAAAAATGATAAGTGTCACCATGAAAAATGTCAAAAAATGACAAATTTCAAGATGGCAAATGTCCAAGATGTCAAATGACAAATGTCACAATGCTAAATGTCAAAAATGAAAAGTGTCACCATGAAAAATGTCAAAAATGACAAATTTCAAGATGGCAAATGTCAAAGATGTCAAATGACAAATGTCACAATGCTAAATGTCAAAAATGAAAAGTGTCAAAAATGACAAATTTCAAGATGGCAAATGTCCAAGATGTCAAATGACAAATGTCACAATGCTAAATGTCAAAAATGAAAAGTGTCACCGTGAAAAATGTCAAAAATGACAAATTTCAAGATGGCAAATTTCAAAGATGTCAAATGACAAATGTCACAATGCTAAATGTCAAAAATGAAAAGTGTCACCATGAAAAATGTCAAAAATGACAAATTTCAAGATGGCAAATATCAAAGATGTCAAATGACAAATGTCACAATGCTAAATGTCAAAAATGAAAAGTGTCCCCATGAAAAATGTCAATAATGACAAATTTCAAGATGGCAAATGTCAAAGATGTCAAATGACAAATGTCAAAAATGAAAAGTGTCACCATGAAAAATGTCAAAAATGACAAATTTCAAGATGGCAAATGTCAAAGATGTCAAATGACAAATGTCACAATGCTAAATGTCAAAAATGAAAAGTGTCACCATGAAAAATGTCAAAAATAACAAATTTCAAGATGGCAAATGTCAAAGATGTCAAATGACAAATGTCACAATGCTAAATGTCAAAAATGAAAAGTGTCACCATGAAAAATGTCAAAAATGACAAATTTCAAGATGGCAAATGTCAAAGATGTCAAATGACAAATGTCACAATGCTAAATGTCAAAAATGAAAAGTGTCACCATGAAAAATGTCAAAAATAACAAATTTTAAGATGGCAAATGTCAAAGATGTCAAATGACAAATGTCACAATGCTAAATGTCAAAAATGAAAAGTGTCACCATGAAAAATGTCAAAAATGAAAAATTTCAAGATGGCAAATGTCAAAACTGACAAATGTCACAATGCTAAATGTCAAAAATGATAAGTGTCACCATAAAAAATGTCAAAAATGACAAATTTTAAGATGGCAAATGTCAAAGATGTCAAATGACAAATGTCACAATGCTAAATGTCAAAAATGAAAAGTGTCACCATGAAAAATGTCAAAAATGACAAATTTCAAGATGGCAAATGTCAAAGATGTCAAATGACAAATGTCACAAAGCTGAATGTCAAAAATGAAAAGTGTCACCATGAAAAATGTCAAAAATAACAAATTTCAAGATGGCAAATGTCAAAGATGTCAAATGACAAATGTCACAATGCTAAATGTCAAAAATGAAAAGTGTCACCATGAAAAATGTCAAAAATGACAAATTTCAAGATGGCAAATGTCAAAGATGTCAAATGACAAATGTCACAATGCTAAATGTCAAAAATGAAAAGTGTCACCATGAAAAATGTCAAAAATGACAAATTTCAAGATAGCAAATGTCAAAGATGTCAAATGACAAATGTCACAATGCTAAATGTCAAAAATGAAAAGTGTCACCATGAGAAATGTCAAAAATGACAAATTTCAAGATGGCAAATGTCAACGATGTCAAATGACAAATGTCACAATGCTAAATGTCAAAAATGAAAAGTGTCACCATAAAAAATGTCAAAAATGACAAATTTCAAGATGGCAAATGTCAAAACTAACAAATGTCACAATGCTAAATGTCAAAAATGATAAGTGTCACCATGAAAAATGTCAAAAATGACAAATTTCAAGATGGCAAATGTCCAAGATGTCAAATGACAAATGTCACAATGCTAAATGTCAAAAATGAAAAGTGTCACCATGAAAAATGTCAAAATGACAAATTTCAAGATGGCAAATGTCAAAGATGTCAAATGACAAATGTCACAATGCTAAATGTCAAAAATGAAAAGTGTCAAAAATGACAAATTTCAAGATGGCAAATGTCTAAGGTGTCAAATGACAAATGTCACAATGCTAAATGTCAAAAATGAAAAGTGTCACCGTGAAAAATGTCAAAAATGACAAATTTCAAGATGGCAAATGTCAAAGATGTCGAATATGACAAATGTCACAATGCTAAATGTCAAAAATGAAAAGTGTCACCATGAAAAATGTCAAAAATAACAAATTTCAAGAGGGCAAATGTCAAAGATGTCAAATGACAAATGTCACAATGCTAAATGTCAAAAATGAAAAGAGTCACCATGAAAAATGTCAAAAATGACAAACTTCAAGATGGCAAATGTCAAAGATGTCAAATGACAAATGTCACAATGCTAAATGTCAAAAATGAAAAGTGTCACCATGAAAAATGTCAAAAATGACAAATTTCAAGATGGCAAATGTCAAAGATGTCAAATGACAAATGTCACAATGCTAAATGTCAAAAATGAAAAGTGTCACCATGAAAAATGTCAAAAATGACATATTTCAAGATGGCAAATGTCAAAGATGTCAAATGACAAATGTCACAATGCTAAATGTCAAAAATGAAAAGTGTCACCATGAAAAATGTCAAAAATGAAAAGTGTCACCGTGAAAAATGTCAAAAATAACAAATTTCAAGATGGCAAATGTCAAAGATGTCAAATGACAAATGTCACAATGCTAAATGTCAAAAATGAAAAGTGTCACCATGAAAAATGTCAAAAATGACAAATTTCAAGATGGCAAATGTCAAAGATGTCAAATGACAAATGTCACAATGCTAAATGTCAAAAATGAAAAGTGTCACCATGAAAAATGTCAAAAATGACAAATTTCAAGATGGCAAATGTCAAAGATGTCAAATGACAAATGTCACAATGCTAAATGTCAAAAATGAAAAGTGTCACCATGAAAAATGTCAAAAATAACAAATTTCAAGAGGGCAAATGTCAAAGATGTCAAATGACAAATGTCACAATGCTAAATGTCAAAAATGAAAAGAGTCACCATGAAAAATGTCAAAAATGACAAATTTCAAGATGGCAAATGTCAAAGATGTCAAATGACAAATGTCACAATGCTAAATGTCAAAAATGAAAAGTGTCACCATGAAAAATGTCAAAAATGACAAATTTCAAGATGGCAAATGTCAAAGATGTCAAATGACAAATGTCACAATGCTAAATGTCAAAAATGAAAAGTGTCACCATGAAAAATGTCAAAAATGACAAATTTCAAGATGGCAAATGTCAAAGATGTCAAATGACAAATGTCACAATGCTAAATGTCAAAAATGAAAAGTGTCACCATGAGAAATGTCAAAAATGACAAATTTCAAGATGGCAAATGTCAACGATGTCAAATGACAAATGTCACAATGCTAAATGTCAAAAATGAAAAGTGTCACCATAAAAAATGTCAAAAATGACAAATTTCAAGATGGCAAATGTCAAAACTAACAAATGTCACAATGCTAAATGTCAAAAATGATAAGTGTCACCATGAAAAATGTCAAAAATGACAAATTTCAAGATGGCAAATGTCCAAGATGTCAAATGACAAATGTCACAATGCTAAATGTCAAAAATGAAAAGTGTCACCATGAAAAATGTCAAAATGACAAATTTCAAGATGGCAAATGTCAAAGATGTCAAATGACAAATGTCACAATGCTAAATGTCAAAAATGAAAAGTGTCAAAAATGACAAATTTCAAGATGGCAAATGTCTAAGGTGTCAAATGACAAATGTCACAATGCTAAATGTCAAAAATGAAAAGTGTCACCGTGAAAAATGTCAAAAATGACAAATTTCAAGATGGCAAATGTCAAAGATGTCGAATATGACAAATGTCACAATGCTAAATGTCAAAAATGAAAAGTGTCACCATGAAGAATGTCAAAAATAACAAATTTCAAGAGGGCAAATGTCAAAGATGTCAAATGACAAATGTCACAATGCTAAATGTCAAAAATGAAAAGAGTCACCATGAAAAATGTCAAAAATGACAAACTTCAAGATGGCAAATGTCAAAGATGTCAAATGACAAATGTCACAATGCTAAATGTCAAAAATGAAAAGTGTCACCATGAAAAATGTCAAAAATGACAAATTTCAAGATGGCAAATGTCAAAGATGTCAAATGACAAATGTCACAATGCTAAATGTCAAAAATGAAAAGTGTCACCATGAAAAATGTCAAAAATGACATATTTCAAGATGGCAAATGTCAAAGATGTCAAATGACAAATGTCACAATGCTAAATGTCAAAAATGAAAAGTGTCACCATGAAAAATGTCAAAAATGAAAAGTGTCACCGTGAAAAATGTCAAAAATAACAAATTTCAAGATGGCAAATGTCAAAGATGTCAAATGACAAATGTCACAATGCTAAATGTCAAAAATGAAAAGTGTCACCATGAAAAATGTCAAAAATGACAAATTTCAAGATGGCAAATGTCAAAGATGTCAAATGACAAATGTCACAATGCTAAATGTCAAAAATGAAAAGTGTCACCATGAAAAATGTCAAAAATGACAAATTTCAAGATGGCAAATGTCAAAGATGTCAAATGACAAATGTCACAATGCTAAATGTCAAAAATGAAAAGTGTCACCATGAAAAATGTCAAAAATAACAAATTTCAAGAGGGCAAATGTCAAAGATGTCAAATGACAAATGTCACAATGCTAAATGTCAAAAATGAAAAGAGTCACCATGAAAAATGTCAAAAATGACAAATTTCAAGATGGCAAATGTCAAAGATGTCAAATGACAAATGTCACAATGCTAAATGTCAAAAATGAAAAGTGTCACCATGAAAAATGTCAAAAATGACAAATTTCAAGATGGCAAATGTCAAAGATGTCAAATGACAAATGTCACAATGCTAAATGTCAAAAATGAAAAGTGTCACCATGAAAAATGTCAAAAATGACAAATTTCAAGATGGCAAATGTCAAAGATGTCAAATGACAAATGTCACAATGCTAAATGTCAAAAATGAAAAGTGTCACCATGAAAAATGTCAAAAATGACAAATTTCAAGATGGCAAATGTCAAAACTGACAAATGTCACAATGCTAAATGTCAAAAATGATAAGTGTCACCATGAAAAATGTCAAAAATAACAAATTTCAAGATGGCAAATGTCCAAGATGTCAAATGACAAATGTCACAATGCTAAATGTCAAAAATGAAAAGTGTCACCATGAAAAATGTCAAAAATGACAAATTTCAAGATGGCAAATGTCAAAGATGTCAAATGACAAATGTCACAATGCTAAATGTCAAAAATGAAAAGTGTCAAAAATGACAAATTTCAAGATGGCAAATGTCTAAGATGTCAAATGACAAATGTCACAATGCTAAATGTCAAAAATGAAAAGTGTCACCGTGAAAAATGTCAAAAATGACAAATTTCAAGATGGCAAATTTCAAAGATGTCAAATGACAAATGTCACAATGCTAAATGTCAAAAATGAAAAGTGTCACCATGAAAAATGTCAAAAATGACAAATTTCAAGATGGCAAATATCAAAGATGTCAAATGACAAATGTCACAATGCTAAATGTCAAAAATGAAAAGTGTCCCCATGAAAAATGTCAATAATGACAAATTTCAAGATGGCAAATGTCAAAGATGTCAAATGACAAATGTCAAAAATGAAAAGTGTCACCATGAAAAATGTCAAAAATGACAAATTTCAAGATGGCAAATGTCAAAGATGTCGAATATGACAAATGTCACAATGCTAAATGTCAAAAATGAAAAGTGTCACCATGAAAAATGTCAAAAATGACAAATTTCAAGATGGCAAATGTCAAAGATGTCAAATGACAAATGTCACAATGCTAAATGTCAAAAATGAAAAGTGTCACCATGAAAAATGTCAAAAATGACAAATTTCAAGATGGCAAGTATCAAAGATGTCAAATGACAAATGTCACAATGCTAAATGTCAAAAATGACAAATTTCAAGATGGCAAATGTCAAAGATGTCAAATGAGAAATGTCACAATGCTAAATGTCAAAAATGAAAAGTGTCACCATGAAAAATGTCAAAAATGACAAATTTCAAGATGGCAAATGTCAAAGATGTCAAATGACAAATGTCACAATGCTAAATGTCAAAAATGAAAAGTGTCACCATGAAAAATGTCAAAAATAACAAATTTCAAGATGGCAAATGTCAAAGATGTCAAATGACAAATGTCACAATGCTAAATGTCAAAAATGAAAAGTGTCACCATGAAAAATGTCAAAAATGACAAATTTCAAGATGGCAAATGTCAAAGATGTCAAATGACAAATGTCACAATCCTAAATGTCAAAAATGAAAAGTGTCACCATGAAAAATGTCAAAAATAACAAATTTTAAGATGGCAAATGTCAAAGATGTCAAATGACAAATGTCACAATGCTAAATGTCAAAAATGAAAAGTGTCACCATGAAAAATGTCAAAAATGAAAAATTTAAAGATGGCAAATGTCAAAACTGACAAATGTCACAATGCTAAATGTCAAAAATGATAAGTGTCACCATAAAAAATGTCAAAAATGACAAATTTCAAGATGGCAAATGTCAAAGATGTCAAATGACAAATGTCACAATGCTAAATGTCAAAAATGAAAAGTGTCACCATGAAAAATGTCAAAAATGACAAATTTCAAGATGGCAAATGTCAAAGATGTCAAATGACAAATGTCACAAAGCTAAATGTCAAAAATGAAAAGTGTCACCATGAAAAATGTCAAAAATAACAAATTTCAAGATGGCAAATGTCAAAGATGTCAAATGACAAATGTCACAATGCTAAATGTCAAAAATGAAAAGTGTCACCATGAAAAATGTCAAAAATGACAAATTTCAAGATGGCAAATGTCAAAGATGTCAAATGACAAATGTCACAATGTTAAATGTCAAAAATGAAAAGTGTCACCATGAAAAATGTCAAAAATGACAAATTTCAAGATAGCAAATGTCAAAGATGTCAAATCACAAATGTAACAATGCTAAATGTCAAAAATGAAAAGTGTCACCATGAAAAATGTCAAAAATGACAAATTTCAAGATGGCAAATGTCAAAGATGTCAAATGACAAATGTCACAATGCTAAATGTCAAAAATGAAAAGTGTCACCATAAAAAATGTCAAAAATGACAAATTTCAAGACGGCAAATGTCAAAACTGACAAATGTCACAATACTAAATGTCAAAAATGATAAGTGTCACCATGAAAAATGTCAAAAATGACAAATTTCAAGATGGCAAATGTCAAAGATGTCAAATGACAAATGTCACAATGCTAAATGTCAAAAATGAAAAGTGTCACCATGAAAAATGTCAAAAATAACAAATTTCAAGATGGCAAATGTCAAAGATGTCAAATGACAAATGTCACAATGCTAAATCTCAAAAATGAAAAGTGTCACCATGAAAAATGTCAAAAATGACAAATTTCAAGATGGCAAATGTCAAAGATGTCAAATGACAAATGTCACAATGCTAAATGTCAAAAATGAAAAGTGTCACCATGAAAAATGTCAAAAATAACAAATTTCAAGATGGCAAATGTCAAAGATGTCAAATGACAAATGTCACAATGCTAAATGTCAAAAATGAAAAGTGTCACCATGAAAAATGTCAAAAATGACAAATTTCAAGATGGCAAATGTCAAAACTGACAAATGTCACAATGCTAAATGTCAAAAATGATAAGTGTCACCATGAAAAATGTCAAAAATGACAAATTTCAAGATGGCAAATGTCCAAGATGTCAAATGACTAATGTCACAATGCTAAATGTAAAAAATGACAAATTTCAAGATGGCAAATCTCAAAGATGTCAAATGACAAATGTCACAATGCTAAATGTCCAAAATGAAAAGTGTCACCATAAAATGTCAAAAATGACAAATTTCAAGATGGCAAATGTCAAAGATGTCAAATGACAAATGTCACAATGCTAAATGTCAAAAATGAAAAGTGTCACCATGAAAAATGTCAAAAATGACAAATTTCAAGATGGCAAATGTCAAAGATGTCAAATGACAAATGTCACAATGCTAAATGTCAAAAATAAAAAGTGTCCCCATGAAAAATGTCAATAATGACAAATTTCAAGATGGCAAATGTCAAAGATGTCAAATGACAAATGTCACAATGCTAAATGTCAAAAATAAAAAGTGTCACCATGAAAAATGTTAAAAATGACAAATTTCAAGATGGCAAATGTCAAAGATGTCGAATATGACAAATGTCACAATGCTAAATGTCAAAAATGAAAAGTGTCACCATGAAAAATGTCAAAAATGACAAATTTCAAGATGGCAAATGTCAAAGATGTCGAATATGACAAATGTCACAATGCTAAATGTCAAAAATGAAAAGTGTCACCATGAAAAATGTCAAAAATGACAAATTTCAAGATGGCAAATGTCAAAGATGTCAAATGACAAATGTCACAATGCTAAATGTCAAAAATGAAAAGTGTCACCATGAAAAATGTCAAAAATGATAAATTTCAAGATGGCAAATATCAAAGATGTCAAATGACAAATGTCACAATGCTAAATGTCAAAAATGACAAATTTCAAGATGGCAAATGTCAAAGATGTCAAATGACAAATGTCACAATGCTAAATGTCAAAAATGAAAAGTGTCACCATGAAAAATGTCAAAAATGACAAATTTCAAGATGGCAAATGTCAAAGATGTCAAATGACAAATGTCACAATGCTAAATGTCAAAAATGAAAAGTGTCACCATGAAAAATGTCAAAAATAACAAATTTCAAGATGGCAAATGTCAAAGATGTCAAATGACAAATGTCACAATGCTAAATGTCAAAAATGAAAAGTGTCACCATGAAAATGTCAAAAATGACAAATTTCAAGATGGCAAATGTCAAAGATGTCAAATGACAAATGTCACAATGCTAAATGTCAAAAATGAAAAGTGTCACCATGAAAAATGTCAAAAATAACAAATTTCAAGATGGCAAATGTCAAAGATGTCAAATGACAAATGTCACAATGCTAAATGTCAAAAATGATAAGTGTCACCATGAAAAATGTCAAAAATGACAAATTTCAAGATGGCAAATGTTCAAGATGTCAAATGACAAATGTCACAATGCTAAATGTCAAAAATGAAAAGTGTCACCATGAAAAATGTCAAAAATGACAAATTTCAAGATGGCAAATGTCCAAGATGTCAAATGACAAATGTCACAATGCTAAATGTCAAAAATGACAAATTTCAAGATGGCAAATGTCAAAGATGTCAAATGACAAATGTCACAATGCTAAATGTCAAAAATGAAAAGTGTCAAAATGAAAAATGTCAAAAATGACAAATTTCAAGATGGCAAATGTCAAAGATGTCAAATGACAAATGTCACAATGCTAAATGTCAAAAATGAAAAGTGTCACCATGAAAAATGTCAAAAATGACAAATTTCAAGATGGCAAATGTCAAAACTGACAAATGTCACAATGCTAAATGTCAAAAATGATAAGTGTCACCATGAAAAATGTCAAAAATGACAAATTTCAAGATGGCAAATGTCCAAGATGTGAAATGACAAATGTCACAATGCTAAATGTCAAAAATGACAAATTTCAAGATGGCAAATGTCAAAGATGTCAAATGACAAATGTCACAATGCTAAATGTCAAAAATGAAAAGTGTCACCATGAAAAATGTCAAAAATGACAAATTTCAAGATGGCAAATGTCAAAGATGTCAAATGACAAATGTCACAATGCTAAATGTCAAAAATGAAAAGTGTCACCATGAAAAATGTCAAAAATGACATATTTCAAGATGGCAAATGTCAAAGATGTCAAATGACAAATGTCACAATGCTAAATGTCAAAAATGAAAAGTGTCACCATGAAAAATGTCAAAAATGAAAAGTGTCACCGTGAAAAATGTCAAAAATAACAAATTTCAAGATGGCAAATGTCAAAGATGTCAAATGACAAATGTCACAATGCTAAATGTCAAAAATGAAAAGTGTCACCATGAAAAATGTCAAAAATGACAAATTTCAAGATGGCAAATGTCAAAGATGTCAAATGACAAATGTCACAATGCTAAATGTCAAAAATGAAAAGTGTCACCATGAAAAATGTCAAAAATGACAAATTTCAAGATGGCAAATGTCAAAGATGTCAAATGACAAATGTCACAATGCTAAATGTCAAAAATGAAAAGTGTCACCATGAAAAATGTCAAAAATAACAAATTTCAAGAGGGCAAATGTCAAAGATGTCAAATGACAAATGTCACAATGCTAAATGTCAAAAATGAAAAGAGTCACCATGAAAAATGTCAAAAATGACAAATTTCAAGATGGCAAATGTCAAAGATGTCAAATGACAAATGTCACAATGCTAAATGTCAAAAATGAAAAGTGTCACCATGAAAAATGTCAAAAATGACAAATTTCAAGATGGCAAATGTCAAAGATGTCAAATGACAAATGTCACAATGCTAAATGTCAAAAATGAAAAGTGTCACCATGAAAAATGTCAAAAATGACAAATTTCAAGATGGCAAATGTCAAAGATGTCAAATGACAAATGTCACAATGCTAAATGTCAAAAATGAAAAGTGTCACCATGAAAAATGTCAAAAATGACAAATTTCAAGATGGCAAATGTCAAAACTGACAAATGTCACAATGCTAAATGTCAAAAATGATAAGTGTCACCATGAAAAATGTCAAAAATAACAAATTTCAAGATGGCAAATGTCCAAGATGTCAAATGACAAATGTCACAATGCTAAAAGTCAAAAATGAAAAGTGTCACCATGAAAAATGTCAAAAATGACAAATTTCAAGATGGCAAATGTCAAAGATGTCAAATGACAAATGTCACAATGCTAAATGTCAAAAATGAAAAGTGTCAAAAATGACAAATTTCAAGATGGCAAATGTCTAAGATGTCAAATGACAAATGTCACAATGCTAAATGTCAAAAATGAAAAGTGTCACCGTGAAAAATGTCAAAAATGACAAATTTCAAGATGGCAAATTTCAAAGATGTCAAATGACAAATGTCACAATGCTAAATGTCAAAAATGAAAAGTGTCACCATGAAAAATGTCAAAAATGACAAATTTCAAGATGGCAAATATCAAAGATGTCAAATGACAAATGTCACAATGCTAAATGTCAAAAATGAAAAGTGTCCCCATGAAAAATGTCAATAATGACAAATTTCAAGATGGCAAATGTCAAAGATGTCAAATGACAAATGTCAAAAATGAAAAGTGTCACCATGAAAAATGTCAAAAATGACAAATTTCAAGATGGCAAATGTCAAAGATGTCGAATATGACAAATGTCACAATGCTAAATGTCAAAAATGAAAAGTGTCACCATGAAAAATGTCAAAAATGACAAATTTCAAGATGGCAAATGTCAAAGATGTCAAATGACAAATGTCACAATGCTAAATGTCAAAAATGAAAAGTGTCACCATGAAAAATGTCAAAAATGACAAATTTCAAGATGGCAAGTATCAAAGATGTCAAATGACAAATGTCACAATGCTAAATGTCAAAAATGACAAATTTCAAGATGGCAAATGTCAAAGATGTCAAATGACAAATGTCACAATGCTAAATGTCAAAAATGAAAAGTGTCACCATGAAAAATGTCAAAAATGACAAATTTCAAGATGGCAAATGTCAAAGATGTCAAATGACAAATGTCACAATGCTAAATGTCAAAAATGAAAAGTGTCACCATGAAAAATGTCAAAAATGACAAATTTCAAGATGGCAAATGTCAAAGATGTCAAATGACAAATGTCACAATCCTAAATGTCAAAAATGAAAAGTGTCACCATGAAAAATGTCAAAAATAACAAATTTTAAGATGGCAAATGTCAAAGATGTCAAATGACAAATGTCACAATGCTAAATGTCAAAAATGAAAAGTGTCACCATGAAAAATGTCAAAAATGAAAAATTTAAAGATGGCAAATGTCAAAACTGACAAATGTCACAATGCTAAATGTCAAAAATGATAAGTGTCACCATAAAAAATGTCAAAAATGACAAATTTCAAGATGGCAAATGTCAAAGATGTCAAATGACAAATGTCACAATGCTAAATGTCAAAAATGAAAAGTGTCACCATGAAAAATGTCAAAAATGACAAATTTCAAGATGGCAAATGTCAAAGATGTCAAATGACAAATGTCACAAAGCTAAATGTCAAAAATGAAAAGTGTCACCATAAAAAATGTCAAAAATAACAAATTTCAAGATGGCAAATGTCAAAGATGTCAAATGACAAATGTCACAATGCTAAATGTCAAAAATGAAAAGTGTCACCATGAAAAATGTCAAAAATGACAAATTTCAAGATGGCAAATGTCAAAGATGTCAAATGACAAATGTCACAATGTTAAATGTCAAAAATGAAAAGTGTCACCATGAAAAATGTCAAAAATGACAAATTTCAAGATAGCAAATGTCAAAGATGTCAAATCACAAATGTAACAATGCTAAATGTCAAAAATGAAAAGTGTCACCATGAAAAATGTCAAAAATGACAAATTTCAAGATGGCAAATGTCAAAGATGTCAAATGACAAATGTCACAATGCTAAATGTCAAAAATGAAAAGTGTCACCATAAAAAATGTCAAAAATGACAAATTTCAAGATGGCAAATGTCAAAACTGACAAATGTCACAATACTAAATGTCAAAAATGATAAGTGTCACCATGAAAAATGTCAAAAATAACAAATTTCAAGATGGCAAATGTCAAAGATGTCAAATGACAAATGTCACAATGCTAAATCTCAAAAATGAAAAGTGTCACCATGAAAAATGTCAAAAATGACAAATTTCAAGATGGCAAATGTCAAAGATGTCAAATGACAAATGTCACAATGCTAAATGTCAAAAATGAAAAGTGTCACCATGAAAAATGTCAAAAATAACAAATTTCAAGATGGCAAATGTCAAAGATGTCAAATGACAAATGTCACAATGCTAAATGTCAAAAATGAAAAGTGTCACCATGAAAAATGTCAAAAATGACAAATTTCAAGATGGCAAATGTCAAAACTGACAAATGTCACAATGCTAAATGTCAAAAATGATAAGTGTCACCATGAAAAATGTCAAAAATGACAAATTTCAAGATGGCAAATGTCCAAGATGTCAAATGACTAATGTCACAATGCTAAATGTAAAAAATGACAAATTTCAAGATGGCAAATCTCAAAGATGTCAAATGACAAATGTCACAATGCTAAATGTCAAAAATGAAAAGTGTCACCATGAAAAATGTCAAAAATAACAAATTTCAAGATGGCAAATGTCAAAGATGTCAAATGACAAATGTCACAATGCTAAATGTCAAAAATGAAAAGTGTCACCATGAAAAATGTCAATAATGACAAATTTCAAGATGGCAAATGTCAAAGATGTCAAATGACAAATGTCAAAAATGAAAAGTGTCACCATGAAAAATGTCAAAAATGACAAATTTCAAGATGGCAAATGTCAAAGATGTCGAATATGACAAATGTCACAATGCTAAATGTCAAAAATGAAAAGTGTCACCATGAAAAATGTCAAAAATGACAAATTTCAAGATGGCAAATGTCAAAGATGTCAAATGACAAATGTCACAATGCTAAATGTCAAAAATGAAAAGTGTCACCATGAAAAATGTCAAAAATGACAAATTTCAAGATGGCAAGTATCAAAGATGTCAAATGACAAATGTCACAATGCTAAATGTCAAAAATGACAAATTTCAAGATGGCAAATGTCAAAGATGTCAAATGAGAAATGTCACAATGCTAAATGTCAAAAATGAAAAGTGTCACCATGAAAAATGTCAAAAATGACAAATTTCAAGATGGCAAATGTCAAAGATGTCAGATGACAAATGTCACAATGCTAAATGTCAAAAATGAAAAGTGTCACCATGAAAAATGTCAAAAATAACAAATTTCAAGATGGCAAATGTCAAAGATGTCAAATGACAAATGTCACAATGCTAAATGTCAAAAATGAAAAGTGTCACCATGAAAAATGTCAAAAATGACAAATTTCAAGATGGCAAATGTCAAAGATGTCAAATGACAAATGTCACAATCCTAAATGTCAAAAATGAAAAGTGTCACCATGAAAAATGTCAAAAATAACAAATTTTAAGATGGCAAATGTCAAAGATGTCAAATGACAAATGTCACAATGCTAAATGTCAAAAATGAAAAGTGTCACCATGAAAAATGTCAAAAATGAAAAATTTAAAGATGGCAAATGTCAAAACTGACAAATGTCACAATGCTAAATGTCAAAAATGATAAGTGTCACCATAAAAAATGTCAAAAATGACAAATTTCAAGATGGCAAATGTCAAAGATGTCAAATGACAAATGTCACAATGCTAAATGTCAAAAATGAAAAGTGTCACCATGAAAAATGTCAAAAATGACAAATTTCAAGATGGCAAATGTCAAAGATGTCAAATGACAAATGTCACAAAGCTAAATGTCAAAAATGAAAAGTGTCACCATGAAAAATGTCAAAAATAACAAATTTCAAGATGGCAAATGTCAAAGATGTCAAATGACAAATGTCACAATGCTAAATGTCAAAAATGAAAAGTGTCACCATGAAAAATGTCAAAAATGACAAATTTCAAGATGGCAAATGTCAAAGATGTCAAATGACAAATGTCACAATGTTAAATGTCAAAAATGAAAAGTGTCACCATGAAAAATGTCAAAAATGACAAATTTCAAGATAGCAAATGTCAAAGATGTCAAATCACAAATGTAACAATGCTAAATGTCAAAAATGAAAAGTGTCACCATGAAAAATGTCAAAAATGACAAATTTCAAGATGGCAAATGTCAAAGATGTCAAATGACAAATGTCACAATGCTAAATGTCAAAAATGAAAAGTGTCACCATAAAAAATGTCAAAAATGACAAATTTCAAGACGGCAAATGTCAAAACTGACAAATGTCACAATACTAAATGTCAAAAATGATAAGTGTCACCATGAAAAATGTCAAAAATGACAAATTTCAAGATGGCAAATGTCAAAGATGTCAAATGACAAATGTCACAATGCTAAATGTCAAAAATGAAAAGTGTCACCATGAAAAATGTCAAAAATAACAAATTTCAAGATGGCAAATGTCAAAGATGTCAAATGACAAATGTCACAATGCTAAATCTCAAAAATGAAAAGTGTCACCATGAAAAATGTCAAAAATGACAAATTTCAAGATGGCAAATGTCAAAGATGTCAAATGACAAATGTCACAATGCTAAATGTCAAAAATGAAAAGTGTCACCATGAAAAATGTCAAAAATAACAAATTTCAAGATGGCAAATGTCAAAGATGTCAAATGACAAATGTCACAATGCTAAATGTCAAAAATGAAAAGTGTCACCATGAAAAATGTCAAAAATGACAAATTTCAAGATGGCAAATGTCAAAACTGACAAATGTCACAATGCTAAATGTCAAAAATGATAAGTGTCACCATGAAAAATGTCAAAAATGACAAATTTCAAGATGGCAAATGTCCAAGATGTCAAATGACTAATGTCACAATGCTAAATGTAAAAAATGACAAATTTCAAGATGGCAAATCTCAAAGATGTCAAATGACAAATGTCACAATGCTAAATGTCCAAAATGAAAAGTGTCACCATAAAATGTCAAAAATGACAAATTTCAAGATGGCAAATGTCAAAGATGTCAAATGACAAATGTCACAATGCTAAATGTCAAAAATGAAAAGTGTCACCATGAAAAATGTCAAAAATGACAAATTTCAAGATGGCAAATGTCAAAGATGTCAAATGACAAATGTCACAATGCTAAATGTCAAAAATAAAAAGTGTCCCCATGAAAAATGTCAATAATGACAAATTTCAAGATGGCAAATGTCAAAGATGTCAAATGACAAATGTCACAATGCTAAATGTCAAAAATAAAAAGTGTCACCATGAAAAATGTTAAAAATGACAAATTTCAAGATGGCAAATGTCAAAGATGTCGAATATGACAAATGTCACAATGCTAAATGTCAAAAATGAAAAGTGTCACCATGAAAAATGTCAAAAATGACAAATTTCAAGATCGCAAATGTCAAAGATGTCGAATATGACAAATGTCACAATGCTAAATGTCAAAAATGAAAAGTGTCACCATGAAAAATGTCAAAAATGACAAATTTCAAGATGGCAAATGTCAAAGATGTCAAATGACAAATGTCACAATGCTAAATGTCAAAAATGAAAAGTGTCACCATGAAAAATGTCAAAAATGATAAATTTCAAGATGGCAAATATCAAAGATGTCAAATGACAAATGTCACAATGCTAAATGTCAAAAATGACAAATTTCAAGATGGCAAATGTCAAAGATGTCAAATGACAAATGTCACAATGCTAAATGTCAAAAATGAAAAGTGTCACCATGAAAAATGTCAAAAATGACAAATTTCAAGATGGCAAATGTCAAAGATGTCAAATGACAAATGTCACAATGCTAAATGTCAAAAATGAAAAGTGTCACCATGAAAAATGTCAAAAATAACAAATTTCAAGATGGCAAATGTCAAAGATGTCAAATGACAAATGTCACAATGCTAAATGTCAAAAATGAAAAGTGTCACCATGAAAATGTCAAAAATGACAAATTTCAAGATGGCAAATGTCAAAGATGTCAAATGACAAATGTCACAATGCTAAATGTCAAAAATGAAAAGTGTCACCATGAAAAATGTCAAAAATAACAAATTTCAAGATGGCAAATGTCAAAGATGTCAAATGACAAATGTCACAATGCTAAATGTCAAAAATGATAAGTGTCACCATGAAAAATGTCAAAAATGACAAATTTCAAGATGGCAAATGTTCAAGATGTCAAATGACAAATGTCACAATGCTAAATGTCAAAAATGAAAAGTGTCACCATGAAAAATGTTAAAAATGACAAATTTCAAGATGGCAAATGTCCAAGATGTCAAATGACAAATGTCACAATGCTAAATGTCAAAAATGACAAATTTCAAGATGGCAAATGTCAAAGATGTCAAAAGACAAATGTCACAATGCTAAATGTCAAAAATGAAAAGTGTCAAAATGAAAAATGTCAAAAATGACAAATTTCAAGATGGCAAATGTCAAAGATGTCAAATGACAAATGTCACAATGCTAAATGTCAAAAATGAAAAGTGTCACCATGAAAAATGTCAAAAATGACAAATTTCAAGATGGCAAATGTCAAAACTGACAAATGTCACAATGCTAAATGTCAAAAATGATAAGTGTCACCATGAAAAATGTCAAAAATGACAAATTTCAAGATGGCAAATGTCCAAGATGTGAAATGACAAATGTCACAATGCTAAATGTCAAAAATGACAAATTTCAAGATGGCAAATGTCAAAGATGTCAAATGACAAATGTCACAATGCTAAATGTCAAAAATGAAAAGTGTCACCATGAAAAATGTCAAAAATGACAAATTTCAAGATGGCAAATGTCAAAGATGTCAAATGACAAATGTCACAATGCTAAATGTCAAAAATGAAAAGTGTCACCATGAAAAATGTCAAAAATGACATATTTCAAGATGGCAAATGTCAAAGATGTCAAATGACAAATGTCACAATGCTAAATGTCAAAAATGAAAAGTGTCACCATGAAAAATGTCAAAAATGAAAAGTGTCACCGTGAAAAATGTCAAAAATAACAAATTTCAAGATGGCAAATGTCAAAGATGTCAAATGACAAATGTCACAATGCTAAATGTCAAAAATGAAAAGTGTCACCATGAAAAATGTCAAAAATGACAAATTTCAAGATGGCAAATGTCAAAGATGTCAAATGACAAATGTCACAATGCTAAATGTCAAAAATGAAAAGTGTCACCATGAAAAATGTCAAAAATGACAAATTTCAAGATGGCAAATGTCAAAGATGTCAAATGACAAATGTCACAATGCTAAATGTCAAAAATGAAAAGTGTCACCATGAAAAATGTCAAAAATAACAAATTTCAAGAGGGCAAATGTCAAAGATGTCAAATGACAAATGTCACAATGCTAAATGTCAAAAATGAAAAGAGTCACCATGAAAAATGTCAAAAATGACAAATTTCAAGATGGCAAATGTCAAAGATGTCAAATGACAAATGTCACAATGCTAAATGTCAAAAATGAAAAGTGTCACCATGAAAAATGTCAAAAATGACAAATTTCAAGATGGCAAATGTCAAAGATGTCAAATGACAAATGTCACAATGCTAAATGTCAAAAATGAAAAGTGTCACCATGAAAAATGTCAAAAATGACAAATTTCAAGATGGCAAATGTCAAAGATGTCAAATGACAAATGTCACAATGCTAAATGTCAAAAATGAAAAGTGTCACCATGAAAAATGTCAAAAATGACAAATTTCAAGATGGCAAATGTCAAAACTGACAAATGTCACAATGCTAAATGTCAAAAATGATAAGTGTCACCATGAAAAATGTCAAAAATAACAAATTTCAAGATGGCAAATGTCCAAGATGTCAAATGACAAATGTCACAATGCTAAATGTCAAAAATGAAAAGTGTCACCATGAAAAATGTCAAAAATGACAAATTTCAAGATGGCAAATGTCAAAGATGTCAAATGACAAATGTCACAATGCTAAATGTCAAAAATGAAAAGTGTCAAAAATGACAAATTTCAAGATGGCAAATGTCTAAGATGTCAAATGACAAATGTCACAATGCTAAATGTCAAAAATGAAAAGTGTCACCGTGAAAAATGTCAAAAATGACAAATTTCAAGATGGCAAATTTCAAAGATGTCGAATGACAAATGTCACAATGCTAAATGTCAAAAATGAAAAGTGTCACCATGAAAAATGTCAAAAATGACAAATTTCAAGATGGCAAATATCAAAGATGTCAAATGACAAATGTCACAATGCTAAATGTCAAAAATGAAAAGTGTCCCCATGAAAAATGTCAATAATGACAAATTTCAAGATGGCAAATGTCAAAGATGTCAAATGACAAATGTCAAAAATGAAAAGTGTCACCATGAAAAATGTCAAAAATGACAAATTTCAAGATGGCAAATGTCAAAGATGTCGAATATGACAAATGTCACAATGCTAAATGTCAAAAATGAAAAGTGTCACCATGAAAAATGTCAAAAATGACAAATTTCAAGATGGCAAATGTCAAAGATGTCAAATGACAAATGTCACAAAGCTAAATGTCAAAAATGAAAAGTGTCACCATGAAAAATGTCAAAAATAACAAATTTCAAGATGGCAAATGTCAAAGATGTCAAATGACAAATGTCACAATGCTAAATGTCAAAAATGAAAAGTGTCACCATGAAAAATGTCAAAAATGACAAATTTCAAGATGGCAAATGTCAAAGATGTCAAATGACAAATGTCACAATGTTAAATGTCAAAAATGAAAAGTGTCACCATGAAAAATGTCAAAAATGACAAATTTCAAGATAGCAAATGTCAAAGATGTCAAATCACAAATGTAACAATGCTAAATGTCAAAAATGAAAAGTGTCACCATGAAAAATGTCAAAAATGACAAATTTCAAGATGGCAAATGTCAAAGATGTCAAATGACAAATGTCACAATGCTAAATGTCAAAAATGAAAAGTGTCACCATAAAAAATGTCAAAAATGACAAATTTCAAGATGGCAAATGTCAAAACTGACAAATGTCACAATACTAAATGTCAAAAATGATAAGTGTCACCATGAAAAATGTCAAAAATGACAAATTTCAAGATGGCAAATGTCAAAGATGTCAAATGACAAATGTCACAATGCTAAATGTCAAAAATGAAAAGTGTCACCATGAAAAATGTCAAAAATAACAAATTTCAAGATGGCAAATGTCAAAGATGTCAAATGACAAATGTCACAATGCTAAATCTCAAAAATGAAAAGTGTCACCATGAAAAATGTCAAAAATGACAAATTTCAAGATGGCAAATGTCAAAGATGTCAAATGACAAATGTCACAATGCTAAATGTCAAAAATGAAAAGTGTCACCATGAAAAATGTCAAAAATAACAAATTTCAAGATGGCAAATGTCAAAGATGTCAAATGACAAATGTCACAATGCTAAATGTCAAAAATGAAAAGTGTCACCATGAAAAATGTCAAAAATGACAAATTTCAAGATGGCAAATGTCAAAACTGACAAATGTCACAATGCTAAATGTCAAAAATGATAAGTGTCACCATGAAAAATGTCAAAAATGACAAATTTCAAGATGGCAAATGTCCAAGATGTCAAATGACTAATGTCACAATGCTAAATGTAAAAAATGACAAATTTCAAGATGGCAAATCTCAAAGATGTCAAATGACAAATGTCACAATGCTAAATGTCCAAAATGAAAAGTGTCACCATAAAATGTCAAAAATGACAAATTTCAAGATGGCAAATGTCAAAGATGTCAAATGACAAATGTCACAATGCTAAATGTCAAAAATGAAAAGTGTCACCATGAAAAATGTCAAAAATGACAAATTTCAAGATGGCAAATGTCAAAGATGTCAAATGACAAATGTCACAATGCTAAATGTCAAAAATAAAAAGTGTCCCCATGAAAAATGTCAATAATGACAAATTTCAAGATGGCAAATGTCAAAGATGTCAAATGACAAATGTCACAATGCTAAATGTCAAAAATAAAAAGTGTCACCATGAAAAATGTTAAAAATGACAAATTTCAAGATGGCAAATGTCAAAGATGTCGAATATGACAAATGTCACAATGCTAAATGTCAAAAATGAAAAGTGTCACCATGAAAAATGTCAAAAATGACAAATTTCAAGATGGCAAATGTCAAAGATGTCGAATATGACAAATGTCACAATGCTAAATGTCAAAAATGAAAAGTGTCACCATGAAAAATGTCAAAAATGACAAATTTCAAGATGGCAAATGTCAAAGATGTCAAATGACAAATGTCACAATGCTAAATGTCAAAAATGAAAAGTGTCACCATGAAAAATGTCAAAAATGATAAATTTCAAGATGGCAAATATCAAAGATGTCAAATGACAAATGTCACAATGCTAAATGTCAAAAATGACAAATTTCAAGATGGCAAATGTCAAAGATGTCAAATGACAAATGTCACAATGCTAAATGTCAAAAATGAAAAGTGTCACCATGAAAAATGTCAAAAATGACAAATTTCAAGATGGCAAATGTCAAAGATGTCAAATGACAAATGTCACAATGCTAAATGTCAAAAATGAAAAGTGTCACCATGAAAAATGTCAAAAATAACAAATTTCAAGATGGCAAATGTCAAAGATGTCAAATGACAAATGTCACAATGCTAAATGTCAAAAATGAAAAGTGTCACCATGAAAATGTCAAAAATGACAAATTTCAAGATGGCAAATGTCAAAGATGTCAAATGACAAATGTCACAATGCTAAATGTCAAAAATGAAAAGTGTCACCATGAAAAATGTCAAAAATAACAAATTTCAAGATGGCAAATGTCAAAGATGTCAAATGACAAATGTCACAATGCTAAATGTCAAAAATGATAAGTGTCACCATGAAAAATGTCAAAAATGACAAATTTCAAGATGGCAAATGTTCAAGATGTCAAATGACAAATGTCACAATGCTAAATGTCAAAAATGACAAATTTCAAGATGGCAAATGTCAAAAATGTCAAATGACAAATGTCACAATGCAAAATGTCAAAAATGAAAAGTGTCAAAAATGACAAATTTCAAGATGGCAAATGTCACAATACTAAATGTCAAAAATGACAAATTTCAAGATGGCAAATGTCAAAGATGTCAAATGACAAATGTCACAATGCTAAATGTCAAAAATGAAAAGTGTCACCATGAAAAATGTCAAAAATGACAAATTTCAAGATGGCAAATGTCAAAGATGTCAAATGACAAATGTCACAATGCTAAATGTCAAAAATGAAAAGTGTCACCATGAAAAATGTCAAAAATGACAAATTTCAAGATGGCAAATGTCAAAACTGACAAATGTCACAATGCTAAATGTCAAAAATGACAAGTGTCACCATGAAAAATGTCAAAAATGACAAATTTCAAGATGGCAAATGTCCAAGATGTCAAATGACAAATGTCACAATGCTAAATGTCAAAAATGACAAATTTCAAGATGGCAAATGTCAAAGATGTCAAATGACAAATGTCACAATGCTAAATGACAAAAATGAAAAGGGGCACCATGAAAAATGTCAAAAATGACAAATTTCAAGATGGCAAATGTCAAAGATGTCAAATGACAAATGTCACAATGCTAAATGTCAAAAATGAAAAGTGTCACCCTGAAAAATGTCAAAAATGACAAATTTCAAGATGGCAAATATCAAAGATGTCAAATGACAAATGCCACAATGCTAAATGTCAAAAATGACAAATTTCAAGATGGCAAATGTCAAAGATGTCAAATGACAAATGTCACAATGCTAAATGTCAAAAATGAAAAGTGTCAAATTGAAAAATGTCAAAAATGACAAATTTCAAGATGGCAAATGTCAAAGATGTCAAATGACAAATGTCACAATGCTAAATGTCAAAAATGAAAAGTGTCACCATGAAAAATGTCAAAAATAACAAATTTCATGATGGCAAATGTCAAAGATGTCAAATGTCAAATGTCACAATGCTAAATGTCAAAAATAAAAAGTGTCACCATGAAAAATGTCAAAAATGACAAATTTCAAGATGGCAAATGTCAAAGATGTCAAATGACAAATGTCACAATGCTAAATGTCAAAAATGAAAAGTGTCACCATGAAAAATGTCAAAAATGACAAATTTCAAGATGGCAAATGTCCACGATGTCAAATGACAAATGTCACAATGCTAAATGTCAAAAATGACAAATTTCAAGATGGCAAATGTCAAAGATGTCAAATGACAAATGTCACAATGCTAAATGTCAAAAATGAAAAGTGTCAAAATGAAAAATGTCAAAAATGACAAATTTCAAGATGGCAAATGTCAAAGATGTCAAATGACAAATGTCACAATGCTAAATGTCAAAAATGAAAAGTGTCACCATGAAAAATGTCAAAAATGACAAATTTCAAGATGGCAAATGTCAAAACTGACAAATGTCACAATGCTAAATGTCAAAAATGATAAGTGTCACCATGAAAAATGTCAAAAATGACAAATTTCAAGATGGCAAATGTCCAAGATGTGAAATGACAAATGTCACAATGCTAAATGTCAAAAATGACAAATTTCAAGATGGCAAATGTCAAAGATGTCAAATGACAAATGTCACAATGCTAAATGTCAAAAATGAAAAGTGTCACCATGAAAAATGTTAAAAATGACAAATTTTAAGATGGAAAATGTCAAAGATGTCAAATGACAAATGTCACAATGCTAAATGTCAAAAATGAAAAGTGTCACCATGAAAAATGTCAAAAATGACAAATTTCAAGATGGCAAATGTCAAAGATGTCAAATGACAAATGTCACAATGCTAAATGTCAAAAATGACAAATTTCAAGATGGCAAATGTCAAAGATGTCAAATGACAAATGTCACAATGCTAAATGTCAAAAATGAAAAGTGTCACCATGAAAAATGTCAAAAATGACAAATTTCAGGATGGCAAATGTCAAAGATGTCAAATGACAAATGTCACAATGCTAAATGTCAAAAATGAAAAGTGTCACCATGAAAAATGTCAAAAATAACAAATTTCAAGAGGGCAAATGTCAAAGATGTCAAATGACAAATGTCACAATGCTAAATGTCAAAAATGAAAAGAGTCACCATGAAAAATGTCAAAAATGACAAATTTCAAGATGGCAAATGTCAAAGATGTCAAATGACAAATGTCACAATGCTAAATGTCAAAAATGAAAAGTGTCACCATGAAAAATGTCAAAAATGACAAATTTCAAGATGGCAAATGTCAAAGATGTCAAATGACAAATGTCACAATGCTAAATGTCAAAAATGAAAAGTGTCACCATGAAAAATGTCAAAAATGACAAATTTCAAGATGGCAAATGTCCAAGATGTCAAATGACAAATGTCACAATGCTAAATGTCAAAAATGAAAAGTGTCACCATGAAAAATGTCAAAAATGACAAATTTCAAGATGGCAAATGTCAAAGATGTCAAATGACAAATGTCACAATGCTAAATGTCAAAAATGAAAAGTGTCAAAAATGACAAATTTCAAGATGGCAAATGTCAAAGATGTCAAATGACAAATGTCACAATGCTAAATGTCAAAAATGAAAAGTGTCACCATGAAAAATGTCAAAAATGACAAATTTCAGGATGGCAAATGTCAAAGATGTCAAATGACAAATGTCACAATGCTAAATGTCAAAAATGAAAAGTGTCACCATGAAAAATGTCAAAAATAACAAATTTCAAGAGGGCAAATGTCAAAGATGTCAAATGACAAATGTCACAATGCTAAATGTCAAAAATGAAAAGAGTCACCATGAAAAATGTCAAAAATGACAAATTTCAAGATGGCAAATGTCAAAGATGTCAAATGACAAATGTCACAATGCTAAATGTCAAAAATGAAAAGTGTCACCATGAAAAATGTCAAAAATGACAAATTTCAAGATGGCAAATGTCAAAGATGTCAAATGACAAATGTCACAATGCTAAATGTCAAAAATGAAAAGTGTCACCATGAAAAATGTCAAAAATGACAAATTTCAAGATGGCAAATGTCCAAGATGTCAAATGACAAATGTCACAATGCTAAATGTCAAAAATGAAAAGTGTCACCATGAAAAATGTCAAAAATGACAAATTTCAAGATGGCAAATGTCAAAGATGTCAAATGACAAATGTCACAATGCTAAATGTCAAAAATGAAAAGTGTCAAAAATGACAAATTTCAAGATGGCAAATGTCTAAGATGTCAAATGACAAATGTCACAATGCTAAATGTCAAAAATGAAGTGTCACCGTGAAAAATGTCAAAAATGACAAATTTCAAGATGGCAAATTTCAAAGATGTCAAATGACAAATGTCACAATGCTAAATGTCAAAAATGAAAAGTGTCACCATGAAAAATGTCAAAAATGACAAATTTCAAGATGGCAATTATCAAAGATGTCAAATGACAAATGTCACAATGCTAAATGTCAAAAATGAAAAGTGTCCCCATGAAAAATGTCAATAATGACAAATTTCAAAATGGCAAATGTCAAAGATGTCAAATGACAAATGTCAAAAATGAAAAGTGTCACCATGAAAAATGTCAAAAATGACAAATTTCAAGATGGCAAATGTCAAAGATGTCGAATATGACAAATGTCACAATGCTAAATGTCAAAAATGAAAAGTGTCACCATGAAAAATGTCAAAAATGACAAATTTCAAGATGGCAAATGTCAAAGATGTCAAATGACAAATGTCACAATGCTAAATGTCAAAAATGAAAAGTGTCACCATGAAAAATGTCAAAAATGACAAATTTCAAGATGGCAAATATTAAAGATGTAAAATGACAAATGTCACAATGCTAAATGTCAAAAATGATAAATTTCAAGATGGCAAATGTCAAAGATGTCAAATGACAAATGTCACAATGCTAAATGTCAAAAATGAAAAGTGTCACCATGAAAAATGTCAAAAATGACAAATTTCAAGATGGCAAATGTCAAAGATGTCAAATGACAAATGTCACAATGCTAAATGTCAAAAATGAAAAGTGTCACCATGAAAAATGTCAAAAATAACAAATTTCAAGATGGCAAATGTCAAAGATGTCAAATGACAAATGTCACAATGCTAAATGTCAAAAATGAAAAGTGTCACCATAAAAAATGTCAAAAATGACAAATTTCAAGATGGCAAATGTCAAAGATGTCAAATGACAAATGTCACAATACTAAATGTCAAAAATGATAAGTGTCACCATGAAAAATGTGAAAAATGACAAATTTCAAGATGGCAAATGTCAAAGATGTCAAATGACAAATGTCACAATGCTAAATGTCAAAAATGAAAAGTGTCACCATGAAAAATGTCAAAAATAACAAATTTCAAGATGGCAAATGTCAAAGATGTCAAATGACAAATGTCACAATGCTAAATCTCAAAAATGAAAAGTGTCACCATGAAAAATGTCAAAAATGACAAATTTCAAGATGGCAAATGTCAAAGATGTCAAATGACAAATGTCACAATGCTAAATGTCAAAAATGAAAAGTGTCACCATGAAAAATGTCAAAAATAACAAATTTCAAGATGGCAAATGTCAAAGATGTCAAATGACAAATGTCACAATGCTAAATGTCAAAAATGAAAAGTGTCACCATGAAAAATGTCAAAAATGACAAATTTCAAGATGGCAAATGTCAAAACTGACAAATGTCACAATGCTAAATGTCAAAAATGATAAGTGTCACCATGAAAAATGTCAAAAATGACAAATTTCAAGATGGCAAATGTCCAAGATGTCAAATGACTAATGTCACAATGCTAAATGTAAAAAATGACAAATTTCAAGATGGCAAATCTCAAAGATGTCAAATGACAAATGTCACAATGCTAAATGTCCAAAATGAAAAGTGTCACCATGAAAAATGTCAAAAATGACAAATTTCAAGATGGCAAATGTCAAAGATGTCAAATGACAAATGTCACAATGCTAAATGTCAAAAATGAAAAGTGTCACCATGAAAAATGTCAAAAATGACAAATTTCAAGATGGCAAATGTCAAAGATGTCAAATGACAAATGTCACAATGCTAAATGTCAAAAATGAAAAGTGTCCCCATGAAAAATGTCAATAATGACAAATTTCAAGATGGCAAATGTCAAAGATGTCAAATGACAAATGTCACAATGCTAAATGTCAAAAATAAAAAGTGTCACCATGAAAAATGTTAAAAATGACAAATTTCAAGATGGCAAATGTCAAAGATGTCGAATATGACAAATGTCACAATGCTAAATGTCAAAAATGAAAAGTGTCACCATGAAAAATGTCAAAAATGACAAATTTCAAGATGGCAAATGTCAAAGATGTCGAATATGACAAATGTCACAATGCTAAATGTCAAAAATGAAAAGTGTCACCATGAAAAATGTCAAAAATGACAAATTTCAAGATGGCAAATGTCAAAGATGTCAAATGACAAATGTCACAATGCTAAATGTCAAAAATGAAAAGTGTCACCATGAAAAATGTCAAAAATGATAAATTTCAAGATGGCAAATATCAAAGATGTCAAATGACAAATGTCACAATGCTAAATGTCAAAAATGACAAATTTCAAGATGGCAAATGTCAAAGATGTCAAATGACAAATGTCACAATGCTAAATGTCAAAAATGAAAAGTGTCACCATGAAAAATGTCAAAAATGACAAATTTCAAGATGGCAAATGTCAAAGATGTCAAATGACAAATGTCACAATGCTAAATGTCAAAAATGAAAAGTGTCACCATGAAAAATGTCAAAAATAACAAATTTCAAGATGGCAAATGTCAAAGATGTCAAATGACAAATGTCACAATGCTAAATGTCAAAAATGAAAAGTGTCACCATGAAAATGTCAAAAATGACAAATTTCAAGATGGCAAATGTCAAAGATGTCAAATGACAAATGTCACAATGCTAAATGTCAAAAATGAAAAGTGTCACCATGAAAAATGTCAAAAATAACAAATTTCAAGATGGCAAATGTCAAAGATGTCAAATGACAAATGTCACAATGCTAAATGTCAAAAATGATAAGTGTCACCATGAAAAATGTCAAAAATGACAAATTTCAAGATGGCAAATGTTCAAGATGTCAAATGACAAATGTCACAATGCTAAATGTCAAAAATGACAAATTTCAAGATGGCAAATGTCAAAAATGTCAAATGACAAATGTCACAATGCTAAATGTCAAAAATGAAAAGTGTCAAAAATGACAAATTTCAAGATGGCAAATGTCACAATACTAAATGTCAAAAATGACAAATTTCAAGATGGCAAATGTCAAAGATGTCAAATGACAAATGTCACAATGCTAAATGTCAAAAATGAAAAGTGTCACCATGAAAAATGTCAAAAATGACAAATTTCAAGATGGCAAATGTCAAAGATGTCAAATGACAAATGTCACAATGCTAAATGTCAAAAATGAAAAGTGTCACCATGAAAAATGTCAAAAATGACAAATTTCAAGATGGCAAATGTCAAAACTGACAAATGTCACAATGCTAAATGTCAAAAATGACAAGTGTCACCATGAAAAATGTCAAAAATGACAAATTTCAAGATGGCAAATGTCCAAGATGTCAAATGACAAATGTCACAATGCTAAATGTCAAAAATGACAAATTTCAAGATGGCAAATGTCAAAGATGTCAAATGACAAATGTCACAATGCTAAATGACAAAAATGAAAAGGGGCACCATGAAAAATGTCAAAAATGACAAATTTCAAGATGGCAAATGTCAAAGATGTCAAATGACAAATGTCACAATGCTAAATGTCAAAAATGAAAAGTGTCACCCTGAAAAATGTCAAAAATGACAAATTTCAAGATGGCAAATATCAAAGATGTCAAATGACAAATGCCACAATGCTAAATGTCAAAAATGACAAATTTCAAGATGGCAAATGTCAAAGATGTCAAATGACAAATGTCACAATGCTAAATGTCAAAAATGAAAAGTGTCAAATTGAAAAATGTCAAAAATGACAAATTTCAAGATGGCAAATGTCAAAGATGTCAAATGACAAATGTCACAATGCTAAATGTCAAAAATGAAAAGTGTCACCATGAAAAATGTCAAAAATAACAAATTTCATGATGGCAAATGTCAAAGATGTCAAATGTCAAATGTCACAATGCTAAATGTCAAAAATAAAAAGTGTCACCATGAAAAATGTCAAAAATGACAAATTTCAAGATGGCAAATGTCAAAGATGTCAAATGACAAATGTCACAATGCTAAATGTTAAAAATGAAAAGTGTCACCATGAAAAATGTCAAAAATGACAAATTTCAAGATGGCAAATGTCCAAGATGTCAAATGACAAATGTCACAATGCTAAATGTCAAAAATGACAAATTTCAAGATGGCAAATGTCAAAGATGTCAAATGACAAATGTCACAATGCTAAATGTCAAAAATGAAAAGTGTCAAAATGAAAAATGTCAAAAATGACAAATTTCAAGATGACAAATGTCAAAGATGTCAAATGACAAATGTCACAATGCTAAATGTCAAAAATGAAAAGTGTCACCATGAAAAATGTCAAAAATGACAAATTTCAAGATGGCAAATGTCAAAACTGACAAATGTCACAATGCTAAATGTCAAAAATGATAAGTGTCACCATGAAAAATGTCAAAAATGACAAATTTCAAGATGGCAAATGTCCAAGATGTGAAATGACAAATGTCACAATGCTAAATGTCAAAAATGACAAATTTCAAGATGGCAAATGTCAAAGATGTCAAATGACAAATGTCACAATGCTAAATGTCAAAAATGAAAAGTGTCACCATGAAAAATGTTAAAAATGACAAATTTTAAGATGGAAAATGTCAAAGATGACAAATGACAAATGTCACAATGCTAAATGTCAAAAATGAAAAGTGTCACCATGAAAAATGTCAAAAATGACAAATTTCAAGATGGCAAATATCAAAGATGTCAAATGACAAATGTCACAATGCTAAATGTCAAAAATGACAAATTTCAAGATGGCAAATGTCAAAGATGTCAAATGACAAATGTCACAATGCTAAATGTCAAAAATGAAAAGTGTCACCATGAAAAATGTCAAAAATGACAAATTTCAAGATGGCAAATGTCAAAGATGTCAAATGACAAATGTCACAATGCTAAATGTCAAAAATGACAAATTTCAAGATGGCAAATGTCAAAGATGTCAAATGACAAATGTCACAATGCTAAATGTCAAAAATGAAAAGTGTCACCATGAAAAATGTCAAAAATGACAAATTTCAGGATGGCAAATGTCAAAGATGTCAAATGACAAATGTCACAATGCTAAATGTCAAAAATGAAAAGTGTCACCATGAAAAATGTCAAAAATAACAAATTTCAAGAGGGCAAATGTCAAAGATGTCAAATGACAAATGTCACAATGCTAAATGTCAAAAATGAAAAGAGTCACCATGAAAAATGTCAAAAATGACAAATTTCAAGATGGCAAATGTCAAAGATGTCAAATGACAAATGTCACAATGCTAAATGTCAAAAATGAAAAGTGTCACCATGAAAAATGTCAAAAATGACAAATTTCAAGATGGCAAATGTCAAAGATGTCAAATGACAAATGTCACAATGCTAAATGTCAAAAATGAAAAGTGTCACCATGAAAAATGTCAAAAATGACAAATTTTAAGATGGCAAATGTCCAAGATGTCAAATGACAAATGTCACAATGCTAAATGTCAAAAATGAAAAGTGTCACCATGAAAAATGTCAAAAATGACAAATTTCAAGATGGCAAATGTCAAAGATGTCAAATGACAAATGTCACAATGCTAAATGTCAAAAATGAAAAGTGTCAAAAATGACAAATTTCAAGATGGCAAATGTCTAAGATGTCAAATGACAAATGTCACAATGCTAAATGTCAAAAATGAAGTGTCACCGTGAAAAATGTCAAAAATGACAAATTTCAAGATGGCAAATTTCAAAGATGTCAAATGACAAATGTCACAATGCTAAATGTCAAAAATGAAAAGTGTCACCATGAAAAATGTCAAAAATGACAAATTTCAAGATGGCAATTATCAAAGATGTCAAATGACAAATGTCACAATGCTAAATGTCAAAAATGAAAAGTGTCCCCATGAAAAATGTCAATAATGACAAATTTCAAAATGGCAAATGTCAAAGATGTCAAATGACAAATGTCAAAAATGAAAAGTGTCACCATGAAAAATGTCAAAAATGACAAATTTCAAGATGGCAAATGTCAAAGATGTCGAATATGACAAATGTCACAATGCTAAATGTCAAAAATGAAAAGTGTCACCATGAAAAATGTCAAAAATGACAAATTTCAAGATGGCAAATGTCAAAGATGTCAAATGACAAATGTCACAATGCTAAATGTCAAAAATGAAAAGTGTCACCATGAAAAATGTCAAAAATGACAAATTTCAAGATGGCAAATATCAAAGATGTAAAATGACAAATGTCACAATGCTAAATGTCAAAAATGATAAATTTCAAGATGGCAAATGTCAAAGATGTCAAATGACAAATGTCACAATGCTAAATGTCAAAAATGAAAAGTGTCACCATGAAAAATGTCAAAAATGACAAATTTCAAGATGGCAAATGTCAAAGATGTCAAATGACAAATGTCACAATGCTAAATGTCAAAAATAAAAAGTGTCACCATGAAAAATGTCAAAAATAACAAATTTCAAGATGGCAAATGTCAAAGATGTCAAATGACAAATGTCACAATGCTAAATGTCAAAAATGAAAAGTGTCACCATGAAAAATGTCAAAAATGACAAATTTCAAGATGGCAAATGTCAAAGATGTCAAATGACAAATGTCACAATGCTAAATGGCAAAAATGAAAAGTGTCACCATGAAAAATGTCAAAAATAACAAATTTTAAGATGGCAAATGTCAAAGATGTCAAATGACAAATGTCACAATGCTAAATGTCAAAAATGAAAAGTGTCACCATGAAAAATGTCAAAAATGAAAAATTTCAAGATGGCAAATGTCAAAACTGACAAATGTCACAATGCTAAATGTCAAAAATGATAAGTGTCACCATAAAAAATGTCAAAAATGACAAATTTCAAGATGGCAAATGTCAAAGATGTCGAATGACAAATGTCACAATGCTAAATGTCAAAAATGAAAAGTATCACCATGAAAAATGTCAAAAATGACAAATTTCAAGATGGCAAATGTCAAAGATGTCAAATGACAAATGTCACAAAGCTAAATGTCAAAAATGAAAAGTGTCACCATGAAAAATGTCAAAAATAACAAATTTCAAGATGGCAAATGTCAAAGATGTCAAATGACAAATGTCACAATGCTAAATGTCAAAAATGAAAAGTGTCACCATGAAAAATGTCAAAAATGACAAATTTCAAGATGGCAAATGTCAAAGATGTCAAATGACAAATGTCACAATGCTAAATGTCAAAAATGAAAAGTGTCACCATGAAAAATGTCAAAAATGACAAATTTCAAGATGGCAAATGTCAAAGATGTCAAATGACAAATGTCACAATGCTAAATGTCAAAAATGAATAGTGTCACCATGAAAAATGTCAAAAATGACAAATTTCAAGATGGCAAATGTCAAAGATGTCAAATGACAAATGTCACAATGCTAAATGTCAAAAATGAAAAGTGTCACCATAAAAAATGTCAAAAATGACAAATTTCAAGATGGCAAATGTCAAAACTGACAAATGTCACAATGCTAAATGTCAAAAATGATAAGTGTCACCATGAAAAATGTCAAAAATGACAAATTTTAAGATGGCAAATGTCCAAGATGTCAAATGACAAATGTCACAATGCTAAATATCAAAAATGAAAAGTGTCACCATAAAAAATGTCAAAAATGACAAATTTCAAGATGGCAAATGTCAAAGATGTCAAATGACAAATGTCACAATGCTAAATGTCAAAAATGAAAAGTGTCAAAAATGACAAATTTCAAGATGGCAAATGTCTAAGGTGTCAAATGACAAATGTCACAATGCTAAATGTCAAAAATGAAAAGTGTCACCGTGAAAAATGTCAAAAATGACAAATTTCAAGATGGCAAATGTCAAAGATGTCAAATGACAAATGTCACAATGCTAAATGTCAAAAATGAAAAGTGTCACCATGAAAAATGTCAAAAATGACAAATTTCAAGATGGCAAATGTCAAAGATGTCGAATATGACAAATGTCACAATGCTAAATGTCAAAAATGAAAAGTGTCACCATGAAAAATGTCAAAAATGGCAAATTTCAAGATGGCAAATGTCAAAGATGTCAAATGACAAATGTCACAATGCTAAATGTCAAAAATGAAAAGTGTCACCATAAAAAATGTCAAAAATGACAAATTTCAAGATGGCAAATATCAAAGATGTCAAATGACAAATGTCACAATGCTAAATGTCAAAAATGACAAATTTCAAGATGGCAAATGTCAAAGATGTCAAATGACAAATGTCACAATGCTAAATGTCAAAAATGAAAAGTGTCACCATGAAAAATGTCAAAAATGACAAATTTCAAGATGGCAAATGTCAAAGATGTCAAATGACAAATGTCACAATGCTAAATGTCAAAAATGAAAAGTGTCACCTTGAAAAATGTCAAAAATAACAAATTTCAAGATGGCAAATGTCAAAGATGTCAAATGACAAATGTCACAATGCTAAATGTCAAAAATGAAAAGTGTCATCATGAAAAATGTCAAAAATGACAAATTTCAAGATGGCAAATGTCAAAGATGTCAAATGACAAATGTCACAATGCTAAATGTCAAAAATGAAAAGTCTCCCCATGAAAAATGTCAATAATGTCAAATTTCAAGATGGCAAATGTCAAAGATGTCAAATGACAAATGTCACAATGCTAAATGTCAAAAATAAAAAAGTGTCACCATGAAAAATGTCAAAAATGACAAATTTCAAGATGGCAAATGTCAAAGATGTCGAATATGACAAATGTCACAATGCTAAATGTCAAAAATGAAAAGTGTCACCATGAAAAATGTCAAAAATGACAAATTTCAAGATGGCAAATGTCAAAGATGTCAAATGACAAATGTCACAATGCTAAATGTCAAAAATGAAAAGTGTCACCATGAAAAATGTCAAAAATGACAAATTTCAAGATGGCAAATATCAAAGATGTCAAATGACAAATGTCACAATGCTAAATGTCAAAAATGACAAATTTCAAGACGGCAAATGTCAAAGATGTCAAATGACAAATGTCACAATGCTAAATGTCAAAAATGAAAAGTGTCACCATGAAAAATGTCAAAAATGACAAATTTCAAGATGGCAAATGTCAAAGATGTCAAATGACAAATGTCACAATGCTAAATGTCAAAAATGAAAAGTGTCACCTTGAAAAATGTCAAAAATAACAAATTTTAAGATGGCAAATGTCAAAGATGTCAAATGACAAATGTCACAATGCTAAATGTCAAAAATGAAAAGTGTCATCATGAAAAATGTCAAAAATGACAAATTTCAAGATGGCAAATGTCAAAGATGTCAAATGACAAATGTCACAATGCTAAATGTCAAGAATGAAAAGTGTCACCATGAAAAATGTCAAAAATAACAAATTTCAAGATGGCAAATGTCAAAGATGTCAAATGACAAATGTCACAATGCTAAATCTCAAAAATGAAAAGTGTCACCATGAAAAATGTCAAAAATGACAAATTTCAAGATGGCAAATGTCAAAGATGTCAAATGACAAATGTCACAATGCTAAATGTCAAAAATGAAAAGTGTCACCATGAAAAATGTCAAAAATAACAAATTTCAAGATGGCAAATGTCAAAGATGTCAAATGACAAATGTCACAATGCTAAATGTCAAAAATGAAAAGTGTCACCATGAAAAATGTCAAAAATGACAAATTTCAAGATGGCAAATGTCAAAACTGACAAATGTCACAATGCTAATGTCAAAAATGATAAGTGTCACCATGAAAAATGTCAAAAATGACAAATTTCAAGATGGCAAATGTCCAAGATGTCAAATGACAAATGTCACAATGCTAAATGTAAAAAATGACAAATTTCAAGATGGCAAATCTCAAAGATGTCAAATGACAAATGTCACAATGCTAAATGTCAAAAATGAAAAGTGTCACCATGAAAAATGTCAAAAATGACAAATTTCAAGATGGCAAATGTCAAAGATGTCAAATGACAAATGTCACAATGCTAAATGTCAAAAATGAAAAGTGTCACCATGAAAAATGTCAAAAATGACAAATTTCAAGATGGCAAATATCAAAGATGTCAAATGACAAATGTCACAATGCTAAATGTCAAAAATGACAAATTTCAAGATGGCAAATGTCAAAGATGTCAAATGACAAATGTCACAATGCTAAATGTCAAAAATGAAAAGTGCCACCATGAAAAATGTCAAAAATGACAAATTTCAAGATGGCAAATCTCCAAGATGTCAAATGACAAATGTCACAATGCTAAATGTCAAAAATGACAAATTTCAAGATGGCAAATGTCAAAGATGTCAAATGACAAACGTCACAATGCTAATTGTCAAAAATGAAAAGTGTCACCATGAAAAATGTCAAAAATGACAAATTTCAAGATGGCAAATGTCAAAGATGTCAAATGACAAATGTCACAATGCTAAATGTCAAAAATGAAAAGTGTCACCATGAAAAATGTCAAAAATAACAAATTTTAATATGGCAAATGTCAAAGATGTCAAATGACAAATGTCACAATGCTAAATGTCAAAAATGAAAAGTGTCACCATGAAAAATGTCAAAAATGACAAATTTCAAGATGGCAAATGTCAAAGAGGTCAAATGACAAATGTCACAATGCTAAATGTCAAAAATGAAAAGTGTCACCGTAAAAAATGTCAAAAATAACAAATTTCAAGATGGCAAATGTCAAAGATGTCAAATGACAAATGTCACAATGCTAAATGTCAAAAATGAAAAGTGTCACCATGAAAAATGTCAAAAATGACAAATTTCAAGATGGCAAATGTCAAAGATGTCAAATGACAAATGTCACAATGCTGAATGTCAAAAATGAAAAGTGTCACCATGAAAAATGTCAAAAATGACAAATTTCAAGATGGCAAATGTCAAAGATGTCAAATGACAAATGTCACAATGCTAAATGTCAAAAATGAAAAGTGTCACCATGAAAAATGTCAAAAATAACAAATTTCAAGAGGGCAAATGTCAAAGATGTCAAATGACAAATGTCACAATGCTAAATGTCAAAAATGAAAAGAGTCACCATGAAAAATGTCAAAAATGACAAATTTCAAGATGGCAAATGTCAAAGATGTCAAATGACAAATGTCACAATGCTAAATGTCAAAAATGAAAAGTGTCACCATGAAAAATGTCAAAAATGACAAATTTCAAGATGGCAAATGTCAAAACTGACAAATGTCACAATGCTAAATGTCAAAAATGATAAGTGTCACCATGAAAAATGTCAAAAATGACAAATTTCAAGATGGCAAATGTCCAAGATGTCAAATGACAAATGTCACAATGCTAAATGTCAAAAATGAAAAGTGTCACCATGAAAAATGTCAAAAATGACAAATTTCAAGATGGCAAATGTCAAAGATGTCAAATGACAAATGTCACAATTTGTTAAAATTTAGTGTCCTTATTTTGTAAATTAGAATGATGATAGTGGATTGAGGACAGGAAAAGAAAAATCAAAGCTTTTATTAAATTGCCGACGTTTCGACGTTTATTGTCGTCTTTTTCAAGGCTAAAATACATTTTATATAGATGCTATTATATAATAATAAGAAAAAAAAAATGTTAAAATAAAAACATAATATCACACACACAAAAAAAAATTAAATAAATTATAAAATATATATGTACCTTTTTAATTAGATATGCTTTTTTATGCCTTTGATAATAATTAAACTATTGTAAACATATACAATACGTATAAAATCAATGGTTGATATAAAAAATTTTTTGAAATTTAATTTGACGTTTTATATTTGATAGTCCAGTATATGATTGTAAATTATCTAGTACGGTCATAATTTTCTTTGTATTTTTTTAAAATGTATGTATATATATTACTCAATTGTTCAGTGTCCGTTCGTAAATTTATTGTATTGTTTATATTAATATATACCATTTCACTTATAGTTCGTTTATAATAATTTGTTTCTTTGTCTAATATTATAGGAAGATCAAAATTAAAATTATGACCGATATCAAAATGATGTTTTGCTAGAGCTGTTTTATCAAGTTTTTCTTTATTTTTTTCTCTACAGTCATATTGGTGTTGATATAAACGATTTTTAAGTAATTGTTTTGTCATACCTATGTAACATTTGTCACAGTCTTTACAATTTATTTTATAAATAAGTTCTGAACAGTTTTGAATTGGTGTTATGTCCTTTAATTTAGTAAATAGTTTTTCTGTTGTGTTAATAGGATAAAAAACAAGTTGTATATTTTTAGTTTCATTAGTATTTTTAAAAATTGCATTAAAAATACTAATGAAACTGAAAATATACAACTTGTTTTTTATCCTATTAACACAACAGAAAAACTATTTACTAAATTAAAGGACATAACACCAATTCAAAACTGTTCAGAACTTATTTATAAAATAAATTGTAAAGACTGTGACAAATGTTACATAGGTATGACAAAACAATTACTTAAAAATCGTTTATATCAACACCAATATGACTGTAGAGAAAAAAATAAAGAAAAACTTGATAAAACAGCTCTAGCAAAACATCATTTTGATATCGGTCATAATTTTAATTTTGATCTTCCTATAATATTAGACAAAGAAACAAATTATTATAAACGAACTATAAGTGAAATGGTATATATTAATATAAACAATACAATAAATTTACGAACGGACACTGAACAATTGAGTAATATATATACATACATTTTAAAAAAATACAAAGAAAATTATGACCGTACTAGATAATTTACAATCATATACTGGACTATCAAATATAAAACGTCAAATTAAATTTCAAAAAATTTTTTATATCAACCATTGATTTTATACGTATTGTATATGTTTACAATAGTTTAATTATTATCGAAGGCATAAAAAAGCATATCTAATTAAAAAGGTACATATATATTTTATAATTTATTTAATTTTTTTTTTGTGTGTGTGATATTATGTTTTTATTTTAACATTTTTTTTTTCTTATTATTATATAATAGCATCTATATAAAATGTATTTTAGCCTTGAAAAAGACGACAATAAACGTCGAAACGTCGGCAATTTAATAAAAGCTTTGATTTTTCTTTGCCTGTCCTCAATCCACTATCATCATTCTAAATGTCACAATGCTAAATGTCAAAAATGAAAAGTGTCAAAAATGACAAATTTGAAGATGGCAAATGTCTAAGATGTCAAATGACAAATGTCACAATGCTAAATGTCAAAAATGAAAAGTGTCACCGTGAAAAATGTCAAAAATGACAAATTTCAAGATGGCAAATTTCAAAGATGTCAAATGACAAATGTCACAATGCTAAATGTCAAAAATGAAAAGTGTCACCATGAAAAATGTCAAAAATGACAAATTTCAAGATGGCAAATATCAAAGATGTCAAATGACAAATGTCACAATGCTAAATGTCAAAAATGAAAAGTGTCCCCTTGAAAAATGTCAATAATGACAAATTTCAAGATGGCAAATGTCAAAGATGTCAAATGACAAATGTCAAAAATGAAAAGTGTCACCATGAAAAATGTCAAAAATGACAAATTTCAAGATGGCAAATGTCAAAGATGTCGAATATGACAAATGTCACAATGCTAAATGTCAAAAATGAAAAGTGTCACCATGAAAAATGTCAAAAATGACAAATTTCAAGATGGCAAATGTCAAAGATGTCAAATGACTAATGTCACAATGCTAAATGTCAAAAATGAAAAGTGTCACCATGAAAAATGTCAAAAATGACAAATTTCAAGATGGCAAATATCAAAGATGTCAAATGACAAATGTCACAATGCTAAATGTCAAAAATGACAAATTTCAAGATGGCAAATGTCAAAGATGTCAAATGACAAATGTTACAATGCTAAATGTCAAAAATGAAAAGTGTCACCATGAAAAATGTCAAAAATGACAAATTTTAAGATGGCAAATGTCAAAGATGTCAAATGACAAATGTCACAATGCTAAATGTCAAAAATGAAAAGTGTCACCATGAAAAATGTCAAAAATAACAAATTTCAAGATGGCAAATGTCAAAGATGTCAAATGACAAATGTCACAATGCTAAATGTCAAAAATGAAAAGTGTCACCATGAAAAATGTCAAAAATGACAAATTTCAAGATGGCAAATGTCAAAGATGTCAAATGACAAATGTCACAATGCTAAATGTCAAAAATGAAAAGTGTCACCATGAAAAATGTCAAAAATAACAA
This sequence comes from Altica lythri, assembly GCA_964028335.1. Taxonomy (NCBI): domain Eukaryota; kingdom Metazoa; phylum Arthropoda; class Insecta; order Coleoptera; family Chrysomelidae; genus Altica; species Altica lythri. Next base: position 8,782,763 of record OZ034800.1, on the reverse strand, counting down.
ATTTTAAGATGGCAAATGTCAAAGATGTCAAATGACAAATGTCACAATGCTAAATGTCAAAAATGAAAAGTGTCACCATGAAAAATGTCAAAAATGAAAAATTTCAAGATGGCAAATGTCAAAACTGACAAATGTCACAATGCTAAATGTCAAAAATGATAAGTGTCACCATAAAAAATGTCAAAAATGACAAATTTCAAGATGTCAAATGTCAAAGATATCAAATGACAAATGTCACAATGCTAAATGTCAAAAATGAAAAGTGTCACCATGAAAAATGTCAAAAATGACAAATTTCAAGATGGCAAATGTCAAAGATGTCAAATGACAAATGTCACAAAGCTAAATGTCAAAAATGAAAAGTGTCACCATGAAAAATGTCAAAAATAACAAATTTCAAGATGGCAAATGTCAAAGATGTCAAATGACAAATGTCACAATGCTAAATGTCAAAAATGAAAAGTGTCACCATGAAAAATGTCAAAAATGACAAATTTCAAGATAGCAAATGTCAAAGATGTCAAATGACAAATGTCACAATGCTAAATGTCAAAAATGAAAAGTGTCACCATGAAAAATGTCAAAAATGACAAATTTCAAGATAGCAAATGTCAAAGATGTCAAATGACAAATGTCACAATGCTAAATGTCAAAAATGAAAAGTGTCACCATGAAAAATGTCAAAAATGACAAATTTCAAGATGGCAAATGTCAAAGATGTCAAATGACAAATGTCACAATGCTAAATGTCAAAAATGAAAAGTGTCACCATGAAAAATGTCAAAAATGACAAATTTCAAGATGGCAAATGTCCAAGATGTCAAATGACAAATGTCACAATGCTAAATGTCAAAAATGAAAAGTGTCACCATGAAAAATGTCAAAAATGACAAATTTCAAGATGGCAAATGTCAAAGATGTCAAATGACAAATGTCACAATGCTAAATGTCAAAAATGACAAATTTCAAGATGGCAAATGTCTAAGGTGTCAAATGACAAATGTCACAATGCTAAATGTCAAAAATGAAAAGTGTCACCGTGAAAAATGTCAAAAATGACAAATTTCAAGATGGCAAATGTCAAAGATGTCGAATATGACAAATGTCACAATGCTAAATGTCAAAAATGAAAAGTGTCACCATGAAAAATGTCAAAAATAACAAATTTCAAGAGGGCAAATGTCAAAGATGTCAAATGACAAATGTCACAATGCTAAATGTCAAAAATGAAAAGAGTCACCATGAAAAATGTCAAAAATGACAAATTTCAAGATGGCAAATGTCAAAGATGTCAAATGACAAATGTCACAATGCTAAATGTCAAAAATGAAAAGTGTCACCATGAAAAATGTCAAAAATGACAAATTTCAAGATGGCAAATGTCAAAGATGTCAAATGACAAATGTCACAATGCTAAATGTCAAAAATGAAAAGTGTCACCATGAAAAATGTCAAAAATGACAAATTTCAAGATGGCAAATGTCAAAGATGTCAAATGACAAATGTCACAATGCTAAATGTCAAAAATGAAAAGTGTCACCATGAAAAATGTCAAAAATGAAAAGTGTCACCGTGAAAAATGCCAAAAATAACAAATTTCAAGATGGCAAATGTCAAAGATGTCAAATGACAGATGTCACAATGCTAAATGTCAAAAATGAGAAGTGTCACCATGAAAAATGTCAAAAATGACAAATTTCAAGATGGCAAATGTCAAAGATGTCAAATGACAAATGTCACAATGCTAAATGTCAAAAATGAAAAGTGTCACCATGAAAAATGTCAAAAATGACAAATTTCAAGATGGCAAATTTCAAAGATGTCAAATGACAAATGTCACAATGCTAAATGTCAAAAATGAAAAGTGTCACCATGAAAAATGTCAAAAATGATAAATTTCAAGATGGCAAATGTCAAAGATGTCAAATGACAAATGTCACAATGCTAAATGTCAAAAATGAAAAGTGTCACCATGAAAAATGTCAAAAATGACAAATTTCAAGATGGCAAATGTCAAAACTGACAAATGTCACAATGCTAAATGTCAAAAATGATAAGTGTCACCATGAAAAATGTCAAAAATGACAAATTTCAAGATGGCAAATGTCCAAGATGTCAAATGACAAATGTCACAATGCTAAATGTCAAAAATGAAAAGTGTCACCATGAAAAATGTCAAAAATGACAAATTTCAAGATGGCAAATGTCAAAGATGTCAAATGACAAATGTCACAATGCTAAATGTCAAAAATGAAAAGTGTCAAAAATGACAAATTTCAAGATGGCAAATGTCTAAGAAGTCAAATGACAAATGTCACAATGCTAAATGTCAAAAATGAAAAGTGTCACCGTGAAAAATGTCAAAAATGACAGATTTCAAGATGGCAAATTTCAAAGATGTCAAATGACAAATGTCACAATGCTAAATGTCAAAAATGAAAAGTGTCACCATGAAAAATGTCAAAAATGACAAATTTCAAGATGGCAAATATCAAAGATGTCAAATGACAAATGTCACAATGCTAAATGTCAAAAATGAAAAGTGTCCCCATGAAAAATGTCAATAATGACAAATTTCAAGATGCAAATGTCAAAGATGTCAAATGACAAATGTCAAAAATGAAAAGTGTCACCATGAAAAATGTCAAAAATGACAAATTTCAAGATGGCAAATGTCAAAGATGTCGAATATGACAAATGTCACAATGCTAAATGTCAAAAATGAAAAGTGTCACCATGAAAAATGTCAAAAATGACAAATTTCAAGATGGCAAATGTCAAAGATGTCAAATGACAAATGTCACAATGCTAAATGTCAAAAATGAAAAGTGTCACCATGAAAAATGTCAAAAATGAGAAATTTCAAGATGGCAAATATCAAAGATGTCAAATGACAAATGTCACAATGCTAAATGTCAAAAATGACAAATTTCAAGATGGCAAATGTCAAAGATGTCAAATGACAAATGTCACAATGCTAAATGTCAAAATTGAAAAGTGTCACCATGAAAAATGTCAAAAATGACAAATTTTAAGATGGCAAATGTCAAAGATGTCAAATGACAAATGTCACAATGCTAAATGTCAAAAATGAAAAGTGTCACCATGAAAAATGTCAAAAATAACAAATTTCAAGATGGCAAATGTCAAAGATGTCAAATGACAAATGTCACAATGCTAAATGTCAAAAATGAAAAGTGTCACCATGAAAAATGTCAAAAATGACAAATTTCAAGATGGCAAATGTCAAAGATGTCAAATGACAAATGTCACAATGCTAAATGTCAAAAATGAAAAGTGTCACCATGAAAAATTTCAAAAATAACAAATTTTAAGATGGCAAATGTCAAAGATGTCAAATGACAAATGTCACAATGCTAAATGTCAAAAATGAAAAGTGTCACCATGAAAAATGTCAAAAATGAAAAATTTCAAGATGGCAAATGTCAAAACTGACAAATGTCACAATGCTAAATGTCAAAAATGATAAGTGTCACCATAAAAAATGTCAAAAATGACAAATTTCAGGATGGCAAATGTCAAAGATGTCAAATGACAAATGTCACAATGCTAAATGTCAAAAATGAAAAGTGTCACCATGAAAAATGTCAAAAATGACAAATTTCAAGATGGCAAATGTCAAAGATGTCAAATAACAAATGTCACAAAGCTAAATGTCAAAAATGAAAAGTGTCACCATGAAAAATGTCAAAAATAACAAATTTCAAGATGGCAAATGTCAAAGATGTCAAATGACAAATGTCACAATGCTAAATGTCAAAAATAAAAAGTGTCACCATGAAAAATGTCAAAAATGACAAATTTCAAGATGGCAAATGTCAAAGATGTCAAATGACAAATGTCACAATGCTAAATGTCAAAAATGAAAAGTGTCACCATGAAAAATGTCAAAAATGACAAATTTCAAGATAGCAAATGTCAAAGATGTCAAATGACAAATGTCACAATGCTAAATGTCAAAAATGAAAAGTGTCACCATGAAGAATATCAAAAATGACAAATTTCAAGATGGCAAATGTCAAAGATGTCAAATGACAAATGTCACAATGCTAAATGTCAGAAATAAAAAGTGTCACCATAAAAAATGTCAAAAATGACAAATTTCAAGATGGCAAATGTCAAAACTGACAAATGTCACAATGCTAAATGTCAAAAATGATAAGTGTCACCATGAAAAATGTCAAAAATGACAAATTTCAAGATGGCAAATGTCCAAGATGTCAAATGACAAATGTCACAATGCTAAATGTCAAAAATGAAAAGTGTCACCATGAAAAATGTCAAAAATGACAAATTTCAAGATGGCAAATGTCAAAGATGTCAAGTGACAAATGTCACAATGCTAAATGTCAAAAATGAAAAGTGTCAAAAATGACAAATTGCAAGATGGCAAATGTCTAAGGTGTCAAATGACAAATGTCACAATGCTAAATGTCAAAAATGAAAAGTGTCACCGTGAAAAATGTCAAAAATGACAAATTTCAAGATGGCAAATGTCAAAGATGTCAAATGACAAATGTCACAATGCTAAATGTCAAAAATGAAAAGTGTCACCATGAAAAATGTCAAAAATGACAAATTTCAAGATGGCAAATGTCAAAGATGTCAAATGACAAATGTCACAATGCTAAATGTCAAAAATGAAAAGTGTCCCCATGAAAAATGTCAATAATGACAAATTTCAAGATGGCAAATGTCAAAGATGTCAAATGACAAATGTCACAATGCTAAATGTCAAAAATGAAAAGTGTCACCATGAAAAATGTCAAAAATTACAAATTTCAAGATGGCAAATGTCAAAGATGTCGAATATGACAAATGTCACAATGCTAAATGTCAAAAATAAAAAGTGTCACCATGAAAAATGTCAAAAATGACAAATTTTAAGATGGCAAATGTCAAAGATGTCAAATGACAAATGTCACAATGCTAAATGTCAAAAATGAAAAGTGTCACCATGAAAAATGTCAAAAATGACAAATTTCAAGATGGCAAATATCAAAGATGTCAAATGACAAATGTCACAATGCTAAATGTCAAAAATGACAAATTTCAAGATGGCAAATGTCAAAGATGTCAAATGACAAATGTCACAATGCTAAATGTCAAAAATGAAAAGTGTCACCATGAAAAATGTCAAAAATGACAAATTTCAAGATGGCAAATGTCAAAGATGTCAAATGACAAATGTCACAATGCTAAATTTCAAAAATGAAAAGTGTCACCTTGAAAAATGTCAAAAATAACAAATTTCAAGATGGCAAATGTCAAAGATGTCAAATGACAAATGTCACAATGCTAAATGTCAAAAATGAAAAGTGTCACCATGAAAAATGTCAAAAATGACAAATTTCAAGATGGCAAATGTCAAAGATGTCAAATGACAAATGTCACAATGCTAAATGTCAAAAATGAAAAGTGTCACCATGAAAAATGTCAAAAATAACAAATTTCAAGATGGCAAATGTCAAAGATGTCAAATGACAAATGTCACAATGCTAAATCTCAAAAATGAAAAGTGTCACCATGAAAAATGTCAAAAATGACAAATTTCAAGATGGCAAATGTCAAAGATGTCAAATGACAAATGTCACAATGCTAAATGTCAAAAATGAAAAGTGTCACCATGAAAAATGTCAAAAATAACAAATTTCAAGATGGCAAATGTCAAAGATGTCAAATGACAAATGTCACAATGCTAAATGTCAAAAATGAAAAGTGTCACCATGAAAAATGTCAAAAATGACAAATTTCAAGATGGCAAATGTCAAAACTGACAAATGTCACAATGCTAAATGTCAAAAATGATAAGTGTCACCATGAAAAATGTCAAAAATGACAAATTTCAAGATGGCAAATGTCCAAGATGTCAAATGACAAATGTCACAATGCTAAATGTAAAAAATGACAAATTTCAAGATGGCAAATCTCAAAGATGTCAAATGACAAATGTCACAATGCTAAATGTCAAAAATGAAAAGTGTCACCATGAAAAATGTCAAAAATGACAAATTTCAAGATGGCAAATGTCAAAGATGTCAAATGACAAATGTCACAATGCTAAATGTCAAAAATGAAAAGTGTCACCATGAAAAATGTCAAAAATGACAAATTTCAAGATGGCAAATATCAAAGATGTCAAATGACAAATGTCACAATGCTAAATGTCAAAAATGACAAATTTCAAGATGGCAAATGTCAAAGATGTCAAATGACAAATGTCACAATGCTAAATGTCAAAAATGAAAAGTGTCACCATGAGAAATGTCAAAAATGACAAATTTCAAGATGGCAAATGTCCAAGATGTCAAATGACAAATGTCACAATGCTAAATGTCAAAAATGACAAATTTCAAGATGGCAAATGTCAAAGATGTCAAATGACAAACGTCACAATGGTAAATGCCAAAATGAAAAGTGTCACCATGAAAAATGTCAAAAATGACAAATTTCAAGATGGCAAATGTCAAAGATGTCAAATGACAAATGTCACAATGCTAAATGTCAAAAATGAAAAGTGTCACCATGAAAAATGTCAAAAATGACAAATTTCAAGATGGCAAATGTCAAAGATGTCAAATGACAAATGTCACAATGCTAAATGTCAAAAATGAAAAGTGTCACCATGAAAAATGTCAAAAATGACAAATTTCAAGATGGCAAATGTCAAAGATGTCAAATGACAAATGTCACAATGCTAAATGTCAAAAATGAAAAGTGTCACCATGAAAAATGTCAAAAATGACAAATTTCAAGATGGCAAATGTCAAAGATGTCAAATGACAAATGTCACAATGCTAAATGTCAAAAATGAAAAGTGTCACCATAAAAAATGTCAAAAATGACAAATTTCAAGATGGCAAATGTCAAAACTGACAAATGTCACAATGCTAAATGTCAAAAATGATAAGTGTCACCATGAAAAATGTCAAAAATGACAAATTTCAAGATGGCAAATGTCCAAGATGTCAAATGACAAATGTCACAATGCTACATGTCAAAAATGAAAAGTGTCACCATGAAAAATGTCAAAAATGACAAATTTCAAGATGGCAAATATCAAAGATGTCAAATGACAAATGTCACAATGCTAAATGTCAAAAATGAAAAGTGTCAAAAATGACAAATTTTAAGATGGCAAATGTCTAAGGTGTCAAATGACAAATGTCACAATGCTAAATGTCAAAAATAAAAAGTGTCACCGTGAAAAATGTCAAAAATGACAAATTTCAAGATGGCAAATGTCAAAGATGTCAAATGACAAATGTCACAATGCTAAATGTCAAAAATGATAAGTGTCACCATGAAAAATGTCAAAAATGACAAATTTCAAGATGGCAAATGTCAAAGATGTCAAATGACAAATGTCACAATGCTAAATGTCAAAAATGAAAAGTGTCCCCATGAAAAATGTCAATAATGACAAATTTCAAGATGGCAAATGTCAAAGATGTCAAATGACAAATGTCACAATGCTAAATGTCAAAAATGAAAAGTGTGACCATGAAAAATGTCAAAAATGACAAATTTCAAGATGGCAAATGTCAAAGATGTCGAATATGACAAATGTCACAATGCTAAATGTCAAAAATGAAAAGTGTCACCATGAAAAATGTCAAAAATGACAAATTTCAAGATGGCAAATGTCAAAGATGTCAAATGACAAATGTCACAATGCTAAATGTCAAAAATGAAAAGTGTTACCATGAAAAATGTCAAAAATGACAAATTTCAAAATGGCAAATATCAAAGATGTCAAATGACAAATGTCACAATGCTAAATGTCAAAAATGACAAATTTCAAGATGGCAAATGTCAAAGATGTCAAATGACAAATGTCACAATGCTAAATGTCAAAAATGAAAAGTGTCACCATGAAAAATGTCAAAAATGACAAATTTCAAGATGGCAAATGTCAAAGATGTCAAATGACAAATGTCACAATGCTAAATGTCAAAAATGAAAAGTTTCACCATGAAAAATGTCAAAAATGACAAATTTCAAGATGGCAAATGTCAAAGATGTCAAATGACAAATGTCACAATGCTAAATGTCAAAAATGAAAAGTGTCACCATGAAAAATTTCAAAAATAACAAATTTTAAGATGGCAAATGTCAAAGATGTCAAATGACAAATGTCACAATGCTAAATGTCAAAAATGAAAAGTGTCACCATGAAAAATGTCAAAAATGAAAAATTTCAAGATGGCAAATGTCAAAACTGACAAATGTCACAATGCTAAATGTCAAAAATGATAAGTGTCACCATAAAAAATGTCAAAAATGACAAATTTCAAGATGGCAAATGTCAAAGATGTCAAATGACAAATGTCACAATGCTAAATGTCAAAAATGAAAAGTGTCACCATGAAAAATGTCAAAAATGACAAATTTCAAGATGGCAAATGTCAAAGATGTCAAATAACAAATGTCACAAAGCTAAATGTCAAAAATGAAAAGTGTCACCATGAAAAATGTCAAAAATAACAAATTTCAAGATGGCAAATGTCAAAGATGTCAAATGACAAATGTCACAATGCTAAATGTCAAAAATGAAAAGTGTCACCATGAAAAATGTCAAAAATGACAAATTTCAAGATGGCAAATGTCAAAGATGTTAAATGACAAATGTCACAATGCTAAATGTCAAAAATGAAAAGTGTCACCATGAAAAATGTCAAAAATGACAAATTTCAAGATAGCAAATGTCAAAGATGTCAAATGACAAATGTCACAATGCTAAATGTCAAAAATGAAAAGTGTCACCATGAAGAATATCAAAAATGACAAATTTCAAGATGGCAAATGTCAAAGATGTCAAATGACAAATGTCACAATGCTAAATGTCAAAAATAAAAAGTGTCACCATAAAAAATGTCAAAAATGACAAATTTCAAGATGGCAAATGTCAAAACTGACAAATGTCACAATGCTAAATGTCAAAAATGATAAGTGTCACCATGAAAAATGTCAAAAATGACAAATTTCAAGATGGCAAATGTCCAAGATGTCAAATGACAAATGTCACAATGCTAAATGTCAAAAATGAAAAGTGTCACCATGAAAAATGTCAAAAATGACAAATTTCAAGATGGCAAATGTCAAAGATGTCAAGTGACAAATGTCACAATGCTAAATGTCAAAAATGAAAAGTGTCAAAAATGACAAATTTCAAGATGGCAAATGTCTAAGGTGTCAAATGACAAATGTCACAATGCTAAATGTCAAAAATGAAAAGTGTCACCGTGAAAAATGTCAAAAATGACAAATTTCAAGATGGCAAATGTCAAAGATGTCAAATGACAAATGTCACAATGCTAAATGTCAAAAATAAAAAGTGTCACCATGAAAAATGTCAAAAATGACAAATTTCAAGATGGCAAATGTCAAAGATGTCAAATGACAAATGTCACAATGATAAATGTCAAAAATGAAAAGTGGCCCCATGAAAAATGTCAATAATGACAAATTTCAAGATGGCAAATGTCAAAGATGTCAAATGACAAATGTCACAATGCTAAATGTCAAAAATGAAAAGTGTCACCATGAAAAATGTCAAAAATGACAAATTTCAAGATGGCAAATGTCAAAGATGTCGAATATGACAAATGTCACAATGCTAAATGTCAAAAATAAAAAGTGTCACCATGAAAAATGTCAAAAATGACAAATTTCAAGATGGCAAATGTCAAAGATGTCAAATGACAAATGTCACAATGCTAAATGTCAAAAATGAAAAGTGTCACCATGAAAAATGTCAAAAATGAAAAATTTCAAGATGGCAAATATCAAAGATGTCAAATGACAAATGTCACAATGCTAAATGTCAAAAATGACAAATTTCAAGATGGCAAATGTCAAAGATGTCAAATGACAAATGTCACAATGCTAAATGTCAAAAATGAAAAGTGTCACCATGAAAAATGTCAAAAATGACAAATTTCAAGATGGCAAATGTCAAAGATGTCAAATGACAAATGTCACAATGCTAAATGTCAAAAATGAAAAGTGTCACCTTGAAAAATGTCAAAAATAACAAATTTCAAGATGGCAAATGTCAAAGATGTCAAATGACAAATGTCACAATGCTAAATGTCAAAAATGAAAAGTGTCACCATGAAAAATGTCAAAAATGACAAATTTCAAGATGGCAAATGTCAAAGATGTCAAATGACAAATGTCACAATGCTAAATGTCAAAAATGAAAAGTGTCACCATGAAAAATGTCAAAAATAACAAATTTCAAGATGGCAAATGTCAAAGATGTCAAATGACAAATGTCACAATGCTAAATCTCAAAAATGAAAAGTGTCACCATGAAAAATGTCAAAAATGACAAATTTCAAGATGGCAAATGTCAAAGATGTCAAATGACAAATGTCACAATGCTAAATGTCAAAAATGAAAAGTGTCACCATGAAAAATGTCAAAAATAACAAATTTCAAGATGGCAAATGTCAAAGATGTCAAATGACAAATGTCACAATGCTAAATGTCAAAAATGAAAAGTGTCACCATGAAAAATGTCAAAAATGACAAATTTCAAGATGGCAAATGTCAAAACTGACAAATGTCACAATGCTAAATGTCAAAAATGATAAGTGTCACCATGAAAAATGTCAAAAATGACAAATTTCAAGATGGCAAATGTCCAAGATGTCAAATGACAAATGTCACAATGCTAAATGTAAAAAATGACAAATTTCAAGATAGCAAATCTCAAAGATGTCAAATGACAAATGTCACAATGCTAAATGTCAAAAATGAAAAGTGTCACCATGAAAAATGTCAAAAATGACAAATTTCAAGATGGCAAATGTCAAAGATGTCAAATGACAAATGTCACAATGCTAAATGTCAAAAATGAAAAGTGTCACCATGAAAAATGTCAAAAATGACAAATTTCAAGATGGCAAATATCAAAGATGTCAAATGACAAATGTCACAATGCTAAATGTCAAAAATGACAAATTTCAAGATGGCAAATGTCAAAGATGTCAAATGACAAATGTCACAATGCTAAATGTCAAAAATGAAAAGTGTCACCATGAGAAATGTCAAAAATGACAAATTTCAAGATGGCAAATGTCCAAGATGTCAAATGACAAATGTCACAATGCTAAATGTCAAAAATGACAAATTTCAAGATGGCAAATGTCAAAGATGTCAAATGACAAACGTCACAATGGTAAATGCCAAAATGAAAAGTGTCACCATGAAAAATGTCAAAAATGACAAATTTCAAGATGGCAAATGTCAAAGATGTCAAATGACAAATGTCACAATGCTAAATGTCAAAAATGAAAAGTGTCACCATGAAAAATGTCAAAAATGACAAATTTCAAGATGGCAAATATCAAAGATGTCAAATGACAAATGTCACAATGCTAAATGTCAAAAATGACAAATTTCAAGATGGCAAATGTCAAAGATGTCAAATGACAAATGTCACAATGCTAAATGTCAAAAATGAAAAGTGTCACCATGAGAAATGTCAAAAATGACAAATTTCAAGATGGCAAATGTCCAAGATGTCAAATGACAAATGTCACAATGCTAAATGTCAAAAATGACAAATTTCAAGATGGCAAATGTCAAAGATGTCAAATGACAAACGTCACAATGGTAAATGCCAAAATGAAAAGTGTCACCATGAAAAATGTCAAAAATGACAAATTTCAAGATGGCAAATGTCAAAGATGTCAAATGACAAATGTCACAATGCTAAATGTCAAAAATGAAAAGTGTCACCATGAAAAATGTCAAAAATGACAAATTTCAAGATGGCAAATGTCAAAGATGTCAAATGACAAATGTCACAATGCTAAATGTCAAAAATGAAAAGTGTCACCATGAAAAATGTCAAAAATGACAAATTTCAAGATGGCAAATGTCAAAGATGTCAAATGACAAATGTCACAATGCTAAATGTCAAAAATGAAAAGTGTCACCATGAAAAATGTCAAAAATGACAAATTTCAAGATGGCAAATGTCAAAGATGTCAAATGACAAATGTCACAATGCTAAATGTCAAAAATGAAAAGTGTCACCATAAAAAATGTCAAAAATGACAAATTTCAAGATGGCAAATGTCAAAACTGACAAATGTCACAATGCTAAATGTCAAAAATGATAAGTGTCACCATGAAAAATGTCAAAAATGACAAATTTCAAGATGGCAAATGTCCAAGATGTCAAATGACAAATGTCACAATGCTACATGTCAAAAATGAAAAGTGTCACCATGAAAAATGTCAAAAATGACAAATTTCAAGATGGCAAATATCAAAGATGTCAAATGACAAATGTCACAATGCTAAATGTCAAAAATGAAAAGTGTCAAAAATGACAAATTTTAAGATGGCAAATGTCTAAGGTGTCAAATGACAAATGTCACAATGCTAAATGTCAAAAATAAAAAGTGTCACCGTGAAAAATGTCAAAAATGACAAATTTCAAGATGGCAAATGTCAAAGATGTCAAATGACAAATGTCACAATGCTAACTGTCAAAAATGATAAGTGTCACCATGAAAAATGTCAAAAATGACAAATTTCAAGATGGCAAATGTCAAAGATGTCAAATGACAAATGTCACAATGCTAAATGTCAAAAATGAAAAGTGTCCCCATGAAAAATGTCAATAATGACAAATTTCAAGATGGCAAATGTCAAAGATGTCAAATGACAAATGTCACAATGCTAAATGTCAAAAATGAAAAGTGTGACCATGAAAAATGTCAAAAATGACAAATTTCAAGATGGCAAATGTCAAAGATGTCGAATATGACAAATGTCACAATGCTAAATGTCAAAAATGAAAAGTGTCACCATGAAAAATGTCAAAAATGACAAATTTCAAGATGGCAAATGTCAAAGATGTCAAATGACAAATGTCACAATGCTAAATGTCAAAAATGAAAAGTGTTACCATGAAAAATGTCAAAAATGACAAATTTCAAAATGGCAAATATCAAAGATGTCAAATGACAAATGTCACAATGCTAAATGTCAAAAATGACAAATTTCAAGATGGCAAATGTCAAAGATGTCAAATGACAAATGTCACAATGCTAAATGTCAAAAATGAAAAGTGTCACCATGAAAAATGTCAAAAATGACAAATTTCAAGATGGCAAATGTCAAAGATGTCAAATGACAAATGTCACAATGCTAAATGTCAAAAATGAAAAGTGTCACCATGAAAAATGTCAAAAATGACAAATTTCAAGATGGCAAATGTCAAAGATGTCAAATGACAAATGTCACAATGCTAAATGTCAAAAATGAAAAGTGTCACCATGAAAAATTTCAAAAATAACAAATTTTAAGATGGCAAATGTCAAAGATGTCAAATGACAAATGTCACAATGCTAAATGTCAAAAATGAAAAGTGTCACCATGAAAAATGTCAAAAATGAAAAATTTCAAGATGGCAAATGTCAAAACTGACAAATGTCACAATGCTAAATGTCAAAAATGATAAGTGTCACCATAAAAAATGTCAAAAATGACAAATTTCAAGATGGCAAATGTCAAAGATGTCAAATGACAAATGTCACAATGCTAAATGTCAAAAATGAAAAGTGTCACCATGAAAAATGTCAAAAATGACAAATTTCAAGATGGCAAATGTCAAAGATGTCAAATAACAAATGTCACAAAGCTAAATGTCAAAAATGAAAAGTGTCACCATGAAAAATTTCAAAAATAACAAATTTCAAGATGGCAAATGTCAAAGATGTCAAATGACAAATGTCACAATGCTAAATGTCAAAAATGAAAAGTGTCACCATGAAAAATGTCAAAAATGACAAATTTCAAGATGGCAAATGTCAAAGATGTTAAATGACAAATGTCACAATGCTAAATGTCAAAAATGAAAAGTGTCACCATGAAAAATGTCAAAAATGACAAATTTCAAGATAGCAAATGTCAAAGATGTCAAATGACAAATGTCACAATGCTAAATGTCAAAAATGAAAAGTGTCACCATGAAGAATATCAAAAATGACAAATTTCAAGATGGCAAATGTCAAAGATGTCAAATGACAAATGTCACAATGCTAAATGTCAAAAATAAAAAGTGTCACCATAAAAAATGTCAAAAATGACAAATTTCAAGATGGCAAATGTCAAAACTGACAAATGTCACAATGCTAAATGTCAAAAATGATAAGTGTCACCATGAAAAATGTCAAAAATGACAAATTTCAAGATGGCAAATGTCCAAGATGTCAAATGACAAATGTCACAATGCTAAATGTCAAAAATGAAAAGTGTCACCATGAAAAATGTCAAAAATGACAAATTTCAAGATGGCAAATGTCAAAGATGTCAAGTGACAAATGTCACAATGCTAAATGTCAAAAATGAAAAGTGTCAAAAATGACAAATTTCAAGATGGCAAATGTCTAAGGTGTCAAATGACAAATGTCACAATGCTAAATGTCAAAAATGAAAAGTGTCACCGTGAAAAATGTCAAAAATGACAAATTTTAAGATGGCAAATGTCAAAGATGTCAAATGACAAATGTCACAATGCTAAATGTCAAAAATGAAAAGTGTCACCATGAAAAATGTCAAAAATGACAAATTTTAAGATGGCAAATGTCAAAGATGTCAAATGACAAATGTCACAATGATAAATGTCAAAAATGAAAAGTGTCCCCATGAAAAATGTCAATAATGACAAATTTCAAGATGGCAAATGTCAAAGATGTCAAATGACAAATGTCACAATGCTAAATGTCAAAAATGAAAAGTGTCACCATGAAAAATGTCAAAAATGACAAATTTCAAGATGGCAAATGTCAAAGATGTCGAATATGACAAATGTCACAATGCTAAATGTCAAAAATAAAAAGTGTCACCATGAAAAATGTCAAAAATGACAAATTTCAAGATGGCAAATGTCAAAGATGTCAAATGACAAATGTCACAATGCTAAATGTCAAAAATGAAAAGTGTCACCATGAAAAATGTCAAAAATGAAAAATTTCAAGATGGCAAATATCAAAGATGTCAAATGACAAATGTCACAATGCTAAATGTCAAAAATGACAAATTTCAAGATGGCAAATGTCAAAGATGTCAAATGACAAATGTCACAATGCTAAATGTCAAAAATGAAAAGTGTCACCATGAAAAATGTCAAAAATGACAAATTTCAAGATGGCAAATGTCAAAGATGTCAAATGACAAATGTCACAATGCTAAATGTCAAAAATGAAAAGTGTCACCTTGAAAAATGTCAAAAATAACAAATTTCAAGATGGCAAATGTCAAAGATGTCAAATGACAAATGTCACAATGCTAAATGTCAAAAATGAAAAGTGTCACCATGAAAAATGTCAAAAATGACAAATTTCAAGATGGCAAATGTCAAAGATGTCAAATGACAAATGTCACAATGCTAAATGTCAAAAATGAAAAGTGTCACCATGAAAAATGTCAAAAATAACAAATTTCAAGATGGCAAATGTCAAAGATGTCAAATGACAAATGTCACAATGCTAAATCTCAAAAATGAAAAGTGTCACCATGAAAAATGTCAAAAATGACAAATTTCAAGATGGCAAATGTCAAAGATGTCAAATGACAAATGTCACAATGCTAAATGTCAAAAATGAAAAGTGTCACCATGAAAAATGTCAAAAATAACAAATTTCAAGATGGCAAATGTCAAAGATGTCAAATGACAAATGTCACAATGCTAAATGTCAAAAATGAAAAGTGTCACCATGAAAAATGTCAAAAATGACAAATTTCAAGATGGCAAATGTCAAAACTGACAAATGTCACAATGCTAAATGTCAAAAATGATAAGTGTCACCATGAAAAATGTCAAAAATGACAAATTTCAAGATGGCAAATGTCCAAGATGTCAAATGACAAATGTCACAATGCTAAATGTAAAAAATGACAAATTTCAAGATAGCAAATCTCAAAGATGTCAAATGACAAATGTCACAATGCTAAATGTCAAAAATGAAAAGTGTCACCATGAAAAATGTCAAAAATGACAAATTTCAAGATGGCAAATGTCAAAGATGTCAAATGACAAATGTCACAATGCTAAATGTCAAAAATGAAAAGTGTCACCATGAAAAATGTCAAAAATGACAAATTTCAAGATGGCAAATATCAAAGATGTCAAATGACAAATGTCACAATGCTAAATGTCAAAAATGACAAATTTCAAGATGGCAAATGTCAAAGATGTCAAATGACAAATGTCACAATGCTAAATGTCAAAAATGAAAAGTGTCACCATGAGAAATGTCAAAAATGACAAATTTCAAGATGGCAAATGTCCAAGATGTCAAATGACAAATGTCACAATGCTAAATGTCAAAAATGACAAATTTCAAGATGGCAAATGTCAAAGATGTCAAATGACAAACGTCACAATGGTAAATGCCAAAATGAAAAGTGTCACCATGAAAAATGTCAAAAATGACAAATTTCAAGATGGCAAATGTCAAAGATGTCAAATGACAAATGTCACAATGCTAAATGTCAAAAATGAAAAGTGTCACCATGAAAAATGTCAAAAATGACAAATTTCAAGATGGCAAATGTCAAAGATGTCAAATGACAAATGTCACAATGCTAAATGTCAAAAATGAAAAGTGTCACCATGAAAAATGTCAAAAATGACAAATTTCAAGATGGCAAATGTCAAAGATGTCAAATGACAAATGTCACAATGCTAAATGTCAAAAATGAAAAGTGTCACCATGAAAAATGTCAAAAATGACAAATTTCAAGATGGCAAATGTCAAAGATGTCAAATGACAAATGTCACAATGCTAAATGTCAAAAATGAAAAGTGTCACCATAAAAAATGTCAAAAATGACAAATTTCAAGATGGCAAATGTCAAAACTGACAAATGTCACAATGCTAAATGTCAAAAATGATAAGTGTCACCATGAAAAATGTCAAAAATGACAAATTTCAAGATGGCAAATGTCCAAGATGTCAAATGAAAAATGTCACAATGCTAAATGTCAAAAATGAAAAGTGTCACCATGAAAAATGTCAAAAATGACAAATTTCAAGATGGCAAATATCAAAGATGTCAAATGACAAATGTCACAATGCTAAATGTCAAAAATGAAAAGTGTCAAAAATGACAAATTTCAAGATGGCAAATGTCTAAGGTGTCAAATGACAAATGTCACAATGCTAAATGTCAAAAATAAAAAGTGTCACCGTAAAAAATGTCAAAAATGACAAATTTCAAGATGGCAAATGTCAAAGATGTCAAATGACAAATGTCACAATGCTAAATGTCAAAAATGATAAGTGTCACCATGAAAAATGTCAAAAATGACAAATTTCAAGATGGCAAATGTCAAAGATGTCAAATGACAAATGTCACAATGCTAAATGTCAAAAATGAAAAGTGTCCCCATGAAAAATGTCAATAATGACAAATTTCAAGATGGCAAATGTCAAAGATGTCAAATGACAAATGTCACAATGCTAAATGTCAAAAATGAAAAGTGTCACCATGAAAAATGTCAAAAATGACAAATTTCAAGATGGCAAATGTCAAAGATGTCGAATATGACAAATGTCACAATGCTAAATGTCAAAAATGAAAAGTGTCACCATGAAAAATGTCAAAAATGACAAATTTCAAGATGGCAAATGTCAAAGATGTCAAATGACAAATGTCACAATGCTAAATGTCAAAAATGAAAAGTGTTACCATGAAAAATGTCAAAAATGACAAATTTCAAAATGGCAAATATCAAAGATGTCAAATGGCAAATGTCACAATGCTAAATGTCAAAAATGAAAAGTGTCACCATGAAAAATGTCAAAAATGACAAATTTCAAGATGGCAAATGTCAAAGATGTCGAATATGACAAATGTCACAATGCTAAATGTCAAAAATAAAAAGTGTCACCATGAAAAATGTCAAAAATGACAAATTTCAAGATGGCAAATGTCAAAGATGTCAAATGACAAATGTCACAATGCTAAATGTCAAAAATGAAAAGTGTCACCATGAAAAATGTCAAAAATGAAAAATTTCAAGATGGCAAATATCAAAGATGTCAAATGACAAATGTCACAATGCTAAATGTCAAAAATGACAAATTTCAAGATGGCAAATGTCAAAGATGTCAAATGACAAATGTCACAATGCTAAATGTCAAAAATGAAAAGTGTCACCATGAAAAATGTCAAAAATGACAAATTTCAAGATGGCAAATGTCAAAGATGTCAAATGACAAATGTCACAATGCTAAATGTCAAAAATGAAAAGTGTCACCTTGAAAAATGTCAAAAATAACAAATTTCAAGATGGCAAATGTCAAAGATGTCAAATGACAAATGTCACAATGCTAAATGTCAAAAATGAAAAGTGTCACCATGAAAAATGTCAAAAATGACAAATTTCAAGATGGCAAATGTCAAAGATGTCAAATGACAAATGTCACAATGCTAAATGTCAAAAATGAAAAGTGTCACCATGAAAAATGTCAAAAATAACAAATTTCAAGATGGCAAATGTCAAAGATGTCAAATGACAAATGTCACAATGCTAAATCTCAAAAATGAAAAGTGTCACCATGAAAAATGTCAAAAATGACAAATTTCAAGATGGCAAATGTCAAAGATGTCAAATGACAAATGTCACAATGCTAAATGTCAAAAATGAAAAGTGTCACCATGAAAAATGTCAAAAATAACAAATTTCAAGATGGCAAATGTCAAAGATGTCAAATGACAAATGTCACAATGCTAAATGTCAAAAATGAAAAGTGTCACCATGAAAAATGTCAAAAATGACAAATTTCAAGATGGCAAATGTCAAAACTGACAAATGTCACAATGCTAAATGTCAAAAATGATAAGTGTCACCATGAAAAATGTCAAAAATGACAAATTTCAAGATGGCAAATGTCCAAGATGTCAAATGACAAATGTCACAATGCTAAATGTAAAAAATGACAAATTTCAAGATAGCAAATCTCAAAGATGTCAAATGACAAATGTCACAATGCTAAATGTCAAAAATGAAAAGTGTCACCATGAAAAATGTCAAAAATGACAAATTTCAAGATGGCAAATGTCAAAGATGTCAAATGACAAACGTCACAATGCTAAATGTCAAAAATGAAAAGTGTCACCATGAAAAATGTCAAAAATGACAAATTTCAAGATGGCAAATATCAAAGATGTCAAATGACAAATGTCACAATGCTAAATGTCAAAAATGACAAATTTCAAGATGGCAAATGTCAAAGATGTCAAATGACAAATGTCACAATGCTAAATGTCAAAAATGAAAAGTGTCACCATGAGAAATGTCAAAAATGACAAATTTCAAGATGGCAAATGTCCAAGATGTCAAATGACAAATGTCACAATGCTAAATGTCAAAAATGACAAATTTCAAGATGGCAAATGTCAAAGATGTCAAATGACAAACGTCACAATGGTAAATGCCAAAATGAAAAGTGTCACCATGAAAAATGTCAAAAATGACAAATTTCAAGATGGCAAATGTCAAAGATGTCAAATGACAAATGTCACAATGCTAAATGTCAAAAATGAAAAGTGTCACCATGAAAAATGTCAAAAATGACAAATTTCAAGATGGCAAATGTCAAAGATGTCAAATGACAAATGTCACAATGCTAAATGTCAAAAATGAAAAGTGTCACCATGAAAAATGTCAAAAATGACAAATTTCAAGATGGCAAATGTCAAAGATGTCAAATGACAAATGTCACAATGCTAAATGTCAAAAATGAAAAGTGTCACCATGAAAAATGTCAAAAATGACAAATTTCAAGATGGCAAATGTCAAAGATGTCAAATGACAAATGTCACAATGCTAAATGTCAAAAATGAAAAGTGTCACCATAAAAAATGTCAAAAATGACAAATTTCAAGATGGCAAATGTCAAAACTGACAAATGTCACAATGCTAAATGTCAAAAATGATAAGTGTCACCATGAAAAATGTCAAAAATGACAAATTTCAAGATGGCAAATGTCCAAGATGTCAAATGAAAAATGTCACAATGCTAAATGTCAAAAATGAAAAGTGTCACCATGAAAAATGTCAAAAATGACAAATTTCAAGATGGCAAATATCAAAGATGTCAAATGACAAATGTCACAATGCTAAATGTCAAAAATGAAAAGTGTCAAAAATGACAAATTTCAAGATGGCAAATGTCTAAGGTGTCAAATGACAAATGTCACAATGCTAAATGTCAAAAATAAAAAGTGTCACCGTAAAAAATGTCAAAAATGACAAATTTCAAGATGGCAAATGTCAAAGATGTCAAATGACAAATGTCACAATGCTAAATGTCAAAAATGATAAGTGTCACCATGAAAAATGTCAAAAATGACAAATTTCAAGATGGCAAATGTCAAAGATGTCAAATGACAAATGTCACAATGCTAAATGTCAAAAATGAAAAGTGTCCCCATGAAAAATGTCAATAATGACAAATTTCAAGATGGCAAATGTCAAAGATGTCAAATGACAAATGTCACAATGCTAAATGTCAAAAATGAAAAGTGTCACCATGAAAAATGTCAAAAATGACAAATTTCAAGATGGCAAATGTCAAAGATGTCGAATATGACAAATGTCACAATGCTAAATGTCAAAAATGAAAAGTGTCACCATGAAAAATGTCAAAAATGACAAATTTCAAGATGGCAAATGTCAAAGATGTCAAATGACAAATGTCACAATGCTAAATGTCAAAAATGAAAAGTGTTACCATGAAAAATGTCAAAAATGACAAATTTCAAAATGGCAAATATCAAAGATGTCAAATGGCAAATGTCACAATGCTAAATGTCAAAAATGACAAATTTCAAGATGGCAAATGTCAAAGATGTCAAATGACAAATGTCACAATGCTAAATGTCAAAAATGAAAAGTGTCACCATGAAAAATGTCAAAAATGACAAATTTCAAGATGGCAAATGTCAAAACTGACAAATGTCACAATGCTAAATGTCAAAAATGATAAGTGTCACCATGAAAAATGTTAAAAATGACAAATTTCAAGATGGCAAATGTCAAAGATGTCAAATGACAAATGTCACAATGCTAAATGTCAAAAATGAAAAGTGTCACCATGAAAAATGTCAAAAATGACAAATTTCAAGATGGCAAATATCAAAGATGTCAAATGACAAATGTCACAATGCTAAATGTCAAAAATGAAAAGTGTCACCATGAAAAATGTCAAAAATAACAAATTTCAAGATGGCAAATGTCAAAGATGTCAAATGACAAATGTCACAATGCTAAATCTCAAAAATGAAAAGTGTCACCATGAAAAATGTCAAAAATGACAAATTTCAAGATGGCAAATGTCAAAGATGTCAAATGACAAATGTCACAATGCTAAATGTCAAAAATGAAAAGTGTCACCATGAAAAATGTCAAAAATAACAAATTTCAAGATGGCAAATGTCAAAGATGTCAAATGACAAATGTCACAATGCTAAATGTCAAAAATGAAAAGTGTCACCATGAAAAATGTCAAAAATGACAAATTTCAAGATGGCAAATGTCAAAACTGACAAATGTCACAATGCTAAATGTCAAAAATGATAAGTGTCACCATGAAAAATGTCAAAAATGACAAATTTCAAGATGGCAAATGTCCAAGATGTCAAATGACAAATGTCACAATGCTAAATGTAAAAAATGACAAATTTCAAGATGGCAAATCTCAAAGATGTCAAATGACAAATGTCACAATGCTAAATGTCAAAAATGAAAAGTGTCACCATGAAAAATGTCAAAAATGACAAATTTCAAGATGGCAAATGTCAAAGATGTCAAATGACAAATGTCACAATGCTAAATGTCAAAAATGAAAAGTGTCACAATGCTAAATGTCAAAAATGAAAAGTGTCACCATGAAAAATGTCAAAAATGACAAATTTCAAGATGGCAAATATCAAAGATGTCAAATGACAAATGTCACAATGCTAAATGTCAAAAATGACAAATTTCAAGATGGCAAATGTCAAAGATGTCAAATGACAAATGTCACAATGCTAAATGTCAAAAATGAAAAGTGTCACCATGAGAAATGTCAAAAATGACAAATTTCAAGATGGCAAATGTCCAAGATGTCAAATGACAAATGTCACAATGCTAAATGTCAAAAATGACAAATTTCAAGATGGCAAATGTCAAAGATGTCAAATGACAAACGTCACAATGGTAAATGCCAAAATGAAAAGTGTCACCATGAAAAATGTCAAAAATGACAAATTTCAAGATGGCAAATGTCAAAGATGTCAAATGACAAATGTCACAATGCTAAATGTCAAAAATGAAAAGTGTCACCATGAAAAATGTCAAAAATGACAAATTTCAAGATGGCAAATGTCAAAGATGTCAAATGACAAATGTCACAATGCTAAATGTCAAAAATGAAAAGTGTCACCATGAAAAATGTCAAAAATGACAAATTTCAAGATGGCAAATGTCAAAGATGTCAAATGACAAATGTCACAATGCTAAATGTCAAAAATGAAAAGTGTCACCATAAAAAATGTCAAAAATGACAAATTTCAAGATGGCAAATGTCAAAACTGACAAATGTCACAATGCTAAATGTCAAAAATGATAAGTGTCACCATGAAAAATGTCAAAAATGACAAATTTCAAGATGGCAAATGTCCAAGATGTCAAATGACAAATGTCACAATGCTAAATGTCAAAAATGAAAAGTGTCACCATGAAAAATGTCAAAAATGACAAATTTCAAGATGGCAAATATCAAAGATGTCAAATGACAAATGTCACAATGCTAAATGTCAAAAATGAAAAGTGTCAAAAATGACAAATTTCAAGATGGCAAATGTCTAAGGTGTCAAATGACAAATGTCACAATGCTAAATGTCAAAAATAAAAAGTGTCACCGTGAAAAATGTCAAAAATGACAAATTTCAAGATGGCAAATGTCAAAGATGTCAAATGACAAATGTCACAATGCTAAATGTCAAAAATGATAAGTGTCACCATGAAAAATGTCAAAAATGACAAATTTCAAGATGGCAAATGTCAAAGATGTCAAATGACAAATGTCACAATGCTAAATGTCAAAAATGAAAAGTGTCCCCATGAAAAATGTCAATAATGACAAATTTCAAGATGGCAAATGTCAAAGATGTCAAATGACAAATGTCACAATGCTAAATGTCAAAAATGAAAAGTGTGACCATGAAAAATGTCAAAAATGACAAATTTCAAGATGGCAAATGTCAAAGATGTCGAATATGACAAATGTCACAATGCTAAATGTCAAAAATGAAAAGTGTCACCATGAAAAATGTCAAAAATGACAAATTTCAAGATGGCAAATGTCAAAGATGTCAAATGACAAATGTCACAATGCTAAATGTCAAAAATGAAAAGTGTTACCATGAAAAATGTCAAAAATGACAAATTTCAAAATGGCAAATATCAAAGATGTCAAATGACAAATGTCACAATGCTAAATGTCAAAAATGACAAATTTCAAGATGGCAAATGTCAAAGATGTCAAATGACAAATGTCACAATGCTAAATGTCAAAAATGAAAAGTGTCACCATGAAAAATGTCAAAAATGACAAATTTCAAGATGGCAAATGTCAAAGATGTCAAATGACAAATGTCACAATGCTAAATGTGAAAAATGAAAAGTGTCACCATGAAAAATGTCAAAAATGACAAATTTCAAGATGGCAAATGTCAAAGATGTCAAATGACAAATGTCACAATGCTAAATGTCAAAAATGAAAAGTGTCACCATGAAAAATTTCAAAAATAACAAATTTTAAGATGGCAAATGTCAAAGATGTCAAATGACAAATGTCACAATGCTAAATGTCAAAAATGAAAAGTGTCACCATGAAAAATGTCAAAAATGAAAAATTTCAAGATGGCAAATGTCAAAACTGACAAATGTCACAATGCTAAATGTCAAAAATGATAAGTGTCACCATAAAAAATGTCAAAAATGACAAATTTCAAGATGGCAAATGTCAAAGATGTCAAATGACAAATGTCACAATGCTAAATGTCAAAAATGAAAAGTGTCACCATGAAAAATGTCAAAAATGACAAATTTCAAGATGGCAAATGTCAAAGATGTCAAATAACAAATGTCACAAAGCTAAATGTCAAAAATGAAAAGTGTCACCATGAAAAATGTCAAAAATAACAAATTTCAAGATGGCAAATGTCAAAGATGTCAAATGACAAATGTCACAATGCTAAATGTCAAAAATGAAAAGTGTCACCATGAAAAATGTCAAAAATGACAAATTTCAAGATGGCAAATGTCAAAGATGTCAAATGACAAATGTCACAATGCTAAATGTCAAAAATGAAAAGTGTCACCATGAAAAATGTCAAAAATGACAAATTTTAAGATAGCAAATGTCAAAGATGTCAAATGACAAATGTCACAATGCTAAATGTCAAAAATGAAAAGTGTCACCATGAAGAATATCAAAAATGACAAATTTCAAGATGGCAAATGTCAAAGATGTCAAATGACAAATGTCACAATGCTAAATGTCAAAAATAAAAAGTGTCACCATAAAAAATGTCAAAAATGACAAATTTCAAGATGGCAAATGTCAAAACTGACAAATGTCACAATGCTAAATGTCAAAAATGATAAGTGTCACCATGAAAAATGTCAAAAATGACAAATTTCAAGATGGCAAATGTCCAAGATGTCAAATGACAAATGTCACAATGCTAAATGTCAAAAATAAAAAGTGTCACCATGAAAAATGTCAAAAATGACAAATTTCAAGATGGCAAATGTCAAAGATGTCAAGTGACAAATGTCACAATGCTAAATGTCAAAAATGAAAAGTGTCAAAAATGACAAATTTCAAGATGGCAAATGTCTAAGGTGTCAAATGACAAATGTCACAATGCTAAATGTCAAAAATGAAAAGTGTCACCATGAAGAATATCAAAAATGACAAATTTCAAGATGGCAAATGTCAAAGATGTCAAATGACAAATGTCACAATGCTAAATGTCAAAAATAAAAAGTGTCACCATAAAAAATGTCAAAAATGACAAATTTCAAGATGGCAAATGTCAAAACTGACAAATGTCACAATGCTAAATGTCAAAAATGATAAGTGTCACCATGAAAAATGTCAAAAATGACAAATTTCAAGATGGCAAATGTCCAAGATGTCAAATGACAAATGTCACAATGCTAAATGTCAAAAATAAAAAGTGTCACCATGAAAAATGTCAAAAATGACAAATTTCAAGATGGCAAATGTCAAAGATGTCAAGTGACAAATGTCACAATGCTAAATGTCAAAAATGAAAAGTGTCAAAAATGACAAATTTCAAGATGGCAAATGTCAAAGATGTCAAATGACAAATGTCACAATGCTAAATGTCAAAAATGAAAAGTGTCACCATGAAAAATGTCAAAAATGAAAAATTTCAAGATGGCAAATGTCAAAACTGACAAATGTCACAATGCTAAATGTCAAAAATGATAAGTGTCACCATAAAAAATGTCAAAAATGACAAATTTCAAGATGGCAAATGTCAAAGATGTCAAATGACAAATGTCACAATGCTAAATGTCAAAAATGAAAAGTGTCACCATGAAAAATGTCAAAAATGACAAATTTCAAGATGGCAAATGTCAAAGATGTCAAATAACAAATGTCACAAAGCTAAATGTCAAAAATGAAAAGTGTCACCATGAAAAATGTCAAAAATAACAAATTTCAAGATGGCAAATGTCAAAGATGTCAAATGACAAATGTCACAATGCTAAATGTCAAAAATGAAAAGTGTCACCATGAAAAATGTCAAAAATGACAAATTTCAAGATGGCAAATGTCAAAGATGTCAAATGACAAATGTCACAATGCTAAATGTCAAAAATGAAAAGTGTCACCATGAAAAATGTCAAAAATGACAAATTTTAAGATAGCAAATGTCAAAGATGTCAAATGACAAATGTCACAATGCTAAATGTCAAAAATGAAAAGTGTCACCATGAAGAATATCAAAAATGACAAATTTCAAGATGGCAAATGTCAAAGATGTCAAATGACAAATGTCACAATGCTAAATGTCAAAAATAAAAAGTGTCACCATAAAAAATGTCAAAAATGACAAATTTTAAGATGGCAAATGTCAAAACTGACAAATGTCACAATGCTAAATGTCAAAAATGATAAGTGTCACCATGAAAAATGTCAAAAATGACAAATTTCAAGATGGCAAATGTCCAAGATGTCAAATGACAAATGTCACAATGCTAAATGTCAAAAATAAAAAGTGTCACCATGAAAAATGTCAAAAATGACAAATTTCAAGATGGCAAATGTCAAAGATGTCAAGTGACAAATGTCACAATGCTAAATGTCAAAAATGAAAAGTGTCAAAAATGACAAATTTCAAGATGGCAAATGTCTAAGGTGTCAAATGACAAATGTCACAATGCTAAATGTCAAAAATGAAAAGTGTCACCGTGAAAAATGTCAAAAATGACAAATTTCAAGATGGCAAATGTCAAAGATGTCAAATGACAAATGTGACAATGCTAAATGTCAAAAATGAAAAGTGTCACCATGAAAAATGTCAAAAATGACCAATTTCAAGATGGCAAATGTCAAAGATGTCAAATGACAAATGTCACAATGCTAAATGTCAAAAATGAAAAGTGTCCCCATGAAAAATGTCAATAATGACAAATTTCAAGATGGCAAATGTCAAAGATGTCAAATGACAAATGTCACAATGCTAAATGTCAAAAATGAAAAGTGTCACCATGAAAAATGTCAAAAATGACAAATTTTAAGATAGCAAATGTCAAAGATGTCAAATGACAAATGTCACAATGCTAAATGTCAAAAATGAAAAGTGTCACCATGAAGAATATCAAAAATGACAAATTTCAAGATGGCAAATGTCAAAGATGTCAAATGACAAATGTCACAATGCTAAATGTCAAAAATAAAAAGTGTCACCATAAAAAATGTCAAAAATGACAAATTTCAAGATGGCAAATGTCAAAACTGACAAATGTCACAATGCTAAATGTCAAAAATGATAAGTGTCACCATGAAAAATGTCAAAAATGACAAATTTCAAGATGGCAAATGTCCAAGATGTCAAATGACAAATGTCACAATGCTAAATGTCAAAAATAAAAAGTGTCACCATGAAAAATGTCAAAAATGACAAATTTCAAGATGGCAAATGTCAAAGATGTCAAGTGACAAATGTCACAATGCTAAATGTCAAAAATGAAAAGTGTCAAAAATGACAAATTTCAAGATGGCAAATGTCTAAGGTGTCAAATGACAAATGTCACAATGCTAAATGTCAAAAATGAAAAGTGTCACCGTGAAAAATGTCAAAAATGACAAATTTCAAGATGGCAAATGTCAAAGATGTCAAATGACAAATGTGACAATGCTAAATGTCAAAAATGAAAAGTGTCACCATGAAAAATGTCAAAAATGACCAATTTCAAGATGGCAAATGTCAAAGATGTCAAATGACAAATGTCACAATGCTAAATGTCAAAAATGAAAAGTGTCCCCATGAAAAATGTCAATAATGACAAATTTCAAGATGGCAAATGTCAAAGATGTCAAATGACAAATGTCACAATGCTAAATGTCAAAAATGAAAAGTGTCACCATGAAAAATGTCAAAAATGACAAATTTCAAGATGGCAAATGTCAAAGATGTCGAATATGACAAATGTCACAATGCTAAATGTCAAAAATAAAAAGTGTCACCATGAAAAATGTCAAAAATGACAAATTTCAAGATGGCAAATGTCAAAGATGTCAAATGACAAATGTCACAATGCTAAATGTCAAAAATGAAAAGTGTCACCATGAAAAATGTCAAAAATGACAAATTTCAAGATGGCAAATATCAAAGATGTCAAATGACAAATGTCACAATGCTAAATGTCAAAAATGACAAATTTCAAGATGGCAAATGTCAAAGATGTTAAATGACAAATGTCACAATGCTAAATGTCAAAAATGAAAAGTGTCACCATGAAAAATGTCAAAAATGACAAATTTCAAGATGGCAAATGTCAAAGATGTCAAATGACAAATGTCACAATGCTAAATGTCAAAAATGAAAAGTGTCACCTTGAAAAATGTCAAAAATAACAAATTTCAAGATGGCAAATGTCAAAGATGTCAAATAACAAATGTCACAATGCTAAATGTCAAAAATGAAAAGTGTCACCATGAAAAATGTCAAAAATGACAAATTTCAAGATGGCAAATGTCAAAGATGTCAAATGACAAATGTCACAATGCTAAATGTCAAAAATGAAAAGTGTCACCATGAAAAATGTCAAAAATAACAAATTTCAAGATGGCAAATGTCAAAGATGTCAAATGACAAATGTCACAATGCTAAATCTCAAAAATGAAAAGTGTCACCATGAAAAATGTCAAAAATGACAAATTTCAAGATGGCAAATGTCAAAGATGTCAAATGACAAATGTCACAATGCTAAATGTCAAAAATGAAAAGTGTCACCATGAAAAATGTCAAAAATAACAAATTTCAAGATGGCAAATGTCAAAGATGTCAAATGACAAATGTCACAATGCTAAATGTCAAAAATGAAAAGTGTCACCATGAAAACGGTCAAAAATGACAAATTTCAAGATGGCAAATGTCAAAACTGACAAATGTCACAATGCTTAATGTCAAAAATGATAAGTGTCACTATGAAAAATGTCAAAAATGACAAATTTCAAGATGGCAAATGTCCAAGATGTCAAATGACAAATGTCACAATGCTAAATGTAAAAAATGACAAATTTCAAGATAGCAAATCTCAAAGATGTCAAATGACAAATGTCACAATGCTAAATGTCAAAAATGAAAAGTGTCACCATGAAAAATGTCAAAAATGACAAATTTCAAGATGGCAAATGTCAAAGATGTCAAATGACAAATGTCACAATGCTAAATGTCAAAAATGAAAAGTGTCACCATGAAAAATGTCAAAAATGACAAATTTCAAGATGGCAAATATCAAAGATGTCAAATGACAAATGTCACAATGCTAAATGTCAAAAATGACAAATTTCAAGATGGCAAATGTCAAAGATGTCAAATGACAAATGTCACAATGCTAAATGTCAAAAATGAAAAGTGTCACCATGAGAAATGTCAAAAATGACAAATTTCAAGATGGCAAATGTCCAAGATGTCAAATGACAAATGTCACAATGCTAAATGTCAAAAATGACAAATTTCAAGATGGCAAATGTCAAAGATGTCAAATGACAAACGTCACAATGGTAAATGCCAAAATGAAAAGTGTCACCATGAAAAATGTCAAAAATGACAAATTTTAAGATGGCAAATGTCAAAGATGTCAAATGACAAATGTCACAATGCTAAATGTCAAAAATGAAAAGTGTCACCATGAAAAATGTCAAAAATGACAAATTTCAAGATGGCAAATGTCAAAGATGTCAAATGACAAATGTCACAATGCTAAATGTCAAAAATGAAAAGTGTCACCATGAAAAATGTCAAAAATGACAAATTTCAAGATGGCAAATGTCAAAGATGTCAAATGACAAATGTCACAATGCTAAATGTCAAAAATGAAAAGTGTCACGATGAAAAATGTCAAAAATGACAAATTTCAAGATGGCAAATGTCAAAGATGTCAAATGACAAATGTCACAATGCTAAATGTCAAAAATGAAAAGTGTCACCATAAAAAATGTCAAAAATGACAAATTTCAAGATGGCAAATGTCAAAACTGACAAATGTCACAATGCTAAATGTCAAAAATGATAAGTGTCACCATGAAAAATGTCAAAAATGACAAATTTCAAGATGGCAAATGTCCAAGATGTCAAATGACAAATGTCACAATGCTAAATGTCAAAAATGAAAAGTGTCACCATGAAAAATGTCAAAAATGACAAATTTCAAGATGGCAAATATCAAAGATGTCAAATGACAAATGTCACAATGCTAAATGTCAAAAATGAAAAGTGTCAAAAATGACAAATTTCAAGATGGCAAATGTCTAAGGTGTCAAATGACAAATGTCACAATGCTAAATGTCAAAAATAAAAAGTGTCACCGTGAAAAATGTCAAAAATGACAAATTTCAAGATGGCAAATGTCAAAGATGTCAAATGACAAATGTCACAATGCTAAATGTCAAAAATGATAAGTGTCACCATGAAAAATGTCAAAAATGACAAATTTCAAGATGGCAAATGTCAAAGATGTCAAATGACAAATGTCACAATGCTAAATGTCAAAAATGAAAAGTGTCCCCATGAAAAATGTCAATAATGACAAATTTCAAGATGGCAAATGTCAAAGATGTCAAATGACAAATGTCACAATGCTAAATGTCAAAAATGAAAAGTGTCACCATGAAAAATGTCAAAAATGACAAATTTCAAGATGGCAAATGTCAAAGATGTCAAATGACAAATGTCACAATGCTAAATGTCAAAAATGAAAAGTGTTACCATGAAAAATGTCAAAAATGACAAATTTCAAAATGGCAAATATCAAAGATGTCAAATGACAAATGTCACAATGCTAAATGTCAAAAATGACAAATTTCAAGATGGCAAATGTCAAAGATGTCAAATGACAAATGTCACAATGCTAAATGTCAAAAATGAAAAGTGTCACCATGAAAAATGTCAAAAATGACAAATTTCAAGATGGCAAATGTCAAAGATGTCAAATGACAAATGTCACAATGCTAAATGTCAAAAATGAAAAGTGTCACCTTGAAAAATGTCAAAAATAACAAATTTCAAGATGGCAAATGTCAAAGATGTCAAATGACAAATGTCACAATGCTAAATGTCAAAAATGAAAAGTGTCACCATGAAAAATGTCAAAAATGACAAATTTCAAGATGGCAAATGTCAAAGATGTCAAATGACAAATGTCACAATGCTAAATGTCAAAAATGAAAAGTGTCACCATGAAAAATGTCAAAAATAACAAATTTCAAGATGGCAAATGTCAAAGATGTCAAATGACAAATGTCACAATGCTAAATCTCAAAAATGAAAAGTGTCACCATGAAAAATGTCAAAAATGACAAATTTCAAGATGGCAAATGGCAAATGTCAAAGATGTCAAATGACAAATGTCACAATGCTTAATGTCAAAAATGAAAAGTGTCACCATGAAAAATGTCAAAAATAACAAATTTCAAGATGGCAAATGTCAAAGATGTCAAATGACAAATGTCACAATGCTAAATGTCAAAAATGAAAGGTGTCACCATGAAAAATGTCAAAAATGACAAATTTCAAGATGGCAAATGTCAAAACTGACAAATGTCACAATGCTAAATGTCAAAAATGATAAGTGTCACCATGAAAAATGTCAAAAATGACAAATTTCAAGATGGCAAATGTCCAAGATGTCAAATGACAAATGTCACAATGCTAAATGTAAAAAATGACAAATTTCAAGATGGCAAATCTCAAAGATGTCAAATGACAAATGTCACAATGCTAAATGTCAAAAATGAAAAGTGTCACCATGAAAAATGTCAAAAATGACAAATTTCAAGATGGCAAATGTCAAAGATGTCAAATGACAAATGTCACAATGCTAAATGTCAAAAATGAAAAGTGTCACCATGAAAAATGTCAAAAATAACAAATTTTAAGATGGAAAATGTCAAAGATGTCAAATGACAAATGTCACAATGCTAAATGTCAAAAATGAAAAGTGTCACCATGAAAAATGTCAAAAATGACAAATTTCAAGATGGCAAATGTCAAAGATGTCAAATGACAAATGTCACAATGCTAAATGTCAAAAATGAAAAGTGTCACCGTGAAAAATGTCAAAAATAACAAATTTCAAGATGGCAAATGTCAAAGATGTCAAATGACACAATGCTAAATGTCAAAAATGAAAAGTGTCACCATGAAAAATGTCAAAAATAACAAATTTCAAGATGGCAAATGTCAAAGATGTCAAATGACAAATGTCACAATGCTAAATCTCAAAAATGAAAAGTGTCAACATGAAAAATGTCAAAAATGACAAATTTCAAGATGGCAAATGTCAAAGATGTCAAATGACAAATGTCACAATGCTAAATGTCAAAAATGAAAAGTGTCACCATGAAAAATGTCAAAAATAACAAATTTCAAGATGGCAAATGTCAAAGATGTCAAATGACAAATGTCACAATGCTAAATGTCAAAAATGAAAAGTGTCACCATGAAAAATGTCAAAAATGACAAATTTCAAGATGGCAAATGTCAAAACTGACAAATGTCACAATGCTAAATGTCAAAAATGAAAAGTGTCACCATGAAAAATGTCAAAAATGACAAATTTCAAGATGGCAAATGTCAAAGATGTCAAATGACAAATGTCACAATGCTAAATGTCAAAAATGAAAAGTGTCACCATGAAAAATGTCAAAAATGACAAATTTCAAGATGGCAAATATCAAAGATGTCAAATGACAAATGTCACAATGCTAAATGTCAAAAATGACAAATTTCAAGATGGCAAATGTCAAAGATGTCAAATGACAAATGTCACAATGCTAAATGTCAAAAATGAAAAGTGTCACCATGAAAAATGTCAAAAATGACAAATTTCAAGATGGCAAATGTCCAAGATGTCAAATGACAAATGTCACAATGCTAAATGTCAAAAATGACAAATTTCAAGATGGCAAATGTCAAAGATGTCAAATGACAAACGTCACAATGCTAAATGTCAAAAATGAAAAGTGTCACCGTCAAAAATGACAAATTTCAAGATGGCAAATGTCAAAGATGTCAAATGACAAATGTCACAATGCTAAATGTCAAAAATGAAAAGTGTCACCATGAAAAATGTCAAAAATAACAAATTTTAAGATGGCAAATGTCAAAGATGTCAAATGACAAATGTCACAATGCTAAATGTCAAAAATGAAAAGTGTCACCATGAAAAATGTCAAAAATGACAAATTTCAAGATGGCAAATGTCAAAGATGTCAAATGACAAATGTCACAATGCTAAATGTCAAAAATAAAAAGTGTCACCATGAAAAATGTCAAAAATGACAAATTTCAAGATGGCAAATGTCAAAACTGACAAATATCACAATGCTAAATGTCAAAAATGATAAGTGTCACCATGAAAAATGTCACAAATGACAAATTTCAAGAGGGCAAATGTCCAAGATGTCAAATGACAAATGTCAAAATGCCAAATGTCAAAAATGACAAATTTCAAGATGGCAAATGTCAAAAATGTCAAATGACAAATGTCACAATGCTAAATGTCAAAAATGAAAAGTGTCACCATGAAAAATGTCAAAAATGACAAATTTCAAGATGGCAAATGTCAAAGATGTCAAATGACAAATGTCACAATGCTAAATGTCAAAAATGAAAAGTGTCACCATGAAAAATGTCAAAAATAACAAATTTCAAGATGGCAAATGTCAAAGATGTCAAATGACAAATGTCACAATGCTAAATGTCAAAAATGAAAAGTGTCACCATGAAAAATGTCAAAAATGACAAATTTCAAGATGGCAAATGTCAAAGATGTCAAATGACAAATGTCACAATGCTAAATGTCAAAAATGAAAAGTGTCACCATGAAAAATGTCAAAAATAACAAATTTCAAGATGGCAAATGTCAAAGATGTCAAATGACAAATGTCACAATGCTAAATGTCAAAAATGACAAATTTCAAGATGGCAAATGTCAAAGATGTCAAATGACACATGTCACAATGCTAAATGTCAAAAATGACAAGTGTCACCATGAAAAATGTCAAAAATGACAAATTTCAAGATGGCAAATATCAAAGATGTCAAATGACAAATGTCACAATGCTAAATGTCAAAAATGACAAATTTCAAGATGGCAAATGTCAAAGATGTCAAATGACAAATGTCACAATGCTAAATGTCAAAAATGAAAAGTGTCACCATGAAAAATGTCAAAAATGACAAATTTCAAGATGGCAAATGTCCAAGATGTCAAATGACAAATGTCACAATGCTAAATGTCAAAAATGACAAATTTCAAGATGGCAAATGTCAAAGATGTCAAATGACAAACGTCACAATGCTAAATGTCAAAAATGAAAAGTGTCACCGTCAAAAATGACAAATTTTAAGATGGCAAATGTCAAAGATGTCAAATGACAAATGTCACAATGCTAAATGTCAAAAATGAAAAGTGTCACCATGAAAAATGTCAAAAATAACAAATTTTAAGATGGCAAATGTCAAAGATGTCAAATGACAAATGTCACAATGCTAAATGTCAAAAATGAAAAGTGTCACCATGAAAAATGTCAAAAATGACAAATTTCAAGATGGCAAATGTCAAAGATGTCAAATGACAAATGTCACAATGCTAAATGTCAAAAATGAAAAGTGTCACCATGAAAAATGTCAAAAATGACAAATTTCAAGATGGCAAATGTCAAAACTGACAAATATCACAATGCTAAATGTCAAAAATGATAAGTGTCACCATGAAAAATGTCAAAAATGACAAATTTCAAGAGGGCAAATGTCCAAGATGTCAAATGACAAATGTCAAAATGCCAAATGACAAATTTCAAGATGGCAAATGTCAAAAATGTCAAATGACAAATGTCACAATGCTAAATGTCAAAAATGAAAAGTGTCACCATGAAAAATGTCAAAAATGACAAATTTCAAGATGGCAAATGTCAAAGATGTCAAATGACAAATGTCACAATGCTAAATGTCAAAAATGAAAAGTGTCACCATGAAAAATGTCAAAAATAACAAATTTCAAGATGGCAAATGTCAAAGATGTCAAATGACAAATGTCACAATGCTAAATGTCAAAAATGAAAAGTGTCACCATGAAAAATGTCAAAAATGACAAATTTCAAGATGGCAAATGTCAAAGATGTCAAATGACAAATGTCACAATGCTAAATGTCAAAAATGAAAAGTGTTACCATGAAAAATGTCAAAAATGACAAATTTCAAAATGGCAAATATCAAAGATGTCAAATGACAAATGTCACAATGCTAAATGTCAAAAATGACAAATTTCAAGATGGCAAATGTCAAAGATGTCAAATGACACATGTCACAATGCTAAATGTCAAAAATGACAAGTGTCACCATGAAAAATGTCAAAAATGACAAATTTCAAGATGGCAAATGTCAAAGATGTCAAATGACAAATGTCACAATGCTAAATGTCAAAAATGAAAAGTGTCACCTTGAAAAATGTCAAAAATAACAAATTTCAAGATGGCAAATGTCAAAGATGTCAAATGACAAATGTCACAATGCTAAATGTCAAAAATGAAAAGTGTCACCATGAAAAATGTCAAAAATGACAAATTTCAAGATGGCAAATGTCAAAGATGTCAAATGTCACAATGCTAAATGTCAAAAATGAAAAGTGTCACCATGAAAAATGTCAAAAATAACAAATTTCAAGATGGCAAATGTCAAAGATGTCAAATGACAAATGTCACAATGCTAAATCTCAAAAATGAGAAGTGTCACCATGAAAAATGTCAAAAATGACAAATTTCAAGATGGCAAATGTCAAAGATGTCAAATGACAAATGTCACAATGCTAAATGTCAAAAATGAAAAGTGTCACCATGAAAAATGTCAAAAATAACAAATTTCAAGATGGCAAATGTCAAAGATGTCAAATGACAAATGTCACAATGCTAAATGTCAAAAATGAAAAGTGTCACCATGAAAAATGTCAAAAATGACAAATTTCAAGATGGCAAATGTCAAAACTG
This sequence comes from Altica lythri, assembly GCA_964028335.1. NCBI lineage: Eukaryota > Metazoa > Arthropoda > Insecta > Coleoptera > Chrysomelidae > Altica > Altica lythri. The sequence goes on along the minus strand of OZ034800.1, from coordinate 8,746,905 downwards.
ACAAATGTCACAATGCTAAATGTCAAAAATGATAAGTGTCACCATGAAAAATGTCAAAAATGACAAATTTCAAGATGGCAAATGTCCAAGATGTCAAATGACAAATGTCACAATGCTAAATGTAAAAAATGACAAATTTCAAGATGGCAAATCTCAAAGATGTCAAATGACAAATGTCACAATGCTAAATGTCAAAAATGAAAAGTGTCACCATGAAAAATGTCAAAAATGACAAATTTCAAGATGGCAAATGTCAAAGATGTCAAATGACAAATGTCACAATGCTAAATGTCAAAAATGAAAAGTGTCACCATGAAAAATGTCAAAAATGACAAATTTCAAGATGGCAACTATCAAAGATGTCAAATGACAAATGTCACAATGCTAAATGTCAAAAATGACAAATTTCAAGATGGCAAATGTCAAAGATGTCAAATGACAAATGTCACAATGCTAAATGTCAAAAATGAAAGTGTCACCATGAAAAATGTCAAAAATGACAAATTTCAAGATGGCAAATGTCCAAGATGTCAAATGACAAATGTCACAATGCTAAATGTCAAAAATGACAAATTTCAAGATAGCAAATGTCAAAGATGTCAAATGACAAACGTCACAATGCTAAATGTCAAAAATGAAAAGTGTCACGGTCAAAAATGACAAATTTCAAGATGGCAAATGTCAAAGATGTCAAATGACAAATGTCACAATGCTAAATGTCAAAAATGAAAAGTGTCACCATGAAAAATGTCAAAAATAACAAATTTTAAGATGGCAAATGTCAAAGATGTCAAATGACAAATGTCACAATGCTAAATTTCAAAAATAAAAAGTGTCACCATGAAAAATGTCAAAAATGACAAATTTCAAGATGGCAAATGTCAAAGATGTCAAATGACAAATGTCACAATGCTAAATGTCAAAAATGAAAAGTGTCACCGTGAAAAATGTCAAAAATAACAAATTTCAAGATGGCAAATGTCAAAGATGTCAAATGACAAATGTCACAATGCTAAATGTCAAAAATGAAAAGTGTCACCATAAAATATGTCAAAAATGACAAATTTCAAGATGGCAAATGTCAAAACTGACAAATATCACAATGCTAAATGTCAAAAATGATAAGTGTCACCATGAAAAATGTCAAAAATGACAAATTTCAAGAGGGCAAATGTCCAAGATGTCAAATGACAAAAGTCAAAATGCCAAATGTCAAAAATGACAAATTTCAAGATGGCAAATGTCAAAAATGTCAAATGACAAATGTCACAATGCTAAATGTCAAAAATGAAAAGTGTCACCATGAAAAATGTCAAAAATAACAAATTTCAAGATGGCAAATGTCAAAGATGTCAAATGACAAATGTCACAATGCTAAATGTCAAAAATAAAAAGTGTCACGATGAAAAATGTAAAAAATGACAAATTTCAAGATGGCACATGTCAAAGATGTCAAATGTCAAAGATGTCAAATGACAAATGTCACAATGCTAAATGTCAAAAATGAAAAGTGTCACCATGAAAAATGTCAAAAATGACAAATTTCAAGATGTCAAATGTCAAAGATGTCAAATGACAAATGTCACAATGCTAAATGTCAAAAATGAAAAGTGTCACCATGAAAAATGTCAAAAATGACAAATTTCAAGATGGCAAATGTCAAAGATGTCAAATGACAAATGTCACAATGCTAAATGTCAAAAATGAAAAGTGTCACCATGAAAAATGTCAAAAATGACAAATTTCAAGATGGCAAATGTCAAAACTGACAAATGTCACAATGCTAAATGTCAAAAATGATAAGTGTCACCATGAAAAATGTCAAAAATGACAAATTTCAAGATGGCAAATGTCCAAGATGTCAAATGACAAATGTCACAATGCTTAATGTCAAAAATGAAAAGTGTCACCATGAAAAATGTCAAAAATGACAAATTTCAAGATGGCAAATGTCAAAGATGTCAAATGACAAATGTCACAATGCTAAATGTCAAAAATGAAAAGTGTCAAAAATGACAAATTTCAAGATGGCAAATGTCTAAGATGTCAAATGACAAATGTTACAATGCTAAATGTCAAAAATGAAAAGTGTCACCGTGAAAAATGTCAAAAATGACAAATTTCAAGATGGCAAATGTCAAAGATGTCAAATGACAAATGTCACAATGCTAAATGTCAAAAATGAAAAGTGTCCCCATGAAAAATGTCAATAATGACAAATTTCAATATGGCAAATGTCAAAGATGTCAAACGACAAATGTCACAATGCTAAATGTCAAAAATGAAAAGTGTCACCATGAAAAATGTCAAAAATGACAAATTTCAAGATGGCAAATGTCAAAGATGTCGAATATGACAAATGTCACAATGCTAAATGTCAAAAATGAAAAGTGTCACCATGAAAAATGTCAAAAATGACAAATTTCAAGATGGCAAATGTCAAAGATGTTAAATGACAAATGTCACAATGCTAAATGTCAAAAATGAAAAGTGTCACCATGAAAAATGTCAAAAATGACAAATTACAAGATGGCAAATATCAAAGATGTCAAATGACAAATGTCACAATGCTAAATGTCAAAAATGACAAATTTCAAGATGGCAAATGTCAAAGATGTCAAATGACAAATGTCACAAGGCTAAATGTCAAAAATGAAAAGTGTCACCATGAAAAATGTCAAAAATGACAAATTTCAAGATGGCAAATGTCAAAAAAGTCAAATGACAAATGTCACAATGCTAAATGTCAAAAATGAAAAGTGTCACCATGAAAAATGTCAAAAATAACAAATTTCAAGATGGCAAATGTCAAAGATGTCAAATGACAAATCTCACAATGCTAAATGTCAAAAATGAAAAGTGTCACCATGAAAAATGTCAAAAATGACAAATTTCAAGATGGCAAATGTCAAAACTGACAAATATCACAATGCTAAATGTCAAAAATGATAAGTGTCACCATGAAAAATTTCAAAAATGACAAATTTCAAGATGGCAAATGTCCAAGATGTCAAATGACAAATGTCACAATGCTAAATGTCAAAAATGAAAAGTGTCACCATGAAAAATGTCAAAAATGACAAATTTCAAGATGGCAAATGTCAAAGTTGTCAAATGACAAATGTCACAATGCTAAATGTCAAAAATCAAAAGTGTCAAAAATGACAAATTTTAAGATGGCAAATGTCTAAGATGTCAAATGACAAATGTCACAATGCTAAATGTCAAAAATGAAAAGTGTCACCGTGAAAAATGTCAAAAATGACAAATTTCAAGAGGGCAAATGTCCAAGATGTCAAATGACAAAAGTCAAAATGCCAAATGTCAAAAATGACAAATTTCAAGATGGCAAATGTCAAAAATGTCAAATGACAAATGTCACAATGCTAAATGTCAAAAATGAAAAGTGTCACCATGAAAAATGTCAAAAATAACAAATTTCAAGATGGCAAATGTCAAAGATGTCAAATGACAAATGTCACAATGCTAAATGTCAAAAATAAAAAGTGTCACGATGAAAAATGTAAAAAATGACAAATTTCAAGATGGCACATGTCAAAGATGTCAAATGTCAAAGATGTCAAATGACAAATGTCACAATGCTAAATGTCAAAAATGAAAAGTGTCACCATGAAAAATGTCAAAAATGACAAATTTCAAGATGGCAAATGTCAAAGATGTCAAATGACAAATGTCACAATGCTAAATGTCAAAAATGAAAAGTGTCACCATGAAAAATGTCAAAAATGACAAATTTCAAGATGGCAAATGTCAAAGATGTCAAATGACAAATGTCACAATGCTAAATGTCAAAAATGAAAAGTGTCACCATGAAAAATGTCAAAAATGACAAATTTCAAGATGGCAAATGTCAAAACTGACAAATGTCACAATGCTAAATGTCAAAAATGATAAGTGTCACCATGAAAAATGTCAAAAATGACAAATTTCAAGATGGCAAATGTCCAAGATGTCAAATGACAAATGTCACAATGCTTAATGTCAAAAATGAAAAGTGTCACCATGAAAAATGTCAAAAATGACAAATTTCAAGATGGCAAATGTCAAAGATGTCAAATGACAAATGTCACAATGCTAAATGTCAAAAATGAAAAGTGTCAAAAATGACAAATTTCAAGATGGCAAATGTCTAAGATGTCAAATGACAAATGTTACAATGCTAAATGTCAAAAATGAAAAGTGTCACCGTGAAAAATGTCAAAAATGACAAATTTCAAGATGGCAAATGTCAAAGATGTCAAATGACAAATGTCACAATGCTAAATGTCAAAAATGAAAAGTGTCCCCATGAAAAATGTCAATAATGACAAATTTCAATATGGCAAATGTCAAAGATGTCAAACGACAAATGTCACAATGCTAAATGTCAAAAATGAAAAGTGTCACCATGAAACATGTCAAAAATGACAAATTTCAAGATGGCAAATGTCAAAGATGTCGAATATGACAAATGTCACAATGCTAAATGTCAAAAATGAAAAGTGTCACCATGAAAAATGTCAAAAATGACAAATTTCAAGATGGCAAATGTCAAAGATGTTAAATGACAAATGTCACAATGCTAAATGTCAAAAATGAAAAGTGTCACCATGAAAAATGTCAAAAATGACAAATTACAAGATGGCAAATATCAAAGATGTCAAATGACAAATGTCACAATGCTAAATGTCAAAAATGACAAATTTCAAGATGGCAAATGTCAAAGATGTCAAATGACAAATGTCACAAGGCTAAATGTCAAAAATGAAAAGTGTCACCATGAAAAATGTCAAAAATGACAAATTTCAAGATGGCAAATGTCAAAAAAGTCAAATGACAAATGTCACAATGCTAAATGTCAAAAATGAAAAGTGTCACCATGAAAAATGTCAAAAATAACAAATTTCAAGATGGCAAATGTCAAAGATGTCAAATGACAAATCTCACAATGCTAAATGTCAAAAATGAAAAGTGTCACCATGAAAAATGTCAAAAATGACAAATTTCAAGATGGCAAATGTCAAAACTGACAAATATCACAATGCTAAATGTCAAAAATGATAAGTGTCACCATGAAAAATTTCAAAAATGACAAATTTCAAGATGGCAAATGTCCAAGATGTCAAATGACAAATGTCACAATGCTAAATGTCAAAAATGAAAAGTGTCACCATGAAAAATGTCAAAAATGACAAATTTCAAGATGGCAAATGTCAAAGTTGTCAAATGACAAATGTCACAATGCTAAATGTCAAAAATCAAAAGTGTCAAAAATGACAAATTTTAAGATGGCAAATGTCTAAGATGTCAAATGACAAATGTCACAATGCTAAATGTCAAAAATGAAAAGTGTCACCGTGAAAAATGTCAAAAATGACAAATTTCAAGATGGCAAATGTCAAAATTGACAAATGTCACAATGCTAAATGTCAAAAATGATAAGTGTCACCATGAAAAATGTCAAAAATGACAAATTTCAAGATGGAAAATGTCCAAGATGTCAAATGACAAATGTCACAATGCTAAATGTCAAAAATGACAAATTTCAAGATGGCAAATGTAAAAGATGTCAAATGACAAATGTCACAATGCTAAATAACAAAAATGAAAAGTGTCAAAAATGACAAATTTCAAGATGGCAAATGTCTAAGATGTCAAATGACAAATGTCACAATGCTAAATGTCAAAAATGAAAAGTGTCACCGTGAAAAATGTCAAAAATGACAAATTTCAAGATGGCAAATGTCAAAGATGTCAAATGACAAATGTCACAATGCTAAATGTCAAAAATGAAAAGTGTCACCATGAAAAATGTCAAAAATGACAAATTTCAAGATGGCAAATGTCAAAGATGTCAAAAGACAAATGTCACAATGCTAAATGTCAAAAATGAAAAGTGTCCCCATGAAAAATGTCAATAATGACAAATTTCAAGATGACAAATGTCAAAGATGTCAAATGACAAATGTCACAATGCTAAATGTCAAAAATGAAAAGTGTCACCATGAAAAATGTCAAAAATGACAAATTTCAAGATGGCAAATGTCAAAGATGTCGAATATGACAAATGTCACAATGATAAATGTCAAAAATGAAAAGTGTCACCATGAAAAATGTCAAAAATGACAAATTTCAAGATGGCAAATGTCAAAGATGTCAAATGACAAATGTCACAATGCTAAATGTCAAAAATGAAAAGTGTCGCCATGAAAAATGTCAAAAATGACAAATTTCAAGATGGCAAATATCAAAGATGTCAAATGACAAATGTCACAATGCTAAATGTCAAAAATGACAAATTTCAAGATGGCAAATGTCAAAGATGTCAAATGACAAATGCCACAATGCTAAATGTCAAAAATGAAAAGTGTCACCATGAAAAATGTCAAAAATGACAAATTTCAAGATGGCAAATTTTTCATGGTGACACTTTTCATTTTTGACATTTAGCATTGTGACATTTGTCATTTGACATCTTTGACATTTGCCATCTTGAAATTTTTCATTTTTGACATTTAGCATTGTGACATTTGTCATTTGACATCTTGGACATTTGCCATCTTGAAATTTGTCATTTTTGACATTTAGCATTGTGACATTTGTCATTTGACATCTTTGACATTTGCCATCTTGAAATTTGTCATTTTTGACATTTTTCATGGTGACACTTATCATTTTTGACATTTAGCATTGTGACATTTGTCAGTTTTGACATTTGCCATCTTGAAATTTGTCATTTTTAACATTTTTCATGGTAACACTTTTCATTTTTGACATTTAGCATTGTGACATTTGTCATTTGACATCTTTGACATTTGCCATCTTGAAATTTGTTATTTTTGACATTTTTCATGGTGACACTTTTCATTTTTGACATTTAGCATTGTGACATTTGTCATTTGACATCTTTGAAATTTGCCATCTTGAAATTTGTCATTTTTGACATTTTTCATGGTGACACTTTTCATTTTTGACATTTAGCATTGTGACATTTGTCATTTGACATCTTTGACATTTGCCATCTTGAAATTTGTCATTTTTGACATTTAGCATTGTGACATTTGTCATTTGACATCTTGGACATTTGCCATCTTGAAATTTGTCATTTTTGACATTTTTCATGGTGACACTTATCATTTTTGACATTTAGCATTGTGATATTTGTCAGTTTTGACATTTGCCATCTTGAAATTTGTCATTTTTGACATTTTTCATTTTTGACATTTAGCATTGTGACATTTGTCACTTGACATCTTTGACATTTGCCATCTTGAAATTTGTTATTTTTGACATTTAGCATTGTGACATTTGTCATTTGACATCTTTGACATTTGCCATCTTGAAATTTGTTATTTTTGACATTTTTCATGGTGACACTTTTCATTTTTGACATTTAGCATTGTGAATTTGTCATTTGACATCTTTGACATTTGCCATCTTGAAATTTGTCATTTTTGACATTTTTCATAGTGACACTTTTCATTTTTGACATTTAGCATTGTGACATTTGTCATTTGACATCTTTGACATTTGCCATCTTGAAATTTGTTATTTTTGACATTTTTCATGGTGACACTTTTCATTTTTGACATTTAGCATTGTGATATTTGTCATTTGACATCTTTGACATTTGCCATCTTGAAATTTGTCATTTTTGACATTTTTCATGGTGACACTTATCATTTTTGACATTTAGCATTGTGACATTTGTCAGTTTTGACATTTGCCATCTTGAAATTTGTCATTTTTGACATTTTTCATGGTGACACTTTTCATTTTTGACATTTAGCATTGTGACATTTGTCATTTGACATCTTTGACATTTGCCATCTTGAAATTTGTTATTTTTGACATTTTGCATGGTGACACTTTTCATTTTTGACATTTAGCATTGTGACATTTGTCATTTGACATCTTTGACATTTGCCATCTTGAAATTTATTATTTTTGACATTTTTCATGGTGACACTTTTCATTTTTGACATTTAGCATTGTGACATTTGTCATTTGACATCTTTGACATTTGCCATCTTGAAATTTGTCATTTTTGACATTTTTCATGGTGACACTTTTTATTTTTGACATTTAGCATTGTGACATTTGTCATTTGACATCTTTGACATTTGCCATCTTGAAATTTGTTATTTTTGACATTTTTTATGGTGACACTTTTCATTTTTGACATTAAGCATTGTGACATTTGTCATTTAACATCTTTGACATTTGCCATCTTAAAATTTGTCATTTTTGACATTTTTCATGGTGACACTTTTCATTTTTGACATTTAGCATTGTGACATTTGTCAGTTTTGACATTTGCCATCTTGAAATTTGTCATTTTTAACATTTTTCATGGTAACACTTTTCATTTTTGACATTTAGCATTGTGACATTTGTCATTTGACATCTTTGACATTTGCCATCTTGAAATTTGTTATTTTTGACATTTTTCATGGTGACACTTTTCATTTTTGACATTTAGCATTGTGACATTTGTCATTTGACATCTTTGAAATTTGCCATCTTGAAATTTGTCATTTTTGACATTTTTCATGGTGACACTTTTCATTTTTGACATTTAGCATTGTGACATTTGTCATTTGACATCTTTGACATTTGCCATCTTGAAATTTGTCATTTTTGACATTTAGCATTGTGACATTTGTCATTTGACATCTTGGACATTTGCCATCTTGAAATTTGTCATTTTTGACATTTTTCATGGTGACACTTATCATTTTTGACATTTAGCATTGTGATATTTGTCAGTTTTGACATTTGCCATCTTGAAATTTGTCATTTTTGACATTTTTCATTTTTGACATTTAGCATTGTGACATTTGTCACTTGACATCTTTGACATTTGCCATCTTGAAATTTGTTATTTTTGACATTTAGCATTGTGACATTTGTCATTTGACATCTTTGACATTTGCCATCTTGAAATTTGTTATTTTTGACATTTTTCATGGTGACACTTTTCATTTTTGACATTTAGCATTGTGAATTTGTCATTTGACATCTTTGACATTTGCCATCTTGAAATTTGTCATTTTTGACATTTTTCATAGTGACACTTTTCATTTTTGACATTTAGCATTGTGACATTTGTCATTTGACATCTTTGACATTTGCCATCTTGAAATTTGTTATTTTTGACATTTTTCATGGTGACACTTTTCATTTTTGACATTTAGCATTGTGATATTTGTCATTTGACATCTTTGACATTTGCCATCTTGAAATTTGTCATTTTTGACATTTTTCATGGTGACACTTATCATTTTTGACATTTAGCATTGTGACATTTGTCAGTTTTGACATTTGCCATCTTGAAATTTGTCATTTTTGACATTTTTCATGGTGACACTTTTCATTTTTGACATTTAGCATTGTGACATTTGTCATTTGACATCTTTGACATTTGCCATCTTGAAATTTGTTATTTTTGACATTTTGCATGGTGACACTTTTCATTTTTGACATTTAGCATTGTGACATTTGTCATTTGACATCTTTGACATTTGCCATCTTGAAATTTATTATTTTTGACATTTTTCATGGTGACACTTTTCATTTTTGACATTTAGCATTGTGACATTTGTCATTTGACATCTTTGACATTTGCCATCTTGAAATTTGTCATTTTTGACATTTTTCATGGTGACACTTTTTATTTTTGACATTTAGCATTGTGACATTTGTCATTTGACATCTTTGACATTTGCCATCTTGAAATTTGTTATTTTTGACATTTTTTATGGTGACACTTTTCATTTTTGACATTAAGCATTGTGACATTTGTCATTTAACATCTTTGACATTTGCCATCTTAAAATTTGTCATTTTTGACATTTTTCATGGTGACACTTTTCATTTTTGACATTTAGCATTGTGACATTTGTCATTTGACATCTTTGACATTTGCCATCTTGAAATTTGTCATTTTTGACATTTAGCATTGTGACATTTGTCATTTGACATCTTTGATATTTGCCATCTTGAAATTTGTCATTTTGACATTTTTCATGGTGACACTTTTCATTTTTGACATTTAGCATTGTGACATTTGTCATTTGACATCTTTGACATTTGCCATCTTGAAATTTGTCATTTTTGACATTTTTCATGGTGACACTTTTCATTTTTGACATTTAGCATTGTGACATTTGTCATATTCGACATCTTTGACATTTGCCATCTTGAAATTTGTCATTTTTGACATTTAGCATTGTGACATTTGTCATTTGACATCTTGGACATTTGCCATCTTGAAATTTGTCATTTTTGACATTTTTCATGGTAACACTTATCATTTTTAACATTTAGCATTGTGACATTTGTCAGTTTTGACATTTGCCATCTTGAAATTTGTCATTTTTAAAATTTTTCATGGTGACACTTTTTATTTTTGACATTTAGCATTGTGACATTTGTCATTTGACATCTTTGACATTTGCCATCTTGAAATTTGTTATTTTTGACATTTTTCATGGTGACACTTTTCATTTTTGACATTTAGCATTGTGACATTTGTCATTTGACATCTTTGACATTTGCCATCTTGAAATTTGTCATTTTTGACATTTTTCATGGTGACACTTTTCATTTTTGACATTTAGCATTGCGACATTTGTCATTTGACATCTTTGACATTTGCCATCTTGAAATTTGTCATTTTTGACATTTAGCATTGTGACATTTGTCATTTGACATCTTGGACATTTGCCATCTTGAAATTTGTCATTTTTGACATTTTTCATGGTGACACTTATCATTTTTGACATTTAGCATTGTGACATTTGTCAGTTTTGACATTTGCCATCTTGAAATTTGTCATTTTTGACATTTTTCATGGTGACACTTTTCATTTTTGACATTTAGCATTGTGACATTTGTAATTTGACATCTTTGACATTTGCCATCTTGAAATTTGTTATTTTTGACATTTTTCATGGTGACACTTTTCATTTTTGACATTTAGCATTGTGACATTTGTCATTTGACATCTTTGACATTTGCCATCTTGAAATTTGTCATTTTTGACATTTTTCATGGTGACACTTTTCATTTTTGACATTTAGCATTGTGACTTTTGTCATTTGACATCTTTGACATTTGCCATCTTGAAATTTGTTATTTTTAACATTTTTCATGGTGACACTTTTCATTTTTGACATTTAGCATTGTGACATTTGTCATTTGACATCTTTGACATTTGCCATCTTGAAATTTGTCATTTTTGACATTTTTCATGGTGACACTTTTCATGGTGACACTTTTCATTTTTGACATTTAGCATTGTGACATTTGTCATTTGACATCTTTGACATTTGCCATCTTGAAATTTGTCATTTTTGACATTTAGCATTGTGACATTTGTCATTTGACATCTTTGATATTTGCCATCTTGAAATTTGTCATTTTTGACATTTTTCATGGTGACACTTTTCATTTTTGACATTAAGCATTGTGATATTTGTCATTTGACATCTTTGACATTTGCCATCTTGAAATTTGTCATTTTTGACATTTAGGATTGTGACATTTGTCATTTGACATCTTTGATATTTGCCATCTTGAAATTTGTCATTTTTGACATTTTTCATGGTGACACTTTTCATTTTTGACATTTAGCATTGTGACATTTGTCATTTGACATCTTTGATATTTGCCATCTTGAAATTTGTCATTTTTCACATTTTTCATGGTGACAATTTTCATTTTTAACATTTAGCATTGTGACATTTGTCATTTGACATCTTTGACATTTGCCATCTTGAAATTTGTCATTTTTGACATTTAGCATTGTGACATTTGTCATTTGACATCTTTGATATTTGCCATATTGAAATTTGTCATTTTTGACATTTTTCATGGTGACACTTTTCATTTTTGACATTTAGCATTGTGGCATTTGTCATTTGACATCTTTGATATTTGCCATCTTGAAATTTGTCATTTTTCACATTTTTCATGGTGACACTTTTCATTTTTGACATTTAGCATTGTGACATTTGTCATTTGATATCTTTGACATTTGCCATCTTGAAATTTGTCATTTTTGACATTTTCCATGGTGACACTTTTCATTTTTGACATTTAGCATTGTGACATTTGTCATTTGACATCTTTGACATTTGCCATCTTGAAATTTGTCATTTTTGACATTTTTCATGGTGACACTTTTCATTTTTGACATTTAGCATTGTGACATTTGTCATTTGACATCTTTGACATTTGCCATCTTGAAATTTGTCATTTTTGACATTTTTCATGGTGACACTTTTCATTTTTGACATTTAGCATTGTGACATTTGTCATTTGACATCTGACATCTTTGACATTTGCCATCTTGAAATTTGTCATTTTTGACATTTAGCATTGTGACATTTGTCATTTGACATCTTTGACATTTGCCATCTTGAAATTTGTCATTTTTGACATTTTTCGTGGTGACACTTTTCATTTTTGACATTTAGCATTGTGACATTTGTCATTTGACATCTTTGACATTTGCCATCTTGAAATTTGTCATTTTTAACATTTAGCATTGTGACATTTGTCATTTGACATCTTGGACATTTGCCATCTTGAAATTTGTCATTTTTGAAATTTTTCATGGTGACACTTATCATTTTTGACATTTAGCATTGTGACATTTGTCAGTTTTGACATTTGCCATCTTGAAATTTGTCATTTTTGACATTTTTCATGGTGACACTTTTCATTTTTGACATTTAGCATTGTGACATTTGTCATTTGACATCTTTGACATTTGCCATCTTGAAATTTGTCATTTTTGACATTTTTCATGGTGACACTTTTTATTTTTGACATTTAGCATTGTGACATTTGTCATTTGACATCTTTGACATTTGCCATCTTGAAATTTGTCATTTTTGACATTTTTTATGGCGACACTTTTCATTTTTGACATTTAGCATTGTGACATTTGTCATTTGACATCTTTGACATTTGCCATCTTGAAATTTGTCATTTTTGACATTTTTCATGGTGACACTTTTCATTTTTGACATTTAGCATTGTGACATTTGTCATTTGACATCTTTGACATTTGCCATCTTGAAATTTGTCATTTTGCATTGTGACATTTGTCATTTGACATCTTTGATATTTGCCATCTTGAAATTTGTCATTTTTGACATTTTTCATGGTGACACATTTCATTTTTGACATTTAGCATTGTGACATTTGTCATTTGACATCTTTGACATTTGCCATCTTGAAATTTGTCATTTTTGACATTTTTCATGGTGACACTTTTCATTTTTGACATTTAGCATTGTGACATTTGTCATATTCGACATCTTTGACATTTGCCATCTTGAAATTTGTCATTTTTGACATTTTTCATGGTGACACTTTTCATTTTTGACATTTAGCATTGTGACATTTGTCATTTGACATCTTTGACATTTGCCATCTTGAAATTTGTCATTATTGACATTTTTCATGGGGACACTTTTCATTTTTGACATTTAGCATTGTGACATTTGTCATTTGACATCTTTTACATTTGCCATCTTGAAATTTGTCATTTTTGACATTTTTTATGGTGACACTTTTCATTTTTGACATTTAGCATTGTGACATTTGTCATTTGACATCTTTGACATTTACCATCTTGAAATTTGTCATTTTTGACATTTTTCACGGTGACACTTTTCATTTTTGACATTTAGCATTGTGACATTTGTCATTTGACATCTTAGACATTTGCCATCTTGAAATTTTTTATTTTTGACACTTTTCATTTTTGACATTTAGCATTGTGACATTTGTCATTTGACATCTTTGACATTTTCCATCTTGAAATTTGTCATTTTTGACATTTTTCATGGTGACACTTTTCATTTTTGACATTTAGCATTGTGACATTTTTCATTTGACATCTTGGACATTTGCCATCTTGAAATTTGTCATTTTTGACATTTTTCATGGTGACACTTATCACTTTTGACATTTAGCATTGTGACATTTGACAGTTTTGACATTTGCCATCTTGAAATTTGTCATTTTTGACATTTTTCATGGTGACACTTTTCATTTTTGACATTTAGCATTGTGACATTTGTCATATTCGACATCTTTGACATTTGCCATCTTGAAATTTGTCATTTTTGACATTTTTCATGGTGACACTTTTCATTTTTGACATTTAGCATTGTGACATTTGTCATTTGACATCTTTGACATTTGCCATCTTGAAATTTGTCATTATTGACATTTTTCATGGGGACACTTTTCATTTTTGACATTTAGCATTGTGACATTTGTCATTTGACATCTTTGACATTTGCCATCTTGAAATTTGTCATTTTTGACATTTTTCATGGTGACACTTTTCATTTTTGACATTTAGCATTGTGACATTTGTCATTTGACATCTTTGACATTTGCCATCTTGAAATTTGTCATTTTTGACATTTAGCATTGTGACATTTGTCATTTGACATCTTTGACATTTGCCATCTTGAAATTTGTCATTTTTGACACTTTTCATTTTTGACATTTAGCATTGTTACATTTGTCAGTTTTGACATTTGCCATCTTGAAATTTGTCATTTTTGACATTTTTCATGGTGACACTTTTCATTTTTGACATTTAGCATAGTGACATTTGTCATTTGACATCTTTGACATTTGCCATCTTGAAATTTGTTATTTTTGACATTTTTCATGGTGACACTTTTCATTTTTGACATTTAGCATTGTGACATTTGTCATTTGACATCTTTGATATTTGCCATCTTGAAATTTGTCATTTTTGACATTTTTCATGGTGACACTTTTTATTTTTGACATTTAGCATTGTGACATTTGTCATTTGACATCTTTGACATTTGCCATCTTGAAATTTGTTATTTTTGACATTTTTCATGGTGACACTTTTCATTTTTGACATTCAGCATTGTGACATTTGTCATTTGACATCTTTGACATTTGCCATCTTGAAATTTGTCATTTTTGACATTTTTCATGGTGACACTTTTCATTTTTGACATTTAGCGTTGTGACATTTGTCATTTGACATCTTTGACATTTGCCATCTTGAAATTTGTCATTTTTGACATTTTTCATGGTGACACTTTTCATTTTTGACATTTAGCATTGTGACATTTGTCATTTGACATCTTTGACATTTGCCATCTTGAAATTTGTCATTATTGACATTTTTCATGGGGACACTTTTCATTTTTGACATTTAGCATTGTGACATTTGTCATTTGACATCTTTGACATTTGCCATCTTGAAATTTGTCATTTTTGACATTTTTCATGGTGACACTTTTCATTTTTGACATTTAGCATTGTGACATTTGTCATTTGACATCTTTGACATTTGCCATCTTGAAATTTGTCATTTTTGACATTTAGCATTGTGACATTTGTCATTTGACATCTTTGACATTTGCCATCTTGAAATTTGTCATTTTTGACACTTTTCATTTTTGACATTTAGCATTGTTACATTTGTCAGTTTTGACATTTGCCATCTTGAAATTTGTCATTTTTGACATTTTTCATGGTGACACTTTTCATTTTTGACATTTAGCATAGTGACATTTGTCATTTGACATCTTTGACATTTGCCATCTTGAAATTTGTTATTTTTGACATTTTTCATGGTGACACTTTTCATTTTTGACATTTAGCATTGTGACATTTGTCATTTGACATCTTTGATATTTGCCATCTTGAAATTTGTCATTTTTGACATTTTTCATGGTGACACTTTTTATTTTTGACATTTAGCATTGTGACATTTGTCATTTGACATCTTTGACATTTGCCATCTTGAAATTTGTTATTTTTGACATTTTTCATGGTGACACTTTTCATTTTTGACATTCAGCATTGTGACATTTGTCATTTGACATCTTTGACATTTGCCATCTTGAAATTTGTCATTTTTGACATTTTTCATGGTGACACTTTTCATTTTTGACATTTAGCGTTGTGACATTTGTCATTTGACATCTTTGACATTTGCCATCTTGAAATTTGTCATTTTTGACATTTTTCATGGTGACACTTTTCATTTTTGACATTTAGCATTGTGACATTTGTCATTTGACATCTTTGACATTTGCCATCTTGAAATTTGTCATTTTTGACATTTAGCATTGTGACATTTGTCATTTGACATCTTTGATATTTGCCATCTTGAAATTTGTCATTTTTGACATTTTTCATGGTGACACTTTTCATTTTTGACATTTAGCATTGTGACATTTGTCATTTGACATCTTTGACATTTGCCATCTTGAAATTTGTCATTTTTGACATTTTTTATGGTGACACTTTTCATTTTTGACATTTAGCATTGTGACATTTGTCATTTGACATCTTTGACATTTGCCATCTTGCAATTTGTCATTATTGATATTTTTCATGGGGACACTTTTCATTTTTGACATTTAGCATTGTGACATTTGTCATTTGACATCTTTGACATTTGCCATCCTGAAATTTGTCATTTTTGACATTTTTCATGGTGACACTTTTCATTTTTGACATTTAGCATTGTGACATTTGTCATTTGACATCTTTGACATTTGCCATCTTGAAATTTGTCATTTTTGACATTTTTCACGGTGACACTTTTCATTTTTGACATTTAGCATTGTGACATTTGTCATTTGACATCTTAGACATTTGCCATCTTGAAATTTGTCATTTTTGACACTTTTCATTTTTGACATTTGGCATTGTGACATTTGTCATTTGACATCTTTGACATTTGCCATCTTGAAATTTGTCATTTTTGACATTTTTCATGGTGACACTTTTCATTTTTGACATTTAGCATTGTGGCATTTGTCATTTGACATCTTGGACATTTGCCATCTTGAAATTTGTCATTTTTGACATTTTTCATGATGACACTTATCATTTTTGACATTTAGCATTGTGACATTTGTCAGTTTTGACATTTGCCATCTTGAAATTTGTCATTTTTGACATTTTTCATGGTGACACTTTTCATTTTTGACATTTAGCATTGTGACATTTGTCATTTGACA
Organism: Altica lythri; assembly: GCA_964028335.1. NCBI lineage: Eukaryota > Metazoa > Arthropoda > Insecta > Coleoptera > Chrysomelidae > Altica > Altica lythri. The sequence goes on along the minus strand of OZ034800.1, from coordinate 8,729,854 downwards.
TCTTTGACATTTGCCATCTTGAAATTTGTCATTTTTGACATTTTTCATGGTGACACTTTTCATTTTTGACATTTAGCATTGTGACATTTGTCATTTGACATCTTTGACATTTGCCATCTTGAAATTTGTCATTTTTGACATTTAGCATTGTGACATTTGTCATTTGACATCTTGGACATTTGCCATCTTGAAATTTGTCATTTTTGACATTTTTCATGGTGACACTTATCATTTTTGACATTTAGCATTGTGACATTTGTCAGTTTTGACATTTGCCATCTTGAAATTTGTCATTTTTGACATTTTTCATGGTGACACTTTTCATTTTTGACATTTAGCATTGTGACATTTGTCATTTGACATCTTTGACATTTGCCATCTTGAAATTTGTCATTTTTGACATTTTTCATGGTGACACTTTTCATTTTTGACATTTAGCATTGTGACATTTGTCATTTGACATCTTTGACATTTGCCATCTTGAAATTTGTCATTTTTGACATTTTTTATGGCGACACTTTTCATTTTTGACATTTAGCATTGTGACATTTGTCATTTGACATCTTTGACATTTGCCATCTTGAAATTTGTCATTTTTGACATTTTTCATGGTGACACTTTTCATTTTTGACATTTAGCATTGTGACATTTGTCATTTGACATCTTTGACATTTGCCATCTTGAAATTTGTCATTTTGCATTGTGACATTTGTCATTTGACATCTTTGATATTTGCCATCTTGAAATTTGTCATTTTTGACATTTTTCATGGTGACACATTTCATTTTTGACATTTAGCATTGTGACATTTGTCATTTGACATCTTTGACATTTGCCATCTTGAAATTTGTCATTTTTGACATTTAGCATTGTGACATTTGTCATTTGACATCTTTGATATTTGCCATCTTGAAATTTGTCATTTTTGACATTTTTCATGGTGACACTTTTCATTTTTGACATTTAGCATTGTGACATTTGTCATTTGACATCTTTGACATTTGCCATCTTGAAATTTGTCATTTTTGACATTTAGCATTGTGACATTTGTCATTTGACATCTTTGATATTTGTCATCTTGAAATTTGTCATTTTTGACATTTTTCATGGTGACACTTTTCATTTTTGACATTTAGCATTGTGACATTTGTCATTTGACATCTTTGACATTTGCCATCTTGAAATTTGTCATTTTTGACATTTTTCATGGTGACACTTTTCATTTTTGACATTTAGCATTGTGACATTTGTCATTTGACATCTTTGACATTTGCCATCTTGCAATTTGTCATTATTGATATTTTTCATGGGGACACTTTTCATTTTTGACATTTAGCATTGTGACATTTGTCATTTGACATCTTTGACATTTGCCATCCTGAAATTTGTCATTTTTGACATTTTTCATGGTGACACTTTTCATTTTTGACATTTAGCATTGTGACATTTGTCATTTGACATCTTTGACATTTGCCATCTTGAAATTTGTCATTTTTGACATTTTTCACGGTGACACTTTTCATTTTTGACATTTAGCATTGTGACATTTGTCATTTGACATCTTAGACATTTGCCATCTTGAAATTTGTCATTTTTGACACTTTTCATTTTTGACATTTGGCATTGTGACATTTGTCATTTGACATCTTTGACATTTGCCATCTTGAAATTTGTCATTTTTGACATTTAGCATTGTGACATTTGTCATTTGACATCTTTGATATTTGCCATCTTGAAATTTGTCATTTTTGACATTTTTCATGGTGACACTTTTCATTTTTGACATTTAGCATTGTGACATTTGTCATTTGACATCTTTGACATTTGCCATCTTGAAATTTGTCATTTTTGACATTTTTCATGGTGACACTTTTCATTTTTGACATTTAGCATTGTGACATTTGTCATTTGACATCTTTGACATTTGCCATCTTGCAATTTGTCATTATTGATATTTTTCATGGGGACACTTTTCATTTTTGACATTTAGCATTGTGACATTTGTCATTTGACATCTTTGACATTTGCCATCCTGAAATTTGTCATTTTTGACATTTTTCATGGTGACACTTTTCATTTTTGACATTTAGCATTGTGACATTTGTCATTTGACATCTTTGACATTTGCCATCTTGAAATTTGTCATTTTTGACATTTTTCACGGTGACACTTTTCATTTTTGACATTTAGCATTGTGACATTTGTCATTTGACATCTTAGACATTTGCCATCTTGAAATTTGTCATTTTTGACACTTTTCATTTTTGACATTTGGCATTGTGACATTTGTCATTTGACATCTTTGACATTTGCCATCTTGAAATTTGTCATTTTTGACATTTTTCATGGTGACACTTTTCATTTTTGACATTTAGCATTGTGGCATTTGTCATTTGACATCTTGGACATTTGCCATCTTGAAATTTGTCATTTTTGACATTTTTCATGATGACACTTATCATTTTTGACATTTAGCATTGTGACATTTGTCAGTTTTGACATTTGCCATCTTGAAATTTGTCATTTTTGACATTTTTCATGGTGACACTTTTCATTTTTGACATTTAGCATTGTGACATTTGTCATTTGACATCTTTGACATTTGCCATCTTGAAATTTGTCATTTTTGACATTTTTCATGGTGACACTTTTCATTTTTGACATTTAGCATTGTGACATTTGTCATTTGACATCTTTGACATTTGCCATCTTGAAATTTGTCATTTTTGACATTTAGCATTGTGACATTTGTCATTTGACATCTTGGACATTTGCCATCTTGAAATTTGTCATTTTTGACATTTTTCATGGTGACACTTATCATTTTTGACATTTAGCATTGTGACATTTGTCAGTTTTGACATTTGCCATCTTGAAATTTGTCATTTTTGACATTTTTCATGGTGACACTTTTCATTTTTGACATTTAGCATTGTGACATTTGTCATTTGACATCTTTGACATTTGCCATCTTGAAATTTGTCATTTTTGACATTTTTCATGGTGACACTTTTCATTTTTGACATTTAGCATTGTGACATTTGTCATTTGACATCTTTGACATTTGCCATCTTGAAATTTGTCATTTTTGACATTTTTTATGGCGACACTTTTCATTTTTGACATTTAGCATTGTGACATTTGTCATTTGACATCTTTGACATTTGCCATCTTGAAATTTGTCATTTTTGACATTTTTCATGGTGACACTTTTCATTTTTGACATTTAGCATTGTGACATTTGTCATTTGACATCTTTGACATTTGCCATCTTGAAATTTGTCATTTTGCATTGTGACATTTGTCATTTGACATCTTTGATATTTGCCATCTTGAAATTTGTCATTTTTGACATTTTTCATGGTGACACATTTCATTTTTGACATTTAGCATTGTGACATTTGTCATTTGACATCTTTGACATTTGCCATCTTGAAATTTGTCATTTTTGACATTTTTCATGGTGACACTTTTCATTTTTGACATTTAGCATTGTGACATTTGTCATATTCGACATCTTTGACATTTGCCATCTTGAAATTTGTCATTTTTGACATTTTTCATGGTGACACTTTTCATTTTTGACATTTAGCATTGTGACATTTGTCATTTGACATCTTTGACATTTGCCATCTTGAAATTTGTCATTATTGACATTTTTCATGGGGACACTTTTCATTTTTGACATTTAGCATTGTGACATTTGTCATTTGACATCTTTTACATTTGCCATCTTGAAATTTGTCATTTTTGACATTTTTTATGGTGACACTTTTCATTTTTGACATTTAGCATTGTGACATTTGTCATTTGACATCTTTGACATTTACCATCTTGAAATTTGTCATTTTTGACATTTTTCACGGTGACACTTTTCATTTTTGACATTTAGCATTGTGACATTTGTCATTTGACATCTTAGACATTTGCCATCTTGAAATTTTTTATTTTTGACACTTTTCATTTTTGACATTAAGCATTGTGACATTTGTCATTTGACATCTTTGACATTTTCCATCTTGAAATTTGTCATTTTTGACATTTTTCATGGTGACACTTTTCATTTTTGACATTTAGCATTGTGACATTTTTCATTTGACATCTTGGACATTTGCCATCTTGAAATTTGTCATTTTTGACATTTTTCATGGTGACACTTATCACTTTTGACATTTAGCATTGTGACATTTGACAGCTTTGACATTTGCCATCTTGAAATTTGTCATTTTTGACATTTTTCATGGTGACACTTTTCATTTTTGACATTTAGCATTGTGACATTTGTCATATTCGACATCTTTGACATTTGCCATCTTGAAATTTGTTATTTTTGACATTTTTCATGGTGACACTTTTCATTTTTGACATTTAGCATTGTGACATTTGTCATTTGACATCTTTGACATTTGCCATCTTGAAATTTGTCATTATTGACATTTTTCATGGGGACACTTTTCATTTTTGACATTTAGCATTGTGACATTTGTCATTTGACATCTTTGACATTTGCCATCTTGAAATTTGTCATTTTTGACATTTTTCATGGTGACACTTTTCATTTTTGACATTTAGCATTGTGACATTTGTCATTTGACATCTTTGACATTTGCTATCTTGAAATTTGTCATTTTTGACATTTAGCATTGTGACATTTGTCATTTGACATCTTTGACATTTGCCATCTTGAAATTTGTCATTTTTGACACTTTTCATTTTTGACATTTAGCATTGTGACATTTGTCAGTTTTGACATTTGCCATCTTGAAATTTGTCATTTTTGACATTTTTCATGGTGACACTTTTCATTTTTGACATTTAGCATAGTGACATTTGTCATTTGACATCTTTGACATTTGCCATCTTGAAATTTGTTATTTTTGACATTTTTCATGGTGACACTTTTCATTTTTGACATTTAGCATTGTGACATTTGTCATTTGACATTTTTGATATTTGCCATCTTGAAATTTGTCATTTTTGACATTTTTCATGGTGACACTTTTCATTTTTGACATTTAGCATTGTGACATTTGTCATTTGACATCTTTGACATTTGCCATCTTGAAATTTGTTATTTTTGACATTTTTCATGGTGACACTTTTCATTTTTGACATTCAGCATTGTGACATTTGTCATTTGACATCTTTGACATTTGCCATCTTGAAATTTGTCATTTTTGACATTTTTCATGGTGACACTTTTCATTTTTGACATTTAGCATTGTGACATTTGTCATTTGACATCTTTGACATTTGCCATCTTGAAATTTGTCATTTTTGACATTTTTCATGGTGACACTTTTCATTTTTGACATTTAGCATTGTGACATTTGTCATTTGACATCTTTGACATTTGCCATCTTGAAATTTGTCATTTTTGACATTTAGCATTGTGACATTTGTCATTTGACATCTTTGATATTTGCCATCTTGAAATTTGTCATTTTTGACATTTTTCATGGTGACACTTTTCATTTTTGACATTTAGCATTGTGACATTTGTCATTTGACATCTTTGACATTTGCCATCTTGAAATTTGTCATTTTTGACATTTAGCATTGTGACATTTGTCATTTGACATCTTGGACATTTGCCATCTTGAAATTTGTCATTTTTGACATTTTTCATGGTGACACTTATCATTTTTGACATTTAGCATTGTGACATTTGTCAGTTTTGACACTTGCCATCTTGAAATTTGTCATTATTGACATTTTTCATGGTGACACTTTTCATTTTTGACATTTAGCATTGTGACATTTGTCATTTGACATCTTTGACATTTGCCATCTTGAAATTTGTTATTTTTGACATTTTTCATGGTGACACTTTTCATTTTTGACATTTAGCATTGTGACATTTGTCATTTGACATCTTTGACATTTGCCATCTTGAAATTTGTTATTTTTGACATTTTTCATGGTGACACTTTTCATTTTTGACATTTAGCATTGTGAATTTGTCATTTGACATCTTTGACATTTGCCATCTTGAAATTTGTCATTTTTGACATTTTTCATAGTGACACTTTTCATTTTTGACATTTAGCATTGTGACATTTGTCATTTGACATCTTTGACATTTGCCATCTTGAAATTTGTTATTTTTGACATTTTTCATGGTGACACTTTTCATTTTTGACATTTAGCATTGTGATATTTGTCATTTGACATCTTTGACATTTGCCATCTTGAAATTTGTCATTTTTGACATTTTTCATGGTGACAATTTTCATTTTTAACATTTAGCATTGTGACATTTGTCATTTGACATCTTTGACATTTGCCATCTTGAAATTTGTCATTTTTGACATTTAGCATTGTGACATTTGTCATTTGACATCTTTGATATTTGCCATCTTGAAATTTGTCATTTTTGACATTTTTCATGGTGACACTTTTTATTTTTGACATTTAGCATTGTGACATTTGTCATTTGACATCTTTGATATTTGCCATCTTGAAATTTGTCATTTTTTACATTTTTCATGGTGACACTTTTCATTTTTGACATTTAGCATTGTGACATTTGTCATTTGATATCTTTGACATTTGCCATCTTGAAATTTGTCATTTTTGACATTTTTCATGGTGAAACTTTTCATTTTTGACATTTAGCATTGTGACATTTGTCATTTGACATCTTTGACATTTGTCATCTTGAAATTTGTCATTTTTGACATTTTTCATGGTGACACTTTTCATTTTTGACATTTAGCATTGTGACATTTGTCATTTGACATCTGACATCTTTGACATTTGCCATCTTGAAATTTGTCATTTTTGACATTTAGCATTGTGACATTTGTCATTTGACATCTTTGACATTTGCCATCTTGAAATTTGTCATTTTTGACATTTTTCGTGGTGACACTTTTCATTTTTGACATTTAGCATTGTGACATTTGTCATTTGACATCTTTGACATTTGCCATCTTGAAATTTGTCATTTTTGACATTTAGCATTGTGACATTTGTCATTTGACATCTTGGACATTTGCCATCTTGAAATTTGTCATTTTTGACATTTTTCATGGTGACACTTATCATTTTTGACATTTAGCATTGTGACATTTGTCAGTTTTGACATTTGCCATCTTGAAATTTGTCATTTTTGACATTTTTCAGGGTGACACTTTTCATTTTTGACATTTAGCATTGTGACATTTGTCATTTGACATCTTTGACATTTACCATCTTGAAATTTGTTATTTTTGACATTTTTCATGGTGACACTTTTAATTTTTGACATTTAGCATTGTGACATTTGTCATTTGACATCTTTGACATTTGTCATCTTGAAATTTGTCATTTTTGACATTTTTCATGGTGACACTTTTCATTTTTGACATTTAGCATTGTGACATTTGTCATTTGACATCTTTGACATTTGCCATCTTGAAATTTGTCATTTTTGACATTTTTCATGGCGACACTTTTCATTTTTGACATTTAGCATTGTGACATTTGTCATTTGACATCTTTGACATTTGCCATCTTGAAATTTGTCATTTTTGACATTTTTCATGGTGACACTTTTCATTTTTGACATTTAGCATTGTGACATTTGTCATTTGACATCTTTGACATTTGCCATCTTGAAATTTGTCATTTTTGACATTTAGCATTGTGACATTTGTCATTTGACATCTTTGATATTTGCCATCTTGAAATTTGTCATTTTTGACATTTTTCATGGTGACACATTTCATTTTTGACATTTAGCATTGTGACATTTGTCATTTGACATCTTTGACATTTGCCATCTTGAAATTTGTCATTATTGACATTTTTCATGGGGACACTTTTCATTTTTGACATTTAGCATTGTGACATTTGTCATTTGACATCTTTGACAGTTGCCATCTTGAAATTTGTCATTTTTGACATTTTTCATGTTGACACTTTTCATTTTTGACATTTAGCATTGTGACATTTGTCATTTGACATCTTTGACATTTACCATCTTGAAATTTGTCATTTTTGACATTTTTCACGGTGACACTTTTCATTTTTGACATTTAGCATTGTGACATTTGTCATTTGACATCTTAGACATTTGCCATCTTGAAATTTTTTATTTTTGACACTTTTCATTTTTGACATTTAGCATTGTGACATTTGTCATTTGACATCTTTGACATTTTCGATCTTGAAATTTGTCATTTTTGACATTTTTCATGGTGACACTTTTCATTTTTGACATTTAGCATTGTGACATTTTTCATTTGACATCTTGGACATTTGCCATCTTGAAATTTGTCATTTTTGACATTTTTCATGGTGACACTTATCACTTTTGACATTTAGCATTGTGACATTTGACAGTTTTGACATTTGCCATCTTGAAATTTGTCATTTTTGACATTTTTCATGGTGACACTTTTTATTTTTGACATTTAGCATTGTGACATTTGACATCTTTGACATTTGCCATCTTGAAATTAGTCATTTTTGACATTTTTCATGGTGACACTTTTCATTTTTGACATTTAGCATTGTGACATTTGTCATTTGACATCTTTAACATTTGCCATCTTGAAATTTGTCATTTTTGACATTTTTCATGGTGACACTTTTCATTTTTGACATTTAGCATTGTGACATTTGTCATTTGACATCTTTGACATTTGCCATCTTGAAATTTGTCATTTTTGACATTTTTCATGGTGACACTTTTCATTTTTGACATTTAGCATTGTGACATTTGTCATTTGACATCTTTGACATTTGCCATCTTGAAATTTGTCATTTTTGACATTTTTCGTGGTGACACTTTTTATTTTTGACATTTAGCATTGTGAAATTTGTCATATTCGACATCTTTGACATTTTCCATCTTGAAATTTGTCATTTTTGACATTTTTCATGGTGACACTTTTCATTTTTGACATTTAGCATTGTGACATTTGTCATTTGACATCTTTGACATTTGCCATCTTGAAATTTGTCATTATTGACATTTTTCGTGGGGACACTTTTCATTTTTGACATTTAGCATTGTGACATTTGTCATTTGACATCTTTGACATTTGCCATCTTGAAATTTGTCATTATTGACATTTTTCACGGTGACACTTTTCATTTTTGACATTTAGCATTGTGACATTTGTCATTTGCCATCCTGAAATTTGTCATTTTTGACACTTTTCATTTTTGACACTTAGCATTGTGACATTTGTCATTTGACATCTTTGACATTTGCCATCTTGAAATTTGTCATTTTTGACATTTTTCATGGTGACACTTTTCATTTTTGACATTTAGCATTGTAACATTTGTCATTTGACATCTTGGACATTTGCCATCTTGAAATTTGTCATTTTTGACATTTTTCATGGTGACACTTATCATTTTTGACATTTAGCATTGTGACATTTGTCAGTTTTGACATTTGCCATCTTAAAATTTGTCATTTTTTACATTTTCCATGGTGACACTTTTCATTTTTGACATTTAGCATTGTGACATTTGTCATTTGACATCTATGACATTTGCCATCTTGAAATTTGTCATTTTTGACATTTTTCATGGTGACACTTTTCATTTTTAACATTAAGCATTGTGACATTTGTCATTTAACATCTTTGACATTTGCCATCTTAAAATTTGTCATTTTTGACATTTTTCATAGTGACACTTTTCATTTTTGACATTTAGCATTGTTACATTTGTCATTTGACATCTTTGACATTTGCCATCTTGAAATTTGTCATTTTTGACATTTTTCATGGTGACACTTTTCATTTTTGACATTTAGCATTGTGACATTTGTCATTTGACATCTTTGACATTTGCCATCTTGAAATTTGTTATTTTTGACATTTTTCATGGTAAAAGTTTTCATTTTTGACATTTAGCATTGTGACATTTGTCATTTGACATCTTTGACATTTGCCATCTTGAAATTTGTTATTTTTGACATTTTTCATGGTGACAGTTTTCATTTTTGACATTTAGCATTGTGACATTTGTCATTTGACATCTTTGACATTTGCCATCTTAAAATTTGTCATTTTTGACATTTTTCATGGTGACACTTTTCATTTTTGACATTTAGCATTGTGACATTTGTCATTTGACATCTTTGACATTTGCCATCTTGAAATTTGTCATTTTTGACATTTTTCATGGTGACACTTTTCATTTTTGACATTTAGCATTGTGACATTTGTCATTTGACATCTTTGACATTTGCCATCTTGAAATTTGTCATTTTTGACATTTTTCATAGTGACACTTTTCATTTTTGACATTTAGCATTGTGACATTTGTCATTTGACATCTTTGACATTTGCGATCTTAAAATTTGTTATTTTTGACATTTTTCATGGTGACACTTTTCATTTTTGACATTTAGCATTGTGACATTTGTCATTTGACATCTTTGACATTTGCCATCTTGAAATTTGTCATTTTTGACATTTTTCATGGTGGCAATTTTCATTTTTGACATTTAGCATTGTGACATTTGTCATTTGACATCTTTGACATTTGCCATCTTGAAATTTGTCATTTTTGACATTTAGCATTGTGACATTTGTCATTTGACATCTTGGACATTTGCTATCTTGAAATTTATCATTTTTGACATTTTTCATGGTGACACTTATCACTTTTGACATTTAGCATTGTGACATTTGACAGTTTTGACATTTGCCATCTTGAAATTTGTCATTTTTGACATTTTTCATGGTGACACTTTTCATTTTTGACATTTAGCATTGTGACATTTGTCATATTCGACATCTTTGACATTTGCCATCTTGAAATTTGTCATTTTTGACATTTTTCATGGTGACACTTTTCATTTTTGACATTTAGCATTGTGACATTTGTCATTTGACATCTTTGACATTTGCCATCTTGAAATTTGTCATTATTGACATTTTTCATGGGGACACTTTTCATTTTTGACATTTAGCATTGTGACATTTGTCATTTGACATCTTTGTCATTTGCCATCTTGAAATTTGTTATTTTTGACATTTTTCATGGTGACACTTTTCATTTTTGACATTTAGCATTGTGACATTTGTCATTTGACATCTTTGACATTTGCCATCTTGAAATTTGTCATTATTGACATTTTTCGTGGGGACACTTTTCATTTTTGACATTTAGCATTGTGACATTTGTCATTTGACATCTTTGACATTTGCCATCTTGAAATTTGTCATTATTGACATTTTTCACGGTGACACTTTTCATTTTTGACATTTAGCATTGTGACATTTGTCATTTGCCATCCTGAAATTTGTCATTTTTGACACTTTTCATTTTTGACACTTAGCATTGTGACATTTGTCATTTGACATCTTTGACATTTGCCATCTTGAAATTTGTCATTTTTGACATTTTTCATGGTGACACTTTTCATTTTTGACATTTAGCATTGTAACATTTGTCATTTGACATCTTGGACATTTGCCATCTTGAAATTTGTCATTTTTGACATTTTTCATGGTGACACTTATCATTTTTGACATTTAGCATTGTGACATTTGTCAGTTTTGACATTTGCCATCTTAAAATTTGTCATTTTTTACATTTTCCATGGTGACACTTTTCATTTTTGACATTTAGCATTGTGACATTTGTCATTTGACATCTATGACATTTGCCATCTTGAAATTTGTCATTTTTGACATTTTTCATGGTGACACTTTTCATTTTTAACATTAAGCATTGTGACATTTGTCATTTAACATCTTTGACATTTGCCATCTTAAAATTTGTCATTTTTGACATTTTTCATAGTGACACTTTTCATTTTTGACATTTAGCATTGTTACATTTGTCATTTGACATCTTTGACATTTGCCATCTTGAAATTTGTCATTTTTGACATTTTTCATGGTGACACTTTTCATTTTTGACATTTAGCATTGTGACATTTGTCATTTGACATCTTTGACATTTGCCATCTTGAAATTTGTTATTTTTGACATTTTTCATGGTAAAAGTTTTCATTTTTGACATTTAGCATTGTGACATTTGTCATTTGACATCTTTGACATTTGCCATCTTGAAATTTGTTATTTTTGACATTTTTCATGGTGACAGTTTTCATTTTTGACATTTAGCATTGTGACATTTGTCATTTGACATCTTTGACATTTGCCATCTTAAAATTTGTCATTTTTGACATTTTTCATGGTGACACTTTTCATTTTTGACATTTAGCATTGTGACATTTGTCATTTGACATCTTTGACATTTGCCATCTTGAAATTTGTCATTTTTGACATTTTTCATGGTGACACTTTTCATTTTTGACATTTAGCATTGTGACATTTGTCATTTGACATCTTTGACATTTGCCATCTTGAAATTTGTCATTTTTGACATTTTTCATAGTGACACTTTTCATTTTTGACATTTAGCATTGTGACATTTGTCATTTGACATCTTTGACATTTGCGATCTTAAAATTTGTTATTTTTGACATTTTTCATGGTGACACTTTTCATTTTTGACATTTAGCATTGTGACATTTGTCATTTGACATCTTTGACATTTGCCATCTTGAAATTTGTCATTTTTGACATTTTTCATGGTGGCAATTTTCATTTTTGACATTTAGCATTGTGACATTTGTCATTTGACATCTTTGACATTTGCCATCTTGAAATTTGTCATTTTTGACATTTAGCATTGTGACATTTGTCATTTGACATCTTGGACATTTGCTATCTTGAAATTTATCATTTTTGACATTTTTCATGGTGACACTTATCACTTTTGACATTTAGCATTGTGACATTTGACAGTTTTGACATTTGCCATCTTGAAATTTGTCATTTTTGACATTTTTCATGGTGACACTTTTCATTTTTGACATTTAGCATTGTGACATTTGTCATATTCGACATCTTTGACATTTGCCATCTTGAAATTTGTCATTTTTGACATTTTTCATGGTGACACTTTTCATTTTTGACATTTAGCATTGTGACATTTGTCATTTGACATCTTTGACATTTGCCATCTTGAAATTTGTCATTATTGACATTTTTCATGGGGACACTTTTCATTTTTGACATTTAGCATTGTGACATTTGTCATTTGACATCTTTGTCATTTGCCATCTTGAAATTTGTTATTTTTGACATTTTTCATGGTGACACTTTTCATTTTTGACATTTAGCATTGTGACATTTGTCATTTGACATCTTTGACATTTGCCATCTTGAAATTTGTCATTTTTGACATTTTTCATGGTGACACTTTTCATTTTTGACATTTAGCATTGTGACATTTGTCATTTGACATCTTTGACATTTGCCATCTTGAAATTTGTTATTTTTGACATTTTTCATGGTGACACTTATCATTTTTGACATTTAGCATTGTGACATTTGTCATTTGACATCTTTGACATTTGCCATCTTGAAATTTGTCATTTTTGACATTTTTCATGGTGACACTTTTCACTTTTGACATTTAGCATTGTGACATTTGCCATCTTGAAATTTGTCATTTTTGACATTTAGCATTGTGACATTTGTCATTTGACATCTTTGATATTTGCCATTTTGAAATTTGTTATTTTTGACATTTTTCATAGTGACACTTTTCATTTTTGACATTTAGCATTGTGACATTTGTCAATTGACATCTTTGACATTTGCCATCTTGAAATTTGTTATTTTTGACATTTTTCATGGTGACACTTTTCATTTTTGACATTTAGCATTGTGACATTTGTCATTTGACATCTTTGACATTTGCCATCTTGAAATTTGTCATTTTTGACATTTTTCATGGTGACACTTTTCATTTTTGACATTTAGCATTGTAACATTTGTCATTTGACATCTTTGACATTTGCCATCTTGAAATTTGTTATTTTTGACATTTTTCACGGTGACACTTTTCATTTTTGACATTTAGCATTGTGACATTTGTCAGTTTTGATATTTGCCATCTTGAAATTTGTCATTTTTGACATTTTTCATGGTGACCCTTTTCATTTTTGACATTTAGCATTGTGACATTTGTCATTTGACATCTTTGACATTTGCCATTTTGAAATTTGTCATTTTTGACATTTTTCATGGTGACACTTTTTATTTTTGACATTTAGCATTGTGACATTTGTCATTTGACATCTTTGACAGTTGCCATCTTAAAATTTGTCATTTTTGACATTTAGCATTGTGACATTTGTCAGTTTTGATATTTGCTATCTTGAAATTTGTTATTTTTGACATTTTTCATGGTGACACTTTTCATTTTTGACATTTAGCATTGTGACATTTGTCATTTGACATCTTTGACATTTGCCATTTTGAAATTTGTCATTTTTGACATTTTTCATGGTGACACTTTTCATTTTTGACATTTAGAATTGTGACATTTGTCAGTTATGATATTTGCCATCTTGAAATTTGTCATTTTTGACATTTTTCATGGTGACCCTTTTCATTTTTGACATTTAGCATTGTGACATTTGTCATTTGACATCTTTGACATTTGCCATTTTGAAATTTGTCATTTTTGACATTTTTCATGGTGACACTTTTTATTTTTGACATTTAGCATTGTGACATTTGTCATTTGACATCTTTGACAGTTGCCATCTTGAAATTTGTCATTTTTGACATTTAGCATTGTGACATTTGTCAGTTTTGATATTTGCTATCTTGAAATTTGTTATTTTTGACATTTTTCATGGTGACACTTTTCATTTTTGACATTTAGCATTGTGACATTTGTCATTTGACATCTTTGACATTTGCCATCTTGAAATTTGTTATTTTTGACATTTTTCACGGTGACACTTTTCATTTTTGACATTTAGCATTGTAACATTTGTCAGTTTTGATATTTGCCATCTTGAAATTTGTCATTTTTGACATTTTTCATGGTGACCCTTTTCATTTTTGACATTTAGCATTGTGACATTTGTCATTTGACATCTTTGACATTTGCCATTTTGAAATTTGTCATTTTTGACATTTTTCATGGTGACACTTTTTATTTTTGACATTTAGCATTGTGACATTTGTCATTTGACATCTTTGACAGTTGCCATCTTGAAATTTGTCATTTTTGACATTTAGCATGGTGACATTTGTCAGTTTTGATATTTGCTATCTTGAAATTTGTTATTTTTGACATTTTTCATGGTGACACTTTTTATTTTTGACATTTAGCATTGTGACATTTGTCATTTGACATCTTTGACATTTGCCATCTTGAAATTTGTCATTTTTGACATTTAGCATTGTGACATTTGTCAGTTTTGATATTTGCTATCTTGAAATTTGTTATTTTTGACATTTTTCATGGTGACACTTTTCATTTTTGACATTTAGCATTGTGACATTTGTCATTTGACATCTTCGACATTTGCCATTTTGAAATTTGTTATTTTTGACATTTTTCATGGTGACACTTTTCATTTTTCGCATCTAGCATTGTGACATTTGTCATTTGACATCTTTGACATTTGCCATCTTGAAATTTGTCATTTTTGACATTTTTCATGGTGACACTTTTCATTTTTGACATTTAGCATTGTGACATTTGTCATTTGACATCTTTGACATTTGCCATCTTGAAATTTGTTATTTTTGACATTTTTCGTGGTGACACTTATCATTTTTGACATTTAGCATTGTGACATTTGTCATTTGACATCTTTGACATTTGCCATCTTGAAATTTGTCATTTTTGACATTTAGCATTGTGACATTTGTCATTTGACATCTTTGATATTTGCCATTTTGAAATTTGTCATTTTTGACATTTTTCATGGTGACACTTTTCATTTTTGACATTTAGCATTGTGACATTTGTCATTTGACATCTTTGACATTTGCCATCTTGAAATTTGTTATTTTTGACATTTTCCATGGTGACACTTTTCATTTTTGACATTTAGCATTGTGACATTTGTCAGTTTTGACATTTGCCATCTTGAAATTTGTCATTTTTGACATTTTTCATGCTGACACTTTTTATTTTTGACATTTAGCATTGTGACATTTGTCAATTGACATCTTTGACATTTGCCATCTTGAAATTTGTTATTTTTGACATTTTTCATGGTGACACTTTTCATTTTTGACATTTAGCATTGTGACATTTGTCATTTGACATCTTTGACATTTGCCATCTTGAAATTTGTCATTTTTGACATTTTTCATAGTGACACTTTTCATTTTTGACATTTAGCATTGTAACATTTGTCATTTGACATCTTTGACATTTGCCATCTTGAAATTTGTTATTTTTGACATTTTTCATTGTGACATTTTTCATTTTTGACATTTAGCATTGTGACATTTGTCATTTGACATCTTTGACATTTGCCATCTTGAAATTTGTTATTTTTGACATTTTTCATGGTGAGACTTTTCATTTTTGACATTAAGCATTGTGACATTTGTCAGTTTTGACATTTGCCATCTTGAAATTTGTCATTTTTGACATTTTTCATGATGACACTTTTCATTTTTGACATTTAGCATTGTGACATTTGTCATTTGACATCTTTGACATTTGCCATCTTGAAATTTGTCATTTTTGACATTTAGCATTGTGACATTTGTCATTTGACATCTTTGACATTTGCCATCTTAAAATTTGTTATTTTTGACATTTTTCATGGTGACACTTTTCATTTTTGACATTTAGCATTGTGACATTTGTCAGTTTTGACATTTTCAATCTTGAAATTTGTCATTTTTGACATTTTTCATGGTGACACTTTTCATTTTTGACATTTAGCATTGTGACATTTGTCATTTGACATCTTAGACATTTGCCATCTTAAAATTTGTCATTTTTGACACTTTTCATTTTTGACATTTAGCATTGTGACATTTTTCATTTGACATCTTTGACATTTGCCATCTTGAAATTTGTCATTTTTGACATTTTTCATGGTGACACTTTTTATTTTTGACATTTAGCATTGTGACATTTGTCAGTTTTGACATTTGCCATCTTGAAATTTGTCATTTTTGACATTTTTCATGGTGACACTTTTCATTTTTGACATTTAGCATTGTGACATTTGTCATTTGACATCTTTGACATTTGCCATCTTGAAATTTGTCATTTTTGACATTTTTCATGGTGACACCTTTCATTTTTGACATTTAGCATTGTGACATGTGTCATTTGACATCTTTGACATTTGTCATCTTGAAATTTGTCATTTTTGACATTAAGCATTGTGACATTTGTCATTTGACATCTTTGACATTTGCCATCTTGAAATTTGTTATTTTTGACATTTTTCATGGTGACACTTTTCATTTTTGACATTTAGCATTGTGACATTTGTCAGTTTTGACATTTGCCATCTTGAAATTTGTCATTTTTGACATTTAACATTGTGACATTTGTCATTTGACATCTTTGACATTTGCCATCTTGAAATTTGTCATTTTGACATTTTTCATGGTGACACTTTTCATTTTTGACATTTAGCATTGTGACATTTGTCATTTGACATCTTTGACATTTGCCATCTTAAAATTTGTCATTTTTGACATTTTTCATGGTGACACTTTTCATTTTTGACATTTAGCATTGTGACATTTGTCATTTGACATCTTAGACATTTGCCATCTTGAAATTTGTCATTTTTGACACTTTTAATTTTTGACATTTAGCATTGTGACATTTGTCAGTTTTGACATTTGCCATCTTAAAATTTGTCATTTTTGACATTTAGCATTGTGACATTTGTCATTTGAGATCTTTGACATTTGCCATCTTGAAATTTGTCATTTTTGACATTTTTCATGGTGACACTTTTCATTTTTGACATTTAGCATTGTGACATTTGTCATTTGACATCTTTGACATTTGCCATCTTGAAATTTGTCATTTTTGACATTTTTCTTGGTGACACTTTTCATTTTTAACATTTAGCATTGTGACATTTGTCATTTGACATCTTTGACATTTGCCATTTTGAAATTTGTTATTTTTGACATTTTTCATGGTGACACTTATCATTTTTGACATTTAGCATTGTGACATTTGTCATTTGACATCTTTGACATTTGCCATCTTAAAATTTGTCATTTTTGACATTTTTTATGGTGACACTTTTCACTTTTGACATTTAGCATTGTGACATTTGTCATTTGACATCTTTGACATTTGCCATCTTGAAATTTGTCATTTTTGACATTTTTCACGGTGACACTTTTAATTTTTGACATTTAGCATTGTGACATTTGTCATTTGACATCTTTGACATTTGCCATCTTGAAATTTGTCATTTTTGACATTTTTCATGGTGACACTTTTCATTTTTGACATTTAGCATTGTGACATTTGTCATTTGACATCTTTGACATTTGCCATTTTGAAATTTGTTATTTTTGACATTTTTAATGGTGACACTTATCATTTTTGACATTTAGCATTGTGACATTTGTCATTTGACATCTTTGACATTTGAAATCTTGAAATTTGTTATTTTTGACATTTTTCATGGTGACACTTATCATTTTTGACATTTAGCATTGTGACATTTGTCATTT
Source organism: Altica lythri (assembly GCA_964028335.1). Taxonomy (NCBI): domain Eukaryota; kingdom Metazoa; phylum Arthropoda; class Insecta; order Coleoptera; family Chrysomelidae; genus Altica; species Altica lythri. The sequence goes on along the minus strand of OZ034800.1, from coordinate 8,711,339 downwards.
GACATCTTTGACATTTGCCATCTTGAAATTTGTCATTTTTGACATTTAGCATTGTGACATTTGTCATTTGACATCTTTTATATTTGCCATCTTGAAATTTGTCATTTTTGACATTTAGCATTGTGACATTTGTCATTTGACATCTTTGACATTTGCCATTTTGAAATTTGTCATTTTTGACATTTTTCATGGTGACACTTTTTATTTTTGACATTTAGCATTGTGACATTTGTCATTTGACATCTTTGACATTTGCCATCTTGAAATTTGTCATTTTTGACATTTAGCATTGTGACATTTGTCATTTGACATCTTTGACATTTGCCATCTTGAAATTTGTCATTTTTGACATTTTTCATGGTGACACTTTTCATTTTTGACATTTAGCATTGTAACATTTGTCATTTGACATCTTTGACATTTGCCATCTTGAAATTTGTTATTTTTGACATTTTTCACGGTGACACTTTTCATTTTTGACATTTAGCATTGTGACATTTGTCAGTTTTGATATTTGCCATCTTGAAATTTGTCATTTTTGACATTTTTCATGGTGACCCTTTTCATTTTTGACATTTAGCATTGTGACATTTGTCATTTGACATCTTTGACATTTGCCATTTTGAAATTTGTCATTTTTGACATTTTTCATGGTGACACTTTTTATTTTTGACATTTAGCATTGTGACATTTGTCATTTGACATCTTTGACAGTTGCCATCTTGAAATTTGTCATTTTTGACATTTAGCATTGTGACATTTGTCAGTTTTGATATTTGCTATCTTGAAATTTGTTATTTTTGACATTTTTGATGGTGACACTTTTCATTTTTGACATTTAGCATTGTGACATTTGTCATTTGACATCTTTGACATTTGCCATTTTGAAATTTGTCATTTTTGACATTTTTCATGGTGACACTTTTCATTTTTGACATTTAGCATTGTGACATTTGTCAGTTTTGATATTTGCCATCTTGAAATTTGTCATTTTTGACATTTTTCATGGTGACCCTTTTCATTTTTGACATTTAGCATTGTGACATTTGTCATTTGACATCTTTGACATTTGCCATTTTGAAATTTGTCATTTTTGACATTTTTCATGGTGACACTTTTTATTTTTGACATTTAGCATTGTGACATTTGTCATTTGACATCTTTGACAGTTGCCATCTTGAAATTTGTCATTTTTGACATTTAGCATTGTGACATTTGTCAGTTTTGATATTTGCTATCTTGAAATTTGTTATTTTTGACATTTTTCATGGTGACACTTTTCATTTTTGACATTTAGCATTGTGACATTTGTCATTTGACATCTTTGACATTTGCCATCTTGAAATTTGTTATTTTTGACATTTTTCACGGTGACACTTTTCATTTTTGACATTTAGCATTGTAACATTTGTCAGTTTTGATATTTGCCATCTTGAAATTTGTCATTTTTGACATTTTTCATGGTGACCCTTTTCATTTTTGACATTTAGCATTGTGACATTTGTCATTTGACATCTTTGACATTTGCCATTTTGAAATTTGTCATTTTTGACATTTTTCATGGTGACACTTTTTATTTTTGACATTTAGCATTGTGACATTTGTCATTTGACATCTTTGACAGTTGCCATCTTGAAATTTGTCATTTTTGACATTTAGCATTGTGACATTTGTCAGTTTTGATATTTGCTATCTTGAAATTTGTTATTTTTGACATTTTTCATGGTGACTCTTTTTATTTTTGACATTTAGCATTGTGACATTTGTCATTTGACATCTTTGACATTTGCCATCTTGAAATTTGTCATTTTTGACATTTAGCATTGTGACATTTGTCAGTTTTGATATTTGCTATCTTGAAATTTGTTATTTTTGACATTTTTCATGGTGACACTTTTCATTTTTGACATTTAGCATTGTGACATTTGTCATTTCACATCTTCGACATTTGCCATTTTGAAATTTGTTATTTTTGACATTTTTCATGGTGACACTTTTTATTTTTGGCATCTAGCATTGTGACATTTGTCATGTGACATCTTTGACATTTGCCATCTTGAAATTTGTCATTTTTGACATTTTTCATGGTGACACTTTTCATTTTTGACATTTAGCATTGTGACATTTGTCATTTGACATCTTTGACATTTGCCATCTTGAAATTTGTTATTTTTGACATTTTTCGTGGTGACACTTATCATTTTTGACATTTAGCATTGTGACATTTGTCATTTGACATCTTTGACATTTGCCATCTTGAAATTTGTCATTTTTGACATTTAGCATTGTGACATTTGTCATTTGACATCTTTGATATTTGCCATTTTGAAATTTGTCATTTTTGACATTTTTCATGGTGACACTTTTCATTTTTGACATTTAGCATTGTGACATTTGTCATTTGACATCTTTGACATTTGCCATCTTGAAATTTGTTATTTTTGACATTTTCCATGGTGACACTTTTCATTTTTGACATTTAGCATTGTGACATTTGTCAGTTTTGACATTTGCCATCTTGAAATTTGTCATTTTTGACATTTTTCATGCTGACACTTTTCATTTTTGACATTTAGCATTGTGACATTTGTCAATTGACATCTTTGACATTTGCCATCTTGAAATTTGTTATTTTTGACATTTTTCATGGTGACACTTTTCATTTTTGACATTTAGCATTGTGACATTTGTCATTTGACATCTTTGACATTTGCCATCTTGAAATTTGTCATTTTTGACATTTTTCATGGTGACACTTTTCATTTTTGACATTTAGCATTGTAACATTTGTCATTTGACATCTTTGACATTTGCCATCTTGAAATTTGTTATTTTTGACATTTTTCATTGTGACATTTTTCATTTTTGACATTTAGCATTGTGACATTTGTCATTTGACATCTTTGACATTTGCCATCTTGAAATTTGTTATTTTTGACATTTTTCATGGTGAGACTTTTCATTTTTGACATTAAGCATTGTGACATTTGTCAGTTTTGACATTTGCCATCTTGAAATTTGTCATTTTTGACATTTTTCATGATGACACTTTTCATTTTTGACATTTAGCATTGTGACATTTGTCATTTGACATCTTTGACATTTGCCATCTTGAAATTTGTCATTTTTGACATTTAGCATTGTGACATTTGTCATTTGACATCTTTGACATTTGCCATCTTAAAATTTGTTATTTTTGACATTTTTCATGGTGACACTTTTCATTTTTGACATTTAGCATTGTGACATTTGTCAGTTTTGACATTTTCAATCTTGAAATTTGTCATTTTTGACATTTTTCATGGTGACACTTTTCATTTTTGACATTTAGCATTGTGACATTTGTCATTTGACATCTTAGACATTTGCCATCTTGAAATTTGTCATTTTTGACACTTTTCATTTTTGACATTTAGCATTGTGACATTTGTCATTTGACATCTTTGACATTTGCCATCTTGAAATTTGTCATTTTTGACATTTTTCATGGTGACACTTTTTATTTTTGACATTTAGCATTGTGACATTTGTCAGTTTTGACATTTGCCATCTTGAAATTTGTCATTTTTGACATTTTTCATGGTGACACTTTTCATTTTTGACATTTAGCATTGTGACATTTGTCATTTGACATCTTTGACATTTGCCATCTTGAAATTTGTCATTTTTGACATTTTTCATGGTGACACCTTTCATTTTTGACATTTAGCATTGTGACATGTGTCATTTGACATCTTTGACATTTGTCATCTTGAAATTTGTCATTTTTGACATTAAGCATTGTGACATTTGTCATTTGACATCTTTGACATTTGCCATCTTGAAATTTGTTATTTTTGACATTTTTCATGGTGACACTTTTCATTTTTGACATTTAGCATTGTGACATTTGTCAGTTTTGACATTTGCCATCTTGAAATTTGTCATTTTTGACATTTAACATTGTGACATTTGTCATTTGACATCTTTGACATTTGCCATCTTGAAATTTGTCATTTTGACATTTTTCATGGTGACACTTTTCATTTTTGACATTTAGCATTGTGACATTTGTCATTTGACATCTTTGACATTTGCCATCTTAAAATTTGTCATTTTTGACATTTTTCATGGTGACACTTTTCATTTTTGACATTTAGCATTGTGACATTTGTCATTTGACATCTTAGACATTTGCCATCTTGAAATTTGTCATTTTTGACACTTTTAATTTTTGACATTTAGCATTGTGACATTTGTCAGTTTTGACATTTGCCATCTTAAAATTTGTCATTTTTGACATTTAGCATTGTGACATTTGTCATTTGAGATCTTTGACATTTGCCATCTTGAAATTTGTCATTTTTGACATTTTTCATGGTGACACTTTTCATTTTTGACATTTAGCATTGTGACATTTGTCATTTGACATCTTTGACATTTGCCATCTTGAAATTTGTCATTTTTGACATTTTTCTTGGTGACACTTTTCATTTTTAACATTTAGCATTGTGACATTTGTCATTTGACATCTTTGACATTTGCCATTTTGAAATTTGTTATTTTTGACATTTTTCATGGTGACACTTATCATTTTTGACATTTAGCATTGTGACATTTGTCATTTGACATCTTTGACATTTGCCATCTTAAAATTTGTCATTTTTGACATTTTTCATGGTGACACTTTTCACTTTTGACATTTAGCATTGTGACATTTGTCATTTGACATCTTTGACATTTGCCATCTTGAAATTTGTCATTTTTGACATTTTTCACGGTGACACTTTTAATTTTTGACATTTAGCATTGTGACATTTGTCATTTGACATCTTTGACATTTGCCATCTTGAAATTTGTCATTTTTGACATTTTTCATGGTGACACTTTTCATTTTTGACATTTAGCATTGTGACATTTGTCATTTGACATCTTTGACATTTGCCATTTTGAAATTTGTTATTTTTGACATTTTTAATGGTGACACTTATCATTTTTGACATTTAGCATTGTGATATTTGTCATTTGACATCTTTGACATTTGAAATCTTGAAATTTGTTATTTTTGACATTTTTCATGGTGACACTTATCATTTTTGACATTTAGCATTGTGACATTTGTCATTTGACATCTTTGACATTTGCCATCTTGAAATTTGTCATTTTTGACATTTAGCATTGTGACATTTGTCATTTGACATCTTTTATATTTGCCATCTTGAAATTTGTCATTTTTGACATTTAGCATTGTGACATTTGTCATTTGACATCTTTGACATTTGCCATTTTGAAATTTGTCATTTTTGACATTTTTCATGGTGACACTTTTTATTTTTGACATTTAGCATTGTGACATTTGTCATTTGACATCTTTGACATTTGCCATCTTGAAATTTGTCATTTTTGACATTTAGCATTGTGACATTTGTCATTTGACATCTTGGACATTTGCCATCTTGAAATTTGTCATTTTTGACATTTTTCATGGTGACACTTATCATTTTTGACATTTAGCATTGTGACATTTGTCAGTTTTGATATTTGCCATCTTGAAATTTGTCATTTTTGACATTTTTCATGGTGACCCTTTTCATTTTTGACATTTAGCATTGTGACATTTGTCATTTGACATCTTTGACATTTGCCATCTTGAAATTTGTTATTTTTGACATTTTTCATGGTGAAACTTTTCATTTTTGGCATTTAGCATTGTGACATTTGTCATTTGACATCTTTGACATTTGTCATCTTGAAATTTGTCATTTTTGACATTTTTCATGGTGACACTTTTCATTTTTGACATTTAGCATTGTGACATTTGTCATTTGACATCTTTGACATTTGCCATCTTGAAATTTGTTATTTTTGACATTTTTCATGGTGACACTTTTCATTTTTGACATTTAGCATTGTGACATTTGTCATTTGCCATCTTGAAATTTGTCATTTTTGACATTTTTCATGGTGACACTTTTCACTTTTGACATTTAGCATTGTGACATTTGTCATTTGACATCTTTGACATTTGCCATCTTGAAATTTGTTATTTTTGACATTTTTCATGGTGACACTTATCATTTTTGACATTTAGCATTGTGACATTTGTCATTTGACATCTTTGACATTTGCCATCTTGAAATTTGTCATTTTTGACATTTTTCATGGTGACACTTTTCACTTTTGACATTTAGCATTGTGACATTTGCCATCTTGAAATTTGTCATTTTTGACATTTAGCATTGTGACATTTGTCATTTGACATCTTTGATATTTGCCATTTTGAAATTTGTTATTTTTGACATTTTTCATAGTGACACTTTTCATTTTTGACATTTAGCATTGTGACATTTGTCATTTGACATCTTTGACATTTGCCATCTTGAAATTTGTTATTTTTGACATTTTTCATGGTGACACTTTTCATTTTTGACATTTAGCATTGTGACATTTGTCAGTTTTGACATTTGTAATCTTGAAATTTGTCATTTTTGACATTTTTCATGGTGACACTTTTCATTTTTGACATTTAGCATTGTGACATTTGTCAATTGACATCTTTGACATTTGCCATCTTGAAATTTGTTATTTTTGACATTTTTCATGGTGACACTTTTCATTTTTGACATTTAGCATTGTGACATTTGTCATTTGACATCTTTGACATTTGCCATCTTGAAATTTGTCATTTTTGACATTTTTCATGGTGACACTTTTCATTTTTGACATTTAGCATTGTAACATTTGTCATTTGACATCTTTGACATTTGCCATCTTGAAATTTGTTATTTTTGACATTTTTCACGGTGACACTTTTCATTTTTGACATTTAGCATTGTGACATTTGTCAGTTTTGATATTTGCCATCTTGAAATTTGTCATTTTTGACATTTTTCATGGTGACCCTTTTCATTTTTGACATTTAGCATTGTGACATTTGTCATTTGACATCTTTGACATTTGCCATTTTGAAATTTGTCATTTTTGACATTTTTCATGGTGACACTTTTTATTTTTGACATTTAGCATTGTGACATTTGTCATTTGACATCTTTGACATTTGCCATCTTGAAATTTGTCATTTTTGACATTTAGCATTGTGACATTTGTCAGTTTTGATATTTGCTATCTTGAAATTTGTTATTTTTGACATTTTTCATGGTGACACTTTTCATTTTTGACATTTAGCCTTGTGACATTTGTCATTTGACATCTTTGACATTTGCCATTTTGAAATTTGTCATTTTTGTCATTTTTCATGGTGACACTTTTTATTTTTGACATTTAGCATTGTGACATTTGTCATTTGACATCTTTGACATTTGCCATCTTGAAATTTGTCATTTTTGACATTTAGCATTGTGACATTTGTCATTTGACATCTTGGACATTTGCCATCTTGAAATTTGTCATTTTTAACATTTTTCATGGTGACACTTATCATTTTTGACATTTAGCATTGTGACATTTGTCAGTTTTGATATTTGCCATCTTGAAATTTGTCATTTTTGACATTTTTCATGGTGACCCTTTTCATTTTTGACATTTAGCATTGTGACATTTGTCATTTGACATCTTTGACATTTGCCATCTTGAAATTTGTTATTTTTGACATTTTTCATGGTGACACTTTTGATTTTTGGCATCTAGCATTGTGACATTTGTCATTTGACATCTTTGACATTTGCCATCTTGAAATTTGTCATTTTTGACATTTTTCATGGTGACACTTTTCATTTTTGACATTTAGCATTGTGACATTTGTCATTTGACATCTTTGACATTTGCCATCTTGAAATTTGTTATTTTTGACATTTTTCGTGGTGACACTTTTCATTTTTGACATTTAGCATTGTGACATTTGTCATTTGACATCTTTGACATTTGCCATCTTGAAATTTGTCATTTTTGACATTTTTCATGGTGTCACTTTTCACTTTTGACATTTAGCATTGTGACATTTGTCATTTGACATCTTTGACATTTGCCATCTTGAAATTTGTCATTTTTGACATTTAGCATTGTGACATTTGTCATTTGACATCTTTGATATTTGCCATCTTGAAATTTGTCATTTTTGACATTTTTCATGGTGACACTTTTCATTTTTGACATTTAGCATTGTGACATTTGTCATTTGACATCTTTGACATTTGCCATCTTGAAATTTGTTATTTTTGACATTTTTCATGGTGACACTTTTCATTTTTGACATTTAGCATTGTGACATTTGTCATTTGACATCTTTGATATTTGCCATCTTGAAATTTGTCATTTTTGACATTTTTCATGTTAACACTTTTCATTTTTGACATTTAGCATTGTGACATTTGTCATTTGACATCTTTGACATTTGCCATCTTGAAATTTGTTATTTTTGACATTTTTCATGGTGAGACTTTTCATTTTTGACATTAAGCATTGTGACATTTGTCAGTTTTGACATTTGCCATCTTGAAATTTGTCATTTTTGACATTTTTCATGATGACACTTTTCATTTTTGACATTTAGCATTGTGACATTTGTCATTTGACATCTTTGACATTTGCCATCTTGAAATTTGTCATTTTTGACATTTAGCATTGTGACATTTGTCATTTGACATCTTTGACATTTGCCATCTTAAAATTTGTTATTTTTGACATTTTTCATGGTGACACTTTTCATTTTTGACATTTAGCATTGTGACATTTGTCAGTTTTGACATTTGCCATCTTGAAATTTGTCATTTTTGACATTTTTCATGGTGACACTTTTCATTTTTGACATTTAGCATTGTGACATTTGTCATTTGACATCTTAGACATTTGCCATCTTGAAATTTGTCATTTTTGACACTTTTCATTTTTGACATTTAGCATTGTGATATTTGTCATTTGACATCTTTGACATTTGCCATCTTGAAATTTGTCATTTTTGACATTTTTCATGGTGACACTTTTTATTTTTGACATTTAGCATTGTGACATTTGTCAGTTTTGACATTTGCCATCTTGAAATTTGTCATTTTTGACATTTTTCATGGTGACACTTTTCATTTTTGACATTTAGCATTGTGACATTTGTCATTTGACATCTTTGACATTTGCCATCTTGAAATTTGTCATTTTTGACATTTTTCATGGTGACACCTTTCATTTTTGACATTTAGCATTGTGACATGTGTCATTTGACATCTTTGACATTTGTCATCTTGAAATTTGTCATTTTTGACATTAAGCATTGTGACATTTGTCATTTGACATCTTTGACATTTGCCATCTTGAAATTTGTTATTTTTGACATTTTTCATGGTGACACTTTTCATTTTTGACATTTAGCATTGTGACATTTGTCAGTTTTGACATTTGCCATCTTGAAATTTGTCATTTTTGACATTTAACATTGTGACATTTGTCATTTGACATCTTTGACATTTGCCATCTTGAAATTTGTCATTTTGACATTTTTCATAGTGACACTTTTCATTTTTGACATTTAGCATTGTGACATTTGTCATTTGACATCTTTGACATTTGCCATCTTAAAAATTGTCATTTTTGACATTTTTCATGGTGACACTTTTCATTTTTGACATTTAGCATTGTGACATTTGTCATTTGACATCTTAGACATTTGCCATCTTGAAATTTGTCATTTTTGACACTTTTAATTTTTGACATTTAGCATTGTGACATTTGTCAGTTTTGACATTTGCCATCTTAAAATTTGTCATTTTTGACATTTAGCATTGTGACATTTGTCATTTGAGATCTTTGACATTTGCCATCTTGAAATTTGTCATGTTTGACATTTTTCATGGTGACACTTTTCATTTTTGACATTTAGCATTGTGACATTTGTCATTTGACATCTTTGACATTTGCCATCTTGAAATTTGTCATTTTTGACATTTTTCATGGTGACACTTTTCATTTTTAACATTTAGCATTGTGACATTTGTCAGTTTTGACATTTGCCATCTTGAAATTTGTCATTTTTGACATTTTTCATGGTGACACTTATCATTTTTGACATTTAGCATTGTGACATTTGTCAGTTTTGATATTTGCCATCTTGAAAATTGTCATTTTTAACATTTTTCATGGTGACACTTTTCATTTTTGACATTTAGCATTGTGACATTTGTCATTTGACATCTTTGACATTTGCCATCTTGAAATTTGTTATTTTTGACATTTTTCATGGTGACACTTTTCATTTTTGACATTTAGCATTGTGACATTTGTCATTTGACATCTTTGACATTTGCCATCTTGAAATTTGTCATTTTTGACATTTTTCATGGTGACACTTTTCATTTTTGACATTTAGCATTGTGACATTTGTCATTTGACATCTTTGACATTTGCCATTTTGAAATTTGTTATTTTTGACATTTTTCATGGTGACACTTATCATTTTTGACATTTAGCATTGTGACATTTGTCATTTGACATCTTTGACATTTGCCATCTTAAAATTTGTCATTTTTGACATTTTTCATGGTGACACTTTTCACTTTTGACATTTAGCATTGTGACATTTGTCATTTGACATCTTTGACATTTGCCATCTTGAAATTTGTCATTTTTGACATTTTTTACGGTGACACTTTTCATTTTTGACATTTAGCATTGTGACATTTGTCATTTGACATCTTTGACATTTGCCATCTTCAAATTTGTCATTTTTGACATTTTTCATGGTGACACTTTTCATTTTTGACATTTAGCATTGTGACATTTGTCATTTGACCTCTTTGACATTTGCCATTTTGAAATTTGTTATTTTTGACATTTTTCATGGTGACACTTATCATTTTTGACATTTAGCATTGTGACATTTGTCATTTGACATCTTTGACATTTGCCATCTTGAAATTTGTTATTTTTGACATTTTTCATGGTGACACTTATCATTTTTGACATCTTTGACATTTGCCATTTTGAAATTTGTCATTTTTGACATTTTTCATGGTGACACTTTTCACTTTTGACATTTAGCATTGTGACATTTGTCATTTGACATCTTTGACATTTGCCATCTTGAAATTTGTCATTTTTGACATTTAGCATTGTGACATTTTTCATTTGACATCTTTGATATTTGCCATCTTGAAATTTGTCATTTTTGACATTTTTCATGGTGACACTTTTCATTTTTGACATTAGGCATTGTGACATTTGTCATTTGACATCTTTGACATTTGCCATCTTGAAATTTGTTATTTTTGATATTTTTCATGGTGACACTTTTCATTTTTGACATTTAGCATTGTGACATTTGTCATTTGACATCTTTGATATTTGCCATCTTGAAATTTGTCATTTTTGACATTTTTCATGGTGACACTTTTCATTTTTGACATTTAGCATTGTGACATTTGTCATTTGACATCTTTGATATTTGCCATCTTGAAATTTGTTATTTTTGACATTTTTCATGGTGACACTTTTCATTTTTGACATTTAGCATTGTGACATTTGTCATTTGACATCTTTGACATTTGCCATCTTGAAATTTGTCATTTTTGACATTTTTCATGGTGACACTTTTCATTTTTGACATTTAGCATTGTGACATTTGTCATTTGACATCTTTGACATTTGCCATCTTGAAATTTGTTATTTTTGACATTTTTCATGGTGACACTTATCATTTTTGACATTTAGCATTGTGACATTTGTCATTTGACATCTTTGACATTTGCCATCTTGAAATTTGTCATTTTTGACATTTAGCATTGTGACATTTGTCATTTGACATCTTTGATATTTGCCATTTTGAAATTTGTCATTTTTGACATTTTTCTTGGTGACACTTTTCATTTTTGACATTTAGCATTGTGACATTTGTCATTTGACATCTTTGACATTTGCCATCTTGAAATTTGTTATTTTTGACATTTTTTATGGTGACACTTTTCATTTTTGACATTTAGCATTGTGACATTTGTCAGTTTTGACATTTGCCATCTTGAAATTTGTCATTTTTGACATTTTTCATGGTGACACTTTTCATTTTTGACATTTAGCATTGTGACATTTGTTAATTGACATCTTTGACATTTGCCATCTTGAAATTTGTTATTTTTGACATTTTTCATGGTGACACTTTTCATTTTTGACATTTAGCATTGTGACATTTGTCATTTGACATCTTTGACATTTGCCATCTTGAAATTTGTCATTTTTGACATTTTTCATGGTGACACTTTTCATTTTCGACCTTTAGCATTGTGACATTTGTCATTTGACATCTTTGACATTTGCCATCTTGAAATTTGTTATTTTTGACATTTTTCATGGTGAGACTTTTCATTTTTGACATTTAGCATTGTGACATTTGTCAGTTTTGACATTTGCCATCTTGAAATTTGTCATTTTTGACATTTTTCATGGTGACACTTTTCATTTTTGACATTTAGCATTGTGACATTTGTCATTTGACATCTTTGACATTTGCCATCTTGAAATTTGTCATTTTTGACATTTAGCATTGTGACATTTGTCATTTGACATCTTTGACATTTGCCATCTTGAAATTTGTTATTTTTGACATTTTTCATGGTGACACTTTTTATTTTTGACATTTAGCATTGTGACATTTGTCAGTTTTGACATTTGCTATCTTGAAATTTGTCATTTTTGACATTTTTCATGGTGACACTTTTCATTTTTGACATTTAGCATTGTGACATTTGTCATTTGACATCTTAGACATTTGCCATCTTGAAATTTGTCATTTTTGACACTTTTCATTTTTGACATTTAGCATTGTGACATTTGTCATTTGACATCTTTGACATTTTCCATCTTGAAATTTGTCATTTTTGACATTTTTCATGGTGACACTTTTCATTTTTGACATTTAGCATTGTGACATTTGTCAGTTTTGACATTTGCCATCTTGAAATTTGTCATTTTTGACATTTTTCATGGTGACACTTTTCATTTTTGACATTTAGCATTGTGACATTTGTCATTTGATATCTTTGACATTTGCCATCTTGAAATTTGTCATTTTTGACATTTTTCATGGTGACACTTTTCATTTTTGACATTTAGCTTTGTGACATGTGTCATTTGACATCTTTGATATTTGCCATCTTGAAATTCGTCATTTTTGACATTTAGCACTGTGACATTTGTCATTTGACATCTTTGACATTTGCCATCTTGAAATTTGTTATTTTTGACATTTTTCATGGTGACACTTTTCATTTTTGACATTTAGCATTGTGACATTTGTCAGTTTTGACATTTGCCATCTTGAGATTTGTCATTTTTGACATTTAACATTGTGACATTTGTCATTTGACATCTTTGACATTTGCCATCTTAAAATTTGTCATTTTGACATTTTTCATGGTGACACTTTTCATTTTTGACATTTAGCATTGTGACATTTGTCATTTGACATCTTTGACATTTGCCATCTTGAAATTTGTCATTTTTGACATTTTATGGTGACACTTTTCATTTTTGACATTTAGCATTGTGACATTTCTCAGTTTTGACATTTGCCATCTTGAAATTTGTCATTTTTGACATTTTTCATGGTGACACTTTTCATTTTTGACATTAAGCATTGTGACATTTGTCATTTGACATCTTAGACATTTGCCATCTTGAAATTTGTAATTTTTGACACTTTTCATTTTTGACATTTAGCATTGTGACATTTGTCAGTTTTGACATTTGCCATCTTGAAATTTGTCATTTTTGACATTTAGCATTGTGACATTTGTCATTTGAGATCTTTGACATTTGCCATCTTGAAATTTGTCATTTTTGACATTTTTCATGGTGACACTTTTCATTTTTAACATTTAGCATTGTGACATTTGTCATTTGAAATCTTTGACATTTGCCATCTTGAAATTTGTCATTTTTGACATTTTTCATGGTGACACTTTTCATTTTTGACATTTAGCATTGTGACATTTGTCAGTTTTGACATTTGCCATCTTGAAATTTGTCATTTTTGACATTTTTCATAGTGACACTTATCATTTTTGACATTTAGCATTGTGACATTTGTCAGTTTTGATATTTGCCATCTTGAAAATTGTCATTTTTGACATTTTTCATGGTGACACTTTTCATTTTTGACATTTAGCATTGTGACATTTGTCATTTGACATCTTTGACATTTGCCATCTTGAAATTTGTTATTTTTGACATTTTTCATGGTGACACTTTTCATTTTTGACATTTAGCATTGTGACATTTGTCATTTGACATCTTTGACATTTGCCATCTTGAAATTTGTCATTTTTGACATTTTTTATGGTGACACTTTTCATTTTTGACATTTAGCATTGTGACATTTGTCATTTGACATCTTTGACATTTGCCATTTTGAAATTTGTTATTTTTGACATTTTTCATGGTGACACTTATCATTTTTGACATTTAGCATTGTGACATTTGTCAGTTTTGATATTTGCCATCTTGAAATTTGTCATTTTTGACATTTTTCATGGTGACACTTTTCATTTTTGACATTTAGCATTGTGACATTTGTCATTTGACATCTTTGACATTTGCCATCTTGAAATTTGTTATTTTTGACATTTTTCATGGTGACACTTTTCATTTTTGACATTTAGCATTGTGACATTTGTCATTTGACATCTTTGACATTTGCCATCTTGAAATTTGTCATTTTTGACATTTTTCATGGTGACACTTTTCATTTTTGACATTTAGCATTGTGACATTTGTTAATTGACATCTTTGACATTTGCCATCTTGAAATTTGTTATTTTTGACATTTTTCATGGTGACACTTTTCATTTTTGACATTTAGCATTGCGACATTTGTCATTTGACATCTTTGACATTTGCCATCTTGAAATTTGTCATTTTTGACATTTTTCATGGTGACACTTTTCATTTTTGACATTTAGCATTGTAACATTTGTCATTTGACATCTTTGACATTTGCCATCTTAAAATTTGTTATTTTTGACATTTTTCATGGTGACACTTTTCATTTTTGACATTTAGCATTGTGACATTTGTCATTTGACATCTTTGACATTTGCCATCTTGAAATTTGTTATTTTTGACATTTTTCATGGTGAGACTTTTCATTTTTGACATTTAGCATTGTGACATTTGTCAGTTTTGACATTTGCCATCTTGAAATTTGTCATTTTTGACATTTTTCATGGTGACACTTTTCATTTTTGACATTTAGCATTGTGACATTTGTCATTTGACATCTTAGACATTTGCCATCTTGAAATTTGTCATTTTTGACACTTTGCATTTTTGACATTTAGCATTGTGACATTTGTCATTTGACATCTTTGACATTTGCCATCTTGAAATTTGTCATTTTTGACATTTTTCATGGTGACACTTTTCATTTTTGACATTTAGCATTGTGACATTTGTCAGTTTTGACATTTTCCCTCTTGAAATTTGTCATTTTTGACATTTTTCATGGTGACACTTTTCATTTTTGACATTTAGCATTGTGACATTTGTCATTTGACATCTTTGACATTTGCCATCTTGAAATTTGTCATTTTAGACATTTTTCATGGTGACACTTTTCATTTTTGACATTTAGCATTGTGACATGTGTCATTTGACATCTTTGATATTTGCCATCTTGAAATTTGTCATTTTTGACATTTAGCATTGTGACATTTGTCATTTGACATCTTTGACATTTGCCATCTTGAAATTTGTCATTTTTGACATTTTATGGTGACACTTTTCATTTTTGACATTTAGCATTGTGACATTTCTCAGTTTTGACATTTGCCATCTTGAAATTTGTCATTTTTGACATTTTTCATGGTGACACTTTTCATTTTTGACATTTAGCATTGTGACATTTGTCATTTGACATCTTAGACATTTGCCATCTTGAAATTTGTCATTTTTTACACTTTTCATTTTTGACATTTAGCATTGTGACATTTGTCAGTTTTGACATTTGCCATCTTGAAATTTGTCATTTTTGACATTTAGCATTGTGACATTTGTCATTTGAGATCTTTGACATTTGCCATCTTGAAATTTGTCATTTTTGACATTTTTCATGGTGACACTTTTCATTTTTGACATTTAGCATTGTGACATTTGTCATTTGAAATCTTTGACATTTGCCATCTTGAAATTTGTCATTTTTGACATTTTTCATGGTGACACTTTTCATTTTTGACATTTAGCATTGTGACATTTGCCATCTTGAAATTTGTCATTTTTGACATTTTTCATAGTGACACTTATCATTTTTGACATTTAGCATTGTGACATTTGTCAGTTTTGATATTTGCCATCTTGAAAATTGTCATTTTTGACATTTTTCATGGTGACACTTTTCATTTTTGACATTTAGCATTGTGACATTTGTCATTTGACATCTTTGACATTTGCCATCTTGAAATTTGTTATTTTTGACATTTTTCATGGTGACACTTTTCATTTTTGACATTAAGCATTGTGACATTTGTCATTTAACATCTTTGACATTTGCCATCTTGAAATTTGTCATTTTTGACATTTTTCATGGTGACACTTTTCATTTTCGACCTTTAGCATTGTGACATTTGTCATTTGACATCTTTGACATTTGCCATCTTGAAATTTGTTATTTTTGACATTTTTCATGGTGAGACTTTTCATTTTTGACATTTAGCATTGTGACATTTGTCAGTTTTGACATTTGCCATCTTGAAATTTGTCATTTTTGACATTTTTCATGGTGACACTTTTCATTTTTGACATTTAGCATTGTGACATTTGTCATTTGACATCTTTGACATTTGCCATCTTGAAATTTGTCATTTTTGACATTTAGCATTGTGACATTTGTCATTTGACATCTTTGACATTTGCCATCTTGAAATTTGTTATTTTTGACATTTTTCATGGTGACACTTTTTATTTTTGACATTTAGCATTGTGACATTTGTCAGTTTTGACATTTGCTATCTTAAAATTTGTCATTTTTGACATTTTTCATGGTGACACTTTTCATTTTTGACATTTAGCATTGTGACATTTGTCATTTGACATCTTAGACATTTGCCATCTTGAAATTTGTCATTTTTGACACTTTTCATTTTTGACATTTAGCATTGTGACATTTGTCATTTGACATCTTTGACATTTTCCATCTTGAAATTTGTCATTTTTGACATTTTTCATGGTGACACTTTTCATTTTTGACATTTAGCATTGTGACATTTGTCAGTTTTGACATTTGCCATCTTGAAATTTGTCATTTTTGACATTTTTCATGGTGACACTTTTCATTTTTGACATTTAGCATTGTGACATTTGTCATTTGATATCTTTGACATTTGCCATCTTGAAATTTGTCATTTTTGACATTTTTCATGGTGACACTTTTCATTTTTGACATTTAGCTTTGTGACATGTGTCATTTGACATCTTTGATATTTGCCATCTTGAAATTCGTCATTTTTGACATTTAGCACTGTGACATTTGTCATTTGACATCTTTGACATTTGCCATCTTGAAATTTGTTATTTTTGACATTTTTCATGGTGACACTTTTCATTTTTGACATTTAGCATTGTGACATTTGTCAGTTTTGACATTTGCCATCTTGAGATTTGTCATTTTTGACATTTAACATTGTGACATTTGTCATTTGACATCTTTGACATTTGCCATCTTAAAATTTGTCATTTTGACATTTTTCATGGTGACACTTTTCATTTTTGACATTTAGCATTGTGACATTTGTCATTTGACATCTTTGACATTTGCCATCTTGAAATTTGTCATTTTTGACATTTTATGGTGACACTTTTCATTTTTGACATTTAGCATTGTGACATTTCTCAGTTTTGACATTTGCCATCTTGAAATTTGTCATTTTTGACATTTTTCATGGTGACACTTTTCATTTTTGACATTAAGCATTGTGACATTTGTCATTTGACATCTTAGACATTTGCCATCTTAAAATTTGTAATTTTTGACACTTTTCATTTTTGACATTTAGCATTGTGACATTTGTCAGTTTTGACATTTGCCATCTTGAAATTTGTCATTTTTGACATTTAGCATTGTGACATTTGTCATTTGAGATCTTTGACATTTGCCATCTTGAAATTTGTCATTTTTGACATTTTTCATGGTGACACTTTTCATTTTTAACATTTAGCATTGTGACATTTGTCATTTGAAATCTTTGACATTTGCCATCTTGAAATTTGTCATTTTTGACATTTTTCATGGTGACACTTTTCATTTTTGACATTTAGCATTGTGACATTTGTCAGTTTTGACATTTGCCATCTTGAAATTTGTCATTTTTGACATTTTTCATAGTGACACTTATCATTTTTGACATTTAGCATTGTGACATTTGTCAGTTTTGATATTTGCCATCTTGAAAATTGTCATTTTTGACATTTTTCATGGTGACACTTTTCATTTTTGACATTTAGCATTGTGACATTTGTCATTTGACATCTTTGACATTTGCCATCTTGAAATTTGTTATTTTTGACATTTTTCATGGTGACACTTTTCATTTTTGACATTTAGCATTGTGACATTTGTCATTTGACATCTTTGACATTTGCCATCTTGAAATTTGTCATTTTTGACATTTTTTATGGTGACACTTTTCATTTTTGACATTTAGCATTGTGACATTTGTCATTTGACATCTTTGACATTTGCCATTTTGAAATTTGTTATTTTTGACATTTTTCATGGTGACACTTATCATTTTTGACATTTAGCATTGTGACATTTGTCAGTTTTGATATTTGCCATCTTGAAATTTGTCATTTTTGACATTTTTCATGGTGACACTTTTCATTTTTGACATTTAGCATTGTGACATTTGTCATTTGACATCTTTGACATTTGCCATCTTGAAATTTGTTATTTTTGACATTTTTCATGGTGACACTTTTCATTTTTGACATTTAGCATTGTGACATTTGTCATTTGACATCTTTGACATTTGCCATCTTGAAATTTGTCATTTTTGACATTTTTCATGGTGACACTTTTCATTTTTGACATTTAGCATTGTGACATTTGTTAATTGACATCTTTGACATTTGCCATCTTGAAATTTGTTATTTTTGACATTTTTCATGGTGACACTTTTCATTTTTGACATTTAGCATTGCGACATTTGTCATTTGACATCTTTGACATTTGCCATCTTGAAATTTGTCATTTTTGACATTTTTCATGGTGACACTTTTCATTTTTGACATTTAGCATTGTAACATTTGTCATTTGACATCTTTGACATTTGCCATCTTAAAATTTGTTATTTTTGACATTTTTCATGGTGACACTTTTCATTTTTGACATTTAGCATTGTGACATTTGTCATTTGACATCTTTGACATTTGCCATCTTGAAATTTGTTATTTTTGACATTTTTCATGGTGAGACTTTTCATTTTTGACATTTAGCATTGTGACATTTGTCAGTTTTGACATTTGCCATCTTGAAATTTGTCATTTTTGACATTTTTCATGGTGACACTTTTCATTTTTGACATTTAGCATTGTGACATTTGTCATTTGACATCTTAGACATTTGCCATCTTGAAATTTGTCATTTTTGACACTTTTCATTTTTGACATTTAGCATTGTGACATTTGTCATTTGACATCTTTGACATTTGCCATCTTGAAATTTGTCAGTTTTGACATTTTTCATGGTGACACTTTTCATTTTTGACATTTAGCATTGTGACATTTGTCAGTTTTGACATTTTCCCTCTTGAAATTTGTCATTTTTGACATTTTTCATGGTGACACTTTTCATTTTTGACATTTAGCATTGTGACATTTGTCATTTGACATCTTTGACATTTGCCATCTTGAAATTTGTCATTTTAGACATTTTTCATGGTGACACTTTTCATTTTTGACATTTAGCATTGTGACATGTGTCATTTGACATCTTTGATATTTGCCATCTTGAAATTTGTCATTTTTGACATTTAGCATTGTGACATTTGTCATTTGACATCTTTGACATTTGCCATCTTGAAATTTGTCATTTTTGACATTTTATGGTGACACTTTTCATTTTTGACATTTAGCATTGTGACATTTCTCAGTTTTGACATTTGCCATCTTGAAATTTGTCATTTTTGACATTTTTCATGGTGACACTTTTCATTTTTGACATTTAGCATTGTGACATTTGTCATTTGACATCTTAGACATTTGCCATCTTGAAATTTGTCATTTTTTACACTTTTCATTTTTGACATTTAGCATTGTGACATTTGTCAGTTTTGACATTTGCCATCTTGAAATTTGTCATTTTTGACATTTAGCATTGTGACATTTGTCGTTTGAGATCTTTGACATTTGCCATCTTGAAATTTGTCATTTTTGACATTTTTCATGGTGACACTTTTCATTTTTGACATTTAGCATTGTGACATTTGTCATTTGAAATCTTTGACATTTGCCATCTTGAAATTTGTCATTTTTGACATTTTTCATGGTGACACTTTTCATTTTTGACATTTAGCATTGTGACATTTGCCATCTTGAAATTTGTCATTTTTGACATTTTTCATAGTGACACTTATCATTTTTGACATTTAGCATTGTGACATTTGTCAGTTTTGATATTTGCCATCTTGAAAATTGTCATTTTTGACATTTTTCATGGTGACACTTTTCATTTTTGACATTTAGCATTGTGACATTTGTCATTTGACATCTTTGACATTTGCCATCTTGAAATTTGTTATTTTTGACATTTTTCATGGTGACACTTTTCATTTTTGACATTAAGCATTGTGACATTTGTCATTTAACATCTTTGACATTTGCCATCTTGAAATTTGTCATTTTTGACATTTTTCATGGTGACACTTTTCATTTTTGACATTTAGCATTGTGACATTTGTCATTTGACATCTTTGACATTTGCCATTTTGAAATTTGTTATTTTTGACATTTTTCATGGTGACACTTATCATTTTTGACATTTAGCATTGTGACATTTGTCAGTTTTGATATTTGCCATCTTGAAATTTGTCATTTTTGACATTTTTCATGGTGACACTTTTCATTTTTGACATTTAGCATTGTGACATTTGTCATTTGACATCTTTGACATTTGCCATCTTGAAATTTGTTATTTTTGACATTTTTCATGGTGACACTTTTCATTTTTGACATTTAGCCTTGTGACATTTGTCATTTGACATCTTTGACATTTGCCATCTTGAAATTTGTCATTTTTGACATTTTTCATGGTGACACTTTTCATTTTTGACATTTAGCATTGTGACATTTGTTAATTGACATCTTTGACATTTGCCATCTTGAAATTTGTTATTTTTGACATTTTTCATGGTGACACTTTTCATTTTTGACATTTAGCATTGTGACATTTGTCATTTGACATCTTTGACATTTGCCATCTTGAAATTTGTCATTTTTGACATTTTTCATGGTGACACTTTTCATTTTTGACATTTAGCATTGTAACATTTGTCATTTGACATCTTTGACATTTACCATCTTGAAATTTGTTATTTTCGACATTTTTCATGGTGACACTTTTCATTTTTGACATTTAGCATTGTGACATTTGTCATTTGACATCTTTGACATTTGCCATCTTGAAATTTGTCATTTTAGACATTTTTCATGGTGACACTTTTCATTTTTGACATTTAGCATTGTGACATTTGTCATTTGACATCTTAGACATTTGCCATCTTGAAATTTGTCATTTTTGACACTTTTCATTTTTGACATTTAGCATTGTGACATTTGTCATTTGACATCTTTGACATTTGCCATCTTGAAATTTGTCATTTTTGACATTTTTCATGGTGACACTTTTCATTTTTGACATTTAGCATTGTGACATTTGTCAGTTTTGACATTTTCCATCTTGAAATTTGTCATTTTTGACATTTTTCATGGTGACACTTTTCATTTTTGACATTTAGCATTGTGACATTTGTCATTTGACATCTTTGACATTTGCCATCTTGAAATTTGTCATTTTAGACATTTTTCATGGTGACACTTTTTATTTTTGACATTTAGCATTGTGACATGTGTCATTTGACATCTTTGATATTTGCCATCTTGAAATTTGTCATTTTTGACATTTAGCATTGTGACATTTGTCATTTGACATCTTTGACATTTGCCATCTTGAAATTTGTTATTTTTGACATTTTTCATGGTGACACTTTTTATTTTTGACATTTAGCATTGTGACATTTGTCAGTTTTGACATTTGCCATCTTGAAATTTGTCATTTTTGACATTTAACATTGTGACATTTGTCATTTGACATCTTTGACATTTGCCATCTTGAAATTTGTCATTTTCACATTTTTCATGGTGACACTTTTCATTTTTGACATTTAGCATTGTGAAATTTGTCATTTGACATCTTTGACATTTGCCATCTTGAAATTTGTCATTTTTGACATTTTATGGTGACACTTTTCATTTTTGACATTTAGCATTGTGACATTTCTCAGTTTTGACATTTGCCATCTTGAAATTTGTCATTTTTGACATTTTTCATGGTGACACTTTTCATTTTTGACATTTAGCATTGTGACATTTGTCATTTGACATCTTAGACATTTGCCATCTTGAAATTTGTCATTTTTTACACTTTTCATTTTTGACATTTAGCATTGTGACATTTGTCAGTTTTGACATTTGCCATCTTGAAATTTGTCATTTTTGACATTTAGCATTGTGACATTTGTCATTTGAGATCTTTGACATTTGCCATCTTGAAATTTGTCATTTTTGACATTTTTCATGGTGACACTTTTCATTTTTGACATTTAGCATTGTGACATTTCTCAGTTTTGACATTTGCCATTTTGAAATTTGTTATTTTTGACATTTTTCATAGTGACACTTTTCATTTTTGACATTTAGCATTGTGACATTTGTCAATTGACATCTTTGACATTTGCCATCTTGAAATTTGTTATTTTTGACATTTTTCATGGTGACACTTTTCATTTTTGACATTTAGCATTGTGACATTTGTCATTTGACATCTTTGACATTTGCCATCTTGAAATTTGTCATTTTTGACATTTTTCATGGTGACACTTTTCATTTTTGACATTTAGCATTGTAACATTTGTCATTTGACATCTTTGACATTTGCCATCTTGAAATTTGTTATTTTTGACATTTTTCACGGTGACACTTTTCATTTTTGACATTTAGCATTGTGACATTTGTCAGTTTTGATATTTGCCATCTTGAAATTTGTCATTTTTGACATTTTTCATGGTGACCCTTTTCATTTTTGACATTTAGCATTGTGACATTTGTCATTTGACATCTTTGACATTTGCCATTTTGAAATTTGTCATTTTTGACATTTTTCATGGTGACACTTTTTATTTTTGACATTTAGCATTGTGACATTTGTCATTTGACATCTTTGACAGTTGCCATCTTGAAATTTGTCATTTTTGACATTTAGCATTGTGACATTTGTCAGTTTTGATATTTGCTATCTTGAAATTTGTTATTTTTGACATTTTTCATGGTGACACTTTTCATTTTTGACATTTAGCATTGTGACATTTGTCATTTGACATCTTTGACATTTGCCATTTTGAAATTTGTCATTTTTGACATTTTTCATGGTGACACTTTTCATTTTTGACATTTAGAATTGTGACATTTGTCAGTTATGATATTTGCCATCTTGAAATTTGTCATTTTTGACATTTTTCATGGTGACCCTTTTCATTTTTGACATTTAGCATTGTGACATTTGTCATTTGACATCTTTGACATTTGCCATTTTGAAATTTGTCATTTTTGACATTTTTCATGGTGACACTTTTTATTTTTGACATTTAGCATTGTGACATTTGTCATTTGACATCTTTGACAGTTGCCATCTTGAAATTTGTCATTTTTGACATTTAGCATTGTGACATTTGTCAGTTTTGATATTTGCTATCTTGAAATTTGTTATTTTTGACATTTTTCATGGTGACACTTTTCATTTTTGACATTTAGCATTGTGACATTTGTCATTTGACATCTTTGACATTTGCCATCTTGAAATTTGTTATTTTTGACATTTTTCACGGTGACACTTTTCATTTTTGACATTTAGCATTGTAACATTTGTCAGTTTTGATATTTGCCATCTTGAAATTTGTCATTTTTGACATTTTTCATGGTGACCCTTTTCATTTTTGACATTTAGCATTGTGACATTTGTCATTTGACATCTTTGACATTTGCCATTTTGAAATTTGTCATTTTTGACATTTTTCATGGTGACACTTTTTATTTTTGACATTTAGCATTGTGACATTTGTCATTTGACATCTTTGACAGTTGCCATCTTGAAATTTGTCATTTTTGACATTTAGCATGGTGACATTTGTCAGTTTTGATATTTGCTATCTTGAAATTTGTTATTTTTGACATTTTTCATGGTGACACTTTTTATTTTTGACATTTAGCATTGTGACATTTGTCATTTGACATCTTTGACATTTGCCATCTTGAAATTTGTCATTTTTGACATTTAGCATTGTGACATTTGTCAGTTTTGATATTTGCTATCTTGAAATTTGTTATTTTTGACATTTTTCATGGTGACACTTTTCATTTTTGACATTTAGCATTGTGACATTTGTCATTTGACATCTTCGACATTTGCCATTTTGAAATTTGTTATTTTTGACATTTTTCATGGTGACACTTTTCATTTTTCGCATCTAGCATTGTGACATTTGTCATTTGACATCTTTGACATTTGCCATCTTGAAATTTGTCATTTTTGACATTTTTCATGGTGACACTTTTCATTTTTGACATTTAGCATTGTGACATTTGTCATTTGACATCTTTGACATTTGCCATCTTGAAATTTGTTATTTTTGACATTTTTCGTGGTGACACTTATCATTTTTGACATTTAGCATTGTGACATTTGTCATTTGACATCTTTGACATTTGCCATCTTGAAATTTGTCATTTTTGACATTTAGCATTGTGACATTTGTCATTTGACATCTTTGATATTTGCCATTTTGAAATTTGTCATTTTTGACATTTTTCATGGTGACACTTTTCATTTTTGACATTTAGCATTGTGACATTTGTCATTTGACATCTTTGACATTTGCCATCTTGAAATTTGTTATTTTTGACATTTTCCATGGTGACACTTTTCATTTTTGACATTTAGCATTGTGACATTTGTCAGTTTTGACATTTGCCATCTTGAAATTTGTCATTTTTGACATTTTTCATGCTGACACTTTTTATTTTTGACATTTAGCATTGTGACATTTGTCAATTGACATCTTTGACATTTGCCATCTTGAAATTTGTTATTTTTGACATTTTTCATGGTGACACTTTTCATTTTTGACATTTAGCATTGTGACATTTGTCATTTGACATCTTTGACATTTGCCATCTTGAAATTTGTCATTTTTGACATTTTTCATAGTGACACTTTTCATTTTTGACATTTAGCATTGTAACATTTGTCATTTGACATCTTTGACATTTGCCATCTTGAAATTTGTTATTTTTGACATTTTTCATTGTGACATTTTTCATTTTTGACATTTAGCATTGTGACATTTGTCATTTGACATCTTTGACATTTGCCATCTTGAAATTTGTTATTTTTGACATTTTTCATGGTGAGACTTTTCATTTTTGACATTAAGCATTGTGACATTTGTCAGTTTTGACATTTGCCATCTTGAAATTTGTCATTTTTGACATTTTTCATGATGACACTTTTCATTTTTGACATTTAGCATTGTGACATTTGTCATTTGACATCTTTGACATTTGCCATCTTGAAATTTGTCATTTTTGACATTTAGCATTGTGACATTTGTCATTTGACATCTTTGACATTTGCCATCTTAAAATTTGTTATTTTTGACATTTTTCATGGTGACACTTTTCATTTTTGACATTTAGCATTGTGACATTTGTCAGTTTTGACATTTTCAATCTTGAAATTTGTCATTTTTGACATTTTTCATGGTGACACTTTTCATTTTTGACATTTAGCATTGTGACATTTGTCATTTGACATCTTAGACATTTGCCATCTTAAAATTTGTCATTTTTGACACTTTTCATTTTTGACATTTAGCATTGTGACATTTTTCATTTGACATCTTTGACATTTGCCATCTTGAAATTTGTCATTTTTGACATTTTTCATGGTGACACTTTTTATTTTTGACATTTAGCATTGTGACATTTGTCAGTTTTGACATTTGCCATCTTGAAATTTGTCATTTTTGACATTTTTCATGGTGACACTTTTCATTTTTGACATTTAGCATTGTGACATTTGTCATTTGACATCTTTGACATTTGCCATCTTGAAATTTGTCATTTTTGACATTTTTCATGGTGACACCTTTCATTTTTGACATTTAGCATTGTGACATGTGTCATTTGACATCTTTGACATTTGTCATCTTGAAATTTGTCATTTTTGACATTAAGCATTGTGACATTTGTCATTTGACATCTTTGACATTTGCCATCTTGAAATTTGTTATTTTTGACATTTTTCATGGTGACACTTTTCATTTTTGACATTTAGCATTGTGACATTTGTCAGTTTTGACATTTGCCATCTTGAAATTTGTCATTTTTGACATTTAACATTGTGACATTTGTCATTTGACATCTTTGACATTTGCCATCTTGAAATTTGTCATTTTGACATTTTTCATGGTGACACTTTTCATTTTTGACATTTAGCATTGTGACATTTGTCATTTGACATCTTTGACATTTGCCATCTTAAAATTTGTCATTTTTGACATTTTTCATGGTGACACTTTTCATTTTTGACATTTAGCATTGTGACATTTGTCATTTGACATCTTAGACATTTGCCATCTTGAAATTTGTCATTTTTGACACTTTTAATTTTTGACATTTAGCATTGTGACATTTGTCAGTTTTGACATTTGCCATCTTAAAATTTGTCATTTTTGACATTTAGCATTGTGACATTTGTCATTTGAGATCTTTGACATTTGCCATCTTGAAATTTGTCATTTTTGACATTTTTCATGGTGACACTTTTCATTTTTGACATTTAGCATTGTGACATTTGTCATTTGACATCTTTGACATTTGCCATCTTGAAATTTGTCATTTTTGACATTTTTCTTGGTGACACTTTTCATTTTTAACATTTAGCATTGTGACATTTGTCATTTGACATCTTTGACATTTGCCATTTTGAAATTTGTTATTTTTGACATTTTTCATGGTGACACTTATCATTTTTGACATTTAGCATTGTGACATTTGTCATTTGACATCTTTGACATTTGCCATCTTAAAATTTGTCATTTTTGACATTTTTTATGGTGACACTTTTCACTTTTGACATTTAGCATTGTGACATTTGTCATTTGACATCTTTGACATTTGCCATCTTGAAATTTGTCATTTTTGACATTTTTCACGGTGACACTTTTAATTTTTGACATTTAGCATTGTGACATTTGTCATTTGACATCTTTGACATTTGCCATCTTGAAATTTGTCATTTTTGACATTTTTCATGGTGACACTTTTCATTTTTGACATTTAGCATTGTGACATTTGTCATTTGACATCTTTGACATTTGCCATTTTGAAATTTGTTATTTTTGACATTTTTAATGGTGACACTTATCATTTTTGACATTTAGCATTGTGACATTTGTCATTTGACATCTTTGACATTTGAAATCTTGAAATTTGTTATTTTTGACATTTTTCATGGTGACACTTATCATTTTTGACATTTAGCATTGTGACATTTGTCATTTGACATCTTTGACATTTGCCATCTTGAAATTTGTCATTTTTGACATTTAGCATTGTGACATTTGTCATTTGACATCTTTTATATTTGCCATCTTGAAATTTGTCATTTTTGACATTTAGCATTGTGACATTTGTCATTTGACATCTTTGACATTTGCCATTTTGAAATTTGTCATTTTTGACATTTTTCATGGTGACACTTTTTATTTTTGACATTTAGCATTGTGACATTTGTCATTTGACATCTTTGACATTTGCCATCTTGAAATTTGTCATTTTTGACATTTAGCATTGTGACATTTGTCATTTGACATCTTTGACATTTGCCATCTTGAAATTTGTCATTTTTGACATTTTTCATGGTGACACTTTTCATTTTTGACATTTAGCATTGTAACATTTGTCATTTGACATCTTTGACATTTGCCATCTTGAAATTTGTTATTTTTGACATTTTTCACGGTGACACTTTTCATTTTTGACATTTAGCATTGTGACATTTGTCAGTTTTGATATTTGCCATCTTGAAATTTGTCATTTTTGACATTTTTCATGGTGACCCTTTTCATTTTTGACATTTAGCATTGTGACATTTGTCATTTGACATCTTTGACATTTGCCATTTTGAAATTTGTCATTTTTGACATTTTTCATGGTGACACTTTTTATTTTTGACATTTAGCATTGTGACATTTGTCATTTGACATCTTTGACAGTTGCCATCTTGAAATTTGTCATTTTTGACATTTAGCATTGTGACATTTGTCAGTTTTGATATTTGCTATCTTGAAATTTGTTATTTTTGACATTTTTGATGGTGACACTTTTCATTTTTGACATTTAGCATTGTGACATTTGTCATTTGACATCTTTGACATTTGCCATTTTGAAATTTGTCATTTTTGACATTTTTCATGGTGACACTTTTCATTTTTGACATTTAGCATTGTGACATTTGTCAGTTTTGATATTTGCCATCTTGAAATTTGTCATTTTTGACATTTTTCATGGTGACCCTTTTCATTTTTGACATTTAGCATTGTGACATTTGTCATTTGACATCTTTGACATTTGCCATTTTGAAATTTGTCATTTTTGACATTTTTCATGGTGACACTTTTTATTTTTGACATTTAGCATTGTGACATTTGTCATTTGACATCTTTGACAGTTGCCATCTTGAAATTTGTCATTTTTGACATTTAGCATTGTGACATTTGTCAGTTTTGATATTTGCTATCTTGAAATTTGTTATTTTTGACATTTTTCATGGTGACACTTTTCATTTTTGACATTTAGCATTGTGACATTTGTCATTTGACATCTTTGACATTTGCCATCTTGAAATTTGTTATTTTTGACATTTTTCACGGTGACACTTTTCATTTTTGACATTTAGCATTGTAACATTTGTCAGTTTTGATATTTGCCATCTTGAAATTTGTCATTTTTGACATTTTTCATGGTGACCCTTTTCATTTTTGACATTTAGCATTGTGACATTTGTCATTTGACATCTTTGACATTTGCCATTTTGAAATTTGTCATTTTTGACATTTTTCATGGTGACACTTTTTATTTTTGACATTTAGCATTGTGACATTTGTCATTTGACATCTTTGACAGTTGCCATCTTGAAATTTGTCATTTTTGACATTTAGCATTGTGACATTTGTCAGTTTTGATATTTGCTATCTTGAAATTTGTTATTTTTGACATTTTTCATGGTGACTCTTTTTATTTTTGACATTTAGCATTGTGACATTTGTCATTTGACATCTTTGACATTTGCCATCTTGAAATTTGTCATTTTTGACATTTAGCATTGTGACATTTGTCAGTTTTGATATTTGCTATCTTGAAATTTGTTATTTTTGACATTTTTCATGGTGACACTTTTCATTTTTGACATTTAGCATTGTGACATTTGTCATTTGACATCTTCGACATTTGCCATTTTGAAATTTGTTATTTTTGACATTTTTCATGGTGACACTTTTTATTTTTGGCATCTAGCATTGTGACATTTGTCATTTGACATCTTTGACATTTGCCATCTTGAAATTTGTCATTTTTGACATTTTTCATGGTGACACTTTTCATTTTTGACATTTAGCATTGTGACATTTGTCATTTGACATCTTTGACATTTGCCATCTTGAAATTTGTTATTTTTGACATTTTTCGTGGTGACACTTATCATTTTTGACATTTAGCATTGTGACATTTGTCATTTGACATCTTTGACATTTGCCATCTTGAAATTTGTCATTTTTGACATTTAGCATTGTGACATTTGTCATTTGACATCTTTGATATTTGCCATTTTGAAATTTGTCATTTTTGACATTTTTCATGGTGACACTTTTCATTTTTGACATTTAGCATTGTGACATTTGTCATTTGACATCTTTGACATTTGCCATCTTGAAATTTGTTATTTTTGACATTTTCCATGGTGACACTTTTCATTTTTGACATTTAGCATTGTGACATTTGTCAGTTTTGACATTTGCCATCTTGAAATTTGTCATTTTTGACATTTTTTATGCTGACACTTTTCATTTTTGACATTTAGCATTGTGACATTTGTCAATTGACATCTTTGACATTTGCCATCTTGAAATTTGTTATTTTTGACATTTTTCATGGTGACACTTTTCATTTTTGACATTTAGCATTGTGACATTTGTCATTTGACATCTTTGACATTTGCCATCTTGAAATTTGTCATTTTTGACATTTTTCATGGTGACACTTTTCATTTTTGACATTTAGCATTGTAACATTTGTCATTTGACATCTTTGACATTTGCCATCTTGAAATTTGTTATTTTTGACATTTTTCATTGTGACATTTTTCATTTTTGACATTTAGCATTGTGACATTTGTCATTTGACATCTTTGACATTTGCCATCTTGAAATTTGTTATTTTTGACATTTTTCATGGTGAGACTTTTCATTTTTGACATTAAGCATTGTGACATTTGTCAGTTTTGACATTTGCCATCTTGAAATTTGTCATTTTTGACATTTTTCATGATGACACTTTTCATTTTTGACATTTAGCATTGTGACATTTGTCATTTGACATCTTTGACATTTGCCATCTTGAAATTTGTCATTTTTGACATTTAGCATTGTGACATTTGTCATTTGACATCTTTGACATTTGCCATCTTAAAATTTGTTATTTTTGACATTTTTCATGGTGACACTTTTCATTTTTGACATTTAGCATTGTGACATTTGTCAGTTTTGACATTTTCAATCTTGAAATTTGTCATTTTTGACATTTTTCATGGTGACACTTTTCATTTTTGACATTTAGCATTGTGACATTTGTCATTTGACATCTTAGACATTTGCCATCTTGAAATTTGTCATTTTTGACACTTTTCATTTTTGACATTTAGCATTGTGACATTTGTCATTTGACATCTTTGACATTTGCCATCTTGAAATTTGTCATTTTTGACATTTTTTATGGTGACACTTTTTATTTTTGACATTTAGCATTGTGACATTTGTCAGTTTTGACATTTGCCATCTTGAAATTTGTCATTTTTGACATTTTTCATGGTGACACTTTTCATTTTTGACATTTAGCATTGTGACATTTGTCATTTGACATCTTTGACATTTGCCATCTTGAAATTTGTCATTTTTGACATTTTTCATGGTGACACCTTTCATTTTTGACATTTAGCATTGTGACATGTGTCATTTGACATCTTTGACATTTGTCATCTTGAAATTTGTCATTTTTGACATTAAGCATTGTGACATTTGTCATTTGACATCTTTGACATTTGCCATCTTGAAATTTGTTATTTTTGACATTTTTCATGGTGACACTTTTCATTTTTGACATTTAGCATTGTGACATTTGTCAGTTTTGACATTTGCCATCTTGAAATTTGTCATTTTTGACATTTAACATTGTGACATTTGTCATTTGACATCTTTGACATTTGCCATCTTGAAATTTGTCATTTTGACATTTTTCATGGTGACACTTTTCATTTTTGACATTTAGCATTGTGACATTTGTCATTTGACATCTTTGACATTTGCCATCTTAAAATTTGTCATTTTTGACATTTTTCATGGTGACACTTTTCATTTTTGACATTTAGCATTGTGACATTTGTCATTTGACATCTTAGACATTTGCCATCTTGAAATTTGTCATTTTTGACACTTTTAATTTTTGACATTTAGCATTGTGACATTTGTCAGTTTTGACATTTGCCATCTTAAAATTTGTCATTTTTGACATTTAGCATTGTGACATTTGTCATTTGAGATCTTTGACATTTGCCATCTTGAAATTTGTCATTTTTGACATTTTTCATGGTGACACTTTTCATTTTTGACATTTAGCATTGTGACATTTGTCATTTGACATCTTTGACATTTGCCATCTTGAAATTTGTCATTTTTGACATTTTTCTTGGTGACACTTTTCATTTTTAACATTTAGCATTGTGACATTTGTCATTTGACATCTTTGACATTTGCCATTTTGAAATTTGTTATTTTTGACATTTTTCATGGTGACACTTATCATTTTTGACATTTAGCATTGTGACATTTGTCATTTGACATCTTTGACATTTGCCATCTTAAAATTTGTCATTTTTGACATTTTTCATGGTGACACTTTTCACTTTTGACATTTAGCATTGTGACATTTGTCATTTGACATCTTTGACATTTGCCATCTTGAAATTTGTCATTTTTGACATTTTTCACGGTGACACTTTTAATTTTTGACATTTAGCATTGTGACATTTGTCATTTGACATCTTTGACATTTGCCATCTTGAAATTTGTCATTTTTGACATTTTTCATGGTGACACTTTTCATTTTTGACATTTAGCATTGTGACATTTGTCATTTGACATCTTTGACATTTGCCATTTTGAAATTTGTTATTTTTGACATTTTTAATGGTGACACTTATCATTTTTGACATTTAGCATTGTGATATTTGTCATTTGACATCTTTGACATTTGAAATCTTGAAATTTGTTATTTTTGACATTTTTCATGGTGACACTTATCATTTTTGACATTTAGCATTGTGACATTTGTCATTTGACATCTTTGACATTTGCCATCTTGAAATTTGTCATTTTTGACATTTAGCATTGTGACATTTGTCATTTGACATCTTTTATATTTGCCATCTTGAAATTTGTCATTTTTGACATTTAGCATTGTGACATTTGTCATTTGACATCTTTGACATTTGCCATTTTGAAATTTGTCATTTTTGACATTTTTCATGGTGACACTTTTTATTTTTGACATTTAGCATTGTGACATTTGTCATTTGACATCTTTGACATTTGCCATCTTGAAATTTGTCATTTTTGACATTTAGCATTGTGACATTTGTCATTTGACATCTTGGACATTTGCCATCTTGAAATTTGTCATTTTTGACATTTTTCATGGTGACACTTATCATTTTTGACATTTAGCATTGTGACATTTGTCAGTTTTGATATTTGCCATCTTGAAATTTGTCATTTTTGACATTTTTCATGGTGACCCTTTTCATTTTTGACATTTAGCATTGTGACATTTGTCATTTGACATCTTTGACATTTGCCATCTTGAAATTTGTTATTTTTGACATTTTTCATGGTGAAACTTTTCATTTTTGGCATTTAGCATTGTGACATTTGTCATTTGACATCTTTGACATTTGTCATCTTGAAATTTGTCATTTTTGACATTTTTCATGGTGACACTTTTCATTTTTGACATTTAGCATTGTGACATTTGTCATTTGACATCTTTGACATTTGCCATCTTGAAATTTGTTATTTTTGACATTTTTCATGGTGACACTTTTCATTTTTGACATTTAGCATTGTGACATTTGTCATTTGCCATCTTGAAATTTGTCATTTTTGACATTTTTCATGGTGACACTTTTCACTTTTGACATTTAGCATTGTGACATTTGTCATTTGACATCTTTGACATTTGCCATCTTGAAATTTGTTATTTTTGACATTTTTCATGGTGACACTTATCATTTTTGACATTTAGCATTGTGACATTTGTCATTTGACATCTTTGACATTTGCCATCTTGAAATTTGTCATTTTTGACATTTTTCATGGTGACACTTTTCACTTTTGACATTTAGCATTGTGACATTTGCCATCTTGAAATTTGTCATTTTTGACATTTAGCATTGTGACATTTGTCATTTGACATCTTTGATATTTGCCATTTTGAAATTTGTTATTTTTGACATTTTTCATAGTGACACTTTTCATTTTTGACATTTAGCATTGTGACATTTGTCATTTGACATCTTTGACATTTGCCATCTTGAAATTTGTTATTTTTGACATTTTTCATGGTGACACTTTTCATTTTTGACATTTAGCATTGTGACATTTGTCAGTTTTGACATTTGTAATCTTGAAATTTGTCATTTTTGACATTTTTCATGGTGACACTTTTCATTTTTGACATTTAGCATTGTGACATTTGTCAATTGACATCTTTGACATTTGCCATCTTGAAATTTGTTATTTTTGACATTTTTCATGGTGACACTTTTCATTTTTGACATTTAGCATTGTGACATTTGTCATTTGACATCTTTGACATTTGCCATCTTGAAATTTGTCATTTTTGACATTTTTCATGGTGACACTTTTCATTTTTGACATTTAGCATTGTAACATTTGTCATTTGACATCTTTGACATTTGCCATCTTGAAATTTGTTATTTTTGACATTTTTCACGGTGACACTTTTCATTTTTGACATTTAGCATTGTGACATTTGTCAGTTTTGATATTTGCCATCTTGAAATTTGTCATTTTTGACATTTTTCATGGTGACCCTTTTCATTTTTGACATTTAGCATTGTGACATTTGTCATTTGACATCTTTGACATTTGCCATTTTGAAATTTGTCATTTTTGACATTTTTCATGGTGACACTTTTTATTTTTGACATTTAGCATTGTGACATTTGTCATTTGACATCTTTGACATTTGCCATCTTGAAATTTGTCATTTTTGACATTTAGCATTGTGACATTTGTCAGTTTTGATATTTGCTATCTTGAAATTTGTTATTTTTGACATTTTTCATGGTGACACTTTTCATTTTTGACATTTAGCCTTGTGACATTTGTCATTTGACATCTTTGACATTTGCCATTTTGAAATTTGTCATTTTTGTCATTTTTCATGGTGACACTTTTTATTTTTGACATTTAGCATTGTGACATTTGTCATTTGACATCTTTGACATTTGCCATCTTGAAATTTGTCATTTTTGACATTTAGCATTGTGACATTTGTCATTTGACATCTTGGACATTTGCCATCTTGAAATTTGTCATTTTTAACATTTTTCATGGTGACACTTATCATTTTTGACATTTAGCATTGTGACATTTGTCAGTTTTGATATTTGCCATCTTGAAATTTGTCATTTTTGACATTTTTCATGGTGACCCTTTTCATTTTTGACATTTAGCATTGTGACATTTGTCATTTGACATCTTTGACATTTGCCATCTTGAAATTTGTTATTTTTGACATTTTTCATGGTGACACTTTTGATTTTTGGCATCTAGCATTGTGACATTTGTCATTTGACATCTTTGACATTTGCCATCTTGAAATTTGTCATTTTTGACATTTTTCATGGTGACACTTTTCATTTTTGACATTTAGCATTGTGACATTTGTCATTTGACATCTTTGACATTTGCCATCTTGAAATTTGTTATTTTTGACATTTTTCGTGGTGACACTTATCATTTTTGACATTTAGCATTGTGACATTTGTCATTTGACATCTTTGACATTTGCCATCTTGAAATTTGTCATTTTTGACATTTTTCATGGTGTCACTTTTCACTTTTGACATTTAGCATTGTGACATTTGTCATTTGACATCTTTGACATTTGCCATCTTGAAATTTGTCATTTTTGACATTTAGCATTGTGACATTTGTCATTTGACATCTTTGATATTTGCCATCTTGAAATTTGTCATTTTTGACATTTTTCATGGTGACACTTTTCATTTTTGACATTTAGCATTGTGACATTTGTCATTTGACATCTTTGACATTTGCCATCTTGAAATTTGTTATTTTTGACATTTTTCATGGTGACACTTTTCATTTTTGACATTTAGCATTGTGACATTTGTCATTTGACATCTTTGATATTTGCCATCTTGAAATTTGTCATTTTTGACATTTTTCATGTTAACACTTTTCATTTTTGACATTTAGCATTGTGACATTTGTCATTTGACATCTTTGACATTTGCCATCTTGAAATTTGTTATTTTTGACATTTTTCATGGTGAGACTTTTCATTTTTGACATTAAGCATTGTGACATTTGTCAGTTTTGACATTTGCCATCTTGAAATTTGTCATTTTTGACATTTTTCATGATGACACTTTTCATTTTTGACATTTAGCATTGTGACATTTGTCATTTGACATCTTTGACATTTGCCATCTTGAAATTTGTCATTTTTGACATTTAGCATTGTGACATTTGTCATTTGACATCTTTGACATTTGCCATCTTAAAATTTGTTATTTTTGACATTTTTCATGGTGACACTTTTCATTTTTGACATTTAGCATTGTGACATTTGTCAGTTTTGACATTTGCCATCTTGAAATTTGTCATTTTTGACATTTTTCATGGTGACACTTTTCATTTTTGACATTTAGCATTGTGACATTTGTCATTTGACATCTTAGACATTTGCCATCTTGAAATTTGTCATTTTTGACACTTTTCATTTTTGACATTTAGCATTGTGATATTTGTCATTTGACATCTTTGACATTTGCCATCTTGAAATTTGTCATTTTTGACATTTTTCATGGTGACACTTTTTATTTTTGACATTTAGCATTGTGACATTTGTCAGTTTTGACATTTGCCATCTTGAAATTTGTCATTTTTGACATTTTTCATGGTGACACCTTTCATTTTTGACATTTAGCATTGTGACATGTGTCATTTGACATCTTTGACATTTGTCATCTTGAAATTTGTCATTTTTGACATTAAGCATTGTGACATTTGTCATTTGACATCTTTGACATTTGCCATCTTGAAATTTGTTATTTTTGACATTTTTCATGGTGACACTTTTCATTTTTGACATTTAGCATTGTGACATTTGTCAGTTTTGACATTTGCCATCTTGAAATTTGTCATTTTTGACATTTAACATTGTGACATTTGTCATTTGACATCTTTGACATTTGCCATCTTGAAATTTGTCATTTTGACATTTTTCATAGTGACACTTTTCATTTTTGACATTTAGCATTGTGACATTTGTCATTTGACATCTTTGACATTTGCCATCTTAAAAATTGTCATTTTTGACATTTTTCATGGTGACACTTTTCATTTTTGACATTTAGCATTGTGACATTTGTCATTTGACATCTTAGACATTTGCCATCTTGAAATTTGTCATTTTTGACACTTTTAATTTTTGACATTTAGCATTGTGACATTTGTCAGTTTTGACATTTGCCATCTTAAAATTTGTCATTTTTGACATTTAGCATTGTGACATTTGTCATTTGAGATCTTTGACATTTGCCATCTTGAAATTTGTCATGTTTGACATTTTTCATGGTGACACTTTTCATTTTTGACATTTAGCATTGTGACATTTGTCATTTGACATCTTTGACATTTGCCATCTTGAAATTTGTCATTTTTGACATTTTTCATGGTGACACTTTTCATTTTTAACATTTAGCATTGTGACATTTGTCAGTTTTGACATTTGCCATCTTGAAATTTGTCATTTTTGACATTTTTCATGGTGACACTTATCATTTTTGACATTTAGCATTGTGACATTTGTCAGTTTTGATATTTGCCATCTTGAAAATTGTCATTTTTAACATTTTTCATGGTGACACTTTTCATTTTTGACATTTAGCATTGTGACATTTGTCATTTGACATCTTTGACATTTGCCATCTTGAAATTTGTTATTTTTGACATTTTTCATGGTGACACTTTTCATTTTTGACATTTAGCATTGTGACATTTGTCATTTGACATCTTTGACATTTGCCATCTTGAAATTTGTCATTTTTGACATTTTTCATGGTGACACTTTTCATTTTTGACATTTAGCATTGTGACATTTGTCATTTGACATCTTTGACATTTGCCATTTTGAAATTTGTTATTTTTGACATTTTTCATGGTGACACTTATCATTTTTGACATTTAGCATTGTGACATTTGTCATTTGACATCTTTGACATTTGCCATCTTAAAATTTGTCATTTTTGACATTTTTCATGGTGACACTTTTCACTTTTGACATTTAGCATTGTGACATTTGTCATTTGACATCTTTGACATTTGCCATCTTGAAATTTGTCATTTTTGACATTTTTTACGGTGACACTTTTCATTTTTGACATTTAGCATTGTGACATTTGTCATTTGACATCTTTGACATTTGCCATCTTCAAATTTGTCATTTTTGACATTTTTCATGGTGACACTTTTCATTTTTGACATTTAGCATTGTGACATTTGTCATTTGACCTCTTTGACATTTGCCATTTTGAAATTTGTTATTTTTGACATTTTTCATGGTGACACTTATCATTTTTGACATTTAGCATTGTGACATTTGTCATTTGACATCTTTGACATTTGCCATCTTGAAATTTGTTATTTTTGACATTTTTCATGGTGACACTTATCATTTTTGACATCTTTGACATTTGCCATTTTGAAATTTGTCATTTTTGACATTTTTCATGGTGACACTTTTCACTTTTGACATTTAGCATTGTGACATTTGTCATTTGACATCTTTGACATTTGCCATCTTGAAATTTGTCATTTTTGACATTTAGCATTGTGACATTTTTCATTTGACATCTTTGATATTTGCCATCTTGAAATTTGTCATTTTTGACATTTTTCATGGTGACACTTTTCATTTTTGACATTAGGCATTGTGACATTTGTCATTTGACATCTTTGACATTTGCCATCTTGAAATTTGTTATTTTTGACATTTTTCATGGTGACACTTTTCATTTTTGACATTTAGCATTGTGACATTTGTCATTTGACATCTTTGACATTTGCCATTTTGAAATTTGTTATTTTTGACATTTTTCATGGTGACACTTATCATTTTTGACATTTAGCATTGTGACATTTGTCATTTGACATCTTTGACATTTGCCATCTTAAAATTTGTCATTTTTGACATTTTTCATGGTGACACTTTTCACTTTTGACATTTAGCATTGTGACATTTGTCATTTGACATCTTTGACATTTGCCATCTTGAAATTTGTCATTTTTGACATTTTTTACGGTGACACTTTTCATTTTTGACATTTAGCATTGTGACATTTGTCATTTGACATCTTTGACATTTGCCATCTTCAAATTTGTCATTTTTGACATTTTTCATGGTGACACTTTTCATTTTTGACATTTAGCATTGTGACATTTGTCATTTGACCTCTTTGACATTTGCCATTTTGAAATTTGTTATTTTTGACATTTTTCATGGTGACACTTATCATTTTTGACATTTAGCATTGTGACATTTGTCATTTGACATCTTTGACATTTGCCATCTTGAAATTTGTTATTTTTGACATTTTTCATGGTGACACTTATCATTTTTGACATCTTTGACATTTGCCATTTTGAAATTTGTCATTTTTGACATTTTTCATGGTGACACTTTTCACTTTTGACATTTAGCATTGTGACATTTGTCATTTGACATCTTTGACATTTGCCATCTTGAAATTTGTCATTTTTGACATTTAGCATTGTGACATTTTTCATTTGACATCTTTGATATTTGCCATCTTGAAATTTGTCATTTTTGACATTTTTCATGGTGACACTTTTCATTTTTGACATTAGGCATTGTGACATTTGTCATTTGACATCTTTGACATTTGCCATCTTGAAATTTGTTATTTTTGATATTTTTCATGGTGACACTTTTCATTTTT
This sequence comes from Altica lythri, assembly GCA_964028335.1. Taxonomy (NCBI): domain Eukaryota; kingdom Metazoa; phylum Arthropoda; class Insecta; order Coleoptera; family Chrysomelidae; genus Altica; species Altica lythri. The sequence continues at coordinate 8,671,477 of OZ034800.1, read as the reverse complement.
GACATTTAGCATTGTGACATTTGTCATTTGACATCTTTGATATTTGCCATCTTGAAATTTGTCATTTTTGACATTTTTCATGGTGACACTTTTCATTTTTGACATTTAGCATTGTGACATTTGTCATTTGACATCTTTGATATTTGCCATCTTGAAATTTGTTATTTTTGACATTTTTCATGGTGACACTTTTCATTTTTGACATTTAGCATTGTGACATTTGTCATTTGACATCTTTGACATTTGCCATCTTGAAATTTGTCATTTTTGACATTTTTCATGGTGACACTTTTCATTTTTGACATTTAGCATTGTGACATTTGTCATTTGACATCTTTGACATTTGCCATCTTGAAATTTGTTATTTTTGACATTTTTCATGGTGACACTTATCATTTTTGACATTTAGCATTGTGACATTTGTCATTTGACATCTTTGACATTTGCCATCTTGAAATTTGTCATTTTTGACATTTAGCATTGTGACATTTGTCATTTGACATCTTTGATATTTGCCATTTTGAAATTTGTCATTTTTGACATTTTTCTTGGTGACACTTTTCATTTTTGACATTTAGCATTGTGACATTTGTCATTTGACATCTTTGACATTTGCCATCTTGAAATTTGTTATTTTTGACATTTTTTATGGTGACACTTTTCATTTTTGACATTTAGCATTGTGACATTTGTCAGTTTTGACATTTGCCATCTTGAAATTTGTCATTTTTGACATTTTTCATGGTGACACTTTTCATTTTTGACATTTAGCATTGTGACATTTGTTAATTGACATCTTTGACATTTGCCATCTTGAAATTTGTTATTTTTGACATTTTTCATGGTGACACTTTTCATTTTTGACATTTAGCATTGTGACATTTGTCATTTGACATCTTTGACATTTGCCATCTTGAAATTTGTCATTTTTGACATTTTTCATGGTGACACTTTTCATTTTCGACCTTTAGCATTGTGACATTTGTCATTTGACATCTTTGACATTTGCCATCTTGAAATTTGTTATTTTTGACATTTTTCATGGTGAGACTTTTCATTTTTGACATTTAGCATTGTGACATTTGTCAGTTTTGACATTTGCCATCTTGAAATTTGTCATTTTTGACATTTTTCATGGTGACACTTTTCATTTTTGACATTTAGCATTGTGACATTTGTCATTTGACATCTTTGACATTTGCCATCTTGAAATTTGTCATTTTTGACATTTAGCATTGTGACATTTGTCATTTGACATCTTTGACATTTGCCATCTTGAAATTTGTTATTTTTGACATTTTTCATGGTGACACTTTTTATTTTTGACATTTAGCATTGTGACATTTGTCAGTTTTGACATTTGCTATCTTGAAATTTGTCATTTTTGACATTTTTCATGGTGACACTTTTCATTTTTGACATTTAGCATTGTGACATTTGTCATTTGACATCTTAGACATTTGCCATCTTGAAATTTGTCATTTTTGACACTTTTCATTTTTGACATTTAGCATTGTGACATTTGTCATTTGACATCTTTGACATTTTCCATCTTGAAATTTGTCATTTTTGACATTTTTCATGGTGACACTTTTCATTTTTGACATTTAGCATTGTGACATTTGTCAGTTTTGACATTTGCCATCTTGAAATTTGTCATTTTTGACATTTTTCATGGTGACACTTTTCATTTTTGACATTTAGCATTGTGACATTTGTCATTTGATATCTTTGACATTTGCCATCTTGAAATTTGTCATTTTTGACATTTTTCATGGTGACACTTTTCATTTTTGACATTTAGCTTTGTGACATGTGTCATTTGACATCTTTGATATTTGCCATCTTGAAATTCGTCATTTTTGACATTTAGCACTGTGACATTTGTCATTTGACATCTTTGACATTTGCCATCTTGAAATTTGTTATTTTTGACATTTTTCATGGTGACACTTTTCATTTTTGACATTTAGCATTGTGACATTTGTCAGTTTTGACATTTGCCATCTTGAGATTTGTCATTTTTGACATTTAACATTGTGACATTTGTCATTTGACATCTTTGACATTTGCCATCTTAAAATTTGTCATTTTGACATTTTTCATGGTGACACTTTTCATTTTTGACATTTAGCATTGTGACATTTGTCATTTGACATCTTTGACATTTGCCATCTTGAAATTTGTCATTTTTGACATTTTATGGTGACACTTTTCATTTTTGACATTTAGCATTGTGACATTTCTCAGTTTTGACATTTGCCATCTTGAAATTTGTCATTTTTGACATTTTTCATGGTGACACTTTTCATTTTTGACATTAAGCATTGTGACATTTGTCATTTGACATCTTAGACATTTGCCATCTTGAAATTTGTAATTTTTGACACTTTTCATTTTTGACATTTAGCATTGTGACATTTGTCAGTTTTGACATTTGCCATCTTGAAATTTGTCATTTTTGACATTTAGCATTGTGACATTTGTCATTTGAGATCTTTGACATTTGCCATCTTGAAATTTGTCATTTTTGACATTTTTCATGGTGACACTTTTCATTTTTAACATTTAGCATTGTGACATTTGTCATTTGAAATCTTTGACATTTGCCATCTTGAAATTTGTCATTTTTGACATTTTTCATGGTGACACTTTTCATTTTTGACATTTAGCATTGTGACATTTGTCAGTTTTGACATTTGCCATCTTGAAATTTGTCATTTTTGACATTTTTCATAGTGACACTTATCATTTTTGACATTTAGCATTGTGACATTTGTCAGTTTTGATATTTGCCATCTTGAAAATTGTCATTTTTGACATTTTTCATGGTGACACTTTTCATTTTTGACATTTAGCATTGTGACATTTGTCATTTGACATCTTTGACATTTGCCATCTTGAAATTTGTTATTTTTGACATTTTTCATGGTGACACTTTTCATTTTTGACATTTAGCATTGTGACATTTGTCATTTGACATCTTTGACATTTGCCATCTTGAAATTTGTCATTTTTGACATTTTTTATGGTGACACTTTTCATTTTTGACATTTAGCATTGTGACATTTGTCATTTGACATCTTTGACATTTGCCATTTTGAAATTTGTTATTTTTGACATTTTTCATGGTGACACTTATCATTTTTGACATTTAGCATTGTGACATTTGTCAGTTTTGATATTTGCCATCTTGAAATTTGTCATTTTTGACATTTTTCATGGTGACACTTTTCATTTTTGACATTTAGCATTGTGACATTTGTCATTTGACATCTTTGACATTTGCCATCTTGAAATTTGTTATTTTTGACATTTTTCATGGTGACACTTTTCATTTTTGACATTTAGCATTGTGACATTTGTCATTTGACATCTTTGACATTTGCCATCTTGAAATTTGTCATTTTTGACATTTTTCATGGTGACACTTTTCATTTTTGACATTTAGCATTGTGACATTTGTTAATTGACATCTTTGACATTTGCCATCTTGAAATTTGTTATTTTTGACATTTTTCATGGTGACACTTTTCATTTTTGACATTTAGCATTGCGACATTTGTCATTTGACATCTTTGACATTTGCCATCTTGAAATTTGTCATTTTTGACATTTTTCATGGTGACACTTTTCATTTTTGACATTTAGCATTGTAACATTTGTCATTTGACATCTTTGACATTTGCCATCTTAAAATTTGTTATTTTTGACATTTTTCATGGTGACACTTTTCATTTTTGACATTTAGCATTGTGACATTTGTCATTTGACATCTTTGACATTTGCCATCTTGAAATTTGTTATTTTTGACATTTTTCATGGTGAGACTTTTCATTTTTGACATTTAGCATTGTGACATTTGTCAGTTTTGACATTTGCCATCTTGAAATTTGTCATTTTTGACATTTTTCATGGTGACACTTTTCATTTTTGACATTTAGCATTGTGACATTTGTCATTTGACATCTTAGACATTTGCCATCTTGAAATTTGTCATTTTTGACACTTTTCATTTTTGACATTTAGCATTGTGACATTTGTCATTTGACATCTTTGACATTTGCCATCTTGAAATTTGTCATTTTTGACATTTTTCATGGTGACACTTTTCATTTTTGACATTTAGCATTGTGACATTTGTCAGTTTTGACATTTTCCCTCTTGAAATTTGTCATTTTTGACATTTTTCATGGTGACACTTTTCATTTTTGACATTTAGCATTGTGACATTTGTCATTTGACATCTTTGACATTTGCCATCTTGAAATTTGTCATTTTAGACATTTTTCATGGTGACACTTTTCATTTTTGACATTTAGCATTGTGACATGTGTCATTTGACATCTTTGATATTTGCCATCTTGAAATTTGTCATTTTTGACATTTAGCATTGTGACATTTGTCATTTGACATCTTTGACATTTGCCATCTTGAAATTTGTCATTTTTGACATTTTATGGTGACACTTTTCATTTTTGACATTTAGCATTGTGACATTTCTCAGTTTTGACATTTGCCATCTTGAAATTTGTCATTTTTGACATTTTTCATGGTGACACTTTTCATTTTTGACATTTAGCATTGTGACATTTGTCATTTGACATCTTAGACATTTGCCATCTTGAAATTTGTCATTTTTTACACTTTTCATTTTTGACATTTAGCATTGTGACATTTGTCAGTTTTGACATTTGCCATCTTGAAATTTGTCATTTTTGACATTTAGCATTGTGACATTTGTCATTTGAGATCTTTGACATTTGCCATCTTGAAATTTGTCATTTTTGACATTTTTCATGGTGACACTTTTCATTTTTGACATTTAGCATTGTGACATTTGTCATTTGAAATCTTTGACATTTGCCATCTTGAAATTTGTCATTTTTGACATTTTTCATGGTGACACTTTTCATTTTTGACATTTAGCATTGTGACATTTGCCATCTTGAAATTTGTCATTTTTGACATTTTTCATAGTGACACTTATCATTTTTGACATTTAGCATTGTGACATTTGTCAGTTTTGATATTTGCCATCTTGAAAATTGTCATTTTTGACATTTTTCATGGTGACACTTTTCATTTTTGACATTTAGCATTGTGACATTTGTCATTTGACATCTTTGACATTTGCCATCTTGAAATTTGTTATTTTTGACATTTTTCATGGTGACACTTTTCATTTTTGACATTAAGCATTGTGACATTTGTCATTTAACATCTTTGACATTTGCCATCTTAAAATTTGTCATTTTTGACATTTTTCATGGTGACACTTTTCATTTTCGACCTTTAGCATTGTGACATTTGTCATTTGACATCTTTGACATTTGCCATCTTGAAATTTGTTATTTTTGACATTTTTCATGGTGAGACTTTTCATTTTTGACATTTAGCATTGTGACATTTGTCAGTTTTGACATTTGCCATCTTGAAATTTGTCATTTTTGACATTTTTCATGGTGACACTTTTCATTTTTGACATTTAGCATTGTGACATTTGTCATTTGACATCTTTGACATTTGCCATCTTGAAATTTGTCATTTTTGACATTTAGCATTGTGACATTTGTCATTTGACATCTTTGACATTTGCCATCTTGAAATTTGTTATTTTTGACATTTTTCATGGTGACACTTTTTATTTTTGACATTTAGCATTGTGACATTTGTCAGTTTTGACATTTGCTATCTTGAAATTTGTCATTTTTGACATTTTTCATGGTGACACTTTTCATTTTTAACATTTAGCATTGTGACATTTGTCATTTGACATCTTAGACATTTGCCATCTTGAAATTTGTCATTTTTGACACTTTTCATTTTTGACATTTAGCATTGTGACATTTGTCATTTGACATCTTTGACATTTTCCATCTTGAAATTTGTCATTTTTGACATTTTTCATGGTGACACTTTTCATTTTTGACATTTAGCATTGTGACATTTGTCAGTTTTGACATTTGCCATCTTGAAATTTGTCATTTTTGACATTTTTCATGGTGACACTTTTCATTTTTGACATTTAGCATTGTGACATTTGTCATTTGATATCTTTGACATTTGCCATCTTGAAATTTGTCATTTTTGACATTTTTCATGGTGACACTTTTCATTTTTGACATTTAGCTTTGTGACATGTGTCATTTGACATCTTTGATATTTGCCATCTTGAAATTCGTCATTTTTGACATTTAGCACTGTGACATTTGTCATTTGACATCTTTGACATTTGCCATCTTGAAATTTGTTATTTTTGACATTTTTCATGGTGACACTTTTCATTTTTGACATTTAGCATTGTGACATTTGTCAGTTTTGACATTTGCCATCTTGAGATTTGTCATTTTTGACATTTAACATTGTGACATTTGTCATTTGACATCTTTGACATTTGCCATCTTAAAATTTGTCATTTTGACATTTTTCATGGTGACACTTTTCATTTTTGACATTTAGCATTGTGACATTTGTCATTTGACATCTTTGACATTTGCCATCTTGAAATTTGTCATTTTTGACATTTTATGGTGACACTTTTCATTTTTGACATTTAGCATTGTGACATTTCTCAGTTTTGACATTTGCCATCTTGAAATTTGTCATTTTTGACATTTTTCATGGTGACACTTTTCATTTTTGACATTAAGCATTGTGACATTTGTCATTTGACATCTTAGACATTTGCCATCTTGAAATTTGTAATTTTTGACACTTTTCATTTTTGACATTTAGCATTGTGACATTTGTCAGTTTTGACATTTGCCATCTTGAAATTTGTCATTTTTGACATTTAGCATTGTGACATTTGTCATTTGAGATCTTTGACATTTGCCATCTTGAAATTTGTCATTTTTGACATTTTTCATGGTGACACTTTTCATTTTTAACATTTAGCATTGTGACATTTGTCATTTGAAATCTTTGACATTTGCCATCTTGAAATTTGTCATTTTTGACATTTTTCATGGTGACACTTTTCATTTTTGACATTTAGCATTGTGACATTTGTCAGTTTTGACATTTGCCATCTTGAAATTTGTCATTTTTGACATTTTTCATAGTGACACTTATCATTTTTGACATTTAGCATTGTGACATTTGTCAGTTTTGATATTTGCCATCTTGAAAATTGTCATTTTTGACATTTTTCATGGTGACACTTTTCATTTTTGACATTTAGCATTGTGACATTTGTCATTTGACATCTTTGACATTTGCCATCTTGAAATTTGTTATTTTTGACATTTTTCATGGTGACACTTTTCATTTTTGACATTTAGCATTGTGACATTTGTCATTTGACATCTTTGACATTTGCCATCTTGAAATTTGTCATTTTTGACATTTTTTATGGTGACACTTTTCATTTTTGACATTTAGCATTGTGACATTTGTCATTTGACATCTTTGACATTTGCCATTTTGAAATTTGTTATTTTTGACATTTTTCATGGTGACACTTATCATTTTTGACATTTAGCATTGTGACATTTGTCAGTTTTGATATTTGCCATCTTGAAATTTGTCATTTTTGGACATTTTTCATGGTGACACTTTTCATTTTTGACATTTAGCATTGTGACATTTGTCATTTGACATCTTTGACATTTGCCATCTTGAAATTTGTCATTTTTGACATTTTTCATGGTGACACTTTTCATTTTTGACATTTAGCATTGTGACATTTGTTAATTGACATCTTTGACATTTGCCATCTTGAAATTTGTTATTTTTGACATTTTTCATGGTGACACTTTTCATTTTTGACATTTAGCATTGCGACATTTGTCATTTGACATCTTTGACATTTGCCATCTTGAAATTTGTCATTTTTGACATTTTTCATGGTGACACTTTTCATTTTTGACATTTAGCATTGTAACATTTGTCATTTGACATCTTTGACATTTGCCATCTTAAAATTTGTTATTTTTGACATTTTTCATGGTGACACTTTTCATTTTTGACATTTAGCATTGTGACATTTGTCATTTGACATCTTTGACATTTGCCATCTTGAAATTTGTTATTTTTGACATTTTTCATGGTGAGACTTTTCATTTTTGACATTTAGCATTGTGACATTTGTCAGTTTTGACATTTGCCATCTTGAAATTTGTCATTTTTGACATTTTTCATGGTGACACTTTTCATTTTTGACATTTAGCATTGTGACATTTGTCATTTGACATCTTAGACATTTGCCATCTTGAAATTTGTCATTTTTGACACTTTTCATTTTTGACATTTAGCATTGTGACATTTGTCATTTGACATCTTTGACATTTGCCATCTTGAAATTTGTCATTTTTGACATTTTTCATGGTGACACTTTTCATTTTTGACATTTAGCATTGTGACATTTGTCAGTTTTGACATTTTCCCTCTTGAAATTTGTCATTTTTGACATTTTTCATGGTGACACTTTTCATTTTTGACATTTAGCATTGTGACATTTGTCATTTGACATCTTTGACATTTGCCATCTTGAAATTTGTCATTTTAGACATTTTTCATGGTGACACTTTTCATTTTTGACATTTAGCATTGTGACATGTGTCATTTGACATCTTTGATATTTGCCATCTTGAAATTTGTCATTTTTGACATTTAGCATTGTGACATTTGTCATTTGACATCTTTGACATTTGCCATCTTGAAATTTGTCATTTTTGACATTTTATGGTGACACTTTTCATTTTTGACATTTAGCATTGTGACATTTCTCAGTTTTGACATTTGCCATCTTGAAATTTGTCATTTTTGACATTTTTCATGGTGACACTTTTCATTTTTGACATTTAGCATTGTGACATTTGTCATTTGACATCTTAGACATTTGCCATCTTGAAATTTGTCATTTTTTACACTTTTCATTTTTGACATTTAGCATTGTGACATTTGTCATTTTTGACATTTTTCATGGTGACACTTTTCATTTTTGACATTTAGCATTGTGACATTTGTCATTTGAAATCTTTGACATTTGCCATCTTGAAATTTGTCATTTTTGACATTTTTCATGGTGACACTTTTCATTTTTGACATTTAGCATTGTGACATTTGCCATCTTGAAATTTGTCATTTTTGACATTTTTCATAGTGACACTTATCATTTTTGACATTTAGCATTGTGACATTTGTCAGTTTTGATATTTGCCATCTTGAAAATTGTCATTTTTGACATTTTTCATGGTGACACTTTTCATTTTTGACATTTAGCATTGTGACATTTGTCATTTGACATCTTTGACATTTGCCATCTTGAAATTTGTTATTTTTGACATTTTTCATGGTGACACTTTTCATTTTTGACATTAAGCATTGTGACATTTGTCATTTAACATCTTTGACATTTGCCATCTTGAAATTTGTCATTTTTGACATTTTTCATGGTGACACTTTTCATTTTTGACATTTAGCATTGTGACATTTGTCATTTGACATCTTTGACATTTGCCATTTTGAAATTTGTTATTTTTGACATTTTTCATGGTGACACTTATCATTTTTGACATTTAGCATTGTGACATTTGTCAGTTTTGATATTTGCCATCTTGAAATTTGTCATTTTTGACATTTTTCATGGTGACACTTTTCATTTTTGACATTTAGCATTGTGACATTTGTCATTTGACATCTTTGACATTTGCCATCTTGAAATTTGTTATTTTTGACATTTTTCATGGTGACACTTTTCATTTTTGACATTTAGCCTTGTGACATTTGTCATTTGACATCTTTGACATTTGCCATCTTGAAATTTGTCATTTTTGACATTTTTCATGGTGACACTTTTCATTTTTGACATTTAGCATTGTGACATTTGTTAATTGACATCTTTGACATTTGCCATCTTGAAATTTGTTATTTTTGACATTTTTCATGGTGACACTTTTCATTTTTGACATTTAGCATTGTGACATTTGTCATTTGACATCTTTGACATTTGCCATCTTGAAATTTGTCATTTTTGACATTTTTCATGGTGACACTTTTCATTTTTGACATTTAGCATTGTAACATTTGTCATTTGACATCTTTGACATTTACCATCTTGAAATTTGTTATTTTCGACATTTTTCATGGTGACACTTTTCATTTTTGACATTTAGCATTGTGACATTTGTCATTTGACATCTTTGACATTTGCCATCTTGAAATTTGTCATTTTAGACATTTTTCATGGTGACACTTTTCATTTTTGACATTTAGCATTGTGACATTTGTCATTTGACATCTTAGACATTTGCCATCTTGAAATTTGTCATTTTTGACACTTTTCATTTTTGACATTTAGCATTGTGACATTTGTCATTTGACATCTTTGACATTTGCCATCTTGAAATTTGTCATTTTTGACATTTTTCATGGTGACACTTTTCATTTTTGACATTTAGCATTGTGACATTTGTCATTTGACATCTTTGACATTTGCCATCTTGAAATTTGTTATTTTTGACATTTTTCATGGTGACAATTTTTATTTTTGACATTTAGCATTGTGACATTTGTCAGTTTTGACATTTGCCATCTTGAAATTTGTCATTTTTGACATTTAACATTGTGACATTTGTCATTTGACATCTTTGACATTTGCCATCTTGAAATTTGTCATTTTCACATTTTTCATGGTGACACTTTTCATTTTTGACATTTAGCATTGTGAAATTTGTCATTTGACATCTTTGACATTTGCCATCTTGAAATTTGTCATTTTTGACATTTTATGGTGACACTTTTCATTTTTGACATTTAGCATTGTGACATTTCTCAGTTTTGACATTTGCCATCTTGAAATTTGTCATTTTTGACATTTTTCATGGTGACACTTTTCATTTTTGACATTTAGCATTGTGACATTTGTCATTTGACATCTTAGACATTTGCCATCTTGAAATTTGTCATTTTTTACACTTTTCATTTTTGACATTTAGCATTGTGACATTTGTCAGTTTTGACATTTGCCATCTTGAAATTTGTCATTTTTGACATTTAGCATTGTGACATTTGTCATTTGAGATCTTTGACATTTGCCATCTTGAAATTTGTCATTTTTGACATTTTTCATGGTGACACTTTTCATTTTTGACATTTAGCATTGTGACATTTGTCATTTGAAATCTTTGACATTTGCCATCTTGAAATTTGTCATTTTTGACATTTTTCATGGTGACACTTTTCATTTTTGACATTTAGCATTGTGACATTTGCCATCTTGAAATTTGTCATTTTTGACATTTTTCATAGTGACACTTATCATTTTTGACATTTAGCATTGTGACATTTGTCAGTTTTGATATTTGCCATCTTGAAAATTGTCATTTTTGACATTTTTCATGGTGACACTTTTCATTTTTGACATTTAGCATTGTGACATTTGTCATTTGACATCTTTGACATTTGCCATCTTGAAATTTGTTATTTTTGACATTTTTCATGGTGACACTTTTCATTTTTGACATTTAGCATTGTGACATTTGTCATTTAACATCTTTGACATTTGCCATCTTGAAATTTGTCATTTTTGACATTTTTCATGGTGACACTTTTCATTTTTGACATTTAGCATTGTGACATTTGTCATTTGACATCTTTGACATTTGCCATTTTGAAATTTGTTATTTTTGACATTTTTCATGGTGACACTTATCATTTTTGACATTTAGCATTGTGACATTTGTCAGTTTTTGATATTTGCCATCTTGAAATTTGTCATTTTTGACATTTTTCATGGTGACACTTTTCATTTTTGACATTTAGCATTGTGACATTTGTCATTTGACATCTTTGACATTTGCCATCTTGAAATTTGTTATTTTTGACATTTTTCATGGTGACACTTTTCATTTTTGACATTTAGCATTGTGACATTTGTCATTTGACATCTTTGACATTTGCCATCTTGAAATTTGTCATTTTTGACATTTTTCATGGTGACACTTTTCATTTTTGACATTTAGCATTGTGACATTTGTTAATTGACATCTTTGACATTTGCCATCTTGAAATTTGTTATTTTTGACATTTTTCATGGTGACACTTTTCATTTTTGACATTTAGCATTGTGACATTTGCCATCTTGAAATTTGTCATTTTTGACATTTTTCATGGTGACACTTTTCATTTTTGACATTTAGCATTGTAACATTTGTCATTTGACATCTTTCACATTTGCCATCTTGAAATTTGTTATTTTCGACATTTTTCATGGTGACACTTTTCATTTTTGACATTTAGCATTGTGACATTTGTCATTTGACATCTTTGACATTTGCCATCTTGAAATTTGTTATTTTTGACATTTTTTATGGTGAGACTTTTCATTTTTGACATTTAGCATTGTGACATTTGTCAGTTTTGACATTTGCCATCTTGAAATTTGTCATTTTTGACATTTTTCATGGTGACACTTTTCATTTTTGACATTTAGCATTGTGACATTTGTCATTTGACATCTTTGACATTTGCCATCTTGAAATTTGTCATTTTTGACATTTAGCATTGTGACATTTATCATTTGACATCTTTGACATTTGCCATCTTAAAATTTGTTATTTTTGACATTTTTCATGGTGACACTTTTCATTTTTGACATTTAGCATTGTGACATTTGTCAGTTTTGACATTTGCCATCTTGAAATTTGTCATTTTTGACATTTTTCATGGTGACACTTTTCATTTTTGACATTTAGCATTGTGACATTTGTCATTTGACATCTTAGACATTTGCCATCTTGAAATTTGTCATTTTTGACACTTTTCATTTTTGACATTTAGCATTGTGACATTTGTCATTTGACATCTTTGACATTTGCCATCTTGAAATTTGTCATTTTTGACATTTTTCATGGTGACACTTTTCATTTTTGACATTTAGCATTGTGACATTTGTCAGTTTTGACATTTGCCATCTTGAAATTTGTCATTTTTGACATTTTTCATGGTGACACTTTTCATTTTTGACATTTAGCATTGTGACATTTGTCATTTGACATCTTTGACATTTGCCATCTTGAAATTTGTCATTTTTAAAATTTTTCATGGTGACACTTTTCATTTTTGACATTTAGCATTGTGACATGTGTCATTTGACATCTTTGATATTTGCCATCTTGAAATTTGTCATTTTTGACATTTTTCATGGTGACACTTTTCATTTTTGACATTTAGCATTGTGACATTTGTCATTTGACATCTTAGACATTTGCCATCTTGAAATTTGTCATTTTTGACACTTTTCATTTTTGACATTTAGCATTGTGACATTTGTCATTTGACATCTTTGACATTTGCCATCTTGAAATTTGTCATTTTTGACATTTTTCATGGTGACACTTTTCATTTTTGACATTAAGCATTGTGACATTTGTCAGTTTTGACATTTTCCATCTTGAAATTTGTCATTTTTGACATTTTTCATGGTGACACTTTTCATTTTTGACATTTAGCATTGTGACATTTGTCATTTGACATCTTTGACATTTGCCATCTTGAAATTTGTCATTTTAGACATTTTTCATGGTGACACTTTTCATTTTTGACATTTAGCATTGTGACATTTGTCAGTTTTGACATTTGCCATCTTGAAATTTGTCATTTTTGACATTTAACATTGTGACATTTGTCATTTGACATCTTTGACATTTGCCATCTTGAAATTTGTCATTTTCACATTTTTCATGGTGACACTTTTCATTTTTGACATTTAGCATTGTGACATTTGTCATTTGACATCTTTGACATTTGCCATCTTGAAATTTGTCATTTTTGACATTTTATGGTGACACTTTTCATTTTTGACATTTAGCATTGTGACATTTCTCAGTTTTGACATTTGCCATCTTGAAATTTGTCATTTTTGACATTTTTCATGGTGACACTTTTCATTTTTGACATTTAGCATTGTGACATTTGTCATTTGACATCTTAGACATTTGCCATCTTGAAATTTGTCATTTTTTACACTTTTCATTTTTGACATTTAGCATTGTGACATTTGTCAGTTTTGACATTTGCCATCTTGAAATTTGTCATTTTTGACATTTAGCATTGTGACATTTGTCATTTGAGATCTTTGACATTTGCCATCTTGAAATTTGTCATTTTTGACATTTTTCATGGTGACACTTTTCATTTTTGACATTTAGCATTGTGACATTTGTCATTTGAAATCTTTGACATTTGCCATCTTGAAATTTGTCATTTTTGACATTTTTCATGGTGACACTTTTCATTTTTGACATTTAGCATTGTGACATTTGCCATCTTGAAATTTGTCATTTTTGACATTTTTCATAGTGACACTTATCATTTTTGACATTTAGCATTGTGACATTTGTCAGTTTTGATATTTGCCATCTTGAAAATTGTCATTTTTGACATTTTTCATGGTGACACTTTTCATTTTTGACATTTAGCATTGTGACATTTGTCATTTGACATCTTTGACATTTGCCATCTTGAAATTTTTTATTTTTGACATTTTTCATGGTGACACTTTTCATTTTTGACATTTAGCATTGTGACATTTGTCATTTAACATCTTTGACATTTGCCATCTTGAAATTTGTCATTTTTGACATTTTTCATGGTGACACTTTTCATTTTTGACATTTAGCATTGTGACATTTGTCATTTGACATCTTTGACATTTGCCATTTTGAAATTTGTTATTTTTGACATTTTTCATGGTGACACTTATCATTTTTGACATTTAGCATTGTGACATTTGTCAGTTTTGATATTTGCCATCTTGAAATTTGTCATTTTTGACATTTTTCATGGTGACACTTTTCATTTTTGACATTTAGCATTGTGACATTTGTCATTTGACATCTTTGACATTTGCCATCTTGAAATTTGTTATTTTTGACATTTTTCATGGTGACACTTTTCATTTTTGACATTTAGCATTGTGACATTTGTCATTTGACATCTTTGACATTTGCCATCTTGAAATTTGTCATTTTTGACATTTTTCATGGTGACACTTTTCATTTTTGACATTTAGCATTGTGACATTTGTTAATTGACATCTTTGACATTTGCCATCTTGAAATTTGTTATTTTTGACATTTTTCATGGTGACACTTTTCATTTTTGACATTTAGCATTGTGACATTTGTCATTTGACATCTTTGACATTTGCCATCTTGAAATTTGTCATTTTTGACATTTTTCATGGTGACACTTTTCATTTTTGACATTTAGCATTGTAACATTTGTCATTTGACATCTTTGACATTTGCCATCTTGAAATTTGTTATTTTCGACATTTTTCATGGTGACACTTTTCATTTTTGACATTTAGCATTGTGACATTTGTCATTTGACATCTTTGACATTTGCCATCTTGAAATTTGTTATTTTTGACATTTTTTATGGTGAGACTTTTCATTTTTGACATTTAGCATTGTGACATTTGTCAGTTTTGACATTTGCCATCTTGAAATTTGTCATTTTTGACATTTTTCATGGTGACACTTTTCATTTTTGACATTTAGCATTGTGACATTTGTCATTTGACATCTTTGACATTTGCCATCTTAAAATTTGTCATTTTTGACATTTAGCATTGTGACATTTATCATTTGACATCTTTGACATTTGCCATCTTAAAATTTGTTATTTTTGACATTTTTCATGGTGACACTTTTCATTTTTGACATTTAGCATTGTGACATTTGTCAGTTTTGACATTTGCCATCTTGAAATTTGTCATTTTTGACATTTTTCATGGTGACACTTTTCATTTTTGACATTTAGCATTGTGACATTTGTCATTTGACATCTTAGACATTTGCCATCTTGAAATTTGTCATTTTTGACACTTTTCATTTTTGACATTTAGCATTGTGACATTTGTCATTTGACATCTTTGACATTTGCCATCTTGAAATTTGTCATTTTTGACATTTTTCATGGTGACACTTTTCATTTTTGACATTTAGCATTGTGACATTTGTCAGTTTTGACATTTGCCATCTTGAAATTTGTCATTTTTGACATTTTTTATGGTGACACTTTTCATTTTTGACATTTAGCATTGTGACATTTGTCATTTGACATCTTTGACATTTGCCATCTTGAAATTTGTCATTTTTAAAATTTTTCATAGTGACACTTTTCATTTTTGACATTTAGCATTGTGACATGTGTCATTTGACATCTTTGATATTTGCCATCTTGAAATTTGTCATTTTTGACATTTAGCATTGTGACATTTGTCATTTGACATCTTTGACATTTGCCATCTTGAAATTTGTTATTTTTGATATTTTTCATGGTGACACTTTTCATTTTTGACATTTAGCATTGTGACATTTGTCAGTTTTGACATTTGCCATCTTGAAATTTGTCATTTTTGACATTTAACATTGTGACATTTGTCATTTGACATCTTTGACATTTGCCATCTTGAAATTTGTCATTTTGACATTTTTCATGGTGACACTTTTCATTTTTGACATTTAGCATTGTGACATTTGTCATTTGACATCTTTGACATTTGCCATCTTGAAATTTGTCATTTTTGACATTTTATGGTGACACTTTTCATTTTTGACATTTAGCATTGTGACATTTCTCAGTTTTGACATTTGCCATCTTGAAATTTGTCATTTTTGACATTTTTCATGGTGACACTTTTCATTTTTGACATTTAGCATTGTGACATTTGTCATTTGACATCTTAGACATTTGCCATCTTGAAATTTGTCATTTTTGACACTTTTCATTTTTGACATTTAGCATTGTGACATTTGTCAGTTTTGACATTTGCCATCTTGAAATTTGTCATTTTTGACATTTAGCATTGTGACATTTGTCATTTGAGATCTTTGACATTTGCCATCTTGAAATTTGTCATTTTTGACATTTTTCATGGTGACACTTTTCATTTTTGACATTTAGCATTGTGACATTTGTCATTTGAAATCTTTGAGATTTGCCATCTTGAAAATTGTCATTTTTGACATTTTTCATGGTGACACTTTTAATTTTTGACATTAAGCATTGTGACATTTGTCAGTTTTGACATTTGCCATCTTGAAATTTGTCATTTTTGACATTTTTCATAGTGACACTTTTCATTTTTGACATTTAGCATTGTGACATTTGTCATTTGACATCTTTGACATTTGCCATCTTGAAATTTGTTATTTTTGACATTTTTCATGGTGACACTTTTCATTTTTGACATTTAGCATTGTGACATTTGTCATTTGACATCTTTGACATTTGCCATCTTGAAATTTGTCATTTTTGACATTTTTCATGGTGACACTTTTCATTTTTGACATTTAGCATTGTGACATTTGTCATTTGACATCTTTGACATTTGCCATTTTGAAATTTGTTATTTTTGACATTTTTCATGGTGACACTTATCATTTTTGACATTTAGCATTGTGACATTTGTCAGTTTTGATATTTGCCATCTTGAAATTTGTCATTTTTGACATTTTATGGTGACACTTTTCATTTTTGACATTTAGCATTGTGACATTTGTCATTTGACATCTTTGACATTTGCCATCTTGAAATTTGTTATTTTTGACATTTTTCATGGTGACACTCTTCATTTTTGACATTTAGCATTGTGACATTTGTCATTTGACATCTTTGACATTTGCCATCTTGAAATTTGTCATTTTTGACATTTAGCATTGTGACATTTGTCATTTGACATCTTTGACATTTGCCATCTTGAAATTTGTTATTTTTGACATTTTTCATGGTGACACTTTTCATTTTTGACATTTAGCATTGTGACATTTGTCAGTTTTGACATTTGCCATCTTGAAATTTGTCATTTTTGACATTTTTCATGGTGACACTTTTCATTTTTGACATTAAGCATTGTGACATTTGTCATTTGACATCTTAGACATTTGCCATCTTGAAATTTGTCATTTTTGACACTTTTCATTTTTGACATTTAGCATTGTGACATTTGTCATTTGACATCTTTGACATTTGCCATCTTGAAATTTGTCATTTTTGACATTTTTCATGGTGACACTTTTCATTTTAAACATTTAGCATTGTGACATTTGTCAGTTTTGACATTTGCCATCTTGAAATTTGTCATTTTTGACATTTTTCATGGTGACACTTTTCATTTTTGACATTTAGCATTGTGACATTTGTCATTTGACATCTTTGACATTTGCCATCTTGAAATTTGTCATTTTTGACATTTTTCATGGTGACACTTTTCATTTTTGACATTTAGCATTGTGACATGTGTCATTTGACATCTTTGATATTTGCCATCTTGAAATTTGTCATTTTTGACATTTAGCATTGTGACATTTGTCATTTGACATCTTTGACATTTGCCATCTTGAAATTTGTTATTTTTGACATTTTTCATGGTGACACTTTTCATTTTTGACATTTAGCATTGTGACATTTGTCAGTTTTGACATTTGCCATCTTGAAATTTGTCATTTTTGACATTTAACATTGTGACATTTGTCATTTGACATCTTTGACATTTGTCATCTTGAAATTTGTCATTTTGACATTTTTCATGGTGACACTTTTCATTTTTGACATTTAGCATTGTGACATTTGTCATTTGACATCTTTGACATTTGCCATCTTGAAATTTGTCATTTTTGACATTTTATGGTGACACTTTTCATTTTTGACATTTAGCATTGTGACATTTCTCAGTTTTGACATTTGCCATCTTGAAATTTGTCATTTCTGACATTTTTCATGGTGACACTTTACATTTTTGACATTTAGCATTGTGACATTTGTCATTTGACATCTTAGACATTTGCCATCTTGAAATTTGTCATTTTTGACACTTTTCATTTTTGACATTTAGCATTGTGACATTTGTCAGTTTTGACATTTGCCATCTTGAAATTTGTCATTTTTGACATTTAGCATTGTGACATTTGTCATTTGAGATCTTTGACATTTGCCATCTTGAAATTTGTCATTTTTGACATTTTTCATGGTGACACTTTTCATTTTTGACATTTAGCATTGTGACATTTGTCATTTGAAATCTTTGACATTTGCCATCTTGAAATTTGTCATTTTTGACATTTTTCATAGTGACACTTATCATTTTTGACATTTAGCATTGTGACATTTGTCAGTTTTGATATTTGCCATCTTGAAAATTGTCATTTTTGACATTTTTCATGGTGACACTTTTCATTTTTGACATTTAGCATTGTGACATTTGTCATTTGACATCTTTGACATTTGCCATCTTGAAATTTGTTATTTTTGACATTTTTCATGGTGACACTTTTCATTTTTGACATTTAGCATTGTGACATTTGTCATTTGACATCTTTGATATTTGCCATCTTGAAAATTGTCATTTTTGACATTTTTCATGGTGACACTTTTCATTTTTGACATTTAGCATTGTGACATTTGTCATTTGACATCTTTGACATTTGCCATTTTGAAATTTGTTATTTTTGACATTTTTCATGGTGACACTTATCATTTTTGACATTTAGCATTGTGACATTTGTCAGTTTTGATATTTGCCATCTTGAAATTTGTCATTTTTGACATTTTTCATGCTGACACTTTTCATTTTTGACATTTAGCATTGTGACATTTGTCATTTGACATCTTTGACATTTGCCATCTTGAAATTTGTTATTTTTGACATTTTTCATGCTGACACTTTTCATTTTTGACATTTAGCATTGTGACATTTGTCATTTGACATCTTTGACATTTGCCATCTTGAAATTTGTCATTTTTGACATTTTTCATGGTGACACTTTTCATTTTTGACATTTAGCATTGTGACATTTGTCATTTGACATCTTTGACATTTGCCATCTTGAAATTTGTTATTTTTGACATTTTTCATGGTGACACTTTTCACTTTTGACATTAAGCATTGGGACATTTGTCATTTGACATCTTTGACATTTGCCATCTTGAAATTTGTCATTTTTGACATTTTTCACGGTGACACTTTTCATTTTTGACATTTAGCATTGTGACATTTGTCATTTGACATCTTAGACATTTGCCATCTTGAAATTTGTCATTTTTGACACTTTTCATTTTTGACATTTAGCATTGTGACATTTGTCATTTGACATCTTTTACATTTGCCATCTTAAAATTTGTCATTTTTGACATTTTTCATGGTGACACTTTTCATTTTTGACATTTAGCATTGTGACATTTGTCATTTGACATCTTGGACATTTGCCATCTTGAAATTTGTCATTTTTGACATTTTTCATGGTGACACTTATCATTTTTGACATTTATCATTGTGACATTTGTCAGTTTTGACATTTGCCATATTGAAATTTGTCATTTTTGACATTTTTCATGGTGACACTTTTCATTTTTGACATTTAGCATTGTGACATTTGTCATTTGACATCTTTGACATTTGCCATCTTGAAATTTGTCATTTTTGACATTTTTCATGGTGACACTTTTCATTTTTGACATTTAGCATTGTGACATTTGTCATTTGACATCTTTGACATTTGCCATCTTGAAATTTGTCATTTTTGACATTTTTCATGGTGACACTTTTCATTTTTGACATTTAGCATTGTGACATTTGTCATTTGACATCTTTGATATTTGCCATCTTGAAATTTGTTATTTTTGACATTTTTCATGGTGACACTTTTCATTTTTGACATTTAGCATTGTGACATTTGTCATTTGACATCTTTGACATTTGCCATCTTGAAATTTGTCATTTTTGACATTTTTCATGGTGACACTTTTCATTTTTGACATTTAGCATTGTGACATTTGTCATTTGACATCTTTGACATTTGCCATCTTGAAATTTGCCATTTTTGACATTTTTCATGGTGACATTTTTCATTTTTGACATTTAGCATTGTGACATTTGTCATTTGACATCTTTGATATTTGCCATCTTGAAATTTGTTATTTTTGACATTTTTCATGGTGACACTTTTCATTTTTGACATTTAGCATTGTGACATTTGTCATTTGACATCTTTGACATTTGCCATCTTGAAATTTGTCATTTTTGACATTTTTCATGGTGACACTTTTCATTTTTGACATTTAGCATTGTGACATTTGTCAGTTTTGACATTTGCCATCTTAAAATTTGTCATTTTTGACATTTTTCATGGTGACACTTTTCATTTTTGACATTTAGCATTGTGACATTTGTCATTTGACATCTTAGACATTTGCCATCTTGAAATTTGTCATTTTTGACACTTTTCATTTTTGACATTTAGCATTGTGACATTTGTCATTTGACATCTTTGACATTTGCCATCTTGAAATTTGTCATTTTTGACATTTTTCATGGTGACACTTTTCATTTTTAACATTTAGCATTGTGACATTTGTCATTTGACATCTTTGACATTTGCCATCTTGCAATTTGGCATTTTTGACATTTTTCATGGTGACACTTTTTATTTTTGACATTTAGCATTGTGACATTTGTCATTTGACATCTTTGACATTTGCCATCTTGAAATTTGTCATTTTTGACATTTAGCATTGTGACATTTGTCATTTGACATCTTGGACATTTGCCATCTTGAAATTTGTCATTTTTGACATTTTTCATGGTGACACTTATCATTTTTGACATTTAGCATTGTGACATTTGTCAGTTTTGATATTTGCCATCTTGAAATTTGTCATTTTTGACATTTTTCATGGTGACACTTTTCATTTTTGACATTTAGCATTGTGACATTTGTCATTTGACATCTTTGACATTTGCCATCTTGAAATTTGTTATTTTTGACATTTTTCATGGTGACACTTTTCATTTTTGACATTTAGCATTGTGACATTTGTCATTTGACATCTTTGACATTTGCCATCTTGAAATTTGTCATTTTTGACATTTTTCATGGTGACACTTTTCATTTTTGACATTTAGCATTGTGACATTTGTCATTTGACATCTTTGACATTTGCCATCTTGAAATTTGTTTTTTTTTGACATTTTTCATGGTGACACTTATCATTTTTGACATTTAGCATTGTGACATTTGTCATTTGACATCTTTGACATTTGCCATCTTGAAATTAGTCATTTTTGACATTTTTCATGGTGAGACTTTTCACTTTTGACATTTAGCATTGTGACATTTGTCATTTGACATCTTTGACATTTGCCATTTTGAAATTTGTCATTTTTGACATTTAGCATTGTGACATTTGTCATTTGACATCTTTGATATTTGCCATCTTGAAATTTGTCATTTTTGACATTTTTCATGGTGACACTTTTCATTTTTGACATTTAGCATTGTGACATTTGTCATTTGACATCTTTGACATTTGCCATCTTGAAATTTGTTATTTTTGACATTTTTCATGGTGACACTTTTCATTTTTGACATTTAGCATTGTGACATTTGTCAGTTTTGACATTTGCCATCTTGAAATTTGTCATTTTTGACATTTTTCATGGTGACACTTTTCATTTTTGACATTTAGCATTGTGACATTTGTCATTTGACATCTTTGACATTTGCCATCTTGAAATTTGTCATTTTTGACATTTTTCATGGTGACACTTTTCATTTTTGACATTTAGCATTGTAACATTTGTCATTTGACATCTTTGACATTTGCCATCTTGAAATTTGTTATTTTTGACATTTTTCATGGTGACACTTTTCATTTTTGACATTTAGCATTGTGACATTTGTCATTTGACATCTTTGACATTTGCCATCTTGAAATTTGTTATTTTTGACATTTTTCATGGTGAGACTTTTCATTTTTGACATTTAGCATTGTGACATTTGTCAGTTTTGATATTTGCCATCTTGAAATTTGTCATTTTTGACATTTTTCATGGTAACACTTTTCATTTTTGACATTTAGCATTGTGACATTTGTCATTTGACATCTTTGACATTTGCCATCTTGAAATTTGTTATTTTTGACATTTTTAATGGTGACACTTTGCATTTTTGACATTTAGCATTGTGACATTTGTCAGTTTTGACATTTGCCATCTTGAAATTTGTCATTTTTGACATTTTTCATGGTGACACTTTTCATTTTTGACATTTAGCATTGTGACATTTGTCATTTGACATCTTAGACATTTGCCATCTTGAAATTTGTCATTTTTGACACTTTTCATTTTTGACATTTAGCATTGTGACATTTGTCATTTGACATCTTTGACATTTGCCATCTTGAAATTTGTCATTTTTGACATTTTTCATGGTGACACTTTTCATTTTTGACATTTAGCATTGTGACATTTGTCAGTTTTGACATTTGCCATCTTGAAAATTGTTATTTTTGACATTTTTCATGGTGACACTTTTCATTTTTGACATTTAGCATTGTGACATTTGTCATTTGAGATCTTTGACATTTGCCATCTTGAAATTTGTCATTTTTGACATTTTTCATGGTGACACTTTTCATTTTTGACATTTAGCATTGTGACATGTGTCATTTGACATCTTTGACATTTGCCATCTTGAAATTTGTCATTTTTGACATTTAGCATTGTGACATTTGTCATTTGACATCTTTGACATTTGCCATCTTGAAATTTGTTATTTTTGACATTTTTCATGGTGACACTTTTCATTTTTGACATTTAGCATTGTGACATTTGTCAGTTTTGACATTTGCCATCTTAAAATTTGTCATTTTTGACATTTAACATTGTGACATTTGACATCTTTGACATTTGCCATCTTGAAATTTGTCATTTTTGACATTTTTCATGGTGACACTTTTCATTTTTGACATTTAGCATTGTGACATTTGTCATTTGACATCTTTGACATTTGCCATCTTGAAATTTATCATTTTTGACATTTTTCACGGTGACACTTTTCATTTTTGACATTTGGCATTGTGACATTTGTCAGTTTTGACATTTGCCATCTTAAAATTTGTCATTTTTCATGGTGACACTTTTCATTTTTGACATTTAGCATTGTGACATTTGTGATTTGACATCTTTGACATTTGCCATCTTGAAATTTGTTATTTTTGACATTTTTCATGGTGACACTTTTCATTTTTGACATTTAGCATTGTGACATTTGTCATTTGACATTTTTGATATTTGCCATCTTGAAATTTGTCATTCTTGACATTTTTCATGGTGACACTTTTCATTTTTGACATTTAGCATTGTGACATTTGTCATTTGACATCTTTGATATTTGCCATCTTGAAATTTGTTATTTTTGACATTTTTCATGGTGACACTTTTCATTTTTGACATTTAGCATCGTGACATTTGTCATTTGACATCTTTGACATTTGCCATTTTGAAATTTGTCATTTTTGACATTTTTCATGGTGACACTTTTTATTTTTGACATTTAGCATTGTGACATTTGTCATTTGACATCTTTGACATTTGCCATCTTGAAATTTGTCATTTTTGACATTTAGCATTCTGACATTTGTCATTTGACATCTTGGACATTTGCCATCTTGAAATTTGTCATTTTTGACATTTTTCATGGTGACACTTATCATTTTTGACATTTAGCATTGTGACATTTGTCAGTTTTGATATTTGCCATCTTGAAATTTGTCATTTTTGACATTTTTCATGGTGACCCTTTTCATTTTTGACATTGAGCATTGTGACATTTGTCATTTGACATCTTTGACATTTGCCATCTTGAAATTTGTTATTTTTGACATTTTTCATGGTGACACTTTTCATTTTTGACATTTAGCATTGTGACATTTGTCATTTGACATCTTTGACATTTGCCATCTTGAAATTTGTCATTTTTGACATTTTTCATGGTGACACTTTTCATTTTTGACATTTAGCATTGTGACATTTGTCATTTGACATCTTTGACATTTGCCATCTTGAAATTTGTTATTTTTGACATTTTTCATGGTGACACGTATCATTTTTGACATTTAGCATTGTGACATTTGTCATTTGACATCTTTGACATTTGCCATCTTGAAATTTGTCATTTTTGACATTTTTCATGGTGACACTTTTCACTTTTGACATTTAGCATTGTGACATTTGTCATTTGACATCTTTGACATTTGCCATCTTGAAATTTGTCATTTTTGACATTTAGCATTGTGACATTTGTCATTTGACATCTTTGATATTTGCCATCTTCAAATTTGTCATTTTTGACATTTAGCATTGTGACATTTGTCATTTGACATCTTTGACATTTGCCATCTTGAAATTTGTTATTTTTGACATTTTTCATTTTTGACATTTAGCATTGTGACATTTGTCATTTGACATCTTTGATATTTGCCATCTTGAAATTTGTCATTTTTGACATTTTTCATGGTGACACTTTTCATTTTTGACATTTAGCATTGTGACATTTGTCATTTGACATCTTTGACATTTGCCATCTTGAAATTTGTCATTTTTGACATTTAGCATTGTGACATTTGTCATTTGACATCTTTGACATTTGCCATCTTGAAATTTGTTATTTTTGACATTTTTCATGGTGACACTTTTCATTTTTGACATTTAGCATTGTGACATTTGTCAGTTTTGACATTTGCCATCTTGAAATTTGTCATTTTTGACATTTTTCATGGTGACACTTTTCATTTTTGACATTTAGCATCGTGACATTTGTCATTTGACATCTTTGACATTTGCCATTTTGAAATTTGTCATTTCTGACATTTTTCATGGTGACACTTTTTATTTTTGACATTTAGCATTGTGACATTTGTCATTTGACATCTTTGATATTTGCCATCTTGAAATTTGTTATTTTTGACATTTTTCATGGTGACACTTTTCATTTTTGACATTTAGCATCGTGACATTTGTCATTTGACATCTTTGACATTTGTCATTTTGAAATTTGTCGTTTTTGACATTTAGCATTCTGACATTTGTCATTTGACATCTTGGACATTTGCCATCTTGAAATTTGTCATTTTTGACATTTAGCATTCTGACATTTGTCATTTGACATCTTGGACATTTGCCATCTTGAAATTTGTCATTTTTGACATTTAGCATTGTGACATTTGTCATTTGACATCTTTGACATTTGCCATCTTGAAATTTGTTATTTTTGACATTTTTCATGGTGACACTTTTTATTTTTGACATTTAGCATTGTGACATTTGTCAGTTTTGACATTTGCCATCTTGAAATTTGTCATTTTTGACATTTTTCATGGTGACACTTTTCATTTTTGACATTTAGCATCGTGACATTTGTCATTTGACATCTTTGACATTTGCCATTTTGAAATTTGTCATTTCTGACATTTTTCATGGTGACACTTTTTATTTTTGACATTTAGCATTGTGACATTTGTCATTTGACATCTTTGATATTTGCCATCTTGAAATTTGTTATTTTTGACATTTTTCATGGTGACACTTTTTATTTTTGACATTTAGCATTGTGACATTTGTCATTTGACATCTTTGACATTTGCCATCTTGAAATTTGTCATTTTTGACATTTAGCATTCTGACATTTGTCATTTGACATCTTGGACATTTGCCATCTTGAAATTTGTCATTTTTGACATTTTTCATGGTGACACTTATCATTTTTGACATTTAGCATTGTGACATTTGTCAGTTTTGATATTTGCCATCTTGAAATTTGTCATTTTTGACATTTTTCATGGTGACCCTTTTCATTTTTGACATTTAGCATTGTGACATTTGTCATTTGACATCTTTGACATTTGCCATCTTGAAATTTGTTATTTTTGACATTTTTCATGGTGACACTTTTCATTTTTGACATTTAGCATTGTGACATTTGTCATTTGACATCTTTGACATTTGCCATCTTGAAATTTGTCATTTTTGACATTTTTCATGGTGACACTTTTCATTTTTGACATTTAGCATTGTGACATTTGTCATTTGACATCTTTGACATTTGCCATCTTGAAATTTGTTATTTTTGACATTTTTCATGGTGACACGTATCATTTTTGACATTTAGCATTGTGACATTTGTCATTTGAGATCTTTGACATTTGCCATCTTGAAATTTGTCATTTTTGACATTTTTCATGGTAACACTTTTCACTTTTGACATTTAGCATTGTGACATTTGTCATTTGACATCTTTGACATTCGCCATCTTAAAATTTGTCATTTTTGACATTTAGCATTGTGACATTTGTCATTTGACATCTTTGATATTTGCCATCTTGAAATTTGTCATTTTTGACATTTTTCATGGTGACACTTTTCATTTTTGACATTTAGCATTGTAACATTTGTCATTTGACATCTTTGACATTTGCCATCTTGAAATTTGTTATTTTTGACATTTTTCATGGTGACACTTTTCATTTTTGACATTTAGCATTGTGACATTTGTCATTTGACATCTTTGATATTTGCCATCTTGAAAGTTGTCATTTTTGACATTTTTCATGGTGACACTTTTCATTTTTGACATTTAGCATTGTGACATTTGTCATTTGACATCTTTGATATTTGCCATCTTGAAATTTGTTATTTTTGACATTTTTCATAGTGACACTTTTCATTATTGACATTTAGCATTGTGACATTTGTCATTTGACATCTTTGACATTTGCCATCTTGAAATTTGTCATTTTTGACATTTTTCATGGTGACACTTTTCATTTTTGACATTTAGCATTGTGACATTTGTCATTTGACATCTTTGACATTTGCCATCTTGAAATTTGTTATTTTTGACATTTTTCATGGTGACACTTATCATTTTTGACATTTAGCATTGTGACATTTGTCATTTGACATCTTTGACATTTGCCATCTTGAAATTTGTCATTTTTGACATATTTCATGGTGACACTTTTCACTTTTGACATTTAGCATTGTGACATTTGCCATCTTGAAATTTGTCATTTTTGACATTTAGCATTGTGACATTTGTCATTTGACATCTTTGATATTTGCCATTTTGAAATTTGTCATTTTTGACATTTTTCATGGTGACACTTTTCATTTTTGACATTTAGCATTGTGACATTTGTCATTTGACATCTTTGACATTTGCCATCTTGAAATTTGTTATTTTTGACATTTTTCATGGTGACACTTTTCATTTTTGACATTTAGCATTGTGACATTTGTCAGTTTTGACATTTGCCATCTTGAAATTTGTCATTTTGGACATTTTTCATGGTGACACTTTTCATTTTTGACATTTAGCATTGTGACATTTGTCAATTGACATCTTTGACATTTGCCATCTTGAAATTTGTTATTTTTGACATTTTTCATGGTGACACTTTTCATTTTTGACATTTAGCATTGTGACATTTGTCATTTGACATCTTTGACATTTGCCATCTTGAAATTTTTCATTTTTGACATTTTCATGGTGACACTTTTCATTTTTGACATTTAGCATTGTAACATTTGTCATTTGACATCTTTGACATTTGCCATCTTGAAATTTGTTATTTTTGACATTTTTCATGGTGACACTTTTCATTTTTGACATTTAGCATTGTGACATTTGTCATTTGACATCTTTGACATTTGCCATCTTGAAATTTGTTATTTTTGACATTTTTCAGGGTGAGACTTTTCATTTTTGACATTTAGCATTGTGACATTTGTCAGTTTTGACATTTGCCATCTTGAAATTTGTCATTTTTGACATTTTTTATGGTGACACTTTTCATTTTTGACATTTAGCATTGTGACATTTGTCATTTGACATCTTTGACATTTGCCATCTTGAAATTTGTCATTTTTGACATTTTATGGTGACACTTTTCATTTTTGAAATTTAGCATTGTGACATTTCTCAGTTTTGACATTTGCCATCTTGAAATTTTTCATTTTTGACATTTTTCATGGTGACACTTTTCATTTTTGACATTTAGCATTGTGACATTTGTCATTTGACATCTTAGACATTTGCCATCTTGAAATTTGTCATTTTTGACACTTTTCATTTTTGACATTTAGCATTGTGACATTTGTCATTTGACATCTTTGACATTTGCCATTTTGAAATTTGTTATTTTTGACATTTTTCATGGTGACACTTATCATTTTTGACATTTAGCATTGTGACATTTGTCATTTGACATCTTTGACATTTGCCATCTTAAAATTTGTCATTTTTGACATTTTTCATGGTGACACTTTTCACTTTTGACATTTAGCATTGTGACATTTGTCATTTGACATCTTGGACATTTGCCATCTTGAAATTTGTCATTTTTGACATTTTTCATGGTGACACTTATCATTTTTGACATTTAGCATTGTGACATTTGTCAGTTTTGACATTTGCCATCTTGAAATTTGTCATTTTTGACATTTTTCATGGTGACGCTTTTCATTTTTGACATTTAGCATTGTGACATTTGTCATTTGACATCTTTGACATTTGCCATCTTGAAATTTGTCATTTTTGACATTTTTTATGGTGACACTTTTCATTTTTGGCATTTAGCATTGTGACATTTGTCATTTGACATCTTTGACATTTGCCATCTTGAAATTTGTTATTTTTGACATTTTTCATGGTGACACTTTTCATTTTTGACATTTAGCATTGTACATTTGTCATTTGACATCTTTGACATTTGCCATCTTGAAATTTGTCATTTTTGACATTTTTCATGGTGACACTTTTCATTTTTGACATTTGGCATTGTGACATTGGTCAGTTTTGACATTTGCCATCTTGAAATTTGTCATTTTTGACATTTTTCATGGTGACACTTTTCATTTTTGACATTTAGCATTGTGACATTTGTCATTTGACATCTTTGACATTTGCCATCTTGAAATTTGTTATTTTTGACATTTTTCATGGTGACACTTTTCATTTTTGACATTTAGCATTGTGACATTTGTCATTTGACATCTTTGATATTTGCCATTTTGAAATTTGTCATTTTTGACATTTTTCATGGTGACACTTTTCATTTTTGACATTTAGCATTGTGACATTTGTCATTTGACATCTTTGACATTTGCCATCTTGAAATTTGTTACTTTTGACATTTTTCATGGTGACACTTTTCATTTTTGACATTTAGCATTGTAACATTTGTCATTTGACATCTTTGACATTTGCCATCTTGAAATTTGTCATTTTTGTCATTTTTCATGGTGACACTTTTCATTTTTGACATTTGACATTGTGACATTTGTCAGTTTTGACATTTGCCATCTTGAAATTTGTCATTTTTGACATTTTTCATGGTGACACTTTTAATTTTTGACATTTAGCATTGTGACATTTGTCATTTGACATCTTTGACATTTGCCATCTTGAAATTTGTTATTTTTGACATTTTTCATGGTGACACATTTCATTTTTGACATTTAGCATTGTGACATTTGTCATTTGACATCTTTGATATTTGCCATCTTAAAATTTGTCATTTTTGACATTTTTCATGATGACATTTTTCATTTTTGACATTTAGCATTGTGACATTTGTCATTTGACATCTTTGACATTTGCCATCTTGAAATTTGTTATTTTTGACATTTTTCATGGTGACACTTTTCATTTTTGACATTTAGCATTGTAACATTTGTCATTTGACATCTTTGACATTTGCCATCTTGAAATTTGTCATTTTTGACATTTTTCATGGTGACACTTTTAATTTTTGACATTTAGCATTGTGACATTTGTCATTTGACATCTTTGACATTTGCCATCTTGAAATTTGTCATTTTTGTCATTTTTCATGGTGACACTTTTCATTTTTGACATTTGACATTGTGACATTTGTCAGTTTTGACATTTGCCATCTTGAAATTTGTCATTTTTGACATTTTTCATGGTGACACTTTTAATTTTTGACATTTAGCATTGTGACATTTGTCATTTGACATCTTTGACATTTGCCATCTTGAAATTTGTTATTTTTGACATTTTTCATGGTGACACATTTCATTTTTGACATTTAGCATTGTGACATTTGTCATTTGACATCTTTGATATTTGCCATCTTGAAATTTGTCATTTTTGACATTTTTCATGATGACATTTTTCATTTTTGACATTTAGCATTGTGACATTTGTCATTTGACATCTTTGACATTTGTCATCTTGAAATTTGTTATTTTTGACATTTTTCATGGTGACACTTTTCATTTTTGACATTTAGCATTGTAACATTTGTCATTTGACATCTTTGACATTTGCCATCTTGAAATTTGTCATTTTTGACATTTTTCATGGTGACACTTTTAATTTTTGACATTTAGCATTGTGACATTTGTCATTTGCCATCTTGAAATTTGTCATTTTTGACATTTAGCATTGTGACATTTGTCATTTGACATCTTGGACATTTGCCATCTTGAAATTTGTCATTTTTGACATTTTTCATGGTGACACTTATCATTTTTGACATTTAGCATTGTGACATTTGTCAGTTTTGATATTTGCCATCTTAAAATTTGTCATTTTTGACATTTTTCATGGTGACACTTTTCATTTTTGACATTTAGCATTGTGACATTTGTCATTTGACATCTTTGACATTTGCCATCTTGAAATTTGTCATTTTTGACATTTTTCATGGTGACACTTTTCATTTTTGACATTTAGCATTGTGACATTTGTCATTTGACATCTTTGACATTTGCCATCTTGAAATTTGTCATTTTTGACATTTTTCATGGTGACACTTTTCATTTTTGACATTTAGCATTGTGACATTTGTCATTTGACATCTTTGACATTTGCCATCTTGAAATTTGTCATTTTTGACATTTTTCATGGTGACACTTTTCATTTTTGACATTTAGCATTGTGACATTTGTCATTTGACATCTTTGATATTTGCCATCTTGAAATTTGTTATTTTTGACATTTTTCATGGTGACACTTTTCATTTTTGACATTTAGCATTGTGACATTTGTCATTTGACATCTTTGACATTTGCCATCTTGAAATTTGTCATTTTTGACATTTTTGATGGTGACACTTTTTATTTTTGACATTTCGCATTGTGACATTTGTCATTTGACATCTTTGACATTTGCTATCTTGAAATTTGTCATTTTTGACATTTAGCATTGTGACATTTGTCATTTGACATCTTGGACATTTGCCATCTTGAAATTTGTCATTTTTGACATTTTTCATGGTGACACTTATCATTTTTGACATTTAGCATTGTGACATTTGTCAGTTTTGATATTTGCCATCTTGAAATTTGTCATTTTTGACATTTTTCATGGTGACACTTTTCATTTTTGACATTTAGCATTGTGACGTTTGTCATTTGACATCTTTGACATTTGCCATCTTGAAATTTGTTATTTTTGACATTTTTCATGGTGACACTTTTCATTTTTGACATTTAGCATTGTGACATTTGTCATTTGACATCTTTGACATTTGCCATCTTGAAATTTGTCATTTTTGACATTTTTCATGGTGACACTTTTCATTTTTGACATTTAGCATTGTGACATTTGTCATTTGACATCTTTGACATTTGCCATCTTGAAATTTGTTATTTTTGACATTTTTCATGGTGACACTTATCATTTTTGACATTTAGCATTGTGACATTTGTCATTTGACATCTTTGGCATTTGCCATCTTGAAATGTGTCATTTTTGATATTTTTCATGGTGAGACTTTTCACTTTTGACATTTAGCATTGTGACATTTGTCATTTGACATCTTTGACATTTGCCATCTTGAAATTTGTCATTTTTGACATTTAGCATTGTGACATTTGTCATTTGACATCTTTGACATTTGCCATCTTGAAATTTGTTATTTTTGACATTTTTCATGGTGACACTTTTCATTTTTGACATTTAGCATTGTGACATTTGTCAGTTTTGACATTTGCCATCTTGAAATTTGTCATTTGTGACATTTTTCATGGTGACACTTTTCATTTTTGACATTTAGCATTGTGACATTTATTATTTGACATCTTTGACATTTGCCATCATGAAATTTGTCATTTTTGACATTTTTCATGGTGACACTTTTCATTTTTGACATTTAGCATTGTAACATTTGTCATTTGACATCTTTGACATTTGCCATCTTGAAATTTGTTATTTTTGACATTTTTCATGGTGACACTTTTCATTTTTGACATTTAGCATTGTGACATTTGTCATTTGACATCTTTGACATTTGCCATCTGGAAATTTGTTATTTTTGAAATTTTTCATGGTGAGACTTTTCATTTTTGACATTTAGCATTGTGACATTTGTCAGTTTTGACATTTGCCATCTTAAAATTTGTCATTTTTGACATTTTTCATGGTGACACTTTTCATTTTTGACATTTAGCATTGTGACGTTTGTCATTTGACATCTTTGACATTTGCCATCTTGAAATTTGTTATTTTTGACATTTTTCATGGTGACACTTTTCATTTTTGACATTTAGCATTGTGACATTTGTCATTTGACATCTTTGACATTTGCCATCTTGAAATTTGTCATTTTTGACATTTTTCATGGTGACACTTTTCATTTTTGACATTTAGCATTGTGACATTTGTCATTTGACATCTTTGACATTTGCCATCTTGAAATTTGTTATTTTTGACATTTTTCATGGTGACACTTATCATTTTTGACATTTAGCATTGTGACATTTGTCATTTGACATCTTTGGCATTTGCCATCTTGAAATGTGTCATTTTTGATATTTTTCATGGTGAGACTTTTCACTTTTGACATTTAGCATTGTGACATTTGTCATTTGACATCTTTGACATTTGCCATCTTGAAATTTGTCATTTTTGACATTTAGCATTGTGACATTTGTCATTTGACATCTTTGACATTTGCCATCTTGAAATTTGTTATTTTTGACATTTTTCATGGTGACACTTTTCATTTTTGACATTTAGCATTGTGACATTTGTCAGTTTTGACATTTGCCATCTTGAAATTTGTCATTTGTGACATTTTTCATGGTGACACTTTTCATTTTTGACATTTAGCATTGTGACATTTATTATTTGACATCTTTGACATTTGCCATCATGAAATTTGTCATTTTTGACATTTTTCATGGTGACACTTTTCATTTTTGACATTTAGCATTGTAACATTTGTCATTTGACATCTTTGACATTTGCCATCTTGAAATTTGTTATTTTTGACATTTTTCATGGTGACACTTTTCATTTTTGACATTTAGCATTGTGACATTTGTCATTTGACATCTTTGACATTTGCCATCTGGAAATTTGTTATTTTTGAAATTTTTCATGGTGAGACTTTTCATTTTTGACATTTAGCATTGTGACATTTGTCAGTTTTGACATTTGCCATCTTAAAATTTGTCATTTTTGACATTTTTCATGGTGACACTTTTCATTTTTGACATTTAGCATTGTGACATTTGTCATTTGACATCTTTGACATTTGCCATCTTGAAATTTGTTATTTTTGACATTTAGCATTGTGACATTTGTCATTTGACATCTTTGACATTTGCCATCTTAAAATTTGTTATTTTTGACATTTTTCATGGTGACACTTTTCATTTTTGACATTTAGCATTGTGACATTTGTCAGTTTTGACATTTGCCATCTTGTAATTTGTCATTTTTGACATTTTTCATGGTGACACTTTTCATTTTTGACATTTAGCATTGTGACATTTGTCATTTGACATCTTAGACATTTGCCATCTTGAAATTTGTCATTTTTGACACTTTTCATTTTTGACATTTAGCATTGTGACATTTGTCATTTGACATCTTTGACATTTGCCATCTTGAAATTTGTCATTTTTGACATTTTTCATGGTGACACTTTTCATTTTTGACATTTAGCATTGTGACATTTGTCAGTTTTGACATTTGCCATCTTGAAATTTGTCATTTTTGACATTTTTCATGGTAACACTTTTCATTTTTGACATTTAGCATTGTGACATTTGTCATTTGACATCTTTGACATTTGCCATCTTGAAATTTGTCATTTTTGACATTTTTCATGGTGACACTTTTCATTTTTGACATTTAGCATTGTGACATGTGTCATTTGACATCTTTGACATTTGCCATCTTGAAATTTGTCATTTTTGACATTTAGCATTGTGACATTTGTCATTTGACATCTTTGACATTTGCCATCTTGAAATTTGTTATTTTTGACATTTTTCATGGTGACACTTTTCATTTTTGACATTTAGCATTGTGACATTTGTCAGTTTTGACATTTGCCATCTTGAAATTTGTCATTTTTGACATTTAACATTGTGACATTTGTCATTTGACATCTTTGACATTTGCCATCTTGAAATTTGTCATTTTTGACATTTTTCATGGTGACACTTTTCATTTTTGACATTTAGCATTGTGACATTTGTCATTTGACATCTTTGACATTTGCCATCTTGAAATTTGTCATTTTTGACATTTTTCATGGTGACACTTTTCATTTTTGACATTTGGCATTGTGACTTTTGTCAGTTTTAACATTTGCATCTTGAAATTTGTCATTTTTGACATTTTTCATGGTGACACTTTTCATTTTTGACATTTAGCATTGTGACATTTGTCATTTGACATCTTTGACACTTGCCATCTTGAAATTTGTTATTTTTGACATTTTTCATGGTGACACTTTTCATTTTTGACATTTAGCATTGTAACATTTGTCATTTTTGATATTTGCCATCTTGAAATTTGTCATTCTTGACATTTTTCATGGTGACACTTTTCATTTTTGACATTTAGCATTGTGACATTTGTCATTTGACATCTTTGATATTTGCCATCTTGAAATTTGTTATTTTTGACATTTTTCATGGTGACACTTTTCATTTTTGACATTTAGCATTGTGACATTTGTCATTTGACATCTTTGACATTTGCCATCTTGAAATTTGTCATTTTTGACATTTAGCATTGTGACATTTGTCATTTGACATCTTTGACATTTGCCATCTTAAAATTTGTTATTTTTGACATTTTTCATGGTGACACTTTTCATTGTGACATTTGTCAGTTTTGACATTTGCCATCTTGTAATTTGTCATTTTTGACCTTTTTCATGGTGACACTTTTCATTTTTGACATTTGGCATTGTGACATTTGTCATTTGACATCTTAGACAGCTGCCATCTTGAAATTTGTCATTTTTGACACTTTTCATTTTTGACATTTAGCATTGTGACATTTGTCATTTGACATCTTTGACATTTGCCATCTTGAAATTTGTCATTTTTGACATTTTTCATGGTGACACTTTTCATTTTTGACATTTAGCATTGTGACATTTGTCAGTTTTGACATTTGCCATCTTGAAATTTGTCATTTTTGACATTTTTCATGGTGACACTTTTCATTTTTGACATTTAGCATTGTGACATTTGTCATTTGACATCTTTGACATTTGCCATCTTGAAATTTGTCATTTTTGACATTTTTCATGGTGACACTTTTTATTTTTGACATTTAGCATTGTGACATGTGTCATTTGACATCTTTGACATTTGCCATCTTGAAATTTGTCATTTTTGACATTTAGCATTGTGACATTTGTCATTTGACATCTTTGACATTTGCCATCTTGAAATTTGTTATTTTTGACATTTTTCATGGTGACACTTTTCATTTTTGACATTTAGCATTGTGACATTTGTCAGTTTTGACATTTGCCATCTTGAAATTTGTCATTTTTGACATTTAACATTGTGACATTTGTCATTTGACATCTTTGACATTTGCCATCTTGAAATTCGTCATTTTTGACATTTTTCATGGTGACACTTTTCATTTTTGACATTTAGCATTGTGACATTTGTCATTTGACATCTTTGACATTTGCCATCTTGAAATTTATCATTTTTGACATTTTTCATGGTGACACTTTTCATTTTTGACATTTGGCATTGTGACATTTGTCAGTTTTAACATTTGCATCTTGAAATTTGTCATTTTTGACATTTTTCATGGTGACACTTTTCATTTTTGACATTTAGCATTGTGACATTTGTCATTTGACATCTTTGACACTTGCCATCTTGAAATTTGTTATTTTTGACATTTTTCATGGTGACACTTTTCATTTTTGACATTTAGCATTGTGACATTTGTCATTTTTGATATTTGCCATCTTGAAATTTGTCATTCTTGACATTTTTCATGGTGACACTTTTCATTTTTGACATTTAGCATATCTTTGATATTTGCCATCTTGAAATTTGTTATTTTTGACATTTTATGGTGACACTTTTCATTTTTGACATTTAGCATTGTGACATTTGTCATTTGACATCTTTAACATTTGCCATTTTGAAATTTGTCATTTTTGACATTTTTCATGGTGACACTTTTTATTTTTGACATTTAGCATTGTGACATTTGTCATTTGACATCTTTGACATTTGCCATCTTGAAATTTGTCATTTTTGACATTTAGCATTCTGACATTTGTCATTTGACATCTTGGACATTTGCCATCTTGAAATTTGTCATTTTTGACATTTTTCATGGTGACACTTATTATTTTTGACATTTAGCATTGTGACATTTGTCAGTTTTGATATTTGCCATCTTGAAATTTGTCATTTTTGACATTTTTTATGGTGACCCTTTTCATTTTTGACATTTAGCATTGTGACATTTGTCATTTAACATCTTTGACATTTGCCATCTTGAAATTTGTTATTTTTGACATTTTTCATGGTGACTTTTTTCATTTTTGACATTTAGCATTGTGACATTTGTCATTTGACATCTTTGACATTTGCCATCTTGAAATTTGTCATTTTTGACATTTTTCATGGTGACACTTTTCATTTTTGACATTTAGCATTGTGACATTTGTCATTTGACATCTTTGACATTTGCCATCTTGAAATTTGTTATTTTTGACATTTTTCATGGTGACACTTATCATTTTTGACATTTAGCATTGTGACATTTGTCATTTGACATCTTTGACATTTGCCATCTTGAAATTTGTCATTTTTGACATTTTTCATGGTGACACTTTTCACTTTTGACATTTAGCATTGTGACATTTGTCATTTGACATCTTTGACATTTGCCATCTTGAAATTTGTCATTCTTGACATTTAGCATTGTGACATTTGTCATTTGACATCTTTGATATTTGCCATCTTGAAATTTGTCATTTTTGACATTTTTCATGGTGACACTTTTCATTTTTGACATTTAGCATTGTGACATTTGTCATTTAACATCTTTGACATTTGCCATCTTGAAATTTGTTATTTTTGACATTTTTCATGGTGACACTTTTCATTTTTGACATTTAGCATTGTGACATTTGTCATTTGACATCTTTGATATTTGCCATTTTGAAATTTGTCATTTTTGACATTTTTCATGGTGACACTTTTCATTTTTGACATTTAGCATTGTGACATTTGTCATTTGACATCTTTGATATTTGCCATCTTGAAATTTGTTATTTTTGACATAATTCATGGTGACGCTTTTCATTATTGACATTTAGCATTGTGACATTTGTCATTTGACATCTTTGACATTTGCCATCTTGAAATTTGTCATTTTTGACATTTTTCATGGTGACACTTTTCATTTTTGACATTTAGCATTGTAACATTTGTCATTTGACATCTTTGACATTTGCCATCTTGAAATTTGTTATTTTTGACATTTTTCATGGTGACACTTTTCATTTTTGACATTTAGCATTGTGACATTTGTCATTTGACATCTTTGACATTTGCCATCTGGAAATTTGTTATTTTTGAAATTTTTCATGGTGAGACTTTTCATTTTTGACATTTAGCATTGTGACATTTGTCAGTTTTGACATTTGCCATCTTAAAATTTGTCATTTTTGACATTTTTCATGGTGACACTTTTCATTTTTGACATTTAGCATTGTGACATTTGTCATTTGACATCTTTGACATTTGCCATCTTGAAATTTGTTATTTTTGACATTTAGCATTGTGACATTTGTCATTTGACATCTTTGACATTTGCCATCTTAAAATTTGTTATTTTTGACATTTTTCATGGTGACACTTTTCATTTTTGACATTTAGCATTGTGACATTTGTCAGTTTTGACATTTGCCATCTTGTAATTTGTCATTTTTGACATTTTTCATGGTGACACTTTTCATTTTTGACATTTAGCATTGTGACATTTGTCATTTGACATCTTAGACATTTGCCATCTTGAAATTTGTCATTTTTGACACTTTTCATTTTTGACATTTAGCATTGTGACATTTGTCATTTGACATCTTTGACATTTGCCATCTTGAAATTTGTCATTTTTGACATTTTTCATGGTGACACTTTTCATTTTTGACATTTAGCATTGTGACATTTGTCAGTTTTGACATTTGCCATCTTGAAATTTGTCATTTTTGACATTTTTCATGGTAACACTTTTCATTTTTGACATTTAGCATTGTGACATTTGT
The DNA here is from genome assembly GCA_964028335.1 of Altica lythri. Lineage (NCBI taxonomy): Eukaryota > Metazoa > Arthropoda > Insecta > Coleoptera > Chrysomelidae > Altica > Altica lythri. Next base: position 8,632,099 of record OZ034800.1, on the reverse strand, counting down.
CATTTGACATCTTTGACATTTGCCATCTTGAAATTTGTCATTTTTGACATTTTTCATGGTGACACTTTTCATTTTTGACATTTAGCATTGTGACATGTGTCATTTGACATCTTTGACATTTGCCATCTTGAAATTTGTCATTTTTGACATTTAGCATTGTGACATTTGTCATTTGACATCTTTGACATTTGCCATCTTGAAATTTGTTATTTTTGACATTTTTCATGGTGACACTTTTCATTTTTGACATTTAGCATTGTGACATTTGTCAGTTTTGACATTTGCCATCTTGAAATTTGTCATTTTTGACATTTAACATTGTGACATTTGTCATTTGACATCTTTGACATTTGCCATCTTGAAATTTGTCATTTTTGACATTTTTCATGGTGACACTTTTCATTTTTGACATTTAGCATTGTGACATTTGTCATTTGACATCTTTGACATTTGCCATCTTGAAATTTGTCATTTTTGACATTTTTCATGGTGACACTTTTCATTTTTGACATTTGGCATTGTGACTTTTGTCAGTTTTAACATTTGCATCTTGAAATTTGTCATTTTTGACATTTTTCATGGTGACACTTTTCATTTTTGACATTTAGCATTGTGACATTTGTCATTTGACATCTTTGACACTTGCCATCTTGAAATTTGTTATTTTTGACATTTTTCATGGTGACACTTTTCATTTTTGACATTTAGCATTGTAACATTTGTCATTTTTGATATTTGCCATCTTGAAATTTGTCATTCTTGACATTTTTCATGGTGACACTTTTCATTTTTGACATTTAGCATTGTGACATTTGTCATTTGACATCTTTGATATTTGCCATCTTGAAATTTGTTATTTTTGACATTTTTCATGGTGACACTTTTCATTTTTGACATTTAGCATTGTGACATTTGTCATTTGACATCTTTGACATTTGCCATCTTGAAATTTGTCATTTTTGACATTTAGCATTGTGACATTTGTCATTTGACATCTTTGACATTTGCCATCTTAAAATTTGTTATTTTTGACATTTTTCATGGTGACACTTTTCATTGTGACATTTGTCAGTTTTGACATTTGCCATCTTGTAATTTGTCATTTTTGACCTTTTTCATGGTGACACTTTTCATTTTTGACATTTGGCATTGTGACATTTGTCATTTGACATCTTAGACAGCTGCCATCTTGAAATTTGTCATTTTTGACACTTTTCATTTTTGACATTTAGCATTGTGACATTTGTCATTTGACATCTTTGACATTTGCCATCTTGAAATTTGTCATTTTTGACATTTTTCATGGTGACACTTTTCATTTTTGACATTTAGCATTGTGACATTTGTCAGTTTTGACATTTGCCATCTTGAAATTTGTCATTTTTGACATTTTTCATGGTGACACTTTTCATTTTTGACATTTAGCATTGTGACATTTGTCATTTGACATCTTTGACATTTGCCATCTTGAAATTTGTCATTTTTGACATTTTTCATGGTGACACTTTTTATTTTTGACATTTAGCATTGTGACATGTGTCATTTGACATCTTTGACATTTGCCATCTTGAAATTTGTCATTTTTGACATTTAGCATTGTGACATTTGTCATTTGACATCTTTGACATTTGCCATCTTGAAATTTGTTATTTTTGACATTTTTCGTGGTGACACTTTTCATTTTTGACATTTAGCATTGTGACATTTGTCAGTTTTGACATTTGCCATCTTGAAATTTGTCATTTTTGACATTTAACATTGTGACATTTGTCATTTGACATCTTTGACATTTGCCATCTTTAAATTCGTCATTTTTGACATTTTTCATGGTGACACTTTTCATTTTTGACATTTAGCATTGTGACATTTGTCATTTGACATCTTTGACATTTGCCATCTTGAAATTTATCATTTTTGACATTTTTCATGGTGACACTTTTCATTTTTGACATTTGGCATTGTGACATTTGTCAGTTTTAACATTTGCATCTTGAAATTTGTCATTTTTGACATTTTTCATGGTGACACTTTTCATTTTTGACATTTAGCATTGTGACATTTGTCATTTGACATCTTTGACACTTGCCATCTTGAAATTTGTTATTTTTGACATTTTTCATGGTGACACTTTTCATTTTTGACATTTAGCATTGTGACATTTGTCATTTTTGATATTTGCCATCTTGAAATTTGTCATTCTTGACATTTTTCATGGTGACACTTTTCATTTTTGACATTTAGCATATCTTTGATATTTGCCATCTTGAAATTTGTTATTTTTGACATTTTTCATGGTGACACTTTTCATTTTTGACATTTAGCATTGTGACATTTGTCATTTGACATCTTTAACATTTGCCATTTTGAAATTTGTCATTTTTGACATTTTTCATGGTGACACTTTTTATTTTTGACATTTAGCATTGTGACATTTGTCATTTGACATCTTTGACATTTGCCATCTTGAAATTTGTCATTTTTGACATTTAGCATTCTGACATTTGTCATTTGACATCTTGGACATTTGCCATCTTGAAATTTGTCATTTTTGACATTTTTCATGGTGACACTTATTATTTTTGACATTTAGCATTGTGACATTTGTCAGTTTTGATATTTGCCATCTTGAAATTTGTCATTTTTGACATTTTTTATGGTGACCCTTTTCATTTTTGACATTTAGCATTGTGACATTTGTCATTTAACATCTTTGACATTTGCCATCTTGAAATTTGTTATTTTTGACATTTTTCATGGTGACTTTTTTCATTTTTGACATTTAGCATTGTGACATTTGTCATTTGACATCTTTGACATTTGCCATCTTGAAATTTGTCATTTTTGACATTTTTCATGGTGACACTTTTCATTTTTGACATTTAGCATTGTGACATTTGTCATTTGACATCTTTGACATTTGCCATCTTGAAATTTGTTATTTTTGACATTTTTCATGGTGACACTTATCATTTTTGACATTTAGCATTGTGACATTTGTCATTTGACATCTTTGACATTTGCCATCTTGAAATTTGTCATTTTTGACATTTTTCATGGTGACACTTTTCACTTTTGACATTTAGCATTGTGACATTTGTCATTTGACATCTTTGACATTTGCCATCTTGAAATTTGTCATTCTTGACATTTAGCATTGTGACATTTGTCATTTGACATCTTTGATATTTGCCATCTTGAAATTTGTCATTTTTGACATTTTTCATGGTGACACTTTTCATTTTTGACATTTAGCATTGTGACATTTGTCATTTAACATCTTTGACATTTGCCATCTTGAAATTTGTTATTTTTGACATTTTTCATGGTGACACTTTTCATTTTTGACATTTAGCATTGTGACATTTGTCATTTGACATCTTTGATATTTGCCATTTTGAAATTTGTCATTTTTGACATTTTTCATGGTGACACTTTTCATTTTTGACATTTAGCATTGTGACATTTGTCATTTGACATCTTTGATATTTGCCATCTTGAAATTTGTTATTTTTGACATAATTCATGGTGACGCTTTTCATTATTGACATTTAGCATTGTGACATTTGTCATTTGACATCTTTGACATTTGCCATCTTGTAATTTGTCATTTTTGACATTTTTCATGGTGACACTTTTCATTTTTGACATTTAGCATTGTGACATTTGTCATTTGACATCTTTGACATTTGCCATCTTGAAATTTGTTATTTTTGACATTTTTCATGGTGACACTTATCATTTTTGACATTTAGCATTGTGACATTTGTCATTTGACATCTTTGACATTTGCCATCTTGAAATTTGTCATTTTTGACATATTTCATGGTGACACTTTTCACTTTTGACATTTAGCATTGTGACATTTGCCATCTTGAAATTTGTCATTTTTGACATTTAGCATTGTGACATTTGTCATTTGACATCTTTGACATTTTCCATCTTGAAATTTGTTATTTTTGATATTTTTCATGGTGACACTTTTCATTTTTGACATTTAGCATTGTGACATTTGTCAGTTTTGACATTTGCCATCTTGAAATTTGTCATTTTTGACATTTTTCATGGTGACACTTTTCATTTTTGACATTTAGCATTGTGACATTTGTCAATTGACATCTTTGACATTTGCCATCTTGAAATTTGTTATTTTTGACATTTTTCATGGTGACACTTTTCATTTTTGACATTTAGCATTGTGACATTTGTCATTTGACATCTTTGACATTTGCCATCCTGAAATTTGTCATTTTTGACATTTTTCATGGTGACACTTTTCATTTTTGACATTTAGCATTGTAACATTTGTCATTTGACATCTTTGACATTTGCCATTTTGAAATTTGTTATTTTTGACATTTTTCATGGTGACACTTTTCATTTTTGACATTTGGCATTGTGACATTTGTCATTTGACATCTTTGACATTTGCCATCTTGAAATTTGTTATTTTTGACATTTTTCATAGTGAGACTTTTCATTTTTGACATTTAGCATTGTGACATTTGTCAGTTTTGACATTTGCCATCTTGAAATTTGTCATTTTTGACATTTTTCATGGTGACACTTTTCATTTTTGACATTTAGCATTGTGAAATTTGTCATTTGACATCTTTGACATTTGCCATCTTGAAATTTGTCATTTTTGACATTTAGCATTGTGACATTTGTCATTTGACATCTTTGACATTTGCCATCTTGAAATTTGTTATTTTTGACATTTTTCATAGTGACACTTTTCATTTTTGACATTCAGCATTGTGACATTTGTCAGTTTTGACATTTGCCATCTTGAAATTTGTCATTTTTGACATTTTTCATGGTGACACTTTTAATTTTTGACATTTAGCATTGTGACATTTGTCATATGACATCTTTGACATTTGCCATCTTGAAATTTGTCATTTTTGACATTTTATGGTGACACTTTTCATTTTTGACATTTGGCATTGTGACATTTCTCAGTTTTGACATTTGCCATCTTGAAATTTGTCATTTTTGACACTTTTCATTTTTGACATTTAGCATTGTGACATTTGTCAGTTTTGACATTTGCCATCTTGAAATTTGTCATTTTTGACATTTAGCATTGTGACATTTGTCATTTGACATCTTTGACATTTGCCATCTTGAAATTTGTCATTTTTGACATTTTTCATGGTGACACTTTTCATTTTTGACATTTAGCATTGTGACATTTGTCATTTGACATCTTTGACATTTGCCATCTTGAAATTTGTCATTTTTGACATTTTTCATGGTGACACTTTTCATTTTTGACATTTAGCATTGTGACATTTGTCAGTTTTGACATTTGTCATCTTGAAGTTTGTCATTTTTGACATTTTTCATGGTGACACTTTTCATTTTTGACATTTAGCATTGTGACATTTGTCATTTGACATCTTTGACATTTGCCATCTTGAAATTTGTCATTTTTGACATTTTTTATGGTGACCCTTTTCATTTTTGACATTTAGCATTGTGACATTTGTCATTTGACATCTTTGACATTTGCCATCTTGAAATTTGTTATTTTTGACATTTTTCATGGTGACACTTTTCATTTTTGACATTTAGCATTGTGACATTTGTCATTTGACATCTTTGACATTTGCCATCTTGAAATTTGTCATTTTTGACAATTTTCATGGTGACATTTGTCATTTGACATCTTTGACATTTGCCATCTTGAAATTTGTTATTTTTGACATTTTTCATGGTGACACTTATCATTTTTGACATTTAGCATTGTGACATTTGTCATTTGACATCTTTGACATTTGCCATCTTGAAATTTGTCATTTTTGACATTTTTCATGGTGACACTTTTCACTTTTGACATTTAGCATTGTGACATTTGTCAGTTTTGACATTTGCCATCTTGAAATTTGTCATTTGTGACATTTTTCATGGTGACACTTTTCATTTTTGACATTTAGCATTGTGACATTTATCATTTGACATCTTTGACATTTGCCATCTTGAAATTTGTCATTTTTGAGATTTTTCATGGTGACACTTTTCATTTTTGACATTTAGCATTGTAACATTTGTCATTTGACATCTTTGACATTTGCCATCTTGAAATTTGTTATTTTTGACATTTTTCATGGTGACACTTTTCATTTTTGACATTTAGCATTGTGACATTTGTCAGTTTTGACATTTGCCATCTTAAAATTTGTCATTTTTGACATTTTTCATGGTGACACTTTTCATTTTTGACATTTAGCATTGTGACATTTGTCATTTGACATCTTTGACATTTGCCATCTTGAAATTTGTTATTTTTGACATTTAGCATTGTGACATTTGTCATTTGACATCTTTGACATTTGCCATCTTAAAATTTGTTATTTTTGACATTTTTCATGGTGACACTTTTCATTTTTGACATTTAGCATTGTGACATTTGTCAGTTTTGACATTTGCCATCTTGTAATTTGTCATTTTTGACATTTTTCATGGTGACACTTTTCATTTTTGACATTTAGCATTGTGACATTTGTCATTTGACATCTTAGACATTTGCCATCTTGAAATTTGTCATTTTTGACACTTTTCATTTTTGACATTTAGCATTGTGACATTTGTCATTTGACATCTTTGACATTTGCCATCTTGAAATTTGTCATTTTTGACATTTTTCATGGTGACACTTTTCATTTTTGACATTTAGCATTGTGACATTTGTCAGTTTTGACATTTGCCATCTTGAAATTTGTCATTTTTGACATTTTTCATGGTGACACTTTTCATTTTTGACATTTAGCATTGTGACATTTGTCATTTGACATCTTTGACATTTGCCATCTTGAAATTTGTCATTTTTGACATTTTTCATGGTGACACTTTTCATTTTTGACATTTAGCATTTTGACATGTGTTATTTGACATCTTTGACATTTGCCATCTTGAAATTTGTCATTTTTAAAATTTAGCATTGTGACATTTGTCATTTGACATCTTTGACATTTGCCATCTTGAAATTTGTTATTTTTGACATTTTTCATGGTGACACTTTTCATTTTTGACATTTAGCATTGTGACATTTGTCAGTTTTGACATTTGCCATCTTGAAATTTGTCATTTTTGACATTTGACATTGTGACATTTGTCATTTGACATCTTTGACATTTGCCATCTTGAAATTTGTCATTTTTGACATTTTTCATGGTGACACTTTTCATTTTTGACATTTAGCATTGTGACATTTGTCATTTGACATCTTTGACATTTGCCATCTTGAAATTTGTCATTTTTGACATTTTTCATGGTGACACTTTTCATTTTTGACATTTGGCATTGTGACATTTGTCAGTTTTAACATTTGCATCTTGAAATTTGTCATTTTTGACATTTTTCATGGTGACACTTTTCATTTTTGACATTTAGCATTGTGACATTTGTCATTTGACATCTTTGACACTTGCCATTTTGAAATTTGTTATTTTTGACATTTTTCATGGTGACACTTTTCATTTTTGACATTTAGCATTGTGACATTTGTCATTTTTGATATTTGCCATCTTGAAATTTGTCATTCTTGACATTTTTCATGGTGACACTTTTCATTTTTGACATTTAGCATTGTGACATTTCTCATTTGACATCTTTGATATTTGCCATCTTGAAATTTGTTATTTTTGACATTTTTCATGGTGACACTTTTCATTTTTGACATTTAGCATTGTGACATTTGTCATTTGACATCTTTGACATTTGCCATCTTGAAATTTGTCATTTTTGACATTTAGCATTGTGACATTTGTCATTTGACATCTTTGACATTTGCCATCTTAAAATTTGTTATTTTTGACATTTTTCATGGTGACACTTTTCATTTTTGACATTTAGCATTGTGACATTTGTCAGTTTTGACATTTGCCATCTTGTAATTTGTCATTTTTGACATTTTTTATGGTGACACTTTTCATTTTTGACATTTAGCATTGTGACATTTGTCATTTGACATCTTAGACAGCTGCCATCTTGAAATTTGTCATTTTTGACACTTTTCATTTTTGACATTTAGCATTGTGACATTTGTCATTTGACATCTTTGACATTTGCCATCTTGAAATTTGTCATTTTTGACATTTTTCATGGTGACACTTTTCATTTTTGACATTTAGCATTGTGACATTTGTCAGTTTTGACATTTGCCATCTTGAAATTTGTCATTTTTGACATTTTTCATGGTGACACTTTTCATTTTTGACATTTAGCATTGTGACATTTGTCATTTGACATCTTTGACATTTGCCATCTTGAAATTTGTCATTTTTGACATTTTTCATGGTGACACTTTTTATTTTTGACATTTAGCATTGTGACATGTGTCATTTGACATCTTTGACATTTGCCATCTTGAAATTTGTCATTTTTGACATTTAGCATTGTGACATTTGTCATTTGACATCTTTGACATTTGCCATCTTGAAATTTGTTATTTTTGACATTTTTCATGGTGACACTTTTCATTTTTGACATTTAGCATTGTGACATTTGTCAGTTTTGACATTTGCCATCTTGAAATTTGTCATTTTTGACATTTAACATTGTGACATTTGTCATTTGACATCTTTGACATTTGCCATCTTGAAATTCGTCATTTTTGACATTTTTCATGGTGACACTTTTCATTTTTGACATTTAGCATTGTGACATTTGTCATTTGACATCTTTGACATTTGCCATCTTGAAATTTGTCATTTTTGACATTTTTCATGGTGACACTTTTCATTTTTGACATTTGGCATTGTGACATTTGTCAGTTTTAACATTTGCATCTTGAAATTTGTCATTTTTGACATTTTTCATGGTGACACTTTTCATTTTTGACATTTAGCATTGTGACATTTGTCATTTGACATCTTTGACACTTGCCATTTTGAAATTTGTTATTTTTGACATTTTTCATGGTGACACTTTTCATTTTTGACATTTAGCATTGTGACATTTGTCATTTTTGATATTTGCCATCTTGAAATTTGTCATTCTTGACATTTTTCATGGTGACACTTTTCATTTTTGACATTTAGCATTGTGACATTTCTCATTTGACATCTTTGATATTTGCCATCTTGAAATTTGTTATTTTTGACATTTTTCATGGTGACACTTTTCATTTTTGACATTTAGCATTGTGACATTTGTCATTTGACATCTTTGACATTTGCCATCTTGAAATTTGTCATTTTTGACATTTAGCATTGTGACATTTGTCATTTGACATCTTTGACATTTGCCATCTTAAAATTTGTTATTTTTGACATTTTTCATGGTGACACTTTTCATTTTTGACATTTAGCATTGTGACATTTGTCAGTTTTGACATTTGCCATCTTGTAATTTGTCATTTTTGACATTTTTCATGGTGACACTTTTCATTTTTGACATTTAGCATTGTGACATTTGTCATTTGACATCTTAGACAGCTGCCATCTTGAAATTTGTCATTTTTGACACTTTTCATTTTTGACATTTAGCATTGTGACATTTGTCATTTGACATCTTTGACATTTGCCATCTTGAAATTTGTCATTTTTGACATTTTTCATGGTGACACTTTTCATTTTTGACATTTAGCATTGTGACATTTGTCAGTTTTGACATTTGCCATCTTGAAATTTGTCATTTTTGACATTTTTCATGGTGACACTTTTCATTTTTGACATTTAGCATTGTGACATTTGTCATTTGACATCTTTGACATTTGCCATCTTGAAATTTGTCATTTTTGACATTTTTCATGGTGACACTTTTTATTTTTGACATTTAGCATTGTGACATGTGTCATTTGACATCTTTGACATTTGCCATCTTGAAATTTGTCATTTTTGACATTTAGCATTGTGACATTTGTCATTTGACATCTTTGACATTTGCCATCTTGAAATTTGTTATTTTTGACATTTTTCATGGTGACACTTTTCATTTTTGACATTTAGCATTGTGACATTTGTCAGTTTTGACATTTGCCATCTTGAAATTTGTCATTTTTGACATTTAACATTGTGACATTTGTCATTTGACATCTTTGACATTTGCCATCTTGAAATTCGTCATTTTTGACATTTTTCATGGTGACACTTTTCATTTTTGACATTTAGCATTGTGACATTTGTCATTTGACATCTTTGACATTTGCCATCTTGAAATTTGTCATTTTTGACATTTTTCATGGTGACACTTTTCATTTTTGACATTTGGCATTGTGACATTTGTCAGTTTTAACATTTGCATCTTGAAATTTGTCATTTTTGACATTTTTCATGGTGACACTTTTCATTTTTGACATTTAGCATTGTGACATTTGTCATTTGACATCTTTGACACTTGCCATCTTGAAATTTGTTATTTTTGACATTTTTCATAGTGACACTTTTCATTTTTGACATTTAGCATTGTGACATTTGTCATTTTTGATATTTGCCATCTTGAAATTTGTCATTCTTGACATTTTTCATGGTGACACTTTTCATTTTTGACATTTAGCATTGTGACATTTGTCATTTGACATCTTTGATATTTGCCATCTTGAAATTTGTTATTTTTGACATTTTTCATGGTGACACTTTTCATTTTTGACATTTAGCATTGTGACATTTGTCATTTGACATCTTTAACATTTGCCATTTTGAAATTTGTCATTTTTGACATTTTTCATGGTGACACTTTTTATTTTTGACATTTAGCATTGTGACATTTGTCATTTGACATCTTTGACATTTGCCATCTTGAAATTTGTCATTTTTGACATTTAGCATTCTGACATTTGTCATTTGACATCTTGGACATTTGCCATCTTGAAATTTGTCATTTTTGACATTTTTTATGGTGACACTTATCATTTTTGACATTTAGCATTGTGACATTTGTCAGTTTTGATATTTGCCATCTTGAAATTTGTCATTTTTGACATTTTTTATGGTGACACTTTTCATTTTTGACATTTAGCATTGTGACATTTGTCATTTGACATCTTTGACATTTGCCATCTTGAAATTTGTCATTTTTGACATTTTTCATGGTGACACTTTTCATTTTTGACATTTAGCATTGTGACATGTGTTATTTGACATCTTTGACATTTGCCATCTTGAAATTTGTCATTTTTAAAATTTAGCATTGTGACATTTGTCATTTGACATCTTTGACATTTGCCATCTTGAAATTTGTTATTTTTGACATTTTTCATGGTGACACTTTTCATTTTTGACATTTAGCATTGTGACATTTGTCAGTTTTGACATTTGCCATCTTGAAATTTGTCATTTTTGACATTTTTCATGGTGACACTTTTCATTTTTGACATTTAGCATTGTGACATTTGTCATTTGACATCTTTGACATTTGCCATCTTGAAATTTGTCATTTTTGACATTTTTCATGGTGACACTTTTCATTTTTGACATTTAGCATTGTGACATTTGTCAGTTTTGACATTTGCCATCTTGAAATTTGTCATTTTTGACATTTTTCATGGTGACACTTTTCATTTTTGACATTTAGCATTGTGACATTTGTCATTTGACATCTTTGACATTTGCCATCTTGAAATTTGTCATTTTTGACATTTTTCATGGTGACACTTTTCATTTTTGACATTTAGCATTGTGACATGTGTTATTTGACATCTTTGACATTTGCCATCTTGAAATTTGTCATTTTTAAAATTTAGCATTGTGACATTTGTCATTTGACATCTTTGACATTTGCCATCTTGAAATTTGTTATTTTTGACATTTTTCATGGTGACACTTTTCATTTTTGACATTTAGCATTGTGACATTTGTCAGTTTTGACATTTGCCATCTTGAAATTTGTCATTTTTGACACTTTTCATTTTTGACATTTAGCATTGTGACATTTGTCATTTGACATCTTTGACATTTGCCATCTTGAAATTTGTCATTTTTGACATTTTTCATGGTGACACTTTTCATTTTTGACATTTAGCATTGTGACATTTGTCAGTTTTGACATTTGCCATCTTGAAATTTGTCATTTTTGACATTTTTCATGGTGACACTTTTCATTTTTGACATTTAGCATTGTGACATTTGTCATTTGACATCTTTGACATTTGCCATCTTGAAATTTGTCATTTTTGACATTTTTCATGGTGACACTTTTCATTTTTGACATTTAGCATTGTGACATGTGTTATTTGACATCTTTGACATTTGCCATCTTGAAATTTGTCATTTTTAAAATTTAGCATTGTGACATTTGTCATTTGACATCTTTGACATTTGCCATCTTGAAATTTGTTATTTTTGACATTTTTCATGGTGACACTTTTCATTTTTGACATTTAGCATTGTGACATTTGTCAGTTTTGACATTTGCCATCTTGAAATTTGTCATTTTTGACATTTAACATTGTGACATTTGTCATTTGACATCTTTGACATTTGCCATCTTGAAATTTGTCATTTTTGACATTTTTCATGGTGACACTTTTCATTTTTGACATTTAGCATTGTGACATTTGTCATTTGACATCTTTGACATTTGCCATCTTGAAATTTGTCATTTTTGACATTTTTCATGGTGACACTTTTCATTTTTGACATTTAGCATTGTGACATTTGTCATTTGACATCTTTGACACTTGCCATTTTGAAATTTGTTATTTTTGACATTTTTCATGGTGACACTTTTCATTTTTGACATTTAGCATTGTGACATTTGTCATTTTTGATATTTGCCATCTTGAAATTTGTCATTCTTGACATTTTTCATGGTGACACTTTTCATTTTTGACATTTAGCATTGTGACATTTCTCATTTGACATCTTTGATATTTGCCATCTTGAAATTTGTTATTTTTGACATTTTTCATGGTGACACTTTTCATTTTTGACATTTAGCATTGTGACATTTGTCATTTGACATCTTTGACATTTGCCATCTTGAAATTTGTCATTTTTGACATTTAGCATTGTGACATTTGTCATTTGACATCTTTGACATTTGCCATCTTAAAATTTGTTATTTTTGACATTTTTCATGGTGACACTTTTCATTTTTGACATTTAGCATTGTGACATTTGTCAGTTTTGACATTTGCCATCTTGTAATTTGTCATTTTTGACATTTTTCATGGTGACACTTTTCATTTTTGACATTTAGCATTGTGACATTTGTCATTTGACATCTTAGACAGCTGCCATCTTGAAATTTGTCATTTTTGACACTTTTCATTTTTGACATTTAGCATTGTGACATTTGTCATTTGACATCTTTGACATTTGCCATCTTGAAATTTGTCATTTTTGACATTTTTCATGGTGACACTTTTCATTTTTGACATTTAGCATTGTGACATTTGTCAGTTTTGACATTTGCCATCTTGAAATTTGTCATTTTTGACATTTTTCATGGTGACACTTTTCATTTTTGACATTTAGCATTGTGACATTTGTCATTTGACATCTTTGACATTTGCCATCTTGAAATTTGTCATTTTTGACATTTTTCATGGTGACACTTTTTATTTTTGACATTTAGCATTGTGACATGTGTCATTTGACATCTTTGACATTTGCCATCTTGAAATTTGTCATTTTTGACATTTAGCATTGTGACATTTGTCATTTGACATCTTTGACATTTGCCATCTTGAAATTTGTTATTTTTGACATTTTTCATGGTGACACTTTTCATTTTTGACATTTAGCATTGTGACATTTGTCAGTTTTGACATTTGCCATCTTGAAATTTGTCATTTTTGACATTTAACATTGTGACATTTGTCATTTGACATCTTTGACATTTGCCATCTTGAAATTCGTCATTTTTGACATTTTTCATGGTGACACTTTTCATTTTTGACATTTAGCATTGTGACATTTGTCATTTGACATCTTTGACATTTGCCATCTTGAAATTTGTCATTTTTGACATTTTTCATGGTGACACTTTTCATTTTTGACATTTGGCATTGTGACATTTGTCAGTTTTAACATTTGCATCTTGAAATTTGTCATTTTTGACATTTTTCATGGTGACACTTTTCATTTTTGACATTTAGCATTGTGACATTTGTCATTTGACATCTTTGACACTTGCCATCTTGAAATTTGTTATTTTTGACATTTTTCATAGTGACACTTTTCATTTTTGACATTTAGCATTGTGACATTTGTCATTTTTGATATTTGCCATCTTGAAATTTGTCATTCTTGACATTTTTCATGGTGACACTTTTCATTTTTGACATTTAGCATTGTGACATTTGTCATTTGACATCTTTGATATTTGCCATCTTGAAATTTGTTATTTTTGACATTTTTCATGGTGACACTTTTCATTTTTGACATTTAGCATTGTGACATTTGTCATTTGACATCTTTAACATTTGCCATTTTGAAATTTGTCATTTTTGACATTTTTCATGGTGACACTTTTTATTTTTGACATTTAGCATTGTGACATTTGTCATTTGACATCTTTGACATTTGCCATCTTGAAATTTGTCATTTTTGACATTTAGCATTCTGACATTTGTCATTTGACATCTTGGACATTTGCCATCTTGAAATTTGTCATTTTTGACATTTTTTATGGTGACACTTATCATTTTTGACATTTAGCATTGTGACATTTGTCAGTTTTGATATTTGCCATCTTGAAATTTGTCATTTTTGACATTTTTTATGGTGACCCTTTTCATTTTTGACATTTAGCATTGTGACATTTGTCATTTAACATCTTTGACATTTGCCATCTTGAAATTTGTTATTTTTGACATTTTTCATGGTGACACTTTTCATTTTTGACATTTAGCATTGTGACATTTGTCATTTGACATCTTTGACATTTGCCATCTTGAAATTTGTCATTTTTGACATTTTTCATGGTGACACTATTCATTTTTGACATTTAGCATTGTGACATTTGTCATTTGACATCTTTGACATTTGCCATCTTGAAATTTGTTATTTTTGACATTTTTCATGGTGACACTTATCATTTTTGACATTTAGCATTGTGACATTTGTCATTTGACATCTTTGACATTTGCCATCTTGAAATTTGTCATTTTTGACATTTTTCATGGTGACACTTTTCACTTTTGACATTTAGCATTGTGACATTTGTCATTTGACATCTTTGACATTTGCCATCTTGAAATTTGTCATTCTTGACATTTAGCATTGTGACATTTGTCATTTGACATCTTTGATATTTGCCATCTTGAAATTTGTCATTTTTGACATTTTTCATGGTGACACTTTTCATTTTTGACATTTAGCATTGTGACATTTGTCATTTGACATCTTTGATATTTGCCATCTTGAAATTTGTTATTTTTGACATTTTTCATGGTGACGCTTTTCATTATTGACATTTAGCATTGTGACATTTGTCATTTGACATCTTTGACATTTGCCATCTTGAAATTTGTCATTTTTGACATTTTTCATGGTGACACTTTTTATTTTTGACATTTAGCATTGTGACATTTGTCATTTGACATCTTTGACATTTGCCATCTTGAAATTTGTTATTTTTGACATTTTTCATGGTGACACTTATCATTTTTGACATTAAGCATTGTGACATTTGTCATTTGACATCTTTGACATTTGCCATCTTGAAATTTGTCATTTTTGACATATTTCATGGTGACACTTTTCACTTTTGACATTTAGCATTGTGACATTTGCCATCTTGAAATTTGTCATTTTTGACATTTAGCATTGTGACATTTGTCATTTGACATCTTTGACATTTGCCATCTTGAAATTTGTTATTTTTGACATTTTTCATGGTGACACTTTTCATTTTTGACATTTAGCATTGTGACATTTGTCAGTTTTGACATTTGCCATCTTGAAATTTGTTATTTTTGACATTTTTCATGATGACACTTTTCATTTTTGACATTTAGCATTGTGACATTTGTCAATTGACATCTTTGACATTTGCCATCTTGAAATTTGTTATTTTTGACATTTTTCATGGTGACACTTTTCATTTTTGACATTTAGCATTGTGACATTTGTCATTTGACATCTTTGACATTTGCCATCTTGAAATTTGTCATTTTTAGCATTTTTCATGGTGACACTTTTCATTTTTGACATTTAGCATTGTAACATTTGTCATTTGACATCTTTGACATTTGCCATCTTGAAATTTGTTATTTTTGACATTTTTCATGGTGACACTTTTCATTTTTGACATTTGGCATTGTGACATTTGTCATTTGACATCTTTGACATTTGCCATCTTAAAATTTGTTATTTTTGACATTTTTCATAGTGAGACTTTTCATTTTTGACATTTAGCATTGTGACATTTGTCAGTTTTGACATTTGCCATCTTGAAATTTGTCATTTTTGACATTTTTCATGGTGACACTTTTCATTTTTGACATTTAGCATTGTGAAATTTGTCATTTGACATCTTTGACATTTGCCATCTTAAAATTTGTCATTTTTGACATTTAGCATTGTGACATTTGTCATTTGACATCTTTGACATTTGCCATCTTGAAATTTGTTATTTTTGACATTTTTCATAGTGACACTTTTCATTTTTGACATTTAGCATTGTGACATTTGTCATTTGACATCTTTGATATTTGCCATCTTGAAAGTTGTCATTTTTGACATTTTTCATTGTGACACTTTTCATTTTTGACATTTAGCATTGTGACATTTGTAATTTGACATCTTTGACATTTGCCATCTTGAAATTTGTCATTTTTGACATTTTTCATGGTGAGACTTTTCATTTTTGACATTTAGCATTGTGACATTTGTCAGTTTTGACATTTGCCATCTTAAAATTTGTCATTTTTGACATTTTTCATGGTGACACTTTTCATTTTTGACATTTAGCATTGTGACATTTGTCAGTTTTGACATTTGCCATCTTAAAATTTGTCATTTTTGACATTTTTTATGGTGACACTTTTCATTTTTGACATTTAGCATTGTGACATTTGTCATTTGACATCTTTGACATTTGCCATCTTAAAATTTGTTATTTTTGACATTTTTCATGGTGACACTTTTCATTTTTGACATTTAGCATTGTGACATTTGTCATTTGACATCTTAGACATTTGCCATCTTGAAATTTGTCATTTTTGACACTTTTCATTTTTGACATTTAGCATTGTGACATTTGTCATTTGACATCTTTGACATTTGCCATCTTGAAATTTGTCATTTTTGACATTTTTCATGGTGACACTTTTCATTTTTGACATTTAGCATTGTGACATTTGTCAGTTTTGACATTTGGCATCTTGTAATTTGTCATTTTTGACATTTTTCATGGTGACACTTTTCATTTTTGACATTTAGCATTGTGACATTTGTCATTTGACATCTTAGACATTTGCCATCTTGAAATTTGTCATTTTTGACACTTTTCATTTTTGACATTTAGCATTGTGACATTTGTCATTTGACATCTTTGACATTTGCCATCTTGAAATTTGTCATTTTTGACATTTTTCATGGTGACACTTTTCATTTTTGACATTTAGCATTGTGACATTTGTCAGTTTTGACATTTGCCATCTTGAAATTTGTCATTTTTGACATTTTTCATGGTGACACTTTTCATTTTTGACATTTAGCATTGTGAAATTTGTCATTTGACATCTTTGACATTTGCCATCTTAAAATTTGTCATTTTTGACATTTAGCATTGTGACATTTGTCATTTGACATCTTTGACATTTGCCATCTTGAAATTTGTTATTTTTGACATTTTTCATAGTGACACTTTTCATTTTTGACATTTAGCATTGTGACATTTGTCATTTGACATCTTTGATATTTGCCATCTTGAAAGTTGTCATTTTTGACATTTTTCATTGTGACACTTTTCATTTTTGACATTTAGCATTGTGACATTTGTAATTTGACATCTTTGACATTTGCCATCTTGAAATTTGTCATTTTTGACATTTTTCATGGTGAGACTTTTCATTTTTGACATTTAGCATTGTGACATTTGTCAGTTTTGACATTTGCCATCTTAAAATTTGTCATTTTTGACATTTTTCATGGTGACACTTTTCATTTTTGACATTTAGCATTGTGACATTTGTCAGTTTTGACATTTGCCATCTTAAAATTTGTCATTTTTGACATTTTTTATGGTGACACTTTTCATTTTTGACATTTAGCATTGTGACATTTGTCATTTGACATCTTTGACATTTGCCATCTTAAAATTTGTTATTTTTGACATTTTTCATGGTGACACTTTTCATTTTTGACATTTAGCATTGTGACATTTGTCATTTGACATCTTAGACATTTGCCATCTTGAAATTTGTCATTTTTGACACTTTTCATTTTTGACATTTAGCATTGTGACATTTGTCATTTGACATCTTTGACATTTGCCATCTTGAAATTTGTCATTTTTGACATTTTTCATGGTGACACTTTTCATTTTTGACATTTAGCATTGTGACATTTGTCAGTTTTGACATTTGGCATCTTGTAATTTGTCATTTTTGACATTTTTCATGGTGACACTTTTCATTTTTGACATTTAGCATTGTGACATTTGTCATTTGACATCTTAGACATTTGCCATCTTGAAATTTGTCATTTTTGACACTTTTCATTTTTGACATTTAGCATTGTGACATTTGTCATTTGACATCTTTGACATTTGCCATCTTGAAATTTGTCATTTTTGACATTTTTCATGGTGACACTTTTCATTTTTGACATTTAGCATTGTGACATTTGTCAGTTTTGACATTTGCCATCTTGAAATTTGTCATTTTTGACATTTTTCATGGTGACACTTTTCATTTTTGACATTTAGCATTGTGACATTTGTCATTTGACATCTTTGACATTTGCCATCTTGAAATTTGTCATTTTTGACATTTTTCATGGTGACACTTTTCATTTTTGACATTTAGCATTGTGACATGTGTCATTTGACATCTTTGACATTTGCCATCTTGAAATTTGTCATTTTTGACATTTAGCATTGTGACATTTGTCATTTGACATCTTTGACATTTGCCATCTTGAAATTTGTTATTTTTGACATTTTTCATGGTGACACTTTTCATTTTTGACATTTAGCATTGTGACATTTGTCAGTTTTGACATTTGCCATCTTGAAATTTGTCATTTTTGACATTTAACATTGTGACATTTGTCATTTGACATCTTTGACATTTGCCATCTTGAAATTTGTCATTTTTGACATTTTTCATGGTGACACTTTTCATTTTTGACATTTAGCATTGTGACATTTGTCATTTGACATCTTTGACATTTGCCATCTTGAAATTTGTCATTTTTGACATTTTTCATGGTGACACTTTTCATTTTTGACATTTGGCATTGTGACTTTTGTCAGTTTTAACATTTGCATCTTAAAATTTGTCATTTTTGACATTTTTCATGGTGACACTTTTCATTTTTGACATTTAGCATTGTGACATTTGTCATTTGACATCTTTGACACTTGCCATCTTGAAATTTGTTATTTTTGACATTTTTCATGGTGACACTTTTCATTTTTGACATTTAGCATTGTAACATTTGTCATTTTTGATATTTGCCATCTTGAAATTTGTCATTCTTGACATTTTTCATGGTGACACTTTTCATTTTTGACATTTAGCATTGTGACATTTGTCATTTGACATCTTTGATATTTGCCATCTTGAAATTTGTTATTTTTGACATTTTTCATGGTGACACTTTTCATTTTTGACATTTAGCATTGTGACATTTGTCATTTGACATCTTTGACATTTGCCATCTTGAAATTTGTCATTTTTGACATTTAGCATTGTGACATTTGTCATTTGACATCTTTGACATTTGCCATCTTAAAATTTGTTATTTTTGACATTTTTCATGGTGACACTTTTCATTGTGACATTTGTCAGTTTTGACATTTGCCATCTTGTAATTTGTCATTTTTGACCTTTTTCATGGTGACACTTTTCATTTTTGACATTTGGCATTGTGACATTTGTCATTTGACATCTTAGACAGCTGCCATCTTGAAATTTGTCATTTTTGACACTTTTCATTTTTGACATTTAGCATTGTGACATTTGTCATTTGACATCTTTGACATTTGCCATCTTGAAATTTGTCATTTTTGACATTTTTCATGGTGACACTTTTCATTTTTGACATTTAGCATTGTGACATTTGTCAGTTTTGACATTTGCCATCTTGAAATTTGTCATTTTTGACATTTTTCATGGTGACACTTTTCATTTTTGACATTTAGCATTGTGACGTTTGTCATTTGACATCTTTGACATTTGCCATCTTGAAATTTGTTATTTTTGACATTTTTCATGGTGACACTTTTCATTTTTGACATTTAGCATTGTGACATTTGTCATTTGACATCTTTGACATTTGCCATCTTGAAATTTGTCATTTTTGACATTTTTCATGGTGACACTTTTCATTTTTGACATTTAGCATTGTGACATTTGTCATTTGACATCTTTGACATTTGCCATCTTGAAATTTGTTATTTTTGACATTTTTCATGGTGACACTTATCATTTTTGACATGTAGCATTGTAACATTTGTCATTTGACATCTTTGACATTTGCCATCTTGAAATGTGTCATTTTTGATATTTTTCATGGTGAGACTTTTCACTTTTGACATTTAGCATTGTGACATTTGTCATTTGACATCTTTGACATTTGCCATCTTGAAATTTGTCATTTTTGACATTTAGCATTGTGACATTTGTCATTTGACATCTTTGATATTTGCCATCTTGAAATTTGTCATTTTTGACATTTTTCATGGTGACACTTTTCATTTTTAACATTTAGCATTGTGACATTTGTCATTTGACATCTTTGACATTTGCCATCTTGAAATTTGTTATTTTTGACATTTTTCATGGTGACACTTTTCATTTTTGACATTTAGCATTGTGACATTTGTCAGTTTTGACATTTGCCATCTTGAAATTTGTCATTTGTGACATTTTTCATGGTGACACTTTTCATTTTTGACATTTAGCATTGTGACATTTATTATTTGACATCTTTGACATTTGCCATCTTGAAATTTGTCATTTTTGACATTTTTCATGGTGACACTTTTCATTTTTGACATTTAGCATTGTAACATTTGTCATTTGACATCTTTGACATTTGCCATCTTGAAATTTGTTATTTTTGACATTTTTCATGGTGACACTTTTCATTTTTGACATTTAGCATTGTGACATTTGTCATTTGACATCTTTGACATTTGCCATCTGGAAATTTGTTATTTTTGAAATTTTTCATGGTGAGACTTTTCATTTTTGACATTTAGCATTGTGACATTTGTCAGTTTTGACATTTGCCATCTTAAAATTTGTCATTTTTGACATTTTTCATGGTGACACTTTTCACTTTTGACATTTAGCATTGTGACATTTGTCATTTGACATCTTTGACATTTGCCATCTTGAAATTTGTTATTTTTGACATTTAGCATTGTGACATTTGTCATTTGACATCTTTGACATTTGCCATCTTAAAATTTGTTATTTTTGACATTTTTCATGGTGACACTTTTCATTTTTGACATTTAGCATTGTGACATTTGTCAGTTTTGACATTTGCCATCTTGTAATTTGTCATTTTTGACATTTTTCATGGTGACACTTTTCATTTTTGACATTTAGCATTGTGACATTTGTCATTTGACATCTTAGACATTTGCCATCTTGAAATTTGTCATTTTTGACACTTTTCATTTTTGACATTTAGCATTGGGACATTTGTCATTTGACATCTTTGACATTTGCCATCTTGAAATTTGTCATTTTTGACATTTTTCATGGTGACACTTTTCATTTTTGACATTTAGCATTGTGACATTTGTCAGTTTTGACATTTGCCATCTTGAAATTTGTCATTTTTGACATTTTTCATGGTAACACTTTTCATTTTTGACATTTAGCATTGTGACATTTGTCATTTGACATCTTTGACATTTGCCATCTTGAAATTTGTCATTTTTGACATTTTTCATGGTGACACTTTTCATTTTTGACATTTAGCATTGTGACATGTGTCATTTGACATCTTTGACATTTGCCATCTTGAAATTTGTCATTTTTGACATTTAGCATTGTGACATTTGTCATTTGACATCTTTGACATTTGCCATCTTGAAATTTGTTATTTTTGACATTTTTCATGGTGACACTTTTCATTTTTGACATTTAGCATTGTGACATTTGTCAGTTTTGACATTTGCCATCTTGAAATTTGTCATTTAACATTGTGACATTTGTCATTTGACATCTTTGACATTTGCCATCTTGAAATTTGTCATTTTTGACATTTTTCATGGTGACACTTTTCATTTTTGACATTTAGCATTGTGACATTTGTCATTTGACATCTTTGACATTTGCCATCTTGAAATTTGTCATTTTTGACATTTTTCATGGTGACACTTTTCATTTTTGACATTTGGCATTGTGACTTTTGTCAGTTTTAACATTTGCATCTTGAAATTTGTCATTTTTGACATTTTTCATGCTGACACTTTTCATTTTTGACATTTAGCATTGTGACATTTGTCATTTGACATCTTTGACACTTGCCATCTTGAAATTTGTTATTTTTGACATTTTTCATGGTGACACTTTTCATTTTTGACATTTAGCATTGTAACATTTGTCATTTTTGATATTTGCCATCTTGAAATTTGTCATTCTTGACATTTTTCATGGTGACACTTTTCATTTTTGACATTTAGCATTGTGACATTTGTCATTTGACATCTTTGACATTTGCCATCTTGAAATTTGTCATTTTTGACATTTTTCATGGTGACACTTTTCATTTTTGACATTTAGCATTGTGACATTTGTCAGTTTTGACATTTGCCATCTTGAAATTTGTCATTTTTGACATTTTTCATGGTGACACTTTTCATTTTTGACATTTAGCATTGTGAAATTTGTCATTTGACATCTTTGACATTTGCCATCTTAAAATTTGTCATTTTTGACATTTAGCATTGTGACATTTGTCATTTGACATCTTTGACATTTGCCATCTTGAAATTTGTTATTTTTGACATTTTTCATAGTGACACTTTTCATTTTTGACATTTAGCATTGTGACATTTGTCATTTGACATCTTTGATATTTGCCATCTTGAAAGTTGTCATTTTTGACATTTTTCATTGTGACACTTTTCATTTTTGACATTTAGCATTGTGACATTTGTAATTTGACATCTTTGACATTTGCCATCTTGAAATTTGTCATTTTTGACATTTTTCATGGTGAGACTTTTCATTTTTGACATTTAGCATTGTGACATTTGTCAGTTTTGACATTTGCCATCTTAAAATTTGTCATTTTTGACATTTTTCATGGTGACACTTTTCATTTTTGACATTTAGCATTGTGACATTTGTCAGTTTTGACATTTGCCATCTTAAAATTTGTCATTTTTGACATTTTTTATGGTGACACTTTTCATTTTTGACATTTAGCATTGTGACATTTGTCATTTGACATCTTTGACATTTGCCATCTTAAAATTTGTTATTTTTGACATTTTTCATGGTGACACTTTTCATTTTTGACATTTAGCATTGTGACATTTGTCATTTGACATCTTAGACATTTGCCATCTTGAAATTTGTCATTTTTGACACTTTTCATTTTTGACATTTAGCATTGTGACATTTGTCATTTGACATCTTTGACATTTGCCATCTTGAAATTTGTCATTTTTGACATTTTTCATGGTGACACTTTTCATTTTTGACATTTAGCATTGTGACATTTGTCAGTTTTGACATTTGGCATCTTGTAATTTGTCATTTTTGACATTTTTCATGGTGACACTTTTCATTTTTGACATTTAGCATTGTGACATTTGTCATTTGACATCTTAGACATTTGCCATCTTGAAATTTGTCATTTTTGACACTTTTCATTTTTGACATTTAGCATTGTGACATTTGTCATTTGACATCTTTGACATTTGCCATCTTGAAATTTGTCATTTTTGACATTTTTCATGGTGACACTTTTCATTTTTGACATTTAGCATTGTGACATTTGTCAGTTTTGACATTTGCCATCTTGAAATTTGTCATTTTTGACATTTTTCATGGTGACACTTTTCATTTTTGACATTTAGCATTGTGACATTTGTCATTTGACATCTTTGACATTTGCCATCTTGAAATTTGTCATTTTTGACATTTTTCATGGTGACACTTTTCATTTTTGACATTTAGCATTGTGACATGTGTCATTTGACATCTTTGACATTTGCCATCTTGAAATTTGTCATTTTTGACATTTAGCATTGTGACATTTGTCATTTGACATCTTTGACATTTGCCATCTTGAAATTTGTTATTTTTGACATTTTTCATGGTGACACTTTTCATTTTTGACATTTAGCATTGTGACATTTGTCAGTTTTGACATTTGCCATCTTGAAATTTGTCATTTTTGACATTTAACATTGTGACATTTGTCATTTGACATCTTTGACATTTGCCATCTTGAAATTTGTCATTTTTGACATTTTTCATGGTGACACTTTTCATTTTTGACATTTAGCATTGTGACATTTGTCATTTGACATCTTTGACATTTGCCATCTTGAAATTTGTCATTTTTGACATTTTTCATGGTGACACTTTTCATTTTTGACATTTGGCATTGTGACTTTTGTCAGTTTTAACATTTGCATCTTGAAATTTGTCATTTTTGACATTTTTCATGGTGACACTTTTCATTTTTGACATTTAGCATTGTGACATTTGTCATTTGACATCTTTGACACTTGCCATCTTGAAATTTGTTATTTTTGACATTTTTCATGGTGACACTTTTCATTTTTGACATTTAGCATTGTAACATTTGTCATTTTTGATATTTGCCATCTTGAAATTTGTCATTCTTGACATTTTTCATGGTGACACTTTTCATTTTTGACATTTAGCATTGTGACATTTGTCATTTGACATCTTTGATATTTGCCATCTTGAAATTTGTTATTTTTGACATTTTTCATGGTGACACTTTTCATTTTTGACATTTAGCATTGTGACATTTGTCATTTGACATCTTTGACATTTGCCATCTTGAAATTTGTCATTTTTGACATTTAGCATTGTGACATTTGTCATTTGACATCTTTGACATTTGCCATCTTAAAATTTGTTATTTTTGACATTTTTCATGGTGACACTTTTCATTGTGACATTTGTCAGTTTTGACATTTGCCATCTTGTAATTTGTCATTTTTGACCTTTTTCATGGTGACACTTTTCATTTTTGACATTTGGCATTGTGACATTTGTCATTTGACATCTTAGACAGCTGCCATCTTGAAATTTGTCATTTTTGACACTTTTCATTTTTGACATTTAGCATTGTGACATTTGTCATTTGACATCTTTGACATTTGCCATCTTGAAATTTGTCATTTTTGACATTTTTCATGGTGACACTTTTCATTTTTGACATTTAGCATTGTGACATTTGTCAGTTTTGACATTTGCCATCTTGAAATTTGTCATTTTTGACATTTTTCATGGTGACACTTTTCATTTTTGACATTTAGCATTGTGACGTTTGTCATTTGACATCTTTGACATTTGCCATCTTGAAATTTGTTATTTTTGACATTTTTCATGGTGACACTTTTCATTTTTGACATTTAGCATTGTGACATTTGTCATTTGACATCTTTGACATTTGCCATCTTGAAATTTGTCATTTTTGACATTTTTCATGGTGACACTTTTCATTTTTGACATTTAGCATTGTGACATTTGTCATTTGACATCTTTGACATTTGCCATCTTGAAATTTGTTATTTTTGACATTTTTCATGGTGACACTTATCATTTTTGACATTTAGCATTGTGACATTTGTCATTTGACATCTTTGACATTTGCCATCTTGAAATGTGTCATTTTTGATATTTTTCATGGTGAGACTTTTCACTTTTGACATTTAGCATTGTGACATTTGTCATTTGACATCTTTGACATTTGCCATCTTGAAATTTGTCATTTTTGACATTTAGCATTGTGACATTTGTCATTTGACATCTTTGATATTTGCCATCTTGAAATTTGTCATTTTTGACATTTTTCATGGTGACACTTTTCATTTTTGACATTTAGCATTGTGACATTTGTCATTTGACATCTTTGACATTTGCCATCTTGAAATTTGTTATTTTTGACATTTTTCATGGTGACACTTTTCATTTTTGACATTTAGCATTGTGACATTTGTCAGTTTTGACATTTGCCATCTTGAAATTTGTCATTTGTGACATTTTTCATGGTGACACTTTTCATTTTTGACATTTAGCATTGTGACATTTATTATTTGACATCTTTGACATTTGCCATCTTGAAATTTGTCATTTTTGACATTTTTCATGGTGACACTTTTCATTTTTGACATTTAGCATTGTAACATTTGTCATTTGACATCTTTGACATTTGCCATCTTGAAATTTGTTATTTTTGATATTTTTCATGGTGACACTTTTCATTTTTGACATTTAGCATTGTGACATTTGTCATTTGACATCTTTGACATTTGCCATCTGGAAATTTGTTATTTTTGAAATTTTTCATGGTGAGACTTTTTATTTTTGACATTTAGCATTGTGACATTTGTCAGTTTTGACATTTGCCATCTTAAAATTTGTCATTTTTGACATTTTTCATGGTGACACTTTTCACTTTTGACATTTAGCATTGTGACATTTGTCATTTGACATCTTTGACATTTGCCATCTTGAAATTTGTTATTTTTGACATTTAGCATTGTGACATTTGTCATTTGACATCTTTGACATTTGCCATCTTAAAATTTGTTATTTTTGACATTTTTCATGGTGACACTTTTCATTTTTGACATTTAGCATTGTGACATTTGTCAGTTTTGACATTTGCCATCTTGTAATTTGTCATTTTTGACATTTTTCATGGTGACACTTTTCATTTTTGACATTTAGCATTGTGACATTTGTCATTTGACATCTTTGACACTTGCCATCTTGAAATTTGTTATTTTTGACATTTTTCATGGTGACACTTTTCATTTTTGACATTTAGCATTGTAACATTTGTCATTTTTGATATTTGCCATCTTGAAATTTGTCATTCTTGACATTTTTCATGGTGACACTTTTCATTTTTGACATTTAGCATTGTGACATTTGTCATTTGACATCTTTGATATTTGCCATCTTGAAATTTGTTATTTTTGACATTTTTCATGGTGACACTTTTCATTTTTGACATTTAGCATTGTGACATTTGTCATTTGACATCTTTGACATTTGCCATCTTGAAATTTGTCATTTTTGACATTTAGCATTGTGACATTTGTCATTTGACATCTTTGACATTTGCCATCTTAAAATTTGTTATTTTTGACATTTTTCATGGTGACACTTTTCATTGTGACATTTGTCAGTTTTGACATTTGCCATCTTGTAATTTGTCATTTTTGACCTTTTTCATGGTGACACTTTTCATTTTTGACATTTGGCATTGTGACATTTGTCATTTGACATCTTAGACAGCTGCCATCTTGAAATTTGTCATTTTTGACACTTTTCATTTTTGACATTTAGCATTGTGACATTTGTCATTTGACATCTTTGACATTTGCCATCTTGAAATTTGTCATTTTTGACATTTTTCATGGTGACACTTTTCATTTTTGACATTTAGCATTGTGACATTTGTCAGTTTTGACATTTGCCATCTTGAAATTTGTCATTTTTGACATTTTTCATGGTGACACTTTTCATTTTTGACATTTAGCATTGTGACGTTTGTCATTTGACATCTTTGACATTTGCCATCTTGAAATTTGTTATTTTTGACATTTTTCATGGTGACACTTTTCATTTTTGACATTTAGCATTGTGACATTTGTCATTTGACATCTTTGACATTTGCCATCTTGAAATTTGTCATTTTTGACATTTTTCATGGTGACACTTTTCATTTTTGACATTTAGCATTGTGACATTTGTCATTTGACATCTTTGACATTTGCCATCTTGAAATTTGTTATTTTTGACATTTTTCATGGTGACACTTATCATTTTTGACATTTAGCATTGTGACATTTGTCATTTGACATCTTTGACATTTGCCATCTTGAAATGTGTCATTTTTGATATTTTTCATGGTGAGACTTTTCACTTTTGACATTTAGCATTGTGACATTTGTCATTTGACATCTTTGACATTTGCCATCTTGAAATTTGTCATTTTTGACATTTAGCATTGTGACATTTGTCATTTGACATCTTTGATATTTGCCATCTTGAAATTTGTCATTTTTGACATTTTTCATGGTGACACTTTTCATTTTTGACATTTAGCATTGTGACATTTGTCATTTGACATCTTTGACATTTGCCATCTTGAAATTTGTTATTTTTGACATTTTTCATGGTGACACTTTTCATTTTTGACATTTAGCATTGTGACATTTGTCAGTTTTGACATTTGCCATCTTGAAATTTGTCATTTGTGACATTTTTCATGGTGACACTTTTCATTTTTGACATTTAGCATTGTGACATTTATTATTTGACATCTTTGACATTTGCCATCTTGAAATTTGTCATTTTTGACATTTTTCATGGTGACACTTTTCATTTTTGACATTTAGCATTGTAACATTTGTCATTTGACATCTTTGACATTTGCCATCTTGAAATTTGTTATTTTTGATATTTTTCATGGTGACACTTTTCATTTTTGACATTTAGCATTGTGACATTTGTCATTTGACATCTTTGACATTTGCCATCTGGAAATTTGTTATTTTTGAAATTTTTCATGGTGAGACTTTTTATTTTTGACATTTAGCATTGTGACATTTGTCAGTTTTGACATTTGCCATCTTAAAATTTGTCATTTTTGACATTTTTCATGGTGACACTTTTCACTTTTGACATTTAGCATTGTGACATTTGTCATTTGACATCTTTGACATTTGCCATCTTGAAATTTGTTATTTTTGACATTTAGCATTGTGACATTTGTCATTTGACATCTTTGACATTTGCCATCTTAAAATTTGTTATTTTTGACATTTTTCATGGTGACACTTTTCATTTTTGACATTTAGCATTGTGACATTTGTCAGTTTTGACATTTGCCATCTTGTAATTTGTCATTTTTGACATTTTTCATGGTGACACTTTTCATTTTTGACATTTAGCATTGTGACATTTGTCATTTGACATCTTAGACATTTGCCATCTTGAAATTTGTCATTTTTGACACTTTTCATTTTTGACATTTAGCATTGTGACATTTGTCATTTGACATCTTTGACATTTGCCATCTTGAAATTTGTCATTTTTGACATTTTTCATGGTGACACTTTTCATTTTTGACATTTAGCATTGTGACATTTGTCAGTTTTGACATTTGCCATCTTGAAATTTGTCATTTTTGACATTTTTCATGGTAACACTTTTCATTTTTGACATTTAGCATTGTGACATTTGTCATTTGACATCTTTGACATTTGCCATCTTGAAATTTGTCATTTTTGACATTTTTCATGGTGACACTTTTAATTTTTGACATTTAGCATTGTGACATGTGTCATTTGACATCTTTGACATTTGCCATCTTGAAATTTGTCATTTTTGACATTTAGCATTGTGACATTTGTCATTTGACATCTTTGACATTTGCCATCTTGAAATTTGTTATTTTTGACATTTTTCATGGTGACACTTTTCATTTTTGACATTTAGCATTGTGACATTTGTCAGTTTTGACATTTGCCATCTTGAAATTTGTCATTTTTGACATTTAACATTGTGACATTTGTCATTTGACATCTTTGACATTTGCCATCTTGAAATTTGTCATTTTTGACATTTTTCATGGTGACACTTTTCATTTTTGACATTTAGCATTGTGACATTTGTCATTTGACATCTTTGACATTTGTCATCTTGAAATTTGTCATTTTTGACATTTTTCATGGTGACACTTTTCATTTTTGACATTTGGCATTGTGACTTTTGTCAGTTTTAACATTTGCATCTTGAAATTTGTCATTTTTGACATTTTTCATGCTGACACTTTTCATTTTTGACATTTAGCATTGTGACATTTGTCATTTGACATCTTTGACACTTGCCATCTTGAAATTTGTTATTTTTGACATTTTTCATGGTGACACTTTTCATTTTTGACATTTAGCATTGTAACATTTGTCATTTTTGATATTTGCCATCTTGAAATTTGTCATTCTTGACATTTTTCATGGTGACACTTTTCATTTTTGACATTTAGCATTGTGACATTTGTCATTTGACATCTTTGATATTTGCCATCTTGAAATTTGTTATTTTTGACATTTTTCATGGTGACACTTTTCATTTTTGACATTTAGCATTGTGACATTTGTCATTTGACATCTTTGACATTTGCCATCTTGAAATTTGTCATTTTTGACATTTAGCATTGTGACATTTGTCATTTGACATCTTTGACATTTGCCATCTTAAAATTTGTTATTTTTGACATTTTTCATGGTGACACTTTTCATTGTGACATTTGTCAGTTTTGACATTTGCCATCTTGTAATTTGTCATTTTTGACCTTTTTCATGGTGACACTTTTCATTTTTGACATTTGGCATTGTGACATTTGTCATTTGACATCTTAGACAGCTGCCATCTTGAAATTTGTCATTTTTGACAGTTTTCATTTTTGACATTTAGCATTGTGACATTTGTCATTTGACATCTTTGACATTTGCCATCTTGAAATTTGTCATTTTTGACATTTTTCATGGTGACACTTTTCATTTTTGACATTTAGCATTGTGACATTTGTCAGTTTTGACATTTGCCATCTTGAAATTTGTCATTTTTGACATTTTTCATGGTGACACTTTTCATTTTTGACATTTAGCATTGTGACATTTGTCATTTGACATCTTTGACATTTGCCATCTTGAAATTTGTCATTTTTGACATTTTTCATGGTGACACTTTTTATTTTTGACATTTAGCATTGTGACATGTGTCATTTGACATCTTTGACATTTGCCATCTTGAAATTTGTCATTTTTGACATTTAGCATTGTGACATTTGTCATTTGACATCTTTGATATTTGCCATCTTGAAATTTGTTATTTTTGACATTTTTCATGGTGACGCTTTTCATTTTTGACATTTAGCATTGTGACATTTGTCATTTGACATCTTTGACATTTGCCATCTTGAAATTTGTTATTTTTGACATTTTTCATGGTGACACTTATCATTTTTGACATTTAGCATTGTGACATGTGTCATTTGACATCTTTGACATTTGCCATCTTGAAATGTGTCATTTTTGACATTTAGCATTGTGACATTTGTCATTTGACATCTTTGATATTTGCCATCTTGAAATTTGTTATTTTTGACATTTTTCATGGTGACACTTTTCATTTTTGACATTTAGCATTGTGACATTTGTCATTTGACATCTTTGACATTTGCCATCTTGAAATTTGTTATTTTTGACATTTTTCATGGTGACACTTATCATTTTTGACATTTAGCATTTTGACATTTGTCATTTGACATCTTTGACATTTGCCATCTTGAAATGTGTCATTTTTGATATTTTTCATGGTGAGACTTTTCACTTTTGACATTTAGCATTGTGACATTTGTCATTTGACATCTTTGACATTTGCCATCTTGAAATTTGTCATTTTTGACATTTAGCATTGTGACATTTGTCATTTGACATCTTTGATATTTGCCATCTTGAAATTTGTCATTTTTGACATTTTTCATGGTGACACTTTTCATTTTTGACATTTAGCATTGTGACATTTGTCATTTGACATCTTTGACATTTGCCATCTTGAAATTTGTTATTTTTGACATTTTTCATGGTGACACTTTTCATTTTTGACATTTAGCATTGTGACATTTGTCAGTTTTGACATTTGCCATCTTGAAATTTGTCATTTGTGACATTTTTCATGGTGACACTTTTCATTTTTGACATTTAGCATTGTGACATTTATTATTTGACATCTTTGACATTTGCCATCTTGAAATTTGTCATTTTTGACATTTTTCATGGTGACACTTTTCATTTTTGACATTTAGCATTGTAACATTTGTCATTTGACATCTTTGACATTTGCCATCTTAAAATTTGTTATTTTTGACATTTTTCATGGTGACACTTTTCATTTTTGACATTTAGCATTGTGACATTTGTCATTTGACATCTTTGACATTTGCCATCTGGAAATTTGTTATTTTTGAAATTTTTCATGGTGAGACTTTTCATTTTTGACATTTAGCATTGTGACATTTGTTAGTTTTGACATTTGCCATCTTAAAATTTGTCATTTTTGACATTTTTCATGGTGACACTTTTCATTTTTGACATTTAGCATTGTGACATTTGTCATTTGACATCTTTGACATTTGCCATCTTGAAATTTGTTATTTTTGACATTTAGCATTGTGACATTTGTCATTTGACATCTTTGACATTTGCCATCTTAAAATTTGTTATTTTTGACATTTTTCATGGTGACACTTTTCATTTTTGACATTTAGCATTGTGACATTTGTCAGTTTTGACATTTGCCATCTTGTAATTTGTCATTTTTGACATTTTTCATGGTGACACTTTTCATTTTTGACATTTAGCATTGTGACATTTGTCATTTGACATCTTAGACATTTGCCATCTTGAAATTTGTCATTTTTGACACTTTTCATTTTTGACATTTAGCATTGTGACATTTGTCATTTGACATCTTTGACATTTGCCATCTTGAAATTTGTCATTTTTGACATTTTTCATGGTGACACTTTTCATTTTTGACATTTAGCATTGTGACATTTGTCAGTTTTGACATTTGCCATCTTGAAATTTGTCATTTTTGACATTTTTCATGGTAACACTTTTCATTTTTGACATTTAGCATTGTGACATTTGTCATTTGACATCTTTGACATTTGCCATCTTGAAATTTGTCATTTTTGACATTTTTCATGGTGACACTTTTCATTTTTGACATTTAGCATTGTGACATGTGTCATTTGACATCTTTGACATTTGCCATCTTGAAATTTGTCATTTTTGACATTTAGCATTGTGACATTTGTCATTTGACATCTTTGACATTTGCCATCTTGAAATTTGTTATTTTTGACATTTTTCATGGTGACACTTTTCATTTTTGACATTTAGCATTGTGACATTTGTCAGTTTTGACATGTGCCATCTTGAAATTTGTCATTTTTGACATTTAACATTGTGACATTTGTCATTTGACATCTTTGACATTTGCCATCTTGAAATTTGTCATTTTTGACATTTTTCATGGTGACACTTTTCATTTTTGACATTTAGCATTGTGACATTTGTCATTTGACATCTTTGACATTTGCCATCTTGAAATTTGTCATTTTTGACATTTTTCATGGTGACACTTTTCATTTTTGACATTTGGCATTGTGACTTTTGTCAGTTTTAACATTTGCATCTTGAAATTTGTCATTTTTGACATTTTTCATGGTGACACTTTTCATTTTTGACATTTAGCATTGTGACATTTGTCATTTGACATCTTTGACACTTGCCATCTTGAAATTTGTTATTTTTGACATTTTTCATGGTGACACTTTTCATTTTTGACATTTAGCATTGTAACATTTGTCATTTTTGATATTTGCCATCTTGAAATTTGTCATTCTTGACATTTTTCATGGTGACACTTTTCATTTTTGACATTTAGCATTGTGACATTTGTCATTTGACATCTTTGATATTTGCCATCTTGAAATTTGTTATTTTTGACATTTTTCATGGTGACACTTTTCATTTTTGACATTTAGCATTGTTACATTTGTCATTTGACATCTTTGACATTTGCCATCTTGAAATTTGTCATTTTTGACATTTAGCATTGTGACATTTGTCATTTGACATCTTTGACATTTGCCATCTTAAAATTTGTTATTTTTGACATTTTTCATGGTGACACTTTTCATTGTGACATTTGTCAGTTTTGACATTTGCCATCTTGTAATTTGTCATTTTTCACCTTTTTCATGGTGACACTTTTCATTTTTGACATTTGGCATTGTGACATTTGTCATTTGACATCTTAGACAGCTGCCATCTTGAAATTTGTCATTTTTGACACTTTTCATTTTTGACATTTAGCATTGTGACATTTGTCATTTGACATCTTTGACATTTGCCATCTTGAAATTTGTCATTTTTGACATTTTTCATGGTGACACTTTTCATTTTTGACATTTAGCATTGTGACATTTGTCAGTTTTGACATTTGCCATCTTGAAATTTGTCATTTTTGACATTTTTCATGGTGACACTTTTCATTTTGGACATTTAGCATTGTGACATTTGTCATTTGACATCTTTGACATTTGCCATCTTGAAATTTGTCATTTTTGACATTTTTCATGGTGACACTTTTTATTTTTGACATTTAGCATTGTGACATGTGTCATTTGACATCTTTGACATTTGCCATCTTGAAATTTGTCATTTTTGACATTTAGCATTGTGACATTTGTCATTTGACATCTTTGACATTTGCCATCTTGAAATTTGTTATTTTTGACATTTTTCATGGTGACACTTTTCATTTTTGACATTTAGCATTGTGACATTTGTCAGTTTTGACATTTGCCATCTTGAAATTTGTCATTTTTGACATTTAACATTGTGACATTTGTCATTTGACATCTTTGACATTTGCCATCTTGAAATTCGTCATTTTTGACATTTTTCATGGTGACACTTTTCATTTTTGACATTTAGCATTGTGACATTTGTCATTTGACATCTTTGACATTTGCCATCTTGAAATTTATCATTTTTGACATTTTTCATGGTGACACTTTTCATTTTTGACATCTGGCATTGTGACATTTGTCAGTTTTAACATTTGCATCTTGAAATTTGTCATTTTTGACATTTTTCATGGTGACACTTTTCATTTTTGACATTTAGCATTGTGACATTTGTCATTTGACATCTTTGACACTTGCCATCTTGAAATTTGTTATTTTTGACATTTTTCATGGTGACACTTTTCATTTTTGACATTTAGCATTGTGACATTTGTCATTTTTGATATTTGCCATCTTGAAATTTGTCATTCTTGACATTTTTCATGGTGACACTTTTCATTTTTGACATTTAGCATATCTTTGATATTTGCCATCTTGAAATTTGTTATTTTTGACATTTTTCATGGTGACACTTTTCATTTTTGACATTTAGCATTGTGACATTTGTCATTTGACATCTTTAACATTTGCCATTTTGAAATTTGTCATTTTTGACATTTTTCATGGTGACACTTTTTATTTTTGACATTTAGCATTGTGACATTTGTCATTTGACATCTTTGACATTTGCCATCTTGAAATTTGTCATTTTTGACATTTAGCATTCTGACATTTGTCATTTGACATCTTGGACATTTGCCATCTTGAAATTTGTCATTTTTGACATTTTTCATGGTGACACTTATTATTTTTGACATTTAGCATTGTGACATTTGTCAGTTTTGATATTTGCCATCTTGAAATTTGTCATTTTTGACATTTTTTATGGTGACCCTTTTCATTTTTGACATTTAGCATTGTGACATTTGTCATTTAACATCTTTGACATTTGCCATCTTGAAATTTGTTATTTTTGACATTTTTCATGGTGACTTTTTTCATTTTTGACATTTAGCATTGTGACATTTGTCATTTGACATCTTTGACATTTGCCATCTTGAAATTTGTCATTTTTGACATTTTTCATGGTGACACTTTTCATTTTTGACATTTAGCATTGTGACATTTGTCATTTGACATCTTTGACATTTGCCATCTTGAAATTTGTTATTTTTGACATTTTTCATGGTGACACTTATCATTTTTGACATTTAGCATTGTGACATTTGTCATTTGACATCTTTGACATTTGCCATCTTGAAATTTGTCATTTTTGACATTTTTCATGGTGACACTTTTCACTTTTGACATTTAGCATTGTGACATTTGTCATTTGACATCTTTGACATTTGCCATCTTGAAATTTGTCATTCTTGACATTTAGCATTGTGACATTTGTCATTTGACATCTTTGATATTTGCCATCTTGAAATTTGTCATTTTTGACATTTTTCATGGTGACACTTTTCATTTTTGACATTTAGCATTGTGACATTTGTCATTTAACATCTTTGACATTTGCCATCTTGAAATTTGTTATTTTTGACATTTTTCATGGTGACACTTTTCATTTTTGACATTTAGCATTGTGACATTTGTCATTTAACATCTTTGATATTTGCCATTTTGAAATTTGTCATTTTTGACATTTTTCATGGTGACACTTTTCATTTTTGACATTTAGCATTGTGACATTTGTCATTTGACATCTTTGATATTTGCCATCTTGAAATTTGTTATTTTTGACATAATTCATGGTGACGCTTTTCATTATTGACATTTAGCATTGTGACATTTGTCATTTGACATCTTTGACATTTGCCATCTTGTAATTTGTCATTTTTGACATTTTTCATGGTGACACTTTTCATTTTTGACATTTAGCATTGTGACATTTGTCATTTGACATCTTTGACATTTGCCATCTTGAAATTTGTTATTTTTGACATTTTTCATGGTGACACTTATCATTTTTGACATTTAGCATTGTGACATTTGTCATTTGACATCTTTGACATTTGCCATCTTGAAATTTGTCATTTTTGACATATTTCATGGTGACACTTTTCACTTTTGACATTTAGCATTGTGACATTTGCCATCTTGAAATTTGTCATTTTTGACATTTAGCATTGTGACATTTGTCATTTGACATCTTTGACATTTTCCATCTTGAAATTTGTTATTTTTGATATTTTTCATGGTGACACTTTTCATTTTTGACATTTAGCATTGTGACATTTGTCAGTTTTGACATTTGCCATCTTGAAATTTGTCATTTTTGACATTTTTCATGGTGACACTTTTCATTTTTGACATTTAGCATTGTGACATTTGTCAATTGACATCTTTGACATTTGCCATCTTGAAATTTGTTATTTTTGACATTTTTCATGGTGACACTTTTCATTTTTGACATTTAGCATTGTGACATTTGTCATTTGACATCTTTGACATTTGCCATCTTGAAATTTGTCATTTTTGACATTTTTCATGGTGACACTTTTCATTTTTGACATTTAGCATTGTAACATTTGTCATTTGACATCTTTGACATTTGCCATCTTGAAATTTGTTATTTTTGACATTTTTCATGGTGACACTTTTCATTTTTGACATTTGGCATTGTGACATTTGTCATTTGAGATCTTTGACATTTGCCATCTTGAAATTTGTTATTTTTGACATTTTTCATAGTGAGACTTTTCATTTTTGACATTTAGCATTGTGACATTTGTCAGTTTTGACATTTGCCATCTTGAAATTTGTCATTTTTGACATTTTTCATGGTGACACTTTTCATTTTTGACATTTAGCATTGTGAAATTTGTCATTTGACATTTTTGACATTTGCCATCTTGAAATTTGTCATTTTTGACATTTAGCATTGTGACATTTGTCATTTGACATCTTTGACATTTGCCATCTTGAAATTTGTTATTTTTGACATTTTTCATAGTGACACTTTTCATTTTTGACATTCAGCATTGTGACATTTGTCAGTTTTGACATTTGCCATCTTGAAATTTGTCATTTTTGACATTTTTCATGGTGACACTTTTAATTTTTGACATTTAGCATTGTGACATTTGTCATATGACATCTTTGACATTTGCCATCTTGAAATTTGTCATTTTTGACATTTTATGGTGACACTTTTCATTTTTGACATTTGGCATTGTGACATTTCTCAGTTTTGACATTTGCCATCTTGAAATTTGTCATTTTTGACACTTTTCATTTTTGACATTTAGCATTGTGACATTTGTCAGTTTTGACATTTGCCATCTTGAAATTTGTCATTTTTGACATTTAGCATTGTGACATTTGTCATTTGACATCTTTGACATTTGCCATCTTGAAATTTGTCATTTTTGACATTTTTCATGGTGACACTTTTCATTTTTGACATTTAGCATTGTGACATTTGTCATTTGACATCTTTGACATTTGCCATCTTGAAATTTGTCATTTTTGACATTTTTCATGGTGACACTTTTCATTTTTGACATTTAGCATTGTGACATTTGTCAGTTTTGACATTTGTCATCTTGAAGTTTGTCATTTTTGACATTTTTCATGGTGACACTTTTCATTTTTGACATTTAGCATTGTGACATTTGTCATTTGACATCTTTGACATTTGCCATCTTGAAATTTGTCATTTTTGACATTTTTTATGGTGACCCTTTTCATTTTTGACATTTAGCATTGTGACATTTGTCATTTGACATCTTTGACATTTGCCATCTTGAAATTTGTTATTTTTGACATTTTTCATGGTGACACTTTTCATTTTTGACATTTAGCATTGTGACATTTGTCATTTGACATCTTTGACATTTGCCATCTTGAAATTTGTCATTTTTGACAATTTTCATGGTGACATTTGTCATTTGACATCTTTGACATTTGCCATCTTGAAATTTGTTATTTTTGACATTTTTCATGGTAACACTTATCATTTTTGACATTTAGCATTGTGACATTTGTCATTTGACATCTTTGACATTTGCCATCTTGAAATTTGTCATTTTTGACATTTTTCATGGTGACACTTTTCACTTTTGACATTTAGCATTGTGACATTTGTCAGTTTTGACATTTGCCATCTTGAAATTTGTCATTTGTGACATTTTTCATGGTGACACTTTTCATTTTTGACATTTAGCATTGTGACATTTATCATTTGACATCTTTGACATTTGCCATCTTGAAATTTGTCATTTTTGAGATTTTTCATGGTGACACTTTTCATTTTTGACATTTAGCATTGTAACATTTGTCATTTGACATCTTTGACATTTGCCATCTTGAAATTTGTTATTTTTGACATTTTTCATGGTGACACTTTTCATTTTTGACATTTAGCATTGTGACATTTGTCAGTTTTGACATTTGCCATCTTAAAATTTGTCATTTTTGACATTTTTCATGGTGACACTTTTCATTTTTGACATTTAGCATTGTGACATTTGTCATTTGACATCTTTGACATTTGCCATCTTGAAATTTGTTATTTTTGACATTTAGCATTGTGACATTTGTCATTTGACATCTTTGACATTTGCCATCTTAAAATTTGTTATTTTTGACATTTTTCATGGTGACACTTTTCATTTTTGACATTTAGCATTGTGACATTTGTCAGTTTTGACATTTGCCATCTTGTAATTTGTCATTTTTGACATTTTTCATGGTGACACTTTTCATTTTTGACATTTAGCATTGTGACATTTGTCATTTGACATCTTAGACATTTGCCATCTTGAAATTTGTCATTTTTGACACTTTTCATTTTTGACATTTAGCATTGTGACATTTGTCATTTGACATCTTTGACATTTGCCATCTTGAAATTTGTCATTTTTGACATTTTTCATGGTGACACTTTTCATTTTTGACATTTAGCATTGTGACATTTGTCAGTTTTGACATTTGCCATCTTGAAATTTGTCATTTTTGACATTTTTCATGGTGACACTTTTCATTTTTGACATTTAGCATTGTGACATTTGTCATTTGACATCTTTGACATTTGCCATCTTGAAATTTGTCATTTTTGACATTTTTCATGGTGACACTTTTCATTTTTGACATTTAGCATTGTGACATGTGTTATTTGACATCTTTGACATTTGCCATCTTGAAATTTGTCATTTTTAAAATTTAGCATTGTGACATTTGTCATTTGACATCTTTGACATTTGCCATCTTGAAATTTGTTATTTTTGACATTTTTCATGGTGACACTTTTCATTTTTGACATTTAGCATTGTGACATTTGTCAGTTTTGACATTTGCCATCTTGAAATTTGTCATTTTTGACATTTAACATTGTGACATTTGTCATTTGACATCTTTGACATTTGCCATCTTGAAATTTGTCATTTTTGACATTTTTCATGGTGACACTTTTCATTTTTGACATTTAGCATTGTGACATTTGTCATTTGACATCTTTGACATTTGCCATCTTGAAATTTGTCATTTTTGACATTTTTCATGGTGACACTTTTCATTTTTGACATTTGGCATTGTGACATTTGTCAGTTTTAACATTTGCATCTTGAAATTTGTCATTTTTGACATTTTTCATGG
Source organism: Altica lythri (assembly GCA_964028335.1). NCBI lineage: Eukaryota > Metazoa > Arthropoda > Insecta > Coleoptera > Chrysomelidae > Altica > Altica lythri. Next base: position 8,591,705 of record OZ034800.1, on the reverse strand, counting down.
TGACACTTTTCATTTTTGACATTTAGCATTGTGACATTTGTCATTTGACATCTTTGACACTTGCCATTTTGAAATTTGTTATTTTTGACATTTTTCATGGTGACACTTTTCATTTTTGACATTTAGCATTGTGACATTTGTCATTTTTGATATTTGCCATCTTGAAATTTGTCATTCTTGACATTTTTCATGGTGACACTTTTCATTTTTGACATTTAGCATTGTGACATTTCTCATTTGACATCTTTGATATTTGCCATCTTGAAATTTGTTATTTTTGACATTTTTCATGGTGACACTTTTCATTTTTGACATTTAGCATTGTGACATTTGTCATTTGACATCTTTGACATTTGCCATCTTGAAATTTGTCATTTTTGACATTTAGCATTGTGACATTTGTCATTTGACATCTTTGACATTTGCCATCTTAAAATTTGTTATTTTTGACATTTTTCATGGTGACACTTTTCATTTTTGACATTTAGCATTGTGACATTTGTCAGTTTTGACATTTGCCATCTTGTAATTTGTCATTTTTGACATTTTTCATGGTGACACTTTTCATTTTTGACATTTAGCATTGTGACATTTGTCATTTGACATCTTTGACATTTGCCATCTTGAAATTTGTCATTTTTGACACTTTTCATTTTTGACATTTAGCATTGTGACATTTGTCATTTGACATCTTTGACATTTGCCATCTTGAAATTTGTCATTTTTGACATTTTTCATGGTGACACTTTTCATTTTTGACATTTAGCATTGTGACATTTGTCAGTTTTGACATTTGCCATCTTGAAATTTGTCATTTTTGACATTTTTCATGGTGACACTTTTCATTTTTGACATTTAGCATTGTGACATTTGTCATTTGACATCTTTGACATTTGCCATCTTGAAATTTGTCATTTTTGACATTTTTCATGGTGACACTTTTTATTTTTGACATTTAGCATTGTGACATGTGTCATTTGACATCTTTGACATTTGCCATCTTGAAATTTGTCATTTTTGACATTTAGCATTGTGACATTTGTCATTTGACATCTTTGACATTTGCCATCTTGAAATTTGTTATTTTTGACATTTTTCATGGTGACACTTTTCATTTTTGACATTTAGCATTGTGACATTTGTCAGTTTTGACATTTGCCATCTTGAAATTTGTCATTTTTGACATTTAACATTGTGACATTTGTCATTTGACATCTTTGACATTTGCCATCTTGAAATTCGTCATTTTTGACATTTTTCATGGTGACACTTTTCATTTTTGACATTTAGCATTGTGACATTTGTCATTTGACATCTTTGACATTTGCCATCTTGAAATTTGTCATTTTTGACATTTTTCATGGTGACACTTTTCATTTTTGACATTTGGCATTGTGACATTTGTCAGTTTTAACATTTGCATCTTGAAATTTGTCATTTTTGACATTTTTCATGGTGACACTTTTCATTTTTGACATTTAGCATTGTGACATTTGTCATTTGACATCTTTGACACTTGCCATCTTGAAATTTGTTATTTTTGACATTTTTCATAGTGACACTTTTCATTTTTGACATTTAGCATTGTGACATTTGTCATTTTTGATATTTGCCATCTTGAAATTTGTCATTCTTGACATTTTTCATGGTGACACTTTTCATTTTTGACATTTAGCATTGTGACATTTGTCATTTGACATCTTTGATATTTGCCATCTTGAAATTTGTTATTTTTGACATTTTTCATGGTGACACTTTTCATTTTTGACATTTAGCATTGTGACATTTGTCATTTGACATCTTTAACATTTGCCATTTTGAAATTTGTCATTTTTGACATTTTTCATGGTGACACTTTTTATTTTTGACATTTAGCATTGTGACATTTGTCATTTGACATCTTTGACATTTGCCATCTTGAAATTTGTCATTTTTGACATTTAGCATTCTGACATTTGTCATTTGACATCTTGGACATTTGCCATCTTGAAATTTGTCATTTTTGACATTTTTTATGGTGACACTTATCATTTTTGACATTTAGCATTGTGACATTTGTCAGTTTTGATATTTGCCATCTTGAAATTTGTCATTTTTGACATTTTTTATGGTGACCCTTTTCATTTTTGACATTTAGCATTGTGACATTTGTCATTTAACATCTTTGACATTTGCCATCTTGAAATTTGTTATTTTTGACATTTTTCATGGTGACACTTTTCATTTTTGACATTTAGCATTGTGACATTTGTCATTTGACATCTTTGACATTTGCCATCTTGAAATTTGTCATTTTTGACATTTTTCATGGTGACACTATTCATTTTTGACATTTAGCATTGTGACATTTGTCATTTGACATCTTTGACATTTGCCATCTTGAAATTTGTTATTTTTGACATTTTTCATGGTGACACTTATCATTTTTGACATTTAGCATTGTGACATTTGTCATTTGACATCTTTGACATTTGCCATCTTGAAATTTGTCATTTTTGACATTTTTCATGGTGACACTTTTCACTTTTGACATTTAGCATTGTGACATTTGTCATTTGACATCTTTGACATTTGCCATCTTGAAATTTGTCATTCTTGACATTTAGCATTGTGACATTTGTCATTTGACATCTTTGATATTTGCCATCTTGAAATTTGTCATTTTTGACATTTTTCATGGTGACACTTTTCATTTTTGACATTTAGCATTGTGACATTTGTCATTTAACATCTTTGACATTTGCCATCTTGAAATTTGTTATTTTTGACATTTTTCATGGTGACACTTTTCATTTTTGACATTTAGCATTGTGACATTTGTCATTTGACATCTTTAATATTTGCCATTTTGAAATTTGTCATTTTTGACATTTTTCATGGTGACACTTTTCATTTTTGACATTCAGCATTGTGACATTTGTCATTTGACATCTTTGATATTTGCCATCTTGAAATTTGTTATTTTTGACATTTTTCATGGTGACGCTTTTCATTATTGACATTTAGCATTGTGACATTTGTCATTTGACATCTTTGACATTTGCCATCTTGAAATTTGTCATTTTTGACATTTTTCATGGTGACACTTTTTATTTTTGACATTTAGCATTGTGACATTTGTCATTTGACATCTTTGACATTTGCCATCTTGAAATTTGTTATTTTTGACATTTTTCATGGTGACACTTATCATTTTTGACATTAAGCATTGTGACATTTATCATTTGACATCTTTGACATTTGCCATCTTGAAATTTGTCATTTTTGACATATTTCATGGTGACACTTTTCACTTTTGACATTTAGCATTGTGACATTTGCCATCTTGAAATTTGTCATTTTTGACATTTAGCATTGTGACATTTGTCATTTGACATCTTTGACATTTGCCATCTTGAAATTTGTTATTTTTGACATTTTTCATGGTGACACTTTTCATTTTTGACATTTAGCATTGTGACATTTGTCAGTTTTGACATTTGCCATCTTGAAATTTGTTATTTTTGACATTTTTCATGATGACACTTTTCATTTTTGACATTTAGCATTGTGACATTTGTCAATTGACATCTTTGACATTTGCCATCTTGAAATTTGTTATTTTTGACATTTTTCATGGTGACACTTTTCATTTTTGACATTTAGCATTGTGACATTTGTCATTTGACATCTTTGACATTTGCCATCTTGAAATTTGTCATTTTTAGCATTTTTCATGGTGACACTTTTCATTTTTGACATTTAGCATTGTAACATTTGTCATTTGACATCTTTGACATTTGCCATCTTGAAATTTGTTATTTTTGACATTTTTCATGGTGACACTTTTCATTTTTGACATTTGGCATTGTGACATTTGTCATTTGACATCTTTGAAATTTGCCATCTTAAAATTTGTTATTTTTGACATTTTTCATAGTGAGACTTTTCATTTTTGACATTTAGCATTGTGACATTTGTCAGTTTTGACATTTGCCATCTTGAAATTTGTCATTTTTGACATTTTTCATGGTGACACTTTTCATTTTTGACATTTAGCATTGTGAAATTTGTCATTTGACATCTTTGACATTTGCCATCTTAAAATTTGTCATTTTTGACATTTAGCAGTGTGACATTTGTCATTTGACATCTTTGACATTTGCCATCTTGAAATTTGTTATTTTTGACATTTTTCATAGTGACACTTTTCATTTTTGACATTTAGCATTGTGACATTTGTCATTTGACATCTTTGATATTTGCCATCTTGAAAGTTGTCATTTTTGACATTTTTCATTGTGACACTTTTCATTTTTGACATTTAGCATTGTGACATTTGTAATTTGACATCTTTGACATTTGCCATCTTGAAATTTGTCATTTTTGACATTTTTCATGGTGAGACTTTTCATTTTTGACATTTAGCATTGTGACATTTGTCAGTTTTGACATTTGCCATCTTAAAATTTGTCATTTTTGACATTTTTCATGGTGACACTTTTCATTTTTGACATTTAGCATTGTGACATTTGTCAGTTTTGACATTTGCCATCTTAAAATTTGTCATTTTTGACATTTTTTATGGTGACACTTTTCATTTTTGACATTTAGCATTGTGACATTTGTCATTTGACATCTTTGACATTTGCCATCTTAAAATTTGTCATTTTTGACATTTTTTATGGTGACACTTTTCATTTTTGACATTTGGCATTGTGACATTTGTCAGTTTTAACATTTGCATCTTGAAATTTGTCATTTTTGACATTTTTCATGGTGACACTTTTCATTTTTGACATTTAGCATTGTGACATTTGTCATTTGACATCTTTGACACTTGCCATTTTGAAATTTGTTATTTTTGACATTTTTCATGGTGACACTTTTCATTTTTGACATTTAGCATTGTGACATTTGTCATTTTTGATATTTGCCATCTTGAAATTTGTCATTCTTGACATTTTTCATGGTGACACTTTTCATTTTTGACATTTAGCATTGTGACATTTCTCATTTGACATCTTTGATATTTGCCATCTTGAAATTTGTTATTTTTGACATTTTTCATGGTGACACTTTTCATTTTTGACATTTAGCATTGTGACATTTGTCATTTGACATCTTTGACATTTGCCATCTTGAAATTTGTCATTTTTGACATTTAGCATTGTGACATTTGTCATTTGACATCTTTGACAGTTGCCATCTTAAAATTTGTTATTTTTGACATTTTTCATGGTGACACTTTTCATTTTTGACATTTAGCATTGTGACATTTGTCAGTTTTGACATTTGCCATCTTGTAATTTGTCATTTTTGACATTTTTCATGGTGACACTTTTCATTTTTGACATTTAGCATTGTGACATTTGTCATTTGACATCTTAGACAGCTGCCATCTTGAAATTTGTCATTTTTGACACTTTTCATTTTTGACATTTAGCATTGTGACATTTGTCATTTGACATCTTTGACATTTGCCATCTTGAAATTTGTCATTTTTGACATTTTTCATGGTGACACTTTTCATTTTTGACATTTAGCATTGTGACATTTGTCAGTTTTGACATTTGCCATCTTGAAATTTGTCATTTTTGACATTTTTCATGGTGACACTTTTCATTTTTGACATTTAGCATTGTGACATTTGTCATTTGACATCTTTGACATTTGCCATCTTGAAATTTGTCATTTTTGACATTTTTCATGGTGACACTTTTTATTTTTGACATTTAGCATTGTGACATGTGTCATTTGACATCTTTGACATTTGCCATCTTGAAATTTGTCATTTTTGACATTTAGCATTGTGACATTTGTCATTTGACATCTTTGACATTTGCCATCTTGAAATTTGTTATTTTTGACATTTTTCATGGTGACACTTTTCATTTTTGACATTTAGCATTGTGACATTTGTCAGTTTTGACATTTGCCATCTTGAAATTTGTCATTTTTGACATTTAACATTGTGACATTTGTCATTTGACATCTTTGACATTTGCCATCTTGAAATTCGTCATTTTTGACATTTTTCATGGTGACACTTTTCATTTTTGACATTTAGCATTGTGACATTTGTCATTTGACATCTTTGACATTTGCCATCTTGAAATTTGTCATTTTTGACATTTTTCATGGTGACACTTTTCATTTTTGACATTTGGCATTGTGACATTTGTCAGTTTTAACATTTGCATCTTGAAATTTGTCATTTTTGACATTTTTCATGGTGACACTTTTCATTTTTGACATTTAGCATTGTGACATTTGTCATTTGACATCTTTGACACTTGCCATCTTGAAATTTGTTATTTTTGACATTTTTCATAGTGACACTTTTCATTTTTGACATTTAGCATTGTGACATTTGTCATTTTTGATATTTGCCATCTTGAAATTTGTCATTCTTGACATTTTTCATGGTGACACTTTTCATTTTTGACATTTAGCATTGTGACATTTGTCATTTGACATCTTTGATATTTGCCATCTTGAAATTTGTTATTTTTGACATTTTTCATGGTGACACTTTTCATTTTTGACATTTAGCATTGTGACATTTGTCATTTGACATCTTTAACATTTGCCATTTTGAAATTTGTCATTTTTGACATTTTTCATGGTGACACTTTTTATTTTTGACATTTAGCATTGTGACATTTGTCATTTGACATCTTTGACATTTGCCATCTTGAAATTTGTCATTTTTGACATTTAGCATTCTGACATTTGTCATTTGACATCTTGGACATTTGCCATCTTGAAATTTGTCATTTTTGACATTTTTTATGGTGACACTTATCATTTTTGACATTTAGCATTGTGACATTTGTCAGTTTTGATATTTGCCATCTTGAAATTTGTCATTTTTGACATTTTTTATGGTGACCCTTTTCATTTTTGACATTTAGCATTGTGACATTTGTCATTTAACATCTTTGACATTTGCCATCTTGAAATTTGTTATTTTTGAAATTTTTCATGGTGACACTTTTCATTTTTGACATTTAGCATTGTGACATTTGTCATTTGACATCTTTGACATTTGCCATCTTGAAATTTGTCATTTTTGACATTTTTCATGGTGACACTATTCATTTTTGACATTTAGCATTGTGACATTTGTCATTTGACATCTTTGACATTTGCCATCTTGAAATTTGTTATTTTTGACATTTTTCATGGTGACACTTATCATTTTTGACATTTAGCATTGTGACATTTGTCATTTGACATCTTTGACATTTGCCATCTTGAAATTTGTCATTTTTGACATTTTTCATGGTGACACTTTTCACTTTTGACATTTAGCATTGTGACATTTGTCATTTGACATCTTTGACATTTGCCATCTTGAAATTTGTCATTCTTGACATTTAGCATTGTGACATTTGTCATTTGACATCTTTGATATTTGCCATCTTGAAATTTGTCATTTTTGACATTTTTCATGGTGACACTTTTCATTTTTGACATTTAGCATTGTGACATTTGTCATTTAACATCTTTGACATTTGCCATCTTGAAATTTGTTATTTTTGACATTTTTCATGGTGACACTTTTCATTTTTGACATTTAGCATTGTGACATTTGTCATTTGACATCTTTGATATTTGCCATTTTGAAATTTGTCATTTTTGACATTTTTCATGGTGACACTTTTCATTTTTGACATTTAGCATTGTGACATTTGTCATTTGACATCTTTGATATTTGCCATCTTGAAATTTGTTATTTTTGACATTTTTCATGGTGACGCTTTTCATTATTGACATTTAGCATTGTGACATTTGTCATTTGACATCTTGAAATTTGTCATTTTTGACATTTTTCATGGTGACACTTTTTATTTTTGACATTTAGCATTGTGACATTTATCATTTGACATCTTTGACATTTGCCATCTTGAAATTTGTCATTTTTGACATATTTCATGGTGACACTTTTCACTTTTGACATTTAGCATTGTGACATTTGCCATCTTGAAATTTGTCATTTTTGACATTTAGCATTGTGACATTTGTCATTTGACATCTTTGACATTTGCCATCTTGAAATTTGTTATTTTTGACATTTTTCATGGTGACACTTTTCATTTTTGACATTTAGCATTGTGACATCTGTCAGTTTTGACATTTGCCATCTTGAAATTTGTTATTTTTGACATTTTTCATGATGACACTTTTCATTTTTGACATTTAGCATTGTGACATTTGTCAATTGACATCTTTGACATTTGCCATCTTGAAATTTGTTATTTTTGACATTTTTCATGGTGACACTTTTCATTTTTGACATTTAGCATTGTGACATTTGTCATTTGACATCTTTGACATTTGCCATCTTGAAATTTGTCATTTTTAGCATTTTTCATGGTGACACTTTTCATTTTTGACATTTAGCATTGTAACATTTGTCATTTGACATCTTTGACATTTGCCATCTTGAAATTTGTTATTTTTGACATTTTTCATGGTGACACTTTTCATTTTTGACATTTGGCATTGTGACATTTGTCATTTGACATCTTTGACATTTGCCATCTTAAAATTTGTTATTTTTGACATTTTTCATAGTGAGACTTTTCATTTTTGACATTTAGCATTGTGACATTTGTCAGTTTTGACATTTGCCATCTTGAAATTTGTCATTTTTGACATTTTTCATGGTGACACTTTTCATTTTTGACATTTAGCATTGTGAAATTTGTCATTTGACATCTTTGACATTTGCCATCTTAAAATTTGTCATTTTTGACATTTAGCATTGTGACATTTGTCATTTGACATCTTTGACATTTGCCATCTTGAAATTTGTTATTTTTGACATTTTTCATAGTGACACTTTTCATTTTTGACATTTAGCATTGTGACATTTGTCATTTGACATCTTTGATATTTGCCATCTTGAAAGTTGTCATTTTTGACATTTTTCATTGTGACACTTTTCATTTTTGACATTTAGCATTGTGACATTTGTAATTTGACATCTTTGACATTTGCCATCTTGAAATTTGTCATTTTTGACATTTTTCATGGTGAGACTTTTCATTTTTGACATTTAGCATTGTGACATTTGTCAGTTTTGACATTTGCCATCTTAAAATTTGTCATTTTTGACATTTTTCATGGTGACACTTTTCATTTTTGACATTTAGCATTGTGACATTTGTCAGTTTTGACATTTGCCATCTTAAAATTTGTCATTTTTGACATTTTTTATGGTGACACTTTTCATTTTTGACATTTAGCATTGTGACATTTGTCATTTGACATCTTTGACATTTGCCATCTTAAAATTTGTTATTTTTGACATTTTTCATGGTGACACTTTTCATTTTTGACATTTAGCATTGTGACATTTGTCAGTTTTGACATTTGGCATCTTGTAATTTGTCATTTTTGACATTTTTCATGGTGACACTTTTCATTTTTGACATTTAGCATTGTGACATTTGTCATTTGACATCTTAGACATTTGCCATCTTGAAATTTGTCATTTTTGACACTTTTCATTTTTGACATTTAGCATTGTGACATTTGTCATTTGACATCTTTGACATTTGCCATCTTGAAATTTGTCATTTTTGACATTTTTCATGGTGACACTTTTCATTTTTGACATTTAGCATTGTGACATTTGTCAGTTTTGACATTTGCCATCTTGAAATTTGTCATTTTTGACATTTTTCATGGTGACACTTTTCATTTTTGACATTTAGCATTGTGACATTTGTCATTTGACATCTTTGACATTTGCCATCTTGAAATTTGTCATTTTTGACATTTTTCATGGTGACACTTTTCATTTTTGACATTTAGCATTGTGACATGTGTCATTTGACATCTTTGACATTTGCCATCTTGAAATTTGTCATTTTTGACATTTAGCATTGTGACATTTGTCATTTGACATCTTTGACATTTGCCATCTTGAAATTTGTTATTTTTGACATTTTTCATGGTGACACTTTTCATTTTTGACATTTAGCATTGTGACATTTGTCAGTTTTGACATTTGCCATCTTGAAATTTGTCATTTTTGACATTTAACATTGTGACATTTGTCATTTGACATCTTTGACATTTGCCATCTTGAAATTTGTCATTTTTGACATTTTTCATGGTGACACTTTTCATTTTTGACATTTAGCATTGTGACATTTGTCATTTGACATCTTTGACATTTGCCATCTTGAAATTTGTCATTTTTGACATTTTTCATGGTGACACTTTTCATTTTTGACATTTAGCATTGTAACATTTGTCATTTTTGATATTTGCCATCTTGAAATTTGTCATTCTTGACATTTTTCATGGTGACACTTTTCATTTTTGACATTTAGCATTGTGACATTTGTCATTTGACATCTTTGATATTTGCCATCTTGAAATTTGTTATTTTTGACATTTTTCATGGTGACACTTTTTATTTTTGACATTTAGCATTGTGACATTTGTCATTTGACATCTTTGACATTTGCCATCTTGAAATTTGTCATTTTTGACATTTAGCATTGTGACATTTGTCATTTGACATCTTTGACATTTGCCATCTTAAAATTTGTTATTTTTGACATTTTTCATGGTGACACTTTTCATTTTTGACATTTAGCATTGTGACATTTGTCAGTTTTGACATTTGCCATCTTGTAATTTGTCATTTTTGACCTTTTTCATGGTGACACTTTTCATTTTTGACATTTGGCATTGTGACATTTGTCATTTGACATCTTTGACATTTGCCATCTTGAAATTTGTCATTTTTGACATTTAGCATTGTGACATTTGTCATTTGACATCTTTGACATTTGCCATCTTAAAATTTGTTATTTTTGACATTTTTCATGGTGACACTTTTCATTTTTGACATTTAGCATTGTGACATTTGTCATTTGACATCTTTGACATTTGCCATCTTGAAATTTGTCATTTTTGACATTTAGCATTGTGACATTTGTCATTTGACATCTTTGACATTTGCCATCTTAAAATTTGTTATTTTTGACATTTTTCATGGTGACACTTTTCATTTTTGACATTTAGCATTGTGACATTTGTCATTTGACATCTTTGACATTTGCCATCTTGAAATTTGTCATTTTTGACATTTAGCATTGTGACATTTGTCATTTGACATCTTTGACATTTGCCATCTTAAAATTTGTTATTTTTGACATTTTTCATGGTGACACTTTTCATTTTTGACATTTAGCATTGTGACATTTGTCAGTTTTGACATTTGCCATCTTGAAATTTGTTATTTTTGACATTTTTCATGGTGACACTTTTCATTTTTGACATTTAGCATTGTGACATTTGTCAGTTTTGACATTTGCCATCTTGAAATTTGTCATTTTTGACATTTAACATTGTGACATTTGTCATTTGACATCTTTGACATTTGCCATCTTGAAATTCGTCATTTTTGACATTTTTCATGGTGACACTTTTCATTTTTGACATTTAGCATTGTGACATTTGTCATTTGACATCTTTGACATTTGCCATCTTGAAATTTATCATTTTTGACATTTTTCATGGTGACACTTTTCATTTTTGACATTTGGCATTGTGACATTTGTCAGTTTTAACATTTGCATCTTGAAATTTGTCATTTTTGACATTTTTCATGGTGACACTTTTCATTTTTGACATTTAGCATTGTGACATTTGTCATTTGACATCTTTGACACTTGCCATCTTGAAATTTGTTATTTTTGACATTTTTCATGGTGACACTTTTTATTTTTGACATTTAGCATTGTGACATTTGTCATTTTTGATATTTGCCATTTTGAAATTTGTCATTCTTGACATTTTTCATGGTGACACTTTTCATTTTTGACATTTAGCATATCTTTGATATTTGCCATCTTGAAATTTGTTATTTTTGACATTTTTCATGGTGACACTTTTCATTTTTGACATTTAGCATTGTGACATTTGTCATTTGACATCTTTAACATTTGCCATTTTGAAATTTGTCATTTTTGACATTTTTCATGGTGACACTTTTTATTTTTGACATTTAGCATTGTGACATTTGTCATTTGACATCTTTGACATTTGCCATCTTGAAATTTGTCATTTTTGACATTTAGCATTCTGACATTTGTCATTTGACATCTTGGACATTTGCCATCTTGAAATTTGTCATTTTTGACATTTTTCATGGTGACACTTATCATTTTTGACATTTAGCATTGTGACATTTGTCAGTTTTGATATTTGCCATCTTGAAATTTGTCATTTTTGACATTTTTTATGGTGACCCTTTTCATTTTTGACATTTAGCATTGTGACATTTGTCATTTAACATCTTTGACATTTGCCATCTTGAAATTTGTTATTTTTGACATTTTTCATGGTGACTTTTTTCATTTTTGACATTTAGCATTGTGACATTTGTCATTTGACATCTTTGACATTTGCCATCTTGAAATTTGTCATTTTTGACATTTTTCATGGTGACACTTTTCATTTTTGACATTTAGCATTGTGACATTTGTCATTTGACATCTTTGACATTTGCCATCTTGAAATTTGTTATTTTTGACATTTTTCATGGTGACACTTATCATTTTTGACATTTAGCATTGTGACATTTGTCATTTGACATCTTTGACATTTGCCATCTTGAAATTTGTCATTTTTGACATTTTTCATGGTGACACTTTTCACTTTTGACATTTAGCATTGTGACATTTGTCATTTGACATCTTTGACATTTGCCATCTTGAAATTTGTCATTCTTGACATTTAGCATTGTGACATTTGTCATTTGACATCTTTGATATTTGCCATCTTGAAATTTGTCATTTTTGACATTTTTCATGGTGACACTTTTCATTTTTGACATTTAGCATTGTGACATTTGTCATTTAACATCTTTGACATTTGCCATCTTGAAATTTGTTATTTTTGACATTTTTCATGGTGACACTTTTTATTTTTGACATTTAGCATTGTGACATTTGTCATTTGACATCTTTGATATTTGCCATTTTGAAATTTGTCATTTTTGACATTTTTCATGGTGACACTTTTCATTTTTGACATTTAGCATTGTGACATTTGTCATTTGACATCTTTGATATTTGCCACCTTGAAATTTGTTATTTTTGACATTTTTCATGGTGACGCTTTTCATTATTGACATTTAGCATTGTGACATTTGTCATTTGACATCTTTGACATTTGCCATCTTGAAATTTGTCATTTTTGACATTTTTCATGGTGACACTTTTCATTTTTGACATTTAGCATTGTGACATTTGTCATTTGACATCTTTGACATTTGCCATCTTGAAATTTGTTATTTTTGACATTTTTCATGGTGACACTTATCATTTTTGACATTTAGCATTGTGACATTTGTCATTTGACATCTTTGACATTTGCCATCTTGAAATTTGTCATTTTTGACATATTTCATGGTGACACTTTTCACTTTTGACATTTAGCATTGTGACATTTGCCATCTTGAAATTTGTCATTTTTGACATTTAGCATTGTGACATTTGTCATTTGACATCTTTGACATTTGCCATCTTGAAATTTGTTATTTTTGACATTTTTCATGGTGACACTTTTCATTTTTGACATTTAGCATTGTGACATTTGTCATTTGACATCTTTGATATTTGCCATCTTGAAATTTGTTATTTTTGACATTTTTCATGGTGACGCTTTTCATTATTGACATTTAGCATTGTGACATTTGTCATTTGACATCTTTGACATTTGCCATCTTGAAATTTGTCATTTTTGACATTTTTCATGGTGACACTTTTCATTTTTGACATTTAGCATTGTGACATTTGTCATTTGACATCTTTGACATTTGCCATCTTGAAATTTGTTATTTTTGACATTTTTCATGGTGACACTTATCATTTTTGACATTTAGCATTGTGACATTTGTCATTTGACATCTTTGACATTTGCTATCTTGAAATTTGTCATTTTTGACATATTTCATGGTGACACTTTTCACTTTTGACATTTAGCATTGTGACATTTGCCATCTTGAAATTTGTCATTTTTGACATTTAGCATTGTGACATTTGTCATTTGACATCTTTGACATTTGCCATCTTGAAATTTGTTATTTTTGACATTTTTCATGGTGACACTTTTCATTTTTGACATTTAGCATTGTGACATTTGTCAGTTTTGACATTTGCCATCTTGAAATTTGTCATTTTTGACATTTTTCATGGTGACACTTTTCATTTTTGACATTTAGCATTGTAACATTTGTCATTTGACATCTTTGACATTTGCCATCTTGAAATTTGTTATTTTTGACATTTTTCATGGTGACACTTTTCATTTTTGACATTTGGCATTGTGACATTTGTCATTTGACATCTTTGACATTTGCCATCTTGAAATTTGTTATTTTTGACATTTTTCATAGTGAGACTTTTCATTTTTGACATTTAGCATTGTGACATTTGTCAGTTTTGACATTTGCCATCTTGAAATTTGTCATTTTTGACATTTTTCATGGTGACACTTTTCATTTTTGACATTTAGCATTGTGAAATTTGTCATTTGACATCTTTGACATTTGCCATCTTGAAATTTGTCATTTTTGACATTTAGCATTGTGACATTTGTCATTTGACATCTTTGACATTTGCCATCTTGAAATTTGTTATTTTTGACATTTTTCATAGTGACACTTTTCATTTTTGACATTCAGCATTGTGACATTTGTCAGTTTTGACATTTGCCATCTTGAAATTTGTCATTTTTGACATTTTTCATGGTGACACTTTTCATTTTTGACATTTAGCATTGTGACATTTGTCATATGACATCTTTGACATTTGCCATCTTGAAATTTGTCATTTTTGACATTTAATGGTGACACTTTTCATTTTTGAAATTTAGCATTGTGACATTTCTCAGTTTTGACATTTGCCATCTTGAAATTTTTCATTTTTGACATTTTTCATGGTGACACTTTTCATTTTTGACATTTAGCATTGTGACATTTGTCATTTGACATCTTAGACATTTGCCATCTTGAAATTTGTCATTTTTGACACTTTTCATTTTTGACATTTAGCATTGTGACATTTGTCAGTTTTGACATTTGCCATCTTGAAATTTGTCATTTTTGACATTTAGCATTGTGACATTTGTCATTTGACATCTTTGACATTTGCCATCTTGAAATTTGTCATTTTTGACATTTTTCATGGTGACACTTTTCATTTTTGACATTTAGCATTGTGACATTTGTCATTTGACATCTTTGACATTTGCCATCTTGAAATTTGTCATTTTTGACATTTTTCATGGTGACACTTTTCATTTTTGACATTTAGCATTGTGACATTTGTCAGTTTTGACATTTGTCATCTTGAAGTTTGTCATTTTTGACATTTTTCATGGTGACACTTTTCATTTTTGACATTTAGCATTGTGACATTTGTCATTTGACATCTTTGACATTTGCCATCTTGAAATTTGTCATTTTTGACATTTTTTATGGTGACCCTTTTCATTTTTGACATTTAGCATTGTGACATTTGTCATTTGACATCTTTGACATTTGCCATCTTGAAATTTGTTATTTTTGACATTTTTCATGGTGACACTTTTCATTTTTGACATTTAGCATTGTGACATTTGTCATTTGACATCTTTGACATTTGCCATCTTGAAATTTGTCATTTTTGACAATTTTCATGGTGACACTTTTCATTTTTGACATTTAGCATTGTGACATTTGTCATTTGACATCTTTGACATTTGCCATCTTGAAATTTGTTATTTTTGACATTTTTCATGGTGACACTTATCATTTTTGACATTTAGCATTGTGACATTTGTCATTTGACATCTTTGACATTTGCCATCTTGAAATTTGTCATTTTTGACATTTTTCATGGTGACACTTTTCACTTTTGACATTTAGCATTGTGACATTTGTCAGTTTTGACATTTGCCATCTTGAAATTTGTCATTTGTGACATTGTTCATGGTGACACTTTTCATTTTTGACATTTAGCATTGTGACATTTATCATTTGACATCTTTGACATTTGCCATCTTGAAATTTGTCATTTTTGAGATTTTTCATGGTGACACTTTTCATTTTTGACATTTAGCATTGTAACATTTGTCATTTGACATCTTTGACATTTGCCATCTTAAAATGTGTTATTTTTGACATTTTTCATGGTGACACTTTTCATTTTTGACATTTAGCATTGTGACATTTGTCAGTTTTGACATTTGCCATCTTAAAATTTGTCATTTTTGACATTTTTCATGGTGACACTTTTCATTTTTGACATTTAGCATTGTGACATTTGTCATTTGACATCTTTGACATTTGCCATCTTGAAATTTGTTATTTTTGACATTTAGCATTGTGACATTTGTCAGTTTTGACATTTGCCATCTTGTAATTTGTCATTTTTGACATTTTTCATGGTGACACTTTTCATTTTTGACATTTAGCATTGTGACATTTGTCATTTGACATCTTAGACATTTGCCATCTTGAAATTTGTCATTTTTGACACTTTTCATTTTTGACATTTAGCATTGTGACATTTGTCATTTGACATCTTTGACATTTGCCATCTTGAAATTTGTCATTTTTGACATTTTTCATGGTGACACTTTTCATTTTTGACATTTAGCATTGTGACATTTGTCAGGTTTGACATTTGCCATCTTGAAATTTGTCATTTTTGACATTTTTCATGGTGACACTTTTCATTTTTGACATTTAGCATTGTGACATTTGTCATTTGACATCTTTGACATTTGCCATCTTGAAATTTGTCATTTTTGACATTTTTCATGGTGACACTTTTCATTTTTGACATTTAGCATTGTGACATGTGTTATTTGACATCTTTGACATTTGCCATCTTGAAATTTGTCATTTTTTAAAATTTAGCATTGTGACATTTGTCATTTGACATCTTTGACATTTGCCATCTTGAAATTTGTTATTTTTGACATTTTTCATGGTGACACTTTTCATTTTTGACATTTAGCATTGTGACATTTGTCAGTTTTGACATTTGCCATCTTGAAATTTGTCATTTTTGACATTTAACATTGTGACATTTGTCATTTGACATCTTTGACATTTGCCATCTTGAAATTTGTCATTTTTGACATTTTTCATGGTGACACTTTTCATTTTTGACATTTAGCATTGTGACATTTGTCATTTGACATCTTTGACATTTGCCATCTTGAAATTTGTCATTTTTGACATTTTTCATGGTGACACTTTTCATTTTTGACATTTGGCATTGTGACATTTGTCAGTTTTAACATTTGCATCTTGAAATTTGTCATTTTTGACATTTTTCATGGTGACACTTTTCATTTTTGACATTTAGCATTGTGACATTTGTCATTTGACATCTTTGACACTTGCCATTTTGAAATTTGTTATTTTTGACATTTTTCATGGTGACACTTTTCATTTTTGACATTTAGCATTGTGACATTTGTCATTTTTGATATTTGCCATCTTGAAATTTGTCATTCTTGACATTTTTCATGGTGACACTTTTCATTTTTGACATTTAGCATTGTGACATTTCTCATTTGACATCTTTGATATTTGCCATCTTGAAATTTGTTATTTTTGACATTTTTCATGGTGACACTTTTCATTTTTGACATTTAGCATTGTGACATTTGTCATTTGACATCTTTGACATTTGCCATCTTGAAATTTGTCATTTTTGACATTTAGCATTGTGACATTTGTCATTTGACATCTTTGACATTTGCCATCTTAAAATTTGTTATTTTTGACATTTTTCATGGTGACACTTTTCATTTTTGACATTTAGCATTGTGACATTTGTCAGTTTTGACATTTGCCATCTTGTAATTTGTCATTTTTGACATTTTTCATGGTGACACTTTTCATTTTTGACATTTAGCATTGTGACATTTGTCATTTGATATCTTAGACAGCTGCCATCTTGAAATTTGTCATTTTTGACACTTTTCATTTTTGACATTTAGCATTGTGACATTTGTCATTTGACATCTTTGACATTTGCCATCTTGAAATTTGTCATTTTTGACATTTTTCATGGTGACACTTTTCATTTTTGACATTTAGCATTGTGACATTTGTCAGTTTTGACATTTGCCATCTTGAAATTTGTCATTTTTGACATTTTTCATGGTGACACTTTTCATTTTTGACATTTAGCATTGTGACATTTGTCATTTGACATCTTTGACATTTGCCATCTTGAAATTTGTCATTTTTGACATTTTTCATGGTGACACTTTTTATTTTTGACATTTAGCATTGTGACATGTGTCATTTGACATCTTTGACATTTGCCATCTTGAAATTTGTCATTTTTGACATTTAGCATTGTGACATTTGTCATTTGACATCTTTGACATTTGCCATCTTGAAATTTGTTATTTTTGACATTTTTCATGGTGACACTTTTCATTTTTGACATTTAGCATTGTGACATTTGTCAGTTTTGACATTTGCCATCTTGAAATTTGTCATTTTTGACATTTAACATTGTGACATTTGTCATTTGACATCTTTGACATTTGCCATCTTGAAATTCGTCATTTTTGACATTTTTCATGGTGACACTTTTCATTTTTGACATTTAGCATTGTGACATTTGTCATTTGACATCTTTGATATTTGCCATCTTGAAATTTGTCATTCTTGACATTTTTCATGGTGACACTTTTCATTTTTGACATTTAGCATTGTGACATTTGTCATTTGACATCTTTGATATTTGCCATTTTGAAATTTGTTATTTTTGACATTTTTCATGGTGACACTTTTCATTTTTGACATTTAGCATTGTGACATTTGTCATTTGACATCTTTAACATTTGCCATTTTGAAATTTGTCATTTTTGACATTTTTCATGGTGACACTTTTTATTTTTGACATTTAGCATTGTGACATTTGTCATTTGACATCTTTGACATTTGCCATCTTGAAATTTGTCATTTTTGACATTTAGCATTCTGACATTTGTCATTTGACATCTTGGACATTTGCCATCTTGAAATTTGTCATTTTTGACATTTTTCATGGTGACACTTATCATTTTTGACATTTAGCATTGTGACATTTGTCAGTTTTGATATTTGCCATCTTGAAATTTGTCATTTTTGACATTTTTTATGGTGACCCTTTTCATTTTTGACATTTAGCATTGTGACATTTGTCATTTAACATCTTTGACATTTGCCATCTTGAAATTTGTTATTTTTGACATTTTTCATGGTGACACTTTTCATTTTTGACATTTAGCATTGTGACATTTGTCATTTGACATCTTTGATATTTGCCATCTTGAAATTTGTCATTTTTGACATTTTTCATGGTGACACTATTCATTTTTGACATTTAGCATTGTGACATTTGTCATTTGACATCTTTGACATTTGCCATCTTGAAATTTGTTATTTTTGACATTTTTCATGGTGACACTTATCATTTTTGACATTTAGCATTGTGACATTTGTCATTTGACATCTTTGACATTTGCCATCTTGAAATTTGTCATTTTTGACATTTTTCATGGTGACACTTTTCACTTTTGACATTTAGCATTGTGACATTTGTCATTTGACATCTTTGACATTTGCCATCTTGAAATTTGTCATTCTTGACATTTAGCATTGTGACATTTGTCATTTGACATCTTTGATATTTGCCATCTTGAAATTTGTCATTTTTGACATTTTTCATGGTGACACTTTTCATTTTTGACATTTAGCATTGTGACATTTGTCATTTAACATCTTTGACATTTGCCATCTTGAAATTTGTTATTTTTGACATTTTTCATGGTGACACTTTTCATTTTTGACATTTAGCATTGTGACATTTGTCATTTGACATCTTTGATATTTGCCATTTTGAAATTTGTCATTTTTGACATTTTTCATGGTGACACTTTTCATTTTTGACATTTAGCATTGTGACATTTGTCATTTGACATCTTTGATATTTGCCATCTTGAAATTTGTTATTTTTGACATTTTTCATGGTGACGCTTTTCATTATTGACATTTAGCATTGTGACATTTGTCATTTGACATCTTTGACATTTGTTATCTTGAAATTTGTCATTTTTGACATTTTTCATGGTGACACTTTTTATTTTTGACATTTAGCATTGTGACATTTGTCATTTGACATCTTTGACATTTGCCATCTTGAAATTTGTTATTTTTGACATTTTTCATGGTGACACTTATCATTTTTGACATTAAGCATTGTGACATTTGTCATTTGACATCTTTGACATTTGCCATCTTGAAATTTGTTATTTTTGACATTTTTCATGGTGACACTTTTCATTTTTGACATTTAGCATTGTGACATTTGTCAGTTTTGACATTTGCCATCTTGAAATTTGTCATTTTTGACATTTTTCATGGTGACACTTTTCATTTTTGACATTTAGCATTGTGACATTTGTCAATTGACATCTTTGACATTTGCCATCTTGAAATTTGTTATTTTTGACATTTTTCATGGTGACACTTTTCATTTTTGACATTTAGCATTGTGACATTTGTCATTTGACATCTTTGACATTTGCCATCTTGAAATTTGTCATTTTTAGCATTTTTCATGGTGACACTTTTCATTTTTGACATTTAGCATTGTAACATTTGTCATTTGACATCTTTGACATTTGCCATCTTGAAATTTGTTATTTTTGACATTTTTCATGGTGACACTTTTCATTTTTGACATTTGGCATTGTGACATTTGTCATTTGACATCTTTGACATTTGCCATCTTAAAATTTGTTATTTTTGACATTTTTTATAGTGAGACTTTTCATTTTTGACATTTAGCATTGTGACATTTGTCAGTTTTGACATTTGCCATCTTGAAATTTGTCATTTTTGACATTTTTCATGGTGACACTTTTCATTTTTGACATTTAGCATTGTGAAATTTGTCATTTGACATCTTTGACATTTGCCATCTTGAAATTTGTCATTTTTGACATTTAGCATTGTGACATTTGTCATTTGACATCTTTGACATTTGCCATCTTGAAATTTGTTATTTTTGACATTTTTCATAGTGACACTTTTCATTTTTGACATTTAGCATTGTGACATTTGTCATTTGACATCTTTGATATTTGCCATCTTGAAAGTTGTCATTTTTGACATTTTTCATTGTGACACTTTTCATTTTTGACATTTAGCATTGTGACATTTGTAATTTGACATCTTTGACATTTGCCATCCTGAAATTTGTCATTTTTGACATTTTTCATGGTGACACTTTTCATTTTTGACATTTATCATTGTGACATTTGTCATATTCGACATCTTTGACATTTGCCATGCTGAAATTTGTTATTTTTGACATTTTTCATGGTGACACTTTTCATTTTTGACATTTAGCATTGTGACATTTGTCATTTGACATCTTAGACAGCTGCCATCTTGAAATTTGTCATTTTTGACACTTTTCATTTTTGACATTTAGCATTGTGACATTTGTCATTTGACATCTTTGACATTTGCCATCTTGAAATTTGTCATTTTTGACATTTTTTATGGTGACACTTTTCATTTTTGACATTTAGCATTGTGACATTTGTCAGTTTTGACATTTGCCATCTTGAAATTTGTCATTTTTGACATTTTTCATGGTGACACTTTTCATTTTTGACATTTAGCATTGTGACATTTGTCATTTGACATCTTTGACATTTGCCATCTTGAAATTTGTCATTTTTGACATTTTTCATGGTGACACTTTTTATTTTTGACATTTAGCATTGTGACATGTGTCATTTAACATCTTTGACATTTGCCATCTTGAAATTTGTCATTTTTGACATTTAGCATTGTGACATTTGTCATTTGACATCTTTGACATTTGCCATCTTGAAATTTGTTATTTTTGACATTTTTCATGGTGACACTTTTCATTTTTGACATTTAGCATTGTGACATTTGTCAGTTTTGACATTTGCCATCTTGAAATTTGTCATTTTTGACATTTAACATTGTGACATTTGTCATTTGACATCTTTGACATTTGCCATCTTGAAATTCGTCATTTTTGACATTTTTCATGGTGACACTTTTCATTTTTGACATTTAGCATTGTGACATTTGTCATTTGACATCTTTGACATTTGCCATCTTGAAATTTGTCATTTTTGACATTTTTCATGGTGACACTTTTCATTTTTGACATTTGGCATTGTGACATTTGTCAGTTTTAACATTTGCATCTTGAAATTTGTCATTTTTGACATTTTTAATGGTGACACTTTTCATTTTTGACATTTAGCATTGTGACATTTGTCATTTGACATCTTTGACACTTGCCATCTTGAAATTTGTTATTTTTGACATTTTTCATAGTGACACTTTTCATTTTTGACATTTAGCATTGTGACATTTGTCATTTTTGATATTTGCCATCTTGAAATTTGTCATTCTTGACATTTTTCATGGTGACACTTTTCATTTTTGACATTTAGCATTGTGACATTTGTCATTTGACATCTTTGATATTTGCCATCTTGAAATTTGTTATTTTTGACATTTTTCATGGTGACACTTTTCATTTTTGACATTTAGCATTGTGACATTTGTCATTTGACATCTTTAACATTTGCCATTTTGAAATTTGTCATTTTTGACATTTTTCATGGTGACACTTTTTATTTTTGACATTTAGCATTGTGACATTTGTCATTTGACATCTTTGACATTTGCCATCTTGAAATTTGTCATTTTTGACATTTAGCATTCTGACATTTGTCATTTGACATCTTGGACATTTGCCATCTTGAAATTTGTCATTTTTGACATTTTTCATGGTGACACTTATCATTTTTGACATTTAGCATTGTGACATTTGTCAGTTTTGATATTTGCCATCTTGAAATTTGTCATTTTTGACATTTTTTATGGTGACCCTTTTCATTTTTGACATTTAGCATTGTGACATTTGTCATTTAACATCTTTGACATTTGCCATCTTGAAATTTGTTAATTTTGACATTTTTCATGGTGACACTTTTCATTTTTGACATTTAGCATTGTGACATTTGTCATTTGACATCTTTGACATTTGCCATCTTGAAATTTGTCATTTTTGACATTTTTCATGGTGACACTTTTCATTTTTGACATTTAGCATTGTGACATTTGCCATCTTGAAATTTGTCATTTTTGACATTTAGCATTGTGACATTTGTCATTTGACATCTTTGACATTTGGCATCTTGAAATTTGTTATTTTTGACATTTTTCATGGTGACACTTTTCATTTTTGACATTTAGCATTGTGACATTTGTCAGTTTTGACATTTGCCATCTTGAAATTTGTCATTTTTGACATTTTTCATGGAGACACTTTTCATTTTTGACATTTAGCATTGTGACATTTGTCAATTGACATCTTTGACATTTGCCATCTTGAAATTTGTTATTTTTGACATTTTTCATGGTGACACTTTTCATTTTTGACATTTAGCATTGTGACATTTGTCATTTGACATCTTTGACATTTGCCATCTTGAAATTTGTCATTTTTAGCATTTTTCATAGTGACACTTTTCATTTTTGACATTTAGCATTGTAACATTTGTCATTTGACATCTTTGACATTTGCCATCTTGAAATTTGTTATTTTTGACATTTTTCATGGTGACACTTTTCATTTTTGACATTTGGCATTGTGACATTTGTCATTTGACATCTTTGACATTTGCCATCTTAAAATTTGTTATTTTTGACATTTTTCATAGTGAGACTTTTCATTTTTGACATTTAGCATTGTGACATTTGTCAGTTTTGACATTTGCCATCTTGAAATTTGTCATTTTTGACATTTTTCATGGTGACACTTTTCATTTTTGACATTTAGCATTGTGAAATTTGTCATTTGACATCTTTGACATTTGCCATCTTGAAATTTGTCATTTTTGACATTTAGCATTGTGACATTTGTCATTTGACATCTTTGACATTTGCCATCTTGAAATTTGTTATTTTTGACATTTTTCATAGTGACACTTTTCATTTTTGACATTTAGCATTGTGACATTTGTCATTTGACATCTTTGATATTTGCCATCTTGAAAGTTGTCATTTTTGACATTTTTCATTGTGACACTTTTCATTTTTGACATTTAGCATTGTGACATTTGTAATTTGACATCTTTGACATTTGCCATCTTGAAATTTGTCATTTTTGACATTTTTCATGGTGACACTTTTCATTTTTGACATTTATCATTGTGACATTTGTCATATTCGACATCTTTGACATTTGCCATCCTGAAATTTGTTATTTTTGACATTTTTCATGGTGACACTTTTCATTTTTGACATTTAGCATTGTGACATTTGTCATTTGACATCTTTGACATTTGCCATCTTGAAATTTGTCATTATTGACATTTTTCATGGGGACACTTTTCATTTTTGACATTTAGCATTGTGACATTTGTCATTTGACATCTTTGACATTTGCCATCTTGAAATTTGTCATTTTTGACATTTTTTATGGTGACACTTTTCATTTTTGACATTTAGCATTGTGACATTTGTCATTTGACATCTTTGACATTTGCCATCTTGAAATTTGTCATTTTTGACATTTTTTACGGTGACACTTATCATTTTTGACATTTAGCATTGTGACATTTGTCATTTGACATCTTAGACATTTGCCATCTTGAAATTTGTCATTTTTGACACTTTTCATTTTTGACATTTAGCATTGCGACATTTGTCATTTGACATCTTTGACATTTGCCATCTTGAAATTTGTCATTTTTGACATTTAGCATTGTGACATTTGTCATTTGACATCTTGGACATTTGCCATCTTGAAATTTGTCATTTTTGACATTTTTCATGGTGACACTTATTATTTTTGACATTTAGCATTGTGACATTTGTCATTTGACATCTTTGACATTTGCCATCTTTGAAATTTGTCATTTTTGACATTTAGCATTGTGACATTTGTCATTTGACATCTTTGACATTTGCCATGTTGAAATTTGTTATTTTTGATATTTTTCATGGTGACACTTTTCATTTTTGACATTTAGCATTGTGACATTTGTCATTTGACATCTTTGACATTTGCCATCTTGAAATTTGTCATTTTTGACATTTTTCATGGTGACACTTTTCATTTTTGACATTTAGCATTGTGACATTTGTCATTTGACATCTTTGACATTTGCCATCTTGAAATTTGTCATTTTTGACATTTAGCATTATGATATTTGTCATTTGACATCTTTGATATTTGCCATCTTAAAATTTGTCATTTTTGACATTTTTCATGGTGACACTTTTCATTTTTGACATTTAGCATTGTGACATTTGTCATTTGACATCTTTGACCTTTGCCATCTTGAAATTTGTCATTTTTGACATTTTTCATGGTGACACTTTTTATTTTTGACATTTAGCATTGTGACATTTGTCATATTCGACATCTTTGACATTTGCCATCTTGAAATTTGTCATTTTTGACATTTTTTATGGTGACACTTTTTATTTTTGACATTTAGCATTGTGACATTTGTCATTTGACATCTTTGACATTTGCCATCTTGAAATTTGTCATTATTGACATTTTTTATGGGGACACTTTTCATTTTTGACATTTAGCATTGTGACATTTGTCATTTGACATCTTTGACATTTGCCATCTTGAAATTTGTCATTTTTGACATTTTTTACGGTGACACTTATCATTTTTGACATTTAGCATTGTGACATTTGTCATTTGACATCTTAGACATTTGCCATCTTGAAATTTGTCATTTTTGACACTTTTCATTTTTGACATTTAGCATTGTGACATTTGTCATTTGACATCTTTGACATTTGCCATCTTGAAATTTGTCATTTTTGACATTTAGCATTGTGACATTTGTCATTTGACATCTTGGACATTTGCCATCTTGAAATTTGTCATTTTTGACATTTTTCATGGTGACACTTATTATTTTTGACATTTAGCATTGTGACATTTGTCATTTGACATCTTTGACATTTGCCATCTTGAAATTTGTCATTTTTGACATTTAGCATTGTGACATTTGTCATTTGACATCTTTGACATTTGCCATGTTGAAATTTGTTATTTTTGACATTTTTCATGGTGACACTTTTCATTTTTGACATTTAGCATTGTGACATTTGTCATTTGACATCTTTGACATTTGCCATCTTGAAATTTGTCATTTTTGACATTTT
The DNA here is from genome assembly GCA_964028335.1 of Altica lythri. Lineage (NCBI taxonomy): Eukaryota > Metazoa > Arthropoda > Insecta > Coleoptera > Chrysomelidae > Altica > Altica lythri. The sequence continues at coordinate 8,565,436 of OZ034800.1, read as the reverse complement.
TCATGGTGACACTTTTCATTTTTGACATTTAGCATTGTGACATTTGTCATTTGACATCTTTGACATTTGCCATCTTGAAATTTGTCATTTTTGACATTTAGCATTATGATATTTGTCATTTGACATCTTTGATATTTGCCATCTTGAAATTTGTCATTTTTGACATTTTTCATGGTGACACTTTTCATTTTTGACATTTAGCATTGTGACATTTGTCATTTGACATCTTTGACCTTTGCCATCTTGAAATTTGTCATTTTTGACATTTTTCATGGTGACACTTTTTATTTTTGACATTTAGCATTGTGACATTTGTCATATTCGACATCTTTGACATTTGCCATCTTGAAATTTGTCATTTTTGACATTTTTTATGGTGACACTTTTTATTTTTGACATTTAGCATTGTGACATTTGTCATTTGACATCTTGAAATTTGTCATTATTGACATTTTTTATGGGGACACTTTTCATTTTTGACATTTAGCATTGTGACATTTGTCATTTGACATCTTTGACATTTGCCATCTTGAAATTTGTCATTTTTGATATTTTTCATAGTGACACTTTTCATTTTTGACATTTAGCATTGTGACATTTGTCATTTGACATCTTTGATATTTGCCATCTTGAAATTTGTCATTTTTGACATTTTTCACGGTGACACTTTTCATTTTTGACATTTAGCATTGTGACATTTGTCATTTGACATCTTAGACATTTGCCATCTTGAAATTTGTTATTTTTGACACTTTTTATTTTTGACATTTAGCATTGTGACATTTGTCATCTGACATCTTTGATATTTGCCATCTTGAAATTTGTCATTTTTGACATTTTTTATGGTGACACTTTTCATTTTTGACATTTAGCATTGTGACATTTGTCATTTGACATCTTGGACATTTGCAATCTTGAAATTTGTCATTTTTGACATTTTTCATGGTGACACTTATCATTTTTGACATTTAGCATTGTGACATTTGTCATTTGACATCTTTGACATTTGCCATCTTGAAATTTGTCATTTTTGACATTTTTCATTGTGACACTTTTCATTTTTGACATTTAGCATTGTGACATTTGTCATTTGACATCTTTGACATTTGCCATCTTGAAATTTGTCATTTTTGACATTTAGCATTGTGACATTTGTCATATTCGACATCTTTGACATTTGCCATCTTGAAATTTGTCATTTTTGACATTTTTTATGGTGACACTTTTTATTTTTGACATTTAGCATTGTGACATTTGTCATTTGACATCTTTGACATTTGCCATCTTGAAATTTGTCATTATTGACATTTTTTATGGGGACACTTTTCATTTTTGACATTTAGCATTGTGACATTTGTCATTTGACATCTTTGACATTTGCCATCTTGAAATTTGTCATTTTTGACATTTTTTACGGTGACACTTATCATTTTTGACATTTAGCATTGTGACATTTGTCATTTGACATCTTAGACATTTGCCATCTTGAAATTTGTCATTTTTGACACTTTTCATTTTTGACATTTAGCATTGTGACATTTGTCATTTGACATCTTTGACATTTGCCATCTTGAAATTTGTCATTTTTGACATTTAGCATTGTGACATTTGTCATTTGACATCTTGGACATTTGCCATCTTGAAATTTGTCATTTTTGACATTTTTCATGGTGACACTTATTATTTTTGACATTTAGCATTGTGACATTTGTCATTTGACATCTTTGACATTTGCCATCTTGAAATTTGTCATTTTTGACATTTAGCATTGTGACATTTGTCATTTGACATCTTTGACATTTGCCATGTTGAAATTTGTTATTTTTGACATTTTTCATGGTGACACTTTTCATTTTTGACATTTAGCATTGTGACATTTGTCATTTGACATCTTTGACATTTGCCATCTTGAAATTTGTCATTTTTGACATTTTTCATGGTGACACTTTTCATTTTTGACATTTAGCATTGTGACATTTGTCATTTGACATCTTTGACATTTGCCATCTTGAAATTTGTCATTTTTGACATTTAGCATTATGATATTTGTCATTTGACATCTTTGATATTTGCCATCTTGAAATTTGTCATTTTTGACATTTTTCATGGTGACACTTTTCATTTTTGACATTTAGCATTGTGACATTTGTCATTTGACATCTTTGACCTTTGCCATCTTGAAATTTGTCATTTTTGACATTTTTCATGGTGACACTTTTTATTTTTGACATTTAGCATTGTGACATTTGTCATATTCGACATCTTTGACATTTGCCATCTTGAAATTTGTCATTTTTGACATTTTTTATGGTGACACTTTTTATTTTTGACATTTAGCATTGTGACATTTGTCATTTGACATCTTTGACATTTGCCATCTTGAAATTTGTCATTATTGACATTTTTTATGGAGACACTTTTCATTTTTGACATTTAGCATTGTGACATTTGTCATTTGACATCTTTGACATTTGCCATCTTGAAATTTGTCATTTTTGATATTTTTCATAGTGACACTTTTCATTTTTGACATTTAGCATTGTGACATTTGTCATTTGACATCTTTGATATTTGCCATCTTGAAATTTGTCATTTTTGACATTTTTCACGGTGACACTTTTCATTTTTGACATTTAGCATTGTGACATTTGTCATTTGACATCTTAGACATTTGCCATCTTGAAATTTGTTATTTTTGACACTTTTTATTTTTGACATTTAGCATTGTGACATTTGTCATTTGACATCTTTGATATTTGCCATCTTGAAATTTGTCATTTTTGACATTTTTTATGGTGACACTTTTCATTTTTGACATTTAGCATTGTGACATTTGTCATTTGACATCTTGGACATTTGCAATCTTGAAATTTGTCATTTTTGACATTTTTCATGGTGACACTTATCATTTTTGACATTTAGCATTGTGACATTTGTCATTTGACATCTTTGACATTTGCCATCTTGAAATTTGTCATTTTTGACATTTTTCATTGTGACACTTTTCATTTTTGACATTTAGCATTGTGACATTTGTCATTTGACATCTTTGACATTTGCCATCTTGAAATTTGTCATTTTTGACATTTAGCATTGTGACATTTGTCATTTGACATCTTGGACATTTGCCATCTTGAAATTTGTTATTTTTGACATTTTTCATGGTGACACTTATCATTTTTGACATTTAGCATTGTGACATTTGTCAGTTTTGACATTTGCCGTCTTGAAATTTGTCATTTTTGACATTTTTCATGGTGACACTTTTCATTTTTGACATTTAGCATTGTGACATTTGTCATTTGACATCTTTGACATTTGCCATCTTGAAATTTGTTATTTTTGACATTTTTCATGGTGACACTTTTTATTTTTGACATTTAGCATTGTGACATTTGTCATTTGACATCTTTGACATTTGCCATCTTGAAATTTGTCATTTTAGAGATTTTTTATGGTGACACTTTTCATTGTTGACATTTAGCATTGTGACATTTGTCATTTGACATCTTTGACATTTGCCATCTTGAAATTTGTTATTTTTGACATTTTTCATGGTGACACTTTTTATTTTTGACATTTAGCATTATGATATTTGTCATTTGACATCTTTGATATTTGCCATCTTAAAATTTGTCATTTTTGACATTTTTCATGGTGACACTTTTCATTTTTGACATTTAGCATTGTGACATTTGTCATTTGACATCTTTGACCTTTGCCATCTTGAAATTTGTCATTTTTGACATTTTTCATGGTGACACTTTTTATTTTTGACATTTAGCATTGTGACATTTGTCATATTCGACATCTTTGACATTTGCCATCTTGAAATTTGTCATTTTTGACATTTTTTATGGTGACACTTTTTATTTTTGACATTTAGCATTGTGACATTTGTCATTTGACATCTTTGACATTTGCCATCTTGAAATTTGTCATTATTGACATTTTTTATGGGGACACTTTTCATTTTTGACATTTAGCATTGTGACATTTGTCATTTGACATCTTTGACATTTGCCATCTTGAAATTTGTCATTTTTGACATTTTTTACGGTGACACTTATCATTTTTGACATTTAGCATTGTGACATTTGTCATTTGACATCTTAGACATTTGCCATCTTGAAATTTGTCATTTTTGACACTTTTCATTTTTGACATTTAGCATTGTGACATTTGTCATTTGACATCTTTGACATTTGCCATCTTGAAATTTGTCATTTTTGACATTTAGCATTGTGACATTTGTCATTTGACATCTTGGACATTTGCCATCTTGAAATTTGTCATTTTTGACATTTTTCATGGTGACACTTATTATTTTTGACATTTAGCATTGTGACATTTGTCATTTGACATCTTTGACATTTGCCATCTTGAAATTTGTCATTTTTGACATTTAGCATTGTGACATTTGTCATTTGACATCTTTGACATTTGCCATGTTGAAATTTGTTATTTTTGACATTTTTCATGGTGACACTTTTCATTTTTGACATTTAGCATTGTGACATTTGTCATTTGACATCTTTGACATTTGCCATCTTGAAATTTGTCATTTTTGACATTTTTCATGGTGACACTTTTCATTTTTGACATTTAGCATTGTGACATTTGTCATTTGACATCTTTGACATTTGCCATCTTGAAATTTGTCATTTTTGACATTTAGCATTATGATATTTGTCATTTGACATCTTTGATATTTGCCATCTTGAAATTTGTCATTTTTGACATTTTTCATGGTGACACTTTTCATTTTTGACATTTAGCATTGTGACATTTGTCATTTGACATCTTTGACCTTTGCCATCTTGAAATTTGTCATTTTTGACATTTTTCATGGTGACACTTTTTATTTTTGACATTTAGCATTGTGACATTTGTCATATTCGACATCTTTGACATTTGCCATCTTGAAATTTGTCATTTTTGACATTTTTTATGGTGACACTTTTTATTTTTGACATTTAGCATTGTGACATTTGTCATTTGACATCTTGAAATTTGTCATTATTGACATTTTTTATGGGGACACTTTTCATTTTTGACATTTAGCATTGTGACATTTGTCATTTGACATCTTTGACATTTGCCATCTTGAAATTTGTCATTTTTGATATTTTTCATAGTGACACTTTTCATTTTTGACATTTAGCATTGTGACATTTGTCATTTGACATCTTTGATATTTGCCATCTTGAAATTTGTCATTTTTGACATTTTTCACGGTGACACTTTTCATTTTTGACATTTAGCATTGTGACATTTGTCATTTGACATCTTAGACATTTGCCATCTTGAAATTTGTTATTTTTGACACTTTTTATTTTTGACATTTAGCATTGTGACATTTGTCATCTGACATCTTTGATATTTGCCATCTTGAAATTTGTCATTTTTGACATTTTTTATGGTGACACTTTTCATTTTTGACATTTAGCATTGTGACATTTGTCATTTGACATCTTGGACATTTGCAATCTTGAAATTTGTCATTTTTGACATTTTTCATGGTGACACTTATCATTTTTGACATTTAGCATTGTGACATTTGTCATTTGACATCTTTGACATTTGCCATCTTGAAATTTGTCATTTTTGACATTTTTCATTGTGACACTTTTCATTTTTGACATTTAGCATTGTGACATTTGTCATTTGACATCTTTGACATTTGCCATCTTGAAATTTGTCATTTTTGACATTTAGCATTGTGACATTTGTCATATTCGACATCTTTGACATTTGCCATCTTGAAATTTGTCATTTTTGACATTTTTTATGGTGACACTTTTTATTTTTGACATTTAGCATTGTGACATTTGTCATTTGACATCTTTGACATTTGCCATCTTGAAATTTGTCATTATTGACATTTTTTATGGGGACACTTTTCATTTTTGACATTTAGCATTGTGACATTTGTCATTTGACATCTTTGACATTTGCCATCTTGAAATTTGTCATTTTTGACATTTTTTACGGTGACACTTATCATTTTTGACATTTAGCATTGTGACATTTGTCATTTGACATCTTAGACATTTGCCATCTTGAAATTTGTCATTTTTGACACTTTTCATTTTTGACATTTAGCATTGTGACATTTGTCATTTGACATCTTTGACATTTGCCATCTTGAAATTTGTCATTTTTGACATTTAGCATTGTGACATTTGTCATTTGACATCTTGGACATTTGCCATCTTGAAATTTGTCATTTTTGACATTTTTCATGGTGACACTTATTATTTTTGACATTTAGCATTGTGACATTTGTCATTTGACATCTTTGACATTTGCCATCTTGAAATTTGTCATTTTTGACATTTAGCATTGTGACATTTGTCATTTGACATCTTTGACATTTGCCATGTTGAAATTTGTTATTTTTGACATTTTTCATGGTGACACTTTTCATTTTTGACATTTAGCATTGTGACATTTGTCATTTGACATCTTTGACATTTGCCATCTTGAAATTTGTCATTTTTGACATTTTTCATGGTGACACTTTTCATTTTTGACATTTAGCATTGTGACATTTGTCATTTGACATCTTTGACATTTGCCATCTTGAAATTTGTCATTTTTGACATTTAGCATTATGATATTTGTCATTTGACATCTTTGATATTTGCCATCTTGAAATTTGTCATTTTTGACATTTTTCATGGTGACACTTTTCATTTTTGACATTTAGCATTGTGACATTTGTCATTTGACATCTTTGACCTTTGCCATCTTGAAATTTGTCATTTTTGACATTTTTCATGGTGACACTTTTTATTTTTGACATTTAGCATTGTGACATTTGTCATATTCGACATCTTTGACATTTGCCATCTTGAAATTTGTCATTTTTGACATTTTTTATGGTGACACTTTTTATTTTTGACATTTAGCATTGTGACATTTGTCATTTGACATCTTTGACATTTGCCATCTTGAAATTTGTCATTATTGACATTTTTTATGGAGACACTTTTCATTTTTGACATTTAGCATTGTGACATTTGTCATTTGACATCTTTGACATTTGCCATCTTGAAATTTGTCATTTTTGATATTTTTCATAGTGACACTTTTCATTTTTGACATTTAGCATTGTGACATTTGTCATTTGACATCTTTGATATTTGCCATCTTGAAATTTGTCATTTTTGACATTTTTCACGGTGACACTTTTCATTTTTGACATTTAGCATTGTGACATTTGTCATTTGACATCTTAGACATTTGCCATCTTGAAATTTGTTATTTTTGACACTTTTTATTTTTGACATTTAGCATTGTGACATTTGTCATTTGACATCTTTGATATTTGCCATCTTGAAATTTGTCATTTTTGACATTTTTTATGGTGACACTTTTCATTTTTGACATTTAGCATTGTGACATTTGTCATTTGACATCTTGGACATTTGCAATCTTGAAATTTGTCATTTTTGACATTTTTCATGGTGACACTTATCATTTTTGACATTTAGCATTGTGACATTTGTCATTTGACATCTTTGACATTTGCCATCTTGAAATTTGTCATTTTTGACATTTTTCATTGTGACACTTTTCATTTTTGACATTTAGCATTGTGACATTTGTCATTTGACATCTTTGACATTTGCCATCTTGAAATTTGTCATTTTTGACATTTAGCATTGTGACATTTGTCATTTGACATCTTGGACATTTGCCATCTTGAAATTTGTTATTTTTGACATTTTTCATGGTGACACTTATCATTTTTGACATTTAGCATTGTGACATTTGTCAGTTTTGACATTTGCCGTCTTGAAATTTGTCATTTTTGACATTTTTCATGGTGACACTTTTCATTTTTGACATTTAGCATTGTGACATTTGTCATTTGACATCTTTGACATTTGCCATCTTGAAATTTGTTATTTTTGACATTTTTCATGGTGACACTTTTTATTTTTGACATTTAGCATTGTGACATTTGTCATTTGACATCTTTGACATTTGCCATCTTGAAATTTGTCATTTTAGAGATTTTTTATGGTGACACTTTTCATTGTTGACATTTAGCATTGTGACATTTGTCATTTGACATCTTTGACATTTGCCATCTTGAAATTTGTTATTTTTGACATTTTTCATGGTAACACTTTTTATTTTTGACATTTAGCATTGTGACATTTGTCATTTGACATCTTTGACATTTGCCATCTTGAAATTTGTCATTTTTGACATTTTTCATGGTGACACTTTTCATTTTTGACATTTAGCATTGTGACATTTGTAATTTGACATCTTTGACATTTGCCATCTTGAAATTTGTCATTTTTGACATTTAGCATTGTGACATTTGTCATTTGACATCTTTGATATTTGCCATCTTGAAATTTGTCATTTTTGACATTTTTCATGGTGACACTTTTCATTTTTGACATTTAGCATTGTGACATTTGTCATTTGACATTATTGACATTTGCCATCTTGAAATTTGTCATTTTTAACATTTTTCATGGTGACACTTTTCATTTTTGACATTTAGCATTGTGACATTTGTCATTTGACCTCTTTGACATTTGCCATCTTAAAATTTGTCATTTTTGACATTTTTCATGGTGACACTTTTCATTTTTGACATTTAGCATTGTGACATTTGTCATTTGACATCTTTGACATTTGCCATCTTGAAATTTGTCATTTTTGACATTTAGCATTGTGACATTTGTCATTTGACATCTTTGATATTTGCCATCTTGAAATTTGTCATTTTTGACATTTTTCATGGTGACACTTTTCATTTTTGACTTTTAGCATTGTGACATTTGTCATTTGACATCATTGACATTTGCCATCTTGAAATTTGTCATTTTTAACATTTTTCATTTTGACACTTTTCATTTTTGACATTTAGCATTGCGACATTTGTCATTTGACATCTTTGACATTTGCCATCTTGAAATTTGTCATTTTTGACATTTAGCATTGTGACATTTGTCATTTGACATCTTTGACATTTGCCATCTTGTAATTTGTCATTTTTGACATTTTTCATGGTGACACTTTTCATTTTTGACATTTAGCATTGTGACATTTGTCATTTGACATCTTTGACATTTGCCATCTTGAAATTTGTTATTTTTGACATTTTTCAAGGTGACACTTTTCATTTTTGACATTTAGCATTGTGACATTTGTCATTTGACATCTTTGACATTTGCCATCTTGAAATTTGTCATTTTTGACATTTTTCATGGTGACACTTTTCATTTTTGACATTTAGCATTGTGACATTTGTCATTTGACATCTTTGACATTTTCCATCTTGAAATTTGTCATTTTTGACATTTTTCATGGTGACACTTATCATTTTTGACATTAAGCATTGTGACATTTGTCAGTTTTGACATTTGCCATCTTGAAATTTGTCATTTTTGACATTTTTCATGGTGACACTTTTTATTTTTGACATTTAGCATTGTGACATTTGTCATATTCGACATCTTTGACATTTGCCATCTTGAAATTTGTCATTTTTGACATTTTTTATGGTGACACTTTTTATTTTTGACATTTAGCATTGTGACATTTGTCATTTGACATCTTTGACATTTGCCATCTTGAAATTTGTCATTATTGACATTTTTTATGGGGACACTTTTCATTTTTGACATTTAGCATTGTGACATTTGTCATTTGACATCTTTGACATTTGCCATCTTGAAATTTGTCATTTTTGATATTTTTCATAGTGACACTTTTCATTTTTGACATTTAGCATTGTGACATTTGTCATTTGACATCTTTGATATTTGCCATCTTGAAATTTGTCATTTTTGACATTTTTCACGGTGACACTTTTCATTTTTGACATTTAGCATTGTGACATTTGTCATTTGACATCTTAGACATTTGCCATCTTGAAATTTGTTATTTTTGACACTTTTTATTTTTGACATTTAGCATTGTGACATTTGTCATTTGACATCTTTGATATTTGCCATCTTGAAATTTGTCATTTTTGACATTTTTTATGGTGACACTTTTCATTTTTGACATTTAGCATTGTGACATTTGTCATTTGACATCTTGGACATTTGCAATCTTGAAATTTGTCATTTTTGACATTTTTCATGGTGACACTTATCATTTTTGACATTTAGCATTGTGACATTTGTCATTTGACATCTTTGACATTTGCCATCTTGAAATTTGTCATTTTTGACATTTTTCATTGTGACACTTTTCATTTTTGACATTTAGCATTGTGACATTTGTCATTTGACATCTTTGACATTTGCCATCTTGAAATTTGTCATTTTTGACATTTAGCATTGTAACATTTGTCATTTGACATCTTGGACATTTGCCATCTTGAAATTTGTCATTTTTGACATTTTTCATGGTGACACTTATCATTTTTGACATTTAGCATTGTGACATTTGTCAGTTTTGACATTTGCCGTCTTGAAATTTGTCATTTTTGACATTTTTCATGGTGACACTTTTCATTTTTGACATTTAGCATTGTGACATTTGTCATTTGACATCTTTGACATTTGCCATCTTGAAATTTGTTATTTTTGACATTTTTCATGGTGACACTTTTTATTTTTGACATTTAGCATTGTGACATTTGTCATTTGACATCTTTGACATTTGCCATCTTGAAATTTGTCATTTTAGAGATTTTTCATGGTGACACTTTTCATTGTTGACATTTAGCATTGTGACATTTGTCATTTGACATCTTTGACATTTGCCATCTTGAAATTTGTTATTTTTGACATTTTATGGTGACACTTTTTATTTTTGACATTTAGCATTGTGACATTTGTCATTTGACATCTTTGACATTTGCCATCTTGAAATTTGTCATTTTTGACATTTTTCATGGTGACACTTTTCATTTTTGACATTTAGCATTGTGACATTTGTAATTTGACATCTTTGACATTTGCCATCTTGAAATTTGTCATTTTTGACATTTAGCATTGTGACATTTGTCATTTGACATCTTTGATATTTGCCATCTTGAAATTTGTCATTTTTGACATTTTTCATGGTGACACTTTTCATTTTTGACATTTAGCATTGTGACATTTGTCATTTGACATTATTGACATTTGCCATCTTGAAATTTGTCATTTTTAACATTTTTCATGGTGACACTTTTCATTTTTGACATTTAGCATTGTGACATTTGTCATTTGACCTCTTTGACATTTGCCATCTTGAAATTTGTCATTTTTGACATTTTTCATGGTGACACTTTTCATTTTTGACATTTAGCATTGTGACATTTGTCATTTGACATCTTTGACATTTGCCATCTTGAAATTTGTCATTTTTGACATTTAGCATTGTGACATTTGTCATTTGACATCTTTGATATTTGCCATCTTGAAATTTGTCATTTTTGACATTTTTCATGGTGACACTTTTCATTTTTGACTTTTAGCATTGTGACATTTGTCATTTGACATCATTGACATTTGCCATCTTGAAATTTGTCATTTTTAACATTTTTCATTTTGACACTTTTCATTTTTGACATTTAGCATTGTGACATTTGTCATTTGACATCTTTGACATTTGCCATCTTGAAATTTGTCATTTTTGACATTTAGCATTGTGACATTTGTCATTTGACATCTTTGACATTTGCCATCTTGTAATTTGTCATTTTTGACATTTTTCATGGTGACACTTTTCATTTTTGACATTTAGCATTGTGACATTTGTCATTTGACATCTTTGACATTTGCCATCTTGAAATTTGTTATTTTTGACATTTTTCAAGGTGACACTTTTCATTTTTGACATTTAGCATTGTGACATTTGTCATTTGACATCTTTGACATTTGCCATCTTGAAATTTGTCATTTTTGACATTTTTCATGGTGACACTTTTCATTTTTGACATTTAGCATTGTGACATTTGTCATTTGACATCTTTGACATTTTCCATCTTGAAATTTGTCATTTTTGACATTTAGCATTGTGACATTTGTCATTTGACATCTTGGACATTTGCCATCTTGAAATTTGTCATTTTTGACATTTTTCATGGTGACACTTATCATTTTTGACATTTAGCATTGTGACATTTGTCAGTTTTGACATTTGCCATCTTGAAATTTGTCATTTTTGACATTTTTTATGGTGACACTTTTTATTTTTGACATTTAGCATTGTGACATTTGTCATTTGACATCTTTGACATTTGCCATCTTGAAATTTGTCATTTTAGACATTTTTCATGGTGACACTTTTCATTTTGGACATTTAGCATTGTGACATTTGTCATTTGACATCTTTGACATTTGCCATCTTGAAATTTGTCATTTTTGATATTTTTCATGGTGACACTTTTCATTTTTGACATTTAGCATTGTGACATTTGTCATTTGACATCTTTGACATTTGCCATCTTAAAATTTGTCATTTTTGACATTTAGCATTGTGACATTTGTCATTTGACATCTTTGACATTTGCCATCTTGAAATTTGTCATTTTTGATATTTTTCATGGTGACACTTTTCATTTTTGACATTTAGCATTGTGACATTTGTCATTTGACATTTTTGACATTTGCCATCTTGAAATTTGTCATTTTTGACATTTAGCATTGTGACATTTGTCATTTGACATCTTGGACATTTGCCATCTTAAAATTTGTCATTTTTGACATTTTTTATGGTGACACTTATCATTTTTGACATTTAGCATTGTGACATTTGTCAGTTTTGACATTTGCCATTTTGAAATTTGTCATTTTTGACATTTTTCATGGTGACACTTTTTATTTTTGACATTTAGCATTGTGACATTTGTCATTTGACATCTTTGACATTTGCTATCTTGAAATTTGTTATTTTTGACATTTTTCATGGTGACACTTTTCATTTTTGACATTTAGCATTGTGACATTTGTCATTTGACATCTTTGACATTTGCCATCTTGAAATTTGTTATTTTTGACATTTTTCATGGTGACACTTTTCATTTTTGACATTTAGCATTGTGACATTTGTCATTTGACATCTTTGACATTTGCCATCTTGAAATTTGTCATTTTTGACATTTTTCATGGTGACACTTTTCATTTTTGACATTTAGCATTGTGACATTTGTCATTTGACATCTTTGACATTTGCCATCTTGAAATTTGTCATTTTTGACATTTAGCATTGTGACATTTGTCATTTGACATCTTTGATATTTGCCATCTTGAAATTTGTCATTTTTGACATTTTTCATGGTGACACTTTTCATTTTTGACATTTAGCATTGTGACATTTGTCATTTGACATCTTTGACATTTGCCATCTTGAAATTTGTCATTTTTGACATTTTTCATGGTGACACTTTTCATTTTTGACATTTAGCATTGTGATATTTGTCATTTGACATCTTTGACATTTGCCATCTTGAAATTTGTTATTTTTAACATTTTTCATGGTGACACTTTTCATTTTTGACATTTAGCATTGTGACATTTGTCATTTGACATCTTTGACATTTGCCATCTTGAAATTTGTCATTTTTGACATTTTTCATGGTGACACTTTTCATTTTTGACATTTAGCATTGTGACATTTGTCATTTGACATCTTTGACATTTGCCATCTTGAAATTTGTCATTTTTGACATTTAGCATTGTGACATTTGTCATTTGACATCTTTGATATTTGACATCTTGAAATTTGTCATTTTTGACATTTTTCATGGTGACACTTTTCATTTTTGACATTTAGCATTGTGACATTTGTCATTTGACATCTTTGACATTTGCCATCTTGAAATTTGTTATTTTTGACATTTTTCAAGGTGACACTTTTCATTTTTGACATTTAGCATTGTGACATTTGTCATTTCACATCTTTGACATTTGCCATCTTAAAATTTGTCATTTTTGACATTTTTCATGGTGACACTTTTCATTTTTGACATTTAGCATTGTGACATTTGTCATTTGACATCTTTGACATTTTCCATCTTGAAATTTGTCATTTTTGACATTTAGCATTGTGACATTTGTCATTTGACATCTTGGACATTTGCCATCTTGAAATTTGTCATTTTGGACATTTTTTATGGTGACACTTTTCATTTTTGACATTTAGCATTGTGACATTTGTCATTTGACATCTTTGACATTTGCCATCTTGAAATTTGTTATTTTTGACATTTTTCATGGTGACACTTTTTATTTTTGACATTTAGCATTGTGACATTTGTCATTTGACATCTTTGACATTTGCCATCTTGAAATTTGTCATTTTAGACATTTTTCATGGTGACACTTTTCATTTTGGACATTTAGCATTGTGACATTTGTCATTTGACATCTTTGACATTTACCATCTTGAAATTTGTCATTTTTGATATTTTTCATGGTGACACTTTTCATTTTTGACATTTAGCATTGTGACATTTGTCATTTGACATCTTTGACATTTGCCATCTTAAAATTTGTCATTTTTGACATTTAGCATTGTGACATTTGTCATTTGACATCTTTGATATTTGCCATCTTGAAATTGGTCATTTTTGACATTTTTCATGGTGACACTTTTCATTTTTGACATTTAGCATTGTGACATTTGTCATTTGACATCATTGACATTTGCCATCTTGAAATTTGTCATTTTTAATATTTTTCATGGTGACACTTTTCATTTTTGACATTTAGCATTGTGACATTTGTCATTTGACATTTTTGACATTTGCCATCTTGAAATTTGTCATTTTTGACATTTAGCATTGTGACATTTGTCATTTGACATCTTGGACATTTGCCATCTTAAAATTTGTCATTTTTGACATTTTTCATGGTGACACTTATCATTTTTGACATTTAGCATTGTGACATTTGTCAGTTTTGACATTTGCCATCTTGAAATTTCTCATTTTTGACATTTTTCATGGTGACACTTTTTATTTTTGACATTTAGCATTGTGACATTTGTCATTTGACATCTTTGACATTTGCTATCTTGAAATTTGTTATTTTTGACATTTTTCATGGTGACACTTTTCATTTTTGACATTTAGCATTGTGACATTTGTGATTTGACATCTTTGACATTTGCCATCTTGAAATTTGTCATTTTTGACATTTTTCATGGTGACACTTTTCATTTTTGACATTTAGCATTGTGATATTTGTCATTTGACATCTTTGACATTTGCCATCTTGAAATTTGTTATTTTTGACATTTTTCATGGTGACACTTTTCATTTTTGACATTTGGCATTGTGACATTTGTCATTTGACATCTTTGACATTTGCCATCTTGAAATTTGTCATTTTTGACATTTTTCATGGTGACACTTTTCATTTTTGACATTTAGCATTGTGACATTTGTCATTTGACATCTTTGACATTTGCCATCTTGAAATTTGTCATTTTTGACATTTAGCATTGTGATATTTGTCATTTGACATCTTTGACATTTGCCATCTTGAAATTTGTTATTTTTGACATTTTTCATGGTGACACTTTTCATTTTTGACATTTAGCATTGTGACATTTGTCATTTGACATCTTTGACATTTGCCATCTTGAAATTTGTCATTTTTGACATTTAGCATTGTGACATTTGTCATTTTACATCTTTGATATTTGCCATCTTGAAATTTGTCATTTTTGACATTTTTCATGGTGACACTTTTCATTTTTGACATTTAGCATTGTGACATTTGTCATTTGACATCTTTGACATTTGCCATCTTAAAATTTGTCATTTTTGACATTTTTCATGGTGACACTTTTCATTTTTGACATTTAGCATTGTGACATTTGTCATTTGACATCTTTGACATTTTCCATCTTGAAATTTGTCATTTTTGACATTTAGCATTGTGACATTTGTCATTTGACATCTTGGACATTTGCCATCTTGAAATTTGTCATTTTTGACATTTTTTATGGTGACACTTATCATTTTTGACATTTAGCATTGTGATATTTGTCATTTGACATCTTTGACATTTGCCATCTTGAAATTGGTCATTTTTGACATTTTTCATGGTGACACTTTTCATTTTTGACATTTAGCATTGTGACATTTGTCATTTGACATCATTGACATTTGCCATCTTGAAATTTGTCATTTTTAATATTTTTCATGGTGACACTTTTCATTTTTGACATTTAGCATTGTGACATTTGTCATTTGACATTTTTGACATTTGCCATCTTGAAATTTGTCATTTTTGACATTTAGCATTGTGACATTTGTCATTTGACATCTTGGACATTTGCCATCTTAAAATTTGTCATTTTTGACATTTTTCATGGTGACACTTATCATTTTTGACATTTAGCATTGTGACATTTGTCAGTTTTGACATTTGCCATCTTGAAATTTCTCATTTTTGACATTTTTCATGGTGACACTTTTTATTTTTGACATTTAGCATTGTGACATTTGTCATTTGACATCTTTGACATTTGCTATCTTGAAATTTGTTATTTTTGACATTTTTCATGGTGACACTTTTCATTTTTGACATTTAGCATTGTGACATTTGTGATTTGACATCTTTGACATTTGCCATCTTGAAATTTTTCATGGTGACACTTTTCATTTTTGACATTTAGCATTGTGATATTTGTCATTTGACATCTTTGACATTTGCCATCTTGAAATTTGTTATTTTTGACATTTTTCATGGTGACACTTTTCATTTTTGACATTTGGCATTGTGACATTTGTCATTTGACATCTTTGACATTTGCCATCTTGAAATTTGTCATTTTTGACATTTTTCATGGTGACACTTTTCATTTTTGACATTTAGCATTGTGACATTTGTCATTTGACATCTTTGACATTTGCCATCTTGAAATTTGTCATTTTTGACATTTAGCATTGTGATATTTGTCATTTGACATCTTTGACATTTGCCATCTTGAAATTTGTTATTTTTGACATTTTTCATGGTGACACTTTTCATTTTTGACATTTAGCATTGTGACATTTGTCATTTGACATCTTTGACATTTGCCATCTTGAAATTTGTCATTTTTGACATTTAGCATTGTGACATTTGTCATTTTACATCTTTGATATTTGCCATCTTGAAATTTGTCATTTTTGACATTTTTCATGGTGACACTTTTCATTTTTGACATTTAGCATTGTGACATTTGTCATTTGACATCTTTGACATTTGCCATCTTAAAATTTGTCATTTTTGACATTTTTCATGGTGACACTTTTCATTTTTGACATTTAGCATTGTGACATTTGTCATTTGACATCTTTGACATTTTCCATCTTGAAATTTGTCATTTTTGACATTTAGCATTGTGACATTTGTCATTTGACATCTTGGACATTTGCCATCTTAAAATTTGTCATTTTTGACATTTTTTATGGTGACACTTATCATTTTTGACATTTAGCATTGTGACATTTGTCAGTTTTGACATTTGCCATCTTGAAATTTGTCATTTTTGACATTTTTTATGGTGACACTTTTCATTTTTGACATTTAGCATTGTGACATTTGTCATTTGACATCTGTGACATTTGCCATCTTGAAATTTGTTATTTTTGACATTTTTCATGGTGACACTTTTTATTTTTGACATTTAGCATTGTGACATTTGTCATTTGACATCTTTGATATTTGCCATCTTGAAATTTGTCATTTTAGACATTTTTCATGGTGACGCTTTTCATTTTTGACATTAAGCATTGTGACATTTGTCATTTGACATCTTTGACATTTGCCATCTTGAAATTTGTTATTTTTGACATTTTTCATGGTGACACTTTTCATTTTTGACATTTAGCATTGTGACATTTGTCATTTGACATCTTTGACATTTGCCATCTTGAAATTTGTCATTTTTGATATTTTTCATGGTGACACTTTTCATTTTTGACATTTAGCATTGTGACATTTGTCATTTGACATCTTTGACATTTGCCATCTTGAAATTTGTTATTTTTGACATTTTTCATGGTGACACTTTTCATTTTTGACATTTAGCATTGTGACATTTGTCATTTGACATCTTTGATATTTGCCATCTTGAAATTTGTCATTTTTGATATTTTTCATGGTGACACTTTTCATTTTTGACATTTAGCATTGTGACATTTGTCATTTGACATCATTGTCATTTGCCATCTTGAAATTTGTCATTTTTGACATTTAGCATTGTGACATTTGTCATTTGACATCTTGGACATTTGCCATCTTGGAATTTGTCATTTTTGACATTTTTCATGGTGACACTTATCATTTTTGACATTTAGCATTGTGACATTTGTCAGTTTTGACATTTGCCATCTTGAAATTTGTCATTTTTGACATTTTTCATGGTGACACTTTTCATTTTGGACATTTAGCATTGTGACATTTGTCATTTGACATCTTTGACATTTACCATCTTGAAATTTGTCATTTTTGATATTTTTCATGGTGACACTTTTCATTTTTGACATTTAGCATTGTGACATTTGTCATTTGACATCTTTGACATTTGCCATCTTAAAATTTGTCATTTTTGACATTTAGCATTGTGACATTTGTCATTTGACATCTTTGATATTTGCCATCTTGAAATTGGTCATTTTTGACATTTTTCATGGTGACACTTTTCATTTTTGACATTTAGCATTGTGACATTTGTCATTTGACATCATTGACATTTGCCATCTTGAAATTTGTCATTTTTAATATTTTTCATGGTGACACTTTTCATTTTTGACATTTAGCATTGTGACATTTGTCATTTGACATTTTTGACATTTGCCATCTTGAAATTTGTCATTTTTGACATTTAGCATTGTGACATTTGTCATTTGACATCTTGGACATTTGCCATCTTAAAATTTGTCATTTTTGACATTTTTCATGGTGACACTTATCATTTTTGACATTTAGCATTGTGACATTTGTCAGTTTTGACATTTGCCATCTTGAAATTTGTCATTTTTGACATTTTTCATGGTGACACTTTTTATTTTTGACATTTAGCATTGTGACATTTGTCATTTGACATCTTTGACATTTGCTATCTTGAAATTTGTTATTTTTGACATTTTTCATGGTGACACTTTTCATTTTTGACATTTAGCATTGTGACATTTGTCATTTGACATCTTTGACATTTGCCATCTTGAAATTTGTCATTTTTGACATTTTTCATGGTGACACTTTTCATTTTTGACATTTAGCATTGTGATATTTGTCATTTGACATCTTTGACATTTGCCATCTTGAAATTTGTTATTTTTGACATTTTTCATGGTGACACTTTTCATTTTTGACATTTGGCATTGTGACATTTGTCATTTGACATCTTTGACATTTGCCATCTTGAAATTTGTCATTTTTGACATTTTTCATGGTGACACTTTTCATTTTTGACATTTAGCATTGTGACATTTGTCATTTGACATCTTTGACATTTGCCATCTTGAAATTTGTCATTTTTGACATTTAGCATTGTGATATTTGTCATTTGACATCTTTGACATTTGCCATCTTGAAATTTGTTATTTTCTACATTTTTCATGGTGACACTTTTCATTTTTGACATTTAGCATTGTGACATTTGTCATTTGACATCTTTGACATTTGCCATCTTGAAATTTGTCATTTTTGACATTTAGCATTGTGACATTTGTCATTTGACATCTTTGATATTTGCCATCTTGAAATTTGTCATTTTTGACATTTTTCATGGTGACACTTTTCATTTTTGACATTTAGCATTGTGACATTTGTCATTTGACATCTTTGACATTTGCCATCTTAAAATTTGTCATTTTTGACATTTTTCATGGTGACACTTTTCATTTTTGACATTTAGCATTGTGACATTTGTCATTTGACATCTTTGACATTTTCCATCTTGAAATTTGTCATTTTTGACATTTAGCATTGTGACATTTGTCATTTGACATCTTGGACATTTGCCATCTTGAAATTTGTCATTTTTGACATTTTTTATGGTGACACTTATCATTTTTGACATTTAGCATTGTGACATTTGTCAGTTTTGACATTTGCCATCTTGAAATTTGTCATTTTTGACATTTTTTATGGTGACACTTTTCATTTTTGACATTTAGCATTGTGACATTTGTCATTTGACATCTGTGACATTTGCCATCTTGAAATTTGTTATTTTTGACATTTTTCATGGTGACACTTTTTATTTTTGACATTTAGCATTGTGACATTTGTCATTTGACATCTTTGATATTTGCCATCTTGAAATTTGTCATTTTAGACATTTTTCATGGTGACGCTTTTCATTTTTGACATTAAGCATTGTGACATTTGTCATTTGACATCTTTGACATTTGCCATCTTGAAATTTGTTATTTTTGACATTTTTCATGGTGACACTTTTCATTTTTGACATTTAGCATTGTGACATTTGTCATTTGACATCTTTGACATTTGCCATCTTGAAATTTGTCATTTTTGATATTTTTCATGGTGACACTTTTCATTTTTGACATTTAGCATTGTGACATTTGTCATTTGACATCTTTGACATTTGCCATCTTGAAATTTGTTATTTTTGACATTTTTCATGGTGACACTTTTCATTTTTGACATTTAGCATTGTGACATTTGTCATTTGACATCTTTGATATTTGCCATCTTGAAATTTGTCATTTTTGATATTTTTCATGGTGACACTTTTCATTTTTGACATTTAGCATTGTGACATTTGTCATTTGACATCATTGTCATTTGCCATCTTGAAATTTGTCATTTTTGACATTTAGCATTGTGACATTTGTCATTTGACATCTTGGACATTTGCCATCTTGGAATTTGTCATTTTTGACATTTTTCATGGTGACACTTATCATTTTTGACATTTAGCATTGTGACATTTGTCAGTTTTGACATTTGCCATCTTGAAATTTGTCATTTTTGACATTTTTCATGGTGACACTTTTCATTTTTGACATTTAGCATTGTGACATTTGTCATTTGACATCTTTGACATTTGCTATCTTGAAATTTGTTATTTTTGACATTTTTCATGGTGACACTTTTCATTTTTGACATTTAGCATTGTGACATTTGTCATTTGTCATTTGACATCTTTGACATTTGCCATCTTGAAATTTGTCATTTTTGTTATTTTTCATGGTGACACTTTTCATTTTTGACATTTAGCATTGTGATATTTGTCATTTGCCATCTTGAAATTTGTTATTTTTGACATTTTTCATGGTGACACTTTTCATTTTTGACATTTAGCATTGTGACATTTGTCATTTGACATCTTTGACATTTTCCATCTTGAAATTTGTCATTTTTGACATTTAGCATTGTGACATTTGTCATTTGACATCTTGGACATTTGCCATCTTGAAATTTGTCATTTTTGACATTTTTCATGGTGACACTTTTCATTTTTGACATTTAGCATTGTGACATTTGTCATTTGACATCTTTGACATTTGCCATCTTAAAATTTGTTATTTTTGACATTTTTCATGGTGACACTTTTTATTTTTGACATTTAGCATTGTGACATTTGTCATTTGACATCTTTGACATTTGCCATCTTGAAATTTGTCATTTTAGACATTTTTCATGGTGACACTTTTCATTTTTGACATTTGACATTGTGACATTTGTCATTTGACATCTTTGACATTTGCCATCTTGAAATTTGTTATTTTTGACATTTTTCATGGTGACACTTTTCATTTTTGACATTTAGCATTGTGACATTTGTCATTTGACATCTTTGACATTTGCCATCTTGAAATTTGTCATTTTTGACATTTAGCATTGTGACATTTGTCATTTGACATCTTTGATATTTGCCATCTTGAAATTTGTCATTTTTGACATTTTTCATGGTGACACTTTTCATTTTTGACATTTAGCATTGTGACATTTGTCATTTGACATCATTGACATTTGCCATCTTGAAATTTGTCATTTTTAACATTTTTCATGGTGACACTTTTCATTTTTGACATTTAGCATTGTGACATTTGTCATTTGACCTCTTTGACATTTGCCATCTTGAAATTTGTCATTTTTGACATTTTTCATGGTGACACTTTTCATTTTTGACATTTAGCATTGTGACATTTGTCATTTGACATCTTTGACATTTTCCATCTTAAAATTTGACATTTTTGACATTTAGCATTGTGACATTTGTCATTTGACATCTTTGATATTTGCCATCTTGAAATTTGTCATTTTTGACATTTTTCATGGTGACACTTTTCATTTTTGACATTTAGCATTGTGACATTTGTCATTTGACATCATTGACATTTGCCATCTTGAAATTTGTCATTTTTAACATTTTTCATTTTGACACTTTTCATTTTTGACATTTAGCATTGTGACATTTGTCATTTGACATCTTTGACATTTGCCATCTTGAAATTTGTCATTTTTGACATTTAGCATTGTGACATTTGTCATTTGACATCTTTGACATTTATCTTGTAATTTGTCATTTTTGACATTTTTCATGGTGACACTTTTCATTTTTGACATTTAGCATTGTGACATTTGTCATTTGACATCTTTGACATTTGCCATCTTGAAATTTGTTATTTTTGACATTTTTCAAGGTGACACTTTTCATTTTTGACATTTAGCATTGTGACATTTGTCATTTGACATCTTTGACATTTGCCATCTTGAAATTTGTCATTTTTGACATTTTTTATGGTGACACTTTTCATTTTTGACATTTAGCATTGTGACATTTGTCATTTGACATCTTTGACATTTTCCATCTTGAAATTTGTCATTTTTGACATTTAGCATTGTGACATTTGTCATTTGACATCTTGGACATTTGCCATCTTGAAATTTGTCATTTTTGACATTTTTCATGGTGACACTTATCATTTTTGACATTTAGCATTGTGACATTTGTCAGTTTTGACATTTGCCATCTTGAAATTTGTCATTTTTGACATTTTTCATGGTGACACTTTTCATTTTTGACATTTAGCATTGTGACATTTGTCATTTGACATCTTTGACATTTGCCATCTTGAAATTTGTTATTTTTGACATTTTTCATGGTGACACTTTTTATTTTTGACATTTAGCATTGTGACATTTGTCATTTGACATCTTTGACATTTGCCATCTTGAAATTTGTCATTTTAGACATTTTTCATGGTGACACTTTTCATTTTGGACATTTAGCATTGTGACATTTGTCATTTGACATCTTTGACATTTGCCATCTTGAAATTTGTCATTTTTGATATTTTTCATGGTGACACTTTTCATTTTTGACATTTAGCATTGTGACATTTGTCATTTGACATCTTTGACATTTGCCATCTTAAAATTTGTCATTTTTGACATTTAGCATTGTGACATTTGTCATTTGACATTTTTGATATTTGCCATCTTGAAATTGGTCATTTTTGACATTTTTCATGGTGACACTTTTCATTTTTGACATTTAGCATTGTGACATTTGTCATTTGACATCATTGACATTTGCCATCTTGAAATTTGTCATTTTTGATATTTTTCATGGTGACACTTTTCATTTTTGACATTTAGCATTGTGACATTTGTCATTTGACATTTTTGACATTTGCCATCTTGAAATTTGTCATTTTTGACATTTAGCATTGTGACATTTGTCATTTGACATCTTGGACATTTGCCATCTTAAAATTTGTCATTTTTGACATTTTTCATGGTGACACTTATCATTTTTGACATTTAGCATTGTGACATTTGTCAGTTTTGACATTTGCCATCTTGAAATTTGTCATTTTTGACATTTTTCATGGTGACACTTTTTATTTTTGACATTTAGCATTGTGACATTTGTCATTTGACATCTTTGACATTTGCTATCTTGAAATTTGTTATTTTTGACATTTTTCATGGTGACACTTTTCATTTTTGACATTTAGCATTGTGACATTTGTCATTTGACATCTTTGACATTTGCCATCTTGAAATTTGTCATTTTTGACATTTTTGATGGTGACACTTTTCATTTTTGACATTTAGCATTGTGATATTTGTCATTTGACATCTTTGACATTTGCCATCTTGAAATTTGTTATTTTTGACATTTTTCATGGTGACACTTTTCATTTTTGACATTTAGCATTGTGACATTTGTCATTTGACATCTTTGACATTTGCCATCTTGAAATTTGTCATTTTTGACATTTTTCATGGTGACACTTTTCATTTTTGACATTTAGCATTGTGACATTTGTCATTTGACATCTTTGACATTTGCCATCTTGAAATTTGTCATTTTTGACATTTAGCATTGTGACATTTGTCATTTGACATCTTTGATATTTGCCATCTTGAAATTTGTCATTTTTGACATTTTTCATGGTGACACTTTTCATTTTTGACATTTAGCATTGTGACATTTGTCATTTGACATCTTTGACATTTGCCATCTTGAAATTTGTCATTTTTGACATTTTTCATGGTGACACTTTTCATTTTTGACATTTAGCATTGTGATATTTGTCATTTGACATCTTTGACATTTGCCATCTTGAAATTTGTTATTTTTGACATTTTTCATGGTGACACTTTTCATTTTTGACATTTAGCATTGTGACATTTGTCATTTGACATCTTTGACATTTGCCATCTTGAAATTTGTCATTTTTGACATTTTTCATGGTGACACTTTTCATTTTTGACATTTAGCATTGTGACATTTGTCATTTGACATCTTTGACATTTGCCATCTTGAAATTTGTCATTTTTGACATTTAGCATTGTGACATTTGTCATTTGACATCTTTGATATTTGCCATCTTGAAATTTGTCATTTTTGACATTTTTCATGGTGACACTTTTCATTTTTGACATTTAGCATTGTGACATTTGTCATTTGACATCTTTGACATTTGCCATCTTGAAATTTGTTATTTTTGACATTTTTCATTGTGACACTTTTCATTTTTAACATTTAGCATTGTGACATTTGTCATTTGACATCTTTGACATTTGCCATCTTGAAATTTGTTATTTTTGACATTTTTCAAGGTGACACTTTTCATTTTTGACATTTAGCATTGTGATATTTGTCATTTGACATCTTTGACATTTGCCATCTTGAAATTTGTTATTTTTGACATTTTTCATGGTGACACTTTTCATTTTTGACATTTAGCATTGTGACATTTGTCATTTGACATCTTTGACATTTGCCATCTTGAAATTTGTCATTTTTGACATTTTTCATGGTGACACTTTTCATTTTTGACATTTAGCATTGTGACATTTGTCATTTGACATCTTTGACATTTGCCATCTTGAAATTTGTCATTTTTGACATTTAGCATTGTGACATTTGTCATTTGACATCTTTGACATTTGCCATCTTAAAATTTGTCATTTTTGACATTTTTCATGGTGACACTTTTCATTTTTGACATTTAGCATTGTGACATTTGTCATTTGACATCTTTGACGTTTTCCATCTTAAAATTTGTCATTTTTGACATTTAGCATTGTGACATTTGTCATTTGACATCTTGGACATTTGCCATCTTGAAATTTGTCATTTTTGACATTTTTCATGGTGACACTTATCATTTTTGACATTAAGCATTGTGACATTTGTCAGTTTTGACATTTGCCATCTTGAAATTTGTCATTTTTGACATTTTTCATGGTGACACTTATCATTTTTGACATTTAGCATTGTGACATTTGTCAGTTTTGACATTTGCCATCTTGAAATTTGTCATTTTTGACATTTTTCATGGTGACACTTTTCATTTTTGACATTTAGCATTGTGACATTTGTCATTTGACATCTTTGACATTTGCCATCTTGAAATTTGTTATTTTTGACATTTTTCATGGTGACACTTTTCATTTTTGACATTTAGCATTGTGACATTTGTCATTTGACATCTTTGACATTTGCCATCTTGAAATTTGTTATTTTTGACATTTTTCATGGTGACACTTTTCATTTTTGACATTTAGCATTGTGACATTTGTCATTTGACATCTTTGACATTTTCCATCTTGAAATTTGTCATTTTTGACATTTAGCATTGTGACATTTGTCATTTGACATCTTGGACATTTGCCATCTTGAAATTTGTCATTTTTGACATTTTTCATGGTGACACTTATCATTTTTGAAATCTAGCATTGTGACATTTGTCAGTTTTGACATTTGCCATCTTGAAATTTGTCATTTTTGACATTTTTTATGGTGACACTTTTCATTTTTGACATTTAGCATTGTGACATTTGTCATTTGACATCTTTGACATTTGCCATCTTGAAATTTGTTATTTTTGACATTTTTCATGGTGACACTTTTTATTTTTGACATTTAGCATTGTGACATTTGTCATTTGACATCTTTGACATTTGCCATCTTGAAATTTGTCATTTTAGACATTTTTCATGGTGACACTTTTCATTTTTGACATTTAGCATTGTGACATTTGTCATTTGACATCTTTGACATTTGCCATCTTGAAATTTGTCATTTTTGACATTTTTCATGGTGACACTTTTCATTTTTGACATTTAGCATTGTGACATTTGTCATTTGACATCTTTGACATTTGCCATCTTGAAATTTGTCATTTTTGATATTTTTCATGGTGACACTTTTCATTTTTGACATTTAGCATTGTGACATTTGTCATTTGACATCTTTGACATTTGCCATCTTAAAATTTGTTATTTTTGACATTTTTCATGGTGACACTTTTTATTTTTGACATTTAGCATTGTGACATTTGTCATTTGACATCTTTGACATTTGCCATCTTGAAATTTGTCATTTTAGAGATTTTTCATGGTGACACTTTTCATTTTTGACATTTAGCATTGTGACATTTGTCATTTGACATCTTTGACATTTGCCATCTTGAAATTTGTTATTTTTGACATTTTTCATGGTGACACTTTTTATTTTTGACATTTAGCATTGTGACATTTGTCATTTGACATCTTTGACATTTGCCATCTTGAAATTTGTCATTTTTGACATTTTTTATGGTGACACTTTTCATTTTTGACATTTAGCATTGTGACATTTGTAATTTGACATTTTTGACATTTGCCATCTTGAAATTTGTCATTTTTAACATTTAGCATTGTGACATTTGTCATTTGACATCTTTGATATTTGCCATCTTGAAATTTGTCATTTTTGACATTTTTCATGGTGACACTTTTCATTTTTGACATTTAGCATTGTGACATTTGTCATTTGACATCATTGACATTTGCCATCTTGAAATTTGTCATTTTTAACATTTTTCATGGTGACACTTTTCATTTTTGACATTTAGCATTGTGACATTTGTCATTTGACCTCTTTGACATTTGCCATCTTGAAATTTGTCATTTTTGACATTTTTCATGGTGACACTTTTCATTTTTGACATTTAGCATTGTGACATTTGTCATTTGACATCATTGACATTTGCCATCTTGAAATTTGTCATTTTTAACATTTTTCATTTTGACACTTTTCATTTTTGACATTTAGCATTGTGACATTTGTCATTTGACATCTTTGACATTTGCCATCTTGAAATTTGTCATTTTTGACATTTAGCATTGTGACATTTGTCATTTGACATCTTTG
Organism: Altica lythri; assembly: GCA_964028335.1. Lineage (NCBI taxonomy): Eukaryota > Metazoa > Arthropoda > Insecta > Coleoptera > Chrysomelidae > Altica > Altica lythri. The sequence continues at coordinate 8,537,833 of OZ034800.1, read as the reverse complement.
ACATTTGCCATCTTGTAATTTGTCATTTTTGACATTTTTCATGGTGACACTTTTCATTTTTGACATTTAGCATTGTGACATTTGTCATTTGACATCTTTGACATTTGCCATCTTGAAATTTGTTATTTTTGACATTTTTCAAGGTGACACTTTTCATTTTTGACATTTAGCATTGTGACATTTGTCATTTGACATCTTTGACATTTGCCATCTTGAAATTTGTCATTTTTGACATTTTTCATGGTGACACTTTTCATTTTTGACATTTAGCATTGTGACATTTGTCATTTGACATCTTTGACATTTTCCATCTTGAAATTTGTCATTTTTGACATTTAGCATTGTGACATTTGTCATTTGACATCTTGGACATTTGCCATCTTGAAATTTGTCATTTTTGACATTTTTCATGGTGACACTTATCATTTTTGACATTTAGCATTGTGACATTTGTCAGTTTTGACATTTGCCATCTTGAAATTTGTCATTTTTGACATTTTTCATGGTGACACTTTTCATTTTTGACATTTAGCATTGTGACATTTGTCATTTGACATCTTTGACATTTGCCATCTTGAAGTTATTTTTGACATTTTTCATGGTGACACTTTTTATTTTTGACATTTAGCATTGTGACATTTGTCATTTGACATCTTTGACATTTGCCATCTTGAAATTTGTCATTTTAGACATTTTTCATGGTGACACTTTTCATTTTGGACATTTAGCATTGTGACATTTGTCATTTGACATCTTTGACATTTGCCATCTTGAAATTTGTCATTTTTGATATTTTTCATGGTGACACTTTTCATTTTTGACATTTAGCATTGTGACATTTGTCATTTGACATCTTTGACATTTGCCATCTTAAAATTTGTCATTTTTGACATTTAGCATTGTGACATTTGTCATTTGACATCTTTGATATTTGCCATCTTGAAATTGGTCATTTTTGACATTTTTCATGGTGACACTTTTCATTTTTGACATGTAGCATTGTGACATTTGTCATTTGACATCATTGACATTTGCCATCTTGAAATTTGTCATTTTTGATATTTTTCATGGTGACACTTTTCATTTTTGACATTTAGCATTGTGACATTTGTCATTTGACATTTTTGACATTTGCCATCTTGAAATTTGTCATTTTTGACATTTAGCATTGTGACATTTGTCATTTGACATCTTGGACATTTGCCATCTTAAAATTTGTCATTTTTGACATTTTTCATGGTGACACTTATCATTTTTGACATTTAGCATTGTGACATTTGTCAGTTTTGACATTTGCCATCTTGAAATTTGTCATTTTTGACATTTTTCATGGTGACACTTTTTATTTTTGACATTTAGCATTGTGACATTTGTCATTTGACATCTTTGACATTTGCTATCTTGAAATTTGTTATTTTTGACATTTTTCATGGTGACACTTTTCATTTTTGACATTTAGCATTGTGACATTTGTCATTTGACATCTTTGACATTTGCCATCTTGAAATTTGTCATTTTTGACATTTTTCATGGTGACACTTTTCATTTTTGACATTTAGCATTGTGATATTTGTCATTTGACATCTTTGACATTTGCCATCTTGAAATTTGTTATTTTTGACATTTTTCATGGTGACACTTTTCATTTTTGACATTTAGCATTGTGACATTTGTCATTTGACATCTTTGACATTTGCCATCTTGAAATTTGTCATTTTTGACATTTTTCATGGTGACACTTTTCATTTTTGACATTTAGCATTGTGACATTTGTCATTTGACATCTTTGACATTTGCCATCTTGAAATTTGTCATTTTTGACATTTAGCATTGTGACATTTGTCATTTGACATCTTTGATATTTGCCATCTTGAAATTTGTCATTTTTGACATTTTTCATGGTGACACTTTTCATTTTTGACATTTAGCATTGTGACATTTGTCATTTGACATCTTTGACATTTGCCATCTTGAAATTTGTCATTTTTGACATTTTTCATGGTGACACTTTTCATTTTTGACATTTAGCATTGTGATATTTGTCATTTGACATCTTTGACATTTGCCATCTTGAAATTTGTTATTTTTGACATTTTTCATGGTGACACTTTTCATTTTTAACATTTAGCATTGCGACATTTGTCATTTGACATCTTTGACATTTGCCATCTTGAAATTTGTCATTTTTGACATTTTTCATGGTGACACTTTTCATTTTTGACATTTAGCATTGTGACATTTGTCATTTGACATCTTTGACATTTGCCATCTTGAAATTTGTCATTTTTGACATTTAGCATTGTGACATTTGTCATTTGACATCTTTGATATTTGCCATCTTGAAATTTGTCATTTTTGACATTTTTTATGGTGACACTTTTCATTTTTGACATTTAGCATTGTGACATTTGTCATTTGACATCTTTGACATTTGCCATCTTGAAATTTGTTATTTTTGACATTTTTCAAGGTGACACTTTTCATTTTTGACATTTAGCATTGTGACATTTGTCATTTGACATCTTTGACATTTGCCATCTTAAAATTTGTCATTTTTGACATTTTTCATGGTGACACTTTTCATTTTTGACATTTAGCATTGTGACATTTGTCATCTGACATCTTTGACATTTTCCATCTTGAAATTTGTCATTTTTGACATTTAGCATTGTGACATTTGTCATTTGACATCTTGGACATTTGCCATCTTGAAATTTGTCATTTTTGACATTTTTTATGGTGACACTTATCATTTTTGACATTTAGCATTGTGACATTTGTCAGTTTTGACATTTGCCATCTTGAAATTTGTCATTTTTGACATTTTTCATGGTGACACTTTTCATTTTTGACATTTAGCATTGTGACATTTGTCATTTGACATCTTTGACATTTGCCATCTTGAAATTTGTTATTTTTGACATTTTTCATGGTGACACTTTTTATTTTTGACATTTAGCATTGTGACATTTGTCATTTGACATCTTTGATATTTGCCATCTTGAAATTTGTCATTTTAGACATTTTTCATGGTGACACTTTTCATTTTTGACATTTAGCATTGTGACATTTGTCATTTGACATCTTTGACATTTGCCATCTTGAAATTTGTTATTTTTGACATTTTTCATGGTGAGACTTTTCATTTTTGACATTTAGCATTGTGACATTTGTCATTTGACATCTTTGACATTTGCCATCTTGAAATTTGTCATTTTTGATATTTTTCATGGTGACACTTTTCATTTTTGACATTTAGCATTGTGACATTTGTCATTTGACATCTTTGACATTTGCCATCTTGAAATTTGTTATTTTTGACATTTTTCATGGTGACACTTTTCATTTTTGACATTTAGCATTGTGACATTTGTCATTTGACATCTTTGATATTTGCCATTTTGAAATTTGTCATTTTTGATATTTTTCATGGTGACACTTTTCATTTTTGACATTTAGCATTGTGACATTTGTCATTTGACATCTTTGACATTTGCCATCTTGAAATTTGTCATTTTTGATATTTTTCATGGTGACACTTTTCATTTTTGACATTTAGCATTGTGACATTTGTCATTTGACATCTTTGACATTTGCCATCTTAAAATTTGTCATTTTTGACATTTAGCATTGTGACATTTGTCATTTGACATCTTTGATATTTGCCATCTTGAAATTGGTCATTTTTGACATTTTTCATGGTGACACTTTTCATTTTTGACATTTAGCATTGTGACATTTGTCATTTGACATCATTGACATTTGCCATCTTGAAATTTGTCATTTTTGATATTTTTCATGGTGACACTTTTCATTTTTGACATTTAGCATTGTGACATTTGTCATTTGACATTTTTGACATTTGCCATCTTGAAATTTGTCATTTTTGACATTTAGCATTGTGACATTTGTCATTTGACATCTTGGACATTTGCCATCTTAAAATTTGTCATTTTTGACATTTTTCATGGTGACACTTATCATTTTTGACATTTAGCATTGTGACATTTGTCAGTTTTGACATTTGCCATCTTGAAATTTGTCATTTTTGACATTTTTCATGGTGACACTTTTTATTTTTGACATTTAGCATTGTGACATTTGTCATTTGACATCTTTGACATTTGCTATCTTGAAATTTGTTATTTTTGACATTTTTCATGGTGACACTTTTCATTTTTGACATTTAGCATTGTGACATTTGTCATTTGACATCTTTGACATTTGCCATCTTGAAATTTGTCATTTTTGACATTTTTCATGGTGACACTTTTCATTTTTGACATTTAGCATTGTGATATTTGTCATTTGACATCTTTGACATTTGCCATCTTGAAATTTGTTATTTTTGACATTTTTCATGGTGACACTTTTCATTTTTGACATTTAGCATTGTGACATTTGTCATTTGACATCTTTGACATTTGCCATCTTGAAATTTGTTATTTTTGACATTTTTCATGGTGACACTTTTCATTTTTGACATTTAGCATTGTGACATTTGTCATTTGACATCTTTGACATTTGCCATCTTGAAATTTGTCATTTTTGACATTTAGCATTGTGACATTTGTCATTTGACATCTTTGATATTTGCCATCTTGAAATTTGTCATTTTTGACATTTTTCATGGTGACACTTTTCATTTTTGACATTTAGCATTGTGACATTTGTCATTTGACATCTTTGACATTTGCCATCTTGAAATTTGTCATTTTTGACATTTTTCATGGTGACACTTTTCATTTTTGACATTTAGCAATGTGATATTTGTCATTTGACATCTTTGACATTTGCCATCTTGAAATTTGTTATTTTTGACATTTTTCATGGTGACACTTTTCATTTTTAACATTTAGCATTGCGACATTTGTCATTTGACATCTTTGACATTTGCCATCTTGAAATTTGTCATTTTTGACATTTTTCATGGTGACACTTTTCATTTTTGACATTTAGCATTGTGACATTTGTCATTTGACATCTTTGACATTTGCCATCTTGAAATTTGTCATTTTTGACATTTAGCATTGTGACATTTGTCATTTGACATCTTTGATATTTGCCATCTTGAAATTTGTCATTTTTGACATTTTTTATGGTGACACTTTTCATTTTTGACATTTAGCATTGTGACATTTGTCATTTGACATCTTTGACATTTGCCATCTTGAAATTTGTTATTTTTGACATTTTTCAAGGTGACACTTTTCATTTTTGACATTTAGCATTGTGACATTTGTCATTTGACATCTTTGACATTTGCCATCTTAAAATTTGTCATTTTTGACATTTTTCATGGTGACACTTTTCATTTTTGACATTTAGCATTGTGACATTTGTCATCTGACATCTTTGACATTTTCCATCTTGAAATTTGTCATTTTTGACATTTAGCATTGTGACATTTGTCATTTGACATCTTGGACATTTGCCATCTTGAAATTTGTCATTTTTGACATTTTTTATGGTGACACTTATCATTTTTGACATTTAGCATTGTGACATTTGTCAGTTTTGACATTTGCCATCTTGAAATTTGTCATTTTTGACATTTTTCATGGTGACACTTTTCATTTTTGACATTTAGCATTGTGACATTTGTCATTTGACATCTTTGACATTTGCCATCTTGAAATTTGTTATTTTTGACATTTTTCATGGTGACACTTTTTATTTTTGACATTTAGCATTGTGACATTTGTCATTTGACATCTTTGATATTTGCCATCTTGAAATTTGTCATTTTAGACATTTTTTATGGTGACACTTTTCATTTTTGACATTTAGCATTGTGACATTTGTCATTTGACATCTTTGACATTTGCCATCTTGAAATTTGTTATTTTTGACATTTTTCATGGTGACACTTTTCATTTTTGACATTTAGCATTGTGACATTTGTCATTTGACATCTTTGACATTTGCCATCTTGAAATTTGTCATTTTTGATATTTTTCATGGTGACACTTTTCATTTTTGACATTTAGCATTGTGACATTTGTCATTTGACATCTTTGACATTTGCCATCTTGAAATTTGTTATTTTTGACATTTTTCATGGTGACACTTTTCATTTTTGACATTTAGCATTGTGACATTTGTCATTTGACATCTTTGATATTTGCCATTTTGAAATTTGTCATTTTTGATATTTTTCATGGTGACACTTTTCATTTTTGACATTTAGCATTGTGACATTTGTCATTTGACATCTTTGACATTTGCCATCTTGAAATTTGTCATTTTTGATATTTTTCATGGTGACACTTTTCATTTTTGACATTTAGCATTGTGACATTTGTCATTTGACATCTTTGACATTTGCCATCTTAAAATTTGTCATTTTTGACATTTAGCATTGTGACATTTGTCATTTGACATCTTTGATATTTGCCATCTTGAAATTGGTCATTTTTGACATTTTTCATGGTGACACTTTTCATTTTTGACATTTAGCATTGTGACATTTGTCATTTGACATCATTGACATTTGCCATCTTGAAATTTGTCATTTTTGATATTTTTCATGGTGACACTTTTCATTTTTGACATTTAGCATTGTGACATTTGTCATTTGACATTTTTGACATTTGCCATCTTGAAATTTGTCATTTTTGACATTTAGCATTGTGACATTTGTCATTTGACATCTTGGACATTTGCCATCTTAAAATTTGTCATTTTTGACATTTTTCATGGTGACACTTATCATTTTTGACATTTAGCATTGTGACATTTGTCAGTTTTGACATTTGCCATCTTGAAATTTGTCATTTTTGACATTTTTCATGGTGACACTTTTTATTTTTGACATTTAGCATTGTGACATTTGTCATTTGACATCTTTGACATTTGCTATCTTGAAATTTGTTATTTTTGACATTTTTCATTGTGACACTTTTCATTTTTGACATTTAGCATTGTGACATTTGTCATTTGACATCTTTGACATTTGCCATCTTGAAATTTGTCATTTTTGACATTTTTCATGGTGACACTTTTCATTTTTGACATTTAGCATTGTGATATTTGTCATTTGACATCTTTGACATTTGCCATCTTGAAATTTGTTATTTTTGACATTTTTCATGGTGACACTTTTCATTTTTGACATTTAGCATTGTGACATTTGTCATTTGACATTTTTGACATTTGCCATCTTGAAATTTGTCATTTTTGACATTTTTCATGGTGACACTTTTCATTTTTGACATTTAGCATTGTGACATTTGTCATTTGACATCTTTGACATTTGCCATCTTGAAATTTGTCATTTTTGACATTTAGCATTGTGACATTTGTCATTTGACATCTTTGATATTTGCCATCTTGAAATTTGTCATTTTTGACATTTTTCATGGTGACACTTTTCATTTTTGACATTTAGCATTGTGACATTTGTCATTTGACATCTTTGACATTTGCCATCTTGAAATTTGTCATTTTTGACATTTTTCATGGTGACACTTTTCATTTTTGACATTTAGCATTGTGATATTTGTCATTTGACATCTTTGACATTTGCCATCTTGAAATTTGTTATTTTTGACATTTTTCATGGTGACACTTTTCATTTTTGACATTTAGCATTGTGACATTTGTCATTTGACATCTTTGACATTTGCCATCTTGAAATTTGTCATTTTTGACATTTTTCATGGTGACACTTTTCATTTTTGACATTTAGCATTGTGACATTTGTCATTTGACATCTTTGACATTTGCCATCTTGAAATATGTCATTTTTGACATTTAGCATTGTGACATTTGTCATTTGGCATCTTTGATATTTGCCATCTTGAAATTTGTCATTTTTGACATTTTTCATGGTGACACTTTTCATTTTTGACATTTAGCATTGTGACATTTGTCATTTGACATCTTTGACATTTGCCATCTTGAAATTTGTTATTTTTGACATTTTTCAAGGTGACACTTTTCATTTTTGACATTTAGCATTGTGACATTTGTCATTTGACATCTTTGACATTTGCCATCTTAAAATTTGTCATTTTTGACATTTTTCATGGTGACACTTTTCATTTTTGACATTTAGCATTGTGACATTTGTCATTTGACATCTTTGACATTTTCCATCTTGAAATTTGTCATTTTTGACATTTAGCATTGTGACATTTGTCATTTGACATCTTGGACATTTGCCATCTTGAAATTTGTCATTTTTGACATTTTTCATGGTGACACTTATCATTTTTGACATTTAGCATTGTGACATTTGTCAGTTTTGACATTTTCCATCTTGAAATTTGTCATTTTTGACATTTTTCATGGTGACACTTATCATTTTTGACATTTAGCATTGTGACATTTGTCAGTTTTGACATTTGCCATCTTGAAATTTGTCATTTTTGACATTTTTCATGGTGACACTTTTCATTTTTGACATTTAGCATTGTGACATTTGTCATTTGACATCTTTGACATTTGCCATCTTGAAATTTGTTATTTTTGACATTTTTCATGGTGACATTTTTCATTTTTGACATTTAGCATTGTGACATTTGTCATTTGACATCTTTGACATTTGCCATCTTGAAATTTGTTATTTTTGACATTTTTCATGGTGACACTTTTCATTTTTGACATTTAGCATTGTGACATTTGTCATTTGACATCTTTGACATTTTCCATCTTGAAATTTGTCATTTTTGACATTTAGCATTGTGACATTTGTCATTTGACATCTTGGACATTTGCCATCTTGAAATTTGTCATTTTTGACATTTTTCATGGTGACACTTATCATTTTTGAAATTTAGCATTGTGACATTTGTCAGTTTTGACATTTGCCATCTTGAAATTTGTCATTTTTGACATTTTTTATGGTGACACTTTTCATTTTTGACATTTAGCATTGTGACATTTGTCATTTGACATCTTTGACATTTGCCATCTTGAAATTTGTTATTTTTGACATTTTTCATGGTGACACTTTTTATTTTTGACATTTAGCATTGTGACATTTGTCATTTGACATCTTTGACATTTGCCATCTTGAAATTTGTCATTTTAGACATTTTTCATGGTGACACTTTTCATTTTTGACATTTATTATTGTGACATTTGTCATTTGACATCTTTGACATTTGCCATCTTGAAATTTGTCATTTTTGACATTTTTCATGGTGACACTTTTCATTTTTGACATTTAGCATTGTGACATTTGTCATTTGACATCTTTGACATTTGCCATCTTGAAATTTGTCATTTTTGACATTTTTCATGGTGACACTTTTCATTTTTGACATTTAGCATTGTGACATTTGTCATTTGACATCTTTGACATTTGCCATCTTGAAATTTGTTATTTTTGACATTTTTCATGGTGACACTTTTTATTTTTGACATTTAGCATTGTGACATTTGTCATTTGACATCTTTGACATTTGCCATCTTGAAATTTGTCATTTTAGAGATTTTTCATGGTGACACTTTTCATTTTTGACATTTAGCATTGTGACATTTGTCATTTGACATCTTTGACATTTGCCATCTTGAAATTTGTTATTTTTGACATTTTTCATGGTGACACTTTTTATTTTTGACATTTAGCATTGTGACATTTGTCATTTGACATCTTTGACATTTGCCATCTTGAAATTTGTCATTTTTGACATTTTTTATGGTGACACTTTTCATTTTTGACATTTAGCATTGTGACATTTGTAATTTGACATCTTTGACATTTGCCATCTTGAAATTTGTCATTTTTGACATTTAGCATTGTGACATTTGTCATTTGACATCTTTGATATTTGCCATCTTGAAATTTGTCATTTTTGACATTTTTCATGGTGACACTTTTCATTTTTGACATTTAGCATTGTGACATTTGTCATTTGACATCATTAACATTTGCCATCTTGAAATTTGTCATTTTTAACTTTTTTCATGGTGACACTTTTCATTTTTGACATTTAGCATTGTGACATTTGTCATTTGACCTCTTTGACATTTGCCATCTTGAAATTTGTCATTTTTGACATTTTTCATGGTGACACTTTTCATTTTTGACATTTAGCATTGTGACATTTGTCATTTGACATCATTGACATTTGCCATCTTGAAATTTGTCATTTTTAACATTTTTCATTTTGACACTTTTCATTTTTGACATTTAGCATTGTGACATTTGTCATTTGACATCTTTGACATTTGCCATCTTGAAATTTGTCATTTTTGACATTTAGCATTGTGACATTTGTCATTTGACATCTTTGACATTTGCCATCTTGTAATTTGTCATTTTTGACATTTTTCATGGTGACACTTTTCATTTTTGACATTTAGCATTGTGACATTTGTCATTTGACATCTTTGACATTTGCCATCTTGAAATTTGTTATTTTTGACATTTTTCAAGGTGACACTTTTCATTTTTGACATTTAGCATTGTGACATTTGTCATTTGACATCTTTGACATTTGCCATCTTGAAATTTGTCATTTTTGACATTTTTCATGGTGACACTTTTCATTTTTGACATTTAGCATTGTGACATTTGTCATTTGACATCTTTGACATTTTCCATCTTGAAATTTGTCATTTTTGACATTTAGCATTGTGACATTTGTCATTTGACATCTTGGACATTTGCCATCTTGAAATTTGTCATTTTTGACATTTTTCATGGTGACACTTATCATTTTTGACATTTAGCATTGTGACATTTGTCAGTTTTGACATTTGCCATCTTGAAATTTGTCATTTTTGACATTTTTCATGGTGACACTTTTCATTTTTGACATTTAGCATTGTGACATTTGTCATTTGACATCTTTGACATTTGCCATCTTGAAATTTGTTATTTTTGACATTTTTCATGGTGACACTTTTTATTTTTGACATTTAGCATTGTGACATTTGTCATTTGACATCTTTGACATTTGCCATCTTGAAATTTGTCATTTTAGACATTTTTCATGGTGACACTTTTCATTTTGGACATTTAGCATTGTGACATTTGTCATTTGACATCTTTGACATTTGCCATCTTGAAATTTGTCATTTTTGATATTTTTCATGGTGACACTTTTCATTTTTGACATTTAGCATTGTGACATTTGTCATTTGACATCTTTGACATTTGCCATCTTAAAATTTGTCATTTTTGACATTTAGCATTGTGACATTTGTCATTTGACATCTTTGATATTTGCCATCTTGAAATTGGTCATTTTTGACATTTTTCATGGTGACACTTTTCATTTTTGACATTTAGCATTGTGACATTTGTCATTTGACATTTTTGACATTTGCCATCTTGAAATTTGTTATTTTTGACATTTAGCATTGTGACATTTGTCATTTGACATCTTGGACATTTGCCATCTTAAAATTTGTCATTTTTGACATTTTTCATGGTGACACTTATCATTTTTGACATTTAGCATTGTGACATTTGTCAGTTTTGACATTTGCCATCTTGAAATTTGTCATTTTTGACATTTTTCATGGTGACACTTTTTATTTTTGACATTTAGCATTGTGACATTTGTCATTTGACATCTTTGACATTTGCTATCTTGAAATTTGTTATTTTTGACATTTTTCATGGTGACACTTTTCATTTTTGACATTTAGCATTGTGACATTTGTCATTTGACATCTTTGACATTTGCCATCTTGAAATTTGTCATTTTTGACATTTTTCATGGTGACACTTTTCATTTTTGACATTTAGCATTGTGATATTTGTCATTTGACATCTTTGACATTTGCCATCTTGAAATTTGTTATTTTTGACATTTTTCATGGTGACACTTTTCATTTTTGACATTTAGCATTGTGACATTTGTCATTTGACATCTTTGACATTTGCCATCTTGAAATTTGTCATTTTTGACATTTTTCATGGTGACACTTTTCATTTTTGACATTTAGCATTGTGACATTTGTCATTTGACATCTTTGACATTTGCCATCTTGAAATTTGTCATTTTTGACATTTAGCATTGTGACATTTGTCATTTGACATCTTTGATATTTGCCATCTTGAAATTTGTCATTTTTGACATTTTTCATGGTGACACTTTTCATTTTTGACATTTAGCATTGTGACATTTGTCATTTGACATCTTTGACATTTGCCATCTTGAAATTTGTCATTTTTGACATTTTTCATGGTGACACTTTTCATTTTTGACATTTAGCATTGTGATATTTGTCATTTGACATCTTTGACATTTGCCATCTTGAAATTTGTTATTTTTGACATTTTTCATGGTGACACTTTTCATTTTTGACATTTAGCATTGCGACATTTGTCATTTGACATCTTTGACATTTGCCATCTTGAAATTTGTCATTTTTGACATTTTTCATGGTGACACTTTTCATTTTTGACATTTAGCATTGTGACATTTGTCATTTGACATCTTTGACATTTGCCATCTTGAAATTTGTCATTTTTGACATTTAGCATTGTGACATTTGTCATTTGACATCTTTGATATTTGCCATCTTGAAATTTGTCATTTTTGACATTTTTCATGGTGACACTTTTCATTTTTGACATTTAGCATTGTGACATTTGTCATTTGACATCTTTGACATTTGCCATCTTGAAATTTGTTATTTTTGACATTTTTCAAGGTGACACTTTTCATTTTTGACATTTAGCATTGTGACATTTGTCATTTGACATCTTTGACATTTGCCATCTTAAAATTTGTCATTTTTGACATTTTTCATGGTGACACTTTTCATTTTTGACATTTAGCATTGTGACATTTGTCATCTGACATCTTTGACATTTTCCATCTTGAAATTTGTCATTTTTGACATTTAGCATTGTGACATTTGTCATTTGACAACTTGGACATTTGCCATCTTGAAATTTGTCATTTTTGACATTTTTTATGGTGACACTTATCATTTTTGACATTTAGCATTGTGACATTTGTCAGTTTTGACATTTGCCATCTTGAAATTTGTCATTTTTGACATTTTTCATGGTGACACTTTTCATTTTTGACATTTAGCATTGTGACATTTGTCATTTGACATCTTTGACATTTTTATTATTATTAATTCCTTTATTTAGCTAATGCTAATATTACAATAAATACAGACTTTAGTTTCATCAGTAAAATATAAAATACAATAAGTTAAAATAATTTTTTTTTTTTTTTTTTTTTTTTTAAAGAAACATCCACATAAAATTAAAACCAGTTCTAAAGGCTGCTATTGTTTCTGGAGAAGTACTGTTCAGTTAAATAAGATGTGACACGGGTCTTGAAGGTAGTTACAGAATTTATAGTTTTAATTTCCTCTGGAAGTGCATTGTAATGATCTAGACCTTTAAAAAACAGTGAGTTCTGTGTTGCAGTTTTAACAACATTATCAATATAGAAGTTATTTCTATTTCGTGTTTGATAATTGTGCACATTATATTGATATTCAAGCTTTTCCTGTAGGTAAGTCGGAAGTAATCCATGTTTGATTTTATGAATAAAAATTAGTACATTCCTTAGTAAGAAATTTCTGATTGGCATCCACTTCAAAGTTTCAAGCATTACATTAATGGAAGTATATTTTGAACAAGATAATATTATTCGCATTGCTCTATTTTGTAATTTTTGAAGTCTGTTCAACTCATTTTGATTTAGTAAAAAAAGTATTGTAGAACAGTAATTGAAGTGGGGTAGAATAATGGTATTATATATAATACATTTAGTCCATTGTGAAAGACCATACGAACTTCTAAATAGGAAATTTAATTTAAATGAAATATTCTTGATAACTGCGTGTGCATGGTCTGTGAATTTCATCCGTTTGTCAATCATTACCCCTAAATACTTGAATTTTTCTACCAATTGTATAGAATTACCTCCAATTGTGATGTTATATTGTTTATCGACAAATTGTTTATAGCCATAGTTATTAGTTATCAACATGTATTTAGTTTTATTTGTATTGATTTTTAATAAATTATTGCAACACCATTTGTTAATATTTTCTAGTGTTTCATTAATAACTCTAACTAACTCATCTAAATTATATGATGAAAAGTATATAAGGGCATCATCGGCAAACAGATGAATGACACATTGGCCCTTAAAATCAACAATATCATTGATGTAAATTAAGAAAAACAGGGGACCTAATATACTGCCTTGAGGGACACCTCTGCTATAGTTTATTTCTTCTGATAAAATGTTGTTTACTTTTAACTTTTGTTTTCTGTTTTTTAGGTAATTTATACACCATTCTAAAGCTTCTCCTGCTATACCCACACTTTTAAGTTTTTTAACTAAACGGTTTTGATCAACAGTTTCAAATGCTCTTTGCAGATCTATAAAAACTGCCAATGTCGGACAATTTTTATCAAATTTGTATTTCCAATCATATAGAACACATTGTATAGCTGATTCACAGCTATGCCTACTCCTAAAACCCGATTGCATTTTAATAATAAGTTTATTTTGTTCTAAAAAATTAATAATCTGCTCAGCAACAACTTTCTCAATAATTTTTTCAATACAACTTAACATACTGATTGGCCTTAAATCTGAGGCTTTATTCGAGTTTTTTATTTTAGGAATGGGCACCACTGTAGCAACCTTTAAGGCATCAGGTATTTTTGATGTTTCTAAAGAGGAATTTACCAAATTTACGAGTGGTTCTGAGAGGTTGGAGATGCAATTTTTTAAAATATTAATGTTAATATCATCTGTGCTACTTTTATTTTTCATTGAAAAGAGAATTTCTTTTAAAGATTCCACCGTACTTAATTGGAATTTTTCAAGAACTTGTCCGTTATGTTTATCTAAAATTTCATAATCGGGTATTGTGCAATCAATCATATTAGCAATTGATTGAACACTGTCTATGTAATATTTATTTAAAGCATTGGGTATTTCAAAAATATCTTTCATAATCACATTATCTTCTAGTTCAAGTTCCAACAGATCATTTGACTTACTATTTCTAGGCATCAAACATTCAAGAGATTTCCACATTTCCTTTGAATTTCCCCTATTTTGATATATATTTTGCTCTATGTACTTACTTTTTTCAGTTCTAATTACATTAACGGCCCTATTTCTATTTAATTTGTATTCATTCCAATTGTCTTCCGATTTTTCTTGTGAATATTTTTTATATGCAAGGTCTCTACACCTTGTGGCAGTTTTTACTTTTTCATTCCACCATTTTTTATATTTAGGAAATATTTTTATTTGCCTTTTTGGCGCTATAGAGTCTAATACGTTTAATATATTCGTTACAAAATTATCACATTTCACATTAATATCATAAATATAATAGTTCCACTGTAATGTTGAAAGTTTGTTATTGATTTCATCAAAATCTAAGTTCTTACCTCTGCTTTCAATTACCGAAACAGCTTGTTCGTGGGAATTTAATGGCACACTTGTTAAAATCATAAAATGATCAGAAATTCTTGGTGTTTTAATAATATCAACTGCAATCAAATCCTCATTTGTTATCACTAAATCTATTAATGTACCACCACCATTTCTATTTGGTCTTGTATATTCTGCAACAACATTCTTTAATCCAGAATCAATCAAAATACCCTTTAATTTTGTACTATAAGTGGTTTCTACTAACAAATCAATATTAAAATCTCCAGTAACAACAACCGTTTGAGAAGTATCACATAAATTTTCTTCTGTCCAAGTGCTGAAACAATCTAGAAAATACATGTAACTACTGCTAGGTGATCTGTACAATGATACAATTAAAAAAATTTTATTCCCTAATCTTACTATCACAGAAACAATCCAACAAGTTTTTGGTATACAAAATTTACTATATTTCAATACTTTTACTTCTTTCTGTACATAAATTAAAGCACCTCCTGTGTGTCTACTTTCACTGTCAACTCTGTAATTATTGTATCCCTCAATTTCTATCTCAGAATCATAAATATCCTCAGTTAAGCAAGTTTCTGAAATGCATACTAGGCTAGGTTTTTTTAACAGAACATAAT
Organism: Altica lythri; assembly: GCA_964028335.1. Lineage (NCBI taxonomy): Eukaryota > Metazoa > Arthropoda > Insecta > Coleoptera > Chrysomelidae > Altica > Altica lythri. The sequence continues at coordinate 8,521,851 of OZ034800.1, read as the reverse complement.
TGGAGATTTCATTAATATGGGCTACTAAGCTCTCAGCATTCAAGTATAATATACTTATTTTGTTTATATTGGATCTGGTGTTTGAGACACGGTGGGAAAATCCTGATTGACTGAGGGTGTAATAAAAATTAAGTTTTTATTTTTAATTGGATTCTGATAAAAAATAACATTTAAAATTTCCTTAACTTGTTGGTTTTGAGATATGATTTCCCCATTTTTATTGTTTATATCTAAGAATGTCATCTGTGTTGGTATATATCTGTTTAAATCAAACAAGTATTTATTTAACTTAAAATTAAAATTGTAAATGTAGTTATTAGCATGAAAGTTATTTTTTACATATGGTACAGAAAAAAATATTATGTTTGTGTGATTGCAAAATTCTAGTTTATTTGTTAAGTCCCTAAGCTGTGGTTGAGAATTCCTATATTTAAAATCGTTTGACCCAGCTATTATTACTACGTAATCATCATGGCTGTAATCTTTTGTCAAATTTTCAATATCGTCAATTACTTTACTAAAACTTGCAAAAGGTTTTAAAAAAGTTTGTACCCTTGCATTTGTCCTTGAACTTAATAAGTTACCAAGATTACGCCCATGTTGATCAGATAAAATCAAAATTTTTTTATTATCATTAATATTATTATCTATGATCACTGGTGTACAACCTCTTATATGTTGCTGATCTTGACTACCTAATTCATCTATATTTTTCCCTAGTGACACTTTTTCAAGTTCTCCTTTGCACAATTTGTTATCTTCTTCAAGTATTTTTATTGAGTCTAACATATTCTGCTGTAATTCAATCATCTCTTTCTTCTGATTTTCTAATTTTATTACTGAGTTTTCAAGATCCTTAATTTTAATTTTTAATTTGTTGTTTATGAGCTCTAAATCATCCATTTTTAGTTTAAAGTTGTTTATAATTATTTCCTGTTCTTCTAACTGTTTATGTAATATTGGAGAATTTGAATTAACCATTTCATTTCTATTCTGATTATCTTTAAGGCCTTGCTGGCACTCATCTGAGCAAATAATTTTGTACCCATCTATAACTTGCGTATTTTTAAGTCTTTCAAGGCAGCTGGGATGAAAAATGCCGGTGCAATTTATACACACATAATTATTAAATTGTTTCTGTTGACAACATTTAAAATTTTTACTCATTTCTTCCAATTAATTTCCAACCCAAAATTAATTTGGTCCGCCACTGGTCCTTATCCACTGGTAAGGCCAACAGTTTACACTATCAACTATCAAAACCACTTTTTGCATTCAGATTTCTATTTATCAAGCCAGCTTTTTTATCGTTTTATTTGGAAATTTTAATTATTTTGTTTTATTTAAACTGCAGTTTTCACTTTTATTGCACATTTCAACAATAACTAACATACATCACAGCATTAAGGAGTTTTTCCTCTATAATTTGGTATAATTCACTTTTATTTTCTCATTGGAAAACTATTTGTATTTAACAAAATAGTAGGAGCTATAAAAGATGTGTTCACAATATCACAATATCACAATTGTACATTTGCCATCTTGAAATTTGTTATTTTTGACATTTTTCATGGTGACACTTTTTATTTTTGACATTTAGCATTGTGACATTTGTCATTTGACATCTTTGATATTTGCCATCTTGAAATTTGTCATTTTAGACATTTTTCATGGTGACACTTTTCATTTTTGACATTTAGCATTGTGACATTTGTCATTTGACATCTTTGACATTTGCCATCTTGAAATTTGTTATTTTTGACATTTTTCATGGTGACACTTTTCATTTTTGACATTTAGCATTGTGACATTTGTCATTTGACATCTTTGACATTTGCCATCTTGAAATTTGTCATTTTTGATATTTTTCATGGTGACACTTTTCATTTTTGACATTTAGCATTGTGACATTTGTCATTTGACATCTTTGACATTTGCCATCTTGAAATTTGTTATTTTTGACATTTTTCATGGTGACACTTTTCATTTTTGACATTTAGCATTGTGACATTTGTCATTTGACATCATTGTCATTTGCCATCTTGAAATTTGTCATTTTTGACATTTAGCATTGTGACATTTGTCATTTGACATCTTGGACATTTGCCATCTTGGAATTTGTCATTTTTGACATTTTTCATGGTGACACTTTTCATTTTTGACATTTAGCATTGTGACATTTTTCATTTGACATCTTTGACATTTGCCATCTTGAAATTTGTTATTTTTGACATTTTTCATGGTGACACTTTTTATTTTTGACATTTAGCATTGTGACATTTGTCATTTGACATCTTTGATATTTGCCATCTTGAAATTTGTCATTTTAGACATTTTTCATGGTGACACTTTTCATTTTTGACATTTAGCATTGTGACATTTGTCATTTGACATCTTTGACATTTGCCATCTTGAAATTTGTTATTTTTGACATTTTTCATGGTGACACTTTTCATTTTTGACATTTAGCATTGTGACATTTGTCATTTGACATCTTTGACATTTGCCATCTTGAAATTTGTCATTTTTGATATTTTTCATGGTGACACTTTTCATTTTTGACATTTAGCATTGTGACATTTGTCATTTGACATCTTTGACATTTGCCATCTTGAAATTTGTTATTTTTGACATTTTTCATGGTGACACTTTTCGTTTTTGACATTTAGCAGTGTGACATTTGTCATTTGACATCTTTGATATTTGCCATCTTGAAATTTGTCATTTTTGATATTTTTCATGGTGACACTTTTCATTTTTGACATTTAGCATTGTGACATTTGTCATTTGACATCTTGGACATTTGCCATCTTAAAATTTGTCATTTTTGACATTTTTCATGGTGACACTTATCATTTTTGACATTTAGCATTGTGACATTTGTCAGTTTTGACATTTGCCATCTTGAAATTTGTCATTTTTGACATTTTTCATGGTGACACTTTTTATTTTTGACATTTAGCATTGTGACATTTGTCATTTGACATCTTTGACATTTGCTATCTTGAAATTTGTTATTTTTGACATTTTTCATGGTGACACTTTTCATTTTTGACATTTAGCATTGTGACATTTGTCATTTGACATCTTTGACATTTGCCATCTTGAAATTTGTCATTTTTGACATTTTTCATGGTGACACTTTTCATTTTTGACATTTAGCATTGTGATATTTGTCATTTGACATCTTTGACATTTGCCATCTTGAAATTTGTTATTTTTGACATTTTTCATGGTGACACTTTTCATTTTTGACATTTAGCATTGTGACATTTGTCATTTGACATCTTTGACATTTGCCATCTTGAAATTTGTCATTTTTGACATTTTTCATGGTGACACTTTTCATTTTTGACATTTAGCATTGTGACATTTGTCATTTGACATCTTTGACATTTGCCATCTTGAAATTTGTCATTTTTGACATTTAGCATTGTGACATTTGTCATTTGACATCTTTGATATTTGCCATCTTGAAATTTGTCATTTTTGACATTTTTCATGGTGACACTTTTCATTTTTGACATTTAGCATTGTGACATTTGTCATTTGACATCTTTGACATTTGCCATCTTGAAATTTGTCATTTTTGACATTTTTCATGGTGACACTTTTCATTTTTGACATTTAGCATTGTGATATTTGTCATTTGACATCTTTGACATTTGCCATCTTGAAATTTGTTATTTTTGACATTTTTCATGGTGACACTTTTCATTTTTGACATTTAGCATTGCGACATTTGTCATTTGACATCTTTGACATTTGCCATCTTGAAATTTGTCATTTTTGACATTTTTCATGGTGACACTTTTCATTTTTGACATTTAGCATTGTGACATTTGTCATTTGACATCTTTGACATTTGCCATCTTGAAATTTGTCATTTTTGACATTTAGCATTGTGACATTTGTCATTTGACATCTTTGATATTTGCCATCTTGAAATTTGTCATTTTTGACATTTTTCATGGTGACACTTTTCATTTTTGACATTTAGCATTGTGACATTTGTCATTTGACATCTTTGACATTTGCCATCTTGAAATTTGTTATTTTTGACATTTTTCAAGGTGACACTTTTCATTTTTGACATTTAGCATTGTGACATTTGTCATTTGACATCTTTGACATTTGCCATCTTAAAATTTGTCATTTTTGACATTTTTCATGGTGACACTTTTCATTTTTGACATTTAGCATTGTGACATTTGTCATCTGACATCTTTGACATTTTCCATCTTGAAATTTGTCATTTTTGACATTTAGCATTGTGACATTTGTCATTTGACAACTTGGACATTTGCCATCTTGAAATTTGTCATTTTTGACATTTTTTATGGTGACACTTATCATTTTTGACATTTAGCATTGTGACATTTGTCAGTTTTGACATTTGCCATCTTGAAATTTGTCATTTTTGACATTTTTCATGGTGACACTTTTCATTTTTGACATTTAGCATTGTGACATTTGTCATTTGACATCTTTGACATTTGCCATCTTGAAATTTGTTATTTTTGACATTTTTCATGGTGACACTTTTTATTTTTGACATTTAGCATTGTGACATTTGTCATTTGACATCTTTGATATTTGCCATCTTGAAATTTGTCATTTTAGACATTTTTCATGGTGACACTTTTCATTTTTGACATTTAGCATTGTGACATTTGTCATTTGACATCTTTGACATTTGCCATCTTGAAATTTGTTATTTTTGACATTTTTCATGGTGACACTTTTCATTTTTGACATTTAGCATTGTGACATTTGTCATTTGACATCTTTGACATTTGCCATCTTGAAATTTGTCATTTTTGATATTTTTCATGGTGACACTTTTCATTTTTGACATTTAGCATTGTGACATTTGTCATTTGACATCTTTGACATTTGCCATCTTGAAATTTGTTATTTTTGACATTTTTCATGGTGACACTTTTCATTTTTGACATTTAGCATTGTGACATTTGTCATTTGACATCATTGTCATTTGCCATCTTGAAATTTGTCATTTTTGACATTTAGCATTGTGACATTTGTCATTTGACATCTTGGACATTTGCCATCTTGGAATTTGTCATTTTTGACATTTTTCATGGTGACACTTTTCATTTTTGACATTTAGCATTGTGACATTTGTCATTTGACATCTTTGACATTTGCCATCTTGAAATTTGTTATTTTTGACATTTTTCATGGTGACACTTTTTATTTTTGACATTTAGCATTGTGACATTTGTCATTTGACATCTTTGATATTTGCCATCTTGAAATTTGTCATTTTAGACATTTTTCATGGTGACACTTTTCATTTTTGACATTTAGCATTGTGACATTTGTCATTTGACATCTTTGACATTTGCCATCTTGAAATTTGTTATTTTTGACATTTTTCATGGTGACACTTTTCATTTTTGACATTTAGCATTGTGACATTTGTCATTTGACATCTTTGACATTTGCCATCTTGAAATTTGTCATTTTTGATATTTTTCATGGTGACACTTTTCATTTTTGACATTTAGCATTGTGACATTTGTCATTTGACATCTTTGACATTTGCCATCTTGAAATTTGTTATTTTTGACATTTTTCATGGTGACACTTTTCGTTTTTGACATTTAGCAGTGTGACATTTGTCATTTGACATCTTTGATATTTGCCATCTTGAAATTTGTCATTTTTGATATTTTTCATGGTGACACTTTTCATTTTTGACATTTAGCATTGTGACATTTGTCATTTGACATCATTGTCATTTGCCATCTTGAAATTTGTCATTTTTGACATTTAGCATTGTGACATTTGTCATTTGACATCTTGGACATTTGCCATCTTGGAATTTGTCAGTTTTGACATTTTTCATGGTGACACTTATCATTTTTGACATTTAGCATTGTGACATTTGTCAGTTTTGACATTTGCCATCTAGAAATTTGTCATTTTTGACATTTTTCATGGTGACACTTTTCATTTTTGACATTTAGCATTGTGACATTTGTCATTTGACATCTTTGACATTTGCTATCTTGAAATTTGTTATTTTTGACATTTTTCATGGTGACACTTTTCATTTTTGACATTTAGCATTGTGACATTTGTCATTTGACATCTTTGACATTTGCCATCTTGAAATTTGTCATTTTTGTTATTTTTCATGGTGACACTTTTCATTTTTGACATTTAGCATTGTGATATTGGTCATTTGACATCTTTGACATTTGCCATCTTGAAATTTGTTATTTTTGACATTTTTCATGGTGACACTTTTCATTTTTGACATTTAGCATTGTGACATTTGTCATTTGATATCTTTGACATTTTCCATCTTGAAATTTGTCATTTTTGACATTTAGCATTGTGACATTTGTCATTTGACATCTTGGACATTTGCCATCTTGAAATTTGTCATTTTTGACATTTTTCATGGTGACACTTATCATTTTTGACATTTAGCATTGTGACATTTGTCAGTTTTGACATTTGCCATCTTGAAATTTGTCATTTTTGACATTTTTCATGGTGACACTTTTCATTTTTGACATTTAGCATTGTGACATTTGTCATTTGACATCTTTGACATTTGCCATCTTGAAATTTGTTATTTTTGACATTTTTCATGGTGACACTTTTTATTTTTGACATTTAGCATTGTGACATTTGTCATTTGACATCTTTGACATTTGCCATCTTGAAATTTGTCATTTTAGACATTTTTCATGGTGACACTTTTCATTTTTGACATTTAGCATTGTGACATTTGTCATTTGACATCTTTGACATTTGCCATCTTGAAATTTGTTATTTTTGACATTTTTCATGGTGACACTTTTCATTTTTGACATTTAGCATTGTGACATTTGTCATTTGACATCTTTGACATTTGCCATCTTGAAATTTGTCATTTTTGATATTTTTCATGGTGACACTTTTCATTTTTGACATTTAGCATTGTGACATTTGTCATTTGACATCTTTGACATTTTCCATCTTAAAATTTGTCATTTTTGACATTTAGCATTGTGACATTTGTCATTTGACATCTTTGATATTTGCCATCTTGAAATTTGTCATTTTTGACATTTTTCATGGTGACACTTTTTATTTTTGACATTTAGCATTGTGACATTTGTCATTTGACATTATTGACATTTGCCATCTTGAAATTTGTCATTTTTGACATTTTTCATGGTGACACTTTTTATTTTTGACATTTAGCATTGTGACATTTGTCATTTGACATTTTTGACATTTGCCATCTTGAAATTTGTCATTTTTGACATTTAGCATTGTGACATTTGTCATTTGACATCTTGGACATTTGCCATCTTGAAATTTGTCATTTTTGACATTTTTCATGGTGACACTTATCATTTTTGACATTTAGCATTGTGACATTTGTCAGTTTTGACATTTGCCATCTTGAAATTTTTCATTTTTGACATTTTTCATGGTGACACTTTTCATTTTTGACATTTAGCATTGTGACATTTGTCATTTGACATCTTTGACATTTGCTATCTTGAAATTTGTTATTTTTGACATTTTTCATGGTGACACTTTTCATTTTTGACATTTAGCATTGTGACATTTGTCATTTGACATCTTTGACATTTGCCATCTTGAAATTTGTCATTTTTGACATTTTTCATGGTGACACTTTTCATTTTTGACATTTAGCATTGTGACATTTGTCATTTGACATCTTTGACATTTGCCATCTTGAAATTTGTCATTTTTGACATTTAGCATTGTGACATTTGTCATTTGACATCTTTGATATTTCCCATCTTGAAATTTGTCATTTTTGACATTTTTCATAGTGACACTTTTCATTTTTGACATTTAGCATTGTGACATTTGTCATTTGACATCTTTGACATTTGCCATCTTGAAATTTGTCATTTTTGACATTTTTCATGGTGACACTTTTCATTTTTGACATTTAGCATTGTGACATTTGTCATTTGATATCTTTGACATTTGCCATATTGAAATTTGTCATTTTTGACATTTTTCATGTTGACACTTTTCATTTTTGACATTTAGCATTGTGACATTTGTCATTTGACATCTTTGACATTTGCCATCTTGAAATTTGTCATTTTTGACAAATTTTTCACGGTGACACTTTTCATTTTTGACATTTAGCATTGTGACATTTGTCATTTGACATCTTAGACATTTGCCATCTTGAAATTTGTCATTTTTGACACTTTTCATTTTTGACATTTAGCATTGTGACATTTGTCATTTGACATCTTTTACATTTGCCATCTTGAAATTTGTCATTTTTGACATTTTTTATGGTGACACTTTTCATTTTTGACATTTAGCATTGTGACATTTGTCATTTGACATCTTGGATATTTGCCATCTTGAAATTTGTCATTTTTGACATTTTTCATGGTGACACTTATCATTTTTGACATTTAGCATTGTGACATTTGTCAGTTTTGACATTTGCCATCTTGAAATTTGTCATTTTTGACATTTTTTACGGTGACACTTTTCATTTTTGACATTTAGCATTGTGACATTTGTCATTTGACATCTTATACATTTGCCATCTTGAAATTTGTCATTTTTGACACTTTTTATTTTTGACATTTAGCATTAAGGCATTTGTCATTTGACAACTTTGACATTTGCCATCTTGAAATTTGTCATTTTTGACATTTTTCATAGTGACACTTTTTATTTTTGACATTTAGCATTGTGACATTTGTCATTTGACATCTTGGACATTTGCCATCTTGAAATTTGTCATTTTTGACATTTTTCATGGTGACACTTATCATTTTTGACATTTAGCATTGTGATATTTGTCAGTTTTGACATTTGCCATCTTGAAATTTGTCATTTTTCACATTTTTCATGGTGACACTTTTCATTTTTGACATTTTTCATAGTGACACTTTTCATTTTTGACATTTAGCATGGTGACATTTGTCATTTGACATCTTTGACATTTGCCATCTTGAAATTTGTCATTTTTGACATTTTTCATGGTGACACTTTTCATTTTTGACATTTAGCATTGTGACATTTGTCATTTGACATCTTTGACATTTGCCATCTTGAAATTTGCTATTTTTGACATTTTTCATGGTGACACTTTTCATTTTTGACATTTCGCATTGTGACATTTGTCATTTGACATCTTTGACATTTGCCATCTTGAAATTTGTTATTTTTGACATTTTTCATGGTGACACTTTTCATTTTTGACATTTAGCATTGTGACATTTGTCATTTGACATCTTTGACATTTGCCATCTTGAAATTTGTCATTTTTGACATTTTTCATGGTGACACTTTTCATTTTTGACATCTAGCATTGTGACATTTGTCATTTGACATCTTTGACATTTGCCATCTTGAAATTTGTCATTTTTGACATTTAGCGTTGTGACATTTGTCATTTGATATCTTGGACATTTGCCATCTTGAAATTTGTCATTTTTGACATTTTTTATGGTGACACTTATCATTTTTGACATTTATCATTGTGACATTTGTCAGTTTTGACATTTGCCATCTTGAAATTTGTCATTTTTGACATTTTTCATGGTGACACTTTTCATTTTTGACATTTAGCATGGTGACATTTGTCATTTGACATCTTTGACATTTGCCATCTTGAAATTTGTTATTTTTGACATTTTTCATGGTGACACTTTTCTGTTTTGACATTTAGCATTGTGACATTTGTCATTTGACATCTTTGACATTTGCCATCTTGAAATTTGTCAGTTTTGACATTTTTCATGGTGACACTTTTCATTTTTGACATTTAGCATTGTGACATTTGTCTTTTGACATCTTTGACATTTGCCATCTTGAAATTTGTCATTTTTGACATTTTTCATGGTGACACTTTTCATTTTTGACATTTAGCATTGTGACATTTGTCATTTGACATCTTTGACATTTGTCATCTTGAAATTTGTCATTTTTGACATTTTTCATGGTGACACTTTTCATTTTTGACATTTAGCATTGTGACATTTGTCATTTGACATCTTTGACATTTGCCATCTTGAAATTTGTTATTTTTGACATTTTTCATAGTGACACTTTTTATTTTTGACATTTAGCATTGTGACATTTGTCATTTGACATCTTTGACATTTGCCATCTTGAAATTTGTTATTTTTGACACTTTTTATTTTTGACATTTAGCATTGTGACATTTGTCATTTGACATCTTTGATATTTGCCATCTTGAAATTTGTCATTTTTGACATTTTTTATGGTGACACTTTTCATTTGTGACATTTAGCATTGTGACATTTGTCATTTGACATCTTGGACATTTGCAATCTTGAAATTTTTCATTTTTGACATTTTTCATGGTGACACTTATCATTTTTGACATTTAGCATTGTCACATTTGTCATTTGACATCTTTGACATTTGCCATCTTGAAATTTGTCATTTTTGACATTTTTCATTGTGACACTTTTCATTTTTGACATTTAGCATTGTGACATTTGTCATTTGACATCTTTGACATTTGCCATCTTGAAATTTGTTATTTTTGACATTTTTCAAGGTGACACTTTTCATTTTTGACATTTAGCATTGTGACATTTGTCATTTGACATCTTTGACATTTGCCATCTTGAAATTTGTCATTTTTGACATTTTTCATGGTGACACTTTTCATTTTTGACATTTAGCATTGTGACATTTGTCATTTGACATCTTTGACATTTGCCATCTTGAAATTTGTCATTTTTGACATTTAGCATTGTGACATTTGTCATTTGACATCTTGGACATTTGCCATCTTGAAATTTGTCATTTTTGACATTTTTCATAATGACACTTATCATTTTTGACATTTAGCATTGTGACATTTGTCAGTTTTGACATTTGCCGTCTTGAAATTTGTCATTTTTGACATTTTTCATGGTGACACTTTTCATTTTTGACATTTAGCATTGTGACATTTGTCATTTGACATCTTTGACATTTGCCATCTTGAAATTTGTTATTTTTGACATTTTTCATGGTGACACTTTTTATTTTTGACATTAAGCATTGTGACATTTGTCATTTGACATCTTTGACATTTGCCATCTTGAAATTTGTCATTTTAGAGATTTTTCATGGTGACACTTTTCATTTTTGACATTTAGCATTGTGACATTTGTCATTTGACATCTTTGACATTTGCCATCTTGAAATTTGTTATTTTTGACATTTTTCATGGTGACACTTTTTATTTTTGACATTTGGCATTGTGACATTTGTCATTTGACATCTTTGACATTTGCCATCTTGAAATTTGTCATTTTTGACATTTTTCATAGTGACACTTTTCATTTTTGACATTTAGCATTGTGACATTTGTAATTTGACATCTTTGACATTTGCCATCTTGAAATTTGTCATTTTTGACATTTAGCATTGTGACATTTGTCATTTGACATCTTTGATATTTGCCATCTTGAAATTTGTCATTTTTGACATTTTTCATGGTGACACTTTTCATTTTTGACATTTAGCATTGTGACATTTGACATCATTGACATTTGCCATCTTGAAATTTGTCATTTTTAACATTTTTCATGGTGACACTTTTCATTTTTGACATTTAGCATTGTGACATTTGTCATTTGACCTCTTTGACATTTGCCATCTTGAAATTTGTCATTTTTGACATTTTTCATGGTGACACTTTTCATTTTTGACATTTAGCATTGTGACATTTGTCATTTGACATCTTTGACATTTGCCATCTTGAAATTTGTCATTTTTGACATTTAGCATTGTGACATTTGTCATTTGACATCTTTGATATTTGCCATCTTGAAATTTGTCATTTTTGACATTTTTCATGGTGACACTTTTCATTTTTGACATTTAGCATTGTGACATTTGTCATTTGACATCATTGACATTTGCCATCTTGAAATTTGTCATTTTTAACATTTTTCATTTTGACACTTTTCATTTTTGACATTTAGCATTGTGACATTTGTCATTTGACATCTTTGACATTTGCCATCTTGAAATTTGTCATTTTTGACATTTAGCATTGTGACATTTGTCATTTGACATCTTTGACATTTGCCATCTTGTAATTTGTCATTTTTGACATTTTTCATGGTGACACTTTTCATTTTTGACATTTAGCATTGTGACATTTGTCATTTGACATCTTTGACATTTGCCATCTTGAAATTTGTTATTTTTGACATTTTTCAAGGTGACACTTTTCATTTTTGACATTTAGCATTGTGACATTTGTCATTTGACATCTTTGACATTTGCCATCTTGAAATTTGTCATTTTTGACATTTTTCATGGTGACACTTTTCATTTTTGACATTTAGCATTGTGACATTTGTCATTTGACATCTTTGACATTTTCCATCTTAAAATTTGTCATTTTTGACATTTAGCATTGTGACATTTGTCATTTGACATCTTGGACATTTGCCATCTTGAAATTTGTCATTTTTGACATTTTTCATGGTGACACTTATCATTTTTGACATTTAGCATTGTGACATTTGTCAGTTTTGACATTTGCCATCTTGAAATTTGTCATTTTTGACATTTTTTATGGTGACACTTTTCATTTTTGACATTTAGCATTGTGACATTTGTCATTTGACATCTTTGACATTTGCCATCTTGAAATTTGTTATTTTTGACATTTTTCATGGTGACACTTTTTATTTTTGACATTTAGCATTGTGACATTTGTCATTTGACATCTTTGACATTTGCCATCTTGAAATTTGTCATTTTAGACATTTTTCATGGTGACACTTTTCATTTTGGACATTTAGCATTGTGACATTTGTCATTTGACATCTTTGACATTTGCCATCTTGAAATTTGTCATTTTTGATATTTTTCATGGTGACACTTTTCATTTTTGACATTTAGCATTGTGACATTTGTCATTTGACATCTTTGACATTTGCCATCTTAAAATTTGTCATTTTTGACATTTAGCATTGTGACATTTGTCATTTGACATCTTTGATATTTGCCATCTTGAAATTGGTCATTTTTGACATTTTTCATGGTGACACTTTTCATTTTTGACATTTAGCATTGTGACATTTGTCATTTGACATCATTGACATTTGCCATCTTGAAATTTGTCATTTTTGATATTTTTCATGGTGACACTTTTCATTTTTGACATTTAGCATTGTGACATTTGTCATTTGACATTTTTGACATTTGCCATCTTGAAATTTGTCATTTTTGACATTTAGCATTGTGACATTTGTCATTTGACATCTTGGACATTTGCCATCTTAAAATTTGTCATTTTTGACATTTTTCATGGTGACACTTATCATTTTTGACATTTAGCATTGTGACATTTGTCAGTTTTGACATTTGCCATCTTGAAATTTGTCATTTTTGACATTTTTCATGGTGACACTTTTTATTTTTGACATTTAGCATTGTGACATTTGTCATTTGACATCTTTGACATTTGCTATCTTGAAATTTGTTATTTTTGACATTTTTCATGGTGACACTTTTCATTTTTGACATTTAGCATTGTGACATTTGTCATTTGACATCTTTGACATTTGCCATCTTGAAATTTGTCATTTTTGACATTTTTCATGGTGACACTTTTCATTTTTGACATTTAGCATTGTGATATTTGTCATTTGACATCTTTGACATTTGTCATCTTGAAATTTGTTATTTTTGACATTTTTCATGGTGACACTTTTCATTTTTGACATTTAGCATTGTGACATTTGTCATTTGACATCTTTGACATTTGCCATCTTGAAATTTGTCATTTTTGACATTTTTCATGGTGACACTTTTCATTTTTGACATTTAGCATTGTGACATTTGTCATTTGACATCTTTGACATTTGCCATCTTGACATTTGGCATTGTGACATTTGTCATTTGACATCTTTGACATTTGCCATCTTGTAATTTGTCATTTTTGACATTTTTCATGGTGACACTTTTCATTTTTAACATTTAGCATTGTGACATTTGTCATTTGACATCTTTGACATTTGCCATCTTGAAATTTGTTATTTTTGACATTTTTCAACGTGACACTTTTCATTTTTGACATTTAGCATTGTGACATTTGTCATTTGACATCTTTGACATTTGCCATCTTGAAATTTGTCATTTTTGACATTTTTCATGGTGACACATTTCATTTTTGACATTTAGCATTGTGACATTTGTCATTTGACATCTTGGACATTTTCCATCTTGAAATTTGTCATTTTTGACATTTAGCATTGTGACATTTGTCATTTGACATCTTGGACATTTGCCATCTTGAAATTTGTCATTTTTGACATTTTTCATGGTGACACTTATCATTTTTGACATTTAGCATTGTGACATTTGTCAGTTTTGACATTTGCCATCTTGAAATTTGTCATTTTTGACATTTTTCATGGTGACACTTTTCATTTTTGACATTTAGCATTGTGACATTTGTCATTTGACATCTTTGACATTTGCCATCTTGAAATTTGTTATTTTTGACATTTTTCATGGTGACACTTTTTATTTTTGACATTTAGCATTGTGACATTTGTCATTTGACATCTTTGACATTTGCCATCTTGAAATTTGTCATTTTAGACATTTTTCATGGTGACACTTTTCATTTTGGACATTTAGCATTGTGACATTTGTCATTTGACATCTTTGACATTTGCCATCTTGAAATTTGTCATTTTTGATATTTTTCATGGTGACACTTTTCATTTTTGACATTTAGCATTGTGACATTTGTCATTTGACATCTTTGACATTTGCCATCTTAAAATTTGTCATTTTTTACATTTAGCATTGTGACATTTGTCATTTGACATCTTTGATATTTGCCATCTTGAAATTGGTCATTTTTGACATTTTTCATGGTGGCACTTTTCATTTTTGACATTTAGCATTGTGACATTTGTCATTTGACATCATTGACATTTGCCATCTTGAAATTTGTCATTTTTGATATTTTTCATGGTGACACTTTCCATTTTTGACATTTAGCATTGTGACATTTGTCATTTGACATTTTTGACATTTGTCATCTTGAAATTTGTCATTTTTGACATTTAGCATTGTGACATTTGTCATTTGACATCTTGGACATTTGCCATCTTAAAATTTGTCATTTTTGACATTTTTCATGGTGACACTTATCATTTTTGACATTTAGCATTGTGACATTTGTCAGTTTTGATATTTGCCATCTTGAAATTTGTCATTTTTGACATTTTTCATGGTGACACTTTTTATTTTTGACATTTAGCATTGTGACATTTGTCATTTGACATCTTTGACATTTGCTATCTTGAAATTTGTTATTTTTGACATTTTTCATGGTGACACTTTTCATTTTTGACATTTAGCATTGTGACATTTGTCATTTGACATCTTTGACATTTGCCATCTTGAAATTTGTCATTTTTGACATTTTTCATGGTGACACTTTTCATTTTTGACATTTAGCATTGTGATATTTGTCATTTGACATCTTTGACATTTGCCATCTTGAAATTTGTTATTTTTGACATTTTTCATGGTGACACTTTTCATTTTTGACATTCAGCATTGTGACATTTGTCATTTGACATCTTTGACATTTGCGATCTTGAAATTTGTCATTTTTGACATTTTTCATGGTGACACTTTTCATTTTTGACATTTAGCATTGTGACATTTGTCATTTGACATCTTTGACATTTGCCATCTTGAAATTTGTCATTTTTGACATTTAGCATAGTGACATTTGTCATTTGACATCTTTGATATTTGCCATCTTGAAATTTGTCATTTTTGACATTTTTCATGGTGACACTTTTCATTTTTGACATTTAGCATTGTGACATTTGTCATTTGACATCTTTGACATTTGCCATCTTGAAATTTGTCATTTTTGACATTTTTCATGGTGACACTTTTCATTTTTGACATTTAGCATTGTGATATTTGTCATTTGACATCTTTGACATTTGCCATCTTGAAATTTGTTATTTTTGACATTTTTCATGGTGACACTTTTCATTTTTGACATTTAGCATTGTGACATTTGTCATTTGACATCTTTGACATTTGCCATCTTGAAATTTGTCATTTTTGACATTTCTCATGGTGACACTTTTCATTTTTGACATTTAGCATTGTGACATTTGTCATTTGACATCTTTGACATTTGCCATCTTGAAATTTGTCATTTTTGACATTTAGCATTGTGACATTTGTCATTTGACATCTTTGATATTTGCCATCTTGAAATTTGTCATTTTTGACATTTTTCATGGTGACACTTTTCATTTTTGACATTTAGCATTGTGACATTTGTCATTTGACATCTTTGACATTTGCCATCTTGAAATTTGTTATTTTTGACATTTTTCATGGTGACACTTTTCATTTTTGACATTTAGCATTGTGACATTTGTCATTTGACATCTTTGACATTTGCCATCTTGAAATTTGTCATTTTTGACATTTTTCATGGTGACACTTTTCATTTTTGACATTTAGCATTGTGACATTTGTCATTTGACATCTTTGACATTTGCCATCTTGAAATTTGTCATTTTTGACATTTAGCGTTGTGACATTTGTCATTTGATATCTTGGACATTTGCCATCTTGAAATTTGTCATTTTTGACATTTTTTATGGTGACACTTATCATTTTTGACATTTAGCATTGTGACATTTGTCAGTTTTGACATTTGCCATCTTGAAATTTGTCATTTTTGACATTTTTATGGTGACACTTTTCATTTTTGACATTTAGCATTGTGACATTTGTCATTTGACATCTTTGACATTTGCCATCTTAAAATTTGTTATTTTTGACATTTTTCATGGTGACACTTTTCATTTTTGACATTTAGCATTGTGACATTTGTCATTTGACATCTTTGACATTTGCCATCTTGAAATGTGTCAGTTTTGACATTTTTCATGGTGACACTTTTCATTTTTGACATTTAGCATTGTGACATTTGTCATTTGACATCTTTGACATTTGCCATCTTGAAATTTGTCATTTTTGACATTTTTCATGGTGACACTTTTCATTTTTGACATTTAGCATTGTGACATTTGTCATTTGACATCTTTGACATTTGTCATCTTGAAATTTGTCATTTTTGACATTTTTCATGGTGACACTTTTCATTTTTGACATTTAGCATTGTGACATTTGTCATTTGACATCTTTGACATTTGCCATCTTGAAATTTGTTATTTTTGACATTTTTCATGGTGACACTTTTTATTTTTGACATTTAGCATTGTGACATTTGTCATTTGACATCTTTGACATTTGCCATCTTGAAATTTGTTATTTTTGACACTTTTTATTTTTGACATTTAGCATTGTGACATTTGTCATTTGACATCTTTGATATTTGCCATCTTGAAATTTGTCATTTTTGACATTTTTTATGGTGACACTTTTCATTTTTGACATTTAGCATTGTGACATTTGTCATTTGACATCTTGGACATTTGCAATCTTGAAATTTGTCATTTTTGACATTTTTCATGGTGACACTTATCATTTTTGACATTTAGCATTGTGACATTTGTCATTTGACATCTTTGACATTTGCCATCTTGAAATTTGTCATTTTTGACATTTTTCATTGTGACACTTTTTATTTTTAACATTTAGCATTGTGACATTTGTCATTTGACATCTTTGATATTTGCCATCTTGAAATTTGTCATTTTTGACATTTTTTATGGTGACACTTTTCATTTTTGACATTTAGCATTGTGACATTTGTCATTTGACATCTTTGACATTTGCCATCTTAAAATTTGTTATTTTTGACATTTTTCATGGTGACACTTTTCATTTTTGACATTTAGCATTGTGACATTTGTCATTTGACATCTTTGACATTTGCCATCTTGAAATGTGTCAGTTTTGACATTTTTCATGGTGACACTTTTCATTTTTGACATTTAGCATTGTGACATTTGTCATTTGACATCTTTGACATTTGCCATCTTGAAATTTGTCATTTTTGACATTTTTCATGGTGACACTTTTCATTTTTGACATTTAGCATTGTGACATTTGTCATTTGACATCTTTGACATTTGTCATCTTGAAATTTGTCATTTTTGACATTTTTCATGGTGACACTTTTCATTTTTGACATTTAGCATTGTGACATTTGTCATTTGACATCTTTGACATTTGCCATCTTGAAATTTGTTATTTTTGACATTTTTCATGGTGACACTTTTTATTTTTGACATTTAGCATTGTGACATTTGTCATTTGACATCTTTGACATTTGCCATCTTGAAATTTGTTATTTTTGACACTTTTTATTTTTGACATTTAGCATTGTGACATTTGTCATTTGACATCTTTGATATTTGCCATCTTGAAATTTGTCATTTTTGACATTTTTTATGGTGACACTTTTCATTTTTGACATTTAGCATTGTGACATTTGTCATTTAACATCTTTGACATTTGCCATCTTGAAATTTGTCATTTTTGACATTTTTCATGGTGACACTTTTCATTTTTGACATTTAGCATTGTGACATTTGTCATTTGACATCTTTGACATTTGCCATCTTGAAATTTGTCATTTTTGACATTTAGCATTGTGACATTTGTCATTTGACATCTTGGACATTTGCCATCTTGAAATTTGTCATTTTTGACATTTTTCATGGTGACACTTATCATTTTTGACATTTAGCATTGTGACATTTGTCAGTTTTGACATTTGCAGTCTTGAAATTTGTCATTTTTGACATTTTTCATGGTGACACTTTTCATTTTTGACATTTAGCATTGTGACATTTGTCATTTGACATCTTTGACATTTGCCATCTTGAAATTTGTTATTTTTGACATTTTTCATGGTGACACTTTTTATTTTTGACATTTAGCATTGTGACATTTGTCATTTGACATCTTTGACATTTGCCATTTTGAAATTTGTCATTTTAGAGATTTTTCATGGTGACACTTTTCATTTTTGACATTTAGCATTGTGACATTTGTCATTTGACATCTTTGACATTTGCCATCTTGAAATTTGTTATTTTTGACATTTTTCATGGTGACACTTTTTATTTTTGACATTTAGCATTGTGACATTTGTCATTTGACATCTTTGACATTTGCCATCTTGAAATTTGTCATTTTTGACATTTTTCATGGTGACACTTTTCATTTTTGACATTTAGCATTGTGACATTTGTAATTTGACATCTTTGACATTTGCCATCTTGAAATTTGTCATTTTTGACATTTAGCATTGTGACATTTGTCATTTGACATCTTTGATATTTGCCATCTTGAAATTTGTCATTTTTGACATTTTTCATGGTGACACTTTTCATTTTTGACATTTAGCATTGTGACATTTGTCATTTGACATCATTGACATTTGCCATCTTGAAATTTGTCATTTTTAACATTTTTCATGGTGACACTTTTCATTTTTGACATTTAGCATTGTGACATTTGTCATTTGACCTCTTTGACATTTGCCATCTTGAAATTTGTCATTTTTGACATTTTTCATGGTGACACTTTTCATTTTTGACATTTAGCATTGTGACATTTGTCATTTGACATCTTTGACATTTGCCATCTTGAAATTTGTCATTTTTGACATTTAGCATTGTGACATTTGTCATTTGACATCTTGGACATTTGCCATCTTGAAATTTGTCATTTTTGACATTTTTCATGGTGACACTTTTCATTTTTGACATTTAGCATTGTGACATTTGTCATTTGACATCTTTGACATTTTCCATCTTAAAATTTGTCATTTTTGACATTTAGCATTGTGACATTTGTCATTTGATATCTTGGACATTTGCCATCTTGAAATTTGTCATTTTTGACATTTTTCATGGTGACACTTATCATTTTTGACATTTAGCATTGTGACATTTGTCAGTTTTGACATTTGCCATCTTGAAATTTGTCATTTTTGACATTTTTCATGGTGACACTTTTCATTTTTGACATTTAGCATTGTGACATTTGTCATTTGACATCTTTGACATTTGCCATCTTGAAATTTGTTATTTTTGACATTTTTCATGGTGACACTTTTTATTTTTGACATTTAGCATTGTGACATTTGTCATTTGACATCTTTGACATTTGCCATCTTGAAATTTGTCATTTTAGACATTTTTCATGGTGACACTTTTCATTTTGGACATTTAGCATTGTGACATTTGTCATTTGACATCTTTGACATTTGCCATCTTAAAATTTGTCATTTTTGATATTTTTCATGGTGACACTTTTCATTTTTGACATTTAGCATTGTGACATTTGTCATTTGACATCTTTGACATTTGCCATCTTAAAATTTGTCATTTTTGACATTTAGCATTGTGACATTTGTCATTTGACATCTTTGATATTTGCCATCTTGAAATTGGTCATTTTTGACATTTTTCATGGTGACACTTTTCATTTTTGACATTTAGCATTGTGACATTTGTCATTTGACATCATTGACATTTGCCATCTTGAAATTTGTCATTTTTGATATTTTTCATGGTGACACTTTTCATTTTTGACATTTAGCATTGTGACATTTGTCATTTGACATTTTTGACATTTGCCATCTTGAAATTTGTCATTTTTGACATTTAGCATTGTGACATTTGTCATTTGACATCTTGGACATTTTCCATCTTAAAATTTGTCATTTTTGACATTTTTCATGGTGACACTTATCATTTTTGACATTTAGCATTGTGACATTTGTCAGTTTTGACATTTGCCATCTTGAAATTTGTCATTTTTGACATTTTTCATGGTGACACTTTTTATTTTTGACATTTAGCATTGTGACATTTGTCATTTGACATCTTTGACATTTGCTATCTTGAAATTTGTTATTTTTGACATTTTTCATGGTGACACTTTTCATTTTTGACATTTAGCATTGTGACATTTGTCATTTGACATCTTTGACATTTGCCATCTTGAAATTTGTCATTTTTGACATTTTTCATGGTGACACTTTTCATTTTTGACATTTAGCATTGTGATATTTGTCATTTGACATCTTTGACATTTGCCATCTTGAAATTTGTTATTTTTGACATTTTTCATGGTGACACTTTTCATTTTTGACATTTAGCATTGTGACATTTGTCCTTTGACATCTTTGACATTTGCCATCTTGAAATTTGTCATTTTTGACATTTTTCATGGTGACACTTTTCATTTTTGACATTTAGCATTGTGACATTTGTCATTTGACATCTTTGACATTTGCCATCTTGAAATTTGTCATTTTTGACATTTAGCATTGTGACATTTGTCATTTGACATCTTTGATATTTGCCATCTTGAAATTTGTCATTTTTGACATTTTTCATGGTGACACTTTTCATTTTTGACATTTAGCATTGTGACATTTGTCATTTGACATCTTTGACATTTGCCATCTTGAAATTTGTCATTTTTGACATTTTTCATGGTGACACTTTTCATTTTTGACATTAAGCATTGTGATATTTGTCATTTGACATCTTTGACATTTGCCATCTTGAAATTTGTTATTTTTGACATTTTTCATGGTGACACTTTTCATTTTTGACATTTAGCATTGTGACATTTGTCATTTGACATCTTTGACATTTGCCATCTTGAAATTTGTCATTTTTGACATTTTTCATGGTAACACTTTTCATTTTTGACATTTAGCATTGTGACATTTGTCATTTGACATCTTTGACATTTGCCATCTTGAAATTTGTCATTTTTGACATTTAGCATTGTGACATTTGACATCTTTGATATTTGCCATCTTGAAATTTGTCATTTTTGACATTTTTCATGGTGACACTTTTCATTTTTGACATTTAGCATTGTGACATTTGTCATTTGACATCTTTGACATTTGACATCTTGAAATTTGTTATTTTTGACATTTTTCAAGGTGACACTTTTCATTTTTGACATTTAGCATTGTGACATTTGTCATTTAACATCTTTGACATTTGCCATCTTAAAATTTGTCATTTTTGACATTTTTCATGGTGACACTTTTCATTTTTGACATTTAGCATTGTGACATTTGTCATTTGACATCTTTGACATTTTCCATCTTGAAATTTGTCATTTTTGACATTTAGCATTGTGACATTTGTCATTTGACATCTTGGACATTTGCCATCTTGAAATTTGTCATTTTTGACATTTTTTATGGTGACACTTATCATTTTTGACATTTAGCATTGTGACATTTGTCAGTTTTGACATTTGCCATCTTGAAATTTGTCATTTTTGACATTTTTCATGGTGACACTTTTCATTTTTGACATTTAGCATTGTGACATTTGTCATTTGACATCTTTGACATTTGCCATCTTGAAATTTGTTATTTTTGACATTTTTCATGGTGACACTTTTTATTTTTGACATTTAGCATTGTGACATTTGTCATTTGACATCTTTGATATTTGCCATCTTGAAATTTGTCATTTTAGACATTTTTCATGGTGACACTTTTCATTTTTGACATTTAGCATTGTGACATTTGTCATTTGACATCTTTGACATTTGCCATCTTGAAATTTGTTATTTTTGACATTTTTCATGTTGACACTTTTCATTTTTGACATTTAGCATTGTGACATTTGTCATTTGACATCTTTGACATTTGCCATCTTGAAATTTGTCATTTTTGATATTTTTCATGGTGACACTTTTCATTTTTGACATTTAGCATTGTGACATTTGTCATTTGACATCTTTGACATTTGCCATCTTGAAATTTGTTATTTTTGACATTTTTCATGGTGACACTTTTCATTTTTGACATTTAGCATTGTGACATTTGTCATTTGACATCTTTGATATTTGCCATCTTGAAATTTGTCATTTTTGATATTTTTCATGGTGACACTTTTCATTTTTGACATTTAGCATTGTGACATTTGTCATTTGACATCATTGTCATTTGCCATCTTGAAATTTGTCATTTTTGACATTTAGCATTGTGACATTTGTCATTTGACATCTTGGACATTTGCCATCTTGGAATTTGTCATTTTTGACATTTTTCCTGGTGACACTTATCATTTTTGACATTTAGCATTGTGACATTTGTCAGTTTTGACATTTGCCATCTTAAAATTTGTCATTTTTAACATTTTTCATGGTGACACTTTTCATTTTTGACATTTAGCATTGTGACATTTGTCATTTGACATCTTTGACATTTGCTATCTTGAAATTTGTTATTTTTAACATTTTTCATGGTGACACTTTTCATTTTTGACATTTAGCATTGTGACATTTGTCATTTGACATCTTTGACATTTGCCATCTTGAAATTTGTCATTTTTGACATTTTTCATGGTGACACTTTTCATTTTTGACATTTAGCATTGTGACATTTGTCATTTGACATCTTTGACATTTGCCATCTTGAAATTTGTCATTTTTGACATTTAGCATTGTGACATTTGTCATTTGACATCTTTGATATTTGCCATCTTGAAATTTGTCATTTTTGACATTTTTCATGGTGACACTTTTCATTTTTGACATTTAGCATTGTGACATTTGTCATTTGACATCTTTGACATTTGCCATCTTGAAATTTGTCATTTTTGACATTTTTCATGGTGACACTTTTCATTTTTGAAATTTATCATTGTGACATTTGTCATATTCGACATCTTTGACATTTGCCATCTTGAAATTTGTCATTTTTGACATTTTATGGTGACACTTTTCATTTTTGACATTTAGCATTTTGACATTTGTCATTTGACATCTTTGACATTTGTCATCTTGAAATTTGTCATTATTGACATTTTTCATGGGGACACTTTTTATTTTTGACATTTAGCATTGTGACATTTGTCATTTGATATCTTTGACATTTGCCATATTGAAATTTGTCATTTTTGACATTTTTCATGGTGACACTTTTCATTTTTGACATTTAGCATTGTGACATTTGTCATTTGACATCTTTGACATTTGCCATCTTGAAATTTGTCATTTTTGACAAATTTTTCACGGTGACACTTTTCATTTTTGACATTTAGCATTGTGACATTTGTCATTTGACATCTTAGACATTTGCCATCTTGAAATTTGTCATTTTTGACACTTTTCATTTTTGACATTTAGCATTGTGACATTTGTCATTTGACATCTTTTACATTTGCCATCTTGAAATTTGTCATTTTTGACATTTTTCATGGTGACACTTTTCATTTTTGACATTTAGCATTGTGACATTTGTCATTTGACATCTTGGACATTTGCCATCTTGAAATTTGTCATTTTTGACATTTTTCATGGTGACACTTATCATTTTTGACATTTAGCATTGTGACATTTGTCAGTTTTGACATTTGCCATCTTGAAATTTGTCATTTTTGACATTTTTTACGGTGACACTTTTCATTTTTGACATTTAGCATTGTGACATTTGTCATTTGACATCTTATACATTTGCCATCTTGAAATTTGTCATTTTTGACACTTTTTATTTTTGACATTTAGCATTAAGACATTTGTCATTTGACAACTTTGACATTTGCCATCTTGAAATTTGTCATTTTTGACATTTTTCATAGTGACACTTTTTATTTTTGACATTTAGCATTGTGACATTTGTCATTTGACATCTTGGACATTTGCCATCTTGAAATTTGTCATTTTTGACATTTTTCATGGTGACACTTATCATTTTTGACATTTAGCATTGTGATATTTGTCAGTTTTGACATTTGCCATCTTGAAATTTGTCATTTTTCACATTTTTCATGGTGACACTTTTCATTTTTGACATTTTTCATAGTGACACTTTTCATTTTTGACATTTAGCATGGTGACATTTGTCATTTGACATCTTTGACATTTGCCATCTTGAAATTTGTCATTTTTGACATTTTTCATGGTGACACTTTTCATTTTTGACATTTAGCATTGTGACATTTGTCATTTGACATCTTTGATATTTGCCATCTTGAAATTTGCTATTTTTGACATTTTTCATGGTGACACTTTTCATTTTTGACATTTAGCATTGTGACATTTGTCATTTGACATCTTTGACATTTGCCATCTTGAAATTTGTTATTTTTGACATTTTTCATGGTGACACTTTTCATTTTTGACATTTAGCATTGTGACATTTGTCATTTGACATCATTGACATTTGCCATCTTGAAATTTGTCATTTTTGACATTTTTCATGGTGACACTTTTCATTTTTGACATTTAGCATTGTGACATTTGTCATTTGACATCTTTGACATTTGCCATCTTGAAATTTGTCATTTTTGACATTTAGCGTTGTGACATTTGTCATTTGATATCTTGGACATTTGCCATCTTGAAATTTGTCATTTTTGACATTTTTTATGGTGACACTTATCATTTTTGACATTTAGCATTGTGACATTTGTCAGTTTTGACATTTGCCATCTTGAAATTTGTCATTTTTGACATTTTTCATGGTGACACTTTTCATTTGTGACATTTAGCATTGTGACATTTGTCATTTGACATCTTTGACATTTGCCATCTTGAAATTTGTTATTTTTGACATTTTTCATGGTGACACTTTTCATTTTTGACATTTAGCATTGTGACATTTGTCATTTGACATCTTTGACATTTGCCATCTTGAAATTTGTCAGTTTTGACATTTTTCATGGTGACACTTTTCAATTTTGACATTTAGCATTGTGACATTTGTCATTTGACATCTTTGACATTTGCCATCTTGAAATTTGTCATTTTTGACATTTTTCATGGTGACACTTTTCATTTTTGACATTTAGCATTGTGACATTTGTCATTTGACATCTTTGACATTTGCCATCTTGAAATTTGTCATTTTTGACATTTAGCATTGTGACATTTGTCATTTGACATCTTTGATATTTGCCATCTTGAAATTTGTCATTTTTGACATTTTTCATGGTGACACTTTTCATTTTTGACATTTAGCATTGTGACATTTGTCATTTGACATCTTTGACATTTGCCATCTTGAAATTTGTCACTTTTGACATTTTTCATGGTGACACTTTTCATTTTTGACATTTAGCATTGTGACATTTGTCATATTCGACATCTTTGACATTTGCCATCTTGAAATTTGTCATTTTTGACATTTTTTATGGTGACACTTTTCATTTTTGACATTTAGCATTGTGACATTTGTCATCTTTGACATTTGCCATCTTGAAATTTGTCATTATTGACATTTTTCATGGGGACACTTTTCATTTTTGACATTTAGCATTGTGACATTTGTCATTTGACATCTTCGACATTTGCCATCTTGAAATTTGTCATTTTTGACATTTTTCACGGTGACACTTTTCATTTTTGACATTTAGCATTGTGACATTTGTCATTTGACATCTTAGACATTTGCCATCTTGAAATTTGTCATTTTTGACACTTTTTATTTTTGACATTTAGCATTGTGACATTTGTCATTTGACATCTTTGACATTTGCCATCTTGAAATTTGTCATTTTTGACATTTTTCATGGTGACACTTTTCATTTTTGACATTTAGAATTGTGACATTTGTCATTTGACATCTTGGACATTTGCAATTTTGAAATTTGTCATTTTTGACATTTTTCATGGTGACACTTATCATTTTTGACATTTAGCATTGTGACATTTGTCATTTGACATCTTTGACATTTGCCATCTTGAAATTTGTCATTTTTGACATTTTTCATGGTGACACTTTTTATTTTTGACATTTAGCATTGTGACATTTGTCATTTGACATCTTTGACATTTGCCATCTTAAAATTTGTTATTTTTGACATTTTTCAAGGTGACACATTTCATTTTTGACAGTTAGCATTGTGACATTTGTCATTTGACATCTTTGACATTTGCCATCTTGAAATTTGTCATTTTTGACATTTTTCATGGTGACACTTTTCATTTTTGACATTTAGCATTGTGACATTTGTCATTTGACATCTTTGACATTTGCCATCTTGAAATTTGTCATTTTTGACATTTAGCATTGTGACATTTGTCATTTGACATCTTGGACATTTGCCATCTTGAAATTTGTCATTTTTGACATTTTTCATGGTGACACTTATCATTTTTGACATTTAGCATTTTGACATTTGTCAGTTTTGACATTTGCCATCTTGAAATTTGTCATTTTTGAGATTTTTCATGGTGACACTTTTCATTTTTGACATTTAGCATTGTGACATTTGTCATTTGACATCTTTGACATTTGCCATCTTGAAATTTGTTATTTTTGACATTTTTCATGGTGACACTTTTTATTTTTGATATTTAGCATTGTGACATTTGTCATTTGACATCTTTGACATTTGCCATCTTGAAATTTGTCATTTTAGACATTTTTCATGGTGACACTTTTCATTTTTGACATTTTGCATTGTGACATTTGTCATTTGACATCTTTGACATTTGCCATCTTGAAATTTGTTATCATTGACATTTTTCATGGTGACACTTTTTATTTTTGACATTTAGCATTGTGACATTTGTCATTTGACATCTTTGACATTTGCCATCTTGAAACTTGTCATGTTTGACATTTTTCATGGTGACACTTTTCATTTTTGACATTTAGCATTGTGACATTTGTCATTTGACATCTTTGACATTTGCCATCTTAAAATTTGTCATTTTTGACATTTAGCATTGTGACATTTGTCACTTGACATCTTTGATATTTGCCATCTTGAAATTTGTCATTTTTGACATTTTTCATGGTGACACTTTTCATTTTTGACATTTAGCATTGTGACATTTGTCATTTGACATCATTGACATTTGCCATCTTGAAATTTGTCATTTTTTTTCATTTTTCATGGTGACACTTTTCATTTTTGACATTTAGCATTGTGACATTTGTCATTTGACATCTTTGATATTTGCCATCTTGAAATTGGTCATTTTTGACATTTAGCATTGTGACATTTGTCATTTGACATCTTGGACATTTGCCATCTTGAAATTTGTCATTTTTGACATTTTTCATGGTGACACTTATCATTTTTGACATTTAGCATTGTGAAATTTGTCAGTTTTGACATCTTTGATATTTGCCATCTTGAAATTTGTTATTTTTGACATTTTTCATGGTGACACTTTTCATTTTTGACATTTAGAATTGTGACATTTGTCATTTGACATCTTGGACATTTGCCATCTTGAAATTTGTCATTTTTGACACTTTTTATTTTTGACATTTAGCATTGTGACATTTGTCATTTGACATCTTTGACATTTGCCATCTTGAAATTTGTCATTTTTGACATTTTTCATGGTGACACTTTTCATTTTTGACATTTAGAATTGTGACATTTGTCATTTGACATCTTGGACATTTGCAATCTTGAAATTTGTCATTTTTGACATTTTTCATGGTGACACTTATCATTTTTGACATTTAGCATTGTGACATTTGTCATTTGACATCTTTGACATTTACCATCTTGAAATTTGTCATTTTTGACATTTTTCATGGTGACACTTTTCATTTTTGACATTTAGCATTGTGACATTTGTCATTTGACATCTTTGACATTTGCCATCTTAAAATTTGTTATTTTTGACATTTTTCAAGGTGACACATTTCATTTTTGACATTTAGCATTGTGACATTTGTCATTTGACATCTTTGACATTTGCCATCTTGAAATTTGTCATTTTTGACATTTTTCATGGTGACACTTTTCATTTTTGACATTTAGCATTGTGACATTTGTCATTTGACATCTTTGACATTTGCCATCTTGAAATTTGTCATTTTTGACATTTAGCATTGTGACATTTGTCATTTGACATCTTGGACATTTGCCATCTTAAAATTTGTCATTTTTGACATTTTTCATGGTGACACTTATCATTTTTGACATTTAGCATTGTGACATTTGTCAGTTTTGACATTTGCCATCTTGAAGTTTGTCATTTTTAAGATTTTTCATGGTGACACTTTTCATTTTTGACATTTAGCATTGTGACATTTGTCATTTGACATCTTTGACATTTGCCATCTTGAAATTTGTTATTTTTGACATTTTTCATGGTGACACTTTTTATTTTTGACATTTAGCATTGTGACATTTGTCATTTGACATCTTTGACATTTGCCATCTTGAAATTTGTCATTTTAGACATTTTTCATGGTGACACTTTTCATTTTTGACATTTTGCATTGTGACATTTGTCATTTGACATCTTTGACATTTGACATCTTGAAATTTGTTATCTTTGACATTTTTCATGGTGACACTTTTCATTTTTGACATTAAGCATTGTGACATTTGTCATTTGACATCTTTGACATTTGCCATCTTGAAATTTGTCATTTTTGACATTTTTCATGGTGACACTTTTCATTTTTGACATTTAGCATTGTGACATTTGTTATTTGACATCTTTGACATTTGCCATCTTAAAATTTGTCATTTTTGACATTTAGCATTGTGACATTTGTCATTTGACATCTTTGATATTTGCCATCTTGAAATTTGTCATTTTTGACATTTTTCATGGTGACACTTTTCATTTTTGACATTTAGCATTGTGACATTTGTCATTTGACATCATTGACATTTGCCATCTTGAAATTTGTCATTTTTAATATTTTTCATGGTGACACTTTTCATTTTTGACATTTAGCATTGTGACATTTGTCATTTGACATCTTTGACATTTGCCATCTTGAAATTTGTCATTTTTGACATTTAGCATTGTGACATTTGTCATTTGACATCTTGGACATTTGCCATCTTGAAATTTGTCATTTTTGACATTTTTTATGGTGACACTTATCATTTTTGACATTTAGCATTGTGAAATTTGTCAGTTTTGACCTCTTTGACATTTGCCATCTTGAAATTTGTTATTTTTGACATTTTTTATGGTGACACTTTTCATTTTTGACATTTAGCATTGTGACATTTGTCATTTGACATCTTTGACAATTGCCATCTTGAAATTTGTCATTTTTAAAATTTTTCATGGTGACACTTTTCATTTTTGACATTTAGCATTGTGACATTTGTCATTTGACATCTTTGACATTTGCCATCTTGAAATTTGTCATTTTTGACATTTAGCATTGTGACATTTGTCATTTGACATCTTGGACATTTGCCATCTTGAAATTTGTCATTTTTGACATTTTTCATGGTGACACTTATCATTTTTGACATCTTGCATTGTGACATTTGTCAGTTTTGACATTTGCCATCTTGAAATTTGTCATTTTTGACATTTTTCATGGTGACACTTTTCATTTTTGACATTTAGCATTGTGACATTTGTCATTTGACATCTTTGACATTTGCCATCTTGAAATTTGTTATTTTTGACATTTTTCATGGTGACACTTTTCATTTTTGACATTTAGCATTGTGACATTTGTTATTTGACATCTTTGACATTTGCCATCTTGAAATTTGTCATTTTTGACATTTTTCATGGTGACACTTTTCATTTTTGACATTTAGCATTGTGATATTTGTCATTTGACATCTTTGACATTTGCCATCTTGAAATTTGTTATTTTTGACATTTTTCATGGTGACACTTTTCATTTTTGACATTTAGCATTGTGACATTTGTCATTTGACATCTTTGATATTTGCCATCTTGAAATTTGTCATTTTTGACATTTTTCATGGTGACACTTTTCATTTTTGACATTTAGCATTGTGACATTTGTCATTTGACATCTTTGACATTTGCCATCTTGAAATTTGTCATTTTTGACATTTAGCATTGTGACATTTGTCATTTGACATCTTTGATATTTGCCATCTTGAAATTTGTCATTTTTGACATTTTTCATGGTGACACTTTTCATTTTTGACACTTAGCATTGTGACATTTGTCATTTGACATCTTTGACATTTGCCATCTTGAAATTTGCTATTTTTGACATTTTTCATGGTGACACTTTTCATTTTTGACATTTATCATTGTGACATTTGTCATTTGACATCTTTGACATTTGCCATCTTGAAATTTGTCATTTTTGACATTTTTCATGGTGACGCTTTTCATTTTTGACATTTAGCATTGTGATATTTGTCATTTGACATCTTTGACATTTGCCATCTTGAAATTTGTTATTTTTGACATTTTTCATGGTGACACTTTTCATTTTTGACATTTAGCATTGTGACATTTGTCATTTGACATCTTTGATATTTGCCATCTTGAAATTTGTCATTTTTGACATTTTTCATGGTGACACTTTTCATTTTTGACATTTAGCATTGTGACATTTGTCATTTGACATCTTTGACATTTGCCATCTTGAAATTTGTTATTTTTGACATTTTTCATGGTGACACTTTTCATTTTTGACATTTAGCATTGTGACATTTGTTATTTGACATCTTTGACATTTGCCATCTTGAAATTTGTCATTTTTGACATTTTTCATGGTGACACTTTTCATTTTTGACATTTAGCATTGTGATATTTGTCATTTGACATCTTTGACATTTGCCATCTTGAAATTTGTTATTTTTGACATTTTTCATGGTGACACTTTTCATTTTTGACATTTAGCATTGTGACATTTGTCATTTGACATCTTTGATATTTGCCATCTTGAAATTTGTCATTTTTGACATTTTTCATGGTGACACTTTTCATTTTTGACATTTAGCATTGTGACATTTGTCATTTGACATCTTTGACATTTGCCATCTTGAAATTTGTCATTTTTGACATTTAGCATTGTGACATTTGTCATTTGACATCTTTGATATTTGCCATCTTAAAATTTGTCATTTTTGACATTTTTCATGGTGACACTTTTCATTTTTGACATTTAGCATTGTGACATTTGTCATTTGACATCTTTGACATTTGCCATCTTGAAATTTGTCATTTTTGACATTTTTCATGGTGACACTTTTCATTTTTGACATTTATCATTGTGACATTTGTCATTTGACATCTTTGACATTTGCCATCTTGAAATTTGTCATTATTGACATTTTTTATGGGGACACTTTTCATTTTTGACATTTAGCATTGTGACATTTGTCATTTGACATTTTTGACATTTGTCATCTTGAAATTTGTCATTTTTGACATTTTTCATGGTGACACTTTTCATTTTTGACATTTCGCATTGTGATATTTGTCATTTGACATCTTTGACATTTGCCATCTTGAAATTTGTCATTTTTGACATTTTTCACGGTGACACTTTTCATTTTTGACATTTAGCATTGTGACATTTGTCATTTGACATCTTAGACATTTGCCATCTTGAAATTTGTCATTTTTGACACTTTTCATTTTTGACATTTAGCATTGTGACATTTGTCATTTGACATCTTTTACATTTGCCATCTTGAAATTTGTCATTTTTGACATTTTTCATGGTGACACTTTTCATTTTTGACATTTAGCATTGTGACATTTGTCATTTGACATCTTTGACATTTGCCATCTTGAAATTTGTCATTTTTGACATTTTTCATGGTGACACTTTTCATTTTTGACATTTATCATTGTGACATTTGTCATTTGACATCTTTGACATTTGCCATCTTGAAATTTGTCATTATTGACATTTTTTATGGGGACACTTTTCATTTTTGACATTTAGCATTGTGACATTTGTCATTTGACATTTTTAACATTTGTCATCTTGAAATTTGTCATTTTTGACATTTTTCATGGTGACACTTTTCATTTTTGACATTTCGCATTGTGATATTTGTCATTTGACATCTTTGACATTTGCCATCTTGAAATTTGTCATTTTTGACATTTTTCACGGTGACACTTTTCATTTTTGACATTTAGCATTGTGACATTTGTCATTTGACATCTTAGACATTTGCCATCTTGAAATTTGTCATTTTTGACACTTTTCATTTTTGACATTTAGCATTGTGACATTTGTCATTTGACATCTTTTACATTTGCCATCTTGAAATTTGTCATTTTTGACATTTTTCATGGTGACACTTTTCATTTTTGACATTTAGCATTGTGATATTTGTCATTTGACATCTTTGACATTTGCCATCTTGAAATTTGTTATTTTTGACATTTTTCATGGTGACACTTTTCATTTTTGACATTTAGCATTGTGACATTTGTCATTTGACACTTTGATATTTGCCATCTTGAAATTTGTCATTTTTGACATTTTTCATGGTGACACTTTTCATTTTTGACATTTAGCATTGTGACATTTGTCATTTGACATCTTTGACATTTGCCATCTTGAAATTTGTCATTTTTGACATTTAGCATTGTGACATTTGTCATTTGACATCTTTGATATTTGCCATCTTGAAATTTGTCATTTTTGACATTTTTCATGGTGACACTTTTCATTTTTGACATTTAGCATTGTGACATTTGTCATTTGACATCTTTGACATTTGCCATCTTGAAATTTGTCATTTTTGACATTTTTCATGGTGACACTTTTCATTTTTGACATTTATCATTGTGACATTTGTCATTTTTCATGGTGACACTTTTCATTTTTGACATTTAGCATTGTGATATTTGTCATTTGACATCTTTGACATTTGCCATCTTGAAATTTGTCATTTTTGACATTTTTCACGGTGACACTTTTCATTTTTGACATTTAGCATTGTGACATTTGTCATTTGACATCTTAGACATTTGCCATCTTGAAATTTGTCATTTTTGACATTTAGCATTGTGACATTTGTCATTTGACATCTTTTACATTTGCCATCTTGAAATTTGTCATTTTTGACATTTTTCATGGTGACACTTATCATTTTTGACATTTAGCATTGTGACATTTGTCATTTGACATCTCGGACATTTGCCATCTTAAAATTTTTAATTTTTAACATTTTTCATGGTGACACTTATCATTTATGACATTTAGCATTGTGACATTTGTCAGTTTTGGCATTTGCCATCTTGAAATTTGTCATTTTTGACATTTTTCACGGTGACACTTTTCATTTTTGACATTTTTCACGGTGACACTTTTCATTTTTGACATTTAGCATTGTGACATTTGTCATTTGACATCTTAGACATTTGCCATCTTGAAATTTGCCATTTTTGACACTTTTCATTTTTGACATTTAGCATTGTGACATTTGTCATTTGACATCTTTTACATTTGCCATCTTGAAATTTGTCATTTTTGACATTTTTCATGGTGACACTTTTCATTTTTGACATTTAGCATTGTGACATTTGTCATTTGACATCTCGGACATTTGCCATCTTGAAATTTGTCATTTTTAACATTTTTCATGGTGACACTTATCATTTTTGACATTTAGCATTGTGACATTTGTCAGTTTTGACATTTGCCATCTTGAAATTTGTCATTTTTGACATTTTTCACGGTGACACTTTTCATTTTTGACATTTAGCATTGTGACATTTGTCATTTGACATCTTAGACATTTGCCATCTTGAAATTTGTCATTTTTGACACTTTTTATTTTTGACATTTAGCATTGTGACATTTGTCATTTGACATCTTTGACATTTGCCATCTTGAAATTTGTCATTTTTGACATTTTTCATGGTGACACTTTTCATTTTTGACATTTAGCATTGTGACATTTGTCATTTGACATCTTGGACATTTGCCATCTTGAAATTTGTCATTTTTGACATTTTTCATGGTGACACTTATCATTTTTGACATTTAGCATTGTGATATTTGTCAGTTTTGATATTTGCCATCTTGAAATTTGTCATTTTTGACATTTTTCATGGTGACACTTTTCATTTTTGACATTTAGCATTGTGACATTTGTCATTTGACATCTTTGACATTTGCCATCTTGAAATTTGTCATTTTTGATATTTTTCATGGTGACACTTTTTATTTTTGACATTTAGCATTGTGACATTTGTCATTTGACATCTTTGACATTTGCCATCTTGAAATTTGTCATTTTTGACATTTTTCATGGTGACACTTTTCATTTTTGACATTTAGCATTGTGACATTTGTCATTTGACATCTTTGACATTTGCCATCTTGAAATTTGTCATTTTTGACATTTTTCATGGTGACACTTTTCATTTTTGACATTTAGCATTGTGACATTTGTCATTTGACATCTTTGACATTTGCCATCTTGAAATTTGTTATTTTTGACATTTTTCATGGTGACACTTTTCATTTTTGACATTTAGCATTGTGACATTTGTCATTTGACATCTTTGACATTTGCCATCTTGAAATTTGTCATTTTTGACATTTTTCATGGTGACACTTTTCATTTTTGACATTTAGCATTGTGACATTTGTCATTTGACATCTTTGACATTTGCCATCTTGAAATTTGTCATTTTTGACATTTAGCATTGTGACATTTGTCATTTGACATCTTGGACATTTGCCATCCTGAAATTTGTCATTTTTGACATTTTTCATGGTGACACTTATCATTTTTGACATTTAGCATTGTGACATTTGTCAGTTTTGACATTTGCCATCTTGAAATTTGTCATTTTTGACATTTTTCATGGTGACACTTTTTATTTTTGACATTTAGCATTGTGAAATTTGTCATTTGACATCTTTGACATTTGCCATATTGAAATTTGTTATTTTTGACATTTTTCATGTTGACACTTTTTATTTTTGACATTTAGCATTGTGACATTTGTTATTTGACATCTTTGACATTTGCCATCTTGAAATTTGTCATTATTGACATTTTTTATGGGGACACTTTTCATTTTTGACATTTAGCATTGTGACATTTGTCATTTGACATTTTTGACATTTGTCATCTTGAAATTTGTCATTTTTGACATTTTGCATGGTGACACTTTTCATTTTTGACATTTCGCATTGTGATATTTGTCATTTGACATCTTTGACATTTGCCATCTTGAAATTTGTCATTTTTGATATTTTTCATGGTGACACTTTTTATTTTTGACATTTAGCATTGTGACATTTGTCATTTGACATCTTAGACATTTGCCATCTTGAAATTTGTCATTTTTGACATTTAGCATTGTGACATTTGTCATTTGACATCTTTGATATTTGCCATCTTGAAATTTGTCATTTTTGACATTTTTCATGGTGACACTTTTCATTTTTGACATTTAGCATTGTGATATTTGTCATTTGACATCTTTGACATTTGCCATCTTGAAATTTGTCATTTTTGACATTTTTCACGGTGACACTTTTCATTTTTGACATTTAGCATTGTGACATTTGTCATTTGACATCTTAGACATTTGCCATCTTGAAATTTGTCATTTTTGACACTTTTCATTTTTGACATTTAGCATTGTGACATTTGTCATTTGACATCTTTTACATTTGCCATCTTGAAATTTGTCATTTTTGACATTTTTCATGGTGACACTTTTCATTTTTGACATTTGTCATTTGACATCTCGGACATTTGCCATCTTGAAATTTGTCATTTTTGACATTTTTCATGGTGACACTTATTATTTTTGACATTTAGCATTGTGACATTTGTCAGTTTTGACATTTGCCATCTTGAAATTTGTCATTTTTGACATTTTTCACGGTGACACTTTTCATTTTTGACATTTAGCATTGTGACATTTGTCATTTGACATCTTAGACATTTGCCATCTTGAAATTTGTCATCTTTGACACTTTTTATTTTTGACATTTAGCATTGTGACATTTGTCATTTGACATCTTTGACATTTGCCATCTTGAAATTTGTCATTTTTGACATTTTTCATGGTGACACTTTTCATTTTTGACATTTAGCATTGTGACATTTGTCATTTGACATCTTGGACATTTGCCATCTTGAAATTTGTCATTTTTGACATTTTTCATGGTGACACTTATCATTTTTGACATTTAGCATTGTGATATTTGTCAGTTTTGATATTTGCCATCTTGAAATTTGTCATTTTTGACATTTTTCATGGTGACACTTTTCATTTTTGACATTTAGCATTGTGACATTTGTCATTTGACATCTTTGACATTTGCCATCTTGAAATTTGTCATTTTTGATATTTTTCATGGTGACACTTTTTATTTTTGACATTTAGCATTGTGACATTTGTCATTTGACATCTTTGACATTTGCCATCTTGAAATTTGTCATTTTTGACATTTTTCATGGTGACACTTTTCATTTTTGACATTTAGCATTGTGACATTTGTCATTTGACATCTTTGACATTTGCCATCTTGAAATTTGTCATTTTTGACATTTTTCATGGTGACACTTTTCATTTTTGACATTTAGCATTGTGACATTTGTCATTTGACATCTTTGACATTTGCCATCTTGAAATTTGTTATTTTTGACATTTTTCATGGTGACACTTTTCATTTTTGACATTTAGCATTGTGACATTTGTCATTTGACATCTTTGACATTTGCCATCTTGAAATTTGTCATTTAGCATTGTGACATTTGTCATTTGACATCTTGGACATTTGCCATCCTGAAATTTGTCATTTTTGACATTTTTCATGGTGACACTTATCATTTTTGACATTTAGCATTGTGACATTTGTCAGTTTTGACATTTGCCATCCTGAAATTTGTCATTTTTGAATTTTTCATGGTGACACTTTTTATTTTTGACATTTAGCATTGTGAAATTTGTCATTTGGCATCTTTGACATTTGCCATCTTGAAATTTGTTATTTTTGACATTTTTCATGTTGACACTTTTTATTTTTGACATTTAGCATTGTGACATTTGTCATTTGACATCTTTGACATTTGCCATCTTGAAATTTAACATTTTTGACATTTTTCATGGTGACACTTTTCATTTTTGACATTTAGCATTGTGACATTTGTCATTTGACATCTTTGACATTTGCCATCTTGAAATTTGTTATTTTTGACATTTTTCATGGTGACACTTTTCATTTTTGACATTTAGCATTGTGACATTTGTTATTTGACATCTTTGACATTTGCCATCTTGAAATTTGTCATTTTTGACATGTTTCATGGTGACACTTTTCATTTTTGACATTTAGCATTGTGACATTTGTCATTTGACATCTTTGACATTTGCCATCTTGAAATTTGTCATTTTTGACATTTAGCATTGTGACATTTGTCATTTGACATCTTTGATATTTGCCATTTTGAAATTTGTCATTTTTGACATTTTTCATGGTGACACTTTTCATTTTTGACATTTATCATTGTGACATTTGTCATTTGACATCTTTGACATTTGCCATCTTGAAATTTGTCATTATTGACATTTTTTATGGGGACACTTTTCATTTTTGACATTTAGCATTGTGACATTTGTCATTTGACATTTTTGACATTTGCCATCTTGAAATTTGTCATTTTTGACATTTTTCATGGTGACACTTTTCATTTTTGACATTTAGCATTGTGATATTTGTCATTTGACATCTTTGACATTTGCCATCTTGAAATTTGTCATTTTTGACATTTTTCACGGTGACACTTTTCATTTTTGACATTTAGCATTGTGACATTTGTCATTTGACATCTTAGACATTTGCCATCTTGAAATTTGTCATTTTTGACATTTAGCATTGTGACATTTGTCATTTGACATCTTTTACATTTGCCATCTTGAAATTTGTCATTTTTGACATTTTTCATGGTGACACTTATCATTTTTGACATTTAGCATTGTGACATTTGTCATTTGACATCTCGGACATTTGCCATCTTAAAATTTTTAATTTTTAACATTTTTCATGGTGACACTTATCATTTTTGACATTTAGCATTGTGACATTTGTCAGTTTTGGCATTTGCCATCTTGAAATTTGTCATTTTTGACATTTTTCACGGTGACACTTTTCATTTTTGACATTTTTCACGGTGACACTTTTCATTTTTGACATTTAGCATTGTGACATTTGTCATTTGACATCTTAGACATTTGCCATCTTGAAATTTGTCATTTTTGACACTTTTCATTTTTGACATTTAGCATTGTGACATTTGTCATTTGACATCTTTTACATTTGCCATCTTGAAATTTGTCATTTTTGACATTTTTCATGGTGACACTTTTCATTTTTGACATTTAGCATTGTGACATTTGTCATTTGACATCTCGGACATTTGCCATCTTGAAATTTGTCATTTTTAACATTTTTCATGGTGACACTTATCATTTTTGACATTTAGCATTGTGACATTTGTCAGTTTTGACATTTGCCATCTTGAAATTTGTCATTTTTGACATTTTTCACGGTGACACTTTTCATTTTTGACATTTAGCATTGTGACATTTGTCATTTGACATCTTAGACATTTGCCATCTTGAAATTTGTCATTTTTGACACTTTTTATTTTTGACATTTAGCATTGTGACATTTGTCATTTGACATCTTTGACATTTGCCATCTTGAAATTTGTCATTTTTGACATTTTTCATGGTGACACTTTTCATTTTTGACATTTAGCATTGTGACATTTGTCATTTGACATCTTGGACATTTGCCATCTTGAAATTTGTCATTTTTGACATTTTTCATGGTGACACTTATCATTTTTGACATTTAGCATTGTGATATTTGTCAGTTTTGATATTTGCCATCTTGAAATTTGTCATTTTTGACATTTTTCATGGTGACACTTTTCATTTTTGACATTTAGCATTGTGACATTTGTCATTTGACATCTTTGACATTTGCCATCTTGAAATTTGTCATTTTTGATATTTTTCATGGTGACACTTTTTATTTTTGACATTTAGCATTGTGACATTTGTCATTTGACATCTTTGACATTTGCCATCTTGAAATTTGTCATTTTTGACATTTTTCATGGTGACACTTTTCATTTTTGACATTTAGCATTGTGACATTTGTCATTTGACATCTTTGACATTTGCCATCTTGAAATTTGTCATTTTTGACATTTTTCATGGTGACACTTTTCATTTTTGACATTTAGCATTGTGACATTTGTCATTTGACATCTTTGACATTTGCCATCTTGAAATTTGTTATTTTTGACATTTTTCATGGTGACACTTTTCATTTTTGACATTTAGCATTGTGACATTTGTCATTTGACATCTTTGACATTTGCCATCTTGAAATTTGTCATTTTTGACATTTTTCATGGTGACACTTTTCATTTTTGACATTTAGCATTGTGACATTTGTCATTTGACATCTTTGACATTTGCCATCTTGAAATTTGTCATTTTTGACATTTAGCATTGTGACATTTGTCATTTGACATCTTGGACATTTGCCATCCTGAAATTTGTCATTTTTGACATTTTTCATGGTGACACTTATCATTTTTGACATTTAGCATTGTGACATTTGTCAGTTTTGACATTTGCCATCTTGAAATTTGTCATTTTTGACATTTTTCATGGTGACACTTTTTATTTTTGACATTTAGCATTGTGAAATTTGTCATTTGACATCTTTGACATTTGCCATATTGAAATTTGTTATTTTTGACATTTTTCATGTTGACACTTTTTATTTTTGACATTTAGCATTGTGACATTTGTTATTTGACATCTTTGACATTTGCCATCTTGAAATTTGTCATTTTTGACATTTTTCATGGTGACACTTTTCATTTTTGACATTTAGCATTGTGACATTTGTCATTTGACATCTTTGACATTTGCCATCTTCAAATTTGTTATTTTTAACATTTTTCATGGTGACACTTTTCATTTTTGACATTTAGCATTGTGACATTTGTTATTTGACATCTTTGACATTTGCCATCTTGAAATTTGTCATTTTTGACATGTTTCATGGTGACACTTTTCATTTTTGACATTTAGCATTGTGACATTTGTCATTTGACATCTTTGACATTTGCCATCTTGAAATTTGTCATTTTTGACATTTAGCATTGTGACATTTGTCATTTGACATCTTTGATATTTGCCATCTTGAAATTTGTCATTTTTGACATTTTTCATGGTGACACTTTTCATTTTTGACATTTAGCATTGTGACATTTGTCATTTGACATCTTTGACATTTGCCATCTTGAAATTTGTCATTTTTAACATTTTTCATGGTGACACTTTTCATTTTTGACATTTAGCATTGTGACATTTGTCATTTGACATCTTTGACATTTGCCATCTTGAAATTTGTCATTTTTGACATTTAGCATTGTGACATTTGTCATTTGACATCTTGGACATTTGCCATCTTGAAATTTGTCATTTTTGACGTTTTTCATGGTGACACTTATCATTTTTGACATTTAGCATTGTGACATTTGTCAGTTTTGACATCTTTGATATTTGCCATCTTGAAATTTGTTATTTTTAACATTTTTCATGGTGACACTTTTCATTTTTGACATTTAGCATTGTGACATTTGTCATTTGGCATCTTTGACATTTGCCATCTTGAAATTTGTCATTTTTGACATTTTTCATGGTGACACTTTTCATTTTTGACATTTAGCATTGTGACATTTGTCATTTGACATCTTTGACATTTGCCATCTTGAAATTTGTCATTTTTGACATTTTTCATGGTGACACTTTTCATTTTTGACATTTAGCATTGTGTCATTTGTCATTTGACATCTTTGACATTTGCCATCTTGAAATTTGTCATTTTTGACATTTAGCATTGTGACATTTGTCATTTGACATCTTTGATATTTGCCATCTTGAAATTTGTCATTTTTGACATTTTTCATGGTGACACTTTTCATTTTTGACATTTAGCATTGTGACATTTGTCATTTGACATCTTTGACATTTGCCATCTTAAAATTTGTCATTTTTGACATTTTTCATGGTGACACTTTTCTTTTTTGACATTTATCATTGTGACATTTGTCATATTCGACATCTTTGACATTTGCCATCTTGAAATTTGTCATTTTTGACATTTTTCATGGTGACACTTTTCATTTTTGACATTTAGCATTGTGACATTTGTCATTTGACATCTTTGACATTTGCCATTTTGAAATTTGTCATTATTGACATTTTTCATGGGGACATTTTTCATTTTTGACATTTAGCATTGTGACATTTGTCATTTGACATTTGCCATCTTGAAATTTGTCACTTTTGACATTTTTCATGGTGACACTTTTCATTTTTGACATTTAGCATTGTGACATTTGTCATTTGACATCTTTTACATTTGCCATCTTGAAATTTGTCATTTTTGACATTTTTTATGGTGACACTTTTCATTTTTGACATTTAGCATTGTGACATTTGTCATTTGACATCTTGGACATTTGCCATCTTGAAATTTGACATTTTTGACATTTTTCATGGTGACACTTATCATTTTTGACATTTAGCATTGTGACATTTGTCAGTTTTGACATTTGCCATCTTGAAATTTGTCATTTTTGACATTTTTCATGGTGACACTTTTCATTTTTGACATTTAGCATTGTGACATTTGTCATTTGACATCTTTGACATTTTTGACATTTTTCATGGTGACACTTTTCATTTTTGACATTTAGCATTGTGACATTTGTCATGTGACATCTTTGACATTTGCCATCTTGAAATTTGTCATTTTTGACATTTTTCATGGTGACACTTTTCATTTTTGACCTTTAGCATTGTGACATTTGTCATTTGACATCTTTGACATTTGCCATCTTGAAATTTGTCATTTTTGACATTTTTCATGGTGACACTTTTCATTTTTGACATTTAGCATTGTGACATTTGTCATTTGACATCTTTGACATTTGCCATCTTGAAATTTGTTA
The DNA here is from genome assembly GCA_964028335.1 of Altica lythri. Classification (NCBI taxonomy): domain Eukaryota; kingdom Metazoa; phylum Arthropoda; class Insecta; order Coleoptera; family Chrysomelidae; genus Altica; species Altica lythri. The sequence continues at coordinate 8,479,111 of OZ034800.1, read as the reverse complement.
TTTTTGACATTTTTCATGGTGACACTTTTCATTTTTGACATTTAGCATTGTGACATTTGTCATTTGACATCTTTGACATTTGCCATCTTGAAATTTGTCATTTTTGACATTTTTCATGGTGACACTTTTCATTTTTGACATTTAGCATTGTGACATTTGTCATTTGACATCTTTGACATTTGCCATCTTGAAATTTGTCATTTTTGACATTTAGCATTGTGACATTTGTCATTTGACATCTTGAACATTTGCCATCTTGAAATTTGTCATTTTTGACATTTTTCATGGTGACACTTATCATTTTTGACATTTAGCATTGTGACATTTGTCAGTTTTGACATTTGCCATCTTGAAATTTGTCATTTTTGACATTTTTCATGGTGACACTTTTCATTTTTGACATTTAGCATTGTGACATTTGTCATTTGACATCTTTGACATTTGCCATCTTGAAATTTGTTATTTTTGACATTTTTCATGGTGACACTTTTCATTTTTGACATTTAGCATTGTGACATTTGTCATTTGACATCTTTGACATTTGCCATCTTGAAATTTGTCATTTTTGACATTTTTCATGGTGACACTTTTCATTTTTGACATTTAGCATTGTGACATTTGTCATTTGACATCTTTGACATTTGCCATCTTGAAATTTGTCATTTTTGACATTTTTCATGGTGACACTTTTCATTTTTGACATTTAGCATTGTGACATTTGTCATTTGACATCTTTGATATTTCCTATCTTAAAATTTGTCATTTTTGACATTTTTCATGGTGACACTTTTCATTTTTGACATTTAGCATTGTGACATTTGTCATTTGACATCTTTGACATTTGCCATTTTGAAATTTGTCATTTTTGACATTTTTCATGGTGACACTTTTCATTTTTGACATTTAGCATTGTGACATTTGTCATTTGACATCTTTGATATTTGCCATCTTAAAATTTGTCATTTTTGACATTTAGCATTGTGACATTTGTCATTTGACATCTTTGATATTTGCCATCTTGAAATTTGTCATTTTTGACATTTTTCATGGTGACACTTTTCATTTTTGACATTTAGCATTGTGAAATTTGTCATTTGACATCATCGACATTTGCCATCTTGAAATTTGTCATTTTTATCATTTTTCATGGTGACACTTTTCATTTTTGACATTTAGCATTGTGACATTTGTCATTTGACATCTTTGACATTTGCCATCTGGAAATTTGTCATTTTTGACATTTAGCATTGTGACATTTGTCATTTGACATCTTGGACATTTGCCATCTTGAAATTTGTCATTTTTGACATTTTTCATGGTGACACTTAGCATTTTTGACATTTAGCATTGTGACATTTGTCAGTTTTGACATTTGCCATCTTGAAATTTGTCATTTTTGACATTTTTCATGGTGACACTTTTCATTTTTTGACATTTAGCATTGTGACATTTGTCATTTGACATCTTTGACATTTGCCATCTTGAAATTTGTTATTTTTGACATTTTTCATGGTGACACTTTTCATTTTTGACATTTAGCATTGTGACATTTGTCATTTGACATCTTTGACATTTGCCATCTTGAAATTTGTCATTTTTGACATTTTTCATGGTGACACTTTTCATTTTTGACATTTAGCATTGTGATATTTGTCATTTGACATCTTTGACATTTGCCATCTTGAAATTTGTTATTTTTGACATTTTTCATGGTGACACTTTTCATTTTTGACATTTAGCATTGTGACATTTGTCATTTGATATCTTTGATATTTGCCATCTTGAAATTTGTCATTTTTGACATTTTTCATGGTGACACTTTTCATTTTTGACATTTAGCATTGTGACATTTGTCATTTGACATCTTTGACATTTGCCATCTTGAAATTTGTTATTTTTGACATTTAGCATTGTGACATTTGTCATTTGACATCTTTGATATTTGCCATCTTGAAATTTGTCATTTTTGACATTTTTCATGGTGACACTTTTCATTTTTGACATTTAGCATTGTGACATTTGTCATTTGACATCTTTGACAGTTGCCATTTTAAAATTTGTCATTTTTGATATTTTTCATGGTGACACTTTTCATTTTTGACATTTATCATTGTGACATTTGTCATTTGACATCTTTGACATTTGCCATCTTGAAATTTGTCATTATTGACATTTTTTATGGGGACACTTTTCATTTTTGACATTTAGCATTGTGACATTTGTCATTTGACATTTTTGACATTTGCCATCTTGAAATTTGTCATTTTTGACATTTTTCATGGTGACACTTTTCATTTTTGACATTTAGCATTGTGATATTTGTCATTTGACATCTTTGACATTTGCCATCTTGAAATTTGTCATTTTTGACATTTTTCACGGTGACACTTTTCATTTTTGACATTTAGCATTGTGACATTTGTCATTTGACATCTTAGACATTTGCCATCTTGAAATTTGTCATTTTTGACACTTTTCATTTTTGACATTTAGCATTGTGACATTTGTCATTTGACATCTTTTACATTTGCCATCTTGAAATTTGTCATTTTTGACATTTTTCATGGTGACACTTTATATTTTTGACATTTAGCATTGTGACATTTGTCATTTGACATCTCGGACATTTGCCATCTTGAAATTTGTCATTTTTGACATTTTTCATGGTGACACTTATCATTTTTGACATTTAGCATTGTGACATTTGTCAGTTTTGACATTTGCCATCTTGAAATTTGTCATTTTTGACATTTTTCACGGTGACACTTTTCATTTTTGACATTTAGCATTGTGACATTTGTCATTTGACATCTTTGACATTTGCCATCTTGAAATTTGTCATTTTTGACATTTAGCATTGTGACATTTGTCATTTGACATCTTGGACATTTGCCATCCTGAAATTTGTCATTTTTGACATTTTTCATGGTGACACTTATCATTTTTGACATTTAGCATTGTGACATTTGTCAGTTTTGACATTTGCCATCTTGAAATTTGTCATTTTTGAATTTTTCATGGTGACACTTTTTATTTTTGACATTTAGCATTGTGAAATTTGTCATTTGACATCTTTGACATTTGCCATCTTGAAATTTGTCATTTTTGACATGTTTCATGGTGACACTTTTCATTTTTGACATTTAGCATTGTGACATTTGTCATTTGACATCTTTGACATTTGCCATCTTGAAATTTGTCATTTTTGACATTTAGCATTGTGACATTTGTCATTTGACATCTTTGATATTTGCCATCTTGAAATTTGTCATTTTTGACATTTTTCATGGTGACACTTTTCATTTTTGACATTTAGCATTGTGACATTTGTCATTTGACATCTTTGACATTTGCCATCTTGAAATTTGTCATTTTTAACATTTTTCATGGTGACACTTTTCATTTTTGACATTTAGCATTGTGACATTTGTCATTTGACATCTTTGACATTTGCCATCTTGAAATTTGTCATTTTTGACATTTAGCATTGTGACATTTGTCATTTGACATCTTGGACATTTGCCATCTTGAAATTTGTCATTTTTGACGTTTTTCATGGTGACACTTATCATTTTTGACATTTAGCATTGTGACATTTGTCAGTTTTGACATCTTTGATATTTGCCATCTTGAAATTTGTTATTTTTAACATTTTTCATGGTAACACTTTTCATTTTTGACATTTAGCATTGTGACATTTGTCATTTGACATCTTTGACATTTGCCATCTTGAAATTTGTCATTTTTGACATTTTTCATGGTGACACTTTTCATTTTTGACATTTAGCATTGTGACATTTGTCATTTGACATCTTTGACATTTGCCATCTTGAAATTTGTCATTTTTGACATTTTTCATGGTGACACTTTTCATTTTTGACATTTAGCATTGTGACATTTGTCATTTGACATCTTTGACATTTGCCATCTTGAAATTTGTTATTTTTGACATTTTTCATGGTGACACTTTTTATTTTTGACATTTAGCATTGTGACATTTGTCATTTGACATCTTTGACATTTGCCATCTTGAAATTTGTCATTTTAGACATTTTTCATGGTGACACTTTTCATTTTGGACATTTAGCATTGTGACATTTGTCATTTGACATCTTTGACATTTGCCATCTTAAAATTTGTCATTTTTGATATTTTTCATGGTGACACTTTTCATTTTTGACATTTAGCATTGTGACATTTGTCATTTGACATCTTTGACATTTGCCATCTTAAAATTTGTCATTTTTGACATTTAGCATTGTGACATTTGTCATTTGACATCTTTGATATTTGCCATCTTGAAATTGGTCATTTTTGACATTTTTCATGGTGACACTTTTCATTTTTGACATTTAGCATTGTGACATTTGTCATTTGACATCATTGACATTTGCCATCTTGAAATTTGTCATTTTTGATATTTTTCATGGTGACACTTTTCATTTTTGACATTTAGCATTGTGACATTTGTCATTTGACATTTTTGACATTTGACATCTTGAAATTTGTCATTTTTGACATTTAGCATTGTGACATTTGTCATTTGACATCTTGGACATTTTCCATCTTAAAATTTGTCATTTTTGACATTTTTCATGGTGACACTTATCATTTTTGACATTTAGCATTGTGACATTTGTCAGTTTTGACATTTGCCATCTTGAAATTTGTCATTTTTGACATTTTTCATGGTGACACTTTTTATTTTTGACATTTAGCATTGTGACATTTGTCATTTGACATCTTTGACATTTGCTATCTTGAAATTTGTTATTTTTGACATTTTTCATGGTGACACTTTTCATTTTTGACATTTAGCATTGTGACATTTGTCATTTGACATCTTTGACATTTGCCATCTTGAAATTTGTCATTTTTGACATTTTTCATGGTGACACTTTTCATTTTTGACATTTAGCATTGTGATATTTGTCATTTGACATCTTTGACATTTGCCATCTTGAAATTTGTTATTTTTGACATTTTTCATGGTGACACTTTTCATTTTTGACATTTAGCATTGTGACATTTGTCCTTTGACATCTTTGACATTTGCCATCTTGAAATTTGTCATTTTTGACATTTTTCATGGTGACACTTTTCATTTTTGACATTTAGCATTGTGACATTTGTCATTTGACATCTTTGACATTTGCCATCTTGAAATTTGTCATTTTTGACATTTAGCATTGTGACATTTGTCATTTGACATCTTTGATATTTGCCATCTTGAAATTTGTCATTTTTGACATTTTTCATGGTGACACTTTTCATTTTTGACATTTAGCATTGTGACATTTGTCATTTGACATCTTTGACATTTGCCATCTTGAAATTTGTCATTTTTGACATTTTTCATGGTGACACTTTTCATTTTTGACATTAAGCATTGTGATATTTGTCATTTGACATCTTTGACATTTGCCATCTTGAAATTTGTTATTTTTGACATTTTTCATGGTGACACTTTTCATTTTTGACATTTAGCATTGTGACATTTGTCATTTGACATCTTTGACATTTGCCATCTTGAAATTTGTCATTTTTGACATTTTTCATGGTAACACTTTTCATTTTTGACATTTAGCATTGTGACATTTGTCATTTGACATCTTTGACATTTGCCATCTTGAAATTTGTCATTTTTGACATTTAGCATTGTGACATTTGACATCTTTGATATTTGCCATCTTGAAATTTGTCATTTTTGACATTTTTCATGGTGACACTTTTCATTTTTGACATTTAGCATTGTGACATTTGTCATTTGACATCTTTGACATTTGACATCTTGAAATTTGTTATTTTTGACATTTTTCAAGGTGACACTTTTCATTTTTGACATTTAGCATTGTGACATTTGTCATTTAACATCTTTGACATTTGCCATCTTAAAATTTGTCATTTTTGACATTTTTCATGGTGACACTTTTCATTTTTGACATTTAGCATTGTGACATTTGTCATTTGACATCTTTGACATTTTCCATCTTGAAATTTGTCATTTTTGACATTTAGCATTGTGACATTTGTCATTTGACATCTTGGACATTTGCCATCTTGAAATTTGTCATTTTTGACATTTTTTATGGTGACACTTATCATTTTTGACATTTAGCATTGTGACATTTGTCAGTTTTGACATTTGCCATCTTGAAATTTGTCATTTTTGACATTTTTCATGGTGACACTTTTCATTTTTGACATTTAGCATTGTGACATTTGTCATTTGACATCTTTGACATCTTTGACATTTGCCATCTTGAAATTTGTTATTTTTGACATTTTTCATGGTGACACTTTTTATTTTTGACATTTAGCATTGTGACATTTGTCATTTGACATCTTTGATATTTGCCATCTTGAAATTTGTCATTTTAGACATTTTTCATGGTGACACTTTTCATTTTTGACATTTAGCATTGTGACATTTGTCATTTGACATCTTTGACATTTGCCATCTTGAAATTTGTTATTTTTGACATTTTTCATGTTGACACTTTTCATTTTTGACATTTAGCATTGTGACATTTGTCATTTGACATCTTTGACATTTGCCATCTTGAAATTTGTCATTTTTGATATTTTTCATGGTGACACTTTTCATTTTTGACATTTAGCATTGTGACATTTGTCATTTGACATCTTTGACATTTGCCATCTTGAAATTTGTTATTTTTGACATTTTTCATGGTGACACTTTTCATTTTTGACATTTAGCATTGTGACATTTGTCATTTGACATCTTTGATATTTGCCATCTTGAAATTTGTCATTTTTGATATTTTTCATGGTGACACTTTTCATTTTTGACATTTAGCATTGTGACATTTGTCATTTGACATCATTGTCATTTGCCATCTTGAAATTTGTCATTTTTGACATTTAGCATTGTGACATTTGTCATTTGACATCTTGGACATTTGCCATCTTGGAATTTGTCATTTTTGACATTTTTCATGGTGACACTTATCATTTTTGACATTTAGCATTGTGACATTTGTCAGTTTTGACATTTGCCATCTTAAAATTTGTCATTTTTAACATTTTTCATGGTGACACTTTTCATTTTTTACATTTAGCATTGTGACATTTGTCATTTGACATCTTTGACATTTGCTATCTTGAAATTTGTTATTTTTAACATTTTTCATGGTGACACTTTTCATTTTTGACATTTAGCATTGTGACATTTGTCATTTGACATCTTTGACATTTGCATCTTGAAATTTGTCATTTTTGACATTTTTCATGGTGACACTTTTCATTTTTGACATTTAGCATTGTGACATTTGTCATTTGACATCTTTGACATTTGCCATCTTGAAATTTGTCATTTTTGACATTTAGCATTGTGACATTTGTCATTTGACATCTTTGATATTTGCCATCTTAAAATTTGTCATTTTTGACATTTTTCATGGTGACACTTTTCATTTTTGACATTTAGCATTGTGACATTTGTCATTTGACATCTTTGACATTTCCATCTTGAAATTTGTCATTTTTGACATTTTTCATGGTGACACTTTTCATTTTTGACATTTATCATTGTGACATTTGTCATATTCGACATCTTTGACATTTGCCATCTTGAAATTTGTCATTTTTGACATTTTATGGTGACACTTTTCATTTTTGACATTTAGCATTTTGACATTTGTCATTTGACATCTTTGACATTTGTCATCTTGAAATTTGTCATTATTGACATTTTTCATGGGGACACTTTTTATTTTTGACATTTAGCATTGTGACATTTGTCATTTGATATCTTTGACATTTGCCATATTGAAATTTGTCATTTTTGACATTTTTCATGGTGACACTTTTCATTTTTGACATTTAGCATTGTGACATTTGTCATTTGACATCTTTGACATTTGCCATCTTGAAATTTGTCATTTTTGACAAATTTTTCACGGTGACACTTTTCATTTTTGACATTTAGCATTGTGACATTTGTCATTTGACATCTTAGACATTTGCCATCTTGAAATTTGTCATTTTTGACACTTTTCATTTTTGACATTTAGCATTGTGACATTTGTCATTTGACATCTTTTACATTTGCCATCTTGAAATTTGTCATTTTTGACATTTTTCATGGTGACACTTTTCATTTTTGACATTTAGCATTGTGACATTTGTCATTTGACATCTTGGACATTTGCCATCTTGAAATTTGTCATTTTTGACATTTTTCATGGTGACACTTATCATTTTTGACATTTAGCATTGTGACATTTGTCAGTTTTGACATTTGCCATCTTGAAATTTGTCATTTTTGACATTTTTTACGGTGACACTTTTCATTTTTGACATTTAGCATTGTGACATTTGTCATTTGACATCTTATACATTTGCCATCTTGAAATTTGTCATTTTTGACACTTTTTATTTTTGACATTTAGCATTAAGACATTTGTCATTTGACAACTTTGACATTTGCCATCTTGAAATTTGTCATTTTTGACATTTTTCATAGTGACACTTTTTATTTTTGACATTTAGCATTGTGACATTTGTCATTTGACATCTTGGACATTTGCCATCTTGAAATTTGTCATTTTTGACATTTTTCATGGTGACACTTATCATTTTTGACATTTAGCATTGTGATATTTGTCAGTTTTGACATTTGCCATCTTGAAATTTGTCATTTTTCACATTTTTCATGGTGACACTTTTCATTTTTGACATTTTTCATAGTGACACTTTTCATTTTTGACATTTAGCATGGTGACATTTGTCATTTGACATCTTTGACATTTGCCATCTTGAAATTTGTCATTTTTGACATTTTTCATGGTGACACTTTTCATTTTTGACATTTAGCATTGTGACATTTGTCATTTGACATCTTTGATATTTGCCATCTTGAAATTTGCTATTTTTGACATTTTTCATGGTGACACTTTTCATTTTTGACATTTAGCATTGTGACATTTGTCATTTGACATCTTTGACATTTGCCATCTTGAAATTTGTTATTTTTGACATTTTTCATGGTGACACTTTTCATTTTTGACATTTAGCATTGTGACATTTGTCATTTGACATCATTGACATTTGCCATCTTGAAATTTGTCATTTTTGACATTTTTCATGGTGACACTTTTCATTTTTGACATTTAGCATTGTGACATTTGTCATTTGACATCTTTGACATTTGCCATCTTGAAATTTGTCATTTTTGACATTTAGCGTTGTGACATTTGTCATTTGATATCTTGGACATTTGCCATCTTGAAATTTGTCATTTTTGACATTTTTTATGGTGACACTTATCATTTTTGACATTTAGCATTGTGACATTTGTCAGTTTTGACATTTGCCATCTTGAAATTTGTCATTTTTGACATTTTTCATGGTGACACTTTTCATTTGTGACATTTAGCATTGTGACATTTGTCATTTGACATCTTTGACATTTGCCATCTTGAAATTTGTTATTTTTGACATTTTTCATGGTGACACTTTTCATTTTTGACATTTAGCATTGTGACATTTGTCATTTGACATCTTTGACATTTGCCATCTTGAAATTTGTCAGTTTTGACATTTTTCATGGTGACACTTTTCAATTTTGACATTTAGCATTGTGACATTTGTCATTTGACATCTTTGACATTTGCCATCTTGAAATTTGTCATTTTTGACATTTTTCATGGTGACACTTTTCATTTTTGACATTTAGCATTGTGACATTTGTCATTTGACATCTTTGACATTTGCCATCTTGAAATTTGTCATTTTTGACATTTAGCATTGTGACATTTGTCATTTGACATCTTTGATATTTGCCATCTTGAAATTTGTCATTTTTGACATTTTTCATGGTGACACTTTTCATTTTTGACATTTAGCATTGTGACATTTGTCATTTGACATCTTTGACATTTGCCATCTTGAAATTTGTCATTTTTGACATTTTTCATGGTGACACTTTTCATTTTTGACATTTAGCATTGTGACATTTGTCATATTCGACATCTTTGACATTTGCCATCTTGAAATTTGTCATTTTTGACATTTTTTATGGTGACACTTTTCATTTTTGACATTTAGCATTGTGACATTTGTCATTTGACATCTTTGACATTTGCCATCTTGAAATTTGTCATTATTGACATTTTTCATGGGGACACTTTTCATTTTTGACATTTAGCATTGTGACATTTGTCATTTGACATCTTCGACATTTGCCATCTTGAAATTTGTCATTTTTGACATTTTTCACGGTGACACTTTTCATTTTTGACATTTAGCATTGTGACATTTGTCATTTGACATCTTAGACATTTGCCATCTTGAAATTTGTCATTTTTGACACTTTTTATTTTTGACATTTAGCATTGTGACATTTGTCATTTGACATCTTTGACATTTGCCATCTTGAAATTTGTCATTTTTGACATTTTTCATGGTGACACTTTTCATTTTTGACATTTAGAATTGTGACATTTGTCATTTGACATCTTGGACATTTGCAATCTTGAAATTTGTCATTTTTGACATTTTTCATGGTGACACTTATCATTTTTGACATTTAGCATTGTGACATTTGTCATTTGACATCTTTGACATTTGCCATCTTGAAATTTGTCATTTTTGACATTTTTCATGGTGACACTTTTTATTTTTGACATTTAGCATTGTGACATTTGTCATTTGACATCTTTGACATTTGCCATCTTAAAATTTGTTATTTTTGACATTTTTCAAGGTGACACATTTCATTTTTGACAGTTAGCATTGTGACATTTGTCATTTGACATCTTTGACATTTGCCATCTTGAAATTTGTCATTTTTGACATTTTTCATGGTGACACTTTTCATTTTTGACATTTAGCATTGTGACATTTGTCATTTGACATCTTTGACATTTGCCATCTTGAAATTTGTCATTTTTGACATTTAGCATTGTGACATTTGTCATTTGACATCTTGGACATTTGCCATCTTGAAATTTGTCATTTTTGACATTTTTCATGGTGACACTTATCATTTTTGACATTTAGCATTTTGACATTTGTCAGTTTTGACATTTGCCATCTTGAAATTTGTCATTTTTGAGATTTTTCATGGTGACACTTTTCATTTTTGACATTTAGCATTGTGACATTTGTCATTTGACATCTTTGACATTTGCCATCTTGAAATTTGTTATTTTTGACATTTTTCATGGTGACACTTTTTATTTTTGATATTTAGCATTGTGACATTTGTCATTTGACATCTTTGACATTTGCCATCTTGAAATTTGTCATTTTAGACATTTTTCATGGTGACACTTTTCATTTTTGACATTTTGCATTGTGACATTTGTCATTTGACATCTTTGACATTTGCCATCTTGAAATTTGTTATCTTTGACATTTTTCATGGTGACACTTTTTATTTTTGACATTTAGCATTGTGACATTTGTCATTTGACATCTTTGACATTTGCCATCTTGAAACTTGTCATTTTTGACATTTTTCATGGTGACACTTTTCATTTTTGACATTTAGCATTGTGACATTTGTCATTTGACATCTTTGACATTTGCCATCTTAAAATTTGTCATTTTTGACATTTAGCATTGTGACATTTGTCACTTGACATCTTTGATATTTGCCATCTTGAAATTTGTCATTTTTGACATTTTTCATGGTGACACTTTTTATTTTTGACATTTAGCATTGTGACATTTGTCATTTGACATCTTTGACATTTGCCATCTTAAAATTTGTTATTTTTGACATTTTTCAAGGTGACACATTTCATTTTTGACAGTTAGCATTGTGACATTTGTCATTTGACATCTTTGACATTTGCCATCTTGAAATTTGTCATTTTTGACATTTTTCATGGTGACACTTTTCATTTTTGACATTTAGCATTGTGACATTTGTCATTTGACATCTTTGACATTTGCCATCTTGAAATTTGTCATTTTTGACATTTAGCATTGTGACATTTGTCATTTGACATCTTGGACATTTGCCATCTTAAAATTTGTCATTTTTGACATTTTTCATGGTGACACTTATCATTTTTGACATTTAGCATTGTGACATTTGTCATTTGACATCTTTGACATTTGCCATCTTGAAATTTGTCATTTTTGACATTTTTCATGGTGACACTTTTTATTTTTGACATTTAGCATTGTGACATTTGTCATTTGACATCTTTGACATTTGCCATCTTAAAATTTGTTATTTTTGACATTTTTCAAGGTGACACATTTCATTTTTGACAGTTAGCATTGTGACATTTGTCATTTGACATCTTTGACATTTGCCATCTTGAAATTTGTCATTTTTGACATTTTTCATGGTGACACTTTTCATTTTTGACATTTAGCATTGTGACATTTGTCATTTGACATCTTTGACATTTGCCATCTTGAAATTTGTCATTTTTGACATTTAGCATTGTGACATTTGTCATTTGACATCTTGGACATTTGCCATCTTAAAATTTGTCATTTTTGACATTTTTCATGGTGACACTTATCATTTTTGACATTTAGCATTGTGACATTTGTCAGTTTTGACATTTGCCATCTTGAAATTTGTCATTTTTAAGATTTTTCATGGTGACACTTTTCATTTTTGACATTTAGCATTGTGACATTTGTCATTTGACATCTTTGACATTTGCCATCTTGAAATTTGTTATTTTTGACATTTTTCATGGTGACACTTTTTATTTTTGACATTTAGCATTGTGACATTTGTCATTTGACATCTTTGACATTTGCCATCTTGAAATTTGTCATTTTAGACATTTTTCATGGTGACACTTTTCATTTTTGACATTTTGCATTGTGACATTTGTCATTTGACATCTTTGACATTTGCCATCTTGAAATTTGTTATCTTTGACATTTTTCATGGTGACACTTTTCATTTTTGACATTAAGCATTGTGACATTTGTCATTTGACATCTTTGACATTTGCCATCTTGAAATTTGTCATTTTTGACATTTTTCATGGTGACACTTTTCATTTTTGACATTTAGCATTGTGACATTTGTTATTTGACATCTTTGACATTTGCCATCTTAAAATTTGTCATTTTTGACATTTAGCATTGTGACATTTGTCATTTGACATCTTTGATATTTGCCATCTTGAAATTTGTCATTTTTGACATTTTTCATGGTGACACTTTTCATTTTTGACATTTAGCATTGTGACATTTGTCATTTGACATCATTGACATTTGCCATCTTGAAATTTGTCATTTTTAATATTTTTCATGGTGACACTTTTCATTTTTGACATTTAGCATTGTGACATTTGTCATTTGACATCTTTGACATTTGCCATCTTGAAATTTGTCATTTTTGACATTTAGCATTGTGACATTTGTCATTTGACATCTTGGACATTTGCCATCTTGAAATTTGTCATTTTTGACATTTTTTATGGTGACACTTATCATTTTTGACATTTAGCATTGTGAAATTTGTCAGTTTTGACCTCTTTGACATTTGCCATCTTGAAATTTGTTATTTTTGACATTTTTTATGGTGACACTTTTCATTTTTGACATTTAGCATTGTGACATTTGTCATTTGACATCTTTGACAATTGCCATCTTGAAATTTGTCATTTTTAAAATTTTTCATGGTGACACTTTTCATTTTTGACATTTAGCATTGTGACATTTGTCATTTGACATCTTTGACATTTGCCATCTTGAAATTTGTCATTTTTGACATTTAGCATTGTGACATTTGTCATTTGACATCTTGGACATTTGCCATCTTGAAATTTGTCATTTTTGACATTTTTCATGGTGACACTTATCATTTTTGACATCTTGCATTGTGACATTTGTCAGTTTTGACATTTGCCATCTTGAAATTTGTCATTTTTGACATTTTTCATGGTGACACTTTTCATTTTTGACATTTAGCATTGTGACATTTGTCATTTGACATCTTTGACATTTGCCATCTTGAAATTTGTTATTTTTGACATTTTTCATGGTGACACTTTTCATTTTTGACATTTAGCATTGTGACATTTGTTATTTGACATCTTTGACATTTGCCATCTTGAAATTTGTTATTTTTGACATTTTTCATGGTGACACTTTTCATTTTTGACATTTAGCATTGTGATATTTGTCATTTGACATCTTTGACATTTGCCATCTTGAAATTTGTTATTTTTGACATTTTTCATGGTGACACTTTTCATTTTTGACATTTAGCATTGTGACATTTGTCATTTGACATCTTTGATATTTGCCATCTTGAAATTTGTCATTTTTGACATTTTTCATGGTGACACTTTTCATTTTTGACATTTAGCATTGTGACATTTGTCATTTGACATCTTTGACATTTGCCATCTTGAAATTTGTCATTTTTGACATTTAGCATTGTGACATTTGTCATTTGACATCTTTGATATTTGCCATCTTGAAATTTGTCATTTTTGACATTTTTCATGGTGACACTTTTCATTTTTGACACTTAGCATTGTGACATTTGTCATTTGACATCTTTGACATTTGCCATCTTGAAATTTGCTATTTTTGACATTTTTCATGGTGACACTTTTCATTTTTGACATTTATCATTGTGACATTTGTCATTTGACATCTTTGACATTTGCCATCTTGAAATTTGTCATTTTTGACATTTTTCATGGTGACGCTTTTCATTTTTGACATTTAGCATTGTGATATTTGTCATTTGACATCTTTGACATTTGCCATCTTGAAATTTGTTATTTTTGACATTTTTCATGGTGACACTTTTCATTTTTGACATTTAGCATTGTGACATTTGTCATTTGACATCTTTGATATTTGCCATCTTGAAATTTGTCATTTTTGACATTTTTCATGGTGACACTTTTCATTTTTGACATTTAGCATTGTGACATTTGTCATTTGACATCTTTGACATTTGCCATCTTGAAATTTGTTATTTTTGACATTTTTCATGGTGACACTTTTCATTTTTGACATTTAGCATTGTGACATTTGTTATTTGACATCTTTGACATTTGCCATCTTGAAATTTGTCATTTTTGACATTTTTCATGGTGACACTTTTCATTTTTGACATTTAGCATTGTGATATTTGTCATTTGACATCTTTGACATTTGCCATCTTGAAATTTGTTATTTTTGACATTTTTCATGGTGACACTTTTCATTTTTGACATTTAGCATTGTGACATTTGTCATTTGACATCTTTGATATTTGCCATCTTGAAATTTGTCATTTTTGACATTTTTCATGGTGACACTTTTCATTTTTGACATTTAGCATTGTGACATTTGTCATTTGACATCTTTGACATTTGCCATCTTGAAATTTGTCATTTTTGACATTTAGCATTGTGACATTTGTCATTTGACATCTTTGATATTTGCCATCTTGAAATTTGTCATTTTTGACATTTTTCATGGTGACACTTTTCATTTTTGACATTTAGCATTGTGACATTTGTCATTTGACATCTTTGACATTTGCCATCTTGAAATTTGTCATTTTTGACATTTTTCATGGTGACACTTTTCATTTTTGACATTTATCATTGTGACATTTGTCATTTGACATCTTTGACATTTGCCATCTTGAAATTTGTCATTATTGACATTTTTTATGGGGACACTTTTCATTTTTGACATTTAGCATTGTGACATTTGTCATTTGACATTTTTGACATTTGTCATCTTGAAATTTGTCATTTTTGACATTTTTCATGGTGACACTTTTCATTTTTGACATTTCGCATTGTGATATTTGTCATTTGACATCTTTGACATTTGCCATCTTGAAATTTGTCATTTTTGACATTTTTCACGGTGACACTTTTCATTTTTGACATTTAGCATTGTGACATTTGTCATTTGACATCTTAGACATTTGCCATCTTGAAATTTGTCATTTTTGACACTTTTCATTTTTGACATTTAGCATTGTGACATTTGTCATTTGACATCTTTTACATTTGCCATCTTGAAATTTGTCATTTTTGACATTTTTCATGGTGACACTTTTCATTTTTGACATTTAGCATTGTGACATTTGTCATTTGACATCTTTGACATTTGCCATCTTGAAATTTGTCATTTTTGACATTTTTCATGGTGACACTTTTCATTTTTGACATTTATCATTGTGACATTTGTCATTTGACATCTTTGACATTTGCCATCTTGAAATTTGTCATTATTGACATTTTTTATGGGGACACTTTTCATTTTTGACATTTAGCATTGTGACATTTGTCATTTGACATTTTTAACATTTGTCATCTTGAAATTTGTCATTTTTGACATTTTTCATGGTGACACTTTTCATTTTTGACATTTCGCATTGTGATATTTGTCATTTGACATCTTTGACATTTGCCATCTTGAAATTTGTCATTTTTGACATTTTTCACGGTGACACTTTTCATTTTTGACATTTAGCATTGTGACATTTGTCATTTGACATCTTAGACATTTGCCATCTTGAAATTTGTCATTTTTGACACTTTTCATTTTTGACATTTAGCATTGTGACATTTGTCATTTGACATCTTTTACATTTGCCATCTTGAAATTTGTCATTTTTGACATTTTTCATGGTGACACTTTTCATTTTTGACATTTAGCATTGTGATATTTGTCATTTGACATCTTTGACATTTGCCATCTTGAAATTTGTTATTTTTGACATTTTTCATGGTGACACTTTTCATTTTTGACATTTAGCATTGTGACATTTGTCATTTGACACTTTGATATTTGCCATCTTGAAATTTGTCATTTTGGACATTTTTCATGGTGACACTTTTCATTTTTGACATTTAGCATTGTGACATTTGTCATTTGACATCTTTGACATTTGCCATCTTGAAATTTGTCATTTTTGACATTTAGCATTGTGACATTTGTCATTTGACATCTTTGATATTTGCCATCTTGAAATTTGTCATTTTTGACATTTTTCATGGTGACACTTTTCATTTTTGACATTTAGCATTGTGACATTTGTCATTTGACATCTTTGACATTTGCCATCTTGAAATTTGTCATTTTTGACATTTTTCATGGTGACACTTTTCATTTTTGACATTTATCATTGTGACATTTGTCATTTGACATCTTTGACATTTGCCATCTTGAAATTTGTCATTATTGACATTTTTTATGGGGACACTTTTCATTTTTGACATTTAGCATTGTGACATTTGTCATTTGACATTTTTGACATTTGTCATCTTGAAATTTGTCATTTTTGACATTTTGCATGGTGACACTTTTCATTTTTGACATTTCGCATTGTGATATTTGTCATTTGACATCTTTGACATTTGCCATCTTGAAATTTGTCATTTTTGACATTTTTCACGGTGACACTTTTCATTTTTGACATTTAGCATTGTGACATTTGTCATTTGACATCTTAGACATTTGCCATCTTGAAATTTGTCATTTTTGACACTTTTCATTTTTGACATTTAGCATTGTGACATTTGTCATTTGACATCTTTTACATTTGCCATCTTGAAATTTGTCATTTTTGACATTTTTCATGGTGACACTTTTCATTTTTGACATTTAGCATTGTGACATTTGTCATTTGACATCTCGGACATTTGCCATCATGAAATTTGTCATTTTTGACATTTTTCATGGTGACACTTATCATTTTTGACATTTAGCATTGTGACATTTGTCAGTTTTGATATTTGCCATCTTGAAATTTGTCATTTTTGACATTTTTCATGGTGACACTTTTCATTTTTGACATTTAGCATTGTGACATTTGTCATTTGACATCTTTGACATTTGCCATCTTGAAATTTGTCATTTTTGATATTTTTCATGGTGACACTTTTTATTTTTGACATTTAGCATTGTGACATTTGTCATTTGACATCTTTGACATTTGCCATCTTGAAATTTGTCATTTTTGACATTTTTCATGGTGACACTTTTCATTTTTGACATTTAGCATTGTGACATTTGTCATTTGACATCTTTGACATTTGCCATCTTGAAATTTGTCATTTTTAACATTTTTCATGGTGACACTTTTCATTTTTGACATTTAGCATTGTGACATTTGTCATTTGACATCTTTGACATTTGCCATCTTGAAATTTGTCATTTTTGACATTTAGCATTGTGACATTTGTCATTTGACATCTTGGACATTTGCCATCTTGAAATTTGTCATTTTTGACATTTTTCATGGTGACACTTATCATTTTTGACATTTAGCATTGTGACATTTGTCAGTTTTGACATCTTTGATATTTGCCATCTTGAAATTTGTTATTTTTGACATTTTTCATGGTGACACTTTTCATTTTTGACATTTAGCATTGTGACATTTGTCATTTGACATCTTTGACATTTGCCATCTTGAAATTTGTCATTTTAGACATTTTTCATGGTGACACTTTTCATTTTTGACATTTTGCATTGTGACATTTGTCATTTGACATCTTTGACATTTGCCATCTTGAAATTTGTTATCTTTGACATTTTTCATGGTGACACTTTTCATTTTTGACATTAAGCATTGTGACATTTGTCATTTGACATCTTTGACATTTGCCATCTTGAAATTTGTCATTTTTGACATTTTTCATGGTGACACTTTTCATTTTTGACATTTAGCATTGTGACATTTGTTATTTGACATCTTTGACATTTGCCATCTTAAAATTTGTCATTTTTGACATTTAGCATTGTGACATTTGTCATTTGACATCTTTGATATTTGCCATCTTGAAATTTGTCATTTTTGACATTTTTCATGGTGACACTTTTCATTTTTGACATTTAGCATTGTGACATTTGTCATTTGACATCATTGACATTTGCCATCTTGAAATTTGTCATTTTTAATATTTTTCATGGTGACACTTTTCATTTTTGACATTTAGCATTGTGACATTTGTCATTTGACATCTTTGACATTTGCCATCTTGAAATTTGTCATTTTTGACATTTAGCATTGTGACATTTGTCATTTGACATCTTGGACATTTGCCATCTTGAAATTTGTCATTTTTGACATTTTTTATGGTGACACTTATCATTTTTGACATTTAGCATTGTGAAATTTGTCAGTTTTGACCTCTTTGACATTTGCCATCTTGAAATTTGTTATTTTTGACATTTTTTATGGTGACACTTTTCATTTTTGACATTTAGCATTGTGACATTTGTCATTTGACATCTTTGACAATTGCCATCTTGAAATTTGTCATTTTTAAAATTTTTCATGGTGACACTTTTCATTTTTGACATTTAGCATTGTGACATTTGTCATTTGACATCTTTGACATTTGCCATCTTGAAATTTGTCATTTTTGACATTTAGCATTGTGACATTTGTCATTTGACATCTTGGACATTTGCCATCTTGAAATTTGTCATTTTTGACATTTTTCATGGTGACACTTATCATTTTTGACATCTTGCATTGTGACATTTGTCAGTTTTGACATTTGCCATCTTGAAATTTGTCATTTTTGACATTTTTCATGGTGACACTTTTCATTTTTGACATTTAGCATTGTGACATTTGTCATTTGACATCTTTGACATTTGCCATCTTGAAATTTGTTATTTTTGACATTTTTCATGATGACACTTTTCATTTTTGACATTTAGCATTGTGACATTTGTTATTTGACATCTTTGACATTTGCCATCTTGAAATTTGTCATTTTTGACATTTTTCATGGTGACACTTTTCATTTTTGACATTTAGCATTGTGATATTTGTCATTTGACATCTTTGACATTTGCCATCTTGAAATTTGTTATTTTTGACATTTTTCATGGTGACACTTTTCATTTTTGACATTTAGCATTGTGACATTTGTCATTTGACATCTTTGATATTTGCCATCTTGAAATTTGTCATTTTTGACATTTTTCATGGTGACACTTTTCATTTTTGACATTTAGCATTGTGACATTTGTCATTTGACATCTTTGACATTTGCCATCTTGAAATTTGTCATTTTTGACATTTAGCATTGTGACATTTGTCATTTGACATCTTTGATATTTGCCATCTTGAAATTTGTCATTTTTGACATTTTTCATGGTGACACTTTTCATTTTTGACACTTAGCATTGTGACATTTGTCATTTGACATCTTTGACATTTGCCATCTTGAAATTTGCTATTTTTGACATTTTTCATGGTGACACTTTTCATTTTTGACATTTATCATTGTGACATTTGTCATTTGACATCTTTGACATTTGCCATCTTGAAATTTGTCATTTTTGACATTTTTCATGGTGACGCTTTTCATTTTTGACATTTAGCATTGTGATATTTGTCATTTGACATCTTTGACATTTGCCATCTTGAAATTTGTTATTTTTGACATTTTTCATGGTGACACTTTTCATTTTTGACATTTAGCATTGTGACATTTGTCATTTGACATCTTTGATATTTGCCATCTTGAAATTTGTCATTTTTGACATTTTTCATGGTGACACTTTTCATTTTTGACATTTAGCATTGTGACATTTGTCATTTGACATCTTTGACATTTGCCATCTTGAAATTTGTTATTTTTGACATTTTTCATGGTGACACTTTTCATTTTTGACATTTAGCATTGTGACATTTGTTATTTGACATCTTTGACATTTGCCATCTTGAAATTTGTCATTTTTGACATTTTTCATGGTGACACTTTTCATTTTTGACATTTAGCATTGTGATATTTGTCATTTGACATCTTTGACATTTGCCATCTTGAAATTTGTTATTTTTGACATTTTTCATGGTGACACTTTTCATTTTTGACATTTAGCATTGTGACATTTGTCATTTGACATCTTTGATATTTGCCATCTTGAAATTTGTCATTTTTGACATTTTTCATGGTGACACTTTTCATTTTTGACATTTAGCATTGTGACATTTGTCATTTGACATCTTTGACATTTGCCATCTTGAAATTTGTCATTTTTGACATTTAGCATTGTGACATTTGTCATTTGACATCTTTGATATTTGCCATCTTGAAATTTGTCATTTTTGACATTTTTCATGGTGACACTTTTCATTTTTGACATTTAGCATTGTGACATTTGTCATTTGACATCTTTGACATTTGCCATCTTGAAATTTGTCATTTTTGACATTTTTCATGGTGACACTTTTCATTTTTGACATTTATCATTGTGACATTTGTCATTTGACATCTTTGACATTTGCCATCTTGAAATTTGTCATTATTGACATTTTTTATGGGGACACTTTTCATTTTTGACATTTAGCATTGTGACATTTGTCATTTGACATTTTTGACATTTGTCATCTTGAAATTTGTCATTTTTGACATTTTTCATGGTGACACTTTTCATTTTTGACATTTCGCATTGTGATATTTGTCATTTGACATCTTTGACATTTGCCATCTTGAAATTTGTCATTTTTGACATTTTTCACGGTGACACTTTTCATTTTTGACATTTAGCATTGTGACATTTGTCATTTGACATCTTAGACATTTGCCATCTTGAAATTTGTCATTTTTGACACTTTTCATTTTTGACATTTAGCATTGTGACATTTGTCATTTGACATCTTTTACATTTGCCATCTTGAAATTTGTCATTTTTGACATTTTTCATGGTGACACTTTTCATTTTTGACATTTAGCATTGTGACATTTGTCATTTGACATCTTTGACATTTGCCATCTTGAAATTTGTCATTTTTGACATTTTTCATGGTGACACTTTTCATTTTTGACATTTATCATTGTGACATTTGTCATTTGACATCTTTGACATTTGCCATCTTGAAATTTGTCATTATTGACATTTTTTATGGGGACACTTTTCATTTTTGACATTTAGCATTGTGACATTTGTCATTTGACATTTTTAACATTTGTCATCTTGAAATTTGTCATTTTTGACATTTTTCATGGTGACACTTTTCATTTTTGACATTTCGCATTGTGATATTTGTCATTTGACATCTTTGACATTTGCCATCTTGAAATTTGTCATTTTTGACATTTTTCACGGTGACACTTTTCATTTTTGACATTTAGCATTGTGACATTTGTCATTTGACATCTTAGACATTTGCCATCTTGAAATTTGTCATTTTTGACACTTTTCATTTTTGACATTTAGCATTGTGACATTTGTCATTTGACATCTTTTACATTTGCCATCTTGAAATTTGTCATTTTTGACATTTTTCATGGTGACACTTTTCATTTTTGACATTTAGCATTGTGATATTTGTCATTTGACATCTTTGACATTTGCCATCTTGAAATTTGTTATTTTTGACATTTTTCATGGTGACACTTTTCATTTTTGACATTTAGCATTGTGACATTTGTCATTTGACACTTTGATATTTGCCATCTTGAAATTTGTCATTTTTGACATTTTTCATGGTGACACTTTTCATTTTTGACATTTAGCATTGTGACATTTGTCATTTGACATCTTTGACATTTGCCATCTTGAAATTTGTCATTTTTGACATTTAGCATTGTGACATTTGTCATTTGACATCTTTGATATTTGCCATCTTGAAATTTGTCATTTTTGACATTTTTCATGGTGACACTTTTCATTTTTGACATTTAGCATTGTGACATTTGTCATTTGACATCTTTGACATTTGCCATCTTGAAATTTGTCATTTTTGACATTTTTCATGGTGACACTTTTCATTTTTGACATTTATCATTGTGACATTTGTCATTTGACATCTTTGACATTTGCCATCTTGAAATTTGTCATTATTGACATTTTTTATGGGGACACTTTTCATTTCTGACATTTAGCATTGTGACATTTGTCATTTGACATTTTTGACATTTGTCATCTTGAAATTTGTCATTTTTGACATTTTGCATGGTGACACTTTTCATTTTTGACATTTCGCATTGTGATATTTGTCATTTGACATCTTTGACATTTGCCATCTTGAAATTTGTCATTTTTGACATTTTTCACGGTGACACTTTTCATTTTTGACATTTAGCATTGTGACATTTGTCATTTGACATCTTAGACATTTGCCATCTTGAAATTTGTCATTTTTGACACTTTTCATTTTTGACATTTAGCATTGTGACATTTGTCATTTGACATCTTTTACATTTGCCATCTTGAAATTTGTCATTTTTGACATTTTTCATGGTGACACTTTTCATTTTTGACATTTAGCATTGTGACATTTGTCATTTGACATCTCGGACATTTGCCATCATGAAATTTGTCATTTTTGACATTTTTCATGGTGACACTTTTCATTTTTGACATTTAGCATTGTGACATTTGTCATTTGACATCTTTGACATTTGCCATCTTGAAATTTGTCATTTTTGACATTTTTCATGGTGACACTTTTCATTTTTGACATTTATCATTGTGACATTTGTCATTTGACATCTTTGACATTTGCCATCTTGAAATTTGTCATTATTGACATTTTTTATGGGGACACTTTTCATTTTTGACATTTAGCATTGTGACATTTGTCATTTGACATTTTTGACATTTGTCATCTTGAAATTTGTCATTTTTGACATTTTGCATGGTGACACTTTTCATTTTTGACATTTCGCATTGTGATATTTGTCATTTGACATCTTTGACATTTGCCATCTTGAAATTTGTCATTTTTGACATTTTTCACGGTGACACTTTTCATTTTTGACATTTATCATTGTGACATTTGTCATTTGACATCTTTGACATTTGTCATCTTGAAATTTGTCATTATTGACATTTTTTATGGGGACACTTTTCATTTTTGACATTTAGCATTGTGACATTTGTCATTTGACATTTTTGACATTTGTCATCTTGAAGTTTGTCATTTTTGACATTTTGCATGGTGACACTTTTCATTTTTGACATTTCGCATTGTGATATTTGTCATTTGACATCTTTGACATTTGCCATCTTGAAATTTGTCATTTTTGACATTTTTCACGGTGACACTTTTCATTTTTGACATTTAGCATTGTGACATTTGTCATTTGACATCTTAGACATTTGCCATCTTGAAATTTGTCATTTTTGACACTTTTCATTTTTGACATTTAGCATTGTGACATTTGTCATTTGACATCTTTTACATTTGCCATCTTGAAATTTGTCATTTTTGACATTTTTCATGGTGACACTTTTCATTTTTGACATTTAGCATTGTGACATTTGTCATTTGACATCTCGGACATTTGCCATCATGAAATTTGTCATTTTTGACATTTTTCATGGTGACACTTATCATTTTTGACATTTAGCATTGTGACATTTGTCAGTTTTGATATTTGCCATCTTGAAATTTGTCATTTTTGACATTTTTCATGGTGACACTTTTCATTTTTGACATTTAGCATTGTGACATTTGTCATTTGACATCTTTGACATTTGCCATCTTGAAATTTGTCATTTTTGATATTTTTCATGGTGACACTTTTTATTTTTGACATTTAGCATTGTGACATTTGTCATTTGACATCTTTGACATTTGCCATCTTGAAATTTGTCATTTTTGACATTTTTCATGGTGACACTTTTCATTTTTGACATTTAGCATTGTGACATTTGTCATTTGACATCTTTGACATTTGCCATCTTGAAATTTGTCATTTTTAACATTTTTCATGGTGACACTTTTCATTTTTGACATTTAGCATTGTGACATTTGTCATTTGACATCTTTGACATTTGCCATCTTGAAATTTGTCATTTTTGACATTTAGCATTGTGACATTTGTCATTTGACATCTTGGACATTTGCCATCTTGAAATTTGTCATTTTTGACATTTTTCATGGTGACACTTATCATTTTTGACATTTAGCATTGTGACATTTGTCAGTTTTGACCTCTTTGATATTTGCCATCTTGAAATTTGTTATTTTTGACATTTTTCATGGTGACACTTTTCATTTTTGACATTTAGCATTGTGACATTTGTCATTTGACATCTTTGACATTTGCCATCTTGAAATTTGTCATTTTTGACATTTTTCATGGTGACACTTTTCATTTTTGACATTTAGCATTGTGACATTTGTCATTTGACATCTTTGACATTTGCCATCTTGAAATTTGTCATTTTTGACATTTTTCATGGTGACACTTTTCATTTTTGACATTTAGCATTGTGTCATTTGTCATTTGACATCTTTGACATTTGCCATCTTGAAATTTGTCATTTTTGACATTTAGCATTGTGACATTTGTCATTTGACATCTTTGATATTTGCCATCTTAAAATTTGTCATTTTTGACATTTAGCATTGTGACATTTGTCATTTGACATCTTTGATATTTGCCATCTTGAAATTTGTCATTTTTGACATTTTTCATGGTGACACTTTTCATTTTTGACATTTAGCATTGTGAAATTTGTCATTTGACATCATCGACATTTGCCATCTTGAAATTTGTCATTTTTATCATTTTTCATGGTGACACTTTTCATTTTTGACATTTAGCATTGTGACATTTGTCATTTGACATCTTTGACATTTGCCATCTGGAAATTTGTCATTTTTGACATTTAGCATTGTGACATTTTTGATTTGACATCTTGGACATTTGCCATCTTGAAATTTGTCATTTTTGACATTTTTCATGGTGACACTTATCATTTTTGACATTTAGCATTGTGACATTTGTCAGTTTTGACATTTGCCATCTTGAAATTTGTCATTTTTGACATTTTTCATGGTGACACTTTTCATTTTTTGACATTTAGCATTGTGACATTTGTCATTTGACATCTTTGACATTTGCCATCTTGAAATTTGTTATTTTTGACATTTTTCATGGTGACACTTTTCATTTTTGACATTTAGCATTGTGACATTTGTCATTTGACATCTTTGACATTTGCCATCTTGAAATTTGTCATTTTTGACATTTTTCATGGTGACACTTTTCATTTTTGACATTTAGCATTGTGATATTTGTCATTTGACATCTTTGACATTTGCCATCTTGAAATTTGTTATTTTTGACATTTTTCATGGTGACACTTTTCATTTTTGACATTTAGCATTGTGACATTTGTCATTTGACATCTTTGATATTTGCCATCTTGAAATTTGTCATTTTTGACATTTTTCATGGTGACACTTTTCATTTTTGACATTTAGCATTGTGACATTTGTCATTTGACATCTTTGACATTTGCCATCTTGAAATTTGTCATTTTTGACATTTAGCATTGTGACATTTGTCATTTGACATCTTTGATATTTGCCATCTTGAAATTTGTCATTTTTGACATTTTTCATGGTGACACTTTTCATTTTTGACATTTAGCATTGTGACATTTGTCATTTGACATCTTTGACATTTGCCATTTTGAAATTTGTCATTTTTGACATTTTTCATGGTGACACTTTTTATTTTTGACATTTATCATTGTGACATTTGTCATTTGACATCTTTGACATTTGCCATCTTGAAATTTGTCATTATTGACATTTTTTATGGGGACACTTTTCATTTTTGACATTTAGCATTGTGACATTTGTCATTTGACATTTTTGACATTTGCCATCTTGAAATTTGTCATTTTTGACATTTTTCATGGTGACACTTTTCATTTTTGACATTTAGCATTGTGATATTTGTCATTTGACATCTTTGACATTTGCCATCTTGAAATTTGTCATTTTTGACATTTTTCACGGTGACACTTTTCATTTTTGACATTTAGCATTGTGACATTTGTCATTTGACATCTTAGACATTTGCCATCTTGAAATTTGTCATTTTTGACACTTTTCATTTTTGACATTTAGCATTGTGACATTTGTCATTTGACATCTTTTACATTTGCCATCTTGAAATTTGTCATTTTTGACATTTTTCATGGTGACACTTTTCATTTTTGACATTTGTCATTTGACATCTCGGACATTTGCCATCTTGAAATTTGTCATTTTTGACATTTTTCATGGTGACACTTATTATTTTTGACATTTAGCATTGTGACATTTGTCAGTTTTGACATTTGCCATCTTGAAATTTGTCATTTTTGACATTTTTCACGGTGACACTTTTCATTTTTGACATTTAGCATTGTGACATTTGTCATTTGACATCTTAGACATTTGCCATCTTGAAATTTGTCATTTTTGACACTTTTTATTTTTGACATTTAGCATTGTGACATTTGTCATTTGACATCTTTGACATTTGCCATCTTGAAATTTGTCATTTTTGACATTTTTCATGGTGACACTTTTCATTTTTGACATTTAGCATTGTGACATTTGTCATTTGACATCTTGGACATTTGCCATCTTGAAATTTGTCATTTTTGACATTTTTCATGGTGACACTTATCATTTTTGACATTTAGCATTGTGATATTTGTCAGTTTTGATATTTGCCATCTTGAAATTTGTCATTTTTGACATTTTTCATGGTGACACTTTTCATTTTTGACATTTAGCATTGTGACATTTGTCATTTGACATCTTTGACATTTGCCATCTTGAAATTTGTCATTTTTGATATTTTTCATGGTGACACTTTTTATTTTTGACATTTAGCATTGTGACATTTGTCATTTGACATCTTTGACATTTGCCATCTTGAAATTTGTCATTTTTGACATTTTTCATGGTGACACTTTTCATTTTTGACATTTAGCATTGTGACATTTGTCATTTGACATCTTTGACATTTGCCATCTTGAAATTTGTCATTTTTGACATTTTTCATGGTGACACTTTTCATTTTTGACATTTAGCATTGTGACATTTGTCATTTGACATCTTTGACATTTGCCATCTTGAAATTTGTTATTTTTGACATTTTTCATGGTGACACTTTTCATTTTTGACATTTAGCATTGTGACATTTGTCATTTGACATCTTTGACATTTGCCATCTTGAAATTTGTCATTTTTGACATTTAGCATTGTGACATTTGTCATTTGACATCTTGGACATTTGCCATCCTGAAATTTGTCATTTTTGACATTTTTCATGGTGACACTTATCATTTTTGACATTTAGCATTGTGACATTTGTCAGTTTTGACATTTGCCATCTTGAAATTTGTCATTTTTGAATTTTTCATGGTGACACTTTTTATTTTTGACATTTAGCATTGTGAAATTTGTCATTTGACATCTTTGACATTTGCCATCTTGAAATTTGTTATTTTTGACATTTTTCATGTTGACACTTTTTATTTTTGACATTTAGCATTGTGACATTTGTCATTTGACATCTTTGACATTTGCCATCTTGAAATTTAACATTTTTGACATTTTTCATGGTGACACTTTTCATTTTTGACATTTAGCATTGTGACATTTGTCATTTGACATCTTTGACATTTGCCATCTTGAAATTTGTTATTTTTGACATTTTTCATGGTGACACTTTTCATTTTTGACATTTAGCATTGTGACATTTGTTATTTGACAT
Organism: Altica lythri; assembly: GCA_964028335.1. Taxonomy (NCBI): domain Eukaryota; kingdom Metazoa; phylum Arthropoda; class Insecta; order Coleoptera; family Chrysomelidae; genus Altica; species Altica lythri. Next base: position 8,450,657 of record OZ034800.1, on the reverse strand, counting down.
CTTTGACATTTGCCATCTTGAAATTTGTCATTTTTGACATGTTTCATGGTGACACTTTTCATTTTTGACATTTAGCATTGTGACATTTGTCATTTGACATCTTTGACATTTGCCATCTTGAAATTTGTCATTTTTGACATTTAGCATTGTGACATTTGTCATTTGACATCTTTGATATTTGCCATTTTGAAATTTGTCATTTTTGACATTTTTCATGGTGACACTTTTCATTTTTGACATTTATCATTGTGACATTTGTCATTTGACATCTTTGACATTTGCCATCTTGAAATTTGTCATTATTGACATTTTTTATGGGGACACTTTTCATTTTTGACATTTAGCATTGTGACATTTGTCATTTGACATTTTTGACATTTGCCATCTTGAAATTTGTCATTTTTGACATTTTTCATGGTGACACTTTTCATTTTTGACATTTAGCATTGTGATATTTGTCATTTGACATCTTTGACATTTGCCATCTTGAAATTTGTCATTTTTGACATTTTTCACGGTGACACTTTTCATTTTTGACATTTAGCATTGTGACATTTGTCATTTGACATCTTAGACATTTGCCATCTTGAAATTTGTCATTTTTGACATTTAGCATTGTGACATTTGTCATTTGACATCTTTTACATTTGCCATCTTAAAATTTGTCATTTTTGACATTTTTCATGGTGACACTTATCATTTTTGACATTTAGCATTGTGACATTTGTCATTTGACATCTCGGACATTTGCCATCTTAAAATTTTTAATTTTTAACATTTTTCATGGTGACACTTATCATTTTTGACATTTAGCATTGTGACATTTGTCAGTTTTGGCATTTGCCATCTTGAAATTTGTCATTTTTGACATTTTTCACGGTGACACTTTTCATTTTTGACATTTTTCACGGTGACACTTTTCATTTTTGACATTTAGCATTGTGACATTTGTCATTTGACATCTTAGACATTTGCCATCTTGAAATTTGTCATTTTTGACACTTTTCATTTTTGACATTTAGCATTGTGACATTTGTCATTTGACATCTTTTACATTTGCCATCTTGAAATTTGTCATTTTTGACATTTTTCATGGTGACACTTTTCATTTTTGACATTTAGCATTGTGACATTTGTCATTTGACATCTCGGACATTTGCCATCTTGAAATTTGTCATTTTTAACATTTTTCATGGTGACACTTATCATTTTGCATTGTGACATTTGTCAGTTTTGACATTTGCCATCTTGAAATTTGTCATTTTTGACATTTTTCACGGTGACACTTTTCATTTTTGACATTTAGCATTGTGACATTTGTCATTTGACATCTTAGACATTTGCCATCTTGAAATTTGTCATTTTTGACACTTTTTATTTTTGACATTTAGCATTGTGACATTTGTCATTTGACATCTTTGACATTTGCCATCTTGAAATTTGTCATTTTTGACATTTTTCATGGTGACACTTTTCATTTTTGACATTTAGCATTGTGACATTTGTCATTTGACATCTTGGACATTTGCCATCTTGAAATTTGTCATTTTTGACATTTTTCATGGTGACACTTATCATTTTTGACATTTAGCATTGTGATATTTGTCAGTTTTGATATTTGCCATCTTGAAATTTGTCATTTTTGACATTTTTCATGGTGACACTTTTCATTTTTGACATTTAGCATTGTGACATTTGTCATTTGACATCTTTGACATTTTCCATCTTGAAATTTGTCATTTTTGATATTTTTCATGGTGACACTTTTTATTTTTGACATTTAGCATTGTGACATTTGTCATTTGACATCTTTGACATTTGCCATCTTGAAATTTGTCATTTTTGACATTTTTCATGGTGACACTTTTCATTTTTGACATTTAGCATTGTGACATTTGTCATTTGACATCTTTGACATTTGCCATCTTGAAATTTGTCATTTTTGACATTTTTCATGGTGACACTTTTCATTTTTGACATTTAGCATTGTGACATTTGTCATTTGACATCTTTGACATTTGCCATCTTGAAATTTGTTATTTTTGACATTTTTCATGGTGACACTTTTCATTTTTGACATTTAGCATTGTGACATTTGTCATTTGACATCTTTGACATTTGCCATCTTGAAATTTGTCATTTTTGACATTTTTCATGGTGACACTTTTCATTTTTGACATTTAGCATTGTGACATTTGTCATTTGACATCTTTGACATTTGCCATCTTGAAATTTGTCATTTTTGACATTTAGCATTGTGACATTTGTCATTTGACATCTTGGACATTTGCCATCCTGAAATTTGTCATTTTTGACATTTTTCATGGTGACACTTATCATTTTTGACATTTAGCATTGTGACATTTGTCAGTTTTGACATTTGCCATCTTGAAATTTGTCATTTTTGACATTTTTCATGGTGACACTTTTTATTTTTGACATTTAGCATTGTGAAATTTGTCATTTGACATCTTTGACATTTGCCATATTGAAATTTGTTATTTTTGACATTTTTCATGTTGACACTTTTTATTTTTGACATTTAGCATTGTGACATTTGTTATTTGACATCTTTGACATTTGCCATCTTGAAATTTGTCATTTTTGACATTTTTCATGGTGACACTTTTCATTTTTGACATTTAGCATTGTGACATTTGTCATTTGACATCTTTGACATTTGCCATCTTCAAATTTGTTATTTTTAACATTTTTCATGGTGACACTTTTCATTTTTGACATTTAGCATTGTGACATTTGTTATTTGACATCTTTGACATTTGCCATCTTGAAATTTGTCATTTTTGACATGTTTCATGGTGACACTTTTCATTTTTGACATTTAGCATTGTGACATTTGTCATTTGACATCTTTGACATTTGCCATCTTGAAATTTGTCATTTTTGACATTTAGCATTGTGACATTTGTCATTTGACATCTTTGATATTTGCCATCTTGAAATTTGTCATTTTTGACATTTTTCATGGTGACACTTTTCATTTTTGACATTTAGCATTGTGACATTTGTCATTTGACATCTTTGACATTTGCCATCTTGAAATTTGTCATTTTTAACATTTTTCATGGTGACACTTTTCATTTTTGACATTTAGCATTGTGACATTTGTCATTTGACATCTTTGACATTTGCCATCTTGAAATTTGTCATTTTTGACATTTAGCATTGTGACATTTGTCATTTGACATCTTGGACATTTGCCATCTTGAAATTTGTCATTTTTGACGTTTTTCATGGTGACACTTATCATTTTTGACATTTAGCATTGTGACATTTGTCAGTTTTGACATCTTTGATATTTGCCATCTTGAAATTTGTTATTTTTAACATTTTTCATGGTGACACTTTTCATTTTTGACATTTAGCATTGTGACATTTGTCATTTGGCATCTTTGACATTTGCCATCTTGAAATTTGTCATTTTTGACATTTTTCATGGTGACACTTTTCATTTTTGACATTTAGCATTGTGACATTTGTCATTTGACATCTTTGACATTTGCCATCTTGAAATTTGTCATTTTTGACATTTTTCATGGTGACACTTTTCATTTTTGACATCTAGCATTGTGTCATTTGTCATTTGACATCTTTGACATTTGCCATCTTGAAATTTGTCATTTTTGACATTTAGCATTGTGACATTTGTCATTTGACATCTTTGATATTTGCCATCTTGAAATTTGTCATTTTTGACATTTTTCATGGTGACACTTTTCATTTTTGACATTTAGCATTGTGACATTTGTCATTTGACATCTTTGACATTTGCCATCTTAAAATTTGTCATTTTTGACATTTTTCATGGTGACACTTTTCTTTTTTGACATTTATCATTGTGACATTTGTCATATTCGACATCTTTGACATTTGCCATCTTGAAATTTGTCATTTTTGACATTTTTCATGGTGACACTTTTCATTTTTGACATTTAGCATTGTGACATTTGTCATTTGACATCTTTGACATTTGCCATTTTGAAATTTGTCATTATTGACATTTTTCATGGGGACATTTTTCATTTTTGACATTTAGCATTGTGACATTTGTCATTTGACATTTGCCATCTTGAAATTTGTCACTTTTGACATTTTTCATGGTGACACTTTTCATTTTTGACATTTAGCATTGTGACATTTGTCATTTGACATCTTTTACATTTGCCATCTTGAAATTTGTCATTTTTGACATTTTTTATGGTGACACTTTTCATTTTTGACATTTAGCATTGTGACATTTGTCATTTGACATCTTGGACATTTGCCATCTTGAAATTTGACATTTTTGACATTTTTCATGGTGACACTTATCATTTTTGACATTTAGCATTGTGACATTTGTCAGTTTTGACATTTGCCATCTTGAAATTTGTCATTTTTGACATTTTTCATGGTGACACTTTTCATTTTTGACATTTAGCATTGTGACATTTGTCATTTGACATCTTTGACATTTTTGACATTTTTCATGGTGACACTTTTCATTTTTGACATTTAGCATTGTGACATTTGTCATGTGACATCTTTGACATTTGCCATCTTGAAATTTGTCATTTTTGACATTTTTCATGGTGACACTTTTCATTTTTGACCTTTAGCATTGTGACATTTGTCATTTGACATCTTTGACATTTGCCATCTTGAAATTTGTCATTTTTGACATTTTTCATGGTGACACTTTTCATTTTTGACATTTAGCATTGTGACATTTGTCATTTGACATCTTTGACATTTGCCATCTTGAAATTTGTTATTTTTGACATTTTTCATGGTGACACTTTTCATTTTTGACATTTAGCATTGTGACATTTGTCATTTGACATCTTTGACATTTGCCATCTTGAAATTTGTCATTTTTGACATTTTTCATGGTGACACTTTTCATTTTTGACATTTAGCATTGTGACATTTGTCATTTGACATCTTTGACATTTGCCATCTTGAAATTTGTCATTTTTGACATTTAGCATTGTGACATTTGTCATTTGACATCTTGAACATTTGCCATCTTGAAATTTGTCATTTTTGACATTTTTCATGGTGACACTTATCATTTTTGACATTTAGCATTGTGACATTTGTCAGTTTTGACATTTGCCATCTTGAAATTTGTCATTTTTGACATTTTTCATGGTGACACTTTTCATTTTTGACATTTAGCATTGTGACATTTGTCATTTGACATCTTTGACATTTGCCATCTTGAAATTTGTTATTTTTGACATTTTTCATGGTGACACTTTTCATTTTTGACATTTAGCATTGTGACATTTGTCATTTGACATCTTTGACATTTGCCATCTTGAAATTTGTCATTTTTGACATTTTTCACGGTGACACTTTTCATTTTTGACATTTAGCATTGTGACATTTGTCATTTGACATCTTTGACATTTGCCATCTTGAAATTTGTCATTTTTGACATTTTTCATGGTGACACTTTTCATTTTTGACATTTAGCATTGTGACATTTGTCATTTGACATCTTTGATATTTCCTATCTTAAAATTTGTCATTTTTGACATTTTTCATGGTGACACTTTTCATTTTTGACATTTAGCATTGTGACATTTGTCATTTGACATCTTTGACATTTGCCATTTTGAAATTTGTCATTTTTGACATTTTTCATGGTGACACTTTTCATTTTTGACATTTAGCATTGTGACATTTGTCATTTGACATCTTTGATATTTGCCATCTTAAAATTTGTCATTTTTGACATTTAGCATTGTGACATTTGTCATTTGACATCTTTGATATTTGCCATCTTGAAATTTGTCATTTTTGACATTTTTCATGGTGACACTTTTCATTTTTGACATTTAGCATTGTGAAATTTGTCATTTGACATCATCGACATTTGCCATCTTGAAATTTGTCATTTTTATCATTTTTCATGGTGACACTTTTCATTTTTGACATTTAGCATTGTGACATTTGTCATTTGACATCTTTGACATTTGCCATCTGGAAATTTGTCATTTTTGACATTTAGCATTGTGACATTTGTCATTTGACATCTTGGACATTTGCCATCTTGAAATTTGTCATTTTTGACATTTTTCATGGTGACACTTAGCATTTTTGACATTTAGCATTGTGACATTTGTCAGTTTTGACATTTGCCATCTTGAAATTTGTCATTTTTGACATTTTTCATGGTGACACTTTTCATTTTTTGACATTTAGCATTGTGACATTTGTCATTTGACATCTTTGACATTTGCCATCTTGAAATTTGTTATTTTTGACATTTTTCATGGTGACACTTTTCATTTTTGACATTTAGCATTGTGACATTTGTCATTTGACATCTTTGACATTTGCCATCTTGAAATTTGTCATTTTTGACATTTTTCATGGTGACACTTTTCATTTTTGACATTTAGCATTGTGATATTTGTCATTTGACATCTTTGACATTTGCCATCTTGAAATTTGTTATTTTTGACATTTTTCATGGTGACACTTTTCATTTTTGACATTTAGCATTGTGACATTTGTCATTTGATATCTTTGATATTTGCCATCTTGAAATTTGTCATTTTTGACATTTTTCATGGTGACACTTTTCATTTTTGACATTTAGCATTGTGACATTTGTCATTTGACATCTTTGACATTTGCCATCTTGAAATTTGTTATTTTTGACATTTAGCATTGTGACATTTGTCATTTGACATCTTTGATATTTGCCATCTTGAAATTTGTCATTTTTGACATTTTTCATGGTGACACTTTTCATTTTTGACATTTAGCATTGTGACATTTGTCATTTGACATCTTTGACATTTGCCATTTTGAAATTTGTCATTTTTGACATTTTTCATGGTGACACTTTTCATTTTTGACATTTATCATTGTGACATTTGTCATTTGACATCTTTGACATTTGCCATCTTGAAATTTGTCATTATTGACATTTTTTATGGGGACACTTTTCATTTTTGACATTTAGCATTGTGACATTTGTCATTTGACATTTTTGACATTTGCCATCTTGAAATTTGTCATTTTTGACATTTTTCATGGTGACACTTTTCATTTTTGACATTTAGCATTGTGATATTTGTCATTTGACATCTTTGACATTTGCCATCTTGAAATTTGTCATTTTTGACATTTTTCACGGTGACACTTTTCATTTTTGACATTTAGCATTGTGACATTTGTCATTTGACATCTTAGACATTTGCCATCTTGAAATTTGTCATTTTTGACACTTTTCATTTTTGACATTTAGCATTGTGACATTTGTCATTTGACATCTTTTACATTTGCCATCTTAAAATTTGTCATTTTTGACATTTTTCATGGTGACACTTTATATTTTTGACATTTAGCATTGTGACATTTGTCATTTGACATCTCGGACATTTGCCATCTTGAAATTTGTCATTTTTGACATTTTTCATGGTGACACTTATCATTTTTGACATTTAGCATTGTGACATTTGTCAGTTTTGACATTTGCCATCTTGAAATTTGTCATTTTTGACATTTTTCACGGTGACACTTTTCATTTTTGACATTTAGCATTGTGACATTTGTCATTTGACATCTTTGACATTTGCCATCTTGAAATTTGTCATTTTTGACATTTAGCATTGTGACATTTGTCATTTGACATCTTGGACATTTGCCATCCTGAAATTTGTCATTTTTGACATTTTTCATGGTGACACTTATCATTTTTGACATTTAGCATTGTGACATTTGTCAGTTTTGACACTTGCCATCTTGAAATTTGTCATTTTTGAATTTTTCATGGTGACACTTTTTATTTTTGACATTTAGCATTGTGAAATTTGTCATTTGACATCTTTGACATTTGCCATCTTGAAATTTGTCATTTTTGACATGTTTCATGGTGACACTTTTCATTTTTGACATTTAGCATTGTGACATTTGTCATTTGACATCTTTGACATTTGCCATCTTGAAATTTGTCATTTTTGACATTTAGCATTGTGACATTTGTCATTTGACATCTTTGATATTTGCCATCTTGAAATTTGTCATTTTTGACATTTTTCATGGTGACACTTTTCATTTTTGACATTTAGCATTGTGACATTTGTCATTTGACATCTTTGACATTTGCCATCTTGAAATTTGTCATTTTTAACATTTTTCATGGTGACACTTTTCATTTTTGACATTTAGCATTGTGACATTTGTCATTTGACATCTTTGACATTTGCCATCTTGAAATTTGTCATTTTTGACATTTAGCATTGTGACATTTGTCATTTGACATCTTGGACATTTGCCATCTTGAAATTTGTCATTTTTGACGTTTTTCATGGTGACACTTATCATTTTTGACATTTAGCATTGTGACATTTGTCAGTTTTGACATCTTTGATATTTGCCATCTTGAAATTTGTTATTTTTAACATTTTTCATGGTAACACTTTTCATTTTTGACATTTAGCATTGTGACATTTGTCATTTGACATCTTTGACATTTGCCATCTTGAAATTTGTCATTTTTGACATTTTTCATGGTGACACTTTTCATTTTTGACATTTAGCATTGTGACATTTGTCATTTGACATCTTTGACATTTGCCATCTTGAAATTTGTCATGGTGACACTTTTCATTTTTGACATTTAGCATTGTGTCATTTGTCATTTGACATCTTTGACATTTGCCATCTTGAAATTTGTCATTTTTGACATTTAGCATTGTGACATTTGTCATTTGACATCTTTGATATTTGCCATCTTGAAATTTGTCATTTTTGACATTTTTCATGGTGACACTTTTCATTTTTGACATTTAGCATTGTGACATTTGTCATTTGACATCTTTGACATTTGCCATCTTAAAATTTGTCATTTTTGACATTTTTCATGGTGACACTTTTCTTTTTTGACATTTATCATTGTGACATTTGTCATATTCGACATCTTTGACATTTGCCATCTTGAAATTTGTCATTTTTGACATTTTTCATGGTGACACTTTTCATTTTTGACATTTAGCATTGTGACATTTGTCATTTGACATCTTTGACATTTGCCATTTTGAAATTTGTCATTATTGACATTTTTCATGGGGACATTTTTCATTTTTGACATTTAGCATTGTGACATTTGTCATTTGACATCTTTGACATTTGCCATCTTGAAATTTGTCACTTTTGACATTTTTCATGGTGACACTTTTCATTTTTGACATTTAGCATTGTGACATTTGTCATTTGACATCTTTTACATTTGCCATCTTGAAATTTGTCATTTTTGACATTTTTTATGGTGACACTTTTCATTTTTGACATTTAGCATTGTGACATTTGTCATTTGACATCTTGGACATTTGCCATCTTGAAATTTGACATTTTTGACATTTTTCATGGTGACACTTATCATTTTTGACATTTAGCATTGTGACATTTGTCAGTTTTGACATTTGCCATCTTGAAATTTGTCATTTTTGACATTTTTCATGGTGACACTTTTCATTTTTGACATTTAGCATTGTGACATTTGTCATTTGACATCTTTGACATTTTTGACATTTTTCATGGTGACACTTTTCATTTTTGACATTTAGCATTGTGACATTTGTCATGTGACATCTTTGACATTTGCCATCTTGAAATTTGTCATTTTTGACATTTTTCATGGTGACACTTTTCATTTTTGACATTTAGCATTGTGACATTTGTCATTTGACATCTTTTACATTTGCCATCTTGAAATTTGTCATTTTTGACATTTTTCATGGTGACACTTTTCATTTTTGACATTTAGCATTGTGACATTTGTCATTTGACATCTCGGACATTTGCCATCTTGAAATTTGTCATTTTTAACATTTTTCATGGTGACACTTATCATTTTTGACATTTAGCATTGTGACATTTGTCAGTTTTGACATTTGCCATCTTGAAATTTGTCATTTTTGACATTTTTCACGGTGACACTTTTCATTTTTGACATTTAGCATTGTGACATTTGTCATTTGACATCTTAGATATTTGCCATCTTGAAATTTGTCATTTTTGACACTTTTCATTTTTGACATTTAGCATTGTGACATTTGTCATTTGACATCTTTTACATTTGCCATCTTGAAATTTGTCATTTTTGACATTTTTCATGGTGACACTTTTCATTTTTGACATTTAGCATTGTGACATTTGTCATTTGACATCTCGGACATTTGCCATCTTGAAATTTGTCATTTTTAACATTTTTCATGGTGACACTTATCATTTTTGACATTTAGCATTGTGACATTTGTCAGTTTTGACATTTGCCATCTTGAAATTTGTCATTTTTGACATTTTTCACGGTGACACTTTTCATTTTTGACATTGAGCATTGTGAAATTTGTCATTTGACATCTTAGACATTTGCCATCTTGAAATTTGTCATTTTTGACACTTTTTATTTTTGACATTTAGCATTGTGACATTTGTCATTTGACATCTTTGACATTTGCCATCTTGAAATTTGTCATTTTTGACATTTTTCATGGTGACACTTTTCATTTTTGACATTTAGCATTGTGACATTTGTCATTTGACATCTTGGACATTTGCCATCTTGAAATTTGTCATTTTTGACATTTTTCATGGTGACACTTATCATTTTTGACATTTAGCATTGTGATATTTGTCAGTTTTGATATTTGCCATCTTGAAATTTGTCATTTTTAACATTTTTCATGGTGACACTTTTCATTTTTGACATTTAGCATTGTGACATTTGTCATTTGACATCTTTGACATTTGCCATCTTGAAATTTGTCATTTTTGATATTTTTCATGGTGACACTTTTTATTTTTGACATTTAGCATTGTGACATTTGTCATTTGACATCTTTGACATTTGCCATCTTGAAATTTGTCATTTTTGACATTTTTCATGGTGACACTTTTCATTTTTGACATTTAGCATTGTGACATTTGTCATTTGACATCTTTGACATTTGCCATCTTGAAATTTGTTATTTTTGACATTTTTCATGGTGACACTTTTTATTTTTGACATTTAGCATTGTGACATTTGTCATTTGACATCTTTGACATTTGCCATCTTGAAATTTGTCATTTTTGACATTTTTCATGGTGACACTTTTCATTTTTGACATTTAGCATTGTGACATTTGTCATTTGACATCTTTGACATTTGCCATCTTGAAATTTGTCATTTTTGACATTTAGCATTGTGACATTTGTCATTTGACATCTTGGACATTTGCCATCCTGAAATTTGTCATTTTTGACATTTTTCATGGTGACACTTATCATTTTTGACATTTAGCATTGTGACATTTGTCAGTTTTGACATTTGCCATCTTGAAATTTGTCATTTTTGACATTTTTCATGGTGACACTTTTTATTTTTGACATTTAGCATTGTGAAATTTGTCATTTGACATCTTTGACATTTGCCATATTGAAATTTGTTATTTTTGACATTTTTCATGTTGACACTTTTTATTTTTGACATTTAGCATTGTGACATTTGTCATTTGACATCTTTGACATTTGCCATCTTGAAATTTGTCATTTTTGACATTTTTCATGGTGACACTTTTCATTTTTGACATTTAGCATTGTGACATTTGTCATTTGACATCTTTGACATTTGCCATCTTCAAATTTGTTATTTTTGACATTTTTCATGGTGACACTTTTCATTTTTGACATTTAGCATTGTGACATTTGTTATTTGACATCTTTGACATTTGCCATCTTGAAATTTGTCATTTTTAACATGTTTCATGGTGACACTTTTCATTTTTGACATTTAGCATTGTGACATTTGTCATTTGACATCTTTGACATTTGCCATCTTGAAATTTGTCATTTTTGACATTTAGCATTGTGACATTTGTCATTTGACATCTTTGATATTTGCCATCTTGAAATTTGTCATTTTTGACATTTTTCATGGTGACACTTTTCATTTTTGACATTTAGCATTGTGACATTTGTCATTTGACATCTTTGACATTTGCCATCTTGAAATTTGTCATTTTTAACATTTTTCATGGTGACACTTTTCATTTTTGACATTTAGCATTGTGACATTTGTCATTTGACATCTTTGACATTTGCCATCTTGAAATTTGTCATTTTTGACATTTAGCATTGTGACATTTGTCATTTGACATCTTGGACATTTGCCATCTTGAAATTTGTCATTTTTGACGTTTTTCATGGTGACACTTATCATTTTTGACATTTAGCATTGTGACATTTGTCAGTTTTGACATCTTTGATATTTGCCATCTTGAAATTTGTTATTTTTAACATTTTTCATGGTAACACTTTTCATTTTTGACATTTAGCATTGTGACATTTGTCATTTGACATCTTTGACATTTGCCATCTTGAAATTTGTCATTTTTGACATTTTTCATGGTGACACTTTTCATTTTTGACATTTAGCATTGTGACATTTGTCATTTGACATCTTTGACATTTGCCATCTTGAAATTTGTCATTTTTGACATTTGTCATGGTGACACTTTTCATTTTTGACATTTAGCATTGTGTCATTTGTCATTTGACATCTTTGACATTTGCCATCTTGAAATTTGTCATTTTTGACATTTAGCATTGTGACATTTGTCATTTGACATCTTTGATATTTGCCATCTTGAAATTTGTCATTTTTGACATTTTTCATGGTGACACTTTTCATTTTTGACATTTAGCATTGTGACATTTGTCATTTGACATCTTTGACATTTGCCATCTTAAAATTTGTCATTTTTGACATTTTTCATGGTGACACTTTTCTTTTTTGACATTTATCATTGTGACATTTGTCATATTCGACATCTTGGACATTTGCCATCTTGAAATTTGTCATTTTTGACATTTTTCATGGTGACACTTTTCATTTTTGACATTTAGCATTGTGACATTTGTCATTTGACATCTTTGACATTTGCCATTTTGAAATTTGTCATTATTGACATTTTTCATGGGGACATTTTTCATTTTTGACATTTAGCATTGTGACATTTGTCATTTGACATCTTTGACATTTGCCATCTTGAAATTTGTCACTTTTGACATTTTTCATGGTGACACTTTTCATTTTTGACATTTAGCATTGTGACATTTGTCATTTGACATCTTTTACATTTGCCATCTTGAAATTTGTCATTTTTGACATTTTTTATGGTGACACTTTTCATTTTTGACATTTAGCATTGTGACATTTGTCATTTGACATCTTGGACATTTGCCATCTTGAAATTTGACATTTTTGACATTTTTCATGGTGACACTTATCATTTTTGACATTTAGCATTGTGACATTTGTCAGTTTTGACATTTGCCATCTTGAAATTTGTCATTTTTGACATTTTTCATGGTGACACTTTTCATTTTTGACATTTAGCATTGTGACATTTGTCATTTGACATCTTTGACATTTTTGACATTTTTCATGGTGACACTTTTCATTTTTGACATTTAGCATTGTGACATTTGTCATGTGACATCTTTGACATTTGCCATCTTGAAATTTGTCATTTTTGACATTTTTCATGGTGACACTTTTCATTTTTGACATTTAGCATTGTGACATTTGTCATTTGACATCTTTGACATTTTCCATCTTGAAATTTGTCATTTTTGACATTTTTCATGGTGACACTTTTCATTTTTGACATTTAGCATTGTGACATTTGTCATTTGACATCTTTGACATTTGCCATCTTGAAATTTGTTATTTTTGACATTTTTCATGGTGACACTTTTCATTTTTGACATTTAGCATTGTGACATTTGTCATTTGACATCTTTGACATTTGCCATCTTGAAATTTGTCATTTTTGACATTTTTCATGGTGACACTTTTCATTTTTGACATTTAGCATTGTGACATTTGTCATTTGACATCTTTGACATTTGCCATTTTGAAATTTGTCATTTTTGACATTTTTCATGGTGACACTTTTCATTTTTGACATTTAGCATTGTGACATTTGTCATTTGACATCTTTGACATTTGCCATCTTGAAATTTGTCATTTTTGACATTTAGCATTGTGACATTTGTCATTTGACATCTTGGACATTTGCCATCTTGAAATTTGTCATTTTTGACATTTTTCATGGTGACACTTATCATTTTTGACATTTAGCATTGTGACATTTGTCAGTTTTGACATTTGCCATCTTGAAATTTGTCATTTTTGACATTTTTCATGGTGACACTTTTCATTTTTGACATTTAGCATTGTGACATTTGTCATTTGACATCTTTGACATTTGCCATCTTGAAATTTGTTATTTTTGACATTTTTCATGGTGACACTTTTCATTTTTGACATTTAGCATTGTGACATTTGTCATTTGACATCTTTGACATTTGCCATCTTGAAATTTGTCATTTTTGACATTTTTCATGGTGACACTTTTCATTTTTGACATTTAGCATTGTGACATTTGTCATTTGACATCTTTGACATTTGCCATCTTGAAATTTGTCATTTTTGACATTTTTCATGGTGACACTTTTCATTTTTGACATTTAGCATTGTGACATTTGTCATTTGACATCTTTGATATTTCCTATCTTAAAATTTGTCATTTTTGACATTTTTCATGGTGACACTTTTCATTTTTGACATTTAGCATTGTGACATTTGTCATTTGACATCTTTGACATTTGCCATTTTGAAATTTGTCATTTTTGACATTTTTCATGGTGACACTTTTCATTTTTGACATTTAGCATTGTGACATTTGTCATTTGACATCTTTGACATTTGCCATCTTGAAATTTGTCATTTTTGACATTTAGCATTGTGACATTTGTCATTTGACATCTTGGACATTTGCCATCTTGAAATTTGTCATTTTTGACATTTTTCATGCTAACACTTATCATTTTTGACATTTAGCATTGTGACATTTGTCAGTTTTGACATTTGCCATCTTGAAATTTGTCATTTTTGACATTTTTCATGGTGCTACTTTTCATTTTTGACATTTAGCATTGTGACATTTGTCATTTGACATCTTTGACATTTGCCATCTTGAAATTTGTTATTTTTGACATTTTTCATGGTGACACTTTTTATTTTTGACATTTAGCATTGTGACATTTGTCATTTGACATCTTTGACATTTGCCATCTTGAAATTTGTCATTTTTGACATTTTTCATGGTGACACTTTTCATTTTTGACATTTAGCATTGTGACATTTGTCATTTGACATCTTTGACATTTGCCATCTTGAAATTTGTTATTTTTGACATTTTTCATGGTGACACTTTTCATTTTTGACATTTAGCATTGTGACATTTGTCATTTGACATCTTTGATATTTGCCATCTTAAAATTTGTCATTTTTGACATTTTTCATGGTGACACTTTTCATTTTTGACATTTAGCATTGTGACATTTGTCATTTGACATCTTTGACATTTGCCATTTTGAAATTTGTCATTTTTGACATTTTTCATGGTGACACTTTTCATTTTTGACATTTAGCATTGTGACATTTGTCATTTGACATCTTTGACATTTGCCATTTTGAAATTTGTCATTTTTGACATTTAGCATTGTGACATTTGTCATTTGACATCTTGGACATTTGCCATCTTGAAATTTGTCATTTTTGACATTTTTCATGGTGACACTTATCATTTTTGACATTTAGCATTGTGACATTTGTCATTTGACATCTTTGACATTTGCCATCTTAAAATTTGTCATTTTTGACATTTTTCATGGTGACACTTTTCATTTTTGACGTTTAGCATTGTGAAATTTGTCATTTGACATCTTTGACATTTGCCATCTTGAAATTTGTCATTTTTGACATTTAGCATTGTAACATTTGTCATTTGACATCTTGGACATTTGCCATCTTGAAATTTGTTATTTTTGACATTTTTCATGGTGACACTTATCATTTTTGACATTTAGCATTGTGACATTTGTCATTTGACATCTTTGACATTTGCCATCTTGAAATTTGTCATTTTTGACATTTAGCATTGTGAAATTTGTCATTTGACATCTTTGACATTTGCCATCTTGAAATTTGTCATTTTTGACATTTAGCATTGTGACATTTGTCATTTGACATCTTGGACATTTGCCATCTTGAAATTTGTTATTTTTGACATTTTTCATGGTGACACTTTTCATTTTTGACATTTAGCATTGTGACATTTGTCATTTGACATCTTTGATATTTGCCATCTTAAAATTTGTCATTTTTTACATTTTTCATGGTGACACTTTTCATTTTTGACATTTAGCATTGTGACATTTGTCATTTGACATCTTTGACATTTGCCATTTTGAAATTTGTCATTTTTGACATTTTTCATGGTGACACTTTTCATTTTTGACATTTAGCATTGTGACATTTGTCATTTGACATCTTTGACATTTGCCATTTTGAAATTTGTCATTTTTGACATTTAGCATTGTGACATTTGTCATTTGACATCTTGGACATTTGCCATCTTGAAATTTGTCATTTTTGACATTTTTTATGGTGACACTTATCATTTTTGACATTTAGCATTGTGACATTTGTCATTTGACATCTTTGACATTTGCCATCTTAAAATTTGTCATTTTTGACATTTTTCATGGTGACACTTTTCATTTTTGACGTTTAGCATTGTGAAATTTGTCATTTGACATCTTTGACATTTGCCATCTTGAAATTTGTCATTTTTGACATTTAGCATTGTGACATTTGTCATTTGACATCTTGGACATTTGCCATCTTGAAATTTGTCATTTTTAACATTTAGCATTGTGACATTTGTCATTTGACATCTTGGACATTTGCCATCTTGAAATTTGTCATTTTTGACATTTTTCATGGTGCTACTTTTCATTTTTGACATTTAGCATTGTGACATTTGTCATTTGACATCTTTGACATTTGCCATCTTGAAATTTGTTATTTTTGACATTTTTCATGGTGACACTTTTTATTTTTGACATTTAGCATTGTGACATTTGTCATTTGACATCTTTGACATTTGCCATCTTGAAATTTGTCATTTTTGACATTTTTCATGGTGACACTTTTCATTTTTGACATTTAGCATTGTGACATTTGTCATTTGACATCTTTGACATTTGCCATCTTGAAATTTGTTATTTTTGACATTTTTCATGGTGACACTTTTCATTTTTGACATTTAGCATTGTGACATTTGTCATTTGACATCTTTGACATTTGCCATTTTGAAATTTGTCATTTTTGACATTTTTCATGGTGGCACTTTTCATTTTTGACATTTAGCATTGTGACATTTGTCATTTGACATCTTTGACATTTGCCATTTTGAAATTTGTCATTTTTGACATTTAGCATTGTGACATTTGTCATTTGACATCTTGGACATTTGCCATCTTGAAATTTGTCATTTTTGACATTTTTCATGGTGACACTTATCATTTTTGACATTTAGCATTGTGACATTTGTCATTTGACATCTTTGACATTTGCCATCTTAAAATTTGTCATTTTTGACATTTTTCATGGTGACACTTTTCATTTTTGACGTTTAGCATTGTGAAATTTGTCATTTGACATCTTTGACATTTGCCATCTTGAAATTTGTCATTTTTGACATTTAGCATTGTGACATTTGTCATTTGACATCTTGGACATTTGCCATCTTGAAATTTGTTATTTTTGACATTTTTCATGGTGACACTTATCATTTTTGACATTTAGCATTGTGACATTTGTCATTTGACATCTTTGACATTTGCTATCTTGAAATTTGTCATTTTTGACATTTAGCATTGTGAAATTTGTCATTTGACATCTTTGACATTTGCCATCTTGAAATTTGTCATTTTTGACATTTAGCATTGTGACATTTGTCATTTGACATCTTGGACATTTGCCATCTTGAAATTTGTTATTTTTGACATTTTTCATGGTGACACTTTTCATTTTTGACATTTAGCATTGTGACATTTGTCATTTGACATCTTTGATATTTGCCAGCTTAAAATTTGTCATTTTTTACATTTTTCATGGTGACACTTTTCATTTTTGACATTTAGCATTGTGACATTTGTCATTTGACATCTTTGACATTTGCCATTTTGAAATTTGTCATTTTTGACATTTTTCATGGTTACACTTTTCATTTTTGACATTTAGCATTGTGACATTTGTCATTTGACATCTTTGACATTTGCCATTTTGAAATTTGTCATTTTTGACATTTAGCATTGTGACATTTGTCATTTGACATCTTGGACATTTGCCATCTTGAAATTTGTCATTTTTGACATTTTTCATGGTGACACTTATCATTTTTGACATTTAGCATTGTGACATTTGTCATTTGACATCTTTGACATTTGCCATCTTAAAATTTGTCATTTTTGACATTTTTCATGGTGACACTTTTCATTTTTGACGTTTAGCATTGTGAAATTTGTCATTTGACATCTTTGACATTTGCCATCTTGAAATTTGTCATTTTTGACATTTAGCATTGTGACATTTGTCATTTGACATCTTGGACATTTGCCATCTTGAAATTTGTTATTTTTGACATTTTTCATGGTGACACTTATCATTTTTGACATTTAGCATTGTGACATTTGTCATTTGACATCTTTGACATTTGCCATCTTGAAATTTGTCATTTTTGACATTTAGCATTGTGAAATTTGTCATTTGACATCTTTGACATTTGCCATCTTGAAATTTGTTATTTTTGACATTTTTCCTGGTGACACTTTTCATTTTTGACATTTAGCATTGTGACATTTGTCATTTGACATCTTTGACATTTGCCATCTTGAAATTTGTCATTTTTGACATTTAGCATTGTGACATTTGTCATTTGACATCTTGGACATTTGCCATCTTGAAATTTGTCATTTTTGACATTTTTCATGGTGACACTTATCATTTTTGACATTTAGCATTGTGACATTTGTCAGTTTTGACATCTTTGATATTTGCCATCTTAAAATTTGTTATTTTTGACATTTTTCATGGTGACACTTTTCATTTTTGACATTTAGCATTGTGACATTTGTCATTTGACATCTTTGACATTTGCCATCTTGAAATTTGTCATTTTTGACATTTTTCATGGTGACACTTTTCATTTTTGACATTTAGCATTGTGACATTTGTCATTTGACATCTTTGACATTTGCCATCTTGAAATTTGTCATTTTTGACATTTTTCATGGTGACACTTTTCATTTTTGACATTTAGCATTGTGTCATTTGTCATTTGACATCTTTGACATTTGCCATCTTGAAATTTGTCATTTTTGACATTTAGCATTGTGACATTTGTCATTTGACATCTTTGATATTTGCCATCTTGAAATTTGTCATTTTTGACATTTTTCATGGTGACACTTTTCATTTTTGACATTTAGCATTGTGACATTTGTCATTTGACATCTTTGACATTTGCCATCTTAAAATTTGTCATTTTTGACATTTTTCGTGGTGACACTTTTCTTTTTTGACATTTATCATTGTGACATTTGTCATATTCGACATCTTTGACATTTGCCATCTTGAAATTTGTCATTTTTGACATTTTTCATGGTGACACTTTTCATTTTTGACATTTAGCATTGTGACATTTGTCATTTGACATCTTTGACATTTGCCATTTTGAAATTTGTCATTATTGACATTTTTCATGGGGACATTTTTCATTTTTGACA
Source organism: Altica lythri (assembly GCA_964028335.1). Taxonomy (NCBI): domain Eukaryota; kingdom Metazoa; phylum Arthropoda; class Insecta; order Coleoptera; family Chrysomelidae; genus Altica; species Altica lythri. The sequence continues at coordinate 8,430,950 of OZ034800.1, read as the reverse complement.
TTTAGCATTGTGACATTTGTCATTTGACATCTTTGACATTTGCCATCTTGAAATTTGTCACTTTTGACATTTTTCATGGTGACACTTTTCATTTTTGACATTTAGCATTGTGACATTTGTCATTTGACATCTTTTACATTTGCCATCTTGAAATTTGTCATTTTTGACATTTTTTATGGTGACACTTTTCATTTTTGACATTTAGCATTGTGACATTTGTCATTTGACATCTTGGACATTTGCCATCTTGAAATTTGACATTTTTGACATTTTTCATGGTGACACTTATCATTTTTGACATTTAGCATTGTGACATTTGTCAGTTTTGACATTTGCCATCTTGAAATTTGTCATTTTTGACATTTTTCATGGTGACACTTTTCATTTTTGACATTTAGCGTTGTGACATTTGTCATTTGACATCTTTGACATTTTTGACATTTTTCATGGTGACACTTTTCATTTTTGACATTTAGCATTGTGACATTTGTCATGTGACATCTTTGACATTTGCCATCTTAAAATTTGTTATTTTTGACATTTTTCATGGTGACACTTTTCATTTTTGACAGTTAGCATTGTGACATTTGTCATTTGACATCTTTGACATTTGCCATCTTGAAATTTGTCATTTTTGACATTTTTCATGGTGACACTTTTCATTTTTGACATTTAGCATTGTGACATTTGTCATTTGACATCTTTGACATTTGCCATCTTGAAATTTGTTATTTTTGACATTTTTCATGGTGACACTTTTCATTTTTGACATTTAGCATTGTAACATTTGTCATTTGACATCTTTGACATTTGCCATCTTGAAATTTGTCATTTTTGACATTTTTCATGGTGACACTTTTCATTTTTGACATTTAGCATTGTGACATTTGTCATTTGACATCTTTGACATTTGCCATCTTGAAATTTGTCATTTTTGACATTTAGCATTGTGACATTTGTCATTTGACATCTTGGACATTTGCCATCTTGAAATTTGTCATTTTTGACATTTTTCATGGTGACACTTATCATTTTTGACATTTAGCATTGTGACATTTGTCAGTTTTGACATTTGCCATCTTGAAATTTGTCATTTTTGACATTTTTCATGGTGACACTTTTCATTTTTGACATTTAGCATTGTGACATTTGTCATTTGACATCTTTGACATTTGCCATCTTGAAATTTGTTATTTTTGACATTTTTCATGGTGACACTTTTCATTTTTGACATTTAGCATTGTTACATTTGTCATTTGACATCTTTGACATTTGCCATCTTGAAATTTGTCATTTTTGACATTTTTCATGGTGACACTTTTCATTTTTGACATTTAGCATTGTGACATTTGTCATTTGACATCTTTGACATTTGCCATCTTGAAATTTGTCATTTTTGACATTTTTCATGGTGACACTTTTCATTTTTGACATTTAGCATTGTGACATTTGTCATTTGACATCTTTGATATTTGCCATCTTAAAATTTGTCATTTTTGACATTTTTCATGGTGACACTTTTCATTTTTGACATTTAGCATTGTGACATTTGTCATTTGACATCTTTGACATTTGCCATTTTGAAATTTGTCATTTTTGACATTTTTCATGGTGACACTTTTCATTTTTGACATTTAGCATTGTGACATTTGTCATTTGACATCTTTGACATTTGCCATCTTGAAATTTGTCATTTTTGACATTTAGCATTGTGACATTTGTCATTTGACATCTTGGACATTTGCCATCTTGAAATTTGTCATTTTTGACATTTTTCATGGTGACACTTATCATTTTTGACATTTAGCATTGTGACATTTGTCAGTTTTGACATTTGCCATCTTGAAATTTGTCATTTTTGACATTTTTCATGGTGCTACTTTTCATTTTTGACATTTAGCATTGTGACATTTGTCATTTGACATCTTTGACATTTGCCATCTTGAAATTTGTTATTTTTGACATTTTTCATGGTGACACTTTTTATTTTTGACATTTAGCATTGTGACATTTGTCATTTGACATCTTTGACATTTGCCATCTTGAAATTTGTCATTTTTGACATTTTTCATGGTGACACTTTTCATTTTTGACATTTAGCATTGTGACATTTGTCATTTGACATCTTTGACATTTGCCATCTTGAAATTTGTTATTTTTGACATTTTTCATGGTGACACTTTTCATTTTTGACATTTAGCATTGTGACATTTGTCATTTGACATCTTTGATATTTGCCATCTTAAAATTTGTCATTTTTGACATTTTTCATGGTGACACTTTTCATTTTTGACATTTAGCATTGTGACATTTGTCATTTGACATCTTTGACATTTGCCATTTTGAAATTTGTCATTTTTGACATTTTTCATGGTGACACTTTTCATTTTTGACATTTAGCATTGTGACATTTGTCATTTGACATCTTTGACATTTGCCATTTTGAAATTTGTCATTTTTGACATTTAGCATTGTGACATTTGTCATTTGACATCTTGGACATTTGCCATCTTGAAATTTGTCATTTTTGACATTTTTCATGGTGACACTTATCATTTTTGACATTTAGCATTGTGACATTTGTCATTTGACATCTTTGATATTTGCCAGCTTAAAATTTGTCATTTTTTACATTTTTCATGGTGACACTTTTCATTTTTGACATTTAGCATTGTGACATTTGTCATTTGACATCTTTGACATTTGCCATTTTGAAATTTGTCATTTTTGACATTTTTCATGGTTACACTTTTCATTTTTGACATTTAGCATTGTGACATTTGTCATTTGACATCTTTGACATTTGCCATTTTGAAATTTGTCATTTTTGACATTTAGCATTGTGACATTTGTCATTTGACATCTTGGACATTTGCCATCTTGAAATTTGTCATTTTTGACATTTTTCATGGTGACACTTATCATTTTTGACATTTAGCATTGTGACATTTGTCATTTGACATCTTTGACATTTGCCATCTTAAAATTTGTCATTTTTGACATTTTTCATGGTGACACTTTTCATTTTTGACGTTTAGCATTGTGAAATTTGTCATTTGACATCTTTGACATTTGCCATCTTGAAATTTGTCATTTTTGACATTTAGCATTGTGACATTTGTCATTTGACATCTTGGACATTTGCCATCTTGAAATTTGTTATTTTTGACATTTTTCATGGTGACACTTATCATTTTTGACATTTAGCATTGTGACATTTGTCATTTGACATCTTTGACATTTGCCATCTTGAAATTTGTCATTTTTGACATTTAGCATTGTGAAATTTGTCATTTGACATCTTTGACATTTGCCATCTTGAAATTTGTTATTTTTGACATTTTTCCTGGTGACACTTTTCATTTTTGACATTTAGCATTGTGACATTTGTCATTTGACATCTTTGACATTTGCCATCTTGAAATTTGTCATTTTTGACATTTAGCATTGTGACATTTGTCATTTGACATCTTGGACATTTGCCATCTTGAAATTTGTCATTTTTGACATTTTTCATGGTGACACTTATCATTTTTGACATTTAGCATTGTGACATTTGTCAGTTTTGACATCTTTGATATTTGCCATCTTAAAATTTGTTATTTTTGACATTTTTCATGGTGACACTTTTCATTTTTGACATTTAGCATTGTGACATTTGTCATTTGACATCTTTGACATTTGCCATCTTGAAATTTGTCATTTTTGACATTTTTCATGGTGACACTTTTCATTTTTGACATTTAGCATTGTGACATTTGTCATTTGACATCTTTGACATTTGCCATCTTGAAATTTGTCATTTTTGACATTTTTCATGGTGACACTTTTCATTTTTGACATTTAGCATTGTGTCATTTGTCATTTGACATCTTTGACATTTGCCATCTTGAAATTTGTCATTTTTGACATTTAGCATTGTGACATTTGTCATTTGACATCTTTGATATTTGCCATCTTGAAATTTGTCATTTTTGACATTTTTCATGGTGACACTTTTCATTTTTGACATTTAGCATTGTGACATTTGTCATTTGACATCTTTGACATTTGCCATCTTAAAATTTGTCATTTTTGACATTTTTCGTGGTGACACTTTTCTTTTTTGACATTTATCATTGTGACATTTGTCATATTCGACATCTTTGACATTTGCCATCTTGAAATTTGTCATTTTTGACATTTTTCATGGTGACACTTTTCATTTTTGACATTTAGCATTGTGACATTTGTCATTTGACATCTTTGACATTTGCCATTTTGAAATTTGTCATTATTGACATTTTTCATGGGGACATTTTTCATTTTTGACATTTAGCATTGTGACATTTGTCATTTGACATCTTTGACATTTGCCATCTTGAAATTTGTCACTTTTGACATTTTTCATGGTGACACTTTTCATTTTTGACATTTAGCATTGTGACATTTGTCATTTGACATCTTTTACATTTGCCATCTTGAAATTTGTCATTTTTGACATTTTTTATGGTGACACTTTTCATTTTTGACATTTAGCATTGTGACATTTGTCATTTGACATCTTGGACATTTGCCATCTTGAAATTTGACATTTTTGACATTTTTCATGGTGACACTTATCATTTTTGACATTTAGCATTGTGACATTTGTCAGTTTTGACATTTGCCATCTTGAAATTTGTCATTTTTGACATTTTTCATGGTGACACTTTTCATTTTTGACATTTAGCGTTGTGACATTTGTCATTTGACATCTTTGACATTTTTGACATTTTTCATGGTGACACTTTTCATTTTTGACATTTAGCATTGTGACATTTGTCATGTGACATCTTTGACATTTGCCATCTTAAAATTTGTTATTTTTGACATTTTTCATGGTGACACTTTTCATTTTTGACAGTTAGCATTGTGACATTTGTCATTTGACATCTTTGACATTTGCCATCTTGAAATTTGTCATTTTTGACATTTTTCATGGTGACACTTTTCATTTTTGACATTTAGCATTGTGACATTTGTCATTTGACATCTTTGACATTTGCCATCTTGAAATTTGTTATTTTTGACATTTTTCATGGTGACACTTTTCATTTTTGACATTTAGCATTGTAACATTTGTCATTTGACATCTTTGACATTTGCCATCTTGAAATTTGTCATTTTTGACATTTTTCATGGTGACACTTTTCATTTTTGACATTTAGCATTGTGACATTTGTCATTTGACATCTTTGACATTTGCCATCTTGAAATTTGTCATTTTTGACATTTAGCATTGTGACATTTGTCATTTGACATCTTGGACATTTGCCATCTTGAAATTTGTCATTTTTGACATTTTTCATGGTGACACTTATCATTTTTGACATTTAGCATTGTGACATTTGTCAGTTTTGACATTTGCCATCTTGAAATTTGTCATTTTTGACATTTTTCATGGTGACACTTTTCATTTTTGACATTTAGCATTGTGACATTTGTCATTTGACATCTTTGACATTTGCCATCTTGAAATTTGTTATTTTTGACATTTTTCATGGTGACACTTTTCATTTTTGACATTTAGCATTGTTACATTTGTCATTTGACATCTTTGACATTTGCCATCTTGAAATTTGTCATTTTTGACATTTTTCATGGTGACACTTTTCATTTTTGACATTTAGCATTGTGACATTTGTCATTTGACATCTTTGACATTTGCCATCTTGAAATTTGTCATTTTTGACATTTTTCATGGTGACACTTTTCATTTTTGACATTTAGCATTGTGACATTTGTCATTTGACATCTTTGATATTTGCCATCTTAAAATTTGTCATTTTTGACATTTTTCATGGTGACACTTTTCATTTTTGACATTTAGCATTGTGACATTTGTCATTTGACATCTTTGACATTTGCCATTTTGAAATTTGTCATTTTTGACATTTTTCATGGTGACACTTTTCATTTTTGACATTTAGCATTGTGACATTTGTCATTTGACATCTTTGACATTTGCCATCTTGAAATTTGTCATTTTTGACATTTAGCATTGTGACATTTGTCATTTGACATCTTGGACATTTGCCATCTTGAAATTTGTCATTTTTGACATTTTTCATGGTGACACTTATCATTTTTGACATTTAGCATTGTGACATTTGTCAGTTTTGACATTTGCCATCTTGAAATTTGTCATTTTTGACATTTTTCATGGTGCTACTTTTCATTTTTGACATTTAGCATTGTGACATTTGTCATTTGACATCTTTGACATTTGCCATCTTGAAATTTGTTATTTTTGACATTTTTCATGGTGACACTTTTTATTTTTGACATTTAGCATTGTGACATTTGTCATTTGACATCTTTGACATTTGCCATCTTGAAATTTGTCATTTTTGACATTTTTCATGGTGACACTTTTCATTTTTGACATTTAGCATTGTGACATTTGTCATTTGACATCTTTGACATTTGCCATCTTGAAATTTGTTATTTTTGACATTTTTCATGGTGACACTTTTCATTTTTGACATTTAGCATTGTGACATTTGTCATTTGACATCTTTGATATTTGCCATCTTAAAATTTGTCATTTTTGACATTTTTCATGGTGACACTTTTCATTTTTGACATTTAGCATTGTGACATTTGTCATTTGACATCTTTGACATTTGCCATTTTGAAATTTGTCATTTTTGACATTTTTCATGGTGACACTTTTCATTTTTGACATTTAGCATTGTGACATTTGTCATTTGACATCTTTGACATTTGCCATTTTGAAATTTGTCATTTTTGACATTTAGCATTGTGACATTTGTCATTTGACATCTTGGACATTTGCCATCTTGAAATTTGTCATTTTTGACATTTTTCATGGTGACACTTATCATTTTTGACATTTAGCATTGTGACATTTGTCATTTGACATCTTTGACATTTGCCATCTTAAAATTTGTCATTTTTGACATTTTTCATGGTGACACTTTTCATTTTTGACGTTTAGCATTGTGAAATTTGTCATTTGACATCTTTGACATTTGCCATCTTGAAATTTGTCATTTTTGACATTTAGCATTGTTACATTTGTCATTTGACATCTTGGACATTTGCCATCTTGAAATTTGTTATTTTTGACATTTTTCATGGTGACACTTATCATTTTTGACATTTAGCATTGTGACATTTGTCATTTGACATCTTTGACATTTGCCATCTTGAAATTTGTCTTTTTTGACATTTAGCATTGTGAAATTTGTCATTTGACATCTTTGACATTTGCCATCTTGAAATTTGTCATTTTTGACATTTAGCATTGTGACATTTGTCATTTGACATCTTGGACATTTGCCATCTTGAAATTTGTTATTTTTGACATTTTTCATGGTGACACTTTTCATTTTTGACATTTAGCATTGTGACATTTGTCATTTGACATCTTTGATATTTGCCATCTTAAAATTTGTCATTTTTGACATTTTTCATGGTGACACTTTTCATTTTTGACATTTAGCATTGTGACATTTGTCATTTGACATCTTTGACATTTGCCATTTTGAAATTTGTCATTTTTGACATTTTTCATGGTGACACTTTTCATTTTTGACATTTAGCATTGTGACATTTGTCATTTGACATCTTTGATATTTGCCATTTTGAAATTTGTCATTTTTGACATTTAGCATTGTGACATTTGTCATTTGACATCTTGGACATTTGCCATCTTGAAATTTGTCATTTTTGACATTTTTCATGGTGACACTTATCATTTTTGACATTTAGCATTGTGACATTTGTCATTTGACATCTTTGACATTTGCCATCTTAAAATTTGTCATTTTTGACATTTTTCATGGTGACACTTTTCATTTTTGACGTTTAGCATTGTGAAATTTGTCATTTGACATCTTTGACATTTGCCATCTTGAAATTTGTCATTTTTGACATTTAGCATTGTGACATTTGTCATTTGACATCTTGGACATTTGCCATCTTGAAATTTGTTATTTTTGACATTTTTCATGGTGACACTTATCATTTTTGACATTTAGCATTGTGACATTTGTCATTTGACATCTTTGACATTTGCCATCTTGAAATTTGTCATTTTTGACATTTAGCATTGTGAAATTTGTCATTTGACATCTTTGACATTTGCCATCTTGAAATTTGTTATTTTTGACATTTTTCCTGGTGACACTTTTCATTTTTGACATTTAGCATTGTGACATTTGTCATTTGACATCTTTGACATTTGCCATCTTGAAATTTGTCATTTTTGACATTTAGCATTGTGACATTTGTCATTTGACATCTTGGACATTTGCCATCTTGAAATTTGTCATTTTTGACATTTTTCATGGTGACACTTATCATTTTTGACATTTAGCATTGTGACATTTGTCAGTTTTGACATTTGCCATCTTGAAATTTGTCATTTTTGACATTTTTCATGGTGACACTTTTCATTTTTGACATTTAGCATTGTGACATTTGTCATTTGACATCTTTGACATTTGCCATCTTGAAATTTGTCATTTTTGACATTTTTCATGGTGACACTTTTAATTTTTGACATTTAGCATTGTGACATTTGTCATTTGACATCTTTGACATTTGCCATCTTGAAATTTGTCATTTTTGACATTTAGCATTGTGACATTTGTCATTTGACATCTTGGACATTTGCCATCTTGAAATTTGTCATTTTTGACATTTTTCATGGTGACACTTATCATTTTTGACATTTAGCATTATGACATTTGTCAGTTTTGACATTTGCCATCTTAAAATTTGTCATTTTTGACATTTTTCATGGTGACACTTTTCATTTTTGACATTTAGCATTGTGACATTTGTCATTTGACATCTTTGACATTTGCCATATTGAAATTTGTTATTTTTGACATTTTTCATGGTGACACTTTTCATTTTTGACATTTAGCATTGTGACATTTGTCATTTGACATCTTTGACATTTGCCATCTTGAAATTTGTCATTTTTGACATTTTTCATGGTGACACTTTTCATTTTTGACATTTAGCATTGTGACATTTGTCATTTGCCATCTTGAAATTTGTTATTTTTGACATTTTTCATGGTGACACTTTTCATTTTTGACATTTAGCATTGTGACATTTGTCATTTGACATCTTTGACATTTGCCATCTTGAAATTTGTCATTTTTGACATTTTTCATGGTGACACTTTTCATTTTTGACATTTAGCATTGTGATATTTGTCATTTGACATCTTTGACATTTGCCATCTTGAAATTTGTTATTTTTGACATTTTTCATGGTGACACTTTTCATTTTTGACATTTAGCATTGTGACATTTTTCATTTGACATCTTTAACATTTGCCATCTTGAAATTTGTCATTTTTGACATTTAGCATTGTGACATTTGTCATTTGACATCTTGGACATTTGCCATCTTGAAATTTGTCATTTTTGACATTTTTCATGGTGACACTTATCATTTTTGACATTTAGCATTGTGACATTTGTCAGTTTTGACATTTGCCATCTTGAAATTTGTCATTTTTGACATTTTTCATGGTGACACTTTTCATTTTTGACATTTAGCATTGTGACATTTGTCATTTGACATCTTTGACATTTGCCATCTTGAAATTTGTTATTTTTGACATATTTCATGGTGACACTTTTCATTTTTGACATTTAGCATTGTGACATTTGTCATTTGACATCTTTGACATTTGCCATCTTGAAATTTGTCATTTTTGACATTTTTCATGGTGACACTTTTCATTTTTGACATTTAGCATTGTGACATTTGTCATTTGACATCTTTGACATTTGCCATCTTGAAATTTGTCATTTTTGACATTAAGCATTGTGACATTTGTCATTTGACATCTTGGACATTTGCCATCTTGAAATTTGTCATTTTTGACATTTTTCATGGTGACACTTATCATTTTTGACATTTGGCATTATGACATTTGTCAGTTTTGACATTTGCCATCTTAAAATTTGTCATTTTTGACATTTTTCATGGTGACACTTTTCATTTTTGACATTTAGCATTGTGACATTTGTCATTTGACATCTTTGACATTTGCCATCTTGAAATTTGTTATTTTTAACATTTTTCATGGTGACACTTTTCATTTTTGACATTTAGCATTGTGACATTTGTCATTTGACATCTTGGACATTTGCCATCTTAAAATTTGTCAGTTTTGACATTTTTCATGGTGACACTTATCATTTTTGACATTTAGCATTGTGACATTTGTCAGTTTTGACATCTTTGACATTTGCCATCTTGAAATTTGTTATTTTTGACATTTTTTATGGTGACACTTTTCATTTTTGACATTTAGCATTGTGACATTTGTCATTTGACATCTTTGACATTTGCCATCTTGAAATTTGTCATTTTTGACATTTTTTATGGTGACACTTTTCATTTTTGACATTTAGCATTGTGACATTTGTCATTTGACATCTTTGACATTTGCCATCTTGAAATTTGTCATTTTTGACATTTAGCATTGTGACATTTGTCATTTGACATCTTGGACATTTGCCATCTTGAAATTTGTTATTTTTGACATTTTTCATGGTGACACTTATCATTTTTGACATTTAGCATTGTGAAATTTGTCATTTGACATCTTTGACATTTGCCATCTTGAAATTTGTTATTTTTGACATTTTTCTTGGTGACACTTTTCATTTTTGACATTTAGCTTTGTGACATTTGTCATTTGACATCTTTGACATTTGCCATCTTGAAATTTGTCATTTTTGACATTTAGCATTGTGACATTTGTCATTTGACATCTTGGACATTTGCCATCTTGAAATTTGTCATTTTTGACATTTTTCATGGTGACACTTATCATTTTTGACATTTAGCATTGTGACATTTGTCAGTTTTGACATTTGCCATCTTGAAATTTGTCATTTTTGACATTTTTCATGGTGACACTTTTCATTTTTGACATTTAGCATTGTGACATTTGTCATTTGACATCTTTGACATTTGCCATCTTGAAATTTGTTATTTTTGACATTTTTCATGGTGACACTTTTCATTTTTGACATTTAGCATTGTGACATTTGTCATTTGACATCTTTGACATTTGCCATCTTGAAATTTGTCATTTTTGACATTTTTCATGGTGACACTTTTCATTTTTGACATTTAGCATTGTGACATTTGTCATTTGACATCTTTGACATTTGCCATCTTGAAATTTGTTATTTTTGACATTTAGCATTGTGACATTTGTCATTTGACATCTTGGACATTTGCCATCTTGAAATTTGTCATTTTTGACATTTTTCATGGTGACACTTGTCATTTTTGACATTTAGCATTATGACATTTGTCAGTTTGGACATTTGCCATTTTAAAATTTGTCATTTTTGACATTTTTCATGGTGACACTTTTCATTTTTGACATTTAGCATTGTGACATTTGTCATTTGACATCTTTGACATTTGCCATCTTGAAATTTGTTATTTTTGACATTTTTCATGGTGACACTTTTCATTTTTGACATTTAGCATTGTGACATTTGTCATTTGACATCTTTGACATTTGCCATCTTGAAATTTGTCATTTTTGACATTTTTCATGGTGACACTTTTCATTTTTGACATTTAGCATTGTGACATTTTTCATTTGACATCTTTGACATTTGCCATCTTGAAATTTGTCATTTTTGACATTTAGCATTGTGACATTTGTCATTTGACATCTTGGACATTTGCCATCTTGAAATTTGTCATTTTTGACATTTTTCATGGTGACACTTATTATTTTTGACATTTAGCATTGTGACATTTGTCAGTTTTGACATTTGCCAACTTGAAATTTGTCATTTTTGACATTTTTCATGGTGACACTTTTCATTTTTGACTTTTAGCATTGTGACATTTGTCATTTGACATCTTTGACATTTGCCATCTTGAAATTTGTTATTTTTGACATTTTTCATGGTGACACTTTTCATTTTTGACATTTAGCATTGTGACATTTGTCATTTGACATCTTTGACATTTGTCATCTTGAAACTTGTCATTTTTGACATTTTTCATGGTGACACTTTTCATTTTTGACATTTAGCATTGTGACATTTGTCATTTGACATCTTTGACATTTGCCATCTTGAAATTTGTCATTTTTGACATTCAGCATTGTGACATTTGTCATTTGACATCGTGGACATTTGCCATCTTGAAATTTGTCATTTTTGACATTTTTCATGGTGACACTTATCATTTTTGACATTTAGCATTATGACATTTGTCAGTTTTGACATTTGCCATCTTAAAATTTGTCATTTTTGACATTTTTCATGGTGACACTTTTCATTTTTGACATTTAGCATTGTGACATTTGTCATTTAACATCTTTGACATTTGCCATCTTGAAATTTGTTATTTTTGACATTTTTCATGGTGACACTTTTCATTTTTGACATTTAGCATTGTGACATTTGTCATTTGACATCTTGGACATTTGCCATCTTGAAATTTGTCATTTTTGACATTTTTCATGGTGACACTTATCATTTTTGACATTTAGCATTATGACATTTGTCAGTTTTGACATTTGCCATCTTAAAATTTGTCATTTTTGACATTTTTCATGGTGACACTTTTCATTTTTGACATTTAGCATTGTGACATTTGTCATTTAACATCTTTGACATTTGCCATCTTGAAATTTGTCATTTTTGACATTTTTCATGATGACACTTTTCATTTTTGACATTTAGCATTGTGATATTTGTCATTTGACATCTTTGACATTTGCCATCTTGAAATTTGTTATTTTTGACATTTTTTATGGTGACACTTTTCATTTTTGACATTTAGCATTGTGACATTTTTCATTTGACATCTTTGACATTTGCCATCTTGAAATTTGTCATTTTTGACATTTAGCATTGTGACATTTGTCATTTGACATCTTGGACATTTGCCATCTTGAAATTTGTCATTTTTGACATTTTTTATGGTGACACTTATTATTTTTGACATTTAGCATTGTGACATTTGTCAGTTTTGACATTTGCCATCTTGAAATTTGTCATTTTTGACATTTTTCATGGTGACACTTTTCATTTTTGACATTTAGCATTGTGACATTTGTCATTTGACATCTTTGACATTTGCCATCTTGAAATTTGTTATTTTTGACATTTTTCATGGTGACACTTTTCATTTTTGACATTTAGCATTGTGACATTTGTCATTTGACATCTTTGACATTTGCCATCTTGAAATTTGTCATTTTTGACATTTTTTATGGTGACACTTTTCATTTTTGACATTTAGCATTGTGACATTTGTCATTTGACATCTTTGACATTTGCCATCTTGAAATTTGTTATTTTTGACATTTTTCATGGTGACACTTTTCATTTTTGACATTTAGCATTGTGACATTTGTCATTTGACATCTTGGACATTTGCCATCTTAAAATTTGTCATTTTTGACATTTTTCATGGTGACACTTATCATTTTTGACATTTAGCATTGTGACATTTGTCAGTTTTGACATCTTTGACATTTGCCATCTTGAAATTTGTTATTTTTGACATTTTTTATGGTGACACTTTTCATTTTTGACATTTAGCATTGTGACATTTGTCATTTGACATCTTTGACATTTGCCATCTTGAAATTTGTCATTTTTGACATTTTTTATGGTGACACTTTTCATTTTTGACATTTAGCATTGTGACATTTGTCATTTGACATCTTTGACATTTGCCATCTTGAAATTTGTCATTTTTGACATTTAGCATTGTGACATTTGTCCTTTGACATCTTGGACATTTGCCATCTTGAAATTTGTTATTTTTGACATTTTTCATGGTGACACTTATCATTTTTGACATTTAGCATTGTGAAATTTGTCATTTGACATCTTTGACATTTGCCATCTTGAAATTTGTTATTTTTGACATTTTTCTTGGTGACACTTTTCATTTTTGACATTTAGCTTTGTGACATTTGTCATTTGACATCTTTGACATTTGCCATCTTGAAATTTGTCATTTTTGACATTTAGCATTGTGAAATTTGTCATTTGACATCTTTGACATTTGCCATCTTGAAATTTGTTATTTTTGACATTTTTCTTGGTGACACTTTTCATTTTTGACATTTAGCATTGTGACATTTGTCATTTGACATCTTTGACATTTGCCATCTTGAAATTTGTTATTTTTGACATTTTTCATGGTGACACTTTTCATTTTTGACATTTATCATTGTGACATTTGTCATTTAACATCTTGGACATTTGCCATCTTGAAATTTGTTATTTTTGACATTTTTCATGGTGACACTTTTCATTTTTGACATTTAGCATTGTGACATTTGTCATTTGACATCTTTGACATTTGCCATCTTGAAATTTGTTATTTTTGACATTTTTCATGGTGACACTTTTCATTTTTGACATTTAGCATTGTGACATTTGTCATTTGACATCTTTGACATTTGCTATCTTGAAATTTGTCATTTTTGACATTTTTCATGATGACACTTTTCATTTTTGACATTTAGCATTGTGATATTTGTCATTTGACTTCTTTGACATTTGCCATCTTGAAATTTGTTATTTTTGACATTTTTCATGGTGACACTTTTCATTTTTGACATTTAGCATTGTGACATTTTTCATTTGACATCTTTGACATTTGCCATCTTGAAATTTGTCATTTTTGACATTTAGCATTGTGACATTTGTCATTTGACAGCTTGGACATTTTCCATTTTGAAATTTGTCATTTTTGACATTTTTCATGGTGACACTTATTATTTTTGACATTTAGCATTGTGACATTTGTCAGTTTTGACATTTGCCATCTTGAAATTTGTCTTTTTTGACATTTTTCATGGTGACACTTTTCATTTTTGACTTTTAGCATTGTGACATTTGTCATTTGACATCTTTGACATTTGCCATCTTGAAATTTGTTATTTTTGACATTTTTCATGGTGACACTTTTCATTTTTGACATTTAGCATTGTGACATTTGTCATTTGACATCTTTGACATTTGCCATCTTGAAATTTGTCATTTTTGACATTTTTCATGGTGACACTTTTCATTTTTGACATTTAGCATTGTGACATTTGTCATTTGACATCTTTGACATTTGCCATCTTGAAATTTGTTATTTTTGACATTTTTCATGGTGACACTTTTCATTTTTGACATTTAACATTATGACATTTGTCAGTTTTGACATTTGCCATCTTAAAATTTGTCATTTTTGACATTTTTCATGGTGACACTTTTCATTTTTGACATTTAGCATTGTGACATTTGTCATTTGACATCTTTGACATTTGCCATCTTGAAATTTGTCATTTTTGACATTTAGCATTGTGACATTTGTCATTTGACAGCTTGGACATTTTCCATCTTGAAATTTGTCATTTTTGACATTTTTCATGGTGACACTTATTATTTTTGACATTTAGCATTGTGACATTTGTCAGTTTTGACATTTGCCATCTTGAAATTTGTCTTTTTTGACATTTTTCATGGTGACACTTTTCATTTTTGACTTTTAGCATTGTGACATTTGTCATTTGACATCTTTGACATTTGCCATCTTGAAATTTGTTATTTTTGACATTTTTCATGGTGACACTTTTCATTTTTGACATTTAGCATTGTGACATTTGTCATTTGACATCTTTGACATTTGCCATCTTGAAATTTGTCATTTTTGACATTTTTCATGGTGACACTTTTCATTTTTGACATTTAGCATTGTGACATTTGTCATTTGACATCTTTGACATTTGCCATCTTGAAATTTGTTATTTTTGACATTTTTCATGGTGACACTTTTCATTTTTGACATTTAGCATTATGACATTTGTCAGTTTTGACATTTGCCATCTTAAAATTTGTCATTTTTGACATTTTTCATGGTGACACTTTTCATTTTTGACATTTAGCATTGTGACATTTGTCATTTGACATCTTTGACATTTGCCATCTTGAAATTTGTCATTTTTGACATTTTTCATGGTGACACTTTTCATTTTTGACATTTAGCATTGTGACATTTGTCATTTGACATCTTTGACATTTGCCATCTTGAAATTTGTCATTTTTGACATTTTTCATGGTGACACTTATCATTTTTGACCTTTAGCATTATGACATTTGTCAGTTTTGACATTTGCCATCTTAAAATTTGTCATTTTTGACATTTTTCATGGTGACACTTTTCATTTTTGACATTTAGCATTGTGACATTTGTCATTTGACATCTTTGACATTTGCCATCTTGAAATTTGTTATTTTTGACATTTTTCATGGTGACACTTTTCATTTTTGACATTTAGCATTGTGACATTTGTCATTTGACATCTTTCACATTTGCTATCTTGAAATTTGTCATTTTTGACATTTTTCATGATGACACTTTTCATTTTTGACATTTAGCATTGTGATATTTGTCATTTGACTTCTTTGACATTTGCCATCTTGAAATTTGTTATTTTTGACATTTTTCATGGTGACACTTTTCATTTTTGACATTTAGCATTGTGACATTTTTCATTTGACATCTTTGACATTTGCCATCTTGAAATTTGTCATTTTTGACATTTAGCATTGTGACATTTGTCATTTGACAGCTTGGACATTTTCCATCTTGAAATTTGTCATTTTTGACATTTTTCATGGTGACACTTATTATTTTTGACATTTAGCATTGTGACATTTGTCAGTTTTGACATTTGCCATCTTGAAATTTGTCTTTTTTGACATTTTTCATGGTGACACTTTTCATTTTTGACTTTTAGCATTGTGACATTTGTCATTTGACATCTTTGACATTTGCCATCTTGAAATTTGTTATTTTTGACATTTTTCATGGTGACACTTTTCATTTTTGACATTTAGCATTGTGACATTTGTCATTTGACATCTTTGACATTTGCCATCTTGACATTTGTCATTTTTGACATTTTTCATGGTGACACTTTTCATTTTTGACATTTAGCATTGTGACATTTGTCATTTGACATCTTTGACATTTGCCATCTTGAAATTTGTTATTTTTGACATTTTTCATGGTGACACTTTTCATTTTTGACATTTAGCATTGTGACATTTGTCATTTGACATCTTGGACATTTGCCATCTTGAAATTTGTCATTTTTGACATTTTTCATGGTTACACTTATCATTTTTGACATTTAGCATTGTGACATTTGTCAGTTTTGACATCTTTGACATTTGCCATTTTGAAATTTGTTATTTTTGACATTTTTTATGGTGACACTTTTCATTTTTGACATTTAGCATTGTGACATTTGTCATTTGACATCTTTGACATTTGCCATCTTGAAATTTGTCATTTTTGACATTTTTTATGGTGACACTTTTCATTTTTGACATTTAGCATTGTGACATTTGTCATTTGACATCTTTGACATTTGCCATCTTGAAATTTGTCATTTTTGACATTTAGCATTGTGACATTTGTCATTTGACATCTTGGACATTTGCCATCTTGAAATTTGTTATTTTTGACATTTTTCATGGTGACACTTATCATTTTTGACATTTAGCATTGTGAAATTTGTCATTTGACATCTTTGACATTTGCCATCTTGAAATTTGTTATTTTTGACATTTTTCTTGGTGACACTTTTCATTTTTGACATTTGTCATTTGACATCTTTGACATTTGCCATCTTGAAATTTGTCATTTTTGACATTTAGCATTGTGACATTTGTCATTTGACATCTTGGACATTTGCCATCTTGAAATTTGTCATTTTTCATGGTGACACTTATCATTTTTGACATTTAGCATTGTGACATTTGTCAGTTTTGACATTTGCCATCTTGAAATTTGTCATTTTTGACATTTTTGATGGTGACACTTTTCATTTTTGACATTTAGCATTTTGACATTTGTCATTTGACATCTTTGACATTTGTCATCTTGAAATTTGTTATTTTTGACATTTTTCATGGTGACACTTTTCATTTTTGACATTTAGCATTGTGACATTTGTCATTTGACATCTTTGACATTTGCCATCTTGAAATTTGTTATTTTTGACATTTTTCATGGTGACACTTTTCATTTTTGACATTTAGCATTGTAACATTTGTCATTTGACATCTTTGACATTTGCCATCTTGAAATTTGTCATTTTTGACATTTAGCATTGTGACATTTGTCATTTGACATCTTGGACATTTGCCATTTTGAAATTTGTCATTTTTGACATTTTTCATGGTGACACTTATCATTTTTGACATTTAGCATTATGACATTTGTCAGTTTTGACATTTGCCATTTTAAAATTTGTCATTTTTGACATTTTTCATGGTGACACTTTTCATTTTTGACATTTAGCATTGTGACATTTGTCATTTGACATTTTTGACATTTGCCATCTTGAAATTTGTTATTTTTGACATTTTTCATGGTGACACTTTTCATTTTTGACATTTAGCATTGTGACATTTGTCATTTGACATCTTTGACATTTGCCATCTTAAAATTTGTCATTTTTGACATTTAGCATTGTGACATTTGTCATTTGACATCTTTGACATTTGCAATTTTGAAATTTTTTATTTTTGACATTTTTCATGGTGACACTTTTCATTTTTGACATTTAGCATTGTGACATTTGTCATTTGACATCTTTGACATTTGCCATGTTGAAATTTGTCATTTTTGACATTTTTCATGATGACACTTTTCATTTTTGACATTTAGCATTGTGATATTTGTCATTTGACATCTTTGACATTTGCCATCTTGAAATTTGTTATTTTTGACATTTTTCATGGTGACACTTTTCATTTTTGACATTTAGCATTGTGACATTTTTCATTTGACATCTTTGACATTTGCCATCTTGAAATTTGTCATTTTTGACATTTAGCATTGTGACATTTGTCATTTGACATCTTGGACATTTGCCATCTTGAAATTTGTCATTTTTGACATTTTTCATGGTGACACTTATTATTTTTGAAATTTAGCATTGTGACATTTGTCAGTTTTGACATTTGCCATCTTGAAATTTGTCATTTTTGACATTTTTCATGGTGACACTTTTCATTTTTGACTTTTAGCATTGTGACATTTGTCATTTGACATCTTTGACATTTGCCATCTTGAAATTTGTTATTTTTGACATTTTTCATGGTGACACTTTTCATTTTTGACATTTAGCATTGTGACATTTGTCATTTGACATCTTTGACATTTGCCATGTTGAAATTTGTCATTTTTGACATTTTTCATGGTGACACTTTTCATTTTTGACATTTAGCATTGTGACATTTGTCATTTGACATCTTTGACATTTACCATCTTGAAATTTGTCATTTTTGACATTAAGCATTGTGACATTTGTCATTTGACATCGTGGACATTTGCCATCTTGAAATTTGTCATTTTTGACATTTTTCATGGTGACACTTATCATTTTTGACATTTAGCATTATGACATTTGTCAGTTTTGACATTTGCCATCTTAAAATTTATCATTTTTGACATTTTTCATGGTGACACTTTTCATTTTTGACATTTAGCATTGTGACATTTGTCATTTGACATCTTTGACATTTGCCATCTTGAAATTTGTTATTTTTGACATTTTTTATGGTGACACTTTTCATTTTTGACATTTAGCATTGTGACATTTGTCATTTGACATCTTGGACATTTGCCATCTTGAAATTTGTCATTTTTGACATTTTTCATGGTGACACTTATCATTTTTGACATTTAGCATTATGGCATTTGTCAGTTTTGACATTTGCCATCTTAAAGTTTGTCATTTTTGACATTTTTCATGGTGACACTTATCATTTTTGACATTTAGCATTATGACATTTGTCAGTTTTGACATTTGCCATCTTGAAATTTGTTATTTTTGACATTTTTCATGGTGACACTTTTCATTTTTGACATTTAGCATTGTGACATTTGTCATTTGACATCTTTGACATTTGCCATCTTGAAATTTGTCATTTTTGACATTTTTCATGATGACACTTTTCATTTTTGACATTTAGCATTGTGATATTTGTCATTTGACATCTTTGACATTTGCCATCTTAAAATTTGTTATTTTTGACATTTTTCATGGTGACACTTTTCATTTTTGACATTTAGCATTGTGACATTTTTCATTTGACATCTTTGACATTTGCCATCTTGAAATTTGTCATTTTTGACATTTAGCATTGTGACATTTGTCATTTGACATCTTGGACATTTGCCATCTTGAAATTTGTCATTTTTGACATTTTTCATGGTGACACTTATTATTTTTGACATTTAGCATTGTGACATTTGTCAGTTTTGACATTTGCCATCTTGAAATTTGTCATTTTTGACATTTTTCATGGTGACACTTTTCATTTTTGACTTTTAGCATTGTGACATTTGTCATTTGACATCTTTGACATTTGCCATCTTGAAATTTGTTATTTTTGACATTTTTCATGGTGACACTTTTCATTTTTGACATTTAGCATTGTGACATTTGTCATTTGACATCTTTGACATTTGCTATTTTGAAATTTGTCATTTTTGACATTTTTCATGATGACACTTTTCATTTTTGACATTTAGCATTGTGATATTTGTCATTTGACTTCTTTGACATTTGCCATCTTGAAATTTGTTATTTTTGACATTTTTCATGGTGACACTTTTCATTTTTGACATTTAGCATTGTGACATTTTTCATTTGATATCTTTGACATTTGCCATCTTAAAATTTGTCATTTTTGACATTTAGCATTGTGACATTTGTCATTTGACATCTTGGACATTTTCCATCTTGAAATTTGTCATTTTTGACATTTTTCATGGTGACACTTATTATTTTTGACATTTAGCATTGTGACATTTGTCAGTTTTGACATTTGCCATTTTGAAATTTGTCATTTTTGACATTTTTCATGGTGACACTTTTCATTTTTGACTTTTAGCATTGTGACATTTGTCATTTGACATCTTTGACATTTGCCATCTTGAAATTTGTTATTTTTGACATTTTTCATGGTGACACTTTTCATTTTTGACATTTAGCATTGTGACATTTGTCATTTGACATCTTTGACATTTGCCATCTTGAAATTTGTCATTTTTGACATTTTTCATGGTGACACTTTTCATTTTTGACATTTAGCATTGTGACATTTGTCATTTGACATCTTTGACATTTGCCATCTTGAAATTTGTTATTTTTGACATTTTTCATGGTGACACTTTTCATTTTTGACATTTAGCATTGTGACATTTGTCATTTGACATCTTGGACATTTGCCATCTTGAAATTTGTCATTTTTGACATTTTTCATGGTGACACTTATCATTTTTGACATTTAGCATTGTGACATTTGTCAGTTTTGACATCTTTGACATTTGCCATCTTGAAATTTGTTATTTTTGACATTTTTTATGGTGACACTTTTCATTTTTGACATTTAGCATTGTGACATTTGTCATTTGACATCTTTGACATTTGCCATCTTGAAATTTGTCATTTTTGACATTTTTTATGGTGACACTTTTCATTTTTGACATTTAGCATTGTGACATTTGTCATTTGACATCTTTGACATTTGCCATCTTGAAATTTGTCATTTTTGACATTTAGCATTGTGACATTTGTCATTTGACATCTTGGACATTTGCCATCTTGAAATTTGTTATTTTTGACATTTTTCATGGTGACACTTATCATTTTTGACATTTAGCATTGTGACATTTGTCATTTGACATCTTGGACATTTGCCATCTTGAAATTTGTCATTTTTGACATTTTTCTTTTTGACACTTTTCATTTTTGACATTTAGCTTTGTGACATTTGTCATTTGACATCTTTGACATTTGCCATCTTGAAATTTGTCATTTTTGACATTTAGCATTGTGACATTTGTCATTTGACATCTTGGACATTTGCCATCTTGAAATTTGTCATTTTTGACATTTTTCATGGTGACACTTATCATTTTTGACATCTAGCATTGTGACATTTGTCAGTTTTGACATTTGCCATCTTGAAATTTGTCATTTTTGACATTTTTCATGGTGACACTTTTCATTTTTGACATTTAGCATTGTGACATTTGTCATTTGACATCTTTGACATTTGCCATCTTGAAATTTGTTATTTTTGACATTTTTCATGGTGACACTTTTCATTTTTGACATTTAGCATTGTGACATTTGTCATTTGACATCTTTGACATTTGCCATCTTGAAATTTGTCATTTTTGACATTTTTCATGGTGACACTTTTCATTTTTGACATTTAGCATTGTGACATTTGTCATTTGACATCTTTGACATTTGCCATCTTGAAATTTGTCATTTTTGACATTTGTCATTTGACATCTTGGACATTTGCCATCTTGAAATTTGTCATTTTTGACATTTTTCATGGTGACACTTATCATTTTTGACATTTAGCATTATGACATTTGCCATTTTAAAATTTGTCATTTTTGACATTTTTCATGGTGACACTTTTCATTTTTGACATTTAGCATTGTGACATTTGTCATTTGACATCTTTGACATTTGCCATCTTGAAATTTGTTATTTTTGACATTTTTCATGGTGACACTTTTCATTTTTGACATTTAGCATTGTGACATTTGTCATTTGACATCTTTGACATTTGCCATCTTAAAATTTGTCATTTTTGACATTTTTCATGGTGACACTTTTCATTTTTGACATTTAGCATTGTGACATTTGTCATTTGACATCTTTGACATTTGCCATCTTGAAATTTGTTATTTTTGACATTTTTCATGGTGACACCTTTCATTTTTGACATTTAGCATTGTGACATTTGTCATTTGACATCTTTGACATTTGCCATCTTAAAATTTGTCATTTTTGACATTTTTCATGATGACACTTTTCATTTTTGACATTTAGCATTGTGATATTTGTCATTTGCCATCTTGAAATTTGTCATTTTTGACATTTTTCATGGTGACACTTATCATTTTTGACATTTAGCATTATGACATTTGTCAGTTTTGACATTTGCCATCTTAAAATTTGTCATTTTTGACATTTTTCATGGTGACACTTATCATTTTTGACATTTAGCATTATGACATTTGTCAGTTTTGACATTTGCCATCTTAAAATTTGTCATTTTTGACATTTTTCATGGTGACACTTTTCATTTTTGACATTTAGCATTGTGACATTTGTCATTTGACATCTTTGACATTTGCCATCTTGAAATTTGTTATTTTTGACATTTTTCATGGTGACACTTTTCATTTTTGACATTTAGCATTGTGACATTTGTCATTTGACATCTTTGACATTTGCCATCTTGAAATTTGTCATTTTTGACATTTTTCATGATGACACTTTTCATTTTTGACATTTAGCATTGTGATATTTGTCATTTGACATCTTTGACATTTGCCATCTTGAAATTTGTTATTATTGACATTTTTCATGGTGACACTTTTCATTTTTGACATTTAGCATTGTGACATTTTTCATTTGACATCTTTGACATTTGCCATCTTGAAATTTGTCATTTTTGACATTTAGCATTGTGACATTTGTCATTTGACATCTTGGACATTTGCCATCTTGAAATTTGTCATTTTTGACATTTTTCATGGTGACACTTATTATTTTTGACATTTAGCATTGTGACATTTGTCAGTTTTGACATTTGCCATCTTGAAATTTGTCATTTTTGACATTTTTCATGGTGACACTTTTCATTTTTGACTTTTAGCATTGTGACATTTGTCATTTGACATCTTTGACATTTGCCATCTTGAAATTTGTTATTTTTGACATTTTTCATGGTGACACTTTTCATTTTTGACATTTAGCATTGTGACATTTGTCATTTGACATCTTTGACATTTGCCATCTTGAAATTTGTCATTTTTAACATTTTTCATGGTAACACTTTTCATTTTTGACATTTAGCATTGTGACATTTGTCATTTGACATCTTTGACATTTGCCATCTTGAAATTTGTCATTTTTGACATTAAGCATTGTGACATTTGTCATTTGACATCGTGGACATTTGCCATCTTGAAATTTGTCATTTTTGACATTTTTCATGGTGACACTTATCATTTTTGACATTTAGCATTATGACATTTGTCAGTTTTGACATTTGCCATCTTAAAATTTGTCATTTTTGACATTTTTCATGGTGACACTTTTCATTTTTGACATCTAGCATTGTGACATTTGTTGTTTGACATCTTTGACATTTGCCATCTTGAAATTTGTTATTTTTGACATTTTTCATGGTGACACTTTTCATTTTTGACATTTAGCATTGTGACATTTGTCATTTGACATCTTGGACATTTGCCATCTTGAAATTTGTCATTTTTGACATTTTTCATGGTGACACTTATCATTTTTGACATTTAGCATTGTGACATTTGTCAGTTTTGACATCTTTGACATTTGCTATCTTGAAATTTGTTATTTTTGACATTTTTTATGGTGACACTTTTCATTTTTGACATTTAGCATTGTGACATTTGTCATTTGACATCTTTGACATTTGCCATCTTGAAATTTGTCATTTTTGACATTTTTCATGGTGACACTTTTCATTTTTGACATTTAGCATTGTGACATTTGTCATTTGACATCTTTGACATTTGCCATCTTGAAATTTGTTATTTTTGACATTTTTCATGGTGACACTTTTCATTTTTGACATTTAGCATTGTGACATTTGTCATTTGACATCTTTGACATTTGCCATCTTGAAATTTGTCATTTTTGACATTTTTCATGGTGACACTTTTCATTTTTGACATTTAGCATTGTGACATTTGTCATTTGACATCTTTGACATTTGCCATCTTGAAATTTGTCATTTTTGACATTTAGCATTGTGACATTTGTCATTTGACATCTTGGACATTTGCCATCTTGAAATTTGTCATTTTTGACATTTTTCATGGTGACACTTATCATTTTTGACATTTAGCATTATGACATTTGTCAGTTTTGACATTTGCCATCTTAAAATTTGTCATTTTTGACATTTTTCATGGTGACACTTTTCATTTTTGACATTTAGCATTGTGACATTTGTCATTTGACATCTTTGACATTTGCCATCTTGAAATTTGTTATTTTTGACATTTTTCATGGTGACACTTTTCATTTTTGACATTTAGCATTGTGACATTTGTCATTTGACATCTTTGACATTTGCCATCTTGAAATATGTCATTTTTGACATTTTTTATGGTGACACTTTTCATTTTTGACATTTAGCATTGTGACATTTGTCATTTGACATCTTTGACATTTGCCATCTTGAAATTTGTTATTTTTGACATTTTTCATGGTGACACTTTTCATTTTTGACATTTAGCATTGTGACATTTGTCATTTGACATCTTTGACATTTGCCATCTTGAAATTTGTCATTTTTGACATTTTTCATGATGACACTTTTCATTTTTGACATTAAGCATTGTGATATTTGTCATTTGACATCTTTGACATTTGCCATCTTGAAATTTGTTATTTTTAACATTTTTCATGGTGACACTTTTCATTTTTGACATTTAGCATTGTGACATTTTTCATTTGACATCTTTGACATTTGCCATCTTGAAATTTGTCATTTTTGACATTTAGCATTGTGACATTTGTCATTTGACATCTTGGACATTTGCCATCTTGAAATTTGTCATTTTTGACATTTTTCATGGTGACACTTATCATTTTTGACATTTAGCATTGTGACATTTGTCAGTTTTGACATTTGCCATCTTGAAATTTGTCATTTTTGACATTTTTCATGGTGACACTTTTCATTTTTGACTTTTAGCATTGTGACATTTGTCATTTGACATCTTTGACATTTGCCATCTTGAAATTTGTTATTTTTGACATTTTTCATGGTGACACTTTTCATTTTTGACATTTAGCATTCTGACATTTGTCATTTGACATCTTTGACATTTGCCATCTTGAAATTTGTCATTTTTGACATTTTTCATGGTGACACTTTTCATTTTTGACATTTAGCATTGTGACATTTGTCATTTGACATCTTTGACATTTGCCATCTTGAAATTTGTCATTTTTGACATTAAGCATTGTGACATTTGTCATTTGACATCGTGGACATTTGCCATCTTGAAATTTGTCATTTTTGACATTTTTCATGGTGACACTTATCATTTTTGACATTTAGCATTATGACATTTGTCAGTTTTGACATTTGCCATCTTAAAATTTGTCATTTTTGACATTTTTCATGGTGACACTTTTCATTTTTGACATTTAGCATTGTGACATTTGTCATTTGACATCTTTTACATTTGCTATCTTGAAATTTGTTATTTTTGACATTTTTCATGGTGACACTTTTCATTTTTGACATTTAGCATTGTGACATTTGTCATTTGACATCTTGGACATTTGCCATCTTGAAATTTGTCATTTTTGACATTTTTCATGGTGACACTTATCATTTTTGACATTTAGCATTGTGACATTTGTCAGTTTTGACATCTTTGACATTTGCCATCTTGAAATTTGTTATTTTTGACATTTTTCATGATGACACTTTTCATTTTTGACATTTAGCATTGTGACATTTGTCATTTGACATCTTTGACATTTGCCATCTTGAAATTTGTCATTTTTGACATTTTTCATGGTGACACTTTTCATTTTTGACATTTAGCATTGTGACATTTGTCATTTGACATCTTTGACATTTGCCATCTTGAAATTTGTCATTTTTGACATTTAGCATTGTGACATTTGTCATTTGACATCTTGGACATTTGCCATCTTGAAATTTGTCATTTTTGACATTTTTTATGGTGACACTTATCATTTTTGACATTTAGCATTGTGACATTTGTCAGTTTTGACATTTGCCATCTTGTAATTTGTCATTTTTGACATTTTTCATGGTGACACTTTTCATTTTTGACATTTAGCATTGTGACATTTGTCATTTGACATCTTTGACATTTGCCATCTTGAAATTTGTTATTTTTGACATTTTTCATGGTGACACTTTTCATTTGTGACATTTAGCATTATGACATTTGTCATTTGACATCTTTGACATTTGCCATCTTAAAATTTGTCATTTTTGACATTTTTCATGGTGACACTTTTCATTTTTGACATTTAGCATTGTGATATTTGACATTTGCCATCTTGAAATTTGTCATTTTTGACATTTAGCATTGTGACATTTGTCATTTGACATCTTGGACATTTGCCATCTTGAAATTTGTCATTTTTGACATTTTTTATGGTGACACTTATCATTTTTGACATTTAGCATTGTGACATTTGTCAGTTTTGACATTTGCCATCTTGTAATTTGTCATTTTTGACATTTTTCATGGTGACACTTTTCATTTTTGACATTTAGCATTGTGACATTTGTCATTTGACATCTTTGACATTTGCCATCTTGAAATTTGTCATTTTTGACATTTAGCATTGTGACATTTGTCATTTGACATCTTGGACATTTGCCATCTTGAAATTTGTCATTTTTGACATTTTTTATGGTGACACTTATCATTTTTGACATTTAGCATTGTGACATTTGTCAGTTTTGACATTTGCCATCTTGTAATTTGTCATTTTTGACATTTTTCATGGTGACACTTTTCATTTTTGACATTTAGCATTGTGACATTTGTCATTTGACATCTTTGACATTTG
Source organism: Altica lythri (assembly GCA_964028335.1). NCBI lineage: Eukaryota > Metazoa > Arthropoda > Insecta > Coleoptera > Chrysomelidae > Altica > Altica lythri. The sequence continues at coordinate 8,403,214 of OZ034800.1, read as the reverse complement.
CCATCTTGAAATTTGTTATTTTTGACATTTTTCATGGTGACACTTTTCATTTGTGACATTTAGCATTATGACATTTGTCATTTGACATCTTTGACATTTGCCATCTTAAAATTTGTCATTTTTGACATTTTTCATGGTGACACTTTTCATTTTTGACATTTAGCATTGTGATATTTGTCATTTGACATCTTTGACATTTGCCATCTTGAAATTTGTTATTTTTGACATTTTTCATGGTGACACTTTTCATTTTTGACATTTAGCATTGTGACATTTGTCATTTGACATCTTTGACATTTGCCATCTTGAAATTTGTCATTTTTGACATTTTTCATGGTGACACTTTTCATTTTTGACATTTAGCATTGTGACATTTGTCATTTGACATCTTTGACATTTGCCATCTTGAAATTTGTCATTTTTGACATTTAGCATTGTGATATTTGTCATTTGACATCTTTGATATTTGCCATCTTGAAATTTGTCATTTTTGACATTTTTTATGGTGACACTTTTCATTTTTGACATTTAGCATTGTGACATTTGTCATTTGACATCTTTGACATTTGCCATCTTGAAATTTGTCATTTTTGACATTTTTCATGGTGACACTTTTCATTTGTGACATTTAGCATTGTGACATTTGTCATTTGACATTTGTCATTTGACATCTTTGACATTTGCCATCTTAAAATTTGTCATTTTTGACATTTTTCATGGTGACACTTTTCATTTTTGACATTTAGCATTGTGATATTTGTCATTTGACATCTTTGACATTTGCCATCTTGAAATTTGTTATTTTTGACATTTTTCATGGTGACACTTTTCATTTTTGACATTTAGCATTGTGACATTTGTCATTTGACATCTTTGACATTTGCCATCTTGAAATTTGTCATTTTTGACATTTTTCATGGTGACACTTTTCATTTTTGACATTTAGCATTGTGACATTTGTCATTTGACATCTTTGACATTTGCCATCTTGAAATTTGTCATTTTTGACATTTAGCATTGTGACATTTGTTATTTGACATCTTTGATATTTGCCATCTTAAAATTTGTCATTTTTGACATTTTTTATGGTGACACTTTTCATTTTTGACATTTAGCATTGTGACATTTGTCATTTGACATCTTTGACATTTGCCATCTTGAAATTTGTCATTTTTGACATTTTTCATGGTGACACTTTTCATTTTGGCATTTATCATTGTGACATTTGTCATTTGACATCTTTGACATTTGCCATCTTGAAATTTGTCATTATTGACATTTTTCATGGGGACACTTTTCATTTTTGACATTTAGCATTGTGACATTTGTCATTTGACATTTTTGACATTTGCCATCTTGAAATTTGTCATTTTTGACATTTTTCATGGTGACACTTTTCATTTTTGACATTTAGCATTGTGACATTTGTCATTTGACATCTTTGACATTTGCCATCTTGAAATTTGTCATTTTTGACATTTTTCATGGTGACACTTTTCATTTTTGACATTTAGCATTGTGACATTTGTCATTTGACATCTTGGACATTTGCCATCTTGAAATTTGTCATTTTTTACATTTTTCATGGTGACACTTATCATTTTTGACATTTAGCATTGTGACATTTGTCAGTTTTGACATCTTTGATATTTGCCATCTTGAAATTTGTCATTTTTGACATTTTTCATGGTGACACTTTTCATTTTTGACATTTAGCATTGTGACATTTGTTATTTGACATCTTTGACATTTGCCACTTCGAAATTTGTCATTTTTGACATTTTTCATGGTGACACTTTTCATTTTTGACATTTAGCATTGTGACATTTGTCATTTGACATCTTTGACATTTGCCATCTTGAAATTTGTCATTTTTGACATTTTTCATGGTGACACTTTTCATTTGTGACATTTAGCATTGTGACATTTGTCATTTGACATTTGTCATTTGACATCTTTGACATTTGCCATCTTAAAATTTGTCATTTTTGACATTTTTCATGGTGACACTTTTCATTTTTGACATTTAGCATTGTGATATTTGTCATTTGACATCTTTGACATTTGCCATCTTGAAATTTGTTATTTTTGACATTTTTCATGGTGACACTTTTCATTTTTGACATTTAGCATTGTGACATTTGTCATTTGACATCTTTGACATTTGCCATCTTGAAATTTGTCATTTTTGACATTTTTCATGGTGACACTTTTCATTTTTGACATTTAGCATTGTGACATTTGTCATTTGACATCTTTGACATTTGCCATCTTGAAATTTGTCATTTTTGACATTTAGCATTGTGACATTTGTTATTTGACATCTTTGATATTTGCCATCTTAAAATTTGTCATTTTTGACATTTTTTATGGTGACACTTTTCATTTTTGACATTTAGCATTGTGACATTTGTCATTTGACATCTTTGACATTTGCCATCTTGAAATTTGTCATTTTTGACATTTTTCATGGTGACACTTTTCATTTTGGCATTTATCATTGTGACATTTGTCATTTGACATCTTTGACATTTGCCATCTTGAAATTTGTCATTATTGACATTTTTCATGGGGACACTTTTCATTTTTGACATTTAGCATTGTGACATTTGTCATTTGACATTTTTGACATTTGCCATCTTGAAATTTGTCATTTTTGACATTTTTCATGGTGACACTTTTCATTTTTGACATTTAGCATTGTGACATTTGTCATTTGACATCTTTGACATTTGCCATCTTGAAATTTGTCATTTTTGACATTTTTCATAATGACACTTTTCATTTTTGACATTTAGCATTGTGACATTTGTCATTTGACATCTTGGACATTTGCCATCTTGAAATTTGTCATTTTTTACATTTTTCATGGTGACACTTATCATTTTTGACATTTAGCATTGTGACATTTGTCAGTTTTGACATCTTTGATATTTGCCATCTTGAAATTTGTCATTTTTGACATTTTTCATGGTGACACTTTTCATTTTTGACATTTAGCATTGTGACATTTGTTATTTGACATCTTTGACATTTGCCACTTCGAAATTTGTCATTTTTGACATTTTTCATGGTGACACTTTTCATTTTTGACATTTAGCATTGTGACATTTGTCATTTGACATCTTTGACATTTGCCATCTTGAAATTTGTTATTTTTGACATTTTTCATGTTGACACTTTTTATTTTTGACATTTAGCATTGTGTCATTTGTCATTTGACATCTTTGACATTTGCCATCTTGAAATTTGTCATTTTTGACATTTAGCATTGTGACATTTGTCATTTGACATCTTTGATATTTGCCATCTTGAAATTTGTCATTTTTGACATTTTTCATGGTGACACTTTTTATTTTTGACATTTAGCATTGTGACATTTGTCATTTGACATCTTTGACATTTGCCATCTTGAAATTTGTTATTTTTGACATTTTTCATGTTGACACTTTTTATTTTTGACATTTAGCATTGTGACATTTGTCATTTGACATCTTTGACATTTGCCATCTTAAAATTTGTCATTTTTGACATTTTTTATGGTGACACTTTTCATTTTTGACATTTAGCATTGTGACATTTGTCATTTGACATCTTTGACATTTGCCATCTTGAAATTTGTTATTTTTGACATTTTTCATGGTGACACTTTTCATTTTTGACATTTAGCATTGTGACATTTGTTATTTGACATCTTTGACATTTGCCATCTTGAAATTTGTCATTTTTGACATTTTTCATGGTGACACTTTTCATTTTTGACATTTAGCATTGTGACATTTGTCATTTGACATCTTTGACATTTGCCATCTTGAAATTTGTCATTTTTGACATTAAGCATTGTGACATTTGTCATTTGACATCTTTGATATTTGCCATCTTGAAATTTGTCATTTTTGACATTTTTCATAGTGACACTTTTCATTTTTGACATTTAGCATTGTGACATTTGTTATTTGACATCTTTGACATTTGCCATCTTGAAATTTGTCATTTTTAACATTTTTCATGGTGACACTTTTCATTTTTGACATTTAGCATTGTGACATTTGTCATTTGACATCTTTGACATTTGCCATCTTGAAATTTGTCATTTTTGACATTTAGCATTGTGACATTTGTCATTTGACATCTTGGACATTTGCCATCTTGAAATTTGTCATTTTTGACATTTTTCATGGTGACACTTATCATTTTTGACATTTAGCATTGTGACATTTGTCAGTTTTGACATCTTTGATATTTGCCATCTTGAAATTTGTTATTTTTGACATTTTTCATGGTGACACTTTTCATTTTTGACATTTAGCATTGTGACATTTGTCATTTGACATCTTTGACATTTGCCATCTTGAAATTTGTCATTTTTGACATTTTTCATGGTGACACTTTACATTTTTGACATTAAGCATTGTGACATTTGTCATTTGACATCTTTGACATTTGCCATCTTGAAATTTGTTATTTTTGACATTTTTCATGGTGACACTTTTCATTTTTGACATTTAGCATTGTGACATTTGTCATTTGACATCTTTGATATTTGCCATCTTGAAATTTGTCTTTTTTGACATTTTTCATGGTGACACTTTTCATTTTTGACATTTAGCATTGTGACATTTGTCATTTGACATCTTTGACATTTGCCATCTTGAAATTTGTCATTTTTGACATTTTTCACGGTGACACTTTGCATTTTTGACATTTAGCATTGTGACATTTGTCATTTGACATCTTAGACATTTGCCATCTTGAAATTTGTCATTTTTGACACTTTTCATTTTTGACATTTAGCATTGTGACATTTGTCATTTGACATCTTTGACATTTGCCATCTTGAAATTTGTCATTTTTGACATTTTTCATGGTGACACTTTTTATTTTTGACATTTAGCATTGTGACATTTGTCATTTGACATCTTGGACATTTGCCATCTTGAAATTTGTCATTTTTGACATTTTTCATGGTGACACTTATCATTTTTGACATTTAGCTTTGTGACATTTGTCAGTTTTGACATTTGCCATCTTGAAATTTGTCATTTTTGACATTTTTCATGGTGAAACTTTTCATTTTTAACATTTAACATTGTGACATTTGTCATTTGACATCTTTGACATTTGCCATCTTGAAATTTGTCATTTTTGACATTTTTCATGGTGACACTTTTCATTTTTGACATTTAGCATTGTGACATTTGTCATTTGACATCTTTGACATTTGCCATCTTGAAATTTGTCATTTTTGACATTTTTCATGGTGACACTTTTCATTTTTGACATTTAGCATTGTGACATTTGTCATTTGACATCTTTGACATTTGCCATCTTGAAATTTGTCATTTTTGACATTTTTCATGGTGACACTTTTCATTTTTGACATTTAGCATTGTGACATTTGTCATTTGACATCTTTGACATTTGCCATCTTGAAATTTGTCATTTTTGACATTTTTCATGGTGACACTTTTCATTTTTGACATTTAGCATTGTGACATTTGTCATTTGACATCTTTGACATTTGCCATCTTGAAATTTGTCATTTTTGACATTTTTCATGGTGACACTTTTCATTTTTGACATTTAGCATTGTGACATTTGTCATTTGACATCTTTGACATTTGCCATCTTGAAATTTGTCATTTTTGACATTTTTCATGGTGACACTTTTCATTTTTGACATTTAGCATTGTGACATTTGTCATTTGACATCTTTGACATTTGCCATCTTGAAATTTGTTATTTTTGACATTTTTCATGGTGACACTTTACATTTTTGACATTTAGCATTGTGACATTTGTCATTTGACATCTTTGACATTTGCCATCTTGAAATTTGTTATTTTTGACATTTTTCATGGTGACACTTTTCATTTTTGACATTTAGCATTGTGACATTTGTCATTTGACATCTTTGATATTTGCCATCTTGAAATTTGTCTTTTTTGACATTTTTCATGGTGACACTTTTCATTTTTGACATTTAGCATTGTGACATTTGTCATTTGACATCTTTGACATTTGCCATCTTGAAATTTGTCATTTTTGACATTTTTCACGGTGACACTTTGCATTTTTGACATTTAGCATTGTGACATTTGTCATTTGACATCTTAGACATTTGCCATCTTGAAATTTGTCATTTTTGACACTTTTCATTTTTGACATTTAGCATTGTGACATTTGTCATTTGACATCTTTGACATTTGCCATCTTGAAATTTGTCATTTTTGACATTTTTCATGGTGACACTTTTTATTTTTGACATTTAGCATTGTGACATTTGTCATTTGACATCTTGGACATTTGCCATCTTGAAATTTGTCATTTTTGACATTTTTCATGGTGACACTTATCATTTTTGACATTTAGCTTTGTGACATTTGTCAGTTTTGACATTTGCCATCTTGAAATTTGTCATTTTTAACATTTTTCATGGTGACACTTTTCATTTTTGACATTTAGCATTGTGACATTTGTCATTTGACATCTTTGACATTTGCCATCTTGAAATTTGTCATTTTTGACATTTTTCATGGTGACACTTTTCATTTTTGACATTTAGCATTGTGACATTTGTCATTTGACATCTTTGACATTTGCCATCTTGAAATTTGTCATTTTTGACATTTTTCATGGTGACACTTTTCATTTTTGACATTTAGCATTGTGACATTTGTCATTTGACATCTTTGACATTTGCCATCTTGAAATTTGTCATTTTTGACATTTTTCATGGTGACACTTTTCATTTTTGACATTTAGCATTGTGACATTTGTCATTTGACATCTTTGACATTTGCCATCTTGAAATTTGTTATTTTTGACATTTTTCATGGTGACACTTTTCATTTTTGACATTTAGCATTGTGACATTTGTCATTTGACATCTTTGACATTTGCCATCTTGAAATTTGTCATTTTTGACATTTTTCATGGTGACACTTTTCATTTTTGACATTTAGCTTTGTGACATTTGTCATTTGACATCTTTGACATTTGCCATCTTGAAATTTGTCATTTTTGACATTTTTCATGGTGACACTTTTCATTTTTGACATTTAGCATTGTGACATTTGTCATTTGACATCTTTGACATTTGCCATCTTGAAATTTGTCATTTTTGACATTTTTCATGATGACACTTTTCATTTTTGACATTAAGCATTGTGATATTTGTCATTTGACATCTTTGACATTTGCCATCTTGAAATTTGTTATTTTTAACATTTTTCATGGTGACACTTTTCATTTTTGACATTTAGCATTGTGACATTTTTCATTTGACATCTTTGACATTTGCCATCTTGAAATTTGTCATTTTTGACATGTAGCATTGTGACATTTGTCATTTGACATCTTGGACATTTGCCATCTTGAAATTTGTCATTTTTGACATTTTTCATGGTGACACTTATCATTTTTGACATTTAGCATTGTGACATTTGTCAGTTTTGACATTTGCCATCTTGAAATTTGTCATTTTTGACATTTTTCATGGTGACACTTTTCATTTTTGACTTTTAGCATTGTGACATTTGTCATTTGACATCTTTGACATTTGCCATCTTTGACATTTGCCATCTTGAAATTTGTTATTTTTGACATTTTTCATGGTGACACTTTTCATTTTTGACATTTAGCATTGTGACATTTGTCATTTGACATCTTTGACATTTGCCATCTTGAAATTTGTCATTTTTGACATTTTTCATGGTGACACTTTTCATTTTTGACATTTAGCATTGTGACATTTGTCATTTGACATCTTTGACATTTGACATCTTGAAATTTGTCATTTTTGACATTAAGCATTGTGACATTTGTCATTTGACATCGTGGACATTTGCCATCTTGAAATTTGTCATTTTTGACATTTTTCATGGTGACACTTATCATTTTTGACATTTAGCATTATGACATTTGTCAGTTTTGACATTTGCCATCTTAAAATTTGTCATTTTTGACATTTTTCATGGTGACACTTTTCATTTTTGACATTTAGCATTGTGACATTTGTCATTTGACATCTTTGACATTTGCCATCTTGAAATTTGTTATTTTTGACATTTTTCATGGTGACACTTTTCATTTTTGACATTTAGCATTGTGACATTTGTCATTTGACATCTTGGACATTTGCCATCTTGAAATTTGTCATTTTTGACATTTTTCATGGTGACACTTATCATTTTTGACATTTAGCATTGTGACATTTGTCAGTTTTGACATCTTTGACATTTGCCATCTTGAAATTTGTTATTTTTGACATTTTTCATGGTGACACTTTTCATTTTTGACATTTAGCATTGTGACATTTGTCATTTGACATCTTTGACATTTGCCATCTTGAAATTTGTCATTTTTGACATTTTTCATGGTGACACTTTTCATTTTTGACATTTAGCATTGTGACATTTGTCATTTGACATCTTTGACATTTGCCATCTTAAAATTTGTCATTTTTGACATTTAGCATTGTGACATTTGTCATTTGACATCTTGGACATTTGCCATCTTGAAATTTGTCATTTTTGACATTTTTTATGGTGACACTTATCATTTTTGACATTTAACATTGTGACATTTGTCAGTTTTGACATTTGCCATCTTGTAATTTGTCATTTTTGACATTTTTCATGGTGACACTTTTCATTTTTGACATTTAGCATTGTGACATTTGTCATTTGACAGCTTTGACATTTGCCATCTTGAAATTTGTTATTTTTGACATTTTTCATGGTGACACTTTTCATTTGTGACATTTAGCATTGTGACATTTGTCATTTGACATCTTTGACATTTGCCATCTTGAAATTTGTTATTTTTGACATATTTTATGGTGACACTTATCATTTTTGACATTTAGCATTGTGACATTTGTCATTTGACATTTTTGACATTTGCCATCTTAAAATTTGTCATTTTTGACATTTTTCATGGTGACACTTTTCATTTTTGACATTTAGCATTGTGATATTTGTCATTTGACATCTTTGACATTTGCCATCTTGAAATTTGTTATTTTTGACATTTTTCATGGTGACACTTTTCATTTTTGACATTTAGCATTGTGACATTTGTCATTTGACATCTTTGACATTCGCCATGTTAAAATTTGTCATTTTTGACATTTTTCATGGTGACACTTTTCATTTTTGACATTTAGCATTGTGACATTTGTCATTTGACATCTTTGACATTTGTCATCTTGAAATTTGTCATTTTTGACATTTAGCATTGTGATATTTGTCATTTGACATCTTTGATATTTGCCATCTTGAAATTTGTCATTTTTGACATTTTTTATGGTGACACTTTTCATTTTTGACATTTAGCATTGTGACATTTGTCATTTGACATCTTTGACATTTGCCATCTTGAAATTTGTCATTTTTGACATTTTTCATGGTGACACTTTTCATTTGTGACATTTAGCATTGTGACATTTGTCATTTGACATCTTTGACATTTGCCATCTTAAAATTTGTCATTTTTGACATTTTTCATGGTGACACTTTTCATTTTTGACATTTAGCATTGTGATATTTGTCATTTGACATCTTTGACATTTGCCATCTTGAAATTTGTTATTTTTGACATTTTTCATGGTGACACTTTTCATTTTTGACATTTAGCATTGTGACATTTGTCATTTGACATCTTCGACATTTGCCATCTTGAAATTTGTTATTTTTAACATTTTTCATGGTGACACTTTTCATTTTTGACATTTAGCATTGTGACATTTTTCATTTGACATCTTTGACATTTGCCATCTTGAAATTTGTCATTTTTGACATTTAGCATTGTGACATTTGTCATTTGACATCTTGGACATTTGCCATCTTGAAATTTGTCATTTTTGACATTTTTCATGGTGCCACTTATCATTTTTGACATTTAGCATTGTGACATTTGTCAGTTTTGACATTTGCCATCTTGAAATTTGTCATTTTTGACATTTTTCATGGTGACACTTTTCATTTTTGACTTTTAGCATTGTGACATTTGTCATTTGACATCTTTGACATTTGCCATCTTTGACATTTGCCATCTTGAAATTTGTTATTTTTGACATTTTTCATGGTGACACTTTTCATTTTTGACATTTAGCATTGTGACATTTGTCATTTGACATCTTTGACATTTGCCATCTTGAAATTTGTCATTTTTGACATTTTTCATGGTGACACTTTTCATTTTTGACATTTAGCATTGTGACATTTGTCATTTGACATCTTTGACATTTGCCATCTTGAAATTTGTCATTTTTGACATTAAGCATTGTGACATTTGTCATTTGACATCGTGGACATTTGCCATCTTGAAATTTGTCATTTTTGACATTTTTCATGGTGACACTTATCATTTTTGACATTTAGCATTATGACATTTGTCAGTTTTGACATTTGCCATCTTAAAATTTGTCATTTTTGACATTTTTCATGGTGACACTTTTCATTTTTGACATTTAGCATTGTGACATTTGTCATTTGACATCTTTGACATTTGCCATCTTGAAATTTGTTATTTTTGACATTTTTCATGGTGACACTTTTCATTTTTGACATTTAGCATTGTGACATTTGTCATTTGACATCTTGGACATTTGCCATGTTGAAATTTGTCATTTTTGACATTTTTCATGGTGACACCTATCATTTTTGACATTTAGCATTGTGACATTTGTCAGTTTTGACATCTTTGACATTTGCCATCTTGAAATTTGTTATTTTTGACATTTTTCATGGTGACACTTTTCATTTTTGACATTTAGCATTGTGACATTTGTCATTTGACATCTTTGACATTTGCCATCTTGAAATTTGTCATTTTTGACATTTTTCATGGTGACACTTTTCATTTTTGACATTTAGCATTGTGACATTTGTCATTTGACATCTTTGACATTTGCCATCTTGAAATTTGTCATTTTTGACATTTAGCATTGTGACATTTGTCATTTGACATCTTGGACATTTGCCATCTTGAAATTTGTCATTTTTGACATTTTTTATGGTGACACTTATCATTTTTGACATTTAGCATTGTGACATTTGTCAGTTTTGACATTTGCCATCTTGTAATTTGTCATTTTTGACATTTTTCATGGTGACACTTTTCATTTTTGACATTTAGCATTGTGACATTTGTCATTTGACATCTTTGACATTTGCCATCTTGAAATTTGTTATTTTTGACATTTTTCATGGTGACACTTTTCATTTGTGACATTTAGCATTGTGACATTTGTCATTTGACATCTTTGACATTTGCCATCTTGAAATTTGTTATTTTTGACATATTTTATGGTGACACTTATCATTTTTGACATTTAGCATTGTGACATTTGTCATTTGACATCTTTGACATTTGCCATCTTAAAATTTGTCATTTTTGACATTTTTCATGGTGACACTTTTCATTTTTGACATTTAGCATTGTGATATTTGTCATTTGACATCTTTGACATTTGCCATCTTGAAATTTGTTATTTTTGACATTTTTCATGGTGACACTTTTCATTTTTGACATTTCGCATTGTGACATTTGTCATTTGACATCTTTGACATTTGCCATCTTGAAATTTGTCATTTTTGACATTTTTCATGGTGACACTTTTCATTTTTGACATTTAGCATTGTGACATTTGTCATTTGACATCTTTGACATTTGCCATCTTGAAATTTGTCATTTTTGACATTTAGCATTGTGATATTTGTCATTTGACATCTTTGATATTTGCCATCTTGAAATTTGTAATTTTTGACATTTTTTATGGTGACACTTTTCATTTTTGACATTTAGCATTGTGACATTTGTCATTTGACATCTTTGACATTTGCCATCTTGAAATTTGTCATTTTTGACATTTTTCATGGTGACACTTTTCATTTGTGACATTTAGCATTGTGACATTTGTCATTTGACATCTTTGACATTTGCCATCTTAAAATTTGTCATTTTTGACATTTTTCATGGTGACACTTTTCATTTTTGACATTTAGCATTGTGATATTTGTCATTTGACATCTTTGACATTTGCCATCTTGAAATTTGTTATTTTTGACATTTTTCATGGTGACACTTTTCATTTTTGACATTTAGCATTGTGACATTTGTCATTTGACATCTTTGACATTTGCCATCTTGAAATTTGTCATTTTTGACATTTTTCATGGTGACACTTTTCATTTTTGACATTTAGCATTGTGACATTTGTCATTTGACATCTTTGACATTTGCCATCTTGAAATTTGTCATTTTTGACATTTAGCATTGTGACATTTGTTATTTGACATCTTTGATATTTGCCATCTTAAAATTTGTCATTTTTGACATTTTTTATGGTGACACTTTTCATTTTTGACATTTAGCATTGTGACATTTGTCATTTGACATCTTTGACATTTGCCATCTTGAAATTTGTCATTTTTGACATTTTTCATGGTGACACTTTTCATTTTGGCATTTATCATTGTGACATTTGTCATTTGACATCTTTGACATTTGCCATCTTGAAATTTGTCATTATTGACATTTTTCATGGGGACACTTTTCATTTTTGACATTTAGCATTGTGACATTTGTCATTTGACATTTTTGACATTTGCCATCTTGAAATTTGTCATTTTTGACATTTTTCATGGTGACACTTTTCATTTTTGACATTTAGCATTGTGACATTTGTCATTTGACATCTTTGACATTTGCCATCTTGAAATTTGTCATTTTTGACATTTTTCATGGTGACACTTTTCATTTTTGACATTTAGCATTGTGACATTTGTCATTTGACATCTTGGACATTTGCCATCTTGAAATTTGTCATTTTTGACATTTTTCATTTTGACACTTATCATTTTTGACATTTAGCATTGTGACATTTGTCAGTTTTGACATCTTTGATATTTGCCATCTTGAAATTTGTCATTTTTGACATTTTTCATGGTGACACTTTTCATTTTTGACATTTAGCATTGTGACATTTGTTATTTGACATCTTTGACATTTGCCACCTTGAAATTTGTCATTTTTGACATTTTTCATGGTGACACTTTTCATTTTTGACATTTAGCATTGTGACATTTGTCATTTGACATCTTTGACATTTGCCATCTTGAAATTTGTTATTTTTGACATTTTTCATGTTGACACTTTTTATTTTTGACATTTAGCATTGTGTCATTTGTCATTTCACATCTTTGACATTTGCCATCTTGAAATTTGTCATTTTTGACATTTAGCATTGTGACATTTGTCATTTGACATCTTTGATATTTGCCATCTTGAAATTTGTCATTTTTGACATTTTTCATGGTGACACTTTTTATTTTTGACATTTAGCATTGTGACATTTGTCATTTGACATCTTTGACATTTGCCATCTTGAAATTTGTTATTTTTGACATTTTTCATGTTGACACTTTTTATTTTTGACATTTAGCATTGTGACATTTGTCATTTGACATCTTTGACATTTGCCATCTTAAAATTTGTCATTTTTGACATTTTTTATGGTGACACTTTTCATTTTTGACATTTAGCATTGTGACATTTGTCATTTGACATCTTTGACATTTGCCATCTTGAAATTTGTTATTTTTGACATTTTTCATGGTGACACTTTTCATTTTTGACATTTAGCATTGTGACATTTGTTATTTGACATCTTTGACATTTGCCATCTTGAAATTTGTCATTTTTGACATTTTTCATGGTGACACTTTTCATTTTTGACATTTAGCATTGTGACATTTGTCATTTGACATCTTTGACATTTGCCATCTTGAAATTTGTCATTTTTGACATTAAGCATTGTAACATTTGTCATTTGACATCTTTGATATTTGCCATCTTGAAATTTGTCATTTTTGACATTTTTCATAGTGACACTTTTCATTTTTGACATTTAGCATTGTGACATTTGTTATTTGACATCTTTGACATTTGCCATCTTGAAATTTGTCATTTTTAACATTTTTCATGGTGACACTTTTCATTTTTGACATTTAGCATTGTGACATTTGTAATTTGACATCTTTGACATTTGCCATCTTGAAATTTGTAATTTTTGACATTTAGTATTGTGACATTTGTCATTTGACATCTTGGACATTTGCCATCTTGAAATTTGTCATTTTTGACATTTTTCATGGTGACACTTATCATTTTTGACATTTAGCATTGTGAGATTTGTCAGTTTTGACATCTTTGATATTTGCCATCTTGAAATTTGTTATTTTTGACATTTTTCATGGTGACACTTTTCATTTTTTACATTTAGCATTGTGACATTTGTCATTTGACATCTTTGACATTTGCCATCTTGAAATTTGTCATTTTTGACATTTTTCATGGTGACACTTTACATTTTTGACATTTAGCATTGTGACATTTGTCATTTGACATCTTTGACATTTGCCATCTTGAAATTTGTTATTTTTGACATTTTTCATGGTGACACTTTTCATTTTTGACATTTAGCATTGTGACATTTGTCATTTGACATCTTTGATATTTGCCATCTTGAAATTTGTCTTTTTTGACATTTTTCATGGTGACACTTTTCATTTTTGACATTTAGCATTGTGACATTTGTCATTTGACATCTTTGACATTTGCCATCTTGAAATTTGTCATTTTTGACATTTTTCACGGTGACACTTTGCATTTTTGACATTTAGCATTGTGACATTTGTCATTTGACATCTTAGACATTTGCCATCTTGAAATTTGTCATTTTTGACACTTTTCATTTTTGACATTTAGCATTGTGACATTTGTCATTTGACATCTTTGACATTTGCCATCTTCAAATTTGTCATTTTTGACATTTTTCATGGTGACACTTTTTATTTTTGACATTTAGCATTGTGACATTTGTCATTTGACATCTTGGACATTTGCCATCTTGAAATTTGTCATTTTTGACATTTTTCATGGTGACACTTATCATTTTTGACATTTAGCTTTGTGACATTTGTCAGTTTTGACATTTGCCATCTTAAAATTTGTCATTTTTGACATTTTTCATAGTGACACTTTTCATTTTTGACATTTACCATTGTGACATTTGTCATTTGACATCTTTGACATTTGCCATCTTGAAATTTGTCATTTTTGACATTTTTCATGGTGACACTTTTCATTTTTGACATTTAGCATTGTGACATTTGTCATTTGACATCTTTGACATTTGCCATCTTGAAATTTGTCATCTTTGACATTTTTCATGGTGACACTTTTCATTTTTGACATTTAGCATTGTGACATTTGTCATTTGACATCTTTGACATTTGCCATCTTGAAATTTGTCATTTTTGACATTTTTCATGGTGACACTTTTCATTTTTGACATTTAGCATTGTGACATTTGTCATTTGACATCTTTGACATTTGCCATCTTGAAATTTGTTATTTTTGACATTTTTCATGGTGACACTTTTCATTTTTGACATTTAGCATTGTGACATTTGTCATTTGACATCTTTGACATTTGCCATCTTGAAATTTGTCATTTTTGACATTTTTCATGGTGACACTTTTAATTTTTGACATTTATCTTTGTGACATTTGTCATTTGACATCTTTGACATTTGCCATCTTGAAATTTGTCATTTTTGACATTTAGCATTGTGACATTTGTCATTTGACATCTTGGACATTTGCCATCTGGAAATTTGTCATTTTTGACATTTTTCATGGTGACACTTATCATTTTTGACATTTAGCATTGTGACATTTGTCAGTTTTGACATTTGCCATCTTGAAATTTGTCATTTTTGACATTTTTCGTGGTGACACTTTTCATTTTTGACATTTAGGATTGTGACATTTGTCATTTGACATCTTTGATATTTGCCATCTTGAAATTTGTTATTTTTGACATTTTTCATGGTGACACTTTTTATTTTTGACATTTAGCATTGTGACATTTGTCATTTGACATCTTTGACATTTTCCATCTTGAAATTTGTCATTTTTGACATTTTTCATGGTGACACTTTTCATTTTTGACATTTAGCATTGTGACATTTGTCATTTGACATCTTTGACATTTGCCATCTTGAAATTTGTTATTTTTGACATTTTTCATGGTGACACTTTTCATTTTTGACATTTAGCATTGTGACATTTGTCATTTGACATCTTTGACATTTGCCATCTTGAAATTTGTCATTTTTGACATTTTTCACGGTGACACTTTGCATTTTTGACATTTAGCATTGTGACATTTGTCTTTTGACATCTTAGACATTTGCCATCTTGAAATTTGTCATTTTTGACACTTTTCATTTTTGACATTTAGCATTGTGACATTTGTCATTTGACATCTTTGACATTTGCCATCTTGAAATTTGTCATTTTTGACATTTTTCATGGTGACACTTTTTATTTTTGACATTTAGCATTGTGACATTTGTCATTTGACATCTTGGACATTTGCCATCTTGAAATTTGTCATTTTTGACATTTTTCATGGTGACACTTATCATTTTTGACATTTAGCTTTGTGACATTTGTCAGTTTTGACATTTGCCATCTTGAAATTTGTCATTTTTGACATTTTTCATAGTGACACTTTTCATTTTTTACATTTAGCATTGTGACATTTGTCATTTGACATCTTTGACATTTGCCATCTTGAAATTTGTCATTTTTGACATTTTTCATGGTGACACTTTTTATTTTTGACATTTAGCATTGTGACATTTGTCATTTGACATCTTTGACATTTGCCATCTTGAAATTTGTCATTTTTGACATTTTTCATGGTGACACTTTTCATTTTTGACATTTAGCATTGTGACATTTGTCATTTGACATCTTTGACATTTGCCATCTTGAAATTTGTCATTTTTGACATTTTTCATGGTGACACTTTTCATTTTTGACATTTAGCATTGTGACATTTGTCATTTGACATCTTTGACATTTGCCATCTTGAAATTTGTTATTTTTGACATTTTTCATGGTGACACTTTTCATTTTTGACATTTAGCATTGTGACATTTGTCATTTGACATCTTTGACATTTGCCATCTTGAAATTTGTCATTTTTGACATTTAGCATTGTGACATTTGTCATTTGACATCTTGGACATTTGCCATCTGGAAATTTGTCATTTTTGACATTTTTCATGGTGACACTTATCATTTTTGACATTTAGCATTGTGACATTTGTCAGTTTTAACATTTGCCATCTTGAAATTTGTCATTTTTGACATTTTTCGTGGTGACACTTTTCATTTTTGACATTTAGGATTGTGACATTTGTCATTTGACATCTTAGACATTTGCCATCTTGAAATTTGTCATTTTTGACACTTTTCATTTTTGACATTTAGCATTGTGACATTTGTCATTTGACATCTTTGACATTTGCCATCTTGAAATTTGTCATTTTTGACATTTTTCATGGTGACACTTTTTATTTTTGACATTTAGCATTGTGACATTTGTCATTTGACATCTTGGACATTTGCCATCTTGAAATTTGTCATTTTTGACATTTTTCATGGTGACACTTATCATTTTTGACATTTAGCTTTGTGACATTTGTCAGTTTTGACATTTGCCATCTTGAAATTTGTCATTTTTGACATTTTTCATGGTGACACTTATCATTTTTGACATTTAGCATTGTGACATTTGTCAGTTTTGACATTTGCCATCTTGAAATTTGTCATTTTTGACATTTTTCGTGGTGACACTTATCATTTTTGACATTTAGCATTGTGACATTTGTCAGTTTTGACATTTGCCATCTTGAAATTTGTCATTTTTGACATTTTTCGTGGTGACACTTTTCATTTTTGACATTTAGCATTGTGACATTTGTCATTTGACATCTTGGACATTTGCCATCTTGAAATTTGTCATTTTTGAGATTTTTCATGGTGACACTTATCATTTTTGACATTTAGCTTTGTGACATTTGTCAGTTTTGACATTTGCCATCTTGAAATTTGTCATTTTTGACATTTTTCATAGTGACACTTTTCATTTTTTACATTTAGCATTGTGACATTTGTCATTTGACATCTTTGACATTTGCCATCTTGAAATTTGTCATTTTTGACATTTTTCATGGTGACACTTTTTATTTTTGACATTTAGCATTGTGACATTTGTCATTTGACATCTTTGACATTTGCCATCTTGAAATTTGTCATTTTTGACATTTTTCATGGTGACACTTTTCATTTTTGACATTTAGCATTGTGACATTTGTCATTTGACATCTTTGACATTTGCCATCTTGAAATTTGTCATTTTTGACATTTTTCATGGTGACACTTTTTATTTTTGACATTTAGCATTGTGACATTTGTCATTTGACATCTTGGACATTTGCCATCTTGAAATTTGTCATTTTTGACATTTTTCATGGTGACACTTATCATTTTTGACATTTAGCTTTGTGACATTTGTCAGTTTTGACATTTGCCATCTTGAAATTTGTCATTTTTGACATTTTTCATGGTGACACTTATCATTTTTGACATTTAGCATTGTGACATTTGTCAGTTTTGACATTTGCCATCTTGAAATTTGTCATTTTTGACATTTTTCGTGGTGACACTTATCATTTTTGACATTTAGCATTGTGACATTTGTCAGTTTTGACATTTGCCATCTTGAAATTTGTCATTTTTGACATTTTTCGTGGTGACACTTTTCATTTTTGACATTTAGCATTGTGACATTTGTCATTTGACATCTTGGACATTTGCCATCTTGAAATTTGTCATTTTTGAGATTTTTCATGGTGACACTTATCATTTTTGACATTTAGCTTTGTGACATTTGTCAGTTTTGACATTTGCCATCTTGAAATTTGTCATTTTTGACATTTTTCATAGTGACACTTTTCATTTTTTACATTTAGCATTGTGACATTTGTCATTTGACATCTTTGACATTTGCCATCTTGAAATTTGTCATTTTTGACATTTTTCATGGTGACACTTTTTATTTTTGACATTTAGCATTGTGACATTTGTCATTTGACATCTTTGACATTTGCCATGTTGAAATTTGTCATTTTTGACATTTTTCATGGTGACACTTTTCATTTTTGACATTTAGCATTGTGACATTTGTCATTTGACATCTTTGACATTTGCCATCTTGAAATTTGTCATTTTTGACATTTTTCATGGTGACACTTTTCATTTTTGACATTTAGCATTGTGACATTTGTCATTTGACATCTTTGACATTTGCCATCTTGAAATTTGTCATTATTGACATTTTTCATGGGGACACTTTTCATTTTTGACATTTAGCATTGTGACATTTGTCATTTGACATCTTTGACATTTGCCATCTTGAAATTTGTCATTTTTGACATTTTTCATGGTGACACTTTTCATTTTTGACATGTAGCATTGTGACATTTGTCATTTGACATCTTTGACATTTGCCATCTTAAAATTTGTCATTTTTGACATTTTTCATGGTGACACTTATCATTTGTGACATTAAGCATTGTGACATTTGTCATTTGACATGTTTGACATTTGCCATCTTGAAATTTGTCATTTTTGACATTTTTCATGGTGACACTTTTCATTTTTGACATTTAGTATTGTGACATTTGTCATTTGACATCTTTTACATTTGCCATCTTGAAATTTGTTATTTTTGACATTTAGCATTGTGACATTTGTCATTTGACATCTTGGACATTTGCCATCTTGAAATTTGTCATTTTTGACATTTTTCATGGTGACACTTATCATTTTTGACATTTAGCATTGTGACATTTGTCAGTTTTGACATTTGCCATCTTGAAATTTGT
Source organism: Altica lythri (assembly GCA_964028335.1). Classification (NCBI taxonomy): domain Eukaryota; kingdom Metazoa; phylum Arthropoda; class Insecta; order Coleoptera; family Chrysomelidae; genus Altica; species Altica lythri. The sequence continues at coordinate 8,383,400 of OZ034800.1, read as the reverse complement.
CATTTTTGACATTTTTCGTGGTGACACTTTTCAATTTTGACATTTAGGATTGTGACATTTGTCATTTGACATCTTTGACATTTGCCATCTTGAAATTTGTTATTTTTGACATTTTTCATGGTGACACTTTTCATTTTTGACATTTAGCATTGTGACATTTGTCATTTGACATCTTTGACATTTTCCATCTTAAAATTTGTCATTTTTGACATTTTTCATGGTGACACTTTTCATTTTTGACATTTAGCATTGTGACATTTGTCATTTGACATCTTTGACATTTGCCATCTTGAAATTTGTTATTTTTGACATTTTTCATGGTGACACTTTTCATTTTTGACATTTAGCATTGTGACATTTGTCATTTGACATCTTTGACATTTGCCATCTTGAAATTTGTCATTTTTGACATTTTTCATGGTGAGACTTTTCATTTTTGACATTTAGCATTGTGACATTTGTCATTTGACATCTTTGACATTTGCTATCTTAAAATTTGTCATTTTTGACATTTAGCATTGTGACATTTGTCATTTGACATCTTTGATATTTGCCATCTTGAAATTTGTCATTTTTGACATTTAGCATTGTGACATTTGTCATTTGACATCTTGGACATTTGCCATCTTGAAATTTGTCATTTTTGACATTTTTCATGGTGACACTTATCATTTTTGACATTTAGCATTGTGACATTTGTCATTTGACATCTTTGATATTTGCCATCTTGAAATTTGTCATTTTTGACATTTTTCATGGTTACACTTTTCATTTTTGACATTTAGCATTGTGACATTTGTCATTTGACATCTTTGACATTTGCCATCTTGAAATTTGTCATTTTTGACATTTTTCATGGTGACACTTTTCATTTTTGACATTTAGCATTGTGACATTTGTCATTTGACATCTTTGACATTTGCCATCTTGAAATTTGTCATTTTTGACATTTAGCATTGTGACATTTGTCATTTGACATCTTGGACATTTGCCATCTTGAAATTTGTCATTTTTGACATTTTTCATGGTGACACTTATCATTTTTGACATTTAGCATTGTGACATTTGTCATTTGACATCTTTGACATTTGCCATCTTGAAATTTGTCATTTTTGACATTTAGCATTGTGACATTTGTCATTTGACATCTTTGACATTTGCCATCTTGAAATTTGTTATTTTTGACATTTTTCATGGTGACACTTTTCATTTTTGACATTTAGCATTGTGACATTTGTCATTTGACATCTTTGACATTTGCCATCTTGAAATTTGTCATTTTTGACATTTTTCATGGTGACACTTTTCATTTTTGACATTTAGCATTGTGACATTTGTCATTTGACATCTTTGACATTTGCCATTTTGAAATTTGTCATTTTTGACATTTAGCATTGTGACATTTGTCATTTGACATCTTTGATATTTGCCATCTTGAAATTTGTCATTTTTGACATTTTTCGTGGTGACACTTTTCATTTTTGACATTTAGCATTGTGACATTTGACATCTTTGACATTTGCCATCTTGAAATTTGTCATTTTTGACATTTTTCATGGTGACACTTTTCATTTTTGACATTTAGCATTGTGACATTTGTCCTTTGACATCTTTGACATTTGCCATCTTGAAATTTGTCATTATTGACATTTTTCATGGGGACACTTTTCATTTTTGACATTTAGCATTGTTACATTTGTCATTTGACATCTTTGACATTTGCCATCTTGAAATTTGTCATTTTTGACATTTTTCATGGTGACACTTTTCATTTTTGACATTTAGCATTGTGACATTTGTCATTTGACATCTTTGACATTTGCCATCTTGAAATTTGTCATTTTTGACATTTTTCACGGTGACACTTTTCATTTTTGACATTTAGCATTGTGACATTTGTCATTTGACATCTTAGACATTTGCCATCTTTAAATTTGTCATTTTTGACACTTTTTATTTTTGACATTTAGCATTGTGAAATTTGTCATTTGACATCTTTGACATTTGCCATCTTGAAATTTGTCATTTTTGACATTTTTCATGGTGACACTTTTCATTTTTGACATTTAGCATTGTGACATTTGTCATTTGACATCTTGGACATTTGCCATCTTGAAATTTGTCATTATTGACATTTTTCATGGGGACACTTTTCATTTTTGACATTTAGCATTGTGACATTTGTCATTTGACATCTTTGACATTTGCCATCTTGAAATTTGTCATTTTTGACATTTTTCATGGTGACACTTTTCATTTTTGACATTTAGCATTGTGACATTTGTCATTTGACATCTTTGACATTTGCCATCTTGAAATTTGTCATTTTTGACATTTTTCACGGTGACACTTTTCATTTTTGACATTTAGCATTGTGACATTTGTCATTTGACATCTTAGACATTTGCCATCTTCAAATTTGTCATTTTTGACACTTTTTATTTTTGACATTTAGCATTGTGACATTTGTCATTTGACATCTTTGACATTTGCCATCTTGAAATTTGTCATTTTTGACATTTTTCATGGTGACACTTTTCATTTTTGACATTTAGCATTGTGACATTTGTCATTTGACATCTTGGACATTTGCCATCTTGAAATTTGTCATTTTTGACATTTTTCATGGTGACACTTTTCATTTTTGACATTTAGCATTGTGACATTTGTCATTTGACATCTTTGACATTTGCCATTTTGAAATTTGTCATTTTTGACATTTAGCATTGTGACATTTGTCATTTGACATCTTTGATATTTGCCATCTTGAAATTTGTCATTTTTGACATTTTTCATGGTGACACTTTTCATTTTTGACATTTAGCATTGTGACATTTGACATCTTTGACATTTGCCATCTTGAAATTTGTCATTTTTGACATTTTTCATGGTGACACTTTTCATTTTTGACATTTAGCATTGTGACATTTGTCCTTTGACATCTTTGACATTTGCCATCTTGAAATTTGTCATTATTGACATTTTTCATGGGGACACTTTTCATTTTTGACATTTAGCATTGTTACATTTGTCATTTGACATCTTTGACATTTGCCATCTTGAAATTTGTCATTTTTGACATTTTTCATGGTGACACTTTTCATTTTTGACATTTAGCATTGTGACATTTGTCATTTGACATCTTTGACATTTGCCATCTTGAAATTTGTCATTTTTGACATTTTTCACGGTGACACTTTTCATTTTTGACATTTAGCATTGTGACATTTGTCATTTGACATCTTAGACATTTGCCATCTTTAAATTTGTCATTTTTGACACTTTTTATTTTTGACATTTAGCATTGTGACATTTGTCATTTGACATCTTTGACATTTGCCATCTTGAAATTTGTCATTTTTGACATTTTTCATGGTGACACTTTTCATTTTTGACATTTAGCATTGTGACATTTGTCATTTGACATCTTGGACATTTGCCATCTTGAAATTTGTCATTATTGACATTTTTCATGGGGACACTTTTCATTTTTGACATTTAGCATTGTGACATTTGTCATTTGACATCTTTGACATTTGCCATCTTGAAATTTGTCATTTTTGACATTTTTCATGGTGACACTTTTCATTTTTGACATTTAGCATTGTGACATTTGTCATTTGACATCTTTGACATTTGCTATCTTGAAATTTGTCATTTTTGACATTTTTCACGGTGACACTTTTCATTTTTGACATTTAGCATTGTGACATTTGTCATTTGACATCTTAGACATTTGCCATCTTCAAATTTGTCATTTTTGACACTTTTTATTTTTGACATTTAGCATTGTGACATTTGTCATTTGACATCTTTGACATTTGCCATCTTGAAATTTGTCATTTTTCATGGTGACACTTTTCATTTTTGACATTTAGCATTGTGACATTTGTCATTTGACATCTTGGACATTTGCCATCTTGAAATTTGTCATTTTTGACATTTTTCATGGTGACACTTTTCATTTTTGACATTTAGTATTGTGACATTTGTCATTTGACATCTTTGACACTTGCCATCTTGAAATTTGTTATTTTTGACATTTAGCATTGTGACATTTGTCATTTGACATCTTGGACATTTGCCATCTTGAAATTTGTCATTTTTGACATTTTTCATGGTGACACTTATCATTTTTGACATTTAGCATTGTGACATTTGTCAGTTTTGACATTTGCCATCTTGAAATTTGTCATTTTTGACATTTTTCGTGGTGACACTTTTCATTTTTGACATTTAGGATTGTGACATTTGTCATTTGACATCTTTGACATTTGCCATCTTGAAATTTGTTATTTTTGACATTTTTCATGGTGACACTTCTCATTTTTGACATTTAGCATTGTGACATTTGTCATTTGACATCTTTGACATTTGCCATCTTGAAATTTGTTATTTTTGACATTTTTCATGGTGACACTTTTCATTTTTGACATTTAGTATTGTGACATTTGTCATTTGACATCTTTGACATTTGCCATCTTGAAATTTGTCATTTTTGACATTTTTCATGGTGAGACTTTTCATTTTTGACATTTAGCATTGTGACATTTGTCATTTGACATCTTTGACATTTGCTATCTTAAAATTTGTCATTTTTGACATTTAGCATTGTGACATTTGTCATTTGACATCTTTGATATTTGCCATCTTGAAATTTGTCATTTTTGACATTTAGCATTGTGACATTTGTCATTTGACATCTTGGACATTTGCCATCTTGAAATTTGTCATTTTGGACATTTTTCATGGTGACACTTATCATTTTTGACATTTAGCATTGTGACATTTGTCATTTGACATCTTTGATATTTGCCATCTTGAAATTTGTCATTTTTGACATTTTTCATGGTGACACTTTTCATTTTTGACATTTAGCATTGTGACATTTGTCATTTGACATCTTTGACATTTGCCATCTTGAAATTTGTCATTTTTGACATTTTTCATGGTGACACTTTTCATTTTTGACATTTAGCATTGTGACAGTTGTCATTTGACATCTTTGACATTTGCCATCTTAAAATTTGTCATTTTTGACATTTAGCATTGTGACATTTGTCATTTGACATCTTTGACATTTGCCATCTTGAAATTTGTTATTTTTGACATTTTTCATGGTGACACTTTTCATTTTTGACATTTAGCATTGTGACATTTGTCATTTGACATCTTTGACATTTGCCATCTTGAAATTTGTCATTTTTGACATTTTTCATGGTGACACTTTTCATTTTTGACATTTAGCATTGTGACATTTGTCATTTGACATCTTTGACATTTGCCATCTTGAAATTTGTCATTTTTGACATTTAGCATTGTGACATTTGTCATTTGACATCTTTGATATTTGCCATCTTGAAATTTGTCATTTTTGACATTTTCATGGTGACACTTTTCATTTTTGACATTTAGCATTGTGACATTTGTCCTTTGACATCTTTGACATTTGCCATCTTGAAATTTGTCATTATTGACATTTTTCATGGGGACACTTTTCATTTTTGACATTTAGCATTGTGACATTTGTCATTTGACATCTTTGACATTTGCCATCTTGAAATTTGTCATTTTTGACATTTTTCATGGTGACACTTTTCATTTTTGACATTTAGCATTGTGACATTTGTCATTTGACATCTTTGACATTTGCCATCTTGAAATTTGTCATTTTTGACATTTTTCACGGTGACACTTTTCATTTTTTACATTTAGCATTGTGACATTTGTCATTTGACATCTTAGACATTTGCCATCTTCAAATTTATCATTTTTGACACTTTTTATTTTTGACATTTAGCATTGTGACATTTGTCATTTGACATCTTTGACATTTGCCATCTTGAAATTTGTCATTTTTGACATTTTTCATAGTGACACTTTTCATTTTTGACATTTAGCATTGTGACATTTGTCATTTGACATCTTTGACATTTGCCATCTTGAAATTTGTCATTTTTGACATTTTTCATGGTGACACTTTTCATTTTTGACATTTAGCATTGTGACATTTGTCATATTCGACATCTTTGACATTTGCCATCTTGAAATTTGTCATTTTTGACATTTTTCATGGTGACACTTTTCATTTTTGACATTTAGCATTGTGACATTTGTCCTTTGACATCTTTGACATTTGCCATCTTGAAATTTGTCATTATTGACATTTTTCATGGGGACACTTTTCATTTTTGACATTTAGCATTGTGACATTTGTCATTTGACATCTTTGACATTTGCCATCTTGAAATTTGTCATTTTTGACATTTTTCATGGTGACACTTTTCATTGTTGACATTTAGCATTGTGACATTTGTCATTTGACATCTTTGACATTTGCCATCTTGAAATTTGTCATTTTTGACATTTTTCACGGTGACACTTTTCATTTTTGACATTTAGCATTGTGACATTTGTCATTTGACATCTTAGACATTTGCCATCTTCAAATTTGTCATTTTTGACACTTTTTATTTTTGACATTTAGCATTGTGACATTTGTCATTTGACATCTTTGACATTTGCCATTTTGAAATTTGTCATTTTTGACATTTTTCATGGTGACACTTTTCATTTTTGACATTTAGCATTGTGACATTTGTCATTTGACATCTTGGACATTTGCCATCTTGAAATTTGTCATTTTTGACATTTTTCATGGTGACACTTATCATTTGTGACATTAAGCATTGTGACATTTGTCATTTGACATCTTTGACATTTGCCATCTTGAAATTTGTCATTTTTGACATTTTTCATGGTGACACTTTTCATTTTTGACATTTAGTATTGTGACATTTGTCATTTGACATCTTTGACATTTGCCATCTTGAAATTTGTTATTTTTGACATTTTTCATGGTGACACTTTTCATTTTTGACATTTAGCATTGTGACATTTGTCATTTGACATCTTTGACATTTGCCATCTTGAAATTTGTCATTTTTGACATTTTTCATGGTGACACTTTTCATTTTTGACATTTAGCATTGTGACATTTGTCATTTGACATCTTTGACATTTGCCATCTTCAAATTTGTCATTTTTGACATTTAGCATTGTGACATTTGTCATTTGACATCTTGGACATTTGCCATCTTGAAATTTGTCATTTTTGACATTTTTTATGGTGACACTTTTCATTTTTGACATTTGGCATTGTGACATTTGTCATTTGACATCTTTGACATTTGCCATCTTGAAATTTGTTATTTTTGACATTTTTCATGGTAACACTTTTCATTTTTGACATTTAGCATTGTGACATTTGTCATATGACATCTTTGACATTTGCCATCTTGAAATTTGTCATTTTTGACATTTTTCATGGTGACACTTTTCATTTTTGACATTTGGCATTGTGACATTTGTCATTTGACATCTTTGACATTTGCCATCTTGAAATTTGTTATTTTTGACATTTTTCATGGTGACACTTTTCATTTTTGACATTTAGCATTGTGACATTTGTCATTTGACATCTTTGACATTTGCCATCTTGAAATTTTTTATTTTTGACATTTTTCATGGTGACACTTTTCATTTTTGACATTTAGCATTGTGACATTTGTCATTTGACATCTTTGACATTTGCCATCTTGAAATTTGTCATTTTTGACATTTAGCATTGTGACATTTGTCATTTGACATCTTTGATATTTGCCATCTTGAAATTTGTCATTTTTGACATTTTTCATGGTGACACTTTTCATTTTTGACATTTAGCATTGTGACATTTGTCATTTGACATCTTTGACATTTGCCATCTTGAAATTTGTCATTTTTAACATTAAGCATTGTGACATTTGTCATTTGACATCGTGGACATTTGCCATCTTGAAATTTGTCATTTTTGACATTTTTCATGGTGACACTTATCATTTTTGACATTTAGCATTATGACATTTGTCAGTTTGACATTTGCCATCTTAAAATTTGTCATTTTTGACATTTTTCATGGTGACACTTTTCATTTTTGACATTTAGCATTGTGACATTTGTCATTTGACATCTTTGACATTTGCCATCTTGAAATTTGTTATTTTTGACATTTTTCATGGTGACACTTTTCATTTTTGACATTTAGCATTGTGACATTTGTCATTTGACATCTTGGACATTTGCCATCTTGAAATTTGTCATTTTTGACATTTTTCATGGTGACACTTATCATTTTTGACATTTAGCATTGTGACATTTGTCATTTGACATCTTTGACATTTGCCATCTTGAAATTTGTCATTTTTGACATTTTTCATGGTGACACTTTTCATTTTTGACATTTAGCATTGTGACATTTGTCATTTGACATCTTTGACATTTGCCATCTTGAAATTTGTCATTTTTGACATTTAGCATTGTGACATTTGTCATTTGACATCTTGGACATTTGCCATCTTGAAATTTGTCATTTTTGACATTTTTTATGGTGACACTTATCATTTTTGACATTTAGCATTGTGACATTTGTCAGTTTTGACATTTGCCATCTTGTAATTTGTCATTTTTGACATTTTTCATGGTGACACTTTTCATTTTTGACATTTAGCATTGTGACATTTGTCATTTGACATCTTTGACATTTGCCATCTTGAAATTTGTTATTTTTGACATTTTTCATGGTGACACTTTTCATTTGTGACATTTAGCATTGTGACATTTGTCATTTGACATCTTTGACATTTGCCATCTTGAAATTTGTTATTTTTGACATATTTTATGGTGACACTTATTATTTTTGACATTTAGCATTGTGACATTTGTCATTTGACATCTTTGACATTTGCCATCTTAAAATTTGTCATTTTTGACATTTTTCATGGTGACACTTTTCATTTTTGACATTTAGCATTGTGATATTTGTCATTTGACATCTTTGACATTTGCCATCTTGAAATTTGTTATTTTTGACATTTTTCATGGTGACACTTTTCATTTTTGACATTTCGCATTGTGACATTTGTCATTTGACATCTTTGACATTTGCCATCTTGAAATTTGTCATTTTTGACATTTTTCATGGTGACACTTTTCATTTTTGACATTTAGCATTGTGACATTTGTCATTTGACATCTTTGACATTTGCCATCTTGAAATTTGTCATTTTTGACATTTAGCATTGTGATATTTGTCATTTGACATCTTTGATATTTGCCATCTTGAAATTTGTCATTTTTGACATTTTTTATGGTGACACTTTTCATTTTTGACATTTAGCATTGTGACATTTGTCATTTGACATCTTTGACATTTGCCATCTTGAAATTTGTCATTTTTGACATTTTTCATGGTGACACTTTTCATTTTTGACATTTAGCATTGTGACATTTGTCATTTGACATCTTTGACATTTGCCATCTTGAAATTTGTCATTTTTGACATTTTTCACGGTGACACTTTTCATTTTTGACATTTAGCATTGTGACATTTGTCATTTGACATCTTAGACATTTGCCATCTTCAAATTTGTCATTTTTGACACTTTTTATTTTTGACATTTAGCATTGTGACATTTGTCATTTGACATCTTTGACATTTGCCATCTTGAAATTTGTCATTTTTGACATTTTTCATGGTGACACTTTTCATTTTTGACATTTAGCATTGTGACATTTGTCATTTGACATCTTGGACATTTGCCATCTTGAAATTTGTCATTTTTGACATTTTTCATGGTGACACTTTTCATTTTTGACATTTAGTATTGTGACATTTGTCATTTGACATCTTTGACACTTGCCATCTTGAAATTTGTTATTTTTGACATTTAGCATTGTGACATTTGTCATTTGACATCTTGGACATTTGCCATCTTGAAATTTGTCATTTTTGACATTTTTCATGGTGACACTTTTCATTTTTGACATTTAGCATTGTGACATTTGTCATTTGACATCTTTGACATTTGCCATCTTGAAATTTGTCATTTTTGACATTTTTCACGGTGACACTTTTCATTTTTGACATTTAGCATTGTGACATTTGTCATTTGACATCTTAGACATTTGCCATCTTCAAATTTGTCATTTTTGACACTTTTTATTTTTGACATTTAGCATTGTGACATTTGTCATTTGACATCTTTGACATTTGCCATCTTGAAATTTGTCATTTTTGACATTTTTCATGGTGACACTTTTCATTTTTGACATTTAGCATTGTGACATTTGTCATTTGACATCTTGGACATTTGCCATCTTGAAATTTGTCATTTTTGACATTTTTCATGGTGACACTTTTCATTTTTGACATTTAGTATTGTGACATTTGTCATTTGACATCTTTGACACTTGCCATCTTGAAATTTGTTATTTTTTACATTTAGCATTGTGACATTTGTCATTTGACATCTTGGACATTTGCCATCTTGAAATTTGTCATTTTTGACATTTTTCATGGTGACACTTATCATTTTTGACATTTAGCATTGTGACATTTGTCAGTTTTGACATTTGCCATCTTGAAATTTGGCATTTTTGACATTTTTCGTGGTGACACTTTTCATTTTTGACATTTAGGATTGTGACATTTGTCATTTGACATCTTTGACATTTGCCATCTTGAAATTTGTTATTTTTGACATTTTTCATGGTGACACTTCTCATTTTTGACATTTAGCATTGTGACATTTGTCATTTGACATCTTTGACATTTTCCATCTTGAAATTTGTCATTTTTGACATTTTTCATGGTGACACTTTTCATTTTTGACATTTAGCATTGTGACATTTGTCATTTGACATCTTTGACATTTGCCATCTTGAAATTTGTTATTTTTGACATTTTTCATGGTGACACTTTTCATTTTTGACATTTAGCATTGTGACATTTGTCATTTGACATCTTTGACATTTGCCATCTTGAAATTTGTCATTTTTGACATTTTTCATGGTGAGACTTTTCATTTTTGACATTTAGCATTGTGACATTTGTCATTTGACATCTTTGACATTTGCTATCTTAAAATTTGTCATTTTTGACATTTAGCATTGTGACATTTGTCATTTGACATCTTTGATATTTGCCATCTTGAAATTTGTCATTTTTGACATTTAGCATTGTGACATTTGTCATTTGACATCTTGGACATTTGCCATCTTGAAATTTGTCATTTTTGACATTTTTCATGGTGACACTTATCATTTTTGACATTTAGCATTGTGACATTTGTCATTTGACATCTTCGATATTTGCCATCTTGAAATTTGTCATTTTTGACATTTTTCATGGTGACACTTTTCATTTTTGACATTTAGCATTGTGACATTTGTCATTTGACATCTTTGACATTTGCCATCTTGAAATTTGTCATTTTTGACATTTTTCATGGTGACACTTTTCATTTTTGACATTTAGCATTGTGACAGTTGTCATTTGACATCTTTGACATTTGCCATCTTAAAATTTGTCATTTTTGACATTTAGCATTGTGACATTTGTCATTTGACATCTTTGACATTTGCCATCTTGAAATTTGTTATTTTTGACATTTTTCATGGTGACACTTTTCATTTTTGACATTTAGCATTGTGACATTTGTCATTTGACATCTTTGACATTTGCCATCTTGAAATTTGTCATTTTTGACATTTAGCATTGTGACATTTGTCATTTGACATCTTTGATATTTGCCATCTTGAAATTTGTCATTTTTGACATTTTTCATGGTGACACTTTTCATTTTTGACATTTAGCATTGTGACATTTGTCATTTGACATCTTTGACATTTGCCATCTTGAAATTTGTCATTTTTGACATTAAGCATTGTGACATTTGTCATTTGACATCGTGGACATTTGCCATCTTGAAATTTGTCATTTTTGGCATTTTTCATGGTGACACTTATCATTTTTGACATTTAGCATTATGACATTTGTCAGTTTTGACATTTGCCATCTTAAAATTTGTCATTTTTGACATTTTTCATGGTGACACTTTTCATTTTTGACATTTAGCATTGTGACATTTGTCATTTGACATCTTTGACATTTGCCATCTTGAAATTTGTTATTTTTGACATTTTTCATGGTGACACTTTTCATTTTTGACATTTAGCATTGTGACATTTGTCATTTGACATCTTGGACATTTGCCATCTTGAAATTTGTCATTTTTGACATTTTTCATGGTGACACTTATCATTTTTGACATTTAGCATTGTGACATTTGTCAGTTTTGACATCTTTGACATTTGCCATCTTGAAATTTGTTATTTTTGACATTTTTCATGGTGACACTTTTCATTTTTGACATTTAGCATTGTGACATTTGTCATTTGACATCTTTGACATTTGTTATCTTGAAATTTGTCATTTTTGACATTTTTCATGGTGACACTTTTCATTTTTGACATTAAGCATTGTGACATTTGTCATTTGACATCTTTGACATTTGCCATCTTGAAATTTGTCATTTTTGACATTTTTCATGGTGACACTTTTCATTTTTGACATTTAGTATTGTGACATTTGTCATTTGACATCTTTGACATTTGCCATCTTGAAATTTGTTATTTTTGACATTTTTCATGGTGACACTTTTCATTTTTGACATTTAGCATTGTGACATTTGTCATTTGACATCTTTGACATTTGCCATCTTGAAATTTGTCATTTTTGACATTTTTCATGGTGACACTTTTCATTTTTGACATTTAGCATTGTGACATTTGTCATTTGACATCTTTGACATTTGCCATCTTGAAATTTGTCATTTTTGACATTTAGCATTGTGACATTTGTCATTTGACATCTTGGACATTTGCCATCTTGAAATTTGTCATTTTTGACATTTTTTATGGTGACACTTATCATTTTTGACATTTAGCATTGTGACATTTGTCAGTTTTGACATTTGCCATCTTGAAATTTGTCATTTTTGACATTTTTCATGGTGACACTTTTCATTTTTGACATTTAGCATTGTGACATTTGTCATTTGACATCTTTGACATTTGCCATCTTGAAATTTGTTATTTTTAACATTTTTCATGGTAACACTTTTCATTTTTGACATTTAGCATTGTGACATTTGTCATATGACATCTTTGACATTTGCCATCTTGAAATTTGTCATTTTTGACATTTTTCATGGTGACACTTTTCATTTTTGACATTTGGCATTGTGACATTTGTCATTTGACATCTTTGACATTTGCCATCTTGAAATTTGTTATTTTTGACATTTTTCATGGTGACACTTTTCATTTTTGACATTTAGCATTGTGACATTTGTCATTTGACATCTTTGACATTTGCCATCTTGAAATTTTTTATTTTTGACATTTTTCATGGTGACACTTTTCATTTTTGACATTTAGCATTGTGACATTTGTCATTTGACATCTTTGACATTTGCCATCTTGAAATTTGTCATTTTTGACATTTAGCATTGTGACATTTGTCATTTGACATCTTTGATATTTGCCATTTTGAAATTTGTCATTTTTGACATTTTTCATGGTGACACTTTTCATTTTTGACATTTAGCATTGTGACATTTGTTATTTGACATCTTTGACATTTGCCATCTTGAAATTTGTCATTTTTAACATTAAGCATTGTGACATTTGTCATTTGACATCGTGGACATTTGCCATCTTGAAATTTGTCATTTTTGACATTTTTCATGGTGACACTTATCATTTTTGACATTTAGCATTATGACATTTGTCAGTTTGACATTTGCCATCTTAAAATTTGTCATTTTTGACATTTTTCATGGTGACACTTTTCATTTTTGACATTTAGCATTGTGACATTTGTCATTTGACATCTTTGACATTTGCCATCTTGAAATTTGTTATTTTTGACATTTTTCATGGTGACACTTTTCATTTTTGACATTTAGCATTGTGACATTTGTCATTTGACATCTTGGACATTTGCCATCTTGAAATTTGTCATTTTTGACATTTTTCATGGTGACACTTATCATTTTTGACATTTAGCATTGTGACATTTGTCAGTTTTGACATCTTTGACATTTGCCATCTTGAAATTTGTTATTTTTGACATTTTTCATGGTGACACTTTTCATTTTTGACATTTAGCATTGTGACATTTGTCATTTGACATCTTTGACATTTGCCATCTTGAAATTTGTCATTTTTGACATTTTTCATGGTGACACTTTTCATTTTTGACATTTAGCATTGTGACATTTGTCATTTGACATCTTTGACATTTGCCATCTTGAAATTTGTCATTTTTGACATTTAGCATTGTGACATTTGTCATTTGACATCTTGGACATTTGCCATCTTGAAATTTGTCATTTTTGACATTTTTTATGGTGACACTTATCATTTTTGACATTTAGCATTGTGACATTTGTCAGTTTTGACATTTGCCATCTTGTAATTTGTCATTTTTGACATTTTTCATGGTGACACTTTTCATTTTTGACATTTAGCATTGTGACATTTGTCATTTGACATCTTTGACATTTGCCATCTTGAAATTTGTTATTTTTGACATTTTTCATGGTGACACTTTTCATTTGTGACATTTAGCATTGTGACATTTGTCATTTGACATCTTTGACATTTGCCATCTTGAAATTTGTTATTTTTGACATATTTTATGGTGACACTTATTATTTTTGACATTTAGCATTGTGACATTTGTCATTTGACATCTTTGACATTTGCCATCTTAAAATTTGTCATTTTTGACATTTTTCATGGTGACACTTTTCATTTTTGACATTTAGCATTGTGATATTTGTCATTTGACATCTTTGACATTTGCCATCTTGAAATTTGTTATTTTTGACATTTTTCATGGTGACACTTTTCATTTTTGACATTTCGCATTGTGACATTTGTCATTTGACATCTTTGACATTTGCCATCTTGAAATTTGTCATTTTTGACATTTTTCATGGTGACACTTTTCATTTTTGACATTTAGCATTGTGACATTTGTCATTTGACATCTTTGACATTTGCCATCTTGAAATTTGTCATTTTTGACATTTAGCATTGTGATATTTGTCATTTGACATCTTTGATATTTGCCATCTTGAAATTTGTCATTTTTGACATTTTTTATGGTGACACTTTTCATTTTTGACATTTAGCATTGTGACATTTGTCATTTGACATCTTTGACATTTGCCATCTTGAAATTTGTCATTTTTGACATTTTTCATGGTGACACTTTTCATTTTTGACATTTAGCATTGTGACATTTGTCATTTGACATCTTTGACATTTGCCATCTTGAAATTTGTCATTTTTGACATTTAGCATTGTGACATTTGTCATTTGACATCTTTGACATTTGCCATCTTGAAATTTGTCATTTTTGACATTTTTCACGGTGACACTTTTCATTTTTGACATTTAGCATTGTGACATTTGTCATTTGACATCTTAGACATTTGCCATCTTCAAATTTGTCATTTTTGACACTTTTTATTTTTGACATTTAGCATTGTGACATTTGTCATTTGACATCTTTGACATTTGCCATCTTGAAATTTGTCATTTTTGACATTTTTCATGGTGACACTTTTCATTTTTGACATTTAGCATTGTGACATTTGTCATTTGACATCTTGGACATTTGCCATCTTGAAATTTGTCATTTTTGACATTTTTCATGGTGACACTTTTCATTTTTGACATTTAGTATTGTGACATTTGTCATTTGACATCTTTGACACTTGCCATCTTGAAATTTGTTATTTTTGACATTTAGCATTGTGACATTTGTCATTTGACATCTTGGACATTTGCCATCTTGAAATTTGTCATTTTTGACATTTTTCATGGTGACACTTTTCATTTTTGACATTTAGCATTGTGACATTTGTCATTTGACATCTTTGACATTTGCCATCTTGAAATTTGTCATTTTTGACATTTTTCACGGTGACACTTTTCATTTTTGACATTTAGCATTGTGACATTTGTCATTTGACATCTTAGACATTTGCCATCTTCAAATTTGTCATTTTTGACACTTTTTATTTTTGACATTTAGCATTGTGACATTTGTCATTTGACATCTTTGACATTTGCCATCTTGAAATTTGTCATTTTTGACATTTTTCATGGTGACACTTTTCATTTTTGACATTTAGCATTGTGACATTTGTCATTTGACATCTTGGACATTTGCCATCTTGAAATTTGTCATTTTTGACATTTTTCATGGTGACACTTTTCATTTTTGACATTTAGTATTGTGACATTTGTCATTTGACATCTTTGACACTTGCCATCTTGAAATTTGTTATTTTTTACATTTAGCATTGTGACATTTGTCATTTGACATCTTGGACATTTGCCATCTTGAAATTTGTCATTTTTGACATTTTTCATGGTGACACTTATCATTTTTGACATTTAGCATTGTGACATTTGTCAGTTTTGACATTTGCCATCTTGAAATTTGGCATTTTTGACATTTTTCGTGGTGACACTTTTCATTTTTGACATTTAGGATTGTGACATTTGTCATTTGACATCTTTGACATTTGCCATCTTGAAATTTGTTATTTTTGACATTTTTCATGGTGACACTTCTCATTTTTGACATTTAGCATTGTGACATTTGTCATTTGACATCTTTGACATTTTCCATCTTGAAATTTGTCATTTTTGACATTTTTCATGGTGACACTTTTCATTTTTGACATTTAGCATTGTGACATTTGTCATTTGACATCTTTGACATTTGCCATCTTGAAATTTGTTATTTTTGACATTTTTCATGGTGACACTTTTCATTTTTGACATTTAGCATTGTGACATTTGTCATTTGACATCTTTGACATTTGCCATCTTGAAATTTGTCATTTTTGACATTTTTCATGGTGAGACTTTTCATTTTTGACATTTAGCATTGTGACATTTGTCATTTGACATCTTTGACATTTGCTATCTTAAAATTTGTCATTTTTGACATTTAGCATTGTGACATTTGTCATTTGACATCTTTGATATTTGCCATCTTGAAATTTGTCATTTTTGACATTTAGCATTGTGACATTTGTCATTTGACATCTTGGACATTTGCCATCTTGAAATTTGTCATTTTTGACATTTTTCATGGTGACACTTATCATTTTTGACATTTAGCATTGTGACATTTGTCATTTGACATCTTCGATATTTGCCATCTTGAAATTTGTCATTTTTGACATTTTTCATGGTGACACTTTTCATTTTTGACATTTAGCATTGTGACAGTTGTCATTTGACATCTTTGACATTTGCCATCTTAAAATTTGTCATTTTTGACATTTAGCATTGTGACATTTGTCATTTGACATCTTTGATATTTGCCATCTTGAAATTTGTCATTTTTGACATTTAGCATTGTGACATTTGTCATTTGACATCTTGGACATTTGCCATCTTGAAATTTGTCATTTTTGACATTTTTCATGGTGACACTTTTCATTTTTGACATTTAGCATTGTGACATTTGTCATTTGACATCTTTGACATTTGCCATCTTGAAATTTGTCATTTTTGACATTTTTCATGGTGACACTTTTCATTTTTGACATTTAGCATTGCGACAGTTGTCATTTGACATCTTTGACATTTGCCATCTTAAAATTTGTCATTTTTGACATTTAGCATTGTGACATTTGTCATTTGACATCTTTGACATTTGCCATCTTGAAATTTGTTATTTTTGACATTTTTCATGGTGACACTTTTCATTTTTGACATTTAGCATTGTGACATTTGTCATTTGACATCTTTGACATTTGCCATCTTGAAATTTGTCATTTTTGACATTTAGCATTGTGACATTTGTCATTTGACATCTTTGATATTTGCCATCTTGAAATTTGTCATTTTTGACATTTTTCATGGTGACACTTTTCATTTTTGACATTTAGCATTGTGACATTTGTCATTTGACATCTTTGACATTTGCCATCTTGAAATTTGTCATTTTTGACCTTAAGCATTGTGACATTTGTCATTTGACATCGTGGACATTTGCCATCTTGAAATTTGTCATTTTTGGCATTTTTCATGGTGACACTTATCATTTTTGACATTTAGCATTATGACATTTGTCAGTTTTGACATTTGCCATCTTAAAATTTGTCATTTTTGACATTTTTCATGGTGACACTTTTCATTTTTGACATTTAGCATTGTGACATTTGTCATTTGACATCTTTGACATTTGCCATCTTGAAATTTGTTATTTTTGACATTTTTCATGGTGACACTTTTCATTTTTGACATTTAGCATTGTGACATTTGTCATTTGACATCTTGGACATTTGCCATCTTGAAATTTGTCATTTTTGACATTTTTCATGGTGACACTTATCATTTTTGACATTTAGCATTGTGACATTTGTCAGTTTTGACATCTTTGACATTTGCCATCTTGAAATTTGTTATTTTTGACATTTTTCATGGTGACACTTTTCATTTTTGACATTTAGCATTGTGACATTTGTCATTTGACATCTTTGACATTTGTTATCTTGAAATTTGTCATTTTTGACATTTTTCATGGTGACACTTTTCATTTTTGACATTTAGCATTGTGACATTTGTCATTTGACATCTTTGACATTTGCCATCTTGAAATTTGTCATTTTTGACATTTAGCATTGTGACATTTGTCATTTGACATCTTGGACATTTGCCATCTTGAAATTTGTCATTTTTGACATTTTTTATGGTGACACTTATCATTTTTGACATTTAGCATTGTGACATTTGTCAGTTTTGACATTTGCCATCTTGTAATTTGTCATTTTTGACATTTTTCATGGTGACACTTTTCATTTTTGACATTTAGCATTGTGACATTTGTCATTTGACATCTTTGACATTTGCCATCTTGAAATTTGTTATTTTTGACATTTTTCATGGTGACACTTTTCATTTGTGACATTTAGCATTGTGACATTTGTCATTTGACATCTTTGACATTTGCCATCTTGAAATTTGTTATTTTTGACATATTTTATGGTGACACTTATCATTTTTGACATTTAGCATTGTGACATTTGTCATTTGACATCTTTGACATTTGCCATCTTAAAATTTGTCATTTTTGACATTTTTCATGGTGACACTTTTCATTTTTGACATTTAGCATTGTGATATTTGTCATTTGACATCTTTGACATTTGCCATCTTGAAATTTGTTATTTTTGACATTTTTCATGGTGACACTTTTCATTTTTGAAATTTCGCATTGTGACATTTGTCATTTGACATCTTTGACATTTGCCATCTTGAAATTTGTCATTTTTGACATTTTTCATGGTGACACTTTTCATTTTTGACATTTAGCATTGTGACATTTGTCATTTGACATCTTTGACATTTGCCATCTTGAAATTTGTCATTTTTGACATTTAGCATTGTGATATTTGTCATTTGACATCTTTGATATTTGCCATCTTGAAATTTGTCATTTTTGACATTTTTTATGGTGACACTTTTCATTTTTGACATTTAGCATTGTGACATTTGTCATTTGACATCTTTGATATTTGCCATCTTGAAATTTGTCATTTTTGACATTTTTCATGGTGACACTTTTCATTTGTGACATTTAGCATTGTGACATTTGTCATTTGACATCTTTGACATTTGCCATCTTAAAATTTGTCATTTTTGACATTTTTCATGGTGACACTTTTCATTTTTGACATTTAGCATTGTGATATTTGTCATTTGACATCTTTGACATTTGCCATCTTGAAATTTGTTATTTTTGACATTTTTCATGGTGACACTTTTCATTTTTGACATTTAGCATTGTGACATTTGTCATTTGACATCTTTGACATTTGCCATCTTGAAATTTGTCATTTTTGACATTTTTCATGGTGACACTTTTCATTTTTGACATTTAGCATTGTGACATTTGTCATTTGACATCTTTGACATTTGCCATCTTGAAATTTGTCATTTTTGACATTTAGCATTGTGACATTTGTTATTTGACATCTTTGATATTTGCCATCTTAAAATTTGTCATTTTTGACATTTTTTATGGTGACACTTTTCATTTTTGACATTTAGCATTGTGACATTTGTCATTTGACATCTTTGACATTTGCCATCTTGAAATTTGTCATTTTTGACATTTTTCATGGTGACACTTTTCATTTTGGCATTTATTATTGTGACATTTGTCATTTGACATCTTTGACATTTGCCATCTTGAAATTTGTCATTATTGACATTTTTCATGGGGACACTTTTCATTTTTGACATTTAGCATTGTGACATTTGTCATTTGACATTTTTGACATTTGCCATCTTGAAATTTGTCATTTTTGACATTTTTCATGGTGACACTTTTCATTTTTGACATTTAGCATTGTGACATTTGTCATTTGACATCTTTGACATTTGCCATCTTGAAATTTGTCATTTTTGACATTTTTCATGGTGACACTTTTCATTTTTGACATTTAGCATTGTGACATTTGTCATTTGACATCTTGGACATTTGCCATCTTGAAATTTGTCATTTTTGACATTTTTCATGGTGACACTTATCATTTTTGACATTTAGCATTGTGACATTTGTCAGTTTTGACATCTTTGATATTTACCATCTTGAAATTTGTCATTTTTGACATTTTTCATGGTGACACTTTTCATTTTTGACATTTAGCATTGTGACATTTGTTATTTGACATCTTTGACATTTGCCACCTTGAAATTTGTCATTTTTGACATTTTTCATGGTGACACTTTTCATTTTTGACATTTAGCATTGTGACATTTGTCATTTGACATCTTTGACATTTGCCATCTTGAAATTTGTTATTTTTGACATTTTTCATGTTGACACTTTTTATTTTTGACATTTAGCATTGTGTCATTTGTCATTTCACATCTTTGACATTTGCCATCTTGAAATTTGTCATTTTTGACATTTTTCATGGTGACACTTTACATTTTTGACATTTAGCATTGTGACATTTGTCATTTGACATCTTTGACATTTGCCATCTTGAAATTTGTTATTTTTGACATTTTTCATGGTGACACTTTTCATTTTTGACATTTAGCATTGTGACATTTGTCATTTGACATCTTTGATATTTGCCATCTTGAAATTTGTCTTTTTTGACATTTTTCATGGTGACACTTTTCATTTTTGACATTTAGCATTGTGACATTTGTCATTTGACATCTTTGACATTTGCCATCTTGAAATTTGTCATTTTTGACATTTTTCACGGTGACACTTTGCATTTTTGACATTTAGCATTGTGACATTTGTCATTTGACATCTTAGACATTTGCCATCTTAAAATTTGTCATTTTTGACATTTTTCATGGTGACACTTTTCATTTTTGACATTTAGCATTGTGACATTTGTCATTTGACATCTTTGACATTTGCCATCTTGAAATTTGTCATTTTTGACATTTTTCACGGTGACACTTTTCATTTTTGACATTTAGCATTGTGACATTTGTCATTTGACATCTTAGACATTTGCCATCTTCAAATTTGTCATTTTTGACACTTTTTATTTTTGACATTTAGCATTGTGACATTTGTCATTTGACATCTTTGACATTTGCCATCTTGAAATTTGTCATTTTTGACATTTTTCATGGTGACACTTTTCATTTTTGACATTTAGCATTGTGACATTTGTCATTTGACATCTTGGACATTTGCCATCTTGAAATTTGTCATTTTTGACATTTTTCATGGGGACACTTTTCATTTTTGACATTTAGTATTGTGACATTTGTCATTTGACATCTTTGACACTTGCCATCTTGAAATTTGTTATTTTTGACATTTAGCATTGTGACATTTGTCATTTGACATCTTGGACATTTGCCATCTTGAAATTTGTCATTTTTGACATTTTTCATGGTAACACTTATCATTTTTGACATTTAGCATTGTGACATTTGTCAGTTTTGACATTTGCCATCTTGAAATTTGTCATTTTTGACATTTTTCGTGGTGACACTTTTCATTTTTGACATTTAGGATTGTGACATTTGTCATTTGACATCTTTGACATTTGCCATCTTGAAATTTGTTATTTTTGACATTTTTCATGGTGACACTTCTCATTTTTGACATTTAGCATTGTGACATTTGTCATTTGACATCTTTGACATTTTCCATCTTGAAATTTGTCATTTTTGACATTTTTCATGGTGACACTTTTCATTTTTGACATTTAGCATTGTGACATTTGTCATTTGACATCTTTGACATTTGCCATCTTGAAATTTGTTATTTTTGACATTTTTCATGGTGACACTTTTCATTTTTGACATTTAGCATTGTGACATTTGTCATTTGACATCTTTGACATTTGCCTTTTTGAAATTTGTCATTTTTGACATTTTTCATGGTGAGACTTTTCATTTTTGACATTTAGCATTGTGACATTTGTCATTTGACATCTTTGACATTTGCTATCTTAAAATTTGTCATTTTTGACATTTAGCATTGTGACATTTGTCATTTGACATCTTTGATATTTGCCATCTTGAAATTTGTCATTTTTGACATTTAGCATTGTGACATTTGTCATTTGACATCTTGGACATTTGCCATCTTGA
Organism: Altica lythri; assembly: GCA_964028335.1. NCBI lineage: Eukaryota > Metazoa > Arthropoda > Insecta > Coleoptera > Chrysomelidae > Altica > Altica lythri. The sequence goes on along the minus strand of OZ034800.1, from coordinate 8,360,837 downwards.
AATTTGTCATTTTTGACATTTTTCATGGTGACACTTATCATTTTTGACATTTAGCATTGTGACATTTGTCATTTGACATCTTTGATATTTGCCATCTTGAAATTTGTCATTTTTGACATTTTTCATGGTGACACTTTTCATTTTTGACATTTAGCATTGTGACATTTGTCATTTGACATCTTTGACATTTGCCATCTTGAAATTTGTCATTTTTGACATTTTTCATGGTGACACTTTTCATTTTTGACATTTAGCATTGTGACAGTTGTCATTTGACATCTTTGACATTTGCCATCTTAAAATTTGTCATTTTTGACATTTAGCATTGTGACATTTGTCATTTGACATCTTTGACATTTGCCATCTTGAAATTTGTTATTTTTGACATTTTTCATGGTGACACTTTTCATTTTTGACATTTAGCATTGTGACATTTGTCATTTGACATCTTTGACATTTGCCATCTTGAAATTTGTCATTTTTGACATTTAGCATTGTGACATTTGTCATTTGACATCTTTGATATTTGCCATCTTGAAATTTGTCATTTTTGACATTTTTCATGGTGACACTTTTCATTTTTGACATTTAGCATTGTGACATTTGTCATTTGACATCTTTGACATTTGCCATCTTGAAATTTGTCATTTTTGACATTAAGCATTGTGACATTTGTCATTTGACATCGTGGACATTTGCCATCTTAAAATTTGTCATTTTTGACATTTTTCATGGTGACACTTATCATTTTTGACATTTAGCATTATGACATTTGTCAGTTTTGACATTTGCCATCTTAAAATTTGTCATTTTTGACATTTTTCATGGTGACACTTTTCATTTTTGACATTTAGCATTGTGACATTTGTCATTTGACATCTTTGACATTTGCCATCTTGAAATTTGTTATTTTTGACATTTTTCATGGTGACACTTTTCATTTTTGACATTTAGCATTGTGACATTTGTCATTTGACATCTTGGACATTTGCCATCTTGAAATTTGTCATTTTTGACATTTTTCATGGTGACACTTATCATTTTTGACATTTAGCATTGTGACATTTGTCAGTTTTGACATCTTTGACATTTGCCATCTTGAAATTTGTTATTTTTGACATTTTTCATGGTGACACTTTTCATTTTTGACATTTAGCATTGTGACATTTGTCATTTGACATCTTTGACATTTGCCATCTTGAAATTTGTCATTTTTGACATTTTTCATGGTGACACTTTTCATTTTTGACATTTAGCATTGTGACATTTGTCATTTGACATCTTTGACATTTGCCATCTTGAAATTTGTCATTTTTGACATTTAGCATTGTGACATTTGTCATTTGACATCTTGGACATTTGCCATCTTGAAATTTGTCATTTTTGACATTTTTTATGGTGACACTTATCATTTTTGACATTTAGCATTGTGACATTTGTCAGTTTTGACATTTGCCATCTTGTAATTTGTCATTTTTGACATTTTTCATGGTGACACTTTTCATTTTTGACATTTAGCATTGTGACATTTGTCATTTGACATCTTTGACATTTGCCATCTTAAAATTTGTTATTTTTGACATTTTTCATGGTGACACTTTTCATTTGTGACATTTAGCATTGTGACATTTGTCATTTGACATCTTTGACATTTGCCATCTTGAAATTTGTTATTTTTGACATATTTTATGGTGACACTTATCATTTTTGACATTTAGCATTGTGACATTTGTCATTTGACATCTTTGACATTTGCCATCTTAAAATTTGTCATTTTTGACATTTTTCATGGTGACACTTTTCATTTTTGACATTTAGCATTGTGATATTTGTCATTTGACATCTTTGACATTTGCCATCTTGAAATTTGTTATTTTTGACATTTTTCATGGTGACACTTTTCATTTTTGACATTTCGCATTGTGACATTTGTCATTTGACATCTTTGACATTTGCCATCTTGAAATTTGTCATTTTTGACATTTTTCATGGTGACACTTTTCATTTTTGACATTTAGCATTGTGACATTTGTCATTTGACATCTTTGACATTTGCCCTCTTGAAATTTGTCATTTTTGACATTTAGCATTGTGATATTTGTCATTTGACATCTTTGATATTTGCCATCTTGAAATTTGTCATTTTTGACATTTTTTATGGTGACACTTTTCATTTTTGACATTTAGCATTGTGACATTTGTCATTTGACATCTTTGACATTTGCCATCTTGAAATTTGTCATTTTTGACATTTTTCAGGGTGACACTTTTCATTTGTGACATTTAGCATTGTGACATTTGTCATTTGACATCTTTGACATTTGCCATCTTAAAATTTGTCATTTTTGACATTTTTCATGGTGACACTTTTCATTTTTGACATTTAGCATTGTGATATTTGTCATTTGACATCTTTGACATTTGCCATCTTGAAATTTGTTATTTTTGACATTTTTCATGGTGACACTTTTCATTTTTGACATTTAGCATTGTGACATTTGTCATTTGACATCTTTGACATTTGCCATCTTGAAATTTGTCATTTTTGACATTTTTCATGGTGACACTTTTCATTTTTGACATTTAGCATTGTGACATTTGTCATTTGACATCTTTGACATTTGCCATCTTGAAATTTGTCATTTTTGACATTTAGCATTGTGACATTTGTTATTTGACATCTTTGATATTTGCCATCTTAAAATTTGTCATTTTTGACATTTTTTATGGTGACACTTTTCATTTTTGACATTTAGCATTGTGACATTTGTCATTTGACATCTTTGACATTTGCCATCTTGAAATTTGTCATTTTTGACATTTTTCATGGTGACACTTTTCATTTTGGCATTTATCATTGTGACATTTGTCATTTGACATCTTTGACATTTGCCATCTTGAAATTTGTCATTATTGACATTTTTCATGGGAACACTTTTCATTTTTGACATTTAGCATTGTGACATTTGTCATTTGACATTTTTGACATTTGCCATCTTGAAATTTGTCATTTTTGACATTTTTCATGGTGACACTTTTCATTTTTGACATTTAGCATTGTGACATTTGTCATTTGACATCTTTGACATTTGCCATCTTGAAATTTGTCATTTTTGACATTTTTCATGGTGACACTTTTCATTTTTGACATTTAGCATTGTGACATTTGTCATTTGACATCTTGGACATTTGCCATCTTGAAATTTGTCATTTTTGACATTTTTCATGGTGACACTTATCATTTTTGACATTTAGCATTGTGACATTTGTCAGTTTTGACATCTTTGATATTTGCCATATTGAAATTTGTCATTTTTGACATTTTTCATGGTGACACTTTTCATTTTTGACATTTAGCATTGTGACATTTGTTATTTGACATCTTTGACATTTGCCACCTTGAAATTTGTCATTTTTGACATTTTTCATGGTGACACTTTTCATTTTTGACATTTAGCATTGTGACATTTGTCATTTGACATCTTTGACATTTGCCATCTTGAAATTTGTTATTTTTGACATTTTTCATGTTGACACTTTTTAATTTTGACATTTAGCATTGTGTCATTTGTCATTTCACATCTTTGACATTTGCCATCTTGAAATTTGTCATTTTTGACATTTAGCATTGTGACATTTGTCATTTGACATCTTTGATATTTGCCATCTTGAAATTTGTCATTTTTGACATTTTTCATGGTGACACTTTTTATTTTTGACATTTAGCATTGTGACATTTGTCATTTGACATCTTTGACATTTGCCATCTTGAAATTTGTTATTTTTGACATTTTTCATGTTGACACTTTTTATTTTTGACATTTAGCATTGTGACATTTGTCATTTGACATCTTTGACATTTGCCATCTTAAAATTTGTCATTTTTGACATTTTTCATGGTGACACTTTTCATTTTTGACATTTAGCATTGTGACATTTGTCATTTGACATCTTTGACATTTGCCATCTTGAAATTTGTTATTTTTGACATTTTTCATGGTGACACTTTTCATTTTTGACATTTAGCATTGTGACATTTGTTATTTGACATCTTTGACATTTGCCATCTTGAAATTTGTCATTTTTGACATTTAGCATTGTGACATTTGTCATTTGACATCTTGGACATTTGCCATCTTGAAATTTGTCATTTTTGACATTTTTCATGGTGACACTTATCATTTTTGACATTTAGCATTATGACATTTGTCCGTTTTGACATTTGTCATCTTGAAATTTGTTATTTTTGACATTTTTCATGGTGACACTTTTCATTTTTGACATTTAGCATTGTGACATTTGTTATTTGACATCTTTGACATTTGCCATCTTAAAATTTGTCATTTTTGACATTTTTCATGGTGACACTTTTCATTTTTGACATTTAGCATTGTGACATTTGTCATTTGACATCTTTGACATTTGCCATCTTGAAATTTGTTATTTTTGACATTTTTCATGGTGACACTTTTCATTTTTGACATTTAGCATTGTGACATTTGTTATTTGACATCTTTGACATTTGCCATCTTGAAATTTGTCATTTTTGACATTTAGCATTGTGACATTTGTCATTTGACATCTTTGACATTTGCCATCTTGAAATTTGTTATTTTTGACATTTTTCATGGTGACACTTTTCATTTTTGACATTTAGGATTGTGACATTTGTCATTTGACATCTTTGACATTTGCCATCTTGAAATTTGTCATTTTTGACATTAAGCATTGTGACATTTGTCATTTGACATCTTTGATATTTTCCATCTTGAAATTTGTCATTTTTGACATTTTTCATAGTGACACTTTTCATTTTTGACATTTAGCATTGTGACATTTGTTATTTGACATCTTTGACATTTGCCATCTTGAAATTTGTCATTTTTAACATTTTTCATGGTGACACTTTTCATTTTTGACATTTAGCATTGTGACATTTGTAATTTGACATCTTTGACATTTGCCATCTTGAAATTTGTCATTTTTGACATTTAGCATTGTGACATTTGTCATTTGACATCTTGGACATTTGCCATCTTGAAATTTGTCATTTTTGACATTTTTCATGGTGACACTTATCATTTTTGACATTTAGCATTATGACATTTGTCCGTTTTGACATTTGTCATCTTGAAATTTGTTATTTTTGACATTTTTCATGTTGACACTTTTTATTTTTGACATTTAGCATTGTGACATTTGTCATTTGACATCTTTGACATTTGCCATCTTAAAATTTGTCATTTTTGACATTTTTCATGGTGACACTTTTCATTTTTGACATTTAGCATTGTGACATTTGTCATTTGACATCTTTGACATTTGCCATCTTGAAATTTGTTATTTTTGACATTTTTCATGGTGACACTTTTCATTTTTGACATTTAGCATTGTGACATTTGTTATTTGACATCTTTGACATTTGCCATCTTGAAATTTGTCATTTTTGACATTTTTCATGGTGACACTTTTCATTTTTGACATTTAGCATTGTGACATTTGTCATTTGACATCTTTGACATTTGCCATCTTGAAATTTGTCATTTTTGACATTAAGCATTGTGACATTTGTCATTTGACATCTTTGATATTTGCCATCTTGAAATTTGTCATTTTTGACATTTTTCATAGTGACACTTTTCATTTTTGACATTTAGCATTGTGACATTTGTTATTTGACATCTTTGACATTTGCCATCTTGAAATTTGTCATTTTTAACATTTTTCATGGTGACACTTTTCATTTTTGACATTTAGCATTGTGACATTTGTAATTTGACATCTTTGACATTTGCCATCTTGAAATTTGTCATTTTTGACATTTAGCATTGTGACATTTGTCATTTGACATCTTGGACATTTGCCATCTTGAAATTTGTCATTTTTGACATTTTTCATGGTGACACTTATCATTTTTGACATTTAGCATTGTGACATTTGTCAGTTTTGACATCTTTGATATTTGCCATCTTGAAATTTGTTATTTTTGACATTTTTCATGGTGACACTTTTCATTTTTGACATTTAGCATTGTGACATTTGTCATTTGACATCTTTGACATTTGCCATCTTGAAATTTGTCATTTTTGACATTTTTCATGGTGACACTTTACATTTTTGACATTTAGCATTGTGACATTTGTCATTTGACATCTTTGACATTTGCCATCTTGAAATTTGTTATTTTTGACATTTTTCATGGTGACACTTTTCATTTTTGACATTTAGCATTGTGACATTTGTCATTTGACATCTTTGATATTTGCCATCTTGAAATTTGTCTTTTTTGACATTTTTCATGGTGACACTTTTCATTTTTGACATTTAGCATTGTGACATTTGTCATTTGACATCTTTGACATTTGCCATCTTGAAATTTGTCATTTTTGACATTTTTCACGGTGACACTTTGCATTTTTGACATTTAGCATTGTGACATTTGTCATTTGACATCTTAGACATTTGCCATCTTGAAATTTGTCATTTTTGACACTTTTCATTTTTGACATTTAGCATTGTGACATTTGTTATTTGACATCTTTGACATTTGCCATCTTGAAATTTGTCATTTTTGACATTTTTCATGGTGACACTTTTTATTTTTGACATTTAGCATTGTGACATTTGTCATTTGACATCTTGGACATTTGCCATCTTGAAATTTGTCATTTTTGACATTTTTCATGGTGACACTTATCATTTTTGACATTTAGCTTTGTGACATTTGTCAGTTTTGACATTTGCCATCTTGAAATTTGTCATTTTTGACATTTTTCATAGTGACACTTTTCATTTTTGACATTTAGCATTGTGACATTTGTCATTTGACATCTTTGACATTTGCCATCTTAAAATTTGTCATTTTTGACATTTTTCATGGTGACACTTTTCATTTTTGACATTTAGCATTGTGACATTTGTCATTTGACATCTTTGACATTTGCCATCTTGAAATTTGTCATTTTTGACATTTTTCATGGTGACACTTTTCATTTTTGACATTTAGCATTGTGACATTTGTCATCTTTAACATTTGCAATCTTGAAATTTGTCATTTTTGACATTTTTCATGGTGACCTTTTTCATTTTTGACATTTAGCATTGTGACATTTGTCATTTGACATCTTTGACATTTGCCATCTTGAAATTTGTTATTTTTGACATTTTTCATGGTGACACTTTTCATTTTTGACATTTAGCATTGTGACATTTGTCATTTGACATCTTTGACATTTGCCATCTTGAAATTTGTCATTTTTGACATTTTTCATGGTGACACTTTTCATTTTTGACATTTATCTTTGTGACATTTGTCATTTGACATCTTTGACATTTGCCATCTTGAAATTTGTCATTTTTGACATTTAGCATTGTGACATTTGTCATTTGACATCTTGGACATTTGCCATCTGGAAATTTGTCATTTTTGACATTTTTCATGGTGACACTTATCATTTTTGACATTTAGCATTGTGACATTTGTCAGTTTTGACATTTGCCATCTTGAAATTTGTCATTTTTGACATTTTTCGTGGTGACACTTTTCATTTTTGACATTTAGGATTGTGACATTTGTCATTTGACATCTTTGATATTTGCCATCTTGAAATTTGTTATTTTTGACATTTTTCATGGTGACACTTTTTATTTTTGACATTCAGCATTGTGACATTTGTCATTTGACATCTTTGACATTTTCCATCTTGAGATTTGTCATTTTTGACATTTTTCATGGTGACACTTTTCATTTTTGACATTTAGCATTGTGACATTTGTCATTTGACATCTTTGACATTTGCCATCTTGAAATTTGTTATTTTTGACATTTTTCATGGTGACACTTTTCATTTTTGACATTTAGCATTGTGACATTTGTCATTTGACATCTTTGACATTTGCCATCTTGAAATTTGTCATTTTTGACATTTTTCACGGTGACACTTTGCATTTTTGACATTTAGCATTGTGACATTTGTCATTTGACATCTTAGACATTTGCCATCTTGAAATTTGTCATTTTTGACACTTTTCATTTTTGACATTTAGCATTGTGACATTTGTCATTTGACATCTTTGACATTTGCCATCTTGAAATTTGTCATTTTTGACATTTTTCATGGTGACACTTTTTATTTTTGACATTTAGCATTGTGACATTTGTCATTTGACATCTTGGACATTTGCCATCTTGAAATTTGTCATTTTTGACATTTTTCATGGTGACACTTATCATTTTTGACATTTAGCTTTGTGACATTTGTCAGTTTTGACATTTGCCATTTTGAAATTTGTCATTTTTGACATTTTTCATAGTGACACTTTTCATTTTTGACATTTAGCATTGTGACATTTGTGATTTGACATCTTTGACATTTGCCATCTTGAAATTTGTCATTTTTGACATTTTTCATGGTGACACTTTTCATTTTTGACATTTAGCATTGTGACATTTGTCATTTGACATCTTTGACATTTGCCATCTTGAAATTTGTCATTTTTGACATTTTTCATGGTGACACTTTTCATTTTTGACATTTAGCATTGTGACATTTGTCATTTGACATCTTTGACATTTGCCATCTTGAAATTTGTCATTTTTGACATTTTTCATGGTGACACTTTTCATTTTTGACATTTAGCATTGTGACATTTGTCATTTGACATCTTTGACATTTGCCATCTTGAAATTTGTTATTTTTGACATTTTTCATGGTGACACTTTTCATTTTTTACATTTAGCATTGTGACATTTGTCATTTGACATCTTTGACATTTGCCATCTTGAAATTTGTCATTTTTGACATTTTTCATGGTGACACTTTTCATTTTTGACATTTATCTTTGTGACATTTGTCATTTGACATCTTTGACATTTGTCATTTGACATCTTTGACATTTGCCATCTTGAAATTTGTCATTTTTGACATTTAGCATTGTGACATTTGTCATTTGACATCTTGGACATTTGCCATCTGGAAATTTGTCATTTTTGACATTTTTCATGGTGACACTTATCATTTTTGACATTTAGCATTGTGACATTTGTCAGTTTTGACATTTGCCATCTTGAAATTTGTCATTTTTGACATTTTTCGTGGTGACACTTTTCATTTTTGACATTTAGGATTGTGACATTTGTCATTTGACATCTTTGATATTTGCCATCTTGAAATTTGTTATTTTTGACATTTTTCATGGTGACACTTTTTATTTTTGACATTTAGCATTGTGACATTTGTCATTTGACATCTTTGACATTTTCCATCTTGAAATTTGTCATTTTTGACATTTTTCATGGTGACACTTTTCATTTTTGACATTTAGCATTGTGACATTTGTCATTTGACATCTTTGACATTTGCCATCTTGAAATTTGTTATTTTTGACATTTTTCATGGTGACACTTTTCATTTTTGACATTTAGCATTGTGACATTTGTCATTTGACATCTTTGACATTTGCCATCTTGAAATTTGTCATTTTTGACATTTTTCATGGTGAGACTTTTCATTTTTGACATTTAGCATTGTGACATTTGTCATTTGACATCTTTGACATTTGCTATCTTAAAATTTGTCATTTTTGACATTTAGCATTGTGACATTTGTCATTTGACATCTTTGATATTTGCCATCTTGAAATTTGTCATTTTTACATTTAGCATTGTGACATTTGTCATTTGACATCTTGGACATTTGCCATCTTGAAATTTGTCATTTTTGACATTTTTCATGGTGACACTTATCATTTTTGACATTTAGCATTGTGACATTTGTCATTTGACATCTTTGATATTTGCCATCTTGAAATTTGTCATTTTTGACATTTTTCATGGTGACACTTTTCATTTTTGACATTTAGCATTGTGACATTTGTCATATTCGACATCTTTGACATTTGCCATCTTGAAATTTGTCATTTTTGACATTTTTCATGGTGACACTTTTCATTTTTTTGACATTTAGCATTGTGACATTTGTCATTTGACATCTTTGACATTTGCCATCTTGAAATTTGTCATTTTTGACATTTAGCATTGTGACATTTGTCATTTGACATCTTGGACATTTGCCATCTTGAAATTTGTCATTTTTGACATTTTTTATGGTGACACTTATCATTTTTGACATTTAGCATTGTGACATTTGTCATTTGACATCTTTGACATTTGCCATCTTGAAATTTGTCATTTTTGACATTTAGCATTGTGACATTTGTCATTTGACATCTTTGATATTTGCCATCTTGAAATTTGTTATTTTTGACATTTTTCATGGTGACACTTTTCATTTTTGACATTTAGCATTGTGACATTTGTCATTTGACATCTTTGACATTTGCCATCTTGAAATTTGTCATTTTTGACATTTTTCATGGTGACACTTTTCATTTTTGACATTTAGCATTGTGACATTTGTCATTTGACATCTTTGACATTTGCCATCTTGAAATTTGTCATTTTTGACATTTAGCATTGTGACATTTGTCATTTGACATCTTTGATATTTGCCATCTTGAAATTTGTCATTTTTGACATTTTTCATGGTGACACTTTTCATTTTTGACATTTAGCATTGTGACATTTGTCATTTGACATCTTTGACATTTGCCATCTTGAAATTTGTCATTTTTGACATTTTTCATGGTGACACTTTTCATTTTTGACATTTAGCATTGTGACATTTGTCATATTCGACATCTTTGACATTTGCCATCTTGAAATTTGTCATTTTTGACATTTTTCATGGTGACACTTTTCATTTTTGACATTTAGCATTGTGACATTTGTCCTTTGACATCTTTGACATTTGCCATCTTGAAATTTGTCATTTTTGACATTTTTCATGGTGACACTTATCATTTGTGACATTAAGCATTGTGACATTTGTCATTTGACATGTTTGACATTTGCCATCTTGAAATTTGTCATTTTTGACATTTTTCATGGTGACACTTTTCATTTTTGACATTTAGTATTGTGACATTTGTCATTTGACATCTTTTACATTTGCCATCTTGAAATTTGTTATTTTTAACATTTACCATTGTGACATTTGTCATTTGACATCTTGGACATTTGCCATCTTGAAATTTGTCATTTTTGACATTTTTCATGGTGACACTTATCATTTTTGACATTTAGCATTGTGACATTTGTCAGTTTTGACATTTGCCATCTTGAAATTTGTCATTTTTGACATTTTTCGTGGTGACACTTTTCATTTTTGACATTTAGGATTGTGACATTTGTCATTTGACATCTTTGACATTTGCCATCTTGAAATTTGTTATTTTTGACATTTTTCATGGTGACACTTTTCATTTTTGACATTTAGCATTGTGACATTTGTCATTTGACATCTTTGACATTCTCCATCTTAAAATTTGTCATTTTTGACATTTTTCATGGTGACACTTTTCATTTTTGACATTTAGCATTGTGACATTTGTCATTTGACATCTTTGACATTTGCCATCTTGAAATTTGTTATTTTTGACATTTTTCATGGTGACACTTTTCATTTTTGACATTTAGCATTGTGACATTTGTCATTTGACATCTTTGACATTTGCCATCTTGAAATTTGTCATTTTTGACATTTTTCATGGTGAGACTTTTCATTTTTGACATTTAGCATTGTGACATTTGTCATTTGACATCTTTGACATTTGCTATCTTGAAATTTGTCATTTTTGACATTTTTCATGGTGACACTTTTCATTTTTGACATTTAGCATTGTGACATTTGTCATTTGACATCTTTGACATTTGCCATCTTGAAATTTGTTATTTTTGACATTTTTCATGGTGACACTTATCATTTTTGACATTTAGCATTGTGACATTTGTCATTTGACATCTTTGACATTTGCCATCTTGAAATTTGTCATTTTTGACATTTTTCATGGTGACACTTTTCACTTTTGACATTTATAATTGTGACATTTGCCATCTTGAAATTTGTCATTTTTGACATTTAGCATTGTGACATTTGTCATTTGACATCTTTGATATTTGCCATTTTGAAATTTGTTATTTTTGACATTTTTCATAGTGACACTTTTCATTTTTGACATTTAGCATTGTGACATTTGTCAATTGACATCTTTGACATTTGCCATCTTGAAATTTGTTATTTTTGACATTTTTCATGGTGACACTTTTCATTTTTGACATTTAGCATTGTGACATTTGTCATTTGACATCTTTGACATTTGCCATCTTGAAATTTGTCATTTTTGACATTTTTCATGGTGACACTTATCATTTTTGACATTTAGCATTGTGACATTTGTCATTTGACATCTTTGATATTTGCCATCTTGAAATTTGTCATTTTTGACATTTTTCATGGTTACACTTTTCATTTTTGACATTTAGCATTGTGACATTTGTCATTTGACATCTTTGACATTTGCCATCTTGAAATTTGTCATTTTTGACATTTTTCATGGTGACACTTTTCATTTTTGACATTTAGCATTGTGACATTTGTCATTTGACATCTTTGACATTTGCCATCTTGAAATTTGTCATTTTTGACATTTAGCATTGTGACATTTGTCATTTGACATCTTGGACATTTGCCATCTTGAAATTTGTCATTTTTGACATTTTTCATGGTGACACTTATCATTTTTGACATTTAGCATTGTGACATTTGTCATTTGACATCTTTGACATTTGCCATCTTGAAATTTGTCATTTTTGACATTTAGCATTGTGACATTTGTCATTTGACATCTTTGACATTTGCCATCTTGAAATTTGTTATTTTTGACATTTTTCATGGTGACACTTTTCATTTTTGACATTTAGCATTGTGACATTTGTCATTTGACATCTTTGACATTTGTCATCTTGAAATTTGTCTTTTTTGACATTTTTCATGGTGACACTTTTCATTTTTGACATTTAGCATTGTGACATTTGTCATTTGACATCTTTGACATTTGCCATTTTGAAATTTGTCATTTTTGACATTTAGCATTGTGACATTTGTCATTTGACATCTTTGATATTTGCCATCTTGAAATTTGTCATTTTTGACATTTTTCATGGTGACAATTTTCATTTTTGACATTTAGCATTGTGACATTTGACATCTTTGACATTTGCCATCTTGAAATTTGTCATTTTTGACATTTTTCATGGTGACACTTTTCATTTTTGACATTTAGCATTGTGACATTTGTCCTTTGACATCTTTGACATTTGCCATCTTGAAATTTGTCATTATTGACATTTTTCATGGGGACACTTTTCATTTTTGACATTTAGCATTGTTACATTTGTCATTTGACATCTTTGACATTTGCCATCTTGAAATTTGTCATTTTTGACATTTTTCATGGTGACACTTTTCATTTTTGACATTTAGCATTGTGACATTTGTCATTTGACATCTTTGACATTTGCCATCTTGAAATTTGTCATTTTTGACATTTTTCACGGTGACACTTTTCATTTTTGACATTTAGCATTGTGACATTTGTCATTTGACATCTTAGACATTTGCCATCTTTAAATTTGTCATTTTTGACACTTTTTATTTTTGACATTTAGCATTGTGACATTTGTCATTTGACATCTTTGACATTTGCCATCTTGAAATTTGTCATTTTTGACATTTTTCATGGTGACACTTTTCATTTTTGACATTTAGCATTGTGACATTTGTCATTTGACATCTTGGACATTTGCCATCTTGAAATTTGTCATTATTGACATTTTTCATGGGGACACTTTTCATTTTTGACATTTAGCATTGTGACATTTGTCATTTGACATCTTTGACATTTGCCATCTTGAAATTTGTCATTTTTGACATTTTTCATGGTGACACTTTTCATTTTTGACATTTAGCATTGTGACATTTGTCCTTTGACATCTTTGACATTTGCCATCTTGAAATTTGTCATTTTTGACATTTTTCACGGTGACACTTTTCATTTTTGACATTTAGCATTGTGACATTTGTCATTTGACATCTTAGACATTTGCCATCTTCAAATTTGTCATTTTTGACACTTTTTATTTTTGACATTTAGCATTGTGACATTTGTCATTTGACATCTTTGACATTTGCCATCTTGAAATTTGTCATTTTTGACATTTTTCATGGTGACACTTTTCATTTTTGACATTTAGCATTGTGACATTTGTCATTTGACATCTTGGACATTTGCCATCTTGAAATTTGTCATTTTTGACATTTTTCATGGTGACACTTTTCATTTTTGACATTTAGCATTGTGACATTTGTCATTTGACATCTTTGACATTTGCCATTTTGAAATTTGTCATTTTTGACATTTAGCATTGTGACATTTGTCATTTGACATCTTTGATATTTGCCATCTTGAAATTTGTCATTTTTGACATTTTTCATGGTGACACTTTTCATTTTTGACATTTAGCATTGTGAAATTTGACATCTTTGACATTTGCCATCTTGAAATTTGTCATTTTTGACATTTTTCATGTTGACACTTTTCATTTTTGACATTTAGCATTGTGACATTTGTCCTTTGACATCTTTGACATTTGCCATCTTGAAATTTGTCATTATTGACATTTTTCATAGGGACACTTTTCATTTTTGACATTTAGCATTGTTACATTTGTCATTTGACATCTTTGACATTTGCTATCTTGAAATTTGTCATTTTTGACATTTTTCATGGTGACACTTTTCATTTTTGACATTTAGCATTGTGACATTTGTCATTTGACATCTTTGACATTTGCCATCTTGAAATTTGTCATTTTTGACATTTTTCACGGTGACACTTTTCATTTTTGACATTTAGCATTGTGACATTTGTCATTTGACATCTTAGACATTTGCCATCTTTAAATTTGTCATTTTTGACACTTTTTATTTTTGACATTTAGCATTGTGACATTTGTCATTTGACATCTTTGACATTTGCCATCTTGAAATTTGTCATTTTTGACATTTTTCATGGTGACACTTTTCATTTTTGACATTTAGCATTGTGACATTTGTCATTTGACATCTTGGACATTTGCCATCTTGAAATTTGTCATTATTGACATTTTTCATGGGGACACTTTTCATTTTTGACATTTAGCATTGTGACATTTGTCATTTGACATCTTTGACATTTGCCATCTTGAAATTTGTCATTTTTGACATTTTTCATGGTGACACTTTTCATTTTTGACATTTAGCATTGTGACATTTGTCATTTGACATCTTTGACATTTGTCATCTTGAAATTTGTCATTTTTGACATTTTTCACGGTGACACTTTTCATTTTTGACATTTAGCATTGTGACATTTGTCATTTGACATCTTAGACATTTGCCATCTTCAAATTTGTCATTTTTGACACTTTTTATTTTTGACAGTTAGCATTGTGACATTTGTCATTTGACATCTTTGACATTTGCCATCTTGAAATTTGTCATTTTTGACATTTTTCATGGTGACACTTTTCATTTTTGACATTTAGCATTGTGACATTTGTCATTTGACATCTTGGACATTTGCCATCTTGAAATTTGTCATTTTTGACATTTTTCATGGTGACACTTTTCATTTTTGACATTTAGTATTGTGACATTTGTCATTTGACATCTTTGACATTTGCCATCTTGAAATTTGTTATTTTTGACATTTAGCATTGTGACATTTGTCATTTGACATCTTGGACATTTGCCATCTTGAAATTTGTCATTTTTGACATTTTTCATGGTGACACTTATCATTTTTGACATTTAGCATTGTGACATTTGTCAGTTTTGACATTTGCCATCTTGAAATTTGTCATTTTTGACATTTTTCGTGGTGACACTTTTCATTTTTGACATTTAGGATTGTGACATTTGTCATTTGACATCTTTGACATTTGCCATCTTGAAATTTGTTATTTTTGACATTTTTCATGGTGACACTTTTCATTTTTGACATTTAGCATTGTGACATTTGTCATTTGACATCTTTGACATTTTCCATCTTGAAATTTGTCATTTTTGACATTTTTCATGGTGACACTTTTCATTTTTGACATTTAGCATTGTGACATTTGTCATTTGACATCTTTGACATTTGCCATCTTGAAATTTGTTATTTTTGACATTTTTCATGGTGACACTTTTCATTTTTGACATTTAGCATTGTGACATTTGTCATTTGACATCTTTGACATTTGCCATCTTGAAATTTGTCATTTTTGACATTTTTCATGGTGAGACTTTTCATTTTTGACATTTAGCATTGTGACATTTGTCATTTGACATCTTTGAGATTTGCTATCTTAAAATTTGTCATTTTTGACATTTAGCATTGTGACATTTGTCATTTGACATCTTTGATATTTGCCATCTTGAAATTTGTCATTTTTGACATTTAGCATTGTGACATTTGTCATTTGACATCTTGGACATTTGCCATCTTGAAATTTGTCATTTTTGACATTTTTCATGGTGACACTTATCATTTTTGACATTTAGCATTGTGACATTTGTCATTTGACATCTTTGATATTTGCCATCTTGAAATTTGTCATTTTTGACATTTTTCATGGTGACACTTTTCATTTTTGACATTTAGCATTGTGACATTTGTCATTTGACATCTTTGACATTTGCCATCTTGAAATTTGTCATTTTTGACATTTTTCATGGTGACACTTTTCATTTTTGACATTTAGCATTGTGACAGTTGTCATTTGACATCTTTGACATTTTCCATCTTAAAATTTGTCATTTTTGACATTTAGCATTGTGACATTTGTCATTTGACATCTTTGACATTTGCCATCTTGAAATTTGTTATTTTTGACATTTTTCATGGTGACACTTTTCATTTTTGACATTTAGCATTGTGACATTTGTCATTTGACATCTTTGACATTTGCCATCTTGAAATTTGTCATTTTTGACATTTTTCATGGTGACACTTTTCATTTTTGACATTTAGCATTGTGACATTTGTCATTTGACATCTTTGACATTTGCCATCTTGAAATTTGTCATTTTTGACATTTAGCATTGTGACATTTGTCATTTGACATCTTTGATATTTGCCATCTTGAAATTTGTCATTTTTGACATTTTCATGGTGACACTTTTCATTTTTGACATTTAGCATTGTGACATTTGTCATTTGACATCTTTGACATTTGCCATCTTGAAATTTGTCATTTTTGACATTTTTCATGGTGACACTTTTCATTTTTGACATTTAGCATTGTGACATTTGTCATATTCGACATCTTTGACATTTGCCATCTTGAAATTTGTCATTTTTGACATTTTTCATGGTGACACTTTTCATTTTTGACATTTAGCATTGTGACATTTGTCCTTTGACATCTTTGACATTTGCCATCTTGAAATTTGTCATTATTGACATTTTTCATGGGGCACTTTTCATTTTTGACATTTAGCATTGTGACATTTGTCATTTGACATCTTTGACATTTGCCATCTTGAAATTTGTCATTTTTGACATTTTTCATGGTGACACTTTTCATTTTTGACATTTAGCATTGTGACATTTGTCATTTGACATCTTTGACATTTGCCATCTTGAAATTTGTCATTTTTGACATTTTTCACGGTGACACTTTTCATTTTTGACATTTAGCATTGTGACAATTGTCATTTGACATCTTAGACATTTGCCATCTTCAAATTTGTCATTTTTGACACTTTTTATTTTTGACATTTAGCATTGTGACATTTGTCATTTGACATCTTTGACATTTGCCATCTTGAAATTTGTCATTTTTGACATTTTTCATGGTGACACTTTTCATTTTTGACATTTAGCATTGTGACATTTGTCATTTGACATCTTGGACATTTGCCATCTTGAAATTTGTCATTTTTGACATTTTTCATGGTGACACTTATCATTTGTGACATTAAGCATTGTGACATTTGTCATTTGACATCTTTGACATTTGCCATCTTGAAATTTGTCATTTTTGACATTTTTCATGGTGACACTTTTCATTTTTGACATTTAGTATTGTGACATTTGTCATTTGACATCTTTGACATTTGCCATCTTGAAATTTGTTATTTTTGACATTTTTCATGGTGACACTTTTCATTTTTGACATTTAACATTGTGACATTTGTCATTTGACATCTTTGACATTTGCCATCTTGAAATTTGTCATTTTTGACATTTTTCATGGTGACACTTTTCATTTTTGACATTTAGCATTGTGACATTTGTCATTTGACATCTTTGACATTTGCCATCTTGAAATTTGTCATTTTTGACATTTAGCATTGTGACATTTGTCATTTGACATCTTGGACATTTGCCATCTTGAAATTTGTCATTTTTGACATTTTTTATGGTGACACTTATCATTTTTGACATTTAGCATTGTGACATTTGTCAATTTTGACATTTACCATCTTGAAATTTGTCATTTTTGACATTTTTCATGGTGACACTTTTCATTTTTGACATTTAGCATTGTGACATTTGTCATTTGACATCTTTGACATTTGCCATCTTGAAATTTGTTATTTTTAACATTTTTCATGGTAACACTTTTCATTTTTGACATTTAGCATTGTGACATTTGTCATATGACATCTTTGACATTTGCCATCTTGAAATTTGTCATTTTTGACATTTTTCATGGTGACACTTTTCATTTTTGACATTTGGCATTGTGACATTTGTCATTTGACATCTTTGACATTTGCCATCTTGAAATTTGTTATTTTTGACATTTTTCATGGTGACACTTTTCATTTTTGACATTTAGCATTGTGACATTTGTCATTTGACATCTTTGACATTTGCCATCTTGAAATTTTTCATTTTTGACATTTTTCATGGTGACACTTTTTATTTTTGACATTTAGCATTGTGACATTTGTCATTTGACATCTTTGACATTTGCCATCTTGAAATTTGTCATTTTTGACATTTAGCATTGTAACATTTGTCATTTGACATCTTTGATATTTGCCATCTTGAAATTTGTCATTTTTGACATTTTTCATGGTGACACTTTTCATTTTTGACATTTAGCATTGTGACATTTGTCATTTGACATCTTTGACATTTGCCATCTTGAAATTTGTCATTTTTAACATTTTTCATGGTGACACTTTTCATTTTAGACATTTAGCATTGTGACATTTGTCATTTGACATCTTTGACATTTGCCATCTTGAAATTTGTCATTTTTGACATTTAGCATTGGGACATTTGTCATTTGACATCTTGGACATTTGCCATCTTAAAATTTGTCATTTTTGACATTTTTCATGGTGACACTTATCATTTTTGACATTTAGCATTGTGACATTTGTCAGTTTTGACATCTTTGACATTTGCCATCTTGAAATTTAATATTTTTGATATTTTTCATGGTGACACTTTTCATTTTTGACATTTAGCATTGTGACATTTGTCATTTGACATCTTTGACATTTGCCATCTTGAAATTTGTCATTTTTGACATTTTTCATGGTGACACTTTTCATTTTTGACATTTAGCATTGTGACATTTGTCATTTGACATTTTTGACATTTGCCATCTTGAAATTTGTCATTTTTGACATTTAGCATTGTGACATTTGTCATTTGACATCTTGGACATTTGCCATCTTGAAATTTGTCATTTTTGACATTTTTTATGGTGACACTTATCATTTTTGACATTTAGCATTGTGACATTTGTCAGTTTTGACATTTGCCATCTTGAAATTTGTCATTTTTGACATTTTTCATGGTGACACTTTTCATTTTTGACATTTAGCATTGTGACATTTGTCATTTGACATCTTTGACATTTGCCATCTTGAAATTTGTTATTTTTGACATTTTTCATGGTGACACTTTTCATTTTTGACATTTAGCATTGTGACATTTGTCATTTGACATCTTTGACATTTGCCATCTTGAAATTTGTCATTTTTGACATTTTTCATGGTGACACTTTTCATTTTTGACATTTAGCATTGTGACATTTGTCATTTGACATCTTTGACATTTGCCATCTTGAAATTTGTCATTTTTGACATTTTTTATGGTGACACTTTTCATTTTTGACATTTAGCATTGTGACATTTGTCATTTGACATCTTTGACATTTGCCATCTTGAAATTTGTCATTTTTGACATTTAGCATTGTGACATTTGTCATTTGACATCTTTGATATTTGCCATCTTGAAATTTGTCATTTTTGACATTTTTCATGGCGACACTTTTCATTTTTGACATTTAGCATTGTGACATTTGTCATTTGACATCTTTGACATTTGCCATCTTGAAATTTGTCATTTTTGACATTTTTCATGGTGACACTTTTCATTTTTGACATTTATCATTGTGACATTTGTTATATTCGACATCTTTGACATTTGCCATCTTGAAATTTGTCATTTTTGACATTTTTCATGGTGACACTTTTCATTTTTGACATTTAGCATTGTGACATTTGTTATTTGACATCTTTGACATTTGCCATCTTGAAATTTGTTATTTTTGACATTTTTCATGGTGACACTTTTCATTTTTGACATTAAGCATTGTGACATTTGTCATTTGACATCTTTGACATTTGCCATCTTGAAATTTGTTATTTTTGACATTTTTCATGGTGACACTTTTCATTTTTGACATTTAGCATTGTGACATTTGTCATTTGACATCTTTGACATTTGCCATCTTGAAATTTGTTATTTTTGACATTTTTCATGGTGACACTTTTCATTTTTGACATTTAGCATTGTGACATTTGTCATTTGACATCTTTGACATTTGCCATCTTGAAATTTGTCATTTTTGACATTTTTCATGGTGACACTTTTCATTTTTGACATTTAGCATTGTGACATTTGTCATTTGACATCTTTGACATTTGTCATCTTGAAATTTGTCATTATTGACATTTTTCATGGGGACACTTTTTATTTTTGACATTTAGCATTGTGACATTTGTCATTTGACATCTCTGACATTTGCCATCTTGAAATTTGTCATTTTTGACATTTTTCATGGTGACACTTTTCATTTTTGACATTTAGCATTGTGACATTTGTCATTTGACATCTTTGACATTTGCCATCCTGAAATTTGTCATTTTTGACATTTTTCACGGTGACACTTTTCATTTTTGACATTTAGCATTGTGACATTTGTCATTTGACATCTTAGACATTTGCCATCTTGAAATTTGTCATTTTTGACACTTTTCATTTTTGACATTTAGCATTGTGACATTTGTCATTTGACATCTTTTACATTTGCCAGCTTGAAATTTGTCATTTTTGACATTTTTCATGGTAACACTTTTCATTTTTGACATTTAGCATTGTGACATTTGTCATTTGACATCTTAGACATTTGCCATCTTAAAATTTGTCATTTTTGACACTTTTTATTTTTGACATTTAGCATTGTGACATTTGTCATTTGACAATTTTGACATTTGCCATCTTGAAATGTGTCATTTTTGACATTTTTCATGGTGACACTTTTCATTTTTGACATTTAGCATTGTGACATTTGTCATTTGACATCTTGGACATTTGCCATCTTGAAATTTGTCATTTTTGAAATTTTTCATGGTGAAACTTATCATTTTTGACATTTAGCATTGTGATATTTGTCAGTTTTGACATTTGCCATCTTGAAATTTGTCATTTTTGACATTTTTCATGGTGACACTTTTCATTTTTGACATTTAGCATTGTGACATTTGTCATTTGACATCTTTGACATTTGCCATCTTGAAATTTGTTATTTTTGACATTTTTCATGGTGACACTTTTCATTTTTGACATTTAGCATTGTGACATTTGTCATTTGACATCTTTGACATTTGCCATCTTGAAATTTGTCATTTTTGACATTTTTCATGGTGACACTTTTCATTTTTGACATTTAGCATTGTGACATTTGTCATTTGACATCTTTGACATTTGCCATCTTGAAATTTGTCATTTTTGACATTTAGCATTGTGACATTTGTCATTTGACATCTTTGATATTTGCCATCTTGAAATTTGTCATTTTTGACATTTTTCATGGTGACACTTTTCATTTTTGACATTTAGCATTGTGACATTTGTCATTTGACATCTTTGACATTTGCCATCTTGAAATTTGTCATTTTTGACATTTTTCATGGTGACACTTTTCATTTTTGACATTTAGCATTGTGACATTTGTCATATTCGACATCTTTGACATTTGCCATCTTGAAATTTGTCATTTTTGACATTTTTCATGGTGACACTTTTCATTTTTGACATTTAGCATTGTGACATTTGTCATTTGACATCTTTGACATTTGCCATCTTGAAATTTGTCATTTTTGACATTTTTCATGGTGACACTTTTCATTTTTGACATTTAGCATTGTGACATTTGTCATTTGACATCTTTGACATTTGCCATCTTGAAATTTGTCATTTTTGACATTTAGCATTGTGACATTTGTCATTTGACATCTTTGATATTTGCCATCTTGAAATTTGTCATTTTTGACATTTTTCATGGCGACACTTTTCATTTTTGACATTTAGCATTGTGACATTTGTCATTTGACATCTTTGACATTTGCCATCTTGAAATTTGTCATTTTTGACATTTTTCATGGTGACACTTTTCATTTTTGACATTTATCATTGTGACATTTGTCATATTCGACATCTTTGACATTTGCCATCTTGAAATTTGTCATTTTTGACATTTTTCATGGTGACACTTTTCATTTTTGACATTTAGCATTGTGACATTTGTCATTTGACATCTTTGACATTTGTCATCTTGAAATTTGTCATTATTGACATTTTTCATGGGGACACTTTTTATTTTTGACATTTAGCATTGTGACATTTGTCATTTGACATCTGTGACATTTGCCATCTTGAAATTTGTCATTTTTGACATTTTTCATGGTGACACTTTTTATTTTTGACATTTAGCATTGTGACATTTGTCATTTGACATCTTTGACATTTGCCATCTTGAAATTTGTCATTTTTGACATTTTTCACGGTGACACTTTTCATTTTTGACATTTAGCATTGTGACATTTGTCATTTGACATCTTAGACATTTGCCATCTTGAAATTTGTCATTTTTGACACTTTTCATTTTTGACATTTAGCATTGTGACATTTGTCATTTGACATCTTTTACATTTGCCAGCTTGAAATTTGTCATTTTTGACATTTTTCATGGTAACACTTTTCATTTTTGACATTTAGCATTGTGACATTTGTCATTTGACATCTTGGACATTT
Source organism: Altica lythri (assembly GCA_964028335.1). NCBI lineage: Eukaryota > Metazoa > Arthropoda > Insecta > Coleoptera > Chrysomelidae > Altica > Altica lythri. The sequence goes on along the minus strand of OZ034800.1, from coordinate 8,337,569 downwards.
GCCATCTTGAAATTTGTCATTTTTGACACTTTTAATTTTTGACATTTAGCATTGTGACATTTGTCATTTGACGTCTTTTACATTTGCCAGCTTGAAATTTGTCATTATTGACATTTTTCATGGGGACACTTTTTATTTTTGACATTTAGCATTGTGACATTTATCATTTGACATCTGTGACATTTGCCATCTTGAAATTTGTCATTTTTGACATTTTTCATGGTGACACTTTTCATTTTTGACATTTAGCATTGTGACATTTGTCATTTGACATCTTTGACATTTGCCATCTTGAAATTTGTCATTTTTGACATTTTTCACGGTGACACTTTTCATTTTTGACATTTAGCATTGTGACATTTGTCATTTGACATCTTAGACATTTGCCATCTTGAAATTTGTCATTTTTGACACTTTTCATTTTTGACATTTGTCATTTGACATCTTTTACATTTGCCAGCTTGAAATTTGTCATTTTTGACATTTTTCATGGTAACACTTTTCATTTTTGACATTTAGCATTGTGACATTTGTCATTTGACATCTTGGACATTTGCCATCTTGAAATTTGTCATTTTTGACATTTTTCATGGTGACATTTATCATTTTTGACATTTAGCATTGTGACATTTGTCAGTTTTGACATTTGCCATCTTGAAATTTGTTATTTTTGACATTTTTCACGGTGACACTTTTAATTTTTGACATTTAGCATTGTGACATTTGTCATTTGACATCTTAGACATTTGCCATCTTAAAATTTGTCATTTTTGACACTTTTTATTTTTGACATTTAGCATTGTGACATTTGTCATTTGACAATTTTGACATTTGCCATCTTGAAATGTGTCATTTTTGACATTTTTCATGGTGACATTTTTCATTTTTGACATTTAGCATTGTGACATTTGTCATTTGACATCTTGGACATTTGCCATCTTGAAATTTGTCATTTTTGAAATTTTTCATGGTGAAACTTATCATTTTTGACATTTAGCATTGTGATATTTGTCAGTTTTGACATTTGCCATCTTGAAATTTGACATTTTTGACATTTTTCATGGTGACACTTTTCATTTTTGACATTTAGCATTGTGACATTTGTCATTTGACATCTTTGACATTTGCCATCTTGAAATTTGTTATTTTTGACATTTTTCATGGTGACACTTTTCATTTTTGACATTTAGCATTGTGACATTTGTCATTTGACATCTTTGACATTTGCCATCTTAAAATTTGTCATTTTTGACATTTTTCATGGTGACACTTTTCATTTTTGACATTTAGCATTGTGACATTTGTCATTTGACATCTTTGACATTTGCCATCTTGAAATTTGTCATTTTTGACATTTAGCATTGTGACATTTGTCATTTGACATCTTTGATATTTGCCATCTTAAAATTTGTCATTTTTGACATTTTTCATGGTGACACTTTTCATTTTTGACATTTAGCATTGTGACATTTGTCATTTGACATCTTTGACATTTGCCATCTTGAAATTTGTCATTTTTGACATTTTTCATGGTGACACTTTTCATTTTTGACATTTAGCATTGTGACATTTGTCATATTCGACATCTTTGACATTTGCCATCTTGAAATTTGTCATTTTTGACATTTTTCATGGTGACACTTTTCATTTTTGACATTTAGCATTGTGACATTTGTCATTTGACATCTTTGACATTTGCCATTTTGAAATTTGTCATTTTTGACATTTTTCATGGTGACACTTTTCATTTTTGACATTTAGCATTGTGACATTTGTCATTTGACATCTTTGACATTTGCCATCTTGAAATTTGTCATTTTTGACATTTAGCATTGTGACATTTGTCATTTGACATCTTTGATATTTGCCATCTTGAAATTTGTCATTTTTGACATTTTTCATGGCGACACTTTTCATTTTTGACATTTAGCATTGTGACATTTGTCATTTGACATCTTTGACATTTGCCATCTTGAAATTTGTCATTTTTGACATTTTTCATGGTGACACTTTTCATTTTTGACATTTATCATTGTGACATTTGTCATATTCGACATCTTTGACATTTGCCATCTTGAAATTTGTCATTTTTGACATTTTTCATGGTGACACTTTTCATTTTTGACATTTAGCATTGTGACATTTGTCATTTGACATCTTTGACATTTGTCATCTTGAAATTTGTCATTATTGACATTTTTCATGGGGACACTTTTTATTTTTGACATTTAGCATTGTGACATTTGTCATTTGACATCTGTGATATTTGCCATCTTAAAATTTGTCATTTTTGACATTTTTCATGGTGACACTTTTCATTTTTGACATTTAGCATTGTGACATTTGTCATTTGACATCTTTGACATTTGCCATCTTGAAATTTGTCATTTTTGATATTTTTCACGGTGACACTTTTCATTTTTGACATTTAGCATTGTGACATTTGTCATTTGACATCTTAGACATTTGCCATCTTGAAATTTGTCATTTTTGACACTTTTCATTTTTGACATTTAGCATTGTGACATTTGTCATTTGACATCTTTTACATTTGCCAGCTTAAAATTTGTCATTTTTGACATTTTTCATGGTAACACTTTTCATTTTTGACATTTAGCATTGTGACATTTGTCATTTGACATCTTGGACATTTGCCATCTTGAAATTTGTCATTTTTGACATTTTTCATGGTGACATTTATCATTTTTGACATTTAGCATTGTGACATTTGTCAGTTTTGACATTTGCCATCTTGAAATTTGTCATTTTTGACATTTTTCACGGTGACACTTTTAATTTTTGACATTTAGCATTGTGACATTTGTCATTTGACATCTTAGACATTTGCCATCTTAAAATTTGTCATTTTTGACACTTTTTATTTTTGACATTTAGCATTGTGACATTTGTCATTTGACAATTTTGACATTTGCCATCTTGAAATGTGTCATTTTTGACATTTTTCATGGTGACACTTTTCATTTTTGACATTTAGCATTGTGACATTTGTCATTTGACATCTTGGACATTTGCCATCTTGAAATTTGTCATTTTTGAAATTTTTCATGGTGAAACTTATCATTTTTGACATTTAGCATTGTGATATTTGTCAGTTTTGACATTTGCCATCTTGAAATTTGTTATTTTTGACATTTTTCATGGTGACACTTTTCATTTTTAACATTTAGCATTGTGACATTTGTTATTTGACATCTTTGACATTTGCCATCTTGAAATTTGTCATTTTTGACATTTTTCATGGTGACACTTTTCATTTTTGACATTTAGCATTGTGACATTTGTCATTTGACATCTTTGACATTTGCCATCTTGAAATTTGTCATTTTTGACATTAAGCATTGTGACATTTGTCATTTGACATCTTTGATATTTGCCATCTTGAAATTTGTCATTTTTGACATTTTTCATAGTGACACTTTTCATTTTTGACATTTAGCATTGTGACATTTGTTATTTGACATCTTTGACATTTGCCATCTTGAAATTTGTCATTTTTAACATTTTTCATGGTGACACTTTTCATTTTTGACATTTAGCATTGTGACATTTGTAATTTGACATCTTTGACATTTGCCATCTTGAAATTTGTCATTTTTGACATTTAGCATTGTGACATTTGTCATTTGACATCTTGGACATTTGCCATCTTGAAATTTGTCATTTTTGACATTTTTCATGGTGACACTTATCATTTTTGACATTTAGCATTGTGACATTTGTCAGTTTTGACATCTTTGATATTTGCCATCTTGAAATTTGTTATTTTTGACATTTTTCATGGTGACACTTTTCATTTTTGACATTTAGCATTGTGACATTTGTCATTTGACATCTTTGACATTTGCCATCTTGAAATTTGTCATTTTTGACATTTTTCATGGTGACACTTTACATTTTTGACATTTAGCATTGTGACATTTGTCATTTGACATCTTTGACATTTGCCATCTTGAAATTTGTTATTTTTGACATTTTTCATGGTGACACTTTTCATTTTTGACATTTAGCATTGTGACATTTGTCATTTGACATCTTTGATATTTGCCATCTTGAAATTTGTCTTTTTTGACATTTTTTATGGTGACACTTTTCATTTTTGACATTTAGCATTGTGACATTTGTCATTTGACATCTTTGACATTTGCCATCTTGAAATTTGTCATTTTTGACATTTTTCACGGTGACACTTTGCATTTTTGACATTTAGCATTGTGACATTTGTCATTTGACATCTTAGACATTTGCCATCTTGAAATTTGTCATTTTTGACACTTTTCATTTTTGACATTTAGCATTGTGACATTTGTCATTTGACATCTTTGACATTTGCCATCTTGAAATTTGTCATTTTTGACATTTTTCATGGTGACACTTTTTATTTTTGACATTTAGCATTGTGACATTTGTCATTTGACATCTTGGACATTTGCCATCTTGAAATTTGTCATTTTTGACATTTTTCATGGTGACACTTATCATTTTTGACATTTAGCTTTGTGACATTTGTCAGTTTTGACATTTGCCATCTTGAAATTTGTCATTTTTGACATTTTTCATAGTGACACTTTTCATTTTTGACATTTATCATTGTGACATTTGTCATATTCGACATCTTTGACATTTGCCATCTTGAAATTTGTCATTTTTGACATTTTTCATGGTGACACTTTTCATTTTTGACATTTAGCATTGTGACATTTGTCATTTGACATCTTTGACATTTGTCATCTTGAAATTTGTCATTTTTGACATTTTTCATGGTGACACTTTTCATTTTTGACATTTAGCATTGTGACATTTGTCATTTGACATCTTTGACATTTGCCATCTTAAAATTTGTCATTTTTGACATTTTTCATGGTGACACTTTTCTTTTTTGACATTTAGCATTGTGACATTTGTCATTTGACATCTTTGACATTTGCCATCTTGAAATTTGTTATTTTTGACATTTTTCATGGTGACACTTTTCATTTTTGACATTTAGCATTGTGACATTTGTCATTTGACATCTTTGACATTTGCCATCTTGAAATTTGTCATTTTTGACATTTTTCATGGTGACACTTTTCATTTTTGACATTTATCTTTGTGACATTTGTCATTTGACATCTTTGACATTTGCCATCTTGAAATTTGTCATTTTTGACATTTAGCATTGTGACATTTGTCATTTGACATCTTGGACATTTGCCATCTGGAAATTTGTCATTTTTGACATTTTTCATGGTGACACTTATCATTTTTGACATTTAGCATTGTGACATTTGTCAGTTTTGACATTTGCCATCTTGAAATTTGTCATTTTTGACATTTTTCGTGGTGACACTTTTCATTTTTGACATTTAGGATTGTGACATTTGTCATTTGACATCTTTGATATTTGCCATCTTGAAATTTGTTATTTTTGACATTTTTCATGGTGACACTTTTTATTTTTGACATTTAGCATTGTGACATTTGTCATTTGACATCTTTGACATTTTCCATCTTGAAATTTGTCATTTTTGACATTTTTCATGGTGACACTTTTCATTTTTGACATTTAGCATTGTGACATTTGTCATTTGACATCTTTGACATTTGCCATCTTGAAATTTGGTATTTTTGACATTTTTCATGGTGACACTTTTCATTTTTGACATTTAGCATTGTGACATTTGTCATTTGACATCTTTGACATTTGCCATCTTGAAATTTGTCATTTTTGACATTTTTCACGGTGACACTTTGCATTTTTGACATTTAGCATTGTGACATTTGTCATTTGACATCTTAGACATTTGCCATCTTGAAATTTGTCATTTTTGACACTTTTCATTTTTGACATTTAGCATTGTGACATTTGTCATTTGACATCTTTGACATTTGCCATCTTGAAATTTGTCATTTTTGACATTTTTCATGGTGACACTTTTTATTTTTGACATTTAGCATTGTGACATTTGTCATTTGACATCTTGGACATTTGCCATCTTGAAATTTGTCATTTTTGACATTTTTCATGGTGACACTTATCATTTTTGACATTTAGCTTTGTGACATTTGTCAGTTTTGACATTTGCCATCTTGAAATTTGTCATTTTTGACATTTTTCATAGTGACACTTTTCATTTTTGACATTTAGCATTGTGACATTTGTCATTTGACATCTTTGACATTTGCCATCTTGAAATTTGTCATTTTTGACATTTTTCATGGTGACACTTTTCATTTTTGACATTTAGCATTGTGACATTTGTCATTTGACATCTTTGACATTTGCCATCTTGAAATTTGTCATTTTTGACATTTTTCATGGTGACACTTTTTATTTTTGACATTTAGCATTGTGACATTTGTCATTTGACATCTTTGACATTTGCCATCTTGAAATTTGTTATTTTTGACATTTTTCATGGTGACACTTTTCATTTTTGACATTTAGCATTGTGACATTTGTCATTTGACATCTTTGACATTTGCCATCTTGAAATTTGTCATTTTTGACATTTTTCATGGTGACACTTATCATTTTTGACATTTAGCATTGTGACATTTGTCAGTTTTGACATCTTTGATATTGGCCATCTTGAAATTTGTTATTTTTGACATTTTTCATGGTGACACTTTTCATTTTTGACATTTAGCATTGTGACATTTGTCATTTGACATCTTTGACATTTGCCATCTTGAAATTTGTCATTTTTGACATTTTTCATGGTGACACTTTACATTTTTGACATTTAGCATTGTGACATTTGTCATTTGACATCTTTGACATTTGCCATCTTGAAATTTGTTATTTTTGACATTTTTCATGGTGACACTTTTCATTTTTGACATTTAGCATTGTGACATTTGTCATTTGACATCTTTGATATTTGCCATCTTGAAATTTGTCTTTTTTGACATTTTTTATGGTGACACTTTTCATTTTTGACATTTAGCATTGTGACATTTGTCATTTGACATCTTTGACATTTGCCATCTTGAAATTTGTCATTTTTGACATTTTTCACGGTGACACTTTGCATTTTTGACATTTAGCATTGTGACATTTGTCATTTGACATCTTAGACATTTGCCATCTTGAAATTTGTCATTTTTGACACTTTTCATTTTTGACATTTAGCATTGTGACATTTGTCATTTGACATCTTTGACATTTGCCATCTTGAAATTTGTCATTTTTGACATTTTTCATGGTGACACTTTTTATTTTTGACATTTAGCATTGTGACATTTGTCATTTGACATCTTGGACATTTGCCATCTTGAAATTTGTCATTTTTGACATTTTTCATGGTGACACTTATCATTTTTGACATTTAGCTTTGTGACATTTGTCAGTTTTGACATTTGCCATCTTGAAATTTGTCATTTTTGACATTTTTCATAGTGACACTTTTCATTTTTGACATTTATCATTGTGACATTTGTCATATTCGACATCTTTGACATTTGCCATCTTGAAATTTGTCATTTTTGACATTTTTCATGGTGACACTTTTCATTTTTGACATTTAGCATTGTGACATTTGTCATTTGACATCTTTGACATTTGTCATCTTGAAATTTGTCATTTTTGACATTTTTCATGGTGACACTTTTCATTTTTGACATTTAGCATTGTGACATTTGTCATTTGACATCTTTGACATTTGCCATCTTGAAATTTGTCATTTTTGACATTTTTCATGGTGACACTTTTCATTTTTGACATTTAGCATTGTGACATTTGTCATTTGACATCTTTGACATTTGCCATCTTGAAATTTGTTATTTTTGACATTTTTCATGGTGACACTTTTCATTTTTGACATTTAGCATTGTGACATTTGTCATTTGACATCTTTGACATTTGCCATCTTGAAATTTGTCATTTTTGACATTTTTCATGGTGACACTTTTCATTTTTGACATTTATCTTTGTGACATTTGTCATTTGACATCTTTGACATTTGCCATCTTGAAATTTGTCATTTTTGACATTTAGCATTGTGACATTTGTCATTTGACATCTTGGACATTTGCCATCTGGAAATTTGTCATTTTTGACATTTTTCATGGTGACACTTATCATTTTTGACATTTAGCATTGTGACATTTGTCAGTTTTGACATTTGCCATCTTGAAATTTGTCATTTTTGACATTTTTCGTGGTGACACTTTTCATTTTTGACATTTAGGATTGTGACATTTGTCATTTGACATCTTTGATATTTGCCATCTTGAAATTTGTTATTTTTGACATTTTTCATGGTGACACTTTTTATTTTTGACATTTAGCATTGTGACATTTGTCATTTGACATCTTTGACATTTTCCATCTTGAAATTTGTCATTTTTGACATTTTTCATGGTGACACTTTTCATTTTTGACATTTAGCATTGTGACATTTGTCATTTGACATCTTTGACATTTGCCATCTTGAAATTTGTTATTTTTGACATTTTTCATGGTGACACTTTTCATTTTTGACATTTAGCATTGTGACATTTGTCATTTGACATCTTTGACATTTGCCATCTTGAAATTTGTCATTTTTGACATTTTTCACGGTGACACTTTGCATTTTTGACATTTAGCATTGTGACATTTGTCATTTGACATCTTAGACATTTGCCATCTTAAAATTTGTCATTTTTGACACTTTTCATTTTTGACATTTAGCATTGTGACATTTGTCATTTGACATCTTTGACATTTGCCATCTTGAAATTTGTCATTTTTGACATTTTTCATGGTGACACTTTTTATTTTTGACATTTAGCATTGTGACATTTGTCATTTGACATCTTGGACATTTGCCATCTTGAAATTTGTCATTTTTGACATTTTTCATGGTGACACTTATCATTTTTGACATTTAGCTTTGTGACATTTGTCAGTTTTGACATTTGCCATCTTGAAATTTGTCATTTTTGACATTTTTCATAGTGACACTTTTCATTTTTGACATTTAGCATTGTGACATTTGTCATTTGACATCTTTGACATTTGCCATCTTGAAATTTGTCATTTTTGACATTTTTCATGGTGACACTTTTCATTTTTGACATTTAGCATTGTGACATTTGTCATTTGACATCTTTGACATTTGCCATCTTGAAATTTGTCATTTTTGACATTTTTCATGGTGACACTTTTTATTTTTGACATTTAGCATTGTGACATTTGTCATTTGACATCTTTGACATTTGCCATCTTGAAATTTGTCATTTTTGACATTTTTCATGGTGACACTTTTCATTTTTGACATTTAGCATTGTGACATTTGTCATTTGACATCTTTGACATTTGCCATCTTGAAATTTGTTATTTTTGACATTTTTCATGGTGACACTTTTCATTTTTGACATTTAGCATTGTGACATTTGTCATTTGACATCTTTGACATTTGCCATCTTGAAATTTGTCATTTTTGACATTTTTCGTGGTGACACTTTTCATTTTTGACATTTATCTTTGTGACATTTGTCATTTGACATCTTTGACATTTGCCATCTTGAAATTTGTCATTTTTGACATTTAGCATTGTGACATTTGTCATTTGACATCTTGGACATTTGCCATCTGGAAATTTGTCATTTTTGACATTTTTCATGGTGACACTTATCATTTTTGACATTTAGCATTGTGACATTTGTCAGTTTTGACATTTGCCATCTTGAAATTTGTCATTTTTGACATTTTTCGTGGTGACACTTTTCATTTTTGACATTTAGGATTATGACATTTGTCATTTGACATCTTTGATATTTGCCATCTTGAAATTTGTTATTTTTGACATTTTTCATGGTGACACTTTTTATTTTTGACATTTAGCATTGTGACATTTGTCATTTGACATCTTTGACATTTTCCATCTTGAAATTTGTCATTTTTGACATTTTTCATGGTGACACTTTTCATTTTTGACATTTAGCATTGTGACATTTGTCATTTGACATCTTTGACATTTGCCATCTTGAAATTTGTTATTTTTGACATTTTTCATGGTGACACTTTTCATTTTTGACATTTAGCATTGTGACATTTGTCATTTGACATCTTTGACATTTGCCATCTTGAAATTTGTCATTTTTGACATTTTTCATGGTGAGACTTTTCATTTTTGACATTTAGCATTGTGACATTTGTCATTTGACATCTTTGACATTTGCTATCTTAAAATTTGTCATTTTTGACATTTAGCATTGTGACATTTGTCATTTGACATCTTTGATATTTGCCATCTTGAAATTTGTCATTTTTGACATTTAGCATTGTGACATTTGTCATTTGACATCTTGGACATTTGCCATCTTGAAATTTGTCATTTTTGACATTTTTCATGGTGACACTTATCATTTTTGACATTTAGCATTGTGACATTTGTCATTTGACATCTTTGATATTTGCCATCTTGAAATTTGTCATTTTTGACATTTTTCATGGTGACACTTTTCATTTTTGACATTTAGCATTGTGACATTTGTCATTTGACATCTTTGACATTTGCCATCTTGAAATTTGTCATTTTTGACATTTAGCATTGTGACATTTGTCATTTGACATCTTTGACATTTGCCATCTTGAAATTTGTTATTTTTGACATTTTTCATGGTGACACTTTTCATTTTTGACATTTAGCATTGTGACATTTGTCATTTGACATCTTTGACATTTGCCATCTTGAAATTTGTCATTTTTGACATTTTTCATGGTGACACTTTTCATTTTTGACATTTAGCATTGTGACATTTGTCATTTGACATCTTTGACATTTGCCATCTTGAAATTTGTCATTTTTGACATTTAGCATTGTGACATTTGTCATTTGACATCTTTGATATTTGCCATCTTGAAATTTGTCATTTTTGACATTTTTCATGGTGACACTTTTCATTTTTGACATTTAGCATTGTGACATTTGTCATTTGACATCTTTGACATTTGCCATCTTGAAATTTGTCATTTTTGACATTTTTCATGGTGACACTTTTCATTTTTGACATTTAGCATTGTGACATTTGTCATATTCGACATCTTTGACATTTGCCATCTTGAAATTTGTCATTTTTGACATTTTTCATGGTGACACTTTTCATTTTTGACATTTAGCATTGTGACATTTGTCCTTTGACATCTTTGACATTTGCCATCTTGAAATTTGTCATTATTGACATTTTTCATGGGGACACTTTTCATTTTTGACATTTAGCATTGTGACATTTGTCATTTGACATCTTTGACATTTGCCATCTTGAAATTTGTCATTTTTGACATTTTTCATGGTGACACTTTTCATTTTTGACATGTAGCATTGTGACATTTGTCATTTGACATCTTTGACATTTGCCATCTTGAAATTTGTCATTTTTGATATTTTTCACGGTGACACTTTTCATTTTTGACATTTAGCATTGTGACATTTGTCATTTGACATCTTAGACATTTGCCATCTTCAAATTTGTCATTTTTGACACTTTTTATTTTTGACATTTAGCATTGTGACATTTGTCATTTGACATCTTTGACATTTGCCATCTTGAAATTTGTCATTTTTGACATTTTTCATGGTGACACTTTTCATTTTTGACATTTAGCATTGTGACATTTGTCATTTGACATCTTGGACATTTGCCATCTTGAAATTTGTCATTTTTGACATTTTTCATGGTGACACTTATCATTTGTGACATTAAGCATTGTGACATTTGTCATTTGACATGTTTGACATTTGCCATCTTGAAATTTGTCATTTTTGACATTTTTCATGGTGACACTTTTCATTTTTGACATTTAGTATTGTGACATTTGTCATTTGACATCTTTTACATTTGCCATCTTGAAATTTGTTATTTTTGACATTTAGCATTGTGACATTTGTCATTTGACATCTTGGACATTTGCCATCTTGAAATTTGTCATTTTTGACATTTTTCATGGTGACACTTATCATTTTTGACATTTAGCATTGTGACATTTGTCAGTTTTGACATTTGCCATCTTGAAATTTGTCATTTTTGACATTTTTCGTGGTGACACTTTTCATTTTTGACATTTAGGATTGTAACATTTGTCATTTGACATCTTTGACATTTGCCATCTTGAAATTTGTTATTTTTGACATTTTTCATTGGTACACTTTTCATTTTTGACATTTAGCATTGTGACATTTGTCATTTGACATCTTTGACATTTTCCATCTTAAAATTTGTCATTTTTGACATTTTTCATGGTGACACTTTTCATTTTTGACATTTAGCATTGTGACATTTGTCATTTGACATCTTTGACATTTGCCATCTTGAAATTTGTTATTTTTGACATTTTTCATGGTGACACTTTTCATTTTTGACATTTAGCATTGTGACATTTGTCATTTGACATCTTTGACATTTGCCATCTTGAAATTTGTCATTTTTGACATTTTTCATGGTGAGACTTTTCATTTTTGACATTTAGCATTGTGACATTTGTCATTTGACATCTTTGACATTTGCTATCTTAAAATTTGTCATTTTTGACATTTAGCATTGTGACATTTGTCATTTGACATCTTTGATATTTGCCATCTTGAAATTTGTCATTTTTGACATTTTTCATGGTGACACTTTTCATTTTTGACATTTAGCATTGTGACATTTGTCCTTTGACATCTTTGACATTTGCCATCTTGAAATTTGTCATTATTGACATTTTTCATGGGGACACTTTTCATTTTTGACATTTAGCATTGTGACATTTGTCATTTGACATCTTGGACATTTGCCATCTTGAAATTTGTCATTTTTGACATTTTTCATGGTGACACTTATCATTTGTGACATTAAGCATTGTGACATTTGTCATTTGACATGTTTGACATTTGCCATCTTGAAATTTGTCATTTTTGACATTTTTCATGGTGACACTTTTCATTTTTGACATTTAGTATTGTGACATTTGTCATTTGACATCTTTTACATTTGCCATCTTGAAATTTGTTATTTTTGACATTTAGCATTGTGACATTTGTCATTTGACATCTTGGACATTTGCCATCTTGAAATTTGTCATTTTTGACATTTTTCATGGTGACACTTATCATTTTTGACATTTAGCATTGTGACATTTGTCAGTTTTGACATTTGCCATCTTGAAATTTGTCATTTTTGACATTTTTCGTGGTGACACTTTTCATTTTTGACATTTAGGATTGTAACATTTGTCATTTGACATCTTTGACATTTGCCATCTTGAAATTTGTTATTTTTGACATTTTTCATTGGTACACTTTTCATTTTTGACATTTAGCATTGTGACATTTGTCATTTGACATCTTTGACATTTTCCATCTTAAAATTTGTCATTTTTGACATTTTTCATGGTGACACTTTTCATTTTTGACATTTAGCATTGTGACATTTGTCATTTGACATCTTTGACATTTGCCATCTTGAAATTTGTTATTTTTGACATTTTTCATGGTGACACTTTTCATTTTTGACATTTAGCATTGTGACATTTGTCATTTGACATCTTTGACATTTGCCATCTTGAAATTTGTCATTTTTGACATTTTTCATGGTGAGACTTTTCATTTTTGACATTTAGCATTGTGACATTTGTCATTTGACATCTTTGACATTTGCTATCTTAAAATTTGTCATTTTTGACATTTAGCATTGTGACATTTGTCATTTGACATCTTTGATATTTGCCATCTTGAAATTTGTCATTTTTGACATTTTTCATGGTGACACTTTTCATTTTTGACATTTAGCATTGTGACATTTGTCCTTTGACATCTTTGACATTTGCCATCTTGAAATTTGTCATTATTGACATTTTTCATGGGGACACTTTTCATTTTTGACATTTAGCATTGTGACATTTGTCATTTGACATCTTTGACATTTGCCATCTTGAAATTTGTCATTTTTGACATTTTTCATGGTGACACTTTTCATTTTTGACATGTAGCATTGTGACATTTGTCATTTGACATCTTTGACATTTGCCATCTTGAAATTTGTCATTTTTGACATTTTTCACGGTGACACTTTTCATTTTTGACATTTAGCATTGTGACATTTGTCATTTGACATCTTAGACATTTGCCATCTTCAAATTTGTCATTTTTGACACTTTTTATTTTTGACATTTAGCATTGTGACATATGTCATTTGACATCTTTGACATTTGCCATCTTAAAATTTGTCATTTTTGACATTTTTCATGGTGACACTTTTCATTTTTGACATTTAGCATTGTGACATTTGTCATTTGACATCTTGGACATTTGCCATCTTGAAATTTGTCATTTTTGACATTTTTCATGGTGACACTTATCATTTCTGACATTAAGCATTGTGACATTTGTCATTTGACATGTTTGACATTTGCCATCTTGAAATTTGTCATTTTTGACATTTTTCATGGTGACACTTTTCATTTTTGACATTTAGTATTGTGACATTTGTCATTTGACATCTTTTACATTTGCCATCTTGAAATTTGTTATTTTTGACATTTAGCATTGTGACATTTGTCATTTGACATCTTGGACATTTGCCATCTTGAAATTTGTCATTTTTGACATTTTTCATGGTGACATTTTTCATTTTTGACATTTAGCATTGTGACATTTGTCATTTGACATCTTTGACATTTTCCATCTTAAAATTTGTCATTTTTGACATTTTTCATGGTGACACTTTTCATTTTTGACATTTAGCATTGTGACATTTGTCATTTGACATCTTTGACATTTGCCATCTTGAAATTTGTTATTTTTGACATTTTTCATGGTGACACTTTTCATTTTTGACATTTAGCATTGTGACATTTGTCATTTGACATCTTTGACATTTGCCATCTTGAAATTTGTCATTTTTGACATTTTTCATGGTGAGACTTTTCATTTTTGACATTTAGCATTGTGACATTTGTCATTTGACATCTTTGACATTTGCTATCTTAAAATTTGTCATTTTTGACATTTAGCATTGTGACATTTGTCATTTGACATCTTTGATATTTGCCATCTTGAAATTTGTCATTTTTGACATTTAGCATTGTGACATTTGTCATTTGACATCTTGGACATTTGCCATCTTGAAATTTGTCATTTTTGACATTTTTCATGGTGACACTTATCATTTTTGACATTTAGCATTGTGACATTTGTCATTTGACATCTTTGATATTTGCCATCTTGAAATTTGTCATTTTTGACATTTTTCATGGTTACACTTTTCATTTTTGACATTTAGCATTGTGACATTTGTCATTTGACATCTTTGACATTTGCCATCTTGAAATTTGTCATTTTTGACATTTTTCATGGTGACACTTTTCATTTTTGACATTTAGCATTGTGACATTTGTCATTTGACATCTTTGACATTTGCCATCTTGAAATTTGTCATTTTTGACATTTAGCATTGTGACATTTGTCATTTGACATCTTGGACATTTGCCATCTTGAAATTTGTCATTTTTGACATTTTTCATGGTGACACTTATCATTTTTGACATTTAGCATTGTGACATTTGTCATTTGACATCTTTGACATTTGCCATCTTGAAATTTGTCATTTTTGACATTTAGCATTGTGACATTTGTCATTTGACATCTTTGACATTTGCCATCTTGAAATTTGTTATTTTTGACATTTTTCATGGTGACACTTTTCATTTTTGACATTTAGCATTGTGACATTTGTCATTTGACATCTTTGACATTTGCCATCTTGAAATTTGTCATTTTTGACATTTTTCATGGTGACACTTTTCATTTTTGACATTTAGCATTGTGACATTTGTCATTTGACATCTTTGACATTTGCCATTTTGAAATTTGTCATTTTTGACATTTAGCATTGTGACATTTGTCATTTGACATCTTTGATATTTGCCATCTTGAAATTTGTCATTTTTGACATTTTTCATGGTGACACTTTTCATTTTTGACATTTAGCATTGTGACATTTGACATCTTTGACATTTGCCATCTTGAAATTTGTCACTTTTGACATTTTTCATGGTGACACTTTTCATTTTTGACATTTAGCATTGTGACATTTGTCCTTTGACATCTTTGACATTTGCCATCTTGAAATTTGTCATTTTTGACATTTTTCATGGTGACACTTTTCATTTTTGACATTTAGCATTGTGACATTTGTCATTTGACATCTTTGACATTTGCCATCTTGAAATTTGTCATTTTTGACATTTTTCACGGTGACACTTTTCATTTTTGACATTTAGCATTGTGACATTTGTCATTTGACATTTTAGACATTTGCCATCTTTAAATTTGTTATTTTTGACACTTTTTATTTTTGACATTTAGCATTGTGACATTTGTCATTTGACATCTTTGACATTTGCCATCTTGAAATTTGTCATTTTTGACATTTTTCATGGTGACACTTTTCATTTTTGACATTTAGCATTGTGACATTTGTCATTTGACATCTTTGACATTTGCCATCTTGAAATTTGTCATTTTTGACATTTTTCACGGTGACACTTTTCATTTTTGACATTTAGCATTGTGACATTTGTCATTTGACATCTTAGACATTTGCCATCTTTAAATTTGTCATTTTTGACACTTTTTATTTTTGACATTTAGCATTGTGACATTTGTCATTTGACATCTTGGACATTTGCCATTTTGAAATTTGTCATTATTGACATTTTTCATGGGGACACTTTTCATTTTTGACATTTAGCATTGTGACATTTGTCATTTGACATCTTTGACATTTGCCATCTTGAAATTTGTCATTTTTGACATTTTTCATGGTGACACTTTTCATTTTTGACATTTAGCATTGTGACATTTGACATCTTTGACATTTGCCATCTTGAAATTTGTCATTTTTGACATTTTTCACGGTGACACTTTTCATTTTTGACATTTAGCATTGTGACATTTGTCATTTGACATCTTAGACATTTGCCATCTTCAAATTTGTCATTTTTGACACTTTTTATTTTTGACATTTAGCATTGTGACATTTGTCATTTGACATCTTTGACATTTGCCATCTTGAAATTTGTCATTTTTGACATTTTTCATGGTGACACTTTTCATTTTTGACATTTAGCATTGTGACATTTGTCATTTGACATCTTGGACATTTGCCATCTTGAAATTTGTCATTTTTGACATTTTTCATGGTGACACTTTTCATTTTTGACATTTAGTATTGTGACATTTGTCATTTGACATCTTTGACATTTGCCATCTTGAAATTTGTTATTTTTGACATTAAGCATTGTGACATTTGTCATTTGACATCTTGGACATTTGCCATCTTGAAATTTGTCATTTTTGACATCTTTCATGGTGACACTTATCATTTTTGACATTTAGCATTGTGACATTTGTCAGTTTTGACATTTGCCATCTTGAAATTTGTCATTTTTGACATTTTTCGTGGTGACACTTTATATTTTTGACATTTAGGATTGTGACATTTGTCATTTGACATCTTTGACATTTGCCATCTCGAAATTTGTTATTTTTGACATTTTTCATGGTGACACTTTTCATTTTTGACATTTAGCATTGTGACATTTGTCATTTGACATCTTTGACATTTTCCATCTTGAAATTTGTCATTTTTGACATTTTTCATGGTGACACTTTTCATTTTTGACATTTAGCATTGTGACATTTGTCATTTGACATCTTTGACATTTGCCATCTTGAAATTTGTTATTTTTGACATTTTTCATGGTGACACTTTTCATTTTTGACATTTAGCATTGTGACATTTGTCATTTGACATCTTTGACATTTGCCATCTTGAAATTTGTCATTTTTGACATTTTTCATGGTGAGACTTTTCATTTTTGACATTTAGCATTG
Source organism: Altica lythri (assembly GCA_964028335.1). Classification (NCBI taxonomy): domain Eukaryota; kingdom Metazoa; phylum Arthropoda; class Insecta; order Coleoptera; family Chrysomelidae; genus Altica; species Altica lythri. Next base: position 8,319,705 of record OZ034800.1, on the reverse strand, counting down.
TGACATTTGTCATTTGACATCTTTGACATTTGCTATCTTAAAATTTGTCATTTTTAACATTTAGCATTGTGACATTTGTCATTTGACATCTTTGATATTTGCCATCTTGAAATTTGTCATTTTTGACATTTAGCATTGTGACATTTGTCATTTGACATCTTGGACATTTGCCATCTTGAAATTTGTCATTTTTGACATTTTTCATGGTGACACTTATCATTTTTGACATTTAGCATTGTGACATTTGTCATTTGACATCTTTGATATTTGCCATCTTGAAATTTGTCATTTTTGACATTTTTCATGGTGACACTTTTCATTTTTGACATTTAGCATTGTGACATTTGTCATTTGACATCTTTGATATTTGCCATCTTGAAATTTGTCATTTTTGACATTTTTCATGGTGACACTTTTCATTTTTGACATTTAGCATTGTGACAGTTGTCATTTGACATTTGCCATCTTAAAATTTGTCATTTTTGACATTTAGCATTGTGACATTTGTCATTTGACATCTTTGACATTTGCCATCTTGAAATTTGTTATTTTTGACATTTTTCATGGTGACACTTTTCATTTTTGACATTTAGCATTGTGACATTTGTCATTTGACATCTTTGACATTTGCCATCTTGAAATTTGTCATTTTTGACATTTTTCATGGTGACACTTTTCATTTTTGACATTTAGCATTGTGACATTTGTCATTTGACATCTTTGACATTTGCCATCTTGAAATTTGTCATTTTTGACATTTAGCATTGTGACATTTGTCATTTGACATCTTTGATATTTGCCATCTTGAAATTTGTCATTTTTGACATTTTCATGGTGACACTTTTTATTTTTGACATTTAGCATTGTGACATTTGTCATTTGACATCTTTGACATTTGCCATCTTGAAATTTGTCATTTTTGACATTTTTCATGGTGACACTTTTCATTTTTGACATTTAGCATTGTGACATTTGTCATATTCGACATCTTTGACATTTGCCATCTTGAAATTTGTCATTTTTGACATTTTTCATGGTGACACTTTTCATTTTTGACATTTAGCATTGTGACATTTGTCCTTTGACATCTTTGACATTTGCCATCTTGAAATTTGTCATTATTGACATTTTTCATGGGGACACTTTTCATTTTTGACATTTAGCATTGTGACATTTGTCATTTGACATCTTTGACATTTGCCATCTTGAAATTTGTCATTTTTGACATTTTTCATGGTGACACTTTTCATTTTTGACATTTAGCATTGTGACATTTGTCATTTGACATCTTTGACATTTGCCATCTTGAAATTTGTCATTTTTGACATTTTTCACGGTGACACTTTTCATTTTTGACATTTAGCATTGTGACATTTGTCATTTGACATCTTAGACATTTGCCATCTTCAAATTTGTCATTTTTGACACTTTTTATTTTTGACATTTAGCATTGTGACATTTGTCATTTGACATCTTTGACATTTGCCATCTTGAAATTTGTCATTTTTGACATTTTTCATGGTGACACTTTTCATTTTTGACATTTAGCATTGTGACATTTGTCATTTGACATCTTGGACATTTGCCATCTTGAAATTTGTCATTTTTGACATTTTTCATGGTGACACTTATCATTTGTGACATTAAGCATTGTGACATTTGTCATTTGACATCTTTGACATTTGCCATCTTGAAATTTGTCATTTTTGACATTTTTCATGGTGACACTTTTCATTTTTGACATTTAGTATTGTGACATTTGTCATTTGACATCTTTGACATTTGCCATCTTGAAATTTGTTATTTTTGACATTTTTCATGGTGACACTTTTCATTTTTGACATTTAGCATTGTGACATTTGTCATTTGACATCTTTGACATTTGCCATCTTGAAATTTGTCATTTTTGACATTTTTCATGGTGACACTTTTCATTTTTGACATTTAGCATTGTGACATTTGTCATTTGACATCTTTGACATTTGCCATCTTGAAATTTGTCATTTTTGACATTTAGCATTGTGACATTTGTCATTTGACATCTTGGACATTTGCCATCTTGAAATTTGTCATTTTTGACATTTTTTATGGTGACACTTATCATTTTTGACATTTAGCATTGTGACATTTGTCAGTTTTGACATTTGCCATCTTGAAATTTGTCATTTTTGACATTTTTCATGGTGACACTTTTCATTTTTGACATTTAGCATTGTGACATTTGTCATTTGACATCTTTGACATTTGCCATCTTGAAATTTGTTATTTTTAACATTTTTCATGGTAACACTTTTCATTTTTGACATTTAGCATTGTGACATTTGTCATATGACATCTTTGACATTTGCCATCTTGAAATTTGTCATTTTTGACATTTTTCATGGTGACACTTTTCATTTTTGACATTTGGCATTGTGACATTTGTCATTTGACATCTTTGACATTTGCCATCTTGAAATTTGTTATTTTTGACATTTTTCATGGTGACACTTTTCATTTTTGACATTTAGCATTGTGACATTTGTCATTTGACATCTTTGACATTTGCCATCTTGAAATTTTTCATTTTTGACATTTTTCATGGTGACACTTTTCATTTTTGACATTTAGCATTGTGACATTTGTCAGTTTTGACATTTGCCATCTTGAAATTTGTCATTTTTGACATTTTTCATGGTGACACTTTTCATTTTTGACATTTAGCATTGTGACATTTGTCATTTGACATCTTTGACATTTGCCATCTTGAAATTTGTTATTTTTAACATTTTTCATGGTAACACTTTTCATTTTTGACATTTAGCATTGTGACATTTGTCATATGACATCTTTGACATTTGCCATCTTGAAATTTGTCATTTTTGACATTTTTCATGGTGACACTTTTCATTTTTGACATTTGGCATTGTGACATTTGTCATTTGACATCTTTGACATTTGCCATCTTGAAATTTGTTATTTTTGACATTTTTCATGGTGACACTTTTCATTTTTGACATTTAGCATTGTGACATTTGTCATTTGACATCTTTGACATTTGCCATCTTGAAATTTTTCATTTTTGACATTTTTCATGGTGACACTTTTCATTTTTGACATTTAGCATTGTGACATTTGTCATTTGACATCTTTGACATTTGCCATCTTGAAATTTGTCATTTTTGACATTTAGCATTGTGACATTTGTCATTTGACATCTTTGATATTTGCCATCTTGAAATTTGTCATTTTTGACATTTTTCATGGTGACACTTTTCATTTTTGACATTTAGCATTGTGACATTTGTCATTTGACATCTTTGACATTTGCCATCTTGAAATTTGTCATTTTTAATATTTTTCATGGTGACACTTTTCATTTTAGACATTTAGCATTGTGACATTTGTCATTTGACATCTTTGACATTTGCCATCTTGAAATTTGTCATTTTTGACATTTAGCATTGGGACATTTGTCATTTGACATCTTTGACATTTGCCATCTTGAAATTTGTCATTTTTGACATTTTTCATGGTGACACTTTTCATTTTTGACATTTAGCATTGTGACATTTGTCATTTGACATCTTTGACATTTGCCATCTTGAAATTTGTCATTTTTGACATTTAGCATTGTGACATTTGTCATTTGACATCTTTGATATTTGCCATCTTGAAATTTGTCATTTTTGACATTTTCATGGTGACACTTTTTATTTTTGACATTTAGCATTGTGACATTTGTCATTTGACATCTTTGACATTTGCCATCTTGAAATTTGTCATTTTTGACATTTTTCATGGTGACACTTTTCATTTTTGACATTTAGCATTGTGACATTTGTCATATTCGACATCTTTGACATTTGCCATCTTGAAATTTGTCATTTTTGACATTTTTCATGGTGACACTTTTCATTTTTGACATTTAGCATTGTGACATTTGTCCTTTGACATCTTTGACATTTGCCATCTTGAAATTTGTCATTATTGACATTTTTCATGGGGACACTTTTCATTTTTGACATTTAGCATTGTGACATTTGTCATTTGACATCTTTGACATTTGCCATCTTGAAATTTGTCATTTTTGACATTTTTCATGGTGACACTTTTCATTTTTGACATTTAGCATTGTGACATTTGTCATTTGACATCTTTGACATTTGCCATCTTGAAATTTGTCATTTTTGACATTTTTCACGGTGACACTTTTCATTTTTGACATTTAGCATTGTGACATTTGTCATTTGACATCTTAGACATTTGCCATCTTCAAATTTGTCATTTTTGACACTTTTTATTTTTGACATTTAGCATTGTGACATTTGTCATTTGACATCTTTGACATTTGCCATCTTGAAATTTGTCATTTTTGACATTTTTCATGGTGACACTTTTCATTTTTGACATTTAGCATTGTGACATTTGTCATTTGACATCTTGGACATTTGCCATCTTGAAATTTGTCATTTTTGACATTTTTCATGGTGACACTTATCATTTGTGACATTAAGCATTGTGACATTTGTCATTTGACATCTTTGACATTTGCCATCTTGAAATTTGTCATTTTTGACATTTTTCATGGTGACACTTTTCATTTTTGACATTTAGTATTGTGACATTTGTCATTTGACATCTTTGACATTTGCCATCTTGAAATTTGTTATTTTTGACATTTTTCAGGGTGACACTTTTCATTTTTGACATTTAGCATTGTGACATTTGTCATTTGACATCTTTGACATTTGCCATCTTGAAATTTGTCATTTTTGACATTTTTCATGGTGACACTTTTCATTTTTGACATTTAGCATTGTGACATTTGTCATTTGACATCTTTGACATTTGCCATCTTGAAATTTGTCATTTTTGACATTTAGCATTGTGACATTTGTCATTTGACATCTTGGACATTTGCCATCTTGAAATTTGTCATTTTTGACATTTTTTATGGTGACACTTATCATTTTTGACATTTAGCATTGTGACATTTGTCAGTTTTGACATTTGCCATCTTGAAATTTGTCATTTTTGACATTTTTCATGGTGACACTTTTCATTTTTGACATTTAGCATTGTGACATTTGTCATTTGACATCTTTGACATTTGCCATCTTGAAATTTGTTATTTTTAACATTTTTCATGGTAACACTTTTCATTTTTGACATTTAGCATTGTGACATTTGTCATATGACATCTTTGACATTTGCCATCTTGAAATTTGTCATTTTTGACATTTTTCATGGTGACACTTTTCATTTTTGACATTTGGCATTGTGACATTTGTCATTTGACATCTTTGACATTTGCCATCTTGAAATTTGTTATTTTTGACATTTTTCATGGTGACACTTTTCATTTTTGACATTTAGCATTGTGACATTTCGACAGACCGATTTCTTTGCTTCCTACATTATCCAAAATTATTGAAACAATCGTAAAAATCAGGATGATTAAATTTATAACTTATCACAATATTTTATCTCCTTCTCAGTTTGGATTCCAATCATCTAAAAGTACCCAGGATGCCATATTCTCATTTCTGGAAAATGTATACATTCATCTAAACGAAAATGATATGCTAGGGGCAGTTTTTTGCGACTTCTCTAAAGCATTCGACTGCGTTCATCACGACCTACTTTTAAAGAAATTGCAACTGTATCGATTTCGAAATACTTTTTTAAATTGGTTTAAGAGCTATTTATCGGACAGAACCCAGACTGTGAAGGTAGCTGACAAATACTCTACAATCTCATATGTAACTCATGGTGTTCCACAAGGATCAGTGCTTGGCCCCGTTCTTTTCCTTTTATATATAAACGATTTAACAAAAATTAATATATCTGGTAGGTTTACATTATTCGCTGATGATACAACGCTCCTTTGGCACGGTAAAGATGTGGAGTGCTTAAAGCGTCATATCACGGAAGATCTTGATCTGATAAAAGACTGGTGTGATTCTAACCACTTAAGTTTCAACATAAATAAAACTAATATCATCTCATTTAAATTTACCTATGATGATCTTATTCTCGATAATCATGTAATAAATAATGTAGATTACACCAAATTCCTTGGACTGCATATTGACAATCAATTAAAATTTGAAGAACACATAGCTAATTTAACTAAAAAGCTAGCTTCCGGTTCCTTTGCAGTCAGGATCATTGCAAAAGAGCTTGGGATCTCATCAGCAAAAAAAATGTATTACGCTTTAATTGATCCACATCTACGGTACGGAATTGCATTTTGGGGAAACTGCGCTCAGTATCTCTTAGACTCAATTTTTGTTATCCAGAAGAGGGCTCTTAGAGCCATGGCCCGAGCAGACTACAGTGAACACTGTAAGCCAATATTTATTAGTCACCGAATATTGACTCTTACAAGCGTTTTTATTTTAGAAACTGCGAGCCTAATGCATAATCACAGGTTAGTTAACCCACCTGTATCAAAACCTTACGGTACTAGACAAATCAATAATTTAATTCTCCCTATCCCTCACACTACCCTAATTAAAAAGTCTATAATTTATGAAGGGCCCAAATTATTTAATCACTTACCTTCCACCTTAAAATGTATCAAAGATCCAAATAAATTCAGAGTTGCTGTCAAAAACTTATTACTAGAAAAAGCTTACTATAAACTGCAGGAGTTCTATGATGATACTCTATGATCCTTATTTTATCTAACTTGTCAATTTTTTTTTTTTTTTTTTGTTATGTAAATTAGATATTTCTCATACTAGCCTTCTTAAATAAGTGAAGTTTTACTTTATACCAAATTTTAATATTGTAAAGTAGTTTTTTTAGTTAGGTTAAGTGTAATTGCTTTGGTCTGTAGTAATCGTGTATTATTGTGACAATAAAGTATATTTTGATTGATTGATTGATTGACATTTGTCATTTGACATCTTTGACATTTGCCATCTTGAAATTTTTCATTTTTGACATTTTTCATGGTGACACTTTTCATTTTTGACATTTAGCATTGTGACATTTGTCATTTGACATCTTTGACATTTGCCATCTTGAAATTTGTCATTTTTGACATTTAGCATTGTGACATTTGTCATTTGACATCTTTGATATTTGCCATCTTGAAATTTGTCATTTTTGACATTTTTCATGGTGACACTTTTCATTTTTGACATTTAGCATTGTGACATTTGTCATTTGACATCTTTGACATTTGCCATCTTGAAATTTGTCATTTTTAACATTTTTCATGGTGACACTTTTCATTTTAGACATTTAGCATTGTGACATTTGTCATTTGACATCTTTGACATTTGCCATCTTGAAATTTGTCATTTTTGACATTTAGCATTGGGACATTTGTCATTTGACATCTTGGACATTTGCCATCTTAAAATTCGTCATTTTTGACATTTTTCATGGTGACACTTATCATTTTTGACATTTAGCATTGTGACATTTGTCAGTTTTGACATCTTTGACATTTGCCATCTTGAAATTTGTTATTTTTGATATTTTTCATGGTGACACTTTTCATTTTTGACATTTAGCATTGTGACATTTGTCATTTGACATCTTTGACATTTGCCATCTTGAAATTTGTCATTTTTGACATTTTTCATGGTGACACTTTTCATTTTTGACATTTAGCATTGTGACATTTGTCATTTGACATTTTTGACATTTGCCATCTTGAAATTTTTTCATTTTTGACATTTAGCATTGTGACATTTGTCATTTGACATCTTGGACATTTGCCATCTTGAAATTTGTCATTTTTGACATTTTTTATGGTGACACTTATCATTTTTGACATTTAGCATTGTGACATTTGTCAGTTTTGACATTTGCCATCTTGAAATTTGTCATTTTTGACATTTTTCATGGTAACACTTTTCATTTTTGACATTTAGCATTGTGACATTTGTCATTTGACATCTTGGACATTTGCCATCTTGAAATTTGTCATTTTTGACATTTTTCATGGTGACACTTATCATTTCTGACATTAAGCATTGTGACATTTGTCATTTGACATGTTTGACATTTGCCATCTTGAAATTTGTCATTTTTGACATTTTTCATGGTGACACTTTTCATTTTTGACATTTAGTATTGTGACATTTGTCATTTGACATCTTTTACATTTGCCATCTTGAAATTTGTTATTTTTGACATTTTTCATGGTGACACTTTTCATTTTTGACATTTAGCATTGTGACATTTGTCATTTGACATCTTTGACATTTGCCATCTTAAAATTTGTCATTTTTGACATTTTTCATGGTGACACTTTTCATTTTTGACATTTAGCATTGTGACATTTGTCATTTGACATCTTGGACATTTGCCATCTTGAAATTTGTCATTTTTGACATTTTTCATGGTGACACTTATCATTTCTGACATTAAGCATTGTGACATTTGTCATTTGACATGTTTGACATTTGCCATCTTGAAATTTGTCATTTTTGACATTTTTCATGGTGACACTTTTCATTTTTGACATTTAGTATTGTGACATTTGTCATTTGACATCTTTTACATTTGCCATCTTGAAATTTGTTATTTTTGACATTTAGCATTGTGACATTTGTCATTTGACATCTTGGACATTTGCCATCTTGAAATTTGTCATTTTTGACATTTTTCATGGTGACACTTATCATTTTTGACATTTAGCATTGTGACATTTGTCAGTTTTGACATTTGCCATCTTGAAATTTGTCATTTTTGACATTTTTCGTGGTGACACTTTTCATTTTTGACATTTAGGATTGTAACATTTGTCATTTGACATCTTTGACATTTGCCATCTTGAAATTTGTTATTTTTGACATTTTTCATGGTGACATTTTTCATTTTTGACATTTAGCATTGTGACATTTGTCATTTGACATCTTTGACATTTTCCATCTTAAAATTTGTCATTTTTGACATTTTTCATGGTGACACTTTTCATTTTTGACATTTAGCATTGTGACATTTGTCATTTGACATCTTTGACATTTGCCATCTTGAAATTTGTTATTTTTGACATTTTTCATGGTGACACTTTTCATTTTTGACATTTAGCATTGTGACATTTGTCATTTGACATCTTTGACATTTGCCATCTTGAAATTTGTCATTTTTGACATTTTTCATGGTGAGACTTTTCATTTTTGACATTTAGCATTGTGACATTTGTCATTTGACATCTTTGACATTTGCTATCTTAAAATTTGTCATTTTTGACATTTAGCATTGTGACATTTGTCATTTGACATCTTTGATATTTGCCATCTTGAAATTTGTCATTTTTGACATTTAGCATTGTGACATTTGTCATTTGACATCTTGGACATTTGCCATCTTGAAATTTGTCATTTTTGACATTTTTCATGGTGACACTTATCATTTTTGACATTTAGCATTGTGACATTTGTCATTTGACATCTTTGATATTTGCCATCTTGAAATTTGTCATTTTTGACATTTTTCATGGTTACACTTTTCATTTTTGACATTTAGCATTGTGACATTTGTCATTTGACATCTTTGACATTTGCCATCTTGAAATTTGTCATTTTTGACATTTTTCATGGTGACACTTTTTATTTTTGACATTTAGCATTGTGACATTTGTCATTTGACATCTTTGACATTTGCCATCTTGAAATTTGTCATTTTTGACATTTAGCATTGTGACATTTGTCATTTGACATCTTGGACATTTGCCATCTTGAAATTTGTCATTTTTGACATTTTTCATGGTGACACTTATCATTTTTGACATTTAGCATTGTGACATTTGTCATTTGACATCTTTGACATTTGCCATCTTGAAATTTGTCATTTTTGACATTTAGCATTGTGACATTTGTCATTTGACATCTTTGACATTTGCCATCTTGAAATTTGTAATTTTTGACATTTTTCATGGTGACACTTTTCATTTTTGACATTTAGCATTGTGGCATTTGTCATTTGACATCTTTGACATTTGCCATCTTGAAATTTGTCATTTTTGACATTTTTCATGGTGACACTTTTCATTTTTGACATTTAGCATTGTGACATTTGTCATTTGACATCTTTGACATTTGCCATTTTGAAATTTGTCATTTTTGACATTTAGCATTGAGACATTTGTCATTTGACATCTTTGATATTTGCCATCTTGAAATTTGTCATTTTTGACATTTTTCATGGTGACACTTTTCATTTTTGACATTTAGCATTGTGACATTTGACATCTTTGAGATTTGCCATCTTGAAATTTGTCACTTTTGACATTTTTCATGGTGACACTTTTCATTTTTGACATTTAGCATTGTGACATTTGTCCTTTGACATCTTTGACATTTGCCATCTTAAAATTTGTCATTATTGACATTTTTCATGGGGACACTTTTCATTTTTGACATTTAGCATTGTTACATTTGTCATTTGACATCTTTGACATTTGCCATCTTGAAATTTGTCATTTTTGACATTTTTCATGGTGACACTTTTCATTTTTGACATTTAGCATTGTGACATTTGTCATTTGACATCTTTGACATTTGCCATCTTGAAATTTGTCATTTTTGACATTTTTCACGGTGACACTTTTCATTTTTGACATTTAGCATTGTGACATTTGTCATTTGACATTTTAGACATTTGCCATCTTTAAATTTGTTATTTTTGACACTTTTTATTTTTGACATTTAGCATTGTGACATTTGTGATTTGACATCTTTGACATTTGCCATCTTGAAATTTGTCATTTTTGACATTTTTCATGGTGACACTTTTCATTTTTGACATTTAGCATTGTGACATTTGTCATTTGACATCTTTGACATTTGCCATCTTGAAATTTGTCATTTTTGACATTTTTCACGGTGACACTTTTCATTTTTGACATTTAGCATTGTGACATTTGTCATTTGACATCTTAGACATTTGCCATCTTTAAATTTGTCATTTTTGACACTTTTTATTTTTGACATTTAGCATTGTGACATTTGTCATTTGACATCTTGGACATTTGCCATTTTGAAATTTGTCATTATTGACATTTTTCATGGGGACACTTTTCATTTTTGACATTTAGCATTGTGACATTTGTCATTTGACATCTTTGACATTTGCCATCTTGAAATTTGTCATTTTTGACATTTTTCATGGTGACACTTTTCATTTTTGACATTTAGCATTGTGACATTTGACATCTTTGACATTTGCCATCTTGAAATTTGTCATTTTTGACATTTTTCACGGTGACACTTTTCATTTTTGACATTTAGCATTGTGACATTTGTCATTTGACATCTTAGACATTTGCCATCTTCAAATTTGTCATTTTTGACACTTTTTATTTTTGACATTTAGCATTGTGACATTTGTCATTTGACATCTTTGACATTTGCCATCTTGAAATTTGTCATTTTTGACATTTTTCATGGTGACACTTTTCATTTTTGACATTTAGCATTGTGACATTTGTCATTTGACATCTTGGACATTTGCCATCTTGAAATTTGTCATTTTTGACATTTTTCATGGTGACACTTTTCATTTTTGACATTTAGTATTGTGACATTTGTCATTTGACATCTTTGACATTTGCCATCTTGAAATTTGTTATTTTTGACATTAAGCATTGTGACATTTGTCATTTGACATCTTGGACATTTGCCATCTTGAAATTTGTCATTTTTGACATCTTTCATGGTGACACTTATCATTTTTGACATTTAGCATTGTGACATTTGTCAGTTTTGACATTTGCCATCTTGAAATTTGTCATTTTTGACATTTTTCGTGGTGACACTTTATATTTTTGACATTTAGGATTGTGACATTTGTCATTTGACATCTTTGACATTTGCCATCTTGAAATTTGTTATTTTTGACATTTTTCATGGTGACACTTTTCATTTTTGACATTTAGCATTGTGACATTTGTCATTTGACATCTTTGACATTTTCCATCTTGAAATTTGTCATTTTTGACATTTTTCATGGTGACACTTTTCATTTTTGACATTTAGCATTGTGACATTTGTCATTTGACATCTTTGACATTTGCCATCTTGAAATTTGTTATTTTTGACATTTTTCATGGTGACACTTTTCATTTTTGACATTTAGCATTGTGACATTTGTCATTTGACATCTTTGACATTTGCCATCTTGAAATTTGTCATTTTTGACATTTTTCATGGTGAGACTTTTCATTTTTGACATTTAGCATTGTGACATTTGTCATTTGACATCTTTGACATTTGCTATCTTAAAATTTGTCATTTTTAACATTTAGCATTGTGACATTTGTCATTTGACATCTTTGATATTTGCCATCTTGAAATTTGTCATTTTTGACATTTAGCATTGTGACATTTGTCATTTGACATCTTGGACATTTGCCATCTTGAAATTTGTCATTTTTGACATTTTTCATGGTGACACTTATCATTTTTGACATTTAGCATTGTGACATTTGTCATTTGACATCTTTGATATTTGCCATCTTGAAATTTGTCATTTTTGACATTTTTCATGGTGACACTTTTCATTTTTGACATTTAGCATTGTGACATTTGTCATTTGACATCTTTGATATTTGCCATCTTGAAATTTGTCATTTTTGACATTTTTCATGGTGACACTTTTCATTTTTGACATTTAGCATTGTGACAGTTGTCATTTGACATTTGCCATCTTAAAATTTGTCATTTTTGACATTTAGCATTGTGACATTTGTCATTTGACATCTTTGACATTTGCCATCTTGAAATTTGTTATTTTTGACATTTTTCATGGTGACACTTTTCATTTTTGACATTTAGCATTGTGACATTTGTCATTTGACATCTTTGACATTTGCCATCTTGAAATTTGTCATTTTTGACATTTTTCATGGTGACACTTTTCATTTTTGACATTTAGCATTGTGACATTTGTCATTTGACATCTTTGACATTTGCCATCTTGAAATTTGTCATCTTTGACATTTAGCATTGTGACATTTGTCATTTGACATCTTTGATATTTGCCATCTTGAAATTTGTCATTTTTGACATTTTCATGGTGACACTTTTTATTTTTGACATTTAGCATTGTGACATTTGTCATTTGACATCTTTGACATTTGCCATCTTGAAATTTGTCATTTTTGACATTTTTCATGGTGACACTTTTCATTTTTGACATTTAGCATTGTGACATTTGTCATATTCGACATCTTTGACATTTGCCATCTTGAAATTTGTCATTTTTGACATTTTTCATGGTGACACTTTTCATTTTTGACATTTAGCATTGTGACATTTGTCCTTTGACATCTTTGACATTTGCCATCTTGAAATTTGTCATTATTGACATTTTTCATGGGGACACTTTTCATTTTTGACATTTAGCATTGTGACATTTGTCATTTGACATCTTTGACATTTGCCATCTTGAAATTTGTCATTTTTGACATTTTTCATGGTGACACTTTTCATTTTTGACATTTAGCATTGTGACATTTGTCATTTGACATCTTTGACATTTGCCATCTTGAAATTTGTCATTTTTGACATTTTTCACGGTGACACTTTTCATTTTTGACATTTAGCATTGTGACATTTGTCATTTGACATCTTAGACATTTGCCATCTTCAAATTTGTCATTTTTGACACTTTTTATTTTTGACATTTAGCATTGTGACATTTGTCATTTGACATCTTTGACATTTGCCATCTTGAAATTTGTCATTTTTGACATTTTTCATGGTGACACTTTTCATTTTTGACATTTAGCATTGTGACATTTGTCATTTGACATCTTGGACATTTGCCATCTTGAAATTTGTCATTTTTGACATTTTTCATGGTGACACTTATCATTTGTGACATTAAGCATTGTGACATTTGTCATTTGACATCTTTGACATTTGCCATCTTGAAATTTGTCATTTTTGACATTTTTCATGGTGACACTTTTCATTTTTGACATTTAGTATTGTGACATTTGTCATTTGACATCTTTGACATTTGCCATCTTGAAATTTGTTATTTTTGACATTTTTCATGGTGACACTTTTCATTTTTGACATTTAGCATTGTGACATTTGTCATTTGACATCTTTGACATTTGCCATCTTGAAATTTGTCATTTTTGACATTTTTTATGGTGACACTTTTCATTTTTGACATTTAGCATTGTGACATTTGTCATTTGACATCTTTGACATTTGCCATCTTGAAATTTGTCATTTTTGACATTTAGCATTGTGACATTTGTCATTTGACATCTTGGACATTTGCCATCTTGAAATTTGTCATTTTTGACATTTTTTATGGTGACACTTATCATTTTTGACATTTAGCATTGTGACATTTGTCAGTTTTGACATTTGCCATCTTGAAATTTGTCATTTTTGACATTTTTCATGGTGACACTTTTCATTTTTGACATTTAGCATTGTGACATTTGTCATTTGACATCTTTGACATTTGCCATCTTGAAATTTGTTATTTTTAACATTTTTCATGGTAACACTTTTCATTTTTGACATTTAGCATTGTGACATTTGTCATATGACATCTTTGACATTTGCCATCTTGAAATTTGTCATTTTTGACATTTTTCATGGTGACACTTTTCATTTTTGACATTTGGCATTGTGACATTTGTCATTTGACATCTTTGACATTTGCCATCTTGAAATTTGTTATTTTTGACATTTTTCATGGTGACACTTTTCATTTTTGACATTTAGCATTGTGACATTTGTCATTTGACATCTTTGACATTTGCCATCTTGAAATTTTTCATTTTTGACATTTTTCATGGTGACACTTTTCATTTTTGACATTTAGCATTGTGACATTTGTCATTTGACATCTTTGACATTTGCCATCTTGAAATTTGTCATTTTTGACATTTAGCATTGTGACATTTGTCATTTGACATCTTTGATATTTGCCATCTTGAAATTTGTCATTTTTGACATTTTTCATGGTGACACTTTTCATTTTTGACATTTAGCATTGTGACATTTGTCATTTGACATCTTTGACATTTGCCATCTTGAAATTTGTCATTTTTAACATTTTTCATGGTGACACTTTTCATTTTAGACATTTAGCATTGTGACATTTGTCATTTGACATCTTTGACATTTGCCATCTTGAAATTTGTCATTTTTGACATTTAGCATTGGGACATTTGTCATTTGACATCTTGGACATTTGCCATCTTAAAATTTGTCATTTTTGACATTTTTCATGGTGACACTTATCATTTTTGACATTTAGCATTGTGACATTTGTCAGTTTTGACATCTTTGACATTTGCCATCTTGAAATTTGTTATTTTTGATATTTTTCATGGTGACACTTTTCATTTTTGACATTTAGCATTGTGACATTTGTCATTTGACATCTTTGACATTTGCCATCTTGAAATTTGTCATTTTTGACATTTTTCATGGTGACACTTTTCATTTTTGACATTTAGCATTGTGACATTTGTCATTTGACATTTTTGACATTTGCCATCTTGAAATTTTTTCATTTTTGACATTTAGCATTGTGACATTTGTCATTTGACATCTTGGACATTTGCCATCTTGAAATTTGTCATTTTTGACATTTTTTATGGTGACACTTATCATTTTTGACATTTAGCATTGTGACATTTGTCAGTTTTGACATTTGCCATCTTGAAATTTGTCATTTTTGACATTTTTCATGGTAACACTTTTCATTTTTGACATTTAGCATTGTGACATTTGTCATTTGACATCTTTGACATTTGCCATCTTGAAATTTGTTATTTTTGACATTTTTCATGGTGACACTTTTCATTTTTAACATTTAGCATTGTGACATTTGTCATTTGACATCTTTGACATTTGCCATCTTGAAATTTGTCATTTTTGACATTTTTCATGGTGACACTTTTCATTTTTGACATTTAGCATTGTGACATTTGTCATTTGACATCTTTGACATTTGCCATCTTGAAATTTGTCATTTTTGACATTTTTCATGGTGACACTTTTCATTTTTGACATTTAGCATTGTGACATTTGTCATTTGACATCTTTGACATTTGCCATCTTGAAATTTGTCATTTTTGACATTTAGCATTGTGACATTTGTCATTTGACATCTTTGATATTTGCCATCTTGAAATTTGTCATTTTTGACATTTTTCATGGCGACACTTTTCATTTTTGACATTTAGCATTGTGACATTTGTCATTTGACATCTTTGACATTTGCCATCTTGAAATTTGTCATTTTTGACATTTTTCATGGTGACACTTTTCATTTTTGACATTTATCATTGTGACATTTGTCATATTCGACATCTTTGACATTTGCCATCTTGAAATTTGTCATTTTTGACATTTTTCATGGTGACACTTTTCATTTTTGACATTTAGCATTGTGACATTTGTCATTTGACATCTTTGACATTTGTCATCTTGAAATTTGTCATTATTGACATTTTTCATGGGGACACTTTTTATTTTTGACATTTAGCATTGTGACATTTGTCATTTGACATCTGTGACATTTGCTATCTTGAAATTTGTCATTTTTGACATTTTTCACGGTGACACTTTGCATTTTTGACATTTAGCATTGTGACATTTGTCATTTGACATCTTAGACATTTGCCATCTTAAAATTTGTCATTTTTGACACTTTTCATTTTTGACATTTAGCATTGTGACATTTGTCATTTGACATCTTTGACATTTGCCATCTTGAAATTTGTCATTTTTGACATTTTTCATGGTGACACTTTTTATTTTTGACATTTAGCATTGTGACATTTGTCATTTGACATCTTGGACATTTGCCATCTTGAAATTTGTCATTTTTGACATTTTTCATGGTGACACTTATCATTTTTGACATTTAGCTTTGTGACATTTGTCAGTTTTGACATTTGCCATCTTGAAATTTGTCATTTTTGACATTTTTCATAGTGACACTTTTCATTTTTGACATTTAGCATTGTGACATTTGTCATTTGACATCTTTGACATTTGCCATCTTGAAATTTGTCATTTTTGACATTTTTCATGGTGACACTTTTCATTTTTGACATTTAGCATTGTGACATTTGTCATTTGACATCTTTGACATTTGCCATCTTGAAATTTGTCATTTTTGACATTTTTCATGGTGACACTTTTCATTTTTGACATTTAGCATTGTGACATTTGTCATTTGACATCTTTGACATTTGCCATCTTGAAATTTGTTATTTTTGACATTTTTCATGGTGACACTTTTCATTTTTGACATTTAGCATTGTGACATTTGTCATTTGACATCTTTGACATTTGCCATCTTGAAATTTGTCATTTTTGACATTTAGCATTGTGACATTTGTCATTTGACATCTTGGACATTTGCCATCTGGAAATTTGTCATTTTTGACATTTTTCATGGTGACACTTATCATTTTTGACATTTAGCATTGTGACATTTGTCAGTTTTGACATTTGCCATCTTGAAATTTGTCATTTTTGACATTTTTCGTGGTGACACTTTTCATTTTTGACATTTAGTATTGTGACATTTGTCATTTGACATCTTTGATATTTGCCATCTTGAAATTTGTTATTTTTGACATTTTTCATGGTGACACTTTTTATTTTTGACATTTAGCATTGTGACATTTGTCATTTGACATCTTTGACATTTTCCATCTTGAAATTTGTCATTTTTGACATTTTTCATGGTGACACTTTTCATTTTTGACATTTAGCATTGTGACATTTGTCATTTGACATCTTTGACATTTGCCATCTTGAAATTTGTTATTTTTGACATTTTTCATGGTGACACTTTTCATTTTTGACATTTAGCATTGTGACATTTGTCATTTGACATCTTTGACATTTGCCATCTTGAAATTTGTCATTTTTGACATTTTTCATGGTGAGACTTTTCATTTTTGACATTTAGCATTGTGACATTTGTCATTTGACATCTTTGACATTTGCTATCTTAAAATTTGTCATTTTTGACATTTAGCATTGTGACATTTGTCATTTGACATCTTTGATATTTGCCATCTTGAAATTTGTCATTTTTGACATTTAGCATTGTGACATTTGTCATTTGACATCTTGGACATTTGCCATCTTGAAATTTGTCATTTTTGACATTTTTCATGGTGACACTTATCATTTTTGACATTTAGCATTGTGACATTTGTCATTTGACATCTTTGATATTTGCCATCTTGAAATTTGTCATTTTTGACATTTTTTATGGTGACACTTTTCATTTTTGACATTTAGCATTGTGACATTTGTCATTTGACATCTTTGACATTTGCCATCTTGAAATTTGTCATTTTTGACATTTTTCATGGTGACACTTTTCATTTTTTTGACATTTAGCATTGTGACATTTGTCATTTGACATCTTTGACATTTGTCATCTTGAAATTTGTCATTTTTGACATTTAGCATTGTGACATTTGTCATTTGACATCTTGGACATTTGCCATCTTGAAATTTGTCATTTTTGACATTTTTCATGGTGACACTTATCATTTTTGACATTTAGCATTGTGACATTTGTCATTTGACATCTTTGACATTTGCCATCTTGAAATTTGTCATTTTTGACATTTAGCATTGTGACATTTGTCGTTTGACATCTTTGACATTTGCCATCTTGAAATTTGTTATTTTTGACATTTTTCATGGTGACACTTTTCATTTTTGACATTTAGCATTGTGACATTTGTCATTTGACATCTTTGACATTTGCCATCTTGAAATTTGTCATTTTTGACATTTTTCATGGTGACACTTTTCATTTTTGACATTTAGCATTGTGACATTTGTCATTTGACATCTTTGATATTTGCCATCTTGAAATTTGTCATTTTTGACATTTAGCATTGTGACATTTGTCATTTGACATCTTTGATATTTGCCATCTTGAAATTTGTCATTTTTGACATTTTTCATGGTGACACTTTTCATTTTTGACATTTAGCATTGTGACATTTGTCATTTGACATCTTTGACATTTGCCATCTTGAAATTTGTCATTTTTGACATTTTTCATGGTGACACTTTTCATTTTTGACATTTAGCATTGTGACATTTGTCATATTCGACATCTTTGACATTTGCCATCTTGAAATTTGTCATTTTTGACATTTTTCATGGTGACACTTTTCATTTTTGACATTTAGCATTGTGACATTTGTCCTTTGACATCTTTGACATTTGCCATCTTGAAATTTGTCATTATTGACATTTTTCATGGGGACACTTTTCATTTTTGACATTTAGCATTGTGACATTTGTCATTTGACATCTTTGACATTTGCCATCTTGAAATTTGTCATTTTTGACATTTTTCATGGTGACACTTTTCATTTTTGACATGTAGCATTGTGACATTTGTCATTTGACATCTTTGACATTTGCCATCTTGAAATTTGTCATTTTTGACATTTTTCACGGTGACACTTTTCATTTTTGACATTTAGCATTGTGACATTTGTCATTTGACATCTTAGACATTTGCCATCTTCAAATTTGTCATTTTTGACACTTTTTATTTTTGACATTTAGCATTGTGACATTTGTCATTTGACATCTTTGACATTTGCCATCTTGAAATTTGTCATTTTTGACATTTTTCATGGTGACACTTTTCATTTTTGACATTTAGCATTGTGACATTTGTCATTTGACATCTTGGACATTTGCCATCTTGAAATTTGTCATTTTTGACATTTGTCATGGTGACACTTATCATTTGTGACATTAAGCATTGTGACATTTGTCATTTGACATGTTTGACATTTGCCATCTTGAAATTTGTCATTTTTGACATTTTTCATGGTGACACTTTTCATTTTTGACATTTAGTATTGTGACATTTGTCATTTGACATCTTTTACATTTGCCATCTTGAAATTTGTTATTTTTGACATTTAGCATTGTGACATTTGTCATTTGACATCTTGGACATTTGCCATCTTGAAATTTGTCATTTTTGACATTTTTCATGGTGACACTTATCATTTTTGACATTTAGCATTTTGACATTTGTCAGTTTTGACATTTGCTATCTTGAAAATTGTCATTTTTGACATTTTTCGTGGTGACACTTTTCATTTTTGACATTTAGGATTGTGACATTTGTCATTTGACATCTTTGACATTTGCCATCTTGAAATTTGTTATTTTTGACATTTTTCATGGTGACACTTTTCATTTTTGACATTTAGCATTGTGACATTTGTCATTTGACATCTTTGACATTTTCCATCTTAAAATTTGTCATTTTTGACATTTTTCATGGTGACACTTTTCATTTTTGACATTTAGCATTGTGACATTTGTCATTTGACATCTTTGACATTTGCCATCTTGAAATTTGTTATTTTTGACATTTTTCATGGTGACACTTTTCATTTTTGACATTTAGCATTGTGACATTTGTCATTTGACATCTTTGACATTTGCCATCGTGAAATTTGTCTTTTTTGACATTTTTCATGGTGAGACTTTTCATTTTTGACATTTAGCATTGTGACATTTGTCATTTGACATCTTTGACATTTGCTATCTTAAAATTTGTCATTTTTGACATTTAGCATTGTGACATTTGTCATTTGACATCTTTGATATTTGCCATCTTGAAATTTGTCATTTTTGACATTTAGCATTGTGACATTAGTCATTTGACATCTTGGACATTTGCCATCTTGAAATTTGTCATTTTTGACATTTTTCATGGTGACACTTATCATTTTTGACATTTAGCATTGTGACATTTGTCATTTGACATCTTTGATATTTGCCATCTTGAAATTTGTCATTTTTGACATTTTTCATGGTTACACTATTCATTTTTGACATTTAGCATTGTGACATTTGTCATTTGACATCTTTGACATTTGCCATCTTGAAATTTGTCATTTTTGACATTTTTCATGGTGACACTTTTCATTTTTGACATTTAGCATTGTGACATTTGTCATTTGACATCTTTGACATTTGCCATCTTGAAATTTGTCATTTTTGACATTTAGCATTGTGACATTTGTCAATTGACATCTTGGACATTTGCCATCTTAAAATTTGTCATTTTTGACCTTTTTCATGGTGACACTTATCATTTTTGACATTTAGCATTGTGACATTTGTCATTTGACATCTTTGACATTTGCCATCTTGAAATTTGTCATTTTTGACATTTAGCATTGTGACATTTGTCATTTGACATCTTTGACATTTGCCATCTTAAAATTTGTTATTTTTGACATTTTTCATGGTGACACTTTTCATTTTTGACATTTAGCATTGTGACATTTGTCATTTGACATCTTTGACATTTGCCATCTTGAAATTTGTCATTTTTGACATTTGTCATGGTGACACTTTTCATTTTTGACATTTAGCATTGTGACATTTGTCATTTGACATCTTTGACATTTGCCATTTTGAAATTTGTCATTTTTGACATTTAGCATTGTGACATTTGTCATTTAACATCTTTGATATTTGCCATCTTGAAATTTGTCATTTTTGACATTTTTCATGGTGACACTTTTCATTTTTGACATTTAGCATTGTGACATTTGACATCTTTGACATTTGCCATCTTGAAATTTGTCATTTTTGACATTTTTCATGGTGACACTTTTCATTTTTGACATTTAGCATTGTGACATTTGTCCTTTGACATCTTTGACATTTGCCATCTTGAAATTTGTCATTATTGACATTTTTCATGGGGACACTTTTCATTTTTGACATTTAGCATTGTTACATTTGTCATTTGACATCTTTGACATTTGCCATCTTGAAATTTGTCATTTTTGACATTTTTCATGGTGACACTTTTCATTTTTGACATTTAGCATTGTGACATTTGTCATTTGACATCTTTGACATTTGCCATCTTGAAATTTGTCATTTTTGACATTTTTCACGGTGACACTTTTCATTTTTGACATTTAGCATTGTGACATTTGTCATTTGACATCTTAGACATTTGCCATCTTTAAATTCGTCATTTTTGACACTTTTTATTTTTGACATTTAGCATTGTGACATTTGTCATTTGACATCTTTGACATTTGCCATCTTGAAATTTGTCATTTTTGACATTTTTCATGGTGACACTTTTCATTTTTGACATTTAGCATTGTGACATTTGTCATTTGACATCTTGGACATTTGCCATCTTGAAATTTGTCATTATTGACATTTTTCATGGGGACACTTTTCATTTTTGACATTTAGCATTGTGACATTTGTCATTTGACATCTTTGACATTTGCCATCTTGAAATTTGTCATTTTTGACATTTTTCACGGTGACACTTTTCATTTTTGACATTTAGCATTGTGACATTTGTCATTTGACATCTTAGACATTTGCCATCTTCAAATTTGTTATTTTTTACATTTAGCATTGTGACATTTGTCATTTGACATCTTGGACATTTGCCATCTTGAAATTTGTCATTTTTGACATTTTTCATGGTGACACTTATCATTTTTGACATTTAGCATTGTGACATTTGTCAGTTTTGACATTTGCCATCTTGAAATTTGTCATTTTTGACATTTTTCGTGGTGACACTTTTCATTTTTGACATTTAGGATTGTGACATTTGTCATTTGACATCTTTGACATTTGCCATCTTAAAATTTGTTATTTTTGACATTTTTCATGGTGACACTTTTCATTTTTGACATTTAGCATTGTGACATTTGTCATTTGACATCTTTGACATTTTCCATCTTGAAATTTGTCATTTTTGACATTTTTCATGGTGACACTTTTCATTTTTGACATTTAGCATTGTGACATTTGTCATTTGACATCTTTGACATTTGCCATCTTGAAATTTGTTATTTTTGACATTTTTCATGGTGACACTTTTCATTTTTGACATTTAGCATTGTGGCATTTGTCATTTGACATCTTTGACATTTGCCATCTTGAAATTTGTCATTTTTGACATTTTTTATGGTGAGACTTTTCATTTTTGACATTTAGCATTGTGACATTTGTCATTTGACATCTTTGACATTTGCTATCTTAAAATTTGTCATTTTTGACATTTAGCATTGTGACATTTGTCATTTGACATCTTTGATATTTGCCATCTTGAAATTTGTCATTTTTGACATTTAGCATTGTGACATTTGTCATTTGACATCTTGGACATTTGCCATCTTGAAATTTGTCATTTTTGACATTTTTCATGGTGACACTTATCATTTTTGACATTTAGCATTGTGACATTTGTCATTTGACATATTTGATATTTGCCATCTTGAAATTTGTCATTTTTGACATTT
This sequence comes from Altica lythri, assembly GCA_964028335.1. Classification (NCBI taxonomy): domain Eukaryota; kingdom Metazoa; phylum Arthropoda; class Insecta; order Coleoptera; family Chrysomelidae; genus Altica; species Altica lythri. The sequence goes on along the minus strand of OZ034800.1, from coordinate 8,296,406 downwards.
TTCATGGTGACACTTTTCATTTTTGACATTTAGCATTGTGACATTTGACATCTTTGACATTTGCCATCTTGAAATTTGTCATTTTTGACATTTTTCATGGTGACACTTTTCATTTTTGACATTTAGCATTGTGACAGTTGTCATTTGACATCTTTGACATTTGCCATCTTAAAATTTGTCATTTTTGACATTTAGCATTGTGACATTTGTCATTTGACATCTTTGACATTTGCCATCTTGAAATTTGTTATTTTTGACATTTTTCATGGTGACACTTTTTATTTTTGACATTTAGCATTGTGACATTTGTCATTTGACATCTTTGACATTTGCCATCTTGAAATTTGTCATTTTTGACATTTTTCATGGTGACACTTTTCATTTTTGACATTTAGCATTGTGACATTTGTCATTTGACATCTTTGACATTTGCCATCTTGAAATTTGTCATTTTTGACATTTAGCATTGTGACATTTGTCATTTGACATCTTTGATATTTGCCATCTTGAAATTTGTCATTTTTGACATTTTCATGGTGACACTTTTCATTTTTGACATTTAGCATTGTGACATTTGTCATTTGACATCTTTGACATTTGCCATCTTGAAATTTGTCATTTTTGACATTTTTCATGGTGACACTTTTCATTTTTGACATTTAGCATTGTGACATTTGTCATATTCGACATCTTTGACATTTGCCATCTTGAAATTTGTCATTTTTGACATTTTTCATGGTGACACTTTTCATTTTGGACATTTAGCATTGTGACATTTGTCCTTTGACATCTTTGACATTTGCCATCTTGAAATTTGTCATTATTGACATTTTTCATGGGGACACTTTTCATTTTTGACATTTAGCATTGTGACATTTGTCATTTGACATCTTTGACATTTGCCATCTTGAAATTTGTCATTTTTGACATTTTTCATGGTGACACTTTTCATTTTTGACATTTAGCATTGTGACATTTGTCATTTGACATCTTTGATATTTGCCATCTTGAAATTTGTCATTTTTGACATTTTTCATGGTGACACTTTTCATTTTTGACATTTAGCATTGTGACATTTGTCATTTGACATCTTTGACATTTGCCATCTTGAAATTTGTCATTTTTGACATTTTTCATGGTGACACTTTTCATTTTTGACATTTAGCATTGTGACATTTGTCATATTCGACATCTTTGACATTTGCCATCTTGAAATTTGTCATTTTTGACATTTTTCATGGTGACACTTTTCATTTTTGACATTTAGCATTGTGACATTTGTCCTTTGACATCTTTGACATTTGCCATCTTGAAATTTGTCATTATTGACATTTTTCATGGGGACACTTTTCATTTTTGACATTTAGCATTGTGACATTTGTCATTTGACATCTTTGACATTTGCCATCTTGAAATTTGTCATTTTTGACATTTTTCATGGTGACACTTTTCATTTTTGACATGTAGCATTGTGACATTTGTCATTTGACATCTTTGACATTTGCCATCTTGAAATTTGTCATTTTTGACATTTTTCACGGTGACACTTTTCATTTTTGACATTTAGCATTGTGACATTTGTCATTTGACATCTTAGACATTTGCCATCTTCAAATTTGTCATTTTTGACACTTTTTATTTTTGACATTTAGCATTGTGACATTTGTCATTTGACATCTTTGACATTTGCCATCTTGAAATTTGTCATTTTTGACATTTTTCATGGTGACACTTTTCATTTTTGACATTTAGCATTGTGACATTTGTCATTTGACATCTTGGACATTTGCCATCTTGAAATTTGTCATTTTTGACATTTGTCATGGTGACACTTATCATTTGTGACATTAAGCATTGTGACATTTGTCATTTGACATGTTTGACATTTGCCATCTTGAAATTTGTCATTTTTGACATTTTTCATGGTGACACTTTTCATTTTTGACATTTAGTATTGTGACATTTGTCATTTGACATCTTTTACATTTGCCATCTTGAAATTTGTTATTTTTGACATTTAGCATTGTGACATTTGTCATTTGACATCTTGGACATTTGCCATCTTGAAATTTGTCATTTTTGACATTTTTCATGGTGACACTTATCATTTTTGACATTTAGCATTTTGACATTTGTCAGTTTTGACATTTGCTATCTTGAAAATTGTCATTTTTGACATTTTTCGTGGTGACACTTTTCATTTTTGACATTTAGGATTGTGACATTTGTCATTTGACATCTTTGACATTTGCCATCTTGAAATTTGTTATTTTTGACATTTTTCATGGTGACACTTTTCATTTTTGACATTTAGCATTGTGACATTTGTCATTTGACATCTTTGACATTTTCCATCTTAAAATTTGTCATTTTTGACATTTTTCATGGTGACACTTTTCATTTTTGACATTTAGCATTGTGACATTTGTCATTTGACATCTTTGACATTTGCCATCTTGAAATTTGTTATTTTTGACATTTTTCATGGTGACACTTTTCATTTTTGACATTTAGCATTGTGACATTTGTCATTTGACATCTTTGACATTTGCCATCGTGAAATTTGTCTTTTTTGACATTTTTCATGGTGAGACTTTTCATTTTTGACATTTAGCATTGTGACATTTGTCATTTGACATCTTTGACATTTGCTATCTTAAAATTTGTCATTTTTGACATTTAGCATTGTGACATTTGTCATTTGACATCTTTGATATTTGCCATCTTGAAATTTGTCATTTTTGACATTTAGCATTGTGACATTAGTCATTTGACATCTTGGACATTTGCCATCTTGAAATTTGTCATTTTTGACATTTTTCATGGTGACACTTATCATTTTTGACATTTAGCATTGTGACATTTGTCATTTGACATCTTTGATATTTGCCATCTTGAAATTTGTCATTTTTGACATTTTTCATGGTTACACTATTCATTTTTGACATTTAGCATTGTGACATTTGTCATTTGACATCTTTGACATTTGCCATCTTGAAATTTGTCATTTTTGACATTTTTCATGGTGACACTTTTCATTTTTGACATTTAGCATTGTGACATTTGTCATTTGACATCTTTGACATTTGCCATCTTGAAATTTGTCATTTTTGACATTTAGCATTGTGACATTTGTCAATTGACATCTTGGACATTTGCCATCTTAAAATTTGTCATTTTTGACCTTTTTCATGGTGACACTTATCATTTTTGACATTTAGCATTGTGACATTTGTCATTTGACATCTTTGACATTTGCCATCTTGAAATTTGTCATTTTTGACATTTAGCATTGTGACATTTGTCATTTGACATCTTTGACATTTGCCATCTTAAAATTTGTTATTTTTGACATTTTTCATGGTGACACTTTTCATTTTTGACATTTAGCATTGTGACATTTGTCATTTGACATCTTTGACATTTGCCATCTTGAAATTTGTCATTTTTGACATTTGTCATGGTGACACTTTTCATTTTTGACATTTAGCATTGTGACATTTGTCATTTGACATCTTTGACATTTGCCATTTTGAAATTTGTCATTTTTGACATTTAGCATTGTGACATTTGTCATTTAACATCTTTGATATTTGCCATCTTGAAATTTGTCATTTTTGACATTTTTCATGGTGACACTTTTCATTTTTGACATTTAGCATTGTGACATTTGACATCTTTGACATTTGCCATCTTGAAATTTGTCATTTTTGACATTTTTCATGGTGACACTTTTCATTTTTGACATTTAGCATTGTGACATTTGTCCTTTGACATCTTTGACATTTGCCATCTTGAAATTTGTCATTATTGACATTTTTCATGGGGACACTTTTCATTTTTGACATTTAGCATTGTTACATTTGTCATTTGACATCTTTGACATTTGCCATCTTGAAATTTGTCATTTTTGACATTTTTCATGGTGACACTTTTCATTTTTGACATTTAGCATTGTGACATTTGTCATTTGACATCTTTGACATTTGCCATCTTGAAATTTGTCATTTTTGACATTTTTCACGGTGACACTTTTCATTTTTGACATTTAGCATTGTGACATTTGTCATTTGACATCTTAGACATTTGCCATCTTTAAATTCGTCATTTTTGACACTTTTTATTTTTGACATTTAGCATTGTGACATTTGTCATTTGACATCTTTGACATTTGCCATCTTGAAATTTGTCATTTTTGACATTTTTCATGGTGACACTTTTCATTTTTGACATTTAGCATTGTGACATTTGTCATTTGACATCTTGGACATTTGCCATCTTGAAATTTGTCATTATTGACATTTTTCATGGGGACACTTTTCATTTTTGACATTTAGCATTGTGACATTTGTCATTTGACATCTTTGACATTTGCCATCTTGAAATTTGTCATTTTTGACATTTTTCACGGTGACACTTTTCATTTTTGACATTTAGCATTGTGACATTTGTCATTTGACATCTTAGACATTTGCCATCTTCAAATTTGTTATTTTTTACATTTAGCATTGTGACATTTGTCATTTGACATCTTGGACATTTGCCATCTTGAAATTTGTCATTTTTGACATTTTTCATGGTGACACTTATCATTTTTGACATTTAGCATTGTGACATTTGTCAGTTTTGACATTTGCCATCTTGAAATTTGTCATTTTTGACATTTTTCGTGGTGACACTTTTCATTTTTGACATTTAGGATTGTGACATTTGTCATTTGACATCTTTGACATTTGCCATCTTAAAATTTGTTATTTTTGACATTTTTCATGGTGACACTTTTCATTTTTGACATTTAGCATTGTGACATTTGTCATTTGACATCTTTGACATTTTCCATCTTGAAATTTGTCATTTTTGACATTTTTCATGGTGACACTTTTCATTTTTGACATTTAGCATTGTGACATTTGTCATTTGACATCTTTGACATTTGCCATCTTGAAATTTGTTATTTTTGACATTTTTCATGGTGACACTTTTCATTTTTGACATTTAGCATTGTGGCATTTGTCATTTGACATCTTTGACATTTGCCATCTTGAAATTTGTCATTTTTGACATTTTTTATGGTGAGACTTTTCATTTTTGACATTTAGCATTGTGACATTTGTCATTTGACATCTTTGACATTTGCTATCTTAAAATTTGTCATTTTTGACATTTAGCATTGTGACATTTGTCATTTGACATCTTTGATATTTGCCATCTTGAAATTTGTCATTTTTGACATTTAGCATTGTGACATTTGTCATTTGACATCTTGGACATTTGCCATCTTGAAATTTGTCATTTTTGACATTTTTCATGGTGACACTTATCATTTTTGACATTTAGCATTGTGACATTTGTCATTTGACATATTTGATATTTGCCATCTTGAAATTTGTCATTTTTGACATTTTTCATGGTGACACTTTTCATTTTTGACATTTAGCATTGTGACATTTGACATCTTTGACATTTGCCATCTTGAAATTTGTCATTTTTGACATTTTTCATGGTGACACTTTTCATTTTTGACATTTAGCATTGTGACAGTTGTCATTTGACATCTTTGACATTTGCCATCTTAAAATTTGTCATTTTTGACATTTAGCATTGTGACATTTGTCATTTGACATCTTTGACAGTTGCCATCTTGAAATTTGTTATTTTTGACATTTTTCATGGTGACACTTTTTATTTTTGACATTTAGCATTGTGACATTTGTCATTTGACATCTTTGACATTTGCCATCTTGAAATTTGTCATTTTTGACATTTTTCATGGTGACACTTTTCATTTTTGACATTTAGCATTGTGACATTTGTCATTTGACATCTTTGACATTTGCCATCTTGAAATTTGTCATTTTTGACATTTAGCATTGTGACATTTGTCATTTGACATCTTTGATATTTGCCATCTTGAAATTTGTCATTTTTGACATTTTCATGGTGACACTTTTCATTTTTGACATTTAGCATTGTGACATTTGTCATTTGACATCTTTGACATTTGCCATCTTGAAATTTGTCATTTTTGACATTTTTCATGGTGACACTTTTCATTTTTGACATTTAGCATTGTGACATTTGTCATATTCGACATCTTTGACATTTGCCATCTTGAAATTTGTCATTTTTGACATTTTTCATGGTGACACTTTTCATTTTGGACATTTAGCATTGTGACATTTGTCCTTTGACATCTTTGACATTTGCCATCTTGAAATTTGTCATTATTGACATTTTTCATGGGGACACTTTTCATTTTTGACATTTAGCATTGTGACATTTGTCATTTGACATCTTTGACATTTGCCATCTTGAAATTTGTCATTTTTGACATTTTTCATGGTGACACTTTTCATTTTTGACATTTAGCATTGTGACATTTGTCATTTGACATCTTTGACATTTGCCATCTTGAAATTTGTCATTTTTGACATTTTTCACGGTGACACTTTTCATTTTTGACATTTAGCATTGTGACATTTGTCATTTGACATCTTAGACATTTGCCATCTTCAAATTTGTCATTTTTGACACTTTTTATTTTTGACATTTAGCATTGTGACATTTGTCATTTGACATCTTTGACATTTGCCATCTTGAAATTTGTCATTTTTGACATTTTTCATGGTGACACTTTTCATTTTTGACATTTAGCATTGTGACATTTGTCATTTGACATCTTGGACATTTGCCATCTTGAAATTTGTCATTTTTGACATTTTTCATGGTGACACTTATCATTTGTGACATTAAGCATTGTGACATTTGTCATTTGACATCTTTGACATTTGCCATCTTGAAATTTGTCATTTTTGACATTTTTCATGGTGACACTTTTCATTTTTGACATTTAGTATTGTGACATTTGTCATTTGACATCTTTGACATTTGCCATCTTGAAATTTGTTATTTTTGACATTTTTCATGGTGACACTTTTCATTTTTGACATTTAGCATTGTGACATTTGTCATTTGACATCTTTGACATTTGCCATCTTGAAATTTGTCATTTTTGACATTTTTCATGGTGACACTTTTCATTTTTGACATTTAGCATTGTGACATTTGTCATTTGACATCTTTGACATTTGCCATCTTGAAATTTGTCATTTTTGACATTTAGCATTGTGACATTTGTTATTTGACATCTTGGACATTTGCCATCTTGAAATTTGTCATTTTTGACATTTTTTATGGTGACACTTATCATTTTTGACATTTAGCATTGTGACATTTGTCAGTTTTGACATTTGCCATCTTGAAATTTGTCATTTTTGACATTTTTCATGGTGACACTTTTCATTTTTGACATTTAGCATTGTGACATTTGTCATTTGACATCTTTGACATTTGCCATCTTGAAATTTGTTATTTTTAACATTTTTCATGGTAACACTTTTCATTTTTGACATTTAGCATTGTGACATTTGTCATATGACATCTTTGACATTTGCCATCTTGAAATTTGTCATTTTTGACATTTTTCATGGTGACACTTTTCATTTTTGACATTTGGCATTGTGACATTTGTCATTTGACATCTTTGACATTTGCCATCTTGAAATTTGTTATTTTTGACATTTTTCATGGTGACACTTTTCATTTTTGACATTTAGCATTGTGACATTTGTCATTTGACATCTTTGACATTTGCCATCTTGAAATTTTTCATTTTTGACATTTTTCATGGTGACACTTTTCATTTTTGACATTTAGCATTGTGACATTTGTCATTTGACATCTTTGACATTTGCCATCTTGAAATTTGTCATTTTTGACATTTAGCATTGTGACATTTGTCATTTGACATCTTTGATATTTGCCATCTTGAAATTTGTCATTTTTGACATTTTTCATGGTGACACTTTTCATTTTTGACATTTAGCATTGTGACATTTGACATCTTTGACATTTGCCATCTTGAAATTTGTCATTTTTAACATTTTTCATGGTGACACTTTTCATTTTAGACATTTAGCATTGTGACATTTGTCATTTGACATCTTTGACATTTGCCATCTTGAAATTTGTCATTTTTGACATTTAGCATTGGGACATTTGTCATTTGACATCTTGGACATTTGCCATCTTAAAATTTGTCATTTTTGACATTTTTCATGGTGACACTTATCATTTTTGACATTTAGCATTGTGACATTTGTCAGTTTTGACATCTTTGACATTGGCCATCTTGAAATTTGTTATTTTTGATATTTTTCATGGTGACACTTTTCATTTTTGACATTTAGCATTGTGACATTTGTCATTTGACATCTTTGACATTTGCCATCTTGAAATTTGTCATTTTTGACTTTTTTCATGGTGACACTTTTCATTTTTGACATTTAGCATTGTGACATTTGTCATTTGACATTTTTGACATTTGCCATCTTGAAATTTGTCATTTTTGACATTTAGCATTGTGAGATTTGTCATTTGACATCTTGGACATTTGCCATCTTGAAATTTGTCATTTTTGACATTTTTTATGGTGACACTTATCATTTTTGACATTTAGCATTGTGACATTTGTCAGTTTTGACATTTGCCATCTTGAAATTTGTCATTTTTGACATTTTTCATGGTGACACTTTTCATTTTTGACATTTAGCATTGTGACATTTGTCATTTGACATCTTTGACATTTGCCATCTTGAAATTTGTTATTTTTGACATTTTTCATGGTGACACTTTTCATTTTTGACATTTAGCATTGTGACATTTGTCATTTGACATCTTTGACATTTGCCATCTTGAAATTTGTCATTTTTGACATTTTTCATGGTGACACTTTTCATTTTTGACATTTAGCATTGTGACATTTGTCATTTGACATCTTTGACATTTGCCATCTTGAAATTTGTCATTTTTGACATTTTTCATGGTGACACTTTTCATTTTTGACATTTAGCATTGTGACATTTGTCATTTGACATCTTTGACATTTGCCATCTTGAAATTTGTCATTTTTGACATTTAGCATTGTGACATTTGTCATTTGACATCTTTGATATTTGCCATCTTGAAATTTGTCATTTTTGACATTTTTCATGGCGACACTTTTCATTTTTGACATTTAGCATTGTGACATTTGTCATTTGACATCTTTGACATTTGCCATCTTGAAATTTGTCATTTTTGACATTTTTCATGGTGACACTTTTCATTTTTGACATTTATCATTGTGACATTTGTCATATTCGACATCTTTGACATTTGCCATCTTGAAATTTGTCATTTTTGACATTTTTCATGGTGACACTTTTCATTTTTGACATTTAGCATTGTGACATTTGTCATTTGACATCTTTGACATTTGTCATCTTGAAATTTGTCATTATTGACATTTTTCATGGGTACACTTTTTATTTTTGACATTTAGCATTGTGACATTTGTCATTTGACATCTGTGACATTTGCCATCTTGAAATTTGTCATTTTTGACATTTTTCATGGTGACACTTTTCATTTTTGACATTTAGCATTGTGACATTTGTCATTTGACATCTTTGACATTTGCCATCTTGAAATTTGTCATTTTTGACATTTTTCACGGTGACACTTTTCATTTTTGACATTTAGCATTGTGACATTTGTCATTTGACATCTTAGACATTTGCCATCTTGAAATTTGTCATTTTTGACACTTTTCATTTTTGACATTTAGCATTGTGACATTTGTCATTTGACATCTTTTACATTTGCCAGCTTGAAATTTGTAATTTTTGACATTTTTCATGGTAACACTTTTCATTTTTGACATTTAGCATTGTGACATTTGTCATTTGACATCTTGGACATTTGCCATCTTGAAATTTGTCATTTTTGACATTTTTCATGGTGACATTTATCATTTTTGACATTTAGCATTGTGACATTTGTCAGTTTTGACATTTGCCATCTTGAAATTTGTCATTTTTGACATTTTTCACGGTGACACTTTTAATTTTTGACATTTAGCATTGTGACATTTGTCATTTGACATCTTAGACATTTGCCATCTTAAAATTTGTCATTTTTGACACTTTTTATTTTTGACATTTAGCATTGTGACATTTGTCATTTGACAATTTTGACATTTGCCATCTTGAAATGTGTCATTTTTGAAATTTTTCATGGTGACACTTTTCATTTTTGACATTTAGCATTGTGACATTTGTCATTTGACATCTTGGACATTTGCCATCTTGAAATTTGTCATTTTTGAAATTTTTCATGGTGAAACTTATCATTTTTGACATTTAGCATTGTGATATTTGTCAGTTTTGACATTTGCCATCTTGAAATTTGTCATTTTTGACATTTTTCATGGTGACACTTTTCATTTTTGACATTTAGCATTGTGACATTTGTCATTTGACATCTTTGACATTTGCCATCTTGAAATTTGTTATTTTTGACATTTTTTATGGTGACACTTTTCATTTTTGACATTTAGCATTGTGACATTTGTCATTTGACATCTTTGACATTTGCCATCTTGAAATTTGTCATTTTTGACATTTTTCATGGTGACACTTTTCATTTTTGACATTTAGCATTGTGACATTTGTCATTTGACATCTTTGACATTTGCCATCTTAAAATTTGTCATTTTTGACATTTAGCATTGTGACATTTGTCATTTGACATCTTTGATATTTGCCATCTTGAAATTTGTCATTTTTGACATTTTTCATGGTGACACTTTTCATTTTTGACATTTAGCATTGTGACATTTGTCATTTGACATCTTTGACATTTGCCATCTTGAAATTTGTCATTTTTGACATTTTACATGGTGACACTTTTCATTTTTGACATTTAGCATTGTGACATTTGTCATATTCGACATCTTTGACATTTGCCATCTTGAAATTTGTCATTTTTGACATTTTTCATGGTGACACTTTTCATTTTTGACATTTAGCATTGTGACATTTGTCATTTGACATCTTTGACATTTGCCATCTTGAAATTTGTCATTATTGACATTTTTCATGGGGAAACTTTTCATTTTTGACATTTAGCATTGTGACATTTGTCATTTGACATCTTTGACATTTGCCATCTTGAAATTTGTCATTTTTGACATTTTTCATGGTGACACTTTTCATTTTTGACATTTAGCATTGTGACATTTGTCATTTGACATCTTTGACATTTTCCATCTTGAAATTTGTCATTTTTGACATTTTTCACGGTGACACTTTTCATTTTTGACATTTAGCATTGTGACATTTGTCATTTGACATCTTAGACATTTGCCATCTTGAAATTTGTCATTTTTGACATTTAGCATTGTGACATTTGTCATTTGACATCTTTGACATTTGCCATCTTGAAATTTGTCATTTTTGACATTTTTCATGGTGACACTTTTCATTTTTGACATTTAGCATTGTGACATTTGTCATTTGACATCTTGGACATTTGCCATCTTGAAATTTGTCATTTTTGACATTTTTCATGGTGACACTTATCATTTTTGTCATTTAGCATTGTGACATTTGTCAGTTTTGACATTTGCCATCTTGAAATTTGTCATTTTTGACATTTTTCATGGTGACACTTTTCATTTTTGACATTTAGCATTGTGACATTTGTCATTTGACATCTTTGACATTTGCCATCTTGAAATTTGTCATTTTTGACATTTTTGATGGTGACACTTTTCATTTTTGACATTTAGCATTGTGACATTTGTCATTTGACATCTTTGACATTTGCCATCTTGAAATTTGTCATTTTTGACATTTTTCATGGTGACACTTTTCATTTTTGACATTTAGCATTGTGACATTTGTCATTTGACATCTTTGACATTTGCCATCTTGAAATTTGTCATTTTTGACATTTTTCATGGTGACACTTTTCATTTTTGACATTTAGCATTGTGACATTTGTCATTTGACATCTTTGACATTTGCCATCTTGAAATTTGTTATTTTTGACATTTTTCATGGTGACACTTTTCATTTTTGACATTTAGCATTGTGACATTTGTCATTTGACATCTTTGACATTTGCCATCTTGAAATTTGTCATTTTTGACATTTTTCATGGTGACACTTTTCATTTTTGACATTTAGCATTGTGACATTTGTCATTTGACATCTTTGACATTTGCCATCTTAAAATTTGTCATTTTTGACATTTAGCATTGTGACATTTGTCATTTGACATCTTTGACATTTGCCATCTTGAAATTTGTTATTTTTGACATTTTTCATGGTGACACTTTTCATTTTTGACATTTAGCATTGTGACATTTGACATCTTTGACATTTGCCATCTTGAAATTTGTCATTTTTGACATTTTTCATGGTGACACTTTTCATTTTTGACATTTAGCATTGTGACAGTTGTCATTTGACATCTTTGACATTTGCCATCTTAAAATTTGTCATTTTTGACATTTAGCATTGTGACATTTGTCATTTGACATCTTTGACATTTGCCATCTTGAAATTTGTTATTTTTGACATTTTTCATGGTGACACTTTTTATTTTTGACATTTAGCATTGTGACATTTGTCATTTGACATCTTTGACATTTGCCATCTTGAAATTTGTCATTTTTGACATTTTTCATGGTGACACTTTTCATTTTTGACATTTAGCATTGTGACATTTGTCATTTGACATCTTTGACATTTGCCATCTTGAAATTTGTCATTTTTGACATTTAGCATTGTGACATTTGTCATTTGACATCTTTGATATTTGCCATCTTGAAATTTGTCATTTTTGACATTTTCATGGTGACACTTTTCATTTTTGACATTTAGCATTGTGACATTTGTCATTTGACATCTTTGACATTTGCCATCTTGAAATTTGTCATTTTTGACATTTTTCATGGTGACACTTTTCATTTTTGACATTTAGCATTGTGACATTTGTCATATTCGACATCTTTGACATTTGCCATCTTGAAATTTGTCATTTTTGACATTTTTCATGGTGACACTTTTCATTTTGGACATTTAGCATTGTGACATTTGTCCTTTGACATCTTTGACATTTGCCATCTTGAAATTTGTCATTATTGACATTTTTCATGGGGACACTTTTCATTTTTGACATTTAGCATTGTGACATTTGTCATTTGACATCTTTGACATTTGCCATCTTGAAATTTGTCATTTTTGACATTTTTCATGGTGACACTTTTCATTTTTGACATTTAGCATTGTGACATTTGTCATTTGACATCTTTGACATTTGCCATCTTGAAATTTGTCATTTTTGACATTTTTCACGGTGACACTTTTCATTTTTGACATTTAGCATTGTGACATTTGTCATTTGACATCTTAGACATTTGCCATCTTCAAATTTGTCATTTTTGACACTTTTTATTTTTGACATTTAGCATTGTGACATTTGTCATTTGACATCTTTGACATTTGCCATCTTGAAATTTGTCATTTTTGACATTTTTCATGGTGACACTTTTCATTTTTGACATTTAGCATTGTGACATTTGTCATTTGACATCTTGGACATTTGCCATCTTGAAATTTGTCATTTTTGACATTTTTCATGGTGACACTTATCATTTGTGACATTAAGCATTGTGACATTTGTCATTTGACATCTTTGACATTTGCCATCTTGAAATTTGTCATTTTTGACATTTTTCATGGTGACACTTTTCATTTTTGACATTTAGTATTGTGACATTTGTCATTTGACATCTTTGACATTTGCCATCTTGAAATTTGTTATTTTTGACATTTTTCATGGTGACACTTTTCATTTTTGACATTTAGCATTGTGACATTTGTCATTTGACATCTTTGACATTTGCCATCTTGAAATTTGTCATTTTTGACATTTTTCATGGTGACACTTTTCATTTTTGACATTTAGCATTGTGACATTTGTCATTTGACATCTTTGACATTTGCCATCTTGAAATTTGTCATTTTTGACATTTAGCATTGTGACATTTGTTATTTGACATCTTGGACATTTGCCATCTTGAAATTTGTCATTTTTGACATTTTTTATGGTGACACTTATCATTTTTGACATTTAGCATTGTGACATTTGTCAGTTTTGACATTTGCCATCTTGAAATTTGTCATTTTTGACATTTTTCATGGTGACACTTTTCATTTTTGACATTTAGCATTGTGACATTTGTCATTTGACATCTTTGACATTTGCCATCTTGAAATTTGTTATTTTTAACATTTTTCATGGTAACACTTTTCATTTTTGACATTTAGCATTGTGACATTTGTCATATGACATCTTTGACATTTGCCATCTTGAAATTTGTCATTTTTGACATTTTTCATGGTGACACTTTTCATTTTTGACATTTGGCATTGTGACATTTGTCATTTGACATCTTTGACATTTGCCATCTTGAAATTTGTTATTTTTGACATTTTTCATGGTGACACTTTTCATTTTTGACATTTAGCATTGTGACATTTGTCATTTGACATCTTTGACATTTGCCATCTTGAAATTTTTCATTTTTGACATTTTTCATGGTGACACTTTTCATTTTTGACATTTAGCATTGTGACATTTGTCATTTGACATCTTTGACATTTGCCATCTTGAAATTTGTCATTTTTGACATTTAGCATTGTGACATTTGTCATTTGACATCTTTGATATTTGCCATCTTGAAATTTGTCATTTTTGACATTTTTCATGGTGACACTTTTCATTTTTGACATTTAGCATTGTGACATTTGACATCTTTGACATTTGCCATCTTGAAATTTGTCATTTTTAACATTTTTCATGGTGACACTTTTCATTTTAGACATTTAGCATTGTGACATTTGTCATTTGACATCTTTGACATTTGCCATCTTGAAATTTGTCATTTTTGACATTTAGCATTGGGACATTTGTCATTTGACATCTTGGACATTTGCCATCTTAAAATTTGTCATTTTTGACATTTTTCATGGTGACACTTATCATTTTTGACATTTAGCATTGTGACATTTGTCAGTTTTGACATCTTTGACATTGGCCATCTTGAAATTTGTTATTTTTGATATTTTTCATGGTGACACTTTTCATTTTTGACATTTAGCATTGTGACATTTGTCATTTGACATCTTTGACATTTGCCATCTTGAAATTTGTCATTTTTGACTTTTTTCATGGTGACACTTTTCATTTTTGACATTTAGCATTGTGACATTTGTCATTTGACATTTTTGACATTTGCCATCTTGAAATTTGTCATTTTTGACATTTAGCATTGTGAGATTTGTCATTTGACATCTTGGACATTTGCCATCTTGAAATTTGTCATTTTTGACATTTTTTATGGTGACACTTATCATTTTTGACATTTAGCATTGTGACATTTGTCAGTTTTGACATTTGCCATCTTGAAATTTGTCATTTTTGACATTTTTCATGGTGACACTTTTCATTTTTGACATTTAGCATTGTGACATTTGTCATTTGACATCTTTGACATTTGCCATCTTGAAATTTGTTATTTTTGACATTTTTCATGGTGACACTTTTCATTTTTGACATTTAGCATTGTGACATTTGTCATTTGACATCTTTGACATTTGCCATCTTGAAATTTGTCATTTTTGACATTTTTCATGGTGACACTTTTCATTTTTGACATTTAGCATTGTGACATTTGTCATTTGACATCTTTGACATTTGCCATCTTGAAATTTGTCATTTTTGACATTTTTCATGGTGACACTTTTCATTTTTGACATTTAGCATTGTGACATTTGTCATTTGACATCTTTGACATTTGCCATCTTGAAATTTGTCATTTTTGACATTTAGCATTGTGACATTTGTCATTTGACATCTTTGATATTTGCCATCTTGAAATTTGTCATTTTTGACATTTTTCATGGCGACACTTTTCATTTTTGACATTTAGCATTGTGACATTTGTCATTTGACATCTTTGACATTTGCCATCTTGAAATTTGTCATTTTTGACATTTTTCATGGTGACACTTTTCATTTTTGACATTTATCATTGTGACATTTGTCATATTCGACATCTTTGACATTTGCCATCTTGAAATTTGTCATTTTTGACATTTTTCATGGTGACACTTTTCATTTTTGACATTTAGCATTGTGACATTTGTCATTTGACATCTTTGACATTTGTCATCTTGAAATTTGTCATTATTGACATTTTTCATGGGTACACTTTTTATTTTTGACATTTAGCATTGTGACATTTGTCATTTGACATCTGTGACATTTGCCATCTTGAAATTTGTCATTTTTGACATTTTTCATGGTGACACTTTTCATTTTTGACATTTAGCATTGTGACATTTGTCATTTGACATCTTTGACATTTGCCATCTTGAAATTTGTCATTTTTGACATTTTTCACGGTGACACTTTTCATTTTTGACATTTAGCATTGTGACATTTGTCATTTGACATCTTAGACATTTGCCATCTTGAAATTTGTCATTTTTGACACTTTTCATTTTTGACATTTAGCATTGTGACATTTGTCATTTGACATCTTTTACATTTGCCAGCTTGAAATTTGTAATTTTTGACATTTTTCATGGTAACACTTTTCATTTTTGACATTTAGCATTGTGACATTTGTCATTTGACATCTTGGACATTTGCCATCTTGAAATTTGTCATTTTTGACATTTTTCATGGTGACATTTATCATTTTTGACATTTAGCATTGTGACATTTGTCAGTTTTGACATTTGCCATCTTGAAATTTGTCATTTTTGACATTTTTCACGGTGACACTTTTAATTTTTGACATTTAGCATTGTGACATTTGTCATTTGACATCTTAGACATTTGCCATCTTAAAATTTGTCATTTTTGACACTTTTTATTTTTGACATTTAGCATTGTGACATTTGTCATTTGACAATTTTGACATTTGCCATCTTGAAATGTGTCATTTTTGAAATTTTTCATGGTGACACTTTTCATTTTTGACATTTAGCATTGTGACATTTGTCATTTGACATCTTGGACATTTGCCATCTTGAAATTTGTCATTTTTGAAATTTTTCATGGTGAAACTTATCATTTTTGACATTTAGCATTGTGATATTTGTCAGTTTTGACATTTGCCATCTTGAAATTTGTCATTTTTGACATTTTTCATGGTGACACTTTTCATTTTTGACATTTAGCATTGTGACATTTGTCATTTGACATCTTTGACATTTGCCATCTTGAAATTTGTTATTTTTGACATTTTTTATGGTGACACTTTTCATTTTTGACATTTAGCATTGTGACATTTGTCATTTGACATCTTTGACATTTGCCATCTTGAAATTTGTCATTTTTGACATTTTTCATGGTGACACTTTTCATTTTTGACATTTAGCATTGTGACATTTGTCATTTGACATCTTTGACATTTGCCATCTTAAAATTTGTCATTTTTGACATTTAGCATTGTGACATTTGTCATTTGACATCTTTGATATTTGCCATCTTGAAATTTGTCATTTTTGACATTTTTCATGGTGACACTTTTCATTTTTGACATTTAGCATTGTGACATTTGTCATTTGACATCTTTGACATTTGCCATCTTGAAATTTGTCATTTTTGACATTTTACATGGTGACACTTTTCATTTTTGACATTTAGCATTGTGACATTTGTCATATTCGACATCTTTGACATTTGCCATCTTGAAATTTGTCATTTTTGACATTTTTCATGGTGACACTTTTCATTTTTGACATTTAGCATTGTGACATTTGTCATTTGACATCTTTGACATTTGCCATCTTGAAATTTGTCATTATTGACATTTTTCATGGGGAAACTTTTCATTTTTGACATTTAGCATTGTGACATTTGTCATTTGACATCTTTGACATTTGCCATCTTGAAATTTGTCATTTTTGACATTTTTCATGGTGACACTTTTCATTTTTGACATTTAGCATTGTGACATTTGTCATTTGACATCTTTGACATTTTCCATCTTGAAATTTGTCATTTTTGACATTTTTCACGGTGACACTTTTCATTTTTGACATTTAGCATTGTGACATTTGTCATTTGACATCTTAGACATTTGCCATCTTGAAATTTGTCATTTTTGACATTTAGCATTGTGACATTTGTCATTTGACATCTTTGACATTTGCCATCTTGAAATTTGTCATTTTTGACATTTTTCATGGTGACACTTTTCATTTTTGACATTTAGCATTGTGACATTTGTCATTTGACATCTTGGACATTTGCCATCTTGAAATTTGTCATTTTTGACATTTTTCATGGTGACACTTATCATTTTTGTCATTTAGCATTGTGACATTTGTCAGTTTTGACATTTGCCATCTTGAAATTTGTCATTTTTGACATTTTTCATGGTGACACTTTTCATTTTTGACATTTAGCATTGTGACATTTGTCATTTGACATCTTTGACATTTGCCATCTTGAAATTTGTCATTTTTGACATTTTTGATGGTGACACTTTTCATTTTTGACATTTAGCATTGTGACATTTGTCATTTGACATCTTTGACATTTGCCATCTTGAAATTTGTCATTTTTGACATTTTTCATGGTGACACTTTTCATTTTTGACATTTAGCATTGTGACATTTGTCATTTGACATCTTTGACATTTGCCATCTTGAAATTTGTCATTTTTGACATTTTTCATGGTGACACTTTTCATTTTTGACATTTAGCATTGTGACATTTGTCATTTGACATCTTTGACATTTGCCATCTTGAAATTTGTTATTTTTGACATTTTTCATGGTGACACTTTTCATTTTTGACATTTAGCATTGTGACATTTGTCATTTGACATCTTTGACATTTGCCATCTTGAAATTTGTCATTTTTGACATTTTTCATGGTGACACTTTTCATTTTTGACATTTAGCATTGTGACATTTGTCATTTGACATCTTTGACATTTGCCATCTTGAAATTTGTCATTTTTGACATTTAGCATTGTGACATTTGTTATTTGACATCTTGGACATTTGCCATCTTGAAATTTGTCATTTTTGACATTTTTCATGGTGACACTTATCATTTTTGACACTTAGCATTGTGATATTTGTCAGTTTTGACATTTGCCATCTTGAAATTTGTCATTTTTGACATTTTTCATGGTGACACTTTTCATTTTTGACATTTAGCATTGTGACATTTGTCATATTCGACATCTTTGACATTTGCCATCTTGAAATTTGTCATTTTTGACATTTTTCATGGTGACACTTTTCATTTTTGACATTTAGCATTGTGACATTTGTCATTTGACATCTTTGACATTTGCCATCTTGAAATTTGTCATTATTGACATTTTTCATGGGGACACTTTTCATTTTTGACATTTAGCATTGTGACATTTGTCATTTGACATCTTTGACATTTGCCATCTTAAAATTTGTCATTTTTGACATTTTTCATGGTGACACTTTTCATTTTTGACATTTAGCATTGTGACATTTGTCATTTGACATCTTTGACATTTGCCATCTTGAAATTTGTCATTTTTGACATTTTTCACGGTGACACTTTTCATTTTTGACATTTAGCATTGTGACATTTGTCATTTGACATCTTAGACATTTGCCATCTTGAAATTTGTCATTTTTGACACTTTTCATTTTTGACATTTAGCATTGTGACATTTGTCATTTGACATCTTTGACATTTGCCATCTTGAAATTTGTCATTTTTGACATTTTTCATGGTGACACTTTTCATTTTTGATATTTAGCATTGTGACATTTGTCATTTGACATCTTGGACATTTGCCATCTTGAAATTTGTCATTTTTGACATTTTTTATGGTGACACTTATCATTTTTGTCATTTAGCATTGTGACATTTGTCAGTTTTGACATTTGCCATCTTAAAATTTGTCATTTTTGACATTTTTCATGGTGACACTTTTCATTTTTGACATTTAGCATGGTGACATTTGTCATTTGACATCTTTGACATTTGCCATCTTGAAATTTGTCATTTTTGACATTTTTCATGGTGACACTTTTCATTTTGACATTTAGCATTGTGACATTTGTCATTTGACATCTTTGACATTTGCCATCTTTAAATTTGTCATTTTTGACATTTTTCATGGTGACACTTTTCATTTTTGACATTTAGCATTGTGACATTTGTCATTTGACATCTTTGACATTTGCCATCTTGAAATTTGTCATTTTTGACATTTTTCATGGTGACACTTTTCATTTTTGACATTTAGCATTGTGACATTTGTCATTTGACATCTTTGACATTTGCCATCTTGAAATTTGTTATTTTTGACATTTTTCATGGTGACACTTTTCATTTTTGACATTTAGCATTGTGACATTTGTCATTTGACATCTTTGACATTTGCCATCTTGAAATTTGTCATTTTTGACATTTTTCATGGTGACACTTTTCATTTTTGACATTTAGAATTGTGACATTTGTCATTTGACATCTTTGACATTTGCCATCTTAAAATTTGTCATTTTTGACATTTAGCATTGTGACATTTGTCATTTGACATCTTGGACATTTGCCATCTTGAAATTTGTCATTTTTGACATTTTTCATGGTGACACTTATCATTTTTGACATTTAGCATTGTGATATTTGTCAGTTTTGACATTTGCCATCTTGAAATTTGTCATTTTTGACATTTTTCATGGTGACACTTTTCATTTTTGACATTTAGCATTGTGACATTTGTCATTTGACATCTTTGACATTTGCCATCTTGAAATTTGTTATTTTTGACATTTTTCACGGTGAGACTTTTCATTTTTGACATTAAGCATTGTGACATTTGTCATTTGACATCTTTGACATTTGCCATCTTGAAATTTGTCATTTTTGACATTTTTCATGGTGACACTTTTTATTTTTGACATTTAGCATTGTGACATTTGTCATTTGACATCTTTGACATTTGCCATCTTAAAATTTGTTATTTTTGACATTTTTCATGGTGACACTTTTCATTTTTGACATTTAGCATTGTGACATTTGTCATTTGACATCTTTGACATTTGCCATCTTAAAATTTGTCATTTTTGACATTTTTCATGGTGACACTTTTCATTTTTGACATTTAGCATTGTGACGTTTGTCATTTGACATCTTTGACATTTGCCATCTTGAAATTTGTCATTTTTGACATTTAGCATTGTGACATTTGTCATTTGACATCTTGGACATTTGCCATCTTGAAATTTGTCATTTTTGACATTTTTCATGGTGACACTTTTCATTTTTGACATTTAGCATTGTGACGTTTGTCATTTGACATCTTTGACATTTGCCATCTTGAAATTTGTCATTTTTGACATTTAGCATTGTGACATTTGTCATTTGACATCTTGGACATTTGCCATCTTGAAATTTGTCATTTTTGACATTTTTCATGGTGACACTTTTCATTTTTGACATTTAGCATTGTGACATTTGTCATTTGACATCTTGGACATTTGCCATCTTGAAATTTGTCATTTTTGACATTTAGCATTGTGACATTTGTCATTTGACATCTTTGATATTTGCCATCTTGAAATTTGTCATTTTTGACATTTTTCATGGTGACACTTTTCATTTTTGACATTTAGCATTGTGACATTTGTCATTTGACATCTTTGACATTTGCCATCTTGAAATTTGTTATTTTTGACATTTTTCATGGTGACACTTTTCATTTTTGACATTTAGCATTGTGACATTTGTCATTTGACATCTTTGACATTTGCCATCTTGAAATTTGTCATTTTTGACATTTTTCATGGTGACACTTTTCATTTTTGACATTTATCATTGTGACATTTGTCATATTCGACATCTTTGACATTTGCCATCTTGAAATTTGTCATTTTTGACATTTTTCATGGTGACACTTTTCATTTTTGACATTTAGCATTGTGACATTTGTCATTTGACATCTTTGACATTTGTCATCTTGAAATTTGTCATTATTGACATTTTTCATGGGGACACTTTTTATTTTTGACATTTAGCATTGTGACATTTGTCATTTGACATCTGTGACATTTGCCATCTTAAAATTTGTCATTTTTGACATTTTTCATGGTGACACTTTTCATTTTTGACATTTAGCATTGTGACATTTGTCATTTGACATCTTTGACATTTGCCATCTTGAAATTTGTCATTTTTGATATTTTTCACGGTGACACTTTTCATTTTTGACATTTAGCATTGTGACATTTGTCATTTGACATCTTAGACATTTGCCATCTTGAAATTTGTCATTTTTGACACTTTTCATTTTTGACATTTAGCATTGTGACATTTGTCATTTGACATCTTTTACATTTGCCAGCTTAAAATTTGTCATTTTTGACATTTTATGGTAACACTTTTCATTTTTGACATTTAGCATTGTGACATTTGTCATTTGACATCTTGGACATTTGCCATCTTGAAATTTGTCATTTTTGACATTTTTCATGGTGACATTTATCATTTTTGACATTTAGCATTGTGACATTTGTCAGTTTTGACATTTGCCATCTTGAAATTTGTCATTTTTGACATTTTTCACGGTGACACTTTTAATTTTTGACATTTAGCATTGTGACATTTGTCATTTGACATCTTAGACATTTGCCATCTTAAAATTTGTCATTTTTGACACTTTTTATTTTTGACATTTAGCATTGTGACATTTGTCATTTGACAATTTTGACATTTGCCATCTTGAAATGTGTCATTTTTGACATTTTTCATGGTGACACTTATCATTTTTGACATTTAGCATTGTGACATTTGTCATTTGACATCTTGGACATTTGCCATCTTGAAATTTGTCATTTTTGAAATTTTTCATGGTGAAACTTATCATTTTTGACATTTAGCATTGTGATATTTGTCAGTTTTGACATTTGCCATCTTGAAATTTGTTATTTTTGACATTTTTCATGGTGACACTTTTCATTTTTAACATTTAGCATTGTGACATTTGTTATTTGACATCTTTGACATTTGCCATCTTGAAATTTGTCATTTTTGACATTTTTCATGGTGACACTTTTCATTTTTGACATTTAGCATTGTGACATTTGTCATTTGACATCTTTGACATTTGCCATCTTGAAATTTGTCATTTTTGACATTAAGCATTGTGACATTTGTCATTTGACATCTTTGATATTTGCCATCTTGAAATTTGTCATTTTTGACATTTTTCATAGTGACACTTTTCATTTTTGACATTTAGCATTGTGACATTTGTTATTTGACATCTTTGACATTTGCCATCTTGAAATTTGTCATTTTTAACATTTTTCATGGTGACACTTTTCATTTTTGACATTTAGCATTGTGACATTTGTAATTTGACATCTTTGACATTTGCCATCTTGAAATTTGTCATTTTTGACATTTAGCATTGTGACATTTGTCATTTGACATCTTGGACATTTGCCATCTTGAAATTTGTCATTTTTGACATTTTTCATGGTGACACTTATCATTTTTGACATTTAGCATTGTGACATTTGTCAGTTTTGACATCTTTGATATTTGCCATCTTGAAATTTGTTATTTTTGACATTTTTCATGGTGACACTTTTCATTTTTGACATTTAGCATTGTGACATTTGTCATTTGACATCTTTGACATTTGCCATCTTGAAATTTGTCATTTTTGACATTTTTCATGGTGACACTTTACATTTTTGACATTTAGCATTGTGACATTTGTCATTTGACATCTTTGACATTTGCCATCTTGAAATTTGTTATTTTTGACATTTTTCATGGTGACACTTTTCATTTTTGACATTTAGCATTGTGACATTTGTCATTTGACATCTTTGATATTTGCCATCTTGAAATTTGTCTTTTTTGACATTTTTTATGGTGACACTTTTCATTTTTGACATTTAGCATTGTGACATTTGTCATTTGACATCTTTGACATTTGCCATCTTGAAATTTGTCATTTTTGACATTTTTCACGGTGACACTTTGCATTTTTGACATTTAGCATTGTGACATTTGTCATTTGACATCTTAGACATTTGCCATCTTGAAATTTGTCATTTTTGACACTTTTCATTTTTGACATTTAGCATTGTGACATTTGTCATTTGACATCTTTGACATTTGCCATCTTGAAATTTGTCATTTTTGACATTTTTCATGGTGACACTTTTTATTTTTGACATTTAGCATTGTGACATTTGTCATTTGACATCTTGGACATTTGCCATCTTGAAATTTGTCATTTTTGACATTTTTCATGGTGACACTTATCATTTTTGACATTTAGCTTTGTGACATTTGTCAGTTTTGACATTTGCCATCTTGAAATTTGTCATTTTTGACATTTTTCATAGTGACACTTTTCATTTTTGACATTTATCATTGTGACATTTGTCATATTCGACATCTTTGACATTTGCCATCTTGAAATTTGTCATTTTTGACATTTTTCATGGTGACACTTTTCATTTTTGACATTTAGCATTGTGACATTTGTCATTTGACATCTTTGACATTTGTCATCTTGAAATTTGTCATTTTTGACATTTTTCATGGTGACACTTTTCATTTTTGACATTTAGCATTGTGACATTTGTCATTTGACATCTTTGACATTTGCCATCTTAAAATTTGTCATTTTTGACATTTTTCATGGTGACACTTTTCATTTTTGACATTTAGCATTGTGACATTTGTCATTTGACATCTTTGACATTTGCCATCTTGAAATTTGTTATTTTTGACATTTTTCATGGTGACACTTTTCATTTTTGACATTTAGCATTGTGACATTTGTCATTTGACATCTTTGACATTTGCCATCTTGAAATTTGTCATTTTTGACATTTTTCATGGTGACACTTTTCATTTTTGACATTTATCTTTGTGACATTTGTCATTTGACATCTTTGACATTTGCCATCTTGAAATTTGTCATTTTTGACATTTAGCATTGTGACATTTGTCATTTGACATCTTGGACATTTGCCATCTGGAAATTTGTCATTTTTGACATTTTTCATGGTGACACTTATCATTTTTGACATTTAGCATTGTGACATTTGTCAGTTTTGACATTTGCCATCTTGAAATTTGTCATTTTTGACATTTTTCGTGGTGACACTTTTCATTTTTGACATTTAGGATTGTGACATTTGTCATTTGACATCTTTGATATTTGCCATCTTGAAATTTGTTATTTTTGACATTTTTCATGGTGACACTTTTTATTTTTGACATTTAGCATTGTGACATTTGTCATTTGACATCTTTGACATTTTCCATCTTGAAATTTGTCATTTTTGACATTTTTCATGGTGACACTTTTCATTTTTGACATTTAGCATTGTGACATTTGTCATTTGACATCTTTGACATTTGCCATCTTGAAATTTGTTATTTTTGACATTTTTCATGGTGACACTTTTCATTTTTGACATTTAGCATTGTGACATTTGTCATTTGACATCTTTGACATTTGCCATCTTGAAATTTGTCATTTTTGACATTTTTCACGGTGACACTTTGCATTTTTGACATTTAGCATTGTGACATTTGTCATTTGACATCTTAGACATTTGCCATCTTGAAATTTGTCATTTTTGACACTTTTCATTTTTGACATTTAGCATTGTGACATTTGTCATTTGACATCTTTGACATTTGCCATCTTGAAATTTGTCATTTTTGACATTTTTCATGGTGACACTTTTTATTTTTGACATTTAGCATTGTGACATTTGTCATTTGACATCTTGGACATTTGCCATCTTGAAATTTGTCATTTTTGACATTTTTCATGGTGACACTTATCATTTTTGACATTTAGCTTTGTGACATTTGTCAGTTTTGACATTTGCCATCTTGAAATTTGTCATTTTTGACATTTTTCATAGTGACACTTTTCATTTTTGACATTTAGCATTGTGACATTTGTCATTTGACATCTTTGACATTTGCCATCTTGAAATTTGTCATTTTTGACATTTTTCATGGTGACACTTTTCATTTTTGACATTTAGCATTGTGACATTTGTCATTTGACATCTTTGACATTTGCCATCTTGAAATTTGTCATTTTTGACATTTTTCATGGTGACACTTTTTATTTTTGACATTTAGCATTGTGACATTTGTCATTTGACATCTTTGACATTTGCCATCTTGAAATTTGTCATTTTTGACATTTTTCATGGTGACACTTTTCATTTTTGACATTTAGCATTGTGACATTTGTCATTTGACATCTTTGACATTTGCCATCTTGAAATTTGTTATTTTTGACATTTTTCATGGTGACACTTTTCATTTTTGACATTTAGCATTGTGACATTTGTCATTTGACATCTTTGACATTTGCCATCTTGAAATTTGTCATTTTTGACATTTTTCATGGTGACACTTATCATTTTTGACATTTAGCATTGTGACATTTGTCAGTTTTGACATCTTTGATATTTGCCATCTTGAAATTTGTTATTTTTGACATTTTTCATGGTGACACTTTTCATTTTTGACATTTAGCATTGTGACATTTGTCATTTGACATCTTTGACATTTGCCATCTTGAAATTTGTCATTTTTGACATTTTTCATGGTGACACTTTACATTTTTGACATTTAGCATTGTGACATTTGTCATTTGACATCTTTGACATTTGCCATCTTGAAATTTGTTATTTTTGACATTTTTCATGGTGACACTTTTCATTTTTGACATTTAGCATTGTGACATTTGTCATTTGACATCTTTGATATTTGCCATCTTGAAATTTGTCTTTTTTGACATTTTTTATGGTGACACTTTTCATTTTTGACATTTAGCATTGTGACATTTGTCATTTGACATCTTTGACATTTGCCATCTTGAAATTTGTCATTTTTGACATTTTTCACGGTGACACTTTGCATTTTTGACATTTAGCATTGTGACATTTGTCATTTGACATCTTAGACATTTGCAATCTTGAAATTTGTCATTTTTGACACTTTTCATTTTTGACATTTAGCATTGTGACATTTGTCATTTGACATCTTTGACATTTGCCATCTTGAAATTTGTCATTTTTGACATTTTTCATGGTGACACTTTTTATTTTTGACATTTAGCATTGTGACATTTGTCATTTGACATCTTGGACATTTGCCATCTTGAAATTTGTTATTTTTGACATTTTTCATGGTGACACTTATCATTTTTGACATTTAGCTTTGTGACATTTGTCAGTTTTGACATTTGCCATCTTGAAATTTGTCATTTTTGACATTTTTCATAGTGACACTTTTCATTTTTGACATTTATCATTGTGACATTTGTCATATTCGACATCTTTGACATTTGCCATCTTGAAATTTGTCATTTTTGACATTTTTCATGGTGACACTTTTCATTTTTGACATTTAGCATTGTGACATTTGTCATTTGACATCTTTGACATTTGTCATCTTGAAATTTGTCATTTTTGACATTTTTCATGGTGACACTTTTCATTTTTGACATTTAGCATTGTGACATTTGTCATTTGACATCTTTGACATTTGCCATCTTGAAATTTGTCATTTTTGACATTTTTCATGGTGACACTTTTCATTTTTGACATTTAGCATTGTGACATTTGTCATTTGACATCTTTGACATTTGCCATCTTGAAATTTGTTATTTTTGACATTTTTCATGGTGACACTTTTCATTTTTGACATTTAGCATTGTGACATTTGTCATTTGACATCTTTGACATTTGCCATCTTGAAATTTGTCATTTTTGACATTTTTCATGGTGACACTTTTCATTTTTGACATTTATCTTTGTGACATTTGTCATTTGACATCTTTGACATTTGCCATCTTGAAATTTGTCATTTTTGACATTTAGCATTGTGACATTTGTCATTTGACATCTTGGACATTTGCCATCTGGAAATTTGTCATTTTTGACATTTTTCATGGTGACACTTATCATTTTTGACATTTAGCATTGTGACATTTGTCAGTTTTGACATTTGCCATCTTGAAATTTGTCATTTTTGACATTTTTCGTGGTGACACTTTTCATTTTTGACATTTAGGATTGTGACATTTGTCATTTGACATCTTTGATATTTGCCATCTTGAAATTTGTTATTTTTGACATTTTTCATGGTAACACTTTTTATTTTTGACATTTAGCATAGTGACATTTGTCATTTGACATCTTTGACATTTTCCATCTTGAAATTTGTCATTTTTGACATTTTTCATGGTGACACTTTTCATTTTTGACATTTAGCATTGTGACATTTGTCATTTGACATCTTTGACATTTGCCATCTTGAAATTTGTTATTTTTGACATTTTTCATGGTGACACTTTTCATTTTTGACATTTAGCATTGTGACATTTGTCATTTGACATCTTTGACATTTGCCATCTTGAAATTTGTCATTTTTGACATTTTTCACGGTGACACTTTGCATTTTTGACATTTAGCATTGTGACATTTGTCATTTGACATCTTAGACATTTGCCATCTTGAAATTTGTCATTTTTGACACTTTTCATTTTTGACATTTAGCATTGTGACATTTGTCATTTGACATCTTTGACATTTGCCATCTTGAAATTTGTCATTTTTGACATTTTTCATGGTGACACTTTTTATTTTTGACATTTAGCATTGTGACATTTGTCATTTGACATCTTGGACATTTGCCATCTTGAAATTTGTCATTTTTGACATTTTTCATGGTGACACTTATCATTTTTGACATTTAGCTTTGTGACATTTGTCAGTTTTGACATTTGCCATCTTGAAATTTGTCATTTTTGACATTTTTCATAGTGACACTTTTCATTTTTGACATTTAGCATTGTGACATTTGTCATTTGACATCTTTGACATTTGCCATCTTGAAATTTGTCATTTTTGACATTTTTCATGGTGACACTTTTCATTTTTGACATTTAGCATTGTGACATTTGTCATTTGACATCTTTGACATTTGCCATCTTGAAATTTGTCATTTTTGACATTTTTCATGGTGACACTTTTTATTTTTGACATTTAGCATTGTGACATTTGTCATTTGACATCTTTGACATTTGCCATCTTGAAATTTGTCATTTTTGACATTTTTCATGGTGACACTTTTCATTTTTGACATTTAGCATTGTGACATTTGTCATTTGACATCTTTGACATTTGCCATCTTGAAATTTGTTATTTTTGACATTTTTCATGGTGACACTTTTCATTTTTGACATTTAGCATTGTGACATTTGTCATTTGACATCTTTGACATTTGCCATCTTGAAATTTGTCATTTTTGACATTTTTCGTGGTGACACTTTTCATTTTTGACATTTATCTTTGTGACATTTGTCATTTGACATCTTTGACATTTGCCATCTTGAAATTTGTCATTTTTGACATTTAGCATTGTGACATTTGTCATTTGACATCTTGGACATTTGCCATCTGGAAATTTGTCATTTTTGACATTTTTCATGGTGACACTTATCATTTTTGACATTTAGCATTGTGACATTTGTCAGTTTTGACATTTGCCATCTTGAAATTTGTCATTTTTGACATTTTTCGTGGTGACACTTTTCATTTTTGACATTTAGGATTATGACATTTGTCATTTGACATCTTTGATATTTGCCATCTTGAAATTTGTTATTTTTGACATTTTTCATGGTGACACTTTTTATTTTTTACATTTAGCATTGTGACATTTGTCATTTGACATCTTTGACATTTTCCATCTTGAAATTTGTCATTTTTGACATTTTTCATGGTGACACTTTTCATTTTTGACATTTAGCATTGTGACATTTGTCATTTGACATCTTTGACATTTGCCATCTTGAAATTTGTTATTTTTGACATTTTTCATGGTGACACTTTTCATTTTTGACATTTAGCATTGTGACATTTGTCATTTGACATCTTTGACATTTGCCATCTTGAAATTTGTCATTTTTGACATTTTTCATGGTGAGACTTTTCATTTTTGACATTTAGCATTGTGACATTTGTCATTTGACATCTTTGACATTTGCTATCTTAAAATTTGTCATTTTTGACATTTAGCATTGTGACATTTGTCATTTGACATCTTTGATATTTGCCATCTTGAAATTTGTCATTTTTGACATTTAGCATTGTGACATTTGTCATTTGACATCTTGGACATTTGCCATCTTGAAATTTGTCATTTTTGACATTTTTCATGGTGACACTTATCATTTTTGACATTTAGCATTGTGACATTTGTCATTTGACATCTTTGATATTTGCCATCTTGAAATTTGTCATTTTTGACATTTTTCATGGTGACACTTTTCATTTTTGACATTTAGCATTGTGACATTTGGCATTTGACATCTTTGACATTTGCCATCTTGAAATTTGTCATTTTTGACATTTTTCATGGTGACACTTTTCATTTTTTTGACATTTAGCATTGTGACATTTGTCATTTGACATCTTTGACATTTGCCATCTTGAAATTTGTCATTTTTGACATTTAGCATTGTGACATTTGTCATTTGACATCTTGGACATTTGCCATCTTGAAATTTGTCATTTTTGACATTTTTCATGGTGACACTTATCATTTTTGACATTTAGCATTGTGACATTTGTCATTTGACATCTTTGACATTTGCCATCTTGAAATTTGTCATTTTTGACATTTTAGCATTGTGACATTTGTCATTTGACATCTTTGACATTTGCCATCTTGAAATTTGTTATTTTTGACATTTTTCATGGTGACACTTTTCATTTTTGACATTTAGCATTGTGACATTTGTCATTTGACATCTTTGACATTTGCCATCTTGAAATTTGTCATTTTTGACATTTTTCATGGTGACACTTTTCATTTTTGACATTTAGCATTGTGACATTTGTCATTTGACATCTTTGACATTTGCCATCTTGAAATTTGTCATTTTTGACATTTAGCATTGTGACATTTGTCATTTGACATCTTTGATATTTGCCATCTTGAAATTTGTCATTTTTGACATTTTTCATGGTGACACTTTTCATTTTTGACATTTAGCATTGTGACATTTGTCATTTGACATCTTTGACATTTGCCATCTTGAAATTTGTCATTTTTGACATTTTTCATGGTGACACTTTTCATTTTTGACATTTAGCATTGTGACATTTGTCATATTCGACATCTTTGACATTTGCCATCTTGAAATTTGTCATTTTTGACATTTTTCATGGTGACACTTTTCATTTTTGACATTTAGCATTGTGACATTTGTCCTTTGACATCTTTGACATTTGCCATCTTGAAATTTGTCATTATTGACATTTTTCATGGGGACACTTTTCATTTTTGACATTTAGCATTGTGACATTTGTCATTTGACATCTTTGACATTTGCCATCTTGAAATTTGTCATTTTTGACATTTTATGGTGACACTTTTCATTTTTGACATGTAGCATTGTGACATTTGTCATTTGACATCTTTGACATTTGCCATCTTGAAATTTGTCATTTTTGATATTTTTCACGGTGACACTTTTCATTTTTGACATTTAGCATTGTGACATTTGTCATTTGACATCTTAGACATTTGCCATCTTCAAATTTGTCATTTTTGACACTTTTTATTTTTGACATTTAGCATTGTGACATTTGTCATTTGACATCTTTGACATTTGCCATCTTGAAATTTGTCATTTTTGACATTTTTCATGGTGACACTTTTCATTTTTGACATTTAGCATTGTGACATTTGTCATTTGACATCTTGGACATTTGCCATCTTGAAATTTGTCATTTTTGACATTTTTCATGGTGACACTTATCATTTGTGACATTAAGCATTGTGACATTTGTCATTTGACATGTTTGACATTTGCCATCTTGAAATTTGTCATTTTTGACATTTTTCATGGTGACACTTTTCATTTTTGACATTTAGTATTGTGACATTTGTCATTTGACATCTTTTACATTTGCCATCTTGAAATTTGTTATTTTTGACATTTAGCATTGTGACATTTGTCATTTGACATCTTGGACATTTGCCATCTTGAAATTTGTCATTTTTGACATTTTTCATGGTGACACTTATCATTTTTGACATTTAGCATTGTGACATTTGTCAGTTTTGACATTTGCCATCTTGAAATTTGTCATTTTTGACATTTTTCGTGGTGACACTTTTCATTTTTGACATTTAGGATTGTAACATTTGTCATTTGACATCTTTGACATTTGCCATCTTGAAATTTGTTATTTTTGACATTTTTCATGGTGACACTTTTCATTTTTGACATTTAGCATTGTGACATTTGTCATTTGACATCTTTGACATTTTCCATCTTAAAATTTGTCATTTTTGACATTTTTCATGGTGACACTTTTCATTTTTGACATTTAGCATTGTGACATTTGTCATTTGACATCTTTGACATTTGCCATCTTGAAATTTGTTATTTTTGACATTTTTCATGGTGACACTTTTCATTTTTGACATTTAGCATTGTGACATTTGTCATTTGACATCTTTGACATTTGCCATCTTGAAATTTGTCATTTTTGACATTTTTCATGGTGAGACTTTTCATTTTTGACATTTAGCATTGTGACATTTGTCATTTGACATCTTTGACATTTGCTATCTTAAAATTTGTCATTTTTGACATTTAGCATTGTGACATTTGTCATTTGACATCTTTGATATTTGCCATCTTGAAATTTGTCATTTTTGACATTTTTCATGGTGACACTTTTCATTTTTGACATTTAGCATTGTGACATTTGTCCTTTGACATCTTTGACATTTGCCATCTTGAAATTTGTCATTATTGACATTTTTCATGGGGACACTTTTCATTTTTGACATTTAGCATTGTGACATTTGTCATTTGACATCTTTGACATTTGCCATCTTGAAATTTGTCATTTTTGACATTTTTCATGGTGACACTTTTCATTTTTGACATGTAGCATTGTGACATTTGTCATTTGACATCTTTGACATTTGCCATCTTGAAATTTGTCATTTTTGACATTTTTCACGGTGACACTTTTCATTTTTGACATTTAGCATTGTGACATTTGTCATTTGACATCTTAGACATTTGCCATCTTCAAATTTGTCATTTTTGACACTTTTTATTTTTGACATTTAGCATTGTGACATTTGTCATTTGACATCTTTGACATTTGCCATCTTGAAATTTGTCATTTTTGACATTTTTCATGGTGACACTTTTCATTTTTGACATTTAGCATTGTGACATTTGTCATTTGACATCTTGGACATTTGCCATCTTGAAATTTGTCATTTTTGACATTTTTCATGGTGACACTTATCATTTCTGACATTAAGCATTGTGACATTTGTCATTTGACATGTTTGACATTTGCCATCTTGAAATTTGTCATTTTTGACATTTTTCATGGTGACACTTTTCATTTTTGACATTTAGTATTGTGACATTTGTCATTTGACATCTTTTACATTTGCCATCTTGAAATTTGTTATTTTTGACATTTAGCATTGTGACATTTGTCATTTGACATCTTGGACATTTGCCATCTTGAAATTTGTCATTTTTGACATTTTTCATGGTGACACTTATCATTTTTGACATTTAGCATTGTGACATTTGTCAGTTTTGACATTTGCCATCTTGAAATTTGTCATTTTTGACATTTTTCGTGGTGACACTTTTCATTTTTGACATTTAGGATTGTAACATTTGTCATTTGACATCTTTGACATTTGCCATCTTGAAATTTGTTATTTTTGACATTTTTCATGGTGACATTTTTCATTTTTGACATTTAGCATTGTGACATTTGTCATTTGACATCTTTGACATTTTCCATCTTAAAATTTGTCATTTTTGACATTTTTCATGGTGACACTTTTCATTTTTGACATTTAGCATTGTGACATTTGTCATTTGACATCTTTGACATTTGCCATCTTGAAATTTGTTATTTTTGACATTTTTCATGGTGACACTTTTCATTTTTGACATTTAGCATTGTGACATTTGTCATTTGACATCTTTGACATTTGCCATCTTGAAATTTGTCATTTTTGACATTTTTCATGGTGAGACTTTTCATTTTTGACATTTAGCATTGTGACATTTGTCATTTGACATCTTTGACATTTGCTATCTTAAAATTTGTCATTTTTGACATTTAGCATTGTGACATTTGTCATTTGACATCTTTGATATTTGCCATCTTGAAATTTGTCATTTTTGACATTTAGCATTGTGACATTTGTCATTTGACATCTTGGACATTTGCCATCTTGAAATTTGTCATTTTTGACATTTTTCATGGTTACACTTATCATTTTTGACATTTAGCATTGTAACATTTGTCATTTGACATCTTTGATATTTGCCATCTTGAAATTTGTCATTTTTGACATTTTTCATGGTTACACTTTTCATTTTTGACATTTAGCATTGTGACATTTGTCATTTGACATCTTTGACATTTGCCATCTTGAAATTTGTCATTTTTGACATTTTTCATGGTGACACTTTTCATTTTTGACATTTAGCATTGTGACATTTGTCATTTGACATCTTTGACATTTGCCATCTTGAAATTTGTCATTTTTGACATTTAGCATTGTGACATTTGTCATTTGACATCTTGGACATTTGCCATCTTGAAATTTGTCATTTTTGACATTTTTCATGGTGACACTTATCATTTTTGACATTTAGCATTGTGACATTTGTCATTTGACATCTTTGACATTTGCCATCTTGAAATTTGTCATTTTTGACATTTAGCATTGTGACATTTGTCATTTGACATCTTTGACATTTGCCATCTTGAAATTTGTTATTTTTGACATTTTTCATGGTGACACTTTTCATTTTTGACATTTAGCATTGTGACATTTGTCATTTGACATCTTTGACATTTGCCATCTTGAAATTTGTCATTTTTGACATTTTTCATGGTGACACTTTTCATTTTTGACATTTAGCATTGTGACATTTGTCATTTGACATCTTTGACATTTGCCATTTTGAAATTTGTCATTTTTGACATTTAGCATTGTGACATTTGTCATTTGACATCTTTGATATTTGCCATCTTCAAAATTTGTCATTTTTGACATTTTTCATGGTGACACTTTTCATTTTTGACATTTAGCATTGTGACATTTGACATCTTTGACATTTGCCATCTTGAAATTTGTCACTTTTGACATTTTTCATGGTGACACTTTTCATTTTTGACATTTAGCATTGTGACATTTGTCCTTTGACATCTTTGACATTTGCCATCTTGAAATTTGTCATTATTGACATTTTTCATGGGGACACTTTTCATTTTTTACATTTAGCATTGTTACATTTGTCATTTGACATCTTTGACATTTGCCATCTTGAAATTTGTCATTTTTGACATTTTTCATGGTGACACTTTTCATTTTTGACATTTAGCATTGTGACATTTGTCATTTGACATCTTTGACATTTGCCATCTTGAAATTTGTCATTTTTGACATTTTTCACGGTGACACTTTTCATTTTTGACATTTAGCATTGTGACATTTGTCATTTGACATTTTAGACATTTGCCATCTTTAAATTTGTTATTTTTGACACTTTTTATTTTTGACATTTAGCATTGTGACATTTGTCATTTGACATCTTTGACATTTGCCATCTTGAAATTTGTCATTTTTGACATTTTTCATGGTGACACTTTTCATTTTTGACATTTAGCATTGTGACATTTGTCATTTGACATCTTTGACATTTGCCATCTTGAAATTTGTCATTTTTGACATTTTTCACGGTGACACTTTTCATTTTTGACATTTAGCATTGTGACATTTGTCATTTGACATCTTAGACATTTGCCATCTTTAAATTTGTCATTTTTGACACTTTTTATTTTTGACATTTAGCATTGTGACATTTGTCATTTGACATCTTGGACATTTGCCATTTTGAAATTTGTCATTATTGACATTTTTCATGGGGACACTTTTCATTTTTGACATTTAGCATTGTGACATTTGTCATTTGACATCTTTGACATTTGCCATCTTGAAATTTGTCATTTTTGACATTTTTCATGGTGACACTTTTCATTTTTGACATTTAGCATTGTGACATTTGTCATTTGACATCTTTGACATTTGCCATCTTGAAATTTGTCATTTTTGACATTTTTCACGGTGACACTTTTCATTTTTGACATTTAGCATTGTGACATTTGTCATTTGACATCTTAGACATTTGCCATCTTCAAATTTGTCATTTTTGACACTTTTTATTTTTGACATTTAGCATTGTGACATTTGTCATTTGACATCTTTGACATTTGCCATCTTGAAATTTGTCATTTTTGACATTTTTCATGGTGACACTTTTCATTTTTGACATTTAGCATTGTGACATTTGTCATTTGACATCTTGGACATTTGCCATCTTGAAATTTGTCATTTTTGACATTTTTCATGGTGACACTTTTCATTTTTGACATTTAGTATTGTGACATTTGTCATTTGACATCTTTGACATTTGCCATCTTGAAATTTGTTATTTTTGACATTTAGCATTGTGACATTTGTCATT
Organism: Altica lythri; assembly: GCA_964028335.1. Lineage (NCBI taxonomy): Eukaryota > Metazoa > Arthropoda > Insecta > Coleoptera > Chrysomelidae > Altica > Altica lythri. The sequence goes on along the minus strand of OZ034800.1, from coordinate 8,259,829 downwards.
TGACATCTTGGACATTTGCCATCTTGAAATTTGTCATTTTTGACATCTTTCATGGTGACACTTATCATTTTTGACATTTAGCATTGTGACATTTGTCAGTTTTGACATTTGCCATCTTGAAATTTGTCATTTTTGACATTTTTCGTGGTGACACTTTATATTTTTGACATTTAGGATTGTGACATTTGTCATTTGACATCTTTGACATTTGCCATCTTGAAATTTGTTATTTTTGACATTTTTCATGGTGACACTTTTCATTTTTGACATTTAGCATTGTGACATTTGTCATTTGACATCTTTGACATTTTCCATCTTGAAATTTGTCATTTTTGACATTTTTCATGGTGACACTTTTCATTTTTGACATTTTTCATGGTGACACTTTTCATTTTTGACATTTAGCATTGTGACATTTGTCATTTGACATCTTTGACATTTGCCATCTTGAAATTTGTTATTTTTGACATTTTTCATGGTGACACTTTTCATTTTTGACATTTAGCATTGTGACATTTGTCATTTGACATCTTTGACATTTGCCATCTTGAAATTTGTCATTTTTGACATTTTTCATGGTGAGACTTTTCATTTTTGACATTTAGCATTGTGACATTTGTCATTTGACATCTTTGACATTTGCTATCTTAAAATTTGTCATTTTTGACATTTAGCATTGTGACATTTGTCATTTGACATCTTTGATATTTGCCATCTTGAAATTTGTCATTTTTGACATTTAGCATTGTGACATTTGTCATTTGACATCTTGGACATTTGCCATCTTGAAATTTGTCATTTTTGACATTTTTCATGGTGACACTTATCATTTTTGACATTTAGCATTGTGACATTTGTCATTTGACATCTTTGATATTTGCCATCTTGAAATTTGTCATTTTTGACATTTTTCATGGTGACACTTTTCATTTTTGACATTTAGCATTGTGACATTTGTCATTTGACATCTTTGACATTTGCCATCTTGAAATTTGTCATTTTTGACATTTTTCATGGTGACACTTTTCATTTTTGACATTTAGCATTGTGACAGTTGTCATTTGACATTTGCCATCTTAAAATTTGTCATTTTTGACATTTAGCATTGTGACATTTGTCATTTGACATCTTTGACATTTGCCATCTTGAAATTTGTTATTTTTGACATTTTTCATGGTGACACTTTTCATTTTTGACATTTAGCATTGTGACATTTGTCATTTGACATCTTTGACATTTGCCATCTTGAAATTTGTCATTTTTGACATTTTTCATGGTGACACTTTTCATTTTTGACATTTAGCATTGTGACATTTGTCATTTGACATCTTTGACATTTGCCATCTTGAAATTTGTCATTTTTGACATTTAGCATTGTGACATTTGTCATTTGACATCTTTGATATTTGCCATCTTGAAATTTGTCATTTTTGACATTTTCATGGTGACACTTTTTATTTTTGACATTTAGCATTGTGACATTTGTCATTTGACATCTTTGACATTTGCCATCTTGAAATTTGTCATTTTTCATGGTGACACTTTTCATTTTTGACATTTAGCATTGTGACATTTGTCATTTGACATCTTGGACATTTGCCATCTTGAAATTTGTCATTTTTGACATTTTTCATGGTGACACTTATCATTTTTGACATTTAGCATTGTGACATTTGTCATTTGACATCTTTGATATTTGCCATCTTGAAATTTGTCATTTTTGACATTTTTCATGGTGACACTTTTCATTTTTGACATTTAGCATTGTGACATTTGTCATTTGACATCTTTGACATTTGCCATCTTGAAATTTGTCATTTTTGACATTTTTCATGGTGACACTTTTCATTTTTGACATTTAGCATTGTGACAGTTGTCATTTGACATTTGCCATCTTAAAATTTGTCATTTTTGACATTTAGCATTGTGACATTTGTCATTTGACATCTTTGACATTTGCCATCTTGAAATTTGTTATTTTTGACATTTTTCATGGTGACACTTTTCATTTTTGACATTTAGCATTGTGACATTTGTCATTTGACATCTTTGACATTTGCCATCTTGAAATTTGTCATTTTTGACATTTTTCATGGTGACACTTTTCATTTTTGACATTTAGCATTGTGACATTTGTCATTTGACATCTTTGACATTTGCCATCTTGAAATTTGTCATTTTTGACATTTAGCATTGTGACATTTGTCATTTGACATCTTTGATATTTGCCATCTTGAAATTTGTCATTTTTGACATTTTCATGGTGACACTTTTTATTTTTGACATTTAGCATTGTGACATTTGTCATTTGACATCTTTGACATTTGCCATCTTGAAATTTGTCATTTTTCATGGTGACACTTTTCATTTTTGACATTTAGCATTGTGACATTTGTCATATTCGACATCTTTGACATTTGCCATCTTGAAATTTGTCATTTTTGACATTTTTCATGGTGACACTTTTCATTTTTGACATTTAGCATTGTGACATTTGTCCTTTGACATCTTTGACATTTGCCATCTTGAAATTTGTCATTATTGACATTTTTCATGGGGACACTTTTCATTTTTGACATTTAGCATTGTGACATTTGTCATTTGACATCTTTGACATTTGCCATCTTGAAATTTGTCATTTTTGACATTTTTCATGGTGACACTTTTCATTTTTGACATTTAGCATTGTGACATTTGTCATTTGACATCTTTGACATTTGCCATCTTAAAATTTGTCATTTTTGACATTTTTCACGGTGGCACTTTTCATTTTTGACATTTAGCATTGTGACATTTGTCATTTGACATCTTAGACATTTGCCATCTTCAAATTTGTCATTTTTGACACTTTTTATTTTTGACATTTAGCATTGTGACATTTGTCATTTGACATCTTTGACATTTGCCATCTTGAAATTTGTCATTTTTGACATTTTTCATGGTGACACTTTTCATTTTTGACATTTAGCATTGTGACATTTGTCATTTGACATCTTGGACATTTGCCATCTTGAAATTTGTCATTTTTGACATTTTTCATGGTGACACTTATCATTTGTGACATTAAGCATTGTGACATTTGTCATTTGACATCTTTGACATTTGCCATCTTGAAATTTGTCATTTTTGACATTTTTCATGGTGACACTTTTCATTTTTGACATTTAGTATTGTGACATTTGTCATTTGACATCTTTGACATTTGCCATCTTGAATTTTGTTATTTTTGACATTTTTCATGGTGACACTTTTCATTTTTGACATTTAGCATTGTGACATTTGTCATTTGACATCTTTGACATTTGCCATCTTGAAATTTGTCATTTTTGACATTTTTCATGGTGACACTTTTCATTTTTGACATTTAGCATTGTGACATTTGTCATTTGACATCTTTGACATTTGCCATCTTGAAATTTGTCATTTTTGACATTTAGCATTGTGACATTTGTCATTTGACATCTTGGACATTTGCCATCTTGAAATTTGTCATTTTTGACATTTTTCATGGTGACACTTATCATTTTTGACATTTAGCATTGTGACATTTGTCATTTGACATCTTTGACATTTGCCATCTTGAAATTTGTCATTTTTGACATTTAGCATTGTGACATTTGTCATTTGACATCTTTGACATTTGCCATCTTGAAATTTGTTATTTTTGACATTTTTCATGGTGACACTTTTCATTTTTGACATTTAGCATTGTGACATTTGTCATTTGACATCTTTGACATTTGCCATCTTGAAATTTGTCATTTTTGACATTTTTCATGGTGACACTTTTCATTTTTGACATTTAGCATTGTGACATTTGTCATTTGACATCTTTGACATTTGCCATTTTGAAATTTGTCATTTTTGACATTTAGCATTGTGACATTTGTCATTTGACATCTTTGATATTTGCCATCTTCAAAATTTGTCATTTTTGACATTTTTCATGGTGACACTTTTCATTTTTGACATTTAGCATTGTGACATTTGACATCTTTGACATTTGCCATCTTGAAATTTGTCACTTTTGACATTTTTCATGGTGACACTTTTCATTTTTGACATTTAGCATTGTGACATTTGTCCTTTGACATCTTTGACATTTGCCATCTTGAAATTTGTCATTATTGACATTTGTCATGGGGACACTTTTCATTTTTTACATTTAGCATTGTTACATTTGTCATTTGACATCTTTGACATTTGCCATCTTGAAATTTGTCATTTTTGACATTTTTCATGGTGACACTTTTCATTTTTGACATTTAGCATTGTGACATTTGTCATTTGACATCTTTGACATTTGCCATCTTGAAATTTGTCATTTTTGACATTTTTCACGGTGACACTTTTCATTTTTGACATTTAGCATTGTGACATTTGTCATTTGACATTTTAGACATTTGCCATCTTTAAATTTGTTATTTTTGACACTTTTTATTTTTGACATTTAGCATTGTGACATTTGTCATTTGACATCTTTGACATTTGCCATCTTGAAATTTGTCATTTTTGACATTTTTCATGGTGACACTTTTCATTTTTGACATTTAGCATTGTGACATTTGTCATTTGACATCTTTGACATTTGCCATCTTGAAATTTGTCATTTTTGACATTTTTCACGGTGACACTTTTCATTTTTGACATTTAGCATTGTGACATTTGTCATTTGACATCTTAGACATTTGCCATCTTTAAATTTGTCATTTTTGACACTTTTTATTTTTGACATTTAGCATTGTGACATTTGTCATTTGACATCTTGGACATTTGCCATTTTGAAATTTGTCATTATTGACATTTTTCATGGGGACACTTTTCATTTTTGACATTTAGCATTGTGACATTTGTCATTTGACATCTTTGACATTTGCCATCTTGAAATTTGTCATTTTTGACATTTTTCATGGTGACACTTTTCATTTTTGACATTTAGCATTGTGACATTTGTCATTTGACATCTTTGACATTTGCCATCTTGAAATTTGTCATTTTTGACATTTTTCACGGTGACACTTTTCATTTTTGACATTTAGCATTGTGACATTTGTCATTTGACATCTTAGACATTTGCCATCTTCAAATTTGTCATTTTTGACACTTTTTATTTTTGACATTTAGCATTGTGACATTTGTCATTTGACATCTTTGACATTTGCCATCTTGAAATTTGTCATTTTTGACATTTTTCATGGTGACACTTTTCATTTTTGACATTTAGCATTGTGACATTTGTCATTTGACATCTTGGACATTTGCCATCTTGAAATTTGTCATTTTTGACATTTTTCATGGTGACACTTTTCATTTTTTACATTTAGTATTGTGACATTTGTCATTTGACATCTTTGACATTTGCCATCTTGAAATTTGTTATTTTTGACATTTAGCATTGTGACATTTGTCATTTGACATCTTGGACATTTGCCATCTTGAAATTTGTCATTTTTGACATCTTTCATGGTGACACTTATCATTTTTGACATTTAGCATTGTGACATTTGTCAGTTTTGACATTTGCCATCTTGAAATTTGTCATTTTTGACATTTTTCGTGGTGACACTTTATATTTTTGACATTTAGGATTGTGACATTTGTCATTTGACATCTTTGACATTTGCCATCTTGAAATTTGTTATTTTTGACATTTTTCATGGTGACACTTTTCATTTTTGACATTTAGCATTGTGACATTTGTCATTTGACATCTTTGACATTTTCCATCTTGAAATTTGTCATTTTTGACATTTTTCATGGTGACACTTTTCATTTTTGACATTTAGCATTGTGACATTTGTCATTTGACATCTTTGACATTTGCCATCTTGAAATTTGTTATTTTTGACATTTTTCATGGTGACACTTTTCATTTTTGACATTTAGCATTGTGACATTTGTCATTTGACATCTTTGACATTTGCCATCTTGAAATTTGTCATTTTTGACATTTTTCATGGTGAGACTTTTCATTTTTGACATTTAGCATTGTGACATTTGTCATTTGACATCTTTGACATTTGCTATCTTAAAATTTGTCATTTTTGACATTTAGCATTGTGACATTTGTCATTTGACATCTTTGATATTTGCCATCTTGAAATTTGTCATTTTTGACATTTAGCATTGTGACATTTGTCATTTGACATCTTGGACATTTGCCATCTTGAAATTTGTCATTTTTGACATTTTTCATGGTGACACTTATCATTTTTGACATTTAGCATTGTGACATTTGTCATTTGACATCTTTGATATTTGCCATCTTGAAATTTGTCATTTTTGACATTTTTCATGGTGACACTTTTCATTTTTGACATTTAGCATTGTGACATTTGTCATTTGACATCTTTGACATTTGCCATCTTGAAATTTGTCATTTTTGACATTTTTCATGGTGACACTTTTCATTTTTGACATTTAGCATTGTGACAGTTGTCATTTGACATTTGCCATCTTAAAATTTGTCATTTTTGACATTTAGCATTGTGACATTTGTCATTTGACATCTTTGACATTTGCCATCTTGAAATTTGTTATTTTTGACATTTTTCATGGTGACACTTTTCATTTTTGACATTTAGCATTGTGACATTTGTCATTTGACATCTTTGACATTTGCCATCTTGAAATTTGTCATTTTTGACATTTTTCATGGTGACACTTTTCATTTTTGACATGTAGCATTGTGACATTTGTCATTTGACATCTTTGACATTTGCCATCTTGAAATTTGTCATTTTTGACATTTAGCATTGTGACATTTGTCATTTGACATCTTTGATATTTGCCATCTTGAAATTTGTCATTTTTGACATTTTCATGGTGACACTTTTTATTTTTGACATTTAGCATTGTGACATTTGTCATTTGACATCTTTGACATTTGCCATCTTGAAATTTGTCATTTTTCATGGTGACACTTTTCATTTTTGACATTTAGCATTGTGACATTTGTCATTTGACATCTTGGACATTTGCCATCTTGAAATTTGTCATTTTTGACATTTTTCATGGTGACACTTATCATTTTTGACATTTAGCATTGTGACATTTGTCATTTGACATCTTTGATATTTGCCATCTTGAAATTTGTCATTTTTGACATTTTTCATGGTGACACTTTTCATTTTTGACATTTAGCATTGTGACATTTGCCATTTGACATCTTTGACATTTGCCATCTTGAAATTTGTCATTTTTGACATTTTTCATGGTGACACTTTTCATTTTTGACATTTAGCATTGTGACAGTTGTCATTTGACATTTGCCATCTTAAAATTTGTCATTTTTGACATTTAGCATTGTGACATTTGTCATTTGACATCTTTGACATTTGCCATCTTGAAATTTGTTATTTTTGACATTTTTCATGGTGACACTTTTCATTTTTGACATTTAGCATTGTGACATTTGTCATTTGACATCTTTGACATTTGCCATCTTGAAATTTGTCATTTTTGACATTTTTCATGGTGACACTTTTCATTTTTGACATTTAGCATTGTGACATTTGTCATTTGACATCTTTGACATTTGCCATCTTGAAATTTGTCATTTTTGACATTTAGCATTGTGACATTTGTCATTTGACATCTTTGACATTTGCCATCTTGAAATTTGTCATTTTTGACATTTAGCATTGTGACATTTGTCATTTGACATCTTTGATATTTGCCATCTTGAAATTTGTCATTTTTCATGGTGACACTTTTCATTTTTGACATTTAGCATTGTGACATTTGTCATATTCGACATCTTTGACATTTGCCATCTTGAAATTTGTCATTTTTGACATTTTTCATGGTGACACTTTTCATTTTTGACATTTAGCATTGTGACATTTGTCCTTTGACATCTTTGACATTTGCCATCTTGAAATTTGTCATTATTGACATTTTTCATGGGGACACTTTTCATTTTTGACATTTAGCATTGTGACATTTGTCATTTGACATCTTTGACATTTGCCATCTTGAAATTTGTCATTTTTGACATTTTTCATGGTGACACTTTTCATTTTTGACATTTAGCATTGTGACATTTGTCATTTGACATCTTTGACATTTGCCATCTTAAAATTTGTCATTTTTGACATTTTTCACGGTGGCACTTTTCATTTTTGACATTTAGCATTGTGACATTTGTCATTTGACATCTTAGACATTTGCCATCTTCAAATTTGTCATTTTTGACACTTTTTATTTTTGACATTTAGCATTGTGACATTTGTCATTTGACATCTTTGACATTTGCCATCTTGAAATTTGTCATTTTTGACATTTTTCATGGTGACACTTTTCATTTTTGACATTTAGCATTGTGACATTTGTCATTTGACATCTTGGACATTTGCCATCTTGAAATTTGTCATTTTTGACATTTTTCATGGTGACACTTATCATTTGTGACATTAAGCATTGTGACATTTGTCATTTGACATCTTTGACATTTGCCATCTTGAAATTTGTCATTTTTGACATTTTTCATGGTGACACTTTTCATTTTTGACATTTAGTATTGTGACATTTGTCATTTGACATCTTTGACATTTGCCATCTTGAATTTTGTTATTTTTGACATTTTTCATGGTGACACTTTTCATTTTTGACATTTAGCATTGTGACATTTGTCATTTGACATCTTTGACATTTGCCATCTTGAAATTTGTCATTTTTGACATTTTTCATGGTGACACTTTTCATTTTTGACATTTAGCATTGTGACATTTGTCATTTGACATCTTTGACATTTGCCATCTTGAAATTTGTCATTTTTGACATTTAGCATTGTGACATTTGTCATTTGACATCTTGGACATTTGCCATCTTGAAATTTGTCATTTTTGACATTTTTTATGGTGACACTTATCATTTTTGACATTTAGCATTGTGACATTTGTCAGTTTTGACATTTGCCATCTTGAAATTTGTCATTTTTGACATTTTTCATGGTGACACTTTTCATTTTTGACATTTAGCATTGTGACATTTGTCATTTGACATCTTTGACATTTGCCATCTTGAAATTTGTTATTTTTAACATTTTTCATGGTAACACTTTTCATTTTTGACATTTAGCATTGTGACATTTGTCATATGACATCTTTGACATTTGCCATCTTGAAATTTGTCATTTTTGACATTTTTCATGGTGACACTTTTCATTTTTGACATTTGGCATTGTGACATTTGTCATTTGACATCTTTGACATTTGCCATCTTGAAATTTGTTATTTTTGACATTTTTCATGGTGACACTTTTCATTTTTGACATTTAGCATTGTGACATTTGTCATTTGACATTTGCCATCTTGAAATTTTTCATTTTTGACATTTTTCATGGTGACACTTTTCATTTTTGACATTTAGCATTGTGACATTTGTCATTTGACATCTTTGACATTTGCCATCTTGAAATTTGTCATTTTTGACATTTAGCATTGTGACATTTGTCATTTGACATCTTTGATATTTGCCATCTTGAAATTTGTCATTTTTGACATTTTTCATGGTGACACTTTTCATTTTTGACATTTAGCATTGTGACATTTGTCATTTGACATCTTTGACATTTGCCATCTTGAAATTTGTCATTTTTAACATTTTTCATGGTGACACTTTTCATTTTAGACATTTAGCATTGTGACATTTGTCATTTGACATCTTTGACATTTGCCATCTTGAAATTTGTCATTTTTGACATTTAGCATTGGGACATTTGTCATTTGACATCTTGGACATTTGCCATCTTAAAATTTGTCATTTTTGACATTTTTCATGGTGACACTTATCATTTTTGACATTTAGCATTGTGACATTTGTCAGTTTTGACATCTTTGACATTTGCCATCTTGAAATTTGTTATTTTTGATATTTTTCATGGTGACACTTTTCATTTTTGACATTTAGCATTGTGACATTTGTCATTTGACATCTTTGACATTTGCCATCTTGAAATTTGTCATTTTTGACATTTTTCATGGTGACACTTTTCATTTTTGACATTTAGCATTGTGACATTTGTCATTTGACATTTTTGACATTTGCCATCTTGAAATTTGTCATTTTTGACATTTAGCATTGTGACATTTGTCATTTGACATCTTGGACATTTGCCATCTTGAAATTTGTCATTTTTGACATTTTTTATGGTGACACTTATCATTTTTGACATTTAGCATTGTGACATTTGTCAGTTTTGACATTTGCCATCTTGAAATTTGTCATTTTTGACATTTTTCATGGTAACACTTTTCATTTTTGACATTTAGCATTGTGACATTTGTCATTTGACATCTTTGACATTTGCCATCTTGAAATTTGTTATTTTTGACATTTTTCATGGTGACACTTTTCATTTTTAACATTTAGCATTGTGACATTTGTCATTTGACATCTTTGACATTTGCCATCTTGAAATTTGTCATTTTTGACATTTTTCATGGTGACACTTTTCATTTTTGACATTTAGCATTGTGACATTTGTCATTTGACATCTTTGACATTTGCCATCTTGAAATTTGTCATTTTTGACATTTTTCATGGTGACACTTTTCATTTTTGACATTTAGCATTGTGACATTTGTCATTTGACATCTTTGACATTTGCCATCTTGAAATTTGTCATTTTTGACATTTAGCATTGTGACATTTGTCATTTGACATCTTTGATATTTGCCATCTTGAAATTTGTCATTTTTGACATTTTTCATGGCGACACTTTTGTTTTTTGACATTTAGCATTGTGACATTTGTCATTTGACATCTTTGACATTTGCCATCTTGAAATTTGTCATTTTTGACATTTTTCATGGTGACACTTTTCATTTTTGACATTTATCATTGTGACATTTGTCATATTCGACATCTTTGACATTTGCCATCTTGAAATTTGTCATTTTTGACATTTTTCATGGTGACACTTTTCATTTTTGACATTTAGCATTGTGACATTTGTCATTTGACATCTTTGACATTTGTCATCTTGAAATTTGTCATTATTGACATTTTTCATGGGGACACTTTTTATTTTTGACATTTAGCATTGTGACATTTGTCATTTGACATCTGTGACATTTGCCATCTTGAAATTTGTCATTTTTGACATTTTTCACGGTGACACTTTGCATTTTTGACATTTAGCATTGTGACATTTGTCATTTGACATCTTAGACATTTGCCATCTTAAAATTTGTCATTTTTGACACTTTTCATTTTTGACATTTAGCATTGTGACATTTGTCATTTGACATCTTTGACATTTGCCATCTTGAAATTTGTCATTTTTGACATTTTTCATGGTGACACTTTTTATTTTTGACATTTAGCATTGTGACATTTGTCATTTGACATCTTGGACATTTGCCATCTTGAAATTTGTCATTTTTGACATTTTTCATGGTGACACTTATCATTTTTGACATTTAGCTTTGTGACATTTGTCAGTTTTGACATTTGCCATCTTGAAATTTGTCATTTTTGACATTTTTCATAGTGACACTTTTCATTTTTGACATTTAGCATTGTGACATTTGTCATTTGACATCTTTGACATTTGCCATCTTGAAATTTGTCATTTTTGACATTTTTCATGGTGACACTTTTCATTTTTGACATTTAGCATTGTGACATTTGTCATTTGACATCTTTGACATTTGCCATCTTGAAATTTGTCATTTTTGACATTTTTCATGGTGACACTTTTCATTTTTGACATTTAGCATTGTGACATTTGTCATTTGACATCTTTGACATTTGCCATCTTGAAATTTGTTATTTTTGACATTTTTCATGGTGACACTTTTTATTTTTGACATTTAGCATTGTGACATTTGTCATTTGACATCTTTGACATTTGCCATCTTGAAATTTGTCATTTTTGACATTTTTCATGGTGACACTTTTCATTTTTGACATTTATCTTTGTGACATTTGTCATTTGACATCTTTGACATTTGCCGTCTTGAAATTTGTCATTTTTGACATTTAGCATTGTGACATTTGTCATTTGACATCTTGGACATTTGCCATCTGGAAATTTGTCATTTTTGACATTTTTCATGGTGACACTTATCATTTTTGACATTTAGCATTGTGACATTTGTCAGTTTTGACATTTGCCATCTTGAAATTTGTCATTTTTGACATTTTTCGTGGTGACACTTTTCATTTTTGACATTTAGTATTGTGACATTTGTCATTTGACATCTTTGATATTTGCCATCTTGAAATTTGTTATTTTTGACATTTTTCATGGTGACACTTTTTATTTTTGACATTTAGCATTGTGACATTTGTCATTTGACATCTTTGACATTTTCCATCTTGAAATTTGTCATTTTTGACATTTTTCATGGTGACACTTTTCATTTTTGACATTTAGCATTGTGACATTTGTCATTTGACATCTTTGACATTTGCCATCTTGAAATTTGTTATTTTTGACATTTTTCATGGTGACACTTTTCATTTTTTACATTTAGCATTGTGACATTTGTCATTTGACATCTTTGACATTTGCCATCTTGAAATTTGTCATTTTTGACATTTTTCATGGTGAGACTTTTCATTTTTGACATTTAGCATTGTGACATTTGTCATTTGACATCTTTGACATTTGCTATCTTAAAATTTGTCATTTTTGACATTTAGCATTGTGACATTTGTCATTTGACATCTTTGATATTTGCCATCTTGAAATTTGTCATTTTTGACATTTAGCATTGTGACATTTGTCATTTGACATCTTGGACATTTGCCATCTTGAAATTTGTCATTTTTGACATTTTTCATGGTGACACTTATCATTTTTGACATTTAGCATTGTGACATTTGTCATTTGACATCTTTGATATTTGCCATCTTGAAATTTGTCATTTTTGACATTTTTTATAGTGACACTTTTCATTTTTGACATTTAGCATTGTGACATTTGTCATTTGACATCTTTGACATTTGCCATCTTGAAATTTGTCATTTTTGACATTTTTCATGGTGACACTTTTCATTTTTTTGACATTTAGCATTGTGACATTTGTCATTTGACATCTTTGACATTTGTCATCTTGAAATTTGTCATTTTTGACATTTAGCATTGTGACATTTGTCATTTGACATCTTGGACATTTGCCATCTTGAAATTTGTCATTTTTGACATTTTTCATGGTGACACTTATCATTTTTGACATTTAGCATTGTGACATTTGTCATTTGACATCTTTGACATTTGCCATCTTGAAATTTGTCATTTTTGACATTTAGCATTGTGACATTTGTCATTTGACATCTTTGACATTTGCCATCTTGAAATTTGTTATTTTTGACATTTTTCATGGTGACACTTTTCATTTTTGACATTTAGCATTGTGACATTTGTCATTTGACATCTTTGACATTTGCCATCTTGAAATTTGTCATTTTTGACATTTTTCATGGTGACACTTTTCATTTTTGACATTTAGCATTGTGACATTTGTCATTTGACATCTTTGACATTTGCCATCTTGAAATTTGTCATTTTTGACATTTAGCATTGTGACATTTGTCATTTGACATCTTTGATATTTGCCATCTTGAAATTTGTCATTTTTGACATTTTTCATGGTGACACTTGTCATTTTTGACATTTAGCATTGTGACATTTGTCATTTGACATCTTTGACATTTGCCATCTTGAAATTTGTCATTTTTGACATTTTTCATGGTGACACTTTTCATTTTTGACATTTAGCATTGTGACATTTGTCATATTCGACATCTTTGACATTTGCCATCTTGAAATTTGTCATTTTTGACATTTTTCATGGTGACACTTTTCATTTTTGACATTTAGCATTGTGACATTTGTCCTTTGACATCTTTGACATTTGCCATCTTGAAATTTGTCATTATTGACATTTTTCATGGGGACACTTTTCATTTTTGACATTTAGCATTGTGACATTTGTCATTTGACATCTTTGACATTTGCCATCTTGAAATTTGTCATTTTTGACATTTTTCATGGTGACACTTTTCATTTTTGACATGTAGCATTGTGACATTTGTCATTTGACATCTTTGACATTTGCCATCTTGAAATTTGTCATTTTTGACATTTTTCACGGTGACACTTTTCATTTTTGACATTTAGCATTGTGACATTTGTCATTTGACATCTTAGACATTTGCCATCTTCAAATTTGTCATTTTTGACACTTTTTATTTTTGACATTTAGCATTGTGACATTTGTCATTTGACATCTTTGACATTTGCCATCTTGAAATTTGTCATTTTTGACATTTTTTATGGTGACACTTTTCATTTTTGACATTTAGCATTGTGACATTTGTCATTTGACATCTTGGACATTTGCCATCTTGAAATTTGTCATTTTTGACATTTGTCATGGTGACACTTATCATTTGTGACATTAAGCATTGTGACATTTGTCATTTGACATGTTTGACATTTGCCATCTTGAAATTTGTCATTTTTGACATTTTTCATGGTGACACTTTTCATTTTTGACATTTAGTATTGTGACATTTGTCATTTGACATCTTTTACATTTGCCATCTTGAAATTTGTTATTTTTGACATTTAGCATTGTGACATTTGTCATTTGACATCTTGGACATTTGCCATCTTGAAATTTGTCATTTTTGACATTTTTCATGGTGACACTTATCATTTTTAACATTTAGCATTTTGACATTTGTCAGTTTTGACATTTGCTATCTTGAAAATTGTCATTTTTGACATTTTTCGTGGTGACACTTTTCATTTTTGACATTTAGGATTGTGACATTTGTCATTTGACATCTTTGACATTTGCCATCTTGAAATTTGTTATTTTTGACATTTTTCATGGTGACACTTTTCATTTTTGACATTTAGCATTGTGACATTTGTCATTTGACATCTTTGACATTTTCCATCTTAAAATTTGTCATTTTTGACATTTTTCATGGTGACACTTTTCATTTTTGACATTTAGCATTGTGACATTTGTCATTTGACATCTTTGACATTTGCCATCTTGAAATTTGTTATTTTTGACATTTTTCATGGTGACACTTTTCATTTTTGACATTTAGCATTGTGACATTTGTCATTTGACATCTTTGACATTTGCCATCGTGAAATTTGTCTTTTTTGACATTTTTCATGGTGAGACTTTTCATTTTTGACATTTAGCATTGTGACATTTGTCATTTGACATCTTTGATATTTGCCATCTTGAAATTTGTCATTTTTGACATTTTTCATGGTTACACTATTCATTTTTGACATTTAGCATTGTGACATTTGTCATTTGACATCTTTGACATTTGCCATCTTGAAATTTGTCATTTTTGACATTTTTCATGGTGACACTTTTCATTTTTGACATTTAGCATTGTGACATTTGTCATTTGACATCTTTGACATTTGCCATCTTGAAATTTGTCATTTTTGACATTTAGCATTGTGACATTTGTCATTTGACATCTTGGACATTTGCCATCTTAAAATTTGTCATTTTTGACATTTTTCATGGTGACACTTATCATTTTTGACATTTAGCATTGTGACATTTGTCATTTGACATCTTTGACATTTGCCATCTTGAAATTTGTCATTTTTGACATTTAGCATTGTGACATTTGTCATTTGACATCTTTGACATTTGCCATCTTGAAATTTGTTATTTTTGACATTTTTCATGGTGACACTTTTCATTTTTGACATTTAGCATTGTGACATTTGTCATTTGACATCTTTGACATTTGCCATCTTGAAATTTGTCATTTTTGACATTTTTCATGGTGACACTTTTCATTTTTGACATTTAGCATTGTGACATTTGTCATTTGACATCTTTGACATTTGCCATTTTGAAATTTGTCATTTTTGACATTTAGCAATGTGACATTTGTCATTTAACATCTTTGATATTTGCCATCTTGAAATTTGTCATTTTTGACATTTTTCATGGTGACACTTTTCATTTTTGACATTTAGCATTGTGACATTTGACATCTTTGACATTTGCCATCTTGAAATTTGTCATTTTTGACATTTTTCATGGTGACACTTTTCATTTTTGACATTTAGCATTGTGACATTTGTCCTTTGACATCTTTGACATTGGCCATCTTGAAATTTGTCATTATTGACATTTTTCATGGGGACACTTTTCATTTTTGACATTTAGCATTGTTACATTTGTCATTTGACATCTTTGACATTTGCCATCTTGAAATTTGTCATTTTTGACATTTTTCATGGTGACACTTTTCATTTTTGACATTTAGCATTGTGACATTTGTCATTTGACATCTTTGACATTTGCCATCTTGAAATTTGTCATTTTTGACATTTTTCACGGTGACACTTTTCATTTTTGACATTTAGCATTGTGACATTTGTCATTTGACATCTTAGACATTTGCCATCTTTAAATTTGTCATTTTTGACACTTTTTATTTTTGACATTTAGCATTGTGACATTTGTCATTTGACATCTTTGACATTTGCCATCTTGAAATTTGTCATTTTTGACATTTTTCATGGTGACACTTTTCATTTTTGACATTTAGCATTGTGACATTTGTCATTTGACATCTTGGACATTTGCCATCTTGAAATTTGTCATTATTGACATTTTTCATGGGGACACTTTTCATTTTTGACATTTAGCATTGTGACATTTGTCATTTGACATCTTTGACATTTGCCATCTTGAAATTTGTCATTTTTGACATTTTTCATGGTGACACTTTTCATTTTTGACATTTAGCATTGTGACATTTGTCATTTGACATCTTTGACATTTGCCATCTTGAAATTTGTCATTTTTGACATTTTTCACGGTGACACTTTTCATTTTTGACATTTAGCATTGTGACATTTGTCATTTGACATCTTAGACATTTGCCATCTTCAAATTTGTCATTTTTGACACTTTTTATTTTTTACATTTAGCATTGTGACATTTGTCATTTGACATCTTTGACATTTGCCATCTTGAAATTTGTCATTTTTGACATTTTTCATGGTGACACTTTTCATTTTTGACATTTAGCATTGTGACATTTGTCATTTGACATCTTGGACATTTGCCATCTTGAAATTTGTCATTTTTGACATTTTTCATGGTGACACTTTTCATTTTTGACATTTAGTATTGTGACATTTGTCATTTGACATCTTTGACATTTGCCATCTTGAAATTTGTTATTTTTTACATTTAGCATTGTGACATTTGTCATTTGACATCTTGGACATTTGCCATCTTGAAATTTGTCATTTTTGACATTTTTCATGGTGACACTTATCATTTTTGACATTTAGCATTGTGACATTTGTCAGTTTTGACATTTGCCATCTTGAAATTTGTCATTTTTGACATTTTTCGTGGTGACACTTTTCATTTTTGACATTTAGGATTGTGACATTTGTCATTTGACATCTTTGACATTTGCCATCTTAAAATTTGTTATTTTTGACATTTTTCATGGTGACACTTTTCATTTTTGACATTTAGCATTGTGACATTTGTCATTTGACATCTTTGACATTTTCCATCTTGAAATTTGTCATTTTTGACATTTTTCATGGTGACACTTTTCATTTTTGACATTTAGCATTGTGACATTTGTCATTTGACATCTTTGACATTTGCCATCTTGAAATTTGTTATTTTTGACATTTTTCATGGTGACACTTTTCATTTTTGACATTTAGCATTGTGGCATTTGTCATTTGACATCTTTGACATTTGCCATCTTGAAATTTGTCATTTTTGACATTTTTTATGGTGAGACTTTTCATTTTTGACATTTAGCATTGTGACATTTGTCATTTGACATCTTTGACATTTGCTATCTTAAAATTTGTCATTTTTGACATTTAGCATTGTGACATTTGTCATTTGACATCTTTGATATTTGCCATCTTGAAATTTGTCATTTTTGACATTTAGCATTGTGACATTTGTCATTTGACATCTTGGACATTTGCCATCTTGAAATTTGTCATTTTTGACATTTTTCATGGTGACACTTATCATTTTTGACATTTAGCATTGTGACATTTGTCATTTGACATCTTTGATATTTGCCATCTTGAAATTTGTCATTTTTGACATTTTTCATGGTGACACTTTTCATTTTTGACATTTAGCATTGTGACATTTGACATCTTTGACATTTGCCATCTTGAAATTTGTCATTTTTGACATTTTTCATGGTGACACTTTTCATTTTTGACATTTAGCATTGTGACAGTTGTCATTTGACATCTTTGACATTTGCCATCTTAAAATTTGTCATTTTTGACATTTAGCATTGTGACATTTGTCATTTGACATCTTTGACATTTGCCATCTTGAAATTTGTTATTTTTGACATTTTTCATGGTGACACTTTTCATTTTTGACATTTAGCATTGTGACATTTGTCATTTGACATCTTTGACATTTGCCATCTTGAAATTTGTCATTTTTGACATTTTTCATGGTGACACTTTTCATTTTTGACATTTAGCATTGTGACATTTGTCATTTGACAT
Source organism: Altica lythri (assembly GCA_964028335.1). NCBI lineage: Eukaryota > Metazoa > Arthropoda > Insecta > Coleoptera > Chrysomelidae > Altica > Altica lythri. The sequence goes on along the minus strand of OZ034800.1, from coordinate 8,241,291 downwards.
CTTTGACATTTGCCATCTTGAAATTTGTCATTTTTGACATTTAGCATTGTGACATTTGTCATTTGACATCTTTGATATTTGCCATCTTGAAATTTGTCATTTTTGACATTTTCATGGTGACACTTTTCATTTTTGACATTTAGCATTGTGACATTTGTCATTTGACATCTTTGACATTTGCCATCTTGAAATTTGTCATTTTTGACATTTTTCATGGTGACACTTTTCATTTTTGACATTTAGCATTGTGACATTTGTCATATTCGACATCTTTGACATTTGCCATCTTGAAATTTGTCATTTTTGACATTTTTCATGGTGACACTTTTCATTTTGGACATTTAGCATTGTGACATTTGTCCTTTGACATCTTTGACATTTGCCATCTTGAAATTTGTCATTATTGACATTTTTCATGGGGACACTTTTCATTTTTGACATTTAGCATTGTGACATTTGTCATTTGACATCTTTGACATTTGCCATCTTGAAATTTGTCATTTTTGACATTTTTCATGGTGACACTTTTCATTTTTGACATTTAGCATTGTGACATTTGTCATTTGACATCTTTGACATTTGCCATCTTGAAATTTGTCATTTTTGACATTTTTCACGGTGACACTTTTCATTTTTGACATTTAGCATTGTGACATTTGTCATTTGACATCTTAGACATTTGCCATCTTCAAATTTGTCATTTTTGACACTTTTTATTTTTGACATTTAGCATTGTGACATTTGTCATTTGACATCTTTGACATTTGCCATCTTGAAATTTGTCATTTTTGACATTTTTCATGGTGACACTTTTCATTTTTGACATTTAGCATTGTGACATTTGTCATTTGACATCTTGGACATTTGCCATCTTGAAATTTGTCATTTTTGACATTTTTCATGGTGACACTTATCATTTGTGACATTAAGCATTGTGACATTTGTCATTTGACATCTTTGACATTTGCCATCTTGAAATTTGTCATTTTTGACATTTTTCATGGTGACACTTTTCATTTTTGACATTTAGTATTGTGACATTTGTCATTTGACATCTTTGACATTTGCCATCTTGAAATTTGTTATTTTTGACATTTTTCATGGTGACACTTTTCATTTTTGACATTTAGCATTGTGACATTTGTCATTTGACATCTTTGACATTTGCCATCTTGAAATTTGTCATTTTTGACATTTTTCATGGTGACACTTTTCATTTTTGACATTTAGCATTGTGACATTTGTCATTTGACATCTTTGACATTTGCCATCTTGAAATTTGTCATTTTTGACATTTAGCATTGTGACATTTGTTATTTGACATCTTGGACATTTGCCATCTTGAAATTTGTCATTTTTGACATTTTTTATGGTGACACTTATCATTTTTGACATTTAGCATTGTGACATTTGTCAGTTTTGACATTTGCCATCTTGAAATTTGTCATTTTTGACATTTTTCATGGTGACACTTTTCATTTTTGACATTTAGCATTGTGACATTTGTCATTTGACATCTTTGACATTTGCCATCTTGAAATTTGTTATTTTTAACATTTTTCATGGTAACACTTTTCATTTTTGACATTTAGCATTGTGACATTTGTCATATGACATCTTTGACATTTGCCATCTTGAAATTTGTCATTTTTGACATTTTTCATGGTGACACTTTTCATTTTTGACATTTGGCATTGTGACATTTGTCATTTGACATCTTTGACATTTGCCATCTTGAAATTTGTTATTTTTGACATTTTTCATGGTGACACTTTTCATTTTTGACATTTAGCATTGTGACATTTGTCATTTGACATCTTTGACATTTGCCATCTTGAAATTTTTCATTTTTGACATTTTTCATGGTGACACTTTTCATTTTTGACATTTAGCATTGTGACATTTGTCATTTGACATCTTTGACATTTGCCATCTTGAAATTTGTCATTTTTGACATTTAGCATTGTGACATTTGTCATTTGACATCTTTGATATTTGCCATCTTGAAATTTGTCATTTTTGACATTTTTCATGGTTACACTTTTCATTTTTGACATTTAGCATTGTGACATTTGTCATTTGACATCTTTGACATTTGCCATCTTGAAATTTGTCATTTTTAACATTTTTCATGGTGACACTTTTCATTTTAGACATTTAGCATTGTGACATTTGTCATTTGACATCTTTGACATTTGCCATCTTGAAATTTGTCATTTTTGACATTTAGCATTGGGACATTTGTCATTTGACATCTTGGACATTTGCCATCTTAAAATTTGTCATTTTTGACATTTTTCATGGTGACACTTATCATTTTTGACATTTAGCATTGTGACATTTGTCAGTTTTGACATCTTTGACATTGGCCATCTTGAAATTTGTTATTTTTGATATTTTTCATGGTGACACTTTTCATTTTTGACATTTAGCATTGTGACATTTGTCATTTGACATCTTTGACATTTGCCATCTTGAAATTTGTCATTTTTGACATTTTTCATGGTGACACTTTTCATTTTTGACATTTAGCATTGTGACATTTGTCATTTGACATTTTTGACATTTGCCATCTTGAAATTTGTCATTTTTGACATTTAGCATTGTGAGATTTGTCATTTGACATCTTGGACATTTGCCATCTTGAAATTTGTCATTTTTGACATTTTTTATGGTGACACTTATCATTTTTGACATTTAGCATTGTGACATTTGTCAGTTTTGACATTTGCCATCTTGAAATTTGTCATTTTTGACATTTTTCATGGTGACACTTTTCATTTTTGACATTTAGCATTGTGACATTTGTCATTTGACATCTTTGACATTTGCCATCTTGAAATTTGTTATTTTTGACATTTTTCATGGTGACACTTTTCATTTTTGACATTTAGCATTGTGACATTTGTCATTTGACATCTTTGACATTTGCCATCTTGAAATTTGTCATTTTTGACATTTTTCATGGTGACACTTTTCATTTTTGACATTTAGCATTGTGACATTTGTCATTAGACATCTTTGACATTTGCCATCTTGAAATTTGTCATTTTTGACATTTTTCATGGTGACACTTTTCATTTTTGACATTTAGCATTGTGACATTTGTCATTTGACATCTTTGACATTTGCCATCTTGAAATTTGTCATTTTTGACATTTAGCATTGTGACATTTGTCATTTGACATCTTTGATATTTGCCATCTTGAAATTTGTCATTTTTGACATTTTTCATGGCGACACTTTTCATTTTTGACATTTAGCATTGTGACATTTGTCATTTGACATCTTTGACATTTGCCATCTTGAAATTTGTCATTTTTGACATTTTTCATGGTGACACTTTTCATTTTTGACATTTATCATTGTGACATTTGTCATATTCGACATCTTTGACATTTGCCATCTTGAAATTTGTCATTTTTGACATTTTTCATGGTGACACTTTTCATTTTTGACATTTAGCATTGTGACATTTGTCATTTGACATCTTTGACATTTGTCATCTTGAAATTTGTCATTATTGACATTTTTCATGGGTACACTTTTTATTTTTGACATTTAGCATTGTGACATTTGTCATTTGACATCTTTGACATTTGCCATCTTGAAATTTGTCATTTTTGACATTTTTCACGGTGACACTTTTCATTTTTGACATTTAGCATTGTGACATTTGTCATTTGACATCTTAGACATTTGCCATCTTGAAATTTGTCATTTTTGACACTTTTCATTTTTGACATTTAGCATTGTGACATTTGTCATTTGACATCTTTTACATTTGCCAGCTTGAAATTTGTCATTTTTGACATTTTTCATGGTAACACTTTTCATTTTTGACATTTAGCATTGTGACATTTGTCATTTGACATCTTGGACATTTGCCATCTTGAAATTTGTCATTTTTGACATTTTTCATGGTGACATTTATCATTTTTGACATTTAGCATTGTGACATTTGTCAGTTTTGACATTTGCCATCTTGAAATTTGTCATTTTTGACATTTTTCACGGTGACACTTTTAATTTTTGACATTTAGCATTGTGACATTTGTCATTTGACATCTTAGACATTTGCCATCTTAAAATTTGTCATTTTTGACACTTTTTATTTTTGACATTTAGCATTGTGACATTTGTCATTTGACAATTTTGACATTTGCCATCTTGAAATGTGTCATTTTTGAAATTTTTCATGGTGACACTTTTCATTTTTGACATTTAGCATTGTGACATTTGTCATTTGACATCTTGGACATTTGCCATCTTGAAATTTGTCATTTTTGAAATTTTTCATGGTGAAACTTATCATTTTTGACATTTAGCATTGTGATATTTGTCAGTTTTGACATTTGCCATCTTGAAATTTGTCATTTTTGACATTTTTCATGGTGACACTTTTCATTTTTGACATTTAGCATTGTGACATTTGTCATTTGACATCTTTGACATTTGCCATCTTGAAATTTGTTATTTTTGACATTTTTCATGGTGACACTTTTCATTTTTGACATTTAGCATTGTGACATTTGTCATTTGACATCTTTGACATTTGCCATCTTGAAATTTGTCATTTTTGACATTTTTCATGGTGACACTTTTCATTTTTGACATTTAGCATTGTGACATTTGTCATTTGACATCTTTGACATTTGCCATCTTAAAATTTGTCATTTTTGACATTTAGCATTGTGACATTTGTCATTTGACATCTTTGATATTTGCCATCTTGAAATTTGTCATTTTTGACATTTTTCATGGTGACACTTTTCATTTTTGACATTTAGCATTGTGACATTTGTCATTTGACATCTTTGACATTTGCCATCTTGAAATTTGTCATTTTTGACATTTTACATGGTGACACTTTTCATTTTTGACATTTAGCATTGTGACATTTGTCATATTCGACATCTTTGACATTTGCCATCTTGAAATTTGTCATTTTTGACATTTTTCATGGTGACACTTTTCATTTTTGACATTTAGCATTGTGACATTTGTCATTTGACATCTTTGACATTTGCCATCTTGAAATTTGTCATTATTGACATTTTTCATGGGGAAACTTTTCATTTTTGACATTTAGCATTGTGACATTTGTCATTTGACATCTTTGACATTTGCCATCTTGAAATTTGTCATTTTTGACATTTTTCATGGTGACACTTTTCATTTTTGACATTTAGCATTGTGACATTTGTCATTTGACATCTTTGACATTTTCCATCTTGAAATTTGTCATTTTTGACATTTTTCACGGTGACACTTTTCATTTTTGACATTTAGCATTGTGACATTTGTCATTTGACATCTTAGACATTTGCCATCTTGAAATTTGTCATTTTTGACATTTAGCATTGTGACATTTGTCATTTGACATCTTTGACATTTGCCATCTTGAAATTTGTCATTTTTGACATTTTTCATGGTGACACTTTTCATTTTTGACATTTAGCATTGTGACATTTGTCATTTGACATCTTGGACATTTGCCATCTTGAAATTTGTCATTTTTGACATTTTTCATGGTGACACTTATCATTTTTGTCATTTAGCATTGTGACATTTGTCAGTTTTGACATTTGCCATCTTGAAATTTGTCATTTTTGACATTTTTCATGGTGACACTTTTCATTTTTGACATTTAGCATTGTGACATTTGTCATTTGACATCTTTGACATTTGCCATCTTGAAATTTGTCATTTTTGACATTTTTGATGGTGACACTTTTCATTTTTGACATTTAGCATTGTGACATTTGTCATTTGACATCTTTGACATTTGCCATCTTGAAATTTGTCATTTTTGACATTTTTCATGGTGACACTTTTCATTTTTGACATTTAGCATTGTGACATTTGTCATTTGACATCTTTGACATTTGCCATCTTGAAATTTGTCATTTTTGACATTTTTCATGGTGACACTTTTCATTTTTGACATTTAGCATTGTGACATTTGTCATTTGACATCTTTGACATTTGCCATCTTAAAATTTGTTATTTTTGACATTTTTCATGGTGACACTTTTCATTTTTGACATTTAGCATTGTGACATTTGTCATTTGACATCTTTGACATTTGCCATCTTGAAATTTGTCATTTTTGACATTTTTCATGGTGACACTTTTCATTTTTGACATTTAGCATTGTGACATTTGTCATTTGACATCTTTGACATTTGCCATCTTGAAATTTGTCATTTTTGACATTTAGCATTGTGACATTTGTTATTTGACATCTTGGACATTTGCCATCTTGAAATTTGTCATTTTTGACATTTTTCATGGTGACACTTATCATTTTTGACACTTAGCATTGTGATATTTGTCAGTTTTGACATTTGCCATCTTGAAATTTGTCATTTTTGACATTTTTCATGGTGACACTTTTCATTTTTGACATTTAGCATTGTGACATTTGTCATATTCGACATCTTTGACATTTGCCATCTTGAAATTTGTCATTTTTGACATTTTTCATGGTGACACTTTTCATTTTTGACATTTAGCATTGTGACATTTGTCATTTGACATCTTTGACATTTGCCATCTTGAAATTTGTCATTATTGACATTTTTCATGGGGACACTTTTCATTTTTGACATTTAGCATTGTGACATTTGTCATTTGACATCTTTGACATTTGCCATCTTAAAATTTGTCATTTTTGACATTTTTCATGGTGACACTTTTCATTTTTGACATTTGTCATTTGACATCTTTGACATTTGCCATCTTGAAATTTGTCATTTTTGACATTTTTCACGGTGACACTTTTCATTTTTGACATTTAGCATTGTGACATTTGTCATTTGACATCTTAGACATTTGCCATCTTGAAATTTGTCATTTTTGACACTTTTCATTTTTGACATTTAGCATTGTGACATTTGTCATTTGACATCTTTGACATTTGCCATCTTGAAATTTGTCATTTTTGACATTTTTCATGGTGACACTTTTCATTTTTGATATTTAGCATTGTGACATTTGTCATTTGACATCTTGGACATTTGCCATCTTGAAATTTGTCATTTTTGACATTTTTCATGGTGACACTTATCATTTTTGTCATTTAGCATTGTGACATTTGTCAGTTTTGACATTTGCCATCTTAAAATTTGTCATTTTTGACATTTTTCATGGTGACACTTTTCATTTTTGACATTTAGCATGGTGACATTTGTCATTTGACATCTTTGACATTTGCCATCTTGAAATTTGTCATTTTTGACATTTTTCATGGTGACACTTTTCATTTTGACATTTAGCATTGTGACATTTGTCATTTGACATCTTTGACATTTGCCATCTTTAAATTTGTCATTTTTGACATTTTTCATGGTGACACTTTTCATTTTTGACATTTAGCATTGTGACATTTGTCATTTGACATCTTTGACATTTGCCATCTTGAAATTTGTCATTTTTGACATTTTTCATGGTGACACTTTTCATTTTTGACATTTAGCATTGTGACATTTGTCATTTGACATCTTTGACATTTGCCATCTTGAAATTTGTTATTTTTGACATTTTTCATGGTGACACTTTTCATTTTTGACATTTAGCATTGTGACATTTGTCATTTGACATCTTTGACATTTGCCATCTTGAAATTTGTCATTTTTGACATTTTTCATGGTGACACTTTTCATTTTTGACATTTAGAATTGTGACATTTGTCATTTGACATCTTTGACATTTGCCATCTTAAAATTTGTCATTTTTGACATTTAGCATTGTGACATTTGTCATTTGACATCTTGGACATTTGCCATCTTAAAATTTGTCATTTTTGACATTTTTCATGGTGACACTTATCATTTTTGACATTTAGCATTGTGATATTTGTCAGTTTTGACATTTGCCATCTTGAAATTTGTCATTTTTGACATTTTTCATGGTGACACTTTTCATTTTTGACATTTAGCATTGTGACATTTGTCATTTGACATCTTTGACATTTGCCATCTTGAAATTTGTTATTTTTGACATTTTTCACGGTGAGACTTTTCATTTTTGACATTAAGCATTGTGACATTTGTCATTTGACATCTTTGACATTTGCCATCTTGAAATTTGTCATTTTTGACATTTTTCATGGTGACACTTTTTATTTTTGACATTTAGCATTGTGACATTTGTCATTTGACATCTTTGACATTTGCCATCTTAAAATTTGTTATTTTTGACATTTTTCATGGTGACACTTTTCATTTTTGACATTTAGCATTGTGACATTTGTCATTTGACATCTTTGACATTTGCCATCTTAAAATTTGTCATTTTTGACATTTTTCATGGTGACACTTTTCATTTTTGACATTTAGCATTGTGACGTTTGTCATTTGACATCTTTGACATTTGCCATCTTGAAATTTGTCATTTTTGACATTTAGCATTGTGACATTTGTCATTTGACATCTTGGACATTTGCCATCTTGAAATTTGTCATTTTTGACATTTTTCATGGTGACACTTTTCATTTTTGACATTTAGCATTGTGACATTTGTCATTTGACATCTTGGACATTTGCCATCTTGAAATTTGTCATTTTTGACATTTAGCATTGTGACATTTGTCATTTGACATCTTTGATATTTGCCATCTTGAAATTTGTCATTTTTGACATTTTTCATGGTGACACTTTTCATTTTTGACATTTAGCATTGTGACATTTGTCATTTGACATCTTTGACATTTGCCATCTTGAAATTTGTCATTTTTGACATTTTTCATGGTGACACTTTTCATTTTTGACATTTAGCATTGTGACATTTGTCATTTGACATCTTTGAGATTTGCCATCTTGAAATTTGTCATTTTTTACATTTAGCATTGTGACATTTGTCATTTGACATCTTGGACATTTGCCATCTTGAAATTTGTCATTTTTGACATTTTTCATGGTGACACTTATCATTTTTGACATTTAGCATTGTGACATTTGTCAGTTTTGACATTTGCCATCTTGAAATTTGTCATTTTTGACATTTTTCATGGTGACACTTTTCATTTTTGACATTTAGCATTGTGACATTTGTCATTTGACATCTTTCACATTTGCCATCTTGAAATTTGTTATTTTTGACATTTTTCATGGTGACACTTTTCATTTTTGACATTTAGCATTGTGACATTTGTCATTTGACATCTTTGACATTTGCCATCTTGAAATTTGTCATTTTTGACATTTTTCATGGTGACACTTTTCATTTTTGACATTTAGCATTGTGACATTTGTCATTTGACATCTTTGACATTTGCCATCTTGAAATTTGTCATTTTTGACCTTTAGCATTGTGACATTTGTCATTTGACATCTTGGACATTTGCTATCTTGAAATTTGTCATTTTTGACATTTTTCATGGTGACACTTATCATTTTTGACATTTAGCATTGTGACATTTGTCAGTTTTGACATTTGCCATCTTGAAATTTGTCATTTTTGACATTTTTCATGGTGACACTTTTCATTTTTGACATTTAGCATTGTGACATTTGTCATTTGACATCTTTGATATTTGCCATCTTGAAATTTGTTATTTTTGACATTTTTCATGGTGACACTTTTCATTTTTGACATTTAGCATTGTGACATTTGTCATTTGACATCTTTGACATTTGCCATCTTGAAATTTGTCATTTTTGACATTTTTCATGGTGACACTTCATTTTTGACATTTAGCATTGTGACATTTGTCATTTGACATCTTTGACATTTGCCATCTTGAAATTTGTTATTTCTGACATTTTTCAAGGTGACACTTTTTATTTTTGACATTTAGCATTGTGACATTTGTCATTTGACATCTTTGACATTTGCCATCTTGAAATTTGTCATTTTTGACATTTTTCATGGTGACACTTTTCATTTTTGACATTTAGCATTGTGACATTTGTTATTTGACATCTTTGACATTTGCCATCTTGAAATTTGTCATTTTTGACATTTAGCATTGTGACATTTGTCATTTGACATCTTTGATATTTGCCATCTTGAAATTTGTCATTTTTGACATTTTTCATGGTGACACTTTTCATTTTTGACATTTAGCATTGTGACATTTGTCATTTGACATCTTTGACATTTGCCATCTTGAAATTTGTCATTTTTGACATTTTTCATGGTGACACTTTTCATTTTTGACATTTAGCATTGTGACATTTGTCATATTCGACATCTTTGACATTTGCCATCTTGAAATTTTTCATTTTTGACATTTTTCATGGTGACACTTTTCATTTTTGACATTTAGCATTGTAACATTTGTCATTTGACATCTTTGACATTTGCCATCTTAAAATTTGTCATTATTGACATTTTTCATGGGGACACTTTTAATTTTTGACATTTAGCATTGTGACATTTGTCATTTGACATCTTTGACATTTGCCATCTTGAAATTTGTCATTTTTGACATTTTTCATGGTGACACTCTTTATTTTTGACATTTAGCATTGTGACATTTGTCATTTGACATCTTTGACATTTGCCATCTTGAAATTTGTCATTTTTGACATTTTTCACGGTGACACTTTTCAGTTTTGACATTTAGCATTGTGACATTTGTCATTTGACACCTTAGACATTTGCCATCTTGAAATTTGTCATTTTTGACACTTTTCATTTTTGACATTTAGCATTGTGACATTTGTCAATTGACATCTTTGACATTTGCCATCTTGAAATTTGTCATTTTTGACATTTTTCATGGTGACACTTTTCATTTTTGACATTTAGCATTGTGACATTTGTCATTTGACATCTTGGACATTTGCCATCTTGAAATTTGTCATTTTTGATATTTTTCATGGTGACACTTTTCATTTTTGACATTTAGCATTGTGACATTTGTCATTTGACATCTTTGACATTTGCCATCTTGAAATTTGTCATTTTTGACATTTAGCATTGTGACATTTGTCATTTGACATCTTGGACATTTGCTATTTTGAAATTTGTCATTTTTGACATTTTTCATGGTGACACTTATCATTTTTGACATTTAGCATTGTGACATTTGTCAGTTTTGACATTTGCCATCTTGAAATTTGTCATTTTTGACATTTTTCAAGGTGACACTTTTCATTTTTGACATTTAGCATTGTGACATTTGTCATTTGACATCTTTGACATTTGCCATCTTGAAATTTGTTATTTTTGACATTTTTCATGGTGACACTTTTCATTTTTGACATTTAGCATTGTGACATTTGTCATTTGACATCTTTGACATTTGCCATCTTGAAATTTGTCATTTTTGACATTTTTCATGGTGACACTTTTCATTTTTGACATTTAGCATTGTGACATTTGTCATTTGACATCTTTGACATTTGCCATCTTGAAATTTGTTATTTCTGACATTTTTCAAGGTGACACTTTTCATTTTTGACATTTAGCATTGTGACATTTGTCATTTGACATCTTTGACATTTGCCATCTTGAAATTTGTCATTTTTGACATTTTTCATGGTGACACTTTTCATTTTTGACATTTAGCATTATGACATTTGTTATTTGACATCTTTGACATTTGCCATCTTGAAATTTGTCATTTTTGACATTTAGCATTGTGACATTTGTCATTTGACATCTTTGATATTTGCCATCTTGAAATTTGTCATTTTTGACATTTTTCATGGTGACACTTTTCATTTTTGACATTTAGCATTGTGACATTTGTCATTTGACATCTTTGACATTTGCCATCTTGAAATTTGTCATTTTTGACATTTTTCATGGTGACACTTTTCATTTTTGACATTTAGCATTGTGACATTTGTCATATTCGACATCTTTGACATTTGCCATCTTGAAATTTTTCAGTTTTGACATTTTTCATGGTGACACTTTTCATTTTTGACATTTAGCATTGTAACATTTGTCATTTGACATCTTTGACATTTGCCATCTTAAAATTTGTCATTATTGACATTTTTCGTGGGGACACTTTTAATTTTTGACATTTAGCATTGTGACATTTGTCATTTGACATCTTTAACATTTGCCATCTTGAAATTTGTCATTTTTGACATTTTTCATGGTGACACTTTTTATTTTTGACATTTAGCATTGTGACATTTGTCATTTGACATCTTTGACATTTGCCATCTTGAAATTTGTCATTTTTGACATTTTTCATGGTGACACTTTTCATTTTTGACATTTAGCATTGTGACATTTGTCATTTGACACCTTAGACATTTGCCATCTTGAAGTTTGTCATTTTTGACACTTTTCATTTTTGACATTTAGCATTGTGACATTTGTCATTTGACATCTTTGACATTTGCCATCTTGAAATTTGTCATTTTTGACATTTTTCATGGTGACACTTTTCATTTTTGACATTTAGCATTGTGACATTTGTCATTTGACATCTTTCACATTTGCCATCTTGAAATTTGTTATTTTTGACATTTTTCATGGTGACACTTTTCATTTTTGACATTTAGCATTGTGACATTTGTCATTTGACATCTTTGACATTTGCCATCTTGAAATTTGTCATTTTTGACATTTTTCATGGTGACACTTTTCATTTTTGACATTTAGCATTGTGACATTTGTCATTTGACATCTTTGACATTTGCCATCTTGAAATTTGTCATTTTTGACCTTTAGCATTGTGACATTTGTCATTTGACATCTTGGACATTTGCTATCTTGAAATTTGTCATTTTTGACATTTTTCATGGTGACACTTATCATTTTTGACATTTAGCATTGTGACATTTGTCAGTTTTGACATTTGCCATCTTGAAATTTGTCATTTTTGACATTTTTCATGGTGACACTTTTCATTTTTGACATTTAGCATTGTGACATTTGTCATTTGACATCTTTGACATTTGCCATCTTGAAATTTGTTATTTTTGACATTTTTCATGGTGACACTTTTCATTTTTGACATTTAGCATTGTGACATTTGTCATTTGACATCTTTGACATTTGCCATCTTGAAATTTGTCATTTTTGACATTTTTCATGGTGACACTTCATTTTTGACATTTAGCATTGTGACATTTGTCATTTGACATCTTTGACATTTGCCATCTTGAAATTTGTTATTTCTGACATTTTTCAAGGTGACACTTTTTATTTTTGACATTTAGCATTGTGACATTTGTCATTTGACATCTTTGACATTTGCCATCTTGAAATTTGTCATTTTTGACATTTTTCATGGTGACACTTTTCATTTTTGACATTTAGCATTGTGACATTTGTTATTTGACATCTTTGACATTTGCCATCTTGAAATTTGTCATTTTTGACATTTAGCATTGTGACATTTGTCATTTGACATCTTTGATATTTGCCATCTTGAAATTTGTCATTTTTGACATTTTTCATGGTGACACTTTTCATTTTTGACATTTAGCATTGTGACATTTGTCATTTGACATCTTTGACATTTGCCATCTTGAAATTTGTCATTTTTGACATTTTTCATGGTGACACTTTTCATTTTTGACATTTAGCATTGTGACATTTGTCATATTCGACATCTTTGACATTTGCCATCTTGAAATTTTTCATTTTTGACATTTTTCATGGTGACACTTTTCATTTTTGACATTTAGCATTGTAACATTTGTCATTTGACATCTTTGACATTTGCCATCTTAAAATTTGTCATTATTGACATTTTTCATGGGGACACTTTTAATTTTTGACATTTAGCATTGTGACATTTGTCATTTGACATCTTTGACATTTGCCATCTTGAAATTTGTCATTTTTGACATTTTTCATGGTGACACTCTTTATTTTTGACATTTAGCATTGTGACATTTGTCATTTGACATCTTTGACATTTGCCATCTTGAAATTTGTCATTTTTGACATTTTTCACGGTGACACTTTTCAGTTTTGACATTTAGCATTGTGACATTTGTCATTTGACACCTTAGACATTTGCCATCTTGAAATTTGTCATTTTTGACACTTTTCATTTTTGACATTTAGCATTGTGACATTTGTCAATTGACATCTTTGACATTTGCCATCTTGAAATTTGTCATTTTTGACATTTTTCATGGTGACACTTTTCATTTTTGACATTTAGCATTGTGACATTTGTCATTTGACATCTTGGACATTTGCCATCTTGAAATTTGTCATTTTTGATATTTTTCATGGTGACACTTTTCATTTTTGACATTTAGCATTGTGACATTTGTCATTTGACATCTTTGACATTTGCCATCTTGAAATTTGTCATTTTTGACATTTAGCATTGTGACATTTGTCATTTGACATCTTGGACATTTGCTATTTTGAAATTTGTCATTTTTGACATTTTTCATGGTGACACTTATCATTTTTGACATTTAGCATTGTGACATTTGTCAGTTTTGACATTTGCCATCTTGAAATTTGTCATTTTTGACATTTTTCAAGGTGACACTTTTCATTTTTGACATTTAGCATTGTGACATTTGTCATTTGACATCTTTGACATTTGCCATCTTGAAATTTGTTATTTTTGACATTTTTCATGGTGACACTTTTCATTTTTGACATTTAGCATTGTGACATTTGTCATTTGACATCTTTGACATTTGCCATCTTGAAATTTGTCATTTTTGACATTTTTCATGGTGACACTTTTCATTTTTGACATTTAGCATTGTGACATTTGTCATTTGACATCTTTGACATTTGCCATCTTGAAATTTGTTATTTCTGACATTTTTCAAGGTGACACTTTTCATTTTTGACATTTAGCATTGTGACATTTGTCATTTGACATCTTTGACATTTGCCATCTTGAAATTTGTCATTTTTGACATTTTTCATGGTGACACTTTTCATTTTTGACATTTAGCATTATGACATTTGTTATTTGACATCTTTGACATTTGCCATCTTGAAATTTGTCATTTTTGACATTTAGCATTGTGACATTTGTCATTTGACATCTTTGATATTTGCCATCTTGAAATTTGTCATTTTTGACATTTTTCATGGTGACACTTTTCATTTTTGACATTTAGCATTGTGACATTTGTCATTTGACATCTTTGACATTTGCCATCTTGAAATTTGTCATTTTTGACATTTTTCATGGTGACACTTTTCATTTTTGACATTTAGCATTGTGACATTTGTCATATTCGACATCTTTGACATCTGCCATCTTGAAATTTTTCATTTTTGACATTTTTCATGGTGACACTTTTCATTTTTGACATTTAGCATTGTAACATTTGTCATTTGACATCTTTGACATTTGCCATCTTAAAATTTGTCATTATTGACATTTTTCGTGGGGACACTTTTAATTTTTGACATTTAGCATTGTGACATTTGTCATTTGACATCTTTAACATTTGCCATCTTGAAATTTGTCATTTTTGACATTTTTCATGGTGACACTTTTTATTTTTGACATTTAGCATTGTGACATTTGTCATTTGACATCTTTGACATTTGCCATCTTGAAATTTGTCATTTTTGACATTTTTCATGGTGACACTTTTCATTTTTGACATTTAGCATTGTGACATTTGTCATTTGACACCTTAGACATTTGCCATCTTGAAGTTTGTCATTTTTGACACTTTTCATTTTTGACATTTAGCATTGTGACATTTGTCATTTGACATCTTTGACATTTGCCATCTTGAAATTTGTCATTTTTGACATTTTTCATGGTGACACTTTTCATTTTTGACATTTAGCATTGTGACATTTGTCATTTGACATCTTGGACATTTGCCATCTTGAAATTTGTCATTTTTGATATTTTTCATGGTGACACTTTTCATTTTTGACATTTAGCATTGTGACATTTGTCATTTGACATCTTTGACATTTGCCATCTTGAAATTTGTCATTTTTGACATTTTTCATGGTGACACTTTTCATTTTTGACATCTAGCATTGTGACATTTGTCTTTTGACATTTTTGACATTTGCCATCTTGAAATTTGTCATTTTTGACATTTAGCATTGTGACATTTGTCATTTGACATCTTGGACATTTGCCATCTTGAAATTTGTCATTTTTGACATTTTTCATGGTGACACTTATCATTTTTGACATTTAGCATTGTGACATTTGTCAGTTTTGACATTTGCCATCTTGAAATTTGTCATTTTTGACATTTTTCATGGTGACACTTTTCATTTTTGACATTTAGCATTGTGACATTTGACATCTTTGACATTTGCCATCTTGAAATGTGTTATTTTTGACATTTTTCATGGTGACACTTTTCATTTTTGACATTTAGCATTGTGACATTTGTCATTTGACATCTTTGACATTTGCCATCTTGAAATTTGTCATTTTTGACATTTTTCATGGTGACACTTTTCATTTTTGACATTTAGCATTGTGATATTTGTCATTTGACATCTTTGACATTTGCCATCTTGAAATTTGTAATTTTTGACATTTTTCATGGTGACACTTTTTATTTTTGACATTTAGCATTGTGACATTTGTCATTTGACATCTTTGACATTTGCCATCTTGAAATTTGTCATTTTTGACATTTTTCATGGTGACACTTTTCATTTTTGACATTTAGCATTGTGACATTTGTCATTTGACATCTTTGACATTTGCCATCTTGAAATTTGTCATTTTTGACATTTAGCATTGTGACATTTGTCATTTGACATCTTGGACATTTGCCATCTTGAAATTTGTCATTTTTGACATTTTTCATGGTGACACTTATCATTTTTGACATTTAGCATTGTGATATTTGTCAGTTTTGACATTTGCCATCTTGAAATTTGTCATTTTTGACATTTTTCATGGTGACACTTTTCATTTTTGACATTTAGCATTGTGACATTTGTCATATTCGACATCTTTGACATTTGCCATCTTGAAATTTGTCATTTTTGACATTTTTCATGGTGACACTTATCATTTTTGACATTTAGCATTGTGATATTTGTCAGTTTTGACATTTGCCATCTTGAAATTTGTCATTTTTGACATTTTTCATGGTGACACTTTTCATTTTTGACACTTAGCATTGTGACATTTGTCATTTGACATCTTTGACATTTGCCATCTTGAAATTTGTTATTTTTGACATTTTTCACGGTGACACTTTTCATTTTTGACATTAAGCATTGTGACATTTGTCATTTGACATCTTTGACATTTGCCATCTTGAAATTTGTCATTTTTGACATTTTTCATGGTGACACTTTTTATTTTTGACATTTAGCATTGTGACATTTGTCATTTGACATCTTTGACATTTGCTATCTTAAAATTTGTTATTTTTGACATTTTTCATGGTGACACTTTTCATTTTTGACATTTAGCATTGTGACATTTGTCATTTGACATCTTTGACATTTGCCATCTTAAAATTTGTCATTTTTGACATTTTTCATGGTGACACTTTTCATTTTTGACATTTAGCATTGTGACGTTTGTCATTTGACATCTTTGACATTTGCCATCTTGAAATTTGTCATTTTTGACATTTAGCATTGTGACATTTGTCATTTGACATCTTGGACATTTGCCATCTTGAAATTTGTCATTTTTGACATTTTTCATGGTGACACTTTTCATTTTTGACATTTAGCATTGTGACATTTGTCATTTGACATCTTGGACATTTGCCATCTTGAAATTTGTCATTTTTGACATTTAGCATTGTGACATTTGTCATTTGACATCTTTGATATTTGCCATCTTGAAATTTGTCATTTTTGACATTTTTCATGGTGACACTTTTCATTTTTGACATTCAGCATTGTGACATTTGTCATTTGACATCTTTGACATTTGCCATCTTGAAATTTGTCATTTTTGACATTTTTCATGGTGACACTTTTCATTTTTGACATTTAGCATTGTGACATTTGTCATTTGACATCTTTGACATTTGCCATCTTGAAATTTGTTATTTTTGACATTTTTCATGGTGACACTTTTCATTTTTGACATTTAGCATTGTGACATTTGTCATTTGACATCTTTGACATTTGCCATCTTGAAATTTGTCATTTTTGACATTTTTCATGGTGACACTTATCATTTTTGAC
Source organism: Altica lythri (assembly GCA_964028335.1). Taxonomy (NCBI): domain Eukaryota; kingdom Metazoa; phylum Arthropoda; class Insecta; order Coleoptera; family Chrysomelidae; genus Altica; species Altica lythri. The sequence goes on along the minus strand of OZ034800.1, from coordinate 8,223,237 downwards.
ATTTAGCATTGTGACATTTGTCAGTTTTGACATTTGCCATCTTGAAATTTGTCATTTTTGACATTTTTCATGGTGACACTTTTCATTTTTGACATTTAGCATTGTGACATTTGTCATTTGACATCTTTGACATTTGTTATCTTGAAATTTGTCATTTTTGACATTTAGCATTGTGACATTTGTCATTTGACATCTTGGACATTTGCTATCTTGAAATTTGTCATTTTTGACATTTTTCATGGTGACACTTATCATTTTTGACATTTAGCATTGTGACATTTGTCAGTTTTGACATTTGCCATCTTGAAATTTGTCATTTTTGACATTTTTCATGGTGACACTTTTCATTTTTGACATTTAGCATTGTGACATTTGTCATTTGACATCTTTGACATTTGCCATCTTGAAATTTGTTATTTTTGACATTTTTCATGGTGACACTTTTCATTTTTGACATTTAGCATTGTGACATTTGTCATTTGACATCTTTGACATTTGCCATCTTGAAATTTGTCATTTTTGACATTTTTCATGGTGACACTTTTCATTTTTGACATTTAGCATTGTGACATTTGTCATTTGACATCTTTGACATTTGCTATCTTGAAATTTGTTATTTCTGACATTTTTCAAGGTGACACTTTTCATTTTTGACATTTAGCATTGTGACATTTGTCATTTGACATCTTTGACATTTGCCATCTTGAAATTTGTCATTTTTGACATTTTTCATGGTGACACTTTTCATTTTTGACATTTAGCATTGTGACATTTGTTATTTGACATCTTTGACATTTGCCATCTTGAAATTTGTCATTTTTGACATTTAGCATTGTGACATTTGTCATTTGACATCTTTGATATTTGCCATCTTGAAATTTGTCATTTTTGACATTTTTCATGGTGACACTTTTCATTTTTGACATTTAGCATTGTGACATTTGTCATTTGACATCTTTGACATTTGCCATCTTGAAATTTGTCATTTTTGACATTTTTCATGGTGACACTTTTCATTTTTGACATTTAGCATTGTGACATTTGTCATATTCGACATCTTTGACATTTGCCATCTTGAAATTTTTTATTTTTGACATTTTTCATGGTGACACTTTTCATTTTTGACATTTAGCATTGTAACATTTGTCATTTGACATCTTTGACATTTGCCATCTTAAAATTTGTCATTATTGACATTTTTCATGGGGACACTTTTAATTTTTGACATTTAGCATTGTGACATTTGTCATTTGACATCTTTGACATTTGCCATCTTGAAATTTGTTATTTTTGACATTTTTCATGGTGACACTTTTCATTTTTGACATTTAGCATTGTGACATTTGTCATTTGACATCTTTGACATTTGCCATCTTGAAATTTGTCATTTTTGACATTTAGCATTGTGACATTTGTCATTTGACATCTTGGACATTTGCTATCTTGAAATTTGTCATTTTTGACATTTTTCATGGTGACACTTATCATTTTTGACATTTAGCATTGTGACATTTGTCAGTTTTGACATTTGCCATCTTGAAATTTGTCATTTTTGACATTTTTCATGGTGACACTTTTCATTTTTGACATTTAGCATTGTGACATTTGTCATTTGACATCTTTGACATTTGCCATCTTGAAATTTGTCATTTTTGACATTTAGCATTGTGACATTTGTCATTTGACATCTTGGACATTTGCTATCTTGAAATTTGTCATTTTTGACATTTTTCATGGTGACACTTATCATTTTTGACATTTAGCATTGTGACATTTGTCAGTTTTGACATTTGCCATCTTGAAATTTGTCATTTTTGACATTTTTCATGGTGACACTTTTCATTTTTGACATTTAGCATTGTGACATTTGTCATTTGACATCTTTGACATTTGCCATCTTGAAATTTGTTATTTTTGACATTTTTCATGGTGACACTTTTCATTTTTGACATTTAGCATTGTGACATTTGTCATTTGACATCTTTAACATTTGCCATCTTGAAATTTGTCATTTTTGACATTTTTCATGGTGACACTTTTCATTTTTGACATTTAGCATTGTGACATTTGTCATTTGACATCTTTGACATTTGCCATCTTGAAATTTGTTATTTCTGACATTTTTCAAGGTGACACTTTTCATTTTTGACATTTAGCATTGTGACATTTGTCATTTGACATCTTTGACATTTGCCATCTTGAAATTTGTCATTTTTGACATTTTTCATGGTGACACTTTTCATTTTTGACATTTAGCATTGTGACATTTGTTATTTGACATCTTTGACATTTGCCATCTTGAAATTTGTCATTTTTGACATTTAGCATTGTGACATTTGTCATTTGACATCTTTGATATTTGCCATCTTGAAATTTGTCATTTTTGACATTTTTCATGGTGACACTTTTCATTTTTGACATTTAGCATTGTGACATTTGTCATTTGACATCTTTGACATTTGCCATCTTGAAATTTGTCATTTTTGACATTTTTCATGGTGACACTTTTCATTTTTGACATTTAGCATTGTGACATTTGTCATATTCGACATCTTTGACATTTGCCATCTTGAAATTTTTTATTTTTGACATTTTTCATGGTGACACTTTTCATTTTTGACATTTAGCATTGTAACATTTGTCATTTGACATCTTTGACATTTGCCATCTTAAAATTTGTCATTATTGACATTTTTCATGGGGACACTTTTAATTTTTGACATTTAGCATTGTGACATTTGTCATTTGACATCTTTGACATTTGCCATCTTAAAATTTGTCATTTTTGACATTTTTCATGGTGACACTTTTTATTTTTGACATTTAGCATTGTGACATTTGTCATTTGACATCTTTGACATTTGCCATCTTGAAATTTGTCATTTTTGACATTTTTCACGGTGACACTTTTCATTTTTGACATTTAGCATTGTGACATTTGTCATCTGACACCTTAGACATTTGCCATCTTGAAATTTGTCATTTTTGACACTTTTCATTTTTGACATTTAGCATTGTGACATTTGTCATTTGACATCTTTGACATTTGCCATCTTGAAATTTGTCATTTTTGACATTTTTCATGGTGACACTTTTCATTTTTGACATTTAGCATTGTGACATTTGTCATTTGACATCTTGGACATTTGCCATCTTGAAATTTGTCATTTTTGATATTTTTCATGGTGACACTTTTCATTTTTGACATTTAGCATTGTGACATTTGTCATTTGACATCTTTGACATTTGCCATCTTGAAATTTGTCATTTTTGACATTTTTCATGGTGACACTTTTCATTTTTGACATCTAGCATTGTGACATTTGTCATTTGACATTTTTGACATTTGCCATCTTGAAATTTGTCATTTTTGACATTTAGCATTGTGACATTTGTCATTTGACATCTTGGACATTTGCCATCTTGAAATTTGTCATTTTTGACATTTTTCATGGTGACACTTATCATTTTTGACATTTAGCATTGTGACATTTGTCAGTTTTGACATTTGCCATCTTGAAATTTGTCATTTTTGACATTTTTCATGGTGACACTTTTCATTTTTGACATTTAGCATTGTGACATTTGTCATTTGACATCTTTGACATTTGCCATCTTAAAATTTGTTATTTTTGACATTTTTCATGGTGACACTTTTCATTTTTGACATTTAGCATTGTGACATTTGTCATTTGACATCTTTGACATTTGCCATCTTGAAATTTGTCATTTTTGACATTTTTCATGGTGACACTTTTCATTTTTGACATTTAGCATTGTGATATTTGTCATTTGACATCTTTGACATTTGCCATCTTGAAATTTGTTATTTTTGACATTTTTCATGGTGACACTTTTTATTTTTGACATTTAGCATTGTGACATTTGTCATTTGACATCTTTGACATTTGCCATCTTGAAATTTGTCATTTTTGACATTTTTCATGGTGACACTTTTCATTTTTGACATTTAGCATTGTGACATTTGTCATTTGACATCTTTGACATTTGCCATCTTGAAATTTGTCATTTTTGACATTTAGCATTGTGACATTTGTCATTTGACATCTTTGATATTTGCCATCTTGAAATTTGTCATTTTTGACATTTTTTATGGCGACACTTTTCATTTTTGACATTTAGCATTGTAACATTTGTCATTTGACATCTTTGACATTTGCCATCTTGAAATTTGTCATTTTTGACATTTTTCATGGTGACACTTTTCATTTTTGACAGTTATCATTGTGACATTTGTCATATTCGACATCTTTGACATTTGCCATCTTGAAATTTGTCATTTTTGACATTTTTCATGGTGACACTTTTCATTTTTGACATTTAGTATTGTGACATTTGTCATTTGACATCTTTGACATTTGTCATCTTGAAATTTGTCATTATTGACATTTTTCATGGGGACACTTTTCATTTTTGACACTAAGCATTGTGACATTTGTCATTTGACATCTTTGACATTTGCCATCTTGAAATTTGTTATTTTTGACATTTAGCATTGTGACATTTGTCATTTGACATCTTGGACATTTGCTATCTTGAAATTTGTCATTTTTGACATTTTTCATGGTGACACTTATCATTTTTGACATTTAGCATTGTGACATTTGTCAGTTTTGACATTTGCCATCTTGAAATTTGTCATTTTTGACATTTTTCATGGTGACACTTTTCATTTTTGACATTTAGCATTGTGACATTTGTCATTTGACATCTTTGACATTTGCCATCTTGAAATTTGTCATTTTTGACATTTAGCATTGTGACATTTGTCATTTGACATCTTGGACATTTGCTATTTTGAAATTTGTCATTTTTGACATTTTTCATGGTGACACTTATCATTTTTGACATTTAGCATTGTGACATTTGTCAGTTTTGACATTTGCCATCTTGAAATTTGTCATTTTTGACATTTTTCAAGGTGACACTTTTCATTTTTGACATTTAGCATTGTGACATTTGTCATTTGACATCTTTGACATTTGCCATCTTGAAATTTGTTATTTTTGACATTTTTCATGGTGACACTTTTCATTTTTGACATTTAGCATTGTGACATTTGTCATTTGACATCTTTGACATTTGCCATCTTGAAATTTGTCATTTTTGACATTTTTCATGGTGACACTTTTCATTTTTGACATTTAGCATTGTGACATTTGTCATTTGACATCTTTGATATTTGCCATCTTGAAATTTGTCATTTTTGACATTTTTCATGGTGACACTTTTCATTTTTGACATTTAGCATTGTGACATTTGTCATTTGACATCTTTGACATTTGCCATCTTGAAATTTGTCATTTTTGACATTTTTCACGGTGACACTTTTCATTTTTGACATTTAGCATTGTGACATTTGTCATTTGACATCTTGGACATTTGCCATCTTGAAATTTGTCATTTTTGACATTTTTCATGGTGACACTTTTCATTTTTGACATTTAGCATTGTGACATTTGTCATTTGACATCTTGGACATTTGCCATCTTGAAATTTGTTATTTTTGACATTTAGCATTGTGACATTTGTCATTTGACATCTTTGATATTTGCCATCTTGAAATTTGTCATTTTTGACATTTTTCATGGTGACACTTTTCATTTTTGACATTTAGCATTGTGACATTTGTCATTTGACATCTTTGACATTTGCCATCTTGAAATTTGTCATTTTTGACATTTTTCATGGTGACACTTTTCATTTTTGACATTTAGCATTGTGACATTTGTCATTTGACATCTTTGAGATTTGCCATCTTGAAATTTGGCATTTTTTACATTTAGCATTGTGACATTTGTCATTTGACATCTTGGACATTTGCCATCTTGAAATTTGTCATTTTTGACATTTTTCATGGTGACACTTATCATTTTTGACATTTAGCATTGTGACATTTGTCAGTTTTGACATTTGCCATCTTGAAATTTGTCATTTTTGACATTTTTCATGGTGACACTTTTCATTTTTGACATTTAGCATTGTGACATTTGTCATTTGACATCTTTGACACTTGCCATCTTGAAATTTGTTCTTTTTGACATTTTTCATGGTGACACTTTTCATTTTTGACATTTAGCATTGTGACATTTGTCATTTGACATCTTTGTCATTTGCCATCTTGAAATTTGTCATTTTTGACATTTTTCATGGTGACACTTTTCATTTTTGACATTTAGCATTGTGACATTTGTCATTTGACATCTTTGACATTTGCCATCTTGAAATTTGTCATTTTTGACATTTAGCATTGTGACATTTGTCATTTGACATCTTGGACATTTGCTATCTTGAAATTTGTCATTTTTGACATTTTTCATGGTGACACTTATCATTTTTGACATTTATCATTGTGACATTTGTCATATTCGACATCTTTGACATTTGCCATCTTGAAATTTGTCATTTTTGACATTTTTCATGGTGACACTTTTCATTTTTGACATTTAGTATTGTGACATTTGTCATTTGACATCTTTGACATTTGTCATCTTGAAATTTGTCATTATTGACATTTTTCATGGGGACACTTTTCATTTTTGACATTAAGCATTGTGACATTTGTCATTTGACATCTTTGACATTTGCCATCTTGAAATTTGTCATTTTTGACATTTAGCATTGTGACATTTGTCATTTGACATCTTGGACATTTGCTATCTTGAAATTTGTCATTTTTGACATTTTTCATGGTGACACTTATCATTTTTGACATTTAGCATTGTGACATTTGTCAGTTTTGACATTTGCCATCTTGAAATTTGTCATTTTTGACATTTTTCATGGTGACACTTTTCATTTTTGACATTTAGCATTGTGACATTTGTCATTTGACATCTTTGACATTTGCCATCTTGAAATTTGTCATTTTTGACATTTAGCATTGTGACATTTGTCATTTGACATCTTGGACATTTGCTATTTTGAAATTTGTCATTTTTGACATTTTTCATGGTGACACTTATCATTTTTGACATTTAGCATTGTGACATTTGTCAGTTTTGACATTTGCCATCTTCAAATTTGTCATTTTTGACATTTTTCAAGGTGACACTTTTCATTTTTGACATTTAGCATTGTGACATTTGTCATTTGACATCTTTGACATTTGCCATCTTGAAATTTGTTATTTTTGACATTTTTCATGGTGACACTTTTCATTTTTGACATTTAGCATTGTGACATTTGTCATTTGACATCTTTGACATTTGCCATCTTGAAATTTGTCATTTTTGACATTTTTCATGGTGACACTTTTCATTTTTGACATTTAGCATTGTGACATTTGTCATTTGACATCTTTGATATTTGCCATCTTGAAATTTGTCATTTTTGACATTTTTCATGGTGACACTTTTCATTTTTGACATTTAGCATTGTGACATTTGTCATTTGACATCTTTGACATTTGCCATCTTGAAATTTGTCATTTTTGACATTTTTCACGGTGACACTTTTCATTTTTGACATTTAGCATTGTGACATTTGTCATTTGACATCTTGGACATTTGCCATCTTGAAATTTGTCATTTTTGACATTTTTCATGGTGACACTTTTCATTTTTGACATTTAGCATTGTGACATTTGTCATTTGACATCTTGGACATTTGCCATCTTGAAATTTGTTATTTTTGACATTTAGCATTGTGACATTTGTCATTTAACATCTTTGATATTTGCCATCTTGAAATTTGTCATTTTTGACATTTTTCATGGTGACACTTTTCATTTTTGACATTTAGCATTGTGACATTTGTCATTTGACATCTTTGACATTTGCCATCTTGAAATTTGTCATTTTTGACATTTTTCATGGTGACACTTTTCATTTTTGACATTTAGCATTGTGACATTTGTCATTTGACATCTTTGAGATTTGCCATCTTGAAATTTGGCATTTTTTACATTTAGCATTGTGACATTTGTCATTTGACATCTTGGACATTTGCCATCTTGAAATTTGTCATTTTTGACATTTTTCATGGTGACACTTATCATTTTTGACATTTAGCATTGTGACATTTGTCAGTTTTGACATTTGCCATCTTGAAATTTGTCATTTTTGACATTTTTCATGGTGACACTTTTCATTTTTGACATTTAGCATTGTGACATTTGTCATTTGACATCTTTGACATTTGCCATCTTGAAATTTGTTCTTTTTGACATTTTTCATGGTGACACTTTTCATTTTTGACATTTAGCATTGTGACATTTGTCATTTGAAATCTTTGTCATTTGCCATCTTGAAATTTGTCATTTTTGACATTTTTCATGGTGACACTTTTCATTTTTGACATTTAGCATTGTGACATTTGTCATTTGACATCTTTGACATTTGCCATCTTGAAATTTGTCATTTTTGACATTTAGCATTGTGACATTTGTCATTTGACATCTTGGACATTTGCTATTTTGAAATTTGTCATTTTTGACATTTTTCATGGTGACACTTATCATTTTTGACATTTAGCATTGTGACATTTGTCAGTTTTGACATTTGCCATCTTGAAATTTGTCATTTTTGACATTTTTCATGGTGACACTTTTTATTTTTGACATTTAGCATTGTGACATTTGTCATTTGACATCTTCGACATTTGCCATCTTGAAATTTGTTATTTTTGACATTTTTCATGGTGACACTTTTCATTTTTGACATTTAGCATTGTGACATTTGTCATTTGACATCTTTGACATTTGCCATCTTGAAATTTGTCATTTTTGACATTTTTCATGGTGACACTTTTCATTTTTGACATTTAGCATTGTGACATTTGTCATTTGACATCTTTGACATTTGCCATCTTGAAATTTGTTATTTCTGACATTTTTCAAGGTGACACTTTTCATTTTTGACATTTAGCATTGTGACATTTGTCATTTGACATCTTTGACATTTGCCATCTTGAAATTTGTCATTTTTGACATTTTTCATGGTGACACTTTTCATTTTTGACATTTAGCATTGTGACATTTGTCATTTGACATCTTTGACATTTGCCATCTTGAAATTTGTTATTTTTGACATTTTTCATGGTGACACTTTTCATTTTTGACATTTAGCATTGTGACATTTGTCATTTGACATCTTTGACATTTGCCATCTTGAAATTTGTCATTTTTGACATTTTTCATGGTGACACTTTTCATTTTTGACATTTAGCATTGTGACATTTGTCATTTGACATTTGCCATCTTGAAATTTGTCATTTTTGACATTTAGCATTGTGACATTTGTCACTTGACATCTTGGACATTTGCTATCTTGAAATTTGTCATTTTTGACATTTTTCATGGTGACACTTATCATTTTTGACATTTAGCATGGTGACATTTGTCAGTTTTGACATTTGTCATCTTGAAATTTGTCATTTTTGACATTTTTCATGGTGACACTTTTCATTTTTGACATTTAGCATTGTGACATTTGTCATTTGACATCTTGGACATTTGCCATCTTGAAATTTGTTATTTTTGGCCTTTTTTCATGGTGACACTTTTCATTTTTGACATTTAGCATTGTGACATTTGTCATTTGACATCTTCGACATTTGCCATCTTGAAATTTGTCATTTTTGACATTTTTCATGGTAACACTTTTCATTTTTGACATTTAGCATTGTGACATTTGTCATTTGACATCTTTGACATTTGCCATCTTGAAATTTGTTATTTCTGACATTTTTCAAGGTGACACTTTTCATTTTTGACATTTAGCATTGTGACATTTGTCATTTGACATCTTTGACATTTGCCATCTTGAAATTTGTCATTTTTGACATTTTTCATGGTGACACTTTTCATTTTTGACATTTAGCATTGTGACATTTGTCATTTGACATCTTTGACATTTGCCATCTTGAAATTTGTTATTTTTGACATTTTTCATGGTGACACTTTTCATTTTTGACATTTAGCATTGTGACATTTAGCATTGTGACATTTGTCATTTGACATCTTTGACATTTGCCATCTCGAAATTTGTCATATTTGACATTTTTCATGGTGACACTTTTCATTTTTGACATTTAGCATTGTGACATTTGTCATTTGACATCTTTGACATTTGCCATCTTGAAATTTGTCATTTTTGACATTTAGCATTGTGACATGTGTCATTTGACATCTTGGACATTTGCTATCTTGAAATTTGTCATTTTTGACATTTTTCATGGTGACACTTATCATTTTTGACATTTAGCATTGTGACATTTGTCAGTTTTGACATTTGCCATCTTAAAATTTGTCATTTTTGACATTTTTCATGGTGACACTTTTCATTTTTGACATTTAGCATTGTGACATTTGTCATTTGACATCTTTGACATTTGCCATCTTGAAATTTGTCATTTTTGACATTTAGCATTGTGACATTTGTCATTTGACATCTTGGACATTTTCCATCTTAAAATTTGTCATTTTTGACATTTTTCATGGTGACACTTTTCATTTTTGACATTTAGCATTGTGACATTTGTCATTTGACATCTTGGACATTTGCCATCTTGAAATTTGTCATTTTTGACATTTAGCATTGTGACATTTGTCATTTGACATCTTTGATATTTGCCATCTTGAAATTTGTCATTTTTGACATTTTTCATGGTGACACTTTTCATTTTTGACATTTAGCATTGTGACATTTGTCATTTGACATCTTTGACATTTGCCATCTTGAAATTTGTCATTTTTGACATTTTTCATGGTGACACTTTTCATTTTTGACATTTAGCATTGTGACATTTGTCATTTGACATCTTTGAGATTTGCCATCTTGAAATTTGTCATTTTTTACATTTAGCATTGTGACATTTGTCATTTGACATCTTGGACATTTGCCATCTTGAAATTTGTCATTTTTGACATTTTTCATGGTGACACTTATCATTTTTGACATTTAGCATTGTGACATTTGTCAGTTTTGACATTTGCCATCTTGAAATTTGTCATTTTTGACATTTTTCATGGTGACACTTTTCATTTTTGACATTTAGCATTGTGACATTTGTCATTTGACATCTTTGACATTTGCCATCTTGAAATTTGCTATTTTTGACATTTTTCATGGTGACACTTTTCATTTTTGACATTTAGCATTGTGACATTTGTCATTTGACATCTTTGACATTTGCCATCTTGAAATTTGTCATTTTTGACATTTTTCATGGTGACACTTTTCATTTTTGACATTTAGCATTGTGACATTTGTCATTTGACATCTTTGACATTTGCTATCTTGAAATTTGTCATTTTTGACATTTAGCATTGTGACATTTGTCATTTGACATCTTGGACATTTGCTATCTTGAAATTTGTCATTTTTGACATTTTTCATGGTGACACTTATCATTTTTGACATTTAGCATTGTGACATTTGTCAGTTTTGACATTTGCCATCTTGAAATTTGTCATTTTTGACATTTTTCATGATGACACTTTTCATTTTTGACATTTAGCATTGTGACATTTGTCATTTGACATCTTTGACATTTGCCATCTTGAAATTTGTTATTTTTGACATTTTTCATGGTGACACTTTTCATTTTTGACATTTAGCATTGTGACATTTGTCATTTGACATCTTTGACATTTGCCATCTTGAAATTTGTCATTTTTGACATTTTTCATGGTGACACTTTTCATTTTTGACATTTAGCATTGTGACATTTGTCATTTGACATCTTTGACATTTGCCATCTTGAAATTTGTTATTTCTGACATTTTTCAAGGTGACACTTTTCATTTTTGACATTTAGCATTGTGACATTTGTCATTTGACATCTTTGACATTTGCCATCTTGAAATTTGTCATTTTTGACATTTTTCATGGTGACACTTTTCATTTTTGACATTTAGCATTGTGACATTTGTTATTTGACATCTTTGACATTTGCCATCTTGAAATTTGTCATTTTTGACATTTAGCATTGTGACATTTGTCATTTGACATCTTTGACATTTGCCATCTTGAAATTTGTCATTTTTGACATTTTTCATGGTGACACTTTTCATTTTTGACATTTAGCATTGTGACATTTGTCATATTCGACATCTTTGACATTTGCCATCTTGAAATTTTTCATTTTTGACATTTTTCATGGTGACACTTTTCATTTTTGACATTTAGCATTGTAACATTTGTCATTTGACATCTTTGACATTTGCCATCTTAAAATTTGTCATTATTGACATTTTTCATGGGGACACTTTTAATTTTTGACATTTAGCATTGTGACATTTGTCATTTGACATCTTTGACATTTGCCATCTTGAAATTTGTCATTTTTGACATTTTTCATGGTGACACTTTTTATTTTTGACATTTAGCATTGTGACATTTGTCATTTGACATCTTTGACATTTGCCATCTTGAAATTTGTCATTTTTAACATTTTTCACGGTGACACTTTTCATTTTTGACATTTAGCATTGTGACATTTGTCATTTGACACCTTAGACATTTGCCATCTTGAAATTTGTCATTTTTGACACTTTTCATTTTTGACATTTAGCATTGTGACATTTGTCATTTGACATCTTTGACATTTGCCATCTTGAAATTTGTCATTTTTGACATTTTTCATGGTGACACTTTTCATTTTTGACATTTAGCATTGTGACATTTGTCATTCGACATCTTGGACATTTGCCATCTTGAAATTTTTCATTTTTGATATTTTTCATGGTGACACTTTTCATTTTTGACATTTAGCATTGTGACATTTGTCATTTGACATCTTTGACATTTGCCATCTTGAAATTTGTTATTTTTGACATTTTTCATGGTGACACTTTTCATTTTTGACATTTAGCATTGTGACATTTGTCATTTGACATCTTTGACATTTGCCATCTTGAAATTTGTCATTTTTGACATTTTTCATGGTGACACTTTTCATTTTTGACATTTAGCATTGTGACATTTGTCATTTGACATCTTTGATATTTGCCATCTTGAAATTTGTCATTTTTGACATTTTTCATGGTGACACTTTTCATTTTTGACATTTAGCATTGTGACATTTGTCATTTGACATCTTTGACATTTGCCATCTTGAAATTTGTCATTTTTGACATTTTTCACGGTGACACTTTTCATTTTTGACATTTAGCATTGTGACATTTGTCATTTGACATCTTGGACATTTGCCATCTTGAAATTTGTCATTTTTGACATTTTTCATGGTGACACTTTTCATTTTTGACATTTAGCATTGTGACATTTGTCATTTGACATCTTGGACATTTGCCATCTTGAAATTTGTTATTTTTGACATTTAGCATTGTGACATTTGTCATTTGACATCTTTGATATTTGCCATCTTGAAATTTGTCATTTTTGACGTTTTTCATGGTGACACTTTTCATTTTTGACATTTAGCATTGTGACATTTGTCATTTGACATCTTTGACATTTGCCATCTTGAAATTTGTCATTTTTGACATTTTTCATGGTGACACTTTTCATTTTTGACATTTAGCATTGTGACATTTGTCATTTGACATCTTTGAGATTTGCCATCTTGAAATTTGGCATTTTTTACATTTAGCATTGTGACATTTGTCATTTGACATCTTGGACATTTGCCATCTTGAAATTTGTCATTTTTGACATTTTTCATGGTGACACTTATCATTTTTGACATTTAGCATTGTGACATTTGTCAGTTTTGACATTTGCCATCTTGAAATTTGTCATTTTTGACATTTTTCATGGTGACACTTTTCATTTTTGACATTTAGCATTGTGACATTTGTCATTTGACATCTTTGACATTTGCCATCTTGAAATTTGTTCTTTTTGACATTTTTCATGGTGACACTTTTCATTTTTGACATTTAGCATTGTGACATTTGTCATTTGACATCTTTGTCATTTGCCATCTTGAAATTTGTCATTTTTGACATTTTTCATGGTGACACTTTTCATTTTTGACATTTAGCATTGTGACATTTGTCATTTGACATCTTTGACATTTGCCATCTTGAAATTTGTCATTTTTGACATTTGGCATTGTGACATTTGTCATTTGACATCTTGGACATTTGCTATCTTGAAATTTGTCATTTTTGACATTTTTCATGGTGACACTTATCATTTTTGACATTTAGCATTGTGACATTTGTCAGTTTTGACATTTGCCATCTTGAAATTTGTCATTTTTGACATTTTCATGGTGACACTTTTTATTTTTGACATTTAGCATTGTGACATTTGTCATTTGACATCTTCGACATTTGCCATCTTGAAATTTGTTATTTTTGACATTTTTCATGGTGACACTTTTCATTTTTGACATTTAGCATTGTGACATTTGTCATTTGCCATCTTGAAATTTGTCATTTTTGTTATTTTTCATGGTGACACTTTTCATTTTTGACATTTAGCATTGTGACATTTGTCATTTGACATCTTTGACATTTGCCATCTTGAAATTTGTTATTTCTGACATTTTTCAAGGTGACATTTTTCATTTTTGACATTTAGCATTGTGACATTTGTCATTTGACATCTTTGACATTTGCCATCTTGAAATTTGTCATTTTTGACATTTTTCATGGTGACACTTTTCATTTTTGACATTTAGCATTGTGACATTTGTCATTTGACATCTTTGACATTTGCCATCTTGAAATTTGTTATTTTTGACATTTTTCATGGTGACACTTTTCATTTTTGACATTTAGCATTGTGACATTTGTCATTTGACATCTTTGACATTTGCCATCTTGAAATTTGTCATTTTTGACATTTTTCATGGTGACACTTTTCATTTTTGACATTTAGCATTGTGACATTTGTCATTTGACATCTTTGACATTTGCCATCTTGAAATTTGTCATTTTTGACATTTAGCATTGTGACATTTGTCATTTGACATCTTGGACATTTGCTATCTTGAAATTTGTCATTTTTGACATTTTTCATGGTGACACTTATCATTTTTGACATTTAGCATTGTGACATTTGTCAGTTTTGACATTTGCCATCTTGAAATTTGTCATTTTTGACATTTTTCATGGTGACACTTTTCATTTTTGACATTTAGCATTGTGACATTTGTCATTTGACATCTTTGACATTTGCCATCTTGAAATTTGTTATTTTTGACATTTTTCATGGTGACACTTTTCATTTTTGACATTTAGCATTGTGACATTTGTCATTTGACATCTTTGACATTTGCCATCTTGAAATTTGTCATTTTTGACATTTTTCATGGTAACACTTTTCATTTTTGACATTTAGCATTGTGACATTTGTCATTTGACATCTTTGACATTTGCCATCTTGAAATTTGTTATTTCTGACATTTTTCAAGGTGACACTTTTCATTTTTGACATTTAGCATTGTGACATTTGTCATTTGACATCTTTGACATTTGCCATCTTGAAATTTGTCATTTTTGACATTTTTCATGGTGACACTTTTCATTTTTGACATTTAGCATTGTGACATTTGTCATTTGACATCTTTGACATTTGCCATCTTGAAATTTGTTATTTTTGACATTTTTCATGGTGACACTTTTCATTTTTGACATTTAGCATTGTGACATTTAGCATTGTGACATTTGTCATTTGACATCTTTGACATTTGCCATCTCGAAATTTGTCATATTTGACATTTTTCATGGTGACACTTTTCATTTTTGACATTTAGCATTGTGACATTTGTCATTTGACATCTTTGACATTTGCCATCTTGAAATTTGTCATTTTTGACATTTAGCATTGTGACATTTGTCATTTGACATCTTGGACATTTGCTATCTTGAAATTTGTCATTTTTGACATTTTTCATGGTGACACTTATCATTTTTGACATTTAGCATTGTGACATTTGTCAGTTTTGACATTTGCCATCTTAAAATTTGTCATTTTTGACATTTTTCATGGTGACACTTTTCATTTTTGACATTTAGCATTGTGACATTTGTCATTTGACATCTTTGACATTTGCCATCTTGAAATTTGTCATTTTTGACATTTAGCATTGTGACATTTAGCATTGTGACATTTGTCATTTGACATCTTGGACATTTGCCATCTTGAAATTTGTCATTTTTGACATTTTTCATGGTGACACTTTTCATTTTTGACATTTAGCATTGTGACATTTGTCATTTGACATCTTGGACATTTGCCATCTTGAAATTTGTCATTTTTGACATTTAGCATTGTGACATTTGTCATTTGACATCTTTGATATTTGCCATCTTGAAATTTGTCATTTTTGACATTTTTCATGGTGACACTTTTCATTTTTGACATTTAGCATTGTGACATTTGTCATTTGACATCTTTGACATTTGCCATCTTGAAATTTGTCATTTTTGACATTTTTCATGGTGACACTTTTCATTTTTGACATTTAGCATTGTGACATTTGTCATTTGACATCTTTGAGATTTGCCATCTTGAAATTTGTCATTTTTTACATTTAGCATTGTGACATTTGTCATTTGACATCTTGGACATTTGCCATCTTGAAATTTGTCATTTTTGACATTTTTCATGGTGACACTTATCATTTTTGACATTTAGCATTGTGACATTTGTCAGTTTTGACATTTGCCATCTTGAAATTTGTCATTTTTGACATTTTTCATGGTGACACTTTTCATTTTTGACATTTAGCATTGTGACATTTGTCATTTGACATCTTTGACATTTGCCATCTTGAAATTTGCTATTTTTGACATTTTTCATGGTGACACTTTTCATTTTTGACATTTAGCATTGTGACATTTGTCATTTGACATCTTTGACATTTGTAATCTTGAAATTTGTCATTTTTGACATTTTTCATGGTGACACTTTTCATTTTTGACATTTAGCATTGTGACATTTGTCATTTGACATCTTTGACATTTGCCATCTTGAAATTTGTCATTTTTGACATTTAGCATTGTGACATTTGTCATTTGACATCTTGGACATTTGCTATCTTAAAATTTGTCATTTTTGACATTTTTCATGGTGACACTTATCATTTTTGACATTTAGCATTGTGACATTTGTCAGTTTTGACATTTGCCATCTTGAAATTTGTCATTTTTGACATTTTTCATGATGACACTTTTCATTTTTGACATTTAGCATTGTGACATTTGTCATTTGACATCTTTGACATTTGCCATCTTGAAATTTGTTATTTTTGACATTTTTCATGGTGACACTTTTCATTTTTGACATTTAGCATTGTGACATTTGTCATTTGACATCTTTGACATTTGCCATCTTGAAATTTGTCATTTTTGACATTTTTCATGGTGACACTTTTCATTTTTGACATTTAGCATTGTGACATTTGTCATTTGACATCTTTGACATTTGCCATCTTGAAATTTGTTATTTCTGACATTTTTCAAGGTGACACTTTTCATTTTTGACATTTAGCATTGTGACATTTGTCATTTGACATCTTTGACATTTGCCATCTTGAAATTTGTCATTTTTGACATTTTTCATGGTGACACTTTTCATTTTTGACATTTAGCATTGTGACATTTGTTATTTGACATCTTTGACATTTGCCATCTTGAAATTTGTCATTTTTGACATTTAGCATTGTGACATTTGTCATTTGACATCTTTGACATTTGCCATCTTGAAATTTGTCATTTTTGACATTTTTCATGGTGACACTTTTCATTTTTGACATTTAGCATTGTGACATTTGTCATATTCGACATCTTTGACATTTGCCATCTTGAAATTTTTCATTTTTGACATTTTTCATGGTGACACTTTTCATTTTTGACATTTAGCATTGTAACATTTGTCATTTGACATCTTTGACATTTGCCATCTTAAAATTTGTCATTATTGACATTTTTCATGGGGACACTTTTAATTTTTGACATTTAGCATTGTGACATTTGTCATTTGACATCTTTGACATTTGACATCTTGAAATTTGTCATTTTTGACATTTTTCATGGTGACACTTTTTATTTTTGACATTTAGCATTGTGACATTTGTCATTTGACATCTTTGACATTTGCCATCTTGAAATTTGTCATTTTTGACATTTTTCACGGTGACACTTTTCATTTTTGACATTTAGCATTGTGACATTTGTCATTTGACACCTTAGACATTTGCCATCTTGAAATTTGTCATTTTTGACACTTTTCATTTTTGACATTTAGCATTGTGACATTTGTCATTTGACATCTTTGACATTTGCCATCTTGAAATTTGTCATTTTTGACATTTTTCATGGTGACACTTTTCATTTTTGACATTTAGCATTGTGACATTTGTCATTCGACATCTTGGACATTTGCCATCTTGAAATTTGTCATTTTTGATATTTTTCATGGTGACACTTTTCATTTTTGACATTTAGCATTGTGACATTTGTCATTTGACATCTTTGACATTTGCCATCTTGAAATTTGTCATTTTTGACATTTTTCATGGTGACACTTTTCATTTTTGACATTTAGCATTGTGACATTTGTCATTTGACATTTTTGACATTTGCCATCTTGAAATTTGTCATTTTTGACATTTAGCATTGTGACATTTGTCATTTGACATCTTGGACATTTGCCATCTTGAAATTTGTCATTTTTGACATTTTTCATGGTGACACTTATCATTTTTGACATTAAGCATTGTGACATTTGTCAGTTTTGACATTTGCCATCTTGAAATTTGTCATTTTTGACATTTTTCATGGTGACACTTTTCATTTTTGACATTTAGCATTGTGACATTTGTCATTTGACATCTTTGACATTTGCCATCTTGAAATTTGTTATTTTTGACATTTTTCATGGTGACACTTTTTATTTTTGACATTTAGCATTGTGACATTTGTCATTTGACATCTTTGACATTTGCCATCTTGAAATTTGTCATTTTTGACATTTTTCATGGTGACACTTTTCATTTTTGACATTTAGCATTGTGACATTTGTCATTTGACATCTTTGACATTTGCCATCTTGAAATTTGTCATTTTTGACATTTAGCATTGTGACATTTGTCATTTGACATCTTTGATATTTGCCATCTTGAAATTTGTCATTTTTGACATTTTTTATGGCGACACTTTTCATTTTTGACATTTAGCATTGTAACATTTGTCATTTGACATCTTTGACATTTGCCATCTTAAAATTTGTCATTTTTGACATTTTTCATGGTGACACTTTTCATTTTTGACATTTATCATTGTGACATTTGTCATATTCGACATCTTTGACATTTGCCATCTTGAAATTTGTCATTTTTGACATTTTTCATGGTGACACTTTTCATTTTTGACATTTAGCATTGTGACATTTGTCATTTGACATCTTTGACATTTGTCATCTTGAAATTTGTCATTATTGACATTTTTCATGGGGACACTTTTCATTTTTGACATTAAGCATTGTGACATTTGTCATTTGACATCTTTGACATTTGCCATCTTGAAATTTGTCATTTTTGACATTTTTCATGGTGACACTTTTCATTTTTGACATTTAGCATTGTGACATTTGTCATTTGACATCTTTGACATTTGCCATCTTGAAATTTGTCATTTTTGACATTTAGCATTGTGACATTTGTCATTTGACATCTTTGATATTTGCCATCTTGAAATTTGTCATTTTTGACATTTTTTATGGCGACACTTTTCATTTTTGACATTTAGCATTGTAACATTTGTCATTTGACATCTTTGACATTTGCCATCTTGAAATTTGTCATTTTTGACATTTTTCATGGTGACACTTTTCATTTTTGACATTTAGCATTGTGACATTTGTCATTCGACATCTTGGACATTTGCCATCTTGAAATTTGTCATTTTTGATATTTTTCATGGTGACACTTTTCATTTTTGACATTTAGCATTGTGACATTTGTCATTTGACATCTTTGACATTTGCCATCTTGAAATTTGTCATTTTTGACATTTTTCATGGTGACACTTTTCATTTTTGACATTTAGCATTGTGACATTTGTCATTTGACATTTTTGACATTTGCCATCTTGAAATTTGTCATTTTTGACATTTAGCATTGTGACATTTGTCATTTGACATCTTGGACATTTGCCATCTTGAAATTTGTCATTTTTGACATTTTTCATGGTGACACTTTTCATTTTTGACATTTAGCATTGTGACATTTGTCATTTGACATCTTGGACATTTGCCATCTTGAAATTTGTCATTTTTGACATTTAGCATTGTGACATTTGTCATTTGACATCTTTGATATTTGCCATCTTGAAATTTGTCATTTTTGACATTTTTCATGGTGACACTTTTCATTTTTGAGATTTAGCATTGTGACATTTGTCATTTGACATCTTTGACATTTGCCATCTTGAAATTTGTCATTTTTGACATTTTTCATGGTGACACTTTTCATTTTTGACATTTAGCATTGTGACATTTGTCATTTGACATCTTTGAGATTTGCCATCTTGAAATTTGTCATTTTTTACATTTAGCATTGTGACATTTGTCATTTGACATCTTGGATATTTGCCATCTTGAAATTTGTCATTTTTGACATTTTTCATGGTGACACTTATCATTTTTGACATTTAGCATTGTGACATTTGTCAGTTTTGACATTTGCCATCTTGAAATTTGTCATTTTTGACATTTTTCATGGTGACACTTTTCATTTTTGACATTTAGCATTGTGACATTTGTCATTTGACATCTTTGACATTTGCCATCTTGAAATTTGCTATTTTTGACATTTTTCATGGTAACACTTTTCATTTTTGACATTTAGCATTGTGACATTTGTCATTTGACATCTTTGACATTTGTAATCTTGAAATTTGTCATTTTTGACATTTTTCATGGTGACACTTTTCATTTTTGACATTTAGCATTGTGACATTTGTCATTTGACATCTTTGACATTTGCCATCTTGAAATTTGTCATTTTTGACATTTAGCATTGTGACATTTGTCATTTGACATCTTGGACATTTGCTATCTTAAAATTTGTCATTTTTGACATTTTTCATGGTGACACTTATCATTTTTGACATTTAGCATTGTGACATTTGTCAGTTTTGACATTTGCCATCTTGAAATTTGTCATTTTTGACATTTTTCATGATGACACTTTTCATTTTTAACATTTAGCATTGTGACATTTGTCATTTGACATCTTTGACATTTGCCATCTTGAAATTTGTTATTTTTGACATTTTTCATGGTGACACTTTTCATTTTTGACATTTAGCATTGTGACATTTGTCATTTGACATCTTTGACATTTGCCATCTTGAAATTTGTCATTTTTGACATTTTTCATGGTGACACTTTTCATTTTTGACATTTAGCATTGTGACATTTGTCATTTGACATCTTTGACATTTGCCATCTTGAAATTTGTCATTTTTGACATTTTTCATGGTGACACTTTTCATTTTTGACATTTAGCATTGTGACATTTGTCATTCGACATCTTGGACATTTGCCATCTTGAAATTTGTCATTTTTGATATTTTTCATGGTGACACTTTTCATTTTTGACATTTAGCATTGTGACATTTGTCATTTGACATCTTTGACATTTGCCATCTTGAAATTTGTCATTTTTGACATTTAGCATTGTGACATTTGTCATTTGACATCTTGGACATTTGCCATCTTAAAATTTGTCATTTTTGACATTTTTCATGGTGACACTTATCATTTTTGACATTTAGCATTGTGACATTTGTCAGTTTTGACATTTGCCATCTTGAAATTTGTCATTTTTGACATTTTTCATGGTGACACTTTTCATTTTTGACATTTAGCATTGTGACATTTGTCATTTGACATCTTTGACATTTGCCATGTTGAAATTTGTTATTTTTGACATTTTTCATGGTGACACTTTTTATTTTTGACATTTAGCATTGTGACATTTGTCATTTGACATCTTTGACATTTGCCATCTTGAAATTTGTCATTTTTGACATTTTTCATGGTGACACTTTTCATTTTTGACATTTAGCATTGTGACATTTGTCATTTGACATCTTTGACATTTGCCATCTTGAAATTTGTCATTTTTGACATTTAGCATTGTGACATTTGTCATTTGACATCTTTGATATTTGCCATCTTGAAATTTGTCATTTTTGACATTTTTTATGGCGACACTTTTCATTTTTGACATTTAGCATTGTAACATTTGTCATTTGACATCTTTGACATTTGCCATCTTAAAATTTGTCATTTTTGACATTTTTCATGGTGACACTTTTCATTTTTGACATTTATCATTGTGACATTTGTCATATTCGACATCTTTGACATTTGCCATCTTGAAATTTGTCATTTTTGACATTTTTCATTTTTGACATTTAGCATTGTGACATTTGTCATTTGACATCTTTGACATTTGTCATCTTGAAATTTGTCATTATTGACATTTTTCATGGGGACACTTTTCATTTTTGACATTAAGCATTGTGACATTTGTCATTTGACATCTTTGACATTTGCCATCTTGAAATTTGTCATTTTTGACATTTTTCATGGTGACACTTTTCATTTTTGACATTTAGCATTGTGACATTTGTCATTTGACATCTTTGACATTTGCCATCTTGAAATTTGTCATTTTTGACATTTAGCATTGTGACATTTGTCATTTGACATCTTTAATATTTGCCATCTTGAAATTTGTCATTTTTGACATTTTTTATGGCGACACTTTTCATTTTTGACATTTAGCATTGTAACATTTGTCATTTGACATCTTTGACATTTGCCATCTTGAAATTTGTCATTTTTGACATTTTTCATGGTGACACTTTTCATTTTTGACATTTAGCATTGTGACATTTGTCATTCGACATCTTGGACATTTGCCATCTTGAAATTTGTCATTTTTGATATTTTTCATGGTGACACTTTTCATTTTTTACATTTAGCATTGTGACATTTGTCATTTGACATCTTTGACATTTGCCATCTTGAAATTTGTCATTTTTGACATTTTTCATGGTGACACTTTTCATTTTTGACATTTAGCATTGTGACATTTGTCATTTGACATTTTTGACATTTGCCATCTTGAAATTTGTCATTTTTGACATTTAGCATTGTGATATTTGTCATTTGACATCTTGGACATTTGCCATCTTGAAATTTGTCATTTTTGACATTTTTCATGGTGACACTTATCATTTTTGACATTTAGCATTGTGACATTTGTCAGTTTTGACATTTGCCATCTTAAAATTTGTCATTTTTGACATTTTTCATGGTGACACTTTTCATTTTTGACATTTAGCATTGTGACATTTGTCATTTGACATCTTTGGCATTTGCCATCTTGAAATTTGTCATTTTTGACATTTAGCATTGTGACATTTGTCATTTGACATCTTGGACATTTGCCATCTTGAAATTTGTCATTTTTGACATTTTTCATGGTGACACTTTTCATTTTTTACATTTAGCATTGTGACATTTGTCATTTGACATCTTGGACATTTGCCATCTTGAAATTTGTCATTTTTGACATTTAGCATTGTGACATTTGTCATTTGACATCTTTGATATTTGCCATCTTGAAATTTGTCATTTTTGACATTTTTCATGGTGACACTTTTCATTTTTGACATTTAGCATTGTGACATTTGTCATTTGACATCTTTGACATTTGCCATCTTGAAATTTGTCATTTTTGACATTTTTCATGGTGACACTTTTTATTTTTGACATTTAGCATTGTGACATTTGTCATTTGACATCTTTGAGATTTGCCATCTTGAAATTTGTCATTTTTTACATTTAGCATTGTGACATTTGTCATTTGACATCTTGGACATTTGCCATCTTGAAATTTGTCATTTTTGACATTTTTCATGGTGACACTTATCATTTTTGACATTTAGCATTGTGACATTTGTCAGTTTTGACATTTGCCATCTTGAAATTTGTCATTTTTGACATTTTTCATGGTGACACTTTTCATTTTTGACATTTAGCATTGTGACATTTGTCATTTGACATCTTTGACATTTGCCATCTTGAAATTTGCTATTTTTGACATTTTTCATGGTGACACTTTTCATTTTTGACATTTAGCATTGTGACATTTGTCATTTGACATCTTGGACATTTGCCATCTTGAAATTTGTCATTTTTGACATTTTTCATGGTGACACTTTTCATTTTTGACATTTAGCATTGTGACATTTGTTATTTGACATCTTTGACATTTGCCATCTTGAAATTTGTCATTTTTGACATTTAGCATTGTGACATTTGTCATTTGACATCTTTGACATTTGCCATCTTGAAATTTGTCATTTTTGACATTTTTCATGGTGACACTTTTCATTTTTGACATTTAGCATTGTGACATTTGTCATATTCGACATCTTTGACATTTGCCATCTTGAAATTTTTCATTTTTGACATTTTTCATGGTGACACTTTTCATTTTTGACATTTAGCATTGTAACATTTGTTATTTGACATCTTTGACATTTGCCATCTTAAAATTTGTCATTATTGACATTTTTCATGGGGACACTTTTAATTTTTGACATTTAGCATTGTGACATTTGTCATTTGACATCTTTGACATTTGACATCTTGAAATTTGTCATTTTTGACGTTTTTCATGGTGACACTTTTTATTTTTGACATTTAGCATTGTGACATTTGTCATTTGACATCTTTGACATTTGCCATCTTGAAATTTGTCATTTTTGACATTTTTCACGGTGACACTTTTCATTTTTGACATTTAGCATTGTGACATTTGTCATTTGACACCTTAGACATTTGCCATCTTGAAATTTGTCATTTTTGACACTTTTCATTTTTGACATTTAGCATTGTGACATTTGTCATTTGACATCTTTGACATTTGCCATCTTGAAATTTGTCATTTTTGACATTTTTCATGGTGACACTTTTTATTTTTGACATTTAGCATTGTGACATTTGTCATTCGACATCTTGGACATTTGCCATCTTGAAATTTGTCATTTTTGATATTTTTCATGGTGACACTTTTCATTTTTGACATTTAGCATTGTGACATTTGTCATTTGACATCTTTGACATTTGCCATCTTGAAATTTGTCATTTTTGACATTTTTCATGGTGACACTTTTCATTTTTGACATTTAGCATTGTGACATTTGTCATTTGACATTTTTGACATTTGCCATCTTGAAATTTGTTATTTTTGACATTTAGCATTGTGACATTTGTCATTTGACATCTTGGACATTTGCCATCTTGAAATTTGTCATTTTTGACATTTTTCATGGTGACACTTATCATTTTTGACATTTAGCATTGTGACATTTGTCAGTTTTGACATTTGCCATCTTGAAATTTGTCATTTTTGACATTTTTCATGGTGACACTTTTCATTTTTGACATTTAGCATTGTGACATTTGTCATTTGACATCTTTGACATTTGCCATCTTGAAATTTGTTATTTTTGACATTTTTCATGGTGACACTTTTTATTTTTGACATTTAGCATTGTGACATTTGTCATTTGACATCTTTGACATTTGCCATCTTGAAATTTGTCATTTTTGACATTTTTCATGGTGACACTTTTCATTTTTGACATTTAGCATTGTGACATTTGTCATTTGACATCTTTGACATTTGCCATCTTGAAATTTGTCATTTTTGACATTTTTCATGGTGACACTTTTCATTTTTGACATTTAGCATTGTGACATTTGTCATTTGACATTTTTGACATTTGCCATCTTGAAATTTGTCATTTTTGACATTTAGCATTGTGACATTTGTCATTTGACATCTTTGACATTTGCCATCTTGAAATTTGTCATTTTTGACATTTAGCATTGTGACATTTGTCATTTGACATCTTTGATATTTGCCATCTTGAAATTTGTCATTTTTGACATTTTTTATGGCGACACTTTTCATTTTTGACATTTAGCATTGTAACATTTGTCATTTGACATCTTTGACATTTGCTATCTTAAAATTTGTCATTTTTGACATTTTTCATGGTGACACTTTTCATTTTTGACATTTATCATTGTGACATTTGTCATATTCGACATCTTTGACATTTGCCATCTTGAAATTTGTCATTTTTGACATTTTTCATGGTGACACTTTTCATTTTTGACATTTAGCATTGTGACATTTGTCATTTGACATCTTTGACATTTGTCATCTTGAAATTTGTCATTATTGACATTTTTCATGGGGACACTTTTCATTTTTGACATTAAGCATTGTGACATTTGTCATTTGACATCTTTGACATTTGCCATCTTGAAATTTGTCATTTTTGACATTTTTCATGGTGACACTTTTCATTTTTGACATTTAGCATTGTGACATTTGTCATTTGACATCTTTGACATTTGCCATCTTGAAATTTGTCATTTTTGACATTTAGCATTGTGACATTTGTCATTTGACATCTTTGATATTTGCCATCTTGAAATTTGTCATTTTTGACATTTTTTATGGCGACACTTTTCATTTTTGACATTTAGCATTGTAACATTTGTCATTTGACATCTTTGACATTTGCCATCTTGAAATTTGTCATTTTTGACATTTTTCATGGTGACACTTTTCATTTTTGACATTTAGCATTGTGACATTTGTCATTCGACATCTTGGACATTTGCCATCTTGAAATTTGTCATTTTTGATATTTTTCATGGTGACACTTTTCATTTTTGACATTTAGCATTGTGACATTTGTCATTTGACATCTTTGACATTTGCCATCTTGAAATTTGTCATTTTTGACATTTTTCATGGTGACACTTTTCATTTTTGACATTTAGCATTGTGACATTTGTCATTTGACAGTTCTGACATTTGCCATCTTGAAATTTGTCATTTTTGACATTAAGCATTGTGACATTTGTCATTTGACATCTTGGACATTTGCCATCTTGAAATTTGTCATTTTTGACATTTTTCATGGTGACACTTATCATTTTTGACATTTAGCATTGTGACATCTGTCAGTTTTGACATTTGCCATCTTAAAATTTGTCATTTTTGACATTTTTCATGGTGACACTTTTCATTTTTGACATTTAGCATTGTGACATTTGTCATTTGACATCTTTGACATTTGCCATCTTGAAATTTGTCATTTTTGACATTTAGCATTGTGACGTTTGTCATTTGACATCTTGGACATTTGCCATCTTGAAATTTGTCATTTTTCACATTTTTCATGGTGACACTTTTCATTTTTGACATTTAGCATTGTGACATTTGTCATTTGACATCTTGGACATTTGCCATCTTGAAATTTGTCATTTTTGACATTTAGCATTGTGACATTTGTCATTTGACATCTTTGATATTTGCCATCTTGAAATTTGTCATTTTTGACATTTTTCATGGTGACACTTTTCATTTTTGACATTTAGCATTGTGACATTTGTCATTTGACATCTTTGACATTTGCCATCTTGAAATTTGTCATTTTTGACATTTTTCATGGTGACACTTTTCATTTTTGACATTTAGCATTGTGACATTTGTCATTTGACATCTTTGAGATTTGCCATCTTGAAATTTGTCATTTTTTACATTTAGCATTGTGACATTTGTCATTTGACATCTTGGACATTTGCCATCTTGAAATTTGTCATTTTTGACATTTTTCATGGTGACACTTATCATTTTTGACATTTAGCATTGTGACATTTGTCAGTTTTGACATTTGCCATCTTGAAATTTGTCATTTTTGACATTTTTCATGGTGACACTTTTCATTTTTGACATTTAGCATTGTGACATTTGTCATTTGACATCTTTGACATTTGCCATCTTGAAATTTGCTATTTTTGACATTTTTCATGGTGACACTTTTCATTTTTGACATTTAGCATTGTGACATTTGTCATTTGACATCTTTGACATTTGTAATCTTGAAATTTGTCATTTTTGACATTTTTCATGGTGACACTTTTCATTTTTGACATTTAGCATTGTGACATTTGTCATTTGACATCTTTGACATTTGCCATCTTGAAATTTGTCATTTTTGACATTTAGCATTGTGACATTTGTCATTTGACATCTTGGACATTTGCTATCTTAAAATTTGTCATTTTTGACATTTTTCATGGTGACACTTATCATTTTTGACATTTAGCATTGTGACATTTGTCAGTTTTGACATTTGCCATCTTGAAATTTGTCATTTTTGACATTTTTCATGATGACACTTTTCATTTTTGACATTTAGCATTGTGACATTTGTCATTTGACATCTTTGACATTTGCCATCTTGAAATTTGTTATTTTTGACATTTTTCATGGTGACACTTTTCATTTTTGACATTTAGCATTGTGACATTTGTCATTTGACATCTTTGACATTTGCCATCTTGAAATTTGTCATTTTTGACATTTTTCATGGTGACACTTTTCATTTTTGACATTTAGCATTGTGACATTTGTCATTTGACATCTTTGACATTTGCCATCTTGAAATTTGTCATTTTTGACATTTTTCATGGTGACACTTTTCATTTTTGACATTTAGCATTGTGACATTTGTCATTCGACATCTTGGACATTTGCCATCTTGAAATTTGTCATTTTTAATATTTTTCATGGTGATACTTTTCATTTTTGACATTTAGCATTGTGACATTTGTCATTTGACATCTTTGACATTTGCCATCTTGAAATTTGTCATTTTTGACATTTTTCATGGTGACACTTTTCATTTTTGACATTTAGCATTGTGACATTTGTCATTTGACATTTTTGACATTTGCCATCTTGAAATTTGTCATTTTTGACATTTAGCATTGTGACATTTGTCATTTGACATCTTGGACATTTGCCATCTTGAAATTTGTCATTTTTGACATTTTTCATGGTGACACTTATCATTTTTGACATTTAGCATTGTGACATTTGTCAGTTTTGACATTTGCCATCTTGAAATTTGTCATTTTTGACATTTTTCATGGTGACACTTTTCATTTTTGACATTTAGCATTGTGACATTTGTCATTTGACATCTTTGACATTTGCCATCTTGAAATTTGTTATTTTTGACATTTTTCATGGTGACACTTTTTATTTTTGACATTTAGCATTGTGACATTTGTCATTTGACATCTTTGACATTTGCCATCTTGAAATTTGTCATTTTTGACATTTTTCATGGTGACACTTTTCATTTTTGATATTTAGCATTGTGACATTTGTCATTTGACATCTTTGACATTTGCCATCTTGAAATTTGTCATTTTTGACATTTAGCATTGTGACATTTGTCATTTGACATCTTTGACATTTGCCATCTTGAAATTTGTCATTTTTGACATTTTTTATGGCGACACTTTTCATTTTTGACATTTAGCATTGTAACATTTGTCATTTGACATCTTTGACATTTGCCATCTTAAAATTTGTCATTTTTGACATTTTTCATGGTGAAACTTTTCATTTTTGACATTTATCATTGTGACATTTGTCATATTCGACATCTTTGACATTTGCCATCTTGAAATTTGTCATTTTTGACATTTTTCATGGTGACACTTTTCATTTTTGACATTTAGCATTGTGACATTTGTCATTTGACATCTTTGACATTTGTCATCTTGAAATTTGTCATTATTGACATTTTTCATGGGGACACTTTTCATTTTTGACATTAAGCATTGTGACATTTGTCATTTGACATCTTTGACATTTGCCATCTTGAAATTTGTCATTTTTGACATTTTTCATGGTGACACTTTTCATTTTTGACATTTAGCATTGTGACATTTGTCATTTGACATCTTTGACATTTGCCATCTTGAAATTTGTCATTTTTGACATTTAGCATTGTGACATTTGTCATTTGACATCTTTGATATTTGCCATCTTGAAATTTGTCATTTTTGACATTTTTTATGGCGACACTTTTCATTTTTGACATTTAGCATTGTAACATTTGTCATTTGACATCTTTGACATTTGCCATCTTGAAATTTGTCATTTTTGACATTTTTCATGGTGACACTTTTCATTTTTGACATTTAGCATTGTGACATTTGTCATTCGACATCTTGGACATTTGCCATCTTGAAATTTGTCATTTTTGATATTTTTCATGGTGACACTTTTCATTTTTGACATTTAGCATTGTGACATTTGTCATTTGACATCTTTGACATTTGCCATCTTGAAATTTGTCATTTTTGACATTTTTCATGGTGACACTTTTCATTTTTGACATTTAGCATTGTGACATTTGTCATTTGACATTTTTGACATTTGCCATCTTGAAATTTGTCATTTTTGACATTTAGCATTGTGACATTTGTCATTTGACATCTTGGACATTTGCCATCTTGAAATTTGTCATTTTTGACATTTTTCATGGTGACACTTATCATTTTTGACATTTAGCATTGTGACATTTGTCAGTTTTGACATTTGCCATCTTAAAATTTGTCATTTTTGACATTTTTCATGGTGACACTTTTCATTTTTGACATTTAGCATTGTGACATTTGTCATTTGACATCTTTGACATTTGCCATCTTGAAATTTGTCATTTTTGACATTTAGCATTGTGACATTTGTCATTTGACATCTTGGACATTTGCCATCTTGAAATTTGTCATTTTTGACATTTTTCATGGTGACACTTTTCATTTTTGACATTTAGCATTGTGACATTTGTCATTTGACATCTTGGACATTTGCCATCTTGAAATTTGTCATTTTTGACATTTAGCATTGTGACATTTGTCATTTGACATCTTTGATATTTGCCATCTTGAAATTTGTCATTTTTGACATTTTTCATGGTGACACTTTTCATTTTTGACATTTAGCATTGTGACATTTGTCATTTGACATCTTTGACATTTGCCATCTTGAAATTTGTCATTTTTGACATTTTTCATGGTGACACTTTTCATTTTTGACATTTAGCATTGTGACATTTGTCATTTGACATCTTTGAGATTTGCCATCTTGAAATTTGTCATTTTTTACATTTAGCATTGTGACATTTGTCATTTGACATCTTGGACATTTGCCATCTTGAAATTTGTCATTTTTGACATTTTTCATGGTGACACTTATCATTTTTGACATTTAGCATTGTGACATTTGTCAGTTTTGACATTTGCCATCTTGAAATTTGTCATTTTTGACATTTTTCATGGTGACACTTTTCATTTTTGACATTTAGCATTGTGACATTTGTCATTTGACATCTTTGACATTTGCCATCTTGAAATTTGCTATTTTTGACATTTTTCATGGTGACACTTTTCATTTTTGACATTTAGCATTGTGACATTTGTCATTTGACATCTTTGACATTTGTAATCTTGAAATTTGTCATTTTTGACATTTTTCATGGTGACACTTTTCATTTTTGACATTTAGCATTGTGACATTTGTCATTTGACATCTTTGACATTTGCCATCTTGAAATTTGTCATTTTTGACATTTAGCATTGTGACATTTGTCATTTGACATCTTGGACATTTGCTATCTTAAAATTTGTCATTTTTGACATTTCTCATGGTGACACTTATCATTTTTGACATTTAGCATTGTGACATTTGTCAGTTTTGACATTTGCCATCTTGAAATTTGTCATTTTTGACATTTTTCATGATGACACTTTTCATTTTTGACATTTAGCATTGTGACATTTGTCATTTGACATCTTTGACATTTGCCATCTTGAAATTTGTTATTTTTGACATTTTTCATGGTGACACTTTTCATTTTTGACATTTAGCATTGTGACATTTGTCATTTGACATCTTTGACATTTGCCATCTTGAAATTTGTCATTTTTGACATTTTTCATGGTGACACTTTTCATTTTTGACATTTAGCATTGTGACATTTGTCATTTGACATCTTTGACATTTGCCATCTTGAAATTTGTTATTTCTGACATTTTTCAAGGTGACACTTTTCATTTTTGACATTTAGCATTGTGACATTTGTCATTTGACATCTTTGAGATTTGCCATCTTGAAATTTGTCATTTTTTACATTTAGCATTGTGACATTTGTCATTTGACATCTTGGACATTTGCCATCTTGAAATTTGTCATTTTTGACATTTTTCATGGTGACACTTATCATTTTTGACATTTAGCATTGTGACATTTGTCAGTTTTGACATTTGCCATCTTGAAATTTGTCATTTTTGACATTTTTCATGGTGACACTTTTCATTTTTGACATTTAGCATTGTGACATTTGTCATTTGACATCTTTGACATTTGCCATCTTGAAATTTGCTATTTTTGACATTTTTCATGGTGACACTTTTCATTTTTGACATTTAGCATTGTGACATTTGTCATTTGACATCTTTGACATTTGTAATCTTGAAATTTGTCATTTTTGACATTTTTCATGGTGACACTTTTCATTTTTGACATTTAGCATTGTGACATTTGTCATTTGACATCTTTGACATTTGCCATCTTGAAATTTGTCATTTTTGACATTTAGCATTGTGACATTTGTCATTTGACATCTTGGACATTTGCTATCTTAAAATTTGTCATTTTTGACATTTCTCATGGTGACACTTATCATTTTTGACATTTAGCATTGTGACATTTGTCAGTTTTGACATTTGCCATCTTGAAATTTGTCATTTTTGACATTTTTCATGATGACACTTTTCATTTTTGACATTTAGCATTGTGACATTTGTCATTTGACATCTTTGACATTTGCCATCTTGAAATTTGTTATTTTTGACATTTTTCATGGTGACACTTTTCATTTTTGACATTTAGCATTGTGACATTTGTCATTTGACATCTTTGACATTTGCCATCTTGAAATTTGTCATTTTTGACATTTTTCATGGTGACACTTTTCATTTTTGACATTTAGCATTGTGACATTTGTCATTTGACATCTTTGACATTTGCCATCTTGAAATTTGTTATTTCTGACATTTTTCAAGGTGACACTTTTCATTTTTGACATTTAGCATTGTGACATTTGTCATTTGACATCTTTGACATTTGCCATCTTGAAATTTGTCATTTTTGACATTTTTCATGGTGACACTTTTCATTTTTGACATTTAGCATTGTGACATTTGTTATTTGACATCTTTGACATTTGCCATCTTGAAATTTGTCATTTTTGACATTTAGCATTGTGACATTTGTCATTTGACATCTTTGACATTTGCCATCTTGAAATTTGTCATTTTTGACATTTTTCATGGTGACACTTTTCATTTTTGACATTTAGCATTGTGACATTTGTCATATTCGACATCTTTGACATTTGCCATCTTGAAATTTTTCATTTTTGACATTTTTCATGGTGACACTTTTCATTTTTGACATTTAGCATTGTAACATTTGTCATTTGACATCTTTGACATTTGCCATCTTAAAATTTGTCATTATTGACATTTTTCATGGGGACACTTTTAATTTTTGACATTTAGCATTGTGACATTTGTCATTTGACATCTTTGACATTTGACATCTTGAAATTTGTCATTTTTGACATTTTTCATGGTGACACTTTTTATTTTTGACATTTAGCATTGTGACATTTGTCATTTGACATCTTTGACATTTGCCATCTTGGAATTTGTCATTTTTGACATTTTTCACGGTGACACTTTTCATTTTTGACATTTAGCATTGTGACATTTGTCATTCGACATCTTGGACATTTGCCATCTTGAAATTTGTCATTTTTGATATTTTTCATGGTGACACTTTTCATTTTTGACATTTAGCATTGTGACATTTGTCATTTGACATCTTTGACATTTGCCATCTTGAAATTTGTTATTTTTGACATTTTTCATAGTGACACTTTTTATTTTTGACATTTAGCATTGTGACATTTGTCATTTGACACCTTAGACATTTGCCATCTTGAAATTTGTCATTTTTGACACTTTTCATTTTTGACATTTAGCATTGTGACATTTGTCATTTGACATCTTTGACATTTGCCATCTTGAAATTTGTCATTTTTGACATTTTTCATAGTGACACTTTTCATTTTTGACATTTAGCATTGTGACATTTGTCATTCGACATCTTGGACATTTGCCATCTTGAAATTTGTCATTTTTGATATTTTTCATGGTGACACTTTTCATTTTTGACATTTAGCATTGTGACATTTGTCATTTGACATCTTTGACATTTGCCATCTTGAAATTTGTCATTTTTGACATTTTTCATGGTGACACTTTTCATTTTTGACATTTAGCATTGTGACATTTGTCATTTGACATTTTTGACATTTGCCATCTTGAAATTTGTCATTTTTGACATTTAGCATTGTGACATTTGTCATTTGACATCTTGGACATTTGCCATCTTGAAATTTGTCATTTTTGACATTTTTCATGGTGACACTTATCATTTTTGACATTTAGCATTGTGACATTTGTCAGTTTTGACATTTGCCATCTTGAAATTTGTCATTTTTGACATTTTTCATGGTGACACTTTTCATTTTTGACATTTAGCATTGTGACATTTGTCATCTTTGACATTTGCCATCTTGAAATTTGTTATTTTTGACATTTTTCATGGTGACACTTTTTATTTTTGACATTTAGCATTGTGACATTTGTCATTTGACATCTTTGACATTAGCCATCTTGAAATTTGTCATTTTTGACATTTTTCATGGTGACACTTTTCATTTTTGACATTTAGCATTGTGACATTTGTCATTTGACATCTTTGACATTTGCCATCTTGAAATTTGTCATTTTTGACATTTAGCATTGTGACATTTGTCATTTGACATCTTTGATATTTGCCATCTTGAAATTTGTCATTTTTGACATTTTTTATGGCGACACTTTTCATTTTTGACATTTAGCATTGTAACATTTGTCATTTGACATCTTTGACATTTGCCATCTTAAAATTTGTCATTTTTGACATTTTTCATGGTGACACTTTTCATTTTTGACATTTAGCATTGTGACATTTGTCATTTGACATCTTTGACATTTGCCATCTTGAAATTTGTTATTTTTGACATTTTTCATGGTGACACTTTTTATTTTTGACATTTAGCATTGTGACATTTGTCATTTGACATCTTTGACATTTGCCATCTTGAAATTTGTCATTTTTGACATTTTTCATGGTGACACTTTTCATTTTTGACATTTAGCATTGTGACATTTGTCATTTGACATCTTTGACATTTGCCATCTTGAAATTTGTCATTTTTGACATTTAGCATTGTGACATTTGTCATTTGACATCTTTGATATTTGCCATCTTGAAATTTGTCATTTTTGACATTTTTTATGGCGACACTTTTCATTTTTGACATTTAGCATTGTAACATTTGTCATTTGACATCTTTGACATTTGCCATCTTAAAATTCGTCATTTTTGACATTTTTCATGGTGACACTTTTCATTTTTGACATTTATCATTGTGACATTTGTCATATTCGACATCTTTGACATTTGCCATCTTGAAATTTGTCATTTTTGACATTTTTCATGGTGACACTTTTCATTTTTGACATTTAGCATTGTGACATTTGTCATTTGACATCTTTGACATTTGTCATCTTGAAATTTGTCATTATTGACATTTTTCATGGGGACACTTTTCATTTTTGACATTAAGCATTGTGACATTTGTCATTTGACATCTTTGACATTTGCCATCTTGAAATTTGTCATTTTTGACATTTTTCATGGTGACACTTTTCATTTTTGACATTTAGCATTGTGACATTTGTCATTTGACATCTTTGACATCTGCCATCTTGAAATTTGTCATTTTTGACATTTTTCACGGTGACACTTTTCATTTTTGACATTTAGCATTGTGACATTTGTCATTTGACATCTTAGACATTTGCCATCTTGAAATTTGTCATTTTTGACACTTTTCATTTTTGACATTTAGCATTGTGACATTTGTCATTTGACATCTTTTACATTTGCCATTTTAAAATTTGTCATTTTTGACATTTTTCATGGTAACACTTTTCATTTTTGACATTTAGCATTGTGACATTTGTCATTTGACATCTTTGACATTTGTCATCTTGAAATTTGTCATTATTGACATTTTTCATGGGGACACTTTTTATTTTTGACATTAAGCATTGTGACATTTGTCATTTGACATCTTTGACATTTGCCATCTTGAAATTTGTCATTTTTGACATTTTTCATGGTGACACTTTTCATTTTTGACATTTAGCATTGTGACATTTGTCATTTGACATCTTTGACATTTGCCATCTTGAAATTTGTCATTTTTGACATTTTTCACGGTGACACTTTTCATTTTTGACAATTAGCATTGTGACATTTGTCATTTGACATCTTAGACATTTGCCATCTTGAAATTTGTCATTTTTGACACTTTTCATTTTTGACATTTAGCATTGTGATATTTGTCATTTGACATCTTTTACATTTGCCATCTTGAAATTTGTCATTTTTGACATTTTTCATGGTAACACTTTTCATTTTTGACATTTAGCATTGTGACATCTGTCATTTGACATCTTGGATATTTGCCATCTTGAAATTTGTCATTTTTGACATTTTTCATGGTGACACTTATCATTTTTGACATTTAGCATTGTGACATTTGTCAGTTTTGACATTTGCCATCTTGAAATTTGTCATTTTTGACATTTTTCACGGTGACACTTTTCATTTTTGACATTTAGCATTGTGACATTTGTCATTTGACATCTTAGACATTTGCCATCTTGAAATTTGTCATTTTTGACACTTTTTATTTTTGACATTTAGCATTGTGACATTTGTCATTTGTAAACTTTGACATTTGCCATCTTGAAATTTGTCATTTTTGACATTTTTCATGGTGACACTTTTCATTTTTGACATTTAGCATTGTGACATTTGTCATTTGATATCTTGGACATTTGCCATCTTGAAATTTGTCATTTTTAAAATTTTTCATGGTGACACTTATCATTTTTTACATTTAGCATTGTGATATTTGTCAGTTTTGACATTTGCCATCTTGAAATTTGTCATTTTTGACATTTTTCATGGTGACACTTTTCATTTTTGACATTTAGCATTGTGACATTTGTCATTTGACATCTTTGACATTTGCCATCTTGAAATTTGTTATTTTTGACATTTTTCATGGTGACACTTTTCATTTTTGACATTTAGCATTGTGACATTTGTCATTTGACATCTTTGACATTTGCCATCTTGAAATTGGTCATTTTTGACATTTTTCATGGTGACACTTTTCATTTTTGACATTTAGCATTGTGACATTTGTTATTTGACATCTTTGACATTTGCCATCTTAAAATTTGTCATTTTTGACATTTAGCATTGTGACATTTGTCATTTGACATCTTTGATATTTGCCATCTTGAAATTTGTCATTTTTGACATTTTCCATGGTGACACTTTTCATTTTTGACATTTAGCATTGTGACATTTGTCATTTGACATCTTTGACATTTGCCATCTTGAAATTTGTCATTTTTGACATTTTTCATGGTGACACTTTTCATTTTTGACATTAAGCATTGTGACATTTGTCATATTCGACATCTTTGACACTTGCCATCTTGAAATTTGTCATTTTTGACATTTTTCATGGTGACACTTTTCATTTTTGACATTTAGCATTGTGACATTTGTCATTTAACATCTTTGACATTTGCCATCTTGAAATTTGTCATTATTGACATTTTTCATGGGGACACTTTTCATTTTTGACATTTAGCATTGTGACATTTGTCATTTGACATCTTTGACATTTGCCATCTTGAAATTTGTCATTTTTGACATTTTTCATGGTGACACTTTTCATTTTTGACATTTAGCATTGTGACATTTGTCATTTGACATCTTTGACATTTGCCATCTTGAAATTTGTCATTTTTGACATTTTTCACGGTGACACTTTTTATTTTTGACATTTAGCATTGTGACATTTGTCATTTGACATCTTAGACATTTGCCATCTTGAAATTTGTCATTTTTGACACTTTTCATTTTTGACATTTAGCATTGTGACATTTGTCATTTGACATCTTTGACATTTGCCATCTTGAAATTTGTCATTTTTGACATTTTTCATGGTGACACTTTTCATTTTTGACATTTAGCATTGTGACATTTGTCATTTGACATCTTGGACATTTGCCATCTTGAAATTTGTCATTTTTGACATTTTTCATGGTGACACTTATCATTTTTGACATTTAGCATTGTGACATTTGTCAGTTTTGACATTTGCCATCTTGAAATTTGTCATTTTTGACATTTTTCATGGTGACACTTTTCATTTTTGACATTTAGCATTGTGACATTTGTCATTTGACATCTTTGACATTTGCCATCTTGAAATTTGTCATTTTTGACCTTTTTCATGGTGACACTTTTCATTTTTGACATTTAGCATTGTGACATTTGTCATTTGACATCTTTAACATTTGCCATCTTGAAATTTGTCATTTTTGACATTTTATGGTGACACTTTTCATTTTTGACATTTAGCATTGTGACATTTGTCATTTGACATCTTTGACATTTGCCATCTTGAAATTTGTTATTTTTGACATTTTTCATGGTGACACTTTTCATTTTTGACATTTAGCATTGTGACATTTGTCATTTGACATCTTTGACATTTGCCATCTTGAAATTTGTCATTTTTGACATTTTTTATGGTGACACTTTTCATTTTTGACATTTAGCATTATGACATTTGTCATTTGACATCTTTGACATTTGCCATCTTGAAATTTGTCATTTTTGACATTTAGCATTGTGACATTTGTCATTTGACATCTTGGACATTTGCCATCTTGAAATTTGTCATTTTTGAGATTTTTCACGGTGACACTTTTCATTTTTGACATTTGTCATTTGACATCTTAGACATTTGCCATCTTGAAATTTGTCATTTTTGACACTTTTCATTTTTGACATTTAGCATTGTGACATTTGTCATTTGACATCTTTTACTTTTGCCATCTTGAAATTTGTCATTTTTGACATTTTTCATGGTAACACTTTTCATTTTTGACATTTAGCATTGTGACATTTGTCATTTGACATCTTGGACATTTGCCATCTTAAAATTTGTCATTTTTGACATTTTTCATGGTGACACTTATCATTTTTGACATTTAGCATTGTGACATTTGTCATTTTTGACATTTTTTGCCATCTTGAAATTTGTCATTTTTGACATTTTTCACGGTGACACTTTTCATTTTTGACATTTAGCATTGTGACATTTGTCATTTGACATCTTAGACATTTGCCATCTTGAAATTTGTCATTTTTGACACTTTTTATTTTTGACATTTAGCATTGTGACATTTGTCATTTGACAACTTTGACATTTGCCATCTTGAAATTTGTCATTTTTGACATTTTTCATGGTGACACTTTTCATTTTTGACATTTAGCATTGTGACATTTGTCATTTGACATCTTGGACATTTGCCATCTTGAAATTTGTCATGGTGACACTTATCATTTTTGACATTCAGCATTGTGATATTTGTCAGTTTTGACATTTGCCATCTTGAAATTTGTCATTTTTGACATTTTTCATGGTGACACTTTTCATTTTTGACATTTAGCATTGTGACATTTGTCATTTGACATCTTTGACATTTGCCATCTTGAAATTTGTTATTTTTGTCATTTTTCATGGTGACACTTTTCATTTTTGACATTTAGCATTGTGACATTTGTCATTTGACATCTTTGACATTTGCCATTTTGAAATTTGTCATTTTTGACATTTTTCATGGTGACACTTTTCATTTTTGACATTTAGCATTGTGACATTTGTCATTTGACATCTTTGACATTTGCCATCTTAAAATTTGTCATTTTTGACATTTAGCATTGTGACATTTGTCATTTGACATCTTTGATATTTGCCATCTTGAAATTTGTCATTCTTGACATTTTTCATGGTGACACTTTTCATTTTTGACATTTAGCATTGTGACATTTGTCATTTGACATCTTTGACATTTGCCATCTTGAAATTTGTCATTTTTGACATTTTTCATGGTGACACTTTTCATTTTTGACATTAAGCATTGTGACATTTGTCATATTCGACATCTTTGACATTTGCCATCTTGAAATTTGTCATTTTTGACATTTTTCATGGTGACACTTTTCATTTTTGACATTTAGCATTGTGACATTTGTCATTTGACATCTTTGACATTTGCCATCTTGAAATTTGTCATTATTGACATTTTTCATGGGGACACTTTTCATTTTTGACATTTAGCATTGTGACATTTGTCATTTGACATCTTTGACATTTGCCATCTTGAAATTTGTCATTTTTGACATTTTTCATGGTGACACTTTTCATTTTTGACATTTAGCATTGTGACATTTGTCATTTGACATCTTTGACATTTGCCATCTTGAAATTTGTCATTTTTGACATTGTTCACGGTGACACTTTTCATTTTTGACATTTAGCATTATGACATTTGTCATTTGACATCTTAGACATTTGCCATCTTGAAATTTGTCATTTTTGACACTTTTCATTTTTGACATTTAGCATTGTGACATTTGTCATTTGACATCTTTGACATTTGCCATCTTGAAATTTGTCATTTTTGACATTTTTCATGGTGACACTTTTCATTTTTGACATTTAGCATTGTGACATTTGTCATTTGACATCTTTGACATTTGCCATCTTGAAATTTGTCATTTTTGACATTTTTCACGGTGACACTTTTCATTTTTGACATTTAGCATTATGACATTTGTCATTTGACATCTTAGACATTTGCCATCTTGAAATTTGTCATTTTTGACACTTTTCATTTTTGACATTTAGCATTGTGACATTTGTCATTTGACATCTTTGACATTTGCCATCTTGAAATTTGTCATTTTTGACATTTTTCATGGTGACACTTTTCATTTTTGACATTTAGCATTGTGACATTTGTCATTTGACATCTTGGACATTTGCCATCTTGAAATTTGTCATTTTTGACATTTTTCACGGTGACACTTTTCATTTTTGACATTTAGCATTATGACATTTGTCATTTGACATCTTAGACATTTGCCATCTTGAAATTTGTCATTTTTGACACTTTTCATTTTTGACATTTAGCATTGTGACATTTGTCATTTGACATCTTTGACATTTGCCATCTTGAAATTTGTCATTTTTGACATTTTTCATGGTGACACTTTTCATTTTTGACATTTAGCATTGTGACATTTGTCATTTGACATCTTTGACATTTGCCATCTTGAAATTTGTCATTTTTGACATTTTTCACGGTGACACTTTTCATTTTTGACATTTAGCATTATGACATTTGTCATTTGACATCTTAGACATTTGCCATCTTGAAATTTGTCATTTTTGACACTTTTCATTTTTGACATTTAGCATTGTGACATTTGTCATTTGACATCTTTGACATTTGCCATCTTGAAATTTGTCATTTTTGACATTTTTCATGGTGACACTTTTCATTTTTGACATTTAGCATTGTGACATTTGTCATTTGACATCTTGGACATTTGCCATCTTGAAATTTGTCATTTTTGACATTTTTCACGGTGACACTTTTCATTTTTGACATTTAGCATTATGACATTTGTCATTTGACATCTTAGACATTTGCCATCTTGAAATTTGTCATTTTTGACACTTTTCATTTTTGACATTTAGCATTGTGACATTTGTCATTTGACATCTTTGACATTTGCCATCTTGAAATTTGTCATTTTTGACATTTTTCATGGTGACACTTTTCATTTTTGACATTTAGCATTGTGACATTTGTCATTTGACATCTTTGACATTTGCCATCTTGAAATTTGTCATTTTTGACATTTTTCATGGTGACACTTTTCATTTTTGACATTTAGCATTGTGACATTTGTCATTTGACATCTTTGACATTTGCCATCTTGAAATTTGTCATTTTTGACATTTTTCATGGTGACACTTTTCATTTTTGACATTTAGCATTGTGACATTTGTCATTTGACATCTTTGACATTTGCCATCTTGAAATTTGTCATTTTTGACATTTTTCATGGTGACACTTTTCATTTTTGACATTTAGCATTGTGACATTTGTCATTTGACATCTTTGACATTTGTCATCTTGAAATTTGTCATTATTGATATTTTTCATGGGTACACTTTTCATTTTTGACATTAAGCATTGTGACATTTGTCATTTGACATCTTTGACATTTGCCATCTTGAAATTTGTCATTTTTGACATTTTTCATGGTGACACTTTTCATTTTTGACATTTAGCATTGTGACATTTGTCATTTGACATCTTTGACATTTGCCATCTTGAAATTTGTCATTTTTGACATTTAGCATTTTGACATTTGTCATTTGACATCTTGGACATTTGCCATCTTGAAATTTGTCATTTTTGACATTTTT
The DNA here is from genome assembly GCA_964028335.1 of Altica lythri. NCBI lineage: Eukaryota > Metazoa > Arthropoda > Insecta > Coleoptera > Chrysomelidae > Altica > Altica lythri. The sequence goes on along the minus strand of OZ034800.1, from coordinate 8,180,768 downwards.
CATGATGACACTTATCATTTTTGACATTTAGCATTGTGATATTTGTCAGTTTTGATATTTGCCATCTTGAAATTTGTCATTTTTGACATTTTTCATGGTGACACTTTTCATTTTTGACATTTAGCATTGTGACATTTGTCATTTGACATCTTTGACATTTGCCATCTTGAAATTTGTTATTTTTGACATTTTTCACGGTGACACTTTTCATTTTTGACATTTAGCATTGTGACATTTGTCATTTGACATCTTTGACATTTGCCATCTTGAAATTTGTCATTTTTGACATTTTTCATGGTGACACTTTTCATTTTTGACATTTAGCATTGTGACATTTGTCATTTGACATCTTTGACATTCGCCATCTTAAAATTTGTTATTTTTGACATTTTTCATGGTGACACTTTTCATTTTTGACATTTAGCATTGTGACATTTGTCATTTGACATCTTTGACATTTGCCATCTTGAAATTTGTCATTTTTGACATTTAGCATTGTGACATTTGTCATTTGACATCTTGGACATTTGCCATCTTGAAATTTGTCATTTTTGACATTTTTCATGGTGACACTTATCATTTTTGACATTTAGCATTATGACATTTGTCAGTTTTGACATTTGCCATTTTAAAATTTGTCATTTTTGACATTTTTCATGGTGACACTTTTCATTTTTGACATTTAGCATTGTGACATTTGTCATTTGACATCTTTGACATTTGCCATCTTGAAATTTGTTATTTTTGACATTTTTTATGGTGACACTTTTCATTTTTGACATTTAGCATTGTGACATTTGTCATTTGACATCTTTGACATTTGCCATCTTGAAATTTGTCATTTTTGACATTTTTCATGGTGACACTTTTCATTTTTGACATTTAGCATTGTGACATTTGTCATTTGACATCTTTGACATTTGCCATCTTGAAATTTGTTATTTTTGATATTTTTCATGGTGACACTTTTCATTTTTGACATTTAGCATTGTGACATTTGTCATTTGACATCTTTGACATTTGCCATCTTGAAATTTGTCATTTTTGACATTTTTCATGATGACACTTTTCATTTTTGACATTTAGCATTGTGATATTTGTTATTTGACATCTTTGACATTTGCCATCTTAAAATTTGTTATTTTTGACATTTTTCATGGTGACACTTTTCATTTTTGACATTTAGCGTTGTGACATTTTTCATTTGACATCTTTGACATTTCCCATCTTGAAATTTGTCATTTTTGACATTTAGCATTGTGACATTTGTCATTTGACATCTTGGACATTTGCCATCTTGAAATTTGTCATTTTTGACATTTTTCATGGTGACACTTATTATTTTTGACATTTAGCATTGTGACATTTGTCAGTTTTGACATTTGCCATCTTGAAATTTGTCATTTTTGACATTTTTCATGGTGACACTTTTCATTTTTGACTTTTAGCATTGTGACATTTGTCATTTGACATCTTTGACATTTGCCATCTTGAAATTTGTTATTTTTGACATTTTTCATGGTGACACTTTTCATTTTTGACATTTAGCATTGTGACATTTGTCATTTGACATCTTTGACATTTGCCATCTTGAAATTTGTCATTTTTGACATTTTTCATGGTGACACTTTTCATTTTTGACATTTAGCATTGTGACATTTGTCATTTGACATCTTTGACATTTGCCATCTTGAAATTTGTCATTTTTGACATTAAGCATTGTGACATTTGTCATTTGACATCGTGGACATTTGCCATCTTGAAATTTGTCATTTTTGACATTTTTAATGGTGACACTTATCATTTTTGACATTTAGCATTATGACATATGTCAGTTTTGACATTTGCCATCTTAAAATTTGTCATTTTTGACATTTTTCATGGTGACACTTTTCATTTTTGACATTTAGCATTGTGACATTTGTCATTTGACATCTTTTACATTTGCCATTTTAAAATTTGTTATTTTTGACATTTTTCATGGTGACACTTTTCATTTTTGACATTTAGCATTGTGACATTTGTCATTTGACATCTTGGACATTTGCCATCTTGAAATTTGTCATTTTTGACATTTTTCATGGTGACACTTATCATTTTTGACATTTAGCATTATGACATTTGTCAGTTTTGACATTTGCCATCTTAAAATTTGTCATTTTTGACACTTTTCATGGTGACACTTTTCATTTTTGACATTTAGCATTGTGACATTTGTCATTTGACATCTTTGACATTTGCCATCTTGAAATTTGTTATTTTTGACATTTTTCATGGTGACACTTTGTATTTTTGACATTTAGCATTGTGACATTTGTCATTTGACATCTTTGACATTTGCCATCTTGAAATTTGTCATTTTTGACATTTTTCATGATGACACTTTTCATTTTTGACATTTAGCATTGTGATATTTGTCATTTGACATCTTTGACATTTGCCATCTTGAAATTTGTTATTTTTGACATTTTTCATGGTGACACTTTTCATTTTTGACATTTAGCATTGTGACATTTTTCATTTGACATCTTTGACATTTGCCATCTTAAAATTTGTCATTTTTGACATTTAGCATTGTGACATTTGTCATTTGACATCTTGGACATTTGCCATCTTGAAATTTGTCATTTTTGACATTTTTCATGGTGACACTTATTATTTTTGACATTTAGCATTGTGACATTTGTCAGTTTTGACATTTGCCATCTTGAAATTTGTCATTTTTGACATTTTTCATGGTGACACTTTTCATTTTTGACTTTTAGCATTGTGACATTTGTCATTTGACATCTTTGACATTTGCCATCTTTAAATTTGTTATTTTTGACATTTTTCATGGTGACACTTTTCATTTTTGACATTTAGCATTGTGACATTTGTCATTTGACATCTTTGACAGTTGCCATCTTGAAATTTGTCATTTTTGACATTTTTCATGGTGACACTTTTCATTTTTGACATTTAGCATTGTGACATTTGTCAGTTTTGACATCTTTGATATTTGCCATCTTAAAATTTGTTATTTTTGACATTTTTTATGGTGACACTTTTCATTTTTGACATTTAGCATTGTGACATTTGTCATTTGACATCTTGAACATTTGCCATCTTGAAATTTGTCATTTTTGACATTTTTCATGGTGACACTTTTTATTTTTGACATTTAGCATTGTGACATTTGTCATTTGACATCTTTGACATTTGCCATCTTGAAATTTGTCATTTTTGACATTTAGCATTGTGACATTTGTCATTTGACATCTTTGACATTTGCCATATTGAAATTTGTTATTTTTGACATTTTTCTTGGTGACACTTTTCATTTTTGACATTTAGCATTGTGACATTTATCATTTGACATCTTTGACATTTGCCATCTTGAAATTTGTTATTTTTGACATTTTTCATGGTGACACTTATCATTTTTGACATTTAGCATTGTGAAATTTGTCATTTGACATCTTTGACATTTGCCATCTTGAAATTTGTTATTTTTGTCATTTTTCTTGGTGACACTTTTCATTTTTGACATTTAGCTTTGTGACATTTGTCATTTGACATCTTTGACATTTGCCATCTTAAAATTTGTCATTTTTGACATTTAGCATTGTGAAATTTGTCATTTGACATCTTTGACATTTGCCATCTTGAAATTTGTTATTTTTGACATTTTTCTTGGTGACACTTTTCATTTTTGACATTTAGCATTGTGACATTTGTCATTTGACATCTTTGACATTTGCCATCTTGAAATTTGTTATTTTTGACATTTTTCATGGTGACACTTTTCATTTTTGACATTTAGCATTGTGACATTTGTCATTTGACATCTTGGACATTTGCCATCTTGAAATTTGTCATTTTTGACATTTTTCATGGTGACACTTATCATTTTTGACATTTAGCATTATGACATTTGTCAGTTTTGACATTTGTCATCTTAAAATTTATCATTTTTGACATTTTTCATGGTGACACTTTTCATTTTTGACATTTAGCATTGTGACATTTGTCATTTGACATCTTTGACATTTGCCATCTTGAAATTTGTTATTTTTGACATTTTTCATGGTGACACTTTTCATTTTTGACATTTAGCATTGTGACATTTGTCATTTGACATCTTTGACATTTGCTATCTTGAGATTTGTCATTTTTGACATTTTTCATGATGACACTTTTCATTTTTGACATTTAGCATTGTGATATTTGTCATTTGACTTCTTTGACATTTGCCATCTTGAAATTTGTTATTTTTGACATTTTTCATGGTGACACTTTTCATTTTTGACATTTAGCATTGTGACATTTTTCATTTGACATCTTTGACATTTGCCATCTTGAAATTTGTCATTTTTGACATTTAGCATTGTGAAATTTGTCATTTGACATCTTTGACATTTGCCATCTTGAAATTTGTTATTTTTGTCATTTTTCTTGGTGACACTTTTCATTTTTGACATTTAGCTTTGTGACATTTGTCATTTGACATCTTTGACATTTGCCATCTTGAAATTTGTCATTTTTGACATTTAGCATTGTGAAATTTGTCATTTGACATCTTTGACATTTGCCATCTTGAAATTTGTTATTTTTGACATTTTTCTTGGTGACACTTTTCATTTTTGACATTTAGCATTGTGACATTTGTCATTTGACATCTTTGACATTTGCCATCTTGAAATTTGTTATTTTTGACATTTTTCATGGTGACACTTTTCATTTTTGACATTTAGCATTGTGACATTTGTCATTTGACATCTTGGACATTTGCCATCTTGAAATTCGTCATTTTTGACATTTTTCATGGTGACACTTATTATTTTTGACATTTAGCATTATGACATTTGTCAGTTTTGATATTTGCCATCTTAAAATTTGTCATTTTTGACATTTTTCATGGTGACACTTTTCATTTTTGACATTTAGCATTGTGACATTTGTCATTTGACATCTTTGACATTTGCCATCTTGAAATTTGTTATTTTTGACATTTTTCATGGTGACACTTTTCATTTTTGACATTTAGCATTGTGACATTTGTCATTTGACATCTTTGACATTTGCTATCTTAAAATTTGTCATTTTTGACATTTTTCATGATGACACTTTTCATTTTTGACATTTAGCATTGTGATATTTGTCATTTGACTTCTTTGACATTTGCCATCTTGAAATTTGTTATTTTTGACATTTTTCATGGTGACACTTTTTATTTTTGACATTTAGCATTGTGACATTTTTCATTTGACATCTTTGACATTTGTCATCTTGAAATTTGTCATTTTTGACATTTAGCATTGTGACATTTGTCATTTGACATCTTGGACATTTTCCATCTTGAAATTTGTCATTTTTGACATTTTTCATGGTGACACTTATTATTTTTGAATTTAGCATTGTGACATTTGTCAGTTTTGACATTTGCCATCTTAAAATTTGTCATTTTTGACATTTTTCATGGTGACACTTTTCATTTTTGACTTTTAGCATTGTGACATTTGTCATTTGACATCTTTGACATTTGCCATCTTGAAATTTGTTATTTTTGACATTTTTCATGGTGACACTTTTCATTTTTGACATTTAGCATTGTGACATTTGTCATTTGACATCTTTGACATTTGCCGTCTTGAAATTTGTCATTTTTGACATTTTTCATGGTGACACTTTTCATTTTTGACATTTAGCATTGTGACATTTGTCATTTGACATCTTTGACATTTGCCATCTTGAAATTTGTTATTTTTGACATTTTTCATGGTGACACTTTTCATTTTTGACATTTAGCATTGTGACATTTGTCATTTGACATCTTGGACATTTGCCATCTTGAAATTTGTCATTTTTGACATTTTTCATGGTGACACTTATCATTTTTGACATTTAGCATTGTGACATTTGTCAGTTTTGACATCTTTGACATTTGCCATCTTGAAATTTGTTATTTTTGACATTTTTTATGGTGACACTTTTCATTTTTGACATTTAGCATTGTGACATTTGTCATTTGACATCTTTGACATTTGCCATCTTAAAATTTGTCATTTTTGACATTTTTTATGGTGACACTCTTCATTTTTGACATTTAGCATTGTGACATTTGTCATTTGACATCTTTGACATTTGCCATCTTGAAATTTGTCATTTTTGACATTTAGCATTGTGACATTTGTCATTTGACATCTTGGACATTTGCCATCTTGAAATTTGTTATTTTTGACATTTTTCATGGTGACACTTATCATTTTTGACATTTAGCATTGTGAAATTTGTCATTTGACATCTTTGACATTTGCCATCTTGAAATTTGTTATTTTTGACATTTTTCTTGGTGACACTTTTCATTTTTGACATTTAGCTTTGTGACATTTGTCATTTGACATCTTTGACATTTGCCATCTTGAAATTTGTCATTTTTGACATTTAGCATTGTGACATTTGTCATTTGACATCTTGGACATTTGCCATCTTGAAATTTTTCATTTTTGACATTTTTCATGGTGACACTTATCATTTTTGACATTTAGCATTGTGACATTTGTCAGTTTTGACATTTGCCATCTTGAAATTTGTCATTTTTGACATTTTTCATGGTGACACTTTTCATTTTTGACATTTAGCATTGTGACATTTGTCATTTGACATCTTTGACATTTGCCATCTTGAAATTTGTTATTTTTGACATTTTTCATGGTGACACTTTTCATTTTTGACATTTAGCATTGTGACATTTGTCATTTGACATCTTTGACATTTGCCATCTTGAAATTTGTCATTTTTGACATTTTTCATGGTGACACTTTTCATTTTTGACATTTAGCATTGTGACATTTGTCATTTGACATCTTTGACATTTGCCATCTTGAAATTTGTCATTTTTGACATTTAGCATTGTGACATTTGTCATTTGACATCTTGGACATTTGCCATCTTGAAATTTGTAATTTTTGACATTTTTCATGGTTACACTTATCATTTTTGACATTTAGCATTATGACATTTGTCAATTTTGACATTTGCCATTTTAAAATTTGTCATTTTTGACATTTTTCATGGTGACACTTTTCATTTTTGACATTTAGCATTGTGACATTTGTCATTTGACATCTTTGACATTTGCCATTTTGAAATTTGTCATTTTTGACATTTTTTATGGTGACACTTTTCATTTTTGACATTTAGCATTGTGACATTTGTCATTTGACATCTTTGACATTTGCCATCTTGAAATTTGTCATTTTTGACATTTAGCATTGTGACATTTGTCATTTGACATCTTGGACATTTGCCATCTTGAAATTTGTTATTTTTGACATTTTTCATGGTGACACTTATCATTTTTGACATTTAGCATTGTGAAATTTGTCATTTGACATCTTTGACATTTGCCATCTTGAAATTTGTTATTTTTGACATTTTTCTTGGTGACACTATTCATTTTTGACATTTAGCTTTGTGACATTTGTCATTTGACATCTTTGACATTTGCAATCTTGAAATTTGTCATTTTTGACATTTAGCATTGTGACATTTGTCATTTGACATCTTGGACATTTGCCATCTTGAAATTTGTCATTTTTGACATTTTTCATGGTGACACTTATCATTTTTGACATTTAGCATTGTGACATTTGTCAGTTTTGACATTTGCCATCTTGAAATTTGTCATTTTTGACATTTTTCATGGTGACACTTTTCATTTTTGACATTTAGCATTGTGATATTTGTCATTTGACTTCTTTGACATTTGCCATCTTGAAATTTGTTATTTTTGACATTTTTCATGGTGACACTTTTTATTTTTGACATTTAGCATTGTGACATTTTTCATTTGACATCTTTGACATTTGTCATCTTGAAATTTGTCATTTTTGACATTTAGCATTGTGACATTTGTCATTTGACATCTTGGACATTTTCCATCTTGAAATTTGTCATTTTTGACATTTTTCATGGTGACACTTATTATTTTTGAATTTAGCATTGTGACATTTGTCAGTTTTGACATTTGCCATCTTAAAATTTGTCATTTTTGACATTTTTCATGGTGACACTTTTCATTTTTGACTTTTAGCATTGTGACATTTGTCATTTGACATCTTTGACATTTGCCATCTTGAAATTTGTTATTTTTGACATTTTTCATGGTGACACTTTTCATTTTTGACATTTAGCATTGTGACATTTGTCATTTGACATCTTTGACATTTGCCGTCTTGAAATTTGTCATTTTTGACATTTTTCATGGTGACACTTTTCATTTTTGACATTTAGCATTGTGACATTTGTCATTTGACATCTTTGACATTTGCCATCTTGAAATTTGTTATTTTTGACATTTTTCATGGTGACACTTTTCATTTTTGACATTTAGCATTGTGACATTTGTCATTTGACATCTTGGACATTTGCCATCTTGAAATTTGTCATTTTTGACATTTTTCATGGTGACACTTATCATTTTTGACATTTAGCATTGTGACATTTGTCAGTTTTGACATCTTTGACATTTGCCATCTTGAAATTTGTTATTTTTGACATTTTTTATGGTGACACTTTTCATTTTTGACATTTAGCATTGTGACATTTGTCATTTGACATCTTTGACATTTGCCATCTTAAAATTTGTCATTTTTGACATTTTTTATGGTGACACTCTTCATTTTTGACATTTAGCATTGTGACATTTGTCATTTGACATCTTTGACATTTGCCATCTTGAAATTTGTCATTTTTGACATTTAGCATTGTGACATTTGTCATTTGACATCTTGGACATTTGCCATCTTGAAATTTGTTATTTTTGACATTTTTCATGGTGACACTTATCATTTTTGACATTTAGCATTGTGAAATTTGTCATTTGACATCTTTGACATTTGCCATCTTGAAATTTGTTATTTTTGACATTTTTCTTGGTGACACTTTTCATTTTTGACATTTAGCTTTGTGACATTTGTCATTTGACATCTTTGACATTTGCCATCTTGAAATTTGTCATTTTTGACATTTAGCATTGTGACATTTGTCATTTGACATCTTGGACATTTGCCATCTTGAAATTTTTCATTTTTGACATTTTTCATGGTGACACTTATCATTTTTGACATTTAGCATTGTGACATTTGTCAGTTTTGACATTTGCCATCTTGAAATTTGTCATTTTTGACATTTTTCATGGTGACACTTTTCATTTTTGACATTTAGCATTGTGACATTTGTCATTTGACATCTTTGACATTTGCCATCTTGAAATTTGTTATTTTTGACATTTTTCATGGTGACACTTTTCATTTTTGACATTTAGCATTGTGACATTTGTCATTTGACATCTTTGACATTTGCCATCTTGAAATTTGTCATTTTTGACATTTTTCATGGTGACACTTTTCATTTTTGACATTTAGCATTGTGACATTTGTCATTTGACATCTTTGACATTTGCCATCTTGAAATTTGTCATTTTTGACATTTAGCATTGTGACATTTGTCATTTGACATCTTGGACATTTGCCATCTTGAAATTTGTAATTTTTGACATTTTTCATGGTTACACTTATCATTTTTGACATTTAGCATTATGACATTTGTCAATTTTGACATTTGCCATTTTAAAATTTGTCATTTTTGACATTTTTCATGGTGACACTTTTCATTTTTGACATTTAGCATTGTGACATTTGTCATTTGACATCTTTGACATTTGCCATTTTGAAATTTGTCATTTTTGACATTTTTTATGGTGACACTTTTCATTTTTGACATTTAGCATTGTGACATTTGTCATTTGACATCTTTGGCATTTGCCATCTTGAAATTTGTCATTTTTGACATTTAGCATTGTGACATTTGTCATTTGACATCTTGGACATTTGCCATCTTGAAATTTGTTATTTTTGACATTTTTCATGGTGACACTTATCATTTTTGACATTTAGCATTGTGAAATTTGTCATTTGACATCTTTGACATTTGCCATCTTGAAATTTGTTATTTTTGACATTTTTCTTGGTGACACTATTCATTTTTGACATTTAGCTTTGTGACATTTGTCATTTGACATCTTTGACATTTGCAATCTTGAAATTTGTCATTTTTGACATTTAGCATTGTGACATTTGTCATTTGACATCTTGGACATTTGCCATCTTGAAATTTTTCATTTTTGACATTTTTCATGGTGACACTTATCATTTTTGACATTTAGCATTGTGACATTTGTCAGTTTTGACATTTGCCATCTTGAAATTTGTCATTTTTGACATTTTTCATGGTGACACTTTTCATTTTTGACATTTAGCATTGTGACATTTGTCATTTGACATCTTTGACATTTGCCATCTTGAAATTTGTTATTTTTGACATTTTTCATGGTGACACTTTTCATTTTTGACATTTAGCATTGTGACATTTGTCATTTGACATCTTTGACATTTGCCATCTTGAAATTTGTCATTTTTGACATTTTTCATGGTGACACTTTTCATTTTTGACATTTAGCATTGTGACATTTGTCATTTGACATCTTTGACATTTGCCATCTTGAAATTTGTCATTTTTGACATTTAGCATTGTGACATTTGTCATTTGACATCTTGGACATTTGCCATCTTGAAATTTGTAATTTTTGACATTTTTCATGGTTACACTTATCATTTTTGACATTTAGCATTATGACATTTGTCAATTTTGACATTTGCCATTTTAAAATTTGTCATTTTTGACATTTTTCATGGTGACACTTTTCATTTTTGACATTTAGCATTGTGACATTTGTCATTTGACATCTTTGACATTTGCCATTTTGAAATTTGTCATTTTTGACATTTTTTATGGTGACACTTTTCATTTTTGACATTTAGCATTGTGACATTTGTCATTTGACATCTTTGACATTTGCCATCTTGAAATTTGTCATTTTTGACATTTAGCATTGTGACATTTGTCATTTGACATCTTGGACATTTGCCATCTTGAAATTTGTTATTTTTGACATTTTTCATGGTGACACTTATCATTTTTGACATTTAGCATTGTGAAATTTGTCATTTGACATCTTTGACATTTGCCATCTTGAAATTTGTTATTTTTGACATTTTTCTTGGTGACACTATTCATTTTTGACATTTAGCTTTGTGACATTTGTCATTTGACATCTTTGACATTTGCAATCTTGAAATTTGTCATTTTTGACATTTAGCATTGTGACATTTGTCATTTGACATCTTGGACATTTGCCATCTTGAAATTTGTCATTTTTGACATTTTTCATGGTGACACTTATCATTTTTGACATTTAGCATTGTGACATTTGTCAGTTTTGACATTTGCCATCTTGAAATTTGTCATTTTTGACATTTTTCATGGTGACACTTTTCATTTTTGACATTTAGCATTGTGACATTTGTCATTTGACATCTTTGACATTTGCCATCTTGAAATTTGTTATTTTTGACATTTTTCATGGTGACACTTTTCATTTTTGACATTTAGCATTGTGACATTTGTCATTTGACATCTTTGACATTTGCCATCTTGAAATTTGTCATTTTTGACATTTTTCATGGTGACACTTTTCATTTTTGACATTTAGCATTGTGACATTTGTCATTTGACATCTTTGACATTTGCCATCTTGAAATTTGTCATTTTTGACATTTAGCATTGTGACATTTGTCATTTGACATCTTGGACATTTGCCATCTTGAAATTTGTCATTTTTGACATTTTTCATGGTGACACTTATCATTTTTGACATTTAGCATTATGACATTTGTCAGTTTTGACATTTGCCATTTTAAAATTTGTCATTTTTGACATTTTTCATGGTGACACTTTTCATTTTTGACATTTAGCATTGTGACATTTGTCATTTGACATCTTTGACATTTGCCATCTTGAAATTTGTTATTTTTGACATTTTTCATGGTGACACTTTTCATTTTTGACATTTAGCATTGTGACATTTGTCATTTGACCTCTTTGACATTTGCCATCTTGAAATTTGTCATTTTTGACATTTTTCATGGTGACACTTTTCATTTTTGACATTTAGCATTGTGACATTTGTCATTTGACATCTTTGACATTTGCCATCTTGAAATTTGTTATTTTTGACATTTTTCATGGTGACACTTTTTATTTTTGACATTTAGCATTGTGACATTTGTCATTTGACATCTTTGACATTTGCTATCTTAAAATTTGTCATTTTTGACATTTTTCATGATGACACTTTTCATTTTTGACATTTAGCATTGTGATATTTGTCATTTGACTTCTTTGACATTTGCCATCTTGAAATTTGTTATTTTTGAAATTTTTCATGGTGACACTTTTCATTTTTGACATTTAGCATTGTGACATTTTTCATTTGACATCTTTGACATTTGTCATCTTGAAATTTGTCATTTTTGACATTTAGCATTGTGACATTTGTCATTTGACATCTTGGACATTTTCCATCTTGAAATTTGTCATTTTTGACATTTTTCATGGTGACACTTATTATTTTTGAATTTAGCATTGTGACATTTGTCAGTTTTGACATTTGCCATCTTGAAATTTGTCATTTTTGACATTTTTCATGGTGACACTTTTCATTTTTGACTTTTAGCATTGTGACATTTGTCATTTGACATCTTTGACATTTGCCATCTTGAAATTTGTTATTTTTGACATTTTTCATGGTGACACTTTTCATTTTTGACATTTAGCATTGTGACATTTGTCATTTGACATCTTTGACATTTGCCGTCTTGAAATTTGTCATTTTTGACATTTTTCATGGTGACACTTTTCATTTTTGACATTTAGCATTGTGACATTTGTCATTTGACATCTTTGACATTTGCCATCTTGAAATTTGTTATTTTTGACATTTTTCATGGTGACACTTTTCATTTTTGACATTTAGCATTGTGACATTTGTCATTTGACATCTTGGACATTTGCCATCTTGAAATTTGTCATTTTTGACATTTTTCATGGTGACACTTATCATTTTTGACATTTAGCATTGTGACATTTGTCAGTTTTGACATCTTTGACATTTGCCATCTTGAAATTTGTTATTTTTGACATTTTTTATGGTGACACTTTTCATTTTTGACATTTAGCATTGTGACATTTGTCATTTGACATCTTTGACATTTGCCATCTTAAAATTTGTCATTTTTGACATTTTTTATGGTGACACTCTTCATTTTTGACATTTAGCATTGTGACATTTGTCATTTGACATCTTTGACATTTGCCATCTTGAAATTTGTCATTTTTGACATTTAGCATTGTGACATTTGTCATTTGACATCTTGGACATTTGCCATCTTGAAATTTGTTATTTTTGACATTTTTCATGGTGACACTTATCATTTTTGACATTTAGCATTGTGAAATTTGTCATTTGACATCTTTGACATTTGCCATCTTGAAATTTGTTATTTTTGACATTTTTCTTGGTGACACTTTTCATTTTTGACATTTAGCTTTGTGACATTTGTCATTTGACATCTTTGACATTTGCCATCTTGAAATTTGTCATTTTTGACATTTAGCATTGTGACATTTGTCATTTGACATCTTGGACATTTGCCATCTTGAAATTTTTCATTTTTGACATTTTTCATGGTGACACTTATCATTTTTGACATTTAGCATTGTGACATTTGTCAGTTTTGACATTTGCCATCTTGAAATTTGTCATTTTTGACATTTTTCATGGTGACACTTTTCATTTTTGACATTTAGCATTGTGACATTTGTCATTTGACATCTTTGACATTTGCCATCTTGAAATTTGTTATTTTTGACATTTTTCATGGTGACACTTTTCATTTTTGACATTTAGCATTGTGACATTTGTCATTTGACATCTTTGACATTTGCCATCTTGAAATTTGTCATTTTTGACATTTTTCATGGTGACACTTTTCATTTTTGACATTTAGCATTGTGACATTTGTCATTTGACATCTTTGACATTTGCCATCTTGAAATTTGTCATTTTTGACATTTAGCATTGTGACATTTGTCATTTGACATCTTGCACATTTGCCATCTTGAAATTTGTCATTTTTGACATTTTTCATGGTTACACTTATCATTTTTGACATTTAGCATTATGACATTTGTCAGTTTTGACATTTGCCATTTTAAAATTTGTCATTTTTGACATTTTTCATAGTGACACTTTTCATTTTTGACATTTAGCATTGTGACATTTGTCATTTGACATCTTTGACATTTGCCATCTTGAAATTTGTCATTTTTGACATTTTTTATGGTGACACTTTTCATTTTTGACATTTAGCATTGTGACATTTGTCATTTGACATCTTTGACATTTGCCATCTTGAAATTTGTCATTTTTGACATTTAGCATTGTGACATTTGTCATTTGACATCTTGGACATTTGCCATCTTGAAATTTGTTATTTTTGACATTTTTCATGGTGACACTTATCATTTTTGACATTTAGCATTGTGAAATTTGTCATTTGACATCTTTGACATTTGCCATCTTGAAATTTGTTATTTTTGACATTTTTCTTGGTGACACTTTTCATTTTTGACATTTAGCTTTGTGACATTTGTCATTTGACATCTTTGACATTTGCAATCTTGAAATTTGTCATTTTTGACATTTAGCATTGTGACATTTGTCATTTGACATCTTGGACATTTGCCATCTTGAAATTTGTCATTTTTGACATTTTTCATGGTGACACTTTTCATGGTGACACTTTTCATTTTTGACATTTAGCATTGTGACATTTGTCATTTGACATCTTTGACATTTGCCATCTTGAAATTTGTTATTTTTGACATTTTTCATGGTGACACTTTTTATTTTTGACATTTAGCATTGTGACATTTGTCATTTACATCTTTGACATTTGCCATCTTGAAATTTGTCATTTTTGACATTTTTCATGATGACACTTTTCATTTTTGACATTTAGCATTGTGATATTTGTCATTTGACATCTTTGACATTTGCCATCTTGAAATTTGTTATTTTTGACATTTTTCATGGTGACACTTTTCATTTTTGACATTTAGCATTGTGACATTTTTCATTTGACATCTTTGACATTTGCCATCTTTGACATTTGCCATCTTGAAATTGGTCATTTTTGACATTTAGCATTGTGACATTTGTCATTTGACATCTTGGACATTTGCCATCTTGAAATTTGTCATTTTTGACATTTTTCAGGGTGACACTTATTATTTTTGACATTTAGCATTGTGACATTTGTCAGTTTTGACATTTGCCATCTTGAAATTTGTCATTTTTGACATTTTTCATGGTGACACTTTTCATTTTTGACATTTAGCATTGTGACATTTGTCATTTGACATCTTTGACATTTGCCATCTTGAAATTTGTTATTTTTGACATTTTTCATGGTGACACTTTTCATTTTTGACATTTAGCATTGTGACATTTGTCATTTGACATCTTTGACATTTGCCATCTTGAAATTTGTCATTTTTGACATTTTTCATGGTGACACTTTTCATTTTTGACATTTAGCATTGTGACATTTGTCATTTGACATCTTTGACATTTGCCATCTTGAAATTTGTCATTTTTGACATTAAGCATTGTGACATTTGTCATTTGACATCGTGGACATTTGCCATCTTGAAATTTGTCATTTTTGACATTTTGCATGGTGACACTTATCATTTTTGACATTTAGCATTATGACATTTGTCAGTTTTGACATTTGCCATCTTAAAATTTGTCATTTTTGACATTTTTCATGGTGACACTTTTCATTTTTGACATTTAGCATTGTGACATTTGTCATTTGACATCTTTAACATTTGCCATCTTGAAATTTGTTATTTTTGACATTTTTCATGGTGACACTTTTCATTTTTGACATTTAGCATTGTGACATTTGTCATTTGACATCTTGGACATTTGCCATCTTGAAATTTGTCATTTTTGACATTTTTCATGGTGACACTTATCATTTTTGACATTTAGCATTATGAGATTTGTCAGTTTTGACATTTGCCATCTTAAAATTTGTCATTTTTGACATTTTTCATGGTAACACTTTTCATTTTTGACATTTAGCATTGTGACATTTGTCATTTGACATCTTTGACATTTGCCATCTTGAAATTTGTTATTTTTGACATTTTTCATGGTGACACTTTTCATTTTTGACATTTAGCATTGTGACATTTGTCATTTGACATCTTTGACATTTGCCATCTTGAAATTTGTCATTTTTGACATTTAGCATTGTGACATTTGTCATTTGACATCTTGGACATTCGCCATCTTGAAATTTGTCATTTTTGACATTTTTCATGGTGACACTTATCATTTTGGACAATTAGCATTATGACATTTGTCAGTTTTGACATTTGCCATTTTAAAATTTGTCATTTTTGACATTTTTCATGGTGACACTTTTCATTTTTGACATTTAGCATTGTGACATTTGTCATTTGACATCTTTGACATTTGCCATCTTGAAATTTGTTATTTTTGACATTTTTCATGGTGACACTTTTCATTTTTGACATTTAGCATTGTGACATTTGTCATTTGACCTCTTTGACATTTGCCATCTTGAAATTTGTCATTTTTGACATTTTTCATGGTGACACTTTTCATTTTTGACATTTAGCATTGTGACATTTGTCATTTGACATCTTTGACATTTGCCATCTTGAAATTTGTTATTTTTGACATTTTTCATGGTGACACTTTTCATTTTTGACATTTAGCATTGTGACATTTGTCATTTGACATCTTTGACATTTGCCATCTTGAAATTTGTCATTTTTGACATTTTTCATGATGACACTTTTCATTTTTGACATTTAGCATTGTGATATTTGTCATTTGACATCTTTGACATTTGCCATCTTGAAATTTGTTATTTTTGACATTTCTCATGGTGACACTTTTCATTTTTGACATTTAGCATTGTGACATTTTTCATTTGACATCTTTGACATTTGCCATCTTTGACATTTGCCATCTTTGACATTTGCCATCTTGAAATTTGTCATTTTTGACATTTAGCATTGTGACATTTGTCATTTGACATCTTGGACATTTGCCATCTTGAAATTTGTCATTTTTGACATTTTTCATGGTGACACTTATTATTTTTGACATTTAGCATTGTGACATTTGTCAGTTTTGACATTTGCCATCTTGAAATTTGTCATTTTTGACATTTTTCATGGTGACACTTTTCATTTTTGACTTTTAGCATTGTGACATTTGTCATTTGACATCTTTGACATTTGCCATCTTGAAATTTGTTATTTTTGACATTTTATGGTGACACTTTTCATTTTTGACATTTAGCATTGTGACAATTGTCATTTGACATCTTTGACATTTGCCATCTTGAAATTTGTCATTTTTGACATTTTTCATGGTGACACTTTTCATTTTTGACATTTAGCATTGTGACATTTGACATCTTTGACATTTGCCATCTTGAAATTTGTCATTTTTGACATTTTTCATGGTGACACTTTTCATTTTTGACATTTAGCATTGTGACATTTGTCCTTTGACATCTTTGACATTTGCCATCTTGAAATTTGTCATTATTGACATTTTTCATGGGGACACTTTTCATTTTTGACATTTAGCATTGTTACATTTGTCATTTGACATCTTTGACATTTGCCATCTTGAAATTTGTCATTTTTGACATTTTTCATGGTGACACTTTTCATTTTTGACATTTAGCATTGTGACATTTGTCATTTGACATCTTTGACATTTGCCATCTTGAAATTTGTCATTTTTGACATTTTTCACGTTGACACTTTTCATTTTTGACATTTAGCATTGTGACATTTGACATTTTAGACATTTGCCATCTTTAAATTTGTCATTTTTGACACTTTTTATTTTTGACATTTAGCATTGTGACATTTGTCATTTGACATCTTTGACATTTGCCATTTTGAAATTTGTCATTTTTGACATTTAGCATTGTGACATTTGTCATTTGACATCTTTGATATTTGCCATCTTGAAATTTGTCATTTTTGACATTTTTCATGGTGACACTTTTCATTTTTGACATTTAGCATTGTGACATTTGACATCTTTGACATTTGCCATCTTGAAATTTGTCATTTTTGACATTTTTCATGGTGACATTTTTCATTTTTGACATTTAGCATTGTGACATTTGTCCTTTGACATCTTTGACATTTGCCATCTTGAAATTTGTCATTATTGACATTTTTTATGGGGACACTTTTCATTTTTGACATTTAGCATTGTTACATTTGTCATTTGACATCTTTGACATTTGCCATCTTGAAATTTGTCATTTTTGACATTTTTCATGGTGACACTTTTCATTTTTGACATTTAGCATTGTGACATTTGTCATTTGACATCTTTGACATTTGCCATCTTGAAATTTGTCATTTTTGACATTTTTCACGGTGACACTTTTCATTTTTGACATTTAGCATTGTGACATTTGTCATTTGACATTTTAGACATTTGCCATCTTTAAATTTGTCATTTTTGACACTTTTTATTTTTGACATTTAGCATTGTGACATTTGTCATTTGACATCTTTGACATTTGCCATCTTGAAATTTGTCATTTTTGACATTTTTCATGGTGACACTTTTCATTTTTGACATTTAGCATTGTGACATTTGTCATTTGACATCTTTGACATTTGCCATCTTGAAATTTGTCATTTTTGACATTTTTCACGGTGACACTTTTCATTTTTGACATTTAGCATTGTGACATTTGTCATTTGACATCTTAGACATTTGCCATCTTTAAATTTGTCATTTTTGACACTTTTTATTTTTGACATTTAGCATTGTGACATTTGTCATTTGACATCTTGGACATTTGCCATTTTGAAATTTGTCATTATTGACATTTTTCATGGGGACACTTTTCATTTTTGACATTTAGCATTGTGACATTTGTCATTTGACATCTTTGACATTTGCCATCTTGAAATTTGTCATTTTTGACATTTTTCATGGTGACACTTTTCATTTTTGACATTTAGCATTGTGACATTTGTCATTTGACATCTTTGACATTTGCCATCTTGAAATTTGTCATTTTTGACATTTTTCACGGTGACACTTTTCATTTTTGACATTTAGCATTGTGACATTTGTCATTTGACATCTTAGACATTTGCCATCTTCAAATTTGTCATTTTTGACACTTTTTATTTTTGACATTTAGCATTGTGACATTTGTCATTTGACATCTTTGACATTTGCCATCTTGAAATTTGTCATTTTTGACATTTTTCATGGTGACACTTTTCATTTTTGACATTTAGCATTGTGACATTTGTCATTTGACATCTTGGACATTTGCCATCTTGAAATTTGTCATTTTTGACATTTTTCATGGTGACACTTTTCATTTTTGACATTTAGTATTGTGACATTTGTCATTTGACATCTTTGACATTTGCCATCTTGAAATTTGTTATTTTTGACATTTAGCATTGTGACATTTGTCATTTGACATCTTGGACATTTGCCATCTTGAAATTTGTCATTTTTGACATTTTTCATGGTGACACTTATCATTTTTGACATTTAGCATTGTGACATTTGTCAGTTTTGACATTTGCCATCTTGAAATTTGTCATTTTTGACATTTTTCGTGGTGACACTTTATATTTTTGACATTTAGGATTGTGACATTTGTCATTTGACATCTTTGACATTTGCCATCTTGAAATTTGTTATTTTTGACATTTTTCATGGTGACACTTTTCATTTTTGACATTTAGCATTGTGACATTTGTCATTTGACATCTTTGACATTTTCCATCTTGAAATTTGTCATTTTTGACATTTTTCATGGTGACACTTTTCATTTTTGACATTTAGCATTGTGACATTTGTTATTTGACATCTTTGACATTTGCCATCTTGAAATTTGTTATTTTTGACATTTTTCATGGTGACACTTTTCATTTTTGACATTTAGCATTGTGACATTTGTCATTTGACATCTTTGACATTTGCCATCTTGAAATTTGTCATTTTTGACATTTTTCATGGTGAGACTTTTCATTTTTGACATTTAGCATTGTGACATTTGTCATTTGACATCTTTGACATCTGCTATCTTAAAATTTGTCATTTTTGACATTTAGCATTGTGACATTTGTCATTTGACATCTTTGATATTTGCCATCTTGAAATTTGTCATTTTTGACATTTAGCATTGTGACATTTGTCATTTGACATCTTGGACATTTGCCATCTTGAAATTTGTCATTTTTGACATTTTTCATGGTGACACTTATCATTTTTGACATTTAGCATTGTGACATTTGTCATTTGACATCTTTGATATTTGCCATCTTGAAATTTGTCATTTTTGACATTTTTCATGGTGACACTTTTCATTTTTGACATTTAGCATTGTGACATTTGTCATTTGACATCTTTGACATTTGCCATCTTGAAATTTGTCATTTTTGACATTTTTCATGGTGACACTTTTCATTTTTGACATTTAGCATTGTGACAGTTGTCATTTGACATTTGCCATCTTAAAATTTGTCATTTTTGACATTTAGCATTGTGACATTTGTCATTTGACATCTTTGACATTTGCCATCTTGAAATTTGTTATTTTTGACATTTTTCATGGTGACACTTTTCATTTTTGACATTTAGCATTGTGACATTTGTCATTTGACATCTTTGACATTTGCCATCTTGAAATTTGTCATTTTTGACATTTTTCATGGTGACACTTTTCATTTTTGACATTTAGCATTGTGACATTTGTCATATTCGACATCTTTGACATTTGCCATCTTGAAATTTGTCATTTTTGACATTTTTCATGGTGACACTTTTCATTTTTGACATTTAGCATTGTGACATTTGTCCTTTGACATCTTTGACATTTGCCATCTTGAAATTTGTCATTATTGACATTTTTCATGGGGACACTTTTCATTTTTGACATTTAGCATTGTGACATTTGTCATTTGACATCTTTGACATTTGCCATCTTGAAATTTGTCATTTTTGACATTTTTCATGGTGACACTTTTCATTTTTGACATTTAGCATTGTGACATTTGTCATTTGACATCTTTGACATCTGCCATCTTGAAATTTGTCATTTTTGACATTTTTCACGGTGACACTTTTCATTTTTGACATTTAGCATTGTGACATTTGTCATTTGACATCTTAGACATTTGCCATCTTCAAATTTGTCATTTTTGACACTTTTTATTTTTGACATTTAGCATTGTGACATTTGTCATTTGACATCTTTGACATTTGCCATCTTGAAATTTGTCATTTTTGACATTTTTCATGGTGACACTTTTCATTTTTGACATTTAGCATTGTGACATTTGTCATTTGACATCTTGGACATTTGCCATCTTGAAATTTGTCATTTTTGACATTTTTCATGGTGACACTTATCATTTGTGACATTAAGCATTGTGACATTTGTCATTTGACATCTTTGACATTTGCCATCTTGAAATTTGTCATTTTTGACATTTTTCATGGTGACACTTTTCATTTTTGACATTTAGTATTGTGACATTTGTCATTTGACATCTTTGACATTTGCCATCTTGAAATTTGTTATTTTTGACATTTTTCATGGTGACACTTTTCATTTTTGACATTTAGCATTGTGACATTTGTCATTTGACATCTTTGACATTTGCCATCTTGAAATTTGTCATTTTTGACATTTTTCATGGTGACACTTTTCATTTTTGACATTTAGCATTGTGACATTTGTCATTTGACATCTTTGACATTTGCCATCTTGAAATTTGTCATTTTTGACATTTAGCATTGTGACATTTGTCATTTGACATCTTGGACATTTGCCATCTTGAAATTTGTCATTTTTGACATTTTTTATGGTGACACTTATCATTTTTGACATTTAGCATTGTGACATTTGTCAGTTTTGACATTTGCCATCTTGAAATTTGTCATTTTTGACATTTTTCATGGTGACACTTTTCATTTTTGACATTTAGCATTGTGACATTTGTCATTTGACATCTTTGACATTTGCCATCTTGAAATTTGTTATTTTTAACATTTTTCATGGTAACACGTTTCATTTTTGACATTTAGCATTGTGACATTTGTCATATGACATCTTTGACATTTGCCATCTTGAAATTTGTCATTTTTGACATTTTTCATGGTGACACTTTTCATTTTTGACATTTGGCATTGTGACATTTGTCATTTGACATCTTTGACATTTGCCATCTTGAAATTTGTTATTTTTGACATTTTTCATGGTGACACTTTTCATTTTTGACATTTAGCATTGTGACATTTGTCATTTGACATCTTTGACATTTGCCATCTTGAAATTTTTCATTTTTGACATTTTTCATGGTGACACTTTTCATTTTTGACATTTAGCATTGTGACATTTGTCATTTGACATCTTTGACATTTGCCATCTTGAAATTTGTCATTTTTGACATTTAGCATTGTGACATTTGTCATTTGACATCTTTGATATTTGCAATCTTGAAATTTGTCATTTTTGACATTTTTCATGGTGACACTTTTCATTTTTGACATTTAGCATTGTGACATTTGTCATTTGACATCTTTGACATTTGCCATCTTGAAATTTGTCATTTTTAACATTTTTCATGGTGACACTTTTCATTTTAGACATTTAGCATTGTGACATTTGTCATTTGACATCTTTGACATTTGCCATCTTGAAATTTGTCATTTTTGACATTTAGCATTGGGACATTTGTCATTTGACATCTTGGACATTTGCCATCTTAAAATTTGTCATTTTTAACATTTTTCATGGTGACACTTATCATTTTTGACATTTAGCATTGTGACATTTGTCAGTTTTGACATCTTTGACATTTGCCATCTTGAAATTTGTTATTTTTGATATTTTTCATGGTGACACTTTTCATTTTTGACATTTAGCATTGTGACATTTGTCATTTGACATCTTTGACATTTGCCATCTTGAAATTTGTCATTTTTGACATTTTTCATGGTGACACTTTTCATTTTTGACATTTAGCATTGTGACATTTGTCATTTGACATTTTTGACATTTGCCATCTTGAAATTTGTCATTTTTGACTTTTAGCATTGTGACATTTGTCATTTGACATCTTGGACATTTGCCATCTTGAAATTTGTCATTTTTGACATTTTTTATGGTGACACTTATCATTTTTGACATTTAGCATTGTGACATTTGTCAGTTTTGACATTTGCCATCTTGAAAGTTGTCATTTTTGACATTTTTCATGGTAACACTTTTCATTTTTGACATTTAGCATTGTGACATTTGTCATTTGACATCTTTGACATTTGCCATCTTGAAATTTGTTATTTTTGACATTTTTCATGGTGACACTTTTCATTTTTAACATTTAGCATTGTGACATTTGTCATTTGACATCTTTGACATTTGCCATCTTGAAATTTGTCATTTTTGACATTTTTCATGGTGACACTTTTCATTTTTGACATTTAGCATTGTGACATTTGTCATTTGACATCTTTGACATTTGCCATCTTGAAATTTGTCATTTTTGACATTTTTCATGGTGACACTTTTCATTTTTGACATTTAGCATTGTGACATTTGTCATTTGACATCTTTGACATTTGCCATCTTGAAATTTGTCATTTTTGACATTTTTCACGGTGACACTTTTCATTTTTGACATTTAGCATTGTGACATTTGTCATTTGACATCTTAGACATTTGCCATCTTCAAATTTGTCATTTTTGACACTTTTTATTTTTGACATTTAGCATTGTGACATTTGTCATTTGACATCTTTGACATTTGCCATCTTGAAATTTGTCATTTTTGACATTTTTCATGGTGACACTTTTCATTTTTGACATTTAGCATTGTGACATTTGTCATTTGACATCTTGGACATTTGCCATCTTGAAATTTGTCATTTTTGACATTTTTCATGGTGACACTTTTCATTTTTGACATTTAGTATTGTGACATTTGTCATTTGACATCTTTGACATTTGCCATCTTGAAATTTGTTATTTTTGACATTTAGCATTGTGACATTTGTCATTTGACATCTTGGACATTTGCCATCTTGAAATTTGTCATTTTTGACATTTTTCATGGTGACACTTATCATTTTTGACATTTAGCATTGTGACATTTGTCAGTTTTGACATTTGCCATCTTGAAATTTGTCATTTTTGACATTTTTCGTGGTGACACTTTATATTTTTGACATTTAGGATTGTGACATTTGTCATTTGACATCTTTGACATTTGCCATCTTGAAATTTGTTATTTTTGACATTTTTCATGGTGACACTTTTCATTTTTGACATTTAGCATTGTGACATTTGTCATTTGACATCTTTGACATTTTCCATCTTGAAATTTGTCATTTTTGACATTTTTCATGGTGACACTTTTCATTTTTGACATTTAGCATTGTGACATTTGTCATTTGACATCTTTGACATTTGCCATCTTGAAATTTGTCATTTTTGACATTTTTCATGGTGACACTTTTCATTTTTGACATTTAGCATTGTGACATTTGTCATTTGACATCTTTGACATTTGCCATCTTGAAATTTGTCATTTTTGACATTTTTCACGGTGACACTTTTCATTTTTGACATTTAGCATTGTGACATTTGTCATTTGACATCTTAGACATTTGCCATCTTCAAATTTGTCATTTTTGACACTTTTTATTTTTGACATTTAGCATTGTGACATTTGTCATTTGACATCTTTGACATTTGCCATCTTGAAATTTGTCATTTTTGACATTTTTCATGGTGACACTTTTCATTTTTGACATTTAGCATTGTGACATTTGTCATTTGACATCTTGGACATTTGCCATCTTGAAATTTGTCATTTTTGACATTTTTCATGGTGACACTTTTCATTTTTGACATTTAGTATTGTGACATTTGTCATTTGACATCTTTGACATTTGCCATCTTGAAATTTGTTATTTTTGACATTTAGCATTGTGACATTTGTCATTTGACATCTTGGACATTTGCCATCTTGAAATTTGTCATTTTTGACATTTTTCATGGTGACACTTATCATTTTTGACATTTAGCATTGTGACATTTGTCAGTTTTGACATTTGCCATCTTGAAATTTGTCATTTTTGACATTTTTCGTGGTGACACTTTATATTTTTGACATTTAGGATTGTGACATTTGTCATTTGACATCTTTGACATTTGCCATCTTGAAATTTGTTATTTTTGACATTTTTCATGGTGACACTTTTCATTTTTGACATTTAGCATTGTGACATTTGTCATTTGACATCTTTGACATTTTCCATCTTGAAATTTGTCATTTTTGACATTTTTCATGGTGACACTTTTCATTTTTGACATTTAGCATTGTGACATTTGTTATTTGACATCTTTGACATTTGCCATCTTGAAATTTGTTATTTTTGACATTTTTCATGGTGACACTTTTCATTTTTGACATTAAGCATTGTGACATTTGTCATTTGACATCTTTGACATTTGCCATCTTGAAATTTGTCATTTTTGACATTTTTCATGGTGAGACTTTTCATTTTTGACATTTAGCATTGTGACATTTGTCATTTGACATCTTTGACATCTGCTATCTTAAAATTTGTCATTTTTGACATTTAGCATTGTGACATTTGTCATTTGACATCTTTGATATTTGCCATCTTGAAATTTGTCATTTTTGACATTTAGCATTGTGACATTTGTCATTTGACATCTTGGACATTTGCCATCTTGAAATTTGTCATTTTTGACATTTTTCATGGTGACACTTATCATTTTTGACATTTAGCATTGTGACATTTGTCATTTGACATCTTTGATATTTGCCATCTTGAAATTTGTCATTTTTGACATTTTTCATGGTGACACTTTTCATTTTTGACATTTAGCATTGTGACATTTGTCATTTGACATCTTTGACATTTGCCATCTTGAAATTTGTCATTTTTGACATTTTTCATGGTGACACTTTTCATTTTTGACATTTAGCATTGTGACAGTTGTCATTTGACATTTGCCATCTTAAAATTTGTCATTTTTGACATTTAGCATTGTGACATTTGTCATTTGACATCTTTGACATTTGCCATCTTGAAATTTGTTATTTTTGACATTTTTCATGGTGACACTTTTCATTTTTGACATTTAGCATTGTGACATTTGTCATTTGACATCTTTGACATTTGCCATCTTGAAATTTGTCATTTTTGACATTTTTCATGGTGACACTTTTCATTTTTGACATTTAGCATTGTGACATTTGTCATATTCGACATCTTTGACATTTGCCATCTTGAAATTTGTCATTTTTGACATTTTTCATGGTGACACTTTTCATTTTTGACATTTAGCATTGTGACATTTGTCCTTTGACATCTTTGACATTTGCCATCTTGAAATTTGTCATTATTGACATTTTTCATGGGGACACTTTTCATTTTTGACATTTAGCATTGTGACATTTGTCATTTGACATCTTTGACATTTGCCATCTTGAAATTTGTCATTTTTGACATTTTTCATGGTGACACTTTTCATTTTTGACATTTAGCATTGTGACATTTGTCATTTGACATCTTTGACATTTGCCATCTTGAAATTTGTCATTTTTGACATTTTTCACGGTGACACTTTTCATTTTTGACATTTAGCATTGTGACATTTGTCATTTGACATCTTAGACATTTGCCATCTTCAAATTTGTCATTTTTGACACTTTTTATTTTTGACATTTAGCATTGTGACATTTGTCATTTGACATCTTTGACATTTGCCATCTTGAAATTTGTCATTTTTGACATTTTTCATGGTGACACTTTTCATTTTTGACATTTAGCATTGTGACATTTGTCATTTGACATCTTGGACATTTGCCATCTTGAAATTTGTCATTTTTGACATTTTTCATGGTGACACTTATCATTTGTGACATTAAGCATTGTGACATTTGTCATTTGACATCTTTGACATTTGCCATCTTGAAATTTGTCATTTTTGACATTTTTCATGGTGACACTTTTCATTTTTGACATTTAGTATTGTGACATTTGTCATTTGACATCTTTGACATTTGCCATCTTGAAATTTGTTATTTTTGACATTTTTCATGGTGACACTTTTCATTTTTGACATTTAGCATTGTGACATTTGTCATTTGACATCTTTGACATTTGCCATCTTGAAATTTGTCATTTTTGACATTTTTCATGGTGACACTTTTCATTTTTGACATTTAGCATTGTGACATTTGTCATTTGACATCTTTGACATTTGCCATCTTGAAATTTGTCATTTTTGACATTTAGCATTGTGACATTTGTCATTTGACATCTTGGACATTTGCCATCTTGAAATTTGTCATTTTTGACATTTTTTATGGTGACACTTATCATTTTTGACATTTAGCATTGTGACATTTGTCAGTTTTGACATTTGCCATCTTGAAATTTGTCATTTTTGACATTTTTCATGGTGACACTTTTCATTTTTGACATTTAGCATTGTGACATTTGTCATTTGACATCTTTGACATTTGCCATCTTGAAATTTGTTATTTTTAACATTTTTCATGGTAACACTTTTCATTTTTGACATTTAGCATTGTGACATTTGTCATATGACATCTTTGACATTTGCCATCTTGAAATTTGTCATTTTTGACATTTTTCATGGTGACACTTTTCATTTTTGACATTTGGCATTGTGACATTTGTCATTTGACATCTTTGACATTTGCCATCTTGAAATTTGTTATTTTTGACATTTTTCATGGTGACACTTTTCATTTTTGACATTTAGCATTGTGACATTTGTCATTTGACATCTTTGACATTTGCCATCTTGAAATTTTTCATTTTTGACATTTTTCATGGTGACACTTTTCATTTTTGACATTTAGCATTGTGACATTTGTCATTTGACATCTTTGACATTTGCCATCTTGAAATTTGTCATTTTTGACATTTAGCATTGTGACATTTGTCATTTGACATCTTTGATATTTGCAATCTTGAAATTTGTCATTTTTGACATTTTTCATGGTGACACTTTTCATTTTTGACATTTAGCATTGTGACATTTGTCATTTGACATCTTTGACATTTGCCATCTTGAAATTTGTCATTTTTAACATTTTTCATGGTGACACTTTTCATTTTAGACATTTAGCATTGTGACATTTGTCATTTGACATCTTTGACATTTGCCATCTTGAAATTTGTCATTTTTGACATTTAGCATTGGGACATTTGTCATTTGACATCTTGGACATTTGCCATCTTAAAATTTGTCATTTTTAACATTTTTCATGGTGACACTTATCATTTTTGACATTTAGCATTGTGACATTTGTCAGTTTTGACATCTTTGACATTTGCCATCTTGAAATTTGTTATTTTTGATATTTTTCATGGTGACACTTTTCATTTTTGACATTTAGCATTGTGACATTTGTCATTTGACATCTTTGACATTTGCCATCTTGAAATTTGTCATTTTTGACATTTTTCATGGTGACACTTTTCATTTTTGACATTTAGCATTGTGACATTTGTCATTTGACATTTTTGACATTTGCCATCTTGAAATTTGTCATTTTTGACTTTTAGCATTGTGACATTTGTCATTTGACATCTTGGACATTTGCCATCTTGAAATTTGTCATTTTTGACATTTTTTATGGTGACACTTATCATTTTTGACATTTAGCATTGTGACATTTGTCAGTTTTGACATTTGCCATCTTGAAAGTTGTCATTTTTGACATTTTTCATGGTAACACTTTTCATTTTTGACATTTAGCATTGTGACATTTGTCATTTGACATCTTTGACATTTGCCATCTTGAAATTTGTTATTTTTGACATTTTTCATGGTGACACTTTTCATTTTTAACATTTAGCATTGTGACATTTGTCATTTGACATCTTTGACATTTGCCTTCTTGAAATTTGTCATTTTTGACATTTTTCATGGTGACACTTTTCATTTTTGACATTTAGCATTGTGACATTTGTCATTTGACATCTTTGACATTTGCCATCTTGAAATTTGTCATTTTTGACATTTTTCATGGTGACACTTTTCATTTTTGACATTTAGCATTGTGACATTTGTCATTTGACATCTTTGACATTTGCCATCTTGAAATTTGTCATTTTTGACATTTAGCATTGTGACATTTGTCATTTGACATCTTTGATATTTGCCATCTTGAAATTTGTCATTTTTGACATTTTTCATGGCGACACTTTTCATTTTTGACATTTAGCATTGTGACATTTGTCATTTGACATCTTTGACATTTGCCATCTTGAAATTTGTCATTTTTGACATTTTTCATGGTGACACTTTTCATTTTTGACATTTATCATTGTGACATTTGTCATATTCGACATCTTTGACATTTGCCATCTTGAAATTTGTCATTTTTGACATTTTTCATGGTGACACTTTTCATTTTTGACATTTAGCATTGTGACATTTGTCATTTGACATCTTTGACATTTGTCATCTTGAAATTTGTCATTATTGACATTTTTCATGGGGACACTTTTTATTTTTGACATTTAGCATTGTGACATTTGTCATTTGACATCTTTGACATTTGCCATCTTGAAATTTGTCATTTTTGACATTTAGCATTGTGACATTTGTCATTTGACATCTTTGATATTTGCCATCTTGAAATTTGTCATTTTTGACATTTTACGGTGACACTTTGCATTTTTGACATTTAGCATTGTGACATTTGTCATTTGACATCTTAGACATTTGCCATCTTAAAATTTGTCATTTTTGACACTTTTCATTTTTGACATTTAGCATTGTGACATTTGTCATTTGACATCTTTGACATTTGCCATCTTGAAATTTGTCATTTTTGACATTTTTCATGGTGACACTTTTTATTTTTGACATTTAGCATTGTGACATTTGTCATTTGACATCTTGGACATTTGCCATCTTGAAATTTGTCATTTTTGACATTTTTCATGGTGACACTTATCATTTTTGACATTTAGCTTTGTGACATTTGTCAGTTTTGACATTTGCCATCTTGAAATTTGTCATTTTTGACATTTTTCATAGTGACACTTTTCATTTTTGACATTTAGCATTGTGACATTTGTCATTTGACATCTTTGACATTTGCCATCTTGAAATTTGTCATTTTTGACATTTTTCATGGTGACACTTTTCATTTTTGACATTTAGCATTGTGACATTTGTCATTTGACATCTTTGACATTTGCCATCTTGAAATTTGTCATTTTTGACATTTTTCATGGTGACACTTTTCATTTTTGACATTTAGCATTGTGACATTTGTCATTTGACATCTTTGACATTTGCCATCTTGAAATTTGTTATTTTTGACATTTTTCATGGTGACACTTTTCATTTTTGACATTTAGCATTGTGACATTTGTCATTTGACATCTTTGACATTTGCCATCTTGAAATTTGTCATTTTTGACATTTTTCATGGTGACACTTTTCATTTTTGACATTTATCTTTGTGACATTTGTCATTTGACATCTTTGACATTTGCCATCTTGAAATTTGTCATTTTTGACATTTAGCATTGTGACATTTGTCATTTGACATCTTGGACATTTGCCATCTGGAAATTTGTCATTTTTGACATTTTTCATGGTGACACTTATCATTTTTGACATTTAGCATTGTGACATTTGTCAGTTTTGACATTTGCCATCTTGAAATTTGTCATTTTTGACATTTTTCGTGGTGACACTTTTCATTTTTGACATTTAGGATTGTGACATTTGTCATTTGACATCTTTGATATTTGCCATCTTGAAATTTGTTATTTTTGACATTTTTCATGGTGACACTTTTTATTTTTGACATTTAGCATTGTGACATTTGTCATTTGACATCTTTGACATTTTCCATCTTGAAATTTGTCATTTTTGACATTTTTCATGGTGACACTTTTCATTTTTGACATTTAGCATTGTGACATTTGTCATTTGACATCTTTGACATTTGCCATCTTGAAATTTGTTATTTTTGACATTTTTCATGGTGACACTTTTCATTTTTGACATTTAGCATTGTGACATTTGTCATTTGACATCTTTGACATTTGCCATCTTGAAATTTGTCATTTTTGACATTTTTCATGGTGAGACTTTTCATTTTTGACATTTAGCATTGTGACATTTGTCATTTGACATCTTTGACATTTGCTATCTTAAAATTTGTCATTTTTGACATTTAGCATTGTGACATTTGTCATTTGACATCTTTGATATTTGCCATCTTGAAATTTGTCATTTTTGACATTTAGCATTGTGACATTTGTCATTTGACATCTTGGACATTTGCCATCTTGAAATTTTTCATGGTGACACTTATCATTTTTGACATTTAGCATTGTGACATTTGTCATTTGACATCTTTGATATTTGCCATCTTGAAATTTGTCATTTTTGACATTTTTCATGGTGACACTTTTCATTTTTGACATTTAGCATTGTGACATTTGTCATTTGACATCTTTGACATTTGCCATCTTGAAATTTGTCATTTTTGACATTTTTCATGGTGACACTTTTCATTTTTTTGACATTTAGCATTGTGACATTTGTCATTTGACATCTTTGACATTTGTCATCTTGAAATTTGTCATTTTTGACATTTAGCATTGTGACATTTGTCATTTGACATCTTGGACATTTGCCATCTTGAAATTTGTCATTTTTGACATTTTTCATGGTGACACTTATCATTTTTGACATTTAGCATTGTGACATTTGTCATTTGACATCTTTGACATTTGCCATCTTGAAATTTGTCATTTTTGACATTTAGCATTGTGACATTTGTCATTTGACATCTTTGACATTTGCCATCTTGAAATTTGTTATTTTTGACATTTTTCATGGTGACACTTTTCATTTTTGACATTTAGCATTGTGACATTTGTCATTTGACATCTTTGACATTTGCCATCTTGAAATTTGTCATTTTTGACATTTTTCATTGTGACACTTTTCATTTTTGACATTTAGCATTGTGACATTTGTCATTTGACATCTTTGACATTTGCCATCTTGAAATTTGTCATTTTTGACATTTAGCATTGTGACATTTGTCATTTGACATCTTTGATATTTGCCATCTTGAAATTTGTCATTTTTGACATTTTTCATGGTGACACTTTTCATTTTTGACATTTAGCATTGTGACATTTGTCCTTTGACATCTTTGACATTTGCCATCTTGAAATTTGTCATTTTTGACATTTTTCATGGTGACACTTTTCATTTTTGACATTTAGCATTGTGACATTTGTCATATTCGACATCTTTGACATTTGCCATCTTGAAATTTGTCATTTTTGACATTTTTCATGGTGACACTTTTCATTTTTGACATTTAGCATTGTGACATTTGTCCTTTGACATCTTTGACATTTGCCATCTTGAAATTTGTCATTATTGACATTTTTCATGGGGACACTTTTCATTTTTGACATTTAGCATTGTGACATTTGTCATTTGACATCTTTGACATTTGCCATCTTGAAATTTGTCATTTTTGACATTTTTCATGGTGACACTTTTCATTTTTGACATGTAGCATTGTGACATTTGTCATTTGACATCTTTGACATTTGCCATCTTGAAATTTGTCATTTTTGACATTTTTCACGGTGACACTTTTCATTTTTGACATTTAGCATTGTGACATTTGTCATTTGACATCTTAGACATTTGCCATCTTCAAATTTGTCATTTTTGACACTTTTTATTTTTGACATTTAGCATTGTGACATTTGTCATTTGACATCTTTGACATTTGCCATCTTGAAATTTGTCATTTTTGACATTTTTCATGGTGACACTTTTCATTTTTGACATTTAGCATTGTGACATTTGTCATTTGACATCTTGGACATTTGCCATCTTGAAATTTGTCATTTTTGACATTTTTCATGGTGACACTTATCATTTGTGACATTAAGCATTGTGACATTTGTCATTTGACATGTTTGACATTTGCCATCTTGAAATTTGTCATTTTTGACATTTTTCATGTTGACACTTTTCATTTTTGACATTTAGTATTGTGACATTTGTCATTTGACATCTTTTACATTTGCCATCTTGAAATTTGTTATTTTTGACATTTAGCATTGTGACATTTGTCATTTGACATCTTGGACATTTGCCATCTTGAAATTTGTCATTTTTGACATTTTTCATGGTGACACTTATCATTTTTGACATTTAGCATTGTGACATTTGTCAGTTTTGACATTTGCTATCTTGAAATTTGTCATTTTTGACATTTTTCGTGGTGACACTTTTCATTTTTGACATTTAGGATTGTGACATTTGTCATTTGACATCTTTGACATTTGCCATCTTGAAATTTGTTATTTTTGACATTTTTCATGGTGACACTTTTCATTTTTGACATTTAGCATTGTGACATTTGTCATTTGACATCTTTGACATTTTCCATCTTAAAATTTGTCATTTTTGACATTTTTCATGGTGACACTTTTCATTTTTGACATTTAGCATTGTGACATTTGTCATTTGACATCTTTGACATTTGCCATCTTGAAATTTGTTATTTTTGACATTTTTCATGGTGACACTTTTCATTTTTGACATTTAGCATTGTGACATTTGTCATTTGACATCTTTGACATTTGCCATCGTGAAATTTGTCATTTTTGACATTTTTCATGGTGAGACTTTTCATTATTGACATTTAGCATTGTGACATTTGTCATTTGACATCTTTGACATTTGCTATCTTAAAATTTGTCATTTTTGACATTTAGCATTGTGACATTTGTCATTTGACATCTTTGATATTTGCCATCTTGAAATTTGTCATTTTTGACATTTAGCATTGTGACATTTGTCATTTGACATCTTGGACATTTGCCATCTTGAAATTTGTCATTTTTGACATTTTTCATGGTGACACTTATCATTTTTGACATTTAGCATTGTGACATTTGTCATTTGACATCTTTGATATTTGCCATCTTGAAATTTGTCATTTTTGACATTTTTCATGGTTACACTATTCATTTTTGACATTTAGCATTGTGACATTTGTCATTTGACATCTTTGACATTTGCCATCTTGAAATTTGTCATTTTTGACATTTTTTATGGTGACACTTTTCATTTTTGACATTTAGCATTGTGACATTTGTCATTTGACATCTTTGACATTTGCCATCTTGAAATTTGTCATTTTTGACATTTAGCATTGTGACATTTGTCATTTGACATCTTGGACATTTGCCATCTTAAAATTTGTCATTTTTGACATTTTTCATGGTGACACTTATCATTTTTGACATTTAGCATTGTGACATTTGTCATTTGACATCTTTGACATTTGCCATCTTGAAATTTGTTATTTTTGACATTTTTCATGGTGACACTTTTCATTTTTGACATTTAGCATTGTGACATTTGTCATTTGACATCTTTGACATTTGCCATCTTGAAATTTGTCATTTTTGACATTTTTCATGGTGACACTTTTCATTTTTGACATTTAGCATTGTGACATTTGTCATTTGACATCTTTGACATTTGCCATTTTGAAATTTGTCATTTTTGACATTTAGCATTGTGACATTTGTCATTTGACATCTTTGATATTTGCCATCTTGAAATTTGTCATTTTTGACATTTTTCATGGTGACACTTTTCATTTTTGACATTTAGCATTGTGACATTTGACATCTTTGACATTTGCCATCTTGAAATTTGTCATTTTTGACATTTTTCATGGTGACACTTTTCATTTTTGACATTTAGCATTGTGACATTTGTCCTTTGACATCTTTGACATTTGCCATCTTGAAATTTGTCATTATTGACATTTTTCATGGGGACACTTTTCATTTTTGACATTTAGCATTGTTACATTTGTCATTTGACATCTTTGACATTTGCCATCTTGAAATTTGTCATTTTTGACATTTTTCATGGTGACACTTTTCATTTTTGACATTTAGCATTGTGACATTTGTCATTTGACATCTTTGACATTTGCCATCTTGAAATTTGTCATTTTTGACATTTTTCACGGTGACACTTTTCATTTTTGACATTTAGCATTGTGACATTTGTCATTTGACATCTTAGACATTTGCCATCTTTAAATTTGTCATTTTTGACACTTTTTATTTTTGACATTTAGCATTGTGACATTTGTCATTTGACATCTTTGACATTTGCCATCTTGAAATTTGTCATTTTTGACATTTTTCATGGTGACACTTTTCATTTTTGACATTTAGCATTGTGACATTTGTCATTTGACATCTTGGACATTTGCCATCTTGAAATTTGTCATTATTGACATTTTTCATGGGGACACTTTTCATTTTTGACATTTAGCATTGTGACATTTGTCATTTGACATCTTTGACATTTGCTATCTTGAAATTTGTCATTTTTGACATTTTTCATGGTGACACTTTTCATTTTTGACATTTAGCATTGTGACATTTGTCATTTGACATCTTTGACATTTGCCATCTTGAAATTTGTCATTTTTGACATTTTTCACGGTGACACTTTTCATTTTTGACATTTAGCATTGTGACATTTGTCATTTGACATCTTAGACATTTGCCATCTTCAAATTTGTCATTTTTGACACTTTTTATTTTTGACATTTAGCATTGTGACATTTGTCATTTGACATCTTTGACATTTGCCATCTTGAAATTTGTCATTTTTGACATTTTTCATGGTGACACTTTTCATTTTTGACATTTAGCATTGTGACATTTGTCATTTGACATCTTGGACATTTGCCATCTTGAAATTTGTCATTTTTGACATTTTTCATGGTGACACTTTTCATTTTTGACATTTAGTATTGTGACATTTGTCATTTGACATCTTTGACATTTGCCATCTTGAAATTTGTTATTTTTTACATTTAGCATTGTGACATTTGTCATTTGACATCTTGGACATTTGCCATCTTGAAATTTGTCATTTTTGACATTTTTCATGGTGACACTTATCATTTTTGACATTTAGCATTATGACATTTGTCAGTTTTGACATTTGCCATCTTGAAATTTGTCATTTTTGACATTTTTCGTGGTGACACTTTTCATTTTTGACATTTAGGATTGTGACATTTGTCATTTGACATCTTTGACATTTGCCATCTTAAAATTTGTTATTTTTGACATTTTTCATGGTGACACTTTTCATTTTTGACATTTAGCATTGTGACATTTGTCATTTGACATCTTTGACATTTTCCATCTTGAAATTTGTCATTTTTGACATTTTTCATGGTAACACTTTTCATTTTTGACATTTAGCATTGTGACATTTGTCATTTGACATCTTTGACATTTGCCATCTTGAAATTTGTTATTTTTGACATTTTTCATGGTGACACTTTTCATTTTTGACATTTAGCATTGTGGCATTTGTCATTTGACATCTTTGACATTTGCCATCTTGAAATTTGTCATTTTTGACATTTTTTATGGTGAGACTTTTCATTTTTGACATTTAGCATTGTGACATTTGTCATTTGACATCTTTGACATTTGCTATCTTAAAATTTGTCATTTTTGACATTTAGCATTGTGACATTTGTCATTTGACATCTTTGATATTTGCCATCTTGAAATTTGTCATTTTTGACATTTAGCATTGTGACATTTGTCATTTGACATCTTGGACATTTGCCATCTTGAAATTTGTCATTTTTGACATTTTTCATGGTGACACTTATCATTTTTGACATTTAGCATTGTGACATTTGTCATTTGACATCTTTGATATTTGCCATCTTGAAATTTGTCATTTTTGACATTTTTCATGGTGACACTTTTCATTTTTGACATTTAGCATTGTGACATTTGACATCTTTGACATTTGCCATCTTGAAATTTGTCATTTTTGACATTTTTCATGGTGACACTTTTCATTTTTGACATTTAGCATTGTGACAGTTGTCATTTGACATCTTTGACATTTGCCATCTTAAAATTTGTCATTTTTGACATTTAGCATTGTGACATTTGTCATTTGACATCTTTGACATTTGCCATCTTGAAATTTGTTATTTTTGACATTTTTCATGGTGACACTTTTCATTTTTGACATTTAGCATTGTGACATTTGTCATTTGACATCTTTGACATTTGCCATCTTGAAATTTGTCATTTTTGACATTTTTCATGGTGACACTTTTCATTTTTGACATTTAGCATTGTGACATTTGTCATTTGACATCTTTGACATTTGCCATCTTGAAATTTGTCATTTTTGACATTTAGCATTGTGACATTTGTCATTTGACATCTTTGATATTTGCCATCTTGAAATTTGTCATTTTTGACATTTTCATGGTGACACTTTTCATTTTTGACATTTAGCATTGTGACATTTGTCATTTGACATCTTTGACATTTGCCATCTTGAAATTTGTCATTTTTGACATTTTTCATGGTGACACTTTTCATTTTTGACATTTAGCATTGTGACATTTGTCATATTCGACATCTTTGACATTTGCCATCTTGAAATTTGTCATTTTTGACATTTTTCATGGT
The DNA here is from genome assembly GCA_964028335.1 of Altica lythri. Taxonomy (NCBI): domain Eukaryota; kingdom Metazoa; phylum Arthropoda; class Insecta; order Coleoptera; family Chrysomelidae; genus Altica; species Altica lythri. The sequence continues at coordinate 8,143,069 of OZ034800.1, read as the reverse complement.
GACACTTTTCATTTTTGACATTTAGCATTGTGACATTTGTCCTTTGACATCTTTGACATTTGCCATCTTGAAATTTGTCATTATTGACATTTTTCATGGTGACACTTTTCATTTTTGACATTTAGCATTGTGACATTTGTCATTTGACATCTTTGACATTTGCCATCTTGAAATTTGTCATTTTTGACATTTTTCATGGTGACACTTTTCATTTTTGACATTTAGCATTGTGACATTTGTCATTTGACATCTTTGACATTTGCCATCTTAAAATTTGTCATTTTTGACATTTAGCATTGTGACATTTGTCATTTGACATCTTTGATATTTGCCATCTTGAAATTTGTCATTTTTGACATTTTTCATGGTGACACTTTTCATTTTTGACATTTAGCATTGTGACATTTGTCATTTGACATCTTTGACATTTGCCATCTTGAAATTTGTCATTTTTGACATTTTACATGGTGACACTTTTCATTTTTGACATTTAGCATTGTGACATTTGTCAGTTTTGACATTTGCCATCTTGAAATTTGTCATTTTTGACATTTTTCATGGTGACACTTTTCATTTTTGACATTTAGCATTGTGACATTTGTCATTTGACATCTTTGACATTTGCCATCTTGAAATTTGTCATTTTTGACATTTTTGATGGTGACACTTTTCATTTTTGACATTTAGCATTGTGACATTTGTCATTTGACATCTTTGACATTTGCCATCTTGAAATTTGTCATTTTTGACATTTTTCATGGTGACACTTTTCATTTTTGACATTTAGCATTGTGACATTTGTCATTTGACATCTTTGACATTTGCCATCTTGAAATTTGTCATTTTTGACATTTTTCATGGTGACACTTTTCATTTTTGACATTTAGCATTGTGACATTTGTCATTTGACATCTTTGACATTTGCCATCTTAAAATTTGTTATTTTTGACATTTTTCATGGTGACACTTTTCATTTTTGACATTTAGCATTGTGACATTTGTCATTTGACATCTTTGACATTTGCCATCTTGAAATTTGTCATTTTTGACATTTTTCATGGTGACACTTTTCATTTTTGACATTTAGCATTGTGACATTTGTCATTTGACATCTTTGACATTTGCCATCTTGAAATTTGTCATTTTTGACATTTAGCATTGTGACATTTGTTATTTGACATCTTGGAAATTTGCCATCTTGAAATTTGTCATTTTTGACATTTTTCATGGTGACACTTATCATTTTTGACACTTAGCATTGTGATATTTGTCAGTTTTGACATTTGCCATCTTGAAATTTGTCATTTTTGACATTTTTCATGGTGACACTTTTCATTTTTGACATTTAGCATTGTGACATTTGTCATATTCGACATCTTTGACATTTGCCATCTTGAAATTTGTCATTTTTGACATTTTTCATGGTGACACTTTTCATTTTTGACATTTAGCATTGTGACATTTGTCATTTGACATCTTTGACATTTGCCATCTTGAAATTTGTCATTATTGACATTTTTCATGGGGACACTTTTCATTTTTGACATTTAGCATTGTGACATTTGTCATTTGACATCTTTGACATTTGCCATCTTAAAATTTGTCATTTTTGACATTTTTCATGGTGACACTTTTCATTTTTGACATTTGTCATTTGACATCTTTGACATTTGCCATCTTGAAATTTGTCATTTTTGACATTTTTCACGGTGACACTTTTCATTTTTGACATTTAGCATTGTGACATTTGTCATTTGACATCTTAGACATTTGCCATCTTGAAATTTGTCATTTTTGACACTTTTCATTTTTGACATTTAGCATTGTGACATTTGTCATTTGACATCTTTGACATTTGCCATCTTGAAATTTGTCATTTTTGACATTTTTCATGGTGACACTTTTCATTTTTGATATTTAGCATTGTGACATTTGTCATTTGACATCTTGGACATTTGCCATCTTGAAATTTGTCATTTTTGACATTTTTCATGGTGACACTTATCATTTTTGTCATTTAGCATTGTGACATTTGTCAGTTTTGACATTTGCCATCTTAAAATTTGTCATTTTTGACATTTTTCATGGTGACACTTTTCATTTTTGACATTTAGCATGGTGACATTTGTCATTTGACATCTTTGACATTTGCCATCTTGAAATTTGTCATTTTTGACATTTTTCATGGTGACACTTTTCATTTTGACATTTAGCATTGTGACATTTGTCATTTGACATCTTTGACATTTGCCATCTTTAAATTTGTCATTTTTGACATTTTTCATGGTGACACTTTTCATTTTTGACATTTAGCATTGTGACATTTGTCATTTGACATCTTTGACATTTGCCATCTTGAAATTTGTCATTTTTGACATTTTTCACGGTGACACTTTTCATTTTTGACATTTAGCATTGTGACATTTGTCATTTGACATCTTAGACATTTGCCATCTTGAAATTTGTCATTTTTGACACTTTTCATTTTTGACATTTAGCATTGTGACATTTGTCATTTGACATCTTTTACATTTGCCAGCTTGAAATTTGTCATTTTTGACATTTTTCATGGTAACACTTTTCATTTTTGACATTTAGCATTGTGACATTTGTCATTTGACATCTTGGACATTTGCCATCTTGAAATTTGTCATTTTTGACATTTTTCATGGTGACATTTATCATTTTTGACATTTAGCATTGTGACATTTGTCAGTTTTGACATTTGCCATCTTGAAATTTGTCATTTTTGACATTTTTCACGGTGACACTTTTAATTTTTGACATTTAGCATTGTGACATTTGTCATTTGACATCTTAGACATTTGCCATCTTAAAATTTGTCATTTTTGACACTTTTTATTTTTGACATTTAGCATTGTGACATTTGTCATTTGACAATTTTGACATTTGCCATCTTGAAATGTGTCATTTTTGAAATTTTTCATGGTGACACTTTTCATTTTTGACATTTAGCATTGTGACATTTGTCATTTGACATCTTGGACATTTGCCATCTTGAAATTTGTCATTTTTGAAATTTTTCATGGTGAAACTTATCATTTTTGACATTTAGCATTGTGATATTTGTCAGTTTTGACATTTGCCATCTTGAAATTTGTCATTTTTGACATTTTTCATGGTGACACTTTTCATTTTTGACATTTAGCATTGTGACATTTGTCATTTGACATCTTTGACATTTGCCATCTTGAAATTTGTTATTTTTGACATTTTTCATGGTGACACTTTTCATTTTTGACATTTAGCATTGTGACATTTGTCATTTGACATCTTTGACATTTGCCATCTTGAAATTTGTCATTTTTGACATTTTTCATGGTGACACTTTTCATTTTTGACATTTAGCATTGTGACATTTGTCATTTGACATCTTTGACATTTGCCATCTTGAAATTTGTCATTTTTGACATTTTTCACGGTGACACTTTTTATTTTTGACATTTAGCATTGTGACATTTGTCATTTGACATCTTAGACATTTGCCATCTTCAAATTTGTCATTTTTGACACTTTTTATTTTTGACATTTAGCATTGTGACATTTGTCATTTGACATCTTTGACATTTGCCATCTTGAAATTTGTCATTTTTGACATTTTTCATGGTGACACTTTTCATTTTTGACATTTAGCATTGTGACATTTGTCATTTGACATCTTGGACATTTGCCATCTTGAAATTTGTCATTTTTGACATTTTTCATGGTGACACTTATCATTTGTGACATTAAGCATTGTGACATTTGTCATTTGACATCTTTGACATTTGCCATCTTGAAATTTGTCATTTTTGACATTTTTTATGGTGACACTTTTCATTTTTGACATTTAGTATTGTGACATTTGTCATTTGACATCTTTGACATTTGCCATCTTGAAATTTGTTATTTTTGACATTTTTCATGGTGACACTTTTCATTTTTGACATTTAGCATTGTGACATTTGTCATTTGACATCTTTGACATTTGCCATCTTGAAATTTGTCATTTTTGACATTTTTCATGGTGACACTTTTCATTTTTGACATTTAGCATTGTGACATTTGTCATTTGACATCTTTGACATTTGCCATCTTGAAATTTGTCATTTTTGACATTTAGCATTGTGACATTTGTTATTTGACATCTTGGACATTTGCCATCTTGAAATTTGTCATTTTTGACATTTTTTATGGTGACACTTATCATTTTTGACATTTAGCATTGTGACATTTGTCAGTTTTGACATTTGCCATCTTGAAATTTGTCATTTTTGACATTTTTCATGGTGACACTTTTCATTTTTGACATTTAGCATTGTGACATTTGTCATTTGACATCTTTGACATTTGCCATCTTGAAATTTGTTATTTTTAACATTTTTCATGGTAACACTTTTCATTTTTGACATTTAGCATTGTGACATTTGTCATATGACATCTTTGACATTTGCCATCTTGAAATTTGTCATTTTTGACATTTTTCATGGTGACACTTTTCATTTTTGACATTTGGCATTGTGACATTTGTCATTTGACATCTTTGACATTTGCCATCTTGAAATTTGTTATTTTTGACATTTTTCATGGTGACACTTTTCATTTTTGACATTTAGCATTGTGACATTTGTCATTTGACATCTTTGACATTTGCCATCTTGAAATTTTTCATTTTTGACATTTTTCATGGTGACACTTTTCATTTTTGACATTTAGCATTGTGACATTTGTCATTTGACATCTTTGACATTTGCCATCTTGAAATTTGTCATTTTTGACATTTAGCATTGTGACATTTGTCATTTGACATCTTTGATATTTGCCATCTTGAAATTTGTCATTTTTGACATTTTTCATGGTGACACTTTTCATTTTTGACATTTAGCATTGTGACATTTGTCATTTGACATCTTTGACATTTGCCATCTTGAAATTTGTCATTTTTAACATTTTTCATGGTGACACTTTTCATTTTAGACATTTAGCATTGTGACATTTGTCATTTGACATCTTTGACATTTGCCATCTTGAAATTTGTCATTTTTGACATTTAGCATTAGGACATTTGTCATTTGACATCTTGGACATTTGCCATCTTAAAATTTGTCATTTTTGACATTTTTCATGGTGACACTTATCATTTTTGACATTTAGCATTGTGACATTTGTCAGTTTTGACATCTTTGACATTTGCCATCTTGAAATTTGTTATTTTTGATATTTTTCATGTTGACACTTTTCATTTTTGACATTTAGCATTGTGACATTTGTCATTTGACATCTTTGACATTTGCCATCTTGAAATTTGTCATTTTTGACATTTTTCATGGTGACACTTTTCATTTTTGACATTTAGCATTGTGACATTTGTCATTTGACATTTTTGACATTTGCCATCTTGAAATTTGTCATTTTTGACATTTAGCATTGTGAGATTTGTCATTTGACATCTTGGACATTTGCCATCTTGAAATTTGTCATTTTTGACATTTTTTATGGTGACACTTATCATTTTTGACATTTAGCATTGTGACATTTGTCAGTTTTGACATTTGCTATCTTGAAATTTGTCATTTTTGACATTTTTCATGGTGACACTTTTCATTTTTGACATTTAGCATTGTGACATTTGTCATTTGACATCTTTGACATTTGCTATCTTGAAATTTGTTATTTTTGACATTTTTCATGGTGACACTTTTCATTTTTGACATTTAGCATTGTGACATTTGTCATTTGACATCTTTGACATTTGCCATCTTGAAATTTGTCATTTTTGACATTTTTCATGCTGACACTTTTCATTTTTGACATTTAGCATTGTGACATTTGTCATTTGACATCTTTGACATTTGCCATCTTGAAATTTGTCATTTTTGACATTTTTCATGGTGACACTTTTCATTTTTGACATTTAGCATTGTGACATTTGTCATTTGACATCTTTGACATTTGCCATCTTGAAATTTGTCATTTTTGACATTTAGCATTGTGACATTTGTCATTTGACATCTTTGATATTTGCCATCTTGAAATTTGTCATTTTTGACATTTTTCATGGCGACACTTTTCATTTTTGACATTTAGCATTGTGACATTCGTCATTTGACATCTTTGACATTTGCCATCTTGAAATTTGTCATTTTTGACATTTTTCATGGTGACACTTTTCATTTTTGACATTTATCATTGTGACATTTGTCATATTCGACATCTTTGACATTTGCCATCTTGAAATTTGTCATTTTTGACATTTTTCATGGTGACACTTTTCATTTTTGACATTTAGCATTGTGACATTTGTCATTTGACATCTTTGACATTTGTCATCTTGAAATTTGTCATTATTGACATTTTTCATGGGTACACTTTTTATTTTTGACATTTAGCATTGTGACATTTGTCATTTGGCATCTGTGACATTTGCCATCTTGAAATTTGTCATTTTTGACATTTTTCATGGTGACACTTTTCATTTTTGACATTTAGCATTGTGACATTTGTCATTTGACATCTTTGACATTTGCCATCTTGAAATTTGTCATTTTTGACATTTTTCACGGTGACACTTTTCATTTTTGACATTTAGCATTGTGACATTTGTCATTTGACATCTTAGACATTTGCCATCTTGAAATTTGTCATTTTTGACACTTTTCATTTTTGACATTTAGCATTGTGACATTTGTCATTTGACATCTTTTACATTTGCCAGCTTGAAATTTGTCATTTTTGACATTTTTCATGGTAACACTTTTCATTTTTGACATTTAGCATTGTGACATTTGTCATTTGACATCTTGGACATTTGCCATCTTGAAATTTGTCATTTTTGACATTTTTCATGGTGACATTTATCATTTTTGACATTTAGCATTGTGACATTTGTCAGTTTTGACATTTGCCATCTTGAAATTTGTCATTTTTGACATTTTTCACGGTGACACTTTTAATTTTTGACATTTAGCATTGTGACATTTGTCATTTGACATCTTAGACATTTGCCATCTTAAAATTTGTCATTTTTGACACTTTTTATTTTTGACATTTAGCATTGTGACATTTGTCATTTGACAATTTTGACATTTGCCATCTTGAAATGTGTCATTTTTGAAATTTTTCATGGTGACACTTTTCATTTTTGACATTTAGCATTGTGACATTTGTCATTTGACATCTTGGACATTTGCCATCTTGAAATTTGTCATTTTTGAAATTTTTCATGGTGAAACTTATCATTTTTGACATTTAGCATTGTGATATTTGTCAGTTTTGGCATTTGCCATCTTGAAATTTGTCATTTTTGACATTTTTCATGGTGACACTTTTCATTTTTGACATTTAGCATTGTGACATTTGTCATTTGACATCTTTGACATTTGCCATCTTGAAATTTGTTATTTTTGACATTTTTCATGGTGACACTTTTCATTTTTGACATTTAGCATTGTGACATTTGTCATTTGACATCTTTGACATTTGCCATCTTGAAATTTGTCATTTTTGACATTTTTCATGGTGACACTTTTCATTTTTGACATTTAGCATTGTGACATTTGTCATTTGACATCTTTGACATTTGCCATCTTGAAATTTGTCATTTTTGACATTTAGCATTGTGACATTTCTCATTTGACATCTTTGATATTTGCCATCTTGAAATTTGTCATTTTTGACATTTTTCATGGTGACACTTTTCATTTTTGACATTTAGCATTGTGACATTTGTCATTTGACATCTTTGACATTTGCCATCTTGAAATTTGTCATTTTTGACATTTTTCATGGTGACACTTTTCATTTTTGACATTTAGCATTGTGACATTTGTCATATTCGACATCTTTGACATTTGCCATCTTGAAATTTGTCATTTTTGACATTTTTCATGGTGACACTTTTCATTTTTGACATTTAGCATTGTGACATTTGTCATTTGACATCTTTGACATTTGCCATCTTGAAATTTGTCATTATTGACATTTTTCATGGGGAAACTTTTCATTTTTGACATTTAGCATTGCGACATTTGTCATTTGACATCTTTGACATTTGCCATCTTGAAATTTGTCATTTTTGACATTTTTCATGGTGACACTTTTCATTTTTGACATTTAGCATTGTGACATTTGTCATTTGACATCTTTGACATTTTCCATCTTGAAATTTGTCATTTTTGACATTTTTCACGGTGACACTTTTCATTTTTGACATTTAGCATTGTGACATTTGTCATTTGACATCTTAGACATTTGCCATCTTGAAATTTGTCATTTTTGACATTTAGCATTGTGACATTTGTCATTTGACATCTTTGACATTTGCCATCTTGAAATTTGTCATTTTTGACATTTTTCATGGTGACACTTTTCATTTTTGACATTTAGCATTGTGACATTTGTCATTTGACATCTTGGACATTTGCCATCTTGAAATTTGTCATTTTTGACATTTTTCATGGTGACACTTATCATTTTTGTCATTTAGCATTGTGACATTTGTCAGTTTTGACATTTGCCATCTTGAAATTTGTCATTTTTGACATTTTTCATGGTGACACTTTTCATTTTTGACATTTAGCATTGTGACATTTGTCATTTGACATCTTTGACATTTGCCATCTTGAAATTTGTCATTTTTGACATTTTTCATGGTGACACTTTTCATTTTTGACATTTAGCATTGTGACATTTGTCATTTGACATCTTTGACATTTGCCATCTTGAAATTTGTCATTTTTGACATTTTTCATGGTGACACTTTTCATTTTTGACATTTAGCATTGTGACATTTGTCATTTGACATCTTTGACATTTGCCATCTTGAAATTTGTCATTTTTGACATTTTTCATGGTGACACTTTTCATTTTTGACATTTAGCATTGTGACATTTGTCATTTGACATCTTTGACATTTGCCATCTTGAAATTTGTTATTTTTGACATTTTTCATGGTGACACTTTTCATTTTTGACATTTAGCATTGTGACATTTGTCATTTGACATCTTTGACATTTGCCATCTTGAAATTTGTCATTTTTGACATTTTTCATGGTGACACTTATCATTTTTGACATTTAGCATTGTGACATTTGTCATTTGACATCTTTGACATTTGCCATCTTGAAATTTGTCATTTTTGACATTTAGCATTGTGACATTTGTTATTTGACATCTTGGACATTTGCCATCTTGAAATTTGTCATTTTTGACATTTTTCATGGTGACACTTATCATTTTTGACATTTAGCATTGTGATATTTGTCAGTTTTGACATTTGCCATCTTGAAATTTGTCATTTTTGACATTTTTCATGGTGACACTTTTCATTTTTGACATTTAGCATTGTGACATTTGTCATATTCGACATCTTTGACATTTGCCATCTTGAAATTTGTCATTTTTGACATTTTTCATGGTGACACTTTTCATTTTTGACATTTAGCATTGTGACATTTGTCATTTGACATCTTTGACATTTGCCATCTTGAAATTTGTCATTATTGACATTTTTCATGGGGACACTTTTCATTTTTGACATTTTGCATTGTGACATTTGTCATTTGACATCTTTGACATTTGCCATCTTAAAATTTGTCATTTTTGACATTTTTCATGGTGACACTTTTCATTTTTGACATTTAGCATTGTGACATTTGTCATTTGACATCTTTGACATTTGCCATCTTGAAATTTGTCATTTTTGACATTTTTCACGGTGACACTTTTCATTTTTGACATTTAGCATTGTGACATTTGTCATTTGACATCTTAGACATTTGCCATCTTGAAAGTTGTCATTTTTGACACTTTTCATTTTTGACATTTAGCATTGTGACATTTGTCATTTGACATCTTTGACATTTGCCATCTTGAAATTTGTCATTTTTGACATTTTTCATGGTGACACTTTTCATTTTTGATATTTAGCATTGTGACATTTGTCATTTGACATCTTGGACATTTGCCATCTTGAAATTTGTCATTTTTGACATTTTTCATGGTGACACTTATCATTTTTGTCATTTAGCATTGTGACATTTGTCAGTTTTGACATTTGCCATCTTAAAATTTGTCATTTTTGACATTTTTCATGGTGACACTTTTCATTTTTGACATTTAGCATGGTGACATTTGTCATTTGACATCTTTGACATTTGCCATCTTGAAATTTGTCATTTTTGACATTTTTCATGGTGACACTTTTCATTTTGACATTTAGCATTGTGACATTTGTCATTTGACATCTTTGACATTTGCCATCTTTAAATTTGTCATTTTTGACATTTTTCATGGTGACACTTTTCATTTTTGACATTTAGCATTGTGACATTTGTCATTTGACATCTTTGACATTTGCCATCTTGAAATTTGTCATTATTGACATTTTTCATGGGGACACTTTTCATTTTTGACATTTAGCATTGTGACATTTGTCATTTGACATCTTTGACATTTGCCATCTTAAAATTTGTCATTTTTGACATTTTTCATGGTGACACTTTTCATTTTTGACATTTAGCATTGTGACATTTGTCATTTGACATCTTTGACATTTGCCATCTTGAAATTTGTCATTTTTGACATTTTTCACGGTGACACTTTTCATTTTTGACATTTAGCATTGTGACATTTGTCATTTGACATCTTAGACATTTGCCATCTTGAAATTTGTCATTTTTGACACTTTTCATTTTTGACATTTAGCATTGTGACATTTGTCATTTGACATCTTTGACATTTGCCATCTTGAAATTTGTCATTTTTGACATTTTTCATGGTGACACTTTTCATTTTTGATATTTAGCATTGTGACATTTGTCATTTGACATCTTGGACATTTTCCATCTTGAAATTTGTCATTTTTGACATTTTTCATGGTGACACTTATCATTTTTGTCATTTAGCATTGTGACATTTGTCAGTTTTGACATTTGCATCTTAAAATTTGTCATTTTTGACATTTTTCATGGTGACACTTTTCATTTTTGACATTTAGCATGGTGACATTTGTCATTTGACATCTTTGACATTTGCCATCTTGAAATTTGTCATTTTTGACATTTTTCATGGTGACACTTTTCATTTTGACATTTAGCATTGTGACATTTGTCATTTGACATCTTTGACATTTGCCATCTTTAAATTTGTCATTTTTGACATTTTTCATGGTGACACTTTTCATTTTTGACATTTAGCATTGTGACATTTGTCATTTGACATCTTTGACATTTGCCATCTTGAAATTTGTCATTTTTGACATTTTTCATGGTGACACTTTTCATTTTTGACATTTAGCATTGTGACATTTGTCATTTGACATCTTTGACATTTGCCATCTTGAAATTTGTTATTTTTGACATTTTTCATGGTGACACTTTTCATTTTTGACATTTAGCATTGTGACATTTGTCATTTGACATCTTTGACATTTGCCATCTTGAAATTTGTCATTTTTGACATTTTTCATGGTGACACTTTTCATTTTTGACATTTAGAATTGTGACATTTGTCATTTGACATCTTTGACATTTGCCATCTTAAAATTTGTCATTTTTGACATTTAGCATTGTGACATTTGTCATTTGACATCTTGGACATTTGCCATCTTGAAATTTGTCATTTTTGACATTTTTCATGGTGACACTTATCATTTTTGACATTTAGCATTGTGATATTTGTCAGTTTTGACATTTGCCATCTTGAAATTTGTCATTTTTGACATTTTTCATGGTGACACTTTTCATTTTTGACATTTAGCATTGTGACATTTGTCATTTGACATCTTTGACATTTGCCATCTTGAAATTTGTTATTTTTGACATTTTTCACGGTGACACTTTTCATTTTTGACATTAAGCATTGTGACATTTGTCATTTGACATCTTTGACATTTGCCATCTTGAAATTTGTCATTTTTGACATTTTTCATGGTGACACTTTTTATTTTTGACATTTAGCATTGTGACATTTGTCATTTGACATCTTTGACATTTGCCATCTTAAAATTTGTTATTTTTGACATTTTTCATGGTGACACTTTTCATTTTTGACATTTAGCATTGTGACATTTGTCATTTGACATCTTTGACATTTGCCATCTTAAAATTTGTCATTTTTGACATTTTTCATGGTGACACTTTTCATTTTTGACATTTAGCATTGTGACGTTTGTCATTTGACATCTTTGACATTTGCCATCTTGAAATTTGTCATTTTTGACATTTAGCATTGTGACATTTGTCATTTGACATCTTGGACATTTGCCATCTTGAAATTTGTCATTTTTGACATTTTTCATGGTGACACTTTTCATTTTTGACATTTAGCATTGTGACATTTGTCATTTGACATCTTGGACATTTGCCATCTTGAAATTTGTCATTTTTGACATTTAGCATTGTGACATTTGTCATTTGACATCTTTGATATTTGCCATCTTGAAATTTGTCATTTTTGACATTTTTCATGGTGACACTTTTCATTTTTGACATTTAGCATTGTGACATTTGTCATTTGACATCTTTGACATTTGCCATCTTGAAATTTGTCATTTTTGACATTTTTCATGGTGACACTTTTCATTTTTGACATTTAGCATTGTGACATTTGTCATTTGACATCTTTGAGATTTGCCATCTTGAAATTTGTCATTTTTTACATTTAGCATTGTGACATTTGTCATTTGACATCTTGGACATTTGCCATCTTGAAATTTGTCATTTTTGACATTTTTCATGGTGACACTTATCATTTTTGACATTTAGCATTGTGACATTTGTCAGTTTTGACATTTGCCATCTTGAAATTTGTCATTTTTGACATTTTTTATGGTGACACTTTTCATTTTTGACATTTAGCATTGTGACATTTGTAATTTGACATCTTTGACATTTGCCATCTTGAAATTTGTTATTTTTGACATTTTTCATGGTGACACTTTTCATTTTTGACATTTAGCATTGTGACATTTGTCATTTGACATCTTTGACATTTGCCATCTTGAAATTTGTCATTTTTGACATTTTTCATGGTGACACTTTTCATTTTTGACATTTAGCATTGTGACATTTGTCATTTGACATCTTTGACATTTGCCATCTTGAAATTTGTCATTTTTGACCTTTAGCATTGTGACATTTGTCATTTGACATCTTGGACATTTGCTATCTTGAAATTTGTCATTTTTGACATTTTTCATGGTGACACTTATCATTTTTGACATTTAGCATTGTGACATTTGTCAGTTTTGACATTTGCCATCTTGAAATTTGTCATTTTTGACATTTTTCATGGTGACACTTTTCATTTTTGACATTTAGCATTGTGACATTTGTCATTTGACATCTTTGACATTTGCCATCTTGAAATTTGTCATTTTTGACATTTTTCATGGTGACACTTCATTTTTGACATTTAGCATTGTGACATTTGTCATTTGACATCTTTGACATTTGCCATCTTGAAATTTGTTATTTCTGACATTTTTCAAGGTGACACTTTTCATTTTTGACATTTAGCATTGTGACATTTGTCATTTGACATCTTTGACATTTGCCATCTTGAAATTTGTCATTTTTGACATTTTTCATGGTGACACTTTTCATTTTTGACATTTAGCATTGTGACATTTGTTATTTGACATCTTTAACATTTGCCATCTTGAAATTTGTCATTTTTGACATTTAGCATTGTGACATTTGTCATTTGACATCTTTGATATTTGCCATCTTGAAATTTGTCATTTTTGACATTTTTCATGGTGACACTTTTCATTTTTGACATTTAGCATTGTGACATTTGTCATTTGACATCTTTGACATTTGCCATCTTGAAATTTGTCATTTTTGACATTTTTCATGGTGACACTTTTCATTTTTGACATTTAGCATTGTGACATTTGTCATATTCGACATCTTTGACATTTGCCATCTTGAAATTTTTCATTTTTGACATTTTTCATGGTGACACTTTTCATTTTTGACATTTAGCATTGTTACATTTGTCATTTGACATCTTTGACATTTGCCATCTTAAAATTTGTCATTATTGACATTTTTCATGGGGACACTTTTAATTTTTGACATTTAGCATTGTGACATTTGTCATTTGACATCTTTGACATTTGCCATCTTGAAATTTGTCATTTTTGACATTTTTCATGGTGACACTTTTTATTTTTGACATTTAGCATTGTGACATTTGTCATTTGACATCTTTGACATTTGCCATCTTGAAATTTGTGATTTTTGACATTTTTCACGGTGACACTTTTCAGTTTTGACATTTAGCATTGTGACATTTGTCATTTGACACCTTAGACATTTGCCATCTTGAAATTTGTCATTTTTGACACTTTTCATTTTTGACATTTAGCATTGTGACATTTGTCATTTGACATCTTTGACATTTGCCATCTTGAAATTTGTCATTTTTGACATTTTTCATGGTGACACTTTTCATTTTTGACATTTAGCATTGTGACATTTGTCATTTGACATCTTGGACATTTGCCATCTTGAAATTTGTCATTTTTGATATTTTTCATGGTGACACTTTTCATTTTTGACATTTAGCATTGTGACATTTGTCATTTGACATCTTTGACATTTGACATCTTGAAATTTGTCATTTTTGACATTTTTCATGGTGACACTTTTCATTTTTGACATTTAGCATTGTGACATTTGTCATTTGACATCTTTGACATTTGCCATCTTGAAATTTGTCATTTTTGACATTTAGCATTGTGACATTTGTCAGTTTTGACATTTGCCATCTTGAAATTTGTCATTTTTGACATTTTTCAAGGTGACACTTTTCATTTTTGACATTTAGCATTGTGACATTTGTCATTTGACATCTTTGACATTTGCCATCTTGAAATTTGTTATTTTTGACATTTTTCATGGTGACACTTTTCATTTTTGACATTTAGCATTGTGACATTTGTCATTTGACATCTTCGACATTTGCCATCTTGAAATTTGTCATTTTTGACATTTTTCATGGTGACACTTTTCATTTTTGACATTTAGCATTGTGACATTTGTCATTTGACATCTTTGACATTTGCCATCTTGAAATTTGTTATTTCTGACATTTTTCAAGGTGACACTTTTCATTTTTGACATTTAGCATTGTGACATTTGTCATTTGACATCTTTGACATTTGCCATCTTGAAATTTGTCATTTTTGACATTTTTCATGGTGACACTTTTCATTTTTGACATTTAGCATTGTGACATTTGTTATTTGACATCTTTGACATTTGCCATCTTGAAATTTGTCATTTTTGACATTTAGCATTGTGACATTTGTCATTTGACATCTTTGATATTTGCCATCTTGAAATTTGTCATTTTTGACATTTTTCATGGTGACACTTTTCATTTTTGACATTTAGCATTGTGACATTTGTCATTTGACATCTTTGACATTTGCCATCTTGAAATTTGTCATTTTTGACATTTTTCATGGTGACACTTTTCATTTTTGACATTTAGCATTGTGACATTTGTCATATTCGACATCTTTGACATTTGCCATCTTGAAATTTTTCATTTTTGACATTTTTCATGGTGACACTTTTCATTTTTGACATTTAGCATTGTAACATTTGTCATTTGACATCTTTGACATTTGCCATCTTAAAATTTGTCATTATTGACATTTTTCGTGGGGACACTTTTAATTTTTGACATTTAGCATTGTGACATTTGTCATTTGACATCTTTAACATTTGCCATCTTGAAATTTGTCATTTTTGACATTTTTCATGGTGACACTTTTTATTTTTGACATTTAGCATTGTGACATTTGTCATTTGACATCTTTGACATTTGCCATCTTGAAATTTGTCATTTTTGACATTTTTCATGGTGACACTTTTCATTTTTGACATTTAGCATTGTGACATTTGTCATTTGACACCTTAGACATTTGCCATCTTGAAGTTTGTGATTTTTGACACTTTTCATTTTTGACATTTAGCATTGTGACATTTGTCATTTGACATCTTTGACATTTGCCATCTTGAAATTTGTCATTTTTGACATTTTTCATGGTGACACTTTTCATTTTTGACATTTAGCATTGTGACATTTGTCATTTGACATCTTGGACATTTGCCATCTTGAAATTTGTCATTTTTGATATTTTTCATGGTGACACTTTTCATTTTTGACATTTAGCATTGTGACATTTGTCATTTGACATCTTTGACATTTGCCATCTTGAAATTTGTCATTTTTGACATTTTTCATGGTGACACTTTTCATTTTTGACATCTAGCATTGTGACATTTGTCATTTGACATTTTTGACATTTGCCATCTTGAAATTTGTCATTTTTGACATTTAGCATTGTGACATTTGTCATTTGACATCTTGGACATTTGCCATCTTGAAATTTGTCATTTTTGACATTTTTCATGGTGACACTTATCATTTTTGACATTTAGCATTGTGACATTTGTCAGTTTTGACATTTGCCATCTTGAAATTTGTCATTTTTGACATTTTTCATGGTGACACTTTTCATTTTTGACATTTAGCATTGTGACATTTGACATCTTTGACATTTGCCATCTTGAAATGTGTTATTTTTGACATTTTTCATGGTGACACTTTTCATTTTTGACATTTAGCATTGTGACATTTGTCATTTGACATCTTTGACATTTGCCATCTTGAAATTTGTCATTTTTGACATTTTTCATGGTGACACTTTTCATTTTTGACATTTAGCATTGTGATATTTGTCATTTGACATCTTTGACATTTGCCATCTTGAAATTTGTAATTTTTGACATTTTTCATGGTGACACTTTTTATTTTTGACATTTAGCATTGTGACATTTGTCATTTGACATCTTTGACATTTGCCATCTTGAAATTTGTCATTTTTGACATTTTTCATGGTGACACTTTTCATTTTTGACATTTAGCATTGTGACATTTGTCATTTGACATCTTTGACATTTGCCATCTTGAAATTTGTCATTTTTGACATTTAGCATTGTGACATTTGTCATTTGACATCTTGGACATTTGCCATCTTGAAATTTGTCATTTTTGACATTTTTCATGGTGACACTTATCATTTTTGACATTTAGCATTGTGATATTTGTCAGTTTTGACATTTGCCATCTTGAAATTTGTCATTTTTGACATTTTTCATGGTGACACTTTTCATTTTTGACATTTAGCATTGTGACATTTGTCATATTCGACATCTTTGACATTTGCCATCTTGAAATTTGTCATTTTTGACATTTTTCATGGTGACACTTATCATTTTTGACATTTAGCATTGTGATATTTGTCAGTTTTGACATTTGCCATCTTGAAATTTGTCATTTTTGACATTTTTCATGGTGACACTTTTCATTTTTGACACTTAGCATTGTGACATTTGTCATTTGACATCTTTGACATTTGCCATCTTGAAATTTGTTATTTTTGACATTTTTCACGGTGACACTTTTCATTTTTGACATTAAGCATTGTGACATTTGTCATTTGACATCTTTGACATTTGCCATCTTGAAATTTGTCATTTTTGACATTTTTCATGGTGACACTTTTTATTTTTGACATTTAGCATTGTGACATTTGTCATTTGACATCTTTGACATTTGCCATCTTAAAATTTGTTATTTTTGACATTTTTCATGGTGACACTTTTCATTTTTGACATTTAGCATTGTGACATTTGTCATTTGACATCTTTGACATTTGCCATCTTAAAATTTGTCATTTTTGACATTTTTCATGGTGACACTTTTCATTTTTGACATTTAGCATTGTGACGTTTGTCATTTGACATCTTTGACATTTGCCATCTTGAAATTTGTCATTTTTGACATTTAGCATTGTGACATTTGTCATTTGACATCTTGGACATTTGCCATCTTGAAATTTGTCATTTTTGACATTTTTCATGGTGACACTTTTCATTTTTGACATTTAGCATTGTGACATTTGTCATTTGACATCTTGGACATTTGCCATCTTGAAATTTGTCATTTTTGACATTTAGCATTGTGACATTTGTCATTTGACATCTTTGATATTTTCCATCTTGAAATTTGTCATTTTTGACATTTTTCATGGTGACACTTTTCATTTTTGACATTTAGCATTGTGACATTTGTCATTTGACATCTTTGACATTTGCCATCTTGAAATTTGTCATTTTTGACATTTTTCATGGTGACACTTTTCATTTTTGACATTTAGCATTGTGACATTTGTCATTTGACATCTTTGAGATTTGCCATCTTGAAATTTGTCATTTTTTACATTTAGCATTGTGACATTTGTCATTTGACATCTTGGACATTTGCCATCTTGAAATTTGTCATTTTTGACATTTTTCATGGTGACACTTATCATTTTTGACATTTAGCATTGTGACATTTGTCAGTTTTGACATTTGCCATCTTGAAATTTGTCATTTTTGACATTTTTCATGGTGACACTTTTCATTTTTGACATTTAGCATTGTGACATTTGTCATTTGACATCTTTGACATTTGCCATCTTGAAATTTGTTATTTTTGACATTTTTCATGGTGACACTTTTCATTTTTGACATTTAGCATTGTGACATTTGTCATTTGACATCTTTGACATTTGCCATCTTGAAATTTGTCATTTTTGACATTTTTCATGGTGACACTTATCATTTTTGACATTTAGCATTGTGACATTTGTCAGTTTTGACATTTGCCATCTTGAGATTTGTCATTTTTGACATTTTTCATGGTGACACTTTTCATTTTTGACATTTAGCATTGTGACATTTGTCATTTGACATCTTTGACATTTGTTATCTTGAAATTTGTCATTTTTGACATTTAGCATTGTGACATTTGTCATTTGACATCTTGGACATTTGCTATCTTGAAATTTGTCATTTTTGACATTTTTCATGGTGACACTTATCATTTTTGACATTTAGCATTGTGACATTTGTCAGTTTTGACATTTGCCATCTTGAAATTTGTCATTTTTGACATTTTTCATGGTGACACTTTTCATTTTTGACATTTAGCATTGTGACATTTGTCATTTGACATCTTTGACATTTGCCATCTTGAAATTTGTTATTTTTGACATTTTTCATGGTGACACTTTTCATTTTTGACATTTAGCATTGTGACATTTGTCATTTGACATCTTTGACATTTGCCATCTTGAAATTTGTCATTTTTGACATTTTTCATGGTGACACTTTTCATTTTTGACATTTAGCATTGTGACATTTGTCATTTGACATCTTTGACATTTGCCATCTTGAAATTTGTTATTTCTGACATTTTTCAAGGTGACACTTTTCATTTTTGACATTTAGCATTGTGACATTTGTCATTTGACATCTTTGACATTTGCCATCTTGAAATTTGTCATTTTTGACATTTTTCATGGTGACACTTTTCATTTTTGACATTTAGCATTGTGACATTTGTTATTTGACATCTTTGACATTTGCCATCTTGAAATTTGTCATTTTTGACATTTAGCATTGTGACATTTGTCATTTGACATCTTTGATATTTGCCATCTTGAAATTTGTCATTTTTGACATTTTTCATGGTGACACTTTTCATTTTTGACATTTAGCATTGTGACATTTGTCATTTGACATCTTTGACATTTGCCATCTTGAAATTTGTCATTTTTGACATTTTTCATGGTGACACTTTTCATTTTTGACATTTAGCATTGTGACATTTGTCATATTCGACATCTTTGACATTTGCCATCTTGAAATTTTTTATTTTTGACATTTTTCATGGTGACACTTTTCATTTTTGACATTTAGCATTGTAACATTTGTCATTTGACATCTTTGACATTTGCCATCTTAAAATTTGTCATTATTGACATTTTTCATGGGGACACTTTTAATTTTTGACATTTAGCATTGTGACATTTGTCATTTGACATCTTTGACATTTGCCATCTTGAAATTTGTTATTTTTGACATTTTTCATGGTGACACTTTTCATTTTTGACATTTAGCATTGTGACATTTGTCATTTGACATCTTTGACATTTGCCATCTTGAAATTTGTCATTTTTGACATTTTTCATGGTGACACTTATCATTTTTGACATTTAGCATTGTGACATTTGTCAGTTTTGACATTTGCCATCTTGAAATTTGTCATTTTTGACATTTTTCATGGTGACACTTTTCATTTTTGACATTTAGCATTGTGACATTTGTCATTTGACATCTTTGACATTTGCCATCTTGAAATTTGTCATTTTTGACATTTAGCATTGTGACATTTGTCATTTGATATCTTGGACATTTGCTATCTTGAAATTTGTCATTTTTGACATTTTTCATGGTGACACTTATCATTTTTGACATTTAGCATTGTGACATTTGTCAGTTTTGACATTTGCCATCTTGAAATTTGTCATTTTTGACATTTTTCATGGTGACACTTTTCATTTTTGACATTTAGCATTGTGACATTTGTCATTTGACATCTTTGACATTTGCCATCTTGAAATTTGTTATTTTTGACATTTTTCATGGTGACACTTTTCATTTTTGACATTTAGCATTGTGACATTTGTCATTTGACATCTTTGACATTTGCCATCTTGAAATTTGTTATTTCTGACATTTTTCAAGGTGACACTTTTCATTTTTGACATTTAGCATTGTGACATTTGTCATTTGACATCTTTGACATTTGCCATCTTGAAATTTGTCATTTTTGACATTTTTCATGGTGACACTTTTCATTTTTGACATTTAGCATTGTGACATTTGTTATTTGACATCTTTGACATTTGCCATCTTGAAATTTGTCATTTTTGACATTTAGCATTGTGACATTTGTCATTTGACATCTTTGATATTTGCCATCTTGAAATTTGTCATTTTTGACATTTTTCATGGTGACACTTTTCATTTTTGACATTTAGCATTGTGACATTTGTCATTTGACATCTTTGACATTTGCCATCTTGAAATTTGTCATTTTTGACATTTTTCATGGTGACACTTTTCATTTTTGACATTTAGCATTGTGACATTTGTCATATTCGACATCTTTGACATTTGCCATCTTGAAATTTTTTATTTTTGACATTTTTCATTGTGACACTTTTCATTTTTGACATTTAGCATTGTAACATTTGTCATTTGACATCTTTGACATTTGCCATCTTAAAATTTGTCATTATTGACATTTTTCATGGGGACACTTTTAATTTTTGACATTTAGCATTGTGACATTTGTCATTTGACATCTTTGACATTTGCCATCTTGAAATTTGTCATTTTTGACATTTTTCATGGTGACACTTTTTATTTTTGACATTTAGCATTGTGACATTTGTCATTTGACATCTTTGACATTTGCCATCTTGAAATTTGTCATTTTTGACATTTTTCACGGTGACACTTTTCATTTTTGACATTTAGCATTGTGACATTTGTCATTTGACACCTTAGACATTTGCCATCTTGAAATTTGTTATTTTTGACACTTTTCATTTTTGACATTTAGCATTGTGACATTTGTCATTTGACATCTTTGACATTTGCCATCTTGAAATTTGTCATTTTTGACATTTTTCATGGTGACACTTTTCATTTTTGACATTTAGCATTGTGACATTTGTCATTTGACATCTTGGACATTTGCCATCTTGAAATTTGTCATTTTTGATATTTTTCATGGTGACACTTTTCATTTTTGACATTTAGCATTGTGACATTTGTCATTTGACATCTTTGACATTTGCCATCTTGAAATTTGTCATTTTTGACATTTTTCATGGTGACACTTTTCATTTTTGACATCTAGCATTGTGACATTTGTCATTTGACATTTTTGACATTTGCCATCTTGAAATTTGTCATTTTTGACATTTAGCATTGTGACATTTGTCATTTGACATCTTGGACATTTGCCATCTTGAAATTTGTCATTTTTGACATTTTTCATGGTGACACTTATCATTTTTGACATTTAGCATTGTGACATTTGTCAGTTTTGACATTTGCCATCTTGAAATTTGTCATTTTTGACATTTTTCATGGTGACACTTTTCATTTTTGACATTTAGCATTGTGACATTTGTCATTTGACATCTTTGACATTTGCCATCTTAAAATTTGTTATTTTTGACATTTTTCATGGTGACACTTTTTATTTTTGACATTTAGCATTGTGACATTTGTCATTTGACATCTTTGACATTTTCCATCTTGAAATTTGTCATTTTTGACATTTTTCATGGTGACACTTTTCATTTTTGACATTTAGCATTGTGATATTTGTCATTTGACATCTTTGACATTTGCCATCTTGAAATTTGTTATTTTTGACATTTTTCATGGTGACACTTTTTATTTTTGACATTTAGCATTGTGACATTTGTCATTTGACATCTTTGACATTTGCCATCTTGAAATTTGTCATTTTTGACATTTTTCATGGTGACACTTTTCATTTTTGACATTTAGCATTGTGACATTTGTCATTTGACATCTTTGACATTTGCCATCTTGAAATTTGTCATTTTTGACATTTAGCATTGTGACATTTGTCATTTGACATCTTTGATATTTGCCATCTTGAAATTTGTCATTTTTGACATTTTTTATGGCGACACTTTTCATTTTTGACATTTAGCATTGTAACATTTGTCATTTGACATCTTTGACATTTGCCATCTTGAAATTTGTCATTTTTGACATTTTTCATGGTGACACTTTTCATTTTTGACAGTTATCATTGTGACATTTGTCATATTCGACATCTTTGACATTTGCCATCTTGAAATTTGTCATTTTTGACATTTTTCATGGTGACACTTTTCATTTTTGACATTTAGCATTGTGACATTTGACATCTTTGACATTTGCCATCTTGAAATGTGTTATTTTTGACATTTTTCATGGTGACACTTTTCATTTTTGACATTTAGCATTGTGACATTTGTCATTTGACATCTTTGACATTTGCCATCTTGAAATTTGTCATTTTTGACATTTTTCATGGTGACACTTTTCATTTTTGACATTTAGCATTGTGATATTTGTCATTTGACATCTTTGATATTTGCCATCTTGAAATTTGTAATTTTTGACATTTTTCATGGTGACACTTTTTATTTTTGACATTTAGCATTGTGACATTTGTCATTTGACATCTTTGACATTTGCCATCTTGAAATTTGTCATTTTTGACATTTTTCATGGTGACACTTTTCATTTTTGACATTTAGCATTGTGACATTTGTCATTTGACATCTTTGACATTTGCCATCTTGAAATTTGTCATTTTTGACATTTAGCATTGTAACATTTGTCATTTGATATCTTGGACATTTGCCATCTTGAAATTTGTCATTTTTGACATTTTTCATGGTGACACTTATCATTTTTGACATTTAGCATTGTGATATTTGTCAGTTTTGACATTTGCCATCTTGAAATTTGTCATTTTTGACATTTTTCATGGTGACACTTTTCATTTTTGACATTTAGCATTGTGACATTTGTCATATTCGACATCTTTGACATTTGCCATCTTGAAATTTGTCATTTTTGACATTTTTCATGGTGACACTTATCATTTTTGACATTTAGCATTGTGATATTTGTCAGTTTTGACATTTGCCATCTTGAAATTTGTCATTTTTGACATTTTTCATGGTGACACTTTTCATTTTTGACACTTAGCATTGTGACATTTGTCATTTGACATCTTTGACATTTGCCATCTTGAAATTTGTTATTTTTGACATTTTTCACGGTGACACTTTTCATTTTTGACATTAAGCATTGTGACATTTGTCATTTGACATCTTTGACATTTGCCATCTTGAAATTTGTCATTTTTGACATTTTTCATGGTGACACTTTTCATTTTTGACATTTAGCATTGTGACATTTGTCATTTGACATCTTTGACATTTGCCATCTTAAAATTTGTCATTTTTGACAGTTTTCATGGTGACACTTTTCATTTTTGACATTTAGCATTGTGACGTTTGTCATTTGACATCTTTGACATTTGCCATCTTGAAATTTGTCATTTTTGACATTTAGCATTGTGACATTTGTCATTTGACATCTTGGACATTTGCCATCTTGAAATTTGTCATTTTTGACATTTTTCATGGTGACACTTTTCATTTTTGACATTTAGCATTGTGACATTTGTCATTTGACATCTTGGACATTTGCCATCTTGAAATTTGTCATTTTTGACATTTAGCATTGTGACATTTGTCATTTGACATCTTTGATATTTGCCATCTTGAAATTTGTCATTTTTGACATTTTTCATGGTGACACTTTTCATTTTTGACATTTAGCATTGTGACATTTGTCATTTGACATCTTTGACATTTGCCATCTTGAAATTTGTCATTTTTGACATTTTTCATGGTGACACTTTTCATTTTTGACATTTAGCATTGTGACATTTGTCATTTGACATCTTTGAGATTTGCCATCTTGAAATTTGTCATTTTTTACATTTAGCATTGTGACATTTGTCATTTGACATCTTGGACATTTGCCATCTTGAAATTTGTCATTTTTGACATTTTTCATGGTGACACTTATCATTTTTGACATTTAGCATTGTGACATTTGTCAGTTTTGACATTTGCCATCTTGAAATTTGTCATTTTTGACATTTTTCATGGTGACACTTTTCATTTTTGACATTTAGCATTGTGACATTTGTCATTTGACATCTTTGACATTTGCCATCTTGAAATTTGTTATTTTTGACATTTTTCATGGTGACACTTTTCATTTTTGACATTTAGCATTGTGACATTTGTCATTTGACATCTTTGACATTTGCCATCTTGAAATTTGTCATTTTTGACATTTTTCATGGTGACACTTATCATTTTTGACATTTAGCATTGTGACATTTGTCAGTTTTGACATTTGCCATCTTGAAATTTGTCATTTTTGACATTTTTCATGGTGACACTTTTCATTTTTGACATTTAGCATTGTGACATTTGTCATTTGACATCTTTGACATTTGTTATCTTGAAATTTGTCATTTTTGACATTTAGCATTGTGACATTTGTCATTTGACATCTTGGACATTTGCTATCTTGAAATTTGTCATTTTTGACATTTTTCCTGGTGACACTTATCATTTTTGACATTTAGCATTGTGACATTTGTCAGTTTTGACATTTGCCATCTTGAAATTTGTCATTTTTGACATTTTTCATGGTGACACTTTTCATTTTTGACATTTAGCATTGTGACATTTGTCATTTGACATCTTTGACATTTGCCATCTTGAAATTTGTTATTTTTGACATTTTTCATGGTGACACTTTTCATTTTTGACATTTAGCATTGTGACATTTGTCATTTGACATCTTTGACATTTGCCATCTTGAAATTTGTCATTTTTGACATTTTTCATGGTGACACTTTTCATTTTTGACATTTAGCATTGTGACATTTGTCATTTGACATCTTTGACATTTGCTATCTTGAAATTTGTTATTTCTGACATTTTTCAAGGTGACACTTTTCATTTTTGACATTTAGCATTGTGACATTTGTCATTTGACATCTTTGACATTTGCCATCTTGAAATTTGTCATTTTTGACATTTTTCATGGTGACACTTTTCATTTTTGACATTTAGCATTGTGACATTTGTTATTTGACATCTTTGACATTTGCCATGTTGAAATTTGTCATTTTTGACATTTAGCATTGTGACATTTGTCATTTGACATCTTTGATATTTGCCATCTTGAAATTTGTCATTTTTGACATTTTTCATGGTGACACTTTTCATTTTTGACATTTAGCATTGTGACATTTGTCATTTGACATCTTTGACATTTGCCATCTTGAAATTTGTCATTTTTGACATTTTTCATGGTGACACTTTTCATTTTTGACATTTAGCATTGTGACATTTGTCATATTCGACATCTTTGACATTTGCCATCTTGAAATTTTTTATTTTTGACATTTTTCATGGTGACACTTTTCATTTTTGACATTTAGCATTGTAACATTTGTCATTTGACATCTTTGACATTTGCCATCTTAAAATTTGTCATTATTGACATTTTTCATGGGGACACTTTTAATTTTTGACATTTAGCATTGTGACATTTGTCATTTGACATCTTTGACATTTGCCATCTTGAAATTTGTTATTTTTGACATTTTTCATGGTGACACTTTTCATTTTTGACATTTAGCATTGTGACATTTGTCATTTGACATCTTTGACATTTGCCATCTTGAAATTTGTCATTTTTGACATTTTTCATGGTGACACTTATCATTTTTGACATTTAGCATTGTGACATTTGTTAGTTTTGACATTTGCCATCTTGAAATTTGTCATTTTTGACATTTTTCATGGTGACACTTTTCATTTTTGACATTTAGCATTGTGACATTTGTCATTTGACATCTTTGACATTTGCCATCTTGAAATTTGTCATTTTTGACATTTAGCATTGTGACATTTGTCATTTGACATCTTGGACATTTGCTATCTTGAAATTTGTCATTTTTGACATTTTTCATGGTGACACTTATCATTTTTGACATTTAGCATTGTGACATTTGTCAGTTTTGACATTTGCCATCTTGAAATTTGTCATTTTTGACATTTTTCATGGTGACACTTTTCATTTTTGACATTTAGCATTGTGACATTTGTCATTTGACATCTTTGACATTTGCCATCTTGAAATTTGTTATTTTTGACATTTTTCATGGTGACACTTTTCATTTTTGACATTTAGCATTGTGACATTTGTCATTTGACATCTTTGACATTTGCCATCTTGAAATTTGTCATTTTTGACATTTTTCATGGTGACACTTTTCATTTTTGACATTTAGCATTGTGACATTTGTCATTTGACATCTTTGACATTTGCCATCTTGAAATTTGTTATTTCTGACATTTTTCAAGGTGACACTTTTCATTTTTGACATTTAGCATTGTGACATTTGTCATTTGACATCTTTGACATTTGCCATCTTGAAATTTGTCATTTTTGACATTTTTCATGGTGACACTTTTCATTTTTGACATTTAGCATTGTGACATTTGTTATTTGACATCTTTGACATTTGCCATCTTGAAATTTGTCATTTTTGACATTTAGCATTGTGACATTTGTCATTTGACATCTTTGATATTTGCCATCTTGAAATTTGTCATTTTTGACATTTTTCATGGTGACACTTTTCATTTTTGACATTTAGCATTGTGACATTTGTCATTTGACATCTTTGACATTTGCCATCTTGAAATTTGTCATTTTTGACATTTTTCATGGAGACACTTTTCATTTTTGACATTTAGCATTGTGACATTTGTCATATTCGACATCTTTGACATTTGCCATCTTGAAATTTTTTATTTTTGACATTTTTCATGGTGACACTTTTCATTTTTGACATTTAGCATTGTAACATTTGTCATTTGACATCTTTGACATTTGCCATCTTAAAATTTGTCATTATTGACATTTTTCATGGGGACACTTTTAATTTTTGACATTTAGCATTGTGACATTTGTCATTTGACATCTTTGACATTTGCCATCTTGAAATTTGTCATTTTTGACATTTTTCATGGTGACACTTTTTATTTTTGACATTTAGCATTGTGACATTTGTCATTTGACATCTTTGACATTTGCCATCTTGAAATTTGTCATTTTTGACATTTTTCACGGTGACACTTTTCATTTTTGACATTTAGCATTGTGACATTTGTCATTTGACACCTTAGACATTTGCCATCTTGAAATTTGTTATTTTTGACACTTTTCATTTTTGACATTTAGCATTGTGACATTTGTCATTTGACATCTTTGACATTTGCCATCTTGAAATTTGTCATTTTTGACATTTTTCATGGTGACACTTTTCATTTTTGACATTTAGCATTGTGACATTTGTCATTTGACATCTTGGACATTTGCCATCTTGAAATTTGTCATTTTTGATATTTTTCATGGTGACACTTTTCATTTTTGACATTTAGCATTGTGACATTTGTCATTTGACATCTTTGACATTTGCCATCTTGAAATTTGTCATTTTTGACATTTTTCATGGTGACACTTTTCATTTTTGACATCTAGCATTGTGACATTTGTCATTTGACATTTTTGACATTTGCCATCTTGAAATTTGTCATTTTTGACATTTAGCATTGTGACATTTGTCATTTGACATCTTGGACATTTGCCATCTTGAAATTTGTCATTTTTGACATTTTTCATGGTGACACTTATCATTTTTGACATTTAGCATTGTGACATTTGTCAGTTTTGACATTTGCCATCTTGAAATTTGTCATTTTTGACATTTTTCATGGTGACACTTTTCATTTTTGACATTTAGCATTGTGACATTTGTCATTTGACATCTTTGACATTTGCCATCTTAAAATTTGTTATTTTTGACATTTTTCATGGTGACACTTTTCATTTTTGACATTTAGCATTGTGACATTTGTCATTTGACATCTTTGACATTTTCCATCTTGAAATTTGTCATTTTTGACATTTTTCATGGTGACACTTTTCATTTTTGACATTTAGCATTGTGATATTTGTCATTTGACATCTTTGACATTTGCCATCTTGAAATTTGTTATTTTTGACATTTTTCATGGTGACACTTTTTATTTTTGACATTTAGCATTGTGACATTTGTCATTTGACATCTTTGACATTTGCCATCTTGAAATTTGTCATTTTTGACATTTTTCATGGTGACACTTTTCATTTTTGACATTTAGCATTGTGACATTTGTCATTTGACATCTTTGACATTTGCCATCTTGAAATTTGTCATTTTTGACATTTAGCATTGTGACATTTGTCATTTGACATCTTTGATATTTGCCATCTTGAAATTTGTCATTTTTGACATTTTTTATGGCGACACTTTTCATTTTTGACATTTAGCATTGTAACATTTGTCATTTGACATCTTTGACATTTGCCATCTTGAAATTTGTCATTTTTGACATTTTTCATGGTGACACTTTTCATTTTTGACAGTTATCATTGTGACATTTGTCATATTCGACATCTTTGACATTTGCCATCTTGAAATTTGTCATTTTTGACATTTTTCATGGTGACACTTTTCATTTTTGACATTTAGTATTGTGACATTTGTCATTTGACATCTTTGACATTTGTCATCTTGAAATTTGTCATTATTGACATTTTTCATGGGGACACTTTTCATTTTTGACATTAAGCATTGTGACATTTGTCATTTGACATCTTTGACATTTGCCATCTTGAAATTTGTCATTTTTGACATTTAGCATTGTGACATTTGTCATTTGACATCTTGGACATTTGCTATCTTGAAATTTGTCATTTTTGACATTTTTCATGGTGACACTTATCATTTTTGACATTTAGCATTGTGACATTTGTCAGTTTTGACATTTGCCATCTTGAAATTTGTCATTTTTGACATTTTTCATGGTGACACTTTTCATTTTTGACATTTAGCATTGTGACATTTGTCATTTGACATCTTTGACATTTGCCATCTTGAAATTTGTCATTTTTGACATTTAGCATTGTGACATTTGTCATTTGACATCTTGGACATTTGCTATTTTGAAATTTGTCATTTTTGACATTTTTCATGGTGACACTTATCATTTTTGACATTTAGCATTGTGACATTTGTCAGTTTTGACATTTGCCATCTTGAAATTTGTCATTTTTGACATTTTTCAAGGTGACACTTTTCATTTTTGACATTTAGCATTGTGACATTTGTCATTTGACATCTTTGACATTTGCCATCTTGAAATTTGTTATTTTTGACATTTTTCATGGTGACACTTTTCATTTTTGACATTTAGCATTGTGACATTTGTCATTTGACATCTTTGACATTTGCCATCTTGAAATTTGTCATTTTTGACATTTTTCATGGTGACACTTTTCATTTTTGACATTTAGCATTGTGACATTTGTCATTTGACATCTTTGATATTTGCCATCTTGAAATTTGTCATTTTTGACATTTTTCATGGTGACACTTTTCATTTTTGACATTTAGCATTGTGACATTTGTCATTTGACATCTTTGACATTTGCCATCTTGAAATTTGTCATTTTTGACATTTTTCACGGTGACACTTTTCATTTTTGACATTTAGCATTGTGACATTTGTCATTTGACATCTTGGACATTTGCCATCTTAAAATTTGTCATTTTTGACATTTTTCATGGTGACACTTTTCATTTTTGACATTTAGCATTGTGACATTTGTCATTTGACATTTGCCATCTTGAAATTTGTTATTTTTGACATTTAGCATTGTGACATTTGTCATTTGACATCTTTGATATTTGCCATCTTGAAATTTGTCATTTTTGACATTTTTCATGGTGACACTTTTCATTTTTGACATTTAGCATTGTGACATTTGTCATTTGACATCTTTGACATTTGCCATCTTGAAATTTGTCATTTTTGACATTTTTCATGGTGACACTTTTCATTTTTGACATTTAGCATTGTGACATTTGTCATTTGACATCTTTAAGATTTGCCATCTTGAAATTTGGCATTTTTTACATTTAGCATTGTGACATTTGTCATTTGACATCTTGGACATTTGCCATCTTGAAATTTGTCATTTTTGACATTTTTCATGGTGACACTTTTCATTTTTGACATTTAGCATTGTGACATTTGTCATTTGACATCTTTGACATTTGCCATCTTGAAATTTGTTCTTTTTGACATTTTTCATGGTGACACTTTTCATTTTTGACATTTAGCATTGTGACATTTGTCATTTGACATCTTTGTCATTTGCCATCTTGAAATTTGTCATTTTTGACATTTTTCATGGTGACACTTTTCATTTTTGACATTTAGCATTGTGACATTTGTCATTTGACATCTTTGACATTTGCCATCTTGAAATTTGTCATTTTTGACATTTAGCATTGTGACATTTGTCATTTGACATCTTGGACATTTGCTATCTTGAAATTTGTCATTTTTGACATTTTTCATGGTGACACTTATCATTTTTGACATTAAGCATTGTGACATTTGTCAGTTTTGACATTTGCCATCTTGAAATTTGTCATTTTTGACATTTTTCATGGTGACACTTTTTATTTTTGACATTTAGCATTGTGACATTTGTCATTTGACATCTTCGACATTTGCCATCTTGAAATTTGTTATTTTTGACATTTTTCATGGTGACACTTTTCATTTTTGACATTTAGCATTGTGACATTTGTCATTTGACATCTTTGACATTTGCCATCTTGAAATTTGTCATTTTTGACATTTTTCATGGTGACACTTTTCATTTTTGACATTTAGCATTGTGACATTTGTCATTTGACATCTTTGACATTTGCCATCTTGAAATTTGTTCTTTTTGACATTTTTCATGGTGACACTTTTCATTTTTGACATTTAGCATTGTGACATTTGTCATTTGACATCTTTGTCATTTGCCATCTTGAAATTTGTCATTTTTGACATTTTTCATGGTGACACTTTTCATTTTTGACATTTAGCATTGTGACATTTGTCATTTGACATCTTTGACATTTGCCATCTTGAAATTTGTCATTTTTGACATTTAGCATTGTGACATTTGTCATTTGACATCTTGAACATTTGCTATCTTGAAATTTGTCATTTTTGACATTTTTCATGGTGACACTTATCATTTTTGACATTTAGCATTGTGACATTTGTCAGTTTTGACATTTGCCATCTTGAAATTTGTCATTTTTGACATTTTTCATGGTGACACTTTTTATTTTTGACATTTAGCATTGTGACATTTGTCATTTGACATCTTCGACATTTGCCATCTTGAAATTTGTTATTTTTGACATTTTTCATGGTGACACTTTTCATTTTTGACATTTAGCATTGTGACATTTGTCATTTGACATCTTTGACATTTGCCATCTTGAAATTTGTCATTTTTGACATTTTTCATGGTGACACTTTTCATTTTTGACATTTAGCATTGTGACATTTGTCATTTGACATCTTTGACATTTGCCATCTTGAAATTTGTTATTTCTGACATTTTTCAAGGTGACACTTTTTATTTTTGACATTTAGCATTGTGACATTTGTCATTTGACATCTTTGACATTTGCCATCTTGAAATTTGTCATTTTTGACATTTTTCATGGTGACACTTTTCATTTTTGACATTTAGCATTGTGACATTTGTCATTTGACATCTTTGACATTTGCCATCTTGAAATTTGTTATTTTTGACATTTTTCATGGTGACACTTTTCATTTTTGACATTTAGCATTGTGACATTTGTCATTTGACATCTTTGACATTTGCCATCTTGAAATTTGTCATTTTTGACATTTTTCATGGTGACACTTTTCATTTTTGACATTTAGCATTGTGACATTTGTCATTTGACATCTTTGACATTTGCCATCTTGAAATTTGTCATTTTTGACATTTAGCATTGTGACATTTGTCATTTGACATCTTGGACATTTGCTATCTTGAAATTTGTCATTTTTGACATTTTTCATGGTGACACTTATCATTTTTGACATTTAGCATTGTGACATTTGTCAGTTTTGACATTTGCCATCTTGAAATTTGTCATTTTTGACATTTTTCATGGTGACACTTTTCATTTTTGACATTTAGCATTGTGACATTTGTCATTTGACATCTTTGACATTTGCCATCTTAAAATTTGTTATTTTTGACATTTTTCATGGTGACACTTTTCATTTTTGACATTTAGCATTGTGACATTTGTCATTTGACATCTTTGACATTTGCCATCTTGAAATTTGTCATTTTTGACATTTTTCATGGTAACACTTTTCATTTTTGACATTTATGCATTGTGACATTTGTCATTTGACATCTTTGACATTTGCCATCTCGAAATTTGTTATTTCTGACATTTTTCAAGGTGACACTTTTCATTTTTGACATTTAGCATTGTGACATTTGTCATTTGACATCTTTGACATTTGCCATCTTGAAATTTGTCATTTTTGACATTTTTCATGGTGACACTTTTCATTTTTGACATTTAGCATTGTGACATTTGTCATTTGACATCTTTGACATTTGCCATCTTGAAATTTGTTATTTTTGACATTTTTCATGGTGACACTTTTCATTTTTGACATTTAGCATTGTGACATTTAGCATTGTGACATTTGTCATTTGACATCTTTGACATTTGCCATCTCGAAATTTGTCATATTTGACATTTTTCATGGTGACACTTTTCATTTTTGACATTTAGCATTGTGACATTTGTCATTTGACATCTTTGACATTTGCCATCTTGAAATTTGTCATTTTTGACATTTAGCATTGTGACATTTGTCATTTGACATTTTGGACATTTGCTATCTTGAAATTTGTCATTTTTGACATTTTTCATGGTGACACTTATCATTTTTGACATTTAGCATTGTGACATTTGTCAGTTTTGACATTTGCCATCTTAAAATTTGTCATTTTTGACATTTTTCATGGTGACACTTTTCATTTTTGACATTTAGCATTGTGACATTTGTCATTTGACATCTTTGACATTTGCCATCTTAAAATTTGTCATTTTTGACATTTAGCATTGTGACATTTGTCATTTGACATCTTGGACATTTTCCATCTTGAAATTTGTCATTTTTGACATTTTTCATGGTGACACTTTTCATTTTTGACATTTAGCATTGTGACATTTGTCATTTGACATCTTGGACATTTGCCATCTTGAAATTTGTCATTTTTGACATTTAGCATTGTGACATTTGTCATTTGACATCTTTGATATTTGCCATCTTGAAATTTGTCATTTTTGACATTTTTCATGGTGACACTTTTCATTTTTGACATTTAGCATTGTGACATTTGTCATTTGACATCTTTGACATTTGCCATCTTGAAATTTGTCATTTTTGACATTTTTCATGGTGACACTTTTCATTTTTGACATTTAGCATTGTGACATTTGTCATTTGACATCTTTGAGATTTGCCATCTTAAAATTTGTCATTTTTTACATTTAGCATTGTGACATTTGTCATTTGACATCTTGGACATTTGCCATCTTGAAATTTGTCATTTTTGACATTTTTCATGGTGACACTTATCATTTTTGACATTTAGCATTGTGACATTTGTCAGTTTTGACATTTGCCATCTTGAAATTTGTCATTTTTGACATTTTTCATGGTGACACTTTTCATTTTTGACATTTAGCATTGTGACATTTGTCATTTGACATCTTTGACATTTGCCATCTTGAAATTTGCTATTTTTGACATTTTTCATGGTGACACTTTTCATTTTTGACATTTAGCATTGTGACATTTGTCATTTGACATCTTTGACATTTGCCATCTTGAAATTTGTCATTTTTGACATTTTTCATGGTGACACTTTTCATTTTTGACATTTAGCATTGTGACATTTGTCATTTGACATCTTTGACATTTGCCATCTTGAAATTTGTCATTTTTGACATTTAGCATTGTGACATTTGTCATTTGACATCTTGGACATTTGCTATCTTGAAATTTGTCATTTTTGACATTTTTCATGGTGACACTTATCATTTTTGACATTTAGCATTGTGACATTTGTCAGTTTTGACATTTGCCATCTTGAAATTTGTCATTTTTGACATTTTTCATGATGACACTTTTCATTTTTGACATTTAGCATTGTGACATTTGTCATTTGACATCTTTGACATTTGCCATCTTGAAATTTGTTATTTTTGACATTTTTCATGGTGACACTTTTCATTTTTGACATTTAGCATTGTGACATTTGTCATTTGACATCTTTGACATTTGCCATCTTAAAATTTGTCATTTTTGACATTTTTCATGGTGACACTTTTCATTTTTGACATTTAGCATTGTGACATTTGTCATTTGACATCTTTGACATTTGCCATCTTGAAATTTGTTATTTCTGACATTTTTCAAGGTGACACTTTTCATTTTTGACATTTAGCATTGTGACATTTGTCATTTGACATCTTTGACATTTGCCATCTTGAAATTTGTCATTTTTGACATTTTTCATGGTGACACTTTTCATTTTTGACATTTAGCATTGTGACATTTGTTATTTGACATCTTTGACATTTGCCATCTTGAAATTTGTCATTTTTGACATTTAGCATTGTGACATTTGTCATTTGACATCTTTGACATTTGCCATCTTGAAATTTGTCATTTTTGACATTTTTCATGGTGACACTTTTCATTTTTGACATTTAGCATTGTGACATTTGTCATATTCGACATCTTTGACATTTGCCATCTTGAAATTTTTCATTTTTGACATTTTTTATGGTGACACTTTTCATTTTTGACATTTAGCATTGTAACATTTGTCATTTGACATCTTTGACATTTGCCATCTTAAAATTTGTCATTATTGACATTTTTCATGGGGACACTTTTAATTTTTGACATTTAGCATTGTGACATTTGTCATTTGACATCTTTGACATTTGCCATCTTGAAATTTGTCATTTTTGACATTTTTCATGGTGACACTTTTTATTTTTGACATTTAGCATTGTGACATTTGTCATTTGACATCTTTGACATTTGCCATCTTGAAATTTGTCATTTTTGACATTTTTCACGGTGACACTTTTCATTTTTGACATTTAGCATTGTGACATTTGTCATTTGACACCTTAGACATTTGCCATCTTGAAATTTGTCATTTTTGACACTTTTCATTTTTGACATTTAGCATTGTGACATTTGTCATTTGACATCTTTGACATTTGCCATCTTGAAATTTGTCATTTTTGACATTTTTCATGGTGACACTTTTCATTTTTGACATTTAGCATTGTGACATTTGTCATTCGACATCTTGGACATTTGCCATCTTGAAATTTTTCATTTTTGATATTTTTCATGGTGACACTTTTCATTTTTGACATTTAGCATTGTGACATTTGTCATTTGACATCTTTGACATTTGCCATCTTGAAATTTGTTATTTTTGACATTTTTCATGGTGACACTTTTCATTTTTGACATTTAGCATTGTGACATTTGTCATTTGACATCTTTGACATTTGCCATCTTGAAATTTGTCATTTTTGACATTTTTCATGGTGACACTTTTCATTTTTGACATTTAGCATTGTGACATTTGTCATTTGACATCTTTGATATTTGCCATCTTGAAATTTGTCATTTTTGACATTTTTCATGGTGACACTTTTCATTTTTGACATTTAGCATTGTGACATTTGTCATTTGACATCTTTGACATTTGCCATCTTGAAATTTGTCATTTTTGACATTTTTCACGGTGACACTTTTCATTTTTGACATTTAGCATTGTGACATTTGTCATTTGACATCTTGGACATTTGCCATCTTGAAATTTGTCATTTTTGACATTTTTCATGGTGACACTTTTCATTTTTGACATTTAGCATTGTGACATTTGTCATTTGACATCTTGGACATTTGCCATCTTGAAATTTGTTATTTTTGACATTTAGCATTGTGACATTTGTCATTTGACATCTTTGATATTTGCCATCTTGAAATTTGTCATTTTTGACATTTTTCATGGTGACACTTTTCATTTTTGACATTTAGCATTGTGACATTTGTCATTTGACATCTTTGACATTTGCCATCTTGAAATTTGTCATTTTTGACATTTTTCATGGTGACACTTTTCATTTTTGACATTTAGCATTGTGACATTTGTCATTTGACATCTTTGAGATTTGCCATCTTGAAATTTGGCATTTTTTACATTTAGCATTGTGACATTTGTCATTTGACATCTTGGACATTTGCCATCTTGAAATTTGTCATTTTTGACATTTTTCATGGTGACACTTATCATTTTTGACATTTAGCATTGTGACATTTGTCAGTTTTGACATTTGCCATCTTGAAATTTGTCATTTTTGACATTTTTCATGGTGACACTTTTCATTTTTGACATTTAGCATTGTGACATTTGTCATTTGACATCTTTGACATTTGCCATCTTGAAATTTGTTCTTTTTGACATTTTTCATGGTGACACTTTTCATTTTTGACATTTAGCATTGTGACATTTGTCATTTGACATCTTTGTCATTTGCCATCTTGAAATTTGTCATTTTTGACATTTTTCATGGTGACACTTTTCATTTTTGACATTTAGCATTGTGACATTTGTCATTTGACATCTTTGACATTTGCCATCTTGAAATTTGTCATTTTTGACATTTGGCATTGTGACATTTGTCATTTGACATCTTGGACATTTGCTATCTTGAAATTTGTCATTTTTGACATTTTTCATGGTGACACTTATCATTTTTGACATTTAGCATTGTGACATTTGTCAGTTTTGACATTTGCCATCTTGAAATTTGTCATTTTTGACATTTTTCATGGTGACACTTTTTATTTTTGACATTTAGCATTGTGACATTTGTCATTTGACATCTTCGACATTTGCCATCTTGAAATTTGTTATTTTTGACATTTTTCATGGTGACACTTTTCATTTTTGACATTTAGCATTGTGACATTTGTCATTTGACATCTTTGACATTTGCCATCTTGAAATTTGTCATTTTTGACATTTTTCATGGTGACACTTTTCATTTTTGACATTTAGCATTGTGACATTTGTCATTTGACATCTTTGACATTTGCCATCTTGAAATTTGTTATTTCTGACATTTTTCAAGGTGACACTTTTCATTTTTGACATTTAGCATTGTGACATTTGTCATTTGACATCTTTGACATTTGCCATCTTGAAATTTGTCATTTTTGACATTTTTCATGGTGACACTTTTCATTTTTGACATTTAGCATTGTGACATTTGTCATTTGACATCTTTGACATTTGCCATCTTGAAATTTGTTATTTTTGACATTTTTCATGGTGACACTTTTCATTTTTGACATTTAGCATTGTGACATTTGTCATTTGACATCTTTGACATTTGCCATCTTGAAATTTGTCATTTTTGACATTTTTCATGGTGACACTTTTCATTTTTGACATTTAGCATTGTGACATTTGTCATTTGACATCTTTGACATTTGCCATCTTGAAATTTGTCATTTTTGACATTTAGCATTGCGACATTTGTCATTTGACATCTTGGACATTTGCTATCTTGAAATTTGTCATTTTTGACATTTTTCATGGTGACACTTATCATTTTTGACATTTAGCATTGTGACATTTGTCAGTTTTGACATTTGCCATCTTGAAATTTGTCATTTTTGACATTTTTCATGGTGACACTTTTCATTTTTGACATTTAGCATTGTGACATTTGTCATTTGACATCTTTGACATTTGCCATCTTGAAATTTGTTATTTTTGACATTTTTCATGGTGACACTTTTCATTTTTGACATTTAGCATTGTGACATTTGTCATTTGACATCTTTGACATTTGCCATCTTGAAATTTGTCATTTTTGACATTTTTCATGGTAACACTTTTCATTTTTGACATTTAGCATTGTGACATTTGTCATTTGACATCTTTGACATTTGCCATCTTGAAATTTGTTATTTCTGACATTTTTCAAGGTGACACTTTTCATTTTTGACATTTAGCATTGTGACATTTGTCATTTGACATCTTTGACATTTGCCATCTTGAAATTTGTCATTTTTGACATTTTTCATGGTGACACTTTTCATTTTTGACATTTAGCATTGTGACATTTGTCATTTGACATCTTTGACATTTGCCATCTTGAAATTTGTTATTTTTGACATTTTTCATGGTGACACTTTTCATTTTTGACATTTAGCATTGTGACATTTAGCATTGTGACATTTGTCATTTGACATCTTTGACATTTGCCATCTCGAAATTTGTCATATTTGACATTTTTCATGGTGACACTTTTCATTTTTGACATTTAGCATTGTGACATTTGTCATTTGACATCTTTGACATTTGCCATCTTGAAATTTGTCATTTTTGACATTTAGCATTGTGACGTTTGTCATTTGACATCTTGGACATTTGCTATCTTGAAATTTGTCATTTTTGACATTTTTCATGGTGACACTTATCATTTTTGACATTTAGCATTGTGACATTTGTCAGTTTTGACATTTGCCATCTTAAAATTTGTCATTTTTGACATTTTTCATGGTGACACTTTTCATTTTTGACATTTAGCATTGTGACATTTGTCATTTGACATCTTTGACATTTGCCATCTTGAAATTTGTCATTTTTGACATTTAGCATTGTGACATTTGTCATTTGACATCTTGGACATTTGCCATCTTGAAATTTGTCATTTTTGACATTTTTCATGGTGACACTTTTCATTTTTGACATTTAGCATTGTGACATTTGTCATTTGACATCTTGGACATTTGCCATCTTGAAATTTGTCATTTTTGACATTTAGCATTGTGACATTTGTCATTTGACATCTTTGATATTTGCCATCTTGAAATTTGTCATTTTTGACATTTTTCATGGTGACACTTTTCATTTTTGACATTTAGCATTGTGACATTTGTCATTTGACCTCTTTGAGATTTGCCATCTTGAAATTTGTCATTTTTTACATTTAGCATTGTGACATTTGTCATTTGACATCTTGGACATTTGCCATCTTGAAATTTGTCATTTTTGACATTTTTCATGGTGACACTTATCATTTTTGACATTTAGCATTGTGACATTTGTCAGTTTTGACATTTGCTATCTTGAAATTTGTCATTTTTGACATTTTTCATGGTGACACTTTTCATTTTTGACATTTAGCATTGTGACATTTGTCATTTGACATCTTTGACATTTGCCATCTTGAAATTTGCTATTTTTGACATTTTTCATGGTGACACTTTTAATTTTTGACATTTAGCATTGTGACATTTGTCATTTGACATCTTTGACATTTGCCATCTTGAAATTTGTCATTTTTGACATTTTTCATGGTGACACTTTTCATTTTTGACATTTAGCATTGTGACATTTGTCATTTGACATCTTTGACATTTGCCATCTTTTCATTTTTGACATTTAGCATTGTGACATTTGTCATTTGACATCTTTGACATTTGCCATCTTGAAATTTGTTATTTTTGACATTTTTCATGGTGACACTTTTCATTTTTGACATTTAGCATTGTGACATTTAGCATTGTGACATTTGTCATTTGACATCTTTGACATTTGCCATCTCGAAATTTGTCATATTTGACATTTTTCATGGTGACACTTTTCATTTTTGACATTTAGCATTGTGACATTTGTCATTTGACATCTTTGACATTTGCCATCTTGAAATTTGTCATTTTTGACATTTAGCATTGTGACGTTTGTCATTTGACATCTTGGACATTTGCTATCTTGAAATTTGTCATTTTTGACATTTTTCATGGTGACACTTATCATTTTTGACATTTAGCATTGTGACATTTGTCAGTTTTGACATTTGCCATCTTAAAATTTGTCATTTTTGACATTTTTCATGGTGACACTTTTCATTTTTGACATTTAGCATTGTGACATTTGTCATTTGACATCTTTGACATTTGCCATCTTGAAATTTGTCATTTTTGACATTTAGCATTGTGACATTTGTCATTTGACATCTTGGACATTTGCCATCTTGAAATTTGTCATTTTTGACATTTTTCATGGTGACACTTTTCATTTTTGACATCTAGCATTGTGACATTTGTCATTTGACATCTTGGACATTTGCCATCTTGAAATTTGTCATTTTTGACATTTAGCATTGTGACATTTGTCATTTGACATCTTTGATATTTGCCATCTTGAAATTTGTCATTTTTGACATTTTTCATGGTGACACTTTTCATTTTTGACATTTAGCATTGTGACATTTGTCATTTGACATCTTTGACATTTGCCATCTTGAAATTTGTCATTTTTGACATTTTTCATGGTGACACTTTTCATTTTTGACATTTAGCATTGTGACATTTGTCATTTGACATTTTTGAGATTTGCCATCTTGAAATTTGTCATTTTTTACATTTAGCATTGTGACATTTGTCATTTGACATCTTGGACATTTGCCATCTTGAAATTTGTCATTTTTGACATTTTTCATGGTGACACTTTTCATTTTTGACATTTAGCATTGTGACATTTGTCATTTGACCTCTTTGACATTTGCCATCTTGAAATTTGTCATTTTTGACATTTTTCATGGTGACACTTTTCATTTTTGACATTTAGCATTGTGACATTTGTCATTTGACATCTTTGACATTTTCCATCTTAAAATTTGTCATTTTTAACATTTTTCATGGTGACACTTTTCATTTTTGACATTTAGCATTGTGACATTTGTCATTTGACATCTTTGACATTTGCCTTCTTGAAATTTGTCATTTTTGACATTTAGCATTGTGACATTTGTCATTTGACATCTTTGACATTTGCCATCTTGAAATTTGTCATTTTTGACATTTTTCATGGTGACACTTATCATTTTTGACATTTAGCATTGTGACATTTGTCAGTTTTGACATTTGCCATCTTGAAATTTGTCATTTTTGACATTTTTCATGGTGACACTTTTCATTTTTGACATTTAGCATTGTGACATTTGTCATTTGACATCTTTGACATTTGCCATCTTGAAATTTGCTATTTTTGACATTTTTCATGGTGACACTTTTAATTTTTGACATTTAGCATTGTGACATTTGTCATTTGACATCTTTGACATTTGCCATCTTGAAATTTGTCATTTTTGACATTTTTCATGGTGACACTTTTCATTTTTGACATTTAGCATTGTGACATTTGTCATTTGACATCTTTGACATTTGCCATCTTGAAATTTGTCATTTTTGACATTTAGCATTGTGATATTTGTCATTTGACATCTTGGACATTTGCTATCTTGAAATTTGTCATTTTTGACATTTTTCATGGTGACACTTATCATTTTTGACATTTAGCATTGTGACATTTGTCAGTTTTGACATTTGCCATCTTGAAATTTGTCATTTTTGACATTTTTCATGATGACACTTTTCATTTTTGACATTTAGCATTGTGACATTTGTCATTTGACATCTTTGACATTTGCCATCTTGAAATTTGTTATTTTTGACATTTTTCATGGTGACACTTTTCATTTTTGACATTTAGCATTGTGACATTTGTCATTTGACATCTTTGACATTTGCCATCTTGAAATTTGTCATTTTTGACATTTTTCATGGTGACACTTTTCATTTTTGACATTTAGCATTGTGACATTTGTCATTTGACATCTTTGACATTTGCCATCTTGAAATTTGTTATTTCTGACATTTTTCAAGGTGACACTTTTCATTTTTGACATTTAGCATTGTGACATTTGTCATTTGACATCTTTGACATTTGCCATCTTGAAATTTGTCATTTTTGACATTTTTCATGGTGACACTTTTCATTTTTGACATTTAGCATTGTGACATTTGTTATTTGACATCTTTGACATTTGCCATCTTGAAATTTGTCATTTTTGACATTTAGCATTGTGACATTTGTCATTTGACATCTTTGACATTTGCCATCTTGAAATTTGTCATTTTTGACATTTTTCATGGTGACACTTTTCATTTTTGACATTTAGCATTGTGACATTTGTCATATTCGACATCTTTGACATTTGCCATCTTGAAATTTTTCATTTTTGACATTTTTCATGGTGACACTTTTCATTTTTGACATTTAGCATTGTAACATTTGTCATTTGACATCTTTGACATTTGCCATCTTAAAATTTGTCATTATTGACATTTTTCATGGGGACACTTTTAATTTTTGACATTTAGCATTGTGACATTTGTCATTTGACATCTTTGACATTTGACATCTTGAAATTTGTCATTTTTGACATTTTTCATGGTGACACTTTTTATTTTTGACATTTAGCATTGTGACATTTGTCATTTGACATCTTTGACATTTGCCATCTTGAAATTTGTCATTTTTGACATTTTTCACGGTGACACTTTTCATTTTTGACATTTAGCATTGTGACATTTGTCATTTGACACCTTAGACATTTGCCATCTTGAAATTTGTCATTTTTGACACTTTTCATTTTTGACATTTAGCATTGTGACATTTGTCATTTGACATCTTTGACATTTGCCATCTTGAAATTTGTCATTTTTGACATTTTTCATGGTGACACTTTTCATTTTTGACATTTAGCATTGTGACATTTGTCATTCGACATCTTGGACATTTGCCATCTTGAAATTTGTCATTTTTGATATTTTTCATGGTGACACTTTTCATTTTTGACATTTAGCATTGTGAAATTTGTCATTTGACATCTTTGACATTTGCCATCTTGAAATTTGTCATTTTTGACATTTTTCATGGTGACACTTTTCATTTTTGACATTTAGCATTGTGACATTTGTCATTTGACATTTTTGACATTTGCCATCTTGAAATTTGTCATTTTTGACATTAAGCATTGTGACATTTGTCATTTGACATCTTGGACATTTGCCATCTTGAAATTTGTCATTTTTGACATTTTTCATGGTGACACTTATCATTTTTGACATTTAGCATTGTGACATTTGTCAGTTTTGACATTTGCCATCTTGAAATTTGTCATTTTTGACA
Source organism: Altica lythri (assembly GCA_964028335.1). NCBI lineage: Eukaryota > Metazoa > Arthropoda > Insecta > Coleoptera > Chrysomelidae > Altica > Altica lythri. The sequence continues at coordinate 8,099,357 of OZ034800.1, read as the reverse complement.
TTTTTTATGGTGACACTTTTCATTTTTGACATTTAGCATTGTGACATTTGTCATTTGACATCTTTGACATTTGCCATCTTGAAATTTGTTATTTTTGACATTTTTCATGGTGACACTTTTTATTTTTGACATTTAGCATTGTGACATTTGTCATTTGACATCTTTGACATTTGCCATCTTGAAATTTGTCATTTTTGACATTTTTCATGGTGACACTTTTCATTTTTGACATTTAGCATTGTGACATTTGTCATTTGACATCTTTGACATTTGCCATCTTGAAATTTGTCATTTTTGACATTTAGCATTGTGACATTTGTCATTTGACATCTTTGATATTTGCCATCTTGAAATTTGTCATTTTTGGCATTTTTTATGGCGACACTTTTCATTTTTGACATTTAGCATTGTAACATTTGTCATTTGACATCTTTGACATTTGCCATCTTAAAATTTGTCATTTTTGACATTTTTCATGGTGACACTTTTCATTTTTGACATTTATCATTGTGACATTTGTCATATTCGACATCTTTGACATTTGCCATCTTGAAATTTGTCATTTTTGACATTTTTCATGGTGACACTTTTCATTTTTGACATTTAGCATTGTGACATTTGTCATTTGACATCTTTGACATTTGTCATCTTGAAATTTGTCATTATTGACATTTTTCATGGGGACACTTTTCATTTTTAACATTAAGCATTGTGACATTTGTCATTTAACATCTTTGACATTTGCCATCTTGAAATTTGTCATTTTTGACATTTTTCATGGTGACACTTTTCATTTTTGACATTTAGCATTGTGACATTTGTCATTTGACATCTTTGACATCTGCCATCTTGAAATTTGTCATTTTTGACATTTTTCACGGTGACACTTTTCATTTTTGACATTTAGCATTGTGACATTTGTCATTTGACATCTTAGACATTTGCCATCTTGAAATTTGTCATTTTTGACACTTTTCATTTTTGACATTTAGCATTGTGACATTTGTCATTTGACATCTTTGACATTTGTCATCTTGAAATTTGTCATTATTGACATTTTTCATGGGGACACTTTTTATTTTTGACATTAAGCATTGTGACATTTGTCATTTGACATCTTTGACATTTGCCATCTTGAAATTTGTCATTTTTGACATTTTTCATGGTGACACTTTTCATTTTTGACATTTAGCATTGTGACATTTGTCATTTGACATCTTTGACATTTGCCATCTTGAAATTTGTCATTTTTGACATTTTTCACGGTGACACTTTTCATTTTTGACAATTAGCATTGTGACATTTGTCATTTGACATCTTAGACATTTGCCATCTTGAAATTTGTCATTTTTGACACTTTTCATTTTTGACATTTAGCATTGTGACATTTGTCATTTGACATCTTTTACATTTGCCATCTTGAAATTTGTCATTTTTGACATTTTTCATGGTAACACTTTTCATTTTTGACATTTAGCATTATGACATCTGTCATTTGACATCTTGGACATTTGCCATCTTGAAATTTGTCATTTTTGACATTTTTCATGGTGACACTTATCATTTTTGACATTTAGCATTGTGACATTTGTCAGTTTTGACATTTGCCATCTTGAAATTTGTCTTTTTTGACATTTTTCACGGTGACACTTTTCATTTTTGACATTTAGCATTGTGACATTTGTCATTTGACATCTTAGACATTTGCCATCTTGAAATTTGTCATTTTTGACACTTTTTATTTTTGACATTTAGCATTGTGACATTTGTCATTTGACAACTTTGACATTTGCCATCTTGAAATTTGTCATTTTTGACATTTTTCATGGTGACACTTTTCATTTTTGACATTTAGCATTGTGACATTTGTCATTTGATATCTTGGACATTTGCCATCTTGAAATTTGTCATTTTTAAAATTTTTCATGGTGACACTTATCATTTTTGACATTTAGCATTGTGATATTTGTCAGTTTTGACATTTGCCATCTTGAAATTTGTCATTTTTGACATTTTTCATGGTGACACTTTTCATTTTTGACATTTAGCATTGTGACATTTGTCATTTGACATCTTTGACATTTGCCATCTTGAAATTTGTTATTTTTGACATTTTTCATGGTGACACTTTTCATTTTTGACATTTAGCATTGTGACATTTGTCATTTGACATCTTTGACATTTGCCATCTTGAAATTGGTCATTTTTGACATTTTTCATGGTGACTCTTTTCATTTTTGACATTTAGCATTGTGACATTTGTCATTTGACATCTTTGACATTTGCCATCTTAAAATTTGTCATTTTTGACATTTAGCATTGTGACATTTGTCATTTGACATCTTTGATATTTGCCATCTTGAAATTTGTCATTTTTGACATTTTTCATGGTGACACTTTTCATTTTTGACATTTAGCATTGTGACATTTGTCATTTGACATCTTTGACATTTGCCATCTTGAAATTTGTCATTTTTGACATTTTTCATGGTGACACTTTTCATTTTTGACATTAAGCATTGTGACATTTGTCATATTCGACATCTTTGACACTTGCCATCTTGAAATTTGTCATTTTTGACATTTTTCATGGTGACACTTTTCATTTTTGACATTTAGCATTGTGACATTTGTCATTTAACATCTTTGACATTTGCCATCTTGAAATTTGTCATTATTGACACTTTTTATGGGGACACTTTTCATTTTTGACATTTAGCATTGTGACATTTGTCATTTGACATCTTTGACATTTGCCATCTTGAAATTTGTCATTTTTGACAGTTTTCATGGTGACACTTTTCATTTTTGACATTTAGCATTGTGACATTTGTCATTTGACATCTTTGACATTTGCCATCTTGAAATTTGTCATTTTTGACATTTTTCACGGTGACACTTTTCATTTTTGACATTTAGCATTGTGACATTTGTCATTTGACATCTTAGACATTTGCCATCTTGAAATTTGTCATTTTTGACACTTTTCATTTTTGACATTTAGCATTGTGACATTTGTCATTTGACATCTTTGACATTTGCCATCTTGAAATTTGTCATTTTTGACATTTTTCATGGTGACACTTTTCATTTTTGACATTTAGCATTGTGACATTTGTCATTTGACATCTTTGACATTTGCCATCTTGAAATTTGTCATTTTTGACATTTTTCATGGTGACACTTTTCATTTTTGACATTTAGCATTGTGACATTTGTCATTTGACATCTTTGACATTTGCCATCTTGAAATTTGTCATTTTTGACATTTAGCATTGTGACATTTGTCATTTGACATCTTTGATATTTGCCATCTTGAAATTTGTCATTTTTGGCATTTTTTATGGCGACACTTTTCATTTTTGACATTTAGCATTGTAACATTTGTCATTTGACATCTTTGACATTTGCCATCTTAAAATTTGTCATTTTTGACATTTTTCATGGTGACACTTTTCATTTTTGACATTTATCATTGTGACATTTGTCATATTCGACATCTTTGACATTTGCCATCTTGAAATTTGTCATTTTTGACATTTTTCATGGTGACACTTTTCATTTTTGACATTTAGCATTGTGACATTTGTCATTTGACATCTTTGACATTTGTCATCTTGAAATTTGTCATTATTGACATTTTTCATGGGGACACTTTTCATTTTTGACATTAAGCATTGTGACATTTGTCATTTAACATCTTTGACATTTGCCATCTTGAAATTTGTCATTTTTGACATTTTTCATGGTGACACTTTTCATTTTTGACATTTAGCATTGTGACATTTGTCATTTGACATCTTTGACATCTGCCATCTTGAAATTTGTCATTTTTGACATTTTTCACGGTGACACTTTTCATTTTTGACATTTAGCATTGTGACATTTGTCATTTGACATCTTAGACATTTGCCATCTTGAAATTTGTCATTTTTGACACTTTTCATTTTTGACATTTAGCATTGTGACATTTGTCATTTGACATCTTTTACATTTGCCATCTTGAAATTTGTCATTTTTGACATTTTTCATGGTAACACTTTTCATTTTTGACATTTAGCATTGTGACATTTGTCATTTGACATCTTTGACATTTGTCATCTTGAAATTTGTCATTATTGACATTTTTCATGGGGACACTTTTTATTTTTGACATTAAGCATTGTGACATTTGTCATTTGACATCTTTGACATTTGCCATCTTGAAATTTGTCATTTTTGACATTTTTCATGGTGACACTTTTCATTTTTGACATTTAGCATTGTGACATTTGTCATTTGACATCTTTGACATTTGCCATCTTGAAATTTGTCATTTTTGACATTGTTCACGGTGACACTTTTCATTTTTGACAATTAGCATTGTGACATTTGTCATTTGACATCTTAGACATTTGCCATCTTGAAATTTGTCATTTTTGACACTTTTCATTTTTGACATTTAGCATTGTGACATTTGTCATTTGACATCTTTTACATTTGCCATCTTGAAATTTGTCATTTTTGACATTTTTCATGGTAACACTTTTCATTTTTGACATTTAGCATTGTGACATCTGTCATTTGACATCTTGGACATTTGCCATCTTGAAATTTGTCATTTTTGACATTTTTCATGGTGACACTTATCATTTTTGACATTTAGCATTGTGACATTTGTCAGTTTTGACATTTGCCATCTTGAAATTTGTCATTTTTGACATTTTTCACGGTGACACTTTTCATTTTTGACATTTAGCATTGTGACATTTGTCATTTGACATCTTAGACATTTGCCATCTTGAAATTTGTCATTTTTGACACTTTTTATTTTTGACATTTAGCATTGTGACATTTGTCATTTGACAACTTTGACATTTGCCATCTTGAAATTTGTCATTTTTGACATTTTTCATGGTGACACTTTTCATTTTTGACATTTAGCATTGTGACATTTGTCATTTGATATCTTGGACATTTGCCATCTTGAAATTTGTCATTTTTAAAATTTTTCATGGTGACACTTATCATTTTTGACATTTAGCATTGTGATATTTGTCAGTTTTGACATTTGCCATCTTGAAATTTGTCATTTTTGACATTTTTCATGGTGACACTTTTCATTTTTGACATTTAGCATTGTGACATTTGTCATTTGACATCTTTGACATTTGCCATCTTGAAATTTGTTATTTTTGACATTTTTCATGGTGACACTTTTCATTTTTGACATTTAGCATTGTGACATTTGTCATTTGACATCTTTGACATTTGCCATCTTGAAATTGGTCATTTTTGACATTTTTCATGGTGACACTTTTCATTTTTGACATTTAGCATTGTGACATTTGTCATTTGACATCTTTGACATTTGCCATCTTAAAATTTGTCATTTTTGACATTTAGCATTGTGACATTTGTCATTTGACATCTTTGATATTTGCCATCTTGAAATTTGTCATTTTTGACATTTTTCATGGTGACACTTTTCATTTTTGACATTTAGCATTGTGACATTTGTCATTTGACATCTTTGACATTTGCCATCTTGAAATTTGTCATTTTTGACATTTTTCATGGTGACACTTTTCATTTTTGACATTAAGCATTGTGACATTTGTCATATTCGACATCTTTGACACTTGCCATCTTGAAATTTGTCATTTTTGACATTTTTCATGGTGACACTTTTCATTTTTGACATTTGTCATTTGACATCTTTGATATTTGCCATCTTGAAATTTGTCATTTTTGACATTTTTCATGGTGACACTTTTCATTTTTGACATTTAGCATTGTGACATTTGTCATTTGACATCTTTGACATTTGCCATCTTGAAATTTGTCATTTTTGACATTTTTCACGGTGACACTTTTCATTTTTGACATTTAGCATTGTGACATTTGTCATTTGACATCTTAGACATTTGCCATCTTGAAATTTGTCATTTTTGACACTTTTCATTTTTGACATTTAGCATTGTGACATTTGTCATTTGACATCTTTGACATTTGCCATCTTGAAATTTGTCATTTTTGACATTTTTCATGGTGACACTTTTCATTTTTGACATTAAGCATTGTGACATTTGTCATATTCGACATCTTTGACACTTGCCATCTTGAAATTTGTCATTTTTGACATTTTTCATGGTGACACTTTTCATTTTTGACATTTAGCATTGTGACATTTGTCATTTAACATCTTTGACATTTGCCATCTTGAAATTTGTCATTATTGACATTTTTTATGGGGACACTTTTCATTTTTGACATTTAGCATTGTGACATTTGTCATTTGACATCTTGGACATTTGCCATCTTGAAATTTGTCATTTTTGACATTTTTCATGGTGACACTTATCATTTTTGACATTTAGCATTGTGACATTTGTCAGTTTTGACATTTGCCATCTTGAAATTTGTCATTTTTGACATTTTTCATGGTGACACTTTTCATTTTTGACATTTAGCATTGTGACATTTGTCATTTGACATCTTTGACATTTGCCATCTTGAAATTTGTCATTTTTGACATTTTTCATGGTGACACTTTTCATTTTTGACATTTAGCATTGTGACATTTGTCATTTGACATCTTTGACATTTGCCATCTTGAAATTTGTCATTTTTGACATTTTTCACGGTGACACTTTTCATTTTTGACATTTAGCATTGTGACATTTGTCATTTGACATCTTAGACATTTGCCATCTTGAAATTTGTCATTTTTGACACTTTTCATTTTTGACATTTAGCATTGTGACATTTGTCATTTGACATCTTTGACATTTGCCATCTTGAAATTTGTCATTTTTGACATTTTTCATGGTGACACTTTTCATTTTTGACATTTAGCATTGTGACATTTGTCATTTGACATCTTGGACATTTGCCATCTTGAAATTTGTCATTTTTGACATTTTTCATGGTGACACTTATCATTTTTGACATTTAGCATTGTGACATTTGTCAGTTTTGACATTTGCCATCTTGAAATTTGTCATTTTTGACATTTTTCATGGTGACACTTTTCATTTTTGACATTTAGCATTGTGACATTTGTCATTTGACATCTTTGACATTTGCCATCTTGAAATTTGTCATTTTTGACATTTTTCATGGTGACACTTTTCATTTTTGACATTTAGCATTGTGACATTTGTCATTTGACATCTTTGACATTTGCCATCTTGAAATTTGTCATTTTTGACATTTTATGGTGACACTTTTCATTTTTGACATTTAGCATTGTGACATTTGTCATTTGACATCTTTGACATTTGCCATCTTGAAATTTGTTATTTTTGACATTTTTCATGGTGACACTTTTCATTTTTGACATTTAGCATTGTGACATTTGTCATTTGACATCTTTGACATTTGCCATCTTGAAATTTGTCATTTTTGACATTTTTTATGGTGACACTTTTCATTTTTGACATTTAGCATTATGACATTTGTCATTTGACATCTTTGACATTTGCCATCTTGAAATTTGTCATTTTTGACATTTAGCATTGTGACATTTGTCATTTGACATCTTGGACATTTGCCATCTTGAAATTTGTCATTTTTGAGATTTTTCACGGTGACACTTTTCATTTTTGACATTTGTCATTTGACATCTTAGACATTTGCCATCTTGAAATTTGTCATTTTTGACACTTTTCATTTTTGACATTTAGCATTGTGACATTTGTCATTTGACATCTTTTACTTTTGCCATCTTGAAATTTGTCATTTTTGACATTTTTCATGGTAACACTTTTCATTTTTGACATTTAGCATTGTGACATTTGTCATTTGACATCTTGGACATTTGCCATCTTAAAATTTGTCATTTTTGACATTTTTCATGGTGACACTTATCATTTTTGACATTTAGCATTGTGACATTTGTCAGTTTTGACATTTTTTGCCATCTTGAAATTTGTCATTTTTGACATTTTTCACGGTGACACTTTTCATTTTTGACATTTAGCATTGTGACATTTGTCATTTGACATCTTAGACATTTGCCATCTTGAAATTTGTCATTTTTGACACTTTTTATTTTTGACATTTAGCATTGTGACATTTGTCATTTGACAACTTTGACATTTGCCATCTTGAAATTTGTCATTTTTGACATTTTTCATGGTGACACTTTTCATTTTTGACATTTAGCATTGTGACATTTGTCATTTGACATCTTGGACATTTGCCATCTTGAAATTTGTCATTTTTGAAATTTTTCATGGTGACACTTATCATTTTTGACATTTAGCATTGTGATATTTGTCAGTTTTGACATTTGCCATCTTGAAATTTGTCATTTTTGACATTTTTCATGGTGACACTTTTCATTTTTGACATTTAGCATTGTGACATTTGTCATTTGACATCTTTGACATTTGCCATCTTGAAATTTGTTATTTTTGTCATTTTTCATGGTGACACTTTTCATTTTTGACATTTAGCATTGTGACATTTGTCATTTGACATCTTTGACATTTGCCATTTTGAAATTTGTCATTTTTGACATTTTTCATGGTGACACTTTTCATTTTTGACATTTAGCATTGTGACATTTGTCATTTGACATCTTTGACATTTGCCATCTTAAAATTTGTCATTTTTGACATTTAGCATTGTGACATTTGTCATTTGACATCTTTGATATTTGCCATCTTGAAATTTGTCATTCTTGACATTTTTCATGGTGACACTTTTCATTTTTGACATTTAGCATTGTGACATTTGTCATTTGACATCTTTGACATTTGCCATCTTGAAATTTGTCATTTTTGACATTTTTCATGGTGACACTTTTCATTTTTGACATTTAGCATTGTGACATTTGTCATTTGACATCTTTGACATTTGCCATCTTGAAATTTGTCATTTTTGACATTTTTCATGGTGACACTTTTCATTTTTGACATTTAGCATTGTGACATTTGTCATTTGACATCTTTGACATTTGCCATCTTGAAATTTGTCATTTTTGACATTTTTCACGGTGACACTTTTCATTTTTGACATTTAGCATTATGACATTTGTCATTTGACATCTTAGACATTTGCCATCTTGAAATTTGTCATTTTTGACATTTTTCACGGTGACACTTTTCATTTTTGACATTTAGCATTATGACATTTGTCATTTGACATCTTAGACATTTGCCATCTTGAAATTTGTCATTTTTGACACTTTTCATTTTTGACATTTAGCATTGTGACATTTGTCATTTGACATCTTTGACATTTGCCATCTTGAAATTTGTCATTTTTGACATTTTTCATGGTGACACTTTTCATTTTTGACATTTAGCATTGTGACATTTGTCATTTGACATCTTGGACATTTGCCATCTTGAAATTTGTCATTTTTGACATTTTTCATGGTGACACTTATCATTTTTGACATTTAGCATTGTAACATTTGTCAGTTTTGACATTTGCCATCTTGAAATTTGTCATTTTTGACATTTTTCATGGTGACACTTTTCATTTTTGACATTTAGCATTGTGACATTTGTCATTTGACATCTTTGACATTTGCCATCTTGAAATTTGTCATTATTGACATTTTTCATGGGGACACTTTTCATTTTTGACATTTAGCATTGTGACATTTGTCATTTGACATCTTTGACATTTGCCATCTTGAAATTTGTCATTTTTGACATTTTTCATGGTGACACTTTTCATTTTTGACATTTAGCATTGTGACATTTGTCATTTGACATCTTTGACATTTGCCATCTTGAAATTTGTCATTTTTGACATTTTTCACGGTGACACTTTTCATTTTTGACATTTAGCATTATGACATTTGTTATTTGACATCTTAGACATTTGCCATCTTGAAATTTGTCATTTTTGACACTTTTCATTTTTGACATTTAGCATTGTGACATTTGTCATTTGACATCTTTGACATTTGCCATCTTGAAATTTGTCATTTTTGACATTTTTCATGGTGACACTTTTCATTTTTGACATTTAGCATTGTGACATTTGTCATTTGACATCTTGGACATTTGCCATCTTGAAATTTGTCATTTTTGACATTTTTCATGGTGACACTTATCATTTTTGACATTTAGCATTGTAACATTTGTCAGTTTTGACATTTGCCATCTTGAAATTTGTCATTTTTGACATTTTTCATGGTGACACTTTTCATTTTTGACATTTAGCATTGCGACATTTGTCATTTGACATCTTTGACATTTGCCATCTTGAAATTTGTCATTTTTGACATTTTTCATGGTGACACTTTTCATTTTTGACATTTAGCATTGTGACATTTGTCATTTGACATCTTTGACATTTGCCATCTTGAAATTTGTCATTTTTGACATTTTTCATGGTGACACTTTTCATTTTTGACATTTAGCATTGTGACATTTGTCATTTGACATCTTTGACATTTGCCATCTTGAAATTTGTCATTTTTGACATTTTTCATGGTGACACTTTTCATTTTTGACATTTAGCATTGTGACATTTGTCATTTGACATCTTTGACATTTGTCATCTTGAAATTTGTCATTATTGATATTTTTCATGGGTACACTTTTCATTTTTGACATTAAGCATTGTGACATTTGTCATTTGACATCTTTGACATTTGCCATCTTGAAATTTGTCATTTTTGACATTTTTCATGGTGACACTTTTCATTTTTGACATTTAGCATTGTGACATTTGTCATTTGACATCTTTGACATTTGCCATCTTGAAATTTGTCATTTTTGACATTTAGCATTTTGACATTTGTCATTTGACATCTTGGACATTTGCCATCTTAAAATTTGTCATTTTTGACATTTTTCATGGTGACACTTATCATTTTTGACATTTAGCATTGTGATATTTGTCAGTTTTGATATTTGCCATCTTGAAATTTGTCATTTTTGACATTTTTCATGGTGACACTTTTCATTTTTGACATTTAGCATTGTGACATTTGTCATTTGACATCTTTGACATTTGCCATCTTGAAATTTGTTATTTTTGACATTTTTCACGGTGACACTTTTCATTTTTGACATTTAGCATTGTGACATTTGTCATTTGACATCTTTGACATTTGCCATCTTGAAATTTGTCATTTTTGACATTTTTCATGGTGACACTTTTCATTTTTGACATTTAGCATTGTGACATTTGTCATTTGACATCTTTGACATTCGCCATCTTAAAATTTGTTATTTTTGACATTTTTCATGGTGACACTTTTCATTTTTGACATTTAGCATTGTGACATTTGTCATTTGACATCTTTGACATTTGCCATCTTGAAATTTGTCATTTTTGACATTTAGCATTGTGACATTTGTCATTTGACATCTTGGACATTTGCCATCTTGAAATTTGTCATTTTTGACATTTTTCATGGTGACACTTATTATTTTTGACATTTAGCATTATGACATTTGTCAGTTTTGACATTTGCCATTTTAAAATTTGTCATTTTTGACATTTTTCATGGTGACACTTTTCATTTTTGACATTTAGCATTGTGACATTTGTCATTTGACATCTTTGACATTTGCCATCTTGAAATTTGTTATTTTTGACATTTTTCATGGTGACACTTTTCATTTTTGACATTTAGCATTGTGACATTTGTCATTTGACATCTTTGACATTTGCCATCTTGAAATTTGTCATTTTTGACATTTTTCATGGTGACACTTTTCATTTTTGACATTTAGCATTGTGACATTTGTCATTTGACATCTTTGACATTTGCCATCTTGAAATTTGTTATTTTTGATATTTTTCATGGTGACACTTTTCATTTTTGACATTTAGCATTGTGACATTTGTCATTTGACATCTTTGACATTTGCCATCTTGAAATTTGTCATTTTTGACATTTTTCATGATGACACTTTTCATTTTTGACATTTAGCATTGTGATATTTGTCATTTGACATCTTTGACATTTGCCATCTTAAAATTTGTTATTTTTGACATTTTTCATGGTGACACTTTTCATTTTTGACATTTAGCGTTGTGACATTTTTCATTTGACATCTTTGACATTTGCCATCTTGAAATTTGTCATTTTTGACATTTAGCATTGTGACATTTGTCATTTGACATCTTGGACATTTGCCATCTTGAAATTTGTCATTTTTGACATTTTTCATGGTGACACTTATTATTTTTGACATTTAGCATTGTGACATTTGTCAGTTTTGACATTTGCCATCTTGAAATTTGTCATTTTTGACATTTTTTATGGTGACACTTTTCATTTTTGACTTTTAGCATTGTGACATTTGTCATTTGACATCTTTGACATTTGCCATCTTGAAATTTGTTATTTTTGACATTTTTCATGGTGACACTTTTCATTTTTGACATTTAGCATTGTGACATTTGTCATTTGACATCTTTGACATTTGCCATCTTGAAATTTGTCATTTTTGACATTTTTTATGGTGACACTTTTCATTTTTGACATTTAGCATTGTGACATTTGTCATTTGACATCTTTGACATTTGCCATCTTGAAATTTGTCATTTTTGACATTAAGCATTGTGACATTTGTCATTTGACATCGTGGACATTTGCCATCTTGAAATTTGTCATTTTTGACATTTTTAATGGTGACACTTATCATTTTTGACATTTAGCATTATGACATTTGTCAGTTTTGACATTTGCCATCTTAAAATTTGTCATTTTTGACATTTTTCATGGTGACACTTTTCATTTTTGACATTTAGCATTGTGACATTTGTCATTTGACATCTTTTACATTTGCCATCTTAAAATTTGTTATTTTTGACATTTTTCATGGTGACACTTTTCATTTTTGACATTTAGCATTGTGACATTTGTCATTTGACATCTTGGACATTTGCCATCTTGAAATTTGTCATTTTTGACATTTTTCATGGTGACACTTATCATTTTTGACATTTAGCATTATGACATTTGTCAGTTTTGACATTTGCCATCTTAAAATTTGTCATTTTTGACATTTTTCATGGTGACACTTTTCATTTTTGACATTTAGCATTGTGACATTTGTCATTTGACATCTTTGACATTTGCCATCTTGAAATTTGTTATTTTTGACATTTTTCATGGTGACACTTTGTATTTTTGACATTTAGCATTGTGACATTTGTCATTTGACATCTTTGACATTTGCCATCTTGAAATTTGTCATTTTTGACATTTTTCATGATGACACTTTTCATTTTTGACATTTAGCATTGTGATATTTGTCATTTGACATCTTTGACATTTGCCATCTTGAAATTTGTTATTTTTGACATTTTTCATGGTGACACTTTTCATTTTTGACATTTAGCATTGTGACATTTTTCATTTGACATCTTTGACATTTGCCATCTTGAAATTTGTCATTTTTGACATTTAGCATTGTGACATTTGTCATTTGACATCTTGGACATTTGCCATCTTGAAATTTGTCATTTTTGACATTTTTCATGGTGACACTTATTATTTTTGACATTTAGCATTGTGACATTTGTCAGTTTTGACATTTGCCATCTTGAAATTTGTCATTTTTGACATTTTTCATGGTGACACTTTTCATTTTTGACTTTTAGCATTGTGACATTTGTCATTTGACATCTTTGACATTTGCCATCTTTAAATTTGTTATTTTTGACATTTTTCATGGTGACACTTTTCATTTTTGACATTTAGCATTGTGACATTTGTCATTAGACATCTTTGACAGTTGCCATCTTGCAATTTGTCATTTTTGACATTTTTCATGGTGACACTTTTCATTTTTGACATTTAGCATTGTGACATTTGTCAGTTTTGACATCTTTGACATTTGCCATCTTAAAATTTGTTATTTTTGACATTTTTCATGGTGACACTTTTCATTTTTGACATTTAGCATTGTGACATTTGTCATTTGACATCTTGAACATTTGCCATCTTGAAATTTGTCATTTTTGACATTTTTCATGGTGACACTTTTCATTTTTGACATTTAGCATTGTGACATTTGTCATTTGACATCTTTGACATTTGCCATCTTGAAATTTGTCATTTTTGACATTTAGCATTGTGACATTTGTCATTTGACATCTTTGACATTTGCCATCTTGAAATTTGTTATTTTTGACATTTTTCTTGGTGACACTTTTCATTTTTGACATTTAGCATTGTGACATTTATCATTTGACATCTTTGACATTTGCCATCTTGAAATTTGTTATTTTTGACATTTTTCATGGTGACACTTATCATTTTTGACATTTAGCATTGTGAAATTTGTCATTTGACATCTTTGACATTTGCCATCTTGAAATTTGTTATTTTTGTCATTTTTCTTGGTGACACTTTTCATTTTTGACATTTAGCTTTGTGACATTTGTCATTTGACATCTTTGACATTTGCCATCTTAAAATTTGTCATTTTTGACATTTAGCATTGTGAAATTTGTCATTTGACATCTTTGACATTTGCCATCTTGAAATTTGTTATTTTTGACATTTTTCTTGGTGACACTTTTCATTTTTGACATTTAGCATTGTGACATTTGTTATTTGACATCTTTGACATTTGCCATCTTGAAATTTGTTATTTTTGACATTTTTCATGGTGACACTTTTCATTTTTGACATTTAGCATTGTGACATTTTTCATTTGACATCTTTGACATTTGCCATCTTGAAATTTGTCATTTTTGACATTTAGCATTGTGAAATTTGTCATTTGACATCTTTGACATTTGCCATCTTGAAATGTGTTATTTTTGTCATTTTTCTTGGTGACACTTTTCATTTTTGACATTTAGCTTTGTGACATTTGTCATTTGACATCTTTGACATTTGCCATCTTGAAATTTGTCATTTTTGACATTTAGCATTGTGAAATTTGTCATTTGACATCTTTGACATTTGCCATCTTGAAATTTGTTATTTTTGACATTTTTCTTGGTGACACTTTTCATTTTTGACATTTAGCATTGTGACATTTGTCATTTGACATCTTTGACATTTGCCATCTTGAAATTTGTTATTTTTGACATTTTTCATGGTGACACTTTTCATTTTTGACATTTAGCATTGTGACATTTGTCATTTGACATCTTGGACATTTGCCATCTTGAAATTTGTCATTTTTGACATTTTTCATGGTGACACTTATCATTTTTGACATTTAGCATTGTGACATTTGTCAGTTTTGACATTTGCCATCTTGAAATTTGTCATTTTTGACATTTTTCATGGTGACACTTTTCATTTTTGACATTTAGCATTGTGACATTTGTCATTTGACATCTTTGACATTTGCCATCTTAAAATTTGTTATTTTTGACATTTTTCATGGTGACACTTTTCATTTTTGACATTTAGCATTGTGACATTTGTCATTTGACATCTTTGACATTTTCCATCTTGAAATTTGTCATTTTTGACATTTTTCATGGTGACACTTTTCATTTTTGACATTTAGCATTGTGATATTTGTCATTTGACATCTTTGACATTTGCCATCTTGAAATTTGTTATTTTTGACATTTTTCATGGTGACACTTTTTATTTTTGACATTTAGCATTGTGACATTTGTTATTTGACATCTTTGACATTTGCCATCTTGAAATTTGTCATTTTTGACATTTTTCATGGTGACACTTTTCATTTTTGACATTTAGCATTGTGACATTTGTCATTTGACATCTTTGACATTTGCCATCTTGAAATTTGTCATTTTTGACATTTAGCATTGTGACATTTGTCATTTGACATCTTGGACATTTGCCATCTTGAAATTTGTCATTTTTGACATTTTTCATGGTGACACTTTTCATTTTTGACATTTAGCATTGTGACATTTGTCATTTGACATCTTTGACATTTGCCATCTTGAAATTTGTTCTTTTTGACATTTTTCATGGTGACACTTTTCATTTTTGACATTTAGCATTGTGACATTTGTCATTTGACATCTTTGTCATTTGCCATCTTGAAATTTGTCATTTTTGACATTTTTCATGGTGACACTTTTCATTTTTGACATTTAGCATTGTGACATTTGTCATTTGACATCTTTGACATTTGCCATCTTGAAATTTGTCATTTTTGACATTTAGCATTGTGACATTTGTCATTTGACATCTTGGACATTTGCTATCTTGAAATTTGTCATTTTTGACATTTTTCATGGTGACACTTATCATTTTTGACATTAAGCATTGTGACATTTGTCAGTTTTGACATTTGCCATCTTGAAATTTGTCATTTTTGACATTTTTCATGGTGACACTTTTTATTTTTGACATTTAGCATTGTGACATTTGTCATTTGACATCTTCGACATTTGCCATCTTGAAATTTGTTATTTTTGACATTTTTCATGGTGACACTTTTCATTTTTGACATTTAGCATTGTGACATTTGTCATTTGACATCTTTGACATTTGCCATCTTGAAATTTGTCATTTTTGACATTTTTCATGGTGACACTTTTCATTTTTGACATTTAGCATTGTGACATTTGTCATTTGACATCTTTGACATTTGCCATCTTGAAATTTGTTCTTTTTGACATTTTTCATGGTGACACTTTTCATTTTTGACATTTAGCATTGTGACATTTGTCATTTGACATCTTTGTCATTTGCCATCTTGAAATTTGTCATTTTTGACATTTTTCATGGTGACACTTTTCATTTTTGACATTTAGCATTGTGACATTTGTCATTTGACATCTTTGACATTTGCCATCTTGAAATTTGTCATTTTTGACATTTAGCATTGTGACATTTGTCATTTGACATCTTGAACATTTGCTATCTTGAAATTTGTCATTTTTGACATTTTTCATGGTGACACTTATCATTTTTGACATTTAGCATTGTGACATTTGTCAGTTTTGACATTTGCCATCTTGAAATTTGTCATTTTTGACATTTTTCATGGTGACACTTTTTATTTTTGACATTTAGCATTGTGACATTTGTCATTTGACATCTTCGACATTTGCCATCTTGAAATTTGTTATTTTTGACATTTTTCATGGTGACACTTTTCATTTTTGACATTTAGCATTGTGACATTTGTCATTTGACATCTTTGACATTTGCCATCTTGAAATTTGTCATTTTTGACATTTTTCATGGTGACACTTTTCATTTTTGACATTTAGCATTGTGACATTTGTCATTTGACATCTTTGACATTTGCCATCTTGAAATTTGTTATTTCTGACATTTTTCAAGGTGACACTTTTTATTTTTGACATTTAGCATTGTGACATTTGTCATTTGACATCTTTGACATTTGCCATCTTGAAATTTGTCATTTTTGACATTTTTCATGGTGACACTTTTCATTTTTGACATTTAGCATTGTGACATTTGTCATTTGACATCTTTGACATTTGCCATCTTGAAATTTGTTATTTTTGACATTTTTCATGGTGACACTTTTCATTTTTGACATTTAGCATTGTGACATTTGTCATTTGACATCTTTGACATTTGCCATCTTGAAATTTGTCATTTTTGACATTTTTCATGGTGACACTTTTCATTTTTGACATTTAGCATTGTGACATTTGTCATTTGACATCTTTGACATTTGCCATCTTGAAATTTGTCATTTTTGACATTTAGCATTGTGACATTTGTCATTTGACATCTTGGACATTTGCTATCTTGAAATTTGTCATTTTTGACATTTTTCATGGTGACACTTATCATTTTTGACATTTAGCATTGTGACATTTGTCAGTTTTGACATTTGCCATCTTGAAATTTGTCATTTTTGACATTTTTCATGGTGACACTTTTCATTTTTGACATTTAGCATTGTGACATTTGTCATTTGACATCTTTGACATTTGCCATCTTGAAATTTGTTATTTTTGACATTTTTCATGGTGACACTTTTCATTTTTGACATTTAGCATTGTGACATTTGTCATTTGACATCTTTGACATTTGCCATCTTGAAATTTGTCATTTTTGACATTTTTCATGGTAACACTTTTCATTTTTGACATTTAGCATTGTGACATTTGTCATTTGACATCTTTGACATTTGCCATCTCGAAATTTGTTATTTCTGACATTTTTCAAGGTGACACTTTTCATTTTTGACATTTAGCATTGTGACATTTGTCATTTGACATCTTTGACATTTGCCATCTTGAAATTTGTCATTTTTGACATTTTTCATGGTGACACTTTTCATTTTTGACATTTAGCATTGTGACATTTGTCATTTGACATCTTTGACATTTGCCATCTTGAAATTTGTTATTTTTGACATTTTTCATGGTGACACTTTTCATTTTTGACATTTAGCATTGTGACATTTAGCATTGTGACATTTGTCATTTGACATCTTTGACATTTGCCATCTCGAAATTTGTCATATTTGACATTTTTCATGGTGACACTTTTCATTTTTGACATTTAGCATTGTGACATTTGTCATTTGACATCTTTGACATTTGCCATCTTGAAATTTGTCATTTTTGACATTTAGCATTGTGACATTTGTCATTTGACATCTTGGACATTTGCTATCTTGAAATTTGTCATTTTTGACATTTTTCATGGTGACACTTATCATTTTTGACATTAAGCATTGTGACATTTGTCAGTTTTGACATTTGCCATCTTAAAATTTGTCATTTTTGACATTTTTCATGGTGACACTTTTCATTTTTGACATTTAGCATTGTGACATTTGTCATTTGACATCTTTGACATTTGCCATCTTAAAATTTGTCATTTTTGACATTTAGCATTGTGACATTTGTCATTTGACATCTTGGACATTTTCCATCTTGAAATTTGTCATTTTTGACATTTTTCATGGTGACACTTTTCATTTTTGACATTTAGCATTGTGACATTTGTCATTTGACATCTTGGACATTTGCCATCTTGAAATTTGTCATTTTTGACATTTAGCATTGTGACATTTGTCATTTGACATCTTTGATATTTGCCATCTTGAAATTTGTCATTTTTGACATTTTTCATGGTGACACTTTTCATTTTTGACATTTAGCATTGTGACATTTGTCATTTGACATCTTTGACATTTGCCATCTTGAAATTTGTCATTTTTGACATTTTTTATGGTGACACTTTTCATTTTTGACATTTAGCATTGTGACATTTGTCATTTGACATCTTTGAGATTTGCCATCTTGAAATTTGTCATTTTTTACATTTAGCATTGTGACATTTGTCATTTGACATCTTGGACATTTGCCATCTTGAAATTTGTCATTTTTGACATTTTTCATGGTGACACTTATCATTTTTGACATTTAGCATTGTGACATTTGTCAGTTTTGACATTTGCCATCTTGAAATTTGTCATTTTTGACATTTTTCATGGTGACACTTTTCATTTTTGACATTTAGCATTGTGACATTTGTCATTTGACATCTTTGACATTTGCCATCTTGAAATTTGCTATTTTTGACATTTTTCATGGTGACACTTTTCATTTTTGACATTTAGCATTGTGACATTTGTCATTTGACATCTTTGACATTTGCCATCTTGAAATTTGTCATTTTTGACATTTTTCATGGTGACACTTTTCATTTTTGACATTTAGCATTGTGACATTTGTCATTTGACATCTTTGACATTTGCCATCTTGAAATTTGTCATTTTTGACATTTAGCATTGTGACATTTGTCATTTGACATCTTGGACATTTGCTATCTTGAAATTTGTCATTTTTGACATTTTTCATGGTGACACTTATCATTTTTGACATTTAGCATTGTGACATTTGTCAGTTTTGACATTTGCCATCTTGAAATTTGTCATTTTTGACATTTTTCATGATGACACTTTTCATTTTTGACATTTAGCATTGTGACATTTGTCATTTGACATCTTTGACATTTGCCATCTTGAAATTTGTTATTTTTGACATTTTTCATGGTGACACTTTTCATTTTTGACATTTAGCATTGTGACATTTGTCATTTGACATCTTTGACATTTGCCATCTTGAAATTTGTCATTTTTGACATTTTTCATGGTGACACTTTTCATTTTTGACATTTAGCATTGTGACATTTGTCATTTGACATCTTTGACATTTGCCATCTTGAAATTTGTTATTTCTGACATTTTTCAAGGTGACACTTTTCATTTTTGACATTTAGCATTGTGACATTTGTCATTTGACATCTTTGACATTTGCCATCTTGAAATTTGTCATTTTTGACATTTTTCATGGTGACACTTTTCATTTTTGACATTTAGCATTGTGACATTTGTTATTTGACATCTTTGACATTTGCCATCTTGAAATTTGTCATTTTTGACATTTAGCATTGTGACATTTGTCATTTGACATCTTTGACATTTGCCATCTTGAAATTTGTCATTTTTGACATTTTTCATGGTGACACTTTTCATTTTTGACATTTAGCATTGTGACATTTGTCATATTCGACATCTTTGACATTTGCCATCTTGAAATTTTTCATTTTTGACATTTTTTATGGTGACACTTTTCGTTTTTGACATTTAGCATTGTAACATTTGTCATTTGACATCTTTGACATTTGCCATCTTAAAATTTGTCATTATTGACATTTTTCATGGGGACACTTTTAATTTTTGACATTTAGCATTGTGACATTTGTCATTTGACATCTTTGACATTTGCCATCTTGAAATTTGTCATTTTTGACATTTTTCATGGTGACACTTTTTATTTTTGACATTTAGCATTGTGACATTTGTCATTTGACATCTTTGACATTTGCCATCTTGAAATTTGTCATTTTTGACATTTTTCACGGTGACACTTTTCATTTTTGACATTTAGCATTGTGACATTTGTCATTTGACACCTTAGACATTTGCCATCTTGAAATTTGTCATTTTTGACACTTTTCATTTTTGACATTTAGCATTGTGACATTTGTCATTTGACATCTTTGACATTTGCCATCTTGAAATTTGTCATTTTTGACATTTTTCATGGTGACACTTTTCATTTTTGACATTTAGCATTGTGACATTTGTCATTCGACATCTTGGACATTTGCCATCTTGAAATTTTTCATTTTTGATATTTTTCATGGTGACACTTTTCATTTTTGACATTTAGCATTGTGACATTTGTCATTTGACATCTTTGACATTTGCCATCTTGAAATTTGTTATTTTTGACATTTTTCATGGTGACACTTTTCATTTTTGACATTTAGCATTGTGACATTTGTCATTTGACATCTTTGACATTTGCCATCTTGAAATTTGTCATTTTTGACATTTTTCATGGTGACACTTTTCATTTTTGACATTTAGCATTGTGACATTTGTCATTTGACATCTTTGATATTTGCCATCTTGAAATTTGTCATTTTTGACATTTTTCATGGTGACACTTTTCATTTTTGACATTTAGCATTGTGACATTTGTCATTTGACATCTTTGACATTTGCCATCTTGAAATTTGTCATTTTTGACATTTTTCACGGTGACACTTTTCATTTTTGACATTTAGCATTGTGACATTTGTCATTTGACATCTTGGACATTTGCCATCTTGAAATTTGTCATTTTTGACATTTTTCATGGTGACACTTTTCATTTTTGACATTTAGCATTGTGACATTTGTCATTTGACATCTTGGACATTTGCCATCTTGAAATTTGTTATTTTTGACATTTAGCATTGTGACATTTGTCATTTGACATCTTTGATATTTGCCATCTTGAAATTTGTCATTTTTGACATTTTTCATGGTGACACTTTTCATTTTTGACATTTAGCATTGTGACATTTGTCATTTGACATCTTTGACATTTGCCATCTTGAAATTTGTCATTTTTGACATTTTTCATGGTGACACTTTTCATTTTTGACATTTAGCATTGTGACATTTGTCATTTGACATCTTTGAGATTTGCCATCTTGAAATTTGGCATTTCTTACATTTAGCATTGTGACATTTGTCATTTGACATCTTGGACATTTGCCATCTTGAAATTTGTCATTTTTGACATTTTTCATGGTGACACTTATCATTTTTGACATTTAGCATTGTGACATTTGTCAGTTTTGACATTTGCCATCTTGAAATTTGTCATTTTTGACATTTTTCATGGTGACACTTTTCATTTTTGACATTTAGCATTGTGACATTTGTCATTTGACATCTTTGACATTTGCCATCTTGAAATTTGTTCTTTTTGACATTTTTCATGGTGACACTTTTCATTTTTGACATTTAGCATTGTGACATTTGTCATTTGACATCTTTGTCATTTGCCATCTTGAAATTTGTCATTTTTGACATTTTTCATGGTGACACTTTTCATTTTTGACATTTAGCATTGTGACATTTGTCATTTGACATCTTTGACATTTGCCATCTTGAAATTTGTCATTTTTGACATTTGGCATTGTGACATTTGTCATTTGACATCTTGGACATTTGCTATCTTGAAATTTGTCATTTTTGACATTTTTCATGGTGACACTTATCATTTTTGACATTTAGCATTGTGACATTTGTCAGTTTTGACATTTGCCATCTTGAAATTTGTCATTTTTGACATTTTTTATGGTGACACTTTTTATTTTTGACATTTAGCATTGTGACATTTGTCATTTGACATCTTCGACATTTGCCATCTTGAAATTTGTTATTTTTGACATTTTTCATGGTGACACTTTTCATTTTTGACATTTAGCATTGTGACATTTGTCATTTGACATCTTTGACATTTGCCATCTTGAAATTTGTCATTTTTGACATTTTTCATGGTGACACTTTTCATTTTTGACATTTAGCATTGTGACATTTGTCATTTGACATCTTTGACATTTGCCATCTTGAAATTTGTTATTTCTGACATTTTTCAAGGTGACACTTTTCATTTTTGACATTTAGCATTGTGACATTTGTCATTTGACATCTTTGACATTTGCCATCTTGAAATTTGTCATTTTTGACATTTTTCATGGTGACACTTTTCATTTTTGACATTTAGCATTGTGACATTTGTCATTTGACATCTTTGACATTTGCCATCTTGAAATTTGTTATTTTTGACATTTTTCATGGTGACACTTTTCATTTTTGACATTTAGCATTGTGACATTTGTCATTTGACATCTTTGACATTTGCCATCTTGAAATTTGTCATTTTTGACATTTTTCATGGTGACACTTTTCATTTTTGACATTTAGCATTGTGACATTTGTCATTTGACATCTTTGACATTTGCCATCTTGAAATTTGTCATTTTTGACATTTAGCATTGCGACATTTGTCATTTGACATCTTGGACATTTGCTATCTTGAAATTTGTCATTTTTGACATTTTTCATGGTGACACTTATCATTTTTGACATTTAGCATTGTGACATTTGTCAGTTTTGACATTTGCCATCTTGAAATTTGTCATTTTTGACATTTTTCATGGTGACACTTTTCATTTTTGACATTTAGCATTGTGACATTTGTCATTTGACATCTTTGACATTTGCCATCTTGAAATTTGTTATTTTTGACATTTTTCATGGTGACACTTTTCATTTTTGACATTTAGCATTGTGACATTTGTCATTTGACATCTTTGACATTTGCCATCTTGAAATTTGTCATTTTTGACATTTTTCATGGTAACACTTTTCATTTTTGACATTTAGCATTGTGACATTTGTCATTTGACATCTTTGACATTTGCCATCTTGAAATTTGTTATTTCTGACATTTTTCAAGGTGACACTTTTCATTTTTGACATTTAGCATTGTGACATTTGTCATTTGACATCTTTGACATTTGCCATCTTGAAATTTGTCATTTTTGACATTTTTCATGGTGACACTTTTCATTTTTGACATTTAGCATTGTGACATTTGTCATTTGACATCTTTGACATTTGCCATCTTGAAATTTGTTATTTTTGACATTTTTCATGGTGACACTTTTCATTTTTGACATTTAGCATTGTGACATTTAGCATTGTGACATTTGTCATTTGACATCTTTGACATTTGCCATCTCGAAATTTGTCATATTTGACATTTTTCATGGTGACACTTTTCATTTTTGACATTTAGCATTGTGACATTTGTCATTTGACATCTTTGACATTTGCCATCTTGAAATTTGTCATTTTTGACATTTAGCATTGTGACGTTTGTCATTTGACATCTTGGACATTTGCTATCTTGAAATTTGTCATTTTTGACATTTTTCATGGTGACACTTATCATTTTTGACATTTAGCATTGTGACATTTGTCAGTTTTGACATTTGCCATCTTAAAATTTGTCATTTTTGACATTTTTCATGGTGACACTTTTCATTTTTGACATTTAGCATTGTGACATTTGTCATTTGACATCTTTGACATTTGCCATCTTGAAATTTGTCATTTTTGACATTTAGCATTGTGACATTTGTCATTTGACATCTTGGACATTTGCCATCTTGAAATTTGTCATTTTTGACATTTTTCATGGTGACACTTTTCATTTTTGACATTTAGCATTGTGACATTTGTCATTTGACATCTTGGACATTTGCCATCTTGAAATTTGTCATTTTTGACATTTAGCATTGTGACATTTGTCATTTGACATCTTTGATATTTGCCATCTTGAAATTTGTCATTTTTGACATTTTTCATGGTGACACTTTTCATTTTTGACATTTAGCATTGTGACATTTGTCATTTGACATCTTTGACATTTGCCATCTTGAAATTTGTCATTTTTGACATTTTTCATGGTGACACTTTTCATTTTTGACATTTAGCATTGTGACATTTGTCATTTGACCTCTTTGAGATTTGCCATCTTGAAATTTGTCATTTTTTACATTTAGCATTGTGACATTTGTCATTTGACATCTTGGACATTTGCCATCTTGAAATTTGTCATTTTTGACATTTTTCATGGTGACACTTATCATTTTTGACATTTAGCATTGTGACATTTGTCAGTTTTGACATTTGCCATCTTGAAATTTGTCATTTTTGACATTTTTCATGGTGACACTTTTCATTTTTGACATTTAGCATTGTGACATTTGTCATTTGACATCTTTGACATTTGCCATCTTGAAATTTGCTATTTTTGACATTTTTCATGGTGACACTTTTAATTTTTGACATTTAGCATTGTGACATTTGTCATTTGACATCTTTGACATTTGCCATCTTGAAATTTGTCATTTTTGACATTTTTCATGGTGACACTTTTCATTTTTGACATTTAGCATTGTGACATTTGTCATTTGACATCTTTGACATTTGCCATCTTTTCATTTTTGACATTTAGCATTGTGACATTTGTCATTTGACATCTTTGACATTTGCCATCTTGAAATTTGTTATTTTTGACATTTTTCATGGTGACACTTTTCATTTTTGACATTTAGCATTGTGACATTTAGCATTGTGACATTTGTCATTTGACATCTTTGACATTTGCCATCTCGAAATTTGTCATATTTGACATTTTTCATGGTGACACTTTTCATTTTTGACATTTAGCATTGTGACATTTGTCATTTGACATCTTTGACATTTGCCATCTTGAAATTTGTCATTTTTGACATTTAGCATTGTGACGTTTGTCATTTGACATCTTGGACATTTGCTATCTTGAAATTTGTCATTTTTGACATTTTTCATGGTGACACTTATCATTTTTGACATTTAGCATTGTGACATTTGTCAGTTTTGACATTTGCCATCTTAAAATTTGTCATTTTTGACATTTTTCATGGTGACACTTTTCATTTTTGACATTTAGCATTGTGACATTTGTCATTTGACATCTTTGACATTTGCCATCTTGAAATTTGTCATTTTTGACATTTAGCATTGTGACATTTGTCATTTGACATCTTGGACATTTGCCATCTTGAAATTTGTCATTTTTGACATTTTTCATGGTGACACTTTTCATTTTTGACATTTAGCATTGTGACATTTGTCATTTGACATCTTGGACATTTGCCATCTTGAAATTTGTCATTTTTGACATTTAGCATTGTGACATTTGTCATTTGACATCTTTGATATTTGCCATCTTGAAATTTGTCATTTTTGACATTTTTCATGGTGACACTTTTCATTTTTGACATTTAGCATTGTGACATTTGTCATTTGACATCTTTGACATTTGCCATCTTGAAATTTGTCATTTTTGACATTTTTCATGGTGACACTTTTCATTTTTGACATTTAGCATTGTGACATTTGTCATTTGACATTTTTGAGATTTGCCATCTTGAAATTTGTCATTTTTTACATTTAGCATTGTGACATTTGTCATTTGACATCTTGGACATTTGCCATCTTGAAATTTGTCATTTTTGACATTTTTCATGGTGACACTTTTCATTTTTGACATTTAGCATTGTGACATTTGTCATTTGACCTCTTTGACATTTGCCATCTTGAAATTTGTCATTTTTGACATTTTTCATGGTGACACTTTTCATTTTTGACATTTAGCATTGTGACATTTGTCATTTGACATCTTTGACATTTTCCATCTTAAAATTTGTCATTTTTAACATTTTTCATGGTGACACTTTTCATTTTTGACATTTAGCATTGTGACATTTGTCATTTGACATCTTTGACATTTGCCATCTTGAAATTTGTCATTTTTGACATTTAGCATTGTGACATTTGTCATTTGACATCTTTGACATTTGCCATCTTGAAATTTGTCATTTTTGACATTTTTCATGGTGACACTTATCATTTTTGACATTTAGCATTGTGACATTTGTCAGTTTTGACATTTGCCATCTTGAAATTTGTCATTTTTGACATTTTTCATGGTGACACTTTTCATTTTTGACATTTAGCATTGTGACATTTGTCATTTGACATCTTTGACATTTGCCATCTTGAAATTTGCTATTTTTGACATTTTTCATGGTGACACTTTTAATTTTTGACATTTAGCATTGTGACATTTGTCATTTGACATCTTTGACATTTGCCATCTTGAAATTTGTCATTTTTGACATTTTTCATGGTGACACTTTTCATTTTTGACATTTAGCATTGTGACATTTGTCATTTGACATCTTTGACATTTGCCATCTTGAAATTTGTCATTTTTGACATTTAGCATTGTGATATTTGTCATTTGACATCTTGGACATTTGCTATCTTGAAATTTGTCATTTTTGACATTTTTCATGGTGACACTTATCATTTTTGACATTTAGCATTGTGACATTTGTCAGTTTTGACATTTGCCATCTTGAAATTTGTCATTTTTGACATTTTTCATGATGACACTTTTCATTTTTGACATTTAGCATTGTGACATTTGTCATTTGACATCTTTGACATTTGCCATCTTGAAATTTGTTATTTTTGACATTTTTCATGGTGACACTTTTCATTTTTGACATTTAGCATTGTGACATTTGTCATTTGACATCTTTGACATTTGCCATCTTGAAATTTGTCATTTTTGACATTTTTCATGGTGACACTTTTCATTTTTGACATTTAGCATTGTGACATTTGTCATTTGACATCTTTGACATTTGCCATCTTGAAATTTGTTATTTCTGACATTTTTCAAGGTGACACTTTTCATTTTTGACATTTAGCATTGTGACATTTGTCATTTGACATCTTTGACATTTGCCATCTTGAAATTTGTCATTTTTGACATTTTTCATGGTGACACTTTTCATTTTTGACATTTAGCATTGTGACATTTGTTATTTGACATCTTTGACATTTGCCATCTTGAAATTTGTCATTTTTGACATTTAGCATTGTGACATTTGTCATTTGACATCTTTGACATTTGCCATCTTGAAATTTGTCATTTTTGACATTTTTCATGGTGACACTTTTCATTTTTGACATTTAGCATTGTGACATTTGTCATATTCGACATCTTTGACATTTGCCATCTTGAAATTTTTCATTTTTGACATTTTTCATGGTGACACTTTTCATTTTTGACATTTAGCATTGTAACATTTGTCATTTGACATCTTTGACATTTGCCATCTTAAAATTTGTCATTATTGACATTTTTCATGGGGACACTTTTAATTTTTGACATTTAGCATTGTGACATTTGTCATTTGACATCTTTGACATTTGACATCTTGAAATTTGTCATTTTTGACATTTTTCATGGTGACACTTTTTATTTTTGACATTTAGCATTGTGACATTTGTCATTTGACATCTTTGACATTTGCCATCTTGAAATTTGTCATTTTTGACATTTTTCACGGTGACACTTTTCATTTTTGACATTTAGCATTGTGACATTTGTCATTTGACACCTTAGACATTTGCCATCTTGAAATTTGTCATTTTTGACACTTTTCATTTTTGACATTTAGCATTGTGACATTTGTCATTTGACATCTTTGACATTTGCCATCTTGAAATTTGTCATTTTTGACATTTTTCATGGTGACACTTTTCATTTTTGACATTTAGCATTGTGACATTTGTCATTCGACATCTTGGACATTTGCCATCTTGAAATTTGTCATTTTTGATATTTTTCATGGTGACACTTTTCATTTTTGACATTTAGCATTGTGAAATTTGTCATTTGACATCTTTGACATTTGCCATCTTGAAATTTGTCATTTTTGACATTTTTCATGGTGACACTTTTCATTTTTGACATTTAGCATTGTGACATTTGTCATTTGACATTTTTGACATTTGCCATCTTGAAATTTGTCATTTTTGACATTAAGCATTGTGACATTTGTCATTTGACATCTTGGACATTTGCCATCTTGAAATTTGTCATTTTTGACATTTTTCATGGTGACACTTATCATTTTTGACATTTAGCATTGTGACATTTGTCAGTTTTGACATTTGCCATCTTGAAATTTGTCATTTTTGACATTTTTCATGGTGACACTTTTCATTTTTGACATTTAGCATTGTGACATTTGTCATTTGACATCTTTGACATTTGCCATCTTGAAATTTGTTATTTTTGACATTTTTCATGGTGACACTTTTTATTTTTGACATTTAGCATTGTGACATTTGTCATTTGACATCTTTGACATTTGCCATCTTGAAATTTGTCATTTTTGACATTTTTCATGGTGACACTTTTCATTTTTGACATTTAGCATTGTGACATTTGTCATTTGACATCTTTGACATTTGCCATCTTGAAATTTGTCATTTTTGACATTTAGCATTGTGACATTTGTCATTTGACATCTTTGATATTTGCCATCTTGAAATTTGTCATTTTTGGCATTTTTTATGGCGACACTTTTCATTTTTGACATTTAGCATTGTAACATTTGTCATTTGACATCTTTGACATTTGCCATCTTAAAATTTGTCATTTTTGACATTTTTCATGGTGACACTTTTCATTTTTGACATTTATCATTGTGACATTTGTCATATTCGACATCTTTGACATTTGCCATCTTGAAATTTGTCATTTTTGACATTTTTCATGGTGACACTTTTCATTTTTGACATTTAGCATTGTGACATTTGTCATTTGACATCTTTGACATTTGTCATCTTGAAATTTGTCATTATTGACATTTTTCATGGGGACACTTTTCATTTTTAACATTAAGCATTGTGACATTTGTCATTTAACATCTTTGACATTTGCCATCTTGAAATTTGTCATTTTTGACATTTTTCATGGTGACACTTTTCATTTTTGACATTTAGCATTGTGACATTTGTCATTTGACATCTTTGACATCTGCCATCTTGAAATTTGTCATTTTTGACATTTTTCACGGTGACACTTTTCATTTTTGACATTTAGCATTGTGACATTTGTCATTTGACATCTTAGACATTTGCCATCTTGAAATTTGTCATTTTTGACACTTTTCATTTTTGACATTTAGCATTGTGACATTTGTCATTTGACATCTTTGACATTTGTCATCTTGAAATTTGTCATTATTGACATTTTTCATGGGGACACTTTTTATTTTTGACATTAAGCATTGTGACATTTGTCATTTGACATCTTTGACATTTGCCATCTTGAAATTTGTCATTTTTGACATTTTTCATGGTGACACTTTTCATTTTTGACATTTAGCATTGTGACATTTGTCATTTGACATCTTTGACATTTGCCATCTTGAAATTTGTCATTTTTGACATTTTTCACGGTGACACTTTTCATTTTTGACAATTAGCATTGTGACATTTGTCATTTGACATCTTAGACATTTGCCATCTTGAAATTTGTCATTTTTGACACTTTTCATTTTTGACATTTAGCATTGTGACATTTGTCATTTGACATCTTTTACATTTGCCATCTTGAAATTTGTCATTTTTGACATTTTTCATGGTAACACTTTTCATTTTTGACATTTAGCATTATGACATCTGTCATTTGACATCTTGGACATTTGCCATCTTGAAATTTGTCATTTTTGACATTTTTCATGGTGACACTTATCATTTTTGACATTTAGCATTGTGACATTTGTCAGTTTTGACATTTGCCATCTTGAAATTTGTCATTTTTGACATTTTTCACGGTGACACTTTTCATTTTTGACATTTAGCATTGTGACATTTGTCATTTGACATCTTAGACATTTGCCATCTTGAAATTTGTCATTTTTGACACTTTTTATTTTTGACATTTAGCATTGTGACATTTGTCATTTGACAACTTTGACATTTGCCATCTTGAAATTTGTCATTTTTGACATTTTTCATGGTGACACTTTTCATTTTTGACATTTAGCATTGTGACATTTGTCATTTGATATCTTGGACATTTGCCATCTTGAAATTTGTCATTTTTAAAATTTTTCATGGTGACACTTATCATTTTTGACATTTAGCATTGTGATATTTGTCAGTTTTGACATTTGCCATCTTGAAATTTGTCATTTTTGACATTTTTCATGGTGACACTTTTCATTTTTGACATTTAGCATTGTGACATTTGTCATTTGACATCTTTGACATTTGCCATCTTGAAATTTGTTATTTTTGACATTTTTCATGGTGACACTTTTCATTTTTGACATTTAGCATTGTGACATTTGTCATTTGACATCTTTGACATTTGCCATCTTGAAATTGGTCATTTTTGACATTTTTCATGGTGACACTTTTCATTTTTGACATTTAGCATTGTGACATTTGTCATTTGACATCTTTGACATTTGCCATCTTAAAATTTGTCATTTTTGACATTTAGCATTGTGACATTTGTCATTTGACATCTTTGATATTTGCCATCTTGAAATTTGTCATTTTTGACATTTTTCATGGTGACACTTTTCATTTTTGACATTTAGCATTGTGACATTTGTCATTTGACATCTTTGACATTTGCCATCTTGAAATTTGTCATTTTTGACATTTTTCATGGTGACACTTTTCATTTTTGACATTAAGCATTGTGACATTTGTCATATTCGACATCTTTGACACTTGCCATCTTGAAATTTGTCATTTTTGACATTTTTCATGGTGACACTTTTCATTTTTGACATTTAGCATTGTGACATTTGTCATTTAACATCTTTGACATTTGCCATCTTGAAATTTGTCATTATTGACACTTTTTATGGGGACACTTTTCATTTTTGACATTTAGCATTGTGACATTTGTCATTTGACATCTTTGACATTTGCCATCTTGAAATTTGTCATTTTTGACAGTTTTCATGGTGACACTTTTCATTTTTGACATTTAGCATTGTGACATTTGTCATTTGACATCTTTGACATTTGCCATCTTGAAATTTGTCATTTTTGACATTTTTCACGGTGACACTTTTCATTTTTGACATTTAGCATTGTGACATTTGTCATTTGACATCTTAGACATTTGCCATCTTGAAATTTGTCATTTTTGACACTTTTCATTTTTGACATTTAGCATTGTGACATTTGTCATTTGACATCTTTGACATTTGCCATCTTGAAATTTGTCATTTTTGACATTTTTCATGGTGACACTTTTCATTTTTGACATTTAGCATTGTGACATTTGTCATTTGACATCTTTGACATTTGCCATCTTGAAATTTGTCATTTTTGACATTTTTCATGGTGACACTTTTCATTTTTGACATTTAGCATTGTGACATTTGTCATTTGACATCTTTGACATTTGCCATCTTGAAATTTGTCATTTTTGACATTTAGCATTGTGACATTTGTCATTTGACATCTTTGATATTTGCCATCTTGAAATTTGTCATTTTTGGCATTTTTTATGGCGACACTTTTCATTTTTGACATTTAGCATTGTAACATTTGTCATTTGACATCTTTGACATTTGCCATCTTAAAATTTGTCATTTTTGACATTTTTCATGGTGACACTTTTCATTTTTGACATTTATCATTGTGACATTTGTCATATTCGACATCTTTGACATTTGCCATCTTGAAATTTGTCATTTTTGACATTTTTCATGGTGACACTTTTCATTTTTGACATTTAGCATTGTGACATTTGTCATTTGACATCTTTGACATTTGTCATCTTGAAATTTGTCATTATTGACATTTTTCATGGGGACACTTTTCATTTTTGACATTAAGCATTGTGACATTTGTCATTTAACATCTTTGACATTTGCCATCTTGAAATTTGTCATTTTTGACATTTTTCATGGTGACACTTTTCATTTTTGACATTTAGCATTGTGACATTTGTCATTTGACATCTTTGACATCTGCCATCTTGAAATTTGTCATTTTTGACATTTTTCACGGTGACACTTTTCATTTTTGACATTTAGCATTGTGACATTTGTCATTTGACATCTTAGACATTTGCCATCTTGAAATTTGTCATTTTTGACACTTTTCATTTTTGACATTTAGCATTGTGACATTTGTCATTTGACATCTTTTACATTTGCCATCTTGAAATTTGTCATTTTTGACATTTTTCATGGTAACACTTTTCATTTTTGACATTTAGCATTGTGACATTTGTCATTTGACATCTTTGACATTTGTCATCTTGAAATTTGTCATTATTGACATTTTTCATGGGGACACTTTTTATTTTTGACATTAAGCATTGTGACATTTGTCATTTGACATCTTTGACATTTGCCATCTTGAAATTTGTCATTTTTGACATTTTTCATGGTGACACTTTTCATTTTTGACATTTAGCATTGTGACATTTGTCATTTGACATCTTTGACATTTGCCATCTTGAAATTTGTCATTTTTGACATTGTTCACGGTGACACTTTTCATTTTTGACAATTAGCATTGTGACATTTGTCATTTGACATCTTAGACATTTGCCATCTTGAAATTTGTCATTTTTGACACTTTTCATTTTTGACATTTAGCATTGTGACATTTGTCATTTGACATCTTTTACATTTGCCATCTTGAAATTTGTCATTTTTGACATTTTTCATGGTAACACTTTTCATTTTTGACATTTAGCATTGTGACATCTGTCATTTGACATCTTGGACATTTGCCATCTTGAAATTTGTCATTTTTGACATTTTTCATGGTGACACTTATCATTTTTGACATTTAGCATTGTGACATTTGTCAGTTTTGACATTTGCCATCTTGAAATTTGTCATTTTTGACATTTTTCACGGTGACACTTTTCATTTTTGACATTTAGCATTGTGACATTTGTCATTTGACATCTTAGACATTTGCCATCTTGAAATTTGTCATTTTTGACACTTTTTATTTTTGACATTTAGCATTGTGACATTTGTCATTTGACAACTTTGACATTTGCCATCTTGAAATTTGTCATTTTTGACATTTTTCATGGTGACACTTTTCATTTTTGACATTTAGCATTGTGACATTTGTCATTTGATATCTTGGACATTTGCCATCTTGAAATTTGTCATTTTTAAAATTTTTCATGGTGACACTTATCATTTTTGACATTTAGCATTGTGATATTTGTCAGTTTTGACATTTGCCATCTTGAAATTTGTCATTTTTGACATTTTTCATGGTGACACTTTTCATTTTTGACATTTAGCATTGTGACATTTGTCATTTGACATCTTTGACATTTGCCATCTTGAAATTTGTTATTTTTGACATTTTTCATGGTGACACTTTTCATTTTTGACATTTAGCATTGTGACATTTGTCATTTGACATCTTTGACATTTGCCATCTTGAAATTGGTCATTTTTGACATTTTTCATGGTGACACTTTTCATTTTTGACATTTAGCATTGTGACATTTGTCATTTGACATCTTTGACATTTGCCATCTTAAAATTTGTCATTTTTGACATTTAGCATTGTGACATTTGTCATTTGACATCTTTGATATTTGCCATCTTGAAATTTGTCATTTTTGACATTTTTCATGGTGACACTTTTCATTTTTGACATTTAGCATTGTGACATTTGTCATTTGACATCTTTGACATTTGCCATCTTGAAATTTGTCATTTTTGACATTTTTCATGGTGACACTTTTCATTTTTGACATTAAGCATTGTGACATTTGTCATATTCGACATCTTTGACACTTGCCATCTTGAAATTTGTCATTTTTGACATTTTTCATGGTGACACTTTTCATTTTTGACATTTGTCATTTGACATCTTTGATATTTGCCATCTTGAAATTTGTCATTTTTGACATTTTTCATGGTGACACTTTTCATTTTTGACATTTAGCATTGTGACATTTGTCATTTGACATCTTTGACATTTGCCATCTTGAAATTTGTCATTTTTGACATTTTTCACGGTGACACTTTTCATTTTTGACATTTAGCATTGTGACATTTGTCATTTGACATCTTAGACATTTGCCATCTTGAAATTTGTCATTTTTGACACTTTTCATTTTTGACATTTAGCATTGTGACATTTGTCATTTGACATCTTTGACATTTGCCATCTTGAAATTTGTCATTTTTGACATTTTTCATGGTGACACTTTTCATTTTTGACATTAAGCATTGTGACATTTGTCATATTCGACATCTTTGACACTTGCCATCTTGAAATTTGTCATTTTTGACATTTTTCATGGTGACACTTTTCATTTTTGACATTTAGCATTGTGACATTTGTCATTTAACATCTTTGACATTTGCCATCTTGAAATTTGTCATTATTGACATTTTTTATGGGGACACTTTTCATTTTTGACATTTAGCATTGTGACATTTGTCATTTGACATCTTTGACATTTGCCATCTTGAAATTTGTCATTTTTGACAGTTTTCATGGTGACACTTTTCATTTTTGACATTTAGCATTGTGACATTTGTCATTTGACATCTTTGACATTTGCCATCTTGAAATTTGTCATTTTTGACATTTTTCACGGTGACACTTTTCATTTTTGACATTTAGCATTGTGACATTTGTCATTTGACATCTTAGACATTTGCCATCTTGAAATTTGTCATTTTTGACACTTTTCATTTTTGACATTTAGCATTGTGACATTTGTCATTTGACATCTTTGACATTTGCCATCTTGAAATTTGTCATTTTTGACATTTTTCATGGTGACACTTTTCATTTTTGACATTTAGCATTGTGACATTTGTCATTTGACATCTTGGACATTTGCCATCTTGAAATTTGTCATTTTTGACATTTTTCATGGTGACACTTATCATTTTTGACATTTAGCATTGTGACATTTGTCAGTTTTGACATTTGCCATCTTGAAATTTGTCATTTTTGACATTTTTCATGGTGACACTTTTCATTTTTGACATTTAGCATTGTGACATTTGTCATTTGACATCTTTGACATTTGCCATCTTGAAATTTGTCATTTTTGACATTTTTCATGGTGACACTTTTCATTTTTGACATTTAGCATTGTGACATTTGTCATTTGACATCTTTGACATTTGCCATCTTGAAATTTGTCATTTTTGACATTTTATGGTGACACTTTTCATTTTTGACATTTAGCATTGTGACATTTGTCATTTGACATCTTTGACATTTGCCATCTTGAAATTTGTTATTTTTGACATTTTTCATGGTGACACTTTTCATTTTTGACATTTAGCATTGTGACATTTGTCATTTGACATCTTTGACATTTGCCATCTTGAAATTTGTCATTTTTGACATTTTTTATGGTGACACTTTTCATTTTTGACATTTAGCATTATGACATTTGTCATTTGACATCTTTGACATTTGCCATCTTGAAATTTGTCATTTTTGACATTTAGCATTGTGACATTTGTCATTTGACATCTTGGACATTTGCCATCTTGAAATTTGTCATTTTTGAGATTTTTCACGGTGACACTTTTCATTTTTGACATTTGTCATTTGACATCTTAGACATTTGCCATCTTGAAATTTGTCATTTTTGACACTTTTCATTTTTGACATTTAGCATTGTGACATTTGTCATTTGACATCTTTTACTTTTGCCATCTTGAAATTTGTCATTTTTGACATTTTTCATGGTAACACTTTTCATTTTTGACATTTAGCATTGTGACATTTGTCATTTGACATCTTGGACATTTGCCATCTTAAAATTTGTCATTTTTGACATTTTTCATGGTGACACTTATCATTTTTGACATTTAGCATTGTGACATTTGTCAGTTTTGACATTTTTTGCCATCTTGAAATTTGTCATTTTTGACATTTTTCACGGTGACACTTTTCATTTTTGACATTTAGCATTGTGACATTTGTCATTTGACATCTTAGACATTTGCCATCTTGAAATTTGTCATTTTTGACACTTTTTATTTTTGACATTTAGCATTGTGACATTTGTCATTTGACAACTTTGACATTTGCCATCTTGAAATTTGTCATTTTTGACATTTTTCATGGTGACACTTTTCATTTTTGACATTTAGCATTGTGACATTTGTCATTTGACATCTTGGACATTTGCCATCTTGAAATTTGTCATTTTTGAAATTTTTCATGGTGACACTTATCATTTTTGACATTTAGCATTGTGATATTTGTCAGTTTTGGCATTTGCCATCTTGAAATTTGTCATTTTTGACATTTTTCATGGTGACACTTTTCATTTTTGACATTTAGCATTGTGACATTTGTCATTTGACATCTTTGACATTTGCCATCTTGAAATTTGTTATTTTTGTCATTTTTCATGGTGACACTTTTCATTTTTGACATTTAGCATTGTGACATTTGTCATTTGACATCTTTGACATTTGCCATTTTGAAATTTGTCATTTTTGACATTTTTCATGGTGACACTTTTCATTTTTGACATTTAGCATTGTGACATTTGTCATTTGACATCTTTGACATTTGCCATCTTAAAATTTGTCATTTTTGACATTTAGCATTGTGACATTTGTCATTTGACATCTTTGATATTTGCCATCTTGAAATTTGTCATTCTTGACATTTTTCATGGTGACACTTTTCATTTTTGACATTTAGCATTGTGACATTTGTCATTTGACATCTTTGACATTTGCCATCTTGAAATTTGTCATTTTTGACATTTTTCATGGTGACACTTTTCATTTTTGACATTAAGCATTGTGACATTTGTCATATTCGACATCTTTGACATTTGCCATCTTGAAATTTGTCATTTTTGACATTTTTCATGGTGACACTTTTCATTTTTGACATTTAGCATTGTGACATTTGTCATTTGACATCTTTGACATTTGCCATCTTGAAATTTGTCATTATTGACATTTTTCATGGGGACACTTTTCATTTTTGACATTTAGCATTGTGACATTTGTCATTTGACATCTTTGACATTTGCCATCTTGAAATTTGTCATTTTTGACATTTTTCATGGTGACACTTTTCATTTTTGACATTTAGCATTGTGACATTTGTCATTTGACATCTTTGACATTTGCCATCTTGAAATTTGTCATTTTTGACATTTTTCACGGTGACACTTTTCATTTTTGACATTTAGCATTATGACATTTGTCATTTGACATCTTAGACATTTGCCATCTTGAAATTTGTCATTTTTGACACTTTTCATTTTTGACATTTAGCATTGTGACATTTGTCATTTGACATCTTTGACATTTGCCATCTTGAAATTTGTCATTTTTGACATTTTTCATGGTGACACTTTTCATTTTTGACATTTAGCATTGTGACATTTGTCATTTGACATCTTGGACATTTGCCATCTTGAAATTTGTCATTTTTGACATTTTTCATGGTGACACTTATCATTTTTGACATTTAGCATTGTAACATTTGTCAGTTTTGACATTTGCCATCTTGAAATTTGTCATTTTTGACATTTTTCATGGTGACACTTTTCATTTTTGACATTTAGCATTGCGACATTTGTCATTTGACATCTTTGACATTTGCCATCTTGAAATTTGTCATTTTTGACATTTTTCATGGTGACACTTTTCATTTTTGACATTTAGCATTGTGACATTTGTCATTTGACATCTTTGACATTTGCCATCTTGAAATTTGTCATTTTTGACATTTTTCATGGTGACACTTTTCATTTTTGACATTTAGCATTGTGACATTTGTCATTTGACATCTTTGACATTTGCCATCTTGAAATTTGTCATTTTTGACATTTTTCATGGTGACACTTTTCATTTTTGACATTTAGCATTGTGACATTTGTCATTTGACATCTTTGACATTTGTCATCTTGAAATTTGTCATTATTGATATTTTTCATGGGTACACTTTTCATTTTTGACATTAAGCATTGTGACATTTGTCATTTGACATCTTTGACATTTGCCATCTTGAAATTTGTCATTTTTGACATTTTTCATGGTGACACTTTTCATTTTTGACATTTAGCATTGTGACATTTGTCATTTGACATCTTTGACATTTGCCATCTTGAAATTTGTCATTTTTGACATTTAGCATTTTGACATTTGTCATTTGACATCTTGGACATTTGCCATCTTGAAATTTGTCATTTTTGACATTTTTCATGGTGACACTTATCATTTTTGACATTTAGCATTGTGATATTTGTCAGTTTTGATATTTGCCATCTTGAAATTTGTCATTTTTGACATTTTTCATGGTGACACTTTTCATTTTTGACATTTAGCATTGTGACATTTGTCATTTGACATCTTTGACATTTGCCATCTTGAAATTTGTTATTTTTGACATTTTTCACGGTGACACTTTTCATTTTTGACATTTAGCATTGTGACATTTGTCATTTGACATCTTTGACATTTGCCATCTTGAAATTTGTCATTTTTGACATTTTTCATGGTGACACTTTTCATTTTTGACATTTAGCATTGTGACATTTGTCATTTGACATCTTTGACATTCGCCATCTTAAAATTTGTTATTTTTGACATTTTTCATGGTGACACTTTTCATTTTTGACATTTAGCATTGTGACATTTGTCATTTGACATCTTTGACATTTGCCATCTTGAAATTTGTCATTTTTGACATTTAGCATTGTGACATTTGTCATTTGACATCTTGGACATTTGCCATCTTGAAATTTGTCATTTTTGACATTTTTCATGGTGACACTTATTATTTTTGACATTTAGCATTATGACATTTGTCAGTTTTGACATTTGCCATTTTAAAATTTGTCATTTTTGACATTTTTCATGGTGACACTTTTCATTTTTGACATTTAGCATTGTGACATTTGTCATTTGACATCTTTGACATTTGCCATCTTGAAATTTGTTATTTTTGACATTTTTCATGGTGACACTTTTCATTTTTGACATTTAGCATTGTGACATTTGTCATTTGACATCTTTGACATTTGCCATCTTGAAATTTGTCATTTTTAACATTTTTCATGGTGACACTTTTCATTTTTGACATTTAGCATTGTGACATTTGTCATTTGACATCTTTGACATTTGCCATCTTGAAATTTGTTATTTTTGATATTTTTCATGGTGACACTTTTCATTTTTGACATTTAGCATTGTGACATTTGTCATTTGACATCTTTGACATTTGCCATCTTGAAATTTGTCATTTTTGACATTTTTCATGATGACACTTTTCATTTTTGACATTTAGCATTGTGATATTTGTCATTTGACATCTTTGACATTTGCCATCTTAAAATTTGTTATTTTTGACATTTTTCATGGTGACACTTTTCATTTTTGACATTTAGCGTTGTGACATTTTTCATTTGACATCTTTGACATTTGCCATCTTGAAATTTGTCATTTTTGACATTTAGCATTGTGACATTTGTCATTTGACATCTTGGACATTTGCCATCTTGAAATTTGTCATTTTTGACATTTTTCATGGTGACACTTATTATTTTTGACATTTAGCATTGTGACATTTGTCAGTTTTGACATTTGCCATCTTGAAATTTGTCATTTTTGACATTTTTCATGGTGACACTTTTCATTTTTGACTTTTAGCATTGTGACATTTGTCATTTGACATCTTTGACATTTGCCATCTTGAAATTTGTTATTTTTGACATTTTTCATGGTGACACTTTTCATTTTTGACATTTAGCATTGTGACATTTGTCATTTGACATCTTTGACATTTGCCATCTTGAAATTTGTCATTTTTGACATTTTTCATGGTGACACTTTTCATTTTTGACATTTAGCATTGTGACATTTGTCATTTGACATCTTTGACATTTGCCATCTTGAAATTTGTCATTTTTGACATTAAGCATTGTGACATTTGTCATTTGACATCGTGGACATTTGCCATCTTGAAATTTGTCATTTTTAATGGTGACACTTATCATTTTTGACATTTAGCATTATGACATTTTTCAGTTTTGACATTTGCCATCTTAAAATTTGTCATTTTTGACATTTTTCATGGTGACACTTTTCATTTTTGACATTTAGCATTGTGACATTTGTCATTTGACATCTTTTACATTTGCCATCTTAAAATTTGTTATTTTTGACATTTTTCATGGTGACACTTTTCATTTTTGACATTTAGCATTGTGACATTTGTCATTTGACATCTTGGACATTTGCCATCTTGAAATTTGTCATTTTTGACATTTTTCATGGTGACACTTATCATTTTTGACATTTAGCATTATGACATTTGTCAGTTTTGACATTTGCCATCTTAAAATTTGTCATTTTTGACATTTTTCATGGTGACACTT
The DNA here is from genome assembly GCA_964028335.1 of Altica lythri. NCBI lineage: Eukaryota > Metazoa > Arthropoda > Insecta > Coleoptera > Chrysomelidae > Altica > Altica lythri. The sequence goes on along the minus strand of OZ034800.1, from coordinate 8,058,272 downwards.
TTCATTTTTGACATTTAGCATTGTGACATTTGTCATTTGACATCTTTGACATTTGCCATCTTGAAATTTGTTATTTTTGACATTTTTCATGGTGACACTTTGTATTTTTGACATTTAGCATTGTGACATTTGTCATTTGACATCTTTGACATTTGCCATCTTGAAATTTGTCATTTTTGACATTTTTCATGATGACACTTATCATTTTTGACATTTAGCATTGTGATATTTGTCATTTGACATCTTTGACATTTGCCATCTTGAAATTTGTTATTTTTGACATTTTTCATGGTGACACTTTTCATTTTTGACATTTAGCATTGTGACATTTTTCATTTGACATCTTTGACATTTGCCATCTTGAAATTTGTCATTTTTGACATTTAGCATTGTGACATTTGTCATTTGACATCTTGGACATTTGCCATCTTGAAATTTGTCATTTTTGACATTTTTCATGGTGACACTTATTATTTTTGACATTTAGCATTGTGACATTTGTCAGTTTTGACATTTGCCATCTTGAAATTTGTCATTTTTGACATTTTTCATGGTGACACTTTTCATTTTTGACTTTTAGCATTGTGACATTTGTCATTTGACATCTTTGACATTTGCCATCTTTAAATTTGTTATTTTTGACATTTTTCATGGTGACACTTTTCATTTTTGACATTTAGCATTGTGACATTTGTCATTAGACATCTTTGACAGTTGCCATCTTGCAATTTGTCATTTTTGACATTTTTCATGGTGACACTTTTCATTTTTGACATTTAGCATTGTGACATTTGTCAGTTTTGACATCTTTGACATTCGCCATCTTAAAATTTGTTATTTTTGACATTTTTTATGGTGACACTTTTCATTTTTGACATTTAGCATTGTGACATTTGTCATTTGACATCTTGAACATTTGCCATCTTGAAATTTGTCATTTTTGACATTTTTCATGGTGACACTTTTCATTTTTGACATTTAGCATTGTGACATTTGTCATTTGACATCTTTGACATTTGCCATCTTGAAATTTGTCATTTTTGACATTTAGCATTGTGACATTTGTCATTTGACATCTTTGACATTTGCCATCTTGAAATTTGTTATTTTTGACATTTTTCTTGGTGACACTTTTCATTTTTGACATTTAGCATTGTGACATTTATCATTTGACATCTTTGACATTTGCCATCTTGAAATTTGTTATTTTTGACATTTTTCATGGTGACACTTATCATTTTTGACATTTAGCATTGTGAAATTTGTCATTTGACATCTTTGACATTTGCCATCTTGAAATTTGTTATTTTTGTCATTTTTCTTGGTGACACTTTTCATTTTTGACATTTAGCTTTGTGACATTTGTCATTTGACATCTTTGACATTTGCCATCTTAAAATTTGTCATTTTTGACATTTAGCATTGTGAAATTTGTCATTTGACATCTTTGACATTTGCCATCTTGAAATTTGTTATTTTTGACATTTTTCTTGGTGACACTTTTCATTTTTGACATTTAGCATTGTGACATTTGTTATTTGACATCTTTGACATTTGCCATCTTGAAATTTGTTATTTTTGACATTTTTCATGGTGACACTTTTCATTTTTGACATTTAGCATTGTGACATTTTTCATTTGACATCTTTGACATTTGCCATCTTGAAATTTGTCATTTTTGACATTTAGCATTGTGAAATTTGTCATTTGACATCTTTGACATTTGCCATCTTGAAATGTGTTATTTTTGTCATTTTTCTTGGTGACACTTTTCATTTTTGACATTTAGCTTTGTGACATTTGTCATTTGACATCTTTGACATTTGCCATCTTGAAATTTGTCATTTTTGACATTTAGCATTGTGAAATTTGTCATTTGACATCTTTGACATTTGCCATCTTGAAATTTGTTATTTTTGACATTTTTCTTGGTGACACTTTTCATTTTTGACATTTAGCATTGTGACATTTGTCATTTGACATCTTTGACATTTGCCATCTTGAAATTTGTTATTTTTGACATTTTTCATGGTGACACTTTTCATTTTTGACATTTAGCATTGTGACATTTGTCATTTGACATCTTGGACATTTGCCATCTTGAAATTTGTCATTTTTGACATTTTTCATGGTGACACTTATCATTTTTGACATTTAGCATTGTGACATTTGTCAGTTTTGACATTTGCCATCTTGAAATTTGTCATTTTTGACATTTTTCATGGTGACACTTTTCATTTTTGACATTTAGCATTGTGACATTTGTCATTTGACATCTTTGACATTTGCCATCTTAAAATTTGTTATTTTTGACATTTTTCATGGTGACACTTTTCATTTTTGACATTTAGCATTGTGACATTTGTCATTTGACATCTTTGACATTTTCCATCTTGAAATTTGTCATTTTTGACATTTTTCATGGTGACACTTTTCATTTTTGACATTTAGCATTGTGATATTTGTCATTTGACATCTTTGACATTTGCCATCTTGAAATTTGTTATTTTTGACATTTTTCATGGTGACACTTTTTATTTTTGACATTTAGCATTGTGACATTTGTTATTTGACATCTTTGACATTTGCCATCTTGAAATTTGTCATTTTTGACATTTTTCATGGTGACACTTTTCATTTTTGACATTTAGCATTGTGACATTTGTCATTTGACATCTTTGACATTTGCCATCTTGAAATTTGTCATTTTTGACATTTAGCATTGTGACATTTGTCATTTGACATCTTTGATATTTGCCATCTTGAAATTTGTCATTTTTGACATTTTTTATGGCGACACTTTTCATTTTTGACATTTAGCATTGTAACATTTGTCATTTGACATCTTTGACATTTGCCATCTTGAAATTTGTCATTTTTGACATTTTTCATGGTGACACTTTTCATTTTTGACAGTTATCATTGTGACATTTGTCATATTCGACATCTTTGACATTTGCCATCTTGAAATTTGTCATTTTTGACATTTTTCATGGTGACACTTTTCATTTTTGACATTTAGCATTGTGACATTTGACATCTTTGACATTTGCCATCTTGAAATGTGTTATTTTTGACATTTTTCATGGTGACACTTTTCATTTTTGACATTTAGCATTGTGACATTTGTCATTTGACATCTTTGACATTTGCCATCTTGAAATTTGTCATTTATGACATTTTTCATGGTGACACTTTTCATTTTTGACATTTAGCATTGTGATATTTGTCATTTGACATCTTTGACATTTGCCATCTTGAAATTTGTAATTTTTGACATTTTTCATGGTGACACTTTTTATTTTTGACATTTAGCATTGTGACATTTGTCATTTGACATCTTTGACATTTGCCATCTTGAAATTTGTCATTTTTGACATTTTTCATGGTGACACTTTTCATTTTTGACATTTAGCATTGTGACATTTGTCATTTGACATCTTTGACATTTGCCATCTTGAAATTTGTCATTTTTGACATTTAGCATTGTAACATTTGTCATTTGATATCTTGGACATTTGCCATCTTGAAATTTGTCATTTTTGACATTTTTCATGGTGACACTTATCATTTTTGACATTTAGCATTGTGATATTTGTCAGTTTTGACATTTGCCATCTTGAAATTTGTCATTTTTGACATTTTTCATGGTGACACTTTTCATTTTTGACATTTAGCATTGTGACATTTGTCATATTCGACATCTTTGACATTTGCCATCTTGAAATTTGTCATTTTTGACATTTTTCATGGTGACACTTATCATTTTTGACATTTAGCATTGTGATATTTGTCAGTTTTGACATTTGCCATCTTGAAATTTGTCATTTTTGACATTTTTCATGGTGACACTTTTCATTTTTGACACTTAGCATTGTGACATTTGTCATTTGACATCTTTGACATTTGCCATCTTGAAATTTGTTATTTTTGACATTTTTCACGGTGACACTTTTCATTTTTGACATTAAGCATTGTGACATTTGTCATTTGACATCTTTGACATTTGCCATCTTGAAATTTGTCATTTTTGACATTTTTCATGGTGACACTTTTCATTTTTGACATTTAGCATTGTGACATTTGTCATTTGACATCTTTGACATTTGCCATCTTAAAATTTGTCATTTTTGACATTTTTCATGGTGACACTTTTCATTTTTGACATTTAGCATTGTGACGTTTGTCATTTGACATCTTTGACATTTGCCATCTTGAAATTTGTCATTTTTGACATTTAGCATTGTGACATTTGTCATTTGACATCTTGGACATTTGCCATTTTGAAATTTGTCATTTTTGACATTTTTCATGGTGACACTTTTCATTTTTGACATTTAGCATTGTGACATTTGTCATTTGACATCTTGGACATTTGCCATCTTGAAATTTGTCATTTTTGACATTTAGCATTGTGACATTTGTCATTTGACATCTTTGATATTTGCCATCTTGAAATTTGTCATTTTTGACATTTTTCATGGTGACACTTTTCATTTTTGACATTTAGCATTGTGACATTTGTCATTTGACATCTTTGACATTTGCCATCTTGAAATTTGTCATTTTTGACATTTTTCATGGTGACACTTTTCATTTTTGACATTTAGCATTGTGACATTTGTCATTTGACATCTTTGAGATTTGCCATCTTGAAATTTGTCATTTTTTACATTTAGCATTGTGACATTTGTCATTTGACATCTTGGACATTTGCCATCTTGAAATTTGTCATTTTTGACATTTTTCATGGTGACACTTATCATTTTTGACATTTAGCATTGTGACATTTGTCAGTTTTGACATTTGCCATCTTGAAATTTGTCATTTTTGACATTTTTCATGGTGACACTTTTCATTTTTGACATTTAGCATTGTGACATTTGTCATTTGACATCTTTGACATTTGCCATCTTGAAATTTGTTATTTTTGACATTTTTCATGGTGACACTTTTCATTTTTGACATTTAGCATTGTAACATTTGTCATTTGACATCTTTGACATTTGCCATCTTGAAATTTGTCATTTTTGACATTTTTCATGGTGACACTTATCATTTTTGACATTTAGCATTGTGACATTTGTCAGTTTTGACATTTGCCATCTTGAAATTTGTCATTTTTGACATTTTTCATGGTGACACTTTTCATTTTTGACATTTAGCATTGTGACATTTGTCATTTGACATCTTTGACATTTGTTATCTTGAAATTTGTCATTTTTGACATTTAGCATTGTGACATTTGTCATTTGACATCTTGGACATTTGCTATCTTGAAATTTGTCATTTTTGACATTTTTCATGGTGACACTTATCATTTTTGACATTTAGCATTGTGACATTTGTCAGTTTTGACATTTGCCATCTTGAAATTTGTCATTTTTGACATTTTTCATGGTGACACTTTTCATTTTTGACATTTAGCATTGTGACATTTGTCATTTGACATCTTTGACATTTGCCATCTTGAAATTTGTTATTTTTGACATTTTTCATGGTGACACTTTTCATTTTTGACATTTAGCATTGTGACATTTGTCATTTGACATCTTTGACATTTGCCATCTTGAAATTTGTCATTTTTGACATTTTTCATGGTGACACTTTTCATTTTTGACATTTAGCATAGTGACATTTGTCATTTGACATCTTTGACATTTGCTATCTTGAAATTTGTTATTTCTGACATTTTTCAAGGTGACACTTTTCATTTTTGACATTTAGCATTGTGACATTTGTCATTTGACATCTTTGACATTTGCCATCTTGAAATTTGTCATTTTTGACATTTTTCATGGTGACACTTTTCATTTTTGACATTTAGCATTGTGACATTTGTTATTTGACATCTTTGACATTTGCCATGTTGAAATTTGTCATTTTTGACATTTAGCATTGTGACATTTGTCATTTGACATCTTTGATATTTGCCATCTTGAAATTTGTCATTTTTGACATTTTTCATGGTGACACTTTTCATTTTTGACATTTAGCATTGTGACATTTGTCATTTGACATCTTTGACATTTGCCATCTTGAAATTTGTCATTTTTGACATTTTTCATGGTGACACTTTTCATTTTTGACATTTAGCATTGTGACATTTGTCATATTCGACATCTTTGACATTTGCCATCTTGAAATTTTTTATTTTTGACATTTTTCATGGTGACACTTTTCATTTTTGACATTTAGCATTGTAACATATTTCATTTGACATCTTTGACATTTGCCATCTTAAAATTTGTCATTATTGACATTTTTCATGGGGACACTTTTAATTTTTGACATTTAGCATTGTGACATTTGTCATTTGACATCTTTGACATTTGCCATCTTGAAATTTGTTATTTTTGACATTTTTCATGGTGACACTTTTCATTTTTGACATTTAGCATTGTGACATTTGTCATTTGACATCTTTGACATTTGCCATCTTGAAATTTGTCATTTTTGACATTTTTCATGGTGACACTTATCATTTTTGACATTTAGCATTGTGACATTTGTTAGTTTTGACATTTGCCATCTTGAAATTTGTCATTTTTGACATTTTTCATGGTGACACTTTTCATTTTTCACATTTAGCATTGTGACATTTGTCATTTGACATCTTTGACATTTGCCATCTTGAAATTTGTCATTTTTGACATTTAGCATTGTGACATTTGTCATTTGACATCTTGGACATTTGCTATCTTGAAATTTGTCATTTTGACATTTTTCATGGTGACACTTATCATTTTTGACATTTAGCATTGTGACATTTGTCAGTTTTGACATTTGCCATCTTGAAATTTGTCATTTTTGACATTTTTCATGGTGACACTTTTCATTTTTGACATTTAGCATTGTGACATTTGTCATTTGACATCTTTGACATTTGCCATCTTGAAATTTGTTATTTTTGACATTTTTCATGGTGACACTTTTCATTTTTGACATTTAGCATTGTGACATTTGTCATTTGACATCTTTGACATTTGCCATCTTGAAATTTGTCATTTTTGACATTTTTCATGGTGACACTTTTCATTTTTGACATTTAGCATTGTGACATTTGTCATTTGACATCTTTGACATTTGCCATCTTGAAATTTGTTATTTCTGACATTTTTCAAGGTGACACTTTTCATTTTTGACATTTAGCATTGTGACATTTGTCATTTGACATCTTTGACATTTGCCATCTTGAAATTTGTCATTTTTGACATTTTTCATGAAGACACTTTTCATTTTTGACATTTAGCATTGTGACATTTGTTATTTGACATCTTTGACATTTGCCATCTTGAAATTTGTCATTTTTGACATTTAGCATTGTGACATTTGTCATTTGACATCTTTGATATTTGCCATCTTGAAATTTGTCATTTTTGACATTTTTCATGGTGACACTTTTCATTTTTGACATTTAGCATTGTGACATTTGTCATTTGACATCTTTGACATTTGCCATCTTGAAATTTGTCATTTTTGACATTTTTCATGGTGACACTTTTCATTTTTGACATTTAGCATTGTGACATTTGTCATATTCGACATCTTTGACATTTGCCATCTTGAAATTTTTTATTTTTGACATTTTTCATGGTGACACTTTTCATTTTTGACATTTAGCATTGTAACATTTGTCATTTGACATCTTTGACATTTGCCATCTTAAAATTTGTCATTATTGACATTTTTCATGGGGACACTTTTAATTTTTGACATTTAGCATTGTGACATTTGTCATTTGACATCTTTGACATTTGCCATCTTGAAATTTGTCATTTTTGACATTTTTCATGGTGACACTTTTTATTTTTGACATTTAGCATTGTGACATTTGTCATTTGACATCTTTGACATTTGCCATCTTGAAATTTGTCATTTTTGACATTTTTCACGGTGACACTTTTCATTTTTGACATTTAGCATTGTGACATTTGTCATTTGACACCTTAGACATTTGCCATCTTGAAATTTGTTATTTTTGACACTTTTCATTTTTGACATTTAGCATTGTGACATTTGTCATTTGACATCTTTGACATTTGCCATCTTGAAATTTGTCATTTTTGACATTTTTCATGGTGACACTTTTCATTTTTGACATTTAGCATTGTGACATTTGTCATTTGACATCTTGGACATTTGCCATCTTGAAATTTGTCATTTTTGATATTTTTCATGGTGACACTTTTCATTTTTGACATTTAGCATTGTGACATTTGTCATTTGACATCTTTGACATTTGCCATCTTGAAATTTGTCATTTTTGACATTTTTCATGGTGACACTTTTCATTTTTGACATCTAGCATTGTGACATTTGTCATTTGACATTTTTGACATTTGCCATCTTGAAATTTGTCATTTTTGACATTTAGCATTGTGACATTTGTCATTTGACATCTTGGACATTTGCCATCTTGAAATTTGTCATTTTTGACATTTTTCATGGTGACACTTATCATTTTTGACATTTAGCATTGTGACATTTGTCAGTTTTGACATTTGCCATCTTGAAATTTGTCATTTTTGACATTTTTCATGGTGACACTTTTCATTTTTGACATTTAGCATTGTGACATTTGTCATTTGACATCTTTGACATTTGCCATCTTAAAATTTGTTATTTTTGACATTTTTCATGGTGACACTTTTCATTTTTGACATTTAGCATTGTGACATTTGTCATTTGACATCTTTGACATTTTCCATCTTGAAATTTGTCATTTTTGACATTTTTCATGGTGACACTTTTCATTTTTGACATTTAGCATTGTGATATTTGTCATTTGACATCTTTGACATTTGCCATCTTGAAATTTGTTATTTTTGACATTTTTCATGGTGACACTTTTTATTTTTGACATTTAGCATTGTGACATTTGTCATTTGACATCTTTGACATTTGCCATCTTGAAATTTGTCATTTTTGACATTTTTCATGGTGACACTTTTCATTTTTGACATTTAGCATTGTGACATTTGTCATTTGACATCTTTGACATTTGCCATCTTGAAATTTGTCATTTTTGACATTTAGCATTGTGACATTTGTCATTTGACATCTTTGATATTTGCCATCTTGAAATTTGTCATTTTTGACATTTTTTATGGCGACACTTTTCATTTTTGACATTTAGCATTGTAACATTTGTCATTTGACATCTTTGACATTTGCCATCTTGAAATTTGTCATTTTTGACATTTTTCATGGTGACACTTTTCATTTTTGACAGTTATCATTGTGACATTTGTCATATTCGACATCTTTGACATTTGCCATCTTGAAATTTGTCATTTTTGACATTTTTCATGGTGACACTTTTCATTTTTGACATTTAGTATTGTGACATTTGTCATTTGACATCTTTGACATTTGTCATCTTGAAATTTGTCATTATTGACATTTTTCATGGGGACACTTTTCATTTTTGACATTAAGCATTGTGACATTTGTCATTTGACATCTTTGACATTTGCCATCTTGAAATTTGTCATTTTTGACATTTAGCATTGTGACATTTGTCATTTGACATCTTGGACATTTGCCATCTTGAAATTTGTCATTTTTGACATTTTTCATGGTGACACTTTTCATTTTTGACATTTAGCATTGTGACATTTGTCATTTGACATCTTTGATATTTGCCATCTTGAAATTTGTCATTTTTGACATTTTTCATGGTGACACTTTTCATTTTTGACATTTAGCATTGTGACATTTGTCATTTGACATCTTTGACATTTGCCATCTTGAAATTTGTCATTTTTGACATTTTTCACGGTGACACTTTTCATTTTTGACATTTAGCATTGTGACATTTGTCATTTGACATCTTGGACATTTGCCATCTTGAAATTTGTCATTTTTGACATTTTTCATGGTGACACTTTTCATTTTTGACATTTAGCATTGTGACATTTGTCATTTGACATCTTGGACATTTGCCATCTTGAAATTTGTTATTTTTGACATTTAGCATTGTGACATTTGTCATTTGACATCTTTGATATTTGCCATCTTGAAATTTGTCATTTTTGACATTTTTCATGGTGACACTTTTCATTTTTGACATTTAGCATTGTGACATTTGTCATTTGACATCTTTGACATTTGCCATCTTGAAATTTGTCATTTTTGACATTTTTCATGGTGACACTTTTCATTTTTGACATTTAGCATTGTGACATTTGTCATTTGACATCTTTAAGATTTGCCATCTTGAAATTTGGCATTTTTTACATTTAGCATTGTGACATTTGTCATTTGACATCTTGGACATTTGCCATCTTGAAATTTGTCATTTTTGACATTTTTCATGGTGACACTTTTCATTTTTGACATTTAGCATTGTGACATTTGTCATTTGACATCTTTGACATTTGCCATCTTGAAATTTGTTCTTTTTGACATTTTTCATGGTGACACTTTTCATTTTTGACATTTAGCATTGTGACATTTGTCATTTGACATCTTTGTCATTTGCCATCTTGAAATTTGTCATTTTTGACATTTTTCATGGTGACACTTTTCATTTTTGACATTTAGCATTGTGACATTTGTCATTTGACATCTTTGACATTTGCCATCTTGAAATTTGTCATTTTTGACATTTAGCATTGTGACATTTGTCATTTGACATCTTGGACATTTGCTATCTTGAAATTTGTCATTTTTGACATTTTTCATGGTGACACTTATCATTTTTGACATTAAGCATTGTGACATTTGTCAGTTTTGACATTTGCCATCTTGAAATTTGTCATTTTTGACATTTTTCATGGTGACACTTTTTATTTTTGACATTTAGCATTGTGACATTTGTCATTTGACATCTTCGACATTTGCCATCTTGAAATTTGTTATTTTTGACATTTTTCATGGTGACACTTTTCATTTTTGACATTTAGCATTGTGACATTTGTCATTTGACATCTTTGACATTTGCCATCTTGAAATTTGTCATTTTTGACATTTTTCATGGTGACACTTTTCATTTTTGACATTTAGCATTGTGACATTTGTCATTTGACATCTTTGACATTTGCCATCTTGAAATTTGTTCTTTTTGACATTTTTCATGGTGACACTTTTCATTTTTGACATTTAGCATTGTGACATTTGTCATTTGACATCTTTGTCATTTGCCATCTTGAAATTTGTCATTTTTGACATTTTTCATGGTGACACTTTTCATTTTTGACATTTAGCATTGTGACATTTGTCATTTGACATCTTTGACATTTGCCATCTTGAAATTTGTCATTTTTGACATTTAGCATTGTGACATTTGTCATTTGACATCTTGAACATTTGCTATCTTGAAATTTGTCATTTTTGACATTTTTCATGGTGACACTTATCATTTTTGACATTTAGCATTGTGACATTTGTCAGTTTTGACATTTGCCATCTTGAAATTTGTCATTTTTGACATTTTTCATGGTGACACTTTTTATTTTTGACATTTAGCATTGTGACATTTGTCATTTGACATCTTCGACATTTGCCATCTTGAAATTTGTTATTTTTGACATTTTTCATGGTGACACTTTTCATTTTTGACATTTAGCATTGTGACATTTGTCATTTGACATCTTTGACATTTGCCATCTTGAAATTTGTCATTTTTGACATTTTTCATGGTGACACTTTTCATTTTTGACATTTAGCATTGTGACATTTGTCATTTGACATCTTTGACATTTGCCATCTTGAAATTTGTTATTTCTGACATTTTTCAAGGTGACACTTTTTATTTTTGACATTTAGCATTGTGACATTTGTCATTTGACATCTTTGACATTTGCCATCTTGAAATTTGTCATTTTTGACATTTTTCATGGTGACACTTTTCATTTTTGACATTTAGCATTGTGACATTTGTCATTTGACATCTTTGACATTTGCCATCTTGAAATTTGTTATTTTTGACATTTTTCATGGTGACACTTTTCATTTTTGACATTTAGCATTGTGACATTTGTCATTTGACATCTTTGACATTTGCCATCTTGAAATTTGTCATTTTTGACATTTTTCATGGTGACACTTTTCATTTTTGACATTTAGCATTGTGACATTTGTCATTTGACATCTTTGACATTTGCCATCTTGAAATTTGTCATTTTTGACATTTAGCATTGTGACATTTGTCATTTGACATCTTGGACATTTGCTATCTTGAAATTTGTCATTTTTGACATTTTTCATGGTGACACTTATCATTTTTGACATTTAGCATTGTGACATTTGTCAGTTTTGACATTTGCCATCTTGAAATTTGTCATTTTTGACATTTTTCATGGTGACACTTTTCATTTTTGACATTTAGCATTGTGACATTTGTCATTTGACATCTTTGACATTTGCCATCTTGAAATTTGTTATTTTTGACATTTTTCATGGTGACACTTTTCATTTTTGACATTTAGCATTGTGACATTTGTCATTTGACATCTTTGACATTTGCCATCTTGAAATTTGTCATTTTTGACATTTTTCATGGTAACACTTTTCATTTTTGACATTTAGCATTGTGACATTTGTCATTTGACATCTTTGACATTTGCCATCTCGAAATTTGTTATTTCTGACGTTTTTCAAGGTGACACTTTTCATTTTTGACATTTAGCATTGTGACATTTGTCATTTGACATCTTTGACATTTGCCATCTTGAAATTTGTCATTTTTGACATTTTTCATGGTGACACTTTTCATTTTTGACATTTAGCATTGTGACATTTGTCATTTGACATCTTTGACATTTGCCATCTTGAAATTTGTTATTTTTGACATTTTTCATGGTGACACTTTTCATTTTTGACATTTAGCATTGTGACATTTAGCATTGTGACATTTGTCATTTGACATCTTTGACATTTGCCATCTCGAAATTTGTCATATTTGACATTTTTCATGGTGACACTTTTCATTTTTGACATTTAGCATTGTGACATTTGTCATTTGACATCTTTGACATTTGCCATCTTGAAATTTGTCATTTTTGACATTTAGCATTGTGACATTTGTCATTTGACATCTTGGACATTTGCTATCTTGAAATTTGTCATTTTTGACATTTTTCATGGTGACACTTATCATTTTTGACATTTAGCATTGTGACATTTGTCAGTTTTGACATTTGCCATCTTAAAATTTGTCATTTTTGACATTTTTCATGGTGACACTTTTCATTTTTGACATTTAGCATTGTGACATTTGTCATTTGACATCTTTGACATTTGCCATCTTGAAATTTGTCATTTTTGACATTTAGCATTGTGACATTTGTCATTTGACATCTTGGACATTTTCCATCTTGAAATTTGTCATTTTTGACATTTTTCATGGTGACACTTTTCATTTTTGACATTTAGCATTGTGACATTTGTCATTTGACATCTTGGACATTTGCCATCTTGAAATTTGTCATTTTTGACATTTAGCATTGTGACATTTGTCATTTGACATCTTTGATATTTGCCATCTTGAAATTTGTCATTTTTGACATTTTTCATGGTGACACTTTTCATTTTTGACATTTAGCATTGTGACATTTGTCATTTGACATCTTTGACATTTGCCATCATGAAATTTGTCATTTTTGACATTTTTCATGGTGACACTTTTTTCATTTTTGACATTTAGCATTGTGACATTTGTCATTTGACATCTTTGAGATTTGCCATCTTGAAATTTGTCATTTTTTACATTTAGCATTGTGACATTTGTCATTTGACATCTTGGACATTTGCCATCTTGAAATTTGTCATTTTTGACATTTTTCATGGTGACACTTATCATTTTTGACATTTAGCATTGTGACATTTGTCAGTTTTGACATTTGCCATCTTGAAATTTGTCATTTTTGACATTTTTCATGGTGACACTTTTCATTTTTGACATTTAGCATTGTGACATTTGTCATTTGACATCTTTGACATTTGCCATCTTGAAATTTGCTATTTTTGACATTTTTCATGGTGACACTTTTCATTTTTGACATTTAGCATTGTGACATTTGTCATTTGACATCTTTGACATTTGCCATCTTGAAATTTGTCATTTTTGACATTTTTCATGGTGACACTTTTCATTTTTGACATTTAGCATTGTGACATTTGTCATTTGACATCTTTGACATTTGCCATCTTGAAATTTGTCATTTTTGACATTTAGCATTGTGACATTTGTCATTTGACATCTTGGACATTTGCTATCTTGAAATTTGTCATTTTTGACATTTTTCATGGTGACACTTATCATTTTTGACATTTAGCATTGTGACATTTGTCAGTTTTGACATTTGCCATCTTGAAATTTGTCATTTTTGACATTTTTCATGATGACACTTTTCATTTTTGACATTTAGCATTGTGACATTTGTCATTTGACATCTTTGACATTTGCCATCTTGAAATTTGTTATTTTTGACATTTTTCATGGTGACACTTTTCATTTTTGACATTTAGCATTGTGACATTTGTCATTTGACATCTTTGACATTTGCCATCTTGAAATTTGTCATTTTTGACATTTTTCATGGTGACACTTTTCATTTTTGACATTTAGCATTGTGACATTTGTCATTTGACATCTTTGACATTTGCCATCTTGAAATTTGTTATTTCTGACATTTTTCAAGGTGACACTTTTCATTTTTGACATTTAGCATTGTGACATTTGTCATTTGACATCTTTGACATTTGCCATCTTGAAATTTGTCATTTTTGACATTTTTCATGGTGACACTTTTCATTTTTGACATTTAGCATTGTGACATTTGTTATTTGACATCTTTGACATTTGCCATCTTGAAATTTGTCATTTTTGACATTTAGCATTGTGACATTTGTCATTTGACATCTTTGACATTTGCCATCTTGAAATTTGTCATTTTTGACATTTTTCATGGTGACACTTTTCATTTTTGACATTTAGCATTGTGACATTTGTCATATTCGACATCTTTGACATTTGCCATCTTGAAATTTTTCATTTTTGACATTTTTTATGGTGACACTTTTCATTTTTGACATTTAGCATTGTAACATTTGTCATTTGACATCTTTGACATTTGCCATCTTAAAATTTGTCATTATTGACATTTTTCATGGGGACACTTTTAATTTTTGACATTTAGCATTGTGACATTTGTCATTTGACATCTTTGACATTTGCCATCTTGAAATTTGTCATTTTTGACATTTTTCATGGTGACACTTTTTATTTTTGACATTTAGCATTGTGACATTTGTCATTTGACATCTTTGACATTTGCCATCTTGAAATTTGTCATTTTTGACATTTTTCACGGTGACACTTTTCATTTTTGACATTTAGCATTGTGACATTTGTCATTTGACACCTTAGACATTTGCCATCTTGAAATTTGTCATTTTTGACACTTTTCATTTTTGACATTTAGCATTGTGACATTTGTCATTTGACATCTTTGACATTTGCCATCTTGAAATTTGTCATTTTTGACATTTTTCATGGTGACACTTTTCATTTTTGACATTTAGCATTGTGACATTTGTCATTCGACATCTTGGACATTTGCCATCTTGAAATTTTTCATTTTTGATATTTTTCATGGTGACACTTTTCATTTTTGACATTTAGCATTGTGACATTTGTCATTTGACATCTTTGACATTTGCCATCTTGAAATTTGTTATTTTTGACATTTTTCATGGTGACACTTTTCATTTTTGACATTTAGCATTGTGACATTTGTCATTTGACATCTTTGACATTTGCCATCTTGAAATTTGTCATTTTTGACATTTTTCATGGTGACACTTTTCATTTTTGACATTTAGCATTGTGACATTTGTCATTTGACATCTTTGATATTTGCCATCTTGAAATTTGTCATTTTTGACATTTTTCATGGTGACACTTTTCATTTTTGACATTTAGCATTGTGACATTTGTCATTTGACATCTTTGACATTTGCCATCTTGAAATTTGTCATTTTTGACATTTTTCACGGTGACACTTTTCATTTTTGACATTTAGCATTGTGACATTTGTCATTTGACATCTTGGACATTTGCCATCTTGAAATTTGTCATTTTTGACATTTTTCATGGTGACACTTTTCATTTTTGACATTTAGCATTGTGACATTTGTCATTTGACATCTTGGACATTTGCCATCTTGAAATTTGTTATTTTTGACATTTAGCATTGTGACATTTGTCATTTGACATCTTTGATATTTGCCATCTTGAAATTTGTCATTTTTGACATTTTTCATGGTGACACTTTTCATTTTTGACATTTAGCATTGTGACATTTGTCATTTGACATCTTTGACATTTGCCATCTTGAAATTTGTCATTTTTGACATTTTTCATGGTGACACTTTTCATTTTTGACATTTAGCATTGTGACATTTGTCATTTGACATCTTTGAGATTTGCCATCTTGAAATTTGGCATTTTTTACATTTAGCATTGTGACATTTGTCATTTGACATCTTGGACATTTGCCATCTTGAAATTTGTCATTTTTGACATTTTTCATGGTGACACTTATCATTTTTGACATTTAGCATTGTGACATTTGTCAGTTTTGACATTTGCTATCTTGAAATTTGTCATTTTTGACATTTTTCATGGTGACACTTTTCATTTTTGACATTTAGCATTGTGACATTTGTCATTTGACATCTTTGACATTTGCCATCTTGAAATTTGTTCTTTTTGACATTTTTCATGGTGACACTTTTCATTTTTGACATTTAGCATTGTGACATTTGTCATTTGACATCTTTGTCATTTGCCATCTTGAAATTTGTCATTTTTGACATTTTTCATGGTGACACTTTTCATTTTTGACATTTAGCATTGTGACATTTGTCATTTGACATCTTTGACATTTGCCATCTTGAAATTTGTCATTTTTGACATTTGGCATTGTGACATTTGTCATTTGACATCTTGGACATTTGCTATCTTGAAATTTGTCATTTTTGACATTTTTCATGGTGACACTTATCATTTTTGACATTTAGCATTGTGACATTTGTCAGTTTTGACATTTGCCATCTTGAAATTTGTCATTTTTGACATTTTTCATGGTGACACTTTTTATTTTTGACATTTAGCATTGTGACATTTGTCATTTGACATCTTCGACATTTGCCATCTTGAAATTTGTTATTTTTGACATTTTTCATGGTGACACTTTTCATTTTTGACATTTAGCATTGTGACATTTGTCATTTGACATCTTTGACATTTGCCATCTTGAAATTTGTCATTTTTGACATTTTTCATGGTGACACTTTTCATTTTTGACATTTAGCATTGTGACATTTGTCATTTGACATCTTTGACATTTGCCATCTTGAAATTTGTTATTTCTGACATTTTTCAAGGTGACACTTTTCATTTTTGACATTTAGCATTGTGACATTTGTCATTTGACATCTTTGACATTTGCCATCTTGAAATTTGTCATTTTTGACATTTTTCATGGTGACACTTTTCATTTTTGACATTTAGCATTGTGACATTTGTCATTTGACATCTTTGACATTTGCCATCTTGAAATTTGTTATTTTTGACATTTTTCATGGTGACACTTTTCATTTTTGACATTTAGCATTGTGACATTTGTCATTTGACATCTTTGACATTTGCCATCTTGAAATTTGTCATTTTTGACATTTTTCATGGTGACACTTTTCATTTTTGACATTTAGCATTGTGACATTTGTCATTTGACATCTTTGACATTTGCCATCTTGAAATTTGTCATTTTTGACATTTAGCATTGCGACATTTGTCATTTGACATCTTGGACATTTGCTATCTTGAAATTTGTCATTTTTGACATTTTTCATGGTGACACTTATCATTTTTGACATTTAGCATTGTGACATTTGTCAGTTTTGACATTTGCCATCTTGAAATTTGTCATTTTTGACATTTTTCATGGTGACACTTTTCATTTTTGACATTTAGCATTGTGACATTTGTCATTTGACATCTTTGACATTTGCCATCTTGAAATTTGTTATTTTTGACATTTTTCATGGTGACACTTTTCATTTTTGACATTTAGCATTGTGACATTTGTCATTTGACATCTTTGACATTTGCCATCTTGAAATTTGTCATTTTTGACATTTTTCATGGTAACACTTTTCATTTTTGACATTTAGCATTGTGACATTTGTCATTTGACATCTTTGACATTTGCCATCTTGAAATTTGTTATTTCTGACATTTTTCAAGGTGACACTTTTCATTTTTGACATTTAGCATTGTGACATTTGTCATTTGACATCTTTGACATTTGCCATCTTGAAATTTGTCATTTTTGACATTTTTCATGGTGACACTTTTCATTTTTGACATTTAGCATTGTGACATTTGTCATTTGACATCTTTGACATTTGCCATCTTGAAATTTGTTATTTTTGACATTTTTCATGGTGACACTTTTCATTTTTGACATTTAGCATTGTGACATTTAGCATTGTGACATTTGTCATTTGACATCTTTGACATTTGCCATCTCGAAATTTGTCATATTTGACATTTTTCATGGTGACACTTTTCATTTTTGACATTTAGCATTGTGACATTTGTCATTTGACATCTTTGACATTTGCCATCTTGAAATTTGTCATTTTTGACATTTAGCATTGTGACGTTTGTCATTTGACATCTTGGACATTTGCTATCTTGAAATTTGTCATTTTTGACATTTTTCATGGTGACACTTATCATTTTTGACATTTAGCATTGTGACATTTGTCAGTTTTGACATTTGCCATCTTAAAATTTGTCATTTTTGACATTTTTCATGGTGACACTTTTCATTTTTGACATTTAGCATTGTGACATTTGTCATTTGACATCTTTGACATTTGCCATCTTGAAATTTGTCATTTTTGACATTTAGCATTGTGACATTTGTCATTTGACATCTTGGACATTTGCCATCTTGAAATTTGTCATTTTTGACATTTTTCATGGTGACACTTTTCATTTTTGACATTTAGCATTGTGACATTTGTCATTTGACATCTTGGACATTTGCCATCTTGAAATTTGTCATTTTTGACATTTAGCATTGTGACATTTGTCATTTGACATCTTTGTTATTTGCCATCTTGAAATTTGTCATTTTTGACATTTTTCATGGTGACACTTTTCATTTTTGACATTTAGCATTGTGACATTTGTCAGTTTTGACATTTGCCATCTTAAAATTTGTCATTTTTGACATTTTTCATGGTGACACTTTTCATTTTTGACATTTAGCATTGTGACATTTGTCATTTGACATCTTTGACATTTGCCATCTTGAAATTTGTCATTTTTGACATTTAGCATTGTGACATTTGTCATTTGACATCTTGGACATTTGCCATCTTGAAATTTGTCATTTTTGACATTTTTCATGGTGACACTTTTCATTTTTGACATTTAGCATTGTGACATTTGTCATTTGACATCTTGGACATTTGCCATCTTGAAATTTGTCATTTTTGACATTTAGCATTGTGACATTTGTCATTTGACATTTTTGACATTTGCCATCTTGAAATTTGTCATTTTTGACATTTAGCATTGTGACATTTGTCATTTGACATCTTGGACATTTGCCATCTTGAAATTTGTCATTTTTGACATTTTTCATGGTGACACTTTTCATTTTTGACATTTAGCATTGTGACATTTGTCATTTGACATCTTTGAGATTTGCCATCTTGAAATTTGTCATTTTTTACATTTAGCATTGTGACATTTGTCATTTGACATCTTGGACATTTGCCATCTTGAAATTTGTCATTTTTGACATTTTTCATGGTGACACTTATCATTTTTGACATTTAGCATTGTGACATTTGTCAGTTTTGACATTTGCCATCTTGAAATTTGTCATTTTTGACATTTTTCATGGTGACACTTTTCATTTTTGACATTTAGCATTGTGACATTTGTCATTTGACATCTTTGACATTTGCCATCTTGAAATTTGCTATTTTTGACATTTTTCATGGTGACACTTTTAATTTTTGACATTTAGCATTGTGACATTTGTCATTTGACATCTTTGACATTTGCCATCTTGAAATTTGTCATTTTTGACATTTTTCATGGTGACACTTTTCATTTTTGACATTTAGCATTGTGACATTTGTCATTTGACATCTTTGACATTTGCCATCTTTTCATTTTTGACATTTAGCATTGTGACATTTGTCATTTGACATCTTTGACATTTGCCATCTTGAAATTTGTTATTTTTGACATTTTTCATGGTGACACTTTTCATTTTTGACATTTAGCATTGTGACATTTAGCATTGTGACATTTGTCATTTGACATCTTTGACATTTGCCATCTCGAAATTTGTCATATTTGACATTTTTCATGGTGACACTTTTCATTTTTGACATTTAGCATTGTGACATTTGTCATTTGACATCTTTGACATTTGCCATCTTGAAATTTGTCATTTTTGACATTTAGCATTGTGACGTTTGTCATTTGACATCTTGGACATTTGCTATCTTGAAATTTGTCATTTTTGACATTTTTCATGGTGACACTTATTATTTTTGACATTTAGCATTGTGACATTTGTCAGTTTTGACATTTGCCATCTTAAAATTTGTCATTTTTGACATTTTTCATGGTGACACTTTTCATTTTTGACATTTAGCATTGTGACATTTGTCATTTGACATCTTTGACATTTGCCATCTTGAAATTTGTCATTTTTGACATTTAGCATTGTGACATTTGTCATTTGACATCTTGGACATTTGCCATCTTGAAATTTGTCATTTTTGACATTTTTCATGGTGACACTTTTCATTTTTGACATTTAGCATTGTGACATTTGTCATTTGACATCTTGGACATTTGCCATCTTGAAATTTGTCATTTTTGACATTTAGCATTGTGACATTTGTCATTTGACATCTTTGATATTTGCCATCTTGAAATTTGTCATTTTTGACATTTTTCATGGTGACACTTTTCATTTTTGACATTTAGCATTGTGACATTTGTCATTTGACATCTTTGACATTTGCCATCTTGAAATTTGTCATTTTTGACATTTTTCATGGTGACACTTTTCATTTTTGACATTTAGCATTGTGACATTTGTCATTTGACATTTTTGAGATTTGCCATCTTGAAATTTGTCATTTTTTACATTTAGCATTGTGACATTTGTCATTTGACATCTTGGACATTTGCCATCTTGAAATTTGTCATTTTTGACATTTTTCATGGTGACACTTATCATTTTTGACATTTAGCATTGTGACATTTGTCAGTTTTGACATTTGCCATCTTGAAATTTGTCATTTTTGACATTTTTCATGGTGACACTTTTCATTTTTGACATTTAGCATTGTGACATTTGTCATTTGACATCTTTGACATTTGCCATCTTGAAATTTGCTATTTTTGACATTTTTCATGGTGACACTTTTAATTTTTGACATTTAGCATTGTGACATTTGTCATTTGACATCTTTGACATTTGCCATCTTGAAATTTGTCATTTTTGACATTTTTCATGGTGACACTTTTTATTTTTGACATTTAGCATTGTGACATTTGTCATTTGACATCTTTGACATTTGCCATCTTGAAATTTGTCATTTTTGACATTTAGCATTGTGACATTTGTCATTTGACATCTTGGACATTTGCTATCTTGAAATTTGTCATTTTTGACATTTTTCATGGTGACACTTATCATTTTTGACATTTAGCATTGTGACATTTGTCAGTTTTGACATTTGCCATCTTGAAATTTGTCATTTTTGACATTTTTCATGATGACACTTTTCATTTTTGACATTTAGCATTGTGACATTTGTCATTTGACATCTTTGACATTTGCCATCTTGAAATTTGTTATTTTTGACATTTTTCATGGTGACACTTTTCATTTTTGACATTTAGCATTGTGACATTTGTCATTTGACATCTTTGACATTTGCCATCTTGAAATTTGTCATTTTTGACATTTTTCATGGTGACACTTTTCATTTTTGACATTTAGCATTGTGACATTTGTCATTTGACATCTTTGACATTTGTCATCTTGAAATTTGTTATTTCTGACATTTTTCAAGGTGACACTTTTCATTTTTGACATTTAGCATTGTGACATTTGTCATTTGACATCTTTGACATTTGCCATCTTGAAATTTGTCATTTTTGACATTTTTCATGGTGACACTTTTCATTTTTGACATTTAGCATTGTGACATTTGTTATTTGACATCTTTGACATTTGCCATCTTGAAATTTGTCATTTTTGACATTTAGCATTGTGACATTTGTCATTTGACATCTTTGACATTTGCCATCTTGAAATTTGTCATTTTTGACATTTTTCATGGTGACACTTTTCATTTTTGACATTTAGCATTGTGACATTTGTCATATTCGACATCTTTGACATTTGCCATCTTGAAATTTTTCATTTTTGACATTTTTCATGGTGACACTTTTCATTTTTGACATTTAGCATTGTAACATTTGTCATTTGACATCTTTGACATTTGCCATCTTAAAATTTGTCATTATTGACATTTTTCATGGGGACACTTTTAATTTTTGACATTTAGCATTGTGACATTTGTCATTTGACATCTTTGACATTTGACATCTTGAAATTTGTCATTTTTGACATTTTTCATGGTGACACTTTTTATTTTTGACATTTAGCATTGTGACATTTGTCATTTGACATCTTTGACATTTGCCATCTTGAAATTTGTCATTTTTGACATTTTTCACGGTGACACTTTTCATTTTTGACATTTAGCATTGTGACATTTGTCATTTGACACCTTAGACATTTGCCATCTTGAAATTTGTCATTTTTGACACTTTTCATTTTTGACATTTAGCATTGTGACATTTGTCATTTGACATCTTTGACATTTGCCATCTTGAAATTTGTCATTTTTGACATTTTTCATGGTGACACTTTTCATTTTTGACATTTAGCATTGTGACATTTGTCATTCGACATCTTGGACATTTGCCATCTTGAAATTTGTCATTTTTGATATTTTTCATGGTGACACTTTTCATTTTTGACATTTAGCATTGTGACATTTGTCATTTGACATCTTTGACATTTGCCATCTTGAAATTTGTCATTTTTGACATTTTTCATGGTGACACTTTTCATTTTTGACATTTAGCATTGTGACATTTGTCATTTGACATTTTTGACATTTGCCATCTTGAAATTTGTCATTTTTGACATTAAGCATTGTGACATTTGTCATTTGACATCTTGGACATTTGCCATCTTGAAATTTGTCATTTTTGACATTTTTCATGGTGACACTTATCATTTTTGACATTTAGCATTGTGACATTTGTCAGTTTTGACATTTGCCATCTTGAAATTTGTCATTTTTGACATTTTTCATGGTGACACTTTTCATTTTTGACATTTAGCATTGTGACATTTGTCATTTGACATCTTTGACATTTGCCATCTTGAAATTTGTTATTTTTGACATTTTTCATGGTGACACTTTTTATTTTTGACATTTAGCATTGTGACATTTGTCATTTGACATCTTTGACATTTGCCATCTTGAAATTTGTCATTTTTGACATTTTTCATGGTGACACTTTTCATTTTTGACATTTAGCATTGTGACATTTGTCATTTGACATCTTTGACATTTGCCATCTTGAAATTTGTCATTTAGCATTGTGACATTTGTCATTTGACATCTTTGATATTTGCCATCTTGAAATTTGTCATTTTTGGCATTTTTTATGGCGACACTTTTCATTTTTGACATTTAGCATTGTAACATTTGTCATTTGACATCTTTGACATTTGCCATCTTAAAATTTGTCATTTTTGACATTTTTCATGGTGACACTTTTCATTTTTGACATTTATCATTGTGACATTTGTCATATTCGACATCTTTGACATTTGCCATCTTGAAATTTGTCATTTTTGACATTTTTCATGGTGACACTTTTCATTTTTGACATTTAGCATTGTGACATTTGTCATTTGACATCTTTGACATTTGTCATCTTAAAATTTGTCATTATTGACATTTTTCATGGGGACACTTTTCATTTTTAACATTAAGCATTGTGACATTTGTCATTTAACATCTTTGACATTTGCCATCTTGAAATTTGTCATTTTTGACATTTTTCATGGTGACACTTTTCATTTTTGACATTTAGCATTGTGACATTTGTCATTTGACATCTTTGACATCTGCCATCTTGAAATTTGTCATTTTTGACATTTTTCACGGTGACACTTTTCATTTTTGACATTTAGCATTGTGACATTTGTCATTTGACATCTTAGACATTTGCCATCTTGAAATTTGTCATTTTTGACACTTTTCATTTTTGACATTTAGCATTGTGACATTTGTCATTTGACATCTTTTACATTTGCCATCTTGAAATTTGTCATTTTTGACATTTTTCATGGTAACACTTTTCATTTTTGACATTTAGCATTGTGACATTTGTCATTTGACATCTTTGACATTTGTCATCTTGAAATTTGTCATTATTGACATTTTTCATGGGGACACTTTTTATTTTTGACATTAAGCATTGTGACATTTGTCATTTGACATCTTTGACATTTGCCATCTTGAAATTTGTCATTTTTGACATTTTTCATGGTGACACTTTTCATTTTTGACATTTAGCATTGTGACATTTGTCATTTGACATCTTTGACATTTGCCATCTTGAAATTTGTCATTTTTGACATTTTTCACGGTGACACTTTTCATTTTTGACAATTAGCATTGTGACATTTGTCATTTGACATCTTAGACATTTGCCATCTTGAAATTTGTCATTTTTGACACTTTTCATTTTTGACATTAAGCATTGTGACATTTGTCATTTGACATCTTTTACATTTGCCATCTTGAAATTTGTCATTTTTGACATTTTTCATGGTAACACTTTTCATTTTTGACATTTAGCATTGTGACATCTGTCATTTGACATCTTGGACATTTGCCATCTTGAAATTTGTCATTTTTGACATTTTTCATGGTGACACTTATCATTTTTGACATTTAGCATTGTGACATTTGTCAGTTTTGACATTTGCCATCTTGAAATTTGTCATTTTTGACATTTTTCACGGTGACACTTTTCATTTTTGACATTTAGCATTGTGACATTTGTCATTTGACATCTTAGACATTTGCCATCTTGAAATTTGTCATTTTTGACACTTTTTATTTTTGACATTTAGCATTGTGACATTTGTCATTTGACAACTTTGACATTTGCCATCTTGAAATTTGTCATTTTTGACATTTTTCATGGTGACACTTTTCATTTTTGACATTTAGCATTGTGACATTTGTCATTTGATATCTTGGACATTTGCCATCTGGAAATTTGTCATTTTTAAAATTTTTCATGGTGACACTTATCATTTTTGACATTTTTCATGGTGACACTTTTCATTTTTGACATTTAGCATTGTGACATTTGTCATTTGACATCTTTGACATTTGCCATCTTGAAATTTGTTATTTTTGACATTTTTCATGGTGACACTTTTCATTTTTGACATTTAGCATTGTGACATTTGTCATTTGACATCTTTGACATTTGCCATCTTGAAATTGGTCATTTTTGACATTTTTCATGGTGACACTTTTCATTTTTGACATTTAGCATTGTGACATTTGTCATTTGACATCTTTGACATTTGCCATCTTAAAATTTGTCATTTTTGACATTTAGCATTGTGACATTTGTCATTTGACATCTTTGATATTTGCCATCTTGAAATTTGTCATTTTTGACATTTTTCATGGTGACACTTTTCATTTTTGACATTTAGCATTGTGACATTTGTCATTTGACATCTTTGACATTTGCCATCTTGAAATTTGTCATTTTTGACATTTTTCATGGTGACACTTTTCATTTTTGACATTAAGCATTGTGACATTTGTCATATTCGACATCTTTGACACTTGCCATCTTGAAATTTGTCATTTTTGACATTTTTCATGGTGACACTTTTTATTTTTGACATTTAGCATTGTGACATTTGTCATTTAACATCTTTGACATTTGCCATCTTGAAATTTGTCATTATTGACATTTTTTATGGGGACACTTTTCATTTTTGACATTTAGCATTGTGACATTTGTCATTTGACATCTTTGACATTTGCCATCTTCAAATTTGTCATTTTTGACAGTTTTCATGGTGACACTTTTCATTTTTGACATTTAGCATTGTGACATTTGTCATTTGACATCTTTGACATTTGCCATCTTGAAATTTGTCATTTTTGACATTTTTCACGGTGACACTTTTCATTTTTGACATTTAGCATTGTGACATTTGTCATTTGACATCTTAGACATTTGCCATCTTGAAATTTGTCATTTTTGACACTTTTCATTTTTGACATTTAGCATTGTGACATTTGTCATTTGACATCTTTGACATTTGCCATCTTGAAATTTGTCATTTTTGACATTTTTCATGGTGACACTTTTCATTTTTGACATTTAGCATTGTGACATTTGTCATTTGACATCTTTGACATTTGCCATCTTGAAATTTGTCATTTTTGACATTTTTCATGGTGACACTTTTCATTTTTGACATTTAGCATTGTGACATTTGTCATTTGACATCTTTGACATTTGCCATCTTGAAATTTGTCATTTTTGACATTTAGCATTGTGACATTTGTCATTTGACATCTTTGATATTTGCCATCTTGAAATTTGTCATTTTTGGCATTTTTTATGGCGACACTTTTCATTTTTGACATTTAGCATTGTAACATTTGTCATTTGACATCTTTGACATTTGCCATCTTAAAATTTGTCATTTTTGACATTTTTCATGGTGACACTTTTCATTTTTGACATTTATCATTGTGACATTTGTCATATTCGACATCTTTGACATTTGCCATCTTGAAATTTGTCATTTTTGACATTTTTCATGGTGACACTTTTCATTTTTGACATTTAGCATTGTGACATTTGTCATTTGACATCTTTGACATTTGTCATCTTGAAATTTGTCATTATTGACATTTTTCATGGGGACACTTTTCATTTTTGACATTAAGCATTGTGACATTTGTCATTTAACATCTTTGACATTTGCCATCTTGAAATTTGTCATTTTTGACATTTTTCATGGTGACACTTTTCATTTTTGACATTTAGCATTGTGACATTTGTCATTTGACATCTTTGACATCTGCCATCTTGAAATTTGTCATTTTTGACATTTTTCACGGTGACACTTTTCATTTTTGACATTTAGCATTGTGACATTTGTCATTTGACATCTTAGACATTTGCCATCTTGAAATTTGTCATTTTTGACACTTTTCATTTTTGACATTTAGCATTGTGACATTTGTCATTTGACATCTTTTACATTTGCCATCTTGAAATTTGTCATTTTTGACATTTTTCATGGTAACACTTTTCATTTTTGACATTTAGCATTGTGACATTTGTCATTTGACATCTTTGACATTTGTCATCTTGAAATTTGTCATTATTGACATTTTTCATGGGGACACTTTTTATTTTTGACATTAAGCATTGTGACATTTGTCATTTGACATCTTTGACATTTGCCATCTTGAAATTTGTCATTTTTGACATTTTTCATGGTGACACTTTTCATTTTTGACATTTAGCATTGTGACATTTGTCATTTGACATCTTTGACATTTGCCATCTTGAAATTTGTCATTTTTGACATTTTTCACGGTGACACTTTTCATTTTTGACAATTAGCATTGTGACATTTGTCATTTGACATCTTAGACATTTGCCATCTTGAAATTTGTCATTTTTGACACTTTTCATTTTTGACATTTAGCATTGTGACATTTGTCATTTGACATCTTTTACATTTGCCATCTTGAAATTTGTCATTTTTGACATTTTTCATGGTAACACTTTTCATTTTTGACATTTAGCATTGTGACATCTGTCATTTGACATCTTGGACATTTGCCATCTTGAAATTTGTCATTTTTGACATTTTTCATGGTGACACTTATCATTTTTGACATTTAGCATTGTGACATTTGTCAGTTTTGACATTTGCCATCTTGAAATTTGTCATTTTTGACATTTTTCACGGTGACACTTTTCATTTTTGACATTTAGCATTGTGACATTTGTCATTTGACATCTTAGACATTTGCCATCTTGAAATTTGTCATTTTTGACACTTTTTATTTTTGACATTTAGCATTGTGACATTTGTCATTTGACAACTTTGACATTTGCCATCTTGAAATTTGTCATTTTTGACATTTTTCATGGTGACACTTTTCATTTTTGACATTTAGCATTGTGACATTTGTCATTTGATATCTTGGACATTTGCCATCTTGAAATTTGTCATTTTTAAAATTTTTCATGGTGACACTTATCATTTTTGACATTTAGCATTGTGATATTTGTCAGTTTTGACATTTGCCATCTTGAAATTTGTCATTTTTGACATTTTTCATGGTGACACTTTTCATTTTTGACATTTAGCATTGTGACATTTGTCATTTGACATCTTTGACATTTGCCATCTTGAAATTTGTTATTTTTGACATTTTTCATGGTGACACTTTTCATTTTTGACATTTAGCATTGTGACATTTGTCATTTGACATCTTTGACATTTGCCATCTTGAAATTGGTCATTTTTGACATTTTTCATGGTGACACTTTTCATTTTTGACATTTAGCATTGTGACATTTGTCATTTGACATCTTTGACATTTGCCATCTTAAAATTTGTCATTTTTGACATTTAGCATTGTGACATTTGTCATTTGACATCTTTGATATTTGCCATCTTGAAATTTGTCATTTTTGACATTTTTCATGGTGACACTTTTCATTTTTGACATTTAGCATTGTGACATTTGTCATTTGACATCTTTGACATTTGCCATCTTGAAATTTGTCATTTTTGACATTTTTCATGGTGACACTTTTCATTTTTGACATTAAGCATTGTGACATTTGTCATATTCGACATCTTTGACACTTGCCATCTTGAAATTTGTCATTTTTGACATTTTTCATGGTGACACTTTTCATTTTTGACATTTGTCATTTGACATCTTTGATATTTGCCATCTTGAAATTTGTCATTTTTGACATTTTTCATGGTGACACTTTTCATTTTTGACATTTAGCATTGTGACATTTGTCATTTGACATCTTTGACATTTGCCATCTTGAAATTTATCATTTTTGACATTTTTCACGGTGACACTTTTCATTTTTGACATTTAGCATTGTGACATTTGTCATTTGACATCTTAGACATTTGCCATCTTGAAATTTGTCATTTTTGACACTTTTCATTTTTGACATTTAGCATTGTGACATTTGTCATTTGACATCTTTGACATTTGCCATCTTGAAATTTGTCATTTTTGACATTTTTCATGGTGACACTTTTCATTTTTGACATTAAGCATTGTGACATTTGTCATATTCGACATCTTTGACACTTGCCATCTTGAAATTTGTCATTTTTGACATTTTTCATGGTGACACTTTTCATTTTTGACATTTAGCATTGTGACATTTGTCATTTAACATCTTTGACATTTGCCATCTTGAAATTTGTCATTATTGACATTTTTTATGGGGACACTTTTCATTTTTGACATTTAGCATTGTGACATTTGTCATTTGACATCTTTGACATTTGCCATCTTGAAATTTGTCATTTTTGACAGTTTTCATGGTGACACTTTTCATTTTTGACATTTAGCATTGTGACATTTGTCATTTGACATCTTTGACATTTGCCATCTTGAAATTTGTCATTTTTGACATTTTTCACGGTGACACTTTTCATTTTTGACATTTAGCATTGTGACATTTGTCATTTGACATCTTAGACATTTGCCATCTTGAAATTTGTCATTTTTGACACTTTTCATTTTTGACATTTAGCATTGTGACATTTGTCATTTGACATCTTTGACATTTGCCATCTTGAAATTTGTCATTTTTGACATTTTTCATGGTGACACTTTTCATTTTTGACATTTAGCATTGTGACATTTGTCATTTGACATCTTGGACATTTGCCATCTTGAAATTTGTCATTTTTGACATTTTTCATGGTGACACTTATCATTTTTGACATTTAGCATTGTGACATTTGTCAGTTTTGACATTTGCCATCTTGAAATTTGTCATTTTTGACATTTTTCATGGTGACACTTTTCATTTTTGACATTTAGCATTGTGACATTTGTCATTTGACATCTTTGACATTTGCCATCTTGAAATTTGTCATTTTTGACATTTTTCATGGTGACACTTTTCATTTTTGACATTTAGCATTGTGACATTTGTCATTTGACATCTTTGACATTTGCCATCTTGAAATTTGTCATTTTTGACATTTTATGGTGACACTTTTCATTTTTGACATTTAGCATTGTGACATTTGTCATTTGACATCTTTGACATTTGCCATCTTGAAATTTGTTATTTTTGACATTTTTCATGGTGACACTTTTCATTTTTGACATTTAGCATTGTGACATTTGTCATTTGACATCTTTGACATTTGCCATCTTGAAATTTGTCATTTTTGACATTTTTTATGGTGACACTTTTCATTTTTGACATTTAGCATTATGACATTTGTCATTTGACATCTTTGACATTTGCCATCTTGAAATTTGTCATTTTTGACATTTAGCATTGTGACATTTGTCATTTGACATCTTGGACATTTGCCATCTTGAAATTTGTCATTTTTGAGATTTTTCACGGTGACACTTTTCATTTTTGACATTTGTCATTTGACATCTTAGACATTTGCCATCTTGAAATTTGTCATTTTTGACACTTTTCATTTTTGACATTTAGCATTGTGACATTTGTCATTTGACATCTTTTACTTTTGCCATCTTGAAATTTGTCATTTTTGACATTTTTCATGGTAACACTTTTCATTTTTGACATTTAGCATTGTGACATTTGTCATTTGACATCTTGGACATTTGCCATCTTAAAATTTGTCATTTTTGACATTTTTCATGGTGACACTTATCATTTTTGACATTTAGCATTGTGACATTTGTCAGTTTTGACATTTTTTGCCATCTTGAAATTTGTCATTTTTGACATTTTTCACGGTGACACTTTTCATTTTTGACATTTAGCATTGTGACATTTGTCATTTGACATCTTAGACATTTGCCATCTTGAAATTTGTCATTTTTGACACTTTTTATTTTTGACATTTAGCATTGTGACATTTGTCATTTGACAACTTTGACATTTGCCATCTTGAAATTTGTCATTTTTGACATTTTTCATGGTGACACTTTTCATTTTTGACATTTAGCATTGTGACATTTGTCATTTGACATCTTGGACATTTGCCATCTTGAAATTTGTCATTTTTGAAATTTTTCATGGTGACACTTATCATTTTTGACATTTAGCATTGTGATATTTGTCAATTTTGACATTTGCCATCTTGAAATTTGTCATTTTTGACATTTTTCATGGTGACACTTTTCATTTTTGACATTTAGCATTGTGACATTTGTCATTTGACATCTTTGACATTTGCCATCTTGAAATTTGTTATTTTTGTCATTTTTCATGGTGACACTTTTCATTTTTGACATTTAGCATTGTGACATTTGTCATTTGACATCTTTGACATTTGCCATTTTGAAATTTGTCATTTTTGACATTTTTCATGGTGACACTTTTCATTTTTGACATTTAGCATTGTGACATTTGTCATTTGACATCTTTGACATTTGCCATCTTAAAATTTGTCATTTTTGACATTTAGCATTGTGACATTTGTCATTTGACATCTTTGATATTTGCCATCTTGAAATTTGTCATTTTTGACATTTTTCATGGTGACACTTTTCATTTTTGACATTTAGCATTGTGACATTTGTCATTTGACATCTTTGACATTTGCCATCTTGAAATTTGTCATTATTGACATTTTTCATGGGGACACTTTTCATTTTTGACATTTAGCATTGTGACATTTGTCATTTGACATCTTTGACATTTGCCATCTTGAAATTTGTCATTTTTGACATTTTTCATGGTGACACTTTTCATTTTTGACATTTAGCATTGTGACATTTGTCATTTGACATCTTTGACATTTGCCATCTTGAAATTTGTCATTTTTGACATTTTTCACGGTGACACTTTTCATTTTTGACATTTAGCATTATGACATTTGTCATTTGACATCTTAGACATTTGCCATCTTGAAATTTGTCATTTTTGACACTTTTCATTTTTGACATTTAGCATTGTGACATTTGTCATTTGACATCTTTGACATTTGCCATCTTGAAATTTGTCATTTTTGACATTTTTCATGGTGACACTTTTCATTTTTGACATTTAGCATTGTGACATTTGTCATTTGACATCTTGGACATTTGCCATCTTGAAATTTGTCATTTTTGACATTTTTCATGGTGACACTTATCATTTTTGACATTTAGCATTGTAACATTTGTCAGTTTTGACATTTGCCATCTTGAAATTTGTCATTTTTGACATTTTTCATGGTGACACTTTTCATTTTTGACATTTAGCATTGCGACATTTGTCATTTGACATCTTTGACATTTGCCATCTTGAAATTTGTCATTTTTGACATTTTTCATGGTGACACTTTTCATTTTTGACATTTAGCATTGTGACATTTGTCATTTGATATCTTTGACATTTGCCATCTTGAAATTTGTCATTTTTGACATTTTTCATGGTGACACTTTTCATTTTTGACATTTAGCATTGTGACATTTGTCATTTGACATCTTTGACATTTTCCATCTTGAAATTTGTCATTTTTGACATTTTTCATGGTGACACTTTTCATTTTTGACATTTAGCATTGTGACATTTGTCATTTGACATCTTTGACATTTGTCATCTTGAAATTTGTCATTATTGATATTTTTCATGGGTACACTTTTCATTTTTGACATTAAGCATTGTGACATTTGTCATTTGACATCTTTGACATTTGCCATCTTGAAATTTGTCATTTTTGACATTTTTCATGGTGACACTTTTCATTTTTGACATTTAGCATTGTGACATTTGTCATTTGACATCTTTGACATTTGCCATCTTGAAATTTGTCATTTTTGACATTTAGCATTTTGACATTTGTCATTTGACATCTTGGACATTTGCCATCTTGAAATTTGTCATTTTTGACATTTTTCATGGTGACACTTATCATTTTTGACATTTAGCATTGTGATATTTGTCAGTTTTGATATTTGCCATCTTGAAATTTGTCATTTTTGACATTTTTCATGGTGACACTTTTCATTTTTGACATTTAGCATTGTGACATTTGTCATTTGACATCTTTGACATTTGCCATCTTGAAATTTGTTATTTTTGACATTTTTCACGGTGACACTTTTCATTTTTGACATTTAGCATTGTGACATTTGTCATTTGACATCTTTGACATTTGCCATCTTGAAATTTGTCATTTTTGACATTTTTCATGGTGACACTTTTCATTTTTGACATTTAGCATTGTGACATTTGTCATTTGACATCTTTGACATTCGCCATCTTAAAATTTGTTATTTTTGACATTTTTCATGGTGACACTTTTCATTTTTGACATTTAGCATTGTGACATTTGTCATTTGACATCTTTGACATTTGCCATCTTGAAATTTGTCATTTTTGACATTTAGCATTGTGACATTTGTCATTTGACATCTTGGACATTTGCCATCTTGAAATTTGTCATTTTTGACATTTTTCATGGTGACACTTATTATTTTTGACATTTAGCATTATGACATTTGTCAGTTTTGACATTTGCCATTTTAAAATTTGTCATTTTTGACATTTTTCATGGTGACACTTTTCATTTTTGACATTTAGCATTGTGACATTTGTCATTTGACATCTTTGACATTTGCCATCTTGAAATTTGTTATTTTTGACATTTTTCATGGTGACACTTTTCATTTTTGACATTTAGCATTGTGACATTTGTCATTTGACATCTTTGACATTTGCCATCTTGAAATTTGTCATTTTTGACATTTTTCATGGTGACACTTTTCATTTTTGACATTTAGCATTGTGACATTTGTCATTTGACATCTTTGACATTTGCCATCTTGAAATTTGTTATTTTTGATATTTTTCATGGTGACACTTTTCATTTTTGACATTTAGCATTGTGACATTTGTCATTTGACATCTTTGACATTTGCCATCTTGAAATTTGTCATTTTTGACATTTTTCATGATGACACTTTTCATTTTTGACATTTAGCATTGTGATATTTGTCATTTGACATCTTTGACATTTGCCATCTTAAAATTTGTTATTTTTGACATTTTTCATGGTGACACTTTTCATTTTTGACATTTAGCGTTGTGACATTTTTCATTTGACATCTTTGACATTTGCCATCTTGAAATTTGTCATTTTTGACATTTAGCATTGTGACATTTGTCATTTGACATCTTGGACATTTGCCATCTTGAAATTTGTCATTTTTGACATTTTTCATGGTGACACTTATTATTTTTGACATTTAGCATTGTGACATTTGTCAGTTTTGACATTTGCCATCTTGAAATTTGTCATTTTTGACATTTTTCATGGTGACACTTTTCATTTTTGACTTTTAGCATTGTGACATTTGTCATTTGACATCTTTGACATTTGCCATCTTGAAATTTGTTATTTTTGACATTTTTCATGGTGACACTTTTCATTTTTGACATTTAGCATTGTGACATTTGTCATTTGACATCTTTGACATTTGCCATCTTGAAATTTGTCATTTTTGACATTTTTCATGGTGACACTTTTCATTTTTGACATTTAGCATTGTGACATTTGTCATTTGACATCTTTGACATTTGCCATCTTGAAATTTGTCATTTTTGACATTAAGCATTGTGACATTTGTCATTTGACATCGTGGACATTTGCCATCTTGAAATTTGTCATTTTTGACATTTTTAATGGTGACACTTATCATTTTTGACATTTAGCATTATGACATTTGTCAGTTTTGACATTTGCCATCTTAAAATTTGTCATTTTTGACATTTTTCATGGTGACACTTTTCATTTTTGACATTTAGCATTGTGACATTTGTCATTTGACATCTTTTACATTTGCCATCTTAAAATTTGTTATTTTTGACATTTTTCATGGTGACACTTTTCATTTTTGACATTTAGCATTGTGACATTTGTCATTTGACATCTTGGACATTTGCCATCTTGAAATTTGTCATTTTTGACATTTTTCATGGTGACACTTATCATTTTTGACATTTAGCATTATGACATTTGTCAGTTTTGACATTTGCCATCTTAAAATTTGTCATTTTTGACATTTTTCATGGTGACACTTTTCATTTTTGACATTTAGCATTGTGACATTTGTCATTTGACATCTTTGACATTTGCCATCTTGAAATTTGTTATTTTTGACATTTTTCATGGTGACACTTTGTATTTTTGACATTTAGCATTGTGACATTTGTCATTTGACATCTTTGACATTTGCCATCTTGAAATTTGTCATTTTTGACATTTTTCATGATGACACTTTTCATTTTTGACATTTAGCATTGTGATATTTGTCATTTGACATCTTTGACATTTGCCATCTTGAAATTTGTTATTTTTGACATTTTTCATGGTGACACTTTTCATTTTTGACATTTAGCATTGTGACATTTTTCATTTGACATCTTTGACATTTGCCATCTTGAAATTTGTCATTTTTGACATTTAGCATTGTGACATTTGTCATTTGACATCTTGGACATTTGCCATCTTGAAATTTGTCATTTTTGACATTTTTCATGGTGACACTTATTATTTTTGACATTTAGCATTGTGACATTTGTCAGTTTTGACATTTGCCATCTTGAAATTTGTCATTTTTGACATTTTTCATGGTGACACTTTTCATTTTTGACTTTTAGCATTGTGACATTTGTCATTTGACATCTTTGACATTTGCCATCTTTAAATTTGTTATTTTTGACATTTTTCATGGTGACACTTTTCATTTTTGACATTTAGCATTGTGACATTTGTCATTTGACATCTTTGACAGTTGCCATCTTGCAATTTGTCATTTTTGACATTTTTCATGGTGACACTTTTCATTTTTGACATTTAGCATTGTGACATTTGTCAGTTTTGACATCTTTGACATTT
Source organism: Altica lythri (assembly GCA_964028335.1). Taxonomy (NCBI): domain Eukaryota; kingdom Metazoa; phylum Arthropoda; class Insecta; order Coleoptera; family Chrysomelidae; genus Altica; species Altica lythri. The sequence continues at coordinate 8,021,961 of OZ034800.1, read as the reverse complement.
GCCATCTTAAAATTTGTTATTTTTGACATTTTTTATGGTGACACTTTTCATTTTTGACATTTAGCATTGTGACATTTGTCATTTGACATCTTGAACATTTGCCATCTTGAAATTTGTCATTTTTGACATTTTTCATGGTGACACTTTTCATTTTTGACATTTAGCATTGTGACATTTGTCATTTGACATCTTTGACATTTGCCATCTTGAAATTTGTCATTTTTGACATTTAGCATTGTGACATTTGTCATTTGACATCTTTGACATTTGCCATCTTGAAATTTGTTATTTTTGACATTTTTCTTGGTGACACTTTTCATTTTTGACATTTAGCATTGTGACATTTATCATTTGACATCTTTGACATTTGCCATCTTGAAATTTGTTATTTTTGACATTTTTCATGGTGACACTTATCATTTTTGACATTTAGCATTGTGAAATTTGTCATTTGACATCTTTGACATTTGCCATCTTGAAATTTGTTATTTTTGTCATTTTTCTTGGTGACACTTTTCATTTTTGACATTTAGCTTTGTGACATTTGTCATTTGACATCTTTGACATTTGCCATCTTAAAATTTGTCATTTTTGACATTTAGCATTGTGAAATTTGTCATTTGACATCTTTGACATTTGCCATCTTGAAATTTGTTATTTTTGACATTTTTCTTGGTGACACTTTTCATTTTTGACATTTAGCATTGTGACATTTGTTATTTGACATCTTTGACATTTGCCATCTTGAAATTTGTTATTTTTGACATTTTTCATGGTGACACTTTTCATTTTTGATATTTAGCATTGTGACATTTTTCATTTGACATCTTTGACATTTGCCATCTTGAAATTTGTCATTTTTGACATTTAGCATTGTGAAATTTGTCATTTGACATCTTTGACATTTGTCATCTTGAAATGTGTTATTTTTGTCATTTTTCTTGGTGACACTTTTCATTTTTGACATTTAGCTTTGTGACATTTGTCATTTGACATCTTTGACATTTGCCATCTTGAAATTTGTCATTTTTGACATTTAGCATTGTGAAATTTGTCATTTGACATCTTTGACATTTGCCATCTTGAAATTTGTTATTTTTGACATTTTTCTTGGTGACACTTTTCATTTTTGACATTTAGCATTGTGACATTTGTCATTTGACATCTTTGACATTTGCCATCTTGAAATTTGTTATTTTTGACATTTTTCATGGTGACACTTTTCATTTTTGACATTTAGCATTGTGACATTTGTCATTTGACATCTTGGACATTTGCCATCTTGAAATTTGTCATTTTTGACATTTTTCATGGTGACACTTATCATTTTTGACATTTAGCATTATGACATTTGTCAGTTTTGATATTTGCCATCTTAAAATTTGTCATTTTTGACATTTTTCATGGTGACACTTTTCATTTTTGACATTTAGCATTGTGACATTTGTCATTTGACATCTTTGACATTTGCCATCTTGAAATTTGTTATTTTTGACATTTTTCATGGTGACACTTTTTATTTTTGACATTTAGCATTGTGACATTTGTCATTTGACATCTTTGACATTTGCTATCTTAAAATTTGTCATTTTTGACATTTTTCATGATGAAACTTTTCATTTTTGACATTTAGCATTGTGATATTTGTCATTTGACTTCTTTGACATTTGCCATCTTGAAATTTGTTATTTTTGACATTTTTCATGGTGACACTTTTCATTTTTGACATTTAGCATTGTGACATTTTTCATTTGACATCTTTGACATTTGTCATCTTGAAATTTGTCATTTTTGACATTTAGCATTGTGACATTTGTCATTTGACATCTTGGACATTTTCCATCTTGAAATTTGTCATTTTTGACATTTTTCATGGTGACACTTATTATTTTTGAATTTAGCATTGTGACATTTGTCAGTTTTGACATTTGCCATCTTGAAATTTGTCATTTTTGACATTTTTCATGGTGACACTTTTCATTTTTGACTTTTAGCATTGTGACATTTGTCATTTGACATCTTTGACATTTGCCATCTTGAAATTTGTTATTTTTGACATTTTTCATGGTGACACTTTTCATTTTTGACATTTAGCATTGTGACATTTGTCATTTGACATCTTTGACATTTGCCGTCTTGAAATTTGTCATTTTTGACATTTTTCATGGTGACACTTTTCATTTTTGACATTTAGCATTGTGACATTTGTCATTTGACATCTTTGACATTTGCCATCTTGAAATTTGTTATTTTTGACATTTTTCATGGTGACACTTTTCATTTTTGACATTTAGCATTGTGACATTTGTCATTTGACATCTTGGACATTTGCCATCTTGAAATTTGTCATTTTTGACATTTTTCATGGTGACACTTATCATTTTTGACATTTAGCATTGTGACATTTGTCAGTTTTGACATCTTTGACATTTGCCATCTTGAAATTTGTTATTTTTGACATTTTTTATGGTGACACTTTTCATTTTTGACATTTAGCATTGTGACATTTGTCATTTGACATCTTTGACATTTGCCATCTTAAAATTTGTCATTTTTGACATTTTTTATGGTGACACTCTGCATTTTTGACATTTAGCATTGTGACATTTGTCATTTGACATCTTTGACATTTGCCATCTTGAAATTTGTCATTTTTGACATTTAGCATTGTGACATTTGTCATTTGACATCTTGGACATTTGCCATCTTGAAATTTGTTATTTTTGACATTTTTCATGGTGACACTTATCATTTTTGACATTTAGCATTGTGAAATTTGTCATTTGACATCTTTGACATTTGCCATCTTGAAATTTGTTATTTTTGACATTTTTCTTGGTGACACTTTTCATTTTTGACATTTAGCTTTGTGACATTTGTCATTTGACATCTTTGACATTTGCCATCTTGAAATTTGTCATTTTTGACATTTAGCATTGTGACATTTGTCATTTGACATCTTGGACATTTGCCATCTTGAAATTTTTCATTTTTGACATTTTTCATGGTGACACTTATCATTTTTGACATTTAGCATTGTGACATTTGTCAGTTTTGACATTTGCCATCTTGAAATTTGTCATTTTTGACATTTTTCATGGTGACACTTTTCATTTTTGACATTTAGCATTGTGACATTTGTCATTTGACATCTTTGACATTTGCCATCTTGAAATTTGTTATTTTTGACATTTTTCATGGTGACACTTTTCATTTTTGACATTTAGCATTGTGACATTTGTCATTTGACATCTTTGACATTTGCCATCTTGAAATTTGTCATTTTTGACATTTTTCATGGTGACACTTTTCATTTTTGACATTTAGCATTGTGACATTTGTCATTTGACATCTTTGACATTTGCCATCTTGAAATTTGTCATTTTTGACATTTAGCATTGTGACATTTGTCATTTGACATCTTGGACATTTGCCATCTTGAAATTTGTCATTTTTGACATTTTTCATGGTTACACTTATCATTTTTGACATTTAGCATTATGACATTTGTCAGTTTTGACATTTGCCATTTTAAAATTTGTCATTTTTGACATTTTTCATGGTGACACTTTTCATTTTTGACATTTAGCATTGTGACATTTGTCATTTGACATCTTTGACATTTGCCATCTTGAAATTTGTCATTTTTGACGTTTTTTATGGTGACACTTTTCATTTTTGACATTTAGCATTGTGACATTTGTCATTTGACATCTTTGACATTTGCCATCTTGAAATTTGTCATTTTTGACATTTAGCATTGTGACATTTGTCATTTGACATCTTGGACATTTGCCATCTTGAAATTTGTTATTTTTGACATTTTTCATGGTGACACTTATCATTTTTGACATTTAGCATTGTGAAATTTGTCATTTGACATCTTTGACATTTGCCATCTTGAAATTTGTTATTTTTGACATTTTTCTTGGTGACACTATTCATTTTTGACATTTAGCTTTGTGACATTTGTCATTTGACATCTTTGACATTTGCAATCTTGAAATTTGTCATTTTTGACATTTAGCATTGTGACATTTGTCATTTGACATCTTGGACATTTGCCATCTTGAAATTTGTCATTTTTGACATTTTTCATGGTGACACTTATCATTTTTGACATTTAGCATTGTGACATTTGTCAGTTTTGACATTTGCCATCTTGAAATTTGTCATTTTTGACATTTTTCATGGTGACACTTTTCATTTTTGACATTTAGCATTGTGACATTTGTCAGTTTTGACATTTGCCATCTTGAAATTTGTCATTTTTGACATTTTTCATGGTGACACTTTTCATTTTTGACTTTTAGCATTGTGACATTTGTCATTTGACATCTTTGACATTTGCCATCTTGAAATTTGTTATTTTTGACATTTTTCATGGTGACACTTTTCATTTTTGACATTTAGCATTGTGACATTTGTCATTTGACATCTTTGACATTTGCCATCTTGAAATTTGTCATTTTTGACATTTTTCATGGTGACACTTTTCATTTTTGACATTTAGCATTGTGACATTTGTCATTTGACATCTTTGACATTTGCCATCTTGAAATTTGTCATTTTTGACATTTAGCATTGTAACATTTGTCATTTGACATCTTGGACATTTGCCATCTTGAAATTTGTCATTTTTGACATTTTTCATGGTGACACTTATCATTTTTGACATTTAGCATTATGACATTTGTCAGTTTTGACATTTGCCATTTTAAAATTTGTCATTTTTGACATTTTTCATGGTGACACTTTTCATTTTTGACATTTAGCATTGTGACATTTGTCATTTGACATCTTTGACATTTGCCATCTTGAAATTTGTTATTTTTGACATTTTTCATGGTGACACTTTTCATTTTTGACATTTAGCATTGTGACATTTGTCATTTGACCTCTTTGACATTTGCCATCTTGAAATTTGTCATTTTTGACATATTTCATGGTGACACTTTTCATTTTTGACATTTAGCATTGTGACATTTGTCATTTGACATCTTTGACATTTGCCATCTTGAAATTTGTTATTTTTGACATTTTCATGGTGACACTTTTTATTTTTGACATTTAGCATTGTGACATTTGTCATTTGACATCTTTGACATTTGCTATCTTAAAATTTGTCATTTTTGACATTTTTCATGATGACACTTTTCATTTTTGACATTTAGCATTGTGATATTTGTCATTTGACTTCTTTGACATTTGCCATCTTGAAATTTGTTATTTTTGACATTTTTCATGGTGACACTTTTCATTTTTGACATTTAGCATTGTGACATTTTTCATTTGACATCTTTGACATTTGTCATCTTGAAATTTGTCATTTTTGACATTTAGCATTGTGACATTTGTCATTTGACATATTGGACATTTTCCATCTTGAAATTTGTCATTTTTGACATTTTTCATGGTGACACTTATTATTTTTGAATTTAGCATTGTGACATTTGTCAGTTTTGACATTTGCCATCTTGAAATTTGTCATTTTTGTCATTTTTCATGGTGACACTTTTCATTTTTGACATTTAGCATTGTGACATTTGTCATTTGACATCTTTGACATTTGCCATCTTAAAATTTGTTATTTTTGACATTTTTCATGGTGACACTTTTCATTTTTGACATTTAGCATTGTGACATTTGTCATTTGACATCTTGGACATTTGCCATCTTGAAATTTGTCATTTTTGACATTTTTCATAGTGACACTTATCATTTTTGACATTTAGCATTGTGACATTTGTCAGTTTTGACATCTTTGACATTTGCCATCTTGAAATTTGTTATTTTTGACATTTTTTATGGTGACACTTTTCATTTTTGACATTTAGCATTGTGACATTTGTCATTTGACATCTTTGACATTTGCCATCTTAAAATTTGTCATTTTTGACATTTTTTATGGTGACACTCTTCATTTTTGACATTTAGCATTGTGACATTTGTCATTTGACATCTTTGACATTTGCCATCTTGAAATTTGTCATTTTTGACATTTAGCATTGTGACATTTGTCATTTGACATCTTGGACATTTGCCATCTTGAAATTTGTTATTTTTGACATTTTTCATGGTGACACTTATCATTTTTGACATTTATCATTGTGAAATTTGTCATTTGACATCTTTGACATTTGCCATCTTGAAATTTGTTATTTTTGACATTTTTCTTGGTGACACTTTTCATTTTTGACATTTAGCTTTGTGACATTTGTCATTTGACATCTTTGACATTTGCCATCTTGAAATTTGTCATTTTTGACATTTAGCATTGTGACATTTGTCATTTGACATCTTGGACATTTGCCATCTTGAAATTTTTCATTTTTGACATTTTTCATGGTGACACTTATCATTTTTGACATTTAGCATTGTGACATTTGTCAGTTTTGACATTTGCCATCTTGAAATTTGTCATTTTTTACATTTTTCATGGTGACACTTTTCATTTTTGACATTTAGCATTGTGACATTTGTCATTTGACATCTTTGACATTTGCCATCTTGAAATTTGTTATTTTTGACATTTTTCATGGTGACACTTTTCATTTTTGACATTTAGCATTGTGACATTTGTCATTTGACATCTTTGACATTTGCCATCTTGAAATTTGTCATTTTTGACATTTTTCATGGTGACACTTTTCATTTTTGACATTTAGCATTGTGACATTTGTCATTTGACATCTTTGACATTTGCCATCTTGAAATTTGTCATTTTTGACATTTAGCATTGTGACATTTGTCATTTGACATCTTGGACATTTGCCATCTTGAAATTTGTCATTTTTGACATTTTTCATGGTTACACTTATCATTTTTGACATTTAGCATTATGACATTTGTCAGTTTTGACATTTGCCATTTTAAAATTTGTCATTTTTGACATTTTTCATGGTGACACTTTTCATTTTTGACATTTAGCATTGTGACATTTGTCATTTGACATCTTTGACATTTGCCATCTTGAAATTTGTCATTTTTGACATTTTTTATGGTGACACTTTTCATTTTTGACATTTAGCATTGTGACATTTGTCATTTGACATCTTTGACATTTGCCATCTTGAAATTTGTCATTTTTGACATTTTTCATGGTGACACTTTTCATTTTTGACATTTAGCATTGTGACATTTGTCATTTGACATCTTTGACATTTGCCATCTTGAAATTTGTCATTTTTGACATTTAGCATTGTGACATTTGTCATTTGACATCTTGGACATTTGCCATCTTGAAATTTGTCATTTTTGACATTTTTCATGGTTACACTTATCATTTTTGACATTTAGCATTATGACATTTGTCAGTTTTGACATTTGCCATTTTAAAATTTGTCATTTTTGACATTTTTCATGGTGACACTTTTCATTTTTGACATTTAGCATTGTGACATTTGTCATTTGACATCTTTGACATTTGCCATCTTGAAATTTGTCATTTTTGACATTTTTTATGGTGACACTTTTCATTTTTGACATTTAGCATTGTGACATTTGTCATTTGACATCTTTGACATTTGCCATCTTGAAATTTGTCATTTTTGACATTTAGCATTGTGACATTTGTCATTTGACATCTTGGACATTTGCCATCTTGAAATTTGTCATTTTTGACATTTTTCATGGTTACACTTATCATTTTTGACATTTAGCATTATGACATTTGTCAGTTTTGACATTTGCCATTTTAAAATTTGTCATTTTTGACATTTTTCATGGTGACACTTTTCATTTTTGACATTTAGCATTGTGACATTTGTCATTTGACATCTTTGACATTTGCCATCTTGAAATTTGTCATTTTTGACATTTTTTATGGTGACACTTTTCATTTTTGACATTTAGCATTGTGACATTTGTCATTTGACATCTTTGACATTTGCCATCTTGAAATTTGTCATTTTTGACATTTAGCATTGTGACATTTGTCATTTGACATCTTGGACATTTGCCATCTTGAAATTTGTTATTTTTGACATTTTTCATGGTGACACTTATCATTTTTGACATTTAGCATTGTGAAATTTGTCATTTGACATCTTTGACATTTGCCATCTTGAAATTTGTTATTTTTGACATTTTTCTTGGTGACACTTTTCATTTTTGACATTTAGCTTTGTGACATTTGTCATTTGACATCTTTGACATTTGCAATCTTGAAATTTGTCATTTTTGACATTTAGCATTGTGACATTTGTCATTTGACATCTTGGACATTTGCCATCTTGAAATTTGTCATTTTTGACATTTTTCATGGTGACACTTATCATTTTTGACATTTAGCATTGTGACATTTGTCAGTTTTGACATTTGCCATCTTGAAATTTGTCATTTTTGACATTTTTCATGGTGACACTTTTCATTTTTGACATTTAGCATTGTGACATTTGTCATTTGACATCTTTGACATTTGCCATCTTGAAATTTGTCATTTTTGACATTTTTCATGGTGACACTTTTCATTTTTGACATTTAGCATTGTGACATTTGTCATTTGACATCTTTGACATTTGCCATCTTGAAATTTGTCTTTTTTGACATTTAGCATTGTGACATTTGTCATTTGACATCTTGGACATTTGCCATCTTGAAATTTGTCATTTTTGACATTTTTCATGGTGACACTTATCATTTTTGACATTTAGCATTATGACATTTGTCAGTTTTGACATTTGCCATTTTAAAATTTGTCATTTTTGACATTTTTCATGGTGACACTTTTCATTTTTGACATTTAGCATTGTGGCATTTGTCATTTGACATCTTTGACATTTGCCATCTTGAAATTTGTTATTTTTGACATTTTTCATGGTGACACTTTTCATTTTGGACATTTAGCATTGTGACATTTGTCATTTGACCTCTTTGACATTTGCCATCTTGAAATTTGTCATTTTTGACATTTTTCATGGTGACACTTTTCATTTTTGACATTTAGCATTGTGACATTTGTCATTTGACATCTTTGACATTTGCCATCTTGAAATTTGTTATTTTTGACATTTTTCATGGTGACACTTTTTATTTTTGACATTTAGCATTGTGACATTTGTCATTTACATCTTTGACATTTGCCATCTTGAAATTTGTCATTTTTGACATTTTTCATGATGACACTTTTCATTTTTGACATTTAGCATTGTGATATTTGTCATTTGACATCTTTGACATTTGCCATCTTGAAATTTGTTATTTTTGACATTTTTCATGGTGACACTTTTCATTTTTGACATTTAGCATTGTGACATTTTTCATTTGACATCTTTGACATTTGCCATCTTTGACATTTGCCATCTTGAAATTGGTCATTTTTGACATTTAGCATTGTGACATTTGTCATTTGACATCTTGGACATTTGCCATCTTGAAATTTGTCATTTTTGACATTTTTCAGGGTGACACTTATTATTTTTGACATTTAGCATTGTGACATTTGTCAGTTTTGACATTTGCCATCTTGAAATTTGTCATTTTTGACATTTTTCATGGTGACACTTTTCATTTTTGACTTTTAGCATTGTGACATTTGTCATTTGACATCTTGGACATTTGCCATCTTGAAATTTGTCATTTTTGACATTTTTCATGGTGACACTTATCATTTTTGACATTTAGCATTATGACATTTGTCAGTTTTGACATTTGCCATCTTAAAATTTGTCATTTTTGACATTTTTCATGGTAACACTTTTCATTTTTGACATTTAGCATTGTGACATTTGTCATTTGACATCTTTGACATTTGCCATCTTGAAATTTGTTATTTTTGACATTTTTCATGGTGACACTTTTCATTTTTGACATTTAGCATTGTGACATTTGTCATTTGACATCTTTGACATTTGCCATCTTGAAATTTGTCATTTTTGACATTTAGCATTGTGACATTTGTCATTTGACATCTTGGACATTCGCCATCTTGAAATTTGTCATTTTTGACATTTTTCATGGTGACACTTATCATTTTGGACATTTAGCATTATGACATTTGTCAGTTTTGACATTTGCCATTTTAAAATTTGTCATTTTTGACATTTTTCATGGTGACACTTTTCATTTTTGACATTTAGCATTGTGACATTTGTCATTTGACATCTTTGACATTTGCCATCTTGAAATTTGTTATTTTTGACATTTTTCATGGTGACACTTTTCATTTTTGACATTTAGCATTGTGACATTTGTCATTTGACCTCTTTGACATTTGCCATCTTAAAATTTGTCATTTTTGACATTTTTCATGGTGACACTTTTCATTTTTGACATTTAGCATTGTGACATTTGTCATTTGACATCTTTGACATTTGCCATCTTGAAATTTGTTATTTTTGACATTTTTCATGGTGACACTTTTCATTTTTGACATTTAGCATTGTGACATTTGTCATTTGACATCTTTGACATTTGCCATCTTGAAATTTGTCATTTTTGACATTTTTCATGATGACACTTTTCATTTTTGACATTTAGCATTGTGATATTTGTCATTTGACATCTTTGACATTTGCCATCTTGAAATTTGTTATTTTTGACATTTCTCATGGTGACACTTTTCATTTTTGACATTTAGCATTGTGACATTTTTCATTTGACATCTTTGACATTTGCCATCTTTGACATTTGCCATCTTTGACATTTGCCATCTTGAAATTTGTCATTTTTGACATTTAGCATTGTGACATTTGTCATTTGACATCTTGGACATTTGCCATCTTGAAATTTGTCATTTTTGACATTTTTCATGGTGACACTTATTATTTTTGACATTTAGCATTGTGACATTTGTCAGTTTTGACATTTGCCATCTTGAAATTTGTCATTTTTGACATTTTTCATGGTGACACTTTTCATTTTTAACTTTTAGCATTGTGACATTTGTCATTTGACATCTTTGACATTTGCCATCTTGAAATTTGTTATTTTTGACATTTTATGGTGACACTTTTCATTTTTGACATTTAGCATTGTGACAATTGTCATTTGACATCTTTGACATTTGCCATCTTGAAATTTGTCATTTTTGACATTTTTCATGGTGACACTTTTCATTTTTGACATTTAGCATTGTGACATTTGTCATTTGACATCTTTGACATTTGCCATCTTGAAATTTGTCATTTTTGACATTAAGCATTGTGACATTTGTCATTTGACATCGTGGACATTTGCCATCTTGAAATTTGTCATTTTTGACATTTTTCATGGTGACACTTATCATTTTTGACATTTAGCATTATGACATTTGTCAGTTTTGACATTTGCCATCTTAAAATTTGTCATTTTTGACATTTTTCATGGTAACACTTTTCATTTTTGACATTTAGCATTGTGACATTTGTCATTTGACATCTTTGACATTTGCCATCTTGAAATTTGTTATTTTTGACATTTTTCATGGTGACACTTTTCATTTTTGACATTTAGCATTGTGACATTTGTCATTTGACATCTTTGACATTTGCCATCTTGAAATTTGTCATTTTTGACATTTAGCATTGTGACATTTGTCATTTGACATCTTGGACATTCGCCATCTTGAAATTTGTCATTTTTGACATTTTTCATGGTGACACTTATCATTTTGGACATTTAGCATTATGACATTTGTCAGTTTTGACATTTGCCATTTTAAAATTTGTCATTTTTGACATTTTTCATGGTGACACTTTTCATTTTTGACATTTAGCATTGTGACATTTGTCATTTGACATCTTTGACATTTGCCATCTTGAAATTTGTTATTTTTGACATTTTTCATGGTGACACTTTTCATTTTTGACATTTAGCATTGTGACATTTGTCATTTGACCTCTTTGACATTTGCCATCTTGAAATTTGTCATTTTTGACATTTTTCATGGTGACACTTTTTATTTTTGACATTTAGCATTGTGACATTTGTCATTTGACATCTTTGACATTTGCCATCTTGAAATTTGTTATTTTTGACATTTTTCATGGTGACACTTTTCATTTTTGACATTTAGCATTGTGACATTTGTCATTTGACCTCTTTGACATTTGCCATCTTGAAATTTGTCATTTTTGACATTTTTCATGATGACACTTTTCATTTTTGACATTTAGCATTGTGATATTTGTCATTTGACATCTTTGACATTTGCCATCTTGAAATTTGTTATTTTTGACATTTCTCATGGTGACACTTTTCATTTTTGACATTTAGCATTGTGACATTTTTCATTTGACATCTTTGACATTTGCCATCTTTGACATTTGCCATCTTTGACATTTGCCATCTTGAAATTTGTCATTTTTGACATTTAGCATTGTGACATTTGTCATTTGACATCTTGGACATTTGCCATCTTGAAATTTGTCATTTTTGACATTTTTCATGGTGACACTTATTATTTTTGACATTTAGCATTGTGACATTTGTCAGTTTTGACATTTGCCATCTTGAAATTTGTCATTTTTGACATTTTTCATGGTGACACTTTTCATTTTTAACTTTTAGCATTGTGACATTTGTCATTTGACATCTTTGACATTTGCCATCTTGAAATTTGTTATTTTTGACATTTTATGGTGACACTTTTCATTTTTGACATTTAGCATTGTGACAATTGTCATTTGACATCTTTGACATTTGCCATCTTGAAATTTGTCATTTTTGACATTTTTCATGGTGACACTTTTCATTTTTGACATTTAGCATTGTGACATTTGTCATTTGACATCTTTGACATTTGCCATCTTGAAATTTGTCATTTTTGACATTAAGCATTGTGACATTTGTCATTTGACATCGTGGACATTTGCCATCTTGAAATTTGTCATTTTTGACATTTTTCATGGTGACACTTATCATTTTTGACATTTAGCATTATGACATTTGTCAGTTTTGACATTTGCCATCTTAAAATTTGTTATTTTTGACATTTTTCATGGTGACACTTTTCATTTTTGACATTTAGCATTGTGACATTTGTCATTTGACATCTTTGACATTTGCCATCTTGAAATTTGTTATTTTTGACATTTTTCATGGTGACACTTTTCATTTTTGACATTTAGCATTGTGACATTTGTCATTTGACATCTTTGACATTTGCCATCTTGAAATTTGTTATTTTTGACATTTTTCATGGTGACACTTTTCATTTTTGACATTTAGCATTGTGACATTTGTCATTTGACCTCTTTGACATTTGCCATCTTGAAATTTGTCATTTTTGACATTTTTCATGGTGACACTTTTCATTTTTGACATTTAGCATTGTGACATTTGTCATTTGACATCTTTGACATTTGCCATCTTGAAATTTGTTATTTTTGACATTTTTCATGGTGACACTTTTCATTTTTGACATTTAGCATTGTGACATTTGTCATTTGACATCTTTGACATTTGCCATCTTGAAATTTGTCATTTTTGACATTTTTCATGATGACACTTTTCATTTTTGACATTTAGCATTGTGATATTTGTCATTTGACATCTTTGACATTTGCCATCTTGAAATTTGTTATTTTTGACATTTCTCATGGTGACACTTTTCATTTTTGACATTTAGCATTGTGACATTTTTCATTTGACATCTTTGACATTTGCCATCTTTGACATTTGCCATCTTTGACATTTGCCATCTTGAAATTTGTCATTTTTGACATTTAGCATTGTGACATTTGTCATTTGACATCTTGGACATTTGCCATCTTGAAATTTGTCATTTTTGACATTTTTCATGGTGACACTTATTATTTTTGACATTTAGCATTGTGACATTTGTCAGTTTTGACATTTGCCATCTTGAAATTTGTCATTTTTGACATTTTTCATGGTGACACTTTTCATTTTTAACTTTTAGCATTGTGACATTTGTCATTTGACATCTTTGACATTTGCCATCTTGAAATTTGTTATTTTTGACATTTTATGGTGACACTTTTCATTTTTGACATTTAGCATTGTGACAATTGTCATTTGACATCTTTGACATTTGCCATCTTGAAATTTGTCATTTTTGACATTTTTCATGGTGACACTTTTCATTTTTGACATTTAGCATTGTGACATTTGTCATTTGACATCTTTGACATTTGCCATCTTGAAATTTGTCATTTTTGACATTAAGCATTGTGACATTTGTCATTTGACATCGTGGACATTTGCCATCTTGAAATTTGTCATTTTTGACATTTTTCATGGTGACACTTATCATTTTTGACATTTAGCATTATGACATTTGTCAGTTTTGACATTTGCCATCTTAAAATTTGTCATTTTTGACGTTTTTCATGGTAACACTTTTCATTTTTGACATTTAGCATTGTGACATTTGTCATTTGACATCTTTGACATTTGCCATCTTGAAATTTGTTATTTTTGACATTTTTCATGGTGACACTTTTCATTTTTGACATTTAGCATTGTGACATTTGTCATTTGACATCTTTGACATTTGCCATCTTGAAATTTGTCATTTTTGACATTTAGCATTGTGACATTTGTCATTTGACATCTTGGACATTCGCCATCTTGAAATTTGTCATTTTTGACATTTTTCATGGTGACACTTATCATTTTGGACATTTAGCATTATGACATTTGTCAGTTTTGACATTTGCCATTTTAAAATTTGTCATTTTTGACATTTTTCATGGTGACACTTTTCATTTTTGACATTTAGCATTGTGACATTTGTCATTTGACATCTTTGACATTTGCCATCTTGAAATTTGTTATTTTTGACATTTTTCATGATGACACTTTTCATTTTTGACATTTAGCATTGTGATATTTGTCATTTGACATCTTTGACATTTGCCATCTTGAAATTTGTTATTTTTGACATTTTTCATAGTGACACTTTTCATTTTTGACATTTAGCATTGTGACATTTTTCATTTGACATCTTTGACATTTGCCATCTTGAAATTTGTCATTTTTGACATTTAGCATTGTGACATTTGTCATTTGACATCTTGGACATTTGCCATCTTGAAATTTGTCATTTTTGACATTTTTCATGGTGACACTTATTATTTTTGACATTTAGCATTGTGACATTTGTCAGTTTTGACATTTGCCATCTTGAAATTTGTCATTTTTGACATTTTTCATGGTGACACTTTTCATTTTTGACTTTTAGCATTGTGACATTTGTCATTTGACATCTTTGACATTTGCCATCTTGAAATTTGTTATTTTTGACATTTTTCATGGTGACACTTTTCATTTTTGACATTTAGCATTGTGACATTTGTCATTTGACATCTTTGACATTTGCCATCTTGAAATTTGTCATTTTTGACATTTTTCATGGTGACACTTATCATTTTTGACATTTAGCATTGTGAAATTTGTCATTTGACATCTTTGACATTTGCCATCTTGAAATTTGTTATTTTTGACATTTTTCTTTTTGACACTTTTCATTTTTGACATTTAGCTTTGTGACATTTGTCATTTGACATCTTTGACATTTGCCATCTTGAAATTTGTCATTTTTGACATTTAGCATTGTGACATTTGTCATTTGACATCTTGGACATTTGCCATCTTGAAATTTGTCATTTTTGACATTTTTCATGGTGACACTTATCATTTTTGACATTTAGCATTGTGACATTTGTCAGTTTTGACATTTGCCATCTTGAAATTTGTCATTTTTGACATTTTTCATGGTGACACTTTTCATTTTTGACATTTAGCATTGTGACATTTGTCATTTGACATCTTTGACATTTGCCATCTTGAAATTTGTTATTTTTGACATTTTTCATGGTGACACTTTTCATTTTTGACATTTAGCATTGTGACATTTGTCATTTGACATCTTTGACATTTGCCATCTTGAAATTTGTCATTTTTGACATTTTTCATGGTGACACTTTTCATTTTTGATATTTAGCATTGTGACATTTGTCATTTGACATCGTTGACATTTGCCATCTTGAAATTTGTTATTTTTGACATTTAGCATTGTGACATTTGTCATTTGACATCTTGGACATTTGCCATCTTGAAATTTGTCATTTTTGACATTTTTCATGGTGACACTTATTATTTTTGACATTTAGCATTATGATATTTGTCAGTTTTGACATTTGCCATTTTAAAATTTGTCATTTTTGACATTTTTCATGGTGACACTTTTCATTTTTGACATTTAGCATTGTGACATTTGTCATTTGACATCTTTGACATTTGCCATCTTGAAATTTGTTATTTTTGACATTTTTCATGGTGACACTTTTCATTTTTGACATTTAGCATTGTGACATTTGTCATTTGACATCTTTGACATTTGCCATCTTGAAATTTGTCATTTTTGACATTTTTCATGGTGACACTTTTCATTTTTGACATTTAGCATTGTGACACTTGTCATTTGACATCTTTGACATTTGCCATATTGAAATTTGTTATTTTTGACATTTTTCATTGTGACACTTTTCATTTTTGACATTTAGCATTGTGACATTTGTCATTTGACATCTTTGACATTTGCCATCTTGAAATTTGTCATTTTTGACATTTTTCATGATGACACTTTTCATTTTTGACATTTAGCATTGTGATATTTGTCATTTGACATCTTTGACATTTGCCATCTTGAAATTTGTTATTTTTGACATTTTTCATGGTGACACTTTTCATTTTTGACATTTAGCATTGTGACATTTTTCATTCGACATCTTTGACATTTGCCATCTTGAAATTTGTCATTTTTGACATTTAGCATTGTGACATTTGTCATTTGACATCTTGGACATTTGCCATCTTGAAATTTGTCATTTTTGACATTTTTCATGGTGACACTTATTATTTTTGACATTTAGCATTGTGACATTTGTCAGTTTTGACATTTGCCATCTTGAAATTTGTCATTTTTGACATTTTTCATGGTGACACTTTTCATTTTTGACTTTTAGCATTGTGACATTTGTCATTTGACATCTTTGACATTTGCCATCTTGAAATTTGTTATTTTTGACATTTTTCATGGTGACACTTTTCATTTTTGACATTTAGCATTGTGACATTTGTCATTTGACATCTTTGACATTTGCCATCTTGAAATTTGTCATTTTTGACATTTTTCATGGTGACACTTTTCATTTTTGACATTTAGCATTGTGACATTTGTCATTTGACATCTTTGACATTTGCCATCTTGAAATTTGTCATTTTTGACATTAAGCATTGTGACATTTGTCATTTGACATCGTGGACATTTGCCATCTTGAAATTTGTCATTTTTGACATTTTTCATGGTGACACTTATCATTTTTGACATTTAGCATTATGACATTTGTCAGTTTTGACATTTGCCATCTTAAAATTTGTCATTTTTGACATTTTTCATGGTGACACTTTTCATTTTTGACATTTAGCATTGTGACATTTGTCATTTAACATCTTTGACATTTGCCATCTTGAAATTTGTTATTTTTGACATTTTTCATGGTGACACTTTTCATTTTTGACATTTAGCATTGTGACATTTGTCATTTGACATCTTGGACATTTGATATCTTGAAATTTGTCATTTTTGACATTTTTCATGGTGACACTTATCATTTTTGACATTTAGCATTATGACATTTGTCAGTTTTGACATTTGCCATCTTAAAATTTGTCATTTTTGACATTTTTCATGGTGACACTTTTCATTTTTGACATTTAGCATTGTGACATTTGTCATTTGACATCTTTGACATTTGCTATCTTGAAATTTGTTATTTTTGACATTTTTCATGGTGACACTTTTCATTTTTGACATTTAGCATTGTGACATTTGTCATCTTTGACATTTGCCATCTTGAAATTTGTCATTTTTGACATTTTTCATGATGACACTTTTCATTTTTGACATTTAGCATTGTGATATTTGTCATTTGACATCTTTGACATTTGCCATCTTGAAATTTGTTATTTTTGACATTTTTCATGGTGACACTTTTCATTTTTGACATTTAGCATTGTGACATTTTTCATTTGACATCTTTGACATTTGCCATCTTGAAATTTGTCATTTTTGACATTTAGCATTGTGACATTTGTCATTTGACATCTTGGACATTTGCCATCTTGAAATTTGTCATTTTTGACATTTTTTATGGTGACACTTATTATTTTTGACATTTAGCATTGTGACATTTGTCAGTTTTGACATTTGCCATCTTGAAATTTGTCATTTTTGACATTTTTCATGGTGACACTTTTCATTTTTGACTTTTAGCATTGTGACATTTGTCATTTGACATCTTTGACATTTGCCATCTTGAAATTTGTTATTTTTGACATTTTTCATGGTGACACTTTTCATTTTTGACTTTTAGCCTTGTGACATTTGTCATTTGACATCTTTGACATTTGCCATCTTGAAATTTGTCATTTTTGACATTTTTCATGGTGACACTTTTCATTTTTGACATTTAGCATTGTGACATTTGTCATTTGACATCTTTGACATTTGCCATCTTGAAATTTGTTATTTTTGACATTTTTCATGGTGACACTTTTCATTTTTGACATTTAGCATTGTGACATTTGTCATTTGACATCTTGGACATTTGCCATCTTGAAATTTGTCATTTTTGACATTTTTCATGGTGACACTTATCATTTTTGACATTTAGCATTGTGACATTTGTCAGTTTTGACATCTTTGACATTTGCCATCTTGAAATTTGTTATTTTTGACATTTTTTATGGTGACACTTTTCATTTTTGACATTTAGCATTGTGACATTTGTCATTTGACATCTTTGACATTTGCCATCTGGAAATTTGTCATTTTTGACATTTTTTATGGTGACACTTTTCATTTTTAACATTTAGCATTGTGACATTTGTCATTTAACATCTTTGACATTTGCCATCTTGAAATTTGTCATTTTTGACATTTAGCATTGTGACATTTGTCATTTGACATCTTGGACATTTGCCATCTTGAAATTTGTTATTTTTGACATTTTTCATGGTGACACTTATAATTTTTGACATTTAGCATTGTGAAATTTGTCATTTGACATCTTTGACATTTGCCATCTTGAAATTTGTTATTTTTGACATTTTTCTTGGTGACACTTTTCATTTTTGACATTTAGCTTTGTGACATTTGTCATTTGACATCTTTGACATTTGCCATCTTGAAATTTGTCATTTTTGACATTTAGCATTGTGAAATTTGTCATTTGACATCTTTGACATTTGGCATCTTGAAATTTGTTATTTTTGACATTTTTCTTGGTGACATTTTTCATTTTTGACATTTAGCATTGTGACATTTGTCATTTGACATCTTTGACATTTGCCATCTTGAAATTTGTTATTTTTGACATTTTTCATGGTGACACTTTTCATTTTTGACATTTAGCATTGTGACATTTGTCATTTGACATCTTGGACATTTGCCATCTTGAAATTTGTCATTTTTGACATTTTTCATGGTGACACTTATCATTTTTGACATTTAGCATTATGACATTTGTCAGTTTTGACATTTGCCATCTTAAAATTTGTCATTTTTGACATTTTTCATGGTGACACTTTTCATTTTTGACATTTAGCATTGTGACATTTGTCATTTGACATCTTTGACATTTGCCATCTTGAAATTTGTTATTTTTGACATTTTTCATGGTGACACTTTTCATTTTTGACATTTAGCATTGTGACATTTGTCATTTGACATCTTTGACATTTGCTATCTTGAAATTTGTCATTTTTGACATTTTTCATGATGACACTTTTCATTTTTGACATTTAGCATTGTGATATTTGTCATTTGACTTCTTTGACATTTGCTATCTTGAAATTTGTTATTTTTGACATTTTTCATGGTGACACTTTTCATTTTTGACATTTAGCATTGTGACATTTTTCATTTGACATCTTTGACATTTGCCATCTTGAAATTTGTCATTTTTGACATTTAGCATTGTGACATTTGTCATTTGACAGCTTGGACATTTTCCATCTTGAAATTTGTCATTTTTGACATTTTTCATGGTGACACTTATTATTTTTGACATTTAGCATTGTGACATTTGCCATCTTGATATTTGTCATTTTTGACATTTTTCATGGTGACACTTTCCATTTTTGACTTTTAGCATTGTGACATTTGTCATTTGACATCTTTGACATTTGCCATCTTGAAATTTGTTATTTTTGACATTTTTCATGGTGACGCTTTTCATTTTTGACATTTAGCATTGTGACATTTGTCATTTGACATCTTTGACATTTGCCATCTTGAAATTTGTCATTTTTGACATTTTTCATGGTGACACTTTTCATTTTTGACATTTAGCATTGTGACATTTGTCATTTGACATCTTTGACATTTGCCATCTTGAAATTTGTTATTTTTGACATTTTTCATGGTGACACTTTTCATTTTTGACATTTAGCATTGTGACATTTGTCATTTGACATCTTGGACATTTGCCATCTTGAAATTTGTCATTTTTGACATTTTTCATGGTTACACTTATTATTTTTGACATTTAGCATTGTGACATTTGTCAGTTTTGACATCTTTGACATTTGCCATTTTGAAATTTGTTATTTTTGACATTTTTTATAGTGACACTTTTCATTTTTGACATTTAGCATTGTGACATTTGTCATTTGACATCTTTGACATTTGCCGTCTTGAAATTTGTCATTTTTGACATTTTTTATGGTGACACTTTTCCTTTTTGACATTTAGCATTGTGACATTTGTCATTTGACATCTTTGACATTTGCCATCTTGAACTTTGTCATTTTTGACATTTAGCATTGTGACATTTGTCATTTGACATCTTGGACATTTGCCATCTTGAAATTTGTTATTTTTGACATTTTTCATGGTGACACTTATCATTTTTGACATTTAGCATTGTGAAATTTGTCATTTGACATCTTTGACATTTGCCATCTTGAAATTTGTTATTTTTGACATTTTTCTTGGTGACACTTTTCATTTTTGACATTTGTCATTTGACATCTTGGACATTTGCCATCTTGAAATTTGTCATTTTTGACATTTTTCATGGTTACACTTATTATTTTTGACATTTAGCATTGTGACATTTGTCAGTTTTGACATCTTTGACATTTGCCATTTTGAAATTTGTTATTTTTGACATTTTTTATGGTGACACTTTTCATTTTTGACATTTAGCATTGTGACATTTGTCATTTGACATCTTTGACATTTGCCATCTTGAAATTTGTCATTTTTGACATTTTTTATGGTGACACTTATCATTTTTGACATTTAGCATTGTGACATTTGTCATTTGACATCTTTGACATTTGCCATCTTGAAATTTGTCATTTTTGACATTTAGCATTGTGACATTTGTCATTTGACATCTTGGACATTTGCCATCTTGAAATTTGTTATTTTTGACATTTTTCATGGTGACCCTTATCATTTTTGACATTTAGCATTGTGAAATTTGTCATTTGACATCTTTGACATTTGCCATCTTGAAATTTGTCATTTTTGACATTTTTTATGGTGACACTTATTATTTTTGACATTTAGCATTGTGACATTTGTCAGTTTTGACATTTGCCATCTTGAAATTTGTCATTTTTGACATTTTTCATGGTGACACTTTTCATTTTTGACTTTTAGCATTGTGACATTTGTCATTTGACATCTTTGACATTTGCCATCTTGAAATTTGTTATTTTTGACATTTTTCATGGTGACACTTTTCATTTTTGACTTTTAGCATTGTGACATTTGTCATTTGACATCTTTGACATTTGCCATCTTGAAATTTGTCATTTTTGACATTTTTCATGGTGACACTTTTCATTTTTGACATTTAGCATTGTGACATTTGTCATTTGACATCTTTGACATTTGCCATCTTGAAATTTGTCATTTTTGACATTTTTCATGGTGACACTTTTCATTTTTGACTTTTAGCATTGTGACATTTGTCATTTGACATCTTTGACATTTGCCATCTTGAAATTTGTTATTTTTGACATTTTTTATGGTGACACTTTTCATTTTTGACATTTAGCATTGTGACATTTGTCATTTGACATCTTTGACATTTGCCATCTTGAAATTTGTCATTTTTGACATTTTTTATGGTGACACTTTTCATTTTTGACATTTAGCATTGTGACATTTGTCATTTGACATCTTTGACATTTGCCATCTTGAAATTTGTCATTTTTGACATTTAGCATTGTGACATTTGTCATTTGACATCTTGGACATTTGCCATCTTGAAATTTGTTATTTTTGACATTTTTCATGGTGACACTTATCATTTTTGACATTTAGCATTGTGAAATTTGTCATTTGACATCTTTGACATTTGCCATCTTGAAATTTGTTATTTTTGACATTTTTCTTGGTGACACTTTTCATTTTTGACATTTAGCTTTGTGACATTTGTCATTTGACATCTTTGACATTTGCCATCTTGAAATTTGTCATTTTTGACATTTAGCATTGTGAAATTTGTCATTTGACATCTTTGACATTTGCCATCTTGAAATTTGTTATTTTTGACATTTTTCTTGGTGACATTTTTCATTTTTGACATTTAGCATTGTGACATTTGTCATTTGACATCTTTGACATTTGCCATCTTGAAATTTGTTATTTTTGACATTTTTTATGGTGACACTTTTCATTTTTGACATTTAGCATTGTGACATTTGTCATTTGACATCTTGGACATTTGCCATCTTGAAATTTGTCATTTTTGACATTTTTCATGGTGACACTTATCATTTTTGACATTAAGCATTATGACATTTGTCAGTTTTGACATTTGCCATCTTAAAATTTGTCATTTTTGACATTTTTCATGGTGACACTTTTCATTTTTGACATTTAGCATTGTGACATTTGTCATTTGACATTTTTGACATTTGCCATCTTAAAATTTGTTATTTTTGACATTTTTCATGGTGACACTTTTCATTTTTGACATTTAGCATTGTGACATTTGTCATTTGACATCTTTGACATTTGCTATCTTGAAATTTGTCATTTTTGACATTTTTCATGATGACACTTTTCATTTTTGACATTTAGCATTGTGATATTTGTCATTTGACTTCTTTGACATTTGCTATCTTGAAATTTGTTATTTTTGACATTTTTCATGGTGACACTTTTCATTTTTGACATTTAGCATTGTGACATTTTTCATTTGACATCTTTGACATTTGCCATCTTGAAATTTGTCATTTTTGACATTTAGCATTGTGACATTTGTCATTTGACAGCTTGGACATTTTCCATCTTGAAATTTGTTATTTTTGACATTTTTCATGGTGACACTTATTATTTTTGACATTTAGCATTGTGACATTTGCCATCTTGAAATTTGTCATTTTTGACATTTTTCATGGTGACACTTTCCATTTTTGACTTTTAGCATTGTGACATTTGTCATTTGACATCTTTGACATTTGCCATCTTGAAATTTGTTATTTTTGACATTTTTCATGTTGACGCTTTTCATTTTTGACATTTAGCATTGTGACATTTGTCATTTGACATCTTTGACATTTGCCATCTTGAAATTTGTCATTTTTGACATTTTTCATGGTGACACTTTTCATTTTTGACATTTAGCATTGTGACATTTGTCATTTGACATCTTTGACATTTGCCATCTTGAAATTTGTTATTTTTGACATTTTTCATGGTGACACTTTTCATTTTTGACATTTAGCATTGTGACATTTGTCATTTGACATCTTTGACATTTGCCATCTTGAAATTTGTTATTTTTGACATTTTTCATGGTGACACTTTTCATTTTTGACATTTAGCATTGTGACATTTGTCATTTGACATCTTTGACATTTGCTATCTTGAAATTTGTCATTTTTGACATTTTTAATGATGACACTTTTCATTTTTGACATTTAGCATTGTGATATTTGTCATTTGACTTCTTTGACATTTGCTATCTTGAAATTTGTTATTTTTGACATTTTTCATGTTGACGCTTTTCATTTTTGACATTTAGCATTGTGACATTTGTCATTTGACATCTTTGACATTTGCCATCTTGAAATTTGTCATTTTTGACATTTTTCATGGTGACACTTTTCATTTTTGACATTTAGCATTGTGACATTTGTCATTTGACATCTTTGACATTTGCCATCTTGAAATTTGTTATTTTTGACATTTTTCATGGTGACACTTTTCATTTTTGACATTTAGCATTGTGACATTTGTCATTTGACATCTTTGACATTTGCCATCTTGAAATTTGTTATTTTTGACATTTTTCATGGTGACACTTTTCATTTTTGACATTTAGCATTGTGACATTTGTCATTTGACATCTTTGACATTTGCTATCTTGAAATTTGTCATTTTTGACATTTTTCATGATGACACTTTTCATTTTTGACATTTAGCATTGTGATATTTGTCATTTGACTTCTTTGACATTTGCTATCTTGAAATTTGTTATTTTTGACATTTTTCATGGTGACACTTTTCATTTTTGACATTTAGCATTGTGACATTTTTCATTTGACATCTTTGACATTTGCCATCTTGAAATTTGTCATTTTTGACATTTAGCATTGTGACATTTGTCATTTGACAGCTTGGACATTTTCCATCTTGAAATTTGTCATTTTTGACATTTTTCATGGTGACACTTATTATTTTTGACATTTAGCATTGTGACATTTGCCATCTTGATATTTGTCATTTTTGACATTTTTCATGGTGACACTTTCCATTTTTGACTTTTAGCATTGTGACATTTGTCATTTGACATCTTTGACATTTGCCATCTTGAAATTTGTTATTTTTGACATTTTTCATGGTGACGCTTTTCATTTTTGACATTTAGCATTGTGACATTTGTCATTTGACATCTTTGACATTTGCCATCTTGAAATTTGTCATTTTTGACATTTTTCATGGTGACACTTTTCATTTTTGACATTTAGCATTGTGACATTTGTCATTTGACATCTTTGACATTTGCCATCTTGAAATTTGTTATTTTTGACATTTTTCATGGTGACACTTTTCATTTTTGACATTTAGCATTGTGACATTTGTCATTTGACATCTTGGACATTTGCCATCTTGAAATTTGTCATTTTTGACATTTTTCATGGTTACACTTATTATTTTTGACATTTAGCATTGTGACATTTGTCAGTTTTGACATCTTTGACATTTGCCATTTTGAAATTTGTTATTTTTGACATTTTTTATGGTGACACTTTTCATTTTTGACATTTAGCATTGTGACATTTGTCATTTGACATCTTTGACATTTGCCATCTTGAAATTTGTCATTTTTGACATTTTTTATGGTGACACTTTTCATTTTTGACATTTAGTATTGTGACATTTGTCATTTGACATCTTTGACATTTGCCATCTTGAAATTTGTCATTTTTGACATTTAGCATTGTGACATTTGTCATTTGACATCTTGGACATTTGCCATCTTGAAATTTGTTATTTTTGACATTTTTCATGGTGACACTTATCATTTTTGACATTTAGCATTGTGAAATTTGTCATTTGACATCTTTGACATTTGCCATCTTGAAATTTGTTATTTTTGACATTTTTCTTGGTGACACTTTTCATTTTTGACATTTGTCATTTGACATCTTGGACATTTGCCATCTTGAAATTTGTCATTTTTGACATTTTTCATGGTTACACTTATTATTTTTGACATTTAGCATTGTGACATTTGTCAGTTTTGACATCTTTGACATTTGCCATTTTGAAATTTGTTATTTTTGACATTTTTTATGGTGACACTTTTCATTTTTGACATTTAGCATTGTGACATTTGTCATTTGACATCTTTGACATTTGCCATCTTGAAATTTGTCATTTTTGACATTTTTTATGGTGACACTTATCATTTTTGACATTTAGCATTGTGACATTTGTCATTTGACATCTTTGACATTTGCCATCTTGAAATTTGTCATTTTTGACATTTAGCATTGTGACATTTGTCATTTGACATCTTGGACATTTGCCATCTTGAAATTTGTTATTTTTGACATTTTTCATGGTGACCCTTATCATTTTTGACATTTAGCATTGTGAAATTTGTCATTTGACATCTTTGACATTTGCCATCTTGAAATTTGTCATTTTTGACATTTTTTATGGTGACACTTATAATTTTTGACATTTAGCATTGTGACATTTGTCAGTTTTGACATTTGCCATCTTGAAATTTGTCATTTTTGACATTTTTCATGGTGACACTTTTCATTTTTGACTTTTAGCATTGTGACATTTGTCATTTGACATCTTTGACATTTGCCATCTTGAAATTTGTTATTTTTGACATTTTTCATGGTGACACTTTTCATTTTTGACTTTTAGCATTGTGACATTTGTCATTTGACATCTTTGACATTTGCCATCTTGAAATTTGTCATTTTTGACATTTTTCATGGTGACACTTTTCATTTTTGACATTTAGCATTGTGACATTTGTCATTTGACATCTTTGACATTTGCCATCTTGAAATTTGTCATTTTTGACATTTTTCATGGTGACACTTTTCATTTTTGACTTTTAGCATTGTGACATTTGTCATTTGACATCTTTGACATTTGCCATCTTGAAATTTGTTATTTTTGACATTTTTTATGGTGACACTTTTCATTTTTGACATTTAGCATTGTGACATTTGTCATTTGACATCTTTGACATTTGCCATCTTGAAATTTGTCATTTTTGACATTTTTTATGGTGACACTTTTCATTTTTGACATTTAGCATTGTGACATTTGTCATTTGACATCTTTGACATTTGCCATCTTGAAATTTGTCATTTTTGACATTTAGCATTGTGACATTTGTCATTTGACATCTTGGACATTTGCCATCTTGAAATTTGTTATTTTTGACATTTTTCATGGTGACACTTATCATTTTTGACATTTAGCATTGTGAAATTTGTCATTTGACATCTTTGACATTTGCCATCTTGAAATTTGTTATTTTTGACATTTTTCATGGTGACGCTTTTCATTTTTGACATTTAGCATTGTGACATTTGTCATTTGACATCTTTGACATTTGCCATCTTGAAATTTGTCATTTTTGACATTTTTTATGGTGACACTTTTCATTTTTGACATTTAGTATTGTGACATTTGTCATTTGACATCTTTGACATTTGCCATCTTGAAATTTGTCATTTTTGACATTTAGCATTGTGACATTTGTCATTTGACATCTTGGACATTTGCCATCTTGAAATTTGTTATTTTTGACATTTTTCATGGTGACACTTATCATTTTTGACATTTAGCATTGTGAAATTTGTCATTTGACATCTTTGACATTTGCCATCTTGAAATTTGTTATTTTTGACATTTTTCTTGGTGACACTTTTCATTTTTGACATTTGTCATTTGACATCTTGGACATTTGCCATCTTGAAATTTGTCATTTTTGACATTTTTCATGGTTACACTTATTATTTTTGACATTTAGCATTGTGACATTTGTCAGTTTTGACATCTTTGACATTTGCCATTTTGAAATTTGTTATTTTTGACATTTTTTATGGTGACACTTTTCATTTTTGACATTTAGCATTGTGACATTTGTCATTTGACATCTTTGACATTTGCCATCTTGAAATTTGTCATTTTTGACATTTTTTATGGTGACACTTTTCATTTTTGACATTTAGTATTGTGACATTTGTCATTTGACATCTTTGACATTTGCCATCTTAAAATTTGTCATTTTTGACATTTAGCATTGTGACATTTGTCATTTGACATCTTGGACATTTGCCATCTTGAAATTTGTTATTTTTGACATTTTTCATGGTGACACTTATCATTTTTGACATTTAGCATTGTGAAATTTGTCATTTGACATCTTTGACATTTGCCATCTTGAAATTTGTTATTTTTGACATTTTTCTTGGTGACACTTTTCATTTTTGACATTTGTCATTTGACATCTTGGACATTTGCCATCTTGAAATTTGTCATTTTTGACATTTTTCATGGTTACACTTATTATTTTTGACATTTAGCATTGTGACATTTGTCAGTTTTGACATCTTTGACATTTGCCATTTTGAAATTTGTTATTTTTGACATTTTTTATGGTGACACTTTTCATTTTTGACATTTAGCATTGTGACATTTGTCATTTGACATCTTTGACATTTGCCATCTTGAAATTTGTCATTTTTGACATTTTTTATGGTGACACTTATCATTTTTGACATTTAGCATTGTGACATTTGTCATTTGACATCTTTGACATTTGCCATCTTGAAATTTGTCATTTTTGACATTTAGCATTGTGACATTTGTCATTTGACATCTTGGACATTTGCCATCTTGAAATTTGTTATTTTTGACATTTTTCATGGTGACCCTTATCATTTTTGACATTTAGCATTGTGAAATTTGTCATTTGACATCTTTGACATTTGCCATCTTGAAATTTGTCATTTTTGACATTTTTTATGGTGACACTTATTATTTTTGACATTTAGCATTGTGACATTTGTCAGTTTTGACATTTGCCATCTTGAAATTTGTCATTTTTGACATTTTTCATGGTGACACTTTTCATTTTTGACTTTTAGCATTGTGACATTTGTCATTTGACATCTTTGACATTTGCCATCTTGAAATTTGTTATTTTTGACATTTTTCATGGTGACACTTTTCATTTTTGACTTTTAGCATTGTGACATTTGTCATTTGACATCTTTGACATTTGCCATCTTGAAATTTGTCATTTTTGACATTTTTCATGGTGACACTTTTCATTTTTGACATTTAGCATTGTGACATTTGTCATTTGACATCTTTGACATTTGCCATCTTGAAATTTGTCATTTTTGACATTTTTCATGGTGACACTTTTCATTTTTGACTTTTAGCATTGTGACATTTGTCATTTGACATCTTTGACATTTGCCATCTTGAAATTTGTTATTTTTGACATTTTTTATGGTGACACTTTTCATTTTTGACATTTAGCATTGTGACATTTGTCATTTGACATCTTTGACATTTGCCATCTTGAAATTTGTCATTTTTGACATTTTTTATGGTGACACTTTTCATTTTTGACATTTAGCATTGTGACATTTGTCATTTGACATCTTTGACATTTGCCATCTTGAAATTTGTCATTTTTGACATTTAGCATTGTGACATTTGTCATTTGACATCTTGGACATTTGCCATCTTGAAATTTGTTATTTTTGACATTTTTCATGGTGACACTTATCATTTTTGACATTTAGCATTGTGAAATTTGTCATTTGACATCTTTGACATTTGCCATCTTGAAATTTGTTATTTTTGACATTTTTCATGGTGACGCTTTTCATTTTTGACATTTAGCATTGTGACATTTGTCATTTGACATCTTTGACATTTGCCATTTTGAAATTTGTTATTTTTGACATTTTTTATGGTGACACTTTTCATTTTTGACATTAAGCATTGTGACATTTGTTATTTGACATCTTTGACATTTGCCATCTTGAAATTTGTCCCATTTTTGACATTTTTCATGATGACACTTTTCATTTTTGACATTTAGCATTGTGATATTTGTCATTTGACATCTTTGACATTTGCCATCTTGAAATTTGTCATTTTTGACATTTAGCATTGTGACATTTGTCATTTGACATCTTGGACATTTGCCATCTTGAAATTTGTCATTTTTGACATTTTTCATGGTGACACTTATTATTTTTGACATTTAGCATTGTGACATTTGTCAGTTTTGACATTTGCCATCTTGAAATTTGTCATTTTTGACATTTTTCATGGTGACACTTTTCATTTTTGACTTTTAGCATTGTGACATTTGTCATTTGACATCTTTGACATTTGCCATCTTGAAATTTGTTATTTTTGACATTTTTCATGGTGACACTTTTCATTTTTGACATTTAGCATTGTGACATTTGTCATTTGACATCTTTGACATTTGCCATCTTGAAATTTGTCATTTTTGACATTTTTCATGGTGACACTTTTCATTTTTGACATTTAGCATTGTGACATTTGTCATTTGACATCTTTGACATTTACCATCTTGAAATTTGTCATTTTTGACATTAAGCATTGTGACATTTGTCATTTGACATCGTGGACATTTGCCATCTTGAAATTTGTCATTTTTGACATTTTTCATGGTGACACTTTCCATTTTTGACTTTTAGCATTGTGACATTTGTCAGTTGACATCTTTGACATTTGCCATCTTGAAATTTGTTATTTTTGACATTTTTCATGGTGACGCTTTTCATTTTTGACATTTAGCATTGTGACATTTGTCATTTGACATCTTTGACATTTGCCATTTTGAAATTTGTTATTTTTGACATTTTTTATGGTGACACTTTTCATTTTTGACATTAAGCATTGTGACATTTGTCATTTGACATCTTTGACATTTGCCATCTTGAAATTTGTCATATTTGACATTTTTTATGGTGACACTTTTCATTTTTGACATTTAGCATTGTGACATTTGTCATTTGACATCTTTGACATTTGCCATCTTGAAATTTGTCATTTTTGACATTTAGCATTGTGACATTTGTCATTTGACATCTTGGACATTTGCCATCTTGAAATTTGTTATTTTTGACATTTTTCATGGTGACACATCATTTTTGACATTTAGCATTGTGAAATTTGTCATTTGACATCTTTGACATTTGCCATCTTGAAATTTGTTATTTTTGACATTTTTCATGGTGACACTTTTCATTTTTGACATTTAGCATTGTGACATTTGTCATTTGACATCTTTGACATTTGTCATCTTGAAATTTGTTATTTTTGACATTTTTCATGGTGACACTTTTCATTTTTGACATTTAGCATTGTGACATTTGTCATTTGACATCTTTGACATTTGCCATCTTGAAATTTGTCCCATTTTTGACATTTTTCATGATGACACTTTTCATTTTTGACTTTTAGCATTGTGACATTTGTCATTTGACATCTTTGACATTTGCCATCTTGAAATTTGTTATTTTTGACATTTTTCATGGTGACACTTTTCATTTTTGACATTTAGCATTGTGACATTTGTCATTTGACATCTTTGACATTTGCCATCTTGAAATTTGTCATTTTTGACATTTTTCATGGTGACACTTTTCATTTTTGACATTTAGCATTGTGACATTTGTCATTTGACATCTTTGACATTTACCATCTTGAAATTTGTCATTTTTGACATTAAGCATTGTGACATTTGTCATTTGACATCGTGGACATTTGCCATCTTGAAATTTGTCATTTTTGACATTTTTCATGGTGACACTTATTATTTTTGACATTTAGCATTGTGACATTTGTCAGTTTTGACATTTGCCATCTTGAAATTTGTCATTTTTGACATTTTTCATGGTGACACTTTTCATTTTTGACTTTTAGCATTGTGACATTTGTCATTTGACATCTTTGACATTTGCCATCTTGAAATTTGTTATTTTTGACATTTTTCATGGTGACACTTTTCATTTTTGACATTTAGCATTGTGACATTTGTCATTTGACATCTTTGACATTTGCCATCTTGAAATTTGTCATTTTTGACATTTTTCATGGTGACACTTTTCATTTTTGACATTTAGCATTGTGACATTTGTCATTTGACATCTTTGACATTTACCATCTTGAAATTTGTCATTTTTGACATTAAGCATTGTGACATTTGTCATTTGACATCGTGGACATTTGCCATCTTGAAATTTGTCATTTTTGACATTTTTCATGGTGACACTTTCCATTTTTGACTTTTAGCATTGTGACATTTGTCAGTTGACATCTTTGACATTTGCCATCTTGAAATTTGTTATTTTTGACATTTTTCATGGTGACGCTTTTCATTTTTGACATTTAGCATTGTGACATTTGTCATTTGACATCTTTGACATTTGCCATTTTGAAATTTGTTATTTTTGACATTTTTTATGGTGACACTTTTCATTTTTGACATTAAGCATTGTGACATTTGTCATTTGACATCTTTGACATTTGCCATCTTGAAATTTGTCATATTTGACATTTTTTATGGTGACACTTTTCATTTTTGACATTTAGCATTGTGACATTTGTCATTTGACATCTTTGACATTTGCCATCTTGAAATTTGTCATTTTTGACATTTAGCATTGTGACATTTGTCATTTGACATCTTGGACATTTGCCATCTTGAAATTTGTTATTTTTGACATTTTTCATGGTGACACATCATTTTTGACATTTAGCATTGTGAAATTTGTCATTTGACATCTTTGACATTTGCCATCTTGAAATTTGTTATTTTTGACATTTTTCATGGTGACACTTTTCATTTTTGACATTTAGCATTGTGACATTTGTCATTTGACATCTTTGACATTTGTCATCTTGAAATTTGTTATTTTTGACATTTTTCATGGTGACACTTTTCATTTTTGACATTTAGCATTGTGACATTTGTCATTTGACATCTTTGACATTTGCCATCTTGAAATTTGTCCCATTTTTGACATTTTTCATGATGACACTTTTCATTTTTGACATTTAGCATTGTGATATTTGTCATTTGACATCTTTGACATTTGCCATCTTGAAATTTGTTATTTTTGACATTTTTCATGGTGACACTTTTCATTTTTGACATTTAGCATTGTGACATTTTTCATTTGACATCTTTGACATTTGCCATCTTGAAATTTGTCATTTTCTACATTTAGCATTGTGACATTTGTCATTTGACATCTTGGACATTTGCCATCTTGAAATTTGTCATTTTTGATATTTTTCATGGTGACACTTATTATTTTTGACATTTAGCATTGTGACATTTGTCAGTTTTGACATTTGCCATCTTGAAATTTGTCATTTTTGACATTTTTCATGGTGACACTTTTCATTTTTGACTTTTAGCATTGTGACATTTGTCATTTGACATCTTTGACATTTGCCATCTTGAAATTTGTTATTTTTGACATTTTTCATGGTGACACTTTTCATTTTTGACATTTAGCATTGTGACATTTGTCATTTGACATCTTTGACATTTGCCATCTTGAAATTTGTCATTTTTGACATTTTTCATGGTGACACTTTTCATTTTTGACATTTAGCATTGTGACATTTGTCATTTGACATCTTTGACATTTACCATCTTGAAATTTGTCATTTTTGACATTAAGCATTGTGACATTTGTCATTTGACATCGTGGACATTTGCCATCTTGAAATTTGTCATTTTTGACATTTTTCATGGTGACACTTATCATTTTTGAGATTTAGCATTATGACATTTGTCAGTTTTGACATTTGCCATCTTAAAATTTGTCATTTTTGACATTTTTCATGGTGACACTTTTCATTTTTGACATTTAGCATTGTGACATTTGTCATTTGACATCTTTGACATTTGCCATCTTGAAATTTGTTATTTTTGACATTTTTTATGGTGACACTTTTCATTTTTGACATTTAGCATTGTGACATTTGTCATTTGACATCTTGGAGATTTGCCATCTTGAAATTTGTCATTTTTGACATTTTTCATGGTGACACTTATCATTTTTGACATTTAGCATTATGACATTTGTCAGTTTTGACAGTTGCCATCTTAAAATTTGTCATTTTTGACATTTTTCATGGTGACACTTTTCATTTTTGACTTTTAGCATTGTGACATTTGTCATTTGACATCTTTGACATTTGCCATCTTGAAATTTGCTATTTTTGACATTTTTCATGGTGACACTTTTCATTTTTGACATTTAGCATTGTGACATTTGTCATTTGACATCTTTGACATTTGCCATCTTGAAATTTGTCATTTTTGACATTTTTCATGGTGACACTTTTCATTTTTGACATTTAGCATTGTGACATTTGTCATTTGACATCTTTGACATTTGCTATCTTGAAATTTGTCATTTTTGACATTTTTCATGATGACACTTTTCATTTTTGACATTTAGCATTGTGATATTTGTCATTTGACTTCTTTGACATTTGCCATCTTGAAATTTGTTATTTTTGACATTTTTCATAGTGACACTTATCATTTTTGACATTTAGCATTATGACATTTGTCAGTTTTGACAGTTGCCATCTTAAAATTTGTCATTTTTGACATTTTTCATGGTGACACTTTTCATTTTTGACTTTTAGCATTGTGACATTTGTCATTTGACATCTTTGACATTTGCCATCTTGAAATTTGTTATTTTTGACATTTTTCATGGTGACACTTTTCATTTTTGACATTTAGCATTGTGACATTTGTCATTTGACATCTTTGACATTTGCCATCTTGAAATTTGTCATTTTTGACATTTTTCATGGTGACACTTTTCATTTTTGACATTTAGCATTGTGACATTTGTCATTTGACATCTTTGACATTTGCTATCTTGAAATTTGTCATTTTTGACATTTTTCATGATGACACTTTTCATTTTTGACATTTAGCATTGTGATATTTGTCATTTGACTTCTTTGACATTTGCCATCTTGAAATTTGTTATTTTTGACATTTTTCATAGTGACACTTTTTATTTTTGACATTTAGCATTGTGACATTTTTCATTTGACATCTTTGACATTTGCTATCTTGAAATTTGTCATTTTTGACATTCAGCATTGTGACATTTGTCATTTGACATCTTGGACATTTTCCATCTTGAAATTTGTCATTTTTGACATTTTTCATGGTGACACTTATTATTTTTGACATTTAGCATTGTGACATTTGTCAGTTTTGACATTTGCCATCTTGAAATTTGTCATTTTTGACATTTTTCATGGTGACACTTTTCATTTTTGACTTTTAGCATTGTGACATTTGTCATTTGACATCTTTGACATTTGCTATCTTGAAATTTGTCATTTTTGACATTTTTCATGATGACACTTTTCATTTTTGACATTTAGCATTGTGATATTTGTCATTTGACTTCTTTGACATTTGCTATCTTGAAATTTGTTATTTTTGACATTTTTCATGGTGACACTTTTCATTTTTGACATTTAGCATTGTGACATTTTTCATTTGACATCTTTGACATTTGCCATCTTGAAATTTGTCATTTTTGACATTTAGCATTGTGACATTTGTCATTTGACAGCTTGGACATTTTCCATCTTGAAATTTGTTATTTTTGACATTTTTCATGGTGACACTTATTATTTTTGACATTTAGCATTGTGACATTTGCCATCTTGAAATTTGTCATTTTTGACATTTTTCATGGTGACACTTTCCATTTTTGACTTTTAGCATTGTGACATTTGTCATTTGACATCTTTGACATTTGCCATCTTAAAATTTGTTATTTTTGACATTTTTCATGGTGACGCTTTTCATTTTTGACATTTAGCATTGTGACATTTGTCATTTGACATCTTTGACATTTGCCATCTTGAAATTTGTCATTTTTGACATTTTTCATGGTGACACTTTTCATTTTTGACATTTAGCATTGTGACATTTGTCATTTGACATCTTTGACATTTGCCATCTTGAAATTTGTTATTTTTGACATTTTTCATGGTGACACTTTTCATTTTTGACATTTAGCATTGTGACATTTGTCATTTGACATCTTGGACATTTGCCATCTTGAAATTTGTCATTTTTGACATTTTTCATGGTTACACTTATTATTTTTGACATTTAGCATTGTGACATTTGTCAGTTTTGACATCTTTGACATTTGCCATTTTGAAATTTGTTATTTTTGACATTTTTTATGGTGACACTTTTCATTTTTGACATTAAGCATTGTGACATTTGTCATTTGACATCTTTGACATTTGCCATCTTGAAATTTGTCATATTTGACATTTTTTATGGTGACACTTTTCATTTTTGACATTTAGCATTGTGACATTTGTCATTTGACATCTTTGACATTTGCCATCTTGAAATTTGTCATTTTTGACATTTAGCATTGTGACATTTGTCATTTGACATCTTGGACATTTGCCATCTTGAAATTTGTTATTTTTGACATTTTTCATGGTGACACATCATTTTTGACATTTAGCATTGTGAAATTTGTCATTTGACATCTTTGACATTTGCCATCTTGAAATTTGTTATTTTTGACATTTTTCTTGGTGACACTTTTCATTTTTGACATTTGTCATTTGACATCTTTGACATTTGCCATCTTGAAATTTGTCATTTTTGACATTTAGCATTGTGACATTTGTCATTTGACATCTTGGACATTTGCCATCTTGAAATTTGTCATTTTTCATGGTGACACTTATCATTTTTGACATTTAGCATTGTGACATTTGTCAGTTTTGACATTTGCCATCTTGAAATTTGTCATTTTTGACATATTTTATGGTGACATCTTTGACATTTGTCATCTTGAAATTTGTTATTTTTGACATTTTTCATGGTGATACTTTTCATTTTTGACATTTAGCATTGTGACATTTGTCATTTGACATCTTTGACATTTGCCATCTTAAAATTTGTTATTTTTGACATTTTTCATGGTGACACTTTTCATTTTTGACATTTAGCATTGTGACATTTGTCATTTGACATCTTTGACATTTGCCATCTTGAAATTTGTCATTTTTGACATTTTTCATGGTGACACTTATTATTTTTGACATTTAGCATTGTGACATTTGTCAGTTTTGACATTTGCCATCTTGAAATTTGTCATTTTTGACATTTTTCATGGTGACACTTTTCATTTTTGACTTTTAGCATTGTGACATTTGTCATTTGACTTCTTTGACATTTGCTATCTTGAAATTTGTTATTTTTAACATTTTTCATGGTGACACTTTTCATTTTTGACATTTAGCATTGTGACATTTTTCATTTGACATCTTTGACATTTGCCATCTTGAAATTTGTCATTTTTGACATTTAGCATTGTGACATTTGTCATTTGACAGCTTGGACATTTTCCATCTTGAAATTTGTTATTTTTGACATTTTTCATGGTGACACTTATTATTTTTGACATTTAGCATTGTGACATTTGCCATCTTGAAATTTGTCATTTTTGACATTTTTCATGGTGACACTTTCCATTTTTGACTTTTAGCATTGTGACATTTGTCATTTGACATCTTTGACATTTGCCATCTTAAAATTTGTTATTTTTGACATTTTTCATGGTGACGCTTTTCATTTTTGACATTTAGCATTGTGACATTTGTCATTTGACATCTTTGACATTTGCCATCTTGAAATTTGTCATTTTTGACATTTTTCATGGTGACACTTTTCATTTTTGACATTTAGCATTGTGACATTTGTCATTTGACATCTTTGACATTTGCCATCTTGAAATTTGTTATTTTTGACATTTTTCATGGTGACACTTTTCATTTTTGACATTTAGCATTGTGACATTTGTCATTTGACATCTTGGACATTTGCCATCTTGAAATTTGTCATTTTTGACATTTTTCATGGTTACACTTATTATTTTTGACATTTAGCATTGTGACATTTGTCAGTTTTGACATCTTTGACATTTGCCATTTTGAAATTTGTTATTTTTGACATTTTTTATGGTGACACTTTTCATTTTTGACATTAAGCATTGTGACATTTGTCATTTGACATCTTTGACATTTGCCATCTTGAAATTTGTCATATTTGACATTTTTTATGGTGACACTTTTCATTTTTGACATTTAGCATTGTGACATTTGTCATTTGACATCTTTGACATTTGCCATCTTGAAATTTGTCATTTTTGACATTTAGCATTGTGACATTTGTCATTTGACATCTTGGACATTTGCCATCTTGAAATTTGTTATTTTTGACATTTTTCATGGTGACACATCATTTTTGACATTTAGCATTGTGAAATTTGTCATTTGACATCTTTGACATTTGCCATCTTGAAATTTGTTATTTTTGACATTTTTCTTGGTGACACTTTTCATTTTTGACATTTGTCATTTGACATCTTTGACATTTGCCATCTTGAAATTTGTCATTTTTGACATTTAGCATTGTGACATTTGTCATTTGACATCTTGGACATTTGCCATCTTGAAATTTGTCATTTTTCATGGTGACACTTATCATTTTTGACATTTAGCATTGTGACATTTGTCAGTTTTGACATTTGCCATCTTGAAATTTGTCATTTTTGACATATTTTATGGTGACATCTTTGACATTTGTCATCTTGAAATTTGTTATTTTTGACATTTTTCATGGTGATACTTTTCATTTTTGACATTTAGCATTGTGACATTTGTCATTTGACATCTTTGACATTTGCCATCTTAAAATTTGTTATTTTTGACATTTTTCATGGTGACACTTTTCATTTTTGACATTTAGCATTGTGACATTTGTCATTTGACATCTTTGACATTTGCCATCTTGAAATTTGTCATTTTTGACATTTAGCATTGTGACATTTGTCATTTGACATCTTGGACATTTGCCATCTTGAAATTTGTCATTTTTGACATTTTTCATGGTGACACTTATGATTTTTGACATTTAGCATTATGACATTTGTCAGTTTTGACATTTGCCATTTTAAAATTTGTCATTTTTGACATTTTTCATGGTGACACTTTTCATTTTTGACATTTAGCATTGTGACATTTGTCATTTGACATCTTTGACATTTGCCATCTTGAAATTTGTTCTTTTTGACATTTTTCATGGTGACACTTTTCATTTTTGACATTTAGCATTGTGACATTTGTCATTTGACATCTTTGACATTTGCCATCTTAAAATTTGTCATTTTTGACATTTTTCATGGTGACACTTTTCATTTTTGACATTTAGCATTGTGACATTTGTCATTTGACATCTTTGACATTTGTCATCTTGAAATTTGTTATTTTTGACATTTTTCATGGTGACACTTTTCATTTTTGACATTTAGCATTGTGACATTTGTCATTTGACATCTTTGACATTTGCCATCTTGAAATTTGTCCCATTTTTGACATTTTTCATGATGACACTTTTCATTTTTGACATTTAGCATTGTGATATTTGTCATTTGACATCTTTGACATTTGCCATCTTGAAATTTGTTATTTTTGACATTTTTCATGGTGACACTTTTCATTTTTGACATTTAGCATTGTGACATTTTTCATTTGACATCTTTGACATTTGCCATCTTGAAATTTGTCATTTTTGACATTTAGCATTGTGACATTTGTCATTTGACATCTTGGACATTTGCCATCTTGAAATTTGTCATTTTTGACATTTTTCATGGTGACACTTATTATTTTTGACATTTAGCATTGTGACATTTGTCAGTTTTGACATTTGCCATCTTGAAATTTGTCATTTTTGACATTTTTCATGGTGACACTTTTCATTTTTGACTTTTAGCATTGTGACATTTGTCATTTGACATCTTTGACATTTGCCATCTTGAAATTTGTTATTTTTGACATTTTTCATGGTGACACTTTTCATTTTTGACATTTAGCATTGTGACATTTGTCATTTGACATCTTTGACATTTGCCATCTTGAAATTTGTCATTTTTGACATTTTTCATGGTGACACTTTTCATTTTTGACATTTAGCATTGTGACATTTGTCATTTGACATCTTTGACATTTACCATCTTGAAATTTGTCATTTTTGACATTAAGCATTGTGACATTTGTCATTTGACATCGTGGACATTTGCCATCTTGAAATTTGTCATTTTTGACATTTTTCATGGTGACACTTATCATTTTTGACATTTAGCATTATGACATTTGTCAGTTTTGACATTTGCCATCTTAAAATTTGTCATTTTTGACATTTTTCATGGTGACACTTTTCATTTTTGACATTTAGCATTGTGACATTTGTCATTTGACATCTTTGACATTTGCCATCTTGAAATTTGTTATTTTTGACATTTTTTATGGTGACACTTTTCATTTTTGACATTTAGCATTGTGACATTTGTCATTTGACATCTTGGAGATTTGCCATCTTGAAATTTGTCATTTTTGACATTTTTCATGGTGACACTTATCATTTTTGACATTTAGCATTATGACATTTGTCAGTTTTGACAGTTGCCATTTTAAAATTTGTCATTTTTGACATTTTTCATGGTGACACTTTTCATTTTTGACTTTTAGCATTGTGACATTTGTCATTTGACATCTTTGACATTTGCCATCTTGAAATTTGTTATTTTTGACATTTTTCATGGTGACACTTTTCATTTTTGACATTTAGCATTGTGACATTTGTCATTTGACATCTTTGACATTTGCCATCTTGAAATTTGTCATTTTTGACATTTTTCATGGTGACACTTTTCATTTTTGACATTTAGCATTGTGACATTTGTCATTTGACATCTTTGACATTTGCTATCTTGAAATTTGTCATTTTTGACATTTTTCATGATGACACTTTTCATTTTTGACATTTAGCATTGTGATATTTGTCATTTGACTTCTTTGACATTTGCCATCTTGAAATTTGTTATTTTTGACATTTTTCATAGTGACACTTTTCATTTTTGACATTTAGCATTGTGACATTTTTCATTTGACATCTTTGACATTTGCCATCTTGAAATTTGTCATTTTTGACATTCAGCATTGTGACATTTGTCATTTGACATCTTGGACATTTTCCATCTTGAAATTTGTCATTTTTGACATTTTTCATGGTGACACTTATTATTTTTGACATTTAGCATTGTGACATTTGTCAGTTTTGACATTTGCCATCTTGAAATTTGTCATTTTTGACATTTTTCATGGTGACACTTTTCATTTTTGACTTTTAGCATTGTGACATTTGTCATTTGACATCTTTGACATTTGCCATCTTGAAATTTGTTATTTTTGACATTTTTCATGGTGACACTTTTCATTTTTGACATTTAGCATTGTGACATTTGTCATTTGACATCTTTGACATTTGCCATCTTGAAATTTGTCATTTTTGACATTTTTCATGATGACACTTTTCATTTTTGACATTTAGCATTGTGATATTTGTCATTTGACATCTTTGACATTTGCCATCTTGAAATTTGTTATTTTTGACATTTTTCATGGTGACACTTTTCATTTTTGACATTTAGCATTGTGACATTTTTCATTTGACATCTTTGACATTTGC
This sequence comes from Altica lythri, assembly GCA_964028335.1. Taxonomy (NCBI): domain Eukaryota; kingdom Metazoa; phylum Arthropoda; class Insecta; order Coleoptera; family Chrysomelidae; genus Altica; species Altica lythri. The sequence continues at coordinate 7,980,820 of OZ034800.1, read as the reverse complement.
CATCTTGAAATTTGTCATTTTTGACATTTAGCATTGTGACATTTGTCATTTGACATCTTGGACATTTGCCATCTTGAAATTTGTCATTTTTGACATTTTCCATGGTGACACTTATTATTTTTGACATTTAGCATTGTGACATTTGTCAGTTTTGACATTTGCCATCTTGAAATTTGTCATTTTTGACATTTTTCATGGTGACACTTTTCATTTTTGACTTTTAGCATTGTGACATTTGTCATTTGACATCTTTGACATTTGCCATCTTGAAATTTGTTATTTTTGACATTTTTCATGGTGACACTTTTCATTTTTGACATTTAGCATTGTGACATTTGTCATTTGACATCTTTGACATTTGCCATCTTGAAATTTGTCATTTTTGACATTTTTCATGGTGACACTTTTCGTTTTTGACATTTAGCATTGTGACATTTGTCATTTGACATCTTTGACATTTGCTATCTTGAAATTTGTCATTTTTGACATTTTTCATGATGACACTTTTCATTTTTGACATTTAGCATTGTGATATTTGTCATTTGACTTCTTTGACATTTGCCATCTTGAAATTTGTTATTTTTAACATTTTTCATGGTAACACTTTTCATTTTTGACATTTAGCATTGTGACATTTTTCATTTGACATCTTTGACATTTGCCATCTTGAAATTTGTCATTTTTGACATTTAGCATTGTGCCATTTGTCATTTGACATCTTGGACATTTTCCATCTTGAAATTTGTCATTTTTGACATTTTTCATGGTGACTCTTATTATTTTTGACATTTAGCATTGTGACATTTGTCAGTTTTGACATTTGCCATCTTGAAATTTGTCATTTTTGACATTTTTCATGGTGACACTTTCCATTTTTGACTTTTAGCATTGTGACATTTGTCATTTGACATCTTTGACATTTGCCATCTTGAAATTTGTTATTTTTGACATTTTTCATGGTGACGCTTTTCATTTTTGACATTTAGCATTGTGACATTTGTCATTTGACATCTTTGACATTTGCCATCTTGAAATTTGTCATTTTTGACATTTTTCATGGTGACACTTTTCATTTTTGACATTTAGCATTGTGACATTTGTCATTTGACATCTTTGACATTTGCCATCTTGAAATTTGTTATTTTTGACATTTTTCATGGTGACACTTTTCATTTTTGACATTTAGCATTGTGACATTTGTCATTTGACATCTTGGACATTTGCCATCTTGAAATTTGTCATTTTTGACATTTTTCATGGTTACACTTATTATTTTTGACATTTAGCATTGTGACATTTGTCAGTTTTGACATTTGCCATCTTGAAATTTGTCATTTTTGACATTTTTCATGGTGACACTTTTCATTTTTGACTTTTAGCATTGTGACATTTGTCATTTGACATCTTTGACATTTGCCATCTTGAAATTTGTTATTTTTGACATTTTTCATGGTGACACTTTTCATTTTTGACTTTTAGCATTGTGACATTTGTCATTTGACATCTTTGACATTTGCCATCTTGAAATTTGTCATTTTTGACATTTTTCATGGTGACACTTTTCATTTTTGACATTTAGCATTGTGACATTTGTCATTTGACATCTTTGACATTTGCCATCTTGAAATTTGTCATTTTTGACATTTTTCATGGTGACACTTTTCATTTTTGACTTTTAGCATTGTGACATTTGTCATTTGACATCTTTGACATTTGCCATCTTGAAATTTGTTATTTTTGACATTTTTTATGGTGACACTTTTCATTTTTGACATTTAGCATTGTGACATTTGTCATTTGACATCTTTGACATTTGCCATCTTGAAATTTGTCATTTTTGACATTTTTTATGGTGACACTTTTCATTTTTGACATTTAGCATTGTGACATTTGTCATTTGACATCTTTGACATTTGCCATCTTGAAATTTGTCATTTTTGACATTTAGCATTGTGACATTTGTCATTTGACATCTTGGACATTTGCCATCTTGAAATTTGTTATTTTTGACATTTTTCATGGTGACACTTATCATTTTTGACATTTAGCATTGTGAAATTTGTCATTTGACATCTTTGACATTTGCCATCTTGAAATTTGTTATTTTTGACATTTTTCTTGGTGACACTTTTCATTTTTGACATTTAGCTTTGTGACATTTGTCATTTGACATCTTTGACATTTGCCATCTTGAAATTTGTCATTTTTGACATTTAGCATTGTGAAATTTGTCATTTGACATCTTTGACATTTGCCATCTTGAAATTTGTTATTTTTGACATTTTTCTTGGTGACATTTTTCATTTTTGACATTTAGCATTGTGACATTTGTCATTTGACATCTTTGACATTTGCCATCTTGAAATTTGTTATTTTTGACATTTTTTATGGTGACACTTTTCATTTTTGACATTTAGCATTGTGACATTTGTCATTTGACATCTTGGACATTTGCCATCTTGAAATTTGTCATTTTTGACATTTTTCATGGTGACACTTATCATTTTTGACATTAAGCATTATGACATTTGTCAGTTTTGACATTTGCCATCTTAAAATTTGTCATTTTTGACATTTTTCATGGTGACACTTTTCATTTTTGACATTTAGCATTGTGACATTTGTCATTTGACATTTTTGACATTTGCCATCTTAAAATTTGTTATTTTTGACATTTTTCATGGTGACACTTTTCATTTTTGACATTTAGCATTGTGACATTTGTCATTTGACATCTTTGACATTTGCTATCTTGAAATTTGTCATTTTTGACATTTTTCATGATGACACTTTTCATTTTTGACATTTAGCATTGTGATATTTGTCATTTGACTTCTTTGACATTTGCTATCTTGAAATTTGTTATTTTTGACATTTTTCATGGTGACACTTTTCATTTTTGACATTTAGCATTGTGACATTTTTCATTTGACATCTTTGACATTTGCCATCTTGAAATTTGTCATTTTTGACATTTAGCATTGTGACATTTGTCATTTGACAGCTTGGACATTTTCCATCTTGAAATTTGTTATTTTTGACATTTTTCATGGTGACACTTATTATTTTTGACATTTAGCATTGTGACATTTGCCATCTTGAAATTTGTCATTTTTGACATTTTTCATGGTGACACTTTTCATTTTTGACTTTTAGCATTGTGACATTTGTCATTTGACATCTTTGACATTTGCCATCTTGAAATTTGTTATTTTTGACATTTTTCATGGTGACGCTTTTCATTTTTGACTTTTAGCATTGTGACATTTGTCATTTGACATCTTTGACATTTGCCATCTTGAAATTTGTCATTTTTGACATTTTTCATGGTGACACTTTTCATTTTTGACATTTAGCATTGTGACATTTGTCATTTGACATCTTTGACATTTGCCATCTTGAAATTTGTTATTTTTGACATTTTTCATGGTGACACTTTTCATTTTTGACATTTAGCATTGTGACATTTGTCATTTGACATCTTTGACATTTGCCATCTTGAAATTTGTTATTTTTGACATTTTTCATGGTGACACTTTTCATTTTTGACATTTAGCATTGTGACATTTGTCATTTGACATCTTTGACATTTGCTATCTTGAAATTTGTCATTTTTGACATTTTTCATGATGACACTTTTCATTTTTGACATTTAGCATTGTGATATTTGTCATTTGACTTCTTTGACATTTGCTATCTTGAAATTTGTTATTTTTGACATTTTTCATGGTGACACTTTTCATTTTTGACATTTAGCATTGTGACATTTTTCATTTGACATCTTTGACATTTGCCATCTTGAAATTTGTCATTTTTGACATTTAGCATTGTGACATTTGTCATTTGACAGCTTGGACATTTTCCATCTTGAAATTTGTCATTTTTGACATTTTTCATGGTGACACTTATTATTTTTGACATTTAGCATTGTGACATTTGCCATCTTGATATTTGTCATTTTTGACATTTTTCATGGTGACACTTTCCATTTTTGACTTTTAGCATTGTGACATTTGTCATTTGACATCTTTGACATTTGCCATCTTGAAATTTGTTATTTTTGACATTTTTCATGGTGACGCTTTTCATTTTTGACATTTAGCATTGTGACATTTGTCATTTGACATCTTTGACATTTGCCATCTTGAAATTTGTCATTTTTGACATTTTTCATGGTGACACTTTTCATTTTTGACATTTAGCATTGTGACATTTGTCATTTGACATCTTTGACATTTGCCATCTTGAAATTTGTTATTTTTGACATTTTTCATGGTGACACTTTTCATTTTTGACATTTAGCATTGTGACATTTGTCATTTGACATCTTGGACATTTGCCATCTTGAAATTTGTCATTTTTGACATTTTTCATGGTTACACTTATTATTTTTGACATTTAGCATTGTGACATTTGTCAGTTTTGACATCTTTGACATTTGCCATTTTGAAATTTGTTATTTTTGACATTTTTTATGGTGACACTTTTCATTTTTGACATTTAGCATTGTGACATTTGTCATTTGACATCTTTGACATTTGCCATCTTGAAATTTGTCATTTTTGACATTTTTTATGGTGACACTTTTCATTTTTGACATTTAGTATTGTGACATTTGTCATTTGACATCTTTGACATTTGCCATCTTGAAATTTGTCATTTTTGACATTTAGCATTGTGACATTTGTCATTTGACATCTTGGACATTTGCCATCTTGAAATTTGTTATTTTTGACATTTTTCATGGTGACAATTATCATTTTTGACATTTAGCATTGTGAAATTTGTCATTTGACATCTTTGACATTTGCCATCTTGAAATTTGTTATTTTTGACATTTTTCTTGGTGACACTTTTCATTTTTGACATTTGTCATTTGACATCTTGGACATTTGCCATCTTGAAATTTGTCATTTTTGACATTTTTCATGGTTACACTTATTATTTTTGACATTTAGCATTGTGACATTTGTCAGTTTTGACATCTTTGACATTTGCCATTTTGAAATTTGTTATTTTTGACATTTTTTATGGTGACACTTTTCATTTTTGACATTTAGCATTGTGACATTTGTCATTTGACATCTTTGACATTTGCCATCTTGAAATTTGTCATTTTTGACATTTTTTATGGTGACACTTATCATTTTTGACATTTAGCATTGTGACATTTGTCATTTGACATCTTTGACATTTGCCATCTTGAAATTTGTCATTTTTGACATTTAGCATTGTGACATTTGTCATTTGACATCTTGGACATTTGCCATCTTGAAATTTGTTATTTTTGACATTTTTCATGGTGACCCTTATCATTTTTGACATTTAGCATTGTGAAATTTGTCATTTGACATCTTTGACATTTGCCATCTTGAAATTTGTCATTTTTGACATTTTTTATGGTGACACTTATTATTTTTGACATTTAGCATTGTGACATTTGTCAGTTTTGACATTTGCCATCTTGAAATTTGTCATTTTTGACATTTTTCATGGTGACACTTTTCATTTTTGACTTTTAGCATTGTGACATTTGTCATTTGACATCTTTGACATTTGCCATCTTGAAATTTGTTATTTTTGACATTTTTCATGGTGACACTTTTCATTTTTGACTTTTAGCATTGTGACATTTGTCATTTGACATCTTTGACATTTGCCATCTTGAAATTTGTCATTTTTGACATTTTTCATGGTGACACTTTTCATTTTTGACATTTAGCATTGTGACATTTGTCATTTGACATCTTTGACATTTGCCATCTTGAAATTTGTCATTTTTGACATTTTTCATGGTGACACTTTTCATTTTTGACTTTTAGCATTGTGACATTTGTCATTTGACATCTTTGACATTTGCCATCTTGAAATTTGTTATTTTTGACATTTTTTATGGTGACACTTTTCATTTTTGACATTTAGCATTGTGACATTTGTCATTTGACATCTTTGACATTTGCCATCTTGAAATTTGTCATTTTTGACATTTTTTATGGTGACACTTTTCATTTTTGACATTTAGCATTGTGACATTTGTCATTTGACATCTTTGACATTTGCCATCTTGAAATTTGTCATTTTTGACATTTAGCATTGTGACATTTGTCATTTGACATCTTGGACATTTGCCATCTTGAAATTTGTTATTTTTGACATTTTTCATGGTGACACTTATCATTTTTGACATTTAGCATTGTGAAATTTGTCATTTGACATCTTTGACATTTGCCATCTTGAAATTTGTTATTTTTGACATTTTTCATGGTGACGCTTTTCATTTTTGACATTTAGCATTGTGACATTTGTCATTTGACATCTTTGACATTTGCCATTTTGAAATTTGTTATTTTTGACATTTTTTATGGTGACACTTTTCATTTTTGACATTAAGCATTGTGACATTTGTCATTTGACATCTTTGACATTTGCCATCTTGAAATTTGTCCCATTTTTGACATTTTTCATGATGACACTTTTCATTTTTGACATTTAGCATTGTGATATTTGTCATTTGACATCTTTGACATTTGCCATCTTGAAATTTGTCATTTTTGACATTTAGCATTGTGACATTTGTCATTTGACATCTTGGACATTTGCCATCTTGAAATTTGTCATTTTTGACATTTTTCATGGTGACACTTATTATTTTTGACATTTAGCATTGTGACATTTGTCAGTTTTGACATTTGCCATCTTGAAATTTGTCATTTTTGACATTTTTCATGGTGACACTTTTCATTTTTGACTTTTAGCATTGTGACATTTGTCATTTGACATCTTTGACATTTGCCATCTTGAAATTTGTTATTTTTGACATTTTTCATGGTGACACTTTTCATTTTTGACATTTAGCATTGTGACATTTGTCATTTGACATCTTTGACATTTGCCATCTTGAAATTTGTCATTTTTGACATTTTTCATGGTGACACTTTTCATTTTTGACATTTAGCATTGTGACATTTGTCATTTGACATCTTTGACATTTACCATCTTGAAATTTGTCATTTTTGACATTAAGCATTGTGACATTTGTCATTTGACATCGTGGACATTTGCCATCTTGAAATTTGTCATTTTTGACATTTTTCATGGTGACACTTTCCATTTTTGACTTTTAGCATTGTGACATTTGTCATTTGACATCTTTGACATTTGCCATCTTGAAATTTGTTATTTTTGACATTTTTCATGGTGACGCTTTTCATTTTTGACATTTAGCATTGTGACATTTGTCATTTGACATCTTTGACATTTGCCATTTTGAAATTTGTTATTTTTGACATTTTTTATGGTGACACTTTTCATTTTTGACATTAAGCATTGTGACATTTGTCATTTGACATCTTTGACATTTGCCATCTTGAAATTTGTCATATTTGACATTTTTTATGGTGACACTTTTCATTTTTGACATTTAGCATTGTGACATTTGTCTTTTGACATCTTTGACATTTGCCATCTTGAAATTTGTCATTTTTGACATTTAGCATTGTGACATTTGTCATTTGACATCTTGGACATTTGCCATCTTGAAATTTGTTATTTTTGACATTTTTCATGGTGACACATCATTTTTGACATTTAGCATTGTGAAATTTGTCATTTGACATCTTTGACATTTGCCATCTTGAAATTTGTTATTTTTGACATTTTTCATGGTGACACTTTTCATTTTTGACATTTAGCATTGTGACATTTGTCATTTGACATCTTTGACATTTGTCATCTTGAAATTTGTTATTTTTGACATTTTTCATGATGACACTTTTCATTTTTGACATTTAGCATTGTGATATTTGTCATTTGACATCTTTGACATTTGCCATCTTGAAATTTGTTATTTTTGACATTTTTCATGGTGACACTTTTCATTTTTGACATTTAGCATTGTGACATTTTTCATTTGACATCTTTGACATTTGCCATCTTGAAATTTGTCATTTTTGACATTTAGCATTGTGACATTTGTCATTTGACATCTTGGACATTTGCCATCTTGAAATTTGTCATTTTTGACATTTTTCATGGTGACACTTATTATTTTTGACATTTAGCATTGTGACATTTGTCAGTTTTGACATTTGCCATCTTGAAATTTGTCATTTTTGACATTTTTCATGGTGACACTTTTCATTTTTGACTTTTAGCATTGTGACATTTGTCATTTGACATCTTTGACATTTGCCATCTTGAAATTTGTTATTTTTGACATTTTTCATGGTGACACTTTTCATTTTTGACATTTAGCATTGTGACATTTGTCATTTGACATCTTTGACATTTGCCATCTTGAAATTTGTCATTTTTGACATTTTTCATGGTGACACTTTTCATTTTTGACATTTAGCATTGTGACATTTGTCATTTGACATCTTTGACATTTACCATCTTGAAATTTGTCATTTTTGACATTAAGCATTGTGACATTTGTCATTTGACATCGTGGACATTTGCCATCTTGAAATTTGTCATTTTTGACATTTTTCATGGTGACACTTATCATTTTTGACATTTAGCATTATGACATTTGTCAGTTTTGACATTTGCCATCTTAAAATTTGTCATTTTTGACATTTTTCATGGTGACACTTTTCATTTTTGACATTTAGCATTGTGACATTTGTCATTTGACATCTTTGACATTTGCCATCTTGAAATTTGTTATTTTTGACATTTTTTATGGTGACACTTTTCATTTTTGACATTTAGCATTGTGACATTTGTCATTTGACATCTTGGAGATTTGCCATCTTGAAATTTGTCATTTTTGACATTTTTCATGGTGACACTTATCATTTTTGACATTTAGCATTATGACATTTGTCAGTTTTGACAGTTGCCATCTTAAAATTTGTCATTTTTGACATTTTTCATGGTGACACTTTTCATTTTTGACTTTTAGCATTGTGACATTTGTCATTTGACATCTTTGACATTTGCCATCTTGAAATTTGTTATTTTTGACATTTTTCATGGTGACACTTTTCATTTTTGACATTTAGCATTGTGACATTTGTCATTTGACATCTTTGACATTTGCCATCTTGAAATTTGTCATTTTTGACATTTTTCATGGTGACACTTTTCATTTTTGACATTTAGCATTGTGACATTTGTCATTTGACATCTTTGACATTTGCTATCTTGAAGTTTGTCATTTTTGACATTTTTCATGATGACACTTTTCATTTTTGACATTTAGCATTGTGATATTTGTCATTTGACTTCTTTGACATTTGCCATCTTGAAATTTGTTATTTTTGACATTTTTCATAGTGACACTTTTCATTTTTGACATTTAGCATTGTGACATTTTTCATTTGACATCTTTGACATTTGCCATCTTGAAATTTGTCATTTTTGACATTCAGCATTGTGACATTTGTCATTTGACATCTTGGACATTTTCCATCTTGAAATTTGTCATTTTTGACATTTTTCATGGTGACACTTATTATTTTTGACATTTAGCATTGTGACATTTGTCAGTTTTGACATTTGCCATCTTGAAATTTGTCATTTTTGACATTTTTCATGGTGACACTTTTCATTTTTGACTTTTAGCATTGTGACATTTGTCATTTGACATCTTTGACATTGGCTATCTTGAAATTTGTCATTTTTGACATTTTTCATGATGACACTTTTCATTTTTGACATTTAGCATTGTGATATTTGTCATTTGACTTCTTTGACATTTGCTATCTTGAAATTTGTTATTTTTGACATTTTTCATGGTGACACTTTTCATTTTTGACATTTAGCATTGTGACATTTTTCATTTGACATCTTTGACATTTGCCATCTTGAAATTTGTCATTTTTGACATTTAGCATTGTGACATTTGTCATTTGACAGCTTGGACATTTTCCATCTTGAAATTTGTTATTTTTGACATTTTTCATGGTGACACTTATTATTTTTGACATTTAGCATTGTGACATTTGCCATCTTGAAATTTGTCATTTTTGACATTTTTCATGGTGACACTTTCCATTTTTGACTTTTAGCATTGTGACATTTGTCATTTGACATCTTTGACATTTGCCATCTTAAAATTTGTTATTTTTGACATTTTTCATGGTGACGCTTTTCATTTTTGACATTTAGCATTGTGACATTTGTCATTTGACATCTTTGACATTTGCCATCTTGAAATTTGTCATTTTTGACATTTTTCATGGTGACACTTTTCATTTTTGACATTTAGCATTGTGACATTTGTCATTTGACATCTTTGACATTTGCCATCTTGAAATTTGTTATTTTTGACATTTTTCATGGTGACACTTTTCATTTTTGACATTTAGCATTGTGACATTTGTCATTTGACATCTTGGACATTTGCCATCTTGAAATTTGTCATTTTTGACATTTTTCATGGTTACACTTATTATTTTTGACATTTAGCATTGTGACATTTGTCAGTTTTGACATCTTTGACATTTGCCATTTTGAAATTTGTTATTTTTGACATTTTTTATGGTGACACTTTTCATTTTTGACATTAAGCATTGTGACATTTGTCATTTGACATCTTTGACATTTGCCATCTTGAAATTTGTCATATTTGACATTTTTTATGGTGACACTTTTCATTTTTGACATTTAGCATTGTGACATTTGTCATTTGACATCTTTGACATTTGCTATCTTGAAATTTGTCATTTTTGACATTTAGCATTGTGACATTTGTCATTTGACATCTTGGACATTTGCCATCTTGAAATTTGTTATTTTTGACATTTTTCATGGTGACACATCATTTTTGACATTTAGCATTGTGAAATTTGTCATTTGACATCTTTGACATTTGCCATCTTGAAATTTGTTATTTTTGACATTTTTCTTGGTGACACTTTTCATTTTTGACATTTGTCATTTGACATCTTTGACATTTGCCATCTTGAAATTTGTCATTTTTGACATTTAGCATTGTGACATTTGTCATTTGACATCTTGGACATTTGCCATCTTGAAATTTGTCATTTTTCATGGTGACACTTATCATTTTTGACATTTAGCATTGTGACATTTGTCAGTTTTGACATTTGCCATCTTGAAATTTGTCATTTTTGACATATTTTATGGTGACATCTTTGACATTTGTCATCTTGAAATTTGTTATTTTTGACATTTTTCATGGTGATACTTTTCATTTTTGACATTTAGCATTGTGACATTTGTCATTTGACATCTTTGACATTTGCCATCTTAAAATTTGTTATTTTTGACATTTTTCATGGTGACACTTTTCATTTTTGACATTTAGCATTGTGACATTTGTCATTTGACATCTTTGACATTTGCCATCTTGAAATTTGTCATTTTTGACATTTAGCATTGTGACATTTGTCATTTGACATCTTGGACATTTGCCATCTTGAAATTTGTCATTTTTGACATTTTTCATGGTGACACTTATCATTTTTGACATTTAGCATTATGACATTTGTCAGTTTTGACATTTGCCATTTTAAAATTTGTCATTTTTGACATTTTTCATGGTGACACTTTTCATTTTTGACATTTAGCATTGTGACATTTGTCATTTGACATCTTTGACATTTGCCATCTTGAAATTTGTTATTTTTGACATTTTTCATGGTGACACTTTTCATTTTTGACATTTAGCATTGTGACATTTGTCATTTGACATCTTTGACATTTGCCATCTTAAAATTTGTCATTTTTGACATTTTTCATGGTGACACTTTTCATTTTTGACATTTAGCATTGTGACATTTGTCATTTGACATCTTTGACATTTGTCATCTTGAAATTTGTTATTTTTGACATTTTTCATGGTGACACTTTTCATTTTTGACATTTAGCATTGTGACATTTGTCATTTGACATCTTTGACATTTGCCATCTTGAAATTTGTCCCATTTTTGACATTTTTCATGATGACACTTTTCATTTTTGACATTTAGCATTGTGATATTTGTCATTTGACATCTTTGACATTTGCCATCTTGAAATTTGTTATTTTTGACATTTTTCATGGTGACACTTTTCATTTTTGACATTTAGCATTGTGACATTTTTCATTTGACATCTTTGACATTTGCCATCTTGAAATTTGTCATTTTTGACATTTAGCATTGTGACATTTGTCATTTGACATCTTGGACATTTGCCATCTTGAAATTTGTCATTTTTGACATTTTTCATGGTGACACTTATTATTTTTGACATTTAGCATTGTGACATTTGTCAGTTTTGACATTTGCCATCTTGAAATTTGTCATTTTTGACATTTTTCATGGTGACACTTTTCATTTTTGACATTAAGCATTGTGACATTTGTCATTTGACATCGTGGACATTTGCCATCTTGAAATTTGTCATTTTTGACATTTTTCATGGTGACACTTATCATTTTTGACATTTAGCATTATGACATTTGTCAGTTTTGACATTTGCCATCTTAAAATTTGTCATTTTTGACATTTTTCATGGTGACACTTTTCATTTTTGACATTTAGCATTGTGACATTTGTCATTTGACATCTTTGACATTTGCCATCTTGAAATTTGTTATTTTTGACATTTTTTATGGTGACACTTTTCATTTTTGACATTTAGCATTGTGACATTTGTCATTTGACATCTTGGAGATTTGCCATCTTGAAATTTGTCATTTTTGACATTTTTCATAGTGACACTTATCATTTTTGACATTTAGCATTATGACATTTGTCAGTTTTGACAGTTGCCATCTTAAAATTTGTCATTTTTGACATTTTTCATGGTGACACTTTTCATTTTTGACTTTTAGCATTGTGACATTTGTCATTTGACATCTTTGACATTTGCCATCTTGAAATTTGTTATTTTTGACATTTTTCATGGTGACACTTTTCATTTTTGACATTTAGCATTGTGACATTTGTCATTTGACATCTTTGACATTTGCCATCTTGAAATTTGTCATTTTTGACATTTTTCATGGTGACACTTTTCATTTTTGACATTTAGCATTGTGACATTTGTCATTTGACATCTTTGACATTTGCTATCTTGAAATTTGTCATTTTTGACATTTTTCATGATGACACTTTTCATTTTTGACATTTAGCATTGTGATATTTGTCATTTGACTTCTTTGACATTTGCCATCTTGAAATTTGTTATTTTTGACATTTTTCATAGTGACACTTTTCATTTTTGACATTTAGCATTGTGACATTTTTCATTTGACATCTTTGACATTTGCCATCTTGAAATTTGTCATTTTTGACATTCAGCATTGTGACATTTGTCATTTGACATCTTGGACATTTTCCATCTTGAAATTTGTCATTTTTGACATTTTTCATGGTGACACTTATTATTTTTGACATTTAGCATTGTGACATTTGTCAGTTTTGACATTTGCCATCTTGAAATTTGTCATTTTTGACATTTTTCATGGTGACACTTTTCATTTTTGACTTTTAGCATTGTGACATTTGTCATTTGACATCTTTGACATTTGCCATCTTGAAATTTGTTATTTTTGACATTTTTCATGGTGACACTTTTCATTTTTGACATTTAGCATTGTGACATTTGTCATTTGACATCTTTGACATTTGCCATCTTGAAATTTGTCATTTTTGACATTTTTCATGATGACACTTTTCATTTTTGACATTTAGCATTGTGATATTTGTCATTTGACATCTTTGACATTTGCCATCTTGAAATTTGTTATTTTTGACATTTTTCATGGTGACACTTTTCATTTTTGACATTTAGCATTGTGACATTTTTCATTTGACATCTTTGACATTTGCCATCTTGAAATTTGTCATTTTTGACATTTAGCATTGTGACATTTGTCATTTGACATCTTGGACATTTGCCATCTTGAAATTTGTCATTTTTGACATTTTCCATGGTGACACTTATTATTTTTGACATTTAGCATTGTGACATTTGTCAGTTTTGACATTTGCCATCTTGAAATTTGTCATTTTTGACATTTTTCATGGTGACACTTTTCATTTTTGACTTTTAGCATTGTGACATTTGTCATTTGACATCTTTGACATTTGCCATCTTGAAATTTGTTATTTTTGACATTTTTCATGGTGACACTTTTCATTTTTGACATTTAGCATTGTGACATTTGTCATTTGACATCTTTGACATTTGCCATCTTGAAATTTGTCATTTTTGACATTTTTCATGGTGACACTTTTCATTTTTGACATTTAGCATTGTGACATTTGTCATTTGACATCTTTGACATTTGCTATCTTGAAATTTGTCATTTTTGACATTTTTCATGATGACACTTTTCATTTTTGACATTTAGCATTGTGATATTTGTCATTTGACTTCTTTGACATTTGCCATCTTGAAATTTGTTATTTTTAACATTTTTCATGGTGACACTTTTCATTTTTGACATTTAGCATTGTGACATTTTTCATTTGACATCTTTGACATTTGCCATCTTGAAATTTGTCATTTTTGACATTTAGCATTGTGCCATTTGTCATTTGACATCTTGGACATTTTCCATCTTGAAATTTGTCATTTTTGACATTTTTCATGGTGACTCTTATTATTTTTGATATTTAGCATTGTGACATTTGTCAGTTTTGACATTTGCCATCTTGAAATTTGTCATTTTTGACATTTTTCATGGTGACACTTTCCATTTTTGACTTTTAGCATTGTGACATTTGTCATTTGACATCTTTGACATTTGCCATCTTGAAATTTGTTATTTTTGACATTTTTCATGGTGACGCTTTTCATTTTTGACATTTAGCATTGTGACATTTGTCATTTGACATCTTTGACATTTGCCATCTTGAAATTTGTCATTTTTGACATTTTTCATGGTGACACTTTTCATTTTTGACATTTAGCATTGTGACATTTGTCATTTGACATCTTTGACATTTGCCATCTTGAAATTTGTTATTTTTGACATTTTTCATGGTGACACTTTTCATTTTTGACATTTAGCATTGTGACATTTGTCATTTGACATCTTGGACATTTGCCATCTTGAAATTTGTCATTTTTGACATTTTTCATGGTTACACTTATTATTTTTGACATTTAGCATTGTGACATTTGTCAGTTTTGACATCTTTGACATTTGCCATTTTGAAATTTGTTATTTTTGACATTTTTTATTGTGACACTTTTCATTTTTGACATTTAGCATTGTGACATTTGTCATTTGACATCTTTGACATTTGCCATCTTGAAATTTGTCATTTTTGACATTTTTTATGGTGACACTTTTCATTTTTGACATTTAGCATTGTGACATTTGTCATTTGCCATCTTTGACATTTGCCATCTTGAAATTTGTCATTTTTGACATTTAGCATTGTGACATTTGTCATTTGACATCTTGGACATTTGCCATCTTGAAATTTGTTATTTTTGACATTTTTCATGGTGACACTTATCATTTTTGACATTTAGCATTGTGAAATTTGTCATTTGACATCTTTGACATTTGCCATCTTGAAATTTGTTATTTTTGACATTTTTCTTGGTGACACTTTTCATTTTTGACATTTGTCATTTGACATCTTTGACATTTGCCATCTTGAAATTTGTCATTTTTGACATTTAGCATTGTGACATTTGTCATTTGACATCTTGGACATTTGCCATCTTGAAATTTGTCATTTTTCATGGTGACACTTATCATTTTTGACATTTAGCATTGTGACATTTGTCAGTTTTGACATTTGCCATCTTGAAATTTGTCATTTTTGACATATTTTATGGTGACACTTTTTAATTTTGACATTTAGCATTGTGACATTTGTCATTTGACATCTTTGACATTTGTCATCTTGAAATTTGTTATTTTTGACATTTTTCATGGTGATACTTTTCATTTTTGACATTTAGCATTGTGACATTTGTCATTTGACATCTTGGACATTTGCCATCTTGAAATTTGTCATTTTTCATGGTGACACTTATCATTTTTGACATTTAGCATTGTGACATTTGTCAGTTTTGACATTTGCCATCTTGAAATTTGTCATTTTTGACATATTTTATGGTGACACTTTTCATTTTTGACATTTAGCATTGTGACATTTGTCATTTGACATCTTTGACATTTTCCATCTTAAAATTTGTTATTTTTGACATTTTTCATGGTGACACTTTTCATTTTTGACATTTAGCATTGTGACATTTGTCATTTGACATCTTTGACATTTGCCATCTTGAAATTTGTCATTTTTGACATTTAGCATTGTGACATTTGTCATTTGACATCTTGGACATTTGCCATCTTGAAATTTGTCATTTTTGACATTTTTCATGGTGACACTTATCATTTTTGACATTTAGCATTATGACATTTGTCAGTTTTGACATTTGCCATTTTAAAACTTGTCATTTTTGACATTTTTCATGGTGACACTTCTCATTTTTGACATTTAGCATTGTGACATTTGTCATTTGACATCTTTGACATTTGCCATCTTGAAATTTGTTATTTTTGACATTTTTCATGGTGACACTTTTCATTTTTGACATTTAGCATTGTGACATTTGTCATTTGACATCTTTGACATTTGCCATCTTAAAATTTGTCATTTTTGACATTTTTCATGGTGACACTTTTCATTTTTGACATTTAGCATTGTGACATTTGTCATTTGACATCTTTGACATTTGCCATCTTGAAATTTGTCCCATTTTTGACATTTTTCATGATGACACTTTTCATTTTTGACATTTAGCATTGTGATATTTGTCATTTGACATCTTTGACATTTGCCATCTTGAAATTTGTTATTTTTGACATTTTTCATGGTGACACTTTTCATTTTTGACATTTAGCATTGTGACATTTTTCATTTGACATCTTTGACATTTGCCATCTTGAAATTTGTCATTTTTGACATTTAGCATTGTGACATTTGTCATTTGACATCTTGGACATTTGCCATCTTGAAATTTGTCATTTTTGACATTTTTCATGGTGACACTTATTATTTTTGACATTTAGCATTGTGACATTTGTCAGTTTTGACATTTGCCATCTTGAAATTTGTCATTTTTGACATTTTTCATGGTGACACTTTTCATTTTTGACTTTTAGCATTGTGACATTTGTCATTTGACATCTTTGACATTTGCCATCTTGAAATTTGTTATTTTTGACATTTTTCATGGTGACACTTTTCATTTTTGACATTTAGCATTGTGACATTTGTCATTTGACATCTTTGACATTTGCCATCTTGAAATTTGTCATTTTTGACATTTTTCATGGTGACACTTTTCATTTTTGACATTTAGCATTGTGACATTTGTCATTTGACATCTTTGACATTTACCATCTTGAAATTTGTCATTTTTGACATTAAGCATTGTGACATTTGTCATTTGACATCGTGGACATTTGCCATCTTGAAATTTGTCATTTTTGACATTTTTCATGGTGACACTTATCATTTTTGACATTTAGCATTATGACATTTGTCAGTTTTGACATTTGCCATCTTAAAATTTGTCATTTTTGACATTTTTCATGGTGACACTTTTCATTTTTGACATTTAGCATTGTGACATTTGTCATTTGACATCTTTGACATTTGCCATCTTGAAATTTGTTATTTTTGACATTTTTTATGGTGACACTTTTCATTTTTGACATTTAGCATTGTGACATTTGTCATTTGACATCTTGGAGATTTGCCATCTTGAAATTTGTCATTTTTGACATTTTTCATGGTGACACTTATCATTTTTGACATTTAGCATTATGACATTTGTCAGTTTTGACAGTTGCCATCTTAAAATTTGTCATTTTTGACATTTTTCATGGTGACACTTTTCATTTTTGACTTTTAGCATTGTGACATTTGTCATTTGACATCTTTGACATTTGCCATCTTGAAATTTGTTATTTTTGACATTTTTCATGGTGACACTTTTCATTTTTGACATTTAGCATTGTGACATTTGTCATTTGACATCTTTGACATTTGCCATCTTGAAATTTGTCATTTTTGACATTTTTCATGGTGACACTTTTCATTTTTGACATTTAGCATTGTGACATTTGTCATTTGACATCTTTGACATTTGCTATCTTGAAATTTGTCATTTTTGACATTTTTCATGATGACACTTTTCATTTTTGACATTTAGCATTGTGATATTTGTCATTTGACTTCTTTGACATTTGCCATCTTGAAATTTGTTATTTTTGACATTTTTCATAGTGACACTTTTCATTTTTGACATTTAGCATTGTGACATTTTTCATTTGACATCTTTGACATTTGCCATCTTGAAATTTGTCATTTTTGACATTCAGCATTGTGACATTTGTCATTTGACATCTTGGACATTTTCCATCTTGAAATTTGTCATTTTTGACATTTTTCATGGTGACACTTATTATTTTTGACATTTAGCATTGTGACATTTGTCAGTTTTGACATTTGCCATCTTGAAATTTGTCATTTTTGACATTTTTCATGGTGACACTTTTCATTTTTGACTTTTAGCATTGTGACATTTGTCATTTGACATCTTTGACATTTGCCATCTTGAAATTTGTTATTTTTGACATTTTTCATGGTGACACTTTTCATTTTTGACATTTAGCATTGTGACATTTGTCATTTGACATCTTTGACATTTGCCATCTTGAAATTTGTCATTTTTGACATTTTTCATGATGACACTTTTCATTTTTGACATTTAGCATTGTGATATTTGTCATTTGACATCTTTGACATTTGCCATCTTGAAATTTGTTATTTTTGACATTTTTCATGGTGACACTTTTCATTTTTGACATTTAGCATTGTGACATTTTTCATTTGACATCTTTGACATTTGCCATCTTGAAATTTGTCATTTTTGACATTTAGCATTGTGACATTTGTCATTTGACATCCTGGACATTTGCCATCTTGAAATTTATCATTTTTGACATTTTCCATGGTGACACTTATTATTTTTGACATTTAGCATTGTGACATTTGTCAGTTTTGACATTTGCCATCTTGAAATTTGTCATTTTTGACATTTTTCATGGTGACACTTTTCATTTTTGACTTTTAGCATTGTGAAATTTGTCATTTGACATCTTTGACATTTGCCATCTTGAAATTTGTTATTTTTGACATTTTTCATGGTGACACTTTTCATTTTTGACATTTAGCATTGTGACATTTGTCATTTGACATCTTTGACATTTGCCATCTTGAAATTTGTCATTTTTGACATTTTTCATGGTGACACTTTTCATTTTTGACATTTAGCATTGTGACATTTGTCATTTGACATCTTTGACATTTGCTATCTTGAAATTTGTCATTTTTGACATTTTTCATGATGACACTTTTCATTTTTGACATTTAGCATTGTGATATTTGTCATTTGACTTCTTTGACATTTGCCATCTTGAAATTTGTTATTTTTAACATTTTTCATGGTGACACTTTTCATTTTTGACATTTAGCATTGTGACATTTTTCATTTGACATCTTTGACATTTGCCATCTTGAAATTTGTCATTTTTGACATTTAGCATTGTGACATTTGTCATTTGACATCTTGGACATTTTCCATCTTGAAATTTGTCATTTTTGACATTTTTCATGGTGACTCTTATTATTTTTGACATTTAGCATTGTGACATTTGTCAGTTTTGACATTTGCCATCTTGAAATTTGTCATTTTTGACATTTTTCATGGTGACACTTTTCATTTTTGACTTTTAGCATTGTGACATTTGTCATTTGACATCTTTGACATTTGCCATCTTGAAATTTGTTATTTTTGACATTTTTCATGGTGACACTTTTCATTTTTGACATTTAGCATTGTGACATTTGTCATTTGACATCTTTGACATTTGCCATCTTGAAATTTGTCATTTTTGACATTTTTCATGGTGACACTTTTCATTTTTGACATTTAGCATTGTGACATTTGTCATTTGACATCTTTGACATTTGCCATCTTGAAATTTGTTATTTTTGACATTTTTCATGGTGACACTTTTCATTTTTGACATTTAGCATTGTGATATTTGTCATTTGACATCTTGGACATTTGCCATCTTGAAATTTGTCATTTTTGACATTTTTCATGGTGACACTTATCATTTTTGACATTTAGCATTGTGACATTTGTCAGTTTTGACATCTTTGACATTTGCCATCTTGAAATTTGTTATTTTTGACATTTTTTATGGTGACACTTTTCATTTTTGACATTTAGCATTGTGACATTTGTCATTTGACATCTTTGACATTTGCCATCTTGAAATTTGTCATTTTTGACATTTTTTATGGTGACACTTTTCATTTTTGACATTTAGCATTGTGACATTTGTCATTTGACATCTTTGACATTTGCCATCTTGAAATTTGTCATTTTTGACATTTAGCATTGTGATATTTGTCATTTGACATCTTGGACATTTGCCATCTTGAAATTTGTTATTTTTGACATTTTTCATGGTGACACTTATCATTTTTGACATTTAGCATTGTGAAATTTGTCATTTGACATCTTTGACATTTGCCATCTTAAAATTTGTTATTTTTGACATTTTTCTTGGTGACACTTTTCATTTTTGACATTTAGCATTGTGACATTTGTCATTTGACATCTTTGACATTTGCCATCTTGAAATTTGTCATTTTTGACATTTTTCATGGTGACACTTATCATTTTTGACATTTAGCATTGTGACATTTGTCAGTTTTGACATTTGCCATCTTGAAATTTGTCATTTTTGACATTTTTCATGGTGACACTTTTCATTTTTGACATTTAGCATTGTGACATTTGTCATTTGACATCTTTGACATTTGCCATCTTGAAATTTGTTATTTTTGACATTTTTCATTGTGACACTTTTAATTTTTGACATTTAGCATTGTGACATTTGTCATTTGACATCTTTGACATTTGCCATCTTGAAATTTGTCATTTTTGACATTTTTCATGGTGACACTTTTCATTTTTGACATTTAGCATTGTGACATTTGTCATTTGACATCTTTGACATTTGTCATTTTTGACATTTGTCATTTGACATCTTGGACATTTGCCATCTTGAAATTTGTCATTTTTGACATTTTTCATGGTGACACTTATCATTTTTGACATTTAGCATTATGACATTTGTCAGTTTTGACATTTGCCATTTTAAAATTTGTCATTTTTGACATTTTTCATGGTGACACTTTTCATTTTTGACATTTAGCATTGTGACATTTGTCATTTGACATCTTTGACATTTGCCATCTTGAAATTTGTTATTTTTGACATTTTTCATGGTGACACTTTTCATTTTTGACATTTAGCATTGTGACATTTGTCATTTGACATCTTTGACATTTGCCATCTTAAAATTTGTCATTTTTGACATTTTTCATGGTGACACTTTTCATTTTTGACATTTAGCATTGTGACATTTGTCATTTGACATCTTTGACATTTGCCATCTTGAAATTTGTTATTTTTGACATTTTTCATGGTGACACTTTTCATTTTTGACATTTAGCATTGTGACATTTGACATCTTTGACATTTGCCATCTTGAAATTTGTCATTTTTGACATTTTTCATGATGACACTTTTCATTTTTGACATTTAGCGTTGTGATATTTGTCATTTGACATCTTTGACATTTGCCATCTTGAAATTTGTTATTTTTGACATTTTTCATTTTTGACATTTAGCATTGTGACATTTTTCATTTGACATCTTTGACATTTGGCATCTTGAAATTTGTCATTTTTGACATTTAGCATTGTGACATTTGTCATTTGACATCTTGGACATTTGCCATCTTGAAATTTGTCATTTTTGACATTTTTCATGGTGACACTTATTATTTTTGACATTTAGCATTGTGACATTTGTCAGTTTTGACATTTGCCATCTTGAAATTTGTCATTTTTAACATTTTTCATGGTGACACTTTTCATTTTTGACTTTTAGCATTGTGACATTTGTCATTTGACATCTTTGACATTTGCCATCTTGAAATTTGTTATTTTTGACATTTTTCATGGTGACACTTTTCATTTTTGACATTTAGCATTGTGACATTTGTCATTTAACATCTTTGACATTTGCCATCTTGAAATTTGTCATTTTTGACATTTTTCATGGTGACACTTTTCATTTTTGACATTTAGCATTGTGACATTTGTCATTTGACATCTTTGACATTTACCATCTTGAAATTTGTCATTTTTGACATTAAGCATTGTGACATTTGTCATTTGACATCGTGGACATTTGCCATCTTGAAATTTGTCATTTTTGACATTTTTCATGGTGACACTTATCATTTTTGACATTTAGCATTATGACATTTGTCAGTTTTGACATTTGCCATCTTAAAATTTGTCATTTTTGACAATTTTTCATGGTGACACTTTTCATTTTTGACATTTAGCATTGTTACATTTGTCATTTGACATCTTTGACATTTGCCATCTTGAAATTTGTTATTTTTGACATTTTTTATGGTGACACTTTTCATTTTTTACATTTAGCATTGTGACATTTGTCATTTGACATCTTGGACATTTGCCATCTTGAAATTTGTCATTTTTGACATTTTTCATGGTGACACTTATCATTTTTGACATTTAGCATTATGACATTTGTCAGTTTTGACATTTGCCATCTTAAAATTTGTCATTTTTGACATTTTTCATGGTGACACTTTTCATTTTTGACATTTAGCATTGTGACATTTGTCATTTGACATCTTTGACATTTGCCATCTTGAAATTTGTTATTTTTGACATTTTTCATGGTGACACTTTTCATTTTTGACATTTAGCATTGTGACATTTGTCATTTGACATCTTTGACATTTGCCATCTTGAAATTTGTCATTTTTGACATTTTTCATGATGACACTTTTCATTTTTGACATTTAGCATTGTGATATTTGTCATTTGACATCTTTGACATTTGCCATCTTGAAATTTGTTATTATTGACA
Organism: Altica lythri; assembly: GCA_964028335.1. Classification (NCBI taxonomy): domain Eukaryota; kingdom Metazoa; phylum Arthropoda; class Insecta; order Coleoptera; family Chrysomelidae; genus Altica; species Altica lythri. The sequence goes on along the minus strand of OZ034800.1, from coordinate 7,957,828 downwards.
TTTTTCATGGTGACACTTTTCATTTTTGACATTTAGCATTGTGACATTTTTCATTTGACATCTTTGACATTTGCCATCTTGAAATTTGTCATTTTTGACATTTAGCATTGTGACATTTGTCATTTGACATCTTGGACATTTGCCATCTTGAAATTTGTCATTTTTGACATTTTTCATGGTGACACTTATTATTTTTGACATTTAGCATTGTGACATTTGTCAGTTTTGACATTTGCCATCTTGAAATTTGTTATTTTTGACATTTTTCATGGTGACACTTTTCATTTTTGACATTTAGCATTGTGACATTTGTCATTTGACATCTTTGACATTTGCCATCTTGAAATTTGTCATTTTTGACATTTTTCATGGTGACACTTTTCATTTTTGACATTTAGCATTGTGACATTTGTCATTTGACATCTTTGACATTTGCCATCTTGAAATTTGTCATTTTTGACATTTAGCATTGTGACATTTGTCATTTGACATCTTGGACATTTGCCATCTTGAAATTTGTCATTTTTGACATTTTTCATGGTGACACTTATCATTTTTGACATTTAGCATTATGACATTTGTCAGTTTTGACATTTGCCATCTTAAAATTTGTCATTTTTGACAATTTTCATGGTGACACTTTTCATTTTTGACATTTAGCATTGTGACATTTGTCATTTGACATCTTTGACATTTGCCATCTTGAAATTTGTTATTTTTGACATTTTTCATGGTGACACTTTTCATTTTTGACATTTAGCATTGTGACATTTGTCATTTGACATCTTTGACATTGGCCATCTTAAAATTTGTCATTTTTGACATTTTTCATGGTGACACTTTTCATTTTTGACATTTAGCATTGTGACATTTGTCATCTTGAAATTTGTTATTTTTGACATTTTTCATGGTGACACTTTTCATTTTTGACATTTAGCATTGTGACATTTGTCATTTGACATCTTTGACATTTGCCATCTTGAAATTTGTCATTTTTGACATTTTTCATGGTGACACTTTTCATTTTTGACATTTAGCATTGTGACATTTGTCATTTGACATCTTTGACATTTGCCATCTTGAAATTTGTTATTTTTGACATTTAGCATTGTGACATTTGTCATTTGACATCTTGGACATTTGCCATCTTGAAATTTGTCATTTTTGACATTTTTCATGGTGACACTTATCATTTTTGACATTTAGCATTATGACATTTGTCAGTTTTGACATTTGCCATCTTAAAATTTGTCATTTTTGACAATTTTCATGGTGACACTTTTCATTTTTGACATTTAGCATTGTGACATTTGTCATTTGACATCTTTGACATTTGCCATCTTGAAATTTGTTATTTTTGACATTTTTCATGGTGACACTTTTCATTTTTGACATTTAGCATTGTGACATTTGTCATTTGACATCTTTGACATTGGCCATCTTAAAATTTGTCATTTTTGACATTTTTCATGGTGACACTTTTCATTTTTGACATTTAGCATTGTGACATTTGTCATTTGACATCTTTGACATTTGCCATCTTGAAATTTGTTATTTTTGACATTTTTCATGTTGACACTTTTCATTTTTGACATTTAGCATTGTGACATTTGTCATTTGACATCTTTGACATTTGCCATCTTGAAATTTGTCATTTTTGACATTTTTCATGGTGACACTTTTCATTTTTGACATTTAGCATTGTGACATTTGTCATTTGACATCTTTGACATTTGCCATCTTGAAATTTGTTATTTTTGACATTTTTCATGGTGACACTTTTCATTTTTGACATTTAGCATTGTGACATTTGTCATTTGACATCTTTGACATTTGCCATCTTGAAATTTGTCATTTTTGACATTTTTCATGGTGACACTTTTCATTTTTGACATTTAGCATTGTGACATTTGTCATTTGACATCTTTGACATTTGCCATCTTGAAATTTGTCATTTTTGACATTTAGCATTGTGACATTTGTCATTTGACATCTTGGACATTTGCCATCTTGAAATTTGTCATTTTTGACATTTTTCATGGTGACACTTTTCATTTTTGACATTTAGCATTGTGACATTTGTCATTTGACATCTTTGACATTTGCCATCTTGAAATTTGTCATTTTTGACATTTTTCATGGTGACACTTTTCATTTTTGACATTTAGCATGGTGACATTTGTCATTTGACATCTTTGACATTTGCCATCTTGAAATTTGTTATTTTTGACATTTTTCATGGTGACACTTTTCATTTTTGACATTTAGCATTGTGACATTTGTCATTTGACATCTTGGACATTTGCCATCTTGAAATTTGTCATTTTTGACATTTTTCATGGTGACACTTATCATTTTTGACATTTAGCATTGTGACATTTGTCAGTTTTGACATCTTTGACATTTGCCATCTTAAAATTTGTTATTTTTGACATTTTTCATGGTGACACTTTTCATTTTTGACATTTAGCATTGTGACATTTGTCATTTGACGTCTTTGACATTTGCCATCTTGAAATTTGTCATTTTTGACATTTTTCATGGTGACACTTTTCATTTTTGACATTTAGCATTGTGACATTTGTCATTTGACATCTTTGACATTTGCCATCTTGAAATTTGTTATTTTTGACATTTTTCATGGTGACACTTTTCATTTTTGACATTAAGCATTGTGACATTTGTCATTTGACATCTTTGACATTTGCCATCTTGAAATTTGTCATTTTTGACATTTTTCATGGTGACACTTTTCATTTTTGACATTTAGCATTGTGACATTTGTCATTTGACATCTTTGACATTTGCCATCTTGAAATTTGTCATTTTTGACATTTAGCATTGTGACATTTGTCATTTGACATCTTGGACATTTGCCATCTTGAAATTTGTCATTTTTGACATTTTTCATGGTGACACTTATCATTTTTGACATTTAGCATTATGACATTTGTCAGTTTTGACATTTGCCATCTTAAAATTTGTCATTTTTGACAATTTTCATGGTGACACTTTTCATTTTTGACATTTAGCATTGTGACATTTGTCATTTGACATCTTTGACATTTGCCATCTTGAAATTTGTTATTTTTGACATTTTTCATGGTGACACTTTTCATTTTTGACATTTAGCATTGTGACATTTGTCATTTGACATCTTTGACATTTGCCATCTTAAAATTTGTCATTTTTGACATTTTTCATGGTGACACTTTTCATTTTTGACATTTAGCATTGTGACATTTGTCATTTGACATCTTTGACATTTGCCATCTTGAAATTTGTTATTTTTGACATTTTTCATGTTGACACTTTTCATTTTTGACATTTAGCATTGTGACATTTGTCATTTGACATCTTTGACATTTGCCATCTTGAAATTTGTCATTTTTGACATTTTTCATGGTGACACTTTTCATTTTTGACATTTAGCATTGTGACATTTGTCATTTGACATCTTTGACATTTGCCATCTTGAAATTTGTTATTTTTGACATTTTTCATGGTGACACTTTTCATTTTTGACATTTAGCATTGTGACATTTGTCATTTGACATCTTTGACATTTGCCATCTTGAAATTTGTCATTTTTGACATTTTTCATGGTGACACTTTTCATTTTTGACATTTAGCATTGTGACATTTGTCATTTGACATCTTTGACATTTGCCATCTTGAAATTTGTCATTTTTGACATTTAGCATTGTGACATTTGTCATTTGACATCTTGGACATTTGCCATCTTGAAATTTGTCATTTTTGACATTTTTCATGGTGACACTTATCATTTTTGACATTTAGCATTATGACATTTGTCAGTTTTGACATATGCCATCTTAAAATTTGTCATTTTTGACATTTTTCATGGTGACACTTTTCATTTTTGACATTTAGCATTGTGACATTTGTCATTTGACATCTTTGACATTTGCCATCTTGAAATTTGTTATTTTTGACATTTTTCATGGTGACACTTTTCATTTTTGACATTTAGCATTGTGACATTTGTCATTTGACATCTTTGACATTTGCCATCTTGAAATTTGTCATTTTTGACATTTTTCATGGTGACACTTTTCATTTTTGACATTTAGCATTGTGACATTTGTCATTTGACATCTTTGACATTTGCCATCTTGAAATTTGTTATTTTTGACATTTTTCATGGTGACACTTTTCATTTTTGACATTTAGCATTGTGACATTTGTCATTTGACATCTTTGACATTTGCCATCTTGAAATTTGTCATTTTTGACATTTTTCATGATGACACTTTTCATTTTTGACATTAAGCATTGTGATATTTGTCATTTGACATCTTTGACATTTGCCATCTTGAAATTTGTTATTTTTAACATTTTTCATGGTGACACTTTTCATTTTTGACATTTAGCATTGTGACATTTTTCATTTGACATCTTTGACATTTGCCATTTTGAAATTTGTCATTTTTGACATTTAGCATTGTGACATTTGTCATTTGACATCTTGGACATTTGCCATCTTGAAGTTTGTCATTTTTGACATTTTTCATGGTGACACTTATCATTTTTGACATTTAGCATTGTGACATTTGTCAGTTTTGACATTTGCCATCTTGAAATTTGTCATTTTTGACATTTTTCATGGTGACACTTTTCATTTTTGACTTTTAGCATTGTGACATTTGTCATTTGACATCTTTGACATTTGCCATCTTGAAATTTGTTATTTTTGACATTTTTCATGGTGACACTTTTCATTTTTGACATTTAGCATTGTGACATTTGTCATTTGACATCTTTGACATTTGCCATCTTGAAATTTGTCATTTTTGACATTTTTCATGGTGACACTTTTCATTTTTGACATTTAGCATTGTGACATTTGTCATTTGACATCTTTGACATTTGCCATCTTGAAATTTGTCATTTTTGACATTAAGCATTGTGACATTTGTCATTTGACATCGTGGACATTTGCCATCTTGAAATTTGTCATTTTTGACATTTTTCATGGTGACACTTATCATTTTTGACATTTAGCATTATGACATTTGTCAGTTTTGACATTTGCCATCTTAAAATTTGTCATTTTTGACATTTTTCATGGTGACACTTTTCATTTTTGACATTTAGCATTGTGACATTTGTCATTTGACATCTTTGACATTTGCCATCTTGAAATTTGTTATTTTTGACATTTTTCATGGTGACACTTTTCATTTTTGACATTTAGCATTGTGACATTTGTCATTTGACATCTTGGACATTTGCCATCTTGAAATTTGTCATTTTTGATATTTTTCATGGTGACACTTATCATTTTTGACATTTAGCATTGTGACATTTGTCAGTTTTGACATCTTTGACATTTGCCATCTTGAAATTTGTTATTTTTGACATTTTTCATGGTGACACTTTTCATTTTTGACATTTAGCATTGTGACATTTGTCATTTGACATCTTTGACATTTGCCATCTTGAAATTTGTCATTTTTGACATTTTTCATGGTGACACTTTTCATTTTTGACATTTAGCATTGTGACATTTGTCATTTGACATCTTTGACATTTGCCATCTTGAAATTTGTCATTTTTGACATTTAGCATTGTGACATTTGTCATTTGACATCTAGGACATTTGCCATCTTGAAATTTGTCATTTTTGACATTTTTTATGGTGACACTTATCATTTTTGACATTTAGCATTGTGACATTTGTCAGTTTTGACATTTGCCATCTTGTAATTTTTCATTTTTGACATTTTTCATGGTGACACTTTTCATTTTTGACATTTAGCATTGTGACATTTGTCATTTGACATCTTTGACATTTGCTATCTTGAAATTTGTTATTTTTGACATTTTTCATGGTGACCCTTTTCATTTGTGACATTTAGCATTGTGACATTTGTCATTTGACATCTTTGACATTTGCCATCTTAATATTTGTCATTTTTGACATTTTTCATGGTGACACTTTTCATTTTTGACATTTAGCATTGTGATATTTGTCATTTGACATCTTTGACATTTGCCATCTTGAAATTTGTTATTTTTGACATTTTTCATGGTGACACTTTTCATTTTTGACATTTAGCATTGTGACATTTGTCATTTGACATCTTTGACATTTGCCATCTTGAAATTTGTCATTTTTGACATTTTTCATGGTGACACTTTTCATTTTTGACATTTAGCATTGTGACATTTGTCATTTGACATCTTTGACATTTGCCATCTTGAAATTTGTCATTTTTGACATTTAGCATTGTGATATTTGTCATTTGACATCTTTGATATTTGCCATCTTGAAATTTGTTATTTTTGACATTTTTTATGGTGACACTTTTCATTTTTGACATTTAGCATTGTGACATTTGTCATTTGACATCTTTGACATTTGCCATCTTGAAATTTGTCATTTTTGACATTTTTCATGGTGACACTTTTCATTTGTTACATTTAGCATTGTGACATTTGTCATTTGACATCTTTGACATTTGCCATCTTAAAATTTGTCATTTTTGACATTTTTCATGGTGACACTTTTCATTTTTGACATTTAGCATTGTGATATTTGTCATTTGACATCTTTGACATTTGCCATCTTGAAATTTGTTATTTTTGACATTTTTCATGGTGACACTTTTCATTTTTGACATTTAGCATTGTGACATTTGTCATTTGACATCTTTGACATTTGCCATCTTGAAATTTGTCATTTTTGACATTTTTCATGGTGACACTTTTCATTTTTGACATTTAGCATTGTGACATTTGTCATTTGACATCTTTGACATTTGCCATCTTGAAATTTGTCATTTTTGACATTTAGCATTGTGACATTTGTTATTTGACATCTTTGATATTTGCCATCTTAAAATTTGTCATTTTTGACATTTTTTATGGTGACACTTTTCATTTTTGACATTTAGCATTGTGACATTTGTCATTTGACATCTTTGACATTTGCCATCTTGAAATTTGTCATTTTTGACATTTTTCATGGTGACACTTTTCATTTTGGCATTTATCATTGTGACATTTGTCATTTGACATCTTTGACATTTGCCATCTTGAAATTTGTCATTATTGACATTTTTCATGGGGACACTTTTCATTTTTGACATTTAGCATTGTGACATTTGTCATTTGACATTTTTGACATTTGCCATCTTGAAATTTGTCATTTTTGATATTTTTCATGGTGACACTTTTCATTTTTGACATTTAGCATTGTGACATTTGTCATTTGACATCTTTGACATTTGCCATCTTGAAATTTGTCATTTTTGACATTTTTCATGGTGACACTTTTCATTTTTGACATTTAGCATTGTGACATTTGTCATTTGACATCTTGGACATTTGCCATCTTGAAATTTGTCATTTTTGACATTTTTCATGGTGACACTTATCATTTTTGACATTTAGCATTGTGACATTTGTCAGTTTTGACATCTTTGATATTTGCCATCTTGAAATTTGTCATTTTTGACATTTTTCATGGTGACACTTTTCATTTTTGACATTTAGCATTGTGACATTTGTTATTTGACATCTTTGACATTTGCCACCTTGAAATTTGTCATTTTTGACATTTTTCATGGTGACACTTTTCATTTTTGACATTTAGCATTTTGACATTTGTCATTTGACATCTTTGACATTTGCCATCTTGAAATTTGTTATTTTTGACATTTTTCATGTTGACACTTTTTATTTTTGACATTTAGCATTGTGTCATTTGTCATTTGACATCTTTGACATTTGCCATCTTGAAATTTGTCATTTTTGACATTTAGCATTGTGACATTTGTCATTTGACATCTTTGATATTTGCCATCTTGAAATTTGTCATTTTTGACATTTTTCATGGTGACACTTTTTATTTTTGACATTTAGCATTGTGACATTTGTCATTTGACATCTTTGACATTTGCCATCTTAAAATTTGTTATTTTTGACATTTTTCATGTTGACACTTTTTATTTTTGACATTTAGCATTGTGACATTTGTCATTTGACATTTTTGACATTTGCCATCTTAAAATTTGTCATTTTTGACATTTTTCATGGTGACACTTTTCATTTTTGACATTTAGCATCGTGACATTTGTCATTTGACATCTTTGACATTTGCCATCTTGAAATTTGTTATTTTTGACATTTTTCATGGTGACACTTTTCATTTTTGACATTTAGCATTGTGACATTTGTTATTTGACATCTTTGACATTTGCCATCTTGAAATTTGTCATTTTTGACATTTTTCATGGTGACACTTTTCATTTTTGACATTTAGCATTGTGACATTTGTCATTTGACATCTTTGACATTTGCCATCTTGAAATTTGTCATTTTTGACATTAAGCATTGTGACATTTGTCATTTGACATCTTTGATATTTGCCATCTTGAAATTTGTCATTTTTGACATTTTTCATAGTGACACTTTTCATTTTTGACATTTAGCATTGTGACATTTGTTATTTGACATCTTTGACATTTGCCATCTTGAAATTTGTCATTTTTAACATTTTTCATGGTGACACTTTTCATTTTTGACATTTAGCATTGTGACATTTGTCATTTGACATCTTTGACATTTGCCTTCTTGAAATTTGTCATTTTTGACATTTAGCATTGTGACATTTGTCATTTGACATCTTGGACATTTGCCATCTTGAAATTTGTCATTTTTGACATTTTTCATGGTGACACTTATCATTTTTGACATTTAGCATTGTGACATTTGTCAGTTTTGACATCTTTGATATTTGCCATCTTGAAATTTGTTATTTTTGACATTTTTCATGGTGACACTTTTCATTTTTGACATTTAGCATTGTGACATTTGTCATTTGACATCTTTGACATTTGCCATCTTGAAATTTGTCATTTTTGACATTTTTCATGGTGACACTTTACATTTTTGACATTTAGCATTGTGACATTTGTCATTTGACATCTTTGACATTTGCCATCTTGAAATTTGTTATTTTTGACATTTTTCATGGTGACACTTTTCATTTTTGACATTTAGCATTGTGACATTTGTCATTTGACATCTTTGATATTTGCCATCTTGAAATTTGTCTTTTTTGACATTTTTCATGGTGACACTTTTCATTTTTGACATTTAGCATTATGACATTTGTCATTTGACATCTTTGACATTTGCCATCTTGAAATTTGTCATTTTTGACATTTTTCACGGTGACACTTTGCATTTTTGACATTTAGCATTGTGACATTTGTCATTTGACATCTTAGACATTTGCCATCTTGAAATTTGTCATTTTTGACACTTTTCATTTTTGACATTTAGCATTGTGACATTTGTCATTTGACATCTTTGACATTTGCCATCTTGAAATTTGTCATTTTTGACATTTTTCATGGTGACACTTTTTATTTTTGACATTTAGCATTGTGACATTTGTCATTTGACATCTTTGACATTTGCCATCTTGAAATTTGTCATTTTTGACATTTTTCACGGTGACACTTTTCATTTTTGACATTTAGCATTGTGACATTTGTCATTTGACACCTTAGACATTTGCCATCTTGAAATTTGTCATTTTTGACACTTTTCATTTTTGACATTTAGCATTGTGACATTTGTCATTTGACATCTTTGACATTTGCCATCTTGAAATTTGTCATTTTTCATGGTGACACTTTTCATTTTTGACATTTAGCATTGTGACATTTGTCATTTGACATCTTGGACATTTGCCATCTTGAAATTTGTCATTTTTGATATTTTTCATGGTGACACTTTTCATTTTTGACATTTAGCATTGTGACATTTGTCATTTGACATCTTTGACATTTGCCATCTTGAAATTTGTTATTTTTGACATTTTTCATGGTGACACTTTTCATTTTTGACATTTAGCATTGTGACATTTGTCATTTGACATCTTTGACATTTGCCATCTTGAAATTTGTCATTTTTGACATTTTTCATGGTGACACTTTTCATTTTTGACATTTAGCATTGTGACATTTGTCATTTGACATCTTTGACATTTTCCATCTTGAAATTTGTCATTTTTGACATTTAGCATTGTGACATTTGTCATTTGACATCTTGGACATTTGCCATCTTGAAATTTGTCATTTTTGACATTTTTCATGGTGACACTTATCATTTTTGACATTTAGCATTGTGATATTTGTCAGTTTTGACATTTGCCATCTTGAAATTTGTCATTTTTGACATTTTTCATGGTGACACTTTTCATTTTTGGCATTTAGCATTGTGACATTTGTCATTTGACATCTTTGACATTTGCCATCTTGAAATTTGTTATTTTTGACATTTTTCACGGTGACACTTTTCATTTTTGACATTAAGCATTGTGACATTTGTCATTTGACATCTTTGACATTTGCCATCTTGAAATTTGTCATTTTTGATATTTTTCATGGTGACACTTTTCATTTTTGACATTTAGCATTGTGACATTTGTCATTTGACATCTTTGACATTTGCCATCTTGAAATTTGTCATTTTTGACATTTTTCATGGTGACACTTTTCATTTTTGACATTTAGCATTGTGACATTTGTCATTTGACATCTTGGACATTTGCCATCTTGAAATTTGTCATTTTTGACATTTTTCATGGTGACACTTATCATTTTTGACATTTAGCATTGTGACATTTGTCAGTTTTGACATCTTTGATATTTGCCATCTTGAAATTTGTCATTTTTGACATTTTTCATGGTGACACTTTTCATTTTTGACATTTAGCATTGTGACATTTGTTATTTGACATCTTTGACATTTGCCACCTTAAAATTTGTCATTTTTGACATTTTTCATGGTGACACTTTTCATTTTTGACATTTAGCATTTTGACATTTGTCATTTGACATCTTTGACATTTGCCATCTTGAAATTTGTTATTTTTGACATTTTTCATGTTGACACTTTTTATTTTTGACATTTAGCATTGTGTCATTTGTCATTTGACATCTTTGACATTTGCCATCTTGAAATTTGTCATTTTTGACATTTAGCATTGTGACATTTGTCATTTGACATCTTTGATATTTGCCATCTTGAAATTTGTCATTTTTGACATTTTTCATGGTGACACTTTTTATTTTTGACATTTAGCATTGTGACATTTGTCATTTGACATCTTTGACATTTGCCATCTTAAAATTTGTTATTTTTGACATTTTTCATGTTGACACTTTTTATTTTTGACATTTAGCATTGTGACATTTGTCATTTGACATTTTTGACATTTGCCATCTTAAAATTTGTCATTTTTGACATTTTTCATGGTGACACTTTTCATTTTTGACATTTAGCATCGTGACATTTGTCATTTGACATCTTTGACATTTGCCATCTTGAAATTTGTTATTTTTGACATTTTTCATGGTGACACTTTTCATTTTTGACATTTAGCATTGTGACATTTGTTATTTGACATCTTTGACATTTGCCATCTTGAAATTTGTCATTTTTGACATTTTTCATGGTGACACTTTTCATTTTTGACATTTAGCATTGTGACATTTGTCATTTGACATCTTTGACATTTGCCATCTTGAAATTTGTCATTTTTGACATTAAGCATTGTGACATTTGTCATTTGACATCTTTGATATTTGCCATCTTGAAATTTGTCATTTTTGACATTTTTCATAGTGACACTTTTCATTTTTGACATTTAGCATTGTGACATTTGTTATTTGACATCTTGAAATTTGTCATTTTTAACATTTTTCATGGTGACACTTTTCATTTTTGACATTTAGCATTGTGACATTTGTCATTTGACATCTTTGACATTTGCCTTCTTGAAATTTGTCATTTTTGACATTTAGCATTGTGACATTTGTCATTTGACATCTTGGACATTTGCCATCTTGAAATTTGTCATTTTTGACATTTTTCATGGTGACACTTATCATTTTTGACATTTAGCATTGTGACATTTGTCAGTTTTGACATCTTTGATATTTGCCATCTTGAAATTTGTTATTTTTGACATTTTTCATGGTGACACTTTTCATTTTTGACATTTAGCATTGTGACATTTGTCATTTGACATCTTTGACATTTGCCATCTTGAAATTTGTCATTTTTGACATTTTTCATGGTGACACTTTACATTTTTGACATTTAGCATTGTGACATTTGTCATTTGACATCTTTGACATTTGCCATCTTGAAATTTGTTATTTTTGACATTTTTCATGGTGACACTTTTCATTTTTGACATTTAGCATTGTGACATTTGTCATTTGACATCTTTGATATTTGCCATCTTGAAATTTGTCTTTTTTGACATTTTTCATGGTGACACTTTTCATTTTTGACATTTAGCATTATGACATTTGTCATTTGACATCTTTGACATTTGCCATCTTGAAATTTGTCATTTTTGACATTTTTCACGGTGACACTTTGCATTTTTGACATTTAGCATTGTGACATTTGTCATTTGACATCTTAGACATTTGCCATCTTGAAATTTGTCATTTTTGACACTTTTCATTTTTGACATTTAGCATTGTGACATTTGTCATTTGACATCTTTGACATTTGCCATCTTGAAATTTGTCATTTTTGACATTTTTCATGGTGACACTTTTTATTTTTGACATTTAGCATTGTGACATTTGTCATTTGACATCTTGGACATTTGCCATCTTGAAATTTGTCATTTTTGACATTTTTCATGGTGACACTTATCATTTTTGACATTTAGCTTTGTGACATTTGTCAGTTTTGACATTTGCCATCTTGAAATTTGTCATTTTTGACATTTTTCATGGTGACACTTTTCATTTTTGACATTTAGCATTGTGACATTTGTCATTTGACATCTTTGACATTTGCCATCTTGAAATTTGTCATTTTTGACATTTTTCATGGTGACACTTTTCATTTTTGACATTTAGCATTGTGACATTTGTCATTTGACATCTTTGACATTTGCCATCTTGAAATTTGTCATTTTTGACATTTTTCATGGTGACACTTTTCATTTTTGACATTTAGCATTGTGACATTTGTCATTTGACATCTTTGACATTTGCCATCTTGAAATTTGTCATTTTTGACATTTTTCATGGTGACACTTTTCATTTTTGACATTTAGCATTGTGACATTTGTCATTTGACATCTTTGACATTTGCCATCTTAAAATTTGTTATTTTTGACATTTTTCATGGTGACACTTTTCATTTTTGACATTTAGCATTGTGACATTTGTCATTTGACATCTTTGACATTTGCCATCTTGAAATTTGTCATTTTTGACATTTTTCATGGTGACACTTTTCATTTTTGACATTTAGCTTTGTGACATTTGTCATTTGACATCTTTGACATTTGCCATCTTGAAATTTGTCATTTTTGACATTTAGCATTGTGACATTTGTCATTTGACATCTTGGACATTTGCCATCTGGAAATTTGTCATTTTTGACATTTTTCATGGTGACACTTATCATTTTTGACATTTAGCATTGTGACATTTGTCATTTGACATCTTGGACATTTGCCATCTTGAAATTTGTCATTTTTGACATTTTTCATGGTGACACTTATCATTTTTGACATTTAGCATTGTGACATTTGTCAGTTTTGACATCTTTGATATTTGCCATCTTGAAATTTGTTATTTTTGACATTTTTCATGGTGACACTTTTCATTTTTGACATTTAGCATTGTGACATTTGTCATTTGACATCTTTGACATTTGCCATCTTGAAATTTGTCATTTTTGACATTTTTCATGGTGACACTTTACATTTTTGACATTTAGCATTGTGACATTTGTCATTTGACATCTTTGACATTTGCCATCTTGAAATTTGTTATTTTTGACATTTTTCATGGTGACACTTTTCATTTTTGACATTTAGCATTGTGACATTTGTCATTTGACATCTTTGATATTTGCCATCTTGAAATTTGTCTTTTTTGACATTTTTCATGGTGACACTTTTCATTTTTGACATTTAGCATTATGACATTTGTCATTTGACATCTTTGACATTTGCCATCTTGAAATTTGTCATTTTTGACATTTTTCACGGTGACACTTTGCATTTTTGACATTTAGCATTGTGACATTTGTCATTTGACATCTTAGACATTTGCCATCTTGAAATTTGTCATTTTTGACACTTTTCATTTTTGACATTTAGCATTGTGACATTTGTCATTTGACATCTTTGACATTTGCCATCTTGAAATTTGTCATTTTTGACATTTTTCATGGTGACACTTTTTATTTTTGACATTTAGCATTGTGACATTTGTCATTTGACATCTTGGACATTTGCCATCTTGAAATTTGTCATTTTTGACATTTTTCATGGTGACACTTATCATTTTTGACATTTAGCTTTGTGACATTTGTCAGTTTTGACATTTGCCATCTTGAAATTTGTCATTTTTGACATTTTTCATGGTGACACTTTTCATTTTTGACATTTAGCATTGTGACATTTGTCATTTGACATCTTTGACATTTGCCATCTTGAAATTTGTCATTTTTGACATTTTTCATGGTGACACTTTTCATTTTTGACATTTAGCATTGTGACATTTGTCATTTGACATCTTTGACATTTGCCATCTTGAAATTTGTCATTTTTGACATTTTTCATGGTGACACTTTTCATTTTTGACATTTAGCATTGTGACATTTGTCATTTGACATCTTTGACATTTGCCATCTTGAAATTTGTCATTTTTGACATTTTTCATGGTGACACTTTTCATTTTTGACATTTAGCATTGTGACATTTGTCATTTGACATCTTTGACATTTGCCATCTTAAAATTTGTTATTTTTGACATTTTTCATGGTGACACTTTTCATTTTTGACATTTAGCATTGTGACATTTGTCATTTGACATCTTTGACATTTGCCATCTTGAAATTTGTCATTTTTGACATTTTTCATGGTGACACTTTTCATTTTTGACATTTAGCTTTGTGACATTTGTCATTTGACATCTTTGACATTTGCCATCTTGAAATTTGTCATTTTTGACATTTAGCATTGTGACATTTGTCATTTGACATCTTGGACATTTGCCATCTGGAAATTTGTCATTTTTGACATTTTTCATGGTGACACTTATCATTTTTGACATTTAGCATTGTGACATTTGTCAGTTTTGACATTTGCCATCTTGAAATTTGTCATTTTTGACATTTTTCGTGGTGACACTTTTCATTTTTGACATTTAGCATTGTGACATTTGTCATTTGACATCTTTGACATTTGCCATCTTGAAATTTGTCATTTTTGACATTTTTCATGGTGAGACTTTTCATTTTTGACATTTAGCATTGTGACATTTGTCATTTGACATCTTTGACATTTGCTATCTTAAAATTTGTCATTTTTGACATTTAGCATTGTGACATTTGTCATTTGACATTTTTGACATTTGCCATCTTGAAATTTGTCATTTTTGACATTTTTCATGGTGACACTTTTCATTTTTGACATTTAGCATCGTGACATTTGTCATTTGACATCTTTGACATTTGCCATCTTGAAATTTGTCATTTTTGACATTTTTCATGGTGACACTTTTCATTTTTGACATTTAGCATTGTGACATTTGTCATTTGACATCTTGGACATTTGCCATCTTGAAATTTGTCATTTTTGACATTTTTCATGGTGACACTTATCATTTTTGACATTTAGCATTGTGACATTTGTCAGGTTTGACATCTTTGATATTTGCCATCTTGAAATTTGTCATTTTTGACATTTTTCATGGTGACACTTTTCATTTTTGACATTTAGCATTGTGACATTTGTTATTTGACATCTTTGACATTTGCCACCTTGAAATTTGTCATTTTTGACATTTTTCATGGTGACACTTTTCATTTTTGACATTTAGCATTGTGACATTTGTCATTTGACATCTTTGACATTTGCCATCTTGAAATTTGTTATTTTTGACATTTTTCATGTTGACACTTTTTATTTTTGACATTTAGCATTGTGTCATTTGTCATTTGACATTTGCCATCTTGAAATTTGTCATTTTTGACATTTAGCATTGTGACATTTGTCATTTGACATCTTTGATATTTGCCATCTTGAAATTTGTCATTTTTGACATTTTTCATGGTGACACTTTTTATTTTTGACATTTGGCATTGTGACATTTGTCATTTGACATCTTTGACATTTGCCATCTTAAAATTTGTTATTTTTGACATTTTTCATGTTGACACTTTTTATTTTTGACATTTAGCATTGTGACATTTGTCATTTGACATCTTTGACATTTGCCATCTTAAAATTTGTCATTTTTGACATTTTTCATGGTGACACTTTTCATTTTTGACATTTAGCATTGTGACATTTGTCATTTGACATCTTTGACATTTGCCATCTTAAAATTTGTTATTTTTGACATTTTTCATGGTGACACTTTTCATTTTTGACATTTAGCATTGTGACATTTGTTATTTGACATCTTTGACATTTGCCATCTTGAAATTTGTCATTTTTGACATTTTTCATGGTGACACTTTTCATTTTTGACATTTAGCATTGTGACATTTGTCATTTGACATCTTTGACATTTGCCATCTTGAAATTTGTCATTTTTGACATTAAGCATTGTGACATTTGTCATTTGACATCTTTGATATTTGCCATCTTGAAATTTGTCATTTTTGACATTTTTCATAGTGACACTTTTCATTTTTGACATTTAGCATTGTGACATTTGTTATTTGACATCTTTGACATTTGCCATCTTGAAATTTGTCATTTTTAACATTTTTCATGGTGACACTTTTCATTTTTGACATTTAGCATTGTGACATTTGTCATTTGACATCTTTGACATTTGCCATCTTGAAATTTGTCATTTTTGACATTTAGCATTGTGACATTTGTCATTTGACATCTTGGACATTTGCCATCTTGAAATTTGTCATTTTTGACATTTTTCATGGTGACACTTATCATTTTTGACATTTAGCATTGTGACATTTGTCAGTTTTGACATCTTTGATATTTGCCATCTTGAAATTTGTTATTTTTGACATTTTTCATAATGACACTTTTCATTTTTGACATTTAGCATTGTGACATTTGTCATTTGACATCTTTGACATTTGCCATCTTGAAATTTGTCATTTTTGACATTTTTCATGGTGACACTTTACATTTTTGACATTTAGCATTGTGACATTTGTCATTTGACATCTTTGACATTTGCCATCTTGAAATTTGTTATTTTTGACATTTTTCATGGTGACACTTTTCATTTTTGACATTTAGCATTGTGACATTTGTCATTTGACATCTTTGATATTTGCCATCTTGAAATTTGTCTTTTTTGACATTTTTCATGGTGACACTTTTCATTTTTGACATTTAGCATTATGACATTTGTCATTTGACATCTTTGACATTTGCCATCTTGAAATTTGTCATTTTTGACATTTTTCACGGTGACACTTTGCATTTTTGACATTTAGCATTGTGACATTTGTCATTTGACATCTTAGACATTTGCCATCTTGAAATTTGTCATTTTTGACACTTTTCATTTTTGACATTTAGCATTGTGACATTTGTCATTTGACATCTTTGACATTTGCCATCTTGAAATTTGTCATTTTTGACATTTTTCATGGTGACACTTTTTATTTTTGACATTTAGCATTGTGACATTTGTCATTTGACATCTTGGACATTTGCCATCTTGAAATTTGTCATTTTTGACATTTTTCATGGTGACACTTATCATTTTTGACATTTAGCTTTGTGACATTTGTCAGTTTTGACATTTGCCATCTTGAAATTTGTCATTTTTGACATTTTTCATGGTGACACTTTTCATTTTTGACATTTAGCATTGTGACATTTGTCATTTGACATCTTTGACATTTGCCATCTTGAAATTTGTCATTTTTGACATTTTTCATGGTGACACTTTTCATTTTTGACATTTAGCATTGTGACATTTGTCATTTGACATCTTTGACATTTGCCATCTTGAAATTTGTCATTTTTGACATTTTTCATGGTGACACTTTTCATTTTTGACATTTAGCATTGTGACATTTGTCATTTGACATCTTTGACATTTGCCATCTTGAAATTTGTCATTTTTGACATTTTTCATGGTGACACTTTTTATTTTTGACATTTAGCATTGTGACATTTGTCATTTGACATCTTTGACATTTGCCATCTTGAAATTTGTTATTTTTGACATTTTTCATGGTGACACTTTTCATTTTTGACATTTAGCATTGTGACATTTGTCATTTGACATCTTTGACATTTGCCATCTTGAAATTTGTCATTTTTGACATTTTTCATGGTGACACTTTTCATTTTTGACATTTAGCTTTGTGACATTTGTCATTTGACATCTTTGACATTTGCCATCTTGAAATTTGTCATTTTTGACATTTAGCATTGTGACATTTGTCATTTGACATCTTTGACATTTGCTATCTTAAAATTTGTCATTTTTGACATTTTTCATGGTGAGACTTTTCATTTTTGACATTTAGCATTGTGACATTTGTCATTTGACATCTTTGACATTTGCTATCTTAAAATTTGTCATTTTTGACATTTAGCATTGTGACATTTGTCATTTGACATCTTTGATATTTGCCATCTTGAAATTTGTCATTTTTGACATTTTTCATAGTGACACTTTTCATTTTTGACATTTAGCATCGTGACATTTGTCATTTGACATCTTTGACATTTGCCATCTTGAAATTTGTCATTTTTGACATTTTTCATGGTGACACTTTTCATTTTTGACATTTAGCATTGTGACATTTGTCATTTGACATCTTGGACATTTGCCATCTTGAAATTTGTCATTTTTGACATTTTTCATGGTGACACTTATCATTTTTGACATTTAGCATTGTGACATTTGTCAGGTTTGACATCTTTGATATTTGCCATCTTGAAATTTGTCATTTTTGACATTTTTCATGGTGACACTTTTCATTTTTGACATTTAGCATTGTGACATTTGTTATTTGACATCTTTGACATTTGCCACCTTGAAATTTGTCATTTTTGACATTTTTCATGGTGACACTTTTCATTTTTGACATTTAGCATTGTGACATTTGTCATTTGACATCTTTGACATTTGCCATCTTGAAATTTGTTATTTTTGACATTTTTCATGTTGACACTTTTTATTTTTGACATTTAGCATTGTGTCATTTGTCATTTGACATCTTTGACATTTGCCATCTTGAAATTTGTCATTTTTGACATTTAGCATTGTGACATTTGTCATTTGACATCTTTGATATTTGCCATCTTGAAATTTGTCATTTTTGACATTTTTCATGGTGACACTTTTTATTTTTGACATTTGGCATTGTGACATTTGTCATTTGACATCTTTGACATTTGCCATCTTAAAATTTGTTATTTTTGACATTTTTCATGTTGACACTTTTTATTTTTGACATTTAGCATTGTGACATTTGTCATTTGACATCTTTGACATTTGCCATCTTAAAATTTGTCATTTTTGACATTTTTCATGGTGACACTTTTCATTTTTGACATTTAGCATTGTGACATTTGTCATTTGACATCTTTGACATTTGCCATCTTAAAATTTGTTATTTTTGACATTTTTCATGGTGACACTTTTCATTTTTGACATTTAGCATTGTGACATTTGTTATTTGACATCTTTGACATTTGCCATCTTGAAATTTGTCATTTTTGACATTTTTCATGGTGACACTTTTCATTTTTGACATTTAGCATTGTGACATTTGTCATTTGACATCTTTGACATTTGCCATCTTGAAATTTGTCATTTTTGACATTAAGCATTGTGACATTTGTCATTTGACATCTTTGATATTTGCCATCTTGAAATTTGTCATTTTTGACATTTTTCATAGTGACACTTTTCATTTTTGACATTTAGCATTGTGACATTTGTTATTTGACATCTTTGACATTTGCCATCTTGAAATTTGTCATTTTTAACATTTTTCATGGTGACACTTTTCATTTTTGACATTTAGCATTGTGACATTTGTCATTTGACATCTTTGACATTTGCCATCTTGAAATTTGTCATTTTTGACATTTAGCATTGTGACATTTGTCATTTGACATCTTGGACATTTGCCATCTTGAAATTTGTCATTTTTGACATTTTTCATGGTGACACTTATCATTTTTGACATTTAGCATTGTGACATTTGTCAGTTTTGACATCTTTGATATTTGCCATCTTGAAATTTGTTATTTTTGACATTTTTGATGGTGACACTTTTCATTTTTGACATTTAGCATTGTGACATTTGTCATTTGACATCTTTGACATTTGCCATCTTGAAATTTGTCATTTTTGACATTTTTCATGGTGACACTTTACATTTTTGACATTTAGCATTGTGACATTTGTCATTTGACATCTTTGACATTTGCCATCTTGAAATTTGTTATTTTTGACATTTTTCATGGTGACACTTTTCATTTTTGACATTTAGCATTGTGACATTTGTCATTTGACATCTTTGATATTTGCCATCTTGAAATTTGTCATTTTTGACATTTTTCACGGTGACACTTTGCATTTTTGACATTTAGCATTGTGACATTTGTCATTTGACATCTTAGACATTTGCCATCTTGAAATTTGTCATTTTTGACACTTTTCATTTTTGACATTTAGCATTGTGACATTTGTCATTTGACATCTTTGACATTTGCCATCTTGAAATTTGTCATTTTTGACATTTTTCATGGTGACACTTTTTATTTTTGACATTTAGCATTGTGACATTTGTCATTTGACATCTTGGACATTTGCCATCTTGAAATTTGTCATTTTTGACATTTTTCATGGTGACACTTATCATTTTTGACATTTAGCTTTGTGACATTTGTCAGTTTTGACATTTGCCATCTTGAAATTTGTCATTTTTGACATTTTTCATGGTGACACTTTTCATTTTTGACATTTAGCATTGTGACATTTGTCATTTGACATCTTTGACATTTGCCATCTTGAAATTTGTCATTTTTGACATTTTTCATGGTGACACTTTTCATTTTTGACATTTAGCATTGTGACATTTGTCATTTGACATCTTTGACATTTGCCATCTTGAAATTTGTCATTTTTGACATTTTTCATGGTGACACTTTTCATTTTTGACATTTAGCATTGTGACATTTGTCATTTGACATCTTTGACATTTGCCATCTTGAAATTTGTCATTTTTGACATTTTTCATGGTGACACTTTTCATTTTTGACATTTAGCATTGTGACATTTGTCATTTGACATCTTTGACATTTGCCATCTTGAAATTTGTTATTTTTGACATTTTTCATGGTGACACTTTTCATTTTTGACATTTAGCATTGTGACATTTGTCATTTGACATCTTTGACATTTGCCATCTTGAAATTTGTCATTTTTGACATTTTTCATGGTGACACTTTTCATTTTTGACATTTAGCTTTGTGACATTTGTCATTTGACATCTTTGACATTTGCCATCTTGAAATTTGTCATTTTTGACATTTAGCATTGTGACATTTGTCATTTGACATCTTTGACATTTGCTATCTTAAAATTTGTCATTTTTGACATTTAGCATTGTGACATTTGTCATTTGACATTTTTGACATTTGCCATCTTGAAATTTGTCATTTTTGACATTTTTCATGGTGACACTTTTCATTTTTGACATTTAGCATTGTGACATTTGTCATTTGACATCTTTGACATTTGCCATCTTGAAATTTGTCATTTTTGACATTTTTCATGGTGACACTTTTCATTTTTGACATTTAGCATTGTGACATTTGTCATTTGACATCTTGGACATTTGCCATCTTGAAATTTGTCATTTTTGACATTTTTCATGGTGACACTTATCATTTTTGACATTTAGCATTGTGACATTTGTCAGGTTTGACATCTTTGATATTTGCCATCTTGAAATTTGTCATTTTTGACATTTTTCATGGTGACACTTTTCATTTTTGACATTTAGCATTGTGACATTTGTTATTTGACATCTTTGACATTTGCCACCTTGAAATTTGTCATTTTTGACATTTTTCATGGTGACACTTTTCATTTTTGACATTTAGCATTGTGACATTTGTCATTTGACATCTTTGACATTTGCCATCTTGAAATTTGTTATTTTTGACATTTTTCATGTTGACACTTTTTATTTTTGACATTTAGCATTGTGTCATTTGTCATTTGACATCTTTGACATTTGCCATCTTGAAATTTGTCATTTTTGACATTTAGCATTGTGACATTTGTCATTTGACATCTTTGATATTTGCCATCTTGAAATTTGTCATTTTTGACATTTTTCATGGTGACACTTTTTATTTTTGACATTTGGCATTGTGACATTTGTCATTTGACATCTTTGACATTTGCCATCTTAAAATTTGTTATTTTTGACATTTTTCATGTTGACACTTTTTATTTTTGACATTTAGCATTGTGACATTTGTCATTTGACATCTTTGACATTTGCCATCTTAAAATTTGTCATTTTTGACATTTTTCATGGTGACACTTTTCATTTTTGACATTTAGCATTGTGACATTTGTCATTTGATATCTTTGACATTTGCCATCTTGAAATTTGTTATTTTTGACATTTTTCATGGTGACACTTTTCATTTTTGACATTTAGCATTGTGACATTTGTTATTTGACATCTTTGACATTTGCCATCTTGAAATTTGTCATTTTTGACATTTTTCATGGTGACACTTTTCATTTTTGACATTTAGCATTGTGACATTTGTCATTTGACATCTTTGACATTTGCCATCTTGAAATTTGTCATTTTTGACATTAAGCATTGTGACATTTGTCATTTGACATCTTTGATATTTGCCATCTTGAAATTTGTCATTTTTGACGTTTTTCATAGTGACACTTTTCATTTTTGACATTTAGCATTGTGACATTTGTTATTTGACATCTTTGACATTTGCCATCTTGAAATTTGTCATTTTTAACATTTTTCATGGTGACACTTTTCATTTTTGACATTTAGCATTGTGACATTTGTCATTTGACATCTTTGACATTTGCCATCTTGAAATTTGTCATTTTTGACATTTAGCATTGTGACATTTGTCATTTGACATCTTGGACATTTGCCATCTTGAAATTTGTCATTTTCGACATTTTTCATGGTGACACTTATCATTTTTGACATTTAGCATTGTGACATTTGTCAGTTTTGACATCTTTGATATTTGCCATCTTGAAATTTGTTATTTTTGACATTTTTCATGGTGACACTTTTCATTTTTGACATTTAGCATTGTGACATTTGTCATTTGACATCTTTGACATTTGCCA
This sequence comes from Altica lythri, assembly GCA_964028335.1. Classification (NCBI taxonomy): domain Eukaryota; kingdom Metazoa; phylum Arthropoda; class Insecta; order Coleoptera; family Chrysomelidae; genus Altica; species Altica lythri. The sequence continues at coordinate 7,934,426 of OZ034800.1, read as the reverse complement.
TCTTGAAATTTGTCATTTTTGACATTTTTCATGGTGACACTTTACATTTTTGACATTTAGCATTGTGACATTTGTCATTTGACATCTTTGACATTTGCCATCTTGAAATTTGTTATTTTTGACATTTTTCATGGTGACACTTTTCATTTTTGACATTTAGCATTGTGACATTTGTCATTTGACATCTTTGATATTTGCCATCTTGAAATTTGTCTTTTTTGACATTTTTCATGGTGACACTTTTCATTTTTGACATTTAGCATTATGACATTTGTCATTTGACATCTTTGACATTTGCCATCTTGAAATTTGTCATTTTTGACATTTTTCACGGTGACACTTTGCATTTTTGACATTTAGCATTGTGACATTTGTCATTTGACATCTTAGACATTTGCCATCTTGAAATTTGTCATTTTTGACACTTTTCATTTTTGACATTTAGCATTGTGACATTTGTCATTTGACATCTTTGACATTTGCCATCTTGAAATTTGTCATTTTTGACATTTTTCATGGTGACACTTTTTATTTTTGACATTTAGCATTGTGACATTTGTCATTTGACATCTTGGACATTTGCCATCTTGAAATTTGTCATTTTTGACATTTTTCATGGTGACACTTATCATTTTTGACATTTAGCTTTGTGACATTTGTCAGTTTTGACATTTGCCATCTTGAAATTTGTCATTTTTGACATTTTTCATGGTGACACTTTTCATTTTTGACATTTAGCATTGTGACATTTGTCATTTGACATCTTTGACATTTGCCATCTTGAAATTTGTCATTTTTGACATTTTTCATGGTGACACTTTTCATTTTTGACATTTAGCATTGTGACATTTGTCATTTGACATCTTTGACATTTGCCATCTTGAAATTTGTCATTTTTGACATTTTTCATGGTGACACTTTTCATTTTTGACATTTAGCATTGTGACATTTGTCATTTGACATCTTTGACATTTGCCATCTTGAAATTTGTCATTTTTGACATTTTTCATGGTGACACTTTTCATTTTTGACATTTAGCATTGTGACATTTGTCATTTGACATTTGCCATCTTGAAATTTGTTATTTTTGACATTTTTCATGGTGACACTTTTCATTTTTGACATTTAGCATTGTGACATTTGTCATTTGACATCTTTGACATTTGCCATCTTGAAATTTGTCATTTTTGACATTTTTCATGGTGACACTTTTCATTTTTGACATTTAGCTTTGTGACATTTGTCATTTGACATCTTTGACATTTGCCATCTTGAAATTTGTCATTTTTGACATTTAGCATTGTGACATTTGTCATTTGACATCTTGGACATTTGCCATCTGGAAATTTGTCATTTTTGACATTTTTCATGGTGACACTTATCATTTTTGACATTTAGCATTGTGACATTTGTCAGTTTTGACATTTGCCATCTTGAAATTTGTCATTTTTGACATTTTTCGTGGTGACACTTTTCATTTTTGACATTTAGGATTGTGACATTTGTCATTTGACATCTTTGATATTTGCCATCTTGAAATTTGTTATTTTTGACATTTTTCATGGTGACACTTTTTATTTTTGACATTTAGCATTGTGACATTTGTCATTTGACATCTTTGACATTTTCCATCTTGAAATTTGTCATTTTTGACATTTTTCATGGTGACACTTTTCATTTTTGACATTTAGCATTGTGACATTTGTCATTTGACATCTTTGACATTTGCCATCTTGAAATTTGTTATTTTTGACATTTTTCATGGTGACACTTTTCATTTTTGACATTTAGCATTGTGACATTTGTCATTTGACATCTTTGACATTTGCCATCTTGAAATTTGTAATTTTTGACATTTTTCATGGTGAGACTTTTCATTTTTGACATTTAGCATTGTGACATTTGTCATTTGACATCTTTGACATTTGCTATCTTAAAATTTGTCATTTTTGACATTTAGCATTGTGACATTTGTCATTTGACATCTTTGATATTTGCCATCTTGAAATTTGTCATTTTTGACATTTAGCATTGTGACATTTGTCATTTGACATCTTGGACATTTGCCATCTTGAAATTTGTCATTTTTGACATTTTTCATGGTGACACTTATCATTTTTGACATTTAGCATTGTGACATTTGTCATTTGACATCTTTGATATTTGCCATCTTGAAATTTGTCATTTTTGACATTTTTCATGGTGACACTTTTCATTTTTGACATTTAGCATTGTGACATTTGTCATTTGACATCTTTGACATTTGCCATCTTGAAATTTGTCATTTTTGACATTTAGCATTGTGACATTTGTCATTTGACATCTTGGACATTTGCCATCTTGAAATTTGTCATTTTTGACATTTTTCATGGTGACACTTATCATTTTTGACATTTAGCATTGTGACATTTGTCATTTGGTGATTTGACATCTTTGACATTTGCCATCTTGAAATTTGTCATTTTTGACATTTAGCATTGTGACATTTGTCATTTGACATCTTTGACATTTGCCATCTTGAAATTTGTTATTTTTGACATTTTTCATGGTGACACTTTTCATTTTTGACATTTAGCATTGTGACATTTGTCATTTGACATCTTTGACATTTGCCATCTTGAAATTTGTCATTTTTGACATTTTTCATGGTGACACTTTTCATTTTTGACATTTAGCATTGTGACATTTGTCATTTGACATCTTTGACATTTGCCATTTTGAAATTATTCATTTTTGACATTTAGCATTGTGACATTTGTCATTTGACATCTTTGATATTTGCCATCTTGAAATTTGTCATTTTTGGCATTTTTCATGGTGACACTTTTCATTTTTGACATTTAGCATTGTGACATTTGACATCTTTGACATTTGCCATCTTGAAATTTGTCATTTTTGATATTTTTCATGGTGACACTTTTCATTTTTGACATTTAGCATTGTGACATTTGTCATATTTGACATCTTTGACATTTGCCATCTTGAAATTTGTCATTTTTGACATTTTTCATGGTGACACTTTTCATTTTTGACATTTGGCATTGTGACATTTGTCCTTTGACATCTTTGACATTTGCCATCTTGAAATTTGTCATTATTGACATTTTTCATGGGGACACTTTTCATTTTTGACATTTAGCATTGTGACATTTGTCATTTGACATCTTTGACATTTGCCATCTTGAAATTTGTCATTTTTGACATTTTTCATGGTGACACTTTTCATTTTTGACATTTAGCATTGTGACATTTGTCATTTGACATCTTTGACATTTGCCATCTTGAAATTTGTCATTTTTGACATTTTTCACGGTGACACTTTTCATTTTTGACATTTAGCATTGTGACATTTGTTATTTGACATCTTAGACATTTGCCATCTTCAAATTTGTCATTTTTGACACTTTTTATTTTTGACATTTTGCATTGTGACATTTGTCATTTGACATCTTTGACATTTGCCATCTTGAAATTTGTCATTTTTGACATTTTTCATGGTGACACTTTTCATTTTTGACATTTAGCATTGTGACATTTGTCATTTGACATCTTGGACATTTGCCATCTTGAAATTTGTCATTATTGACATTTTTCATGGAGACACTTTTCATTTTTGACATTTAGCATTGTGACATTTGTCATTTGACATCTTTGACATTTGCCATCTTGAAATTTGTTATTTTTGACATTTTTCATGGTGACACTTTTCATTTTTGACATTTAGCATTGTGACATTTGTCATTTGACATCTTTGACATTTGCCATCTTGAAATTTGTCATTTTTGACATTTTTCACGGTGACACTTTTCATTTTTGACATTTAGCATTGTGACATTTGTCATTTGACATCTTAGACATTTGCCATCTTCAAATTTGTCATTTTTGACACTTTTTATTTTTGACATTTAGCATTGTGACATTTGTCATTTGACATCTTTGACATTTGCCATCTTGAAATTTGTCATTTTTGACATTTTTCATGGTGACACTTTTCATTTTTGACATTTAGCATTCTGACATTTGTCATTTGACATCTTGGACATTTGCCATCTTGAAATTTGTCATTTTTGACATTTTTCATGGTGACACTTTTCATTTTTGACATTTAGTATTGTGACATTTGTCATTTGACATCTTTGACATTTGCCATCTTGAAATTTGTTATTTTTGACATTTAGCATTGTGACATTTGTCATTTGACATCTTGGACATTTGCCATCTTGAAATTTGTCATTTTTGAAATTTTTCATGGTGACACTTATCATTTTTGACATTTAGCATTGTGACATTTGTCAGTTTTGACATTTGCCATCTTGAAATTTGTCATTTTTGACATTTTTCGTGGTGACACTTTTCATTTTTGACATTTAGGATTGTGACATTTGTCATTTGACATCTTTGACATTTGCCATCTTGAAATTTGTTATTTTTGACATTTTTCATGGTGACACTTTTCATTTTTGACATTTAGCATTGTGACATTTGTCATTTGACATCTTTGACATTTTCCATCTTGAAATTTGTCATTTTTGACATTTTTCATGGTGACACTTTTCATTTTTGACATTTAGCATTGTGACATTTGTCATTTGACATCTTTGACATTTGCCATCTTGAAATTTGTTATTTTTGACATTTTTCATGGTGACACTTTTCATTTTTGACATTTAGCATTGTGACATTTGTCATTTGACATCTTTGACATTTGCCATCTTGAAATTTGTCATTTTTGACATTTTTCATGGTGAGACTTTTCATTTTTGACATTTAGCATTGTGACATTTGTCATTTGACATCTTTGACATTTGCTATCTTAAAATTTGTCATTTTTGACATTTAGCATTGTGACATTTGTCATTTGACATCTTTGATATTTGCCATCTTGAAATTTGTCATTTTTGACATTTAGCATTGTGACATTTGTCATTTGACATCTTGGACATTTGCCATCTTGAAATTTGTCATTTTTGACATTTTTCATGGTGACACTTATCATTTTTGACATTTAGCATTGTGACATTTGTCATTTGACATCTTTGATATTTGCCATCTTGAAATTTGTCATTTTTGACATTTTTCATGGTGACACTTTTCATTTTTGACATTTAGCATTGTGACATTTGTCATTTGACATCTTTGACATTTGCCATCTTGAAATTTGTTATTTTTGACATTTTTCATGGTGACACTTTTCATTTTTGACATTTAGCATTGTGACATTTGTCATTTGACATCTTTGACATTTGCCATCTTCAAATTTGTCATTTTTGACATTTTTCATGGTGACACTTTTCATTTTTGACATTTAGCATTGTGACATTGGTCATTTGACATCTTTGACATTTGCCATCTTGAAATTTGTCATTTTTGACATTTAGCATTGTGACATTTGTCATTTGACATCTTTGATATTTGCCATCTTGAAATTTGTCATTTTTGACATTTTTCATGGTGACACTTTTCATTTTTGACATTTAGCATTGTGACATTTGTCATTTGACATCTTTGACATTTGCCATCTTGAAATTTGTCATTTTTGACATTTTTCATGGTGACACTTTTCATTTTTGACATTTAGCATTGTGACATTTGTTATATTCGACATCTTTGACATTTGCCATCTTGAAATTTGTCATTTTTGACATTTTTCATGGTGACACTTTTCATTTTTGACATTTAGCATTGTGACATTTGTCCTTTGACATCTTTGACATTTGCCATCTTGAAATTTGTCATTATTGACATTTTTCATGGGGACACTTTTCATTTTTGACATTTAGCATTGTGACATTTGTCATTTGACATCTTTGACATTTGCCATCTTGAAATTTGTCATTTTTGACATTTTTCATGGTGACACTTTTCATTTTTGACATTTAGCATTGTGACATTTGTCATTTGATATCTTTGACATTTGCCATCTTGAAATTTGTCATTTTTGACATTTTTCACGGTGACACTTTTCATTTTTGACATTTAGCATTGTGACATTTGTCATTTGACATCTTAGACATTTGCCATCTTCAAATTTGTCATTTTTGACATTTTTCATGGTGACACTTTACATTTTTGACATTTAGCATTGTGACATTTGTCATTTGACATCTTTGACATTTGCCATCTTGAAATTTGTTATTTTTGACATTTTTCATGGTGACACTTTTCATTTTTGACATTTAGCATTGTGACATTTGTCATTTGACATCTTTGATATTTGCCATCTTGAAATTTGTCTTTTTTGACATTTTTCATGGTGACACTTTTCATTTTTGACATTTAGCATTATGACATTTGTCATTTGACATCTTTGACATTTGCCATCTTGAAATTTGTCATTTTTGACATTTTTCACGGTGACACTTTGCATTTTTGACATTTAGCATTGTGACATTTGTCATTTGACATCTTAGACATTTGCCATCTTGAAATTTGTCATTTTTGACACTTTTCATTTTTGACATTTAGCATTGTGACATTTGTCATTTGACATCTTTGACATTTGCCATCTTGAAATTTGTCATTTTTGACATTTTTCATGGTGACACTTTTTATTTTTGACATTTAGCATTGTGACATTTGTCATTTGACATCTTGGACATTTGCCATCTTGAAATTTGTCATTTTTGACATTTTTCATGGTGACACTTATCATTTTTGACATTTAGCTTTGTGACATTTGTCAGTTTTGACATTTGCCATCTTGAAATTTGTCATTTTTGACATTTTTCATGGTGACACTTTTCATTTTTGACATTTAGCATTGTGACATTTGTCATTTGACATCTTTGACATTTGCCATCTTGAAATTTGTCATTTTTGACATTTTTCATGGTGACACTTTTCATTTTTGACATTTAGCATTGTGACATTTGTCATTTGACATCTTTGACATTTGCCATCTTGAAATTTGTCATTTTTGACATTTTTCATGGTGACACTTTTCATTTTTGACATTTAGCATTGTGACATTTGTCATTTGACATCTTTGACATTTGCCATCTTGAAATTTGTCATTTTTGACATTTTTCATGGTGACACTTTTCATTTTTGACATTTAGCATTGTGACATTTGTCATTTGACATTTGCCATCTTGAAATTTGTTATTTTTGACATTTTTCATGGTGACACTTTTCATTTTTGACATTTAGCATTGTGACATTTGTCATTTGACATCTTTGACATTTGCCATCTTGAAATTTGTCATTTTTGACATTTTTCATGGTGACACTTTTCATTTTTGACATTTAGCTTTGTGACATTTGTCATTTGACATCTTTGACATTTGCCATCTTGAAATTTGTCATTTTTGACATTTAGCATTGTGACATTTGTCATTTGACATCTTGGACATTTGCCATCTGGAAATTTGTCATTTTTGACATTTTTCATGGTGACACTTATCATTTTTGACATTTAGCATTGTGACATTTGTCAGTTTTGACATTTGCCATCTTGAAATTTGTCATTTTTGACATTTTTCGTGGTGACACTTTTCATTTTTGACATTTAGGATTGTGACATTTGTCATTTGACATCTTTGATATTTGCCATCTTGAAATTTGTTATTTTTGACATTTTTCATGGTGACACTTTTTATTTTTGACATTTAGCATTGTGACATTTGTCATTTGACATCTTTGACATTTTCCATCTTGAAATTTGTCATTTTTGACATTTTTCATGGTGACACTTTTCATTTTTGACATTTAGCATTGTGACATTTGTCATTTGACATCTTTGACATTTGCCATCTTGAAATTTGTTATTTTTGACATTTTTCATGGTGACACTTTTCATTTTTGACATTTAGCATTGTGACATTTGTCATTTGACATCTTTGACATTTGCCATCTTGAAATTTGTAATTTTTGACATTTTTCATGGTGAGACTTTTCATTTTTGACATTTAGCATTGTGACATTTGTCATTTGACATCTTTGACATTTGCTATCTTAAAATTTGTCATTTTTGACATTTAGCATTGTGACATTTGTCATTTGACATCTTTGATATTTGCCATCTTGAAATTTGTCATTTTTGACATTTAGCATTGTGACATTTGTCATTTGACATCTTGGACATTTGCCATCTTGAAATTTGTCATTTTTGACATTTTTCATGGTGACACTTATCATTTTTGACATTTAGCATTGTGACATTTGTCATTTGACATCTTTGATATTTGCCATCTTGAAATTTGTCATTTTTGACATTTTTCATGGTGACACTTTTCATTTTTGACATTTAGCATTGTGACATTTGTCATTTGACATCTTTGACATTTGCCATCTTGAAATTTGTCATTTTTGACATTTAGCATTGTGACATTTGTCATTTGACATCTTGGACATTTGCCATCTTGAAATTTGTCATTTTTGACATTTTTCATGGTGACACTTATCATTTTTGACATTTAGCATTGTGACATTTGTCATTTGGTGATTTGACATCTTTGACATTTGCCATCTTGAAATTTGTCATTTTTGACATTTAGCATTGTGACATTTGTCATTTGACATCTTTGACATTTGCCATCTTGAAATTTGTTATTTTTGACATTTTTCATGGTGACACTTTTCATTTTTGACATTTAGCATTGTGACATTTGTCATTTGACATCTTTGACATTTGCCATCTTGAAATTTGTCATTTTTGACATTTTTCATGGTGACACTTTTCATTTTTGACATTTAGCATTGTGACATTTGTCATTTGACATCTTTGACATTTGCCATTTTGAAATTATTCATTTTTGACATTTAGCATTGTGACATTTGTCATTTGACATCTTTGATATTTGCCATCTTGAAATTTGTCATTTTTGGCATTTTTCATGGTGACACTTTTCATTTTTGACATTTAGCATTGTGACATTTGACATCTTTGACATTTGCCATCTTGAAATTTGTCATTTTTGATATTTTTCATGGTGACACTTTTCATTTTTGACATTTAGCATTGTGACATTTGTCATATTTGACATCTTTGACATTTGCCATCTTGAAATTTGTCATTTTTGACATTTTTCATGGTGACACTTTTCATTTTTGACATTTGGCATTGTGACATTTGTCCTTTGACATCTTTGACATTTGCCATCTTGAAATTTGTCATTATTGACATTTTTCATGGGGACACTTTTCATTTTTGACATTTAGCATTGTGACATTTGTCATTTGACATCTTTGACATTTGCCATCTTGAAATTTGTCATTTTTGACATTTTTCATGGTGACACTTTTCATTTTTGACATTTAGCATTGTGACATTTGTCATTTGACATCTTTGACATTTGCCATCTTGAAATTTGTCATTTTTGACATTTTTCACGGTGACACTTTTCATTTTTGACATTTAGCATTGTGACATTTGTTATTTGACATCTTAGACATTTGCCATCTTCAAATTTGTCATTTTTGACACTTTTTATTTTTGACATTTTGCATTGTGACATTTGTCATTTGACATCTTTGACATTTGCCATCTTGAAATTTGTCATTTTTGACATTTTTCATGGTGACACTTTTCATTTTTGACATTTAGCATTGTGACATTTGTCATTTGACATCTTGGACATTTGCCATCTTGAAATTTGTCATTATTGACATTTTTCATGGAGACACTTTTCATTTTTGACATTTAGCATTGTGACATTTGTCATTTGACATCTTTGACATTTGCCATCTTGAAATTTGTTATTTTTGACATTTTTCATGGTGACACTTTTCATTTTTGACATTTAGCATTGTGACATTTGTCATTTGACATCTTTGACATTTGCCATCTTGAAATTTGTCATTTTTGACATTTTTCACGGTGACACTTTTCATTTTTGACATTTAGCATTGTGACATTTGTCATTTGACATCTTAGACATTTGCCATCTTCAAATTTGTCATTTTTGACACTTTTTATTTTTGACATTTAGCATTGTGACATTTGTCATTTGACATCTTTGACATTTGCCATCTTGAAATTTGTCATTTTTGACATTTTTCATGGTGACACTTTTCATTTTTGACATTTAGCATTCTGACATTTGTCATTTGACATCTTGGACATTTGCCATCTTGAAATTTGTCATTTTTGACATTTTTCATGGTGACACTTTTCATTTTTGACATTTAGTATTGTGACATTTGTCATTTGACATCTTTGACATTTGCCATCTTGAAATTTGTTATTTTTGACATTTAGCATTGTGACATTTGTCATTTGACATCTTGGACATTTGCCATCTTGAAATTTGTCATTTTTGAAATTTTTCATGGTGACACTTATCATTTTTGACATTTAGCATTGTGACATTTGTCAGTTTTGACATTTGCCATCTTGAAATTTGTCATTTTTGACATTTTTCGTGGTGACACTTTTCATTTTTGACATTTAGGATTGTGACATTTGTCATTTGACATCTTTGACATTTGCCATCTTGAAATTTGTTATTTTTGACATTTTTCATGGTGACACTTTTCATTTTTGACATTTAGCATTGTGACATTTGTCATTTGACATCTTTGACATTTTCCATCTTGAAATTTGTCATTTTTGACATTTTTCATGGTGACACTTTTCATTTTTGACATTTAGCATTGTGACATTTGTCATTTGACATCTTTGACATTTGCCATCTTGAAATTTGTTATTTTTGACATTTTTCATGGTGACACTTTTCATTTTTGACATTTAGCATTGTGACATTTGTCATTTGACATCTTTGACATTTGCCATCTTGAAATTTGTCATTTTTGACATTTTTCATGGTGAGACTTTTCATTTTTGACATTTAGCATTGTGACATTTGTCATTTGACATCTTTGACATTTGCTATCTTAAAATTTGTCATTTTTGACATTTAGCATTGTGACATTTGTCATTTGACATCTTTGATATTTGCCATCTTGAAATTTGTCATTTTTGACATTTAGCATTGTGACATTTGTCATTTGACATCTTGGACATTTGCCATCTTGAAATTTGTCATTTTTGACATTTTTCATGGTGACACTTATCATTTTTGACATTTAGCATTGTGACATTTGTCATTTGACATCTTTGATATTTGCCATCTTGAAATTTGTCATTTTTGACATTTTTCATGGTGACACTTTTCATTTTTGACATTTAGCATTGTGACATTTGTCATTTGACATCTTTGACATTTGCCATCTTGAAATTTGTTATTTTTGACATTTTTCATGGTGACACTTTTCATTTTTGACATTTAGCATTGTGACATTTGTCATTTGACATCTTTGACATTTGCCATCTTCAAATTTGTCATTTTTGACATTTTTCATGGTGACACTTTTCATTTTTGACATTTAGCATTGTGACATTGGTCATTTGACATCTTTGACATTTGCCATCTTGAAATTTGTCATTTTTGACATTTAGCATTGTGACATTTGTCATTTGACATCTTTGATATTTGCCATCTTGAAATTTGTCATTTTTGACATTTTTCATGGTGACACTTTTCATTTTTGACATTTAGCATTGTGACATTTGTCATTTGACATCTTTGACATTTGCCATCTTGAAATTTGTCATTTTTGACATTTTTCATGGTGACACTTTTCATTTTTGACATTTAGCATTGTGACATTTGTTATATTCGACATCTTTGACATTTGCCATCTTGAAATTTGTCATTTTTGACATTTTTCATGGTGACACTTTTCATTTTTGACATTTAGCATTGTGACATTTGTCCTTTGACATCTTTGACATTTGCCATCTTGAAATTTGTCATTATTGACATTTTTCATGGGGACACTTTTCATTTTTGACATTTAGCATTGTGACATTTGTCATTTGACATCTTTGACATTTGCCATCTTGAAATTTGTCATTTTTGACATTTTTCATGGTGACACTTTTCATTTTTGACATTTAGCATTGTGACATTTGTCATTTGATATCTTTGACATTTGCCATCTTGAAATTTGTCATTTTTGACATTTTTCACGGTGACACTTTTCATTTTTGACATTTAGCATTGTGACATTTGTCATTTGACATCTTAGACATTTGCCATCTTCAAATTTGTCATTTTTGACACTTTTTATTTTTGACATTTAGCATTGTGACATTTGTCATTTGACATCTTTGACATTTGCCATCTTGAAATTTGTCATTTTTGACATTTTTCATGGTGACACTTTTCATTTTTGACATTTAGCATTGTGACATTTGTCATTTGACATCTTTGACATTTGCCATCTTGAAATTTGTTATTTTTGACATTTTTCATGGTGACACTTTTCATTTTTGACATTTAGCATTGTGACATTTGTCATTTGACATCTTTGACATTTGCCATCTTGAAATTTGTCATTTTTGACATTTTTCATGGTGACACTTTTCATTTTTGACATTTAGCATTGTGACATTTGTCATTTGACATCTTTGACATTTGCCATCTTGAAATTTGTCATTTTTGACATTTAGCATTGTGACATTTGTCATTTGACATCTTGGACATTTGCCATCTTGAAATTTGTCATTTTTGACATTTTTTATGGTGACACTTATCATTTTTGATATTTAGCATTGTGACATTTGTCAGTTTGGACATTTGCCATCTTGAAATTTGTCATTTTTGACAATTTTTATGGTGACACTTTTCATTTTTGACATTTAGCATTGTGACATTTGTCATTTGACATCTTTGACATTTGCCATCTTGAAATTTGTTATTTTTGACATTTTTCATGGTAACACTTTTCATTTTTGACATTTAGCATTGTGACATTTGTCATATGACATCTTTGACCTTTGCCATCTTGAAATTTGTCATTTTTGACATTTTTCATGGTGACACTTTTCATTTTTGACATTTGGCATTGTGACATTTGTCATTTGACATCTTTGACATTTGCCATCTTGAAATTTGTTATTTTTGACATTTTTCATGGTGACACTTTTCATTTTTGACATTTAGCATTGTGACATTTGTCATTTGACATCTTTGACATTTGCCATCTTGAAATTTGTCATTTTTGACATTTAGCATTGTGACATTTGTCATTTGACATCTTTGATATTTGCCATCTTGAAATTTGTCATTTTTTACATTTTTCATGGTGACACTTTTCATTTTTGACATTTAGCATTGTGACATTTGTCATTTGACATCTTTGACATTTGCCATCTTGAAATTTGTCATTTTTAACATTTTTCATGGTGACACTTTTCATTTTAGACATTTAGCATTGTGACATTTGTCATTTGACATCTTTGACATTTGCCATCTTGAAATTTGTCATTTTTGACATTTAGCATTGGGACATTTGTCATTTGACATCTTGGACATTTGCCATCTTAAAATTTGTCATTTTTGACATTTTTCATGGTGACACTTATCATTTTTGACATTTAGCATTGTGACATTTGTCAGTTTTGACATCTTTGACATTTGCCAACTTGAAATTTGTTATTTTTGATATTTTTCATGGTGACACTTTTCATTTTTGACATTTAGCATTGTGACATGTGTCATTTTACATCTTTGACATTTGCCATCTTGAAATTTGTCATTTTTGACATTTTTCATGGTGACACTTTTCATTTTTGACATTTAGCATTGTGACATTTGTCATTTGACATTTTTGACATTTGCCATCTTGAAATTTGTCATTTTTGACATTTAGCATTGTGACATTTGTCATTTGACATCTTGGACATTTGCCATCTTGAAATTTGTCATTTTTGACATTTTTTATGGTGACACTTATCATTTTTGACATTTAGCATTGTGACATTTGTCAGTTTTGACATTTGCCATCTTGAAATTTGTCATTTTTGACATTTTTCATGGTGACACTTTTCATTTTTGACATTTGTCATTTGACATCTTTGACATTTGCCATCTTGAAATTTGTTATTTTTGACATTTTTCATGGTGACACTTTTCATTTTTGACATTTAGCATTGTGACATTTGTCATTTGACATCTTTGACATTTGCCATCTTGAAATTTGTCATTTTTGACATTTTTCATGGTGACACTTTTGATTTTTGACATTTAGCATTGTGACATTTGTCATTTGACATCTTTGACATTTGCCATCTTGAAATTTGTCATTTTTGACATTTTTCATGGTGACACTTTTCATTTTTGACATTTAGCATTGTGACATTTGTCATTTGACATCTTTGACATTTGCCATCTTGAAATTTGTCATTTTTGACATTTAGCATTGTGACATTTGTCATTTGACATCTTTGATATTTGCCATCTTGAAATTTGTCATTTTTGACATTTTTTATGGCGACACTTTTCATTTTTGATATTAAGCATTGTGACATTTGTCATTTGACATCTTTGACATTTGCCATCTTGAAATTTGTCATTTTTGACATTTTTCATGGTGACACTTTTCATTTTTGACATTTATCATTGTGACATTTGTCATATTCGACATCTTTGACATTTGCCATCTTGAAATTTGTCATTTTTGACATTTTTCATGGTGACACTTTTCATTTTTGACATTTAGCATTGTGACATTTGTCATTTGACATCTTTGACATTTGTCATCTTGAAATTTGTCATTATTGACATTTTTCATGGGGACACTTTTTATTTTTGACATTTAGCATTGTGACATTTGTCATTTGACATCTGTGACATTTGCCATCTTGAAATTTGTTATTTTTGACATTTTTCATGGTGACACTTTTCATTTTTGACATTTAGCATTGTGACATTTGTCATTTGACATCTTTGACATTTGCCATCTTGAAATTTGTCATTTTTGACATTTTTCATGGTGACACTTTTCATTTTTGACATTTAGCATTCTGACATTTGTCATTTGACATCTTGGACATTTGCCATCTTGAAATTTGTCATTTTTGACATTTTTCATGGTGACACTTTTCATTTTTGACATTTAGTATTGTGACATTTGTCATTTGACATCTTTGACATTTGCCATCTTGAAATTTGTTATTTTTGACATTTAGCATTGTGACATTTGTCATTTGACATCTTGGACATTTGCCATCTTGAAATTTGTCATTTTTGAAATTTTTCATGGTGACACTTATCATTTTTGACATTTAGCATTGTGACATTTGTCAGTTTTGACATTTGCCATCTTGAAATTTGTCATTTTTGACATTTTTCGTGGTGACACTTTTCATTTTTGACATTTAGGATTGTGACATTTGTCATTTGACATCTTTGACATTTGCCATCTTGAAATTTGTTATTTTTGACATTTTTCATGGTGACACTTTTCATTTTTGACATTTAGCATTGTGACATTTGTCATTTGACATCTTTGACATTTTCCATCTTGAAATTTGTCATTTTTGACATTTTTCATGGTGACACTTTTCATTTTTGACATTTAGCATTGTGACATTTGTCATTTGACATCTTTGACATTTGCCATCTTGAAATTTGTTATTTTTGACATTTTTCATGGTGACACTTTTCATTTTTGACATTTAGCATTGTGACATTTGTCATTTGACATCTTTGACATTTGCCATCTTGAAATTTGTCATTTTTGACATTTTTCATGGTGAGACTTTTCATTTTTGACATTTAGCATTGTGACATTTGTCATTTGACATCTTTGACATTTGCTATCTTAAAATTTGTCATTTTTGACATTTAGCATTGTGACATTTGTCATTTGACATCTTTGATATTTGCCATCTTGAAATTTGTCATTTTTGACATTTAGCATTGTGACATTTGTCATTTGACATCTTGGACATTTGCCATCTTGAAATTTGTCATTTTTGACATTTTTCATGGTGACACTTATCATTTTTGACATTTAGCATTGTGACATTTGTCATTTGACATCTTTGATATTTGCCATCTTGAAATTTGTCATTTTTGACATTTTTCATGGTGACACTTTTCATTTTTGACATTTAGCATTGTGACATTTGTCATTTGACATCTTTGACATTTGCCATCTTGAAATTTGTCATTTTTGACATTTTTCATGGTGACACTTTTCATTTTTGACATTTAGTATTGTGACAGTTGTCACTTGACATCTTTGACATTTGCCATCTTAAAATTTGTCATTTTTGACATTTAGCATTGTGACATTTGTCATTTGACATCTTTGACATTTGCCATCTTGAAATTTGTTATTTTTGACATTTTTCATGGTGACACTTTTCATTTTTGACATTTAGCATTGTGACATTTGTCATTTGACATCTTTGACATTTGCCATCTTCAAATTTGTCATTTTTGACATTTTTCATGGTGACACTTTTCATTTTTGACATTTAGCATTGTGACATTGGTCATTTGACATCTTTGACATTTGCCATCTTGAAATTTGTCATTTTTGACATTTAGCATTGTGACATTTGTCATTTGACATCTTTGATATTTGCCATCTTGAAATTTGTCATTTTTGACATTTTTCATGGTGACACTTTTCATTTTTGATATTTAGCATTGTGACATTTGTCATTTGACATCTTTGACATTTGCCATCTTGAAATTTGTCATTTTTGACATTTTTCATGGTGACACTTTTCATTTTTGACATTTAGCATTGTGACATTTGTTATATTCGACATCTTTGACATTTGCCATCTTGAAATTTGTCATTTTTGACATTTTTCATGGTGACACTTTTCATTTTTGACATTTAGCATTGTGACATTTGTCCTTTGACATCTTTGACATTTGCCATCTTGAAATTTGTCATTATTGACATTTTTCATGGGGACACTTTTCATTTTTGACATTTAGCATTGTGACATTTGTCATTTGACATCTTTGACATTTGCCATCTTGAAATTTGTCATTTTTGACATTTTTCATGGTGACACTTTTCATTTTTGACATTTAGCATTGTGACATTTGTCATTTGATATCTTTGACATTTGCCATCTTGAAATTTGTCATTTTTGACATTTTTCACGGTGACACTTTTCATTTTTGACATTTAGCATTGTGACATTTGTCATTTGACATCTTAGACATTTGCCATCTTCAAATTTGTCATTTTTGACACTTTTTATTTTTGACATTTAGCATTGTGACATTTGTCATTTGACATCTTTGACATTTGCCATCTTGAAATTTGTCATTTTTGACATTTTTCATGGTGACACTTTTCATTTTTGACATTTAGCATTGTGACATTTGTCATTTGACATCTTGGACATTTGCCATCTTGAAATTTGTCATTTTTGACATTTTTCATGGTGACACTTATCATTTGTGACATTAAGCATTGTGACATTTGTCATTTGACATCTTTGACATTTGCAATCTTGAAATTTGTCATTTTTGACATTTTTCATGGTGACACTTTTCATTTTTGACATTTAGTATTGTGACATTTGTCATTTGACATCTTTGACATTTGCCATCTTGAAATTTGTTATTTTTGACATTTTTCATGGTGACACTTTTCATTTTTGACATTTAGCATTGTGACATTTGTCATTTGACATCTTTGACATTTGCCATCTTGAAATTTGTCATTTTTGACATTTTTCATGGTGACACTTTTCATTTTTGACATTTAGCATTGTGACATTTGTCATTTGACATCTTTGACATTTGCCATCTTGAAATTTGTCATTTTTGACATTTAGCATTGTGACATTTGTCATTTGACATCTTGGACATTTGCCATCTTGAAATTTGTCATTTTTGACATTTTTTATGGTGACACTTATCATTTTTGATATTTAGCATTGTGACATTTGTCAGTTTGGACATTTGCCATCTTGAAATTTGTCATTTTTGACATTTTTTATGGTGACACTTTTCATTTTTGACATTTAGCATTGTGACATTTGTCATTTGACATCTTTGACATTTGCCATCTTGAAATTTGTTATTTTTGACATTTTTCATGGTAACACTTTTCATTTTTGACATTTAGCATTGTGACATTTGTCATATGACATCTTTGACCTTTGCCATCTTGAAATTTGTCATTTTTGACATTTTTCATGGTGACACTTTTCATTTTTGACATTTGGCATTGTGACATTTGTCATTTGACATCTTTGACATTTGCCATCTTGAAATTTGTTATTTTTGACATTTTTCATGGTGACACTTTTCATTTTTGACATTTAGCATTGTGACATTTGTCATTTGACATCTTTGACATTTGCCATCTTGAAATTTGTCATTTTTGACATTTAGCATTGTGACATTTGTCATTTGACATCTTTGATATTTGCCATCTTGAAATTTGTCATTTTTTACATTTTTCATGGTGACACTTTTCATTTTTGACATTTAGCATTGTGACATTTGTCATTTGACATCTTTGACATTTGCCATCTTGAAATTTGTCATTTTTAACATTTTTCATGGTGACACTTTTCATTTTAGACATTTAGCATTGTGACATTTGTCATTTGACATCTTTGACATTTGCCATCTTGAAATTTGTCATTTTTGACATTTAGCATTGGGACATTTGTCATTTGACATCTTGGACATTTGCCATCTTAAAATTTGTCATTTTTGACATTTTTCATGGTGACACTTATCATTTTTGACATTTAGCATTGTGACATTTGTCAGTTTTGACATCTTTGACATTTGCCAACTTGAAATTTGTTATTTTTGATATTTTTCATGGTGACACTTTTCATTTTTGACATTTAGCATTGTGACATGTGTCATTTGACATCTTTGACATTTGCCATCTTGAAATTTGTCATTTTTGACATTTTTCATGGTGACACTTTTCATTTTTGACATTTAGCATTGTGACATTTGTCATTTGACATTTTTGACATTTGCCATCTTGAAATTTGTCATTTTTGACATTTAGCATTGTGACATTTGTCATTTGACATCTTGGACATTTGCCATCTTGAAATTTGTCATTTTTGACATTTTTTATGGTGACACTTATCATTTTTGACATTTAGCATTGTGACATTTGTCAGTTTTGACATTTGCCATCTTGAAATTTGTCATTTTTGACATTTTTCATGGTGACACTTTTCATTTTTGACATTTGTCATTTGACATCTTTGACATTTGCCATCTTGAAATTTGTTATTTTTGACATTTTTCATGGTGACACTTTTCATTTTTGACATTTAGCATTGTGACATTTGTCATTTGACATCTTTGACATTTGCCATCTTGAAATTTGTCATTTTTGACATTTTTCATGGTGACACTTTTGATTTTTGACATTTAGCATTGTGACATTTGTCATTTGACATCTTTGACATTTGCCATCTTGAAATTTGTCATTTTTGACATTTTTCATGGTGACACTTTTCATTTTTGACATTTAGCATTGTGACATTTGTCATTTGACATCTTTGACATTTGCCATCTTGAAATTTGTCATTTTTGACATTTAGCATTGTGACATTTGTCATTTGACATCTTTGATATTTGCCATCTTGAAATTTGTCATTTTTGACATTTTTTATGGCGACACTTTTCATTTTTGATATTAAGCATTGTGACATTTGTCATTTGACATCTTTGACATTTGCCATCTTGAAATTTGTCATTTTTGACATTTTTCATGGTGACACTTTTCATTTTTGACATTTATCATTGTGACATTTGTCATATTCGACATCTTTGACATTTGCCATCTTGAAATTTGTCATTTTTGACATTTTTCATGGTGACACTTTTCATTTTTGACATTTAGCATTGTGACATTTGTCATTTGACATCTTTGACATTTGTCATCTTGAAATTTGTCATTATTGACATTTTTCATGGGGACACTTTTTATTTTTGACATTTAGCATTGTGACATTTGTCATTTGACATCTGTGACATTTGCCATCTTGAAATTTGTTATTTTTGACATTTTTCATGGTGACACTTTTCATTTTTGACATTTAGCATTGTGACATTTGTCATTTGACATCTTTGACATTTGCCATCTTGAAATTTGTCATTTTTGACATTTTTCATGGTGACACTTTTGATTTTTGACATTTAGCATTGTGACATTTGTCATTTGACATCTTTGACATTTTCCATCTTGAAATTTGTCATTTTTGACACTTTTCATGGTGACACTTTTCATTTATGACATTTAGCATTGTGACATTTGTCATTTGACATCTTTGACATTTGCCATCTTGAAATTTGTCATTTTTGACATTTAGCATTGTGACATTTGTCATTTGACATCTTTGATATTTGCCATCTTGAAATTTGTCATTTTTGACATTTTTCATGGCGACACTTTTCATTTTTGACATTAAGCATTGTGACATTTGTCATTTGACATCTTTGACATTTGCCATCTTGAAATTTGTCATTTTTGACATTTTTCATGGTGACACTTTTCATTTTTGACATTTAGCATTGTGACATTTGTCATTTGACATCTTTGACATTTGCCATCTTGAAATTTGTCATTTTTGACATTTTTCATGGTGACACTTTTCATTTTTGACATTTAGCATTGTGACATTTGTCATTTGACATCTTTGACATTTGTCATCTTGAAATTTGTCATTATTGACATTTTTCATGGGGACACTTTTTATTTTTGACATTTAGCATTGTGACATTTGTCATTTGACATCTGTGACATTTGCCATCTTGAAATTTGTTATTTTTGACATTTTTCATGGTGACACTTTTCATTTTTGACATTTAGCATTGTGACATTTGTCATTTGACATCTTTGACATTTGCCATCTTGAAATTTGTCATTTTTGACATTTTTCATGGTGACACTTTTGATTTTTGACATTTAGCATTGTGACATTTGTCATTTGACATCTTTGACATTTTCCATCTTGAAATTTGTCATTTTTGACACTTTTCATGGTGACACTTTTCATTTATGACATTTAGCATTGTGACATTTGTCATTTGACATCTTTGACATTTGCCATCTTGAAATTTGTCATTTTTGACATTTAGCATTGTGACATTTGTCATTTGACATCTTTGATATTTGCCATCTTGAAATTTGTCATTTTTGACATTTTTCATGGCGACACTTTTCATTTTTGACATTAAGCATTGTGACATTTGTCATTTGACATCTTTGACATTTGCCATCTTGAAATTTGTCATTTTTGACATTTTTCATGGTGACACTTTTCATTTTTGACATTTAGCATTGTGACATTTGTCATTTGACATCTTTGACATTTGCCATCTTGAAATTTGTCATTTTTGACATTTTTCATGGTGACACTTTTCATTTTTGACATTTAGCATTGTGACATTTGTCATTTGACATCTTTGACATTTGCCATCTTGAAATTTGTCATTTTTGACATTTAGCATTGTGACATTTGTCATTTGACATCTTTGATATTTGCCATCTTGAAATTTGTCATTTTTGACATTTTTCATGGCGACACTTTTCATTTTTGACATTAAGCATTGTGACATTTGTCATTTGACATCTTTGACATTTGTCATCTTGAAATTTGTCATTATTGACATTTTTCATGGGGACACTTTTTATTTTTGACATTTAGCATTGTGACATTTGTCATTTGACATCTGTGACATTTGCCATCTTGAAATTTGTCATTTTTGACATTTTTCATGGTGACACATTTCATTTTTGACATTTAGCATTGTGACATTTGTCATTTGACATCTTTGACATTTGCCATCTTGAAATTTGTCATTTTTGACATTTTTCACGGTGACACTTTTCATTTTTGACATTTAGCATTGTGACATTTGTCATTTGACATCTTAGACATTTGCCATCTTGAAATTTGTCATTTTTGACACTTTTCATTTTTGACATTTAGCATTGTGACATTTGTCATTTGACATCTTTTACATTTGCCAGCTTGAAATTTGTCATTTTTGACATTTTTCATGGTAACACTTTTCATTTTTGACATTTAGCATTGTGACATTTGTCAATTGACATCTTGGACATTTGCCATCTTGAAATTTGTCATTTTTGACATTTTTCATGGTGACATTTATCATTTTTGACATTTAGCATTGTGACATTTGTCAGTTTTGACATTTGCCATCTTGAAATTTGTCATTTTTGACATTTTTCACGGTGACACTTTTCATTTTTGACATTTAGCATTGTGACATTTGTCATTTGACATCTTAGACATTTGCCATCTTAAAGTTTGTCATTTTTGACACTTTTTATTTTTGACATTTAGCATTGTGACATTTGTCATTTGACAATTTTGACATTTGCCATCTTGAAATGTGTCATTTTTGACATTTTTCATGGTGACACTTTTCATTTTTGACATTTAGCATTGTGACATTTGTCATTTGACATCTTGGACATTTGCCATCTTAAAATTTGTCATTTTTGAAATTTTTCATGGGGAAACTTATCATTTTTGACATTTAGCATTGTGATATTTGTCAGTTTTGACATTTGCCATCTTGAAATTTGTCATTTTTGACATTTTTTATGGTGACACTTTTCATTTTTGACATTTAGCATTGTGACATTTGTCATTTGACATCTTTGACATTTGCCATCTTGAAATTTGTTATTTTTGACATTTTTCATGGTGACACTTTTCATTTTTGACATTTAGCATTGTGACATTTGTCATTTGACATCTTTGACATTTGCCATCTTGAAATTTGTCATTTTTGACATTTTTCATGGTGACACTTTTTATTTTTGACATTTAGCATTGTGACATTTGTCATTTGACATCTTTGACATTTGCCATCTTGAAATTTGTCATTTTTGACATTTAGCATTGTGACATTTGTCATTTGACATCTTTGATATTTGCCATCTTGAAATTTGTCATTTTTGACATTTTTCATGGTGACACTTTTCATTTTTGACATTTAGCATTGTGACATTTGTCATTTGACATCTTTGACATTTGCCATCTTGAAATTTGTCCTTTTTGACATTTTTCATGGTGACACTTTTCATTTTTGACATTTAGCATTGTGACATTTGTCATATTCGACATCTTTGACATTTTCCATCTTGAAATTTGTCATTTTTGACATTTTTCATGGTGACACTTTTCATTTTTGACATTTAGCATTGTGACATTTGTCATTTGACATCTTTGACATTTGCCATCTTGAAATTTGTCATTATTGACATTTTTCATGGGGACACTTTTCATTTTTGACATTTAGCATTGTGACATTTGTCATTTGACATCTTTGACATTTGCCATCTTGAAATTTGTCATTTTTGACATTTTTCATGGTGACACTTTTCATTTTTGACATTTAGCATTGTGACATTTGTCATTTGACATCTTTGACATTTGCCATCTTGAAATTTGTCATTTTTGACATTTTTCACGGTGACACTTTTCATTTTTGACATTTAGCATTGTGACATTTGTCATTTGACATCTTAGACATTTGCCATCTTGAAATTTGTCATTTTTAACACTTTTCATTTTTGACATTTAGCATTGTGACATTTGTCATTTGACATCTTTGACATTTGCCATCTTGAAATTTGTCATTTTTGACATTTTTCATGGTGACACTTTTCATTTTTGACATTTAGCATTGTGACATTTGTCATTTGACATCTTGGACATTTGCCATCTTGAAATTTGTCATTTTTGACATTTTTCATGGTGACACTTATCATTTTTGTCATTTAGCATTGTGACATTTGTCAGTTTTGACATTTGCCATCTTGAAATTTGTCATTTTTGACATTTTTCATGGTGACACTTTTCATTTTTGACATTTAGCATTGTGACATTTGTCATTTGACATCTTTGACATTTGCCATCTTGAAATTTGTCACTTTTGACATTTTTCATGGTGACACTTTTCATTTTTGACATTTAGCATTGTGACATTTGTCATTTGACATCTTTGACATTTGCCATCTTGAAATTTGTCATTTTTGACATTTTTCATGGTGACAGTTTTCATTTTTGACATTTAGCATTGTGACATTTGTCATTTGACATCTTTGACATTTGCCATCTTGAAATTTGTCATTTTTGACATTTTTCATGGTGACACTTTTCATTTTTGACATTTAGCATTGTGACATTTGTCATTTGACATCTTTGACATTTGCCATCTTGAAATTTGTTATTTTTGACATTTTTCATGGTGACACTTTTCATTTTTGACATTTAGCATTGTGACATTTGTCATTTGACATCTTTGACATTTGCCATCTTGAAATTTGTCATTTTTGACATTTTTCATGGTGACACTTTTCATTTTTGACATTTAGCATTGTGACATTTGTCATTTGACATCTTTGACATTTGCCATCTTGAAATTTGTCATTTTTGACATTTAGCATTGTGACATTTGTCATTTGACATCTTGGACATTTGCCATCTTGAAATTTGTCATTTTTGACATTTTTTTAGGTGACACTTATCATTTTTGACATTTAGCATTGTGATATTTGTCAGTTTTGATATTTGCCATCTTGAAATTTGTCATTTTTGACATTTTTCATGGTGACACTTTTCATTTTTGACATTTAGCATTGTGACATTTGTCATTTGACATCTTTGACATTTGCCATCTTGAAATTTGTTATTTTTGACATTTTTCACGGTGACACTTTTCATTTTTGACATTAAGCATTGTGACATTTGTCATTTGACATCTTTGACATTTGCCATCTTGAAATTTGTCATTTTTGATATTTTTCATGGTGACACTTTTCATTTTTGACATTTAGCATTGTGACGTTTGTCATTTGACATCTTTGACATTTGCCATCTTAAAATTTGTTATTTTTGACATTTTTCATGGTGACACTTTTTATTTTTGACATTTAGCATTGTGACATTTGTCATTTGACATCTTTGACATTTTCCATGTTAAAATTTGTCATTTTTGACATTTTTCATGGTGACACTTTTCATTTTTGACATTTAGCATTGTGACGTTTGTCATTTGACATCTTTGACATTTGCCATCTTGAAATTTGTCATTTTTGACATTTAGCATTGTGACATTTGTCATTTGACATCTTGGACATTTGCCATCTTGAAATTTGTCATTTTTGACATTTTTCATGGTGACACTTTTCATTTTTGACATTTAGCATTGTGACATTTGTCATTTGACATCTTGGACATTTGCCATCTTGAAATTTGTCATTTTTGACATTTAGCATTGTGACATTTGTCATTTGACATCTTTGATATTTGCCATGTTGAAATTTGTCATTTTTGACATTTTTCATGGTGACACTTTTCATTTTTGACATTTAGCATTGTGACATTTGTCATTTGACATCTTTGACATTTGCCATCTTGAAATTTGTCATTTTTGACATTTTTCATGGTGACACTTTTCATTTTTGACATTTAGCATTGTGACATTTGTCATTTGACATCTTTGAGATTTGCCATCTTGAAATTTGTCATTTTTTACATTTAGCATTGTGACATTTGTCATTTGACATCTTGGACATTTGCCATCTTAAAATTTGTCATTTTTGACATTTTTCATGGTGACACTTATCATTTTTGACATTTAGCATTGTGACATTTGTCAGTTTTGACATTTGCCATCTTGAAATTTGTCATTTTTGACATTTTTCATGGTGACACTTTTCATTTTTGACATTTAGCATTGTGACATTTGTCATTTGACATCTTTGACATTTGCCATCTTGAAATTTGTTATTTTTGACATTTTTCATGGTGACACTTTTCATTTTTGACATTTAGCATTGTGACATTTGTCATTTGACATCTTTGACATTTGCCATCTTGAAATTTGTCATTTTTGACATTTTTCATGGTGACACTTTTCATTTTTGACATTTAGCATTGTGACATTTGTCATTTGACATCTTTGACATTTGCCATCTTGAAATTTGTTATTTTTGACATTTTTCACGGTGACACTTTTCATTTTTGACATTTAGCATTGTGACATTTGTCATTTGACATCTTAGACATTTGCCATCTTCAAATTTGTCATTTTTGACACTTTTTATTTTTGACATTTAGCATTGTGACATTTGTCATTTGACATCTTTGACATTTGCCATCTTGAAATTTGTCATTTTTGACATTTTTCATGGTGACACTTTTCATTTTTGACATTTGTCATTTGACATCTTGGACATTTGCCATCTTGAAATTTGTCATTTTTGACATTTTTCATGGTGACACTTATCATTTGTGACATTAAGCATTGTGACATTTGTCATTTGACATTTTTGACATTTGCCATCTTGAAATTTGTCATTTTTGAAATTTAGCATTGTGACATTTGTCATTTGACATCTTGGACATTTGCTATCTTGAAATTTGTCATTTTTGACATTTTTCATGGTGACACTTATCATTTTTGACATTTAGCATTGTGACATTTGTCAGTTTTGACATTTGCCATCTTGAAATTTGTCATTTTTGACATTTTTCATGGTGAAACTTTTCATTTTTGACATTTAGCATTGTGACATTTGTCATTTGACATCTTTGACATTTGCCATCTTGAAATTTGTTATTTTTGACATTTTTCATGGTGACACTTTTCATTTTTGACATTTAGCATTGTGACATTTGTCATTTGACATCTTTGGCATTTGCCATCTTGAAATTTGTCATTTTTGACATTTTTCATGGTGACACTTTTCATTTTTGACATTTAGCATTGTGACATTTGTCATTTGACATCTTTGACATTTGCCATCTTGAAATTTGTGATTTCTGACATTTTTCAAGGTGACACTTTTCATTTTTGACATTTAGCATTGTGACATTTGTCATTTGACATCTTTGACATTTGCCATCTTGTAATTTGTCATTTTTGACATTTTTCATGGTGACACTTTTCATTTTTGACATTTAGCATTGTGACATTTGTTATTTGACATCTTTGACATTTGCCATCTTGAAATTTGTCATTTTTGACATTTAGCATTGTGACATTTGTCATTTGACATCTTTGATATTTGCCATCTTGAAATTTGTCATTTTTGACATTTTTCATGGTGACACTTTTCATTTTTGACATTTAGCATTGTGACATTTGTCATTTGACATCTTTGACATTTGCCATCTTGAAATTTGTCATTTTTGACATTTTTCATGGTGACACTTTTCATTTTTGACATTTAGCATTGTAACATTTGTCATATTCGACATCTTTGACATTTGCCATCTTAAAATTTTTCATTTTTGACATTTTTCATGGTGACACTTTTTATTTTTGACATTTAGCATTGTAACATTTGTCATTTGACATCTTTGACATTTGCCATCTTAAAATTTGTCATTATTGACATTTTTCATGGGGACACTTTTAATTTTTGACATTTAGCATTGTGACATTTGTCATTTGACATCTTTGACATTTGCCATCTTGAAATTTGTCATTTTTGACATTTTTCATGGTGACACTTTTTATTTTTGACATTTAGCATTGTGACATTTGTCATTTGACATCTTTGACATTTGCCATCTTGAAATTTGTCATTTTTGACATTTTTCACGGTGACACTTTTCATTTTTGACATTTAGCATTGTGACATTTGTCATTTGACACCTTAGACATTTGCCATCTTGAAATTTGTCATTTTTGACACTTTTCATTTTTGACATTTAGCATTGTGACATTTGTCATTTGACATCTTTGACATTTGCCATCTTGAAATTTGTCATTTTTCATGGTGACACTTTTCATTTTTGACATTTAGCATTGTGACATTTGTCATTTGACATCTTGGACATTTGCCATCTTGAAATTTGTCATTTTTGATATTTTTCATGGTGACACTTTTCATTTTTGACATTTAGCATTGTTACATTTGTCATTTGACATCTTTGACATTTGCCATCTTGAAATTTGTTATTTTTGACATTTTTCATGGTGACACTTTTCATTTTTGACATTTAGCATTGTGACATTTGTCATTTGACATCTTTGACATTTGCCATCTTGAAATTTGTCATTTTTGACATTTTTTATGGTGACACTTTTCATTTTTGACATTTAGCATTGTGACATTTGTCATTTGACATCTTTGACATTTGCCATCTTGAAATTTGTCATTTTTGACATTTAGCATTGTGACATTTGTCATTTGACATCTTGGACATTTGCCATCTTGAAATTTGTCATTTTTGACATTTTTCATGGTGACACTTATCATTTTTGACATTTAGCATTGTGATATTTGTCAGTTTTGACATTTGCCATCTTGAAATTTGTCATTTTTGACATTTTTCATGGTGACACTTTTCATTTTTGACATTTAGCATTGTGACATTTGTCATTTGACATCTTTGACATTTGCCATCTTGAAATTTGTTATTTTTGACATTTTTCACGGTGACACTTTTCATTTTTGACATTAAGCATTGTGACATTTGTCATTTGACATCTTTGACATTTGCCATCTTGAAATTTGTCATTTTTGACATTTTTCATGGTGACACTTTTTATTTTTGACATTTAGCATTGTGACATTTGTCATTTGACATCTTTGACATTTGCCATCTTGAAATTTGTCATTTTTGACATTTTTCATGGTGACACTTTTTATTTTTGACATTTAGCATTGTGACATTTGTCATTTGACATCTTTGACATTTGCCATCTTGAAATTTGTCATTTTTGACATTTTTCACGGTGACACTTTTCATTTTTGACATTTAGCATTGTGACATTTGTCATTTGACACCTTAGACATTTGCCATCTTGAAATTTGTCATTTTTGACACTTTTCATTTTTGACATTTAGCATTGTGACATTTGTCATTTGACATCTTTGACATTTGCCATCTTGAAATTTGTCATTTTTCATGGTGACACTTTTCATTTTTGACATTTAGCATTGTGACATTTGTCATTTGACATCTTGGACATTTGCCATCTTGAAATTTGTCATTTTTGATATTTTTCATGGTGACACTTTTCATTTTTGACATTTAGCATTGTGACATTTGTCATTTGACATCTTTGACATTTGCCATCTTGAAATTTGTTATTTTTGACATTTTTCATGGTGACACTTTTCATTTTTGACATTTAGCATTGTGACATTTGTCATTTGACATCTTTGACATTTGCCATCTTGAAATTTGTCATTTTTGACATTTTTCATGGTGACACTTTTCATTTTTGACATTTAGCATTGTGACATTTGTCATTTGACATCTTTGACATTTGCCATCTTGAAATTTGTCATTTTTGACATTTAGCATTGTGACATTTGTCATTTGACATCTTGGACATTTGCCATCTTGAAATTTTTCATTTTTGACATTTTTCATGGTGACACTTATCATTTTTGACATTTAGCATTGTGATATTTGTCAGTTTTGACATTTGCCATCTTGAAATTTGTCATTTTTGACATTTTTCATGGTGACACTTTTCATTTTTGACATTTAGCATTGTGACATTTGTCATTTGACATCTTTGACATTTGCCATCTTGAAATTTGTTATTTTTGACATTTTTCACGGTGACACTTTTCATTTTTGACATTAAGCATTGTGACATTTGTCATTTGACATCTTTGACATTTGCCATCTTGAAATTTGTCATTTTTGACATTTTTCATGGTGACACTTATTATTTTTGACATTTAGCATTGTGACATTTGTCATTTGACATCTTTGACATTTGCCATCTTAAAATTTGTTATTTTTGACATTTTTCATGGTGACACTTTTCATTTTTGACATTTAGCATTGTGACATTTGTCATTTGACATCTTTGACATTTGCCATCTTAAAATTTGTCATTTTTGACATTTTTCATGGTGACACTTTTCATTTTTGACATTTAGCATTGTGACGTTTGTCATTTGACATCTTTGACATTTGCCATCTTGAAATTTGTCATTTTTGACATTTAGCATTGTGACATTTGTCATTTGACATCTTGGACATTTGCCATCTTGAAATTTGTCATTTTTGAGATTTTTCATGGTGACACTTTTCATTTTTGACATTTAGCATTGTGACATTTGTCATTTGACATCTTGGACATTTGCCATCTTGAAATTTGTCATTTTTGACATTTAGCATTGTGACATTTGTCATTTGACATCTTTGATATTTGCCATCTTGAAATTTGTCATTTTTGACATTTTTCATGGTGACACTTTTCATTTTTGACATTTAGCATTGTGACATTTGTCATTTGACATCTTTGACATTTGCCATCTTGAAATTTGTCATTTTTGACATTTT
Source organism: Altica lythri (assembly GCA_964028335.1). Classification (NCBI taxonomy): domain Eukaryota; kingdom Metazoa; phylum Arthropoda; class Insecta; order Coleoptera; family Chrysomelidae; genus Altica; species Altica lythri. The sequence goes on along the minus strand of OZ034800.1, from coordinate 7,904,317 downwards.
TCATGGTGACACTTTTCATTTTTGACATTTAGCATTGTGACATTTGTCATTTGACATCTTTGAGATTTGCCATCTTGAAATTTGTCATTTTTTACATTTAGCATTGTGACATTTGTCATTTGACATCTTGGACATTTGCCATCTTGAAATTTGTCATTTTTGACATTTTTCAAGGTGACACTTATCATTTTTGACATTTAGCATTGTGACATTTGTCAGTTTTAACATTTGCCATCTTGAAATTTGTCATTTTTGACATTTTTCATGGTGACACTTTTCATTTTTGACATTTAGCATTGTGACATTTGTCATTTGACATCTTTGACATTTGCCATCTTGAAATTTGTTATTTTTGACATTTTTCATGGTGACACTTTTCATTTTTGACATTTAGCATTGTGACATTTGTCATTTGACATCTTTGACATTTGCCATCTTGAAATTTGTCATTTTTGACATTTTTCATGGTGACACTTTTCATTTTTGACATTTAGCATTGTGACATTTGTCATTTGACATCTTTGACATTTGCCATCTTGAAATTTGTCATTTTTGACATTTAGCATTGTGACATTTGTCATTTGACATCTTGGACATTTGCTATCTTGAAATTTGTCATTTTTGAAATTTTTCATGGTGACACTTATCATTTTTGACATTTAGCATTGTGACATTTGTCAGTTTTGACATTTGCCATCTTGAAATTTGTCATTTTTGACATTTTTCATGGTGAAACTTTTCATTTTTGACATTTAGCATTGTGACATTGGTCATTTGACATCTTTGACATTTGCCATCTTGAAATTTGTTATTTTTGACATTTTTCATGGTGACACTTTTCATTTTTGACATTTAGCATTGTGACATTTGTCATTTGACATCTTTCACATTTGCCATCTTGAAATTTGTCATTTTTGACATTTTTCATGGTGACACTTTTCATTTTTGACATTTAGCATTGTGACATTTGTCATTTGACATCTTTGACATTTGCCATCTTGAAATTTGTTATTTCTGACATTTTTCAAGGTGACACTTTTTATTTTTGACATTTAGCATTGTGACATTTGTCATTTGACATCTTTGACATTTGCCATCTTGAAATTTGTCATTTTTGACATTTTTCATGGTGACACTTTTCATTTTTGACATTTAGCATTGTGACATTTGTTATTTGACATCTTTGACATTTGCCATCTTGAAATTTGTCATTTTTGACATTTAGCATTGTGACATTTGTCATTTGACATCTTTGATATTTGCCATCTTGAAATTTGTCATTTTTGACATTTTTCATGGTGACACTTTTCATTTTTGACATTTAGCATTGTGACATTTGTCATTTGACATCTTTGACATTTGCCATCTTGAAATTTGTCATTTTTGACATTTTTCATGGTGACACTTTTCATTTTTGACATTTAGCATTGTAACATTTGTCATTTGACATCTTTGACATTTGCCATCTTAAAATTTGTCATTATTGACATTTTTCATGGGGACACTTTTAATTTTTGACATTTAGCATTGTGACATTTGTCATTTGACATCTTTGACATTTGCCATCTTGAAATTTGTCATTTTTGACATTTTTCATGGTGACACTTTTTATTTTTGACATTTAGCATTGTGACATTTGTCATTTGACATCTTTGACATTTGCCATCTTGAAATTTGTCATTTTTGACATTTTTCACGGTGACACTTTTCATTTTTGACATTTAGCATTGTGACATTTGTCATTTGACACCTTAGACATTTGCCATCTTGAAATTTGTCATTTTTGACACTTTTCATTTTTGACATTTAGCATTGTGACATTTGTCATTTGACATCTTTGACATTTGCCATCTTGAAATTTGTCATTTTTCATGGTGACACTTTTCATTTTTGACATTTAGCATTGTGACATTTGTCATTTGACATCTTGGACATTTGCCATCTTGAAATTTGTCATTTTTGATATTTTTCATGGTGACACTTTTCATTTTTGACATTTAGCATTGTGACATTTGTCATTTGACATCTTTGACATTTGCCATCTTGAAATTTGTCATTTTTGACATTTTTCATGGTGACACTTTTCATTTTTGACATTTAGCATTGTGACATTTGTCATTTGCCATCTTGAAATTTGTCATTTTTGACATTTAGCATTGTGACATTTGTCATTTGACATCTTGGACATTTGCCATCTTGAAATTTGTCATTTTTGACATTTTTCATGGTGACACTTATCATTTTTGACATTTAGCATTGTGACATTTGTCAGTTTTGACATTTGCCATCTTGAAATTTGTCATTTTTGACATTTTTCATGGTGACACTTTTCATTTTTGACATTTAGCATTGTGACATTTGTCATTTGACATCTTTGACATTTGCCATCTTGAAATTTGTTATTTTTGACATTTTTCATGGTGACACTTTTCATTTTTGACATTTAGCATTGTGACATTTGTCATTTGACATCTTTGACATTTGCCATCTTGAAATTTGTCATTTTTGACATTTTTCATGGTGACACTTTTCATTTTTGACATTTAGCATTGTGATATTTGTCATTTGACATCTTTGACATTTGCCATCTTGAAATTTGTTATTTTTGACATTTTTCATGGTGACACTTTTTATTTTTGACATTTAGCATTGTGACATTTGTCATTTGACATCTTTGACATTTGCCATCTTGAAATTTGTCATTTTTGACATTTTTCATGGTGACACTTTTTATTTTTGACATTTAGCATTGTGACATTTGTCATCTTTGACATTTGCCATCTTGAAATTTGTCATTTTTGACATTTTTCACGGTGACACTTTTCATTTTTGACATTTAGCATTGTGACATTTGTCATTTGACACCTTAGACATTTGCCATCTTGAAATTTGTCATTTTTGACACTTTTCATTTTTGACATTTAGCATTGTGACATTTGTCATTTGACATCTTTGACATTTGCCATCTTGAAATTTGTCATTTTTCATGGTGACACTTTTCATTTTTGACATTTAGCATTGTGACATTTGTCATTTGACATCTTGGACATTTGCCATCTTGAAATTTGTCATTTTTGATATTTTTCATGGTGACACTTTTCATTTTTGACATTTAGCATTGTGACATTTGTCATTTGACATCTTTGACATTTGCCATCTTGAAATTTGTCATTTTTGACATTTTTCAAGGTGACACTTTTCATTTTTGACATTTAGCATTGTGACATTTGTCATTTGACATCTTTGACATTTGCCATCTTGAAATTTGTCATTTTTGACATTTTTCATGGTGACACTTTTCATTTTTGACATTTAGCATTGTGACATTTGTTATTTGACATCTTTGACATTTGCCATCTTGAAATTTGTCATTTTTGACATTTAGCATTGTGACATTTGTCATTTGACATCTTTGATATTTGCCATCTTGAAATTTGTCATTTTTGACATTTTTCATGGTGACACTTTTCATTTTTGACATTTAGCATTGTGACATTTGTCATTTGACATCTTTGACATTTGCCATCTTGAAATTTGTCATTTTTGACATTTTTCATGGTGACACTTTTCATTTTTGACATTTAGCATTGTGACATTTGTCATATTCGACATCTTTGACATTTGCCATCTTGAAATTTTTCATTTTTGACATTTTTCATGGTGACACTTTTCATTTTTGACATTTAGCATTGTAACATTTGTCATTTGACATCTTTGACATTTGCCATCTTAAAATTTGTCATTATTGACATTTTTCATGGGGACACTTTTAATTTTTGACATTTAGCATTGTGACATTTGTCATTTGACATCTTTGACATTTGCCATCTTGAAATTTGTCATTTTTCATGGTGACACTTTTCATTTTTGACATTTAGCATTGTGACATTTGTCATTTGACATCTTTGAGATTTGCCATCTTGAAATTTGTCATTTTTTACATTTAGCATTGTGACATTTGTCATTTGACATCTTGGACATTTGCCATCTTAAAATTTGTCATTTTTGACATTTTTCATGGTGACACTTATCATTTTTGACATTTAGCATTGTGACATTTGTCAGTTTTGACATTTGCCATCTTGAAATTTGTCATTTTTGACATTTTTCATGGTGACACTTTTCATTTTTGACATTTAGCATTGTGACATTTGTCATTTGACATCTTTGACATTTGCCATCTTGAAATTTGTTATTTTTGACATTTTTCATGGTGACACTTTTCATTTTTGACATTTAGCATTGTGACATTTGTCATTTGACATCTTTGACATTTGCCATCTTGAAATTTGTCATTTTTGACATTTTTCATGGTGACACTTTTCATTTTTGACATTTAGCATTGTGACATTTGTCATTTGACATCTTAGACATTTGCCATCTTCAAATTTGTCATTTTTGACACTTTTTATTTTTGACATTTAGCATTGTGACATTTGTCATTTGACATCTTTGACATTTGCCATCTTGAAATTTGTCATTTTTGACATTTTTCATGGTGACACTTTTCATTTTTGACATTTGTCATTTGACATCTTGGACATTTGCCATCTTGAAATTTGTCATTTTTGACATTTTTCATGGTGACACTTATCATTTGTGACATTAAGCATTGTGACATTTGTCATTTGACATGTTTGACATTTGCCATCTTGAAATTTGTCATTTTTGACATTTAGCATTGTGACATTTGTCATTTGACATCTTGGACATTTGCTATCTTGAAATTTGTCATTTTTGACATTTTTCATGGTGACACTTATCATTTTTGACATTTAGCATTGTGACATTTGTCAGTTTTGACATTTGCCATCTTGAAATTTGTCATTTTTGACATTTTTCATGGTGAAACTTTTCATTTTTGACATTTAGCATTGTGACATTTGTCATTTGACATCTTTGACATTTGCCATCTTGAAATTTGTTATTTTTGACATTTTTCATGGTGACACTTTTCATTTTTGACATTTAGCATTGTGACATTTGTCATTTGACATCTTCGGCATTTGCCATCTTGAAATTTGTCATTTTTGACATTTTTCATGGTGACACTTTTCATTTTTGACATTTAGCATTGTGACATTTGTCATTTGACATCTTTGACATTTGCCATCTTGAAATTTGTGATTTCTGACATTTTTCAAGGTGACACTTTTCATTTTTGACATTTAGCATTGTGACATTTGTCATTTGACATCTTTGACATTTGCCATCTTGTAATTTGTCATTTTTGACATTTTTCATGGTGACACTTTTCATTTTTGACATTTAGCATTGTGACATTTGTCATTTGACATCTTTGACATTTGCCATCTTAAAATTTGTCATTTTTGACATTTTTCATGGTGACACTTTTCATTTTTGACATTTAGCATTGTGACGTTTGTCATTTGACATCTTTGACATTTGCCATCTTGAAATTTGTCATTTTTGACATTTAGCATTGTGACATTTGGCATTTGACATCTTGGACATTTGCCATCTTGAAATTTGTCATTTTTGAGATTTTTCATGGTGACACTTTTCATTTTTGACATTTAGCATTGTGACATTTGTCATTTGACATCTTGGACATTTGCCATCTTGAAATTTGTCATTTTTGACATTTAGCATTGTGACATTTGTCATTTGACATCTTTGATATTTGCCATCTTGAAATTTGTCATTTTTGACATTTTTCATGGTGACACTTTTCATTTTTGACATTTAGCATTGTGACATTTGTCATTTGACATCTTTGACATTTGCCATCTTGAAATTTGTCATTTTTGACATTTTTCATGGTGACACTTTTCATTTTTGACATTTAGCATTGTGACATTTGTCATTTGACATCTTTGAGATTTGCCATCTTGAAATTTGTCATTTTTTACATTTAGCATTGTGACATTTGTCATTTGACATCTTGGACATTTGCCATCTTGAAATTTGTCATTTTTGACATTTTTCAAGGTGACACTTATCATTTTTGACATTTAGCATTGTGACATTTGTCAGTTTTAACATTTGCCATCTTGAAATTTGTCATTTTTGACATTTTTCATGGTGACACTTTTCATTTTTGACATTTAGCATTGTGACATTTGTCATTTGACATCTTTAACATTTGCCATCTTGAAATTTGTTATTTTTGACATTTTTCATGGTGACACTTTTCATTTTTGACATTTAGCATTGTGACATTTGTCATTTGACATCTTTGACATTTGCCATCTTGAAATTTGTCATTTTTGACATTTTTCATGGTGACACTTTTCATTTTTGACATTTAGCATTGTGACATTTGTCATTTGACATCTTTGACATTTGCCATCTTGAAATTTGTCATTTTTGACATTTAGCATTGTGACATTTGTCATTTGACATCTTGGACATTTGCTATCTTGAAATTTGTCATTTTTGAAATTTTTCATGGTGACACTTATCATTTTTGACATTTAGCATTGTGACATTTGTCAGTTTTGACATTTGCCATCTTGAAATTTGTCATTTTTGACATTTTTCATGGTGAAACTTTTCATTTTTGACATTTAGCATTGTGACATTGGTCATTTGACATCTTTGACATTTGCCATCTTGAAATTTGTTATTTTTGACATTTTTCATGGTGACACTTTTCATTTTTGACATTTAGCATTGTGACATTTGTCATTTGACATCTTTCACATTTGCCATCTTGAAATTTGTCATTTTTGACATTTTTCATGGTGACACTTTTCATTTTTGACATTTAGCATTGTGACATTTGTCATTTGACATCTTTGACATTTGCCATCTTGAAATTTGTTATTTCTGACATTTTTCAAGGTGACACTTTTTATTTTTGACATTTAGCATTGTGACATTTGTCATTTGACATCTTTGACATTTGCCATCTTGAAATTTGTCATTTTTGACATTTTTCATGGTGACACTTTTCATTTTTGACATTTAGCATTGTGACATTTGTTATTTGACATCTTTGACATTTGCCATCTTGAAATTTGTCATTTTTGACATTTAGCATTGTGACATTTGTCATTTGACATCTTTGATATTTGCCATCTTGAAATTTGTCATTTTTGACATTTTTCATGGTGACACTTTTCATTTTTGACATTTAGCATTGTGACATTTGTCATTTGACATCTTTGACATTTGCCATCTTGAAATTTGTTATTTTTGACATTTTTCATGGTGACACTTTTCATTTTTGACATTTAGCATTGTGACATTTGTCATTTGACATCTTTGACATTTGCCATCTTGAAATTTGTCATTTTTGACATTTTTCATGGTGACACTTTTCATTTTTGACATTTAGCATTGTGACATTTGTCATTTGACATCTTAGACATTTGCCATCTTCAAATTTGTCATTTTTGACACTTTTTATTTTTGACATTTAGCATTGTGACATTTGTCATTTGACATCTTTGACATTTGCCATCTTGAAATTTGTCATTTTTGACATTTTTCATGGTGACACTTTTCATTTTTGACATTTGTCATTTGACATCTTGGACATTTGCCATCTTGAAATTTGTCATTTTTGACATTTTTCATGGTGACACTTTTCATTTTTGACATTTAGCATTGTGACATTTGTTATTTGACATCTTTGACATTTGCCATCTTGAAATTTGTCATTTTTGACATTTAGCATTGTGACATTTGTCATTTGACATCTTTGATATTTGCCATCTTGAAATTTGTCATTTTTGACATTTTTCATGGTGACACTTTTCATTTTTGACATTTAGCATTGTGACATTTGTCATTTGACATCTTTGACATTTGCCATCTTGAAATTTGTCATTTTTGACATTTTTCATGGTGACGCTTTTCATTTTTGACATTTAGCATTGTAACATTTGTCATTTGACATCTTTGACATTTGCCATCTTAAAATTTGTCATTATTGACATTTTTCATGGGGACACTTTTAATTTTTGACATTTAGCATTGTGACATTTGTCATTTGACATCTTTGACATTTGCCATCTTGAAATTTGTCATTTTTGACATTTTTCATGGTGACACTTTTTATTTTTGACATTTAGCATTGTGACATTTGTCATTTGACATCTTTGACATTTGCCATCTTGAAATTTGTCATTTTTGACATTTTTCACGGTGACACTTTTCATTTTTGACATTTAGCATTGTGACATTTGTCATTTGACACCTTAGACATTTGCCATCTTGAAATTTGTCATTTTTGACACTTTTCATTTTTGACATTTAGCATTGTGACATTTGTCATTTGACATCTTTGACATTTGCCATCTTGAAATTTGTCATTTTTCATGGTGACACTTTTCATTTTTGACATTTAGCATTGTGACATTTGTCATTTGACATCTTGGACATTTGCCATCTTGAAATTTGTCATTTTTGATATTTTTCATGGTGACACTTTTCATTTTTGACATTTAGCATTGTGACATTTGTCATTTGACATCTTTGACATTTGCCATCTTGAAATTTGTCATTTTTGACATTTTTCATGGTGACACTTTTCATTTTTGACATTTAGCATTGTGACATTTGTCATTTGCCATCTTGAAATTTGTCATTTTTGACATTTAGCATTGTGACATTTGTCATTTGACATCTTGGACATTTGCCATCTTGAAATTTGTCATTTTTGACATTTTTCATGGTGACACTTATCATTTTTGACATTTAGCATTGTGACATTTGTCAGTTTTGACATTTGCCATCTTGAAATTTGTCATTTTTGACATTTTTCATGGTGACACTTTTCATTTTTGACATTTAGCATTGTGACATTTGTCATTTGACATCTTTGACATTTGCCATCTTGAAATTTGTTATTTTTGACATTTTTCATGGTGACACTTTTCATTTTTGACATTTAGCATTGTGACATTTGTCATTTGACATCTTTGACATTTGCCATCTTGAAATTTGTCATTTTTGACATTTTTCATGGTGACACTTTTCATTTTTGACATTTAGCATTGTGATATTTGTCATTTGACATCTTTGACATTTGCCATCTTGAAATTTGTTATTTTTGACATTTTTCATGGTGACACTTTTTATTTTTGACATTTAGCATTGTGACATTTGTCATTTGACATCTTTGACATTTGCCATCTTGAAATTTGTCATTTTTGACATTTTTCATGGTGACACTTTTTATTTTTGACATTTAGCATTGTGACATTTGTCATCTTTGACATTTGCCATCTTGAAATTTGTCATTTTTGACATTTTTCACGGTGACACTTTTCATTTTTGACATTTAGCATTGTGACATTTGTCATTTGACACCTTAGACATTTGCCATCTTGAAATTTGTCATTTTTGACACTTTTCATTTTTGACATTTAGCATTGTGACATTTGTCATTTGACATCTTTGACATTTGCCATTTTGAAATTTGTCATTTTTCATGGTGACACTTTTCATTTTTGACATTTAGCATTGTGACATTTGTCATTTGACATCTTGGACATTTGCCATCTTGAACTTTGTCATTTTTGATATTTTTCATGGTGACACTTTTCATTTTTGACATTTAGCATTGTGACATTTGTCATTTGACATCTTTGACATTTGCCATCTTGAAATTTGTCATTTTTGACATTTTTCAAGGTGACACTTTTCATTTTTGACATTTAGCATTGTGACATTTGTCATTTGACATCTTTGACATTTGCCATCTTGAAATTTGTCATTTTTGACATTTTTCATGGTGACACTTTTCATTTTTGACATTTAGCATTGTGACATTTGTTATTTGACATCTTTGACATTTGCCATCTTGAAATTTGTCATTTTTGACATTTAGCATTGTGACATTTGTCATTTGACATCTTTGATATTTGCCATCTTGAAATTTGTCATTTTTGACATTTTTCATGGTGACACTTTTCATTTTTGACATTTAGCATTGTGACATTTGTCATTTGACATCTTTGACATTTGCCATCTTGAAATTTGTCATTTTTGACATTTTTCATGGTGACACTTTTCATTTTTGACATTTAGCATTGTGACATTTGTCATATTCGACATCTTTGACATTTGCCATCTTGAAATTTTTCATTTTTGACATTTTTCATGGTGACACTTTTCATTTTTGACATTTAGCATTGTAACATTTGTCATTTGACATCTTTGACATTTGCCATCTTAAAATTTGTCATTATTGACATTTTTCATGGGGACACTTTTAATTTTTGACATTTAGCATTGTGACATTTGTCATTTGACATCTTTGACATTTGCCATCTTGAAATTTGTCATTTTTCATGGTGACACTTTTCATTTTTGACATTTAGCATTGTGACATTTGTCATTTGACATCTTTGAGATTTGCCATCTTGAAATTTGTCATTTTTTACATTTAGCATTGTGACATTTGTCATTTGACATCTTGGACATTTGCCATCTTAAAATTTGTCATTTTTGACATTTTTCATGGTGACACTTATCATTTTTGACATTTAGCATTGTGACATTTGTCAGTTTTGACATTTGCCATCTTGAAATTTGTCATTTTTGACATTTTTCATGGTGACACTTTTCATTTTTGACATTTAGCATTGTGACATTTGTCATTTGACATCTTTGACATTTGCCATCTTGAAATTTGTTATTTTTGACATTTTTCATGGTGACACTTTTCATTTTTGACATTTAGCATTGTGACATTTGTCATTTGACATCTTTGACATTTGCCATCTTGAAATTTGTCATTTTTGACATTTTTCATGGTGACACTTTTCATTTTTGACATTTAGCATTGTGACATTTGTCATTTGACATCTTAGACATTTGCCATCTTCAAATTTGTCATTTTTGACACTTTTTATTTTTGACATTTAGCATTGTGACATTTGTCATTTGACATCTTTGACATTTGCCATCTTGAAATTTGTCATTTTTGACATTTTTCATGGTGACACTTTTCATTTTTGACATTTGTCATTTGACATCTTGGACATTTGCCATCTTGAAATTTGTCATTTTTGACATTTTTCATGGTGACACTTATCATTTGTGACATTAAGCATTGTGACATTTGTCATTTGACATGTTTGACATTTGCCATCTTGAAATTTGTCATTTTTGACATTTAGCATTGTGACATTTGTCATTTGACATCTTGGACATTTGCTATCTTGAAATTTGTCATTTTTGACATTTTTCATGGTGACACTTATCATTTTTGACATTTAGCATTGTGACATTTGTCAGTTTTGACATTTGCCATCTTGAAATTTGTCATTTTTGACATTTTTCATGGTGAAACTTTTCATTTTTGACATTTAGCATTGTGACATTTGTCATTTGACATCTTTGACATTTGCCATCTTGAAATTTGTTATTTTTGACATTTTTCATGGTGACACTTTTCATTTTTGACATTTAGCATTGTGACATTTGTCATTTGACATCTTCGGCATTTGCCATCTTGAAATTTGTCATTTTTGACATTTTTCATGGTGACACTTTTCATTTTTGACATTTAGCATTGTGACATTTGTCATTTGACATCTTTGACATTTGCCATCTTGAAATTTGTGATTTCTGACATTTTTCAAGGTGACACTTTTCATTTTTGACATTTAGCATTGTGACATTTGTCATTTGACATCTTTGACATTTGCCATCTTGTAATTTGTCATTTTTGACATTTTTCATGGTGACACTTTTCATTTTTGACATTTAGCATTGTGACATTTGTTATTTGACATCTTTGACATTTGCCATCTTGAAATTTGTCATTTTTGACATTTAGCATTGTGACATTTGTCATTTGACATCTTTGATATTTGCCATCTTGAAATTTGTCATTTTTGACATTTTTCATGGTGACACTTTTCATTTTTGACATTTAGCATTGTGACATTTGTCATTTGACATCTTTGACATTTGCCATCTTGAAATTTGTCATTTTTGACATTTTTCATGGTGACACTTTTCATTTTTGACATTTAGCATTGTGACATTTGTCATATTCGACATCTTTGACATTTGCCATCTTAAAATTTTTCATTTTTGACATTTTTCATGGTGACACTTTTTATTTTTGACATTTAGCATTGTAACATTTGTCATTTGACATCTTTGACATTTGCCATCTTAAAATTTGTCATTATTGACATTTTTCATGGGGACACTTTTAATTTTTGACATTTAGCATTGTGACATTTGTCATTTGACATCTTTGACATTTGCCATCTTGAAATTTGTCATTTTTGACATTTTTCATGGTGACACTTTTTATTTTTGACATTTAGCATTGTGACATTTGTCATTTGACATCTTTGACATTTGCCATCTTGAAATTTGTCATTTTTGACATTTTTCACGGTGACACTTTTCATTTTTGACATTTAGCATTGTGACATTTGTCATTTGACACCTTAGACATTTGCCATCTTGAAATTTGTCATTTTTGACACTTTTCATTTTTGACATTTAGCATTGTGACATTTGTCATTTGACATCTTTGACATTTGCCATCTTGAAATTTGTCATTTTTCATGGTGACACTTTTCATTTTTGACATTTAGCATTGTGACATTTGTCATTTGACATCTTGGACATTTGCCATCTTGAAATTTGTCATTTTTGATATTTTTCATGGTGACACTTTTCATTTTTGACATTTAGCATTGTTACATTTGTCATTTGACATCTTTGACATTTGCCATCTTGAAATTTGTTATTTTTGACATTTTTCATGGTGACACTTTTCATTTTTGACATTTAGCATTGTGACATTTGTCATTTGACATCTTTGACATTTGCCATCTTGAAATTTGTCATTTTTAACATTTTTCATGGTGACACTTTTCATTTTTGACATTTAGCATTGTGACATTTGTCATTTGACATCTTTGACATTTGCCATCTTGAAATTTGTCATTTTTGACATTTAGCATTGTGACATTTGTCATTTGACATCTTGGACATTTGCCATCTTGAAATTTGTCATTTTTGACATTTTTCATGGTGACACTTATCATTTTTGACATTTAGCATTGTGATATTTGTCAGTTTTGACATTTGCCATCTTGAAATTTGTCATTTTTGACATTTTTCATGGTGACACTTTTCATTTTTGACATTTAGCATTGTGACATTTGTCATTTGACATCTTTGACATTTGCCATCTTGAAATTTGTTATTTTTGACATTTTTCACGGTGACACTTTTCATTTTTGACATTAAGCATTGTGACATTTGTCATTTGACATCTTTGACATTTGCCATCTTGAAATTTGTCATTTTTGACATTTTTCATGGTGACACTTTTTATTTTTGACATTTAGCATTGTGACATTTGTCATTTGACATCTTTGACATTTGCCATCTTGAAATTTGTCATTTTTGACATTTTTCATGGTGACACTTTTTATTTTTGACATTTAGCATTGTGACATTTGTCATTTGACATCTTTGACATTTGCCATCTTGAAATTTGTCATTTTTGACATTTTTCACGGTGACACTTTTCATTTTTGACATTTAGCATTGTGACATTTGTCATTTGACACCTTAGACATTTGCCATCTTGAAATTTGTCATTTTTGACACTTTTCATTTTTGACATTTTGCATTGTGACATTTGTCATTTGACATCTTTGACATTTGCCATCTTGAAATTTGTCATTTTTCATGGTGACACTTTTCATTTTTGACATTTAGCATTGTGACATTTGTCATTTGACATCTTGGACATTTGCCATCTTGAAATTTGTCATTTTTGATATTTTTCATGGTGACACTTTTCATTTTTGACATTTAGCATTGTGACATTTGTCATTTGACATCTTTGACATTTGCCATCTTGAAATTTGTTATTTTTGACATTTTTCATGGTGACACTTTTCATTTTTGACATTTAGCATTGTGACATTTGTCATTTGACATCTTTGACATTTGCCATCTTGAAATTTGTCATTTTTGACATTTTTCATGGTGACACTTTTCATTTTTGACATTTAGCATTGTGACATTTGTCATTTGACATCTTTGACATTTGCCATCTTGAAATTTGTCATTTTTGACATTTAGCATTGTGACATTTGTCATTTGACATCTTGGACATTTGCCATCTTGAAATTTGTCATTTTTGACATTTTTCATGGTGACACTTATCATTTTTGACATTTAGCATTGTGATATTTGTCAGTTTTGACATTTGCCATCTTGAAATTTGTCATTTTTGACATTTTTCATGGTGACACTTTTCATTTTTGACATTTAGCATTGTGACATTTGTCATTTGACATCTTTGACATTTGCCATCTTGAAATTTGTTATTTTTGACATTTTTCACGGTGACACTTTTCATTTTTGACATTAAGCATTGTGACATTTGTCATTTGACATCTTTGACATTTGCCATCTTGAAATTTGTCATTTTTGACATTTTTCATGGTGACACTTATTATTTTTGACATTTAGCATTGTGACATTTGTCATTTGACATCTTTGACATTTGCCATCTTAAAATTTGTTATTTTTGACATTTTTCATGGTGACACTTTTCATTTTTGACATTTAGCATTGTGACATTTGTCATTTGACATCTTTGACATTTGCCATCTTAAAATTTGTCATTTTTGACATTTTTCATGGTGACACTTTTCATTTTTGACATTTAGCATTGTGACGTTTGTCATTTGACATCTTTGACATTTGCCATCTTGAAATTTGTCATTTTTGACATTTAGCATTGTGACATTTGTCATTTGACATCTTGGACATTTGCCATCTTGAAATTTGTCATTTTTGATATTTTTCATGGTGACACTTTTCATTTTTGACATTTAGCATTGTTACATTTGTCATTTGACATCTTTGACATTTGCCATCTTGAAATTTGTTATTTTTGACATTTTTCATGGTGACACTTTTCATTTTTGACATTTAGCATTGTGACATTTGTCATTTGACATCTTTGACATTTGCCATCTTGAAATTTGTCATTTTTGACATTTTTCATGGTGACACTTTTCATTTTTGACATTTAGCATTGTGACATTTGTCATTTGACATCTTTGACATTTGCCATCTTGAAATTTGTCATTTTTGACATTTAGCATTGTGACATTTGACATTTGACATCTTGGACATTTGCCATCTTGAAATTTGTCATTTTTGACATTTTTCATGGTGACACTTATCATTTTTGACATTAAGCATTGTGATATTTGTCAGTTTTGACATTTGCCATCTTGAAATTTGTCATTTTTGACATTTTTCATGGTGACACTTTTCATTTTTGACATTTAGCATTGTGACATTTGTCATTTGACATCTTTGACATTTGCCATCTTGAAATTTGTTATTTTTGACATTTTTCACGGTGACACTTTTCATTTTTGACATTAAGCATTGTGACATTTGTCATTTGACATCTTTGACATTTGCCATCTTGAAATTTGTCATTTTTGACATTTTTCATGGTGACACTTTTTATTTTTGACATTTAGCATTGTGACATTTGTCATTTGACATCTTTGACATTTGCCATCTTGAAATTTGTCATTTTTGACATTTTTCATGGTGACACTTTTTATTTTTGACATTTAGCATTGTGACATTTGTCATTTGACATCTTTGACATTTGCCATCTTGAAATTTGTCATTTTTGACATTTTTCACGGTGACACTTTTCATTTTTGACATTTAGCATTGTGACATTTGTCATTTGACACCTTAGACATTTGCCATCTTGAAATTTGTCATTTTTGACACTTTTCATTTTTGACATTTTGCATTGTGACATTTGTCATTTGACATCTTTGACATTTGCCATCTTGAAATTTGTCATTTTTCATGGTGACACTTTTCATTTTTGACATTTAGCATTGTGACATTTGTCATTTGACATCTTGGACATTTGCCATCTTGAAATTTGTCATTTTTGATATTTTTCATGGTGACACTTTTCATTTTTGACATTTAGCATTGTGACATTTGTCATTTGACATCTTTGACATTTGCCATCTTGAAATTTGTTATTTTTGACATTTTTCATGGTGACACTTTTCATTTTTGACATTTAGCATTGTGACATTTGTCATTTGACATCTTTGACATTTGCCATCTTGAAATTTGTCATTTTTGACATTTTTCATGGTGACACTTTTCATTTTTGACATTTAGCATTGTGACATTTGTCATTTGACATCTTTGACATTTGCCATCTTGAAATTTGTCATTTTTGACATTTAGCATTGTGACATTTGTCATTTGACATCTTGGACATTTGCCATCTTGAAATTTGTCATTTTTGACATTTTTCATGGTGACACTTATCATTTTTGACATTTAGCATTGTGATATTTGTCAGTTTTGACATTTGCCATCTTGAAATTTGTCATTTTTGACATTTTTCATGGTGACACTTTTCATTTTTGACATTTAGCATTGTGACATTTGTCATTTGACATCTTTGACATTTGCCATCTTGAAATTTGTTATTTTTGACATTTTTCACGGTGACACTTTTCATTTTTGACATTAAGCATTGTGACATTTGTCATTTGACATCTTTGACATTTGCCATCTTGAAATTTGTCATTTTTGACATTTTTCATGGTGACACTTATTATTTTTGACATTTAGCATTGTGACATTTGTCATTTGACATCTTTGACATTTGCCATCTTAAAATTTGTTATTTTTGACATTTTTCATGGTGACACTTTTCATTTTTGACATTTAGCATTGTGACATTTGTCATTTGACATCTTTGACATTTGCCATCTTAAAATTTGTCATTTTTGACATTTTTCATGGTGACACTTTTCATTTTTGACATTTAGCATTGTGACGTTTGTCATTTGACATCTTTGACATTTGCCATCTTGAAATTTGTCATTTTTGACATTTAGCATTGTGACATTTGTCATTTGACATCTTGGACATTTGCCATCTTGAAATTTGTCATTTTTGAGATTTTTCATGGTGACACTTTTCATTTTTGACATTTAGCATTGTGACATTTGTCATTTGACATCTTGGACATTTGCCATCTTGAAATTTGTCATTTTTGACATTTAGCATTGTGACATTTGTCATTTGACATCTTTGATATTTGCCATCTTGAAATTTGTCATTTTTGACATTTTTCATGGTGACACTTTTCATTTTTGACATTTAGCATTGTGACATTTGTCATTTGACATCTTTGACATTTGCCATCTTGAAATTTGTCATTTTTGACATTTTTCATGGTGACACTTTTCATTTTTGACATTTAGCATTGTGACATTTGTCATTTGACATCTTTGAGATTTGCCATCTTGAAATTTGTCATTTTTTACATTTAGCATTGTGACATTTGTCATTTGACATCTTGGACATTTGCCATCTTGAAATTTGTCATTTTTGACATTTTTCAAGGTGACACTTATCATTTTTGACATTTAGCATTGTGACATTTGTCAGTTTTAACATTTGCCATCTTAAAATTTGTCATTTTTGACATTTTTCATGGTGACACTTTTCATTTTTGACATTTAGCATTGTGACATTTGTCATTTGACATCTTTGACATTTGCCATCTTGAAATTTGTTATTTTTGACATTTTTCATGGTGACACTTTTCATTTTTGACATTTAGCATTGTGACATTTGTCATTTGACATCTTTGACATTTGCCATCTTGAAATTTGTCATTTTTGACATTTTTCATGGTGACACTTTTCATTTTTGACATTTAGCATTGTGACATTTGTCATTTGACATCTTTGACATTTGCCATCTTGAAATTTGTCATTTTTGACATTTAGCATTGTGACATTTGTCATTTGACATCTTGGACATTTGCTATCTTGAAATTTGTCATTTTTGAAATTTTTCATGGTGACACTTATCATTTTTGACATTTAGCATTGTGACATTTGTCAGTTTTGACATTTGCCATCTTGAAATTTGTCATTTTTGACATTTTTCATGGTGAAACTTTTCATTTTTGACATTTAGCATTGTGACATTTGTCATTTGACATCTTTGACATTTGCCATCTTGAAATTTGTTATTTTTGACATTTTTCATGGTGACACTTTTCATTTTTGACATTTAGCATTGTGACATTTGTCATTTGACATCTTTCACATTTGCCATCTTGAAATTTGTCATTTTTGACATTTTTCATGGTGACACTTTTCATTTTTGACATTTAGCATTGTGACATTTGTCATTTGACATCTTTGACATTTGCCATCTTGAAATTTGTTATTTCTGACATTTTTCAAGGTGACACTTTTTATTTTTGACATTTAGCATTGTGACATTTGTCATTTGACATCTTTGACATTTGCCATCTTGAAATTTGTCATTTTTGACATTTTTCATGGTGACACTTTTCATTTTTGACATTTAGCATTGTGACATTTGTTATTTGACATCTTTGACATTTGCCATCTTGAAATTTGTCATTTTTGACATTTAGCATTGTGACATTTGTCATTTGACATCTTTGATATTTGCCATCTTGAAATTTGTCATTTTTGACATTTTTCATGGTGACACTTTTCATTTTTGACATTTAGCATTGTGACATTTGTCATTTGACATCTTTGACATTTGCCATCTTGAAATTTGTCATTTTTGACATTTTTCATGGTGACACTTTTCATTTTTGACATTTAGCATTGTGACATTTGTCATATTCGACATCTTTGACATTTGCCATCTTGAAATTTTTCATTTTTGACATTTTTCATGGTGACACATTTCATTTTTGACATTTAGCATTGTAACATTTGTCATTTGACATCTTTGACATTTGCCATCTTAAAATTTGTCATTATTGACATTTTTCATGGGGACACTTTTAATTTTTGACATTTAGCATTGTGACATTTGTCATTTGACATCTTTGACATTTGCCATCTTGAAATTTGTCATTTTTGACATTTTTCATGGTGACACTTTTTATTTTTGACATTTAGCATTGTGACATTTGTCATTTGACATCTTTGACATTTGCCATCTTGAAATTTGTCATTTTTGACATTTTTCACGGTGACACTTTTCATTTTTGACATTTAGCATTGTGACATTTGTCATTTGACACCTTAGACATTTGCCATCTTGAAATTTGTCATTTTTGACACTTTTCATTTTTGACATTTAGCATTGTGACATTTGTCATTTGACATCTTTGACATTTGCCATCTTGAAATTTGTCATTTTTCATGGTGACACTTTTCATTTTTGACATTTAGCATTGTGACATTTGTCATTTGACATCTTGGACATTTGCCATCTTGAAATTTGTCATTTTTGATATTTTTCATGGTGACACTTTTCATTTTTGACATTTAGCATTGTGACATTTGTCATTTGACATCTTTGACATTTGCCATCTTGAAATTTGTCATTTTTGACATTTTTCATGGTGACACTTTTCATTTTTGACATTTAGCATTGTGACATTTGTCATTTGCCATCTTGAAATTTGTCATTTTTGACATTTAGCATTGTGACATTTGTCATTTGACATCTTGGACATTTGCCATCTTGAAATTTGTCATTTTTGACATTTTTCATGGTGACACTTATCATTTTTGACATTTAGCATTGTGACATTTGTCAGTTTTGACATTTGCCATCTTGAAATTTGTCATTTTTGACATTTTTCATGGTGACACTTTTCATTTTTGACATTTAGCATTGTGACATTTGTCATTTGACATCTTTGACATTTGCCATCTTGAAATTTGTTATTTTTGACATTTTTCATGGTGACACTTTTCATTTTTGACATTTAGCATTGTGACATTTGTCATTTGACATCTTTGACATTTGCCATCTTGAAATTTGTCATTTTTGACATTTTTCATGGTGACACTTTTCATTTTTGACATTTAGCATTGTGATATTTGTCATTTGACATCTTTGACATTTGCCATCTTGAAATTTGTTATTTTTGACATTTTTCATGGTGACACTTTTTATTTTTGACATTTAGCATTGTGACATTTGTCATTTGACATCTTTGACATTTGCCATCTTGAAATTTGTCATTTTTGACATTTTTCATGGTGACACTTTTTATTTTTGACATTTAGCATTGTGACATTTGTCATTTGACATCTTTGACATTTGCCATCTTGAAATTTGTCATTTTTGACATTTTTCATGGTGACACTTTTTATTTTTGACATTTAGCATTGTGACATTTGTCATCTTTGACATTTGCCATCTTGAAATTTGTCATTTTTGACATTTTTCACGGTGACACTTTTCATTTTTGACATTTAGCATTGTGACATTTGTCATTTGACACCTTAGACATTTGCCATCTTGAAATTTGTCATTTTTGACACTTTTCATTTTTGACATTTAGCATTGTGACATTTGTCATTTGACATCTTTGACATTTGCCATCTTGAAATTTGTCATTTTTCATGGTGACACTTTTCATTTTTGACATTTAGCATTGTGACATTTGTCATTTGACATCTTGGACATTTGCCATCTTGAAATTTGTCATTTTTGATATTTTTCATGGTGACACTTTTCATTTTTGACATTTAGCATTGTGACATTTGTCATTTGACATCTTTGACATTTGCCATCTTGAAATTTGTCATTTTTGACATTTTTCAAGGTGACACTTTTCATTTTTGACATTTAGCATTGTGACATTTGTCATTTGACATCTTTGACATTTGCCATCTTGAAATTTGTCATTTTTGACATTTTTCATGGTGACACTTTTCATTTTTGACATTTAGCATTGTGACATTTGTTATTTGACATCTTTGACATTTGCCATCTTGAAATTTGTCATTTTTGACATTTAGCATTGTGACATTTGTCATTTGACATCTTTGATATTTGCCATCTTGAAATTTGTCATTTTTGACATTTTTCATGGTGACACTTTTCATTTTTGACATTTAGCATTGTGACATTTGTCATTTGACATCTTTGACATTTGCCATCTTGAAATTTGTCATTTTTGACATTTTTCATGGTGACACTTTTCATTTTTGACATTTAGCATTGTGACATTTGTCATATTCGACATCTTTGACATTTGCCATCTTGAAATTTTTCATTTTTGACATTTTTCATGGTGACACTTTTCATTTTTGACATTTAGCATTGTAACATTTGTCATTTGACATCTTTGACATTTGCCATCTTAAAATTTGTCATTATTGACATTTTTCATGGGGACACTTTTAATTTTTGACATTTAGCATTGTGACATTTGTCATTTGACATCTTTGACATTTGCCATCTTGAAATTTGTCATTTTTGACATTTTTCATGGTGACACTTTTTATTTTTGACATTTAGCATTGTGACATTTGTCATTTGACATCTTTGACCTTTGCCATCTTGAAATTTGTCATTTTTGACATTTTTCACGGTGACACTTTTCATTTTTGACATTTAGCATTGTGACATTTGTCATTTGACACCTTAGACATTTGCCATCTTGAAATTTGTCATTTTTGACACTTTTCATTTTTTACATTTAGCATTGTGACATTTGTCATTTGACATCTTTGACATTTGCCATCTTGAAATTTGTCATTTTTCATGGTGACACTTTTCATTTTTGACATTTAGCATTGTGACATTTGTCATTTGACATCTTGGACATTTGCCATCTTAAAATTTGTCATTTTTGATATTTTTCATGGTGACACTTTTCATTTTTGACATTTAGCATTGTTACATTTGTCATTTGACATCTTTGACATTTGCCATCTTGAAATTTGTTATTTTTGACATTTTTCATGGTGACACTTTTCATTTTTGACATTTAGCATTGTGACATTTGTCATTTGACATCTTTGACATTTGCCATCTTGAAATTTGTCATTTTTGACATTTTTCATGGTGACACTTTTCATTTTTGACATTTAGCATTGTGACATTTGTCATTTGACATCTTGAAATTTGTCATTTTTGACATTTTTCATGGTGACACTTATCATTTTTGACATTTAGCATTGTGATATTTGTCAGTTTTGACATTTGCCATCTTGAAATTTGTCATTTTTGACATTTTTCATGGTGACACTTTTCATTTTTGACATTTAGCATTGTGACATTTGTCATTTGACATCTTTGACATTTGCCATCTTGAAATTTGTTATTTTTGACATTTTTCACGGTGACACTTTTCATTTTTGACATTAAGCATTGTGACATTTGTCATTTGACATCTTTGACATTTGCCATCTTGAAATTTGTCATTTTTGACATTTTTCATGGTGACACTTTTTATTTTTGACATTTAGCATTGTGACATTTGTCATTTGACATCTTTGACATTTGCCATCTTGAAATTTGTCATTTTTGACATTTTTCATGGTGACACTTTTTATTTTTGACATTTAGCATTGTGACATTTGTCATTTGACATCTTTGACATTTGCCATCTTGAAATTTGTCATTTTTGACATTTTTCACGGTGACACTTTTCATTTTTGACATTTAGCATTGTGACATTTGTCATTTGACACCTTAGACATTTGCCATCTTGAAATTTGTCATTTTTGACACTTTTCATTTTTGACATTTAGCATTGTGACATTTGTCATTTGACATCTTTGACATTTGCCATCTTGAAATTTGTCATTTTTCATGGTGACACTTTTCATTTTTGACATTTAGCATTGTGACATTTGTCATTTGACATCTTGGACATTTGCCATCTTGAAATTTGTCATTTTTGATATTTTTCATGGTGACACTTTTCATTTTTGACATTTAGCATTGTGACATTTGTCATTTGACATCTTTGACATTTGCCATCTTGAAATTTGTTATTTTTGACATTTTTCATGGTGACACTTTTCATTTTTGACATTTAGCATTGTGACATTTGTCATTTGACATCTTTGACATTTGCCATCTTGAAATTTGTCATTTTTGACATTTTTCATGGTGACACTTTTCATTTTTGACATTTAGCATTGTGACATTTGTCATTTGACATCTTTGACATTTTCCATCTTGAAATTTGTCATTTTTGACATTTAGCATTGTGACATTTGTCATTTGACATCTTGGACATTTGCCATCTTGAAATTTGTCATTTTTGACATTTTTCATGGTGACACTTATCATTTTTGACATTTAGCATTGTGATATTTGTCAGTTTTGACATTTGCCATCTTGAAATTTGTCATTTTTGACATTTTTCATGGTGACACTTTTCATTTTTGGCATTTAGCATTGTGACATTTGTCATTTGACATCTTTGACATTTGCCATCTTGAAATTTGTTATTTTTGACATTTTTCACGGTGACACTTTTCATTTTTGACATTAAGCATTGTGACATTTGTCATTTGACATCTTTGACATTTGCCATCTTGAAATTTGTCATTTTTGACATTTTTCATGGTGACACTTTTTATTTTTGACATTTAGCATTGTGACATTTGTCATTTGACATCTTTGACATTTGCCATCTTAAAATTTGTTATTTTTGACATTTTTCATGGTGACACTTTTCATTTTTGACATTTAGCATTGTGACATTTGTCATTTGACATCTTTGACATTTGCCATCTTAAAATTGGTCATTTTTGACATTTTTCATGGTGACACTTTTCATTTTTGACATTTAGCATTGTGACGTTTGTCATTTGACATCTTTGACATTTGCCATCTTGAAATTTGTCATTTTTGACATTTAGCATTGTGACATTTGTCATTTGACATCTTGGACATTTGCCATCTTGAAATTTGTCATTTTTGAGATTTTTCATGGTGACACTTTTCATTTTTGACATTTAGCATTGTGACATTTGTCATTTGACATCTTGGACATTTGCCATCTTGAAATTTGTCATTTTTGACATTTAGCATTGTGACATTTGTCATTTGACATCTTTGATATTTGCCATCTTGAAATTTGTCATTTTTGACATTTTTCATGGTGACACTTTTCGTTTTTGACATTTAGCATTGTGACATTTGTCATTTGACATCTTTGACATTTGCCATCTTGAAATTTGTCATTTTTGATATTTTTCATGGTGACACTTTTCATTTTTGACATTTAGCATTGTGACATTTGTCATTTGACATCTTTGACATTTGCCATCTTGAAATTTGTCATTTTTGACATTTTTCATGGTGACACTTTTCATTTTTGACATTTAGCATTGTGACATTTGTCATTTGCCATCTTGAAATTTGTCATTTTTGACATTTAGCATTGTGACATTTGTCATTTGACATCTTGGACATTTGCCATCTTGAAATTTGTCATTTTTGACATTTTTCATGGTGACACTTATCATTTTTGACATTTAGCATTGTGACATTTGTCAGTTTTGACATTTGCCATCTTGAAATTTGTCATTTTTGACATTTTTCATGGTGACACTTTTCATTTTTGACATTTAGCATTGTGACATTTGTCATTTGACATCTTTGACATTTGCCATCTTGAAATTTGTTATTTTTGACATTTTTCATGGTGACACTTTTCATTTTTGACATTTAGCATTGTGACATTTGTCATTTGACATCTTTGACATTTGCCATCTTGAAATTTGTCATTTTTGACATTTTTCATGGTGACACTTTTCATTTTTGACATTTAGCATTGTGATATTTGTCATTTGACATCTTTGACATTTGCCATCTTGAAATTTGTTATTTTTGACATTTTTCATGGTGACACTTTTTATTTTTGACATTTAGCATTGTGACATTTGTCATTTGACATCTTTGACATTTGCCATCTTGAAATTTGTCATTTTTGACATTTTTCATGGTGACACTTTTTATTTTTGACATTTAGCATTGTGACATTTGTCATCTTTGACATTTGCCATCTTGAAATTTGTCATTTTTGACATTTTTCACGGTGACACTTTTCATTTTTGACATTTAGCATTGTGACATTTGTCATTTGACACCTTAGACATTTGCCATCTTGAAATTTGTCATTTTTGACACTTTTCATTTTTGACATTTAGCATTGTGACATTTGTCATTTGACATCTTTGACATTTGCCATCTTGAAATTTGTCATTTTTCATGGTGACACTTTTCATTTTTGACATTTAGCATTGTGACATTTGTCATTTGACATCTTGGACATTTGCCATCTTGAAATTTGTCATTTTTGATATTTTTCATGGTGACACTTTTCATTTTTGACATTTAGCATTGTGACATTTGTCATTTGACATCTTTGACATTTGCCATCTTGAAATTTGTCATTTTTGACATTTTTCAAGGTGACACTTTTCATTTTTGACATTTAGCATTGTGACATTTGTCATTTGACATCTTTGATATTTGCCATCTTGAAATTTGTCATTTTTGACATTTTTCATGGTGACACTTTTCATTTTTGACATTTAGCATTGTGACATTTGTTATTTGACATCTTTGACATTTGCCATCTTGAAATTTGTCATTTTTGACATTTAGCATTGTGACATTTGTCATTTGACATCTTTGATATTTGCCATCTTGAAATTTGTCATTTTTGACATTTTTCATGGTGACACTTTTCATTTTTGACATTTAGCATTGTGACATTTGTCATTTGACATCTTTGACATTTGCCATCTTGAAATTTGTCATTTTTGACATTTTTCATGGTGACACTTTTCATTTTTGACATTTAGCATTGTGACATTTGTCATATTCGACATCTTTGACATTTGCCATCTTGAAATTTTTCATTTTTGACATTTTTCATGGTGACACTTTTCATTTTTGACATTTAGCATTGTAACATTTGTCATTTGACATCTTTGACATTTGCCATCTTAAAATTTGTCATTATTGACATTTTTCATGGGGACACTTTTAATTTTTGACATTTAGCATTGTGACATTTGTCATTTGACATCTTTGACATTTGCCATCTTGAAATTTGTCATTTTTGACATTTTTCATGGTGACACTTTTTATTTTTGACATTTAGCATTGTGACATTTGTCATTTGACATCTTTGACCTTTGCCATCTTGAAATTTGTCATTTTTGACATTTTTCACGGTGACACTTTTCATTTTTGACATTTAGCATTGTGACATTTGTCATTTGACACCTTAGACATTTGCCATCTTGAAATTTGTCATTTTTGACACTTTTCATTTTTTACATTTAGCATTGTGACATTTGTCATTTGACATCTTTGACATTTGCCATCTTGAAATTTGTCATTTTTCATGGTGACACTTTTCATTTTTGACATTTAGCATTGTGACATTTGTCATTTGACATCTTGGACATTTGCCATCTTGAAATTTGTCATTTTTGATATTTTTCATGGTGACACTTTTCATTTTTGACATTTAGCATTGTTACATTTGTCATTTGACATCTTTGACATTTGCCATCTTGAAATTTGTTATTTTTGACATTTTGCATGGTGACACTTTTCCTTTTTGACATTTAGCATTGTGACATTTGTCATTTGACATCTTTGACATTTGCCATCTTGAAATTTGTCATTTTTGACATTTTTCATGGTGACACTTTTCATTTTTGACATTTAGCATTGTGACATTTGTCATTTGACATCTTGAAATTTGTCATTTTTGACATTTTTCATGGTGACACTTATCATTTTTGACATTTAGCATTGTGATATTTGTCAGTTTTGACATTTGCCATCTTGAAATTTGTCATTTTTGACATTTTTCATGGTGACACTTTTCATTTTTGACATTTAGCATTGTGACATTTGTCATTTGACATCTTTGACATTTGCCATCTTGAAATTTGTTATTTTTGACATTTTTCACGGTGACACTTTTCATTTTTGACATTAAGCATTGTGACATTTGTCATTTGACATCTTTGACATTTGCCATCTTGAAATTTGTCATTTTTGACATTTTTCATGGTGACACTTTTTATTTTTGACATTTAGCATTGTGACATTTGTCATTTGACATCTTTGACATTTGCCATCTTGAAATTTGTCATTTTTGACATTTTTCATGGTGACACTTTTTATTTTTGACATTTAGCATTGTGACATTTGTCATTTGACATCTTTGACATTTGCCATCTTGAAATTTGTCATTTTTCATGGTGAATCTTTTCATTTTTGACATTTAGCATTGTGACATTTGTCATTTGACATCTTGGACATTTGCCATCTTGAAATTTGTCATTTTTGATATTTTTCATGGTGACACTTTTCATTTTTGACATTTAGCATTGTGACATTTGTCATTTGACATCTTTGACATTTGCCATCTTGAAATTTGTCATTTTTGACATTTTTCATGGTGACACTTTTCATTTTTGACATTTAGCATTGTGACATTTGTCATTTGACATCTTTGACATTTGCCATCTTGAAATTTGTCATTTTTGACATTTAGCATTGTGACATTTGTCATTTGACATCTTGGACATTTGCCATCTTGAAATTTGTCATTTTTGACATTTTTCATGGTGACACTTATCATTTTTGACATTTAGCATTGTGATATTTGTCAGTTTTGACATTTGCCATCTTGAAATTTGTCATTTTTGACATTTTTCATGGTGACACTTTTCATTTTTGGCATTTAGCATTGTGACATTTGTCATTTGACATCTTTGACATTTGCCATCTTGAAATTTGTTATTTTTGACATTTTTCACGGTGACACTTTTCATTTTTGACATTAAGCATTGTGACATTTGTCATTTGACATCTTTGACATTTGCCATCTTGAAATTTGTCATTTTTGACATTTTTCATGGTGACACTTTTTATTTTTGACATTTAGCATTGTGACATTTGTCATTTGACATCTTTGACATTTGCCATCTTAAAATTTGTTATTTTTGACATTTTTCATGGTGACACTTTTCATTTTTGACATTTAGCATTGTGACATTTGTCATTTGACATCTTTGACATTTGCCATCTTAAAATTGGTCATTTTTGACATTTTTCATGGTGACACTTTTCATTTTTGACATTTAGCATTGTGACGTTTGTCATTTGACATCTTTGACATTTGCCATCTTGAAATTTGTCATTTTTGACATTTAGCATTGTGACATTTGTCATTTGACATCTTGGACATTTGCCATCTTGAAATTTGTCATTTTTGAGATTTTTCATGGTGACACTTTTCATTTTTGACATTTAGCATTGTGACATTTGTCATTTGACATCTTGGACATTTGCCATCTTGAAATTTGTCATTTTTGACATTTAGCATTGTGACATTTGTCATTTGACATCTTTGATATTTGCCATCTTGAAATTTGTCATTTTTGACATTTTTCATGGTGACACTTTTCATTTTTGACATTTAGCATTGTGACATTTGTCATTTGACATCTTTGACATTTGCCATCTTGAAATTTGTCATTTTTGACATTTTTCATGGTGACACTTTTCATTTTTGACATTTAGCATTGTGACATTTGTCATTTGACATCTTTGAGATTTGCCATCTTGAAATTTGTCATTTTTTACATTTAGCATTGTGACATTTGTCATTTGACATCTTGGACATTTGCCATCTTGAAATTTGTCATTTTTGACATTTTTCATGGTGACACTTATCATTTTTGACATTTAGCATTGTGACATTTGTCAGTTTTAACATTTGCCATCTTGAAATTTGTCATTTTTGACATTTTTCATGGTGACACTTTTCATTTTTGACATTTAGCATTGTGACATTTGTCATTTGACATCTTTGACATTTGCCATCTTGAAATTTGTTATTTTTGACATTTTTCATGGTGACACTTTTCATTTTTGACATTTAGCATTGTGACATTTGTCATTTGACATCTTTGACATTTGCCATCTTGAAATTTGTCATTTTTGACATTTTTCATGGTGACACTTTTCATTTTTGACATTTAGCATTGTGACATTTGTCATTTGACATCTTTGACATTTGCCATCTTGAAATTTGTCATTTTTGACATTTAGCATTGTGACATTTGTCATTTGACATCTTGGACATTTGCTATCTTGAAATTTGTCATTTTTGAAATTTTTCATGGTGACACTTATCATTTTTGACATTTAGCATTGTGACATTTGTCAGTTTTGACATTTGCCATCTTGAAATTTGTCATTTTTGACATTTTTCATGGTGAAACTTTTCATTTTTGACATTTAGCATTGTGACATTTGTCATTTGACATCTTTGACATTTGCCATCTTGAAATTTGTTATTTTTGACATTTTTCATGGTGACACTTTTCATTTTTGACATTTAGCATTGTGACATTTGTCATTTGACATCTTTCACATTTGCCATCTTGAAATTTGTCGTTTTTGACATTTTTCATGGTGACACTTTTCATTTTTGACATTTAGCATTGTGACATTTGTCATTTGACATCTTTGACATTTGCCATCTTGAAATTTGTTATTTCTGACATTTTTCAAGGTGACACTTTTTATTTTTGACATTTAGCATTGTGACATTTGTCATTTGACATCTTTGACATTTGCCATCTTGAAATTTGTCATTTTTGACATTTTTCATGGTGACACTTTTCATTTTTGACATTTAGCATTGTGACATTTGTTATTTGACATCTTTGACATTTGCCATCTTGAAATTTGTCATTTTTGACATTTAGCATTGTGACATTTGTCATTTGACATCTTTGATATTTGCCATCTTGAAATTGGTCATTTTTGACATTTTTCATGGTGACACTTTTCATTTTTGACATTTAGCATTGTGACATTTGTCATTTGACATCTTTGACATTTGCCATCTTGAAATTTGTCATTTTTGACATTTTTCATGGTGACACTTTTCATTTTTGACATTTAGCATTGTGACATTTGTCATATTCGACATCTTTGACATTTGCCATCTTGAAATTTTTCATTTTTGACATTTTTCATGGTGACACTTTTCATTTTTGACATTTAGCATTGTAACATTTGTCATTTGACATCTTTGACATTTGCCATCTTAAAATTTGTCATTATTGACATTTTTCATGGGGACACTTTTAATTTTTGACATTTAGCATTGTGACATTTGTCATTTGACATCTTTGACATTTGCCATCTTGAAATTTGTCATTTTTGACATTTTTCATGGTGACACTTTTTATTTTTGACATTTAGCATTGTGACATTTGTCATTTGACATCTTTGACATTTGCCATCTTGAAATTTGTCATTTTTGACATTTTTCACGGTGACACTTTTCATTTTTGACATTTAGCATTGTGACATTTGTCATTTGACACCTTAGACATTTGCCATCTTGAAATTTGTCATTTTTGACACTTTTCATTTTTGACATTTAGCATTGTGACATTTGTCATTTGACATCTTTGACATTTGCCATCTTGAAATTTGTCATTTTTCATGGTGACACTTTTCATTTTTGACATTTAGCATTGTGACATTTGTCATTTGACATCTTGGACATTTGCCATCTTGAAATTTGTCATTTTTGATATTTTTCATGGTGACACTTTTCATTTTTGACATTTAGCATTGTGACATTTGTCATTTGACATCTTTGACATTTGCCATCTTGAAATTTGTCATTTTTGACATTTTTCATGGTGACACTTTTCATTTTTGACATTTAGCATTGTGACATTTGTCATTTGACATTTTTGACATTTGCCATCTTGAAATTTGTCATTTTTGACATTTAGCATTGTGACATTTGTCATTTGACATCTTGGACATTTGCCATCTTAAAATTTGTCATTTTTGACATTTTTCATGGTGACACTTATCATTTTTGACATTTAGCATTGTGACATTTGTCAGTTTTGACATTTGCCATCTTGAAATTTGTCATTTTTGACATTTTTCATGGTGACACTTTTCATTTTTGACATTTAGCATTGTGACATTTGTCATTTGACATCTTTGACATTTGCCATCTTGAAATTTGTTATTTTTGACATTTTTCATGGTGACACTTTTCATTTTTGACATTTAGCATTGTGACATTTGTCATTTGACATCTTTGACATTTGCCATCTTGAAATTTGTCATTTTTGACATTTTTCATGGTGACACTTTTCATTTTTGACATTTAGCATTGTGATATTTGTCATTTGACATCTTTGACATTTGCCATCTTGAAATTTGTTATTTTTGACATTTTTCATGGTGACACTTTTTATTTTTGACATTTAGCATTGTGACATTTGTCATTTGACATCTTTGACATTTGCCATCTTGAAATTTGTCATTTTTGACATTTTTCATGGTGACACTTTTCATTTTTGACATTTAGCATTGTGAAATTTGTCATTTGACATCTTTGACATTTGCCATCTTGAAATTTGTCATTTTTGACATTTAGCATTGTGACATTTGTCATTTGACATCTTTGATATTTGCCATCTTGAAATTTGTCATTTTTGACATTTTTTATGGCGACACTTTTCATTTTTGACATTTAGCATTGTAACATTTGTCATTTGACATCTTTGACATTTGCCATCTTGAAATTTGTCATTTTTGACATTTTTCATGGTGACACTTTTCATTTTTGACATTTATCATTGTGACATTTGTCATATTCGACATCTTTGACATTTGCCATCTTGAAATTTGTCATTTTTGACATTTTTCATGGTGACACTTTTCATTTTTGACATCTAGCATTGTGACATTTGTCATTTGACATCTTTGACATTTGTCATCTTGAAATTTGTCATTATTGACATTTTTCATGGGGACACTTTTCATTTTTGACATTAAGCATTGTGACATTTGTCATTTGACATCTTTGACATTTGCCATCTTGAAATTTGTCATTTTTGACATTTTTCATGGTGACACTTTTCATTTTTGACATTTAGCATTGTGACATTTGTGATTTGACATCTTTGACATTTGCCATCTTGAAATTTGTCATTTTTGACATTTTTCACGGTGACACTTTTCATTTTTGACATTTAGCATTGTGACATTTCTCATTTGACATCTTAGACATTTGCCATCTTGAAATTTGTCATTTTTGACACTTTTCATTTTTGACATTTAGCATTGTGACATTTGTCATTTGACATCTTTTACATTTGCCATCTTGAAATTTGTCATTTTTGACATTTTTCA
The DNA here is from genome assembly GCA_964028335.1 of Altica lythri. NCBI lineage: Eukaryota > Metazoa > Arthropoda > Insecta > Coleoptera > Chrysomelidae > Altica > Altica lythri. The sequence continues at coordinate 7,872,298 of OZ034800.1, read as the reverse complement.
TGGTAACACTTTTCATTTTTGACATTTAGCATTGTAACATTTGTCATTTGACATCTTTGACATTTGTCATCTTGAAATTTGTCATTATTGACATTTTTCATGGGGACACTTTTCATTTTTGACATTAAGCATTGTGACATTTGTCATTTGACATCTTTGACATTTGCCATCTTGAAATTTGTCATTTTTGACATTTTTCATGGTGACACTTTTCATTTTTGACATTTAGCATTGTGACATTTGTCATTTGACATCTTTGACATTTGCCATCTTGAAATTTGTCATTTTTGACATTTTTCACGGTGACACTTTTCATTTTTGACATTTAGCATTGTGACATTTGTCATTTGACATCTTAGACATTTGCCATCTTGAAATTTGTCATTTTTGACACTTTTCATTTTTGACATTTAGCATTGTGACATTTGTCATTTGACATCTTTTACATTTGCCATCTTGAAATTTGTCATTTTTCATGGTGACACTTTTCATTTTTGACATTTAGCATTGTGACATTTGTCATTTGATATCTTGGACATTTGCCATCTTGAAATTTGTAATTTTTGATATTTTTCATGGTGACACTTTTCATTTTTGACATTTAGCATTGTGACATTTGTCATTTGACATCTTTGACATTTGCCATCTTGAAATTTGTCATTTTTGACATTTTTCATGGTGACACTTTTCATTTTTGACATTTAGCATTGTGACATTTGTCATTTGACATTTTTGACATTTGCCATCTTGAAATTTGTCATTTTTGACATTTAGCATTGCGACATTTGTCATTTGACATCTTGGACATTTGCCATCTTGAAATTTGTCATTTTTAACATTTTTCATGGTGACACTTATCATTTTTGACATTTAGCATTGTAACATTTGTCAGTTTTGACATTTGCCATCTTGAAATTTGTCATTTTTGACATTTTTCATGGTGACACTTTTCATTTTTGACATTTAGCATTGTGACATTTGTCATTTGACATCTTTGACATTTGCCATCTTGAAATTTGTTATTTTTGACATTTTTCATGGTGACACTTTTCATTTTTGACATTTAGCATTGTGACATTTGTCATTTGACATCTTTGACATTTGCCATCTTGAAATTTGTCATTTTTGACATTTTTCATGGTGACACTTTTCATTTTTGACATTTAGCATTGTGATATTTGTCATTTGACATCTTTGACATTTGCCATCTTGAAATTTGTTATTTTTGACATTTTTCATGGTGACACTTTTTATTTTTGACATTTAGCATTGTGACATTTGTCATTTGACATCTTTGACATTTGCCATCTTGAAATTTGTCATTTTTGACATTTTTCATGGTGACACTTTTCATTTTTGACATTTAGCATTGTGAAATTTGTCATTTGACATCTTTGACATTTGCCATTTTGAAATTTGTCATTTTTGACATTTAGCATTGTGACATTTGTCATTTGACATCTTTGATATTTGCCATCTTGAAATTTGTCATTTTTGACATTTTTTATGGCGACACTTTTCATTTTTGACATTTAGCATTGTAACATTTGTCATTTGACATCTTTGACATTTGCCATCTTGAAATTTGTCATTTTTGACATTTTTCATGGTGACACTTTTCATTTTTGACATTTATCATTGTGACATTTGTCATATTCGACATCTTTGACATTTGCCATCTTGAAATTTGTCATTTTTGACATTTTTCATGGTGACACTTTTCATTTTTGACATTTAGCATTGTGACATTTGTCATTTGACATCTTTGACATTTGTCATCTTGAAATTTGTCATTATTGACATTTTTCATGGGGACACTTTTCATTTTTGACATTAAGCATTGTGACATTTGTCATTTAACATCTTTGACATTTGCCATCTTGAAATTTGTCATTTTTGACATTTTTCATGGTGACACTTTTCATTTTTGACATTTAGCATTGTGACATTTGTCATTTGACATCTTTGACATTTGCCATCTTGAAATTTGTCATTTTTGACATTTTTCACGGTGACACTTTTCATTTTTGACATTTAGCATTGTGACATTTGTCATTTGACATCTTAGACATTTGCCATCTAGAAATTTGTCATTTTTGACACTTTTCATTTTTGACATTTAGCATTGTGACATTTGTCATTTGACATCTTTTACATTTGCCATCTTGAAATTTGTCATTTTTGACATTTTTCATGGTAACACTTTTCATTTTTGACATTTAGCATTGTGACATTTGTCATTTGACATCTTTGACATTTGTCATCTTGAAATTTGTCATTATTGACATTTTTCATGGGGACACTTTTCATTTTTGACATTAAGCATTGTGACATTTGTCATTTGACATCTTTGACATTTGCCATCTTGAAATTTGTCATTTTTGACATTTTTCATGGTGACACTTTTCATTTTTGACATTTAGCATTGTGACATCTGTCATTTGACATCTTTGACATTTGCCATCTTGAAATTTGTCATTTTTGACATTTTTCACGGTGATACTTTTCATTTTTGACATTTAGCATTGTGACATTTGTCATTTGACATCTTAGACATTTGCCATCTTGAAATTTGTCATTTTTGACACTTTTCATTTTTGACATTTAGCATTGTGACATTTGTCATTTGACATCTTTTACATTTGCCATCTTGAAATTTGTCATTTTTGACATTTTTCATGGTAACACTTTTCATTTTTGACATTTAGCATTGTGACATCTGTCATTTGACATCTTGGACATTTGCCATCTTGAAATTTGTCATTTTTGACATTTTTCATGGTGACACTTATCATTTTTGACATTTAGCATTGTGACATTTGTCAGTTTTGACATTTGCCATCTTGAAATTTGTCATTTTTCACGGTGACACTTTTCATTTTTGACATTTAGCATTGTGACATTTGTCATTTGACATCTTAGACATTTGCCATCTTGAAATTTGTCATTTTTGACACTTTTTATTTTTGACATTTAGCATTGTGACATTTGTCATTTGACAACTTTGACATTTGCCATCTTGAAATTTGTCATTTTTGACATTTTTCATGGTGACACTTATCATTTTTGACATTTAGCATTGTGACATTTGTCATTTGATATCTTGGACATTTGCCATCTTGAAATTTGTCATTTTTAAAATTTTTCATAGTGACACTTATCATTTTTGACATTTAGCATTGTGATATTTGTCAGTTTTGACATTTGCCATCTTGAAATTTGTCATTTTTGACATTTTTCATGGTGACACTTTTCATTTTTGACATTTAGCATTGTGACATTTGTCATTTCACATCTTTGACATTTGCCATCTTGAAATTTGTTATTTTTGACATTTTTCATGGTGACACTTTTCATTTTTGACATTTAGCATTGTGACATTTGTCATTTGACATCTTTGACATTTGCCATCTTGAAATTGGTCATTTTTGACATTTTTCATGGTGACACTTTTCATTTTTGACATTTAGCATTGTGACATTTGTCATTTGACATCTTTGACATTTGCCATCTTGAAATTTGTCATTTTTGACATTTAGCATTGTGACATTTGTCATTTGACATCTTTGATATTTGCCATCTTGAAATTTGTCATTTTTGACATTTTTCATGGTGACACTTTTCATTTTTGACATTTAGCATTGTGACATTTGTCATTTGACATCTTTGACATTTGCCATCTTGAAATTTGTCATTTTTGACATTTTTCATTGTGACACTTTTCATTTTTGACATTTAGCATTGTGACATTTGTCATATTCGACATCTTTGACACTTGCCATCTTGAAATTTGTCATTTTTGACATTTTTTATGGTGACACTTTTCATTTTTGACATTTAGCATTGTGACATTTGTCATTTAACATCTTTGACATTTGCCATCTTGAAATTTGTCATTATTGACATTTTTCATGGGGACACTTTTCATTTTTGACATTTAGCATTGTGACATTAGTCATTTGACATCTTTGACATTTGCCATCTTGAAATTTGTCATTTTTGACATTTTTCATGGTGACACTTTTCATTTTTGACATTTAGCATTGTGACATTTGTCATTTGACATCTTTGACATTTGCCATCTTGAAATTTGTCATTTTTGACATTTTTCACGGTGACACTTTTCATTTTTGACATTTAGCATTGTGACATTTGTCATTTGACATCTTAGACATTTGCCATCTTGAAATTTGTCATTTTTGACACTTTTCATTTTTGACATTTAGCATTGTGACATTTGTCATTTGACATCTTTGACATTTGCCATCTTGAAATTTGTCATTTTTGACATTTTTCATGGTGACACTTTTCATTTTTGACATTTAGCATTGTGACATTTGTCATTTGACATCTTGGACATTTGCCATCTTGAAATTTGTCATTTTTGACATTTTTCATGGTGACACTTATCATTTTTGGCATTTAGCATTGTGACATTTGTCAGTTTTGACATTTGCCATCTTGAAATTTGTCATTTTTGACATTTTTCATGGTGACACTTTTCATTTTTGTCATTTAGCATTGTGACATTTGTCATTTGACATCTTTGACATTTGCCATCTTGAAATTTGTCATTTTTGATATTTTTCATGGTGACACTTTTCATTTTTGACATTTAGCATTGTGACATTTGTCATTTGACATCTTTGACATTTGCCATTTTGAAATTTGTCATTTTTGACATTTTATGGTGACACTTTTCATTTTTGACATTTAGCATTGTGACATTTGTCATTTGACATCTTTGACATTTGACATCTTGAAATTTGTTATTTTTGACATTTTTCATGGTGACACTTTTCATTTTTGACATTTAGCATTGTGACATTTGTCATTTGACATCTTTGACATTTGCCATCTTGAAATTTGTCATTTTTGACATTTTTTATGGTGACACTTTTCATTTTTGACATTTAGCATTATGACATTTGTCATTTGACATCTTTGACATTTGCCATCTTGAAATTTGTCATTTTTGACATTTTTCATGGTGACACTTTTCATTTTTGACATTTAGCATTGTGACATTTGTCATTTGACATCTTTGACATTTGTCATTTGACATCTTTGACATTTGCCATCTTGAAATTTGTCATTTTTGACATTTTTCACGGTGACACTTTTCATTTTTGACATTTAGCATTGTGACATTTGTCATTTGACATCTTAGACATTTGCCATCTTGAAATTTGTCATTTTTGACACTTTTCATTTTTGACATTTAGCATTGTGACATTTGTCATTTGACATCTTTGACATTTGCCATCTTGAAATTTGTCATTTTTGACATTTTTCATGGTGACACTTTTCATTTTTGACATTTAGCATTGTGACATTTGTCATTTGACATCTTGGACATTTGCCATCTTGAAATTTGTCATTTTTGACATTTTTCATGGTGACACTTATCATTTTTGACATTTAGCATTGTGACATTTGTCAGTTTTGACATTTGCCATCTTGAAATTTGTCATTTTTGACATTTTTCATGGTGACACTTTTCATTTTTGACATTTAGCATTGTGACATTTGTCATTTGACATCTTTGACATTTGCCATCTTGAAATTTGTCATTTTTGACATTTTTCATGGTGACACTTTTCATTTTTGACATTTAGCATTGTGACATTTGTCATTTGACATCTTTGACATTTGCCATCTTGAAATTTGTCATTTTTGACATTTAGCATTGTGACATTTGTCATTTGACATCTTTGATATTTGCCATCTTGAAATTTGTCATTCTTGACATTTTTCATGGTGACACTTTTCATTTTTGACATTTAGCATTGTGACATTTGTCATTTGACATCTTTGACATTTGCCATCTTGAAATTTGTCATTTTTGACATTTTTCATAGTGACACTTTTCATTTTTGACATTAAGCATTGTGACATTTGTCATATTCGACATCTTTGACATTTGCCATCTTGAAATTTGTCATTTTTGACATTTTTCATGGTGACACTTTTCATTTTTGACATTTAGCATTGTGACATTTGTCATTTGACATCTTTGACATTTGCCATCTTGAAATTTGTCATTATTGACATTTTTCATGGGGACACTTTTCATTTTTGACATTTAGCATTGTGACATTTGTCATTTGACATCTTTGACATTTGCCATCTTGAAATTTGTCATTTTTGACATTTTTCATGGTGACACTTTTCATTTTTGACATTTAGCATTGTGACATTTGTCATTTGACATCTTTGACATTTGCCATCTTGAAATTTGTCATTTTTGACATTTTTCACGGTGACACTTTTCATTTTTGACATTTAGCATTGTGACATTTGTCATTTGACATCTTAGACATTTGCCATCTTGAAATTTGTCATTTTTGACACTTTTCATTTTTGACATTTAGCATTGTGACATTTGTCATTTGACATCTTTGACATTTGCCATCTTGAAATTTGTCATTTTTGACATTTTTCATGGTGACACTTTTCATTTTTGACATTTAGCATTGTGACATTTGTCATTTGACATCTTGGACATTTGCCATCTTGAAATTTGTCATTTTTGACATTTTTCATGGTGACACTTATCATTTTTGACATTTAGCATTGTGACATTTGTCAGTTTTGACATTTGCCATCTTGAAATTTGTCATTTTTGACATTTTTCATGGTGACACTTTTCATTTTTGACATTTAGCATTGTGACATTTGTCATTTAACATCTTTGACATTTGCCATCTTGAAATTTGTCATTTTTGACATTTTTCATGGTGACACTTTTCATTTTTGACATTTAGCATTGTGACATTTGTCATTTGACATCTTTGACATTTGCCATCTTGAAATTTGTCATTTTTGACATTTTTCATGGTGACACTTTTCATTTTTGACATTTAGCATTGTGACATTTGTCATTTGACATCTTTGACATTTGCCATCTTGAAATTTGTCATTTTTGACATTTTTCATGGTGACACTTTTCATTTTTGACATTTAGCATTGTGACATTTGTCATTTGACATCTTTGACATTTGTCATCTTGAAATTTGTCATTATTGACATTTTTCAAGGGGACACTTTTCATTTTTGACATTAAGCATTGTGACATTTGTCATTTGACATCTTTGACATTTGCCATCTTGAAATTTGTCATTTTTGACATTTTTCATGGTGACACTTTTCATTTTTGACATTTAGCATTGTGACATTTGTCATTTGACATCTTTGACATTTGCCATCTTGAAATTTGTCATTTTTGACATTTAGCATTGTGACATTTGTCATTTGACATCTTGGACATTTGCCATCTTGAAATTTGTCATTTTTGACATTTTTCATGGTGACACTTATCATTTTTGACATTTAGCATTGTGATATTTGTCAGTTTTGATATTTGCCATCTTGAAATTTGTCATTTTTGACATTTTTCATGGTGACACTTTTCATTTTTGACATTTAGCATTGTGACATTTGTCATTTGACATCTTTGACATTTGCCATCTTGAAATTTGTTATTTTTGACATTTTTCACGGTGACACTTTTCATTTTTGACATTTAGCATTGTGACATTTGTCATTTGACATCTTTGACATTTGCCATCTTGAAATTTGTCATTTTTGACATTTTTCATGGTGACACTTTTCATTTTTGACATTTAGCATTGTGACATTTGTCATTTGACATCTTTGACATTCGCCATCTTAAAATTTGATATTTTTGACATTTTTCATGGTGACACTTTTCATTTTTGACATTTAGCATTGTGACATTTGTCATTTGACATCTTTGACATTTGCCATCTTGAAATTTGTCATTTTTGACATTTAGCATTGTGACATTTGTCATTTGACATCTTGGACATTTGCCATCTTGAAATTTGTCATTTTTGACATTTTTCATGGTGACCCTTATCATTTTTGACATTTAGCATTATGACATTTGTCAGTTTTGACATTTGCCATTTTAAAATTTGTCATTTTTGACATTTTTCATGTTGACACTTTTTATTTTTGACATTTAGCATTGTGACATTTGTCATTTGACATCTTTGACATTTGCCATCTTGAAATTTGTTATTTTTGACATTTTTCATGGTGACACTTTTCATTTTTGACATTTAGCATTGTGACATTTGTCATTTGACATCTTTGACATTTGCCATCTTGAAATTTGTCATTTTTGACATTTTTCATGATGACACTTTTCATTTTTGACATTTAGCATTGTGATATTTGTCATTTGACATCTTTGACATTTGCCATCTTGAAATTTGTTATTTTTGACATTTTTCATGGTGACACTTTTCATTTTTGACATTTAGCATTGTGACATTTTTCATTTGATATCTTTGACATTTGCCATCTTGAAATTTGTCATTTTTGACATTTAGCATTGTGACATTTGTCATTTGACATCTTGGACATTTGCCATCTTGAAATTTGTCATTTTTGACATTTTTCATGGTGACACTTATTATTTTTGACATTTAGCATTGTGACATTTGTCAGTTTTGACATTTGCAATCTTGAAATTTGTCATTTTTGACATTTTTCATGGTGACACTTTTCATTTTTGACTTTTAGCATTGTGACATTTGTCATTTGACATCTTTGACATTTGCCATCTTGAAATTTGTTATTTTTGACATTTTTCATGGTGACACTTTTCATTTTTGACATTTAGCATTGTGACATTTGTCATTTGACATCTTTGACATTTGCCATTTTGAAATTTGTCATTTTTGACATTTTTCATGGTGACACTTTTCATTTTTGACATTTAGCATTGTGACATTTGTCATTTGACATCTTTGACATTTGCCATCTTGAAATTTGTCATTTTTGACATTTTTCATGGTGACACTTTACATTTTTGACATTTAGCATTGTGACATTTGTCATTTGACATCTTTGACATTTGCCATCTTGAAATTTGTTATTTTTGACATTTTTCATGGTGACACTTTTCATTTTTGACATTTAGCATTGTGACATTTGTCATTTGACATCTTTGATATTTGCCATCTTGAAATTTGTCTTTTTTGACATTTTTTATGGTGACACTTTTCATTTTTGACATTTAGCATTGTGACATTTGTCATTTGACATCTTTGACATTTGCCATCTTGAAATTTGTCATTTTTGACATTTTTCACGGTGACACTTTGCATTTTTGACATTTAGCATTGTGACATTTGTCATTTGACATCTTAGACATTTGCAATCTTGAAATTTGTCATTTTTGACACTTTTCATTTTTGACATTTAGCATTGTGACATTTGTCATTTGACATCTTTGACATTTGCCATCTTGAAATTTGTCATTTTTGACATTTTTCATGGTGACACTTTTTATTTTTGACATTTAGCATTGTGACATTTGTCATTTGACATCTTGGACATTTGCCATCTTGAAATTTGTCATTTTTGACATTTTTCATGGTGACACTTATCATTTTTGACATTTAGCTTTGTGACATTTGTCAGTTTTGACATTTGCCATCTTGAAATTTGTCATTTTTGACATTTTTCATAGTGACACTTTTCATTTTTGACATTTATCATTGTGACATTTGTCATATTCGACATCTTTGACATTTGCCATCTTGAAATTTGTCATTTTTGACATTTTTCATGGTGACACTTTTCATTTTTGACATTTAGCATTGTGACATTTGTCATTTGACATCTTTGACATTTGTCATCTTGAAATTTGTCATTTTTGACATTTTTCATGGTGACACTTTTCATTTTTGACATTTAGCATTGTGACATTTGTCATTTGACATCTTTGACATTTGCCATCTTGAAATTTGTCATTTTTGACATTTTTCATGGTGACACTTTTCATTTTTGACATTTAGCATTGTGACATTTGTCATTTGACATCTTTGACATTTGCCATCTTGAAATTTGTTATTTTTGACATTTTTCATGGTGACACTTTTCATTTTTGACATTTAGCATTGTGACATTTGTCATTTGACATCTTTGACATTTGCCATCTTGAAATTTGTCATTTTTGACATTTTTCATGGTGACACTTTTCATTTTTGACATTTATCTTTGTGACATTTGTCATTTGACATCTTTGACATTTGCCATCTTGAAATTTGTCATTTTAGACATTTAGCATTGTGACATTTGTCATTTGACATCTTGGACATTTGCCATCTGGAAATTTGTCATTTTTGACATTTTTCATGGTGACACTTATCATTTTTGACATTTAGCATTGTGACATTTGTCAGTTTTGACATTTGCCATCTTGAAATTTGTCATTTTTGACATTTTTCGTGGTGACACTTTTCATTTTTGACATTTAGGATTGTGACATTTGTCATTTGACATCTTTGATATTTGCCATCTTGAAATTTGTTATTTTTGACATTTTTCATGGTGACACTTTTTATTTTTGACATTTAGCATTGTGACATTTGTCATTTGACATCTTTGACATTTTCCATCTTGAAATTTGTCATTTTTGACATTTTTCATGGTGACACTTTTCATTTTTGACATTTAGCATTGTGACATTTGTCATTTGACATCTTTGACATTTGCCATCTTGAAATTTGTTATTTTTGACATTTTTCATGGTGACACTTTTCATTTTTGACATTTAGCATTGTGACATTTGTCATTTGACATCTTTGACATTTGCCATCTTGAAATTTGTCATTTTTGACATTTTTCACGGTGACACTTTGCATTTTTGACATTTAGCATTGTGACATTTGTCATTTGACATCTTAGACATTTGCCATCTTGAAATTTGTCATTTTTGACACTTTTCATTTTTGACATTTAGCATTGTGACATTTGTCATTTGACATCTTTGACATTTGCCATCTTGAAATTTGTCATTTTTGACATTTTTCATGGTGACACTTTTTATTTTTGACATTTAGCATTGTGACATTTGTCATTTGACATCTTGGACATTTGCCATCTTGGAATTTGTCATTTTTGACATTTTTCATGGTGACACTTATCATTTTTGACATTTAGCTTTGTGACATTTGTCAGTTTTGACATTTGCCATCTTGAAATTTGTCATTTTTGACATTTTTCATAGTGACACTTTTCATTTTTGACATTTAGCATTGTGACATTTGTCATTTGACATCTTTGACATTTGCCATCTTGAAATTTGTCATTTTTGACATTTTTCATGGTGACACTTTTCATTTTTGACATTTAGCATTGTGACATTTGTCATTTGACATCTTTGACATTTGCCATCTTGAAATTTGTCATTTTTGACATTTTTCATGGTGACACTTTTTATTTTTGACATTTAGCATTGTGACATTTGTCATTTGACATCTTTGACATTTGCCATCTTGAAATTTGTCATTTTTGACATTTTTCATGGTGACACTTTTCATTTTTGACATTTAGCATTGTGACATTTGTCATTTGACATCTTTGACATTTGCCATCTTGAAATTTGTTATTTTTGACATTTTTCATGGTGACACTTTTCATTTTTGACATTTAGCATTGTGACATTTGTCATTTGACATCTTTGACATTTGCCATCTTGAAATTTGTCATTTTTGACATTTTTCGTGGTGACACTTTTCATTTTTGACATTTATCTTTGTGACATTTGTCATTTGACATCTTTGACATTTGCCATCTTGAAATTTGTCATTTTTGACATTTAGCATTGTGACATTTGTCATTTGACATCTTGGACATTTGCCATCTGGAAATTTGTCATTTTTGACATTTTTCATGGTGACACTTATCATTTTTGACATTTAGCATTGTGACATTTGTCAGTTTTGACATTTGCCATCTTGAAATTTGTCATTTTTGACATTTTTCGTGGTGACACTTTTCATTTTTGACATTTAGGATTATGACATTTGTCATTTGACATCTTTGATATTTGCCATCTTGAAATTTGTTATTTTTGACATTTTTCATGGTGACACTTTTTATTTTTGACATTTAGCATTGTGACATTTGTCATTTGACATCTTTGACATTTTCCATCTTGAAATTTGTCATTTTTGACATTTTTCATGGTGACACTTTTCATTTTTGACATTTAGCATTGTGACATTTGTCATTTGACATCTTTGACATTTGCCATCTTGAAATTTGTTATTTTTGACATTTTTCATGGTGACACTTTTCATTTTTGACATTTAGCATTGTGACATTTGTCATTTGACATCTTTGACATTTGCCATCTTGAAATTTGTCATTTTTGACATTTTTCATGGTGAGACTTTTCATTTTTGACATTTAGCATTGTGACATTTGTCATTTGACATCTTTGACATTTGCTATCTTAAAATTTGTCATTTTTGACATTTAGCATTGTGACATTTGTCATTTGACATCTTTGATATTTGCCATCTTGAAATTTGTCATTTTTGACATTTAGCATTGTGACATTTGTCATTTGACATCTTGGACATTTGCCATCTTGAAATTTGTCATTTTTGACATTTTTCATGGTGACACTTATCATTTTTGACATTTAGCATTGTGACATTTGTCATTTGACATCTTTGATATTTGCCATCTTGAAATTTGTCATTTTTGACATTTTTCATGGTGACACTTTTCATTTTTGACATTTAGCATTGTGACATTTGTCATTTGACATCTTTGACATTTGCCATCTTGAAATTTGTCATTTTTGACATTTTTCATGGTGACACTTTTCATTTTTTTGACATTTAGCATTGTGACATTTGTCATTTGACATCTTTGACATTTGCCATCTTGAAATTTGTCATTTTTGACATTTAGCATTGTGACATTTGTCATTTGACATCTTGGACATTTGCCATCTTGAAATTTGTCACATTTTTCATGGTGACACTTATCATTTTTGACATTTAGCATTGTGACATTTGTCATTTGACATCTTTGACATTTGCCATCTTGAAATTTGTCATTTTTGACATTTAGCATTGTGACATTTGTCATTTGACATCTTTGACATTTGCCATCTTGAAATTTGTTATTTTTGACATTTTTCATGGTGACACTTTTCATTTTTGACATTTAGCATTGTGACATTTGTCATTTGACATCTTTGACATTTGCCATCTTGAAATTTGTCATTTTTGACATTTTTCATGGTGACACTTTTCATTTTTGACATTTAGCATTGTGACATTTGTCATTTGACATCTTTGACATTTGCCATCTTGAAATTTGTCATTTTTGACATTTAGCATTGTGACATTTGTCATTTGACATCTTTGATATTTGCCATCTTGAAATTTGTCATTTTTGACATTTTTCATGGTGACACTTTTCATTTTTGACATTTAGCATTGTGACATTTGTCATTTGACATCTTTGACATTTGCCATCTTGAAATTTGTCATTTTTGACATTTTTCATGGTGACACTTTTCATTTTTGACATTTAGCATTGTGACATTTGTCATATTCGACATCTTTGACATTTGCCATCTTGAAATTTGTCATTTTTGACATTTTTCATGGTGACACTTTTCATTTTTGACATTTAGCATTGTGACATTTGTCCTTTGACATCTTTGACATTTGCCATCTTGAAATTTGTCATTATTGACATTTTTCATGGGGACACTTTTCATTTTTGACATTTAGCATTGTGACATTTGTCATTTGACATCTTTGACATTTGCCATCTTGAAATTTGTCATTTTTGACATTTTTCATGGTGACACTTTTCATTTTTGACATGTAGCATTGTGACATTTGTCATTTGACATCTTTGACATTTGCCATCTTGAAATTTGTCATTTTTGATATTTTTCACGGTGACACTTTTCATTTTTGACATTTAGCATTGTGACATTTGTCATTTGACATCTTAGACATTTGCCATCTTCAAATTTGTCATTTTTGACACTTTTTATTTTTGACATTTAGCATTGTGACATTTGTCATTTGACATCTTTGACATTTGCCATCTTGAAATTTGTCATTTTTGACATTTTTCATGGTGACACTTTTCATTTTTGACATTTAGCATTGTGACATTTGTCATTTGACATCTTGGACATTTGCCATCTTGAAATTTGTCATTTTTGACATTTTTCATGGTGACACTTATCATTTGTGACATTAAGCATTGTGACATTTGTCATTTGACATGTTTGACATTTGCCATCTTGAAATTTGTCATTTTTGACATTTTTCATGGTGACACTTTTCATTTTTGACATTTAGTATTGTGACATTTGTCATTTGACATCTTTTACATTTGCCATCTTGAAATTTGTTATTTTTGACATTTAGCATTGTGACATTTGTCATTTGACATCTTGGACATTTGCCATCTTGAAATTTGTCATTTTTGACATTTTTCATGGTGACACTTATCATTTTTGACATTTAGCATTGTGACATTTGTCAGTTTTGACATTTGCCATCTTGAAATTTGTCATTTTTGACATTTTTCGTGGTGACACTTTTCATTTTTGACATTTAGGATTGTAACATTTGTCATTTGACATCTTTGACATTTGCCATCTTGAAATTTGTTATTTTTGACATTTTTCATGGTGACACTTTTCATTTTTGACATTTAGCATTGTGACATTTGTCATTTGACATCTTTGACATTTTCCATCTTAAAATTTGTCATTTTTGACATTTTTCATGGTGACACTTTTCATTTTTGACATTTAGCATTGTGACATTTGTCATTTGACATCTTTGACATTTGCCATCTTGAAATTTGTTATTTTTGACATTTTTCATGGTGACACTTTTCATTTTTGACATTTAGCATTGTGACATTTGTCATTTGACATCTTTGACATTTGCCATCTTGAAATTTGTCATTTTTGACATTTTTCATGGTGAGACTTTTCATTTTTGACATTTAGCATTGTGACATTTGTCATTTGACATCTTTGACATTTGCTATCTTAAAATTTGTCATTTTTGACATTTAGCATTGTGACATTTGTCATTTGACATCTTTGATATTTGCCATCTTGAAATTTGTCATTTTTGACATTTTTCATGGTGACACTTTTCATTTTTGACATTTAGCATTGTGACATTTGTCCTTTGACATCTTTGACATTTGCCATCTTGAAATTTGTCATTATTGACATTTTTCATGGGGACACTTTTCATTTTTGACATTTAGCATTGTGACATTTGTCATTTGACATCTTTGACATTTGCCATCTTGAAATTTGTCATTTTTGACGGTGACACTTTTCATTTTTGACATGTAGCATTGTGACATTTGTCATTTGACATCTTTGACATTTGCCATCTTGAAATTTGTCATTTTTGACATTTTTCACGGTGACACTTTTCATTTTTGACATTTAGCATTGTGACATTTGTCATTTGACATCTTAGACATTTGCCATCTTCAAATTTGTCATTTTTGACACTTTTTATTTTTGACATTTAGCATTGTGACATTTGTCATTTGACATCTTTGACATTTGCCATCTTGAAATTTGTCATTTTTGACATTTTTCATGGTGACACTTTTCATTTTTGACATTTAGCATTGTGACATTTGTCATTTGACATCTTGGACATTTGCCATCTTGAAATTTGTCATTTTTGACATTTTTCATGGTGACACTTATCATTTCTGACATTAAGCATTGTGACATTTGTCATTTGACATGTTTGACATTTGCCATCTTGAAATTTGTCATTTTTGACATTTTTCATGGTGACACTTTTCATTTTTGACATTTAGTATTGTGACATTTGTCATTTAACATCTTTTACATTTGCCATCTTGAAATTTGTTATTTTTGACATTTAGCATTGTGACATTTGTCATTTGACATCTTGGACATTTGCCATCTTGAAATTTGTCATTTTTGACATTTTTCATGGTGACACTTATCATTTTTGACATTTAGCATTGTGACATTTGTCAGTTTTGACATTTGCCATCTTGAAATTTGTCATTTTTGACATTTTTCGTGGTGACACTTTTCATTTTTGACATTTAGGATTGTAACATTTGTCATTTGACATCTTTGACATTTGCCATCTTGAAATTTGTTATTTTTGACATTTTTCATGGTGACACTTTTCATTTTTGACATTTAGCATTGTGACATTTGTCATTTGACATCTTTGACATTTGCCATCTTGAAATTTGTCATTTTTGACATTTTTCATGGTGAGACTTTTCATTTTTGACATTTAGCATTGTGACATTTGTCATTTGACATCTTGGACATTTGCCATCTTGAAATTTGTCATTTTTGACATTTTTCATGGTGACACTTATCATTTTTGACATTTAGCATTGTGACATTTGTCAGTTTTGACATTTGCCATCTTGAAATTTGTCATTTTTGACATTTTTCGTGGTGACACTTTTCATTTTTGACATTTAGGATTGTAACATTTGTCATTTGACATCTTTGACATTTGCCATCTTGAAATTTGTTATTTTTGACATTTTTCATGGTGACACTTTTCATTTTTGACATTTAGCATTGTGACATTTGTCATTTGACATCTTTGACATTTTCCATCTTAAAATTTGTCATTTTTGACATTTTTCATGGTGACACTTTTCATTTTTGACATTTAGCATTGTGACATTTGTCATTTGACATCTTTGACATTTGCCATCTTGAAATTTGTTATTTTTGACATTTTTCATGGTGACACTTTTCATTTTTGACATTTAGCATTGTGACATTTGTCATTTGACATCTTTGACATTTGCCATCTTGAAATTTGTCATTTTTGACATTTTTCATGGTGAGACTTTTCATTTTTGACATTTAGCATTGTGACATTTGTCATTTGACATCTTTGACATTTGCTATCTTAAAATTTGTCATTTTTGACATTTAGCATTGTGACATTTGTCATTTGACATCTTTGATATTTGCCATCTTGAAATTTGTCATTTTTGACATTTAGCATTGTGACATTTGTCATTTGACATCTTGGACATTTGCCATCTTGAAATTTGTCATTTTTGACATTTTTCATGGTGACACTTATCATTTTTGACATTTAGCATTGTAACATTTGTCATTTGACATCTTTGATATTTGCCATCTTGAAATTTGTCATTTTTGACATTTTTCATGGTTACACTTTTCATTTTTGACATTTAGCATTGTGACATTTGTCATTTGACATCTTTGACATTTGCCATCTTGAAATTTGTCATTTTTGACATTTTTCATGGTGACACTTTTCATTTTTGACATTTAGCATTGTGACATTTGTCATTTGACATCTTTGACATTTGCCATCTTGAAATTTGTCATTTTTGACATTTAGCATTGTGACATTTGTCATTTGACATCTTGGACATTTGCCATCTTGAAATTTGTCATTTTTGACATTTTTCATGGTGACACTTATCATTTTTGACATTTAGCATTGTGACATTTGTCATTTGACATCTTTGACATTTGCCATCTTGAAATTTGTCATTTTTGACATTTAGCATTGTGACATTTGTCATTTGACATCTTTGACATTTGCCATCTTGAAATTTGTTATTTTTGACATTTTTCATGGTGACACTTTTCATTTTTGACATTTAGCATTGTGACATTTGTCATTTGACATCTTTGACATTTGCCATCTTGAAATTTGTCATTTTTGACATTTTTCATGGTGACACTTTTCATTTTTGACATTTAGCATTGTGACATTTGTCATTTGACATCTTTGACATTTGCCATTTTGAAATTTGTCATTTTTGACATTTAGCATTGTGACATTTGTCATTTGACATCTTTGATATTTGCCATCTTGAAATTTGTCATTTTTGACATTTTTCATCGTGACACTTTTCATTTTTGACATTTAGCATTGTGACATTTGACATCTTTGACATTTGCCATCTTGAAATTTGTCACTTTTGACATTTTTCATGGTGACACTTTTCATTTTTGACATTTAGCATTGTGACATTTGTCCTTTGACATCTTTGACATTTGCCATCTTGAAATTTGTCATTATTGACATTTTTCATGGGGACACTTTTCATTTTTGACATTTAGCATTGTTACATTTGTCATTTGACATCTTTGACATTTGCCATCTTGAAATTTGTCATTTTTGACATTTTTCATGGTGACACTGTTCATTTTTGACATTTAGCATTGTGACATTTGTCATTTGACATCTTTGACATTTGCCATCTTGAAATTTGTCATTTTTGACATTTTTCACGGTGACACTTTTCATTTTTGACATTTAGCATTGTGACATTTGTCATTTGACATTTTAGACATTTGCCATCTTTAAATTTGTTATTTTTGACACTTTTTATTTTTGACATTTAGCATTGTGACATTTGTCATTTGACATCTTTGACATTTGCCATCTTGAAATTTGTCATTTTTGACATTTTTCATGGTGACACTTTTCATTTTTGACATTTAGCATTGTGACATTTGTCATTTGACATCTTTGACATTTGCCATCTTGAAATTTGTCATTTTTGACATTTTTCACGGTGACACTTTTCATTTTTGACATTTAGCATTGTGACATTTGTCATTTGACATCTTAGACATTTGCCATCTTTAAATTTGTCATTTTTGACACTTTTTATTTTTGACATTTAGCATTGTGACATTTGTCATTTGACATCTTGGACATTTGCCATTTTGAAATTTGTCATTATTGACATTTTTCATGGGGACACTTTTCATTTTTGACATTTAGCATTGTGACATTTGTCATTTGACATCTTTGACATTTGCCATCTTGAAATTTGTCATTTTTGACATTTTTCATGGTGACACTTTTCATTTTTGACATTTAGCATTGTGACATTTGTCATTTGACATCTTTGACATTTGCCATCTTGAAATTTGTCATTTTTGACATTTTTCACGGTGACACTTTTCATTTTTGACATTTAGCATTGTGACATTTGTCATTTGACATCTTAGACATTTGCCATCTTCAAATTTGTCATTTTTGACACTTTTTATTTTTGACATTTAGCATTGTGACATTTGTCATTTGACATCTTTGACATTTGCCATCTTGAAATTTGTCATTTTTGACATTTTTCATGGTGACACTTTTCATTTTTGACATTTAGCATTGTGACATTTGTCATTTGACATCTTGGACATTTGCCATCTTGAAATTTGTCATTTTTGACATTTTTCATGGTGACACTTTTCATTTTTGACATTTAGTATTGTGACATTTGTCAGTTTTGACATTTGCCATCTTGAAATTTGTCATTTTTGACATTTTTCGTGGTGACACTTTATATTTTTGACATTTAGGATTGTGACATTTGTCATTTGACATCTTTGACATTTGCCATCTTGAAATTTGTTATTTTTGACATTTTTCATGGTGACACTTTTCATTTTTGACATTTAGCATTGTGACATTTGTCATTTGACATCTTTGACATTTTCCATCTTGAAATTTGTCATTTTTGACATTTTTCATGGTGACACTTTTCATTTTTGACATTTAGCATTGTGACATTTGTCAGTTTTGACATTTGCCATCTTGAAATTTGTCATTTTTGACATTTTTCGTGGTGACACTTTATATTTTTGACATTTAGGATTGTGACATTTGTCATTTGACATCTTTGACATTTGCCATCTTGAAATTTGTTATTTTTGACATTTTTCATGGTGACACTTTTCATTTTTGACATTTAGCATTGTGACATTTGTCATTTGACATCTTTGACATTTTCCATCTTGAAATTTGTCATTTTTGACATTTTTCATGGTGACACTTTTCATTTTTGACATTTAGCATTGTGACATTTGTCATTTGACATCTTTGACATTTGCCATCTTGAAATTTGTTATTTTTGACATTTTTCATGGTGACACTTTTCATTTTTGACATTTAGCATTGTGACATTTGTCATTTGACATCTTTGACATTTGCCATCTTGAAATTTGTCATTTTTGACATTTTTCATGGTGAGACTTTTCATTTTTGACATTTAGCATTGTGACATTTGTCATTTGACATCTTTGACATTTGCTATCTTAAAATTTGTCATTTTTGACATTTAGCATTGTGACATTTGTCATTTGACATCTTTGATATTTGCCATCTTGAAATTTGTCATTTTTGACATTTAGCATTGTGACATTTGTCATTTGACATCTTGGACATTTGCCATCTTGAAATTTGTCATTTTTGACATTTTTCATGGTGACACTTATCATTTTTGACATTTAGCATTGTGACATTTGTCATTTGACATCTTTGATATTTGCCATCTTGAAATTTGTCATTTTTGACATTTTTCATGGTGACACTTTTCATTTTTGACATTTAGCATTGTGACATTTGTCATTTGACATCTTTGACATTTGCCATCTTGAAATTTGTCATTTTTGACATTTTTCATGGTGACACTTTTCATTTTTGACATTTAGCATTGTGACAGTTGTCATTTGACATTTGCCATCTTAAAATTTGTCATTTTTGACATTTAGCATTGTGACATTTGTCATTTGACATCTTTGACATTTGCCATCTTGAAATTTGTTATTTTTGACATTTTTCATGGTGACACTTTTCATTTTTGACATTTAGCATTGTGACATTTGTCATTTGACATCTTTGACATTTGCCATCTTGAAATTTGTCATTTTTGACATTTTTCATGGTGACACTTTTCATTTTTGACATTTAGCATTGTGACATTTGTCATTTGACATCTTTGACATTTGCCATCTTGAAATTTGTCATTTTTGACATTTAGCATTGTGACATTTGTCATTTGACATCTTTGATATTTGCCATCTTGAAATTTGTCATTTTTGACATTTTCATGGTGACACTTTTTATTTTTGACATTTAGCATTGTGACATTTGTCATTTGACATCTTTGACATTTGCCATCTTGAAATTTGTCATTTTTGACATTTTTCATGGTGACACTTTTCATTTTTGACATTTAGCATTGTGACATTTGTCATATTCGACATCTTTGACATTTGCCATCTTGAAATTTGTCATTTTTGACATTTTTCATGGTGACACTTTTCATTTTTGACATTTAGCATTGTGACATTTGTCCTTTGACATCTTTGACATTTGCCATCTTGAAATTTGTCATTATTGACATTTTTCATAGGGACACTTTTCATTTTTGACATTTAGCATTGTGACATTTGTCATTTGACATCTTTGACATTTGCCATCTTGAAATTTGTCATTTTTGACATTTTTCATGGTGACACTTTTCATTTTTGACATTTAGCATTGTGACATTTGTCATTTGACATCTTTGACATTTGCCATCTTGAAATTTGTCATTTTTGACATTTTTCACGGTGACACTTTTCATTTTTGACATTTAGCATTGTGACATTTGTCATTTGACATCTTAGACATTTGCCATCTTCAAATTTGTCATTTTTGACACTTTTTATTTTTGACATTTAGCATTGTGACATTTGTCATTTGACATCTTTGACATTTGCCATCTTGAAATTTGTCATTTTTGACATTTTTCATGGTGACACTTTTCATTTTTGACATTTAGCATTGTGACATTTGTCATTTGACATCTTGGACATTTGCCATCTTGAAATTTGTCATTTTTGACATTTTTCATGGTGACACTTATCATTTGTGACATTAAGCATTGTGACATTTGTCATTTGACATCTTTGACATTTGCCATCTTGAAATTTGTCATTTTTGACATTTTTCATGGTGACACTTTTCATTTTTGACATTTAGTATTGTGACATTTGTCATTTGACATCTTTGACATTTGCCATCTTGAATTTTGTTATTTTTGACATTTTTCATGGTGACACTTTTCATTTTTGACATTTAGCATTGTGACATTTGTCATTTGACATCTTTGACATTTGCCATCTTGAAATTTGTCATTTTTGACATTTTTCATGGTGACACTTTTCATTTTTGACATTTAGCATTGTGACATTTGTCATTTGACATCTTTGACATTTGCCATCTTGAAATTTGTCATTTTTGACATTTAGCATTGTGACATTTGTCATTTGACATCTTGGACATTTGCCATCTTGAAATTTGTCATTTTTGACATTTTTCGTGGTGACACTTTATATTTTTGACATTTAGGATTGTGACATTTGTCATTTGACATCTTTGACATTTGCCATCTTGAAATTTGTTATTTTTGACATTTTTCATGGTGACACTTTTCATTTTTGACATTTAGCATTGTGACATTTGTCATTTGACATCTTTGACATTTTCCATCTTGAAATTTGTCATTTTTGACATTTTTCATGGTGACACTTTTCATTTTTGACATTTAGCATTGTGACATTTGTCAGTTTTGACATTTGCCATCTTGAAATTTGTCATTTTTGACATTTTTCGTGGTGACACTTTATATTTTTGACATTTAGGATTGTGACATTTGTCATTTGACATCTTTGACATTTGCCATCTTGAAATTTGTTATTTTTGACATTTTTCATGGTGACACTTTTCATTTTTGACATTTAGCATTGTGACATTTGTCATTTGACATCTTTGACATTTTCCATCTTGAAATTTGTCATTTTTGACATTTTTCATGGTGACACTTTTCATTTTTGACATTTAGCATTGTGACAGTTGTCATTTGACATCTTTGACCTTTGCCATCTTGAAATTTGTTATTTTTGACATTTTTCATGGTGACACTTTTCATTTTTGACATTTAGCATTGTGACATTTGTCATTTGACATCTTTGACATTTGCCATCTTGAAATTTGTCATTTTTGACATTTTTCATGGTGAGACTTTTCATTTTTGACATTTAGCATTGTGACATTTGTCATTTGACATCTTTGACATTTGCTATCTTAAAATTTGTCATTTTTGACATTTAGCATTGTGACATTTGTCATTTGACATCTTTGATATTTGCCATCTTGAAATTTGTCATTTTTGACATTTAGCATTGTGACATTTGTCATTTGACATCTTGGACATTTGCCATCTTGAAATTTGTCATTTTTGACATTTTTCATGGTAACACTTATCATTTTTGACATTTAGCATTGTGACATTTGTCATTTGACATCTTTGATATTTGCCATCTTGAAATTTGTCATTTTTGACATTTTTCATGGTGACACTTTTCATTTTTGACATTTAGCATTGTGACATTTGTCATTTGACATCTTTGACATTTGCCATCTTGAAATTTGTCATTTTTGACATTTTTCATGGTGACACTTTTCATTTTTGACATTTAGCATTGTGACAGTTGTCATTTGACATTTGCCATCTTAAAATTTGTCATTTTTGACATTTAGCATTGTGACATTTGTCATTTGACATCTTTGACATTTGCCATCTTGAAATTTGTTATTTTTGACATTTTTCATGGTGACACTTTTCATTTTTGACATTTAGCATTGTGACATTTGTCATTTGACATCTTTGACATTTGCCATCTTGAAATTTGTCATTTTTGACATTTTTCATGGTGACACTTTTCATTTTTGACATTTAGCATTGTGACATTTGTCATTTGACATCTTTGACATTTGCCATCTTGAAATTTGTCATTTTTGACATTTAGCATTGTGACATTTGTCATTTGACATCTTTGATATTTGCCATCTTGAAATTTGTCATTTTTGACATTTTCATGGTGACACTTTTTATTTTTGACATTTAGCATTGTGACATTTGTCATTTGACATCTTTGACATTTGCCATCTTGAAATTTGTCATTTTTGACATTTTTCATGGTGACACTTTTCATTTTTGACATTTAGCATTGTGACATTTGTCATATTCGACATCTTTGACATTTGCCATCTTGAAATTTGTCATTTTTGACATTTTTCATGGTGACACTTTTCATTTTTGACATTTAGCATTGTGACATTTGTCCTTTGACATCTTTGACATTTGCCATCTTGAAATTTGTCATTATTGACATTTTTCATAGGGACACTTTTCATTTTTGACATTTAGCATTGTGACATTTGTCATTTGACATCTTTGACATTTGCCATCTTGAAATTTGTCATTTTTGACATTTTTCATGGTGACACTTTTCATTTTTGACATTTAGCATTGTGACATTTGTCATTTGACATCTTTGACATTTGCCATCTTGAAATTTGTCATTTTTGACATTTTTCACGGTGACACTTTTCATTTTTGACATTTAGCATTGTGACATTTGTCATTTGACATCTTAGACATTTGCCATCTTCAAATTTGTCATTTTTGACACTTTTTATTTTTGACATTTAGCATTGTGACATTTGTCATTTGACATCTTTGACATTTGCCATCTTGAAATTTGTCATTTTTGACATTTTTCATGGTGACACTTTTCATTTTTGACATTTAGCATTGTGACATTTGTCATTTGACATCTTGGACATTTGCCATCTTGAAATTTGTCATTTTTGACATTTTTCATGGTGACACTTATCATTTGTGACATTAAGCATTGTGACATTTGTCATTTGACATCTTTGACATTTGCCATCTTGAAATTTGTCATTTTTGACATTTTTCATGGTGACACTTTTCATTTTTGACATTTAGTATTGTGACATTTGTCATTTGACATCTTTGACATTTGCCATCTTGAATTTTGTTATTTTTGACATTTTTCATGGTGACACTTTTCATTTTTGACATTTAGCATTGTGACATTTGTCATTTGACATCTTTGACATTTGCCATCTTGAAATTTGTCATTTTTGACATTTTTCATGGTGACACTTTTCATTTTTGACATTTAGCATTGTGACATTTGTCATTTGACATCTTTGACATTTGCCATCTTGAAATTTGTCATTTTTGACATTTAGCATTGTGACATTTGTCATTTAACATCTTGGACATTTGCCATCTTGAAATTTGTCATTTTTGACATTTTTTATGGTGACACTTATCATTTTTGACATTTGGCATTGTGACATTTGTCAGTTTTGACATTTGCCATCTTGAAATTTGTCATTTTTGACATTTTTCATGGTGACACTTTTCATTTTTGACATTTAGCATTGTGACATTTGTCATTTGACATCTTTGACATTTGCCATCTTGAAATTTGTTATTTTTAACATTTTTCATGGTAACACTTTTCATTTTTGACATTTAGCATTGTGACATTTGTCATATGACATCTTTGACATTTGCCATCTTGAAATTTGTCATTTTTGACATTTTTCATGGTGACACTTTTCATTTTTGACATTTGGCATTGTGACATTTGTCATTTGACATCTTTGACATTTGCCATCTTGAAATTTGTTATTTTTGACATTTTTCATGGTGACACTTTTCATTTTTGACATTTAGCATTGTGACATTTGTCATTTGACATCTTTGACATTTGCCATCTTGAAATTTTTCATTTTTGACATTTTTCATGGTGACACTTTTCATTTTTGACATTTAGCATTGTGACATTTGTCATTTGACATCTTTGACATTTGCCATCTTGAAATTTGTCATTTTTGACATTTAGCATTGTGACATTTGTCATTTGACATCTTTGATATTTGCCATCTTGAAATTTGTCATTTTTGACATTTTTCATGGTGACACTTTTCATTTTTGACATTTAGCATTGTGACATTTGTCATTTGACATCTTTGACATTTGCCATCTTGAAATTTGTCATTTTTAACATTTTTCATGGTGACACTTTTCATTTTAGACATTTAGCATTGTGACATTTGTCATTTGACATCTTTGACATTTGCCATCTTGAAATTTGTCATTTTTGACATTTAGCATTGGGACATTTGTCATTTGACATCTTGGACATTTGCCATCTTAAAATTTGTCATTTTTGACATTTTTCATGGTGACACTTATCATTTTTGACATTTAGCATTGTGACATTTGTCAGTTTTGACATCTTTGACATTTGCCATCTTGAAATTTGTTATTTTTGATATTTTTCATGGTGACACTTTTCATTTTTGACATTTAGCATTGTGACATTTGTCATTTGACATCTTTGACATTTGCCATCTTGAAATTTGTCATTTTTGACATTTTTCATGGTGACACTTTTCATTTTTGACATTTAGCATTGTGACATTTGTCATTTGACATTTTTGACATTTGCCATCTTGAAATTTGTCATTTTTGACATTTAGCATTGTGACATTTGTCATTTGACATCTTGGACATTTGCCATCTTGAAATTTGTCATTTTTGACATTTTTTATGGTGACACTTATCATTTTTGACATTTAGCATTGTGACATTTGTCAGTTTTGACATTTGCCATCTTGAAATTTGTCATTTTTGACATTTTTCATGGTAACACTTTTCATTTTTGACATTTAGCATTGTGACATTTGTCATTTGACATCTTTGACATTTGCCATCTTGAAATTTGTTATTTTTGACATTTTTCATGGTGACACTTTTCATTTTTAACATTTAGCATTGTGACATTTGTCATTTGACATCTTTGACATTTGCCATCTTGAAATTTGTCATTTTTGACATTTTTCATGGTGACACTTTTCATTTTTGACATTTAGCATTGTGACATTTGTCATTTGACATCTTTGACATTTGCCATCTTGAAATTTGTCATTTTTGACATTTTTCATGGTGACACTTTTCATTTTTGACATTTAGCATTGTGACATTTGTCATTTGACATCTTTGACATTTGCCATCTTGAAATTTGTCATTTTTGACATTTAGCATTGTGACATTTGTCATTTGACATCTTTGATATTTGCCATCTTGAAATTTGTCATTTTTGACATTTTTCATGGCGACACTTTTCATTTTTGACATTTAGCATTGTGACATTTGTCATTTGACATCTTTGGCATTTGCCATCTTGAAATTTGTCATTTTTGACATTTTTCATGGTGACACTTTTCATTTTTGACATTTATCATTGTGACATTTGTCATATTCGACATCTTTGACATTTGCCATCTTGAAATTTGTCATTTTTGACATTTTTCATGGTGACACTTTTCATTTTTGACATTTAGCATTGTGACATTTGTCATTTGACATCTTTGACATTTGTCATCTTGAAATTTGTCATTATTGACATTTTTCATGGGGACACTTTTTATTTTTGACATTTAGCATTGTGACATTTGTCATTTGACATCTGTGACATTTGCCATCTTGAAATTTGTCATTTTTGACATTTTTCACGGTGACACTTTGCATTTTTGACATTTAGCATTGTGACATTTGTCATTTGACATCTTAGACATTTGCCATCTTAAAATTTGTCATTTTTGACACTTTTCATTTTTGACATTTAGCATTGTGACATTTGTCATTTGACATCTTTGACATTTGCCATCTTGAAATTTGTCATTTTTGACATTTTTCATGGTGACACTTTTTATTTTTGACATTTAGCATTGTGACATTTGTCATTTGACATCTTGGACATTTGCCATCTTGAAATTTGTCATTTTTGACATTTTTCATGGTGACACTTATCATTTTTGACATTTAGCTTTGTGACATTTGTCAGTTTTGACATTTGCCATCTTGAAATTTGTCATTTTTGACATTTTTCATAGTGACACTTTTCATTTTTGACATTTAGCATTGTGACATTTGTCATTTGACATCTTTGACATTTGCCATCTTGAAATTTGTCATTTTTGACATTTTTCATGGTGACAC
Source organism: Altica lythri (assembly GCA_964028335.1). Lineage (NCBI taxonomy): Eukaryota > Metazoa > Arthropoda > Insecta > Coleoptera > Chrysomelidae > Altica > Altica lythri. The sequence goes on along the minus strand of OZ034800.1, from coordinate 7,844,734 downwards.
TTTTCATTTTTGACATTTAGCATTGTGACATTTGTCATTTGACATCTTTGACATTTGCCATCTTGAAATTTGTCATTTTTGACATTTTTCATGGTGACACTTTTCATTTTTGACATTTAGCATTGTGACATTTGTCATTTGACATCTTTGACATTTGCCATCTTGAAATTTGTTATTTTTGACATTTTTCATGGTGACACTTTTCATTTTTGACATTTAGCATTGTGACATTTGTCATTTGACATCTTTGACATTTGCCATTTTGAAATTTGTCATTTTTGACATTTTTCATGGTGACACTTTTCATTTTTGACATTTATCTTTGTGACATTTGTCATTTGACATCTTTGACATTTGCCGTCTTGAAATTTGTCATTTTTGACATTTAGCATTGTGACATTTGTCATTTGACATCTTGGACATTTGCCATCTGGAAATTTGTCATTTTTGACATTTTTCATGGTGACACTTATCATTTTTGACATTTAGCATTGTGACATTTGTCAGTTTTGACATTTGCCATCTTGAAATTTGTCATTTTTGACATTTTTCGTGGTGACACTTTTCATTTTTGACATTTAGTATTGTGACATTTGTCATTTGACATCTTTGATATTTGCCATCTTGAAATTTGTTATTTTTGACATTTTTCATGGTGACACTTTTTATTTTTGACATTTAGCATTGTGACATTTGTCATTTGACATCTTTGACATTTTCCATCTTGAAATTTGTCATTTTTGACATTTTTCATGGTGACACTTTTCATTTTTGACATTTAGCATTGTGACATTTGTCATTTGACATCTTTGACATTTGCCATCTTGAAATTTGTTATTTTTGACATTTTTCATGGTGACACTTTTCATTTTTGACATTTAGCATTGTGACATTTGTCATTTGACATCTTTGACATTTGCCATCTTGAAATTTGTCATTTTTGACATTTTTCATGGTGAGACTTTTCATTTTTGACATTTAGCATTGTGACATTTGTCATTTGACATCTTTGACATTTGCTATCTTAAAATTTGTCATTTTTGACATTTAGCATTGTGACATTTGTCATTTGACATCTTTGATATTTGCCATCTTGAAATTTGTCATTTTTGACATTTAGCATTGTGACATTTGTCATTTGACATCTTGGACATTTGCCATCTTGAAATTTGTCATTTTTGACATTTTTCATGGTGACACTTATCATTTTTGACATTTAGCATTGTGACATTTGTCATTTGACATCTTTGATATTTGCCATCTTGAAATTTGTCATTTTTGACATTTTTCATGGTGACACTTTTCATTTTTTTGACATTTAGCATTGTGACATTTGTCATTTGACATCTTTGACATTTGTCATCTTGAAATTTGTCATTTTTGACATTTAGCATTGTGACATTTGTCATTTGACATCTTGGACATTTGCCATCTTGAAATTTGTCATTTTTGACATTTTTCATGGTGACACTTATCATTTTTGACATTTAGCATTGTGACATTTGTCATTTGACATCTTTGACATTTGCCATCTTGAAATTTGTCATTTTTGACATTTAGCATTGTGACATTTGTCATTTGACATCTTTGACATTTGCCATCTTGAAATTTGTTATTTTTGACATTTTTCATGGTGACACTTTTCATTTTTGACATTTAGCATTGTGACATTTGTCATTTGACATCTTTGACATTTGCCATCTTGAAATTTGTCATTTTTGACATTTTTCATGGTGACACTTTTCATTTTTGACATTTAGCATTGTGACATTTGTCATTTGACATCTTTGACATTTGTTATCTTGAAATTTGTCATTTTTGACATTTAGCATTGTGACATTTGTCATTTGACATCTTTGATATTTGCCATCTTGAAATTTGTCATTTTTGACATTTTTCATGGTGACACTTTTCATTTTTGACATTTAGCATTGTGACATTTGTCATTTGACATCTTTGACATTTGCCATCTTGAAATTTGTCATTTTTGACATTTTTCATGGTGACACTTTTCATTTTTGACATTTAGCATTGTGACATTTGTCATATTCGACATCTTTGACATTTGCCATCTTGAAATTTGTCATTTTTGACATTTTTCATGGTGACACTTTTCATTTTTGACATTTAGCATTGTGACATTTGTCCTTTGACATCTTTGACATTTGCCATCTTGAAATTTGTCATTATTGACATTTTTCATGGGGACACTTTTCATTTTTGACATTTAGCATTGTGACATTTGTCATTTGACATCTTTGACATTTGCCATCTTGAAATTTGTCATTTTTGACATTTTTCATGGTGACACTTTTCATTTTTGACATGTAGCATTGTGACATTTGTCATTTGACATCTTTGACATTTGCCATCTTGAAATTTGTCATTTTTGACATTTTTCACGGTGACACTTTTCATTTTTGACATTTAGCATTGTGACATTTGTCATTTGACATCTTAGACATTTGCCATCTTCAAATTTGTCATTTTTGACACTTTTTATTTTTGACATTTAGCATTGTGACATTTGTCATTTGACATCTTTGACATTTGCCATCTTGAAATTTGTCATTTTTGACATTTTTTATGGTGACACTTTTCATTTTTGACATTTAGCATTGTGACATTTGTCATTTGACATCTTGGACATTTGCCATCTTGAAATTTGTCATTTTTGACATTTGTCATGGTGACACTTATCATTTGTGACATTAAGCATTGTGACATTTGTCATTTGACATGTTTGACATTTGCCATCTTGAAATTTGTCATTTTTGACATTTTTCATGGTGACACTTTTCATTTTTGACATTTAGTATTGTGACATTTGTCATTTGACATCTTTTACATTTGCCATCTTGAAATTTGTTATTTTTGACATTTAGCATTGTGACATTTGTCATTTGACATCTTGGACATTTGCCATCTTGAAATTTGTCATTTTTGACATTTTTCATGGTGACACTTATCATTTTTGACATTTAGCATTTTGACATTTGTCAGTTTTGACATTTGCTAACTTGAAAATTGTCATTTTTGACATTTTTCGTGGTGACACTTTTCATTTTTGACATTTAGGATTGTGACATTTGTCATTTGACATCTTTGATATTTGCCATCTTGAAATTTGTTATTTTTGACATTTTTCATGGTGACACTTTTCATTTTTGACATTTAGCATTGTGACATTTGTCATTTGACATCTTTGACATTTTCCATCTTAAAATTTGTCATTTTTGACATTTTTCATGGTGACACTTTTCATTTTTGACATTTAGCATTGTGACATTTGTCATTTGACATCTTTGACATTTGCCATCTTGAAATTTGTTATTTTTGACATTTTTCATGGTGACACTTTTCATTTTTGACATTTAGCATTGTGACATTTGTCATTTGACATCTTTGACATTTGCCATCGTGAAATTTGTCTTTTTTGACATTTTTCATGGTGAGACTTTTCATTTTTGACATTTAGCATTGTGACATTTGTCATTTGACATCTTTGACATTTGCTATCTTAAAATTTGTCATTTTTGACATTTAGCATTGTGACATTTGTCATTTGACATCTTTGATATTTGCCATCTTGAAATTTGTCATTTTTGACATTTAGCATTGTGACATTTGTCATTTGACATCTTGGACATTTGCCATCTTGAAATTTGTCATTTTTGACATTTTTCATGGTGACACTTATCATTTTTGACATTTAGCATTGTGACATTTGTCATTTGACATCTTTGATATTTGCCATCTTGAAATTTGTCATTTTTGACATTTTTCATGGTTACACTATTCATTTTTGACATTTAGCATTGTGACATTTGTCATTTGACATCTTTGACATTTGCCATCTTGAAATTTGTCATTTTTGACATTTTTCATGGTGACACTTTTCATTTTTGACATTTAGCATTGTGACATTTGTCATTTGACATCTTTGACATTTGCCATCTTGAAATTTGTCATTTTTGACATTTAGCATTGTGACATTTGTCATTTGACATCTTGGACATTTGCCATCTTAAAATTTGTCATTTTTGACATTTTTCATGGTGACACTTATCATTTTTGACATTTAGCATTGTGACATTTGTCATTTGACATCTTTGACATTTGCCATCTTGAAATTTGTCATTTTTGACATTTAGCATTGTGACATTTGTCATTTGACATCTTTGACATTTGCCATCTTGAAATTTGTTATTTTTGACATTTTTCATGGTGACACTTTTCATTTTTGACATTTAGCATTGTGACATTTGTCATTTGACATTTGCCATCTTGAAATTTGTCATTTTTGACATTTTTCATGGTGACACTTTTCATTTTTGACATTTAGCATTGTGACATTTGTCATTTGACATCTTTGACATTTGCCATTTTGAAATTTGTCATTTTTGACATTTAGCATTGTGACATTTGTCATTTAACATCTTTGATATTTGCCATCTTGAAATTTGTCATTTTTGACATTTTTCATGGTGACACTTTTCATTTTTGACATTTAGCATTGTGACATTTGACATCTTTGACATTTGCCATTTTGAAATTTGTCATTTTTGACATTTTTCATGGTGACACTTTTCATTTTTGACATTTAGCATTGTGACATTTGTCCTTTGACATCTTTGACATTTGCCATCTTGAAATTTGTCATTATTGACATTTTTCATGGGGACACTTTTCATTTTTGACATTTAGCATTGTTACATTTGTCATTTGACATCTTTGACATTTGCCATCTTGAAATTTGTCATTTTTGACATTTTTCATGGTGACACTTTTCATTTTTGACATTTAGCATTGTGACATTTGTCATTTGACATCTTTGACATTTGCCATCTTGAAATTTGTCATTTTTGACATTTTTCACGGTGACACTTTTCATTTTTGACATTTAGCATTGTGACATTTGTCATTTGACATCTTAGACATTTGCCATCTTTGAATTTGTCATTTTTGACACTTTTTATTTTTGACATTTAGCATTGTGACATTTGTCATTTGACATCTTTGACATTTGCCATCTTGAAATTTGTCATTTTTGACATTTTTCATGGTGACACTTTTCATTTTTGACATTTAGCATTGTGACATTTGTCATTTGACATCTTGGACATTTGCCATCTTGAAATTTGTCATTATTGACATTTTTCATGGGGACACTTTTCATTTTTGACATTTAGCATTGTGACATTTGTCATTTGACATCTTTGACATTTGCCATCTTGAAATTTGTCATTTTTGACATTTTTCATGGTGACACTTTTCATTTTTGACATTTAGCATTGTGACAGTTGTCATTTGACATTTGCCATCTTAAAATTTGTCATTTTTGACATTTAGCATTGTGACATTTGTCATTTGACATCTTTGACATTTGCCATCTTGAAATTTGTTATTTTTGACATTTTTCATGGTGACACTTTTCATTTTTGACATTTAGCATTGTGACATTTGTCATTTGACATCTTTGACATTTGCCATCTTGAAATTTGTCATTTTTGACATTTTTCATGGTGACACTTTTCATTTTTGACATTTAGCATTGTGACATTTGTCATTTGACATCTTTGACATTTGCCATCTTGAAATTTGTCATTTTTGACATTTAGCATTGTGACATTTGTCATTTGACATCTTTGATATTTGCCATCTTGAAATTTGTCATTTTTGACATTTTCATGGTGACACTTTTTATTTTTGACATTTAGCATTGTGACATTTGTCATTTGACATCTTTGACATTTGCCATCTTGAAATTTGTCATTTTTGACATTTTTCATGGTGACACTTTTCATTTTTGACATTTAGCATTGTGACATTTGTCATATTCGACATCTTTGACATTTGCCATCTTGAAATTTGTCATTTTTGACATTTTTCATGGTGACACTTTTCATTTTTGACATTTAGCATTGTGACATTTGTCCTTTGACATCTTTGACATTTGCCATCTTGAAATTTGTCATTATTGACATTTTTCATAGGGACACTTTTCATTTTTGACATTTAGCATTGTGACATTTGTCATTTGACATCTTTGACATTTGCCATCTTGAAATTTGTCATTTTTGACATTTTTCATGGTGACACTTTTCATTTTTGACATTTAGCATTGTGACATTTGTCATTTGACATCTTTGACATTTGCCATCTTGAAATTTGTCATTTTTGACATTTTTCACGGTGACACTTTTCATTTTTGACATTTAGCATTGTGACATTTGTCATTTGACATCTTAGACATTTGCCATCTTCAAATTTGTCATTTTTGACACTTTTTATTTTTGACATTTAGCATTGTGACATTTGTCATTTGACATCTTTGACATTTGCCATCTTGAAATTTGTCATTTTTGACATTTTTCATGGTGACACTTTTCATTTTTGACATTTAGCATTGTGACATTTGTCATTTGACATCTTGGACATTTGCCATCTTGAAATTTGTCATTTTTGACATTTTTCATGGTGACACTTATCATTTGTGACATTAAGCATTGTGACATTTGTCATTTGACATCTTTGACATTTGCCATCTTGAAATTTGTCATTTTTGACATTTTTCATGGTGACACTTTTCATTTTTGACATTTAGTATTGTGACATTTGTCATTTGACATCTTTGACATTTGCCATCTTGAATTTTGTTATTTTTGACATTTTTCATGGTGACACTTTTCATTTTTGACATTTAGCATTGTGACATTTGTCATTTGACATCTTTGACATTTGCCATCTTGAAATTTGTCATTTTTGACATTTTTCATGGTGACACTTTTCATTTTTGACATTTAGCATTGTGACATTTGTCATTTGACATCTTTGACATTTGCCATCTTGAAATTTGTCATTTTTGACATTTAGCATTGTGACATTTGTCATTTGACATCTTGGACATTTGCCATCTTGAAATTTGTCATTTTTGACATTTTTCGTGGTGACACTTTATATTTTTGACATTTAGGATTGTGACATTTGTCATTTGACATCTTTGACATTTGCCATCTTGAAATTTGTTATTTTTGACATTTTTCATGGTGACACTTTTCATTTTTGACATTTAGCATTGTGACATTTGTCATTTGACATCTTTGACATTTTCCATCTTGAAATTTGTCATTTTTGACATTTTTCATGGTGACACTTTTCATTTTTGACATTTAGCATTGTGACATTTGTCAGTTTTGACATTTGCCATCTTGAAATTTGTCATTTTTGACATTTTTCGTGGTGACACTTTATATTTTTGACATTTAGGATTGTGACATTTGTCATTTGACATCTTTGACATTTGCCATCTTGAAATTTGTTATTTTTGACATTTTTCATGGTGACACTTTTCATTTTTGACATTTAGCATTGTGACATTTGTCATTTGACATCTTTGACATTTTCCATCTTGAAATTTGTCATTTTTGACATTTTTCATGGTGACACTTTTCATTTTTGACATTTAGCATTGTGACATTTGTCATTTGACATCTTTGACATTTGCCATCTTGAAATTTGTTATTTTTGACATTTTTCATGGTGACACTTTTCATTTTTGACATTTAGCATTGTGACATTTGTCATTTGACATCTTTGACATTTGCCATCTTGAAATTTGTCATTTTTGACATTTTTCATGGTGAGACTTTTCATTTTTGACATTTAGCATTGTGACATTTGTCATTTGACATCTTTGACATTTGCTATCTTAAAATTTGTCATTTTTGACATTTAGCATTGTGACATTTGTCATTTGACATCTTTGATATTTGCCATCTTGAAATTTGTCATTTTTGACATTTAGCATTGTGACATTTGTCATTTGACATCTTGGACATTTGCCATCTTGAAATTTGTCATTTTTGACATTTTTCATGGTAACACTTATCATTTTTGACATTTAGCATTGTGACATTTGTCATTTGACATCTTTGATATTTGCCATCTTGAAATTTGTCATTTTTGACATTTTTCATGGTGACACTTTTCATTTTTGACATTTAGCATTGTGACATTTGTCATTTGACATCTTTGACATTTGCCATCTTGAAATTTGTCATTTTTGACATTTTTCATGGTGACACTTTTCATTTTTGACATTTAGCATTGTGACAGTTGTCATTTGACATTTGCCATCTTAAAATTTGTCATTTTTGACATTTAGCATTGTGACATTTGTCATTTGACATCTTTGACATTTGCCATCTTGAAATTTGTTATTTTTGACATTTTTCATGGTGACACTTTTCATTTTTGACATTTAGCATTGTGACATTTGTCATTTGACATCTTTGACATTTGCCATCTTGAAATTTGTCATTTTTGACATTTTTCATGGTGACACTTTTCATTTTTGACATTTAGCATTGTGACATTTGTCATTTGACATCTTTGACATTTGCCATCTTGAAATTTGTCATTTTTGACATTTAGCATTGTGACATTTGTCATTTGACATCTTTGATATTTGCCATCTTGAAATTTGTCATTTTTGACATTTTCATGGTGACACTTTTTATTTTTGACATTTAGCATTGTGACATTTGTCATTTGACATCTTTGACATTTGCCATCTTGAAATTTGTCATTTTTGACATTTTTCATGGTGACACTTTTCATTTTTGACATTTAGCATTGTGACATTTGTCATATTCGACATCTTTGACATTTGCCATCTTGAAATTTGTCATTTTTGACATTTTTCATGGTGACACTTTTCATTTTTGACATTTAGCATTGTGACATTTGTCCTTTGACATCTTTGACATTTGCCATCTTGAAATTTGTCATTATTGACATTTTTCATAGGGACACTTTTCATTTTTGACATTTAGCATTGTGACATTTGTCATTTGACATCTTTGACATTTGCCATCTTGAAATTTGTCATTTTTGACATTTTTCATGGTGACACTTTTCATTTTTGACATTTAGCATTGTGACATTTGTCATTTGACATCTTTGACATTTGCCATCTTGAAATTTGTCATTTTTGACATTTTTCACGGTGACACTTTTCATTTTTGACATTTAGCATTGTGACATTTGTCATTTGACATCTTAGACATTTGCCATCTTCAAATTTGTCATTTTTGACACTTTTTATTTTTGACATTTAGCATTGTGACATTTGTCATTTGACATCTTTGACATTTGCCATCTTGAAATTTGTCATTTTTGACATTTTTCATGGTGACACTTTTCATTTTTGACATTTAGCATTGTGACATTTGTCATTTGACATCTTGGACATTTGCCATCTTGAAATTTGTCATTTTTGACATTTTTCATGGTGACACTTATCATTTGTGACATTAAGCATTGTGACATTTGTCATTTGACATCTTTGACATTTGCCATCTTGAAATTTGTCATTTTTGACATTTTTCATGGTGACACTTTTCATTTTTGACATTTAGTATTGTGACATTTGTCATTTGACATCTTTGACATTTGCCATCTTGAATTTTGTTATTTTTGACATTTTTCATGGTGACACTTTTCATTTTTGACATTTAGCATTGTGACATTTGTCATTTGACATCTTTGACATTTGCCATCTTGAAATTTGTCATTTTTGACATTTTTCATGGTGACACTTTTCATTTTTGACATTTAGCATTGTGACATTTGTCATTTGACATCTTTGACATTTGCCATCTTGAAATTTGTCATTTTTGACATTTAGCATTGTGACATTTGTCATTTAACATCTTGGACATTTGCCATCTTGAAATTTGTCATTTTTGACATTTTTTATGGTGACACTTATCATTTTTGACATTTGGCATTGTGACATTTGTCAGTTTTGACATTTGCCATCTTGAAATTTGTCATTTTTGACATTTTTCATGGTGACACTTTTCATTTTTGACATTTAGCATTGTGACATTTGTCATTTGACATCTTTGACATTTGCCATCTTGAAATTTGTTATTTTTAACATTTTTCATGGTAACACTTTTCATTTTTGACATTTAGCATTGTGACATTTGTCATATGACATCTTTGACATTTGCCATCTTGAAATTTGTCATTTTTGACATTTTTCATGGTGACACTTTTCATTTTTGACATTTGGCATTGTGACATTTGTCATTTGACATCTTTGACATTTGCCATCTTGAAATTTGTTATTTTTGACATTTTTCATGGTGACACTTTTCATTTTTGACATTTAGCATTGTGACATTTGTCATTTGACATCTTTGACATTTGCCATCTTGAAATTTTTCATTTTTGACATTTTTCATGGTGACACTTTTCATTTTTGACATTTAGCATTGTGACATTTGTCATTTGACATCTTTGACATTTGCCATCTTGAAATTTGTCATTTTTGACATTTAGCATTGTGACATTTGTCATTTGACATCTTTGATATTTGCCATCTTGAAATTTGTCATTTTTGACATTTTTCATGGTGACACTTTTCATTTTTGACATTTAGCATTGTGACATTTGTCATTTGACATCTTTGACATTTGCCATCTTGAAATTTGTCATTTTTAACATTTTTCATGGTGACACTTTTCATTTTAGACATTTAGCATTGTGACATTTGTCATTTGACATCTTTGACATTTGCCATCTTGAAATTTGTCATTTTTGACATTTAGCATTGGGACATTTGTCATTTGACATCTTGGACATTTGCCATCTTAAAATTTGTCATTTTTGACATTTTTCATGGTGACACTTATCATTTTTGACATTTAGCATTGTGACATTTGTCAGTTTTGACATCTTTGACATTTGCCATCTTGAAATTTGTTATTTTTGATATTTTTCATGGTGACACTTTTCATTTTTGACATTTAGCATTGTGACATTTGTCATTTGACATCTTTGACATTTGCCATCTTGAAATTTGTCATTTTTGACATTTTTCATGGTGACACTTTTCATTTTTGACATTTAGCATTGTGACATTTGTCATTTGACATTTTTGACATTTGCCATCTTGAAATTTGTCATTTTTGACATTTAGCATTGTGACATTTGTCATTTGACATCTTGGACATTTGCCATCTTGAAATTTGTCATTTTTGACATTTTTTATGGTGACACTTATCATTTTTGACATTTAGCATTGTGACATTTGTCAGTTTTGACATTTGCCATCTTGAAATTTGTCATTTTTGACATTTTTCATGGTAACACTTTTCATTTTTGACATTTAGCATTGTGACATTTGTCATTTGACATCTTTGACATTTGCCATCTTGAAATTTGTTATTTTTGACATTTTTCATGGTGACACTTTTCATTTTTAACATTTAGCATTGTGACATTTGTCATTTGACATCTTTGACATTTGCCATCTTGAAATTTGTCATTTTTGACATTTTTCATGGTGACACTTTTCATTTTTGACATTTAGCATTGTGACATTTGTCATTTGACATCTTTGACATTTGCCATCTTGAAATTTGTCATTTTTGACATTTTTCATGGTGACACTTTTCATTTTTGACATTTAGCATTGTGACATTTGTCATTTGACATCTTTGACATTTGCCATCTTGAAATTTGTCATTTTTGACATTTAGCATTGTGACATTTGTCATTTGACATCTTTGATATTTGCCATCTTGAAATTTGTCATTTTTGACATTTTTCATGGCGACACTTTTCATTTTTGACATTTAGCATTGTGACATTTGTCATTTGACATCTTTGGCATTTGCCATCTTGAAATTTGTCATTTTTGACATTTTTCATGGTGACACTTTTCATTTTTGACATTTATCATTGTGACATTTGTCATATTCGACATCTTTGACATTTGCCATCTTGAAATTTGTCATTTTTGACATTTTTCATGGTGACACTTTTCATTTTTGATATTTAGCATTGTGACATTTGTCATTTGACATCTTTGACATTTGTCATCTTGAAATTTGTCATTATTGACATTTTTCATGGGGACACTTTTTATTTTTGACATTTAGCATTGTGACATTTGTCATTTGACATCTGTGACATTTGCCATCTTGAAATTTGTCATTTTTGACATTTTTCACGGTGACACTTTGCATTTTTGACATTTAGCATTGTGACATTTGTCATTTGACATCTTAGACATTTGCCATCTTAAAATTTGTCATTTTTGACACTTTTCATTTTTGACATTTAGCATTGTGACATTTGTCATTTGACATCTTTGACATTTGCCATCTTGAAATTTGTCATTTTTGACATTTTTCATGGTGACACTTTTTATTTTTGACATTTAGCATTGTGACATTTGTCATTTGACATCTTGGACATTTGCCATCTTGAAATTTGTCATTTTTGACATTTTTCATGGTGACACTTATCATTTTTGACATTTAGCTTTGTGACATTTGTCAGTTTTGACATTTGCCATCTTGAAATTTGTCATTTTTGACATTTTTCATAGTGACACTTTTCATTTTTGACATTTAGCATTGTGACATTTGTCATTTGACATCTTTGACATTTGCCATCTTGAAATTTGTCATTTTTGACATTTTTCATGGTGACACTTTTCATTTTTGACATTTAGCATTGTGACATTTGTCATTTGACATCTTTGACATTTGCCATCTTGAAATTTGTCATTTTTGACATTTTTCATGGTGACACTTTTCATTTTTGACATTTAGCATTGTGACATTTGTCATTTGACATCTTTGACATTTGCCATCTTGAAATTTGTTATTTTTGACATTTTTCATGGTGACACTTTTCATTTTTGACATTTAGCATTGTGACATTTGTCATTTGACATCTTTGACATTTGCCATTTTGAAATTTGTCATTTTTGACATTTTTCATGGTGACACTTTTCATTTTTGACATTTATCTTTGTGACATTTGTCATTTGACATCTTTGACATTTGCCGTCTTGAAATTTGTCATTTTTGACATTTAGCATTGTGACATTTGTCATTTGACATCTTGGACATTTGCCATCTGGAAATTTGTCATTTTTGACATTTTTCATGGTGACACTTATCATTTTTGACATTTAGCATTGTGACATTTGTCAGTTTTGACATTTGCCATCTTGAAATTTGTCATTTTTGACATTTTTCGTGGTGACACTTTTCATTTTTGACATTTAGTATTGTGACATTTGTCATTTGACATCTTTGATATTTGCCATCTTGAAATTTGTTATTTTTGACATTTTTCATGGTGACACTTTTTATTTTTGACATTTAGCATTGTGACATTTGTCATTTGACATCTTTGACATTTTCCATCTTGAAATTTGTCATTTTTGACATTTTTCATGGTGACACTTTTCATTTTTGACATTTAGCATTGTGACATTTGTCATTTGACATCTTTGACATTTGCCATCTTGAAATTTGTTATTTTTGACATTTTTCATGGTGACACTTTTCATTTTTGACATTTAGCATTGTGACATTTGTCATTTGACATCTTTGACATTTGCCATCTTGAAATTTGTCATTTTTGACATTTTTCATGGTGAGACTTTTCATTTTTGACATTTAGCATTGTGACATTTGTCATTTGACATCTTTGACATTTGCTATCTTAAAATTTGTCATTTTTGACATTTAGCATTGTGACATTTGTCATTTGACATCTTTGATATTTGCCATCTTGAAATTTGTCATTTTTGACATTTAGCATTGTGACATTTGTCATTTGACATCTTGGACCTTTGCCATCTTGAAATTTGTCATTTTTGACATTTTTCATGGTGACACTTATCATTTTTGACATTTAGCATTGTGACATTTGTCATTTGACATCTTTGATATTTGCCATCTTGAAATTTGTCATTTTTGACATTTTTCATGGTGACACTTTTCATTTTTTTGACATTTAGCATTGTGACATTTGTCATTTGACATCTTTGACATTTGTCATCTTGAAATTTGTCATTTTTGACATTTAGCATTGTGACATTTGTCATTTGACATCTTGGACATTTGCCATCTTGAAATTTGTCATTTTTGACATTTTTCATGGTGACACTTATCATTTTTGACATTTAGCATTGTGACATTTGTCATTTGACATCTTTGACATTTGCCATCTTGAAATTTGTCATTTTTGACATTTAGCATTGTGACATTTGTCATTTGACATCTTTGACATTTGCCATCTTGAAATTTGTTATTTTTGACATTTTTCATGGTGACACTTTTCATTTTTGACATTTAGCATTGTGACATTTGTCATTTGACATCTTTGACATTTGCCATCTTGAAATTTGTCATTTTTGACATTTTTCATGGTGACACTTTTCATTTTTGACATTTAGCATTGTGACATTTGTCATTTGACATCTTTGACATTTGCCATCTTGAAATTTGTCATTTTTGACATTTAGCATTGTGACATTTGTCATTTGACATCTTTGATATTTGCCATCTTGAAATTTGTCATTTTTGACATTTTTCATGGTGACACTTTTCATTTTTGACATTTAGCATTGTGACATTTGTCATTTGACATCTTTGACATTTGCCATCTTGAAATTTGTCATTTTTGACATTTTTCATGGTGACACTTTTCATTTTTGACATTTAGCATTGTGACATTTGTCATATTCGACATCTTTGACATTTGCCATCTTGAAATTTGTCATTTTTGACATTTTTCATGGTGACACTTTTCATTTTTGACATTTAGCATTGTGACATTTGTCCTTTGACATCTTTGACATTTGCCATCTTGAAATTTGTCATTATTGACATTTTTCATGGGGACACTTTTCATTTTTGACATTTAGCATTGTGACATTTGTCATTTGACATCTTTGACATTTGCCATCTTGAAATTTGTCATTTTTGACATTTTTCATGGTGACACTTTTCATTTTTGACATGTAGCATTGTGACATTTGTCATTTGACATCTTTGACATTTGCCATCTTGAAATTTGTCATTTTTGACATTTTTCACGGTGACACTTTTCATTTTTGACATTTAGCATTGTGACATTTGTCATTTGACATCTTAGACATTTGCCATCTTCAAATTTGTCATTTTTGACACTTTTTATTTTTGACATTTAGCATTGTGACATTTGTCATTTGACATCTTTGACATTTGCCATCTTGAAATTTGTCATTTTTGACATTTTTTATGGTGACACTTTTCATTTTTGACATTTAGCATTGTGACATTTGTCATTTGACATCTTGGACATTTGCCATCTTGAAATTTGTCATTTTTGACATTTGTCATGGTGACACTTATCATTTGTGACATTAAGCATTGTGACATTTGTCATTTGACATGTTTGACATTTGCCATCTTGAAATTTGTCATTTTTGACATTTTTCATGGTGACACTTTTCATTTTTGACATTTAGTATTGTGACATTTGTCATTTGACATCTTTTACATTTGCCATCTTGAAATTTGTTATTTTTGACATTTAGCATTGTGACATTTGTCATTTGACATCTTGGACATTTGCCATCTTGAAATTTGTCATTTTTGACATTTTTCATGGTGACACTTATCATTTTTGACATTTAGCATTTTGACATTTGTCAGTTTTGACATTTGCTAACTTGAAAATTGTCATTTTTGACATTTTTCGTGGTGACACTTTTCATTTTTGACATTTAGGATTGTGACATTTGTCATTTGACATCTTTGATATTTGCCATCTTGAAATTTGTTATTTTTGACATTTTTCATGGTGACACTTTTCATTTTTGACATTTAGCATTGTGACATTTGTCATTTGACATCTTTGACATTTTCCATCTTAAAATTTGTCATTTTTGACATTTTTCATGGTGACACTTTTCATTTTTGACATTTAGCATTGTGACATTTGTCATTTGACATCTTTGACATTTGCCATCTTGAAATTTGTTATTTTTGACATTTTTCATGGTGACACTTTTCATTTTTGACATTTAGCATTGTGACATTTGTCATTTGACATCTTTGACATTTGCCATCGTGAAATTTGTCTTTTTTGACATTTTTCATGGTGAGACTTTTCATTTTTGACATTTAGCATTGTGACATTTGTCATTTGACATCTTTGACATTTGCTATCTTAAAATTTGTCATTTTTGACATTTAGCATTGTGACATTTGTCATTTGACATCTTTGATATTTGCCATCTTGAAATTTGTCATTTTTGACATTTAGCATTGTGACATTTGTCATTTGACATCTTGGACATTTGCCATCTTGAAATTTGTCATTTTTGACATTTTTCATGGTGACACTTATCATTTTTGACATTTAGCATTGTGACATTTGTCATTTGACATCTTTGATATTTGCCATCTTGAAATTTGTCATTTTTGACATTTTTCATGGTTACACTATTCATTTTTGACATTTAGCATTGTGACATTTGTCATTTGACATCTTTGACATTTGCCATCTTGAAATTTGTCATTTTTGACATTTTTCATGGTGACACTTTTCATTTTTGACATTTAGCATTGTGACATTTGTCATTTGACATCTTTGACATTTGCCATCTTGAAATTTGTCATTTTTGACATTTAGCATTGTGACATTTGTCATTTGACATCTTGGACATTTGCCATCTTAAAATTTGTCATTTTTGACATTTTTCATGGTGACACTTATCATTTTTGACATTTAGCATTGTGACATTTGTCATTTGACATCTTTGACATTTGCCATCTTGAAATTTGTCATTTTTGACATTTAGCATTGTGACATTTGTCATTTGACATCTTTGACATTTGCCATCTTGAAATTTGTTATTTTTGACATTTTTCATGGTGACACTTTTCATTTTTGACATTTAGCATTGTGACATTTGTCATTTGACATTTGCCACCTTGAAATTTGTCATTTTTGACATTTTTCATGGTGACACTTTTCATTTTTGACATTTAGCATTGTGACATTTGTCATTTGACATCTTTGACATTTGCCATTTTGAAATTTGTCATTTTTGACATTTAGCATTGTGACATTTGTCATTTAACATCTTTGATATTTGCCATCTTGAAATTTGTCATTTTTGACATTTTTCATGGTGACACTTTTCATTTTTGACATTTAGCATTGTGACATTTGACATCTTTGACATTTGCCATTTTGAAATTTGTCATTTTTGACATTTTTCATGGTGACACTTTTCATTTTTGACATTTAGCATTGTGACATTTGTCCTTTGACATCTTTGACATTTGCCATCTTGAAATTTGTCATTATTGACATTTTTCATGGGGACACTTTTCATTTTTGACATTTAGCATTGTTACATTTGTCATTTGACATCTTTGACATTTGCCATCTTGAAATTTGTCATTTTTGACATTTTTCATGGTGACACTTTTCATTTTTGACATTTAGCATTGTGACATTTGTCATTTGACATCTTTGACATTTGCCATCTTGAAATTTGTCATTTTTGACATTTTTCACGGTGACACTTTTCATTTTTGACATTTAGCATTGTGACATTTGTCATTTGACATCTTAGACATTTGCCATCTTTGAATTTGTCATTTTTGACACTTTTTATTTTTGACATTTAGCATTGTGACATTTGTCATTTGACATCTTTGACATTTGCCATCTTGAAATTTGTCATTTTTGACATTTTTCATGGTGACACTTTTCATTTTTGACATTTAGCATTGTGACATTTGTCATTTGACATCTTGGACATTTGCCATCTTGAAATTTGTCATTATTGACATTTTTCATGGGGACACTTTTCATTTTTGACATTTAGCATTGTGACATTTGTCATTTGACATCTTTGACATTTGCCATCTTGAAATTTGTCATTTTTGACATTTTTCATGGTGACACTTTTCATTTTTGACATTTAGCATTGTGACATTTGTCATTTGACATCTTTGACATTTGCCATCTTGAAATTTGTCATTTTTGACATTTTTCACGGTGACACTTTTCATTTTTGACATTTAGCATTGTGACATTTGTCATTTGACATCTTAGACATTTGCCATCTTCAAATTTGTCATTTTTGACACTTTTTATTTTTGACATTTAGCATTGTGACATTTGTCATTTGACATCTTTGACATTTGCCATCTTGAAATTTGTCATTTTTGACATTTTTCATGGTGACACTTTTCATTTTTGACATTTAGCATTGTGACATTTGTCATTTGACATCTTGGACATTTGCCATCTTGAAATTTGTCATTTTTGACATTTTTCATGGTGACACTTTTCATTTTTGACATTTAGTATTGTGACATTTGTCATTTGACATCTTTGACATTTGCCATCTTGAAATTTGTTATTTTTTACATTTAGCATTGTGACATTTGTCATTTGACATCTTGGACATTTGCCATCTTGAAATTTGTCATTTTTGACATTTTTCATGGTGACACTTATCATTTTTGACATTTAGCATTGTGACATTTGTCAGTTTTGACATTTGCCATCTTGAAATTTGTCATTTTTGACATTTTTCGTGGTGACACTTTTCATTTTTGACATTTAGGATTGTGACATTTGTCATTTGACATCTTTGACATTTGCCATCTTAAAATTTGTTATTTTTGACATTTTTCATGGTGACACTTTTCATTTTTGACATTTAGCATTGTGACATTTGTCATTTGACATCTTTGACATTTTCCATCTTGAAATTTGTCATTTTTGACATTTTTCATGGTGACACTTTTCATTTTTGACATTTAGCATTGTGACATTTGTCATTTGACATCTTTGACATTTGCCATCTTGAAATTTGTTATTTTTGACATTTTTTATGGTGACACTTTTCATTTTTGACATTTAGCATTGTGGCATTTGTCATTTGACATCTTTGACATTTGCCATCTTGAAATTTGTCATTTTTGACATTTTTTATGGTGAGACTTTTCATTTTTGACATTTAGCATTGTGACGTTTGTCATTTGACATCTTTGACATTTGCTATCTTAAAATTTGTCATTTTTGACATTTAGCATTGTGACATTTGTCATTTGACATCTTTGATATTTGCCATCTTGAAATTTGTCATTTTTGACATTTAGCATTGTGACATTTGTCATTTGACATCTTGGACATTTGCCATCTTGAAATTTGTCATTTTTGACATTTTTCATGGTGACACTTATCATTTTTGACATTTAGCATTGTGACATTTGTCATTTGACATCTTTGATATTTGCCATCTTGAAATTTGTCATTTTTGACATTTTTCATGGTGACACTTTTCATTTTTGACATTTAGCATTGTGACATTTGACATCTTTGACATTTGCCATCTTGAAATTTGTCATTTTTGACATTTTTCATGGTGACACTTTTCATTTTTGACATTTAGCATTGTAACAGTTGTCATTTGACATCTTTGACATTTGCCATCTTAAAATTTGTCATTTTTGACATTTAGCATTGTGACATTTGTCATTTGACATCTTTGACATTTGCCATCTTGAAATTTGTTATTTTTGACATTTTTCATGGTGACACTTTTCATTTTTGACATTTAGCATTGTGACATTTGTCATTTGACATCTTTGACATTTGCCATCTTGAAATTTGTCATTTTTGACATTTTTCATGGTGACACTTTTCATTTTTGACATTTAGCATTGTGACATTTGTCATTTGACATCTTTGACATTTGCCATCTTGAAATTTGTCATTTTTGACATTTAGCATTGTGACATTTGTCATTTGACATCTTTGATATTTGCCATCTTGAAATTTGTCATTTTTGACATTTTCATGGTGACACTTTTCATTTTTGACATTTAGCATTGTGACATTTGTCATTTGACATCTTTGACATTTGCCATCTTGAAATTTGTCATTTTTGACATTTTTCATGGTGACACTTTTCATTTTTGACATTTAGCATTGTGACATTTGTCATATTCGACATCTTTGACATTTGCCATCTTGAAATTTGTCATTTTTGACATTTTTCATGGTGACACTTTTCATTTTGGACATTTAGCATTGTGACATTTGTCCTTTGACATCTTTGACATTTGCCATCTTGAAATTTGTCATTATTGACATTTTTCATGGGGACACTTTTCATTTTTGACATTTAGCATTGTGACATTTGTCATTTGACATCTTTGACATTTGCCATCTTGAAATTTGTCATTTTTGACATTTTTCATGGTGACACTTTTCATTTTTGACATTTAGCATTGTGACATTTGTCATTTGACATCTTTGACATTTGCCATCTTGAAATTTGTCATTTTTGACATTTTTCACGGTGACACTTTTCATTTTTGACATTTAGCATTGTGACATTTGTCATTTGACATCTTAGACATTTGCCATCTTCAAATTTGTCATTTTTGACACTTTTTATTTTTGACATTTAGCATTGTGACATTTGTCATTTGACATCTTTGACATTTGCCATCTTGAAATTTGTCATTTTTGACATTTTTCATGGTGACACTTTTCATTTTTGACATTTAGCATTGTGACATTTGTCATTTGACATCTTGGACATTTGCCATCTTGAAATTTGTCATTTTTGACATTTTTCATGGTGACACTTATCATTTGTGACATTAAGCATTGTGACATTTGTCATTTGACATCTTTGACATTTGCCATCTTGAAATTTGTCATTTTTGACATTTTTCATGGTGACACTTTTCATTTTTGACATTTAGTATTGTGACATTTGTCATTTGACATCTTTGACATTTGCCATCTTGAAATTTGTTATTTTTGACATTTTTCATGGTGACACTTTTCATTTTTGACATTTAGCATTGTGACATTTGTCATTTGACATCTTTGACATTTGCCATCTTGAAATTTGTCATTTTTGACATTTTTCATGGTGACACTTTTCATTTTTGACATTTAGCATTGTGACATTTGTCATTTGACATCTTTGACATTTGCCATCTTGAAATTTGTCATTTTTGACATTTAGCATTGTGACATTTGTTATTTGACATCTTGGACATTTGCCATCTTGAAATTTGTCATTTTTGACATTTTTTATGGTGACACTTATCATTTTTGACATTTAGCATTGTGACATTTGTCAGTTTTGACATTTGCCATCTTGAAATTTGTCATTTTTGACATTTTTCATGGTGACACTTTTCATTTTTGACATTTAGCATTGTGACATTTGTCATTTGACATCTTTGACATTTGCCATCTTGAAATTTGTTATTTTTAACATTTTTCATGGTAACACTTTTCATTTTTGACATTTAGCATTGTGACATTTGTCATATGACATCTTTGACATTTGCCATCTTGAAATTTGTCATTTTTGACATTTTTCATGGTGACACTTTTCATTTTTGACATTTGGCATTGTGACATTTGTCATTTGACATCTTTGACATTTGCCATCTTGAAATTTGTTATTTTTGACATTTTTCATGGTGACACTTTTCATTTTTGACATTTAGCATTGTGACATTTGTCATTTGACATCTTTGACATTTGCCATCTTGAAATTTTTCATTTTTGACATTTTTCATGGTGACACTTTTCATTTTTGACATTTAGCATTGTGACATTTGTCATTTGCCATCTTGAAATTTGTCATTTTTGACATTTAGCATTGTGACATTTGTCATTTGACATCTTTGATATTTGCCATCTTGAAATTTGTCATTTTTGACATTTTTCATGGTGACACTTTTCATTTTTGACATTTAGCATTGTGACATTTGTCATTTGACATCTTTGACATTTGCCATCTTGAAATTTGTCATTTTTAACATTTTTCATGGTGACACTTTTCATTTTAGACATTTAGCATTGTGACATTTGTCATTTGACATCTTTGACATTTGCCATCTTGAAATTTGTCATTTTTGACATTTAGCATTGGGACATTTGTCATTTGACATCTTGGACATTTGCCATCTTAAAATTTGTCATTTTTGACATTTTTCATGGTGACACTTATCATTTTTGACATTTAGCATTGTGACATTAGTCAGTTTTGACATCTTTGACATTGGCCATCTTGAAATTTGTTATTTTTGATATTTTTCATGGTGACACTTTTCATTTTTGACATTTAGCATTGTGACATTTGTCATTTGACATCTTTGACATTTGCCATCTTGAAATTTGTCATTTTTGACATTTTTCATGGTGACACTTTTCATTTTTGACATTTAGCATTGTGACATTTGTCATTTGACATTTTTGACATTTGCCATCTTGAAATTTGTCATTTTTGACATTTAGCATTGTGAGATTTGTCATTTGACATCTTGGACATTTGCCATCTTGAAATTTGTCATTTTTGACATTTTTTATGGTGACACTTACCATTTTTGACATTTAGCATTGTGACATTTGTCAGTTTTGACATTTGCCATCTTGAAATTTGTCATTTTTGACATTTTTCATGGTGACACTTTTCATTTTTGACATTTAGCATTGTGACATTTGTCATTTGACATCTTTGACATTTGCCATCTTGAAATTTGTTATTTTTGACATTTTTCATGGTGACACTTTTCATTTTTGACATTTAGCATTGTGACATTTGTCATTTGACATCTTTGACATTTGCCATCTTGAAATTTGTCATTTTTGACATTTTTCATGGTGACACTTTTCATTTTTGACATTTAGCATTGTGACATTTGTCATTAGACATCTTTGACATTTGCCATCTTGAAATTTGTCATTTTTGACATTTTTCATGGTGACACTTTTCATTTTTGACATTTAGCATTGTGACATTTGTCATTTGACATCTTTGACATTTGCCATCTTGAAATTTGTCATTTTTGACATTTAGCATTGTGACATTTGTCATTTGACATCTTTGATATTTGCCATCTTGAAATTTGTCATTTTTGACATTTTTCATGGCGACACTTTTCATTTTTGACATTTAGCATTGTGACATTTGTCATTTGACATCTTTGACATTTGCCATCTTGAAATTTGTCATTTTTGACATTTTTCATGGTGACACTTTTCATTTTTGACATTTATCATTGTGACATTTGTCATATTCGACATCTTTGACATTTGCCATCTTGAAATTTGTCATTTTTGACATTTTTCATGGTGACACTTTTCATTTTTGACATTTAGCATTGTGACATTTGTCATTTGACATCTTTGACATTTGTCATCTTGAAATTTGTCATTATTGACATTTTTCATGGGTACACTTTTTATTTTTGACATTTAGCATTGTGACATTTGTCATTTGACATCTGTGACATTTGCCATCTTGAAATTTGTCATTTTTGACATTTTTCATGGTGACACTTTTCATTTTTGACATTTAGCATTGTGACATTTGTCATTTGACATCTTTGACATTTGCCATCTTGAAATTTGTCATTTTTGACATTTTTCACGGTGACACTTTTCATTTTTGACATTTAGCATTGTGACATTTGTCATTTAACATCTTAGACATTTGCCATCTTGAAATTTGTCATTTTTGACACTTTTCATTTTTGACATTTAGCATTGTGACATTTGTCATTTGACATCTTTTACATTTGCCAGCTTGAAATTTGTCATTTTTGACATTTTTCATGGTAACACTTTTCATTTTTGACATTTAGCATTGTGACATTTGTCATTTGACATCTTGGACATTTGCCATCTTGAAATTTGTCATTTTTGACATTTTTCATGGTGACATTTATCATTTTTGACATTTAGCATTGTGACATTTGTCAGTTTTGACATTTGCCATCTTGAAATTTGTCATTTTTGACATTTTTCACGGTGACACTTTTAATTTTTGACATTTAGCATTGTGACATTTGTCATTTGACATCTTAGACATTTGCCATCTTAAAATTTGTCATTTTTGACACTTTTTATTTTTGACATTTAGCATTGTGACATTTGTCATTTGACAATTTTGACATTTGCCATCTTGAAATGTGTCATTTTTGAAATTTTTCATGGTGACACTTTTCATTTTTGACATTTAGCATTGTGACATTTGTCATTTGACATCTTGGACATTTGCCATCTTGAAATTTGTCATTTTTGAAATTTTTCATGGTGAAACTTATCATTTTTGACATTTAGCATTGTGATATTTGTCAGTTTTGACATTTGCCATCTTGAAATTTGTCATTTTTGACATTTTTCATGGTGACACTTTTCATTTTTGACATTTAGCATTGTGACATTTGTCATTTGACATCTTTGACATTTGCCATCTTGAAATTTGTTATTTTTGACATTTTTCATGGTGACACTTTTCATTTTTGACATTTAGCATTGTGACATTTGTCATTTGACATCTTTGACATTTGCCATCTTGAAATTTGTCATTTTTGACATTTTTCATGGTGACACTTTTCATTTTTGACATTTAGCATTGTGACATTTGTCATTTGACATCTTTGACATTTGCCATCTTAAAATTTGTCATTTTTGACATTTAGCATTGTGACATTTGTCATTTGACATCTTTGATATTTGCCATCTTGAAATTTGTCATTTTTGACATTTTTCATGGTGACACTTTTCATTTTTGACATTTAGCATTGTGACATTTGTCATTTGCCATCTTGAAATTTGTCATTTTTGACATTTTACATGGTGACACTTTTCATTTTTGACATTTAGCATTGTGACATTTGTCATATTCGACATCTTTGACATTTGCCATCTTGAAATTTGTCATTTTTGACATTTTTCATGGTGACACTTTTCATTTTTGACATTTAGCATTGTGACATTTGTCATTTGACATCTTTGACATTTGCCATCTTGAAATTTGTCATTATTGACATTTTTCATGGGGAAACTTTTCATTTTTGACATTTAGCATTGTGACATTTGTCATTTGACATCTTTGACATTTGCCATCTTGAAATTTGTCATTTTTGACATTTTTCATGGTGACACTTTTCATTTTTGACATTTAGCATTGTGACATTTGTCATTTGACATCTTTGACATTTTCCATCTTGAAATTTGTCATTTTTGACATTTTTCACGGTGACACTTTTCATTTTTGACATTTAGCATTGTGACATTTGTCATTTGACATCTTGGACATTTGCCATCTTGAAATTTGTCATTTTTGACATTTAGCATTGTGACATTTGTCATTTGACATCTTTGACATTTGCCATCTTGAAATTTGTCATTTTTGACATTTTTCATGGTGACACTTTTCATTTTTGACATTTAGCATTGTGACATTTGTCATTTGACATCTTGGACATTTGCCATCTTGAAATTTGTCATTTTTGACATTTTTCATGGTGACACTTATCATTTTTGTCATTTAGCATTGTGACATTTGTCAGTTTTGACATTTGCCATCTTGAAATTTGTCATTTTTGACATTTTTCATGGTGACACTTTTCATTTTTGACATTTAGCATTGTGACATTTGTCATTTGACATCTTTGACATTTGCCATCTTGAAATTTGTCATTTTTGACATTTTTGATGGTGACACTTTTCATTTTTGACATTTAGCATTGTGACATTTGTCATTTGACATCTTTGACATTTGCCATCTTGAAATTTGTCATTTTTGACATTTTTCATGGTGACACTTTTCATTTTTGACATTTAGCATTGTGACATTTGTCATTTGACATCTTTGACATTTGCCATCTTGAAATTTGTCATTTTTGACATTTTTCATGGTGACACTTTTCATTTTTGACATTTAGCATTGTGACATTTGTCATTTGACATCTTTGACATTTGCCATCTTGAAATTTGTTATTTTTGACATTTTTCATGGTGACACTTTTCATTTTTGACATTTAGCATTGTGACATTTGTCATTTGACATCTTTGACATTTGCCATCTTGAAATTTGTCATTTTTGACATTTTTCATGGTGACACTTTTCATTTTTGACATTTAGCATTGTGACATTTGTCATTTGACATCTTTGACATTTGCCATCTTGAAATTTGTCATTTTTGACATTTAGCATTGTGACATTTGTTATTTGACATCTTGGACATTTGCCATCTTGAAATTTGTCATTTTTGACATTTTTCATGGTGACACTTATCATTTTTGACACTTAGCATTGTGATATTTGTCAGTTTTGACATTTGCCATCTTGAAATTTGTCATTTTTGACATTTTTCATGGTGACACTTTTCATTTTTGACATTTAGCATTGTGACATTTGTCATATTCGACATCTTTGACATTTGCCATCTTGAAATTTGTCATTTTTGACATTTTTCATGGTGACACTTTTCATTTTTGACATTTAGCATTGTGACATTTGTCATTTGACATCTTTGACATTTGCCATCTTGAAATTTGTCATTATTGACATTTTTCATGGGGACACTTTTCATTTTTGACATTTAGCATTGTGACATTTGTCATTTGACATCTTTGACATTTGCCATCTTAAAATTTGTCATTTTTGACATTTTTCATGGTGACACTTTTCATTTTTGACATTTGTCATTTGACATCTTTGACATTTGCCATCTTGAAATTTGTCATTTTTGACATTTTTCACGGTGACACTTTTCATTTTTGACATTTAGCATTGTGACATTTGTCATTTGACATCTTAGACATTTGCCATCTTAAAATTTGTCATTTTTGACACTTTTCATTTTTGACATTTAGCATTGTGACATTTGTCATTTGACATCTTTGACATTTGCCATCTTGAAATTTGTCATTTTTGACATTTTTCATGGTGACACTTTTCATTTTTGATATTTAGCATTGTGACATTTGTCATTTGACATCTTGGACATTTGCCATCTTGAAATTTGTCATTTTTGACATTTTTCATGGTGACACTTATCATTTTTGTCATTTAGCATTGTGACATTTGTCAGTTTTGACATTTGCCATCTTAAAATTTGTCATTTTTGACATTTTTCATGGTGACACTTTTCATTTTTGACATTTAGCATGGTGACATTTGTCATTTGACATCTTTGACATTTGCCATCTTGAAATTTGTCATTTTTGACATTTTTCATGGTGACACTTTTCATTTTGACATTTAGCATTGTGACATTTGTCATTTGACATCTTTGACATTTGCCATCTTTAAATTTGTCATTTTTGACATTTTTCATGGTGACACTTTTCATTTTTGACATTTAGCATTGTGACATTTGTCATTTGACATCTTTGACATTTGCCATCTTGAAATTTGTCATTTTTGACATTTTTCATGGTGACACTTTTCATTTTTGACATTTAGCATTGTGACATTTGTCATTTGACATCTTTGACATTTGCCATCTTGAAATTTGTTATTTTTGACATTTTTCATGGTGACACTTTTCATTTTTGACATTTAGCATTGTGACATTTGTCATTTGACATCTTTGACATTTGCCATCTTGAAATTTGTCATTTTTGACATTTTTCATGGTGACACTTTTCATTTTTGACATTTAGAATTGTGACATTTGTCATTTGACATCTTTGACATTTGCCATCTTAAAATTTGTCATTTTTGACATTTAGCATTGTGACATTTGTCATTTGACATCTTGGACATTTGCCATCTTAAAATTTGTCATTTTTGACATTTTTCATGGTGACACTTATCATTTTTGACATTTAGCATTGTGATATTTGTCAGTTTTGACATTTGCCATCTTGAAATTTGTCATTTTTGACATTTTTCATGGTGACACTTTTCATTTTTGACATTTAGCATTGTGACATTTGTCATTTGACATCTTTGACATTTGCCATCTTGAAATTTGTTATTTTTGACATTTTTCACGGTGAGACTTTTCATTTTTGACATTAAGCATTGTGACATTTGTCATTTGACATCTTTGACATTTGCCATCTTGAAATTTGTCATTTTTGACATTTTTCATGGTGACACTTTTTATTTTTGACATTTAGCATTGTGACATTTGTCATTTGACATCTTTGACATTTGCCATCTTAAAATTTGTTATTTTTGACATTTTTCATGGTGACACTTTTCATTTTTGACATTTAGCATTGTGACATTTGTCATTTGACATCTTTGACATTTGCCATCTTAAAATTTGTCATTTTTGACATTTTTCATGGTGACACTTTTCATTTTTGACATTTAGCATTGTGACGTTTGTCATTTGACATCTTTGACATTTGCCATCTTGAAATTTGTCATTTTTGACATTTAGCATTGTGACATTTGTCATTTGACATCTTGGACATTTGCCATCTTGAAATTTGTCATTTTTGACATTTTTCATGGTGACACTTTTCATTTTTGACATTTAGCATTGTGACATTTGTCATTTGACATCTTGGACATTTGCCATCTTGAAATTTGTCATTTTTGACATTTAGCATTGTGACATTTGTCATTTGACATCTTTGATATTTGCCATCTTGAAATTTGTCATTTTTGACATTTTTCATGGTGACACTTTTCATTTTTGACATTTAGCATTGTGACATTTGTCATTTGACATCTTTGACATTTGCCATCTTGAAATTTGTCATTTTTGACATTTTTCATGGTGACACTTTTCATTTTTGACATTTAGCATTGTGACATTTGTCATTTGACATCTTTGAGATTTGCCATCTTGAAATTTGTCATTTTTTACATTTAGCATTGTGACATTTGTCATTTGACATCTTGGACATTTGCCATCTTGAAATTTGTCATTTTTGACATTTTTCATGGTGACACTTATCATTTTTGACATTTAGCATTGTGACATTTGTCAGTTTTGACATTTGCCATCTTGAAATTTGTCATTTTTGACATTTTTCATGGTGACACTTTTCATTTTTGACATTTAGCATTGTGACATTTGTCATTTGACATCTTTCACATTTGCCATCTTGAAATTTGTTATTTTTGACATTTTTCATGGTGACACTTTTCATTTTTGACATTTAGCATTGTGACATTTGTCATTTGACATCTTTGACATTTGCCATCTTGAAATTTGTCATTTTTGACATTTTTTATGGTGACACTTTTCATTTTTGACATTTAGCATTGTGACATTTGTCATTTGACATCTTTGACATTTGCCATCTTGAAATTTGTCATTTTTGACCTTTAGCATTGTGACATTTGTCATTTGACATCTTGGACATTTGCTATCTTGAAATTTGTCATTTTTGACATTTTTCATGGTGACACTTATCATTTTTGACATTTAGCATTGTGACATTTGTCAGTTTTGACATTTGCCATCTTGAAATTTGTCATTTTTGACATTTTTCATGGTGACACTTTTCATTTTTGACATTTAGCATTGTGACATTTGTCATTTGACATCTTTGACATTTGCCATCTTGAAATTTGTTATTTTTGACATTTTTCATGGTGACACTTTTCATTTTTGACATTTAGCATTGTGACATTTGTCATTTGACATCTTTGACATTTGCCATCTTGAAATTTGTCATTTTTGACATTTTTCATGGTGACACTTCATTTTTGACATTTAGCATTGTGACATTTGTCATTTGACATCTTTGACATTTGCCATCTTGAAATTTGTTATTTCTGACATTTTTCAAGGTGACACTTTTTATTTTTGACATTTAGCATTGTGACATTTGTCATTTGACATCTTTGACATTTGCCATCTTGAAATTTGTCATTTTTGACATTTTTCATGGTGACACTTTTCATTTTTGACATTTAGCATTGTGACATTTGTTATTTGACATCTTTGACATTTGCCATCTTGAAATTTGTCATTTTTGACATTTAGCATTGTGACATTTGTCATTTGACATCTTTGATATTTGCCATCTTGAAATTTGTCATTTTTGACATTTTTCATGGTGACACTTTTCATTTTTGACATTTAGCATTGTGACATTTGTCATTTGACATCTTTGACATTTGCCATCTTGAAATTTGTCATTTTTGACATTTTTCATGGTGACACTTTTCATTTTTGACATTTAGCATTGTGACATTTGTCATATTCGACATCTTTGACATTTGCCATCTTGAAATTTTTCATTTTTGACATTTTTCATGGTGACACTTTTCATTTTTGACATTTAGCATTGTAACATTTGTCATTTGACATCTTTGACATTTGCCATCTTAAAATTTGTCATTATTGACATTTTTCATGGGGACACTTTTAATTTTTGACATTTAGCATTGTGACATTTGTCATTTGACATCTTTGACATTTGCCATCTTGAAATTTGTCATTTTTGACATTTTTCATGGTGACACTCTTTATTTTTGACATTTAGCATTGTGACATTTGTCATTTGACATCTTTGACATTTGCCATCTTGAAATTTGTCATTTTTGACATTTTTCACGGTGACACTTTTCAGTTTTGACATTTAGCATTGTGACATTTGTCATTTGACACCTTAGACATTTGCCATCTTGAAATTTGTCATTTTTGACACTTTTCATTTTTGACATTTAGCATTGTGACATTTGTCATTTGACATCTTTGACATTTGCCATCTTGAAATTTGTCATTTTTGACATTTTTCATGGTGACACTTTTCATTTTTGACATTTAGCATTGTGACATTTGTCATTTGACATCTTGGACATTTGCCATCTTGAAATTTGTCATTTTTGATATTTTTCATGGTGACACTTTTCATTTTTGACATTTAGCATTGTGACATTTGTCATTTGACATCTTTGACATTTGCCATCTTGAAATTTGTCATTTTTGACATTTAGCATTGTGACATTTGTCATTTGACATCTTGGACATTTGCTATTTTGAAATTTGTCATTTTTGACATTTTTCATGGTGACACTTATCATTTTTGACATTTAGCATTGTGACATTTGTCAGTTTTGACATTTGCCATCTTGAAATTTGTCATTTTTGACATTTTTCAAGGTGACACTTTTCATTTTTGACATTTAGCATTGTGACATTTGTCATTTGACATCTTTGACATTTGCCATCTTGAAATTTGTTATTTTTGACATTTTTCATGGTGACACTTTTCATTTTTGACATTTAGCATTGTGACATTTGTCATTTGACATCTTTGACATTTGCCATCTTGAAATTTGTCATTTTTGACATTTTTCATGGTGACACTTTTCATTTTTGACATTTAGCATTGTGACATTTGTCATTTGACATCTTTGACATTTGCCATCTTGAAATTTGTTATTTCTGACATTTTTCAAGGTGACACTTTTCATTTTTGACATTTAGCATTGTGACATTTGTCATTTGACATCTTTGACATTTGCCATCTTGAAATTTGTCATTTTTGACATTTTTCATGGTGACACTTTTCATTTTTGACATTTAGCATTATGACATTTGTTATTTGACATCTTTGACATTTGCCATCTTGAAATTTGTCATTTTTGACATTTAGCATTGTGACATTTGTCATTTGACATCTTTGATATTTGCCATCTTGAAATTTGTCATTTTTGACATTTTTCATGGTGACACTTTTCATTTTTGACATTTAGCATTGTGACATTTGTCATTTGACATCTTTGACATTTGCCATCTTGAAATTTGTCATTTTTGACATTTTTCATGGTGACACTTTTCATTTTTGACATTTAGCATTGTGACATTTGTCATATTCGACATCTTTGACATTTGCCATCTTGAAATTTTTCATTTTTGACATTTTTCATGGTGACACTTTTCATTTTTGACATTTAGCATTGTAACATTTGTCATTTGACATCTTTGACATTTGCCATCTTAAAATTTGTCATTATTGACATTTTTCGTGGGGACACTTTTAATTTTTGACATTTAGCATTGTGACATTTGTCATTTGACATCTTTAACATTTGCCATCTTGAAATTTGTCATTTTTGACATTTTTCATGGTGACACTTTTTATTTTTGACATTTAGCATTGTGACATTTGTCATTTGACATCTTTGACATTTGCCATCTTGAAATTTGTCATTTTTGACATTTTTCATGGTGACACTTTTCATTTTTGACATTTAGCATTGTGACATTTGTCATTTGACACCTTAGACATTTGCCATCTTGAAGTTTGTCATTTTTGACACTTTTCATTTTTGACATTTAGCATTGTGACATTTGTCATTTGACATCTTTGACATTTGCCATCTTGAAATTTGTCATTTTTGACATTTTTCATGGTGACACTTTTCATTTTTGACATTTAGCATTGTGACATTTGTCATTTGACATCTTGGACATTTGCCATCTTGAAATTTGTCATTTTTGATATTTTTCATGGTGACACTTTTCATTTTTGACATTTAGCATTGTGACATTTGTCATTTGACATCTTTGACATTTGCCATCTTGAAATTTGTCATTTTTGACATTTTTCATGGTGACACTTTTCATTTTTGACATCTAGCATTGTGACATTTGTCTTTTGACATTTTTGACATTTGCCATCTTGAAATTTGTCATTTTTGACATTTAGCATTGTGACATTTGTCATTTGACATCTTGGACATTTGCCATCTTGAAATTTGTCATTTTTGACATTTTTCATGGTGACACTTATCATTTTTGACATTTAGCATTGTGACATTTGTCAGTTTTGACATTTGCCATCTTGAAATTTGTCATTTTTGACATTTTTCATGGTGACACTTTTCATTTTTGACATTTAGCATTGTGACATTTGACATCTTTGACATTTGCCATCTTGAAATGTGTTATTTTTGACATTTTTCATGGTGACACTTTTCATTTTTGACATTTAGCATTGTGACATTTGTCATTTGACATCTTTGACATTTGCCATCTTGAAATTTGTCATTTTTGACATTTTTCATGGTGACACTTTTCATTTTTGACATTTAGCATTGTGATATTTGTCATTTGACATCTTTGACATTTGCCATCTTGAAATTTGTAATTTTTGACATTTTTCATGGTGACACTTTTTATTTTTGACATTTAGCATTGTGACATTTGTCATTTGACATCTTTGACATTTGCCATCTTGAAATTTGTCATTTTTGACATTTTTCATGGTGACACTTTTCATTTTTGACATTTAGCATTGTGACATTTGTCATTTGACATCTTTGATATTTGCCATCTTGAAATTTGTCATTTTTGACATTTAGCATTGTGACATTTGTCATTTGACATCTTGGACATTTGCCATCTTGAAATTTGTCATTTTTGACATTTTTCATGGTGACACTTATCATTTTTGACATTTAGCATTGTGATATTTGTCAGTTTTGACATTTGCCATCTTGAAATTTGTCATTTTTGACATTTTTCATGGTGACACTTTTCATTTTTGACATTTAGCATTGTGACATTTGTCATATTCGACATCTTTGACATTTGCCATCTTGAAATTTGTCATTTTTGACATTTTTCATGGTGACACTTATCATTTTTGACATTTAGCATTGTGATATTTGTCAGTTTTGACATTTGCCATCTTGAAATTTGTCATTTTTGACATTTTTCATGGTGACACTTTTCATTTTTGACACTTAGCATTGTGACATTTGTCATTTGACATCTTTGACATTTGCCATCTTGAAATTTGTTATTTTTGACATTTTTCACGGTGACACTTTTCATTTTTGACATTAAGCATTGTGACATTTGTCATTTGACATCTTTGACATTTGCCATCTTGAAATTTGTCATTTTTGACATTTTTCATGGTGACACTTTTTATTTTTGACATTTAGCATTGTGACATTTGTCATTTAACATCTTTGACATTTGCTATCTTAAAATTTGTTATTTTTGACATTTTTCATGGTGACACTTTTCATTTTTGACATTTAGCATTGTGACATTTGTCATTTGACATCTTTGACATTTGCCATCTTAAAATTTGTCATTTTTGACATTTTTCATGGTGACACTTTTCATTTTTGACATTTAGCATTGTGACGTTTGTCATTTGACATCTTTGACATTTGCCATCTTGAAATTTGTCATTTTTGACATTTAGCATTGTGACATTTGTCATTTGACATCTTGGACATTTGCCATCTTGAAATTTGTCATTTTTGACATTTTTCATGGTGACACTTTTCATTTTTGACATTTAGCATTGTGACATTTGTCATTTGACATCTTGGACATTTGCCATCTTGAAATTTGTCATTTTTGACATTTAGCATTGTGACATTTGTCATTTGACATCTTTGATATTTGCCATCTTGAAATTTGTCATTTTTGACATTTTTCATAGTGACACTTTTCATTTTTGACATTCAGCATTGTGACATTTGTCATTTGACATCTTTGACATTTGCCATCTTGAAATTTGTCATTTTTGACATTTTTCATGGTGACACTTTTCATTTTTGACATTTAGCATTGTGACATTTGTCATTTGACATCTTTGACATTTGCCATCTTGAAATTTGTTATTTTTGACATTTTTCATGGTGACACTTTTCATTTTTGACATTTAGCATTGTGACATTTGTCATTTGACATCTTTGACATTTGCCATCTTGAAATTTGTCATTTTTGACATTTTTCATGGTGACACTTATCATTTTTGACATTTAGCATTGTGACATTTGTCAGTTTTGACATTTGCCATCTTGAAATTTGTCATTTTTGACATTTTTCATGGTGACACTTTTCATTTTTGACATTTAGCATTGTGACATTTGTCATTTGACATCTTTGACATTTGTTATCTTGAAATTTGTCATTTTTGACATTTAGCATTGTGACATTTGTCATTTGACATCTTGGACATTTGCTATCTTGAAATTTGTCATTTTTGACATTTTTCATGGTGACACTTATCATTTTTGACATTTAGCATTGTGACATTTGTCAGTTTTGACATTTGCCATCTTGAAATTTGTCATTTTTGACATTTTTCATGGTGACACTTTTCATTTTTGACATTTAGCATTGTGACATTTGTCATTTGACATCTTTGACATTTGCCATCTTGAAATTTGTTATTTTTGACATTTTTCATGGTGACACTTTTCATTTTTGACATTTAGCATTGTGACATTTGTCATTTGACATCTTTGACATTTGCCATCTTGAAATTTGTCATTTTTGACATTTTTCATGGTGACACTTTTCATTTTTGACATTTAGCATTGTGACATTTGTCATTTGACATCTTTGACATTTGCTATCTTGAAATTTGTTATTTCTGACATTTTTCAAGGTGACACTTTTCATTTTTGACATTTAGCATTGTGACATTTGTCATTTGACATCTTTGACATTTGCCATCTTGAAATTTGTCATTTTTGACATTTTTCATGATGACACTTTTCATTTTTGACATTTAGCATTGTGACATTTGTTATTTGACATCTTTGACATTTGCCATCTTGAAATTTGTCATTTTTGACATTTAGCATTGTGACATTTGTCATTTGACATCTTTGATATTTGCCATCTTGAAATTTGTCATTTTTGACATTTTTCATGGTGACACTTTTCATTTTTGACATTTAGCATTGTGACATTTGTCATTTGACATCTTTGACATTTGCCATCTTGAAATTTGTCATTTTTGACATTTTTCATGGTGACACTTTTCATTTTTGACATTTAGCATTGTGACATTTGTCATATTCGACATCTTTGACATTTGCCATCTTGAAATTTTTTATTTTTGACATTTTTCATGGTGACACTTTTCATTTTTGACATTTAGCATTGTAACATTTGTCATTTGACATCTTTGACATTTGCCATCTTAAAATTTGTCATTATTGACATTTTTCATGGGGACACTTTTAATTTTTGACATTTAGCATTGTGACATTTGTCATTTGACATCTTTGACATTTGCCATCTTGAAATTTGTTATTTTTGACATTTTTCATGGTGACACTTTTCATTTTTGACATTTAGCATTGTGACATTTGTCATTTGACATCTTTGACATTTGCCATCTTGAAATTTGTCATTTTTGACATTTAGCATTGTGACATTTGTCATTTGACATCTTGGACATTTGCTATCTTGAAATTTGTCATTTTTGACATTTTTCATGGTGACACTTATCATTTTTGACATTTAGCATTGTGACATTTGTCAGTTTTGACATTTGCCATCTTGAAATTTGTCATTTTTGACATTTTTCATGGTGACACTTTTCATTTTTGACATTTAGCATTGTGACATTTGTCATTTGACATCTTTGACATTTGCCATCTTGAAATTTGTCATTTTTGACATTTAGCATTGTGACATTTGTCATTTGACATCTTGGACATTTGCTATCTTGAAATTTGTCATTTTTGACATTTTTCATGGTGACACTTATCATTTTTGACATTTAGCATTGTGACATTTGTCAGTTTTGACATTTGCCATCTTGAAATTTGTCATTTTTGACATTTTTCATGGTGACACTTTTCATTTTTGACATTTAGCATTGTGACATTTGTCATTTGACATCTTTGACATTTGCCATCTTGAAATTTGTTATTTTTGACATTTTTCATGGTGACACTTTTCATTTTTGACATTTAGCATTGTGACATTTGTCATTTGACATCTTTGACATTTGCCATCTTGAAATTTGTCATTTTTGACATTTTTCATGGTGACACTTTTCATTTTTGACATTTAGCATTGTGACATTTGTCATTTGACATCTTTGACATTTGCCATCTTGAAATTTGTTATTTCTGACATTTTTCAAGGTGACACTTTTCATTTTTGACATTTAGCATTGTGACATTTGTCATTTGACATCTTTGACATTTGCCATCTTGAAATTTGTCATTTTTGACATTTTTCATGGTGACACTTTTCATTTTTGACATTTAGCATTGTGACATTTGTTATTTGACATCTTTGACATTTGCCATCTTGAAATTTGTCATTTTTGACATTTAGCATTGTGACATTTGTCATTTGACATCTTTGATATTTGCCATCTTGAAATTTGTCATTTTTGACATTTTTCATGGTGACACTTTTCATTTTTGACATTTAGCACTGTGACATTTGTCATTTGACATCTTTGACATTTGCCATCTTGAAATTTGTCATTTTTGACATTTTTCATGGTGACACTTTTCATTTTTGACATTTAGCATTGTGACATTTGTCATATTCGACATCTTTGACATTTGCCATCTTGAAATTTTTTATTTTTGACATTTTTCATGGTGACACTTTTCATTTTTGACATTTAGCATTGTAACATTTGTCATTTGACATCTTTGACATTTGCCATCTTAAAATTTGTCATTATTGACATTTTTCATGGGGACACTTTTAATTTTTGACATTTAGCATTGTGACATTTGTCATTTGACATCTTTGACATTTGCCATCTTAAAATTTGTCATTTTTGACATTTTTCATGGTGACACTTTTTATTTTTGACATTTAGCATTGTGACATTTGTCATTTGACATCTTTGACATTTGCCATCTTGAAATTTGTCATTTTTGACATTTTTCACGGTGACACTTTTCATTTTTGACATTTAGCATTGTGACATTTGTCATCTGACACCTTAGACATTTGCCATCTTGAAATTTGTCATTTTTGACACTTTTCATTTTTGACATTTAGCATTGTGACATTTGTCATTTGACATCTTTGACATTTGCCATCTTGAAATTTGTCATTTTTGACATTTTTCATGGTGACACTTTTCATTTTTGACATTTAGCATTGTGACATTTGTCATTTGACATCTTGGACATTTGCCATCTTGAAATTTGTCATTTTTGATATTTTTCATGGTGACACTTTTCATTTTTGACATTTAGCATTGTGACATTTGTCATTTGACATCTTTGACATTTGCCATCTTGAAATTTGTCATTTTTGACATTTTTCATGGTGACACTTTTCATTTTTGACATCTAGCATTGTGACATTTGTCATTTGACATTTTTGACATTTGCCATCTTGAAATTTGTCATTTTTGACATTTAGCATTGTGACATTTGTCATTTGACATCTTGGACATTTGCCATCTTGAAATTTGTCATTTTTGACATTTTTCATGGTGACACTTATCATTTTTGACATTTAGCATTGTGACATTTGTCAGTTTTGACATTTGCCATCTTGAAATTTGTCATTTTTGACATTTTTTATGGTGACACTTTTCATTTTTGACATTTAGCATTGTGACATTTGTCATTTGACATCTTTGACATTTGCCATCTTAAAATTTGTTATTTTTGACATTTTTCATGGTGACACTTTTCATTTTTGACATTTAGCATTGTGACATTTGTCATTTGACATCTTTGACATTTGCCATCTTGAAATTTGTCATTTTTGACATTTTTCATGGTGACACTTTTCATTTTTGACATTTAGCATTGTGATATTTGTCATTTGACATCTTTGACATTTGCCATCTTGAAATTTGTTATTTTTGACATTTTTCATGGTGACACTTTTTATTTTTGACATTTAGCATTGTGACATTTGTCATTTGACATCTTTGACATTTGCCATCTTGAAATTTGTCATTTTTGACATTTTTCATGGTGACACTTTTCATTTTTGACATTTAGCATTGTGACATTTGTCATTTGACATCTTTGACATTTGCCATCTTGAAATTTGTCATTTTTGACATTTAGCATTGTGACATTTGTCATTTGACATCTTTGATATTTGCCATCTTGAAATTTGTCATTTTTGACATTTTTTATGGCGACACTTTTCATTTTTGACATTTAGCATTGTAACATTTGTCATTTGACATCTTTGACATTTGCCATCTTGAAATTTGTCATTTTTGACATTTTTCATGGTGACACTTTTCATTTTTGACAGTTATCATTGTGACATTTGTCATATTCGACATCTTTGACATTTGCCATCTTGAAATTTGTCATTTTTGACATTTTTCATGGTGACACTTTTCATTTTTGACATTTAGTATTGTGACATTTGTCATTTGACATCTTTGACATTTGTCATCTTGAAATTTGTCATTATTGACATTTTTCATGGGGACACTTTTCATTTTTGACACTAAGCATTGTGACATTTGTCATTTGACATCTTTGACATTTGCCATCTTGAAATTTGTCATTTTTGACATTTAGCATTGTGACATTTGTCATTTGACATCTTGGACATTTGCTATCTTGAAATTTGTCATTTTTGACATTTTTCATGGTGACACTTATCATTTTTGACATTTAGCATTGTGACATTTGTCAGTTTTGACATTTGCCATCTTGAAATTTGTCATTTTTGACATTTTTCATGGTGACACTTTTCATTTTTGACATTTAGCATTGTGACATTTGTCATTTGACATCTTTGACATTTGCCATCTTGAAATTTGTCATTTTTGACATTTAGCATTGTGACATTTGTCATTTGACATCTTGGACATTTGCTATTTTGAAATTTGTCATTTTTGACATTTTTCATGGTGACACTTATCATTTTTGACATTTAGCATTGTGACATTTGTCAGTTTTGACATT
Source organism: Altica lythri (assembly GCA_964028335.1). Taxonomy (NCBI): domain Eukaryota; kingdom Metazoa; phylum Arthropoda; class Insecta; order Coleoptera; family Chrysomelidae; genus Altica; species Altica lythri. The sequence goes on along the minus strand of OZ034800.1, from coordinate 7,805,463 downwards.
TGCCATCTTGAAATTTGTCATTTTTGACATTTTTCAAGGTGACACTTTTCATTTTTGACATTTAGCATTGTGACATTTGTCATTTGACATCTTTGACATTTGCCATCTTGAAATTTGTTATTTTTGACATTTTTCATGGTGACACTTTTCATTTTTGACATTTAGCATTGTGACATTTGTCATTTGACATCTTTGACATTTGCCATCTTGAAATTTGTCATTTTTGACATTTTTCATGGTGACACTTTTCATTTTTGACATTTTGCATTGTGACATTTGTCATTTGACATCTTTGATATTTGCCATCTTGAAATTTGTCATTTTTGACATTTTTCATGGTGACACTTTTCATTTTTGACATTTAGCATTGTGACATTTGTCATTTGACATCTTTGACATTTGCCATCTTGAAATTTGTCATTTTTGACATTTTTCACGGTGACACTTTTCATTTTTGACATTTAGCATTGTGACATTTGTCATTTGACATCTTGGACATTTGCCATCTTGAAATGTGTCATTTTTGACATTTTTCATGGTGACACTTTTCATTTTTGACATTTAGCATTGTGACATTTGTCATTTGACATCTTGGACATTTGCCATCTTGAAATTTGTTATTTTTGACATTTAGCATTGTGACATTTGTCATTTGACATCTTTGATATTTGCCATCTTGAAATTTGTCATTTTTGACATTTTTCATGGTGACACTTTTCATTTTTGACATTTAGCATTGTGACATTTGTCATTTGACATCTTTGAGATTTGCCATCTTGAAATTTGGCATTTTTTACATTTAGCATTGTGACATTTGTCATTTGACATCTTGGACATTTGCCATCTTGAAATTTGTCATTTTTGACATTTTTCATGGTGACACTTATCATTTTTGACATTTAGCATTGTGACATTTGTCAGTTTTGACATTTGCCATCTTGAAATTTGTCATTTTTGACATTTTTCATGGTGACACTTTTCATTTTTGACATTTAGCATTGTGACATTTGTCATTTGACATCTTTGACATTTGCCATCTTGAAATTTGTTCTTTTTGACATTTTTCATGGTGACACTTTTCATTTTTGACATTTAGCATTGTGACATTTGTCATTTGACATCTTTGTCATTTGCCATCTTGAAATTTGTCATTTTTGACATTTTTCATGGTGACACTTTTCATTTTTGACATTTAGCATTGTGACATTTGTCATTTGACATCTTTGACATTTGCCATCTTGAAATTTGTCATTTTTGACATTTAGCATTGTGACATTTGTCATTTGACATCTTGGACATTTGCTATCTTGAAATTTGTCATTTTTGACATTTTTCATGGTGACACTTATCATTTTTGACATTTATCATTGTGACATTTGTCATATTCGACATCTTTGACATTTGCCATCTTGAAATTTGTCATTTTTGACATTTTTCATGGTGACACTTTTCATTTTTGACATTTAGTATTGTGACATTTGTCATTTGACATCTTTGACATTTGTCATCTTGAAATTTGTCATTATTGACATTTTTCATGGGGACACTTTTCATTTTTGACATTAAGCATTGTGACATTTGTCATTTGACATCTTTGACATTTGCCATCTTGAAATTTGTCATTTTTGACATTTAGCATTGTGACATTTGTCATTTGACATCTTGGACATTTGCTATCTTGAAATTTGTCATTTTTGACATTTTTCATGGTGACACTTATCATTTTTGACATTTAGCATTGTGACATTTGTCAGTTTTGACATTTGCCATCTTGAAATTTGTCATTTTTGACATTTTTCATGGTGACACTTTTCATTTTTGACATTTAGCATTGTGACATTTGTCATTTGACATCTTTGACATTTGCCATCTTGAAATTTGTCATTTTTGACATTTAGCATTGTGACATTTGTCATTTGACATCTTGGACATTTGCTATTTTGAAATTTGTCATTTTTGACATTTTTCATGGTGACACTTATCATTTTTGACATTTAGCATTGTGACATTTGTCAGTTTTGACATTTGCCATCTTGAAATTTGTCATTTTTGACATTTTTCAAGGTGACACTTTTCATTTTTGACATTTAGCATTGTGACATTTGTCATTTGACATCTTTGACATTTGCCATCTTGAAATTTGTTATTTTTGACATTTTTCATGGTGACACTTTTCATTTTTGACATTTAGCATTGTGACATTTGTCATTTGACATCTTTGACATTTGCCATCTTGAAATTTGTCATTTTTGACATTTTTCATGGTGACACTTTTCATTTTTGACATTTAGCATTGTGACATTTGTCATTTGACATCTTTGATATTTGCCATCTTGAAATTTGTCATTTTTGACATTTTTCATGGTGACACTTTTCATTTTTGACATTTAGCATTGTGACATTTGTCATTTGACATCTTGGACATTTGCCATCTTGAAATTTGTCATTTTTGACATTTTTCATGGTGACACTTTTCATTTTTGACATTTAGCATTGTGACATTTGTCATTTGACATCTTGGACATTTGCCATCTTGAAATTTGTTATTTTTGACATTTAGCATTGTGACATTTGTCATTTGACATCTTTGATATTTGCCCTCTTGAAATTTGTCATTTTTGACATTTTTCATGGTGACACTTTTCATTTTTGACATTTAGCATTGTGACATTTGTCATTTGACATCTTTGACATTTGCCATCTTGAAATTTGTCATTTTTGACATTTTTCATGGTGACACTTTTCATTTTTGACATTTAGCATTGTGACATTTGTCATTTGACATCTTTGAGATTTGCCATCTTGAAATTTGGCATTTTTTACATTTAGCATTGTGACATTTGTCATTTGACATCTTGGACATTTGCCATCTTGAAATTTGTCATTTTTGACATTTTTCATGGTGACACTTATCATTTTTGACATTTAGCATTGTGACATTTGTCAGTTTTGACATTTGCCATCTTGAAATTTGTCATTTTTGACATTTTTCATGGTGACACTTTTCATTTTTGACATTTAGCATTGTGACATTTGTCATTTGACATCTTTGACATTTGCCATCTTGAAATTTGTTCTTTTTGACATTTTTCATGGTGACACTTTTCATTTTTGACATTTAGCATTGTGACATTTGTCATTTGACATCTTTGTCATTTGCCATCTTGAAATTTGTCATTTTTGACATTTTTCATGGTGACACTTTTCATTTTTGACATTTAGCATTGTGACATTTGTCATTTGACATCTTTGACATTTGCCATCTTGAAATTTGTCATTTTTGACATTTAGCATTGTGACATTTGTCATTTGACATCTTGGACATTTGCTATTTTGAAATTTGTCATTTTTGACATTTTTCATGGTGACACTTATCATTTTTGACATTTAGCATTGTGACATTTGTCAGTTTTGACATTTGCCATCTTGAAATTTGTCATTTTTGACATTTTTCATGGTGACACTTTTTATTTTTGACATTTAGCATTGTGACATTTGTCATTTGACATCTTCGACATTTGCCATCTTGAAATTTGTTATTTTTGACATTTTTCATGGTGACACTTTTCATTTTTGACATTTAGCATTGTGACATTTGTCATTTGACATCTTTGACATTTGCCATCTTGAAATTTGTCATTTTTGACATTTTTCATGGTGACACTTTTCATTTTTGACATTTAGCATTGTGACATTTGTCATTTGACATCTTTGACATTTGCCATCTTGAAATTTGTTATTTCTGACATTTTTCAAGGTGACACTTTTCATTTTTGACATTTAGCATTGTGACATTTGTCATTTGACATCTTTGACATTTGCCATCTTGAAATTTGTCATTTTTGACATTTTTCATGGTGACACTTTTCATTTTTGACATTTAGCATTGTGACATTTGTCATTTGACATCTTTGACATTTGCCATCTTGAAATTTGTTATTTTTGACATTTTTCATGGTGACACTTTTCATTTTTGACATTTAGCATTGTGACATTTGTCATTTGACATCTTTGACATTTGCCATCTTGAAATTTGTCATTTTTGACATTTTTCATGGTGACACTTTTCATTTTTGACATTTAGCATTGTGACATTTGTCATTTGACATTTGCCATCTTGAAATTTGTCATTTTTGACATTTAGCATTGTGACATTTGTCACTTGACATCTTGGACATTTGCTATCTTGAAATTTGTCATTTTTGACATTTTTCATGGTGACACTTATCATTTTTGACATTTAGCATGGTGACATTTGTCAGTTTTGACATTTGTCATCTTGAAATTTGTCATTTTTGACATTTTTCATGGTGACACTTTTCATTTTTGACATTTAGCATTGTGACATTTGTCATTTGACATCTTTGACATTTGCCATCTTGAAATTTGTTATTTTTGGCCTTTTTTCATGGTGACACTTTTCATTTTTGACATTTAGCATTGTGACATTTGTCATTTGACATCTTCGACATTTGCCATCTTGAAATTTGTCATTTTTGACATTTTTCATGGTAACACTTTTCATTTTTGACATTTAGCATTGTGACATTTGTCATTTGACATCTTTGACATTTGCCATCTTGAAATTTGTTATTTCTGACATTTTTCAAGGTGACACTTTTCATTTTTGACATTTAGCATTGTGACATTTGTCATTTGACATCTTTGACATTTGCCATCTTGAAATTTGTCATTTTTGACATTTTTCATGGTGACACTTTTCATTTTTGACATTTAGCATTGTGACATTTGTCATTTGACATCTTTGACATTTGCCATCTTGAAATTTGTTATTTTTGACATTTTTCATGGTGACACTTTTCATTTTTGACATTTAGCATTGTGACATTTAGCATTGTGACATTTGTCATTTGACATCTTTGACATTTGCCATCTCGAAATTTGTCATATTTGACATTTTTCATGGTGACACTTTTCATTTTTGACATTTAGCATTGTGACATTTGTCATTTGACATCTTTGACATTTGCCATCTTGAAATTTGTCATTTTTGACATTTAGCATTGTGACATTTGTCATTTGACATCTTGGACATTTGCTATCTTGAAATTTGTCATTTTTGACATTTTTTATGGTGACACTTATCATTTTTGACATTTAGCATTGTGACATTTGTCAGTTTTGACATTTGCCATCTTAAAATTTGTCATTTTTGACATTTTTCATGGTGACACTTTTCATTTTTGACATTTAGCATTGTGACATTTGTCATTTGACATCTTTGACATTTGCCATCTTGAAATTTGTCATTTTTGACATTTAGCATTGTGACATTTGTCATTTGACATCTTGGACATTTTCCATCTTGAAATTTGTCATTTTTGACATTTTTCATGGTGACACTTTTCATTTTTGACATTTAGCATTGTGACATTTGTCATTTGACATCTTGGACATTTGCCATCTTGAAATTTGTCATTTTTGACATTTAGCATTGTGACATTTGTCATTTGACATCTTTGATATTTGCCATCTTGAAATTTGTCATTTTTGACATTTTTCATGGTGACACTTTTCATTTTTGACATTTAGCATTGTGACATTTGTCATTTGACATCTTTGACATTTGCCATCTTGAAATTTGTCATTTTTGACATTTTTCATGGTGACACTTTTCATTTTTGACATTTAGCATTGTGACATTTGTCATTTGACATCTTTGAGATTTGCCATCTTGAAATTTGTCATTTTTTACATTTAGCATTGTGACATTTGTCATTTGACATCTTGGACATTTGCCATCTTGAAATTTGTCATTTTTGACATTTTTCATGGTGACACTTATCATTTTTGACATTTAGCATTGTGACATTTGTCAGTTTTGACATTTGCCATCTTGAAATTTGTCATTTTTGACATTTTTCATGGTGACACTTTTCATTTTTGACATTTAGCATTGTGACATTTGTCATTTGACATCTTTGACATTTGCCATCTTGAAATTTGCTATTTTTGACATTTTTCATGGTGACACTTTTCATTTTTGACATTTAGCATTGTGACATTTGTCATTTGACATCTTTGACATTTGCCATCTTGAAATTTGTCATTTTTGACATTTTTCATGGTGACACTTTTCATTTTTGACATTTAGCATTGTGACATTTGTCATTTGACATCTTTGACATTTGCCATCTTGAAATTTGTCATTTTTGACATTTAGCATTGTGACATTTGTCATTTGACATCTTGGACATTTGCTATCTTGAAATTTGTCATTTTTGACATTTTTCATGGTGACACTTATCATTTTTGACATTTAGCATTGTGACATTTGTCAGTTTTGACATTTGCCATCTTGAAATTTGTCATTTTTGACATTTTTCATGATGACACTTTTCATTTTTGACATTTAGCATTGTGACATTTGTCATTTGACATCTTTGACATTTGCCATCTTGAAATTTGTTATTTTTGACATTTTTCATGGTGACACTTTTCATTTTTGACATTTAGCATTGTGACATTTGTCATTTGACATCTTTGACATTTGCCATCTTGAAATTTGTCATTTTTGACATTTTTCATGGTGACACTTTTCATTTTTGACATTTAGCATTGTGACATTTGTCATTTGACATCTTTGACATTTGCCATCTTGAAATTTGTTATTTCTGACATTTTTCAAGGTGACACTTTTCATTTTTGACATTTAGCATTGTGACATTTGTCATTTGACATCTTTGACATTTGCCATCTTGAAATTTGTCATTTTTGACATTTTTCATGGTGACACTTTTCATTTTTGACATTTAGCATTGTGACATTTGTTATTTGACATCTTTGACATTTGCCATCTTGAAATTTGTCATTTTTGACATTTAGCATTGTGACATTTGTCATTTGACATCTTTGACATTTGCCATCTTGAAATTTGTCATTTTTGACATTTTTCATGGTGACACTTTTCATTTTTGACATTTAGCATTGTGACATTTGTCATATTCGACATCTTTGACATTTGCCATCTTGAAATTTTTCATTTTTGACATTTTTCATGGTGACACTTTTCATTTTTGACATTTAGCATTGTAACATTTGTCATTTGACATCTTTGACATTTGCCATCTTAAAATTTGTCATTATTGACATTTTTCATGGGGACACTTTTAATTTTTGACATTTAGCATTGTGACATTTGTCATTTGACATCTTTGACATTTGCCATCTTGAAATTTGTCATTTTTGACATTTTTCATGGTGACACTTTTTATTTTTGACATTTAGCATTGTGACATTTGTCATTTGACATCTTTGACATTTGCCATCTTGAAATTTGTCATTTTTAACATTTTTCACGGTGACACTTTTCATTTTTGACATTTAGCATTGTGACATTTGTCATTTGACACCTTAGACATTTGCCATCTTGAAATTTGTCATTTTTGACACTTTTCATTTTTGACATTTAGCATTGTGACATTTGTCATTTGACATCTTTGACATTTGCCATCTTGAAATTTGTCATTTTTGACATTTTTCATGGTGACACTTTTCATTTTTGACATTTAGCATTGTGACATTTGTCATTCGACATCTTGGACATTTGCCATCTTGAAATTTTTCATTTTTGATATTTTTCATGGTGACACTTTTCATTTTTGACATTTAGCATTGTGACATTTGTCATTTGACATCTTTGACATTTGCCATCTTGAAATTTGTTATTTTTGACATTTTTCATGGTGACACTTTTCATTTTTGACATTTAGCATTGTGACATTTGTCATTTGACATCTTTGACATTTGCCATCTTGAAATTTGTCATTTTTGACATTTTTCATGGTGACACTTTTCATTTTTGACATTTAGCATTGTGACATTTGTCATTTGACATCTTTGATATTTGCCATCTTGAAATTTGTCATTTTTGACATTTTTCATGGTGACACTTTTCATTTTTGACATTTAGCATTGTGACATTTGTCATTTGACATCTTTGACATTTGCCATCTTGAAATTTGTCATTTTTGACATTTTTCACGGTGACACTTTTCATTTTTGACATTTAGCATTGTGACATTTGTCATTTGACATCTTGGACATTTGCCATCTTGAAATTTGTCATTTTTGACATTTTTCATGGTGACACTTTTCATTTTTGACATTTAGCATTGTGACATTTGTCATTTGACATCTTGGACATTTGCCATCTTGAAATTTGTTATTTTTGACATTTAGCATTGTGACATTTGTCATTTGACATCTTTGATATTTGCCATCTTGAAATTTGTCATTTTTGACGTTTTTCATGGTGACACTTTTCATTTTTGACATTTAGCATTGTGACATTTGTCATTTGACATCTTTGACATTTGCCATCTTGAAATTTGTCATTTTTGACATTTTTCATGGTGACACTTTTCATTTTTGACATTTGTCATTTGACATCTTTGAGATTTGCCATCTTGAAATTTGGCATTTTTTACATTTAGCATTGTGACATTTGTCATTTGACATCTTGGACATTTGCCATCTTGAAATTTGTCATTTTTGACATTTTTCATGGTGACACTTATCATTTTTGACATTTAGCATTGTGACATTTGTCAGTTTTGACATTTGCCATCTTGAAATTTGTCATTTTTGACATTTTTCATGGTGACACTTTTCATTTTTGACATTTAGCATTGTGACATTTGTCATTTGACATCTTTGACATTTGCCATCTTGAAATTTGTTCTTTTTGACATTTTTCATGGTGACACTTTTCATTTTTGACATTTAGCATTGTGACATTTGTCATTTGACATCTTTGTCATTTGCCATCTTGAAATTTGTCATTTTTGACATTTTTCATGGTGACACTTTTCATTTTTGACATTTAGCATTGTGACATTTGTCATTTGACATCTTTGACATTTGCCATCTTGAAATTTGTCATTTTTGACATTTGGCATTGTGACATTTGTCATTTGACATCTTGGACATTTGCTATCTTGAAATTTGTCATTTTTGACATTTTTCATGGTGACACTTATCATTTTTGACATTTAGCATTGTGACATTTGTCAGTTTTGACATTTGCCATCTTGAAATTTGTCATTTTTGACATTTTCATGGTGACACTTTTTATTTTTGACATTTAGCATTGTGACATTTGTCATTTGACATCTTCGACATTTGCCATCTTGAAATTTGTTATTTTTGACATTTTTCATGGTGACACTTTTCATTTTTGACATTTAGCATTGTGACATTTGTCATTTGACATCTTTGACATTTGCCATCTTGAAATTTGTCATTTTTGACATTTTTCATGGTGACACTTTTCATTTTTGACATTTAGCATTGTGACATTTGTCATTTGACATCTTTGACATTTGCCATCTTGAAATTTGTTATTTCTGACATTTTTCAAGGTGACATTTTTCATTTTTGACATTTAGCATTGTGACATTTGTCATTTGACATCTTTGACATTTGCCATCTTGAAATTTGTCATTTTTGACATTTTTCATGGTGACACTTGTCATTTTTGACATTTAGCATTGTGACATTTGTCATTTGACATCTTTGACATTTGCCATCTTGAAATTTGTTATTTTTGACATTTTTCATGGTGACACTTTTCATTTTTGACATTTAGCATTGTGACATTTGTCATTTGACATCTTTGACATTTGCCATCTTGAAATTTGTCATTTTTGACATTTTTCATGGTGACACTTTTCATTTTTGACATTTAGCATTGTGACATTTGTCATTTGACATCTTTGACATTTGCCATCTTGAAATTTGTCATTTTTGACATTTAGCATTGTGACATTTGTCATTTGACATCTTGGACATTTGCTATCTTGAAATTTGTCATTTTTGACATTTTTCATGGTGACACTTATCATTTTTGACATTTAGCATTGTGACATTTGTCAGTTTTGACATTTGCCATCTTGAAATTTGTCATTTTTGACATTTTTCATGGTGACACTTTTCATTTTTGACATTTAGCATTGTGACATTTGTCATTTGACATCTTTGACATTTGCCATCTTGAAATTTGTTATTTTTGACATTTTTCATGGTGACACTTTTCATTTTTGACATTTAGCATTGTGACATTTGTCATTTGACATCTTTGACATTTGCCATCTTGAAATTTGTCATTTTTGACATTTTTCATGGTAACACTTTTCATTTTTGACATTTAGCATTGTGACATTTGTCATTTGACATCTTTGACATTTGCCATCTTGAAATTTGTTATTTCTGACATTTTTCAAGGTGACACTTTTCATTTTTGACATTTAGCATTGTGACATTTGTCATTTGACATCTTTGACATTTGCCATCTTGAAATTTGTCATTTTTGACATTTTTCATGGTGACACTTTTCATTTTTGACATTTAGCATTGTGACATTTGTCATTTGACATCTTTGACATTTGCCATCTTGAAATTTGTTATTTTTGACATTTTTCATGGTGACACTTTTCATTTTTGACATTTAGCATTGTGACATTTAGCATTGTGACATTTGTCATTTGACATCTTTGACATTTGCCATCTCGAAATTTGTCATATTTGACATTTTTCATGGTGACACTTTTCATTTTTGACATTTAGCATTGTGACATTTGTCATTTGACATCTTTGACATTTGCCATCTTGAAATTTGTCATTTTTGACATTTAGCATTGTGACATTTGTCATTTGACATCTTGGACATTTGCTATCTTGAAATTTGTCATTTTTGACATTTTTCATGGTGACACTTATCATTTTTGACATTTAGCATTGTGACATTTGTCAGTTTTGACATTTGCCATCTTAAAATTTGTCATTTTTGACATTTTTCATGGTGACACTTTTCATTTTTGACATTTAGCATTGTGACATTTGTCATTTGACATCTTTGACATTTGCCATCTTGAAATTTGTCATTTTTGACATTTAGCATTGTGACATTTAGCATTGTGACATTTGTCATTTGACATCTTGGACATTTGCCATCTTGAAATTTGTCATTTTTGACATTTTTCATGGTGACACTTTTCATTTTTGACATTTAGCATTGTGACATTTGTCATTTGACATCTTGGACATTTGCCATCTTGAAATTTGTCATTTTTGACATTTAGCATTGTGACATTTGTCATTTGACATCTTTGATATTTGCCATCTTGAAATTTGTCATTTTTGACATTTTTCATGGTGACACTTTTCATTTTTGACATTTAGCATTGTGACATTTGTCATTTGACATCTTTGACATTTGCCATCTTGAAATTTGTCATTTTTGACATTTTTCATGGTGACACTTTTCATTTTTGACATTTAGCATTGTGACATTTGTCATTTGACATCTTTGAGATTTGCCATCTTGAAATTTGTCATTTTTTACATTTAGCATTGTGACATTTGTCATTTGACATCTTGGACATTTGCCATCTTGAAATTTGTCATTTTTGACATTTTTCATGGTGACACTTATCATTTTTGACATTTAGCATTGTGACATTTGTCAGTTTTGACATTTGCCATCTTGAAATTTGTCATTTTTGACATTTTTCATGGTGACACTTTTCATTTTTGACATTTAGCATTGTGACATTTGTCATTTGACATCTTTGACATTTGCCATCTTGAAATTTGCTATTTTTGACATTTTTCATGGTGACACTTTTCATTTTTGACATTTAGCATTGTGACATTTGTCATTTGACATCTTTGACATTTGTAATCTTGAAATTTGTCATTTTTGACATTTTTCATGGTGACACTTTTCATTTTTGACATTTAGCATTGTGACATTTGTCATTTGACATCTTTGACATTTGCCATCTTGAAATTTGTCATTTTTGACATTTAGCATTGTGACATTTGTCATTTGACATCTTGGACATTTGCTATCTTAAAATTTGTCATTTTTGACATTTTTCATGGTGACACTTATCATTTTTGACATTTAGCATTGTGACATTTGTCAGTTTTGACATTTGCCATCTTGAAATTTGTCATTTTTGACATTTTTCATGATGACACTTTTCATTTTTGACATTTAGCATTGTGACATTTGTCATTTGACATCTTTGACATTTGCCATCTTGAAATTTGTTATTTTTGACATTTTTCATGGTGACACTTTTCATTTTTGACATTTAGCATTGTGACATTTGTCATTTGACATCTTTGACATTTGCCATCTTGAAATTTGTCATTTTTGACATTTTTCATGGTGACACTTTTCATTTTTGACATTTAGCATTGTGACATTTGTCATTTGACATCTTTGACATTTGCCATCTTGAAATTTGTTATTTCTGACATTTTTCAAGGTGACACTTTTCATTTTTGACATTTAGCATTGTGACATTTGTCATTTGACATCTTTGACATTTGCCATCTTGAAATTTGTCATTTTTGACATTTTTCATGGTGACACTTTTCATTTTTGACATTTAGCATTGTGACATTTGTTATTTGACATCTTTGACATTTGCCATCTTGAAATTTGTCATTTTTGACATTTAGCATTGTGACATTTGTCATTTGACATCTTTGACATTTGCCATCTTGAAATTTGTCATTTTTGACATTTTTCATGGTGACACTTTTCATTTTTGACATTTAGCATTGTGACATTTGTCATATTCGACATCTTTGACATTTGCCATCTTGAAATTTTTCATTTTTGACATTTTTCATGGTGACACTTTTCATTTTTGACATTTAGCATTGTAACATTTGTCATTTGACATCTTTGACATTTGCCATCTTAAAATTTGTCATTATTGACATTTTTCATGGGGACACTTTTAATTTTTGACATTTAGCATTGTGACATTTGTCATTTGACATCTTTGACATTTGACATCTTGAAATTTGTCATTTTTGACATTTTTCATGGTGACACTTTTTATTTTTGACATTTAGCATTGTGACATTTGTCATTTGACATCTTTGACATTTGCCATCTTGAAATTTGTCATTTTTGACATTTTTCACGGTGACACTTTTCATTTTTGACATTTAGCATTGTGACATTTGTCATTTGACACCTTAGACATTTGCCATCTTGAAATTTGTCATTTTTGACACTTTTCATTTTTGACATTTAGCATTGTGACATTTGTCATTTGACATCTTTGACATTTGCCATCTTGAAATTTGTCATTTTTGACATTTTTCATGGTGACACTTTTCATTTTTGACATTTAGCATTGTGACATTTGTCATTCGACATCTTGGACATTTGCCATCTTGAAATTTGTCATTTTTGATATTTTTCATGGTGACACTTTTCATTTTTGACATTTAGCATTGTGACATTTGTCATTTGACATCTTTGACATTTGCCATCTTGAAATTTGTCATTTTTGACATTTTTCATGGTGACACTTTTCATTTTTGACATTTAGCATTGTGACATTTGTCATTTGACATTTTTGACATTTGCCATCTTGAAATTTGTCATTTTTGACATTTAGCATTGTGACATTTGTCATTTGACATCTTGGACATTTGCCATCTTGAAATTTGTCATTTTTGACATTTTTCATGGTGACACTTATCATTTTTGACATTAAGCATTGTGACATTTGTCAGTTTTGACATTTGCCATCTTGAAATTTGTCATTTTTGACATTTTTCATGGTGACACTTTTCATTTTTGACATTTAGCATTGTGACATTTGTCATTTGACATCTTTGATATTTGCCATCTTGAAATTTGTCATTTTTGACATTTTTTATGGCGACACTTTTCATTTTTGACATTTAGCATTGTAACATTTGTCATTTGACATCTTTGACATTTGCCATCTTAAAATTTGTCATTTTTGACATTTTTCATGGTGACACTTTTCATTTTTGACATTTATCATTGTGACATTTGTCATATTCGACATCTTTGACATTTGCCATCTTGAAATTTGTCATTTTTGACATTTTTCATGGTGACACTTTTCATTTTTGACATTTAGCATTGTGACATTTGTCATTTGACATCTTTGACATTTGTCATCTTGAAATTTGTCATTATTGACATTTTTCATGGGGACACTTTTCATTTTTGACATTAAGCATTGTGACATTTGTCATTTGACATCTTTGACATTTGCCATCTTGAAATTTATCATTTTTGACATTTTTCATGGTGACACTTTTCATTTTTGACATTTAGCATTGTGACATTTGTCATTTGACATCTTTGACATTTGCCATCTTGAAATTTGTCATTTTTGACATTTAGCATTGTGACATTTGTCATTTGACATCTTTGATATTTGCCATCTTGAAATTTGTCATTTTTGACATTTAGCATTGTAACATTTGTCATTTGACATCTTTGACATTTGCCATCTTGAAATTTGTCATTTTTGACATTTTTCATGGTGACACTTTTCATTTTTGACATTTAGCATTGTGACATTTGTCATTCGACATCTTGGACATTTGCCATCTTGAAATTTGTCATTTTTGATATTTTTCATGGTGACACTTTTCATTTTTGACATTTAGCATTGTGACATTTGTCATTTGACATCTTTGACATTTGCCATCTTGAAATTTGTCATTTTTGACATTTTTCATGGTGACACTTGTCATTTTTGACATTTAGCATTGTGACATTTGTCATTTGACATTTTTGACATTTGCCATCTTGAAATTTGTCATTTTTGACATTTAGCATTGTGACATTTGTCATTTGACATCTTGGACATTTGCCATCTTGAAATTTGTCATTTTTGACATTTTTCATGGTGACACTTTTCATTTTTGACATTTAGCATTGTGACATTTGTCATTTGACATCTTGGACATTTGCCATCTTGAAATTTGTCATTTTTGACATTTAGCATTGTGACATTTGTCATTTGACATCTTTGATATTTGCCATCTTGAAATTTGTCATTTTTGACATTTTTCATGGTGACACTTTTCATTTTTGACATTTAGCATTGTGACATTTGTCATTTGACATCTTTGACATTTGCCATCTTGAAATTTGTCATTTTTGACATTTTTCATGGTGACACTTTTCATTTTTGACATTTAGCATTGTGACATTTGTCATTTGACATCTTTGAGATTTGCCATCTTGAAATTTGTCATTTTTTACATTTAGCATTGTGACATTTGTCATTTGACATCTTGGACATTTGCCATCTTGAAATTTGTCATTTTTGACATTTTTCATGGTGACACTTATCATTTTTGACATTTAGCATTGTGACATTTGTCAGTTTTGACATTTGCCATCTTGAAATTTGTCATTTTTGACATTTTTCATGGTGACACTTTTCATTTTTGACATTTAGCATTGTGACATTTGTCATTTGACATCTTTGACATTTGCCATCTTGAAGTTTGCTATTTTTGACATTTTTGATGGTGACACTTTTCATTTTTGACATTTAGCATTGTGACATTTGTCATTTGACATCTTTGACATTTGTAATCTTGAAATTTGTCATTTTTGACATTTTTCATGGTGACACTTTTCATTTTTGACATTTAGCATTGTGACATTTGTCATTTGACATCTTTGACATTTGCCATCTTGAAATTTGTCATTTTTGACATTTAGCATTGTGACATTTGTCATTTGACATCTTGGACATTTGCTATCTTAAAATTTGTCATTTTTGACATTTTTCATGGTGACACTTATCATTTTTGACATTTAGCATTGTGACATTTGTCAGTTTTGACATTTGCCATCTTGAAATTTGTCATTTTTGACATTTTTCATGATGACACTTTTCATTTTTGACATTTAGCATTGTGACATTTGTCATTTGACATCTTTGACATTTGCCATCTTGAAATTTGTTATTTTTGACATTTTTCATGGTGACACTTTTCATTTTTGACATTTAGCATTGTGACATTTGTCATTTGACATCTTTGACATTTGCCATCTTGAAATTTGTCATTTTTGACATTTTTCATGGTGACACTTTTCATTTTTGACATTTAGCATTGTGACATTTGTCATTTGACATCTTTGACATTTGCCATCTTGAAATTTGTCATTTTTGACATTTTTCATGGTGACACTTTTCATTTTTGACATTTAGCATTGTGACATTTGTCATTCGACATCTTGGACATTTGCCATCTTGAAATTTGTCATTTTTGATATTTTTCATGGTGACACTTTTCATTTTTGACATTTAGCATTGTGACATTTGTCATTTGACATCTTTGACATTTGCCATCTTGAAATTTGTCATTTTTGACATTTTTCATGGTGACACTTTTCATTTTTGACATTTAGCATTGTGACATTTGTCATTTGACATTTTTGACATTTGCCATCTTGAAATTTGTCATTTTTGACATTTAGCATTGTGACATTTGTCATTTGACATCTTGGACATTTGCCATCTTAAAATTTGTCATTTTTGACATTTTTCATGGTGACACTTATCATTTTTGACATTTAGCATTGTGACATTTGTCAGTTTTGACATTTGCCATCTTGAAATTTGTCATTTTTGACATTTTTCATGGCGACACTTTTCATTTTTGACATTTAGCATTGTGACATTTGTCATTTGACATCTTTGACATTTGCCATGTTGAAATTTGTTATTTTTGACATTTTTCATGGTGACACTTTTTATTTTTGACATTTAGCATTGTGACATTTGTCATTTGACATCTTTGACATTTGCCATCTTGAAATTTGTCATTTTTGACATTTTTCATGGTGACACTTTTCATTTTTGACATTTAGCATTGTGACATTTGTCATTTGACATCTTTGACATTTGCCATCTTGAAATTTGTCATTTTTGACATTTAGCATTGTGACATTTGTCATTTGACATCTTTGATATTTGCCATCTTGAAATTTGTCATTTTTGACATTTTTTATGGCGACACTTTTCATTTTTGACATTTAGCATTGTAACATTTGACATTTGACATCTTTGACATTTGCCATCTTAAAATTTGTCATTTTTGACATTTTTCATGGTGACACTTTTCATTTTTGACATTTATCATTGTGACATTTGTCATATTCGACATCTTTGACATTTGCCATCTTGAAATTTGTCATTTTTGACATTTTTCATGGTGACACTTTTCATTTTTGACATTTAGCATTGTGACATTTGTCATTTGACATCTTTGACATTTGTCATCTTGAAATTTGTCATTATTGACATTTTTCATGGGGACACTTTTCATTTTTGACATTAAGCATTGTGACATTTGTCATTTGACATCTTTGACATTTGCCATCTTGAAATTTGTCATTTTTGACATTTTTCATGGTGACACTTTTCATTTTTGACATTTAGCATTGTGACATTTGTCATTTGACATCTTTGACATTTGCCATCTTGAAATTTGTCATTTTTGACATTTAGCATTGTGACATTTGTCATTTGACATCTTTGACATTTGCCATCTTGAAATTTGTCATTTTTGACATTTTTCATGGTGACACTTTTCATTTTTGACATTTAGCATTGTGACATTTGTCATTCGACATCTTGGACATTTGCCATCTTGAAATTTGTCATTTTTGATATTTTTCATGGTGACACTTTTCATTTTTTACATTTAGCATTGTGACATTTGTCATTTGACATCTTTGACATTTGCCATCTTGAAATTTGTCATTTTTGACATTTTTCATGGTGACACTTTTCATTTTTGACATTTAGCATTGTGACATTTGTCATTTGACATTTTTGACATTTGCCATCTTGAAATTTGTCATTTTTGACATTTAGCATTGTGATATTTGTCATTTGACATCTTGGACATTTGCCATCTTGAAATTTGTCATTTTTGACATTTTTCATGGTGACACTTATCATTTTTGACATTTAGCATTGTGACATTTGTCAGTTTTGACATTTGCCATCTTAAAATTTGTCATTTTTGACATTTTTCATGGTGACACTTTTCATTTTTGACATTTAGCATTGTGACATTTGTCATTTGACATCTTTGACATTTGCCATCTTGAAATTTGTCATTTTTGACATTTAGCATTGTGACATTTGTCATTTGACATCTTGGACATTTGCCATCTTGAAATTTGTCATTTTTGACATTTTTCATGGTGACACTTTTCATTTTTGACATTTAGCATTGTGACATTTGTCATTTGACATCTTGGACATTTGCCATCTTGAAATTTGTCATTTTTGACATTTAGCATTGTGACATTTGTCATTTGACATCTTTGATATTTGCCATCTTGAAATTTGTCATTTTTGACATTTTTCATGGTGACACTTTTCATTTTTGACATTTAGCATTGTGACATTTGTCATTTGACATCTTTGACATTTGCCATCTTGAAATTTGTCATTTTTGACATTTTTCATGGTGACACTTTTCATTTTTGACATTTAGCATTGTGACATTTGTCATTTGACATCTTTGACATTTGTCATCTTGAAATTTGTCATTATTGACATTTTTCATGGGGACACTTTTCATTTTTGACATTAAGCATTGTGACATTTGTCATTTGACATCTTTGACATTTGCCATCTTGAAATTTGTCATTTTTGACATTTTTCATGGTGACACTTTTCATTTTTGACATTTAGCATTGTGACATTTGTCATTTGACATCTTTGACATTTGCCATCTTGAAATTTGTCATTTTTGACATTTAGCATTGTGACATTTGTCATTTGACATCTTTGACATTTGCCATCTTGAAATTTGTCATTTTTGACATTTTTCATGGTGACACTTTTCATTTTTGACATTTAGCATTGTGACATTTGTCATTCGACATCTTGGACATTTGCCATCTTGAAATTTGTCATTTTTGATATTTTTCATGGTGACACTTTTCATTTTTTACATTTAGCATTGTGACATTTGTCATTTGACATCTTTGACATTTGCCATCTTGAAATTTGTCATTTTTGACATTTTTCATGGTGACACTTTTCATTTTTGACATTTAGCATTGTGACATTTGTCATTTGACATTTTTGACATTTGCCATCTTGAAATTTGTCATTTTTGACATTTAGCATTGTGATATTTGTCATTTGACATCTTGGACATTTGCCATCTTGAAATTTGTCATTTTTGACATTTTTCATGGTGACACTTATCATTTTTGACATTTAGCATTGTGACATTTGTCAGTTTTGACATTTGCCATCTTAAAATTTGTCATTTTTGACATTTTTCATGGTGACACTTTTCATTTTTGACATTTAGCATTGTGACATTTGTCATTTGACATCTTTGACATTTGCCATCTTGAAATTTGTCATTTTTGACATTTAGCATTGTGACATTTGTCATTTGACATCTTGGACATTTGCCATCTTGAAATTTGTCATTTTTGACATTTTTCATGGTGACACTTTTCATTTTTGACATTTAGCATTGTGACATTTGTCATTTGACATCTTGGACATTTGCCATCTTGAAATTTGTCATTTTTGACATTTAGCATTGTGACATTTGTCATTTGACATCTTTGATATTTGCCATCTTGAAATTTGTCATTTTTGACATTTTTCATGGTGACACTTTTCATTTTTGACATTTAGCATTGTGACATTTGTCATTTGACATCTTTGACATTTGCCATCTTGAAATTTGTCATTTTTGACATTTTTCATGGTGACACTTTTCATTTTTGACATTTAGCATTGTGACATTTGTCATTTGACATCTTTGACATTTGTCATCTTGAAATTTGTCATTATTGACATTTTTCATGGGGACACTTTTCATTTTTGACATTAAGCATTGTGACATTTGTCATTTGACATCTTTGACATTTGCCATCTTGAAATTTGTCATTTTTGACATTTTTCATGGTGACACTTTTCATTTTTGACATTTAGCATTGTGACATTTGTCATTTGACATCTTTGACATTTGCCATCTTGAAATTTGTCATTTTTGACATTTAGCATTGTGACATTTGTCATTTGACATCTTTGACATTTGCCATCTTGAAATTTGTCATTTTTGACATTTTTCATGGTGACACTTTTCATTTTTGACATTTAGCATTGTGACATTTGTCATTCGACATCTTGGACATTTGCCATCTTGAAATTTGTCATTTTTGATATTTTTCATGGTGACACTTTTCATTTTTTACATTTAGCATTGTGACATTTGTCATTTGACATCTTTGACATTTGCCATCTTGAAATTTGTCATTTTTGACATTTTTCATGGTGACACTTTTCATTTTTGACATTTAGCATTGTGACATTTGTCATTTGACATTTTTGACATTTGCCATCTTGAAATTTGTCATTTTTGACATTTAGCATTGTGATATTTGTCATTTGACATCTTGGACATTTGCCATCTTGAAATTTGTCATTTTTGACATTTTTCATGGTGACACTTATCATTTTTGACATTTAGCATTGTGACATTTGTCAGTTTTGACATTTGCCATCTTAAAATTTGTCATTTTTGACATTTTTCATGGTGACACTTTTCATTTTTGACATTTAGCATTGTGACATTTGTCATTTGACATCTTTGACATTTGCCATCTTGAAATTTGTCATTTTTGACATTTAGCATTGTGACATTTGTCATTTGACATCTTGGACATTTGCCATCTTGAAATTTGTCATTTTTGACATTTTTCATGGTGACACTTTTCATTTTTGACATTTAGCATTGTGACATTTGTCATTTGACATCTTGGACATTTGCCATCTTGAAATTTGTCATTTTTGACATTTAGCATTGTGACATTTGTCATTTGACATCTTTGATATTTGCCATCTTGAAATTTGTCATTTTTGACATTTTTCATGGTGACACTTTTCATTTTTGACATTTAGCATTGTGACATTTGTCATTTGACATCTTTGACATTTGCCATCTTGAAATTTGTCATTTTTGACATTTTTCATGGTGACACTTTTTATTTTTGACATTTAGCATTGTGACATTTGTCATTTGACATCTTTGAGATTTGCCATCTTGAAATTTGTCATTTTTTACATTTAGCATTGTGACATTTGTCATTTGACATCTTGGACGTTTGCCATCTTGAAATTTGTCATTTTTGACATTTTTCATGGTGACACTTATCATTTTTGACATTTAGCATTGTGACATTTGTCAGTTTTGACATTTGCCATCTTGAAATTTGTCATTTTTGACATTTTTCATGGTGACACTTTTCATTTTTGACATTTAGCATTGTGACATTTGTCATTTGACATCTTTGACATTTGCCATCTTGAAATTTGCTATTTTTGACATTTTTCATGGTGACACTTTTCATTTTTGACATTTAGCATTGTGGCATTTGTCATTTGACATCTTGGACATTTGCCATCTTGAAATTTGTCATTTTTGACATTTTTCATGGTGACACTTTTCATTTTTGACATTTAGCATTGTGACATTTGTTATTTGACATCTTTGACATTTGCCATCTTGAAATTTGTCATTTTTGACATTTAGCATTGTGACATTTGTCATTTGACATCTTTGACATTTGCCATCTTGAAATTTGTCATTTTTGACATTTTTCATGGTGACACTTTTCATTTTTGACATTTAGCATTGTGACATTTGTCATATTCGACATCTTTGACATTTGCCATCTTGAAATTTTTCATTTTTGACATTTTTCATGGTGACACTTTTCATTTTTGACATTTAGCATTGTAACATTTGTCATTTGACATCTTTGACATTTGCCATCTTAAAATTTGTCATTATTGACATTTTTCATGGGGACACTTTTAATTTTTGACATTTAGCATTGTGACATTTGTCATTTGACATCTTTGACATTTGACATCTTGAAATTTGTCATTTTTGACGTTTTTCATGGTGACACTTTTTATTTTTGACATTTAGCATTGTGACATTTGTCATTTGACATCTTTGACATTTGCCATCTTGAAATTTGTCATTTTTGACATTTTTCACGGTGACACTTTTCATTTTTGACATTTAGCATTGTGACATTTGTCATTTGACACCTTAGACATTTGCCATCTTGAAATTTGTCATTTTTGACACTTTTCATTTTTGACATTTAGCATTGTGACATTTGTCATTTGACATCTTTGACATTTGCCATCTTGAAATTTGTCATTTTTGACATTTTTCATGGTGACACTTTTTATTTTTGACATTTAGCATTGTGACATTTGTCATTCGACATCTTGGACATTTGCCATCTTGAAATTTGTCATTTTTGACATTTAGCATTGTGACATTTGTCATTTGACATCTTTGATATTTGCCATCTTGAAATTTGTCATTTTTGACATTTTTCATGGTGACACTTTTCATTTTTGACATTTAGCATTGTGACATTTGTCATTTGACATCTTTGACATTTGCCATCTTGAAATTTGTCATTTTTGACATTTTTCATGGTGACACTTTTCATTTTTGACATTTAGCATTGTGACATTTGTCATTTGACATCTTTGACATTTGTCATCTTGAAATTTGTCATTATTGACATTTTTCATGGGGACACTTTTCATTTTTGACATTAAGCATTGTGACATTTGTCATTTGACATCTTTGACATTTGCCATCTTGAAATTTGTCATTTTTGACATTTTTCATGGTGACACTTTTCATTTTTGACATTTAGCATTGTGACATTTGTCATTTGACATCTTTGACATTTGCCATCTTGAAATTTGTCATTTTTGACATTTAGCATTGTGACATTTGTCATTTGACATCTTTGACATTTGCCATCTTGAAATTTGTCATTTTTGACATTTTTCATGGTGACACTTTTCATTTTTGACATTTAGCATTGTGACATTTGTCATTCGACATCTTGGACATTTGCCATCTTGAAATTTGTCATTTTTGATATTTTTCATGGTGACACTTTTCATTTTTTACATTTAGCATTGTGACATTTGTCATTTGACATCTTTGACATTTGCCATCTTGAAATTTGTCATTTTTGACATTTTTCATGGTGACACTTTTCATTTTTGACATTTAGCATTGTGACATTTGTCATTTGACATTTTTGACATTTGCCATCTTGAAATTTGTCATTTTTGACATTTAGCATTGTGATATTTGTCATTTGACATCTTGGACATTTGCCATCTTGAAATTTGTCATTTTTGACATTTTTCATGGTGACACTTATCATTTTTGACATTTAGCATTGTGACATTTGTCAGTTTTGACATTTGCCATCTTAAAATTTGTCATTTTTGACATTTTTCATGGTGACACTTTTCATTTTTGACATTTAGCATTGTGACATTTGTCATTTGACATCTTTGACATTTGCCATCTTGAAATTTGTCATTTTTGACATTTAGCATTGTGACATTTGTCATTTGACATCTTGGACATTTGCCATCTTGAAATTTGTCATTTTTGACATTTTTCATGGTGACACTTTTCATTTTTGACATTTAGCATTGTGACATTTGTCATTTGACATCTTGGACATTTGCCATCTTGAAATTTGTCATTTTTGACATTTAGCATTGTGACATTTGTCATTTGACATCTTTGATATTTGCCATCTTGAAATTTGTCATTTTTGACATTTTTCATGGTGACACTTTTCATTTTTGACATTTAGCATTGTGACATTTGTCATTTGACATCTTTGACATTTGCCATCTTGAAATTTGTCATTTTTGACATTTTTCATGGTGACACTTTTTATTTTTGACATTTAGCATTGTGACATTTGTCATTTGACATCTTTGAGATTTGCCATCTTGAAATTTGTCATTTTTTACATTTAGCATTGTGACATTTGTCATTTGACATCTTGGACATTTGCCATCTTGAAATTTGTCATTTTTGACATTTTTCATGGTGACACTTATCATTTTTGACATTTAGCATTGTGACATTTGTCAGTTTTGACATTTGCCATCTTGAAATTTGTCATTTTTGACATTTTTCATGGTGACACTTTTCATTTTTGACATTTAGCATTGTGACATTTGTCATTTGACATCTTTGACATTTGCCATCTTGAAATTTGCTATTTTTGACATTTTTCATGGTGACACTTTTCATTTTTGACATTTAGCATTGTGGCATTTGTCATTTGACATCTTGGACATTTGCCATCTTGAAATTTGTCATTTTTGACATTTTTCATGGTGACACTTTTCATTTTTGACATTTAGCATTGTGACATTTGTTATTTGACATCTTTGACATTTGCCATCTTGAAATTTGTCATTTTTGACATTTAGCATTGTGACATTTGTCATTTGACATCTTTGACATTTGCCATCTTGAAATTTGTCATTTTTGACATTTTTCATGGTGACACTTTTCATTTTTGACATTTAGCATTGTGACATTTGTCATATTCGACATCTTTGACATTTGCCATCTTGAAATTTTTCATTTTTGACATTTTTCATGGTGACACTTTTCATTTTTGACATTTAGCATTGTAACATTTGTCATTTGACATCTTTGACATTTGCCATCTTAAAATTTGTCATTATTGACATTTTTCATGGGGACACTTTTAATTTTTGACATTTAGCATTGTGACATTTGTCATTTGACATCTTTGACATTTGACATCTTGAAATTTGTCATTTTTGACGTTTTTCATGGTGACACTTTTTATTTTTGACATTTAGCATTGTGACATTTGTCATTTGACATCTTTGACATTTGCCATCTTGAAATTTGTCATTTTTGACATTTTTCACGGTGACACTTTTCATTTTTGACATTTAGCATTGTGACATTTGTCATTTGACACCTTAGACATTTGCCATCTTGAAATTTGTCATTTTTGACACTTTTCATTTTTGACATTTAGCATTGTGACATTTGTCATTTGACATCT
Source organism: Altica lythri (assembly GCA_964028335.1). Lineage (NCBI taxonomy): Eukaryota > Metazoa > Arthropoda > Insecta > Coleoptera > Chrysomelidae > Altica > Altica lythri. Next base: position 7,780,676 of record OZ034800.1, on the reverse strand, counting down.
TTGACATTTGCCATCTTGAAATTTGTCATTTTTGACATTTTTCATGGTGACACTTTTTATTTTTGACATTTAGCATTGTGACATTTGTCATTCGACATCTTGGACATTTGCCATCTTGAAATTTGTCATTTTTGATATTTTTCATGGTGACACTTTTCATTTTTGACATTTAGCATTGTGACATTTGTCATTTGACATCTTTGACATTTGCCATCTTGAAATTTGTCATTTTTGACATTTTTCATGGTGACACTTTTCATTTTTGACATTTAGCATTGTGACATTTGTCATTTGACATTTTTGACATTTGCCATTTTGAAATTTGTTATTTTTGACATTTAGCATTGTGACATTTGTCATTTGACATCTTGGACATTTGCCATCTTGAAATTTGTCATTTTTGACATTTTTCATGGTGACACTTATCATTTTTGACATTTAGCATTGTGACATTTGTCAGTTTTGACATTTGCCATCTTGAAATTTGTCATTTTTGACATTTTTCATGGTGACACTTTTCATTTTTGACATTTAGCATTGTGACATTTGTCATTTGACATCTTTGACATTTGCCATCTTGAAATTTGTTATTTTTGACATTTTTCATGGTGACACTTTTTATTTTTGACATTTAGCATTGTGACATTTGTCATTTGACATCTTTGACATTTGCCATCTTGAAATTTGTCATTTTTGACATTTTTCATGGTGACACTTTTCATTTTTGACATTTAGCATTTTGACATTTGTCATTTGACATCTTTGACATTTGCCATCTTGAAATTTGTCATTTTTGACATTTTTCATGGTGACACTTTTCATTTTTGACATTTAGCATTGTGACATTTGTCATTTGACATTTTTGACATTTGCCATCTTGAAATTTGTCATTTTTGACATTTAGCATTGTGACATTTGTCATTTGACATCTTTGACATTTGCCATCTTGAAATTTGTCATTTTTGACATTTAGCATTGTGACATTTGTCATTTGACATCTTTGATATTTGCCATCTTGAAATTTGTCATTTTTGACATTTTTTATGGCGACACTTTTCATTTTTGACATTTAGCATTGTAACATTTGTCATTTGACATCTTTGACATTTGCTATCTTAAAATTTGTCATTTTTGACATTTTTCATGGTGACACTTTTCATTTTTGACATTTATCATTGTGACATTTGTCATATTCGACATCTTTGACATTTGCCATCTTGAAATTTGTCATTTTTGACATTTTTCATGGTGACACTTTTCATTTTTGACATTTAGCATTGTGACATTTGTCATTTGACATCTTTGACATTTGTCATCTTGAAATTTGTCATTATTGACATTTTTCATGGGGACACTTTTCATTTTTGACATTAAGCATTGTGACATTTGTCATTTGACATCTTTGACATTTGCCATCTTGAAATTTGTCATTTTTGACATTTTTCATGGTGACACTTTTCATTTTTGACATTTAGCATTGTGACATTTGTCATTTGACATCTTTGACATTTGCCATCTTAAAATTTGTCATTTTTGACATTTAGCATTGTGACATTTGTCATTTGACATCTTTGATATTTGCCATCTTGAAATTTGTCATTTTTGACATTTTTTATGGCGACACTTTTCATTTTTGACATTTAGCATTGTAACATTTGTCATTTGACATCTTTGACATTTGCCATCTTGAAATTTGTCATTTTTGACATTTTTCATGGTGACACTTTTCATTTTTGACATTTAGCATTGTGACATTTGTCATTCGACATCTTGGACATTTGCCATCTTGAAATTTGTCATTTTTGATATTTTTCATGGTGACACTTTTCATTTTTGACATTTAGCATTGTGACATTTGTCATTTGACATCTTTGACATTTGCCATCTTGAAATTTGTCATTTTTGACATTTTTCATGGTGACACTTTTCATTTTTGACATTTAGCATTGTGACATTTGTCATTTGACAGTTCTGACATTTGCCATCTTGAAATTTGTCATTTTTGACATTAAGCATTGTGACATTTGTCATTTGACATCTTGGACATTTGCCATCTTGAAATTTGTCATTTTTGACATTTTTCATGGTGACACTTATCATTTTTGACATTTAGCATTGTGACATCTGTCAGTTTTGACATTTGCCATCTTAAAATTTGTCATTTTTGACATTTTTCATGGTGACACTTTTCATTTTTGACATTTAGCATTGTGACATTTGTCATTTGACATCTTTGACATTTGCCATCTTGAAATTTGTCATTTTTGACATTTAGCATTGTGACGTTTGTCATTTGACATCTTGGACATTTGCCATCTTGAAATTTGTCATTTTTGACATTTTTCATGGTGACACTTTTCATTTTTGACATTTAGCATTGTGACATTTGTCATTTGACATCTTGGACATTTGCCATCTTGAAATTTGTCATTTTTGACATTTAGCATTGTGACATTTGTCATTTGACATCTTTGATATTTGCCATCTTGAAATTTGTCATTTTTGACATTTTTCATGGTGACACTTTTCATTTTTGACATTTAGCATTGTGACATTTGTCATTTGACATCTTTGACATTTGCCATCTTGAAATTTGTCATTTTTGACATTTTTCATGGTGACACTTTTCATTTTTGACATTGTAGTGCGTTATTCTTTGAATTTCTTACTTATTTGCGTACACCCCGTAGATTATTCATTTATTACATTTACTAATAACTAGGTCACTATGTTTTTGTTAACGGTGCAATTAAAGCTTAATCGGTAAACATTATTGTTGATAATTGTTATGTTCGAAATGCAAGTTGTAATAATCCCTTTCTGTAAAAATCATTATTAATTTGACAATAGACGAAAGTGAAACTCTGATTGACTTTAATTTCTTCCCTGCTTAAAGAATAAAACATTACATGGCGATCCTGCCAAAGCCTCTAAAGTTCTAAACTAAAGTGTTCATAGTACTCAGTAGAAAGTTAAATGTAGATTAAGTGAATGTTTCTTCTTAACTTCAGATGGGTACTACTAACTCAAAACAAAGTGAAGTTGCGAGCAGTGGTGTAGTTAACTCCAATTTTATCGTGGAAGAAGATGTTATTAAAATTCCGATCGATATAAGGGTAATCATGTATGTTATTACGTTCCTGTTACTAGTCTTAGTAGGAGTACAGCTTAGAAGGAGCTACAGGAGAGGTTTAAAACGAGATATTTTCCGAAGTATGGTTCTGAGGTCGCAAGCTAATGTCGCCGAAGCTTAACCTGAGCTAGAACTGTAGGAAAGAAGATGCTACTACTACTCTACGTTGGATCAGGTATGTGATTTTGTGTACATCGTACATAATGTAAATTGTAGTGATATGCGAACAATTAGTTACCGCACTTGTCGTAATTTTTACAATAATTTATTAGTACCTATAGGTTATTAGGTTAAAGAAAAATCATATTAATTTTAATGTATGTCTTCCGATTGGGAATCGGTCTTTACAAGGTTAACTGACATAAAAACAGTTATAACTAATGAATCTAAAAGGGTTTTGAAGAAATTAGTACCAAAATCAAGTAAAACGAGAGAAGAAGTTTTACAAAACTTAATTTATAACTATAATACATTTATTGGGATAGTAAGTTTAATATTCCCGTCTTTAGATGATAAACAACGTCAGATAGTAATACAATTATTTACAAACGTTAGAGATAGGGTAGTTAGATCATTTACAGTTTTACGTATAAATTATAAAATCCCTACTTCCTCTCTTGAACCTATAAACCCCTCGATAAAAGACGAAGCTATCGAAATTGACTCGGAAGATAGTGACGACGTTGTACAAGACTGTAATTCAGATCAAGACTTGACACCTGACAAAGACTTAAAAATGACTACTTCGGCTACCGACTTTTTTAATTTAGCTAGTAAATTAGTATCCAGTGAATTCGACGGAAACGCAGACAAATTACAAACGTTTTTAGACGCACTGTCACTACTCAATGTAAATTCCACAGGTCACGAGGCAAATGCAGTAGCCTACGTAAAAACTAAGCTTAGCGGTAGAGCTAGAGACTTGATTACTGACAATGAACCGACTTTACTCCAAATTATACAAAAACTTAAAGATGGCATAAAACCTGAAAATTCTAAATCAGTTACCTCTAAACTTCTTAGTCTAAAGCAGTCAAACAGAGACAACTCCAGATACGCTAACGACATTGAACTTTTGGTAGACAAGCTTAAAAGAGCTTATATCAGTGAGGGAGTACCCGCGGATACAGCCGAAAAATATTGCACGGATACCGTTGTTACAGCTATTAAAAACAACTCTAATTCTGAAAAAGTTAGACTAATAATGGAAGCAGGCACTTTTTCTAACACTTGTGAAGCATTAACTAAATTTGTCGGAATCGATGTCTCATATAACGCTAGTGTTCTATATACGGAACGTCAAAATTACAGGGGTAACTTTTCAGGACGCTATAACAATAATCGGCGAGCATGTAGGGCTCATAATAACCATTTTCGCGGCAATCGAAATAGACAATTTCAAGATCAGACAGAAACTACTAACAACGGATACCAATATAGCAATAATAATAATAGTTATAGGGGAAACAGATTTAACCATAGATATTCTAGGGCAAGAGGCAGAGGCAGTAGTTATGTTAGGGCATATAAAGGAAAAACTGACAACACCAGTTGGCAGCAGGAAAACATAGAGTTTCCCCAACAAGGTCCCTTGGGGAATCAGTAAATATTTTCAACGTGGACCTTTCACTTTCTAATTTTGTAATTATTAAAACTCAAATGACGGGTAATCAAAATGTTACCTTGCTTATTGACACAGGGGCAGACATATCTTTCTTCAAAAGAGACAAAATTAAACCTGAGCAAATAGTCAACAGGTCAAATAGCATCCGAATAAAAGGGGTCACAGAAGGTTGTACAAATTCAATTGCATCTACCACGACAAAAGGTTTTCTTAACAACTTCTATGTATATCATGCCTTCCATATAGTGCAGAGTGATTTTCCGATCCCTGTAGATGGTATATTAGGAAGGGACTTCATTATTAAATATAAATGTAAATTAGACTACGATGATTGGACTATTTCTATGCGCATTGGTAGTAATGAAGTAATTTTACCAATTTTTAATAGCCCGTACGACGATATTCTTATCATACCACCTCGTTGCGAAGTCATAAGAAAAGTAGAACAATTACGTAATATAAAGTCGGATGTAGTTATCTCAAACCAAGAATTGGCCCCCGGAGTTTTTATAGCCAGTAGCATTGCATCTATGAACAGCCCATTTATTAAAGTCCTAAATACGACATTGGAAAGTGTGACAATTAAAAACGTTAAAATCGAAACAGAAAACCTAGAAAATTTCAATATATTGCATATATTAGAAAAGTGTGCCAACGACCAACCTAAAACATTATTATTGAAAGAATTAAATTGCGAAATCCCTGAGTTTGCAAAAGCAGATACAATAAATCTATGTCAAAACTATAACGACATTTTTTGTTTAGAAAACGATAGTTTAACAATTAATAATTTTTATAAACAGCAATTTAAAGTAACCGATCAAAATCCAGTCTTTATTAAAAATTACAGAATGCCTCATTCGCAAATTTTGGAAGTAAATAAACAAGTATCAAAAATGTTAAAAGACTCAATTATCGAACCATCCATTTCAAATTACAATAGTCCCATATTACTTGTTCCTAAAAAGTCTGATAACGGAGATAAAAAATGGAGATTAGTTGTCGATTACAGGTTGCTTAATAAAAAACTAGTTGCAGATAAATTTCCGCTACCCAGGATAGATGATATTTTAAACCAATTAGGAAGAGCCAAATACTTTAGTACTTTAGACCTAAAAGCAGGTTTTCATCAAATACCTATTAAGGAAAATTCTCGAAATATCACTTCATTCAGTACAAACTCTGGATCATTTAGATTTACCAGATTACCTTTTGGCCTCAAAGTATCACCAAATTCGTTCGCTCGTATGATGAGTATAGCATTTTCGGGAATAACCCCATAAAAAGCTTTCCTGTACATGGACGATCTAATCGTCATCGGTTGTTCTAAAAATCATCACTTGGTTAATTTAAAAAATGTTTTTGATCTATGTAGAAAATTTTGCCTTAAACTTAACCCAAATAAATGTAAATTTTTTCAAAATAACGTTACGTATCTGGGTCATACTATTACAAGCGAAGGAATTTTACCTGACAAATCAAAGTATGAGATTATAAACAAATACCCTGTACCTACAAATGCCGACGAAGTAAAAAGGTTTATTGCTTTTGTTAATTACTATCGGCGCTTCATTAAAAATTTTGCTGAATTATCAGTCCCACTTAATAAATTAACAAGAAAGAAATCAAAATTTATTTGGAGTGAAGAGTGCCAAAATTCCTTTTTAAAGTTAAAGCAATACCTTTTAGATCCTCAAATACTAAAATATCCCGATTTTGAAAAACAGTTCATTTTAACTACAGATGCCTCTAAACTAGCCTGTGGAGCAATCCTTTCACAAAATTTTAACGGTGTCGAATTACCAATTGCCTATGCGTCGAGGTCCTTTACGAAAGGCGAAATTAACAAGGCCACAATCGAAAAAGAATTAGCTGCCATACACTGGGCAATCAAGTATTTTAGGCCATATCTTTTTGGATATAAATTTTTAGTAAAATCAGACCATAAACCACTTGTCTATTTATTTACGATGAAAGAACCCTTTTCCAAATTAACACGCATGCGTTTAGATCTAGAGGAATATGACTTTGAGATAGAATACATTAAAGGTAAAGATAATGTCGGTGCAGATGCCTTATCTCGTATTCACATAGAAGACCTTAAAAACATTCCTACGACATCTACAAAAATTTTTGCTATAACACGTTCAATGACTAAACATTGTCCAAATACTAAGACGACCATAACGACAAATTCTAAGCTAGAAATTAGGAAACCAAAAATTTTCCAAACCACTGACAACATAACAACTATAAATATCCCTTATTTAAAATTTGAGATTAAGCCAGATTATCTTAGGGTAATCCTGGGACAAAAAGACAAAATCAACGTTGTAGAAACAATATATTTTGCTAATGACAACTTTTCTTTAGAGAAATTGTTGTCTCAGCTTGAAACTTTAGCTAGCAAAAATAAAATTTATAAATTAAAATTAAAAATTAAGGATCCTATATTTACCATGTGCACATTAAATGAGTTTAAAGAAAAGGGAATAAGTATGTTAAAAAATTTAAATATAGTACTATATGATGAACCTACGGTTGTTACAAACAGACACGATAAAGACAGAATTATCACAGAATATCACGACCATCCACTTCTTGGTGGTCACTGCGGACAAAAGAGACTCTTAAAGAAAATTAGAACTAAGTTTCGTTGGAAAAATATGTCTAAGGACGTAGCCAATTATGTAAAATCTTGTCAAAAATGTCAAATAAATAAAATCAAAATTGGCCATAAGGAACCATTGGTAGTCACACCAACGCCTCAACGGCCTTTTGATATTACATGTATAGATACCATAGGGCCATTTCCTGCAACCCCTGATGGAAATTGTTACGCGGTTACAGCTCAATGCGAATTGACAAAATATGTCATTATATCGCCGGTACCTAATAAAGATGCCTTAACTGTCGCATCGGCCATAGTTGATAACTTCATTTTAATTTATGGTCCTATGCGCGAGGTAAGAACCGATATGGGAACCGAATATAAAAACGAAGTGTTAGAACAAGTGTGCAAACTTCTAAATATTCAACAAAAATTCTCCACCGCATATCATCACCAGAGTATAGGTGGCTGTGAGAGAAATCATCGCGTACTTAACGAGTATATTAGAATGTATGTTAATGACGCACACACAGACTGGGACAAGTGGATAAAATTTTATAGTTTTTGTTACAATACCACCCCCAGTATATACCACGACTATACACCATTCGAACTCGTTTTTGGAAAAAGACCGGAACTGACGAACGCACTGACCGACAAAATAGACCCACTGTACAACCCTGACGCCTATTACTTAGAGCTTAAATATCGCTTACAAGTTTCTCACCAAAGGGCTAGAGATTTTTTAATTAAAGCAAAAGAAAAACGTAAAACTGAATATGACCAAAACTCCAAATCCCTCAATTTAAATCCTGGAGATTTAGTAACAATAACAAATGAAAATAGAGCAAAGTTCGATTCTTGGTATAAAGGCCCTTTCACAATCATTAGCTGTGACAATGTAAACTGTAAAGTGAAAAATCTTAAAGACAATAAAATTACGACAGTGCATAAAAACAGAGTGCAACTATACAGTGAAAAAAAAAAAAAACATCAATAGTGCGTGATTCGTATTCGTAAAATAAAAAATAGTGCGTGGTGCGGACTACTATAATTTAATAAAATGTAAACATATTTGTATAATTTAAGTTTAGATGTCATTAATTAAGTAGGTATATAATAATAATTAAGGATAGTAACTATTATCGGGATTTAATATGTATAGTTAGGATAAAAAGGGATCCCTATATAAAAAAAAATAATAGAGTTTTCATTTTCATTGTATTCTTTAATATTGTAAAATATAGTCAGTTATAAAATTTTAAATTGTAATTTCGGCATCACATGTCCCCTATTTTCTGTTGTATTCGAATGAATAAATGATCTTCATTTTTCGGCCGAAATGAAGTTCATTCTTTCAAAAGGGGGAGATGTAGTGCGTTATTCTTTGAATTTCTTACTTATTTGCGTACACCCCGTAGATTATTCATTTATTACATTTACTAATAACTAGGTCACTATGTTTTTGTTAACGGTGCAATTAAAGCTTAATCGGTAAACATTATTGTTGATAATTGTTATGTTCGAAATGCAAGTTGTAATAATCCCTTTCTGTAAAAATCATTATTAATTTGACAATAGACGAAAGTGAAACTCTGATTGACTTTAATTTCTTCCCTGCTTAAAGAATAAAACATTACAACATTTAGCATTGTGACATTTGTCATTTGACATCTTTGAGATTTGCCATCTTGAAATTTGTCATTTTTTACATTTAGCATTGTGACATTTGTCATTTGACATCTTGGACATTTGCCATCTTGAAATTTGTCATTTTTGACATTTTTCATGGTGACACTTATCATTTTTGACATTTAGCATTGTGACATTTGTCAGTTTTGACATTTGCCATCTTGAAATTTGTCATTTTTGACATTTTTCATGGTGACACTTTTCATTTTTGACATTTAGCATTGTGACATTTGTCATTTGACATCTTTGACATTTGCCATCTTGAAATTTGCTATTTTTGACATTTTTCATGGTGACACTTTTCATTTTTGACATTTAGCATTGTGACATTTGTCATTTGACATCTTTGACATTTGTAATCTTGAAATTTGTCATTTTTGACATTTTTCATGGTGACACTTTTCATTTTTGACATTTAGCATTGTGACATTTGTCATTTGACATCTTTGACATTTGCCATCTTGAAATTTGTCATTTTTGACATTTAGCATTGTGACATTTGTCATTTGACATCTTGGACATTTGCTATCTTAAAATTTGTCATTTTTGACATTTTTCATGGTGACACTTTTCATTTTTGACATTTAGCATTGTGACATTTGTCAGTTTTGACATTTGCCATCTTGAAATTTGTCATTTTTGACATTTTTCATGATGACACTTTTCATTTTTGACATTTAGCATTGTGACATTTGTCATTTGACATCTTTGACATTTGCCATCTTGAAATTTGTTATTTTTGACATTTTTCATGGTGACACTTTTCATTTTTGACATTTAGCATTGTGACATTTGTCATTTGACATCTTTGACATTTGCCATCTTGAAATTTGTCATTTTTGACATTTTTCATGGTGACACTTTTCATTTTTGACATTTAGCATTGTGACATTTGTCATTTGACATCTTTGACATTTGCCATCTTGAAATTTGTCATTTTTGACATTTTTCATGGTGACACTTTTCATTTTTGACATTTAGCATTGTGACATTTGTCATTCGACATCTTGGACATTTGCCATCTTGAAATTTGTCATTTTTAATATTTTTCATGGTGACACTTTTCATTTTTGACATTTAGCATTGTGACATTTGTCATTTGACATCTTTGACATTTGCCATCTTGAAATTTGTCATTTTTGACATTTTTCATGGTGACACTTTTCATTTTTGACATTTAGCATTGTGACATTTGTCATTTGACATTTTTGACATTTGCCATCTTGAAATTTGTCATTTTTGACATTTAGCATTGTGACATTTGTCATTTGACATCTTGGACATTTGCCATCTTGAAATTTGTCATTTTTGACATTTTTCATGGTGACACTTATCATTTTTGACATTTAGCATTGTGACATTTGTCAGTTTTGACATTTGCCATCTTGAAATTTGTCATTTTTGACATTTTTCATGGTGACACTTTTCATTTTTGCATTTAGCATTGTGACATTTGTCATTTGACATCTTTGACATTTGCCATCTTGAAATTTGTTATTTTTGACATTTTTCATGGTGACACTTTTTATTTTTGACATTTAGCATTGTGACATTTGTCATTTGACATCTTTGACATTTGCCATCTTGAAATTTGTCATTTTTGACATTTTTCATGGTGACACTTTTCATTTTTGACATTTAGCATTGTGACATTTGTCATTTGACATCTTTGACATTTGCCATCTTGAAATTTGTCATTTTTGACATTTAGCATTGTGACATTTGTCATTTGACATCTTTGATATTTGCCATCTTGAAATTTGTCATTTTTGACATTTTTTATGGCGACACTTTTCATTTTTGACATTTAGCATTGTAACATTTGTCATTTGACATCTTTGACATTTGCCATCTTAAAATTTGTCATTTTTGACATTTTTCATGGTGAAACTTTTCATTTTTGACATTTATCATTGTGACATTTGTCATATTCGACATCTTTGACATTTGCCATCTTGAAATTTGTCATTTTTGACATTTTTCATGGTGACACTTTTCATTTTTGACATTTAGCATTGTGACATTTGTCATTTGACATCTTTGACATTTGTCATCTTGAAATTTGTCATTATTGACATTTTTCATGGGGACACTTTTCATTTTTGACATTAAGCATTGTGACATTTGTCATTTGACATCTTTGACATTTGCCATCTTGAAATTTGTCATTTTTGACATTTTTCATGGTGACACTTTTCATTTTTGACATTTAGCATTGTGACATTTGTCATTTGACATCTTTGACATTTGCCATCTTGAAATTTGTCATTTTTGACATTTAGCATTGTGACATTTGTCATTTGACATCTTTGATATTTGCCATCTTGAAATTTGTCATTTTTGACATTTTTTATGGCGACACTTTTCATTTTTGACATTTAGCATTGTAACATTTGTCATTTGACATCTTTGACATTTGCCATCTTGAAATTTGTCATTTTTGACATTTTTCATGGTGACACTTTTCATTTTTGACATTTAGCATTGTGACATTTGTCATTCGACATCTTGGACATTTGCCATCTTGAAATTTGTCATTTTTGATATTTTTCATGGTGACACTTTTCATTTTTGACATTTAGCATTGTGACATTTGTCATTTGACATCTTTGACATTTGCCATCTTGAAATTTGTCATTTTTGACATTTTTCATGGTGACACTTTTCATTTTTGACATTTAGCATTGTGACATTTGTCATTTGACATTTTTGACATTTGCCATCTTGAAATTTGTCATTTTTGACATTTAGCATTGTGACATTTGTCATTTGACATCTTGGACATTTGCCATCTTGAAATTTGTCATTTTTGACATTTTTCATGGTGACACTTATCATTTTTGACATTTAGCATTGTGACATTTGTCAGTTTTGACATTTGCCATCTTAAAATTTGTCATTTTTGACATTTTTCATGGTGACACTTTTCATTTTTGACATTTAGCATTGTGACATTTGTCATTTGACATCTTTGACATTTGCCATCTTGAAATTTGTCATTTTTGACATTTAGCATTGTGACATTTGTCATTTGACATCTTGGACATTTGCCATCTTGAAATTTGTCATTTTTGACATTTTTCATGGTGACACTTTTCATTTTTGACATTTAGCATTGTGACATTTGTCATTTGACATCTTGGACATTTGCCATCTTGAAATTTGTCATTTTTGACATTTAGCATTGTGACATTTGTCATTTGACATCTTTGATATTTGCCATCTTGAAATTTGTCATTTTTGACATTTTTCATGGTGACACTTTTCATTTTTGACATTTAGCATTGTGACAGTTGTCATTTGACATCTTTGACATTTGCCATCTTGAAATTTGTCATTTTTGACATTTTTCATGGTGACACTTTTCATTTTTGACATTTAGCATTGTGACATTTGTCATTTGACATCTTTGAGATTTGCCATCTTGAAATTTGTCATTTTTTACATTTAGCATTGTGACATTTGTCATTTGACATCTTGGACATTTGCCATCTTGAAATTTGTCATTTTTGACATTTTTCATGGTGACACTTATCATTTTTGACATTTAGCATTGTGACATTTGTCAGTTTTGACATTTGCCATCTTGAAATTTGTCATTTTTGACATTTTTCATGGTGACACTTTTCATTTTTGACATTTAGCATTGTGACATTTGTCATTTGACATCTTTGACATTTGCCATCTTGAAATTTGCTATTTTTGACATTTTTCATGGTGACACTTTTCATTTTTGACATTTAGCATTGTGACATTTGTCATTTGACATCTTTGACATTTGTAATCTTGAAATTTGTCATTTTTGACATTTTTCATGGTGACACTTTTCATTTTTGACATTTAGCATTGTGACATTTGTCATTTGACATCTTTGACATTTGCCATCTTGAAATTTGTCATTTTTGACATTTAGCATTGTGACATTTGTCATTTGACATCTTGGACATTTGCTATCTTAAAATTTGTCATTTTTGACATTTCTCATGGTGACACTTATCATTTTTGACATTTAGCATTGTGACATTTGTCAGTTTTGACATTTGCCATCTTGAAATTTGTCATTTTTGACATTTTTCATGATGACACTTTTCATTTTTGACATTTAGCATTGTGACATTTGTCATTTGACATCTTTGACATTTGCCATCTTGAAATTTGTTATTTTTGACATTTTTCATGGTGACACTTTTCATTTTTGACATTTAGCATTGTGACATTTGTCATTTGACATCTTTGACATTTGCCATCTTGAAATTTGTCATTTTTGACATTTTTCATGGTGACACTTTTCATTTTTGACATTTAGCATTGTGACATTTGTCATTTGACATCTTTGACATTTGCCATCTTGAAATTTGTTATTTCTGACATTTTTCAAGGTGACACTTTTCATTTTTGACATTTAGCATTGTGACATTTGTCATTTGACATCTTTGACATTTGCCATCTTGAAATTTGTCATTTTTGACATTTTTCATGGTGACACTTTTCATTTTTGACATTTAGCATTGTGACATTTGTTATTTGACATCTTTGACATTTGCCATCTTGAAATTTGTCATTTTTGACATTTAGCATTGTGACATTTGTCATTTGACATCTTTGACATTTGCCATCTTGAAATTTGTCATTTTTGACATTTTTCATGGTGACACTTTTCATTTTTGACATTTAGCATTGTGACATTTGTCATATTCGACATCTTTGACATTTGCCATCTTGAAATTTTTCATTTTTGACATTTTTCATGGTGACACTTTTCATTTTTGACATTTAGCATTGTAACATTTGTCATTTGACATCTTTGACATTTGCCATCTTAAAATTTGTCATTATTGACATTTTTCATGGGGACACTTTTAATTTTTGACATTTAGCATTGTGACATTTGTCATTTGACATCTTTGACATTTGACATCTTGAAATTTGTCATTTTTGACATTTTTCATGGTGACACTTTTTATTTTTGACATTTAGCATTGTGACATTTGTCATTTGACATCTTTGACATTTGCCATCTTGAAATTTGTCATTTTTGACATTTTTCACGGTGACACTTTTCATTTTTGACATTTAGCATTGTGACATTTGTCATTCGACATCTTGGACATTTGCCATCTTGAAATTTGTCATTTTTGATATTTTTCATGGTGACACTTTTCATTTTTGACATTTAGCATTGTGACATTTGTCATTTGACATCTTTGACATTTGCCATCTTGAAATTTGTTATTTTTGACATTTTTCATGGTGACACTTTTTATTTTTGACATTTAGCATTGTGACATTTGTCATTTGACACCTTAGACATTTGCCATCTTGAAATTTGTCATTTTTGACACTTTTCATTTTTGACATTTAGCATTGTGACATTTGTCATTTGACATCTTTGACATTTGCCATCTTGAAATTTGTCATTTTTGACATTTTTCATGGTGACACTTTTCATTTTTGACATTTAGCATTGTGACATTTGTCATTCGACATCTTGGACATTTGCCATCTTGAAATTTGTCATTTTTGATATTTTTCATGGTGACACTTTTCATTTTTGACATTTAGCATTGTGACATTTGTCATTTGACATCTTTGACATTTGCCATCTTGAAATTTGTCATTTTTGACATTTTTCATGGTGACACTTTTCATTTTTGACATTTAGCATTGTGACATTTGTCATTTGACATTTTTGACATTTGCCATCTTGAAATTTGTCATTTTTGACATTTAGCATTGTGACATTTGTCATTTGACATCTTGGACATTTGCCATCTTGAAATTTGTCATTTTTGACATTTTTCATGGTGACACTTATCATTTTTGACATTTAGCATTGTGACATTTGTCAGTTTTGACATTTGCCATCTTGAAATTTGTCATTTTTGACATTTTTCATGGTGACACTTTTCATTTTTGACATTTAGCATTGTGACATTTGTCATTTGACATCTTTGACATTTGCCATCTTGAAATTTGTTATTTTTGACATTTTTCATGGTGACACTTTTTATTTTTGACATTTAGCATTGTGACATTTGTCATTTGACATCTTTGACATTTGCCATCTTGAAATTTGTCATTTTTGACATTTTTCATGGTGACACTTTTCATTTTTGACATTTAGCATTGTGACATTTGTCATTTGACATCTTTGACATTTGCCATCTTGAAATTTGTCATTTTTGACATTTAGCATTGTGACATTTGTCATTTGACATCTTTGATATTTGCCATCTTGAAATTTGTCATTTTTGACATTTTTTATGGCGACACTTTTCATTTTTGACATTTAGCATTGTAACATTTGTCATTTGACATCTTTGACATTTGCCATCTTAAAATTTGTCATTTTTGACATTTTTCATGGTGACACTTTTCATTTTTGACATTTAGCATTGTGACATTTGTCATTTGACATCTTTGACATTTGCCATCTTGAAATTTGTTATTTTTGACATTTTTCATGGTGACACTTTTTATTTTTGACATTTAGCATTGTGACATTTGTCATTTGACATCTTTGACATTTGCCATCTTGAAATTTGTCATTTTTGACATTTTTCATGGTGACACTTTTCATTTTTGACATTTAGCATTGTGACATTTGTCATTTGACATCTTTGACATTTGCCATCTTGAAATTTGTCATTTTTGACATTTAGCATTGTGACATTTGTCATTTGACATCTTTGATATTTGCCATCTTGAAATTTGTCATTTTTGACATTTTTTATGGCGACACTTTTCATTTTTGACATTTAGCATTGTAACATTTGTCATTTGACATCTTTGACATTTGCCATCTTAAAATTTGTCATTTTTGACATTTTTCATGGTGACACTTTTCATTTTTGACATTTATCATTGTGACATTTGTCATATTCGACATCTTTGACATTTGCCATCTTGAAATTTGTCATTTTTGACATTTTTCATGGTGACACTTTTCATTTTTGACATTTAGCATTGTGACATTTGTCATTTGACATCTTTGACATTTGTCATCTTGAAATTTGTCATTATTGACATTTTTCATGGGGACACTTTTCATTTTTGACATTAAGCATTGTGACATTTGTCATTTGACATCTTTGACATTTGCCATCTTGAAATTTGTCATTTTTGACATTTTTCATGGTGACACTTTTCATTTTTGACATTTAGCATTGTGACATTTGTCATTTGACATCTTTGACATCTGCCATCTTGAAATTTGTCATTTTTGACATTTTTCACGGTGACACTTTTCATTTTTGACATTTAGCATTGTGACATTTGTCATTTGACATCTTAGACATTTGCCATCTTGAAATTTGTCATTTTTGACACTTTTCATTTTTGACATTTAGCATTGTGACATTTGTCATTTGACATCTTTTACATTTGCCATCTTGAAATTTGTCATTTTTGACATTTTTCATGGTAACACTTTTCATTTTTGACATTTAGCATTGTGACATTTGTCATTTGACATCTTTGACATTTGTCATCTTGAAATTTGTCATTATTGACATTTTTCATGGGGACACTTTTTATTTTTGACATTAAGCATTGTGACATTTGTCATTTGACATCTTTGACATTTGCCATCTTGAAATTTGTCATTTTTGACATTTTTCATGGTGACACTTTTCATTTTTGACATTTAGCATTGTGACATTTGTCATTTGACATCTTTGACATTTGCCATCTTGAAATTTGTCATTTTTGACATTTTTCACGGTGACACTTTTCATTTTTGACAATTAGCATTGTGACATTTGTCATTTGACATCTTAGACATTTGCCATCTTGAAATTTGTCATTTTTGACACTTTTCATTTTTGACATTTAGCATTGTGACATTTGTCATTTGACATCTTTTACATTTGCCATCTTGAAATTTGTCATTTTTGACATTTTTCATGGTAACACTTTTCATTTTTGACATTTAGCATTGTGACATCTGTCATTTGACATCTTGGATATTTGCCATCTTGAAATTTGTCATTTTTGACATTTTTCATGGTGACACTTATCATTTTTGACATTTAGCATTGTGACATTTGTCAGTTTTGACATTTGCCATCTTGAAATTTGTCATTTTTGACATTTTTCACGGTGACACTTTTCATTTTTGACATTTAGCCTTGTGACATTTGTCATTTGACATCTTAGACATTTGCCATCTTGAAATTTGTCATTTTTGACACTTTTTATTTTTGACATTTAGCATTGTGACATTTGTCATTTGTAAACTTTGACATTTGCCATCTTGAAATTTGTCATTTTTGACATTTTTCATGGTGACACTTTTCATTTTTGACATTTAGCATTGTGACATTTGTCATTTGATATCTTGGACATTTGCCATCTTGAAATTTGTCATTTTTAAAATTTTTCATGGTGACACTTATCATTTTTTACATTTAGCATTGTGATATTTGTCAGTTTTGACATTTGCCATCTTGAAATTTGTCATTTTTGACATTTTTCATGGTGACACTTTTCATTTTTGACATTTAGCATTGTGACATTTGTCATTTGACATCTTTGACATTTGCCATCTTGAAATTTGTTATTTTTGACATTTTTCATGGTGACACTTTTCATTTTTGACATTTAGCATTGTGACATTTGTCATTTGACATCTTTGACATTTGCCATCTTGAAATTGGTCATTTTTGACATTTTTCATGGTGACACTTTTCATTTTTGACATTTAGCATTGTGACATTTGTTATTTGACATCTTTGACATTTGCCATCTTAAAATTTGTCATTTTTGACATTTAGCATTGTGACATTTGTCATTTGACATCTTTGATATTTGCCATCTTGAAATTTGTCATTTTTGACATTTTTCATGGTGACACTTTTCATTTTTGACATTTAGCATTGTGACATTTGTCATTTGACATCTTTGACATTTGCTATCTTGAAATTTGTCATTTTTGACATTTTTCATGGTGACACTTTTCATTTTTGACATTAAGCATTGTGACATTTGTCATATTCGACATCTTTGACACTTGCCATCTTGAAATTTGTCATTTTTGACATTTTTCATGGTGACACTTTTCATTTTTGACATTTAGCATTGTGACATTTGTCATTTAACATCTTTGACATTTGCCATCTTGAAATTTGTCATTATTGACATTTTTCATGGGGACACTTTTCATTTTTGACATTTAGCATTGTGACATTTGTCATTTGACATCTTTGACATTTGCCATCTTGAAATTTGTCATTTTTGACATTTTTCATGGTGACACTTTTCATTTTTGACATTTAGCATTGTGACATTTGTCATTTGACATCTTTGACATTTGCCATCTTGAAATTTGTCATTTTTGACATTTTTCACGGTGACACTTTTCATTTTTGACATTTAGCATTGTGACATTTGTCATTTGACATCTTAGACATTTGCCATCTTGAAATTTGTCATTTTTGACACTTTTCATTTTTGACATTTAGCATTGTGACATTTGTCATTTGACATCTTTGACATTTGCCATCTTGAAATTTGTCATTTTTGACATTTTTCATGGTGACACTTTTCATTTTTGACATTTAGCATTGTGACATTTGTCATTTGACATCTTGGACATTTGCCATCTTGAAATTTGTCATTTTTGACATTTTTCATGGTGACACTTATCATTTTTGACATTTAGCATTGTGACATTTGTCAGTTTTGACATTTGCCATCTTGAAATTTGTCATTTTTGACATTTTTCATGGTGACACTTTTCATTTTTGACATTTAGCATTGTGACATTTGTCATTTGACATCTTTGACATTTGCCATCTTGAAATTTGTCATTTTTGACATTTTTCATGGTGACACTTTTCATTTTTGACATTTAGCATTGTGACATTTGTCATTTGACATCTTTGACATTTGCCATCTTGAAATTTGTCATTTTTGACATTTTATGGTGACACTTTTCATTTTTGACATTTAGCATTGTGACATTTGTCATTTGACATCTTTGACATTTGCCATCTTGAAATTTGTTATTTTTGACATTTTTCATGGTGACACTTTTCATTTTTGACATTTAGCATTGTGACATTTGTCATTTGACATCTTTGACATTTGCCATCTTGAAATTTGTCATTTTTGACATTTTTTATGGTGACACTTTTCATTTTTGACATTTAGCATTATGACATTTGTCATTTGACATCTTTGACATTTGCCATCTTGAAATTTGTCATTTTTGACATTTAGCATTGTGACATTTGTCATTTGACATCTTGGACATTTGCCATCTTGAAATTTGTCATTTTTGAGATTTTTCACGGTGACACTTTTCATTTTTGACATTTGTCATTTGACATCTTAGACATTTGCCATCTTGAAATTTGTCATTTTTGACACTTTTCATTTTTGACATTTAGCATTGTGACATTTGTCATTTGACATCTTTTACTTTTGCCATCTTGAAATTTGTCATTTTTGACATTTTTCATGGTAACACTTTTCATTTTTGACATTTAGCATTGTGACATTTGTCATTTGACATCTTGGACATTTGCCATCTTAAAATTTGTCATTTTTGACATTTTTCATGGTGACACTTATCATTTTTGACATTTAGCATTGTGACATTTGTCAGTTTTGACATTTTTTGCCATCTTGAAATTTGTCATTTTTGACATTTTTCACGGTGACACTTTTCATTTTTGACATTTAGCATTGTGACATTTGTCATTTGACATCTTAGACATTTGCCATCTTGAAATTTGTCATTTTTGACACTTTTTATTTTTGACATTTAGCATTGTGACATTTGTCATTTGACAACTTTGACATTTGCCATCTTGAAATTTGTCATTTTTGACATTTTTCATGGTGACACTTTTCATTTTTGACATTTAGCATTGTGACATTTGTCATTTGACATCTTGGACATTTGCCATCTTGAAATTTGTCATGGTGACACTTATCATTTTTGACATTTAGCATTGTGATATTTGTCAGTTTTGACATTTGCCATCTTGAAATTTGTCATTTTTGACATTTTTCATGGTGACACTTTTCATTTTTGACATTTAGCATTGTGACATTTGTCATTTGACATCTTTGACATTTGCCATCTTGAAATTTGTTATTTTTGTCATTTTTCATGGTGACACTTTTCATTTTTGACATTTAGCATTGTGACATTTGTCATTTGACATCTTTGACATTTGCCATTTTGAAATTTGTCATTTTTGACATTTTTCATGGTGACACTTTTCATTTTTGACATTTAGCATTGTGACATTTGTCATTTGACATCTTTGACATTTGCCATCTTAAAATTTGTCATTTTTGACATTTAGCATTGTGACATTTGTCATTTGACATCTTTGATATTTGCCATCTTGAAATTTGTCATTCTTGACATTTTTCATGGTGACACTTTTCATTTTTGACATTTAGCATTGTGACATTTGTCATTTGACATCTTTGACATTTGCCATCTTGAAATTTGTCATTTTTGACATTTTTCATGGTGACACTTTTCATTTTTGACATTAAGCATTGTGACATTTGTCATATTCGACATCTTTGACATTTGCCATCTTGAAATTTGTCATTTTTGACATTTTTCATGGTGACACTTTTCATTTTTGACATTTAGCATTGTGACATTTGTCATTTGACATCTTTGACATTTGCCATCTTGAAATTTGTCATTATTGACATTTTTCATGGGGACACTTTTCATTTTTGACATTTAGCATTGTGACATTTGTCATTTGACATCTTTGACATTTGCCATCTTGAAATTTGTCATTTTTGACATTTTTCATGGTGACACTTTTCATTTTTGACATTTAGCATTGTGACATTTGTCATTTGACATCTTTGACATTTGCCATCTTGAAATTTGTCATTTTTGACATTTTTCACGGTGACACTTTTCATTTTTGACATTTAGCATTATGACATTTGTCATTTGACATCTTAGACATTTGCCATCTTGAAATTTGTCATTTTTGACACTTTTCATTTTTGACATTTAGCATTGTGACATTTGTCATTTGACATCTTTGACATTTGCCATCTTGAAATTTGTCATTTTTGACATTTTTCATGGTGACACTTTTCATTTTTGACATTTAGCATTGTGACATTTGTCATTTGACATCTTGGACATTTGCCATCTTGAAATTTGTCATTTTTGACATTTTTCATGGTGACACTTATCATTTTTGACATTTAGCATTGTAACATTTGTCAGTTTTGACATTTGCCATCTTGAAATTTGTCATTTTTGACATTTTTCATGGTGACACTTTTCATTTTTGACATTTAGCATTGCGACATTTGTCATTTGACATCTTTGACATTTGCCATCTTGAAATTTGTCATTTTTGACATTTTTCATGGTGACACTTTTCATTTTTGACATTTAGCATTGTGACATTTGTCATTTGACATCTTTGACATTTGCCATCTTGAAATTTGTCATTTTTGACATTTTTCATGGTGACACTTTTCATTTTTGACATTTAGCATTGTGACATTTGTCATTTGACATCTTTGACATTTGCCATCTTGAAATTTGTCATTTTTGACATTTTTCATGGTGACACTTTTCATTTTTGACATTTAGCATTGTGACATTTGTCATTTGACATCTTTGACATTTGTCATCTTGAAATTTGTCATTATTGATATTTTTCATGGGTACACTTTTCATTTTTGACATTAAGCATTGTGACATTTGTCATTTGACATCTTTGACATTTGCCATCTTGAAATTTGTCATTTTTGACATTTTTCATGGTGACACTTTTCATTTTTGACATTTAGCATTGTGACATTTGTCATTTGACATCTTTGACATTTGCCATCTTGAAATTTGTCATTTTTGACATTTAGCATTTTGACATTTGTCATTTGACATCTTGGACATTTGCCATCTTGAAATTTGTCATTTTTGACATTTTTCATGATGACACTTATCATTTTTGACATTTAGCATTGTGATATTTGTCAGTTTTGATATTTGCCATCTTGAAATTTGTCATTTTTGACATTTTTCATGGTGACACTTTTCATTTTTGACATTTAGCATTGTGACATTTGTCATTTGACATCTTTGACATTTGCCATCTTGAAATTTGTTATTTTTGACATTTTTCACGGTGACACTTTTCATTTTTGACATTTAGCATTGTGACATTTGTCATTTGACATCTTTGACATTTGCCATCTTGAAATTTGTCATTTTTGACATTTTTCATGGTGACACTTTTCATTTTTGACATTTAGCATTGTGACATTTGTCATTTGACATCTTTGACATTCGCCATCTTAAAATTTGTTATTTTTGACATTTTTCATGGTGACACTTTTCATTTTTGACATTTAGCATTGTGACATTTGTCATTTGACATCTTTGACATTTGCCATCTTGAAATTTGTCATTTTTGACATTTAGCATTGTGACATTTGTCATTTGACATCTTGGACATTTGCCATCTTGAAATTTGTCATTTTTGACATTTTTCATGGTGACACTTATCATTTTTGACATTTAGCATTATGACATTTGTCAGTTTTGACATTTGCCATTTTAAAATTTGTCATTTTTGACATTTTTCATGGTGACACTTTTCATTTTTGACATTTAGCATTGTGACATTTGTCATTTGACATCTTTGACATTTGCCATCTTGAAATTTGTTATTTTTGACATTTTTTATGGTGACACTTTTCATTTTTGACATTTAGCATTGTGACATTTGTCATTTGACATCTTTGACATTTGCCATCTTGAAATTTGTCATTTTTGACATTTTTCATGGTGACA
Source organism: Altica lythri (assembly GCA_964028335.1). Taxonomy (NCBI): domain Eukaryota; kingdom Metazoa; phylum Arthropoda; class Insecta; order Coleoptera; family Chrysomelidae; genus Altica; species Altica lythri. The sequence continues at coordinate 7,757,815 of OZ034800.1, read as the reverse complement.
CTTTTCATTTTTGACATTTAGCATTGTGACATTTGTCATTTGACATCTTTGACATTTGTCATCTTGAAATTTGTCATTATTGATATTTTTCATGGGTACACTTTTCATTTTTGACATTAAGCATTGTGACATTTGTCATTTGACATCTTTGACATTTGCCATCTTGAAATTTGTCATTTTTGACATTTTTCATGGTGACACTTTTCATTTTTGACATTTAGCATTGTGACATTTGTCATTTGACATCTTTGACATTTGCCATCTTGAAATTTGTCATTTTTGACATTTAGCATTTTGACATTTGTCATTTGACATCTTGGACATTTGCCATCTTGAAATTTGTCATTTTTGACATTTTTCATGATGACACTTATCATTTTTGACATTTAGCATTGTGATATTTGTCAGTTTTGATATTTGCCATCTTGAAATTTGTCATTTTTGACATTTTTCATGGTGACACTTTTCATTTTTGACATTTAGCATTGTGACATTTGTCATTTGACATCTTTGACATTTGCCATCTTGAAATTTGTTATTTTTGACATTTTTCACGGTGACACTTTTCATTTTTGACATTTAGCATTGTGACATTTGTCATTTGACATCTTTGACATTTGCCATCTTGAAATTTGTCATTTTTGACATTTTTCATGGTGACACTTTTCATTTTTGACATTTAGCATTGTGACATTTGTCATTTGACATCTTTGACATTCGCCATCTTAAAATTTGTTATTTTTGACATTTTTCATGGTGACACTTTTCATTTTTGACATTTAGCATTGTGACATTTGTCATTTGACATCTTTGACATTTGCCATCTTGAAATTTGTCATTTTTGACATTTAGCATTGTGACATTTGTCATTTGACATCTTGGACATTTGCCATCTTGAAATTTGTCATTTTTGACATTTTTCATGGTGACACTTATCATTTTTGACATTTAGCATTATGACATTTGTCAGTTTTGACATTTGCCATTTTAAAATTTGTCATTTTTGACATTTTTCATGGTGACACTTTTCATTTTTGACATTTAGCATTGTGACATTTGTCATTTGACATCTTTGACATTTGCCATCTTGAAATTTGTTATTTTTGACATTTTTTATGGTGACACTTTTCATTTTTGACATTTAGCATTGTGACATTTGTCATTTGACATCTTTGACATTTGCCATCTTGAAATTTGTCATTTTTGACATTTTTCATGGTGACACTTTTCATTTTTGACATTTAGCATTGTGACATTTGTCATTTGACATCTTTGACATTTGCCATCTTGAAATTTGTTATTTTTGATATTTTTCATGGTGACACTTTTCATTTTTGACATTTAGCATTGTGACATTTGTCATTTGACATCTTTGACATTTGCCATCTTGAAATTTGTCATTTTTGACATTTTTCATGATGACACTTTTCATTTTTGACATTTAGCATTGTGATATTTGTCATTTGACATCTTTGACATTTGCCATCTTAAAATTTGTTATTTTTGACATTTTTCATGGTGACACTTTTCATTTTTGACATTTAGCGTTGTGACATTTTTCATTTGACATCTTTGACATTTCCCATCTTGAAATTTGTCATTTTTGACATTTAGCATTGTGACATTTGTCATTTGACATCTTGGACATTTGCCATCTTGAAATTTGTCATTTTTGACATTTTTCATGGTGACACTTATTATTTTTGACATTTAGCATTGTGACATTTGTCAGTTTTGACATTTGCCATCTTGAAATTTGTCATTTTTGACATTTTTCATGGTGACACTTTTCATTTTTGACTTTTAGCATTGTGACATTTGTCATTTGACATCTTTGACATTTGCCATCTTGAAATTTGTTATTTTTGACATTTTTCATGGTGACACTTTTCATTTTTGACATTTAGCATTGTGACATTTGTCATTTGACATCTTTGACATTTGCCATCTTGAAATTTGTCATTTTTGACATTTTTCATGGTGACACTTTTCATTTTTGACATTTAGCATTGTGACATTTGTCATTTGACATCTTTGACATTTGCCATCTTAAAATTTGTCATTTTTGACATTAAGCATTGTGACATTTGTCATTTGACATCGTGGACATTTGCCATCTTGAAATTTGTCATTTTTGACATTTTTAATGGTGACACTTATCATTTTTGACATTTAGCATTATGACATTTGTCAGTTTTGACATTTGCCATCTTAAAATTTGTCATTTTTGACATTTTTCATGGTGACACTTTTCATTTTTGACATTTAGCATTGTGACATTTGTCATTTGACATCTTTTACATTTGCCATCTTAAAATTGGTTATTTTTGACATTTTTCATGGTGACACTTTTCATTTTTGACATTTAGCATTGTGACATTTGTCATTTGACATCTTGGACATTTGCCATCTTGAAGTTTGTCATTTTTGACATTTTTCATGGTGACACTTATCATTTTTGACATTTAGCATTATGACATTTGTCAGTTTTGACATTTGCCATCTTAAAATTTGTCATTTTTGACACTTTTCATGGTGACACTTTTCATTTTTGACATTTAGCATTGTGACATTTGTCATTTGACATCTTTGACATTTGCCATCTTGAAATTTGTTATTTTTGACATTTTTCATGGTGACACTTTGTATTTTTGACATTTAGCATTGTGACATTTGTCATTTGACATCTTTGACATTTGCCATCTTGAAATTTGTCATTTTTGACATTTTTCATGATGACACTTTTCATTTTTGACATTTAGCATTGTGATATTTGTCATTTGACATCTTTGACATTTGCCATCTTGAAATTTGTTATTTTTGACATTTTTCATGGTGACACTTTTCATTTTTGACATTTAGCATTGTGACATTTTTCATTTGACATCTTTGACATTTGCCATCTTAAAATTTGTCATTTTTGACATTTAGCATTGTGACATTTGTCATTTGACATCTTGGACATTTGCCATCTTGAAATTTGTCATTTTTGACATTTTTCATGGTGACACTTATTATTTTTGACATTTAGCATTGTGACATTTGTCAGTTTTGACATTTGCCATCTTGAAATTTGTCATTTTTGACATTTTTCATGGTGACACTTTTCATTTTTGACTTTTAGCATTGTGACATTTGTCATTTGACATCTTTGACATTTGCCATCTTTAAATTTGTTATTTTTGACATTTTTCATGGTGACACTTTTCATTTTTGACATTTAGCATTGTGACATTTGTCATTTGACATCTTTGACAGTTGCCATCTTGAAATTTGTCATTTTTGACATTTTTCATGGTGACACTTTTCATTTTTGACATTTAGCATTGTGACATTTGTCAGTTTTGACATCTTTGATATTTGCCATCTTAAAATTTGTTATTTTTGACATTTTTTATGGTGACACTTTTCATTTTTGACATTTAGCATTGTGACATTTGTCATTTGACATCTTGAACATTTGCCATCTTGAAATTTGTCATTTTTGACATTTTTCATGGTGACACTTTTCATTTTTGACATTTAGCATTGTGACATTTGTCATTTGACATCTTTGACATTTGCCATCTTGAAATTTGTCATTTTTGACATTTAGCATTGTGACATTTGTCATTTGACATCTTTGACATTTGCCATCTTGAAATTTGTTATTTTTGACATTTTTCTTGGTGACACTTTTCATTTTTGACATTTAGCATTGTGACATTTATCATTTGACATCTTTGACATTTGCCATCTTGAAATTTGTTATTTTTGACATTTTTCATGGTGACACTTATCATTTTTGACATTTAGCATTGTGAAATTTGTCATTTGACATCTTTGACATTTGCCATCTTGAAATTTGTTATTTTTGTCATTTTTCTTGGTGACACTTTTCATTTTTGACATTTAGCTTTGTGACATTTGTCATTTGACATCTTTGACATTTGCCATCTTAAAATTTGTCATTTTTGACATTTAGCATTGTGAAATTTGTCATTTGACATCTTTGACATTTGCCATCTTGAAATTTGTTATTTTTGACATTTTTCTTGGTGACACTTTTCATTTTTGACATTTAGCATTGTGACATTTGTCATTTGACATCTTTGACATTTGCCATCTTGAAATTTGTTATTTTTGACATTTTTCATGGTGACACTTTTCATTTTTGACATTTAGCATTGTGACATTTGTCATTTGACATCTTGGACATTTGCCATCTTGAAATTTGTCATTTTTGACATTTTTCATGGTGACACTTATCATTTTTGACATTTAGCATTATGACATTTGTCAGTTTTGACATTTGTCATCTTAAAATTTGTCATTTTTGACATTTTTCATGGTGACACTTTTCATTTTTGACATTTAGCATTGTGACATTTGTCATTTGACATCTTTGACATTTGCCATCTTGAAATTTGTTATTTTTGACATTTTTCATGGTGACACTTTTCATTTTTGACATTTAGCATTGTGACATTTGTCATTTGACATCTTTGACATTTGCTATCTTGAGATTTGTCATTTTTGACATTTTTCATGATGACACTTTTCATTTTTGACATTTAGCATTGTGATATTTGTCATTTGACTTCTTTGACATTTGCCATCTTGAAATTTGTTATTTTTGACATTTTTCATGGTGACACTTTTCATTTTTGACATTTAGCATTGTGACATTTTTCATTTGACATCTTTGACATTTGCCATCTTGAAATTTGTCATTTTTGACATTTAGCATTGTGAAATTTGTCATTTGACATCTTTGACATTTGCCATCTTGAAATTTGTTATTTTTGTCATTTTTCTTGGTGACACTTTTCATTTTTGACATTTAGCATTGTGACATTTGTCATTTGACATCTTTGACATTTGCCATCTTGAAATTTGTTATTTTTGACATTTTTCATGGTGACACTTTTCATTTTTGACATTTAGCATTGTGACATTTGTCATTTGACATCTTTGACATTTGCTATCTTAAAATTTGTCATTTTTGACATTTTTCATGATGACACTTTTCATTTTTGACATTTAGCATTGTGATATTTGTCATTTGACTTCTTTGATATTTGCCATCTTGAAATTTGTTATTTTTGACATTTTTCATGGTGACACTTTTTATTTTTGACATTTAGCATTGTGACATTTTTCATTTGACATCTTTGACATTTGTCATCTTGAAATTTGTCATTTTTGACATTTAGCATTGTGACATTTGTCATTTGACATCTTGGACATTTTCCATCTTGAAATTTGTCATTTTTGACATTTTTCATGGTGACACTTATTATTTTTGAATTTAGCATTGTGACATTTGTCAGTTTTGACATTTGCCATCTTGAAATTTGTCATTTTTGACATTTTTCATGGTGACACTTTTCATTTTTGACTTTTAGCATTGTGACATTTGTCATTTGACATCTTTGACATTTGCCATCTTGAAATTTGTTATTTTTGACATTTTTCATGGTGACACTTTTCATTTTTGACATTTAGCATTGTGACATTTGTCATTTGACATCTTTGACATTTGCCGTCTTGAAATTTGTCATTTTTGACATTTTTCATGGTGACACTTTTCATTTTTGACATTTAGCATTGTGACATTTGTCATTTGACATCTTTGACATTTGCCATCTTGAAATTTGTTATTTTTGACATTTTTCATGGTGACACTTTTCATTTTTGACATTTAGCATTGTGACATTTGTCATTTGACATCTTGGACATTTGCCATCTTGAAATTTGTCATTTTTGACATTTTTCATGGTGACACTTATCATTTTTGACATTTAGCATTGTGACATTTGTCAGTTTTGACATCTTTGACATTTGCCATCTTGAAATTTGTTATTTTTGACATTTTTTATGGTGACACTTTTCATTTTTGACATTTAGCATTGTGACATTTGTCATTTGACATCTTTGACATTTGCCATCTTAAAATTTGTCATTTTTGACATTTTTTATGGTGACACTCTTCATTTTTGACATTTAGCATTGTGACATTTGTCATTTGACATCTTTGACATTTGCCATCTTGAAATTTGTCATTTTTGACATTTAGCATTGTGACATTTGTCATTTGACATCTTGGACATTTGCCATCTTGAAATTTGTTATTTTTGACATTTTTCATGGTGACACTTATCATTTTTGACATTTAGCATTGTGAAATTTGTCATTTGACATCTTTGACATTTGCCATCTTGAAATTTGTTATTTTTGACATTTTTCTTGGTGACACTTTTCATTTTTGACATTTAGCTTTGTGACATTTGTCATTTGACATCTTTGACATTTGCCATCTTGAAATTTGTCATTTTTGACATTTAGCATTGTGACATTTGTCATTTGACATCTTGGACATTTGCCATCTTGAAATTTTTCATTTTTGACATTTTTCATGGTGACACTTATCATTTTTGACATTTAGCATTGTGACATTTGTCAGTTTTGACATTTGCCATCTTGAAATTTGTCATTTTTGACATTTTTCATGGTGACACTTTTCATTTTTGACATTTAGCATTGTGACATTTGTCATTTGACATCTTTGACATTTGCCATCTTGAAATTTGTTATTTTTGACATTTTTCATGGTGACACTTTTCATTTTTGACATTTAGCATTGTGACATTTGTCATTTGACATCTTTGACATTTGCCATCTTGAAATTTGTCATTTTTGACATTTTTCATGGTGACACTTTTCATTTTTGACATTTAGCATTGTGACATTTGTCATTTGACATCTTTGACATTTGCCATCTTGAAATTTGTCATTTTTGACATTTAGCATTGTGACATTTGTCATTTGACATCTTGGACATTTGCCATCTTGAAATTTGTCATTTTTGACATTTTTCATGGTTACACTTATCATTTTTGACATTTAGCATTATGACATTTGTCAATTTTGACATTTGCCATTTTAAAATTTGTCATTTTTGACATTTTTCATGGTGACACTTTTCATTTTTGACATTTAGCATTGTGACATTTGTCATTTGACATCTTTGACATTTGCCATTTTGAAATTTGTCATTTTTGACATTTTTTATGGTGACACTTTTCATTTTTGACATTTAGCATTGTGACATTTGTCATTTGACATCTTTGACATTTGCCATCTTGAAATTTGTCATTTTTGACATTTAGCATTGTGACATTTGTCATTTGACATCTTGGACATTTGCCATCTTGAAATTTGTTATTTTTGACATTTTTCATGGTGACACTTATCATTTTTGACATTTAGCATTGTGAAATTTGTCATTTGACATCTTTGACATTTGCCATCTTGAAATTTGTTATTTTTGACATTTTTCTTGGTGACACTATTCATTTTTGACATTTAGCTTTGTGACATTTGTCATTTGACATCTTTGACATTTGCAATCTTGAAATTTGTCATTTTTGACATTTAGCATTGTGACATTTGTCATTTGACATCTTGGACATTTGCCATCTTGAAATTTGTCATTTTTGACATTTTTCATGGTGACACTTATCATTTTTGACATTTAGCATTGTGACATTTGTCAGTTTTTTGACATTTGCCATCTTGAAATTTGTCATTTTTGACATTTTTCATGGTGACACTTTTCATTTTTGACATTTAGCATTGTGACATTTGTCATTTGACATCTTTGACATTTGCCATCTTGAAATTTGTTATTTTTGACATTTTTCATGGTGACACTTTTCATTTTTGACATTTAGCATTGTGACATTTGTCATTTGACATCTTTGACATTTGCCATCTTGAAATTTGTCATTTTTGACATTTTTCATGGTGACACTTTTCATTTTTGACATTTAGCATTGTGACATTTGTCATTTGACATCTTTGACATTTGCCATCTTGAAATTTGTCATTTTTGACATTTAGCATTGTGACATTTGTCATTTGACATCTTGGACATTTGCCATCTTGAAATTTGTCATTTTTGACATTTTTCATGGTGACACTTATCATTTTTGACATTTAGCATTATGACATTTGTCAGTTTTGACATTTGCCATTTTAAAATTTGTCATTTTTGACATTTTTCATGGTGACACTTTTCATTTTTGACATTTAGCATTGTGACATTTGTCATTTGACATCTTTGACATTTGCCATCTTGAAATTTGTTATTTTTGACATTTTTCATGGTGACACTTTTCATTTTTGACATTTAGCATTGTGACATTTGTCATTTGACCTCTTTGACATTTGCCATCTTGAAATTTGTCATTTTTGACATTTTTCATGGTGACACCTTTCATTTTTGACATTTAGCATTGTGACATTTGTCATTTGACATCTTTGACATTTGCCATCTTGAAATTTGTTATTTTTGACATTTTTCATGGTGACACTTTTTATTTTTGACATTTAGCATTGTGACATTTGTCATTTGACATCTTTGACATTTGCTATCTTAAAATTTGTCATTTTTGACATTTTTCATGATGACACTTTTCATTTTTGACATTTAGCATTGTGATATTTGTCATTTGACTTCTTTGACATTTGCCATCTTGAAATTTGTTATTTTTGAAATTTTTCATGGTGACACTTTTCATTTTTGACATTTAGCATTGTGACATTTTTCATTTGACATCTTTGACATTTGTCATCTTAAAATTTGTCATTTTTGACATTTAGCATTGTGACATTTGTCATTTGACATCTTGGACATTTTCCATCTTGAAATTTGTCATTTTTGACATTTTTCATGGTGACACTTATTATTTTTGAATTTAGCATTGTGACATTTGTCAGTTTTGACATTTGCCATCTTGAAATTTGTCATTTTTGACATTTTTCATGGTGACACTTTTCATTTTTGACTTTTAGCATTGTGACATTTGTCATTTGACATCTTTGACATTTGCCATCTTGAAATTTGTTATTTTTGACATTTTTCATGGTGACACTTTTCATTTTTGACATTTAGCATTGTGACATTTGTCATTTGACATCTTTGACATTTGCCGTCTTGAAATTTGTCATTTTTGACATTTTTCATGGTGACACTTTTCATTTTTGACATTTAGCATTGTGACATTTGTCATTTGACATCTTTGACATTTGCCATCTTGAAATTTGTTATTTTTGACATTTTTCATGGTGACACTTTTCATTTTTGACATTTAGCATTGTGACATTTGTCATTTGACATCTTGGACATTTGCCATCTTGAAATTTGTCATTTTTGACATTTTTCATGGTGACACTTATCATTTTTGACATTTAGCATTGTGACATTTGTCAGTTTTGACATCTTTGACATTTGCCATCTTGAAATTTGTTATTTTTGACATTTTTTATGGTGACACTTTTCATTTTTGACATTTAGCATTGTGACATTTGTCATTTGACATCTTTGACATTTGCCATCTTAAAATTTGTCATTTTTGACATTTTTTATGGTGACACTCTTCATTTTTGACATTTAGCATTGTGACATTTGTCATTTGACATCTTTGACATTTGCCATCTTGAAATTTGTCATTTTTGACATTTAGCATTGTGACATTTGTCATTTGACATCTTGGACATTTGCCATCTTGAAATTTGTTATTTTTGACATTTTTCATGGTGACACTTATCATTTTTGACATTTAGCATTGTGAAATTTGTCATTTGACATCTTTGACATTTGCCATCTTGAAATTTGTTATTTTTGACATTTTTCTTGGTGACACTTTTCATTTTTGACATTTAGCTTTGTGACATTTGTCATTTGACATCTTTGACATTTGCCATCTTGAAATTTGTCATTTTTGACATTTAGCATTGTGACATTTGTCATTTGACATCTTGGACATTTGCCATCTTGAAATTTTTCATTTTTGACATTTTTCATGGTGACACTTATCATTTTTGACATTTAGCATTGTGACATTTGTCAGTTTTGACATTTGCCATCTTGAAATTTGTCATTTTTGACATTTTTCATGGTGACACTTTTCATTTTTGAGATTTAGCATTGTGACATTTGTCATTTGACATCTTTGACATTTGCCATCTTGAAATTTGTTATTTTTGACATTTTTCATGGTGACACTTTTCATTTTTGACATTTAGCATTGTGACATTTGTCATTTGACATCTTTGACATTTGCCATCTTGAAATTTGTCATTTTTGACATTTTTCATGGTGACACTTTTCATTTTTGACATTTAGCATTGTGACATTTGTCATTTGACATCTTTGACATTTGCCATCTTGAAATTTGTCATTTTTGACATTTAGCATTGTGACATTTGTCATTTGACATCTTGGACATTTGCCATCTTGAAATTTGTCATTTTTGACATTTTTCATGGTTACACTTATCATTTTTGACATTTAGCATTATGACATTTGTCAATTTTGACATTTGCCATTTTAAAATTTGTCATTTTTGACATTTTTCATGGTGACACTTTTCATTTTTGACATTTAGCATTGTGACATTTGTCATTTGACATCTTTGACATTTGCCATTTTGAAATTTGTCATTTTTGACATTTTTTATGGTGACACTTTTCATTTTTGACATTTAGCATTGTGACATTTGTCATTTGACATCTTTGACATTTGCCATCTTGAAATTTGTCATTTTTGACATTTAGCATTGTGACATTTGTCATTTGACATCTTGGACATTTGCCATCTTGAAATTTGTTATTTTTGACATTTTTCATGGTGACACTTATCATTTTTGACATTTAGCATTGTGAAATTTGTCATTTGACATCTTTGACATTTGCCATCTTGAAATTTGTTATTTTTGACATTTTTCTTGGTGACACTATTCATTTTTGACATTTAGCTTTGTGACATTTGTCATTTGACATCTTTGACATTTGCAATCTTGAAATTTGTCATTTTTGACATTTAGCATTGTGACATTTGTCATTTGACATCTTGGACATTTGCCATCTTGAAATTTGTCATTTTTGACATTTTTCATGGTGACACTTATCATTTTTGACATTTAGCATTGTGACATTTGTCAGTTTTTTGACATTTGCCATCTTGAAATTTGTCATTTTTGACATTTTTCATGGTGACACTTTTCATTTTTGACATTTAGCATTGTGACATTTGTCATTTGACATCTTTGACATTTGCCATCTTGAAATTTGTTATTTTTGACATTTTTCATGGTGACACTTTTCATTTTTGACATTTAGCATTGTGACATTTGTCATTTGACATCTTTGACATTTGCCATCTTGAAATTTGTCATTTTTGACATTTTTCATGGTGACACTTTTCATTTTTGACATTTAGCATTGTGACATTTGTCATTTGACATCTTTGACATTTGCCATCTTGAAATTTGTCATTTTTGACATTTAGCATTGTGACATTTGTCATTTGACATCTTGGACATTTGCCATCTTGAAATTTGTCATTTTTGACATTTTTCATGGTGACACTTATCATTTTTGACATTTAGCATTATGACATTTGTCAGTTTTGACATTTGCCATTTTAAAATTTGTCATTTTTGACATTTTTCATGGTGACACTTTTCATTTTTGACATTTAGCATTGTGACATTTGTCATTTGACATCTTTGACATTTGCCATCTTGAAATTTGTTATTTTTGACATTTTTCATGGTGACACTTTTCATTTTTGACATTTAGCATTGTGACATTTGTCATTTGACCTCTTTGACATTTGCCATCTTGAAATTTGTCATTTTTGACATTTTTCATGGTGACACCTTTCATTTTTGACATTTAGCATTGTGACATTTGTCATTTGACATCTTTGACATTTGCCATCTTGAAATTTGTTATTTTTGACATTTTTCATGGTGACACTTTTTATTTTTGACATTTAGCATTGTGACATTTGTCATTTGACATCTTTGACATTTGCTATCTTAAAATTTGTCATTTTTGACATTTTTCATGATAACACTTTTCATTTTTGACATTTAGCATTGTGATATTTGTCATTTGACTTCTTTGACATTTGCCATCTTGAAATTTGTTATTTTTGAAATTTTTCATGGTGACACTTTTCATTTTTGACATTTAGCATTGTGACATTTTTCATTTGACATCTTTGACATTTGTCATCTTAAAATTTGTCATTTTTGACATTTAGCATTGTGACATTTGTCATTTGACATCTTGGACATTTTCCATCTTGAAATTTGTCATTTTTGACATTTTTCATGGTGACACTTATTATTTTTGAATTTAGCATTGTGACATTTGTCAGTTTTGACATTTGCCATCTTGAAATTTGTCATTTTTGACATTTTTCATGGTGACACTTTTCATTTTTGACTTTTAGCATTGTGACATTTGTCATTTGACATCTTTGACATTTGCCATCTTGAAATTTGTTATTTTTGACATTTTTCATGGTGACACTTTTCATTTTTGACATTTAGCATTGTGACATTTGTCATTTGACATCTTTGACATTTGCCGTCTTGAAATTTGTCATTTTTGACATTTTTCATGGTGACACTTTTCATTTTTGACATTTAGCATTGTGACATTTGTCATTTGACATCTTTGACATTTGCCATCTTGAAATTTGTTATTTTTGACATTTTTCATGGTGACACTTTTCATTTTTGACATTTAGCATTGTGACATTTGTCATTTGACATCTTGGACATTTGCCATCTTGAAATTTGTCATTTTTGACATTTTTCATGGTGACACTTATCATTTTTGACATTTAGCATTGTGACATTTGTCAGTTTTGACATCTTTGACATTTGCCATCTTGAAATTTGTTATTTTTGACATTTTTTATGGTGACACTTTTCATTTTTGACATTTAGCATTGTGACATTTGTCATTTGACATCTTTGACATTTGCCATCTTAAAATTTGTCATTTTTGACATTTTTTATGGTGACACTCTTCATTTTTGACATTTAGCATTGTGACATTTGTCATTTGACATCTTTGACATTTGCCATCTTGAAATTTGTCATTTTTGACATTTAGCATTGTGACATTTGTCATTTGACATCTTGGACATTTGCCATCTTGAAATTTGTTATTTTTGACATTTTTCATGGTGACACTTATCATTTTTGACATTTAGCATTGTGAAATTTGTCATTTGACATCTTTGACATTTGCCATCTTGAAATTTGTTATTTTTGACATTTTTCTTGGTGACACTTTTCATTTTTGACATTTAGCTTTGTGACATTTGTCATTTGACATCTTTGACATTTGCCATCTTGAAATTTGTCATTTTTGACATTTAGCATTGTGACATTTGTCATTTGACATCTTGGACATTTGCCATCTTGAAATTTTTCATTTTTGACATTTTTCATGGTGACACTTATCATTTTTGACATTTAGCACTGTGACATTTGTCAGTTTTGACATTTGCCATCTTGAAATTTGTCATTTTTGACATTTTTCATGGTGACACTTTTCATTTTTGAGATTTAGCATTGTGACATTTGTCATTTGACATCTTTGACATTTGCCATCTTGAAATTTGTTATTTTTGACATTTTTCATGGTGACACTTTTCATTTTTGACATTTAGCATTGTGACATTTGTCATTTGACATCTTTGACATTTGCCATCTTGAAATTTGTCATTTTTGACATTTTTCATGGTGACACTTTTCATTTTTGACATTTAGCATTGTGACATTTGTCATTTGACATCTTTGACATTTGCCATCTTGAAATTTGTCATTTTTGACATTTAGCATTGTGACATTTGTCATTTGACATCTTGCACATTTGCCATCTTGAAATTTGTCATTTTTGACATTTTTCATGGTTACACTTATCATTTTTGACATTTAGCATTATGACATTTGTCAGTTTTGACATTTGCCATTTTAAAATTTGTCATTTTTGACATTTTTCATAGTGACACTTTTCATTTTTGACATTTAGCATTGTGACATTTGTCATTTGACATCTTTGACATTTGCCATCTTGAAATTTGTCATTTTTGACATTTTTTATGGTGACACTTTTCATTTTTGACATTTAGCATTGTGACATTTGTCATTTGACATCTTTGACATTTGCCATCTTGAAATTTGTCATTTTTGACATTTAGCATTGTGACATTTGTCATTTGACATCTTGGACATTTGCCATCTTGAAATTTGTTATTTTTGACATTTTTCATGGTGACACTTATCATTTTTGACATTTAGCATTGTGAAATTTGTCATTTGACATCTTTGACATTTGCCATCTTGAAATTTGTTATTTTTGACATTTTTCTTGGTGACACTTTTCATTTTTGACATTTAGCTTTGTGACATTTGTCATTTGACATCTTTGACATTTGCAATCTTGAAATTTGTCATTTTTGACATTTAGCATTGTGACATTTGTCATTTGACATCTTGGACATTTGCCATCTTGAAATTTGTCATTTTTGACATTTTTCATGGTGACACTTATCATTTTTGACATTTAGCATTGTGACATTTGTCAGTTTTGACATTTGCCATCTTGAAATTTGTCATTTTTGACATTTTTCATGGTGACACTTTTCATTTTTGACATTTAGCATTGTGACATTTGTCATTTGACATCTTTGACATTTGCCATCTTGAAATTTGTTATTTTTGACATTTTTCATGGTGACACTTTTCATTTTTGACATTTAGCATTGTGACATTTGTCATTTGACATCTTTGACATTTGCCATCTTGAAATTTGTCATTTTTGACATTTTTCATGGTGACACTTTTCATTTTTGACATTTAGCATTGTGACATTTGTCATTTGACATCTTTGACATTTGCCATCTTGAAATTTGTCATTTTTGACATTTAGCATTGTGACATTTGTCATTTGACATCTTGGACATTTGCCATCTTGAAATTTGTCATTTTTGACATTTTTCATGGTGACACTTATCATTTTTGACATTTAGCATTATGACATTTGTCAGTTTTGACATTTGCCATTTTAAAATTTGTCATTTTTGACATTTTTCATGGTGACACTTTTCATTTTTGACATTTAGCATTGTGACATTTGTCATTTGACATCTTTGACATTTGCCATCTTGAAATTTGTTATTTTTGACATTTTTCATGGTGACACTTTTCATTTTTGACATTTAGCATTGTGACATTTGTCATTTGACCTCTTTGACATTTGCCATCTTGAAATTTGTCATTTTTGACATTTTTCATGGTGACACTTTTCATGGTGACACTTTTCATTTTTGACATTTAGCATTGTGACATTTGTCATTTGACATCTTTGACATTTGCCATCTTGAAATTTGTTATTTTTGACATTTTTCATGATGACACTTTTTATTTTTGACATTTAGCATTGTGACATTTGTCATTTACATCTTTGACATTTGCCATCTTGAAATTTGTCATTTTTGACATTTTTCATGATGACACTTTTCATTTTTGACATTTAGCATTGTGATATTTGTCATTTGACATCTTTGACATTTGCCATCTTGAAATTTGTTATTTTTGACATTTTTCATGGTGACACTTTTCATTTTTGACATTTAGCATTGTGACATTTTTCATTTGACATCTTTGACATTTGCCATC
Organism: Altica lythri; assembly: GCA_964028335.1. Classification (NCBI taxonomy): domain Eukaryota; kingdom Metazoa; phylum Arthropoda; class Insecta; order Coleoptera; family Chrysomelidae; genus Altica; species Altica lythri. Next base: position 7,742,282 of record OZ034800.1, on the reverse strand, counting down.
TTTGACATTTGCCATCTTGAAATTGGTCATTTTTGACATTTAGCATTGTGACATTTGTCATTTGACATCTTGGACATTTGCCATCTTGAAATTTGTCATTTTTGACATTTTTCAGGGTGACACTTATTATTTTTGACATTTAGCATTGTGACATTTGTCAGTTTTGACATTTGCCATCTTGAAATTTGTCATTTTTGACATTTTTCATGGTGACACTTTTCATTTTTGACTTTTAGCATTGTGACATTTGTCATTTGACATCTTTGACATTTGCCATCTTGAAATTTGTTATTTTTGACATTTTTCATGGTGACACTTTTCATTTTTGACATTTAGCATTGTGACATTTGTCATTTGACATCTTTGACATTTGCCATCTTGAAATTTGTCATTTTTGACATTTTTCATGGTGACACTTTTCATTTTTGACATTTAGCATTGTGACATTTGTCATTTGACATCTTTGACATTTGCCATCTTGAAATTTGTCATTTTTGACATTAAGCATTGTGACATTTGTCATTTGACATCGTGGACATTTGCCATCTTGAAATTTGTCATTTTTGACATTTTTCATGGTGACACTTATCATTTTTGACATTTAGCATTATGACATTTGTCAGTTTTGACATTTGCCATCTTAAAATTTGTCATTTTTGACATTTTTCATGGTGACACTTTTCATTTTTGACATTTAGCATTGTGACATTTGTCATTTGACATCTTTAACATTTGCCATCTTGAAATTTGTTATTTTTGACATTTTTCATGGTGACACTTTTCATTTTTGACATTTAGCATTGTGACATTTGTCATTTGACATCTTGGACATTTGCCATCTTGAAATTTGTCATTTTTGACATTTTTCATGGTGACACTTATCATTTTTGACATTTAGCATTATGAGATTTGTCAGTTTTGACATTTGCCATCTTAAAATTTGTCATTTTTGACATTTTTCATGGTAACACTTTTCATTTTTGACATTTAGCATTGTGACATTTGTCATTTGACATCTTTGACATTTGCCATCTTGAAATTTGTTATTTTTGACATTTTTCATGGTGACACTTTTCATTTTTGACATTTAGCATTGTGACATTTGTCATTTGACATCTTTGACATTTGCCATCTTGAAATTTGTCATTTTTGACATTTAGCATTGTGACATTTGTCATTTGACATCTTGGACATTCGCCATCTTGAAATTTGTCATTTTTGACATTTTTCATGGTGACACTTATCATTTTGGACAATTAGCATTATGACATTTGTCAGTTTTGACATTTGCCATTTTAAAATTTGTCATTTTTGACATTTTTCATGGTGACACTTTTCATTTTTGACATTTAGCATTGTGACATTTGTCATTTGACATCTTTGACATTTGCCATCTTGAAATTTGTTATTTTTGACATTTTTCATGGTGACACTTTTCATTTTTGACATTTAGCATTGTGACATTTGTCATTTGACCTCTTTGACATTTGCCATCTTGAAATTTGTCATTTTTGACATTTTTCATGGTGACACTTTTCATTTTTGACATTTAGCATTGTGACATTTGTCATTTGACATCTTTGACATTTGCCATCTTGAAATTTGTTATTTTTGACATTTTTCATGGTGACACTTTTCATTTTTGACATTTAGCATTGTGACATTTGTCATTTGACATCTTTGACATTTGCCATCTTGAAATTTGTCATTTTTGACATTTTTCATGATGACACTTTTCATTTTTGACATTTAGCATTGTGACATTTGACATCTTTGACATTTGCCATCTTGAAATTTGTCATTTTTGACATTTTTCATGGTGACACTTTTCATTTTTGACATTTAGCATTGTGACATTTGTCCTTTGACATCTTTGACATTTGCCATCTTGAAATTTGTCATTATTGACATTTTTCATGGGGACACTTTTCATTTTTGACATTTAGCATTGTTACATTTGTCATTTGACATCTTTGACATTTGCCATCTTGAAATTTGTCATTTTTGACATTTTTCATGGTGACACTTTTCATTTTTGACATTTAGCATTGTTACATTTGTCATTTGACATCTTTGACATTTGCCATCTTGAAATATGTTATTTTTGACATTTTTCATGGTGACACTTATCATTTTTGACATTTAGCATTGTGAAATTTGTCATTTGACATCTTTGACATTTGCCATCTTGAAATTTGTTATTTTTGACATTTTTCTTGGTGACACTATTCATTTTTGACATTTAGCTTTGTGACATTTGTCATTTGACATCTTTGACATTTGCAATCTTGAAATTTGTCATTTTTGACATTTAGCATTGTGACATTTGTCATTTGACATCTTGGACATTTGCCATTTTGAAATTTGTCATTTTTGACATTTTTCATGGTGACACTTATCATTTTTGACATTTAGCATTGTGACATTTGTCAGTTTTGACATTTGCCATCTTGAAATTTGTCATTTTTGACATTTTTCATGGTGACACTTTTCATTTTTGACATTTAGCATTGTGACATTTGTCATTTGACATCTTTGACATTTGCCATCTTGAAATTTGTTATTTTTGACATTTTTCATGGTGACACTTTTCATTTTTGACATTTAGCATTGTGACATTTGTCATTTGACATCTTTGACATTTGCTATCTTGAAATTTGTCATTTTTGACATTTTTCATGGTGACACTTTTCATTTTTGACATTTAGCATTGTGACATTTGTCATTTGACATCTTTGACATTTGCCATCTTGAAATTTGTCATTTTTGACATTTAGCATTGTGACATTTGTCATTTGACATCTTGGACATTTGCCATCTTGAAATTTGTCATTTTTGACATTTTTCATGGTGACACTTATCATTTTTGACATTTAGCATTATGACATTTGTCAGTTTTGACATTTGCCATTTTAAAATTTGTCATTTTTGACATTTTTCATGGTGACACTTTTCATTTTTGACATTTAGCATTGTGACATTTGTCATTTGACATCTTTGACATTTGCCATCTTGAAATTTGTTATTTTTGACATTTTTCATGGTGACACTTTTCATTTTTGACATTTAGCATTGTGACATTTGTCATTTGACCTCTTTGACATTTGCCATCTTGAAGTTTGTCATTTTTGACATTTTTCATGGTGACACTTTTCATTTTTGACATTTAGCATTGTGACATTTGTCATTTGACATCTTTGACATTTGCCATCTTGAAATTTGTTATTTTTGACATTTTTCATGGTGACACTTTTTATTTTTGACATTTAGCATTGTGACATTTGTCATTTGACATCTTTGACATTTGCTATCTTAAAATTTGTCATTTTTGACATTTTTCATGATGACACTTTTCATTTTTGACATTTAGCATTGTGATATTTGTCATTTGACTTCTTTGACATTTGCCATCTTGAAATTTGTTATTTTTGAAATTTTTCATGGTGACACTTTTCATTTTTGACATTTAGCATTGTGACATTTTTCATTTGACATCTTTGACATTTGTCATCTTGAAATTTGTCATTTTTGACATTTAGCATTGTGACATTTGTCATTTGACATCTTGGACATTTTCCATCTTGAAATTTGTCATTTTTGACATTTTTCATGGTGACACTTATTATTTTTGAATTTAGCATTGTGACATTTGTCAGTTTTGACATTTGCCATCTTGAAATTTGTCATTTTTGACATTTTTCATGGTGACACTTTTCATTTTTGACTTTTAGCATTGTGACATTTGTCATTTGACATCTTTGACATTTGCCATCTTGAAATTTGTTATTTTTGACATTTTTCATGGTGACACTTTTCATTTTTGACATTTAGCATTGTGACATTTGTCATTTGACATCTTTGACATTTGCCGTCTTGAAATTTGTCATTTTTGACATTTTTCATGGTGACACTTTTCATTTTTGACATTTAGCATTGTGACATTTGTCATTTGACATCTTTGACATTTGCCATCTTGAAATTTGTTATTTTTGACATTTTTCATGGTGACACTTTTCATTTTTGACATTTAGCATTGTGACATTTGTCATTTGACATCTTGGACATTTGCCATCTTGAAATTTGTCATTTTTGACATTTTTCATGGTGACACTTATCATTTTTGACATTTAGCATTGTGACATTTGTCAGTTTTGACATCTTTGACATTTGCCATCTTGAAATTTGTTATTTTTGACATTTTTTATGGTGACACTTTTCATTTTTGACATTTAGCATTGTGACATTTGTCATTTGACATCTTTGACATTTGCCATCTTAAAATTTGTCATTTTTGACATTTTTTATGGTGACACTCTTCATTTTTGACATTTAGCATTGTGACATTTGTCATTTGACATCTTTGACATTTGCCATCTTGAAATTTGTCATTTTTGACATTTAGCATTGTGACATTTGTCATTTGACATCTTGGACATTTGCCATCTTGAAATTTGTTATTTTTGACATTTTTCATGGTGACACTTATCATTTTTGACATTTAGCATTGTGAAATTTGTCATTTGACATCTTTGACATTTGCCATCTTGAAATTTGTTATTTTTGACATTTTTCTTGGTGACACTTTTCATTTTTGACATTTAGCTTTGTGACATTTGTCATTTGACATCTTTGACATTTGCCATCTTGAAATTTGTCATTTTTGACATTTAGCATTGTGACATTTGTCAGTTTTGACATTTGCCATCTTGAAATTTGTCATTTTTGACATTTTTCATGGTGACACTTTTCATTTTTGACATTTAGCATTGTGACATTTGGCATTTGACATCTTTGACATTTGCCATCTTGAAATTTGTTATTTTTGACATTTTTCATGGTGACACTTTTCATTTTTGACATTTAGCATTGTGACATTTGTCATTTGACATCTTTGACATTTGCCATCTTGAAATTTGTCATTTTTGACATTTTTCATGGTGACACTTTTCATTTTTGACATTTAGCATTGTGACATTTGTCATTTGACATCTTTGACATTTGCCATCTTGAAATTTGTCATTTTTGACATTTAGCATTGTGACATTTGTCATTTGACATCTTGCACATTTGCCATCTTGAAATTTGTCATTTTTGACATTTTTCATGGTTACACTTATCATTTTTGACATTTAGCATTATGACATTTGTCAGTTTTGACATTTGCCATTTTAAAATTTGTCATTTTTGACATTTTTCATAGTGACACTTTTCATTTTTGACATTTAGCATTGTGACATTTGTCATTTGACATCTTTGACATTTGCCATCTTGAAATTTGTCATTTTTGACATTTTTTATGGTGACACTTTTCATTTTTGACATTTAGCATTGTGACATTTGTCATTTGACATCTTTGACATTTGCCATCTTGAAATTTGTCATTTTTGACATTTAGCATTGTGACATTTGTCATTTGACATCTTGGACATTTGCCATCTTGAAATTTGTTATTTTTGACATTTTTCATGGTGACACTTATCATTTTTGACATTTAGCATTGTGAAATTTGTCATTTGCCATCTTGAAATTTGTTATTTTTGACATTTTTCTTGGTGACACTTTTCATTTTTGACATTTAGCTTTGTGACATTTGTCATTTGACATCTTTGACATTTGCAATCTTGAAATTTGTCATTTTTGACATTTAGCATTGTGACATTTGTCATTTGACATCTTGGACATTTGCCATCTTGAAATTTGTCATTTTTGACATTTTTCATGGTGACACTTATCATTTTTGACATTTAGCATTGTGACATTTGTCAGTTTTGACATTTGCCATCTTGAAATTTGTCATTTTTGACATTTTTCATGGTGACACTTTTCATTTTTGACATTTAGCATTGTGACATTTGTCATTTGACATCTTTGACATTTGCCATCTTGAAATTTGTTATTTTTGACATTTTTCATGGTGACACTTTTCATTTTTGACATTTAGCATTGTGACATTTGTCATTTGACATCTTTGACATTTGCCATCTTAAAATTTGTCATTTTTGACATTTTTCATGGTGACACTTTTCATTTTTGACATTTAGCATTGTGACATTTGTCATTTGACATCTTTGACATTTGCCATCTTGAAATTTGTCATTTTTGACATTTAGCATTGTGACATTTGTCATTTGACATCTTGGACATTTGCCATCTTGAAATTTGTCATTTTTGACATTTTTCATGGTGACACTTATCATTTTTGACATTTAGCATTATGACATTTGTCAGTTTTGACATTTGCCATTTTAAAATTTGTCATTTTTGACATTTTTCATGGTGACACTTTTCATTTTTGACATTTAGCATTGTGACATTTGTCATTTGACATCTTTGACATTTGCCATCTTGAAATTTGTTATTTTTGACATTTTTCATGGTGACACTTTTCATTTTTGACATTTAGCATTGTGACATTTGTCATTTGACCTCTTTGACATTTGCCATCTTGAAATTTGTCATTTTTGACATTTTTCATGGTGACACTTTTCATGGTGACACTTTTCATTTTTGACATTTAGCATTGTGACATTTGTCATTTGACATCTTTGACATTTGCCATCTTGAAATTTGTTATTTTTGACATTTTTCATGGTGACACTTTTTATTTTTGACATTTAGCATTGTGACATTTGTCATTTACATCTTTGACATTTGCCATCTTGAAATTTGTCATTTTTGACATTTTTCATGATGACACTTTTCATTTTTGACATTTAGCATTGTGATATTTGTCATTTGACATCTTTGACATTTGCCATCTTGAAATTTGTTATTTTTGACATTTTTCATGGTGACACTTTTCATTTTTGACATTTAGCATTGTGACATTTTTCATTTGACATCTTTGACATTTGCCATCTTTGACATTTGCCATCTTGAAATTGGTCATTTTTGACATTTAGCATTGTGACATTTGTCATTTGACATCTTGGACATTTGCCATCTTGAAATTTGTCATTTTTGACATTTTTCAGGGTGACACTTATTATTTTTGACATTTAGCATTGTGACATTTGTCAGTTTTGACATTTGCCATCTTGAAATTTGTCATTTTTGACATTTTTCATGGTGACACTTTTCATTTTTGACTTTTAGCATTGTGACATTTGTCATTTGACATCTTTGACATTTGCCATCTTGAAATTTGTTATTTTTGACATTTTTCATGGTGACACTTTTCATTTTTGACATTTAGCATTGTGACATTTGTCATTTGACATCTTTGACATTTGCCATCTTGAAATTTGTCATTTTTGACATTTTTCATGGTGACACTTTTCATTTTTGACATTTAGCATTGTGACATTTGTCATTTGACATCTTTGACATTTGCCATCTTGAAATTTGTCATTTTTGACATTAAGCATTGTGACATTTGTCATTTGACATCGTGGACATTTGCCATCTTGAAATTTGTCATTTTTGACATTTTTCATGGTGACACTTATCATTTTTGACATTTAGCATTATGACATTTGTCAGTTTTGACATTTGCCATCTTAAAATTTGTCATTTTTGACATTTTTCATGGTGACACTTTTCATTTTTGACATTTAGCATTGTGACATTTGTCATTTGACATCTTTAACATTTGCCATCTTGAAATTTGTTATTTTTGACATATTTCATGGTGACACTTTTCATTTTTGACATTTAGCATTGTGACATTTGTCATTTGACATCTTGGACATTTGCCATCTTGAAATTTGTCATTTTTGACATTTTTCATGGTGACACTTATCATTTTTGACATTTAGCATTATGAGATTTGTCAGTTTTGACATTTGCCATCTTAAAATTTGTCATTTTTGACATTTTTCATGGTAACACTTTTCATTTTTGACATTTAGCATTGTGACATTTGTCATTTGACATCTTTGACATTTGCCATCTTGAAATTTGTTATTTTTGACATTTTTCATGGTGACACTTTTCATTTTTGACATTTAGCATTGTGACATTTGTCATTTGACATCTTTGACATTTGCCATCTTGAAATTTGTCATTTTTGACATTTAGCATTGTGACATTTGTCATTTGACATCTTGGACATTCGCCATCTTGAAATTTGTCATTTTTGACATTTTTCATGGTGACACTTATCATTTTGGACAATTAGCATTATGACATTTGTCAGTTTTGACATTTGCCATTTTAAAATTTGTCATTTTTGACATTTTTCATGGTGACACTTTTCATTTTTGACATTTAGCATTGTGACATTTGTCATTTGACATCTTTGACATTTGCCATCTTGAAATTTGTTATTTTTGACATTTTTCATGGTGACACTTTTCATTTTTGACATTTAGCATTGTGACATTTGTCATTTGACCTCTTTGACATTTGCCATCTTGAAATTTGTCATTTTTGACATTTTTCATGGTGACACTTTTCATTTTTGACATTTAGCATTGTGACATTTGTCATTTGACATCTTTGACATTTGCCATCTTGAAATTTGTTATTTTTGACATTTTTCATGGTGACACTTTTCATTTTTGACATTTAGCATTGTGACATTTGTCATTTGACATCTTTGACATTTGCCATCTTGAAATTTGTCATTTTTGACATTTTTCATGATGACACTTTTCATTTTTGACATTTAGCATTGTGATATTTGTCATTTGACATCTTTGACATTTGCCATCTTGAAATTTGTTATTTTTGACATTTCTCATGGTGACACTTTTCATTTTTGACATTTAGCATTGTGACATTTTTCATTTGACATCTTTGACATTTGCCATCTTTGACATTTGCCATCTTTGACATTTGCCATCTTGAAATTTGTCATTTTTGACATTTAGCATTGTGACATTTGTCATTTGACATCTTGGACATTGAAATTTGTCATTTTTGACATTTTTCATGGTGACACTTATTATTTTTGACATTTAGCATTGTGACATTTGTCAGTTTTGACATTTGCCATCTTGAAATTTGTCATTTTTGACATTTTTCATGGTGACACTTTTCATTTTTGACTTTTAGCATTGTGACATTTGTCATTTGACATCTTTGACATTTGCCATCTTGAAATTTGTTATTTTTGACATTTTATGGTGACACTTTTCATTTTTGACATTTAGCATTGTGACAATTGTCATTTGACATCTTTGACATTTGCCATCTTGAAATTTGTCATTTTTGACATTTTTCATGGTGACACTTTTCATTTTTGACATTTAGCATTGTGACATTTGACATCTTTGACATTTTCCATCTTGAAATTTGTCATTTTTGACATTTTTCATGGTGACACTTTTCATTTTTGACATTTAGCATTGTGACATTTGTCCTTTGACATCTTTGACATTTGCCATCTTGAAATTTGTCATTATTGACATTTTTCATGGGGACACTTTTCATTTTTGACATTTAGCATTGTTACATTTGTCATTTGACATCTTTGATATTTGCCATCTTGAAATTTGTCATTTTTGACATTTTTCATGGTGACACTTTTCATTTTTGACATTTAGCATTGTGACATTTGTCATTTGACATCTTTGACATTTGCCATCTTGAAATTTGTCATTTTTGACATTTTTCACGTTGACACTTTTCATTTTTGACATTTAGCATTGTGACATTTGTCATTTGACATTTTAGACATTTGCCATCTTTAAATTTGTCATTTTTGACACTTTTTATTTTTGACATTTAGCATTGTGACATTTGTCATTTGACATCTTTGACATTTGCCATTTTGAAATTTGTCATTTTTGACATTTAGCATTGTGACATTTGTCATTTGACATCTTTGATATTTGCCATCTTGAAATTTGTCATTTTTGACATTTTTCATGGTGACACTTTTCATTTTTGACATTTAGCATTGTGACATTTGACATCTTTGACATTTGCCATCTTGAAATTTGTCATTTTTGACATTTTTCATGGTGACACTTTTCATTTTTGACATTTAGCATTGTGACATTTGTCCTTTGACATCTTTGACATTTGCCATCTTGAAATTTGTCATTATTGACATTTTTCATGGGGACACTTTTCATTTTTGACATTTAGCATTGTTACATTTGTCATTTGACATCTTTGACATTTGCCATCTTGAAATTTGTCATTTTTGACATTTTTCATGGTGACACTTTTCATTTTTGACATTTAGCATTGTGACATTTGTCATTTGACATCTTTGACATTTGCCATCTTGAAATTTGTCATTTTTGACATTTTTCACGGTGACACTTTTCATTTTTGACATTTAGCATTGTGACATTTGTCATTTGACATTTTAGACATTTGCCATCTTTAAATTTGTCATTTTTGACACTTTTTATTTTTGACATTTAGCATTGTGACATTTGTCATTTGACATCTTTGACATTTGCCATCTTGAAATTTGTCATTTTTGACATTTTTCATGGTGACACTTTTCATTTTTGACATTTAGCATTGTGACATTTGTCATTTGACATCTTTGACATTTGCCATCTTGAAATTTGTCATTTTTGACATTTTTCACGGTGACACTTTTCATTTTTGACATTTAGCATTGTGACATTTGTCATTTGACATCTTAGACATTTGCCATCTTTAAATTTGTCATTTTTGACACTTTTTATTTTTGATATTTAGCATTGTGACATTTGCCATTTTGAAATTTGTCATTATTGACATTTTTCATGGGGACACTTTTCATTTTTGACATTTAGCATTGTGACATTTGTCATTTGACATCTTTGACATTTGCCATCTTGAAATTTGTCATTTTTGACATTTTTCATGGTGACACTTTTCATTTTTGACATTTAGCATTGTGACATTTGTCATTTGACATCTTTGACATTTGCCATCTTGAAATTTGTCATTTTTGACATTTTTCACGGTGACACTTTTCATTTTTGACATTTAGCATTGTGACATTTGTCATTTGACATCTTAGACATTTGCCATCTTCAAATTTGTCATTTTTGACACTTTTTATTTTTGACATTTAGCATTGTGACATTTGTCATTTGACATCTTTGACATTTGCCATCTTGAAATTTGTCATTTTTGACATTTTTCATGGTGACACTTTTCATTTTTGACATTTAGCATTGTGACATTTGTCATTTGACATCTTGGACATTTGCCATCTTGAAATTTGTCATTTTTGACATTTTTCATGGTGACACTTTTCATTTTTGACATTTAGTATTGTGACATTTGTCATTTGACATCTTTGACATTTGCCATCTTGAAATTTGTTATTTTTGACATTTAGCATTGTGACATTTGTCATTTGACATCTTGGACATTTGCCATCTTGAAATTTGTCATTTTTGACATTTTTCATGGTGACACTTATCATTTTTGACATTTAGCATTGTGACATTTGTCAGTTTTGACATTTGCCATCTTGAAATTTGTCATTTTTGACATTTTTCGTGGTGACACTTTATATTTTTGACATTTAGGATTGTGACATTTGTCATTTGACATCTTTGACATTTGCCATCTTGAAATTTGTTATTTTTGACATTTTTCATGGTGACACTTTTCATTTTTGACATTTAGCATTGTGACATTTGTCATTTGACATCTTTGACATTTTCCATCTTGAAATTTGTCATTTTTGACATTTTTCATGGTGACACTTTTCATTTTTGACATTTAGCATTGTGACATTTGTTATTTGACATCTTTGACATTTGCCATCTTGAAATTTGTTATTTTTGACATTTTTCATGGTGACACTTTTCATTTTTGACATTTAGCATTGTGACATTTGTCATTTGACATCTTTGACATTTGCCATCTTGAAATTTGTCATTTTTGACATTTTTCATGGTGAGACTTTTCATTTTTGACATTAAGCATTGTGACATTTGTCATTTGACATCTTTGACATTTGCTATCTTAAAATTTGTCATTTTTGACATTTAGCATTGTGACATTTGTCATTTGACATCTTTGATATTTGCCATCTTGAAATTTGTCATTTTTGACATTTAGAATTGTGACATTTGTCATTTGACATCTTGGACATTTGCCATCTTGAAATTTGTCATTTTTGACATTTTTCATGGTGACACTTATCATTTTTGACATTTAGCATTGTGACATTTGTCATTTGACATCTTTGATATTTGCCATCTTGAAATTTGTCATTTTTGACATTTTTCATGGTGACACTTTTCATTTTTGACATTTAGCATTGTGACATTTGTCATTTGACATCTTTGACATTTGCCATCTTGAAATTTGTCATTTTTGACATTTTTCATGGTGACACTTTTCATTTTTGACATTTAGCATTGTGACAGTTGTCATTTGACATTTGCCATCTTAAAATTTGTCATTTTTGACATTTAGCATTGTGACATTTGTCATTTGACATCTTTGACATTTGCCATCTTGAAATTTGTTATTTTTGACATTTTTCATGGTGACACTTTTCATTTTTGACATTTAGCATTGTGACATTTGTCATTTGACATCTTTGACATTTGCCATCTTGAAATTTGTCATTTTTGACATTTTTCATGGTGACACTTTTCATTTTTGACATTTAGCATTGTGACATTTGTCATATTCGACATCTTTGACATTTGCCATCTTGAAACTTGTCATTTTTGACATTTTTCATGGTGACACTTTTCATTTTTGACATTTAGCATTGTGACATTTGTCCTTTGACATCTTTGACATTTGCCATCTTGAAATTTGTCATTATTGACATTTTTCATGGGGACACTTTTCATTTTTGACATTTAGCATTGTGACATTTGTCATTTGACATCTTTGACATTTGCCATCTTGAAATTTGTCATTTTTGACATTTTTCATGGTGACACTTTTCATTTTTGACATTTAGCATTGTGACATTTGTCATTTGACATCTTTGAGATTTGCCATCTTGAAATTTGTCATTTTTGACATTTTTCACGGTGACACTTTTCATTTTTGACATTTAGCATTGTGACATTTGTCATTTGACATCTTAGACATTTGCCATCTTCAAATTTGTCATTTTTGACACTTTTTATTTTTGACATTTAGCATTGTGACATTTGTCATTTGACATCTTTGACATTTGCCATCTTGAAATTTGTCATTTTTGACATTTTTCATGGTGACACTTTTCATTTTTGACATTTAGCATTGTGACATTTGTCATTTGACATCTTGGACATTTGCCATCTTGAAATTTGTCATTTTTGACATTTTTCATGGTGACACTTATCATTTGTGACATTAAGCATTGTGACATTTGTCATTTGACATCTTTGACATTTGCCATCTTGAAATTTGTCATTTTTGACATTTTTCATGGTGACACTTTTCATTTTTGACATTTAGTATTGTGACATTTGTCATTTGACATCTTTGACATTTGCCATCTTGAAATTTGTTATTTTTGACATTTTTCATGGTGACACTTTTCATTTTTGACATTTAGCATTGTGACATTTGTCATTTGACATCTTTGACATTTGCCATCTTGAAATTTGTCATTTTTGACATTTTTCATGGTGACACTTTTCATTTTTGACATTTAGCATTGTGACATTTGTCATTTGACATCTTTGACATTTGCCATCTTGAAATTTGTCATTTTTGACATTTAGCATTGTGACATTTGTCATTTGACATCTTGGACATTTGCCATCTTGAAATTTGTCATTTTTGACATTTTTTATGGTGACACTTATCATTTTTGACATTTAGCATTGTGACATTTGTCAGTTTTGACATTTGCCATCTTGAAATTTGTCATTTTTGACATTTTTCATGGTGACACTTTTCATTTTTGACATTTAGCATTGTGACATTTGTCATTTGACATCTTTGACATTTGCCATCTTGAAATTTGTTATTTTTAACATTTTTCATGGTAACACTTTTCATTTTTGACATTTAGCATTGTGACATTTGTCATATGACATCTTTGACATTTGCCATCTTGAAATTTGTCATTTTTGACATTTTTCATGGTGACACTTTTCATTTTTGACATTTGGCATTGTGACATTTGTCATTTGACATCTTTGACATTTGCCATCTTGAAATTTGTTATTTTTGACATTTTTCATGGTGACACTTTTCATTTTTGACATTTAGCATTGTGACATTTGTCATTTGACATCTTTGACATTTGCCATCTTGAAATTTTTCATTTTTGACATTTTTCATGGTGACACTTTTCATTTTTGACATTTAGCATTGTGACATTTGTCATTTGACATCTTTGACATTTGCCATCTTGAAATTTGTCATTTTTGACATTTAGCATTGTGACATTTGTCATTTGACATCTTTGATATTTGCAATCTTGAAATTTGTCATTTTTGACATTTTTCATGGTGACACTTTTCATTTTTGACATTTAGCATTGTGACATTTGTCATTTGCCATCTTTGACATTTGCCATCTTGAAATTTGTCATTTTTAACATTTTTCATGGTGACACTTTTCATTTTAGACATTTAGCATTGTGACATTTGTCATTTGACATCTTTGACATTTGCCATCTTGAAATTTGTCATTTTTGACATTTAGCATTGGGACATTTGTCATTTGACATCTTGGACATTTGCCATCTTAAAATTTGTCATTTTTAACATTTTTCATGGTGACACTTATCATTTTTGACATTTAGCATTGTGACATTTGTCAGTTTTGACATCTTTGACATTTGCCATCTTGAAATTTGTTATTTTTGATATTTTTCATGGTGACACTTTTCATTTTTGACATTTAGCATTGTGACATTTGTCATTTGACATCTTTGACATTTGCCATCTTGAAATTTGTCATTTTTGACATTTTTCATGGTGACACTTTTCATTTTTGACATTTAGCATTGTGACATTTGTCATTTGACATTTTTGACATTTGCCATCTTGAAATTTGTCATTTTTGACATTTAGCATTGTGACATTTGTCATTTGACATCTTGGACATTTGCCATCTTGAAATTTGTCATTTTTGACATTTTTTATGGTGACACTTATCATTTTTGACATTTAGCATTGTGACATTTGTCAGTTTTGACATTTGCCATCTTGAAAGTTGTCATTTTTGACATTTTTCATGGTAACACTTTTCATTTTTGACATTTAGCATTGTGACATTTGTCATTTGACATCTTTGACATTTGCCATCTTGAAATTTGTTATTTTTGACATTTTTCATGGTGACACTTTTCATTTTTAACATTTAGCATTGTGACATTTGTCATTTGACATCTTTGACATTTGCCATCTTGAAATTTGTAATTTTTGACATTTTTCATGGTGACACTTTTCATTTTTGACATTTAGCATTGTGACATTTGTCATTTGACATCTTTGACATTTGCCATCTTGAAATTTGTCATTTTTGACATTTTGCATGGTGACACTTTTCATTTTTGACATTTAGCATTGTGACATTTGTCATTTGACATCTTTGACATTTGCCATCTTGAAATTTGTCATTTTTGACATTTAGCATTGTGACATTTGTCATTTGACATCTTTGATATTTGCCATCTTGAAATTTGTCATTTTTGACATTTTTCATGGCGACACTTTTCATTTTTGACATTTAGCATTGTGACATTTGTCATTTGACATCTTTGACATTTGCCATCTTGAAATTTGTCATTTTTGACATTTTTCATGGTGACACTTTTCATTTTTGACATTTATCATTGTGACATTTGTCATATTCGACATCTTTGACATTTGCCATCTTGAAATTTGTCATTTTTGACATTTTTCATGGTGACACTTTTCATTTTTGACATTTAGCATTGTGACATTTGTCATTTGACATCTTTGACATTTGTCATCTTGAAATTTGTCATTATTGACATTTTTCATGGGGACACTTTTTATTTTTGACATTTAGCATTGTGACATTTGTCATTTGACATCTGTGACATTTGCCATCCTGAAATTTGTCATTTTTGACATTTTACGGTGACACTTTGCATTTTTGACATTTAGCATTGTGACATTTGTCATTTGACATCTTAGACATTTGCCATCTTAAAATTTGTCATTTTTGACACTTTTCATTTTTGACATTTAGCATTGTGACATTTGTCATTTGACATCTTTGACATTTGCCATCTTGAAATTTGTCATTTTTGACATTTTTCATGGTGACACTTTTTATTTTTGACATTTAGCATTGTGACATTTGTCATTTGACATCTTGGACATTTGCCATCTTGAAATTTGTCATTTTTGACATTTTTCATGGTGACACTTATGATTTTTGACATTTAGCTTTGTGACATTTGTCAGTTTTGACATTTGCCATCTTGAAATTTGTCAATTTTGACATTTTTCATAGTGACACTTTTCATTTTTGACATTTAGCATTGTGACATTTGTCATTTGACATCTTTGACATTTGCCATCTTGAAATTTGTCATTTTTGACATTTTTCATGGTGACACTTTTCATTTTTGACATTTAGCATTGTGACATTTGTCATTTGACATCTTTGACATTTGCCATCTTGAAATTTGTCATTTTTGACATTTTTCATGGTGACACTTTTCATTTTTGACATTTAGCATTGTGACATTTGTCATTTGACATCTCTGACATTTGCCATCTTGAAATTTGTCATTTTTGACATTTTTCATGGTGACACTTTTCATTTTTGACATTTAGCATTGTGACATTTGTCATTTGACATCTTTGACATTTGCCATCTTGAAATTTGTTATTTTTGACATTTTTCATGGTGACACTTTTCATTTTTGACATTTAGCATTGTGACATTTGTCATTTGACATCTTTGACATTTGCCATCTTGAAATTTGTCATTTTTGACATTTTTCATGGTGACACTTTTCATTTTTGACATTTATCTTTGTGACATTTGTCATTTGACATCTTTGACATTTGCCATCTTGAAATTTGTCATTTTTGACATTTAGCATTGTGACATTTGTCATTTGACATCTTGGACATTTGCCATCTGGAAATTTGTCATTTTTGACATTTTTCATGGTGACACTTATCATTTTTGACATTTAGCATTGTGACATTTGTCAGTTTTGACATTTGCCATCTTGAAATTTGTCATTTTTGACATTTTTCGTGGTGACACTTTTCATTTTTGACATTTAGGATTGTGACATTTGTCATTTGACATCTTTGATATTTGCCATCTTGAAATTTGTTATTTGTGACATTTTTCATGGTGACACTTTTTATTTTTGACATTTAGCATTGTGACATTTGTCATTTGACATCTTTGACATTTTCCATCTTGAAATTTGTCATTTTTGACATTTTTCATGGTGACACTTTTCATTTTTGACATTTAGCATTGTGACATTTGTCATTTGACATCTTTGACATTTGCCATCTTGAAATTTGTTATTTTTGACATTTTTCATGGTGACACTTTTCATTTTTGACATTTAGCATTGTGACATTTGTCATTTGACATCTTTGACATTTGCCATCTTGAAATTTGTCATTTTTGACATTTTTCATGGTGAGACTTTTCATTTTTGACATTTAGCATTGTGACATTTGTCATTTGACATCTTTGACATTTGCTATCTTAAAATTTGTCATTTTTGACATTTGTCATTTGACATCTTTGATATTTGCCATCTTGAAATTTGTCATTTTTGACATTTAGCATTGTGACATTTGTCATTTGACATCTTGGACATTTGCCATCTTGAAATTTGTCATTTTTGACATTTTTCATGGTGACACTTATCATTTTTGACATTTAGCATTGTGACATTTGTCATTTGACATCTTTGATATTTGCCATCTTGAAATTTGTCATTTTTGACATTTTTCATGGTGACACTTTTCATTTTTGACATTTAGCATTGTGACATTTGTCATTTGACATCTTTGACATTTGCCATCTTGAAATTTGTCATTTTTGACATTTTTCATGGTGACACTTTTCATTTTTTTGACATTTAGCATTGTGACATTTGTCATTTGACATCTTTGACATTTGTCATCTTGAAATTTGTCATTTTTGACATTTAGCATTGTGACATTTGTCATTTGACATCTTGGACATTTGCCATCTTGAAATTTGTCATTTTTGACATTTTTCATGGTGACACTTATCATTTTTGACATTTAGCATTGTGACATTTGTCATTTGACATCTTTGACATTTGCCATCTTGAAATTTGTCATTTTTGACATTTAGCATTGTGACATTTGTCATTTGACATCTTTGACATTTGCCATCTTGAAATTTGTTATTTTTGACATTTTTCATGGTGACACTTTTCATTTTTGACATTTAGCATTGTGACATTTGTCATTTGACATCTTTGACATTTGCCATCTTGAAATTTGTCATTTTTGACATTTTTCATTGTGACACTTTTCATTTTTGACATTTAGCATTGTGACATTTGTCATTTGACATCTTTGACATTTGCCATCTTGAAATTTGTCATTTTTGACATTTAGCATTGTGACATTTGTCATTTGACATCTTTGATATTTGCCATCTTGAAATTTGTCATTTTTGACATTTTTCATGGTGACACTTTTCATTTTTGACATTTAGCATTGTGACATTTGTCATTTGACATCTTTGACATTTGCCATCTTGAAATTTGTCATTTTTGACATTTTTCATGGTGACACTTTTCATTTTTGACATTTAGCATTGTGACATTTGTCATATTCGACATCTTTGACATTTGCCATCTTGAAATTTGTCATTTTTGACATTTTTCATGGTGACACTTTTCATTTTTGACATTTAGCATTGTGACATTTGTCCTTTGACATCTTTGACATTTGCCATCTTGAAATTTGTCATTATTGACATTTTTCATGGGGACACTTTTCATTTTTGACATTTAGCATTGTGACATTTGTCATTTGACATCTTTGACATTTGCCATCTTGAAATTTGTCATTTTTGACATTTTTCATGGTGACACTTATCATTTTTGACATGTAGCATTGTGACATTTGTCATTTGACATCTTTGACATTTGCCATCTTGAAATTTGTCATTTTTGACATTTTTCACGGTGACACTTTTCATTTTTGACATTTAGCATTGTGACATTTGTCATTTGACATCTTAGACATTTGCCATCTTCAAATTTGTCATTTTTGACACTTTTTATTTTTGACATTTAGCATTGTGACATTTGTCATTTGACATCTTTGACATTTGCCATCTTGAAATTTGTCATTTTTGACATTTTTCATGGTGACACTTTTCATTTTTGACATTTAGCATTGTGACATTTGTCATTTGACATCTTGGACATTTGCCATCTTGAAATTTGTCATTTTTGACATTTTTCATGGTGACACTTATCATTTGTGACATTAAGCATTGTGACATTTGTCATTTGACATGTTTGACATTTGCCATCTTGAAATTTGTCATTTTTGACATTTTTCATGTTGACACTTTTCATTTTTGACATTTAGTATTGTGACATTTGTCATTTGACATCTTTTACATTTGCCATCTTGAAATTTGTTATTTTTGACATTTAGCATTGTGACATTTGTCATTTGACATCTTGGACATTTGCCATCTTGAAATTTGTCATTTTTGACATTTTTCATGGTGACACTTATCATTTTTGACATTTAGCATTGTGACATTTGTCAGTTTTGACATTTGCTATCTTGAAATTTGTCATTTTTGACATTTTTCGTGGTGACACTTTTCATTTTTGACATTTAGGATTGTGACATTTGTCATTTGACATCTTTGACATTTGCCATCTTGAAATTTGTTATTTTTGACATTTTTCATGGTGACACTTTTCATTTTTGACATTTAGCATTGTGACATTTGTCATTTGACATCTTTGACATTTTCCATCTTAAAATTTGTCATTTTTGACATTTTTCATGGTGACACTTTTCATTTTTGACATTTAGCATTGTGACATTTGTCATTTGACATCTTTGACATTTGCCATCTTGAAATTTGTTATTTTTGACATTTTTCATGGTGACACTTTTCATTTTTGACATTTAGCATTGTGACATTTGTCATTTGACATCTTTGACATTTGCCATCGTGAAATTTGTCATTTTTGACATTTTTCATGGTGAGACTTTTCATTATTGACATTTAGCATTGTGACATTTGTCATTTGACATCTTTGACATTTGCTATCTTAAAATTTGTCATTTTTGACATTTAGCATTGTGACATTTGTCATTTGACATCTTTGATATTTGCCATCTTGAAATTTGTCATTTTTGACATTTAGCATTGTGACATTTGTCATTTGACATCTTGGACATTTGCCATCTTGAAATTTGTCATTTTTGACATTTTTCATGGTGACACTTATCATTTTTGACATTTAGCATTGTGACATTTGTCATTTAACATCTTTGATATTTGCCATCTTGAAATTTGTCATTTTTGACATTTTTCATGGTTACACTATTCATTTTTGACATTTAGCATTGTGACATTTGTCATTTGACATCTTTGACATTTGCCATCTTGAAATTTGTCATTTTTGACATTTTTCATGGTGACACTTTTCATTTTTGACATTTAGCATTGTGACATTTGTCATTTGACATCTTTGACATTTGCCATCTTGAAATTTGTCATTTTTGACATTTAGCATTGTGACATTTGTCATTTGACATCTTGGACATTTGCCATCTTAAAATTTGTCATTTTTGACATTTTTCATGGTGACACTTATCATTTTTGACATTTAGCATTGTGACATTTGTCATTTGACATCTTTGACATTTGCCATCTTGAAATTTGTCATTTTTGACATTTAGCATTGTGACATTTGTCATTTGACATCTTTGACATTTGCCATCTTGAAATTTGTTATTTTTGACATTTTTCATGGTGACACTTTTCATTTTTGACATTTAGCATTGTGACATTTGTCATTTGACATCTTTGACATTTGCCATCTTGAAATTTGTCATTTTTGACATTTTTCATGGTGACACTTTTCATTTTTGACATTTAGCATTGTGACATTTGTCATTTGACATCTTTGACATTTGCCATTTTGAAATTTGTCATTTTTGACATTTAGCATTGTGACATTTGTCATTTGACATCTTTGATATTTGCCATCTTGAAATTTGTCATTTTTGACATTTTTCATGGTGACACTTTTCATTTTTGACATTTAGCATTGTGACATTTGACATCTTTGACATTTGTCATCTTGAAATTTGTCATTTTTGACATTTTTCATGGTGACACTTTTCATTTTTGACATTTAGCATTGTGACATTTGTCCTTTGACATCTTTGACATTTGCCATCTTGAAATTTGTCATTATTGACATTTTTCATGGGGACACTTTTCATTTTTGACATTTAGCATTGTTACATTTGTCATTTGACATCTTTGACATTTGCCATCTTGAAATTTGTCATTTTTGACATTTTTCATGGTGACACTTTTCATTTTTGACATTTAGCATTGTGACATTTGTCATTTGACATCTTTGACATTTGCCATCTTGAAATTTGTCATTTTTGACATTTTTCACGGTGACACTTTTCATTTTTGACATTTAGCATTGTGACATTTGTCATTTGACATCTTAGACATTTGCCATCTTTAAATTTGTCATTTTTGACACTTTTTATTTTTGACATTTAGCATTGTGACATTTGTCATTTGACATCTTTGACATTTGCCATCTTGAAATTTGTCATTTTTGACATTTTTCATGGTGACACTTTTCATTTTTGACATTTAGCATTGTGACATTTGTCATTTGACATCTTGGACATTTGCCATCTTGAAATTTGTCATTATTGACATTTTTCATGGGGACACTTTTCATTTTTGACATTTAGCATTGTGACATTTGTCATTTGACATCTTTGACATTTGCTATCTTGAAATTTGTCATTTTTGACATTTTTCATGGTGACACTTTTCATTTTTGACATTTAGCATTGTGACATTTGTCATTTGACATCTTTGACATTTGCCATCTTGAAATTTGTCATTTTTGACATTTTTCACGGTGACACTTTTCATTTTTGACATTTAGCATTGTGACATTTGTCATTTGACATCTTAGACATTTGCCATCTTCAAATTTGTCATTTTTGACACTTTTTATTTTTGACATTTAGCATTGTGACATTTGTCATTTGACATCTTTGACATTTGCCATCTTGAAATTTGTCATTTTTGACATTTTTCATGTTGACACTTTTCATTTTTGACATTTAGCATTGTGACATTTGTCATTTGACATCTTGGACATTTGCCATCTTGAAATTTGTCATTTTTGACATTTTTCATGGTGACACTTTTCATTTTGACATTTAGTATTGTGACATTTGTCATTTGACATCTTTGACATTTGCCATCTTGAAATTTGTTATTTTTTACATTTAGCATTGTGACATTTGTCATTTGACATCTTGACATTTGCCATCTTGAAATTTGTCATTTTTGACATTTTTCATGGTGACACTTATCATTTTTGACATTTAGCATTATGACATTTGTCAGTTTTGACATTTGCCATCTTGAAATTTGTCATTTTTGACATTTTTCGTGGTGACACTTTTCATTTTTGACATTTAGGATTGTGACATTTGTCATTGACATCTTTGACATTTGCCATCTTAAAATTTGTTATTTTTGACATTTTTCATGGTGACACTTTTCATTTTTGACATTTAGCATTGTGACATTTGTCATTTGACATCTTTGACATTTTCCATCTTGAAATTTGTCATTTTTGACATTTTTCATGGTGACACTTTTCATTTTTGACATTTAGCATTGTGACATTTGTCATTTGACATCTTTGACATTTGCCATCTTGAAATTTGTTATTTTTGGACATTTTTCATGGTGACACTTTTCATTTTTGACATTTAGCATTGTGGCATTTGTCATTTGACATCTTTGACATTTGCCATCTTGAAATTTGTCATTTTTGACATTTTTTATGGTGAGACTTTTCATTTTGACATTTAGCATTGTGACATTTGTCATTTGACATCTTTGACATTTGCTATCTTAATATTTGTCATTTTTGACATTTAGCATTGTGACATTTGTCATTTGACATCTTTGATATTTGCCATCTTGAAATTTGTCATTTTTGACATTTAGCATTGTGACATTTGTCATTTGACATCTTGGACATTTGCCATCTTGAAATTTGTAATTTTTGACATTTTTCATGGTGACACTTATCATTTTGACATTTAGCATTGTGACATTTGTCATTTGACATCTTTGATATTTGCCATCTTGAAATTTGTCATTTTTGACATTTTTCATGGTGACACTTTTCATTTTGACATTTAGCATTGTGACATTTGACATCTTTGACATTTGCCATCTTGAAATTTGTCATTTTTGACATTTTTCATGGTGACACTTTTCATTTTTGACATTTAGCATTGTGACAGTTGTCATTTGACATCTTTGACATTTGCCATCTTAAAATTTGTCATTTTTGACATTTAGCATTGTGACATTTGTCATTTGACATCTTTGACATTTGCCATCTTGAAATTTGTTATTTTTGACATTTTTCATGGTGACACTTTTCATTTTTGACATTTAGCATTGTGACATTTGTCATTTGACATCTTTGACATTTGCCATCTTGAAATTTGTCATTTTTGACATTTTTCATGGTGACACTTTTCATTTTTGACATTTAGCATTGTGACATTTGTCATTTGACATCTTTGACATTTGCCATCTTGAAATTTGTCATTTTTGACATTTAGCATTGTGACATTTGTCATTTGACATCTTTGATATTTGCCATCTTGAAATTTGTCATTTTTGACATTTTCATGGTGACACTTTTCATTTTTGACATTTAGCATTGTGACATTTGTCATTTGACATCTTTGACATTTGCCATCTTGAAATTTGTCATTTTTGACATTTTTCATGGTGACACTTTTCATTTTTGACATTTAGCATTGTGACATTTGTCATATTCGACATCTTTGACATTTGCCATCTTGAAATTTGTCATTTTTGACATTTTTCTTGGTGACACTTTTCATTTTTGACATTTAGCATTGTGACATTTGTCCTTTGACATCTTTGACATTTGCCATCTTGAAATTTGTCATTATTGACATTTTTCATGGGGACACTTTTCATTTTTGACATTTAGCATTGTGACATTTGTCATTTGACATCTTTGACATTTGCCATCTTGAAATTTGTCATTTTTGACATTTTTCATGGTGACACTTTTCATTTTTGACATTTAGCATTGTGACATTTGTCATTTGACATCTTTGACATTTGCCATCTTGAAATTTGTCATTTTTGACATTTTTCACGGTGACACTTTTTATTTTTGACATTTAGCATTGTGACATTTGTCATTTGACATCTTAGACATTTGCCATCTTCAAATTTGTCATTTTTGACACTTTTTATTTTTGACATTTAGCATTGTGACATTTGTCATTTGACATCTTTGACATTTGCCATCTTGAAATTTGTCATTTTCGACATTTTTCATGGTGACACTTTTCATTTTTGACATTTAGCATTGTGACATTTGTCATTTGACATCTTGGACATTTGCCATCTTGAAATTTGTCATTTTTGACATTTTTCATGGTGACACTTATCATTTGTGACATTAAGCATTGTGACATTTGTCATTTGACATCTTTGACATTTGCCATCTTGAAATTTGTCATTTTTGACATTTTTTATGGTGACACTTTTCATTTTTGACATTTAGTATTGTGACATTTGTCATTTGACATCTTTGACATTTGCCATCTTGAAATTTGTTATTTTTGACATTTTTCATGGTGACACTTTTCATTTTTGACATTTAGCATTGTGACATTTGTCATTTGACATCTTTGTCATTTGCCATCTTGAAATTTGTCATTTTTGACATTTTTCATGGTGACACTTTTCATTTTTGACATTTAGCATTGTGACATTTGTCATTTGACATCTTTGACATTTGCCATCTTGAAATTTGTCATTTTTGACATTTAGCATTGTGACATTTGTTATTTGACATCTTGGACATTTGCCATCTTGAAATTTGTCATTTTTGACATTTTTTATGGTGACACTTATCATTTTTGACATTTAGCATTGTGACATTTGTCAGTTTTGACATTTGCCATCTTGAAATTTGTCATTTTTGACATTTTTCATGGTGACACTTTTCATTTTTGACATTTAGCATTGTGACATTTGTCATTTGACATCTTTGACATTTGCCATCTTGAAATTTGTTATTTTTAACATTTTTCATGGTAACACTTTTCATTTTTGACATTTAGCATTGTGACATTTGTCATATGACATCTTTGACATTTGCCATCTTGAAATTTGTCATTTTTGACATTTTTCATGGTGACACTTTTCATTTTTGACATTTGGCATTGTGACATTTGTCATTTGACATCTTTGACATTTGCCATCTTGAAATTTGTTATTTTTGACATTTTTCATGGTGACACTTTTCATTTTTGACATTTAGCATTGTGACATTTGTCATTTGACATCTTTGACATTTGCCATCTTGAAATTTTTCATTTTTGACATTTTTCATGGTGACACTTTTCATTTTTGACATTTAGCATTGTGACATTTGTCATTTGACATCTTTGACATTTGCCATCTTGAAATTTGTCATTTTTGACATTTAGCATTGTGACATTTGTCATTTGACATCTTTGATATTTGCCATCTTGAAATTTGTCATTTTTGACATTTTTCATGGTGACACTTTTCATTTTTGACATTTAGCATTGTGACATTTGTCATTTGACATCTTTGACATTTGCCATCTTGAAATTTGTCATTTTTAACATTTTTCATGGTGACACTTTTCATTTTAGACATTTAGCATTGTGACATTTGTCATTTGACATCTTTGACATTTGCCATCTTGAAATTTGTCATTTTTGACATTTAGCATTAGGACATTTGTCATTTGACATCTTGGACATTTGCCATCTTAAAATTTGTCATTTTTGACATTTTTCATGGTGACACTTATCATTTTTGACATTTAGCATTGTGACATTTGTCAGTTTTGACATCTTTGACATTTGCCATCTTGAAATTTGTTATTTTTGATATTTTTCATGGTGACACTTTTCATTTTTGACATTTAGCATTGTGACATTTGTCATTTGACATCTTTGACATTTGCCATCTTGAAATTTGTCATTTTTGACATTTTTCATGGTGACACTTTTCATTTTTGACATTTAGCATTGTGACATTTGTCATTTGACATTTTTGACATTTGCCATCTTGAAATTTGTCATTTTTGACATTTAGCATTGTGAGATTTGTCATTTGACATCTTGGACATTTGCCATCTTGAAATTTGTCATTTTTGACATTTTTTATGGTGACACTTATCATTTTTGACATTTAGCATTGTGACATTTGTCAGTTTTGACATTTGCTATCTTGAAATTTGTCATTTTTGACATTTTTCATGGTGACACTTTTCATTTTTGACATTTAGCATTGTGACATTTGTCATTTGACATCTTTGACATTTGCCATCTTGAAATTTGTTATTTTTGACATTTTTCATGGTGACACTTTTCATTTTTGACATTTAGCATTGTGACATTTGTCATTTGACATCTTTGACATTTGCCATCTTGAAATTTGTCATTTTTGACATTTTTCATGCTGACACTTTTCATTTTTGACATTTAGCATTGTGACATTTGTCATTTGACATCTTTGACATTTGCCATCTTGAAATTTGTCATTTTTGACATTTTTCATGGTGACACTTTTCATTTTTGACATTTAGCATTGTGACATTTGTCATTTGACATCTTTGACATTTGCCATCTTGAAATTTGTCATTTTTGACATTTAGCATTGTGACATTTGTCATTTGACATCTTTGATATTTGCCATCTTGAAATTTGTCATTTTTGACATTTTTCATGGCGACACTTTTCATTTTTGACATTTAGCATTGTGACATTCGTCATTTGACATCTTTGACATTTGCCATCTTGAAATTTGTCATTTTTGACATTTTTCATGGTGACACTTTTCATTTTTGACATTTATCATTGTGACATTTGTCATATTCGACATCTTTGACATTTGCCATCTTGAAATTTGTCATTTTTGACATTTTTCATGGTGACACTTTTCATTTTT
Organism: Altica lythri; assembly: GCA_964028335.1. Classification (NCBI taxonomy): domain Eukaryota; kingdom Metazoa; phylum Arthropoda; class Insecta; order Coleoptera; family Chrysomelidae; genus Altica; species Altica lythri. The sequence continues at coordinate 7,715,168 of OZ034800.1, read as the reverse complement.
GACATTTAGCATTGTGACATTTGTCATTTGACATCTTTGACATTTGTCATCTTGAAATTTGTCATTATTGACATTTTTCATGGGTACACTTTTTATTTTTGACATTTAGCATTGTGACATTTGTCATTTGGCATCTGTGACATTTGCCATCTTGAAATTTGTCATTTTTGACATTTTTCATGGTGACACTTTTCATTTTTGACATTTAGCATTGTGACATTTGTCATTTGACATCTTTGACATTTGCCATCTTGAAATTTGTCATTTTTGACATTTTTCACGGTGACACTTTTCATTTTTGACATTTAGCATTGTGACATTTGTCATTTGACATCTTAGACATTTGCCATCTTGAAATTTGTCATTTTTGACACTTTTCATTTTTGACATTTAGCATTGTGACATTTGTCATTTGACATCTTTGACATTTGCCATCTTGAAATTTGTCATTTTTGACATTTTTCATGGTGACACTTTTCATTTTTGACATTTAGCATTGTGACATTTGTCATTTGACATCTTTGACATTTGCCATCTTGAAATTTGTCATTTTTGACATTTAGCATTGTGACATTTGTCATTTGACATCTTTGATATTTGCCATCTTGAAATTTGTCATTTTTGACATTTTTCATGGCGACACTTTTCATTTTTGACATTTAGCATTGTGACATTCGTCATTTGACATCTTTGACATTTGCCATCTTGAAATTTGTCATTTTTGACATTTTTCATGGTGACACTTTTCATTTTTGACATTTATCATTGTGACATTTGTCATATTCGACATCTTTGACATTTGCCATCTTGAAATTTGTCATTTTTGACATTTTTCATGGTGACACTTTTCATTTTTGACATTTAGCATTGTGACATTTGTCATTTGACATCTTTGACATTTGTCATCTTGAAATTTGTCATTATTGACATTTTTCATGGGTACACTTTTTATTTTTGACATTTAGCATTGTGACATTTGTCATTTGGCATCTGTGACATTTGCCATCTTGAAATTTGTCATTTTTGACATTTTTCATGGTGACACTTTTCATTTTTGACATTTAGCATTGTGACATTTGTCATTTGACATCTTTGACATTTGCCATCTTGAAATTTGTCATTTTTGACATTTTTCACGGTGACACTTTTCATTTTTGACATTTAGCATTGTGACATTTGTCATTTGACATCTTAGACATTTGCCATCTTGAAATTTGTCATTTTTGACACTTTTCATTTTTGACATTTAGCATTGTGACATTTGTCATTTGACATCTTTTACATTTGCCAGCTTGAAATTTGTCATTTTTGACATTTTTCATGGTAACACTTTTCATTTTTGACATTTAGCATTGTGACATTTGTCATTTGACATCTTGGACATTTGCCATCTTGAAATTTGTCATTTTTGACATTTTTCATGGTGACATTTATCATTTTTGACATTTAGCATTGTGACCTTTGTCAGTTTTGACATTTGCCATCTTGAAATTTGTCATTTTTGACATTTTTCACGGTGACACTTTTAATTTTTGACATTTAGCATTGTGAGATTTGTCATTTGACATCTTAGACATTTGCCATCTTAAAATTTGTCATTTTTGACACTTTTTATTTTTGACATTTAGCATTGTGACATTTGTCATTTGACAATTTTGACATTTGCCATCTTGAAATGTGTCATTTTTGAAATTTTTCATGGTGACACTTTTCATTTTTGACATTTAGCATTGTGACATTTGTCATTTGACATCTTGGACATTTGCCATCTTGAAATTTGTCATTTTTGAAATTTTTCATGGTGAAACTTATCATTTTTGACATTTAGCATTGTGATATTTGTCAGTTTTGGCATTTGCCATCTTGAAATTTGTCATTTTTGACATTTTTCATGGTGACACTTTTCATTTTTGACATTTAGCATTGTGACATTTGTCATTTGACATCTTTGACATTTGCCATCTTGAAATTTGTTATTTTTGACATTTTTCATGGTGACACTTTTCATTTTTGACATTTAGCATTGTGACATTTGTCATTTGACATCTTTGACATTTGCCATCTTGAAATTTGTCATTTTTGACATTTTTCATGGTGACACTTTTCATTTTTGACATTTAGCATTGTGACATTTGTCATTTGACATCTTTGACATTTGCCATCTTGAAATTTGTCATTTTTGACATTTAGCATTGTGACATTTCTCATTTGACATCTTTGATATTTGCCATCTTGAAATTTGTCATTTTTGACATTTTTCATGGTGACACTTTTCATTTTTGACATTTAGCATTGTGACATTTGTCATTTGACATCTTTGACATTTGCCATCTTGAAATTTGTCATTTTTGACATTTTTCATGGTGACACTTTTCATTTTTGACATTTAGCATTGTGACATTTGTCATATTCGACATCTTTGACATTTGCCATCTTGAAATTTGTCATTTTTGACATTTTTCATGGTGACACTTTTCATTTTTGACATTTAGCATTGTGACATTTGTCATTTGACATCTTTGACATTTGCCATCTTGAAATTTGTCATTATTGACATTTTTCATGGGGAAACTTTTCATTTTTGACATTTAGCATTGTGACATTTGTCATTTGACATCTTTGACATTTGCCATCTTGAAATTTGTCATTTTTGACATTTTTCATGGTGACACTTATCATTTTTGACATTTAGCATTGTGACATTTGTCATTTGACATCTTTGACATTTTCCATCTTGAAATTTGTCATTTTTGACATTTTTCACGGTGACACTTTTCATTTTTGACATTTAGCATTGTGACATTTGTCATTTGACATCTTAGACATTTGCCATCTTGAAATTTGTCATTTTTGACATTTAGCATTGTGACATTTGTCATTTGACATCTTTGACATTTGCCATCTTGAAATTTGTCATTTTTGACATTTTTCATGGTGACACTTTTCATTTTTGACATTTAGCATTGTGACATTTGTCATTTGACATCTTGGACATTTGCCATCTTGAAATTTGTCATTTTTGACATTTTTCATGGTGACACTTATCATTTTTGTCATTTAGCATTGTGACATTTGTCAGTTTTGACATTTGCCATCTTGAAATTTGTCATTTTTGACATTTTTCATGGTGACACTTTTCATTTTTGACATTTAGCATTGTGACATTTGTCATTTGACATCTTTGACATTTGCCATCTTGAAATTTGTCATTTTTGACATTTTTCATGGTGACACTTTTCATTTTTGACATTTAGCATTGTGACATTTGTCATTTGACATCTTTGACATTTGCCATCTTGAAATTTGTCATTTTTGACATTTTTCATGGTGACACTTTTCATTTTTGACATTTAGCATTGTGACATTTGTCATTTGACATCTTTGACATTTGCCATCTTGAAATTTGTCATTTTTGACATTTTTCATGGTGACACTTTTCATTTTTGACATTTAGCATTGTGACATTTGTCATTTGACATCTTTGACATTTGCCATCTTGAAATTTGTTATTTTTGACATTTTTCATGGTGACACTTTTCATTTTTGACATTTAGCATTGTGACATTTGTCATTTGACATCTTTGACATTTGCCATCTTGAAATTTGTCATTTTTGACATTTTTCATGGTGACACTTATCATTTTTGACATTTAGCATTGTGACATTTGTCATTTGACATCTTTGACATTTGCCATCTTGAAATTTGTCATTTTTGACATTTAGCATTGTGACATTTGTTATTTGACATCTTGGACATTTGCCATCTTGAAATTTGTCATTTTTGACATTTTTCATGGTGACACTTATCATTTTTGACATTTAGCATTGTGATATTTGTCAGTTTTGACATTTGCCATCTTGAAATTTGTCATTTTTGACATTTTTCATGGTGACACTTTTCATTTTTGACATTTAGCATTGTGACATTTGTCATATTCGACATCTTTGACATTTGCCATCTTGAAATTTGTCATTTTTGACATTTTTCATGGTGACACTTTTCATTTTTGACATTTAGCATTGTGACATTTGTCATTTGACATCTTTGACATTTGCCATCTTGAAATTTGTCATTATTGACATTTTTCATGGGGACACTTTTCATTTTTGACATTTTGCATTGTGACATTTGTCATTTGACATCTTTGACATTTGCCATCTTAAAATTTGTCATTTTTGACATTTTTCATGGTGACACTTTTCATTTTTGACATTTAGCATTGTGACATTTGTCATTTGACATCTTTGACATTTGCCATCTTGAAATTTGTCATTTTTGACATTTTTCACGGTGACACTTTTCATTTTTGACATTTAGCATTGTGACATTTGTCATTTGACATCTTAGACATTTGCCATCTTGAAACTTGTCATTTTTGACACTTTTCATTTTTGACATTTAGCATTGTGACATTTGTCATTTGACATCTTTGACATTTGCCATCTTGAAATTTGTCATTTTTGACATTTTTCATGGTGACACTTTTCATTTTTGATATTTAGCATTGTGACATTTGTCATTTGACATCTTGGACATTTGCCATCTTGAAATTTGTCATTTTTGACATTTTTCATGGTGACACTTATCATTTTTGTCATTTAGCATTGTGACATTTGTCAGTTTTGACATTTGCCATCTTAAAATTTGTCATTTTTGACATTTTTCATGGTGACACTTTTCATTTTTGACATTTAGCATGGTGACATTTGTCATTTGACATCTTTGACATTTGCCATCTTGAAATTTGTCATTTTTGACATTTTTCATGGTGACACTTTTCATTTTGACATTTAGCATTGTGACATTTGTCATTTGACATCTTTGACATTTGCCATCTTTAAATTTGTCATTTTTGACATTTTTCATGGTGACACTTTTCATTTTTGACATTTAGCATTGTGACATTTGTCATTTGACATCTTTGACATTTGCCATCTTGAAATTTGTCATTATTGACATTTTTCATGGGGACACTTTTCATTTTTGACATTTAGCATTGTGACATTTGTCATTTGACATCTTTGACATTTGCCATCTTAAAATTTGTCATTTTTGACATTTTTCATGGTGACACTTTTCATTTTTGACATTTAGCATTGTGACATTTGTCATTTGACATCTTTGACATTTGCCATCTTGAAATTTGTCATTTTTGACATTTTTCACGGTGACACTTTTCATTTTTGACATTTAGCATTGTGACATTTGTCATTTGACATCTTAGACATTTGCCATCTTGAAATTTGTCATTTTTGACACTTTTCATTTTTGACATTTAGCATTGTGACATTTGTCATTTGACATCTTTGACATTTGCCATCTTGAAATTTGTCATTTTTGACATTTTTCATGGTGACACTTTTCATTTTTGATATTTAGCATTGTGACATTTGTCATTTGACATCTTGGACATTTGCCATCTTGAAATTTGTCATTTTTGACATTTTTCATGGTGACACTTATCATTTTTGTCATTTAGCATTGTGACATTTGTCAGTTTTGACATTTGCATCTTAAAATTTGTCATTTTTGACATTTTTCATGGTGACACTTTTCATTTTTGACATTTAGCATGGTGACATTTGTCATTTGACATCTTTGACATTTGCCATCTTGAAATTTGTCATTTTTGACATTTTTCATGGTGACACTTTTCATTTTGACATTTAGCATTGTGACATTTGTCATTTGACATCTTTGACATTTGCCATCTTTAAATTTGTCATTTTTGACATTTTTCATGGTGACACTTTTCATTTTTGACATTTAGCATTGTGACATTTGTCATTTGACATCTTTGACATTTGCCATCTTGAAATTTGTCATTTTTGACATTTTTCATGGTGACACTTTTCATTTTTGACATTTAGCATTGTGACATTTGTCATTTGACATCTTTGACATTTGCCATCTTGAAATTTGTTATTTTTGACATTTTTCATGGTGACACTTTTCATTTTTGACATTTAGCATTGTGACATTTGTCATTTGACATCTTTGACATTTGCCATCTTGAAATTTGTCATTTTTGACATTTTTCATGGTGACACTTTTCATTTTTGACATTTAGAATTGTGACATTTGTCATTTGACATCTTTGACATTTGCCATCTTAAAATTTGTCATTTTTGACATTTAGCATTGTGACATTTGTCATTTGACATCTTGGACATTTGCCATCTTGAAATTTGTCATTTTTGACATTTTTCATGGTGACACTTATCATTTTTGACATTTAGCATTGTGATATTTGTCAGTTTTGACATTTGCCATCTTGAAATTTGTCATTTTTGACATTTTTCATGGTGACACTTTTCATTTTTGACATTTAGCATTGTGACATTTGTCATTTGACATCTTTGACATTTGCCATCTTGAAATTTGTTATTTTTGACATTTTTCACGGTGACACTTTTCATTTTTGACATTAAGCATTGTGACATTTGTCATTTGACATCTTTGACATTTGCCATCTTGAAATTTGTCATTTTTGACATTTTTCATGGTGACACTTTTTATTTTTGACATTTAGCATTGTGACATTTGTCATTTGACATCTTTGACATTTGCCATCTTAAAATTTGTTATTTTTGACATTTTTCATGGTGACACTTTTCATTTTTGACATTTAGCATTGTGACATTTGTCATTTGACATCTTTGACATTTGCCATCTTAAAATTTGTCATTTTTGACATTTTTCATGGTGACACTTTTCATTTTTGACATTTAGCATTGTGACGTTTGTCATTTGACATCTTTGACATTTGCCATCTTGAAATTTGTCATTTTTGACATTTAGCATTGTGACATTTGTCATTTGACATCTTGGACATTTGCCATCTTGAAATTTGTCATTTTTGACATTTAGCATTGTGACATTTGTCATTTGACATCTTTGATATTTGCCATCTTGAAATTTGTCATTTTTGACATTTTTCATGGTGACACTTTTCATTTTTGACATTTAGCATTGTGACATTTGTCATTTGACATCTTTGACATTTGCCATCTTGAAATTTGTCATTTTTGACATTTTTCATGGTGACACTTTTCATTTTTGACATTTAGCATTGTGACATTTGTCATTTGACATCTTTGAGATTTGCCATCTTGAAATTTGTCATTTTTTACATTTAGCATTGTGACATTTGTCATTTGACATCTTGGACATTTGCCATCTTGAAATTTGTCATTTTTGACATTTTTCATGGTGACACTTATCATTTTTGACATTTAGCATTGTGACATTTGTCAGTTTTGACATTTGCCATCTTGAAATTTGTCATTTTTGACATTTTTTATGGTGACACTTTTCATTTTTGACATTTAGCATTGTGACATTTGTAATTTGACATCTTTGACATTTGTTATCTTGAAATTTGTTATTTTTGACATTTTTCATGGTGACACTTTTCATTTTTGACATTTAGCATTGTGACATTTGTCATTTGACATCTTTGACATTTGCCATCTTGAAATTTGTCATTTTTGACATTTTTCATGGTGACACTTTTCATTTTTGACATTTAGCATTGTGACATTTGTCATTTGACATCTTTGACATTTGCCATCTTGAAATTTGTCATTTTTGACCTTTAGCATTGTGACATTTGTCATTTGACATCTTGGACATTTGCTATCTTGAAATTTGTCATTTTTGACATTTTTCATGGTGACACTTATCATTTTTGACATTTAGCATTGTGACATTTGTCAGTTTTGACATTTGCCATCTTGAAATTTGTCATTTTTGACATTTTTCATGGTGACACTTTTCATTTTTGACAATTAGCATTGTGACATTTGTCATTTGACATCTTTGACATTTGCCATCTTGAAATTTGTCATTTTTGACATTTTTCATGGTGACACTTCATTTTTGACATTTAGCATTGTGACATTTGTCATTTGACATCTTTGACATTTGCCATCTTGAAATTTGTTATTTCTGACATTTTTCAAGGTGACACTTTTCATTTTTGACATTTAGCATTGTGACATTTGTCATTTGACATCTTTGACATTTGCCATCTTGAAATTTGTCATTTTTGACATTTTTCATGGTGACACTTTTCATTTTTGACATTTAGCATTGTGACATTTGTTATTTGACATCTTTGACATTTGCCATCTTGAAATTTGTCATTTTTGACATTTAGCATTGTGACATTTGTCATTTGACATCTTTGATATTTGCCATCTTGAAATTTGTCATTTTTGACATTTTTCATGGTGACACTTTTCATTTTTGACATTTAGCATTGTGACATTTGTCATTGGACATCTTTGACATTTGCCATCTTGAAATTTGTCATTTTTGACATTTTTCATGGTGACACTTTTCATTTTTGACATTTAGCATTGTGACATTTGTCATATTCGACATCTTTGACATTTGCCATCTTGAAATTTTTCATTTTTGACATTTTTCATGGTGACACTTTTCATTTTTGACATTTAGCATTGTAACATTTGTCATTTGACATCTTTGACATTTGCCATCTTAAAATTTGTCATTATTGACATTTTTCATGGGGACACTTTTAATTTTTGACATTTAGCATTGTGACATTTGTCATTTGACATCTTTGACATTTGCCATCTTGAAATTTGTCATTTTTGACATTTTTCATGGTGACACTTTTTATTTTTGACATTTAGCATTGTGACATTTGTCATTTGACATCTTTGACATTTGCCATCTTGAAATTTGTGATTTTTGACATTTTTCACGGTGACACTTTTCAGTTTTGACATTTAGCATTGTGACATTTGTCATTTGACACCTTAGACATTTGCCATCTTGAAATTTGTCATTTTTGACACTTTTCATTTTTGACATTTAGCATTGTGACATTTGTCATTTGACATCTTTGACATTTGCCATCTTGAAATTTGTCATTTTTGACATTTTTCATGGTGACACTTTTCATTTTTGACATTTAGCATTGTGACATTTGTCATTTGACATCTTGGACATTTGCCATCTTGAAATTTGTCATTTTTGATATTTTTCATGGTGACACTTTTCATTTTTGACATTTAGCATTGTGACATTTGTCATTTGACATCTTTGACATTTGACATCTTGAAATTTGTCATTTTTGACATTTTTCATGGTGACACTTTTCATTTTTGACATTTAGCATTGTGACATTTGTCATTTGACATCTTTGACATTTGCCATCTTGAAATTTGTCATTTTTGACATTTAGCATTGTGACATTTGTCATTTGACATCTTGGACATTTGCTATTTTGAAATTTGTCATTTTTGACATTTTTCATGGTGACACTTATCATTTTTGACATTTAGCATTGTGACATTTGTCAGTTTTGACATTTGCCATCTTGAAATTTGTCATTTTTGACATTTTTCAAGGTGACACTTTTCATTTTTGACATTTAGCATTGTGACATTTGTCATTTGACATCTTTGACATTTGCCATCTTGAAATTTGTTATTTTTGACATTTTTCATGGTGACACTTTTCATTTTTGACATTTAGCATTGTGACATTTGTCATTTGACATCTTTGACATTTGCCATCTTGAAATTTGTCATTTTTGACATTTTTCATGGTGACACTTTTCATTTTTGACATTTAGCATTGTGACATTTGTCATTTGACATCTTTGACATTTGCCATCTTGAAATTTGTTATTTCTGACATTTTTCAAGGTGACACTTTTCATTTTTGACATTTAGCATTGTGACATTTGTCATTTGACATCTTTGACATTTGCCATCTTGAAATTTGTCATTTTTGACATTTTTCATGGTGACACTTTTCATTTTTGACATTTAGCATTGTGACATTTGTTATTTGACATCTTTGACATTTGCCATCTTGAAATTTGTCATTTTTGACATTTAGCATTGTGACATTTGTCATTTGACATCTTTGATATTTGCCATCTTGAAATTTGTCATTTTTGACATTTTTCATGGTGACACTTTTCATTTTTGACATTTAGCATTGTGACATTTGTCATTTGACATCTTTGACATTTGCCATCTTGAAATTTGTCATTTTTGACATTTTTCATGGTGACACTTTTCATTTTTGACATTTAGCATTGTGACATTTGTCATATTCGACATCTTTGACATTTGCCATCTTGAAATTTTTCATTTTTGACATTTTTCATGGTGACACTTTTCATTTTTGACATTTAGCATTGTAACATTTGTCATTTGACATCTTTGACATTTGCCATCTTAAAATTTGTCATTATTGACATTTTTCGTGGGGACACTTTTAATTTTTGACATTTAGCATTGTGACATTTGTCATTTGACATCTTTAACATTTGCCATCTTGAAATTTGTCATTTTTGACATTTTTCATGGTGACACTTTTTATTTTTGACATTTAGCATTGTGACATTTGTCATTTGACATCTTTGACATTTGCCATCTTGAAATTTGTCATTTTTGACATTTTTCATGGTGACACTTTTCATTTTTGACATTTAGCATTGTGACATTTGTCATTTGACACCTTAGACATTTTCCATCTTGAAGTTTGTGATTTTTGACACTTTTCATTTTTGACATTTAGCATTGTGACATTTGTCATTTGACATCTTTGACATTTGCCATCTTGAAATTTGTCATTTTTGACATTTTTCATGGTGACACTTTTCATTTTTGACATTTAGCATTGTGACATTTGTCATTTGACATCTTGGACATTTGCCATCTTGAAATTTGTCATTTTTGATATTTTTCATGGTGACACTTTTCATTTTTGACATTTAGCATTGTGACATTTGTCATTTGACATTTTTGACATTTGCCATCTTGAAATTTGTCATTTTTGACATTTTTCATGGTGACACTTTTCATTTTTGACATCTAGCATTGTGACATTTGTCATTTGACATTTTTGACATTTGCCATCTTGAAATTTGTCATTTTTGACATTTAGCATTGTGACATTTGTCATTTGACATCTTGGACATTTGCCATCTTGAAATTTGTCATTTTTGACATTTTTCATGGTGACACTTATCATTTTTGACATTTAGCATTGTGACATTTGTCAGTTTTGACATTTGCCATCTTGAAATTTGTCATTTTTGACATTTTTCATGGTGACACTTTTCATTTTTGACATTTAGCATTGTGACATTTGACATCTTTGACATTTGCCATCTTGAAATGTGTTATTTTTGACATTTTTCATGGTGACACTTTTCATTTTTGACATTTAGCATTGTGACATTTGTCATTTGACATCTTTGACATTTGCCATCTTGAAATTTGTCATTTTTGACATTTTTCATGGTGACACTTTTCATTTTTGACATTTAGCATTGTGATATTTGTCATTTGACATCTTTGACATTTGCCATCTTGAAATTTGTAATTTTTGACATTTTTCATGGTGACACTTTTTATTTTTGACATTTAGCATTGTGACATTTGTCATTTGACATCTTTGACATTTGCCATCTTGAAATTTGTCATTTTTGACATTTTTCATGGTGACACTTTTCATTTTTGACATTTAGCATTGTGACATTTGTCATTTGACATCTTTGACATTTGCCATCTTGAAATTTGTCATTTTTGACATTTAGCATTGTGACATTTGTCATTTGACATCTTGGACATTTGCCATCTTGAAATTTGTCATTTTTGACATTTTTCATGGTGACACTTATCATTTTTGACATTTAGCATTGTGATATTTGTCAGTTTTCACATTTGCCATCTTGAAATTTGTCATTTTTGACATTTTTCATGGTGACACTTTTCATTTTTGACATTTAGCATTGTGACATTTGTCATATTCGACATCTTTGACATTTGCCATCTTGAAATTTGTCATTTTTGACATTTTTCATGGTGACACTTATCATTTTTGACATTTAGCATTGTGATATTTGTCAGTTTTGACATTTGCCATCTTGAAATTTGTCATTTTTGACATTTTTCATGGTGACACTTTTCATTTTTGACACTTAGCATTGTGACATTTGTCATTTGACATCTTTGACATTTGCCATCTTGAAATTTGTTATTTTTGACATTTTTCACGGTGACACTTTTCATTTTTGACATTAAGCATTGTGACATTTGTCATTTGACATCTTTGACATTTGCCATCTTGAAATTTGTCATTTTTGACATTTTTCATGGTGACACTTTTTATTTTTGACATTTAGCATTGTGACATTTGTCATTTGACATCTTTGACATTTGCCATCTTAAAATTTGTTATTTTTGACATTTTTCATGGTGACACTTTTCATTTTTGACATTTAGCATTGTTACATTTGTCATTTGACATCTTTGACATTTGCCATCTTAAAATTTGTCATTTTTGACATTTTTCATGGTGACACTTTTCATTTTTGACATTTAGCATTGTGACGTTTGTCATTTGACATCTTTGACATTTGCCATCTTGAAATTTGTCATTTTTGACATTTAGCATTGTGACATTTGTCATTTGACATCTTGGACATTTGCCATCTTGAAATTTGTCATTTTTGACATTTTTCATGGTGACACTTTTCATTTTTGACATTTAGCATTGTGACATTTGTCATTTGACATCTTGGACATTTGCCATCTTGAAATTTGTCATTTTTGACATTTAGCATTGTGACATTTGTCATTTGACATCTTTGATATTTTCCATCTTGAAATTTGTCATTTTTGACATTTTTCATGGTGACACTTTTCATTTTTGACATTTAGCATTGTGACATTTGTCATTTGACATCTTTGACATTTGCCATCTTGAAATTTGTCATTTTTGACATTTTTCATGGTGACACTTTTCATTTTTGACATTTAGCATTGTGACATTTGTCATTTGACATCTTTGAGATTTGCCATCTTGAAATTTGTCATTTTTTACATTTAGCATTGTGACATTTGTCATTTGACATCTTGGACATTTGCCATCTTGAAATTTGTCATTTTTGACATTTTTCATGGTGACACTTATCATTTTTGACATTTAGCATTGTGACATTTGTCAGTTTTGACATTTGCCATCTTGAAATTTGTCATTTTTGACATTTTTCATGGTGACACTTTTCATTTTTGACCTTTAGCATTGTGACATTTGTCATTTGACATCTTTGACATTTGCCATCTTGAAATTTGTTATTTTTGACATTTTTCATGGTGACACTTTTCATTTTTGACATTTAGCATTGTGACATTTGTCATTTGACATCTTTGACATTTGCCATCTTGAAATTTGTCATTTTTGACATTTTTCATGGTGACACTTATCATTTTTGACATTTAGCATTGTGACATTTGTCAGTTTTGACATTTGCCATCTTGAGATTTGTCATTTTTGACATTTTTCATGGTGACACTTTTCATTTTTGACATTTAGCATTGTGACATTTGTCATTTGACATCTTTGACATTTGTTATCTTGAAATTTGTCATTTTTGACATTTAGCATTGTGACATTTGTCATTTGACATCTTGGACATTTGCTATCTTGAAATTTGTCATTTTTGACATTTTTCATGGTGACACTTATCATTTTTGACATTTAGCATTGTGACATTTGTCAGTTTTGACATTTGCCATCTTGAAATTTGTCATTTTTGACATTTTTCATGGTGACACTTTTCATTTTTGACATTTAGCATTGTGACATTTGTCATTTGACATCTTTGACATTTGCCATCTTGAAATTTGTTATTTTTGACATTTTTCATGGTGACACTTTTCATTTTTGACATTTAGCATTGTGACATTTGTCATTTGACATCTTTGACATTTGCCATCTTGAAATTTGTCATTTTTGACATTTTTCATGGTGACACTTTTCATTTTTGACATTTAGCATTGTGACATTTGTCATTTGACATCTTTGACATTTGCCATCTTGAAATTTGTTATTTCTGACATTTTTTAAGGTGACACTTTTCATTTTTGACATTTAGCATTGTGACATTTGTCATTTGACATCTTTGACATTTGCCATCTTGAAATTTGTCATTTTTGACATTTTTCATGGTGACACTTTTCATTTTTGACATTTAGCATTGTGACATTTGTTATTTGACATCTTTGACATTTGCCATCTTGAAATTTGTCATTTTTGACATTTAGCATTGTGACATTTGTCATTTGACATCTTTGATATTTGCCATCTTGAAATTTGTCATTTTTGACATTTTTCATGGTGACACTTTTCATTTTTGACATTTAGCATTGTGACATTTGTCATTTGACATCTTTGACATTTGCCATCTTGAAATTTGTCATTTTTGACATTTTTCATGGTGACACTTTTCATTTTTGACATTTAGCATTGTGACATTTGTCATATTCGACATCTTTGACATTTGCCATCTTGAAATTTTTTATTTTTGACATTTTTCATGGTGACACTTTTCATTTTTGACATTTAGCATTGTAACATTTGTCATTTGACATCTTTGACATTTGCCATCTTAAAATTTGTCATTATTGACATTTTTCATGGGGACACTTTTAATTTTTGACATTTAGCATTGTGACATTTGTCATTTGACATCTTTGACATTTGCCATCTTGAAATTTGTTATTTTTGACATTTTTCATGGTGACACTTTTCATTTTTGACATTTAGCATTGTGACATTTGTCATTTGACATCTTTGACATTTGCCATCTTGAAATTTGTCATTTTTGACATTTTTCATGGTGACACTTATCATTTTTGACATTTAGCATTGTGACATTTGTCAGTTTTGACATTTGCCATCTTGAAATTTGTCATTTTTGACATTTTTCATGGTGACACTTTTCATTTTTGACATTTAGCATTGTGACATTTGTCATTTGACATCTTTGACATTTGCCATCTTGAAATTTGTCATTTTTGACATTTAGCATTGTGACATTTGTCATTTGACATCTTGGACATTTGCTATCTTGAAATTTGTCATTTTTGACATTTTTCATGGTGACACTTATCATTTTTGACATTTAGCATTGTGACATTTGTCAGTTTTGACATTTGCCATCTTGAAATTTGTCATTTTTGACATTTTTCATGGTGACACTTTTCATTTTTGACATTTAGCATTGTGACATTTGTCATTTGACATCTTTGACATTTGCCATCTTGAAATTTGTTATTTTTGACATTTTTCATGGTGACACTTTTCATTTTTGACATTTAGCATTGTGACATTTGTCATTTGACATCTTTGACATTTGCCATCTTGAAATTTGTCATTTTTGACATTTTTCATGGTGACACTTATCATTTTTGACATTTAGCATTGTGACATTTGTCATTTGACATCTTTGACATTTGCCATCTTGAAATTTGTTATTTCTGACATTTTTCAAGGTGACACTTTTCATTTTTGACATTTAGCATTGTGACATTTGTCATTTGACATCTTTGACATTTGCCATCTTGAAATTTGTCATTTTTGACATTTTTCATGGTGACACTTTTCATTTTTGACATTTAGCATTGTGACATTTGTTATTTGACATCTTTGACATTTGCCATCTTGAAATTTGTCATTTTTGACATTTAGCATTGTGACATTTGTCATTTGACATCTTTGATATTTGCCATCTTGAAATTTGTCATTTTTGACATTTTTCATGGTGACACTTTTCATTTTTGACATTTAGCATTGTGACATTTGTCATTTGACATCTTTGACATTTGCCATCTTGAAATTTGTCATTTTTGACATTTTTCATGGTGACACTTTTCATTTTTGACATTTAGCATTGTGACATTTGTCATATTCGACATCTTTGACATTTGCCATCTTGAAATTTTTTATTTTTGACATTTTTCATTGTGACACTTTTCATTTTTGACATTTAGCATTGTAACATTTGTCATTTGACATCTTTGACATTTGCCATCTTAAAATTTGTCATTATTGACATTTTTCATGGGGACACTTTTAATTTTTGACATTTAGCATTGTGACATTTGTCATTTGACATCTTTGACATTTGCCATCTTGAAATTTGTCATTTTTGACATTTTTCATGGTGACACTTTTTATTTTTGACATTTAGCATTGTGACATTTGTCATTTGACATCTTTGACATTTGCCATCTTGAAATTTGTCATTTTTGACATTTTTCACGGTGACACTTTTCATTTTTGACTTTTAGCATTGTGACATTTGTCATTTGACACCTTAGACATTTGCCATCTTGAAATTTGTTATTTTTGACACTTTTCATTTTTGACATTTAGCATTGTGACATTTGTCATTTGACATCTTTGACATTTGCCATCTTGAAATTTGTCATTTTTGACATTTTTCATGGTGACACTTTTCATTTTTGACATTTAGCATTGTGACATTTGTCATTTGACATCTTGGACATTTGCCATCTTGAAATTTGTCATTTTTGATATTTTTCATGGTGACACTTTTCATTTTTGACATTTAGCATTGTGACATTTGTCATTTGACATCTTGGACATTTGCCATCTTGAAATTTGTCATTTTTGACATTTTTCATGGTGACACTTATCATTTTTGACATTTAGCATTGTGACATTTGTCAGTTTTGACATTTGCCATCTTGAAATTTGTCATTTTTGACATTTTTCATGGTGACACTTTTCATTTTTGACATTTAGCATTGTGACATTTGTCATTTGACATCTTTGACATTTGCCATCTTAAAATTTGTTATTTTTGACATTTTTCATGGTGACACTTTTCATTTTTGACATTTAGCATTGTGACATTTGTCATTTGACATCTTTGACATTTTCCATCTTGAAATTTGTCATTTTTGACATTTTTCATGGTGACACTTTTCATTTTTGACATTTAGCATTGTGATATTTGTCATTTGACATCTTTGACATTTGCCATCTTGAAATTTGTTATTTTTGACATTTTTCATGGTGACACTTTTTATTTTTGACATTTAGCATTGTGACATTTGTCATTTGACATCTTTGACATTTGCCATCTTGAAATTTGTCATTTTTGACATTTTTCATGGTGACACTTTTCATTTTTGACATTTAGCATTGTGACATTTGTCATTTGACATCTTTGACATTTGCCATCTTGAAATTTGTCATTTTTGACATTTAGCATTGTGACATTTGTCATTTGACATCTTTGATATTTGCCATCTTGAAATTTGTCATTTTTGACATTTTTTATGGCGACACTTTTCATTTTTGACATTTAGCATTGTAACATTTGTCATTTGACATCTTTGACATTTGCCATCTTGAAATTTGTCATTTTTGACATTTTTCATGGTGACACTTTTCATTTTTGACAGTTATCATTGTGACATTTGTCATATTCGACATTTTTGACATTTGCCATCTTGAAATTTGTCATTTTTGACATTTTTCATGGTGACACTTTTCATTTTTGACATTTAGCATTGTGACATTTGACATCTTTGACATTTGCCATCTTGAAATGTGTTATTTTTGACATTTTTCATGGTGACACTTTTCATTTTTGACATTTAGCATTGTGACATTTGTCATTTGACATCTTTGACATTTGCCATCTTGAAATTTGTCATTTTTGACATTTTTCATGGTGACACTTTTCATTTTTGACATTTAGCATTGTGATATTTGTCATTTGACATCTTTGACATTTGCCATCTTGAAATTTGTAATTTTTGACATTTTTCATGGTGACACTTTTTATTTTTGACATTTAGCATTGTGACATTTGTCATTTGACATCTTTGACATTTGCCATCTTGAAATTTGTCATTTTTGACATTTTTCATGGTGACACTTTTCATTTTTGACATTTAGCATTGTGACATTTGTCATTTGACATCTTTGACATTTGCCATCTTGAAATTTGTCATTTTTGACATTTAGCATTGTAACATTTGTCATTTGATATCTTGGACATTTGCCATCTTGAAATTTGTCATTTTTGACATTTTTCATGGTGACACTTATCATTTTTGACATTTAGCATTGTGATATTTGTCAGTTTTGACATTTGCCATCTTGAAATTTGTCATTTTTGACATTTTTCATGGTGACACTTTTCATTTTTGACATTTAGCATTGTGACATTTGTCATATTCGACATCTTTGACATTTGCCATCTTGAAATTTGTCATTTTTGACATTTTTCATGGTGACACTTATCATTTTTGACATTTAGCATTGTGATATTTGTCAGTTTTGACATTTGCCATCTTGAAATTTGTCATTTTTGACATTTTTCATGGTGACACTTTTCATTTTTGACACTTAGCATTGTGACATTTGTCATTTGACATCTTTGACATTTGCCATCTTGAAATTTGTTATTTTTGACATTTTTCACGGTGACACTTTTCATTTTTGACATTAAGCATTGTGACATTTGTCATTTGACATCTTTGACATTTGCCATCTTGAAATTTGTCATTTTTGACATTTTTCATGGTGACACTTTTCATTTTTGACATTTAGCATTGTGACATTTGTCATTTGACATCTTTGACATTTGCCATCTTAAAATTTGTCATTTTTGACATTTTTCATGGTGACACTTTTCATTTTTGACATTTAGCATTGTGACGTTTGTCATTTGACATCTTTGACATTTGCCATCTTGAAATTTGTCATTTTTGACATTTAGCATTGTGACATTTGTCATTTGACATCTTGGACATTTGCCATCTTGAAATTTGTCATTTTTGACATTTTTCATGGTGACACTTTTCATTTTTGACATTTAGCATTGTGACATTTGTCATTTGACATCTTGGACATTTGCCATCTTGAAATTTGTCATTTTTGACATTTAGCATTGTGACATTTGTCATTTGACATCTTTGATATTTGCCATCTTGAAATTTGTCATTTTTGACATTTTTCATGGTGACACTTTTCATTTTTGACATTTAGCATTGTGACATTTGTCATTTGACATCTTTGACATTTGCCATCTTGAAATTTGTCATTTTTGACATTTTTCATGGTGACACTTTTCATTTTTGACATTTAGCATTGTGACATTTGTCATTTGACATCTTTGAGATTTGCCATCTTGAAATTTGTCATTTTTTACATTTAGCATTGTGACATTTGTCATTTGACATCTTGGACATTTGCCATCTTGAAATTTGTCATTTTTGACATTTTTCATGGTGACACTTATCATTTTTGACATTTAGCATTGTGACATTTGTCAGTTTTGACATTTGCCATCTTGAAATTTGTCATTTTTGACATTTTTCATGGTGACACTTTTCATTTTTGACATTTAGCATTGTGACATTTGTCATTTGACATCTTTGACATTTGCCATCTTGAAATTTGTTATTTTTGACATTTTTCATGGTGACACTTTTCATTTTTGACATTTAGCATTGTGACATTTGTCATTTGACATCTTTGACATTTGCCATCTTGAAATTTGTCATTTTTGACATTTTTCATGGTGACACTTATCATTTTTGACATTTAGCATTGTGACATTTGTCAGTTTTGACATTTGCCATCTTGAAATTTGTCATTTTTGACATTTTTCATGGTGACACTTTTCATTTTTGACATTTAGCATTGTGACATTTGTCATTTGACATCTTTGACATTTGTTATCTTGAAATTTGTCATTTTTGACATTTAGCATTGTGACATTTGTCATTTGACATCTTGGACATTTGCTATCTTGAAATTTGTCATTTTTGACATTTTTCCTGGTGACACTTATCATTTTTGACATTTAGCATTGTGACATTTGTCAGTTTTGACATTTGCCATCTTGAAATTTGTCATTTTTGACATTTTTCATGGTGACACTTTTCATTTTTGACATTTAGCATTGTGACATTTGTCATTTGACATCTTTGACATTTGCCATCTTGAAATTTGTTATTTTTGACATTTTTCATGGTGACACTTTTCATTTTTGACATTTAGCATTGTGACATTTGTCATTTGACATCTTTGACATTTGCCATCTTGAAATTTGTCATTTTTGACATTTTTCATGGTGACACTTTTCATTTTTGACATTTAGCATTGTGACATTTGTCATTTGACATCTTTGACATTTGCTATCTTGAAATTTGTTATTTCTGACATTTTTCAAGGTGACACTTTTCATTTTTGACATTTAGCATTGTGACATTTGTCATTTGACATCTTTGACATTTGCCATCTTGAAATTTGTCATTTTTGACATTTTTCATGGTGACACTTTTCATTTTTGACATTTAGCATTGTGACATTTGTTATTTGACATCTTTGACATTTGCCATGTTGAAATTTGTCATTTTTGACATTTAGCATTGTGACATTTGTCATTTGACATCTTTGATATTTGCCATCTTGAAATTTGTCATTTTTGACATTTTTCATGGTGACACTTTTCATTTTTGACATTTAGCATTGTGACATTTGTCATTTGACATCTTTGACATTTGCCATCTTGAAATTTGTCATTTTTGACATTTTTCATGGTGACACTTTTCATTTTTGACATTTAGCATTGTGACATTTGTCATATTCGACATCTTTGACATTTGCCATCTTGAAATTTTTTATTTTTGACATTTTTCATGGTGACACTTTTCATTTTTGACATTTAGCATTGTAACATTTGTCATTTGACATCTTTGACATTTGCCATCTTAAAATTTGTCATTATTGACATTTTTCATGGGGACACTTTTAATTTTTGACATTTAGCATTGTGACATTTGTCATTTGACATCTTTGACATTTGCCATCTTGAAATTTGTTATTTTTGACATTTTTCATGGTGACACTTTTCATTTTTGACATTTAGCATTGTGACATTTGTCATTTGACATCTTTGACATTTGCCATCTTGAAATTTGTCATTTTTGACATTTTTCATGGTGACACTTATCATTTTTGACATTTAGCATTGTGACATTTGTTAGTTTTGACATTTGCCATCTTGAAATTTGTCATTTTTGACATTTTTCATGGTGACACTTTTCATTTTTGACATTTAGCATTGTGACATTTGTCATTTGACATCTTTGACATTTGCCATCTTGAAATTTGTCATTTTTGACATTTAGCATTGTGACATTTGTCATTTGACATCTTGGACATTTGCTATCTTGAAATTTGTCATTTTTGACATTTTTCATGGTGACACTTATCATTTTTGACATTTAGCATTGTGACATTTGTCAGTTTTGACATTTGCCATCTTGAAATTTGTCATTTTTGACATTTTTCATGGTGACACTTTTCATTTTTGACATTTAGCATTGTGACATTTGTCATTTGACATCTTTGACATTTGCCATCTTGAAATTTGTTATTTTTGACATTTTTCATGGTGACACTTTTCATTTTTGACATTTAGCATTGTGACATTTGTCATTTGACATCTTTGACATTTGCCATCTTGAAATTTGTCATTTTTGACATTTTTCATGGTGACACTTTTCATTTTTGACATTTAGCATTGTGACATTTGTCATTTGACATCTTTGACATTTGCCATCTTGAAATTTGTTATTTCTGACATTTTTCAAGGTGACACTTTTCATTTTTGACATTTAGCATTGTGACATTTGTCATTTGACATCTTTGACATTTGCCATCTTGAAATTTGTCATTTTTGACATTTTTCATGGTGACACTTTTCATTTTTGACATTTAGCATTGTGACATTTGTTATTTGACATCTTTGACATTTGCCATCTTGAAATTTGTCATTTTTGACATTTAGCATTGTGACATTTGTCATTTGACATCTTTGATATTTGCCATCTTGAAATTTGTCATTTTTGACATTTTTCATGGTGACACTTTTCATTTTTCACATTTAGCATTGTGACATTTGTCATTTGACATCTTTGACATTTGCCATCTTGAAATTTGTCATTTTTGACATTTTTCATGGTGACACTTTTCATTTTTGACATTTAGCATTGTGACATTTGTCATATTCGACATCTTTGACATTTGCCATCTTGAAATTTTTTATTTTTGACATTTTTCATGGTGACACTTTTCATTTTTGACATTTAGCATTGTAACATTTGTCATTTGACATCTTTGACATTTGCCATCTTAAAATTTGTCATTATTGACATTTTTCATGGGGACACTTTTAATTTTTGACATTTAGCATTGTGACATTTGTCATTTGACATCTTTGACATTTGCCATCTTGAAATTTGTCATTTTTGACATTTTTCATGGTGACACTTTTTATTTTTGACATTTAGCATTGTGACATTTGTCATTTGACATCTTTGACATTTGCCATCTTGAAATTTGTCATTTTTGACATTTTTCACGGTGACACTTTTCATTTTTGACATTTAGCATTGTGACATTTGTCATTTGACACCTTAGACATTTGCCATCTTGAAATTTGTTATTTTTGACACTTTTCATTTTTGACATTTAGCATTGTGACATTTGTCATTTGACATCTTTGACATTTGCCATCTTGAAATTTGTCATTTTTGACATTTTTCATGGTGACACTTTTCATTTTTGACATTTAGCATTGTGACATTTGTCATTTGACATCTTGGACATTTGCCATCTTGAAATTTGTCATTTTTGATATTTTTCATGGTGACACTTTTCATTTTTGACATTTAGCATTGTGACATTTGTCATTTGACATCTTTGACATTTGCCATCTTGAAATTTGTCATTTTTGACATTTTTCATGGTGACACTTTTCATTTTTGACATCTAGCATTGTGACATTTGTCATTTGACATTTTTGACATTTGCCATCTTGAAATTTGTCATTTTTGACATTTAGCATTGTGACATTTGTCATTTGACATCTTGGACATTTGCCATCTTGAAATTTGTCATTTTTGACATTTTTCATGGTGACACTTATCATTTTTGACATTTAGCATTGTGACATTTGTCAGTTTTGACATTTGCCATCTTGAAATTTGTCATTTTTGACATTTTTCATGGTGACACTTTTCATTTTTGACATTTAGCATTGTGACATTTGTCATTTGACATCTTTGACATTTGCCATCTTAAAATTTGTTATTTTTGACATTTTTCATGGTGACACTTTTCATTTTTGACATTTAGCATTGTGACATTTGTCATTTGACATCTTTGACATTTTCCATCTTGAAATTTGTCATTTTTGACATTTTTCATGGTGACACTTTTCATTTTTGATATTTAGCATTGTGATATTTGTCATTTGACATCTTTGACATTTGCCATCTTGAAATTTGTTATTTTTGACATTTTTCATGGTGACACTTTTTATTTTTGACATTTAGCATTGTGACATTTGTCATTTGACATCTTTGACATTTGCCATCTTGAAATTTGTCATTTTTGACATTTTTCATGGTGACACTTTTCATTTTTGACATTTAGCATTGTGACATTTGTCATTTGACATCTTTGACATTTGCCATCTTGAAATTTGTCATTTTTGACATTTAGCATTGTGACATTTGTCATTTGACATCTTTGATATTTGCCATCTTGAAATTTGTCATTTTTGACATTTTTTATGGCGACACTTTTCATTTTTGACATTTAGCATTGTAACATTTGTCATTTGACATCTTTGACATTTGCCATCTTGAAATTTGTCATTTTTGACATTTTTCATGGTGACACTTTTCATTTTTGACAGTTATCATTGTGACATTTGTCATATTCGACATCTTTGACATTTGCCATCTTGAAATTTGTCATTTTTGACATTTTTCATGGTGACACTTTTCATTTTTGACATTTAGTATTGTGACATTTGTCATTTGACATCTTTGACATTTGTCATCTTGAAATTTGTCATTATTGACATTTTTCATGGGGACACTTTTCATTTTTGACATTAAGCATTGTGACATTTGTCATTTGACATCTTTGACATTTGCCATCTTGAAATTTGTCATTTTTGACATTTAGCATTGTGACATTTGTCATTTGACATCTTGGACATTTGCTATCTTGAAATTTGTCATTTTTGACATTTTTCATGGTGACACTTATCATTTTTGACATTTAGCATTGTGACATTTGTCAGTTTTGACATTTGCCATCTTGAAATTTGTCATTTTTGACATTTTTCATGGTGACACTTTTCATTTTTGACATTTAGCATTGTGACATTTGTCATTTGACATCTTTGACATTTGCCATCTTGAAATTTGTCATTTTTGACATTTAGCATTGTGACATTTGTCATTTGACATCTTGGACATTTGCTATTTTGAAATTTGTCATTTTTGACATTTTTCATGGTGACACTTATCATTTTTGACATTTAGCATTGTGACATTTGTCAGTTTTGACATTTGCCATCTTGAAATTTGTCATTTTTGACATTTTTCAAGGTGACACTTTTCATTTTTGACATTTAGCATTGTGACATTTGTCATTTGACATCTTTGACATTTGCCATCTTGAAATTTGTTATTTTTGGCATTTTTCATGGTGACACTTTTCATTTTTGACATTTAGCATTGTGACATTTGTCATTTGACATCTTTGACATTTGCCATCTTGAAATTTGTCATTTTTGACATTTTTCATGGTGACACTTTTCATTTTTGACATTTAGCATTGTGACATTTGTCATTTGACATCTTTGATATTTGCCATCTTGAAATTTGTCATTTTTGACATTTTTCATGGTGACACTTTTCATTTTTGACATTTAGCATTGTGACATTTGTCATTTGACATCTTTGACATTTGCCATCTTGAAATTTGTCATTTTTGACATTTTTCACGGTGACACTTTTCATTTTTGACATTTAGCATTGTGACATTTGTCATTTGACATCTTTGATATTTGCCATCTTGAAATTTGTCATTTTTGACATTTTTCATGGTGACACTTTTCATTTTTGACATTTAGCATTGTGACATTTGTCATTTGACATCTTTGACATTTGCCATCTTGAAATTTGTCATTTTTGACATTTTTCATGGTGACACTTTTCATTTTTGACATTTAGCATTGTGACATTTGTCATTTGACATCTTTAAGATTTGCCATCTTGAAATTTGGCATTTTTTACATTTAGCATTGTGACATTTGTCATTTGACATCTTGGACATTTGCCATCTTGAAATTTGTCATTTTTGACATTTTTCATGGTGACACTTTTCATTTTTGACATTTAGCATTGTGACATTTGTCATTTGACATCTTTGACATTTGCCATCTTGAAATTTGTTCTTTTTGACATTTTTCATGGTGACACTTTTCATTTTTGACATTTAGCATTGTGGCATTTGTCATTTGACATCTTTGTCATTTGCCATCTTGAAATTTGTCATTTTTGACATTTTTCATGGTGACACTTTTCATTTTTGACATTTAGCATTGTGACATTTGTCATTTGACATCTTTGACATTTGCCATCTTGAAATTTGTCATTTTTGACATTTAGCATTGTGACATTTGTCATTTGACATCTTGGACATTTGCTATCTTGAAATTTGTCATTTTTGACATTTTTCATGGTGACACTTATCATTTTTGACATTAAGCATTGTGACATTTGTCAGTTTTGACATTTGCCATCTTGAAATTTGTCATTTTTGACATTTTTCATGGTGACACTTTTTATTTTTGACATTTAGCATTGTGACATTTGTCATTTGACATCTTCGACATTTGCCATCTTGAAATTTGTTATTTTTGACATTTTTCATGGTGACACTTTTCATTTTTGACATTTAGCATTGTGACATTTGTCATTTGACATCTTTGACATTTGCCATCTTGAAATTTGTTATTTTTGACATTTTTCATGGTGACACTTTTCATTTTTGACATTTAGCATTGTGACATTTGTCATTTGACATCTTTGACATTTGCCATCTTGAAATTTGTTCTTTTTGACATTTTTCATGGTGACACTTTTCATTTTTGACATTTAGCATTGTGACATTTGTCATTTGACATCTTTGTCATTTGCCATCTTGAAATTTGTCATTTTTGACATTTTTCATGGTGACACTTTTCATTTTTGACATTTAGCATTGTGACATTTGTCATTTGACATCTTTGACATTTGCCATCTTGAAATTTGTCATTTTTGACATTTAGCATTGTGACATTTGTCATTTGACATCTTGAACATTTGCTATCTTGAAATTTGTCATTTTTGACATTTTTCATGGTGACACTTATCATTTTTGACATTTAGCATTGTGACATTTGTCAGTTTTGTCATTTGACATCTTTGACATTTGTCATCTTGAAATTTGTCATTATTGACATTTTTCATGGGGACACTTTTCATTTTTGACATTAAGCATTGTGACATTTGTCATTTGACATCTTTGACATTTGCCATCTTGAAATTTGTCATTTTTGACATTTAGCATTGTGACATTTGTCATTTGACATCTTGGACATTTGCTATCTTGAAATTTGTCATTTTTGACATTTTTCATGGTGACACTTATCATTTTTGACATTTAGCATTGTGACATTTGTCAGTTTTGACATTTGCCATCTTGAAATTTGTCATTTTTGACATTTTTCATGGTGACACTTTTCATTTTTGACATTTAGCATTGTGACATTTGTCATTTGACATCTTTGACATTTGCCATCTTGAAATTTGTCATTTTTGACATTTAGCATTGTGACATTTGTCATTTGACATCTTGGACATTTGCTATTTTGAAATTTGTCATTTTTGACATTTTTCATGGTGACACTTATCATTTTTGACATTTAGCATTGTGACATTTGTCAGTTTTGACATTTGCCATCTTGAAATTTGTCATTTTTGACATTTTTCAAGGTGACACTTTTCATTTTTGACATTTAGCATTGTGACATTTGTCATTTGACATCTTTGACATTTGCCATCTTGAAATTTGTTATTTTTGACATTTTTCATGGTGACACTTTTCATTTTTGACATTTAGCATTGTGACATTTGTCATTTGACATCTTTGACATTTGCCATCTTGAAATTTGTCATTTTTGACATTTTTCATGGTGACACTTTTCATTTTTGACATTTAGCATTGTGACATTTGTCATTTGACATCTTTGATATTTGCCATCTTGAAATTTGTCATTTTTGACATTTTTCATGGTGACACTTTTCATTTTTGACATTTAGCATTGTGACATTTGTCATTTGACATCTTTGACATTTGCCATCTTGAAATTTGTCATTTTTGACATTTTTCACGGTGACACTTTTCATTTTTGACATTTAGCATTGTGACATTTGTCATTTGACATCTTGGACATTTGCCATCTTGAAATTTGTCATTTTTGACATTTTTCATGGTGACACTTTTCATTTTTGACATTTAGCATTGTGACATTTGTCATTTGACATCTTGGACATTTGCCATCTTGAAATTTGTTATTTTTGACATTTAGCATTGTGACATTTGTCATTTGACATCTTTGATATTTGCCATCTTGAAATTTGTCATTTTTGACATTTTTCATGGTGACACTTTTCATTTTTGACATTTAGCATTGTGACATTTGTCATTTGACATCTTTGACATTTGCCATCTTGAAATTTGTCATTTTTGACATTTTTCATGGTGACACTTTTCATTTTTGACATTTAGCATTGTGACATTTGTCATTTGACATCTTTAAGATTTGCCATCTTGAAATTTGGCATTTTTTACATTTAGCATTGTGACATTTGTCATTTGACATCTTGGACATTTGCCATCTTGAAATTTGTCATTTTTGACATTTTTCATGGTGACACTTTTCATTTTTGACATTTAGCATTGTGACATTTGTCATTTGACATCTTTGACATTTGCCATCTTGAAATTTGTTCTTTTTGACATTTTTCATGGTGACACTTTTCATTTTTGACATTTAGCATTGTGACATTTGTCATTTGACATCTTTGTCATTTGCCATCTTGAAATTTGTCATTTTTGACATTTTTCATGGTGACACTTTTCATTTTTGACATTTAGCATTGTGACATTTGTCATTTGACATCTTTGACATTTGCCATCTTGAAATTTGTCATTTTTGACATTTAGCATTGTGACATTTGTCATTTGACATCTTGGACATTTGCTATCTTGAAATTTGTCATTTTTGACATTTTTCATGGTGACACTTATCATTTTTGACATTAAGCATTGTGACATTTGTCAGTTTTGACATTTGCCATCTTGAAATTTGTCATTTTTGACATTTTTCATGGTGACACTTTTTATTTTTGACATTTAGCATTGTGACATTTGTCATTTGACATCTTCGACATTTGCCATCTTGAAATTTGTTATTTTTGACATTTTTCATGGTGACACTTTTCATTTTTGACATTTAGCATTGTGACATTTGTCATTTGACATCTTTGACATTTGCCATCTTGAAATTTGTCATTTTTGACATTTTTCATGGTGACACTTTTCATTTTTGACATTTAGCATTGTGACATTTGTCATTTGACATCTTTGACATTTGCCATCTTGAAATTTGTTCTTTTTGACATTTTTCATGGTGACACTTTTCATTTTTGACATTTAGCATTGTGACATTTGTCATTTGACATCTTTGTCATTTGCCATCTTGAAATTTGTCATTTTTGACATTTTTCATGGTGACACTTTTCATTTTTGACATTTAGCATTGTGACATTTGTCATTTGACATCTTTGACATTTGCCATCTTGAAATTTGTCATTTTTGACATTTAGCATTGTGACATTTGTCATTTGACATCTTGAACATTTGCTATCTTGAAATTTGTCATTTTTGACATTTTTCATGGTGACACTTATCATTTTTGACATTTAGCATTGTGACATTTGTCAGTTTTGACATTTGCCATCTTGAAATTTGTCATTTTTGACATTTTTCATGGTGACACTTTTTATTTTTGACATTTAGCATTGTGACATTTGTCATTTGACATCTTCGACATTTGCCATCTTGAAATTTGTTATTTTTGACATTTTTCATGGTGACACTTTTCATTTTTGACATTTAGCATTGTGACATTTGTCATTTGACATCTTTGACATTTGCCATCTTGAAATTTGTCATTTTTGACATTTTTCATGGTGACACTTTTCATTTTTGACATTTAGCATTGTGACATTTGTCATTTGACATCTTTGACATTTGCCATCTTGAAATTTGTTATTTCTGACATTTTTCAAGGTGACACTTTTTATTTTTGACATTTAGCATTGTGACATTTGTCATTTGACATCTTTGACATTTGCCATCTTGAAATTTGTCATTTTTGACATTTTTCATGGTGACACTTTTCATTTTTGACATTTAGCATTGTGACATTTGTCATTTGACATCTTTGACATTTGCCATCTTGAAATTTGTTATTTTTGACATTTTTCATGGTGACACTTTTCATTTTTGACATTTAGCATTGTGACATTTGTCATTTGACATCTTTGACATTTGCCATCTTGAAATTTGTCATTTTTGACATTTTTCATGGTGACACTTTTCATTTTTGACATTTAGCATTGTGACATTTGTCATTTGACATCTTTGACATTTGCCATCTTGAAATTTGTCATTTTTGACATTTAGCATTGTGACATTTGTCATTTGACATCTTGGACATTTGCTATCTTGAAATTTGTCATTTTTGACATTTTTCATGGTGACACTTATCATTTTTGACATTTAGCATTGTGACATTTGTCAGTTTTGACATTTGCCATCTTGAAATTTGTCATTTTTGACATTTTTCATGGTGACACTTTTCATTTTTGACATTTAGCATTGTGACATTTGTCATTTGACATCTTTGACATTTGCCATCTTGAAATTTGTTATTTTTGACATTTTTCATGGTGACACTTTTCATTTTTGACATTTAGCATTGTGACATTTGTCATTTGACATCTTTGACATTTGCCATCTTGAAATTTGTCATTTTTGACATTTTTCATGGTAACACTTTTCATTTTTGACATTTAGCATTGTGACATTTGTCATTTGACATCTTTGACATTTGCCATCTCGAAATTTGTTATTTCTGACATTTTTCAAGGTGACACTTTTCATTTTTGACATTTAGCATTGTGACATTTGTCATTTGACATCTTTGACATTTGCCATCTTGAAATTTGTCATTTTTGACATTTTTCATGGTGACACTTTTCATTTTTGACATTTAGCATTGTGACATTTGTCATTTGACATCTTTGACATTTGCCATCTTGAAATTTGTTATTTTTGACATTTTTCATGGTGACACTTTTCATTTTTGACATTTAGCATTGTGACATTTAGCATTGTGACATTTGTCATTTGACATCTTTGACATTTGCCATCTCGAAATTTGTCATATTTGACATTTTTCATGGTGACACTTTTCATTTTTGACATTTAGCATTGTGACATTTGTCATTTGACATCTTTGACATTTGCCATCTTGAAATTTGTCATTTTTGACATTTAGCATTGTGACATTTGTCATTTGACATCTTGGACATTTGCTATCTTGAAATTTGTCATTTTTGACATTTTTCATGGTGACACTTATTATTTTTGACATTTAGCATTGTGACATTTGTCAGTTTTGACATTTGCCATCTTAAAATTTGTCATTTTTGACATTTTTCATGGTGACACTTTTCATTTTTGACATTTAGCATTGTGACATTTGTCATTTGACATCTTTGACATTTGCCATCTTGAAATTTGTCATTTTTGACATTTAGCATTGTGACATTTGTCATTTGACATCTTGGACATTTTCCATCTTGAAATTTGTCATTTTTGACATTTTTCATGGTGACACTTTTCATTTTTGACATTTAGCATTGTGACATTTGTCATTTGACATCTTGGACATTTGCCATCTTGAAATTTGTCATTTTTGACATTTAGCATTGTGACATTTGTCATTTGACATCTTTGATATTTGCCATCTTGAAATTTGTCATTTTTGACATTTTTCATGGTGACACTTTTCATTTTTGACATTTAGCATTGTGACATTTGTCATTTGACATCTTTGACATTTGCCATCTTGAAATTTGTCATTTTTGACATTTTTCATGGTGACACTTTTCATTTTTGACATTTAGCATTGTGACATTTGTCATTTGACATCTTTGAGATTTGCCATCTTGAAATTTGTCATTTTTTACATTTAGCATTGTGACATTTGTCATTTGACATCTTGGACATTTGCCATCTTGAAATTTGTCATTTTTGACATTTTTCATGGTGACACTTATCATTTTTGACATTTAGCATTGTGACATTTGTCAGTTTTGACATTTGCCATCTTGAAATTTGTCATTTTTGACATTTTTCATGGTGACACTTTTCATTTTTGACATTTAGCATTGTGACATTTGTCATTTGACATCTTTGACATTTGCCATCTTGAAATTTGCTATTTTTGACATTTTTCATGGTGACACTTTTCATTTTTGACATTTAGCATTGTGACATTTGTCATTTGACATCTTTGACATTTGCCATCTTGAAATTTGTCATTTTTGACATTTTTCATGGTGACACTTTTCATTTTTGACATTTAGCATTGTGACATTTGTCATTTGACATCTTTGACATTTGCCATCTTGAAATTTGTCATTTTTGACATTTAGCATTGTGACATTTGTCATTTGACATCTTGGACATTTGCTATCTTGAAATTTGTCATTTTTGACATTTTTCATGGTGACACTTATCATTTTTGACATTTAGCATTGTGACATTTGTCAGTTTTGACATTTGCCATCTTGAAATTTGTCATTTTTGACATTTTTCATGATGTCACTTTTCATTTTTGACATTTAGCATTGTGACATTTGTCATTTGACATCTTTGACATTTGCCATCTTGAAATTTGTTATTTTTGACATTTTTCATGGTGACACTTTTCATTTTTGACATTTAGCATTGTGACATTTGTCATTTGACATCTTTGACATTTGCCATCTTGAAATTTGTCATTTTTGACATTTTTCATGGTGACACTTTTCATTTTTGACATTTAGCATTGTGACATTTGTCATTTGACATCTTTGACATTTGCCATCTTGAAATTTGTTATTTCTGACATTTTTCAAGGTGACACTTTTCATTTTTGACATTTAGCATTGTGACATTTGTCATTTGACATCTTTGACATTTGCCATCTTGAAATTTGTCATTTTTGACATTTTTCATGGTGACACTTTTCATTTTTGACATTTAGCATTGTGACATTTGTTATTTGACATCTTTGACATTTGCCATCTTGAAATTTGTCATTTTTGACATTTAGCATTGTGACATTTGTCATTTGACATCTTTGACATTTGCCATCTTGAAATTTGTCATTTTTGACATTTTTCATGGTGACACTTTTCATTTTTGACATTTAGCATTGTGACATTTGTCATATTCGACATCTTTGACATTTGCCATCTTTAAATTTTTCATTTTTGACATTTTTTATGGTGACACTTTTCATTTTTGACATTTAGCATTGTAACATTTGTCATTTGACATCTTTGACATTTGCCATCTTAAAATTTGTCATTATTGACATTTTTCATGGGGACACTTTTAATTTTTGACATTTAGCATTGTGTTATTTTTCTTTTATGTATTTATTAAAAACAAATACTTTGACATTGATGTAACAACTTGAATTTGTCACTTGTACACAAAATTCAGCATTGAATAAATTGTCTATGTTTATCGAAATTTCACTTTTATATTCTCTAAAAATTATAAAAGGTTATGGGTGCCAGTTACGTATAGACAGAGAATAAAGAGATTATCAAAGTTAGTGATAAAATGGAATTTTATAAACACATCAAACCTCTGACTGGTGAATCAGATTGGGCAGTTTGGAAACACAAGATAAGAGATCTTTTAGACTATCATGAAGGTGCTCTAGATGTCATAGATGGCAAGCTAGTCAAACCTGAAGAAATCGAAGAAGGAGCTTCAGAAGATAAGAGAAAAGAGCACAAGTCTAAATGTGACTTATTTAGGAAATCAAATAGTTACGCTAAATCAATGATCGCAAGTTCTGTGAGTGATATAGTCTACCAGAAAATTATGGATCAAGAGACAGCGTTTGATTCTTGGAATATGTTGAGACAGCAGTTTGAGGCATCCTCAAAAGACCAGTTATTTAAGATTTGTTCAGAATTCTTTTCTTTTCACTGGGTTGATGGTGATGACGTATCAACGCATATTGCTAAGCTTAAGTCACTGTGGAACGAGTTAAATAATGGTCTCAAAGCAAAAAAGGAGAATGCTTTACCAGACTTATTACTCGTATGTAAGACGCTGAATATTTTGCCCAGTTCTTTCATTAGTTTTAAATCAAGTTGGATGTTATTAAAAGATGATAAGAATAAGACATTTGATGATTTAACTGTTCAGTTATGTTCTTTTGAAAGAAATTTCATGAAACATGAAGGTGCAAGTCATGTTTCTCAAGAGAGCCAAGAGGCATTAATAGCAGCTGATAAAAAGAAGAATAAGAGTAAATTTAAGCCGAAACAAAAGAAGTTTACATGTAACTACTGCAAACAGGTTGGACATTGGGTTAAAGATTGTGAAAAATGGATTTCTGATGGAAAACCAAAGAAACCCCAACATGTTTCAACAGCTGATGTTGCAGGACTTATGTTTGTAGAAGAGGAGGCTATGTCAGCTGTTTGGTCTACTCATCCGTCAAGGTGGTGGATAGACAATGGAGCAACAAGACATGTAACTAATACTGACTTGTACTAT
Organism: Altica lythri; assembly: GCA_964028335.1. Taxonomy (NCBI): domain Eukaryota; kingdom Metazoa; phylum Arthropoda; class Insecta; order Coleoptera; family Chrysomelidae; genus Altica; species Altica lythri. Next base: position 7,681,510 of record OZ034800.1, on the reverse strand, counting down.
ATTGATTTTAAGAAATTTGAAACTCCATCTGGCATAAAAGCTGCAGGAAAAGAAGTCCTACCCGCCATAGGCACGGGAACAGTAAGAATAAAAACGTTGGCAACTGGGGAAGAATATTTGCTAAAAGATGTCTGGTATGTACCAAATTTATGTAGAAATTTGTTCTCTGTTCTAGCAGCACAAGACAGAAATCCAGAAAGTGTATTTGAGTCAACAGCTATAGAGTGTAGTCTCTCAAATCAGGGAAAGGTGATGCTGAGTGGATCAAGGGAACTAGGAGGTACTTTATTTGAAGCAAAAATTGAACCAGTACTACCAGCAACAAACCCTGAGGTAAATTTTGTTGATAATACGTTACAATTGTACCACGAGAGGTGGGGTCATCAAGATAAAAGGCACGTACTTGCTAAAATGAAAAAAGAGTTGCATTTGAAAGTTCCAAAAGAGGAAAAGCAGTTATGTGAGCCTTGTATCTATGGCAAAGCACACAGGCTACCATTTGGCAATAGGGAAAAATCCACAAAACCAGGGGAATTATTCTCAGCTGACGTATGTGGACCTTTTGCAGAGTCATTTAATAGGAAAAGGTATCTAGTTGTTTTTAAGGATAATTATACAAAGTTTCGATATGGCTACCTGATGTCAGAAAAATCAGAGGTAAAAGAAATGCTTAAAAAGGTACTTCAACATGCAAAAATGTTAGGCCATTCAATCAGAGAGTTGATAAGTGATAATGGAGGTGAAATGGACAATAAAGAGATCAGAGAGATCTTGAGTGAAGCAGGGGTCACACAGAGGTTGACAGCCCCATACACGCCTCAACAAAATGCAATTTGTGAGAGAGATTTTCGCACAACTATTGAAATGGCAAGGACATTTAAATATTCTAATGATAATTTGATTTTTCCAGAAGCTATGTGGGCAGAACTTGTAGCAACATCAATATACATCCTAAATAGAACTGGGAAGTCTTCTGTAGAAGGTGTTAGTCCCCACGAGTTATGGATAGGTAAGAAACCAAGAATAAAGCATTTGAGAGTAATTGGTTCAGTGTGCTACGCCCACATTCCCGATCAGAGACGTAAGAAAATGGATAAAAAGGCAATAAAAGGGTACCTGATAGGCTATGACGGAGACGAGCGTTATCGTATCTGGGTAAAAGAAGAGAATAAAGTTATTCTGAGTAGAGATGTCTTATTTCAAGAAAAATTAAGTCAGTGTGAGTATGTAAAGTTACCACTAAAGGACTTAGATGTTCAAAATGAGGGAAAGCAAATGGACCAAGAAGTGTCTGAAGAAAGTGAATTTGAAGAATCGCCTGAGAGTGAAGAATATGAATCAGCAGATGAGGAAAGAGAATATTCGCTCTCGCAGTTCTCCAGAAGTTTAAGGGATCGTTCAAAGTTATCTAGACCGACATACTTAGAAGACTATGTGATGTTTGGAGAAGAAGCAGTTTTTCAAATCACCACACCTGAAACATATGAAGAAGCTCTGAGTGGAAATAATAAAGATTATTGGAAAGAAGCAATGGACAATGAGATAAAATCTTTAAAGGAAAACCATACATGGGAACTGACAAGTTTACCAAAAGGATCTAGAGTAATACCGTCTAAGTGGGTTTTTAAAGTTAAAACAAATCCTGATGGTTCAATAGACAGGTACAAAGCCAGACTTGTTATAAAAGGTTACAGCCAGAGGTATGGTGTGGATTTTAATGAAACATTTAGTCCAGTAGCAAAACTAAGTACAATTCGGGCTATGCTAAGTATTGCTGCTACAGAAAAGATGTATTTGATTCAGTTCGACGTTTCAACTGCATTTTTGTACGGACATTTAGATGAAGATATTTACATGGAGCAACCAGAGGGCTACACTGATGGAACCAAAAATGTCTGTAAATTATTGAAAAGCTTATATGGACTAAAACAAGCTCCCAGGTGTTGGAATAAAAGATTCTGTACTTGTCTTAGAAATGCGGGATTTAGAATAAGTAAAGCTGATCCTTGTCTTCATATACGAGGGAGTAACGATAAAAAGTTAATGGTTGCACTGTTTGTTGATGATGGATTGGTCATTTCAAATAATAAAAAGGAAGCTGAGTTATTTATAGAGGAGTTAAAGGCAGAATTTAAAATTACTGTTAAACCAGCATCTTATTTTTTAGGATTTGAAATTGAACGTTTCAAAGATGGTTCAATTAAAATCTGTCAGCAAGCATATGCAAGGAAGCTTTTAGAACGTTTCAGGTTCAGCGAGTGCAAACCAGTGTCTACTCCTATGGTGAAGATGGGAGAACAAGAAATTCGAGAAAATGAGGAAAATCATTTTCCATACAGAGAAGCTGTGGGAGCATTAATGTACCTAATGGTAGGTACTAGACCAGATTTGGCCTACAGTGTTAGTGTTTTGTCAAGAACTCTCGACTGTCCAAGTGCTGAAGATGTGACGAGATTAAAAAGAGTATTTCGTTATATAGCAGGAACTTGCAGTTTGGGAATATTATTCAGAGCAGATGGCAATTACACATTAGACTGTTATAGTGATGCAGACTTTGGAGGCTGCAACAAGACTGGTCGCTCTACTTCCGGAGTTGTAGTGAGATATGCAGGAGGGGCCGTGTCGTGGCTCAGTCAAAGACAACAATTGACTGCTACATCAACAACTGAAGCGGAACTAATAGCCGCAAATGAGGCAGTGAAAGAAATCATATGGTTGTCTAGATTGTATGAAGATATGGGTTGTCCAAAGCAAGTTCCAATTCTTCAGATAGACAATCAAGCAACGATTCGTCTTTGCCATAATCCTGAGAACCACCATAGGACGAAGCATATCAAAATAAAATATTTTTTTATTAGGGAACAGGTATTGGAAGGAGCTTTACAAGTCAAGTATATCCCTACTGAAGACCAGATAGCTGACATCATGACCAAGCCGCTTCCAAAACCAAGACTATTGAGTTTGAACAAAAAGTTAGGACTTTTTTAATTATTTTTATATTTGTTCATCAAAAAGAAAAAAGGGAAAGTTTTGAGATTTAGCGTAAATCAGTTATTTTTCTTTTATGTATTTATTAAAAACAAATACTTTGACATTGATGTAACAACTTGAATTTGTCACTTGTACATAAAATTCAGCATTGAATAAATTGTCTATGTTTATCGAAATTTCACTTTTATATTCTCTAAAAATTATAAAACATTTGACATCTTTGACATTTGCCATCTTGAAATTTGTCATTTTTGACATTTTTCATGGTGACACTTTTTATTTTTGACATTTAGCATTGTGACATTTGTCATTTGACATCTTTGACATTTGCCATCTTGAAATTTGTCATTTTTGACATTTTTCACGGTGACACTTTTCATTTTTGACATTTAGCATTGTGACATTTGTCATTTGACACCTTAGACATTTGCCATCTTGAAATTTGTCATTTTTGACACTTTTCATTTTTGACATTTAGCATTGTGACATTTGTCATTTGACATCTTTGACATTTGCCATCTTGAAATTTGTCATTTTTGACATTTTTCATGGTGACACTTTTCATTTTTGACATTTAGCATTGTGACATTTGTCATTCGACATCTTGGACATTTGCCATCTTGAAATTTTTCATTTTTGATATTTTTCATGGTGACACTTTTCATTTTTGACATTTAGCATTGTGACATTTGTCATTTGACATCTTTGACATTTGCCATCTTGAAATTTGTTATTTTTGACATTTTTCATGGTGACACTTTTCATTTTTGACATTTAGCATTGTGACATTTGTCATTTGACATCTTTGACATTTGCCATCTTGAAATTTGTCATTTTTGACATTTTTCATGGTGACACTTTTCATTTTTGACATTTAGCATTGTGACATTTGTCATTTGACATCTTTGATATTTGCCATCTTGAAATTTGTCATTTTTGACATTTTTCATGGTGACACTTTTCATTTTTGACATTTAGCATTGTGACATTTGTCATTTGACATCTTTGACATTTGCCATCTTGAAATTTGTCATTTTTGACATTTTTCACGGTGACACTTTTCATTTTTGACATTTAGCATTGTGACATTTGTCATTTGACATCTTGGACATTTGCCATCTTGAAATTTGTCATTTTTGACATTTTTCATGGTGACACTTTTCATTTTTGACATTTAGCATTGTGACATTTGTCATTTGACATCTTGGACATTTGCCATCTTGAAATTTGTTATTTTTGACATTTAGCATTGTGACATTTGTCATTTGACATCTTTGATATTTGCCATCTTGAAATTTGTCATTTTTGACATTTTTCATGGTGACACTTTTCATTTTTGACATTTAGCATTGTGACATTTGTCATTTGACATCTTTGACATTTGCCATCTTGAAATTTGTCATTTTTGACATTTTTCATGGTGACACTTTTCATTTTTGATATTTAGCATTGTGACATTTGTCATTTGACATCTTTGAGATTTGCCATCTTGAAATTTGGCATTTTTTACATTTAGCATTGTGACATTTGTCATTTGACATCTTGGACATTTGCCATCTTGAAATTTGTCATTTTTGACATTTTTCATGGTGACACTTATCATTTTTGACATTTAGCATTGTGACATTTGTCAGTTTTGACATTTGCCATCTTGAAATTTGTCATTTTTGACATTTTTCATGGTGACACTTTTCATTTTTGACATTTAGCATTGTGACATTTGTCATTTGACATCTTTGACATTTGCCATCTTGAAATTTGTTCTTTTTGACATTTTTCATGGTGACACTTTTCATTTTTGACATTTAGCATTGTGACATTTGTCATTTGACATCTTTGTCATTTGCCATCTTGAAATTTGTCATTTTTGACATTTTTCATGGTGACACTTTTCATTTTTGACATTTAGCATTGTGACATTTGTCATTTGACATCTTTGACATTTGCCATCTTGAAATTTGTCATTTTTGACATTTGGCATTGTGACATTTGTCATTTGACATCTTGGACATTTGCTATCTTGAAATTTGTCATTTTTGACATTTTTCATGGTGACACTTATCATTTTTGACATTTAGCATTGTGACATTTGTCAGTTTTGACATTTGCCATCTTGAAATTTGTCATTTTTGACATTTTTCATGGTGACACTTTTTATTTTTGACATTTAGCATTGTGACATTTGTCATTTGACATCTTCGACATTTGCCATCTTGAAATTTGTTATTTTTGACATTTTTCATGGTGACACTTTTCATTTTTGACATTTAGCATTGTGACATTTGTCATTTGACATCTTTGACATTTGCCATCTTGAAATTTGTCATTTTTGACATTTTTCATGGTGACACTTTTCATTTTTGACATTTAGCATTGTGACATTTGTCATTTGACATCTTTGACATTTGCCATCTTGAAATTTGTTATTTCTGACATTTTTCAAGGTGACACTTTTCATTTTTGACATTTAGCATTGTGACATTTGTCATTTGACATCTTTGACATTTGCCATCTTGAAATTTGTCATTTTTGACATTTTTCATGGTGACACTTTTCATTTTTGACATTTAGCATTGTGACATTTGTCATTTGACATCTTTGACATTTGCCATCTTGAAATTTGTTATTTTTGACATTTTTCATGGTGACACTTTTCATTTTTGACATTTAGCATTGTGACATTTGTCATTTGACATCTTTGACATTTGCCATCTTGAAATTTGTCATTTTTGACATTTTTCATGGTGACACTTTTCATTTTTGACATTTAGCATTGTGACATTTGTCATTTGACATCTTTGACATTTGCCATCTTGAAATTTGTCATTTTTGACATTTAGCATTGCGACATTTGTCATTTGACATCTTGGACATTTGCTATCTTGAAATTTGTCATTTTTGACATTTTTCATGGTGACACTTATCATTTTTGACATTTAGCATTGTGACATTTGTCAGTTTTGACATTTGCCATCTTGAAATTTGTCATTTTTGACATTTTTCATGGTGACACTTTTCATTTTTGACATTTAGCATTGTGACATTTGTCATTTGACATCTTTGACATTTGCCATCTTGAAATTTGTTATTTTTGACATTTTTCATGGTGACACTTTTCATTTTTGACATTTAGCATTGTGACATTTGTCATTTGACATCTTTGACATTTGCCATCTTGAAATTTGTCATTTTTGACATTTTTCATGGTAACACTTTTCATTTTTGACATTTAGCATTGTGACATTTGTCATTTGACATCTTTGACATTTGCCATCTTGAAATTTGTTATTTCTGACATTTTTCAAGGTGACACTTTTCATTTTTGACATTTAGCATTGTGACATTTGTCATTTGACATCTTTGACATTTGCCATCTTGAAATTTGTCATTTTTGACATTTTTCATGGTGACACTTTTCATTTTTGACATTTAGCATTGTGACATTTGTCATTTGACATCTTTGACATTTGCCATCTTGAAATTTGTTATTTTTGACATTTTTCATGGTGACACTTTTCATTTTTGACATTTAGCATTGTGACATTTAGCATTGTGACATTTGTCATTTGACATCTTTGACATTTGCCATCTCGAAATTTGTCATATTTGACATTTTTCATGGTGACACTTTTCATTTTTGACATTTAGCATTGTGACATTTGTCATTTGACATCTTTGACATTTGCCATCTTGAAATTTGTCATTTTTGACATTTAGCATTGTGACGTTTGTCATTTGACATCTTGGACATTTGCTATCTTGAAATTTGTCATTTTTGACATTTTTCATGGTGACACTTATCATTTTTGACATTTAGCATTGTGACATTTGTCAGTTTTGACATTTGCCATCTTAAAATTTGTCATTTTTGACATTTTTCATGGTGACACTTTTCATTTTTAACATTTAGCATTGTGACATTTGTCATTTGACATCTTTGACATTTGCCATCTTGAAATTTGTCATTTTTGACATTTAGCATTGTGACATTTGTCATTTGACATCTTGGACATTTGCCATCTTGAAATTTGTCATTTTTGACATTTTTCATGGTGACACTTTTCATTTTTGACATTTAGCATTGTGACATTTGTCATTTGACATCTTGGACATTTGCCATCTTGAAATTTGTCATTTTTGACATTTAGCATTGTGACATTTGTCATTTGACATCTTTGATATTTGCCATCTTGAAATTTGTCATTTTTGACATTTTTCATGGTGACACTTTTCATTTTTGACATTTAGCATTGTGACATTTGTCATTTGACATCTTTGACATTTGCCATCTTGAAATTTGTCATTTTTGACATTTTTCATGGTGACACTTTTCATTTTTGACATTTAGCATTGTGACATTTGTCATTTGACATCTTTGAGATTTGCCATCTTGAAATTTGTCATTTTTTACATTTAGCATTGTGACATTTGTCATTTGACATCTTGGACATTTGCCATCTTGAAATTTGTCATTTTTGACATTTTTCATGGTGACACTTATCATTTTTGACATTTAGCATTGTGACATTTGTCAGTTTTGACATTTGCCATCTTGAAATTTGTCATTTTTGACATTTTTCATGGTGACACTTTTCATTTTTGACATTTAGCATTGTGACATTTGTCATTTGACATCTTTGACATTTGCCATCTTGAAATTTGCTATTTTTGACATTTTTCATGGTGACACTTTTAATTTTTGACATTTAGCATTGTGACATTTGTCATTTGACATCTTTGACATTTGCCATCTTGAAATTTGTCATTTTTGACATTTTTCATGGTGACACTTTTCATTTTTGACATTTAGCATTGTGACATTTGTCATTTGACATCTTTGACATTTGCCATCTTTTCATTTTTGACATTTAGCATTGTGACATTTGTCATTTGACATCTTTGACATTTGCCATCTTGAAATTTGTTATTTTTGACATTTTTCATGGTGACACTTTTCATTTTTGACATTTAGCATTGTGACATTTAGCATTGTGACATTTGTCATTTGACATCTTTGACATTTGCCATCTCGAAATTTGTCATATTTGACATTTTTCATGGTGACACTTTTCATTTTTGACATTTAGCATTGTGACATTTGTCATTTGACATCTTTGACATTTGCCATCTTGAAATTTGTCATTTTTGACATTTAGCATTGTGACGTTTGTCATTTGACATCTTGGACATTTGCTATCTTGAAATTTGTCATTTTTGACATTTTTCATGGTGACACTTATCATTTTTGACATTTAGCATTGTGACATTTGTCAGTTTTGACATTTGCCATCTTAAAATTTGTCATTTTTGACATTTTTCATGGTGACACTTTTCATTTTTGACATTTAGCATTGTGACATTTGTCATTTGACATCTTTGACATTTGCCATCTTGAAATTTGTCATTTTTGACATTTAGCATTGTGACATTTGTCATTTGACATCTTGGACATTTGCCATCTTGAAATTTGTCATTTTTGACATTTTTCATGGTGACACTTTTCATTTTTGACATTTAGCATTGTGACATTTGTCATTTGACATCTTGGACATTTGCCATCTTGAAATTTGTCATTTTTGACATTTAGCATTGTGACATTTGTCATTTGACATCTTTGATATTTGCCATCTTGAAATTTGTCATTTTTGACATTTTTCATGGTGACACTTTTCATTTTTGACATTTAGCATTGTGACATTTGTCATTTGACATCTTTGACATTTGCCATCTTGAAATTTGTCATTTTTGACATTTTTCATGGTGACACTTTTCATTTTTGACATTTAGCATTGTGACATTTGTCATTTGACATTTTTGAGATTTGCCATCTTGAAATTTGTCATTTTTTACATTTAGCATTGTGACATTTGTCATTTGACATCTTGGACATTTGCCATCTTGAAATTTGTCATTTTTGACATTTTTCATGGTGACACTTATCATTTTTGACATTTAGCATTGTGACATTTGTCAGTTTTGACATTTGCCATCCTGAAATTTGTCATTTTTGACATTTTTCATGGTGACACTTTTCATTTTTGACATTTAGCATTGTGACATTTGTCATTTGACATCTTTGACATTTGCCATCTTGAAATTTGCTATTTTTGACATTTTTCATGGTGACACTTTTAATTTTTGACATTTAGCATTGTGACATTTGTCATTTGACATCTTTGACATTTGCCATCTTGAAATTTGTCATTTTTGACATTTTTCATGGTGACACTTTTCATTTTTGACATTTAGCATTGTGACATTTGTCATTTGACATCTTTGACATTTGCCATCTTGAAATTTGTCATTTTTGACATTTAGCATTGTGACATTTGTCATTTGACATCTTGGACATTTGCTATCTTGAAATTTGTCATTTTTGACATTTTTCATGGTGACACTTATCATTTTTGACATTTAGCATTGTGACATTTGTCAGTTTTGACATTTGCCATCTTGAAATTTGTCATTTTTGACATTTTTCATGATGACACTTTTCATTTTTGACATTTAGCATTGTGACATTTGTCATTTGACATCTTTGACATTTGCCATCTTGAAATTTGTTATTTTTGACATTTTTCATGGTGACACTTTTCATTTTTGACATTTAGCATTGTGACATTTGTCATTTGACATCTTTGACATTTGCCATCTTGAAATTTGTCATTTTTGACATTTTTCATGGTGACACTTTTCATTTTTGACATTTAGCATTGTGACATTTGTCATTTGACATCTTTGACATTTGCCATCTTGAAATTTGTTATTTCTGACATTTTTCAAGGTGACACTTTTCATTTTTGACATTTAGCATTGTGACATTTGTCATTTGACATCTTTGACATTTGCCATCTTGAAATTTGTCATTTTTGACATTTTTCATGGTGACACTTTTCATTTTTGACATTTAGCATTGTGACATTTGTTATTTGACATCTTTGACATTTGCCATCTTGAAATTTGTCATTTTTGACATTTAGCATTGTGACATTTGTCATTTGACATCTTTGACATTTGCCATCTTGAAATTTGTCATTTTTGACATTTTTCATGGTGACACTTTTCATTTTTGACATTTAGCATTGTGACATTTGTCATATTCGACATCTTTGACATTTGCCATCTTGAAATTTTTCATTTTTGACATTTTTCATGGTGACACTTTTCATTTTTGACATTTAGCATTGTAACATTTGTCATTTGACATCTTTGACATTTGCCATCTTAAAATTTGTCATTATTGACATTTTTCATGGGGACACTTTTAATTTTTGACATTTAGCATTGTGACATTTGTCATTTGACATCTTTGACATTTGACATCTTGAAATTTGTCATTTTTGACATTTTTCATGGTGACACTTTTTATTTTTGACATTTAGCATTGTGACATTTGTCATTTGACATCTTTGACATTTGCCATCTTGAAATTTGTCATTTTTGACATTTTTCACGGTGACACTTTTCATTTTTGACATTTAGCATTGTGACATTTGTCATTTGACACCTTAGACATTTGCCATCTTGAAATTTGTCATTTTTGACACTTTTCATTTTTGACATTTAGCATTGTGACATTTGTCATTTGACATCTTTGACATTTGCCATCTTTGACATTTTTGACATTTTTCATGGTGACACTTTTCATTTTTGACATTTAGCATTGTGACATTTGTCATTCGACATCTTGGACATTTGCCATCTTGAAATTTGTCATTTTTGATATTTTTCATGGTGACACTTTTCATTTTTGACATTTAGCATTGTGACATTTGTCATTTGACATCTTTGACATTTGCCATCTTGAAATTTGTCATTTTTGACATTTTTCATGGTGACACTTTTCATTTTTGACATTTAGCATTGTGACATTTGTCATTTGACATTTTTGACATTTGCCATCTTGAAATTTGTCATTTTTGACATTAAGCATTGTGACATTTGTCATTTGACATCTTGGACATTTGCCATCTTGAAATTTGTCATTTTTGACATTTTTCATGGTGACACTTATCATTTTTGACATTTAGCATTGTGACATTTGTCAGTTTTGACATTTGCCATCTTGAAATTTGTCATTTTTGACATTTTTCATGGTGACACTTTTCATTTTTGACATTTAGCATTGTGACATTTGTCATTTGACATCTTTGACATTTGCCATCTTGAAATTTGTTATTTTTGACATTTTTCATGGTGACACTTTTTATTTTTGACATTTAGCATTGTGACATTTGTCATTTGACATCTTTGACATTTGCCATCTTGAAATTTGTCATTTTTGACATTTTTCATGGTGACACTTTTCATTTTTGACATTTAGCATTGTGACATTTGTCATTTGACATCTTTGACATTTGCCATCTTGAAATTTGTCATTTTTGACATTTAGCATTGTGACATTTGTCATTTGACATCTTTGATATTTGCCATCTTGAAATTTGTCATTTTTGGCATTTTTTATGGCGACACTTTTCATTTTTGACATTTAGCATTGTAACATTTGTCATTTGACATCTTTGACATTTGCCATCTTAAAATTTGTCATTTTTGACATTTTTCATGGTGACACTTTTCATTTTTGACATTTATCATTGTGACATTTGTCATATTCGACATCTTTGACATTTGCCATCTTGAAATTTGTCATTTTTGACATTTTTCATGGTGACACTTTTCATTTTTGACATTTAGCATTGTGACATTTGTCATTTGACATCTTTGACATTTGTCATCTTGAAATTTGTCATTATTGACATTTTTCATGGGGACACTTTTCATTTTTAACATTAAGCATTGTGACATTTGTCATTTAACATCTTTGACATTTGCCATCTTGAAATTTGTCATTTTTGACATTTTTCATGGTGACACTTTTCATTTTTGACATTTAGCATTGTGACATTTGTCATTTGACATCTTTGACATCTTTGACATCTGCCATCTTGAAATTTGTCATTTTTGACATTTTTCACGGTGACACTTTTCATTTTTGACATTTAGCATTGTGACATTTGTCATTTGACATCTTAGACATTTGCCATCTTGAAATTTGTCATTTTTGACACTTTTCATTTTTGACATTTAGCATTGTGACATTTGTCATTTGACATCTTTTACATTTGCCATCTTGAAATTTGTCATTTTTGACATTTTTCATGGTAACACTTTTCATTTTTGACATTTAGCATTGTGACATTTGTCATTTGACATCTTTGACATTTGTCATCTTGAAATTTGTCATTATTGACATTTTTCATGGGGACACTTTTTATTTTTGACATTAAGCATTGTGACATTTGTCATTTGACATCTTTGACATTTGCCATCTTGAAATTTGTCATTTTTGACATTTTTCATGGTGACACTTTTCATTTTTGACATTTAGCATTGTGACATTTGTCATTTGACATCTTTGACATTTGCCATCTTGAAATTTGTCATTTTTGACATTTTTCACGGTGACACTTTTCATTTTTGACAATTAGCATTGTGACATTTGTCATTTGACATCTTAGACATTTGCCATCTTGAAATTTGTCATTTTTGACACTTTTCATTTTTGACATTTAGCATTGTGACATTTGTCATTTGACATCTTTTACATTTGCCATCTTGAAATTTGTCATTTTTGACATTTTTCATGGTAACACTTTTCATTTTTGACATTTAGCATTATGACATCTGTCATTTGACATCTTGGACATTTGCCATCTTGAAATTTGTCATTTTTGACATTTTTCATGGTGACACTTATCATTTTTGACATTTAGCATTGTGACATTTGTCAGTTTTGACATTTGCCATCTTGAAATTTGTCATTTTTGACATTTTTCACGGTGACACTTTTCATTTTTGACATTTAGCATTGTGACATTTGTCATTTGACATCTTAGACATTTGCCATCTTGAAATTTGTCATTTTTGACACTTTTTATTTTTGACATTTAGCATTGTGACATTTGTCATTTGACAACTTTGACATTTGCCATCTTGAAATTTGTCATTTTTGACATTTTTTATGGTGACACTTTTCATTTTTGACATTTAGCATTGTGACATTTGTCATTTGATATCTTGGACATTTGCCATCTTGAAATTTGTCATTTTTAAAATTTTTCATGGTGACACTTATCATTTTTGACATTTAGCATTGTGATATTTGTCAGTTTTGACATTTGCCATCTTGAAATTTGTCATTTTTGACATTTTTCATGGTGACACTTTTCATTTTTGACATTTAGCATTGTGACATTTGTCATTTGACATCTTTGACATTTGCCATCTTGAAATTTGTTATTTTTGACATTTTTCATGGTGACACTTTTCATTTTTGACATTTAGCATTGTGACATTTGTCATTTGACATCTTTGACATTTGCCATCTTGAAATTGGTCATTTTTGACATTTTTCATGGTGACACTTTTCATTTTTGACATTTAGCATTGTGACATTTGTCATTTGACATCTTTGACATTTGCCATCTTAAAATTTGTCATTTTTGACATTTAGCATTGTGACATTTGTCATTTGACATCTTTGATATTTGCCATCTTGAAATTTGTCATTTTTGACATTTTTCATGGTGACACTTTTCATTTTTGACATTTAGCATTGTGACATTTGTCATTTGACATCTTTGACATTTGCCATCTTGAAATTTGTCATTTTTGACATTTTTCATGGTGACACTTTTCATTTTTGACATTAAGCATTGTGACATTTGTCATATTCGACATCTTTGACACTTGCCATCTTGAAATTTGTCATTTTTGACATTTTTGATGGTGACACTTTTCATTTTTGACATTTAGCATTGTGACATTTGTCATTTAACATCTTTGACATTTGCCATCTTGAAATTTGTCATTATTGACACTTTTTATGGGGACACTTTTCATTTTTGACATTTAGCATTGTGACATTTGTCATTTGACATCTTTGACATTTGCCATCTTGAAATTTGTCATTTTTGACAGTTTTCATGGTGACACTTTTCATTTTTGACATTTAGCATTGTGACATTTGTCATTTGACATCTTTGACATTTGCCATCTTGAAATTTGTCATTTTTGACATTTTTCACGGTGACACTTTTCATTTTTGACATTTAGCATTGTGACATTTGTCATTTGACATCTTAGACATTTGCCATCTTGAAATTTGTCATTTTTGACACTTTTCATTTTTGACATTTAGCATTGTGACATTTGTCATTTGACATCTTTGACATTTGCCATCTTGAAATTTGTCATTTTTGACATTTTTCATGGTGACACTTTTCATTTTTGACATTTAGCATTGTGACATTTGTCATTTGACATCTTTGACATTTGCCATCTTGAAATTTGTCATTTTTGACATTTTTCATGGTGACACTTTTCATTTTTGACATTTAGCATTGTGACATTTGTCATTTGACATCTTTGACATTTGCCATCTTGAAATTTGTCATTTTTGACATTTAGCATTGTGACATTTGTCATTTGACATCTTTGATATTTGCCATCTTGAAATTTGTCATTTTTGGCATTTTTTATGGCGACACTTTTCATTTTTGACATTTAGCATTGTAACATTTGTCATTTGACATCTTTGACATTTGCCATCTTAAAATTTGTCATTTTTCATGGTGACACTTTTCATTTTTGACATTTATCATTGTGACATTTGTCATATTCGACATCTTTGACATTTGCCATCTTGAAATTTGTCATTTTTGACATTTTTCATGGTGACACTTTTCATTTTTGACATTTAGCATTGTGACATTTGTCATTTGACATCTTTGACATTTGTCATCTTGAAATTTGTCATTATTGACATTTTTCATGGGGACACTTTTCATTTTTGACATTAAGCATTGTGACATTTGTCATTTAACATCTTTGACATTTGCCATCTTGAAATTTGTCATTTTTGACATTTTTCATGGTGACACTTTTCATTTTTGACATTTAGCATTGTGACATTTGTCATTTGACATCTTTGACATCTGCCATCTTGAAATTTGTCATTTTTGACATTTTTCACGGTGACACTTTTCATTTTTGACATTTAGCATTGTGACATTTGTCATTTGACATCTTAGACATTTGCCATCTTGAAATTTGTCATTTTTGACACTTTTCATTTTTGACATTTAGCATTGTGACATTTGTCATTTGACATCTTTTACATTTGCCATCTTGAAATTTGTCATTTTTGACATTTTTCATGGTAACACTTTTCATTTTTGACATTTAGCATTGTGACATTTGTCATTTGACATCTTTGACATTTGTCATCTTGAAATTTGTCATTATTGACATTTTTCATGGGGACACTTTTTATTTTTGACATTAAGCATTGTGACATTTGTCATTTGACATCTTTGACATTTGCCATCTTGAAATTTGTCATTTTTGACATTTTTCATGGTGACACTTTTCATTTTTGACATTTAGCATTGTGACATTTGTCATTTGACATCTTTGACATTTGCCATCTTGAAATTTGTCATTTTTGACATTTTTCACGGTGACACTTTTCATTTTTGACAATTAGCATTGTGACATTTGTCATTTGACATCTTAGACATTTGCCATCTTGAAATTTGTCATTTTTGACACTTTTCATTTTTGACATTTAGCATTGTGACATTTGTCATTTGACATCTTTTACATTTGCCATCTTGAAATTTGTCATTTTTGACATTTTTCATGGTAACACTTTTCATTTTTGACATTTAGCATTGTGACATCTGTCATTTGACATCTTGGACATTTGCCATCTTGAAATTTGTCATTTTTGACATTTTTCATGGTGACACTTATCATTTTTGACATTTAGCATTGTGACATTTGTCAGTTTTGACATTTGCCATCTTGAAATTTGTCATTTTTGACATTTTTCACGGTGACACTTTTCATTTTTGACATTTAGCATTGTGACATTTGTCATTTGACATCTTAGACATTTGCCATCTTGAAATTTGTCATTTTTGACACTTTTTATTTTTGACATTTAGCATTGTGACATTTGTCATTTGACAACTTTGACATTTGCCATCTTGAAATTTGTCATTTTTGACATTTTTCATGGTGACACTTTTCATTTTTGACATTTAGCATTGTGACATTTGTCATTTGATATCTTGGACATTTGCCATCTTGAAATTTGTCATTTTTAAAATTTTTCATGGTGACACTTATCATTTTTGACATTTAGCATTGTGATATTTGTCAGTTTTGACATTTGCCATCTTGAAATTTGTCATTTTTGACATTTTTCATGGTGACACTTTTCATTTTTGACATTTAGCATTGTGACATTTGTCATTTGACATCTTTGACATTTGCCATCTTGAAATTTGTTATTTTTGACATTTTTCATGGTGACACTTTTCATTTTTGACATTTAGCATTGTGACATTTGTCATTTGACATCTTTGACATTTGCCATCTTGAAATTGGTCATTTTTGACATTTTTCATGGTGACACTTTTCATTTTTGACATTTAGCATTGTGACATTTGTCATTTGACATCTTTGACATTTGCCATCTTAAAATTTGTCATTTTTGACATTTAGCATTGTGACATTTGTCATTTGACATCTTTGATATTTGCCATCTTGAAATTTGTCATTTTTGACATTTTTCATGGTGACACTTTTCATTTTTGACATTTAGCATTGTGACATTTGTCATTTGACATCTTTGACATTTGCCATCTTGAAATTTGTCATTTTTGACATTTTTCATGGTGACACTTTTCATTTTTGACATTAAGCATTGTGACATTTGTCATATTCGACATCTTTGACACTTGCCATCTTGAAATTTGTCATTTTTGACATTTTTCATGGTGACACTTTTCATTTTTGACATTTGTCATTTGACATCTTTGATATTTGCCATCTTGAAATTTGTCATTTTTGACATTTTTCATGGTGACACTTTTCATTTTTGACATTTAGCATTGTGACATTTGTCATTTGACATCTTTGACATTTGCCATCTTGAAATTTGCTATTTTTGACATTTTTCATGGTGACACTTTTAATTTTTGACATTTAGCATTGTGACATTTGTCATTTGACATCTTTGACATTTGCCATCTTGAAATTTGTCATTTTTGACATTTTTCATGGTGACACTTTTCATTTTTGACATTTAGCATTGTGACATTTGTCATTTGACATCTTTGACATTTGCCATCTTGAAATTTGTCATTTTTGACATTTAGCATTGTGACATTTGTCATTTGACATCTTGGACATTTGCTATCTTGAAATTTGTCATTTTTGACATTTTTCATGGTGACACTTATCATTTTTGACATTTAGCATTGTGACATTTGTCAGTTTTGACATTTGCCATCTTGAAATTTGTCATTTTTGACATTTTTCATGATGACACTTTTCATTTTTGACATTTAGCATTGTGACATTTGTCATTTGCCATCTTGAAATTTGTTATTTTTGACATTTTTCATGGTGACACTTTTCATTTTTGACATTTAGCATTGTGACATTTGTCATTTGACATCTTTGACATTTGCCATCTTGAAATTTGTCATTTTTGACATTTTTCATGGTGACACTTTTCATTTTTGACATTTAGCATTGTGACATTTGTCATTTGACATCTTTGACATTTGCCATCTTGAAATTTGTTATTTCTGACATTTTTCAAGGTGACACTTTTCATTTTTGACATTTAGCATTGTGACATTTGTCATTTGACATCTTTGACATTTGCCATCTTGAAATTTGTCATTTTTGACATTTTTCATGGTGACACTTTTCATTTTTGACATTTAGCATTGTGACATTTGTTATTTGACATCTTTGACATTTGCCATCTTGAAATTTGTCATTTTTGACATTTAGCATTGTGACATTTGTCATTTGACATCTTTGACATTTGCCATCTTGAAATTTGTCATTTTTGACATTTTTCATGGTGACACTTTTCATTTTTGACATTTAGCATTGTGACATTTGTCATATTCGACATCTTTGACATTTGCCATCTTGAAATTTTTCATTTTTGACATTTTTCATGGTGACACTTTTCATTTTTGACATTTAGCATTGTAACATTTGTCATTTGACATCTTTGACATTTGCCATCTTAAAATTTGTCATTATTGACATTTTTCATGGGGACACTTTTAATTTTTGACATTTAGCATTGTGACATTTGTCATTTGACATCTTTGACATTTGACATCTTGAAATTTGTCATTTTTGACATTTTTCATGGTGACACTTTTTATTTTTGACATTTAGCATTGTGACATTTGTCATTTGACATCTTTGACATTTGCCATCTTGAAATTTGTCATTTTTGACATTTTTCACGGTGACACTTTTCATTTTTGACATTTAGCATTGTGACATTTGTCATTTGACACCTTAGACATTTGCCATCTTGAAATTTGTCATTTTTGACACTTTTCATTTTTGACATTTAGCATTGTGACATTTGTCATTTGACATCTTTGACATTTGCCATCTTTGACATTTTTGACATTTTTCATGGTGACACTTTTCATTTTTGACATTTAGCATTGTGACATTTGTCATTCGACATCTTGGACATTTGCCATCTTGAAATTTGTCATTTTTGATATTTTTCATGGTGACACTTTTCATTTTTGACATTTAGCATTGTGACATTTGTCATTTGACATCTTTGACATTTGCCATCTTGAAATTTGTCATTTTTGACATTTTTCATGGTGACACTTTTCATTTTTGACATTTAGCATTGTGACATTTGTCATTTGACATTTTTGACATTTGCCATCTTGAAATTTGTCATTTTTGACATTAAGCATTGTGACATTTGTCATTTGACATCTTGGACATTTGCCATCTTGAAATTTGTCATTTTTGACATTTTTCATGGTGACACTTATCATTTTTGACATTTAGCATTGTGACATTTGTCAGTTTTGACATTTGCCATCTTGAAATTTGTCATTTTTGACATTTTTCATGGTGACACTTTTCATTTTTGACATTTAGCATTGTGACATTTGTCATTTGACATCTTTGACATTTGCCATCTTGAAATTTGTTATTTTTGACATTTTTCATGGTGACACTTTTTATTTTTGACATTTAGCATTGTGACATTTGTCATTTGACATCTTTGACATTTGCCATCTTGAAATTTGTCATTTTTGACATTTTTCATGGTGACACTTTTCATTTTTGACATTTAGCATTGTGACATTTGTCATTTGACATCTTTGACATTTGCCATCTTGAAATTTGTCATTTTTGACATTTAGCATTGTGACATTTGTCATTTGACATCTTTGATATTTGCCATCTTGAAATTTGTCATTTTTGGCATTTTTTATGGCGACACTTTTCATTTTTGACATTTAGCATTGTAACATTTGTCATTTGACATCTTTGACATTTGCCATCTTAAAATTTGTCATTTTTGACATTTTTCATGGTGACACTTTTCATTTTTGACATTTATCATTGTGACATTTGTCATATTCGACATCTTTGACATTTGCCATCTTGAAATTTGTCATTTTTGACATTTTTCATGGTGACACTTTTCATTTTTGACATTTAGCATTGTGACATTTGTCATTTGACATCTTTGACATTTGTCATCTTGAAATTTGTCATTATTGACATTTTTCATGGGGACACTTTTCATTTTTAACATTAAGCATTGTGACATTTGTCATTTAACATCTTTGACATTTGCCATCTTGAAATTTGTCATTTTTGACATTTTTCATGGTGACACTTTTCATTTTTGACATTTAGCATTGTGACATTTGTCATTTGACATCTTTGACATCTGCCATCTTGAAATTTGTCATTTTTGACATTTTTCACGGTGACACTTTTCATTTTTGACATTTAGCATTGTGACATTTGTCATTTGACATCTTAGACATTTGCCATCTTGAAATTTGTCATTTTTGACACTTTTCATTTTTGACATTTAGCATTGTGACATTTGTCATTTGACATCTTTTACATTTGCCATCTTGAAATTTGTCATTTTTGACATTTTTCATGGTAACACTTTTCATTTTTGACATTTAGCATTGTGACATTTGTCATTTGACATCTTTGACATTTGTCATCTTGAAATTTGTCATTATTGACATTTTTCATGGGGACACTTTTTATTTTTGACATTAAGCATTGTGACATTTGTCATTTGACATCTTTGACATTTGCCATCTTGAAATTTGTCATTTTTGACATTTTTCATGGTGACACTTTTCATTTTTGACATTTAGCATTGTGACATTTGTCATTTGACATCTTTGACATTTGCCATCTTGAAATTTGTCATTTTTGACATTTTTCACGGTGACACTTTTCATTTTTGACAATTAGCATTGTGACATTTGTCATTTGACATCTTAGACATTTGCCATCTTGAAATTTGTCATT
The DNA here is from genome assembly GCA_964028335.1 of Altica lythri. Classification (NCBI taxonomy): domain Eukaryota; kingdom Metazoa; phylum Arthropoda; class Insecta; order Coleoptera; family Chrysomelidae; genus Altica; species Altica lythri. Next base: position 7,661,089 of record OZ034800.1, on the reverse strand, counting down.
TTTGACACTTTTCATTTTTGACATTTAGCATTGTGACATTTGTCATTTGACATCTTTTACATTTGCCATCTTGAAATTTGTCATTTTTGACATTTTTCATGGTAACACTTTTCATTTTTGACATTTAGCATTATGACATCTGTCATTTGACATCTTGGACATTTGCCATCTTGAAATTTGTCATTTTTGACATTTTTCATGGTGACACTTATCATTTTTGACATTTAGCATTGTGACATTTGTCAGTTTTGACATTTGCCATCTTGAAATTTGTCATTTTTGACATTTTTCACGGTGACACTTTTCATTTTTGACATTTAGCATTGTGACATTTGTCATTTGACATCTTAGACATTTGCCATCTTGAAATTTGTCATTTTTGACACTTTTTATTTTTGACATTTAGCATTGTGACATTTGTCATTTGACAACTTTGACATTTGCCATCTTGAAATTTGTCATTTTTGACATTTTTTATGGTGACACTTTTCATTTTTGACATTTAGCATTGTGACATTTGTCATTTGATATCTTGGACATTTGCCATCTTGAAATTTGTCATTTTTAAAATTTTTCATGGTGACACTTATCATTTTTGACATTTAGCATTGTGATATTTGTCAGTTTTGACATTTGCCATCTTGAAATTTGTCATTTTTGACATTTTTCATGGTGACACTTTTCATTTTTGACATTTAGCATTGTGACATTTGTCATTTGACATCTTTGACATTTGCCATCTTGAAATTTGTTATTTTTGACATTTTTCATGGTGACACTTTTCATTTTTGACATTTAGCATTGTGACATTTGTCATTTGACATCTTTGACATTTGCCATCTTGAAATTGGTCATTTTTGACATTTTTCATGGTGACACTTTTCATTTTTGACATTTAGCATTGTGACATTTGTCATTTGACATCTTTGACATTTGCCATCTTAAAATTTGTCATTTTTGACATTTAGCATTGTGACATTTGTCATTTGACATCTTTGATATTTGCCATCTTGAAATTTGTCATTTTTGACATTTTTCATGGTGACACTTTTCATTTTTGACATTTAGCATTGTGACATTTGTCATTTGACATCTTTGACATTTGCCATCTTGAAATTTGTCATTTTTGACATTTTTCATGGTGACACTTTTCATTTTTGACATTAAGCATTGTGACATTTGTCATATTCGACATCTTTGACACTTGCCATCTTGAAATTTGTCATTTTTGACATTTTTGATGGTGACACTTTTCATTTTTGACATTTAGCATTGTGACATTTGTCATTTAACATCTTTGACATTTGCCATCTTGAAATTTGTCATTATTGACACTTTTTATGGGGACACTTTTCATTTTTGACATTTAGCATTGTGACATTTGTCATTTGACATCTTTGACATTTGCCATCTTGAAATTTGTCATTTTTGACAGTTTTCATGGTGACACTTTTCATTTTTGACATTTAGCATTGTGACATTTGTCATTTGACATCTTTGACATTTGCCATCTTGAAATTTGTCATTTTTGACATTTTTCACGGTGACACTTTTCATTTTTGACATTTAGCATTGTGACATTTGTCATTTGACATCTTAGACATTTGCCATCTTGAAATTTGTCATTTTTGACACTTTTCATTTTTGACATTTAGCATTGTGACATTTGTCATTTGACATCTTTGACATTTGCCATCTTGAAATTTGTCATTTTTGACATTTTTCATGGTGACACTTTTCATTTTTGACATTTAGCATTGTGACATTTGTCATTTGACATCTTTGACATTTGCCATCTTGAAATTTGTCATTTTTGACATTTTTCATGGTGACACTTTTCATTTTTGACATTTAGCATTGTGACATTTGTCATTTGACATCTTTGACATTTGCCATCTTGAAATTTGTCATTTTTGACATTTAGCATTGTGACATTTGTCATTTGACATCTTTGATATTTGCCATCTTGAAATTTGTCATTTTTGGCATTTTTTATGGCGACACTTTTCATTTTTGACATTTAGCATTGTAACATTTGTCATTTGACATCTTTGACATTTGCCATCTTAAAATTTGTCATTTTTGACATTTTTCATGGTGACACTTTTCATTTTTGACATTTATCATTGTGACATTTGTCATATTCGACATCTTTGACATTTGCCATCTTGAAATTTGTCATTTTTGACATTTTTCATGGTGACACTTTTCATTTTTGACATTTAGCATTGTGACATTTGTCATTTGACATCTTTGACATTTGTCATCTTGAAATTTGTCATTATTGACATTTTTCATGGGGACACTTTTCATTTTTGACATTAAGCATTGTGACATTTGTCATTTAACATCTTTGACATTTGCCATCTTGAAATTTGTCATTTTTGACATTTTTCATGGTGACACTTTTCATTTTTGACATTTAGCATTGTGACATTTGTCATTTGACATCTTTGACATCTGCCATCTTGAAATTTGTCATTTTTGACATTTTTCACGGTGACACTTTTCATTTTTGACATTTAGCATTGTGACATTTGTCATTTGACATCTTAGACATTTGCCATCTTGAAATTTGTCATTTTTGACACTTTTCATTTTTGACATTTAGCATTGTGACATTTGTCATTTGACATCTTTTACATTTGCCATCTTGAAATTTGTCATTTTTGACATTTTTCATGGTAACACTTTTCATTTTTGACATTTAGCATTGTGACATTTGTCATTTGACATCTTTGACATTTGTCATCTTGAAATTTGTCATTATTGACATTTTTCATGGGGACACTTTTTATTTTTGACATTAAGCATTGTGACATTTGTCATTTGACATCTTTGACATTTGCCATCTTGAAATTTGTCATTTTTGACATTTTTCATGGTGACACTTTTCATTTTTGACATTTAGCATTGTGACATTTGTCATTTGACATCTTTGACATTTGCCATCTTGAAATTTGTCATTTTTGACATTTTTCACGGTGACACTTTTCATTTTTGACAATTAGCATTGTGACATTTGTCATTTGACATCTTAGACATTTGCCATCTTGAAATTTGTCATTTTTGACACTTTTCATTTTTGACATTTAGCATTGTGACATTTGTCATTTGACATCTTTTACATTTGCCATCTTGAAATTTGTCATTTTTGACATTTTTCATGGTAACACTTTTCATTTTTGACATTTAGCATTGTGACATCTGTCATTTGACATCTTGGACATTTGCCATCTTGAAATTTGTCATTTTTGACATTTTTCATGGTGACACTTATCATTTTTGACATTTAGCATTGTGACATTTGTCAGTTTTGACATTTGCCATCTTGAAATTTGTCATTTTTGACATTTTTCACGGTGACACTTTTCATTTTTGACATTTAGCATTGTGACATTTGTCATTTGACATCTTAGACATTTGCCATCTTGAAATTTGTCATTTTTGACACTTTTTATTTTTGACATTTAGCATTGTGACATTTGTCATTTGACAACTTTGACATTTGCCATCTTGAAATTTGTCATTTTTGACATTTTTCATGGTGACACTTTTCATTTTTGACATTTAGCATTGTGACATTTGTCATTTGATATCTTGGACATTTGCCATCTTGAAATTTGTCATTTTTAAAATTTTTCATGGTGACACTTATCATTTTTGACATTTAGCATTGTGATATTTGTCAGTTTTGACATTTGCCATCTTGAAATTTGTCATTTTTGACATTTTTCATGGTGACACTTTTCATTTTTGACATTTAGCATTGTGACATTTGTCATTTGACATCTTTGACATTTGCCATCTTGAAATTTGTTATTTTTGACATTTTTCATGGTGACACTTTTCATTTTTGACATTTAGCATTGTGACATTTGTCATTTGACATCTTTGACATTTGCCATCTTGAAATTGGTCATTTTTGACATTTTTCATGGTGACACTTTTCATTTTTGACATTTAGCATTGTGACATTTGTCATTTGACATCTTTGACATTTGCCATCTTAAAATTTGTCATTTTTGACATTTAGCATTGTGACATTTGTCATTTGACATCTTTGATATTTGCCATCTTGAAATTTGTCATTTTTGACATTTTTCATGGTGACACTTTTCATTTTTGACATTTAGCATTGTGACATTTGTCATTTGACATCTTTGACATTTGCCATCTTGAAATTTGTCATTTTTGACATTTTTCATGGTGACACTTTTCATTTTTGACATTAAGCATTGTGACATTTGTCATTTGACATCTTAGACATTTGCCATCTTGAAATTTGTCATTTTTGACACTTTTCATTTTTGACATTTAGCATTGTGACATTTGTCATTTGACATCTTTGATATTTGCCATCTTGAAATTTGTCATTTTTGACATTTTTCATGGTGACACTTTTCATTTTTGACATTTAGCATTGTGACATTTGTCATTTGACATCTTTGACACTTGCCATCTTGAAATTTGTCATTTTTGACATTTTTCATGGTGACACTTTTCATTTTTGACATTTGTCATTTGACATCTTTGATATTTGCCATCTTGAAATTTGTCATTTTTGACATTTTTCATGGTGACACTTTTCATTTTTGACATTTAGCATTGTGACATTTGTCATTTGACATCTTTGACATTTGCCATCTTGAAATTTGTCATTTTTGACATTTTTCACGGTGACACTTTTCATTTTTGACATTTAGCATTGTGACATTTGTCATTTGACATCTTAGACATTTGCCATCTTGAAATTTGTCATTTTTGACACTTTTCATTTTTGACATTTAGCATTGTGACATTTGTCATTTGACATCTTTGACATTTGCCATCTTGAAATTTGTCATTTTTGACATTTTTCATGGTGACACTTTTCATTTTTGACATTAAGCATTGTGACATTTGTCATATTCGACATCTTTGACACTTGCCATCTTGAAATTTGTCATTTTTGACATTTTTCATGGTGACACTTTTCATTTTTGACATTTAGCATTGTGACATTTGTCATTTAACATCTTTGACATTTGCCATCTTGAAATTTGTCATTATTGACATTTTTTATGGGGACACTTTTCATTTTTGACATTTAGCATTGTGACATTTGTCATTTGACATCTTTGACATTTGCCATCTTGAAATTTGTCATTTTTGACAGTTTTCATGGTGACACTTTTCATTTTTGACATTTAGCATTGTGACATTTGTCATTTGACATCTTTGACATTTGCCATCTTGAAATTTGTCATTTTTGACATTTTTCACGGTGACACTTTTCATTTTTGACATTTAGCATTGTGACATTTGTCATTTGACATCTTAGACATTTGCCATCTTGAAATTTGTCATTTTTGACACTTTTCATTTTTGACATTTAGCATTGTGACATTTGTCATTTGACATCTTTGACATTTGCCATCTTGAAATTTGTCATTTTTGACATTTTTCATGGTGACACTTTTCATTTTTGACATTTAGCATTGTGACATTTGTCATTTGACATCTTGGACATTTGCCATCTTGAAATTTGTCATTTTTGACATTTTTCATGGTGACACTTATCATTTTTTACATTTAGCATTGTGACATTTGTCAGTTTTGACATTTGCCATCTTGAAATTTGTCATTTTTGACATTTTTCATGGTGACACTTTTCATTTTTGACATTTAGCATTGTGACATTTGTCATTTGACATCTTTGACATTTGCCATCTTGAAATTTGTCATTTTTGACATTTTTCATGGTGACACTTTTCATTTTTGACATTTAGCATTGTGACATTTGTCATTTGACATCTTTGACATTTGCCATCTTGAAATTTGTCATTTTTGACATTTTATGGTGACACTTTTCATTTTTGACATTTAGCATTGTGACATTTGTCATTTGACATCTTTGACATTTGCCATCTTGAAATTTGTTATTTTTGACATTTTTCATGGTGACACTTTTCATTTTTGACATTTAGCATTGTGACATTTGTCATTTGACATCTTTGACATTTGCCATCTTGAAATTTGTCATTTTTGACATTTTTTATGGTGACACTTTTCATTTTTGACATTTAGCATTATGACATTTGTCATTTGACATCTTTGACATTTGCCATCTTGAAATTTGTCATTTTTGACATTTAGCATTGTGACATTTGTCATTTGACATCTTGGACATTTGCCATCTTGAAATTTGTCATTTTTGAGATTTTTCACGGTGACACTTTTCATTTTTGACATTTGTCATTTGACATCTTAGACATTTGCCATCTTGAAATTTGTCATTTTTGACACTTTTCATTTTTGACATTTAGCATTGTGACATTTGTCATTTGACATCTTTTACTTTTGCCATCTTGAAATTTGTCATTTTTGACATTTTTCATGGTAACACTTTTCATTTTTGACATTTAGCATTGTGACATTTGTCATTTGACATCTTGGACATTTGCCATCTTAAAATTTGTCATTTTTGACATTTTTCATGGTGACACTTATCATTTTTGACATTTAGCATTGTGACATTTATCAGTTTTGACATTTTTTGCCATCTTGAAATTTGTCATTTTTGACATTTTTCACGGTGACACTTTTCATTTTTGACATTTAGCATTGTGACATTTGTCATTTGACATCTTAGACATTTGCCATCTTGAAATTTGTCATTTTTGACACTTTTTATTTTTGACATTTAGCATTGTGACATTTGTCATTTGACAACTTTGACATTTGCCATCTTGAAATTTGTCATTTTTGACATTTTTCATGGTGACACTTTTCATTTTTGACATTTAGCATTGTGACATTTGTCATTTGACATCTTGGACATTTGCCATCTTGAAATTTGTCATTTTTGAAATTTTTCATGGTGACACTTATCATTTTTGACATTTAGCATTGTGATATTTGTCAGTTTTGACATTTGCCATCTTGAAATTTGTCATTTTTGACATTTTTCATGGTGACACTTTTCATTTTTGACATTTAGCATTGTGACATTTGTCATTTGACATCTTTGACATTTGCCATCTTGAAATTTGTTATTTTTGTCATTTTTCATGGTGACACTTTTCATTTTTGACATTTAGCATTGTGACATTTGTCATTTGACATCTTTGACATTTGCCATTTTGAAATTTGTCATTTTTGACATTTTTCATGGTGACACTTTTCATTTTTGACATTTAGCATTGTGACATTTGTCATTTGACATCTTTGACATTTGCCATCTTAAAATTTGTCATTTTTGACATTTAGCATTGTGACATTTGTCATTTGACATCTTTGATATTTGCCATCTTGAAATTTGTCATTCTTGACATTTTTCATGGTGACACTTTTCATTTTTGACATTTAGCATTGTGACATTTGTCATTTGACATCTTTGACATTTGCCATCTTGAAATTTGTCATTTTTGACATTTTTCATGGTGACACTTTTCATTTTTGACATTAAGCATTGTGACATTTGTCATATTCGACATCTTTGACATTTGCCATCTTGAAATTTGTCATTTTTGACATTTTTCATGGTGACACTTTTCATTTTTGACATTTAGCATTGTGACATTTGTCATTTGACATCTTTGACATTTGCCATCTTGAAATTTGTCATTATTGACATTTTTCATGGGGACACTTTTCATTTTTGACATTTAGCATTGTGACATTTGTCATTTGACATCTTTGACATTTGCCATCTTGAAATTTGTCATTTTTGACATTTTTCATGGTGACACTTTTCATTTTTGACATTTAGCATTGTGACATTTGTCATTTGACATCTTTGATATTTGCCATCTTGAAATTTGTCATTTTTGACATTTTTCACGGTGACACTTTTCATTTTTGACATTTAGCATTATGACATTTGTCATTTGACATCTTAGACATTTGCCATCTTGAAATTTGTCATTTTTGACACTTTTCATTTTAGACATTTAGCATTGTGACATTTGTCATTTGACATCTTTGACATTTGCCATCTTGAAATTTGTCATTTTTGACATTTTTCATGGTGACACTTTTCATTTTTGACATTTAGCATTGTGACATTTGTCATTTGACATCTTGGACATTTGCCATCTTGAAATTTGTCATTTTTGACATTTTTCATGGTGACACTTATCATTTTTGACATTTAGCATTGTAACATTTGTCAGTTTTGACATTTGCCATCTTGAAATTTGTCATTTTTGACATTTTTCATGGTGACACTTTTCATTTTTGACATTTAGCATTGCGACATTTGTCATTTGACATCTTTGACATTTGCCATCTTGAAATTTGTCATTTTTGACATTTTTCATGGTGACACTTTTCATTTTTGACATTTAGCATTGTGACATTTGTCATTTGACATCTTTGACATTTGCCATCTTGAAATTTGTCATTTTTGACATTTTTCATGGTGACACTTTTCATTTTTGACATTTAGCATTGTGACATTTGTCATTTGACATCTTTGACATTTGCCATCTTGAAATTTGTCATTTTTGACATTTTTCATGGTGACACTTTTCATTTTTGACATTTAGCATTGTGACATTTGTCATTTGACATCTTTGACATTTGTCATCTTGAAATTTGTCATTATTGATATTTTTCATGGGTACACTTTTCATTTTTGACATTAAGCATTGTGACATTTGTCATTTGACATCTTTGACATTTGCCATCTTGAAATTTGTCATTTTTGACATTTTTCATGGTGACACTTTTCATTTTTGACATTTAGCATTGTGACATTTGTCATTTGACATCTTTGACATTTGCCATCTTGAAATTTGTTATTTTTGACATTTTTCATGGTGACACTTTTCATTTTTGACATTTAGCATTGTGACATTTGTCATTTGACATCTTTGACATTTGCCATCTTGAAATTTGTCATTTTTGACATTTAGCATTGTGACATTTGTCATTTGACATCTTGGACATTTGCCATCTTGAAATTTGTCATTTTTGACATTTTTCATGGTGACACTTATTATTTTTGACATTTAGCATTATGACATTTGTCAGTTTTGACATTTGCCATTTTAAAATTTGTCATTTTTGACATTTTTCATGGTGACACTTTTCATTTTTGACATTTAGCATTGTGACATTTGTCATTTGACATCTTTGACATTTGCCATCTTGAAATTTGTTATTTTTGACATTTTTCATGGTGACACTTTTCATTTTTGACATTTAGCATTGTGACATTTGTCATTTGACATCTTTGACATTTGCCATCTTGAAATTTGTCATTTTTGACATTTTTCATGGTGACACTTTTCATTTTTGACATTTAGCATTGTGACATTTGTCATTTGACATCTTTGACATTTGCCATCTTGAAATTTGTTATTTTTGATATTTTTCATGGTGACACTTTTCATTTTTGACATTTAGCATTGTGACATTTGTCATTTGACATCTTTGACATTTGCCATCTTGAAATTTGTCATTTTTGACATTTTTCATGATGACACTTTTCATTTTTGACATTTAGCATTGTGATATTTGTCATTTGACATCTTTGACATTTGCCATCTTAAAATTTGTTATTTTTGACATTTTTCATGGTGACACTTTTCATTTTTGACATTTAGCGTTGTGACATTTTTCATTTGACATCTTTGACATTTGCCATCTTGAAATTTGTCATTTTTGACATTTAGCATTGTGACATTTGTCATTTGACATCTTGGACATTTGCCATCTTGAAATTTGTCATTTTTGACATTTTTCATGGTGACACTTATTATTTTTGACATTTAGCATTGTGACATTTGTCAGTTTTGACATTTGCCATCTTGAAATTTGTCATTTTTGACATTTTTCATGGTGACACTTTTCATTTTTGACTTTTAGCATTGTGACATTTGTCATTTGACATCTTTGACATTTGCCATCTTGAAATTTGTTATTTTTGACATTTTTCATGGTGACACTTTTCATTTTTGACATTTAGCATTGTGACATTTGTCATTTGACATCTTTGACATTTGCCATCTTGAAATTTGTCATTTTTGACATTTTTCATGGTGACACTTTTCATTTTTGACATTTAGCATTGTGACATTTGTCATTTGACATCTTTGACATTTGCCATCTTGAAATTTGTCATTTTTGACATTAAGCATTGTGACATTTGTCATTTGACATCGTGGACATTTGCCATCTTGAAATTTGTCATTTTTGACATTTTTAATGGTGACACTTATCATTTTTGACATTTAGCATTATGACATTTGTCAGTTTTGACATTTGCCATCTTAAAATTTGTCATTTTTGACATTTTTCATGGTGACACTTTTCATTTTTGACATTTAGCATTGTGACATTTGTCATTTGACATCTTTTACATTTGCCATCTTAAAATTTGTTATTTTTGACATTTTTCATGGTGACACTTTTCATTTTTGACATTTAGCATTGTGACATTTGTCATTTGACATCTTGGACATTTGCCATCTTGAAATTTGTCATTTTTGACATTTTTCATGGTGACACTTATCATTTTTGACATTTAGCATTATGACATTTGTCAGTTTTGACATTTGCCATCTTAAAATTTGTCATTTTTGACATTTTTCATGGTGACACTTTTCATTTTTGACATTTAGCATTGTGACATTTGTCATTTGACATCTTTGACATTTGCCATCTTGAAATTTGTTATTTTTGACATTTTTCATGGTGACACTTTGTATTTTTGACATTTAGCATTGTGACATTTGTCATTTGACATCTTTGACATTTGCCATCTTGAAATTTGTCATTTTTGACATTTTTCATGATGACACTTTTCATTTTTGACATTTAGCATTGTGATATTTGTCATTTGACATCTTTGACATTTGCCATCTTGAAATTTGTTATTTTTGACATTTTTCATGGTGACACTTTTCATTTTTGACATTTAGCATTGTGACATTTTTCATTTGACATCTTTGACATTTGCCATCTTGAAATTTGTCATTTTTAACATTTAGCATTGTGACATTTGTCATTTGACATCTTGGACATTTGCCATCTTGAAATTTGTCATTTTTGACATTTTTCATGGTGACACTTATTATTTTTGACATTTAGCATTGTGACATTTGTCAGTTTTGACATTTGCCATCTTGAAATTTGTCATTTTTGACATTTTTCATGGTGACACTTTTCATTTTTGACTTTTAGCATTGTGACATTTGTCATTTGACATCTTTGACATTTGCCATCTTTAAATTTGTTATTTTTGACATTTTTCATGGTGACACTTTTCATTTTTGACATTTAGCATTGTGACATTTGTCATTTGACATCTTTGACAGTTGCCATCTTGCAATTTGTCATTTTTGACATTTTTCATGGTGACACTTTTCATTTTTGACATTTAGCATTGTGACATTTGTCAGTTTTGACATCTTTGACATTTGCCATCTTAAAATTTGTTATTTTTGACATTTTTTATGGTGACACTTTTCATTTTTGACATTTAGCATTGTGACATTTGTCATTTGACATCTTGAACATTTGCCATCTTGAAATTTGTCATTTTTGACATTTTTCATGGTGACACTTTTCATTTTTGACATTTAGCATTGTGACATTTGTCATTTAACATCTTTGACATTTGCCATCTTGAAATTTGTCATTTTTGACATTTAGCATTGTGACATTTGTCATTTGACATCTTTGACATTTGCCATCTTGAAATTTGTTATTTTTGACATTTTTCTTGGTGACACTTTTCATTTTTGACATTTAGCATTGTGACATTTATCATTTGACATCTTTGACATTTGCCATCTTGAAATTTGTTATTTTTGACATTTTTCATGGTGACACTTATCATTTTTGACATTTAGCATTGTGAAATTTGTCATTTGACATCTTTGACATTTGCCATCTTGAAATTTGTTATTTTTGTCATTTTTCTTGGTGACACTTTTCATTTTTGACATTTAGCTTTGTGACATTTGTCATTTGACATCTTTGACATTTGCCATCTTAAAATTTGTCATTTTTGACATTTAGCATTGTGAAATTTGTCATTTGACATCTTTGACATTTGCCATCTTGAAATTTGTTATTTTTGACATTTTTCTTGGTGACACTTTTCATTTTTGACATTTAGCATTGTGACATTTGTTATTTGACATCTTTGACATTTGCCATCTTGAAATTTGTTATTTTTGACATTTTTCATGGTGACACTTTTCATTTTTGACATTTAGCATTGTGACATTTTTCATTTGACATCTTTGACATTTGCCATCTTGAAATTTGTCATTTTTGACATTTAGCATTGTGAAATTTGTCATTTGACATCTTTGACATTTGCCATCTTGAAATGTGTTATTTTTGTCATTTTTCTTGGTGACACTTTTCATTTTTGACATTTAGCTTTGTGACATTTGTCATTTGACATCTTTGACATTTGCCATCTTGAAATTTGTCATTTTTGACATTTAGCATTGTGAAATTTGTCATTTGACATCTTTGACATTTGCCATCTTGAAATTTGTTATTTTTGACATTTTTCTTGGTGACACTTTTCATTTTTGACATTTAGCATTGTGACATTTGTCATTTGACATCTTTGACATTTGCCATCTTGAAATTTGTTATTTTTGACATTTTTCATGGTGACACTTTTCATTTTTGACATTTAGCATTGTGACATTTGTCATTTGACATCTTGGACATTTGCCATCTTGAAATTTGTCATTTTTGACATTTTTCATGGTGACACTTATCATTTTTGACATTTAGCATTGTGACATTTGTCAGTTTTGACATTTGCCATCTTGAAATTTGTCATTTTTGACATTTTTCATGGTGACACTTTTCATTTTTGACATTTAGCATTGTGACATTTGTCATTTGACATCTTTGACATTTGCCATCTTAAAATTTGTTATTTTTGACATTTTTCATGGTGACACTTTTCATTTTTGACATTTAGCATTGTGACATTTGTCATTTGACATCTTTGACATTTTCCATCTTGAAATTTGTCATTTTTGACATTTTTCATGGTGACACTTTTCATTTTTGACATTTAGCATTGTGATATTTGTCATTTGACATCTTTGACATTTGCCATCTTGAAATTTGTTATTTTTGACATTTTTCATGGTGACACTTTTTATTTTTGACATTTAGCATTGTGACATTTGTCATTTGACATCTTTGACATTTGCCATCTTGAAATTTGTCATTTTTGACATTTTTCATGGTGACACTTTTCATTTTTGACATTTAGCATTGTGACATTTGTCATTTGACATCTTTGACATTTGCCATCTTGAAATTTGTCATTTTTGACATTTAGCATTGTGACATTTGTCATTTGACATCTTTGATATTTGCCATCTTGAAATTTGTCATTTTTGACATTTTTTATGGCGACACTTTTCATTTTTGACATTTAGCATTGTAACATTTGTCATTTGACATCTTTGACATTTGCCATCTTGAAATTTGTCATTTTTGACATTTTTCATGGTGACACTTTTCATTTTTGACAGTTATCATTGTGACATTTGTCATATTCGACATCTTTGACATTTGCCATCTTGAAATTTGTCATTTTTGACATTTTTCATGGTGACACTTTTCATTTTTGACATTTAGCATTGTGACATTTGACATCTTTGACATTTGCCATCTTGAAATGTGTTATTTTTGACATTTTTCATGGTGACACTTTTCATTTTTGACATTTAGCATTGTGACATTTGTCATTTGACATCTTTGACATTTGCCATCTTGAAATTTGTCATTTTTGACATTTTTCATGGTGACACTTTTCATTTTTGACATTTAGCATTGTGATATTTGTCATTTGACATCTTTGACATTTGCCATCTTGAAATTTGTAATTTTTGACATTTTTCATGGTGACACTTTTTATTTTTGACATTTAGCATTGTGACATTTGTCATTTGACATCTTTGACATTTGCCATCTTGAAATTTGTCATTTTTGACATTTTTCATGGTGACACTTTTCATTTTTGACATTTAGCATTGTGACATTTGTCATTTGACATCTTTGACATTTGCCATCTTGAAATTTGTCATTTTTGACATTTAGCATTGTAACATTTGTCATTTGATATCTTGGACATTTGCCATCTTGAAATTTGTCATTTTTGACATTTTTCATGGTGACACTTATCATTTTTGACATTTAGCATTGTGATATTTGTCAGTTTTGACATTTGCCATCTTGAAATTTGTCATTTTTGACATTTTTCATGGTGACACTTTTCATTTTTGACATTTAGCATTGTGACATTTGTCATATTCGACATCTTTGACATTTGCCATCTTGAAATTTGTCATTTTTGACATTTTTCATGGTGACACTTATCATTTTTGACATTTAGCATTGTGATATTTGTCAGTTTTGACATTTGCCATCTTGAAATTTGTCATTTTTGACATTTTTCATGGTGACACTTTTCATTTTTGACACTTAGCATTGTGACATTTGTCATTTGACATCTTTGACATTTGCCATCTTGAAATTTGTTATTTTTGACATTTTTCACGGTGACACTTTTCATTTTTGACATTAAGCATTGTGACATTTGTCATTTGACATCTTTGACATTTGCCATCTTGAAATTTGTCATTTTTGACATTTTTCATGGTGACACTTTTCATTTTTGACATTTAGCATTGTGACATTTGTCATTTGACATCTTTGACATTTGCCATCTTAAAATTTGTCATTTTTGACATTTTTCATGGTGACACTTTTCATTTTTGACATTTAGCATTGTGACGTTTGTCATTTGACATCTTTGACATTTGCCATCTTGAAATTTGTCATTTTTGACATTTAGCATTGTGACATTTGTCATTTGACATCTTGGACATTTGCCATTTTGAAATTTGTCATTTTTGACATTTTTCATGGTGACACTTTTCATTTTTGACATTTAGCATTGTGACATTTGTCATTTGACATCTTGGACATTTGCCATCTTGAAATTTGTCATTTTTGACATTTAGCATTGTGACATTTGTCATTTGACATCTTTGATATTTGCCATCTTGAAATTTGTCATTTTTGACATTTTTCATGGTGACACTTTTCATTTTTGACATTTAGCATTGTGACATTTGTCATTTGACATCTTTGACATTTGCCATCTTGAAATTTGTCATTTTTGACATTTTTCATGGTGACACTTTTCATTTTTGACATTTAGCATTGTGACATTTGTCATTTGACATCTTTGAGATTTGCCATCTTGAAATTTGTCATTTTTTACATTTAGCATTGTGACATTTGTCATTTGACATCTTGGACATTTGCCATCTTGAAATTTGTCATTTTTGACATTTTTCATGGTGACACTTATCATTTTTGACATTTAGCATTGTGACATTTGTCAGTTTTGACATTTGCCATCTTGAAATTTGTCATTTTTGACATTTTTCATGGTGACACTTTTCATTTTTGACATTTAGCATTGTGACATTTGTCATTTGACATCTTTGACATTTGCCATCTTGAAATTTGTTATTTTTGACATTTTTCATGGTGACACTTTTCATTTTTGACATTTAGCATTGTGACATTTGTCATTTGACATCTTTGACATTTGCCATCTTGAAATTTGTCATTTTTGACATTTTTCATGGTGACACTTATCATTTTTGACATTTAGCATTGTGACATTTGTCAGTTTTGACATTTGCCATCTTGAAATTTGTCATTTTTGACATTTTTCATGGTGACACTTTTCATTTTTGACATTTAGCATTGTGACATTTGTCATTTGACATCTTTGACATTTGTTATCTTGAAATTTGTCATTTTTGACATTTAGCATTGTGACATTTGTCATTTGACATCTTGGACATTTGCTATCTTGAAATTTGTCATTTTTGACATTTTTCATGGTGACACTTATCATTTTTGACATTTAGCATTGTGACATTTGTCAGTTTTGACATTTGCCATCTTGAAATTTGTAATTTTTGACATTTTTCATGGTGACACTTTTTATTTTTGACATTTAGCATTGTGACATTTGTCATTTGACATCTTTGACATTTGCCATCTTGAAATTTGTCATTTTTGACATTTTTCATGGTGACACTTTTCATTTTTGACATTTAGCATTGTGACATTTGTCATTTGACATCTTTGACATTTGCCATCTTGAAATTTGTCATTTTTGACATTTAGCATTGTAACATTTGTCATTTGATATCTTGGACATTTGCCATCTTGAAATTTGTCATTTTTGACATTTTTCATGGTGACACTTATCATTTTTGACATTTAGCATTGTGATATTTGTCAGTTTTGACATTTGCCATCTTGAAATTTGTCATTTTTGACATTTTTCATGGTGACACTTTTCATTTTTGACATTTAGCATTGTGACATTTGTCATATTCGACATCTTTGACATTTGCCATCTTGAAATTTGTCATTTTTGACATTTTTCATGGTGACACTTATCATTTTTGACATTTAGCATTGTGATATTTGTCAGTTTTGACATTTGCCATCTTGAAATTTGTCATTTTTGACATTTTTCATGGTGACACTTTTCATTTTTGACACTTAGCATTGTGACATTTGTCATTTGACATCTTTGACATTTGCCATCTTGAAATTTGTTATTTTTGACATTTTTCACGGTGACACTTTTCATTTTTGACATTAAGCATTGTGACATTTGTCATTTGACATCTTTGACATTTGCCATCTTGAAATTTGTCATTTTTGACATTTTTCATGGTGACACTTTTCATTTTTGACATTTAGCATTGTGACATTTGTCATTTGACATCTTTGACATTTGCCATCTTAAAATTTGTCATTTTTGACATTTTTCATGGTGACACTTTTCATTTTTGACATTTAGCATTGTGACGTTTGTCATTTGACATCTTTGACATTTGCCATCTTGAAATTTGTCATTTTTGACATTTAGCATTGTGACATTTGTCATTTGACATCTTGGACATTTGCCATTTTGAAATTTGTCATTTTTGACATTTTTCATGGTGACACTTTTCATTTTTGACATTTAGCATTGTGACATTTGTCATTTGACATCTTGGACATTTGCCATCTTGAAATTTGTCATTTTTGACATTTAGCATTGTGACATTTGTCATTTGACATCTTTGATATTTGCCATCTTGAAATTTGTCATTTTTGACATTTTTCATGGTGACACTTTTCATTTTTGACATTTAGCATTGTGACATTTGTCATTTGACATCTTTGACATTTGCCATCTTGAAATTTGTCATTTTTGACATTTTTCATGGTGACACTTTTCATTTTTGACATTTAGCATTGTGACATTTGTCATTTGACATCTTTGAGATTTGCCATCTTGAAATTTGTCATTTTTTACATTTAGCATTGTGACATTTGTCATTTGACATCTTGGACATTTGCCATCTTGAAATTTGTCATTTTTGACATTTTTCATGGTGACACTTATCATTTTTGACATTTAGCATTGTGACATTTGTCAGTTTTGACATTTGCCATCTTGAAATTTGTCATTTTTGACATTTTTCATGGTGACACTTTTCATTTTTGACATTTAGCATTGTGACATTTGTCATTTGACATCTTTGACATTTGCCATCTTGAAATTTGTTATTTTTGACATTTTTCATGGTGACACTTTTCATTTTTGACATTTAGCATTGTGACATTTGTCATTTGACATCTTTGACATTTGCCATCTTGAAATTTGTCATTTTTGACATTTTTCATGGTGACACTTATCATTTTTGACATTTAGCATTGTGACATTTGTTAGTTTTGACATTTGCCATCTTGAAATTTGTCATTTTTGACATTTTTCATGGTGACACTTTTCATTTTTGACATTTAGCATTGTGACATTTGTCATTTGACATCTTTGACATTTGTTATCTTGAAATTTGTCATTTTTGACATTTAGCATTGTGACATTTGTCATTTGACATCTTGGACATTTGCTATCTTGAAATTTGTCATTTTTGACATTTTTCATGGTGACACTTATCAGTTTTGACATTTAGCATTGTGACATTTGTCAGTTTTGACATTTGCCATCTTGAAATTTGTCATTTTTGACATTTTTCATGGTGACACTTTTCATTTTTGACATTTAGCATTGTGACATTTGTCATTTGACATCTTTGACATTTGCCATCTTGAAATTTGTTATTTTTGACATTTTTCATGGTGACACTTTTCATTTTTGACATTTAGCATTGTGACATTTGTCATTTGACATCTTTGACATTTGCCATTTTGAAATTTGTCATTTTTGACATTTTTCATGGTGACACTTTTCATTTTTGACATTTAGCATTGTGACATTTGTCATTTGACATCTTTGACATTTGCTATCTTGAAATTTGTTATTTCTGACATTTTTCAAGGTGACACTTTTCATTTTTGACATTTAGCATTGTGACATTTGTCATTTGACATCTTTGACATTTGCCATCTTGAAATTTGTCATTTTTGACATTTTTCATGGTGACACTTTTCATTTTTGACATTTAGCATTGTGACATTTGTTATTTGACATCTTTGACATTTGCCATGTTGAAATTTGTCATTTTTGACATTTAGCATTGTGACATTTGTCATTTGACATCTTTGATATTTGCCATCTTGAAATTTGTCATTTTTGACATTTTTCATGGTGACACTTTTCATTTTTGACATTTAGCATTGTGACATTTGTCATTTGACATCTTTGACATTTGCCATCTTGAAATTTGTCATTTTTGACATTTTTCATGGTGACACTTTTCATTTTTGACATTTAGCATTGTGACATTTGTCATATTCGACATCTTTGACATTTGCCATCTTGAAATTTTTTATTTTTGACATTTTTCATGGTGACACTTTTCATTTTTGACATTTAGCATTGTAACATATTTCATTTGACATCTTTGACATTTGCCATCTTAAAATTTGTCATTATTGACATTTTTCATGGGGACACTTTTAATTTTTGACATTTAGCATTGTGACATTTGTCATTTGACATCTTTGACATTTGCCATCTTGAAATTTGTTATTTTTGACATTTTTCATGGTGACACTTTTCATTTTTGACATTTAGCATTGTGACATTTGTCATTTGACATCTTTGACATTTGCCATCTTGAAATTTGTCATTTTTGACATTTTTCATGGTGACACTTATCATTTTTGACATTTAGCATTGTGACATTTGTTAGTTTTGACATTTGCCATCTTGAAATTTGTCATTTTTGACATTTTTCATGGTGACACTTTTCATTTTTGTTATTTAGCATTGTGACATTTGTCATTTGACATCTTTGACATTTGCCATCTTGAAATTTGTCATTTTTGACATTTAGCATTGTGACATTTGTCATTTGACATCTTGGACATTTGCTATCTTGAAATTTGTCATTTTTGACATTTTTCATGGTGACACTTATCATTTTTGACATTTAGCATTGTGACATTTGTCAGTTTTGACATTTGCCATCTTGAAATTTGTCATTTTTGACATTTTTCATGGTGACACTTTTCATTTTTGACATTTAGCATTGTGACATTTGTCATTTGACATCTTTGACATTTGCCATCTTGAAATTTGTTATTTTTGACATTTTTCATGGTGACACTTTTCATTTTTGACATTTAGCATTGTGACATTTGTCATTTGACATCTTTGACATTTGCCATCTTGAAATTTGTCATTTTTGACATTTTTCATGGTGACACTTTTCATTTTTGACATTTAGCATTGTGACATTTGTCATTTGACATCTTTGACATTTGCCATCTTGAAATTTGTTATTTCTGACATTTTTCAAGGTGACACTTTTCATTTTTGACATTTAGCATTGTGACATTTGTCATTTGACATCTTTGACATTTGCCATCTTGAAATTTGTCATTTTTGACATTTTTCATGGTGACACTTTTCATTTTTGACATTTAGCATTGTGACATTTGTTATTTGACATCTTTGACATTTGCCATCTTGAAATTTGTCATTTTTGACATTTAGCATTGTGACATTTGTCATTTGACATCTTTGATATTTGCCATCTTGAAATTTGTCATTTTTGACATTTTTCATGGTGACACTTTTCATTTTTGACATTTAGCATTGTGACATTTGTCATTTGACATCTTTGACATTTGCCATCTTGAAATTTGTCATTTTTGACATTTTTCATGGTGACACTTTTCATTTTTGACATTTAGCATTGTGACATTTGTCATATTCGACATCTTTGACATTTGCCATCTTGAAATTTTTTATTTTTGACATTTTTCATGGTGACACTTTTCATTTTTGACATTTAGCATTGTAACATTTGTCATTTGACATCTTTGACATTTGCCATCTTAAACTTTGTCATTATTGACATTTTTCATGGGGACACTTTTAATTTTTGACATTTAGCATTGTGACATTTGTCATTTGACATCTTTGACATTTGCCATCTTGAAATTTGTCATTTTTGACATTTTTCATGGTGACACTTTTTATTTTTGACATTTAGCATTGTGACATTTGTCATTTGACATCTTTGACATTTGCCATCTTGAAATTTGTCATTTTTGACATTTTTCACGGTGACACTTTTCATTTTTGACATTTAGCATTGTGACATTTGTCATTTGACACCTTAGACATTTGCCATCTTGAAATTTGTTATTTTTGACACTTTTCATTTTTGACATTTAGCATTGTGACATTTGTCATTTGACATCTTTGACATTTGCCATCTTGAAATTTGTCATTTTTGACATTTTTCATGGTGACACTTTTCATTTTTGACATTTAGCATTGTGACATTTGTCATTTGACATCTTGGACATTTGCCATCTTGAAATTTGTCATTTTTGATATTTTTCATGGTGACACTTTTCATTTTTGACATTTAGCATTGTGACATTTGTCATTTGACATCTTTGACATTTGCCATCTTGAAATTTGTCATTTTTGACATTTTTCATGGTGACACTTTTCATTTTTGACATCTAGCATTGTGACATTTGTCATTTGACATTTTTGACATTTGCCATCTTGAAATTTGTCATTTTTGACATTTAGCATTGTGACATTTGTCATTTGACATCTTGGACATTTGCCATCTTGAAATTTGTCATTTTTGACATTTTTCATGGTGACACTTATCATTTTTGACATTTAGCATTGTGACATTTGTCAGTTTTGACATTTGCCATCTTGAAATTTGTCATTTTTGACATTTTTCATGGTGACACTTTTCATTTTTGACATTTAGCATTGTGACATTTGTCATTTGACATCTTTGACATTTGCCATCTTAAAATTTGTTATTTTTGACATTTTTCATGGTGACACTTTTCATTTTTGACATTTAGCATTGTGACATTTGTCATTTGACATCTTTGACATTTTCCATCTTGAAATTTGTCATTTTTGACATTTTTCATGGTGACACTTTTCATTTTTGACATTTAGCATTGTGATATTTGTCATTTGACATCTTTGACATTTGCCATCTTGAAATTTGTTATTTTTGACATTTTTCATGGTGACACTTTTTATTTTTGACATTTAGCATTGTGACATTTGTCATTTGACATCTTTGACATTTGCCATCTTGAAATTTGTCATTTTTGACATTTTTCATGGTGACACTTTTCATTTTTGACATTTAGCATTGTGACATTTGTCATTTGACATCTTTGACATTTGCCATCTTGAAATTTGTCATTTTTGACATTTAGCATTGTGACATTTGTCATTTGACATCTTTGATATTTGCCATCTTGAAATTTGTCATTTTTGACATTTTTTATGGCGACACTTTTCATTTTTGACATTTAGCATTGTAACATTTGTCATTTGACATCTTTGACATTTGCCATCTTGAAATTTGTCATTTTTGACATTTTTCATGGTGACACTTTTCATTTTTGACAGTTATCATTGTGACATTTGTCATATTCGACATCTTTGACATTTGCCATCTTGAAATTTGTCATTTTTGACATTTTTCATGGTGACACTTTTCATTTTTAACATTTAGTATTGTGACATTTGTCATTTGACATCTTTGACATTTGTCATCTTGAAATTTGTCATTATTGACATTTTTCATGGGGACACTTTTCATTTTTGACATTAAGCATTGTGACATTTGTCATTTGACATCTTTGACATTTGCCATCTTGAAATTTGTCATTTTTGACATTTAGCATTGTGACATTTGTCATTTGACATCTTGGACATTTGCTATCTTGAAATTTGTCATTTTTGACATTTTTCATGGTGACACTTATCATTTTTGACATTTAGCATTGTGACATTTGTCAGTTTTGACATTTGCCATCTTGAAATTTGTCATTTTTGACATTTTTCATGGTGACACTTTTCATTTTTGACATTTAGCATTGTGACATTTGTCATTTGACATCTTTGACATTTGCCATCTTGAAATTTGTCATTTTTGACATTTAACATTGTGACATTTGTCATTTGACATCTTTGACATTTGCCATCTTGAAATTTGTTATTTTTGACATTTTTCATGGTGACACTTTTCATTTTTGACATTTAGCATTGTGACATTTGTCATTTGACATCTTTGACATTTGCCATCTTGAAATTTGTCATTTTTGACATTTTTCATGGTGACACTTTTCATTTTTGACATTTAGCATTGTGACATTTGTCATTTGACATCTTTGACATTTGCCATCTTGAAATTTGTCATTTTTGACATTTAGCATTGTGACATTTGTCATTTGACATCTTGGACATTTGCTATCTTGAAATTTGTCATTTTTGACATTTTTCATGGTGACACTTATCATTTTTGACATTTAGCATTGTGACATTTGTCAGTTTTGACATTTGCCATCTTGAAATTTGTCATTTTTGACATTTTTCATGGTGACACTTTTCATTTTTGACATTTAGCATTGTGACATTTGTCATTTGACATCTTTGACATTTGCCATCTTGAAATTTGTTATTTTTGACATTTTTCATGGTGACACTTTTCATTTTTGACATTTAGCATTGTGACATTTGTCATTTGACATCTTTGACATTTGCCATCTTGAAATTTGTCATTTTTGACATTTTTCATGGTAACACTTTTCATTTTTGACATTTAGCATTGTGACATTTGTCATTTGACATCTTTGACATTTGCCATCTCGAAATTTGTTATTTCTGACATTTTTCAAGGTGACACTTTTCATTTTTGACATTTAGCATTGTGACATTTGTCATTTGACATCTTTGACATTTGCCATCTTGAAATTTGTCATTTTTGACATTTTTCATGGTGACACTTTTCATTTTTGACATTTAGCATTGTGACATTTGTCATTTGACATCTTTGACATTTGCCATCTTGAAATTTGTTATTTTTGACATTTTTCATGGTGACACTTTTCATTTTTGACATTTAGCATTGTGACATTTGTCATTTGACATCTTTGACATTTGCCATCTTGAAATTTGTCATTTTTGACATTTTTCATGGTGACACTTTTCATTTTTGACATTTAGCATTGTGACATTTGTCATTTGACATCTTTGACATTTGCCATCTTGAAATTTGTCATTTTTGACATTTAGCATTGTGACATTTGTCATTTGACATCTTGAACATTTGCTATCTTGAAATTTGTCATTTTTGACATTTTTCATGGTGACACTTATCATTTTTGACATTTAGCATTGTGACATTTGTCAGTTTTGACATTTGCCATCTTGAAATTTGTCATTTTTGACATTTTTCATGGTGACACTTTTCATTTTTGACATTTAGCATTGTGACATTTGTCATTTGACATCTTTGACATTTGCCATCTTGAAATTTGTTATTTTTGACAATTTTCATGGTGACACTTTTCATTTTTGACATTTAGCATTGTGACATTTGTCATTTGACATCTTTGACATTTGCCATCTTGAAATTTGTCATTTTTGACATTTTTCATGGTAACACTTTTCATTTTTGACATTTAGCATTGTGACATTTGTCATTTGACATCTTTGACATTTGCCATCTCGAAATTTGTTATTTCTGACATTTTTCAAGGTGACACTTTTCATTTTTGACATTTAGCATTGTGACATTTGTCATTTGACATCTTTGACATTTGCCATCTTGAAATTTGTCATTTTTGACATTTTTCATGGTGACACTTTTCATTTTTGACATTTAGCATTGTGACATTTGTCATTTGACATCTTTGACATTTGCCATCTTGAAATTTGTTATTTTTGACATTTTTCATGGTGACACTTTTCATTTTTGACATTTAGCATTGTGACATTTAGCATTGTGACATTTGTCATTTGACATCTTTGACATTTGCCATCTCGAAATTTGTCATATTTGACATTTTTCATGGTGACACTTTTCATTTTTGACATTTAGCATTGTGACATTTGTCATTTGACATCTTTGACATTTGCCATCTTGAAATTTGTCATTTTTGACATTTAGCATTGTGACATTTGTCATTTGACATCTTGGACATTTGCTATCTTGAAATTTGTCATTTTTGACATTTTTCATGGTGACACTTATCATTTTTGACATTTAGCATTGTGACATTTGTCAGTTTTGACATTTGCCATCTTAAAATTTGTCATTTTTGACATTTTTCATGGTGACACTTTTCATTTTTGACATTTAGCATTGTGACATTTGTCATTTGACATCTTTGACATTTGCCATCTTGAAATTTGTCATTTTTGACATTTAGCATTGTGACATTTGTCATTTGACATCTTGGACATTTTCCATCTTGAAATTTGTCATTTTTGACATTTTTCATGGTGACACTTTTCATTTTTGACATTTAGCATTGTGACATTTGTCATTTGACATCTTCGACATTTGCCATCTTGAAATTTGTTATTTTTGACATTTTTCATGGTGACACTTTTCATTTTTGACATTTAGCATTGTGACATTTGTCATTTGACATCTTTGACATTTGCCATCTTGAAATTTGTCATTTTTGACATTTTTCATGGTAACACTTTTCATTTTTGACATTTAGCATTGTGACATTTGTCATTTGACATCTTTGA
Source organism: Altica lythri (assembly GCA_964028335.1). NCBI lineage: Eukaryota > Metazoa > Arthropoda > Insecta > Coleoptera > Chrysomelidae > Altica > Altica lythri. The sequence continues at coordinate 7,636,011 of OZ034800.1, read as the reverse complement.
CATTTGCCATCTCGAAATTTGTTATTTCTGACATTTTTCAAGGTGACACTTTTCATTTTTGACATTTAGCAGTGTGACATTTGTCATTTGACATCTTTGACATTTGCCATCTTGAAATTTGTCATTTTTGACATTTAGCATTGTGACATTTGTCATTTGACATCTTGGACATTTGCTATCTTGAAATTTGTCATTTTTGACATTTTTCATGGTGACACTTATCATTTTTGACATTTAGCATTGTGACATTTGTCAGTTTTGACATTTGCCATCTTAAAATTTGTCATTTTTGACATTTTTCATGGTGACACTTTTCATTTTTGACATTTAGCATTGTGACATTTGTCATTTGACATCTTTGACATTTGCCATCTTGAAATTTGTCATTTTTGACATTTAGCATTGTGACATTTGTCATTTGACATCTTGGACATTTTCCATCTTGAAATTTGTCATTTTTGACATTTTTCATGGTGACACTTTTCATTTTTGACATTTAGCATTGTGACATTTGTCATTTGACATCTTGGACATTTGCCATCTTGAAATTTGTCATTTTTGACATTTAGCATTGTGACATTTGTCATTTGACATCTTTGATATTTGCCATCTTGAAATTTGTCATTTTTGACATTTTTCATGGTGACACTTTTCATTTTTGACATTTAGCATTGTGACATTTGTCATTTGACATCTTTGACATTTGCCATCTTGAAATTTGTCATTTTTGACATTTTTCATGGTGACACTTTTCATTTTTGACATTTAGCATTGTGACATTTGTCATTTGACATCTTTGAGATTTGCCATCTTGAAATTTGTCATTTTTTACATTTAGCATTGTGACATTTGTCATTTGACATCTTGGACATTTGCCATCTTGAAATTTGTCATTTTTGACATTTTTCATGGTGACACTTATCATTTTTGACATTTAGCATTGTGACATTTGTCAGTTTTGACATTTGCCATCTTGAAATTTGTCATTTTTGACATTTTTCATGGTGACACTTTTCATTTTTGACATTTAGCATTGTGACATTTGTCATTTGACATCTTTGACATTTGCCATCTTGAAATTTGCTATTTTTGACATTTTTCATGGTGACACTTTTCATTTTTGACATTTAGCATTGTGACATTTGTCATTTGACATCTTTGACATTTGCCATCTTGAAATTTGTCATTTTTGACATTTTTCATGGTGACACTTTTCATTTTTGACATTTAGCATTGTGACATTTGTCATTTGACATCTTTGACATTTGCCATCTTGAAATTTGTCATTTTTGACATTTAGCATTGTGACATTTGTCATTTGACATCTTGGACATTTGCTATCTTGAAATTTGTCATTTTTGACATTTTTCATGGTGACACTTATCATTTTTGACATTTAGCATTGTGACATTTGTCAGTTTTGACATTTGCCATCTTGAAATTTGTCATTTTTGACATTTAGCATTGTGACATTTGTCATTTGACATCTTTGATATTTGCCATCTTGAAATTTGTCATTTTTGACATTTTTCATGGTGACACTTTTCATTTTTGACATTTAGCATTGTGACATTTGTCATTTGACATCTTTGACATTTGCCATCTTGAAATTTGTCATTTTTGACATTTTTCATGGTGACACTTTTCATTTTTGACATTTAGCATTGTGACATTTGTCATTTGACATCTTTGAGATTTGCCATCTTGAAATTTGTCATTTTTTACATTTAGCATTGTGACATTTGTCATTTGACATCTTGGACATTTGCCATCTTGAAATTTGTCATTTTTGACATTTTTCATGGTGACACTTATCATTTTTGACATTTAGCATTGTGACATTTGTCAGTTTTGACATTTGCCATCTTGAAATTTGTCATTTTTGACATTTTTCATGGTGACACTTTTCATTTTTGACATTTAGCATTGTGACATTTGTCATTTGACATCTTTGACATTTGCCATCTTGAAATTTGCTATTTTTGACATTTTTCATGGTGACACTTTTCATTTTTGACATTTAGCATTGTGACATTTGTCATTTGACATCTTTGACATTTGCCATCTTGAAATTTGTCATTTTTGACATTTTTCATGGTGACACTTTTCATTTTTGACATTTAGCATTGTGACATTTGTCATTTGACATATTTGACATTTGCCATCTTGAAATTTGTCATTTTTGACATTTAGCATTGTGACATTTGTCATTTGACATCTTGGACATTTGCTATCTTGAAATTTGTCATTTTTGACATTTTTCATGGTGACACTTATCATTTTTGACATTTAGCATTGTGACATTTGTCAGTTTTGACATTTGCCATCTTGAAATTTGTCATTTTTGACATTTTTCATGATGACACTTTTCATTTTTGACATTTAGCATTGTGACATTTGTCATTTGACATCTTTGACATTTGCCATCTTGAAATTTGTTATTTTTGACATTTTTCATGGTGACACTTTTCATTTTTGACATTTAGCATTGTGACATTTGTCATTTGACATCTTTGACATTTGCCATCTTGAAATTTGTCATTTTTGACATTTTTCATGGTGACACTTTTCATTTTTGACATTTAGCATTGTGACATTTGTCATTTGACATCTTTGACATTTGCCATCTTGAAATTTGTTATTTCTGACATTTTTCAAGGTGACACTTTTCATTTTTGACATTTAGCATTGTGACATTTGTCATTTGACATCTTTGACATTTGCCATCTTGAAATTTGTCATTTTTGACATTTTTCATGGTGACACTTTTCATTTTTGACATTTAGCATTGTGACATTTGTTATTTGACATCTTTGACATTTGCCATCTTGAAATTTGTCATTTTTGACATTTAGCATTGTGACATTTGTCATTTGACATCTTTGACATTTGCCATCTTGAAATTTGTCATTTTTGACATTTTTCATGGTGACACTTTTCATTTTTGACATTTAGCATTGTGACATTTGTCATATTCGACATCTTTGCCATTTGCCATCTTGAAATTTTTCATTTTTGACATTTTTTATGGTGACACTTTTCATTTTTGACATTTAGCATTGTAACATTTGTCATTTGACATCTTTGACATTTGCCATCTTAAAATTTGTCATTATTGACATTTTTCATGGGGACACTTTTAATTTTTGACATTTAGCATTGTGACATTTGTCATTTGACATCTTTGACATTTGCCATCTTGAAATTTGTCATTTTTGACATTTTTCATGGTGACACTTTTTATTTTTGACATTTAGCATTGTGACATTTGTCATTTGACATCTTTGACATTTGCCATCTTGAAATTTGTCATTTTTGACATTTTTCACGGTGACACTTTTCATTTTTGACATTTAGCATTGTGACATTTGTCATTTGACACCTTAGACATTTGCCATCTTGAAATTTGTCATTTTTGACACTTTTCATTTTTGACATTTAGCATTGTGACATTTGTCATTTGACATCTTTGACATTTGCCATCTTGAAATTTGTCATTTTTGACATTTTTCATGGTGACACTTTTCATTTTTGACATTTAGCATTGTGACATTTGTCATTCGACATCTTGGACATTTGCCATCTTGAAATTTTTCATTTTTGATATTTTTCATGGTGACACTTTTCATTTTTGACATTTAGCATTGTGACATTTGTCATTTGACATCTTTGACATTTGCCATCTTGAAATTTGTTATTTTTGACATTTTTCATGGTGACACTTTTCATTTTTGACATTTAGCATTGTGACATTTGTCATTTGACATCTTTGACATTTGCCATCTTGAAATTTGTCATTTTTGACATTTTTCATGGTGACACTTTTCATTTTTGACATTTAGCATTGTGACATTTGTCATTTGACATCTTTGATATTTGCCATCTTGAAATTTGTCATTTTTGACATTTTTCATGGTGACACTTTTCATTTTTGACATTTAGCATTGTGACATTTGTCATTTGACATCTTTGACATTTGCCATCTTGAAATTTGTCATTTTTGACATTTTTCACGGTGACACTTTTCATTTTTGACATTTAGCATTGTGACATTTGTCATTTGACATCTTGGACATTTGCCATCTTGAAATTTGTCATTTTTGACATTTTTCATGGTGACACTTTTCATTTTTGACATTTAGCATTGTGACATTTGTCATTTGACATCTTGGACATTTGCCATCTTGAAATTTGTTATTTTTGACATTTAGCATTGTGACATTTGTCATTTGACATCTTTGATATTTGCCATCTTGAAATTTGTCATTTTTGACATTTTTCATGGTGACACTTTTCATTTTTGACATTTAGCATTGTGACATTTGTCATTTGACATCTTTGACATTTGCCATCTTGAAATTTGTCATTTTTGACATTTTTCATGGTGACACTTTTCATTTTTGACATTTAGCATTGTGACATTTGTCATTTGACATCTTTGAGATTTGCCATCTTGAAATTTGGCATTTTTTACATTTAGCATTGTGACATTTGTCATTTGACATCTTGGACATTTGCCATCTTGAAATTTGTCATTTTTGACATTTTTCATGGTGACACTTATCATTTTTGACATTTAGCATTGTGACATTTGTCAGTTTTGACATTTGCCATCTTGAAATTTGTCATTTTTGACATTTTTCATGGTGACACTTTTCATTTTTGACATTTAGCATTGTGACATTTGTCATTTGACATCTTTGACATTTGCCATCTTGAAATTTGTCATTTTTGACATTTTTCATGGTGACACTTTTCATTTTTGACATTTAGCATTGTGACATTTGTCATATTCGACATCTTTGACATTTGCCATCTTGAAATTTGTCATTTTTGACATTTTTTATGGTGACACTTTTCATTTTTGACATTTAGCATTGTAACATTTGTCATTTGACATCTTTGACATTTGCCATCTTAAAATTTGTCATTATTGACATTTTTCATGGGGACACTTTTAATTTTTGACATTTAGCATTGTGACATTTGTCATTTGACATCTTTGACATTTGCCATCTTGAAATTTGTCATTTTTGACATTTTTCATGGTGACACTTTTTATTTTTGACATTTAGCATTGTGACATTTGTCATTTGACATCTTTGACATTTGCCATCTTGAAATTTGTCATTTTTGACATTTTTCACGGTGACACTTTTCATTTTTGACATTTAGCATTGTGACATTTGTCATTTGACACCTTAGACATTTGCCATCTTGAAATTTGTCATTTTTGACACTTTTCATTTTTGACATTTAGCATTGTGACATTTGTCATTTGACATCTTTGACATTTGCCATCTTGAAATTTGTCATTTTTGACATTTTTCATGGTGACACTTTTCATTTTTGACATTTAGCATTGTGACATTTGTCATTCGACATCTTGGACATTTGCCATCTTGAAATTTTTCATTTTTGATATTTTTCATGGTGACACTTTTCATTTTTGACATTTAGCATTGTGACATTTGTCATTTGACATCTTTGACATTTGCCATCTTGAAATTTGTTATTTTTGACATTTTTCATGGTGACACTTTTCATTTTTGACATTTAGCATTGTGACATTTGTCATTTGACATCTTTGACATTTGCCATCTTGAAATTTGTCATTTTTGACATTTTTCATGGTGACACTTTTCATTTTTGACATTTAGCATTGTGACATTTGTCATTTGACATCTTTGATATTTGCCATCTTGAAATTTGTCATTTTTGACATTTTTCATGGTGACACTTTTCATTTTTGACATTTAGCATTGTGACATTTGTCATTTGACATCTTTGACATTTGCCATCTTGAAATTTGTCATTTTTGACATTTTTCACGGTGACACTTTTCATTTTTGACATTTAGCATTGTGACATTTGTCATTTGACATCTTGGACATTTGCCATCTTGAAATTTGTCATTTTTGACATTTTTCATGGTGACACTTTTCATTTTTGACATTTAGCATTGTGACATTTGTCATTTGACATCTTGGACATTTGCCATCTTGAAATTTGTTATTTTTGACATTTAGCATTGTGACATTTGTCATTTGACATCTTTGATATTTGCCATCTTGAAATTTGTCATTTTTGACATTTTTCATGGTGACACTTTTCATTTTTGACATTTAGCATTGTGACATTTGTCATTTGACATCTTTGACATTTGCCATCTTGAAATTTGTCATTTTTGACATTTTTCATGGTGACACTTTTCATTTTTGACATTTAGCATTGTGACATTTGTCATTTGACATCTTTGAGATTTGCCATCTTGAAATTTGGCATTTTTTACATTTAGCATTGTGACATTTGTCATTTGACATCTTGGACATTTGCCATCTTGAAATTTGTCATTTTTGACATTTTTCATGGTGACACTTATCATTTTTGACATTTAGCATTGTGACATTTGTCAGTTTTGACATTTGCCATCTTGAAATTTGTCATTTTTGACATTTTTCATGGTGACACTTTTCATTTTTGACATTTAGCATTGTGACATTGGTCATTTGACATCTTTGACATTTGCCATCTTGAAATTTGTTCTTGTTGACATTTTTCATGGTGACACTTTTCATTTTTGACATTTAGCATTGTGACATTTGTCATTTGACATCTTTGTCATTTGCCATCTTGAAATTTGTCATTTTTGACATTTTTCATGGTGACACTTTTCATTTTTGACATTTAGCATTGTGACATTTGTCATTTGACATCTTTGACATTTGCCATCTTGAAATTTGTCATTTTTGACATTTGGCATTGTGACATTTGTCATTTGACATCTTGGACATTTGCTATCTTGAAATTTGTCATTTTTGACATTTTTCATGGTGACACTTATCATTTTTGACATTTAGCATTGTGACATTTGTCAGTTTTGACATTTGCCATCTTGAAATTTGTCATTTTTGACATTTTTCATGGTGACACTTTTTATTTTTGACATTTAGCATTGTGACATTTGTCATTTGACATCTTCGACATTTGCCATCTTGAAATTTGTTATTTTTGACATTTTTCATGGTGACACTTTTCATTTTTGACATTTAGCATTGTGACATTTGTCATTTGACATCTTTGACATTTGCCATCTTGAAATTTGTCATTTTTGACATTTTTCATGGTGACACTTTTCATTTTTGACATTTAGCATTGTGACATTTGTCATTTGACATCTTTGACATTTGCCATCTTGAAATTTGTTATTTCTGACATTTTTCAAGGTGACACTTTTCATTTTTGACATTTAGCATTGTGACATTTGTCATTTGACATCTTTGACATTTGCCATCTTGAAATTTGTCATTTTTGACATTTTTCATGGTGACACTTTTCATTTTTGACATTTAGCATTGTGACATTTGTCATTTGACATCTTTGACATTTGCCATCTTGAAATTTGTTATTTTTGACATTTTTCATGGTGACACTTTTCATTTTTGACATTTAGCATTGTGACATTTGTCATTTGACATCTTTGACATTTGCCATCTTGAAATTTGTCATTTTTGACATTTTTCATGGTGACACTTTTCATTTTTGACATTTAGCATTGTGACATTTGTCATTTGACATCTTTGACATTTGCCATCTTGAAATTTGTCATTTTTGACATTTAGCATTGCGACATTTGTCATTTGACATCTTGGACATTTGCTATCTTGAAATTTGTCATTTTTGACATTTTTCATGGTGACACTTATCATTTTTGACATTTAGCATTGTGACATTTGTCAGTTTTGACATTTGCCATCTTGAAATTTGTCATTTTTGACATTTTTCATGGTGACACTTTTCATTTTTGACATTTAGCATTGTGACATTTGTCATTTGACATCTTTGACATTTGCCATCTTGAAATTTGTTATTTTTGACATTTTTCATGGTGACACTTTTCATTTTTGACATTTAGCATTGTGACATTTGTCATTTGACATCTTTGACATTTGCCATCTTGAAATTTGTCATTTTTGACATTTTTCATGGTAACACTTTTCATTTTTGACATTTAGCATTGTGACATTTGTCATTTGACATCTTTGACATTTGCCATCTTGAAATTTGTTATTTCTGACATTTTTCAAGGTGACACTTTTCATTTTTGACATTTAGCATTGTGACATTTGTCATTTGACATCTTTGACATTTGCCATCTTGAAATTTGTCATTTTTGACATTTTTCATGGTGACACTTTTCATTTTTGACATTTAGCATTGTGACATTTGTCATTTGACATCTTTGACATTTGCCATCTTGAAATTTGTTCTTTTTGACATTTTTCATGGTGACACTTTTCATTTTTGACATTTAGCATTGTGACATTTAGCATTGTGACATTTGTCATTTGACATCTTTGACATTTGCCATCTCGAAATTTGTCATATTTGACATTTTTCATGGTGACACTTTTCATTTTTGACATTTAGCATTGTGACATTTGTCATTTGACATCTTTGACATTTGCCATCTTGAAATTTGTCATTTTTGACATTTAGCATTGTGACGTTTGTCATTTGACATCTTGGACATTTGCTATCTTGAAATTTGTCATTTTTGACATTTTTCATGGTGACACTTATCATTTTTGACATTTAGCATTGTGACATTTGTCAGTTTTGACATTTGCCATCTTAAAATTTGTCATTTTTGACATTTTTCATGGTGACACTTTTCATTTTTGACATTTAGCATTGTGACATTTGTCATTTGACATCTTTGACATTTGCCATCTTGAAATTTGTCATTTTTGACATTTAGCATTGTGACATTTGTCATTTGACATCTTGGACATTTGCCATCTTGAAATTTGTCATTTTTGACATTTTTCATGGTGACACTTTTCATTTTTGACATTTAGCATTGTGACATTTGTCATTTGACATCTTGGACATTTGCCATCTTGAAATTTGTCATTTTTGACATTTAGCATTGTGACATTTGTCATTTGACATCTTTGTTATTTGCCATCTTGAAATTTGTCATTTTTGACATTTTTCATGGTGACACTTTTCATTTTTGACATTTAGCATTGTGACATTTGTCATTTGACATCTTTGACATTTGCCATCTTGAAATTTGTCATTTTTGACATTTTTCATGGTGACACTTTTCATTTTTGACATTTAGCATTGTGACATTTGTCATTTGACATCTTTGAGATTTGCCATCTTGAAATTTGTCATTTTTTACATTTAGCATTGTGACATTTGTCATTTGACATCTTGGACATTTGCCATCTTGAAATTTGTCATTTTTGACATTTTTCATGGTGACACTTATCATTTTTGACATTTAGCATTGTGACATTTGTCAGTTTTGACATTTGCCATCTTGAAATTTGTCATTTTTGACATTTTTCATGGTGACACTTTTCATTTTTGACATTTAGCATTGTGACATTTGTCATTTGACATCTTTGACATTTGCCATCTTGAAATTTGCTATTTTTGACATTTTTCATGGTGACACTTTTAATTTTTGACATTTAGCATTGTGACATTTGTCATTTGACATCTTTGACATTTGCCATCTTGAAATTTGTCATTTTTGACATTTTTCATGGTGACACTTTTCATTTTTGACATTTAGCATTGTGACATTTGTCATTTGACATCTTTGACATTTGCCATCTTTTCATTTTTGACATTTAGCATTGTGACATTTGTCATTTGACATCTTTGACATTTGCCATCTTGAAATTTGTTATTTTTGACATTTTTCATGGTGACACTTTTCATTTTTGACATTTAGCATTGTGACATTTAGCATTGTGACATTTGTCATTTGACATCTTTGACATTTGCCATCTCGAAATTTGTCATATTTGACATTTTTCATGGTGACACTTTTCATTTTTGACATTTAGCATTGTGACATTTGTCATTTGACATCTTTGACATTTGCCATCTTGAAATTTGTCATTTTTGACATTTAGCATTGTGACGTTTGTCATTTGACATCTTGGACATTTGCTATCTTGAAATTTGTCATTTTTGACATTTTTCATGGTGACACTTATCATTTTTGACATTTAGCATTGTGACATTTGTCAGTTTTGACATTTGCCATCTTAAAATTTGTCATTTTTGATATTTTTCATGGTGACACTTTTCATTTTTGACATTTAGCATTGTGACATTTGTCATTTGACATCTTTGACATTTGCCATCTTGAAATTTGTCATTTTTGACATTTAGCATTGTGACATTTGTCATTTGACATCTTGGACATTTGCCATCTTGAAATTTGTCATTTTTGACATTTTTCATGGTGACACTTTTCATTTTTGACATTTAGCATTGTGACATTTGTCATTTGACATCTTGGACATTTGCCATCTTGAAATTTGTCATTTTTGACATTTAGCATTGTGACATTTGTCATTTGACATCTTTGATATTTGCCATCTTGAAATTTGTCATTTTTGACATTTTTCATGGTGACACTTTTCATTTTTGACATTTAGCATTGTGACATTTGTCATTTGACATCTTTGACATTTGCCATCTTGAAATTTGTCATTTTTGACATTTTTCATGGTGACACTTTTCATTTTTGACATTTAGCATTGTGACATTTGTCATTTGACATTTTTGACATTTGCCATCTTGAAATTTGTCTTTTTTTACATTTAGCATTGTGACATTTGTCATTTGACATCTTGGACATTTGCCATCTTGAAATTTGTCATTTTTGACATTTTTCATGGTGACACTTATCATTTTTGACATTTAGCATTGTGACATTTGTCAGTTTTGACATTTGCCACCTTGAAATTTGTCATTTTTGACATTTTTCATGGTGACACTTTTCATTTTTGACATTTAGCATTGTGACATTTGTCATTTGACATCTTTGACATTTGCCATCTTGAAATTTGCTATTTTTGACATTTTTCATGGTGACACTTTTAATTTTTGACATTTAGCATTGTGACATTTGTCATTTGACATCTTTGACATTTGCCATCTTGAAATTTGTCATTTTTGACATTTTTCATGGTGACACTTTTCATTTTTGACATTTAGCATTGTGACATTTGTCATTTGACATCTTTGACATTTGCCATCTTGAAATTTGTCATTTTTGACATTTAGCATTGTGACATTTGTCATTTGACATCTTGGACATTTGCTATCTTGAAATTTGTCATTTTTGACATTTTTCATGGTGACACTTATCATTTTTGACATTTAGCATTGTGACATTTGTCAGTTTTGACATTTGCCATCTTGAAATTTGTCATTTTTGACATTTTTCATGATGACACTTTTCATTTTTGACATTTAGCATTGTGACATTTGTCATTTGACATCTTTGACATTTGCCATCTTGAAATTTGTTATTTTTGACATTTTTCATGGTGACACTTTTCATTTTTGACATTTAGCATTGTGACATTTGTCATTTGACATCTTTGACATTTGCCATCTTGAAATTTGTCATTTTTGACATTTTTCATGGTGACACTTTTCATTTTTGACATTTAGCATTGTGACATTTGTCATTTGACATCTTTGACATTTGCCATCTTGAAATTTGTTATTTCTGACATTTTTCAAGGTGACACTTTTCATTTTTGACATTTAGCATTGTGACATTTGTCATTTGACATCTTTGACATTTGCCATCTTGAAATTTGTCATTTTTGACATTTTTCATGGTGACACTTTTCATTTTTGACATTTAGCATTGTGACATTTGTTATTTGACATCTTTGACATTTGCCATCTTGAAATTTGTCATTTTTGACATTTAGCATTGTGACATTTGTCATTTGACATCTTTGACATTTGCCATCTTGAAATTTGTCATTTTTGACATTTTTCATGGTGACACTTTTCATTTTTGACATTTAGCATTGTGACATTTGTCATATTCGACATCTTTGACATTTGCCATCTTGAAATTTTTCATTTTTGACATTTTTCATGGTGACACTTTTCATTTTTGACATTTAGCATTGTAACATTTGTCATTTGACATCTTTGACATTTGCCATCTTAAAATTTGTCATTATTGACATTTTTCATGGGGACACTTTTAATTTTTGACATTTAGCATTGTGACATTTGTCATTTGACATCTTTGACATTTGACATCTTGAAATTTGTCATTTTTGACATTTTTCATGGTGACACTTTTTATTTTTGACATTTAGCATTGTGACATTTGTCATTTGACATCTTTGACATTTGCCATCTTGAAATTTGTCATTTTTGACATTTTTCACGGTGACACTTTTCATTTTTGACATTTAGCATTGTGACATTTGTCATTTGACACCTTAGACATTTGCCATCTTGAAATTTGTCATTTTTGACATTTAGCATTGTGACATTTGTCATTTGACATCTTGGACATTTGCTATCTTGAAATTTGTCATTTTTGACATTTTTCATGGTGACACTTATCATTTTTGACATTTAGCATTGTGACATTTGTCAGTTTTGACATTTGCCATCTTGAAATTTGTCATTTTTGACATTTTTCATGATGACACTTTTCATTTTTGACATTTAGCATTGTGACATTTGTCATTTGACATCTTTGACATTTGCCATCTTGAAATTTGTTATTTTTGACATTTTTCATGGTGACACTTTTCATTTTTGACATTTAGCATTGTGACATTTGTCATTTGACATCTTTGACATTTGCCATCTTGAAATTTGTCATTTTTGACATTTTTCATGGTGACACTTTTCATTTTTGACATTTAGCATTGTGACATTTGTCATTTGACATCTTTGACATTTGCCATCTTGAAATTTGTTATTTCTGACATTTTTCAAGGTGACACTTTTCATTTTTGACATTTAGCATTGTGACATTTGTCATTTGACATCTTTGACATTTGCCATCTTGAAATTTGTCATTTTTGACATTTTTCATGGTGACACTTTTCATTTTTGACATTTAGCATTGTGACATTTGTTATTTGACATCTTTGACATTTGCCATCTTGAAATTTGTCATTTTTGACATTTAGCATTGTGACATTTGTCATTTGACATCTTTGACATTTGCCATCTTGAAATTTGTCATTTTTGACATTTTTCATGGTGACACTTTTCATTTTTGACATTTAGCATTGTGACATTTGTCATATTCGACATCTTTGACATTTGCCATCTTGAAATTTTTCATTTTTGACATTTTTTATGGTGACACTTTTCATTTTTGACATTTAGCATTGTAACATTTGTCATTTGACATCTTTGACATTTGCCATCTTAAAATTTGTCATTATTGACATTTTTCATGGGGACACTTTTAATTTTTGACATTTAGCATTGTGACATTTGTCATTTGACATCTTTGACATTTGCCATCTTGAAATTTGTCATTTTTGACATTTTTCATGGTGACACTTTTTATTTTTGACATTTAGCATTGTGACATTTGTCATTTGACATCTTTGACATTTGCCATCTTGAAATTTGTCATTTTTGACATTTTTCACGGTGACACTTTTCATTTTTGACATTTAGCATTGTGACATTTGTCATTTGACACCTTAGACATTTGCCATCTTGAAATTTGTCATTTTTGACACTTTTCATTTTTGACATTTAGCATTGTGACATTTGTCATTTGACATCTTTGACATTTGCCATCTTGAAATTTGTCATTTTTGACATTTTTCATGGTGACACTTTTCATTTTTGACATTTAGCATTGTGACATTTGTCATTCGACATCTTGGACATTTGCCATCTTGAAATTTTTCATTTTTGATATTTTTCATGGTGACACTTTTCATTTTTGACATTTAGCATTGTGACATTTGTCATTTGACATCTTTGACATTTGCCATCTTGAAATTTGTTATTTTTGACATTTTTCATGGTGACACTTTTCATTTTTGACATTTAGCATTGTGACATTTGTCATTTGACATCTTTGACATTTGCCATCTTGAAATTTGTCATTTTTGACATTTTTCATGGTGACACTTTTCATTTTTGACATTTAGCATTGTGACATTTGTCATTTGACATCTTTGATATTTGCCATCTTGAAATTTGTCATTTTTGACATTTTTCATGGTGACACTTTTCATTTTTGACATTTAGCATTGTGACATTTGTCATTTGACATCTTTGACATTTGCCATCTTGAAATTTGTCATTTTTGACATTTTTCACGGTGACACTTTTCATTTTTGACATTTAGCATTGTGACATTTGTCATTTGACATCTTGGACATTTGCCATCTTGAAATTTGTCATTTTTGACATTTTTCATGGTGACACTTTTCATTTTTGACATTTAGCATTGTGACATTTGTCATTTGACATCTTGGACATTTGCCATCTTGAAATTTGTTATTTTTGACATTTAGCATTGTGACATTTGTCATTTGACATCTTTGATATTTGCCATCTTGAAATTTGTCATTTTTGACATTTTTCATGGTGACACTTTTCATTTTTGACATTTAGCATTGTGACATTTGTTATTTGACATCTTTGACATTTGCCATCTTGAAATTTGTCATTTTTGACATTTTTCATGGTGACACTTTTCATTTTTGACATTTAGCATTGTGACATTTGTCATTTGACATCTTTGAGATTTGCCATCTTGAAATTTGGCATTTTTTACATTTAGCATTGTGACATTTGTCATTTGACATCTTGGACATTTGCCATCTTGAAATTTGTCATTTTTGACATTTTTCATGGTGACACTTATCATTTTTGACATTTAGCATTGTGACATTTGTCAGTTTTGACATTTGCCATCTTGAAATTTGTCATTTTTGACATTTTTCATGGTGACACTTTTCATTTTTGACATTTAGCATTGTGACATTTGTCATTTGACATCTTTGACATTTGCCATCTTGAAATTTGTTTTTTTTGACATTTTTCATGGTGACACTTTTCATTTTTGACATTTAGCATTGTGACATTTGTCATTTGACATCTTTGTCATTTGCCATCTTGAAATTTGTCATTTTTGACATTTTTCATGGTGACACTTTTCATTTTTGACATTTAGCATTGTGACATTTGTCATTTGACATCTTTGATATTTGCCATCTTGAAATTTGTCATTTTTGACATTTGGCATTGTGACATTTGTCATTTGACATCTTGGACATTTGCTATCTTGAAATTTGTCATTTTTGACATTTTTCATGGTGACACTTATCATTTTTGACATTTAGCATTGTGACATTTGTCAGTTTTGACATTTGCCATCTTGCAATTTGTCATTTTTGACATTTTTCATGGTGACACTTTTTATTTTTGACATTTAGCATTGTGACATTTGTCATTTGACATCTTCGACATTTGCCATCTTGAAATTTGTTATTTTTGACATTTTTCATGGTGACACTTTTCATTTTTGACATTTAGCATTGTGACATTTGTCATTTGACATCTTTGACATTTGCCATCTTGAAATTTGTCATTTTTGACATTTTTCATGGTGACACTTTTCATTTTTGACATTTAGCATTGTGACATTTGTCATTTGACATCTTTGACATTTGCCATCTTGAAATTTGTTATTTCTGACATTTTTCAAGGTGACACTTTTCATTTTTGACATTTAGCATTGTGACATTTGTCATTTGACATCTTTGACATTTGCCATCTTGAAATTTGTCATTTTTGACATTTTTTATGGTGACACTTTTCATTTTTGACATTTAGCATTGTGACATTTGTCATTTGACATCTTTGACATTTGCCATCTTGAAATTTGTTATTTTTGACATTTTTCATGGTGACACTTTTCATTTTTGACATTTAGCATTGTGACATTTGTCATTTGACATCTTTGACATTTGCCATCTTGAAATTTGTCATTTTTGACATTTTTCATGGTGACACTTTTCATTTTTGACATTTAGCATTGTGACATTTGTCATTTGACATCTTTGACATTTGCCATCTTGAAATTTGTCATTTTTGACATTTAGCATTGCGACATTTGTCATTTGACATCTTGGACATTTGCTATCTTGAAATTTGTCATTTTTGACATTTTTCATGGTGACACTTATCATTTTTGACATTTAGCATTGTGACATTTGTCAGTTTTGACATTTGCCATCTTGAAATTTGTCATTTTTGACATTTTTCATGGTAACACTTTTCATTTTTGACATTTAGCATTGTGACATTTGTCATTTGACATCTTTGACATTTGCCATCTTGAAATTTGTTATTTCTGACATTTTTCAAGGTGACACTTTTCATTTTTGACATTTAGCATTGTGACATTTGTCATTTGACATCTTTGACATTTGCCATCTTGAAATTTGTCATTTTTGACATTTTTCATGGTGACACTTTTCATTTTTGACATTTAGCATTGTGACATTTGTCATTTGACATCTTTGACATTTGCCATCTTGAAATTTGTTATTTTTGACATTTTTCATGGTGACACTTTTCATTTTTGACATTTAGCATTGTGACATTTAGCATTGTGACATTTGTCATTTGACATCTTTGACATTTGCCATCTCGAAATTTGTCATATTTGACATTTTTCATGGTGACACTTTTCATTTTTGACATTTAGCATTGTGACATTTGTCATTTGACATCTTTGACATTTGCCATCTTGAAATTTGTCATTTTTGACATTTAGCATTGTGACGTTTGTCATTTGACATCTTGGACATTTGCTATCTTGAAATTTGTCATTTTTGACATTTTTCATGGTGACACTTATCATTTTTGACATTTAGCATTGTGACATTTGTCAGTTTTGACATTTGCCATCTTAAAATTTGTCATTTTTGACATTTTTCATGGTGACACTTTTCATTTTTGACATTTAGCATTGTGACATTTGTCATTTGACATCTTTGACATTTGCCATCTTGAAATTTGTCATTTTTGACATTTAGCATTGTGACATTTGTCATTTGACATCTTGGACATTTGCCATCTTGAAATTTGTCATTTTTGACATTTTTCATGGTGACACTTTTCATTTTTGACATTTAGCATTGTGACATTTGTCATTTGACATCTTGGACATTTGCCATCTTGAAATTTGTCATTTTTGACATTTAGCATTGTGACATTTGTCATTTGACATCTTTGTTATTTGCCATCTTGAAATTTGTCATTTTTGACATTTTTCATGGTGACACTTTTCATTTTTGACATTTAGCATTGTGACATTTGTCATTTGACATCTTTGACATTTGCCATCTTGAAATTTGTCATTTTTGACATTTTTCATGGTGACACTTTTCATTTTTGACATTTAGCATTGTGACATTTGTCATTTGACATCTTTGAGATTTGCCATCTTGAAATTTGTCATTTTTTACATTTAGCATTGTGACATTTGTCATTTGACATCTTGGACATTTGCCATCTTGAAATTTGTCATTTTTGACATTTTTCATGGTGACACTTATCATTTTTGACATTTAGCATTGTGACATTTGTCAGTTTTGACATTTGCCATCTTGAAATTTGTCATTTTTGACATTTTTCATGGTGACACTTTTCATTTTTGACATTTAGCATTGTGACATTTGTCATTTGACATCTTTGACATTTGCCATCTTGAAATTTGTCATTTTTGACATTTTTCATGGTGACACTTATCATTTTTGACATTTAGCATTGTGACATTTGTCAGTTTTGACATTTGCCATCTTAAAATTTGTCATTTTTGACATTTTTCATGGTGACACTTTTCATTTTTGACATTTAGCATTGTGACATTTGTCATTTGACATCTTTGACATTTGCCATCTTGAAATTTGTCATTTTTGACATTTAGCATTGTGACATTTGTCATTTGACATCTTGGACATTTGCCATCTTGAAATTTGTCATTTTTGACATTTTTCATGGTGACACTTTTCATTTTTGACATTTAGCATTGTGACATTTGTCATTTGACATCTTGGACATTTGCCATCTTGAAATTTGTCATTTTTGACATTTAGCATTGTGACATTTGTCATTTGACATCTTTGTTATTTGCCATCTTGAAATTTGTCATTTTTGACATTTTTCATGGTGACACTTTTCATTTTTGACATTTAGCATTGTGACATTTGTCATTTGACATCTTTGACATTTGCCATCTTGAAATTTGTCATTTTTGACATTTTTCATGGTGACACTTTTCATTTTTGACATTTAGCATTGTGACATTTGTCATTTGACATCTTTGAGATTTGCCATCTTGAAATTTGTCATTTTTTACATTTAGCATTGTGACATTTGTCATTTGACATCTTGGACATTTGCCATCTTGAAATTTGTCATTTTTGACATTTTTCATGGTGACACTTATCATTTTTGACATTTAGCATTGTGACATTTGTCAGTTTTGACATTTGCCATCTTGAAATTTGTCATTTTTGACATTTTTCATGGTGACACTTTTCATTTTTGACATTTAGCATTGTGACATTTGTCATTTGACATCTTTGACATTTGCCATCTTGAAATTTGCTATTTTTGACATTTTTCATGGTGACACTTTTAATTTTTGACATTTAGCATTGTGACATTTGTCATTTGACATCTTTGACATTTGCCATCTTGAAATTTGTCATTTTTGACATTTTTCATGGTGACACTTTTCATTTTTGACATTTAGCATTGTGACATTTGTCATTTGACATCTTTGACATTTGCCATCTTTTCATTTTTGACATTTAGCATTGTGACATTTGTCATTTGACATCTTTGACATTTGCCATCTTGAAATTTGTTATTTTTGACATTTTTCATGGTGACACTTTTCATTTTTGACATTTAGCATTGTGACATTTAGCATTGTGACATTTGTCATTTGACATCTTTGACATTTGCCATCTCGAAATTTGTCATATTTGACATTTTTTATGGTGACACTTTTCATTTTTGACATTTAGCATTGTGACATTTGTCATTTGACATCTTTGACATTTGCCATCTTGAAATTTGTCATTTTTGACATTTAGCATTGTGACGTTTGTCATTTGACATCTTGGACATTTGCTATCTTGAAATTTGTCATTTTTGACATTTTTCATGGTGACACTTATCATTTTTGACATTTAGCATTGTGACATTTGTCAGTTTTGACATTTGCCATCTTAAAATTTGTCATTTTTGACATTTTTCATGGTGACACTTTTCATTTTTGACATTTAGCATTGTGACATTTGTCATTTGACATCTTTGACATTTGCCATCTTGAAATTTGTCATTTTTGACATTTAGCATTGTGACATTTGTCATTTGACATCTTGGACATTTGCCATCTTGAAATTTGTCATTTTTGACATTTTTCATGGTGACACTTTTCATTTTTGACATTTAGCATTGTGACATTTGTCATTTGACATCTTGGACATTTGCCATCTTGAAATTTGTCATTTTTGACATTTAGCATTGTGACATTTGTCATTTGACATCTTTGATATTTGCCATCTTGAAATTTGTCATTTTTGACATTTTTCATGGTGACACTTTTCATTTTTGACATTTAGCATTGTGACATTTGTCATTTGACATCTTTGACATTTGCCATCTTGAAATTTGTCATTTTTGACATTTTTCATGGTGACACTTTTCATTTTTGACATTTAGCATTGTGACATTTGTCATTTGACATTTTTGAGATTTGCCATCTTGAAATTTGTCATTTTTTACATTTAGCATTGTGACATTTGTCATTTGACATCTTGGACATTTGCCATCTTGAAATTTGTCATTTTTGACATTTTTCATGGTGACACTTATCATTTTTGACATTTAGCATTGTGACATTTGTCAGTTTTGACATTTGCCATCTTGAAATTTGTCATTTTTGACATTTTTCATGGTGACACTTTTCATTTTTGACATTTAGCATTGTGACATTTGTCATTTGACATCTTTGACATTTGCCATCTTGAAATTTGCTATTTTTGACATTTTTCATGGTGACACTTTTAATTTTTGACATTTAGCATTGTGACATTTGTCATTTGACATCTTTGACATTTGCCATCTTGAAATTTGTCATTTTTGACATTTTTCATGGTGACACTTTTCATTTTTGACATTTAGCATTGTGACATTTGTCATTTGAAATCTTTGACATTTGCCATCTTGAAATTTGTCATTTTTGACATTTAGCATTGTGACATTTGTCATTTGACATCTTGGAGATTTGCTATCTTGAAATTTGTCATTTTTGACATTTTTCATGGTGACACTTATCATTTTTGACATTTAGCATTGTGACATTTGTCAGTTTTGACATTTGCCATCTTGAAATTTGTCATTTTTGACATTTTTCATGATGACACTTTTCATTTTTGACATTTAGCATTGTGACATTTGTCATTTGACATCTTTGACATTTGCCATCTTGAAATTTGTTATTTTTGACATTTTTCATGGTGACACTTTTCATTTTTGACATTTAGCATTGTGACATTTGTCATTTGACATCTTTGACATTTGCCATCTTGAAATTTGTCATTTTTGACATTTTTCATGGTGACACTTTTCATTTTTGACATTTAGCATTGTGACATTTGTCATTTGACATCTTTGACATTTGCCATCTTGAAATTTGTTATTTCTGACATTTTTCAAGGTGACACTTTTCATTTTTGACATTTAGCATTGTGACATTTGTCATTTGACATCTTTGACATTTGCCATCTTGAAATTTGTCATTTTTGACATTTTTCATGGTGACACTTTTCATTTTTGACATTTAGCATTGTGACATTTGTCATTTGACATCTTTGACATTTGCCATCTTGAAATTTGTTATTTCTGACATTTTTCAAGGTGACACTTTTCATTTTTGACATTTAGCATTGTGACATTTGTCATTTGACATCTTTGACATTTGCCATCTTGAAATTTGTCATTTTTGACATTTTTCATGGTGACACTTTTCATTTTTGACATTTAGCATTGTGACATTTGTTATTTGACATCTTTGACATTTGCCATCTTGAAATTTGTCATTTTTGACATTTAGCATTGTGACATTTGTCATTTGACATCTTTGACATTTGCCATCTTGAAATTTGTCATTTTTGACATTTTTCATGGTGACACTTTTCATTTTTGACATTTAGCATTGTGACATTTGTCATATTCGACATCTTTGACATTTGCCATCTTGAAATTTTTCATTTTTGACATTTTTCATGGTGACACTTTTCATTTTTGACATTTAGCATTGTAACATTTGTCATTTGACATCTTTGACATTTGCCATCTTAAAATTTGTCATTATTGACATTTTTCATGGGGACACTTTTAATTTTTGACATTTAGCATTGTGACATTTGTCATTTGACATCTTTGACATTTGACATCTTGAAATTTGTCATTTTTGACATTTTTCATGGTGACACTTTTTATTTTTGACATTTAGCATTGTGACATTTGTCATTTGACATCTTTGACATTTGCCATCTTGAAATTTGTCATTTTTGACATTTTTCACGGTGACACTTTTCATTTTTGACATTTAGCATTGTGACATTTGTCATTTGACACCTTAGACATTTGCCATCTTGAAATTTGTCATTTTTGACACTTTTCATTTTTGACATTTAGCATTGTGACATTTGTCATTTGACATCTTTGACATTTGCCATCTTGAAATTTGTCATTTTTGACATTTTTCATGGTGACACTTTTCATTTTTGACATTTAGCATTGTGACATTTGTCATTCGACATCTTGGACATTTGCCATCTTGAAATTTGTCATTTTTGATATTTTTCATGGTGACACTTTTCATTTTTGACATTTAGCATTGTGACATTTGTCATTTGACATCTTTGACATTTGCCATCTTGAAATTTGTCATTTTTGACATTTTTCATGGTGACACTTTTCATTTTTGACATTTAGCATTGTGACATTTGTCATTTGACATCTTTGACATTTGCCATCTTGAAATTTGTCATTTTTGACATTTAGCATTGTGACATTTGTCATTTGACATTTTTGACATTTGCCATCTTGAAATTTGTCATTTTTGACATTAAGCATTGTGACATTTGTCATTTGACATCTTGGACATTTGCCATCTTGAAATTTGTCATTTTTGACATTTTTCATGGTGACACTTATCATTTTTGACATTTAGCATTGTGACATTTGTCAGTTTTGACATTTGCCATCTTGAAATTTGTCATTTTTGACATTTTTCATGGTGACACTTTTCATTTTTGACATTTAGCATTGTGACATTTGTCATTTGACATCTTTGACATTTGCCATTTTGAAATTTGTTATTTTTGACATTTTTCATGGTGACACTTTTTATTTTTGACATTTAGCATTGTGACATTTGTCATTTGACATCTTTGACATTTGCCATCTTGAAATTTGTCATTTTTGACATTTTTCATGGTGACACTTTTCATTTTTGACATTTAGCATTGTGACATTTGTCATTTGACATCTTTGACATTTGCCATCTTGAAATTTGTCATTTTTGACATTTAGCATTGTGACATTTGTCATTTGACATCTTTGATATTTGCCATCTTAAAATTTGTCATTTTTGGCATTTTTTATGGCGACACTTTTCATTTTTGACATTTAGCATTGTAACATTTGTCATTTGACATCTTTGACATTTGCCATCTTAAAATTTGTCATTTTTGACATTTTTCATGGTGACACTTTTCATTTTTGACATTTATCATTGTGACATTTGTCATATTCGACATCTTTGACATTTGCCATCTTGAAATTTGTCATTTTTGACATTTTTCATGGTGACACTTTTCATTTTTGACATTTAGCATTGTGACATTTGTCATTTGACATCTTTGACATTTGTCATCTTGAAATTTGTCATTATTGACATTTTTCATGGGGACACTTTTCATTTTTAACATTAAGCATTGTGACATTTGTCATTTAACATCTTTGACATTTGCCATCTTGAAATTTGTCATTTTTGACATTTTTCATGGTGACACTTTTCATTTTTGACATTTAGCATTGTGACATTTGTCATTTGACATCTTTGACATCTGCCATCTTGAAATTTGTCATTTTTGACATTTTTCACGGTGACACTTTTCATTTTTGACATTTAGCATTGTGACATTTGTCATTTGACATCTTAGACATTTGCCATCTTGAAATTTGTCATTTTTGACACTTTTCATTTTTGACATTTAGCATTGTGACATTTGTCATTTGACATCTTTTACATTTGCCATCTTGAAATTTGTCATTTTTGACATTTTTCATGGTAACACTTTTCATTTTTGACATTTAGCATTGTGACATTTGTCATTTGATATCTTTGACATTTGTCATCTTGAAATTTGTCATTATTGACATTTTTCATGGGGACACTTTTTATTTTTGACATTAAGCATTGTGACATTTGTCATTTGACATCTTTGACATTTGCCATCTTGAAATTTGTCATTTTTGACATTTTTCATGGTGACACTTTTCATTTTTGACATTTAGCATTGTGACATTTGTCATTTGACATCTTTGACATTTGCCATCTTGAAATTTGTCATTTTTGACATTTTTCACGGTGACACTTTTATTTTTGACAATTAGCATTGTGACATTTGTCATTTGACATCTTAGACATTTGCCATCTTGAAATTTGTCATTTTTGACACTTTTCATTTTTGACATTTAGCATTGTGACATTTGTCATTTGACATCTTTTACATTTGCCATCTTGAAATTTGTCATTTTTGACATTTTTCATGGTAACACTTTTCATTTTTGACATTTAGCATTGTGACATCTGTCATTTGACATCTTGGACATTTGCCATCTTGAAATTTGTCATTTTTGACATTTTTCATGGTGACACTTATCATTTTTGACATTTAGCATTGTGACATTTGTCAGTTTTGACATTTGCCATCTTGAAATTTGTCATTTTTGACATTTTTCACGGTGACACTTTTCATTTTTGACATTTAGCATTGTGACATTTGTCATTTGACATCTTAGACATTTGCCATCTTGAAATTTGTCATTTTTGACACTTTTTATTTTTGACATTTAGCATTGTGACATTTGTCATTTGACAACTTTGACATTTGCCATCTTGAAATTTGTCATTTTTGACATTTTTCATGGTGACACTTTTCATTTTTGACATTTAGCATTGTGACATTTGTCATTTGATATCTTGGACATTTGCCATCTTGAAATTTGTCATTTTTAAAATTTTTCATGGTGACACTTATCATTTTTGACATTTAGCATTGTGATATTTGTCAGTTTTGACATTTGCCATCTTGAAATTTGTCATTTTTGACATTTTTCATGGTGACACTTTTCATTTTTGACATTTAGCATTGTGACATTTGTCATTTGACATCTTTGACATTTGCCATCTTGAAATTTGTTATTTTTGACATTTTTCATGGTGACACTTTTCATTTTTGACATTTAGCATTGTGACATTTGTCATTTGACATCTTTGACATTTGCCATCTTGAAATTGGTCATTTTTGACATTTTTCATGGTGACACTTTTCATTTTTGACATTTAGCATTGTGACATTTGTCATTTGACATCTTTGACATTTGCCATCTTAAAATTTGTCATTTTTGACATTTAGCATTGTGACATTTGTCATTTGACATCTTTGATATTTGCCATCTTGAAATTTGTCATTTTTGACATTTTTCATGGTGACACTTTTCATTTTTGACATTTAGCATTGTGACATTTGTCATTTGACATCTTTGACATTTGCCATCTTGAAATTTGTCATTTTTGACATTTTTCATGGTGACACTTTTCATTTTTGACATTAAGCATTGTGACATTTGTCATATTCGACATCTTTGACACTTGCCATCTTGAAATTTGTCATTTTTGACATTTTTCATGGTGACACTTTTCATTTTTGACATTTAGCATTGTGACATTTGTCATTTAACATCTTTGACATTTGCCATCTTGAAATTTGTCATTATTGACATTTTTTATGGGGACACTTTTCATTTTTGACATTTAGCATTGTGACATTTGTCATTTGACATCTTTGACATTTGCCATCTTGAAATTTGTCATTTTTGACAGTTTTCATGGTGACACTTTTCATTTTTGACATTTAGCATTGTGACATTTGTCATTTGACATCTTTGACATTTGCCATCTTGAAATTTGTCATTTTTGACATTTTTCACGGTGACACTTTTCATTTTTGACATTTAGCATTGTGACATTTGTCATTTGACATCTTAGACATTTGCCATCTTGAAATTTGTCATTTTTGACACTTTTCATTTTTGACATTTAGCATTGTGACATTTGTCATTTGACATCTTTGACATTTGCCATCTTGAAATTTGTCATTTTTGACATTTTTCATGGTGACACTTTTCATTTTTGACATTTAGCATTGTGACATTTGTCATTTGACATCTTTGACATTTGCCATCTTGAAATTTGTCATTTTTGACATTTTTCATGGTGACACTTTTCATTTTTGACATTTAGCATTGTGACATTTGTCATTTGACATCTTTGACATTTGCCATCTTGAAATTTGTCATTTTTGACATTTAGCATTGTGACATTTGTCATTTGACATCTTTGATATTTGCCATCTTGAAATTTGTCATTTTTGGCATTTTTTATGGCGACACTTTTCATTTTTGACATTTAGCATTGTAACATTTGTCATTTTACATCTTTGACATTTGCCATCTTAAAATTTGTCATTTTTGACATTTTTCATGGTGACACTTTTCATTTTTGACATTTATCATTGTGACATTTGTCATATTCGACATCTTTGACATTTGCCATCTTGAAATTTGTCATTTTTGACATTTTTCATGGTGACACTTTTCATTTTTGACATTTAGCATTGTGACATTTGTCATTTGACATCTTTGACATCTGCCATCTTGAAATTTGTCATTTTTGACATTTTTCACGGTGACACTTTTCATTTTTGACATTTAGCATTGTGACATTTGTCATTTGACATCTTAGACATTTGCCATCTTGAAATTTGTCATTTTTGACACTTTTCATTTTTGACATTTAGCATTGTGACATTTGTCATTTGACATCTTTTACATTTGCCATCTTGAAATTTGTCATTTTTGACATTTTTCATGGTAACACTTTTCATTTTTGACATTTAGCATTGTGACATTTGTCATTTGACATCTTTGACATTTGTCATCTTGAAATTTGTCATTATTGACATTTTTCATGGGGACACTTTTTATTTTTGACATTAAGCATTGTGACATTTGTCATTTGACATCTTTGACATTTGCCATCTTGAAATTTGTCATTTTTGACATTTTTCATGGTGACACTTTTCATTTTTGACATTTAGCATTGTGACATTTGTCATTTGACATCTTTGACATTTGCCATCTTGAAATTTGTCATTTTTGACATTTTTCACGGTGACACTTTTCATTTTTGACAATTAGCATTGTGACATTTGTCATTTGACATCTTAGACATTTGCCATCTTGAAATTTGTCATTTTTGACACTTTTCATTTTTGACATTTAGCATTGTGACATTTGTCATTTGACATCTTTTACATTTGCCATCTTGAAATTTGTCATTTTTGACATTTTTCATGGTAACACTTTTCATTTTTGACATTTAGCATTGTGACATCTGTCATTTGACATCTTGGACATTTGCCATCTTGAAATTTGTCATTTTTGACATTTTTCATGGTGACACTTATCATTTTTGACATTTAGCATTGTGACATTTGTTAGTTTTGACATTTGCCATCTTGAAATTTGTCATTTTTGACATTTTTCACGGTGACACTTTTCATTTTTGACATTTAGCATTGTGACATTTGTCATTTGACATCTTAGACATTTGCCATCTTGAAATTTGTCATTTTTGACACTTTTTATTTTTGACATTTAGCATTGTGACATTTGTCATTTGACAACTTTGACATTTGCCATCTTGAAATTTGTCATTTTTGACATTTTTCATGGTGACACTTTTCATTTTTGACATTTAGCATTGTGACATTTGTCATTTGATATCTTGGACATTTGCCATCTTGAAATTTGTCATTTTTAAAATTTTTCATGGTGACACTTATCATTTTTGACATTTAGCATTGTGATATTTGTCAGTTTTGACATTTGCCATCTTGAAATTTGTCATTTTTGACATTTTTCATGGTGACACTTTTCATTTTTGACATTTAGCATTGTGACATTTGTCATTTGACATCTTTGACATTTGCCATCTTGAAATTTGTTATTTTTGACATTTTTCATGGTGACACTTTTCATTTTTGACATTTAGCATTGTGACATTTGTCATTTGACATCTTTGACATTTGCCATCTTGAAATTGGTCATTTTTGACATTTTTCATGGTGACACTTTTCATTTTTGACATTTAGCATTGTGACATTTGTCATTTGACATCTTTGACATTTGCCATCTTAAAATTTGTCATTTTTGACATTTAGCATTGTGACATTTGTCATTTGACATCTTTGATATTTGCCATCTTGAAATTTGTCATTTTTGACATTTTTCATGGTGACACTTTTCATTTTTGACATTTAGCATTGTGACATTTGTCATTTGACATCTTTGACATTTGCCATCTTGAAATTTGTCATTTTTGACATTTTTCATGGTGACACTTTTCATTTTTGACATTAAGCATTGTGACATTTGTCATATTCGACATCTTTGACACTTGCCATCTTGAAATTTGTCATTTTTGACATTTTTCATGGTGACACTTTTCATTTTTGACATTTGTCATTTGACATCTTTGATATTTGCCATCTTGAAATTTGTCATTTTTGACATTTTTCATGGTGACACTTTTCATTTTTGACATTTAGCATTGTGACATTTGTCATTTGACATCTTTGACATTTGCCATCTTGAAATTTATCATTTTTGACATTTTTCACGGTGACACTTTTCATTTCTGACATTTAGCATTGTGACATTTGTCATTTGACATCTTAGACATTTGCCATCTTGAAATTTGTCATTTTTGACACTTTTCATTTTTGACATTTAGCATTGTGACATTTGTCATTTGACATCTTTGACATTTGCCATCTTGAAATTTGTCATTTTTGACATTTTTCATGGTGACACTTTTCATTTTTGACATTTAGCATTGTGACATTTGTCATTTAACATCTTTGACATTTGCCATCTTGAAATTTGTCATTATTGACATTTTTTATGGGGACACTTTTCATTTTTGACATTTAGCATTGTGACATTTGTCATTTGACATCTTTGACATTTGCCATCTTGAAATTTGTCATTTTTGACAGTTTTCATGGTGACACTTTTCATTTTTGACATTTAGCATTGTGACATTTGTCATTTGACATCTTTGACATTTGCCATCTTGAAATTTGTCATTTTTGACATTTTTCATGGTGACACTTATCATTTTTGACATTTAGCATTGTGACATTTGTCAGTTTTGACATTTGCCATCTTGAAATTTGTCATTTTTGACATTTTTCATGGTGACACTTTTCATTTTTGACATTTAGCATTGTGACATTTGTCATTTGACATCTTTGACATTTGCCATTTTGAAATTTGTTATTTTTGACATTTTTCATGGTGACACTTTTTATTTTTGACATTTAGCATTGTGACATTTGTCATTTGACATCTTTGACATTTGCCATCTTGAAATTTGTCATTTTTGACATTTTTCATGGTGACACTTTTCATTTTTGACATTTAGCATTGTGACATTTGTCATTTGACATCTTTGACATTTGCCATCTTGAAATTTGTCATTTTTGACATTTAGCATTGTGACATTTGTCATTTGACATCTTTGATATTTGCCATCTTAAAATTTGTCATTTTTGGCATTTTTTATGGCGACACTTTTCATTTTTGACATTTAGCATTGTAACATTTGTCATTTGACATCTTTGACATTTGCCATCTTAAAATTTGTCATTTTTGACATTTTTCATGGTGACACTTTTCATTTTTGACATTTATCATTGTGACATTTGTCATATTCGACATCTTTGACATTTGCCATCTTGAAATTTGTCATTTTTGACATTTTTCATGGTGACACTTTTCATTTTTGACATTTAGCATTGTGACATTTGTCATTTGACATCTTTGACATTTGTCATCTTGAAATTTGTCATTATTGACATTTTTCATGGGGACACTTTTCATTTTTAACATTAAACATTGTGACATTTGTCATTTAACATCTTTGACATTTGCCATCTTGAAATTTGTCATTTTTGACATTTTTCATGGTGACACTTTTCATTTTTGACATTTAGCATTGTGACATTTGTCATTTGACATCTTTGACATCTGCCATCTTGAAATTTGTCATTTTTGACATTTTTCACGGTGACACTTTTCATTTTTGACATTTAGCATTGTGACATTTGTCATTTGACATCTTAGACATTTGCCATCTTGAAATTTGTCATTTTTGACACTTTTCATTTTTGACATTTAGCATTGTGACATTTGTCATTTGACATCTTTTACATTTGCCATCTTGAAATTTGTCATTTTTGACATTTTTCATGGTAACACTTTTCATTTTTGACATTTAGCATTGTGACATTTGTCATTTGATATCTTTGACATTTGTCATCTTGAAATTTGTCATTATTGACATTTTTCATGGGGACACTTTTTATTTTTGACATTAAGCATTGTGACATTTGTCATTTGACATCTTTGACATTTGCCATCTTGAAATTTGTCATTTTTGACATTTTTCATGGTGACACTTTTCATTTTTGACATTTAGCATTGTGACATTTGTCATTTGACATCTTTGACATTTGCCATCTTGAAATTTGTCATTTTTGACATTTTTCACGGTGACACTTTTATTTTTGACAATTAGCATTGTGACATTTGTCATTTGACATCTTAGACATTTGCCATCTTGAAATTTGTCATTTTTGACACTTTTCATTTTTGACATTTAGCATTGTGACATTTGTCATTTGACATCTTTTACATTTGCCATCTTGAAATTTGTCATTTTTGACATTTTTCATGGTAACACTTTTCATTTTTGACATTTAGCATTGTGACATCTGTCATTTGACATCTTGGACATTTGCCATCTTGAAATTTGTCATTTTTGACATTTTTCATGGTGACACTTATCATTTTTGACATTTAGCATTGTGACATTTGTCAGTTTTGACATTTGCCATCTTGAAATTTGTCATTTTTGACATTTTTCACGGTGACACTTTTCATTTTTGACATTTAGCATTGTGACATTTGTCATTTGACATCTTAGACATTTGCCATCTTGAAATTTGTCATTTTTGACACTTTTTATTTTTGACATTTAGCATTGTGACATTTGTCATTTGACAACTTTGACATTTGCCATCTTGAAATTTGTCATTTTTGACATTTTTCATGGTGACACTTTTCATTTTTGACATTTAGCATTGTGACATTTGTCATTTGATATCTTGGACATTTGCCATCTTGAAATTTGTCATTTTTAAAATTTTTCATGGTGACACTTATCATTTTTGACATTTAGCATTGTGATATTTGTCAGTTTTGACATTTGCCATCTTGAAATTTGTCATTTTTGACATTTTTCATGGTGACACTTTTCATTTTTGACATTTAGCATTGTGACATTTGTCATTTGACATCTTTGACATTTGCCATCTTGAAATTTGTTATTTTTGACATTTTTCATGGTGACACTTTTCATTTTTGACATTTAGCATTGTGACATTTGTCATTTGACATCTTTGACATTTGCCATCTTGAAATTGGTCATTTTTGACATTTTTCATGGTGACACTTTTCATTTTTGACATTTAGCATTGTGACATTTGTCATTTGACATCTTTGACATTTGCCATCTTAAAATTTGTCATTTTTGACATTTAGCATTGTGACATTTGTCATTTGACATCTTTGATATTTGCCATCTTGAAATTTGTCATTTTTGACATTTTTCATGGTGACACTTTTCATTTTTGACATTTAGCATTGTGACATTTGTCATTTGACATCTTTGACATTTGCCATCTTGAAATTTGTCATTTTTGACATTTTTCATGGTGACACTTTTCATTTTTGACATTAAGCATTGTGACATTTGTCATATTCGACATCTTTGACACTTGCCATCTTGAAATTTGTCATTTTTGACATTTTTCATGGTGACACTTTTCATTTTTGACATTTAGCATTGTGACATTTGTCATTTAACATCTTTGACATTTGCCATCTTGAAATTTGTCATTATTGACATTTTTTATGGGGACACTTTTCATTTTTGACATTTAGCATTGTGACATTTGTCATTTGACATCTTTGACATTTGCCATCTTGAAATTTGTCATTTTTGACAGTTTTCATGGTGACACTTTTCATTTTTGACATTTAGCATTGTGACATTTGTCATTTGACATCTTTGACATTTGCCATCTTGAAATTTGTCATTTTTGACATTTTTCACGGTGACACTTTTCATTTTTGACATTTAGCATTGTGACATTTGTCATTTGACATCTTAGACATTTGCCATCTTGAAATTTGTCATTTTTGACACTTTTCATTTTTGACATTTAGCATTGTGACATTTGTCATTTGACATCTTTGACATTTGCCATCTTGAAATTTGTCATTTTTGACATTTTTCATGGTGACACTTTTCATTTTTGACATTTAGCATTGTGACATTTGTCATTTGACATCTTTGACATTTGCCATCTTGAAATTTGTCATTTTTGACATTTTTCATGGTGACACTTTTCATTTTTGACATTTAGCATTGTGACATTTGTCATTTGACATCTTTGACATTTGCCATCTTGAAATTTGTCATTTTTGACATTTAGCATTGTGACATTTGTCATTTGACATCTTTGATATTTGCCATCTTGAAATTTGTCATTTTTGGCATTTTTTATGGCGACACTTTTCATTTTTGACATTTAGCATTGTAACATTTGTCATTTTACATCTTTGACATTTGCCATCTTAAAATTTGTCATTTTTGACATTTTTCATGGTGACACTTTTCATTTTTGACATTTATCATTGTGACATTTGTCATATTCGACATCTTTGACATTTGCCATCTTGAAATTTGTCATTTTTGACATTTTTCATGGTGACACTTTTCATTTTTGACATTTAGCATTGTGACATTTGTCATTTGACATCTTTGACATCTGCCATCTTGAAATTTGTCATTTTTGACATTTTTCACGGTGACACTTTTCATTTTTGACATTTAGCATTGTGACATTTGTCATTTGACATCTTAGACATTTGCCATCTTGAAATTTGTCATTTTTGACACTTTTCATTTTTGACATTTAGCATTGTGACATTTGTCATTTGACATCTTTTACATTTGCCATCTTGAAATTTGTCATTTTTGACATTTTTCATGGTAACACTTTTCATTTTTGACATTTAGCATTGTGACATTTGTCATTTGACATCTTTGACATTTGTCATCTTGAAATTTGTCATTATTGACATTTTTCATGGGGACACTTTTTATTTTTGACATTAAGCATTGTGACATTTGTCATTTGACATCTTTGACATTTGCCATCTTGAAATTTGTCATTTTTGACATTTTTCATGGTGACACTTTTCATTTTTGACATTTAGCATTGTGACATTTGTCATTTGACATCTTTGACATTTGCCATCTTGAAATTTGTCATTTTTGACATTTTTCACGGTGACACTTTTCATTTTTGACAATTAGCATTGTGACATTTGTCATTTGACATCTTAGACATTTGCCATCTTGAAATTTGTCATTTTTGACACTTTTCATTTTTGACATTTAGCATTGTGACATTTGTCATTTGACATCTTTTACATTTGCCATCTTGAAATTTGTCATTTTTGACATTTTTCATGGTAACACTTTTCATTTTTGACATTTAGCATTGTGACATCTGTCATTTGACATCTTGGACATTTGCCATCTTGAAATTTGTCATTTTTGACATTTTTCATGGTGACACTTATCATTTTTGACATTTAGCATTGTGACATTTGTTAGTTTTGACATTTGCCATCTTGAAATTTGTCATTTTTGACATTTTTCACGGTGACACTTTTCATTTTTGACATTTAGCATTGTGACATTTGTCATTTGACATCTTAGACATTTGCCATCTTGAAATTTGTCATTTTTGACACTTTTTATTTTTGACATTTAGCATTGTGACATTTGTCATTTGACAACTTTGACATTTGCCATCTTGAAATTTGTCATTTTTGACATTTTTCATGGTGACACTTTTCATTTTTGACATTTAGCATTGTGACATTTGTCATTTGATATCTTGGACATTTGCCATCTTGAAATTTGTCATTTTTAAAATTTTTCATGGTGACACTTATCATTTTTGACATTTAGCATTGTGATATTTGTCAGTTTTGACATTTGCCATCTTGAAATTTGTCATTTTTGACATTTTTCATGGTGACACTTTTCATTTTTGACATTTAGCATTGTGACATTTGTCATTTGACATCTTTGACATTTGCCATCTTGAAATTTGTTATTTTTGACATTTTTCATGGTGACACTTTTCATTTTTGACATTTAGCATTGTGACATTTGTCATTTGACATCTTTGACATTTGCCATCTTGAAATTGGTCATTTTTGACATTTTTCATGGTGACACTTTTCATTTTTGACATTTAGCATTGTGACATTTGTCATTTGACATCTTTGACATTTGCCATCTTAAAATTTGTCATTTTTGACATTTAGCATTGTGACATTTGTCATTTGACATCTTTGATATTTGCCATCTTGAAATTTGTCATTTTTGACATTTTTCATGGTGACACTTTTCATTTTTGACATTTAGCATTGTGACATTTGTCATTTGACATCTTTGACATTTGCCATCTTGAAATTTGTCATTTTTGACATTTTTCATGGTGACACTTTTCATTTTTGACATTAAGCATTGTGACATTTGTCATATTCGACATCTTTGACACTTGCCATCTTGAAATTTGTCATTTTTGACATTTTTCATGGTGACACTTTTCATTTTTGACATTTGTCATTTGACATCTTTGATATTTGCCATCTTGAAATTTGTCATTTTTGACATTTTTCATGGTGACACTTTTCATTTTTGACATTTAGCATTGTGACATTTGTCATTTGACATCTTTGACATTTGCCATCTTGAAATTTATCATTTTTGACATTTTTCACGGTGACACTTTTCATTTCTGACATTTAGCATTGTGACATTTGTCATTTGACATCTTAGACATTTGCCATCTTGAAATTTGTCATTTTTGACACTTTTCATTTTTGACATTTAGCATTGTGACATTTGTCATTTGACATCTTTGACATTTGCCATCTTGAAATTTGTCATT
The DNA here is from genome assembly GCA_964028335.1 of Altica lythri. Taxonomy (NCBI): domain Eukaryota; kingdom Metazoa; phylum Arthropoda; class Insecta; order Coleoptera; family Chrysomelidae; genus Altica; species Altica lythri. Next base: position 7,601,626 of record OZ034800.1, on the reverse strand, counting down.
TTTGACATTTTTCATGGTGACACTTTTCATTTTTGACATTTAGCATTGTGACATTTGTCATTTAACATCTTTGACATTTGCCATCTTGAAATTTGTCATTATTGACATTTTTTATGGGGACACTTTTCATTTTTGACATTTAGCATTGTGACATTTGTCATTTGACATCTTTGACATTTGCCATCTTGAAATTTGTCATTTTTGACAGTTTTCATGGTGACACTTTTCATTTTTGACATTTAGCATTGTGACATTTGTCATTTGACATCTTTGACATTTGCCATCTTGAAATTTGTCATTTTTGACATTTTTCACGGTGACACTTTTCATTTTTGACATTTAGCATTGTGACATTTGTCATTTGACATCTTAGACATTTGCCATCTTGAAATTTGTCATTTTTGACACTTTTCATTTTTGACATTTAGCATTGTGACATTTGTCATTTGACATCTTTGACATTTGCCATCTTGAAATTTGTCATTTTTGACATTTTTCATGGTGACACTTTTCATTTTTGACATTTAGCATTGTGACATTTGTCATTTGACATCTTGGACATTTGCCATCTTGAAATTTGTCATTTTTGACATTTTTCATGGTGACACTTATCATTTTTGACATTTAGCATTGTGACATTTGTCAGTTTTGACATTTGCCATCTTGAAATTTGTCATTTTTGACATTTTTCATGGTGACACTTTTCATTTTTGACATTTAGCATTGTGACATTTGTCATTTGACATCTTTGACATTTGCCATCTTGAAATTTGTCATTTTTGACATTTTTCATGGTGACACTTTTCATTTTTGACATTTAGCATTGTGACATTTGTCATTTGACATCTTTGACATTTGCCATCTTGAAATTTGTCATTTTTGACATTTTATGGTGACACTTTTCATTTTTGACATTAAGCATTGTGACATTTGTCATTTGACATCTTTGACATTTGCCATCTTTGACATTTGCCATCTTGAAATTTGTTATTTTTGACATTTTTCATGGTGACACTTTTCATTTTTGACATTTAGCATTGTGACATTTGTCATTTGACATCTTTGACATTTGCCATCTTGAAATTTGTCATTTTTGACATTTTTTATGGTGACACTTTTCATTTTTGACATTTAGCATTATGACATTTGTCATTTGACATCTTTGACATTTGCCATCTTGAAATTTGTCATTTTTGACATTTAGCATTGTGACATTTGTCATTTGACATCCTGGACATTTGCCATCTTGAAATTTGTCATTTTTGAGATTTTTCACGGTGACACTTTTCATTTTTGACATTTGTCATTTGACATCTTAGACATTTGCCATCTTGAAATTTGTCATTTTTGACACTTTTCATTTTTGACATTTAGCATTGTGACATTTGTCATTTGACATCTTTTACTTTTGCCATCTTGAAATTTGTCATTTTTGACATTTTTCATGGTAACACTTTTCATTTTTGACATTTAGCATTGTGACATTTGTCATTTGACATCTTGGACATTTGCCATCTTAAAATTTGTCATTTTTGACATTTTTCATGGTGACACTTATCATTTTTGACATTTAGCATTGTGACATTTGTCAGTTTTGACATTTTTTGCCATCTTGAAATTTGTCATTTTTGACATTTTTCACGGTGACACTTTTCATTTTTGACATTTAGCATTGTGACATTTGTCATTTGACATCTTAGACATTTGCCATCTTGAAATTTGTCATTTTTGACACTTTTTATTTTTGACATTTAGCATTGTGACATTTGTCATTTGACAACTTTGACATTTGCCATCTTGAAATTTGTCATTTTTGACATTTTTCATGGTGACACTTTTCATTTTTGACATTTAGCATTGTGACATTTGTCATTTGACATCTTGGACATTTGCCATCTTGAAATTTGTCATTTTTGAAATTTTTCATGGTGACACTTATCATTTTTGACATTTAGCATTGTGATATTTGTCAGTTTTGACATTTGCCATCTTGAAATTTGTCATTTTTGACATTTTTCATGGTGACACTTTTCATTTTTGACATTTAGCATTGTGACATTTGTCAATTGACATCTTTGACATTTGCCATCTTGAAATTTGTTATTTTTGTCATTTTTCATGGTGACACTTTTCATTTTTGACATTTAGCATTGTGACATTTGTCATTTGACATCTTTGACATTTGCCATTTTGAAATTTGTCATTTTTGACATTTTTCATGGTGACACTTTGCATTTTTGACATTTAGCATTGTGACATTTGTCATTTAACATCTTTGACATTTGCCATCTTAAAATTTGTCATTTTTGACATTTAGCATTGTGACATTTGTCATTTGACATCTTTGATATTTGCCATCTTGAAATTTGTCATTCTTGACATTTTTCATGGTGACACTTTTCATTTTTGACATTTAGCATTGTGACATTTGTCATTTGACATCTTTGACATTTGCCATCTTGAAATTTGTCATTTTTGACATTTTTCATGGTGACACTTTTCATTTTTGACATTAAGCATTGTGACATTTGTCATATTCGACATCTTTGACATTTGCCATCTTGAAATTTGTCATTTTTGACATTTTTCATGGTGACACTTTTCATTTTTGACATTTAGCATTGTGACATTTGTCATTTGACATCTTTGACATTTGCCATCTTGAAATTTGTCATTATTGACATTTTTCATGGGGACACTTTTCATTTTTGACATTTAGCATTGTGACATTTGTCATTTGACATCTTTGACATTTGCCATCTTGAAATTTGTCATTTTTGACATTTTTCATGGTGACACTTTTCATTTTTGACATTTAGCATTGTGACATTTGTCATTTGACATCTTTGACATTTGCCATCTTGAAATTTGTCATTTTTGACATTTTTCACGGTGACACTTTTCATTTTTGACATTTAGCATTATGACATTTGTCATTTGACATCTTAGACATTTGCCATCTTGAAATTTGTCATTTTTGACACTTTTCATTTTTGACATTTAGCATTGTGACATTTGTCATTTGACATCTTTGACATTTGCCATCTTGAAATTTGTCATTTTTGACATTTTTCATGGTGACACTTTTCATTTTTGACATTTAGCATTGTGACATTTGTCATTTGACATCTTGGACATTTGCCATCTTGAAATTTGTCATTTTTGACATTTTTCATGGTGACACTTATCATTTTTGACATTTAGCATTGTAACATTTGTCAGTTTTGACATTTGCCATCTTGAAATTTGTCATTTTTGACATTTTTCATGGTGACACTTTTCATTTTTGACATTTAGCATTGCGACATTTGTCATTTGACATCTTTGACATTTGCCATCTTGAAATTTGTCATTTTTGACATTTTTCATGGTGACACTTTTCATTTTTGACATTTAGCATTGTGACATTTGTCATTTGACATCTTTGACATTTGCCATCTTGAAATTTGTCATTTTTGACATTTTTCATGGTGACACTTTTCATTTTTGACATTTAGCATTGTGACATTTGTCATTTGACATCTTTGACATTTGCCATCTTGAAATTTGTCATTTTTGACATTTTTCATGGTGACACTTTTCATTTTTGACATTTAGCATTGTGACATTTGTCATTTGACATCTTTGACATTTGTCATCTTGAAATTTGTCATTATTGATATTTTTCATGGGTACACTTTTCATTTTTGACATTAAGCATTGTGACATTTGTCATTTGACATCTTTGACATTTGCCATCTTGAAATTTGTCATTTTTGACATTTTTCATGGTGACACTTTTCATTTTTGACATTTAGCATTGTGACATTTGTCATTTGACATCTTTGACATTTGCCATCTTGAAATTTGTCATTTTTGACATTTAGCATTTTGACATTTGTCATTTGACATCTTGGACATTTGCCATCTTGAAATTTGTCATTTTTGACATTTTTCATGGTGACACTTATCATTTTTGACATTTAGCATTGTGATATTTGTCAGTTTTGATATTTGCCATCTTGAAATTTGTCATTTTTGACATTTTTCATGGTGACACTTTTCATTTTTGACATTTAGCATTGTGACATTTGTCATTTGACATCTTTGACATTTGCCATCTTGAAATTTGTTATTTTTGACATTTTTCACGGTGACACTTTTCATTTTTGACATTTAGCATTGTGACATTTGTCATTTGACATCTTTGACATTTGCCATCTTGAAATTTGTCATTTTTGACATTTTTCATGGTGACACTTTTCATTTTTGACATTTAGCATTGTGACATTTGTCATTTGACATCTTTGACATTCGCCATCTTAAAATTTGTTATTTTTGACATTTTTCATGGTGACACTTTTCATTTTTGACATTTAGCATTGTGACATTTGTCATTTGACATCTTTGACATTTGCCATCTTGAAATTTGTCATTTTTGACATTTAGCATTGTGACATTTGTCATTTGACATCTTGGACATTTGCCATCTTGAAATTTGTCATTTTTGACATTTTTCATGGTGACACTTATTATTTTTGACATTTAGCATTATGACATTTGTCAGTTTTGACATTTGCCATTTTAAAATTTGTCATTTTTGACATTTTTCATGGTGACACTTTTCATTTTTGACATTTAGCATTGTGACATTTGTCATTTGACATCTTTGACATTTGCCATCTTGAAATTTGTTATTTTTGACATTTTTCATGGTGACACTTTTCATTTTTGACATTTAGCATTGTGACATTTGTCATTTGACATCTTTGACATTTGCCATCTTGAAATTTGTCATTTTTGACATTTTTCATGGTGACACTTTTCATTTTTGACATTTAGCATTGTGACATTTGTCATTTGACATCTTTGACATTTGCCATCTTGAAATTTGTTATTTTTGATATTTTTCATGGTGACACTTTTCATTTTTGACATTTAGCATTGTGACATTTGTCATTTGACATCTTTGACATTTGCCATCTTGAAATTTGTCATTTTTGACATTTTTCATGATGACACTTTTCATTTTTGACATTTAGCATTGTGATATTTGTCATTTGACATCTTTGACATTTGCCATCTTAAAATTTGTTATTTTTGACATTTTTCATGGTGACACTTTTCATTTTTGACATTTAGCGTTGTGACATTTTTCATTTGACATCTTTGACATTTGCCATCTTGAAATTTGTCATTTTTGACATTTAGCATTGTGACATTTGTCATTTGACATCTTGGACATTTGCCATCTTGAAATTTGTCATTTTTGACATTTTTCATGGTGACACTTATTATTTTTGACATTTAGCATTGTGACATTTGTCAGTTTTGACATTTGCCATCTTGAAATTTGTCATTTTTGACATTTTTCATGGTGACACTTTTCATTTTTGACTTTTAGCATTGTGACATTTGTCATTTGACATCTTTGACATTTGCCATCTTGAAATTTGTTATTTTTGACATTTTTCATGGTGACACTTTTCATTTTTGACATTTAGCATTGTGACATTTGTCATTTGACATCTTTGACATTTGCCATCTTGAAATTTGTCATTTTTGACATTTTTCATGGTGACACTTTTCATTTTTGACATTTAGCATTGTGACATTTGTCATTTGACATCTTTGACATTTGCCATCTTGAAATTTGTCATTTTTGACATTTTTAATGGTGACACTTATCATTTTTGACATTTAGCATTATGACATTTGTCAGTTTTGACATTTGCCATCTTAAAATTTGTCATTTTTGACATTTTTCATGGTGACACTTTTCATTTTTGACATTTAGCATTGTGACATTTGTCATTTGACATCTTTTACATTTTCCATCTTAAAATTTGTTATTTTTGACATTTTTCATGGTGACACTTTTCATTTTTGACATTTAGCATTGTGACATTTGTCATTTGACATCTTGGAAATTTGCCATCTTGAAATTTGTCATTTTTGACATTTTTCATGGTGACACTTATCATTTTTGACATTTAGCATTATGACATTTGTCAGTTTTGACATTTGCCATCTTAAAATTTGTCATTTTTGACATTTTTCATGGTGACACTTTTCATTTTTGACATTTAGCATTGTGACATTTGTCATTTGACATCTTTGACATTTGCCATCTTGAAATTTGTTATTTTTGACATTTTTCATGGTGACACTTTGTATTTTTGACATTTAGCATTGTGACATTTGTCATTTGACATCTTTGACATTTGCCATCTTGAAATTTGTCATTTTTGACATTTTTCATGATGACACTTTTCATTTTTGACATTTAGCATTGTGATATTTGTCATTTGACATCTTTGACATTTGCCATCTTGAAATTTGTTATTTTTGACATTTTTCATGGTGACACTTTTCATTTTTGACATTTAGCATTGTGACATTTTTCATTTGACATCTTTGACATTTGCCATCTTGAAATTTGTCATTTTTGACATTTAGCATTGTGACATTTGTCATTTGACATCTTGGACATTTGCCATCTTGAAATTTGTCATTTTTGACATTTTTCATGGTGACACTTATTATTTTTGACATTTAGCATTGTGACATTTGTCAGTTTTGACATTTGCCATCTTGAAATTTGTCATTTTTGACATTTTTCATGGTGACACTTTTCATTTTTGACTTTTAGCATTGTGACATTTGTCATTTGACATCTTTGACATTTGCCATCTTTAAATTTGTTATTTTTGACATTTTTCATGGTGACACTTTTCATTTTTGACATTTAGCATTGTGACATTTGTCATTTGACATCTTTGACAGTTGCCATCTTGCAATTTGTCATTTTTGACATTTTTCATGGTGACACTTTTCATTTTTGACATTTAGCATTGTGACATTTGTCAGTTTTGACATCTTTGACATTTGCCATCTTAAAATTTGTTATTTTTGACATTTTTTATGGTGACACTTTTCATTTTTGACATTTAGCATTGTGACATTTGTCATTTGACATCTTGAACATTTGCCATCTTGAAATTTGTCATTTTTGACATTTTTCATGGTGACACTTTTCATTTTTGACATTTAGCATTGTGACATTTGTCATTTGACATCTTTGACATTTGCCATCTTGAAATTTGTCATTTTTGACATTTAGCATTGTGACATTTGTCATTTGACATCTTTGACATTTGCCATCTTGAAATTTGTTATTTTTGACATTTTTCTTGGTGACACTTTTCATTTTTGACATTTAGCATTGTGACATTTATCATTTGACATCTTTGACATTTGCCATCTTGAAATTTGTTATTTTTGACATTTTTCATGGTGACACTTATCATTTTTGACATTTAGCATTGTGAAATTTGTCATTTGACATCTTTGACATTTGCCATCTTGAAATTTGTTATTTTTGTCATTTTTCTTGGTGACACTTTTCATTTTTGACATTTAGCTTTGTGACATTTGTCATTTGACATCTTTGACATTTGTCATTTGACATCTTTGACATTTGCCATCTTAAAATTTGTCATTTTTGACATTTAGCATTGTGAAATTTGTCATTTGACATCTTTGACATTTGCCATCTTGAAATTTGTTATTTTTGACATTTTTCTTGGTGACACTTTTCATTTTTGACATTTAGCATTGTGACATTTGTTATTTGACATCTTTGACATTTGCCATCTTGAAATTTGTTATTTTTGACATTTTTCATGGTGACACTTTTCATTTTTGACATTTAGCATTGTGACATTTTTCATTTGACATCTTTGACATTTGCCATCTTAAAATTTGTCATTTTTGACATTTAGCATTGTGAAATTTGTCATTTGACATCTTTGACATTTGCCATCTTGAAATGTGTTATTTTTGTCATTTTTCTTGGTGACACTTTTCATTTTTGACATTTAGCTTTGTGACATTTGTCATTTGACATCTTTGACATTTGCCATCTTGAAATTTGTCATTTTTGACATTTAGCATTGTGAAATTTGTCATTTGACATCTTTGACATTTGCCATCTTGAAATTTGTTATTTTTGACATTTTTCTTGGTGACACTTTTCATTTTTGACATTTAGCATTGTGACATTTGTCATTTGACATCTTTGACATTTGCCATCTTGAAATTTGTTATTTTTGACATTTTTCATGGTGACACTTTTCATTTTTGACATTTAGCATTGTGACATTTGTCATTTGACATCTTGGACATTTGCCATCTTGAAATTTGTCATTTTTGACATTTTTCATGGTGACACTTATCATTTTTGACATTTAGCATTATGACATTTGTCAGTTTTTATATTTGCCATCTTAAAATTTGTCATTTTTGACATTTTTCATGGTGACACTTTTCATTTTTGACATTTAGCATTGTGACATTTGTCATTTGACATCTTTGACATTTGCCATCTTGAAATTTGTTATTTTTGACATTTTTCATGGTGACACTTTTCATTTTTGACATTTAGCATTGTGACATTTGTCATTTGACATCTTTGACATTTGCTATCTTAAAATTTGTCATTTTTGACATTTTTCATGATGAAACTTTTCATTTTTGACATTTAGCATTGTGATATTTGTCATTTGACTTCTTTGACATTTGCCATCTTGAAATTTGTTATTTTTGACATTTTTCATGGTGACACTTTTCATTTTTGACATTTAGCATTGTGACATTTTTCATTTGACATCTTTGACATTTGTCATCTTGAAATTTGTCATTTTTGACATTTAGCATTGTGACATTTGTCATTTGACATCTTGGACATTTTCCATCTTGAAATTTGTCATTTTTGACATTTTTCATGGTGACACTTATTATTTTTGAATTTAGCATTGTGACATTTGTCAGTTTTGACATTTGCCATCTTGAAATTTGTCATTTTTGACATTTTTCATGGTGACACTTTTCATTTTTGACTTTTAGCATTGTGACATTTGTCATTTGACATCTTTGACATTTGCCATCTTGAAATTTGTTATTTTTGACATTTTTCATGGTGACACTTTTCATTTTTGACATTTAGCATTGTGACATTTGTCATTTGACATCTTGGACATTTGCCATCTTGAAATTTGTCATTTTTGACATTTTTCATGGTGACACTTATCATTTTTGACATTTAGCATTGTGACATTTGTCAGTTTTGACATCTTTGACATTTGCCATCTTGAAATTTGTTATTTTTGACATTTTTTATGGTGACACTTTTCATTTTTGACATTTAGCATTGTGACATTTGTCATTTGACATCTTTGACATTTGCCATCTTAAAATTTGTCATTTTTGACATTTTTTATGGTGACACTCTTCATTTTTGACATTTAGCATTGTGACATTTGTCATTTGACATCTTTGACATTTGCCATCTTGAAATTTGTCATTTTTGACATTTAGCATTGTGACATTTGTCATTTGACATCTTTGACATTTGCCATCTTGAAATTTGTTATTTTTGACATTTTTCATGGTGACACTTTTCATTTTTGACATTTAGCATTGTGACATTTGTCATTTGACATCTTGGACATTTGCCATCTTGAAATTTGTCATTTTTGACATTTTTCATGGTGACACTTATCATTTTTGACATTTAGCATTGTGACATTTGTCAGTTTTGACATCTTTGACATTTGCCATCTTGAAATTTGTTATTTTTGACATTTTTTATGGTGACACTTTTCATTTTTGACATTTAGCATTGTGACATTTGTCATTTGACATCTTTGACATTTGCCATCTTAAAATTTGTCATTTTTGACATTTTTTATGGTGACACTCTTCATTTTTGACATTTAGCATTGTGACATTTGTCATTTGACATCTTTGACATTTGCCATCTTGAAATTTGTCATTTTTGACATTTAGCATTGTGACATTTGTCATTTGACATCTTGGACATTTGCCATCTTGAAATTTGTTATTTTTGACATTTTTCATGGTGACACTTATCATTTTTGACATTTAGCATTGTGAAATTTGTCATTTGACATCTTTGACATTTGCCATCTTGAAATTTGTTATTTTTGACATTTTTCTTGGTGACACTTTTCATTTTTGACATTTAGCTTTGTGACATTTGTCATTTGACATCTTTGACATTTGCCATCTTGAAATTTGTCATTTTTGACATTTAGCATTGTGACATTTGTCATTTGACATCTTGGACATTTGCCATCTTGAAATTTTTCATTTTTGACATTTTTCATGGTGACACTTATCATTTTTGACATTTAGCATTGTGACATTTGTCAGTTTTGACATTTGCCATCTTGAAATTTGTCATTTTTGACATTTTTCATGGTGACACTTTTCATTTTTGACATTTAGCATTGTGACATTTGTCATTTGACATCTTTGACATTTGCCATCTTGAAATTTGTTATTTTTGACATTTTTCATGGTGACACTTTTCATTTTTGACATTTAGCATTGTGACATTTGTCATTTGACATCTTTGACATTTGCCATCTTGAAATTTGTCATTTTTGACATTTTTCATGGTGACACTTTTCATTTTTGACATTTAGCATTGTGACATTTGTCATTTGACATCTTTGACATTTGCCATCTTGAAATTTGTCATTTTTGACATTTAGCATTGTGACATTTGTCATTTGACATCTTGGACATTTGCCATCTTGAAATTTGTCATTTTTGACATTTTTCATGGTTACACTTATCATTTTTGACATTTAGCATTATGACATTTGTCAGTTTTGACATTTGCCATTTTAAAATTTGTCATTTTTGACATTTTTCATGGTGACACTTTTCATTTTTGACATTTAGCATTGTGACATTTGTCATTTGACATCTTTGACATTTGCCATCTTGAAATTTGTCATTTTTGACGTTTTTTATGGTGACACTTTTCATTTTTGACATTTAGCATTGTGACATTTGTCATTTGACATCTTTGACATTTGCCATCTTGAAATTTGTCATTTTTGACATTTAGCATTGTGACATTTGTCATTTGACATCTTGGACATTTGCCATCTTGAAATTTGTTATTTTTGACATTTTTCATGGTGACACTTATCATTTTTGACATTTAGCATTGTGAAATTTGTCATTTGACATCTTTGACATTTGCCATCTTGAAATTTGTTATTTTTGACATTTTTCTTGGTGACACTATTCATTTTTGACATTTAGCTTTGTGACATTTGTCATTTGACATCTTTGACATTTGCAATCTTGAAATTTGTCATTTTTGACATTTAGCATTGTGACATTTGTCATTTGACATCTTGGACATTTGCCATCTTGAAATTTGTCATTTTTAACATTTTTCATGGTGACACTTATCATTTTTGACATTTAGCATTGTGACATTTGTCAGTTTTGACATTTGCCATCTTGAAATTTGTCATTTTTGACATTTTTCATGGTGACACTTTTCATTTTTGACATTTAGCATTGTGACATTTGTCATTTGACATCTTGGACATTTGCCATCTTGAAATTTGTTATTTTTGACATTTTTCATGGTGACACTTATCATTTTTGACATTTAGCATTGTGAAATTTGTCATTTGACATCTTTGACATTTGCCATCTTGAAATTTGTCATTTTTGACATTTTTCATGGTGACACTTTTCATTTTTGACATTTAGCATTGTGACATTTGTCATTTGACATCTTTCACATTTGCCATCTTGAAATTTGTCATTTTTGACATTTAGCATTGTAACATTTGTCATTTGACATCTTGGACATTTGCCATCTTGAAATTTGTCATTTTTGACATTTTTCATGGTGACACTTATCATTTTTGACATTTAGCATTATGACATTTGTCAGTTTTGACATTTGCCATTTTAAAATTTGTCATTTTTGACATTTTTCATGGTGACACTTTTCATTTTTGACATTTAGCATTGTGACATTTGTCATTTGACATCTTTGACATTTGCCATCTTGAAATTTGTTATTTTTGACATTTTTCATGGTGACACTTTTCATTTTTGACATTTAGCATTGTGACATTTGTCATTTGACCTCTTTGACATTTGCCATCTTGAAATTTGTCATTTTTGACATTTTTCATGGTGACACTTTTCATTTTTGACATTTAGCATTGTGACATTTGTCATTTGACATCTTTGACATTTGCCATCTTGAAATTTGTTATTTTTGACATTTTCATGGTGACACTTTTTATTTTTGACATTTAGCATTGTGACATTTGTCATTTGACATCTTTGACATTTGCTATCTTAAAATTTGTCATTTTTGACATTTTTCATGATGACACTTTTCATTTTTGACATTTAGCATTGTGATATTTGTCATTTGACTTCTTTGACATTTGCCATCTTGAAATTTGTTATTTTTGACATTTTTCATGGTGACACTTTTCATTTTTGACATTTAGCATTGTGACATTTTTCATTTGACATCTTTGACATTTGTCATCTTGAAATTTGTCATTTTTGACATTTAGCATTGTGACATTTGTCATTTGACATATTGGACATTTTCCATCTTGAAATTTGTCATTTTTGACATTTTTCATGGTGACACTTATTATTTTTGAATTTAGCATTGTGACATTTGTCAGTTTTGACATTTGCCATCTTGAAATTTGTCATTTTTGTCATTTTTCATGGTGACACTTTTCATTTTTGACATTTAGCATTGTGACATTTGTCATTTGACATCTTTGACATTTGCCATCTTGAAATTTGTTATTTTTGACATTTTTCATGGTGACACTTTTCATTTTTGACATTTAGCATTGTGACATTTGTCATTTGACATCTTGGACATTTGCCATCTTGAAATTTGTCATTTTTGACATTTTTCATGGTGACACTTATCATTTTTGACATTTAGCATTGTGACATTTGTCAGTTTTGACATCTTTGACATTTGCCATCTTGAAATTTGTTATTTTTGACATTTTTTATGGTGACACTTTTCATTTTTGACATTTAGCATTGTGACATTTGTCATTTGACATCTTTGACATTTGCCATCTTACAATTTGTCATTTTTGACATTTTTTATGGTGACACTCTTCATTTTTGACATTTAGCATTGTGACATTTGTCATTTGACATCTTTGACATTTGCCATCTTGAAATTTGTCATTTTTGACATTTAGCATTGTGACATTTGTCATTTGACATCTTGGACATTTGCCATCTTGAAATTTGTTATTTTTGACATTTTTCATGGTGACACTTATCATTTTTGACATTTATCATTGTGAAATTTGTCATTTGACATCTTTGACATTTGCCATCTTGAAATTTGTTATTTTTGACATTTTTCTTGGTGACACTTTTCATTTTTGACATTTAGCTTTGTGACATTTGTCATTTGACATCTTTGACATTTGCCATCTTGAAATTTGTCATTTTTGACATTTAGCATTGTGACATTTGTCATTTGACATCTTGGACATTTGCCATCTTGAAATTTTTCATTTTTGACATTTTTCATGGTGACACTTATCATTTTTGACATTTAGCATTGTGACATTTGTCAGTTTTGACATTTGCCATCTTGAAATTTGTCATTTTTGACATTTTTCATGGTGACACTTTTCATTTTTGACATTTAGCATTGTGACATTTGTCATTTGACATCTTTGACATTTGCCATCTTAAAATTTGTTATTTTTGACATTTTTCATGGTGACACTTTTCATTTTTGACATTTAGCATTGTGACATTTGTCATTTGACATCTTTGACATTTGCCATCTTGAAATTTGTCATTTTTGACATTTTTCATGGTGACACTTTTCATTTTTGACATTTAGCATTGTGACATTTGTCATTTGACATCTTTGACATTTGCCATCTTGAAATTTGTCATTTTTGACATTTAGCATTGTGACATTTGTCATTTGACATCTTGGACATTTGCCATCTTGAAATTTGTCATTTTTGACATTTTTCATGGTTACACTTATCATTTTTGACATTTAGCATTATGACATTTGTCAGTTTTGACATTTGCCATTTTAAAATTTGTCATTTTTGACATTTTTCATGGTGACACTTTTCATTTTTGACATTTAGCATTGTGACATTTGTCATTTGACATCTTTGACATTTGCCATCTTGAAATTTGTCATTTTTGACATTTTTTATGGTGACACTTTTCATTTTTGACATTTAGCATTGTGACATTTGTCATTTGACATCTTTGACATTTGCCATCTTGAAATTTGTCATTTTTGACATTTTTCATGGTGACACTTTTCATTTTTGACATTTAGCATTGTGACATTTGTCATTTGACATCTTTGACATTTGCCATCTTGAAATTTGTCATTTTTGACATTTAGCATTGTGACATTTGTCATTTGACATCTTGGACATTTGCCATCTTGAAATTTGTCATTTTTGACATTTTTCATGGTTACACTTATCATTTTTGACATTTAGCATTATGACATTTGTCAGTTTTGACATTTGCCATTTTAAAATTTGTCATTTTTGACATTTTTCATGGTGACACTTTTCATTTTTGACATTTAGCATTGTGACATTTGTCATTTGACATCTTTGACATTTGCCATCTTGAAATTTGTCATTTTTGACATTTTTTATGGTGACACTTTTCATTTTTGACATTTAGCATTGTGACATTTGTCATTTGACATCTTTGACATTTGCCATCTTGAAATTTGTCATTTTTGACATTTAGCATTGTGACATTTGTCATTTGACATCTTGGACATTTGCCATCTTGAAATTTGTTATTTTTGACATTTTTCATGGTGACACTTATCATTTTTGACATTTAGCATTGTGAAATTTGTCATTTGACATCTTTGACATTTGCCATCTTGAAATTTGTTATTTTTGACATTTTTCTTGGTGACACTTTTCATTTTTGACATTTAGCTTTGTGACATTTGTCATTTGACATCTTTGACATTTGCAATCTTGAAATTTGTCATTTTTGACATTTAGCATTGTGACATTTGTCATTTGACATCTTGGACATTTGCCATCTTGAAATTTGTCATTTTTGACATTTTTCATGGTGACACTTATCATTTTTGACATTTAGCATTGTGACATTTGTCAGTTTTGACATTTGCCATCTTGAAATTTGTCATTTTTGACATTTTTCATGGTGACACTTTTCATTTTTGACATTTAGCATTGTGACATTTGTCATTTGACATCTTTGACATTTGCCATCTTGAAATTTGTCATTTTTGACATTTTTCATGGTGACACTTTTCATTTTTGACATTTAGCATTGTGACATTTGTCATTTGACATCTTTGACATTTGCCATCTTGAAATTTGTCTTTTTTGACATTTAGCATTGTGACATTTGTCATTTGACATCTTGGACATTTGCCATCTTGAAATTTGTCATTTTTGACATTTTTCATGGTGACACTTATCATTTTTGACATTTAGCATTATGACATTTGTCAGTTTTGACATTTGCCATTTTAAAATTTGTCATTTTTGACATTTTTCATGGTGACACTTTTCATTTTTGACATTTAGCATTGTGGCATTTGTCATTTGACATCTTTGACATTTGCCATCTTGAAATTTGTTATTTTTGACATTTTTCATGGTGACACTTTTCATTTTGGACATTTAGCATTGTGACATTTGTCATTTGACCTCTTTGACATTTGCCATCTTGAAATTTGTCATTTTTGACATTTTTCATGGTGACACTTTTCATTTTTGACATTTAGCATTGTGACATTTGTCATTTGACATCTTTGACATTTGCCATCTTGAAATTTGTTATTTTTGACATTTTTCATGGTGACACTTTTTATTTTTGACATTTAGCATTGTGACATTTGTCATTTACATCTTTGACATTTGCCATCTTGAAATTTGTCATTTTTGACATTTTTCATGATGACACTTTTCATTTTTGACATTTAGCATTGTGATATTTGTCATTTGACATCTTTGACATTTGCCATCTTGAAATTTGTTATTTTTGACATTTTTCATGGTGACACTTTTCATTTTTGACATTTAGCATTGTGACATTTTTCATTTGACATCTTTGACATTTGCCATCTTTGACATTTGCCATCTTGAAATTGGTCATTTTTGACATTTAGCATTGTGACATTTGTCATTTGACATCTTGGACATTTGCCATCTTGAAATTTGTCATTTTTGACATTTTTCAGGGTGACACTTATTATTTTTGACATTTAGCATTGTGACATTTGTCAGTTTTGACATTTGCCATCTTGAAATTTGTCATTTTTGACATTTTTCATGGTGACACTTTTCATTTTTGACTTTTAGCATTGTGACATTTGTCATTTGACATCTTGGACATTTGCCATCTTGAAATTTGTCATTTTTGACATTTTTCATGGTGACACTTATCATTTTTGACATTTAGCATTATGACATTTGTCAGTTTTGACATTTGCCATCTTAAAATTTGTCATTTTTGACATTTTTCATGGTAACACTTTTCATTTTTGACATTTAGCATTGTGACATTTGTCATTTGACATCTTTGACATTTGCCATCTTGAAATTTGTTATTTTTGACATTTTTCATGGTGACACTTTTCATTTTTGACATTTAGCATTGTGACATTTGTCATTTGACATCTTTGACATTTGCCATCTTGAAATTTGTCATTTTTGACATTTAGCATTGTGACATTTGTCATTTGACATCTTGGACATTCGCCATCTTGAAATTTGTCATTTTTGACATTTTTCATGGTGACACTTATCATTTTGGACATTTAGCATTATGACATTTGTCAGTTTTGACATTTGCCATTTTAAAATTTGTCATTTTTGACATTTTTCATGGTGACACTTTTCATTTTTGACATTTAGCATTGTGACATTTGTCATTTGACATCTTTGACATTTGCCATCTTGAAATTTGTTATTTTTGACATTTTTCATGGTGACACTTTTCATTTTTGACATTTAGCATTGTGACATTTGTCATTTGACCTCTTTGACATTTGCCATCTTGAAATTTGTCATTTTTGACATTTTTCATGGTGACACTTTTCATTTTTGACATTTAGCATTGTGACATTTGTCATTTGACATCTTTGACATTTGCCATCTTGAAATTTGTTATTTTTGACATTTTTCATGGTGACACTTTTCATTTTTGACATTTAGCATTGTGACATTTGTCATTTGACATCTTTGACATTTGCCATCTTGAAATTTGTCATTTTTGACATTTTTCATGATGACACTTTTCATTTTTGACATTTAGCATTGTGATATTTGTCATTTGACATCTTTGACATTTGCCATCTTGAAATTTGTTATTTTTGACATTTCTCATGGTGACACTTTTCATTTTTGACATTTAGCATTGTGACATTTTTCATTTGACATCTTTGACATTTGCCATCTTTGACATTTGCCATCTTTGACATTTGCCATCTTGAAATTTGTCATTTTTGACATTTAGCATTGTGACATTTGTCATTTGACATCTTGGACATTTGCCATCTTGAAATTTGTCATTTTTGACATTTTTCATGGTGACACTTATTATTTTTGACATTTAGCATTGTGACATTTGTCAGTTTTGACATTTGCCATCTTGAAATTTGTCATTTTTGACATTTTTCATGGTGACACTTTTCATTTTTAACTTTTAGCATTGTGACATTTGTCATTTGACATCTTTGACATTTGCCATCTTGAAATTTGTTATTTTTGACATTTTATGGTGACACTTTTCATTTTTGACATTTAGCATTGTGACAATTGTCATTTGACATCTTTGACATTTGCCATCTTGAAATTTGTCATTTTTGACATTTTTCATGGTGACACTTTTCATTTTTGACATTTAGCATTGTGACATTTGTCATTTGACATCTTTGACATTTGCCATCTTGAAATTTGTCATTTTTGACATTAAGCATTGTGACATTTGTCATTTGACATCGTGGACATTTGCCATCTTGAAATTTGTCATTTTTGACATTTTTCATGGTGACACTTATCATTTTTGACATTTAGCATTATGACATTTGTCAGTTTTGACATTTGCCATCTTAAAATTTGTCATTTTTGACATTTTTCATGGTAACACTTTTCATTTTTGACATTTAGCATTGTGACATTTGTCATTTGACATCTTTGACATTTGCCATCTTGAAATTTGTTATTTTTGACATTTTTCATGGTGACACTTTTCATTTTTGACATTTAGCATTGTGACATTTGTCATTTGACATCTTTGACATTTGCCATCTTGAAATTTGTCATTTTTGACATTTAGCATTGTGACATTTGTCATTTGACATCTTGGACATTCGCCATCTTGAAATTTGTCATTTTTGACATTTTTCATGGTGACACTTATCATTTTGGACATTTAGCATTATGACATTTGTCAGTTTTGACATTTGCCATTTTAAAATTTGTCATTTTTGACATTTTTCATGGTGACACTTTTCATTTTTGACATTTAGCATTGTGACATTTGTCATTTGACATCTTTGACATTTGCCATCTTGAAATTTGTTATTTTTGACATTTTTCATGGTGACACTTTTCATTTTTGACATTTAGCATTGTGACATTTGTCATTTGACCTCTTTGACATTTGCCATCTTGAAATTTGTCATTTTTGACATTTTTCATGGTGACACTTTTCATTTTTGACATTTAGCATTGTGACATTTGTCATTTGACATCTTTGACATTTGCCATCTTGAAATTTGTTATTTTTGACATTTTTCATGGTGACACTTTTCATTTTTGACATTTAGCATTGTGACATTTGTCATTTGACATCTTTGACATTTGCCATCTTGAAATTTGTCATTTTTGACATTTTTCATGATGACACTTTTCATTTTTGACATTTAGCATTGTGATATTTGTCATTTGACATCTTTGACATTTGCCATCTTGAAATTTGTTATTTTTGACATTTCTCATGGTGACACTTTTCATTTTTGACATTTAGCATTGTGACATTTTTCATTTGACATCTTTGACATTTGCCATCTTTGACATTTGCCATCTTTGACATTTGCCATCTTGAAATTTGTCATTTTTGACATTTAGCATTGTGACATTTGTCATTTGACATCTTGGACATTTGCCATCTTGAAATTTGTCATTTTTGACATTTTTCATGGTGACACTTATTATTTTTGACATTTAGCATTGTGACATTTGTCAGTTTTGACATTTGCCATCTTGAAATTTGTCATTTTTGACATTTTTCATGGTGACACTTTTCATTTTTAACTTTTAGCATTGTGACATTTGTCATTTGACATCTTTGACATTTGCCATCTTGAAATTTGTTATTTTTGACATTTTATGGTGACACTTTTCATTTTTGACATTTAGCATTGTGACAATTGTCATTTGACATCTTTGACATTTGCCATCTTGAAATTTGTCATTTTTGACATTTTTCATGGTGACACTTTTCATTTTTGACATTTAGCATTGTGACATTTGTCATTTGACATCTTTAACATTTGCCATCTTGAAATTTGTCATTTTTGACATTTTTCATGGTGACACTTATCATTTTTGACATTTAGCATTATGACATTTGTCAGTTTTGACATTTGCCATCTTAAAATTTGTTATTTTTGACATTTTTCATGGTGACACTTTTCATTTTTGACATTTAGCATTGTGACATTTGTCATTTGACATCTTTGACATTTGCCATCTTGAAATTTGTTATTTTTGACATTTTTCATGGTGACACTTTTCATTTTTGACATTTAGCATTGTGACATTTGTCATTTGACATCTTGGACATTTGCCATCTTAAAATTTGTCATTTTTGACATTTTTCATGGTGACACTTATCATTTTTGACATTTAGCATTATGACATTTGTCAGTTTTGACATTTGCCATCTTAAAATTTGTCATTTTTGACATTTTTCATATTGACACTTTTCATTTTTGACATTTAGCATTGTGACATTTGTCATTTGACATCTTTGACATTTGCCATCTTGAAATTTGTTATTTTTGACATTTTTCATGGTGACACTTTTCATTTTTGACATTTAGCATTGTGACATTTGTCATTTGACATCTTTGACATTTGCCATCTTGAAATTTGTCATTTTTGACATTTTTCATGATGACACTTTTCATTTTTGACATTTAGCATTGTGATATTTGTCATTTGACATCTTTGACATTTGCCATCTTGAAATTTGTTATTTTTGACATTTTTCATAGTGACACTTTTCATTTTTGACATTTAGCATTGTGACATTTTTCATTTGACATCTTTCACATTTGCCATCTTGAAATTTGTCATTTTTGACATTTAGCATTGTGACATTTGTCATTTGACATCTTGGACATTTGCCATCTTGAAATTTGTCATTTTTGACATTTTTCATGGTGACACTTATTATTTTTGACATTTAGCATTGTGACATTTGTCAGTTTTGACATTTGCCATCTTGAAATTTGTCATTTTTGACATTTTTCATGGTGACACTTTTCATTTTTGACTTTTAGCATTGTGACATTTGTCATTTGACATCTTTGACATTTGCCATCTTGAAATTTGTTATTTTTGACATTTTTCATGGTGACACTTTTCATTTTTGACATTTAGCATTGTGACATTTGTCATTTGACATCTTTGACATTTGCCATCTTGAAATTTGTCATTTTTGACATTTTTCATGGTGACACTTATCATTTTTGACATTTAGCATTGTGAAATTTGTCATTTGACATCTTTGACATTTGCCATCTTGAAATTTGTTATTTTTGACATTTTTCTTGGTGACACTTTTCATTTTTGACATTTAGCTTTGTGACATTTGTCATTTGACATCTTTGACATTTGCCATCTTGAAATTTGTCATTTTTGACATTTAGCATTGTGACATTTGTCATTTGACATCTTGGACATTTGCCATCTTGAAATTTGTCATTTTTGACATTTTTCATGGTGACACTTATCATTTTTGACATTTAGCATTGTGACATTTGTCAGTTTTGACATTTGCCATCTTGAAATTTGTCATTTTTGACATTTTTCATGGTGACACTTTTCATTTTTGACATTTAGCATTGTGACATTTGTCATTTGACATCTTTGACATTTGCCATCTTGAAATTTGTTATTTTTGACATTTTTCATGGTGACACTTTTCATTTTTGACATTTAGCATTGTGACATTTGTCATTTGACATCTTTGACATTTGCCATCTTGAAATTTGTCATTTTTGACATTTTTCATGGTGACACTTTTCATTTTTGATATTTAGCATTGTGACATTTGTCATTTGACATCGTTGACATTTGCCATCTTGAAATTTGTTATTTTTGACATTTAGCATTGTGACATTTGTCATTTGACATCTTGGACATTTGCCATCTTGAAATTTGTCATTTTTGACATTTTTCATGGTGACACTTATTATTTTTGACATTTAGCATTATGATATTTGTCAGTTTTGACATTTGCCATTTTAAAATTTGTCATTTTTGACATTTTTCATGGTGACACTTTTCATTTTTGACATTTAGCATTGTGACATTTGTCATTTGACATCTTTGACATTTGCCATCTTGAAATTTGTTATTTTTGACATTTTTCATGGTGACACTTTTCATTTTTGACATTTAGCATTGTGACATTTGTCATTTGACATCTTTGACATTTGCCATCTTGAAATTTGTCATTTTTGACATTTTTCATGGTGACACTTTTCATTTTTGACATTTAGCATTGTGACACTTGTCATTTGACATCTTTGACATTTGCCATATTGAAATTTGTTATTTTTGACATTTTTCATTGTGACACTTTTCATTTTTGACATTTAGCATTGTGACATTTGTCATTTGACATCTTTGACATTTGCCATCTTGAAATTTGTCATTTTTGACATTTTTCATGATGACACTTTTCATTTTTGACATTTAGCATTGTGATATTTGTCATTTGACATCTTTGACATTTGCCATCTTGAAATTTGTTATTTTTGACATTTTTCATGGTGACACTTTTCATTTTTGACATTTAGCATTGTGACATTTTTCATTTGACATCTTTGACATTTGCCATCTTGAAATTTGTCATTTTTGACATTTAGCATTGTGACATTTGTCATTTGACATCTTGGACATTTGCCATCTTGAAATTTGTCATTTTTGACATTTTTCATGGTGACACTTATTATTTTTGACATTTAGCATTGTGACATTTGTCAGTTTTGACATTTGCCATCTTGAAATTTGTCATTTTTGACATTTTTCATGGTGACACTTTTCATTTTTGACTTTTAGCATTGTGACATTTGTCATTTGACATCTTTGACATTTGCCATCTTGAAATTTGTTATTTTTGACATTTTTCATGGTGACACTTTTCATTTTTGACATTTAGCATTGTGACATTTGTCATTTGACATCTTTGACATTTGCCATCTTGAAATTTGTCATTTTTGACATTTTTCATGGTGACACTTTTCATTTTTGACATTTAGCATTGTGACATTTGTCATTTGACATCTTTGACATTTGCCATCTTGAAATTTGTCATTTTTGACATTAAGCATTGTGACATTTGTCATTTGACATCGTGGACATTTGCCATCTTGAAATTTGTCATTTTTGACATTTTTCATGGTGACACTTATCATTTTTGACATTTAGCATTATGACATTTGTCAGTTTTGACATTTGCCATCTTAAAATTTGTCATTTTTGACATTTTTCATGGTGACACTTTTCATTTTTGACATTTAGCATTGTGACATTTGTCATTTAACATCTTTGACATTTGCCATCTTGAAATTTGTTATTTTTGACATTTTTCATGGTGACACTTTTCATTTTTGACATTTAGCATTGTGACATTTGTCATTTGACATCTTGGACATTTGATATCTTGAAATTTGTCATTTTTGACATTTTTCATGGTGACACTTATCATTTTTGACATTTAGCATTATGACATTTGTCAGTTTTGACATTTGCCATCTTAAAATTTGTCATTTTTGACATTTTTCATGGTGACACTTTTCATTTTTGACATTTAGCATTGTGACATTTGTCATTTGACATCTTTGACATTTGCTATCTTGAAATTTGTTATTTTTGACATTTTTCATGGTGACACTTTTCATTTTTGACATTTAGCATTGTGACATTTGTCATTTGACATCTTTGACATTTGCCATCTTGAAATTTGTCATTTTTGACATTTTTCATGATGACACTTTTCATTTTTGACATTTAGCATTGTGATATTTGTCATTTGACATCTTTGACATTTGCCATCTTGAAATTTGTTATTTTTGACATTTTTCATGGTGACACTTTTCATTTTTGACATTTAGCATTGTGACATTTTTCATTTGACATCTTTGACATTTGCCATCTTGAAATTTGTCATTTTTGACATTTAGCATTGTGACATTTGTCATTTGACATCTTGGACATTTGCCATCTTGAAATTTGTCATTTTTGACATTTTTTATGGTGACACTTATTATTTTTGACATTTAGCATTGTGACATTTGTCAGTTTTGACATTTACCATCTTGAAATTTGTCATTTTTGACATTTTTCATGGTGACACTTTACATTTTTGACTTTTAGCATTGTGACATTTGTCATTTGACATCTTTGTTATTTGCCATCTTGAAATTTGTTATTTTTGACATTTTTCATGGTGACACTTTTCATTTTTGACTTTTAGCCTTGTGACATTTGTCATTTGACATCTTTGACATTTGCCATCTTGAAATTTGTCATTTTTGACATTTTTCATGGTGACACTTTTCATTTTTGACATTTAGCATTGTGACATTTGTCATTTGACATCTTTGACATTTGCCATCTTGAAATTTGTTATTTTTGACATTTTTCATGGTGACACTTTTCATTTTTGACATTTAGCATTGTGACATTTGTCATTTGACATCTTGGACATTTGCCATCTTGAAATTTGTCATTTTTGACATTTTTCATGGTGACACTTATCATTTTTGACATTTAGCATTGTGACATTTGTCAGTTTTGACATCTTTGACATTTGCCATCTTGAAATTTGTTATTTTTGACATTTTTTATGGTGACACTTTTCATTTTTGACATTTAGCATTGTGACATTTGTCATTTGACATCTTTGACATTTGCCATCTGGAAATTTGTCATTTTTGACATTTTTTATGGTGACACTTTTCATTTTTAACATTTAGCATTGTGACATTTGTCATTTAACATCTTTGACATTTGCCATCTTGAAATTTGTCATTTTTGACATTTAGCATTGTGACATTTGTCATTTGACATCTTGGACATTTGCCATCTTGAAATTTGTTATTTTTGACATTTTTCATGGTGACACTTATAATTTTTGACATTTAGCATTGTGAAATTTGTCATTTGACATCTTTGACATTTGCCATCTTGAAATTTGTTATTTTTGACATTTTTCTTGGTGACACTTTTCATTTTTGACATTTAGCTTTGTGACATTTGTCATTTGACATCTTTGACATTTGCCATCTTGAAATTTGTCATTTTTGACATTTAGCATTGTGAAATTTGTCATTTGACATCTTTGACATTTGGCATCTTGAAATTTGTTATTTTTGACATTTTTCTTGGTGACATTTTTCATTTTTGACATTTAGCATTGTGACATTTGTCATTTGACATCTTTGACATTTGCCATCTTGAAATTTGTTATTTTTGACATTTTTCATGGTGACACTTTTCATTTTTGACATTTAGCATTGTGACATTTGTCATTTGACATCTTGGACATTTGCCATCTTGAAATTTGTCATTTTTGACATTTTTCATGGTGACACTTATCATTTTTGACATTTAGCATTATGACATTTGTCAGTTTTGACATTTGCCATCTTAAAATTTGTCATTTTTGACATTTTTCATGGTGACACTTTTCATTTTTGACATTTAGCATTGTGACATTTGTCATTTGACATCTTTGACATTTGCCATCTTGAAATTTGTTATTTTTGACATTTTTCATGGTGACACTTTTCATTTTTGACATTTAGCATTGTGACATTTGTCATTTGACATCTTTGACATTTGCTATCTTGAAATTTGTCATTTTTGACATTTTTCATGATGACACTTTTCATTTTTGACATTTAGCATTGTGATATTTGTCATTTGACTTCTTTGACATTTGCTATCTTGAAATTTGTTATTTTTGACATTTTTCATGGTGACACTTTTCATTTTTGACATTTAGCATTGTGACATTTTTCATTTGACATCTTTGACATTTGCCATCTTGAAATTTGTCATTTTTGACATTTAGCATTGTGACATTTGTCATTTGACAGCTTGGACATTTTCCATCTTGAAATTTGTCATTTTTGACATTTTTCATGGTGACACTTATTATTTTTGACATTTAGCATTGTGACATTTGCCATCTTGATATTTGTCATTTTTGACATTTTTCATGGTGACACTTTCCATTTTTGACTTTTAGCATTGTGACATTTGTCATTTGACATCTTTGACATTTGCCATCTTGAAATTTGTTATTTTTGACATTTTTCATGGTGACGCTTTTCATTTTTGACATTTAGCATTGTGACATTTGTCATTTGACATCTTTGACATTTGCCATCTTGAAATTTGTCATTTTTGACATTTTTCATGGTGACACTTTTCATTTTTGACATTTAGCATTGTGACATTTGTCATTTGACATCTTTGACATTTGCCATCTTGAAATTTGTTATTTTTGACATTTTTCATGGTGACACTTTTCATTTTTGACATTTAGCATTGTGACATTTGTCATTTGACATCTTGGACATTTGCCATCTTGAAATTTGTCATTTTTGACATTTTTCATGGTTACACTTATTATTTTTGACATTTAGCATTGTGACATTTGTCAGTTTTGACATCTTTGACATTTGCCATTTTGAAATTTGTTATTTTTGACATTTTTTATGGTGACACTTTTCATTTTTGACATTTAGCATTGTGACATTTGTCATTTGACATCTTTTACATTTGCCATCTTGAAATTTGTCATTTTTGACATTTTTTATGGTGACACTTTTCATTTTTGACATTTAGCATTGTGACATTTGTCATTTGACATCTTTGACATTTGCCATCTTGAAATTTGTCATTTTTGACATTTAGCATTGTGACATTTGTCATTTGACATCTTGGACATTTGCCATCTTGAAATTTGTTATTTTTGACATTTTTCATGGTGACACTTATCATTTTTGACATTTAGCATTGTGAAATTTGTCATTTGACATCTTTGACATTTGCCATCTTGAAATTTGTTATTTTTGACATTTTTCTTGGTGACACTTTTCATTTTTGACATTTGTCATTTGACATCTTGGACATTTGCCATCTTGAAATTTGTCATTTTTGACATTTTTCATGGTTACACTTATTATTTTTGACATTTAGCATTGTGACATTTGTCAGTTTTGACATCTTTGACATTTGCCATTTTGAAATTTGTTATTTTTGACATTTTTTATGGTGACACTTTTCATTTTTGACATTTAGCATTGTGACATTTGTCATTTGACATCTTTGACATTTGCCATCTTGAAATTTGTCATTTTTGACATTTTTTATGGTGACACTTATCATTTTTGACATTTAGCATTGTGACATTTGTCATTTGACATCTTTGACATTTGCCATCTTGAAATTTGTCATTTTTGACATTTAGCATTGTGACATTTGTCATTTGACATCTTGGACATTTGCCATCTTGAAATTTGTTATTTTTGACATTTTTCATGGTGACCCTTATCATTTTTGACATTTAGCATTGTGAAATTTGTCATTTGACATCTTTGACATTTGCCATCTTGAAATTTGTCATTTTTGACATTTTTTATGGTGACACTTATTATTTTTGACATTTAGCATTGTGACATTTGTCAGTTTTGACATTTGCCATCTTGAAATTTGTCATTTTTGACATTTTTCATGGTGACACTTTTCATTTTTGACTTTTAGCATTGTGACATTTGTCATTTGACATCTTTGACATTTGCCATCTTGAAATTTGTTATTTTTGACATTTTTCATGGTGACACTTTTCATTTTTGACTTTTAGCATTGTGACATTTGTCATTTGACATCTTTGACATTTGCCATCTTGAAATTTGTCATTTTTGACATTTTTCATGGTGACACTTTTCATTTTTGACATTTAGCATTGTGACATTTGTCATTTGACATCTTTGACATTTGCCATCTTGAAATTTGTCATTTTTGACATTTTTCATGGTGACACTTTTCATTTTTGACTTTTAGCATTGTGACATTTGTCATTTGACATCTTTGACATTTGCCATCTTGAAATTTGTTATTTTTGACATTTTTTATGGTGACACTTTTCATTTTTGACATTTAGCATTGTGACATTTGTCATTTGACATCTTTGACATTTGCCATCTTGAAATTTGTCATTTTTGACATTTTTTATGGTGACACTTTTCATTTTTGACATTTAGCATTGTGACATTTGTCATTTGACATCTTTGACATTTGCCATCTTGAAATTTGTCATTTTTGACATTTAGCATTGTGACATTTGTCATTCTTGAAATTTGTTATTTTTGACATTTTTCTTGGTGACACTTTTCATTTTTGACATTTAGCTTTGTGACATTTGTCATTTGACATCTTTGACATTTGCCATCTTGAAATTTGTCATTTTTGACATTTAGCATTGTGAAATTTGTCATTTGACATCTTTGACATTTGCCATCTTGAAATTTGTTATTTTTGACATTTTTCTTGGTGACATTTTTCATTTTTGACATTTAGCATTGTGACATTTGTCATTTGACATCTTTGACATTTGCCATCTTGAAATTTGTTATTTTTGACATTTTTTATGGTGACACTTTTCATTTTTGACATTTAGCATTGTGACATTTGTCATTTGACATCTTGGACATTTGCCATCTTGAAATTTGTCATTTTTGACATTTTTCATGGTGACACTTATCATTTTTGACATTAAGCATTATGACATTTGTCAGTTTTGACATTTGCCATCTTAAAATTTGTCATTTTTGACATTTTTCATGGTGACACTTTTCATTTTTGACATTTAGCATTGTGACATTTGTCATTTGACATTTTTGACATTTGCCATCTTAAAATTTGTTATTTTTGACATTTTTCATGGTGACACTTTTCATTTTTGACATTTAGCATTGTGACATTTGTCATTTGACATCTTTGACATTTGCTATCTTGAAATTTGTCATTTTTGACATTTTTCATGATGACACTTTTCATTTTTGACATTTAGCATTGTGATATTTGTCATTTGACTTCTTTGACATTTGCTATCTTGAAATTTGTTATTTTTGACATTTTTCATGGTGACACTTTTCATTTTTGACATTTAGCATTGTGACATTTTTCATTTGACATCTTTGACATTTGCCATCTTGAAATTTGTCATTTTTGACATTTAGCATTGTGACATTTGTCATTTGACAGCTTGGACATTTTCCATCTTGAAATTTGTTATTTTTGACATTTTTTATGGTGACACTTATTATTTTTGACATTTAGCATTGTGACATTTGCCATCTTGAAATTTGTCATTTTTGACATTTTTCATGGTGACACTTTCCATTTTTGACTTTTAGCATTGTGACATTTGTCATTTGACATCTTTGACATTTGCCATCTTGAAATTTGTTATTTTTGACATTTTTCATGGTGACGCTTTTCATTTTTGACATTTAGCATTGTGACATTTGTCATTTGACATCTTTGACATTTGCCATCTTGAAATTTGTCATTTTTGACATTTTTCATGGTGACACTTTTCATTTTTGACATTTAGCATTGTGACATTTGTCATTTGACATCTTTGACATTTGCCATCTTGAAATTTGTTATTTTTGACATTTTTCATGGTGACACTTTTCATTTTTGACATTTAGCATTGTGACATTTGTCATTTGACATCTTTGACATTTGCCATCTTGAAATTTGTTATTTTTGACATTTTTCATGGTGACACTTTTCATTTTTGACATTTAGCATTGTGACATTTGTCATTTGACATCTTTGACATTTGCTATCTTGAAATTTGTCATTTTTGACATTTTTCATGATGACACTTTTCATTTTTGACATTTAGCATTGTGATATTTGTCATTTGACTTCTTTGACATTTGCTATCTTGAAATTTGTTATTTTTGACATTTTTCATGGTGACACTTTTCATTTTTGACATTTAGCATTGTGACATTTTTCATTTGACATCTTTGACATTTGCCATCTTGAAATTTGTCATTTTTGACATTTAGCATTGTGACATTTGTCATTTGACAGCTTGGACATTTTCCATCTTGAAATTTGTCATTTTTGACATTTTTCATGGTGACACTTATTATTTTTGACATTTAGCATTGTGACATTTGCCATCTTGATATTTGTCATTTTTGACATTTTTCATGGTGACACTTTCCATTTTTGACTTTTAGCATTGTGACATTTGTCATTTGACATCTTTGACATTTGCCATCTTGAAATTTGTTATTTTTGACATTTTTCATGGTGACGCTTTTCATTTTTGACATTTAGCATTGTGACATTTGTCATTTGACATCTTTGACATTTGCCATCTTGAAATTTGTCATTTTTGACATTTTTCATGGTGACACTTTTTATTTTTGACATTTAGCATTGTGACATTTAGCATTGTGACATTTGTCATTTGACATCTTTGACATTTGCCATCTTGAAATTTGTTATTTTTGACATTTTTCATGGTGACACTTTTCATTTTTGACATTTAGCATTGTGACATTTGTCATTTGACATCTTGGACATTTGCCATCTTGAAATTTGTCATTTTTGACATTTTTCATGGTTACACTTATTATTTTTGACATTTAGCATTGTGACATTTGTCAGTTTTGACATCTTTGACATTTGCCATTTTGAAATTTGTTATTTTTGACATTTTTTATGGTGACACTTTTCATTTTTGACATTTAGCATTGTGACATTTGTCATTTGACATCTTTGACATTTGCCATCTTGAAATTTGTCATTTTTGACATTTTTTATGGTGACACTTTTCATTTTTGACATTTAGCATTGTGACATTTGTCATTTGACATCTTTGACATTTGCCATCTTGAAATTTGTCATTTTTGACATTTAGCATTGTGACATTTGTCATTTGACATCTTGGACATTTGCCATCTTGAAATTTGTTATTTTTGACATTTTTCATGGTGACACTTATCATTTTTGACATTTAGCATTGTGAAATTTGTCATTTGACATCTTTGACATTTGCCATCTTGAAATTTGTTATTTTTGACATTTTTCTTGGTGACACTTTTCATTTTTGACATTTGTCATTTGACATCTTGGACATTTGCCATCTTGAAATTTGTCATTTTTGACATTTTTCATGGTTACACTTATTATTTTTGACATTTAGCATTGTGACATTTGTCAGTTTTGACATCTTTGACATTTGCCATTTTGAAATTTGTTATTTTTGACATTTTTTATGGTGACACTTTTCATTTTTGACATTTAGCATTGTGACATTTGTCATTTGACATCTTTGACATTTGCCATCTTGAAATTTGTCATTTTTGACATTTTTTATGGTGACACTTATCATTTTTGACATTTAGCATTGTGACATTTGTCATTTGACATCTTTGACATTTGCCATCTTGAAATTTGTCATTTTTGACATTTAGCATTGTGACATTTGTCATTTGACATCTTGGACATTTGCCATCTTGAAATTTGTTATTTTTGACATTTTTCATGGTGACCCTTATCATTTTTGACATTTAGCATTGTGAAATTTGTCATTTGACATCTTTGACATTTGCCATCTTGAAATTTGTCATTTTTGACATTTTTTATGGTGACACTTATTATTTTTGACATTTAGCATTGTGACATTTGTCAGTTTTGACATTTGCCATCTTGAAATTTGTCATTTTTGACATTTTTCATGGTGACACTTTTCATTTTTGACTTTTAGCATTGTGACATTTGTCATTTGACATCTTTGACATTTGCCATCTTGAAATTTGTTATTTTTGACATTTTTCATGGTGACACTTTTCATTTTTGACTTTTAGCATTGTGACATTTGTCATTTGACATCTTTGACATTTGCCATCTTGAAATTTGTCATTTTTGACATTTTTCATGGTGACACTTTTCATTTTTGACATTTAGCATTGTGACATTTGTCATTTGACATCTTTGACATTTGCCATCTTGAAATTTGTCATTTTTGACATTTTTCATGGTGACACTTTTCATTTTTGACTTTTAGCATTGTGACATTTGTCATTTGACATCTTTGACATTTGCCATCTTGAAATTTGTTATTTTTGACATTTTTTATGGTGACACTTTTCATTTTTGACATTTAGCATTGTGACATTTGTCATTTGACATCTTTGACATTTGCCATCTTGAAATTTGTCATTTTTGACATTTTTTATGGTGACACTTTTCATTTTTGACATTTAGCATTGTGACATTTGTCATTTGACATCTTTGACATTTGCCATCTTGAAATTTGTCATTTTTGACATTTAGCATTGTGACATTTGTCATTTGACATCTTGGACATTTGCCATCTTGAAATTTGTTATTTTTGACATTTTTCATGGTGACACTTATCATTTTTGACATTTAGCATTGTGAAATTTGTCATTTGACATCTTTGACATTTGCCATCTTGAAATTTGTTATTTTTGACATTTTTCATGGTGACGCTTTTCATTTTTGACATTTAGCATTGTGACATTTGTCATTTGACATCTTTGACATTTGCCATTTTGAAATTTGTTATTTTTGACATTTTTTATGGTGACACTTTTCATTTTTGACATTAAGCATTGTGACATTTGTCATTTGACATCTTTGACATTTGCCATCTTGAAATTTGTCCCATTTTTGACATTTTTCATGATGACACTTTTCATTTTTGACATTTAGCATTGTGATATTTGTCATTTGACATCTTTGACATTTGCCATCTTGAAATTTGTCATTTTTGACATTTAGCATTGTGACATTTGTCATTTGACATCTTGGACATTTGCCATCTTGAAATTTGTCATTTTTGACATTTTTCATGGTGACACTTATTATTTTTGACATTTAGCATTGTGACATTTGTCAGTTTTGACATTTGCCATCTTGAAATTTGTCATTTTTGACATTTTTCATGGTGACACTTTCCATTTTTGACTTTTAGCATTGTGACATTTGTCATTTGACATCTTTGACATTTGCCATCTTGAAATTTGTTATTTTTGACATTTTTCATGGTGACGCTTTTCATTTTTGACATTTAGCATTGTGACATTTGTCATTTGACATCTTTGACATTTGCCATTTTGAAATTTGTTATTTTTGACATTTTTTATGGTGACACTTTTCATTTTTGACATTAAGCATTGTGACATTTGTCATTTGACATCTTTGACATTTGCCATCTTGAAATTTGTCATATTTGACATTTTTTATGGTGACACTTTTCATTTTTGACATTTAGCATTGTGACATTTGTCATTTGACATCTTTGACATTTGCCATCTTGAAATTTGTCATTTTTGACATTTAGCATTGTGACATCTGTCATTTGACATCTTGGACATTTGCCATCTTGAAATTTGTTATTTTTGACATTTTTCATGGTGACACATCATTTTTGACATTTAGCATTGTGAAATTTGTCATTTGACATCTTTGACATTTGCCATCTTGAAATTTGTTATTTTTGACATTTTTCATGGTGACACTTTTCATTTTTGACATTTAGCATTGTGACATTTGTCATTTGACATCTTTGACATTTGTCATCTTGAAATTTGTTATTTTTGACATTTTTCATGGTGACACTTTTCATTTTTGACATTTAGCATTGTGACATTTGACATCTTTGACATTTGCCATCTTGAAATTTGTCCCATTTTTGACATTTTTCATGATGACACTTTTCATTTTTGACATTTAGCATTGTGATATTTGTCATTTGACATCTTTGACATTTGCCATCTTGAAATTTGTTATTTTTGACATTTTTCATGGTGACACTTTTCATTTTTGACATTTAGCATTGTGACATTTTTCATTTGACATCTTTGACATTTGCCATCTTGAAATTTGTCATTTTTGACATTTAGCATTGTGACATTTGTCATTTGACATCTTGGACATTTGCCATCTTGAAATTTGTCATTTTTGACATTTTTCATGGTGACACTTATTATTTTTGACATTTAGCATTGTGACATTTGTCAGTTTTGACATTTGCCATCTTGAAATTTGTCATTTTTGACATTTTTCATGGTGACACTTTTCATTTTTGACTTTTAGCATTGTGACATTTGTCATTTGACATCTTTGACATTTGCCATCTTGAAATTTGTTATTTTTGACATTTTTCATGGTGACACTTTTCATTTTTGACATTTAGCATTGTGACATTTGTCATTTGACATCTTTGACATTTGCCATCTTGAAATTTGTCATTTTTGACATTTTTCATGGTGACACTTTTCATTTTTGACATTTAGCATTGTGACATTTGTCATTTGACATCTTTGACATTTACCATCTTGAAATTTGTCATTTTTGACATTAAGCATTGTGACATTTGTCATTTGACATCGTGGACATTTGCCATCTTGAAATTTGTCATTTTTGACATTTTTCATGGTGACACTTATCATTTTTGACATTTAGCATTATGACATTTGTCAGTTTTGACATTTGCCATCTTAAAATTTGTCATTTTTGACATTTTTCATGGTGACACTTTTCATTTTAGACATTTAGCATTGTGACATTTGTCATTTGACATCTTTGACATTTGCCATCTTGAAATTTGTTATTTTTGACATTTTTTATGGTGACACTTTTCATTTTTGACATTTAGCATTGTGACATTTGTCATTTGACATCTTGGAGATTTGCCATCTTGAAATTTGTCATTTTTGACATTTTTCATGGTGACACTTATCATTTTTGACATTTAGCATTATGACATTTGTCAGTTGCCATCTTAAAATTTGTCATTTTTGACATTTTTCATGGTGACACTTTTCATTTTTGACTTTTAGCATTGTGACATTTGTCATTTGACATCTTTGACATTTGCCATCTTGAAATTTGTTATTTTTGACATTTTTCATGGTGACACTTTTCATTTTTGACATTTAGCATTGTGACATTTGTCATTTGACATCTTTGACATTTGCCATCTTGAAATTTGTCATTTTTGACATTTTTCATGGTGACACTTTTCATTTTTGACATTTAGCATTGTGACATTTGTCATTTGACATCTTTGACATTTGCTATCTTGAAATTTGTCATTTTTGACATTTTTCATGATGACACTTTTCATTTTTGACATTTAGCATTGTGATATTTGTCATTTGACTTCTTTGACATTTGCCATCTTGAAATTTGTTATTTTTGACATTTTTCATAGTGACACTTTTCATTTTTGACATTTAGCATTGTGACATTTTTCATTTGACATCTTTGACATTTGCCATCTTGAAATTTGTCATTTTTGACATTCAGCATTGTGACATTTGTCATTTGACATCTTGGACATTTTCCATCTTGAAATTTGTCATTTTTGACATTTTTCATGGTGACACTTATTATTTTTGACATTTAGCATTGTGACATTTGTCAGTTTTGACATTTGCCATCTTGAAATTTGTCATTTTTGACATTTTTCCTGGTGACACTTTTCATTTTTGACTTTTAGCATTGTGACATTTGTCATTTGACATCTTTGACATTTGCTATCTTGAAATTTGTCATTTTTGACATTTTTCATGATGACACTTTTCATTTTTGACATTTAGCATTGTGATATTTGTCATTTGACTTCTTTGACATTTGCTATCTTGAAATTTGTTATTTTTGACATTTTTCATGGTGACACTTTTCATTTTTGACATTTAGCATTGTGACATTTTTCATTTGACATCTTTGACATTTGCCATCTTGAAATTTGTCATTTTTGACATTTAGCATTGTGACATTTGTCATTTGACAGCTTGGACATTTTCCATCTTGAAATTTGTTATTTTTGACATTTTTCATGGTGACACTTATTATTTTTGACATTTAGCATTGTGACATTTGCCATCTTGAAATTTGTCATTTTTGACATTTTTCATGGTGACACTTTCCATTTTTGACTTTTAGCATTGTGACATTTGTCATTTGACATCTTTGACATTTGCCATCTTAAAATTTGTTATTTTTGACATTTTTCATGGTGACGCTTTTCATTTTTGACATTTAGCATTGTGACATTTGTCATTTGACATCTTTGACATTTGCCATCTTGAAATTTGTCATTTTTGACATTTTTCATGGTGACACTTTTCATTTTTGACATTTAGCATTGTGACATTTGTCATTTGACATCTTTGACATTTGCCATCTTGAAATTTGTTATTTTTGACATTTTTCATGGTGACACTTTTCATTTTTGACATTTAGCATTGTGACATTTGTCATTTGACATCTTGGACATTTGCCATCTTGAAATTTGTCATTTTTGACATTTTTCATGGTTACACTTATTATTTTTGACATTTAGCATTGTGACATTTGTCAGTTTTGACATCTTTGACATTTGCCATTTTGAAATTTGTTATTTTTGACATTTTTTATGGTGACACTTTTCATTTTTGACATTAAGCATTGTGACATTTGTCATTTGACATCTTTGACATTTGCCATCTTGAAATTTGTCATATTTGACATTTTTTATGGTGACACTTTTCATTTTTGACATTTAGCATTGTGACATTTGTCATTTGACATCTTTGACATTTGCCATCTTGAAATTTGTCATTTTTGACATTTAGCATTGTGACATTTGTCATTTGACATCTTGGACATTTGCCATCTTGAAATTTGTTATTTTTGACATTTTTCATGGTGACACATCATTTTTGACATTTAGCATTGTGAAATTTGTCATTTGACATCTTTGACATTTGCCATCTTGAAATTTGTTATTTTTGACATTTTTCTTGGTGACACTTTTCATTTTTGACATTTGTCATTTGACATCTTTGACATTTGCCATCTTGAAATTTGTCATTTTTGACATTTAGCATTGTGACATTTGTCATTTGACATCTTGGACATTTGCCATCTTGAAATTTGTCATTTTTCATGGTGACACTTATCATTTTTGACATTTAGCATTGTGACATTTGTCAGTTTTGACATTTGCCATCTTGAAATTTGTCATTTTTGACATATTTTATGGTGACATCTTTGACATTTGTCATCTTGAAATTTGTTATTTTTGACATTTTTCATGGTGATACTTTTCATTTTTGACATTTAGCATTGTGACATTTGTCATTTGACATCTTTGACATTTGCCATCTTAAAATTTGTTATTTTTGACATTTTTCATGGTGACACTTTTCATTTTTGACATTTAGCATTGTGACATTTGTCATTTGACATCTTTGACATTTGCCATCTTGAAATTTGTCATTTTTGACATTTAGCATTGTGACATTTGTCATTTGACATCTTGGACATTTGCCATCTTGAAATTTGTCATTTTTGACATTTTTCATGGTGACACTTATCATTTTTGACATTTAGCATTATGACATTTGTCAGTTTTGACATTTGCCATTTTAAAATTTGTCATTTTTGACATTTTTCATGGTGACACTTTTCATTTTTGACATTTAGCATTGTGACATTTGTCATTTGACATCTTTGACATTTGCCATCTTGAAATTTGTTATTTTTGACATTTTTCATGGTGACACTTTTCATTTTTGACATTTAGCATTGTGACATTTGTCATTTGACATCTTTGACATTTGCCATCTTAAAATTTGTCATTTTTGACATTTTTCATGGTGACACTTTTCATTTTTGACATTTAGCATTGTGACATTTGTCATTTGACATCTTTGACATTTGTCATCTTGAAATTTGTTATTTTTGACATTTTTCATGGTGACACTTTTCATTTTTGACATTTAGCATTGTGACATTTGTCATTTGACATCTTTGACATTTGCCATCTTGAAATTTGTCCCATTTTTGACATTTTTCATGATGACACTTTTCATTTTTGACATTTAGCATTGTGATATTTGTCATTTGACATCTTTGACATTTGCCATCTTGAAATTTGTTATTTTTGACATTTTTCATGGTGACACTTTTCATTTTTGACATTTAGCATTGTGACATTTTTCATTTGACATCTTTGACATTTGCCATCTTGAAATTTGTCATTTTTGACATTTAGCATTGTGACATTTGTCATTTGACATCTTGGACATTTGCCATCTTGAAATTTGTCATTTTTGACATTTTTCATGGTGACACTTATTATTTTTGACATTTAGCATTGTGACATTTGTCAGTTTTGACATTTGCCATCTTGAAATTTGTCATTTTTGACATTTTTCATGGTGACACTTTTCATTTTTGACTTTTAGCATTGTGACATTTGTCATTTGACATCTTTGACATTTGCCATCTTGAAATTTGTTATTTTTGACATTTTTCATGGTGACACTTTTCATTTTTGACATTTAGCATTGTGACATTTGTCATTTGACATCTTTGACATTTGCCATCTTGAAATTTGTCATTTTTGACATTTTTCATGGTGACACTTTTCATTTTTGACATTTAGCATTGTGACATTTGTCATTTGACATCTTTGACATTTACCATCTTGAAATTTGTCATTTTTGACATTAAGCATTGTGACATTTGTCATTTGACATCGTGGACATTTGCCATCTTGAAATTTGTCATTTTTGACATTTTTCATGGGGACACTTATCATTTTTGACATTTAGCATTATGACATTTGTCAGTTTTGACATTTGCCATCTTAAAATTTGTCATTTTTGACATTTTTCATGGTGACACTTTTCATTTTTGACATTTAGCATTGTGACATTTGTCATTTGACATCTTTGACATTTGCCATCTTGAAATTTGTTATTTTTGACATTTTTTATGGTGACACTTTTCATTTTTGACATTTAGCATTGTGACATTTGTCATTTGACATCTTGGAGATTTGCCATCTTGAAATTTGTCATTTTTGACATTTTTCATGGTGACACTTATCATTTTTGACATTTAGCATTATGACATTTGTCAGTTTTGACAGTTGCCATCTTAAAATTTGTCATTTTTGACATTTTTCATGGTGACACTTTTCATTTTTGACTTTTAGCATTGTGACATTTGTCATTTGACATCTTTGACATTTGCCATCTTGAAATTTGTTATTTTTGACATTTTTCATGGTGACACTTTTCATTTTTGACATTTAGCATTGTGACATTTGTCATTTGACATCTTTGACATTTGCCATCTTGAAATTTGTCATTTTTGACATTTTTCATGGTGACACTTTTCATTTTTGACATTTAGCATTGTGACATTTGTCATTTGACATCTTTGACATTTGCTATCTTGAAATTTGTCATTTTTGACATTTTTCATGATGACACTTTTCATTTTTGACATTTAGCATTGTGATATTTGTCATTTGACTTCTTTGACATTTGCCATCTTGAAATTTGTTATTTTTGACATTTTTCATAGTGACACTTTTCATTTTTGACATTTAGCATTGTGACATTTTTCATTTGACATCTTTGACATTTGCCATCTTGAAATTTGTCATTTTTGACATTCAGCATTGTGACATTTGTCATTTGACATCTTGGACATTTTCCATCTTGAAATTTGTCATTTTTGACATTTTTCATGGTGACACTTATTATTTTTGACATTTAGCATTGTGACATTTGTCAGTTTTGACATTTGCCATCTTGAAATTTGTCATTTTTGACATTTTTCATGGTGACACTTTTCATTTTTGACTTTTAGCATTGTGACATTTGTCATTTGACATCTTTGACATTTGCCATCTTGAAATTTGTTATTTTTGACATTTTTCATGGTGACACTTTTCATTTTTGACATTTAGCATTGTGACATTTGTCATTTGACATCTTTGACATTTGCCATCTTGAAATTTGTCATTTTTGACATTTTTCATGATGACACTTTTCATTTTTGACATTTAGCATTGTGATATTTGTCATTTGACATCTTTGACATTTGCCATCTTGAAATTTGTTATTTTTGACATTTTTCATGGTGACACTTTTCATTTTTGACATTTAGCATTGTGACATTTTTCATTTGACATCTTTGACATTTGCCATCTTGAAATTTGTCATTTTTGACATTTAGCATTGTGACATTTGTCATTTGACATCTTGGACATTTGCCATCTTGAAATTTGTCATTTTTGACATTTTCCATGGTGACACTTATTATTTTTGACATTTAGCATTGTGACATTTGTCAGTTTTGACATTTGCCATCTTGAAATTTGTCATTTTTGACATTTTTCATGGTGACACTTTTCATTTTTGACTTTTAGCATTGTGACATTTGTCATTTGACATCTTTGACATTTGCCATCTTGAAATTTGTTATTTTTGACATTTTTCATGGTGACACTTTTCATTTTTGACATTTAGCATTGTGACATTTGTCATTTGACATCTTTGACATTTGCCATCTTGAAATTTGTCATTTTTGACATTTTTCATGGTGACACTTTTCATTTTTGACATTTAGCATTGTGACATTTGTCATTTGACATCTTTGACATTTGCTATCTTGAAATTTGTCATTTTTGACATTTTTCATGATGACACTTTTCATTTTTGACATTTAGCATTGTGATATTTGTCATTTGACTTCTTTGACATTTGCCATCTTGAAATTTGTTATTTTTAACATTTTTCATGGTGACACTTTTCATTTTTGACATTTAGCATTGTGACATTTTTCATTTGACATCTTTGACATTTGCCATCTTGAAATTTGTCATTTTTGACATTTAGCATTGTGCCATTTGTCATTTGACATCTTGGACATTTTCCATCTTGAAATTTGTCATTTTTGACATTTTTCATGGTGACACTTTCCATTTTTGACTTTTAGCATTGTGACATTTGTCATTTGACATCTTTGACATTTGCCATCTTGAAATTTGTTATTTTTGATATTTTCATGGTGACGCTTTTCATTTTTGACATTTAGCATTGTGACATTTGTCATTTGACATCTTTGACATTTGCCATCTTGAAATTTGTCATTTTTGACATTTTTCATGGTGACACTTTTCATTTTTGACATTTAGCATTGTGACATTTGTCATTTGACATCTTTGACATTTGCCATCTTGAAATTTGTTATTTTTGACATTTTTCATGGTGACACTTTTCATTTTTGACATTTAGCATTGTGACATTTGTCATTTGACATCTTGGACATTTGCCATCTTGAAATTTGTCATTTTTGACATTTTTCATGGTTACACTTATTATTTTTGACATTTAGCATTGTGACATTTGTCAGTTTTGACATCTTTGACATTTGCCATTTTGAAATTTGTTATTTTTGACATTTTTTATGGTGACACTTTTCATTTTTGACATTTAGCATTGTGACATTTGTCATTTGACATCTTTGACATTTGCCATCTTGAAATTTGTCATTTTTGACATTTTTTATGGTGACACTTTTCATTTTTGACATTTAGCATTGTGACATTTGTCATTTGACATCTTTGACATTTGCCATCTTGA
The DNA here is from genome assembly GCA_964028335.1 of Altica lythri. Taxonomy (NCBI): domain Eukaryota; kingdom Metazoa; phylum Arthropoda; class Insecta; order Coleoptera; family Chrysomelidae; genus Altica; species Altica lythri. The sequence continues at coordinate 7,560,951 of OZ034800.1, read as the reverse complement.
AATTTGTCATTTTTGACATTTAGCATTGTGACATTTGTCATTTGACATCTTGGACATTTGCCATCTTGAAATTTGTTATTTTTGACATTTTTCATGGTGACACTTATCATTTTTGACATTTAGCATTGTGAAATTTGTCATTTGACATCTTTGACATTTGCCATCTTGAAATTTGTTATTTTTGACATTTTTCTTGGTGACACTTTTCATTTTTGACATTTGTCATTTGACATCTTTGACATTTGCCATCTTGAAATTTGTCATTTTTGACATTTAGCATTGTGACATTTGTCATTTGACATCTTGGACATTTGCCATCTTGAAATTTGTCATTTTTCATGGTGACACTTATCATTTTTGACATTTAGCATTGTGACATTTGTCAGTTTTGACATTTGCCATCTTGAAATTTGTCATTTTTGACATATTTTATGGTGACACTTTTCAATTTTGACATTTAGCATTGTGACATTTGTCATTTGACATCTTTGACATTTGTCATCTTGAAATTTGTTATTTTTGACATTTTTCATGGTGATACTTTTCATTTTTGACATTTAGCATTGTGACATTTGTCATTTGACATCTTGGACATTTGCCATCTTGAAATTTGTCATTTTTCATGGTGACACTTATCATTTTTGACATTTAGCATTGTGACATTTGTCAGTTTTGACATTTGCCATCTTGAAATTTGTCATTTTTGACATATTTTATGGTGACACTTTTCATTTTTGACATTTAGCATTGTGACATTTGTCATTTGACATCTTTGACATTTTCCATCTTAAAATTTGTTATTTTTGACATTTTTCATGGTGACACTTTTCATTTTTGACATTTAGCATTGTGACATTTGTCATTTGACATCTTTGACATTTGCCATCTTGAAATTTGTCATTTTTGACATTTAGCATTGTGACATTTGTCATTTGACATCTTGGACATTTGCCATCTTGAAATTTGTCATTTTTGACATTTTTCATGGTGACACTTATCATTTTTGACATTTAGCATTATGACATTTGTCAGTTTTGACATTTGCCATTTTAAAACTTGTCATTTTTGACATTTTTCATGGTGACACTTCTCATTTTTGACATTTAGCATTGTGACATTTGTCATTTGACATCTTTGACATTTGCCATCTTGAAATTTGTTATTTTTGACATTTTTCATGGTGACACTTTTCATTTTTGACATTTAGCATTGTGACATTTGTCATTTGACATCTTTGACATTTGCCATCTTAAAATTTGTCATTTTTGACATTTTTCATGGTGACACTTTTCATTTTTGACATTTAGCATTGTGACATTTGTCATTTGACATCTTTGACATTTGTCATCTTGAAATTTGTTATTTTTGACATTTTTCATGGTGACACTTTTCATTTTTGACATTTAGCATTGTGACATTTGTCATTTGACATCTTTGACATTTGCCATCTTGAAATTTGTCCCATTTTTGACATTTTTCATGATGACACTTTTCATTTTTGACATTTAGCATTGTGATATTTGTCATTTGACATCTTTGACATTTGCCATCTTGAAATTTGTTATTTTTGACATTTTTCATGGTGACACTTTTCATTTTTGACATTTAGCATTGTGACATTTTTCATTTGACATCTTTGACATTTGCCATCTTGAAATTTGTCATTTTTGACATTTAGCATTGTGACATTTGTCATTTGACATCTTGGACATTTGCCATCTTGAAATTTGTCATTTTTGACATTTTTCATGGTGACACTTATTATTTTTGACATTTAGCATTGTGACATTTGTCAGTTTTGACATTTGCCATCTTGAAATTTGTCATTTTTGACATTTTTCATGGTGACACTTTTCATTTTTGACTTTTAGCATTGTGACATTTGTCATTTGACATCTTTGACATTTGCCATCTTGAAATTTGTTATTTTTGACATTTTTCATGGTGACACTTTTCATTTTTGACATTTAGCATTGTGACATTTGTCATTTGACATCTTTGACATTTGCCATCTTGAAATTTGTCATTTTTGACATTTTTCATGGTGACACTTTTCATTTTTGACATTTAGCATTGTGACATTTGTCATTTGACATCTTTGACATTTACCATCTTGAAATTTGTCATTTTTGACATTAAGCATTGTGACATTTGTCATTTGACATCGTGGACATTTGCCATCTTGAAATTTGTCATTTTTGACATTTTTCATGGTGACACTTATCATTTTTGACATTTAGCATTATGACATTTGTCAGTTTTGACATTTGCCATCTTAAAATTTGTCATTTTTGACATTTTTCATGGTGACACTTTTCATTTTTGACATTTAGCATTGTGACATTTGTCATTTGACATCTTTGACATTTGCCATCTTGAAATTTGTTATTTTTGACATTTTTTATGGTGACACTTTTCATTTTTGACATTTAGCATTGTGACATTTGTCATTTGACATCTTGGAGATTTGCCATCTTGAAATTTGTCATTTTTGACATTTTTCATGGTGACACTTATCATTTTTGACATTTAGCATTATGACATTTGTCAGTTTTGACAGTTGCCATCTTAAAATTTGTCATTTTTGACATTTTTCATGGTGACACTTTTCATTTTTGACTTTTAGCATTGTGACATTTGTCATTTGACATCTTTGACATTTGCCATCTTGAAATTTGTTATTTTTGACATTTTTCATGGTGACACTTTTCATTTTTGACATTTAGCATTGTGACATTTGTCATTTGACATCTTTGACATTTGCCATCTTGAAATTTGTCATTTTTGACATTTTTCATGGTGACACTTTTCATTTTTGACATTTAGCATTGTGACATTTGTCATTTGACATCTTTGACATTTGCTATCTTGAAATTTGTCATTTTTGACATTTTTCATGATGACACTTTTCATTTTTGACATTTAGCATTGTGATATTTGTCATTTGACTTCTTTGACATTTGCCATCTTGAAATTTGTTATTTTTGACATTTTTCAGAGTGACACTTTTCATTTTTGACATTTAGCATTGTGACATTTTTCATTTGACATCTTTGACATTTGCCATCTTGAAATTTGTCATTTTTGACATTCAGCATTGTGACATTTGTCATTTGACATCTTGGACATTTTCCATCTTGAAATTTGTCATTTTTGACATTTTTCATGGTGACACTTATTATTTTTGACATTTAGCATTGTGACATTTGTCAGTTTTGACATTTGCCATCTTGAAATTTGTCATTTTTGACATTTTTCATGGTGACACTTTTCATTTTTGACTTTTAGCATTGTGACATTTGTCATTTGACATCTTTGACATTTGCCATCTTGAAATTTGTTATTTTTGACATTTTTCATGGTGACACTTTTCATTTTTGACATTTAGCATTGTGACATTTGTCATTTGACATCTTTGACATTTGCCATCTTGAAATTTGTCATTTTTGACATTTTTCATGATGACACTTTTCATTTTTGACATTTAGCATTGTGATATTTGTCATTTGACATCTTTGACATTTGCCATCTTGAAATTTGTTATTTTTGACATTTTTCATGGTGACACTTTTCATTTTTGACATTTAGCATTGTGACATTTTTCATTTGACATCTTTGACATTTGCCATCTTGAAATTTGTCATTTTTGACATTTAGCATTGTGACATTTGTCATTTGACATCTTGGACATTTGCCATCTTGAAATTTGTCATTTTTGACATTTTCCATGGTGACACTTATTATTTTTGACATTTAGCATTGTGACATTTGTCAGTTTTGACATTTGCCATCTTGAAATTTGTCATTTTTGACATTTTTCATGGTGACACTTTTCATTTTTGACTTTTAGCATTGTGAAATTTGTCATTTGACATCTTTGACATTTGCCATCTTGAAATTTGTTATTTTTGACATTTTTCATGGTGACACTTTTCATTTTTGACATTTAGCATTGTGACATTTGTCATTTGACATCTTTGACATTTGCCATCTTGAAATTTGTCATTTTTGACATTTTTCATGGTGACACTTTTCATTTTTGACATTTAGCATTGTGACATTTGTCATTTGACATCTTTGACATTTGCTATCTTGAAATTTGTCATTTTTGACATTTTTCATGATGACACTTTTCATTTTTGACATTTAGCATTGTGATATTTGTCATTTGACTTCTTTGACATTTGCCATCTTGAAATTTGTTATTTTTAACATTTTTCATGGTGACACTTTTCATTTTTGACATTTAGCATTGTGACATTTTTCATTTGACATCTTTGACATTTGCCATCTTGAAATTTGTCATTTTTGACATTTAGCATTGTGACATTTGTCATTTGACATCTTGGACATTTTCCATCTTGAAATTTGTCATTTTTGACATTTTTCATGGTGACTCTTATTATTTTTGACATTTAGCATTGTGACATTTGTCAGTTTTGACATTTGCCATCTTGAAATTTGTCATTTTTGACATTTTTCATGGTGACACTTTTCATTTTTGACTTTTAGCATTGTGACATTTGTCATTTGACATCTTTGACATTTGCCATCTTGAAATTTGTTATTTTTGACATTTTTCATGGTGACACTTTTCATTTTTGACATTTAGCATTGTGACATTTGTCATTTGACATCTTTGACATTTGCCATCTTAAAATTTGTCATTTTTGACATTTTTCATGGTGACACTTTTCATTTTTGACATTTAGCATTGTGACATTTGTCATTTGACATCTTTGACATTTGCCATCTTGAAATTTGTTATTTTTGACATTTTTCATGGTGACACTTTTCATTTTTGACATTTAGCATTGTGACATTTGTCATTTGACATCTTGGACATTTGCCATCTTGAAATTTGTCATTTTTGACATTTTTCATGGTGACACTTATCATTTTTGACATTTAGCATTGTGACATTTGTCAGTTTTGACATCTTTGACATTTGCCATCTTGAAATTTGTTATTTTTGACATTTTTTATGGTGACACTTTTCATTTTTGACATTTAGCATTGTGACATTTGTCATTTGACATCTTTGACATTTGCCATCTTGAAATTTGTCATTTTTGACATTTTTTATGGTGACACTTTTCATTTTTGACATTTAGCATTGTGACATTTGTCATTTGACATCTTTGACATTTGCCATCTTGAAATTTGTCATTTTTGACATTTAGCATTGTGACATTTGTCATTTGACATCTTGGACATTTGCCATCTTGAAATTTGTTATTTTTGACATTTTTCATGGTGACACTTATCATTTTTGACATTTAGCATTGTGAAATTTGTCATTTGACATCTTTGACATTTGCCATCTTGAAATTTGTTATTTTTGACATTTTTCTTGGTGACACTTTTCATTTTTGACATTTAGCATTGTGACATTTGTCATTTGACATCTTTGACATTTGCCATCTTGAAATTTGTCATTTTTGACATTTTTCATGGTGACACTTATCATTTTTGACATTTAGCATTGTGACATTTGTCAGTTTTGACATTTGCCATCTTGAAATTTGTCATTTTTGACATTTTTCATGGTGACACTTTTCATTTTTGACATTTAGCATTGTGACATTTGTCATTTGACATCTTTGACATTTGCCATCTTGAAATTTGTTATTTTTGACATTTTTCATTGTGACACTTTTCATTTTTGACATTTAGCATTGTGACATTTGTCATTTGACATCTTTGACATTTGCCATCTTGAAATTTGTCATTTTTGACATTTTTCATGGTGACACTTTTCATTTTTGACATTTAGCATTGTGACATTTGTCATTTGACATCTTTGACATTTGCCATCTTGAAATTTGTCATTTTTGACATTTGTCATTTGACATCTTGGACATTTGCCATCTTGAAATTTGTCATTTTTGACATTTTTCATGGTGACACTTATCATTTTTGACATTTAGCATTATGACATTTGTCAGTTTTGACATTTGCCATTTTAAAATTTGTCATTTTTGACATTTTTCATGGTGACACTTTTCATTTTTGACATTTAGCATTGTGACATTTGTCATTTGACATCTTTGACATTTGCCATCTTGAAATTTGTTATTTTTGACATTTTTCATGGTGACACTTTTCATTTTTGACATTTAGCATTGTGACATTTGTCATTTGACATCTTTGACATTTGCCATCTTAAAATTTGTCATTTTTGACATTTTTCATGGTGACACTTTTCATTTTTGACATTTAGCATTGTGACATTTGTCATTTGACATCTTTGACATTTGCCATCTTGAAATTTGTTATTTTTGACATTTTTCATGGTGACACTTTTCATTTTTGACATTTAGCATTGTGACATTTGACATCTTTGACATTTGCCATCTTGAAATTTGTCATTTTTGACATTTTTCATGATGACACTTTTCATTTTTGACATTTAGCGTTGTGATATTTGTCATTTGACATCTTTGACATTTGCCATCTTGAAATTTGTTATTTTTGACATTTTTCATTTTTGACATTTAGCATTGTGACATTTTTCATTTGACATCTTTGACATTTGGCATCTTGAAATTTGTCATTTTTGACATTTAGCATTGTGACATTTGTCATTTGACATCTTGGACATTTGCCATCTTGAAATTTGTCATTTTTGACATTTTTCATGGTGACACTTATTATTTTTGACATTTAGCATTGTGACATTTGTCAGTTTTGACATTTGCCATCTTGAAATTTGTCATTTTTAACATTTTTCATGGTGACACTTTTCATTTTTGACTTTTAGCATTGTGACATTTGTCATTTGACATCTTTGACATTTGCCATCTTGAAATTTGTTATTTTTGACATTTTTCATGGTGACACTTTTCATTTTTGACATTTAGCATTGTGACATTTGTCATTTGACATCTTTGACATTTGCCATCTTGAAATTTGTCATTTTTGACATTTTTCATGGTGACACTTTTCATTTTTGACATTTAGCATTGTGACATTTGTCATTTGACATCTTTGACATTTACCATCTTGAAATTTGTCATTTTTGACATTAAGCATTGTGACATTTGTCATTTGACATCGTGGACATTTGCCATCTTGAAATTTGTCATTTTTGACATTTTTCATGGTGACACTTATCATTTTTGACATTTAGCATTATGACATTTGTCAGTTTTGACATTTGCCATCTTAAAATTTGTCATTTTTGACAATTTTTCATGGTGACACTTTTCATTTTTGACATTTAGCATTGTTACATTTGTCATTTGACATCTTTGACATTTGCCATCTTGAAATTTGTTATTTTTGACATTTTTTATGGTGACACTTTTCATTTTTTACATTTAGCATTGTGACATTTGTCATTTGACATCTTGGACATTTGCCATCTTGAAATTTGTCATTTTTGACATTTTTCATGGTGACACTTATCATTTTTGACATTTAGCATTATGACATTTGTCAGTTTTGACATTTGCCATCTTAAAATTTGTCATTTTTGACATTTTTCATGGTGACACTTTTCATTTTTGACATTTAGCATTGTGACATTTGTCATTTGACATCTTTGACATTTGCCATCTTGAAATTTGTTATTTTTGACATTTTTCAGGGTGACACTTTTCATTTTTGACATTTAGCATTGTGACATTTGTCATTTGACATCTTTGACATTTGCCATCTTGAAATTTGTCATTTTTGACATTTTTCATGATGACACTTTTCATTTTTGACATTTAGCATTGTGATATTTGTCATTTGACATCTTTGACATTTGCCATCTTGAAATTTGTTATTATTGACATTTTTCATGGTGACACTTTTCATTTTTGACATTTAGCATTGTGACATTTTTCATTTGACATCTTTGACATTTGCCATCTTGAAATTTGTCATTTTTGACATTTAGCATTGTGACATTTGTCATTTGACATCTTGGACATTTGCCATCTTGAAATTTGTCATTTTTGACATTTTTCATGGTGACACTTATTATTTTTGACATTTAGCATTGTGACATTTGTCAGTTTTGACATTTGCCATCTTGAAATTTGTCATTTTTGACATTTTTCATGGTGACACTTTTCATTTTTGACATTTAGCATTGTGACATTTGTCATTTGACATCTTTGACATTTGCCATCTTGAAATTTGTCATTTTTGACATTTTTCATGATGACACTTTTCATTTTTGACATTTAGCATTGTGATATTTGTCATTTGACATCTTTGACATTTGCCATCTTGAAATTTGTTATTATTGACATTTTTCATGGTGACACTTTTCATTTTTGACATTTAGCATTGTGACATTTTTCATTTGACATCTTTGACATTTGCCATCTTGAAATTTGTCATTTTTGACATTTAGCATTGTGACATTTGTCATTTGACATCTTGGACATTTGCCATCTTGAAATTTGTCATTTTTGACATTTTTCATGGTGACACTTATTATTTTTGACATTTAGCATTGTGACATTTGTCAGTTTTGACATTTGCCATCTTGAAATTTGTTATTTTTGACATTTTTCATGGTGACACTTTTCATTTTTGACATTTAGCATTGTGACATTTGTCATTTGACATCTTTGACATTTGCCATCTTGAAATTTGTCATTTTTGACATTTTTCATGGTGACACTTTTCATTTTTGACATTTAGCATTGTGACATTTGTCATTTGACATCTTTGACATTTGCCATCTTAAAATTTGTCATTTTTGACATTTAGCATTGTGACATTTGTCATTTGACATCTTGGACATTTGCCATCTTGAAATTTGTCATTTTTGACATTTTTCATGGTGACACTTATCATTTTTGACATTTAGCATTATGACATTTGTCAGTTTTGACATTTGCCATCTTAAAATTTGTCATTTTTGACAATTTTCATGGTGACACTTTTCATTTTTGACATTTAGCATTGTGACATTTGTCATTTGACATCTTTGACATTTGCCATCTTGAAATTTGTTATTTTTGACATTTTTCATGGTGACACTTTTCATTTTTGACATTTAGCATTGTGACATTTGTCATTTGACATCTTTGACATTTGCCATCTTAAAATTTGTCATTTTTGACATTTTTTATGGTGACACTTTTCATTTTTGACATTTAGCATTGTGACATTTGTCATTTGACATCTTTGACATTTGCCATCTTGAAATTTGTTATTTTTGACATTTTTCATGTTGACACTTTTCATTTTTGACATTTAGCATTGTGACATTTGTCATTTGACATCTTTGACATTTGCCATCTTGAAATTTGTCATTTTTGACATTTTTCATGGTGACACTTTTCATTTTTGACATTTAGCATTGTGACATTTGTCATTTGACATCTTTGACATTTGCCATCTTGAAATTTGTTATTTTTGACATTTTTCATGGTGACACTTTTCATTTTTGACATTTAGCATTGTGACATTTGTCATTTGACATCTTTGACATTTGCCATCTTGAAATTTGTCATTTTTGACATTTTTCATGGTGACACTTTTCATTTTTGACATTTAGCATTGTGACATTTGTCATTTGACATCTTTGACATTTGCCATCTTGAAATTTGTCATTTTTGACATTTAGCATTGTGACATTTGTCATTTGACATCTTGGACATTTGCCATCTTGAAATTTGTTATTTTTGACATTTTTCATGGTGACACTTTTCATTTTTGACATTTAGCATTGTGACATTTGTCATTTGACATCTTTGACATTTGCCATCTTGAAATTTGTCATTTTTGACATTTTTCATGGTGACACTTTTCATTTTTGACATTTAGCATTGTGACATTTGTCATTTGACATCTTTGACATTTGCCATCTTGAAATTTGTTATTTTTGACATTTTTCATGGTGACACTTTTCATTTTTGACATTTAGCATTGTGACATTTGTCATTTGACATCTCTGACATTTGCCATCTTGAAATTTGTTATTTTTAACATTTTTCATGGTGACACTTTTCATTTTTGACATTTAGCATTGTGACATTTTTCATTTGACATCTTTGACATTTGCCATTTTGAAATTTGTCATTTTTGACATTTAGCATTGTGACATTTGTCATTTGACATCTTTGACATTTGCCATCTTGAAATTTGTCATTTTTGACATTTTTCATGGTGACACTTTTCATTTTTGACATTTAGCATTGTGACATTTGTCATTTGACATCTTTGACATTTGCCATCTTGAAATTTGTTATTTTTGACATTTTTCATGGTGACACTTTTCATTTTTGACATTTAGCATTGTGACATTTGTCATTTGACATCTCTGACATTTGCCATCTTGAAATTTGTTATTTTTAACATTTTTCATGGTGACACTTTTCATTTTTTACATTTAGCATTGTGACATTTGTCATTTGACATCTTGGACATTTGCCATCTTGAAATTTGTCATTTTTGACATTTTTCATGGTGACACTTATCATTTTTGACATTTAGCATTATGACATTTGTCAGTTTTGACATTTGCCATCTTAAAATTTGTCATTTTTGACATTTTTCATGGTGACACTTTTCATTTTTGACATTTAGCATTGTGACATTTGTCATTTGACATCTTTGACATTTGCCATCTTGAAATTTGTTATTTTTGACATTTTTCAGGGTGACACTTTTCATTTTTGACATTTAGCATTGTGACATTTGTCATTTGACATCTTTGACATTTGCCATCTTGAAATTTGTCATTTTTGACATTTTTCATGATGACACTTTTCATTTTTGACATTTAGCATTGTGATATTTGTCATTTGACATCTTTGACATTTGCCATCTTGAAATTTGTTATTATTGACATTTTTCATGGTGACACTTTTCATTTTTGACATTTAGCATTGTGACATTTTTCATTTGACATCTTTGACATTTGCCATCTTGAAATTTGTCATTTTTGACATTTAGCATTGTGACATTTGTCATTTGACATCTTGGACATTTGCCATCTTGAAATTTGTCATTTTTGACATTTTTCATGGTGACACTTATTATTTTTGACATTTAGCATTGTGACATTTGTCAGTTTTGACATTTGCCATCTTGAAATTTGTCATTTTTGACATTTTTCATGGTGACACTTTTCATTTTTGACATTTAGCATTGTGACATTTGTCATTTGACATCTTTGACATTTGCCATCTTGAAATTTGTCATTTTTGACATTTTTCATGATGACACTTTTCATTTTTGACATTTAGCATTGTGATATTTGTCATTTGACATCTTTGACATTTGCCATCTTGAAATTTGTTATTATTGACATTTTTCATGGTGACACTTTTCATTTTTGACATTTAGCATTGTGACATTTTTCATTTGACATCTTTGACATTTGCCATCTTGAAATTTGTCATTTTTGACATTTAGCATTGTGACATTTGTCATTTGACATCTTGGACATTTGCCATCTTGAAATTTGTCATTTTTGACATTTTTCATGGTGACACTTATTATTTTTGACATTTAGCATTGTGACATTTGTCAGTTTTGACATTTGCCATCTTGAAATTTGTTATTTTTGACATTTTTCATGGTGACACTTTTCATTTTTGACATTTAGCATTGTGACATTTGTCATTTGACATCTTTGACATTTGCCATCTTGAAATTTGTCATTTTTGACATTTTTCATGGTGACACTTTTCATTTTTGACATTTAGCATTGTGACATTTGTCATTTGACATCTTTGACATTTGCCATCTTGAAATTTGTCATTTTTGACATTTAGCATTGTGACATTTGTCATTTGACATCTTGGACATTTGCCATCTTGAAATTTGTCATTTTTGACATTTTTCATGGTGACACTTATCATTTTTGACATTTAGCATTATGACATTTGTCAGTTTTGACATTTGCCATCTTAAAATTTGTCATTTTTGACAATTTTCATGGTGACACTTTTCATTTTTGACATTTAGCATTGTGACATTTGTCATTTGACATCTTTGACATTTGCCATCTTGAAATTTGTTATTTTTGACATTTTTCATGGTGACACTTTTCATTTTTGACATTTAGCATTGTGACATTTGTCATTTGACATCTTTGACATTTGCCATCTTAAAATTTGTCATTTTTGACATTTTTTATGGTGACACTTTTCATTTTTGACATTTAGCATTGTGACATTTGTCATTTGACATCTTTGACATTTGCCATCTTGAAATTTGTTATTTTTGACATTTTTCATGTTGACACTTTTCATTTTTGACATTTAGCATTGTGACATTTGTCATTTGACATCTTTGACATTTGCCATCTTGAAATTTGTCATTTTTGACATTTTTCATGGTGACACTTTTCATTTTTGACATTTAGCATTGTGACATTTGTCATTTGACATCTTTGACATTTGCCATCTTGAAATTTGTTATTTTTGACATTTTTCATGGTGACACTTTTCATTTTTGACATTTAGCATTGTGACATTTGTCATTTGACATCTTTGACATTTGCCATCTTGAAATTTGTCATTTTTGACATTTTTCATGGTGACACTTTTCATTTTTGACATTTAGCATTGTGACATTTGTCATTTGACATCTTTGACATTTGCCATCTTGAAATTTGTCATTTTTGACATTTAGCATTGTGACATTTGTCATTTGACATCTTGGACATTTGCCATCTTGAAATTTGTTATTTTTGACATTTTTCATGGTGACACTTTTCATTTTTGACATTTAGCATTGTGACATTTGTCATTTGACATCTTTGACATTTGCCATCTTGAAATTTGTCATTTTTGACATTTTTCATGGTGACACTTTTCATTTTTGACATTTAGCATTGTGACATTTGTCATTTGACATCTTTGACATTTGCCATCTTGAAATTTGTTATTTTTGACATTTTTCATGGTGACACTTTTCATTTTTGACATTTAGCATTGTGACATTTGTCATTTGACATCTCTGACATTTGCCATCTTGAAATTTGTTATTTTTAACATTTTTCATGGTGACACTTTTCATTTTTGACATTTAGCATTGTGACATTTTTCATTTGACATCTTTGACATTTGCCATTTTGAAATTTGTCATTTTTGACATTTAGCATTGTGACATTTGTCATTTGACATCTTGGACATTTGCCATCTTGAAGTTTGTCATTTTTGACATTTTTCATGGTGACACTTATCATTTTTGACATTTAGCATTGTGACATTTGTCAGTTTTGACATTTGCCATCTTGAAATTTGTCATTTTTGACATTTTTCATGGTGACACTTTTCATTTTTGACTTTTAGCATTGTGACATTTGTCATTTGACATCTTTGACATTTGCCATCTTGAAATTTGTTATTTTTGACATTTTTCAGGGTGACACTTTTCATTTTTGACATTTAGCATTGTGACATTTGTCATTTGACATCTTTGACATTTGCCATCTTGAAATTTGTCATTTTTGACATTTTTCATGGTGACACTTTTCATTTTTGACATTTAGCATGGTGACATTTGTCATTTGACATCTTTGACATTTGCCATCTTGAAATTTGTTATTTTTGACATTTTTCATGGTGACACTTTTCATTTTTGACATTTAGCATTGTGACATTTGTCATTTGACATCTTGGACATTTGCCATCTTGAAATTTGTCATTTTTGACATTTTTCATGGTGACACTTATCATTTTTGACATTTAGCATTGTGACATTTGTCAGTTTTGACATCTTTGACATTTGCCATCTTAAAATTTGTTATTTTTGACATTTTTCATGGTGACACTTTTCATTTTTGACATTTAGCATTGTGACATTTGTCATTTGACATCTTTGACATTTGCCATCTTGAAATTTGTCATTTTTGACATTTTTCATGGTGACACTTTTCATTTTTGACATTTAGCATTGTGACATTTGTCATTTGACATCTTTGACATTTGCCATCTTGAAATTTGTTATTTTTGACATTTTTCATGGTGACACTTTTCATTTTTGACATTTAGCATTGTGACATTTGTCATTTGACATCTTTGACATTTGCCATCTTGAAATTTGTCATTTTTGACATTTTTCATGGTGACACTTTTCATTTTTGACATTTAGCATTGTGACATTTGTCATTTGACATCTTTGACATTTGCCATCTTGAAATTTGTCATTTTTGACATTTAGCATTGTGACATTTGTCATTTGACATCTTGGACATTTGCCATCTTGAAATTTGTCATTTTTGACATTTTTCATGGTGACACTTATCATTTTTGACATTTAGCATTATGACATTTGTCAGTTTTGACATTTGCCATCTTAAAATTTGTCATTTTTGACAATTTTCATGGTGACACTTTTCATTTTTGACATTTAGCATTGTGACATTTGTCATTTGACATCTTTGACATTTGCCATCTTGAAATTTGTTATTTTTGACATTTTTCATGGTGACACTTTTCATTTTTGACATTTAGCATTGTGACATTTGTCATTTGACATCTTTGACATTTGCCATCTTAAAATTTGTCATTTTTGACATTTTTCATGGTGACACTTTTCATTTTTGACATTTAGCATTGTGACATTTGTCATTTGACATCTTTGACATTTGCCATCTTGAAATTTGTTATTTTTGACATTTTTCATGTTGACACTTTTCATTTTTGACATTTAGCATTGTGACATTTGTCATTTGACATCTTTGACATTTGCCATCTTGAAATTTGTCATTTTTGACATTTTTCATGGTGACACTTTTCATTTTTGACATTTAGCATTGTGACATTTGTCATTTGACATCTTTGACATTTGCCATCTTGAAATTTGTTATTTTTGACATTTTTCATGGTGACACTTTTCATTTTTGACATTTAGCATTGTGACATTTGTCATTTGACATCTTTGACATTTGCCATCTTGAAATTTGTCATTTTTGACATTTTTCATGGTGACACTTTTCATTTTTGACATTTAGCATTGTGACATTTGTCATTTGACATCTTTGACATTTGCCATCTTGAAATTTGTCATTTTTGACATTTAGCATTGTGACATTTGTCATTTGACATCTTGGACATTTGCCATCTTGAAATTTGTCATTTTTGACATTTTTCATGGTGACACTTATCATTTTTGACATTTAGCATTATGACATTTGTCAGTTTTGACATTTGCCATCTTAAAATTTGTCATTTTTGACATTTTTCATGGTGACACTTTTCATTTTTGACATTTAGCATTGTGACATTTGTCATTTGACATCTTTGACATTTGCCATCTTGAAATTTGTTATTTTTGACATTTTTCATGGTGACACTTTTCATTTTTGACATTTAGCATTGTGACATTTGTCATTTGACATCTTTGACATTTGCCATCTTGAAATTTGTCATTTTTGACATTTTTCATGGTGACACTTTTCATTTTTGACATTTAGCATTGTGACATTTGTCATTTGACATCTTTGACATTTGCCATCTTGAAATTTGTTATTTTTGACATTTTTCATGGTGACACTTTTCATTTTTGACATTTAGCATTGTGACATTTGTCATTTGACATCTTTGACATTTGCCATCTTGAAATTTGTCATTTTTGACATTTTTCATGATGACACTTTTCATTTTTGACATTAAGCATTGTGATATTTGTCATTTGACATCTTTGACATTTGCCATCTTGAAATTTGTTATTTTTAACATTTTTCATGGTGACACTTTTCATTTTTGACATTTAGCATTGTGACATTTTTCATTTGACATCTTTGACATTTGCCATTTTGAAATTTGTCATTTTTGACATTTAGCATTGTGACATTTGTCATTTGACATCTTGGACATTTGCCATCTTGAAGTTTGTCATTTTTGACATTTTTCATGGTGACACTTATCATTTTTGACATTTAGCATTGTGACATTTGTCAGTTTTGACATTTGCCATCTTGAAATTTGTCATTTTTGACATTTTTCATGGTGACACTTTTCATTTTTGACTTTTAGCATTGTGACATTTGTCATTTGACATCTTTGACATTTGCCATCTTGAAATTTGTTATTTTTGACATTTTTCATGGTGACACTTTTCATTTTTGACATTTAGCATTGTGACATTTGTCATTTGACATCTTTGACATTTGCCATCTTGAAATTTGTCATTTTTGACATTTTTCATGGTGACACTTTTCATTTTTGACATTTAGCATTGTGACATTTGTCATTTGACATCTTTGACATTTGCCATCTTGAAATTTGTCATTTTTGACATTAAGCATTGTGACATTTGTCATTTGACATCGTGGACATTTGCCATCTTGAAATTTGTCATTTTTGACATTTTTCATGGTGACACTTATCATTTTTGACATTTAGCATTATGACATTTGTCAGTTTTGACATTTGCCATCTTAAAATTTGTCATTTTTGACATTTTTCATGGTGACACTTTTCATTTTTGACATTTAGCATTGTGACATTTGTCATTTGACATCTTTGACATTTGCCATCTTGAAATTTGTCATTTTTGACATTTAGCATTGTGACATTTGTCATTTGACATCTAGGACATTTGCCATCTTGAAATTTGTCATTTTTGACATTTTTTATGGTGACACTTATCATTTTTGACATTTAGCATTGTGACATTTGTCATTTGACATCTTGGACATTTGCCATCTTGAAATTTGTCATTTTTGATATTTTTCATGGTGACACTTATCATTTTTGACATTTAGCATTGTGACATTTGTCAGTTTTGACATCTTTGACATTTGCCATCTTGAAATTTGTTATTTTTGACATTTTTCATGGTGACACTTTACATTTTTGACATTTAGCATTGTGACATTTGTCATTTGACATCTTTGACATTTGCCATCTTGAAATTTGTCATTTTTGACATTTTTCATGGTGACACTTTTCATTTTTGACATTTAGCATTGTGACATTTGTCATTTGACATCTTTGACATTTGCCATCTTGAAATTTGTCATTTTTGACATTTAGCATTGTGACATTTGTCATTTGACATCTAGGACATTTGCCATCTTGAAATTTGTCATTTTTGACATTTTTTATGGTGACACTTATCATTTTTGACATTTAGCATTGTGACATTTGTCAGTTTTGACATTTGCCATCTTGTAATTTTTCATTTTTGACATTTTTCATGGTGACACTTTTCATTTTTGACATTTAGCATTGTGACATTTGTCATTTGACATCTTTGACATTTGCTATCTTGAAATTTGTTATTTTTGACATTTTTCATGGTGACCCTTTTCATTTGTGACATTTAGCATTGTGACATTTGTCATTTGACATCTTTGACATTTGCCATCTTAATATTTGTCATTTTTGACATTTTTCATGGTGACACTTTTCATTTTTGACATTTAGCATTGTGATATTTGTCATTTGACATCTTTGACATTTGCCATCTTGAAATTTGTTATTTTTGACATTTTTCATGGTGACACTTTTCATTTTTGACATTTAGCATTGTGACATTTGTCATTTGACATCTTTGACATTTGCCATCTTGAAATTTGTCATTTTTGACATTTTTCATGGTGACACTTTTCATTTTTGACATTTAGCATTGTGACATTTGTCATTTGACATCTTTGACATTTGCCATCTTGAAATTTGTCATTTTTGACATTTAGCATTGTGATATTTGTCATTTGACATCTTTGATATTTGCCATCTTGAAATTTGTTATTTTTGACATTTTTTATGGTGACACTTTTCATTTTTGACATTTAGCATTGTGACATTTGTCATTTGACATCTTTGACATTTGCCATCTTGAAATTTGTCATTTTTGACATTTTTCATGGTGACACTTTTCATTTGTTACATTTAGCATTGTGACATTTGTCATTTGACATCTTTGACATTTGCCATCTTAAAATTTGTCATTTTTGACATTTTTCATGGTGACACTTTTCATTTTTGACATTTAGCATTGTGATATTTGTCATTTGACATCTTTGACATTTGCCATCTTGAAATTTGTTATTTTTGACATTTTTCATGGTGACACTTTTCATTTTTGACATTTAGCATTGTGACATTTGTCATTTGACATCTTTGACATTTGCCATCTTGAAATTTGTCATTTTTGACATTTTTCATGGTGACACTTTTCATTTTTGACATTTAGCATTGTGACATTTGTCATTTGACATCTTTGACATTTGCCATCTTGAAATTTGTCATTTTTGACATTTAGCATTGTGACATTTGTTATTTGACATCTTTGATATTTGCCATCTTAAAATTTGTCATTTTTGACATTTTTTATGGTGACACTTTTCATTTTTGACATTTAGCATTGTGACATTTGTCATTTGACATCTTTGACATTTGCCATCTTGAAATTTGTCATTTTTGACATTTTTCATGGTGACACTTTTCATTTTGGCATTTATCATTGTGACATTTGTCATTTGACATCTTTGACATTTGCCATCTTGAAATTTGTCATTATTGACATTTTTCATGGGGACACTTTTCATTTTTGACATTTAGCATTGTGACATTTGTCATTTGACATTTTTGACATTTGCCATCTTGAAATTTGTCATTTTTGATATTTTTCATGGTGACACTTTTCATTTTTGACATTTAGCATTGTGACATTTGTCATTTGACATCTTTGACATTTGCCATCTTGAAATTTGTCATTTTTGACATTTTTCATGGTGACACTTTTCATTTTTGACATTTAGCATTGTGACATTTGTCATTTGACATCTTGGACATTTGCCATCTTGAAATTTGTCATTTTTGACATTTTTCATGGTGACACTTATCATTTTTGACATTTAGCATTGTGACATTTGTCAGTTTTGACATCTTTGATATTTGCCATCTTGAAATTTGTCATTTTTGACATTTTTCATGGTGACACTTTTCATTTTTGACATTTAGCATTGTGACATTTGTTATTTGACATCTTTGACATTTGCCACCTTGAAATTTGTCATTTTTGACATTTTTCATGGTGACACTTTTCATTTTTGACATTTAGCATTGTGACATTTGTCATTTGACATCTTTGACATTTGCCATCTTGAAATTTGTTATTTTTGACATTTTTCATGTTGACACTTTTTATTTTTGACATTTAGCATTGTGTCATTTGTCATTTGACATCTTTGATATTTGCCATCTTGAAATTTGTCATTTTTGACATTTTTCATGGTGACACTTTTTATTTTTGACATTTAGCATTGTGACATTTGTCATTTGACATCTTTGACATTTGCCATCTTAAAATTTGTTATTTTTGACATTTTTCATGTTGACACTTTTTATTTTTGACATTTAGCATTGTGACATTTGTCATTTGACATTTTTGACATTTGCCATCTTAAAATTTGTCATTTTTGACATTTTTCATGGTGACACTTTTCATTTTTGACATTTAGCATCGTGACATTTGTCATTTGACATCTTTGACATTTGCCATCTTGAAATTTGTTATTTTTGACATTTTTCATGGTGACACTTTTCATTTTTGACATT
Source organism: Altica lythri (assembly GCA_964028335.1). Lineage (NCBI taxonomy): Eukaryota > Metazoa > Arthropoda > Insecta > Coleoptera > Chrysomelidae > Altica > Altica lythri. The sequence goes on along the minus strand of OZ034800.1, from coordinate 7,541,479 downwards.
TAGCATTGTGACATTTGTTATTTGACATCTTTGACATTTGCCATCTTGAAATTTGTCATTTTTGACATTTTTCATGGTGACACTTTTCATTTTTGACATTTAGCATTGTGACATTTGTCATTTGACATCTTTGACATTTGCCATCTTGAAATTTGTCATTTTTGACATTAAGCATTGTGACATTTGTCATTTGACATCTTTGATATTTGCCATCTTGAAATTTGTCATTTTTGACATTTTTCATAGTGACACTTTTCATTTTTGACATTTAGCATTGTGACATTTGTTATTTGACATCTTTGACATTTGCCATCTTGAAATTTGTCATTTTTAACATTTTTCATGGTGACACTTTTCATTTTTGACATTTAGCATTGTGACATTTGTCATTTGACATCTTTGACATTTGCCTTCTTGAAATTTGTCATTTTTGACATTTAGCATTGTGACATTTGTCATTTGACATCTTGGACATTTGCCATCTTGAAATTTGTCATTTTTGACATTTTTCATGGTGACACTTATCATTTTTGACATTTAGCATTGTGACATTTGTCAGTTTTGACATCTTTGATATTTGCCATCTTGAAATTTGTTATTTTTGACATTTTTCATGGTGACACTTTTCATTTTTGACATTTAGCATTGTGACATTTGTCATTTGACATCTTTGACATTTGCCATCTTGAAATTTGTCATTTTTGACATTTTTCATGGTGACACTTTACATTTTTGACATTTAGCATTGTGACATTTGTCATTTGACATCTTTGACATTTGCCATCTTGAAATTTGTTATTTTTGACATTTTTCATGGTGACACTTTTCATTTTTGACATTTAGCATTGTGACATTTGTCATTTGACATCTTTGATATTTGCCATCTTGAAATTTGTCTTTTTTGACATTTTTCATGGTGACACTTTTCATTTTTGACATTTAGCATTATGACATTTGTCATTTGACATCTTTGACATTTGCCATCTTGAAATTTGTCATTTTTGACATTTTTCACGGTGACACTTTGCATTTTTGACATTTAGCATTGTGACATTTGTCATTTGACATCTTAGACATTTGCCATCTTGAAATTTGTCATTTTTGACACTTTTCATTTTTGACATTTAGCATTGTGACATTTGTCATTTGACATCTTTGACATTTGCCATCTTGAAATTTGTCATTTTTGACATTTTTCATGGTGACACTTTTTATTTTTGACATTTAGCATTGTGACATTTGTCATTTGACATCTTGGACATTTGCCATCTTGAAATTTGTCATTTTTGACATTTTTCATGGTGACACTTATCATTTTTGACATTTAGCTTTGTGACATTTGTCAGTTTTGACATTTGCCATCTTGAAATTTGTCATTTTTGACATTTTTCATGGTGACACTTTTCATTTTTGACATTTAGCATTGTGACATTTGTCATTTGACATCTTTGACATTTGCCATCTTGAAATTTGTCATTTTTGACATTTTTCATGGTGACACTTTTCATTTTTGACATTTAGCATTGTGACATTTGTCATTTGACATCTTTGACATTTGCCATCTTGAAATTTGTCATTTTTGACATTTTTCATGGTGACACTTTTCATTTTTGACATTTAGCATTGTGACATTTGTCATTTGACATCTTTGACATTTGCCATCTTGAAATTTGTCATTTTTGACATTTTTCATGGTGACACTTTTCATTTTTGACATTTAGCATTGTGACATTTGTCATTTGACATCTTTGACATTTGCCATCTTAAAATTTGTTATTTTTGACATTTTTCATGGTGACACTTTTCATTTTTGACATTTAGCATTGTGACATTTGTCATTTGACATCTTTGACATTTGCCATCTTGAAATTTGTCATTTTTGACATTTTTCATGGTGACACTTTTCATTTTTGACATTTAGCTTTGTGACATTTGTCATTTGACATCTTTGACATTTGCCATCTTGAAATTTGTCATTTTTGACATTTAGCATTGTGACATTTGTCATTTGACATCTTGGACATTTGCCATCTGGAAATTTGTCATTTTTGACATTTCTCATGGTGACACTTATCATTTTTGACATTTAGCATTGTGACATTTGTCAGTTTTGACATTTGCCATCTTGAAATTTGTCATTTTTGACATTTTTCGTGGTGACACTTTTCATTTTTGACATTTAGCATTGTGACATTTGTCATTTGACATCTTTGACATTTGCCATCTTGAAATTTGTCATTTTTGACATTTTTCATGGTGAGACTTTTCATTTTTGACATTTAGCATTGTGACATTTGTCATTTGACATCTTTGACATTTGCTATCTTAAAATTTGTCATTTTTGACATTTAGCATTGTGACATTTGTCATTTGACATTTTTGACATTTGCCATCTTGAAATTTGTCATTTTTGACATTTTTCATGGTGACACTTTTCATTTTTGACATTTAGCATCGTGACATTTGTCATTTGACATCTTTGACATTTGCCATCTTGAAATTTGTCATTTTTGACATTTTTCATGGTGACACTTTTCATTTTTGACATTTAGCATTGTGACATTTGTCATTTGACATCTTGGACATTTGCCATCTTGAAATTTGTCATTTTTGACATTTTTCATGGTGACACTTATCATTTTTGACATTTAGCATTGTGACATTTGTCAGGTTTGACATCTTTGATATTTGCCATCTTGAAATTTGTCATTTTTGACATTTTTCATGGTGACACTTTTCATTTTTGACATTTAGCATTGTGACATTTGTTATTTGACATCTTTGACATTTGCCACCTTGAAATTTGTCATTTTTGACATTTTTCATGGTGACACTTTTCATTTTTGACATTTAGCATTGTGACATTTGTCATTTGACATCTTTGACATTTGCCATCTTGAAATTTGTTATTTTTGACATTTTTCATGTTGACACTTTTTATTTTTGACATTTAGCATTGTGTCATTTGTCATTTGACATCTTTGACATTTGCCATCTTGAAATTTGTCATTTTTGATATTTAGCATTGTGACATTTGTCATTTGACATCTTTGATATTTGCCATCTTGAAATTTGTCATTTTTGACATTTTTCATGGTGACACTTTTTATTTTTGACATTTGGCATTGTGACATTTGTCATTTGACATCTTTGACATTTGCCATCTTAAAATTTGTTATTTTTGACATTTTTCATGTTGACACTTTTTATTTTTGACATTTAGCATTGTGACATTTGTCATTTGACATCTTTGACATTTGCCATCTTAAAATTTGTCATTTTTGACATTTTTCATGGTGACACTTTTCATTTTTGACATTTAGCATTGTGACATTTGTCATTTGACATCTTTGACATTTGCCATCTTAAAATTTGTTATTTTTGACATTTTTCATGGTGACACTTTTCATTTTTGACATTTAGCATTGTGACATTTGTTATTTGACATCTTTGACATTTGCCATCTTGAAATTTGTCATTTTTGACATTTTTCATGGTGACACTTTTCATTTTTGACATTTAGCATTGTGACATTTGTCATTTGACATCTTTGACATTTGCCATCTTGAAATTTGTCATTTTTGACATTAAGCATTGTGACATTTGTCATTTGACATCTTTGATATTTGCCATCTTGAAATTTGTCATTTTTGACATTTTTCATAGTGACACTTTTCATTTTTGACATTTAGCATTGTGACATTTGTTATTTGACATCTTTGACATTTGCCATCTTGAAATTTGTCATTTTTAACATTTTTCATGGTGACACTTTTCATTTTTGACATTTAGCATTGTGACATTTGTCATTTGACATCTTTGACATTTGCCATCTTGAAATTTGTCATTTTTGACATTTAGCATTGTGACATTTGTCATTTGACATCTTGGACATTTGCCATCTTGAAATTTGTCATTTTTGACATTTTTCATGGTGACACTTATCATTTTTGACATTTAGCATTGTGACATTTGTCAGTTTTGACATCTTTGATATTTGCCATCTTGAAATTTGTTATTTTTGACATTTTTCATGGTGACACTTTTCATTTTTGACATTTAGCATTGTGACATTTGTCATTTGACATCTTTGACATTTGCCATCTTGAAATTTGTCATTTTTGACATTTTTCATGGTGACACTTTACATTTTTGACATTTAGCATTGTGACATTTGTCATTTGACATCTTTGACATTTGCCATCTTGAAATTTGTTATTTTTGACATTTTTCATGGTGACACTTTTCATTTTTGACATTTAGCATTGTGACATTTGTCATTTGACATCTTTGATATTTGCCATCTTGAAATTTGTCTTTTTTGACATTTTTCATGGTGACACTTTTCATTTTTGACATTTAGCATTATGACATTTGTCATTTGACATCTTTGACATTTGCCATCTTGAAATTTGTCATTTTTGACATTTTTCACGGTGACACTTTGCATTTTTGACATTTAGCATTGTGACATTTGTCATTTGACATCTTAGACATTTGCCATCTTGAAATTTGTCATTTTTGACACTTTTCATTTTTGACATTTAGCATTGTGACATTTGTCATTTGACATCTTTGACATTTGCCATCTTGAAATTTGTCATTTTTAACATTTTTCATGGTGACACTTTTTATTTTTGACATTTAGCATTGTGACATTTGTCATTTGACATCTTGGACATTTGCCATCTTGAAATTTGTCATTTTTGACATTTTTCATGGTGACACTTATCATTTTTGACATTTAGCTTTGTGACATTTGTCAGTTTTGACATTTGCCATCTTGAAATTTGTCATTTTTGACATTTTTCATGGTGACACTTTTCATTTTTGACATTTAGCATTGTGACATTTGTCATTTGACATCTTTGACATTTGCCATCTTGAAATTTGTCATTTTTGACATTTTTCATGGTGACACTTTTCATTTTTGACATTTAGCATTGTGACATTTGTCATTTGACATCTTTGACATTTGCCATCTTGAAATTTGTCATTTTTGACATTTTTCATGGTGACACTTTTCATTTTTGACATTTAGCATTGTGACATTTGTCATTTGACATCTTTGACATTTGCCATCTTGAAATTTGTCATTTTTGACATTTTTCATGGTGACACTTTTCATTTTTGACATTTAGCATTGTGACATTTGTCATTTGACATCTTTGACATTTGCCATCTTGAAATTTGTTATTTTTGACATTTTTCATGGTGACACTTTTCATTTTTGACATTTAGCATTGTGACATTTGTCATTTGACATCTTTGACATTTGCCATCTTGAAATTTGTCATTTTTGACATTTTTCATGGTGACACTTTTCATTTTTGACATTTAGCTTTGTGACATTTGTCATTTGACATCTTTGACATTTGCCATCTTGAAATTTGTCATTTTTGACATTTAGCATTGTGACATTTGTCATTTGACATCTTTGACATTTGCTATCTTAAAATTTGTCATTTTTGACATTTAGCATTGTGACATTTGTCATTTGACATTTTTGACATTTGCCATCTTGAAATTTGTCATTTTTGACATTTTTCATGGTGACACTTTTCATTTTTGACATTTAGCATTGTGACATTTGTCATTTGACATCTTTGACATTTGCCATCTTGAAATTTGTCATTTTTGACATTTTTCATGGTGACACTTTTCATTTTTGACATTTAGCATTGTGACATTTGTCATTTGACATCTTGGACATTTGCCATCTTGAAATTTGTCATTTTTGACATTTTTCATGGTGACACTTATCATTTTTGACATTTAGCATTGTGACATTTGTCAGGTTTGACATCTTTGATATTTGCCATCTTGAAATTTGTCATTTTTGACATTTTTCATGGTGACACTTTTCATTTTTGACATTTAGCATTGTGACATTTGTTATTTGACATCTTTGACATTTGCCACCTTGAAATTTGTCATTTTTGACATTTTTCATGGTGACACTTTTCATTTTTGACATTTAGCATTGTGACATTTGTCATTTGACATCTTTGACATTTGCCATCTTGAAATTTGTTATTTTTGACATTTTTCATGTTGACACTTTTTATTTTTGACATTTAGCATTGTGTCATTTGTCATTTGACATCTTTGACATTTGCCATCTTGAAATTTGTCATTTTTGACATTTAGCATTGTGACATTTGTCATTTGACATCTTTGATATTTGCCATCTTGAAATTTGTCATTTTTGACATTTTTCATGGTGACACTTTTTATTTTTGACATTTGGCATTGTGACATTTGTCATTTGACATCTTTGACATTTGCCATCTTAAAATTTGTTATTTTTGACATTTTTCATGTTGACACTTTTTATTTTTGACATTTAGCATTGTGACATTTGTCATTTGACATCTTTGACATTTGCCATCTTAAAATTTGTCATTTTTGACATTTTTCATGGTGACACTTTTCATTTTTGACATTTAGCATTGTGACATTTGTCATTTGACATCTTTGACATTTGCCATCTTGAAATTTGTTATTTTTGACATTTTTCATGGTGACACTTTTCATTTTTGACATTTAGCATTGTGACATTTGTTATTTGACATCTTTGACATTTGCCATCTTGAAATTTGTCATTTTTGACATTTTTCATGGTGACACTTTTCATTTTTGACATTTAGCATTGTGACATTTGTCATTTGACATCTTTGACATTTGCCATCTTGAAATTTGTCATTTTTGACATTAAGCATTGTGACATTTGTCATTTGACATCTTTGATATTTGCCATCTTGAAATTTGTCATTTTTGACGTTTTTCATAGTGACACTTTTCATTTTTGACATTTAGCATTGTGACATTTGTTATTTGACATCTTTGACATTTGCCATCTTGAAATTTGTCATTTTTAACATTTTTCATGGTGACACTTTTCATTTTTGACATTTAGCATTGTGACATTTGTCATTTGACATCTTTGACATTTGCCATCTTGAAATTTGTCATTTTTGACATTTAGCATTGTGACATTTGTCATTTGACATCTTGGACATTTGCCATCTTGAAATTTGTCATTTTTGACATTTTTCATGGTGACACTTATCATTTTTGACATTTAGCATTGTGACATTTGTCAGTTTTGACATCTTTGATATTTGCCATCTTGAAATTTGTTATTTTTGACATTTTTCATGGTGACACTTTTCATTTTTGACATTTAGCATTGTGACATTTGTCATTTGACATCTTTGACATTTGCCATCTTGAACTTTGTCATTTTTGACATTTTTCATGGTGACACTTTACATTTTTGACATTTAGCATTGTGACATTTGTCATTTGACATCTTTGACATTTGCCATCTTGAAATTTGTTATTTTTGACATTTTTCATGGTGACACTTTTCATTTTTGACATTTAGCATTGTGACATTTGTCATTTGACATCTTTGATATTTGCCATCTTGAAATTTGTCTTTTTTGACATTTTTCATGGTGACACTTTTCATTTTTGACATTTAGCATTATGACATTTGTCATTTGACATCTTTGACATTTGCCATCTTGAAATTTGTCATTTTTGACATTTTTCACGGTGACACTTTGCATTTTTGACATTTAGCATTGTGACATTTGTCATTTGACATCTTAGACATTTGCCATCTTGAAATTTGTCATTTTTGACACTTTTCATTTTTGACATTTAGCATTGTGACATTTGTCATTTGACATCTTTGACATTTGCCATCTTGAAATTTGTCATTTTTGACATTTTTCATGGTGACACTTTTTATTTTTGACATTTAGCATTGTGACATTTGTCATTTGACATCTTGGACATTTGCCATCTTGAAATTTGTTATTTTTGACATTTTTCATGGTGACACTTATCATTTTTGACATTTAGCTTTGTGACATTTGTCAGTTTTGACATTTGCCATCTTGAAATTTGTCATTTTTGACATTTTTCATGGTGACACTTTTCATTTTTGACATTTAGCATTGTGACATTTGTCATTTGACATCTTTGACATTTGCCATCTTGAAATTTGTCATTTTTGACATTTTTCATGGTGACACTTTTCATTTTTGACATTTAGCATTGTGACATTTGTCATTTGACATCTTTGACATTTGCCATCTTGAAATTTGTCATTTTTGACATTTTTCATGGTGACACTTTTCATTTTTGACATTTAGCATTGTGACATTTGTCATTTGACATCTTTGACATTTGCCATCTTGAAATTTGTCATTTTTGACATTTTTCATGGTGACACTTTTCATTTTTGACATTTAGCATTGTGACATTTGTCATTTGACATTTGCCATCTTGAAATTTGTTATTTTTGACATTTGGCATTGTGACATTTGTCATTTGACATCTTTGACATTTGCCATCTTAAAATTTGTTATTTTTGACATTTTTCATGTTGACACTTTTTATTTTTGACATTTAGCATTGTGACATTTGTCATTTGACATCTTTGACATTTGCCATCTTAAAATTTGTCATTTTTGACATTTTTCATGGTGACACTTTTCATTTTTGACATTTAGCATTGTGACATTTGTCATTTGACATCTTTGACATTTGCCATCTTGAAATTTGTTATTTTTGACATTTTTCATGGTGACACTTTTCATTTTTGACATTTAGCATTGTGACATTTGTTATTTGACATCTTTGACATTTGCCATCTTGAAATTTGTCATTTTTGACATTTTTCATGGTGACACTTTTCATTTTTGACATTTAGCATTGTGACATTTGTCATTTGACATCTTTGACATTTGCCATCTTGAAATTTGTCATTTTTGACATTAAGCATTGTGACATTTGTCATTTGACATCTTTGATATTTGCCATCTTGAAATTTGTCATTTTTGACGTTTTTCATAGTGACACTTTTCATTTTTGACATTTAGCATTGTGACATTTGTTATTTGACATCTTTGACATTTGCCATCTTGAAATTTGTCATTTTTAACATTTTTCATGGTGACACTTTTCATTTTTGACATTTAGCATTGTGACATTTGTCATTTGACATCTTTGACATTTGCCATCTTGAAATTTGTCATTTTTGACATTTAGCATTGTGACATTTGTCATTTGACATCTTGGACATTTGCCATCTTGAAATTTGTCATTTTTGACATTTTTCATGGTGACACTTATCATTTTTGACATTTAGCATTGTGACATTTGTCAGTTTTGTCATCTTTGATATTTGCCATCTTGAAATTTGTTATTTTTGACATTTTTCATGGTGACACTTTTCATTTTTGACATTTAGCATTGTGACATTTGTCATTTGACATCTTTGACATTTGCCATCTTGAAATTTGTCATTTTTGACATTTTTCATGGTGACACTTTACATTTTTGACATTTAGCATTGTGACATTTGTCATTTAACATCTTTGACATTTGCCATCTTGAAATTTGTTATTTTTGACATTTTTCATGGTGACACTTTTCATTTTTGACATTTAGCATTGTGACATTTGTCATTTGACATCTTTGATATTTGCCATCTTGAAATTTGTCTTTTTTGACATTTTTCATGGTGACACTTTTCATTTTTGACATTTAGCATTATGACATTTGTCATTTGACATCTTTGACATTTGCCATCTTGAAATTTGTCATTTTTGACATTTTTCACGGTGACACTTTGCATTTTTGACATTTAGCATTGTGACATTTGTCATTTGACATCTTAGACATTTGCCATCTTGAAATTTGTCATTTTTGACACTTTTCATTTTTGACATTTAGCATTGTGACATTTGTCATTTGACATCTTTGACATTTGCCATCTTGAAATTTGTCATTTTTGACATTTTTCATGGTGACACTTTTTATTTTTGACATTTAGCATTGTGACATTTGTCATTTGACATCTTGGACATTTGCCATCTTGAAATTTGTCATTTTTGACATTTTTCATGGTGACACTTATCATTTTTGACATTTAGCTTTGTGACATTTGTCAGTTTTGACATTTGCCATCTTGAAATTTGTCATTTTTGACATTTTTCATGGTGACACTTTTCATTTTTGACATTTAGCATTGTGACATTTGTCATTTGACATCTTTGACATTTGCCATCTTGAAATTTGTCATTTTTGACATTTTTCATGGTGACACTTTTCATTTTTGACATTTAGCATTGTGACATTTGTCATTTGACATCTTTGACATTTGCCATCTTGAAATTTGTCATTTTTGACATTTTTCATGGTGACACTTTTCATTTTTGACATTTAGCATTGTGACATTTGTCATTTGACATCTTTGACATTTGCCATCTTGAAATTTGTCATTTTTGACATTTTTCATGGTGACACTTTTCATTTTTGACATTTAGCATTGTGACATTTGTCATTTGACATTTGCCATCTTGAAATTTGTTATTTTTGACATTTTTCATGGTGACACTTTTCATTTTTGACATTTAGCATTGTGACATTTGTCATTTGACATCTTTGACATTTGCCATCTTGAAATTTGTCATTTTTGACATTTTTCATGGTGACACTTTTCATTTTTGACATTTAGCTTTGTGACATTTGTCATTTGACATCTTTGACATTTGCCATCTTGAAATTTGTCATTTTTGACATTTAGCATTGTGACATTTGTCATTTGACATCTTGGACATTTGCCATCTGGAAATTTGTCATTTTTGACATTTTTCATGGTGACACTTATCATTTTTGACATTTAGCATTGTGACATTTGTCAGTTTTGACATTTGCCATCTTGAAATTTGTCATTTTTGACATTTTTCGTGGTGACACTTTTCATTTTTGACATTTAGGATTGTGACATTTGTCATTTGACATCTTTGATATTTGCCATCTTGAAATTTGTTATTTTTGACATTTTTCATGGTGACACTTTTTATTTTTGACATTTAGCATTGTGACATTTGTCATTTGACATCTTTGACATTTTCCATCTTGAAATTTGTCATTTTTGACATTTTTCATGGTGACACTTTTCATTTTTGACATTTAGCATTGTGACATTTGTCATTTGACATCTTTGACATTTGCCATCTTGAAATTTGTTATTTTTGACATTTTTCATGGTGACACTTTTCATTTTTGACATTTAGCCTTGTGACATTTGTCATTTGACATCTTTGACATTTGCCATCTTGAAATTTGTCATTTTTGACATTTTTCATGGTGAGACTTTTCATTTTTGACATTTAGCATTGTGACATTTGTCATTTGACATCTTTGACATTTGCTATCTTAAAATTTGTCATTTTTGACATTTAGCATTGTGACATTTGTCATTTGACATCTTTGATATTTGCCATCTTGAAATTTGTCATTTTTGACATTTAGCATTGTGACATTTGTCATTTGACATCTTGGACATTTGCCATCTTGAAATTTGTCATTTTTGACATTTTTCATGGTGACACTTATCATTTTTGACATTTAGCATTGTGACATTTGTCATTTGACATCTTTGATATTTGCCATCTTGAAATTTGTCATTTTTGACATTTTTCATGGTGACACTTTTCATTTTTGACATTTAGCATTGTGACATTTGTCATTTGACATCTTTGACATTTGCCATCTTGAAATTTGTCATTTTTGACATTTAGCATTGTGACATTTGTCATTTGACATCTTGGACATTTGCCATCTTGAAATTTGTCATTTTTGACATTTTTCATGGTGACACTTATCATTTTTGACATTTAGCATTGTGACATTTGTCATTTGGTGATTTGACATCTTTGACATTTGCCATCTTGAAATTTGTCATTTTTGACATTTAGCATTGTGACATTTGTCATTTGACATCTTTGACATTTGCCATCTTGAAATTTGTTATTTTTGACATTTTTCATGGTGACACTTTTCATTTTTGACATTTAGCATTGTGACATTTGTCATTTGACATCTTTGACATTTGCCATCTTGAAATTTGTCATTTTTGACATTTTTCATGGTGACACTTTTCATTTTTGACATTTAGCATTGTGACATTTGTCATTTGACATCTTTGACATTTGCCATTTTGAAATTATTCATTTTTGACATTTAGCATTGTGACATTTGTCATTTGACATCTTTGATATTTGCCATCTTGAAATTTGTCATTTTTGGCATTTTTCATGGTGACACTTTTCATTTTTGACATTTAGCATTGTGACATTTGACATCTTTGACATTTGCCATCTTGAAATTTGTCATTTTTGATATTTTTCATGGTGACACTTTTCATTTTTGACATTTAGCATTGTGACATTTGTCATATTTGACATCTTTGACATTTGCCATCTTGAAATTTGTCATTTTTGACATTTTTCATGGTGACACTTTTCATTTTTGACATTTGGCATTGTGACATTTGTCCTTTGACATCTTTGACATTTGCCATCTTGAAATTTGTCATTATTGACATTTTTCATGGGGACACTTTTCATTTTTGACATTTAGCATTGTGACATTTGTCATTTGACATCTTTGACATTTGCCATCTTGAAATTTGTCATTTTTGACATTTTTCATGGTGACACTTTTCATTTTTGACATTTAGCATTGTGACATTTGTCATTTGACATCTTTGACATTTGCCATCTTGAAATTTGTCATTTTTGACATTTTTCACGGTGACACTTTTCATTTTTGACATTTAGCATTGTGACATTTGTCATTTGACATCTTAGACATTTGCCATCTTCAAATTTGTCATTTTTGACACTTTTTATTTTTGACATTTTGCATTGTGACATTTGTCATTTGACATCTTTGACATTTGCCATCTTGAAATTTGTCATTTTTGACATTTTTCATGGTGACACTTTTCATTTTTGACATTTAGCATTGTGACATTTGTCATTTGACATCTTGGACATTTGCCATCTTGAAATTTGTCATTATTGACATTTTTCATGGAGACACTTTTCATTTTTGACATTTAGCATTGTGACATTTGTCATTTGACATCTTTGACATTTGCCATCTTGAAATTTGTCATTTTTGACATTTTTCATGTTGACACTTTTCATTTTTGACATTTAGCATTGTGACATTTGTCATTTGACATCTTTGACATTTGCCATCTTGAAATTTGTCATTTTTGACATTTTTCACGGTGACACTTTTCATTTTTGACATTTAGCATTGTGACATTTGTCATTTGACATCTTAGACATTTGCCATCTTCAAATTTGTCATTTTTGACACTTTTTATTTTTGACATTTAGCATTGTGACATTTGTCATTTGACATCTTTGACATTTGCCATCTTGAAATTTGTCATTTTTGACATTTTTCATGGTGACACTTTTCATTTTTGACATTTAGCATTCTGACATTTGTCATTTGACATCTTGGACATTTGCCATCTTGAAATTTGTCATTTTTGACATTTTTCATGGTGACACTTTTCATTTTTGACATTTAGTATTGTGACATTTGTCATTTGACATCTTTGACATTTGCCATCTTGAAATTTGTTATTTTTGACATTTAGCATTGTGACATTTGTCATTTGACATCTTGGACATTTGCCATCTTGAAATTTGTCATTTTTGAAATTTTTCATGGTGACACTTATCATTTTTGACATTTAGCATTGTGACATTTGTCAGTTTTGACATTTGCCATCTTGAAATTTGTCATTTTTGACATTTTTCGTGGTGACACTTTTCATTTTTGACATTTAGGATTGTGACATTTGTCATTTGACATCTTTGACACTTGCCATCTTGAAATTTGTTATTTTTGACATTTTTCATGGTGACACTTTTCATTTTTGACATTTAGCATTGTGACATTTGTCATTTGACATCTTTGACATTTTCCATCTTGAAATTTGTCATTTTTGACATTTTTCATGGTGACACTTTTCATTTTTGACATTTAGCATTGTGACATTTGTCATTTGACATCTTTGACATTTGCCATCTTGAAATTTGTTATTTTTGACATTTTTCATGGTGACACTTTTCATTTTTGACATTTAGCATTGTGACATTTGTCATTTGACATCTTTGACATTTGCCATCTTGAAATTTGTCATTTTTGACATTTTTCATGGTGAGACTTTTCATTTTTGACATTTAGCATTGTGACATTTGTCATTTGACATCTTTGACATTTGCTATCTTAAAATTTGTCATTTTTGACATTTAGCATTGTGACATTTGTCATTTGACATCTTTGATATTTGCCATCTTGAAATTTGTCATTTTTGACATTTAGCATTGTGACATTTGTCATTTGACATCTTGGACATTTGCCATCTTGAAATTTGTCATTTTTGACATTTTTCATGGTGACACTTATCATTTTTGACATTTGGCATTGTGACATTTGTCATTTGACATCTTTGATATTTGCCATCTTGAAATTTGTCATTTTTGACATTTTTCATGGTGACACTTTTCATTTTTGACATTTAGCATTGTGACATTTGTCATTTGACATCTTTGACATTTGCCATCTTGAAATTTGTCATTTTTGACATTTTTCATGGTGACACTTTTCATTTTTGACATTTAGTATTGTGACAGTTGTCACTTGACATCTTTGACATTTGCCATCTTAAAATTTGTCATTTTTGACATTTAGCATTGTGACATTTGTCATTTGACATCTTTGACATTTGCCATCTTGAAATTTGTTATTTTTGACATTTTTCATGGTGACACTTTTTATTTTTGACATTTAGCATTGTGACATTTGTCATTTGACATCTTTGACATTTGCCATCTTCAAATTTGTCATTTTTGACATTTTTCATGGTGACACTTTTCATTTTTGACATTTAGCATTGTGACATTGGTCATTTGACATCTTTGACATTTGCCATCTTGAAATTTGTCATTTTTGACATTTAGCATTGTGACATTTGTCATTTGACATCTTTGATATTTGCCATCTTGAAATTTGTCATTTTTGACATTTTTCATGGTGACACTTTTCATTTTTGACATTTAGCATTGTGACATTTGTCATTTGACATCTTTGACATTTGCCATCTTGAAATTTGTCATTTTTGACATTTTTCATGGTGACACTTTTCATTTTTGACATTTAGCATTGTGACATTTGTTATATTCGACATCTTTGACATTTGCCATCTTGAAATTTGTCATTTTTGACATTTTTCATGGTGACACTTTTCATTTTTGACATTTAGCATTGTGACATTTGTCCTTTGACATCTTTGACATTTGCCATCTTGAAATTTGTCATTATTGACATTTTTCATGGGGACACTTTTCATTTTTGACATTTAGCATTGTGACATTTGTCATTTGACATCTTTGACATTTGCCATCTTGAAATTTGTCATTTTTGACATTTTTCATGGTGACACTTTTCATTTTTGACATTTAGCATTGTGACATTTGTCATTTGATATCTTTGACATTTGCCATCTTGAAATTTGTCATTTTTGACATTTTTCACGGTGACACTTTTCATTTTTGACATTTAGAATTGTGACATTTGTCATTTGACATCTTAGACATTTGCCATCTTCAAATTTGTCATTTTTGACACTTTTTATTTTTGACATTTAGCATTGTGACATTTGTCATTTGACATCTTTGACATTTGCCATCTTGAAATTTGTCATTTTTGACATTTTTCATGGTGACACTTTTCATTTTTGACATTTAGCATTGTGACATTTGTCATTTGACATCTTGGACATTTGCCATCTTGAAATTTGTCATTTTTGACATTTTTCATGGTGACACTTATCATTTGTGACATTAAGCATTGTGACATTTGTCATTTGACATCTTTGACATTTGCCATCTTGAAATTTGTCATTTTTGACATTTTTCATGGTGACACTTTTCATTTTTGACATTTAGTATTGTGACATTTGTCATTTGACATCTTTGACATTTGCCATCTTGAAATTTGTTATTTTTGACATTTTTCATGGTGACACTTTTCATTTTTGACATTTAGCATTGTGACATTTGTCATTTGACATCTTTGACATTTGCCATCTTGAAATTTGTCATTTTTGACATTTTTCATGGTGACACTTTTCATTTTTGACATTTAGCATTGTGACATTTGTCATTTGACATCTTTGACATTTGCCATCTTGAAATTTGTCATTTTTGACATTTAGCATTGTGACATTTGTCATTTGACATCTTGGACATTTGCCATCTTGAAATTTGTCATTTTTGACATTTTTTATGGTGACACTTATCATTTTTGATATTTAGCATTGTGACATTTGTCAGTTTGGACATTTGCCATCTTGAAATTTGTCATTTTTGACATTTTTTATGGTGACACTTTTCATTTTTGACATTTAGCATTGTGACATTTGTCATTTGACATCTTTGACATTTGCCATCTTGAAATTTGTTATTTTTGACATTTTTCATGGTAACACTTTTCATTTTTGACATTTAGCATTGTGACATTTGTCATATGACATCTTTGACCTTTGCCATCTTGAAATTTGTCATTTTTGACATTTTTCATGGTGACACTTTTCATTTTTGACATTTGGCATTGTGACATTTGTCATTTGACATCTTTGACATTTGCCATCTTGAAATTTGTTATTTTTGACATTTTTCATGGTGACACTTTTCATTTTTGACATTTAGCATTGTGACATTTGTCATTTGACATCTTTGACATTTGCCATCTTGAAATTTGTCATTTTTGACATTTAGCATTGTGACATTTGTCATTTGACATCTTTGATATTTGCCATCTTGAAATTTGTCATTTTTTACATTTTTCATGGTGACACTTTTCATTTTTGACATTTAGCATTGTGACATTTGTCATTTGACATCTTTGACATTTGCCATCTTGAAATTTGTCATTTTTAACATTTTTCATGGTGACACTTTTCATTTTAGACATTTAGCATTGTGACATTTGTCATTTGACATCTTTGACATTTGCCATCTTGAAATTTGTCATTTTTGACATTTAGCATTGGGACATTTGTCATTTGACATCTTGGACATTTGCCATCTTAAAATTTGTCATTTTTGACATTTTTCATGGTGACACTTATCATTTTTGACATTTAGCATTGTGACATTTGTCAGTTTTGACATCTTTGACATTTGCCAACTTGAAATTTGTTATTTTTGATATTTTTCATGGTGACACTTTTCATTTTTGACATTTAGCATTGTGACATGTGTCATTTGACATCTTTGACATTTGCCATCTTGAAATTTGTCATTTTTGACATTTTTCATGGTGACACTTTTCATTTTTGACATTTAGCATTGTGACATTTGTCATTTGACATTTTTGACATTTGCCATCTTGAAATTTGTCATTTTTGACATTTAGCATTGTGACATTTGTCATTTGACATCTTGGACATTTGCCATCTTGAAATTTGTCATTTTTGACATTTTTTATGGTGACACTTATCATTTTTGACATTTAGCATTGTGACATTTGTCAGTTTTGACATTTGCCATCTTGAAATTTGTCATTTTTGACATTTTTCATGGTGACACTTTTCATTTTTGACATTTGTCATTTGACATCTTTGACATTTGCCATCTTGAAATTTGTTATTTTTGACATTTTTCATGGTGACACTTTTCATTTTTGACATTTAGCATTGTGACATTTGTCATTTGACATCTTTGACATTTGCCATCTTGAAATTTGTCATTTTTGACATTTTTCATGGTGACACTTTTGATTTTTGACATTTAGCATTGTGACATTTGTCATTTGACATCTTTGACATTTGCCATCTTGAAATTTGTCATTTTTGACATTTTTCATGGTGACACTTTTCATTTTTGACATTTAGCATTGTGACATTTGTCATTTGACATCTTTGACATTTGCCATCTTGAAATTTGTCATTTTTGACATTTAGCATTGTGACATTTGTCATTTGACATCTTTGATATTTGCCATCTTGAAATTTGTCATTTTTGACATTTTTTATGGCGACACTTTTCATTTTTGATATTAAGCATTGTGACATTTGTCATTTGACATCTTTGACATTTGCCATCTTGAAATTTGTCATTTTTGACATTTTTCATGGTGACACTTTTCATTTTTGACATTTATCATTGTGACATTTGTCATATTCGACATCTTTGACATTTGCCATCTTGAAATTTGTCATTTTTGACATTTTTCATGGTGACACTTTTCATTTTTGACATTTAGCATTGTGACATTTGTCATTTGACATCTTTGACATTTGTCATCTTGAAATTTGTCATTATTGACATTTTTCATGGGGACACTTTTTATTTTTGACATTTAGCATTGTGACATTTGTCATTTGACATCTGTGACATTTGCCATCTTGAAATTTGTTATTTTTGACATTTTTCATGGTGACACTTTTCATTTTTGACATTTAGCATTGTGACATTTGTCATTTGACATCTTTGACATTTGCCATCTTGAAATTTGTCATTTTTGACATTTTTCATGGTGACACTTTTGATTTTTGACATTTAGCATTGTGACATTTGTCATTTGACATCTTTGACATTTTCCATCTTGAAATTTGTCATTTTTGACATTTTTCATGGTGACACTTTTCATTTATGACATTTAGCATTGTGACATTTGTCATTTGACATCTTTGACATTTGCCATCTTGAAATTTGTCATTTTTGACATTTAGCATTGTGACATTTGTCATTTGACATCTTTGATATTTGCCATCTTGAAATTTGTCATTTTTGACATTTTTCATGGCGACACTTTTCATTTTTGACATTAAGCATTGTGACATTTGTCATTTGACATCTTTGACATTTGCCATCTTGAAATTTGTCATTTTTGACATTTTTCATGGTGACACTTTTCATTTTTGACATTTAGCATTGTGACATTTGTCATTTGACATCTTTGACATTTGCCATCTTGAAATTTGTCATTTTTGACATTTTTCATGGTGACACTTTTCATTTTTGACATTTAGCATTGTGACATTTGTCATTTGACATCTTTGACATTTGCCATCTTGAAATTTGTCATTTTTGACATTTAGCATTGTGACATTTGTCATTTGATATCTTTGATATTTGCCATCTTGAAATTTGTCATTTTTGACATTTTTCATGGCGACACTTTTCATTTTTGACATTAAGCATTGTGACATTTGTCATTTGACATCTTTGACATTTGTCATCTTGAAATTTGTCATTATTGACATTTTTCATGGGGACACTTTTTATTTTTGACATTTAGCATTGTGACATTTGTCATTTGACATCTGTGACATTTGCCATCTTGAAATTTGTCATTTTTGACATTTTTCATGGTGACACATTTCATTTTTGACATTTAGCATTGTGACATTTGTCATTTGACATCTTTGACATTTGCCATCTTGAAATTTGTCATTTTTGACATTTTTCACGGTGACACTTTTCATTTTTGACATTTAGCATTGTGACATTTGTCATTTGACATCTTTTACATTTGCCAGCTTGAAATTTGTCATTTTTGACATTTTTCATGGTAACACTTTTCATTTTTGACATTTAGCATTGTGACATTTGTCAATTGACATCTTGGACATTTGCCATCTTGAAATTTGTCATTTTTGACATTTTTCATGGTGACATTTATCATTTTTGACATTTAGCATTGTGACATTTGTCAGTTTTGACATTTGCCATCTTGAAATTTGTCATTTTTGACATTTTTCACGGTGACACTTTTCATTTTTGACATTTAGCATTGTGACATTTGTCATTTGACATCTTAGACATTTGCCATCTTAAAATTTGTCATTTTTGACACTTTTTATTTTTGACATTTAGCATTGTGACATTTGTCATTTGACAATTTTGACATTTGCCATCTTGAAATGTGTCATTTTTGACATTTTTCATGGTGACACTTTTCATTTTTGACATTTAGCATTGTGACATTTGTCATTTGACATCTTGGACATTTGCCATCTTGAAATTTGTCATTTTTGAAATTTTTCATGGGGAAACTTATCATTTTTGACATTTAGCATTGTGATATTTGTCAGTTTTGACATTTGCCATCTTGAAATTTGTCATTTTTGACATTTTTTATGGTGACACTTTTCATTTTTGACATTTAGCATTGTGACATTTGTCATTTGACATCTTTGACATTTGCCATCTTGAAATTTGTTATTTTTGACATTTTTCATGGTGACACTTTTCATTTTTGACATTTAGCATTGTGACATTTGTCATTTGACATCTTTGACATTTGCCATCTTGAAATTTGTCATTTTTGACATTTTTCATGGTGACACTTTTTATTTTTGACATTTAGCATTGTGACATTTGTCATTTGACATCTTTGACATTTGCCATCTTGAAATTTGTCATTTTTGACATTTAGCATTGTGACATTTGTCATTTGACATCTTTGATATTTGCCATCTTGAAATTTGTCATTTTTGACATTTTTCATGGTGACACTTTTCATTTTTGACATTTAGCATTGTGACATTTGTCATTTGACATCTTTGACATTTGCCATCTTGAAATTTGTCCTTTTTGACATTTTTCATGGTGACACTTTTCATTTTTGACATTTAGCATTGTGACATTTGTCATATTCGACATCTTTGACATTTTCCATCTTGAAATTTGTCATTTTTGACATTTTTCATGGTGACACTTTTCATTTTTGACATTTAGCATTGTGACATTTGTCATTTGACATCTTTGACATTTGCCATCTTGAAATTTGTCATTATTGACATTTTTCATGGGGACACTTTTCATTTTTGACATTTAGCATTGTGACATTTGTCATTTGACATCTTTGACATTTGCCATCTTGAAATTTGTCATTTTTGACATTTTTCATGGTGACACTTTTCATTTTTGACATTTAGCATTGTGACATTTGTCATTTGACATCTTTGACATTTGCCATCTTGAAATTTGTCATTTTTGACATTTTTCACGGTGACACTTTTCATTTTTGACATTTAGCATTGTGACATTTGTCATTTGACATCTTAGACATTTGCCATCTTGAAATTTGTCATTTTTAACACTTTTCATTTTTGACATTTAGCATTGTGACATTTGTCATTTGACATCTTTGACATTTGCCATCTTGAAATTTGTCATTTTTGACATTTTTCATGGTGACACTTTTCATTTTTGACATTTAGCATTGTGACATTTGTCATTTGACATCTTGGACATTTGCCATCTTGAAATTTGTCATTTTTGACATTTTTCATGGTGACACTTATCATTTTTGTCATTTAGCATTGTGACATTTGTCAGTTTTGACATTTGCCATCTTGAAATTTGTCATTTTTGACATTTTTCATGGTGACACTTTTCATTTTTGACATTTAGCATTGTGACATTTGTCATTTGACATCTTTGACATTTGCCATCTTGAAATTTGTCACTTTTGACATTTTTCATGGTGACACTTTTCATTTTTGACATTTAGCATTGTGACATTTGTCATTTGACATCTTTGACATTTGCCATCTTGAAATTTGTCATTTTTGACATTTTTCATGGTGACAGTTTTCATTTTTGACATTTAGCATTGTGACATTTGTCATTTGACATCTTTGACATTTGCCATCTTGAAATTTGTCATTTTTGACATTTTTCATGGTGACACTTTTCATTTTTGACATTTAGCATTGTGACATTTGTCATTTGACATCTTTGACATTTGCCATCTTGAAATTTGTTATTTTTGACATTTTTCATGGTGACACTTTTCATTTTTGACATTTAGCATTGTGACATTTGTCATTTGACATCTTTGACATTTGCCATCTTGAAATTTGTCATTTTTGACATTTTTCATGGTGACACTTTTCATTTTTGACATTTAGCATTGTGACATTTGTCATTTGACATCTTTGACATTTGCCATCTTGAAATTTGTCATTTTTGACATTTAGCATTGTGACATTTGTCATTTGACATCTTGGACATTTGCCATCTTGAAATTTGTCATTTTTGACATTTTTTTAGGTGACACTTATCATTTTTGACATTTAGCATTGTGATATTTGTCAGTTTTGACATTTGCCATCTTGAAATTTGTCATTTTTGACATTTTTCATGGTGACACTTTTCATTTTTGACATTTAGCATTGTGACATTTGTCATTTGACATCTTTGACATTTGCCATCTTGAAATTTGTTATTTTTGACATTTTTCACGGTGACACTTTTCATTTTTGACATTAACCATTGTGACATTTGTCATTTGACATCTTTGACATTTGCCATCTTGAAATTTGTCATTTTTGATATTTTTCATGGTGACACTTTTCATTTTTGACATTTAGCATTGTGACGTTTGTCATTTGACATCTTTGACATTTGCCATCTTAAAATTTGTTATTTTTGACATTTTTCATGGTGACACTTTTTATTTTTGACATTTAGCATTGTGACATTTGTCATTTGACATCTTTGACATTTGCCATCTTAAAATTTGTCATTTTTGACATTTTTCATGGTGACACTTTTCATTTTTGACATTTAGCATTGTGACGTTTGTCATTTGACATCTTTGACATTTGCCATCTTGAAATTTGTCATTTTTGACATTTAGCATTGTGACATTTGTCATTTGACATCTTGGACATTTGCCATCTTGAAATTTGTCATTTTTGACATTTTTCATGGTGACACTTTTCATTTTTGACATTTAGCATTGTGACATTTGTCATTTGACATCTTGGACATTTGCCATCTTGAAATTTGTCATTTTTGACATTTAGCATTGTGACATTTGTCATTTGACATCTTTGATATTTGCCATCTTGAAATTTGTCATTTTTGACATTTTTCATGGTGACACTTTTCATTTTTGACATTTAGCATTGTGACATTTGTCATTTGACATCTTTGACATTTGCCATCTTGAAATTTGTCATTTTTGACATTTTTCATGGTGACACTTTTCATTTTTGACATTTAGCATTGTGACATTTGTCATTTGACATCTTTGAGATTTGCCATCTTGAAATTTGTCATTTTTTACATTTAGCATTGTGACATTTGTCATTTGACATCTTGGACATTTGCCATCTTAAAATTTGTCATTTTTGACATTTTTCATGGTGACACTTATCATTTTTGACATTTAGCATTGTGACATTTGTCAGTTTTGACATTTGCCATCTTGAAATTTGTCATTTTTGACATTTTTCATGGTGACACTTTTCATTTTTGACATTTAGCATTGTGACATTTGTCATTTGACATCTTTGACATTTGCCATCTTGAAATTTGTTATTTTTGACATTTTTCATGGTGACACTTTTCATTTTTGACATTTAGCATTGTGACATTTGTCATTTGACATCTTTGACATTTGCCATCTTGAATTTTGTCATTTTTGACATTTTTCATGGTGACACTTTTCATTTTTGACATTTAGCATTGTGACATTTGTCATTTGACATCTTTGACATTTGCCATCTTGAAATTTGTTATTTTTGACATTTTTCACGGTGACACTTTTCATTTTTGACATTTAGCATTGTGACATTTGTCATTTGACATCTTAGACATTTGCCATCTTCAAATTTGTCATTTTTGACACTTTTTATTTTTGACATTTAGCATTGTGACATTTGTCATTTGACATCTTTGACATTTGCCATCTTGAAATTTGTCATTTTTGACATTTTTCATGGTGACACTTTTCATTTTTGACATTTGTCATTTGACATCTTGGACATTTGCCATCTTGAAATTTGTCATTTTTGACATTTTTCATGGTGACACTTATCATTTGTGACATTAAGCATTGTGACATTTGTCATTTGACATGTTTGACATTTGCCATCTTGAAATTTGTCATTTTTGACATTTAGCATTGTGACATTTGTCATTTGACATCTTGGACATTTGCTATCTTGAAATTTGTCATTTTTGACATTTTTCATGGTGACACTTATCATTTTTGACATTTAGCATTGTGACATTTGTCAGTTTTGACATTTGCCATCTTGAAATTTGTCATTTTTGACATTTTTCATGGTGAAACTTTTCATTTTTGACATTTAGCATTGTGACATTTGTCATTTGACATCTTTGACATTTGCCATCTTGAAATTTGTCATTTTTGACATTTTTCATGGTGACACTTTTTATTTTTGACATTTAGCATTGTGACATTTGTCATTTGACATCTTTGACATTTGCCATCTTGAAATTTGTGATTTCTGACATTTTTCAAGGTGACACTTTTCATTTTTGACATTTAGCATTGTGACATTTGTCATTTGACATCTTTGACATTTGCCATCTTGTAATTTGTCATTTTTGACATTTTTCATGGTGACACTTTTCATTTTTGACATTTAGCATTGTGACATTTGTTATTTGACATCTTTGACATTTGCCATCTTGAAATTTGTCATTTTTGACATTTAGCATTGTGACATTTGTCATTTGACATCTTTGATATTTGCCATCTTGAAATTTGTCATTTTTGACATTTTTCATGGTGACACTTTTCATTTTTGACATTTAGCATTGTGACATTTGTCATTTGACATCTTTGACATTTGCCATCTTGAAATTTGTCATTTTTGACATTTTTCATGGTGACACTTTTCATTTTTGACATTTAGCATTGTGACATTTGTCATATTCGACATCTTTGACATTTGCCATCTTAAAATTTTTCATTTTTGACATTTTTCATGGTGACACTTTTTATTTTTGACATTTAGCATTGTAACATTTGTCATTTGACATCTTTGACATTTGCCATCTTAAAATTTGTCATTATTGACATTTTTCATGGGGACACTTTTAATTTTTGACATTTAGCATTGTGACATTTGTCATTTGACATCTTTGACATTTGCCATCTTGAAATTTGTCATTTTTGACATTTTTCATGGTGACACTTTTTATTTTTGACATTTAGCATTGTGACATTTGTCATTTGACATCTTTGACATTTGCCATCTTGAAATTTGTCATTTTTGACATTTTTCACGGTGACACTTTTCATTTTTGACATTTAGCATTGTGACATTTGTCATTTGACACCTTAGACATTTGCCATCTTGAAATTTGTCATTTTTGACACTTTTCATTTTTGACATTTAGCATTGTGACATTTGTCATTTGACATCTTTGACATTTGCCATCTTGAAATTTGTCATTTTTCATGGTGACACTTTTCATTTTTGACATTTAGCATTGTGACATTTGTCATTTGACATCTTGGACATTTGCCATCTTGAAATTTGTCATTTTTGATATTTTTCATGGTGACACTTTTCATTTTTGACATTTAGCATTGTTACATTTGTCATTTGACATCTTTGACATTTGCCATCTTGAAATTTGTTATTTTTGACATTTTTCATGGTGACACTTTTCATTTTTGACATTTAGCATTGTGACATTTGTCATTTGACATCTTTGACATTTGCCATCTTGAAATTTGTCATTTTTGACATTTTTCATGGTGACACTTTTCATTTTTGACATTTAGCATTGTGACATTTGTCATTTGACATCTTTGACATTTGCCATCTTGAAATTTGTCATTTTTGACATTTAGCATTGTGACATTTGTCATTTGACATCTTGGACATTTGCCATCTTGAAATTTGTCATTTTTGACATTTTTCATGGTGACGCTTATCATTTTTGACATTTAGCATTGTGATATTTGTCAGTTTTGACATTTGCCATCTTGAAATTTGTCATTTTTGACATTTTTCATGGTGACACTTTTCATTTTTGACATTTAGCATTGTGACATTTGTCATTTGACATCTTTGACATTTGCCATCTTGAAATTTGTTATTTTTGACATTTTTCACGGTGACACTTTTCATTTTTGACATTAAGCATTGTGACATTTGTCATTTGACATCTTTGACATTTGCCATCTTGAAATTTGTCATTTTTGACATTTTTCATGGTGACACTTTTTATTTTTGACATTTAGCATTGTGACATTTGTCATTTGACATCTTTGACATTTGCCATCTTGAAATTTGTCATTTTTGACATTTTTCATGGTGACACTTTTTATTTTTGACATTTAGCATTGTGACATTTGTCATTTGACATCTTTGACATTTGCCATCTTGAAATTTGTCATTTTTGACATTTTTCACGGTGACACTTTTCATTTTTGACATTTAGCATTGTGACATTTGTCATTTGACACCTTAGACATTTGCCATCTTGAAATTTGTCATTTTTGACACTTTTCATTTTTGACATTTAGCATTGTGACATTTGTCATTTGACATCTTTGACATTTGCCATCTTGAAATTTGTCATTTTTCATGGTGACACTTTTCATTTTTGACATTTAGCATTGTGACATTTGTCATTTGACATCTTGGACATTTGCCATCTTGAAATTTGTCATTTTTGATATTTTTCATGGTGACACTTTTCATTTTTGACATTTAGCATTGTGACATTTGTCATTTGACATCTTTGACATTTGCCATCTTGAAATTTGTTATTTTTGACATTTTTCATGGTGACACTTTTCATTTTTGACATTTAGCATTGTGACATTTGTCATTTGACATCTTTGACATTTGCCATCTTGAAATTTGTCATTTTTGACATTTAGCATTGTGACATTTGTCATTTGACATCTTGGACATTTGCCATCTTGAAATTTGTCATTTTTGACATTTTTCATGGTGACACTTATCATTTTTGACATTTAGCATTGTGATATTTGTCAGTTTTGACATTTGCCATCTTGAAATTTGTCATTTTTGACATTTTTCATGGTGACACTTTTCATTTTTGACATTTAGCATTGTGACATTTGTCATTTGACATCTTTGACATTTGCCATCTTGAAATTTGTTATTTTTGACATTTTTCACGGTGACACTTTTCATTTTTGACATTAAGCATTGTGACATTTGTCATTTGACATCTTTGACATTTGCCATCTTGAAATTTGTCATTTTTGACATTTTTCATGGTGACACTTATTATTTTTGACATTTAGCATTGTGACATTTGTCATTTGACATCTTTGACATTTGCCATCTTAAAATTTGTTATTTTTGACATTTTTCATGGTGACACTTTTCATTTTTGACATTTAGCATTGTGACATTTGTCATTTGACATCTTTGACATTTGCCATCTTAAAATTTGTCATTTTTGACATTTTTCATGGTGACACTTTTCATTTTTGACATTTAGCATTGTGACGTTTGTCATTTGACATCTTTGACATTTGCCATCTTGAAATTTGTCATTTTTGACATTTAGCATTGTGACATTTGTCATTTGACATCTTGGACATTTGCCATCTTGAAATTTGTCATTTTTGAGATTTTTCATGGTGACACTTTTCATTTTTGACATTTAGCATTGTGACATTTGTCATTTGACATCTTGGACATTTGCCATCTTGAAATTTGTCATTTTTGACATTTAGCATTGTGACATTTGTCATTTGACATCTTTGATATTTGCCATCTTGAAATTTGTCATTTTTGACATTTTTCATGGTGACACTTTTCATTTTTGACATTTAGCATTGTGACATTTGTCATTTGACATCTTTGACATTTGCCATCTTGAAATTTGTCATTTTTGACATTTTTCATGGTGACACTTTTCATTTTTGACATTTAGCATTGTGACATTTGTCATTTGACATCTTTGAGATTTGCCATCTTGAAATTTGTCATTTTTTACATTTAGCATTGTGACATTTGTCATTTGACATCTTGGACATTTGCCATCTTGAAATTTGTCATTTTTGACATTTTTCAAGGTGACACTTATCATTTTTGACATTTAGCATTGTGACATTTGTCAGTTTTAACATTTGCCATCTTGAAATTTGTCATTTTTGACATTTTTCATGGTGACACTTTTCATTTTTGACATTTAGCATTGTGACATTTGTCATTTGACATCTTTGACATTTGCCATCTTGAAATTTGTTATTTTTGACATTTTTCATGGTGACACTTTTCATTTTTGACATTTAGCATTGTGACATTTGTCATTTGACATCTTTGACATTTGCCATCTTGAAATTTGTTATTTTTGACATTTTTCATGGTGACACTTTTCATTTTTGACATTTAGCATTGTGACATTTGTCATTTGACATCTTTGACATTTGCCATCTTGAAATTTGTCATTTTTGACATTTAGCATTGTGACATTTGTCATTTGACATCTTGGACATTTGCTATCTTGAAATTTGTCATTTTTGAAATTTTTTATGGTGACACTTATCATTTTTGACATTTAGCATTGTGACATTTGTCAGTTTTGACATTTGCCATCTTGAAATTTGTCATTTTTGACATTTTTCATGGTGAAACTTTTCATTTTTGACATTTAGCATTGTGACATTTGTCATTTGACATCTTTGACATTTGCCATCTTGAAATTTGTTATTTTTGACATTTTTCATGGTGACACTTTTCATTTTTGACATTTAGCATTGTGACATTTGTCATTTGACATCTTTCACATTTGCCATCTTGAAATTTGTCATTTTTGACATTTTTCATGGTGACACTTTTCATTTTTGACATTTAGCATTGTGACATTTGTCATTTGACATCTTTGACATTTGCCATCTTGAAATTTGTTATTTCTGACATTTTTCAAGGTGACACTTTTTATTTTTGACATTTAGCATTGTGACATTTGTCATTTGACATCTTTGACATTTGCCATCTTGAAATTTGTCATTTTTGACATTTTTCATGGTGACACTTTTCTTTTTTGACATTTAGCATTGTGACATTTGTTATTTGACATCTTTGACATTTGCCATCTTGAAATTTGTCATTTTTGACATTTAGCATTGTGACATTTGTCATTTGACATCTTTGATATTTGCCATCTTGAAATTTGTCATTTTTGACATTTTTCATGGTGACACTTTTCATTTTTGACATTTAGCATTGTGACATTTGTCATTTGACATCTTTGACATTTGCCATCTTGAAATTTGTCATTTTTGACATTTTTCATGGTGACACTTTTCATTTTTGACATTTAGCATTGTGACATTTGTCATATTCGACATCTTTGACATTTGCCATCTTGAAATTTTTCATTTTTGACATTTTTCATGGTGACACTTTTCATTTTTGACATTTAGCATTGTAACATTTGTCATTTGACATCTTTGACATTTGCCATCTTAAAATTTGTCATTATTGACATTTTTCATGGGGACACTTTTAATTTTTGACATTTAGCATTGTGACATTTGTCATTTGACATCTTTGACATTTGCCATCTTGAAATTTGTCATTTTTGACATTTTTCATGGTGACACTTTTTATTTTTGACATTTAGCATTGTGACATTTGTCATTTGACATCTTTGACATTTGCCATCTTGAAATTTGTCATTTTTGACATTTTTCACGGTGACACTTTTCATTTTTGACATTTAGCATTGTGACATTTGTCATTTGACACCTTAGACATTTGCCATCTTGAAATTTGTCATTTTTGACACTTTTCATTTTTGACATTTAGCATTGTGACATTTGTCATTTGACATCTTTGACATTTGCCATCTTGAAATTTGTCATTTTTCATGGTGACACTTTTCATTTTTGACATTTAGCATTGTGACATTTGTCATTTGACATCTTGGACATTTGCCATCTTGAAATTTGTCATTTTTGATATTTTTCATGGTGACACTTTTCATTTTTGACATTTAGCATTGTGACATTTGTCATTTGACATCTTTGACATTTGCCATCTTGAAATTTGTCATTTTTGACATTTTTCATGGTGACACTTTTCATTTTTGACATTTAGCATTGTGACATTTGTCATTTGCCATCTTGAAATTTGTCATTTTTGACATTTAGCATTGTGACATTTGTCATTTGACATCTTGGACATTTGCCATCTTGAAATTTGTCATTTTTGACATTTTTCATGGTGACACTTATCATTTTTGACATTTAGCATTGTGACATTTGTCAGTTTTGACATTTGCCATCTTGAAATTTGTCATTTTTGACATTTTTCATGGTGACACTTTTCATTTTTGACATTTAGCATTGTGACATTTGTCATTTGACATCTTTGACATTTGCCATCTTGAAATTTGTTATTTTTGACATTTTTCATGGTGACACTTTTCATTTTTGACATTTAGCATTGTGACATTTGTCATTTGACATCTTTGACATTTGCCATCTTGAAATTTGTCATTTTTGACATTTTTCATGGTGACACTTTTCATTTTTGACATTTAGCATTGTGATATTTGTCATTTGACATCTTTGACATTTGCCATCTTGAAATTTGTTATTTTTGACATTTTTCATGGTGACACTTTTTATTTTTGACATTTAGCATTGTGACATTTGTCATTTGACATCTTTGACATTTGCCATCTTGAAATTTGTCATTTTTGACATTTTTCATGGTGACACTTTTTATTTTTGACATTTAGCATTGTGACATTTGTCATCTTTGACATTTGCCATCTTGAAATTTGTCATTTTTGACATTTTTCACGGTGACACTTTTCATTTTTGACATTTAGCATTGTGACATTTGTCATTTGACACCTTAGACATTTGCCATCTTGAAATTTGTCATTTTTGACACTTTTCATTTTTGACATTTAGCATTGTGACATTTGTCATTTGACATCTTTGACATTTGCCATCTTGAAATTTGTCATTTTTCATGGTGACACTTTTCATTTTTGACATTTAGCATTGTGACATTTGTCATTTGACATCTTGGACATTTGCCATCTTGAAATTTGTCATTTTTGATATTTTTCATGGTGACACTTTTCATTTTTGACATTTAGCATTGTGACATTTGTCATTTGACATCTTTGACATTTGCCATCTTGAAATTTGTCATTTTTGACATTTTTCAAGGTGACACTTTCATTTTTGACATTTAGCATTGTGACATTTGTCATTTGACATCTTTGACATTTGCAATCTTGAAATTTGTCATTTTTGACATTTTTCATGGTGACACTTTTCATTTTTGACATTTAGCATTGTGACATTTGTTATTTGACATCTTTGACATTTGCCATCTTGAAATTTGTCATTTTTGACATTTAGCATTGTGACATTTGTCATTTGACATCTTTGATATTTGCCATCTTGAAATTTGTCATTTTTGACATTTTTCATGGTGACACTTTTCATTTTTGACATTTAGCATTGTGACATTTGTCATTTGACATCTTTGACATTTGCCATCTTGAAATTTGTCATTTTTGACATTTTTCATGGTGACACTTTTCATTTTTGACATTTAGCATTGTGACATTTGTCATATTCGACATCTTTGACATTTGCCATCTTGAAATTTTTCATTTTTGACATTTTTCATGGTGACACTTTTCATTTTTGACATTTAGCATTGTAACATTTGTCATTTGACATCTTTGACATTTGCCATCTTAAAATTTGTCATTATTGACATTTTTCATGGTGACACTTTTAATTTTTGACATTTAGCATTGTGACATTTGTCATTTGACATCTTTGACATTTGCCATCTTGAAATTTGTCATTTTTGACATTTTTCATGGTGACACTTTTTATTTTTGACATTTAGCATTGTGACATTTGTCATTTGACATCTTTGACCTTTGCCATCTTGAAATTTGTCATTTTTGACATTTTTCACGGTGACACTTTTCATTTTTGACATTTAGCATTGTGACATTTGTCATTTGACACCTTAGACATTTGCCATCTTGAAATTTGTCATTTTTGACACTTTTCATTTTTTACATTTAGCATTGTGACATTTGTCATTTGACATCTTTGACATTTGCCATCTTGAAATTTGTCATTTTTCATGGTGACACTTTTCATTTTTGACATTTAGCATTGTGACATTTGTCATTTGACATCTTGGACATTTGCCATCTTGAAATTTGTCATTTTTGATATTTTTCATGGTGACACTTTTCATTTTTGACATTTAGCATTGTTACATTTGTCATTTGACATCTTTGACATTTGCCATCTTGAAATTTGTTATTTTTGACATTTTTCATGGTGACACTTTTCATTTTTGACATTTAGCATTGTGACATTTGTCATTTGACATCTTTGACATTTGCCATCTTGAAATTTGTCATTTTTGACATTTTTCAGGGTGACACTTTTCATTTTTGACATTTAGCATTGTGACATTTGTCATTTGACATCTTGAAATTTGTCATTTTTGACATTTTTCATGGTGACACTTATCATTTTTGACATTTAGCATTGTGATATTTGTCAGTTTTGACATTTGCCATCTTGAAATTTGTCATTTTTGACATTTTTCATGGTGACACTTTTCATTTTTGACATTTAGCATTGTGACATTTGTCATTTGACATCTTTGACATTTGCCATCTTGAAATTTGTTATTTTTGACATTTTTCACGGTGACACTTTTCATTTTTGACATTAAGCATTGTGACATTTGTCATTTGACATCTTTGACATTTGCCATCTTGAAATTTGTCATTTTTGACATTTTTCATGGTGACACTTTTTATTTTTGACATTTAGCATTGTGACATTTGTCATTTGACATCTTTGACATTTGCCATCTTGAAATTTGTCATTTTTGACATTTTTCATGGTGACACTTTTTATTTTTGACATTTAGCATTGTGACATTTGTCATTTGACATCTTTGACATTTGCCATCTTGAAATTTGTCATTTTTGACATTTTTCACGGTGACACTTTTCATTTTTGACATTTAGCATTGTGACATTTGTCATTTGACACCTTAGACATTTGCCATCTTGAAATTTGTCATTTTTGACACTTTTCATTTTTGACATTTAGCATTGTGACATTTGTCATTTGACATCTTTGACATTTGCCATCTTGAAATTTGTCATTTTTCATGGTGACACTTTTCATTTTTGACATTTAGCATTGTGACATTTGTCATTTGACATGTTGGACATTTGCCATCTTGAAATTTGTCATTTTTGATATTTTTCATGGTGACACTTTTCATTTTTGACATTTAGCATTGTGACATTTGTCATTTGACATCTTTGACATTTGCCATCTTGAAATTTGTTATTTTTGACATTTTTCATGGTGACACTTTTCATTTTTGACATTTAGCATTGTGACATTTGTCATTTGACATCTTTGACATTTGCCATCTTGAAATTTGTCATTTTTGACATTTTTCATGGTGACACTTTTCATTTTTGACATTTAGCATTGTGACATTTGTCATTTGACATCTTTGACATTTGCCATCTTGAAATTTGTCATTTTTGACATTTAGCATTGTGACATTTGTCATTTGACATCTTGGACATTTGCCATCTTGAAATTTGTCATTTTTGACATTTTTCATGGTGACACTTATCATTTTTGACATTTAGCATTGTGATATTTGTCAGTTTTGACATTTGCCATCTTGAAATTTGTCATTTTTGACATTTTTCATGGTGACACTTTTCATTTTTGGCATTTAGCATTGTGACATTTGTCATTTGACATCTTTGACATTTGCCATCTTGAAATTTGTTATTTTTGACATTTTTCACGGTGACACTTTTCATTTTTGACATTAAGCATTGTGACATTTGTCATTTGACATCTTTGACATTTGCCATCTTGAAATTTGTCATTTTTGACATTTTTCATGGTGACACTTTTTATTTTTGACATTTAGCATTGTGACATTTGTCATTTGACATCTTTGACATTTGCCATCTTAAAATTTGTTATTTTTGACATTTTTTATGGTGACACTTTTCATTTTTGACATTTAGCATTGTGACATTTGTCATTTGACATCTTTGACATTTGCCATCTTAAAATTGGTCATTTTTGACATTTTTCATGGTGACACTTTTCATTTTTGACATTTAGCATTGTGACGTTTGTCATTTGACATCTTTGACATTTGCCATCTTGAAATTTGTCATTTTTGACATTTAGCATTGTGACATTTGTCATTTGACATCTTGGACATTTGCCATCTTGAAATTTGTCATTTTTGAGATTTTTCATGGTGACACTTTTCATTTTTGACATTTAGCATTGTGACATTTGTCATTTGACATCTTGGACATTTGCCATCTTGAAATTTGTCATTTTTGACATTTAGCATTGTGACATTTGTCATTTGACATCTTTGATATTTGCCATCTTGAAATTTGTCATTTTTGACATTTTTCATGGTGACACTTTTCATTTTTGACATTTAGCATTGTGACATTTGTCATTTGACATCTTTGACATTTGCCATCTTGAAATTTGTCATTTTTGATATTTTTCATGGTGACACTTTTCATTTTTGACATTTAGCATTGTGACATTTGTCATTTGACATCTTTGACATTTGCCATCTTGAAATTTGTCATTTTTGACATTTTTCATGGTGACACTTTTCATTTTTGACATTTAGCATTGTGACATTTGTCATTTGCCATCTTGAAATTTGTCATTTTTGACATTTAGCATTGTGACATTTGTCATTTGACATCTTGGACATTTGCCATCTTGAAATTTGTCATTTTTGACATTTTTCATGGTGACACTTATCATTTTTGACATTTAGCATTGTGACATTTGTCAGTTTTGACATTTGCCATCTTGAAATTTGTCATTTTTGACATTTTTCATGGTGACACTTTTCATTTTTGACATTTAGCATTGTGACATTTGTCATTTGACATCTTTGACATTTGCCATCTTGAAATTTGTTATTTTTGACATTTTTCATGGTGACACTTTTCATTTTTGACATTTAGCATTGTGACATTTGTCATTTGACATCTTTGACATTTGCCATCTTGAAATTTGTCATTTTTGACATTTTTCATGGTGACACTTTTCATTTTTGACATTTAGCATTGTGATATTTGTCATTTGACATCTTTGACATTTGCCATCTTGAAATTTGTTATTTTTGACATTTTTCATGGTGACACTTTTTATTTTTGACATTTAGCATTGTGACATTTGTCATTTGACATCTTTGACATTTGCCATCTTGAAATTTGTCATTTTTGACATTTTTCATGGTGACACTTTTTATTTTTGACATTTAGCATTGTGACATTTGTCATCTTTGACATTTGCCATCTTGAAATTTGTCATTTTTGACATTTTTCACGGTGACACTTTTCATTTTTGACATTTAGCATTGTGACATTTGTCATTTGACACCTTAGACATTTGCCATCTTGAAATTTGTCATTTTTGACACTTTTCATTTTTGACATTTAGCATTGTGACATTTGTCATTTGACATCTTTGACATTTGCCATCTTGAAATTTGTCATTTTTCATGGTGACACTTTTCATTTTTGACATTTAGCATTGTGACATTTGTCATTTGACATCTTGGACATTTGCCATCTTGAAATTTGTCATTTTTGATATTTTTCATGGTGACACTTTTCATTTTTGACATTTAGCATTGTGACATTTGTCATTTGACATCTTTGACATTTGCCATCTTGAAATTTGTCATTTTTGACATTTTTCAAGGTGACACTTTTCATTTTTGACATTTAGCATTGTGACATTTGTCATTTGACATCTTTGACATTTGCCATCTTGAAATTTGTCATTTTTGACATTTTTCATGGTGACACTTTTCATTTTTGACATTTAGCATTGTGACATTTGTTATTTGACATCTTTGACATTTGCCATCTTGAAATTTGTCATTTTTGACATTTAGCATTGTGACATTTGTCATTTGACATCTTTGATATTTGCCATCTTGAAATTTGTCATTTTTGACATTTTTCATGGTGACACTTTTCATTTTTGACATTTAGCATTGTGACATTTGTCATTTGACATCTTTGACATTTGCCATCTTGAAATTTGTCATTTTTGACATTTTTCATGGTGACACTTTTCATTTTTGACATTTAGCATTGTGACATTTGTCATATTCGACATCTTTGACATTTGCCATCTTGAAATTTTTCATTTTTGACATTTTTCATGGTGACACTTTTCATTTTTGACATTTAGCATTGTAACATTTGTCATTTGACATCTTTGACATTTGCCATCTTAAAATTTGTCATTATTGACATTTTTCATGGGGACACTTTTAATTTTTGACATTTAGCATTGTGACATTTGTCATTTGACATCTTTGACATTTGCCATCTTGAAATTTGTCATTTTTGACATTTTTCATGGTGACACTTTTTATTTTTGACATTTAGCATTGTGACATTTGTCATTTGACATCTTTGACCTTTGCCATCTTGAAATTTGTCATTTTTGACATTTTTCACGGTGACACTTTTCATTTTTGACATTTAGCATTGTGACATTTGTCATTTGACACCTTAGACATTTGCCATCTTGAAATTTGTCATTTTTGACACTTTTCATTTTTTACATTTAGCATTGTGACATTTGTCATTTGACATCTTTGACATTTGCCATCTTGAAATTTGTCATTTTTCATGGTGACACTTTTCATTTTTGACATTTAGCATTGTGACATTTGTCATTTGACATCTTGGACATTTGCCATCTTGAAATTTGTCATTTTTGATATTTTTCATGGTGACACTTTTCATTTTTGACATTTAGCATTGTTACATTTGTCATTTGACATCTTTGACATTTGCCATCTTGAAATTTGTTATTTTTGACATTTTTCATGGTGACACTTTTCATTTTTGACATTTAGCATTGTGACATTTGTCATTTGACATCTTTGACATTTGCCATCTTGAAATTTGTCATTTTTGACATTTTTCATGGTGACACTTTTCATTTTTGACATTTAGCATTGTGACATTTGTCATTTGACATCTTGAAATTTGTCATTTTTGACATTTTTTATGGTGACACTTATCATTTTTGACATTTAGCATTGTGATATTTGTCAGTTTTGACATTTGCCATCTTGAAATTTGTCATTTTTGACATTTTTCATGGTGACACTTTTCATTTTTGACATTTAGCATTGTGACATTTGTCATTTGACATCTTTGACATTTGCCATCTTGAAATTTGTTATTTTTGACATTTTTCACGGTGACACTTTTCATTTTTGACATTAAGCATTGTGACATTTGTCATTTGACATCTTTGACATTTGCCATCTTGAAATTTGTCATTTTTGACATTTTTCATGGTGACACTTTTTATTTTTGACATTTAGCATTGTGACATTTGTCATTTGACATCTTTGACATTTGCCATCTTGAAATTTGTCATTTTTGACATTTTTCATGGTGACACTTTTTATTTTTGACATTTAGCATTGTGACATTTGTCATTTGACATCTTTGACATTTGCCATCTTGAAATTTGTCATTTTTGACATTTTTCACGGTGACACTTTTCATTTTTGACATTTAGCATTGTGACATTTGTCATTTGACACCTTAGACATTTGCCATCTTGAAATTTGTCATTTTTGACACTTTTCATTTTTGACATTTAGCATTGTGACATTTGTCATTTGACATCTTTGACATTTGCCATCTTGAAATTTGTCATTTTTCATGGTGACACTTTTCATTTTTGACATTTAGCATTGTGACATTTGTCATTTGACATCTTGGACATTTGCCATCTTGAAATTTGTCATTTTTGATATTTTTCATGGTGACACTTTTCATTTTTGACATTTAGCATTGTGACATTTGTCATTTGACATCTTTGACATTTGCCATCTTGAAATTTGTTATTTTTGACATTTTTCATGGTGACACTTTTCATTTTTGACATTTAGCATTGTGACATTTGTCATTTGACATCTTTGACATTTGCCATCTTGAAATTTGTCATTTTTGACATTTTTCATGGTGACACTTTTCATTTTTGACATTTAGCATTGTGACATTTGTCATTTGACATCTTTGACATTTGCCATCTTGAAATTTGTCATTTTTGACATTTAGCATTGTGACATTTGTCATTTGACATCTTGGACATTTGCCATCTTGAAATTTGTCATTTTTGACATTTTTCATGGTGACACTTATCATTTTTGACATTTAGCATTGTGATATTTGTCAGTTTTGACATTTGCCATCTTGAAATTTGTCATTTTTGACATTTTTCATGGTGACACTTTTCATTTTTGGCATTTAGCATTGTGACATTTGTCATTTGACATCTTTGACATTTGCCATCTTGAAATTTGTTATTTTTGACATTTTTCACGGTGACACTTTTCATTTTTGACATTAAGCATTGTGACATTTGTCATTTGACATCTTTGACATTTGCCATCTTGAAATTTGTCATTTTTGACATTTTTCATGGTGACACTTTTTATTTTTGACATTTAGCATTGTGACATTTGTCATTTGACATCTTTGACATTTGCCATCTTAAAATTTGTTATTTTTGACATTTTTCATGGTGACACTTTTCATTTTTGACATTTAGCATTGTGACATTTGTCATTTGACATCTTTGACATTTGCCATCTTAAAATTGGTCATTTTTGACATTTTTCATGGTGACACTTTTCATTTTTGACATTTAGCATTGTGACGTTTGTCATTTGACATCTTTGACATTTGCCATCTTGAAATTTGTCATTTTTGACATTTAGCATTGTGACATTTGTCATTTGACATCTTGGACATTTGCCATCTTGAAATTTGTCATTTTTGAGATTTTTCATGGTGACACTTTTCATTTTTGACATTTAGCATTGTGACATTTGTCATTTGACATCTTGGACATTTGCCATCTTGAAATTTGTCATTTTTGACATTTAGCATTGTGACATTTGTCATTTGACATCTTTGATATTTGCCATCTTGAAATTTGTCATTTTTGACATTTTTCATGGTGACACTTTTCATTTTTGACATTTAGCATTGTGACATTTGTCATTTGACATCTTTGACATTTGCCATCTTGAAATTTGTCATTTTTGACATTTTTCATGGTGACACTTTTCATTTTTGACATTTAGCATTGTGACATTTGTCATTTGACATCTTTGAGATTTGCCATCTTGAAATTTGTCATTTTTTACATTTAGCATTGTGACATTTGTCATTTGACATCTTGGACATTTGCCATCTTGAAATTTGTCATTTTTGACATTTTTCATGGTGACACTTATCATTTTTGACATTTAGCATTGTGACATTTGTCAGTTTTAACATTTGCCATCTTGAAATTTGTCATTTTTGACATTTTTCATGGTGACACTTTTCATTTTTGACATTTAGCATTGTGACATTTGTCATTTGACATCTTTGACATTTGCCATCTTGAAATTTGTTATTTTTGACATTTTTCATGGTGACACTTTTCATTTTTGACATTTAGCATTGTGACATTTGTCATTTGACATCTTTGACATTTGCCATCTTGAAATTTGTCATTTTTGACATTTTTCATGGTGACACTTTTCATTTTTGACATTTAGCATTGTGACATTTGTCATTTGACATCTTTGACATTTGCCATCTTGAAATTTGTCATTTTTGACATTTAGCATTGTGACATTTGTCATTTGACATCTTGGACATTTGCTATCTTGAAATTTGTCATTTTTGAAATTTTTCATGGTGACACTTATCATTTTTGACATTTAGCATTGTGACATTTGTCAGTTTTGACATTTGCCATCTTGAAATTTGTCATTTTTGACATTTTTCATGGTGAAACTTTTCATTTTTGACATTTAGCATTGTGACATTTGTCATTTGACATCTTTGACATTTGCCATCTTGAAATTTGTTATTTTTGACATTTTTCATGGTGACACTTTTCATTTTTGACATTTAGCATTGTGACATTTGTCATTTGACATCTTTCACATTTGCCATCTTGAAATTTGTCATTTTTGACATTTTTCATGGTGACACTTTTCATTTTTGACATTTAGCATTGTGACATTTGTCATTTGACATCTTTGACATTTGCCATCTTGAAATTTGTTATTTCTGACATTTTTTAAGGTGACACTTTTTATTTTTGACATTTAGCATTGTGACATTTGTCATTTGACATCTTTGACATTTGCCATCTTGAAATTTGTCATTTTTGACATTTTTCATGGTGACACTTTTCATTTTTGACATTTAGCATTGTGACATTTGTTATTTGACATCTTTGACATTTGCCATCTTGAAATTTGTCATTTTTGACATTTAGCATTGTGACATTTGTCATTTGACATCTTTGATATTTGCCATCTTGAAATTTGTCATTTTTGACATTTTTCATGGTGACACTTTTCATTTTTGACATTTAGCATTGTGACATTTGTCATTTGACATCTTTGACATTTGCCATCTTGAAATTTGTCATTTTTGACATTTTTCATGGTGACACTTTTCATTTTTGACATTTAGCATTGTGACATTTGTCATATTCGACATCTTTGACATTTGCCATCTTGAAATTTTTCATTTTTGACATTTTTCATGGTGACACTTTTCATTTTTGACATTTAGCATTGTAACATTTGTCATTTGACATCTTTGACATTTGCCATCTTAAAATTTGTCATTATTGACATTTTTCATGGGGACACTTTTAATTTTTGACATTTAGCATTGTGACATTTGTCATTTGACATCTTTGACATTTGCCATCTTGAAATTTGTCATTTTTGACATTTTTCATGGTGACACTTTTTATTTTTGACATTTAGCATTGTGACATTTGTCATTTGACATCTTTGACATTTGCCATCTTGAAATTTGTCATTTTTGACATTTTTCACGGTGACACTTTTCATTTTTGACATTTAGCATTGTGACATTTGTCATTTGACACCTTAGACATTTGCCATCTTGAAATTTGTCATTTTTGACACTTTTCATTTTTGACATTTAGCATTGTGACATTTGTCATTTGACATCTTTGACATTTGCCATCTTGAAATTTGTCATTTTTCATGGTGACACTTTTCATTTTTGACATTTAGCATTGTGACATTTGTCATTTGACATCTTGGACATTTGCCATCTTGAAATTTGTCATTTTTGATATTTTTCATGGTGACACTTTTCATTTTTGACATTTAGCATTGTGACATTTGTCATTTGACATCTTTGACATTTGCCATCTTGAAATTTGTCATTTTTGACATTTTTCATGGTGACACTTTTCATTTTTGACATTTAGCATTGTGACATTTGTCATTTGACATTTTTGACATTTGCCATCTTGAAATTTGTCATTTTTGACATTTAGCATTGTGACATTTGTCATTTGACATCTTGGACATTTGCCATCTTAAAATTTGTCATTTTTGACATTTTTCATGGTGACACTTATCATTTTTGACATTTAGCATTGTGACATTTGTCAGTTTTGACATTTGCCATCTTGAAATTTGTCATTTTTGACATTTTTCATGGTGACACTTTTCATTTTTGACATTTAGCATTGTGACATTTGTCATTTGACATCTTTGACATTTGCCATCTTGAAATTTGTTATTTTTGACATTTTTCATGGTGACACTTTTCATTTTTGACATTTAGCTTTGTGACATTTGTCATTTGACATCTTTGACATTTGCCATCTTGAAATTTGTCATTTTTGACATTTTTCATGGTGACACTTTTCATTTTTGACATTTAGCATTGTGATATTTGTCATTTGACATCTTTGACATTTGCCATCTTGAAATTTGTTATTTTTGACATTTTTCATGGTGACACTTTTTATTTTTGACATTTAGCATTGTGACATTTGTCATTTGACATCTTTGACATTTGCCATCTTGAAATTTGTCATTTTTGACATTTTTCATGGTGACACTTTTCATTTTTGACATTTAGCATTGTGAAATTTGTCATTTGACATCTTTGACATTTGCCATCTTGAAATTTGTCATTTTTGACATTTAGCATTGTGACATTTGTCATTTGACATCTTTGATATTTGCCATCTTGAAATTTGTCATTTTTGACATTTTTTATGGCGACACTTTTCATTTTTGACATTTAGCATTGTAACATTTGTCATTTGACATCTTTGACATTTGCCATCTTGAAATTTGTCATTTTTGACATTTTTCATGGTGACACTTTTCATTTTTGACATTTATCATTGTGACATTTGTCATATTCGACATCTTTGACATTTTCCATCTTGAAATTTGTCATTTTTGACATTTTTCATGGTGACACTTTTCATTTTTGACATCTAGCATTGTGACATTTGTCATTTGACATCTTTGACATTTGTCATCTTGAAATTTGTCATTATTGACATTTTTCATGGGGACACTTTTCATTTTTGACATTAAGCATTGTGACATTTGTCATTTGACATCTTTGACATTTGCCATCTTGAAATTTGTCATTTTTGACATTTTTCATGGTGACACTTTTCATTTTTGACATTTAGCATTGTGACATTTGTGATTTGACATCTTTGACATTTGCCATCTTGAAATTTGTCATTTTTGACATTTTTCACGGTGACACTTTTCATTTTTGACATTTAGCATTGTGACATTTGTCATTTGACATCTTAGACATTTGCCATCTTGAAATTTGTCATTTTTGACACTTTTCATTTTTGACATTTAGCATTGTGACATTTGTCATTTGACATCTTTTACATTTGCCATCTTGAAATTTGTCATTTTTGACATTTTTCATGGTAACACTTTTCATTTTTGACATTTAGCATTGTAACATTTGTCATTTGACATCTTTGACATTTGTCATCTTGAAATTTGTCATTATTGACATTTTTCATGGGGACACTTTTCATTTTTGACATTAAGCATTGTGACATTTGTCATTTGACATCTTTGACATTTGCCATCTTGAAATTTGTCATTTTTGACATTTTTCATGGTGACACTTTTCATTTTTGACATTTAGCATTGTGACATTTGTCATTTGACATCTTTGACATTTGCCATCTTGAAATTTGTCATTTTTGACATTTTTCACGGTGACACTTTTCATTTTTGACATTTAGCATTGTGACATTTGTCATTTGACATCTTAGACATTTGCCATCTTGAAATTTGTCATTTTTGACACTTTTCATTTTTGACATTTAGCATTGTGACATTTGTCATTTGACATCTTTTACATTTGCCATCTTGAAATTTGTCATTTTTCATGGTGACACTTTTCATTTTTGACATTTAGCATTGTGACATTTGTCATTTGATATCTTGGACATTTGCCATCTTGAAATTTGTAATTTTTGATATTTTTCATGGTGACACTTTTCATTTTTGACATTTAGCATTGTGACATTTGTCATTTGACATCTTTGACATTTGCCATCTTGAAATTTGTCATTTTTGACATTTTTCATGGTGACACTTTTCATTTTTGACATTTAGCATTGTGACATTTGTCATTTGACATTTTTGACATTTGCCATCTTGAAATTTGTCATTTTTGACATTTAGCATTGTGACATTTGTCATTTGACATCTTGGACATTTGCCATCTTGAAATTTGTCATTTTTGACATTTTTCATGGTGACACTTATCATTTTTGACATTTAGCATTGTAACATTTGTCAGTTTTGACATTTGCCATCTTGAAATTTGTCATTTTTGACATTTTTCATGGTGACACTTTTCATTTTTGACATTTAGCATTGTGACATTTGTCATTTGACATCTTTGACATTTGCCATCTTGAAATTTGTTATTTTTGACATTTTTCATGGTGACACTTTTCATTTTTGACATTTAGCATTGTGACATTTGTCATTTGACATCTTTGACATTTGCCATCTTGAAATTTGTCATTTTTGACATTTTTCATGGTGACACTTTTCATTTTTGACATTTAGCATTGTGATATTTGTCATTTGACATCTTTGACATTTGCCATCTTGAAATTTGTTATTTTTGACATTTTTCATGGTGACACTTTTTATTTTTGACATTTAGCATTGTGACATTTGTCATTTGACATCTTTGACATTTGCCATCTTGAAATTTGTCATTTTTGACATTTTTCATGGTGACACTTTTCATTTTTGACATTTAGCATTGTGAAATTTGTCATTTGACATCTTTGACATTTGCCATCTTGAAATTTGTCATTTTTGACATTTAGCATTGTGACATTTGTCATTTGACATCTTGGACATTTGCCATCTTGAAATTTGTCATTTTTGACATTTTTCATGGTGACACTTATCATTTTTGACATTTAGCATTGTGATATTTGTCAGTTTTGATATTTGCCATCTTGAAATTTGTCATTTTTGACATTTTTCATGGTGACACTTTTCATTTTTGACATTTAGCATTGTGACATTTGTCATTTGACATCTTTGACATTTGCCATCTTGAAATTTGTTATTTTTGACATTTTTCACGGTGACACTTTTCATTTTTGACATTTAGCATTGTGACATTTGTCATTTGACATCTTTGACATTTGCCATCTTGAAATTTGTCATTTTTGACATTTTTCATGGTGACACTTTTCATTTTTGACATTTAGCATTGTGACATTTGTCATTTGACATCTTTGACATTCGCCATCTTAAAATTTGATATTTTTGACATTTTTCATGGTGACACTTTTCATTTTTGACATTTAGCATTGTGACATTTGTCATTTGACATCTTTGACATTTGCCATCTTGAAATTTGTCATTTTTGACATTTAGCATTGTGACATTCGTCATTTGACATCTTGGACATTTGCCATCTTGAAATTTGTCATTTTTGACATTTTTCATGGTGACCCTTA
Source organism: Altica lythri (assembly GCA_964028335.1). NCBI lineage: Eukaryota > Metazoa > Arthropoda > Insecta > Coleoptera > Chrysomelidae > Altica > Altica lythri. Next base: position 7,496,839 of record OZ034800.1, on the reverse strand, counting down.
TCATTTTTGACATTTAGCATTATGACATTTGTCAGTTTTGACATTTGCCATTTTAAAATTTGTCATTTTTGACATTTTTCATGGTGACACTTTTTATTTTTGACATTTAGCATTGTGACATTTGTCATTTGACATCTTTGACATTTGCCATCTTGAAATTTGTTATTTTTGACATTTTTCATGGTGACACTTTTCATTTTTGACATTTAGCATTGTGACATTTGTCATTTGACATCTTTGACATTTGCCATCTTGAAATTTGTCATTTTTGACATTTTTCATGATGACACTTTTCATTTTTGACATTTAGCATTGTGATATTTGTCATTTGACATCTTTGACATTTGCCATCTTGAAATTTGTTATTTTTGACATTTTTCATGGTGACACTTTTCATTTTTGACATTTAGCATTGTGACATTTTTCATTTGATATCTTTGACATTTGCCATCTTGAAATTTGTCATTTTTGACATTTAGCATTGTGACATTTGTCATTTGACATCTTGGACATTTGCCATCTTGAAATTTGTCATTTTTGACATTTTTCATGGTGACACTTATTATTTTTGACATTTAGCATTGTGACATTTGTCAGTTTTGACATTTGCAATCTTGAAATTTGTCATTTTTGACATTTTTCATGGTGACACTTTTCATTTTTGACTTTTAGCATTGTGACATTTGTCATTTGACATCTTTGACATTTGCCATCTTGAAATTTGTTATTTTTGACATTTTTCATGGTGACACTTTTCATTTTTGACATTTAGCATTGTGACATTTGTCATTTGACATCTTTGACATTTGCCATTTTGAAATTTGTCATTTTTGACATTTTTCATGGTGACACTTTTCATTTTTGACATTTAGCATTGTGACATTTGTCATTTGACATCTTTGACATTTGCCATCTTGAAATTTGTAATTTTTGACATTAAGCATTGTGACATTTGTCATTTGACATCGTGGACATTTGCCATCTTGAAATTTGTCATTTTTGACATTTTTAATGGTGACACTTATCATTTTTGACATTTAGCATTATGACATTTGTCAGTTTTGACATTTGCCATCTTAAAATTTGTCATTTTTGACATTTTTCATGGTGACACTTTTCATTTTTGACATTTAGCATTGTGACATTTGTCATTTGACATCTTTGACATTTGCCATCTTAAAATTTGTTATTTTTGACATTTTTCATGGTGACACTTTTCATTTTTGACATTTAGCATTGTGACATTTGTCATTTGACATCTTGGACATTTGCCATCTTGAAATTTGTCATTTTTGACATTTTTCATGGTGACACTTATCATTTTTGACATTTAGCATTATGACATTTGTCAGTTTTGACATTTGCCATCTTAAAATTTGTCAATTTTGACATTTTTCATGGTGACACTTTTCATTTTTGACATTTAGCATTGTGACATTTGTCATTTGACATCTTTGACATTTGCCATCTTGAAATTTGTTATTTTTGACATTTTTCATGGTGACACTTTTCATTTTTGACATTTAGCATTGTGACATTTGTCATTTGACATCTTTGACATTTGCCATCTTGAAAATTGTCATTTTTGACATTTTTCATGATGACACTTTTCATTTTTGACATTTAGCATTGTGATATTTGTCATTTGACATCTTTGACATTTGCCATCTTGAAATTTGTTATTTTTGACATTTTTCATGGTGACACTTTTCATTTTTGACATTTAGCATTGTGACATTTTTCATTTGACATCTTTGACATTTGCCATCTTGAAATTTGTCATTTTTGACATTTAGCATTGTGACATTTGTCATTTGACATCTTGGACATATGCCATCTTGAAATTTGTCATTTTTGACATTTTTCATGGTGACACTTATTATTTTTGACATTTAGCATTGTGACATTTGTCAGTTTTGACATTTGCCATCTTGAAATTTGTCATTTTTGACATTTTTCATGGTGACACTTTTCATTTTTGACTTTTAGCATTGTGACATTTGTCATTTGACATCTTTGACATTTGCCATCTTTAAATTTGTTATTTTTGACATTTTTCATGGTGACACTTTTCATTTTTGACATTTAGCATTGTGACATTTGTCATTTGACATCTTTGACAGTTGCCATCTTGAAATTTGTCATTTTTGACATTTTTCATGGTGACACTTTTCATTTTTGACATTTAGCATTGTGACATTTGTCATTTGACATCTTTGACATTTGCCATTTTGAAATTTGTTATTTTTGACATTTTTCATGGTGACACTTTTCATTTTTGACATTTAGCATTGTGACATTTGTCATTTGACATCTTGAACATTTGCCATCTTGAAATTTGTCATTTTTGACATTTTTCATGGTGACACTTATCATTTTTGACATTTAGCATTGTGACATTTGTCAGTTTTGACATCTTTGACATTTGCCATCTTAAAATTTGTTATTTTTGACATTTTTTATGGTGACACTTTTCATTTTTGACATTTAGCATTGTGACATTTGTCATTTGACATCTTTGACATTTGCCATCTTGAAATTTGTCATTTTTGACATTTTTTATGGTGACACTTTTCATTTTTGACATTTAGCATTGTGACATTTGTCATTTGACATCTTTGACATTTGCCATCTTGAAATTTGTCATTTTTGACATTTAGCATTGTGACATTTGTCATTTGACATCTTGGACATTTGCCATCTTGAAATTTGTTATTTTTGACATTTTTCATGGTGACACTTATCATTTTTGACATTTAGCATTGTGAAATTTGTCATTTGACATCTTTGACATTTGCCATCTTGAAATTTGTTATTTTTGTCATTTTTCTTGGTGACACTTTTCATTTTTGACATTTAGCTTTGTGACATTTGTCATTTGACATCTTTGACATTTGCCATCTTGAAATTTGTCATTTTTGACATTTAGCATTGTGAAATTTGTCATTTGACATCTTTGACATTTGCCATCTTGAAATTTGTTATTTTTGACATTTTTCTTGGTGACACTTTTCATTTTTGACATTTAGCATTGTGACATTTGTCATTTGACATCTTGGACATTTGCCATCTTGAAATTTGTCATTTTTGACATTTTTCATGGTGACACTTATCATTTTTGACATTTAGCATTGTGACATTTGTCATTTGACATCTTGGACATTTGCCATCTTGAAATTTGTCATTTTTGACATTTTTCATGGTGACACTTATCATTTTTGACATTTAGCATTATGACATTTGTCAGTTTTGACATTTGCCATCTTAAAATTTGTCATTTTCGACATTTTTCATGGTGACACTTTTCATTTTTGACATTTAGCATTGTGACATTTGTCATTTAACATCTTTGACATTTGCCATCTTGAAATTTGTTATTTTTGACATTTTTCATGGTGACACTTTTCATTTTTGACATTTAGCATTGTGACATTTGTCATTTGACATCTTTGACATTTGCTATCTTGAAATTTGTCATTTTTGACATTTTTCATGATGACACTTTTCATTTTTGACATTTAGCATTGTGATATTTGTCATTTGACTTCTTTGACATTTGCCATCTTGAAATTTGTTATTTTTGACATTTTTCATGGTGACACTTTTCATTTTTGACATTTAGCATTGTGACATTTTTCATTTGACATCTTTGACATTTGCCATCTTGAAATTTGTCATTTTTGACATTTAGCATTGTGAAATTTGTCATTTGACATCTTTGACATTTGCCATCTTGAAATTTGTTATTTTTGTCATTTTTCTTGGTGACACTTTTCATTTTTGACATTTAGCTTTGTGACATTTGTCATTTGACATCTTTGACATTTGCCATCTTGAAATTTGTCATTTTTGACATTTAGCATTGTGAAATTTGTCATTTGACATCTTTGACATTTGCCATCTTGAAATTTGTTATTTTTGACATTTTTCTTGGTGACACTTTTCATTTTTGACATTTAGCATTGTGACATTTGTCATTTGACATCTTTGACATTTGCCATCTTGAAATTTGTTATTTTTGACATTTTTCATGGTGACACTTTTCATTTTTGACATTTAGCATTGTGACATTTGTCATTTGACATCTTGGACATTTGCCATCTTGAAATTTGTTATTTTTGACATTTTTCATGGTGACACTTTTCATTTTTGACATTTAGCATTGTGACATTTTTCATTTGACATCTTTGACATTTGCCATCTTGAAATTTGTCATTTTTGACATTTAGCATTGTGACATTTGTCATTTGACATCTTGGACATTTGCCATTTTGAAATTTGTCATTTTTGACATTTTTCATGGTGACACTTATTATTTTTGACATTTAGCATTGTGACATTTGTCAGTTTTGACTTTTGCCATCTTGAAATTTGTCATTTTTGACATTTTTCATGGTGACACTTTTCATTTTTGACTTTTAGCATTGTGACATTTGTCATTTGACATCTTTGACATTTGCCATCTTGAAATTTGTTATTTTTGACATTTTTCATGGTGACACTTTTCATTTTTGACATTTAGCATTGTGACATTTGTCATTTGACATCTTTGACATTTGCCATTTTGAAATTTGTCATTTTTGACATTTTTCATGGTGACACTTTTCATTTTTGACATTTAGCATTGTGACATTTGTCATTTGACATCTTTGACATTTGCCATCTTGAAATTTGTAATTTTTGACATTAAGCATTGTGACATTTGTCATTTGACATCGTGGACATTTGCCATCTTGAAATTTGTCATTTTTGACATTTTTAATGGTGACACTTATCATTTTTGACATTTAGCATTATGACATTTGTCAGTTTTGACATTTGCCATCTTAAAATTTGTCATTTTTGACATTTTTCATGGTGACACTTTTCATTTTTGACATTTAGCATTGTGACATTTGTCATTTGACATCTTTGACATTTGCCATCTTAAAATTTGTTATTTTTGACATTTTTCATGGTGACACTTTTCATTTTTGACATTTAGCATTGTGACATTTGTCATTTGACATCTTGGACATTTGCCATCTTGAAATTTGTCATTTTTGACATTTTTCATGGTGACACTTATCATTTTTGACATTTAGCATTATGACATTTGTCAGTTTTGACATTTGCCATCTTAAAATTTGTCAATTTTGACATTTTTCATGGTGACACTTTTCATTTTTGACATTTAGCATTGTGACATTTGTCATTTGACATCTTTGACATTTGCCATCTTGAAATTTGTTATTTTTGACATTTTTCATGGTGACACTTTTCATTTTTGACATTTAGCATTGTGACATTTGTCATTTGACATCTTTGACATTTGCCATCTTGAAAATTGTCATTTTTGACATTTTTCATGATGACACTTTTCATTTTTGACATTTAGCATTGTGATATTTGTCATTTGACATCTTTGACATTTGCCATCTTGAAATTTGTTATTTTTGACATTTTTCATGGTGACACTTTTCATTTTTGACATTTAGCATTGTGACATTTTTCATTTGACATCTTTGACATTTGCCATCTTGAAATTTGTCATTTTTGACATTTAGCATTGTGACATTTGTCATTTGACATCTTGGACATATGCCATCTTGAAATTTGTCATTTTTGACATTTTTCATGGTGACACTTATTATTTTTGACATTTAGCATTGTGACATTTGTCAGTTTTGACATTTGCCATCTTGAAATTTGTCATTTTTGACATTTTTCATGGTGACACTTTTCATTTTTGACTTTTAGCATTGTGACATTTGTCATTTGACATCTTTGACATTTGCCATCTTTAAATTTGTTATTTTTGACATTTTTCATGGTGACACTTTTCATTTTTGACATTTAGCATTGTGACATTTGTCATTTGACATCTTTGACAGTTGCCATCTTGAAATTTGTCATTTTTGACATTTTTCATGGTGACACTTTTCATTTTTGACATTTAGCATTGTGACATTTGTCATTTGACATCTTTGACATTTGCCATTTTGAAATTTGTTATTTTTGACATTTTTCATGGTGACACTTTTCATTTTTGACATTTAGCATTGTGACATTTGTCATTTGACATCTTGAACATTTGCCATCTTGAAATTTGTCATTTTTGACATTTTTCATGGTGACACTTATCATTTTTGACATTTAGCATTGTGACATTTGTCAGTTTTGACATCTTTGACATTTGCCATCTTAAAATTTGTTATTTTTGACATTTTTTATGGTGACACTTTTCATTTTTGACATTTAGCATTGTGACATTTGTCATTTGACATCTTTGACATTTGCCATCTTGAAATTTGTCATTTTTGACATTTTTTATGGTGACACTTTTCATTTTTGACATTTAGCATTGTGACATTTGTCATTTGACATCTTTGACATTTGCCATCTTGAAATTTGTCATTTTTGACATTTAGCATTGTGACATTTGTCATTTGACATCTTGGACATTTGCCATCTTGAAATTTGTTATTTTTGACATTTTTCATGGTGACACTTATCATTTTTGACATTTAGCATTGTGAAATTTGTCATTTGACATCTTTGACATTTGCCATCTTGAAATTTGTTATTTTTGTCATTTTTCTTGGTGACACTTTTCATTTTTGACATTTAGCTTTGTGACATTTGTCATTTGACATCTTTGACATTTGCCATCTTGAAATTTGTCATTTTTGACATTTAGCATTGTGAAATTTGTCATTTGACATCTTTGACATTTGCCATCTTGAAATTTGTTATTTTTGACATTTTTCTTGGTGACACTTTTCATTTTTGACATTTAGCATTGTGACATTTGTCATTTGACATCTTTGACATTTGCCATCTTGAAATTTGTTATTTTTGACATTTTTCATGGTGACACTTTTCATTTTTGACATTTAGCATTGTGACATTTGTCATTTGACATCTTGGACATTTGCCATCTTGAAATTTGTCATTTTTGACATTTTTCATGGTGACACTTATCATTTTTGACATTTAGCATTATGACATTTGTCAGTTTTGACATTTGCCATCTTAAAATTTGTCATTTTCGACATTTTTCATGGTGACACTTTTCATTTTTGACATTTAGCATTGTGACATTTGTCATTTAACATCTTTGACATTTGCCATCTTGAAATTTGTTATTTTTGACATTTTTCATGGTGACACTTTTCATTTTTGACATTTAGCATTGTGACATTTGTCATTTGACATCTTTGACATTTGCTATCTTGAAATTTGTCATTTTTGACATTTTTCATGATGACACTTTTCATTTTTGACATTTAGCATTGTGATATTTGTCATTTGACTTCTTTGACATTTGCCATCTTGAAATTTGTTATTTTTGACATTTTTCATGGTGACACTTTTCATTTTTGACATTTAGCATTGTGACATTTTTCATTTGACATCTTTGACATTTGCCATCTTGAAATTTGTCATTTTTGACATTTAGCATTGTGAAATTTGTCATTTGACATCTTTGACATTTGCCATCTTGAAATTTGTTATTTTTGTCATTTTTCTTGGTGACACTTTTCATTTTTGACATTTAGCTTTGTGACATTTGTCATTTGACATCTTTGACATTTGCCATCTTGAAATTTGTCATTTTTGACATTTAGCATTGTGAAATTTGTCATTTGACATCTTTGACATTTGCCATCTTGAAATTTGTTATTTTTGACATTTTTCTTGGTGACACTTTTCATTTTTGACATTTAGCATTGTGACATTTGTCATTTGACATCTTTGACATTTGCCATCTTGAAATTTGTTATTTTTGACATTTTTCATGGTGACACTTTTCATTTTTGACATTTAGCATTGTGACATTTGTCATTTGACATCTTGGACATTTGCCATCTTGAAATTTGTTATTTTTGACATTTTTCATGGTGACACTTTTCATTTTTGACATTTAGCATTGTGACATTTTTCATTTGACATCTTTGACATTTGCCATCTTGAAATTTGTCATTTTTGACATTTAGCATTGTGACATTTGTCATTTGACATCTTGGACATTTGCCATTTTGAAATTTGTCATTTTTGACATTTTTCATGGTGACACTTATTATTTTTGACATTTAGCATTGTGACATTTGTCAGTTTTGACTTTTGCCATCTTGAAATTTGTCATTTTTGACATTTTTCATGGTGACACTTTTCATTTTTGACTTTTAGCATTGTGACATTTGTCATTTGACATCTTTGACATTTGCCATCTTGAAATTTGTTATTTTTGACATTTTTCATGGTGACACTTTTCATTTTTGACATTTAGCATTGTGACATTTGTCATTTGACATCTTTAACATTTGCCATCTTGAAATTTGTCATTTTTGACATTTTTCATGGTGACACTTTTCATTTTTGACATTTAGCATTGTGTCATTTGTCATTTGACATCTTTGACATTTGCCATCTTGAAATTTGTCATTTTTGACATTAAGCATTGTGACATTTGTCATTTGACATCGTGGACATTTGCCATCTTGAAATTTGTCATTTTTGACATTTTTAATGGTGACACTTATCATTTTTGACATTTAGCATTATGACATTTGTCAGTTTTGACATTTGCCATCTTAAAATTTGTCATTTTTGACATTTTTCATGGTGACACTTTTCATTTTTGACATTTAGCATTGTGACATTTGTCATTTGACATCTTTGACATTTGCCATCTTAAAATTTGTTATTTTTGACATTTTTCATGGTGACACTTTTCATTTTTGACATTTAGCATTGTGACATTTGTCATTTGACATCTTGGACATTTGCCATCTTGAAATTTGTCATTTTTGACATTTTTCAGGGTGACACTTATCATTTTTGACATTTAGCATTATCACATTTGTCAGTTTTGACATTTGCCATCTTAAAATTTGTCATTTTTGACATTTTTCATGGTGACACTTTTCATTTTTGACATTTAGCATTGTGACATTTGTCATTTGACATCTTTGACATTTGCCATCTTGAAATTTGTTATTTTTGACATTTTTCATGGTGACACTTTTCATTTTTGACATTTAGCATTGTGACATTTGTCATTTGACATCTTTGACATTTGCCATCTTGAAATTTGTCATTTTTGACATTTTTCATGATGACACTTTTTATTTTTGACATTTAGCATTGTGATATTTGTCATTTGACATCTTTGACATTTGCCATCTTGAAATTTGTTATTTTTGACATTTTTCATGGTGACACTTTTCATTTTTGACATTTAGCATTGTGACATTTTTCATTTGACATCTTTGACATTTGCCATCTTGAAATTTGTCATTTTTGACATTAAGCATTGTGACATTTGTCATTTGACATCTTGGACATTTGCCATCTTGAAATTTGTCATTTTTGACATTTAGCATTGTGACATTTGTCATTTGACATCTTTGACATTTGCCATCTTGAAATTTGTTATTTTTGACATTTTTCATGGTGACACTTTTTATTTTTGACATTTAGCATTGTGACATTTGTCAGTTTTGAAATTTGCTATCTTGAAATTTGTCATTTTTGACATTTTTCATGGTCACACTTTTCATTTTTGACATTTAGCATTGTGACATTTGTCATTTGACATCTTGGACATTTGCCATCTTGAAATTTGTCATTTTTGACATTTTTCATGGTGACACTTTTTATTTTTGACATTTAGCATTGTGACATTTGTCAGTTTTGACATTTGCCATCTTGAAATTTGTCATTTTTGACATTTTTCATGGTGACACTTTTCATTTTTGACATTTAGCATTGTGACATTTGTCATTTGACATCTTTGACATTTGCCATTTTGAAATTTGTTATTTTTGACATTTTTCATGGTGACACTTTTCATTTTTGACATTTAGCATTGTGACATTTGTCATTTGACATCTTGAACATTTGCCATCTTGAAATTTGTCATTTTTGACATTTTTCATGGTGACACTTATCATTTTTGACATTTAGCATTGTGACATTTGTCAGTTTTGACATCTTTGACATTTGCCATCTTAAAATTTGTTATTTTTGACATTTTTTATGGTGACACTTTTCATTTTTGACATTTAGCATTGTGACATTTGTCATTTGACATCTTTGACATTTGCCATCTTGAAATTTGTCATTTTTGACATTTAGCATTGTGACATTTGTCATTTGACATCTTTGACATTTGCCATCTTGAAATTTGTTATTTTTGACATTTTTCATGGTGACACTTTTCATTTTTGACATTAAGCATTGTGACATTTGGCAGTTTTGACATTTGCCATCTTGAAATTTGTCATTTTTGACATTTTTCATGGTGACACTTTTCATTTTTGACATTTAGCATTGTGACATTTGTCATTTGACATCTTTGACATTTGCCATCTTGAAATTTGTTATTTTTGACATTTTTCATGGTGACACTTTTTATTTTTGACATTTAGCATTGTGACATTTGTCAGTTTTGACATTTGCCATCTTGAAATTTGTCATTTTTGACATTTTTCATGGTGACACTTTTCATTTTTGACATTTAGCATTGCGACATTTGTCATTTGACATCTTTGACATTTGCCATCTTGAAATTTGTCATTTTTAAAATTTTTCATTGTGACACTTTTCATTTTTGACATTTAGCATTGTGACATTTGTCATTTGACATCTTTGACATTTGCCATCTTAAAATTTGTTATTTTTGACATTTTTTATGGTGACACTTTTTATTTTTGACATTTAGCATTGTGACATTTGTCATTTGACATCTTTGACATTTGCCATCTTGAAATTTGTCATTTTTGACATTTAGCATTGTGACACTTTTCATTTTTGACATTTAGCATTGTGACATTTGTCATTTGACATCTTAGACATTTGCCATTTTGAAATTTGTCATTTTTGACACTTTTTATTTTTGACATTTAGCATTGTGACATTTGTCATTTGACATCTTTGACATTTGCTATCTTGAAATTTGTCATTTTTGACATTTTTCATGGTGACACTTTTCATTTTTGACATTTAGCATTGTGACATTTGTCATTTGACATCTTTGACATTTGCCATCTTGAAATTTGTCATTTTTGACATTTTTCATGGTGACACTTTTTATTTTTGACATTTAGCATTGTGACATTTGTCATTTGACATCTTTGACATTTGCCATCTTGAAATTTGTCATTTTTGACATTTTTCATGGTGACACTTTTCATTTTTGACATTTAGCATTGTGACATTTGTCATTTGACATCTTTGACATTTGCCATCTTGAAATTTGTCATTTAGCATTGTGACATTTGTCATTTGACATCTTTGATATTTGCCATCTTGAAATTTGTCATTTTTGACATTTTTCATGGTGACACTTTTTATTTTTGACATTTAGCATTGTGACATTTGTCATTTGACATCTTTGACATATGCCATCTTAAAATTTGTCATTTTTGACATTTTTCATGGTGACACTTTTTATTTTTGACATTTAGCATTGTGACATTTGTCATATTCGACATCTTTGACATTTGCCATCTTGAAATTTGTCATTTTTGACATTTTTCATGGTGACACTTTTCATTTTTGACATTTAGCATTGTGACATTTGTCATTTGACATCTTTGACATTTGCCATCTTGAAATTTGTCATTATTGACATTTTTCATGGGGACACTTTTCATTTTTGACATTTAGCATTGTGACATTTGTCATTTGACATCTTTGACATTTGCCATTTTAAAATTTGTCATTTTTGACATTTTTCATGGTGACACTTTTCATTTTTGACATTTAGCATTGTGACATTTGTCATTTGACATCTTTGACATTTGCCATCTTGAAATTTGTCATTTTTGACATTTTTCACGGTGACACTTTTTATTTTTGACATTTAGCATTGTGACATTTGTCATTTGACATCTTAGACATTTGCCATCTTGAAATTTGTCATTTTTGACACTTTTCATTTTTGACATTTAGCATTGTGACATTTGTCATTTGACATCTTTGACATTTGCCATCTTGAAATTTGTCATTTTTGACATTTTTCATGGTGACACTTTTCATTTTTGACCTTTAGCATTGTGACATTTGTCATTTGACATCTTGGACATTTGCCATCTTGAAATTTGTCATTTTTGACATTTTTCATGGTGACGCTTATCATTTTTGACATTTAGCATTGTGACATTTGTCAGTTTTGACATTTGCCATCTTGAAATTTGTCATTTTTGACATTTTTCATGGTGACACTTTTCATTTTTGACACTTAGCATTGTGACATTTGTCATTTGACATCTTTGACATTTGCCATCTTGAAATTTGTCATTTTTGACATTTTTCATGGTGACACTTTTCATTTTTGACATTTAGCATTGTGACATTTGTCATTTGACATCTTTGACATTTGCCATCTTGAAATTTGTCATTTTTGACATTTTTCATGGTGACACTTTTCATTTTTGACATTTAGCATTGTGACATTTGTCATTTGACATCTTTGACATTTGCCATCTTGAAATTTGACATTTTTCATGGTGACACTTTTCATTTTTGACATGTAGCATTGTGACATTTGTCATTTGACATCTTTGACATTTGCCATCTTGAAATTTGTCATTTTTGACATTTTTCATGGTGACACTTTTTATTTTTGACATTTAGCATTGTGACATTTGTCATTTGACATCTTTGACATTTGCCATCTTGAAATTTGTTATTTTTGACATTTTTCATGGTGACACTTTTCATTTTTGACATTTAGCATTGTGACATTTGTCATTTGACATCTTTGATATTTGCCATCTTGAAATTTGTCATTTTTGACATTTTTCATGGTAACACTTTTCATTTTTGACATTTAGCATTGTGACATTTGTTATTTGACATCTTTGACATTTGCCATCTTGAAATTTGTCATTTTTGACATTTTATGGTGACACTTTTCATTTTTGACATTTAGCATTGTGACATTTGTCATTTGACATCTTTAACATTTGCCATCTTGAAATTTGTTATTTTTGACATTTTTCATGGTGACACTTTTCATTTTTGACATTCTTCATGGTGACACTTTTCATTTTTGACATTTAGCATTGTGACATTTGTCATTTGACATCTTTGACATTTGCCATCTTGAAATTTGTCATTTTTGACATTTAGCATTGTGACATTTGTCATTTGACATCTTGGACATTTGCCATCTTGAAATTTGTCATTTTTGACATTTTTCATGGTGACACTTTTCATTTTTGACACTTAGCATTGTGACATTTGTCATTTGACATCTTTGACATTTGCTATCTTGAAATTTGTCATTTTTGACATTTTTCATGGTGACACTTTTCATTTTTGACATTTAGCATTGTGACATTTGTCATTTGACATCTTTGACATTTGCCATCTTGAAATTTGTCATTTTTGACATTTTTCATGGTGACACTTTTCATTTTTGACATTTAGCATTGTGACATTTGTCATTTGACATCTTTGACATTTGCCATCTTAAAATTTGACATTTTTCATGGTGATACTTTTCATTTTTGACATTTAGCATTGTGACATTTGTCATTTGACATCTTTGACATTTGCCATCTTGAAATTTGTCATTTTTGACATTTTTCATGGTGACACTTTTCATTTTTGACATTTAGCATTGTGACATTTGTCATTTGACATCTTTGACATTTGCCATCTTGAAATTTGTTATTTTTGACATTTTTCATGGTGACACTTTTCATTTTTGACATTTAGCATTGTGACATTTGTCATTTGACATCTTTGATATTTGCCATCTTGAAATTTGTCATTTTTGACATTTTTCATGGTGACACTTTTCATTTTTGACATTTAGCATTGTGACATTTGTCATTTGACATCTTTGACATTTGCCATCTTGAAATTTGTCATTTTTGACATTTTATGGTGACACTTTTCATTTTTGACATTTAGCATTGTGACATTTGTCATTTGACATCTTTGACATTTGCCATCTTGAAATTTGTTATTTTTGACATTTTTCATGGTGACACTTTTCATTTTTGACATTCTTCATGGTGACACTTTTCATTTTTGACATTTAGCATTGTGACATTTGTCATTTGACATCTTTGACATTTGCCATCTTGAAATTTGTCATTTTTGACATTTAGCATTGTGACATTTGTCATTTGACATCTTGGACATTTGCCATCTTGAAATTTGTCATTTTTGACATTTTTCATGGTGACACTTTTCATTTTTGACACTTAGCATTGTGACATTTGTCATTTGACATCTTTGACATTTGCTATCTTGAAATTTGTCATTTTTGACATTTTTCATGGTGACACTTTTCATTTTTGACATTTATCATTGTGACATTTGTCATTTGACATCTTTGACATTTGCCATCTTGAAATTTGTAATTTTTGACATTTTTCATGGTGACACTTTTCATTTTTGATATTTAGCATTGTGACATTTGTCATTTGACATCTTTGACATTTGCCATCTTAAAATTTGACATTTTTCATAGTGACACTTTTCATTTTTGACATTTAGCATTGTGACATTTGTCATTTGACATCTTTGACATTTGCCATCTTGAAATTTGTCATTTTTGACATTTTTCATGGTGACACTTTTCATTTTTGACATTTAGCATTGTGACATTTGTCATTTGACATCTTTGACATTTGCTATCTTGAAATTTGTCATTTTTGACATTTTTCATGTTGACACTTTTTATTGTTGACACTTAGCATTGTGACATTTGTCATTTGACATCTTTGACATTTGCCATCTTGAAATTTGTCATTTTTGACATTTTTCATGGTGGCACTTTTCATTTTTGACATTTAGCATTGTGACATTTGTCATTTGACATCTTTGACATTTGCCATCTTGAAATTTGTCATTTTTGACATTTTTCATGGTGACACTTATCATTTTTGACATTTAGCATTGTGACATTTGTCATTTGACATCTTTGACATTTGCCATCTTGAAATTTGTTATTTTTAACATTTTTCATGGTGACACTTTTCATTTTTGACATTTAGCATTGTGACATTTGTCATTTGACATCTTTGACATTTGCCATCTTGAAATTTGTCATTTTTGACATTTTTCATGGTGACACTTTTCATTTTTGACATTTAGCATTGTGACATTTGTCATTTGACATCTTTGACATTTGCCATCTTGAAATTTGTCATTTTTGACATTTTTCATGGTGACACTTTTCATTTTTGACATTTAGCATTGTGACATTTGTCATTTGACATTTGCCATCTTGAAATTTGTTATTTTTGACATTTTTCATGGTGACACTTTTCATTTTTGACATTTAGCATTGTGACATTTGTCATTTGACATCTTTGACATTTGCCATCTTGAAATTTGTCATTTTTGACATTTTTCCTTGTGACACTTTTCATTTTTGACATTTAGCATTGTGACATTTGTCATTTGACATCTTTGACATTTGCCATCTTGAAATTTGTCATTTTTGACATTTTTAATGGTGACACTTTTCATTTTTGACATTTAGCATTGTGACATTTGTCATTTGACATCTTTGACATTTGCCATCTTGAAATTTGTTATTTTTGACATTTTTCATGGTGACACTTTTTATTTTTGACATTTAGCATTGTGACATTTGTCAGTTTTGACATTTGCTATCTTGAAATTTGTCATTTTTGACATTTTTCATGGTGACACTTTTCATTTTTGACATTTAGCATTGTGACATTTGTCATTTGACATCTTTGACATTTGCCATCTTGAAATTTGTCATTTTTAAAATTTTTCATTGTGACACTTTTCATTTTTGACATTTAGCATTGTGACATTTGTCATTTGACATCTTTGACATTTGCCATCTTGAAATTTGTTATTTTTGACATTTTTCATGGTGACACTTTTCATTTTTGACATTTAGCATTGTGACATTTGTCATTTGACATCTTTGATATTTGCCATCTTGAAATTTGTCATTTTTGACATTTTTCATGGTAACACTTTTCATTTTTGACATTTAGCATTGTGACATTTGTTATTTGACATCTTTGACATTTGCCATCTTGAAATTTGTCATTTTTGACATTTTATGGTGACACTTTTCATTTTTGACATTTAGCATTGTGACATTTGTCATTTGACATCTTTAACATTTGCCATCTTGAAATTTGTTATTTTTGACATTTTTCATGGTGACACTTTTCATTTTTGACATTCTTCATGGTGACACTTTTCATTTTTGACATTTAGCATTGTGACATTTGTCATTTGACATCTTTGACATTTGCCATCTTGAAATTTGTCATTTTTGACATTTAGCATTGTGACATTTGTCATTTGACATCTTGGACATTTGCCATCTTGAAATTTGTCATTTTTGACATTTTTCATGGTGACACTTTTCATTTTTGACACTTAGCATTGTGACATTTGTCATTTGACATCTTTGACATTTGCTATCTTGAAATTTGTCATTTTTGACATTTTTCATGGTGACACTTTTCATTTTTGACATTTAGCATTGTGACATTTGTCATTTGACATCTTTGACATTTGCCATCTTGAAATTTGTCATTTTTGACATTTTTCATGGTGACACTTTTCATTTTTGACATTTAGCATTGTGACATTTGTCATTTGACATCTTTGACATTTGCCATCTTAAAATTTGACATTTTTCATGGTGATACTTTTCATTTTTGACATTTAGCATTGTGACATTTGTCATTTGACATCTTTGACATTTGCCATCTTGAAATTTGTCATTTTTCATGGTGACACTTTACATTTTTGACATTTAGCATTGTGACATTTGTCATTTGACATCTTTGACATTTGCCATCTTGAAATTTGTTATTTTTGACATTTTTCATGGTGACACTTTTCATTTTTGACATTTAGCATTGTGACATTTGTCATTTGACATCTTTGATATTTGCCATCTTGAAATTTGTCATTTTTGACATTTTTCATGGTGACACTTTTCATTTTTGACATTTAGCATTGTGACATTTGTCATTTGACATCTTTGACATTTGCCATCTTGAAATTTGTCATTTTTGACATTTTATGGTGACACTTTTCATTTTTGACATTTAGCATTGTGACATTTGTCATTTGACATCTTTGACATTTGCCATCTTGAAATTTGTTATTTTTGACATTTAGCATTGTGACATTTGTCATTTGACATCTTTGACATTTGCCATCTTAAAATTTGTTATTTTTGACATTTTTCATGGTGACACTTTTCATTTTTGACATTTAGCATTGTGACATTTGTCATTTGACATCTTTGACATTTGCCATCTTGAAATTTGTCATTTTTGACATTCTTCATGGTGACACTTTTCATTTTTGACATTTAGCATTGTGACATTTGTCATTTGACATCTTTGACATTTGCCATCTTGAAATTTGTCATTTTTGACATTTAGCATTGTGACATTTGTCATTTGACATCTTGGACATTTGCCATCTTGAAATTTGTCATTTTTGACATTTTTCATGGTGACACTTTTCATTTTTGACACTTAGCATTGTGACATTTGTCATTTGACATCTTTGACATTTGCTATCTTGAAATTTGTCATTTTTGACATTTTTCATGGTGACACTTTTCATTTTTGACATTTATCATTGTGACATTTGTCATTTGACATCTTTGACATTTGCCATCTTGAAAGTTGTCATTTTTGACATTTTTCATGGTGACACTTTTCATTTTTGATATTTAGCATTGTGACATTTGTCATTTGACATCTTTGACATTTGCCATCTTAAAATTTGACATTTTTCATGGTGACACTTTTCATTTTTGACATTTAGCATTGTGACATTTGTCATTTGACATCTTTGACATTTGCCATCTTGAAATTTGTCATTTTTGACATTTTTCATGGTGACACTTTTCATTTTTGACATTTAGCATTGTGACATTTGTCATTTGACATCTTTGACATTTGCTATCTTGAAATTTGTCATTTTTGACATTTAGCATTGTGACATTTGTCATTTGACATCTTTGACATTTGCCATCTTAAAATTTGTTATTTTTGACATTTTTCATGGTGACACTTTTCATTTTTGACATTTAGCATTGTGACATTTGTCAGTTTTGACATTTGCCATCTTGAAATTTGTAATTTTTGACATTTTTCATAGTAACACTTTTCATTTTTGACATTTAGCATTGTGACATTTGTCATTTGACATCTTTGACATTTGCCATCTTGAAATTTGTTATTGTTGACATTTTTCATGGTGACACTTTTCATTTTTGACATTTAGCATTGTGACATTTGTCATTTGACATCTTTGACATTTGCCATCTTAAAATTTGTCATTTTTGACATTTTTCATGTTGACACTTTTTATTTTTGACACTTAGCATTGTGACATTTGTCATTTGACATCTTTGACATTTGCCATCTTGAAATTTGTCATTTTTGACATTTTTCATGGTGACACTTTTCATTTTTGACATTTAGCATTGTGACATTTGTCATTTGACATCTTTGACATTTGCCATCTTGAAATTTGTCATTTTTGACATTTTTCATGGTGACACTTATCATTTTTGACATTTAGCATTGTGACATTTGTCATTTGACATCTTTGACATTTGCCATCTTGAAATTTGTTATTTTTAACATTTTTCATGGTGACACTTTTCATTTTTGACATTTAGCATTGTGACATTTGTCATTTGACATCTTTGACATTTGCCATCTTGAAATTTGTCATTTTTGACATTTTTCATGGTGACACTTTTCATTTTTGACATTTAGCATTGTGACATTTGTCATTTGACATCTTTGACATTTGCCATCTTGAAATTTGTCATTTTTGACATTTTTCATGGTGACACTTTTCATTTTTGACATTTAGCATTGTGACATTTGTCATTTGACATTTGCCATCTTGAAATTTGTTATTTTTGACATTTTTCATGGTGACACTTTTCATTTTTGACATTTAGCATTGTGACATTTGTCATTTGACATCTTTGACATTTGCCATCTTGAAATTTGTCATTTTTGACATTTTTCCTTGTGACACTTTTCATTTTTGACATTTAGCATTGTGACATTTGTCATTTGACATCTTTGACATTTGCCATCTTGAAATTTGTCATTTTTGACATTTTTAATGGAAACACTTTTCATTTTTGACATTTAGCATTGTGACATTTGTCATTTGACATCTTTGACATTTGCCATCTTGAAATTTGTTATTTTTGACATTTTTCATGGTGACACTTTTTATTTTTGACATTTAGCATTGTGACATTTGTCAGTTTTGACATTTGCTATCTTGAAATTTGTCATTTTTGACATTTTTCATGGTGACACTTTTCATTTTTGACATTTAGCATTGTGACATTTGTCATTTGACATCTTTGACATTTGCCATCTTGAAATTTGTCATTTTTAAAATTTTTCATTGTGACACTTTTCATTTTTGACATTTAGCATTGTGACATTTGTCATTTGACATCTTTGACATTTGCCATCTTGAAATTTGTTATTTTTGACATTTTTTATGGTGACACTTTTTATTTTTGACATTTAGCATTGTGACATTTGTCATTTGACATCTTTGACATTTGCCATCTTGAAATTTGTCATTTTTGACATTTAGCATTGTGACACTTTTCATTTTTGACATTTAGCATTGTGACATTTGTCATTTGACATCTTTGACATTTGCTATCTTGAAATTTGTCATTTTTGACATTTTTCATGGTGACACTTTTCATTTTTGACATTTAGCATTGTGACATTTGTCATTTGACATCTTTGACATTTGCCATTTTGAAATTTGTCATTTTTGACATTTTTCATGGTGACACTTTTCATTTTTGACATTTAGCATTGTGACATTTGTCATTTGACATCTTAGACATTTGCCATCTTGAAATTTGTCATTTTTGACACTTTTCATTTTTGACATTTAGCATTGTGACATTTGTCATTTGACATCTTTGACATTTGCCATCTTGAAATTTGTCATTTTTGACATTTTTCATGGTGACACTTTTTATTTTTGACATTTAGCATTGTGACATTTGTCATTTGACATCTTTGACATTTGCCATCTTGAAATTTGTCATTTTTGACATTTTTCATGGTGACACTTTTCATTTTTGACATTTAGCATTGTGACATTTGTCATTTGACATCTTAGACATTTGCCATCTTGAAATTTGCCATTTTTGACACTTTTCATTTTTGACATTTAGCATTGTGACATTTGTCATTTGACATCTTTGACATTTGCCATCCTGAAATTTGTCATTTTTGACATTTTTCATGGTGACACTTTTCATTTTTGACATTTAGCATTGTGACATTTGTCATTTGACATATTAGACATTTGCCATCTTGAAATTTGTCATTTTTGACACTTTTCATTTTTGACATTTAGCATTGTGACATTTGTCATTTGACATCTTTGACATTTGCCATCTTGAAATTTGTCATTTTTGACATTTTTCATGGTGACACTTTTCATTTTTGACATTTAGCATTGTGACATTTGTCATTTGACATCTTGGACATTTGCCATCTTGAAATTTGTCATTTTTGACATTTTTCATGGTGACACTTTTCATTTTTGACATTTAGCATTGTGACATTTGTCATTTGACATCTTCGATATTTGCCATCTTGAAATTTGTCATTTTTGACATTTTTCATGGTGACACTTTTCATTTTTGACATTTAGCATTGTGACATTTGTCATTTGACATCTTAGACATTTGCCATCTTGAAATTTGTCATTTTTGACACTTTTCATTTTTGACATTTAGCATTGTGACATTTGTCATTTGACATCTTTGACATTTGCCATCTTGAAATTTGTCATTTTTGACATTTTTCATGGTGACACTTTTCATTTTTGACATTTAGCATTGTGACATTTGTCATTTGACATATTAGACATTTGCCATCTTGAAATTTGTCATTTTTGACACT
This sequence comes from Altica lythri, assembly GCA_964028335.1. Taxonomy (NCBI): domain Eukaryota; kingdom Metazoa; phylum Arthropoda; class Insecta; order Coleoptera; family Chrysomelidae; genus Altica; species Altica lythri. The sequence goes on along the minus strand of OZ034800.1, from coordinate 7,475,894 downwards.
TTGCATTTTTGACATTTAGCATTGTGACATTTGTCATTTGACATCTTTGACATTTGCCATCTTGAAATTTGTCATTTTTGACATTTTTCATGGTGACACTTTTCATTTTTGACATTTAGCATTGTGACATTTGTCATTTGACATCTTGGACATTTGCCATCTTGAAATTTGTCATTTTTGACATTTTTCATGGTGACACTTATCATTTTTGACATTTAGCATTGTGACATTTGTCAGTTTTGACATTTGCCATCTTGAAATTTGTCATTTTTGACATTTTTCATGGTGACACTTTTCATTTTTGACATTTAGCATTGTGACATTTGCCATCTTGAAATTTGTCATTTTTGACATTTTTCATGGTGACACTTTTCATTTTTTACATTTAGCATTGTGACATTTGTCATTTGACATCTTTGACATTTGCCATCTTGAAATTTGTCATTTTTGACATTTAGCATTGTGACATTTGTCATTTGACATCTTTGACATTTGCCATCTTGAAATTTGTTATTTTTGACATTTTTCATGGTGACACTTTTTATTTTTGACATTTAGCATTGTGACATTTGTCAGTTTTGAAATTTGCCATCTTGAAATTTGTCATTTTTGACATTTTTCATGGTGACACTTTTCATTTTTGACATTTAGCATTGTGACATTTGTCATTTGACATCTTGGACATTTGCCATCTTGAAATTTGTCATTTTTAACATTTTTCATGGTGACACTTTTTATTTTTGACATTTAGCATTGTGACATTTGTCAGTTTTGACATTTGCCATCTTGAAATTTGTCATTTTTGACATTTTTCATGGTGACACTTTTCATTTTTGACATTTAGCATTGTGACATTTGTCATTTGACATCTTTGACATTTGCCATTTTGAAATTTGTTATTTTTGACATTTTTCATGGTGACACTTTTCATTTTTAACATTTAGCATTGTGACATTTGTCATTTGACATCTTGAACATTTGCCATCTTGAAATTTGTCATTTTTGACATTTTTCATGGTGACACTTATCATTTTTGACATTTAGCATTGTGACATTTGTCAGTTTTGACATCTTTGACATTTGCCATCTTAAAATTTGTTATTTTTGACATTTTTTATGGTGACACTTTTCATTTTTGACATTTAGCATTGTGACATTTGTCATTTGACATCTTTGACATTTGCCATCTTGAAATTTGTCATTTTTGACATTTAGCATTGTGACATTTGTCATTTGACATCTTTGACATTTGCCATCTTGAAATTTGTTATTTTTGACATTTTTCATGGTGACACTTTTCATTTTTGACATTAAGCATTGTGACATTTGGCAGTTTTGACATTTGCCATCTTAAAATTTGTCATTTTTGACATTTTTCATGGTGACACTTTTCATTTTTGACATTTAGCATTGTGACATTTGTCATTTGACATCTTTGACATTTGCCATCTTGAAATTTGTTATTTTTGACATTTTTCATGGTGACACTTTTTATTTTTGACATTTAGCATTGTGACATTTGTCAGTTTTGACATTTGCCATCTTGAAATTTGTCATTTTTGACATTTTTCATGGTGACACTTTTCATTTTTGACATTTAGCATTGTGACATTTGTCATTTGACATCTTTGACATTTGCCATCTTGAAATTTGTCATTTTTAAAATTTTTCATTGTGACACTTTTCATTTTTGACATTTAGCATTGTGACATTTGTCATTTGACATCTTTGACATTTGCCATCTTGAAATTTGTTATTTTTGACATTTTTTATGGTGACACTTTTTATTTTTGACATTTAGCATTGTGACATTTGTCATTTGACATCTTAGACATTTGCCATCTTGAAATTTGCCATTTTTGACACTTTTCATTTTTGACATTTAGCATTGTGACATTTGTCATTTGTCATTTGACATCTTTGACATTTGCCATCTTGAAATTTGTCATTTTTGACATTTTTCATGGTGACACTTTTCATTTTTGACATTTAGCATTGTGACATTTGTCATTTGACATATTAGACATTTGCCATCTTGAAATTTGTCATTTTTGACACTTTTCATTTTTGACATTTAGCATTGTGACATTTGTCATTTGACATCTTTGACATTTGCCATCTTGAAATTTGTCATTTTTGACATTTTTCATGGTGACACTTTTCATTTTTGACATTTAGCATTGTGACATTTGTCATTTGACATCTTGGACATTTGCCATCTTGAAATTTGTCATTTTTGACATTTTTCATGGTGACACTTTTCATTTTGGACATTTAGCATTGTGACATTTGTCATTTGACATCTTTGATATTTGCCATCTTGAAATTTGTCATTTTTGACATTTTTCATGGTGACACTTTACATTTTTGACATTTAGCATTGTGACATTTGTCATTTGACATCTTAGACATTTGCCATCTTGAAATTTGTTATTTTTGACACTTTTCATTTTTGACATTTAGCATTGTGACATTTGTCATTTGACATCTTTGACATTTGCCATCTTGAAATTTGTCATTTTTGATATTTTTCATGGTGACACTTTTCATTTTTGACATTTAGCATTGTGACATTTGTCATTTGACATATTAGACATTTGCCATCTTGAAATTTGTCATTTTTGACACTTTTCATTTTTGACATTTAGCATTGTGACATTTGTCATTTGACATCTTTGACATTTGCCATCATGAAATTTGTCATTTTTGACATTTTTCATGGTGACACTTTTCATTTTTGACATTTAGCATTGTGACATTTGTCATTTGACATCTTGGACATTTGCCATCTTGAAATTTGTCATTTTTGACATTTTTCATGGTGACACTTTTCATTTTTTACATTTAGCATTGTGACATTTGTCATTTGACATCTTTGACATTTGCCATCTTGAAATTTGTCATTTTTGACATTTAGCATTGTGACATTTGTCATTTGACATCTTTGACATTTGCCATCTTGAAATTTGTTATTTTTGACATTTTTCATGGTGACACTTTTTATTTTTGACATTTAGCATTGTGACATTTGTCAGTTTTGAAATTTGCCATCTTGAAATTTGTCATTTTTGACATTTTTCATGGTGACACTTTTCATTTTTGACATTTAGCATTGTGACATTTGTCATTTGACATCTTGGACATTTGCCATCTTGAAATTTGTCATTTTTGACATTTTTCATGGTGACACTTTTTATTTTTGACATTTAGCATTGTGACATTTGTCAGTTTTGACATTTGCCATCTTGAAATTTGTCATTTTTGACCTTTTTTATGGTGACACTTTTTATTTTTGACATTTAGCATTGTGACATTTGTCATTTGACATCTTTGACATTTGCCATCTTGAAATTTGTCATTTTTGACATTTTTCATGGTGACAATTTTCATTTTTGACATTTAGCATTGTGACATTTGTCATTTGACATCTTGGACATTTGCCATCTTGAAATTTGTCATTTTTGACATTTTTCATGGTGACACTTATCATTTTTGACATTTAGCATTATGACATTTGTCAGTTTTGACATTTGCCATCTTAAAATTTGTCATTTTTGACATTTTTCATGGTGACACTTTTCATTTTTGACATTTAGCATTGTGACATTTGTCATTTGACATCTTGGACATTTGCCATCTTGAAATTTGTCATTTTTGACATTTTTCATGGTGACACTTATCATTTTTGACATTTAGCATTATGACATTTGTCAGTTTTGACATTTGCCATCTTAAAATTTGTCATTTTTGACATTTTTCATAGTGACACTTTTCATTTTTGACATTTAGCATTGTGACATTTGTCATTTGACATCTTTGACATTTGCCATCTTGAAATTTGTTATTTTTGACATTTTTCATGGTGACACTTTTCATTTTTGACATTTAGCATTGTGACATTTGTCATTTGACATCTTTGACATTTGCCATCTTGAAATTTGTCATTTTTGACATTTTTCATGATGACACTTTTCATTTTTGACATTTAGCATTGTGATATTTGTCATTTGACATCTTTGACATTTGCCATCTTGAAATTTGTTATTTTTGACTTTTTTCATGGTGACACTTTTCATTTTTGACATTGAGCATTGTGACATTTTTCATTTGACATCTTTGACATTTGCCATCTTGAAATTTGTCATTTTTGACATTTAGCATTGTGACATTTGTCATTTGACATCTTGGACATTTGCCATCTTGAAATTTGTCATTTTTGACATTTTTCATGGTGACACTTATTATTTTTGACATTTAGCATTGTGACATTTGTCAGTTTTGACATTTGCCATCTTGAAATTTGTCATTTTTGACATTTTTCTTGGTGACACTTTTCATTTTTGACTTTTAGCATTGTGACATTTGTCATTTGACACCTTTGACATTTGCCATCTTTCAATTTGTTATTTTTGACATTTTTCATGGTGACACTTTTCATTTTTGACATTTAGCATTGTGACATTTGTCAGTTTTGACATTTGCCATCTTAAAATTTGTCATTTTTGACATTTTTCATGGTGACACTTTTCATTTTTTACATTTAGCATTGTGACATTTGTCATTTGACATCTTTGACATTTGCCATCTTGAAATTTGTTATTTTTGACATTTTTCATGGTGACACTTTTCATTTTTGACATTTAGCATTGTGACATTTGTCATTTGACATCTTTGACATTTGCCATCTTGAAATTTGTCATTTTTGACATTTTTCATGATGACACTTTTCATTTTTGACATTTAGCATTGTGATATTTGTCATTTGACATCTTTGACATTTGCCATCTTGAAATTTGTTATTTTTGACATTTTTCATGGTGACACTTTTCATTTTTGACATTGAGCATTGTGACATTTTTCATTTGACATCTTTGACATTTGCCATCTTGAAATTTGTCATTTTTGACATTTAGCATTGTGACATTTGTCATTTGACATCTTGGACATTTGCCATCTTGAAATTTGTCATTTTTGACATTTTTCATGGTGACACTTATTATTTTTGACATTTAGCATTGTGACATTTGTCAGTTTTGACATTTGCCATCTTGAAATTTGTCATTTTTGACATTTTTCTTGGTGACACTTTTCATTTTTGACTTTTAGCATTGTGACACTTGTCATTTGACATCTTTGACATTTGCCATCTTTCAATTTGTTATTTTTGACATTTTTCATGGTGACACTTTTCATTTTTGACATTTAGCATTGTGACATTTGTCATTTGACATCTTTGACAGTTGCCATCTTGAAATTTGTCATTTTTGACATTTTTCATGGTGACACTTTTCATTTTTGACATTTAGCATTGTGACATTTGTCATTTGACATCTTTGACATTTGCCATTTTGAAATTTGTTATTTTTGACATTTTTCATGGTGACACTTTTCATTTTTGACATTTAGCATTGTGACATTTGTCATTTGACATCTTGAACATTTGCCATCTTGAAATTTGTCATTTTTGACATTTTTCATGGTGACACTTATCATTTTTGACATTTAGCATTGTGACATTTGTCAGTTTTGACATCTTTGACATTTGCCATCTTAAAATTTGTTATTTTTGACATTTTTTATGGTGACACTTTTCATTTTTGACATTTAGCATTGTGACATTTGTCATTTGACATCTTTGACATTTGCCATCTTGAAATTTGTCATTTTTGACATTTTTTATGGTGACACTTTTCATTTTTGACATTTAGCATTGTGACATTTGTCATTTGACATCTTTGACATTTGCCATCTTGAAATTTGTCATTTTTGACATTTTTCATGGTGGCACTTATCATTTTTGACATTTAGCATTGTGACATTTGTCAGTTTTGACATCTTTGACATTTGCCATCTTAAAATTTGTTATTTTTGACATTTTTTATGGTGACACTTTTCATTTTTGACATTTAGCATTGTGACATTTGTCATTTGACATCTTTGACATTTGCCATCTTAAAATTTGTCATTTTTGACATTTAGCATTGTGACATTTGTCATTTGACATCTTTGACATTTTCCATCTTGAAATTTGTTATTTTTGACATTTTTCATGGTGACACTTTTTATTTTTGACATTAAGCATTGTGACATTTGGCAGGTTTGACATTTGCCATCTTGAAATTTGTCATTTTTGACATTTTTCATGGTGACACTTTTCATTTTTGACATTTAGCATTGTGACATTTGTCATTTGACATCTTTGACATTTGCCATCTTGAAATTTGTCATTTTTGACATTTTTCATGGTGACACTTTTCATTTTTGACATTTAGCATTGTGACATTTGTCATTTGACATCTTGGACATTTGCCATCTTGAAATTTGTCATTTTTGACATTTTTCATGGTGACACTTTTCATTTTTGACATTTAGCATTGTGACATTTGTCATTTGACATCTTCGATATTTGCCATCTTGAAATTTGTCATTTTTGACATTTTTCATGGTGACACTTTTCATTTTTGACATTTAGCATTGTGACATTTGTCATTTGACATCTTAGACATTTGCCATCTTGAAATTTGTCATTTTTGACACTTTTCATTTTTGACATTTAGCATTGTGACATTTGTCATTTGACATCTTTGACATTTGCCATCTTGAAATTTGTCATTTTTGACATTTTTCATGGTGACACTTTTCATTTTTGACATTTAGCATTGTGACATTTGTCATTTGACATATTAGACATTTGCCATCTTGAAATTTGTCATTTTTGACACTTTGCATTTTTGACATTTAGCATTGTGACATTTGTCATTTGACATCTTTGACATTTGCCATCTTGAAATTTGTCATTTTTGACATTTTTCATGGTGACACTTTTCATTTTTGACATTTAGCATTGTGACATTTGTCATTTGACATCTTGGACATTTGCCATCTTGAAATTTGTCATTTTTGACATTTTTCATGGTGACACTTATCATTTTTGACATTTAGCATTGTGACATTTGTCAGTTTTGACATTTGCCATCTTGAAATTTGTCATTTTTGACATTTTTCATGGTGACACTTTTCATTTTTGACATTTAGCATTGTGACATTTGCCATCTTGAAATTTGTCATTTTTGACATTTTTCATGGTGACACTTTTCATTTTTTACATTTAGCATTGTGACATTTGTCATTTGACATCTTTGACATTTGCCATCTTGAAATTTGTCATTTTTGACATTTAGCATTGTGACATTTGTCATTTGACATCTTTGACATTTGCCATCTTGAAATTTGTTATTTTTGACATTTTTCATGGTGACACTTTTTATTTTTGACATTTAGCATTGTGACATTTGTCAGTTTTGAAATTTGCCATCTTGAAATTTGTCATTTTTGACATTTTTCATGGTGACACTTTTCATTTTTGACATTTAGCATTGTGACATTTGTCATTTGACATCTTGGACATTTGCCATCTTGAAATTTGTCATTTTTAACATTTTTCATGGTGACACTTTTTATTTTTGACATTTAGCATTGTGACATTTGTCAGTTTTGACATTTGCCTTTTTGAAATTTGTCATTTTTGACATTTTTCATGGTGACACTTTTCATTTTTGACATTTAGCATTGTGACATTGGTCATTTGACATCTTTGACATTTGCCATTTTGAAATTTGTTATTTTTGACATTTTTCATGGTGACACTTTTCATTTTTAACATTTAGCATTGTGACATTTGTCATTTGACATCTTGAACATTTGCCATCTTGAAATTTGTCATTTTTGACATTTTTCATGGTGACACTTATCATTTTTGACATTTAGCATTGTGACATTTGTCAGTTTTGACATCTTTGACATTTGCCATCTTAAAATTTGTTATTTTTGACATTTTTTATGGTGACACTTTTCATTTTTGACATTTAGCATTGTGACATTTGTCATTTGACATCTTTGACATTTGCCATCTTGAAATTTGTCATTTTTGACATTTAGCATTGTGACATTTGTCATTTGACATCTTTGACATTTGCCATCTTGAAATTTGTTATTTTTGACATTTTTCATGGTGACACTTTTCATTTTTGACATTAAGCATTGTGACATTTGGCAGTTTTGACATTTGCCATCTTAAAATTTGTCATTTTTGACATTTTTCATGGTGACACTTTTCATTTTTGACATTTAGCATTGTGACATTTGTCATTTGACATCTTTGACATTTGCCATCTTGAAATTTGTTATTTTTGACATTTTTCATGGTGACACTTTTTATTTTTGACATTTAGCATTGTGACATTTGTCAGTTTTGACATTTGCCATCTTGAAATTTGTCATTTTTGACATTTTTCATGGTGACACTTTTCATTTTTGACATTTAGCATTGTGACATTTGTCATTTGACATCTTTGACATTTGCCATCTTGAAATTTGTCATTTTTAAAATTTTTCATTGTGACACTTTTCATTTTTGACATTTAGCATTGTGACATTTGTCATTTGACATCTTTGACATTTGCCATCTTGAAATTTGTTATTTTTGACATTTTTTATGGTGACACTTTTTATTTTTGACATTTAGCATTGTGACATTTGTCATTTGACATCTTAGACATTTGCCATCTTGAAATTTGCCATTTTTGACACTTTTCATTTTTGACATTTAGCATTGTGACATTTGTCATTTGTCATTTGACATCTTTGACATTTGCCATCTTGAAATTTGTCATTTTTGACATTTTTCATGGTGACACTTTTCATTTTTGACATTTAGCATTGTGACATTTGTCATTTGACATATTAGACATTTGCCATCTTGAAATTTGTCATTTTTGACACTTTTCATTTTTGACATTTAGCATTGTGACATTTGTCATTTGACATCTTTGACATTTGCCATCTTGAAATTTGTCATTTTTGACATTTTTCATGGTGACACTTTTCATTTTTGACATTTAGCATTGTGACATTTGTCATTTGACATCTTGGACATTTGCCATCTTGAAATTTGTCATTTTTGACATTTTTCATGGTGACACTTTTCATTTTGGACATTTAGCATTGTGACATTTGTCATTTGACATCTTTGATATTTGCCATCTTGAAATTTGTCATTTTTGACATTTTTCATGGTGACACTTTACATTTTTGACATTTAGCATTGTGACATTTGTCATTTGACATCTTAGACATTTGCCATCTTGAAATTTGTTATTTTTGACACTTTTCATTTTTGACATTTAGCATTGTGACATTTGTCATTTGACATCTTTGACATTTGCCATCTTGAAATTTGTCATTTTTGATATTTTTCAGGGTGACACTTTTCATTTTTGACATTTAGCATTGTGACATTTGTCATTTGACATATTAGACATTTGCCATCTTGAAATTTGTCATTTTTGACACTTTTCATTTTTGACATTTAGCATTGTGACATTTGTCATTTGACATCTTTGACATTTGCCATCATGAAATTTGTCATTTTTGACATTTTTCATGGTGACACTTTTCATTTTTGACATTTAGCATTGTGACATTTGTCATTTGACATCTTGGACATTTGCCATCTTGAAATTTGTCATTTTTGACATTTTTCATGGTGACACTTTTCATTTTTTACATTTAGCATTGTGACATTTGTCATTTGACATCTTTGAGATTTGCCATCTTGAAATTTGTCATTTTTGACATTTAGCATTGTGACATTTGTCATTTGACATCTTTGACATTTGCCATCTTGAAATTTGTTATTTTTGACATTTTTCATGGTGACACTTTTTATTTTTGACATTTAGCATTGTGACATTTGTCAGTTTTGAAATTTGCCATCTTGAAATTTGTCATTTTTGACATTTTTCATGGTGACACTTTTCATTTTTGACATTTAGCATTGTGACATTTGTCATTTGACATCTTGGACATTTGCCATCTTGAAATTTGTCATTTTTGACATTTTTCATGGTGACACTTTTTATTTTTGACATTTAGCATTGTGACATTTGTCAGTTTTGACATTTGCCATCTTGAAATTTGTCATTTTTGACATTTTTCATGGTGACACTTTTTATTTTTGACATTTAGCATTGTGACATTTGTCATTTGACATCTTTGACATTTGCCATCTTGAAATTTGTCATTTTTGACATTTTTCATGGTGACAATTTTCATTTTTGACATTTAGCATTGTGACATTTGTCATTTGACATCTTGGACATTTGCCATCTTGAAATTTGTCATTTTTGACATTTTTCATGGTGACACTTATCATTTTTGACATTTAGCATTATGACATTTGTCAGTTTTGACATTTGCCATCTTAAAATTTGTCATTTTTGACATTTTTCATGGTGACACTTTTCATTTTTGACATTTAGCATTGTGACATTTGTCATTTGACATCTTGGACATTTGCCATCTTGAAATTTGTCATTTTTGACATTTTTCATGGTGACACTTATCATTTTTGACATTTAGCATTATGACATTTGTCAGTTTTGACATTTGCCATCTTAAAATTTGTCATTTTTGACATTTTTCATGGTGACACTTTTCATTTTTGACATTTAGCATTGTGACATTTGTCATTTGACATCTTTGACATTTGCCATCTTGAAATTTGTTATTTTTGACATTTTTCATGGTGACACTTTTCATTTTTGACATTTAGCATTGTGACATTTGTCATTTGACATCTTTGACATTTGCCATCTTGAAATTTGTCATTTTTGACATTTTTCATGATGACACTTTTCATTTTTGACATTTAGCATTGTGATATTTGTCATTTGACATCTTTGACATTTGCCATCTTGAAATTTGTTATTTTTGACATTTTTCATGGTGACACTTTTCATTTTTGACATTGAGCATTGTGACATTTTTCATTTGACATTTGCCATCTTGAAATTTGTCATTTTTGACGTTTAGCATTGTGACATTTGTCATTTGACATCTTGGACATTTGCCATCTTGAAATTTGTCATTTTTGACATTTTTCATGGTGACACTTATTATTTTTGACATTTAGCATTGTGACATTTGTCAGTTTTGACATTTGCCATCTTGAAATTTGTCATTTTTGACATTTTTCTTGGTGACACTTTTCATTTTTGACTTTTAGCATTGTGACATTTGTCATTTGACATCTTTGACATTTGCCATCTTTCAATTTGTTATTTTTGACATTTTTCATGGTGACACTTTTCATTTTTGACATTTAGCATTGTGACATTTGTCAGTTTTGACATTTGCCATCTTAAAATTTGTCATTTTTGACATTTTTCATGGTGACACTTTTCATTTTTGACATTTAGCATTGTGACATTTGTCATTTGACATCTTTGACATTTGCCATCTTGAAATTTGTTATTTTTGACATTTTTCATGGTGACACTTTTCATTTTTGACATTTAGCATTGTGACATTTGTCATTTGACATCTTTGACATTTGCCATCTTGAAATTTGTCATTTTTGACATTTTTCATGATGACACTTTTCATTTTTGACATTTAGCATTGTGATATTTGTCATTTGACATCTTTGACATTTGCCATCTTGAAATTTGTTATTTTTGACATTTTTCATGGTGACACTTTTCATTTTTGACATTGAGCATTGTGACATTTTTCATTTGACATCTTTGACATTTGCCATCTTGAAATTTGTCATTTTTGACATTTAGCATTGTGACATTTGTCATTTGACATCTTGGACATTTGCCATCTTGAAATTTGTCATTTTTGACATTTTTCATGGTGACACTTATTATTTTTGACATTTAGCATTGTGACATTTGTCAGTTTTGACATTTGCCATCTTGAAATTTGTCATTTTTGACATTTTTCTTGGTGACACTTTTCATTTTTGACTTTTAGCATTGTGACATTTGTCATTTGACATCTTTAACATTTGCCATCTTTCAATTTGTTATTTTTGACATTTTTCATGGTGACACTTTTCATTTTTGACATTTAGCATTGTGACATTTGTCATTTGACATCTTTGACAGTTGCCATCTTGAAATTTGTCATTTTTGACATTTTTCATGGTGACACTTTTCATTTTTGACATTTAGCATTGTGACATTTGTCATTTGACATCTTTGACATTTGCCATTTTGAAATTTGTTATTTTTGACATTTTTCATGGTGACACTTTTCATTTTTGACATTTAGCATTGTGACATTTGTCATTTGACATCTTTGACATTTGCCATCTTGAAATTTGTCATTTTTGACATTTTTCATGGTGACAATTTTCATTTTTGACATTTAGCATTGTGACATTTGTCATTTGACATCTTGGACATTTGCCATCTTGAAATTTGTCATTTTTGACATTTTTCATGGTGACACTTATCATTTTTGACATTTAGCATTATGACATTTGTCAGTTTTGACATTTGCCATCTTAAAATTTGTCATTTTTGACATTTTTCATGGTGACACTTTTCATTTTTGACATTTAGCATTGTGACATTTGTCATTTGACATCTTGGACATTTGCCATCTTGAAATTTGTCATTTTTGACATTTTTCATGGTGACACTTATCATTTTTGACATTTAGCATTATGACATTTGTCAGTTTTGACATTTGCCATCTTAAAATTTGTCATTTTTGACATTTTTCATGGTGACACTTTTCATTTTTGACATTTAGCATTGTGACATTTGTCATTTGACATCTTTGACATTTGCCATCTTGAAATTTGTTATTTTTGACATTTTTCATGGTGACACTTTTCATTTTTGACATTTAGCATTGTGACATTTGTCATTTGACATCTTTGACATTTGCCATCTTGAAATTTGTCATTTTTGACATTTTTCATGATGACACTTTTCATTTTTGACATTTAGCATTGTGATATTTGTCATTTGACATCTTTGACATTTGCCATCTTGAAATTTGTTATTTTTGACATTTTTCATGGTGACACTTTTCATTTTTGACATTGAGCATTGTGACATTTTTCATTTGACATTTGCCATCTTGAAATTTGTCATTTTTGACATTTAGCATTGTGACATTTGTCATTTGACATCTTGGACATTTGCCATCTTGAAATTTGTCATTTTTGACATTTTTCATGGTGACACTTATTATTTTTGACATTTAGCATTGTGACATTTGTCAGTTTTGACATTTGCCATCTTGAAATTTGTCATTTTTGACATTTTTCTTGGTGACACTTTTCATTTTTGACTTTTAGCATTGTGACATTTGTCATTTGACATCTTTGACATTTGCCATCTTTCAATTTGTTATTTTTGACATTTTTCATGGTGACACTTTTCATTTTTGACATTTAGCATTGTGTCATTTGTCAGTTTTGACATTTGCCATCTTAAAATTTGTCATTTTTGACATTTTTCATGGTGACACTTTTCATTTTTGACATTTAGCATTGTGACATTTGTCATTTGACATCTTTGACATTTGCCATCTTGAAATTTGTTATTTTTGACATTTTTCATGGTGACACTTTTCATTTTTGACATTTAGCATTGTGACATTTGTCATTTGACATCTTTGACATTTGCCATCTTGAAATTTGTCATTTTTGACATTTTTCATGATGACACTTTTCATTTTTGACATTTAGCATTGTGATATTTGTCATTTGACATCTTTGACATTTGCCATCTTGAAATTTGTTATTTTTGACATTTTTCATGGTGACACTTTTCATTTTTGACATTGAGCATTGTGACATTTTTCATTTGACATCTTTGACATTTGCCATCTTGAAATTTGTCATTTTTGACATTTAGCATTGTGACATTTGTCATTTGACATCTTGGACATTTGCCATCTTGAAATTTGTCATTTTTGACATTTTTCATGGTGACACTTATTATTTTTGACATTTAGCATTGTGACATTTGTCAGTTTTGACATTTGCCATCTTGAAATTTGTCATTTTTGACATTTTTCTTGGTGACACTTTTCATTTTTGACTTTTAGCATTGTGACATTTGTCATTTGACATCTTTAACATTTGCCATCTTTCAATTTGTTATTTTTGACATTTTTCATGGTGACACTTTTCATTTTTGACATTTAGCATTGTGACATTTGTCATTTGACATCTTTGACAGTTGCCATCTTGAAATTTGTCATTTTTGACATTTTTCATGGTGACACTTTTTATTTTTGACATTTAGCATTGTGACATTTGTCATTTGACATCTTTGACATTTGCCATTTTGAAATTTGTTATTTTTGACATTTTTCATGGTGACACTTTTCATTTTTGACATTTAGCATTGTGACATTTGTCATTTGACATCTTGAACATTTGCCATCTTGAAATTTGTCATTTTTGACATTTTTCATGGTGACACTTATCATTTTTGACATTTAGCATTGTGACATTTGTCAGTTTTGACATCTTTGACATTTGCCATCTTAAAATTTGTTATTTTTGACATTTTTTATGGTGACACTTTTCATTTTTGACATTTAGCATTGTGACATTTGTCATTTGACATCTTTGACATTTGCCATCTTGAAATTTGTCATTTTTGACATTTTTTATGGTGACACTTTTCATTTTTGACATTTAGCATTGTGACATTTGTCATTTGACATCTTTCACATTTGCCATCTTGAAATTTGTCATTTTTGACATTTTTCATGGTGGCACTTATCATTTTTGACATTTAGCATTGTGACATTTGTCAGTTTTGACATCTTTGACATTTGCCATCTTAAAATTTGTTATTTTTGACATTTTTTGTGGTGACACTTTTCATTTTTGACATTTAGCATTGTGACATTTGTCATTTGACATCTTTGACATTTGCCATCTTAAAATTTGTCATTTTTGACATTTAGCATTGTGACATTTGTCATTTGACATCTTTGACATTTTCCATCTTGAAATTTGTTATTTTTGACATTTTTCATGGTGACACTTTTCATTTTTGACATTAAGCATTGTGACATTTGGCAGGTTTGACATTTGCCATCTTGAAATTTGTCATTTTTGACATTTTTCATGGTGACACTTTTCATTTTTGACATTTAGCATTGTGACATTTGTCATTTGACATCTTTGACATTTGCCATCTTGAAATTTGTTATTTTTGACATTTTTCATGGTGACACTTTTTATTTTTGACATTTGTCAGTTTTGACATTTGCCATCTTGAAATTTGTCATTTTTGACATTTTTCATGGTGACACTTTTCATTTTTGACATTTAGCATTGTGACATTTGTCATTTGACATCTTTGACATTTGCCATCTTGAAATTTGTCATTTTTAAAATTTTTCATTGTGACACTTTTCATTTTTGACATTTAGCATTGTGACATTTGTCATTTGACATCTTTGACATTTGCCATCTTGAAATTTGTTATTTTTGACATTTTTTATGGTGACACTTTTTATTTTTGACATTTAGCATTGTGACATTTGTCATTTGACATCTTAGACATTTGCCATCTTGAAATTTGCCATTTTTGACACTTTTCATTTTTGACATTTAGCATTGTGACATTTGTCATTTGTCATTTGACATCTTTGACATTTGCCATCTTGAAATTTGTCATTTTTGACATTTTTCATGGTGACACTTTTCATTTTTGACATTTAGCATTGTGACATTTGTCATTTGACATATTAGACATTTGCCATCTTGAAATTTGTCATTTTTGACACTTTTCATTTTTGACATTTAGCATTGTGACATTTGTCATTTGACATCTTTGACATTTGCCATCTTGAAATTTGTCATTTTTGACATTTTTCATGGTGACACTTTTCATTTTTGACATTTAGCATTGTGACATTTGTCATTTGACATCTTGGACATTTGCCATCTTGAAATTTGTCATTTTTGACATTTTTCATGGTGACACTTTTCATTTTTGACATTTAGCATTGTGACATTTGTCATTTGACATCTTTGATATTTGCCATCTTGAAATTTGTCATTTTTGACATTTTTCATGGTGACACTTTTCATTTTTGACATTTAGCATTGTGACATTTGTCATTTGACATCTTAGACATTTGCCATCTTGAAATTTGTCATTTTTGACACTTTTCATTTTTGACATTTAGCATTGTGACATTTGTCATTTGACATCTTTGACATTTGCCATCTTGAAATTTGTCATTTTTGACATTTTTCATGGTGACACTTTTCATTTTTGACATTTAGCATTGTGACATTTGTCATTTGACATATTAGACATTTGCCATCTTGAAATTTGTCATTTTTGACACTTTTCATTTTTGACATTTAGCATTGTGACATTTGTCATTTGACATCTTTGACATTTGCCATCTTGAAATTTGTCATTTTTGACATTTTTCATGGTGACACTTTTCATTTTTGACATTTAGCATTGTGACATTTGTCATTTGACATCTTGGACATTTGCCATCTTGAAATTTGTCATTTTTGACATTTTTCATGGTGACACTTATCATTTTTGACATTTAGCATTGTGACATTTGTCAGTTTTGACATTTGCCATCTTGAAATTTGTCATTTTTGACATTTTTCATGGTGACACTTTTCATTTTTGACATTTAGCATTGTGACATTTGCCATCTTGAAATTTGTCATTTTTGACATTTTTCATGGTGACACTTTTCATTTTTTACATTTAGCATTGTGACATTTGTCATTTGACATCTTTGACATTTGCCATCTTGAAATTTGTCATTTTTGACATTTAGCATTGTGACATTTGTCATTTGACATCTTTGACATTTGCCATCTTGAAATTTGTTATTTTTGACATTTTTCATGGTGACACTTTTTATTTTTGACATTTAGCATTGTGACATTTGTCAGTTTTGAAATTTGCCATCTTGAAATTTGTCATTTTTGACATTTTTCATGGTGACACTTTTCATTTTTGACATTTAGCATTGTGACATATGTCATTTGACATCTTGGACATTTGCCATCTTGAAATTTGTCATTTTTGACATTTTTCATGGTGACACTTTTTATTTTTGACATTTAGCATTGTGACATTTGTCAGTTTTGACATTTGCCATCTTGAAATTTGTCATTTTTGACATTTTTCATGGTGACACTTTTTATTTTTGACATTTAGCATTGTGACATTTGTCATTTGACATCTTTGACATTTGCCATCTTGAAATTTGTCATTTTTGACATTTTTCATGGTGACAATTTTCATTTTTGACATTTAGCATTGTGACATTTGTCATTTGACATCTTGGACATTTGCCATCTTGAAATTTGTCATTTTTGACATTTTTCATGGTGACACTTATCATTTTTGACATTTAGCATTATGACATTTGTCAGTTTTGACATTTGCCATCTTAAAATTTGTCATTTTTGACATTTTTCATGGTGACACTTTTCATTTTTGACATTTAGCATTGTGACATTTGTCATTTGACATCTTGGACATTTGCCATCTTGAAATTTGTCATTTTTGACATTTTTCATGGAGATACTTATCATTTTTGACATTTAGCATTATGACATTTGTCAGTTTTGACATTTGCCATCTTAAAATTTGTCATTTTTGACATTTTTCATGGTGACACTTTTCATTTTTGACATTTAGCATTGTGACATTTGTCATTTGACATCTTTGACATTTGCCATCTTGAAATTTGTTATTTTTGACATTTTTCATGGTGACACTTTTCATTTTTGACATTTAGCATTGTGACATTTGTCATTTGACATCTTTGACATTTGCCATCTTGAAATTTGTCATTTTTGACATTTTTCATGATGACACTTTTCATTTTTGACATTTAGCATTGTGATATTTGTCATTTGACATCTTTGACATTTGCCATCTTGAAATTTGTTATTTTTGACATTTTTCATGGTGACACTTTTCATTTTTGACATTTAGCATTGTGACATTTTTCATTTGACATCTTTGACATTTGCCATCTTGAAATTTGTCATTTTTGACATTTAGCATTGTGACATTTGTCATTTGACATCTTGGACATTTGCCATCTTGAAATTTGTCATTTTTGACATTTTTCATGGTGACACTTATTATTTTTGACATTTTGCATTGTGACATTTGTCAGTTTTGACATTTGCCATCTTGAAATTTGTCATTTTTGACATTTTTCATGGTGACACTTTTCATTTTTGACTTTTAGCATTGTGACATTTGTCATTTGACATCTTTGACATTTGCCATCTTTAAATTTGTTATTTTTGACATTTTTCATGGTGACACTTTTCATTTTTGACATTTAGCATTGTGACATTTGTCATTTGACATCTTTGACAGTTGCCATCTTGAAATTTGTCATTTTTGACATTTTTCATGGTGACACTTTTCATTTTTGACATTTAGCATTGTGACATTTGTCATTTGACATCTTTAACATTTGCCATTTTGAAATTTGTTATTTTTGACATTTTTCATGGTGACACTTTTCATTTTTGACATTTAGCATTGTGACATTTGTCATTTGACATCTTGAACATTTGCCATCTTGAAATTTGTCATTTTTGACATTTTTCATGGTGACACTTATCATTTTTGACATTTAGCATTGTGACATTTGTCAGTTTTGACATCTTTGACATTTGCCATCTTAAAATTTGTTATTTTTGACATTTTTTATGGTGACACTTTTCATTTTTGACATTTAGCATTGTGACATTTGTCATTTGACATCTTTGACATTTGCCATCTTGAAATTTGTCATTTTTGACATTTTTTATGGTGACACTTTTCATTTTTGACATTTAGCATTGTGACATTTGTCATTTGACATCTTTGACATTTGCCATCTTGAAATTTGTCATTTTTGACATTTAGCATTGTGACATTTGTCATTTGACATCTTGGACATTTGCCATCTTGAAATTTGTTATTTTTGACATTTTTCATGGTGACACTTATCATTTTTGACATTTAGCATTGTGAAATTTGTCATTTGACATCTTTGACATTTGCCATCTTGAAATTTGTTATTTTTGTCATTTTTCTTGGTGACACTTTTCATTTTTGACATTTAGCTTTGTGACATTTGTCATTTGACATCTTTGACATTTGCCATCTTGAAATTTGTCATTTTTGACATTTAGCATTGTGAAATTTGTCATTTGACATCTTTGACATTTGCCATCTTGAAATTTGTTATTTTTGACATTTTTCTTGGTGACACTTTTCATTTTTGACATTTAGCATTGTGACATTTGTCATTTGACATCTTTGACATTTGCCATCTTGAAATTTGTTATTTTTGACATTTTTCATGGTGACACTTTTCATTTTTGACATTTAGCATTGTGACATTTGTCATTTGACATCTTGGACATTTGCCATCTTGAAATTTGTCATTTTTGACATTTTTCATGGTGACACTTATCATTTTTGACATTTAGCATTATGACATTTGTCAGTTTTGACATTTGCCATATTAAAATTTGTCATTTTTGACATTTTTCATGGTGACACTTTTCATTTTTGACATTTAGCATTGTGACATGTGTCATTTGACATCTTTGACATTTGCCATCTTGAAATTTGTTATTTTTGACATTTTTCATGGTGACACTTTTCATTTTTGACATTTAGCATTGTGACATTTGTCATTTCACATCTTTGACATTTGCTATCTTGAAATTTGTCATTTTTGACATTTTTCATGATGACACTTTTCATTTTTGACATTTAGCATTGTGATATTTGTCATTTGACTTCTTTGACATTTGCCATCTTGAAATTTGTTATTTTTGACATTTTTCATGGTGACACTTTTCATTTTTGACATTTAGCATTGTGACATTTTTCATTTGACATCTTTGACATTTGCCATCTTGAAATTTGTCATTTTTGACATTTAGCATTGTGAAATTTGTCATTTGACATCTTTCACATTTGCCATCTTGAAATTTGTTATTTTTGTCATTTTTCTTGGTGACACTTTTCATTTTTGACATTTAGCTTTGTGACATTTGTCATTTGACATCTTTGACATTTGCCATCTTGAAATTTGTCATTTTTGACATTTAGCATTGTGAAATTTGTCATTTGACATCTTTGACATTTGCCATCTTGAAATTTGTTATTTTTGACATTTTTCTTGGTGACACTTTTCATTTTTGACATTTAGCATTGTGACATTTGTCATTTGACATCTTTGACATTTGCCATCTTGAAATTTGTTATTTTTGACATTTTTCATGGTGACACTTTTCATTTTTGACATTTAGCATTGTGACATTTGTCATTTGACATCTTGGACATTTGCCATCTTGAAATTTGTCATTTTTGACATTTTTCATGGTGACACTTATCATTTTTGACATTTAGCATTATGACATTTGTCAGTTTTGACATTTGCCATCTTAAAATTTGTCATTTTTGACATTTTTCATCGTGACACTTTTCATTTTTGACATTTAGCATTGTGACATTTGTCATTTGACATCTTTGACATTTGCCATCTTGAAATTTGTTATTTTTGACATTTTTCATGGTGACACTTTTTATTTTTGACATTTAGCATTGTGACATTTGTCATTTGACATCTTTGACATTTGCCATCTTGAAATTTGTCATTTTTGACATTTTTCATGGTGACAATTTTCATTTTTGACATTTAGCATTGTGACATTTGTCATTTGACATCTTGGACATTTGCCATCTTGAAATTTGTCATTTTTGACATTTTTCATGGTGACACTTATCATTTTTGACATTTAGCATTATGACATTTGTCAGTTTTGACATTTGCCATCTTAAAATTTGTCATTTTTGACATTTTTCATGGTGACACTTTTCATTTTTGACATTTAGCATTGTGACATTTGTCATTTGGCATCTTGGACATTTGCCATCTTGAAATTTGTCATTTTTGACATTTTTCATGGTGACACTTATCATTTTTGACATTTAGCATTATGACATTTGTCAGTTTTGACATTTGCCATCTTAAAATTTGTTATTTTTGACATTTTTCATGGTGACACTTTTCATTTTTGACATTTAGCATTGTGACATTTGTCATTTGACATCTTTGACATTTGCCATCTTGAAATTTGTTATTTTTGACATTTTTCATGGTGACACTTTTCATTTTTGACATTTAGCATTGTGACATTTGTCATTTGACATCTTTGACATTTGCCATCTTGAAATTTGTCATTTTTGACATTTTTCATGATGACACTTTTCATTTTTGACATTTAGCATTGTGATATTTGTCATTTGACATCTTTGACATTTGCCATCTTGAAATTTGTCATTTTTGACATTTTTCATGGTGACAATTTTCATTTTTGACATTTAGCATTGTGACATTTGTCATTTGACATCTTGGACATTTGCCATCTTGAAATTTGTCATTTTTGACATTTTTCATGGTGACACTTATCATTTTTGACATTTAGCATTATGACATTTGTCAGTTTTGACATTTGCCATCTTAAAATTTGTCATTTTTGACATTTTTCATGGTGACACTTTTCATTTTTGACATTTAGCATTGTGACATTTGTCATTTGACATCTTGGACATTTGCCATCTTGAAATTTGTCATTTTTGACATTTTTCATGGAGATACTTATCATTTTTGACATTTAGCATTATGACATTTGTCAGTTTTGACATTTGCCATCTTAAAATTTGTCATTTTTGACATTTTTCATGGTGACACTTTTCATTTTTGACATTTAGCATTGTGACATTTGTCATTTGACATCTTTGACATTTGCCATCTTGAAATTTGTTATTTTTGACATTTTTCATGGTGACACTTTTCATTTTTGACATTTAGCATTGTGACATTTGTCATTTGACATCTTTGACATTTGCCATCTTGAAATTTGTCATTTTTGACATTTTTCATGATGACACTTTTCATTTTTGACATTTAGCATTGTGATATTTGTCATTTGACATCTTTGACATTTGCCATCTTGAAATTTGTTATTTTTGACATTTTTCATGGTGACACTTTTCATTTTTGACATTTAGCATTGTGACATTTTTCATTTGACATCTTTGACATTTGCCATCTTGAAATTTGTCATTTTTGACATTTAGCATTGTGACATTTGTCATTTGACATCTTGGACATTTGCCATCTTAAAATTTGTCATTTTTGACATTTTTCATGGTGACACTTATTATTTTTGACATTTTGCATTGTGACATTTGTCAGTTTTGACATTTGCCATCTTGAAATTTGTCATTTTTGACATTTTTCATGGTGACACTTTTCATTTTTGACTTTTAGCATTGTGACATTTGTCATTTGACATCTTTGACATTTGCCATCTTTAAATTTGTTATTTTTGACATTTTTCATGGTGACACTTTTCATTTTTGACATTTAGCATTGTGACATTTGTCATTTGACATCTTTGACAGTTGCCATCTTGAAATTTGTCATTTTTGACATTTTTCATGGTGACACTTTTCATTTTTGACATTTAGCATTGTGACATTTGTCATTTGACATCTTTAACATTTGCCATTTTGAAATTTGTTATTTTTGACATTTTTCATGGTGACACTTTTCATTTTTGACATTTAGCATTGTGACATTTGTCATTTGACATCTTGAACATTTGCCATCTTAAAATTTGTCATTTTTGACATTTTTCATGGTGACACTTATCATTTTTGACATTTAGCATTGTGACATTTGTCAGTTTTGACATCTTTGACATTTGCCATCTTAAAATTTGTTATTTTTGACATTTTTTATGGTGACACTTTTCATTTTTGACATTTAGCATTGTGACATTTGTCATTTGACATCTTTGACATTTGCCATCTTGAAATTTGTCATTTTTGACATTTTTTATGGTGACACTTTTCATTTTTGACATTTAGCATTGTGACATTTGTCATTTGACATCTTTGACATTTGCCATCTTGAAATTTGTCATTTTTGACATTTAGCATTGTGACATTTGTCATTTGACATCTTGGACATTTGCCATCTTGAAATTTGTTATTTTTGACATTTTTCATGGTGACACTTATTATTTTTGACATTTTGCATTGTGACATTTGTCAGTTTTGACATTTGCCATCTTGAAATTTGTCATTTTTGACATTTTTCATGGTGACACTTTTCATTTTTGACTTTTAGCATTGTGACATTTGTCATTTGACATCTTTGACATTTGCCATCTTTAAATTTGTTATTTTTGACATTTTTCATGGTGACACTTTTCATTTTTGACATTTAGCATTGTGACATTTGTCATTTGACATCTTTGACAGTTGCCATCTTGAAATTTGTCATTTTTGACATTTTTCATGGTGACACTTTTCATTTTTGACATTTAGCATTGTGACATTTGTCATTTGACATCTTTAACATTTGCCATTTTGAAATTTGTTATTTTTGACATTTTTCATGGTGACACTTTTCATTTTTGACATTTAGCATTGTGACATTTGTCATTTGACATCTTGAACATTTGCCATCTTAAAATTTGTCATTTTTGACATTTTTCATGGTGACACTTATCATTTTTGACATTTAGCATTGTGACATTTGTCAGTTTTGACATCTTTGACATTTGCCATCTTAAAATTTGTTATTTTTGACATTTTTTATGGTGACACTTTTCATTTTTGACATTTAGCATTGTGACATTTGTCATTTGACATCTTTGACATTTGCCATCTTGAAATTTGTCATTTTTGACATTTTTTATGGTGACACTTTTCATTTTTGACATTTAGCATTGTGACATTTGTCATTTGACATCTTTGACATTTGCCATCTTGAAATTTGTCATTTTTGACATTTAGCATTGTGACATTTGTCATTTGACATCTTGGACATTTGCCATCTTGAAATTTGTTATTTTTGACATTTTTCATGGTGACACTTATCATTTTTGACATTTAGCATTGTGAAATTTGTCATTTGACATCTTTGACATTTGCCATCTTGAAATTTGTTATTTTTGTCATTTTTCTTGGTGACACTTTTCATTTTTGACATTTAGCTTTGTGACATTTGTCATTTGACATCTTTGACATTTGCCATCTTGAAATTTGTCATTTTTGACATTTAGCATTGTGAAATTTGTCATTTGACATCTTTGACATTTGCCATCTTGAAATTTGTTATTTTTGACATTTTTCTTGGTGACACTTTTCATTTTTGACATTTAGCATTGTGACATTTGTCATTTGACATCTTTGACATTTGCCATCTTGAAATTTGTTATTTTTGACATTTTTCATGGTGACACTTTTCATTTTTGACATTTAGCATTGTGACATTTGTCATTTGACATCTTGGACATTTGCCATCTTGAAATTTGTCATTTTTGACATTTTTCATGGTGACACTTATCATTTTTGACATTTAGCATTATGACATTTGTCAGTTTTGACATTTGCCATCTTAAAATTTGTCATTTTTGACATTTTTCATGGTGACACTTTTCATTTTTGACATTTAGCATTGTGACATGTGTCATTTGACATCTTTGACATTTGCCATCTTGAAATTTGTTATTTTTGACATTTTTCATGGTGACACTTTTCATTTTTGACATTTAGCATTGTGACATTTGTCATTTGACATCTTTGACATTTGCTATCTTGAAATTTGTCATTTTTGACATTTTTCATGATGACACTTTTCATTTTTGACATTTAGCATTGTGATATTTGTCATTTGACTTCTTTGACATTTGCCATCTTGAAATTTGTTATTTTTGACATTTTTCATGGTGACACTTTTCATTTTTGACATTTAGCATTGTGACATTTTTCATTTGACATCTTTGACATTTGCCATCTTGAAATTTGTCATTTTTGACATTTAGCATTGTGAAATTTGTCATTTGACATCTTTCACATTTGCCATCTTGAAATTTGTTATTTTTGTCATTTTTCTTGGTGACACTTTTCATTTTTGACATTTAGCTTTGTGACATTTGTCATTTGACATCTTTGACATTTGCCATCTTGAAATTTGTCATTTTTGACATTTAGCATTGTGAAATTTGTCATTTGACATCTTTGACATTTGCCATCTTGAAATTTGTTATTTTTGACATTTTTCTTGGTGACACTTTTCATTTTTGACATTTAGCATTGTGACATTTGTCATTTGACATCTTTGACATTTGCCATCTTGAAATTTGTTATTTTTGACATTTTTCATGGTGACACTTTTCATTTTTGACATTTAGCATTGTGACATTTGTCATTTGACATCTTGGACATTTGCCATCTTGAAATTGGTCATTTTTGACATTTTTCATGGTGACACTTATCATTTTTGACATTTAGCATTATGACATTTGTCAGTTTTGACATTTGCCATCTTAAAATTTGTCATTTTTGACATTTTTCATCGTGACACTTTTCATTTTTGACATTTAGCATTGTGACATTTGTCATTTGACATCTTTGACATTTGCCATCTTGAAATTTGTTATTTTTGACATTTTTCATGGTGACACTTTTTATTTTTGACATTTAGCATTGTGACATTTGTCATTTGACATCTTTGACATTTGCCATCTTGAAATTTGTCATTTTTGACATTTTTCATGGTGACAATTTTCATTTTTGACATTTAGCATTGTGACATTTGTCATTTGACATCTTGGACATTTGCCATCTTGAAATTTGTCATTTTTGACATTTTTTATGGTGACACTTATCATTTTTGACATTTAGCATTATGACATTTCTCAGTTTTGACATTTGCCATCTTAAAATTTGTCATTTTTGACATTTTTCATGGTGACACTTTTCATTTTTGACATTTAGCATTGTGACATTTGTCATTTGACATCTTGGACATTTGCCATCTTGAAATTTGTCATTTTTGACATTTTTCATGGTGACACTTATCATTTTTGACATTTAGCATTATGACATTTGTCAGTTTTGACATTTGCCATCTTAAAATTTGTTATTTTTGACATTTTTCATGGTGACACTTTTCATTTTTGACATTTAGCATTGTGACATTTGTCATTTGACATCTTTGACATTTGCCATCTTGAAATTTGTTATTTTTGACATTTTTCATGGTGACACTTTTCATTTTTGACATTTAGCATTGTGACATTTGTCATTTGACATCTTTGACATTTGCCATCTTGAAATTTGTCATTTTTGACATTTTTCATGATGACACTTTTCATTTTTGACATTTAGCATTGTGATATTTGTCATTTGACATCTTTGACATTTGCCATCTTGAAATTTGTTATTTTTGACATTTTTCATGGTGACACTTTTCATTTTTGACATTTAGCATTGTGACATTTTTCATTTGACATCTTTGACATTTGCCATCTTGAAATTTGTCATTTTTGACATTTAGCATTGTGACATTTGTCATTTGACATCTTGGACATTTGCCATCTTGAAATTTGTCATTTTTGACATTTTTCATGGTGACACTTATTATTTTTGACATTTAGCATTGTGACATTTGTCAGTTTTGACATTTGCCATCTTGAAATTTGTCATTTTTGACATTTTTCATGGTGACACTTTTCATTTTTGACTTTTAGCATTGTGACATTTGTCATTTGACATCTTTGACATTTGCCATCTTTAAATTTGTTATTTTTGACATTTTTCATGGTTACACTTTTCATTTTTGACATTTAGCATTGTGACATTTGTCATTTGACATCTTTGACAGTTGCCATCTTGAAATTTGTCATTTTTGACATTTTTCATGGTGACACTTTTCATTTTTGACATTTAGCATTGTGACATTTGTCATTTGACATCTTTGACATTTGCCATTTTGAAATTTGTTATTTTTGACATTTTTCATGGTGACACTTTTCATTTTTGACATTTAGCATTGTGACATTTGTCATTTGACATCTTGAACATTTGCCATCTTGAAATTTGTCATTTTTGACATTTTTCATGGTGACACTTTTCATTTTTGACATTTAGCATTGTGACATTTGTCATTTGACATCTTTGACAGTTGCCATCTTGAAATTTGTCATTTTTGACATTTTTCATGGTGACACTTTTCATTTTTGACATTTAGCATTGTGACATTTGTCATTTGACATCTTTGACATTTGCCATTTTGAAATTTGTTATTTTTGACAATTTCATGGTGACACTTTTCATTTTTGACATTTAGCATTGTGACATTTGTCATTTGACATCTTTGACATTTGCTATCTTGAAATTTGTCATTTTTGACATTTTTCATGATGACACTTTTCATTTTTGACATTTAGCATTGTGATATTTGTCATTTGACTTCTTTGACATTTGCCATCTTAAAATTTGTTATTTTTGACATTTTTTATGGTGACACTTTTCATTTTTGACATTTAGCATTGTGACATTTGTCATTTGACATCTTTGACATTTGCCATCTTGAAATTTGTCATTTTTGACATTTTTTATGGTGACACTTTTCATTTTTGACATTTAGCATTGTGACATTTGTCATTTGACATCTTTGACATTTGCCATCTTAAAATTTGTCATTTTTGACATTTAGCATTGTGACATTTGTCATTTGACATCTTGGACATTTGCCATCTTGAAATTTGTTATTTTTGACATTTTTCATGGTGACACTTATCATTTTTGACATTTAGCATTGTGAAATTTGTCATTTGACATCTTTGACATTTGCCATCTTGAAATTTGTTATTTTTGTCATTTTTCTTGGTGACACTTTTCATTTTTGACATTTAGCATTGTGACATTTGTCATTTGACATCTTTGACATTTGCCATCTTGAAATTTGTTATTTTTGACATTTTTCATGGTGACACTTTTCATTTTTGACATTTAGCATTGTGACATTTGTCATTTGACATCTTTGACATTTGCCATCTTGAAATTTGTTATTTTTGTCATTTTTCTTGGTGACACTTTTCATTTTTGACATTTAGCATTGTGACATTTGTCATTTGACATCTTTGACATTTGCCATCTTGAAATTTGTCATTTTTGACATTTAGCATTGTGAAATTTGTCATTTGACATCTTTGACATTTGCCATCTTGAAATTTGTTATTTTTGACATTTTTCTTGGTGACACTTTTCATTTTCGACATTTAGCATTGTGACATTTGTCATTTGACATCTTTGACATTTGCCATCTTGAAATTTGTTATTTTTGACATTTTTCATGGTGACACTTTTCATTTTTGACATTTAGCATTGTGACATTTGTCATTTGACATCTTGGACATTTGCCATCTTGAAATTTGTCATTTTTGACATTTTTCATGGTGACACTTATCATTTTTGACATTTAGCATTATGACATTTGTCAGTTTTGACATTTGCCATCTTAAAATTTGTCATTTTTGACATTTTTCATGATGACACTTTTCATTTTTGACATTTAGCATTGTGACATGTGTCATTTGACATCTTTGACATTTGCCATCTTGAAATTTGTTATTTTTGACAGTTTTCATGGTGACACTTTTCATTTTTGACATTTAGCATTGTGACATTTGTCATTTGACATCTTTGACATTTGCTATCTTGAAATTTGTCATTTTTGACATTTTTCATGATGACACTTTTCATTTTTGACATTTAGCATTGTGATATTTGTCATTTGACTTCTTTGACATTTGCCATCTTGAAATTTGTTATTTTTGACATTTTTCATGGTGACACTTTTCATTTTTGACATTTAGCATTGTGACATTTTTCATTTGACATCTTTGACATTTGCCATCTTGAAATTTGTCATTTTTGACATTTAGCATTGTGAAATTTGTCATTTGACATCTTTCACATTTGCCATCTTGAAATTTGTTATTTTTGTCATTTTTCTTGGTGACACTTTTCATTTTTGACATTTAGCTTTGTGACATTTGTCATTTGACATCTTTGACATTTGCCATCTTGAAATTTGTCATTTTTGACATTTAGCATTGTGAAATTTGTCATTTGACATCTTTGACATTTGCCATCTTGAAATTTGTTATTTTTGACATTTTTCTTGGTGACACTTTTTATTTTTGACATTTAGCATTGTGACATTTGTCATTTGACATCTTTGACATTTGCCATCTTGAAATTTGTTATTTTTGACATTTTTCATGGTGACACTTTTCATTTTTGACATTTAGCATTGTGACATTTGTCATTTGACATCTTGGACATTTGCCATCTTGAAATTTGTCATTTTTGACATTTTTCATGGTGACACTTATCATTTTTGACATTTAGCATTATGACATTTGTCAGTTTTGACATTTGCCATCTTAAAATTTGTCATTTTTGACATTTTTCATGGTGACACTTTTCATTTTTGACATTTAGCATTGTGACATTTGTCATTTGACATCTTTGACATTTGCCATCTTGAAATTTGTTATTTTTGACATTTTTCATGGTGACACTTTTCATTTTTGACATTTAGCATTGTGACATTTGTCATTTGACATCTTTGACATTTGCTATCTTGAAATTTGTCATTTTTGACATTTTTCATGATGACACTTTTCATTTTTGACATTTAGCATTGTGATATTCGTCATTTGACTTCTTTGACATTTGCCATCTTGAAATTTGTTATTTTTGACATTTTTCATGGTGACACTTTTCATTTTTGACATTTAGCATTGTGACATTTTTTATTTGACATCTTTGACATTTGCCATCTCGAAATTTGTCATTTTTGACATTTAGCATTGTGACATTTGTCATTTGACATCTTGGACATTTTCCATCTTGAAATTTGTCATTTTTGACATTTTTCATGGTGACACTTATTATTTTTGAATTTAGCATTGTGACATTTGTCAGTTTTGACATTTGCCATCTTGAAATTTGTCATTTTTGACATTTTTCATGGTGACACTTTTCATTTTTGACTTTTAGCATTGTGACATTTGTCATTTGACATCTTTGACATTTGCCATCTTGAAATTTGTTATTTTTGACATTTTTCATGGTGACACTTTTCATTTTTGACATTTAGCATTGTGACATTTGTCATTTGACATCTTTGACATTTGCCATCTTGAAATTTGTCATTTTTGACATTTTTCATGGTGACACTTTTCATTTTTGACATTTAGCATTGTGACATTTGTCATTTGACATCTTTGACATTTGCCATCTTGAAATTTGTTATTTTTGACATTTTTCATGGTGACACTTTTCATTTTTGACATTTAGCATTGTAACATTTGTCATTTGACATCTTGGACATTTGCCATCTTGAAATTTGTCATTTTTGACATTTTTCATGGTGACACTTATCATTTTTGACATTTAGCATTGTGACATTTGTCAGTTTTGACATCTTTGACATTTGCCATCTTGAAATTTGTTATTTTTGACATTTTTTATGGTGACACTTTTCATTTTTGACATTTAGCATTGTGACATTTGTCATTTGACATCTTTGACATTTGCCATCTTGAAATTTGTCATTTTTGACATTTTTTATGGTGACACTCTTCATTTTTGACATGTAGCATTGTGACATTTGTCATTTGACATCTTTGACATTTGCCATCTTGAAATTTGTCATTTTTGACATTTAGCATTGTGACATTTGTCATTTGACATCTTGGACATTTGCCATCTTGAAATTTGTTATTTTTGACATTTTTCTTGGTGACACTTTTCATTTTTGACATTTAGCTTTGTGACATTTGTCATTTGACATCTTTGACATTTGCCATCTTGAAATTTGTCATTTTTGACATTTAGCATTGTGACATTTGTCATTTGACATCTTGGACATTTGCCATCTTGAAATTTGTCATTTTTGACATTTTTCATGGTGACACTTATTATTTTTGACATTTAGCATTGTGAAATTTGTCATTTGACATCTTTGACATTTGCCATCTTGAAATTTGTTATTTTTGACATTTTTCTTGGTGACACTTTTCATTTTTGACATTTAGCTTTGTGACATTTGTCATTTGACATCTTTGACATTTGCCATCTTGAAATTTGTCATTTTTGACATTTAGCATTGTGACATTTGTCATTTGACATCTTGGACATTTGCCATCTTGAAATTTGTCATTTTTGACATTTTTCATGGTGACACTTATCATTTTTGACATTTAGCATTGTGACATTTGTCAGTTTTGACATTTGCCATCTTGAAATTTGTCATTTTTGACATTTTTCATGGTGACACTTTTCATTTTTGACATTTAGCATTGTGACATTTGTCATTTGACATCTTTGACATTTGCCATCTTGAAATTTGTTATTTTTGACATTTTTCATGGTGACACTTTTCATTTTTGACATTTAGCATTGTGACATTTGTCATTTGACATCTTTGACATTTGCCATCTTGAAATTTGTCATTTTTGACATTTTTCATGGTGACACTTTTCATTTTTGACATTTAGCATTGTGACATTTGTCATTTGACATCTTTGACATTTGCCATCTTGAAATTTGTCATTTTTGACATTTAGCATTGTGACATTTGTCATTTGACATCTTGGACATTTGCCATCTTGAAATTTGTCATTTTTGACATTTTTCATGGTGACACTTATCATTTTTGACATTTAGCATTATGACATTTGTCAGTTTTGACATTTGCCATTTTAAAATTTGTCATTTTTGACATTTTTCATGGTGACACTTTTCATTTTTGACATTTAGCATTGTGACATTTGTCATTTGACATCTTTGACATTTGCCATCTTGAAATTTGTCATTTTTGACATTTTTTATGGTGACACTTTTCATTAGTAAACTATTATTTTTGAGATAACTCTCAACGTATTTTTGAAATTTTAGAAATTAAACAAACAAGAAATTATTAAACTGACATTAAGGAGAAATTGAAAAAATGTCACATCCAGTGGGACTCGAACCCACCATCACTGCCTTATACGCAGGCACGCTTTAACCACTTAAGCTATTGGATGATCAAGTGGTTAGGAAGCGAAACGTTATAATGAATTCAAATCCCATCAGATATGACATTCACTCACTTCCTCCTTAAGCACATGTTACATGACGTTAATGAGAGAGAAGTTTTGTCAAATCGACAATTGATACATCAAACTCTAGTCACTTTATTTGTGCCCTGTCTTATATTTTTATTCGGTTAGGAGACCGGAACCATTGATTTTTAGTAAACTATTATTTTTGAGATAACTCTCAACGTATTTTTGAAATTTTAGAAATTAAACAAACAAGAAATTATTAAACTGACATTAAGGAGAAATTGAAAAAATGTCACATCCAGTGGGACTCGAACCCACCATCACTGCCTTATACGCAGGCACGCTTTAACCACTTAAGCTATTGGATGATCAAGTGGTTAGGAAGCGAAACGTTATAATGAATTCAAATCCCATCAGATATGACATTCACTTACTTCCTCCTTAAGCACATGTTACATGACGTTAATGAGAGAGAAGTTTTGTCAAATCGACAATTGATACATCAAACTCTAGTCACTTTATTTGTGCCCTGTCTTATATTTTTATTCGGTTAGGAGACCGGAACCATTGATTTTTAGTAAACTATTATTTTTGAGATAACTCTCAACGTATTTTTGAAATTTTAGAAATTAAACAAACAAGAAATTATTAAACTGACATTAAGGAGAAATTGAAAAAATGTCACATCCAGTGGGACTCGAACCCACCATCACTGCCTTATACGCAGGCACGCTTTAACCACTTAAGCTATTGGATGATCAAGTGGTTAGGAAGCGAAACGTTATAATGAATTCAAATCCCATCAGATATGACATTCACTCACTTCCTCCTTAAGCACATGTTACATGACGTTAATGAGAGAGAAGTTTTGTCAAATCGACAATTGATACATCAAACTCTAGTCACTTTATTTGTGCCCTGTCTTATATTTTTATTCGGTTAGGAGACCGGAACCATTGATTTTTAGTAAACTATTATTTTTGAGATAACTCTCAACGTATTTTTGAAATTTTAGAAATTAAACAAACAAGAAATTATTAAACTGACATTAAGGAGAAATTGAAAAAATGTCACATCCAGTGGGACTCGAACCCACCATCACTGCCTTATACGCAGGCACGCTTTAACCACTTAAGCTATTGGATGATCAAGTGGTTAGGAAGCGAAACGTTATAATGAATTCAAATCCCATCAGATATGACATTCACTCACTTCCTCCTTAAGCACATGTTACATGACGTTAATGAGAGAGAAGTTTTGTCAAATCGACAATTGATACATCAAACTCTAGTCACTTTATTTGTGCCCTGTCTTATATTTTTATTCGGTTAGGAGACCGGAACCATTGATTTTTAGTAAACTATTATTTTTGAGATAACTCTCAACGTATTTTTAAAATTTTAGAAATTAAACAAACAAGAAATTATTAAACTGACATTAAGGAGAAATTGAAAAAATGTCACATCCAGTGGGACTCGAACCCACCATCACTGCCTTATACGCAGGCACGCTTTAACCACTTAAGCTATTGGATGATCAAGTGGTTAGGAAGCGAAACGTTATAATGAATTCAAATCCCATCAGATATGACATTCACTCACTTCCTCCTTAAGCACATGTTACATGACGTTAATAAGAGAGAAGTTTTGTCAAATCGACAATTGATACATCAAACTCTAGTCACTTTATTTGTGCCCTGTCTTATATTTTTATTCGGTTAGGAGACCGGAACCATTGATTTTTAGTAAACTATTATTTTTGAGATAACTCTCAACGTATTTTTGAAATTTTAGAAATTAAACAAACAAGAAATTATTAAACTGACATTAAGGAGAAATTGAAAAAATGTCACATCCAGTGGGACTCGAACCCACCATCACTGCCTTATACGCAGGCACGCTTTAACCACTTAAGCTATTGGATGATCAAGTGGTTAGGAAGCGAAACGTTATAATGAATTCAAATCCCATCAGATATGACATTCACTCACTTCCTCCTTAAGCACATGTTACATGACGTTAATGAGAGAGAAGTTTTGTCAAATCGACAATTGATACATCAAACTCTAGTCACTTTATTTGTGCCCTGTCTTATATTTTTATTCGGTTAGGAGACCGGAACCATTGATTTTTAGTAAACTATTATTTTTGAGATAACTCTCAACGTATTTTTGAAATTTTGGAAATTAAACAAACAAGAAATTATTAAACTGACATTAAGGAGAAATTGAAAAAAATGTCACATCCAGTGGGACTCGAACCCACCATCACTGCCTTATACGCAGGCACGCTTTAACCACTTAAGCTATTGGATGATCAAGTGGTTAGGAAGCGAAACGTTATAATGAATTCAAATCCCATCAGATATGACATTCACTCACTTCCTCCTTAAGCACATGTTACATGACGTTAATGAGAGAGAAGTTTTGTCAAATCGACAATTGATACATCAAACTCTAGTCACTTTATTTGTGCCCTGTCTTATATTTTTATTCGGTTAGGAGACCGGAACCATTGATGTTTAGTAAACTATTATTTTTGAGATAACTCTCAACGTATTTTTGAAATTTTAGAAATTAAACAAACAAGAAATTATTAAACTGACATTAAGGAGAAATTGAAAAAATGTCACATCCAGTGGGACTCGAACCCACCATCACTGCCTTATACGCAGGCACGCTTTAACCACTTAAGCTATTGGATGATCAAGTGGTTAGGAAGCGAAACGTTATAATGAATTCAAATCCCATCAGATATGACATTCACTCACTTCCTCCTTAAGCACATGTTACATGACGTTAATGAGAGAGAAGTTTTGTCAAATCGACAATTGATACATCAAACACAGGGCACAAATAAAGTGACTCTAAAAATCAATGGTTCCGGTCTCCTAACCGAATAAAAATATAAGACAGGGCACAAATAAAGTGACAGAATGTCATATCTGATGGGATTTGAATTCATTATAACGTTTCGCTTCCTAACCACTTGATCATCCAATAGCTTAAGTGGTTAAAGCGTGCCTGCGTATAAGGCAGTGATGGTGGGTTCGAGTCCCACTGGATGTGACATTTTTTCAATTTCTCCTTAATGTCAGTTTAATAATTTCTTGTTTGTTTAATTTCTAAAATTTCAAAAATACGTTGAGAGTTATCTCAAAAATAATAGTTTACTAAAAATCAATGGTTCCGGTCTCCTAACCGAATAAAAATATAAGACAGGGCACAAATAAAGTGACTAGAGTTTGATGTATCAATTGTCGATTTGACAAAACTTCTCTCTCATTAACGTCATGTAACATGTGCTTAAGGAGGAAGTGAGTGAATGTCATATCTGATGGGATTTGAATTCATTATAACGTTTCGCTTCCTAACCACTTGATCATCCAATAGCTTAAGTGGTTAAAGCGTGCCTGCGTATAAGGCAGTGATGGTGGGTTCGAGTCCCACTGGATGTGACATTTTTTCAATTTCTCCTTAATGTCAGTTTAATAATTTCTTGTTTGTTTAATTTCTAAAATTTCAAAAATACGTTGAGAGTTATCTCAAAAATAATAGTTTACTAAAAATCAATGGTTCCGGTCTCCTAACCGAATAAAAATATAAGACAGGGCACAAATAAAGTGACTAGAGTTTGATGTATCAATTGTCGATTTGACAAAACTTCTCTCTCATTAACGTCATGTAACATGTGCTTTAGGAGGAAGTGAGTGAATGTCATATCTGATGGGATTTGAATTCATTATAACGTTTCGCTTCCTAACCACTTGATCATCCAATAGCTTAAGTGGTTAAAGCGTGCCTGCGTATAAGGCAGTGATGGTGGGTTCGAGTCCCACTGGATGTGACATTTTTTCAATTTCTCCTTAATGTCAGTTTAATAATTTCTTGTTTGTTTAATTTCTAAAATTTCAAAAATACGTTAAGAGTTATCTCAAAAATAATAGTTTACTAAAAATCAATGGTTCCGGTCTCCTAACCGAATAAAAATATAAGACAGGGCACAAATAAAGTGACTAGAGTTTGATGTATCAATTGTCGATTTGACAAAACTTCTCTCTCATTAACGTCATGTAACATGTGCTTAAGGAGGAAGTGAGTGAATGTCATATCTGATGGGATTTGAATTCATTATAACGTTTCGCTTCCTAACCACTTGATCATCCAATAGCTTAAGTGGTTAAAGCGTGCCTGCGTATAAGGCAGTGATGGTGGGTTCGAGTCCCACTGGATGTGACATTTTTTCAATTTCTCCTTAATGTCAGTTTAATAATTTCTTGTTTGTTTAATTTCTAAAATTTCAAAAATACGTTGAGAGTTATCTCAAAAATAATAGTTTACTAAAAATCAATGGTTCCGGTCTCCTAACCGAATAAAAATATAAGACAGGGCACAAATAAAGTGACTAGAGTTTGATGTATCAATTGTCGATTTGACAAAACTTCTCTCTCATTAACGTCATGTAACATGTGCTTAAGGAGGAAGTGAGTGAATGTCATATCTGATGGGATTTGAATTCATTATAACGTTTCGCTTCCTAACCACTTGATCATCCAATAGCTTAAGTGGTTAAAGCGTGCCTGCGTATAAGGCAGTGATGGTGGGTTCGAGTCCCACTGGATGTGACATTTTTTCAATTTCTCCTTAATGTCAGTTTAATAATTTCTTGTTTGTTTAATTTCTAAAATTTCAAAAATACGTTGAGAGTTATCTCAAAAATAATAGTTTACTAAAAATCAATGGTTCCGGTCTCCTAACCGAATAAAAATATAAGACAGGGCACAAATAAAGTGACTAGAGTTTGATGTATCAATTGTCGATTTGACAAAACTTCTCTCTCATTAACGTCATGTAACATGTGCTTAAGGAGGAAGTGAGTGAATGTCATATCTGATGGGATTTGAATTCATTATAACGTTTCGCTTCCTAACCACTTGATCATCCAATAGCTTAAGTGGTTAAAGCGTGCCTGCGTATAAGGCAGTGATGGTGGGTTCGAGTCCCACTGGATGTGACATTTTTTCAATTTCTCCTTAATGTCAGTTTAATAATTTCTTGTTTGTTTAATTTCTAAAATTTCAAAAATACGTTGAGAGTTATCTCAAAAATAATAGTTTACTAAAAATCAATGGTTCCGGTCTCCTAACCGAATAAAAATATAAGACAGGGCACAAATAAAGTGACTAGAGTTTGATGTATCAATTGTCGATTTGACAAAACTTCTCTCTCATTAACGTCATGTAACATGTGCTTAAGGAGGAAGTGAGTGAATGTCATATCTGATGGGATTTAAATTCATTATAACGTTTCGCTTCCTAACCACTTGATCATCCAATAGCTTAAGTGGTTAAAGCGTGCCTGCGTATAAGGCAGTGATGGTGGGTTCGAGTCCCACTGGATGTGACATTTTTTCAATTTCTCCTTAATGTCAGTTTAATAATTTCTTGTTTGTTTAATTTCTAAAATTTCAAAAATACGTTGAGAGTTATCTCAAAAATAATAGTTTACTAAAAATCAATGGTTCCGGTCTCCTAACCGAATAAAAATATAAGACAGGGCACAAATAAAGTGACTAGAGTTTGATGTATCAATTGTCGATTTGACAAAACTTCTCTCTCATTAACGTCATGTAACATGTGCTTAAGGAGGAAGTGAGTGAATGTCATATCTGATGGGATTTGAATTCATTATAACGTTTCGCTTCCTAACCACTTGATCATCCAATAGCTTAAGTGGTTAAAGCGTGCCTGCGTATAAGGCAGTGATGGTGGGTTCGAGTCCCACTGGATGTGACATTTTTTCAATTTCTCCTTAATGTCAGTTTAATAATTTCTTGTTTGTTTAATTTCTAAAATTTCAAAAATACGTTGAGAGTTATCTCAAAAATAATAGTTTACTAAAAATCAATGGTTCCGGTCTCCTAACCGAATAAAAATATAAGACAGGGCACAAATAAAGTGACTAGAGTTTGATGTATCAATTGTCGATTTGACAAAACTTCTCTCTCATTAACGTCATGTAACATGTGCTTAAGGAGGAAGTGAGTGAATGTCATATCTGATGGGATTTGAATTCATTATAACGTTTCGCTTCCTAACCACTTGATCATCCAATAGCTTAAGTGGTTAAAGCGTGCCTGCGTATAAGGCAGTGATGGTGGGTTCGAGTCCCACTGGATGTGACATTTTTTCAATTTCTCCTTAATGTCAGTTTAATAATTTCTTGTTTGTTTAATTTCTAAAATTTCAAAAATACGTTGAGAGTTATCTCAAAAATAATAGTTTACTAAAAATCAATGGTTCCGGTCTCCTAACCGAATAAAAATATAAGACAGGGCACAAATAAAGTGACTAGAGTTTGATGTATCAATTGTCGATTTGACAAAACTTCTCTCTCATTAACGTCATGTAACATGTGCTTAAGGAGGAAGTGAGTGAATGTCATATCTGATGGGATTTGAATTCATTATAACGTTTCGCTTCCTAACCACTTGATCATCCAATAGCTTAAGTGGTTAAAGCGTGCCTGCGTATAGGGCAGTGATGGTGGGTTCGAGTCCCACTGGATGTGACATTTTTTCAATTTCTCCTTAATGTCAGTTTAATAATTTCTTGTTTGTTTAATTTCTAAAATTTCAAAAATACGTTGAGAGTTATCTCAAAAATAATAGTTTACTAAAAATCAATGGTTCCGGTCTCCTAACCGAATAAAAATATAAGACAGGGCACAAATAAAGTGACTAGAGTTTGATGTATCAATTGTCGATTTGACAAAACTTCTCTCTCATTAACGTCATGTAACATGTGCTTAAGGAGGAAGTGAGTGAATGTCATATCTGATGGGATTTGAATTCATTATAACGTTTCGCTTCCTAACCACTTGATCATCCAATAGCTTAAGTGGTTAAAGCGTGCCTGCGTATAAGGCAGTGATGGTGGGTTCGAGTCCCACTGGATGTGACATTTTTTCAATTTCTCCTTAATGTCAGTTTAATAATTTCTTGTTTGTTTAATTTCTAAAATTTCAAAAATACGTTGAGAGTTATCTCAAAAATAATAGTTTACTAAAAATCAATGGTTCCGGTCTCCTAACCGAATAAAAATATAAGACAGGGCACAAATAAAGTGACTAGAGTTTGATGTATCAATTGTCGATTTGACAAAACTTCTCTCTCATTAACGTCATGTAACATGTGCTTAAGGAGGAAGTGAGTGAATGTCATATCTGATGGGATTTGAATTCATTATAACGTTTCGCTTCCTAACCACTTGATCATCCAATAGCTTAAGTGGTTAAAGCGTGCCTGCGTATAAGGCAGTGATGGTGGGTTCGAGTCCCACTGGATGTGACATTTTTTCAATTTCTCCTTAATGTCAGTTTAATAATTTCTTGTTTGTTTAATTTCTAACACTTTTCATTTTTGACATTTAGCATTGTGACATTTGTCATTTGACATCTTTGACATTTGCCATCTTGAAATTTGTCATTTTTGACATTTAGCATTGTGACATTTGTCATTTGACATCTTGGACATTTGCCATCTTGAAATTTGTTATTTTTGACATTTTTCATGGTGACACTTATCATTTTTGACATTTAGCATTGTGAAATTTGTCATTTGACATCTTTGACATTTGCCATCTTGAAATTTGTTATTTTTGACATTTTTCTTGGTGACACTTTTCATTTTTGACATTTAGCTTTGTGACATTTGTCATTTGACATCTTTGACATTTGCCATCTTGAAATTTGTCATTTTTGACATTTAGCATTGTGACATTTGTCATTTGACATCTTGGACATTTGCCATCTTGAAATTTGTCATTTTTGACATTTTTCATGGCGACACTTATCATTTTTGACATTTAGCATTGTGACATTTGTCAGTTTTGACATTTGCCATCTTGAAATTTGTCATTTTTGACATTTTTCATGGTGACACTTTTTATTTTTGACATTTAGCATTGTGACATTTGTCATTTGACATCTTTGACATTTGCCATCTTGAAATTTGTTATTTTTGACATTTTTCATGGTGACACTTTTCATTTTTGACATTTAGCATTGTGACATTTGTCATTTGACATCTTTGACATTTGCCATCTTTAAATTTGTCATTTTTGACATTTTTCATGGTGACACTTTTCATTTTTGACATTTAGCATTGTGACATTTGTCATTTGAGATCTTTGACATTTGCCATCTTGAAATTTGTCATTTTTGACATTTAGCATTGTGACATTTGTCATTTGACATCTTGGACATTTGCCATCTTGAAATTTGTCATTTTTGACATTTTTCATGGTGACACTTATCATTTTTGACATTTAGCATTATGACATTTGTCAGTTTTGACATTTGCCATTTTAAAATTTGTCATTTTTGACATTTTTCATGGTGACACTTTTCATTTTTGACATTTAGCATTGTGACATTTGTCATTTGACATCTTTGACATTTGCCATCTTGAAATTTTTATATTTTTGACATTTTTCATGGTGACACTTTTCATTTTTGACATTTAGCTTTGTGACATTTGTCATTTGACCTCTTTGACATTTGCCATCTTGAAATTTGTCATTTTTGACATTTTTCATGGTGACACTTTTCATTTTTGACATGTAGCATTGTGACATTTGTCATTTGACATCTTTGACATTTGCCATCTTGAAATTTGTTATTTTTGACATTTTTCATGGTGACACTTTTCATTTTTGACATTTAGCATTGTGACATTTGTCATTTGACATCTTTGACATTTACCATCTTGAAATTTGTCATTTTTGACATTTTTCATGATGACACTTTTCATTTTTGACATTTAGCATTGTGATATTTGTCATTTGACATCTTTGACATTTGCCATCTTGAAATTTGTTATTTTTGACATTTTTCATGGTGACACTTTTCATTTTTGACATTTAGCATTGTGACATTTTTCATTTGACATCTTTGACATTTGCCATCCTTGACATTTGCCATCTTGAAATTTGTCATTTTTGACATTTAGCATTGTGACATTTGTCATTTGACATCTTGGACATTTGCCATCTTGAAATTTGTCATTTTTGACATTTTTCATGGTGACACTTATTATTTTTGACATTTAGCATTGTGACATTTGTCAGTTTTGACATTTGCCATCTTGAAATTTGTCATTTTTGACATTTTTCATGGTGACACTTTTCATTTTTGACTTTTAGCATTGTGACATTTGTCATTTGACATCTTTGACATTTGCCATCTTGAAATTTGTTATTTTTGACATTTTTCATGGTGACACTTTTCATTTTTGACATTTAGCATTGTGACATTTGTCATTTGACATCTTTGACATTTGCCATCTTGAAATTTGTCATTTTTGACATTTTTCATGGTGACACTTTTCATTTTTGACATTTAGCATTGTGACATTTGTCATTTGACATCTTTGACATTTGCCATCTTGAAATTTGTCATTTTTGACATTAAGCATTGTGACATTTGTCATTTGACATCGTGGACATTTGCCATCTTGAAATTTGTCATTTTTGACATTTTTCATGGTGACACTTATCATTTTTGACATTTAGCATTATGACATTTGTCAGTTTTGACATTTGCCATCTTAAAATTTGTCATTTTTGACATTTTTCATGGTGACACTTTTCATTTTTGACATTTAGCATTGTGACATTTGTCATTTGACATCTTTGACATTTGCCATCTTGAAATTTGTTATTTTTGACATTTTTCATGGTGACACTTTTCATTTTTGACATTTAGCATTGTG
The DNA here is from genome assembly GCA_964028335.1 of Altica lythri. Classification (NCBI taxonomy): domain Eukaryota; kingdom Metazoa; phylum Arthropoda; class Insecta; order Coleoptera; family Chrysomelidae; genus Altica; species Altica lythri. The sequence goes on along the minus strand of OZ034800.1, from coordinate 7,434,296 downwards.
ACATTTGTCATTTGACATCTTGGACATTTGCCATCTTGAAATTTGTCATTTTTGACATTTTTCATGGTGACTTTTATCATTTTTGACATTTAGCATTATGACATTTGTCAGTTTTGACATTTGCCATCTTAAAATTTGTCATTTTTGACATTTTTCATGGTGACACTTTTCATTTTTGACATTTAGCATTGTGACATTTGTCATTTGACATCTTTGACATTTGCCATCTTGAAATTTGTTATTTTTGACATTTTTCATGGTGACACTTTTCATTTTTGACATTTAGCATTGTGACATTTGTCATTTGACATCTTTGACATTTGCCATCTTGAAATTTGTCATTTTTGACATTTTTCATGATGACACTTTTCATTTTTGACATTTAGCATTGTGATATTTGTCATTTGACATCTTTGACATTTGCCATCTTGAAATTTGTTATTTTTGACATTTTTCATGGTGACACTTTTCATTTTTGACATTTAGCATTGTGACATTTTTCATTTGACATCTTTGACATTTGCCATCTTGAAATTTGTCATTTTTGACATTTAGCATTGTGACATTTGTCATTTGACATCTTGGACATTTGCCATCTTGAAATTTGTCATTTTTGACATTTTTCATGGTGACACTTATTATTTTTGACATTTAGCATTGTGACATTTGTCAGTTTTGACATTTGCCATCTTGAAATTTGTCATTTTTGACATTTTTCATGGTGACACTTTTCATTTTTGACTTTTAGCATTGTGACATTTGTCATTTGACATCTTTGACATTTGCCATCTTGAAATTTGTTATTTTTGACATTTTTCATGGTGACACTTTTCATTTTTGACATTTAGCATTGTGACATTTGTCATTTGACATCTTTGACATTTGCCATCTTGAAATTTGTCATTTTTGACATTTTTCATGGTGACACTTTTCATTTTTGACATTTAGCATTGTGACATTTGTCATTTGACATCTTTGACATTTGCCATCTTGAAATTTGTCATTTTTGACATTAAGCATTGTGACATTTGTCATTTGACATCGTGGACATTTGCCATCTTGAAATTTGTCATTTTTGACATTTTTCATGGTGACACTTATCATTTTTGACATTTAGCATTATGACATTTGTCAGTTTTGACATTTGCCATCTTAAAATTTGTCGTTTTTGACATTTTTCATGGTGACACTTTTCATTTTTGACATTTAGCATTGTGACATTTGTCATTTGACATCTTTGACATTTGCCATCTTGAAATTTGTTATTTTTGACATTTTTCATGGTGACACTTTTCATTTTTGACATTTAGCATTGTGACATTTGTCATTTGACATCTTGGACATTTGCCATCTTGAAATTTGTCATTTTTGACATTTTTCATGGTAACACTTATCATTTTTGACATTTAGCATTGTGACATTTGTCATTTGACATCTTTGACATTTGCCATCTTGAAATTTGTCATTTTTGACATTTTTCATGGTGACACTTTTCATTTTTGACATTTAGCATTGTGACATTTGTCATTTGACATCTTTGACATGTGCCATCTTGAAATTTGTTATTTTTGACATTTTTCATGGTGACACTTTTCATTTTTGACATTTAGCATTGTGACATTTGTCATTTGACATCTTTGACATTTGCCATCTTGAAATTTGTCATTTTTGACATTTTTCATGGTGACACTTTTCATTTTTGACATTTAGCATTGTGACATTTGTCATTTGACATCTTTGACATTTGCCATCTTGAAATTTGTCATTTTTGACATTTAGCATTGTGACATTTGTCATTTGACATCTTGGACATTTGCCATCTTGAAATTTGTCATTTTGACATTTTTCATGGTGACACTTATCATTTTTGACATTTAGCATTATGACATTTGTCAGTTTTGACATTTGCCATCTTGAAATTTGTTATTTTTGACATTTTTCATGGTGACACTTTTCATTTTTGACATTTAGCATTGTGACATTTGTCATTTGACATCTTGGACATTTGCCATCTTGAAATTTGTCATTTTTGACATTTTTCATGGTGACACTTATCATTTTTGACATTTAGCATTGTGACATTTGTCAGTTTTGACATCTTTGACATTTGCCATCTTGAAATTTGTTATTTTTGACATTTTTCATGGTGACACTTTTCATTTTTGACATTTAGCATTGTGACATTTGTCATTTGACATCTTTGACATTTGCCATCTTGAAATTTGTTATTTTTGACATTTTTCATGGTGACACTTTTCATTTTTGACATTTAGCATTGTGACATTTGTCATTTGACATCTTTGACATTTGCCATCTTGAAATTTGTCATTTTTGACATTTTTCATGATGACACTTTTCATTTTTGACATTTAGCATTGTGATATTTGTCATTTGACATCTTTGACATTTGCCATCTTGAAATTTGTTATTTTTGACATTTTTCATGGTGACACTTTTCATTTTTGACATTTAGCATTGTGACATTTTTCATTTGACATCTTTGACATTTGCCATCTTGAAATTTGTCATTTTTGTCATTTAGCATTGTGACATTTGTCATTTGACATCTTGGACATTTGCCATCTTGAAATTTGTCATTTTTGACATTTTTCATGGTGACACTTATCATTTTTGACATTTAGCATTGTGACATTTGTCAGTTTTGACATTTGCCATCTTGAAATTTGTCATTTTTGACATTTTTCATGGTGACACTTTTCATTTTTAACTTTTAGCATTGTGACATTTGTCATTTGACATCTTTGACATTTGCCATCTTGAAATTTGTTATTTTTGACATTTTTCATGGTGACACTTTTCATTTTTGACATTTAGCATTGTGACATTTGTCATTTGACATCTTTGACATTTGCCATCTTGTAATTTGTCATTTTTGACATTTTTCATGGTGACACTTTTCATTTTTGACATTTAGCATTGTGACATTTGTCATTTGACATCTTTGACATTTGCCATCTTGAAATTTGTCATTTTTGACATTAAGCATTGTGACATTTGTCATTTGACATCGTGGACATTTGCCATCTTGAAATTTGTCATTTTTGACATTTTTCATAGTGACACTTATCATTTTTGACATTTAGCATTATGACATTTGTCAGTTTTGACATTTGCCATCTTAAAATTTGTCATTTTTGACATTTTTCATGGTGACACTTTTCATTTTTGACATTTAGCATTGTGACATTTGTCATTTGACATCTTTGACATTTGCCATCTTGAAATTTGTCATTTTTGACATTTTTCATGGTGACACTTTTCATTTTTGACATTTAGTATTGTGACATTTGTCATTTGACATCTTTGACATTTGCCATCTTGAAATTTGTTATTTTTGACATTTTTCATGGTGACACTTTTCATTTTTGACATTTAGCATTGTGACATTTGTCATTTGACATCTTGGACATTTGCCATCTTGAAATTTGTCATTTTTGACATTTTTCATGGTGACACTTATCATTTTTGACATTTAGCATTGTGACATTTGTCAGTTTTGACATCTTTGACATTTGCCATCTTGAAATTTGTTATTTTTGACATTTTTTATGGTGACACTTTTCATTTTTGACATTTAGCATTGTGACATTTGTCATTTGACATCTTTGACATTTGCCATCTTGAAATTTGTCATTTTTGACATTTTTTATGGTGACACTCTTCATTTTTGACATGTAGCATTGTGACATTTGTCATTTGACATCTTTGACATTTGCCATCTTGAAATTTGTCATTTTTGACATTTAGCATTGTGACATTTGTCATTTGACATCTTGGACATTTGCCATCTTGAAATTTGTTATTTTTGACATTTTTCATGGTGACACTTATTATTTTTGACATTTAGCATTGTGAAATTTGTCATTTGACATCTTTGACATTTGCCATCTTGAAATTTGTTATTTTTGACATTTTTCTTGGTGACACTTTTCATTTTTGACATTTAGCTTTGTGACATTTGTCATCTTTGACATTTGCCATCTTGAAATTTGTCATTTTTGACATTTAGCATTGTGACATTTGTCATTTGACATCTTGGACATTTGCCATCTTGAAATTTGTCATTTTTGACATTTTTCATGGTGACACTTATCATTTTTGACATTTAGCATTGTGACATTTGTCAGTTTTGACATTTGCCATCTTGAAATTTGTCATTTTTGACATTTTTCATGGTGACACTTTTCATTTTTGACATTTAGCATTGTGACATTTGTCATTTGACATCTTTAACATTTGCCATCTTGAAATTTGTTATTTTTGACATTTTTTATGGTGACACTTTTCATTTTTGACATTTAGCATTGTGACATTTGTCATTTGACATCTTTGACATTTGCCATCTTGAAATTTGTCATTTTTGACATTTTTCATGGTGACACTTTTCATTTTTGACATTTAGCATTGTGACATTTGTCATTTGACATCTTTGACATTTGCCATCTTGAAATTTGTCATTTTTGACATTTAGCATTGTGACATTTGTCATTTGACATCTTGGACATTTGCCATCTTGAAATTTGTCATTTTTGACATTTTTCATGGTGACACTTATCATTTTTGACATTTAGCATTATGACATTTGTCAGTTTTGACATTTGCCATTTTAAAATTTGTCATTTTTGACATTTTTCATGGTGACACTTTTCATTTTTGACATTTAGCATTGTGACATTTGTCATTTGACATCTTTGACATTTGCCATCTTGAAAATTGTCATTTTTGACATTTTTTATGGTGACACTTTTCATTTTTGACATTTAGCATTGTGACATTTGTCATTTGACATCTTTGACATTTGCCATCTTGAAATTTGTCATTTTTGACATTTAGCATTGTGACATTTGTCATTTGACATCTTGGACATTTGCCATCTTGAAATTTGTTATTTTTGACATTTTTCATGGTGACACTTATCATTTTTGACATTTAGCATTGTGAAATTTGTCATTTGACATCTTTGACATTTGCCATCTTGAAATTTGTTATTTTTGACATTTTTCTTGGTGACACTTTTCATTTTTGACATTTAGCTTTGTGACATTTGTCATTTGACATCTTTGACATTTGCCATCTTGAAATTTGTCATTTTTGACATTTAGCATTGTGACATTTGTCATTTGACATCTTGGACATTTGCCATCTTGAAATTTGTCATTTTTGACATTTTTCATGGTGACACTTATCATTTTTGACATTTAGCATTGTGACATTTGTCAGTTTTGACATTTGCCATCTTGAAATTTGTCATTTTTGACATTTTTCATGGTGACACTTTTCATTTTTGACATTTAGCATTGTGACATTTGTCATTTGACATCTTTGACATTTGCCATCTTGAAATTTGTTATTTTTGACATTTTTCATGGTGACACTTTTCATTTTTGACATTTAGCATTGTGACATTTGTCATTTGACATCTTTGACATTTGCCATCTTGAAATTTGTCATTTTTGACATTTTTCATGGTGACACTTTTCATTTTTGACATTTAGCATTGTGACATTTGTCATTTGACATCTTTGACATTTGCCATCTTGAAATTTGTCATTTTTGACATTTAGCATTGTGACATTTGTCATTTGACATCTTGGACATTTGCCATCTTGAAATTTGTCACTTTTGACATTTTTCATGGTGACACTTATCATTTTTGACATTTAGCATTATGACATTTGTAAGTTTTGACATTTGCCATTTTAAAATTTGTCATTTTTGACATTTTTCATGGTGACACTTTTCATTTTTGACATTTAGCATTGTGACATTTGTCATTTGACATCTTTGACATTTGCCATCTTGAAATTTTTATATTTTTGACATTTTTCATGGTGACACTTTTCATTTTTGACATTTAGCATTGTGACATTTGTCATTTGACCTCTTTGACATTTGCCATCTTGAAATTTGTCATTTTTGACATTTTTCATGGTGACACTTTTCATTTTTGACATGTAGCATTGTGACATTTGTCATTTGACATCTTTGACATTTGCCATCTTGAAATTTGTTATTTTTGACATTTTTTATGGTGACACTTTTCATTTTTGACATTTAGCATTGTGACATTTGTCATTTGACATCTTTGACATTTACCATCTTGAAATTTGTCATTTTTGACATTTTTCATAATGACACTTTTCATTTTTGACATTTAGCATTGTGATATTTGTCATTTGACATCTTTGACATTTGCCATCTTGAAATTTGTTATTTTTGACATTTTTCATGGTGACACTTTTCATTTTTGACATTTAGCATTGTGACATTTTTCATTTGACATCTTTGACATTTGCCATCCTTGACATTTGCCATCTTAAAATTTGTCATTTTTGACATTTAGCATTGTGACATTTGTCATTTGACATCTTGGACATTTGCCATCTTGAAATTTGTCATTTTTGACATTTTTCATGGTGACACTTATTATTTTTGACATTTAGCATTGTGACATTTTGCAGTTTTGACATTTGCCATCTTGAAATTTGTCATTTTTGACATTTTTCATGGTGACACTTTTCATTTTTGACTTTTAGCATTGTGACATTTGTCATTTGACATCTTTGACATTTGACATCTTGAAATTTGTTATTTTTGATATTTTTCATGGTGACACTTTTCATTTTTGACATTTAGCATTGTGACATTTGTCATTTGACATCTTTGACATTTGCCATCTTGAAATTTGTCATTTTTGACATTTTTCATGGTGACACTTTTCATTTTTGACATTTAGCATTGTGACATTTGTCATTTGACATCTTTGACATTTGCCATCTTGAAATTTGTCATTTTTGACATTAAGCATTGTGACATTTGTCATTTGACATCGTGGACATTTGCCATCTTGAAATTTGTCATTTTTGACATTTTTCATGGTGACACTTATCATTTTTGACATTTAGCATTATGACATTTGTCAGTTTTGACATTTGCCATCTTAAAATTTGTCATTTTTGACATTTTTCATGGTGACACTTTTCATTTTTGACATTTAGCATTGTGACATTTGTCATTTGACATCTTTGACATTTGCCATCTTGAAATTTGTTATTTTTGACATTTTTCATGGTGACACTTTTCATTTTTGACATTTAGCATTGTGACATTTGTCATTTGACATCTTGGACATTTGCCATCTTGAAATTTGTCATTTTTGACATTTTTTATGGTGACACTTATCATTTTTGACATTTAGCATTATGACATTTGTCAGTTTTGACATTTGCCATCTTAAAATTTGTCATTTTTGACATTTTTCATGGTGACACTTTTCATTTTTGACATTTAGCATTGTGACATTTGTCATTTGACATCTTTGACATTTGCCATCTTGAAATTTGTTATTTTTGACATTTTTTATGGTAACACTTTTCATTTTTGACATTTAGCATTGTGACATTTGTCATTTGACATCTTTGACATTTGCCATCTTGAAATTTGTCATTTTTGACATTTTTCATGATGACACTTTTCATTTTTGACATTTAGCATTGTGATATTTGTCATTTGACATCTTGAAATTTGTTATTTTTGACATTTTTCATGGTGACACTTTTCATTTTTGACATTTAGCATTGTGACATTTTTCATTTGACATCTTTGACATTTGCCATCTTGAAATTTGTCATTTTTGACATTTAGCATTGTGACATTTGTCATTTGACATCTTGGACATTTGCCATCTTGAAATTTGTCATTTTTGACATTTTTCATGTTGACACTTATTATTTTTGAGATTTAGCATTGTGACATTTGTCAGTTTTGACATTTGCCATCTTGAAATTTGTCATTTTTGACATTTTTCATGGTGACACTTTTCATTTTTGACTTTTAGCATTGTGACATTTGTCATTTGACATCTTTGACATTTGCCATCTTGAAATTTGTTATTTTTGACATTTTTCATGGTGACACTTTTCATTTTTGACATTTAGCATTGTGACATTTGTCATTTGACATCTTTGACATTTGCCATCTTGAAATTTGTCATTTTTGACATTTTCATGGTGACACTTTTCATTTTTGACATTTAGCATTGTGACATTTGTCATTTGACATCTTTGACATTTGCCATTTTGAAATTTGTCATTTTTGACATTAAGCATTGTGACATTTGTCATTTGACATCGTGGACATTTGCCATCTTGAAATTTGTCATTTTTGACATTTTTCATGGTGACACTTATCATTTTTGACATTTAGCATTATGACATTTGTCAGTTTTGACATTTGCCATCTTAAAATTTGTCATTTTTGACATTTTTCATGGTGACACTTTTCATTTTTGACATTTAGCATTGTGACATTTGTCATTTGACATCTTTGACATTTGCCATCTTGAAATTTGTTATTTTTGACATTTTTCATGGTGACACTTTTCATTTTTGACATTTAGCATTGTGACATTTGTCATTTGACATCTTGGACATTTGCCATCTTGAAATTTGTCATTTTTGACATTTTTCATGGTGACACTTATCATTTTTGACATTTAGCATTGTGACATTTGTCAGTTTTGACATCTTTGACATTTGCCATCTTGAAATTTGTTATTTTTGACATTTTTCATGGTGACACTTTTCATTTTTGACATTTAGCATTGTGACATTTGTCATTTGACATCTTTGACATTTGCCATCTTGAAATTTGTCATTTTTGACATTTTTCATGGTGACACTTTTCATTTTTGACATTTAGCATTGTGACATTTGTCATTTGACATCTTTGACATGTGCCATCTTGAAATTTGTTATTTTTGACATTTTTCATGGTGACACTTTTCATTTTTGACATTTAGCATTGTGACATTTGTCATTTGACATCTTTGACATTTGCCATCTTGAAATTTGTCATTTTTGACATTTAGCATTGTGACATTTGTCATTTGACATCTTGGACATTTGCCATCTTGAAATTTGTCATTTTTGACATTTTTCATGGTGACACTTATCATTTTTGACATTTAGCATTGTGACATTTGTCAGTTTTGACATCTTTGACATTTGCCATCTTGAAATTTGTTAGTTTTGACATTTTTCATGGTGACACTTTTCATTTTTGACATTTAGCATTGTGACATTTGTCATTTGACATCTTTGACATTTGCCATCTTGAAATTTGTTATTTTTGACATTTTTCATGGTGACACTTTTCATTTTTGACATTTAGCATTGTGACATTTGTCATTTGACATCTTTGACATTTGCCATCTTGAAATTTGTCATTTTTGACATTTTTCATGATGACACTTTTCATTTTTGACATTTAGCATTGTGATATTTGTCATTTGACATCTTTGACATTTGCCATCTTGAAATTTGTTATTTTTGACATTTTTCATGGTGACACTTTTCATTTTTGGCATTTAGCATTGTGACATTTTTCATTTGACATCTTTGACATTTGCCATCTTGAAATTTGTCATTTTTGTCATTTAGCATTGTGACATTTGTCATTTGACATCTTGGACATTTGCCATCTTGAAATTTGTCATTTTTGACATTTTTCATGCTGACACTTTTCATTTTTGACATTTAGCATTGTGACATTTGTCAGTTTTGACATTTGCCATCTTGAAATTTGTCATTTTTGACATTTTTCATGGTGACACTTTTCATTTTTAACTTTTAGCATTGTGACATTTGTCATTTGACATCTTTGACATTTGCCATCTTGAAATTTGTTATTTTTGACATTTTTCATGGTGACACTTTTCATTTTTGACATTAAGCATTGTGACATTTGTCATTTGACATCTTTGACATTTGCCATCTTGAAATTTGTCATTTTTGACATTTTTCATGGTGACACTTTTCATTTTTGACATTTAGCATTGTGACATTTGTCATTTGACATCTTTGACATTTGCCATCTTGAAATTTGTCATTTTTGACATTAAGCATTGTGACATTTGTCATTTGACATCGTGGACATTTGTCATCTTGAAATTTGTCATTTTTGACATTTTTCATGGTGACACTTATCATTTTTGACATTTAGCATTATGACATTTGTCAGTTTTGACATTTGCCATCTTAAAATTTGTCATTTTTGACATTTTTCATGGTGACACTTTTCATTTTTGACATTTAGCATTGTGACATTTGTCATTTGACATCTTTGACATTTGCCATCTTGAAATTTGTTATTTTTGACATTTTTCATGGTGACACTTTTCATTTTTGACATTTAGCATTGTGACATTTGTCATTTGACATCTTGGACATTTGCCATCTTGAAATTTGTCATTTTTGACATTTTTCATGGTGACACTTATCATTTTTGACATTTAGCATTGTGACATTTGTCAGTTTTGACATCTTTGACATTTGCCATCTTGAAATTTGTTATTTTTGACATTTTTCATGGTGACACTTTTCATTTTTGACATTTAGCATTGTGACATTTGTCATTTGACATCTTTGACATTTGCCATCTTGAAATTTGTCATTTTTGACATTTTTCGTGGTGACACTTTTCATTTTTGACATTTAGCATTGTGACATTTGTCATTTGACATCTTTGACATTTGCCATCTTGAAATTTGTCATTTTTGACATTTAGCATTGTGACATTTGTCATTTGACATCTTGGACATTTGCCATCTTGAAATTTGTCATTTTTGACATTTTTTATGGTGACACTTATCATTTTTGACATTTAGCATTGTGACATTTGTCAGTTTTGACATTTGCCATCTTGTAATTTGTCATTTTTGACATTTTTCATGGTGACACTTTTTATTTTTGACATTTAGCATTGTGACATTTGTCATTTGACATCTTTGACATTTGCCATCTTGAAATTTGTTATTTTTGACATTTTTCATGGTGACACTTTTCATTTTTGACATTTAGCATTGTGACATTTGTCATTTGACATCTTTGACATTTGCCATCTTGAAATTTGTCATTTTTGACATTTTTCATGGTGACACTTTTCATTTTTGACATTTAGCATTGTGACATTTGTCATTTGACATCTTTGACATTTGCCATCTTGAAATTTGTCATTTTTGACATTTAGCATTGTGACATTTGTCATTTGACATCTTGGACATTTGCCATCTTAAAATTTGTCATTTTTGACATTTTTCATGGTGACACTTATCATTTTTGACATTTAGCATTATGACATTTGTCAGTTTTGACATTTGCCATTTTAAAATTTGTCATTTTTGACATTTTTCACGGTGACACTTTTCATTTTTGACATTTAGCATTGTGACATTTGACATTTGACATCTTAGACATTTGCCATCTTGAAATTTGTCATTTTTGACATTTTTCATGATGACACTTTTCATTTTTGACATTTAGCATTGTGATATTTGTCATTTGACATCTTTGACATTTGCCATCTTGAAATTTGTTATTTTTGACATTTTTCATGGTGACACTTTTCATTTTTGACATTTAGCATTGTGACATTTTTCTTTTGACATCTTTGACATTTGCCATCTTTGACATTTGCCATCTTGAAATTTGTCATTTTTGACATTTAGCATTGTGACATTTGTCATTTGACATCTTGGACATTTGCCATCTTGAAATTTGTCATTTTTGACATTTTTCATGGTGACACTTATTATTTTTGACATTTAGCATTGTGACATTTGTCAGTTTTGACATTTGCCATCTTGAAATTTGTCATTTTTGACATTTTTCATGGTGACACTTTTCATTTTTGACTTTTAGCATTGTGACATTTGTCATTTGACATCTTTGACATTTGCCATCTTGAAATTTGTTATTTTTGACATTTTTCATGGTGACACTTTTCATTTTTGACATTTAGCATTGTGACATTTGTCATTTGACATCTTTGACATTTGCCATCTTGAAATTTGTCATTTTTGACATTTTTCATGGTGACACTTTTCATTTTTGACATTTAGCATTGTGACATTTGTCATTTGACATCTTTGACATTTGCCATCTTGAAATTTGTCATTTTTGACATTAAGCATTGTGACATTTGTCATTTGACATCGTGGACATTTGCCATCTTGAAATTTGTCATTTTTGACATTTTTCAGGGTGACACTTATCATTTTTGACATTTAGCATTATGACATTTGTCAGTTTTGACATTTGCCATCTTAAAATTTGTCATTTTTGACATTTTTCATGGTGACACTTTTCATTTTTGACATTTAGCATTGTGACATTTGTCATTTGACATCTTTGACATTTGCCATCTTGAAATTTGTTATTTTTGACATTTTTCATGGTGACACTTTTCATTTTTGACATTTAGCATTGTGACATTTGTCATTTGACATCTTGGACATTTGCCATCTTGAAATTTGTCATTTTTGACATTTTTCATGGTGACACATCATTTTTGACATTTAGCATTATGACATTTGTCAGTTTTGACATTTGCCATCTTAAAATTTGTCATTTTTGACATTTTTCATGGTGACACTTTTCATTTTTGACATTTAGCATTGTGACATTTGTCATTTGACATCTTTGACATTTGCCATCTTGAAATTTGTTATTTTTGACATTTTTCATGGTGACACTTTTCATTTTTGACATTTAGCATTGTGACATTTGTCATTTGACATCTTTGACATTTGCCATCTTGAAATTTGTCATTTTTGACATTTTTCATGATGACACTTTTCATTTTTGACATTTAGCATTGTGATATTTGTCATTTGACATCTTTGACATTTGCCATCTTGAAATTTGTTATTTTTGACATTTTTCATGGTGACACTTTTCATTTTTGACATTTAGCATTGTGACATTTTTCATTTGACATCTTTGACATTTGCCATCTTGAAATTTGTCATTTTTGACATTTAGCATTGTGACATTTGTCATTTGACATCTTGGACATTTGCCATCTTGAAATTTGTCATTTTTGACATTTTTTATGGTGACACTTATTATTTTTGACATTTAGCATTGTGACATTTGTCAGTTTTGACATTTGCCATCTTGAAATTTGTCATTTTTGACATTTTTCATGGTGACACTTTTCATTTTTGACTTTTAGCATTGTGACATTTGTCATTTGACATCTTTGACATTTGCCATCTTGAAATTTGTTATTTTTGACATTTTTCATGGTGACACTTTTCATTTTTGACATTTAGCATTGTGACATTTGTCATTTGACATCTTTGACATTTGCCATCTTGAAATTTGTCATTTTTGACATTTTTCATGGTGACACTTTTCATTTTTGACATTTAGCATTGTGACATTTGTCATTTGACATCGTGGACATTTGCCATCTTGAAATTTGTCATTTTTGACATTTTTCATGGTGACACTTATCATTTTTGACATTTAGCATTATGACATTTGTCAGTTTTGACATTTGCCATCTTAAAATTTGTCATTTTTGACATTTTTCATGGTGACACTTTTCATTTTTGACATTTAGCATTGTGACATTTGTCATTTGACATCTTTGACATTTGCCATCTTGAAATTTGTTATTTTTGACATTTTTCATGGTGACACTTTTCATTTTTGACATTTAGCATTGTGACATTTGTCATTTGACATCTTGGACATTTGCCGTCTTGAAATTTGTCATTTTTGACATTTTTCATGGTGACACTTATCATTTTTGACATTTAGCATTGTGACATTTGTCATTTGACATCTTTGACATGTGCCATCTTGAAATTTGTTATTTTTGACATTTTTCATGGTGACACTTTTCATTTTTGACATTTAGCATTGTGACATTTGTCATTTGACATCTTTGACATTTGCCATCTTGAAATTTGTCATTTTTGACATTTTTCATGGTGACACTTTTCATTTTTGACATTTAGCATTGTGACATTTGTCATTTGACATCTTTGACATTTGCCATCTTGAAATTTGTCATTTTTGACATTTAGCATTGTGACATTTGTCATTTGACATCTTGGACATTTGCCATCTTGAAATTTGTCATTTTGACATTTTTCATGGTGACACTTATCATTTTTGACATTTAGCATTATGACATTTGTCAGTTTTGACATTTGCCATCTTAAAATTTGTCATTTTTGACATTTTTCATGGTGACACTTTTCATTTTTGACATTTAGCATTGTGACATTTGTCATTTGACATCTTTGACATTTGCCATCTTGAAATTTGTTATTTTTGACATTTTTCATGGTGACACTTTTCATTTTTGACATTTAGCATTGTGACATTTGTCATTTGACATCTTTGACATTTGCCATCTTGAAATTTGTCATTTTTGACATTTTTCATGGTGACACTTTTCATTTTTGACATTTAGCATTGTGACATTTGTCATTTGACATCTTTGACATTTGCCATCTTGAAATTTGTTATTTTTGACATTTTTCATGGTGACACTTTTCATTTTTGACATTTAGCATTGTTTGACATCTTTGACATTTGCCATCTTGAAATTTGTCATTTTTGACATTTTTCATGATGACACTTTTCATTTTTGACATTTAGCATTGTGACATTTTTCATTTGACATCTTTGACATTTGCCATCTTGAAATTTGTCATTTTTGACATTTAGCATTGTGACATTTGTCATTTGACATCTTGGACATTTGCCATCTTGAAATTTGTCATTTTTGACATTTTTCATGGTGACACTTATCATTTTTGACATTTAGCATTGTGACATTTGTCAGTTTTGACATTTGCCATCTTGAAATTTGTCATTTTTGACATTTTTCATGGTGACACTTTTCATTTTTAACTTTTAGCATTGTGACATTTGTCATTTGACATCTTTGACATTTGCCATCTTGAAATTTGTTATTTTTGACATTTTTCATGGTGACACTTTTCATTTTTGACATTTAGCATTGTGACATTTGTCATTTGACATCTTTGACATTTGCCATCTTGAAATTTGTCATTTTTGACATTTTTCATGGTGACACTTTTCATTTTTGACATTTAGCATTGTGACATTTGTCATTTGACATCTTTGACATTTGCCATCTTGAAATTTGTCATTTTTGACATTAAGCATTGTGACATTTGTCATTTGACATCGTGGACATTTGCCATCTTGAAATTTGTCATTTTTGACATTTTTCATGGTGACACTTATCATTTTTGACATTTAGCATTATGACATTTGTCAGTTTTGACATTTGCCATCTTAAAATTTGTCATTTTTGACATTTTTCATGGTGACACTTTTCATTTTTGACATTTAGCATTGTGACATTTGTCATTTGACATCTTTGACATTTGCCATCTTGAAATTTGTTATTTTTGACATTTTTCATGGTGACACTTTTCATTTTTGACATTTAGCATTGTGACATTTGTCATTTGACATCTTGGACATTTGCCATCTTGAAATTTGTCATTTTTGACATTTTTCATGGTGACACTTATCATTTTTGACATTTAGCATTGTGACATTTGTCAGTTTTGACATCTTTGACATTTGCCATCTTGAAATTTGTTATTTTTGACATTTTTCATGGTGACACTTTTCATTTTTGACATTTAGCATTGTGACATTTGTCATTTGACATCTTTGACATTTGCCATCTTGAAATTTGTCATTTTTGACATTTTTCATGGTGACACTTTTCATTTTTGACATTTAGCATTGTGACATTTGTCATTTGACATCTTTGACATTTGCCATCTTGAAATTTGTCATTTTTGACATTTAGCATTGTGACATTTGTCATTTGACATCTTGGACATTTGCCATCTTAAAATTTGTCATTTTTGACATTTTTTATGGTGACACTTATCATTTTTGACATTTAGCATTGTGACATTTGTCAGTTTTGACATTTGCCATCTTGTAATTTGTCATTTTTGACATTTTTCATGGTGACACTTTTCATTTTTGACATTTAGCATTGTGACATTTGTCATTTGACATCTTTGACATTTGCCATCTTAAAATTTGTTATTTTTGACATTTTTCATGGTGACACTTTTCATTTGTGACATTTAGCATTGCGACATTTGTCATTTGACATCTTTGACATTTGCCATCTTAAAATTTGTCATTTTTGACATTTTTCATGGTGACACTTTTCATTTTTGACATTTAGCATTGTGATATTTGTCATTTGACATCTTTGACATTTGCCATCTTGAAATTTGTTATTTTTGACATTTTTCATGGTGACACTTTTCATTTTTGACATTTAGCATTGTGACATTTGTCATTTGACATCTTTGACATTTGCCATCTTGAAATTTGTCATTTTTGACATTTAGCATTGTGATATTTGTCATTTGACATCTTTGATATTTGCCATCTTGAAATTTGTCATTTTTGACATTTTTTATGGTGACACTTTTCATTTTTGACATTTAGCATTGTGACATTTGTCATTTGACATCTTTGACATTTGCCATCTTGAAATTTGTCATTTTTGACATTTTTCATGGTGACACTTTGCATTTGTGACATTTAGCATTGTGACATTTGTCATTTGACATCTTTGACATTTGCCATCTTAAAATTTGTCATTTTTGACATTTTTCATGGTGACACTTTTCATTTTTGACATTTAGCATTGTGATATTTGTCATTTGACATCTTTGACATTTGCTATCTTGAAATTTGTTATTTTTGACATTTTTCATGGTGACACTTTTCATTTTTGACATTTAGCATTGTGACATTTGTCATTTGACATCTTTGACATTTGCCATCTTGAAATTTGTCATTTTTGACATTTTTCATGGTGACACTTTTCATTTTTGACATTTAGCATTGTGACATTTGTCATTTGACATTTTTGACATTTTTCATGGTGACACTTTTCATTTTTGACATTTAGCATTGTGGCATTTGTCATTTGACATCTTTGACATTTGCCATCTTGAAATTTGTCATTTTTGACATTTTTCATGGTGACACTTTTCATTTTTGACATTTAGCATTGTGACATTTGTCATTTGACATCTTTGACATTTGCCATCTTGAAATTTGTCATTTTTGACATTTAGCATTGTGACATTTGTCATTTGACATCTTGGACATTTGCCATCTTGAAATTTGTCATTTTTGACATTTTTCATGGTGACACTTATCATTTTTGACATTTAGCATTGTGACATTTGTCAGTTTTGACATTTGCCATCTTGAAATTTGTCAGTTTTGACATTTTTTATGGTGACACTTTTCATTTTTGACATTTAGCATTGTGACATTTGTCATTTGACATCTTTGACATTTGCCATCTTGAAATTTGTTATTTTTGACATTTTTCATGGTGACACTTTTCATTTTTGACATTTAGCATTGTGACATTTGTCATTTGACATCTTTGACATTTGCCATCTTGAAATTTGTCATTTTTGACATTTTTCATGGTGACACTTTTTATTTTTGACATTTAGCATTGTGACATTTGTCATTTGACATCTTTGAGATTTGCCATCTTGAAATTTGTTATTTTTGACATTTTTCATGGTGACACTTTTCATTTTTGACATTTAGCATTGTGACATTTGTCATTTGACATCTTTGACATTTGCCATCTTGAAATTTGTCATTTTTGACATTTTTCATGGTGACACTTTTCATTTTTGACATTTAGCATTGTGACATTTGTCATTTGACATCTTTGACATTTGCCATCTTGAAATTTGTCATTTTTGACATTTAGCATTGTGACATTTGTCATTTGACATCTTTGATATTTGCCATCTTGAAATTTGTCATTTTTGACATTTTTCATGGTGACACTTTTCATTTTTGACATTTAGCATTGTGACATTTGTCATTTGACATCTTTGACATTTGCCATCTTGAAATTTGTCATTTTTGACATTTTTCATGGTGACACTTTTCATTTTTGACATTTAGCATTGTGACATTTGTCATTTGACATCTTTGACATTTGCCATCTTGAAATTTGTCATTTTTGACATTTAGCATTGTGACATGTGTCATTTGACATCGTGGACATTTGCCATCATGAAATTTGTCATTTTTGACATTTTTCATGGTGACACTTATCATTTTTGACATTTAGCATTATGACATTTGTCAGTTTTGACATTTGCCATCTTAAAATTTGTCATTTTTGACATTTTTCATGGTGACACTTTTCATTTTTGACATTTAGCATTGTGACATTTGTCATTTGACATCTTTGACATTTGCATTCTTGAAATTTGTTATTTTTGACATTTTTCATGTTGACACTTTTCATTTTTGACATTTAGCATTGTGACATTTGTCATTTGACATCTTTGACATTTGCCATCTTGAAATTTGTCATTTTTGACATTTTTCATGGTGACACTTTTCATTTTTGACATTTAGCATTGTGACATTTGTCATTTGACATCTTTGACATTTGCCATCTTGAAATTTGTCATTTTTGACATTTAGCATTGTGACATTTGTCATTTGACATCTTTGACATTTGCCATTTTGAAATTTGTCATTTTTGACATTAAGCATTGTGACATTTGTCATTTGACATCGTGGACATTTGCCATCTTGAAATTTGTCATTTTTGACATTTTTCATGGTGACACTTATCATTTTTGACATTTAGCATTATGACATTTGTCAGTTTTGACATTTGCCATCTTAAAATTTGTCATTTTTGACATTTTTCATGGTGACACTTTTCATTTTTGACATTTAGCATTGTGACATTTGTCATTTGACATCTTTGACATTTGCCATCTTGAAATTTGTTATTTTTGACATTTTTCATGGTGACACTTTTCATTTTTGACATTTAGCATTGTGACATTTGTCATTTGACATCTTGGACATTTGCCATCTTGAAATTTGTCATTTTTGACATTTTTCATGGTGACACTTATCATTTTTGACATTTAGCATTGTGACATTTGTCAGTTTTGACATCTTTGACATTTGCCATCTTGAAATTTGTTATTTTTGACATTTTTCATGGTGACACTTTTCATTTTTGACATTTAGCATTGTGACATTTGTCATTTGACATCTTTGACATTTGCCATCTTGAAATTTGTCATTTTTGACATTTTTCATGGTGACACTTTTCATTTTTGACATTTAGCATTGTGACATTTGTCATTTGACATCTTTGACATGTGCCATCTTGAAATTTGTTATTTTTGACATTTTTCATGGTGACACTTTTCATTTTTGACATTTAGCATTGTGACATTTGTCATTTGACATCTTTGACATTTGCCATCTTGAAATTTGTCATTTTTGACATTTAGCATTGTGACATTTGTCATTTGACATCTTGGACATTTGCCATCTTGAAATTTGTCATTTTTGACATTTTTCATGGTGACACTTATCATTTTTGACATTTAGCATTGTGACATTTGTCAGTTTTGACATCTTTGACATTTGCCATCTTGAAATTTGTTAGTTTTGACATTTTTCATGGTGACACTTTTCATTTTTGACATTTAGCATTGTGACATTTGTCATTTGACATCTTTGACATTTGCCATCTTGAAATTTGTTATTTTTGACATTTTTCATGGTGACACTTTTCATTTTTGACATTTAGCATTGTGACATTTGTCATTTGACATCTTTGACATTTGCCATCTTGAAATTTGTCATTTTTGACATTTTTCATGATGACACTTTTCATTTTTGACATTTAGCATTGTGATATTTGTCATTTGACATCTTTGACATTTGCCATCTTGAAATTTGTTATTTTTGACATTTTTCATGGTGACACTTTTCATTTTTGGCATTTAGCATTGTGACATTTTTCATTTGACATCTTTGACATTTGCCATCTTGAAATTTGTCATTTTTGTCATTTAGCATTGTGACATTTGTCATTTGACATCTTGGACATTTGCCATCTTGAAATTTGTCATTTTTGACATTTTTCATGCTGACACTTTTCATTTTTGACATTTAGCATTGTGACATTTGTCAGTTTTGACATTTGCCATCTTGAAATTTGTCATTTTTGACATTTTTCATGGTGACACTTTTCATTTTTAACTTTTAGCATTGTGACATTTGTCATTTGACATCTTTGACATTTGCCATCTTGAAATTTGTTATTTTTGACATTTTTCATGGTGACACTTTTCATTTTTGACATTAAGCATTGTGACATTTGTCATTTGACATCTTTGACATTTGCCATCTTGAAATTTGTCATTTTTGACATTTTTCATGGTGACACTTTTCATTTTTGACATTTAGCATTGTGACATTTGTCATTTGACATCTTTGACATTTGCCATCTTGAAATTTGTCATTTTTGACATTAAGCATTGTGACATTTGTCATTTGACATCGTGGACATTTGTCATCTTGAAATTTGTCATTTTTGACATTTTTCATGGTGACACTTATCATTTTTGACATTTAGCATTATGACATTTGTCAGTTTTGACATTTGCCATCTTAAAATTTGTCATTTTTGACATTTTTCATGGTGACACTTTTCATTTTTGACATTTAGCATTGTGACATTTGTCATTTGACATCTTTGACATTTGCCATCTTGAAATTTGTTATTTTTGACATTTTTCATGGTGACACTTTTCATTTTTGACATTTAGCATTGTGACATTTGTCATTTGACATCTTGGACATTTGCCATCTTGAAATTTGTCATTTTTGACATTTTTCATGGTGACACTTATCATTTTTGACATTTAGCATTGTGACATTTGTCAGTTTTGACATCTTTGACATTTGCCATCTTGAAATTTGTTATTTTTGACATTTTTCATGGTGACACTTTTCATTTTTGACATTTAGCATTGTGACATTTGTCATTTGACATCTTTGACATTTGCCATCTTGAAATTTGTCATTTTTGACATTTTTCGTGGTGACACTTTTCATTTTTGACATTTAGCATTGTGACATTTGTCATTTGACATCTTTGACATTTGCCATCTTGAAATTTGTCATTTTTGACATTTAGCATTGTGACATTTGTCATTTGACATCTTGGACATTTGCCATCTTGAAATTTGTCATTTTTGACATTTTTTATGGTGACACTTATCATTTTTGACATTTAGCATTGTGACATTTGTCAGTTTTACATTTGCCATCTTGTAATTTGTCATTTTTGACATTTTTCATGGTGACACTTTTTATTTTTGACATTTAGCATTGTGACATTTGTCATTTGACATCTTTGACATTTGCCATCTTGAAATTTGTTATTTTTGACATTTTTCATGGTGACACTTTTCATTTTTGACATTTAGCATTGTGACATTTGTCATTTGACATCTTTGACATTTGCCATCTTGAAATTTGTCATTTTTGACATTTTTCATGGTGACACTTTTCATTTTTGACATTTAGCATTGTGACATTTGTCATTTGACATCTTTGACATTTGCCATCTTGAAATTTGTCATTTTTGACATTTAGCATTGTGACATTTGTCATTTGACATCTTGGACATTTGCCATCTTAAAATTTGTCATTTTTGACATTTTTCATGGTGACACTTATCATTTTTGACATTTAGCATTATGACATTTGTCAGTTTTGACATTTGCCATTTTAAAATTTGTCATTTTTGACATTTTTCACGGTGACACTTTTCATTTTTGACATTTAGCATTGTGACATTTGACATTTGACATCTTAGACATTTGCCATCTTGAAATTTGTCATTTTTGACATTTTTCATGATGACACTTTTCATTTTTGACATTTAGCATTGTGATATTTGTCATTTGACATCTTTGACATTTGCCATCTTGAAATTTGTTATTTTTGACATTTTTCATGGTGACACTTTTCATTTTTGACATTTAGCATTGTGACATTTTTCTTTTGACATCTTTGACATTTGCCATCTTGAAATTTGTCATTTTTGACATTTAGCATTGTGACATTTGTCATTTGACATCTTGGACATTTGCCATCTTGAAATTTGTCATTTTTGACATTTTTCATGGTGACACTTATTATTTTTGACATTTAGCATTGTGACATTTGTCAGTTTTGACATTTGCCATCTTGAAATTTGTCATTTTTGACATTTTTCATGGTGACACTTTTCATTTTTGACTTTTAGCATTGTGACATTTGTCATTTGACATCTTTGACATTTGCCATCTTGAAATTTGTTATTTTTGACATTTTTCATGGTGACACTTTTCATTTTTGACATTTAGCATTGTGACATTTGTCATTTGACATCTTTGACATTTGCCATCTTGAAATTTGTCATTTTTGACATTTTTCATGGTGACACTTTTCATTTTTGACATTTAGCATTGTGACATTTGTCATTTGACATCTTTGACATTTGCCATCTTGAAATTTGTCATTTTTGACATTAAGCATTGTGACATTTGTCATTTGACATCGTGGACATTTGCCATCTTGAAATTTGTCATTTTTGACATTTTTCAGGGTGACACTTATCATTTTTGACATTTAGCATTATGACATTTGTCAGTTTTGACATTTGCCATCTTAAAATTTGTCATTTTTGACATTTTTCATGGTGACACTTTTCATTTTTGACATTTAGCATTGTGACATTTGTCATTTGACATCTTTGACATTTGCCATCTTGAAATTTGTTATTTTTGACATTTTTCATGGTGACACTTTTCATTTTTGACATTTAGCATTGTGACATTTGTCATTTGACATCTTGGACATTTGCCATCTTGAAATTTGTCATTTTTGACATTTTTCATGGTGACACATCATTTTTGACATTTAGCATTATGACATTTGTCAGTTTTGACATTTGCCATCTTAAAATTTGTCATTTTTGACATTTTTCATGGTGACACTTTTCATTTTTGACATTTAGCATTGTGACATTTGTCATTTGACATCTTTGACATTTGCCATCTTGAAATTTGTTATTTTTGACATTTTTCATGGTGACACTTTTCATTTTTGACATTTAGCATTGTGACATTTGTCATTTGACATCTTTGACATTTGCCATCTTGAAATTTGTCATTTTTGACATTTTTCATGATGACACTTTTCATTTTTGACATTTAGCATTGTGATATTTGTCATTTGACATCTTTGACATTTGCCATCTTGAAATTTGTTATTTTTGACATTTTTCATGGTGACACTTTTCATTTTTGACATTTAGCATTGTGACATTTTTCATTTGACATCTTTGACATTTGCCATCTTGAAATTTGTCATTTTTGACATTTAGCATTGTGACATTTGTCATTTGACATCTTGGACATTTGCCATCTTGAAATTTGTCATTTTTGACATTTTTTATGGTGACACTTATTATTTTTGACATTTAGCATTGTGACATTTGTCAGTTTTGACATTTGCCATCTTGAAATTTGTCATTTTTGACATTTTTCATGGTGACACTTTTCATTTTTGACTTTTAGCATTGTGACATTTGTCATTTGACATCTTTGACATTTGCCATCTTGAAATTTGTTATTTTTGACATTTTTCATGGTGACACTTTTCATTTTTGACATTTAGCATTGTGACATTTGTCATTTGACATCTTTGACATTTGCCATCTTGAAATTTGTCATTTTTGACATTTTTCATGGTGACACTTTTCATTTTTGACATTTAGCATTGTGACATTTGTCATTTGACATCGTGGACATTTGCCATCTTGAAATTTGTCATTTTTGACATTTTTCATGGTGACACTTATCATTTTTGACATTTAGCATTATGACATTTGTCAGTTTTGACATTTGCCATCTTAAAATTTGTCATTTTTGACATTTTTCATGGTGACACTTTTCATTTTTGACATTTAGCATTGTGACATTTGTCATTTGACATCTTTGACATTTGCCATCTTGAAATTTGTTATTTTTGACATTTTTCATGGTGACACTTTTCATTTTTGACATTTAGCATTGTGACATTTGTCATTTGACATCTTGGACATTTGCCGTCTTGAAATTTGTCATTTTTGACATTTTTCATGGTGACACTTATCATTTTTGACATTTAGCATTGTGACATTTGTCATTTGACATCTTTGACATGTGCCATCTTGAAATTTGTTATTTTTGACATTTTTCATGGTGACACTTTTCATTTTTGACATTTAGCATTGTGACATTTGTCATTTGACATCTTTGACATTTGCCATCTTGAAATTTGTCATTTTTGACATTTTTCATGGTGACACTTTTCATTTTTGACATTTAGCATTGTGACATTTGTCATTTGACATCTTTGACATTTGCCATCTTGAAATTTGTCATTTTTGACATTTAGCATTGTGACATTTGTCATTTGACATCTTGGACATTTGCCATCTTGAAATTTGTCATTTTGACATTTTTCATGGTGACACTTATCATTTTTGACATTTAGCATTATGACATTTGTCAGTTTTGACATTTGCCATCTTAAAATTTGTCATTTTTGACATTTTTCATGGTGACACTTTTCATTTTTGACATTTAGCATTGTGACATTTGTCATTTGACATCTTTGACATTTGCCATCTTGAAATTTGTTATTTTTGACATTTTTCATGGTGACACTTTTCATTTTTGACATTTAGCATTGTGACATTTGTCATTTGACATCTTTGACATTTGCCATCTTGAAATTTGTCATTTTTGACATTTTTCATGGTGACACTTTTCATTTTTGACATTTAGCATTGTGACATTTGTCATTTGACATCTTTGACATTTGCCATCTTGAAATTTGTTATTTTTGACATTTTTCATGGTGACACTTTTCATTTTTGACATTTAGCATTGTTTGACATCTTTGACATTTGCCATCTTGAAATTTGTCATTTTTGACATTTTTCATGATGACACTTTTCATTTTTGACATTTAGCATTGTGACATTTTTCATTTGACATCTTTGACATTTGCCATCTGGAAATTTGTCATTTTTGACATTTAGCATTGTGACATTTGTCATTTGACATCTTGGACATTTGCCATCTTGAAATTTGTCATTTTTGACATTTTTCATGGTGACACTTATCATTTTTGACATTTAGCATTGTGACATTTGTCAGTTTTGACATTTGCCATCTTGAAATTTGTCATTTTTGACATTTTTCATGGTGACACTTTTCATTTTTAACTTTTAGCATTGTGACATTTGTCATTTGACATCTTTGACATTTGCCATCTTGAAATTTGTTATTTTTGACATTTTTCATGGTGACACTTTTCATTTTTGACATTTAGCATTGTGACATTTGTCATTTGACATCTTTGACATTTGCCATCTTGAAATTTGTCATTTTTGACATTTTTCATGGTGACACTTTTCATTTTTGACATTTAGCATTGTGACATTTGTCATTTGACATCTTTGACATTTGCCATCTTGAAATTTGTCATTTTTGACATTAAGCATTGTGACATTTGTCATTTGACATCGTGGACATTTGCCATCTTGAAATTTGTCATTTTTGACATTTTTCATGGTGACACTTATCATTTTTGACATTTAGCATTATGACATTTGTCAGTTTTGACATTTGCCATCTTAAAATTTGTCATTTTTGACATTTTTCATGGTGACACTTTTCATTTTTGACATTTAGCATTGTGACATTTGTCATTTGACATCTTTGACATTTGCCATCTTGAAATTTGTTATTTTTGACATTTTTCATGGTGACACTTTTCATTTTTGACATTTAGCATTGTGACATTTGTCATTTGACATCTTGGACATTTGCCATCTTGAAATTTGTCATTTTTGACATTTTTCATGGTGACACTTATCATTTTTGACATTTAGCATTGTGACATTTGTCAGTTTTGACATCTTTGACATTTGCCATCTTGAAATTTGTTATTTTTGACATTTTTCATGGTGACACTTTTCATTTTTGACATTTAGCATTGTGACATTTGTCATTTGACATCTTTGACATTTGCCATCTTGAAATTTGTCATTTTTGACATTTTTCATGGTGACACTTTTCATTTTTGACATTTAGCATTGTGACATTTGTCATTTGACATCTTTGACATTTGCCATCTTGAAATTTGTCATTTTTGACATTTAGCATTGTGACATTTGTCATTTGACATCTTGGACATTTGCCATCTTAAAATTTGTCATTTTTGACATTTTTTATGGTGACACTTATCATTTTTGACATTTAGCATTGTGACATTTGTCAGTTTTGACATTTGCCATCTTGTAATTTGTCATTTTTGACATTTTTCATGGTGACACTTTTCATTTTTGACATTTAGCATTGTGACATTTGTCATTTGACATCTTTGACATTTGCCATCTTAAAATTTGTTATTTTTGACATTTTTCATGGTGACACTTTTCATTTGTGACATTTAGCATTGCGACATTTGTCATTTGACATCTTTGACATTTGCCATCTTAAAATTTGTCATTTTTGACATTTTTCATGGTGACACTTTTCATTTTTGACATTTAGCATTGTGATATTTGTCATTTGACATCTTTGACATTTGCCATCTTGAAATTTGTTATTTTTGACATTTTTCATGGTGACACTTTTCATTTTTGACATTTAGCATTGTGACATTTGTCATTTGACATCTTTGACATTTGCCATCTTGAAATTTGTCATTTTTGACATTTAGCATTGTGATATTTGTCATTTGACATCTTTGATATTTGCCATCTTGAAATTTGTCATTTTTGACATTTTTTATGGTGACACTTTTCATTTTTGACATTTAGCATTGTGACATTTGTCATTTGACATCTTTGACATTTGCCATCTTGAAATTTGTCATTTTTGACATTTTTCATGGTGACACTTTGCATTTGTGACATTTAGCATTGTGACATTTGTCATTTGACATCTTTGACATTTGCCATCTTAAAATTTGTCATTTTTGACATTTTTCATGGTGACACTTTTCATTTTTGACATTTAGCATTGTGATATTTGTCATTTGACATCTTTGACATTTGCTATCTTGAAATTTGTTATTTTTGACATTTTTCATGGTGACACTTTTCATTTTTGACATTTAGCATTGTGACATTTGTCATTTGACATCTTTGACATTTGCCATCTTGAAATTTGTCATTTTTGACATTTTTCATGGTGACACTTTTCATTTTTGACATTTAGCATTGTGACATTTGTCATTTGACATTTTTGACATTTTTCATGGTGACACTTTTCATTTTTGACATTTAGCATTGTGGCATTTGTCATTTGACATCTTTGACATTTGCCATCTTGAAATTTGTCATTTTTGACATTTTTCATGGTGACACTTTTCATTTTTGACATTTAGCATTGTGACATTTGTCATTTGACATCTTTGACATTTGCCATCTTGAAATTTGTCATTTTTGACATTTAGCATTGTGACATTTGTCATTTGACATCTTGGACATTTGCCATCTTGAAATTTGTCATTTTTGACATTTTTCATGGTGACACTTATCATTTTTGACATTTAGCATTGTGACATTTGTCAGTTTTGACATTTGCCATCTTGAAATTTGTCAGTTTTGACATTTTTTATGGTGACACTTTTCATTTTTGACATTTAGCATTGTGACATTTGTCATTTGACATCTTTGACATTTGCCATCTTGAAATTTGTTATTTTTGACATTTTTCATGGTGACACTTTTCATTTTTGACATTTAGCATTGTGACATTTGTCATTTGACATCTTTGACATTTGCCATCTTGAAATTTGTCATTTTTGACATTTTTCATGGTGACACTTTTTATTTTTGACATTTAGCATTGTGACATTTGTCATTTGACATCTTTGAGATTTGCCATCTTGAAATTTGTTATTTTTGACATTTTTCATGGTGACACTTTTCATTTTTGACATTTAGCATTGTGACATTTGTCATTTGACATCTTTGACATTTGCCATCTTGAAATTTGTCATTTTTGACATTTTTCATGGTGACACTTTTCATTTTTGACATTTAGCATTGTGACATTTGTCATTTGACATCTTTGACATTTGCCATCTTGAAATTTGTCATTTTTGACATTTAGCATTGTGACATTTGTCATTTGACATCTTTGATATTTGCCATCTTGAAATTTGTCATTTTTGACATTTTTCATGGTGACACTTTTCATTTTTGACATTTAGCATTGTGACATTTGTCATTTGACATCTTTGACATTTGCCATCTTGAAATTTGTCATTTTTGACATTTTTCATGGTGACACTTTTCATTTTTGACATTTAGCATTGTGACATTTGTCATTTGACATCTTTGACATTTGCCATCTTGAAATTTGTCATTTTTGACATTTAGCATTGTGACATGTGTCATTTGACATCGTGGACATTTGCCATCATGAAATTTGTCATTTTTGACATTTTTCATGGTGACACTTATCATTTTTGACATTTAGCATTATGACATTTGTCAGTTTTGACATTTGCCATCTTAAAATTTGTCATTTTTGACATTTTTCATGGTGACACTTTTCATTTTTGACATTTAGCATTGTGACATTTGTCATTTGACATCTTTGACATTTGCATTCTTGAAATTTGTTATTTTTGACATTTTTCATGGTGACACTTTTCATTTTTGACATTTAGCATTGTGACATTTGTCATTTGACATCTTGGACATTTGCCATCTTGAAATTTGTCATTTTTGACATTTTTCATGGTGACACTTATCATTTTTGACATTTAGCATTGTGACATTTGTCAGTTTTGACATCTTTGACATTTGCCATCTTGAAATTTGTTATTTTTGACATTTTTCATGTTGACACTTTTCATTTTTGACATTTAGCATTGTGACATTTGTCATTTGACATCTTTGACATTTGCCATCTTGAAATTTGTCATTTTTGACATTTTTCATGGTGACACTTTTCATTTTTGACATTTAGCATTGTGACATTTGTCATTTGACATCTTTGACATTTGCCATCTTGAAATTTGTCATTTTTGACATTTAGCATTGTGACATTTGTCA
Source organism: Altica lythri (assembly GCA_964028335.1). Lineage (NCBI taxonomy): Eukaryota > Metazoa > Arthropoda > Insecta > Coleoptera > Chrysomelidae > Altica > Altica lythri. The sequence continues at coordinate 7,405,421 of OZ034800.1, read as the reverse complement.
TTTGACATCTTGGACATTTGCCATCTTGAAATTTGTCATTTTTGACATTTTTTATGGTGACACTTATCATTTTTGACATTTAGCATTGTGACATTTGTCAGTTTTGACATTTGCCATCTTGTAATTTGTCATTTTTGACATTTTTTATGGTGACACTTTTCATTTTTGACATTTAGCATTGTGACATTTGTCATTTGACATCTTTGACATTTGCCATCTTGAAATTTGTTATTTTTGACATTTTTCATGGTGACACTTTTCCTTTGTGACATTTAGCATTGTGACATTTGTCATTTGACATCTTTGACATTTGCCATCTTAAAATTTGTCATTTTTGACATTTTTCATGGTGACACTTTTCATTTTTGACATTTAGCATTGTGATATTTGTCATTTGACATCTTTGACATTTGCCATCTTGAAATTTGTTATTTTTGACATTTTTCATGGTGACACTTTTTATTTTTGACATTTAGCATTGTGACATTTGTCATTTGACATCTTTGACATTTGCCATCTTGAAATTTGTCATTTTTGACATTTTTCATGGTGACACTTTTCATTTTTGACATTTAGCATTGTGACATTTGTCATTTGACATCTTTGACATTTGCCATCTTGAAATTTGTCATTTTTGACATTTAGCATTGTGATATTTGTCATTTGACATCTTTGATATTTGCCATCTTGAAATTTGTCATTTTTGACATTTTTTATGGTGACACTTTTCATTTTTGACATTTAGCATTGTGATATTTGTCATTTGACATCTTTGACATTTGCCATCTTGAAATTTGTTATTTTTGACATTTTTCATGGTGACACTTTTTATTTTTGACATTTAGCATTGTGACATTTGTCATTTGACATCTTTGACATTTGCCATCTTGAAATTTGTCATTTTTGACATTTTTCATGGTGACACTTTTCATTTTTGACATTTAGCATTGTGACATTTGTCATTTGACATCTTTGACATTTGCCATCTTGAAATTTGTCATTTTTGACATTTAGCATTGTGATATTTGTCATTTGACATCTTTGATATTTGCCATCTTGAAATTTGTCATTTTTGACATTTTTTATGGTGACACTTTTCATTTTTGACATTTAGCATTGTGACATTTGTCATTTGACATCTTTGACATTTGCCATCTTGAAATTTGTCATTTTTGACATTTTTCATGGTGACACTTTTCATTTGTGACATTTAGCATTGTGACATTTGTCATTTGACATCTTTGACATTTGCCATCTTAAAATTTGTCATTTTTGACATTTTTCATGGTGACACTTTTCATTTTTGACATTTAGCATTGTGATATTTGTCATTTGACATCTTTGACATTTGCTATCTTGAAATTTGTTATTTTTGACATTTTTCATGGTGACACTTTTCATTTTTGACATTTAGCATTGTGACATTTGTCATTTGACATCTTTGTCATTTGCCATCTTGAAATTTGTCATTTTTGACATTTTTCATGGTGACACTTTTCATTTTTGACATTTAGCATTGTGACATTTGTCATTTGACATTTTTGACATTTTTCATGGTGACACTTTTCATTTTTGACATTTAGCATTGTGACATTTGTCATTTGACATCGTTGACATTTGCCATCTTGAAATTTGTCATTTTTGACATTTTTCATGGTGACACTTTTCATTTTTGACATTTAGCATTGTGACATTTGTCATTTGACATCTTTGACATTTGCCATCTTGAAATTTGTCATTTTTGACATTTAGCATTGTGACATTTGTCATTTGACATCGTGGACATTTGCCATCATGAAATTTGTCATTTTTGACATTTTTCATGGTGACACTTATCATTTTTGACATTTAGCATTATGACATTTGTCAGTTTTGACATTTGCCATCTTAAAATTTGTCATTTTTGACATTTTTCATGGTGACACTTTTCATTTTTGACATTTAGCATTGTGACATTTGTCATTTGACATCTTTGACATTTGCATTCTTGAAATTTGTTATTTTGGACATTTTTCATGGTGACACTTTTCATTTTTGACATTTAGCATTGTGACATTTGTCATTTGACATCTTGGACATTTGCCATCTTGAAATTTGTCATTTTTGACATTTTTCATGGTGACACTTATCATTTTTGACATTTAGCATTGTGACATTTGTCAGTTTTGACATCTTTGACATTTGCCATCTTGAAATTTGTTATTTTTGACATTTTTCATGTTGACACTTTTCATTTTTGACATTTAGCATTGTGACATTTGTCATTTGACATCTTTGACATTTGCCATCTTGAAATTTGTCATTTTTGACATTTTTCATGGTGACACTTTTCATTTTTGACATTTAGCATTGTGACATTTGTCATTTGACATCTTTGACATTTGCCATCTTGAAATTTGTCATTTTTGACATTTAGCATTGTGACATTTGTCATTTGACATCTTGGACATTTGCCATCTTGAAATTTGTCATTTTTGACATTTTTTATGGTGACACTTATCATTTTTGACATTTAGCATTGTGACATTTGTCAGTTTTGACATTTGCCATCTTGTAATTTGTCATTTTTGACATTTTTTATGGTGACACTTTTCATTTTTGACATTTAGCATTGTGACATTTGTCATTTGACATCTTTGACATTTGCCATCTTGAAATTTGTCATTTTTGACATTTTTCATGGTGACACTTTTCATTTTTGACATTTAGCATTGTGACATTTGTCATTTGACATCTTTGACATTTGCCATCTTGAAATTTGTCATTTTTGACATTTAGCATTGTGATATTTGTCATTTGACATCTTTGATATTTGCCATCTTGAAATTTGTCATTTTTGACATTTTTTATGGTGACACTTTTCATTTTTGACATTTAGCATTGTGATATTTGTCATTTGACATCTTTGACATTTGCCATCTTGAAATTTGTTATTTTTGACATTTTTCATGGTGACACTTTTTATTTTTGACATTTAGCATTGTGACATTTGTCATTTGACATCTTTGACATTTGCCATCTTGAAATTTGTCATTTTTGACATTTTTCATGGTGACACTTTTCATTTTTGACATTTAGCATTGTGACATTTGTCATTTGACATCTTTGACATTTGCCATCTTGAAATTTGTCATTTTTGACATTTAGCATTGTGATATTTGTCATTTGACATCTTTGATATTTGCCATCTTGAAATTTGTCATTTTTGACATTTTTTATGGTGACACTTTTCATTTTTGACATTTAGCATTGTGACATTTGTCATTTGACATCTTTGACATTTGCCATCTTGAAATTTGTCATTTTTGACATTTTTCATGGTGACACTTTTCATTTGTGACATTTAGCATTGTGACATTTGTCATTTGACATCTTTGACATTTGCCATCTTAAAATTTGTCATTTTTGACATTTTTCATGGTGACACTTTTCATTTTTGACATTTAGCATTGTGATATTTGTCATTTGACATCTTTGACATTTGCTATCTTGAAATTTGTTATTTTTGACATTTTTCATGGTGACACTTTTCATTTTTGACATTTAGCATTGTGACATTTGTCATTTGACATCTTTGTCATTTGCCATCTTGAAATTTGTCATTTTTGACATTTTTCATGGTGACACTTTTCATTTTTGACATTTAGCATTGTGACATTTGTCATTTGACATTTTTGACATTTTTCATGGTGACACTTTTCATTTTTGACATTTAGCATTGTGACATTTGTCATTTGACATCGTTGACATTTGCCATCTTGAAATTTGTCATTTTTGACATTTTTCATGGTGACACTTTTCATTTTTGACATTTAGCATTGTGACATTTGTCATTTGACATCTTTGACATTTGCCATCTTGAAATTTGTCATTTTTGACATTTAGCATTGTGACATTTGTCATTTGACATCGTGGACATTTGCCATCATGAAATTTGTCATTTTTGACATTTTTCATGGTGACACTTATCATTTTTGACATTTAGCATTATGACATTTGTCAGTTTTGACATTTGCCATCTTAAAATTTGTCATTTTTGACATTTTTCATGGTGACACTTTTCATTTTTGACATTTAGCATTGTGACATTTGTCATTTGACATCTTTGACATTTGCATTCTTGAAATTTGTTATTTTGGACATTTTTCATGGTGACACTTTTCATTTTTGACATTTAGCATTGTGACATTTGTCATTTGACATCTTGGACATTTGCCATCTTGAAATTTGTCATTTTTGACATTTTTCATGGTGACACTTATCATTTTTGACATTTAGCATTGTGACATTTGTCAGTTTTGACATCTTTGACATTTGCCATCTTGAAATTTGTTATTTTTGACATTTTTCATGTTGACACTTTTCATTTTTGACATTTAGCATTGTGACATTTGTCATTTGACATCTTTGACATTTGCCATCTTGAAATTTGTCATTTTTGACATTTTTCATGGTGACACTTTTCATTTTTGACATTTAGCATTGTGACATTTGTCATTTGACATCTTTGACATTTGCCATCTTGAAATTTGTCATTTTTGACATTTAGCATTGTGACATTTGTCATTTGACATCTTGGACATTTGCCATCTTGAAATTTGTCATTTTTGACATTTTTTATGGTGACACTTATCATTTTTGACATTTAGCATTGTGACATTTGTCAGTTTTGACATTTGCCATCTTGTAATTTGTCATTTTTGACATTTTTTATGGTGACACTTTTCATTTTTGACATTTAGCATTGTGACATTTGTCATTTGACATCTTTGACATTTGCCATCTTGAAATTTGTTATTTTTGACATTTTTCATGGTGACACTTTTCCTTTGTGACATTTAGCATTGTGACATTTGTCATTTGACATCTTTGACATTTGCCATCTTAAAATTTGTCATTTTTGACATTTTTCATGGTGACACTTTTCATTTTTGACATTTAGCATTGTGATATTTGTCATTTGACATCTTTGACATTTGCCATCTTGAAATTTGTTATTTTTGACATTTTTCATGGTGACACTTTTTATTTTTGACATTTAGCATTGTGACATTTGTCATTTGACATCTTTGACATTTGCCATCTTGAAATTTGTCATTTTTGACATTTTTCATGGTGACACTTTTCATTTTTGACATTTAGCATTGTGACATTTGTCATTTGACATCTTTGACATTTGCCATCTTGAAATTTGTCATTTTTGACATTTAGCATTGTGATATTTGTCATTTGACATCTTTGATATTTGCCATCTTGAAATTTGTCATTTTTGACATTTTTTATGGTGACACTTTTCATTTTTGACATTTAGCATTGTGACATTTGTCATTTGACATCTTTGACATTTGCCATCTTGAAATTTGTCATTTTTGACATTTTTCATGGTGACACTTTTCATTTGTGACATTTTGCATTGTGACATTTGTCATTTGACATCTTTGACATTTGCCATCTTAAAATTTGTCATTTTTGACATTTTTCATGGTGACACTTTTCATTTTTGACATTTAGCATTGTGATATTTGTCATTTGACATCTTTGACATTTGCTATCTTGAAATTTGTTATTTTTGACATTTTTCATGGTGACACTTTTCATTTTTGACATTTAGCATTGTGACATTTGTCATTTGACATCTTTGTCATTTGCCATCTTGAAATTTGTCATTTTTGACATTTTTCATGGTGACACTTTTCATTTTTGACATTTAGCATTGTGACATTTGTCATTTGACATTTTTGACATTTTTCATGGTGACACTTTTCATTTTTGACATTTAGCATTGTGACATTTGTCATTTGACATCGTTGACATTTGCCATCTTGAAATTTGTCATTTTTGACATTTTTCATGGTGACACTTTTCATTTTTGACATTTAGCATTGTGACATTTGTCATTTGACATCTTTGACATTTGCCATCTTGAAATTTGTCATTTTTGACATTTAGCATTGTGACATTTGTCATTTGACATCTTGGACATTTGCCATCTTGAAATTTGTCATTTTTGACATTTTTCATGGTGACACTTATCATTTTTGACATTTAGCATTGTGACATTTGTCAGTTTTGACATTTGCCATCTTGAAATTTGTCAGTTTTGACATTTTTCATGGTGACACTTTTCATTTTTGACATTTAGCATTGTGACATTTGTCATTTGACATCTTTGACATTTGCCATCTTGAAATTTGTTATTTTTGACATTTTTCATGGTGACACTTTTCATTTTTGACATTTAGCATTGTGACATTTGTCATTTGACATCTTTGCCATCTTGAAATTTGTCATTTTTGACATTTTTCATGGTGACACTTTTTATTTTTGACATTTAGCATTGTGACATTTGTCATTTGACATCTTTGACATTTGCCATCTTGAAATTTGTTATTTTTGACATTTTTCATGGTGACACTTTTCATTTTTCACATTTAGCATTGTGACATTTGTCATTTGACATCTTTGACATTTGCCATCTTGAAATTTGTTATTTTTGACATTTTTCATGGTGACACTTTTCATTTTTGACATTTAGCATTGTGACATTTGTCATTTGACATCTTTGACATTTGCCATCTTGAAATTTGTCATTTTTGACATTTTTCATGGTGACACTTTTCATTTTTGACATTTAGCATTGTGACATTTGTCATTTGACATCTTTGACATTTGCCATCTTGAAATTTGTCATTTTTGACATTTAGCATTGTGACATTCGTCATTTGACATCTTTGATATTTGTCATCTTGAAATTTGTCATTTTTGACATTTTTCATGGTGACACTTTTCATTTTTGACATTTAGCATTGTGACATTTGTCATTTGACATCTTTGACATTTGCCATCTTGAAATTTGACATTTTTGACATTTTTCATGGTGACACTTTTCATTTTTGACATTTAGCATTGTGACATTTGTCATTTGACATCTTTGACATTTGCCATCTTGAAATTTGTCATTTTTGACATTTTTCATGGTGACACTTTTTATTTTTGACATTTAGCATTGTGATATTTGTCATTTGACATCTTTGACATTTGCCATCTTGAAATTTGTCATTTTTGACATTTTTCATGGTGACACTTTTCATTTTTGACATTTAGCATTGTGACATTTGTCATTTGACATCTTTGACATTTGCCATCTTGAAATTTGTCATTTTTGACATTTAGCATTGTGATATTTGTCATTTGACATCTTTGATATTTGCCATCTTGAAATTTGTCATTTTTGACATTTTTTATGGTGACACTTTTCATTTTTGACATTTAGCATTGTGACATTTGTCATTTGACATCTTTGACATTTGCCATCTTGAAATTTGTCATTTTTGACATTTATCATGGTGACACTTTTCATTTGTGACATTTAGCATTGTGACATTTGTCATTTGACATCTTTGACATTTGCCATCTTAAAATTTGTCATTTTTGATATTTTTCATGGTGACACTTTTCATTTTTGACATTTAGCATTGTGATATTTGTCATTTGACATCTTTGACATTTGCTATCTTGAAATTTGTTATTTTTGAAATTTTTCATGGTGACACTTTTCATTTTTGACATTTAGCATTGTGACATTTGTCATTTGACATCTCTGTCATTTGCCATCTTGAAATTTGTCATTTTTGACATTTTTCATGGTGACACTTTTCATTTTTGACATTTAGCATTGTGACATTTGTCATTTGACATTTTTGACATTTTTCATGGTGACACTTTTCATTTTTGACATTTAGCATTGTGACATTTGTCATTTGACATCTTTGACATTTGCCATCTTGAAATTTGTCATTTTTGACATTTTTCATGGTGACACTTTTCATTTTTGACATTTAGCATTGTGACATTTGTCATTTGACATCTTTGACATTTGCCATCTTGAAATTTGTCATTTTTGACATTTAGCATTGTGACATTTGTCATTTGACATCTTGGACATTTGCCATCTTGAAATTTGTCATTTTTGACATTTTTCATGGTGACACTTATCATTTTTGACATTTAGCATTGTGACATTTGTCAGTTTTGACATTTGCCATCTTGAAATTTGTCAGTTTTGACATTTTTCATGGTGACACTTTTCATTTTTGACATTTAGCATTGTGACATTTGTCATTTGACATCTTTGACATTTGCCATCTTGAAATTTGTTATTTTTGACATTTTTCATGGTGACACTTTTCATTTTTGACATTTAGCATTGTGACATTTGTCATTTGACATCTTTGACATTTGCCATCTTGAAATTTGTCATTTTTGACATTTTTCATGGTGACACTTTTTATTTTTGACATTAAGCATTGTGACATTTGTCATTTGACATCTTTGACATTTGCCATCTTGAAATTTGTTATTTTTGACATTTTTCATGGTGACACTTTTCATTTTTGACATTTAGCATTGTGACATTTGTCATTTGACATCTTTGACATTTGCCATCTTCAAATTTGTCATTTTTGACATTTTTCATGGTGACACTTTTCATTTTTGACATTTAGCATTGTGACATTTGTCATTTGACATCTTTGACATTTGCCATCTTGAAATTTGTCATTTTTGACATTTAGCATTGTGACATTTGTCATTTGACATCTTTGATATTTGCCATCTTGAAATTTGTCATTTTTGACATTTTTCATGGTGACACTTTTCATTTTTGACATTTAGCATTGTGACATTTGTCATTTGACATCTTTGACATTTGCCATCTTGAAATTTGTCATTTTTGACATTTTTCATAGTGACACTTTTCATTTTTGACATTTAGCATTGTGACATTTGTCATTTGACATCTTTGACATTTGCCATCTTGAAATTTGTCATTTTTGACATTTAGCATTGTGACATTTGTCATTTGACATCTTGGACATTTGCCATCTTGAAATTTGTCATTTTTGACATTTTTCATGGTAACACTTGTCATTTTTGACATTTAGCATTGTGACATTTGTCATTTGACATCTTTGACATTTGCCATCTTGAAATTTGTTATTTTTGACATTTTTCATGGTGACACTTTTCATTTTTGACATTTAGCATTGTTTGACATCTTTGACATTTGCCATCTTGAAATTTGTCATTTTTGACATTTTTCATGATGACACTTTTCATTTTTGACATTTAGCATTGTGATATTTGTCATTTGACATCTTTGACATTTGCCATCTTGAAATTTGTTATTTTTGACATTTTTCATGGTGACACTTTTCATTTTTGACATTTAGCATTGTGACATTTTTCATTTGACATCTTTGACATTTGCCATCTTGAAATTTGTCATTTTTGACATTTAGCATTGTGACATTTGTCATTTGACATCTTGGACATTTGCCATCTTGAAATTTGTCATTTTTGACATTTTTCATGGTGACACTTATCATTTTTGACATTTAGCATTGTGACATTTGTCAGTTTTGACATTTGCCATCTTGAAATTTGTCATTTTTGACATTTTTCATGGTGACACTTTTCATTTTTAACTTTTAGCATTGTGACATTTGTCATTTGACATCTTTGACATTTGCCATCTTGAAATTTGTTATTTTTGACATTTTTCATGGTGACACTTTTCATTTTTGACATTTAGCATTGTGACATTTGTCATTTGACATCTTTGACATTTGCCATCTTGAAATTTGTCATTTTTGACATTTTTCATGGTGACACTTTTCATTTTTGACATTTAGCATTGTGACATTTGTCATTTGACATCTTTGACATTTGCCATCTTGAAATTTGTCATTTTTGACATTAAGCATTGTGACATTTGTCATTTGACATCGTGGACATTTGCCATCTTGAAATTTGTCATTTTTGACATTTTTCATGGTGACACTTATCATTTTTGACATTTAGCATTATGACATTTGTCAGTTTTGACATTTGCCATCTTAAAATTTGTCATTTTTGACATTTTTCATGGTGACACTTTTCATTTTTGACATTTAGCATTGTGACATTTGTCATTTGACATCTTTGACATTTGCCATCTTGAAATTTGTTATTTTTGACATTTTTCATGGTGACACTTTTCATTTTTGACATTTAGCATTGTGACATTTGTCATTTGACATCTTGGACATTTGCCATCTTGAAATTTGTCATTTTTGACATTTTTCATGGTGACACTTATCATTTTTGACATTTAGCATTGTGACATTTGTCAGTTTTGACATCTTTGACATTTGCCATCTTGAAATTTGTTATTTTTGACATTTTTCATGGTGACACTTATCATTTTTGACATTTAGCATTGTGACATTTGTCAGTTTTGACATCTTTGACATTTGCCATCTTGAAATTTGTTATTTTTGACATTTTTCATGGTGACACTTTTCATTTTTGACATTTAGCATTGTGACATTTGTCATTTGACATCTTTGACATTTGCCATCTTGAAATTTGTCATTTTTGACATTTAGCATTGTGATATTTGTCATTTGACATCTTTGATATTTGCCATCTTGAAATTTGTCATTTTTGACATTTTTTATGGTGACACTTTTCATTTTTGACATTTAGCATTGTGATATTTGTCATTTGACATCTTTGACATTTGCCATCTTGAAATTTGTTATTTTTGACATTTTTCATGGTGACACTTTTTATTTTTGACATTTAGCATTGTGACATTTGTCATTTGACATCTTTGACATTTGCCATCTTGAAATTTGTCATTTTTGACATTTTTCATGGTGACACTTTTCATTTTTGACATTTAGCATTGTGACATTTGTCATTTGACATCTTTGACATTTGCCATCTTGAAATTTGTCATTTTTGACATTTAGCATTGTGATATTTGTCATTTGACATCTTTGATATTTGCCATCTTGAAATTTGTCATTTTTGACATTTTTTATGGTGACACTTTTCATTTTTGACATTTAGCATTGTGACATTTGTCATTTGACATCTTTGACATTTGCCATCTTGAAATTTGTCATTTTTGACATTTTTCATGGTGACACTTTTCATTTGTGACATTTAGCATTGTGACATTTGTCATTTGACATCTTTGACATTTGCCATCTTAAAATTTGTCATTTTTGACATTTTTCATGGTGACACTTTTCATTTTTGACATTTAGCATTGTGATATTTGTCATTTGACATCTTTGACATTTGCTATCTTGAAATTTGTTATTTTTGACATTTTTCATGGTGACACTTTTCATTTTTGACATTTAGCATTGTGACATTTGTCATTTGACATCTTTGTCATTTGCCATCTTGAAATTTGTCATTTTTGACATTTTTCATGGTGACACTTTTCATTTTTGACATTTAGCATTGTGACATTTGTCATTTGACATTTTTGACATTTTTCATGGTGACACTTTTCATTTTTGACATTTAGCATTGTGACATTTGTCATTTGACATCGTTGACATTTGCCATCTTGAAATTTGTCATTTTTGACATTTTTCATGGTGACACTTTTCATTTTTGACATTTAGCATTGTGACATTTGTCATTTGACATCTTTGACATTTGCCATCTTGAAATTTGTCATTTTTGACATTTAGCATTGTGACATTTGTCATTTGACATCGTGGACATTTGCCATCATGAAATTTGTCATTTTTGACATTTTTCATGGTGACACTTATCATTTTTGACATTTAGCATTATGACATTTGTCAGTTTTGACATTTGCCATCTTAAAATTTGTCATTTTTGACATTTTTCATGGTGACACTTTTCATTTTTGACATTTAGCATTGTGACATTTGTCATTTGACATCTTTGACATTTGCATTCTTGAAATTTGTTATTTTGGACATTTTTCATGGTGACACTTTTCATTTTTGACATTTAGCATTGTGACATTTGTCATTTGACATCTTGGACATTTGCCATCTTGAAATTTGTCATTTTTGACATTTTTCATGGTGACACTTATCATTTTTGACATTTAGCATTGTGACATTTGTCAGTTTTGACATCTTTGACATTTGCCATCTTGAAATTTGTTATTTTTGACATTTTTCATGTTGACACTTTTCATTTTTGACATTTAGCATTGTGACATTTGTCATTTGACATCTTTGACATTTGCCATCTTGAAATTTGTCATTTTTGACATTTTTCATGGTGACACTTTTCATTTTTGACATTTAGCATTGTGACATTTGTCATTTGACATCTTTGACATTTGCCATCTTGAAATTTGTCATTTTTGACATTTAGCATTGTGACATTTGTCATTTGACATCTTGGACATTTGCCATCTTGAAATTTGTCATTTTTGACATTTTTTATGGTGACACTTATCATTTTTGACATTTAGCATTGTGACATTTGTCAGTTTTGACATTTGCCATCTTGTAATTTGTCATTTTTGACATTTTTTATGGTGACACTTTTCATTTTTGACATTTAGCATTGTGACATTTGTCATTTGACATCTTTGACATTTGCCATCTTGAAATTTGTCATTTTTGACATTTTTCATGGTGACACTTTTCATTTTTGACATTTAGCATTGTGACATTTGTCATTTGACATCTTTGACATTTGCCATCTTGAAATTTGTCATTTTTGACATTTAGCATTGTGATATTTGTCATTTGACATCTTTGATATTTGCCATCTTGAAATTTGTCATTTTTGACATTTTTTATGGTGACACTTTTCATTTTTGACATTTAGCATTGTGATATTTGTCATTTGACATCTTTGACATTTGCCATCTTGAAATTTGTTATTTTTGACATTTTTCATGGTGACACTTTTTATTTTTGACATTTAGCATTGTGACATTTGTCATTTGACATCTTTGACATTTGCCATCTTGAAATTTGTCATTTTTGACATTTTTCATGGTGACACTTTTCATTTTTGACATTTAGCATTGTGACATTTGTCATTTGACATCTTTGACATTTGCCATCTTGAAATTTGTCATTTTTGACATTTAGCATTGTGATATTTGTCATTTGACATCTTTGATATTTGCCATCTTGAAATTTGTCATTTTTGACATTTTTTATGGTGACACTTTTCATTTTTGACATTTAGCATTGTGACATTTGTCATTTGACATCTTTGACATTTGCCATCTTGAAATTTGTCATTTTTGACATTTTTCATGGTGACACTTTTCATTTGTGACATTTAGCATTGTGACATTTGTCATTTGACATCTTTGACATTTGCCATCTTAAAATTTGTCATTTTTGACATTTTTCATGGTGACACTTTTCATTTTTGACATTTAGCATTGTGATATTTGTCATTTGACATCTTTGACATTTGCTATCTTGAAATTTGTTATTTTTGACATTTTTCATGGTGACACTTTTCATTTTTGACATTTAGCATTGTGACATTTGTCATTTGACATCTTTGTCATTTGCCATCTTGAAATTTGTCATTTTTGACATTTTTCATGGTGACACTTTTCATTTTTGACATTTAGCATTGTGACATTTGTCATTTGACATTTTTGACATTTTTCATGGTGACACTTTTCATTTTTGACATTTAGCATTGTGACATTTGTCATTTGACATCGTTGACATTTGCCATCTTGAAATTTGTCATTTTTGACATTTTTCATGGTGACACTTTTCATTTTTGACATTTAGCATTGTGACATTTGTCATTTGACATCTTTGACATTTGCCATCTTGAAATTTGTCATTTTTGACATTTAGCATTGTGACATTTGTCATTTGACATCGTGGACATTTGCCATCATGAAATTTGTCATTTTTGACATTTTTCATGGTGACACTTATCATTTTTGACATTTAGCATTATGACATTTGTCAGTTTTGACATTTGCCATCTTAAAATTTGTCATTTTTGACATTTTTCATGGTGACACTTTTCATTTTTGACATTTAGCATTGTGACATTTGTCATTTGACATCTTTGACATTTGCATTCTTGAAATTTGTTATTTTGGACATTTTTCATGGTGACACTTTTCATTTTTGACATTTAGCATTGTGACATTTGTCATTTGACATCTTTGACATTTGCCATCTTGAAATTTGTCATTTTTGACATTTTTCATGGTGACACTTTTCATTTTTGACATTTAGCATTGTGACATTTGTCATTTGACATCTTTGACATTTGCCATCTTGAAATTTGTCATTTTTGACATTTAGCATTGTGACATTTGTCATTTGACATCTTGGACATTTGCCATCTTGAAATTTGTCATTTTTGACATTTTTTATGGTGACACTTATCATTTTTGACATTTAGCATTGTGACATTTGTCAGTTTTGACATTTGCCATCTTGTAATTTGTCATTTTTGACATTTTTTATGGTGACACTTTTCATTTTTGACATTTAGCATTGTGACATTTGTCATTTGACATCTTTGACATTTGCCATCTTGAAATTTGTTATTTTTGACATTTTTCATGGTGACACTTTTCCTTTGTGACATTTAGCATTGTGACATTTGTCATTTGACATCTTTGACATTTGCCATCTTAAAATTTGTCATTTTTGACATTTTTCATGGTGACACTTTTCATTTTTGACATTTAGCATTGTGATATTTGTCATTTGACATCTTTGACATTTGCCATCTTGAAATTTGTTATTTTTGACATTTTTCATGGTGACACTTTTTATTTTTGACATTTAGCATTGTGACATTTGTCATTTGACATCTTTGACATTTGCCATCTTGAAATTTGTCATTTTTGACATTTTTCATGGTGACACTTTTCATTTTTGACATTTAGCATTGTGACATTTGTCATTTGACATCTTTGACATTTGCCATCTTGAAATTTGTCATTTTTGACATTTAGCATTGTGATATTTGTCATTTGACATCTTTGATATTTGCCATCTTGAAATTTGTCATTTTTGACATTTTTTATGGTGACACTTTTCATTTTTGACATTTAGCATTGTGACATTTGTCATTTGACATCTTTGACATTTGCCATCTTGAAATTTGTCATTTTTGACATTTTTCATGGTGACACTTTTCATTTGTGACATTTTGCATTGTGACATTTGTCATTTGACATCTTTGACATTTGCCATCTTAAAATTTGTCATTTTTGACATTTTTCATGGTGACACTTTTCATTTTTGACATTTAGCATTGTGATATTTGTCATTTGACATCTTTGACATTTGCTATCTTGAAATTTGTTATTTTTGACATTTTTCATGGTGACACTTTTCATTTTTGACATTTAGCATTGTGACATTTGTCATTTGACATCTTTGTCATTTGCCATCTTGAAATTTGTCATTTTTGACATTTTTCATGGTGACACTTTTCATTTTTGACATTTAGCATTGTGACATTTGTCATTTGACATTTTTGACATTTTTCATGGTGACACTTTTCATTTTTGACATTTAGCATTGTGACATTTGTCATTTGACATCGTTGACATTTGCCATCTTGAAATTTGTCATTTTTGACATTTTTCATGGTGACACTTTTCATTTTTGACATTTAGCATTGTGACATTTGTCATTTGACATCTTTGACATTTGCCATCTTGAAATTTGTCATTTTTGACATTTAGCATTGTGACATTTGTCATTTGACATCTTGGACATTTGCCATCTTGAAATTTGTCATTTTTGACATTTTTCATGGTGACACTTATCATTTTTGACATTTAGCATTGTGACATTTGTCAGTTTTGACATTTGCCATCTTGAAATTTGTCAGTTTTGACATTTTTCATGGTGACACTTTTCATTTTTGACATTTAGCATTGTGACATTTGTCATTTGACATCTTTGACATTTGCCATCTTGAAATTTGTTATTTTTGACATTTTTCATGGTGACACTTTTCATTTTTGACATTTAGCATTGTGACATTTGTCATTTGACATCTTTGCCATCTTGAAATTTGTCATTTTTGACATTTTTCATGGTGACACTTTTTATTTTTGACATTTAGCATTGTGACATTTGTCATTTGACATCTTTGACATTTGCCATCTTGAAATTTGTTATTTTTGACATTTTTCATGGTGACACTTTTCATTTTTCACATTTAGCATTGTGACATTTGTCATTTGACATCTTTGACATTTGCCATCTTGAAATTTGTTATTTTTGACATTTTTCATGGTGACACTTTTCATTTTTGACATTTAGCATTGTGACATTTGTCATTTGACATCTTTGACATTTGCCATCTTGAAATTTGTCATTTTTGACATTTTTCATGGTGACACTTTTCATTTTTGACATTTAGCATTGTGACATTTGTCATTTGACATCTTTGACATTTGCCATCTTGAAATTTGTCATTTTTGACATTTAGCATTGTGACATTCGTCATTTGACATCTTTGATATTTGTCATCTTGAAATTTGTCATTTTTGACATTTTTCATGGTGACACTTTTCATTTTTGACATTTAGCATTGTGACATTTGTCATTTGACATCTTTGACATTTGCCATCTTGAAATTTGACATTTTTGACATTTTTCATGGTGACACTTTTCATTTTTGACATTTAGCATTGTGACATTTGTCATTTGACATCTTTGACATTTGCCATCTTGAAATTTGTCATTTTTGACATTTTTCATGGTGACACTTTTTATTTTTGACATTTAGCATTGTGATATTTGTCATTTGACATCTTTGACATTTGCCATCTTGAAATTTGTCATTTTTGACATTTTTCATGGTGACACTTTTCATTTTTGACATTTAGCATTGTGACATTTGTCATTTGACATCTTTGACATTTGCCATCTTGAAATTTGTCATTTTTGACATTTAGCATTGTGATATTTGTCATTTGACATCTTTGATATTTGCCATCTTGAAATTTGTCATTTTTGACATTTTTTATGGTGACACTTTTCATTTTTGACATTTAGCATTGTGACATTTGTCATTTGACATCTTTGACATTTGCCATCTTGAAATTTGTCATTTTTGACATTTATCATGGTGACACTTTTCATTTGTGACATTTAGCATTGTGACATTTGTCATTTGACATCTTTGACATTTGCCATCTTAAAATTTGTCATTTTTGATATTTTTCATGGTGACACTTTTCATTTTTGACATTTAGCATTGTGATATTTGTCATTTGACATCTTTGACATTTGCTATCTTGAAATTTGTTATTTTTGAAATTTTTCATGGTGACACTTTTCATTTTTGACATTTAGCATTGTGACATTTGTCATTTGACATCTCTGTCATTTGCCATCTTGAAATTTGTCATTTTTGACATTTTTCATGGTGACACTTTTCATTTTTGACATTTAGCATTGTGACATTTGTCATTTGACATTTTTGACATTTTTCATGGTGACACTTTTCATTTTTGACATTTAGCATTGTGACATTTGTCATTTGACATCTTTGACATTTGCCATCTTGAAATTTGTCATTTTTGACATTTTTCATGGTGACACTTTTCATTTTTGACATTTAGCATTGTGACATTTGTCATTTGACATCTTTGACATTTGCCATCTTGAAATTTGTCATTTTTGACATTTAGCATTGTGACATTTGTCATTTGACATCTTGGACATTTGCCATCTTGAAATTTGTCATTTTTGACATTTTTCATGGTGACACTTATCATTTTTGACATTTAGCATTGTGACATTTGTCAGTTTTGACATTTGCCATCTTGAAATTTGTCAGTTTTGACATTTTTCATGGTGACACTTTTCATTTTTGACATTTAGCATTGTGACATTTGTCATTTGACATCTTTGACATTTGCCATCTTGAAATTTGTTATTTTTGACATTTTTCATGGTGACACTTTTCATTTTTGACATTTAGCATTGTGACATTTGTCATTTGACATCTTTGACATTTGCCATCTTGAAATTTGTCATTTTTGACATTTTTCATGGTGACACTTTTTATTTTTGACATTAAGCATTGTGACATTTGTCATTTGACATCTTTGACATTTGCCATCTTGAAATTTGTTATTTTTGACATTTTTCATGGTGACACTTTTCATTTTTGACATTTAGCATTGTGACATTTGTCATTTGACATCTTTGACATTTGCCATCTTCAAATTTGTCATTTTTGACATTTTTCATGGTGACACTTTTCATTTTTGACATTTAGCATTGTGACATTTGTCATTTGACATCTTTGACATTTGCCATCTTGAAATTTGTCATTTTTGACATTTAGCATTGTGACATTTGTCATTTGACATCTTTGATATTTGCCATCTTGAAATTTGTCATTTTTGACATTTTTCATGGTGACACTTTTCATTTTTGACATTTAGCATTGTGACATTTGTCATTTGACATCTTTGACATTTGCCATCTTGAAATTTGTCATTTTTGACATTTTTCATAGTGACACTTTTCATTTTTGACATTTAGCATTGTGACATTTGTCATTTGACATCTTTGACATTTGCCATCTTGAAATTTGTCATTTTTGACATTTAGCATTGTGACATTTGTCATTTGACATCTTGGACATTTGCCATCTTGAAATTTGTCATTTTTGACATTTTTCATGGTAACACTTGTCATTTTTGACATTTAGCATTGTGACATTTGTCATTTGACATCTTTGACATTTGCCATCTTGAAATTTGTTATTTTTGACATTTTTCATGGTGACACTTTTCATTTTTGACATTTAGCATTGTTTGACATCTTTGACATTTGCCATCTTGAAATTTGTCATTTTTGACATTTTTCATGATGACACTTTTCATTTTTGACATTTAGCATTGTGATATTTGTCATTTGACATCTTTGACATTTGCCATCTTGAAATTTGTTATTTTTGACATTTTTCATGGTGACACTTTTCATTTTTGACATTTAGCATTGTGACATTTTTCATTTGACATCTTTGACATTTGCCATCTTGAAATTTGTCATTTTTGACATTTAGCATTGTGACATTTGTCATTTGACATCTTGGACATTTGCCATCTTGAAATTTGTCATTTTTGACATTTTTCATGGTGACACTTATCATTTTTGACATTTAGCATTGTGACATTTGTCAGTTTTGACATTTGCCATCTTGAAATTTGTCATTTTTGACATTTTTCATGGTGACACTTTTCATTTTTAACTTTTAGCATTGTGACATTTGTCATTTGACATCTTTGACATTTGCCATCTTGAAATTTGTTATTTTTGACATTTTTCATGGTGACACTTTTCATTTTTGACATTTAGCATTGTGACATTTGTCATTTGACATCTTTGACATTTGCCATCTTGAAATTTGTCATTTTTGACATTTTTCATGGTGACACTTTTCATTTTTGACATTTAGCATTGTGACATTTGTCATTTGACATCTTTGACATTTGCCATCTTGAAATTTGTCATTTTTGACATTAAGCATTGTGACATTTGTCATTTGACATCGTGGACATTTGCCATCTTGAAATTTGTCATTTTTGACATTTTTCATGGTGACACTTATCATTTTTGACATTTAGCATTATGACATTTGTCAGTTTTGACATTTGCCATCTTAAAATTTGTCATTTTTGACATTTTTCATGGTGACACTTTTCATTTTTGACATTTAGCATTGTGACATTTGTCATTTGACATCTTTGACATTTGCCATCTTGAAATTTGTTATTTTTGACATTTTTCATGGTGACACTTTTCATTTTTGACATTTAGCATTGTGACATTTGTCATTTGACATCTTGGACATTTGCCATCTTGAAATTTGTCATTTTTGACATTTTTCATGGTGACACTTATCATTTTTGACATTTAGCATTGTGACATTTGTCAGTTTTGACATCTTTGACATTTGCCATCTTGAAATTTGTTATTTTTGACATTTTTCATGGTGACACTTTTCATTTTTGACATTTAGCATTGTGACATTTGTCATTTGACATCTTTGACATTTGCCATCTTGAAATTTGTCATTTTTGACATTTTTCATGGTGACACTTTTCATTTTTGACATTTAGCATTGTGACATTTGTCATTTGACATCTTTGACATTTGCCATCTTGAAATTTGTCATTTTTGACATTTAGCATTGTGACATTTGTCATTTGACATCTTGGACATTTGCCATCTTGAAATTTGTCATTTTTGACATTTTTTATGGTGACACTTATCATTTTTGACATTTAGCATTGTGACATTTGTCAGTTTTGACATTTGCCATCTTGTAATTTGTCATTTTTGACATTTTTCATGGTGACACTTTTCATTTTTGACATTTAGCATTGTGACATTTGTCATTTGACATCTTTGACATTTGCCATCTTAAAATTTGTTATTTTTGACATTTTTCATGGTGACACTTTTCATTTGTGACATTTAGCATTGCGACATTTGTCATTTGACATCTTTGACATTTGCCATCTTAAAATTTGTCATTTTTGACATTTTTCATGGTGACACTTTTCATTTTTGACATTTAGCATTGTGATATTTGTCATTTGACATCTTTGACATTTGCCATCTTGAAATTTGTTATTTTTGACATTTTTCATGGTGACACTTTTCATTTTTGACATTTAGCATTGTGACATTTGTCATTTGACATCTTTGACATTTGCCATCTTGAAATTTGTCATTTTTGACATTTTTCATGGTGACACTTTTCATTTTTGACATTTAGCATTGTGACATTTGTCATTTGACATCTTTGACATTTGCCATCTTGAAATTTGTCATTTTTGACATTTAGCATTGTGATATTTGTCATTTGACATCTTTGATATTTGCCATCTTGAAATTTGTCATTTTTGACATTTTTTATGGTGACACTTTTCATTTTTGACATTTAGCATTGTGACATTTGTCATTTGACATCTTTGACATTTGCCATCTTGAAATTTGTCATTTTTGACATTTTTCATGGTGACACTTTTCATTTGTGACATTTAGCATTGTGACATTTGTCATTTGACATCTTTGACATTTGCCATCTTAAAATTTGTCATTTTTGACATTTTTCATGGTGACACTTTTCATTTTTGACATTTAGCATTGTGATATTTGTCATTTGACATCTTTGACATTTGCTATCTTGAAATTTGTTATTTTTGACATTTTTCATGGTGACACTTTTCATTTTTGACATTTAGCATTGTGACATTTGTCATTTGACATCTTTGACATTTGCCATCTTGAAATTTGTCATTTTTGACATTTTTCATGGTGACACTTTTCATTTTTGACATTTAGCATTGTGACATTTGTCATTTGACATTTTTGACATTTTTCATGGTGACACTTTTCATTTTTGACATTTAGCATTGTGGCATTTGTCATTTGACATCTTTGACATTTGCCATCTTGAAATTTGTCATTTTTGACATTTTTCATGGTGACACTTTTCATTTTTGACATTTAGCATTGTGACATTTGTCATTTGACATCTTTGACATTTGCCATCTTGAAACTTGTCATTTTTGACATTTAGCATTGTGACATTTGTCATTTGACATCTTGGACATTTGCCATCTTGAAATTTGTCATTTTTGACATTTTTCATGGTGACACTTATCATTTTTGACATTTAGCATTGTGACATTTGTCAGTTTTGACATTTGCCATCTTGAAATTTGTCAGTTTTGACATTTTTTATGGTGACACTTTTCATTTTTGACATTTAGCATTGTGACATTTGTCATTTGACATCTTTGACATTTGCCATCTTGAAATTTGTTATTTTTGACATTTTTCATGGTGACACTTTTCATTTTTGACATTTAGCATTGTGACATTTGTCATTTGACATCTTTGACATTTGCCATCTTGAAATTTGTCATTTTTGACATTTTTCATGGTGACACTTTTTATTTTTGACATTTAGCATTGTGACATTTGTCATTTGACATCTTTGAGATTTGCCATCTTGAAATTTGTTATTTTTGACATTTTTCATGGTGACACTTTTCATTTTTGACATTTAGCATTGTGACATTTGTCATTTGACATCTTTGACATTTGCCATCTTGAAATTTGTCATTTTTGACATTTTTCATGGTGACACTTTTCATTTTTGACATTTAGCATTGTGACATTTGTCATTTGACATCTTTGACATTTGCCATCTTGAAATTTGTCATTTTTGACATTTAGCATTGTGACATTTGTCATTTGACATCTTTGATATTTGCCATCTTGAAATTTGTCATTTTTGACATTTTTCATGGTGACACTTTTCATTTTTGACATTTAGCATTGTGACATTTGTCATTTGACATCTTTGACATTTGCCATCTTGAAATTTGTCATTTTTGACATTTTTCATGGTGACACTTTTCATTTTTGACATTTAGCATTGTGACATTTGTCATTTGACATCTTTGACATTTGCCATCTTGAAATTTGTCATTTTTGACATTTAGCATTGTGACATTTGTCATTTGACATCGTGGACATTTGCCATCTTGAAATTTGTCATTTTTGACATTTTTCATGGTGACACTTATCATTTTTGACATTTAGCATTATGACATTTGTCAGTTTTGACATTTGCCATCTTAAAATTTGTCATTTTTGACATTTTTCATGGTGACACTTTTCATTTTTGACATTTAGCATTGTGACATTTGTCATTTGACATCTTGGACATTTGCCATCTTGAAATTTGTCATTTTTGACATTTTTTATGGTGACACTTATCATTTTTGACATTTAGCATTGTGACATTTGTCATTTGACATCTTGGACATTTGCCATCTTGAAATTTGTCATTTTTGACATTTTTCATGGTGACACTTATCATTTTTGACATTTAGCATTGTGACATTTGTCAGTTTTGACATCTTTGACATTTGCCATCTTGAAATTTGTTATTTTTGACATTTTTCATGTTGACACTTTTCATTTTTGACATTTAGCATTGTGACATTTGTCATTTGACATCTTTGACATTTGCCATCTTGAAATTTGTCATTTTTGACATTTTTCATGGTGACACTTTTCATTTTTGACATTTAGCATTGTGACATTTGTCATTTGACATCTTTGACATTTGCCATCTTGAAATTTGTCATTTTTGACATTTAGCATTGTGACATTTGTCATTTGACATCTTGGACATTTGCCATCTTGAAATTTGTCATTTTTGACATTTTTTATGGTGACACTTATCATTTTTGACATTTAGCATTGTGACATTTGTCAGTTTTGACATTTGCCATCTTGTAATTTGTCATTTTTGACATTTTTTATGGTGACACTTTTCATTTTTGACATTTAGCATTGTGACATTTGTCATTTGACATCTTTGACATTTGCCATCTTGAAATTTGTTATTTTTGACATTTTTCATGGTGACACTTTTCCTTTGTGACATTTAGCATTGTGACATTTGTCATTTGACATCTTTGACATTTGCCATCTTAAAATTTGTCATTTTTGACATTTTTCATGGTGACACTTTTCATTTTTGACATTTAGAATTGTGATATTTGTCATTTGACATCTTTGACATTTGCCATCTTGAAATTTGTTATTTTTGACATTTTTCATGGTGACACTTTTTATTTTTGACATTTAGCATTGTGACATTTGTCATTTGACATCTTTGACATTTGCCATCTTGAAATTTGTCATTTTTGACATTTTTCATGGTGACACTTTTCATTTTTGACATTTAGCATTGTGACATTTGTCATTTGACATCTTTGACATTTGCCATCTTGAAATTTGTCATTTTTGACATTTAGCATTGTGATATTTGTCATTTGACATCTTTGATATTTGCCATCTTGAAATTTGTCATTTTTGACATTTTTTATGGTGACACTTTTCATTTTTGACATTTAGCATTGTGACATTTGTCATTTGACATCTTTGACATTTGCCATCTTGAAATTTGTCATTTTTGACATTTTTCATGGTGACACTTTTCATTTGTGACATTTAGCATTGTGACATTTGTCATTTGACATCTTTGACATTTGCCATCTTAAAATTTGTCATTTTTGACATTTTTCATGGTGACACTTTTCATTTTTGACATTTAGCATTGTGATATTTGTCATTTGACATCTTTGACATTTGCTATCTTGAAATTTGTTATTTTTGACATTTTTCATGGTGACACTTTTCATTTTTGACATTTAGCATTGTGACATTTGTCATTTGACATCTTTGTCATTTGCCATCTTGAAATTTGTCATTTTTGACATTTTTCATGGTGACACTTTTCATTTTTGACATTTAGCATTGTGACATTTGTCATTTGACATTTTTGACATTTTTCATGGTGACACTTTTCATTTTTGACATTTAGCATTGTGACATTTGTCATTTGACATCGTTGACATTTGCCATCTTGAAATTTGTCATTTTTGACATTTTTCATGGTGACACTTTTCATTTTTGACATTTAGCATTGTGACATTTGTCATTTGACATCTTTGACATTTGCCATCTTGAAATTTGTCATTTTTGACATTTAGCATTGTGACATTTGTCATTTGACATCTTGGACATTTGCCATCTTGAAATTTGTCATTTTTGACATTTTTCATGGTGACACTTATCATTTTTGACATTTAGCATTGTGACATTTGTCAGTTTTGACATTTGCCATCTTGAAATTTGTCAGTTTTGACATTTTTCATGGTGACACTTTTCATTTTTGACATTTAGCATTGTGACATTTGTCATTTGACATCTTTGACATTTGCCATCTTGAAATTTGTTATTTTTGACATTTTTCATGGTGACACTTTTCATTTTTGACATTTAGCATTGTGACATTTGTCATTTGACATCTTTGCCATCTTGAAATTTGTCATTTTTGACATTTTTCATGGTGACACTTTTTATTTTTGACATTTAGCATTGTGACATTTGTCATTTGACATCTTTGACATTTGCCATCTTGAAATTTGTTATTTTTGACATTTTTCATGGTGACACTTTTCATTTTTCACATTTAGCATTGTGACATTTGTCATTTGACATCTTTGACATTTGCCATCTTGAAATTTGTTATTTTTGACATTTTGCATGGTGACACTTTTCATTTTTGACATTTAGCATTGTGACATTTGTCATTTGACATCTTTGACATTTGCCATCTTGAAATTTGTCATTTTTGACATTTTTCATGGTGACACTTTTCATTTTTGACATTTAGCATTGTGACATTTGTCATTTGACATCTTTGACATTTGCCATCTTGAAATTTGTCATTTTTGACATTTAGCATTGTGACATTCGTCATTTGACATCTTTGATATTTGCCATCTTGAAATTTGTCATTTTTGACATTTTTCATGGTGACACTTTTCATTTTTGACATTTAGCATTGTGACATTTGTCATTTGACATCTTTGACATTTGCCATCTTGAAATTTGTCATTTTTGACATTTTCATGGTGACACTTTTCATTTTTGACATTTAGCATTGTGATATTTGTCATTTGACATCTTTGACATTTGCCATCTTGAAATTTGTTATTTTTGACATTTTTCATGGTGACACTTTTTATTTTTGACATTTAGCATTGTGACATTTGTCATTTGACATCTTTGACATTTGCCATCTTGAAATTTGTCATTTTTGACATTTTTCATGGTGACACTTTTCATTTTTGACATTTAGCATTGTGACATTTGTCATTTGACATCTTTGACATTTGCCATCTTGAAATTTGTCATTTTTGACATTTAGCATTGTGATATTTGTCATTTGACATCTTTGATATTTGCCATCTTGAAATTTGTCATTTTTGACATTTTTTATGGTGACACTTTTCATTTTTGACATTTAGCATTGTGACATTTGTCATTTGACATCTTTGACATTTGCCATCTTGAAATTTGTCATTTTTGACATTTATCATGGTGACACTTTTCATTTGTGACATTTAGCATTGTGACATTTGTCATTTGACATCTTTGACATTTGCCATCTTAAAATTTGTCATTTTTGACATTTTTCATGGTGACACTTTTCATTTTTGACATTTAGCATTGTGATATTTGTCATTTGACATCTTTGACATTTGCTATCTTGAAATTTGTTATTTTTGAAATTTTTCATGGTGACACTTTTCATTTTTGACATTTAGCATTGTGACATTTGTCATTTGACATCTCTGTCATTTGCCATCTTGAAATTTGTCATTTTTGACATTTTTCATGGTGACACTTTTCATTTTTGACATTTAGCATTGTGACATTTGTCATTTGACATTTTTGACATTTTTCATGGTGACACTTTTCATTTTTGACATTTAGCATTGTGACATTTGTCATTTGACATCTTTGACATTTGCCATCTTGAAATTTGTCATTTTTGACATTTTTCATGGTGACACTTTTCATTTTTGACATTTAGCATTGTGACATTTGTCATTTGACATCTTTGACATTTGCCAGCTTGAAATTTGTCATTTTTGACATTTAGCATTGTGACATTTGTCATTTGACATCTTGGACATTTGCCATCTTGAAATTTGTCATTTTTGACATTTTTCATGGTGACACTTATCATTTTTGACATTTAGCATTGTGACATTTGTCAGTTTTGACATTTGCCATCTTGAAATTTGTCAGTTTTGACATTTTTCATGGTGACACTTTTCATTTTTGACATTTAGCATTGTGACATTTGTCATTTGACATCTTTGACATTTGCCATCTTGAAATTTGTTATTTTTGACATTTTTCATGGTGACACTTTTCATTTTTGACATTTAGCATTGTGACATTTGTCATTTGACATCTTTCACATTTGCCATCTTGAAATTTGTCATTTTTGACATTTTTCATGGTGACACTTTTTATTTTTGACATTAAGCATTGTGACATTTGTCATTTGACATCTTTGACATTTGCCATCTTGAAATTTGTTATTTTTGACATTTTTCATGGTGACACTTTTCATTTTTGACATTTAGCATTGTGACATTTGTCATTTGACATCTTTGACATTTGCCATCTTGAAATTTGTCATTTTTGACATTTTTCATGGTGACACTTTTCATTTTTGACATTTAGCATTGTGACATTTGTCATTTGACATCTTTGACATTTGCCATCTTGAAATTTGTCATTTTTGACATTTAGCATTGTGACATTTGTCATTTGACATCTTTGATATTTGCCATCTTGAAATTTGTCATTTTTGACATTTTTCATGGTGACACTTTTCATTTTTGACATTTAGCATTGTGACATTTGTCATTTGACATCTTTGACATTTGCCATCTTGAAATTTGTCATTTTTGACATTTTTCATGGTGACACTTTTCATTTTTGACATTTAGCATTGTGACATTTGTCATTTGACATCTTTGACATTTGCCATCTTGAAATTTGTCATTTTTGACATTTAGCATTGTGACATTTGTCATTTGACATCTTGGACATTTGCCATCTTGAAATTTGTCATTTTTGACATTTTTCATGGTAACACTTGTCATTTTTGACATTTAGCATTGTGACATTTGTCAGTTTTGACATTTGCCATCTTGAAATTTGTCATTTTTGACATTTTTCATGGTGGCACTTTTCATTTTTGACATTTAGCATTGTGACATTTGTCATTTGACATCTTTGACATTTGCCATCTTGAAATTTGTCATTTTTGACATTTTTCATGGTGACAATTTTCATTTTTGACATTTAGCATTGTGACATTTGTCATTTGACATCTTTGACATTTGCCATCTTGAAATTTGTCATTTTTGACATTTAGCATTGTGACATTTGCCATCTTGAAATTTGTCATTTTTGACACTTTTCATTTTTGACATTTAGCATTGTGACATTTGTCATTTGACATCTTTGACATTTGCCATCTTGAAATTTGTCATTTTTGACATTTAGCATTGTGACATTTGTCATTTGACATCTTGAACATTTGCCATCTTGAAATTTGTCATTTTTGACATTTTTCATGGTGACACTTATCATTTTTGACATTTAGCATTGTGACATTTGTCAGTTTTGACATTTGCCATCTTGAAATTTGTCATTTTTGACACTTTTCATTTTTGACATTTAGCATTGTGACATTTGTCATTTGACATCTTTGACATTTGCCATCTTGAAATTTGGTATTTTTGACATTTTTCATGGTGACACTTTTCATTTTTGACATTTAGCATTGTGACATTTGTCATTTGACATCTTTGACATTTGCCATCTTGAAATTTGTCATTTTTGACATTTTTCATGGTGACACTTTTCATTTTTGACATTTAGCATTGTGACATTTGAAGGGTACAGGCAAAGAAGGCGATATGTCAAAAAATTAGTTTTGAGAAAAACGCTTTTAAAGGTTTTAAGTGCTCTAAAAAGTAATTTATGAAAGTAACATAGGATAAGTTTTTACATATTATTATTATTAGGGTACTGTGATACAAATACCACTCATAGTTAATTTTTTTTAATAACTTTTTAGCAGAAAAAAACGCAATTTTTCCCAAAAAGTCACATTTAAACAGGGAAAGAAGGTGTTTTGTCATGAGATATTTATTGAAAAAAACATAGGTAACAGTACTAAAATTCAAACAACATTATAATTTCACACCTGTGGTAATGAATTGAAGTACTCTTGAGCAGAGGAATGGCAAAACTTTTTTAGATCCTGAAGGTCCTTCCATTTTGGTGCACTTAAAGGCAAAAGATCTAAAAAATCATAAAATTTTATTAATCTCTTACTATAAAAAGAGGAATGTTTTTTACCTTTATATAAGAAATCTGGAAGTTGAAATTCTCCCTCTTTTAGTTTATTTTTTTCAACGACCCTAAATTTTGAATCGATGACGACACTGGTTTCCCAAAGACCATTGTAGCCATCCCGATGTGAAATCAACCTGGGGTGTTCCTTGACTATTTTTAGTTGCCTGATTGGTCTAGAAGGAAAAGGACATGTGCGTCGGTAGCGTTTTAATAAAAAGGCAGTCCAACTTTGGAAGTACGATTGCGTAACTTTTTCAACATCAAAAGGGGATGGTTTGTTCCTAGCCATTTTGAACACTTCATACCACTCTTCTGGAACTTCTACTCTACTCTTTTGGTTTATCAAACCAAAATCTTTATCACACTCTAAGTATGAGTGCCCCCGTATTGGAAATGTGACTTTTACACTGTCTAGCCTCTTCTCCGTATGCACTATGTAGTGTAGAAAACGCATCATGGTGTAATTTTTATTTTGCCCTCCACAGGAGTCGCAAAATATTTTAAGCTTACGTACCTTCATGTCGAGGTAATTATATAAGAAGTGGTGCAATAAAGAGCACACATTATCGCTGCCTTTTCTTCCCACAGTTTCGGGATACACATAGAAAATACTTTGTGACGTAGAAAGAACATGAATGTTAAAAGAATACGTTGAGAGCTGCCTTTTATAATAAACGTCGTTCGTTGTTATATTCGGGGCAGGCAGATTTTTGGCGAAATCCAAGCAAATCGCTTTCATGTCTTCAGATTGTTGACTTTCCCTTTTAGCTTCTCTTTTTCTTTTATAAAACTGTTCAGCCTTCATTTTATGCACCTTATTTTCGGTGGATATTCGCTGTACATCTCTGTCTATTTGGCGATACTCCATCGTCTCCGTTTGCGATAAGTTCAGCTTTTGAGTCTCTAAACTTTTCATTTTTGCTTGATATTTATCACATTGACTACATGTGTCAGACCTTGGATAGCCAAAGGCTATATTAAAATCTTTTGAGAAAATAGTTCTATAAGTTTCATAGGAAATAGGGTGGTTACGGAACTTCTGACAAAACAATGTGTACATTTTTTTTATATTAAGTTCTTCCGGTAAATATACTTTATTCGAATCATGTAAGCTGTAATGGCTTTTGCGACCTTTAAATGACTTAATATGACTTCTGATTGTATTTCGAGTTTCATCAGACAGTATGTGTTTACGGTTTTTGTGCTTACCTCTTTGATCTTTTGGTGCCTTGCCCTTACTTTTTAAAGATCGCTGTAACACTTCCAGTTTCTTTCGGCCAATTCCATGGATAGCCAAAAATGCCTTTTGACATACTTGCACCTCTTCGGTCTTTCCTTCTGCACTTTGAAACCTTACGCGATAGCTAAAAGTAGCATCATGGAGGACAGCCTGCTCCTCAGGCTGTCTAGGCCTGCGGTGTTTAACAGGCAAAACCGAAATAAGACCACACAAATATATATTTTGTTCGTTGACAGAACCAAGCAAATTGAAATTCTGGATTATTTTTCTTCTAGCCGACTCTGACACATGGACAAAACACTTGAACCTTTTGCACCTACAGTCTTCTCCTATGGAATGACTTCTGAGGTTTATTAGTTTATTTACATCAGTCATTTTGCCGAATTTCTTCCGTTTTTTACTTGAGTTGTTTAGATCAGACGTTACTACTAATCAACAGAAACGTAAACAAGCCTACTTTAAACAATACGGTAAACGGCACCAAACTGAAAAATTGATACGTAAAATTTTAACCAACGACTTAACGCCTTTTTACGTGGTTCCGCGCGGACATATCGCCTTTTTAGCCTGTATGGCAAAACTAAAACGGGTGATATCTGCTGACTGATCGCTCTTTTAGCCATGATAGTTTCTAGGGGAAAAGTTTACATCTTTATCTCATAGATGGCATCATTAACTCAATTTTGACAAAAATTGACATATCGCCTTCTTTGCCTGTACCCTTCATTTGTCATTTGACATCTTTGACATTTGCCATCTTGAAATTTGTTACTTTTGACATTTTTCCTGGTGACACTTTTCATTTTTGACATTTAGCATTGTGACATTTGTCATTTGACATCTTTGACATTTGCCATCTTGAAATTTGTCATTTTTGACATTTTTCATGGTGACACTTTTCATTTTTGACATTTAGCATTGTGACTTTTGTCATTTGACATCTTTGACATTTGCCATCTTGAAATTTGTCATTTTTGACATTTAGCATTGTGACATTTGTCATTTGACATCTTTGATATTTGCCATCTTGAAATTTATCATTTTTGACATTTTTCATGGTGACACTTTTCATTTTTGACATTTAGCATTGTGACATTTGTCATTTGACATCTTTGACATTTGCCATCTTGAAATTTGTCATTTTTGACATTTTTCATGGTGACACTTTTCATTTTTGACATTTAGCATTGTGACATTTGTCATATTCGACATCTTTGACATTTGCCATCTTGAAATTTGTCATTTTTGACATTTTTCATGGTGACACTTTTCATTTTTGACATTTAGCATTGTGACATTTGTCATTTGACATCTTTGACATTTGCCATCTTGAAATTTGTCATTATTGACATTTTTCATGGGGTCACTTTTCATTTTTGACATTTAGCATTGTGACATTTGTCATTTGACATCTTTGACATTTGCCATCTTGAAATTTGTCATTTTTGACATTTTTCATGGTGACACTTTTCATTTTTAACATTTAGCATTGTGACATTTGTCATTTGACATCTTTGACATTTGCCACCTTGAAATTTGTCATTTTTGACATTTTTCAGGGTGACACTTTTCATTTTTGACATTTAGCATTGTGACATTTGACATTTGACATCTTAGACATTTGCCATCTTGAAATTTGTCATTTTTGACATTTTTCATGGTGACACTTTTCATTTTTGACATTTAGCATTGTGACATTTGTCATTTGACATCTTTGACATTTGCCATCTTGAAATTTGTCATTTTTGACATTTAGCATTGTGACATTTGTCATTTGACATCTTTGATATTTGCCATCTTGAAATTTGTCATTTTTGACATTTTTCATGGTGACACTTTTCATTTTTGACATTTAGCATTGTGACATTTGTCATTTGACATCTTTGACATTTGCCATCTTGAAATTTGTCATTATTGACATTTTTCATGGGGTCACTTTTCATTTTTGACATTTAGCATTGTGACATTTGTCATTTGACATCTTTGACATTTGCCATCTTGAAATTTGTCATTTTTGACATTTTTCATGGTGACACTTTTTATTTTTGACATTTAGCATTGTGACATTTGTCATTTGACATCTTTGAGATTTGCCATCTTGAAATTTGTTATTTTTGACATTTTTCATGGTGACACTTTTCATTTTTGACATTTAGCATTGTGACATTTGTCATTTGACATCTTTGACATTTGCCATCTTGAAATTTGTCATTTTTGACATTTTTCATGGTGACACTTTTTATTTTTGACATTTAGCATTGTGACATTTGTCATTTGACATCTTTGAGATTTGCCATCTTGAAATTTGTTATTTTTGACATTTTTCATGGTGACACTTTTCATTTTTGACATTTAGCATTGTGACATTTGTCATTTGACATCTTTGACATTTGCCATCTTGAAATTTGTCATTTTTGACATTTTTCATGGTGACACTTTTCATTTTTGACATTTAGCATTGTGACATTTGTCATTTGACATCTTTGACATTTGCCATCTTGAAATTTGTCATTTTTGACATTTAGCATTGTGACATTTGTCATTTGACATCTTTGATATTTGCCATCTTGAAATTTGTCATTTTTGACATTTTTCATGGTGACACTTTTCATTTTTGACATTTAGCATTGTGACATTTGTCATTTGACATCTTTGACATTTGCCATCTTGAAATTTGTCATTTTTGACATTTTTCATGGTGACACTTTTCATTTTTGACATTTAGCATTGTGACATTTGTCATTTGACATCTTTGACATTTGCCATCTTGAAATTTGTCATTTTTGACATTTAGCATTGTGACATTTGTCATTTGACATCGTGGACATTTGCCATCTTGAAATTTGTCATTTTTGACATTTTTCATGGTGACACTTATCATTTTTGACATTTAGCATTATGACATTTGTCAGTTTTGACATTTGCCATCTTAAAATTTGTCATTTTTGACATTTTTCATGGTGACACTTTTCATTTTTGACATTTAGCATTGTGACATTTGTCATTTGACATCTTGGACATTTGCCATCTTGAAATTTGTCATTTTTGACATTTTTTATGGTGACACTTATCATTTTTGACATTTAGCATTGTGACATTTGTCATTTGACATCTTGGACATTTGCCATCTTGAAATTTGTCATTTTTGACATTTTTCATGGTGACACTTATCATTTTTGACATTTAGCATTGTGACATTTGTCAGTTTTGACATCTTTGACATTTGCCATCTTGAAATTTGTTATTTTTGACATTTTTCATGTTGACACTTTTCATTTTTGACATTTAGCATTGTGACATTTGTCATTTGACATCTTTGACATTTGCCATCTTGAAATTTGTCATTTTTGACATTTTTCATGGTGACACTTTTCATTTTTGACATTTAGCATTGTGACATTTGTCATTTGACATCTTTGACATTTGCCATCTTGAAATTTGTCATTTTTGACATTTAGCATTGTGACATTTGTCATTTGACATCTTGGACATTTGCCATCTTGAAATTTGTCATTTTTGACATTTTTTATGGTGACACTTATCATTTTTGACATTTAGCATTGTGACATTTGTCAGTTTTGACATTTGCCATCTTGTAATTTGTCATTTTTGACATTTTTTATGGTGACACTTTTCATTTTTGACATTTAGCATTGTGACATTTGTCATTTGACATCTTTGACATTTGCCATCTTGAAATTTGTTATTTTTGACATTTTTCATGGTGACACTTTTCCTTTGTGACATTTAGCATTGTGACATTTGTCATTTGACATCTTTGACATTTGCCATCTTAAAATTTGTCATTTTTGACATTTTTCATGGTGACACTTTTCAGTTTTGACATTTAGAATTGTGATATTTGTCATTTGACATCTTTGATATTTGCCATCTTGAAATTTGTTATTTTTGACATTTTTCATGGTGACACTTTTTATTTTTGACATTTAGCATTGTGACATTTGTCATTTGACATCTTTGACATTTGCCATCTTGAAATTTGTCATTTTTGACATTTTTCATGGTGACACTTTTCATTTTTGACATTTAGCATTGTGACATTTGTCATTTGACATCTTTGACATTTGCCATCTTGAAATTTGTCATTTTTGACATTTAGCATTGTGATATTTGTCATTTGACATCTTTGATATTTGCCATCTTGAAATTTGTCATTTTTGACATTTTTTATGGTGACACTTTTCATTTTTGACATTTAGCATTGTGACATTTGTCATTTGACATCTTTGACATTTGCCATCTTGAAATTGGTCATTTTTGACATTTTTCATGGTGACACTTTTCATTTGTGACATTTAGCATTGTGACATTTGTCATTTGACATCTTTGACATTTGCCATCTTAAAATTTGTCATTTTTGACATTTTTCATGGTGACACTTTTCATTTTTGACATTTAGCATTGTGATATTTGTCATTTGACATCTTTGACATTTGCTATCTTGAAATTTGTTATTTTTGACATTTTTCATGGTGACACTTTTCATTTTTGACATTTAGCATTGTGACATTTGTCATTTGACATCTTTGTCATTTGCCATCTTGAAATTTGTCATTTTTGACATTTTTCATGGTGACACTTTTCATTTTTGACATTTAGCATTGTGACATTTGTCATTTGACATTTTTGACATTTTTCATGGTGACACTTTTCATTTTTGACATTTAGCATTGTGACATTTGTCATTTGACATCGTTGACATTTGCCATCTTGAAATTTGTCATTTTTGACATTTTTCATGGTGACACTTTTCATTTTTGACATTTAGCATTGTGACATTTGTCATTTGACATCTTTGACATTTGCCATCTTGAAATTTGTCATTTTTGACATTTAGCATTGTGACATTTGTCATTTGACATCTTGGACATTTGCCATCTTGAAATTTGTCATTTTTGACATTTTTCATGGTGACACTTATCATTTTTGACATTTAGCATTGTGACATTTGTCAGTTTTGACATTTGCCATCTTGAAATTTGTCAGTTTTGACATTTTTCATGGTGACACTTTTCATTTTTGACATTTAGCATTGTGACATTTGTCATTTGACATCTTTGACATTTGCCATCTTGAAATTTGTTATTTTTGACATTTTTCATGGTGACACTTTTCATTTTTGACATTTAGCATTGTGACATTTGTCATTTGACATCTTTGCCATCTTGAAATTTGTCATTTTTGACATTTTTCATGGTGACACTTTTTATTTTTGACATTTAGCATTGTGACATTTGTCATTTGACATCTTTGACATTTGCCATCTTGAAATTTGTTATTTTTGACATTTTTCATGGTGACACTTTTCATTTTTCACATTTAGCATTGTGACATTTGTCATTTGACATCTTTGACATTTGCCATCTTGAAATTTGTTATTTTTGACATTTTGCATGGTGACACTTTTCATTTTTGACATTTAGCATTGTGACATTTGTCATTTGACATCTTTGACATTTGCCATCTTGAAATTTGTCATTTTTGACATTTTTCATGGTGACACTTTTCATTTTTGACATTTAGCATTGTGACATTTGTCATTTGACATCTTTGACATTTGCCATCTTGAAATTTGTCATTTTTGACATTTAGCATTGTGACATTCGTCATTTGACATCTTTGATATTTGCCATCTTGAAATTTGTCATTTTTGACATTTTTCATGGTGACACTTTTCATTTTTGACATTTAGCATTGTGACATTTGTCATTTGACATCTTTGACATTTGCCATCTTGAAATTTGTCATTTTTGACATTTTCATGGTGACACTTTTCATTTTTGACATTTAGCATTGTGATATTTGTCATTTGACATCTTTGACATTTGCCATCTTGAAATTTGTTATTTTTGACATTTTTCATGGTGACACTTTTTATTTTTGACATTTAGCATTGTGACATTTGTCATTTGACATCTTTGACATTTGCCATCTTGAAATTTGTCATTTTTGACATTTTTCATGGTGACACTTTTCATTTTTGACATTTAGCATTGTGACATTTGTCATTTGACATCTTTGACATTTGCCATCTTGAAATTTGTCATTTTTGACATTTAGCATTGTGATATTTGTCATTTGACATCTTTGATATTTGCCATCTTGAAATTTGTCATTTTTGACATTTTTTATGGTGACACTTTTCATTTTTGACATTTAGCATTGTGACATTTGTCATTTGACATCTTTGACATTTGCCATCTTGAAATTTGTCATTTTTGACATTTATCATGGTGACACTTTTCATTTGTGACATTTAGCATTGTGACATTTGTCATTTGACATCTTTGACATTTGCCATCTTAAAATTTGTCATTTTTGACATTTTTCATGGTGACACTTTTCATTTTTGACATTTAGCATTGTGATATTTGTCATTTGACATCTTTGACATTTGCTATCTTGAAATTTGTTATTTTTGAAATTTTTCATGGTGACACTTTTCATTTTTGACATTTAGCATTGTGACATTTGTCATTTGACATCTCTGTCATTTGCCATCTTGAAATTTGTCATTTTTGACATTTTTCATGGTGACACTTTTCATTTTTGACATTTAGCATTGTGACATTTGTCATTTGACATTTTTGACATTTTTCATGGTGACACTTTTCATTTTTGACATTTAGCATTGTGACATTTGTCATTTGACATCTTTGACATTTGCCATCTTGAAATTTGTCATTTTTGACATTTTTCATGGTGACACTTTTCATTTTTGACATTTAGCATTGTGACATTTGTCATTTGACATCTTTGACATTTGCCATCTTGAAATTTGTCATTTTTGACATTTAGCATTGTGACATTTGTCATTTGACATCTTGGACATTTGCCATCTTGAAATTTGTCATTTTTGACATTTTTCATGGTGACACTTATCATTTTTGACATTTAGCATTGTGACATTTGTCAGTTTTGACATTTGCCATCTTGAAATTTGTCAGTTTTGACATTTTTCATGGTGACACTTTTCATTTTTGACATTTAGCATTGTGACATTTGTCATTTGACATCTTTGACATTTGCCATCTTGAAATTTGTTATTTTTGACATTTTTCATGGTGACACTTTTCATTTTTGACATTTAGCATTGTGACATTTGTCATTTGACATCTTTCACATTTGCCATCTTGAAATTTGTCATTTTTGACATTTTTCATGGTGACACTTTTTATTTTTGACATTAAGCATTGTGACATTTGTCATTTGACATCTTTGACATTTGCCATCTTGAAATTTGTTATTTTTGACATTTTTCATGGTGACACTTTTCATTTTTGACATTTAGCATTGTGACATTTGTCATTTGACATCTTTGACATTTGCCATCTTGAAATTTGTCATTTTTGACATTTTTCATGGTGACACTTTTCATTTTTGACATTTAGCATTGTGACATTTGTCATTTGACATCTTTGATATTTGCCATCTTGAAATTTGTCATTTTTGACATTTAGCATTGTGACATTTGTCATTTGACATCTTTGATATTTGCCATCTTGAAATTTGTCATTTTTGACATTTTTCATGGTGACACTTTTCATTTTTGACATTTAGCATTGTGACATTTGTCATTTGACATCTTTGACATTTGCCATCTTGAAATTTGTCATTTTTGACATTTTTCATGGTGACACTTTTCATTTTTGACATTTAGCATTGTGACATTTGTCATTTGACATCTTTGACATTTGCCATCTTGAAATTTGTCATTTTTGACATTTAGCATTGTGACATTTGTCATTTGACATCTTGGACATTTGCCATCTTGAAATTTGTCATTTTTGACATTTTTCATGGTAACACTTGTCATTTTTGACATTTAGCATTGTGACATTTGTCAGTTTTGACATTTGCCATCTTGAAATTTGTCATTTTTGACATTTTTCATGGTGGCACTTTTCATTTTTGACATTTAGCATTGTGACATTTGTCATTTGACATCTTTGACATTTGCCATCTTGAAATTTGTCATTTTTGACATTTTTCATGGTGACAATTTTCTTTTTTGACATTTAGCATTGTGACATTTGTCATTTGACATCTTTGACATTTGCCATCTTGAAATTTGTCATTTTTGACATTTAGCATTGTGACATTTGCCATCTTGAAATTTGTCATTTTTGACACTTTTCATTTTTGACATTTAGCATTGTGACATTTGTCATTTGACATCTTTGACATTTGCCATCTTGAAATTTGTCATTTTTGACATTTAGCATTGTGACATTTGTCATTTGACATCTTGAACATTTGCCATCTTGAAATTTGTCATTTTTGACATTTTTCATGGTGACACTTATCATTTTTGACATTTAGCATTGTGACATTTGTCAGTTTTGACATTTGCCATCTTGAAATTTGTCATTTTTGACACTTTTCATTTTTGACATTTAGCATTGTGACATTTGTCATTTGACATCTTTGACATTTGCCATCTTGAAATTTGGTATTTTTGACATTTTTCATGGTGACACTTTTCATTTTTGACATTTAGCATTGTGACATTTGTCATTTGACATCTTTGACATTTGCCATCTTGAAATTTGTCATTTTTGACATTTTTCATGGTGACACTTTTCATTTTTGACATTTAGCATTGTGACATTTGAAGGGTACAGGCAAAGAAGGCGATATGTCAAAAAATTAGTTTTGAGAAAAACGCTTTTAAAGGTTTTAAGTGCTCTAAAAAGTAATTTATGAAAGTAACATAGGATAAGTTTTTACATATTATTATTATTAGGGTACTTTGATACAAATACCACTCATAGTTAATTTTTTTTAATAACTTTTTAGCAGAAAAAAACGCAATTTTTCCCAAAAAGTCACATTTAAACAGGGAAAGAAGGTGTTTTGTCATGAGATATTTATTGAAAAAAACATGGGTAACAGTACTAAAATTCAAACAACATTATAATTTCACACCTGTGGTAATGAATTGAAGTACTCTTGAGCAGAGGAATGGCAAAACTTTTTTAGATCCTGAAGGTCCTTCCATTTTGGTGCACTTAAAGGCAAAAGATCTAAAAAATCATAAAATTTTATTAATCTCTTACTATAAAAAGAGGAACGTTTTTTACCTTTATATAAGAAATCTGGAAGTTGAAATTCTCCCTCTTTTAGTTTATTTTTTTCAACGACCCTAAATTTTGAATCGATGACGACACTGGTTTCCCAAAGACCATTGTAGCCATCCCGATGTGAAATCAACCTGGGGTGTTCCTTGACTATTTTTAGTTGCCTGATTGGTCTAGAAGGAAAAGGACATGTGCGTCGGTAGCGTTTTAATAAAAAGGCAGTCCAACTTTGGAAGTACGATTGCGTAACTTTTTCAACATCAAAAGGGGATGGTTTGTTCCTAGCCATTTTGAACACTTCATACCACTCTTCTGGAACTTCTACTCTACTCTTTTGGTTTATCAAACCAAAATCTTTATCACACTCTAAGTATGAGTGCCCCCGTATTGGAAATGTGACTTTTACACTGTCTAGCCTCTTCTCCGTATGCACTATGTAGTGTAGAAAACGCATCATGGTGTAATTTTTATTTTGCCCTCCACAGGAGTCGCAAAATATTTTAAGCTTACGTACCTTCATGTCGAGGTAATTATATAAGAAGTGGTGCAATAAAGAGCACACATTATCGCTGCCTTTTCTTCCCACAGTTTCGGGATACACATAGAAAATACTTTGTGACGTAGAAAGAACATGAATGTTAAAAGAATACGTTGAGAGCTGCCTTTTATAATAAACGTCGTTCGTTGTTATATTCGGGGCAGGCAGATTTTTGGCGAAATCCAAGCAAATCGCTTTCATGTCTTCAGATTGTTGACTTTCCCTTTTAGCTTCTCTTTTTCTTTTATAAAACTGTTCAGCCTTCATTTTATGCACCTTATTTTCGGTGGATATTCGCTGTACATCTCTGTCTATTTGGCGATACTCCATCGTCTCCGTTTGCGATAAGTTCAGCTTTTGAGTCTCTAAACTTTTCATTTTTGCTTGATATTTATCACATTGACTACATGTGTCAGACCTTGGATAGCCAAAGGCTATATTAAAATCTTTTGAGAAAATAGTTCTATAAGTTTCATAGGAAATAGGGTGGTTACGGAACTTCTGACAAAACAATGTGTACATTTTTTTTATATTAAGTTCTTCCGGTAAATATACTTTATTCGAATCATGTAAGCTGTAATGGCTTTTGCGACCTTTAAATGACTTAATATGACTTCTGATTGTATTTCGAGTTTCATCAGACAGTATGTGTTTACGGTTTTTGTGCTTACCTCTTTGATCTTTTGGTGCCTTGCCCTTACTTTTTAAAGATCGCTGTAACACTTCCAGTTTCTTTCGGCCAATTCCATGGATAGCCAAAAATGCCTTTTGACATACTTGCACCTCTTCGGTCTTTCCTTCTGCACTTTGAAACCTTACGCGATAGCTAAAAGTAGCATCATGGAGGACAGCGTGCTCCTCAGGCTGTCTAGGCCTGCGGTGTTTAACAGGCAAAACCGAAATAAGACCACACAAATATATATTTTGTTCGTTGACAGAACCAAGCAAATTGAAATTCTGGATTATTTTTCTTCTAGCCGACTCTGACACATGGACAAAACACTTGAACCTTTTGCACCTACAGTCTTCTCCTATGGAATGACTTCTGAGGTTTATTAGTTTATTTACATCAGTCATTTTGCCGAATTTCTTCCGTTTTTTACTTGAGTTGTTTAGATCAGACGTTTCTACTAATCAACAGAAACGTAAACAAGCCTACTTTAAACAATACGGTAAACGGCACCAAACTGAAAAATTGATACGTAAAATTTTAACCAACGACTTAACGCCTTTTTACGTGGTTCCGCGCGGACATATCGCCTTTTTAGCCTGTATGGCAAAACTAAAACGGGTGATATCTGCTGACTGATCGCTCTTTTAGCCATGATAGTTTCTAGGGGAAAAGTTTACATCTTTATCTCATAGATGGCATCATTAACTCAATTTTGACAAAAATTGACATATCGCCTTCTTTGCCTGTACCCTTCATTTGTCATTTGACATCTTTGACATTTGCCATCTTGAAATTTGTTACTTTTGACATTTTTCCTGGTGACACTTTTCATTTTTGACATTTAGCATTGTGACATTTGTCATTTGACATCTTTGACATTTGCCATCTTGAAATTTGTCATTTTTGACATTTTTCATGGTGACACTTTTCATTTTTGACATTTAGCATTGTGACTTTTGTCATTTGACATCTTTGACATTTGCCACCTTGAAATTTGTCATTTTTGACATTTAGCATTGTGACATTTGTCATTTGACATCTTTGATATTTGCCATCTTGAAATTTATCATTTTTGACATTTTTCATGGTGACACTTTTCATTTTTGACATTTAGCATTGTGACATTTGTCATTTGACATCTTTGACATTTGCCATCTTGAAATTTGTCATTTTTGACATTTTTCATGGT
The DNA here is from genome assembly GCA_964028335.1 of Altica lythri. Lineage (NCBI taxonomy): Eukaryota > Metazoa > Arthropoda > Insecta > Coleoptera > Chrysomelidae > Altica > Altica lythri. The sequence continues at coordinate 7,364,037 of OZ034800.1, read as the reverse complement.
GACACTTTTCATTTTTGACATTTAGCATTGTGACATTTGTCATATTCGACATCTTTGACATTTGCCATCTTGAAATTTGTCATTTTTGACATTTTTCATGGTGACACTTTTCATTTTTGACATTTAGCATTGTGACATTTGTCATTTGACATCTTTGACATTTGCCATCTTGAAATTTGTCATTATTGACATTTTTCATGGGGTCACTTTTCATTTTTGACATTTAGCATTGTGACATTTGTCATTTGACATCTTTGACATTTGCCATCTTGAAATTTGTCATTTTTGACATTTTTCATGGTGACACTTTTCATTTTTAACATTTAGCATTGTGACATTTGTCATTTGACATCTTTGACATTTGCCACCTTGAAATTTGTCATTTTTGACATTTTTCAGGGTGACACTTTTCATTTTTGACATTTAGCATTGTGACATTTGACATTTGACATCTTAGACATTTGCCATCTTGAAATTTGTCATTTTTGACACTTTTCATTTTTGACATTTAGCATTGTGACATTTGTCATTTGACATCTTTGATATTTGCCATCTTAAAATTTGTCATTTTTGACATTTTTCATGGTGACACTTTTCATTTTTGACATTTAGCATTGTGACATTTGTCATTTGACATCTTGGACATTTGCCATCTTGAAATTTGTCATTTTTGAGATTTTTCATGGTGACACTTATCATTTTTGACATTTAGCATTGTGACATTTGTCAGTTTTGACATTTGCCATCTAGAAATTTGTCATTTTTGACATTTTTCATGGTGACACTTTTCATTTTTGACATTTAGCATTGTGACATTTGTCATCTTTGACATTTTTGACATTTTTCATGGTGACACTTTTCATTTTTGACATTTAGCATTGTGACATTTGTCATTTGACATCTTTGATATTTGCCATCTTGAAATTTGTCATTTTTGACATTTTTCATGGTGAAACTTTTCATTTTTGACATTTAGCATTGACATTTGTCAGTTTTGACATTTGCCATCTTGAAATTTGTCATTTTTGACATTTTGCATGGTGACACTTATCATTTTTGACATTTAGCATTGTGACATTTGTCAGTTTTGACATTTGCCATCTTGAAATTTGTCATTTTTGACATTTTTCATGGTGACAATTTTCATTTTTGACATTTAGCATTGTGACATTTGTCATTTGACATCTTTGATATTTGCCATCTTAAAATTTGTCATTTTTGACATTTTTCATGGTGACACTTTTCATTTTTGACATTTAGCATTGTGACATTTGTCATTTGACATCTTTGACATTTGCCATCTTGAAATTTGTCATTTTTGACATTTTTCATGGTGACACTTTTCATTTTTGACATTTAGCATTGTGACATTTGTCATTTGACATCTTTGACATTTGCCATCTTGAAATTTGTCATTTTTGACATTTAGCATTGTGACATTTGTCATTTGACATCTTGGACATTTGCTATCTTGAAATTTGTCATTTTTGACATTTTTCATGGTGACACTTATCATTTTTGACATTTAGCATTGTGACATTTGTCAGTTTTGACATTTGCCATCTTGAAATTTGTCATTTTTGACATTTTTCATGGTGACACTTTTCATTTTCGACATTTAGCATTGTGACATTTGTCATTTGACATCTTTGACATTTGCCATCTTGAAATTTGTTATTTTTGACATTTTTCATGGTGACACTTTTCATTTTTGACATTTAGCATTGTGACATTTGTCATTTGACATCTTTGACATTTGCCATCTTGAAATTTGTCATTTTTGACATTTTTAATGGTGACACTTTTCATTTTTGACATTTAGCATTGTGACATTTGTCATTTGACATCTTTGACATTTGCCATCTTGAAATTTGTCATTTTTGACATTTACCATTGTGACATTTGTCATTTGACATCTTGGACATTTGCCATCTTGAAATTTGTCATTTTTGACATTTTTCATGGTGACACTTATCATTTTTGACATTTAGCATTGTGATATTTGTCAGTTTTGACATTTGTTATCTTAAAATTTGTCATTTTTGACATTTTTCATGGTGACACTTTTCATTTTTGACATTTAGCATTGTGACATTTGTCATTTGACATCTTTGACATTTGCCATCTTGAAATTTGTCATTTTTGACATTTTTAATGGTGACACTTTTCATTTTTGACATTTAGCATTGTGACATTTGTCATTTGACATCTTTTACATTTGCCATCTTGAAATTTGTCATTTTTGACAGTTACCAATGTGACATTTGTCATTTGACATCTTGGACATTTGCCATCTTGAAATTTGTCATTTTTGACATTTTTCATGGTGACACTTATCATTTTTGACATTTAGCATTGTGATATTTGACATCTTTGACATTTGCCATCTTGAAATTTGTTATTTTTGACATTTTTCACGGTGACACTTTTCATTTTTGACATTAAGCATTGTGACATTTGTCATTTGACATCTTTGACATTTGCCATCTTGAAATTTGTCATTTTTGACATTTAGCATTGTGACATTTGTCATTTGACATCTTTGACATTTGCCATCTTAAAATTTGTCATTTTTGACATTTTTCATGGTGACACTTTTCATTTTTAACATTTAGCATTGTGACGTTTGTCATTTGACATCTTTGACATTTGCCATCTTGAAATTTGTCATTTTTGACATTTAGCATTGTGACATTTGTCATTTGACATCTTGGACATTTGCCATCTTGAAATTTGTCATTTTTGACATTTTTCATGGTGACACTTTTCATTTTTGATATTTAGCATTGTGACATTTGTCATTTGACATCTTTGACATTTGCCATATTGAAATTTGTCATTTTTGACATTTAGCATTGTGACATTTGTCATTTGACATCTTTGATATTTGCCATCTTGAAATTTGTCATTTTTGACATTTTTCATGGTGACACTTTTCATTTTTGACATTTAGCATTGTGACATTTGTCATTTGACATCTTTGACATTTGCCATCTTAAAATTTGTCATTTTTGACATTTTTCATGGTGACACTTTTCATTTTTGACATTTAGCATTGTGACATTTGTCATTTGACATCTTTGAGATTTGCCATCTTTGAGATTTGCCATCTTGAAATTTGTCATTTTTTACATTTAGCATTGTGACATTTGTCATTTGACATCTTGGACATTTGCCATCTTGAAATTTGACATTTTTGACATTTTTTATGGTGACACTTATCATTTTTGACATTTAGCATTGTGACATTTGTCAGTTTTGACATTTGCCATCTTGAAATTTGTCATTTTTGACATTTTTCATGGTGACACTTTTCATTTTTGACATTTAGCATTGTGACATTTGTCATTTGACATCTTTGACATTTGCCATCTAGAAATTTGTTATTTTTGACATTTTTCATGGTGACACTTTTCATTTTTAACATTTAGCATTGTGACATTTGTCATTTGACATCTTGGACATTTGCCATCTTGAAATTTGTCATTTTTGACATTTTTCATGGTGACACTTTTCATTTTTGACATTTAGCATTGTGACATTTGTCATTTGACATCTTTGACATTTGCCATCTTGAAATTTGTCATTTTTGACATTTTTTATGGTGACACTTTTCATTTTTGACATTTAGCATTGTCACATTTGTCATTTGACATCTTTGACATTTGCCATCTTGAAATTTGTCATTTTTGACATTTTTCATGGTGACACTTTTCATTTTTGACATTTAGCATTGTGACATTTGTCATTTGACATCTTTGACATTTGCCATCTTGAAATTTGTCATTTTTGACATTTAGCATTGTGACATTTGTCATTTGACATCTTGGACATTTGCTATCTTGAAATTTGTCATTTTTGACATTTTTCATGGTGACACTTATCATTTTTGACATTTAGCATTGTGACATTTGTCAGTTTTGACATTTGCCATCTTGAAATTTGTCATTTTTGACATTTTTCATGGTGACACTTTTCATTTTTGACATTTGGCATTGTGACATTTGTCATTTGACATCTTTGACATTTGCCATCTTGAAATTTGTTATTTTTGACATTTTTCATGGTGACACTTTTCATTTTTGACATTTAGCATTGTGACATTTGTCATTTGACATCTTTGACATTTGCCATCTTGAAATTTGTCATTTTTGACATTTTTCATGGTGACACTTTTCATTTTTGACATTTAGCATTGTGACATTTGTCATTTGACATCTTTGACATTTGCCATCTTGAAATTTGTCATTTTTGACATTTTTCATGGTGACACTTTTCATTTTTGACATTTAGCATTGTGACATTTGTCATTTGACATCTTTGATATTTGCCATCTTGAAATTTGTCATTTTTGACATTTTTCGTGGTGACACTTTTCATTTTTGACATTTAGCATTGTGACATTTGTCATTTGACATCTTTGACATTTGCCATCTTGAAATTTGTCATTTTTGACATTTTTCATGGTGACCCTTTTCATTTTTGACATTTAGCATTGTGACATTTGTCATATTCGACATCTTTGACATTTTCCATTTTAAAATTTGTCATTTTTGACATTTTTCATGGTGACACTTTTCATTTTTGACATTTAGCATTGTGACATTTGTCATTTGACATCTTTGACATTTGCCATCTTGAAATTTGTCATTATTGACATTTTTCATGGGGACACTTTTCATTTTTGACATTTAGCATTGTGACATTTGTCATTTGACATCTTTGACATTTGCCATCTTGAAATTTGTCATTTTTGACATTTTTCATGGTGACACTTTTCATTTTTGACATTTAGCATTGTGACATTTGTCATTTGACATCTTTGACATTTGCCATCTTGAAATTTGTCATTTTTGACATTTTTCACGGTGACACTTTTCATTTTTGACATTTAGCATTGTGACATTTGTCATTTGACACCTTAGACATTTGCCATCTTCAAATTTGTCATTTTTGACACTTTTCATTTTTGACATTTAGCATTGTGACATTTGTCATTTGACATCTTTGACATTTGCCATCTTGAAATTTGTCATTTTTGACATTTTTCATGGTGACACTTTTCATTTTTGACATTTAGCATTGTGACATTTGTCATTTGACATCTTGGACATTTGCCATCTTGAAATTTGTCATTTTTGACATTTTTCATGGTGACACTTATCATTTTTGACATTTAGCATTGTGACATTTGTCAGTTTTGACATTTGCCATCTTGAAATTTGTCATTTTTGACATTTTTCATGGTGACACTTTTCATTTTTGACATTTAGCATTGTGACATTTGTCATTTGACATCTTTGACATTTGCCATCTTGAAATTTGTCATTTTTACATTTTATGGTGACACTTTTCAATTTTGACATTTAGCATTGTGACATTTGTCATTTGACATCTTTGACATTTGCCATCTTGAAATTTGTCATTTTTGACATTTTTCATGGTGACACTTTTCATTTTTGACATTTAGCATTGTGACATTTGTCATTTGACATCTTTGACATTTGCCATCTTGAAATTTGTCATTTTTGACATTTTTCATGGTGACACTTTTCATTTTTGACATTTAGCATTGTGACATTTGTCATTTGACATCTTTGACATTTGCCATCTTGAAATTTGTTATTTTTGACATTTTTCATGGTGACACTTTTCATTTTTGACATTTAGCATTGTGACATTTGTCATTTGACATCTTTGACATTTGCCATCTTGAAATTTGTCATTTTTGACATTTTTAATGGTGACACTTTTCATTTTTGACATTTAGCATTGTGACATTTGTCATTTGACATCTTTGACATTTGTCATCTTGAAATTTGTCATTTTTGACATTTACCATTGTGACATTTGTCATTTGACACCTTGGACATTTGCCATCTTGAAATTTGTCATTTTTGACATTTTTCATGGTGACACTTATCATTTTTGACATTTAGCATTGTGATATTTGTCAGTTTTGACATTTGCCATCTTAAAATTTGTCATTTTTGACATTTTTCATGGTGACACTTTTCATTTTTGACATTTAGCATTGTGACATTTGTCATTTGACATCTTTGACATTTGCCATCTTGAAATTTGTCATTTTTGACATTTTTAATGGTGACACTTTTCATTTTTGACATTTAGCATTGTGACATTTGTCATTTGACATCTTTGACATTTGCCATCTTGAAATTTGTCATTTTTGACATTTACCATTGTGACATTTGTCATTTGACATCTTCGACATTTGCCATCTTGAAATTTGTCATTTTTGACATTTTTCATGGTGACACTTATCATTTTTGACATTTAGCATTGTGATATTTGACATCTTTGACATTTGCCATCTTGAAATTTGTTATTTTTGACATTTTTCACGGTGACACTTTTCATTTTTGACATTTAGCATTGTGACATTTGTCATTTGACATCTTTGACATTTGCCATCTTGAAATTTGTCATTTTTGACATTTAGCATTGTGACATTTGTCATTTGACATCTTTGACATTTGCCATCTTAAAATTTGTCATTTTTGACATTTTTCATGGTGACACTTTTCATTTTTAACATTTAGCATTGTGACGTTTGTCATTTGACATCTTTGACATTTGCCATCTTGAAATTTGTCATTTTTGACATTTAGCATTGTGACATTTGTCATTTGACATCTTGGACATTTGCCATCTTGAAATTTGTCATTTTTGACATTTTTCATGGTGACACTTTTCATTTTTGATATTTAGCATTGTGACATTTGTCATTTGACATCTTTGACATTTGCCATATTGAAATTTGTCATTTTTGACATTTAGCATTGTGACATTTGTCATTTGACATCTTTGATATTTGCCATCTTGAAATTTGTCATTTTTGACATTTTTCATGGTGACACTTTTCATTTTTGACATTTAGCATTGTGACATTTGTCATTTGACATCTTTGACATTTGCCATCTTGAAATTTGTCATTTTTGACATTTAGCATTGTGACATTTGTCATTTGACATCTTGGACATTTGCCATCTTGAAATTTGTCATTTTTGACATTTTTCATGGTGACACTTTTCATTTTTGATATTTAGCATTGTGACATTTGTCATTTGACATCTTTGAGATTTGCCATCTTGAAATTTGTCATTTTTTACATTTAGCATTGTGACATTTGTCATTTGACATCTTGGACATTTGCCATCTTGAAATTTGTCATTTTTGACATTTTTTATGGTGACACTTATCATTTTTGACATTAAGCATTGTGACATTTGTCAGTTTTGACATTTGCCATCTTGAAATTTGTCATTTTTGACATTTTTCATGGTGACACTTTTCATTTTTGACATTTAGCATTGTGACATTTGTCATTTGACATCTTTGACATTTGCCATCTAGAAATTTGTTATTTTTGACATTTTTCATGGTGACACTTTTCATTTTTAACATTTAGCATTGTGACATTTGTCATTTGACATCTTGGACATTTGCCATCTTGAAATTTGTCATTTTTGACATTTTTCATGGTGACACTTATCATTTTTGACATTTAGCATTGTGACATTTGTCAGTTTTGACATTTGCCATCTTGAAATTTGTCATTTTTGACATTTTTCATGGTGACACTTTTCATTTTTGACATTTAGCATTGTGACATTTGTCATTTGACATCTTTGACATTTGCCATCTTGAAATTTGTCATTTTTGACATTTTTCATGGTGACACTTTTCATTTTTGACATTTAGCATTGTCACATTTGTCATTTGACATCTTTGACATTTGCCATCTTGAAATTTGTCATTTTTGACACTTTTCATGGTGACACTTTTCATTTTTGACATTTAGCATTGTGACATTTGTCAGTTTTGACATTTGTCATCTTGAAATTTGTCATTTTTGACATTTTTCATAGTGACACTTTTCATTTTTGACATTTAGCATTGTGACATTTGTCATTTGACATCTTTGACATTTGCCATCTTGAAATTTGTTATTTTTGACATTTTTCATGGTGACACTTTTCATTTTTGACATTTAGCATTGTGACATTTGTCATTTGACATCTTTGACATTTGCCATCTTGAAATTTGTCATTTTTGACATTTTTCATGGTGACACTTTTCATTTTTGACATTTAGCATTGTGACATTTGTCATTTGACATCTTTGACATTTGCCATCTTGAAATTTGTCATTTTTGACATTTTTCATGGTGACACTTTTCATTTTTGACATTTAGCATTGTGACATTTGTCATTTGACATCTTTGATATTTGCCATCTTAAAATTTGTCATTTTTGACATTTTTCATGGTGACACTTTTCATTTTTGACATTTAGCATTGTGACATTTGTCATTTGACATCTTTGACATTTGCCATCTTGAAATTTGTCATTTTTGACATTTTTTATGGTGACCCTTTTCATTTTTGACATTTAGCATTGTGACATTTGTCGTATTCGACATCTTTGACATTTTCCATTTTAAAATTTGTCATTTTTGACATTTTTCATGGTGACACTTTTCATTTTTGACATTTAGCATTGTGACATTTGTCATTTGACATCTTTGACATTTGCCATCTTGAAATTTGTCATTATTGACATTTTTCATGGGGACACTTTTCATTTTTGACATTTAGCATTGTGAGATTTGTCATTTGACATCTTTGACATTTGCCATCTTGAAATTTGTCATTTTTGACATTTTTCATGGTGACACTTTTCATTTTTGACATTTAGCATTGTGACATTTGTCATTTGACACCTTAGACATTTGCCATCTTGAAATTTGTCATTTTTGACACTTTTCCTTTTTGACATTTAGCATTGTGACATTTTTCATTTGACATCTTTGACATTTGCCATCTTGAAATTTGTCATTTTTGACATTTTTCATGGTGACACTTTTCATTTTTGACATTTAGCATTGTGACATTTGTCATTTGACATCTTGGACATTTGCCATCTTGAAATTTGTCATTTTTGACATTTTTCATGGTGACACTTATCATTTTTGACATTTAGCATTGTGACATTTGTCAGTTTTGACATTTGCCATATTGAAATTTGTCATTTTTGACATTTTTCATGGTGACACTTTTCATTTTTGACATTCAGCATTGTGACATTTGTCATTTGACATCTTTGACATTTGCCATCTTGAAATTTGTCATTTTTGACATTTTTCATGGTGACACTTTTCATTTTTGACATTTAGCATTGTGACATTTGTCATTTGACATCTTTGACATTTGCCATCTTAAAATTTGTCATTTTTGACATTTTTCATGGTGACACTTTTCATTTTTGACATTTAGCATTGTGACATTTGTCATTTGACATCTTTGATATTTGCCATCTTGAAATTTGTCATTTTTGACATTTTTCATGGTGACACTTTTCATTTTTGACATTTAGCATTGTGACATTTGTCATTTGACATCTTTGACATTTGCCATCTTGAAATTTGTCATTTTTGACATTTTTCATGGTGACCCTTTTCATTTTTGACATTTAGCATTGTGACATTTGTCATATTCGACATCTTTGACATTTTCCATTTTAAAATTTGTCATTTTTGACATTTTTCATGGTGACACTTTTCATTTTTGACATTTAGCATTGTGACATTTGTCATTTGACATCTTTGACATTTGCCATCTTGAAATTTGTCATTATTGACATTTTTCATGGGGACACTTTTCATTTTTGACATTTAGCATTGTGAGATTTGTCATTTGACATCTTTGACATTTGCCATCTTGAAATTTGTCATTTTTGACATTTTTCATGGTGACACTTTTCATTTTTGACATTTAGCATTGTGACATTTGTCATTTGACACCTTAGACATTTGCCATCTTGAAATTTGTCATTTTTGACACTTTTCCTTTTTGACATTTAGCATTGTGACATTTGTCATTTGACATCTTTGACATTTGCCATCTTGAAATTTGTCATTTTTGACATTTTTCATGGTGACACTTTTCATTTTTGACATTTAGCATTGTGACATTTGTCATTTGACATCTTGGACATTTGCCATCTTGAAATTTGTCATTTTTGACATTTTTCATGGTGACACTTATCATTTTTGACATTTAGCATTGTGACATTTGTCAGTTTTGACATTTGCCATATTGAAATTTGTCATTTTTGACATTTTTCATGGTGACACTTTTCATTTTTGACATTTAGCATTGTGACATTTGTCATTTGACATCTTTGACATTTGCCATCTTGAAATTTGTCATTTTTACATTTTTCATGGTGACACTTTTGATTTTTGACATTTAGCATTGTGACATTTGTCATTTGACATCTTTGACATTTGCCATCTTGAAATTTGTCATTTTTGACATTTTTCATGGTGACACTTTTCATTTTTGACATTTAGCATTGTGACATTTGTCATTTGACATCTTTGATATTTGCCATCTTGAAATTTGTCATTTTTGACATTTTTCATGGTGACACTTTTCATTTTTGACATTTAGCATTGTGACATTTGTCATTTGACATCTTTGACATTTGCATCTTGAAATTTGTCATTTTTGACATTTTTCATGGTGACCCTTTTCATTTTTGACATTTAGCATTGTGACATTTGTCATTTGACACCTTAGACATTTGCCATCTTGAAATTTGTCATTTTTTACATTTTTCATGGTGACACTTTTCATTTTTGACATTTAGCATTGTGACATTTGTCATTTGACATCTTGGACATTTGCCATCTTGAAATTTGTCATTTTTGACATTTTTCATGGTGACACTTATCATTTTTGACATTTAGCATTGTGACATTTGTCAGTTTTGACATTTGCCATCTTGAAATTTGTCATTTTTGACATTTTTCATGGTGACACTTTTCATTTTTGACATTTAGCATTGTGACATTTGTCATTTGACATCTTTGACATTTGCCATCTTGAAATTTGTCATTTTTACATTTTTCATGGTGACACTTTTCATTTTTGACATTTAGCATTGTGACATTTGTCATTTGACATCTTTGACATTTGCCATCTTGAAATTTGTCATTTTTGACATTTTTCATGGTGACACTTTTCATTTTTGACATTTAGCATTGTGACATTTGTCATTTGACATCTTTGACATTTGCCATCTTGAAATTTGTCATTTTTGACATTTTTCATTGTGACACTTTTTATTTTTGACATTTAGCATTGTGACATTTGTCATTTGACATCTTTGACATTTGCCATCTTGAAATTTGTCATTTTTGACATTTTTCATGGTGACACTTTTCATTTTTGACATTTAGCATTGTGACATTTGTCATTTGACATCTTTGACATTTGCCATCTTGAAATCTGTCATTTTTGACATTTTTCATGGTGACACTTTTCATTTTTGACATTTAGCATTGTGACATTTGTCATTTGACATCTTTGACATTTGCCATCTTGAAATTTGTTATTTTTGACATTTTTCATGGTGACACTTTTCATTTTTGACATTTAGCATTGTGACATTTGTCATTTGACATCTTTGACATTTGCCATCTTGAAATTTGTCATTTTTGACATTTTTAATGGTGACACTTTTCATTTTTGACATTTAGCATTGTGACATTTGTCATTTGACATCTTTGACATTTGTCATCTTGAAATTTGTCATTTTTGACATTTACCATTGTGACATTTGTCATTTGACATCTTGGACATTTGCCATCTTGAAATTTGTCATTTTTGACATTTTTCATGGTGACACTTATCATTTTTGACATTTAGCATTGTGATATTTGTCAGTTTTGACATTTGCCATCTTAAAATTTGTCATTTTTGACATTTTTCATGGTGACACTTTTCATTTTTGACATTTAGCATTGTGACATTTGTCATTTGACATCTTTGACATTTGCCATCTTGAAAGTTGTCATTTTTGACATTTTTAATGGTGACACTTTTCATTTTTGACATTTAGCATTGTGACATTTGTCATTTGACATCTTTGACATTTGCCATCTTGAAATTTGTCATTTTTGACATTTTTCATGGTGACACTTTTCATTTTTGACATTTAGCATTGTGACATTTGTCATTTGACATCTTGGACATCTGCCATCTTGAAATTTGTCATTTTTGACATTTTTCATGGTGACACTTATCATTTTTGACATTTAGCATTGTGACATTTGTCAGTTTTGACATTTGCCATATTGAAATTTGTCATTTTTGACATTTTTCATGGTGACACTTTTCATTTTTGACATTTAGCATTGTGACATTTGTCATTTGACATCTTTGACATTTGCCATCTTGAAATTTGTCATTTTTACATTTTTCATGGTGACACTTTTCATTTTTGACATTTAGCATTGTGACATTTGTCATTTGACATCTTTGACATTTGCCATCTTGAAATTTGTCATTTTTGACATTTTTCATGGTGACACTTTTCATTTTTGACATTTAGCATTGTGACATTTGTCATTTGACATCTTTGATATTTGCCATCTTGAAATTTGTCATTTTTGACATTTTTCATGGTGACACTTTTCATTTTTGACATTTAGCATTGTGACATTTGTCATTTGACATCTTTGACATTTGCCATCTTGAAATTTGTCATTTTTGACATTTTTCATGGTGACCCTTTTCATTTTTGACATTTAGCATTGTGACATTTGTCATTTGACACCTTAGACATTTGCCATCTTGAAATTTGTCATTTTTGACACTTTTCATTTTTGACATTTAGCATTGTGACATTTGTCATTTGACATCTTTGACATTTGCCATCTTGAAATTTGTCATTTTTGACATTTTTCATGGTGACACTTTTCATTTTTGACATTTAGCATTGTGACATTTGTCATTTGACATCTTGGACATTTGCCATCGTGAAATTTGTCATTTTTGACATTTTTCATGGTGACACTTATCATTTTTGACATTTAGCATTGTGACATTTGTCAGTTTTGACATTTGCCATCTTGAAATTTGTCATTTTTGACATTTTTCATGGTGACACTTTTCATTTTTGACATTTAGCATTGTGACATTTGTCATTTGACATCTTTGACATTTGCCATCTTGAAATTTGTCATTTTTACATTTTTCATGGTGACACTTTTTATTTTTGACATTTAGCATTGTGACATTTGTCATTTGACATCTTTGACATTTGCCATCTTGAAATTTGTCATTTTTGACATTTTTCATGGTGACACTTTTCATTTTTGACATTTAGCATTGTGACATTTGTCATTTGACATCTTTGACATTTGCCATCTTGAAATTTGTCATTTTTGACATTTTTCATGGTGACACTTTTCATTTTTGACATTTAGCATTGTGACATTTGTCATTTGACATCTTGGACATCTGCCATCTTGAAATTTGTCATTTTTGACATTTTTCATGGTGACACTTATCATTTTTGACATTTAGCATTGTGACATTTGTCAGTTTTGACATTTGCCATATTGAAATTTGTCATTTTTGACATTTTTCATGGTGACACTTTTCATTTTTGACATTTAGCATTGTGACATTTGTCATTTGACATCTTTGACATTTGCCATCTTGAAATTTGTCATTTTTACATTTTTCATGGTGACACTTTTCATTTTTGACATTTAGCATTGTGACATTTGTCATTTGACATCTTTGACATTTGCCATCTTGAAATTTGTCATTTTTGACATTTTTCATGGTGACACTTTTCATTTTTGACATTTAGCATTGTGACATTTGTCATTTGACATCTTTGATATTTGCCATCTTGAAATTTGTCATTTTTGACATTTTTCATGGTGACACTTTTCATTTTTGACATTTAGCATTGTGACATTTGTCATTTGACATCTTTGACATTTGCCATCTTGAAATTTGTCATTTTTGACATTTTTCATGGTGACCCTTTTCATTTTTGACATTTAGCATTGTGACATTTGTCATTTGACACCTTAGACATTTGCCATCTTGAAATTTGTCATTTTTGACACTTTTCATTTTTGACATTTAGCATTGTGACATTTGTCATTTGACATCTTTGACATTTGCCATCTTGAAATTTGTCATTTTTGACATTTTTCATGGTGACACTTTTCATTTTTGACATTTAGCATTGTGACATTTGTCATTTGACATCTTGGACATTTGCCATCGTGAAATTTGTCATTTTTGACATTTTTCATGGTGACACTTATCATTTTTGACATTTAGCATTGTGACATTTGTCAGTTTTGACATTTGCCATCTTGAAATTTGTCATTTTTGACATTTTTCATGGTGACCCTTTTCATTTTTGACATTTAGCATTGTGACATTTGTCATATTCGACATCTTTGACATTTTCCATTTTAAAATTTGTCATTTTTGACATTTTTCATGGTGACACTTTTCATTTTTGACATTTAGCATTGTGACATTTGTCATTTGACATCTTTGACATTTGCCATCTTGAAATTTGTCATTATTGACATTTTTCATGGGGACACTTTTCATTTTTGACATTTAGCATTGTGAGATTTGTCATTTGACATCTTTGACATTTGCCATCTTGAAATTTGTCATTTTTGACATTTTTCATGGTGACACTTTTCATTTTTGACATTTAGCATTGTGACATTTGTCATTTGACACCTTAGACATTTGCCATCTTGAAATTTGTCATTTTTGACACTTTTCCTTTTTGACATTTAGCATTGTGACATTTGTCATTTGACATCTTTGACATTTGCCATCTTGAAATTTGTCATTTTTGACATTTTTCATGGTGACACTTTTCATTTTTGACATTTAGCATTGTGACATTTGTCATTTGACATCTTGGACATTTGCCATCTTGAAATTTGTCATTTTTGACATTTTTCATGGTGACACTTATCATTTTTGACATTTAGCATTGTGACATTTGTCAGTTTTGACATTTGCCATATTGAAATTTGTCATTTTTGACATTTTTCATGGTGACACTTTTCATTTTTGACATTTAGCATTGTGACATTTGTCATTTGACATCTTTGACATTTGCCATCTTGAAATTTGTCATTTTTACATTTTTCATGGTGACACTTTTCATTTTTGACATTTAGCATTGTGACATTTGTCATTTGACATCTTTGACATTTGCCATCTTGAAATTTGTCATTTTTGACATTTTTCATGGTGACACTTTTCATTTTTGACATTTAGCATTGTGACATTTGTCATTTGACATCTTTGATATTTGCCATCTTGAAATTTGTCATTTTTGACATTTTTCATGGTGACACTTTTCATTTTTGACATTTAGCATTGTGACATTTGTCATTTGACATCTTTGACATTTGCCATCTTGAAATTTGTCATTTTTGACATTTTTCATGGTGACCCTTTTCATTTTTGACATTTAGCATTGTGACATTTGTCATTTGACACCTTAGACATTTGCCATCTTGAAATTTGTCATTTTTGACACTTTTCATTTTTGACATTTAGCATTGTGACATTTGTCATTTGACATCTTTGACATTTGCCATCTTGAAATTTGTCATTTTTTACATTTTTCATGGTGACACTTTTCATTTTTGACATTTAGCATTGTGACATTTGTCATTTGACATCTTGGACATTTGCCATCTTGAAATTTGTCATTTTTGACATTTTTCATGGTGACACTTATCATTTTTGACATTTAGCATTGTGACATTTGTCAGTTTTGACATTTGCCATCTTGAAATTTGTCATTTTTGACATTTTTCATGGTGACACTTTTCATTTTTGACATTTAGCATTGTGACATTTGTCATTTGACATCTTTGACATTTGCCATCTTGAAATTTGTCATTTTTACATTTTTCATGGTGACACTTTTCATTTTTGACATTTAGCATTGTGACATTTGTCATTTGACATCTTTGACATTTGCCATCTTGAAATTTGTCATTTTTGACATTTTTCATGGTGACACTTTTCATTTTTGACATTTAGCATTGTGACATTTGTCATTTGACATCTTTGACATTTGCCATCTTGAAATTTGTCATTTTTGACATTTTTCATTGTGACACTTTTTATTTTTGACATTTAGCATTGTGACATTTGTCATTTGACATCTTTGACATTTGCCATCTTGAAATTTGTCATTTTTGACATTTTTCATGGTGACACTTTTCATTTTTGACATTTAGCATTGTGACATTTGTCATTTGACATCTTTGACATTTGCCATCTTGAAATCTGTCATTTTTGACATTTTTCATGGTGACACTTTTCATTTTTGACATTTAGCATTGTGACATTTGTCATTTGACATCTTTGACATTTGCCATCTTGAAATTTGTTATTTTTGACATTTTTCATGGTGACACTTTTCATTTTTGACATTTAGCATTGTGACATTTGTCATTTGACATCTTTGACATTTGCCATCTTGAAATTTGTCATTTTTGACATTTTTAATGGTGACACTTTTCATTTTTGACATTTAGCATTGTGACATTTGTCATTTGACATCTTTGACATTTGTCATCTTGAAATTTGTCATTTTTGACATTTACCATTGTGACATTTGTCATTTGACATCTTGGACATTTGCCATCTTGAAATTTGTCATTTTTGACATTTTTCATGGTGACACTTATCATTTTTGACATTTAGCATTGTGATATTTGTCAGTTTTGACATTTGCCATCTTAAAATTTGTCATTTTTGACATTTTTCATGGTGACACTTTTCATTTTTGACATTTAGCATTGTGACATTTGTCATTTGACATCTTTGACATTTGCCATCTTGAAATTTGTCATTTTTGACATTTTTAATGGTGACACTTTTCATTTTTGACATTTAGCATTGTGACATTTGTCATTTGACATCTTTGACATTTGCCATCTTGAAATTTGTCATTTTTGACATTTTTCATGGTGACACTTTTCATTTTTGACATTTAGCATTGTGACATTTGTCATTTGACATCTTTGATATTTGCCATCTTGAAATTTGTCATTTTTGACATTTTTCATGGTGACACTTTTCATTTTTGACATTTAGCATTGTGACATTTGTCATTTGACATCTTTGACATTTGCCATCTTGAAATTTGTCATTTTTGACATTTTTCATGGTGACCCTTTTCATTTTTGACATTTAGCATTGTGACATTTGTCATTTGACACCTTAGACATTTGCCATCTTGAAATTTGTCATTTTTGACACTTTTCATTTTTGACATTTAGCATTGTGACATTTGTCATTTGACATCTTTGACATTTGCCATCTTGAAATTTGTCATTTTTTACATTTTTCATGGTGACACTTTTCATTTTTGACATTTAGCATTGTGACATTTGTCATTTGACATCTTGGACATTTGCCATTTTGAAATTTGTCATTTTTGACATTTTTCATGGTGACACTTATCATTTTTGACATTTAGCATTGTGACATTTGTCAGTTTTGACATTTGCCATCTTGAAATTTGTCATTTTTGACATTTTTCATGGTGACACTTTTCATTTTTGACATTTAGCATTGTGACATTTGTCATTTGACATCTTTGACATTTGCCATCTTGAAATTTGTCATTTTTACATTTTTCATGGTGACACTTTTCATTTTTGACATTTAGCATTGTGACATTTGTCATTTGACATCTTTGACATTTGCCATCTTGAAATTTGTCATTTTTGACATTTTTCATGGTGACACTTTTCATTTTTGACATTTAGCATTGTGACATTTGTCATTTGACATCTTTGACATTTGCCATCTTGAAATTTGTCATTTTTGACATTTTTCATTGTGACACTTTTTATTTTTGACATTTAGCATTGTGACATTTGTCATTTGACATCTTTGACATTTGCCATCTTGAAATTTGTCATTTTTGACATTTTTCATGGTGACACTTTTCATTTTTGACATTTAGCATTGTGACATTTGTCATTTGACATCTTTGACATTTGCCATCTTGAAATCTGTCATTTTTGACATTTTTCATGGTGACACTTTTCATTTTTGACATTTAGCATTGTGACATTTGTCATTTGACATCTTTGACATTTGCCATCTTGAAATTTGTTATTTTTGACATTTTTCATGGTGACACTTTTCATTTTTGACATTTAGCATTGTGACATTTGTCATTTGACATCTTTGACATTTGCCATCTTGAAATTTGTCATTTTTGACATTTTTAATGGTGACACTTTTCATTTTTGACATTTAGCATTGTGACATTTGTCATTTGACATCTTTGACATTTGTCATCTTGAAATTTGTCATTTTTGACATTTACCATTGTGACATTTGTCATTTGACATCTTGGACATTTGCCATCTTGAAATTTGTCATTTTTGACATTTTTCATGGTGACACTTATCATTTTTGACATTTAGCATTGTGATATTTGTCAGTTTTGACATTTGCCATCTTAAAATTTGTCATTTTTGACATTTTTCATGGTGACACTTTTCATTTTTGACATTTAGCATTGTGACATTTGTCATTTGACATCTTTGACATTTGCCATCTTGAAATTTGTCATTTTTGACATTTTTAATGGTGACACTTTTCATTTTTGACATTTAGCATTGTGACATTTGTCATTTGACATCTTTGACATTTGCCATCTTGAAATTTGTCATTTTTGACATTTTTCATGGTGACACTTTTCATTTTTGACATTTAGCATTGTGACATTTGTCATTTGACATCTTGGACATCTGCCATCTTGAAATTTGTCATTTTTGACATTTTTCATGGTGACACTTATCATTTTTGACATTTAGCATTGTGACATTTGTCAGTTTTGACATTTGCCATATTGAAATTTGTCATTTTTGACATTTTTCATGGTGACACTTTTCATTTTTGACATTTAGCATTGTGACATTTGTCATTTGACATCTTTGACATTTGCCATCTTGAAATTTGTCATTTTTACATTTTTCATGGTGACACTTTTCATTTTTGACATTTAGCATTGTGACATTTGTCATTTGACATCTTTGACATTTGCCATCTTGAAATTTGTCATTTTTGACATTTTTCATGGTGACACTTTTCATTTTTGACATTTAGCATTGTGACATTTGTCATTTGACATCTTTGATATTTGCCATCTTGAAATTTGTCATTTTTGACATTTTTCATGGTGACACTTTTCATTTTTGACATTTAGCATTGTGACATTTGTCATTTGACATCTTTGACATTTGCCATCTTGAAATTTGTCATTTTTGACATTTTTCATGGTGACCCTTTTCATTTTTGACATTTAGCATTGTGACATTTGTCATTTGACACCTTAGACATTTGCCATCTTGAAATTTGTCATTTTTGACACTTTTCATTTTTGACATTTAGCATTGTGACATTTGTCATTTGACATCTTTGACATTTGCCATCTTGAAATTTGTCATTTTTGACATTTTTCATGGTGACACTTTTCATTTTTGACATTTAGCATTGTGACATTTGTCATTTGACATCTTGGACATTTGCCATCGTGAAATTTGTCATTTTTGACATTTTTCATGGTGACACTTATCATTTTTGACATTTAGCATTGTGACATTTGTCAGTTTTGACATTTGCCATCTTGAAATTTGTCATTTTTGACATTTTTCATGGTGACACTTTTCATTTTTGACATTTAGCATTGTGACATTTGTCATTTGACATCTTTGACATTTGCCATCTTGAAATTTGTCATTTTTACATTTTTCATGGTGACACTTTTTATTTTTGACATTTAGCATTGTGACATTTGTCATTTGACATCTTTGACATTTGCCATCTTGAAATTTGTCATTTTTGACATTTTTCATGGTGACACTTTTCATTTTTGACATTTAGCATTGTGACATTTGTCATTTGACATCTTTGACATTTGCCATCTTGAAATTTGTCATTTTTGACATTTTTCATTGTGACACTTTTTATTTTTGACATTTAGCATTGTGACATTTGTCATTTGACATCTTTGACATTTGCCATCTTGAAATTTGTCATTTTTGACATTTTTCATGGTGACACTTTTCATTTTTGACATTTAGCATTGTGACATTTGTCATTTGACATCTTTGACATTTGCCATCTTGAAATTTGTTATTTTTGACATTTTTCATGGTGACACTTTTCATTTTTGACATTTAGCATTGTGACATTTGTCATTTGACATCTTTGACATTTGCCATCTTGAAATTTGTCATTTTTGACATTTTTAATGGTGAAACTTTTCATTTTTGACATTTAGCATTGTGACATTTGTCATTTGACATCTTTGACATTTGTCATCTTGAAATTTGTCATTTTTGACATTTACCATTGTGACATTTGTCATTTGACATCTTGGACATTTGCCATCTTGAAATTTGTCATTTTTGACATTTTTCATGGTGACACTTTTCATTTTTGACATTTAGCATTGTGACATTTGTCATTTGACATCTTTGACATTTGCCATCTTGAAATTTGTCATTTTTACATTTTTCATGGTGACACTTTTCATTTTTGACATTTAGCATTGTGACATTTGTCATTTGACATCTTTGACATTTGCCATCTTGAAATTTGTCATTTTTGACATTTTTCATGGTGACACTTTTCATTTTTGACATTTAGCATTGTGACATTTGTCATTTGACATCTTTGACATTTGCCATCTTGAAATTTGTCATTTTTGACATTTTTCATTGTGACACTTTTTATTTTTGACATTTAGCATTGTGACATTTGTCATTTGACATCTTTGACATTTGCCATCTTGAAATTTGTCATTTTTGACATTTTTCATGGTGACACTTTTCATTTTTGACATTTAGCATTGTGACATTTGTCATTTGACATCTTTGACATTTGCCATCTTGAAATCTGTCATTTTTGACATTTTTCATGGTGACACTTTTCATTTTTGACATTTAGCATTGTGACATTTGTCATTTGACATCTTTGACATTTGCCATCTTGAAATTTGTTATTTTTGACATTTTTCATGGTGACACTTTTCATTTTTGACATTTAGCATTGTGACATTTGTCATTTGACATCTTTGACATTTGCCATCTTGAAATTTGTCATTTTTGACATTTTTAATGGTGACACTTTTCATTTTTGACATTTAGCATTGTGACATTTGTCATTTGACATCTTTGACATTTGTCATCTTGAAATTTGTCATTTTTGACATTTACCATTGTGACATTTGTCATTTGACATCTTGGACATTTGCCATCTTGAAATTTGTCATTTTTGACATTTTTCATGGTGACACTTATCATTTTTGACATTTAGCATTGTGATATTTGTCAGTTTTGACATTTGCCATCTTAAAATTTGTCATTTTTGACATTTTTCATGGTGACACTTTTCATTTTTGACATTTAGCATTGTGACATTTGTCATTTGACATCTTTGACATTTGCCATCTTGAAATTTGTCATTTTTGACATTTTTAATGGTGACACTTTTCATTTTTGACATTTAGCATTGTGACATTTGTCATTTGACATCTTTGACATTTGCCATCTTGAAATTTGTCATTTTTGACATTTTTCATGGTGACACTTTTCATTTTTGACATTTAGCATTGTGACATTTGTCATTTGACATCTTGGACATCTGCCATCTTGAAATTTGTCATTTTTGACATTTTTCATGGTGACACTTATCATTTTTGACATTTAGCATTGTGACATTTGTCAGTTTTGACATTTGCCATATTGAAATTTGTCATTTTTGACATTTTTCATGGTGACACTTTTCATTTTTGACATTTAGCATTGTGACATTTGTCATTTGACATCTTTGACATTTGCCATCTTGAAATTTGTCATTTTTACATTTTTCATGGTGACACTTTTCATTTTTGACATTTAGCATTGTGACATTTGTCATTTGACATCTTTGACATTTGCCATCTTGAAATTTGTCATTTTTGACATTTTTCATGGTGACACTTTTCATTTTTGACATTTAGCATTGTGACATTTGTCATTTGACATCTTTGATATTTGCCATCTTGAAATTTGTCATTTTTGACATTTTTCATGGTGACACTTTTCATTTTTGACATTTAGCATTGTGACATTTGTCATTTGACATCTTTGACATTTGCCATCTTGAAATTTGTCATTTTTGACATTTTTCATGGTGACCCTTTTCATTTTTGACATTTAGCATTGTGACATTTGTCATTTGACACCTTAGACATTTGCCATCTTGAAATTTGTCATTTTTGACACTTTTCATTTTTGACATTTAGCATTGTGACATTTGTCATTTGACATCTTTGACATTTGCCATCTTGAAATTTGTCATTTTTGACATTTTTCATGGTGACACTTTTCATTTTTGACATTTAGCATTGTGACATTTGTCATTTGACATCTTGGACATTTGCCATCGTGAAATTTGTCATTTTTGACATTTTTCATGGTGACACTTATCATTTTTGACATTTAGCATTGTGACATTTGTCAGTTTTGACATTTGCCATCTTGAAATTTGTCATTTTTGACATTTTTCATGGTGACACTTTTCATTTTTGACATTTAGCATTGTGACATTTGTCATTTGACATCTTTGACATTTGCCATCTTGAAATTTGTCATTTTTACATTTTTCATGGTGACACTTTTTATTTTTGACATTTAGCATTGTGACATTTGTCATTTGACATCTTTGACATTTGCCATCTTGAAATTTGTCATTTTTGACATTTTTCATGGTGACACTTTTCATTTTTGACATTTAGCATTGTGACATTTGTCATTTGACATCTTTGACATTTGCCATCTTGAAATTTGTCATTTTTGACATTTTTCATTGTGACACTTTTTATTTTTGACATTTAGCATTGTGACATTTGTCATTTGACATCTTTGACATTTGCCATCTTGAAATTTGTCATTTTTGACATTTTTCATGGTGACACTTTTCATTTTTGACATTTAGCATTGTGACATTTGTCATTTGACATCTTTGACATTTGCCATCTTGAAATTTGTTATTTTTGACATTTTTCATGGTGACACTTTTCATTTTTGACATTTAGCATTGTGACATTTGTCATTTGACATCTTTGACATTTGCCATCTTGAAATTTGTCATTTTTGACATTTTTAATGGTGAAACTTTTCATTTTTGACATTTAGCATTGTGACATTTGTCATTTGACATCTTTGACATTTGTCATCTTGAAATTTGTCATTTTTGACATTTACCATTGTGACATTTGTCATTTGACATCTTGGACATTTGCCATCTTGAAATTTGTCATTTTTGACATTTTTCATGGTGACACTTATCATTTTTGACATTTAGCATTGTGATATTTGTCAGTTTTGACATTTGCCATCTTAAAATTTGTCATTTTTGACATTTTTCATGGTGACACTTTTCATTTTTGACATTTAGCATTGTGACATTTGTCATTTGACATCTTTGACATTTGCCATCTTGAAATTTGTCATTTTTGACATTTTTAATGGTGACACTTTTCATTTTTGACATTTAGCATTGTGACATTTGTCATTTGACATCTTTGACATTTGCCATCTTGAAATTTGTCATTTTTGACATTTGTCATTTGACATCTTCGACATTTGCCATCTTGAAATTTGTCATTTTTGACATTTTTCATGGTGACACTTATCATTTTTGACATTTAGCATTGTGATATTTGACATCTTTGACATTTGCCATCTTGAAATTTGTTATTTTTGACATTTTTCACGGTGACACTTTTCATTTTTGACATTTAGCATTGTGACATTTGTCATTTGACATCTTTGACATTTGCCATCTTGAAATTTGTCATTTTTGACATTTAGCATTGTGACATTTGTCATTTGACATCTTTGACATTTGCCATCTTAAAATTTGTCATTTTTGACATTTTTCATGGTGACACTTTTCATTTTTAACATTTAGCATTGTGACGTTTGTCATTTGACATCTTTGACATTTGCCATCTTGAAATTTGTCATTTTTGACATTTAGCACTGTGACATTTGTCATTTGACATCTTGGACATTTGCCATCTTGAAATTTGTCATTTTTGACATTTTTCATAGTGACACTTTTCATTTTTGATATTTAGCATTGTGACATTTGTCATTTGACATCTTTGACATTTGCCATATTGAAATTTGTCATTTTTGACATTTAGCATTGTGACATTTGTCATTTGACATCTTTGATATTTGCCATCTTGAAATTTGTCATTTTTGATATTTTTCATGGTGACACTTTTCATTCTTGACATTTAGCATTGTGACATTTGTCATTTGACATCTTTGACATTTGGCATCTTGAAATTTGTCATTTTTGACATTTTTCATGGTGACACTTTTCATTTTTGACATTTAGCATTGTGACATTTGTCATTTGACATCTTTGAGATTTGCCATCTTGAAATTTGTCATTTTTTACATTTAGCATTGTGACATTTGTCATTTGACATCTTGGACATTTGCCATCTTGAAATTTGTCATTTTTGACATTTTTTATGGTGACACTTATCATTTTTGACATTTAGCATTGTGACATTTGTCAGTTTTGACATTTGCCATCTTGAAATTTGTCATTTTTGACATTTTTCATGGTGACACTTTTCATTTTTGACATTTAGCATTGTGACATTTGTCATTTGACATCTTTGACATTTGCCATCTAGAAATTTGTTATTTTTGACATTTTTCATGGTGACACTTTTCATTTTTAACATTTAGCATTGTGACATTTGTCATTTGACATCTTGGACATTTGCCATCTTGAAATTTGTCATTTTTGACATTTTTTATGGTGACACTTATCATTTTTGACATTTAGCATTGTGACATTTGTCAGTTTTGACATTTGCCATCTTGAAATTTGTCATTTTTGACATTTTTCATGGTGACACTTTTCATTTTTGGCATTTAGCATTGTGACATTTGTCATTTGACATCTTTGACATTTGCCATCTTGAAATTTGTCATTTTTGACATTTTTCATGGTGACACTTTTCATTTTTGACATTTAGCATTGTCACATTTGTCATTTGACATCTTTGACATTTGCCATCTTGAAATTTGTCATTTTTGACATTTTTCATGGTGACACTTTTCAGTTTTGACATTTAGCATTGTGACATTTGTCATTTGACATCTTTGACATTTGCCATCTTGAAATTTGTCATTTTTGACATTTAGCATTGTGACATTTGTCATTTGACATCTTGGACATTTGCTATCTTGAAATTGGTCATTTTTGACATTTTTCATGGTGACACTTATCATTTTTGACATTTAGCATTGTGACATTTGTCAGTTTTGACATTTGCCATCTTGAAATTTTTCATTTTTGACATTTTTCATGGTGACACTTTTCATTTTTGACATTTAGCATTGTGACATTTGTCATTTGACATCTTTGACATTTGCCATCTTGAAATTTGTTATTTTTGACATTTTTCATGGTGACACTTTTCATTTTTGACATTTAGCATTGTGACATTTGTCATTTGACATCTTTGACATTTTCCATCTTGAAATTTGTCATTTTTGACATTTTTCATGGTGACACTTTTCATTTTTGACATTTAGCATTGTGACATTTGTCATTTGACATCTTTGACATTTGCCATCTTGAAATTTGTCATTTTTGACATTTTTCATGGTGACACTTTTCATTTTTGACATTTAGCATTGTGACATTTGTCATTTGACATCTTTGATATTTGCCATCTTGAAATTTGTCATTTTTGACATTTTTCATGGTGACACTTTTCATTTTTGACATTTAGCATTGTGACATTTGTCATTTGACATCTTTGACATTTGCCATCTTGAAATTTGTCATTTTTGACATTTTTCATGGTGACCCTTTTCATTTTTGACATTTAGCATTGTGACATTTGTCATATTCGACATCTTTGACATTTTCCATTTTAAAATTTGTCATTTTTGACATTTTTCATGGTGACACTTTTCATTTTTGACATTTAGCATTGTGACATTTGTCATTTGACATCTTTGACATTTGCCATCTTGAAATTTGTCATTATTGACATTTTTCATGGGGACACTTTTCATTTTTGACATTTAGCATTGTGAGATTTGTCATTTGACATCTTTGACATTTGCCATCTTGAAATTTGTCATTTTTGACATTTTTCATGGTGACACTTTTCATTTTTGACATTTAGCATTGTGACAATTGTCATTTGACACCTTAGACATTTGCCATCTTGAAATTTGTCATTTTTGACACTTTTCCTTTTTGACATTTAGCATTGTGACATTTGTCATTTGACATCTTTGACATTTGCCATCTTGAAATTTGTCATTTTTGACATTTTTCATGGTGACACTTTTTATTTTTGACATTTAGCATTGTGACATTTGTCATTTGACATCTTGGACATTTGCCATCTTGAAATTTGTCATTTTTGACATTTTTCATGGTGACACTTATCATTTTTGACATTTAGCATTGTGACATTTGTCAGTTTTGACATTTGCCATATTGAAATTTGTCATTTTTGACATTTTTCATGGTGACACTTTTCATTTTTGACATTTAGCATTGTGACATTTGTCATTTGACATCTTTGACATTTGCCATCTTGAAATTTGTCATTTTTACATTTTTCATGGTGACACTTTTCATTTTTGACATTTAGCATTGTGACATTTGTCATTTGACATCTTTGACATTTGCCATCTTGAAATTTGTCATTTTTGACATTTTTCATGGTGACACTTTTCATTTTTGACATTTAGCATTGTGACATTTGTCATTTGACATCTTTGATATTTGCCATCTTGAAATTTGTCATTTTTGACATTTTTCATGGTGACACTTTTCATTTTTGACATTTAGCATTGTGACATTTGTCATTTGACATCTTTGACATTTGCCATCTTGAAATTTGTCATTTTTGACATTTTTCATGGTGACCCTTTTCATTTTTGACATTTAGCATTGTGACATTTGTCATATTCGACATCTTTGACATTTTCCATTTTAAAATTTGTCATTTTTGACATTTTTCATGGTGACACTTTTCATTTTTGACATTTAGCATTGTGACATTTGTCATTTGACATCTTTGACATTTGCCATCTTGAAATTTGTCATTATTGACATTTTTCATGGGGACACTTTTCATTTTTGACATTTAGCATTGTGACATTTGTCATTTGACATCTTTGACATTTGCCATCTTGAAATTTGTCATTTTTAACATTTTTCATGGTGACACTTTTCATTTTTGACATTTAGCATTGTGACATTTGTCATTTGACATCTTTGACATTTGCCATCTTGAAATTTGTCATTTTTGACATTTTTCACGGTGACACTTTTCATTTTTGACATTTAGCATTGTGACATTTGTCATTTCACACCTTAGACATTTGCCATCTTGAAATTTGTCATTTTTGACACTTTTCATTTTTGACATTTAGCATTGTGACATTTGTCATTTGACATCTTTGACATTTGCTATCTTGAAATTTGTCATTTTTGACATTTTTCATGGTGACACTTTTCATTTTTGACATTTAGCATTGTGACATTTGTCATTTGACATCTTGGACATTTGCCATCTTGAAATTTGTCATTTTTGACATTTTTCATGGTGACACTTATCATTTTTGACATTTAGCATTGTGACATTTGTCAGTTTTGACATTTGCCATCTTGAAATTTGTCATTTTTGACATTTTTCATGGTGACACTTTTCATTTTTGACATTTAGCATTGTGACATTTGTCATTTGACATCTTTGACATTTGCCATCTTGAAATTTGTCATTTTTACATTTTTCATGGTGTCACTTTTCATTTTTGACATTTAGCATTGTGACATTTGTCATTTGACATCTTTGACATTTGCCATCTTGAAATTTCTCATTTTTGACATTTTTCATGGTGACACTTTTCATTTTTGACATTTAGCATTGTGACATTTGTCATTTGACATCTTTGACATTTGCCATCTTGAAATTTGTCATTTTTGACATTTTTCATAGTGACACTTTTCATTTTTGACATTTAGCATTGTGACATTTGTCATTTGACATCTTTGACATTTGCCATCTTGAAATTTGTCATTTTTGACATTTTTCATGGTGACACTTTTCATTTTTGACATTTAGCATTGTGACATTTGTCATTTGACATCTTTGACATTTGCCATCTTGAAATTTGTCATTTTTGACATTTTTCATGGTGACACTTTTCATTTTTGACATTTAGCATTGTGACATTTGTCATTTGACATCTTTGACATTTGCCATCTTGAAATTTGTTATTTTTGACATTTTTCATGGTGACACTTTTCATTTTTGACATTTAGCATTGTGACATTTGTCATTTGACATCTTTGACATTTGCCATCTTGAAATTTGTCATTTTTGACATTTTTAATGGTGACACTTTTCATTTTTGACATTTAGCATTGTGACATTTGTCATTTGACATCTTTGACATTTGTCATCTTGAAATTTGTCAGTTTTGACATTTACCATTGTGACATTTGTCATTTGACATCTTGGACATTTGCCATCTTGAAATTTGTCATTTTTGACATTTTTCATGGTGACACTTATCATTTTTGACATTTAGCATTGTGATATTTGTCAGTTTTGACATTTGCCATCTTAAAATTTGTCATTTTTGACATTTTTCATGGTGACACTTTTCATTTTTGACATTTAGCATTGTGACATTTGTCATTTGACATCTTTGACATTTGCCATCTTGAAATTTGTCATTTTTGACATTTTTAATGGTGACACTTTTCATTTTTGACATTTAGCATTGTGACATTTGTCATTTGACATCTTTGACATTTGCCATCTTGAAATTTCTCATTTTTGACATTTTTCATGGTGACACTTTTCATTTTTGACATTTAGCATTGTGACATTTGTCATTTGACATCTTTGACATTTGCCATCTTGAAATTTGTCATTTTTGACATTTTTCATAGTGACACTTTTCATTTTTGACATTTAGCATTGTGACATTTGTCATTTGACATCTTTGACATTTGCCATCTTGAAATTTGTCATTTTTGACATTTTTCATGGTGACACTTTTCATTTTTGACATTTAGCATTGTGACATTTGTCATTTGACATCTTTGACATTTGCCATCTTGAAATTTGTCATTTTTGACATTTTTCATGGTGACACTTTTCATTTTTGACATTTAGCATTGTGACATTTGTCATTTGACATCTTTGACATTTGCCATCTTGAAATTTGTTATTTTTGACATTTTTCATGGTGACACTTTTCATTTTTGACATTTAGCATTGTGACATTTGTCATTTGACATCTTTGACATTTGCCATCTTGAAATTTGTCATTTTTGACATTTTTAATGGTGACACTTTTCATTTTTGACATTTAGCATTGTGACATTTGTCATTTGACATCTTTGACATTTGTCATCTTAAAATTTGTCAGTTTTGACATTTACCATTGTGACATTTGTCATTTGACATCTTGGACATTTGCCATCTTGAAATTTGTCATTTTTGACATTTTTCATGGTGACACTTATCATTTTTGACATTTAGCATTGTGATATTTGTCAGTTTTGACATTTGCCATCTTAAAATTTGTCATTTTTGACATTTTTCATGGTGACACTTTTCATTTTTGACATTTAGCATTGTGACATTTGTCATTTGACATCTTTGATATTTGCCATCTTGAAATTTGTCATTTTTGATATTTTTCATGGTGACACTTTTCATTTTTGACATTTAGCATTGTGACATTTGTCATTTGACATCTTTGACATTTGGCATCTTGAAATTTGTCATTTTTGACATTTTTCATGGTGACACTTTTCATTTTTGACATTTAGCATTGTGACATTTGTCATTTGACATCTTTGAGATTTGCCATCTTGAAATTTGTCATTTTTTACATTTAGCATTGTGACATTTGTCATTTGACATCTTGGACATTTGCCATCTTGAAATTTGTCATTTTTGACATTTTTTATGGTGACACTTATCATTTTTGACATTTAGCATTGTGACATTTGTCAGTTTTGACATTTGCCATCTTGAAATTTGTCATTTTTGACATTTTTCATGGTGACACTTTTCATTTTTGACATTTAGCATTGTGACATTTGTCATTTGACATCTTTGACATTTGCCATCTAGAAATTTGTTATTTTTGACATTTTTCATGGTGACACTTTTCATTTTTAACATTTAGCATTGTGACATTTGTCATTTGACATCTTGGACATTTGCCATCTTGAAATTTGTCATTTTTGACATTTTTCATGGTGACACTTATCATTTTTGACATTTAGCATTGTGACATTTGTCAGTTTTGACATTTGCCATCTTGAAATTTGTCATTTTTGACATTTTTCATGGTGACACTTTTCATTTTTGACATTTAGCATTGTGACATTTGTCATTTGACATCTTTGACATTTGCCATCTTGAAATTTGTCATTTTTGACATTTTTCATGGTGACACTTTTCATTTTTGACATTTAGCATTGTCACATTTGTCATTTGACATCTTTGACATTTGCCATCTTGAAATTTGTCATTTTTGACATTTTTCATGGTGACACTTTTCATTTTTGACATTTAGCATTGTGACATTTGTCATTTGACATCTTTGACATTTGCCATCTTGAAATTTGTCATTTTTGACATTTAGCATTGTGACATTTGTCATTTGACATCTTGGACATTTGCTATCTTGAAATTGGTCATTTTTGACATTTTTCATGGTGACACTTATCATTTTTGACATTTAGCATTGTGACATTTGTCAGTTTTGACATTTGCCATCTTGAAATTTGTCATTTTTGACATTTTTCATGGTGACACTTTTCATTTTTGACATTTAGCATTGTGACATTTGTCATTTGACATCTTTGACATTTGCCATCTTGAAATTTGTTATTTTTGACATTTTTCATGGTGACACTTTTCATTTTTGACATTTAGCATTGTGACATTTGTCATTTGACATCTTTGACATTTGCCATCTTGAAATTTGTCATTTTTGACATTTTTCATGGTGACACTTTTCATTTTTGACATTTAGCATTGTGACATTTGTTATTTGACATCTTTGACATTTGCCATCTTGAAATTTGTCATTTTTGACATTTTTCATGGTGACACTTTTCATTTTTGACATTTAGCATTGTGACATTTGTCATTTGACATCTTTGATATTTGCCATCTTGAAATTTGTCATTTTTGACATTTTTCATGGTGACACTTTTCATTTTTGACATTTAGCATTGTGACATTTGTCATTTGACATCTTTGACATTTGCCATCTTGAAATTTGTCATTTTTGACATTTTTCATGGTGACCCTTTTCATTTTTGACATTTAGCATTGTGACATTTGTCATATTCGACATCTTTGACATTTTCCATTTTAAAATTTGTCATTTTTGACATTTTTCATGGTGACACTTTTCATTTTTGACATTTAGCATTGTGACATTTGTCATTTGACATCTTTGACATTTGCCATCTTGAAATTTGTCATTATTGACATTTTTCATGGGGACACTTTTCATTTTTGACATTTAGCATTGTGAGATTTGTCATTTGACATCTTTGACATTTGCCATCTTGAAATTTGTCATTTTTGACATTTTTCATGGTGACACTTTTCATTTTTGACATTTAGCATTGTGACAATTGTCATTTGACACCTTAGACATTTGCCATCTTGTAATTTGTCATTTTTGACACTTTTCCTTTTTGACATTTAGCATTGTGACATTTGTCATTTGACATCTTTGACATTTGCCATCTTGAAATTTGTCATTTTTGACATTTTTCATGGTGACACTTTTTATTTTTGACATTTAGCATTGTGACATTTGTCATTTGACATCTTGGACATTTGCCATCTTGAAATTTGTCATTTTTGACATTTTTCATGGTGACACTTATCATTTTTGACATTTAGCATTGTGACATTTGTCAGTTTTGACATTTGCCATATTGAAATTTGTCATTTTTGACATTTTTCATGGTGACACTTTTCATTTTTGACATTTAGCATTGTGACATTTGTCATTTGACATCTTTGACATTTGCCATCTTGAAATTTGTCATTTTTACATTTTTCATGGTGACACTTTTCATTTTTGACATTTAGCATTGTGACATTTGTCATTTGACATCTTTGACATTTGCCATCTTGAAATTTGTCATTTTTGACATTTTTCATGGTGACACTTTTCATTTTTGACATTTAGCATTGTGACATTTGTCATTTGACATCTTTGATATTTGCCATCTTGAAATTTGTCATTTTTGACATTTTTCATGGTGACACTTTTCATTTTTGACATTTAGCATTGTGACATTTGTCATTTGACATCTTTGACATTTGCCATCTTGAAATTTGTCATTTTTGACATTTTTCATGGTGACCCTTTTCATTTTTGACATTTAGCATTGTGACATTTGTCATATTTGACATCTTTGACATTTTCCATTTTAAAATTTGTCATTTTTGACATTTTTCATGGTGACACTTTTCATTTTTGACATTTAGCATTGTGACATTTGTCATTTGACATCTTTGACATTTGCCATCTTGAAATTTGTCATTATTGACATTTTTCATAGGGACACTTTTCATTTTTGACATTTAGCATTGTGACATTTGTCATTTGACATCTTTGACATTTGCCATCTTGAAATTTGTCATTTTTGACATTTTTCATGGTGACACTTTTCATTTTTGACATTTAGCATTGTGACATTTGTCATTTGACATCTTTGACATTTGCCATCTTGAAATTTGTCATTTTTGACATTTTTCACGGTGACACTTTTCATTTTTGACATTTAGCATTGTGACATTTGTCATTTGACACCTTAGACATTTGCCATCTTGAAATTTTTCATTTTTGACACTTTTCATTTTTGACATTTAGCATTGTGACATTTGTCATTTGACATCTTTGACATTTGCTATCTTGAAATTTGTCATTTTTGACATTTTTCATGGTGACACTTTTCATTTTTGACATTTAGCATTGTGACATTTGTCATTTGACATCTTGGACATTTGCCATCTTGAAATTTGTCATTTTTGACATTTTTCATGGTGACACTTATTATTTTTGACATTTAGCATTGTGACATTTGTCAGTTTTGACATTTGCCATCTTGAAATTTGTCATTTTTGACATTTTTCATGGTGACACTTTTCATTTTTGACATTTAGCATTGTGACATTTGTCATTTGACATCTTTGACATTTGCCATCTTGAAATTTGTCATTTTTACATTTTTCATGGTGACACTTTTCATTTTTGACATTTAGCATTGTGACATTTGTCATTTGACATCTTTGACATTTGCCATCTTGAAATTTCTCATTTTTGACATTTTTCATGGTGACACTTTTCATTTTTGACATTTAGCATTGTGACATTTGTCATTTGACATCTTTGACATTTGCCATCTTGAAATTAGTCATTTTTGACATTTTTCATAGTGACACTTTTCATTTTTGACATTTAGCATTGTGACATTTGTCATTTGACATCTTTGACATTTGCCATCTTGAAATTTGTCATTTTTGACATTTTTCATGGTGACACTTTTCATTTTTGACATTTAGCATTGTGACATTTGTCATTTGACATCTTTGACATTTGCCATCTTGAAATTTGTCATTTTTGACATTTTTCATGGTGACACTTTTCATTTTTGACATTTAGCATTGTGACATTTGTCATTTGACATCTTTGACATTTGCCATCTTGAAATTTGTTATTTTTGACATTTTTCATGGTGACACTTTTCATTTTTGACATTTAGCATTGTGACATTTGTCATTTGACATCTTTGACATTTGCCATCTTGAAATTTGTCATTTTTGACATTTTTAATGGTGACACTTTTCATTTTTGACATTTAGCATTGTGACATTTGTCATTTGACATCTTTGACATTTGTCATCTTGAAATTTGTCAGTTTTGACATTTACCATTGTGACATTTGTCATTTGACATCTTGGACATTTGCCATCTTGAAATTTGTCATTTTTGACATTTTTCATGGTGACACTTATCATTTTTGACATTTAGCATTGTGATATTTGTCAGTTTTGACATTTGCCATCTTAAAATTTGTCATTTTTGACATTTTTCATGGTAACACTTTTCATTTTTGACATTTAGCATTGTGACATTTGTCATTTGACATCTTTGACATTTGCCATCTTGAAATTTGTCATTTTTGACATTCTTAATGGTGACACTTTTCATTTTTGACATTTAGCATTGTGACATTTGTCATTTGACATCTTTGACATTTGCCATCTTGAAATTTGTCATTTTTGACATTTACCATTGTGACATTTGTCATTTGACATCTTCGACATTTGCCATCTTGAAATTTGTCATTTTTGACATTTTTCATGGTGACACTTATCATTTTTGACATTTAGCATTGTGATATTTGACATCTTTGACATTTGCCATCTTGAAATTTGTTATTTTTGACATTTTTCACGGTGACACTTTTCATTTTTGACATTTAGCATTGTGACATTTGTCATTTGACATCTTTGACATTTGCCATCTTGAAATTTGTCATTTTTGACATTTAGCATTGTGACATTTGTCATTTGACATCTTTGACATTTGCCATCTTAAAATTTGTCATTTTTGACATTTTTCATGGTGACACTTTTCATTTTTAACATTTAGCATTGTGACGTTTGTCATTTGACATCTTTGACATTTGCCATCTTGAAATTTGTCATTTTTGACATTTAGCATTGTGACATTTTTTTTTGACATCTTGGACATTTGCCATCTTGAAATTTGTCATTTTTGACATTTTTCATGGTGACACTTTTTATTTTTGATATTTAGCATTGTGACATTTGTCATTTGACATCTTTGACATTTGCCATATTGAAATTTGTCATTTTTGACATTTAGCATTGTGACATTTGTCATTTGACATCTTTGATATTTGCCATCTTGAAATTTGTCATTTTTGACATTTTTCATGGTGACACTTTTCATTTTTGACATTTAGCATTGTGACATTTGTCATTTGACATCTTTGACATTTGCCATCTTGAAATTTGTCATTTTTGACATTTTTCATGGTGACACTTTTCATTTTTGACATTTAGCATTGTGACATTTGTCATTTGACATCTTTGAGATTTGCCATCTTGAAATTTGTCATTTTTTACATTTAGCATTGTGACATTTGTCATTTGACATCTTGGACATTTGCCATCTTGAAATTTGTCATTTTTGACATTTTTTATGGTGACACTTATCATTTTTGACATTTAGCATTGTGACATTTGTCAGTTTTGACATTTGCCATCTTGAAATTTGTCATTTTTGACATTTTTCATGGTGACACTTTTCATTTTTGACATTTAGCATTGTGACATTTGTCATTTGACATCTTTGACATTTGCCATCTAGAAATTTGTTATTTTTGACATTTTTCATGGTGACACTTTTCATTTTTAACATTTAGCATTGTGACATTTGTCATTTGACATCTTGGACATTTGCCATCTTGAAATTTGTCATTTTTGACATTTTTCATGGTGACACTTATCATTTTTGACATTTAGCATTGTGACATTTGTCAGTTTTGACATTTGCCATCTTGAAATTTGTCATTTTTGACATTTTTCATGGTGACACTTTTCATTTTTGACATTTAGCATTGTGACATTTGTCATTTGACATCTTTGACATTTGCCATCTTGAAATTTGTCATTTTTGACATTTTTCATGGTGACACTTTTCATTTTTGACATTTAGCATTGTCACATTTGTCATTTGACATCTTTGACATTTGCCATCTTGAAATTTGTCATTTTTGACATTTTTCATGGTGACACTTTTCATTTTTGACATTTAGCATTGTGACATTTGTCATTTGACATCTTTGACATTTGCCATCTTGAAATTTGTCATTTTTGACATTTAGCATTGTGACATTTGTCAGTTGACATCTTGGACATTTGCTATCTTGAAATTTGTCATTTTTGACATTTTTCATGGTGACACTTATCATTTTTGACATTTAGCATTGTGACATTTGTCAGTTTTGACATTTGCCATCTTGAAATTTGTCATTTTTGACATTTTTCATGGTGACACTTTTCATTTTTGACATTTAGCATTGTGACATTTGTCATTTGACATCTTTGACATTTGCCATCTTGAAATTTGTTATTTTTGACATTTTTCATGGTGACACTTTTCATTTTTGATATTTAG
This sequence comes from Altica lythri, assembly GCA_964028335.1. Classification (NCBI taxonomy): domain Eukaryota; kingdom Metazoa; phylum Arthropoda; class Insecta; order Coleoptera; family Chrysomelidae; genus Altica; species Altica lythri. The sequence goes on along the minus strand of OZ034800.1, from coordinate 7,327,806 downwards.
CATTGTGACATTTGTCATTTGACATCTTTGACATTTGCCATCTTGAAATTTGTCATTTTTGACATTTTTCATGGTGACACCTTTCATTTTTGACATTTAGCATTGTGACATTTGTCATTTGACATCTTTGACATTTGCCATCTTGAAATTTGTCATTTTTGACATTTTTCATGGTGACACTTTTCATTTTTGACATTTAGCATTGTGACATTTGTCATTTGACATCTTTGATATTTGCCATCTTGAAATTTGTCATTTTTGACATTTTTCATGGTGACACTTATCATTTTTGACATTTAGCATTGTGATATTTGACATCTTTGACATTTGCCATCTTGAAATTTGTTATTTTTGACATTTTTCACGGTGACACTTTTCATTTTTGACATTTAGCATTGTGACATTTGTCATTTGACATCTTTGACATTTGCCATCTTGAAATTTGTCATTTTTGACATTTAGCATTGTGACATTTGTCATTTGACATCTTTGACATTTGCCATCTTAAAATTTGTCATTTTTGACATTTTTCATGGTGACACTTTTCATTTTTAACATTTAGCATTGTGACGTTTGTCATTTGACATCTTTGACATTTGCCATCTTGAAATTTGTCATTTTTGACATTTAGCATTGTGACATTTTTCATTTGACATCTTGGACATTTGCCATCTTGAAATTTGTCATTTTTGACATTTTTCATGGTGACACTTTTTATTTTTGATATTTAGCATTGTGACATTTGTCATTTGACATCTTTGACATTTGCCATATTGAAATTTGTCATTTTTGACATTTAGCATTGTGACATTTGTCATTTGACATCTTTGATATTTGCCATCTTGAAATTTGTCATTTTTGACATTTTTCATGGTGACACTTATCATTTTTGACATTTAGCATTGTGATATTTGACATCTTTGACATTTGCCATCTTGAAATTTGTTATTTTTGACATTTTTCACGGTGACACTTTTCATTTTTGACATTTAGCATTGTGACATTTGTCATTTGACATCTTTGACATTTGCCATCTTGAAATTTGTCATTTTTGACATTTAGCATTGTGACATTTGTCATTTGACATCTTTGACATTTGCCATCTTAAAATTTGTCATTTTTGACATTTTTCATGGTGACACTTTTCATTTTTAACATTTAGCATTGTGACGTTTGTCATTTGACATCTTTGACATTTGCCATCTTGAAATTTGTCATTTTTGACATTTAGCATTGTGACATTTTTTATTTGACATCTTGGACATTTGCCATCTTGAAATTTGTCATTTTTGACATTTTTCATGGTGACACTTTTTATTTTTGATATTTATCATTGTGACATTTGTCATTTGACATCTTTGACATTTGCCATATTGAAATTTGTCATTTTTGACATTTAGCATTGTGACATTTGTCATTTGACATCTTTGATATTTGCCATCTTGAAATTTGTCATTTTTGACATTTTTCATGGTGACACTTTTCATTTTTGACATTTAGCATTGTGACATTTGTCATTTGACATCTTTGACATTTGCCATCTTGAAATTTGTCATTTTTGACATTTTTCATGGTGACACTTTTCATTTTTGACATTTAGCATTGTGACATTTGTCATTTGACATCTTTGAGATTTGCCATCTTGAAATTTGTCATTTTTTACATTTAGCATTGTGACATTTGTCATTTGACATCTTGGACATTTGCCATCTTGAAATTTGTCATTTTTGACATTTTTTATGGTGACACTTATCATTTTTGACATTTAGCATTGTGACATTTGTCAGTTTTGACATTTGCCATCTTGAAATTTGTCATTTTTGACATTTTTCATGGTGACACTTTTCATTTTTGACATTTAGCATTGTGACATTTGTCATTTGACATCTTTGACATTTGCCATCTAGAAATTTGTTATTTTTGACATTTTTCATGGTGACACTTTTCATTTTTAACATTTAGCATTGTGACATTTGTCATTTGACATCTTGGACATTTGCCATCTTGAAATTTGTCATTTTTGACATTTTTCATGGTGACACTTATCATTTTTGACATTTAGCATTGTGACATTTGTCAGTTTTGACATTTGCCATCTTGAAATTTGTCATTTTTGACATTTTTCATGGTGACACTTTTCATTTTTGACATTTAGCATTGTGACATTTGTCATTTGACATCTTTGACATTTGCCATCTTGAAATTTGTCATTTTTGACATTTTTCATGGTGACACTTTTCATTTTTGACATTTAGCATTGTCACATTTGTCATTTGACATCTTTGACATTTGCCATCTTGAAATTTGTCATTTTTGACATTTTTCATGGTGACACTTTTCATTTTTGACATTTAGCATTGTGACATTTGTCATTTGACATCTTTGACATTTGCCATCTTGAAATTTGTCATTTTTGACATTTAGCATTGTGACATTTGTCAGTTGACATCTTGGACATTTGCTATCTTGAAATTTGTCATTTTTGACATTTTTCATGGTGACACTTATCATTTTTGACATTTAGCATTGTGACATTTGTCAGTTTTGACATTTGCCATCTTGAAATTTGTCATTTTTGACATTTTTCATGGTGACACTTTTCATTTTTGACATTTAGCATTGTGACATTTGTCATTTGACATCTTTGACATTTGCCATCTTGAAATTTGTTATTTTTGACATTTTTCATGGTGACACTTTTCATTTTTGATATTTAGCATTGTGACATTTGTCATTTGACATCTTTGACATTTGCCATCTTGAAATTTGTCATTTTTGACATTTTTCATCGTGACACTTTTCATTTTTGACATTTAGCATTGTGACATTTGTCATTTGACATCTTTGACATTTGCCATCTTGAAATTTGTCATTTTTGACATTTTTCATGGTGACACTTTTCATTTTTGACATTTAGCATTGTGACATTTGTCATTTGACATCTTTGATATTTGCCATCTTGAAATTTGTCATTTTTGACATTTTTCATGGTGACACTTTTCATTTTTGACATTTAGCATTGTGACATTTGTCATTTGACATCTTTGACATTTGCCATCTTGAAATTTGTCATTTTTGACATTTTTCATGGTGACCCTTTTTATTTTTGACATTTAGCATTGTGACATTTGTCATATTCGACATCTTTGACATTTTCCATTTTAAAATTTGTCATTTTTGACATTTTTCATGGTGACACTTTTCATTTTTGACATTTAGCATTGTGACATTTGTCATTTGACATCTTTGACATTTGCCATCTTGAAATTTGTCATTATTGACATTTTTCATGGGGACACTTTTCATTTTTGACATTTAGCATTGTGACATTTGTCATTTGACATCTTTGACATTTGCCATCTTGAAATTTGTCATTTTTGACATTTTTCATGGTGACACTTTTCATTTTTGACATTTAGCATTGTGACATTTGTCATTTGACATCTTTGACATTTGCCATCTTGAAATTTGTCATTTTTGACATTTTTCACGGTGACACTTTTCATTTTTGACATTTAGCATTGTGACATTTGTCATTTGACACCTTAGACATTTGCCATCTTGAAATTTGTCATTTTTGACACTTTTCCTTTTTGACATTTAGCATTGTGACATTTGTCATTTGACATCTTTGACATTTGCCATCTTGAAATTTGTCATTTTTGACATATTTTATGGTGACACTTTTCATTTTTGACATTTAGCATTGTGACATTTGTCATTTGACATCTTGGACATTTGCCATCTTGAAATTTGTCTTTTGTGACATTTTTCATGGTGACACTTATCATTTTTGACATTTAGCATTGTGACATTTGTCAGTTTTGACATTTGCCATATTGAAATTTGTCATTTTTGACATTTTTCATGGTGACACTTTTCATTTTTGACATTTAGCATTGTGACATTTGTCATTTGACATCTTTGACATTTGCCATCTTGACATTTGTCATTTTTACATTTTTCATGGTGACACTTTTCATTTTTGACATTTAGCATTGTGACATTTGTCATTTGACATCTTTGACATTTGCCATCTTGAAATTTGTCATTTTTGACATTTTTCATGGTGACACTTTTCATTTTTGACATTTAGCATTGTGACATTTGTCATTTGACATCTTTGACATTTGCCATCTTGAAATTTGTCATTTTTGACATTTTTCATAGTGACACTTTTCATTTTTGACATTTAGCATTGTGACATTTGTCATTTGACATTTGTCATCTTGAAATATGTTATTTTTGACATTTTTCATGGTGACACTTTTCATTTTTGACATTTAGCATTGTGACATTTGTCATTTGACATCTCTGACATTTGCCATCTTAAAATTTGTCATTTTTGACATTTTTCATGGTGACACTTTTTATTTTTGACATTTAGCATTGTGACATTTGTCATTTGACATTTGTCATCTTGAAATATGTTATTTTTGACATTTTTCATGGTGACACTTTTCATTTTTGACATTTAGCATTGTGACATTTGTCATTTGACATCTCTGACATTTGCCATCTTAAAATTTGTCATTTTTGACATTTTTCATGGTGACACTTTTCATTTTTAACATTTAGCATTGTGACATTTGTCATTTGACATCTTGGACATTTGCCATCTTGAAATTTGTCATTTTTGACATTTTTCATGGTGACACTTATCATTTTTGACATTTAGCATTGTGACATTTGTCAGTTTTGACATTTGCCATCTTGAAATTTGTCATTTTTGACATTTTTCATGGTGACACTTTTCATTTTTGACATTTAGCATTGTGACATTTGTCATTTGACATCTTTGACATTTGCCATCTTGAAATTTGTCATTTTTGACATTTTTCATGGTGACACTTTTCATTTTTGACATTTAGCATTGTCACATTTGTCATTTGACATCTTTGACATTTGCCATCTTGAAATTTGTCATTTTTGACATTTTTCATGGTGACACTTTTCATTTTTGACATTTAGCATTGTGACATTTGTCATTTGACATCTTTGACGTTTGCCATCTTGAAATTTGTCATTTTTGACATTTAGCATTGTGACATTTGTCAGTTGACATCTTGGACATTTGCTATCTTGAAATTTGTCATTTTTGACATTTTTCATGGTGACACTTATCATTTTTGACATTTAGCATTGTGACATTTGTCAGTTTTGACATTTGCCATCTTGAAATTTGTCATTTTTGACATTTTTCATGGTGACACTTTTCATTTTTGACATTTAGCATTGTGACATTTGTCATTTGACATCTTTGACATTTGCCATCTTGAAATTTGTTATTTTTGACATTTTTCATGGTGACACTTTTCATTTTTGACATTTAGCATTGTGACATTTGTCATTTGACATCTTTGACATTTGCCATCTTGAAATTTGTCATTTTTGACATTTTTCATGGTGACACTTTTCATTTTTGACATTTAGCATTGTGACATTTGTCATTTGACATCTTTGACATTTGCCATCTTGAAATTTGTCATTTTTGACATTTTTCATGGTGACACTTTTCATTTTTGACATTTAGCATTGTGACATTTGTCATTTGACATCTTTGATATTTGCCATCTTGAAATTTGTCATTTTTGACATTTTTCATGGTGACACTTTTCATTTTTGACATTTAGCATTGTGACATTTGTCATTTGACATCTTTGACATTTGCCATCTTGAAATTTGTCATTTTTGACATTTTTCATGGTGACCCTTTTTATTTTTGACATTTAGCATTGTGACATTTTGTCATATTCGACATCTTTGACATTTTCCATTTTAAAATTTGTCATTTTTGACATTTTTCATGGTGACACTTTTCATTTTTGACATTTAGCATTGTGACATTTGTCATTTGACATCTTTGACATTTGCCATCTTGAAATTTGTCATTATTGACATTTTTCATGGGGACACTTTTCATTTTTGACATTTAGCATTGTGACATTTGTCATTTGACATCTTTGACATTTGCCATTTTGAAATTTGTCATTTTTGACATTTTTCATGGTGACACTTTTCATTTTTGACATTTAGCATTGTGACATTTGTCATTTGACATCTTTGACATTTGCCATCTTGAAATTTGTCATTTTTGACATTTTTCATGGTGACACTTTTCATTTTTGACATTTAGCATTGTGACATTTGTCATTTGACACCTTAGACATTTGCCATCTTGAAATTTGTCATTTTTGACACTTTTCCTTTTTGACATTTAGCATTGTGACATTTGTCATTTGACATCTTTGACATTTGCCATCTTGAAATTTGTCATTTTTGACATATTTTATGGTGACACTTTTCATTTTTGACATTTAGCATTGTGACATTTGTCATTTGACATCTTGGACATTTGCCATCTTGAAATTTGTCATTTTTGACATTTTTCATGGTGACACTTATCATTTTTGACATTTAGCATTGTGACATTTGTCAGTTTTGACATTTGCCATATTGAAATTTGTCATTTTTGACATTTTTCATGGTGACACTTTTCATTTTTGACATTTAGCATTGTGACATTTGTCATTTGACATCTTTGACATTTGCCATCTTGACATTTTTAATTTTTACATTTTTCATGGTGACACTTTTCATTTTTGACATTTAGCATTGTGACATTTGTCATTTGACATCTTTGACATTTGCCATCTTGAAATTTGTCATTTTTGACATTTTTCATGGTGACACTTTTCATTTTTGACATTTAGCATTGTGACATTTGTCATTTGACATCTTTGATATTTGCCATCTTGAAATTTGTCATTTTTGACATTTTTCATGGTGACACTTTTCATTTTTGACATTTAGCATTGTTACATTTGTCATTTGACATCTTTGACATTTGCCATCTTGAAATTTGTCATTTTTGACATTTTTCATGGTGACCCTTTTCATTTTTGACATTTAGCATTGTGACATTTGTCATCTTCGACATCTTTGACATTTTCCATTTTAAAATTTGTCATTTTTGACATTTTTCATGGTGACACTTTTCATTTTTGACATTTAGCATTGTGACATTTGTCATTTGACATCTTTGACATTTGCCATCTTGAAATTTGTCATTATTGACATTTTTTATGGGGACACTTTTCATTTTTGACATTTAGCATTGTGAGATTTGTCATTTGACATCTTTGACATTTGCCATCTTGAAATTTGTCATTTTTGACATTTTTCATGGTGACACTTTTCATTTTTGACATTTAGCATTGTGACATTTGTCATTTGACACCTTAGACATTTGCCATCTTGAAATTTGTCATTTTTGACACTTTTCCTTTTTGACATTTAGCATTGTGACATTTGACATTTGCCATCTTGAAATTTGTCATTTTTGACATTTTTCATGGTGACACTTTTCATTTTTGACATTTAGCATTGTGACATTTGTCATTTGACATCTTGGACATTTGCCATCTTGAAATTTGTCATTTTTGACATTTTTCATGGTGACACTTATCATTTTTGACATTTAGCATTGTGACATTTGTCAGTTTTGACATTTGCCATATTGAAATTTGTCATTTTTGACATTTTTCATGGTGACACTTTTCATTTTTGACATTTAGCATTGTGACATTTGTCATTTGACATCTTTGACATTTGCCATCTTGAAATTTGTCATTTTTACATTTTTCATGGTGACACTTTTCATTTTTGACATTTAGCATTGTGACATTTGTCATTTGACATCTTTGACATTTGCCATCTTGAAATTTGTCATTTTTGACATTTTTCATGGTGACACTTTTCATTTTTGACATTTAGCATTGTGACATTTGTCATTTGACATCTTTAATATTTGCCATCTTGAAATTTGTCATTTTTGACATTTTTCATGGTGACACTTTTCATTTTTGACATTTAGCATTGTGACATTTGTCATTTGACATCTTTGACATTTGCCATCTTGAAATTTGTCATTTTTGACATTTTTCATGGTGACCCTTTTCATTTTTGACATTTAGCATTGTGACATTTGTCATATTCGACATCTTTGACATTTTCCATTTTAAAATTTGTCATTTTTGACATTTTTCATGGTGACACTTTTCATTTTTGACATTTAGCATTGTGACATTTGTCATTTGACATCTTTGACATTTGCCATCTTGAAATTTGTCATTATTGACATTTTTCATGGGGACACTTTTCATTTTTGACATTTAGCATTGTGACATTTGTCATTTGACATCTTTGACATTTGCCATCTTGAAATTTGTCATTTTTGACATTTTTCATGGTGACACTTTTCATTTTTGACATTTAGCATTGTGACATTTGTCATTTGACATCTTTGACATTTGCCATCTTGAAATTTGTCATTTTTGACATTTTTCACGGTGACACTTTTCATTTTTGACATTTAGCATTGTGACATTTGTCATTTGACACCTTAGACATTTGCCATCTTGAAATTTGTCATTTTTGGCACTTTTCATTTTTGACATTTAGCATTGTGACATTTGTCATTTGACATCTTTGACATTTGCCATCTTGAAATTTGTCATTTTTGACATTTTTCATGGTGACACTTTTCATTTTTGACATTTAGCATTGTGACATTTGTCATTTGACATCTTGGACATTTGCCATCTTGAAATTTGTCATTTTTGACATTTTTCATGGTGACACTTATCATTTTTGACATTTAGCATTGTGACATTTGTCAGTTTTGACATTTGCCATCTTGAAATTTGTCATTTTTGACATTTTTCATGGTGACACTTTTCATTTTTGACATTTAGCATTGTGACATTTGTCATTTGACATCTTTGACATTTGCCATCTTGAAATTTGTCATTTTTACATTTTTCATGGTGACACTTTTCATTTTTGACATTTAGCATTGTGACATTTGTCATTTGACATCTTTGACATTTGCCATCTTGAAATTTGTCATTTTTGACATTTTTCATGGTGACACTTTTCATTTTTGACATTTAGCATTGTGACATTTGTCATTTGACATCTTTGACATTTGCCATCTTGAAAATTGTCATTTTTGACATTTTTCATAGTGACACTTTTCATTTTTGACATTTAGCATTGTGACATTTGTCATTTGACATCTTTGACATTTGCCATCTTGAAATTTGTCATTTTTGACATTTTTCATGGTGACACTTTTCATTTTTGACATTTAGCATTGTGACATTTGTCATTTGACATCTTTGACATTTGCCATCTTGAAATTTGTCATTTTTGACATTTTTCATGGTGACACTTTTCATTTTTGACATTTAGCATTGTGACATTTGTCATTTGACATCTTTGACATTTGCCATCTTGAAATTTGTTATTTTTGACATTTTTCATGGTGACACTTTTCATTTTTGACATTTAGCATTGTGACATTTGTCATTTGACATCTTTGACATTTGCCATCTTAAAATTTGTCATTTTTGACATTTTTAATGGTGACACTTTTCATTTTTGACATTTAGCATTGTGACATTTGTCATTTGACATCTTTGACATTTGTCATCTTGAAATTTGTCATTTTTGACATTTACCATTGTGACATTTGTCATTTGACATCTTGGACATTTGCCATCTTGAAATTTGTCATTTTTGACATTTTTCATGGTGACACTTATCATTTTTGACATTTAGCATTGTGATATTTGTCAGTTTTGACATTTGCCATCTTAAAATTTGTCATTTTTGACATTTTTCATGGTGACACTTTTCATTTTTGACATTAAGCATTGTGACATTTGTCATTTGACATCTTTGACATTTGCCATCTTGAAATTTGTCATTTTTGACATTTTTAATGGTGACACTTTTCATTTTTGACATTTAGCATTGTGACATTTGTCATTTGACATCTTTGACATTTGCCATCTTGAAATTTGTCATTTTTGACATTTACCATTGTGACATTTGTCATTTGACATCTTCGACATTTGCCATCTTGAAATTTGTCATTTTTGACATTTTTCATGGTGACACTTATCATTTTTGACATTTAGCATTGTGATATTTGACATCTTTGACATTTGCCATCTTGAAATTTGTTATTTTTGACATTTTTCACGGTGACACTTTTCATTTTTGACATTTAGCATTGTGACATTTGTCATTTGACATCTTTGACATTTGCCATCTTGAAATTTGTCATTTTTGACATTTAGCATTGTGACATTTGTCATTTGACATCTTTGACATTTGCCATCTTAAAATTTGTCATTTTTGACATTTTTCATGGTGACACTTTTCATTTTTAACATTTAGCATTGTGACGTTTGTCATTTGACATCTTTGACATTTGCCATCTTGAAATTTGTCATTTTTGACATTTAGCATTGTGACATTTTTCATTTGACATCTTGGACATTTGCCATCTTGAAATTTGTCATTTTTGACATTTTTCATGGTGACACTTTTCATTTTTGATATTTAGCATTGTGACATTTGTCATTTGACATCTTTGACATTTGCCATATTGAAATTTGTCATTTTTGACATTTAGCATTGTGACATTTGTCATTTGACATCTTTGATATTTGCCATCTTGAAATTTGTCATTTTTGACATTTTTCATGGTGACACTTTTCATTTTTGACATTTAGCATTGTGACATTTGTCATTTGACATCTTTGACATTTGCCATCTTGAAATTTGTCATTTTTGACATTTTTCATGGTGACACTTTTCATTTTTGACATTTAGCATTGTGACATTTGTCATTTGACATCTTTGAGATTTGCCATCTTGAAATTTGTCATTTTTTACATTTAGCATTGTGACATTTGTCATTTGACATCTTGGACATTTGCCATCTTGAAATTTGTCATTTTTGACATTTTTTATGGTGACACTTATTATTTTTGACATTTAGCATTGTGACATTTGTCAGTTTTGACATTTGCCATCTTGAAATTTGTCATTTTTGACATTTTTCATGGTGACACTTTTCATTTTTGACATTTAGCATTGTGACATTTGTCATTTGACATCTTTGACATTTGCCATCTAGAAATTTGTTAGTTTTGACATTTTTCATGGTGACACTTTTCATTTTTAACATTTAGCATTGTGACATTTGTCATTTGACATCTTGGACATTTGCCATCTTGAAATTTGTCATTTTTGACATTTTTCATGGTGACACTTATCATTTTTGACATTTAGCATTGTGACATTTGTCAGTTTTGACATTTGCCATCTTGAAATTTGTCATTTTTGACATTTTTCATGGTGACACTTTTCATTTTTGACATTTAGCATTGTGACATTTGTCATTTGACATCTTTGACATTTGCCATCTTGAAATTTGTCATTTTTGACATTTTTCATGGTGACACTTTTCATTTTTGACATTTAGCATTGTCACATTTGTCATTTGACATCTTTGACATTTGCCATCTTGAAATTTGTCATTTTTGACATTTTTCATGGTGACACTTTTCATTTTTGACATTTAGCATTGTGACATTTGTCATTTGACATCATTGACATTTGCTATCTTGAAATTTGTCATTTTTAACATTTTTCATTTTGACACTTTTCATTTTTGACATTTAGCATTGTGACATTTGTCATTTGACATCTTTGACATTTGCCATCTTGAAATTTGTCATTTTTGACATTTAGCATTGTGACATTTGTCATTTGACATCTTTGACATTTGCCATCTTGTAATTTGTCATTTTTGACATTTTTCATGGTGACACTTTTCATTTTTGACATTTAGCATTGTGACATTTGTCATTTGACATCTTTGACATTTGCCATCTTGAAATTTGTTATTTTTGACATTTTTCAAGGTGACACTTTTCATTTTTGACATTTAGCATTGTGACATTTGTCATTTGACATCTTTGACATTTGCCATCTTGAAATTTGTCATTTTTGACATTTTTCATGGTGACACTTTTCATTTTTGACATTTAGCATTGTGACATTTGTCATTTGACATCTTTGACATTTTCCATCTTAAAATTTGTCATTTTTGACATTTAGCATTGTGACATTTGTCATTTGACATCTTGGACATTTGCCATCTTGAAATTTGTCATTTTTGACATTTTTCATGGTGACACTTATCATTTTTGACATTTAGCATTGTGACATTTGTCAGTTTTGACATTTGCCATCTTGAAATTTGTCATTTTTGACATTTTTTATGGTGACACTTTTCATTTTTGACATTTAGCATTGTGACATTTGTCATTTGACATCTTTGACATTTGCCATCTTGAAATTTGTTATTTTTGACATTTTTCATGGTGACACTTTTTATTTTTGACATTTAGCATTGTGACATTTGTCATTTGACATCTTTGACATTTGCCATCTTGAAATTTGTCATTTTAGACATTTTTCATGGTGAAACTTTTCATTTTGGACATTTAGCATTGTGACATTTGTCATTTGACATCTTTGACATTTGCCATCTTGAAATTTGTCATTTTTGATATTTTTCATGGTGACACTTTTCATTTTTGACATTTAGCATTGTGACATTTGTCATTTGACATCTTTGACATTTGCCATCTTAAAATTTGTCATTTTTGACATTTAGCATTGTGACATTTGTCATTTGACATCTTTGATATTTGCCATCTTGAAATTGGTCATTTTTGACATTTTTCATGGTGACACTTTTCATTTTTGACATTTAGCATTGTGACATTTGTCATTTGACATCATTGACATTTGCCATCTTGAAATTTGTCATTTTTGATATTTTTCATGGTGACACTTTTCATTTTTGACATTTAGCATTGTGACATTTGTCATTTGACATTTTTGACATTTGCCATCTTGAAATTTGTCATTTTTGACATTTAGCATTGTGACATTTGTCATTTGACATCTTGGACATTTGCCATCTTAAAATTTGTCATTTTTGACATTTTTCATGGTGACACTTATCATTTTTGACATTTAGCATTGTGACATTTGTCAGTTTTGACATTTGCCATCTTGAAATTTGTCATTTTTGACATTTTTCATGGTGACACTTTTTATTTTTGACATTTAGCATTGTGACATTTGTCATTTGACATCTTTGACATTTGCTATCTTAAAATTTGTTATTTTTGACATTTTTCATGGTGACACTTTTCATTTTTGACATTTAGCATTGTGACATTTGTCATTTGACATCTTTGACATTTGCCATCTTGAAATTTGTCATTTTTGACATTTTTCATGGTGACACTTTTCATTTTTGACATTTAGCATTGTGATATTTGTCATTTGACATCTTTGACATTTGTCATCTTGAAATTTGTTATTTTTGACATTTTTCATGGTGACACTTTTCATTTTTGACATTTAGCATTGTGACATTTGTCATTTGACATCTTTGACATTTGCCATCTTGAAATTTGTCATTTTTGACATTTTTCATGGTGACACTTTTCATTTTTGACATTTAGCATTGTGACATTTGTCATTTGACATCTTTGACATTTGCCATCTTGAAATTTGTCATTTTTGACATTTGGCATTGTGACATTTGTCATTTGACATCTTTGACATTTGCCATCTTGTAATTTGTCATTTTTGACATTTTTCATGGTGACACTTTTCATTTTTGACATTTAGCATTGTGACATTTGTCATTTGACATCTTTGACATTTGCCATCTTGAAATTTGTTATTTTTGACATTTTTCAACGTGACACTTTTCATTTTTGACATTTAGCATTGTGACATTTGTCATTTGACATCTTTGACATTTGCCATCTTGAAATTTGTCATTTTTGACATTTTTCATGGTGACACTTTTCATTTTTGACATTTAGCATTGTGACATTTGTCATTTGACATCTTTGACATTTTCCATCTTGAAATTTGTCATTTTTGACATTTAGCATTGTGACATTTGTCATTTGACATCTTGGACATTTGCCATCTTGAAATTTGTCATTTTTGACATTTTTCATGGTGACACTTATCATTTTTGACATTTAGCATTGTGACATTTGTCAGTTTTGACATTTGCCATCTTGAAATTTGTCATTTTTGACATTTTTCATGGTGACACTTTTCATTTTTGACATTTAGCATTGTGACATTTGTCATTTGACATCTTTGACATTTGCCATCTTGAAATTTGTTATTTTTGACATTTTTCATGGTGACACTTTTTATTTTTGACATTTAGCATTGTGACATTTGTCATTTGACATCTTTGACATTTGCCATCTTGAAATTTGTCATTTTAGACATTTTTCATGGTGACACTTTTCATTTTGGACATTTAGCATTGTGACATTTGTCATTTGACATCTTTGACATTTGCCATCTTGAAATTTGTCATTTTTGATATTTTTCATGGTGACACTTTTCATTTTTGACATTTAGCATTGTGACATTTGTCATTTGACATCTTTGACATTTGCCATCTTAAAATTTGTCATTTTTGACATTTAGCATTGTGACATTTGTCATTTGACATCTTTGATATTTGCCATCTTGAAATTGGTCATTTTTGACATTTTTCATGGTGGCACTTTTCATTTTTGACATTTAGCATTGTGACATTTGTCATTTGACATCATTGACATTTGCCATCTTGAAATTTGTCATTTTTGATATTTTTCATGGTGACACTTTCCATTTTTGACATTTAGCATTGTGACATTTGTCATTTGACATTTTTGACATTTGTCATCTTGAAATTTGTCATTTTTGACATTTAGCATTGTGACATTTGTCATTTGACATCTTGGACATTTGCCATCTTAAAATTTGTCATTTTTGACATTTTTCATGGTGACACTTATCATTTTTGACATTTAGCATTGTGACATTTGTCAGTTTTGATATTTGCCATCTTGAAATTTGTCATTTTTGACATTTAGCATTGTGACATTTGTCATTTGACATCTTTGATATTTGCCATCTTGAAATTTGTCATTTTTGACATTTTTCATGGTGACACTTTTCATTTTTGACATTTAGCATTGTGACATTTGTCATTTGACATCATTGACATTTGCCATCTTGAAATTTGTCATTTTTAACATTTTTCATTTTGACACTTTTCATTTTTGACATTTAGCATTGTGACATTTGTCATTTGACATCTTTGACATTTGCCATCTTGAAATTTGTCATTTTTGACATTTAGCATTGTGACATTTGTCATTTGACATCTTTGACATTTGCCATCTTGTAATTTGTCATTTTTGACATTTTTCATGGTGACACTTTTCATTTTTGACATTTAGCATTGTGACATTTGTCATTTGACATCTTTGACATTTGCCATCTTGAAATTTGTTATTTTTGACATTTTTCAAGGTGACACTTTTCATTTTTGACATTTAGCATTGTGACATTTGTCATTTGACATCTTTGACATTTGCCATCTTGAAATTTGTCATTTTTGACATTTTTCATGGTGACACTTTTCATTTTTGACATTTAGCATTGTGACATTTGTCATTTGACATCTTTGACATTTTCCATCTTAAAATTTGTCATTTTTGACATTTAGCATTGTGACATTTGTCATTTGACATCTTGGACATTTGCCATCTTGAAATTTGTCATTTTTGACATTTTTCATGGTGACACTTATCATTTTTGACATTTAGCATTGTGACATTTGTCAGTTTTGACATTTGCCATCTTGAAATTTGTCATTTTTGACATTTTTTATGGTGACACTTTTCATTTTTGACATTTAGCATTGTGACATTTGTCATTTGACATCTTTGACATTTGCCATCTTGAAATTTGTTATTTTTGACATTTTTCATGGTGACACTTTTTATTTTTGACATTTAGCATTGTGACATTTGTCATTTGACATCTTTGACATTTGCCATCTTGAAATTTGTCATTTTAGACATTTTTCATGGTGACACTTTTCATTTTGGACATTTAGCATTGTGACATTTGTCATTTGACATCTTTGACATTTGCCATCTTGAAATTTGTCATTTTTGATATTTTTCATGGTGACACTTTTCATTTTTGACATTTAGCATTGTGACATTTGTCATTTGACATCTTTGACATTTGCCATCTTAAAATTTGTCATTTTTGACATTTAGCATTGTGACATTTGTCATTTGACATCTTTGATATTTGCCATCTTGAAATTGGTCATTTTTGACATTTTTCATGGTGACACTTTTCATTTTTGACATTTAGCATTGTGACATTTGTCATTTGACATCATTGACATTTGCCATCTTGAAATTTGTCATTTTTGATATTTTTCATGGTGACACTTTTCATTTTTGACATTTAGCATTGTGACATTTGTCATTTGACATTTTTGACATTTGCCATCTTGAAATTTGTCATTTTTGACATTTAGCATTGTGACATTTGTCATTTGACATCTTGGACATTTGCCATCTTAAAATTTGTCATTTTTGACATTTTTCATGGTGACACTTATCATTTTTGACATTTCGCATTGTGACATTTGTCAGTTTTGACATTTGCCATCTTGAAATTTGTCATTTTTGACATTTTTCATGGTGACACTTTTTATTTTTGACATTTAGCATT
Organism: Altica lythri; assembly: GCA_964028335.1. Lineage (NCBI taxonomy): Eukaryota > Metazoa > Arthropoda > Insecta > Coleoptera > Chrysomelidae > Altica > Altica lythri. The sequence continues at coordinate 7,311,306 of OZ034800.1, read as the reverse complement.
GTGACATTTGTCATTTGACATCTTTGACATTTGCTATCTTGAAATTTGTTATTTTTGACATTTTTCATGGTGACACTTTTCATTTTTGACATTTAGCATTGTGACATTTGTCATTTGACATCTTTGACATTTGCCATCTTGAAATTTGTCATTTTTGACATTTTTCATGGTGACACTTTTCATTTTTGACATTTAGCATTGTGATATTTGTCATTTGACATCTTTGACATTTGTCATCTTGAAATTTGTTATTTTTGACATTTTTCATGGTGACACTTTTCATTTTTGACATTTAGCATTGTGACATTTGTCATTTGACATCTTTGACATTTGCCATCTTGAAATTTGTCATTTTTGACATTTTTCATGGTGACACTTTTCATTTTTGACATTTAGCATTGTGACATTTGTCATTTGACATCTTTGACATTTGCCATCTTGAAATTTGTCATTTTTGACATTTGGCATTGTGACATTTGTCATTTGACATCTTTGACATTTGCCATCTTGTAATTTGTCATTTTTGACATTTTTCATGGTGACACTTTTCATTTTTGACATTTAGCATTGTGACATTTGTCATTTGACATCTTTGACATTTGCCATCTTGAAATTTGTTATTTTTGACATTTTTCAACGTGACACTTTTCATTTTTGACATTTAGCATTGTGACATTTGTCATTTGACATCTTTGACATTTGCCATCTTGAAATTTGTCATTTTTGACATTTTTCATGGTGACACTTTTCATTTTTGACATTTAGCATTGTGACATTTGTCATTTGACATCTTTGACATTTTCCATCTTGAAATTTGTCATTTTTGACATTTAGCATTGTGACATTTGTCATTTGACATCTTGGACATTTGCCATCTTGAAATTTGTCATTTTTGACATTTTTCATGGTGACACTTATCATTTTTGACATTTAGCATTGTGACATTTGTCAGTTTTGACATTTGCCATCTTGAAATTTGTCATTTTTGACATTTTTCATGGTGACACTTTTCATTTTTGACATTTAGCATTGTGACATTTGTCATTTGACATCTTTGACATTTGCCATCTTGAAATTTGTTATTTTTGACATTTTTCATGGTGACACTTTTTATTTTTGACATTTAGCATTGTGACATTTGTCATTTGACATCTTTGACATTTGCCATCTTGAAATTTGTCATTTTAGACATTTTTCATGGTGACACTTTTCATTTTGGACATTTAGCATTGTGACATTTGTCATTTGACATCTTTGACATTTGCCATCTTGAAATTTGTCATTTTTGATATTTTTCATGGTGACACTTTTCATTTTTGACATTTAGCATTGTGACATTTGTCATTTGACATCTTTGACATTTGCCATCTTAAAATTTGTCATTTTTGACATTTAGCATTGTGACATTTGTCATTTGACATCTTTGATATTTGCCATCTTGAAATTGGTCATTTTTGACATTTTTCATGGTGGCACTTTTCATTTTTGACATTTAGCATTGTGACATTTGTCATTTGACATCATTGACATTTGCCATCTTGAAATTTGTCATTTTTGATATTTTTCATGGTGACACTTTCCATTTTTGACATTTAGCATTGTGACATTTGTCATTTGACATTTTTGACATTTGTCATCTTGAAATTTGTCATTTTTGACATTTAGCATTGTGACATTTGTCATTTGACATCTTGGACATTTGCCATCTTAAAATTTGTCATTTTTGACATTTTTCATGGTGACACTTATCATTTTTGACATTTAGCATTGTGACATTTGTCAGTTTTGATATTTGCCATCTTGAAATTTGTCATTTTTGACATTTTTCATGGTGACACTTTTTATTTTTGACATTTAGCATTGTGACATTTGTCATTTGACATCTTTGACATTTGCTATCTTGAAATTTGTTATTTTTGACATTTTTCATGGTGACACTTTTCATTTTTGACATTTAGCATTGTGACATTTGTCATTTGACATCTTTGACATTTGCCATCTTGAAATTTGTCATTTTTGACATTTTTCATGGTGACACTTTTCATTTTTGACATTTAGCATTGTGATATTTGTCATTTGACATCTTTGACATTTGCCATCTTGAAATTTGTTATTTTTGACATTTTTCATGGTGACACTTTTCATTTTTGACATTCAGCATTGTGACATTTGTCATTTGACATCTTTGACATTTGCCATCTTGAAATTTGTCATTTTTGACATTTTTCATGGTGACACTTTTCATTTTTGACATTTAGCATTGTGACATTTGTCATTTGACATCTTTGACATTTGCCATCTTGAAATTTGTCATTTTTGACATTTAGCATTGTGATATTTGTCATTTGACATCTTTGACATTTGCCATCTTGAAATTTGTTATTTTTGACATTTTTCATGGTGACACTTTTCATTTTTGACATTTAGCATTGTGACATTTGTCATTTGACATCTTTGACATTTGCCATCTTAAAATTTGTCATTTTTGACATTTTTCATGGTGACACTTTTCATTTTTGACATTTAGCATTGTGATATTTGTCATTTGACATCTTTGACATTTGCCATCTTGAAATTTGTTATTTTTGACATTTTTCATGGTGACACTTTTCATTTTTGACATTTAGCATTGTGACATTTGTCATTTGACATCTTTGACATTTGCCATCTTGAAATTTGTCATTTTTGACATTTCTCATGGTGACACTTTTCATTTTTGACATTTAGCATTGTGACATTTGTCATTTGACATCTTTGACATTTGCCATCTTGAAATTTGTCATTTTTGACATTTAGCATTGTGACATTTGTCATTTGACATCTTTGATATTTGCCATCTTGAAATTTGTCATTTTTGACATTTTTCATGGTGACACTTTTCATTTTTGACATTTAGCATTGTGACATTTGTCATTTGACATCTTTGACATTTGCCATCTTGAAATTTGTTATTTTTGACATTTTTCATGGTGACACTTTTCATTTTTGACATTTAGCATTGTGACATTTGTCATTTGACATCTTTGACATTTGCCATCTTGAAATTTGTCATTTTTGACATTTTTCATGGTGACACTTTTCATTTTTGACATTTAGCATTGTGACATTTGTCATTTGACATCTTTGACATTTGCCATCTTGAAATTTGTCATTTTTGACATTTAGCGTTGTGACATTTGTCATTTGATATCTTGGACATTTGCCATCTTGAAATTTGTCATTTTTGACATTTTTTATAGTGACACTTATCATTTTTGACATTTAGCATTGTGACATTTGTCAGTTTTGACATTTGCCATCTTGAAATTTGTCATTTTTGACATTTTTCATGGTGACACTTTTCATTTTTGACATTTAGCATTGTGACATTTGTCATTTGACATCTTTGACATTTGCCATCTTAAAATTTGTTATTTTTGACATTTTTCATGGTGACACTTTTCATTTTTGACATTTAGCATTGTGACATTTGTCATTTGACATCTTTGACATTTGCCATCTTGAAATTTGTCAGTTTTGACATTTTTCATGGTGACACTTTTCATTTTTGACATTTAGCATTGTGACATTTGTCATTTGACATCTTTGACATTTGCCATCTTGAAATTTGTCATTTTTGACATTTTTCATGGTGACACTTTTCATTTTTGACATTTAGCATTGTGACATTTGTCATTTGACATCTTTGACATTTGTCATCTTGAAATTTGTCATTTTTGACATTTTTCATGGTGACACTTTTCATTTTTGACATTTAGCATTGTGACATTTGTCATTTGACATCTTTGACATTTGCCATCTTGAAATTTGTTATTTTTGACATTTTTCATGGTGACACTTTTTATTTTTGACATTTAGCATTGTGACATTTGTCATTTGACATCTTTGACATTTGCCATCTTGAAATTTGTTATTTTTGACACTTTTTATTTTTGACATTTAGCATTGTGACATTTGTCATTTGACATCTTTGATATTTGCCATCTTGAAATTTGTCATTTTTGACATTTTTTATGGTGACACTTATCATTTTTGACATTTAGCATTGTGACATTTGTCAGTTTTGACATTTGCCATCTTGAAATTTGTCATTTTTGACATTTTTCATGGTGACACTTTTCATTTTTGACATTTAGCATTGTGACATTTGTCATTTGACATCTTTGACATTTGCCATCTTAAAATTTGTTATTTTTGACATTTTTCATGGTGACACTTTTCATTTTTGACATTTAGCATTGTGACATTTGTCATTTGACATCTTTGACATTTGCCATCTTGAAATTTGTCAGTTTTGACATTTTTCATGGTGACACTTTTCATTTTTGACATTTAGCATTGTGACATTTGTCATTTGACATCTTTGACATTTGCCATCTTGAAATTTGTCATTTTTGACATTTTTCATGGTGACACTTTTCATTTTTGACATTTAGCATTGTGACATTTGTCATTTGACATCTTTGACATTTGTCATCTTGAAATTTGTCATTTTTGACATTTTTCATGGTGACACTTTTCATTTTTGACATTTAGCATTGTGACATTTGTCATTTGACATCTTTGACATTTGCCATCTTGAAATTTGTTATTTTTGACATTTTTCATGGTGACACTTTTTATTTTTGACATTTAGCATTGTGACATTTGTCATTTGACATCTTTGACATTTGCCATCTTGAAATTTGTTATTTTTGACACTTTTTATTTTTGACATTTAGCATTGTGACATTTGTCATTTGACATCTTTGATATTTGCCATCTTGAAATTTGTCATTTTTGACATTTTTTATGGTGACACTTTTCATTTTTGACATTTAGCATTGTGACATTTGTCATTTGACATCTTGGACATTTGCAATCTTGAAATTTGTCATTTTTGACATTTTTCATGGTGACACTTATCATTTTTGACATTTAGCATTGTGACATTTGTCATTTGACATCTTTGACATTTGCCATCTTGAAATTTGTCATTTTTGACATTTTTCATTGTGACACTTTTCATTTTTAACATTTAGCATTGTGACATTTGTCATTTGACATCTTTGACATTTGCCATCTTGAAATTTGTTATTTTTGACATTTTTCAAGGTGACACTTTTCATTTTTGACATTTAGCATTGTGACATTTGTCATTTGACATCTTTGACATTTGCCATCTTGAAATTTGTCATTTTTGACATTTTTCATGGTGACACTTTTCATTTTTGACATTTAGCATTGTGACATTTGTCATTTGACATCTTTGACATTTGCCATCTTGAAATTTGTCATTTTTGACATTTAGCATTGTGACATTTGTCATTTGACATCTTGGACATTTGCCATCTTGAAATTTGTCATTTTTGACATTTTTCATGGTGACACTTATCATTTTTGACATTTAGCATTGTGACATTTGTCAGTTTTGACATTTGCCGTCTTGAAATTTGTCATTTTTGACATTTTTCATGGTGACACTTTTCATTTTTGACATTTAGCATTGTGACATTTGTCATTTGACATCTTTGACATTTGCCATCTTGAAATTTGTTATTTTTGACATTTTTCATGGTGACACTTTTTATTTTTGACATTTAGCATTGTGACATTTGTCATTTGACATCTTTGACATTTGCCATTTTGAAATTTGTCATTTTAGAGATTTTTCATGGTGACACTTTTCATTTTTGACATTTAGCATTGTGACATTTGTCATTTGACATCTTTGACATTTGCCATCTTGAAATTTGTTATTTTTGACATTTTTCATGGTGACACTTTTTATTTTTGACATTTAGCATTGTGACATTTGTCATTTGACATCTTTGACATTTGCCATCTTGAAATTTGTCATTTTTGACATTTTTCATGGTGACACTTTTCATTTTTGACATTTAGCATTGTGACATTTGTAATTTGACATCTTTGACATTTGCCATCTTGAAATTTGTCATTTTTGACATTTAGCATTGTGACATTTGTCATTTGACATCTTTGATATTTGCCATCTTGAAATTTGTCATTTTTGACATTTTTCATGGTGACACTTTTCATTTTTGACATTTAGCATTGTGACATTTGTCATTTGACATCATTGACATTTGCCATCTTGAAATTTGTCATTTTTAACATTTTTCATGGTGACACTTTTCATTTTTGACATTTAGCATTGTGACATTTGTCATTTGACCTCTTTGACATTTGCCATCTTGAAATTTGTCATTTTTGACATTTTTCATGGTGACACTTTTCATTTTTGACATTTAGCATTGTGACATTTGTCATTTGACATCTTTGACATTTGCCATCTTGAAATTTGTCATTTTTGACATTTAGCATTGTGACATTTGTCATTTGACATCTTGGACATTTGCTATCTTGAAATTTGTCATTTTTGACATTTTTCATGGTGACACTTTTCATTTTTGACATTTAGCATTGTGACATTTGTCATTTGACATCTTTGACATTTTCCATCTTAAAATTTGTCATTTTTGACATTTAGCATTGTGACATTTGTCATTTGATATCTTGGACATTTGCCATCTTGAAATTTGTCATTTTTGACATTTTTCATGGTGACACTTATCATTTTTGACATTTAGCATTGTGACATTTGTCAGTTTTGACATTTGCCATCTTGAAATTTGTCATTTTTGACATTTTTCATGGTGACACTTTTCATTTTTGACATTTAGCATTGTGACATTTGTCATTTGACATCTTTGACATTTGCCATCTTGAAATTTGTTATTTTTGACATTTTTCATGGTGACACTTTTTATTTTTGACATTTAGCATTGTGACATTTGTCATTTGACATCTTTGACATTTGCCATCTTGAAATTTGTCATTTTAGACATTTTTCATGGTGACACTTTTCATTTTGGACATTTGTCATTTGACATCTTTGACATTTGCCATCTTAAAATTTGTCATTTTTGATATTTTTCATGGTGACACTTTTCATTTTTGACATTTAGCATTGTGACATTTGTCATTTGACATCTTTGACATTTGCCATCTTAAAATTTGTCATTTTTGACATTTAGCATTGTGACATTTGTCATTTGACATCTTTGATATTTGCCATCTTGAAATTGGTCATTTTTGACATTTTTCAAGGTGACACTTTTCATTTTTGACATTTAGCATTGTGACATTTGTCATTTAACATCTTTGACATTTGCCATCTTAAAATTTGTCATTTTTGACATTTTTCATGGTGACACTTTTCATTTTTGACATTTAGCATTGTGACATTTGTCATTTGACATCTTTGACATTTGCCATCTTGAAATTTGTCATTTTTGACATTTAGCATTGTGACATTTGTCATTTGACATCTTGGACATTTGCCATCTTAAAATTTGTCATTTTTGACATTTTTTATGGTGACACTTATCATTTTTGACATTTAGCATTGTGACATTTGTCAGTTTTGACATTTGCCATCTTGAAATTTGTCATTTTTGACATTTTTCATGGTGACACTTTTCATTTTTGACATTTAGCATTGTGACATTTGTCATTTGACATCTTTGACATTTGCCATCTTGAAATTTGTTATTTTTGACATTTTTCATGGTGACACTTTTTATTTTTGACATTTAGCATTGTGACATTTGTCATTTGACATCTTTGATATTTGCCATCTTGAAATTTGTCATTTTAGACATTTTTCATGGTGACACTTTTCATTTTTGACATTTAGCATTGTGACATTTGTCATTTGACATCTTTGACATTTGCCATCTTGAAATTTGTTATTTTTGACATTTTTCATGGTGACACTTTTCATTTTTGACATTTAGCATTGTGACATTTGTCATTTGACATCTTTGACATTTGCCATCTTGAAATTTGTCATTTTTGATATTTTTCATGGTGACACTTTTCATTTTTGACATTTAGCATTGTGACATTTGTCATTTGACATCTTTGACATTTGCCATCTTGAAATTTGTTATTTTTGACATTTTTCATGGTGACACTTTTCATTTTTGACATTTAGCATTGTGACATTTGTCATTTGACATCTTTGATATTTGCCATCTTGAAATTTGTCATTTTTGATATTTTTCATGGTGACACTTTTCATTTTTGACATTTAGCATTGTGACATTTGTCATTTGACATCATTGTCATCTGCCATCTTGAAATTTGTCATTTTTGACATTTAGCATTGAGACATTTGTCATTTGACATCTTTGACATTTGCCATCTTAAAATTTGTCATTTTTGATATTTTTCATGGTGACACTTTTCATTTTTGACATTTAGCATTGTGACATTTGTCATTTGACATCTTTGACATTTGCCATCTTAAAATTTGTCATTTTTGACATTTAGCATTGTGACATTTGTCATTTGACATCTTTGATATTTGCCATCTTGAAATTGGTCATTTTTGACATTTTTCATGGTGACACTTTTCATTTTTGACATTTAGCATTGTGACATTTGTCATTTGACATCATTGACATTTGCCATCTTGAAATTTGTCATTTTTGATATTTTTCATGGTGACACTTTTCATTTTTGACATTTAGCATTGTGACATTTGTCATTTGACATTTTTGACATTTGCCATCTTGAAATTTGTCATTTTTGACATTTAGCATTGTGACATTTGTCATTTGACATCTTGGACATTTTCCATCTTAAAATTTGTCATTTTTGACATTTTTCATGGTGACACTTATCATTTTTGACATTTAGCATTGTGACATTTGTCAGTTTTGACATTTGCCATCTTGAAATTTGTCATTTTTGACATTTTTCATGGTGACACTTTTTATTTTTGACATTTAGCATTGTGACATTTGTCATTTGACATCTTTGACATTTGCTATCTTGAAATTTGTTATTTTTGACATTTTTCATGGTGACACTTTTCATTTTTGACATTTAGCATTGTGACATTTGTCATTTGACATCTTTGACATTTGCCATCTTGAAATTTGTCATTTTTGACATTTTTCATGGTGACACTTTTCATTTTTGACATTTAGCATTGTGATATTTGTCATTTGACATCTTTGACATTTGCCATCTTGAAATTTGTTATTTTTGACATTTTTCATGGTGACACTTTTCATTTTTGACATTTAGCATTGTGACATTTGTCCTTTGACATCTTTGACATTTGCCATCTTGAAATTTGTCATTTTTGACATTTTTCATGGTGACACTTTTCATTTTTGACATTTAGCATTGTGACATTTGTCATTTGACATCTTTGACATTTGCCATCTTGAAATTTGTCATTTTTGACATTTAGCATTGTGACATTTGTCATTTGACATCTTTGATATTTGCCATCTTGAAATTTGTCATTTTTGACATTTTTCATGGTGACACTTTTCATTTTTGACATTTAGCATTGTGACATTTGTCATTTGACATCTTTGACATTTGCCATCTTGAAATTTGTCATTTTTGACATTTTTCATGGTGACACTTTTCATTTTTGACATTAAGCATTGTGATATTTGTCATTTGACATCTTTGACATTTGCCATCTTGAAATTTGTTATTTTTGACATTTTTCATGGTGACACTTTTCATTTTTGACATTTAGCATTGTGACATTTGTCATTTGACATCTTTGACATTTGCCATCTTGAAATTTGTCATTTTTGACATTTTTCATGGTAACACTTTTCATTTTTGACATTTAGCATTGTGACATTTGTCATTTGACATCTTTGACATTTGCCATCTTGAAATTTGTCATTTTTGACATTTAGCATTGTGACATTTGTCATTTGACATCTTTGATATTTGCCATCCTGAAATTTGTCATTTTTGACATTTTTCATGGTGACACTTTTCATTTTTGACATTTAGCATTGTGACATTTGTCATTTGACATCTTTGACATTTGACATCTTGAAATTTGTTATTTTTGACATTTTTCAAGGTGACACTTTTCATTTTTGACATTTAGCATTGTGACATTTGTCATTTAACATCTTTGACATTTGCCATCTTAAAATTTGTCATTTTTGACATTTTTCATGGTGACACTTTTCATTTTTGACATTTAGCATTGTGACATTTGTCATTTGACATCTTTGACATTTTCCATCTTGAAATTTGTCATTTTTGACATTTAGCATTGTGACATTTGTCATTTGACATCTTGGACATTTGCCATCTTAAAATTTGTCATTTTTGACATTTTTTATGGTGACACTTATCATTTTTGACATTTAGCATTGTGACATTTGTCAGTTTTGACATTTGCCATCTTGAAATTTGTCATTTTTGACATTTTTCATGGTGACACTTTTCATTTTTGACATTTAGCATTGTGACATTTGTCATTTGACATCTTTGACATTTGCCATCTTGAAATTTGTTATTTTTGACATTTTTCATGGTGACACTTTTTATTTTTGACATTTAGCATTGTGACATTTGTCATTTGACATCTTTGATATTTGCCATCTTGAAATTTGTCATTTTAGACATTTTTCATGGTGACACTTTTCATTTTTGACATTTAGCATTGTGACATTTGTCATTTGACATCTTTGACATTTGCCATCTTGAAATTTGTTATTTTTGACATTTTTCATGGTGACACTTTTCATTTTTGACATTTAGCATTGTGACATTTGTCATTTGACATCTTTGACATTTGCCATCTTGAAATTTGTCATTTTTGATATTTTTCATGGTGACACTTTTCATTTTTGACATTTAGCATTGTGACATTTGTCATTTGACATCTTTGACATTTGCCATCTTGAAATTTGTTATTTTTGACATTTTTCATGGTGACACTTTTCATTTTTGACATTTAGCATTGTGACATTTGTCATTTGACATCTTTGATATTTGCCATCTTGAAATTTGTCATTTTTGATATTTTTCATGGTGACACTTTTCATTTTTGACATTTAGCATTGTGACATTTGTCATTTGACATCATTGTCATCTGCCATCTTGAAATTTGTCATTTTTGACATTTAGCATTGAGACATTTGTCATTTGACATCTTGGACATTTGCCATCTTGGAATTTGTCATTTTTGACATTTTTCATGGTGACACTTATCATTTTTGACATTTAGCATTGTGACATTTGTCAGTTTTGACATTTGCCATCTTAAAATTTGTCATTTTTGACATTTTTCATGGTGACACTTTTCATTTTTGACATTTAGCATTGTGACATTTGTCATTTGACATCTTTGACATTTGCTATCTTAAAATTTGTTATTTATAACATTTTTCATGGTGACACTTTTCATTTTTGACATTTAGCATTGTGACATTTGTCATTTGACATCTTTGACATTTGCCATCTTGAAATTTGTCATTTTTGACATTTTTCATGGTGACACTTTTCATTTTTGACATTTAGCATTGTGACATTTGTCATTTGACATCTTTGACATTTGCCATCTTGAAATTTGTCATTTTTGACATTTAGCATTGTGACATTTGTCATTTGACATCTTTGATATTTGCCATCTTGAAATTTGTCATTTTTGACATTTTTCATGGTGACACTTTTCATTTTTGACATTTAGCATTGTGACATTTGTCATTTGACATCTTTGACATTTGCCATCTTGAAATTTGTCATTTTTGACATTTTTCATGGTGACACTTTTTATTTTTGACATTTATCATTGTGACATTTGTCATATTCGACATCTTTGACATTTGCCATCTTGAAATTTGTCATTTTTGACATTTTTCATGGTGACACTTATCATTTTTGACATTTAGCATTGTGACATTTGTCATTTGACATCTTTGACATTTGCCATCTTGAAATTTGTCATTTTTGACATTTTTCATGGTGACACTTTTCATTTTTGACATTTAGCATTTTGACATTTGTCATTTGACATCTTTGACATTTGTCATCTTGAAATTTGTCATTATTGACATTTTTCATGGGGACACTTTTTATTTTTGACATTTAGCATTGTGACATTTGTCATTTGATATCTTTGACATTTGCCATATTGAAATTTGTCATTTTTGACATTTTTCATGGTGACACTTTTCATTTTTGACATTTAGCATTGTGACATTTGTCATTTGACATCTTTGACATTTGCCATCTTGAAATTTGTCATTTTTGACAAATTTTTCACGGTGACACTTTTCATTTTTGACATTTAGCATTGTGACATTTGTCATTTGACATCTTAGACATTTGCCATCTTGAAATTTGTCATTTTTGACACTTTTCATTTTTGACATTTAGCATTGTGACATTTGTCATTTGACATCTTTTACATTTGCCATCTTGAAATTTGTCATTTTTGACATTTTTCATGGTGACACTTTTCATTTTTGACATTTAGCATTGTGACATTTGTCATTTGACATCTTGGACATTTGCCATCTTGAAATTTGTCATTTTTGACATTTTTCATGGTGACACTTATCATTTTTGACATTTAGCATTGTGACATTTGTCAGTTTTGACATTTGCCATCTTGAAATTTGTCATTTTTGACATTTTTTACGGTGACACTTTTCATTTTTGACATTTAGCATTGTGACATTTGTCATTTGACATCTTATACATTTGCCATCTTGAAATTTGTCATTTTTGACACTTTTTATTTTTGACATTTAGCATTAAGACATTTGTCATTTGACAACTTTGACATTTGCCATCTTGAAATTTGTCATTTTTGACATTTTTCATAGTGACACTTTTTATTTTTGACATTTAGCATTGTGACATTTGTCATTTGACATCTTGGACATTTGCCATCTTGAAATTTGTCATTTTTGACATTTTTCATGGTGACACTTATCATTTTTGACATTTAGCATTGTGATATTTGTCAGTTTTGACATTTGCCATCTTGAAATTTGTCATTTTTCACATTTTTCATGGTGACACTTTTCATTTTTGACATTTTTCATAGTGACACTTTTCATTTTTGACATTTAGCATGGTGACATTTGTCATTTGACATCTTTGACATTTGCCATCTTGAAATTTGTCATTTTTGACATTTTTCATGGTGACACTTTTCATTTTTGACATTTAGCATTGTGACATTTGTCATTTGACATCTTTGATATTTGCCATCTTGAAATTTGCTATTTTTGACATTTTTCATGGTGACACTTTTCATTTTTGACATTTAGCATTGTGACATTTGTCATTTGACATCTTTGACATTTGCCATCTTGAAATTTGTTATTTTTGACATTTTTCATGGTGACACTTTTCATTTTTGACATTTAGCATTGTGACATTTGTCATTTGACATCATTGACATTTGCCATCTTGAAATTTGTCATTTTTGACATTTTTCATGGTGACACTTTTCATTTTTGACATTTAGCATTGTGACATTTGTCATTTGACATCTTTGACATTTGCCATCTTGAAATTTGTCATTTTTGACATTTAGCGTTGTGACATTTGTCATTTGATATCTTGGACATTTGCCATCTTGAAATTTGTCATTTTTGACATTTTTTATGGTGACACTTATCATTTTTGACATTTAGCATTGTGACATTTGTCAGTTTTGACATTTGCCATCTTGAAATTTGTCATTTTTGACATTTTGCATGGTGACACTTTTCATTTTTGACATTTAGCATTGTGACATTTGTCATTTGACATCTTTGACATTTGCCATCTTGAAATTTGTTATTTTTGACATTTTTCATGGTGACACTTTTCATTTTTGACATTTAGCATTGTGACATTTGTCATTTGACATCTTTGACATTTGCCATCTTGAAATTTGTCAGTTTTGACATTTTTCATGGTGACACTTTTCATTTTTGACATTTAGCATTGTGACATTTGTCATTTGACATCTTTGACATTTGCCATCTTGAAATTTGTCATTTTTGACATTTTTCATGGTGACACTTTTCATTTTTGACATTTAGCATTGTGACATTTGTCATTTGACATCTTTGACATTTGCCATCTTGAAATTTGTCATTTTTGACATTTAGCATTGTGACATTTGTCATTTGACATCTTTGATATTTGCCATCTTGAAATTTGTCATTTTTGACATTTTTCATGGTGACACTTTTCATTTTTGACATTTAGCATTGTGATATTTGTCATTTGACATCTTTGACATTTGCCATCTTGAAATTTGTCATTTTTGACATTTTTCATGGTGACACTTTTCATTTTTGACATTTAGCATTGTGACATTTGTCATATTCGACATCTTTGACATTTGCCATCTTGAAATTTGTCATTTTTGACATTTTTTATGGTGACACTTTTCATTTTTGACATTTAGCATTGTGACATTTGTCATTTGACATCTTTGACATTTGCCATCTTGAAATTTGTCATTATTGACATTTTTCATGGGGACACTTTTCATTTTTGACATTTAGCATTGTGACATTTGTCATTTGACATCTTCGACATTTGCCATCTTGAAATTTGTCATTTTTGACATTTTTCACGGTGACACTTTTCATTTTTGACATTTAGCATTGTGACATTTGTCATTTGACATCTTAGACATTTGCCATCTTGAAATTTGTCATTTTTGACACTTTTTATTTTTGACATTTAGCATTGTGACATTTGTCATTTGACATCTTTGACATTTGCCATCTTGAAATTTGTCATTTTTGACATTTTTCATGGTGACACTTTTCATTTTTGACATTTAGAATTGTGACATTTGTCATTTGACATCTTGGACATTTGCAATCTTGAAATTTGTCATTTTTGACATTTTTCATGGTGACACTTATCATTTTTGACATTTAGCATTGTGACATTTGTCATTTGACATCTTTGACATTTGCCATCTTGAAATTTGTCATTTTTGACATTTTTCATGGTGACACTTTTTATTTTTGACATTTAGCATTGTGACATTTGTCATTTGACATCTTTGACATTTGCCATCTTAAAATTTGTTATTTTTGACATTTTTCAAGGTGACACATTTCATTTTTGACATTTAGCATTGTGACATTTGTCATTTGACATCTTTGACATTTGCCATCTTGAAATTTGTCATTTTTGACATTTTTCATGGTGACACTTTTCATTTTTGACATTTAGCATTGTGACATTTGTCATTTGACATCTTTGACATTTGCCATCTTGAAATTTGTCATTTTTGACATTTAGCATTGTGACATTTGTCATTTGACATCTTGGACATTTGCCATCTTGAAATTTGTCATTTTTGACATTTTTCATGGTGACACTTATCATTTTTGACATTTAGCATTTTGACATTTGTCAGTTTTGACATTTGCCATCTTGAAATTTGTCATTTTTGAGATTTTTCATGGTGACACTTTTCATTTTTGACATTTAGCATTGTGACATTTGTCATTTGACATCTTTGACATTTGCCATCTTGAAATTTGTTATTTTTGACATTTTTCATGGTGACACTTTTTATTTTTGATATTTAGCATTGTGACATTTGTCATTTGACATCTTTGACATTTGCCATCTTGAAATTTGTCATTTTAGACATTTTTCATGGTGACACTTTTCATTTTTGACATTTTGCATTGTGACATTTGTCATTTGACATCTTTGACATTTGCCATCTTGAAATTTGTTATCTTTGACATTTTTCATGGTGACACTTTTTATTTTTGACATTTAGCATTGTGACATTTGTCATTTGACATCTTTGACATTTGCCATCTTGAAACTTGTCATTTTTGACATTTTTCATGGTGACACTTTTCATTTTTGACATTTAGCATTGTGACATTTGTCATTTGACATCTTTGACATTTGCCATCTTAAAATTTGTCATTTTTGACATTTAGCATTGTGACATTTGTCACTTGACATCTTTGATATTTGCCATCTTGAAATTTGTCATTTTTGACATTTTTCATGGTGACACTTTTCATTTTTGACATTTAGCATTGTGACATTTGTCATTTGACATCATTGACATTTGCCATCTTGAAATTTGTCATTTTTAACATTTTTCATGGTGACACTTTTCATTTTTGACATTTAGCATTGTGACATTTGTCATTTGACATCTTTGATATTTGCCATCTTGAAATTGGTCATTTTTGACATTTAGCATTGTGACATTTGTCATTTGACATCTTGGACATTTGCCATCTTGAAATTTGTCATTTTTGACATTTTTCATGGTGACACTTATCATTTTTGACATTTAGCATTGTGACATTTGTCAGTTTTGACATCTTTGATATTTGCCATCTTGAAATTTGTTATTTTTGACATTTTTCATGGTGACACTTTTCATTTTTGACATTTAGAATTGTGACATTTGTCATTTGACATCTTGGACATTTGCCATCTTGAAATTTGTCATTTTTGACACTTTTTATTTTTGACATTTAGCATTGTGACATTTGTCATTTGACATCTTTGACATTTGCCATCTTGAAATTTGTCATTTTTGACATTTTTCATGGTGACACTTTTCATTTTTGACATTTAGAATTGTGACATTTGTCATTTGACATCTTGGACATTTGCAATCTTGAAATTTGTCATTTTTGACATTTTTCATGGTGACACTTATCATTTTTGACATTTAGCATTGTGACATTTGTCATTTGACATCTTTGACATTTACCATCTTGAAATTTGTCATTTTTGACATTTTTCATGGTGACACTTTTCATTTTTGACATTTAGCATTGTGACATTTGTCATTTGACATCTTTGACATTTGCCATCTTAAAATTTGTTATTTTTGACATTTTTCAAGGTGACACATTTCATTTTTGACATTTAGCATTGTGACATTTGTCATTTGACATCTTTGACATTTGCCATCTTGAAATTTGTCATTTTTGACATTTTTCATGGTGACACTTTTCATTTTTGACATTTAGCATTGTGACATTTGTCATTTGACATCTTTGACATTTGCCATCTTGAAATTTGTCATTTTTGACATTTAGCATTGTGACATTTGTCATTTGACATCTTGGACATTTGCCATCTTAAAATTTGTCATTTTTGACATTTTTCATGGTGACACTTATCATTTTTGACATTTAGCATTGTGACATTTGTCAGTTTTGACATTTGCCATCTTGAAATTTGTCATTTTTAAGATTTTTCATGGTGACACTTTTCATTTTTGACATTTAGCATTGTGACATTTGTCATTTGACATCTTTGACATTTGCCATCTTGAAATTTGTTATTTTTGACATTTTTCATGGTGACACTTTTTATTTTTGACATTTAGCATTGTGACATTTGTCATTTGACATCTTTGACATTTGCCATCTTGAAATTTGTCATTTTAGACATTTTTCATGGTGACACTTTTCATTTTTGACATTTTGCATTGTGACATTTGTCATTTGACATCTTTGACATTTGCCATCTTGAAATTTGTTATCTTTGACATTTTTCATGGTGACACTTTTCATTTTTGACATTAAGCATTGTGACATTTGTCATTTGACATCTTTGACATTTGCCATCTTGAAATTTGTCATTTTTGACATTTAGCATTGTGACATTTGTCATTTGACATCTTGGACATTTGCCATCTTGAAATTTGTCATTTTTGACATTTTTCATGGTGACACTTATCATTTTTGACATTTAGCATTTTGACATTTGTCAGTTTTGACATTTGCCATCTTGAAATTTGTCATTTTTGAGATTTTTCATGGTGACACTTTTCATTTTTGACATTTAGCATTGTGACATTTGTCATTTGACATCTTTGACATTTGCCATCTTGAAATTTGTTATTTTTGACATTTTTCATGGTGACACTTTTTATTTTTGATATTTAGCATTGTGACATTTGTCATTTGACATCTTTGACATTTGCCATCTTGAAATTTGTCATTTTAGACATTTTTCATGGTGACACTTTTCATTTTTGACATTTTGCATTGTGACATTTGTCATTTGACATCTTTGACATTTGCCATCTTGAAATTTGTTATCTTTGACATTTTTCATGGTGACACTTTTTATTTTTGACATTTAGCATTGTGACATTTGTCATTTGACATCTTTGACATTTGCCATCTTGAAACTTGTCATTTTTGACATTTTTCATGGTGACACTTTTCATTTTTGACATTTAGCATTGTGACATTTGTCATTTGACATCTTTGACATTTGCCATCTTAAAATTTGTCATTTTTGACATTTAGCATTGTGACATTTGTCACTTGACATCTTTGATATTTGCCATCTTGAAATTTGTCATTTTTGACATTTTTCATGGTGACACTTTTCATTTTTGACATTTAGCATTGTGACATTTGTCATTTGACATCATTGACATTTGCCATCTTGAAATTTGTCATTTTTAACATTTTTCATGGTGACACTTTTCATTTTTGACATTTAGCATTGTGACATTTGTCATTTGACATCTTTGATATTTGCCATCTTGAAATTGGTCATTTTTGACATTTAGCATTGTGACATTTGTCATTTGACATCTTGGACATTTGCCATCTTGAAATTTGTCATTTTTGACATTTTTCATGGTGACACTTATCATTTTTGACATTTAGCATTGTGACATTTGTCAGTTTTGACATCTTTGATATTTGCCATCTTGAAATTTGTTATTTTTGACATTTTTCATGGTGACACTTTTCATTTTTGACATTTAGAATTGTGACATTTGTCATTTGACATCTTGGACATTTGCCATCTTGAAATTTGTCATTTTTGACACTTTTTATTTTTGACATTTAGCATTGTGACATTTGTCATTTGACATCTTTGACATTTGCCATCTTGAAATTTGTCATTTTTGACATTTTTCATGGTGACACTTTTCATTTTTGACATTTAGAATTGTGACATTTGTCATTTGACATCTTGGACATTTGCAATCTTGAAATTTGTCATTTTTGACATTTTTCATGGTGACACTTATCATTTTTGACATTTAGCATTGTGACATTTGTCATTTGACATCTTTGACATTTACCATCTTGAAATTTGTCATTTTTGACATTTTTCATGGTGACACTTTTCATTTTTGACGTTTAGCATTGTGACATTTGTCATTTGACATCTTTGACATTTGCCATCTTAAAATTTGTTATTTTTGACATTTTTCAAGGTGACACATTTCATTTTTGACATTTAGCATTGTGACATTTGTCATTTGACGTCTTTGACATTTGCCATCTTGAAATTTGTCATTTTTGACATTTTTCATGGTGACACTTTTCATTTTTGACATTTAGCATTGTGACATTTGTCATTTGACATCTTTGACATTTGCCATCTTGAAATTTGTCATTTTTGACATTTAGCATTGTGACATTTGTCATTTGACATCTTGGACATTTGCCATCTTAAAATTTGTCATTTTTGACATTTTTCATGGTGACACTTATCATTTTTGACATTTAGCATTGTGACATTTGTCAGTTTTGACATTTGCCATCTTGAAATTTGTCATTTTTAAGATTTTTCATGGTGACACTTTTCATTTTTGACATTTAGCATTGTGACATTTGTCATTTGACATCTTTGACATTTGCCATCTTGAAATTTGTTATTTTTGACATTTTTCATGGTGACACTTTTTATTTTTGACATTTAGCATTGTGACATTTGTCATTTGACATCTTTGACATTTGCCATCTTGAAATTTGTCATTTTAGACATTTTTCATGGTGACACTTTTCATTTTTGACATTTTGCATTGTGACATTTGTCATTTGACATCTTTGACATTTGCCATCTTGAAATTTGTTATCTTTGACATTTTTCATGGTGACACTTTTCATTTTTGACATTAAGCATTGTGACATTTGTCATTTGACATCTTTGACATTTGCCATCTTGAAATTTGTCATTTTTGACATTTTTCATGGTGACACTTTTCATTTTTGACATTTAGCATTGTGACATTTGTTATTTGACATCTTTGACATTTGCAACTTAAAATTTGTCATTTTTGACATTTAGCATTGTGACATTTGTCATTTGACATCTTTGATATTTGCCATCTTGAAATTTGTCATTTTTGACATTTTTCATGGTGACACTTTTCATTTTTGACATTTAGCATTGTGACATTTGTCATTTGACATCATTGACATTTGCCATCTTGAAATTTGTCATTTTTAATATTTTTCATGGTGACACTTTTCATTTTTGACATTTAGCATTGTGACATTTGTCATTTGACATCTTTGACATTTGCCATCTTGAAATTTGTCATTTTTGACATTTAGCATTGTGACATTTGTCATTTGACATCTTGGACATTTGCCATCTTGAAATTTGTCATTTTTGACATTTTTTATGGTGACACTTATCATTTTTGACATTTAGCATTGTGAAATTTGTCAGTTTTGACCTCTTTGACATTTGCCATCTTGAAATTTGTTATTTTTGACATTTTTTATGGTGACACTTTTCATTTTTGACATTTAGCATTGTGACATTTGTCATTTGACATCTTTGACAATTGCCATCTTGAAATTTGTCATTTTTAAAATTTTTCATGGTGACACTTTTCATTTTTGACATTTAGCATTGTGACATTTGTCATTTGACATCTTTGACATTTGCCATCTTGAAATTTGTCATTTTTGACATTTAGCATTGTGACATTTGTCATTTGACATCTTGGACATTTGCCATCTTGAAATTTGTCATTTTTGACATTTTTCATGGTGACACTTATCATTTTTGACATCTTGCATTGTGACATTTGTCAGTTTTGACATTTGCCATCTTGAAATTTGTCATTTTTGACATTTTTCATGGTGACACTTTTCATTTTTGACATTTAGCATTGTGACATTTGTCATTTGACATCTTTGACATTTGCCATCTTGAAATTTGTTATTTTTGACATTTTTCATGGTGACACTTTTCATTTTTGACATTTAGCATTGTGACATTTGTTATTTGACATCTTTGACATTTGCCATCTTGAAATTTGTCATTTTTGACATTTTTCATGGTGACACTTTTCATTTTTGACATTTAGCATTGTGATATTTGTCATTTGACATCTTTGACATTTGCCATCTTGAAATTTGTTATTTTTGACATTTTTCATGGTGACACTTTTCATTTTTGACATTTAGCATTGTGACATTTGTCATTTGACATCTTTGATATTTGCCATCTTGAAATTTGTCATTTTTGACATTTTTCATGGTGACACTTTTCATTTTTGACATTTAGCATTGTGACATTTGTCATTTGACATCTTTGACATTTGCCATCTTGAAATTTGTCATTTTTGACATTTAGCATTGTGACATTTGTCATTTGACATCTTTGATATTTGCCATCTTGAAATTTGTCATTTTTGACATTTTTCATGGTGACACTTTTCATTTTTGACACTTAGCATTGTGACATTTGTCATTTGACATCTTTGACATTTGCCATCTTGAAATTTGTCATTTTTGACATTTTTCATGGTGACACTTTTCATTTTTGACATTTATCATTGTGACATTTGTCATTTGACATCTTTGACATTTGCCATCTTGAAATTTGTCATTTTTGACATTTTTCATGGTGACGCTTTTCATTTTTGACATTTAGCATTGTGATATTTGTCATTTGACATCTTTGACATTTGCCATCTTGAAATTTGTTATTTTTGACATTTTTCATGGTGACACTTTTCATTTTTGACATTTAGCATTGTGACATTTGTCATTTGACATCTTTGATATTTGCCATCTTGAAATTTGTCATTTTTGACATTTTTCATGGTGACACTTTTCATTTTTGACATTTAGCATTGTGACATTTGTCATTTGACATCTTTGACATTTGCCATCTTGAAATTTGTTATTTTTGACATTTTTCATGGTGACACTTTTCATTTTTGACATTTAGCATTGTGACATTTGTTATTTGACATCTTTGACATTTGCCATCTTGAAATTTGTCATTTTTGACATTTTTCATGGTGACACTTTTCATTTTTGACATTTAGCATTGTGATATTTGTCATTTGACATCTTTGACATTTGCCATCTTGAAATTTGTTATTTTTGACATTTTTCATGGTGACACTTTTCATTTTTGACATTTAGCATTGTGACATTTGTCATTTGACATCTTTGATATTTGCCATCTTGAAATTTGTCATTTTTGACATTTTTCATGGTGACACTTTTCATTTTTGACATTTAGCATTGTGACATTTGTCATTTGACATCTTTGACATTTGCCATCTTGAAATTTGTCATTTTTGACATTTAGCATTGTGACATTTGTCATTTGACATCTTTGATATTTGCCATCTTGAAATTTGTCATTTTTGACATTTTTCATGGTGACACTTTTCATTTTTGACATTTAGCATTGTGACATTTGTCATTTGACATCTTTGACATTTGCCATCTTGAAATTTGTCATTTTTGACATTTTTCATGGTGACACTTTTCATTTTTGACATTTATCATTGTGACATTTGTCATTTGACATCTTTGACATTTGCCATCTTGAAATTTGTCATTATTGACATTTTTTATGGGGACACTTTTCATTTTTGACATTTAGCATTGTGACATTTGTCATTTGACATTTTTGACATTTGTCATCTTGAAATTTGTCATTTTTGACATTTTTCATGGTGACACTTTTCATTTTTGACATTTCGCATTGTGATATTTGTCATTTGACATCTTTGACATTTGCCATCTTGAAATTTGTCATTTTTGACATTTTTCACGGTGACACTTTTCATTTTTGACATTTAGCATTGTGACATTTGTCATTTGACATCTTAGACATTTGCCATCTTGAAATTTGTCATTTTTGACACTTTTCATTTTTGACATTTAGCATTGTGACATTTGTCATTTGACATCTTTTACATTTGCCATCTTGAAATTTGTCATTTTTGACATTTTTCATGGTGATACTTTTCATTTTTGACATTTAGCATTGTGACATTTGTCATTTGACATCTTTGACATTTGCCATCTTGAAATTTGTCATTTTTGACATTTTTCATGGTGACACTTTTCATTTTTGACATTTATCATTGTGACATTTGTCATTTGACATCTTTGACATTTGCCATCTTGAAATTTGTCATTATTGACATTTTTTATGGGGACACTTTTCATTTTTGACATTTAGCATTGTGACATTTGTCATTTGACATTTTTGACATTTGTCATCTTGAAATTTGTCATTTTTGACATTTTTCATGGTGACACTTTTCATTTTTGACATTTCGCATTGTGATATTTGTCATTTGACATCTTTGACATTTGCCATCTTGAAATTTGTCATTTTTGACATTTTTCACGGTGACACTTTTCATTTTTGACATTTAGCATTGTGACATTTGTCATTTGACATCTTAGACATTTGCCATCTTGAAATTTGTCATTTTTGACACTTTTCATTTTTGACATTTAGCATTGTGACATTTGTCATTTGACATCTTTTACATTTGCCATCTTGAAATTTGTCATTTTTGACATTTTTCATGGTGACACTTTTCATTTTTGACATTTAGCATTGTGATATTTGTCATTTGACATCTTTGACATTTGCCATCTTGAAATTTGTTATTTTTGACATTTTTCATGGTGACACTTTTCATTTTTGACATTTAGCATTGTGACATTTGTCATTTGACACTTTGATATTTGCCATCTTGAAATTTGTCATTTTTGACATTTTTCATGGTGACACTTTTCATTTTTGACATTTAGCATTGTGACATTTGTCATTTGACATCTTTGACATTTGCCATCTTGAAATTTGTCATTTTTGACATTTAGCATTGTGACATTTGTCATTTGACATCTTTGATATTTGCCATCTTGAAATTTGTCATTTTTGACATTTTTCATGGTGACACTTTTCATTTTTGACATTTAGCATTGTGACATTTGTCATTTGACACTTTGATATTTGCCATCTTGAAATTTGTCATTTTTGACATTTTTCATGGTGACACTTTTCATTTTTGACATTTCGCATTGTGATATTTGTCATTTGACATCTTTGACATTTGCCATCTTGAAATTTGTCATTTTTGACATTTTTCACGGTGACACTTTTCATTTTTGACATTTAGCATTGTGACATTTGTCATTTGACATCTTAGACATTTGCCATCTTGAAATTTGTCATTTTTGACACTTTTCATTTTTGACATTTAGCATTGTGACATTTGTCATTTGACATCTTTTACATTTGCCATCTTGAAATTTGTCATTTTTGACATTTTTCATGGTGACACTTTTCATTTTTGACATTTAGCATTGTGACATTTGTCATTTGACATCTCGGACATTTGCCATCATGAAATTTGTCATTTTTGACATTTTTCATGGTGACACTTATCATTTTTGACATTTAGCATTGTGACATTTGTCAGTTTTGACATTTGCCATCTTGAAATTTGTCATTTTTGACATTTTTCATGGTGACACTTTTCATTTTTGACATTTAGCATTGTGACATTTGTCATTTGACATCTTTGACATTTGCCATCTTGAAATTTGTCATTTTTGATATTTTTCATGGTGACACTTTTTATTTTTGACATTTAGCATTGTGACATTTGTCATTTGACATCTTTGACATTTGCCATCTTGAAATTTGTCATTTTTGACATTTTTCATGGTGACACTTTTCATTTTTGACATTTAGCATTGTGACATTTGTCATTTGACATCTTTGACATTTGCCATCTTGAAATTTGTCATTTTTAACATTTTTCATGGTGACACTTTTCATTTTTGACATTTAGCATTGTGACATTTGTCATTTGACATCTTTGCATTTGCCATCTTGAAATTTGTCATTTTTGACATTTAGCATTGTGACATTTGTCATTTGACATCTTGGACATTTGCCATCTTGAAATTTGTCATTTTTGACATTTTTCATGGTGACACTTATCATTTTTGACATTTAGCATTGTGACATTTGTCAGTTTTGACATCTTTGATATTTGCCATCTTGAAATTTGTTATTTTTGACATTTTTCATGGTGACACTTTTCATTTTTGACATTTAGCATTGTGACATTTGTCATTTGACATCTTTGACATTTGCCATCTTGAAATTTGTCATTTTTGACATTTTTCATGGTGACACTTTTTATTTTTGACATTTAGCATTGTGTCATTTGTCATTTGACATCTTTGACATTTGCCATCTTGAAATTTGTCATTTTTGACATTTAGCATTGTGACATTTGTCATTTGACATCTTTGATATTTGCCATCTTAAAATTTGTCATTTTTGACATTTAGCATTGTGACATTTGTCATTTGACATCTTTGATATTTGCCATCTTGAAATTTGTCATTTTTGACATTTTTCATGGTGACACTTTTCATTTTTGACATTTAGCATTGTGAAATTTGTCATTTGACATCATCGACATTTGCCATCTTGAAATTTGTCATTTTTATCATTTTTCATGGTGACACTTTTCATTTTTGACATTTAGCATTGTGACATTTGTCATTTGACATCTTTGACATTTGCCATCTGGAAATTTGTCATTTTTGACATTTAGCATTGTGACATTTGTGATTTGACATCTTGGACATTTGCCATCTTGAAATTTGTCATTTTTGACATTTTTCATGGTGACACTTATCATTTTTGACATTTAGCATTGTGACATTTGTCAGTTTTGACATTTGCCATCTTGAAATTTGTCATTTTTGACATTTTTCATGGTGACACTTTTCATTTTTTGACATTTAGCATTGTGACATTTGTCATTTGACATCTTTGACATTTGCCATCTTGAAATTTGTTATTTTTGACATTTTTCATGGTGACACTTTTCATTTTTGACATTTAGCATTGTGACATTTGTCATTTGACATCTTTGACATTTGCCATCTTGAAATTTGTCATTTTTGACATTTTTCATGGTGACACTTTTCATTTTTGACATTTAGCATTGTGATATTTGTCATTTGACATCTTTGACATTTGCCATCTTGAAATTTGTTATTTTTGACATTTTTCATGGTGACACTTTTCATTTTTGACATTTAGCATTGTGACATTTGTCATTTGACATCTTTGATATTTGCCATCTTGAAATTTGTCATTTTTGACATTTTTCATGGTGACACTTTTCATTTTTGACATTTAGCATTGTGACATTTGTCATTTGACATCTTTGACATTTGCCATCTTGAAATTTGTCATTTTTGACATTTAGCATTGTGACATTTGTCATTTGACATCTTTGATATTTGCCATCTTGAAATTTGTCATTTTTGACATTTTTCATGGTGACACTTTTCATTTTTGACATTTAGCATTGTGACATTTGTCATTTGACATCTTTGACATTTGCCATTTTGAAATTTGTCATTTTTGACATTTTTCATGGTGACACTTTTTATTTTTGACATTTATCATTGTGACATTTGTCATTTGACATCTTTGACATTTGCCATCTTGAAATTTGTCATTATTGACATTTTTTATGGGGACACTTTTCATTTTTGACATTTAGCATTGTGACATTTGTCATTTGACATTTTTGACATTTGCCATCTTGAAATTTGTCTTTTGTGACATTTTTCATGGTGACACTTTTCATTTTTGACATTTAGCATTGTGATATTTGTCATTTGACATCTTTGACATTTGCCATCTTGAAATTTGTCATTTTTGACATTTTTCACGGTGACACTTTTCATTTTTGACATTTAGCATTGTGACATTTGTCATTTGACATCTTAGACATTTGCCATCTTGAAATTTGTCATTTTTGACACTTTTCATTTTTGACATTTAGCATTGTGACATTTGTCATTTGACATCTTTTACATTTGCCATCTTGAAATTTGTCATTTTTGACATTTTTCATGGTGACACTTTTCATTTTTGACATTTGTCATTTGACATCTCGGACATTTGCCATCTTGAAATTTGTCATTTTTGACATTTTTCATGGTGACACTTATCATTTTTGACATTTAGCATTGTGACATTTGTCAGTTTTGACATTTGCCATCTTGAAATTTGTCATTTTTGACATTTTTCACGGTGACACTTTTCATTTTTGACATTTAGCATTGTGACATTTGTCATTTGACATCTTAGACATTTGCCATCTTGAAATTTGTCATTTTTGACACTTTTTATTTTTGACATTTAGCATTGTGACATTTGTCATTTGACATCTTTGACATTTGCCATCTTGAAATTTGTCATTTTTGACATTTTTCATGGTGACACTTTTCATTTTTGACATTTAGCATTGTGACATTTGTCATTTGACATCTTGGACATTTGCCATCTTGAAATTTGTCATTTTTGACATTTTTCATGGTGACACTTATCATTTTTGACATTTAGCATTGTGATATTTGTCAGTTTTGATATTTGCCATCTTGAAATTTGTCATTTTTGACATTTTTCATGGTGACACTTTTCATTTTTGACATTTAGCATTGTGACATTTGTCATTTGACATCTTTGACATTTGCCATCTTGAAATTTGTCATTTTTGATATTTTTCATGGTGACACTTTTTATTTTTGACATTTAGCATTGTGACATTTGTCATTTGACATCTTTGACATTTGCCATCTTGAAATTTGTCATTTTTGACATTTTTCATGGTGACACTTTTCATTTTTGACATTTGTCATTTGACATCTCGGACATTTGCCATCTTGAAATTTGTCATTTTTGACATTTTTCATGGTGACACTTATCATTTTTGACATTTAGCATTGTGACATTTGTCAGTTTTGACATTTGCCATCTTGAAATTTGTCATTTTTGACATTTTTCACGGTGACACTTTTCATTTTTGACATTTAGCATTGTGACATTTGTCATTTGACATCTTAGACATTTGCCATCTTGAAATTTGTCATTTTTGACACTTTTTATTTTTGACATTTAGCATTGTGACATTTGTCATTTGACATCTTTGACATTTGCCATCTTGAAATTTGTCATTTTTGACATTTTTCATGGTGACACTTTTCATTTTTGACATTTAGCATTGTGACATTTGTCATTTGACATCTTTGACATTTGCCATCTTGAAATTTGTCATTTTTGACATTTTTCATGGTGACACTTTTCATTTTTGACATTTAGCATTGTGACATTTGTCATTTGACATCTTTGACATTTGCCATCTTGAAATTTGTTATTTTTGACATTTTTCATGGTG
Source organism: Altica lythri (assembly GCA_964028335.1). Taxonomy (NCBI): domain Eukaryota; kingdom Metazoa; phylum Arthropoda; class Insecta; order Coleoptera; family Chrysomelidae; genus Altica; species Altica lythri. The sequence continues at coordinate 7,283,195 of OZ034800.1, read as the reverse complement.
ACACTTTTCATTTTTGACATTTAGCATTGTGACATTTGTCATTTGACATCTTTGACATTTGCCATCTTGAAATTTGTCATTTTTGACATTTAGCATTGTGACATTTGTCATTTGACATCTTGGACATTTGCCATCCTGAAATTTGTCATTTTTGACATTTTTCATGGTGACACTTATCATTTTTGACATTTAGCATTGTGACATTTGTCAGTTTTGACATTTGCCATCTTGAAATTTGTCATTTTTGAATTTTTCATGGTGACACTTTTTATTTTTGACATTTAGCATTGTGAAATTTGTCATTTGACATCTTTGACATTTGCCATCTTGAAATTTGTTATTTTTGACATTTTTCATGTTGACACTTTTTATTTTTGACATTTAGCATTGTGACATTTGTTATTTGACATCTTTGACATTTGCCATCTTGAAATTTGTCATTTTTGACATGTTTCATGGTGACACTTTTCATTTTTGACATTTAGCATTGTGACATTTGTCATTTGACATCTTTGACATTTGCCATCTTGAAATTTAACATTTTTGACATTTTTCATGGTGACACTTTTCATTTTTGACATTTAGCATTGTGACATTTGTCATTTGACATCTTTGACATTTGCCATCTTGAAATTTGTTATTTTTGACATTTTTCATGGTGACACTTTTCATTTTTGACATTTAGCATTGTGACATTTGTTATTTGACATCTTTGACATTTGCCATCTTGAAATTTGTCATTTTTGACATGTTTCATGGTGACACTTTTCATTTTTGACATTTAGCATTGTGACATTTGTCATTTGACATCTTTGACATTTGCCATCTTGAAATTTGTCATTTTTGACATTTAGCATTGTGACATTTGTCATTTGACATCTTTGATATTTGCCATTTTGAAATTTGTCATTTTTGACATTTTTCATGGTGACACTTTTCATTTTTGACATTTATCATTGTGACATTTGTCATTTGACATCTTTGACATTTGCCATCTTGAAATTTGTCATTATTGACATTTTTTATGGGGACACTTTTCATTTTTGACATTTAGCATTGTGACATTTGTCATTTGACATTTTTGACATTTGCCATCTTGAAATTTGTCATTTTTGACATTTTTCATGGTGACACTTTTCATTTTTGACATTTAGCATTGTGATATTTGTCATTTGACATCTTTGACATTTGCCATCTTGAAATTTGTCATTTTTGACATTTTTCACGGTGACACTTTTCATTTTTGACATTTAGCATTGTGACATTTGTCATTTGACATCTTAGACATTTGCCATCTTGAAATTTGTCATTTTTGACACTTTTCATTTTTGACATTTAGCATTGTGACATTTGTCATTTGACATCTTTTACATTTGCCATCTTGAAATTTGTCATTTTTGACATTTTTCATGGTGACACTTATCATTTTTGACATTTAGCATTGTGACATTTGTCATTTGACATCTCGGACATTTGCCATCTTAAAATTTTTAATTTTTAACATTTTTCATGGTGACACTTATCATTTTTGACATTTAGCATTGTGACATTTGTCAGTTTTGACATTTGCCATCTTGAAATTTGTCATTTTTGACATTTTTCACGGTGACACTTTTCATTTTTGACATTTAGCATTGTGACATTTGTCATTTGACATCTTAGACATTTGCCATCTTGAAATTTGTCATTTTTGACACTTTTCATTTTTGACATTTAGCATTGTGACATTTGTCATTTGACATCTTTTACATTTGCCATCTTGAAATTTGTCATTTTTGACATTTTTCATGGTGACACTTTTCATTTTTGACATTTAGCATTGTGACATTTGTCATTTGACATCTCGGACATTTGCCATCTTGAAATTTGTCATTTTTAACATTTTTCATGGCGACACTTATCATTTTTGACATTTAGCATTGTGACATTTGTCAGTTTTGACATTTGCCATCTTGAAATTTGTCATTTTTGACATTTTTCACGGTGACACTTTTCATTTTTGACATTTAGCATTGTGACATTTGTCATTTGACATCTTAGACATTTGCCATCTTGAAATTTGTCATTTTTGACACTTTTTATTTTTGACATTTAGCATTGTGACATTTGTCATTTGACATCTTTGACATTTGCCATCTTGAAATTTGTCATTTTTGACATTTTTCATGGTGACACTTTTCATTTTTGACATTTAGCATTGTGACATTTGTCATTTGACATCTTGGACATTTGCCATCTTGAAATTTGTCATTTTTGACATTTTTCATGGTGACACTTATCATTTTTGACATTTAGCATTGTGATATTTGTCAGTTTTGATATTTGCCATCTTGAAATTTGTTATTTTTGACATTTTTCATGGTGACACTTTTCATTTTTGACATTTAGCATTGTGACATTTGTCATTTGACATCTTTGACATTTGCCATCTTGAAATTTGTCATTTTTGATATTTTTCATGGTGACACTTTTTATTTTTGACATTTAGCATTGTGACATTTGTCATTTGACATCTTTGACATTTGCCATCTTGAAATTTGTCATTTTTGACATTTTTCATGGTGACACTTTTCATTTTTGACATTTAGCATTGTGACATTTGTCATTTGACATCTTTGACATTTGCCATCTTGAAATTTGTCATTTTTGACATTTTTCATGGTGACACTTTTCATTTTTGACATTTAGCATTGTGACATTTGTCATTTGACATCTTTGACATTTGCCATCTTGAAATTTGTTATTTTTGACATTTTTCATGGTGACACTTTTCATTTTTGACATTTAGCATTGTGACATTTGTCATTTGACATCTTTGACATTTGCCATCTTGAAATTTGTCATTTTTGACATTTTTCATGGTGACACTTTTCATTTTTGACATTTAGCATTGTGACATTTGTCATTTGACATCTTTGACATTTGCCATCTTGAAATTTGTCATTTTTGACATTTAGCATTGTGACATTTGTCATTTGACATCTTGGACATTTGCCATCCTGAAATTTGTCATTTTTGACATTTTTCATGGTGACACTTATCATTTTTGACATTTAGCATTGTGACATTTGTCAGTTTTGACATTTGCCATCTTGAAATTTGTCATTTTTGACATTTTTCATGGTGACACTTTTTATTTTTGACATTTAGCATTGTGAAATTTGTCATTTGACATCTTTGCCATTTGCCATATTGAAATTTGTTATTTTTGACATTTTTCATGTTGACACTTTTTATTTTTGACATTTAGCATTGTGACATTTGTTATTTGACATCTTTGACATTTGCCATCTTGAAATTTGTCATTTTTCATGGTGACACTTTTCATTTTTGACATTTAGCATTGTGACATTTGTCATTTGACATCTTTGACATTTGCCATCTTCAAATTTGTTATTTTTAACATTTTTCATGGTGACACTTTTCATTTTTGACATTTAGCATTGTGACATTTGTTATTTGACATCTTTGACATTTGCCATCTTGAAATTTGTCATTTTTGACATGTTTCATGGTGACACTTTTCATTTTTGACATTTAGCATTGTGACATTTGTCATTTGACATCTTTGACATTTGCCATCTTGAAATTTGTCATTTTTGACATTTAGCATTGTGACATTTGTCATTTGACATCTTTGATATTTGCCATCTTGAAATTTGTCATTTTTGACATTTTTCATGGTGACACTTTTCATTTTTGACATTTAGCATTGTGACATTTGTCATTTGACATCTTTGACATTTGCCATCTTGAAATTTGTCATTTTTAACATTTTTCATGGTGACACTTTTCATTTTTGACATTTAGCATTGTGACATTTGTCATTTGACATCTTTGACATTTGCCATCTTGAAATTTGTCATTTTTGACATTTAGCATTGTGACATTTGTCATTTGACATCTTGGACATTTGCCATCTTGAAATTTGTCATTTTTGAGGTTTTTATGGTGACACTTATCATTTTTGACATTTAGCATTGTGACATTTGTCAGTTTTGACATCTTTGATATTTGCCATCTTGAAATTTGTTATTTTTAACATTTTTCATGGTGACACTTTTCATTTTTGACATTTAGCATTGTGACATTTGTCATTTGGCATCTTTGACATTTGCCATCTTGAAATTTGTCATTTTTGACATTTTTCATGGTGACACTTTTCATTTTTGACATTTAGCATTGTGACATTTGTCATTTGACATCTTTGACATTTGCCATCTTGAAATTTGTCATTTTTGACATTTTTCATGGTGACACTTTTCATTTTTGACATTTAGCATTGTGTCATTTGTCATTTGACATCTTTGACATTTGCCATCTTGAAATTTGTCATTTTTGACATTTAGCATTGTGACATTTGTCATTTGACATCTTTGATATTTGCCATCTTGAAATTTGTCATTTTTGACATTTTTCATGGTGACACTTTTCTTTTTTGACATTTATCATTGTGACATTTGTCATATTCGACATCTTTGACATTTGCCATCTTGAAATTTGTCATTTTTGACATTTTTCATGGTGACACTTTTCATTTTTGACATTTAGCATTGTGACATTTGTCATTTGACATCTTTGACATTTGCCATTTTGAAATTTGTCATTATTGACATTTTTCATGGGGACATTTTTCATTTTTGACATTTAGCATTGTGACATTTGTCATTTGACATCTTTGACATTTGCCATCTTGAAATTTGTCACTTTTGACATTTTTCATGGTGACACTTTTCATTTTTGACATTTAGCATTGTGACATTTGTCATTTGACATCTTTTACATTTGCCATCTTGAAATTTGTCATTTTTGACATTTTTTATGGTGACACTTTTCATTTTTGACATTTAGCATTGTGACATTTGTCATTTGACATCTTGGACATTTGCCATCTTGAAATTTGACATTTTTGACATTTTTCATGGTGACACTTATCATTTTTGACATTTAGCATTGTGACATTTGTCAGTTTTGACATTTGCCATCTTGAAATTTGTCATTTTTGACATTTTTCATGGTGACACTTTTCATTTTTGACATTTAGCATTGTGACATTTGTCATTTGACATCTTTGACATTTTTGACATTTTTCATGGTGACACTTTTCATTTTTGACATTTAGCATTGTGACATTTGTCATGTGACATCTTTGACATTTGCCATCTTGAAATTTGTCATTTTTGACATTTTTCATGGTGACACTTTTCATTTTTGACCTTTAGCATTGTGACATTTGTCATTTGACATCTTTGACATTTGCCATCTTGAAATTTGTCATTTTTGACATTTTTCATGGTGACACTTTTTATTTTTGACATTTAGCATTGTGACATTTGTCATTTGACATCTTTGACATTTGCCATCTTGAAATTTGTTATTTTTGACATTTTTCATGGTGACACTTTTCATTTTTGACATTTAGCATTGTGACATTTGTCATTTGACATCTTTGACATTTGCCATCTTGAAATTTGTCATTTTTGACATTTTTCATGGTGACACTTTTCATTTTTGACATTTAGCATTGTGACATTTGTCATTTGACATCTTTGACATTTGCCATCTTGAAATTTGTCATTTTTGACATTTAGCATTGTGACATTTGTCATTTGACATCTTGAACATTTGCCATCTTGAAATTTGTCATTTTTGACATTTTTCATGGTGACACTTATCATTTTTGACATTTAGCATTGTGACATTTGTCAGTTTTGACATTTGCCATCTTGAAATTTGTCATTTTTGACATTTTTCATGGTGACACTTTTCATTTTTGACATTTAGCATTGTGACATTTGTCATTTGACATCTTTGACATTTGCCATCTTGAAATTTGTTATTTTTGACATTTTTCATGGTGACACTTTTCATTTTTGACATTTAGCTTTGTGACATTTGTCATTTGACATCTTTGACATTTGCCATCTTGAAATTTGTCATTTTTGACATTTTTCATGGTGACACTTTTCATTTTTGACATTTAGCATTGTGACATTTGTCATTTGACATCTTTGATATTTGCCATCTTGAAATTTGTCATTTTTGACATTTTTCATGGTGACACTTTTCATTTTTGACATTTAGCATTGTGACATTTGTCATTTGACATCTTTGATATTTCCTATCTTAAAATTTGTCATTTTTGACATTTTTCATGGTGACACTTTTCATTTTTGACATTTAGCATTGTGACATTTGTCATTTGACATCTTTGACATTTGCCATTTTGAAATTTGTCATTTTTGACATTTTTCATGGTGACACTTTTCATTTTTGACATTTAGCATTGTGACATTTGTCATTTGACATCTTTGATATTTGCCATCTTAAAATTTGTCATTTTTGACATTTAGCATTGTGACATTTGTCATTTGACATCTTTGATATTTGCCATCTTGAAATTTGTCATTTTTGACATTTTTCATGGTGACACTTTTCATTTTTGACATTTAGCATTGTGAAATTTGTCATTTGACATCATCGACATTTGCCATCTTGAAATTTGTCATTTTTATCATTTTTTATGGTGACACTTTTCATTTTTGACATTTAGCATTGTGACATTTGTCATTTGACATCTTTGACATTTGCCATCTGGAAATTTGTCATTTTTGACATTTAGCATTGTGACATTTGTCATTTGACATCTTGGACATTTGCCATCTTGAAATTTGTCATTTTTGACATTTTTCATGGTGACACTTAGCATTTTTGACATTTAGCATTGTGACATTTGTCAGTTTTGACATTTGCCATCTTGAAATTTGTCATTTTTGACATTTTTCATGGTGACACTTTTCATTTTTTGACATTTAGCATTGTGACATTTGTCATTTGACATCTTTGACATTTGCCATCTTGAAATTTGTTATTTTTGACATTTTTCATGGTGACACTTTTCATTTTTGACATTTAGCATTGTGACATTTGTCATTTGACATCTTTGACATTTGCCATCTTGAAATTTGTTATTTTTGACATTTTTCATGGTGACACTTTTCATTTTTGACATTTAGCATTGTGACATTTGTCATTTGACATCTTTGACATTTGCCATCTTGAAATTTGTCATTTTTGACATTTTTCATGGTGACACTTTTCATTTTTGACATTTAGCATTGTGACATTTGTCATTTGACATCTTTGACATTTGCCATCTTGAAATTTGTCATTTTTGACATTTTTCATGGTGACACTTTTCATTTTTGACATTTAGCATTGTGACATTTGTCATTTGACATCTTTGATATTTCCTATCTTAAAATTTGTCATTTTTGACATTTTTCATGGTGACACTTTTCATTTTTGACATTTAGCATTGTGACATTTGTCATTTGACATCTTTGACATTTGCCATTTTGAAATTTGTCATTTTTGACATTTTTCATGGTGACACTTTTCATTTTTGACATTTAGCATTGTGACATTTGTCATTTGACATCTTTGATATTTGCCATCTTAAAATTTGTCATTTTTGACATTTAGCATTGTGACATTTGTCATTTGACATCTTTGATATTTGCCATCTTGAAATTTGTCATTTTTGACATTTTTCATGGTGACACTTTTCATTTTTGACATTTAGCATTGTGAAATTTGTCATTTGACATCATCGACATTTGCCATCTTGAAATTTGTCATTTTTATCATTTTTCATGGTGACACTTTTCATTTTTGACATTTAGCATTGTGACATTTGTCATTTGACATCTTTGACATTTGCCATCTGGAAATTTGTCATTTTTGACATTTAGCATTGTGACATTTGACATCTTGGACATTTGCCATCTTGAAATTTGTCATTTTTGACATTTTTCATGGTGACACTTAGCATTTTTGACATTTAGCATTGTGACATTTGTCAGTTTTGACATTTGCCATCTTGAAATTTGTCATTTTTGACATTTTTCATGGTGACACTTTTCATTTTTTGACATTTAGCATTGTGACATTTGTCATTTGACATCTTTGACATTTGCCATCTTGAAATTTGTTATTTTTGACATTTTTCATGGTGACACTTTTCATTTTTGACATTTAGCATTGTGACATTTGTCATTTGACATCTTTGACATTTGCCATCTTGAAATTTGTCATTTTTGACATTTTTCATGGTGACACTTTTCATTTTTGACATTTAGCATTGTGATATTTGTCATTTGACATCTTTGACATTTGCCATCTTGAAATTTGTTATTTTTGACATTTTTCATGGTGACACTTTTCATTTTTGACATTTAGCATTGTGACATTTGTCATTTGACATCTTTGATATTTGCCATCTTGAAATTTGTCATTTTTGACATTTTTCATGGTGACACTTTTCATTTTTGACATTTAGCATTGTGACATTTGTCATTTGACATCTTTGACATTTGCCATCTTGAAATTTGTTATTTTTGACATTTAGCATTGTGACATTTGTCATTTGACATCTTTGATATTTGCCATCTTGAAATTTGTCATTTTTGACATTTTTCATGGTGACACTTTTCATTTTTGACATTTAGCATTGTGACATTTGTCATTTGACATCTTTGACATTTGCCATTTTGAAATTTGTCATTTTTGACATTTTTCATGGTGACACTTTTCATTTTTGACATTTATCATTGTGACATTTGTCATTTGACATCTTTGACATTTGCCATCTTGAAATTTGTCATTATTGACATTTTTTATGGGGACACTTTTCATTTTTGACATTTAGCATTGTGACATTTGTCATTTGACATTTTTGACATTTGCCATCTTGAAATTTGTCATTTTTGACATTTTTCATGGTGACACTTTTCATTTTTGACATTTAGCATTGTGATATTTGTCATTTGACATCTTTGACATTTGCCATCTTGAAATTTGTCATTTTTGACATTTTTCACGGTGACACTTTTCATTTTTGACATTTAGCATTGTGACATTTGTCATTTGACATCTTAGACATTTGCCATCTTGAAATTTGTCATTTTTGACACTTTTCATTTTTGACATTTAGCATTGTGACATTTGTCATTTGACATCTTTTACATTTGCCATCTTGAAATTTGTCATTTTTGACATTTTTCATGGTGACACTTTATATTTTTGACATTTAGCATTGTGACATTTGTCATTTGACATCTCGGACATTTGCCATCTTGAAATTTGTCATTTTTGACATTTTTCATGGTGACACTTATCATTTTTGACATTTAGCATTGTGACATTTGTCAGTTTTGACATTTGCCATCTTGAAATTTGTCATTTTTGACATTTTTCACGGTGACACTTTTCATTTTTGACATTTAGCATTGTGACATTTGTCATTTGACATCTTAGACATTTGCCATCTTGAAATTTGTCATTTTTGACACTTTTTATTTTTGACATTTAGCATTGTGACATTTGTCATTTGACATCTTTGACATTTGCCATCTTGAAATTTGTCATTTTTGACATTTTTCATGGTGACACTTTTCATTTTTGACATTTAGCATTGTGACATTTGTCATTTGACATCTTGGACATTTGCCATCTTGAAATTTGTCATTTTTGACATTTTTCATGGTGACACTTATCATTTTTGACATTTAGCATTGTGATATTTGTCAGTTTTGATATTTGCCATCTTGAAATTTGTCATTTTTGACATTTTTCATGGTGACACTTTTCATTTTTGACATTTAGCATTGTGACATTTGTCATTTGACATCTTTGACATTTGCCATCTTGAAATTTGTCATTTTTGATATTTTTCATGGTGACACTTTTTATTTTTGACATTTAGCATTGTGACATTTGTCATTTGACATCTTTGACATTTGCCATCTTGAAATTTGTCATTTTTGACATTTTTCATGGTGACACTTTTCATTTTTGACATTTAGCATTGTGACATTTGTCATTTGACATCTTTGACATTTGCCATCTTGAAATTTGTCATTTTTGACATTTTTCATGGTGACACTTTTCATTTTTGACATTTAGCATTGTGACATTTGTCATTTGACATCTTTGACATTTGCCATCTTGAAATTTGTTATTTTTGACATTTTTCATGGTGACACTTTTCATTTTTGACATTTAGCATTGTGACATTTGTCATTTGACATCTTTGACATTTGCCATCTTGAAATTTGTCATTTTTGACATTTAGCATTGTGACATTTGTCATTTGACATCTTGGACATTTGCCATCCTGAAATTTGTCATTTTTGACATTTTTCATGGTGACACTTATCATTTTTGACATTTAGCATTGTGACATTTGTCAGTTTTGACATTTGCCATCTTGAAATTTGTCATTTTTGAATTTTTCATGGTGACACTTTTTATTTTTGACATTTAGCATTGTGAAATTTGTCATTTGACATCTTTGACATTTGCCATCTTGAAATTTGTTATTTTTGACATTTTTCATGTTGACACTTTTTATTTTTGACATTTAGCATTGTGACATTTGTCATTTGACATCTTTGACATTTGCCATCTTGAAATTTAACATTTTTGACATTTTTCATGGTGACACTTTTCATTTTTGACATTTAGCACTGTGACATTTGTTATTTGACATCTTTGACATTTGCCATCTTGAAATTTGTCATTTTTGACATGTTTCATGGTGACACTTTTCATTTTTGACATTTAGCATTGTGACATTTGTCATTTGACATCTTTGACATTTGCCATCTTGAAATTTGTCATTTTTGACATTTAGCATTGTGACATTTGTCATTTGACATCTTTGATATTTGCCATTTTGAAATTTGTCATTTTTGACATTTTTCATGGTGACACTTTTTATTTTTGACATTTATCATTGTGACATTTGTCATTTGACATCTTTGACATTTGCCATCTTGAAATTTGTCATTATTGACATTTTTTATGGGGACACTTTTCATTTTTGACATTTAGCATTGTGACATTTGTCATTTGACATTTTTGACATTTGCCATCTTGAAATTTGTCATTTTTGACATTTTTCATGGTGACACTTTTAATTTTTGACATTTAGCATTGTGATATTTGTCATTTGACATCTTTGACATTTGCCATCTTGAAATTTGTCATTTTTGACATTTTTCACGGTGACACTTTTCATTTTTGACATTTAGCATTGTGACATTTGTCATTTGACATCTTAGACATTTGCCATCTTGAAATTTGTCATTTTTGACACTTTTCATTTTTGACATTTAGCATTGTGACATTTGTCATTTGACATCTTTTACATTTGCCATCTTGAAATTTGTCATTTTTGACATTTTTCATGGTGACACTTTTCATTTTTGACATTTAGCATTGTGACATTTGTCATTTGACATCTCGGACATTTGCCATCTTGAAATTTGTCATTTTTAACATTTTTCATGGTGACACTTATCATTTTTGACATTTAGCATTGTGACATTTGTCAGTTTTGACATTTGCCATCTTGAAATTTGTCATTTTTGACATTTTTCACGGTGACACTTTTCATTTTTGACATTTAGCATTGTGACATTTGTCATTTGACATCTTAGACATTTGCCATCTTGAAATTTGTCATTTTTGACACTTTTCATTTTTGACATTTAGCATTGTGACATTTGTCATTTGACATCTTTTACATTTGCCATCTTGAAATTTGTCATTTTTGACATTTTTCATGGTGACACTTTTCATTTTTGACATTTAGCATTGTGACATTTGTCATTTGACATCTCGGACATTTGCCATCTTGAAATTTGTCATTTTTAACATTTTTCATGGTGACACTTATCATTTTTGACATTTAGCATTGTGACATTTGTCAGTTTTGACATTTGCCATCTTGAAATTTGTCATTTTTGACATTTTTCACGGTGACACTTTTCATTTTTGACATTTAGCATTGTGACATTTGTCATTTGACATCTTAGACATTTGCCATCTTGAAATTTGTCATTTTTGACACTTTTTATTTTTGACATTTAGCATTGTGACATTTGTCATTTGACATCTTTGACATTTGCCATCTTGAAATTTGTCATTTTTGACATTTTTCATGGTGACACTTTTCATTTTTGACATTTAGCATTGTGACATTTGTCATTTGACATCTTGGACATTTGCCATCTTGAAATTTGTCATTTTTGACATTTTTCATGGTGACACTTATCATTTTTGACATTTAGCATTGTGATATTTGTCAGTTTTGATATTTGCCATCTTGAAATTTGTCATTTTTGACATTTTTCATGGTGACACTTTTCATTTTTGACATTTAGCATTGTGACATTTGTCATTTGACATCTTTGACATTTGCCATCTTGAAATTTGTCATTTTTGATATTTTTCATGGTGACACTTTTTATTTTTGACATTTAGCATTGTGACATTTGTCATTTGACATCTTTGACATTTGCCATCTTGAAATTTGTCATTTTTGACATTTTTCATGGTGACACTTTTCATTTTTGACATTTAGCATTGTGACATTTGTCATTTGACATCTTTGACATTTGCCATCTTGAAATTTGTTATTTTTGACATTTTTCATGGTGACACTTTTTATTTTTGACATTTAGCATTGTGACATTTGTCATTTGACATCTTTGACATTTGCCATCTTGAAATTTGTCATTTTTGACATTTTTCATGGTGACACTTTTCATTTTTGACATTTAGCATTGTGACATTTGTCATTTGACATCTTTGACATTTGCCATCTTGAAATTTGTCATTTTTGACATTTAGCATTGTGACATTTGTCATTTGACATCTTGGACATTTGCCATCCTGAAATTTGTCATTTTTGACATTTTTCATGGTGACACTTATCATTTTTGACATTTAGCATTGTGACATTTGTCAGTTTTGACATTTGCCATCTTGAAATTTGTCATTTTTGACATTTTTCATGGTGACACTTTTTATTTTTGACATTTAGCATTGTGAAATTTGTCATTTGACATCTTTGACATTTGCCATATTGAAATTTGTTATTTTTGACATTTTTCATGTTGACACTTTTTATTTTTGACATTTAGCATTGTGACATTTGTCATTTGACATCTTTGACATTTGCCATCTTGAAATTTGTCATTTTTGACATTTTTCATGGTGACACTTTTCATTTTTGACATTTAGCATTGTGACATTTGTCATTTGACATCTTTGACATTTGCCATCTTCAAATTTGTTATTTTTGACATTTTTCATGGTGACACTTTTCATTTTTGACATTTAGCATTGTGACATTTGTTATTTGACATCTTTGACATTTGCCATCTTGAAATTTGTCATTTTTGACATGTTTCATGGTGACACTTTTCATTTTTGACATTTAGCATTGTGACATTTGTCATTTGACATCTTTGACATTTGCCATCTTGAAATTTGTCATTTTTGACATTTAGCATTGTGACATTTGTCATTTGACATCTTTGATATTTGCCATCTTGAAATTTGTCATTTTTGACATTTTTCATGGTGACACTTTTCATTTTTGACATTTAGCATTGTGACATTTGTCATTTGACATCTTTGACATTTGCCATCTTGAAATTTGTCATTTTTAACATTTTTCATGGTGACACTTTTCATTTTTGACATTTAGCATTGTGACATTTGTCATTTGACATCTTTGACATTTGCCATCTTGAAATTTGTCATTTTTGACATTTAGCATTGTGACATTTGTCATTTGACATCTTGGACATTTGCCATCTTGAAATTTGTCATTTTTGACGTTTTTCATGGTGACACTTATCATTTTTGACATTTAGCATTGTGACATTTGTCAGTTTTGACATCTTTGATATTTGCCATCTTGAAATTTGTTATTTTTAACATTTTTCATGGTAACACTTTTCATTTTTGACATTTAGCATTGTGACATTTGTCATTTGACATCTTTGACATTTGCCATCTTGAAATTTGTCATTTTTGACATTTTTCATGGTGACACTTTTCATTTTTGACATTTAGCATTGTGACATTTGTCATTTGACATCTTTGACATTTGCCATCTTGAAATTTGTCATTTTTGACATTTGTCATGGTGACACTTTTCATTTTTGACATTTAGCATTGTGTCATTTGTCATTTGACATCTTTGACATTTGCCATCTTGAAATTTGTCATTTTTGACATTTAGCATTGTGACATTTGTCATTTGACATCTTTGATATTTGCCATCTTGAAATTTGTCATTTTTGACATTTTTCATGGTGACACTTTTCATTTTTGACATTTAGCATTGTGACATTTGTCATTTGACATCTTTGACATTTGCCATCTTAAAATTTGTCATTTTTGACATTTTTCATGGTGACACTTTTCTTTTTTGACATTTATCATTGTGACATTTGTCATATTCGACATCTTTGACATTTGCCATCTTGAAATTTGTCATTTTTGACATTTTTCATGGTGACACTTTTCATTTTTGACATTTAGCATTGTGACATTTGTCATTTGACATCTTTGACATTTGCCATTTTGAAATTTGTCATTATTGACATTTTTCATGGGGACATTTTTCATTTTTGACATTTAGCATTGTGACATTTGTCATTTGACATCTTTGACATTTGCCATCTTGAAATTTGTCACTTTTGACATTTTTCATGGTGACACTTTTCATTTTTGACATTTAGCATTGTGACATTTGTCATTTGACATCTTTTACATTTGCCATCTTGAAATTTGTCATTTTTGACATTTTTTATTGTGACACTTTTCATTTTTGACATTTAGCATTGTGACATTTGTCATTTGACATCTTGGACATTTGCCATCTTGAAATTTGACATTTTTGACATTTTTCATGGTGACACTTATCATTTTTGACATTTAGCATTGTGACATTTGTCAGTTTTGACATTTGCCATCTTGAAATTTGTCATTTTTGACATTTTTCATGGTGACACTTTTCATTTTTGACATTTAGCATTGTGACATTTGTCATTTGACATCTTTGACATTTTTGACATTTTTCATGGTGACACTTTTCATTTTTGACATTTAGCATTGTGACATTTGTCATGTGACATCTTTGACATTTGCCATCTTGAAATTTGTCATTTTTGACATTTTTCATGGTGACACTTTTCATTTTTGACATTTAGCATTGTGACATTTGTCATTTGACATCTTTGACATTTTCCATCTTGAAATTTGTCATTTTTGACATTTTTCATGGTGACACTTTTCATTTTTGACATTAAGCATTGTGACATTTGTCATTTGACATCTTTGACATTTGCCATCTTGAAATTTGTTATTTTTGACATTTTTCATGGTGACACTTTTCATTTTTGACATTTAGCATTGTGACATTTGTCATTTGACATCTTTGACATTTGCCATCTTGAAATTTGTCATTTTTGACATTTTTCATGGTGACACTTTTCATTTTTGACATTTAGCATTGTGACATTTGTCATTTGACATCTTTGACATTTGCCATCTTGAAATTTGTCATTTTTGACATTTAGCATTGTGACATTTGTCATTTGACATCTTGGACATTTGCCATCTTGAAATTTGTCATTTTTGACATTTTTCATGGTGACACTTATCATTTTTGACATTTAGCATTGTGACATTTGTCAGTTTTGACATTTGCCATCTTGAAATTTGTCATTTTTGACATTTTTCATGGTGACACTTTTCATTTTTGACATTTAGCATTGTGACATTTGTCATTTGACATCTTTGACATTTGCCATCTTGAAATTTGTTATTTTTGACATTTTTCATGGTGACACTTTTCATTTTTGACATTTAGCATTGTGACATTTGTCATTTGACATCTTTGACATTTGCCATCTTGAAATTTGTCATTTTTGACATTTTTCATGGTGACACTTTTCATTTTTGACATTTAGCATTGTGACATTTGTCATTTGACATCTTTGACATTTGCCATCTTGAAATTTGTCATTTTTGACATTTTTCATGGTGACACTTTTCATTTTTGACATTTAGCATTGTGACATTTGTCATTTGACATCTTTGATATTTCCTATCTTAAAATTTGTCATTTTTGACATTTTTCATGGTGACACTTTTCATTTTTGACATTTAGCATTGTGACATTTGTCATTTGACATCTTTGACATTTGCCATTTTGAAATTTGTCATTTTTGACATTTTTCATGGTGACACTTTTCATTTTTGACATTTAGCATTGTGACATTTGTCATTTGACATCTTTGACATTTGCCATCTTGAAATTTGTCATTTTTGACATTTAGCATTGTGACATTTGTCATTTGACATCTTGGACATTTGCCATCTTGAAATTTGTCATTTTTGACATTTTTCATGCTGACACTTATCATTTTTGACATTTAGCATTGTGACATTTGTCAGTTTTGACATTTGCCATCTTGAAATTTGTCATTTTTGACATTTTTCATGGTGCTACTTTTCATTTTTGACATTTAGCATTGTGACATTTGTCATTTGACATCTTTGACATTTGCCATCTTGAAATTTGTTATTTTTGACATTTTTCATGGTGACACTTTTTATTTTTGACATTTAGCATTGTGACATTTGTCATTTGACATCTTTGACATTTGCCATCTTGAAATTTGTTATTTTTGACATTTTTCATGGTGACACTTTTCATTTTTGACATTTAGCATTGTGACATTTGTCATTTGACATCTTTGACATTTGCCATCTTGAAATTTGTCATTTTTGACATTTAGCATTGTGACATTTGTCATTTGACATCTTGGACATTTGCCATCCTGAAATTTGTCATTTTTGACATTTTTCATGGTGACACTTATCATTTTTGACATTTAGCATTGTGACATTTGTCAGTTTTGACATTTGCCATCTTGAAATTTGTCATTTTTGACATTTTTCATGGTGACACTTTTTATTTTTGACATTTAGCATTGTGAAATTTGTCATTTGACATCTTTGACATTTGCCATATTGAAATTTGTTATTTTTGACATTTTTCATGTTGACACTTTTTATTTTTGACATTTAGCATTGTGACATTTGTCATTTGACATCTTTGACATTTGCCATCTTGAAATTTGTCATTTTTGACATTTTTCATGGTGACACTTTTCATTTTTGACATTTAGCATTGTGACATTTGTCATTTGACATCTTTGACATTTGCCATCTTCAAATTTGTTATTTTTGACATTTTTCATGGTGACACTTTTCATTTTTGACATTTAGCATTGTGACATTTGTTATTTGACATCTTTGACATTTGCCATCTTGAAATTTGTCATTTTTGACATGTTTCATGGTGACACTTTTCATTTTTGACATTTAGCATTGTGACATTTGTCATTTGACATCTTTGACATTTGCCATCTTGAAATTTGTCATTTTTGACATTTAGCATTGTGACATTTGTCATTTGACATCTTTGATATTTGCCATCTTGAAATTTGTCATTTTTGACATTTTTCATGGTGACACTTTTCATTTTTGACATTTAGCATTGTGACATTTGTCATTTGACATCTTTGACATTTGCCATCTTGAAATTTGTCATTTTTAACATTTTTCATGGTGACACTTTTCATTTTTGACATTTAGCATTGTGACATTTGTCATTTGACATCTTTGACATTTGCCATCTTGAAATTTGTCATTTTTGACATTTAGCATTGTGACATTTGTCATTTGACATCTTGGACATTTGCCATCTTGAAATTTGTCATTTTTGACGTTTTTCATGGTGACACTTATCATTTTTGACATTTAGCATTGTGACATTTGTCAGTTTTGACATCTTTGATATTTGCCATCTTGAAATTTGTTATTTTTAACATTTTTCATGGTAACACTTTTCATTTTTGACATTTAGCATTGTGACATTTGTCATTTGACATCTTTGACATTTGCCATCTTGAAATTTGTCATTTTTGACATTTTTCATGGTGACACTTTTCATTTTTGACATTTAGCATTGTGACATTTGTCATTTGACATCTTTGACATTTGCCATCTTGAAATTTGTCATTTTTGACATTTGTCATGGTGACACTTTTCATTTTTGACATTTAGCATTGTGTCATTTGTCATTTGACATCTTTGACATTTGCCATCTTGAAATTTGTCATTTTTGACATTTAGCATTGTGACATTTGTCATTTGACATCTTTGATATTTGCCATCTTGAAATTTGTCATTTTTGACATTTTTCATGGTGACACTTTTCATTTTTGACATTTAGCATTGTGACATTTGTCATTTGACATCTTTGACATTTGCCATCTTAAAATTTGTCATTTTTGACATTTTTCATGGTGACACTTTTCTTTTTTGACATTTATCATTGTGACATTTGTCATATTCGACATCTTTGACATTTGCCATCTTGAAATTTGTCATTTTTGACATTTTTCATGGTGACACTTTTCATTTTTGACATTTAGCATTGTGACATTTGTCATTTGACATCTTTGACATTTGCCATTTTGAAATTTGTCATTATTGACATTTTTCATGGGGACATTTTTCATTTTTGACATTTAGCATTGTGACATTTGTCATTTGACATCTTTGACATTTGCCATCTTGAAATTTGTCACTTTTGACATTTTTCATGGTGACACTTTTCATTTTTGACATTTAGCATTGTGACATTTGTCATTTGACATCTTTTACATTTGCCATCTTGAAATTTGTCATTTTTGACATTTTTTATTGTGACACTTTTCATTTTTGACATTTAGCATTGTGACATTTGTCATTTGACATCTTGGACATTTGCCATCTTGAAATTTGACATTTTTGACATTTTTCATGGTGACACTTATCATTTTTGACATTTAGCATTGTGACATTTGTCAGTTTTGACATTTGCCATCTTGAAATTTGTCATTTTTGACATTTTTCATGGTGACACTTTTCATTTTTGACATTTAGCATTGTGACATTTGTCATTTGACATCTTTGACATTTTTGACATTTTTCATGGTGACACTTTTCATTTTTGACATTTAGCATTGTGACATTTGTCATGTGACATCTTTGACATTTGCCATCTTGAAATTTGTCATTTTTGACATTTTTCATGGTGACACTTTTCATTTTTGACATTTAGCATTGTGACATTTGTCATTTGACATCTTTGACATTTTCCATCTTGAAATTTGTCATTTTTGACATTTTTCATGGTGACACTTTTCATTTTTGACATTAAGCATTGTGACATTTGTCATTTGACATCTTTGACATTTGCCATCTTGAAATTTGTTATTTTTGACATTTTTCATGGTGACACTTTTCATTTTTGACATTTAGCATTGTGACATTTGTCATTTGACATCTTTGACATTTGCCATCTTGAAATTTGTCATTTTTGACATTTTTCATGGTGACACTTTTCATTTTTGACATTTAGCATTGTGACATTTGTCATTTGACATCTTTGACATTTGCCATCTTGAAATTTGTCATTTTTGACATTTAGCATTGTGACATTTGTCATTTGACATCTTGGACATTTGCCATCTTGAAATTTGTCATTTTTGACATTTTTCATGGTGACACTTATCATTTTTGACATTTAGCATTGTGACATTTGTCAGTTTTGACATTTGCCATCTTGAAATTTGTCATTTTTGACATTTTTCATGGTGACACTTTTCATTTTTGACATTTAGCATTGTGACATTTGTCATTTGACATCTTTGACATTTGCCATCTTGAAATTTGTTATTTTTGACATTTTTCATGGTGACACTTTTCATTTTTGACATTTAGCATTGTGACATTTGTCATTTGACATCTTTGACATTTGCCATCTTGAAATTTGTCATTTTTGACATTTTTCATGGTGACACTTTTCATTTTTGACATTTAGCATTGTGACATTTGTCATTTGACATCTTTGACATTTGCCATCTTGAAATTTGTCATTTTTGACATTTTTCATGGTGACACTTTTCATTTTTGACATTTAGCATTGTGACATTTGTCATTTGACATCTTTGATATTTCCTATCTTAAAATTTGTCATTTTTGACATTTTTCATGGTGACACTTTTCATTTTTGACATTTAGCATTGTGACATTTGTCATTTGACATCTTTGACATTTGCCATTTTGAAATTTGTCATTTTTGACATTTTTCATGGTGACACTTTTCATTTTTGACATTTAGCATTGTGACATTTGTCATTTGACATCTTTGACATTTGCCATCTTGAAATTTGTCATTTTTGACATTTAGCATTGTGACATTTGTCATTTGACATCTTGGACATTTGCCATCTTGAAATTTGTCATTTTTGACATTTTTCATGCTGACACTTATCATTTTTGACATTTAGCATTGTGACATTTGTCAGTTTTGACATTTGCCATCTTGAAATTTGTCATTTTTGACATTTTTCATGGTGCTACTTTTCATTTTTGACATTTAGCATTGTGACATTTGTCATTTGACATCTTTGACATTTGCCATCTTGAAATTTGTTATTTTTGACATTTTTCATGGTGACACTTTTTATTTTTGACATTTAGCATTGTGACATTTGTCATTTGACATCTTTGACATTTGCCATCTTGAAATTTGTTATTTTTGACATTTTTCATGGTGACACTTTTCATTTTTGACATTTAGCATTGTGACATTTGTCATTTGACATCTTTGATATTTGCCATCTTAAAATTTGTCATTTTTGACATTTTTTATGGTGACACTTTTCATTTTTGACATTTAGCATTGTGACATTTGTCATTTGACATCTTTGACATTTGCCATTTTGAAATTTGTCATTTTTGACATTTTTCATGGTGACACTTTTCATTTTTGACATTTAGCATTGTGACATTTGTCATTTGACATCTTTGACATTTGCCATTTTGAAATTTGTCATTTTTGACATTTAGCATTGTGACATTTGTCATTTGACATCTTGGACATTTGCCATCTTGAAATTTGTCATTTTTGACATTTTTCATGGTGACACTTATCATTTTTGACATTTAGCATTGTGACATTTGTCATTTGACATCTTTGACATTTGCCATCTTAAAATTTGTCATTTTTGACATTTTTCATGGTGACACTTTTCATTTTTGACGTTTAGCATTGTGAAATTTGTCATTTGACATCTTTGACATTTGCCATCTTGAAATTTGTCATTTTTGACATTTAGCATTGTGACATTTGTCATTTGACATCTTGGACATTTGCCATCTTGAAATTTGTTATTTTTGACATTTTTCATGGTGACACTTATCATTTTTGACATTTAGCATTGTGACATTTGTCATTTGACATCTTTGACATTTGCCATCTTGAAATTTGTCATTTTTGACATTTAGCATTGTGAAATTTGTCATTTGACATCTTTGACATTTGCCATCTTGAAATTTGTCATTTTTGACATTTAGCATTGTGACATTTGTCATTTGACATCTTGGACATTTGCCATCTTGAAATTTGTTATTTTTGACATTTTTCATGGTGACACTTTTCATTTTTGACATTTAGCATTGTGACATTTGTCATTTGACATCTTTGATATTTGCCATCTTAAAATTTGTCATTTTTTACATTTTTCATGGTGACACTTTTCATTTTTGACATTTAGCATTGTGACATTTGTCATTTGACATCTTTGACATTTGCCATTTTGAAATTTGTCATTTTTGACATTTTTCATGGTGACACTTTTCATTTTTGACATTTAGCATTGTGACATTTGTCATTTGACATCTTTGACATTTGCCATTTTGAAATTTGTCATTTTTGACATTTAGCATTGTGACATTTGTCATTTGACATCTTGGACATTTGCCATCTTGAAATTTGTCATTTTTGACATTTTTCATGGTGACACTTATCATTTTTGACATTTAGCATTGTGACATTTGTCATTTGACATCTTTGACATTTGCCATCTTAAAATTTGTCATTTTTGACATTTTTCATGGTGACACTTTTCATTTTTGACGTTTAGCATTGTGAAATTTGTCATTTGACATCTTTGACATTTGCCATCTTGAAATTTGTCATTTTTGACATTTAGCATTGTGACATTTGTCATTTGACATCTTGGACATTTGCCATCTTGAAATTTGTCATTTTTGACATTTAGCATTGTGACATTTGTCATTTGACATCTTGGACATTTGCCATCTTGAAATTTGTCATTTTTGACATTTTTCATGCTGACACTTATCATTTTTGACATTTAGCATTGTGACATTTGTCAGTTTTGACATTTGCCATCTTGAAATTTGTCATTTTTGACATTTTTCATGGTGCTACTTTTCATTTTTGACATTTAGCATTGTGACATTTGTCATTTGACATCTTTGACATTTGCCATCTTGAAATTTGTTATTTTTGACATTTTTCATGGTGACACTTTTTATTTTTGACATTTAGCATTGTGACATTTGTCATTTGACATCTTTGACATTTGCCATCTTGAAATTTGTCATTTTTGACATTTTTCATGGTGACACTTTTCATTTTTGACATTTAGCATTGTGACATTTGTCATTTGACATCTTTGACATTTGCCATCTTGAAATTTGTTATTTTTGACATTTTTCATGGTGACACTTTTCATTTTTGACATTTAGCATTGTGACATTTGTCATTTGACATCTTTGATATTTGCCATCTTAAAATTTGTCATTTTTGACATTTTTCATGGTGACACTTTTCATTTTTGACATTTAGCATTGTGACATTTGTCATTTGACATCTTTGACATTTGCCATTTTGAAATTTGTCATTTTTGACATTTTTCATGGTGGCACTTTTCATTTTTGACATTTAGCATTGTGACATTTGTCATTTGACATCTTTGACATTTGCCATTTTGAAATTTGTCATTTTTGACATTTAGCATTGTGACATTTGTCATTTGACATCTTGGACATTTGCCATCTTGAAATTTGTCATTTTTGACATTTTTCATGGTGACACTTATCATTTTTGACATTTAGCATTGTGACATTTGTCATTTGACATCTTTGACATTTGCCATCTTAAAATTTGTCATTTTTGACATTTTTCATGGTGACACTTTTCATTTTTGACGTTTAGCATTGTGAAATTTGTCATTTGACATCTTTGACATTTGCCATCTTGAAATTTGTCATTTTTGACATTTAGCATTGTGACATTTGTCATTTGACATCTTGGACATTTGCCATCTTGAACTTTGTTATTTTTGACATTTTTCATGGTGACACTTATCATTTTTGACATTTAGCATTGTGACATTTGTCATTTGACATCTTTGACATTTGCTATCTTGAAATTTGTCATTTTTGACATTTAGCATTGTGAAATTTGTCATTTGACATCTTTGACATTTGCCATCTTGAAATTTGTCATTTTTGACATTTAGCATTGTGACATTTGTCATTTGACATCTTGGACATTTGCCATCTTGAAATTTGTTATTTTTGACATTTTTCATGGTGACACTTTTCATTTTTGACATTTAGCATTGTGACATTTGTCATTTGACATCTTTGATATTTGCCATCTTAAAATTTGTCATTTTTTACATTTTTCATGGTGACACTTTTCATTTTTGACATTTAGCATTGTGACATTTGTCATTTGACATCTTTGACATTTGCCATTTTAAAATTTGTCATTTTTGACATTTTTCATGGTGACACTTTTCATTTTTGACATTTAGCATTGTGACATTTGTCATTTGACATCTTTGACATTTGCCATTTTGAAATTTGTCATTTTTGACATTTAGCATTGTGACATTTGTCATTTGACATCTTGGACATTTGCCATCTTGAAATTTGTCATTTTTGACATTTTTCATGGTGACACTTATCATTTTTGACATTTAGCATTGTGACATTTGTCATTTGACATCTTTGACATTTGCCATCTTAAAATTTGTCATTTTTGACATTTTTCATGGTGACACTTTTCATTTTTGACGTTTAGCATTGTGAAATTTGTCATTTGACATCTTTGACATTTGCCATCTTGAAATTTGTCATTTTTGACATTTAGCATTGTGACATTTGTCATTTGACATCTTGGACATTTGCCATCTTGAAATTTGTTATTTTTGACATTTTTCATGGTGACACTTATCATTTTTGACATTTAGCATTGTGACATTTGTCATTTGACATCTTTGACATTTGCCATCTTGAAATTTGTCATTTTTGACATTTAGCATTGTGAAATTTGTCATTTGACATCTTTGACATTTGCCATCTTGAAATTTGTTATTTTTGACATTTTTCCTGGTGACACTTTTCATTTTTGACATTTAGCATTGTGACATTTGTCATTTGACATCTTTGACATTTGCCATCTTGAAATTTGTCATTTTTACATTTAGCATTGTGACATTTGTCATTTGACATCTTGGACATTTGCCATCTTGAAATTTGTCATTTTTGACATTTTTCATGGTGACACTTATCATTTTTGACATTTAGCATTGTGACATTTGTCAGTTTTGACATCTTTGATATTTGCCATCTTAAAATTTGTTATTTTTGACATTTTTCATGGTGACACTTTTCATTTTTGACATTTAGCATTGTGACATTTGTCATTTGACATCTTTGACATTTGCCATCTTGAAATTTGTCATTTTTGACATTTTTCATGGTGACACTTTTCATTTTTGACATTTAGCATTGTGACATTTGTCATTTGACATCTTTGACATTTGCCATCTTGAAATTTGTCATTTTTGACATTTTTCATGGTGACACTTTTCATTTTTGACATTTAGCATTGTGTCATTTGTCATTTGACATCTTTGACATTTGCCATCTTGAAATTTGTCATTTTTGACATTTAGCATTGTGACATTTGTCATTTGACATCTTTGATATTTGCCATCTTGAAATTTGTCATTTTTGACATTTTTCATGGTGACACTTTTCATTTTTGACATTTAGCATTGTGACATTTGTCATTTGACATCTTTGACATTTGCCATCTTAAAATTTGTCATTTTTGACATTTTTCATGGTGACACTTTTCTTTTTTGACATTTATCATTGTGACATTTGTCATATTCGACATCTTTGACATTTGCCATCTTGAAATTTGTCATTTTTGACATTTTTCATGGTGACACTTTTCATTTTTGACATTTAGCATTGTGACATTTGTCATTTGACATCTTTGACATTTGCCATTTTGAAATTTGTCATTATTGACATTTTTCATGGGGACATTTTTCATTTTTGACATTTAGCATTGTGACATTTGTCATTTGACATCTTTGACATTTGCCATCTTGAAATTTGTCACTTTTGACATTTTTCATGGTGACACTTTTCATTTTTGACATTTAGCATTGTGACATTTGTCATTTGACATCTTTTACATTTGCCATCTTGAAATTTGTCATTTTTGACATTTTTTATGGTGACACTTTTCATTTTTGACATTTAGCATTGTGACATTTGTCATTTGACATCTTGGACATTTGCCATCTTGAAATTTGACATTTTTGACATTTTTCATGGTGACACTTATCATTTTTGACATTTAGCATTGTGACATTTGTCAGTTTTGACATTTGCCATCTTGAAATTTGTCATTTTTGACATTTTTCATGGTGACACTTTTCATTTTTGACATTTAGCATTGTGACATTTGTCATTTGACATCTTTGACATTTTTGACATTTTTCATGGTGACACTTTTCATTTTTGACATTTAGCATTGTGACATTTGTCATGTGACATCTTTGACATTTGCCATCTTGAAATTTGTCATTTTTGACATTTTTCATGGTGACACTTTTCATTTTTGACAGTTAGCATTGTGACATTTGTCATTTGACATCTTTGACATTTGCCATCTTGAAATTTGTCATTTTTGACATTTTTCATGGTGACACTTTTCATTTTTGACATTTAGCATTGTGACATTTGTCATTTGACATCTTTGACATTTGCCATCTTGAAATTTGTTATTTTTGACATTTTTCATGGTGACACTTTTCATTTTTGACATTTAGCATTGTAACATTTGTCATTTGACATCTTTGACATTTGCCATCTTGAAATTTGTCATTTTTGACATTTTTCATGGTGACACTTTTCATTTTTGACATTTAGCATTGTGACATTTGTCATTTGACATCTTTGACATTTGCCATCTTGAAATTTGTCATTTTTGACATTTAGCATTGTGACATTTGTCAGTTTTGACATTTGCCATCTTGAAATTTGTCATTTTTGACATTTTTCATGGTGACACTTTTCATTTTTGACATTTAGCATTGTGACATTTGTCATTTGACATCTTTGACATTTGCCATCTTGAAATTTGTTATTTTTGACATTTTTCATGGTGACACTTTTCATTTTTGACATTTAGCATTGTTACATTTGTCATTTGACATCTTTGACATTTGCCATCTTGAAATTTGTCATTTTTGACATTTTTCATGGTGACACTTTTCATTTTTGACATTTAGCATTGTGACATTTGTCATTTGACATCTTTGACATTTGCCATCTTGAAATTTGTCATTTTTGACATTTTTCATGGTGACACTTTTCATTTTTGACATTTAGCATTGTGACATTTGTCATTTGACATCTTTGATATTTGCCATCTTAAAATTTGTCATTTTTGACATTTTTCATGGTGACACTTTTCATTTTTGACATTTAGCATTGTGACATTTGTCATTTGACATCTTTGACATTTGCCATTTTGAAATTTGTCATTTTTGACATTTTTCATGGTGACACTTTTCATTTTTGACATTTAGCATTGTGACATTTGTCATTTGACATCTTTGACATTTGCCATCTTGAAATTTGTCATTTTTGACATTTAGCATTGTGACATTTGTCATTTGACATCTTGGACATTTGCCATCTTGAAATTTGTCATTTTTGACATTTTTCATGGTGACACTTATCATTTTTGACATTTAGCATTGTGACATTTGTCAGTTTTGACATTTGCCATCTTGAAATTTGTCATTTTTGACATTTTTCATGGTGCTACTTTTCATTTTTGACATTTAGCATTGTGACATTTGTCATTTGACATCTTTGACATTTGCCATCTTGAAATTTGTTATTTTTGACATTTTTCATGGTGACACTTTTTATTTTTGACATTTAGCATTGTGACATTTGTCATTTGACATCTTTGACATTTGCCATCTTGAAATTTGTCATTTTTGACATTTTTCATGGTGAAACTTTTCATTTTTGACATTTAGCATTGTGACATTTGTCATTTGACATCTTTGACATTTGCCATCTTGAAATTTGTTATTTTTGACATTTTTCATGGTGACACTTTTCATTTTTGACATTTAGCATTGTGACATTTGTCATTTGACATCTTTGATATTTGCCATCTTAAAATTTGTCATTTTTGACATTTTTCATGGTGACACTTTTCATTTTTGACATTTAGCATTGTGACATTTGTCATTTGACATCTTTGACATTTGCCATTTTGAAATTTGTCATTTTTGACATTTTTCATGGTGACACTTTTCATTTTTGACATTTAGCATTGTGACATTTGTCATTTGACATCTTTGACATTTGCCATTTTGAAATTTGTCATTTTTGACATTTAGCATTGTGACATTTGTCATTTGACATCTTGGACATTTGCCATCTTGAAATTTGTCATTTTTGACATTTTTCATGGTGACACTTATCATTTTTGACATTTAGCATTGTGACATTTGTCATTTGACATCTTTGACATTTGCCATCTTAAAATTTGTCATTTTTGACATTTTTCATGGTGACACTTTTCATTTTTGACGTTTAGCATTGTGAAATTTGTCATTTGACATCTTTGACATTTGCCATCTTGAAATTTGTCATTTTTGACATTTAGCATTGTGACATTTGTCATTTGACATCTTGGACATTTGCCATCTTGAAATTTGTTATTTTTGACATTTTTCATGGTGACACTTATCATTTTTGACATTTAGCATTGTGACATTTGTCATTTGACATCTTTGACATTTGCCATCTTGAAATTTGTCTTTTTTGACATTTAGCATTGTGAAATTTGTCATTTGACATCTTTGACATTTGCCATCTTGAAATTTGTCATTTTTGACATTTAGCATTGTGACATTTGTCATTTGACATCTTGGACATTTGCCATCTTGAAATTTGTTATTTTTGACATTTTTCATGGTGACACTTTTCATTTTTGACATTTAGCATTGTGACATTTGTCATTTGACATCTTTGATATTTGCCATCTTAAAATTTGTCATTTTTGACATTTTTCATGGTGACACTTTTCATTTTTGACATTTAGCATTGTGACATTTGTCATTTGACATCTTTGACATTTGCCATTTTGAAATTTGTCATTTTTGACATTTTTCATGGTGACACTTTTCATTTTTGACATTTAGCATTGTGACATTTGTCATTTGACATCTTTGACATTTGCCATTTTGAAATTTGTCATTTTTGACATTTAGCATTGTGACATTTGTCATTTGACATCTTGGACATTTGCCATCTTGAAATTTGTCATTTTTGACATTTTTCATGGTGACACTTATCATTTTTGACATTTAGCATTGTGACATTTGTCATTTGACATCTTTGACATTTGCCATCTTAAAATTTGTCATTTTTGACATTTTTCATGGTGACACTTTTCATTTTTGACGTTTAGCATTGTGAAATTTGTCATTTGACATCTTTGACATTTGCCATCTTGAAATTTGTCATTTTTGACATTTAGCATTGTGACATTTGTCATTTGACATCTTGGACATTTGCCATCTTGAAATTTGTTATTTTTGACATTTTTCATGGTGACACTTATCATTTTTGACATTTAGCATTGTGACATTTGTCATTTGACATCTTTGACATTTGCCATCTTGAAATTTGTCATTTTTGACATTTAGCATTGTGAAATTTGTCATTTGACATCTTTGACATTTGCCATCTTGAAATTTGTTATTTTTGACATTTTTCCTGGTGACACTTTTCATTTTTGACATTTAGCATTGTGACATTTGTCATTTGACATCTTTGACATTTGCCATCTTGAAATTTGTCATTTTTGACATTTAGCATTGTGACATTTGTCATTTGACATCTTGGACATTTGCCATCTTGAAATTTGTCATTTTTGACATTTTTCATGGTGACACTTATCATTTTTGACATTTAGCATTGTGACATTTGTCAGTTTTGACATTTGCCATCTTGAAATTTGTCATTTTTGACATTTTTCATGGTGACACTTTTCATTTTTGACATTTAGCATTGTGACATTTGTCATTTGACATCTTTGACATTTGCCATCTTGAAATTTGTCATTTTTGACATTTTTCATGGTGACACTTTTAATTTTTGACATTTAGCATTGTGACATTTGTCATTTGACATCTTTGACATTTGCCATCTTGAAATTTGTCATTTTTGACATTTAGCATTGTGACATTTGTCATTTGACATCTTGGACATTTGCCATCTTGAAATTTGTCATTTTTGACATTTTTCATGGTGACACTTATCATTTTTGACATTTAGCATTATGACATTTGTCAGTTTTGACATTTGCCATCTTAAAATTTGTCATTTTTGACATTTTTCATGGTGACACTTTTCATTTTTGACATTTAGCATTGTGACATTTGTCATTTGACATCTTTGACATTTGCCATATTGAAATTTGTTATTTTTGACATTTTTCATGGTGACACTTTTCATTTTTGACATTTAGCATTGTGACATTTGTCATTTGACATCTTTGACATTTGCCATCTTGAAATTTGTCATTTTTGACATTTTTCATGGTGACACTTTTCATTTTTGACATTTAGCATTGTGACATTTGTCATTTGCCATCTTGAAATTTGTTATTTTTGACATTTTTCATGGTGACACTTTTCATTTTTGACATTTAGCATTGTGACATTTGTCATTTGACATCTTTGACATTTGCCATCTTGAAATTTGTCATTTTTGACATTTTTCATGGTGACACTTTTCATTTTTGACATTTAGCATTGTGATATTTGTCATTTGACATCTTTGACATTTGCCATCTTGAAATTTGTTATTTTTGACATTTTTCATGGTGACACTTTTCATTTTTGACATTTAGCATTGTGACATTTTTCATTTGACATCTTTAACATTTGCCATCTTGAAATTTGTCATTTTTGACATTTAGCATTGTGACATTTGTCATTTGACATCTTGGACATTTGCCATCTTGAAATTTGTCATTTTTGACATTTTTCATGGTGACACTTATCATTTTTGACATTTAGCATTGTGACATTTGTCAGTTTTGACATTTGCCATCTTGAAATTTGTCATTTTTGACATTTTTCATGGTGACACTTTTCATTTTTGACATTTAGCATTGTGACATTTGTCATTTGACATCTTTGACATTTGCCATCTTGAAATTTGTTATTTTTGACATATTTCATGGTGACACTTTTCATTTTTGACATTTAGCATTGTGACATTTGTCATTTGACATCTTTGACATTTGCCATCTTGAAATTTGTCATTTTTGACATTTTTCATGGTGACACTTTTCATTTTTGACATTTAGCATTGTGACATTTGTCATTTGACATCTTTGACATTTGCCATCTTGAAATTTGTCATTTTTGACATTAAGCATTGTGACATTTGTCATTTGACATCTTGGACATTTGCCATCTTGAAATTTGTCATTTTTGACATTTTTCATGGTGACACTTATCATTTTTGACATTTGGCATTATGACATTTGTCAGTTTTGACATTTGCCATCTTAAAATTTGTCATTTTTGACATTTTTCATGGTGACACTTTTCATTTTTGACATTTAGCATTGTGACATTTGTCATTTGACATCTTTGACATTTGCCATCTTGAAATTTGTTATTTTTAACATTTTTCATGGTGACACTTTTCATTTTTGACATTTAGCATTGTGACATTTGTCATTTGACATCTTGGACATTTGCCATCTTGAAATTTGTCAGTTTTGACATTTTTCATGGTGACACTTATCATTTTTGACATTTAGCATTGTGACATTTGTCAGTTTTGACATCTTTGACATTTGCCATCTTGAAATTTGTTATTTTTGACATTTTTTATGGTGACACTTTTCATTTTTGACATTTAGCATTGTGACATTTGTCATTTGACATCTTTGACATTTGCCATCTTGAAATTTGTCATTTTTGACATTTTTTATGGTGACACTTTTCATTTTTGACATTTAGCATTGTGACATTTGTCATTTGACATCTTTGACATTTGCCATCTTGAAATTTGTCATTTTTGACATTTAGCATTGTGACATTTGTCATTTGACATCTTGGACATTTGCCATCTTGAAATTTGTTATTTTTGACATTTTTCATGGTGACACTTATCATTTTTGACATTTAGCATTGTGAAATTTGTCATTTGACATCTTTGACATTTGCCATCTTGAAATTTGTTATTTTTGACATTTTTCTTGGTGACACTTTTCATTTTTGACATTTAGCTTTGTGACATTTGTCATTTGACATCTTTGACATTTGCCATCTTGAAATTTGTCATTTTTGACATTTAGCATTGTGACATTTGTCATTTGACATCTTGGACATTTGCCATCTTGAAATTTGTCATTTTTGACATTTTTCATGGTGACACTTATCATTTTTGACATTTAGCATTGTGACATTTGTCAGTTTTGACATTTGCCATCTTGAAATTTGTCATTTTTGACATTTTTCATGGTGACACTTTTCATTTTTGACATTTAGCATTGTGACATTTGTCATTTGACATCTTTGACATTTGCTATCTTGAAATTTGTTATTTTTGACATTTTTCATGGTGACACTTTTCATTTTTGACATTTAGCATTGTGACATTTGTCATTTGACATCTTTGACATTTGCCATCTTGAAATTTGTCATTTTTGACATTTTTCATGGTGACACTTTTCATTTTTGACATTTAGCATTGTGACATTTGTCATTTGACATCTTTGACATTTGCCATCTTGAAATTTGTTATTTTTGACATTTAGCATTGTGACATTTGTCATTTGACATCTTGGACATTTGCCATCTTGAAATTTGTCATTTTTGACATTTTTCATGGTGACACTTATCATTTTTGACATTTAGCATTATGACATTTGTCAGTTTTGACATTTGCCATTTTAAAATTTGTCATTTTTGACATTTTTCATGGTGACACTTTTCATTTTTGACATTTAGCATTGTGACATTTGTCATTTGACATCTTTGACATTTGCCATCTTGAAATTTGTCATTTTTGACATTTTTCATGGTGACACTTTTCATTTTTGACATTTAGCATTGTGACATTTGTCATTTGACATCTTTGACATTTGCCATCTTGAAATTTGTTATTTTTGACATTTTTCATTGTGACACTTTTCATTTTTGACATTTAGCATTGTGCCATTTGTCATTTGACATCTTTGACATTTGCCATCTTGAAATTTGTCATTTTTGACATTTTTCATGATGACACTTTTCATTTTTGACATTTAGCATTGTGATATTTGTCATTTGACATCTTTGACATTTGCCATCTTGAAATTTGTTATTTTTGACATTTTTCATGGTGACACTTTTCATTTTTGACATTTAGCATTGTGACATTTTTCATTTGACATCTTTGACATTTGCCATCTTGAAATTTGTCATTTTTGACATTTAGCATTGTGACATTTGTCATTTGACATCTTGGACATTTGCCATCTTGAAATTTGTCATTTTTGACATTTTTCATGGTGACACTTATTATTTTTGACATTTAGCATTGTGACATTTGTCAGTTTTGACATTTGCCAACTTGAAATTTGTCATTTTTGACATTTTTCATGGTGACACTTTTCATTTTTGACTTTTAGCATTGTGACATTTGTCATTTGACATCTTTGACATTTGCCATCTTGAAATTTGTTATTTTTGACATTTTTCATGGTGACACTTTTCATTTTTGACATTTAGCATTGTGACATTTGTCATTTGACATCTTTGACATTTGCCATCTTGAAACTTGTCATTTTTGACATTTTTCATGGTGACACTTTTCATTTTTGACATTTAGCATTGTGACATTTGTCATTTGACATCTTTGACATTTGCCATCTTGAAATTTGTCATTTTTGACATTCAGCATTGTGACATTTGTCATTTGACATCGTGGACATTTGCCATCTTGAAATTTGTCATTTTTGACATTTTTCATGGTTACACTTTTCATTTTTGACATTTAGCATTGTGACATTTGTCATTTGACATCTTTGACATTTGCCATCTTGAAATTTGTTATTTTTGACATTTTTCATTGTGACACTTTTCATTTTTGACATTTAGCATTGTGCCATTTGTCATTTGACATCTTTGACATTTGCCATCTTGAAATTTGTCATTTTTGACATTTTTCATGATGACACTTTTCATTTTTGACATTTAGCATTGTGATATTTGTCATTTGACATCTTTGACATTTGCCATCTTGAAATTTGTTATTTTTGACATTTTTCATGGTGACACTTTTCATTTTTGACATTTAGCATTGTGACATTTTTCATTTGACATCTTTGACATTTGCCATCTTGAAATTTGTCATTTTTGACATTTAGCATTGTGACATTTGTCATTTGACATCTTGGACATTTGCCATCTTGAAATTTGTCATTTTTGACATTTTTCATGGTGACACTTATTATTTTTGACATTTAGCATTGTGACATTTGTCAGTTTTGACATTTGCCAACTTGAAATTTGTCATTTTTGACATTTTTCATGGTGACACTTTTCATTTTTGACTTTTAGCATTGTGACATTTGTCATTTGACATCTTTGACATTTGCCATCTTGAAATTTGTTATTTTTGACATTTTTCATGGTGACACTTTTCATTTTTGACATTTAGCATTGTGACATTTGTCATTTGACATCTTTGACATTTGCCATCTTGAAACTTGTCATTTTTGACATTTTTCATGGTGACACTTTTCATTTTTGACATTTAGCATTGTGACATTTGTCATTTGACATCTTTGACATTTGCCATCTTGAAATTTGTCATTTTTGACATTCAGCATTGTGACATTTGTCATTTGACATCGTGGACATTTGCCATCTTGAAATTTGTCATTTTTGACATTTTTCATGGTGACACTTATCATTTTTGACATTTAGCATTATGACATTTGTCAGTTTTGACATTTGCCATCTTAAAATTTGTCATTTTTGACATTTTTCATGGTGACACTTTTCATTTTTGACATTTAGCATTGTGACATTTGTCATTTAACATCTTTGACATTTGCCATCTTGAAATTTGTTATTTTTGACATTTTTCATGGTGACACTTTTCATTTTTGACATTTAGCATTGTGACATTTGTCATTTGACATCTTGGACATTTGCCATCTTGAAATTTGTCATTTTTGACATTTTTCATGGTGACACTTATCATTTTTGACATTTAGCATTATGACATTTGTCAGTTTTGACATTTGCCATCTTAAAATTTGTCATTTTTGACATTTTTCATGGTGACACTTTTCATTTTTGACATTTAGCATTGTGACATTTGTCATTTAACATCTTTGACATTTGCCATCTTGAAATTTGTCATTTTTGACATTTTTCATGATGACACTTTTCATTTTTGACATTTAGCATTGTGATATTTGTCATTTGACATCTTTGACATTTGCCATCTTGAAATTTGTTATTTTTGACATTTTTTATGGTGACACTTTTCATTTTTGACATTTAGCATTGTGACATTTTTCATTTGACATCTTTGACATTTGCCATCTTGAAATTTGTCATTTTTGACATTTAGCATTGTGACATTTGTCATTTGACATCTTGGACATTTGCCATCTTGAAATTTGTCATTTTTGACATTTTTTATGGTGACACTTATTATTTTTGACATTTAGCATTGTGACATTTGTCAGTTTTGACATTTGCCATCTTGAAATTTGTCATTTTTGACATTTTTCATGGTGACACTTTTCATTTTTGACTTTTAGCATTGTGACATTTGTCATTTGACATCTTTGACATTTGCCATCTTGAAATTTGTTATTTTTGACATTTTTCATGGTGACACTTTTCATTTTTGACATTTAGCATTGTGACATTTGTCATTTGACATCTTTGACATTTGCCATCTTGAAATTTGTCATTTTTGACATTTTTCATGGTGACACTTTTCATTTTTGACATTTAGCATTGTGACATTTGTCATTTGACATCTTTGACATTTGCCATCTTGAAATTTGTTATTTTTGACATTTTTCATGGTGACACTTTTCATTTTTGACATTTAGCATTGTGACATTTGTCATTTGACATCTTGGACATTTGCCATCTTAAAATTTGTCATTTTTGACATTTTTCATGGTGACACTTATCATTTTTGACATTTAGCATTGTGACATTTGTCAGTTTTGACATCTTTGACATTTGCCATCTTGAAATTTGTTATTTTTGACATTTTTTATGGTGACACTTTTCATTTTTGACATTTAGCATTGTGACATTTGTCATTTGACATCTTTGACATTTGCCATCTTGAAATTTGTCATTTTTGACATTTTTTATGGTGACACTTTTCATTTTTGACATTTAGCATTGTGACATTTGTCATTTGACATCTTTGACATTTGCCATCTTGAAATTTGTCATTTTTGACATTTAGCATTGTGACATTTGTCCTTTGACATCTTGGACATTTGCCATCTTGAAATTTGTTATTTTTGACATTTTTCATGGTGACACTTATCATTTTTGACATTTAGCATTGTGAAATTTGTCATTTGACATCTTTGACATTTGCCATCTTGAAATTTGTTATTTTTGACATTTTTCTTGGTGACACTTTTCATTTTTGACATTTAGCTTTGTGACATTTGTCATTTGACATCTTTGACATTTGCCATCTTGAAATTTGTCATTTTTGACATTTAGCATTGTGAAATTTGTCATTTGACATCTTTGACATTTGCCATCTTGAAATTTGTTATTTTTGACATTTTTCTTGGTGACACTTTTCATTTTTGACATTTAGCATTGTGACATTTGTCATTTGACATCTTTGACATTTGCCATCTTGAAATTTGTTATTTTTGACATTTTTCATGGTGACACTTTTCATTTTTGACATTTAGCATTGTGACATTTGTCATTTAACATCTTGGACATTTGCCATCTTGAAATTTGTTATTTTTGACATTTTTCATGGTGACACTTTTCATTTTTGACATTTAGCATTGTGACATTTGTCATTTGACATCTTTGACATTTGCCATCTTGAAATTTGTTATTTTTGACATTTTTCATGGTGACACTTTTCATTTTTGACATTTAGCATTGTGACATTTGTCATTTGACATCTTTGACATTTGCTATCTTGAAATTTGTCATTTTTGACATTTTTCATGATGACACTTTTCATTTTTGACATTTAGCATTGTGATATTTGTCATTTGACTTCTTTGACATTTGCCATCTTGAAATTTGTTATTTTTGACATTTTTCATGGTGACACTTTTCATTTTTGACATTTAGCATTGTGACATTTTTCATTTGACATCTTTGACATTTGCCATCTTGAAATTTGTCATTTTTGACATTTAGCATTGTGACATTTGTCATTTGACAGCTTGGACATTTTCCATTTTGAAATTTGTCATTTTTGACATTTTTCATGGTGACACTTATTATTTTTGACATTTAGCATTGTGACATTTGTCAGTTTTGACATTTGCCATCTTGAAATTTGTCTTTTTTGACATTTTTCATGGTGACACTTTTCATTTTTGACTTTTAGCATTGTGACATTTGTCATTTGACATCTTTGACATTTGCCATCTTGAAATTTGTTATTTTTGACATTTTTCATGGTGACACTTTTCATTTTTGACATTTAGCATTGTGACATTTGTCATTTGACATCTTTGACATTTGCCATCTTGAAATTTGTCATTTTTGACATTTTTCATGGTGACACTTTTCATTTTTGACATTTAGCATTGTGACATTTGTCATTTGACATCTTTGACATTTGCCATCTTGAAATTTGTTATTTTTGACATTTTTCATGGTGACACTTTTCATTTTTGACATTTAGCATTATGACATTTGTCAGTTTTGACATTTGCCATCTTAAAATTTGTCATTTTTGACATTTTTCATGGTGACACTTTTCATTTTTGACATTTAGCATTGTGACATTTGTCATTTGACATCTTTGACATTTGCCATCTTGAAATTTGTCATTTTTGACATTTAGCATTGTGACATTTGTCATTTGACAGCTTGGACATTTTCCATCTTGAAATTTGTCATTTTTGACATTTTTCATGGTGACACTTATTATTTTTGACATTTAGCATTGTGACATTTGTCAGTTTTGACATTTGCCATCTTGAAATTTGTCTTTTTTGACATTTTTCATGGTGACACTTTTCATTTTTGACTTTTAGCATTGCGACATTTGTCATTTGACATCTTTGACATTTGCCATCTTGAAATTTGTTATTTTTGACATTTTTCATGGTGACACTTTTCATTTTTGACATTTAGCATTGTGACATTTGTCATTTGACATCTTTGACATTTGCCATCTTGAAATTTGTCATTTTTGACATTTTTCATGGTGACACTTTTCATTTTTGACATTTAGCATTGTGACATTTGTCATTTGACATCTTTGACATTTGCCATCTTGAAATTTGTTATTTTTGACATTTTTCATGGTGACACTTTTCATTTTTGACATTTAGCATTATGACATTTGTCAGTTTTGACATTTGCCATCTTAAAATTTGTCATTTTTGACATTTTTCATGGTGACACTTTTCATTTTTGACATTTAGCATTGTGACATTTGTCATTTGACATCTTTGACATTTGCCATCTTGAAATTTGTCATTTTTGACATTTTTCATGGTGACACTTTTCATTTTTGACATTTAGCATTGTGACATTTGTCATTTGACATCTTTGACATTTGCCATCTTGAAATTTGTTATTTTTGACATTTTTCATGGTGACACTTTTCATTTTTGACATTTAGCATTATGACATTTGTCAGTTTTGACATTTGCCATCTTAAAATTTGTCATTTTTGACATTTTTCATGGTGACACTTTTCATTTTTGACATTTAGCATTGTGACATTTGTCATTTGACATCTTTGACATTTGCCATCTTGAAATTTGTTATTTTTGACATTTTTCTTGGTGACACTTTTCATTTTTGACATTTAGCTTTGTGACATTTGTCATTTGACATCTTTGACATTTGCCATCTTGAAATTTGTCATTTTTGACATTTAGCATTGTGAAATTTGTCATTTGACATCTTTGACATTTGCCATCTTGAAATTTGTTATTTTTGACATTTTTCTTGGTGACACTTTTCATTTTTGACATTTAGCATTGTGACATTTGTCATTTGACATCTTTGACATTTGCCATCTTGAAATTTGTTATTTTTGACATTTTTCATGGTGACACTTTTCATTTTTGACATTTAGCATTGTGACATTTGTCATTTAACATCTTGGACATTTGCCATCTTGAAATTTGTTATTTTTGACATTTTTCATGGTGACACTTTTCATTTTTGACATTTAGCATTGTGACATTTGTCATTTGACATCTTTGACATTTGCCATCTTGAAATTTGTTATTTTTGACATTTTTCATGGTGACACTTTTCATTTTTGACATTTAGCATTGTGACATTTGTCATTTGACATCTTTGACATTTGCTATCTTGAAATTTGTCATTTTTGACATTTTTCATGATGACACTTTTCATTTTTGACATTTAGCATTGTGATATTTGTCATTTGACTTCTTTGACATTTGCCATCTTGAAATTTGTTATTTTTGACATTTTTCATGGTGACACTTTTCATTTTTGACATTTAGCATTGTGACATTTTTCATTTGACATCTTTGACATTTGCCATCTTGAAATTTGTCATTTTTGACATTTAGCATTGTGACATTTGTCATTTGACAGCTTGGACATTTTCCATTTTGAAATTTGTCATTTTTGACATTTTTCATGGTGACACTTATTATTTTTGACATTTAGCATTGTGACATTTGTCAGTTTTGACATTTGCCATCTTGAAATTTGTCTTTTTTGACATTTTTCATGGTGACACTTTTCATTTTTGACTTTTAGCATTGTGACATTTGTCATTTGACATCTTTGACATTTGCCATCTTGAAATTTGTTATTTTTGACATTTTTCATGGTGACACTTTTCATTTTTGACATTTAGCATTGTGACATTTGTCATTTGACATCTTTGACATTTGCCATCTTGAAATTTGTCATTTTTGACATTTTTCATGGTGACACTTTTCATTTTTGACATTTAGCATTGTGACATTTGTCATTTGACATCTTTGACATTTGCCATCTTGAAATTTGTTATTTTTGACATTTTTCATGGTGACACTTTTCATTTTTGACATTTAGCATTATGACATTTGTCAGTTTTGACATTTGCCATCTTAAAATTTGTCATTTTTGACATTTTTCATGGTGACACTTTTCATTTTTGACATTTAGCATTGTGACATTTGTCATTTGACATCTTTGACATTTGCCATCTTGAAATTTGTCATTTTTGACATTTAGCATTGTGACATTTGTCATTTGACAGCTTGGACATTTTCCATCTTGAAATTTGTCATTTTTGACATTTTTCATGGTGACACTTATTATTTTTGACATTTAGCATTGTGACATTTGTCAGTTTTGACATTTGCCATCTTGAAATTTGTCTTTTTTGAAATTTTTCATGGTGACACTTTTCATTTTTGACTTTTAGCATTGCGACATTTGTCATTTGACATCTTTGACATTTGCCATCTTGAAATTTGTTATTTTTGACATTTTTCATGGTGACACTTTTCATTTTTGACATTTAGCATTGTGACATTTGTCATTTGACATCTTTGACATTTGCCATCTTGAAATTTGTCATTTTTGACATTTTTCATGGTGACACTTTTCATTTTTGACATTTAGCATTGTGACATTTGTCATTTGACATCTTTGACATTTGCCATCTTGAAATTTGTTATTTTTGACATTTTTCATGGTGACACTTTTCATTTTTGACATTTAGCATTATGACATTTGTCAGTTTTGACATTTGCCATCTTAAAATTTGTCATTTTTGACATTTTTCATGGTGACACTTTTCATTTTTGACATTTAGCATTGTGACATTTGTCATTTGACATCTTTGACATTTGCCATCTTGAAATTTGTCATTTTTGACATTTTTCATGGTGACACTTTTCATTTTTGACATTTAGCATTGTGACATTTGTCATTTGACATCTTTGACATTTGCCATCTTGAAATTTGTCATTTTTGACATTTTTCATGGTGACACTTATCATTTTTGACATTTAGCATTATGACATTTGTCAGTTTTGACATTTGCCATCTTAAAATTTGTCATTTTTGACATTTTTCATGGTGACACTTTTCATTTTTGACATTTAGCATTGTGACATTTGTCATTTGACATCTTTGACATTTGCCATCTTGAAATTTGTTATTTTTGACATTTTTCATGGTGACACTTTTCATTTTTGACATTTAGCATTGTGACATTTGTCATTTGACATCTTTGACATTTGCTATCTTGAAATTTGTCATTTTTGACATTTTTCATGATGA
Organism: Altica lythri; assembly: GCA_964028335.1. Taxonomy (NCBI): domain Eukaryota; kingdom Metazoa; phylum Arthropoda; class Insecta; order Coleoptera; family Chrysomelidae; genus Altica; species Altica lythri. The sequence goes on along the minus strand of OZ034800.1, from coordinate 7,242,522 downwards.
CACTTTTCATTTTTGACATTTAGCATTGTGATATTTGTCATTTGACTTCTTTGACATTTGCCATCTTGAAATTTGTTATTTTTGACATTTTTCATGGTGACACTTTTCATTTTTGACATTTAGCATTGTGACATTTTTCATTTGACATCTTTGACATTTGCTATCTTGAAATTTGTCATTTTTGACATTTAGCATTGTGACATTTGTCATTTGACAGCTTGGACATTTTCCATCTTGAAATTTGTCATTTTTGACATTTTTCATGGTGACACTTATTATTTTTGACATTTAGCATTGTGACATTTGTCAGTTTTGACATTTGCCATCTTGAAATTTGTCTTTTTTGACATTTTTCATGGTGACACTTTTCATTTTTGACTTTTAGCATTGTGACATTTGTCATTTGACATCTTTGACATTTGCCATCTTGAAATTTGTTATTTTTGACATTTTTCATGGTGACACTTTTCATTTTTGACATTTAGCATTGTGACATTTGTCATTTGACATCTTTGACATTTGCCATCTTGACATTTGTCATTTTTGACATTTTTCATGGTGACACTTTTCATTTTTGACATTTAGCATTGTGACATTTGTCATTTGACATCTTTGACATTTGCCATCTTGAAATTTGTTATTTTTGACATTTTTCATGGTGACACTTTTCATTTTTGACATTTAGCATTGTGACATTTGTCATTTGACATCTTGGACATTTGCCATCTTGAAATTTGTCATTTTTGACATTTTTCATGGTTACACTTATCATTTTTGACATTTAGCATTGTGACATTTGTCAGTTTTGACATCTTTGACATTTGCCATTTTGAAATTTGTTATTTTTGACATTTTTTATGGTGACACTTTTCATTTTTGACATTTAGCATTGTGACATTTGTCATTTGACATCTTTGACATTTGCCATCTTGAAATTTGTCATTTTTGACATTTTTTATGGTGACACTTTTCATTTTTGACATTTAGCATTGTGACATTTGTCATTTGACATCTTTGACATTTGCCATCTTGAAATTTGTCATTTTTGACATTTAGCATTGTGACATTTGTCATTTGACATCTTGGACATTTGCCATCTTGAAATTTGTTATTTTTGACATTTTTCATGGTGACACTTATCATTTTTGACATTTAGCATTGTGAAATTTGTCATTTGACATCTTTGACATTTGCCATCTTGAAATTTGTTATTTTTGACATTTTTCTTGGTGACACTTTTCATTTTTGACATTTGTCATTTGACATCTTTGACATTTGCCATCTTGAAATTTGTCATTTTTGACATTTAGCATTGTGACATTTGTCATTTGACATCTTGGACATTTGCCATCTTGAAATTTGTCATTTTTCATGGTGACACTTATCATTTTTGACATTTAGCATTGTGACATTTGTCAGTTTTGACATTTGCCATCTTGAAATTTGTCATTTTTGACATTTTTGATGGTGACACTTTTCATTTTTGACATTTAGCATTTTGACATTTGTCATTTGACATCTTTGACATTTGTCATCTTGAAATTTGATATTTTTGACATTTTTCATGGTGAAACTTTTCATTTTTGACATTTAGCATTGTGACATTTGTCATTTGACATCTTTGACATTTGCCATCTTGAAATTTGTTATTTTTGACATTTTTCATGGTGACACTTTTCATTTTTGACATTTAGCATTGTAACATTTGTCATTTGACATCTTTGACATTTGCCATCTTGAAATTTGTCATTTTTGACATTTAGCATTGTGACATTTGTCATTTGACATCTTGGACATTTGCCATCTTGAAATTTGTCATTTTTGACATTTTTCATGGTGACACTTATCATTTTTGACATTTAGCATTATGACATTTGTCAGTTTTGACATTTGCCATTTTAAAATTTGTCATTTTTGACATTTTTCATGGTGACACTTTTCATTTTTGACATTTAGCATTGTGACATTTGTCAGTTGACATTTTTGACATTTGCCATCTTGAAATTTGTTATTTTTGACATTTTTCATGGTGACACTTTTCATTTTTGACATTTAGCATTGTGACATTTGTCATTTGACATCTTTGACATTTGCCATCTTAAAATTTGTCATTTTTGACATTTTTCATGGTGACACTTTTCATTTTTGACATTTAGCATTGTGACATTTGTCATTTGACATCTTTGACATTTGCCATCTTGAAATTTTTTATTTTTGACATTTTTCATGGTGACACTTTTCATTTTTGACATTTAGCATTGTGACATTTGTCATTTGACATCTTTGACATTTGCCATCTTGAAATTTGTCATTTTTGACATTTTTCATGATGACACTTTTCATTTTTGACATTTAGCATTGTGATATTTGTCATTTGACATCTTTGACATTTGCCATCTTGAAATTTGTTATTTTTGACATTTTTCATGGTGACACTTTTCATTTTTGACATTTAGCATTGTGACATTTTTCATTTGACATCTTTGACATTTGCCATCTTGAAATTTGTCATTTTTGACATTTAGCATTGTGACATTTGTCAGTTTTGACATTTGCCATCTTGAAATTTGTCATTTTTGACATTTTTCATGGTGACACTTTTCATTTTTGACTTTTAGCATTGTGACATTTGTCATTTGACATCTTTGACATTTGCCATCTTGAAATTTGTTATTTTTGACATTTTTCATGGTGACACTTTTCATTTTTGACATTTAGCATTGTGACATTTGTCATTTGACATCTTTGACATTTGCCATCTTGAAATTTGTCATTTTTGACATTTTTCATGGTGACACTTTTCATTTTTGACATTTAGCATTGTGACATTTGTCATTTGACATCTTTGACATTTACCATCTTGAAATTTGTCATTTTTGACATTAAGCATTGTGACATTTGTCATTTGACATCGTGGACATTTGCCATCTTGAAATTTGTCATTTTTGACATTTTTCATGGTGACACTTATCATTTTTGACATTTAGCATTATGACATTTGTCAGTTTTGACATTTGCCATCTTAAAATTTATCATTTTTGACATTTTTCATGGTGACACTTTTTATTTTTGACATTTAGCATTGTGACATTTGTCATTTGACATCTTTGACATTTGCCATCTTGAAATTTGTTATTTTTGACATTTTTTATGGTGACACTTTTCATTTTTGACATTTAGCATTGTGACATTTGTCATTTGACATCTTGGACATTTGCCATCTTGAAATTTGTCATTTTTGACATTTTTCATGGTGACACTTATCATTTTTGACATTTAGCATTATGACATTTGTCAGTTTTGACATTTGCCATCTTAAAATTTGTCATTTTTGACATTTTTCATGGTGACACTTATCATTTTTGACATTTAGCATTAAGACATTTGTCAGTTTTGACATTTGCCATCTTGAAATTTGTTATTTTTGACATTTTTCATGGTGACACTTTTCATTTTTGACATTTAGCATTGTGACATTTGTCATTTGACATCTTTGACATTTGCCATCTTGAAATTTGTCATTTTTGACATTTTTCATGATGACACTTTTCATTTTTGACATTTAGCATTGTGATATTTGTCATTTGACATCTTTGACATTTGCCATCTTAAAATTTGTTATTTTTGACATTTTTCATGGTGACACTTTTCATTTTTGACATTTAGCATTGTGACATTTTTCATTTGACATCTTTGACATTTGCCATCTTGAAATTTGTCATTTTTGACATTTAGCATTGTGACATTTGTCATTTGACATCTTGGACATTTGCCATCTTGAAATTTGTCATTTTTGACATTTTTCATGGTGACACTTATTATTTTTGACATTTAGCATTGTGACATTTGTCAGTTTTGACATTTGCCATCTTGAAATTTGTCATTTTTGACATTTTTCATGGTGACACTTTTCATTTTTGACTTTTAGCATTGTGACATTTGTCATTTGACATCTTTGACATTTGCCATCTTGAAATTTGTTATTTTTGACATTTTTCATGGGGACACTTTTCATTTTTGACATTTAGCATTGTGACATTTGTCATTTGACATCTTTGACATTTGCCATCTTGAAATTTGTCATTTTTGACATTTTTCATGGTGACACTTTTCATTTTTGACATTTAGCATTGTGACATTTGTCATTTGACATCTTTGACATTTGCTATTTTGAAATTTGTCATTTTTGACATTTTTCATGATGACACTTTTTATTTTTGACATTTAGCATTGTGATATTTGTCATTTGACTTCTTTGACATTTGCCATCTTGAAATTTGTTATTTTTGACATTTTTCATGGTGACACTTTTCATTTTTGACATTTAGCATTGTGACATTTTTCATTTGATATCTTTGACATTTGCCATCTTGAAATTTGTCATTTTTGACATTTAGCATTGTGACATTTGTCATTTGACATCTTGGACATTTTCCATCTTGAAATTTGTCATTTTTGACATTTTTCATGGTGACACTTATTATTTTTGACATTTAGCATTGTGACATTTGTCAGTTTTGACATTTGCCATTTTGAAATTTGTCATTTTTGACATTTTTCATGGTGACACTTTTCATTTTTGACTTTTAGCATTGTGACATTTGTCATTTGACATCTTTGACATTTGCCATCTTGAAATTTGTTATTTTTGACATTTTTCATGGTGACACTTTTCATTTTTGACATTTAGCATTGTGACATTTGTCATTTGACATCTTTGACATTTGCCATCTTGAAATTTGTCATTTTTGACATTTTTCATGGTGACACTTTTCATTTTTGACATTTAGCATTGTGACATTTGTCATTTGACATCTTTGACATTTGCCATCTTGAAATTTGTTATTTTTGACATTTTTCATGGTGACACTTTTCATTTTTGACATTTAGCATTGTGACATTTGTCATTTGACATCTTGGACATTTGCCATCTTGAAATTTGTCATTTTTGACATTTTTCATGGTGACACTTATCATTTTTGACATTTAGCATTGTGACATTTGTCAGTTTTGACATCTTTGACATTTGCCATCTTAAAATTTGTTATTTTTGACATTTTTTATGGTGACACTTTTCATTTTTGACATTTAGCATTGTGACATTTGTCATTTGACATCTTTGACATTTTCCATCTTGAAATTTGTCATTTTTGACATTTTTTATGGTGACACTTTTCATTTTTGACATTTAGCATTGTGACATTTGTCATTTGACATCTTTGACATTTGCCATCTTGAAATTTGTCATTTTTGACATTTAGCATTGTGACATTTGTCATTTGACATCTTGGACATTTGCCATCTTGAAATTTGTTATTTTTGACATTTTTCATGGTGACACTTATCATTTTTGACATTTAGCATTGTGACATTTGTCATTTGACATCTTGGACATTTGCCATCTTGAAATTTGTCATTTTTGACATTTTTCTTTTTGACACTTTTCATTTTTGACATTTAGCTTTGTGACATTTGTCATTTGACATCTTTGACATTTGCCATCTTGAAATTTGTCATTTTTGACATTTAGCATTGTGACATTTGTCATTTGACATCTTGGACATTTGCCATCTTGAAATTTGTCATTTTTGACATTTTTCATGGTGACACTTATCATTTTTGACATTGAGCATTGTGACATTTGTCAGTTTTGACATTTGCCATCTTGAAATTTGTCATTTTTGACATTTTTCATGGTGACACTTTTCATTTTTGACATTTAGCATTGTGACATTTGTCATTTGACATCTTTGACATTTGCCATCTTGAAATTTGTTATTTTTGACATTTTTCATGGTGACACTTTTCATTTTTGACATTTAGCATTGTGACATTTGTCATTTGACATCTTTGACATTTGCCATCTTGAAATTTGTCATTTTTGACATTTTTCATGGTGACACTTTTCATTTTTGACATTTAGCATTGTGACATTTGTCATTTGACATCTTTGACATTTGCCATCTTGAAATTTGTCATTTTTGACATTTGTCATTTGACATCTTGGACATTTGCCATCTTGAAATTTGTCATTTTTGACATTTTTCATGGTGACACTTATCATTTTTGACATTTAGCATTATGACATTTGCCATTTTAAAATTTGTCATTTTTGACATTTTTCATGGTGACACTTTTCATTTTTGACATTTAGCATTGTGACATTTGTCATTTGACATCTTTGACATTTGCCATCTTGAAATTTGTTATTTTTGACATTTTTCATGGTGACACTTTTCATTTTTGACATTTAGCATTGTGACATTTGTCATTTGACATCTTTGACATTTGCCATCTTAAAATTTGTCATTTTTGACATTTTTCATGGTGACACTTTTCATTTTTGACATTTAGCATTGTGACATTTGTCATTTGACATCTTTGACATTTGCCATCTTGAAATTTGTTATTTTTGACATTTTTCATGGTGACACCTTTCATTTTTGACATTTAGCATTGTGACATTTGTCATTTGACATCTTTGACATTTGCCATCTTGAAATTTGTCATTTTTGACATTTTTCATGATGACACTTTTCATTTTTGACATTTAGCATTGTGATATTTGTCATTTGACATCTTTGACATTTGCCATCTTGAAATTTGTCATTTTTGACATTTTTCATGGTGACACTTATCATTTTTGACATTTAGCATTGTGACATTTGTCATTTGACATCTTTGACATTTGCCATCTTGAAATTTGTTATTTTTGACATTTTTCATGGTGACACTTTTCATTTTTGACATTTAGCATTGTGACATTTGTCATTTGACATCTTTGACATTTGCCATCTTGAAATTTGTCATTTTTGACATTTTTGATGATGACACTTTTCATTTTTGACATTTAGCATTGTGATATTTGTCATTTGACATCTTTGACATTTGCCATCTTGAAATTTGTTATTATTGACATTTTTCATGGTGACACTTTTCATTTTTGACATTTAGCATTGTGACATTTTTCATTTGACATCTTTGACATTTGCCATCTTGAAATTTGTCATTTTTGACATTTAGCATTGTGACATTTGTCATTTGACATCTTGGACATTTGCCATCTTGAAATTTGTCATTTTTGACATTTTTCATGGTGACACTTATTATTTTTGACATTTAGCATTGTGACATTTGTCAGTTTTGACATTTGCCATCTTGAAATTTGTCATTTTTGACATTTTTCATGGTGACACTTTTCATTTTTGACTTTTAGCATTGTGACATTTGTCATTTGACATCTTTGACATTTGCCATCTTGAAATTTGTTATTTTTGACATTTTTCATGGTGACACTTTTCATTTTTGACATTTAGCATTGTGACATTTGTCATTTGACATCTTTGACATTTGCCATCTTGAAATTTGTCATTTTTGACATTTTTCATGGTGACACTTTTCATTTTTGACATTTAGCATTGTGACATTTGTCATTTGACATCTTTGACATTTGCCATCTTGAAATTTGTCATTTTTGACATTAAGCATTGTGACATTTGTCATTTGACATCGTGGACATTTGCCATCTTGAAATTTGTCATTTTTGACATTTTTCATGGTGACACTTATCATTTTTGACATTTAGCATTATGACATTTGTCAGTTTTGACATTTGCCATCTTAAAATTTGTCATTTTTGACATTTTTCATGGTGACACTTTTCATTTTTGACATTTAGCATTGTGACATTTGTTGTTTGACATCTTTGACATTTGCCATCTTGAAATTTGTTATTTTTGACATTTTTCATGGTGACACTTTTCATTTTTGACATTTAGCATTGTGACATTTGTCATTTGACATCTTGGACATTTGCCATCTTGAAATTTGTCATTTTTGACATTTTTCATGGTGACACTTATCATTTTTGACATTTAGCATTGTGACATTTGTCAGTTTTGACATCTTTGACATTTGCTATCTTGAAATTTGTTATTTTTGACATTTTTTATGGTGACACTTTTCATTTTTGACATTTAGCATTGTGACATTTGTCATTTGACATCTTTGACATTTGCCATCTTGAAATTTGTCATTTTTGACATTTTTCATGGTGACACTTTTCATTTTTGACATTTAGCATTGTGACATTTGTCATTTGACATCTTTGACATTTGCCATCTTGAAATTTGTTATTTTTGACATTTTTCATGGTGACACTTTTCATTTTTGACATTTAGCATTGTGACATTTGTCATTTGACATCTTTGACATTTGCCATCTTGAAATTTGTCATTTTTGACATTTTTCATGGTGACACTTTTCATTTTTGACATTTAGCATTGTGACATTTGTCATTTGACATCTTTGACATTTGCCATCTTGAAATTTGTCATTTTTGACATTTAGCATTGTGACATTTGTCATTTGACATCTTGGACATTTGCCATCTTGAAATTTGTCATTTTTGACATTTTTCATGGTGACACTTATCATTTTTGACATTTAGCATTATGACATTTGTCAGTTTTGACATTTGCCATCTTAAAATTTGTCATTTTTGACATTTTTCATGGTGACACTTTTCATTTTTGACATTTAGCATTGTGACATTTGTCATTTGACATCTTTGACATTTGCCATCTTGAAATTTGTTATTTTTGACATTTTTCATGGTGACACTTTTCATTTTTGACATTTAGCATTGTGACATTTGTCATTTGACATCTTTGACATTTGCCATCTTGAAATTTGTCATTTTTGACATTTTTTATGGTGACACTTTTCATTTTTGACATTTAGCATTGTGACATTTGTCATTTGACATCTTTGACATTTGCCATCTTGAAATTTGTTATTTTTGACATTTTTCATGGTGACACTTTTCATTTTTGACATTTAGCATTGTGACATTTGTCATTTGACATCTTTGACATTTGCCATCTTGAAATTTGTCATTTTTGACATTTTTCATGATGACACTTTTCATTTTTGACATTAAGCATTGTGATATTTGTCATTTGACATCTTTGACATTTGCCATCTTGAAATTTGTTATTTTTAACATTTTTCATGGTGACACTTTTCATTTTTGACATTTAGCATTGTGACATTTGTCATTTGACATCTTGGACATTTGCCATCTTGAAATTTGTCATTTTTGACATTTTTCATGGTGACACTTATCATTTTTGACATTTAGCATTGTGACATTTGTCAGTTTTGACATTTGCCATCTTGAAATTTGTCATTTTTGACATTTTTCATGGTGACACTTTTCATTTTTGACTTTTAGCATTGTGACATTTGTCATTTGACATCTTTGACATTTGCCATCTTGAAATTTGTTATTTTTGACATTTTTCATGGTGACACTTTTCATTTTTGACATTTAGCATTCTGACATTTGTCATTTGACATCTTTGACATTTGCCATCTTGAAATTTGTCATTTTTGACATTTTTCATGGTGACACTTTTCATTTTTGACATTTAGCATTGTGACATTTGTCATTTGACATCTTTGACATTTGCCATCTTGAAATTTGTCATTTTTGACATTAAGCATTGTGACATTTGTCATTTGACATCGTGGACATATGCCATCTTGAAATTTGTCATTTTTGACATTTTTCATGGTGACACTTATCATTTTTGACATTTAGCATTATGACATTTGTCAGTTTTGACATTTGCCATCTTAAAATTTGTCATTTTTGACATTTTTCATGGTGACACTTTTCATTTTTGACATTTAGCATTGTGACATTTGTCATTTGACATCTTTGACATTTGCTATCTTGAAATTTGTTATTTTTGACATTTTTCATGGTGACACTTTTCATTTTTGACATTTAGCATTGTGACATTTGTCATTTGACATCTTGGACATTTGCCATCTTGAAATTTGTCATTTTTGACATTTTTCATGGTGACACTTATCATTTTTGACATTTAGCATTGTGACATTTGTCAGTTTTGACATCTTTGACATTTGCCATCTTGAAATTTGTTATTTTTGACATTTTTCATGATGACACTTTTCATTTTTGACATTTAGCATTGTGACATTTGTCATTTGACATCTTTGACATTTGCCATCTTGAAATTTGTCATTTTTGACATTTTTCATGGTGACACTTTTCATTTTTGACATTTAGCATTGTGACATTTGTCATTTGACATCTTTGACATTTGCCATCTTGAAATTTGTCATTTTTGACATTTAGCATTGTGACATTTGTCATTTGACATCTTGGACATTTGCCATCTTGAAATTTGTCATTTTTGACATTTTTTATGGTGACACTTATCATTTTTGACATTTAGCATTGTGACATTTGTCAGTTTTGACATTTGCCATCTTGTAATTTGTCATTTTTGACATTTTTCATGGTGACACTTTTCATTTTTGACATTTAGCATTGTGACATTTGTCATTTGACATCTTTGACATTTGCCATCTTGAAATTTGTTATTTTTGACATTTTTCATGGTGACACTTTTCATTTGTGACATTTAGCATTATGACATTTGTCATTTGACATCTTTGACATTTGCCATCTTAAAATTTGTCATTTTTGACATTTTTCATGGTGACACTTTTCATTTTTGACATTTAGCATTGTGATATTTGTCATTTGACATCTTTGACATTTGCCATCTTGAAATTTGTTATTTTTGACATTTTTCATGGTGACACTTTTCATTTTTGACATTTAGCATTGTGACATTTGTCATTTGACATCTTTGACATTTGCCATCTTGAAATTTGTCATTTTTGACATTTTTCATGGTGACACTTTTCATTTTTGACATTTAGCATTGTGACATTTGTCATTTGACATCTTTGACATTTGCCATCTTGAAATTTGTCATTTTTGACATTTAGCATTGTGATATTTGTCATTTGACATCTTTGATATTTGCCATCTTGAAATTTGTCATTTTTGACATTTTTTATGGTGACACTTTTCATTTTTGACATTTAGCATTGTGACATTTGTCATTTGACATCTTTGACATTTGCCATCTTGAAATTTGTCATTTTTGACATTTTTTATGGTGACACTTTTCATTTGTGACATTTAGCATTGTGACATTTGTCATTTGACATTTGTCATTTGACATCTTTGACATTTGCCATCTTAAAATTTGTCATTTTTGACATTTTTCATGGTGACACTTTTCATTTTTGACATTTAGCATTGTGATATTTGTCATTTGACATCTTTGACATTTGCCATCTTGAAATTTGTTATTTTTGACATTTTTCATGGTGACACTTTTCATTTTTGACATTTAGCATTGTGACATTTGTCATTTGACATCTTTGACATTTGCCATCTTGAAATTTGTCATTTTTGACATTTTTCATGGTGACACTTTTCATTTTTGACATTTAGCATTGTGACATTTGTCATTTGACATCTTTGACATTTGCCATCTTGAAATTTGTCATTTTTGACATTTAGCATTGTGACTTTTGTTATTTGACATCTTTGATATTTGCCATCTTAAAATTTGTCATTTTTGACATTTTTTATGGTGACACTTTTCATTTTTGACATTTAGCATTGTGACATTTGTCATTTGACATCTTTGACATTTGCCATCTTGAAATTTGTCATTTTTGACATTTTTCATGGTGACACTTTTCATTTTGGCATTTATCATTGTGACATTTGTCATTTGACATCTTTGACATTTGCCATCTTGAAATTTGTCATTATTGACATTTTTCATGGGGACACTTTTCATTTTTGACATTTAGCATTGTGACATTTGTCATTTGACATTTTTGACATTTGCCATCTTGAAATTTGTCATTTTTGACATTTTTCATGGTGACACTTTTCATTTTTGACATTTAGCATTGTGACATTTGTCATTTGACATCTTTGACATTTGCCATCTTGAAATTTGTCATTTTTGACATTTTTCATGGTGACACTTTTCATTTTTGACATTTAGCATTGTGACATTTGTCATTTGACATCTTGGACATTTGCCATCTTGAAATTTGTCATTTTTTACATTTTTCATGGTGACACTTATCATTTTTGACATTTAGCATTGTGACATTTGTCAGTTTTGACATCTTTGATATTTGCCATCTTGAAATTTGTCATTTTTGACATTTTTCATGGTGACACTTTTCATTTTTGACATTTAGCATTGTGACATTTGTTACTTGACATCTTTGACATTTGCCACTTCGAAATTTGTCATTTTTGACATTTTTCATGGTGACACTTTTCATTTTTGACATTTAGCATTGTGACATTTGTCATTTGACATCTTTGACATTTGCCATCTTGAAATTTGTTATTTTTGACATTTTTCATGTTGACACTTTTTATTTTTGACATTTAGCATTGTGTCATTTGTCATTTGACATCTTTGACATTTGCCATCTTGAAATTTGTCATTTTTGACATTTAGCATTGTGACATTTGTCATTTGACATCTTTGATATTTGCCATCTTGAAATTTGTCATTTTTGACATTTTTCATGGTGACACTTTTTATTTTTGACATTTAGCATTGTGACATTTGTCATTTGACATCTTTGACATTTGCCATCTTGAAATTTGTTATTTTTGACATTTTTCATGTTGACACTTTTTATTTTTGACATTTAGCATTGTGACATTTGTCATTTGACATCTTTGACATTTGCCATCTTAAAATTTGTCATTTTTGACATTTTTCATGGTGACACTTTTAATTTTTGATATTTAGCATTGTGACATTTGTCATTTGACATCTTTGACATTTGCCATCTTGAAATTTGTTATTTTTGACATTTTTCATGGTGACACTTTTCATTTTTGACATTTAGCATTGTGACATTTGTTATTTGACATCTTTGACATTTGCCATCTTGAAATTTGTCATTTTTGACATTTTTCATGGTGACACTTTTCATTTTTGACATTTAGCATTGTGACATTTGTCATTTGACATCTTTGACATTTGCCATCTTGAAATTTGTCATTTTTGACATTAAGCATTGTGACATTTGTCATTTGACATCTTTGATATTTGCCATCTTGAAATTTGTCATTTTTGACATTTTTCATAGTGACACTTTTCATTTTTGACATTTAGCATTGTGACATTTGTTATTTGACATCTTTGACATTTGCCATCTTGAAATTTGTCATTTTTAACATTTTTCATGGTGACACTTTTCATTTTTGACATTTAGCATTGTGACATTTGTCATTTGACATCTTTGACATTTGCCATCTTGAAATTTGTCATTTTTGACATTTAGCATTGTGACATTTGTCATTTGACATCTTGGACATTTGCCATCTTGAAATTTGTCATTTTTGACATTTTTCATGGTGACACTTATCATTTTTGACATTTAGCATTGTGACATTTGTCAGTTTTGACATCTTTGATATTTGCCATCTTGAAATTTGTTATTTTTGACATTTTTCATGGTGACACTTTTCATTTTTGACATTTAGCATTGTGACATTTGTCATTTGACATCTTTGACATTTGCCATCTTGAAATTTGTCATTTTTGACATTTTTCATGGTGACACTTTACATTTTTGACATTAAGCATTGTGACATTTGTCATTTGACATCTTTGACATTTGCCATCTTGAAATTTGTTATTTTTGACATTTTTCATGGTGACACTTTTCATTTTTGACATTTAGCATTGTGACATTTGTCATTTGACATCTTTGATATTTGCCATCTTGAAATTTGTCTTTTTTGACATTTTTCATGGTGACACTTTTCATTTTTGACATTTAGCATTGTGACATTTGTCATTTGACATCTTTGACATTTGCCATCTTGAAATTTGTCATTTTTGACATTTTTCACGGTGACACTTTGCATTTTTGACATTTAGCATTGTGACATTTGTCATTTGACATCTTAGACATTTGCCATCTTGAAATTTGTCATTTTTGACACTTTTCATTTTTGACATTTAGCATTGTGACATTTGTCATTTGACATCTTTCACATTTGCCATCTTGAAATTTGTCATTTTTGACATTTTTCATGGTGACACTTTTTATTTTTGACATTTAGCATTGTGACATTTGTCATTTGACATCTTGGACATTTGCCATCTTGAAATTTGTCATTTTTGACATTTTTCATGGTGACACTTATCATTTTTGACATTTAGCTTTGTGACATTTGTCAGTTTTGACATTTGCCATCTTGAAATTTGTCATTTTTGACATTTTTCATGGTGAAACTTTTCATTTTTGACATTTAACATTGTGACATTTGTCATTTGACATCTTTGACATTTGCCATCTTGAAATTTGTCATTTTTGACATTTTTCATGGTGACACTTTTCATTTTTGACATTTAGCATTGTGACATTTGTCATTTGACATCTTTGACATTTGCCATCTTGAAATTTGTCATTTTTGACATTTTTCATGGTGACACTTTTCATTTTTGACATTTAGCATTGTGACATTTGTCATTTGACATCTTTGACATTTGCCATCTTGAAATTTGTCATTTTTGACATTTTTCATGGTGACACTTTTCATTTTTGACATTTAGCATTGTGACATTTGTCATTTGACATCTTTGACATTTGCCATCTTGAAATTTGTCATTTTTGACATTTTTCATGGTGACACTTTTCATTTTTGACATTTAGCATTGTGACATTTGTCATTTGACATCTTTGACATTTGCCATCTTGAAATTTGTCATTTTTGACATTTTTCATGGTGACACTTTTCATTTTTGACATTTAGCATTGTGACATTTGTCATTTGACATCTTTGACATTTGCCATCTTGAAATTTGTCATTTTTGACATTTTTCATGGTGACACTTTTCATTTTTGACATTTAGCATTGTGACATTTGTCATTTGACATCTTTGACATTTGCCATCTTGAAATTTGTCATTTTTGACATTTAGCATTGTGACTTTTGTTATTTGACATCTTTGATATTTGCCATCTTAAAATTTGTCATTTTTGACATTTTTTATGGTGACACTTTTCATTTTTGACATTTAGCATTGTGACATTTGTCATTTGACATCTTTGACATTTGCCATCTTGAAATTTGTCATTTTTGACATTTTTCATGGTGACACTTTTCATTTTGGCATTTATCATTGTGACATTTGTCATTTGACATCTTTGACATTTGCCATCTTGAAATTTGTCATTATTGACATTTTTCATGGGGACACTTTTCATTTTTGACATTTAGCATTGTGACATTTGTCATTTGACATTTTTGACATTTGCCATCTTGAAATTTGTCATTTTTGACATTTTTCATGGTGACACTTTTCATTTTTGACATTTAGCATTGTGACATTTGTCATTTGACATCTTTGACATTTGCCATCTTGAAATTTGTCATTTTTGACATTTTTCATAGTGACACTTTTCATTTTTGACATTTAGCATTGTGACATTTGTCATTTGACATCTTGGACATTTGCCATCTTGAAATTTGTCATTTTTTACATTTTTCATGGTGACACTTATCATTTTTGACATTTAGCATTGTGACATTTGTCAGTTTTGACATCTTTGATATTTGCCATCTTGAAATTTGTCATTTTTGACATTTTTCATGGTGACACTTTTCATTTTTGACATTTAGCATTGTGACATTTGTTATTTGACATCTTTGACATTTGCCACTTCGAAATTTGTCATTTTTGACATTTTTCATGGTGACACTTTTCATTTTTGACATTTAGCATTGTGACATTTGTCATTTGACATCTTTGACATTTGCCATCTTGAAATTTGTTATTTTTGACATTTTTCATGTTGACACTTTTTATTTTTGACATTTAGCATTGTGTCATTTGTCATTTGACATCTTTGACATTTGCCATCTTGAAATTTGTCATTTTTGACATTTAGCATTGTGACATTTGTCATTTGACATCTTTGATATTTGCCATCTTGAAATTTGTCATTTTTGACATTTTTCATGGTGACACTTTTTATTTTTGACATTTAGCATTGTGACATTTGTCATTTGACATCTTTGACATTTGCCATCTTGAAATTTGTTATTTTTGACATTTTTCATGTTGACACTTTTTATTTTTGACATTTAGCATTGTGACATTTGTCATTTGACATCTTTGACATTTGCCATCTTAAAATTTGTCATTTTTGACATTTTTCATGGTGACACTTTTCATTTTTGACATTTAGCATTGTGACATTTGTCATTTGACATCTTTGACATTTGCCATCTTGAAATTTGTTATTTTTGACATTTTTCATGGTGACACTTTTCATTTTTGACATTTAGCATTGTGACATTTGTTATTTGACATCTTTGACATTTGCCATCTTGAAATTTGTCATTTTTGACATTTTTCATGGTGACACTTTTCATTTTTGACATTTAGCATTGTGACATTTGTCATTTGACATCTTTGACATTTGCCATCTTGAAATTTGTCATTTTTGACATTAAGCATTGTGACATTTGTCATTTGACATCTTTGATATTTGCCATCTTGAAATTTGTCATTTTTGACATTTTTCATAGTGACACTTTTCATTTTTGACATTTAGCATTGTGACATTTGTTATTTGACATCTTTGACATTTGCCATCTTGAAATTTGTCATTTTTAACATTTTTCATGGTGACACTTTTCATTTTTGACATTTAGCATTGTGACATTTGTCATTTGACATCTTTGACATTTGCCATCTTGAAATTTGTCATTTTTGACATTTAGCATTGTGACATTTGTCATTTGACATCTTGGACATTTGCCATCTTGAAATTTGTCATTTTTGACATTTTTCATGGTGACACTTATCATTTTTGACATTTAGCATTGTGACATTTGTCAGTTTTGACATCTTTGATATTTGCCATCTTGAAATTTGTTATTTTTGACATTTTTCATGGTGACACTTTTCATTTTTGACATTTAGCATTGTGACATTTGTCATTTGACATCTTTGACATTTGCCATCTTGAAATTTGTCATTTTTGACATTTTTCATGGTGACACTTTACATTTTTGACATTAAGCATTGTGACATTTGTCATTTGACATCTTTGACATTTGCCATCTTGAAATTTGTTATTTTTGACATTTTTCATGGTGACACTTTTCATTTTTGACATTTAGCATTGTGACATTTGTCATTTGACATCTTTGATATTTGCCATCTTGAAATTTGTCTTTTTTGACATTTTTCATGGTGACACTTTTCATTTTTGACATTTAGCATTGTGACATTTGTCATTTGACATCTTTGACATTTGCCATCTTGAAATTTGTCATTTTTGACATTTTTCACGGTGACACTTTGCATTTTTGACATTTAGCATTGTGACATTTGTCATTTGACATCTTAGACATTTGCCATCTTGAAATTTGTCATTTTTGACACTTTTCATTTTTGACATTTAGCATTGTGACATTTGTCATTTGACATCTTTCACATTTGCCATCTTGAAATTTGTCATTTTTGACATTTTTCATGGTGACACTTTTTATTTTTGACATTTAGCATTGTGACATTTGTCATTTGACATCTTGGACATTTGCCATCTTGAAATTTGTCATTTTTGACATTTTTCATGGTGACACTTATCATTTTTGACATTTAGCTTTGTGACATTTGTCAGTTTTGACATTTGCCATCTTGAAATTTGTCATTTTTGACATTTTTCATGGTGAAACTTTTCATTTTTGACATTTAACATTGTGACATTTGTCATTTGACATCTTTGACATTTGCCATCTTGAAATTTGTCATTTTTGACATTTTTCATGGTGACACTTTTCATTTTTGACATTTAGCATTGTGACATTTGTCATTTGACATCTTTGACATTTGCCATCTTGAAATTTGTCATTTTTGACATTTTTCATGGTGACACTTTTCATTTTTGACATTTAGCATTGTGACATTTGTCATTTGACATCTTTGACATTTGCCATCTTGAAATTTGTCATTTTTGACATTTTTCATGGTGACACTTTTCATTTTTGACATTTAGCATTGTGACATTTGTCATTTGACATCTTTGACATTTGCCATCTTGAAATTTGTCATTTTTGACATTTTTCATGGTGACACTTTTCATTTTTGACATTTAGCATTGTGACATTTGTCATTTGACATCTTTGACATTTGCCATCTTGAAATTTGTCATTTTTGACATTTTTCATGGTGACACTTTTCATTTTTGACATTTAGCATTGTGACATTTGTCATTTGACATCTTTGACATTTGCCATCTTGAAATTTGTCATTTTTGACATTTTTCATGGTGACACTTTTCATTTTTGACATTTAGCATTGTGACATTTGTCATTTGACATCTTTGACATTTGCCATCTTGAAATTTGTTATTTTTGACATTTTTCATGGTGACACTTTACATTTTTGACATTTAGCATTGTGACATTTGTCATTTGACATCTTTGACATTTGCCATCTTGAAATTTGTTATTTTTGACATTTTTCATGGTGACACTTTTCATTTTTGACATTTAGCATTGTGACATTTGTCATTTGACATCTTTGATATTTGCCATCTTGAAATTTGTCTTTTTTGACATTTTTCATGGTGACACTTTTCATTTTTGACATTTAGCATTGTGACATTTGTCATTTGACATCTTTGACATTTGCCATCTTGAAATTTGTCATTTTTGACATTTTTCACGGTGACACTTTGCATTTTTGACATTTAGCATTGTGACATTTGTCATTTGACATCTTAGACATTTGCCATCTTGAAATTTGTCATTTTTGACACTTTTCATTTTTGACATTTAGCATTGTGACATTTGTCATTTGACATCTTTGACATTTGCCATCTTATAATTTGTCATTTTTGACATTTTTCATGGTGACACTTTTTATTTTTGACATTTAGCATTGTGACATTTGTCATTTGACATCTTGGACATTTGCCATCTTGAAATTTGTCATTTTTGACATTTTTCATGGTGACACTTATCATTTTTGACATTTAGCTTTGTGACATTTGTCAGTTTTGACATTTGCCATCTTGAAATTTGTCATTTTTAACATTTTTCATGGTGACACTTTTCATTTTTGACATTTAGCATTGTGACATTTGTCATTTGACATCTTTGACATTTGCCATCTTGAAATTTGTCATTTTTGACATTTTTCATGGTGACACTTTTCATTTTTGACATTTAGCATTGTGACATTTGTCATTTGACATCTTTGACATTTGCCATCTTGAAATTTGTCATTTTTGACATTTTTCATGGTGACACTTTTCATTTTTGACATTTAGCATTGTGACATTTGTCATTTGACATCTTTGACATTTGCCATCTTGAAATTTGTCATTTTTGACATTTTTCATGGTGACACTTTTCATTTTTGACATTTAGCATTGTGACATTTGTCATTTGACATCTTTGACATTTGCCATCTTGAAATTTGTTATTTTTGACATTTTTCATGGTGACACTTTTCATTTTTGACATTTAGCATTGTGACATTTGTCATTTGACATCTTTGACATTTGCCATCTTGAAATTTGTCATTTTTGACATTTTTCATGGTGACACTTTTCATTTTTGACATTTAGCTTTGTGACATTTGTCATTTGACATCTTTGACATTTGCCATCTTGAAATTTGTCATTTTTGACATTTTTCATGGTGACACTTTTCATTTTTGACATTTAGCATTGTGACATTTGTCATTTGACATCTTTGACATTTGCCATCTTGAAATTTGTCATTTTTGACATTTTTCATGATGACACTTTTCATTTTTGACATTAAGCATTGTGATATTTGTCATTTGACATCTTTGACATTTGCCATCTTGAAATTTGTTATTTTTAACATTTTTCATGGTGACACTTTTCATTTCTGACATTTAGCATTGTGACATTTTTCATTTGACATCTTTGACATTTGCCATCTTGAAATTTGTCATTTTTGACATGTAGCATTGTGACATTTGTCATTTGACATCTTGGACATTTGCCATCTTGAAATTTGTCATTTTTGACATTTTTCATGGTGACACTTATCATTTTTGACATTTAGCATTGTGACATTTGTCAGTTTTGACATTTGCCATCTTGAAATTTGTCATTTTTGACATTTTTCATGGTGACACTTTTCATTTTTGACTTTTAGCATTGTGACATTTGTCATTTGACATCTTTGACATTTGCCATCTTTGACATTTGCCATCTTGAAATTTGTTATTTTTGACATTTTTCATGGTGACACTTTTCATTTTTGACATTTAGCATTGTGACATTTGTTATTTGACATCTTTGACATTTGCCATCTTGAAATTTGTCATTTTTGACATTTTTCATGGTGACACTTTTCATTTTTGACATTTAGCATTGTGACATTTGTCATTTGACATCTTTGACATTTGACATCTTGAAATTTGTCATTTTTGACATTAAGCATTGTGACATTTGTCATTTGACATCGTGGACATTTGCCATCTTGAAATTTGTCATTTTTGACATTTTTCATGGTGACACTTATCATTTTTGACATTTAGCATTATGACATTTGTCAGTTTTGACATTTGCCATCTTAAAATTTGTCATTTTTGACATTTTTCATGGTGACACTTTTCATTTTTGACATTTAGCATTGTGACATTTGTCATTTGACATCTTTGACATTTGCCATCTTGAAATTTGTTATTTTTGACATTTTTCATAGTGACACTTTTCATTTTTGACATTTAGCATTGTGACATTTGTCATTTGACATCTTGGACATTTGCCATCTTGAAATTTGTCATTTTTGACATTTTTCATGGTGACACTTATCATTTTTGACATTTAGCATTGTGACATTTGTCAGTTTTGACATCTTTGACATTTGCCATCTTGAAATTTGTTATTTTTGACATTTTTCATGGTGACACTTTTCATTTTTGACATTTAGCATTGTGACATTTGTCATTTGACATCTTTGACATTTGCCATCTTGAAATTTGTCATTTTTGACATTTTTCATGGTGACACTTTTCATTTTTGACATTTAGCATTGTGACATTTGTCATTTGACATCTTTGACATTTGCCATCTTAAAATTTGTCATTTTTGACATTTAGCATTGTGACATTTGTCATTTGACATCTTGGACATTTGCCATCTTGAAATTTGTCATTTTTGACATTTTTTATGGTGACACTTATCATTTTTGACATTTAGCATTGTGACATTTGTCAGTTTTGACATTTGCCATCTTGTAATTTGTCATTTTTGACATTTTTCATGGTGACACTTTTCATTTTTGACATTTAGCATTGTGACATTTGTCATTTGACAGCTTTGACATTTGCCATCTTGAAATTTGTTATTTTTGACATTTTTCATGGTGACACTTTTCATTTGTGACATTTAGCATTGTGACATTTGTCATTTGACATCTTTGACATTTGCCATCTTGAAATTTGTTATTTTTGACATATTTTATGGTGACACTTATCATTTTTGACATTTAGCATTGTGACATTTGTCATTTGACATTTTTGACATTTGCCATCTTAAAATTTGTCATTTTTGACATTTTTCATGGTGACACTTTTCATTTTTGACATTTAGCATTGTGATATTTGTCATTTGACATCTTTGACATTTGCCATCTTGAAATTTGTTATTTTTGACATTTTTCATGGTGACACTTTTCATTTTTGACATTTAGCATTGTGACATTTGTCATTTGACATCTTTGACATTTGCCATGTTGAAATTTGTCATTTTTGACATTTTTCATGGTGACACTTTTCATTTTTGACATTTAGCATTGTGACATTTGTCATTTGACATCTTTGACATTTGTCATCTTGAAATTTGTCATTTTTGACATTTAGCATTGTGATATTTGTCATTTGACATCTTTGATATTTGCCATCTTGAAATTTGTCATTTTTGACATTTTTTATGGTGACACTTTTCATTTTTGACATTTAGCATTGTGACATTTGTCATTTGACATCTTTGACATTTGCCATCTTGAAATTTGTCATTTTTGACATTTTTCATGGTGACACTTTTCATTTGTGACATTTAGCATTGTGACATTTGTCATTTGACATCTTTGACATTTGCCATCTTAAAATTTGTCATTTTTGACATTTTTCATGGTGACACTTTTCATTTTTGACATTTAGCATTGTGATATTTGTCATTTGACATCTTTGACATTTGCCATCTTGAAATTTGTTATTTTTGACATTTTTCATGGTGACACTTTTCATTTTTGACATTTAGCATTGTGACATTTGTCATTTGACATCTTTGACATTTGCCATCTTGAAATTTGTTATTTTTAACATTTTTCATGGTGACACTTTTCATTTTTGACATTTAGCATTGTGACATTTTTCATTTGACATCTTTGACATTTGCCATCTTGAAATTTGTCATTTTTGACATTTAGCATTGTGACATTTGTCATTTGACATCTTGGACATTTGCCATCTTGAAATTTGTCATTTTTGACATTTTTCATGGTGACACTTATCATTTTTGACATTTAGCATTGTGACATTTGTCAGTTTTGACATTTGCCATCTTGAAATTTGTCATTTTTGACATTTTTCATGGTGACACTTTTCATTTTTGACTTTTAGCATTGTGACATTTGTCATTTGACATCTTTGACATTTGCCATCTTTGACATTTGCCATCTTGAAATTTGTTATTTTTGACATTTTTCATGGTGACACTTTTCATTTTTGACATTTAGCATTGTGACATTTGTCATTTGACATCTTTGACATTTGCCATCTTGAAATTTGTCATTTTTGACATTTTTCATGGTGACACTTTTCATTTTTGACATTTAGCATTGTGACATTTGTCATTTGACATCTTTGACATTTGCCATCTTGAAATTTGTCATTTTTGACATTAAGCATTGTGACATTTGTCATTTGACATCGTGGACATTTGCCATCTTGAAATTTGTCATTTTTGACATTTTTCATGGTGACACTTATCATTTTTGACATTTAGCATTATGACATTTGTCAGTTTTGACATTTGCCATCTTAAAATTTGTCATTTTTGACATTTTTCATGGTGACACTTTTCATTTTTGACATTTAGCATTGTGACATTTGTCATTTGACATCTTTGACATTTGCCATCTTGAAATTTGTTATTTTTGACATTTTTCATGGTGACACTTTTCATTTTTGACATTTAGCATTGTGACATTTGTCATTTGACATCTTGGACATTTGCCATGTTGAAATTTGTCATTTTTGACATTTTTCATGGTGACACCTATCATTTTTGACATTTAGCATTGTGACATTTGTCAGTTTTGACATCTTTGACATTTGCCATCTTGAAATTTGTTATTTTTGACATTTTTCATGGTGACACTTTTCATTTTTGACATTTAGCATTGTGACATTTGTCATTTGACATCTTTGACATTTGCCATCTTGAAATTTGTCATTTTTGACATTTTTCATGGTGACACTTTTCATTTTTGACATTTAGCATTGTGACATTTGTCATTTGACATCTTTGACATTTGCCATCTTGAAATTTGTCATTTTTGACATTTAGCATTGTGACATTTGTCATTTGACATCTTGGACATTTGCCATCTTGAAATTTGTCATTTTTGACATTTTTTATGGTGACACTTATCATTTTTGACATTTAGCATTGTGACATTTGTCAGTTTTGACATTTGCCATCTTGTAATTTGTCATTTTTGACATTTTTCATGGTGACACTTTTCATTTTTGACATTTAGCATTGTGACATTTGTCATTTGACATCTTTGACATTTGCCATCTTGAAATTTGTTATTTTTGACATTTTTCATGGTGACACTTTTCATTTGTGACATTTAGCATTGTGACATTTGTCATTTGACATCTTTGACATTTGCCATCTTGAAATTTGTTATTTTTGACATATTTTATGGTGACACTTATCATTTTTGACATTTAGCATTGTGACATTTGTCATTTGACATCTTTGACATTTGCCATCTTAAAATTTGTCATTTTTGACATTTTTCATGGTGACACTTTTCATTTTTGACATTTAGCATTGTGATATTTGTCATTTGACATCTTTGACATTTGCCATCTTGAAATTTGTTATTTTTGACATTTTTCATGGTGACACTTTTCATTTTTGACATTTCGCATTGTGACATTTGTCATTTGACATCTTTGACATTTGCCATCTTGAAATTTGTCATTTTTGACATTTTTCATGGTGACACTTTTCATTTTTGACATTTAGCATTGTGACATTTGTCATTTGACATCTTTGACATTTGCCATCTTTAAATTTGTCATTTTTGACATTTAGCATTGTGATATTTGTCATTTGACATCTTTGATATTTGCCATCTTGAAATTTGTCATTTTTGACATTTTTTATGGTGACACTTTTCATTTTTGACATTTAGCATTGTGACATTTGTCATTTGACATCTTTGACATTTGCCATCTTGAAATTTGTCATTTTTGACATTTTTCATGGTGACACTTTTCATTTGTGACATTTAGCATTGTGACATTTGTCATTTGACATCTTTGACATTTGCCATCTTAAAATTTGTCATTTTTGACATTTTTCATGGTGACACTTTTCATTTTTGACATTTAGCATTGTGATATTTGTCATTTGACATCTTTGACATTTGCCATCTTGAAATTTGTTATTTTTGACATTTTTCATGGTGACACTTTTCATTTTTGACATTTAGCATTGTGACATTTGTCATTTGACATCTTTGACATTTGCCATCTTGAAATTTGTCATTTTTGACATTTTTCATGGTGACACTTTTCATTTTTGACATTTAGCATTGTGACATTTGTCATTTGACATCTTTGACATTTGCCATCTTGAAATTTGTCATTTTTGACATTTAGCATTGTGACATTTGTTATTTGACATCTTTGATATTTGCCATCTTAAAATTTGTCATTTTTGACATTTTTTATGGTGACACTTTTCATTTTTGACATTTAGCATTGTGACATTTGTCATTTGACATCTTTGACATTTGCCATCTTGAAATTTGTCATTTTTGACATTTTTCATGGTGACACTTTTCATTTTGGCATTTATCATTGTGACATTTGTCATTTGACATCTTTGACATTTGCCATCTTGAAATTTGTCATTATTGACATTTTTCATGGGGACACTTTTCATTTTTGACATTTAGCATTGTGACATTTGTCATTTGACATTTTTGACATTTGCCATCTTGAAATTTGTCATTTTTGACATTTTTCATGGTGACACTTTTCATTTTTGACATTTAGCATTGTGACATTTGTCATTTGACATCTTTGACATTTGCCATCTTGAAATTTGTCATTTTTGACATTTTTCATGGTGACACTTTTCATTTTTGACATTTAGCATTGTGACATTTGTCATTTGACATCTTGGACATTTGCCATCTTGAAATTTGTCATTTTTGACATTTTTCATTTTGACACTTATCATTTTTGACATTTAGCATTGTGACATTTGTCAGTTTTGACATCTTTGATATTTGCCATCTTGAAATTTGTCATTTTTGACATTTTTCACGGTGACACTTTTCATTTTTGACATTTAGCATTGTGACATTTGTTATTTGACATCTTTGACATTTGCCACCTTGAAATTTGTCATTTTTGACATTTTTCATGGTGACACTTTTCATTTTTGACATTTAGCATTGTGACATTTGTCATTTGACATCTTTGACATTTGCCATCTTGAAATTTGTTATTTTTGACATTTTTCATGTTGACACTTTTTATTTTTGACATTTAGCATTGTGTCATTTGTCATTTCACATCTTTGACATTTGCCATCTTGAAATTTGTCATTTTTGACATTTAGCATTGTGACATTTGTCATTTGACATCTTTGATATTTGCCATCTTGAAATTTGTCATTTTTGACATTTTTCATGGTGACACTTTTTATTTTTGACATTTAGCATTGTGACATTTGTCATTTGACATCTTTGACATTTGCCATCTTGAAATTTGTTATTTTTGACATTTTTCATGTTGACACTTTTTATTTTTGACATTTAGCATTGTGACATTTGTCATTTGACATCTTTGACATTTGCCATCTTAAAATTTGTCATTTTTGACATTTTTTATGGTGACACTTTTCATTTTTGACATTTAGCATTGTGACATTTGTCATTTGACATCTTTGACATTTGCCATCTTGAAATTTGTTATTTTTGACATTTTTCATGGTGACACTTTTCATTTTTGACATTTAGCATTGTGACATTGGTTATTTGACATCTTTGACATTTGCCATCTTGAAATTTGTCATTTTTGACATTTTTCATGGTGACACTTTTCATTTTTGACATTTAGCATTGTGACATTTGTCATTTGACATCTTTGACATTTGCCATCTTGAAATTTGTCATTTTTGACATTAAGCATTGTAACATTTGTCATTTGACATCTTTGATATTTGCCATCTTGAAATTTGTCATTTTTGACATTTTTCATAGTGACACTTTTCATTTTTGACATTTAGCATTGTGACATTTGTTATTTGACATCTTTGACATTTGCCATCTTGAAATTTGTCATTTTTAACATTTTTCATGGTGACACTTTTCATTTTTGACATTTAGCATTGTGACATTTGTAATTTGACATCTTTGACATTTGCCATCTTGAAATTTGTAATTTTTGACATTTAGTATTGTGACATTTGTCATTTGACATCTTGGACATTTGCCATCTTGAAATTTGTCATTTTTGACATTTTTCATGGTGACACTTATCATTTTTGACATTTAGCATTGTGACATTTGTCAGTTTTGACATCTTTGATATTTGCCATCTTGAAATTTGTTATTTTTGACATTTTTCATGGTGACACTTTTCATTTTTGACATTTAGCATTGTGACATTTGTCATTTGACATCTTTGACATTTGCCATCTTGAAATTTGTCATTTTTGACATTTTTCATGGTGACACTTTACATTTTTGACATTTAGCATTGTGACATTTGTCATTTGACATCTTTGACATTTGCCATCTTGAAATTTGTTATTTTTGACATTTTTTATGGTGACACTTTTCATTTTTGACATTTAGCATTGTGACATTTGTCATTTGACATCTTTGATATTTGCCATCTTGAAATTTGTCTTTTTTGACATTTTTCATGGTGACACTTTTCATTTTTGACATTTAGCATTGTGACATTTGTCATTTGACATCTTTGACATTTGCCATCTTGAAATTTGTCATTTTTGACATTTTTCACGGTGACACTTTGCATTTTTGACATTTAGCATTGTGACATTTGTCATTTGACATCTTAGACATTTGCCATCTTGAAATTTGTCATTTTTGACACTTTTCATTTTTGACATTTAGCATTGTGACATTTGTCATTTGACATCTTTGACATTTGCCATCTTCAAATTTGTCATTTTTGACATTTTTCATGGTGACACTTTTTATTTTTGACATTTAGCATTGTGACATTTGTCATTTGACATCTTGGACATTTGCCATCTTGAAATTTGTCATTTTTGACATTTTTCATGGTGACACTTATCATTTTTGACATTTAGCTTTGTGACATTTGTCAGTTTTGACATTTGCCATCTTAAAATTTGTCATTTTTGACATTTTTCATAGTGACACTTTTCATTTTTGACATTTAGCATTGTGACATTTGTCATTTGACATCTTTGACATTTGCCATCTTGAAATTTGTCATTTTTGACATTTTTCATGGTGACACTTTTCATTTTTGACATTTAGCATTGTGACATTTGTCATTTGACATCTTTGACATTTGCCATCTTGAAATTTGTCATCTTTGACATTTTTCATGGTGACACTTTTCATTTTTGACATTTAGCATTGTGACATTTGTCATTTGACATCTTTGACATTTGCCATCTTGAAATTTGTCATTTTTGACATTTTTCATGGTGACACTTTTCATTTTTGACATTTAGCATTGTGACATTTGTCATTTGACATCTTTGACATTTGCCATCTTGAAATTTGTTATTTTTGACATTTTTCATGGTGACACTTTTCATTTTTGACATTTAGCATTGTGACATTTGTCATTTGACATCTTTGACATTTGCCATCTTGAAATTTGTCATTTTTGACATTTTTCATGGTGACACTTTTAATTTTTGACATTTATCTTTGTGACATTTGTCATTTGACATCTTTGACATTTGCCATCTTGAAATTTGTCATTTTTGACATTTAGCATTGTGACATTTGTCATTTGACATCTTGGACATTTGCCATCTGGAAATTTGTCATTTTTGACATTTTTCATGGTGACACTTATCATTTTTGACATTTAGCATTGTGACATTTGTCAGTTTTGACATTTGCCATCTTGAAATTTGTCATTTTTGACATTTTTCGTGGTGACACTTTTCATTTTTGACATTTAGGATTGTGACATTTGTCATTTGACATCTTTGATATTTGCCATCTTGAAATTTGTTATTTTTGACATTTTTCATGGTGACACTTTTTATTTTTGACATTTAGCATTGTGACATTTGTCATTTGACATCTTTGACATTTTCCATCTTGAAATTTGTCATTTTTGACATTTTTCATGGTGACACTTTTCATTTTTGACATTTAGCATTGTGACATTTGTCATTTGACATCTTTGACATTTGCCATCTTGAAATTTGTTATTTTTGACATTTTTCATGGTGACACTTTTCATTTTTGACATTTAGCATTGTGACATTTGTCATTTGACATCTTTGACATTTGCCATCTTGAAATTTGTCATTTTTGACATTTTTCACGGTGACACTTTGCATTTTTGACATTTAGCATTGTGACATTTGTCATTTGACATCTTAGACATTTGCCATCTTGAAATTTGTCATTTTTGACACTTTTCATTTTTGACATTTAGCATTGTGACATTTGTCATTTGACATCTTTGACATTTGCCATCTTGAAATTTGTCATTTTTGACATTTTTCATGGTGACACTTTTTATTTTTGACATTTAGCATTGTGACATTTGTCATTTGACATCTTGGACATTTGCCATCTTGAAATTTGTCATTTTTGACATTTTTCATGGTGACACTTATCATTTTTGACATTTAGCTTTGTGACATTTGTCAGTTTTGACATTTGCCATCTTGAAATTTGTCATTTTTGACATTTTTCATAGTGACACTTTTCATTTTTTACATTTAGCATTGTGACATTTGTCATTTGACATCTTTGACATTTGCCATCTTGAAATTTGTCATTTTTGACATTTTTCATGGTGACACTTTTTATTTTTGACATTTAGCATTGTGACATTTGTCATTTGACATCTTTGACATTTGCCATCTTGAAATTTGTCATTTTTGACATTTTTCATGGTGACACTTTTCATTTTTGACATTTAGCATTGTGACATTTGTCATTTGACATCTTTGACATTTGCCATCTTGAAATTTGTCATTTTTGACATTTTTCATGGTGACACTTTTCATTTTTGACATTTAGCATTGTGACATTTGTCATTTGACATCTTTGACATTTGCCATCTTGAAATTTGTTATTTTTGACATTTTTCATGGTGACACTTTTCATTTTTGACATTTAGCATTGTGACATTTGTCATTTGACATCTTTGACATTTGCCATCTTGAAATTTGTCATTTTTGACATTTTTCATGGTGACACTTTTCATTTTTGACATTTATCTTTGTGACATTTGTCATTTGACATCTTTGACATTTGCCATCTTGAAATTTGTCATTTTTGACATTTAGCATTGTGACATTTGTCATTTGACATCTTGGACATTTGCCATCTGGAAATTTGTCATTTTTGACATTTTTCATGGTGACACTTATCATTTTTGACATTTAGCATTGTGACATTTGTCAGTTTTGACATTTGCCATCTTGAAATTTGTCATTTTTGACATTTTTCGTGGTGACACTTTTCATTTTTGACATTTAGGATTGTGACATTTGTCATTTGACATCTTTGATATTTGCCATCTTGAAATTTGTTATTTTTGACATTTTTCATGGTGACACTTTTTATTTTTGACATTTAGCATTGTGACATTTGTCATTTGACATCTTTGACATTTTCCATCTTGAAATTTGTCATTTTTGACATTTTTCATGGTGACACTTTTCATTTTTGACATTTAGCATTGTGACATTTGTCATTTGACATCTTTGACATTTGCCATCTTGAAATTTGTTATTTTTGACATTTTTCATGGTGACACTTTTCATTTTTGACATTTAGCATTGTGACATTTGACATCTTTGACATTTGCCATCTTGAAATTTGTCATTTTTGACATTGTTCATGGTGAGACTTTTCATTTTTGACATTTAGCATTGTGACATTTATCATTTGACATCTTTGACATTTGCTATCTTAAAATTTGTCATTTTTGACATTTAGCATTGTGACATTTGTCATTTGACATCTTTGATATTTGCCATCTTGAAATTTGTCATTTTTGACATTTAGCATTGTGACATTTGTCATTTGACATCTTGGACATTTGCCATCTTGAAATTTGTCATTTTTGACATTTTTCATGGTGACACTTATCATTTTTGACATTTAGCATTGTGACATTTGTCATTTGACATCTTTGATATTTGCCATCTTAAAATTTGTCATTTTTGACATTTTTCATGGTGACACTTTTCATTTTTGACATTTAGCATTGTGACATTTGTCATTTGACATCTTTGACATTTGCCATCTTGAAATTTGTCATTTTTGACATTTTTCATGGTGACACTTTTCATTTTTTTGACATTTAGCATTGTGACATTTGTCATTTGACATCTTTGACATTTGCCATCTTGAAATTTGTCATTTTTGACATTTAGCATTGTGACATTTGTCATTTGACATCTTGGACATTTGCCATCTTGAAATTTGTCATTTTTGACATTTTTCATGGTGACACTTATCATTTTTGACATTTAGCATTGTGACATTTGTCATTTGACATCTTTGACATTTGCCATCTTGAAATTTGTCATTTTTGACATTTAGCATTGTGACATTTGTCATTTGACATCTTTGACATTTGCCATCTTGAAATTTGTTATTTTTGACATTTTTCATGGTGACACTTTTCATTTTTGACATTTAGCATTGTGACATTTGTCATTTGACATCTTTGACATTTGCCATCTTGAAATTTGTCATTTTTGACATTTTTCATGGTGACACTTTTCATTTTTGACATTTAGCATTGTGACATTTGTCATTTGACATCTTTGACATTTGCCATCTTGAAATTTGTCATTTTTGACATTTAGCATTGTGACATTTGTCATTTGACATCTTTGATATTTGCCATCTTGAAATTTGTTATTTTTGACATTTTTCATGGTGACACTTTTCATTTTTGACATTTAGCATAGTGACATTTGTCATTTGACATCTTTGACATTTGCCATCTTGAAATTTGTCATTTTTGACATTTTTCATGGTGACACTTTTCATTTTTGACATTTAGCATTGTGACATTTGTCATATTCGACATCTTTGACATTTGCCATCTTGAAATTTGTCATTTTTGACATTTTTCATGGTGACACTTTTCATTTTTGACATTTAGCATTGTGACATTTGTCCTTTGACATCTTTGACATTTGCCATCTTGAAATTTGTCATTATTGACATTTTTCATGGGGACACTTTTCATTTTTGACATTTAGCATTGTGACATTTGTCATTTGACATCTTTGATATTTGCCATCTTGAAATTTGTCATTTTTGACATTTTTCATGGTGACACTTTTCATTTTTGACATGTAGCATTGTGACATTTGTCATTTGACATCTTTGACATTTGCCATCTTAAAATTTGTCATTTTTGACATTTTTCATGGTGACACTTATCATTTGTGACATTAAGCATTGTGACATTTGTCATTTGACATGTTTGACATTTGCCATCTTGAAATTTGTCATTTTTGACATTTTTCATGGTGACACTTTTCATTTTTGACATTTAGTATTGTGACATTTGTCATTTGACATCTTTTACATTTGCCATCTTGAAATTTGTTATTTTTGACATTTAGCATTGTGACATTTGTCATTTGACATCTTGGACATTTGCCATCTTGAAATTTGTCATTTTTGACATTTTTCATGGTGACACTTATCATTTTTGACATTTAGCATTGTGACATTTGTCAGTTTTGACATTTGCCATCTTGAAATTTGTCATTTTTGACATTTTTCGTGGTGACACTTTTCATTTTTGACATTTAGGATTGTGACATTTGTCATTTGACATCTTTGACATTTGCCATCTTGAAATTTGTTATTTTTGACATTTTTCATGGTGACACTTTTCATTTTTGACATTTAGCATTGTGACATTTGTCATTTGACATCCTTGACATTTTCCATCTTAAAATTTGTCATTTTTGACATTTTTCATGGTGACACTTTTCATTTTTGACATTTAGCATTGTGACATTTGTCATTTGACATCTTTGACATTTGCCATCTTGAAATTTGTTATTTTTGACATTTTTCATGGTGACACTTTTCATTTTTGACATTTAGCATTGTGACATTTGTCATTTGACATCTTTGACATTTGCCATCTTGAAATTTGTCATTTTTGACATTTTTCATGGTGAGACTTTTCATTTTTGACATTTAGCATTGTGACATTTGTCATTTGACATCTTTGACATTTGCTATCTTAAAATTTGTCATTTTTGACATTTAGCATTGTGACATTTGTCATTTGACATCTTTGATATTTGCCATCTTGAAATTTGTCATTTTTGACATTTAGCATTGTGACATTTGTCATTTGACATCTTGGACATTTGCCATCTTGAAATTTGTCATTTTTGACATTTTTCATGGTGACACTTATCATTTTTGACATTTAGCATTGTGACATTTGTCATTTGACATCTTTGATATTTGCCATCTTGAAATTTGTCATTTTTGACATTTTTCATGGTTACACTTTTCATTTTTGACATTTAGCATTGTGACATTTGTCATTTGACATCTTTGACATTTGCCATCTTGAAATTTGTCATTTTTGACATTTTTCATGGTGACACTTTTCATTTTTGACATTTAGCATTGTGACATTTGTCATTTGACATCTTTGACATTTGCCATCTTGAAATTTGTCATTTTTGACATTTAGCATTGTGACATTTGTCATTTGACATCTTGGACATTTGCCATCTTGAAATTTGTCATTTTTGACATTTTTCATGGTGACACTTATCATTTTTGACATTTAGCATTGTGACATTTGTCATTTGACATCTTTGACATTTGCCATCTTGAAATTTGTCATTTTTGACATTTAGCATTGTGACATTTGTCATTTGACATCTTTGACATTTGCCATCTTGAAATTTGTTATTTTTGACATTTTTCATGGTGACACTTTTCATTTTTGACATTTAGCATTGTGACATTTGTCATTTGACATCTTTGACATTTGCCATCTTGAAATTTGTCATTTTTGACATTTTTCATGGTGACACTTTTCATTTTTGACATTTAGCATTGTGACATTTGTCATTTGACATCTTTGACATTTGCCATTTTGAAATTTGTCATTTCTGACATTTAGCATTGTGACATTTGTCATTTGACATCTTTGATATTTGCCATCTTGAAATTTGTCATTTTTGACATTTTTCGTGGTGACACTTTTCATTTTTGACATTTAGCATTGTGACATTTGACATCTTTGACATTTGCCATCTTGAAATTTGCCCTTTTTGACATTTTTCATGGTGACACTTTTCATTTTTGACATTTAGCATTGTGACATTTGTCCTTTGACATCTTTGACATTTGCCATCTTGAAATTTGTCATTATTGACATTTTTCATGGGGACACTTTTCATTTTTGACATTTAGCATTGTTACATTTGTCATTTGACATCTTTGACATTTGCCATCTTGAAATTTGTCATTTTTGACATTTTTCATGGTGACACTTTTCATTTTTGACATTTAGCATTGTGACATTTGTCATTTGACATCTTTGACATTTGCCATCTTGAAATTTGTCATTTTTGACATTTTTCACGGTGACACTTTTCATTTTTGACATTTAGCATTGTGACATTTGTCATTTGACATCTTAGACATTTGCCATCTTTAAATTTGTCATTTTTGACACTTTTTATTTTTGACATTTAGTATTGTGACATTTGTCATTTGACATCTTTGACATTTGCCATCTTGAAATTTGTCATTTTTGACATTTTTCATGGTGACACTTTTCATTTTTGACATTTAGCATTGTGACATTTGTCATTTGACATCTTGGACATTTGCCATCTTGAAATTTGTCATTATTGACATTTTTCATGGGGACACTTTTCATTTTTGACATTTAGCATTGTGACATTTGTCATTTGACATCTTTGACATTTGCCATCTTGAAATTTGTCATTTTTGACATTTTTCATGGTGACACTTTTCATTTTTGACATTTAGCATTGTGACATTTGTCATTTGACATCTTTGACATTTGCCATCTTGAAATTTGTCATTTTTGACATTTTTCACGGTGACACTTTTCATTTTTGACATTTAGCATTGTGACATTTGTCATTTGACATCTTAGACATTTGCCATCTTCAAATTTGTCATTTTTGACACTTTTTATTTTTGACATTTAGCATTGTGACATTTGTCATTTGACATCTTTGACATTTGCCATCTTGAAATTTGTCATTTTTGACATTTTTCATGGTGACACTTTTCATTTTTGACATTTAGCATTGTGACATTTGTCATTTGACATCTTGGACATTTGCCATCTTGAAATTTGTCATTTTTGACATTTTTCATGGTGACACTTTTCATTTTTGACATTTAGCATTGTGACATTTGTCATTTGACATCTTTGACATTTGCCATTTTGAAATTTGTCATTTTTGACATTTAGCATTGTGACATTTGTCATTTGACATCTTTGATATTTGCCATCTTGAAATTTGTCATTTTTGACATTTTTCATGGTGACACTTTTAATTTTTGACATTTAGCATTGTGACATTTGACATCTTTGACATTTGCCATCTTGAAATTTGTCATTTTTGACATTTTTCATGGTGACACTTTTCATTTTTGACATTTAGCATTGTGACATTTGTCCTTTGACATCTTTGACATTTGCCATCTTGAAATTTGTCATTATTGACATTTTTCATGGGGACACTTTTCATTTTTGACATTTAGCATTGTTACATTTGTCATTTGACATCTTTGACATTTGCCATCTTGAAATTTGTCATTTTTGACATTTTTCATGGTGACACTTTTCATTTTTGACATTTAGCATTGTGACATTTGTCATTTGACATCTTTGACATTTGCCATCTTGAAATTTGTCATTTTTGACATTTTTCACGGTGACACTTTTCATTTTTGACATTTAGCATTGTGACATTTGTCATTTGACATCTTAGACATTTGCCATCTTTAAATTTGTCATTTTTGACACTTTTTATTTTTGACATTTAGCATTGTGACATTTGTCATTTGACATCTTTGACATTTGCCATCTTGAAATTTGTCATTTTTGACATTTTTCATGGTGACACTTTTCATTTTTGACATTTAGCATTGTGACATTTGTCATTTGACATCTTGGACATTTGCCATCTTGAAATTTGTCATTATTGACATTTTTCATGGGGACACTTTTCATTTTTGACATTTAGCATTGTGACATTTGTCATTTGACATCTTTGACATTTGCCATCTTGAAATTTGTCATTTTTGACATTTTTCATGGTGACACTTTTCATTTTTGACATTTAGCATTGTGACATTTGTCATTTGACATCTTTGACATTTGCTATCTTGAAATTTGTCATTTTTGACATTTTTCACGGTGACACTTTTCATTTTTGACATTTAGCATTGTGACATTTGTCATTTGACATCTTAGACATTTGCCATCTTCAAATTTGTCATTTTTGACACTTTTTATTTTTGACATTTAGCATTGTGACATTTGTCATTTGACATCTTTGACATTTGCCATCTTGAAATTTGTCATTTTTCATGGTGACACTTTTCATTTTTGACATTTAGCATTGTGACATTTGTCATTTGACATCTTGGACATTTGCCATCTTGAAATTTGTCATTTTTGACATTTTTCATGGTGACACTTTTCATTTTTGACATTTAGTATTGTGACATTTGTCATTTGACATCTTTGACACTTGCCATCTTGAAATTTGTTATTTTTGACATTTAGCATTGTGACATTTGTCATTTGACATCTTGGACATTTGCCATCTTGAAATTTGTCATTTTTGACATTTTTCATGGTGACACTTATCATTTTTGACATTTAGCATTGTGACATTTGTCAGTTTTGACATTTGCCATCTTGAAATTTGTCATTTTTGACATTTTTCGTGGTGACACTTTTCATTTTTGACATTTAGGATTGTGACATTTGTCATTTGACATCTTTGACATTTGCCATCTTGAAATTTGTTATTTTTGACATTTTTCATGGTGACACTTCTCATTTTTGACATTTAGCATTGTGACATTTGTCATTTGACATCTTTGACATTTGCCATCTTGAAATTTGTCATTTTTGACATTTTTCATGGTGACACTTTTCATTTTTGACATTTAGCATTGTGACATTTGTCATTTGACATCTTTGACATTTGCCATCTTGAAATTTGTTATTTTTGACATTTTTCATGGTGACACTTTTCATTTTTGACATTTAGCATTGTGACATTTGTCATTTGACATCTTTGACATTTGCCATCTTGAAATTTGTCATTTTTGACATTTTTCATGGTGAGACTTTTCATTTTTGACATTTAGCATTGTGACATTTGTCATTTGACATCTTTGACATTTGCTATCTTAAAATTTGTCATTTTTGACATTTAGCATTGTGACATTTGTCATTTGACATCTTTGATATTTGCCATCTTGAAATTTGTCATTTTTGACATTTAGCATTGTGACATTTGTCATTTGACATCTTGGACATTTGCCATCTTGAAATTTGTCATTTTTGACATTTTTCATGGTGACACTTATCATTTTTGACATTTAGCATTGTGACATTTGTCATTTGACATCTTTGATATTTGCCATCTTGAAATTTGTCATTTTTGACATTTTTCATGGTGACACTTTTCATTTTTGACATTTAGCATTGTGACATTTGTCATTTGACATCTTTGACATTTGCCATCTTGAAATTTGTCATTTTTGACATTTTTCATGGTGACACTTTTCATTTTTGACATTTAGCATTGTGACAGTTGTCATTTGACATCTTTGACATTTGCCATCTTAAAATTTGTCATTTTTGACATTTAGCATTGTGACATTTGTCATTTGACATCTTTGACATTTGCCATCTTGAAATTTGTTATTTTTGACATTTTTCATGGTGACACTTTTCATTTTTGACATTTAGCATTGTGACATTTGTCATTTGACATCTTTGACATTTGCCATCTTGAAATTTGTCATTTTTGACATTTTTCATGGTGACACTTTTCATTTTTGACATTTAGCATTGTGACATTTGTCATTTGACATCTTTGACATTTGCCATCTTGAAATTTGTCATTTTTGACATTTAGCATTGTGACATTTGTCATTTGACATCTTTGATATTTGCCATCTTGAAATTTGTCATTTTTGACATTTTCATGGTGACACTTTTCATTTTTGACATTTAGCATTGTGACATTTGTCCTTTGACATCTTTGACATTTGCCATCTTGAAATTTGTCATTATTGACATTTTTCATGGGGACACTTTTCATTTTTGACATTTAGCATTGTGACATTTGTCATTTGACATCTTTGACATTTGCCATCTTGAAATTTGTCATTTTTGACATTTTTCATGGTGACACTTTTCATTTTTGACATTTAGCATTGTGACATTTGTCATTTGACATCTTTGACATTTGCCATCTTGAAATTTGTCATTTTTGACATTTTTCACGGTGACACTTTTCATTTTTTACATTTAGCATTGTGACATTTGTCATTTGACATCTTAGACATTTGCCATCTTCAAATTTGTCATTTTTGACACTTTTTATTTTTGACATTTAGCATTGTGACATTTGTCATTTGACATCTTTGACATTTGCCATCTTGAAATTTGTCATTTTTGACATTTTTCATGGTGACACTTTTCATTTTTGACATTTAGCATTGTGACATTTGTCATTTGACATCTTTGACATTTGCCATCTTGAAATTTGTCATTTTTGACATTTTTCATGGTGACACTTTTCATTTTTGACATTTAGCATTGTGACATTTGTCATATTCGACATCTTTGACATTTGCCATCTTGAAATTTGTCATTTTTGACATTTTTCATG
Organism: Altica lythri; assembly: GCA_964028335.1. Lineage (NCBI taxonomy): Eukaryota > Metazoa > Arthropoda > Insecta > Coleoptera > Chrysomelidae > Altica > Altica lythri. The sequence continues at coordinate 7,204,149 of OZ034800.1, read as the reverse complement.
GTGACACTTTTCATTTTTGACATTTAGCATTGTGACATTTGTCCTTTGACATCTTTGACATTTGCCATCTTGAAATTTGTCATTATTGACATTTTTCATGGGGACACTTTTCATTTTTGACATTTAGCATTGTGACATTTGTCATTTGACATCTTTGACATTTGCCATCTTGAAATTTGTCATTTTTGACATTTTTCATGGTGACATTTTTCATTGTTGACATTTAGCATTGTGACATTTGTCATTTGACATCTTTGACATTTGCCATCTTGAAATTTGTCATTTTTGACATTTTTCACGGTGACACTTTTCATTTTTGACATTTAGCATTGTGACATTTGTCATTTGACATCTTAGACATTTGCCATCTTCAAATTTGTCATTTTTGACACTTTTTATTTTTGACATTTAGCATTGTGACATTTGTCATTTGACATCTTTGACATTTGCCATTTTGAAATTTGTCATTTTTGACATTTTTCATGGTGACACTTTTCATTTTTGACATTTAGCATTGTGACATTTGTCATTTGACATCTTGGACATTTGCCATCTTGAAATTTGTCATTTTTGACATTTTTCATGGTGACACTTATCATTTGTGACATTAAGCATAGTGACATTTGTCATTTGACATCTTTGACATTTGCCATCTTGAAATTTGTCATTTTTGACATTTTTCATGGTGACACTTTTCATTTTTGACATTTAGTATTGTGACATTTGTCATTTGACATCTTTGACATTTGCCATCTTGAAATTTGTTATTTTTGACATTTTTCATGGTGACACTTTTCATTTTTGACATTTAGCATTGTGACATTTGTCATTTGACATCTTTGACATTTGCCATCTTGAAATTTGTCATTTTTGACATTTTTCATGGTGACACTTTTCATTTTTGACATTTAGCATTGTGACATTTGTCATTTGACATCTTTGACATTTGCCATCTTGAAATTTGTCATTTTTGACATTTAGCATTGTGACATTTGTCATTTGACATCTTGGACATTTGCCATCTTGAAATTTGTCATTTTTGACATTTTTTATGGTGACACTTATCATTTTTGACATTTAGCATTGTGACATTTGTCAGTTTTGACATTTGCCATCTTGAAATTTGTCATTTTTGACATTTTTCATGGTGACACTTTTCATTTTTGACATTTAGCATTGTGACATTTGTCATTTGACATCTTTGACATTTGCCATCTTGAAATTTGTTATTTTTAACCTTTTTCATGGTAACACTTTTCATTTTTGACATTTAGCATTGTGACATTTGTCATATGACATCTTTGACATTTGCCATCTTGAAATTTGTCATTTTTGACATTTTTCATGGTGACACTTTTCATTTTTGACATTTGGCATTGTGACATTTGTCATTTGACATCTTTGACATTTGCCATCTTGAAATTTTTTATTTTTGACATTTTTCATGGTGACACTTTTCATTTTTGACATTTAGCATTGTGACATTTGTCATTTGACATCTTTGACATTTGCCATCTTGAAATTTGTCATTTTTGACATTTAGCATTGTGACATTTGTCATTTGACATCTTTGATATTTGCCATCTTGAAATTTGTCATTTTTGACATTTTTCATGGTGACACTTTTCATTTTTGACATTTAGCATTGTGACATTTGTCATTTGACATCTTTGACATTTGCCATCTTGAAATTTGTCATTTTTGACATTAAGCATTGTGACATTTGTCATTTGACATCGTGGAAATTTGCCATCTTGAAATTTGTCATTTTTGACATTTTTCATGGTGACACTTATCATTTTTGACATTTAGCATTATGACATTTGTCAGTTTTGACATTTGCCATCTTAAAATTTGTCATTTTTGACATTTTTCATGGTGACACTTTTCATTTTTGACATTTAGCATTGTGACATTTGTCATTTGACATCTTTGACATTTGCCATCTTGAAATTTGTTATTTTTGACATTTTTCATGGTGACACTTTTCATTTTTGACATTTAGCATTGTGACATTTGTCATTTGACATCTTGGACATTTGCCATCTTGAAATTTGTCATTTTTGACATTTTTCATGGTGACACTTATCATTTTTGACATTTAGCATTGTGACATTTGTCAGTTTTGACATCTTTGACATTTGCCATCTTGAAATTTGTTATTTTTGACATTTTTCATGGTGACACTTTTCATTTTTGACATTTAGCATTGTGACATTTGTCATTTGACATCTTTGACATTTGCCATCTTGAAATTTGTCATTTTTGACATTTTTTATGGTGACACTTTTCATTTTTGACATTTAGCATTGTGACATTTGTCATTTGACATCTTAGACATTTGCCATCTTTAAATTTGTCATTTTTGACACTTTTTATTTTTGACATTTAGTATTGTGACATTTGTCATTTGACATCTTTGACATTTGCCATCTTGAAATTTGTCATTTTTGACATTTTTCATGGTGACACTTTTCATTTTTGACATTTAGCATTGTGACATTTGTCATTTGACATCTTGGACATTTGCCATCTTGAAATTTGTCATTATTGACATTTTTCATGGGGACACTTTTTATTTTTGACATTTAGTATTGTGACATTTGTCATTTGACATCTTTGACATTTGCCATCTTGAAATTTGTCATTTTTGACATTTTTCATGGTGACACTTTTCATTTTTGACATTTAGCATTGTGACATTTGTCATTTGACATCTTGGACATTTGCCATCTTGAAATTTGTCATTATTGACATTTTTCATGGGGACACTTTTCATTTTTGACATTTAGCATTGTGACATTTGTCATTTGACATCTTTGACATTTGCCATCTTGAAATTTGTCATTTTTGACATTTTTCATGGTGACACTTTTCATTTTTGACATTTAGCATTGTGACATTTGTCATTTGACATCTTTGACATTTGCCATCTTGAAATTTGTCATTTTTGACATTTTTCACGGTGACACTTTTCATTTTTGACATTTAGCATTGTGACATTTGTCATTTGACATCTTAGACATTTGCCATCTTCAAATTTGTCATTTTTGACACTTTTTATTTTTGACATTTAGCATTGTGACATTTGTCATTTGACATCTTTGACATTTGCCATCTTGAAATTTGTCATTTTTGACATTTTTCATGGTGACACTTTTCATTTTTGACATTTAGCATTGTGACATTTGTCATTTGACATCTTGGACATTTGCCATCTTGAAATTTGTCATTTTTGACATTTTTCATGGTGACACTTTTCATTTTTGACATTTAGCATTGTGACATTTGTCATTTGACATCTTTGACATTTGCCATTTTGAAATTTGTCATTTTTGACATTTAGCATTGTGACATTTGTCATTTGACATCTTTGATATTTGCCATCTTGAAATTTGTCATTTTTGACATTTTTCATGGTGACACTTTTAATTTTTGACATTTAGCATTGTGACATTTGACATCTTTGACATTTGCCATCTTGAAATTTGTCATTTTTGACATTTTTCATGGTGACACTTTTCATTTTTGACATTTAGCATTGTGACATTTGTCCTTTGACATCTTTGACATTTGCCATCTTGAAATTTGTCATTATTGACATTTTTCATGGGGACACTTTTCATTTTTGACATTTAGCATTGTTACATTTGTCATTTGACATCTTTGACATTTGCCATCTTGAAATTTGTCATTTTTGACATTTTTCATGGTGACACTTTTCATTTTTGACATTTAGCATTGTGACATTTGTCATTTGACATCTTTGACATTTGCCATCTTGAAATTTGTCATTTTTGACATTTTTCACGGTGACACTTTTCATTTTTGACATTTAGCATTGTGACATTTGTCATTTGACATCTTAGACATTTGCCATCTTTAAATTTGTCATTTTTGACACTTTTTATTTTTGACATTTAGCATTGTGACATTTGTCATTTGACATCTTTGACATTTGCCATCTTGAAATTTGTCATTTTTGACATTTTTCATGGTGACACTTTTCATTTTTGACATTTAGCATTGTGACATTTGTCATTTGACATCTTGGACATTTGCCATCTTGAAATTTGTCATTATTGACATTTTTCATGGGGACACTTTTCATTTTTGACATTTAGCATTGTGACATTTGTCATTTGACATCTTTGACATTTGCCATCTTGAAATTTGTCATTTTTGACATTTTTCATGGTGACACTTTTCATTTTTGACATTTAGCATTGTGACATTTGTCATTTGACATCTTTGACATTTGCTATCTTGAAATTTGTCATTTTTGACATTTTTCACGGTGACACTTTTCATTTTTGACATTTAGCATTGTGACATTTGTCATTTGACATCTTAGACATTTGCCATCTTCAAATTTGTCATTTTTGACACTTTTTATTTTTGACATTTAGCATTGTGACATTTGTCATTTGACATCTTTGACATTTGCCATCTTGAAATTTGTCATTTTTCATGGTGACACTTTTCATTTTTGACATTTAGCATTGTGACATTTGTCATTTGACATCTTGGACATTTGCCATCTTGAAATTTGTCATTTTTGACATTTTTCATGGTGACACTTTTCATTTTTGACATTTAGTATTGTGACATTTGTCATTTGACATCTTTGACACTTGCCATCTTGAAATTTGTTATTTTTGACATTTAGCATTGTGACATTTGTCATTTGACATCTTGGACATTTGCCATCTTGAAATTTGTCATTTTTGACATTTTTCATGGTGACACTTATCATTTTTGACATTTAGCATTGTGACATTTGTCAGTTTTGACATTTGCCATCTTGAAATTTGTCATTTTTGACATTTTTCGTGGTGACACTTTTCATTTTTGACATTTAGGATTGTGACATTTGTCATTTGACATCTTTGACATTTGCCATCTTGAAATTTGTTATTTTTGACATTTTTCATGGTGACACTTCTCATTTTTGACATTTAGCATTGTGACATTTGTCATTTGACATCTTTGACATTTGCCATCTTGAAATTTGTCATTTTTGACATTTTTCATGGTGACACTTTTCATTTTTGACATTTAGCATTGTGACATTTGTCATTTGACATCTTTGACATTTGCCATCTTGAAATTTGTTATTTTTGACATTTTTCATGGTGACACTTTTCATTTTTGACATTTAGCATTGTGACATTTGTCATTTGACATCTTTGACATTTGCCATCTTGAAATTTGTCATTTTTGACATTTTTCATGGTGAGACTTTTCATTTTTGACATTTAGCATTGTGACATTTGTCATTTGACATCTTTGACATTTGCTATCTTAAAATTTGTCATTTTTGACATTTAGCATTGTGACATTTGTCATTTGACATCTTTGATATTTGCCATCTTGAAATTTGTCATTTTTGACATTTAGCATTGTGACATTTGTCATTTGACATCTTGGACATTTGCCATCTTGAAATTTGTCATTTTTGACATTTTTCATGGTGACACTTATCATTTTTGACATTTAGCATTGTGACATTTGTCATTTGACATCTTTGATATTTGCCATCTTGAAATTTGTCATTTTTGACATTTTTCATGGTGACACTTTTCATTTTTGACATTTAGCATTGTGACATTTGTCATTTGACATCTTTGACATTTGCCATCTTGAAATTTGTCATTTTTGACATTTTTCATGGTGACACTTTTCATTTTTGACATTTAGCATTGTGACAGTTGTCATTTGACATCTTTGACATTTGCCATCTTAAAATTTGTCATTTTTGACATTTAGCATTGTGACATTTGTCATTTGACATCTTTGACATTTGCCATCTTGAAATTTGTTATTTTTGACATTTTTCATGGTGACACTTTTCATTTTTGACATTTAGCATTGTGACATTTGTCATTTGACATCTTTGACATTTGCCATCTTGAAATTTGTCATTTTTGACATTTTTCATGGTGACACTTTTCATTTTTGACATTTAGCATTGTGACATTTGTCATTTGACATCTTTGACATTTGCCATCTTGAAATTTGTCATTTTTGACATTTAGCATTGTGACATTTGTCATTTGACATCTTTGATATTTGCCATCTTGAAATTTGTCATTTTTGACATTTTCATGGTGACACTTTTCATTTTTGACATTTAGCATTGTGACATTTGTCCTTTGACATCTTTGACATTTGCCATCTTGAAATTTGTCATTATTGACATTTTTCATGGGGACACTTTTCATTTTTGACATTTAGCATTGTGACATTTGTCATTTGACATCTTTGACATTTGCCATCTTGAAATTTGTCATTTTTGACATTTTTCATGGTGACACTTTTCATTTTTGACATTTAGCATTGTGACATTTGTCATTTGACATCTTTGACATTTGCCATCTTGAAATTTGTCATTTTTGACATTTTTCACGGTGACACTTTTCATTTTTTACATTTAGCATTGTGACATTTGTCATTTGACATCTTAGACATTTGCCATCTTCAAATTTGTCATTTTTGACACTTTTTATTTTTGACATTTAGCATTGTGACATTTGTCATTTGACATCTTTGACATTTGCCATCTTGAAATTTGTCATTTTTGACATTTTTCATGGTGACACTTTTCATTTTTGACATTTAGCATTGTGACATTTGTCATTTGACATCTTTGACATTTGCCATCTTGAAATTTGTCATTTTTGACATTTTTCATGGTGACACTTTTCATTTTTGACATTTAGCATTGTGACATTTGTCATATTCGACATCTTTGACATTTGCCATCTTGAAATTTGTCATTTTTGACATTTTTCATGGTGACACTTTTCATTTTTGACATTTAGCATTGTGACATTTGTCCTTTGACATCTTTGACATTTGCCATCTTGAAATTTGTCATTATTGACATTTTTCATGGGGACACTTTTCATTTTTGACATTTAGCATTGTGACATTTGTCATTTGACATCTTTGACATTTGCCATCTTGAAATTTGTCATTTTTGACATTTTTCATGGTGACATTTTTCATTGTTGACATTTAGCATTGTGACATTTGTCATTTGACATCTTTGACATTTGCCATCTTGAAATTTGTCATTTTTGACATTTTTCACGGTGACACTTTTCATTTTTGACATTTAGCATTGTGACATTTGTCATTTGACATCTTAGACATTTGCCATCTTCAAATTTGTCATTTTTGACACTTTTTATTTTTGACATTTAGCATTGTGACATTTGTCATTTGACATCTTTGACATTTGCCATTTTGAAATTTGTCATTTTTGACATTTTTCATGGTGACACTTTTCATTTTTGACATTTAGCATTGTGACATTTGTCATTTGACATCTTGGACATTTGCCATCTTGAAATTTGTCATTTTTGACATTTTTCATGGTGACACTTATCATTTGTGACATTAAGCATAGTGACATTTGTCATTTGACATCTTTGACATTTGCCATCTTGAAATTTGTCATTTTTGACATTTTTCATGGTGACACTTTTCATTTTTGACATTTAGCATTGTGACATTTGTCATTTGACATCTTTGACATTTGCCATCTTGAAATTTGTCATTTTTGACATTTTTCATGGTGACACTTTTCATTTTTGACATTTAGCATTGTGACATTTGTCATTTGACATCTTTGACATTTGCCATCTTGAAATTTGTCATTTTTGACATTTAGCATTGTGACATTTGTCATTTGACATCTTGGACATTTGCCATCTTGAAATTTGTCATTTTTGACATTTTTTATGGTGACACTTATCATTTTTGACATTTAGCATTGTGACATTTGTCAGTTTTGACATTTGCCATCTTGAAATTTGTCATTTTTGACATTTTTCATGGTGACACTTTTCATTTTTGACATTTAGCATTGTGACATTTGTCATTTGACATCTTTGACATTTGCCATCTTGAAATTTGTTATTTTTAACCTTTTTCATGGTAACACTTTTCATTTTTGACATTTAGCATTGTGACATTTGTCATATGACATCTTTGACATTTGCCATCTTGAAATTTGTCATTTTTGACATTTTTCATGGTGACACTTTTCATTTTTGACATTTGGCATTGTGACATTTGTCATTTGACATCTTTGACATTTGCCATCTTGAAATTTTTTATTTTTGACATTTTTCATGGTGACACTTTTCATTTTTGACATTTAGCATTGTGACATTTGTCATTTGACATCTTTGACATTTGCCATCTTGAAATTTGTCATTTTTGACATTTAGCATTGTGACATTTGTCATTTGACATCTTTGATATTTGCCATCTTGAAATTTGTCATTTTTGACATTTTTCATGGTGACACTTTTCATTTTTGACATTTAGCATTGTGACATTTGTCATTTGACATCTTTGACATTTGCCATCTTGAAATTTGTCATTTTTGACATTAAGCATTGTGACATTTGTCATTTGACATCGTGGAAATTTGCCATCTTGAAATTTGTCATTTTTGACATTTTTCATGGTGACACTTATCATTTTTGACATTTAGCATTATGACATTTGTCAGTTTTGACATTTGCCATCTTAAAATTTGTCATTTTTGACATTTTTCATGGTGACACTTTTCATTTTTGACATTTAGCATTGTGACATTTGTCATTTGACATCTTTGACATTTGCCATCTTGAAATTTGTTATTTTTGACATTTTTCATGGTGACACTTTTCATTTTTGACATTTAGCATTGTGACATTTGTCATTTGACATCTTGGACATTTGCCATCTTGAAATTTGTCATTTTTGACATTTTTCATGGTGACACTTATCATTTTTGACATTTAGCATTGTGACATTTGTCAGTTTTGACATCTTTGACATTTGCCATCTTGAAATTTGTTATTTTTGACATTTTTCATGGTGACACTTTTCATTTTTGACATTTAGCATTGTGACATTTGTCATTTGACATCTTTGACATTTGCCATCTTGAAATTTGTCATTTTTGACATTTTTTATGGTGACACTTTTCATTTTTGACATTTAGCATTGTGACATTTGTCATTTGACATCTTTGACATTTGCCATCTTGAAATTTGTCATTTTTGACATTTAGCATTGTGACATTTGTCATTTGACATCTTGGACATTTGCCATCTTGAAATTTGTCATTTTTGACATTTTTTATGGTGACACTTATCATTTTTGACATTTAGCATTGTGACATTTGTCAGTTTTGACATTTGCCATCTTGTAATTTGTCATTTTTGACATTTTTCATGGTGACACTTTTCATTTTTGACATTTAGCATTGTGACATTTGTCATTTGACATCTTTGACATTTGCCATCTTGAAATTTGTTATTTTTGACATTTTTCATGGTGACACTTTTCATTTGTGACATTTAGCATTGTGACATTTGTCATTTGACATCTTTGACATTTGCCATCTTGAAATTTGTTATTTTTGACATATTTTATGGTGACACTTATTATTTTTGACATTTAGCATTGTGACATTTGTCATTTGACATCTTTGACATTTGCCATCTTAAAATTTGTCATTTTTGACATTTTTCATGGTGACACTTTTCATTTTTGACATTTAGCATTGTGACATTTGTCATTTGACATCTTTGACATTTGCCATCTTGAAATTTGTTATTTTTGACATTTTTCATGGTGACACTTTTCATTTTTGACATTTCGCATTGTGACATTTGTCATTTGACATCTTTGACATTTGCCATCTTGAAATTTGTCATTTTTGACATTTTTCATGGTGACACTTTTCATTTTTGACATTTAGCATTGTGACATTTGTCATTTGACATCTTTGACATTTGCCATCTTGAAATTTGTCATTTTTGACATTTAGCATTGTGATATTTGTCATTTGACATCTTTGATATTTGCCATCTTGAAATTTGTCATTTTTGACATTTTTTATGGTGACACTTTTCATTTTTGACATTTAGCATTGTGACATTTGTCATTTGACATCTTTGACATTTGCCATCTTGAAATTTGTCATTTTTGACATTTTTCATGGTGACACTTTTCATTTTTGACATTTAGCATTGTGACATTTGTCATTTGACATCTTTGACATTTGCCATCTTGAAATTTGTCATTTTTGACATTTTTCACGGTGACACTTTTCATTTTTGACATTTAGCATTGTGACATTTGTCATTTGACATCTTAGACATTTGCCATCTTCAAATTTGTCATTTTTGACACTTTTTATTTTTGACATTTAGCATTGTGACATTTGTCATTTGACATCTTTGACATTTGCCATCTTGAAATTTGTCATTTTTGACATTTTTCATGGTGACACTTTTCATTTTTGACATTTAGCATTGTGACATTTGTCATTTGACATCTTGGACATTTGCCATCTTGAAATTTGTCATTTTTGACATTTTTCATGGTGACACTTTTCATTTTTGACATTTAGTATTGTGACATTTGTCATTTGACATCTTTGACACTTGCCATCTTGAAATTTGTTATTTTTGACATTTAGCATTGTGACATTTGTCATTTGACATCTTGGACATTTGCCATCTTGAAATTTGTCATTTTTGACATTTTTCATGGTGACACTTTTCATTTTTGACATTTAGCATTGTGACATTTGTCATTTGACATCTTTGACATTTGCCATCTTGAAATTTGTCATTTTTGACATTTTTCACGGTGACACTTTTCATTTTTGACATTTAGCATTGTGACATTTGTCATTTGACATCTTAGACATTTGCCATCTTCAAATTTGTCATTTTTGACACTTTTTATTTTTGACATTTAGCATTGTGACATTTGTCATTTGACATCTTTGACATTTGCCATCTTGAAATTTGTCATTTTTGACATTTTTCATGGTGACACTTTTCATTTTTGACATTTAGCATTGTGACATTTGTCATTTGACATCTTGGACATTTGCCATCTTGAAATTTGTCATTTTTGACATTTTTCATGGTGACACTTTTCATTTTTGACATTTAGTATTGTGACATTTGTCATTTGACATCTTTGACACTTGCCATCTTGAAATTTGTTATTTTTTACATTTAGCATTGTGACATTTGTCATTTGACATCTTGGACATTTGCCATCTTGAAATTTGTCATTTTTGACATTTTTCATGGTGACACTTATCATTTTTGACATTTAGCATTGTGACATTTGTCAGTTTTGACATTTGCCATCTTGAAATTTGTCATTTTTGACATTTTTCGTGGTGACACTTTTCATTTTTGACATTTAGGATTGTGACATTTGTCATTTGACATCTTTGACATTTGCCATCTTGAAATTTGTTATTTTTGACATTTTTCATGGTGACACTTCTCATTTTTGACATTTAGCATTGTGACATTTGTCATTTGACATCTTTGACATTTTCCATCTTGAAATTTGTCATTTTTGACATTTTTCATGGTGACACTTTTCATTTTTGACATTTAGCATTGTGACATTTGTCATTTGACATCTTTGACATTTGCCATCTTGAAATTTGTTATTTTTGACATTTTTTATGGTGACACTTTTCATTTTTGACATTTAGCATTGTGACATTTGTCATTTGACATCTTTGACATTTGCCATCTTGAAATTTGTCATTTTTGACATTTTTCATGGTAAGACTTTTCATTTTTGACATTTAGCATTGTGACATTTGTCATTTGACATCTTTGACATTTGCTATCTTAAAATTTGTCATTTTTGACATTTAGCATTGTGACATTTGTCATTTGACATCTTTGATATTTGCCATCTTGAAATTTGTCATTTTTGACATTTAGCATTGTGACATTTGTCATTTGACATCTTGGACATTTGCCATCTTGAAATTTGTCATTTTTGACATTTTTCATGGTGACACTTATCATTTTTGACATTTAGCATTGTGACATTTGTCATTTGACATCTTCGATATTTGCCATCTTGAAATTTGTCATTTTTGACATTTTTCATGGTGACACTTTTCATTTTTGACATTTAGCATTGTGACATTTGTCATTTGACATCTTTGACATTTGCCATCTTGAAATTTGTCATTTTTGACATTTTTCATGGTGACACTTTTCATTTTTGACATTTAGCATTGTGACAGTTGTCATTTGACATCTTTGACATTTGCCATCTTAAAATTTGTCATTTTTGACATTTAGCATTGTGACATTTGTCATTTGACATCTTTGACATTTGCCATCTTGAAATTTGTTATTTTTGACATTTTTCATGGTAACACTTTTCATTTTTGACATTTAGCATTGTGACATTTGTCATTTGACATCTTTGACATTTGCCATCTTGAAATTTGTCATTTTTGACATTTAGCATTGTGACATTTGTCATTTGACATCTTTGATATTTGCCATCTTGAAATTTGTCATTTTTGACATTTTTCATGGTGACACTTTTCATTTTTGACATTTAGCATTGTGACATTTGTCATTTGACATCTTTGACATTTGCCATCTTGAAATTTGTCATTTTTGACATTAAGCATTGTGACATTTGTCATTTGACATCGTGGACATTTGCCATCTTGAAATTTGTCATTTTTGACATTTTTCATGGTGACACTTATCATTTTTGACATTTAGCATTATGACATTTGTCAGTTTTGACATTTGCCATCTTAAAATTTGTCATTTTTGACATTTTTCATGGTGACACTTTTCATTTTTGACATTTAGCATTGTGACATTTGTCATTTGACATCTTTGACATTTGCCATCTTGAAATTTGTTATTTTTGACATTTTTCATGGTGACACTTTTCATTTTTGACATTTAGCATTGTGACATTTGTCATTTGACATCTTGGACATTTGCCATCTTGAAATTTGTCATTTTTGACATTTTTCATGGTGACACTTATCATTTTTGACATTTAGCATTGTGACATTTGTCAGTTTTGACATCTTTGACATTTGCCATCTTGAAATTTGTTATTTTTGACATTTTTCATGGTGACACTTTTCATTTTTGACATTTAGCATTGTGACATTTGTCATTTGACATCTTTGACATTTGTTATCTTGAAATTTGTCATTTTTGACATTTTTCATGGTGACACTTTTCATTTTTGACATTTAGCATTGTGACATTTGTCATTTGACATCTTTGACATTTGCCATCTTGAAATTTGTCATTTTTGACATTTAGCATTGTGACATTTGTCATTTGACATCTTGGACATTTGCCATCTTGAAATTTGTCATTTTTGACATTTTTTATGGTGACACTTATCATTTTTGACATTTAGCATTGTGACATTTGTCAGTTTTGACATTTTCCATCTTGTAATTTGTCATTTTTGACATTTTTCATGGTGACACTTTTCATTTTTGACATTTAGCATTGTGACATTTGTCATTTGACATCTTTGACATTTGCCATCTTGAAATTTGTTATTTTTGACATTTTTCATGGTGACACTTTTCATTTGTGACATTTAGCATTGTGACATTTGTCATTTGACATCTTTGACATTTGCCATCTTGAAATTTGTTATTTTTGACATATTTTATGGTGACACTTATCATTTTTGACATTTAGCATTGTGACATTTGTCATTTGACATCTTTGACATTTGCCATCTTAAAATTTGTCATTTTTGACATTTTTCATGGTGACACTTTTCATTTTTGACATTTAGCATTGTGATATTTGTCATTTGACATCTTTGACATTTGCCATCTTGAAATTTGTTATTTTTGACATTTTTCATGGTGACACGTTTCATTTTTGACATTTCGCATTGTGACATTTGTCATTTGACATCTTTGACATTTGCCATCTTGAAATTTGTCATTTTTGACATTTTTCATGGTGACACTTTTCATTTTTGACATTTAGCATTGTGACATTTGTCATTTGACATCTTTGACATTTGCCATCTTGAAATTTGTCATTTTTGACATTTAGCATTGTGATATTTGTCATTTGACATCTTTGATATTTGCCATCTTGAAATTTGTCATTTTTGACATTTTTTATGGTGACACTTTTCATTTTTGACATTTAGCATTGTGACATTTGTCATTTGACATCTTTGATATTTGCCATCTTGAAATTTGTCATTTTTGACATTTTTCATGGTGACACTTTTCATTTGTGACATTTAGCATTGTGACATTTGTCATTTGACATCTTTGACATTTGCCATCTTAAAATTTGTCATTTTTGACATTTTTCATGGTGACACTTTTCATTTTTGACATTTAGCATTGTGATATTTGTCATTTGACATCTTTGACATTTGCCATCTTGAAATTTGTTATTTTTGACATTTTTCATGGTGACACTTTTCATTTTTGACATTTAGCATTGTGACATTTGTCATTTGACATCTTTGACATTTGCCATCTTGAAATTTGTCATTTTTGACATTTTTCATGGTGACACTTTTCATTTTTGACATTTAGCATTGTGACATTTGTCATTTGACATCTTTGACATTTGCCATCTTGAAATTTGTCATTTTTGACATTTAGCATTGTGACATTTGTTATTTGACATCTTTGATATTTGCCATCTTAAAATTTGTCATTTTTGACATTTTTTATGGTGACACTTTTCATTTTTGACATTTAGCATTGTGACATTTGTCATTTGACATCTTTGACATTTGCCATCTTGAAATTTGTCATTTTTGACATTTTTCATGGTGACACTTTTCATTTTGGCATTTATCATTGTGACATTTGTCATTTGACATCTTTGACATTTGCCATCTTGAAATTTGTCATTATTGACATTTTTCATGGGGACACTTTTCATTTTTGACATTTAGCATTGTGACATTTGTCATTTGACATTTTTGACATTTGCCATCTTGAAATTTGTCATTTTTGACATTTTTCATGGTGACACTTTTCATTTTTGACATTTAGCATTGTGACATTTGTCATTTGACATCTTTGACATTTGCCATCTTAAAATTTGTCATTTTTGACATTTTTCATGGTGACACTTTTCATTTTTGACATTTAGCATTGTGACATTTGTCATTTGACATCTTGGACATTTGCCATCTTGAAATTTGTCATTTTTGACATTTTTCATGGTGACACTTATCATTTTTGACATTTAGCATTGTGACATTTGTCAGTTTTGACATCTTTGATATTTGCCATCTTGAAATTTGTCATTTTTGACATTTTTCATGGTGACACTTTTCATTTTTGACATTTAGCATTGTGACATTTGTTATTTGACATCTTTGACATTTGCCACCTTGAAATTTGTCATTTTTGACATTTTTCATGGTGACACTTTTCATTTTTGACATTTAGCATTGTGACATTTGTCATTTGACATCTTTGACATTTGCCATCTTGAAATTTGTTATTTTTGACATTTTTCATGTTGACACTTTTTATTTTTGACATTTAGCATTGTGTCATTTGTCATTTCACATCTTTGACATTTGCCATCTTGAAATTTGTCATTTTTGACATTTAGCATTGTGACATTTGTCATTTGACATCTTTGATATTTGCCATCTTGAAATATGTCATTTTTGACATTTTTCATGGTGACACTTTTTATTTTTGACATTTAGCATTGTGACATTTGTCATTTGACATCTTTGACATTTGCCATCTTGAAATTTGTTATTTTTGACATTTTTCATGTTGACACTTTTTATTTTTGACATTTAGCATTGTGACATTTGTCATTTGACATCTTTGACATTTGCCATCTTAAAATTTGTCATTTTTGACATTTTTCATGGTGACACTTTTCATTTTTGACATTTAGCATTGTGACATTTGTCATTTGACATCTTTGACATTTGCCATCTTGAAATTTGTTATTTTTGACATTTTTCATGGTGACACTTTTCATTTTTGACATTTAGCATTGTGACATTTGTTATTTGACATCTTTGACATTTGCCATCTTGAAATTTGTCATTTTTGTCATTTTTCATGGTGACACTTTTCATTTTTGACATTTAGCATTGTGACATTTGTCATTTGACATCTTTGACATTTGCCATCTTGAAATTTGTCATTTTTGACATTAAGCATTGTGACATTTGTCATTTGACATCTTTGATATTTGCCATCTTGAAATTTGTCATTTTTGACATTTTTCATAGTGACACTTTTCATTTTTGACATTTAGCATTGTGACATTTATTATTTGACATCTTTGACATTTGCCATCTTGAAATTTGTCATTTTTAACATTTTTCATGGTGACACTTTTCATTTTTGACATTTAGCATTGTGACATTTGTAATTTGACATCTTTGACATTTGCCATCTTGAAATTTGTCATTTTTGACATTTAGCATTGTGACATTTGTCATTTGACATCTTGGACATTTGCCATCTTGAAATTTGTCATTTTTGACATTTTTCATGGTGACACTTATCATTTTTGACATTTAGCATTGTGACATTTGTCAGTTTTGACATCTTTGATATTTGCCATCTTGAAATTTGTTATTTTTGACATTTTTCATGGTGACACTTTTCATTTTTGACATTTAGCATTGTGACATTTGTCATTTGACATCTTTGAAATTTGCCATCTTGAAATTTGTCATTTTTGACATTTTTCATGGTGACACTTTACATTTTTGACATTTAGCATTGTGACATTTGTCATTTGACATCTTTGATATTTGCCATCTTGAAATTTGTTATTTTTGACATTTTTCATGGTGACACTTTTCATTTTTGACATTTAGCATTGTGACATTTGTCATTTGACATCTTTGATATTTGCCATCTTGAAATTTGTCTTTTTTGACATTTTTCATGGTGACACTTTTCATTTTTGACATTTAGCATTGTGACATTTGTCATTTGACATCTTTGACATTTGCCATCTTGAAATTTGTCATTTTTGACATTTTTCACGGTGACACTTTGCATTTTTGACATTTAGCATTGTGACATTTGTCATTTGACATCTTAGACATTTGCCATCTTAAAATTTGTCATTTTTGACATTTTTCATGGTGACACTTTTCATTTTTGACATTTAGCATTGTGACATTTGTCATTTGACATCTTTGACATTTGCCATCTTGAAATTTGTCATTTTTGACATTTTTCACGGTGACACTTTTCATTTTTGACATTTAGCATTGTGACATTTGTCATTTGACATCTTAGACATTTGCCATCTTCAAATTTGTCATTTTTGACACTTTTTATTTTTGACATTTAGCATTGTGACATTTGTCATTTGACATCTTTGACATTTGCCATCTTGAAATTTGTCATTTTTGACATTTTTCATGGTGACACTTTTCATTTTTGACATTTAGCATTGTGACATTTGTCATTTGACATCTTGGACATTTGCCATCTTGAAATTTGTCATTTTTGACATTTTTCATGGGGTCACTTTTCATTTTTGACATTTAGCATTGTGACATTTGTCAGTTTTGACATTTGCCATCTTGAAATTTGTCATTTTTGACATATTTCGTGGTGACACTTTTCATTTTTGACATTTAGGATTGTGACATTTGTCATTTGACATCTTTGACACTTGCCATCTTGAAATTTGTTATTTTTGACATTTAGCATTGTGACATTTGTCATTTGACATCTTGGACATTTGCCATCTTGAAATTTGTCATTTTTGACATTTTTCATGGTGACACTTATCATTTTTGACATTTAGCATTGTGACATTTGTCAGTTTTGACATTTGCCATCTTGAAATTTGTCATTTTTGACATATTTCGTGGTGACACTTTTCATTTTTGACATTTAGGATTGTGACATTTGTCATTTGACATCTTTGACATTTGCCATCTTGAAATTTGTTATTTTTGACATTTTTCATGGTGACACTTCTCATTTTTGACATTTAGCATTGTGACATTTGTCATTTGACATCTTTGACATTTTCCATCTTGAAATTTGTCATTTTTGACATTTTTCATGGTGACACTTTTCATTTTTGACATTTAGCATTGTGACATTTGTCATTTGACATCTTTGACATTTGCCATCTTGAAATTTGTTATTTTTGACATTTTTCATGGTGACACTTTTCATTTTTGACATTTAGCATTGTGACATTTGTCATTTGACATCTTTGACATTTGCCATCTTGAAATTTGTCATTTTTGACATTTTTCATGGTGAGACTTTTCATTTTTGACATTTAGCATTGTGACATTTGTCATTTGACATCTTTGACATTTGCTATCTTAAAATTTGTCATTTTTGACATTTAGCATTGTGACATTTGTCATTTGACATCTTTGATATTTGCCATCTTGAAATTTGTCATTTTTGACATTTAGCATTGTGACATTTGTCATTTGACATCTTGGACATTTGCCATCTTGAAATTTGTCATTTTTGACATTTTTCATGGTGACACTTATCATTTTTGACATTTAGCATTGTGACATTTGTCATTTGACATCTTTGATATTTGCCATCTTGAAATTTGTCATTTTTGACATTTTTCATGGTGACACTTTTCATTTTTGACATTTAGCATTGTGACATTTGTCATTTGACATCTTTGACATTTGCCATCTTGAAATTTGTCATTTTTGACATTTTTCATGGTGACACTTTTCATTTTTGACATTTAGCATTGTGACAGTTGTCATTTGACATCTTTGACATTTGCCATCTTAAAATTTGTCATTTTTGACATTTAGCATTGTGACATTTGTCATTTGACATCTTTGACATTTGCCATCTTGAAATTTGTTATTTTTGACATTTTTCATGGTGACACTTTTCATTTTTGACATTTAGCATTGTGACATTTGTCATTTGACATCTTTGACATTTGCCATCTTGAAATTTGTCATTTTTGACATTTAGCATTGTGACATTTGTCATTTGACATCTTTGATATTTGCCATCTTGAAATTTGTCATTTTTGACATTTTTCATGGTGACACTTTTCATT
Source organism: Altica lythri (assembly GCA_964028335.1). NCBI lineage: Eukaryota > Metazoa > Arthropoda > Insecta > Coleoptera > Chrysomelidae > Altica > Altica lythri. The sequence goes on along the minus strand of OZ034800.1, from coordinate 7,185,259 downwards.
TTTGACATTTAGCATTGTGACATTTGTCATTTGACATCTTTGACATTTGCCATCTTGAAATTTGTCATTTTTGACATTAAGCATTGTGACATTTGTCATTTGACATCGTGGACATTTGCCATCTTGAAATTTGTCATTTTTGACATTTTTCATGGTGACACTTATCATTTTTGACATTTAGCATTATGACATTTGTCAGTTTTGACATTTGCCATCTTAAAATTTGTCATTTTTGACATTTTTCATGGTGACACTTTTCATTTTTGACATTTAGCATTGTGACATTTGTCATTTGACATCTTTGACATTTGCCATCTTGAAATTTGTTATTTTTGACATTTTTCATGGTGACACTTTTCATTTTTGACATTTAGCATTGTGACATTTGTCATTTGACATCTTGGACATTTGCCATCTTGAAATTTGTCATTTTTGACATTTTTCATGGTGACACTTATCATTTTTGACATTTAGCATTGTGACATTTGTCAGTTTTGACATCTTTGACATTTGCCATCTTGAAATTTGTTATTTTTGACATTTTTCATGGTGACACTTTTCATTTTTGACATTTAGCATTGTGACATTTGTCATTTGACATCTTTGACATTTGCCATCTTGAAATTTGTCATTTTTGACATTTTTCATGGTGACACTTTTCATTTTTGACATTTAGCATTGTGACATTTGTCATTTGACATCTTTGACATTTGCCATCTTGAAATTTGTCATTTTTGACATTTAGCATTGTGACATTTGTCATTTGACATCTTGGACATTTGCCATCTTGAAATTTGTCATTTTTGACATTTTTTATGGTGACACTTATCATTTTTGACATTTAGCATTGTGACATTTGTCAGTTTTGACATTTGCCATCTTGTAATTTGTCATTTTTGACATTTTTCATGGTGACACTTTTCATTTTTGACATTTAGCATTGTGACATTTGTCATTTGACATCTTTGACATTTGCCATCTTGAAATTTGTTATTTTTGACATTTTTCATGGTGACACTTTTCATTTGTGACATTTAGCATTGTGACATTTGTCATTTGACATCTTTGACATTTGCCATCTTGAAATTTGTTATTTTTGACATATTTTATGGTGACACTTATCATTTTTGACATTTAGCATTGTGACATTTGTCATTTGACATCTTTGACATTTGCCATCTTAAAATTTGTCATTTTTGACATTTTTCATGGTGACACTTTTCATTTTTGACATTTAGCATTGTGATATTTGTCATTTGACATCTTTGACATTTGCCATCTTGAAATTTGTTATTTTTGACATTTTTCATGGTGACACTTTTCATTTTTGACATTTCGCATTGTGACATTTGTCATTTGACATCTTTGACATTTGCCATCTTGAAATTTGTCATTTTTGACATTTTTCATGGTGACACTTTTCATTTTTGACATTTAGCATTGTGACATTTGTCATTTGACATCTTTGACATTTGCCATCTTGAAATTTGTCATTTTTGACATTTAGCATTGTGATATTTGTCATTTGACATCTTTGATATTTGCCATCTTGAAATTTGTCATTTTTGACATTTTTTATGGTGACACTTTTCATTTTTGACATTTAGCATTGTGACATTTGTCATTTGACATCTTTGACATTTGCCATCTTGAAATTTGTCATTTTTGACATTTTTCATGGTGACACTTTTCATTTGTGACATTTAGCATTGTGACATTTGTCATTTGACATCTTTGACATTTGCCATCTTAAAATTTGTCATTTTTGACATTTTTCATGGTGACACTTTTCATTTTTGACATTTAGCATTGTGATATTTGTCATTTGACATCTTTGACATTTGCCATCTTGAAATTTGTTATTTTTGACATTTTTCATGGTGACACTTTTCATTTTTGACATTTAGCATTGTGACATTTGTCATTTGACATCTTTGACATTTGCCATCTTGAAATTTGTCATTTTTGACATTTTTCATGGTGACACTTTTCATTTTTGACATTTAGCATTGTGACATTTGTCATTTGACATCTTTGACATTTGCCATCTTGAAATTTGTCATTTTTGACATTTAGCATTGTGACATTTGTTATTTGACATCTTTGATATTTGCCATCTTAAAATTTGTCATTTTTGACATTTTTTATGGTGACACTTTTCATTTTTGACATTTAGCATTGTGACATTTGTCATTTGACATCTTTGACATTTGCCATCTTGAAATTTGTCATTTTTGACATTTTTCATGGTGACACTTTTCATTTTGGCATTTATCATTGTGACATTTGTCATTTGACATCTTTGACATTTGCCATCTTGAAATTTGTCATTATTGACATTTTTCATGGGAACACTTTTCATTTTTGACATTTAGCATTGTGACATTTGTCATTTGACATTTTTGACATTTGCCATCTTGAAATTTGTCATTTTTGACATTTTTCATGGTGACACTTTTCATTTTTGACATTTAGCATTGTGAGATTTGTCATTTGACATCTTTGACATTTGCCATCTTGAAATTTGTCATTTTTGACATTCTTAATGGTGACACTTTTCATTTTTGACATTTAGCATTGTGACATTTGTCATTTGACATCTTGGACATTTGCCATCTTGAAATTTGTCATTTTTGACATTTTTCATGGTGACACTTATCATTTTTGACATTTAGCATTGTGACATTTGTCAGTTTTGACATCTTTGATATTTGCCATATTGAAATTTGTCATTTTTGACATTTTTCATGGTGACACTTTTCATTTTTGACATTTAGCATTGTGACATTTGTTATTTGACATCTTTGACATTTGCCACCTTGAAATTTGTCATTTTTGACATTTTTCATGGTGACACTTTTCATTTTTGACATTTAGCATTGTGACATTTGTCATTTGACATCTTTGACATTTGCCATCTTGAAATTTGTTATTTTTGACATTTTTCATGTTGACACTTTTTATTTTTGACATTTAGCATTGTGTCATTTGTCATTTCACATCTTTGACATTTGCCATCTTGAAATTTGTCATTTTTGACATTTAGCATTGTGACATTTGTCATTTGACATCTTTGATATTTGCCATCTTGAAATTTGTCATTTTTGACATTTTTCATGGTGACACTTTTTATTTTTGACATTTAGCATTGTGACATTTGTCATTTGACATCTTTGACATTTGCCATCTTGAAATTTGTTATTTTTGACATTTTTCATGTTGACACTTTTTATTTTTGACATTTAGCATTGTGACATTTGTCATTTGACATCTTTGACATTTGCCATCTTAAAATTTGTCATTTTTGACATTTTTCATGGTGACACTTTTCATTTTTGACATTTAGCATTGTGACATTTGTCATTTGACATCTTTGACATTTGCCATCTTGAAATTTGTTATTTTTGACATTTTTCATGGTGACACTTTTCATTTTTGACATTTAGCATTGTGACATTTGTTATTTGACATCTTTGACATTTGCCATCTTGAAATTTGTCATTTTTGACATTTTTCATGGTGACACTTTTCATTTTTGACATTTAGGATTGTGACATTTGTCATTTGACATCTTTGACATTTGCCATCTTGAAATTTGTCATTTTTGACATTAAGCATTGTGACATTTGTCATTTGACATCTTTGATATTTGCCATCTTGAAATTTGTCATTTTTGACATTTTTCATAGTGACACTTTTCATTTTTGACATTTAGCATTGTGACATTTGTTATTTGACATCTTTGACATTTGCCATCTTGAAATTTGTCATTTTTAACATTTTTCATGGTGACACTTTTCATTTTTGACATTTAGCATTGTGACATTTGTAATTTGACATCTTTGACATTTGCCATCTTGAAATTTGTCATTTTTGACATTTTTCATGGTGACACTTATCATTTTTGACATTTAGCATTATGACATTTGTCAGTTTTGACATTTGTCATCTTGAAATTTGTTATTTTTGACATTTTTCATGTTGACACTTTTTATTTTTGACATTTAGCATTGTGACATTTGTCATTTGACATCTTTGACATTTGCCATCTTAAAATTTGTCATTTTTGACATTTTTCATGGTGACACTTTTCATTTTTGACATTTAGCATTGTGACATTTGTCATTTGACATCTTTGACATTTGCCATCTTGAAATTTGTTATTTTTGACATTTTTCATGGTGACACTTTTCATTTTTGACATTTAGCATTGTGACATTTGTTATTTGACATCTTTGACATTTGCCATCTTGAAATTTGTCATTTTTGACATTTTTCATGGTGACACTTTTCATTTTTGACATTTAGCATTGTGACATTTGTCATTTGACATCTTTGACATTTGCCATCTTGAAATTTGTCATTTTTGACATTAAGCATTGTGACATTTGTCATTTGACATCTTTGATATTTGCCATCTTGAAATTTGTCATTTTTGACATTTTTCATAGTGACACTTTTCATTTTTGACATTTAGCATTGTGACATTTGTTATTTGACATCTTTGACATTTGCCATCTTGAAATTTGTCATTTTTAACATTTTTCATGGTGACACTTTTCATTTTTGACATTTAGCATTGTGACATTTGTAATTTGACATCTTTGACATTTGCCATCTTGAAATTTGTCATTTTTGACATTTAGCATTGTGACATTTGTCATTTGACATCTTGGACATTTGCCATCTTGAAATTTGTCATTTTTGACATTTTTCATGGTGACACTTATCATTTTTGACATTTAGCATTGTGACATTTGTCAGTTTTGACATCTTTGATATTTGCCATCTTGAAATTTGTTATTTTTGACATTTTTCATGGTGACACTTTTCATTTTTGACATTTAGCATTGTGACATTTGTCATTTGACATCTTTGACATTTGCCATCTTGAAATTTGTCATTTTTGATATTTCATGGTGACACTTTACATTTTTGACATTTAGCATTGTGACATTTGTCATTTGACATCTTTGACATTTGCCATCTTGAAATTTGTTATTTTTGACATTTTTCATGGTGACACTTTTCATTTTTGACATTTAGCATTGTGACATTTGTCATTTGACATCTTTGATATTTGCCATCTTGAAATTTGTCTTTTTTGACATTTTTCATGGTGACACTTTTTATTTTTGACATTTAGCATTGTGACATTTGTCATTTGACATCTTTGACATTTGCCATCTTGAAATTTGTCATTTTTGACATTTTTCACGGTGACACTTTGCATTTTTGACATTTAGCATTGTGACATTTGTCATTTGACATCTTAGACATTTGCCATCTTGAAATTTGTCATTTTTGACACTTTTCATTTTTGACATTTAGCATTGTGACATTTGTCATTTGACATCTTTGACATTTGCCATCTTGAAATTTGTCATTTTTGACATTTTTCATGGTGACACTTTTTATTTTTGACATTTAGCATTGTGACATTTGTCATTTGACATCTTGGACATTTGCCATCTTGAAATTTGTCATTTTTGACATTTTTCATGGTGACACTTATCATTTTTGACATTTAGCTTTGTGACATTTGTCAGTTTTGACATTTGCCATCTTGAAATTTGTCATTTTTGACATTTTTCATAGTGACACTTTTCATTTTTGACATTTAGCATTGTGACATTTGTCATTTGACATCTTTGACATTTGCCATCTTGAAATTTGTCATTTTTGACATTTTTCATGGTGACACTTTTCATTTTTGACATTTAGCATTGTGACATTTGTCATTTGACATCTTTGACATTTGCCATCTTGAAATTTGTCATTTTTGACATTTTTCATGGTGACACTTTTCATTTTTGACATTTAGCATTGTGACATTTGTCATCTTTAACATTTGCAATCTTGAAATTTGTCATTTTTGACAATTTTCATGGTGACACTTTTCATTTTTGACATTTAGCATTGTGACATTTGTCATTTGACATCTTTGACATTTGCCATCTTGAAATTTGTTATTTTTGACATTTTTCATGGTGACACTTTTCACTTTTGACATTTAGCATTGTGACATTTGTCATTTGACATCTTTGACATTTGCCATCTTGAAATTTGTCATTTTTGACATTTTTCATGGTGACACTTTTCATTTTTGACATTTATCTTTGTGACATTTGTCATTTGACATCTTTGACATTTGCCATCTTGAAATTTGTCATTTTTGACATTTAGCATTGTGACATTTGTCATTTGACATCTTGGACATTTGCCATCTGGAAATTTGTCATTTTTGACATTTTTCATGGTGACACTTATCATTTTTGACATTTAGCATTGTGACATTTGTCAGTTTTGACATTTGCCATCTTGAAATTTGTCATTTTTGACATTTTTCGTGGTGACACTTTTCATTTTTGACATTTAGGATTGTGACATTTGTCATTTGACATCTTTGATATATGCCATCTTGAAATTTGTTATTTTTGACATTTTTCATGGTGACACTTTTTATTTTTGACATTCAGCATTGTGACATTTGTCATTTGACATCTTTGACATTTTCCATCTTGAAATTTGTCATTTTTGACATTTTTCATGGTGACACTTTTCATTTTTGACATTTAGCATTGTGACATTTGTCATTTGACATCTTTGACATTTGCCATCTTGAAATTTGTTATTTTTGACATTTTTCATGGTGACACTTTTCATTTTTGACATTTAGCATTGTGACATTTGTCATTTGACATCTTTGACATTTGCCATCTTGAAATTTGTCATTTTTGACATTTTTCACGGTGACACTTTGCATTTTTGACATTTAGCATTGTGACATTTGTCATTTGACATCTTAGACATTTGCCATCTTGAAATTTGTCATTTTTGACACTTTTCATTTTTGACATTTAGCATTGTGACATTTGTCATTTGACATCTTTGACATTTGCCATCTTGAAATTTGTCATTTTTGACATTTTTCATGGTGACACTTTTTATTTTTGACATTTAGCATTGTGACATTTGTCATTTGACATCTTGGACATTTGCCATCTTGAAATTTGTCATTTTTGACATTTTTCATGGTGACACTTTTCATTTTTGACATTTAGCATTGTGATATTTGTCATTTGACATCTTTGACATTTGCCATCTTGAAATTTGTTATTTTTGACATTTTTCATGGTGACACTTTTCATTTTTGACATTTAGCATTGTGACATTTGTCATTTGACATCTTTGACATTTGCCATCTTGAAATTTGTCATTTTTGACATTTAGCATTGTGACATTTGTCATTTGACATCTTTGATATTTGCCATCTTTAAATTTGTCATTTTTGACATTTTTCATGGTGACACTTTTCATTTTTGACATTTAGCATTGTGACATTTGTCATTTGACATCTTTGACATTTGCCATCTTGAAATTTGTCATTTTTGACATTAAGCATTGTGACATTTGTCATTTGACATCGTGGACATTTGCCATCTTGAAATTTGTCATTTTTGACATTTTTCATGGTGACACTTATCATTTTTGACATTTAGCATTATGACATTTGTCAGTTTTGACATTTGCCATCTTAAAATTTGTCATTTTTGACATTTTTCATGGTGACACTTTTCATTTTTGACATTTAGCATTGTGACATTTGTCATTTGACATCTTTGACATTTGCCATCTTGAAATTTGTTATTTTTGACATTTTTCATGGTGACACTTTTCATTTTTGACATTTAGCATTGTGACATTTGTCATTTGACATCTTGGACATTTGCCATCTTGAAATTTGTCATTTTTGACATTTTTCATGGTGACACTTATCATTTTTGACATTTAGCATTGTGACATTTGTCAGTTTTGACATCTTTGACATTTGCCATCTTGAAATTTGTTATTTTTGACATTTTTCATGGTGACACTTTTCATTTTTGACATTTAGCATTGTGACATTTGTCATTTGACATCTTTGACATTTGCCATCTTGAAATTTGTCATTTTTGACATTTTTCATGGTGACACTTTTCATTTTTGACATTTAGCATTGTGACATTTGTCATTTGACATCTTTGACATTTGCCATCTTGAAATTTGTCATTTTTGACATTTAGCATTGTGACATTTGTCATTTGACATCTTGGACATTTGCCATCTTGAAATTTGTCATTTTTGACATTTTTCATGGTGACACTTTTCATTTTTGACATTTATCTTTGTGACATTTGTCATTTGACATCTTTGACATTTGCCATCTTGAAATTTGTCATTTTTGACATTTAGCATTGTGACATTTGTCATTTGACATCTTGGACATTTGCCATCTGGAAATTTGTCATTTTTGACATTTTTCATGGTGACACTTATCATTTTTGACATTTAGCATTGTGACATTTGTCAGTTTTGACATTTGCCATCTTGAAATTTGTCATTTTTGACATTTTTCGTGGTGACACTTTTCATTTTTGACATTTAGGATTGTGACATTTGTCATTTGACATCTTTGATATTTGCCATCTTGAAATTTGTTATTTTTGACATTTTTCATGGTGACACTTTTTATTTTTGACATTTAGCATTGTGACATTTGTCATTTGACATCTTTGACATTTTTCATCTTGAAATTTGTCATTTTTGACATTTTTCATGGTGACACTTTTCATTTTTGACATTTAGCATTGTGACATTTGTCATTTGACATCTTTGACATTTGCCATCTTGAAATTTGTTATTTTTGACATTTTTCATGGTGACACTTTTCATTTTTGACATTTAGCATTGTGACATTTGTCATTTGACATCTTTGACATTTGCCATCTTGAAATTTGTCATTTTTGACATTTTTCATGGTGAGACTTTTCATTTTTGACATTTAGCATTGTGACATTTGTCATTTGACATCTTTGACATTTGCTATCTTAAAATTTGTCATTTTTGACATTTAGCATTGTGACATTTGTCATTTGACATCTTTGATATTTGCCATCTTGAAATTTGTCATTTTTACATTTAGCATTGTGACATTTGTCATTTGACATCTTGGACATTTGCCATCTTGAAATTTGTCATTTTTGACATTTTTCATGGTGACACTTATCATTTTTGACATTTAGCATTGTGACATTTGTCATTTGACATCTTTGATATTTGCCATCTTGAAATTTGTCATTTTTGACATTTTTCATGGTGACACTTTTCATTTTTGACATTTAGCATTGTGACATTTGTCATTTGACATCTTTGACATTTGCCATCTTGAAATTTGTCATTTTTGACATTTTTCATGGTGACACTTTTCATTTTTTTGACATTTAGCATTGTGACATTTGTCATTTGACATCTTTGACATTTGCCATCTTGAAATTTGTCATTTTTGACATTTAGCATTGTGACATTTGTCATTTGACATCTTGGACATTTGCCATCTTGAAATTTGTCATTTTTGACATTTTTTATGGTGACACTTATCATTTTTGACATTTAGCATTGTGACATTTGTCATTTGACATCTTTGACATTTGCCATCTTGAAATTTGTCATTTTTGACATTTAGCATTGTGACATTTGTCATTTGACATCTTTGATATTTGCCATCTTGAAATTTGTTATTTTTGACATTTTTCATGGTGACACTTTTCATTTTTGACATTTAGCATTGTGACATTTGTCATTTGACATCTTTGACATTTGCCATCTTGAAATTTGTCATTTTTGACATTTTTCATGGTGACACTTTTCATTTTTGACATTTAGCATTGTGACATTTGTCATTTGACATCTTTGACATTTGCCATCTTGAAATTTGTCATTTTTGACATTTAGCATTGTGACATTTGTCATTTGACATCTTTGATATTTGCCATCTTGAAATTTGTCATTTTTGACATTTTTCATGGTGACACTTTTCATTTTTGACATTTAGCATTGTGACATTTGTCATTTGACATCTTTGACATTTGCCATCTTGAAATTTGTCATTTTTGACATTTTTCATGGTGACACTTTTCATTTTTGACATTTAGCATTGTGACATTTGTCATATTCGACATCTTTGACATTTGCCATCTTGAAATTTGTCATTTTTGACATTTTTCATGGTGACACTTTTCATTTTTGACATTTAGCATTGTGACATTTGTCCTTTGACATCTTTGACATTTGCCATCTTGAAATTTGTCATTATTGACATTTTTCATGGGGACACTTTTCATTTTTGACATTTAGCATTGTGACATTTGTCATTTGACATCTTTGACATTTGCCATCTTGAAATTTGTCATTTTTGACATTTTTCATGGTGACACTTTTCATTTTTGACATGTAGCATTGTGACATTTGTCATTTGACATCTTTGACATTTGCCATCTTGAAATTTGTCATTTTTGACATTTTTCATGGTGACACTTATCATTTGTGACATTAAGCATTGTGACATTTGTCATTTGACATGTTTGACATTTGCCATCTTGAAATTTGTCATTTTTGACATTTTTCATGGTGACACTTTTCATTTTTGACATTTAGTATTGTGACATTTGTCATTTGACATCTTTTACATTTGCCATCTTGAAATTTGTTATTTTTAACATTTACCATTGTGACATTTGTCATTTGACATCTTGGACATTTGCCATCTTGAAATTTGTCATTTTTGACATTTTTCATGGTGACACTTATCATTTTTGACATTTAGCATTGTGACATTTGTCAGTTTTGACATTTGCCATCTTGAAATTTGTCATTTTTGACATTTTTCGTGGTGACACTTTTCATTTTTGACATTTAGGATTGTGACATTTGTCATTTGACATCTTTGACATTTGCCATCTTGAAATTTGTTATTTTTGACATTTTTCATGGTGACACTTTTCATTTTTGACATTTAGCATTGTGACATTTGTCATTTGACATCTTTGACATTCTCCATCTTAAAATTTGTCATTTTTGACATTTTTCATGGTGACACTTTTCATTTTTGACATTTAGCATTGTGACATTTGTCATTTGACATCTTTGACATTTGCCATCTTGAAATTTGTTATTTTTGACATTTTTCATGGTGACACTTTTCATTTTTGACATTTAGCATTGTGACATTTGTCATTTGACATCTTTGACATTTGCCATCTTGAAATTTGTCATTTTTGACATTTTTCATGGTGAGACTTTTCATTTTTGACATTTAGCATTGTGACATTTGTCATTTGACATCTTTGACATTTGCTATCTTAAAATTTGTCATTTTTGACATTTAGCATTGTGACATTTGTCATTTGACATCTTTGATATTTGCCATCTTGAAATTTGTCATTTTTGACATTTAGCATTGTGACATTTGTCATTTGACATCTTGGACATTTGCCATCTTGAAATTTGTCATTTTTGACATTTTTCATGGTGACACTTATCATTTTTGACATTTAGCATTGTGACATTTGTCATTTGACATCTTTGATATTTGCCATCTTGAAATTTGTCATTTTTGACATTTTTCATGGTTACACTTTTCATTTTTGACATTTAGCATTGTGACATTTGTCATTTGACATCTTTGACATTTGCCATCTTGAAATTTGTCATTTTTGACATTTTTCATGGTGACACTTTTCATTTTTGACATTTAGCATTGTGACATTTGTCATTTGACATCTTTGACATTTGCCATCTTGAAATTTGTCATTTTTGACATTTAGCATTGTGACATTTGTCATTTGACATCTTGGACATTTGCCATCTTGAAATTTGTCATTTTTGACATTTTTCATGGTGACACTTATCATTTTTGACATTTAGCATTGTGACATTTGTCATTTGACATCTTTGACATTTGCCATCTTGAAATTTGTCATTTTTGACATTTAGCATTGTGACATTTGTCATTTGACATCTTTGACATTTGCCATCTTGAAATTTGTTATTTTTGACATTTTTCATGGTGACACTTTTCATTTTTGACATTTAGCATTGTGACATTTGTCATTTGACATCTTTGACATTTGCCATCTTGAAATTTGTCTTTTTTGACATTTTTCATGGTGACACTTTTCATTTTTGACATTTAGCATTGTGACATTTGTCATTTGACATCTTTGACATTTGCCATTTTGAAATTTGTCATTTTTGACATTTAGCATTGTGACATTTGTCATTTGACATCTTTGATATTTGCCATCTTGAAATTTGTCATTTTTGACATTTTTCATGGTGACACTTTTCATTTTTGACATTTAGCATTGTGACATTTGACATCTTTGACATTTGCCATCTTGAAATTTGTCATTTTTGACATTTTTCATGGTGACACTTTTCATTTTTGACATTTAGCATTGTGACATTTGTCCTTTGACATCTTTGACATTTGCCATCTTGAAATTTGTCATTATTGACATTTTTCATGGGGACACTTTTCATTTTTGACATTTAGCATTGTTACATTTGTCATTTGACATCTTTGACATTTGCCATCTTGAAATTTGTCATTTTTGACATTTTTCATGGTGACACTTTTCATTTTTGACATTAAGCATTGTGACATTTGTCATTTGACATCTTTGACATTTGCCATCTTGAAATTTGTCATTTTTGACATTTTTCACGGTGACACTTTTCATTTTTGACATTTAGCATTGTGACATTTGTCATTTGACATCTTAGACATTTGCCATCTTTAAATTTGTCATTTTTGACACTTTTTATTTTTGACATTTAGCATTGTGACATTTGTCATTTGACATCTTTGACATTTGCCATCTTGAAATTTGTCATTTTTGACATTTTTCATGGTGACACTTTTCATTTTTGACATTTAGCATTGTGACATTTGTCATTTGACATCTTGGACATTTGCCATCTTGAAATTTGTCATTATTGACATTTTTCATGGGGACACTTTTCATTTTTGACATTTAGCATTGTGACATTTGTCATTTGACATCTTTGACATTTGCCATCTTGAAATTTGTCATTTTTGACATTTTTCATGGTGACACTTTTCATTTTTGACATTTAGCATTGTGACATTTGTCATTTGACATCTTTGACATTTGCCATCTTGAAATTTGTCATTTTTGACATTTTTCACGGTGACACTTTTCATTTTTGACATTTAGCATTGTGACATTTGTCATTTGACATCTTAGACATTTGCCATCTTCAAATTTGTCATTTTTGACACTTTTTATTTTTGACATTTAGCATTGTGACATTTGTCATTTGACATCTTTGACATTTGCCATCTTGAAATTTGTCATTTTTGACATTTTTCATGGTGACACTTTTCATTTTTGACATTTAGCATTGTGACATTTGTCATTTGACATCTTGGACATTTGCCATCTTGAAATTTGTCATTTTTGACATTTTTCATGGTGACACTTTTCATTTTTGACATTTAGCATTGTGACATTTGTCATTTGACATCTTTGACATTTGCCATTTTGAAATTTGTCATTTTTGACATTTAGCATTGTGACATTTGTCATTTGACATCTTTGACATTTGCCATCTTGAAATTTGTCATTTTTGACATTTTTCATGTTGACACTTTTCATTTTTGACATTTAGCATTGTGACATTTGTCCTTTGACATCTTTGACATTTGCCATCTTGAAATTTGTCATTATTGACATTTTTCATAGGGACACTTTTCATTTTTGACATTTAGCATTGTTACATTTGTCATTTGACATCTTTGACATTTGCCATCTTGAAATTTGTCATTTTTGACATTTTTCATGGTGACACTTTTCATTTTTGACATTTAGCATTGTGACATTTGTCATTTGACATCTTTGACATTTGCCATCTTGAAATTTGTCATTTTTGACATTTTTCACGGTGACACTTTTCATTTTTGACATTTAGCATTGTGACATTTGTCATTTGACATCTTAGACATTTGCCATCTTTAAATTTGTCATTTTTGACACTTTTTATTTTTGACATTTAGCATTGTGACATTTGTCATTTGACATCTTTGACATTTGCCATCTTGAAATTTGTCATTTTTGACATTTTTCATGGTGACACTTTTCATTTTTGACATTTAGCATTGTGACATTTGTCATTTGACATCTTGGACATTTGCCATCTTGAAATTTGTCATTATTGACATTTTTCATGGGGACACTTTTCATTTTTGACATTTAGCATTGTGACATTTGTCATTTGACATCTTTGACATTTGCCATCTTGAAATTTGTCATTTTTGACATTTTTCATGGTGACACTTTTCATTTTTGACATTTAGCATTGTGACATTTGTCATTTGACATCTTTGACATTTGCCATCTTGAAATTTGTCATTTTTGACATTTTTCACGGTGACACTTTTCATTTTTGACATTTAGCATTGTGACATTTGTCATTTGACATCTTTGACATTTGCCATCTTGAAATTTTTCATGGTGACACTTTTCATTTTTGACATTTAGCATTGTGACATTTGTCATGTGACATCTTGGACATTTGCCATCTTGAAATTTGTCATTTTTGACATTTTTCATGGTGACACTTTTCATTTTTGACATTTAGTATTGTGACATTTGTCATTTGACATCTTTGACATTTGCCATCTTGAAATTTGTTATTTTTGACATTTAGCATTGTGACATTTGTCATTTGACATCTTGGACATTTGCCATCTTGAAATTTGTCATTTTTGACATTTTTCATGGTGACACTTATCATTTTTGACATTTAGCATTGTGACATTTGTCAGTTTTGACATTTGCCATCTTGAAATTTGTCATTTTTGACATTTTTCGTGGTGACACTTTTCATTTTTGACATTTAGGATTGTGACATTTGTCATTTGACATCTTTGACATTTGCCATCTTGAAATTTGTTATTTTTGACATTTTTCATGGTGACACTTTTCATTTTTGACATTTAGCATTGTGACATTTGTCATTTGACATCTTTGACATTTTCCATCTTGAAATTTGTCATTTTTGACATTTTTCATGGTGACACTTTTCATTTTTGACATTTAGCATTGTGACATTTGTCATTTGACATCTTTGACATTTGCCATCTTGAAATTTGTTATTTTTGACATTTTTCATGGTGACACTTTTCATTTTTGACATTTAGCATTGTGACATTTGTCATTTGACATCTTTGACATTTGCCATCTTGAAATTTGTCATTTTTGATATTTTTGATTGGTGAGACTTTTCATTTTTGACATTTAGCATTGTGACATTTGTCATTTGACATCTTTGAGATTTGCTATCTTAAAATTTGTCATTTTTGACATTTAGCATTGTGACATTTGTCATTTGACATCTTTGATATTTGCCATCTTGAAATTTGTCATTTTTGACATTTAGCATTGTGACATTTGTCATTTGACATCTTGGACATTTGCCATCTTGAAATTTGTCATTTTTGACATTTTTCATGGTGACACTTATCATTTTTGACATTTAGCATTGTGACATTTGTCATTTGACATCTTTGATATTTGCCATCTTGAAATTTGTCATTTTTGACATTTTTCATGGTGACACTTTTCATTTTTGACATTTAGCATTGTGACATTTGTCATTTGACATCTTTGACATTTGCCATCTTGAAATTTGTCATTTTTGACATTTTTCATGGTGACACTTTTCATTTTTGACATTTAGCATTGTGACAGTTGTCATTTGACATCTTTGACATTTTCCATCTTAAAATTTGTCATTTTTGACATTTAGCATTGTGACATTTGTCATTTGACATCTTTGACATTTGCCATCTTGAAATTTGTTATTTTTGACATTTTTCATGGTGACACTTTTCATTTTTGACATTTAGCATTGTGACATTTGTCATTTGACATCTTTGACATTTGCCATCTTGAAATTTGTCATTTTTGACATTTTTCATGGTGACACTTTTCATTTTTGACATTTAGCATTGTGACATTTGTCATTTGACATCTTTGACATTTGCCATCTTGAAATTTGTCATTTTTGACATTTTTCACGGTGACACTTTTCATTTTTGACATTTAGCATTGTGACATTTGTCATTTGACATCTTAGACATTTGCCATCTTCAAATTTGTCATTTTTGACACTTTTTATTTTTGACAGTTAGCATTGTGACATTTGTCATTTGACATCTTTGACATTTGCCATCTTGAAATTTTTCATGGTGACACTTTTCATTTTTGACATTTAGCATTGTGACATTTGTCATGTGACATCTTGGACATTTGCCATCTTGAAATTTGTCATTTTTGACATTTTTCATGGTGACACTTTTCATTTTTGACATTTAGTATTGTGACATTTGTCATTTGACATCTTTGACATTTGCCATCTTGAAATTTGTTATTTTTGACATTTAGCATTGTGACATTTGTCATTTGACATCTTGGACATTTGCCATCTTGAAATTTGTCATTTTTGACATTTTTCATGGTGACACTTATCATTTTTGACATTTAGCATTGTGACATTTGTCAGTTTTGACATTTGCCATCTTGAAATTTGTCATTTTTGACATTTTTCGTGGTGACACTTTTCATTTTTGACATTTAGGATTGTGACATTTGTCATTTGACATCTTTGACATTTGCCATCTTGAAATTTGTTATTTTTGACATTTTTCATGGTGACACTTTTCATTTTTGACATTTAGCATTGTGACATTTGTCATTTGACATCTTTGACATTTTCCATCTTGAAATTTGTCATTTTTGACATTTTTCATGGTGACACTTTTCATTTTTGACATTTAGCATTGTGACATTTGTCATTTGACATCTTTGACATTTGCCATTTTGAAATTTGTCATTTTTGACATTTAGCATTGTGACATTTGTCATTTGACATCTTTGATATTTGCCATCTTGAAATTTGTCATTTTTGACATTTTTCATGGTGACACTTTTCATTTTTAACATTTAGCATTGTGACATTTGACATCTTTGACATTTGCCATCTTGAAATTTGTCATTTTTGACATTTTTCATGGTGACACTTTTCATTTTTGACATTTAGCATTGTGACATTTGTCCTTTGACATCTTTGACATTTGCCATCTTGAAATTTGTCATTATTGACATTTTTCATGGGGACACTTTTCATTTTTGACATTTAGCATTGTTACATTTGTCATTTGACATCTTTGACATTTGCCATCTTGAAATTTGTCATTTTTGACATTTTTCATGGTGACACTTTTCATTTTTGACATTAAGCATTGTGACATTTGTCATTTGACATCTTTGACATTTGCCATCTTGAAATTTGTCATTTTTGACATTTTTCACAGTGACACTTTTCATTTTTGACATTTAGCATTGTGACATTTGTCATTTGACATCTTAGACATTTGCCATCTTTAAATTTGTCATTTTTGACACTTTTTATTTTTGACATTTAGCATTGTGACATTTGTCATTTGACATCTTTGACATTTGCCATCTTGAAATTTGTCATTTTTGACATTTTTCATGGTGACACTTTTCATTTTTGACATTTAGCATTGTGACATTTGTCATTTGACATCTTGGACATTTGCCATCTTGAAATTTGTCATTATTGACATTTTTCATGGGGACACTTTTCATTTTTGACATTTAGCATTGTGACATTTGTCATTTGACATCTTTGACATTTGCCATCTTGAAATTTGTCATTTTTGACATTTTTCATGGTGACACTTTTCATTTTTGACATTTAGCATTGTGACATTTGTCATTTGACATCTTTGACATTTGCCATCTTGAAATTTGTCATTTTTGACATTTTTCACGGTGACACTTTTCATTTTTGACATTTAGCATTGTGACATTTGTCATTTGACATCTTAGACATTTGCCATCTTCAAATTTGTCATTTTTGACACTTTTTATTTTTGACATTTAGCATTGTGACATTTGTCATTTGACATCTTTGACATTTGCCATCTTGAAATTTGGCATTTTTGACATTTTTCATGGTGACACTTTTCATTTTTGACATTTAGCATTGTGACATTTGTCATTTGACATCTTGGACATTTGCCATCTTGAAATTTGTCATTTTTGACATTTTTCATGGTGACACTTTTCATTTTTGACATTTAGCATTGTGACATTTGTCATTTGACATCTTTGACATTTGCCATTTTGAAATTTGTCATTTTTGACATTTAGCATTGTGACATTTGTCATTTGACATCTTTGATATTTGCCATCTTGAAATTTGTCATTTTTGACATTTTTCATGGTGACACTTTTCATTTTTGACATTTAGCATTGTGAAATTTGACATCTTTGACATTTGCCATCTTGAAATTTGTCATTTTTGACATTTTTCATGTTGACACTTTTCATTTTTGACATTTAGCATTGTGACATTTGTCCTTTGACATCTTTGACATTTGCCATCTTGAAATTTGTCATTATTGACATTTTTCATAGGGACACTTTTCATTTTTGACATTTAGCATTGTTACATTTGTCATTTGACATCTTTGACATTTGCCATCTTGAAATTTGTCATTTTTGACATTTTTCATGGTGACACTTTTCATTTTTGACATTTAGCATTGTGACATTTGTCATTTGACATCTTTGACATTTGCCATCTTGAAATTTGTCATTTTTGACATTTTTCACGGTGACACTTTTCATTTTTGACATTTAGCATTGTGACATTTGTCATTTGACATCTTAGACATGTGCCATCTTTAAATTTGTCATTTTTGACACTTTTTATTTTTGACATTTAGCATTGTGACATTTGTCATTTGACATCTTTGACATTTGCCATCTTGAAATTTGTCATTTTTGACATTTTTCATGGTGACACTTTTCATTTTTGACATTTAGCATTGTGACATTTGTCATTTGACATCTTGGACATTTGTCATCTTGAAATTTGTCATTATTGACATTTTTCATGGGGACACTTTTCATTTTTGACATTTAGCATTGTGACATTTGTCATTTGACATCTTTGACATTTGCCATCTTGAAATTTGTCATTTTTGACATTTTTCATGGTGACACTTTTCATTTCTGACATTTAGCATTGTGACATTTGTCATTTGACATCTTTGACATTTGCCATCTTGAAATTTGTCATTTTTGACATTTTTTACGGTGACACTTTTCATTTTTGACATTTAGCATTGTGACATTTGTCATTTGACATCTTAGACATTTGCCATTTTCAAATTTGTCATTTTTGACACTTTTTATTTTTGACAGTTAGCATTGTGACATTTGTCATTTGACATCTTTGACATTTGCCATCTTGAAATTTTTCATGGTGACACTTTTCATTTTTGACATTTAGCATTGTGACATTTGTCATGTGACATCTTGGACATTTGCCATCTTGAAATTTGTCATTTTTGACATTTTTCATGGTGACACTTTTCATTTTTGACATTTAGTATTGTGACATTTGTCATTTGACATCTTTGACATTTGCCATCTTGAAATTTGTTATTTTTGACATTTAGCATTGTGACATTTGTCATTTGACATCTTGGACATTTGCCATCTTGAAATTTGTCATTTTTGACATTTTTCATGGTGACACTTATCATTTTTGACATTTAGCATTGTGACATTTGTCAGTTTTGACATTTGCCATCTTGAAATTTGTCATTTTTGACATTTTTCGTGGTGACACTTTTCATTTTTGACATTTAGGATTGTGACATTTGTCATTTGACATCTTTGACATTTGCCATCTTGAAATTTGTTATTTTTGACATTTTTCATGGTGACACTTTTCATTTTTGACATTTAGCATTGTGACATTTGTCATTTGACATCTTTGACATTTTCCATCTTGAAATTTGTCATTTTTGACATTTTTCATGGTGACACTTTTCATTTTTGACATTTAGCATTGTGACATTTGTCATTTGACATCTTTGACATTTGCCATCTTGAAATTTGTTATTTTTGACATTTTTCATGGTGACACTTTTCATTTTTGACATTTAGCATTGTGACATTTGTCATTTGACATCTTTGACATTTGCCATCTTGAAATTTGTCATTTTTGACATTTTTCATGGTGAGACTTTTCATTTTTGACATTTAGCATTGTGACATTTGTCATTTGACATCTTTGAGATTTGCTATCTTAAAATTTGTCATTTTTGACATTTAGCATTGTGACATTTGTCATTTGACATCTTTGATATTTGCCATCTTGAAATTTGTCATTTTTGACATTTAGCATTGTGACATTTGTCATTTGACATCTTGGACATTTGCCATCTTGAAATTTGTCATTTTTGACATTTTTCATGGTGACACTTATCATTTTTGACATTTAGCATTGTGACATTTGTCATTTGACATCTTTGATATTTGCCATCTTGAAATTTGTCATTTTTGACATTTTTCATGGTGACACTTTTCATTTTTGACATTTAGCATTGTGACATTTGTCATTTGACATCTTTGACATTTGCCATCTTGAAATTTGTCATTTTTGACATTTTTCATGGTGACACTTTTCATTTTTGACATTTAGCATTGTGACAGTTGTCATTTGACATCTTTGACATTTTCCATCTTAAAATTTGTCATTTTTGACATTTAGCATTGTGACATTTGTCATTTGACATCTTTGACATTTGCCATCTTGAAATTTGTTATTTTTGACATTTTTCATGGTGACACTTTTCATTTTTGACATTTAGCATTGTGACATTTGTCATTTGACATCTTTGACATTTGCCATCTTGAAATTTGTCATTTTTGACATTTTTCATGGTGACACTTTTCATTTTTGACATTTAGCATTGTGACATTTGTCATTTGACATCTTTGACATTTGCCATCTTGAAATTTGTCATTTTTGACATTTAGCATTGTGACATTTGTCATTTGACATCTTTGATATTTGCCATCTTGAAATTTGTCATTTTTGACATTTTCATGGTGACACTTTTCATTTTTGACATTTAGCATTGTGACATTTGTCATTTGACATCTTTGACATTTGCCATCTTGAAATTTGTCATTTTTGACATTTTTCATGGTGACACTTTTCATTTTTGACATTTAGCATTGTGACATTTGTCATATTCGACATCTTTGACATTTGCCATCTTGAAATTTGTCATTTTTGACATTTTTCATGGTGACACTTTTCATTTTTGACATTTAGCATTGTGACATTTGTCCTTTGACATCTTTGACATTTGCCATCTTGAAATTTGTCATTATTGACATTTTTCATGGGGCACTTTTCATTTTTGACATTTAACATTGTGACATTTGTCATTTGACATCTTTGACATTTGCCATCTTGAAATTTGTCATTTTTGACATTTTTCATGGTGACACATTTTTGACATTTAGCATTGTGACATTTGTCATTTGACATCTTTGACATTTGCCATCTTGAAATTTGTCATTTTTGACATTTTTCACGGTGACACTTTTCATTTTTGACATTTAGCATTGTGACATTTGTCATTTGACATCTTAGACATTTGCCATCTTCAAATTTGTCATTTTTGACACTTTTTATTTTTGACATTTAGCATTGTGACATTTGTCATTTGACATCTTTGACATTTGCCATCTTGAAATTTGTCATTTTTGACATTTTTCATGGTGACACTTTTCATTTTTGACATTTAGCATTGTGACATTTGTCATTTGACATCTTGGACATTTGCCATCTTGAAATTTGTCATTTTTGACATTTTTCATGGTGACACTTATCATTTGTGACATTAAGCATTGTGACATTTGTCATTTGACATCTTTGACATTTGCCATCTTGAAATTTGTCATTTTTGACATTTTTCATGGTGACACTTTTCATTTTTGACATTTAGTATTGTGACATTTGTCATTTGACATCTTTGACATTTGCCATCTTGAAATTTGTTATTTTTGACATTTTTCATGGTGACACTTTTCATTTTTGACATTTAGCATTGTGACATTTGTCATTTGACATCTTTGACATTTGCCATCTTGAAATTTGTCATTTTTGACATTTTTCATGGTGACACTTTTCATTTTTGACATTTAGCATTGTGACATTTGTCATTTGACATCTTTGACATTTGCCATCTTGAAATTTGTCATTTTTGACATTTAGCATTGTGACATTTGTCATTTGACATCTTGGACATTTGCCATCTTGAAATTTGTCATTTTTGACATTTTTTATGGTGACACTTATCATTTTTGACATTTAGCATTGTGACATTTGTCAGTTTTGACATTTACCATCTTGAAATTTGTCATTTTTGACATTTTTCATGGTGACACTTTTCATTTTTGACATTTAGCATTGTGACATTTGTCATTTGACATCTTTGACATTTGCCATCTTGAAATTTGTTATTTTTAACATTTTTCATGGTAACACTTTTCATTTTTGACATTTAGCATTGTGACATTTGTCATATGACATCTTTGACATTTGCCATCTTGAAATTTGTCATTTTTGACATTTTTCATGGTGACACTTTTCATTTTTGACATTTGGCATTGTGACATTTGTCATTTGACATCTTTGACATTTGCCATCTTGAAATTTGTTATTTTTGACATTTTTCATGGTGACACTTTTCATTTTTGACATTTAGCATTGTGACATTTGTCATTTGACATCTTTGACATTTGCCATCTTGAAATTTTTCATTTTTGACATTTTTCATGGTGACACTTTTTATTTTTGACATTTAGCATTGTGACATTTGTCATTTGACATCTTTGACATTTGCCATCTTGAAATTTGTCATTTTTGACATTTAGCATTGTGACATTTGTCATTTGACATCTTTGATATTTGCCATCTTGAAATTTGTCATTTTTGACATTTTTCATGGTGACACTTTTCATTTTTGACATTTAGCATTGTGACATTTGTCATTTGACATCTTTGACATTTGCCATCTTGAAATTTGTCATTTTTAACATTTTTCATGGTGACACTTTTCATTTTAGACATTTAGCATTGTGACATTTGTCATTTGACATCTTTGACATTTGCCATCTTGAAATTTGTCATTTTTGACATTTAGCATTGGGACATTTGTCATTTGACATCTTGGACATTTGCCATCTTAAAATTTGTCATTTTTGACATTTTTCATGGTGACACTTATCATTTTTGACATTTAGCATTGTGACATTTGTCAGTTTTGACATCTTTGACATTTGCCATCTTGAAATTTAATATTTTTGATATTTTTCATGGTGACACTTTTCATTTTTGACATTTAGCATTGTGACATTTGTCATTTGACATCTTTGACATTTGCCATCTTGAAATTTGTCATTTTTGACATTTTTCATGGTGACACTTTTCATTTTTGACATTTAGCATTGTGACATTTGTCATTTGACATTTTTGACATTTGCCATCTTGAAATTTGTCATTTTTGACATTTAGCATTGTGACATTTGTCATTTGACATCTTGGACATTTGCCATCTTGAAATTTGTCATTTTTGACATTTTTTATGGTGACACTTATCATTTTTGACATTTAGCATTGTGACATTTGTCAGTTTTGACATTTGCCATCTTGAAATTTGTCATTTTTGACATTTTTCATGGTGACACTTTTCATTTTTGACATTTAGCATTGTGACATTTGTCATTTGACATCTTTGACATTTGCCATCTTGAAATTTGTTATTTTTGACATTTTTCATGGTGACACTTTTCATTTTTGACATTTAGCATTGTGACATTTGTCATTTGACATCTTTGACATTTGCCATCTTGAAATTTGTCATTTTTGACATTTTTCATGGTGACACTTTTCATTTTTGACATTTAGCATTGTGACATTTGTCATTTGACATCTTTGACATTTGCCATCTTGAAATTTGTCATTTTTGACATTTTTTATGGTGACACTTTTCATTTTTGACATTTAGCATTGTGACATTTGTCATTTGACATCTTTGACATTTGCCATCTTGAAATTTGTCATTTTTGACATTTTTCATGGTGACACTTTTCATTTTTGACATTTATCATTGTGACATTTGTTATATTCGACATCTTTGACATTTGCCATCTTGAAATTTGTCATTTTTGACATTTTTCATGGTGACACTTTTCATTTTTGACATTTAGCATTGTGACATTTGTCATTTGACATCTTTGACATTTGCCATCTTGAAATTTGTTATTTTTGACATTTTTCATGGTGACACTTTTCATTTTTGACATTTAGCATTGTGACATTTGTCATTTGACATCTTTGACATTTGCCATCTTGAAATTTGTTATTTTTGACATTTTTCATGGTGACACTTTTCATTTTTGACATTTAGCATTGTGACATTTGTCATTTGACATCTTTGACATTTGCCATCTTGAAATTTGTTATTTTTGACATTTTTCATGGTGACACTTTTCATTTTTGACATTTAGCATTGTGACATTTGTCATTTGACATCTTTGACATTTTCCATCTTGAAATTTGTCATTTTTGACATTTTTCATGGTGACACTTTTCATTTTTGACATTTAGCATTGTGACATTTGTCATTTGACATCTTTGACATTTGTCATCTTGAAATTTGTCATTATTGACATTTAGCATTGTGACATTTGTCATTTGACATCTTGGACATTTGCCATCTTGAAATTTGTCATTTTTGACATTTTTCATGGTGACACTTATCATTTTTGACATTTAGCATTGTGACATTTGTCATTTGACATCTTAGACATTTGCCATCTTGAAATTTGTCATTTTTGACACTTTTCATTTTTGACATTTAGCATTGTGACATTTGTCATTTGACATCTTTTACATTTGCCAGCTTGAAATTTGTCATTTTTGACATTTTTCATGGTAACACTTTTCATTTTTGACATTTAGCATTGTGACATTTGTCATTTGACATCTTAGACATTTGCCATCTTAAAATTTGTCATTTTTGACACTTTTTATTTTTGACATTTAGCATTGTGACATTTGTCATTTGACAATTTTGACATTTGCCATCTTGAAATGTGTCATTTTTGACATTTTTCATGGTGACACTTTTCATTTTTGACATTTAGCATTGTGACATTTGTCATTTGACATCTTGGACATTTGCCATCTTGAAATTTGTCATTTTTGAAATTTTTCATGGTGAAACTTATCATTTTTGACATTTAGCATTGTGATATTTGTCAGTTTTGACATTTGCCATCTTGAAATTTGTCATTTTTGACATTTTTCATGGTGACACTTTTCATTTTTGACATTTAGCATTGTGACATTTGTCATTTGACATCTTTGACATTTGCCATCTTGAAATTTGTTATTTTTGACATTTTTCATGGTGACACTTTTCATTTTTGACATTTAGCATTGTGACATTTGTCATTTGACATCTTTGACATTTGCCATCTTGAAATTTGTCATTTTTGACATTTTTCATGGTGACACTTTTCATTTTTGACATTTAGCATTGTGACATTTGTCATTTGACATCTTTGACATTTGCCATCTTGAAATTTGTCATTTTTGACATTTAGCATTGTGACATTTGTCATTTGACATCTTTGATATTTGCCATCTTGAAATTTGTCATTTTTGACATTTTTCATGGTGACACTTTTCATTTTTGACATTTAGCATTGTGACATTTGTCATTTGACATCTTTGACATTTGCCATCTTGAAATTTGTCATTTTTGACATTTTTCATGGTGACACTTTTCATTTTTGACATTTAGCATTGTGACATTTGTCATATTCGACATCTTTGACATTTGCCATCTTGAAATTTGTCATTTTTGACATTTTTCATGGTGACACTTTTCATTTTTGACATTTAGCATTGTGACATTTGTCATTTGACATCTTTGACATTTGCCATCTTGAAATTTGTCATTTTTGACATTTTTCATGGTGACACTTTTCATTTTTGACATTTAGCATTGTGACATTTGTCATTTGACATCTTTGACATTTGCCATCTTGAAATTTGTCATTTTTGACATTTAGCATTGTGACATTTGTCATTTGACATCTTTGATATTTGCCATCTTGAAATTTGTCATTTTTGACATTTTTCATGGCGACACTTTTCATTTTTGACATTTAGCATTGTGACATTTGTCATTTGACATCTTTGACATTTGCCATCTTGAAATTTGTCATTTTTGACATTTTTCATGGTGACACTTTTCATTTTTGACATTTATCATTGTGACATTTGTCATATTCGACATCTTTGACATTTGCCATCTTGAAATTTGTCATTTTTGACATTTTTCATGGTGACACTTTTCATTTTTGACATTTAGCATTGTGACATTTGTCATTTGACATCTTTGACATTTGTCATCTTGAAATTTGTCATTATTGACATTTTTCATGGGGACACTTTTTATTTTTGACATTTAGCATTGTGACATTTGTCATTTGACATCTGTGACATTTGCCATCTTGAAATTTGTCATTTTTGACATTTTTCATGGTGACACTTTTCATTTTTGACATTTAGCATTGTGACATTTGTCATTTGACATCTTTGACATTTGCCATCTTGAAATTTGTCATTTTTGACATTTTTCACGGTGACACTTTTCATTTTTGACATTTAGCATTGTGACATTTGTCATTTGACATCTTAGACATTTGCCATCTTGAAATATGTCATTTTTGACACTTTTCATTTTTGACATTTAGCATTGTGACATTTGTCATTTGACATCTTTTACATTTGCCAGCTTGAAATTTGTCATTTTTGACATTTTTCATGGTAACACTTTTCATTTTTGACATTTAGCATTGTGACATTTGTCATTTGACATCTTGGACATTTGCCATCTTGAAATTTTTCATTTTTGACACTTTTAATTTTTGACATTTAGCATTGTGACATTTGTCATTTGACATCTTTTACATTTGCCAGCTTGAAATTTGTCATTATTGACATTTTTCATGGGGACACTTTTTATTTTTGACATTTAGCATTGTGACATTTATCATTTGACATCTGTGACATTTGCCATCTTGAAATTTGTCATTTTTGACATTTTTCATGGTGACACTTTTCATTTTTGACATTTAGCATTGTGACATTTGTCATTTGACATCTTTGACATTTGCCATCTTGAAATTTGTCATTTTTGACATTTTTCACGGTGACACTTTTCATTTTTGACATTTAGCATTGTGACATTTGTCATTTGACATCTTAGACATTTGCCATCTTGAAATTTGTCATTTTTGACACTTTTCATTTTTGACATTTAGCATTGTGACATTTGTCATTTGACATCTTTTACATTTGCCAGCTTGAAATTTGTCATTTTTGACATTTTTCATGGTAACACTTTTCATTTTTGACATTTAGCATTGTGACATTTGTCAGTTTTGACATTTGCCATCTTGAAATTTGTCATTTTTGACATTTTTCACGGTGACACTTTTAATTTTTGACATTTAGCATTGTGACATTTGTCATTTGACATCTTAGACATTTGCCATCTTAAAATTTGTCATTTTTGACACTTTTTATTTTTGACATTTAGCATTGTGACATTTGTCATTTGACAATTTTGACATTTGCCATCTTGAAATGTGTCATTTTTGACATTTTTCATGGTGACACTTTTCATTTTTGACATTTTGCATTGTGACATTTGTCATTTGACATCTTGGACATTTGCCATCTTGAAATTTGTCATTTTTGAAATTTTTCATGGTGAAACTTATCATTTTTGACATTTAGCATTGTGATATTTGTCAGTTTTGACATTTGCCATCTTGAAATTTGTCATTTTTGACATTTTTCATGGTGAAACTTTTCATTTTTGACATTTAGCATTGTGACATTTGTCATTTGACATCTTTGACATTTGCCATCTTGAAATTTGTTATTTTTGACATTTTTCATGGTGACACTTTTCATTTTTGACATTTAGCATTGTGACATTTGTCATTTGACATCTTTGACATTTGCCATCTTAAAATTTGTCATTTTTGACATTTTTCATGGTGACACTTTTCATTTTTGACATTTAGCATTGTGACATTTGTCATTTGACATCTTTGACATTTGCCATCTTGAAATTTGTCATTTTTGACATTTAGCATTGTGACATTTGTCATTTGACATCTTTGATATTTGCCATCTTAAAATTTGTCATTTTTGACATTTTTCATGGTGACACTTTTCATTTTTGACATTTAGCATTGTGACATTTGTCATTTGACATCTTTGACATTTGCCATCTTGAAATTTGTCATTTTTGACATTTTTCATGGTGACACTTTTCATTTTTGACATTTAGCATTGTGACATTTGTCATATTCGACATCTTTGACATTTGCCATCTTGAAATTTGTCATTTTTGACATTTTTCATGGTGACACTTTTCATTTTTGACATTTAGCATTGTGACATTTGTCATTTGACATCTTTGACATTTGCCATCTTGAAATTTGTCATTTTTGACATTTTTCATGGTGACACTTTTCATTTTTGACATTTAGCATTGTGACATTTGTCATTTGACATCTTTGACATTTGCCATCTTGAAATTTGTCATTTTTGACATTTAGCATTGTGACATTTGTCATTTGACATCTTTGATATTTGCCATCTTGAAATTTGTCATTTTTGACATTTTTCATGGCGACACTTTTCATTTTTGACATTTAGCATTGTGACATTTGTCATTTGACATCTTTGACATTTGCCATCTTGAAATTTGTCATTTTTGACATTTTTCATGGTGACACTTTTCATTTTTGACATTTATCATTGTGACATTTGTCATATTCGACATCTTTGACATTTGCCATCTTGAAATTTGTCATTTTTGACATTTTTCATGGTGACACTTTTCATTTTTGACATTTAGCATTGTGACATTTGTCATTTGACATCTTTGACATTTGTCATCTTGAAATTTGTCATTATTGACATTTTTTATGGGGACACTTTTTATTTTTGACATTTAGCATTGTGACATTTGTCATTTGACATCTGTGACATTTGCCATCTTAAAATTTGTCATTTTTGACATTTTTCATGGTGACACTTTTCATTTTTGACATTTGTCATTTGACATCTTTGACATTTGCCATCTTGAAATTTGTCATTTTTGATATTTTTCACGGTGACACTTTTCATTTTTGACATTTAGCATTGTGACATTTGTCATTTGACATCTTAGACATTTGCCATCTTGAAATTTGTCATTTTTGACACTTTTCATTTTTGACATTTAGCATTGTGACATTTGTCATTTGACATCTTTTACATTTGCCAGCTTAAAATTTGTCATTTTTGACATTTTTCATGGTAACACTTTTCATTTTTGACATTTAGCATTGTGACATTTGTCATTTGACATCTTGGACATTTGCCATCTTGAAATTTGTCATTTTTGACATTTTTCATGGTGACATTTATCATTTTTGACATTTAGCATTGTGACATTTGTCAGTTTTGACATTTGCCATCTTGAAATTTGTCATTTTTGACATTTTTCACGGTGACACTTTTAATTTTTGACATTTAGCATTGTGACATTTGTCATTTGACATCTTAGACATTTGCCATCTTAAAATTTGTCATTTTTGACACTTTTTATTTTTGACATTTAGCATTGTGACATTTGTCATTTGACAATTTTGACATTTGCCATCTTGAAATGTGTCATTTTTGACATTTTTCATGGTGACACTTTTCATTTTTGACATTTAGCATTGTGACATTTGTCATTTGACATCTTGGACATTTGCCATCTTGAAATTTGTCATTTTTGAAATTTTTCATGGTGAAACTTATCATTTTTGACATTTAGCATTGTGATATTTGTCAGTTTTGACATTTGCCATCTTGAAATTTGTTATTTTTGACATTTTTCATGGTGACACTTTTCATTTTTAACATTTAGCATTGTGACATTTGTTATTTGACATCTTTGACATTTGCCATCTTGAAATTTGTCATTTTTGACATTTTTCATGGTGACACTTTTCATTTTTGACATTTAGCATTGTGACATTTGTCATTTGACATCTTTGACATTTGCCATCTTGAAATTTGTCATTTTTGACATTAAGCATTGTGACATTTGTCATTTGACATCTTTGATATTTGCCATCTTGAAATTTGTCATTTTTGACATTTTTCATAGTGACACTTTTCATTTTTGACATTTAGCATTGTGACATTTGTTATTTGACATCTTTGACATTTGCCATCTTGAAATTTGTCATTTTTAACATTTTTCATGGTGACACTTTTCATTTTTGACATTTAGCATTGTGACATTTGTAATTTGACATCTTTGACATTTGCCATCTTGAAATTTGTCATTTTTGACATTTAGCATTGTGACATTTGTCATTTGACATCTTGGACATTTGCCATCTTGAAATTTGTCATTTTTAACATTTTTCATGGTGACACTTATCATTTTTGACATTTAGCATTGTGACATTTGTCAGTTTTGACATCTTTGATATTTGCCATCTTGAAATTTGTTATTTTTGACATTTTTCATGGTGACACTTTTTATTTTTGACATTTAGCATTGTGACATTTGTCATTTGACATCTTTGACATTTGCCATCTTGAAATTTGTCATTTTTGACATTTTTCATGGTGACACTTTACATTTTTGACATTTAGCATTGTGACATTTGTCATTTGACATCTTTGACATTTGCCATCTTGAAATTTGTTATTTTTGACATTTTTCATGGTGACACTTTTCATTTTTGACATTTAGCATTGTGACATTTGTCATTTGACATCTTTGATATTTACCATCTTGAAATTTGTCTTTTTTGACATTTTTTATGGTGACACTTTTCATTTTTGACATTTAGCATTGTGACATTTGTCATTTGACATCTTTGACATTTGCCATCTTGAAATTTGTCATTTTTGACATTTTTCACGGTGACACTTTGCATTTTTGACATTTAGCATTGTGACATTTGTCATTTGACATCTTAGACATTTGCCATCTTGAAATTTGTCATTTTTGACACTTTTCATTTTTGACATTTAGCATTGTGACATTTGTCATTTGACATCTTTGACATTTGCCATCTTGAAATTTGTCATTTTTGACATTTTTCATGGTGACACTTTTTATTTTTGACATTTAGCATTGTGACATTTGTCATTTGACATCTTGGACATTTGCCATCTTGAAATTTGTCATTTTTGACATTTTTCATGGTGACACTTATCATTTTTGACATTTAGCTTTGTGACATTTGTCAGTTTTGACATTTGCCATCTTGAAATTTGTCATTTTTGACATTTTTCATAGTGACACTTTTCATTTTTGACATTTATCATTGTGACATTTGTCATATTCGACATCTTTGACATTTGCCATCTTGAAATTTGTCATTTTTGACATTTTTCATGGTGACACTTTTTATTTTTGACATTTAGCATTGTGACATTTGTCATTTGACATCTTTGACATTTGTCATCTTGAAATTTGTCATTTTTGACATTTTTCATGGTGACACTTTTCATTTTTGACATTTAGCATTGTGACATTTGTCATTTGACATCTTTGACATTTGCCATCTTAAAATTTGTCATTTTTGACATTTTTCATGGTGACACTTTTCATTTTTGACATTTAGCATTGTGACATTTGTCATTTGACATCTTTGACATTTGCCATCTTGAAATTTGTTATTTTTGACATTTTTCATGGTGACACTTTTCATTTTTGACATTTAGCATTGTGACATTTGTCATTTGACATCTTTGACATTTGCCATCTTGAAATTTGTCATTTTTGACATTTTTCATGGTGACACTTTTCATTTTTGACATTTATCTTTGTGACATTTGTCATTTGACATCTTTGACATTTGCCATCTTGAAATTTGTCATTTTTGACATTTAGCATTGTGACATTTGTCATTTGACATCTTGGACATTTGCCATCTGGAAATTTGTCATTTTTGACATTTTTCATGGTGACACTTATCATTTTTGACATTTAGCATTGTGACATTTGTCAGTTTTGACATTTGCCATCTTGAAATTTGTCATTTTTGACATTTTTCGTGGTGACACTTTTCATTTTTGACATTTAGGATTGTGACATTTGTCATTTGACATCTTTGATATTTGCCATCTTGAAATTTGTTATTTTTGACATTTTTCATGGTGACACTTTTTATTTTTGACATTTAGCATTGTGACATTTGTCATTTGACATCTTTGACATTTTCCATCTTGAAATTTGTCATTTTTGACATTTTTCATGGTGACACTTTTCATTTTTGACATTTAGCATTGTGACATTTGTCATTTGACATCTTTGACATTTGCCATCTTGAAATTTGTTATTTTTGACATTTTTCATGGTGACACTTTTCATTTTTGACATTTAGCATTGTGACATTTGTCATTTGACATCTTTGACATTTGCCATCTTGAAATTTGTCATTTTTGACATTTTTCATGGTGACACTTTGCATTTTTGACATTTAGCATTGTGACATTTGTCATTTGACATCTTAGACATTTGCCATCTTGAAATTTGTCATTTTTGACACTTTTCATTTTTGACATTTAGCATTGTGACATTTGTCATTTGACATCTTTGACATTTGCCATCTTGAAATTTGTCATTTTTGACATTTTTCATGGTGACACTTTTTATTTTTGACATTTAGCATTGTGACATTTGTCATTTGACATCTTGGACATTTGCCATCTTGAAATTTGTCATTTTTGACATTTTTCATGGTGACACTTATCATTTTTGACATTTAGCTTTGTGACATTTGTCAGTTTTGACATTTGCCATCTTGAAATTTGTCATTTTTGACATTTTTCATAGTGACACTTTTCATTTTTGACATTTAGCATTGTGACATTTGTCATTTGACATCTTTGACATTTGCCATCTTGAAATTTGTCATTTTTGACATTTTTCATGGTGACACTTTTCATTTTTGACATTTAGCATTGTGACATTTGTCATTTGACATCTTTGACATTTGCCATCTTGAAATTTGTCATTTTTGACATTTTTCATGGTGACACTTTTTATTTTTGACATTTAGCATTGTGACATTTGTCATTTGACATCTTTGACATTTGCCATCTTGAAATTTGTCATTTTTGACATTTTATGGTGACACTTTTCATTTTTGACATTTAGCATTGTGACATTTGTCATTTGACATCTTTGACATTTGCCATCTTGAAATTTGTTATTTTTGACATTTTTCATGGTGACACTTTTCATTTTTGACATTTAGCATTGTGACATTTGTCATTTGACATCTTTGACATTTGCCATCTTGAAATTTGTCATTTTTGACATTTTTCATGGTGACACTTATCATTTTTGACATTTAGCATTGTGACATTTGTCAGTTTTGACATCTTTGATATTTGCCATCTTGAAATTTGTTATTTTTGACATTTTTCATGGTGACACTTTTCATTTTTGACATTTAGCATTGTGACATTTGTCATTTGACATCTTTGACATTTGCCATCTTGAAATTTGTCATTTTTGACATTTTTCATGGTGACACTTTACATTTTTGACATTTAGCATTGTGACATTTGTCATTTGACATCTTTGACATTTGCCATCTTGAAATTTGTTATTTTTGACATTTTTCATGGTGACACTTTTCATTTTTGACATTTAGCATTGTGACATTTGTCATTTGACATCTTTGATATTTGCCATCTTGAAATTTGTCTTTTTTGACATTTTTTATGGTGACACTTTTCATTTTTGACATTTAGCATTGTGACATTTGTCATTTGACATCTTTGACATTTGCCATCTTGAAATTTGTCATTTTTGACATTTTTCACGGTGACACTTTGCATTTTTGACATTTAGCATTGTAACATTTGTCATTTGACATCTTAGACATTTGCCATCTTGAAATTTGTCATTTTTGACACTTTTCATTTTTGACATTTAGCATTGTGACATTTGTCATTTGACATCTTTGACATTTGCCATCTTGAAATTTGTCATTTTTGACATTTTTCATGGTGACACTTTTTATTTTTGACATTTAGCATTGTGACATTTGTCATTTGACATCTTGGACATTTGCCATCTTGAAATTTGTCATTTTTGACATTTTTCATGGTGACACTTATCATTTTTGACATTTAGCTTTGTGACATTTGTCAGTTTTGACATTTGCCATCTTGAAATTTGTCATTTTTGACATTTTTCATAGTGACACTTTTCATTTTTGACATTTATCATTGTGACATTTGTCATATTCGACATCTTTGACATTTGCCATCTTGAAATTTGTCATTTTTGACATTTTTCATGGTGACACTTTTCATTTTTGACATTTAGCATTGTGACATTTGTCATTTGACATCTTTGACATTTGTCATCTTGAAATTTGTCATTTTTGACATTTTTCATGGTGACACTTTTCATTTTTGACATTTAGCATTGTGACATTTGTCATTTGACATCTTTGACATTTGCCATCTTGAAATTTGTCATTTTTGACATTTTTCATGGTGACACTTTTCATTTTTGACATTTAGCATTGTGACATTTGTCATTTGACATCTTTGACATTTGCCATCTTGAAATTTGTTATTTTTGACATTTTTCATGGTGACACTTTTCATTTTTGACATTTAGCATTGTGACATTTGTCATTTGACATCTTTGACATTTGCCATCTTGAAATTTGTCATTTTTGACATTTTTCATGGTGACACTTTTCATTTTTGACATTTATCTTTGTGACATTTGTCATTTGACATCTTTGACATTTGCCATCTTGAAATTTGTCATTTTTGACATTTAGCATTGTGACATTTGTCATTTGACATCTTGGACATTTGCCATCTGGAAATTTGTCATTTTTGACATTTTTCATGGTGACACTTATCATTTTTGACATTTAGCATTGTGACATTTGTCAGTTTTGACATTTGCCATCTTGAAATTTGTCATTTTTGACATTTTTCGTGGTGACACTTTTCATTTTTGACATTTAGGATTGTGACATTTGTCATTTGACATCTTTGATATTTGCCATCTTGAAATTTGTTATTTTTGACATTTTTCATGGTGACACTTTTTATTTTTGACATTTAGCATTGTGACATTTGTCATTTGACATCTTTGACATTTTCCATCTTGAAATTTGTCATTTTTGACATTTTTCATGGTGACACTTTTCATTTTTGACATTTAGCATTGTGACATTTGTCATTTGACATCTTTGACATTTGCCATCTTGAAATTTGTTATTTTTGATATTTTTCATGGTGACACTTTTCATTTTTGACATTTAGCATTGTGACATTTGTCATTTGACATCTTTGACATTTGCCATCTTGAAATTTGTCATTTTTGACATTTTTCACGGTGACACTTTGCATTTTTGACATTTAGCATTGTGACATTTGTCATTTGACATCTTAGACATTTGCCATCTTGAAATTTGTCATTTTTGACACTTTTCATTTTTGACATTTAGCATTGTGACATTTGTCATTTGACATCTTTGACATTTGCCATCTTGAAATTTGTCATTTTTGACATTTTTCATGGTGACACTTTTTATTTTTGACATTTAGCATTGTGACATTTGTCATTTGACATCTTGGACATTTGCCATCTTGAAATTTGTCATTTTTGACATTTTTCATGGTGACACTTATCATTTTTGACATTTAGCTTTGTGACATTTGTCAGTTTTGACATTTGCCATCTTGAAATTTGTCATTTTTGACATTTTTCATAGTGACACTTTTCATTTTTGACATTTAGCATTGTGACATTTGTCATTTGACATCTTTGACATTTGCCATCTTGAAATTTGTCATTTTTGACATTTTTCATGGTGACACTTTTCATTTTTGACATTTAGCATTGTGACATTTGTCATTTGACATCTTTGACATTTGCCATCTTGAAATTTGTCATTTTTGACATTTTTCATGGTGACACTTTTTATTTTTGACATTTAGCATTGTGACATTTGTCATTTGACATCTTTGACATTTGCCATCTTGAAATTTGTCATTTTTGACATTTTTCATGGTGACACTTTTCATTTTTGACATTTAGCATTGTGACATTTGTCATTTGACATCTTTGACATTTGCCATCTTGAAATTTGTTATTTTTGACATTTTTCATGGTGACACTTTTCATTTTTGACATTTAGCATTGTGACATTTGTCATTTGACATCTTTGACATTTGCCATCTTGAAATTTGTCATTTTTGACATTTTTCGTGGTGACTCTTTTCATTTTTGACATTTATCTTTGTGACATTTGTCATTTGACATCTTTGACATTTGCCATCTTGAAATTTGTCATTTTTGACATTTAGCATTGTGACATTTGTCATTTGACATCTTGGACATTTGCCATCTGGAAATTTGTCATTTTTGACATTTTTCATGGTGACACTTATCATTTTTGACATTTAGCATTGTGACATTTGTCAGTTTTGACATTTGCCATCTTGAAATTTGTCATTTTTGACATTTTTCGTGGTGACACTTTTCATTTTTGACATTTAGGATTATGACATTTGTCATTTGACATCTTTGGTATTTGCCATCTTGAAATTTGTTATTTTTGACATTTTTCATGGTGACACTTTTTATTTTTGACATTTAGCATTGTGACATTTGTCATTTGACATCTTTGACATTTTCCATCTTGAAATTTGTCATTTTTGACATTTTTCATGGTGACACTTTTCATTTTTGACATTTAGCATTGTGACATTTGTCATTTGACATCTTTGACATTTGCCATCTTGAAATTTGTTATTTTTGACATTTTTCATGGTGACACTTTTCATTTTTGACATTTAGCATTGTGACATTTGTCATTTGACATCTTTGACATTTGCCATCTTGAAATTTGTCATTTTTGACATTTTTCATGGTGAGACTTTTCATTTTTGACATTTAGCATTGTGACATTTGTCATTTGACATCTTTGACATTTGCTATCTTAAAATTTGTCATTTTTGACATTTAGCATTGTGACATTTGTCATTTGACATCTTTGATATTTGCCATCTTGAAATTTGTCATTTTTGACATTTAGCATTGTGACATTTGTCATTTGACATCTTGGACATTTGCCATCTTGAAATTTGTCATTTTTGACATTTTTCATGGTGACACTTATCATTTTTGACATTTAGCATTGTGACATTTGTCATTTGACATCTTTGATATTTGCCATCTTGAAATTTGTCATTTTTGACATTTTTCATGGTGACACTTTTCATTTTTGACATTTAGCATTGTGACATTTGTCATTTGACATCTTTGACATTTGCCATCTTGAAATTTGTCATTTTTGACATTTTTTATGGTGACACTTTTCATTTTTTTGACATTTAGCATTGTGACATTTGTCATTTGACATCTTTGACATTTGCCATCTTGAAATTTGTCATTTTTGACATTTAGCATTGTGACATTTGTCATTTGACATCTTGGACATTTGCCATCTTGAAATTTGTCATTTTTGACATTTTTCATGGTGACACTTATCATTTTTGACATTTAGCATTGTGACATTTGTCATTTGACATCTTTGACATTTGCCATCTTGAAATTTGTCATTTTTGACATTTAGCATTGTGACATTTGTCATTTGACATCTTTGACATTTGCCATCTTGAAATTTGTTATTTTTGACATTTTTCATGGTGACACTTTTCATTTTTGACATTTAGCATTGTGACATTTGTCATTTGACATCTTTGACATTTGCCATCTTGAAATTTGTCATTTTTGACATTTTTCATGGTGACACTTTTCATTTTTGACATTTAGCATTGTGACATTTGTCATTTGACATCTTTGACATTTGCCATCTTGAAATTTGTCATTTTTGACATGTAGCATTGTGACATTTGTCATTTGACATCTTTGATATTTGCCATCTTGAAATTTGTCATTTTTGACATTTTTCATGGTGACACTTTTCATTTTTGACATTTAGCATTGTGACATTTGTCATTTGACATCTTTGACATTTGCCATCTTGAAATTTGTCATTTTTGACATTTTTCATGGTAACACTTTTCATTTTTGACATTTAGCATTGTGACATTTGTCATATTCGACATCTTTGACATTTGCCATCTTGAAATTTGTCATTTTTGACATTTTTCATGGTGACACTTTTCATTTTTGACATTTAGCATTGTGACATTTGTCCTTTGACATCTTTGACATTTGCCATCTTGAAATTTGTCATTATTGACATTTTTCATGGGGACACTTTTCATTTTTGACATTTAGCATTGTGACATTTGTCATTTGACATCTTTGACATTTGCCATCTTGAAATTTGTCATTTTTGACATTTTTCATGGTGACACTTTTCATTTTTGACATGTAGCATTGTGACATTTGTCATTTGACATCTTTGACATTTGCCATCTTGAAATTTGTCATTTTTGATATTTTTCACGGTGACACTTTTCATTTTTGACATTTAGCATTGTGACATTTGTCATTTGACATCTTAGACATTTGCCATCTTCAAATTTGTCATTTTTGACACTTTTTATTTTTGACATTTAGCATTGTGACATTTGTCATTTGACATCTTTGACATTTGCCATCTTGAAATTTGTCATTTTTGACATTTTTCATGGTGACACTTTTCATTTTTGACATTTAGCATTGTGACATTTGTCATTTGACATCTTGGACATTTGCCATCTTGAAATTTGTCATTTTTGACATTTTTCATGGTGACACTTATCATTTGTGACATTAAGCATTGTGACATTTGTCATTTGACATGTTTGACATTTGCCATCTTGAAATTTGTCATTTTTGACATTTTTCATGGTGACACTTTTCATTTTTGACATTTAGTATTGTGACATTTGTCATTTGACATCTTTTACATTTGCCATCTTGAAATTTGTTATTTTTGACATTTAGCATTGTGACATTTGTCATTTGACATCTTGGACATTTGCCATCTTGAAATTTGTCATTTTTGACATTTTTCATGGTGACACTTATCATTTTTGACATTTAGCATTGTGACATTTGTCAGTTTTGACATTTGCCATCTTGAAATTTGTCATTTTTGACATTTTTCGTGGTGACACTTTTCATTTTTGACATTTAGGATTGTAACATTTGTCATTTGACATCTTTGACATTTGCCATCTTGAAATTTGTTATTTTTGACATTTTTCATGGTGACACTTTTCATTTTTGACATTTAGCATTGTGACATTTGTCATTTGACATCTTTGACATTTTCCATCTTAAAATTTGTCATTTTTGACATTTTTCATGGTGACACTTTTCATTTTTGACATTTAGCATTGTGACATTTGTCATTTGACATCTTTGACATTTGCCATCTTGAAATTTGTTATTTTTGACATTTTTCATGGTGACACTTTTCATTTTTGACATTTAGCATTGT
The DNA here is from genome assembly GCA_964028335.1 of Altica lythri. NCBI lineage: Eukaryota > Metazoa > Arthropoda > Insecta > Coleoptera > Chrysomelidae > Altica > Altica lythri. The sequence goes on along the minus strand of OZ034800.1, from coordinate 7,145,915 downwards.
GACATTTGTCATTTGACATCTTTGACATTTGCCATCTTGAAATTTGTCATTTTTGACATTTTTCATGGTGAGACTTTTCATTTTTGACATTTAGCATTGTGACATTTGTCATTTGACATCTTTGACATTTGCTATCTTAAAATTTGTCATTTTTGACATTTAGCATTGTGACATTTGTCATTTGACATCTTTGATATTTGCCATCTTGAAATTTGTCATTTTTGACATTTTTCATGGTGACACTTTTCATTTTTGACATTTAGCATTGTGACATTTGTCCTTTGACATCTTTGACATTTGCCATCTTGAAATTTGTCATTATTGACATTTTTCATGGGGACACTTTTCATTTTTGACATTTAGCATTGTGACATTTGTCATTTGACATCTTTGACATTTGCCATCTTGAAATTTGTCATTTTTGACATTTTTCATGGTGACACTTTTCATTTTTGACATGTAGCATTGTGACATTTGTCATTTGACATCTTTGACATTTGCCATCTTGAAATTTGTCATTTTTGACATTTTTCACGGTGACACTTTTCATTTTTGACATTTAGCATTGTGACATTTGTCATTTGACATCTTAGACATTTGCCATCTTCAAATTTGTCATTTTTGACACTTTTTATTTTTGACATTTAGCATTGTGACATTTGTCATTTGACATCTTTGACATTTGCCATCTTGAAATTTGTCATTTTTGACATTTTTCATGGTGACACTTTTCATTTTTGACATTTAGCATTGTGACATTTGTCATTTGACATCTTGGACATTTGCCATCTTGAAATTTGTCATTTTTGACATTTTTCATGGTGACACTTATCATTTCTGACATTAAGCATTGTGACATTTGTCATTTGACATGTTTGACATTTGCCATCTTGAAATTTGTCATTTTTGACATTTTTCATGGTGACACTTTTCATTTTTGACATTTAGTATTGTGACATTTGTCATTTGACATCTTTTACATTTGCCATCTTGAAATTTGTTATTTTTGACATTTAGCATTGTGACATTTGTCATTTGACATCTTGGACATTTGCCATCTTGAAATTTGTCATTTTTGACATTTTTCATGGTGACACTTATCATTTTTGACATTTAGCATTGTGACATTTGTCAGTTTTGACATTTGCCATCTTGAAATTTGTCATTTTTGACATTTTTCGTGGTGACACTTTTCATTTTTGACATTTAGGATTGTAACATTTGTCATTTGACATCTTTGACATTTGCCATCTTGAAATTTGTTATTTTTGACATTTTTCATGGTGACATTTTTCATTTTTGACATTTAGCATTGTGACATTTGTCATTTGACATCTTTGACATTTTCCATCTTAAAATTTGTCATTTTTGACATTTTTCATAGTGACACTTTTCATTTTTGACATTTAGCATTGTGACATTTGTCATTTGACATCTTTGACATTTGCCATCCTGAAATTTGTTATTTTTGACATTTTTCATGGTGACACTTTTCATTTTTGACATTTAGCATTGTGACATTTGTCATTTGACATCTTTGACATTTGCCATCTTGAAATTTGTCATTTTTGACATTTTTCGTGGTGACTCTTTTCATTTTTGACATTTATCTTTGTGACATTTGTCATTTGACATCTTTGACATTTGCCATCTTGAAATTTGTCATTTTTGACATTTAGCATTGTGACATTTGTCATTTGACATCTTGGACATTTGCCATCTGGAAATTTGTCATTTTTGACATTTTTCATGGTGACACTTATCATTTTTGACATTTAGCATTGTGACATTTGTCAGTTTTGACATTTGCCATCTTGAAATTTGTCATTTTTGACATTTTTCGTGGTGACACTTTTCATTTTTGACATTTAGGATTATGACATTTGTCATTTGACATCTTTGATATTTGCCATCTTGAAATTTGTTATTTTTGACATTTTTCATGGTGACACTTTTTATTTTTGACATTTAGCATTGTGACATTTGTCATTTGACATCTTTGACATTTTCCATCTTGAAATTTGTCATTTTTGACATTTTTCATGGTGACACTTTTCATTTTTGACATTTAGCATTGTGACATTTGTCATTTGACATCTTTGACATTTGCCATCTTGAAATTTGTTATTTTTGACATTTTTCATGGTGACACTTTTCATTTTTGACATTTAGCATTGTGACATTTGTCATTTGACATCTTTGACATTTGCCATCTTGAAATTTGTCATTTTTGACATTTTTCATGGTGAGACTTTTCATTTTTGACATTTAGCATTGTGACATTTGTCATTTGACATCTTTGACATTTGCTATCTTAAAATTTGTCATTTTTGACATTTAGCATTGTGACATTTGTCATTTGACATCTTTGATATTTGCCATCTTGAAATTTGTCATTTTTGACATTTAGCATTGTGACATTTGTCATTTGACATCTTGGACATTTGCCATCTTGAAATTTGTCATTTTTGACATTTTTCATGGTGACACTTATCATTTTTGACATTTAGCATTGTGACATTTGTCATTTGACATCTTTGATATTTGCCATCTTGAAATTTGTCATTTTTGACATTTTTCATGGTGACACTTTTCATTTTTGACATTTAGCATTGTGACATTTGTCATTTGACATCTTTGACATTTGCCATCTTGAAATTTGTCATTTTTGACATTTTTTATGGTGACACTTTTCATTTTTTTGACATTTAGCATTGTGACATTTGTCATTTGACATCTTTGACATTTGCCATCTTGAAATTTGTCATTTTTGACATTTAGCATTGTGACATTTGTCATTTGACATCTTGGACATTTGCCATCTTGAAATTTGTCATTTTTGACATTTTTCATGGTGACACTTATCATTTTTGACATTTAGCATTGTGACATTTGTCATTTGACATCTTTGACATTTGCCATCTTGAAATTTGTCATTTTTGACATTTAGCATTGTGACATTTGTCATTTGACATCTTTGACATTTGCCATCTTGAAATTTGTTATTTTTGACATTTTTCATGGTGACACTTTTCATTTTTGACATTTAGCATTGTGACATTTGTCATTTGACATCTTTGACATTTGCCATCTTGAAATTTGTCATTTTTGACATTTTTCATGGTGACACTTTTCATTTTTGACATTTAGCATTGTGACATTTGTCATTTGACATCTTTGACATTTGCCATCTTGAAATTTGTCATTTTTGACATTTAGCATTGTGACATTTGTCATTTGACATCTTTGATATTTGCCATCTTGAAATTTGTCATTTTTGACATTTTTCATGGTGACACTTTTCATTTTTGACATTTAGCATTGTGACATTTGTCATTTGACATCTTTGACATTTGCCATCTTGAAATTTGTCATTTTTGACATTTTTCATGGTAACACTTTTCATTTTTGACATTTAGCATTGTGACATTTGTCATATTCGACATCTTTGACATTTGCCATCTTGAAATTTGTCATTTTTGACATTTTTCATGGTGACACTTTTCATTTTTGACATTTAGCATTGTGACATTTGTCCTTTGACATCTTTGACATTTGCCATCTTGAAATTTGTCATTATTGACATTTTTCATGGGGACACTTTTCATTTTTGACATTTAGCATTGTGACATTTGTCATTTGACATCTTTGACATTTGCCATCTTGAAATTTGTCATTTTTGACATTTTTCATGGTGACACTTTTCATTTTTGACATGTAGCATTGTGACATTTGTCATTTGACATCTTTGACATTTGCCATCTTGAAATTTGTCATTTTTGATATTTTTCACGGTGACACTTTTCATTTTTGACATTTAGCATTGTGACATTTGTCATTTGACATCTTAGACATTTGCCATCTTCAAATTTGTCATTTTTGACACTTTTTATTTTTGACATTTAGCATTGTGACATTTGTCATTTGACATCTTTGACATTTGCCATCTTGAAATTTGTCATTTTTGACATTTTTCATGGTGACACTTTTCATTTTTGACATTTAGCATTGTGACATTTGTCATTTGACATCTTGGACATTTGCCATCTTGAAATTTGTCATTTTTGACATTTTTCATGGTGACACTTATCATTTGTGACATTAAGCATTGTGACATTTGTCATTTGACATGTTTGACATTTGCCATCTTGAAATTTGTCATTTTTGACATTTTTCATGGTGACACTTTTCATTTTTGACATTTAGTATTGTGACATTTGTCATTTGACATCTTTTACATTTGCCATCTTGAAATTTGTTATTTTTGACATTTAGCATTGTGACATTTGTCATTTGACATCTTGGACATTTGCCATCTTGAAATTTGTCATTTTTGACATTTTTCATGGTGACACTTATCATTTTTGACATTTAGCATTGTGACATTTGTCAGTTTTGACATTTGCCATCTTGAAATTTGTCATTTTTGACATTTTTCGTGGTGACACTTTTCATTTTTGACATTTAGGATTGTAACATTTGTCATTTGACATCTTTGACATTTGCCATCTTGAAATTTGTTATTTTTGACATTTTTCATGGTGACACTTTTCATTTTTGACATTTAGCATTGTGACATTTGTCATTTGACATCTTTGACATTTTCCATCTTAAAATTTGTCATTTTTGACATTTTTCATGGTGACACTTTTCATTTTTGACATTTAGCATTGTGACATTTGTCATTTGACATCTTTGACATTTGCCATCTTGAAATTTGTTATTTTTGACATTTTTCATGGTGACACTTTTCATTTTTGACATTTAGCATTGTGACATTTGTCATTTGACATCTTTGACATTTGCCATCTTGAAATTTGTCATTTTTGACATTTTTCATGGTGAGACTTTTCATTTTTGACATTTAGCATTGTGACATTTGTCATTTGACATCTTTGACATTTGCTATCTTAAAATTTGTCATTTTTGACATTTAGCATTGTGACATTTGTCATTTGACATCTTTGATATTTGCCATCTTGAAATTTGTCATTTTTGACATTTTTCATGGTGACACTTTTCATTTTTGACATTTAGCATTGTGACATTTGTCCTTTGACATCTTTGACATTTGCCATCTTGAAATTTGTCATTATTGACATTTTTCATGGGGACACTTTTCATTTTTGACATTTAGCATTGTGACATTTGTCATTTGACATCTTTGACATTTGCCATCTTGAAATTTGTCATTTTTGACATTTTTCATGGTGACACTTTTCATTTTTGACATGTAGCATTGTGACATTTGTCATTTGACATCTTTGACATTTGCCATCTTGAAATTTGTCATTTTTGACATTTTTCACGGTGACACTTTTCATTTTTGACATTTAGCATTGTGACATTTGTCATTTGACATCTTAGACATTTGCCATCTTCAAATTTGTCATTTTTGACACTTTTTATTTTTGACATTTAGCATTGTGACATTTGTCATTTGACATCTTTGACATTTGCCATCTTGAAATTTGTCATTTTTGACATTTTTCATGGTGACACTTTTCATTTTTGACATTTAGCATTGTGACATTTGTCATTTGACATCTTGGACATTTGCCATCTTGAAATTTGTCATTTTTGACATTTTTCATGGTGACACTTATCATTTCTGACATTAAGCATTGTGACATTTGTCATTTGACATGTTTGACATTTGCCATCTTGAAATTTGTCATTTTTGACATTTTTCATGGTGACACTTTTCATTTTTGACATTTAGTATTGTGACATTTGTCATTTGACATCTTTTACATTTGCCATCTTGAAATTTGTTATTTTTGACATTTAGCATTGTGACATTTGTCATTTGACATCTTGGACATTTGCCATCTTGAAATTTGTCATTTTTGACATTTTTCATGGTGACACTTATCATTTTTGACATTTAGCATTGTGACATTTGTCAGTTTTGACATTTGCCATCTTGAAATTTGTCATTTTTGACATTTTTCGTGGTGACACTTTTCATTTTTGACATTTAGGATTGTAACATTTGTCATTTGACATCTTTGACATTTGCCATTTGCCATCTTGAAATTTGTTATTTTTGACATTTTTCATGGTGACATTTTTCATTTTTGACATTTAGCATTGTGACATTTGTCATTTGACATCTTTGACATTTTCCATCTTAAAATTTGTCATTTTTGACATTTTTCATAGTGACACTTTTCATTTTTGACATTTAGCATTGTGACATTTGTCATTTGACATCTTTGACATTTGCCATCTTGAAATTTGTTATTTTTGACATTTTTCATGGTGACACTTTTCATTTTTGACATTTAGCATTGTGACATTTGTCATTTGACATCTTTGACATTTGCCATCTTGAAATTTGTCATTTTTGACATTTTTCATGGTGAGACTTTTCATTTTTGACATTTAGCATTGTGACATTTGTCATTTGACATACTTGACATTTGCTATCTTAAAATTTGTCATTTTTGACATTTAGCATTGTGACATTTGTCATTTGACATCTTTGATATTTGCCATCTTGAAATTTGTCATTTTTGACATTTAGCATTGTGACATTTGTCATTTGACATCTTGGACATTTGCCATCTTGAAATTTGTCATTTTTGACATTTTTCATGGTGACACTTATCATTTTTGACATTTAGCATTGTGACATTTGTCATTTGACATCTTTGATATTTGCCATCTTGAAATTTGTCATTTTTGACATTTTTCATGGTGACACTTATCATTTCTGACATTAAGCATTGTGACATTTGTCATTTGACATGTTTGACATTTGCCATCTTGAAATTTGTCATTTTTGACATTTTTCATGGTGAGACTTTTCATTTTTGACATTTAGCATTGTGACATTTGTCATTTGACATCTTTGACATTTGCTATCTTAAAATTTGTCATTTTTGACATTTAGCATTGTGACATTTGTCATTTGACATCTTTGATATTTGCCATCTTGAAATTTGTCATTTTTGACATTTAGCATTGTGACATTTGTCATTTGACATCTTGGACATTTGCCATCTTGAAATTTGTCATTTTTGACATTTTTCATGGTGACACTTATCATTTTTGACATTTAGCATTGTGACATTTGTCATTTGACATCTTTGACATTTGCCATCTTGAAATTTGTCATTTTTGACATTTAGCATTGTGACATTTGTCATTTGACATCTTTGACATTTGCCATCTTGAAATTTGTTATTTTTGACATTTTTCATGGTGACACTTTTCATTTTTGACATTTAGCATTGTGACATTTGTCATTTGACATCTTTGACATTTGCCATCTTGAAATTTGTCATTTTTGACATTTTTCATGGTGACACTTTTCATTTTTGACATTTAGCATTGTGACATTTGTCATTTGACATCTTTGACATTTGCCATTTTGAAATTTGTCATTTTTGACATTTAGCATTGTGACATTTGTCATTTGACATCTTTGATATTTGCCATCTTGAAATTTGTCATTTTTGACATTTTTCATGGTGACACTTTTCATTTTTGACATTTAGCATTGTGACATTTGACATCTTTGACATTTGCCATCTTGAAATTTGTCACTTTTGACATTTTTCATGGTGACACTTTTCATTTTTGACATTTAGCATTGTGACATTTGTCCTTTGACATCTTTGACATTTGCCATCTTAAAATTTGTCATTATTGACATTTTTCATGGGGACACTTTTCATTTTTGACATTTAGCATTGTTACATTTGTCATTTGACATCTTTGACATTTGCCATCTTGAAATTTGTCATTTTTGACATTTTTCATGGTGACACTTTTCATTTTTGACATTTAGCATTGTGACATTTGTCATTTGACATCTTTGACATTTGCCATCTTGAAATTTGTCATTTTTGACATTTTTCACGGTGACACTTTTCATTTTTGACATTTAGCATTGTGACATTTGTCATTTGACATTTTAGACATTTGCCATCTTTAAATTTGTTATTTTTGACACTTTTTATTTTTGACATTTAGCATTGTGACATTTGTCATTTGACATCTTTGACATTTGCCATCTTGAAATTTGTCATTTTTGACATTTTTCATGGTGACACTTTTCATTTTTGACATTTAGCATTGTGACATTTGTCATTTGACATCTTTGACATTTGCCATCTTGAAATTTGTCATTTTTGACATTTTTCACGGTGACACTTTTCATTTTTGACATTTAGCATTGTGACATTTGTCATTTGACATCTTAGACATTTGCCATCTTTAAATTTGTCATTTTTGACACTTTTTATTTTTGACATTTAGCATTGTGACATTTGTCATTTGACATCTTGGACATTTGCCATTTTGAAATTTGTCATTATTGACATTTTTCATGGGGACACTTTTCATTTTTGACATTTAGCATTGTGACATTTGTCATTTGACATCTTTGACATTTGCCATCTTGAAATTTGTCATTTTTGACATTTTTCATGGTGACACTTTTCATTTTTGACATTTAGCATTGTGACATTTGTCATTTGACATCTTTGACATTTGCCATCTTGAAATTTGTCATTTTTGACATTTTTCACGGTGACACTTTTCATTTTTGACATTTAGCATTGTGACATTTGTCATTTGACATCTTAGACATTTGCCATCTTCAAATTTGTCATTTTTGACACTTTTTATTTTTGACATTTAGCATTGTGACATTTGTCATTTGACATCTTTGACATTTGCCATCTTGAAATTTGTCATTTTTGACATTTTTCATGGTGACACTTTTCATTTTTGACATTTAGCATTGTGACATTTGTCATTTGACATCTTGGACATTTGCCATCTTGAAATTTGTCATTTTTGACATTTTTCATGGTGACACTTTTCATTTTTGACATTTAGTATTGTGACATTTGTCATTTGACATCTTTGACATTTGCCATCTTGAAATTTGTTATTTTTGACATTTAGCATTGTGACATTTGTCATTTGACATCTTGGACATTTGCCATCTTGAAATTTGTCATTTTTGACATCTTTCATGGTGACACTTATCATTTTTGACATTTAGCATTGTGACATTTGTCAGTTTTGACATTTGCCATCTTGAAATTTGTCATTTTTGACATTTTTCGTGGTGACACTTTATATTTTTGACATTTAGGATTGTGACATTTGTCATTTGACATCTTTGACATTTGCCATCTTGAAATTTGTTATTTTTGACATTTTTCATGGTGACACTTTTCATTTTTGACATTTAGCATTGTGACATTTGTCATTTGACATCTTTGACATTTTCCATCTTGAAATTTGTCATTTTTGACATATTTTATGGTGACACTTTTCATTTTTGACATTTAGCATTGTGACATTTGTCATGTGACATCTTTGACATTTGCCATCTTGAAATTTGTTATTTTTGACATTTTTCATGGTGACACTTTTCATTTTTGACATTTAGCATTGTGACATTTGTCATTTGACATCTTTGACATTTGCCATCTTGAAATTTGTCATTTTTGACATTTTTCATGGTGAGACTTTTCATTTTTGACATTTAGCATTGTGACATTTGTCATTTGACATCTTTGACATTTGCTATCTTAAAATTTGTCATTTTTGACATTTAGCATTGTGACATTTGTCATTTGACATCTTTGATATTTGCCATCTTGAAATTTGTCATTTTTGACATTTAGCATTGTGACATTTGTCATTTGACATCTTGGACATTTGCCATCTTGAAATTTGTCATTTTTGACATTTTTCATGGTGACACTTATCATTTTTGACATTTAGCATTGTGACATTTGTCATTTGACATCTTTGATATTTGCCATCTTGAAATTTGTCATTTTTGACATTTTTCATGGTAACACTTTTCATTTTTGACATTTAGCATTGTGACATTTGTCATTTGACATCTTTGACATTTGCCATCTTGAAATTTGTCATTTTTGACATTTTTCATGGTGACACTTTTCATTTTTGACATTTAGCATTGTGACAGTTGTCATTTGACATTTGCCATCTTAAAATTTGTCATTTTTGACATTTAGCATTGTGACATTTGTCATTTGACATCTTTGACATTTGCCATCTTGAAATTTGTTATTTTTGACATTTTTCATGGTGACACTTTTCATTTTTGACATTTAGCATTGTGACATTTGTCATTTGACATCTTTGACATTTGCCATCTTGAAATTTGTCATTTTTGACATTTTTCATGGTGACACTTTTCATTTTTGACATTTAGCATTGTGACATTTGTCATTTGACATCTTTGACATTTGCCATCTTGAAATTTGTCATTTTTGACATTTAGCATTGTGACATTTGTCATTTGACATCTTTGATATTTGCCATCTTGAAATTTGTCATTTTTGACATTTTCATGGTGACACTTTTTATTTTTGACATTTAGCATTGTGACATTTGTCATTTGACATCTTTGACATTTGCCATCTTGAAATTTGTCATTTTTGACATTTTTCATGGTGACACTTTTCATTTTTGACATTTAGCATTGTGGCATTTGTCATATTCGACATCTTTGACATTTGCCATCTTGAAATTTGTCATTTTTGACATTTTTCATGGTGACACTTTTCATTTTTGACATTTAGCATTGTGACATTTGTCCTTTGACATCTTTGACATTTGCCATCTTGAAATTTGTCATTATTGACATTTTTCATGGGGACACTTTTCATTTTTGACATTTAGCATTGTGACATTTGTCATTTGACATCTTTGACATTTGCCATCTTGAAATTTGTCATTTTTGAAATTTTTCATGGTGACACTTTTCATTTTTGACATTTAGCATTGTGACATTTGTCATTTGACATCTTTGACATTTGCCATCTTGAAATTTGTCATTTTTGACATTTTTCACGGTGACACTTTTCATTTTTGACATTTAGCATTGTGACATTTGTCATTTGACATCTTAGACATTTGCCATCTTCAAATTTGTCATTTTTGACACTTTTTATTTTTGACATTTAGCATTGTGACATTTGTCATTTGACATCTTTGACATTTGCCATCTTGAAATTTGTCATTTTTGGCATTTTTCATGGTGACACTTTTCATTTTTGACATTTAGCATTGTGACATTTGTCATTTGACATCTTGGACATTTGCCATCTTGAAATTTGTCATTTTTGACATTTTTCATGGTGACACTTATCATTTGTGACATTAAGCATTGTGACATTTGTCATTTGACATCTTTGACATTTGCCATCTTGAAATTTGTCATTTTTGACATTTTTCATGGTGACACTTTTCATTTTTGACATTTAGTATTGTGACATTTGTCATTTGACATCTTTGACATTTGCCATCTTGAAATTTGTTATTTTTGACATTTTTCATGGTGACACTTTTCATTTTTGACATTTAGCATTGTGACATTTGTCATTTGACATCTTTGACATTTGCCATCTTGAAATTTGTCATTTTTGACATTTTTCATGGTGACACTTTTCATTTTTGACATTTAGCATTGTGACATTTGTCATTTGACATCTTTGACATTTGCCATCTTGAAATTTGTCATTTTTGACATTTAGCATTGTGACATTTGTCATTTGACATCTTGGACATTTGCCATCTTGAAATTTGTCATTTTTGACATTTTTTATGGTGACACTTATCATTTTTGACATTTAGCATTGTGACATTTGTCAGTTTTGACATTTGCCATCTTGAAATTTGTCATTTTTGACATTTTTCATGGTGACACTTTTCATTTTTGACATTTAGCATTGTGACATTTGTCATTTGACATCTTTGACATTTGCCATCTTGAAATTTGTTATTTTTAACATTTTTCATGGTAACACTTTTCATTTTTGACATTTAGCATTGTGACATTTGTCATATGACATCTTTGACATTTGCCATCTTGAAATTTGTCATTTTTGACATTTTTCATGGTGACACTTTTCATTTTTGACATTTGGCATTGTGACATTTGTCATTTGACATCTTTGACATTTGCCATCTTGAAATTTGTTATTTTTGACATTTTTCATGGTGACACTTTTCATTTTTGACATTTAGCATTGTGACATTTGTCATTTGACATCTTTGACATTTGCCATCTTGAAATTTTTCATTTCTGACATTTTTCATGGTGACACTTTTCATTTTTGACATTTAGCATTGTGACATTTGTCATTTGACATCTTTGACATTTGCCATCTTGAAATTTGTCATTTTTGACATTTAGCATTGTGACATTTGTCATTTGACATCTTTGATATTTGCCATCTTGAAATTTGTCATTTTTGACATTTTTCATGGTGACACTTTTCATTTTTGACATTTAGCATTGTGACATTTGTCATTTGACATCTTTGACATTTGCCATCTTGAAATTTGTCATTTTTAACATTTTTCATGGTGACACTTTTCATTTTAGACATTTAGCATTGTGACATTTGTCATTTGACATCTTTGACATTTGCCATCTTGAAATTTGTCATTTTTGACATTTAGCATTGGGACATTTGTCATTTGACATCTTGGACATTTGCCATCTTAAAATTTGTCATTTTTGACATTTTTCATGGTGACACTTATCATTTTTGACATTTAGCATTGTGACATTTGTCAGTTTTGACATCTTTGACATTTGCCATCTTGAAATTTGTTATTTTTGATATTTTTCATGGTGACACTTTTCATTTTTGACATTTTTCATGGTGACACTTTTCATTTTTGACATTTAGCATTGTGACATTTGTCATTTGACATTTTTGACATTTGCCATCTTGAAATTTTTTCATTTTTGACATTTAGCATTGTGACATTTGTCATTTGACATCTTGGACATTTGCCATCTTGAAAGTTGTCATTTTTGACATTTTTTATGGTGACACTTATCATTTTTGACATTTAGCATTGTGACATTTGTCAGTTTTGACATTTGCCATCTTGAAATTTGTCATTTTTGACATTTTTCATGGTAACACTTTTCATTTTTGACATTTAGCATTGTGACATTTGTCATTTGACATCTTTGACATTTGCCATCTTGAAATTTGTTATTTTTGACATTTTTCATGGTGACACTTTTCATTTTTAACATTTAGCATTGTGACATTTGTCATTTGACATCTTTGACATTTGCCATCTTGAAATTTGTCATTTTTGACATTTTTCATGGTGACACTTTTCATTTTTGACATTTAGCATTGTGACATTTGTCATTTGACATCTTTGACATTCGCCATCTTGAAATTTGTCATTTTTGACATTTTTCATGGTGACACTTTTCATTTTTGACATTTAGCATTGTGACATTTGTCATTTGACATCTTTGACATTTGCCATCTTGAAATTTGTCATTTTTGACATTTAGCATTGTGACATTTGTCATTTGACATCTTTGATATTTGCCATCTTGAAATTTGTCATTTTTGACATTTTTCATGGCGACACTTTTCATTTTTGACATTTAGCATTGTGACATTTGTCATTTGACATCTTTGACATTTGCCATCTTGAAATTTGTCATTTTTGACATTTTTCATGGTGACACTTTTCATTTTTGACATTTATCATTGTGACATTTGTCATATTCGACATCTTTGACATTTGCCATCTTGAAATTTGTCATTTTTGACATTTTTCATGGTGACACTTTTCATTTTTGACATTTAGCATTGTGACATTTGTCATTTGACATCTTTGACATTTGTCATCTTGAAATTTGTCATTATTGACATTTTTCATGGGGACACTTTTTATTTTTGACATTTAGCATTGTGACATTTGTCATTTGACATCTGTGACATTTGCCATCTTGAAATTTGTCATTTTTGACATTTTTCACGGTGACACTTTGCATTTTTGACATTTAGCATTGTGACATTTGTCATTTGACATCTTAGACATTTGCCATCTTAAAATTTGTCATTTTTGACACTTTTCATTTTTGACATTTAGCATTGTGACATTTGTCATTTGACATCTTTGACATTTGCCATCTTGAAATTTGTCATTTTTGACATTTTTCATGGTGACACTTTTTATTTTTGACATTTAGCATTGTGACATTTGTCATTTGACATCTTGGACATTTGCCATCTTGAAATTTGTCATTTTTGACATTTTTCATGGTGACACTTATCATTTTTGACATTTAGCTTTGTGACATTTGTCAGTTTTGACATTTGCCATCTTGAAATTTGTCATTTTTGACATTTTTCATAGTGACACTTTTCATTTTTGACATTTAGCATTGTGACATTTGTCATTTGACATCTTTGACATTTGCCATCTTGAAATTTGTCATTTTTGACATTTTTCATGGTGACACTTTTCATTTTTGACATTTAGCATTGTGACATTTGTCATTTAACATCTTTGACATTTGCCATCTTGAAATTTGTCATTTTTGACATTTTTCATGGTGACACTTTTCATTTTTGACATTTAGCATTGTGACATTTGTCATTTGACATCTTTGACATTTGCCATCTTGAAATTTGTTATTTTTGACATTTTTCATGGTGACACTTTTCATTTTTGACATTTAGCATTGTGACATTTGTCATTTGACATCTTTGACATTTGCCATCTTGAAATTTGTCATTTTTGACATTTTTCATGGTGACACTTTTCATTTTTGACATTTATCTTTGTGACATTTGTCATTTGACATCTTTGACATTTGCCATCTTGAAATTTGTCATTTTTGACATTTAGCATTGTGACATTTGTCATTTGCCATCTGGAAATTTGTCATTTTTGACATTTTTCATGGTGACACTTATCATTTTTGACATTTAGCATTGTGACATTTGTCAGTTTTGACATTTGCCATCTTGAAATTTGTCATTTTTGACATTTTTCGTGGTGACACTTTTCATTTTTGACATTTAGTATTGTGACATTTGTCATTTGACATCTTTGATATTTGCCATCTTGAAATTTGTTATTTTTGACATTTTTCATGGTGACACTTTTTATTTTTGACATTTAGCATTGTGACATTTGTCATTTGACATCTTTGACATTTTCCATCTTGAAATTTGTCATTTTTGACATTTTTCATGGTGACACTTTTCATTTTTGACATTTAGCATTGTGACATTTGTCATTTGACATCTTTGACATTTGCCATCTTGAAATTTGTTATTTTTGACATTTTTCATGGTGACACTTTTCATTTTTGACATTTAGCATTGTGACATTTGTCATTTGACATCTTTGACATTTGCCATCTTGAAATTTGTCATTTTTGACATTTTTCATGGTGAGACTTTTCATTTTTGACATTTAGCATTGTGACATTTGTCATTTGACATCTTTGACATTTGCTATCTTAAAATTTGTCATTTTTGACATTTAGCATTGTGACATTTGTCATTTGACATCTTTGATATTTGCCATCTTGAAATTTGTCATTTTTGACATTTAGCATTGTGACATTTGTCATTTGACATCTTGGACATTTGCCATCTTGAAATTTGTCATTTTTGACATTTTTCATGGTGACACTTATCATTTTTGACATTTAGCATTGTGACATTTGTCATTTGACATCTTTGATATTTGCCATCTTGAAATTTGTCATTTTTGACATTTTTTATGGTGACACTTTTCATTTTTGACATTTAGCATTGTGACATTTGTCATTTGACATCTTTGACATTTGCCATCTTGAAATTTGTCATTTTTGACATTTTTCATGGTGACACTTTTCATTTTTTTGACATTTAGCATTGTGACATTTGTCATTTGACATCTTTGACATTTGTCATCTTGAAATTTGTCATTTTTGACATTTAGCATTGTGACATTTGTCATTTGACATCTTGGACATTTGCCATCGTGAAATTTGTCATTTTTGACATTTTTCATGGTGACACTTATCATTTTTGACATTTAGCATTGTGACATTTGTCATTTGACATCTTTGACATTTGCCATCTTGAAATTTGTCATTTTTGACATTTAGCATTGTGACATTTGTCATTTGACATCTTTGACATTTGCCATCTTGAAATTTGTTATTTTTGACATTTTTCATGGTGACACTTTTCATTTTTGACATTTAGCATTGTGACATTTGTCATTTGACATCTTTGACATTTGCCATCTTGAAATTTGTCATTTTTGACATTTTTCATGGTGACACTTTTCATTTTTGACATTTAGCATTGTGACATTTGTCATTTGACATCTTTGACATTTGCCATCTTGAAATTTGTCATTTTTGACATTTAGAATTGTGACATTTGTCATTTGACATCTTTGATATTTGCCATCTTGAAATTTGTCATTTTTGACATTTTTCATGGTGACACTTTTCATTTTTGACATTTAGCATTGTGACATTTGTCATTTGACATCTTGGACATTTGCCATCTTGAAATTTGTCATTTTTGACATTTGTCATGGTGACACTTATCATTTTTGACATTTAGCATTGTGACATTTGTCATTTGACATCTTTGACATTTGCCATCTTGAAATTTGTCATTTTTGACATTTTTCATGGTGACACTTTTCATTTTTGACATTTAGTATTGTGACATTTGTCATTTGACATCTTTTACATTTGCCATCTTGAAATTTGTTATTTTTGACATTTAGCATTGTGACATTTGTCATTTGACATCTTGGACATTTGCCATCTTGAAATTTGTCATTTTTGACATTTTTCATGGTGACACTTATCATTTTTGACATTCAGCATTTTGACATTTGTCAGTTTTGACATTTGCTATCTTGAAAATTGTCATTTTTGACATTTTTCGTGGTGACACTTTTCATTTTTGACATTTAGGATTGTGACATTTGTCATTTGACATCTTTGACATTTGCCATCTTGAAATTTGTTATTTTTGACATTTTTCATGGTGACACTTTTCATTTTTGACATTTAGCATTGTGACATTTGTCATTTAACATCTTTGACATTTTCCATCTTAAAATTTGTCATTTTTGACATTTTTCATGGTGACACTTTTCATTTTTGACATTTAGCATTGTGACATTTGTCATTTGACATCTTTGACATTTGCCATCTTGAAATTTGTTATTTTTGACATTTTTCATGGTGACACTTTTCATTTTTGACATTTAGCATTGTGACATTTGTCATTTGACATCTTTGACATTTGCCATCGTGAAATTTGTCTTTTTTGACATTTTTCATGGTGAGACTTTTCATTTTTGACATTTAGCATTGTGACATTTGTCATTTGACATCTTTGACATTTGCTATCTTAAAATTTGTCATTTTTGACATTTAGCATTGTGACATTTGTCATTTGACATCTTTGATATTTGCCATCTTGAAATTTGTCATTTTTGACATTTAGCATTGTGACATTTGTCATTTGACATCTTGGACATTTGCCATCTTGAAATTTGTCATTTTTGACATTTTTCATGGTGACACTTATCATTTTTGACATTTAGCATTGTGACATTTGTCATTTGACATCTTTGATATTTGCCATCTTGAAATTTGTCATTTTTGACATTTTTCATGGTTACACTATTCATTTTTGACATTTAGCATTGTGACATTTGTCATTTGACATCTTTGACATTTGCCATCTTGAAATTTGTCATTTTTGACATTTTTCATGGTGACACTTTTCATTTTTGACATTTAGCATTGTGACATTTGTCATTTGACATCTTTGACATTTGCCATCTTGAAATTTGTCATTTTTGACATTTAGCATTGTGACATTTGTCATTTGACATCTTGGACATTTGCCATCTTAAAATTTGTCATTTTTGACATTTTTCATGGTGACACTTATCATTTTTGACATTTAGCATTGTGACATTTGTCATTTGACATCTTTGACATTTGCCATCTTGAAATTTGTCATTTTTGACATTTAGCATTGTGACATTTGTCATTTGACATCTTTGACATTTGCCATCTTGAAATTTGTTATTTTTGACATTTTTCATGGTGACACTTTTCATTTTTGACATTTAGCATTGTGACATTTGTCATTTGACATCTTTGACATTTGCCATCTTGAAATTTGTCATTTTTGACATTTTTCATGGTGACACTTTTCATTTTTGACATTTAGCATTGTGACATTTGTCATTTGACATCTTTGACATTTGCCATTTTGAAATTTGTCATTTTTGACATTTAGCATTGTGACATTTGTCATTTAACATCTTTGATATTTGCCATCTTGAAATTTGTCATTTTTGACATTTTTCATGGTGACACTTTTCATTTTTGACATTTAGCATTGTGACATTTGACATCTTTGACATTTGCCATCTTGAAATTTGTCATTTTTGACATTTTTCATGGTGACACTTTTCATTTTTGACATTTAGCATTGTGACATTTGTCCTTTGACATCTTTGACATTTGCCATCTTGAAATTTGTCATTATTGACATTTTTCATGGGGACACTTTTTATTTTTGACATCTAGCATTGTTACATTTGTCATTTGACATCTTTGACATTTGCCATCTTGAAATTTGTCATTTTTGACATTTTTCATGGTGACACTTTTCATTTTTGACATTTAGCATTGTGACATTTGTCATTTGACATCTTTGACATTTGCCATCTTGAAATTTGTCATTTTTGACATTTTTCACGGTGACACTTTTCATTTTTGACATTTAGCATTGTGACATTTGTCATTTGACATCTTAGACATTTGCCATCTTTAAATTTGTCATTTTTGACACTTTTTATTTTTGACATTTAGCATTGTGACATTTGTCATTTGACATCTTTGACATTTGCCATCTTGAAATTTGTCATTTTTGACATTTTTCATGGTGACACTTTTCATTTTTGACATTTAGCATTGTGACATTTGTCATTTGACATCTTGGACATTTGCCATCTTGAAATTTGTCATTATTGACATTTTTCATGGGGACACTTTTCATTTTTGACATTTAGCATTGTGACATTTGTCATTTGACATCTTTGACATTTGCCATCTTGAAATTTGTCATTTTTGACATTTTTCACGGTGACACTTTTCATTTTTGACATTTAGCATTGTGACATTTGTCATTTGACATCTTAGACATTTGCCATCTTCAAATTTGTCATTTTTGACACTTTTTATTTTTGACATTTAGCATTGTGACATTTGTCATTTGACATCTTTGACATTTGCCATCTTGAAATTTGTCATTTTTGACATTTTTCATGGTGACACTTTTCATTTTTGACATTTAGCATTGTGACATTTGTCATTTGACATCTTGGACATTTGCCATCTTGAAATTTGTCATTTTTGACATTTTTCATGGTGACACTTTTCATTTTTGACATTTAGTATTGTGACATTTGTCATTTGACATCTTTGACATTTGCCATCTTGAAATTTGTTATTTTTTACATTTAGCATTGTGACATTTGTCATTTGACATCTTGGACATTTGCCATCTTGAAATTTGTCATTTTTGACATTTTTCATGGTGACACTTATCATTTTTGACATTTAGCATTGTGACATTTGTCAGTTTTGACATTTGCCATCTTGAAATTTGTCATTTTTGACATTTTTCGTGGTGACACTTTTCATTTTTGACATTTAGGATTGTGACATTTGTCATTTGACATCTTTGACATTTGCCATCTTAAAATTTGTTATTTTTGACATTTTTCATGGTGACACTTTTCATTTTTGACATTTAGCATTGTGACATTTGTCATTTGACATCTTTGACATTTTCCATCTTGAAATTTGTCATTTTTGACATTTTTCATGGTGACACTTTTCATTTTTGACATTTAGCATTGTGACATTTGTCATTTGACATCTTTGACATTTGCCATCTTGAAATTTGTTATTTTTGACATTTTTCATGGTGACACTTTTCATTTTTGACATTTAGCATTGTGGCATTTGTCATTTGACATCTTTGACATTTGCCATCTTGAAATTTGTCATTTTTGACATTTTTTATGGTGAGACTTTTCATTTTTGACATTTAGCATTGTGACATTTGTCATTTGACATCTTTGACATTTGCTATCTTAAAATTTGTCATTTTTGACATTTAGCATTGTGACATTTGTCATTTGACATCTTTGATATTTGCCATCTTGAAATTTGTCATTTTTGACATTTAGCATTGTGACATTTGTCATTTGACATCTTGGACATTTGCCATCTTGAAATTTGTCATTTTTGACATTTTTCATGGTGACACTTATCATTTTTGACATTTAGCATTGTGACATTTGTCATTTGACATCTTTGATATTTGCCATCTTGAAATTTGTCATTTTTGACATTTTTCATGGTGACACTTTTCATTTTTGACATTTAGCATTGTGACATTTGACATCTTTGACATTTGCCATCTTGAAATTTGTCATTTTTGACATTTTTCATGGTGACACTTTTCATTTTTGACATTTAGCATTGTGACAGTTGTCATTTGACATCTTTGACATTTGCCATCTTAAAATTTGTCATTTTTGACATTTAGCATTGTGACATTTGTCATTTGACATCTTTGACATTTGCCATCTTGAAATTTGTTATTTTTGACATTTTTCATGGTGACACTTTTCATTTTTGACATTTAGCATTGTGACATTTGTCATTTGACATCTTTGACATTTGCCATCTTGAAATTTGTCATTTTTGACATTTTTCATGGTGACACTTTTCATTTTTGACATTTAGCATTGTGACATTTGTCATTTGACATCTTTGACATTTGCCATCTTGAAATTTGTCATTTTTGACATTTAGCATTGTGACATTTGTCATTTGACATCTTTGATATTTGCCATCTTGAAATTTGTCATTTTTGACATTTTCATGGTGACACTTTTCATTTTTGACATTTAGCATTGTGACATTTGTCATTTGACATCTTTGACATTTGCCATCTTGAAATTTGTCATTTTTGACATTTTTCATGGTGACACTTTTCATTTTTGACATTTAGCATTGTGACATTTGTCATATTCGACATCTTTGACATTTGCCATCTTGAAATTTGTCATTTTTGACATTTTTCATGGTGACACTTTTCATTTTGGACATTTAGCATTGTGACATTTGTCCTTTGACATCTTTGACATTTGCCATCTTGAAATTTGTCATTATTGACATTTTTCATGGGGACACTTTTCATTTTTGACATTTAGCATTGTGACATTTGACATCTTTGACATTTGCCATCTTGAAATTTGTCATTTTTGACATTTTTCATGGTGACACTTTTCATTTTTGACATTTAGCATTGTGACATTTGTCATTTGACATCTTTGACATTTGCCATCTTGAAATTTGTCATTTTTGACATTTTTCACGGTGACACTTTTCATTTTTGACATTTAGCATTGTGACATTTGTCATTTGACATCTTAGACATTTGCCATCTTCAAATTTGTCATTTTTGACACTTTTTATTTTTGACATTTAGCATTGTGACATTTGTCATTTGACATCTTTGACATTTGCCATCTTGAAATTTGTCATTTTTGACATTTTTCATGGTGACACTTTTCATTTTTGACATTTAGCATTGTGACATTTGTCATTTGACATCTTGGACATTTGCCATCTTGAAATTTGTCATTTTTGACATTTTTCATGGTGACACTTATCATTTGTGACATTAAGCATTGTGACATTTGTCATTTGACATCTTTGACATTTGCCATCTTGAAATTTGTCATTTTTGACATTTTTCATGGTGACACTTTTCATTTTTGACATTTAGTATTGTGACATTTGTCATTTGACATCTTTGACATTTGCCATCTTGAAATTTGTTATTTTTGACATTTTTCATGGTGACACTTTTCATTTTTGACATTTAGCATTGTGACATTTGTCATTTGACATCTTTGACATTTGCCATCTTGAAATTTGTCATTTTTGACATTTTTCATGGTGACACTTTTCATTTTTGACATTTAGCATTGTGACATTTGTCATTTGACATCTTTGACATTTGCCATCTTGAAATTTGTCATTTTTGACATTTAGCATTGTGACATTTGTTATTTGACATCTTGGACATTTGCCATCTTGAAATTTGTCATTTTTGACATTTTTTATGGTGACACTTATCATTTTTGACATTTAGCATTGTGACATTTGTCAGTTTTGACATTTGCCATCTTGAAATTTGTCATTTTTGACATTTTTCATGGTGACACTTTTCATTTTTGACATTTAGCATTGTGACATTTGTCATTTGACATCTTTGACATTTGCCATCTTGAAATTTGTTATTTTTAACATTTTTCATGGTAACACTTTTCATTTTTGACATTTAGCATTGTGACATTTGTCATATGACATCTTTGACATTTGCCATCTTGAAATTTGTCATTTTTGACATTTTTCATGGTGACACTTTTCATTTTTCACATTTGGCATTGTGACATTTGTCATTTGACATCTTTGACATTTGCCATCTTGAAATTTGTTATTTTTGACATTTTTCATGGTGACACTTTTCATTTTTGACATTTAGCATTGTGACATTTGTCATTTGACATCTTTGACATTTGCCATCTTGAAATTTTTCATTTTTGACATTTTTCATGGTGACACTTTTCATTTTTGACATTTAGCATTGTGACATTTGTCATTTGACATCTTTGACATTTGCCATCTTGAAATTTGTCATTTTTGACATTTAGCATTGTGACATTTGTCATTTGACATCTTTGATATTTGCCATCTTGAAATTTGTCATTTTTGACATTTTTCATGGTGACACTTTTCATTTTTGACATTTAGCATTGTGACATTTGTCATTTGACATCTTTGACATTTGCCATCTTGAAATTTGTCATTTTTAACATTTTTCATGGTGACACTTTTCATTTTTGACATTTAGCATTGTGACATTTGTCATTTGACATCTTTGACATTTGCCATCTTGAAATTTTTCATTTTTGACATTTTTCATGGTGACACTTTTCATTTTTGACATTTAGCATTGTGACATTTGTCATTTGACATCTTTGGCATTTGCCATCTTGAAATTTGTCATTTTTGACATTTAGCATTGTGACATTTGTCAGTTTTGACATCTTTGACATTGGCCATCTTGAAATTTGTTATTTTTGATATTTTTCATGGTGACACTTTTCATTTTTGACATTTAGCATTGTGACATTTGTCATTTGACATCTTTGACATTTGCCATCTTGAAATTTGTCATTTTTGACATTTTTCATGGTGACACTTTTCATTTTTGACATTTAGCATTGTGACATTTGTCATTTGACATTTTTGACATTTGCCATCTTGAAATTTGTCATTTTTGACATTTAGCATTGTGAGATTTGTCATTTGACATCTTGGACATTTGCCATCTTGAAATTTGTCATTTTTGACATTTTTTATGGTGACACTTATCATTTTTGACATTTAGCATTGTGACATTTGTCAGTTTTGACATTTGCCATCTTGAAATTTGTCATTTTTGACATTTTTCATGGTGACACTTTTCATTTTTGACATTTAGCATTGTGACATTTGTCATTTGACATCTTTGACATTTGCCATCTTGAAATTTGTTATTTTTGACATTTTTCATGGTGACACTTTTCATTTTTGACATTTAGCATTGTGACATTTGTCATTTGACATCTTTGACATTTGCCATCTTGAAATTTGTCATTTTTGACATTTTTCATGGTGACACTTTTCATTTTTGACATTTAGCATTGTGACATTTGTCATTTGACATCTTTGACATTTGCCATCTTGAAATTTGTCATTTTTGACATTTTTCATGGTGACACTTTTCATTTTTGACATTTAGCATTGTGACATTTGTCATTTGACATCTTTGACATTTGCCATCTTGAAATTTGTCATTTTTGACATTTAGCATTGTGACATTTGTCATTTGACATCTTTGATATTTGCCATCTTGAAATTTGTCATTTTTGACATTTTTCATGGCGACACTTTTCATTTTTGACATTTAGCATTGTGACATTTGTCATTTGACATCTTTGACATTTGCCATCTTGAAATTTGTCATTTTTGACATTTTTCATGGTGACACTTTTCATTTTTGACATTTATCATTGTGACATTTGTCATATTCGACATCTTTGACATTTGCCATCTTGAAATTTGTCATTTTTGACATTTTTCATGGTGACACTTTTCATTTTTGACATTTAGCATTGTGACATTTGTCATTTGACATCTTTGACATTTGTCATCTTGAAATTTGTCATTATTGACATTTTTCATGGGTACACTTTTTATTTTTGACATTTAGCATTGTGACATTTGTCATTTGACATCTGTGACATTTGCCATCTTGAAATTTGTCATTTTTGACATTTTTCATGGTGACACTTTTCATTTTTGACATTTAGCATTGTGACATTTGTCATTTGACATCTTTGACATTTGCCATCTTGAAATTTGTCATTTTTGACATTTTTCACGGTGACACTTTTCATTTTTGACATTTAGCATTGTGACATTTGTCATTTGACATCTTAGACATTTGCCATCTTGAAATTTGTCATTTTTGACACTTTTCATTTTTGACATTTAGCATTGTGACATTTGTCATTTGACATCTTTTACATTTGCCAGCTTGAAATTTGTCATTTTTGACATTTTTCATGGTAACACTTTTCATTTTTGACATTTAGCATTGTGACATTTGTCATTTGACATCTTGGACATTTGCCATCTTGAAATTTGTCATTTTTGACATTTTTCATGGTGACATTTATCATTTTTGACATTTAGCATTGTGACATTTGTCAGTTTTGACATTTGCCATCTTGAAATTTTTCATTTTTGACATTTTTCATGGTGACACTTTTCATTTTTGACATTTAGCATTGTGACATTTGTCATTTGACATCTTTGACATTTGCCATCTTGAAATTTGTCATTTTTGACATTTAGCATTGTGACATTTGTCAGTTTTGACATCTTTGACATTGGCCATCTTGAAATTTGTTATTTTTGATATTTTTCATGGTGACACTTTTCATTTTTGACATTTAGCATTGTGACATTTGTCATTTGACATCTTTGACATTTGCCATCTTGAAATTTGTCATTTTTGACATTTTTCATGGTGACACTTTTCATTTTTGACATTTAGCATTGTGACATTTGTCATTTGACATTTTTGACATTTGCCATCTTGAAATTTGTCATTTTTGACATTTAGCATTGTGAGATTTGTCATTTGACATCTTGGACATTTGCCATCTTGAAATTTGTCATTTTTGACATTTTTTATGGTGACACTTATCATTTTTGACATTTAGCATTGTGACATTTGTCAGTTTTGACATTTGCCATCTTGAAATTTGTCATTTTTGACATTTTTCATGGTGACACTTTTCATTTTTGACATTTAGCATTGTGACATTTGTCATTTGACATCTTTGACATTTGCCATCTTGAAATTTGTTATTTTTGACATTTTTCATGGTGACACTTTTCATTTTTGACATTTAGCATTGTGACATTTGTCATTTGACATCTTTGACATTTGCCATCTTGAAATTTGTCATTTTTGACATTTTTCATGGTGACACTTTTCATTTTTGACATTTAGCATTGTGACATTTGTCATTTGACATCTTTGACATTTGCCATCTTGAAATTTGTCATTTTTGACATTTTTCATGGTGACACTTTTCATTTTTGACATTTAGCATTGTGACATTTGTCATTTGACATCTTTGACATTTGCCATCTTGAAATTTGTCATTTTTGACATTTAGCATTGTGACATTTGTCATTTGACATCTTTGATATTTGCCATCTTGAAATTTGTCATTTTTGACATTTTTCATGGCGACACTTTTCATTTTTGACATTTAGCATTGTGACATTTGTCATTTGACATCTTTGACATTTGCCATCTTGAAATTTGTCATTTTTGACATTTTTCATGGTGACACTTTTCATTTTTGACATTTATCATTGTGACATTTGTCATATTCGACATCTTTGACATTTGCCATCTTGAAATTTGTCATTTTTGACATTTTTCATGGTGACACTTTTCATTTTTGACATTTAGCATTGTGACATTTGTCATTTGACATCTTTGACATTTGTCATCTTGAAATTTGTCATTATTGACATTTTTCATGGGTACACTTTTTATTTTTGACATTTAGCATTGTGACATTTGTCATTTGACATCTGTGACATTTGCCATCTTGAAATTTGTCATTTTTGACATTTTTCATGGTGACACTTTTCATTTTTGACATTTAGCATTGTGACATTTGTCATTTGACATCTTTGACATTTGCCATCTTGAAATTTGTCATTTTTGACATTTTTCACGGTGACACTTTTCATTTTTGACATTTAGCATTGTGACATTTGTCATTTGACATCTTAGACATTTGCCATCTTGAAATTTGTCATTTTTGACACTTTTCATTTTTGACATTTAGCATTGTGACATTTGTCATTTGACATCTTTTACATTTGCCAGCTTGAAATTTGTCATTTTTGACATTTTTCATGGTAACACTTTTCATTTTTGACATTTAGCATTGTGACATTTGTCATTTGACATCTTGGACATTTGCCATCTTGAAATTTGTCATTTTTGACATTTTTCATGGTGACATTTATCATTTTTGACATTTAGCATTGTGACATTTGTCAGTTTTGACATTTGCCATCTTGAAATTTGTCATTTTTGACATTTTTCACGGTGACACTTTTAATTTTTGACATTTAGCATTGTCATTTGACATCTTAGACATTTGCCATCTTAAAATTTGTCATTTTTGACACTTTTTATTTTTGACATTTAGCATTGTGACATTTGTCATTTGACAATTTTGACATTTGCCATCTTGAAATGTGTCATTTTTGAAATTTTTCATGGTGACACTTTTCATTTTTGACATTTAGCATTGTGACATTTGTCATTTGACATCTTGGACATTTGCCATCTTGAAATTTGTCATTTTTGAAATTTTTCATGGTGAAACTTATCATTTTTGACATTTAGCATTGTGATATTTGTCAGTTTTGACATTTGCCATCTTGAAATTTGTCATTTTTGACATTTTTCATGGTGACACTTTTCATTTTTGACATTTAGCATTGTGACATTTGTCATTTGACATCTTTGACATTTGCCATCTTGAAATTTGTTATTTTTGACATTTTTCATGGTGACACTTTTCATTTTTGACATTTAGCATTGTGACATTTGTCATTTGACATCTTTGACATTTGCCATCTTGAAATTTGTCATTTTTGACATTTTTCATGGTGACACTTTTCATTTTTGACATTTAGCATTGTGACATTTGTCATTTGACATCTTTGACATTTGCCATCTTAAAATTTGTCATTTTTGACATTTAGCATTGTGACATTTGTCATTTGACATCTTTGATATTTGCCATCTTGAAATTTGTCATTTTTGACATTTTTCATGGTGACACTTTTCATTTTTGACATTTAGCATTGTGACATTTGTCATTTGACATCTTTGACATTTGCCATCTTGAAATTTGTCATTTTTGACATTTTACATGGTGACACTTTTCATTTTTGACATTTAGCATTGTGACATTTGTCATATTCGACATCTTTGACATTTGCCATCTTGAAATTTGTCATTTTTGACATTTTTCATGGTGACACTTTTCATTTTTGACATTTAGCATTGTGACATTTGTCATTTGACATCTTTGACATTTGCCATCTTGAAATTTGTCATTATTGACATTTTTCATGGGGAAACTTTTCATTTTTGACATTTACCATTGTGACATTTGTCATTTGACATCTTTGACATTTGCCATCTTGAAATTTGTCATTTTTGACATTTTTCATGGTGACACTTTTCATTTTTGACATTTAGCATTGTGACATTTGTCATTTGACATCTTTGACATTTTCCATCTTGAAATTTGTCATTTTTGACATTTTTCACGGTGACACTTTTCATTTTTGACATTTAGCATTGTGACATTTGTCATTTGACATCTTAGACATTTGCCATCTTGAAATTTGTCATTTTTGACATTTAGCATTGTGACATTTGTCATTTGACATCTTTGACATTTGCCATCTTGAAATTTGTCATTTTTGACATTTTTCATGGTGACACTTTTCATTTTTGACATTTAGCATTGTGACATTTGTCATTTGACATCTTGGACATTTGCCATCTTGAAATTTGTCATTTTTGACATTTTTCATGGTGACACTTATCATTTTTGTCATTTAGCATTGTGACATTTGTCAGTTTTGACATTTGCCATCTTGAAATTTGTCATTTTTGACATTTTTCATGGTGACACTTTTCATTTTTGACATTTAGCATTGTGACATTTGTCATTTGACATCTTTGACATTTGCCATCTTGAAATTTGTCATTTTTGACATTTTTGATGGTGACACTTTTCATTTTTGACATTTAGCATTGTGACATTTGTCATTTGACATCTTTGACATTTGCCATCTTGAAATTTGTCATTTTTGACATTTTTCATGGTGACACTTTTCATTTTTGACATTTAGCATTGTGACATTTGTCATTTGACATCTTTGACATTTGCCATCTTGAAATTTGTCATTTTTGACATTTTTCATGGTGACACTTTTCATTTTTGACATTTAGCATTGTGACATTTGTCATTTGACATCTTTGACATTTGCCATCTTGAAATTTGTTATTTTTGACATTTTTCATGGTGACACTTTTCATTTTTGACATTTAGCATTGTGACATTTGTCATTTGACATCTTTGACATTTGCCATCTTGAAATTTGTCATTTTTGACATTTTTCTTGGTGACACTTTTCATTTTTGACATTTAGCATTGTGACATTTGTCATTTGACATCTTTGACATTTGCCATCTTGAAATTTGTCATTTTTGACATTTAGCATTGTGACATTTGTTATTTGACATCTTGGACATTTGCCATCTTGAAATTTGTCATTTTTGACATTTTTCATGGTGACACTTATCATTTTTGACACTTAGCATTGTGATATTTGTCAGTTTTGACATTTGCCATCTTGAAATTTGTCATTTTTGACATTTTTCATGGTGACACTTTTCATTTTTGACATTTAGCATTGTGACATTTGTCATATTCGACATCTTTGACATTTGCCATCTTGAAATTTGTCATTTTTGACATTTTTCATGGTGACACTTTTCATTTTTGACATTTAGCATTGTGACATTTGTCATTTGACATCTTTGACATTTGCCATCTTGAAATTTGTCATTATTGACATTTTTCATGGGGACACTTTTCATTTTTGACATTTAGCATTGTGACATTTGTCATTTGACATCTTTGACATTTGCCATCTTAAAATTTGTCATTTTTGACATTTTTCATGGTGACACTTTTCATTTTTGACATTTAGCATTGTGACATTTGTCATTTGACATCTTTGACATTTGCCATCTTGAAATTTGTCATTTTTGACATTTTTCACGGTGACACTTTTCATTTTTGACATTTAGCATTGTGACATTTGTCATTTGACATCTTAGACATTTGCCATCTTGAAATTTGTCATTTTTGACACTTTTCATTTTTGACATTTAGCATTGTGACATTTGTCATTTGACATCTTTGACATTTGCCATCTTGAAATTTGTCATTTTTGACATTTTTCATGGTGACACTTTTCATTTTTGATATTTAGCATTGTGACATTTGTCATTTGACATCTTGGACATTTGCCATCTTGAAATTTGTCATTTTTGACATTTTTCATGGTGACACTTATCATTTTTGTCATTTAGCATTGTGACATTTGTCAGTTTTGACATTTGCCATCTTAAAATTTGTCATTTTTGACATTTTTCATGGTGACACTTTTCATTTTTGACATTTAGCATGGTGACATTTGTCATTTGACATCTTTGACATTTGCCATCTTGAAATTTGTCATTTTTGACATTTTTCACGGTGACACTTTTCATTTTTGACATTTAGCATTGTGACATTTGTCATTTGACATCTTAGACATTTGCCATCTTGAAATTTGTCATTTTTGACATTTAGCATTGTGACATTTGTCATTTGACATCTTTGACATTTGCCATCTTGAAATTTGTCATTTTTGACATTTTTCATGGTGACACTTTTCATTTTTGACATTTAGCATTGTGACATTTGTCATTTGACATCTTGGACATTTGCCATCTTGAAATTTGTCATTTTTGACATTTTTCATGGTGACACTTATCATTTTTGTCATTTAGCATTGTGACATTTGTCAGTTTTGACATTTGCCATCTTGAAATTTGTCATTTTTGACATTTTTCATGGTGACACTTTTCATTTTTGACATTTAGCATTGTGACATTTGTCATTTGACATCTTTGACATTTGCCATCTTGAAATTTGTCATTTTTGACATTTTTGATGGTGACACTTTTCATTTTTGACATTTAGCATTGTGACATTTGTCATTTGACATCTTTGACATTTGCCATCTTGAAATTTGTCATTTTTGACATTTTTCATGGTAACACTTTTCATTTTTGACATTTAGCATTGTGACATTTGTCATTTGACATCTTGGACATTTGCCATCTTGAAATTTGTCATTTTTGACATTTTTCATGGTGACATTTATCATTTTTGACATTTAGCATTGTGACATTTGTCAGTTTTGACATTTGCCATCTTGAAATTTGTCATTTTTGACATTTTTCACGGTGACACTTTTAATTTTTGACATTTAGCATTGTCATTTGACATCTTAGACATTTGCCATCTTAAAATTTGTCATTTTTGACACTTTTTATTTTTGACATTTAGCATTGTGACATTTGTCATTTGACAATTTTGACATTTGCCATCTTGAAATGTGTCATTTTTGAAATTTTTCATGGTGACACTTTTCATTTTTGACATTTAGCATTGTGACATTTGTCATTTGACATCTTGGACATTTGCCATCTTGAAATTTGTCATTTTTGAAATTTTTCATGGTGAAACTTATCATTTTTGACATTTAGCATTGTGATATTTGTCAGTTTTGACATTTGCCATCTTGAAATTTGTCATT
The DNA here is from genome assembly GCA_964028335.1 of Altica lythri. Taxonomy (NCBI): domain Eukaryota; kingdom Metazoa; phylum Arthropoda; class Insecta; order Coleoptera; family Chrysomelidae; genus Altica; species Altica lythri. The sequence goes on along the minus strand of OZ034800.1, from coordinate 7,114,909 downwards.
TTTGACATTTTTCATGGTGACACTTTTCATTTTTGACATTTAGCATTGTGACATTTGTCATTTGACATCTTTGACATTTGCCATCTTGAAATTTGTTATTTTTGACATTTTTCATGGTGACACTTTTCATTTTTGACATTTAGCATTGTGACATTTGTCATTTGACATCTTTGACATTTGCCATCTTGAAATTTGTCATTTTTGACATTTTTCATGGTGACACTTTTCATTTTTGACATTTAGCATTGTGACATTTGTCATTTGACATCTTTGACATTTGCCATCTTAAAATTTGTCATTTTTGACATTTAGCATTGTGACATTTGTCATTTGACATCTTTGATATTTGCCATCTTGAAATTTGTCATTTTTGACATTTTTCATGGTGACACTTTTCATTTTTGACATTTAGCATTGTGACATTTGTCATTTGACATCTTTGACATTTGCCATCTTGAAATTTGTCATTTTTGACATTTTACATGGTGACACTTTTCATTTTTGACATTTAGCATTGTGACATTTGTCATATTCGACATCTTTGACATTTGCCATCTTGAAATTTGTCATTTTTGACATTTTTCATGGTGACACTTTTCATTTTTGACATTTAGCATTGTGACATTTGTCATTTGACATCTTTGACATTTGCCATCTTGAAATTTGTCATTATTGACATTTTTCATGGGGAAACTTTTCATTTTTGACATTTACCATTGTGACATTTGTCATTTGACATCTTTGACATTTGCCATCTTGAAATTTGTCATTTTTGACATTTTTCATGGTGACACTTTTCATTTTTGACATTTAGCATTGTGACATTTGTCATTTGACATCTTTGACATTTTCCATCTTGAAATTTGTCATTTTTGACATTTTTCACGGTGACACTTTTCATTTTTGACATTTAGCATTGTGACATTTGTCATTTGACATCTTAGACATTTGCCATCTTGAAATTTGTCATTTTTGACATTTAGCATTGTGACATTTGTCATTTGACATCTTTGACATTTGCCATCTTGAAATTTGTCATTTTTGACATTTTTCATGGTGACACTTTTCATTTTTGACATTTAGCATTGTGACATTTGTCATTTGACATCTTGGACATTTGCCATCTTGAAATTTGTCATTTTTGACATTTTTCATGGTGACACTTATCATTTTTGTCATTTAGCATTGTGACATTTGTCAGTTTTGACATTTGCCATCTTGAAATTTGTCATTTTTGACATTTTTCATGGTGACACTTTTCATTTTTGACATTTAGCATTGTGACATTTGTCATTTGACATCTTTGACATTTGCCATCTTGAAATTTGTCATTTTTGACATTTTTGATGGTGACACTTTTCATTTTTGACATTTAGCATTGTGACATTTGTCATTTGACATCTTTGACATTTGCCATCTTGAAATTTGTCATTTTTGACATTTTTCATGGTGACACTTTTCATTTTTGACATTTAGCATTGTGACATTTGTCATTTGACATCTTTGACATTTGCCATCTTGAAATTTGTCATTTTTGACATTTTTCATGGTGACACTTTTCATTTTTGACATTTAGCATTGTGACATTTGTCATTTGACATCTTTGACATTTGCCATCTTGAAATTTGTTATTTTTGACATTTTTCATGGTGACACTTTTCATTTTTGACATTTAGCATTGTGACATTTGTCATTTGACATCTTTGACATTTGCCATCTTGAAATTTGTCATTTTTGACATTTTTCTTGGTGACACTTTTCATTTTTGACATTTAGCATTGTGACATTTGTCATTTGACATCTTTGACATTTGCCATCTTGAAATTTGTCATTTTTGACATTTAGCATTGTGACATTTGTTATTTGACATCTTGGACATTTGCCATCTTGAAATTTGTCATTTTTGACATTTTTCATGGTGACACTTATCATTTTTGACACTTAGCATTGTGATATTTGTCAGTTTTGACATTTGCCATCTTGAAATTTGTCATTTTTGACATTTTTCATGGTGACACTTTTCATTTTTGACATTTAGCATTGTGACATTTGTCATATTCGACATCTTTGACATTTGCCATCTTGAAATTTGTCATTTTTGACATTTTTCATGGTGACACTTTTCATTTTTGACATTTAGCATTGTGACATTTGTCATTTGACATCTTTGACATTTGCCATCTTGAAATTTGTCATTATTGACATTTTTCATGGGGACACTTTTCATTTTTGACATTTAGCATTGTGACATTTGTCATTTGACATCTTTGACATTTGCCATCTTAAAATTTGTCATTTTTGACATTTTTCATGGTGACACTTTTCATTTTTGACATTTAGCATTGTGACATTTGTCATTTGACATCTTTGACATTTGCCATCTTGAAATTTGTCATTTTTGACATTTTTCACGGTGACACTTTTCATTTTTGACATTTAGCATTGTGACATTTGTCATTTGACATCTTAGACATTTGCCATCTTGAAATTTGTCATTTTTGACACTTTTCATTTTTGACATTTAGCATTGTGACATTTGTCATTTGACATCTTTGACATTTGCCATCTTGAAATTTGTCATTTTTGACATTTTTCATGGTGACACTTTTCATTTTTGATATTTAGCATTGTGACATTTGTCATTTGACATCTTGGACATTTGCCATCTTGAAATTTGTCATTTTTGACATTTTTCATGGTGACACTTATCATTTTTGTCATTTAGCATTGTGACATTTGTCAGTTTTGACATTTGCCATCTTAAAATTTGTCATTTTTGACATTTTTCATGGTGACACTTTTCATTTTTGACATTTAGCATGGTGACATTTGTCATTTGACATCTTTGACATTTGCCATCTTGAAATTTGTCATTTTTGACATTTTTCACGGTGACACTTTTCATTTTTGACATTTAGCATTGTGACATTTGTCATTTGACATCTTAGACATTTGCCATCTTGAAATTTGTCATTTTTGACATTTAGCATTGTGACATTTGTCATTTGACATCTTTGACATTTGCCATCTTGAAATTTGTCATTTTTGACATTTTTCATGGTGACACTTTTCATTTTTGACATTTAGCATTGTGACATTTGTCATTTGACATCTTGGACATTTGCCATCTTGAAATTTGTCATTTTTGACATTTTTCATGGTGACACTTATCATTTTTGTCATTTAGCATTGTGACATTTGTCAGTTTTGACATTTGCCATCTTGAAATTTGTCATTTTTGACATTTTTCATGGTGACACTTTTCATTTTTGACATTTAGCATTGTGACATTTGTCATTTGACATCTTTGACATTTGCCATCTTGAAATTTGTCATTTTTGACATTTTTGATGGTGACACTTTTCATTTTTGACATTTAGCATTGTGACATTTGTCATTTGACATCTTTGACATTTGCCATCTTGAAATTTGTCATTTTTGACATTTTTCATGGTGACACTTTTCATTTTTGACATTTAGCATTGTGACATTTGTCATTTGACATCTTTGACATTTGCCATCTTGAAATTTGTCATTTTTGACATTTTTCATGGTGACACTTTTCATTTTTGACATTTAGCATTGTGACATTTGTCATTTGACATCTTTGACATTTGCCATCTTGAAATTTGTTATTTTTGACATTTTTCATGGTGACACTTTTCATTTTTGACATTTAGCATTGTGACATTTGTCATTTGACATCTTTGACATTTGCCATCTTGAAATTTGTCATTTTTGACATTTTTCTTGGTGACACTTTTCATTTTTGACATTTAGCATTGTGACATTTGTCATTTGACATCTTTGACATTTGCCATCTTGAAATTTGTCATTTTTGACATTTAGCATTGTGACATTTGTTATTTGACATCTTGGACATTTGCCATCTTGAAATTTGTCATTTTTGACATTTTTCATGGTGACACTTATCATTTTTGACACTTAGCATTGTGATATTTGTCAGTTTTGACATTTGCCATCTTGAAATTTGTCATTTTTGACATTTTTCATGGTGACACTTTTCATTTTTGACATTTAGCATTGTGACATTTGTCATATTCGACATCTTTGACATTTGCCATCTTGAAATTTGTCATTTTTGACATTTTTCATGGTGACACTTTTCATTTTTGACATTTAGCATTGTGACATTTGTCATTTGACATCTTTGACATTTGCCATCTTGAAATTTGTCATTATTGACATTTTTCATGGGGACACTTTTCATTTTTGACATTTAGCATTGTGACATTTGTCATTTGACATCTTTGACATTTGCCATCTTAAAATTTGTCATTTTTGACATTTTTCATGGTGACACTTTTCATTTTTGACATTTAGCATTGTGACATTTGTCATTTGACATCTTTGACATTTGCCATCTTGAAATTTGTCATTTTTGACATTTTTCACGGTGACACTTTTCATTTTTGACATTTAGCATTGTGACATTTGTCATTTGACATCTTAGACATTTGCCATCTTGAAATTTGTCATTTTTGACACTTTTCATTTTTGACATTTAGCATTGTGACATTTGTCATTTGACATCTTTGACATTTGCCATCTTGAAATTTGTCATTTTTGACATTTTTCATGGTGACACTTTTCATTTTTGATATTTAGCATTGTGACATTTGTCATTTGACATCTTGGACATTTGCCATCTTGAAATTTGTCATTTTTGACATTTTTCATGGTGACACTTATCATTTTTGTCATTTAGCATTGTGACATTTGTCAGTTTTGACATTTGCCATCTTAAAATTTGTCATTTTTGACATTTTTCATGGTGACACTTTTCATTTTTGACATTTAGCATGGTGACATTTGTCATTTGACATCTTTGACATTTGCCATCTTGAAATTTGTCATTTTTGACATTTTTCATGGTGACACTTTTCATTTTGACATTTAGCATTGTGACATTTGTCATTTGACATCTTTGACATTTGCCATCTTTAAATTTGTCATTTTTGACATTTTTCATGGTGACACTTTTCATTTTTGACATTTAGCATTGTGACATTTGTCATTTGACATCTTTGACATTTGCCATCTTGAAATTTGTCATTTTTGACATTTTTCATGGTGACACTTTTCATTTTTGACATTTAGCATTGTGACATTTGTCATTTGACATCTTTGACATTTGCCATCTTGAAATTTGTTATTTTTGACATTTTTCATGGTGACACTTTTCATTTTTGACATTTAGCATTGTGACATTTGTCATTTGACATCTTTGACATTTGCCATCTTGAAATTTGTCATTTTTGACATTTTTCATGGTGACACTTTTCATTTTTGACATTTAGAATTGTGACATTTGTCATTTGACATCTTTGACATTTGCCATCTTAAAATTTGTCATTTTTGACATTTAGCATTGTGACATTTGTCATTTGACATCTTGGACATTTGCCATCTTGAAATTTGTCATTTTTGACATTTTTCATGGTGACACTTATCATTTTTGACATTTAGCATTGTGATATTGGTCAGTTTTGACATTTGCCATCTTGAAATTTGTCATTTTTGACATTTTTCATGGTGACACTTTTCATTTTTGACATTTAGCATTGTGACATTTGTCATTTGACATCTTTGACATTTGCCATCTTGAAATTTGTTATTTTTGACATTTTTCACGGTGAGACTTTTCATTTTTGACATTAAGCATTGTGACATTTGTCATTTGACATCTTTGACATTTGCCATCTTGAAATTTGTCATTTTTGACATTTTTCATGGTGACACTTTTTATTTTTGACATTTAGCATTGTGACATTTGTCATTTGACATCTTTGACATTTGCCATCTTAAAATTTGTTATTTTTGACATTTTTCATGGTGACACTTTTCATTTTGGACATTTAGCATTGTGACATTTGTCATTTGACATCTTTGACATTTGCCATCTTAAAATTTGTCATTTTTGACATTTTTCATGGTGACACTTTTCATTTTTGACATTTAGCATTGTGACGTTTGTCATTTGACATCTTTGACATTTGCCATCTTGAAATTTGTCATTTAGCATTGTGACATTTGTCATTTGACATCTTGGACATTTGCCATCTTGAAATTTGTCATTTTTGACATTTTTCATGGTGACACTTTTCATTTTTGACATTTAGCATTGTGACGTTTGTCATTTGACATCTTTGACATTTGCCATCTTGAAATTTGTCATTTTTGACATTTAGCATTGTGACATTTGTCATTTGACATCTTGGACATTTGCCATCTTGAAATTTGTCATTTTTGACATTTTTCATGGTGACACTTTTCATTTTTGACATTTAGCATTGTGACATTTGTCATTTGACATCTTGGACATTTGCCATCTTGAAATTTGTCATTTTTGACATTTAGCATTGTGACATTTGTCATTTGACATCTTTGATATTTGCCATCTTGAAATTTGTCATTTTTGACATTTTTCATGGTGACACTTTTCATTTTTGACATTTAGCATTGTGACATTTGTCATTTGACATCTTTGACATTTGCCATCTTAAAATTTGTCATTTTTGACATTTTTCATGGTGACACTTTTCATTTTTGACATTTAGCATTGTGACATTTGTCATTTGACATCTTTGACATTTGCCATCTTGAAATTTGTTATTTTTGACATTTTTCATGGTGACACTTTTCATTTTTGACATTTAGCATTGTGACATTTGTCATTTGACATCTTTGACATTCGCCATCTTGAAATTTGTCATTTTTGACATTTTTCATGGTGACACTTTTCATTTTTGACATTTATCTTTGTGACATTTGTCATTTGACATCTTTGACATTTGCCATCTTGAAATTTGTCATTTTTGACATTTAGCATTGTGACATTTGTCATTTGACATCTTGGACATTTGCCATCTGGAAATTTGTCATTTTTGACATTTTTCATGGTGACACTTATCATTTTTGACATTTAGCATTGTGACATTTGTCAGTTTTGACATTTGCCATCTTGAAATTTGTCATTTTTGACATTTTTCGTGGTGACACTTTTCATTTTTGACATTTAGGATTGTGACATTTGTCATTTGACATCTTTGATATTTGCCATCTTGAAATTTGTTATTTTTGACATTTTTCATGGTGACACTTTTTATTTTTGACATTTAGCATTGTGACATTTGTCATTTGACATCTTTGACATTTTCCATCTTGAAATTTGTCATTTTTGACATTTTTCATGGTGACACTTTTCATTTTTGACATTTAGCATTGTGACATTTGTCATTTGACATCTTTGACATTTGCCATCTTGAAATTTGTTATTTTTGACATTTTTCATGGTGACACTTTTCATTTTTGACATTTAGCATTGTGACATTTGTCATTTGACATCTTTGACATTTGCCATCTTGAAATTTGTCATTTTTGACATTTTTCACGGTGACACTTTGCATTTTTGACATTTAGCATTGTGACATTTGTCATTTGACATCTTAGACATTTGCCATCTTGAAATTTGTCATTTTTGACACTTTTCATTTTTGACATTTAGCATTGTGACATTTGTCATTTGACATCTTTGACATTTGCCATCTTGAAATTTGTCATTTTTGACACTTTTCATTTTTGACATTTAGCATTGTGACATTTGTCATTTGACATCTTTGACATTTGCCATCTTGAAATTTGTCATTTTTGACATTTTTCATGGTGACACTTTTTATTTTTGACATTTAGCATTGTGACATTTGTCATTTGACATCTTGGACATTTGCCATCTTGAAATTTGTCATTTTTGACATTTTTCATGGTGACACTTATCATTTTTGACATTTAGCTTTGTGACATTTGTCAGTTTTGACATTTGCCATCTTGAAATTTGTCATTTTTGACATTTTTCATAGTGACACTTTTCATTTTTGACATTTAGCATTGTGACATTTGTCATTTGACATCTTTGACATTTGCCATCTTGAAATTTGTCATTTTTGACATTTTTCATGGTGACACTTTTCATTTTTGACATTTAGCATTGTGACATTTGTCATTTGACATCTTTGACATTTGCCATCTTGAAATTTGTCATTTTTGACATTTTTCATGGTGACACTTTTTATTTTTGACATTTAGCATTGTGACATTTGTCATTTGACATCTTTGACATTTGCCATCTTGAAATTTGTCATTTTTGACATTTTTCATGGTGACACTTTTCATTTTTGACATTTAGCATTGTGACATTTGTCATTTGACATCTTTGACATTTGCCATCTTGAAATTTGTTATTTTTGACATTTTTCATGGTGACACTTTTCATTTTTGACATTTAGCATTGTGACATTTGTCATTTGACATCTTTGACATTTGCCATCTTGAAATTTGTCATTTTTGACATTTTTCATGGTGACACTTATCATTTTTGACATTTAGCATTGTGACATTTGTCAGTTTTGACATCTTTGATATTTGCCATCTTGAAATTTGTTATTTTTGACATTTTTCATGGTGACACTTTTCATTTTTGACATTTAGCATTGTGACATTTGTCATTTGACATCTTTGACATTTGCCATCTTGAAATTTGTCATTTTTGACATTTTTCATGGTGACACTTTACATTTTTGACATTTAGCATTGTGACATTTGTCATTTGACATCTTTGACATTTGCCATCTTGAAATTTGTTATTTTTGACATTTTTCATGGTGACACTTTTCATTTTTGACATTTAGCATTGTGACATTTGTCATTTGACATCTTTGATATTTGCCATCTTGAAATTTGTCTTTTTTGACATTTTTTATGGTGACACTTTTCATTTTTGACATTTAGCATTGTGACATTTGTCATTTGACATCTTTGACATTTGCCATCTTGAAATTTGTCATTTTTGACATTTTTCACGGTGACACTTTGCATTTTTGACATTTAGCATTGTGACATTTGTCATTTGACATCTTAGACATTTGCCATCTTGAAATTTGTCATTTTTGACACTTTTCATTTTTGACATTTAGCATTGTGACATTTGTCATTTGACATCTTTGACATTTGCCATCTTGAAATTTGTCATTTTTGACATTTTTCATGGTGACACTTTTTATTTTTGACATTTAGCATTGTGACATTTGTCATTTGACATCTTGGACATTTGCCATCTTGAAATTTGTCATTTTTGACATTTTTCATGGTGACACTTATCATTTTTGACATTTAGCTTTGTGACATTTGTCAGTTTTGACATTTGCCATCTTGAAATTTGTCATTTTTGACATTTTTCATAGTGACACTTTTCATTTTTGACATTTATCATTGTGACATTTGTCATATTCGACATCTTTGACATTTGCCATCTTGAAATTTGTCATTTTTGACATTTTTCATGGTGACACTTTTCATTTTTGACATTTAGCATTGTGACATTTGTCATTTGACATCTATGACATTTGTCATCTTGAAATTTGTCATTTTTGACATTTTTCATGGTGACACTTTTCATTTTTGACATTTAGCATTGTGACATTTGTCATTTGACATCTTTGACATTTGCCATCTTGAAATTTGTCATTTTTGACATTTTTCATGGTGACACTTTTCATTTTTGACATTTAGCATTGTGACATTTGTCATTTGACATCTTTGACATTTGCCATCTTGAAATTTGTTATTTTTGACATTTTTCATAGTGACACTTTTCATTTTTGACATTTAGCATTGTGACATTTGTCATTTGACATCTTTGACATTTGCCATCTTGAAATTTGTCATTTTTGACATTTAGCATTGTGACATTTGTCATTTGACATCTTGGACATTTGCCATCTGGAAATTTGTCATTTTTGACATTTTTCATGGTGACACTTATCATTTTTGACATTTAGCATTGTGACATTTGTCAGTTTTGACATTTGCCATCTTGAAATTTGTCATTTTTGACATTTTTCGTGGTGACACTTTTCATTTTTGACATTTAGGATTGTGACATTTGTCATTTGACATCTTTGATATTTGCCATCTTGAAATTTGTTATTTTTGACATTTTTCATGGTGACACTTTTTATTTTTGACATTTAGCATTGTGACATTTGTCATTTGACATCTTTGACATTTTCCATCTTGAAATTTGTCATTTTTGACATTTTTCATGGTGACACTTTTCATTTTTGACATTTAGCATTGTGACATTTGTCATTTGACATCTTTGACATTTGCCATCTTGAAATTTGTTATTTTTGACATTTTTCATGGTGACACTTTTCATTTTTGACATTTAGCATTGTGACATTTGTCATTTGACATCTTTGACATTTGCCATCTTGAAATTTGTCATTTTTGACATTTTTCACGGTGACACTTTGCATTTTTGACATTTAGCATTGTGACATTTGTCATTTGACATCTTAGACATTTGCCATCTTGAAATTTGTCATTTTTGACACTTTTCATTTTTGACATTTAGCATTGTGACATTTGTCATTTGACATCTTTGACATTTGCCATCTTGAAATTTGTCATTTTTCATGGTGACACTTTTTATTTTTGACATTTAGCATTGTGACATTTGTCATTTGACATCTTGGACATTTGCCATCTTGAAATTTGTCATTTTTGACATTTTTCATGGTGACACTTATCATTTTTGACATTTAGCTTTGTGACATTTGTCAGTTTTGACATTTGCCATCTTGAAATTTGTCATTTTTGACATTTTTCATAGTGACACTTTTCATTTTTGACATTTAGCATTGTGACATTTGTCATTTGACATCTTTGACATTTGCCATCTTGAAATTTGTCATTTTTGACATTTTTCATGGTGACACTTTTCATTTTTGACATTTAGCATTGTGACATTTGTCATTTGACATCTTTGACATTTGCCATCTTGAAATTTGTCATTTTTGACATTTTTCATGGTGACACTTTTTATTTTTGACATTTAGCATTGTGACATTTGTCATTTGACATCTTTGACATTTGCCATCTTGAAATTTGTCATTTTTGACATTTTTCATGGTGACACTTTTCATTTTTGACATTTAGCATTGTGACATTTGTCGTTTGACATCTTTGACATTTGCCATCTTGAAATTTGTTATTTTTGACATTTTTCATGGTGACACTTTTCATTTTTGACATTTAGCATTGTGACATTTGTCATTTGACATCTTTGACATTTGCCATCTTGAAATTTGTCATTTTTGACATTTTTCGTGGTGACACTTTTCATTTTTGACATTTATCTTTGTGACATTTGTCATTTGACATCTTTGACATTTGCCATCTTGAAATTTGTCATTTTTGACATTTAGCATTGTGACATTTGTCATTTGACATCTTGGACATTTGCCATCTGGAAATTTGTCATTTTTGACATTTTTCATGGTGACACTTATCATTTTTGACATTTAGCATTGTGACATTTGTCAGTTTTGACATTTGCCATCTTGAAATTTGTCATTTTTGACATTTTTCGTGGTGACACTTTTCATTTTTGACTTTTAGGATTATGACATTTGTCATTTGACATCTTTGATATTTGCCATCTTGAAATTTGTTATTTTTGACATTTTTCATGGTGACACTTTTTATTTTTGACATTTAGCATTGTGACATTTGTCATTTGACATCTTTGACATTTTCCATCTTGAAATTTGTCATTTTTGACATTTTTCATGGTGACACTTTTCATTTTTGACATTTAGCATTGTGACATTTGTCATTTGACATCTTTGACATTTGCCATCTTGAAATTTGTTATTTTTGACATTTTTCATGGTGACACTTTTCATTTTTGACATTTAGCATTGTGACATTTGTCATTTGACATCTTTGACATTTGCCATCTTGAAATTTGTCATTTTTGACATTTTTCATGGTGAGACTTTTCATTTTTGACATTTAGCATTGTGACATTTGTCATTTGACATCTTTGACATTTGCTATCTTAAAATTTGTCATTTTTGACATTTAGCATTGTGACATTTGTCATTTGACATCTTTGATATTTGCCATCTTGAAATTTGTCATTTTTGACATTTAGCATTGTGACATTTGTCATTTGACATCTTGGACATTTGCTATCTTGAAATTTGTCATTTTTGACATTTTTCATGGTGACACTTATCATTTTTGACATTTAGCATTGTGACATTTGTCATTTGACATCTTTGATATTTGCCATCTTGAAATTTGTCATTTTTGACATTTTTCATGGTGACACTTTTCATTTTTGACATTTAGCATTGTGACATTTGTCATTTGACATCTTTGACATTTGCCATCTTGAAATTTGTCATTTTTGACATTTTTCATGGTGACACTTTTCATTTTTTTGACATTTAGCATTGTGACATTTGTCATTTGACATCTTTGACATTTGCCATCTTGAAATTTGTCATTTTTGACATTTAGCATTGTGACATTTGTCATTTGACATCTTGGACATTTGCCATCTTGAAATTTGTCATTTTTGACATTTTTCATGGTGACACTTATCATTTTTGACATTTAGCATTGTGACATTTGTCATTTGACATCTTTGACATTTGCCATCTTGAAATTTGTCATTTTTGACATTTAGCATTGTGACATTTGTCATTTGACATCTTTGACATTTGCCATCTTGAAATTTGTTATTTTTGACATTTTTCATGGTGACACTTTTCATTTTTGACATTTAGCATTGTGACATTTGTCATTTGACATCTTTGACATTTGCCATCTTGAAATTTGTCATTTTTGACATTTTTCATGGTGACACTTTTCATTTTTGACATTTAGCATTGTGACATTTGTCATTTGACATCTTTGACATTTGCCATCTTGAAATTTGTCATTTTTGACATTTAGCATTGTGACATTTGTCATTTGACATCTTTGATATTTGCCATCTTGAAATTTGTCATTTTTGACATTTTTCATGGTGACACTTTTCATTTTTGACATTTAGCATTGTGACATTTGTCATTTGACATCTTTGACATTTGCCATCTTGAAATTTGTCATTTTTGACATTTTTCATGGTGACACTTTTCATTTTTGACATTTAGCATTGTGACATTTGTCATATTCGACATCTTTGACATTTGCCATCTTGAAATTTGTCATTTTTGACATTTTTCATGGTGACACTTTTCATTTTTGACATTTAGCATTGTGACATTTGTCCTTTGACATCTTTGACATTTGCCATCTTGAAATTTGTCATTATTGACATTTTTCATGGGGACACTTTTCATTTTTGACATTTAGCATTGTGACATTTGTCATTTGACATCTTTAACATTTGCCATCTTGAAATTTGTCATTTTTGACATTTTTCATGGTGACACTTTTCATTTTTGACATGTAGCATTGTGACATTTGTCATTTGACATCTTTGACATTTGCCATCTTGAAATTTGTCATTTTTGATATTTTTCACGGTGACACTTTTCATTTTTGACATTTAGCATTGTGACATTTGTCATTTGACATCTTAGACATTTGCCATCTTCAAATTTGTCATTTTTGACACTTTTTATTTTTGACATTTAGCATTGTGACATTTGTCATTTGACATCTTTGACATTTGCCATCTTGAAATTTGTCATTTTTGACATTTTTCATGGTGACACTTTTCATTTTTGACATTTAGCATTGTGACATTTGTCATTTGACATCTTGGACATTTGCCATCTTGAAATTTGTCATTTTTGACATTTTTCATGGTGACACTTATCATTTGTGACATTAAGCATTGTGACATTTGTCATTTGACATGTTTGACATTTGCCATCTTGAAATTTGTCATTTTTGACATTTTTCATGGTGACACTTTTCATTTTTGACATTTAGTATTGTGACATTTGTCATTTGACATCTTTTACATTTGCCATCTTGAAATTTGTTATTTTTGACATTTAGCATTGTGACATTTGTCATTTGACATCTTGGACATTTGCCATCTTGAAATTTGTCATTTTTGACATTTTTCATGGTGACACTTATCATTTTTGACATTTAGCATTGTGACATTTGTCAGTTTTGACATTTGCCATCTTGAAATTTGTCATTTTTGACATTTTTCGTGGTGACACTTTTCATTTTTGACATTTAGGATTGTAACATTTGTCATTTGACATCTTTGACATTTGCCATCTTGAAATTTGTTATTTTTGACATTTTTCATGGTGACACTTTTCATTTTTGACATTTAGCATTGTGACATTTGTCATTTGACATCTTTGACATTTTCCATCTTAAAATTTGTCATTTTTGACATTTTTCATGGTGACACTTTTCATTTTTGACATTTAGCATTGTGACATTTGTCATTTGACATCTTTGACATTTGCCATCTTGAAATTTGTTATTTTTGACATTTTTCATGGTGACACTTTTCATTTTTGACATTTAGCATTGTGACATTTGTCATTTGACATCTTTGACATTTGCCATCTTGAAATTTGTCATTTTTGACATTTTTCATGGTGAGACTTTTCATTTTTGACATTTAGCATTGTGACATTTGTCATTTGACATCTTTGACATTTGCTATCTTAAAATTTGTCATTTTTGACATTTAGCATTGTGACATTTGTCATTTGACATCTTTGATATTTGCCATCTTGAAATTTGTCATTTTTGACATTTTTCATGGTGACACTTTTCATTTTTGACATTTAGCATTGTGACATTTGTCCTTTGACATCTTTGACATTTGCCATCTTGAAATTTGTCATTATTGACATTTTTCATGGGGACACTTTTCATTTTTGACATTTAGCATTGTGACATTTGTCATTTGACATCTTTGACATTTGCCATCTTGAAATTTGTCATTTTTGACATTTTTCATGGTGACACTTTTCATTTTTGACATGTAGCATTGTGACATTTGTCATTTGACATCTTTGACATTTGCCATCTTGAAATTTGTCATTTTTGACATTTTTCACGGTGACACTTTTCATTTTTGACATTTAGCATTGTGACATTTGTTATTTGACATCTTAGACATTTGCCATCTTCAAATTTGTCATTTTTGACACTTTTTATTTTTGACATTTAGCATTGTGACATTTGTCATTTGACATCTTTGACATTTGCCATCTTGAAATTTGTCATTTTTGACATTTTTCATGGTGACACTTTTCATTTTTGACATTTAGCATTGTGACATTTGTCATTTGACATCTTGGACATTTGCCATCTTGAAATTTGTCATTTTTGACATTTTTCATGGTGACACTTATCATTTCTGACATTAAGCATTGTGACATTTGTCATTTGACATGTTTGACATTTGCCATCTTGAAATTTGTCATTTTTGACATTTTTCATGGTGACACTTTTCATTTTTGACATTTAGTATTGTGACATTTGTCATTTGACATCTTTTACATTTGCCATCTTGAAATTTGTTATTTTTGACATTTAGCATTGTGACATTTGTCATTTGACATCTTGGACATTTGCCATCTTGAAATTTGTCATTTTTGACATTTTTCATGGTGACACTTATCATTTTTGACATTTAGCATTGTGACATTTGTCAGTTTTGACATTTGCCATCTTGAAATTTGTCATTTTTGACATTTTTCGTGGTGACACTTTTCATTTTTGACATTTAGGATTGTAACATTTGTCATTTGACATCTTTGACATTTGCCATCTTGAAATTTGTTATTTTTGACATTTTTCATGGTGACATTTTTCATTTTTGACATTTAGCATTGTGACATTTGTCATTTGACATCTTTGACATTTTCCATCTTAAAATTTGTCATTTTTGACATTTTTCATGGTGACACTTTTCATTTTTGACATTTAGCATTGTGACATTTGTCATTTGACATCTTTGACATTTGCCATCTTGAAATTTGTTATTTTTGACATTTTTCATGGTGACACTTTTCATTTTTGACATTTAGCATTGTGACATTTGTCATTTGACATCTTTGACATTTGCCATCTTGAAATTTGTCATTTTTGACATTTTTCATGGTGAGACTTTTCATTTTTGACATTTAGCATTGTGACATTTGTCATTTGACATCTTTGACATTTGCTATCTTAAAATTTGTCATTTTTGACATTTAGCATTGTGACATTTGTCATTTGACATCTTTGATATTTGCCATCTTGAAATTTGTCATTTTTGACATTTAGCATTGTGACATTTGTCATTTGACATCTTGGACATTTGCCATCTTGAAATTTGTCATTTTTGACATTTTTCATGGTGACACTTATCATTTTTGACATTTAGCATTGTGACATTTGTCATTTGACATCTTTGATATTTGCCATCTTGAAATTTGTCATTTTTGACATTTTTCATGGTTACACTTTTCATTTTTGACATTTAGCATTGTGACATTTGTCATTTGACATCTTTGACATTTGCCATCTTGAAATTTGTCATTTTTGACATTTTTCATGGTGACACTTTTCATTTTTGACATTTAGCATTGTGACATTTGTCATTTGACATCTTTGACATTTGCCATCTTGAAATTTGTCATTTTTGACATTTAGCATTGTGACATTTGTCATTTGACATCTTGGACATTTGCCATCTTGAAATTTGTCATTTTTGACATTTTTCATGGTGACACTTATCATTTTTGACATTTAGCATTGTGACATTTGTCATTTGACATCTTTGACATTTGCCATCTTGAAATTTGTCATTTTTGACATTTAGCATTGTGACATTTGTCATTTGACATCTTTGACATTTGCCATCTTGAAATTTGTTATTTTTGACATTTTTCATGGTGACACTTTTCATTTTTGACATTTAGCATTGTGACATTTGTCATTTGACATCTTTGACATTTGCCATCTTGAAATTTGTCATTTTTGACATTTTTCATGGTGACACTTTTCATTTTTGACATTTAGCATTGTGACATTTGTCATTTGACATCTTTGACATTTGCCATTTTGAAATTTGTCATTTTTGACATTTAGCATTGTGACATTTGTCATTTGACATCTTTGATATTTGCCATCTTGAAATTTGTCATTTTTGACATTTTTCATGGTGACACTTTTCATTTTTGACATTTAGCATTGTGACATTTGACATCTTTGACATTTGCCATCTTGAAATTTGTCACTTTTGACATTTTTCATGGTGACACTTTTCATTTTTGACATTTAGCATTGTGACATTTGTCCTTTGACATCTTTGACATTTGCCATCTTGAAATTTGTCATTATTGACATTTTTCATGGGGACACTTTTCATTTTTGACATTTAGCATTGTTACATTTGTCATTTGACATCTTTGACATTTGCCATCTTGAAATTTGTCATTTTTGACATTTTTCATGGTGACACTTTTCATTTTTGACATTTAGCATTGTGACATTTGTCATTTGACATCTTTGACATTTGCCATCTTGAAATTTGTCATTTTTGACATTTTTCACGGTGACACTTTTCATTTTTGACATTTAGCATTGTGACATTTGTCATTTGACATTTTAGACATTTGCCATCTTTAAATTTGTTATTTTTGACACTTTTTATTTTTGACATTTAGCATTGTGACATTTGTCATTTGACATCTTTGACATTTGTCATCTTGAAATTTGTCATTTTTGACATTTTTCATGGTGACACTTTTCATTTGTGACATTTAGCATTGTGACATTTGTCATTTGACATCTTAGACATTTGCCATCTTCAAATTTGTCATTTTTGACACTTTTTATTTTTGACATTTAGCATTGTGACATTTGTCATTTGACATCTTTGACATTTGCCATCTTGAAATTTGTCATTTTTGACATTTTTCATGGTGACACTTTTCATTTTTGACATTTAGCATTGTGACATTTGTCATTTGACATCTTGGACATTTGCCATCTTGAAATTTGTCATTTTTGACATTTTTCATGGTGACACTTTTCATTTTTGACATTTAGTATTGTGACATTTGTCATTTGACATCTTTGACATTTGCCATCTTGAAATTTGTTATTTTTGACATTTAGCATTGTGACATTTGTCATTTGACATCTTGGACATTTGCCATCTTGAAATTTGTCATTTTTGACATCTTTCATGGTGACACTTATCATTTTTGACATTTAGCATTGTGACATTTGTCAGTTTTGACATTTGCCATCTTGAAATTTGTCATTTTTGACATTTTTCGTGGTGACACTTTATATTTTTGACATTTAGGATTGTGACATTTGTCATTTGACATCTTTGACATTTGCCATCTTGAAATTTGTTATTTTTGACATTTTTCATGGTGACACTTTTCATTTTTGACATTTAGCATTGTGACATTTGTCATTTGACATCTTTGACATTTTCCATCTTGAAATTTGTCATTTTTGACATTTTTCATGGTGACACTTTTCATTTTTGACATTTAGCATTGTGACATTTGTCATTTGACATCTTTGACATTTGCCATCTTGAAATTTGTTATTTTTGACATTTTTCATGGTGACACTTTTCATTTTTGACATTTAGCATTGTGACATTTGTCATTTGACATCTTTGACATTTGCCATCTTGAAATTTGTCATTTTTGACATTTTTCATGGTGAGACTTTTCATTTTTGACATTTAGCATTGTGACATTTGTCATTTGACATCTTTGACATTTGCTATCTTAAAATTTGTCATTTTTGACATTTAGCATTGTGACATTTGTCATTTGACATCTTTGATATTTGCCATCTTGAAATTTGTCATTTTTGACATTTAGCATTGTGACATTTGTCATTTGACATCTTGGACATTTGCCATCTTGAAATTTGTCATTTTTGACATTTTTCATGGTGACACTTATCATTTTTGACATTTAGCATTGTGACATTTGTCATTTGACATCTTTGATATTTGCCATCTTGAAATTTGTCATTTTTGACATTTTTCATGGTGACACTTTTTATTTTTGACATTTAGCATTGTGACATTTGTCATTTGACATCTTTGACATTTGCCATCTTGAAATTTGTCATTTTTGACATTTTTCATGGTGACACTTTTCATTTTTGACATTTAGCATTGTGACAGTTGTCATTTGACATTTGCCATCTTAAAATTTGTCATTTTTGACATTTAGCATTGTGACATTTGTCATTTGACATCTTTGACATTTGCCATCTTGAAATTTGTTATTTTTGACATTTTTCATGGTGACACTTTTCATTTTTGACATTTAGCATTGTGACATTTGTCATTTGACATCTTTGACATTTGCCATCTTGAAATTTGTCATTTTTGACATTTTTCATGGTGACACTTTTCATTTTTGACATTTAGCATTGTGACATTTGTCATTTGACATCTTTGACATTTGCCATCTTGAAATTTGTCATTTTTGACATTTAGCATTGTGACATTTGTCATTTGACATCTTTGATATTTGCCATCTTGAAATGTGTCATTTTTGACATTTTCATGGTGACACTTTTTATTTTTGACATTTAGCATTGTGACATTTGTCATTTGACATCTTTGACATTTGCCATCTTGAAATTTGTCATTTTTGACATTTTTCATGGTGACACTTTTCATTTTTGACATTTAGCATTGTGACATTTGTCATATTCGACATCTTTGACATTTGCCATCTTGAAATTTGTCATTTTTGACATTTTTCATGGTGACACTTTTCATTTTTGACATTTAGCATTGTGACATTTGTCCTTTGACATCTTTGACATTTGCCATCTTGAAATTTGTCATTATTGACATTTTTCATGGGGACACTTTTCATTTTTGACATTTAGCATTGTGACATTTGTCATTTGACATCTTTGACATTTGCCATCTTGAAATTTGTCATTTTTGACATTTTTCATGGTGACACTTTTCATTTTTGACATTTAGCATTGTGACATTTGTCATTTGACATCTTTGACATTTGCCATCTTGAAATTTGTCATTTTTGACATTTTTCACGGTGACACTTTTCATTTTTGACATTTAGCATTGTGACATTTGTCATTTGACATCTTAGACATTTGCCATCTTCAAATTTGTCATTTTTGACACTTTTTATTTTTGACATTTAGCATTGTGACATTTGTCATTTGACATCTTTGACATTTGCCATCTTGAAATTTGTCATTTTTGACATTTTTCATGGTGACACTTTTCATTTTTGACATTTAGCATTGTGACATTTGTCATTTGACATCTTGGACATTTGCCATCTTGAAATTTGTCATTTTTGACATTTTTCATGGTGACACTTATCATTTGTGACATTAAGCATTGTGACATTTGTCATTTGACATCTTTGACATTTGCCATCTTGAAATTTGTCATTTTTGACATTTTTCATGGTGACACTTTTCATTTTTGACATTTAGTATTGTGACATTTGTCATTTGACATCTTTGACATTTGCCATCTTGAAATTTGTTATTTTTGACATTTTTCATGGTGACACTTTTCATTTTTGACATTTAGCATTGTGACATTTGTCATTTGACATCTTTGACATTTGCCATCTTGAAATTTGTCATTTTTGACATTTTTCATGGTGACACTTTTCATTTTTGACATTTAGCATTGTGACATTTGTCATTTGACATCTTTGACATTTGCCATCTTGAAATTTGTCATTTTTGATATTTAGCATTGTGACATTTGTCATTTGACATCTTGGACATTTGCCATCTTGAAATTTGTCATTTTTGACATTTTTTGTGGTGACACTTATCATTTTTGACATTTAGCATTGTGACATTTGTCAGTTTTAACATTTGCCATCTTGAAATTTGTCATTTTTGACATTTTTCATGGTGACACTTTTCATTTTTGACATTTAGCATTGTGACATTTGTCATTTGACATCTTTGACATTTGCCATCTTGAAATTTGTTATTTTTAACATTTTTCATGGTAACACTTTTCATTTTTGACATTTAGCATTGTGACATTTGTCATATGACATCTTTGACATTTGCCATCTTGAAATTTGTCATTTTTGACATTTTTCATGGTGACACTTTTCATTTTTGACATTTGGCATTGTGACATTTGTCATTTGACATCTTTGACATTTGCCATCTTGAAATTTGTTATTTTTGACATTTTTCATGGTGACACTTTTCATTTTTGACATTTAGCATTGTGACATTTGTCATTTGACATCTTTGACATTTGCCATCTTGAAATTTTTCATTTTTGACATTTTTCATGGTGACACTTTTCATTTTTGACATTTAGCATTGTGACATTTGTCATTTGACATCTTTGACATTTGCCATCTTGAAATTTGTCATTTTTGACATTTAGCATTGTGACATTTGTCATTTGACATCTTTGATATTTGCCATCTTGAAATTTGTCATTTTTGACATTTTTCATGGTGACACTTTTCATTTTTGACATTTAGCATTGTGACATTTGTCATTTGACATCTTTGACATTTGCCATCTTGAAATTTGTCATTTTTAACATTTTTCATGGTGACACTTTTCATTTTAGACATTTAGCATTGTGACATTTGTCATTTGACATCTTTGACATTTGCCATCTTGAAATTTGTCATTTTTGACATTTAGCATTGGGACATTTGTCATTTGACATCTTGGACATTTGCCATCTTAAAATTTGTCATTTTTGACATTTTTCATGGTGACACTTATCATTTTTGACATTTAGCATTGTGACATTTGTCAGTTTTGACATCTTTGACATTTGCCATCTTGAAATTTGTTATTTTTGATATTTTTCATGGTGACACTTTTCATTTTTGACATTTAGCATTGTGACATTTGTCATTTGACATCTTTGACATTTGCCATCTTGAAATTTGTCATTTTTGACATTTTTCATGGTGACACTTTTCATTTTTGACATTTAGCATTGTGACATTTGTCATTTGACATTTTTGACATTTGCCATCTTGAAATTTGTCATTTTTGACATTTAGCATTGTGACATTTGTCATTTGACATCTTGGACATTTGCCATCTTGAAATTTGTCATTTTTGACATTTTTTATGGTGACACTTATCATTTTTGACATTTAGCATTGTGACATTTGTCAGTTTTGACATTTGCCATCTTGAAATTTGTCATTTTTGACATTTTTCATGGTAACACTTTTCATTTTTGACATTTAGCATTGTGACATTTGTCATTTGACATCTTTGACATTTGCCATCTTGAAATTTGTTATTTTTGACATTTTTCATGGTGACACTTTTCATTTTTAACATTTAGCATTGTGACATTTGTCATTTGACATCTTTGACATTTGCCATCTTGAAATTTGTCATTTTTGACATTTTTCATGGTGACACTTTTCATTTTTGACATTTAGCATTGTGACATTTGTCATTTGACATCTTTGACATTTGCCATCTTGAAATTTGTCATTTTTGACATTTTTCATGGTGACACTTTTCATTTTTGACATTTAGCATTGTGACATTTGTCATTTGACATCTTTGACATTTGCCATCTTGAAATTTGTCATTTTTGACATTTTTCATGGTGACACTTTTCATTTTTGACATTTAGCATTGTGACATTTGTCATTTGACATCTTTGACATTTGCCATCTTGAAATTTGTCATTTTTGACATTTTTCACGGTGACACTTTTCCTTTTTGACATTTAGCATTGTGACATTTGTCATTTGACATCTTAGACATTTGCCATCTTCAAATTTGTCATTTTTGACACTTTTTATTTTTGACATTTAGCATTGTGACATTTGTCATTTGACATCTTTGACATTTGCCATCTTGAAATTTGTCATTTTTGACATTTTTCATGGTGACACTTTTCATTTTTGACATTTAGCATTGTGACATTTGTCATTTGACATCTTGGACATTTGCCATCTTGAAATTTGTCATTTTTGACATTTTTCATGGTGACACTTATCATTTGTGACATTAAGCATTGTGACATTTGTCATTTGACATCTTTGACATTTGCCATCTTGAAATTTGTCATTTTTGACATTTTTCATGGTGACACTTTTCATTTTTGACATTTAGTATTGTGACATTTGTCATTTGACATCTTTGACATTTGCCATCTTGAAATTTGTTATTTTTGACATTTTTCATGGTGACACTTTTCATTTTTGACATTTAGCATTGTGACATTTGTCATTTGACATCTTTGACATTTGCCATCTTGAAATTTGTCATTTTTGACATTTTTCATGGTGACACTTTTCATTTTTGACATTTAGCATTGTGACATTTGTCATTTGACATCTTTGACATTTGCCATCTTGAAATTTGTCATTTTTGATATTTAGCATTGTGACATTTGTCATTTGACATCTTGGACATTTGCCATCTTGAAATTTGTCATTTTTGACATTTTTTGTGGTGACACTTATCATTTTTGACATTTAGCATTGTGACATTTGTCAGTTTTGACATTTGCCATCTTGAAATTTGTCATTTTTGACATTTTTCATGGTGACACTTTTCATTTTTGACATTTAGCATTGTGACATTTGTCATTTGACATCTTTGACATTTGCCATCTTGAAATTTGTTATTTTTAACATTTTTCATGGTAACACTTTTCATTTTTGACATTTAGCATTGTGACATTTGTCATATGACATCTTTGACATTTGCCATCTTGAAATTTGTCATTTTTGACATTTTTCATGGTGACACTTTTCATTTTTGACATTTGGCATTGTGACATTTGTCATTTGACATCTTTGACATTTGCCATCTTGAAATTTGTTATTTTTGACATTTTTCATGGTGACACTTTTCATTTTTGACATTTAGCATTGTGACATTTGTCATTTGACATCTTTGACATTTGCCATCTTGAAATTTTTCATTTTTGACATTTTTCATGGTGACACTTTTCATTTTTGACATTTAGCATTGTGACATTTGTCATTTGACATCTTTGACATTTGCCATCTTGAAATTTGTCATTTTTGACATTTAGCATTGTGACATTTGTCATTTGACATCTTTGATATTTGCCATCTTGAAATTTGTCATTTTTGACATTTTTCATGGTGACACTTTTCATTTTTGACATTTAGCATTGTGACATTTGTCATTTGACATCTTTGACATTTGCCATCTTGAAATTTGTCATTTTTAACATTTTTCATGGTGACACTTTTCATTTTAGACATTTAGCATTGTGACATTTGTCATTTGACATCTTTGACATTTGCCATCTTGAAATTTGTCATTTTTGACATTTAGCATTGGGACATTTGTCATTTGACATCTTGGACATTTGCCATCTTAAAATTTGTCATTTTTGACATTTTTCATGGTGACACTTATCATTTTTGACATTTAGCATTGTGACATTTGTCAGTTTTGACATCTTTGACATTTGCCATCTTGAAATTTGTTATTTTTGATATTTTTCATGGTGACACTTTTCATTTTTGACATTTAGCATTGTGACATTTGTCATTTGACATCTTTGACATTTGCCATCTTGAAATTTGTCATTTTTGACATTTTTCATGGTGACACTTTTCATTTTTGACATTTAGCATTGTGACATTTGTCATTTGACATTTTTGACATTTGCCATCTTGAAATTTGTCATTTTTGACATTTAGCATTGTGACATTTGTCATTTGACATCTTGGACATTTGCCATCTTGAAATTTGTCATTTTTGACATTTTTTATGGTGACACTTATCATTTTTGACATTTAGCATTGTGACATTTGTCAGTTTTGACATTTGCCATCTTGAAATTTGTCATTTTTGACATTTTTCATGGTAACACTTTTCATTTTTGACATTTAGCATTGTGACATTTGTCATTTGACATCTTTGACATTTGCCATCTTGAAATTTGTTATTTTTGACATTTTTCATGGTGACACTTTTCATTTTTAACATTTAGCATTGTGACATTTGTCATTTGACATCTTTGACATTTGCCATCTTGAAATTTGTCATTTTTGACATTTTTCATGGTGACACTTTTCATTTTTGACATTTAGCATTGTGACATTTGTCATTTGACATCTTTGACATTTGCCATCTTGAAATTTGTCATTTTTGACATTTTTCATGGTGACACTTTTCATTTTTGACATTTAGCATTGTGACATTTGTCATTTGACATCTTTGACATTTGCCATCTTGAAATTTGTCATTTTTGACATTTAGCATTGTGACATTTGTCATTTGACATCTTTGATATTTGCCATCTTGAAATTTGTCATTTTTGACATTTTTCATGGCGACACTTTTCATTTTTGACATTTAGCATTGTGACATTTGTCATTTGACATCTTTGACATTTGCCATCTTGAAATTTGTCATTTTTGACATTTTTCATGGTGACACTTTTCATTTTTGACATTTATCATTGTGACATTTGTCATATTCGACATCTTTGACATTTGCCATCTTGAAATTTGTCATTTTTGACATTTTTCATGGTGACACTTTTCATTTTTGACATTTAGCATTGTGACATTTGTCATTTGACATCTTTGACATTTGTCATCTTGAAATTTGTCATTATTGACATTTTTCATGGGGACACTTTTTATTTTTGACATTTAGCATTGTGACATTTGTCATTTGACATCTGTGACATTTGCCATCTTGAAATTTGTCATTTTTGACATTTTTCACGGTGACACTTTGCATTTTTGACATTTAGCATTGTGACAATTGTCATTTGACATCTTAGACATTTGCCATCTTAAAATTTGTCATTTTTGACACTTTTCATTTTTGACATTTAGCATTGTGACATTTGTCATTTGACATCTTTGACATTTGCCATCTTGAAATTTGTCATTTTTGACATTTTTCATGGTGACACTTTTTATTTTTGACATTTAGCATTGTGACATTTGTCATTTGACATCTTGGACATTTGCCATCTTGAAATTTGTCATTTTTGACATTTTTCATGGTGACACTTATCATTTTTGACATTTAGCTTTGTGACATTTGTCAGTTTTGACATTTGCCATCTTGAAATTTGTCATTTTTGACATTTTTCATAGTGACACTTTTCATTTTTGACATTTAGCATTGTGACATTTGTCATTTGACATCTTTGACATTTGCCATCTTGAAATTTGTCATTTTTGACATTTTTCATGGTGACACTTTTCATTTTTGACATTTAGCATTGTGACATTTGTCATTTGACATCTTTGAGATTTGCCATCTTGAAATTTGTCATTTTTGACATTTTTCATGGTGACACTTTTCATTTTTGACATTTAGCATTGTGACATTTGTCATTTGACATCTTTGACATTTGCCATCTTGAAATTTGTTATTTTTGACATTTTTCATGGTGACACTTTTCATTTTTGACATTTAGCATTGTGACATTTGTCATTTGACATCTTTGACATTTGCCATCTTGAAATTTGTCATTTTTGACATTTTTCATGGTGACACTTTTCATTTTTGACATTTATCTTTGTGACATTTGTCATTTGACATCTTTGACATTTGCCATCTTGAAATTTGTCATTTTTGACATTTAGCATTGTGACATTTGTCATTTGACATCTTGGACATTTGCCATCTGGAAATTTGTCATTTTTGACATTTTTCATGGTGACACTTATCATTTTTGACATTTAGCATTGTGACATTTGTCAGTTTTGACATTTGCCATCTTGAAATTTGTCATTTTTGACATTTTTCGTGGTGACACTTTTCATTTTTGACATTTAGTATTGTGACATTTGTCATTTGACATCTTTGATATTTGCCATCTTGAAATTTGTTATTTTTGACATTTTTCATGGTGACACTTTTTATTTTTGACATTTAGCATTGTGACATTTGTCATTTGACATCTTTGACATTTTCCATCTTGAAATTTGTCATTTTTGACATTTTTCATGGTGACACTTTTCATTTTTGACATTTAGCATTGTGACATTTGTCATTTGACATCTTTGACATTTGCCATCTTGAAATTTGTTATTTTTGACATTTTTCATGGTGACACTTTTCATTTTTGACATTTAGCATTGTGACATTTGTCATTTGACATCTTTGACATTTGCCATCTTAAAATTTGTCATTTTTGACATTTTTCATGGTGAGACTTTTCATTTTTGACATTTAGCATTGTGACATTTGTCATTTGACATCTTTGACATTTGCTATCTTAAAATTTGTCATTTTTGACATTTAGCATTGTGACATTTGTCATTTGACATCTTTGATATTTGCCATCTTGAAATTTGTCATTTTTGACATTTAGCATTGTGACATTTGTCATTTGACATCTTGGACATTTGCCATCTTGAAATTTGTCATTTTTGACATTTTTCATGGTGACACTTATCATTTTTGACATTTAGCATTGTGACATTTGTCATTTGACATCTTTGATATTTGCCATCTTGAAATTTGTCATTTTTGACATTTTTTATGGTGACACTTTTCATTTTTGACATTTAGCATTGTGACATTTGTCATTTGACATCTTTGACATTTGCCATCTTGAAATTTGTCATTTTTGACATTTTTCATGGTGACACTTTTCATTTTTTTGACATTTAGCATTGTGACATTTGTCATTTGACATCTTTGACATTTGTCATCTTGAAATTTGTCATTTTTGACATTTAGCATTGTGACATTTGTCATTTGACATCTTGGACATTTGCCATCTTGAAATTTGTCATTTTTGACATTTTTCATGGTGACACTTATCATTTTTGACATTTAGCATTGTGACATTTGTCATTTGACATCTTTGACATTTGCCATCTTGAAATTTGTCATTTTTGACATTTAGCATTGTGACATTTGTCATTTGACATCTTTGACATTTGCCATCTTGAAATTTGTTATTTTTGACATTTTTCATGGTGACACTTTTCATTTTTGACATTTAGCATTGTGACATTTGTCATTTGACATCTTTGACATTTGCCATCTTGAAATTTGTCATTTTTGACATTTTTCATGGTGACACTTTTCATTTTTGACATTTAGCATTGTGACATTTGTCATTTGACATCTTTGACATTTGCCATCTTGAAATTTGTCATTTTTGACATTTAGCATTGTGACATTTGTCATTTGACATCTTTGATATTTGCCATCTTGAAATTTGTCATTTTTGACATTTTTCATGGTGACACTTTTCATTTTTGACATTTAGCATTGTGACATTTGTCATTTGACATCTTTGACATTTGCCATCTTGAAATTTGTCATTTTTGACATTTTTCATGGTGACACTTTTCATTTTTGACATTTAGCATTGTGACATTTGTCATATTCGACATCTTTGACATTTGCCATCTTGAAATTTGTCATTTTTGACATTTTTCATGGTGACACTTTTCATTTTTGACATTTAGCATTGTGACATTTGTCCTTTGACATCTTTGACATTTGCCATCTTGAAATTTGTCATTATTGACATTTTTTATGGGGACACTTTTCATTTTTGACATTTAGCATTGTGACATTTGTCATTTGACATCTTTGACATTTGCCATCTTGAAATTTGTCATTTTTGACATTTTTCATGGTGACACTTTTCATTTTCGACATGTAGCATTGTGACATTTGTCATTTGACATCTTTGACATTTGCCATCTTGAAATTTGTCATTTTTGACATTTTTCACGGTGACACTTTTCATTTTTGACATTTAGCATTGTGACATTTGTCATTTGACATCTTAGACATTTGCCATCTTCAAATTTGTCATTTTTGACACTTTTTATTTTTGACATTTAGCATTGTGACATTTGTCATTTGACATCTTTGACATTTGCCATCTTGAAATTTGTCATTTTTGACATTTTTCATGGTGACACTTTTCATTTTTGACATTTAGCATTGTGACATTTGTCATTTGACATCTTGGACATTTGCCATCTTGAAATTTGTCATTTTTGACATTTGTCATGGTGACACTTATCATTTGTGACATTAAGCATTGTGACATTTGTCATTTGACATGTTTGACATTTGCCATCTTGAAATTTGTCATTTTTGACATTTTTCATGGTGACACTTTTCATTTTTGACATTTAGTATTGTGACATTTGTCATTTGACATCTTTTACATTTGCCATCTTGAAATTTGTTATTTTTGACATTTAGCATTGTGACATTTGTCATTTGACATCTTGGACATTTGCCATCTTGAAATTTGTCATTTTTGACATTTTTCATGGTGACACTTATCATTTTTGACATTTAGCATTTTGACATTTGTCAGTTTTGACATTTGCTATCTTGAAAATTGTCATTTTTGACATTTTTCGTGGTGACACTTTTCATTTTTGACATTTAGGATTGTGACATTTGTCATTTGACATCTTTGACATTTGCCATCTTGAAATTTGTTATTTTTGACATTTTTCATGGTGACACTTTTCATTTTTGACATTTAGCATTGTGACATTTGTCATTTGACATCTTTGACATTTTCCATCTTAAAATTTGTCATTTTTGACATTTTTCATGGTGACACTTTTCATTTTTGACATTTAGCATTGTGACATTTGTCATTTGACATCTTTGACATTTGCCATCTTGAAATTTGTTATTTTTGACATTTTTCATGGTGACACTTTTTATTTTTGACATTTAGCATTGTGACATTTGTCATTTGACATCTTTGACATTTTCCATCTTGAAATTTGTCATTTTTGACATTTTTCATGGTGACACTTTTCATTTTTGACATTTAGCATTGTGACATTTGTCATTTGACATCTTTGACATTTGCCATCTTGAAATTTGTTATTTTTGACATTTTTCATGGTGACACTTTTCATTTTTGACATTTAGCATTGTGACATTTGTCATTTGACATCTTTGACATTTGCCATCTTAAAATTTGTCATTTTTGACATTTTTCATGGTGAGACTTTTCATTTTTGACATTTAGCATTGTGACATTTGTCATTTGACATCTTTGACATTTGCTATCTTAAAATTTGTCATTTTTGACATTTAGCATTGTGACATTTGTCATTTGACATCTTTGATATTTGCCATCTTGAAATTTGTCATTTTTGACATTTAGCATTGTGACATTTGTCATTTGACATCTTGGACATTTGCCATCTTGAAATTTGTCATTTTTGACATTTTTCATGGTGACACTTATCATTTTTGACATTTAGCATTGTGACATTTGTCATTTGACATCTTTGATATTTGCCATCTTGAAATTTGTCATTTTTGACATTTTTTATGGTGACACTTTTCATTTTTGACATTTAGCATTGTGACATTTGTCATTTGACATCTTTGACATTTGCCATCTTGAAATTTGTCATTTTTGACATTTTTCATGGTGACACTTTTCATTTTTTTGACATTTAGCATTGTGACATTTGTCATTTGACATCTTTGACATTTGTCATCTTGAAATTTGTCATTTTTGACATTTAGCATTGTGACATTTGTCATTTGACATCTTGGACATTTGCCATCTTGAAATTTGTCATTTTTGACATTTTTCATGGTGACACTTATCATTTTTGACATTTAGCATTGTGACATTTGTCATTTGACATCTTTGACATTTGCCATCTTGAAATTTGTCATTTTTGACATTTAGCATTGTGACATTTGTCATTTGACATCTTTGACATTTGCCATCTTGAAATTTGTTATTTTTGACATTTTTCATGGTGACACTTTTCATTTTTGACATTTAGCATTGTGACATTTGTCATTTGACATCTTTGACATTTGCCATCTTGAAATTTGTCATTTTTGACATTTTTCATGGTGACACTTTTCATTTTTGACATTTAGCATTGTGACATTTGTCATTTGACATCTTTGACATTTGCCATCTTGAAATTTGTCATTTTTGACATTTAGCATTGTGACATTTGTCATTTGACATCTTTGATATTTGCCATCTTGAAATTTGTCATTTTTGACATTTTTCATGGTGACACTTTTCATTTTTGACATTTAGCATTGTGACATTTGTCATTTGACATCTTTGACATTTGCCATCTTGAAATTTGTCATTTTTGACATTTTTCATGGTGACACTTTTCATTTTTGACATTTAGCATTGTGACATTTGTCATATTCGACATCTTTGACATTTGCCATCTTGAAATTTGTCATTTTTGACATTTTTCATGGTGACACTTTTCATTTTTGACATTTAGCATTGTGACATTTGTCCTTTGACATCTTTGACATTTGCCATCTTGAAATTTGTCATTATTGACATTTTTTATGGGGACACTTTTCATTTTTGACATTTAGCATTGTGACATTTGTCATTTGACATCTTTGACATTTGCCATCTTGAAATTTGTCATTTTTGACATTTTTCATGGTGACACTTTTCATTTTCGACATGTAGCATTGTGACATTTGTCATTTGACATCTTTGACATTTGCCATCTTGAAATTTGTCATTTTTGACATTTTTCACGGTGACACTTTTCATTTTTGACATTTAGCATTGTGACATTTGTCATTTGACATCTTAGACATTTGCCATCTTCAAATTTGTCATTTTTGACACTTTTTATTTTTGACATTTAGCATTGTGACATTTGTCATTTGACATCTTTGACATTTGCCATCTTGAAATTTGTCATTTTTGACATTTTTCATGGTGACACTTTTCATTTTTGACATTTAGCATTGTGACATTTGTCATTTGACATCTTGGACATTTGCCATCTTGAAATTTGTCATTTTTGACATTTGTCATGGTGACACTTATCATTTGTGACATTAAGCATTGTGACATTTGTCATTTGACATGTTTGACATTTGCCATCTTGAAATTTGTCATTTTTGACATTTTTCATGGTGACACTTTTCATTTTTGACATTTAGTATTGTGACATTTGTCATTTGACATCTTTTACATTTGCCATCTTGAAATTTGTTATTTTTGACATTTAGCATTGTGACATTTGTCATTTGACATCTTGGACATTTGCCATCTTGAAATTTGTCATTTTTGACATTTTTCATGGTGACACTTATCATTTTTGACATTTAGCATTTTGACATTTGTCAGTTTTGACATTTGCTATCTTGAAAATTGTCATTTTTGACATTTTTCGTGGTGACACTTTTCATTTTTGACATTTAGGATTGTGACATTTGTCATTTGACATCTTTGACATTTGCCATCTTGAAATTTGTTATTTTTGACATTTTTCATGGTGACACTTTTCATTTTTGACATTTAGCATTGTGACATTTGTCATTTGACATCTTTGACATTTTCCATCTTAAAATTTGTCATTTTTGACATTTTTCATGGTGACACTTTTCATTTTTGACATTTAGCATTGTGACATTTGTCATTTGACATCTTTGACATTTGCCATCTTGAAATTTGTTATTTTTGACATTTTTCATGGTGACACTTTTCATTTTTGACATTTAGCATTGTGACATTTGTCATTTGACATCTTTGACATTTGCCATCGTGAAATTTGTCTTTTTTGACATTTTTCATGGTGAGACTTTTCATTTTTGACATTTAGCATTGTGACATTTGTCATTTGACATCTTTGACATTTGCTATCTTAAAATTTGTCATTTTTGACATTTAGCATTGTGACATTTGTCATTTGACATCTTTGATATTTGCCATCTTGAAATTTGTCATTTTTGACATTTAGCATTGTGACATTTGTCATTTGACATCTTGGACATTTGCCATCTTGAAATTTGTCATTTTTGACATTTTTCATGGTGACACTTATCATTTTTGACATTTAGCATTGTGACATTTGTCATTTGACATCTTTGATATTTGCCATCTTGAAATTTGTCATTTTTGACATTTTTCATGGTTACACTATTCATTTTTGACATTTAGCATTGTGACAATTGTCATTTGACATCTTTGACATTTGCCATCTTGAAATTTGTCATTTTTGACATTTTTCATGGTGACACTTTTCATTTTTGACATTTAGCATTGTGACATTTGTCATTTGACATCTTTGACATTTGCCATCTTGAAATTTGTCATTTTTGACATTTAGCATTGTGACATTTGTCATTTGACATCTTGGACATTTGCCATCTTAAAATTTGTCATTTTTGACATTTTTCATGGTGACACTTATCATTTTTGACATTTAGCATTGTGACATTTGTCATTTGACATCTTTGATATTTGCCATCTTGAAATTTGTCATTTTTGACATTTAGCATTGTGACATTTGTCATTTGACATCTTTGACATTTGCCATCTTGAAATTTGTTATTTTTGACATTTTTCATGGTGACACTTTTCATTTTTGACATTTAGCATTGTGACATTTGTCATTTGACATCTTTGACATTTGCCATCTTGAAATTTGTCATTTTTGACATTTTTCATGGTGACACTTTTCATTTTTGACATTTAGCATTGTGACATTTGTCATTTGACATCTTTGACATTTGCCATTTTGAAATTTGTCATTTTTGACATTTAGCATTGTGACATTTGTCATTTAACATCTTTGATATTTGCCATCTTGAAATTTGTCATTTTTGACATTTTTCATGGTGACACTTTTCATTTTTGACATTTAGCATTGTGACATTTGACATCTTTGACATTTGCCATCTTGAAATTTGTCATTTTTGACATTTTTCATGGTGACACTTTTCATTTTTGACATTTAGCATTGTGACATTTGTCCTTTGACATCTTTGACATTTGCCATCTTGAAATTTGTCATTATTGACATTTTTCATGGGGACACTTTTCATTTTTGACATTTAGCATTGTTACATTTGTCATTTGACATCTTTGACATTTGCCATCTTGAAATTTGTCATTTTTGACATTTTTCATGGTGACACTTTTCATTTTTGACATTTAGCATTGTGACATTTGTCATTTGACATCTTTGACATTTGCCATCTTGAAATTTGTCATTTTTGACATTTTTCACGGTGACACTTTTCATTTTTGACATTTAGCATTGTGACATTTGTCATTTGACATCTTAGACATTTGCCATCTTTAAATTTGTCATTTTTGACACTTTTTATTTTTGACATTTAGCATTGTGACATTTGTCATTTGACATCTTTGACATTTGCCATCTTGAAATTTGTCATTTTTGACATTTTTCATGGTGACACTTTTCATTTTTGACATTTAGCATTGTGACATTTGTCATTTGACATCTTGGACATTTGCCATCTTGAAATTTGTCATTATTGACATTTTTCATGGGGACACTTTTCATTTTTGACATTTAGCATTGTGACATTTGTCATTTGACATCTTTGACATTTGCCATCTTGAAATTTGTCATTTTTGACATTTTTCATGGTGACACTTTTCATTTTTGACATTTAGCATTGTGACATTTGTCATTTGACATCTTTGACATTTGCCATCTTGAAATTTGTCATTTTTGACATTTTTCACGGTGACACTTTTCATTTTTGACATTTAGCATTGTGACATTTGTCATTTGACATCTTAGACATTTGCCATCTTCAAATTTGTCATTTTTGACACTTTTTATTTTTGACATTTAGCATTGTGACATTTGTCATTTGACATCTTTGACATTTGCCATCTTGAAATTTTTCATTTTTGACATTTTTCATGGTGACACTTTTCATTTTTGACATTTAGCATTGTGACATTTGTCATTTGACATCTTTGACATTTGCCATCTTGAAATTTGTCATTTTTGACATTTAGCATTGTGACATTTGTCATTTGACATCTTGGACATTTGCCATCTTAAAATTTGTCATTTTTGACATTTTTCATGGTGACACTTATCATTTTTGACATTTAGCATTGTGACATTTGTCATTTGACATCTTTGACATTTGCCATCTTGAAATTTGTCATTTTTGACATTTAGCATTGTGACATTTGTCATTTGATATCTTTGACATTTGCCATCTTGAAATTTGTTATTTTTGACATTTTTCATGGTGACACTTTTCATTTTTGACATTTAGCATTGTGACATTTGTCATTTGACATCTTTGACATTTGCCATCTTGAAATTTGTCATTTTTGACATTTTTCATGGTGACACTTTTCATTTTTGACATTTAGCATTGTGACATTTGTCATTTGACATCTTTGACATTTGCCATTTTGAAATTTGTCATTTTTGACATTTAGCATTGTGACATTTGTCATTTAACATCTTTGATATTTGCCATCTTGAAATTTGTCATTTTTGACATTTTTCATGGTGACACTTTTCATTTTTGACATTTAGCATTGTGACATTTGACATCTTTGACATTTGCCATCTTGAAATTTGTCATTTTTGACATTTTTCATGGTGACACTTTTCATTTTTGACATTTAGCATTGTGACATTTGTCCTTTGACATCTTTGACATTTGCCATCTTGAAATTTGTCATTATTGACATTTTTCATGGGGACACTTTTCATTTTTGACATTTAGCATTGTTACATTTGTCATTTGACATCTTTGACATTTGCCATCTTGAAATTTGTCATTTTTGACATTTTTCATGGTGACACTTTTCATTTTTGACATTTAGCATTGTGACATTTGTCATTTGACATCTTTGACATTTGCCATCTTGAAATTTGTCATTTTTGACATTTTTCACGGTGACACTTTTCATTTTTGACATTTAGCATTGTGACATTTGTCATTTGACATCTTAGACATTTGCCATCTTTAAATTTGTCATTTTTGACACTTTTTATTTTTGACATTTAGCATTGTGACATATGTCATTTGACATCTTTGACATTTGCCATCTTGAAATTTGTCATTTTTGACATTTTTCATGGTGACACGTTTCATTTTTGACATTTAGCATTGTGACATTTGTCATTTGACATCTTGGACATTTGCCATCTTGAAATTTGTCATTATTGACATTTTTCATGGGGACACTTTTCATTTTTGACATTTAGCATTGTGACATTTGTCATTTGACATCTTTGACATTTGCCATCTTGAAATTTGTCATTTTTGACATTTTTCGTGGTGACACTTTTCATTTTTGACATTTAGCATTGTGACATTTGTCATTTGACATCTTTGACATTTGCCATCTTGAAATTTGTCATTTTTGACATTTTTCACGGTGACACTTTTCATTTTTGACATTTAGCATTGTGACATTTGTCATTTGACATCTTAGACATTTGCCATCTTCAAATTTGTCATTTTTGACACTTTTTATTTTTGACATTTAGCATTGTGACATTTGTCATTTGACATCTTTGACATTTGCCATCTTGAAATTTGTCATTTTTGACATTTTTCATGGTGACACTTTTCATTTTTGACATTTAGCATTGTGACATTTGTCATTTGACATCTTGGACATTTGCCATCTTGAAATTTGTCATTTTTGACATTTTTCATGGTGACACTTTTCATTTTTGACATTTAGTATTGTGACATTTGTCATTTGACATCTTTGACATTTGCCATCTTGAAATTTGTTATTTTTTACATTTAGCATTGTGACATTTGTCATTTGACATCTTGGACATTTGCCATCTTGAAATTTATCATTTTTGACATTTTTCATGGTGACACTTATCATTTTTGACATTTAGCATTGTGACATTTGTCAGTTTTGACATTTGCCATCTTGAAATTTGTCATTTTTGACATTTTTCGTGGTGACACTTTTCATTTTTGACATTTAGGATTGTGACATTTGTCATTTGACATCTTTGACATTTGCCATCTTAAAATTTGTTATTTTTGACATTTTTCATGGTGACACTTTTCATTTTTGACATTTAGCATTGTGACATTTGTCATTTGACATCTTTGACATTTTCCATCTTGAAATTTGTCATTTTTGACATTTTTCATGGTGACACTTTTCATTTTTGACATTTAGCATTGTGACATTTGTCATTTGACATCTTTGACATTTGCCATCTTGAAATTTGTTATTTTTGACATTTTTCATGGTGACACTTTTCATTTTTGACATTTAGCATTGTGGCATTTGTCATTTGACATCTTTGACATTTGCCATCTTGAAATTTGTCATTTTTGACATTTTTTATGGTGAGACTTTTCATTTTTGACATTTAGCATTGTGACATTTGTCATTTGACATCTTTGACATTTGCTATCTTAAAATTTGTCATTTTTGACATTTAGCATTGTGACATTTGTCATTTGACATCTTTGATATTTGCCATCTTGAAATTTGTCATTTTTGACATTTAGCATTGTGACATTTGTCATTTGACATCTTGGACATTTGCCATCTTGAAATTTGTCATTTTTGACATTTTTCATGGTGACACTTATCATTTTTGACATTTAGCATTGTGACATTTGTCATTTGACATCTTTGATATTTGCCATCTTGAAATTTGTCATTTTTGACATTTTTCATGGTGACACTTTTCATTTTTGACATTTAGCATTGTGACATTTGACATCTTTGACATTTGCCATCTTGAAATTTGTCATTTTTGACATTTTTCATGGTGACACTTTTCATTTTTGACATTTAGCATTGTGACAGTTGTCATTTGACATCTTTGACATTTGCCATCTTAAAATTTGTCATTTTTGACATTTAGCATTGTGACATTTGTCATTTGACATCTTTGACATTTGCCATCTTGAAATTTGTTATTTTTGACATTTTTCATGGTGACACTTTTCATTTTTGACATTTAGCATTGTGACATTTGTCATTTGACATCTTTGACATTTGATATCTTGAAATTTGTCATTTTTGACATTTTTCATGGTGACACTTTTCATTTTTGACATTTAGCATTGTGACATTTGTCATTTGACATCTTTGACATTTGCCATCTTGAAATTTGTCATTTTTGACATTTAGCATTGTGACATTTGTCATTTGACATCTTTGATATTTGCCATCTTGAAATTTGTCATTTTTGACATTTTCATGGTGACACTTTTCATTTTTGACATTTAGCATTGTGACATTTGTCATTTGACATCTTTGACATTTGCCATCTTGAAATTTGTCATTTTTGACATTTTTCATGGTGACACTTTTCATTTTTGACATTTAGCATTGTGACATTTGTCATATTCGACATCTTTGACATTTGCCATCTTGAAATTTGTCATTTTTGACATTTTTCATGGTGACACTTTTCATTTTGGACATTTAGCATTGTGACATTTGTCCTTTGACATCTTTGACATTTGCCATCTTGAAATTTGTCATTATTGACATTTTTCATGGGGACACTTTTCATTTTTGACATTTAGCATTGTGACATTTGTCATTTGACATCTTTGACATTTGCCATCTTGAAATTTGTCATTTTTGACATTTTTCATGGTGACACTTTTCATTTTTGACATTTAGCATTGTGACATTTGTCATTTGACATCTTTGACATTTGCCATCTTGAAATTTGTCATTTTTGACATTTTTCACGGTGACACTTTTCATTTTTGACATTTAGCATTGTGACATTTGTCATTTGACATCTTAGACATTTGCCATCTTCAAATTTGTCATTTTTGACACTTTTTATTTTTGACATTTAGCATTGTGACATTTGTCATTTGACATCTTTGACATTTGCCATCTTGAAATTTGTCATTTTTGACATTTTTCATGGTGACACTTTTCATTTTTGACATTTAGCATTGTGACATTTGTCATTTGACATCTTGGACATTTGCCATCTTGAAATTTGTCATTTTTGACATTTTTCATGGTGACACTTATCATTTGTGACATTAAGCATTGTGACATTTGTCATTTGACATCTTTGACATTTGCCATCTTGAAATTTGTCATTTTTGACATTTTTCATGGTGACACTTTTCATTTTTGACATTTAGTATTGTGACATTTGTCATTTGACATCTTTGACATTTGCCATCTTGAAATTTGTTATTTTTGACATTTTTCATGGTGACACTTTTCATTTTTGACATTTAGCATTGTGACATTTGTCATTTGACATCTTTGACATTTGCCATCTTGAAATTTGTCATTTTTGACATTTTTCATGGTGACACTTTTCATTTTTGACATTTAGCATTGTGACATTTGTCATTTGACATCTTTGACATTTGCCATCTTGAAATTTGTCATTTTTGACATTTAGCATTGTGACATTTGTTATTTGACATCTTGGACATTTGCCATCTTGAAATTTGTCATTTTTGACATTTTTTATGGTGACACTTATCATTTTTGACATTTAGCATTGTGACATTTGTCAGTTTTGACATTTGCCATCTTGAAATTTGTCATTTTTGACATTTTTCATGGTGACACTTTTCATTTTTGACATTTAGCATTGTGACATTTGTCATTTGACATCTTTGACATTTGCCATCTTGAAATTTGTTATTTTTAACATTTTTCATGGTAACACTTTTCATTTTTGACATTTAGCATTGTGACATTTGTCATATGACATCTTTGACATTTGCCATCTTGAAATTTGTCATTTTTGACATTTTTCATGGTGACACTTTTCATTTTTGACATTTGGCATTGTGACATTTGTCATTTGACATCTTTGACATTTGCCATCTTGAAATTTGTTATTTTTGACATTTTTCATGGTGACACTTTTCATTTTTGACATTTAGCATTGTGACATTTGTCATTTGACATCTTTGACATTTGCCATCTTGAAATTTTTCATTTTTGACATTTTTCATGGTGACACTTTTCATTTTTGACATTTAGCATTGTGACATTTGTCATTTGACATCTTTGACATTTGCCATCTTGAAATTTGTCATTTTTGACATTTAGCATTGTGACATTTGTCATTTGACATCTTTGATATTTGCCATCTTGAAATTTGTCATTTTTGACATTTTTCATGGTGACACTTTTCATTTTTGACATTTAGCATTGTGACATTTGTCATTTGACATCTTTGACATTTGCCATCTTGAAATTTGTCATTTTTAACATTTTTCATGGTGACACTTTTCATTTTAGACATTTAGCATTGTGACATTTGTCATTTGACATCTTTGACATTTGCCATCTTGAAATTTGTCATTTTTGACATTTAGCATTGGGACATTTGTCATTTGACATCTTGGACATTTGCCATCTTAAAATTTGTCATTTTTGACATTTTTCATGGTGACACTTATCATTTTTGACATTTAGCATTGTGACATTTGTCAGTTTTGACATCTTTGACATTGGCCATCTTGAAATTTGTTATTTTTGATATTTTTCATGGTGACACTTTTCATTTTTGACATTTAGCATTGTGACATTTGTCATTTGACATCTTTGACATTTGCCATCTTGAAATTTGTCATTTTTGACATTTTTCATGGTGACACTTTTCATTTTTGACATTTAGCATTGTGACATTTGTCATTTGACATTTTTGACATTTGCCATCTTGAAATTTGTCATTTTTGACATTTAGCATTGTGAGATTTGTCATTTGACATCTTGGACATTTGCCATCTTGAAATTTGTCATTTTTGACATTTTTTATGGTGACACTTATGATTTTTGACATTTAGCATTGTGACATTTGTCAGTTTTGACATTTGCCATCTTGAAATTTGTCATTTTTGACATTTTTCATGGTGACACTTTTCATTTTTGACATTTAGCATTGTGACATTTGTCATTTGACATCTTTGACATTTGCCATCTTGAAATTTGTTATTTTTGACATTTTTCATGGTGACACTTTTCATTTTTGACATTTAGCATTGTGGCATTTGTCATTTGACATCTTTGACATTTGCCATCTTGAAATTTGTCATTTTTGACATTTTTTATGGTGAGACTTTTCATTTTTGACATTTAGCATTGTGACATTTGTCATTTGACATCTTTGACATTTGCTATCTTAAAATTTGTCATTTTTGACATTTAGCATTGTGACATTTGTCATTTGACATCTTTGATATTTGCCATCTTGAAATTTGTCATTTTTGACATTTAGCATTGTGACATTTGTCATTTGACATCTTGGACATTTGCCATCTTGAAATTTGTCATTTTTGACATTTTTCATGGTGACACTTATCATTTTTGACATTTAGCATTGTGACATTTGTCATTTGACATCTTTGATATTTGCCATCTTGAAATTTGTCATTTTTGACATTTTTCATGGTGACACTTTTCATTTTTGACATTTAGCATTGTGACATTTGACATCTTTGACATTTGCCATCTTGAAATTTGTCATTTTT
This sequence comes from Altica lythri, assembly GCA_964028335.1. NCBI lineage: Eukaryota > Metazoa > Arthropoda > Insecta > Coleoptera > Chrysomelidae > Altica > Altica lythri. The sequence goes on along the minus strand of OZ034800.1, from coordinate 7,073,827 downwards.
GACATTTTTCATGGTGACACTTTTCATTTTTGACATTTAGCATTGTGACAGTTGTCATTTGACATCTTTGACATTTGCCATCTTAAAATTTGTCATTTTTGACATTTAGCATTGTGACATTTGTCATTTGACATCTTTGACATTTGCCATCTTGAAATTTGTTATTTTTGACATTTTTCATGGTGACACTTTTCATTTTTGACATTTAGCATTGTGACATTTGTCATTTGACATCTTTGACATTTGATATCTTGAAATTTGTCATTTTTGACATTTTTCATGGTGACACTTTTCATTTTTGACATTTAGCATTGTGACATTTGTCATTTGACATCTTTGACATTTGCCATCTTGAAATTTGTCATTTTTGACATTTAGCATTGTGACATTTGTCATTTGACATCTTTGATATTTGCCATCTTGAAATTTGTCATTTTTGACATTTTCATGGTGACACTTTTCATTTTTGACATTTAGCATTGTGACATTTGTCATTTGACATCTTTGACATTTGCCATCTTGAAATTTGTCATTTTTGACATTTTTCATGGTGACACTTTTCATTTTTGACATTTAGCATTGTGACATTTGTCATATTCGACATCTTTGACATTTGCCATCTTGAAATTTGTCATTTTTGACATTTTTCATGGTGACACTTTTCATTTTGGACATTTAGCATTGTGACATTTGTCCTTTGACATCTTTGACATTTGCCATCTTGAAATTTGTCATTATTGACATTTTTCATGGGGACACTTTTCATTTTTGACATTTAGCATTGTGACATTTGTCATTTGACATCTTTGACATTTGCCATCTTGAAATTTGTCATTTTTGACATTTTTCATGGTGACACTTTTCATTTTTGACATTTAGCATTGTGACATTTGTCATTTGACATCTTTGACATTTGCCATCTTGAAATTTGTCATTTTTGACATTTTTCACGGTGACACTTTTCATTTTTGACATTTAGCATTGTGACATTTGTCATTTGACATCTTAGACATTTGCCATCTTCAAATTTGTCATTTTTGACACTTTTTATTTTTGACATTTAGCATTGTGACATTTGTCATTTGACATCTTTGACATTTGCCATCTTGAAATTTGTCATTTTTGACATTTTTCATGGTGACACTTTTCATTTTTGACATTTAGCATTGTGACATTTGTCATTTGACATCTTGGACATTTGCCATCTTGAAATTTGTCATTTTTGACATTTTTCATGGTGACACTTATCATTTGTGACATTAAGCATTGTGACATTTGTCATTTGACATCTTTGACATTTGCCATCTTGAAATTTGTCATTTTTGACATTTTTCATGGTGACACTTTTCATTTTTGACATTTAGTATTGTGACATTTGTCATTTGACATCTTTGACATTTGCCATCTTGAAATTTGTTATTTTTGACATTTTTCATGGTGACACTTTTCATTTTTGACATTTAGCATTGTGACATTTGTCATTTGACATCTTTGACATTTGCCATCTTGAAATTTGTCATTTTTGACATTTTTCATGGTGACACTTTTCATTTTTGACATTTAGCATTGTGACATTTGTCATTTGACATCTTTGACATTTGCCATCTTGAAATTTGTCATTTTTGACATTTAGCATTGTGACATTTGTTATTTGACATCTTGGACATTTGCCATCTTGAAATTTGTCATTTTTGACATTTTTTATGGTGACACTTATCATTTTTGACATTTAGCATTGTGACATTTGTCAGTTTTGACATTTGCCATCTTGAAATTTGTCATTTTTGACATTTTTCATGGTGACACTTTTCATTTTTGACATTTAGCATTGTGACATTTGTCATTTGACATCTTTGACATTTGCCATCTTGAAATTTGTTATTTTTAACATTTTTCATGGTAACACTTTTCATTTTTGACATTTAGCATTGTGACATTTGTCATATGACATCTTTGACATTTGCCATCTTGAAATTTGTCATTTTTGACATTTTTCATGGTGACACTTTTCATTTTTGACATTTGGCATTGTGACATTTGTCATTTGACATCTTTGACATTTGCCATCTTGAAATTTGTTATTTTTGACATTTTTCATGGTGACACTTTTCATTTTTGACATTTAGCATTGTGACATTTGTCATTTGACATCTTTGACATTTGCCATCTTGAAATTTTTCATTTTTGACATTTTTCATGGTGACACTTTTCATTTTTGACATTTAGCATTGTGACATTTGTCATTTGACATCTTTGACATTTGCCATCTTGAAATTTGTCATTTTTGACATTTAGCATCGTGACATTTGTCATTTGACATCTTTGATATTTGCCATCTTGAAATTTGTCATTTTTGACATTTTTCATGGTGACACTTTTCATTTTTGACATTTAGCATTGTGACATTTGTCATTTGACATCTTTGACATTTGCCATCTTGAAATTTGTCATTTTTAACATTTTTCATGGTGACACTTTTCATTTTAGACATTTAGCATTGTGACATTTGTCATTTGACATCTTTGACATTTGCCATCTTGAAATTTGTCATTTTTGACATTTAGCATTGGGACATTTGTCATTTGACATCTTGGACATTTGCCATCTTAAAATTTGTCATTTTTGACATTTTTCATGGTGACACTTTTCATTTTTGACATTTAGCATTGTGACATTTGTCATTTGACATCTTTGACATTTGCCATCTTGAAATTTGTCATTTTTGACATTTTTCATGGTGACACTTTTCATTTTTGACATTTAGCATTGTGACATTTGTCATATTCGACATCTTTGACATTTGCCATCTTGAAATTTGTCATTTTTGACATTTTTCATGGTGACACTTTTCATTTTGGACATTTAGCATTGTGACATTTGTCCTTTGACATCTTTGACATTTGCCATCTTGAAATTTGTCATTATTGACATTTTTCATGGGGACACTTTTCATTTTTGACATTTAGCATTGTGACATTTGTCATTTGACATCTTTGACATTTGCCATCTTGAAATTTGTCATTTTTGACATTTTTCATGGTGACACTTTTCATTTTTGACATTTAGCATTGTGACATTTGTCATTTGACATCTTTGACATTTGCCATCTTGAAATTTGTCATTTTTGACATTTTTCACGGTGACACTTTTCATTTTTGACATTTAGCATTGTGACATTTGTCATTTGACATCTTAGACATTTGCCATCTTCAAATTTGTCATTTTTGACACTTTTTATTTTTGACATTTAGCATTGTGACATTTGTCATTTGACATCTTTGACATTTGCCATCTTGAAATTTGTCATTTTTGACATTTTTCATGGTGACACTTTTCATTTTTGACATTTAGCATTGTGACATTTGTCATTTGACATCTTGGACATTTGCCATCTTGAAATTTGTCATTTTTGACATTTTTCATGGTGACACTTATCATTTGTGACATTAAGCATTGTGACATTTGTCATTTGACATCTTTGACATTTGCCATCTTGAAATTTGTCATTTTTGACATTTTTCATGGTGACACTTTTCATTTTTGACATTTAGTATTGTGACATTTGTCATTTGACATCTTTGACATTTGCCATCTTGAAATTTGTTATTTTTGACATTTTTCATGGTGACACTTTTCATTTTTGACATTTAGCATTGTGACATTTGTCATTTGACATCTTTGACATTTGCCATCTTGAAATTTGTCATTTTTGACATTTTTCATGGTGACACTTTTCATTTTTGACATTTAGCATTGTGACATTTGTCATTTGACATCTTTGACATTTGCCATCTTGAAATTTGTCATTTTTGACATTTAGCATTGTGACATTTGTTATTTGACATCTTGGACATTTGCCATCTTGAAATTTGTCATTTTTGACATTTTTTATGGTGACACTTATCATTTTTGACATTTAGCATTGTGACATTTGTCAGTTTTGACATTTGCCATCTTGAAATTTGTCATTTTTGACATTTTTCATGGTGACACTTTTCATTTTTGACATTTAGCATTGTGACATTTGTCATTTGACATCTTTGACATTTGCCATCTTGAAATTTGTTATTTTTAACATTTTTCATGGTAACACTTTTCATTTTTGACATTTAGCATTGTGACATTTGTCATATGACATCTTTGACATTTGCCATCTTGAAATTTGTCATTTTTGACATTTTTCATGGTGACACTTTTCATTTTTGACATTTGGCATTGTGACATTTGTCATTTGACATCTTTGACATTTGCCATCTTGAAATTTGTTATTTTTGACATTTTTCATGGTGACACTTTTCATTTTTGACATTTAGCATTGTGACATTTGTCATTTGACATCTTTGACATTTGCCATCTTGAAATTTTTCATTTTTGACATTTTTCATGGTGACACTTTTCATTTTTGACATTTAGCATTGTGACATTTGTCATTTGACATCTTTGACATTTGCCATCTTGAAATTTGTCATTTTTGACATTTAGCATTGTGACATTTGTCATTTGACATCTTTGATATTTGCCATCTTGAAATTTGTCATTTTTGACATTTTTCATGGTGACACTTTTCATTTTTGACATTTAGCATTGTGACATTTGTCATTTGACATCTTTGACATTTGCCATCTTGAAATTTGTCATTTTTAACATTTTTCATGGTGACACTTTTCATTTTAGACATTTAGCATTGTGACATTTGTCATTTGACATCTTTGACATTTGCCATCTTGAAATTTGTCATTTTTGACATTTAGCATTGGGACATTTGTCATTTGACATCTTGGACATTTGCCATCTTAAAATTTGTCATTTTTGACATTTTTCATGGTGACACTTATCATTTTTGACATTTAGCATTGTGACATTTGTCAGTTTTGACATCTTTGACATTGGCCATCTTGAAATTTGTTATTTTTGATATTTTTCATGGTGACACTTTTCATTTTTGACATTTAGCATTGTGACATTTGTCATTTGACATCTTTGACATTTGCCATCTTGAAATTTGTCATTTTTGACATTTTTCATGGTGACACTTTTCATTTTTGACATTTAGCATTGTGACATTTGTCATTTGACATTTTTGACATTTGCCATCTTGAAATTTGTCATTTTTGACATTTAGCATTGTGAGATTTGTCATTTGACATCTTGGACATTTGCCATCTTGAAATTTGTCATTTTTGACATTTTTTATGGTGACACTTATGATTTTTGACATTTAGCATTGTGACATTTGTCAGTTTTGACATTTGCCATCTTGAAATTTGTCATTTTTGACATTTTTCATGGTGACACTTTTCATTTTTGACATTTAGCATTGTGACATTTGTCATTTGACATCTTTGACATTTGCCATCTTGAAATTTGTTATTTTTGACATTTTTCATGGTGACACTTTTCATTTTTGACATTTAGCATTGTGACATTTGTCATTTGACATCTTTGACATTTGCCATCTTGAAATTTGTCATTTTTGACATTTTTCATGGTGACACTTTTCATTTTTGACATTTAGCATTGTGACATTTGTCATTTGACATCTTTGACATTTGCCATCTTGAAATTTGTCATTTTTGACATTTTTCATGGTGACACTTTTCATTTTTGACATTTAGCATTGTGACATTTGTCATTTGACATCTTTGACATTTGCCATCTTGAAATTTGTCATTTTTGACATTTAGCATTGTGACATTTGTCATTTGACATCTTTGATATTTGCCATCTTGAAATTTGTCATTTTTGACATTTTTCATGGCGACACTTTTCATTTTTGACATTTAGCATTGTGACATTTGTCATTTGACATCTTTGACATTTGCCATCTTGAAATTTGTCATTTTTGACATTTTTCATGGTGACACTTTTCATTTTTGACATTTATCATTGTGACATTTGTCATATTCGACATCTTTGACATTTGCCATCTTGAAATTTGTCATTTTTGACATTTTTCATGGTGACACTTTTCATTTTTGACATTTAGCATTGTGACATTTGTCATTTGACATCTTTGACATTTGTCATCTTGAAATTTGTCATTATTGACATTTTTCATGGGTACACTTTTTATTTTTGACATTTAGCATTGTGACATTTGTCATTTGACATCTGTGACATTTGCCATCTTGAAATTTGTCATTTTTGACATTTTTCATGGTGACACTTTTCATTTTTGACATTTAGCATTGTGACATTTGTCATTTGACATCTTTGACATTTGCCATCTTGAAATTTGTCATTTTTGACATTTTTCACGGTGACACTTTTCATTTTTGACATTTAGCATTGTGACATTTGTCATTTGACATCTTAGACATTTGCCATCTTGAAATTTGTCATTTTTGACACTTTTCATTTTTGACATTTAGCATTGTGACATTTGTCATTTGACATCTTTTACATTTGCCAGCTTGAAATTTGTCATTTTTGACATTTTTCATGGTAACACTTTTCATTTTTGACATTTAGCATTGTGACATTTGTCATTTGACATCTTGGACATTTGCCATCTTGAAATTTGTCATTTTTGACATTTTTCATGGTGACATTTATCATTTTTGACATTTAGCATTGGGACATTTGTCATTTGACATCTTGGACATTTGCCATCTTAAAATTTGTCATTTTTGACATTTTTCATGGTGACACTTATCATTTTTGACATTTAGCATTGTGACATTTGTCAGTTTTGACATCTTTGACATTGGCCATCTTGAAATTTGTTATTTTTGATATTTTTCATGGTGACACTTTTCATTTTTGACATTTAGCATTGTGACATTTGTCATTTGACATCTTTGACATTTGCCATCTTGAAATTTGTCATTTTTGACATTTTTCATGGTGACACTTTTCATTTTTGACATTTAGCATTGTGACATTTGTCATTTGACATTTTTGACATTTGCCATCTTGAAATTTGTCATTTTTGACATTTAGCATTGTGAGATTTGTCATTTGACATCTTGGACATTTGCCATCTTGAAATTTGTCATTTTTGACATTTTTTATGGTGACACTTATGATTTTTGACATTTAGCATTGTGACATTTGTCAGTTTTGACATTTGCCATCTTGAAATTTGTCATTTTTGACATTTTTCATGGTGACACTTTTCATTTTTGACATTTAGCATTGTGACATTTGTCATTTGACATCTTTGACATTTGCCATCTTGAAATTTGTTATTTTTGACATTTTTCATGGTGACACTTTTCATTTTTGACATTTGGCATTGTGACATTTGTCATTTGACATCTTTGACATTTGCCATCTTGAAATTTGTCATTTTTGACATTTTTCATGGTGACACTTTTCATTTTTGACATTTAGTATTGTGACATTTGTCATTTGACATCTTTGACATTTGCCATCTTGAAATTTGTTATTTTTGACATTTTTCATGGTGACACTTTTCATTTTTGACATTTAGCATTGTGACATTTGTCATTTGACATCTTTGACATTTGCCATCTTGAAATTTGTCATTTTTGACATTTTTCATGGTGACACTTTTCATTTTTGACATTTAGCATTGTGACATTTGTCATTTGACATCTTTGACATTTGCCATCTTGAAATTTGTCATTTTTGACATTTAGCATTGTGACATTTGTTATTTGACATCTTGGACATTTGCCATCTTGAAATTTGTCATTTTTGACATTTTTTATGGTGACACTTATCATTTTTGACATTTAGCATTGTGACATTTGTCAGTTTTGACATTTGCCATCTTGAAATTTGTCATTTTTGACATTTTTCATGGTGACACTTTTCATTTTTGACATTTAGCATTGTGACATTTGTCATTTGACATCTTTGACATTTGCCATCTTGAAATTTGTTATTTTTAACATTTTTCATGGTAACACTTTTCATTTTTGACATTTAGCATTGTGACATTTGTCATATGACATCTTTGACATTTGCCATCTTGAAATTTGTCATTTTTGACATTTTTCATGGTGACACTTTTCATTTTTGACATTTGGCATTGTGACATTTGTCATTTGACATCTTTGACATTTGCCATCTTGAAATTTGTTATTTTTGACATTTTTTATGGTGACACTTTTCATTTTTGACATTTAGCATTGTGACATTTGTCATTTGACATCTTTGACATTTGCCATCTTGAAATTTTTCATTTTTGACATTTTTCATGGTGACACTTTTCATTTTTGACATTTAGCATTGTGACATTTGTCATTTGACATCTTTGACATTTGCCATCTTGAAATTTGTCATTTTTGACATTTAGCATTGTGACATTTGTCATTTGACATCTTTGATATTTGCCATCTTGAAATTTGTCATTTTTGACATTTTTCATGGTGACACTTTTCATTTTTGACATTTAGCATTGTGACATTTGTCATTTGACATCTTTGACATTTGCCATCTTGAAATTTGTCATTTTTAACATTTTTCATGGTGACACTTTTCATTTTAGACATTTAGCATTGTGACATTTGTCATTTGACATCTTTGACATTTGCCATCTTGAAATTTGTCATTTTTGACATTTAGCATTGGGACATTTGTCATTTGACATCTTGGACATTTGCCATCTTAAAATTTGTCATTTTTGACATTTTTCATGGTGACACTTATCATTTTTGACATTTAGCATTGTGACATTTGTCAGTTTTGACATCTTTGACATTGGCCATCTTGAAATTTGTTATTTTTGATATTTTTCATGGTGACACTTTTCATTTTTGACATTTAGCATTGTGACATTTGTCATTTGACATCTTTGACATTTGCCATCTTGAAATTTGTCATTTTTGACATTTTTCATGGTGACACTTTTCATTTTTGACATTTAGCATTGTGACATTTGTCATTTGACATTTTTGACATTTGCCATCTTGAAATTTGTCATTTTTGACATTTAGCATTGTGAGATTTGTCATTTGACATCTTGGACATTTGCCATCTTGAAATTTGTCATTTTTGACATTTTTTATGGTGACACTTATGATTTTTGACATTTAGCATTGTGACATTTGTCAGTTTTGACATTTGCCATCTTGAAATTTGTCATTTTTGACATTTTTCATGGTGACACTTTTCATTTTTGACATTTAGCATTGTGACATTTGTCATTTGACATCTTTGACATTTGCCATCTTGAAATTTGTTATTTTTGACATTTTTCATGGTGACACTTTTCATTTTTGACATTTAGCATTGTGGCATTTGTCATTTGACATCTTTGACATTTGCCATCTTGAAATTTGTCATTTTTGACATTTTTTATGGTGAGACTTTTCATTTTTGACATTTAGCATTGTGACATTTGTCATTTGACATCTTTGACATTTGCTATCTTAAAATTTGTCATTTTTGACATTTAGCATTGTGACATTTGTCATTTGACATCTTTGATATTTGCCATCTTGAAATTTGTCATTTTTGACATTTAGCATTGTGACATTTGTCATTTGACATCTTGGACATTTGCCATCTTGAAATTTGTCATTTTTGACATTTTTCATGGTGACACTTATCATTTTTGACATTTAGCATTGTGACATTTGTCATTTGACATCTTTGATATTTGCCATCTTGAAATTTGTCATTTTTGACATTTTTCATGGTGACACTTTTCATTTTTGACATTTAGCATTGTGACATTTGACATCTTTGACATTTGCCATCTTGAAATTTGTCATTTTTGACATTTTTCATGGTGACACTTTTCATTTTTGACATTTAGCATTGTGACAGTTGTCATTTGACATCTTTGACATTTGCCATCTTAAAATTTGTCATTTTTGACATTTAGCATTGTGACATTTGTCATTTGACATCTTTGACATTTGCCATCTTGAAATTTGTTATTTTTGACATTTTTCATGGTGACACTTTTCATTTTTGACATTTAGCATTGTGACATTTGTCATTTGACATCTTTGACATTTGATATCTTGAAATTTGTCATTTTTGACATTTTTCATGGTGACACTTTTCATTTTTGACATTTAGCATTGTGACATTTGTCATTTGACATCTTTGACATTTGCCATCTTGAAATTTGTCATTTTTGACATTTAGCATTGTGACATTTGTCATTTGACATCTTTGATATTTGCCATCTTGAAATTTGTCATTTTTGACATTTTCATGGTGACACTTTTCATTTTTGACATTTAGCATTGTGACATTTGTCATTTGACATCTTTGACATTTGCCATCTTGAAATTTGTCATTTTTGACATTTTTCATGGTGACACTTTTCATTTTGGACATTTAGCATTGTGACATTTGTCCTTTGACATCTTTGACATTTGCCATCTTGAAATTTGTCATTATTGACATTTTTCATGGGGACACTTTTCATTTTTGACATTTAGCATTGTGACATTTGTCATTTGACATCTTTGACATTTGCCATCTTGAAATTTGTCATTTTTGACATTTTTCATGGTGACACTTTTCATTTTTGACATTTAGCATTGTGACATTTGTCATTTGACATCTTTGACATTTGCCATCTTGAAATTTGTCATTATTGACATTTTTCATGGGGACACTTTTCATTTTTGACATTTAGCATTGTGACATTTGTCATTTGACATCTTTGACATTTGCCATCTTGAAATTTGTCATTTTTGACATTTTTCATGGTGACACTTTTCATTTTTGACATTTAGCATTGTGACATTTGTCATTTGACATCTTTGACATTTGCCATCTTGAAATTTGTCATTTTTGACATTTTTCACGGTGACACTTTTCATTTTGGACATTTAGCATTGTGACATTTGTCATTTGACATCTTTGACATTTGCCATCTTGAAATTTGTCATTTTTGACATTTTTCATGGTGACACTTTTCATTTTGGACATTTAGCATTGTGACATTTGTCCTTTGACATCTTTGACATTTGCCATCTTGAAATTTGTCATTATTGACATTTTTCATGGTGACACTTTTCATTTTTGACATTTAGCATTGTGACATTTGTCATATTCGACATCTTTGACATTTGCCATCTTGAAATTTGTCATTTTTGACATTTTTCATGGTGACACTTTTCATTTTGGACCTTTAGCATTGTGACATTTGTCCTTTGACATCTTTGACATTTGCCATCTTGAAATTTGTCATTATTGACATTTTTCATGGGGACACTTTTCATTTTTGACATTTAGCATTGTGACATTTGTCATTTGACATCTTTGACATTTGCCATCTTGAAATTTGTCATTTTTGACATTTTTCATGGTGACACTTTTCATTTTTGACATTTAGCATTGTGACATTTGTCATTTGACATCTTTGACATTTGCCATCTTGAAATTTGTCATTTTTGACATTTTTCACGGTGACACTTTTCATTTTTGACATTTAGCATTGTGACATTTGTCATTTGACATCTTAGACATTTGCCATCTTCAAATTTGTCATTTTTGACACTTTTTATTTTTGACATTTAGCATTGTGACATTTGTCATTTGACATCTTTGACATTTGCCATCTTGAAATTTGTCATTTTTGACATTTTTCATGGTGACACTTTTCATTTTTGACATTTAGCATTGTGACATTTGTCATTTGACATCTTGGACATTTGCCATCTTGAAATTTGTCATTTTTGACATTTTTCATGGTGACACTTATCATTTGTGACATTAAGCATTGTGACATTTGTCATTTGACATCTTTGACATTTGCCATCTTGAAATTTGTCATTTTTGACATTTTTCATAGTGACACTTTTCATTTTTGACATTTAGTATTGTGACATTTGTCATTTGACATCTTTGACATTTGCCATCTTGAAATTTGTTATTTTTGACATTTTTCATGGTGACACTTTTCATTTTTGACATTTAGCATTGTGACATTTGTCATTTGACATCTTTGACATTTGCCATCTTGAAATTTGTCATTTTTGACATTTTTCATGGTGACACTTTTCATTTTTGACATTTAGCATTGTGACATTTGTCATTTGACATCTTTGACATTTGCCATCTTGAAATTTGTCATTTTTGACATTTAGCATTGTGACATTTGTTATTTGACATCTTGGACATTTGCCATCTTGAAATTTGTCATTTTTGACATTTTTTATGGTGACACTTATCATTTTTGACATTTAGCATTGTGACATTTGTCAGTTTTGACATTTGCCATCTTGAAATTTGTCATTTTTGACATTTTTCATGGTGACACTTTTCATTTTTGACATTTAGCATTGTGACATTTGTCATTTGACATCTTTGACATTTGCCATCTTGAAATTTGTTATTTTTAACATTTTTCATGGTAACACTTTTCATTTTTGACATTTAGCATTGTGACATTTGTCATATGACATCTTTGACATTTGCCATCTTGAAATTTGTCATTTTTGACATTTTTCATGGTGACACTTTTCATTTTTGACATTTGGCATTGTGACATTTGTCATTTGACATCTTTGACATTTGCCATCTTGAAATTTGTTATTTTTGACATTTTTCATGGTGACACTTTTCATTTTTGACATTTAGCATTGTGACATTTGTCATTTGACATCTTTGACATTTGCCATCTTGAAATTTTTCATTTTTGACATTTTTCATGGTGACACTTTTCATTTTTGACATTTAGCATTGTGACATTTGTCATTTGACATCTTTGACATTTGCCATCTTGAAATTTGTCATTTTTGACATTTAGCATTGTGACATTTGTCATTTGACATCTTTGATATTTGCCATCTTGAAATTTGTCATTTTTGACATTTTTCATGGTGACACTTTTCATTTTTGACATTTAGCATTGTGACATTTGTCATTTGACATCTTTGACATTTGCCATCTTGAAATTTGTCATTTTTAACATTTTTCATGGTGACACTTTTCATTTTAGACATTTAGCATTGTGACATTTGTCATTTGACATCTTTGACATTTGCCATCTTGAAATTTGTCATTTTTGACATTTAGCATTGGGACATTTGTCATTTGACATCTTGGACATTTGCCATCTTAAAATTTGTCATTTTTGACATTTTTCATGGTGACACTTTTCATTTTTGACATTTAGCATTGTGACATTTGTCATTTGACATCTTTGACATTTGCCATCTTGAAATTTGTCATTTTTGACATTTTTCATGGTGACACTTTTCATTTTTGACATTTAGCATTGTGACATTTGTCATATTCGACATCTTTGACATTTGCCATCTTGAAATTTGTCATTTTTGACATTTTTCATGGTGACACTTTTCATTTTGGACATTTAGCATTGTGACATTTGTCCTTTGACATCTTTGACATTTGCCATCTTGAAATTTGTCATTATTGACATTTTTCATGGGGACACTTTTCATTTTTGACATTTAGCATTGTGACATTTGTCATTTGACATCTTTGACATTTGCCATCTTGAAATTTGTCATTTTTGACATTTTTCATGGTGACACTTTTCATTTTTGACATTTAGCATTGTGACATTTGTCATTTGACATCTTTGACATTTGCCATCTTGAAATTTGTCATTTTTGACATTTTTCACGGTGACACTTTTCATTTTTGACATTTAGCATTGTGACATTTGTCATTTGACATCTTAGACATTTGCCATCTTCAAATTTGTCATTTTTGACACTTTTTATTTTTGACATTTAGCATTGTGACATTTGTCATTTGACATCTTTGACATTTGCCATCTTGAAATTTGTCATTTTTGACATTTTTCATGGTGACACTTTTCATTTTTGACATTTAGCATTGTGACATTTGTCATTTGACATCTTGGACATTTGCCATCTTGAAATTTGTCATTTTTGACATTTTTCATGGTGACACTTATCATTTGTGACATTAAGCATTGTGACATTTGTCATTTGACATCTTTGACATTTGCCATCTTGAAATTTGTCATTTTTGACATTTTTCATGGTGACACTTTTCATTTTTGACATTTAGTATTGTGACATTTGTCATTTGACATCTTTGACATTTGCCATCTTGAAATTTGTTATTTTTGACATTTTTCATGGTGACACTTTTCATTTTTGACATTTAGCATTGTGACATTTGTCATTTGACATCTTTGACATTTGCCATCTTGAAATTTGTCATTTTTGACATTTTTCATGGTGACACTTTTCATTTTTGACATTTAGCATTGTGACATTTGTCATTTGACATCTTTGACATTTGCCATCTTGAAATTTGTCATTTTTGACATTTAGCATTGTGACATTTGTTATTTGACATCTTGGACATTTGCCATCTTGAAATTTGTCATTTTTGACATTTTTTATGGTGACACTTATCATTTTTGACATTTAGCATTGTGACATTTGTCAGTTTTGACATTTGCCATCTTGAAATTTGTCATTTTTGACATTTTTCATGGTGACACTTTTCATTTTTGACATTTAGCATTGTGACATTTGTCATTTGACATCTTTGACATTTGCCATCTTGAAATTTGTTATTTTTAACATTTTTCATGGTAACACTTTTCATTTTTGACATTTAGCATTGTGACATTTGTCATATGACATCTTTGACATTTGCCATCTTGAAATTTGTCATTTTTGACATTTTTCATGGTGACACTTTTCATTTTTGACATTTGGCATTGTGACATTTGTCATTTGACATCTTTGACATTTGCCATCTTGAAATTTGTTATTTTTGACATTTTTCATGGTGACACTTTTCATTTTTGACATTTAGCATTGTGACATTTGTCATTTGACATCTTTGACATTTGCCATCTTGAAATTTTTCATTTTTGACATTTTTCATGGTGACACTTTTCATTTTTGACATTTAGCATTGTGACATTTGTCATTTGACATCTTTGACATTTGCCATCTTGAAATTTGTCATTTTTGACATTTAGCATTGTGACATTTGTCATTTGACATCTTTGATATTTGCCATCTTGAAATTTGTCATTTTTGACATTTTTCATGGTGACACTTTTCATTTTTGACATTTAGCATTGTGACATTTGTCATTTGACATCTTTGACATTTGCCATCTTGAAATTTGTCATTTTTAACATTTTTCATGGTGACACTTTTCATTTTAGACATTTAGCATTGTGACATTTGTCATTTGACATCTTTGACATTTGCCATCTTGAAATTTGTCATTTTTGACATTTAGCATTGGGACATTTGTCATTTGACATCTTGGACATTTGCCATCTTAAAATTTGTCATTTTTGACATTTTTCATGGTGACACTTATCATTTTTGACATTTAGCATTGTGACATTTGTCAGTTTTGACATCTTTGACATTGGCCATCTTGAAATTTGTTATTTTTGATATTTTTCATGGTGACACTTTTCATTTTTGACATTTAGCATTGTGACATTTGTCATTTGACATCTTTGACATTTGCCATCTTGAAATTTGTCATTTTTGACATTTTTCATGGTGACACTTTTCATTTTTGACATTTAGCATTGTGACATTTGTCATTTGACATTTTTGACATTTGCCATCTTGAAATTTGTCATTTTTGACATTTAGCATTGTGAGATTTGTCATTTGACATCTTGGACATTTGCCATCTTGAAATTTGTCATTTTTGACATTTTTTATGGTGACACTTATGATTTTTGACATTTAGCATTGTGACATTTGTCAGTTTTGACATTTGCCATCTTGAAATTTGTCATTTTTGACATTTTTCATGGTGACACTTTTCATTTTTGACATTTAGCATTGTGACATTTGTCATTTGACATCTTTGACATTTGCCATCTTGAAATTTGTTATTTTTGACATTTTTCATGGTGACACTTTTCATTTTTGACATTTAGCATTGTGACATTTGTCATTTGACATCTTTGACATTTGCCATCTTGAAATTTGTCATTTTTGACATTTTTCATGGTGACACTTTTCATTTTTGACATTTAGCATTGTGACATTTGACATCTTTGACATTTGCCATCTTGAAATTTGTCATTTTTGACATTTTTCATGGTGACACTTTTCATTTTTGACATTTAGCATTGTGACATTTGTCATTTGACATCTTTGACATTTGCCATCTTGAAATTTGTCATTTTTGACATTTAGCATTGTGACATTTGTCATTTGACATCTTTGATATTTGCCATCTTGAAATTTGTCATTTTTGACATTTTTCATGGCGACACTTTTCATTTTTGACATTTAGCATTGTGACATTTGTCATTTGACATCTTTGACATTTGCCATCTTGAAATTTGTCATTTTTGACATTTTTCATGGTGACACTTTTCATTTTTGACATTTATCATTGTGACATTTGTCATATTCGACATCTTTGACATTTGCCATCTTGAAATTTGTCATTTTTGACATTTTTCATGGTGACACTTTTCATTTTTGACATTTAGCATTGTGACATTTGTCATTTGACATCTTTGACATTTGTCATCTTGAAATTTGTCATTATTGACATTTTTCATGGGTACACTTTTTATTTTTGACATTTAGCATTGTGACATTTGTCATTTGACATCTGTGACATTTGCCATCTTGAAATTTGTCATTTTTGACATTTTTCATGGTGACACTTTTCATTTTTGACATTTAGCATTGTGACATTTGTCATTTGACATCTTTGACATTTGCCATCTTGAAATTTGTCATTTTTGACATTTTTCACGGTGACACTTTTCATTTTTGACATTTAGCATTGTGACATTTGTCATTTGACATCTTAGACATTTGCCATCTTGAAATTTGTCATTTTTGACACTTTTCATTTTTGACATTTAGCATTGTGACATTTGTCATTTGACATCTTTTACATTTGCCAGCTTGAAATTTGTCATTTTTGACATTTTTCATGGTAACACTTTTCATTTTTGACATTTAGCATTGTGACATTTGTCATTTGACATCTTGGACATTTGCCATCTTGAAATTTGTCATTTTTGACATTTTTCATGGTGACATTTATCATTTTTGACATTTAGCATTGTGACATTTGTCAGTTTTGACATTTGCCATCTTGAAATTTGTCATTTTTGACATTTTTCACGGTGACACTTTTAATTTTTGACATTTAGCATTGTGACATTTGTCATTTGACATCTTAGACATTTGCCATCTTAAAATTTGTCATTTTTGACACTTTTTATTTTTGACATTTAGCATTGTGACATTTGTCATTTGACAATTTTGACATTTGCCATCTTGAAATGTGTCATTTTTGAAATTTTTCATGGTGACACTTTTCATTTTTGACATTTAGCATTGTGACATTTGTCATTTGACATCTTGGACATTTGCCATCTTGAAATTTGTCATTTTTGAAATTTTTCATGGTGAAACTTATCATTTTTGACATTTAGCATTGTGATATTTGTCAGTTTTGACATTTGCCATCTTGAAATTTGTCATTTTTGACATTTTTCATGGTGACACTTTTCATTTTTGACATTTAGCATTGTGACATTTGTCATTTGACATCTTTGACATTTGCCATCTTGAAATTTGTTATTTTTGACATTTTTCATGGTGACACTTTTCATTTTTGACATTTAGCATTGTGACATTTGTCATTTGACATCTTTGACATTTGCCATCTTGAAATTTGTCATTTTTGACATTTTTCATGGTGACACTTTTCATTTTTGACATTTAGCATTGTGACATTTGTCATTTGACATCTTTGACATTTGCCATCTTAAAATTTGTCATTTTTGACATTTAGCATTGTGACATTTGTCATTTGACATCTTTGATATTTGCCATCTTGAAATTTGTCATTTTTGACATTTTTCATGGTGACACTTTTCATTTTTGACATTTAGCATTGTGACATTTGTCATTTGACATCTTTGACATTTGCCATCTTGAAATTTGTCATTTTTGACATTTTACATGGTGACACTTTTCATTTTTGACATTTAGCATTGTGACATTTGTCATATTCGACATCTTTGACATTTGCCATCTTGAAATTTGTCATTTTTGACATTTTTCATGGTGACACTTTTCATTTTTGACATTTAGCATTGTGACATTTGTCATTTGACATCTTTGACATTTGCCATCTTGAAATTTGTCATTATTGACATTTTTCATGGGGAAACTTTTCATTTTTGACATTTAGCATTGTGACATTTGTCATTTGACATCTTTGACATTTGCCATCTTGAAATTTGTCATTTTTGACATTTTTCATGGTGACACTTTTCATTTTTGACATTTAGCATTGTGACATTTGTCATTTGACATCTTTGACATTTTCCATCTTGAAATTTGTCATTTTTGACATTTTTCACGGTGACACTTTTCATTTTTGACATTTAGCATTGTGACATTTGTCATTTGACATCTTAGACATTTGCCATCTTAAAATTTGTCATTTTTGACATTTAGCATTGTGACATTTGTCATTTGACATCTTTGACATTTGCCATCTTGAAATTTGTCATTTTTGACATTTTTCATGGTGACACTTTTCATTTTTGACATTTAGCATTGTGACATTTGTCATTTGACATCTTGGACATTTGCCATCTTGAAATTTGTCATTTTTGACATTTTTCATGGTGACACTTATCATTTTTGTCATTTAGCATTGTGACATTTGTCAGTTTTGACATTTGCCATCTTGAAATTTGTCATTTTTGACATTTTTCATGGTGACACTTTTCATTTTTGACATTTAGCATTGTGACATTTGTCATTTGACATCTTTGACATTTGCCATCTTGAAATTTGTCATTTTTGACATTTTTGATGGTGACACTTTTCATTTTTGACATTTAGCATTGTGACATTTGTCATTTGACATCTTTGACATTTGCCATCTTGAAATTTGTCATTTTTGACATTTTTCATGGTGACACTTTTCATTTTTGACATTTAGCATTGTGACATTTGTCATTTGACATCTTTGACATTTGCCATCTTGAAATTTGTCATTTTTGACATTTTTCATGGTGACACTTTTCATTTTTGACATTTAGCATTGTGACATTTGTCATTTGACATCTTTGACATTTGCCATCTTGAAATTTGTTATTTTTGACATTTTTTATGGTGACACTTTTCATTTTTGACATTTAGCATTGTGACATTTGTCATTTGACATCTTTGACATTTGCCATCTTGAAATTTGTCATTTTTGACATTTTTCATGGTGACACTTTTCATTTTTGACATTTAGCATTGTGACATTTGTCATTTGACATCTTTGACATTTGCCATCTTGAAATTTGTCATTTTTGACATTTAGCATTGTGACATTTGTTATTTGACATCTTGGACATTTGCCATCTTGAAATTTGTCATTTTTGACATTTTTCATGGTGACACTTATCATTTTTGACACTTAGCATTGTGATATTTGTCAGTTTTGACATTTGCCATCTTGAAATTTGTCATTTTTGACATTTTTCATGGTGACACTTTTCATTTTTGACATTTAGCATTGTGACATTTGTCATATTCGACATCTTTGACATTTGCCATCTTGAAATTTGTCATTTTTGACATTTTTCATGGTGACACTTTTCATTTTTGACATTTAGCATTGTGACATTTGTCATTTGACATCTTTGACATTTGCCATCTTGAAATTTGTCATTATTGACATTTTTCATGGAGACACTTTTCATTTTTGACATTTAGCATTGTGACATTTGTCATTTGACATCTTTGACATTTGCCATCTTAAAATTTGTCATTTTTGACATTTTTCATGGTGACACTTTTCATTTTTGACATTTAGCATTGTGACATTTGTCATTTGACATCTTTGACATTTGCCATCTTTAAATTTGTCATTTTTGACATTTTTCACGGTGACACTTTTCATTTTTGACATTTAGCATTGTGACATTTGTCATTTGACATCTTAGACATTTGCCATCTTGAAATTTGTCATTTTTGACACTTTTCATTTTTGACATTTAGCATTGTGACATTTGTCATTTGACATCTTTGACATTTGCCATCTTGAAATTTGTCATTTTTGACATTTTTCATGGTGACACTTTTCATTTTTGATATTTAGCATTGTGACATTTGTCATTTGACATCTTGGACATTTGCCATCTTGAAATTTGTCATTTTTGACATTTTTCATGGTGACACTTATCATTTTTGTCATTTAGCATTGTGACATTTGTCAGTTTTGACATTTGCCATCTTAAAATTTGTCATTTTTGACATTTTTCATGGTGACACTTTTCATTTTTGACATTTAGCATGGTGACATTTGTCATTTGACATCTTTGACATTTGCCATCTTGAAATTTGTCATTTTTGACATTTTTCATGGTGACACTTTTCATTTTGACATTTAGCATTGTGACATTTGTCATTTGACATCTTTGACATTTGCCATCTTTAAATTTGTCATTTTTGACAGTTTTCATGGTGACACTTTTCATTTTTGACATTTAGCATTGTGACATTTGTCATTTGACATCTTTGACATTTGCCATCTTGAAATTTGTCATTTTTGACATTTTTCATGGTGACACTTTTCATTTTTGACATTTAGCATTGTGACATTTGTCATTTGACATCTTTGACATTTGCCATCTTGAAATTTGTTATTTTTGACATTTTTTATGGTGACACTTTTCATTTTTGACATTTAGCATTGTGACATTTGTCATTTGACATCTTTGACATTTGCCATCTTGAAATTTGTCATTTTTGACATTTTTCATGGTGACACTTTTCATTTTTGACATTTAGAATTGTGACATTTGACATCTTTGACATTTGACATCTTAAAATTTGTCATTTTTGACATTTAGCATTGTGACATTTGTCATTTGACATCTTGGACATTTGCCATCTTAAAATTTGTCATTTTTGACATTTTTCATGGTGACACTTATCATTTTTGACATTTAGCATTGTGATATTTGTCAGTTTTGACATTTGCCATCTTGAAATTTGTCATTTTTGACATTTTTCATGGTGACACTTTTCATTTTTGACATTTAGCATTGTGACATTTGTCATTTGACATCTTTGACATTTGCCATCTTGAAATTTGTTATTTTTGACATTTTTCACGGTGAGACTTTTCATTTTTGACATTAAGCATTGTGACATTTGTCATTTGACATCTTTGACATTTGCCATCTTGAAATTTGTCATTTTTGACATTTTTCATGGTGACACTTTTTATTTTTGACATTTAGCATTGTGACATTTGTCATTTGACATCTTTGACATTTGCCATCTTAAAATTTGTTATTTTTGACATTTTTCATGGTGACACTTTTCATTTTTGACATTTAGCATTGTGACATTTGTCATTTGACATCTTTGACATTTGCCATCTTAAAATTTGTCATTTTTGACATTTTTCATGGTGACACTTTTCATTTTTGACATTTAGCATTGTGACGTTTGTCATTTGACATCTTTGACATTTGCCATCTTGAAATTTGTCATTTTTGACATTTAGCATTGTGACATTTGTCATTTGACATCTTGGACATTTGCCATCTTGAAATTTGTCATTTTTGACATTTTTCATGGTGACACTTTTCATTTTTGACATTTAGCATTGTGACATTTGTCATTTGACATCTTGGACATTTGCCATCTTGAAATTTGTCATTTTTGACATTTAGCATTGTGACATTTGTCATTTGACATCTTTGATATTTGCCATCTTGAAATTTGTCATTTTTGACATTTTTCATGGTGACACTTTTCATTTTTGACATTTAGCATTGTGACATTTGTCATTTGACATCTTTGACATTTGCCATCTTGAAATTTGTCATTTTTGACATTTTTCATGGTGACACTTTTCATTTTTGACATTTAGCATTGTGACATTTGTCATTTGACATCTTTGAGATTTGCCATCTTGAAATTTGTCATTTTTTACATTTAGCATTGTGACATTTGTCATTTGACATCTTGGACATTTGCCATCTTGAAATTTGTCATTTTTGACATTTTTCATGGTGACACTTATCATTTTTGACATTTAGCATTGTGACATTTGTCAGTTTTGACATTTGCCATCTTGAAATTTGTCATTTTTGACATTTTTCATGGTGACACTTTTCATTTTTGACATTTAGCATTGTGACATTTGTCATTTGACATCTTTGACATTTGCCATCTTGAAATTTGTTATTTTTGACATTTTTCATGGTGACACTTTTCATTTTTGACATTTAGCATTGTGACATTTGTCATTTGACATCTTTGACATTTGCCATCTTGAAATTTGTCATTTTTGACATTTTTCATGGTGACACTTTTCATTTTTGACATTTAGCATTGTGACATTTGTCATTTGACATCTTTGACATTTGCCATCTTGAAATTTGTCATTTTTGACCTTTAGCATTGTGACATTTGTCATTTGACATCTTGGACATTTGCTATCTTGAAATTTGTCATTTTTGACATTTTTCATGGTGACACTTATCATTTTTGACATTTAGCATTGTGACATTTGTCAGTTTTGACATTTGCCATCTTGAAATTTGTCATTTTTGACATTTTTCATGGTGACACTTTTCATTTTTGACATTTAGCATTGTGACATTTGTCATTTGACATCTTTGACATTTGCCATCTTGAAATTTGTTATTTTTGACATTTTTCATGGTGACACTTTTCATTTTTGACATTTAGCATTGTGACATTTGTCATTTGACATCTTTGACATTTGCCATCTTGAAATTTGTCATTTTTGACATTTTTCATGGTGACACTTCATTTTTGACATTTAGCATTGTGACATTTGTCATTTGACATCTTTGACATTTGCCATCTTGAAATTTGTTATTTCTGACATTTTTCAAGGTGACACTTTTCATTTTTGACATTTAGCATTGTGACATTTGTCATTTGACATCTTTGACATTTGCCATCTTGAAATTTGTCATTTTTGACATTTTTCATGGTGACACTTTTCATTTTTGACATTTAGCATTGTGACATTTGTTATTTGACATCTTTGACATTTGCCATCTTGAAATTTGTCATTTTTGACATTTAGCATTGTGACATTTGTCATTTGACATCTTTGATATTTGCCATCTTGAAATTTGTCATTTTTGACATTTTTCATGGTGACACTTTTCATTTTTGACATTTAGCATTGTGACATTTGTCATTTGACATCTTTGACATTTGCCATCTTGAAATTTGTCATTTTTGACATTTTTCATGGTGACACTTTTCATTTTTGACATTTAGCATTGTGACATTTGTCATATTCGACATCTTTGACATTTGCCATCTTGAAATTTTTCATTTTTGACATTTTTCATGGTGACACTTTTCATTTTTGACATTTAGCATTGTAACATTTGTCATTTGACATCTTTGACATTTGCCATCTTAAAATTTGTCATTATTGACATTTTTCATGGGGACACTTTTAATTTTTGACATTTAGCATTGTGACATTTGTCATTTGACATCTTTGACATTTGCCATCTTGAAATTTGTCATTTTTGACATTTTTCATGGTGACACTCTTTATTTTTGACATTTAGCATTGTGACATTTGTCATTTGACATCTTTGACATTTGCCATCTTGAAATTTGTCATTTTTGACATTTTTCACGGTGACACTTTTCAGTTTTGACATTTAGCATTGTGACATTTGTCATTTGACACCTTAGACATTTGCCATCTTGAAATTTGTCATTTTTGACACTTTTCATTTTTGACATTTAGCATTGTGACATTTGTCATTTGACATCTTTGACATTTGCCATCTTGAAATTTGTCATTTTTGACATTTTTCATGGTGACACTTTTCATTTTTGACATTTAGCATTGTGACATTTGTCATTTGACATCTTGGACATTTGCCATCTTGAAATTTGTCATTTTTGATATTTTTCATGGTGACACTTTTCATTTTTGACATTTAGCATTGTGACATTTGTCATTTGACATCTTTGACATTTGACATCTTGAAATTTGTCATTTTTGACATTTTTCATGGTGACACTTTTCATTTTTGACATTTAGCATTGTGACATTTGTCATTTGACATCTTTGACATTTGCCATCTTGAAATTTGTCATTTTTGACATTTAGCATTGTGACATTTGTCATTTGACATCTTGGACATTTGCTATTTTGAAATTTGTCATTTTTGACATTTTTCATGGTGACACTTATCATTTTTGACATTTAGCATTGTGACATTTGTCAGTTTTGACATTTGCCATCTTGAAATTTGTCATTTTTGACATTTTTCAAGGTGACACTTTTCATTTTTGACATTTAGCATTGTGACATTTGTCATTTGACATCTTTGACATTTGCCATCTTGAAATTTGTTATTTTTGACATTTTTCATGGTGACACTTTTCATTTTTGACATTTAGCATTGTGACATTTGTCATTTGACATCTTTGACATTTGCCATCTTGAAATTTGTCATTTTTGACATTTTTCATGGTGACACTTTTCATTTTTGACATTTAGCATTGTGACATTTGTCATTTGACATCTTTGACATTTGCCATCTTGAAATTTGTTATTTCTGACATTTTTCAAGGTGACACTTTTCATTTTTGACATTTGGCATTGTGACATTTGTCATTTGACATCTTTGACATTTGCCATCTTGAAATTTGTCATTTTTGACATTTTTCATGGTGACACTTTTCATTTTTGACATTTAGCATTATGACATTTGTTATTTGACATCTTTGACATTTGCCATCTTGAAATTTGTCATTTTTGACATTTAGCATTGTGACATTTGTCATTTGACATCTTTGATATTTGCCATCTTGAAATTTGTCATTTTTGACATTTTTCATGGTGACACTTTTCATTTTTGACATTTAGCATTGTGACATTTGTCATTTGACATCTTTGACATTTGCCATCTTGAAATTTGTCATTTTTGACATTTTTCATGGTGACACTTTTCATTTTTGACATTTAGCATTGTGACATTTGTCATATTCGACATCTTTGACATTTGCCATCTTAAAATTTTTCATTTTTGACATTTTTCATGGTGACACTTTTCATTTTTGACATTTAGCATTGTAACATTTGTCATTTGACATCTTTGACATTTGCCATCTTAAAATTTGTCATTATTGACATTTTTCGTGGGGACACTTTTAATTTTTGACATTTAGCATTGTGACATTTGTCATTTGACATCTTTAACATTTGCCATCTTAAAATTTGTCATTTTTGACATTTTTCATGGTGACACTTTTTATTTTTGACATTTAGCATTGTGACATTTGTCATTTGACATCTTTGACATTTGCCATCTTGAAATTTGTCATTTTTGACATTTTTCATGGTGACACTTTTCATTTTTGACATTTAGCATTGTGACATTTGTCATTTGACACCTTAGACATTTGCCATCTTGAAGTTTGTCATTTTTGACACTTTTCATTTTTGACATTTAGCATTGTGACATTTGTCATTTGACATCTTTGACATTTGCCATCTTGAAATTTGTCATTTTTGACATTTTTCATGGTGACACTTTTCATTTTTGACATTTAGCATTGTGACATTTGTCATTTGACATCTTGGACATTTGCCATCTTGAAATTTGTCATTTTTGATATTTTTCATGGTGACACTTTTCATTTTTGACATTTAGCATTGTGACATTTGTCATTTGACATCTTTGACATTTGCCATCTTGAAATTTGTCATTTTTGACATTTTTCATGGTGACACTTTTCATTTTTGACATCTAGCATTGTGACATTTGTCTTTTGACATTTTTGACATTTGCCATCTTGAAATTTGTCATTTTTGACATTTAGCATTGTGACATTTGTCATTTGACATCTTGGACATTTGCCATCTTGAAATTTGTCATTTTTGACATTTTTCATGGTGACACTTATCATTTTTGACATTTAGCATTGTGACATTTGTCAGTTTTGACATTTGCCATCTTGAAATTTGACATTTTTGACATTTTTCATGGTGACACTTTTCATTTTTGACATTTAGCATTGTGACATTTGACATCTTTGACATTTGCCATCTTGAAATGTGTTATTTTTGACATTTTTCATGGTGACACTTTTCATTTTTGACATTTAGCATTGTGACATTTGTCATTTGACATCTTTGACATTTGCCATCTTGAAATTTGTCATTTTTGACATTTTTCATGGTGACACTTTTCATTTTTGACATTTAGCATTGTGATATTTGTCATTTGACATCTTTGACATTTGCCATCTTGAAATTTGTAATTTTTGACATTTTTCATGGTGACACTTTTTATTTTTGACATTTAGCATTGTGACATTTGTCATTTGACATCTTTGACATTTGCCATCTTGAAATTTGTCATTTTTGACATTTTTCATGGTGACACTTTTCATTTTTGACTTTTAGCATTGTGACATTTGTCATTTGACATCTTTGACATTTGCCATCTTGAAATTTGTCATTTTTGACATTTAGCATTGTGACATTTGTCATTTGACATCTTGGACATTTGCCATCTTGAAATTTGTCATTTTTGACATTTTTCATGGTGACACTTATCATTTTTGACATTTAGCATTGTGATATTTGTCAGTTTTGACATTTGCCATCTTGAAATTTGTCATTTTTGACATTTTTCATGGTGACACTTTTCATTTTTGACATTTAGCATTGTGACATTTGTCATATTCGACATCTTTGACATTTGCCATCTTGAAATTTGTCATTTTTGACATTTTTCATGGTGACACTTATCATTTTTGACATTTAGCATTGTGATATTTGTCAGTTTTGACATTTGCCATCTTGAAATTTGTCATTTTTGACATTTTTCATGGTGACACTTTTCATTTTTGACACTTAGCATTGTGACATTTGTCATTTGACATCTTTGACATTTGCCATCTTGAAATTTGTTCTTTTTGACATTTTTCACGGTGACACTTTTCATTTTTGACATTAAGCATTGTGACATTTGTCATTTGACATCTTTGACATTTGCCATCTTGAAATTTGTCATTTTTGACATTTTTCATGGTGACACTTTTTATTTTTGACATTTAGCATTGTGACATTTGTCATTTGACATCTTTGACATTTGCTATCTTAAAATTTGTTATTTTTGACATTTTTCATGGTGACACTTTTCATTTTTGACATTTAGCATTGTGACATTTGTCATTTGACATCTTTGACATTTGCCATCTTAAAATTTGTCATTTTTGACATTTTTCATGGTGACACTTTTCATTTTTGACATTTAGCATTGTGACGTTTGTCATTTGACATCTTTGACATTTGCCATCTTGAAATTTGTCATTTTTGACATTTAGCATTGTGACATTTGTCATTTGACATCTTGGACATTTGCCATCTTGAAATTTGTCATTTTTGACATTTTTCATGGTGACACTTTTCATTTTTGACATTTAGCATTGTGACATTTGTCATTTGACATCTTGGACATTTGCCATCTTGAAATTTGTCATTTTTGACATTTAGCATTGTGACATTTGTCATTTGACATCTTTGATATTTGCCATCTTGAAATTTGTCATTTTTGACATTTTTCATGGTGACACTTTTCATTTTTGACATTCAGCATTGTGACATTTGTCATTTGACATCTTTGACATTTGCCATCTTGAAATTTGTCATTTTTGACATTTTTCATGGTGACACTTTTCATTTTTGACATTTAGCATTGTGACATTTGTCATTTGACATCTTTGAGATTTGCCATCTTGAAATTTGTCATTTTTTACATTTAGCATTGTGACATTTGTCATTTGACATCTTTGACATTTGCCATCTTGAAATTTGTTATTTTTGACATTTTTCATGGTGACACTTTTCATTTTTGACATTTAGCATTGTGACATTTGTCATTTGACATCTTTGACATTTGCCATCTTGAAATTTGTCATTTTTGACATTTTTCATGGTGACACTTATCATTTTTGACATTTAGCATTGTGACATTTGTCAGTTTTGACATTTGCCATCTTGAAATTTGTCATTTTTGACATTTTTCATGGTGACACTTTTCATTTTTGACATTTAGCATTGTGACATTTGTCATTTGACATCTTTGACATTTGTTATCTTGAAATTTGTCATTTTTGACATTTAGCATTGTGACATTTGTCATTTGACATCTTGGACATTTGCTATCTTGAAATTTGTCATTTTTGACATTTTTCATGGTGACACTTATCATTTTTGACATTTAGCATTGTGACATTTGTCAGTTTTGACATTTGCCATCTTTAAATTTGTCATTTTTGACATTTTTCATGGTGACACTTTTCATTTTTGACATTTAGCATTGTGACATTTGTCATTTGACATCTTTGACATTTGCCATCTTGAAATTTGTTATTTTTGACATTTTTCATGGTGACACTTTTCATTTTTGACATTTAGCATTGTGACATTTGTCATTTGACATCTTTGACATTTGCCATCTTGAAATTTGTCATTTTTGACATTTTTCATGGTGACACTTTTCATTTTTGACATTTAGCATTGTGACATTTGTCATTTGACATCTTTGACATTTGCCATCTTAAAATTTGTCATTTTTGACATTTTTCATGGTGACACTTTTCATTTTTGACATTTAGCATTGTGACGTTTGTCATTTGACATCTTTGACATTTGCCATCTTGAAATTTGTCATTTTTGACATTTAGCATTGTGACATTTGTCATTTGACATCTTGGACATTTGCCATCTTGAAATTTGTCATTTTTGACATTTTTCATGGTGACACTTTTCATTTTTGACATTTAGCATTGTGACATTTGTCATTTGACATCTTGGACATTTGCCATCTTGAAATTTGTCATTTTTGACATTTAGCATTGTGACATTTGTCATTTGACATCTTTGATATTTGCCATCTTGAAATTTGTCATTTTTGACATTTTTCATGGTGACACTTTTCCTTTTTGACATTCAGCATTGTGACATTTGTCATTTGACATCTTTGACATTTGCCATCTTGAAATTTGTCATTTTTGACATTTTTCATGGTGACACTTTTCATTTTTGACATTTAGCATTGTGACATTTGTCATTTGACATCTTTGAGATTTGCCATCTTGAAATTTGTCATTTTTTACATTTAGCATTGTGACATTTGTCATTTGACATCTTTGACATTTGCCATCTTGAAATTTGTTATTTTTGACATTTTTCATGGTGACACTTTTCATTTTTGACATTTAGCATTGTGACATTTGTCATTTGACATCTTTGACATTTGCCATCTTGAAATTTGTCATTTTTGACATTTTTCATGGTGACACTTATCATTTTTGACATTTAGCATTGTGACATTTGTCAGTTTTGACATTTGCCATCTTGAAATTTGTCATTTTTGACATTTTTCATGGTGACACTTTTCATTTTTGACATTTAGCATTGTGACATTTGTCATTTGACATCTTTGACATTTGTTATCTTGAAATTTGTCATTTTTGACATTTAGCATTGTGACATTTGTCATTTGACATCTTGGACATTTGCTATCTTGAAATTTGTCATTTTTGACATTTTTCATGGTGACACTTATCATTTTTGACATTTAGCATTGTGACATTTGTCAGTTTTGACATTTGCCATCTTTAAATTTGTCATTTTTGACATTTTTCATGGTGACACTTTTCATTTTTGACATTTAGCATTGTGACATTTGTCATTTGACATCTTTGACATTTGCCATCTTGAAATTTGTTATTTTTGACATTTTTCATGGTGACACTTTTCATTTTTGACATTTAGCATTGTGACATTTGTCATTTGACATCTTTGACATTTGCCATCTTGAAATTTGTCATTTTTGACATTTTTCATGGTGACACTTTTCATTTTTGACATTTAGCATTGTGACATTTGTCATTTGACATCTTTGACATTTGCTATCTTGAAATTTGTTATTTCTGACATTTTTCAAGGTGACACTTTTCATTTTTGACATTTAGCATTGTGACATTTGTCATTTGACATCTTTGACATTTGCCATCTTGAAATTTGTCATTTTTGACATTTTTCATGGTGACACTTTTCATTTTTGACATTTAGCATTGTGACATTTGTTATTTGACATCTTTGACATTTGCCATCTTGAAATTTGTCATTTTTGACATTTAGCATTGTGACATTTGTCATTTGACATCTTTGATATTTGCCATCTTGAAATTTGTCATTTTTGACATTTTTCATGGTGACACTTTTCATTTTTGACATTTAGCATTGTGACATTTGTCATTTGACATCTTTGACATTTGCCATCTTGAAATTTGTCATTTTTGACATTTAGCATTGTGACATTTGTCATTTGACATCTTTGACATTTGCCATCTTGAAATTTGTCATTTTTGACATTTAGCATTGTGACATTTGTCATTTGACATCTTTGACATTTGCCATCTTGAAATTTTTTATTTTTGACATTTTTCATGGTGACACTTTTCATTTTTGACATTTAGCATTGTAACATTTGTCATTTGACATCTTTGACATTTGCCATCTTAAAATTTGTCATTATTGACATTTTTCATGGGGACACTTTTAATTTTTGACATTTAGCATTGTGACATTTGTCATTTGACATCTTTGACATTTGCCATCTTGAAATTTGTTATTTTTGACATTTTTCATGGTGACACTTTTCATTTTTGACATTTAGCATTGTGACATTTGTCATTTGACATCTTTGACATTTGCCATCTTAAAATTTGTCATTTTTGACATTTTTCATGGTGACACTTTTCATTTTTGACATTTAGCATTGTGACATTTGTCATTTGACATCTTTGACATTTGCCATCTTGAAATTTGTCATTTTTGACATTTAGCATTGTGACATTTGTCATTTGACATCTTGGACATTTGCTATCTTGAAATTTGTCATTTTTGACATTTTTCATGGTGACACTTATCATTTTTGACATTTAGCATTGTGACATTTGTCAGTTTTGACATTTGCCATCTTGAAATTTGTCATTTTTGACATTTTTCATGGTGACACTTTTCATTTTTGACATTTAGCATTGTGACATTTGTCATTTGACATCTTTGACATTTGCCATCTTGAAATTTGTTATTTTTGACATTTTTCATGGTGACACTTTTCATTTTTGACATTTAGCATTGTGACATTTGTCATTTGACATCTTTGACATTTGCCATCTTGAAATTTGTCATTTTTGACATTTTTCATGGTGACACTTTTCATTTTTGACATTTAGCATTGTGACATTTGTCATTTGACATCTTTGACATTTGCCATCTTGAAATTTGTTATTTCTGACATTTTTCAAGGTGACACTTTTCATTTTTGACATTTAGCATTGTGACATTTGTCATTTGACATCTTTGACATTTGCCATCTTGAAATTTGTCATTTTTGACATTTTTCATGGCGACACTTTTCATTTTTGACATTTAGCATTGTGACATTTGTTATTTGACATCTTTGACATTTGCCATCTTGAAATTTGTCATTTTTGACATTTAGCATTGTGACATTTGTCATTTGACATCTTTGATATTTGCCATCTTGAAATTTGTCATTTTTGACATTTTTCATGGTGACACTTTTCATTTTTGACATTTAGCATTGTGACATTTGTCATTTGACATCTTTGACATTTGCCATCTTGAAATTTGTCATTTTTGACATTTTTCATTGTGACACTTTTCATTTTTGACATTTAGCATTGTGACATTTGTCATATTCGACATCTTTGACATTTGCCATCTTGAAATTTTTTATTTTTGACATTTTTCATGGTGACACTTTTCATTTTTGACATTTAGCATTGTAACATTTGTCATTTGACATCTTTGACATTTGCCATCTTAAAATTTGTCATTATTGACATTTTTCATGGGGACACTTTTAATTTTTGACATTTAGCATTGTGACATTTGTCATTTGACATCTTTGACATTTGCCATCTTAAAATTTGTCATTTTTGACATTTTTCATGGTGACACTTTTTATTTTTGACATTTAGCATTGTGACATTTGTCATTTGACATCTTTGACATTTGCCATCTTGAAATTTGTCATTTTTGACATTTTTCACGGTGACACTTTTCATTTTTGACATTTAGCATTGTGACATTTGTCATTTGACACCTTAGACATTTGCCATCTTGAAATTTGTCATTTTTGACACTTTTCATTTTTGACATTTAGCATTGTGACATTTGTCATTTGACATCTTTGACATTTGCCATCTTGAAATTTGTCATTTTTGACATTTTTCATGGTGACACTTTTCATTTTTGACATTTAGCATTGTGACATTTGTCATTTGACATCTTGGACATTTGCCATCTTGAAATTTGTCATTTTTGATATTTTTCATGGTGACACTTTTCATTTTTGACATTTAGCATTGTGACATTTGTCATTTGACATCTTTGACATTTGCCATCTTGAAATTTGTCATTTTTGACATTTTTCATGGTGACACTTTTCATTTTTGACATCTAGCATTGTGACATTTGTCATTTGACATTTTTGACATTTGCCATCTTGAAATTTGTCATTTTTGACATTTAGCATTGTGACATTTGTCATTTGACATCTTGGACATTTGCCATCTTGAAATTTGTCATTTTTGACATTTTTCATGGTGACACTTATCATTTTTGACATTTAGCATTGTGACATTTGTCAGTTTTGACATTTTCCATCTTGAAATTTGTCATTTTTGACATTTTTCATGGTGACACTTTTCATTTTTGACATTTAGCATTGTGACATTTGTCATTTGACATCTTTGACATTTGCCATCTTAAAATTTGTTATTTTTGACATTTTTCATGGTGACACTTTTCATTTTTGACATTTAGCATTGTGACATTTGTCATTTGACATCTTTGACATTTGCCATCTTGAAATTTGTCATTTTTGACATTTTTCATGGTGACACTTTTCATTTTTGACATTTAGCATTGTGATATTTGTCATTTGACATCTTTGACATTTGCCATCTTGAAATTTGTTATTTTTGACATTTTTCATGGTGACACTTTTTATTTTTGACATTTAGCATTGTGACATTTGTCATTTGACATCTTTGACATTTGCCATCTTGAAATTTGTCATTTTTGACATTTTTCATGGTGACACTTTTCATTTTTGACATTTAGCATTGTGACATTTGTCATTTGACATCTTTGACATTTGCCATCTTGAAATTTGTCATTTTTGACATTTAGCATTGTGACATTTGTCATTTGACATCTTTGATATTTGCCATCTTGAAATTTGTCATTTTTGACATTTTTTATGGCGACACTTTTCATTTTTGACATTTAGCATTGTAACATTTGTCATTTGACATCTTTGACATTTGCCATCTTGAAATTTGTCATTTTTGACATTTTTCATGGTGACACTTTTCATTTTTGACAGTTATCATTGTGACATTTGTCATATTCGACATCTTTGACATTTGCCATCTTGAAATTTGTCATTTTTGACATTTTTCATGGTGACACTTTTCATTTTTGACATTTAGTATTGTGACATTTGTCATTTGACATCTTTGACATTTGTCATCTTGAAATTTGTCATTATTGACATTTTTCATGGGGACACTTTTCATTTTTGACATTAAGCATTGTGACATTTGTCATTTGACATCTTTGACATTTGCCATCTTGAAATTTGTCATTTTTGACATTTAGCATTGTGACATTTGTCATTTGACATCTTGGACATTTGCTATCTTGAAATTTGTCATTTTTGACATTTTTCATGGTGACACTTATCATTTTTGACATTTAGCATTGTGACATTTGTCAGTTTTGACATTTGCCATCTTGAAATTTGTCATTTTTGACATTTTTCATGGTGACACTTTTCATTTTTGACATTTAGCATTGTGACATTTGTCATTTGACATCTTTGACATTTGCCATCTTGAAATTTTTCATTTTTGACATTTAGCATTGTGACATTTGTCATTTGACATCTTGGACATTTGCTATTTTGAAATTTGTCATTTTTGACATTTTTCATGGTGACACTTATCATTTTTGACATTTAGCATTGTGACATTTGTCAGTTTTGACATTTGCCATCTTGAAATTTGTCATTTTTGACATTTTTCAAGGTGACACTTTTCATTTTTGACATTTAGCATTGTGACATTTGTCATTTGACATCTTTGACATTTGCCATCTTGAAATTTGTTATTTTTGACATTTTTCATGGTGACACTTTTCATTTTTGACATTTAGCATTGTGACATTTGTCATTTGACATCTTTGACATTTGCCATCTTGAAATTTGTCATTTTTGACATTTTTCATGGTGACACTTTTCATTTTTGACATTTAGCATTGTGACATTTGTCATTTGACATCTTTGATATTTGCCATCTTAAAATTTGTCATTTTTGACATTTTTCATGGTGACACTTTTCATTTTTGACATTTAGCATTGTGACATTTGTCATTTGACATCTTTGACATTTGCCATCTTGAAATTTGTCATTTTTGACATTTTTCACGGTGACACTTTTCATTTTTGACATTTAGCATTGTGACATTTGTCATTTGACATCTTGGACATTTGCCATCTTGAAATTTGTCATTTTTGACATTTTTCATGGTGACACTTTTCATTTTTGACATTTAGCATTGTGACATTTGTCATTTGACATCTTGGACATTTGCCATCTTGAAATTTGTTATTTTTGACATTTAGCATTGTGACATTTGTCATTTGACATCTTTGATATTTGCCATCTTGAAATTTGTCATTTTTGACATTTTTCATGGTGACACTTTTCATTTTTGACATTTAGCATTGTGACATTTGTCATTTGACATCTTTGACATTTGCCATCTTGAAATTTGTCATTTTTGACATTTTTCATGGTGACACTTTTCATTTTTGACATTTAGCATTGTGACATTTGTCATTTGACATCTTTGAGATTTGCCATCTTGAAATTTGGCATTTTTTACATTTAGCATTGTGACATTTGTCATTTGACATCTTGGACATTTGCCATCTTGAAATTTGTCATTTTTGACATTTTTCATGGTGACACTTATCATTTTTGACATTTAGCATTGTGACATTTGTCAGTTTTGACATTTGCCATCTTGAAATTTGTCATTTTTGACATTTTTCATGGTGACACTTTTCATTTTTGACATTTAGCATTGTGACATTTGTCATTTGACATCTTTGACATTTGCCATCTTGAAATTTGTTCTTTTTGACATTTTTCATGGTGACACTTTTCATTTTTGACATTTAGCATTGTGACATTTGTCATTTGACATCTTTGTCATTTGCCATCTTGAAATTTGTCATTTTTGACATTTTTCATGTTGACACTTTTCATTTTTGACATTTAGCATTGTGACATTTGTCATTTGACATCTTTGACATTTGCCATCTTGAAATTTGTCATTTTTGACATTTAGCATTGTGACATTTGTCATTTGACATCTTGGACATTTGCTATCTTGAAATTTGTCATTTTTGACATTTTTCATGGTGACACTTATCATTTTTGACATTTATCATTGTGACATTTGTCATATTCGACATCTTTGACATTTGCCATCTTGAAATTTGTCATTTTTGACATTTTTCATGGTGACACTTTTCATTTTTGACATTTAGTATTGTGACATTTGTCATTTGACATCTTTGACATTTGTCATCTTGAAATTTGTCATTATTGACATTTTTCATGGGGACACTTTTTATTTTTGACATTAAGCATTGTGACATTTGTCATTTGACATCTTTGACATTTGCCATCTTGAAATTTGTCATTTTTGACATTTAGCATTGTGACATTTGTCATTTGACATCTTGGACATTTGCTATCTTGAAATTTGTCATTTTTGACATTTTTCATGGTGACACTTATCATTTTTGACATTTAGCATTGTGACATTTGTCAGTTTTGACATTTGCCATCTTGAAATTTGTCATTTTTGACATTTTTCATGGTGACACTTTTCATTTTTGACATTTAGCATTGTGACATTTGTCATTTGACATCTTTGACATTTGCCATCTTAAAATTTGTCATTTTTGACATTTAGCATTGTGACATTTGTCATTTGACATCTTGGACATTTGCTATTTTGAAATTTGTCATTTTTGACATTTTTCATGGTGACACTTATCATTTTTGACATTTAGCATTGTGACATTTGTCAGTTTTGACATTTGCCATCTTGAAATTTGTCATTTTTGACATTTTTTAAGGTGACACTTTTCATTTTTGACATTTAGCATTGTGACATTTGTCATTTGACATCTTTGACATTTGCCATCTTGAAATTTGTTATTTTTGACATTTTTTATGGTGACACTTTTCATTTTTGACATTTAGCATTGTGACATTTGTCATTTGACATCTTTGACATTTGCCATCTTGAAATTTGTCATTTTTGACATTTTTCATGGTGACACTTTTCATTTTTGACATTTAGCATTGTGACATTTGTCATTTGACATCTTTGATATTTGCCATCTTGAAATTTGTCATTTTTGACATTTTTCATGGTGACACTTTTCATTTTTGACATTTAGCATTGTGACATTTGTCATTTGACATCTTTGACATTTGCCATCTTGAAATTTGTCATTTTTGACATTTTTCACGGTGACACTTTTCATTTTTGACATTTAGCATTGTGACATTTGTCATTTGACATCTTGGACATTTGCCATCTTGAAATTTGTCATTTTTGACATTTTTCATGGTGACACTTTTCATTTTTGACATTTAGCATTGTGACATTTGTCATTTGACATCTTGGACATTTGCCATCTTGAAATTTGTTATTTTTGACATTTAGCATTGTGACATTTGTCATTTGACATCTTTGATATTTGCCATCTTGAAATTTGTCATTTTTGACATTTTTCATGGTGACACTTTTCATTTTTGACATTTAGCATTGTGACATTTGTCATTTGACATCTTTGACATTTGCCATCTTGAAATTTGTCATTTTTGACATTTTTCATAGTGACACTTTTCATTTTTGACATTTAGCATTGTGACATTTGTCATTTGACATCTTTGAGATTTGCCATCTTGAAATTTGGCATTTTTTACATTTAGCATTGTGACATTTGTCATTTGACATCTTGGACATTTGCCATCTTGAAATTTGTCATTTTTGACATTTTTCATGGTGACACTTATCATTTTTGACATTTAGCATTGTGACATTTGTCAGTTTTGACATTTGCCATCTTGAAATTTGTCATTTTTGACATTTTTCATGGTGACACTTTTCATTTTTGACATTTAGCATTGTGACATTTGTCATTTGACATCTTTGACATTTGCCATCTTGAAATTTGTTCTTTTTGACATTTTTCATGGTGACACTTTTCATTTTTGACATTTAGCATTGTGACATTTGTCATTTGACATCTTTGTCATTTGCCATCTTGAAATTTGTCATTTTTGACATTTTTCATGGTGACACTTTTCATTTTTGACATTTAGCATTGTGACATTTGTCATTTGACATCTTTGACATTTGCCATCTTGAAATTTGTCATTTTTGACATTTAGCATTGTGACATTTGTCATTTGACATCTTGGACATTTGCTATTTTAAAATTTGTCATTTTTGACATTTTTCATGGTGACACTTATCATTTTTGACATTTAGCATTGTGACATTTGTCAGTTTTGACATTTGCCATCTTGAAATTTGTCATTTTTGACATTTTTCATGGTGACACTTTTTATTTTTGACATTTAGCATTGTGACATTTGTCATTTGACATCTTCGACATTTGCCATCTTGAAATTTGTTATTTTTGACATTTTTCATGGTGACACTTTTCATTTTTGACATTTAGCATTGTGACATTTGTCATTTGACATCTTTGACAGTTGCCATCTTGAAATTTGTCATTTTTGACATTTTTCATGGTGACACTTTTCATTTTTGACATTTAGCATTGTGACATTTGTCATTTGACATCTTTGACATTTGCCATCTTGAAATTTGTTATTTCTGACATTTTTCAAGGTGACACTTTTCATTTTTGACATTTAGCATTGTGACATTTGTCATTTGACATCTTTGACATTTGCCATCTTGAAATTTGTCATTTTTGACATTTTTCATGGTAACACTTTTCATTTTTGACATTTAGCATTGTGACATTTGTCATTTGACATCTTTGACATTTGCCATCTTGAAATTTGTTATTTTTGACATTTTTCATGGTGACACTTTTCATTTTTGACATTTAGCATTGTGACATTTGTCATTTGACATCTTTGACAATTGCCATCTTGAAATTTGTCATTTTTGACATTTTTCATGGTGACACTTTTTATTTTTGACATTTAGCATTGTGACATTTGTCATTTGACATCTTTGACATTTGCCATCTTGAAATTTGTCATTTTTGACATTTAGCATTGTGACATTTGTCATTTGACATCTTGGACATTTGCTATCTTGAAATTTGTCATTTTTGACATTTTTCATGGTGACACTTATCATTTTTGACATTTAGCATGGTGACATTTGTCAGTTTTGACATTTGTCATCTTGAAATTTGTCATTTTTGACATTTTTCATGGTGACACTTTTCATTTTTGACATTTAGCATTGTGACATTTGTCATTTGACATCTTTGACATTTGCCATCTTGAAATTTGTTATTTTTGGCCTTTTTTCATGGTGACACTTTTCATTTTTGACATTTAGCATTGTGACATTTGTCATTTGACATCTTCGACATTTGCCATCTTGAAATTTGTCATTTTTGACATTTTTCATGGTAACACTTTTCATTTTTGACATTTAGCATTGTGACATTTGTCATTTGACATCTTTGACATTTGCCATCTTGAAATTTGTTATTTCTGACATTTTTCAAGGTGACACTTTTCATTTTTGACATTTAGCATTGTGACATTTGTCATTTGACATCTTTGACATTTGCCATCTTGAAATTTGTCATTTTTGACATTTTTCATGGTGACACTTTTCATTTTTGACATTTAGCATTGTGACATTTGTCATTTGACATCTTTGACATTTGCCATCTTGAAATTTGTTATTTTTGACATTTTTCATGGTGACACTTTTCATTTTTGACATTTAGCATTGTGACATTTAGCATTGTGACATTTGTCATTTGACATCTTTGACATTTGCCATCTCGAAATTTGTCATATTTGACATTTTTCATGGTGACACTTTTCATTTTTGACATTTAGCATTGTGACATTTGTCATTTGACATCTTTGACATTTGCCATCTTGAAATTTGTCATTTTTGACATTTAGCATTGTGACATTTGTCATTTGACATCTTGGACATTTGCTATCTTGAAATTTGTCATTTTTGACATTTTTCATGGTGACACTTATCATTTTTGACATTTAGCATTGTGACATTTGTCAGTTTTGACATTTGCCATCTTAAAATTTGTCATTTTTGACATTTTTCATGGTGACACTTTTCATTTTTGACATTTAGCATTGTGACATTTGTCATTTGACATCTTTGACATTTGCCATCTTGAAATTTGTCATTTTTGACATTTAGCATTGTGACATTTGTCATTTGACATCTTGGACATTTTCCATCTTGAAATTTGTCATTTTTGACATTTTTCATGGTGACACTTTTCATTTTTGACATTTAGCATTGTGACATTTGTCATTTGACATCTTGGACATTTGCCATCTTGAAATTTGTCATTTTTGACATTTAGCATTGTGACATTTGTCATTTGACATCTTTGATATTTGCCATCTTGAAATTTGTCATTTTTGACATTTTTCATGGTGACACTTTTCATTTTTGACATTTAGCATTGTGACATTTGTCATTTGACATCTTTGACATTTGCCATCTTGAAATTTGTCATTTTTGACATTTTTCATGGTGACACTTTTCATTTTTGACATTTAGCATTGTGACATTTGTCATTTGACATCTTTGAGATTTGCCATCTTGAAATTTGTCATTTTTTACATTTAGCATTGTGACATTTGTCATTTGACATCTTGGACATTTGCCATCTTGAAATTTGTCATTTTTGACATTTTTCATGGTGACACTTATCATTTTTGACATTTAGCATTGTGACATTTGTCAGTTTTGACATTTGCCATCTTGAAATTTGTCATTTTTGACATTTTTCATGGTGACACTTTTCATTTTTGACATTTAGCATTGTGACATTTGTCATTTGACATCTTTGACATTTGCCATCTTGAAATTTGCTATTTTTGACATTTTTCATGGTGACACTTTTCATTTTTGACATTTAGCATTGTGACATTTGTCATTTGACATCTTTGACATTTGCCATCTTGAAATTTGTCATTTTTGACATTTTTCATGGTGACACTTTTCATTTTTGACATTTAGCATTGTGACATTTGTCATTTGACATCTTTGACATTTGCCATCTTGAAATTTGTCATTTTTGACATTTAGCATTGTGACATTTGTCATTTGACATCTTGGACATTTGCTATCTTGAAATTTGTCATTTTTGACATTTTTCATGGTGACACTTATCATTTTTGACATTTAGCATTGTGACATTTGTCAGTTTTGACATTTGCCATCTTGAAATTTGTCATTTTTGACATTTTTCATGATGACACTTTTCATTTTTGACATTTAGCATTGTGACATTTGTCATTTGACATCTTTGACATTTGCCATCTTGAAATTTGTTATTTTTGACATTTTTCATGGTGACACTTTTCATTTTTGACATTTAGCATTGTGACATTTGTCATTTGACATCTTTGACATTTGCCATCTTGAAATTTGTTATTTTTGACATTTTTCATGGTGACACTTTTCATTTTTGACATTTAGCATTGTGACATTTGTCATTTGACATCTTTGACATTTGCCATCTTGAAATTTGTTATTTCTGACATTTTTCAAGGTGACACTTTTTATTTTTGACATTTAGCATTGTGACATTTGTCATTTGACATCTTTGACATTTGCCATCTTGAAATTTGTCATTTTTGACATTTTTCATGGTGACACTTTTCATTTTTGACATTTAGCATTGTGACATTTCTTATTTGACATCTTTGACATTTGCCATCTTGAAATTTGTCATTTTTGACATTTAGCATTGTGACATTTGTCATTTGACATCTTTGACATTTGCCATCTTGAAATTTGTCATTTTTGACATTTTTCATGGTGACACTTTTCATTTTTGACATTTAGCATTGTGACATTTGTCATATTCGACATCTTTGACATTTGCCATCTTGAAATTTTTCATTTTTGACATTTTTCATGGTGACACTTTTCATTTTTGACATTTAGCATTGTAACATTTGTCATTTGACATCTTTGACATTTGCCATCTTAAAATTTGTCATTATTGACATTTTTCATGGGGACACTTTTAATTTTTGACATTTAGCATTGTGACATTTGTCATTTGACATCTTTGACATTTGCCATCTTGAAATTTGTCATTTTTGACATTTTTCATGGTGACACTTTTTATTTTTGACATTTAGCATTGTGACATTTGTCATTTGACATCTTTGACATTTGCCATCTTGAAATTTGTCATTTTTAACATTTTTCACGGTGACACTTTTCATTTTTGACATTTAGCATTGTGACATTTGTCATTTGACACCTTAGACATTTGCCATCTTGAAATTTGTCATTTTTGACACTTTTCATTTTTGACATTTAGCATTGTGACATTTGTCATTTGACATCTTTGACATTTGCCATCTTAAAATTTGTCATTTTTGACATTTTTCATGGTGACACTTTTCATTTTTGACATTTAGCATTGTGACATTTGTCATTCGACATCTTGGACATTTGCCATCTTGAAATTTTTCATTTTTGATATTTTTCATGGTGACACTTTTCATTTTTGACATTTAGCATTGTGACATTTGTCATTTGACATCTTTGACATTTGCCATCTTGAAATTTGTTATTTTTGACATTTTTCATGGTGACACTTTTCATTTTTGACATTTAGCATTGTGACATTTGTCATTTGACATCTTTGACATTTGCCATCTTGAAATTTGTCATTTTTGACATTTTTCATGGTGACACTTTTCATTTTTGACATTTAGCATTGTGACATTTGTCATTTGACATCTTTGATATTTGCCATCTTGAAATTTGTCATTTTTGACATTTTTCATGGTGACACTTTTCATTTTTGACATTTAGCATTGTGACATTTGTCATTTGACATCTTTGACATTTGCCATCTTGAAATTTGTCATTTTTGACATTTTTCACGGTGACACTTTTCATTTTTGACATTTAGCATTGTGACATTTGTCATTTGACATCTTGGACATTTGCCATCTTGAAATTTGTCATTTTTGACATTTTTCATGGTGACACTTTTCATTTTTGACATTTAGCATTGTGACATTTGTCATTTGACATCTTGGACATTTGCCATCTTGAAATTTGTTATTTTTGACATTTAGCATTGTGACATTTGTCATTTGACATCTTTGATATTTGCCATCTTGAAATTTGTCATTTTTGACGTTTTTCATGGTGACACTTTTCATTTTTGACATTTAGCATTGTGACATTTGTCATTTGACATCTTTGACATTTGCCATCTTGAAATTTGTCATTTTTGACATTTTTCATGGTGACACTTTTCATTTTTGACATTTAGCATTGTGACATTTGTCATTTGACATCTTTGAGATTTGCCATCTTGAAATTTGGCATTTTTTACATTTAGCATTGTGACATTTGTCATTTGACATCTTGGACATTTGCCATCTTGAAATTTGTCATTTTTGACATTTTTCATGGTGACACTTATCATTTTTGACATTTAGCATTGTGACATTTGTCAGTTTTGACATTTGCCATCTTGAAATTTGTCATTTTTGACATTTTTCATGGTGACACTTTTCATTTTTGACATTTAGCATTGTGACATTTGTCATTTGACATCTTTGACATTTGCCATCTTGAAATTTGTTCTTTTTGACATTTTTCATGGTGACACTTTTCATTTTTGACATTTAGCATTGTGACATTTGTCATTTGACATCTTTGTCATTTGCCATCTTGAAATTTGTCATTTTTGACATTTTTCATGGTGACACTTTTCATTTTTGACATTTAGCATTGTGACATTTGTCATTTGACATCTTTGACATTTGCCATCTTGAAATTTGTCATTTTTGACATTTGGCATTGTGACATTTGTCATTTGACATCTTGGACATTTGCTATCTTGAAATTGGTCATTTTTGACATTTTTCATGGTGACACTTATCATTTTTGACATTTAGCATTGTGACATTTGTCAGTTTTGACATTTGCCATCTTGAAATTTGTCATTTTTGACATTTTCATGGTGACACTTTTTATTTTTGACATTTAGCATTGTGACATTTGTCATTTGACATCTTCGACATTTGCCATCTTGAAATTTGTTATTTTTGACATTTTTCATGGTGACACTTTTCATTTTTGACATTTAGCATTGTGACATTTGTCATTTGACATCTTTGACATTTGCCATCTTGAAATTTGTCATTTTTGACATTTTTCATGGTGACACTTTTCATTTTTGACATTTAGCATTGTGACATTTGTCATTTGACATCTTTGACATTTGCCATCTTGAAATTTGTTATTTCTGACATTTTTCAAGGTGACATTTTTCATTTTTGACATTTAGCATTGTGACATTTGTCATTTGACATCTTTGACATTTGCCATCTTGAAATTTGTCATTTTTGACATTTTTCATGGTGACACTTTTCATTTTTGACATTTAGCATTGTGACATTTGTCATTTGACATCTTTGACATTTGCCATCTTGAAATTTGTTATTTTTGACATTTTTCATGGTGACACTTTTCATTTTTGACATTTAGCATTGTGACATTTGTCATTTGACATCTTTGACATTTGCCATCTTGAAATTTGTCATTTTTGACATTTTTCATGGTGACACTTTTCATTTTTGACATTTAGCATTGTGACATTTGTCATTTGACATCTTTGACATTTGCCATCTTGAAATTTGTCATTTTTGACATTTAGCATTGTGACATTTGTCATTTGACATCTTGGACATTTGCTATCTTGAAATTTGTCATTTTTGACATTTTTCATGGTGACACTTATCATTTTTGACATTTAGCATTGTGACATTTGTCAGTTTTGACATTTGCCATCTTGAAATTTGTCATTTTTGACATTTTTCATGGTGACACTTTTCATTTTTGACATTTAGCATTGTGACATTTGTCATTTGACATCTTTGACATTTGCCATCTTGAAATTTGTTATTTTTGACATTTTTCATGGTGACACTTTTCATTTTTGACATTTAGCATTGTGACATTTGTCATTTGACATCTTTGACATTTGCCATCTTGAAATTTGTCATTTTTGACATTTTTCATGGTAACACTTTTCATTTTTGACATTTAGCATTGTGACATTTGTCATTTGACATCTTTGACATTTGCCATCTTGAAATTTGTTATTTCTGACATTTTTCAAGGTGACACTTTTCATTTTTGACATTTAGCATTGTGACATTTGTCATTTGACATCTTTGACATTTGCCATCTTGAAATTTGTCATTTTTGACATTTTTCATGGTGACACTTTTCATTTTTGACATTTAGCATTGTGACATTTGTCATTTGACATCTTTGACATTTGCCATCTTGAAATTTGTTATTTTTGACATTTTTCATGGTGACACTTTTCATTTTTGACATTTAGCATTGTGACATTTAGCATTGTGACATTTGTCATTTGACATCTTTGACATTTGCCATCTCGAAATTTGTCATATTTAACATTTTTCATGGTGACACTTTTCATTTTTGACATTTAGCATTGTGACATTT
Organism: Altica lythri; assembly: GCA_964028335.1. NCBI lineage: Eukaryota > Metazoa > Arthropoda > Insecta > Coleoptera > Chrysomelidae > Altica > Altica lythri. The sequence continues at coordinate 7,028,962 of OZ034800.1, read as the reverse complement.
GTCATTTGACATCTTTGACATTTGCCATCTTGAAATTTGTCATTTTTGACATTTAGCATTGTGACATTTGTCATTTGACATCTTGGACATTTGCTATCTTGAAATTTGTCATTTTTGACATTTTTCATGGTGACACTTATCATTTTTGACATTTAGCATTGTGACATTTGTCATTTGACATCTTTGACATTTGCCATCTTGAAATTTGTCATTTTTGACATTTAGCATTGTGACATTTGTCATTTGACATCTTGGACATTTGCCATCTTGAAATTTGTCATTTTTGACATTTTTCATGGTGACACTTTTCATTTTTGACATTTAGCATTGTGACATTTGTCATTTGACATCTTGGACATTTGCCATCTTGAAATTTGTCATTTTTGACATTTAGCATTGTGACATTTGTCATTTGACATCTTTGATATTTGCCATCTTGAAATTTGTCATTTTTGACATTTTTCATGGTGACACTTTTCATTTTTGACATTTAGCATTGTGACATTTGTCATTTGACATCTTTGACATTTGCCATCTTGAAATTTGTCATTTTTGACATTTTTCATGGTGACACTTTTCATTTTTGACATTTAGCATTGTGACATTTGTCATTTGACATCTTTGAGATTTGCCATCTTGAAATTTGTCATTTTTTACATTTAGCATTGTGACATTTGTCATTTGACATCTTGGACATTTGCCATCTTGAAATTTGTCATTTTTGACATTTTTCATGGTGACACTTATCATTTTTGACATTTAGCATTGTGACATTTGTCAGTTTTGACATTTGCCATCTTGAAATTTGTCATTTTTGACATTTTTCATGGTGACACTTTTCATTTTTGACATTTAGCATTGTGACATTTGTCATTTGACATCTTTGACATTTGCCATCTTGAAATTTGCTATTTTTGACATTTTTCATGGTGACACTTTTCATTTTTGACATTTAGCATTGTGACATTTGTCATTTGACATCTTTGACATTTGTAATCTTGAAATTTGTCATTTTTGACATTTTTCATGGTGACACTTTTCATTTTTGACATTTAGCATTGTGACATTTGTCATTTGACATCTTTGACATTTGCCATCTTGAAATTTGTCATTTTTGACATTTAGCATTGTGACATTTGTCATTTGACATCTTTGACATTTGCCATCTTGAAATTTGTCATTTTTGACATTTTTCATGGTGACACTTTTCATTTTTGACATTTAGCATTGTGACATTTGTCATATTCGACATCTTTGAAATTTGCCATCTTGAAATTTTTCATTTTTGACATTTTTCATGGTGACACTTTTCATTTTTGACATTTAGCATTGTAACATTTGTCATTTGACATCTTTGACATTTGCCATCTTAAAATTTGTCATTATTGACATTTTTCATGGGGACACTTTTAATTTTTGACATTTAGCATTGTGACATTTGTCATTTGACATCTTTGACATTTGACATCTTGAAATTTGTCATTTTTGACATTTTTCATGGTGACACTTTTTATTTTTGACATTTAGCATTGTGACATTTGTCATTTGACATCTTTGACATTTGCCATCTTGAAATTTGTCATTTTTGACATTTTTCACGGTGACACTTTTCATTTTTGACATTTAGCATTGTGACATTTGTCATTTGACACCTTAGACATTTGCCATCTTGAAATTTGTCATTTTTGACACTTTTCATTTTTGACATTTAGCATTGTGACATTTGTCATTTGACATCTTTGACATTTGCCATCTTGAAATTTGTCATTTTTGACATTTAGCATTGTGACATTTGTCATTCGACATCTTGGACATTTGCCATCTTGAAATTTGTCATTTTTGATATTTTTCATGGTGACACTTTTCATTTTTGACATTTAGCATTGTGACATTTGTCATTTGACATCTTTGACATTTGCCATCTTGAAATTTGTCATTTTTGACATTTTTCATGGTGACACTTTTCATTTTTGACATTTAGCATTGTGACATTTGTCATTTGACATTTTTGACATTTGCCATCTTGAAATTTGTCATTTTTGACATTTAGCATTGTGACATTTGTCATTTGACATCTTGGACATTTGCCATCTTGAAATTTGTCATTTTTGACATTTTTCATGGTGACACTTATCATTTTTGACATTTAGCATTGTGACATTTGTCAGTTTTGACATTTGCCATCTTGAAATTTGTCATTTTTGACATTTTTCATGGTGACACTTTTCATTTTTGACATTTAGCATTGTGACATTTGTCATTTGACATCTTTGACATTTGCCATCTTGAAATTTGTTATTTTTGACATTTTTCATGGTGACACTTTTTATTTTTGACATTTAGCATTGTGACATTTGTCATTTGACATCTTTGACATTTGCCATCTTGAAATTTGTCATTTTTGACATTTTTCATGGTGACACTTTTCATTTTTGACATTTAGCATTGTGACATTTGTCATTTGACATCTTTGACATTTGCCATCTTGAAATTTGTCATTTTTGACATTTAGCATTGTGACATTTGTCATTTGACATCTTTGATATTTGCCATCTTGAAATTTGTCATTTTTGACATTTTTTATGGCGACACTTTTCATTTTTGACATTTAGCATTGTAACATTTGTCATTTGACATCTTTGACATTTGCCATCTTAAAATTTGTCATTTTTGACATTTTTCATGGTGACACTTTTCATTTTTGACATTTATCATTGTGACATTTGTCATATTCGACATCTTTGACATTTGCCATCTTGAAATTTGTCATTTTTGACATTTTTCATGGTGACACTTTTCATTTTTGACATTTAGCATTGTGACATTTGTCATTTGACATCTTTGACATTTGTCATCTTGAAATTTGTCATTATTGACATTTTTCATGGGGACACTTTTCATTTTTGACATTAAGCATTGTGACATTTGTCATTTGACATCTTTGACATTTGCCATCTTGAAATTTGTCATTTTTGACATTTTTCATGGTGACACTTTTCATTTTTGACATTTAGCATTGTGACATTTGTCATTCGACATCTTGGACATTTGCCATCTTGAAATTTGTCATTTTTGATATTTTTCATGGTGACACTTTTCATTTTTGACATTTAGCATTGTGACATTTGTCATTTGACATCTTTGACATTTGCCATCTTGAAATTTGTCATTTTTGACATTTTTCATGGTGACACTTTTCATTTTTGACATTTAGCATTGTGACATTTGTCATTTGACATCTTTGACATTTGCCATCTTGAAATTTGTCATTTTTGACATTTAGCATTGTGACATTTGTCATTTGACATCTTTGATATTTGCCATCTTGAAATTTGTCATTTTTGACATTTTTTATGGCGACACTTTTCATTTTTGACATTTAGCATTGTAACATTTGTCATTTGACATCTTTGACATTTGCCATCTTGAAATTTGTCATTTTTGACATTTTTCATGGTGACACTTTTCATTTTTGACATTTAGCATTGTGACATTTGTCATTCGACATCTTGGACATTTGCCATCTTGAAATTTGTCATTTTTGATATTTTTCATGGTGACACTTTTCATTTTTGACATTTAGCATTGTGACATTTGTCATTTGACATCTTTGACATTTGCCATCTTGAAATTTGTCATTTTTGACATTTTTCATGGTGACACTTTTCATTTTTGACATTTAGCATTGTGACATTTGTCATTTGACATTTTTGACATTTGCCATCTTGAAATTTGTCATTTTTGACATTTAGCATTGTGACATTTGTCATTTGACATCTTGGACATTTGCCATCTTGAAATTTGTCATTTTTGACATTTTTCATGGTGACACTTTTCATTTTTGACATTTAGCATTGTGACATTTGTCATTTGACATCTTGGACATTTGCCATCTTGAAATTTGTCATTTTTGACATTTAGCATTGTGACATTTGTCATTTGACATCTTTGATATTTGCCATCTTGAAATTTGTCATTTTTGACATTTTTCATGGTGACACTTTTCATTTTTGACATTTAGCATTGTGACATTTGTCATTTGACATCTTTGACATTTGCCATCTTGAAATTTGTCATTTTTGACATTTTTCATGGTGACACTTTTCATTTTTGACATTTAGCATTGTGACATTTGTCATTTGACATCTTTGAGATTTGCCATCTTGAAATTTGTCATTTTTTACATTTAGCATTGTGACATTTGTCATTTGACATCTTGGACATTTGCCATCTTGAAATTTGTCATTTTTGACATTTTTCATGGTGACACTTATCATTTTTGACATTTAGCATTGTGACATTTGTCAGTTTTGACATTTGCCATCTTGAAATTTGTCATTTTTGACATTTTTCATGGTGACACTTTTCATTTTTGACATTTAGCATTGTGACATTTGTCATTTGACATCTTTGACATTTGCCATCTTGAAATTTGCTATTTTTGACATTTTTCATGGTGACACTTTTCATTTTTGACATTTAGCATTGTGACATTTGTCATTTGACATCTTTGACATTTGTAATCTTGAAATTTGTCATTTTTGACATTTTTCATGGTGACACTTTTCATTTTTGACATTTAGCATTGTGACATTTGTCATTTGACATCTTTGACATTTGCCATTTTGAAATTTGTCATTTTTGACATTTAGCATTGTGACATTTGTCATTTGACATCTTGGACATTTGCTATCTTAAAATTTGTCATTTTTGACATTTTTCATGGTGACACTTATCATTTTTGACATTTAGCATTGTGACATTTGTCAGTTTTGACATTTGCCATCTTGAAATTTGTCATTTTTGACATTTTTCATGATGACACTTTTCATTTTTGACATTTAGCATTGTGACATTTGTCATTTGACATCTTTGACATTTGCCATCTTGAAATTTGTTATTTTTGACATTTTTCATGGTGACACTTTTCATTTTTGACATTTAGCATTGTGACATTTGTCATTTGACATCTTTGACATTTGCCATCTTGAAATTTGTCATTTTTGACATTTTTCATGGTGACACTTTTCATTTTTGACATTTAGCATTGTGACATTTGTCATTTGACATCTTTGACATTTGCCATCTTGAAATTTGTCATTTTTGACATTTTTCATGGTGACACTTTTCATTTTTGACATTTAGCATTGTGACATTTGTCATTCGACATCTTGGACATTTGCCATCTTGAAATTTGTCATTTTTGATATTTTTCATGGTGACACTTTTCATTTTTGACATTTAGCATTGTGACATTTGTCATTTGACATCTTTGACATTTGCCATCTTGAAATTTGTCATTTTTGACATTTTTCATGGTGACACTTTTCATTTTTGACATTTAGCATTGTGACATTTGTCATTTGACATTTTTGACATTTGCCATCTTGAAATTTGTCATTTTTGACATTTAGCATTGTGACATTTGTCATTTGACATCTTGGACATTTGCCATCTTAAAATTTGTCATTTTTGACATTTTTCATGGTGACACTTATCATTTTTGACATTTAGCATTGTGACATTTGTCAGTTTTGACATTTGCCATCTTGAAATTTGTCATTTTTGACATTTTTCATGGTGACACTTTTCATTTTTGACATTTAGCATTGTGACATTTGTCATTTGACATCTTTGACATTTGCCATCTTGAAATTTGCTATTTTTGACATTTTTCATGGTGACACTTTTCATTTTTGACATTTAGCATTGTGACATTTGTCATTTGACATCTTTGACATTTGTAATCTTGAAATTTGTCATTTTTGACATTTTTCATGGTGACACTTTTCATTTTTGACATTTAGCATTGTGACATTTGTCATTTGACATCTTTGACATTTGCCATCTTGAAATTTGTCATTTTTGACATTTAGCATTGTGACATTTGTCATTTGACATCTTGGACATTTGCTATCTTAAAATTTGTCATTTTTGACATTTTTCATGGTGACACTTATCATTTTTGACATTTAGCATTGTGACATTTGTCAGTTTTGACATTTGCCATCTTGAAATTTGTCATTTTTGACATTTTTCATGATGACACTTTTCATTTTTGACATTTAGCATTGTGACATTTGTCATTTGACATCTTTGACATTTGCCATCTTGAAATTTGTTATTTTTGACATTTTTCATGGTGACACTTTTCATTTTTGACATTTAGCATTGTGACATTTGTCATTTGACATCTTTGACATTTGCCATCTTGAAATTTGTCATTTTTGACATTTTTCATGGTGACACTTTTCATTTTTGACATTTAGCATTGTGACATTTGTCATTTGACATCTTTGACATTTGCCATCTTGAAATTTGTCATTTTTGACATTTTTCATGGTGACACTTTTCATTTTTGACATTTAGCATTGTGACATTTGTCATTCGACATCTTGGACATTTGCCATCTTGAAATTTGTCATTTTTGATATTTTTCATGGTGACACTTTTCATTTTTGACATTTAGCATTGTGACATTTGTCATTTGACATCTTTGACATTTGCCATCTTGAAATTTGTCATTTTTGACATTTTTCATGGTGACACTTTTCATTTTTGACATTTAGCATTGTGACATTTGTCATTTGACATTTTTGACATTTGCCATCTTGAAATTTGTCATTTTTGACATTTAGCATTGTGACATTTGTCATTTGACATCTTGGACATTTGCCATCTTAAAATTTGTCATTTTTGACATTTTTCATGGTGACACTTATCATTTTTGACATTTAGCATTGTGACATTTGTCAGTTTTGACATTTGCCATCTTGAAATTTGTCATTTTTGACATTTTTCATGGTGACACTTTTCATTTTTGACATTTAGCATTGTGACATTTGTCATTTGACATCTTTGACATTTGCCATCTTGAAATTTGTTATTTTTGACATTTTTCATGGTGACACTTTTTATTTTTGACATTTAGCATTGTGACATTTGTCATTTGACATCTTTGACATTTGCCATCTTGAAATTTGTCATTTTTGACATTTTTCATGGTGACACTTTTCATTTTTGACATTTAGCATTGTGACATTTGTCATTTGACATCTTTGACATTTGCCATCTTGAAATTTGTCATTTTTGACATTTAGCATTGTGACATTTGTCATTTGACATCTTTGATATTTGCCATCTTGAAATTTGTCATTTTTGACATTTTTTATGGCGACACTTTTCATTTTTGACATTTAGCATTGTAACATTTGTCATTTGACATCTTTGACATTTGCCATCTTAAAATTTGTCATTTTTGACATTTTTCATGGTGACACTTTTCATTTTTGACATTTATCATTGTGACATTTGTCATATTCGACATCTTTGACATTTGCCATCTTGAAATTTGTCATTTTTGACATTTTTCATGGTGACACTTTTCATTTTTGACATTTAGCATTGTGACATTTGTCATTTGACATCTTTGACATTTGTCATCTTGAAATTTGTCATTATTGACATTTTTCATGGGGACACTTTTCATTTTTGACATTAAGCATTGTGACATTTGTCATTTGACATCTTTGACATTTGCCATCTTGAAATTTGTCATTTTTGACATTTTTCATGGTGACACTTTTCATTTTTGACATTTAGCATTGTGACATTTGTCATTTGACATCTTTGACATTTGCCATCTTGAAATTTGTCATTTTTGACATTTAGCATTGTGACATTTGTCATTTGACATCTTTGATATTTGCCATCTTGAAATTTGTCATTTTTGACATTTTTTATGGCGACACTTTTCATTTTTGACATTTAGCATTGTAACATTTGTCATTTGACATCTTTGACATTTGCCATCTTGAAATTTGTCATTTTTGACATTTTTCATGGTGACACTTTTCATTTTTGACATTTAGCATTGTGACATTTGTCATTCGACATCTTGGACATTTGCCATCTTGAAATTTGTCATTTTTGATATTTTTCATGGTGACACTTTTCATTTTTTACATTTAGCATTGTGACATTTGTCATTTGACATCTTTGACATTTGCCATCTTGAAATTTGTCATTTTTGACATTTTTCATGGTGACACTTTTCATTTTTGACATTTAGCATTGTGACATTTGTCATTTGACATTTTTGACATTTGCCATCTTGAAATTTGTCATTTTTGACATTTAGCATTGTGATATTTGTCATTTGACATCTTGGACATTTGCCATCTTGAAATTTGTCATTTTTGACATTTTTCATGGTGACACTTATCATTTTTGACATTTAGCATTGTGACATTTGTCAGTTTTGACATTTGCCATCTTAAAATTTGTCATTTTTGACATTTTTCATGGTGACACTTTTCATTTTTGACATTTAGCATTGTGACATTTGTCATTTGACATCTTTGACATTTGCCACCTTGAAATTTGTCATTTTTGACATTTAGCATTGTGACATTTGTCATTTGACATCTTGGACATTTGCCATCTTGAAATTTGTCATTTTTGACATTTTTCATGGTGACACTTTTCATTTTTGACATTTAGCATTGTGACATTTGTCATTTGACATCTTGGACATTTGCCATCTTGAAATTTGTCATTTTTGACATTTAGCATTGTGACATTTGTCATTTGACATCTTTGATATTTGCCATCTTGAAATTTGTCATTTTTGACATTTTTCATGGTGACACTTTTCATTTTTGACATTTAGCATTGTGACATTTGTCATTTGACATCTTTGACATTTGCCATCTTGAAATTTGTCATTTTTGACATTTTTCATGGTGACACTTTTCATTTTTGACATTTAGCATTGTGACATTTGTCATTCGACATCTTGGACATTTGCCATCTTGAAATTTGTCATTTTTGATATGTTTCATGGTGACACTTTTCATTTTTGACATTTAGCATTGTGACATTTGTCATTTGACATCTTTGACATTTGCCATCTTGAAATTTGTCATTTTTGACATTTTTCATGGTGACACTTTTCATTTTTGACATTTAGCATTGTGACATTTGTCATTTGACATTTTTGACATTTGCCATCTTGAAATTTGTCATTTTTGACATTTAGCATTGTGACATTTGTCATTTGACATCTTGGACATTTGCCATCTTGAAATTTGTCATTTTTGACATTTTTCATGGTGACACTTTTCATTTTTGACATTTAGCATTGTGACATTTGTCATTTGACATCTTGGACATTTGCCATCTTGAAATTTGTCATTTTTGACATTTAGCATTGTGACATTTGTCATTTGACATCTTTGATATTTGCCATCTTGAAATTTGTCATTTTTGACATTTTTCATGGTGACACTTTTCATTTTTGACATTTAGCATTGTGACATTTGTCATTTGACATCTTTGACATTTGCCATCTTGAAATTTGTCATTTTTGACATTTTTCATGGTGACACTTTTCATTTTTGACATTTAGCATTGTGACATTTGTCATTTGACATCTTTGAGATTTGCCATCTTGAAATTTGTCATTTTTTACATTTAGCATTGTGACATTTGTCATTTGACATCTTGGACATTTGCCATCTTGAAATTTGTCATTTTTGACATTTTTCATGGTGACACTTATCATTTTTGACATTTAGCATTGTGACATTTGTCAGTTTTGACATTTGCCATCTTGAAATTTGTCATTTTTGACATTTTTCATGGTGACACTTTTCATTTTTGACATTTAGCATTGTGACATTTGTCATTTGACATCTTTGACATTTGCCATCTTGAAATTTGCTATTTTTGACATTTTTCATGGTGACACTTTTCATTTTTGACATTTAGCATTGTGACATTTGTCATTTGACATCTTTGACATTTGTAATCTTGAAATTTGTCATTTTTGACATTTTTCATGGTGACACTTTTCATTTTTGACATTTAGCATTGTGACATTTGTCATTTGACATCTTTGACATTTGCCATCTTGAAATTTGTCATTTTTGACATTTAGCATTGTGACATTTGTCATTTGACATCTTGGACATTTGCTATCTTAAAATTTGTCATTTTTGACATTTTTCATGGTGACACTTATCATTTTTGACATTTAGCATTGTGACATTTGTCAGTTTTGACATTTGCCATCTTGAAATTTGTCATTTTTGACATTTTTCATGATGACACTTTTCATTTTTGACATTTAGCATTGTGACATTTGTCATTTGACATCTTTGACATTTGCCATCTTGAAATTTGTTATTTTTGACATTTTTCATGGTGACACTTTTCATTTTTGACATTTAGCATTGTGACATTTGTCATTTGACATCTTTGACATTTGCCATCTTGAAATTTGTCATTTTTGACATTTTTCATGGTGACACTTTTCATTTTTGACATTTAGCATTGTGACATTTGTCATTTGACATCTTTGACATTTGCCATCTTGAAATTTGTCATTTTTGACATTTTTCATGGTGACACTTTTCATTTTTGACATTTAGCATTGTGACATTTGTCATTCGACATCTTGGACATTTGCCATCTTGAAATTTGTCATTTTTGATATTTTTCATGGTGACACTTTTCATTTTTGACATTTAGCATTGTGACATTTGTCATTTGACATCTTTGACATTTGCCATCTTGAAATTTGTCATTTTTGACATTTTTCATGGTGACACTTTTCATTTTTGACATTTAGCATTGTGACATTTGTCATTTGACATTTTTGACATTTGCCATCTTGAAATTTGTCATTTTTGACATTTAGCATTGTGACATTTGTCATTTGACATCTTGGACATTTGCCATCTTAAAATTTGTCATTTTTGACATTTTTCATGGTGACACTTATCATTTTTGACATTTAGCATTGTGACATTTGTCAGTTTTGACATTTGCCATCTTGAAATTTGTCATTTTTGACATTTTTCATGGTGACACTTTTCATTTTTGACATTTAGCATTGTGACATTTGTCATTTGACATCTTTGACATTTGCCATCTTGAAATTTGTTATTTTTGACATTTTTCATGGTGACACTTTTTATTTTTGACATTTAGCATTGTGACATTTGTCATTTGACATCTTTGACATTTGCCATCTTGAAATTTGTCATTTTTGACATTTTTCATGGTGACACTTTTCATTTTTGACATTTAGCATTGTGACATTTGTCATTTGACATCTTTGACATTTGCCATCTTGAAATTTGTCATTTTTGACATTTAGCATTGTGACATTTGTCATTTGACATCTTTGATATTTGCCATCTTGAAATTTGTCATTTTTGACATTTTTTATGGCGACACTTTTCATTTTTGACATTTAGCATTGTAACATTTGTCATTTGACATCTTTGACATTTGCCATCTTAAAATTTGTCATTTTTGACATTTTTCATGGTGACACTTTTCATTTTTGACATTTATCATTGTGACATTTGTCATATTCGACATCTTTGACATTTGCCATCTTGAAATTTGTCATTTTTGACATTTTTCATGGTGACACTTTTCATTTTTGACATTTAGCATTGTGACATTTGTCATTTGACATCTTTGACATTTGTCATCTTGAAATTTGTCATTATTGACATTTTTCATGGGGACACTTTTCATTTTTGACATTAAGCATTGTGACATTTGTCATTTGACATCTTTGACATTTGCCATCTTGAAATTTGTCATTTTTGACATTTTTCATGGTGACACTTTTCATTTTTGACATTTAGCATTGTGACATTTGTCATTTGACATCTTTGACATTTGCCATCTTGAAATTTGTCATTTTTGACATTTAGCATTGTGACATTTGTCATTTGACATCTTTGATATTTGCCATCTTGAAATTTGTCATTTTTGACATTTTTTATGGCGACACTTTTCATTTTTGACATTTAGCATTGTAACATTTGTCATTTGACATCTTTGACATTTGCCATCTTGAAATTTGTCATTTTTGACATTTTTCATGGTGACACTTTTCATTTTTGACATTTAGCATTGTGACATTTGTCATTCGACATCTTGGACATTTGCCATCTTGAAATTTGTCATTTTTGATATTTTTCATGGTGACACTTTTCATTTTTTACATTTAGCATTGTGACATTTGTCATTTGACATCTTTGACATTTGCCATCTTGAAATTTGTCATTTTTGACATTTTTCATGGTGACACTTTTCATTTTTGACATTTAGCATTGTGACATTTGTCATTTGACATTTTTGACATTTGCCATCTTGAAATTTGTCATTTTTGACATTTAGCATTGTGATATTTGTCATTTGACATCTTGGACATTTGCCATCTTGAAATTTGTCATTTTTGACATTTTTCATGGTGACACTTATCATTTTTGACATTTAGCATTGTGACATTTGTCAGTTTTGACATTTGCCATCTTAAAATTTGTCATTTTTGACATTTTTCATGGTGACACTTTTCATTTTTGACATTTAGCATTGTGACATTTGTCATTTGACATCTTTGACATTTGCCATCTTGAAATTTGTCATTTTTGACATTTAGCATTGTGACATTTGTCATTTGACATCTTGGACATTTGCCATCTTGAAATTTGTCATTTTTGACATTTTTCATGGTGACACTTTTCATTTTTGACATTTAGCATTGTGACATTTGTCATTTGACATCTTGGACATTTGCCATCTTGAAATTTGTCATTTTTGACATTTAGCATTGTGACATTTGTCATTTGACATCTTTGATATTTGCCATCTTGAAATTTGTCATTTTTGACATTTTTCATGGTGACACTTTTCATTTTTGACATTTAGCATTGTGACATTTGTCATTTGACATCTTTGACATTTGCCATCTTGAAATTTGTCATTTTTGACATTTTTCATGGTGACACTTTTTATTTTTGACATTTAGCATTGTGACATTTGTCATTTGACATCTTTGAGATTTGCCATCTTGAAATTTGTCATTTTTTACATTTAGCATTGTGACATTTGTCATTTGACATCTTGGACATTTGCCATCTTGAAATTTGTCATTTTTGACATTTTTCATGGTGACACTTATCATTTTTGACATTTAGCATTGTGACATTTGTCAGTTTTGACATTTGCCATCTTGAAATTTGTCATTTTTGACATTTTTCATGGTGACACTTTTCATTTTTGACATTTAGCATTGTGACATTTGTCATTTGACATCTTTGACATTTGCCATCTTGAAATTTGCTATTTTTGACATTTTTCATGGTCACACTTTTCATTTTTGACATTTAGCATTGTGACATTTGTCATTTGACATCTTTGACATTTGTAATCTTGAAATTTGTCATTTTTGACATTTTTCATGGTGACACTTTTCATTTTTGACATTTAGCATTGTGACATTTGTCATTTGACATCTTTGACATTTGCCATCTTGAAATTTGTCATTTTTGACATTTAGCATTGTGACATTTGTCATTTGACATCTTGGACATTTGCTATCTTAAAATTTGTCATTTTTGACATTTTTCATGGTGACACTTATCATTTTTGACATTTAGCATTGTGACATTTGTCAGTTTTGACATTTGCCATCTTGAAATTTGTCATTTTTGACATTTTTCATGATGACACTTTTCATTTTTGACATTTAGCATTGTGACATTTGTCATTTGACATCTTTGACATTTGCCATCTTGAAATTTGTTATTTTTGACATTTTTCATGGTGACACTTTTCATTTTTGACATTTAGCATTGTGGCATTTGTCATTTGACATCTTTGACATTTGCCATCTTGAAATTTGTCATTTTTGACATTTTTCATGGTGACACTTTTCATTTTTGACATTTAGCATTGTGACATTTGTTATTTGACATCTTTGACATTTGCCATCTTGAAATTTGTCATTTTTGACATTTAGCATTGTGACATTTGTCATTTGACATCTTTGACATTTGCCATCTTGAAATTTGTCATTTTTGACATTTTTCATGGTGACACTTTTCATTTTTGACATTTAGCATTGTGACATTTGTCATATTCGACATCTTTGACATTTGCCATCTTGAAATTTTTCATTTTTGACATTTTTCATGGTGACACTTTTCATTTTTGACATTTAGCATTGTAACATTTGTCATTTGACATCTTTGACATTTGCCATCTTAAAATTTGTCATTATTGACATTTTTCATGGGGACACTTTTAATTTTTGACATTTAGCATTGTGACATTTGTCATTTGACATCTTTGACATTTGACATCTTGAAATTTGTCATTTTTGACGTTTTTCATGGTGACACTTTTTATTTTTGACATTTAGCATTGTGACATTTGTCATTTGACATCTTTGACATTTGCCATCTTGAAATTTGTCATTTTTGACATTTTTCACGGTGACACTTTTCATTTTTGACATTTAGCATTGTGACATTTGTCATTTGACACCTTAGACATTTGCCATCTTGAAATTTGTCATTTTTGACACTTTTCATTTTTGACATTTAGCATTGTGACATTTGTCATTTGACATCTTTGACATTTGCCATCTTGAAATTTGTCATTTTTGACATTTTTCATGGTGACACTTTTCATTTTTGACATTTAGCATTGTGACATTTGTCATTCGACATCTTGGACATTTGCCATCTTGAAATTTGTCATTTTTGATATTTTTCATGGTGACACTTTTCATTTTTGACATTTAGCATTGTGACATTTGTCATTTGACATCTTTGACATTTGCCATCTTGAAATTTGTCATTTTTGACATTTTTCATGGTGACACTTTTCATTTTTGACATTTAGCATTGTGACATTTGTCATTTGACATTTTTGACATTTGCCATCTTGAAATTTGTTATTTTTGACATTTAGCATTGTGACATTTGTCATTTGACATCTTGGACATTTGCCATCTTGAAATTTGTCATTTTTGACATTTTTCATGGTGACACTTATCATTTTTGACATTTAGCATTGTGACATTTGTCAGTTTTGACATTTGCCATCTTGAAATTTGTCATTTTTGACATTTTTCATGGTGACACTTTTCATTTTTGACATTTAGCATTGTGACATTTGTCATTTGACATCTTTGACATTTGCCATCTTGAAATTTGTTATTTTTGACATTTTTCATGGTGACACTTTTTATTTTTGACATTTAGCATTGTGACATTTGTCATTTGACATCTTTGACATTTGCCATCTTGAAATTTGTCATTTTTGACATTTTTCATGGTGACACTTTTCATTTTTGACATTTAGCATTGTGACATTTGTCATTTGACATCTTTGACATTTGCCATCTTGAAATTTGTCATTTTTGACATTTTTCATGGTGACACTTTTCATTTTTGACATTTAGCATTGTGACATTTGTCATTTGACATTTTTGACATTTGCCATCTTGAAATTTGTCATTTTTGACATTTAGCATTGTGACATTTGTCATTTGACATCTTTGACATTTGCCATCTTGAAATTTGTCATTTTTGACATTTAGCATTGTGACATTTGTCATTTGACATCTTTGATATTTGCCATCTTGAAATTTGTCATTTTTGACATTTTTTATGGCAACACTTTTCATTTTTGACATTTAGCATTGTAACATTTGTCATTTGACATCTTTGACATTTGCCATCTTAAAATTTGTCATTTTTGACATTTTTCATGGTGACACTTTTCATTTTTGACATTTATCATTGTGACATTTGTCATATTCGACATCTTTGACATTTGCCATCTTGAAATTTGTCATTTTTGACATTTTTCATGGTGGCACTTTTCATTTTTGACATTTAGCATTGTGACATTTGTCATTTGACATCTTTGACATTTGTCATCTTGAAATTTGTCATTATTGACATTTTTCATAGGGACACTTTTCATTTTTGACATTAAGCATTGTGACATTTGTCATTTGACATCTTTGACATTTGCCATCTTGAAATTTGTCATTTTTGACATTTTTCATGGTGACACTTTTCATTTTTGACATTTAGCATTGTGACATTTGTCATTTGACATCTTTGACATTTGCCATCTTGAAATTTGTCATTTTTGACATTTAGCATTGTGACATTTGTCATTTGACATCTTTGATATTTGCCATCTTGAAATTTGTCATTTTTGACATTTTTTATGGCGACACTTTTCATTTTTGACATTTAGCATTGTAACATTTGTCATTTGACATCTTTGACATTTGCCATCTTGAAATTTGTCATTTTTGACATTTTTCATGGTGACACTTTTCATTTTTGACATTTAGCATTGTTACATTTGTCATTCGACATCTTGGACATTTGCCATCTTGAAATTTGTCATTTTTGATATTTTTCATGGTGACACTTTTCATTTTTGACATTTAGCATTGTGACATTTGTCATTTGACATCTTTGACATTTGCCATCTTGAAATTTGTCATTTTTGACATTTTTCATGGTGACACTTTTCATTTTTGACATTTAGCATTGTGACATTTGTCATTTGACAGTTCTGACATTTGCCATCTTGAAATTTGTCATTTTTGACATTTAGCATTGTGACATTTGTCATTTGACATCTTGGACATTTGCCATCTTGAAATTTGTCATTTTTGACATTTTTCATGGTGACACTTATCATTTTTGACATTTAGCATTGTGACATCTGTCAGTTTTGACATTTGCCATCTTAAAATTTGTCATTTTTGACATTTTTCATGGTGACACTTTTCATTTTTGACATTTAGCATTGTGACATTTGTCATTTGACATCTTTGACATTTGCCATCTTGAAATTTGTCATTTTTGACATTTAGCATTGTGACGTTTGTCATTTGACATCTTGGACATTTGCCATCTTGAAATTTGTCATTTTTGACATTTTTCATGGTGACACTTTTCATTTTTGACATTTAGCATTGTGACATTTGTCATTTGACATCTTGGACATTTGCCATCTTGAAATTTGTCATTTTTGACATTTAGCATTGTGACATTTGTCATTTGACATCTTTGATATTTGCCATCTTGAAATTTGTCATTTTTGACATTTTTCATGGTGACACTTTTCATTTTTGACATTTAGCATTGTGACATTTGTCATTTGACATCTTTGACATTTGCCATCTTGAAATTTGTCATTTTTGACATTTTTCATGGTGACACTTTTCATTTTTGACATTTAGCATTGTGACATTTGTCATTTGACATCTTTGAGATTTGCCATCTTGAAATTTGTCATTTTTTACATTTAGCATTGTGACATTTGTCATTTGACATCTTGGACATTTGCCATCTTGAAATTTGTCATTTTTGACATTTTTCATGGTGACACTTATCATTTTTGACATTTAGCATTGTGACATTTGTCAGTTTTGACATTTGCCATCTTGAAATTTGTCATTTTTGACATTTTTCATGGTGACACTTTTCATTTTTGACATTTAGCATTGTGACATTTGTCATTTGACATCTTTGACATTTGCCATCTTGAAATTTGCTATTTTTGACATTTTTCATGGTGACACTTTTCATTTTTGACATTTAGCATTGTGACATTTGTCATTTGACATCTTTGACATTTGTAATCTTGAAATTTGTCATTTTTGACATTTTTCATGGTGACACTTTTCATTTTTGACATTTAGCATTGTGACATTTGTCATTTGACATCTTTGACATTTGCCATCTTGAAATTTGTCATTTTTGACATTTAGCATTGTGACATTTGTCATTTGACATCTTGGACATTTGCTATCTTAAAATTTGTCATTTTTGACATTTTTCATGGTGACACTTATCATTTTTGACATTTAGCATTGTGACATTTGTCAGTTTTGACATTTGCCATCTTGAAATTTGTCATTTTTGACATTTTTCATGATGACACTTTTCATTTTTGACATTTAGCATTGTGACATTTGTCATTTGACATCTTTGACATTTGCCATCTTGAAATTTGTTATTTTTGACATTTTTCATGGTGACACTTTTCATTTTTGACATTTAGCATTGTGACATTTGTCATTTGACATCTTTGACATTTGCCATCTTGAAATTTGTCATTTTTGACATTTTTCATGGTGACACTTTTCATTTTTGACATTTAGCATTGTGACATTTGTCATTTGACATCTTTGACATTTGCCATCTTGAAATTTGTCATTTTTGACATTTTTCATGGTGACACTTTTCATTTTTGACATTTAGCATTGTCACATTTGTCATTCGACATCTTGGACATTTGCCATCTTGAAATTTGTCATTTTTGATATTTTTCATGGTGACACTTTTCATTTTTGACATTTAGCATTGTGACATTTGTCATTTGACATCTTTGACATTTGCCATCTTGAAATTTGTCATTTTTGACATTTTTCATGGTGACACTTTTCATTTTTGACATTTAGCATTGTGACATTTGTCATTTGACATTTTTGACATTTGCCATCTTGAAATTTGTCATTTTTGACATTTAGCATTGTGACATTTGTCATTTGACATCTTGGACATTTGCCATCTTGAAATTTGTCATTTTTGACATTTTTCATGGTGACACTTATCATTTTTGACATTTAGCATTGTGACATTTGTCAGTTTTGACATTTGCCATCTTGAAATTTGTCATTTTTGACATTTTTCATGGTGACACTTTTCATTTTTGACATTTAGCATTGTGACATTTGTCATTTGACATCTTTGACATTTGCCATCTTGAAATTTGTTATTTTTGACATTTTTCATGGTGACACTTTTTATTTTTGACATTTAGCATTGTGACATTTGTCATTTGACATCTTTGACATTTGCCATCTTGAAATTTGTCATTTTTGACATTTTTCATGGTGACACTTTTCATTTTTGACATTTAGCATTGTGACATTTGTCATTTGACATCTTTGACATTTGCCATCTTGAAATTTGTCATTTTTGACATTT
Organism: Altica lythri; assembly: GCA_964028335.1. Classification (NCBI taxonomy): domain Eukaryota; kingdom Metazoa; phylum Arthropoda; class Insecta; order Coleoptera; family Chrysomelidae; genus Altica; species Altica lythri. The sequence goes on along the minus strand of OZ034800.1, from coordinate 7,010,123 downwards.
AGCATTGTGACATTTGTCATTTGACATCTTTGATATTTGCCATCTTGAAATTTGTCATTTTTGACATTTTTTATGGCGACACTTTTCATTTTTGACATTTAGCATTGTAACATTTGTCATTTGACATCTTTGACATTTGCCATCTTAAAATTTGTCATTTTTGACATTTTTCATGGTGACACTTTTCATTTTTGACATTTATCATTGTGACATTTGTCATATTCGACATCTTTGACATGTGCCATCTTGAAATTTGTCATTTTTGACATTTTTCATGGTGACACTTTTCATTTTTGACATTTAGCATTGTGACATTTGTCATTTGACATCTTTGACATTTGTCATCTTGAAATTTGTCATTATTGACATTTTTCATGGGGACACTTTTCATTTTTGACATTAAGCATTGTGACATTTGTCATTTGACATCTTTGACATTTGCCATCTTGAAATTTGTCATTTTTGACATTTTTCATGGTGACACTTTTCATTTTTGACATTTAGCATTGTGACATTTGTCATTTGACATCTTTGACATTTGCCATCTTGAAATTTGTCATTTTTGACATTTAGCATTGTGACATTTGTCATTTGACATCTTTGATATTTGCCATCTTGAAATTTGTCATTTTTGACATTTTTTATGGCGACACTTTTCATTTTTGACATTTAGCATTGTAACATTTGTCATTTGACATCTTTGACATTTGCCATCTTGAAATTTGTCATTTTTGACATTTTTCATGGTGACACTTTTCATTTTTGACATTTAGCATTGTGACATTTGTCATTCGACATCTTGGACATTTGCCATCTTGAAATTTGTCATTTTTGATATTTTTCATGGTGACACTTTTCATTTTTGACATTTAGCATTGTGACATTTGTCATTTGACATCTTTGACATTTGCCATCTTGAAATTTGTCATTTTTGACATTTTTCATGGTGACACTTTTCATTTTTGACATTTAGCATTGTGACATTTGTCATTTGACATTTTTGACATTTGCCATCTTGAAATTTGTCATTTTTGACATTTAGCATTGTGACATTTGTCATTTGACATCTTGGACATTTGCCATCTTGAAATTTGTCATTTTTGACATTTTTCATGGTGACACTTATCATTTTTGACATTTAGCATTGTGACATTTGTCAGTTTTGACATTTGCCATCTTAAAATTTGTCATTTTTGACATTTTTCATGGTGACACTTTTCATTTTTGACATTTAGCATTGTGACATTTGTCATTTGACATCTTTGACATTTGCCATCTTGAAATTTGTCATTTTTGACATTTAGCATTGTGACATTTGTCATTTGACATCTTGGACATTTGCCATCTTGAAATTTGTCATTTTTGACATTTTTCATGGTGACACTTTTCATTTTTGACATTTAGCATTGTGACATTTGTCATTTGACATCTTGGACATTTGCCATCTTGAAATTTGTCATTTTTGACATTTAGCATTGTGACATTTGTCATTTGACATCTTTGATATTTGCCATCTTGAAATTTGTCATTTTTGACATTTTTCATGGTGACACTTTTCATTTTTGACATTTAGCATTGTGACATTTGTCATTTGACATCTTTGACATTTGCCATCTTGAAATTTGTCATTTTTGACATTTTTCATGGTGACACTTTTCATTTTTGACATTTAGCATTGTGACATTTGTCATTTGACATCTTTGAGATTTGCCATCTTGAAATTTGTCATTTTTTACATTTAGCATTGTGACATTTGTCATTTGACATCTTGGACATTTGCCATCTTGAAATTTGTCATTTTTGACATTTTTCATGGTGACACTTATCATTTTTGACATTTAGCATTGTGACATTTGTCAGTTTTGACATTTGCCATCTTGAAATTTGTCATTTTTGACATTTTTCATGGTGACACTTTTCATTTTTGACATTTAGCATTGTGACATTTGTCATTTGACATCTTTGACATTTGCCATCTTGAAATTTGCTATTTTTGACATTTTTCATGGTGACACTTTTCATTTTTGACATTTAGCATTGTGACATTTGTCATTTGACATCTTTGACATTTGTAATCTTGAAATTTGTCATTTTTGACATTTTTCATGGTGACACTTTTCATTTTTGACATTTAGCATTGTGACATTTGTCATTTGACATCTTTGACATTTGCCATCTTGAAATTTGTCATTTTTGACATTTAGCATTGTGACATTTGTCATTTGACATCTTGGACATTTGCTATCTTAAAATTTGTCATTTTTGACATTTCTCATGGTGACACTTATCATTTTTGACATTTAGCATTGTGACATTTGTCAGTTTTGACATTTGCCATCTTGAAATTTGTCATTTTTGACATTTTTCATGATGACACTTTTCATTTTTGACATTTAGCATTGTGACATTTGTCATTTGACATCTTTGACATTTGCCATCTTGAAATTTGTTATTTTTGACATTTTTCATGGTGACGTTTTTCATTTTTGACATTTAGCATTGTGACATTTGTCATTTGACATCTTTGACATTTGCCATCTTGAAATTTGTCATTTTTGACATTTTTCATGGTGACACTTTTCATTTTTGACATTTAGCATTGTGACATTTGTCATTTGACATCTTTGACATTTGCCATCTTGAAATTTGTTATTTCTGACATTTTTCAAGGTGACACTTTTCATTTTTGACATTTAGCATTGTGACATTTGTCATTTGACATCTTTGACATTTGCCATCTTGAAATTTGTCATTTTTGACATTTTTCATGGTGACACTTTTCATTTTTGACATTTAGCATTGTGACATTTGTTATTTGACATCTTTGACATTTGCCATCTTGAAATTTGTCATTTTTGACATTTAGCATTGTGACATTTGTCATTTGACATCTTTGACATTTGCCATCTTGAAATTTGTCATTTTTGACATTTTTCATGGTGACACTTTTCATTTTTGACATTTAGCATTGTGACATTTGTCATATTCGACATCTTTGACATTTGCCATCTTGAAATTTTTCATTTTTGACATTTTTCATGGTGACACTTTTCATTTTTGACATTTAGCATTGTAACATTTGTCATTTGACATCTTTGACATTTGCCATCTTAAAATTTGTCATTATTGACATTTTTCATGGGGACACTTTTAATTTTTGACATTTAGCATTGTGACATTTGTCATTTGACATCTTTGACATTTGACATCTTGAAATTTGTCATTTTTGACATTTTTCATGGTGACACTTTTTATTTTTGACATTTAGCATTGTGACATTTGTCATTTGACATCTTTGACATTTGCCATCTTGAAATTTGTCATTTTTGACATTTTTCACGGTGACACTTTTCATTTTTGACATTTAGCATTGTGACATTTGTCATTCGACATCTTGGACATTTGCCATCTTGAAATTTGTCATTTTTGATATTTTTCATGGTGACACTTTTCATTTTTGACATTTAGCATTGTGACATTTGTCATTTGACATCTTTGACATTTGCCATCTTGAAATTTGTTATTTTTGACATTTTTCATGGTGACACTTTTTATTTTTGACATTTAGCATTGTGACATTTGTCATTTGACACCTTAGACATTTGCCATCTTGAAATTTGTCATTTTTGACACTTTTCATTTTTGACATTTAGCATTGTGACATTTGTCATTTGACATCTTTGACATTTGCCATCTTGAAATTTGTCATTTTTGACATTTTTCATGGTGACACTTTTCATTTTTGACATTTAGCATTGTGACATTTGTCATTCGACATCTTGGACATTTGCCATCTTGAAATTTGTCATTTTTGATATTTTTCATGGTGACACTTTTCATTTTTGACATTTAGCATTGTGACATTTGTCATTTGACATCTTTGACATTTGCCATCTTGAAATTTGTCATTTTTGACATTTTTCATGGTGACACTTTTCATTTTTGACATTTAGCATTGTGACATTTGTCATTTGACATTTTTGACATTTGCCATCTTGAAATTTGTCATTTTTGACATTTAGCATTGTGACATTTGTCATTTAACATCTTGGACATTTGCCATCTTGAAATTTGTCATTTTTGACATTTTTCATGGTGACACTTATCATTTTTGACATTTAGCATTGTGACATTTGTCAGTTTTGACATTTGCCATCTTGAAATTTGTCATTTTTGACATTTTTCATGGTGACACTTTTCATTTTTGACATTTAGCATTGTGACATTTGTCATTTGACATCTTTGACATTTGCCATCTTGAAATTTGTTATTTTTGACATTTTTCATGGTGACACTTTTTATTTTTGACATTTAGCATTGTGACATTTGTCATTTGACATCTTTGACATTTGCCATCTTGAAATTTGTCATTTTTGACATTTTTCATGGTGACACTTTTCATTTTTGACATTTAGCATTGTGACATTTGTCATTTGACATCTTTGACATTTGCCATCTTGAAATTTGTCATTTTTGACATTTAGCATTGTGACATTTGTCATTTGACATCTTTGATATTTGCCATCTTGAAATTTGTCATTTTTGACATTTTTTATGGCGACACTTTTCATTTTTGACATTTAGCATTGTAACATTTGTCATTTGACATCTTTGACATTTGCCATCTTAAAATTTGTCATTTTTGACATTTTTCATGGTGACACTTTTCATTTTTGACATTTAGCATTGTGACATTTGTCATTTGACATCTTTGACATTTGCCATCTTGAAATTTGTTATTTTTGACATTTTTCATGGTGACACTTTTTATTTTTGACATTTAGCATTGTGACATTTGTCATTTGACATCTTTGACATTTGCCATCTTGAAATTTGTCATTTTTGACATTTTTCATGGTGACACTTTTCATTTTTGACATTTAGCATTGTGACATTTGTCATTTGACATCTTTGACATTTGCCATCTTGAAATTTGTCATTTTTGACATTTAGCATTGTGACATTTGTCATTTGACATCTTTGATATTTGCCATCTTGAAATTTGTCATTTTTGACATTTTTTATGGCGACACTTTTCATTTTTGACATTTAGCATTGTAACATTTGTCATTTGACATCTTTGACATTTGCCATCTTAAAATTTGTCATTTTTGACATTTTTCATAGTGACACTTTTCATTTTTGACATTTATCATTGTGACATTTGTCATATTCGACATCTTTGACATTTGCCATCTTGAAATTTGTCATTTTTGACATTTTTCATGGTGACACTTTTCATTTTTGACATTTAGCATTGTGACATTTGTCATTTGACATCTTTGACATTTGTCATCTTGAAATTTGTCATTATTGACATTTTTCATGGGGACACTTTTCATTTTTGACATTAAGCATTGTGACATTTGTCATTTGACATCTTTGACATTTGCCATCTTGAAATTTGTCATTTTTGACATTTTTCATGGTGACACTTTTCATTTTTGACATTTAGCATTGTGACATTTGTCATTTGACATCTTTGACATCTGCCATCTTGAAATTTGTCATTTTTGACATTTTTCACGGTGACACTTTTCATTTTTGACATTTAGCATTGTGACATTTGTCATTTGACATCTTAGACATTTGCCATCTTGAAATTTGTCATTTTTGACACTTTTCATTTTTGACATTTAGCATTGTGACATTTGTCATTTGACATCTTTTACATTTGCCATCTTGAAATTTGTCATTTTTGACATTTTTCATGGTAACACTTTTCATTTTTGACATTTAGCATTGTGACATTTGTCATTTGACATCTTTGACATTTGTCATCTTGAAATTTGTCATTATTGACATTTTTCATGGGGACACTTTTTATTTTTGACATTAAGCATTGTGACATTTGTCATTTGACATCTTTGACATTTGCCATCTTGAAATTTGTCATTTTTGACATTTTTCATGGTGACACTTTTCATTTTTGACATTTAGCATTGTGACATTTGTCATTTGACATCTTTGACATTTGCCATCTTGAAATTTGTCATTTTTGACATTTTTCACGGTGACACTTTTCATTTTTGACAATTAGCATTGTGACATTTGTCATTTGACATCTTAGACATTTGCCATCTTGAAATTTGTCATTTTTGACACTTTTCATTTTTGACATTTAGCATTGTGACATTTGTCATTTGACATCTTTTACATTTGCCATCTTGAAATTTGTCATTTTTGACATTTTTCATGGTAACACTTTTCATTTTTGACATTTAGCATTGTGACATCTGTCATTTGACATCTTGGACATTTGCCATCTTGAAATTTGTCATTTTTGACATTTTTCATGGTGACACTTATCATTTTTGACATTTAGCATTGTGACATTTGTCAGTTTTGACATTTGCCATCTTGAAATTTGTCATTTTTGACATTTTTCACGGTGACACTTTTCATTTTTGACATTTAGCATTGTGACATTTGTCATTTGACATCTTAGACATTTGCCATCTTGAAATTTGTCATTTTTGACACTTTTTATTTTTGACATTTAGCATTGTGACATTTGTCATTTGTAAACTTTGACATTTGCCATCTTGAAATTTGTCATTTTTGACATTTTTCATGGTGACACTTTTCATTTTTGACATTTAGCATTGTGACATTTGTCATTTGATATCTTGGACATTTGCCATCTTGAAATTTGTCATTTTTAAAATTTTTCATGGTGACACTTATCATTTTTGACATTTAGCATTGTGATATTTGTCAGTTTTGACATTTGCCATCTTGAAATTTGTCATTTTTGACATTTTTCATGGTGACACTTTTCATTTTTGACATTTAGCATTGTGACATTTGTCATTTGACATCTTTGACATTTGCCATCTTGAAATTTGTTATTTTTGACATTTTTCATGGTGACACTTTTCATTTTTGACATTTAGCATTGTGACATTTGTCATTTGACATCTTTGACATTTGCCATCTTGAAATTGGTCATTTTTGACATTTTTCATGGTGACACTTTTCATTTTTGACATTTAGCATTGTGACATTTGTCATTTGACATCTTTGACATTTGCGATCTTAAAATTTGTCATTTTTGACATTTAGCATTGTGACATTTGTCATTTGACATCTTTGATATTTGCCATCTTGAAATTTGTCATTTTTGACATTTTTCATGGTGACACTTTTCATTTTTGACATTTAGCATTGTGACATTTGTCATTTGACATCTTTGACATTTGCCATCTTGAAATTTGTCATTTTTGACATTTTTCATGGTGACACTTTTCATTTTTGACATTTAGCATTGTGACATTTGTCATTTGACATCTTTGACATTTGCCATCTTAAAATTTGTCATTTTTGACATTTAGCATTGTGACATTTGTCATTTGACATCTTTGAGATTTGCCATCTTGAAATTTGTCATTTTTTACATTTAGCATTGTGACATTTGTCATTTGACATCTTGGACATTTGCCATCTTGAAATTTGTCATTTTTGACATTTTTCATGGTGACACTTATCATTTTTGACATTTAGCATTGTGACATTTGTCAGTTTTGACATTTGCCATCTTGAAATTTGTCATTTTTGACATTTTTCATGGTGACACTTTTCATTTTTGACATTTAGCATTGTGACATTTGTCATTTGACATCTTTGACATTTGCCATCTTGAAATTTGCTATTTTTGACATTTTTCATGGTGACACTTTTCATTTTTGACATTTAGCATTGTGACATTTGTCATTTGACATCTTTGACATTTGTAATCTTGAAATTTGTCATTTTTGACATTTTTCATGGTGACACTTTTCATTTTTGACATTTAGCATTGTGACATTTGTCATTTGACATCTTTGACATTTGCCATCTTGAAATTTGTCATTTTTGACATTTAGCATTGTGACATTTGTCATTTGACATCTTGGACATTTGCTATCTTAAAATTTGTCATTTTTGACATTTCTCATGGTGACACTTATCATTTTTGACATTTAGCATTGTGACATTTGTCAGTTTTGACATTTGCCATCTTGAAATTTGTCATTTTTGACATTTTTCATGATGACACTTTTCATTTTTGACATTTAGCATTGTGACATTTGTCATTTGACATCTTTGACATTTGCCATCTTGAAATTTGTTATTTTTGACATTTTTCATGGTGACACTTTTCATTTTTGACATTTAGCATTGTGACATTTGTCATTTGACATCTTTGACATTTGCCATCTTGAAATTTGTCATTTTTGACATTTTTCATGGTGACACTTTTCATTTTTGACATTTAGCATTGTGACATTTGTCATTTGACATCTTTGACATTTGCCATCTTGAAATTTGTTATTTCTGACATTTTTCAAGGTGACACTTTTCATTTTTGACATTTAGCATTGTGACATTTGTCATTTGACATCTTTGACATTTGCCATCTTGAAATTTGTCATTTTTGACATTTTTCATGGTGACACTTTTCATTTTTGACATTTAGCATTGTGACATTTGTTATTTGACATCTTTGACATTTGCCATCTTGAAATTTGTCATTTTTGACATTTAGCATTGTGACATTTGTCATTTGACATCTTTGACATTTGCCATCTTGAAATTTGTCATTTTTGACATTTTTCATGGTGACACTTTTCATTTTTGACATTTAGCATTGTGACATTTGTCATATTCGACATCTTTGACATTTGCCATCTTGAAATTTTTCATTTTTGACATTTTTCATGGTGACACTTTTCATTTTTGACATTTAGCATTGTAACATTTGTCATTTGACATCTTTGACATTTGCCATCTTAAAATTTGTCATTATTGACATTTTTCATGGGGACACTTTTAATTTTTGACATTTAGCATTGTGACATTTGTCATTTGACATCTTTGACATTTGACATCTTGAAATTTGTCATTTTTGACATTTTTCATGGTGACACTTTTTATTTTTGACATTTAGCATTGTGACATTTGTCATTTGACATCTTTGACATTTGCCATCTTGAAATTTGTCATTTTTGACATTTTTCACGGTGACACTTTTCATTTTTGACATTTAGCATTGTGACATTTGTCATTCGACATCTTGGACATTTGCCATCTTGAAATTTGTCATTTTTGATATTTTTCATGGTGACACTTTTCATTTTTGACATTTAGCATTGTGACATTTGTCATTTGACATCTTTGACATTTGCCATCTTGAAATTTGTTATTTTTGACATTTTTCATGGTGACACTTTTTATTTTTGACATTTAGCATTGTGACATTTGTCATTTGACACCTTAGACATTTGCCATCTTGAAATTTGTCATTTTTGACACTTTTCATTTTTGACATTTAGCATTGTGACATTTGTCATTTGACATCTTTGACATTTGCCATCTTGAAATTTGTCATTTTTGACATTTTTCATGGTGACACTTTTCATTTTTGACATTTAGCATTGTGACATTTGTCATTCGACATCTTGGACATTTGCCATCTTGAAATTTGTCATTTTTGATATTTTTCATGGTGACACTTTTCATTTTTGACATTTAGCATTGTGACATTTGTCATTTGACATCTTTGACATTTGCCATCTTGAAATTTGTCATTTTTGACATTTTTCATGGTGACACTTTTCATTTTTGACATTTAGCATTGTGACATTTGTCATTTGACATTTTTGACATTTGCCATCTTGAAATTTGTCATTTTTGACATTTAGCATTGTGACATTTGTCATTTAACATCTTGGACATTTGCCATCTTGAAATTTGTCATTTTTGACATTTTTCATGGTGACACTTATCATTTTTGACATTTAGCATTGTGACATTTGTCAGTTTTGACATTTGCCATCTTGAAATTTGTCATTTTTGACATTTTTCATGGTGACACTTTTCATTTTTGACATTTAGCATTGTGACATTTGTCATTTGACATCTTTGACATTTGCCATCTTGAAATTTGTTATTTTTGACATTTTTCATGGTGACACTTTTTATTTTTGACATTTAGCATTGTGACATTTGTCATTTGACATCTTTGACATTTGCCATCTTGAAATTTGTCATTTTTGACATTTTTCATGGTGACACTTTTCATTTTTGACATTTAGCATTGTGACATTTGTCATTTGACATCTTTGACATTTGCCATCTTGAAATTTGTCATTTTTGACATTTAGCATTGTGACATTTGTCATTTGACATCTTTGATATTTGCCATCTTGAAATTTGTCATTTTTGACATTTTTTATGGCGACACTTTTCATTTTTGACATTTAGCATTGTAACATTTGTCATTTGACATCTTTGACATTTGCCATCTTAAAATTTGTCATTTTTGACATTTTTCATGGTGACACTTTTCATTTTTGACATTTAGCATTGTGACATTTGTCATTTGACATCTTTGACATTTGCCATCTTGAAATTTGTTATTTTTGACATTTTTCATGGTGACACTTTTTATTTTTGACATTTAGCATTGTGACATTTGTCATTTGACATCTTTGACATTTGCCATCTTGAAATTTGTCATTTTTGACATTTTTCATGGTGACACTTTTCATTTTTGACATTTAGCATTGTGACATTTGTCATTTGACATCTTTGACATTTGCCATCTTGAAATTTGTCATTTTTGACATTTAGCATTGTGACATTTGTCATTTGACATCTTTGATATTTGCCATCTTGAAATTTGTCATTTTTGACATTTTTTATGGCGACACTTTTCATTTTTGACATTTAGCATTGTAACATTTGTCATTTGACATCTTTGACATTTGCCATCTTAAAATTTGTCATTTTTGACATTTTTCATAGTGACACTTTTCATTTTTGACATTTATCATTGTGACATTTGTCATATTCGACATCTTTGACATTTGCCATCTTGAAATTTGTCATTTTTGACATTTTTCATGGTGACACTTTTCATTTTTGACATTTAGCATTGTGACATTTGTCATTTGACATCTTTGACATTTGTCATCTTGAAATTTGTCATTATTGACATTTTTCATGGGGACACTTTTCATTTTTGACATTAAGCATTGTGACATTTGTCATTTGACATCTTTGACATTTGCCATCTTGAAATTTGTCATTTTTGACATTTTTCATGGTGACACTTTTCATTTTTGACATTTAGCATTGTGACATTTGTCATTTGACATCTTTGACATCTGCCATCTTGAAATTTGTCATTTTTGACATTTTTCACGGTGACACTTTTCATTTTTGACATTTAGCATTGTGACATTTGTCATTTGACATCTTAGACATTTGCCATCTTGAAATTTGTCATTTTTGACACTTTTCATTTTTGACATTTAGCATTGTGACATTTGTCATTTGACATCTTTTACATTTGCCATCTTGAAATTTGTCATTTTTGACATTTTTCATGGTAACACTTTTCATTTTTGACATTTAGCATTGTGACATTTGTCATTTGACATCTTTGACATTTGTCATCTTGAAATTTGTCATTATTGACATTTTTCATGGGGACACTTTTTATTTTTGACATTAAGCATTGTGACATTTGTCATTTGACATCTTTGACATTTGCCATCTTGAAATTTGTCATTTTTGACATTTTTCATGGTGACACTTTTCATTTTTGACATTTAGCATTGTGACATTTGTCATTTGACATCTTTGACATTTGCCATCTTGAAATTTGTCATTTTTGACATTTTTCACGGTGACACTTTTCATTTTTGACAATTAGCATTGTGACATTTGTCATTTGACATCTTAGACATTTGCCATCTTGAAATTTGTCATTTTTGACACTTTTCATTTTTGACATTTAGCATTGTGACATTTGTCATTTGACATCTTTTACATTTGCCATCTTGAAATTTGTCATTTTTGACATTTTTCATGGTAACACTTTTCATTTTTGACATTTAGCATTGTGACATCTGTCATTTGACATCTTGGACATTTGCCATCTTGAAATTTGTCATTTTTGACATTTTTCATGGTGACACTTATCATTTTTGACATTTAGCATTGTGACATTTGTCAGTTTTGACATTTGCCATCTTGAAATTTGTCATTTTTGACATTTTTCACGGTGACACTTTTCATTTTTGACATTTAGCATTGTGACATTTGTCATTTGACATCTTAGACATTTGCCATCTTGAAATTTGTCATTTTTGACACTTTTTATTTTTGACATTTAGCATTGTGACATTTGTCATTTGTAAACTTTGACATTTGCCATCTTGAAATTTGTCATTTTTGACATTTTTCATGGTGACACTTTTCATTTTTGACATTTAGCATTGTGACATTTGTCATTTGATATCTTGGACATTTGCCATCTTGAAATTTGTCATTTTTAAAATTTTTCATGGTGACACTTATCATTTTTGACATTTAGCATTGTGATATTTGTCAGTTTTGACATTTGCCATCTTGAAATTTGTCATTTTTGACATTTTTCATGGTGACACTTTTCATTTTTGACATTTAGCATTGTCACATTTGTCATTTGACATCTTTGACATTTGCCATCTTGAAATTTGTTATTTTTGACATTTTTCATGGTGACACTTTTCATTTTTGACATTTAGCATTGTGACATTTGTCATTTGACATCTTTGACATTTGCCATCTTGAAATTGGTCATTTTTGACATTTTTCATGGTGACACTTTTCATTTTTGACATTTAGCATTGTGACATTTGTCATTTGACATCTTTGACATTTGCCATCTTAAAATTTGTCATTTTTGACATTTAGCATTGTGACATTTGTCATTTGACATCTTTGATATTTGCCATCTTGAAATTTGTCATTTTTGACATTTTTCATGGTGACACTTTTCATTTTTGACATTTAGCATTGTGACATTTGTCATTTGACATCTTTGACATTTGCCATCTTGAAATTTGTCATTTTTGACATTTTTCATGGTGACACTTTTCATTTTTGACATTAAGCATTGTGACATTTGTCATATTCGACATCTTTGACACTTGCCATCTTGAAATTTGTCATTTTTGACATTTTTCATGGTGACACTTTTCATTTTTGACATTTAGCATTGTGACATTTGTCATTTAACATCTTTGACATTTGCCATCTTGAAATTTGTCATTATTGACATTTTTCATGGGGACACTTTTCATTTTTGACATTTAGCATTGTGACATTTGTCATTTGACATCTTTGACATTTGCCATCTTGAAATTTGTCATTTTTGACATTTTTCATGGTGACACTTTTCATTTTTGACATTTAGCATTGTGACATTTGTCATTTGACATCTTTGACATTTGCCATCTTGAAATTTGTCATTTTTGACATTTTTCACGGTGACACTTTTCATGTTTGACATTTAGCATTGTGACATTTGTCATTTGACATCTTAGACATTTGCCATCTTGAAATTTGTCATTTTTGACACTTTTCATTTTTGACATTTAGCATTGTGACATTTGTCATTTGACATCTTTGACATTTGCCATCTTGAAATTTGTCATTTTTGACATTTTTCATGGTGACACTTTTCATTTTTGACATTTAGCATTGTGACATTTGTCATTTGACATCTTGGACATTTGCCATCTTGAAATTTGTCATTTTTGACATTTTTCATGGTGACACTTATCATTTTTGACATTTAGCATTGTGACATTTGTCAGTTTTGACATTTGCCATCTTGAAATTTGTCATTTTTGACATTTTTCATGGTGACACTTTTCATTTTTGACATTTAGCATTGTGACATTTGTCATTTGACATCTTTGACATTTGCCATCTTGAAATTTGTCATTTTTGACATTTTTCATGGTGACACTTTTCATTTTTGACATTTAGCATTGTGACATTTGTCATTTGACATCTTTGACATTTGCCATCTTGAAATTTGTCATTTTTGACATTTTATGGTGACACTTTTCATTTTTGACATTTAGCATTGTGACATTTGTCATTTGACATCTTTGACATTTGCCATCTTGAAATTTGTTATTTTTGACATTTTTCATGGTGACACTTTTCATTTTTGACATTTAGCATTGTGACATTTGTCATTTGACATCTTTGACATTTGCCATCTTGAAATTTGTCATTTTTGACATTTTTTATGGTGACACTTTTCATTTTTGACATTTAGCATTATGACATTTGTCATTTGACATCTTTGACATTTGCCATCTTGAAATTTGTCATTTTTGACATTTAGCATTGTGACATTTGTCATTTGACATCTTGGACATTTGCCATCTTGAAATTTGTCATTTTTGAGATTTTTCACGGTGACACTTTTCATTTTTGACATTTGTCATTTGACATCTTAGACATTTGCCATCTTGAAATTTGTCATTTTTGACACTTTTCATTTTTGACATTTAGCATTGTGACATTTGTCATTTGACATCTTTTACTTTTGCCATCTTGAAATTTGTCATTTTTGACATTTTTCATGGTAACACTTTTCATTTTTGACATTTAGCATTGTGACATTTGTCATTTGACATCTTGGACATTTGCCATCTTAAAATTTGTCATTTTTGACATTTTTCATGGTGACACTTATCATTTTTGACATTTAGCATTGTGACATTTGTCAGTTTTGACATTTTTTGCCATCTTGAAATTTGTCATTTTTGACATTTTTCACGGTGACACTTTTCATTTTTGACATTTAGCATTGTGACATTTGTCATTTGACATCTTAGACATTTGCCATCTTGAAATTTGTCATTTTTGACACTTTTTATTTTTGACATTTAGCATTGTGACATTTGTCATTTGACAACTTTGACATTTGCCATCTTGAAATTTGTCATTTTTGACATTTTTCATGGTGACACTTTTCATTTTTGACATTTAGCATTGTGACATTTGTCATTTGACATCTTGGACATTTGCCATCTTGAAATTTGTCATGGTGACACTTATCATTTTTGACATTTAGCATTGTGATATTTGTCAGTTTTGACATTTGCCATCTTGAAATTTGTCATTTTTGACATTTTTCATGGTGACACTTTTCATTTTTGACATTTAGCATTGTGACATTTGTCATTTGACATCTTTGACATTTGCCATCTTGAAATTTGTTATTTTTGTCATTTTTCATGGTGACACTTTTCATTTTTGACATTTAGCATTGTGACATTTGTCATTTGACATCTTTGACATTTGCCATTTTGAAATTTGTCATTTTTGACATTTTTCATGGTGACACTTTTCATTTTTGACATTTAGCATTGTGACATTTGTCATTTGACATCTTTGACATTTGCCATCTTAAAATTTGTCATTTTTGACATTTAGCATTGTGACATTTGTCATTTGACATCTTTGATATTTGCCATCTTGAAATTTGTCATTCTTGACATTTTTCATGGTGACACTTTTCATTTTTGACATTTAGCATTGTGACATTTGTCATTTGACATCTTTGACATTTGCCATCTTGAAATTTGTCATTTTTGACATTTTTCATGGGGACACTTTTTATTTTTGACATTAAGCATTGTGACATTTGTCATTTGACATCTTTGACATTTGCCATCTTGAAATTTGTCATTTTTGACATTTTTCATGGTGACACTTTTCATTTTTGACATTTAGCATTGTGACATTTGTCATTTGACATCTTTGACATTTGCCATCTTGAAATTTGTCATTTTTGACATTTTTCACGGTGACACTTTTCATTTTTGACAATTAGCATTGTGACATTTGTCATTTGACATCTTAGACATTTGCCATCTTGAAATTTGTCATTTTTGACACTTTTCATTTTTGACATTTAGCATTGTGACATTTGTCATTTGACATCTTTTACATTTGCCATCTTGAAATTTGTCATTTTTGACATTTTTCATGGTAACACTTTTCATTTTTGACATTTAGCATTGTGACATCTGTCATTTGACATCTTGGACATTTGCCATCTTGAAATTTGTCATTTTTGACATTTTTCATGGTGACACTTATCATTTTTGACATTTAGCATTGTGACATTTGTCAGTTTTGACATTTGCCATCTTGAAATTTGTCATTTTTGACATTTTTCACGGTGACACTTTTCATTTTTGACATTTAGCATTGTGACATTTGTCATTTGACATCTTAGACATTTGCCATCTTGAAATTTGTCATTTTTGACACTTTTTATTTTTGACATTTAGCATTGTGACATTTGTCATTTGTAAACTTTGACATTTGCCATCTTGAAATTTGTCATTTTTGACATTTTTCATGGTGACACTTTTCATTTTTGACATTTAGCATTGTGACATTTGTCATTTGATATCTTGGACATTTGCCATCTTGAAATTTGTCATTTTTAAAATTTTTCATGGTGACACTTATCATTTTTGACATTTAGCATTGTGATATTTGTCAGTTTTGACATTTGCCATCTTGAAATTTGTCATTTTTGACATTTTTCATGGTGACACTTTTCATTTTTGACATTTAGCATTGTCACATTTGTCATTTGACATCTTTGACATTTGCCATCTTGAAATTTGTTATTTTTGACATTTTTCATGGTGACACTTTTCATTTTTGACATTTAGCATTGTGACATTTGTCATTTGACATCTTTGACATTTGCCATCTTGAAATTGGTCATTTTTGACATTTTTCATGGTGACACTTTTCATTTTTGACATTTAGCATTGTGACATTTGTCATTTGACATCTTTGACATTTGCCATCTTAAAATTTGTCATTTTTGACATTTAGCATTGTGACATTTGTCATTTGACATCTTTGATATTTGCCATCTTGAAATTTGTCATTTTTGACATTTTTCATGGTGACACTTTTCATTTTTGACATTTAGCATTGTGACATTTGTCATTTGACATCTTTGACATTTGCCATCTTGAAATTTGTCATTTTTGACATTTTTCATGGTGACACTTTTCATTTTTGACATTAAGCATTGTGACATTTGTCATATTCGACATCTTTGACACTTGCCATCTTGAAATTTGTCATTTTTGACATTTTTCATGGTGACACTTTTCATTTTTGACATTTAGCATTGTGACATTTGTCATTTAACATCTTTGACATTTGCCATCTTGAAATTTGTCATTATTGACATTTTTCATGGGGACACTTTTCATTTTTGACATTTAGCATTGTGACATTTGTCATTTGACATCTTTGACATTTGCCATCTTGAAATTTGTCATTTTTGACATTTTTCATGGTGACACTTTTCATTTTTGACATTTAGCATTGTGACATTTGTCATTTGACATCTTTGACATTTGCCATCTTGAAATTTGTCATTTTTGACATTTTTCACGGTGACACTTTTCATGTTTGACATTTAGCATTGTGACATTTGTCATTTGACATCTTAGACATTTGCCATCTTGAAATTTGTCATTTTTGACACTTTTCATTTTTGACATTTAGCATTGTGACATTTGTCATTTGACATCTTTGACATTTGCCATCTTGAAATTTGTCATTTTTGACATTTTTCATGGTGACACTTTTCATTTTTGACATTTAGCATTGTGACATTTGTCATTTGACATCTTGGACATTTGCCATCTTGAAATTTGTCATTTTTGACATTTTTCATGGTGACACTTATCATTTTTGACATTTAGCATTGTGACATTTGTCAGTTTTGACATTTGCCATCTTGAAATTTGTCATTTTTGACATTTTTCATGGTGACACTTTTCATTTTTGACATTTAGCATTGTGACATTTGTCATTTGACATCTTTGACATTTGCCATCTTGAAATTTGTCATTTTTGACATTTTTCATGGTGACACTTTTCATTTTTGACATTTAGCATTGTGACATTTGTCATTTGACATCTTTGACATTTGCCATCTTGAAATTTGTCATTTTTGACATTTTATGGTGACACTTTTCATTTTTGACATTTAGCATTGTGACATTTGTCATTTGACATCTTTGACATTTGCCATCTTGAAATTTGTTATTTTTGACATTTTTCATGGTGACACTTTTCATTTTTGACATTTAGCATTGTGACATTTGTCATTTGACATCTTTGACATTTGCCATCTTGAAATTTGTCATTTTTGACATTTTTTATGGTGACACTTTTCATTTTTGACATTTAGCATTATGACATTTGTCATTTGACATCTTTGACATTTGCCATCTTGAAATTTGTCATTTTTGACATTTAGCATTGTGACATTTGTCATTTGACATCTTGGACATTTGCCATCTTGAAATTTGTCATTTTTGAGATTTTTCACGGTGACACTTTTCATTTTTGACATTTGTCATTTGACATCTTAGACATTTGCCATCTTGAAATTTGTCATTTTTGACACTTTTCATTTTTGACATTTAGCATTGTGACATTTGTCATTTGACATCTTTTACTTTTGCCATCTTGAAATTTGTCATTTTTGACATTTTTCATGGTAACACTTTTCATTTTTGACATTTAGCATTGTGACATTTGTCATTTGACATCTTGGACATTTGCCATCTTAAAATTTGTCATTTTTGACATTTTTCATGGTGACACTTATCATTTTTGACATTTAGCATTGTGACATTTGTCAGTTTTGACATTTTTTGCCATCTTGAAATTTGTCATTTTTGACATTTTTCACGGTGACACTTTTCATTTTTGACATTTAGCATTGTGACATTTGTCATTTGACATCTTAGACATTTGCCATCTTGAAATTTGTCATTTTTGACACTTTTTATTTTTGACATTTAGCATTGTGACATTTGTCATTTGACAACTTTGACATTTGCCATCTTGAAATTTGTCATTTTTGACATTTTTCATGGTGACACTTTTCATTTTTGACATTTAGCATTGTGACATTTGTCATTTGACATCTTGGACATTTGCCATCTTGAAATTTGTCATGGTGACACTTATCATTTTTGACATTTAGCATTGTGATATTTGTCAGTTTTGACATTTGCCATCTTGAAATTTGTCATTTTTGACATTTTTCATGGTGACACTTTTCATTTTTGACATTTAGCATTGTGACATTTGTCATTTGACATCTTTGACATTTGCCATCTTGAAATTTGTTATTTTTGTCATTTTTCATGGTGACACTTTTCATTTTTGACATTTAGCATTGTGACATTTGTCATTTGACATCTTTGACATTTGCCATTTTGAAATTTGTCATTTTTGACATTTTTCATGGTGACACTTTTCATTTTTGACATTTAGCATTGTGACATTTGTCATTTGACATCTTTGACATTTGCCATCTTAAAATTTGTCATTTTTGACATTTAGCATTGTGACATTTGTCATTTGACATCTTTGATATTTGCCATCTTGAAATTTGTCATTCTTGACATTTTTCATGGTGACACTTTTCATTTTTGACATTTAGCATTGTGACATTTGTCATTTGACATCTTTGACATTTGCCATCTTGAAATTTGTCATTTTTGACATTTTTCATGGTGACACTTTTCATTTTTGACATTAAGCATTGTGACATTTGTCATATTCGACATCTTTGACATTTGCCATCTTGAAATTTGTCATTTTTGACATTTTTCATGGTGACACTTTTCATTTTTGACATTTAGCATTGTGACATTTGTCATTTGACATCTTTGACATTTGCCATCTTGAAATTTGTCATTATTGACATTTTTCATGGGGACACTTTTCATTTTTGACATTTAGCATTGTGACATTTGTCATTTGACATCTTTGACATTTGCCATCTTGAAATTTGTCATTTTTGACATTTTTCATGGTGACACTTTTCATTTTTGACATTTAGCATTGTGACATTTGTCATTTGACATCTTTGACATTTGCCATCTTGAAATTTGTCATTTTTGACATTTTTCACGGTGACACTTTTCATTTTTGACATTTAGCATTATGACATTTGTCATTTGACATCTTAGACATTTGCCATCTTGAAATTTGTCATTTTTGACACTTTTCATTTTTGACATTTAGCATTGTGACATTTGTCATTTGACATCTTTGACATTTGCCATCTTGAAATTTGTCATTTTTGACATTTTTCATGGTGACACTTTTCATTTTTGACATTTAGCATTGTGACATTTGTCATTTGACATCTTGGACATTTGCCATCTTGAAATTTGTCATTTTTGACATTTTTCATGGTGACACTTATCATTTTTGACATTTAGCATTGTAACATTTGTCAGTTTTGACATTTGCCATCTTGAAATTTGTCATTTTTGACATTTTTCATGGTGACACTTTTCATTTTTGACATTTAGCATTGCGACATTTGTCATTTGACATCTTTGACATTTGCTATCTTGAAATTTGTCATTTTTGACATTTTTCATGGTGACACTTTTCATTTTTGACATTTAGCATTGTGACATTTGTCATTTGACATCTTTGACATTTGCCATCTTGAAATTTGTCATTTTTGACATTTTTCATGGTGACACTTTTCATTTTTGACATTTAGCATTGTGACATTTGTCATTTGACATCTTTGACATTTGCCATCTTGAAATTTGTCATTTTTGACATTTTTCATGGTGACACTTTTCATTTTTGACATTTAGCATTGTGACATTTGTCATTTGACATCTTTGACATTTGTCATCTTGAAATTTGTCATTATTGATATTTTTCATGGGTACACTTTTCATTTTTGACATTAAGCATTGTGACATTTGTCATTTGACATCTTTGACATTTGCCATCTTGAAATTTGTCATTTTTGACATTTAGCATTTTGACATTTGTCATTTGACATCTTGGACATTTGCCATCTTGAAATTTGTCATTTTTGACATTTTTCATGATGACACTTTTCATTTTTGACATTTAGCATTGTGACATTTGTCATTTGACATCTTTGACATTTGCCATCTTGAAATTTGTCATTTTTGACATTTTTCATGGTGACACTTTTCATTTTTGACATTTAGCATTGTGACATTTGTCATTTGACATCTTTGACATTTGTCATCTTGAAATTTGTCATTATTGATATTTTTCATGGTGACACTTTTCATTTTTGACATTTAGCATTGTGACATTTGTCATTTGACATCTTTGACATTTGCCATCTTGAAATTTGTCATTTTTGACATTTAGCATTTTGACATTTGTCATTTGACATCTTGGACATTTGCCATCTTGAAATTTGTCATTTTTGACATTTTTCATGATGACACTTATCATTTTTGACATTTAGCATTGTGATATTTGTCAGTTTTGATATTTGCCATCTTGAAATTTGTCATTTTTGACATTTTTCATGGTGACACTTTTCATTTTTGACATTTAGCATTGTGACATTTGTCATTTGACATCTTTGACATTTGCCATCTTGAAATTTGTTATTTTTGACATTTTTCACGGTGACACTTTTCATTTTTGACATTTAGCATTGTGACATTTGTCATTTGACATCTTTGACATTTGCCATCTTGAAATTTGTCATTTTTGACATTTTTCATGGTGACACTTTTCATTTTTGACATTTAGCATTGTGACATTTGTCATTTGACATCTTTGACATTCGCCATCTTAAAATTTGTTATTTTTGACATTTTTCATGGTGACACTTTTCATTTTTGACATTTAGCATTGTGACATTTGTCATTTGACATCTTTGACATTTGCCATCTTGAAATTTGTCATTTTTGACATTTAGCATTGTGACATTTGTCATTTGACATCTTGGACATTTGCCATCTTGAAATTTGTCATTTTTGACATTTTTCATGGTGACACTTATCATTTTTGACATTTAGCATTATGACATTTGTCAGTTTTGACATTTGCCATTTTAAAATTTGTCATTTTTGACATTTTTCATGGTGACACTTTTCATTTTTGACATTTAGCATTGTGACATTTGTCATTTGACATCTTTGACATTTGCCATCTTGAAATTTGTTATTTTTGACATTTTTTATGGTGACACTTTTCATTTTTGACATTTAGCATTGTGACATTTGTCATTTGACATCTTTGACATTTGCCATCTTGAAATTTGTCATTTTTGACATTTTTCATGGTGACACTTTTCATTTTTGACATTTAGCATTGTGACATTTGTCATTTGACATCTTTGACATTTGCCATCTTGAAATTTGTTATTTTTGATATTTTTCATGGTGACACTTTTCATTTTTGACATTTAGCATTGTGACATTTGTCATTTGACATCTTTGACATTTGCCATCTTGAAATTTGTCATTTTTGACATTTTTCATGATGACACTTTTCATTTTTGACATTTAGCATTGTGATATTTGTCATTTGACATCTTTGACATTTGCCATCTTAAAATTTGTTATTTTTGACATTTTTCATGGTGACACTTTTCATTTTTGACATTTAGCGTTGTGACATTTTTCATTTGACATCTTTGACATTTCCCATCTTGAAATTTGTCATTTTTGACATTTAGCATTGTGACATTTGTCATTTGACATCTTGGACATTTGCCATCTTGAAATTTGTCATTTTTGACATTTTTCATGGTGACACTTATTATTTTTGACATTTAGCATTGTGACATTTGTCAGTTTTGACATTTGCCATCTTGAAATTTGTCATTTTTGACATTTTTCATGGTGACACTTTTCATTTTTGACTTTTAGCATTGTGACATTTGTCATTTGACATCTTTGACATTTGCCATCTTGAAATTTGTTATTTTTGACATTTTTCATGGTGACACTTTTCATTTTTGACATTTAGCATTGTGACATTTGTCATTTGACATCTTTGACATTTGCCATCTTGAAATTTGTCATTTTTGACATTTTTCATGGTGACACTTTTCATTTTTGACATTTAGCATTGTGACATTTGTCATTTGACATCTTTGACATTTGCCATCTTGAAATTTGTCATTTTTGACATTAAGCATTGTGACATTTGTCATTTGACATCGTGGACATTTGCCATCTTGAAATTTGTCATTTTTGACATTTTTAATGGTGACACTTATCATTTTTGACATTTAGCATTATGACATTTGTCAGTTTTGACATTTGCCATCTTAAAATTTGTCATTTTTGACATTTTTCATAGTGACACTTTTCATTTTTGACATTTAGCATTGTGACATTTGTCATTTGACATCTTTTACATTTGCCATCTTAAAATTTGTTATTTTTGACATTTTTCATGGTGACACTTTTCATTTTTGACATTTAGCATTGTGACATTTGTCATTTGACATCTTGGACATTTGCCATCTTGAAATTTGTCATTTTTGACATTTTTCATGGTGACACTTATCATTTTTGACATTTAGCATTATGACATTTGTCAGTTTTGACATTTGCCATCTTAAAATTTGTCATTTTTGACACTTTTCATGGTGACACTTTTCATTTTTGACATTTAGCATTGTGACATTTGTCATTTGACATCTTTGACATTTGCCATCTTGAAATTTGTTATTTTTGACATTTTTCATGGTGACACTTTGTATTTTTGACATTTAGCATTGTGACATTTGTCATTTGACATCTTTGACATTTGCCATCTTGAAATTTGTCATTTTTGACATTTTTCATGATGACACTTTTCATTTTTGACATTTAGCATTGTGATATTTGTCATTTGACATCTTTGACATTTGCCATCTTGAAATTTGTTATTTTTGACATTTTTCATGGTGACACTTTTCATTTTTGACATTTAGCATTGTGACAGTTTTCATTTGACATCTTTGACATTTGCCATCTTAAAATTTGTCATTTTTGACATTTAGCATTGTGACATTTGTCATTTGACATCTTGGACATTTGCCATCTTGAAATTTGTCATTTTTGACATTTTTCATGGTGACACTTATTATTTTTGACATTTAGCATTGTGACATTTGTCAGTTTTGACATTTGCCATCTTGAAATTTGTCATTTTTGACATTTTTTATGGTGACACTTTTCATTTTTGACTTTTAGCATTGTGACATTTGTCATTTGACATCTTTGACATTTGCCATCTTTAAATTTGTTATTTTTGACATTTTTCATGGTGACACTTTTCATTTTTGACATTTAGCATTGTGACATTTGTCATTTGACATCTTTGACAGTTGCTATCTTGAAATT
This sequence comes from Altica lythri, assembly GCA_964028335.1. Taxonomy (NCBI): domain Eukaryota; kingdom Metazoa; phylum Arthropoda; class Insecta; order Coleoptera; family Chrysomelidae; genus Altica; species Altica lythri. Next base: position 6,986,082 of record OZ034800.1, on the reverse strand, counting down.
TGTCATTTTTGACATTTTTCATGGTGACACTTTTCATTTTTGACATTTAGCATTGTGACATTTGTCAGTTTTGACATCTTTGACATTTGCCATCTTAAAATTTGTTATTTTTGACATTTTTTATGGTGACACTTTTCATTTTTGACATTTAGCATTGTGACATTTGTCATTTGACATCTTGAACATTTGCCATCTTGAAATTTGTCATTTTTGACATTTTTCATGGTGACACTTTTCATTTTTGACATTTAGCATTGTGACATTTGTCATTTGACATCTTTGACATTTGCCATCTTGAAATTTGTCATTTTTGACATTTAGCATTGTGACATTTGTCATTTGACATCTTTGACATTTGCCATCTTGAAATTTGTTATTTTTGACATTTTTCTTGGTGACACTTTTCATTTTTGACATTTAGCATTGTGACATTTATCATTTGACATCTTTGACATTTGCCATCTTGAAATTTGTTATTTTTGACATTTTTCATGGTGACACTTATCATTTTTGACATTTAGCATTGTGAAATTTGTCATTTGACATCTTTGACATTTGCCATCTTGAAATTTGTTATTTTTGTCATTTTTCTTGGTGACACTTTTCATTTTTGACATTTAGCTTTGTGACATTTGTCATTTGACATCTTTGACATTTGCCATCTTAAAATTTGTCATTTTGGACATTTAGCATTGTGAAATTTGTCATTTGACATCTTTGACATTTGCCATCTTGAAATTTGTTATTTTTGACATTTTTCTTGGTGACACTTTTCATTTTTGACATTTAGCATTGTGACATTTGTCATTTGACATCTTTGACATTTGCCATCTTGAAATTTGTTATTTTTGACATTTTTCATGGTGACACTTTTCATTTTTGACATTTAGCATTGTGACATTTGTCATTTGACATCTTGGACATTTGCCATCTTGAAATTTGTCATTTTTGACATTTTTCATGGTGACACTTTTCATTTTTGACATTTAGCATTGTGACATTTGTCATTTGACATCTTTGACATTTGCTATCTTGAAATTTGTCATTTTTGACATTTTTCATGATGACACTTTTCATTTTTGACATTTAGCATTGTGATATTTGTCATTTGACTTCTTTGACATTTGCCATCTTGAAATTTGTTATTTTTGACATTTTTCATGGTGACACTTTTCATTTTTGACATTTAGCATTGTGACATTTTTCATTTGACATCTTTGACATTTGCCATCTTGAAATTTGTCATTTTTGACATTTAGCATTGTGAAATTTGTCATTTGACATCTTTGACATTTGCCATCTTGAAATTTGTTATTTTTGTCATTTTTCTTGGTGACACTTTTCATTTTTGACATTTAGCTTTGTGACATTTGTCATTTGACATCTTTGACATTTGCCATCTTGAAATTTGTCATTTTTGACATTTAGCATTGTGAAATTTGTCATTTGACATCTTTGACATTTGCCATCTTGAAATTTGTTATTTTTGACATTTTTCTTGGTGACACTTTTCATTTTTGACATTTAGCATTGTGACATTTGTCATTTGACATCTTTGACATTTGCCATCTTGAAATTTGTTATTTTTGACATTTTTCATGGTGACACTTTTCATTTTTGACATTTAGCATTGTGACATTTGTCATTTGACATCTTGGACATTTGCCATCTTGAAATTTGTCATTTTTGACATTTTTCATGGTGACACTTATTATTTTTGACATTTAGCATTATGACATTTGTCAGTTTTGATATTTGCCATCTTAAAATTTGTCATTTTTGACATTTTTCATGGTGACACTTTTCATTTTTGACATTTAGCATTGTGACATTTGTCATTTGACATCTTTGACATTTGCCATCTTGAAATTTGTTATTTTTGACATTTTTCATGGTGACACTTTTCATTTTTGACATTTAGCATTGTGACATTTGTCATTTGACATCTTTGACATTTGCTATCTTAAAATTTGTCATTTTTGACATTTTTCATGATGACACTTTTCATTTTTGACATTTAGCATTGTGATATTTGTCATTTGACTTCTTTGACATTTGCCATCTTGAAATTTGTTATTTTTGACATTTTTCATGGTGACACTTTTTATTTTTGACATTTAGCATTGTGACATTTTTCATTTGACATCTTTGACATTTGTCATCTTGAAATTTGTCATTTTTGACATTTAGCATTGTGACATTTGTCATTTGACATCTTGGACATTTTCCATCTTGAAATTTGTCATTTTTGACATTTTTCATGGTGACACTTATTATTTTTGAATTTAGCATTGTGACATTTGTCAGTTTTGACATTTGCCATCTTGAAATTTGTCATTTTTGACATTTTTCATGGTGACACTTTTCATTTTTGACTTTTAGCATTGTGACATTTGTCATTTGACATCTTTGACATTTGCCATCTTGAAATTTGTTATTTTTGACATTTTTCATGGTGACACTTTTCATTTTTGACATTTAGCATTGTGACATTTGTCATTTGACATCTTTGACATTTGCCGTCTTGAAATTTGTCATTTTTGACATTTTTCATGGTGACACTTTTCATTTTTGACATTTAGCATTGTGACATTTGTCATTTGACATCTTTGACATTTGCCATCTTGAAATTTGTTATTTTTGACATTTTTCATGGTGACACTTTTCATTTTTGACATTTAGCATTGTGACATTTGTCATTTGACATCTTGGACATTTGCCATCTTGAAATTTGTCATTTTTGACATTTTTCATGGTGACACTTATCATTTTTGACATTTAGCATTGTGACATTTGTCAGTTTTGACATCTTTGACATTTGCCATCTTGAAATTTCTTATTTTTGACATTTTTTATGGTGACACTTTTCATATTTGACATTTAGCATTGTGACATTTGTCATTTGACATCTTTGACATTTGCCATCTTAAAATTTGTCATTTTTGACATTTTTTATGGTGACACTCTTCATTTTTGACATTTAGCATTGTGACATTTGTCATTTGACATCTTTGACATTTGCCATCTTGAAATTTGTCATTTTTGACATTTAGCATTGTGACATTTGTCATTTGACATCTTGGACATTTGCCATCTTGAAATTTGTTATTTTTGACATTTTTCACGGTGACACTTATCATTTTTGACATTTAGCATTGTGAAATTTGTCATTTGACATCTTTGACATTTGCCATCTTGAAATTTGTTATTTTTGACATTTTTCTTGGTGACACTTTTCATTTTTGACATTTAGCTTTGTGACATTTGTCATTTGACATCTTTGACATTTGCCATCTTGAAATTTGTCATTTTTGACATTTAGCATTGTGAAATTTGTCATTTGACATCTTTGACATTTGCCATCTTGAAATTTGTTATTTTTGTCATTTTTCTTGGTGACACTTTTCATTTTTGACATTTAGCTTTGTGACATTTGTCATTTGACATCTTTGACATTTGCCATCTTGAAATTTGTCATTTTTGACATTTAGCATTGTGAAATTTGTCATTTGACATCTTTGACATTTGCCATCTTGAAATTTGTTATTTTTGACATTTTTCTTGGTGACACTTTTCATTTTTGACATTTAGCATTGTGACATTTGTCATTTGACATCTTTGACATTTGCCATCTTGAAATTTGTTATTTTTGACATTTTTCATGGTGACACTTTTCATTTTTGACATTTAGCATTGTGACATTTGTCATTTGACATCTTGGACATTTGCCATCTTGAAATTTGTTATTTTTGACATTTTTCATGGTGACACTTTTCATTTTTGACATTTAGCATTGTGACATTTGTCATTTGACATCTTTGACATTTGCTATCTTAAAATTTGTCATTTTTGACATTTTTCATGATGACACTTTTCATTTTTGACATTTAGCATTGTGATATTTGTCATTTGACTTCTTTGACATTTGCCATCTTGAAATTTGTTATTTTTGACATTTTTCATGGTGACACTTTTTATTTTTGACATTTAGCATTGTGACATTTTTCATTTGACATCTTTGACATTTGTCATCTTGAAATTTGTCATTTTTGACATTTAGCATTGTGACATTTGTCATTTGACATCTTGGACATTTTCCATCTTGAAATTTGTCATTTTTGACATTTTTCATGGTGACACTTATTATTTTTGAATTTAGCATTGTGACATTTGTCAGTTTTGACATTTGCCATCTTGAAATTTGTCATTTTTGACATTTTTCATGGTGACACTTTTCATTTTTGACTTTTAGCATTGTGACATTTGTCATTTGACATCTTTGACATTTGCCATCTTGAAATTTGTTATTTTTGACATTTTTCATGGTGACACTTTTCATTTTTGACATTTAGCATTGTGACATTTGTCATTTGACATCTTTGACATTTGCCGTCTTGAAATTTGTCATTTTTGACATTTTTCATGGTGACACTTTTCATTTTTGACATTTAGCATTGTGACATTTGTCATTTGACATCTTTGACATTTGCCATCTTGAAATTTGTTATTTTTGACATTTTTCATGGTGACACTTTTCATTTTTGACATTTAGCATTGTGACATTTGTCATTTGACATCTTGGACATTTGCCATCTTGAAATTTGTCATTTTTGACATTTTTCATGGTGACACTTATCATTTTTGACATTTAGCATTGTGACATTTGTCAGTTTTGACATCTTTGACATTTGCCATCTTGAAATTTGTTATTTTTGACATTTTTTATGGTGACACTTTTCATTTTTGACATTTAGCATTGTGACATTTGTCATTTGACATCTTTGACATTTGCCATCTTGAAATTTGTTATTTTTGACATTTTTCTTGGTGACACTTTTCATTTTTGACATTTAGCTTTGTGACATTTGTCATTTGACATCTTTGACATTTGCCATCTTGAAATTTGTCATTTTTGACATTTAGCATTGTGACATTTGTCATTTGACATCTTGGACATTTGCCATCTTGAAATTTTTCATTTTTGACATTTTTCATGGTGACACTTATCATTTTTGACATTTAGCATTGTGACATTTGTCAGTTTTGACATTTGCCATCTTGAAATTTGTCATTTGTGACATTTTTCATGGTGACACTTTTCATTTTTGACATTTAGCATTGTGACATTTGTCATTTGACATCTTTGACATTTGCCATCTTGAAATTTGTTATTTTTGACATTTTTCATGGTGACACTTTTCATTTTTGACATTTAGCATTGTGACATTTGTCATTTGACATCTTTGACATTTGCCATCTTGAAATTTGTCATTTTTGACATTTTTCATGGTGACACTTTTCATTTTTGACATTTAGCATTGTGACATTTGTCATTTGACATCTTTGACATTTGCCATCTTGAAATTTGTCATTTTTGACATTTAGCATTGTGACATTTGTCATTTGACATCTTGGACATTTGCCATCTTGAAATTTGTCATTTTTGACATTTTTCATGGTTACACTTATCATTTTTGACATTTAGCATTATGACATTTGTCAGTTTTGACATTTGCCATTTTAAAATTTGTCATTTTTGACATTTTTCATGGTGACACTTTTCATTTTTGACATTTAGCATTGTGACATTTGTCATTTGACATCTTTGACATTTGCCATTTTGAAATTTGTCATTTTTGACATTTTTTATGGTGACACTTTTCATTTTTGACATTTAGCATTGTGACATTTGTCATTTGACATCTTTGACATTTGCCATCTTGAAATTTGTCATTTTTGACATTTAGCATTGTGACATTTGTCATTTGACATCTTGGACATTTGCCATCTTGAAATTTGTTATTTTTGACATTTTTCATGGTGACACTTATCATTTTTGACATTTAGCATTGTGAAATTTGTCATTTGACATCTTTGACATTTGCCATCTTGAAATTTGTTATTTTTGACATTTTTCTTGGTGACACTATTCATTTTTGACATTTAGCTTTGTGACATTTGTCATTTGACATCTTTGACATTTGCAATCTTGAAATTTGTCATTTTTGACATTTAGCATTGTGACATTTGTCATTTGACATCTTGGACATTTGCCATCTTGAAATTTGTCATTTTTGACATTTTTCATGGTGACACTTATCATTTTTGACATTTAGCATTGTGACATTTGTCAGTTTTGACATTTGCCATCTTGAAATTTGTCATTTTTGACATTTTTCATGGTGACACTTTTCATTTTTGACATTTAGCATTGTGACATTTGTCATTTGACATCTTTGACATTTGCCATCTTGAAATTTGTTATTTTTGACATTTTTCATGGTGACACTTTTCATTTTTGACATTTAGCATTGTGACATTTGTCATTTGACATCTTTGACATTTGCCATCTTGAAATTTGTCATTTTTGACATTTTTCATGGTGACACTTTTCATTTTTGACATTTAGCATTGTGACATTTGTCATTTGACATCTTTGACATTTGCCATCTTAAAATTTGTCATTTTTGACATTTAGCATTGTGACATTTGTCATTTGACATCTTGGACATTTGCCATCTTGAAATTTGTCATTTTTGACATTTTTCATGGTGACACTTATCATTTTTGACATTTAGCATTATGACATTTGTCAGTTTTGACATTTGCCATTTTAAAATTTGTCATTTTTGACATTTTTCATGGTGACACTTTTCATTTTTGACATTTAGCATTGTGACATTTGTCATTTGACATCTTTGACATTTGCCATCTTGAAATTTGTTATTTTTGACATTTTTCATGGTGACACTTTTCATTTTTGACATTTAGCATTGTGACATTTGTCATTTGACCTCTTTGACATTTGCCATCTTGAAATTTGTCATTTTTGACATTTTTCATGGTGACACTTTTTATTTTTGACATTTAGCATTGTGACATTTGTCATTTGACATCTTTGACATTTGCCATCTTGAAATTTGTTATTTTTGACATTTTTCATGGTGACACTTTTTATTTTTGACATTTAGCATTGTGACATTTGTCATTTGACATCTTTGACATTTGCTATCTTAAAATTTGTCATTTTTGACATTTTTCATGATGACACTTTTCATTTTTGACATTTAGCATTGTGATATTTGTCATTTGACTTCTTTGACATTTGCCATCTTGAAATTTGTTATTTTTGAAATTTTTCATGGTGACACTTTTCATTTTTGACATTTAGCATTGTGACATTTTTCATTTGACATCTTTGACATTTGTCATCTTGAAATTTGTCATTTTTGACATTTAGCATTGTGACATTTGTCATTTGACATCTTGGACATTTTCCATCTTGAAATTTGTCATTTTTGACATTTTTCATGGTGACACTTATTATTTTTGAATTTAGCATTGTGACATTTGTCAGTTTTGACATTTGCCATCTTGAAATTTGTCATTTTTGACATTTTTCATGGTGACACTTTTCATTTTTGACTTTTAGCATTGTGACATTTGTCATTTGACATCTTTGACATTTGCCATCTTGAAATTTGTTATTTTTGACATTTTTCATGGTGACACTTTTCATTTTTGACATTTAGCATTGTGACATTTGTCATTTGACATCTTTGACATTTGCCGTCTTGAAATTTGTCATTTTTGACATTTTTCATGGTGACACTTTTCATTTTTGACATTTAGCATTGTGACATTTGTCATTTGACATCTTTGACATTTGCCATCTTGAAATTTGTTATTTTTGACATTTTTCATGGTGACACTTTTCATTTTTGACATTTAGCATTGTGACATTTGTCATTTGACATCTTGGACATTTGCCATCTTGAAATTTGTCATTTTTGACATTTTTCATGGTGACACTTATCATTTTTGACATTTAGCATTGTGACATTTGTCAGTTTTGACATCTTTGACATTTGCCATCTTGAAATTTGTTATTTTTGACATTTTTTATGGTGACACTTTTCATTTTTGACATTTAGCATTGTGACATTTGTCATTTGACATCTTTGACATTTGCCATCTTAAAATTTGTCATTTTTGAAATTTTTTATGGTGACACTCTTCATTTTTGACATTTAGCATTGTGACATTTGTCATTTGACATCTTTGACATTTGCCATCTTGAAATTTGTCATTTTTGACATTTAAAAATTGTGACATTTGTCATTTGACATCTTGGACATTTGCCATCTTGAAATTTGTTATTTTTGACATTTTTCATGGTGACACTTATCATTTTTGACATTTAGCATTGTGAAATTTGTCATTTGACATCTTTGACATTTGCCATCTTGAAATTTGTTATTTTTGACATTTTTCTTGGTGACACTTTTCATTTTTGACATTTAGCTTTGTGACATTTGTCATTTGACATCTTTGACATTTGCCATCTTGAAATTTGTCATTTTTGACATTTAGCATTGTGACATTTGTCATTTGACATCTTGGACATTTGCCATCTTGAAATTTTTCATTTTTGACATTTTTCATGGTGACACTTATCATTTTTGGCATTTAGCATTGTGACATTTGTCAGTTTTAACATTTGCCATCTTGAAATTTGTCATTTTTGACATTTTTCATGGTGACACTTTTCATTTTTGACATTTAGCATTGTGACATTTGTCATTTGACATCTTTGACATTTGCCATCTTGAAATTTGTTATTTTTGACATTTTTCATGGTGACACTTTTCATTTTTGACATTTAGCATTGTGACATTTGTCATTTGACATCTTTGACATTTGCCATCTTGAAATTTGTCATTTTTGACATTTTTCATGGTGACACTTTTCATTTTTGACATTTAGCATTGTGACATTTGTCATTTGACATCTTTGACATTTGCCATCTTGAAATTTGTCATTTTTGACATTTAGCATTGTGACATTTGTCATTTGACATCTTGGACATTTGCCATCTTGAAATTTGTCATTTTTGACATTTTTCATGGTTACACTTATCATTTTTGACATTTAGCATTATGACATTTGTCAGTTTTGACATTTGCCATTTTAAAATTTGTCATTTTTGACATTTTTCATAGTGACACTTTTCATTTTTGACATTTAGCATTGTGACATTTGTCATTTGACATCTTTGACATTTGCCATCTTGAAATTTGTCATTTTTGACATTTTTTATGGTGACACTTTTCATTTTTGACATTTAGCATTGTGACATTTGTCATTTGACATCTTTGACATTTGCCATCTTGAAATTTGTCATTTTTGACATTTAGCATTGTGACATTTGTCATTTGACATCTTGGACATTTGCCATCTTGAAATTTGTTATTTTTGACATTTTTCATGGTGACACTTATCATTTTTGACATTTAGCATTGTGAAATTTGTCATTTGACATCTTTGACATTTGCCATCTTGAAATTTGTTATTTTTGACATTTTTCTTGGTGACACTTTTCATTTTTGACATTTAGCTTTGTGACATTTGTCATTTGACATCTTTGACATTTGCAATCTTGAAATTTGTCATTTTTGACATTTAGCATTGTGACATTTGTCATTTGACATCTTGGACATTTGCCATCTTGAAATTTGTCATTTTTGACATTTTTCATGGTGACACTTATCATTTTTGACATTTAGCATTGTGACATTTGTCAGTTTTGACATTTGCCATCTTGAAATTTGTCATTTTTGACATTTTTCATGGTGACACTTTTCATTTTTGACATTTAGCATTGTGACATTTGTCATTTGACATCTTTGACATTTGCCATCTTGAAATTTGTTATTTTTGACATTTTTCATGGTGACACTTTTCATTTTTGACATTTAGCATTGTGACATTTGTCATTTGACATCTTTGACATTTGCCATCTTGAAATTTGTCATTTTTGACATTTTTCATGGTGACACTTTTCATTTTTGACATTTAGCATTGTGACATTTGTCATTTGACATCTTTGACATTTGCCATCTTGAAATTTGTCATTTTTGACATTTAGCATTGTGACATTTGTCATTTGACATCTTGGACATTTGCCATCTTGAAATTTGTCATTTTTGACATTTTTCATGGTGACACTTATCATTTTTGACATTTAGCATTATGACATTTGTCAGTTTTGACATTTGCCATTTTAAAATTTGTCATTTTTGACATTTTTCATGGTGACACTTTTCATTTTTGACATTTAGCATTGTGACATTTGTCATTTGACATCTTTGACATTTGCCATCTTGAAATTTGTTATTTTTGACATTTTTCATGGTGACACTTTTCATTTTTGACATTTAGCATTGTGACATTTGTCATTTGACCTCTTTGACATTTGCCATCTTGAAATTTGTCATTTTTGACATTTTTCATGGTGACACTTTAATTGGTGACACTTTTCATTTTTGACATTTAGCATTGTGACATTTGTCATTTGACATCTTTGACATTTGCCATCTTGAAATTTGTTATTTTTGACATTTTTCATGGTGACACTTTTTATTTTTGACATTTAGCATTGTGACATTTGTCATTTACATCTTTGACATTTGCCATCTTGAAATTTGTCATTTTTGACATTTTTCATGATGACACTTTTCATTTTTGACATTTAGCATTGTGATATTTGTCATTTGACATCTTTGACATTTGCCATCTTGAAATTTGTTATTTTTGACATTTTTCATGGTGACACTTTTCATTTTTGACATTTAGCATTGTGACATTTTTCATTTGACATCTTTGACATTTGCCATCTTTGACATTTGCCATCTTGAAATTGGTCATTTTTGACATTTAGCATTGTGACATTAGTCATTTGACATCTTGGACATTTGCCATCTTGAAATTTGTCATTTTTGACATTTTTCAGGGTGACACTTATTATTTTTGACATTTAGCATTGTGACATTTGTCAGTTTTGACATTTGCCATCTTGAAATTTGTCATTTTTGACATTTTTCATGGTGACACTTTTCATTTTTGACTTTTAGCATTGTGACATTTGTCATTTGACATCTTTGACATTTGCCATCTTGAAATTTGTTATTTTTGACATTTTTTATGGTGACACTTTTCATTTTTGACATTTAGCATTGTGACATTTGTCATTTGACATCTTTGACATTTGCCATCTTGAAATTTGTCATTTTTGACATTTTTCATGGTGACACTTTTCATTTTTGACATTTAGCATTGTGACATTTGTCATTTGACATCTTTGACATTTGCCATCTTGAAATTTGTCATTTTTGACATTAAGCATTGTGACATTTGTCATTTGACATCGTGGACATTTGCCATCTTGAAATTTGTCATTTTTGACATTTTTCATGGTGACACTTATCATTTTTGACATTTAGCATTATGACATTTGTCAGTTTTGACATTTGCCATCTTAAAATTTGTAATTTTTGACATTTTTCATGGTGACACTTTTCATTTTTGACATTTAGCATTGTGACATTTGTCATTTGACATCTTTAACATTTGCCATCTTGAAATTTGTTATTTTTGACATTTTTCATGGTGACACTTTTCATTTTTGACATTTAGCATTGTGACATTTGTCATTTGACATCTTGGACATTTGCCATCTTGAAATTTGTCATTTTTGACATTTTTCATGGTGACACTTATCATTTTTGACATTTAGCATTATGACATTTGTCAGTTTTGACATTTGCCATCTTAAAATTTGTCATTTTTGACATTTTTCATGGTAACACTTTTCATTTTTGACATTTAGCATTGTGACATTTGTCATTTGACATCTTTGACATTTGCCATCTTGAAATTTGTTATTTTTGACATTTTTCATGGTGACACTTTTCATTTTTGACATTTAGCATTGTGACATTTGTCATTTGACATCTTTGACATTTGCCATCTTGAAATTTGTCATTTTTGACATTTAGCATTGTGACATTTGTCATTTGACATCTTGGACATTCGCCATCTTGAAATTTGTCATTTTTGACATTTTTCATGGTGACACTTATCATTTTGGACAATTAGCATTATGACATTTGTCAGTTTTGACATTTGCCATTTTAAAATTTGTCATTTTTGACATTTTTCATGGTGACACTTTTCATTTTTGACATTTAGCATTGTGACATTTGTCATTTGACATCTTTGACATTTGCCATCTTGAAATTTGTTATTTTTGACATTTTTCATGGTGACACTTTTCATTTTTGACATTTAGCATTGTGACATTTGTCATTTGACCTCTTTGACATTTGCCATCTTGAAATTTGTCATTTTTGACATTTTTCATGGTGACACTTTTCATTTTTGACATTTAGCATTGTGACATTTGTCATTTGACATCTTTGACATTTGCCATCTTGAAATTTGTTATTTTTGACATTTTTCATGGTGACACTTTTCATTTTTGACATTTAGCATTGTGACATTTGTCATTTGACATCTTTGACATTTGCCATCTTGAAATTTGTCATTTTTGACATTTTTCATGATGACACTTTTCATTTTTGACATTTAGCATTGTGATATTTGTCATTTGACATCTTTGACATTTGCCATCTTGAAATTTGTTATTTTTGACATTTCTCATGGTGACACTTTTCATTTTTGACATTTAGCATTGTGACATTTTTCATTTGACATCTTTGACATTTGCCATCTTTGACATTTGCCATCTTTGACATTTGCCATCTTGAAATTTGTCATTTTTGACATTTAGCATTGTGACATTTGTCATTTGACATCTTGGACATTTGCCATCTTGAAATTTGTCATTTTTGACATTTTTCATGGTGACACTTATTATTTTTGACATTAAGCATTGTGACATTTGTCAGTTTTGACATTTGCCATCTTGAAATTTGTCATTTTTGACATTTTTCATGGTGACACTTTTCATTTTTGACTTTTAGCATTGTGACATTTGTCATTTGACATCTTTGACATTTGCCATCTTGAAATTTGTTATTTTTGACATTTTATGGTGACACTTTTCATTTTTGACATTTAGCATTGTGACAATTGTCATTTGACATCTTTGACATTTGCCATCTTGAAATTTGTCATTTTTGACATTTTTCATGGTGACACTTTTCATTTTTGACATTTAGCATTGTGACATTTGACATCTTTGACATTTGCCATCTTGAAATTTGTCATTTTTGACATTTTTCATGGTGACACTTTTCATTTTTGACATTTAGCATTGTGACATTTGTCCTTTGACATCTTTGACATTTGCCATCTTGAAATTTGTCATTATTGACATTTTTCATGGGGACACTTTTCATTTTTGACATTTAGCATTGTTACATTTGTCATTTGACATCTTCGACATTTGCCATCTTGAAATTTGTCATTTTTGACATTTTTCATGGTGACACTTTTCATTTTTGACATTTAGCATTGTGACATTTGTCATTTGACATCTTTGACATTTGCCATCTTGAAATTTGTCATTTTTGACATTTTTCACGTTGACACTTTTCATTTTTGACATTTAGCATTGTGACATTTGTCATTTGACATTTTAGACATTTGCCATCTTTAAATTTGTCATTTTTGACACTTTTTATTTTTGACATTTAGCATTGTGACATTTGTCATTTGACATCTTTGACATTTGCCATTTTGAAATTTGTCATTTTTGACATTTAGCATTGTGACATTTGTCATTTGACATCTTTGATATTTGCCATCTTGAAATTTGTCATTTTTGACATTTTTCATGGTGACACTTTTCATTTTTGACATTTAGCATTGTGACATTTGTCCTTTGACATCTTTGACATTTGCCATCTTGAAATTTGTCATTATTGACATTTTTCATGGGGACACTTTTCATTTTTGACATTTAGCATTGTTACATTTGTCATTTGACATCTTTGACATTTGCCATCTTGAAATTTGTCATTTTTGACATTTTTCATGGTGACACTTTTCATTTTTGACATTAAGCATTGTGACATTTGTCATTTGACATCTTTGACATTTGCCATCTTGAAATTTGTCATTTTTGACATTTTTCACGGTGACACTTTTCATTTTTGACATTTAGCATTGTGACATTTGTCATTTGACATTTTAGACATTTGCCATCTTTAAATTTGTCATTTTTGACACTTTTTATTTTTGACATTTAGCATTGTGACATTTGTCATTTGACATCTTTGACATTTGCCATCTTGAAATTTGTCATTTTTGACATTTTTCATGGTGACACTTTTCATTTTTGACATTTAGCATTGTGACATTTGTCATTTGACATCTTTGACATTTGCCATCTTGAAATTTGTCATTTTTGACATTTTTCGCGGTGACACTTTTCATTTTTGACATTTAGCATTGTGACATTTGTCATTTGACATCTTAGACATTTGCCATCTTTAAATTTGTCATTTTTGACACTTTTTATTTTTGACATTTAGCATTGTGACATTTGTCATTTGACATCTTGGACATTTGCCATTTTGAAATTTGTCATTATTGACATTTTTCATGGGGACACTTTTCATTTTTGACATTTAGCATTGTGACATTTGTCATTTGACATCTTTGACATTTGCCATCTTGAAATTTGTCATTTTTGACATTTTTCATGGTGACACTTTTCATTTTTGACATTTAGCATTGTGACATTTGTCATTTGACATCTTTGACATTTGCCATCTTGAAATTTGTCATTTTTGACATTTTTCACGGTGACACTTTTCATTTTTGACATTTAGCATTGTGACATTTGTCATTTGACATCTTAGACATTTGCCATCTTCAAATTTGTCATTTTTGACACTTTTTATTTTTGACATTTAGCATTGTGACATTTGTCATTTGACATCTTTGACATTTGCCATCTTGAAATTTGTCATTTTTGACATTTTTCATGGTGACACTTTTCATTTTTGACATTTAGCATTGTGACATTTGTCATTTGACATCTTGGACATTTGCCATCTTGAAATTTGTCATTTTTGACATTTTTCATGGTGACACTTTTCATTTTTGACATTTAGTATTGTGACATTTGTCATTTGACATCTTTGACATTTGCCATCTTGAAATTTGTTATTTTTGACATTTAGCATTGTGACATTTGTCATTTGACATCTTGGACATTTGCCATCTTGAAATTTGTCATTTTTGACATTTTTCATGGTGACACTTATCATTTTTGACATTTAGCATTGTGACATTTGTCAGTTTTGACATTTGCCATCTTGAAATTTGTCATTTTTGACATTTTTCGTGGTGACACTTTATATTTTTGACATTTAGGATTGTGACATTTGTCATTTGACATCTTTGACATTTGCCATCTTGAAATTTGTTATTTTTGACATTTTTCATGGTGATACTTTTCATTTTTGACATTTAGCATTGTGACATTTGTCATTTGACATCTTTGACATTTTCCATCTTGAAATTTGTCATTTTTGACATTTTTCATGGTGACACTTTTCATTTTTGACATTTAGCATTGTGACATTTGTTATTTGACATCTTTGACATTTGCCATCTTGAAATTTGTTATTTTTGACATTTTTCATGGTGACACTTTTCATTTTTGACATTTAGCATTGTGACATTTGTCATTTGACATCTTTGACATTTGCCATCTTGAAATTTGTCATTTTTGACATTTTTCATGGTGAGACTTTTCATTTTTGACATTTAGCATTGTGACATTTGTCATTTGACATCTTTGACATTTGCTATCTTAAAATTTGTCATTTTTGACATTTAGCATTGTGACATTTGTCATTTGACATCTTTGATATTTGCCATCTTGAAATTTGTCATTTTTGACATTTAGCATTGTGACATTTGTCATTTGACATCTTGGACATTTGCCATCTTGAAATTTGTCATTTTTGACATTTTTCATGGTGACACTTATCATTTTTGACATTTAGCATTGTGACATTTGTCATTTGACATCTTTGATATTTGCCATCTTGAAATTTGTCATTTTTGACATTTTTCATGGTGACACTTTTCATTTTTGACATTTAGCATTGTGACATTTGTCATTTGACATCTTTGACATTTGCCATCTTGAAATTTGTCATTTTTGACATTTTTCATGGTGACACTTTTCATTTTTGACATTTAGCATTGTGACAGTTGTCATTTGACATTTGCCATCTTAAAATTTGTCATTTTTGACATTTAGCATTGTGACATTTGTCATTTGACATCTTTGACATTTGCCATCTTGAAATTTGTTATTTTTGACATTTTTCATGGTGACACTTTTCATTTTTGACATTTAGCATTGTGACATTTGTCATTTGACATCTTTGACATTTGCCATCTTGAAATTTGTCATTTTTGACATTTTTCATGGTGACACTTTTCATTTTTGACATTTAGCATTGTGACATTTGTCATATTCGACATCTTTGACATTTGCCATCTTGAAATTTGTCATTTTTGACATTTTTCATGGTGACACTTTTCATTTTTGACATTTAGCATTGTGCCATTTGTCCTTTGACATCTTTGACATTTGCCATCTTGAAATTTGTCATTATTGACATTTTTCATGGGGACACTTTTCATTTTTGACATTTAGCATTGTGACATTTGTCATTTGACATCTTTGACATTTGCCATCTTGAAATTTGTCATTTTTGACATTTTTCATGGTGACACTTTTCATTTTTGACATTTAGCATTGTGACATTTGTCATTTGACATCTTTGACATTTGCCATCTTGAAATTTGTCATTTTTGACATTTTTCACGGTGACACTTTTCATTTTTGACATTTAGCATTGTGACATTTGTCATTTGACATCTTAGACATTTGCCATCTTCAAATTTGTCATTTTTGACACTTTTTATTTTTGACATTTAGCATTGTGACATTTGTCATTTGACATCTTTGACATTTGCCATCTTGAAATTTGTCATTTTTGACATTTTTCATGGTGACACTTTTCATTTTTGCCATTTAGCATTGTGACATTTGTCATTTGACATCTTGGACATTTGCCATCTTGAAATTTGTCATTTTTGACATTTTTCATGGTGACACTTATCATTTGTGACATTAAGCATTGTGACATTTGTCATTTGACATCTTTGACATTTGCCATCTTGAAATTTGTCATTTTTGACATTTTTCATGGTGACACTTTTCATTTTTGACATTTAGTATTGTGACATTTGTCATTTGACATCTTTGACATTTGCCATCTTGAAATTTGTTATTTTTGACATTTTTCATGGTGACACTTTTCATTTTTGACATTTAGCATTGTGACATTTGTCATTTGACATCTTTGACATTTGCCATCTTGAAATTTGTCATTTTTGACATTTTTCATGGTGACACTTTTCATTTTTGACATTTAGCATTGTGACATTTGTCATTTGACATCTTTGACATTTGCCATCTTGAAATTTGTCATTTTTGACATTTAGCATTGTGACATTTGTCATTTGACATCTTGGACATTTGCCATCTTGAAATTTGTCATTTTTGACATTTTTTATGGTGACACTTATCATTTTTGACATTTAGCATTGTGACATTTGTCAGTTTTGACATTTGCCATCTTGAAATTTGTCATTTTTGACATTTTTCATGGTGACACTTTTCATTTTTGACATTTAGCATTGTGACATTTGTCATTTGACATCTTTGACATTTGCCATCTTGAAATTTGTTATTTTTAACATTTTTCATGGTAACACTTTTCATTTTTGACATTTAGCATTGTGACATTTGTCATATGACATCTTTGACATTTGCCATCTTGAAATTTGTCATTTTTGACATTTTTCATGGTGACACTTTTCATTTTTGACATTTGGCATTGTGACATTTGTCATTTGACATCTTTGACATTTGCCATCTTGAAATTTGTTATTTTTGACATTTTTCATGGTGACACTTTTCATTTTTGACATTTAGCATTGTGACATTTGTCATTTGACATCTTTGACATTTGCCATCTTGAAATTTTTCATTTTTGACATTTTTCATGGTGACACTTTTCATTTTTGACATTTAGCATTGTGACATTTGTCATTTGACATCTTTGACATTTGCCATCTTGAAATTTGTCATTTTTGACATTTAGCATTGTGACATTTGTCATTTGACATCTTTGATATTTGCAATCTTGAAATTTGTCATTTTTGACATTTTTCATGGTGACACTTTTCATTTTTGACATTTAGCATTGTGACATTTGTCATTTGACATCTTTGACATTTGCCATCTTGAAATTTGTCATTTTTAACATTTTTCATGGTGACACTTTTCATTTTAGACATTTAGCATTGTGACATTTGTCATTTGACATCTTTGACATTTGCCATCTTGAAATTTGTCATTTTTGACATTTAGCATTGGGACATTTGTCATTTGACATCTTGGACATTTGCCATCTTAAAATTTGTCATTTTTAACATTTTTCATGGTGACATTTGTCAGTTTTGACATCTTTGACATTTGCCATCTTGAAATTTGTTATTTTTGATATTTTTCATGGTGACACTTTTCATTTTTGACATTTAGCATTGTGACATTTGTCATTTGACATCTTTGACATTTGCCATCTTGAAATTTGTCATTTTTGACATTTTTCATGGTGACACTTTTCATTTTTGACATTTAGCATTGTGACATTTGTCATTTGACATTTTTGACATTTGCCATCTTGAAATTTGTCATTTTTGACATTTAGCATTGTGACATTTGTCATTTGACATCTTGGACATTTGCCATCTTAAAAATTTGTCATTTTTGACATTTTTTATGGTGACACTTATCATTTTTGACATTTAGCATTGTGACATTTGTCAGTTTTGACATTTGCCATCTTGAAATTTGTCATTTTTGACATTTTTCATGGTAACACTTTTCATTTTTGACATTTAGCATTGTGACATTTGTCATTTGACATCTTTGACATTTGCCATCTTGAAATTTGTTATTTTTGACATTTTTCATGGTGACACTTTTCATTTTTAACATTTAGCATTGTGACATTTGTCATTTGACATCTTTGACATTTGCCATCTTGAAATTTGTCATTTTTGACATTTTTCATGGTGACACTTTTCATTTTTGACATTTAGCATTGTGACATTTGTCATTTGACATCTTTGACATTTGCCATCTTGAAATTTGTCATTTTTGACATTTTTCATGGTGACACTTTTCATTTTTGACATTTAGCATTGTGACATTTGTCATTTGACATCTTTGACATTTGCCATCTTGAAATTTGTCATTTTTGACATTTAGCATTGTGACATTTGTCATTTGACATCTTTGATATTTGCCATCTTGAAATTTGTCATTTTTGACATTTTTCATGGCGACACTTTTCATTTTTGACATTTAGCATTGTGACATTTGTCATTTGACATCTTTGACATTTGCCATCTTGAAATTTGTCATTTTTGACATTTTTCATGGTGACACTTTTCATTTTTGACATTTATCATTGTGACATTTGTCATATTCGACATCTTTGACATTTGCCATCTTGAAATTTGTCATTTTTGACATTTTTCATGGTGACACTTTTCATTTTTGACATTTAGCATTGTGACATTTGTCATTTGACATCTTTGACATTTGTCATCTTGAAATTTGTCATTATTGACATTTTTCATGGGGACACTTTTTATTTTTGACATTTAGCATTGTGACATTTGTCATTTGACATCTGTGACATTTGCCATCCTGAAATTTGTCATTTTTGACATTTTACGGTGACACTTTGCATTTTTGACATTTAGCATTGTGACATTTGTCATTTGACATCTTAGACATTTGCCATCTTAAAATTTGTCATTTTTGACACTTTTCATTTTTGACATTTAGCATTGTGACATTTGTCATTTGACATCTTTGACATTTGCCATCTTGAAATTTGTCATTTTTGACATTTTTCATGGTGACACTTTTTATTTTTGACATTTAGCATTGTGACATTTGTCATTTGACATCTTGGACATTTGCCATCTTGAAATTTGTCATTTTTGACATTTTTCATGGTGACACTTATCATTTTTGACATTTAGCTTTGTGACATTTGTCAGTTTTGACATTTGCCATCTTGAAATTTGTCATTTTTGACATTTTTCATAGTGACACTTTTCATTTTTGACATTTAGCATTGTGACATTTGTCATTTGACATCTTTGACATTTGCCATCTTGAAATTTGTCATTTTTGACATTTTTCATGGTGACACTTTTCATTTTTGACATTTAGCATTGTGACATTTGTCATTTGACATCTTTGACATTTGCCATCTTGAAATTTGTCATTTTTGACATTTTTCATGGTGACACTTTTCATTTTTGACATTTAGCATTGTGACATTTGTCATTTGACATCTTTGACATTTGCCATCTTGAAATTTGTCATTTTTGACATTTTTCATGGTGACATTTTTCATTTTTGACATTTAGCATTGTGACATTTGTCATTTGACATCTTTGACATTTGCCATCTTGAAATTTGTTATTTTTGACATTTTTCATGGTGACACTTTTCATTTTTGACATTTAGCATTGTGACATTTGTCATTTGACATCTTTGACATTTGCCATCTTGAAATTTGTCATTTTTGACATTTTTCATGGTGACACTTTTCATTTTTGACATTTATCTTTGTGACATTTGTCATTTGACATCTTTGACATTTGCCATCTTGAAATTTGTCATTTTTGACATTTAGCATTGTGACATTTGTCATTTGACATCTTGGACATTTGCCATCTGGAAATTTGTCATTTTTGACATTTTTCATGGTGACACTTATCATTTTTGACATTTAACATTGTGACATTTGTCAGTTTTGACATTTGCCATCTTGAAATTTGTCATTTTTGACATTTTTCGTGGTGACACTTTTCATTTTTGACATTTAGGATTGTGACATTTGTCATTTGACATCTTTGATATTTGCCATCTTGAAATTTGTTATTTTTGACATTTTTCATGGTGACACTTTTTATTTTTGACATTTAGCATTGTGACATTTGTCATTTGACATCTTTGACATTTTCCATCTTGAAATTTGTCATTTTTGACATTTTTCATGGTGACACTTTTCATTTTTGACATTTAGCATTGTGACATTTGTCATTTGACATCTTTGACATTTGCCATCTTGAAATTTGTTATTTTTGACATTTTTCATGGTGACACTTTTCATTTTTGACATTTAGCATTGTGACATTTGTCATTTGACATCTTTGACATTTGCCATCTTGAAATTTGTCATTTTTGACATTTTTCATGGTGAGACTTTTCATTTTTGACATTTAGCATTGTGACATTTGTCATTTGACATCTTTGACATTTGCTATCTTAAAATTTGTCATTTTTGACATTTAGCATTGTGACATTTGTCATTTGACATCTTTGATATTTGCCATCTTAAAATTTGTCATTTTTGACATTTAGCATTGTGACATTTGTCATTTGACATCTTGGACATTTGCCATTTTGAAATTTGTCATTTTTGACATTTTTCATGGTGACACTTATCATTTTTGACATTTAGCATTGTGACATTTGTCATTTGACATCTTTGATATTTGCCATCTTGAAATTTGTCATTTTTGACATTTTTCATGGTGACACTTTTCATTTTTGACATTTAGCATTGTGACATTTGTCATTTGACATCTTTGACATTTGCCATCTTGAAATTTGTCATTTTTGACATTTTTCATGGTGACACTTTTCATTTTTTTGACATTTAGCATTGTGACATTTGTCATTTG
Source organism: Altica lythri (assembly GCA_964028335.1). NCBI lineage: Eukaryota > Metazoa > Arthropoda > Insecta > Coleoptera > Chrysomelidae > Altica > Altica lythri. The sequence continues at coordinate 6,964,407 of OZ034800.1, read as the reverse complement.
ACATCTTTGACATTTGTCATCTTGAAATTTGTCATTTTTGACATTTAGCATTGTGACATTTGTCATTTGACATCTTGGACATTTGCCATCTTGAAATTTGTCATTTTTGACATTTTTCATGGTGACACTTATCATTTTTGACATTTAGCATTGTGACATTTGTCATTTGACATCTTTGACATTTGCCATCTTGAAATTTGTCATTTTTGACATTTAGCATTGTGACATTTGTCATTTGACATCTTTGACATTTGCCATCTTGAAATTTGTTATTTTTGACATTTTTCATGGTGACACTTTTCATTTTTGACATTTAGCATTGTGACATTTGTCATTTGACATCTTTGACATTTGCCATCTTGAAATTTGTCATTTTTGACATTTTTCATTGTGACACTTTTCATTTTTGACATTTAGCATTGTGACATTTGTCATTTGACATCTTTGACATTTGCCATCTTGAAATTTGTCATTTTTGACATTTAGCATTGTGACATTTGTCATTTGACATCTTTGATATTTGCCATCTTGAAATTTGTCATTTTTGACATTTTTCATGGTGACACTTTTCATTTTTGACATTTAGCATTGTGACATTTGTCATTTGACATCTTTGACATTTGCCATCTTGAAATTTGTCATTTTTGACATTTTTCATGGTGACACTTTTCATTTTTGACATTTAGCATTGTGACATTTGTCATATTCGACATCTTTGACATTTGCCATCTTGAAATTTGTCATTTTTGACATTTTTCATGGTGACACTTTTCATTTTTGACATTTAGCATTGTGACATTTGTCCTTTGACATCTTTGACATTTGCCATCTTGAAATTTGTCATTATTGACATTTTTCATGGGGACACTTTTCATTTTTGACATTTGGCATTGTGACATTTGTCATTTGACATCTTTGACATTTGCCATCTTGAAATTTGTCATTTTTGACATTTTTCATGGTGACACTTTTCATTTTTGACATGTAGCATTGTGACATTTGTCATTTGACATCTTTGACATTTGCCATCTTGAAATTTGTCATTTTTGACATTTTTCACGGTGACACTTTTCATTTTTGACATTTAGCATTGTGACATTTGTCATTTGACATCTTAGACATTTGCCATCTTCAAATTTGTCATTTTTGACATTTTTTATTTTTGACATTTAGCATTGTGACATTTGTCATTTGACATCTTTGACATTTGCCATCTTGAAATTTGTCATTTTTGACATTTTTCATGGTGACACTTTTCATTTTTGACATTTAGCATTGTGACATTTGTCATTTGACATCTTGGACATTTGCCATCTTGAAATTTGTCATTTTTGACATTTTTCATGGTGACACTTATCATTTGTGACATTAAGCATTGTGACATTTGTCATTTGACATGTTTGACATTTGCCATCTTGAAATTTGTCATTTTTGACATTTTTCATGTTGACACTTTTCATTTTTGACATTTAGTATTGTGACATTTGTCATTTGACATCTTTTACATTTGCCATCTTGAAATTTGTTATTTTTGACATTTAGCATTGTGACATTTGTCATTTGACATCTTGGACATTTGCCATCTTGAAATTTGTCATTTTTGACATTTTTCATGGTGACACTTATCATTTTTGACATTTAGCATTGTGACATTTGTCAGTTTTGACATTTGCTATCTTGAAATTTGTCATTTTTGACATTTTTCATGGTGACACTTATCATTTTTGACATTTAGCATTGTGACATTTGTCAGTTTTGACATTTGCTATCTTGAAATTTGTCATTTTTGACATTTTTCGTGGTGACACTTTTCATTTTTGACATTTAGGATTGTGACATTTGTCATTTGACATCTTTGACATTTGCCATCTTGAAATTTGTTATTTTTGACATTTTTCATGGTGACACTTTTCATTTTTGACATTTAGCATTGTGACATTTGTCATTTGACATCTTTGACATTTTCCATCTTAAAATTTGTCATTTTTGACATTTTTCATGGTGACACTTTTCATTTTTGACATTTAGCATTGTGACATTTGTCATTTGACATCTTTGACATTTGCCATCTTAAAATTTGTCATTTTTGACATTTTTCATGGTGACACTTATCATTTTTGACATTTAGCATTGTGACATTTGTCAGTTTTGACATTTGCTATCTTGAAATTTGTCATTTTTGACATTTTTCGTGGTGACACTTTTCATTTTTGACATTTAGGATTGTGACATTTGTCATTTGACATCTTTGACATTTGCCATCTTGAAATTTGTTATTTTTGACATTTTTCATGGTGACACTTTTCATTTTTGACATTTAGCATTGTGACATTTGTCATTTGACATCTTTGACATTTTCCATCTTAAAATTTGTCATTTTTGACATTTTTCATGGTGACACTTTTCATTTTTGACATTTAGCATTGTGACATTTGTCATTTGACATCTTTGACATTTGCCATCTTGAAATTTGTTATTTTTGACATTTTTCATGGTGACACTTTTCATTTTTGACATTTAGCATTGTGACATTTGTCATTTGACATCTTTGACATTTGCCATCGTGAAATTTGTCATTTTTGACATTTTTCATGGTGAGACTTTTCATTATTGACATTTAGCATTGTGACATTTGTCATTTGACATCTTTGACATTTGCTATCTTAAAATTTGTCATTTTTGACATTTAGCATTGTGACATTTGTCATTTGACATCTTGGACATTTGCCATCTTGAAATTTGTCATTTTTGACATTTTTCATGGTGACACTTATCATTTTTGACATTTAGCATTGTGACATTTGTCATTTGACATCTTTGATATTTGCCATCTTGAAATTTGTCATTTTTGACATTTTTCATGGTTACACTATTCATTTTTGACATTTAGCATTGTGACATTTGTCATTTGACATCTTTGACATTTGCCATCTTGAAATTTGTCATTTTTGACATTTTTCATGGTGACACTTTTCATTTTTGACATTTAGCATTGTGACATTTGTCATTTGACATCTTTGACATTTGCCATCTTGAAATTTGTCATTTTTGACATTTAGCATTGTGACATTTGTCATTTGACATCTTGGACATTTGCCATCTTAAAATTTGTCATTTTTGACATTTTTCATGGTGACACTTATCATTTTTGACATTTAGCATTGTGACATTTGTCATTTGACATCTTTGACATTTGCCATCTTGAAATTTGTCATTTTTGACATTTAGCATTGTGACATTTGTCATTTGACATCTTTGACATTTGCCATCTTGAAATTTGTTATTTTTGACATTTTTCATGGTGACACTTTTCATTTTTGACATTTAGCATTGTGACATTTGTCATTTGACATCTTTGACATTTGCCATCTTGAAATTTGTCATTTTTGACATTTTTCATGGTGACACTTTTCATTTTTGACATTTAGCATTGTGACATTTGTCATTTGACATCTTGGACATTTGCCATTTTGAAATTTGTCATTTTTGACATTTAGCATTGTGACATTTGTCATTTGACATCTTTGATATTTGCCATCTTGAAATTTGTCATTTTTGACATTTTTCATGGTGACACTTTTCATTTTTGACATTTAGCATTGTGACATTTGATTTCTTTGACATTTGCCATCTTGAAATTTGTCATTTTTGACATTTTTTATGGTGACACTTTTCATTTTTGACATTTAGCATTGTGACATTTGTCCTTTGACATCTTTGACATTTGCCATCTTGAAATTTGTCATTATTGACATTTTTCATGGGGACACTTTTCATTTTTGACATTTAGCATTGTTACATTTGTCATTTGACATCTTTGACATTTGCCATCTTGAAATTTGTCATTTTTGACATTTTTCATGGTGACACTTTTCATTTTTGACATTTAGCATTGTGACATTTGTCATTTGACATCTTTGACATTTGCCATCTTGAAATTTGTCATTTTTGACATTTTTCACGGTGACACTTTTCATTTTTGACATTTAGCATTGTGACATTTGTCATTTGACATCTTAGACATTTGCCATCTTTAAATTTGTCATTTTTGACACTTTTTATTTTTGACATTTAGCATTGTGACATTTGTCATTTGACATCTTTGACATTTGCCATCTTGAAATTTGTCATTTTTGACATTTTTCATGGTGACACTTTTCATTTTTGACATTTAGCATTGTGACATTTGTCATTTGACATCTTGGACATTTGCCATCTTGAAATTTGTCATTATTGACATTTTTCATGGGGACACTTTTCATTTTTGACATTTAGCATTGTGACATTTGTCATTTGACATCTTTGACATTTGCCATCTTGAAATTTGTCATTTTTGACATTTTTCATGGTGACACTTTTCATTTTTGACATTTAGCATTGTGACATTTGTCATTTGACATCTTTGACATTTGCCATCTTGAAATTTGTCATTTTTGACATTTTTCACGGTGACACTTTTCATTTTTGACATTTAGCATTGTGACATTTGTCATTTGACATCTTAGACATTTGCCATCTTCAAATTTGTCATTTTTGACACTTTTTATTTTTGACATTTAGCATTGTGACATTTGTCATTTGACATCTTTGACATTTGCCATCTTGAAATTTGTCATTTTTGACATTTTTCATGGTGACACTTTTCATTTTTGACATTTAGCATTGTGACATTTGTCATTTGACATCTTGGACATTTGCCATCTTGAAATTTGTCATTTTTGACATTTTTCATGGTGACACTTTTCATTTTTGACATTTAGTATTGTGACATTTGTCATTTGACATCTTTGACATTTGCCATCTTGAAATTTGTTATTTTTTACATTTAGCATTGTGACATTTGTCATTTGACATCTTGGACATTTGCCATCTTGAAATTTGTCATTTTTGACATTTTTCATGGTGACACTTATCATTTTTGACATTTAGCATTATGACATTTGTCAGTTTTGACATTTGCCATCTTGAAATTTGTCATTTTTGACATTTTTCGTGGTGACACTTTTCATTTTTGACATTTAGGATTGTGACATTTGTCATTTGACATCTTTGACATTTGCCATCTTAAAATTTGTTATTTTTGACATTTTTCATGGTGACACTTTTCATTTTTGACATTTAGCATTGTGACATTTGTCATTTGACATCTTTGACATTTTCCATCTTGAAATTTGTCATTTTTGACATTTTTCATGGTGACACTTTTCATTTTTGACATTTAGCATTGTGACATTTGTCATTTGACATCTTTGACATTTGCCATCTTGAAATTTGTTATTTTTGACATTTTTCATGGTGACACTTTTCATTTTTGACATTTAGCATTGTGGCATTTGTCATTTGACATCTTTGACATTTGCCATCTTGAAATTTGTCATTTTTGACATTTTTTATGGTGAGACTTTTCATTTTTGACATTTAGCATTGTGACATTTGTCACTTGACATCTTTGACATTTGCTATCTTAAAATTTGTCATTTTTGACATTTAGCATTGTGACATTTGTCATTTGACATCTTTGATATTTGCCATCTTGAAATTTGTCATTTTTGACATTTAGCATTGTGACATTTGTCATTTGACATCTTGGACATTTGCCATCTTGAAATTTGTCATTTTTGACATTTTTCATGGTTACACTTATCATTTTTGACATTTAGCATTGTGACATTTGTCATTTGACATCTTTGATATTTGCCATCTTGAAATTTGTCATTTTTGACATTTTTCATGGTGACACTTTTCATTTTTGACATTTAGCATTGTGACATTTGACATCTTTGACATTTGCCATCTTGAAATTTGTCATTTTTGACATTTTTCATGGTGACACTTTTCATTTTTGACATTTAGCATTGTGACAGTTGTCATTTGACATCTTTGACATTTGCCATCTTAAAATTTGTCATTTTTGACATTTAGCATTGTGACATTTGTCATTTGACATCTTTGACATTTGCCATCTTGAAATTTGTTATTTTTGACATTTTTCATGGTGACACTTTTCATTTTTGACATTTAGCATTGTGACATTTGTCATTTGACATCTTTGACATTTGCCATCTTGAAATTTGTCATTTTTGACATTTTTCATGGTGACACTTTTCATTTTTGACATTTAGCATTGTGACATTTGTCATTTGACATCTTTGACATTTGCCATCTTGAAATTTGTCATTTTTGACATTTAGCATTGTGACATTTGTCATTTGACATCTTTGATATTTGCCATCTTGAAATTTGTCATTTTTGACATTTTCATGGTGACACTTTTCATTTTTGACATTTAGCATTGTGACATTTGTCATTTGACATCTTTGACATTTGCCATCTTGAAATTTGTCATTTTTGACATTTTTCATGGTGACACTTTTCATTTTTGACATTTAGCATTGTGACATTTGTCATATTCGACATCTTTGACATTTGCCATCTTGAAATTTGTCATTTTTGACATTTTTCATGGTGACACTTTTCATTTTTGACATTTAGCATTGTGACATTTGTCCTTTGACATCTTTGACATTTGCCATCTTGAAATTTGTCATTATTGACATTTTTCATGGGGACACTTTTCATTTTTGACATTTAGCATTGTGACATTTGTCATTTGACATCTTTGACATTTGCCATCTTGAAATTTGTCATTTTTGACATTTTTCATGGTGACACTTTTCATTTTTGACATTTAGCATTGTGACATTTGTCATTTGACATCTTTGACATTTGCCATCTTGAAATTTGTCATTTTTGACATTTTTCACGGTGACACTTTTTATTTTTGACATTTAGCATTGTGACATTTGTCATTTGACATCTTAGACATTTGCCATCTTCAAATTTGTCATTTTTGACACTTTTTATTTTTGACATTTAGCATTGTGACATTTGTCATTTGACATCTTTGACATTTGCCATCTTGAAATTTGTCATTTTTGACATTTTTCATGGTGACACTTTTCATTTTTGACATTTAGCATTGTGACATTTGTCATTTGACATCTTGGACATTTGCCATCTTGAAATTTGTCATTTTTGACATTTTTCATGGTGACACTTATCATTTGTGACATTAAGCATTGTGACATCTGTCATTTGACATCTTTGACATTTGCCATCTTGAAATTTGTCATTTTTGACATTTTTCATGGTGACACTTTTCATTTTTGACATTTAGTATTGTGACATTTGTCATTTGACATCTTTGACATTTGCCATCTTGAAATTTGTTATTTTTGACATTTTTCATGGTGACACTTTTCATTTTTGACATTTGGCATTGTGACATTTGTCATTTGACATCTTTGACATTTGCCATCTTGAAATTTGTCATTTTTGACATTTTTCATGGTGACACTTTTCATTTTTGACATTTAGCATTGTGACATTTGTCATTTGACATCTTTGACATTTGCCATCTTGAAATTTGTCATTTTTGACATTTAGCATTGTGACATTTGTTATTTGACATCTTGGACATTTGCCATCTTGAAATTTGTCATTTTTGACATTTTTTATGGCGACACTTATCATTTTTGACATTTAGCATTGTGACATTTGTCAGTTTTGACATTTGCCATCTTGAAATTTGTCATTTTTGACATTTTTCATGGTGACACTTTTCATTTTTGACATTTAGCATTGTGACATTTGTCATTTGACATCTTTGACATTTGCCATCTTGAAATTTGTTATTTTTAACATTTTTCATGGTAACACTTTTCATTTTTGACATTTAGCATTGTGACATTTGTCATATGACATCTTTGACATTTGCCATCTTGAAATTTGTCATTTTTGACATTTTTCATGGTGACACTTTTCATTTTTGACATTTGGCATTGTGACATCTGTCATTTGACATCTTTGACATTTGCCATCTTGAAATTTGTTATTTTTGACATTTTTCATGGTGACACTTTTCATTTTTGACATTTAGCATTGTGACATTTGTCATTTGACATCTTTGACATTTGCCATCTTGAAATTTTTCATTTTTGACATTTTTCATGGTGACACTTTTCATTTTTGACATTTAGCATTGTGACATTTGTCATTTGACATCTTTGACATTTGCCATCTTAAAATTTGTCATTTTTGACATTTAGCATTGTGACATTTGTCATTTGACATCTTTGATATTTGCCATCTTGAAATTTGTCATTTTTGACATTTTTCATGGTGACACTTTTCATTTTTGACATTTAGCATTGTGACATTTGTCATTTGACATCTTTGACATTTGCCATCTTGAAATTTGTCATTTTTAACATTTTTCATGGTGACACTTTTCATTTTAGACATTTAGCATTGTGACATTTGTCATTTGACATCTTTGACATTTGCCATCTTGAAATTTGTCATTTTTGACATTTAGCATTAGGACATTTGTCATTTGACATCTTGGACATTTGCCATCTTAAAATTTGTCATTTTTGACATTTTTCATGGTGACACTTATCATTTTTGACATTTAGCATGGTGACATTTGTCAGTTTTGACATCTTTGACATTTGCCATCTTGAAATTTGTTATTTTTGATATTTTTCATGGTGACACTTTTCATTTTTGACATTTAGCATTGTGACATTTGTCATTTGACATCTTTGACATTTGCCATCTTGAAATTTGTCATTTTTGACATTTTTCATGGTGACACTTTTCATTTTTGACATTTAGCATTGTGACATTTGTCATTTGACATTTTTGACATTTGCCATCTTGAAATTTGTCATTTTTGACATTTAGCATTGTGAGATTTGTCATTTGACATCTTGGACATTTGCCATCTTGAAATTTGTCATTTTTGACATTTTTTATGGTGACACTTATCATTTTTGACATTTAGCATTGTGACATTTGTCAGTTTTGACATTTGCTATCTTGAAATTTGTCATTTTTGACATTTTTCATGGTGACACTTTTCATTTTTGACATTTAGCATTGTGACATTTGTCATTTGACATCTTTGACATTTGCCATCTTGAAATTTGTTATTTTTGACATTTTTCATGGTGACACTTTTCATTTTTGACATTTAGCATTGTGACATTTGTCATTTGACATCTTTGACATTTGCCATCTTGAAATTTGTCATTTTTGACATTTTTCATGCTGACACTTTTCATTTTTGACATTTAGCATTGTGACATTTGTCATTTGACATCTTTGACATTTGCCATCTTGAAATTTGTCATTTTTGACATTTTTCATGGTGACACTTTTCATTTTTGACATTTAGCATTGTGACATTTGTCATTTGACATCTTTGACATTTGCCATCTTGAAATTTGTCATTTTTGACATTTAGCATTGTGACATTTGTCATTTGACATCTTTGATATTTGCCATCTTGAAATTTGTCATTTTTGACATTTTTCATGGCGACACTTTTCATTTTTGACATTTAGCATTGTGACATTTGTCATTTGACATCTTTGACATTTGCCATCTTGAAATTTGTCATTTTTGACATTTTTCATGGTGACACTTTTCATTTTTGACATTTATCATTGTGACATTTGTCATATTCGACATCTTTGACATTTGCCATCTTGAAATTTGTCATTTTTGACATTTTTCATGGTGACACTTTTCATTTTTGACATTTAGCATTGTGACATTTGTCATTTGACATCTTTGACATTTGTCATCTTGAAATTTGTCATTATTGACATTTTTCATGGGTACACTTTTTATTTTTGACATTTAGCATTGTGACATTTGTCATTTGGCATCTGTGACATTTGCCATCTTGAAATTTGTCATTTTTGATATTTTTCATGGTGACACTTTTCATTTTTGACATTTAGCATTGTGACATTTGTCATTTGACATCTTTGACATTTGCCATCTTGAAATTTGTCATTTTTGACATTTTTCACGGTGACACTTTTCATTTTTGACATTTAGCATTGTGACATTTGTCATTTGACATCTTAGACATTTGCCATCTTGAAATTTGTCATTTTTGACACTTTTCATTTTTGACATTTAGCATTGTGACATTTGTCATTTGACATCTTTTACATTTGCCAGCTTGAAATTTGTCATTTTTGACATTTTTCATGGTAACACTTTTCATTTTTGACATTTAGCATTGTGACATTTGTCATTTGACATCTTGGACATTTGCCATCTTGAAATTTGTCATTTTTGACATTTTTCATGGTGACATTTATCATTTTTGACATTTAGCATTGTGACATTTGTCAGTTTTGACATTTGCCATCTTGAAATTTGTCATTTTTGACATTTTTCACGGTGACACTTTTAATTTTTGACATTTAGCATTGTGACATTTGTCATTTGACATCTTAGACATTTGCCATCTTAAAATTTGTCATTTTTGACACTTTTTATTTTTGACATTTAGCATTGTGACATTTGTCATTTGACAATTTTGACATTTGCCATCTTGAAATGTGTCATTTTTGAAATTTTTCATGGTGACACTTTTCATTTTTGACATTTAGCATTGTGACATTTGTCATTTGACATCTTGGACATTTGCCATCTTGAAATTTGTCATTTTTGAAATTTTTCATGGTGAAACTTATCATTTTTGACATTTAGCATTGTGATATTTGTCAGTTTTGACATTTGCCATCTTGAAATTTGTCATTTTTGACATTTTTCATGGTGACACTTTTCATTTTTGACATTTAGCATTGTGACATTTGTCATTTGACATCTTTGACATTTGCCATCTTGAAATTTGTCATTTTTGACATTTTTCATGGTGACACTTTTCATTTTTGACATTTAGCATTGTGACATTTGTCATTTGACATCTTTGACATTTGCCATCTTGAAATTTGTCATTTTTGACATTTAGCATTGTGACATTTCTCATTTGACATCTTTGATATTTGCCATCTTGAAATTTGTCATTTTTGACATTTTTCATGGTGACACTTTTCATTTTTGACATTTAGCATTGTGACATTTGTCATTTGACATCTTTGACATTTGCCATCTTGAAATTTGTCATTTTTGACATTTTTCATAGTGACACTTTTCATTTTTGACATTTAGCATTGTGACATTTGTCATATTCGACATCTTTGACATTTGCCATCTTGAAATTTGTCATTTTTGACATTTTTCATGGTGACACTTTTCATTTTTGACATTTAGCATTGTGACATTTGTCATTTGACATCTTTGACATTTGCCATCTTGAAATTTGTCATTATTGACATTTTTCATGGGGAAACTTTTCATTTTTGACATTTAGCATTGTGACATTTGTCATTTGACATCTTTGACATTTGCCATCTTGAAATTTGTCATTTTTGACATTTTTCATGGTGACACTTTTCATTTTTGACATTTAGCATTGTGACATTTGTCATTTGACATCTTTGACATTTTCCATCTTGAAATTTGTCATTTTTGACATTTTTCACGGTGACACTTTTCATTTTTGACATTTAGCATTGTGACATTTGTCATTTGACATCTTAGACATTTGCCATCTTGAAATTTGTCATTTTTGACATTTAGCATTGTGACATTTGTCATTTGACATCTTTGACATTTGCCATCTTGAAATTTGTCATTTTTGACATTTTTCATGGTGACACTTTTCATTTTTGACATTTAGCATTGTGACATTTGTCATTTGACATCTTGGACATTTGCCATCTTGAAATTTGTCATTTTTGACATTTTTCATGGTGACACTTATCATTTTTGTCATTTAGCATTGTGACATTTGTCAGTTTTGACATTTGCCATCTTGAAATTTGTCATTTTTGACATTTTTCATGGTGACACTTTTCATTTTTGACATTTAGCATTGTGACATTTGTCATTTGACATCTTTGACATTTGCCATCTTGAAATTTGTCATTTTTGACATTTTTCATGGTGACACTTTTCATTTTTGACATTTAGCATTGTGACATTTGTCATTTGACATCTTTGACATTTGCCATCTTGAAATTTGTCATTTTTGACATTTTTCATGGTGACACTTTTCATTTTTGACATTTAGCATTGTGACATTTGTCATTTGACATCTTTGACATTTGCCATCTTGAAATTTGTCATTTTTGACATTTTTCATGGTGACACTTTTCATTTTTGACATTTAGCATTGTGACATTTGTCATTTGACATCTTTGACATTTGCCATCTTGAAATTTGTTATTTTTGACATTTTTCATGGTGACACTTTTCATTTTTGACATTTAGCATTGTGACATTTGTCATTTGACATCTTTGACATTTGCCATCTTGAAATTTGTCATTTTTGACATTTTTCATGGTGACACTTATCATTTTTGACATTTAGCATTGTGACATTTGTCATTTGACATCTTTGACATTTGCCATCTTGAAATTTGTCATTTTTGACATTTAGCATTGTGACATTTGTTATTTGACATCTTGGACATTTGCCATCTTGAAATTTGTCATTTTTGACATTTTTCATGGTGACACTTATCATTTTTGACATTTAGCATTGTGATATTTGTCAGTTTTGACATTTGCCATCTTGAAATTTGTCATTTTTGACATTTTTCATGGTGACACTTTTCATTTTTGACATTTAGCATTGTGACATTTGTCATATTCGACATCTTTGACATTTGCCATCTTGAAATTTGTCATTTTTGACATTTTTCATGGTGACACTTTTCATTTTTGACATTTAGCATTGTGACATTTGTCATTTGACATCTTTGACATTTGCCATCTTGAAATTTGTCATTATTGACATTTTTCATGGGGACACTTTTCATTTTTGACATTTTGCATTGTGACATTTGTCATTTGACATCTTTGACATTTGCCATCTTAAAATTTGTCATTTTTGACATTTTTCATGGTGACACTTTTCATTTTTGACATTTAGCATTGTGACATTTGTCATTTGACATCTTTGACATTTGCCATCTTGAAATTTGTCATTTTTGACATTTTTCACGGTGACACTTTTCATTTTTGACATTTAGCATTGTGACATTTGTCATTTGACATCTTAGACATTTGCCATCTTGAAAGTTGTCATTTTTGACACTTTTCATTTTTGACATTTAGCATTGTGACATTTGTCATTTGACATCTTTGACATTTGCCATCTTGAAATTTGTCATTTTTGACATTTTTCATGGTGACACTTTTCATTTTTGATATTTAGCATTGTGACATTTGTCATTTGACATCTTGGACATTTGCCATCTTGAAATTTGTCATTTTTGACATTTTTCATGGTGACACTTATCATTTTTGTCATTTAGCATTGTGACATTTGTCAGTTTTGACATTTGCCATCTTAAAATTTGTCATTTTTGACATTTTTCATGGTGACACTTTTCATTTTTGACATTTAGCATGGTGACATTTGTCATTTGACATCTTTGACATTTGCCATCTTGAAATTTGTCATTTTTGACATTTTTCATGGTGACACTTTTCATTTTGACATTTAGCATTGTGACATTTGTCATTTGACATCTTTGACATTTGCCATCTTTAAATTTGTCATTTTTGACATTTTTCATGGTGACACTTTTCATTTTTGACATTTAGCATTGTGACATTTGTCATTTGACATCTTTGACATTTGCCATCTTGAAATTTGTCATTATTGACATTTTTCATGGGGACACTTTTCATTTTTGACATTTAGCATTGTGACATTTGTCATTTGACATCTTTGACATTTGCCATCTTAAAATTTGTCATTTTTGACATTTTTCATGGTGACACTTTTCATTTTTGACATTTAGCATTGTGACATTTGTCATTTGACATCTTTGACATTTGCCATCTTGAAATTTGTCATTTTTGACATTTTTCACGGTGACACTTTTCATTTTTGACATTTAGCATTGTGACATTTGTCATTTGACATCTTAGACATTTGCCATCTTGAAATTTGTCATTTTTGACACTTTTCATTTTTGACATTTAGCATTGTGACATTTGTCATTTGACATCTTTGACATTTGCCATCTTGAAAGTTGTCATTTTTGACATTTTTCATGGTGACACTTTTCATTTTTGATATTTAGCATTGTGACATTTGTCATTTGACATCTTGGACATTTGCCATCTTGAAATTTGTCATTTTTGACATTTTTCATGGTGACACTTATCATTTTTGTCATTTAGCATTGTGACATTTGTCAGTTTTGACATTTGCATCTTAAAATTTGTCATTTTTGACATTTTTCATGGTGACACTTTTCATTTTTGACATTTAGCATGGTGACATTTGTCATTTGACATCTTTGACATTTGCCATCTTGAAATTTGTCATTTTTGACATTTTTCATGGTGACACTTTTCATTTTGACATTTAGCATTGTGACATTTGTCATTTGACATCTTTGACATTTGCCATCTTTAAATTTGTCATTTTTGACATTTTTCATGGTGACACTTTTCATTTTTGACATTTAGCATTGTGACATTTGTCATTTGACATCTTTGACATTTGCCATCTTGAAATTTGTCATTTTTGACATTTTTCATGGTGACACTTTTCATTTTTGACATTTAGCATTGTGACATTTGTCATTTGACATCTTTGACATTTGCCATCTTGAAATTTGTTATTTTTGACATTTTTCATGGTGACACTTTTCATTTTTGACATTTAGCATTGTGACATTTGTCATTTGACATCTTTGACATTTGCCATCTTGAAATTTGTCATTTTTGACATTTTTCATGGTGACACTTTTCATTTTTGACATTTAGAATTGTGACATTTGTCATTTGACATCTTTGACATTTGCCATCTTAAAATTTGTCATTTTTGACATTTAGCATTGTGACATTTGTCATTTGACATCTTGGACATTTGCCATCTTGAAATTTGTCATTTTTGACATTTTTCATGGTGACACTTATCATTTTTGACATTTAGCATTGTGATATTTGTCAGTTTTGACATTTGCCATCTTGAAATTTGTCATTTTTGACATTTTTCATGGTGACACTTTTCATTTTTGACATTTAGCATTGTGACATTTGTCATTTGACATCTTTGACATTTGCCATCTTGAAATTTGTTATTTTTGACATTTTTCACGGTGACACTTTTCATTTTTGACATTAAGCATTGTGACATTTGTCATTTGACATCTTTGACATTTGCCATCTTGAAATTTGTCATTTTTGACATTTTTCATGGTGACACTTTTTATTTTTGACATTTAGCATTGTGACATTTGTCATTTGACATCTTTGACATTTGCCATCTTAAAATTTGTTATTTTTGACATTTTTCATGGTGACACTTTTCATTTTTGACATTTAGCATTGTGACATTTGTCATTTGACATCTTTGACATTTGCCATCTTAAAATTTGTCATTTTTGACATTTTTCATGGTGACACTTTTCATTTTTGACATTTAGCATTGTGACGTTTGTCATTTGACATCTTTGACATTTGCCATCTTGAAATTTGTCATTTTTGACATTTAGCATTGTGACATTTGTCATTTGACATCTTGGACATTTGCCATCTTGAAATTTGTCATTTTTGACATTTTTCATGGTGACACTTTTCATTTTTGACATTTAGCATTGTGACATTTGTCATTTGACATCTTGGACATTTGCCATCTTGAAATTTGTCATTTTTGACATTTAGCATTGTGACATTTGTCATTTGACATCTTTGATATTTGCCATCTTGAAATTTGTCATTTTTGACATTTTTCATGGTGACACTTTTCATTTTTGACATTTAGCATTGTGACATTTGTCATTTGACATCTTTGACATTTGCCATCTTGAAATTTGTCATTTTTGACATTTTTCATGGTGACACTTTTCATTTTTGACATTTAGCATTGTGACATTTGTCATTTGACATCTTTGAGATTTGCCATCTTGAAATTTGTCATTTTTTACATTTAGCATTGTGACATTTGTCATTTGACATCTTGGACATTTGCCATCTTGAAATTTGTCATTTTTGACATTTTTCATGGTGACACTTATCATTTTTGACATTTAGCATTGTGACATTTGTCAGTTTTGACATTTGCCATCTTGAAATTTGTCATTTTTGACATTTTTTATGGTGACACTTTTCATTTTTGACATTTAGCATTGTGACATTTGTAATTTGACATCTTTGACATTTGCCATCTTGAAATTTGTTATTTTTGACATTTTTCATGGTGACACTTTTCATTTTTGACATTTAGCATTGTGACATTTGTCATTTGACATCTTTGACATTTGCCATCTTGAAATTTGTCATTTTTGACATTTTTCATGGTGACACTTTTCATTTTTGACATTTAGCATTGTGACATTTGTCATTTGACATCTTTGACATTTGCCATCTTGAAATTTGTCATTTTTGACCTTTAGCATTGTGACATTTGTCATTTGACATCTTGGACATTTGCTATCTTGAAATTTGTCATTTTTGACATTTTTCATGGTGACACTTATCATTTTTGACATTTAGCATTGTGACATTTGTCAGTTTTGACATTTGCCATCTTGAAATTTGTCATTTTTGACATTTTTCATGGTGACACTTTTCATTTTTGACATTTAGCATTGTGACATTTGTCATTTGACATCTTTGACATTTGCCATCTTGAAATTTGTCATTTTTGACATTTTTCATGGTGACACTTCATTTTTGACATTTAGCATTGTGACATTTGTCATTTGACATCTTTGACATTTGCCATCTTGAAATTTGTTATTTCTGACATTTTTCAAGGTGACACTTTTCATTTTTGACATTTAGCATTGTGACATTTGTCATTTGACATCTTTGACATTTGCCATCTTGAAATTTGTCATTTTTGACATTTTTCATGGTGACACTTTTCATTTTTGACATTTAGCATTGTGACATTTGTTATTTGACATCTTTGACATTTGCCATCTTGAAATTTGTCATTTTTGACATTTCGCATTGTGACATTTGTCATTTGACATCTTTGATATTTGCCATCTTGAAATTTGTCATTTTTGACATTTTTCATGGTGACACTTTTCATTTTTGACATTTAGCATTGTGACATTTGTCATTTGACATCTTTGACATTTGCCATCTTGAAATTTGTCATTTTTGACATTTTTCATGGTGACACTTTTCATTTTTGACATTTAGCATTGTGACATTTGTCATATTCGACATCTTTGACATTTGCCATCTTGAAATTTTTCATTTTTGACATTTTTCATGGTGACACTTTTCATTTTTGACATTTAGCATTGTAACATTTGTCATTTGACATCTTTGACATTTGCCATCTTAAAATTTGTCATTATTGACATTTTTCATGGGGACACTTTTAATTTTTGACATTTAGCATTGTGACATTTGTCATTTGACATCTTTGACATTTGCCATCTTGAAATTTGTCATTTTTGACATTTTTCATGGTGACACTTTTTATTTTTGACATTTAGCATTGTGACATTTGTCATTTGACATCTTTGACATTTGCCATCTTGAAATTTGTGATTTTTGACATTTTTCACGGTGACACTTTTCAGTTTTGACATTTAGCATTGTGACATTTGTCATTTGACACCTTAGACATTTGCCATCTTGAAATTTGTCATTTTTGACACTTTTCATTTTTGACATTTAGCAGTGTGACATTTGTCATTTGACATCTTTGACATTTGCCATCTTAAAATTTGTCATTTTTGACATTTTTCATGGTGACACTTTTCATTTTTGACATTTAGCATTGTGACATTTGTCATTTGACATCTTGGACATTTGCCATCTTGAAATTTGTCATTTTTGATATTTTTCATGGTGACACTTTTCATTTTTGACATTTAGCATTGTGACATTTGTCATTTGACATCTTTGACATTTGACATCTTGAAATTTGTCATTTTTGACATTTTTCATGGTGACACTTTTCATTTTTGACATTTAGCATTGTGACATTTGTCATTTGACATCTTTGACATTTGCCATCTTGAAATTTGTCATTTTTGACATTTAGCATTGTGACATTTGTCATTTGACATCTTGGACATTTGCTATTTTGAAATTTGTCATTTTTGACATTTTTCATGGTGACACTTATCATTTTTGACATTTAGCATTGTGACATTTGTCAGTTTTGACATTTGCCATCTTGAAATTTGTCATTTTTGACATTTTTCAAGGTGACACTTTTCATTTTTGACATTTAGCATTGTGACATTTGTCATTTGACATCTTTGACATTTGCCATCTTGAAATTTGTTATTTTTGACATTTTTCATGGTGACACTTTTCATTTTTGACATTTAGCATTGTGACATTTGTCATTTGACATCTTTGACATTTGCCATCTTGAAATTTGTCATTTTTGACATTTTTCATGGTGACACTTTTCATTTTTGACATTTAGCATTGTGACATTTGTCATTTGACATCTTTGACATTTGCCATCTTGAAATTTGTTATTTCTGACATTTTTCAAGGTGACACTTTTCATTTTTGACATTTAGCATTGTGACATTTGTCATTTGACATCTTTGACATTTGCCATCTTGAAATTTGTCATTTTTGACATTTTTCATGGTGACACTTTTCATTTTTGACATTTAGCATTGTGACATTTGTTATTTGACATCTTTGACATTTGCCATCTTGAAATTTGTCATTTTTGACATTTAGCATTGTGACATTTGTCATTTGACATCTTTGATATTTGCCATCTTGAAATTTGTCATTTTTGACATTTTTCATGGTGACACTTTTCATTTTTGACATTTAGCATTGTGACATTTGTCATTTGACATCTTTGACATTTGCCATCTTGAAATTTGTCATTTTTGACATTTTTCATGGTGACACTTTTCATTTTTGACATTTAGCATTGTGACATTTGTCATATTCGACATCTTTGACATTTGCCATCTTGAAATTTTTCATTTTTGACATTTTTCATGGTGACACTTTTCATTTTTGACATTTAGCATTGTAACATTTGTCATTTGACATCTTTGACATTTGCCATCTTAAAATTTGTCATTATTGACATTTTTCGTGGGGACACTTTTAATTTTTGACATTTAGCATTGTGACATTTGTCATTTGACATCTTTAACATTTGCCATCTTGAAATTTGTCATTTTTGACATTTTTCATGGTGACACTTTTTATTTTTGACATTTAGCATTGTGACATTTGTCATTTGACATCTTTGACATTTGCCATCTTGAAATTTGTCATTTTTGACATTTTTCATGGTGACACTTTTCATTTTTGACATTTAGCATTGTGACATTTGTCATTTGACACCTTAGACATTTGCCATCTTGAAGTTTGTGATTTTTGACACTTTTCATTTTTGACATTTAGCATTGTGACATTTGTCATTTGACATCTTTGACATTTGCCATCTTGAAATTTGTCATTTTTGACATTTTTCATGGTGACACTTTTCATTTTTGACATTTAGCATTGTGACATTTGTCATTTGACATCTTGGACATTTGCCATCTTGAAATTTGTCATTTTTGATATTTTTCATGGTGACACTTTTCATTTTTGACATTTAGCATTGTGACATTTGTCATTTGACATCTTTGACATTTGCCATCTTGAAATTTGTCATTTTTGACATTTTTCATGGTGACACTTTTCATTTTTGACATCTAGCATTGTGACATTTGTCATTTGACATTTTTGACATTTGCCATCTTGAAATTTGTCATTTTTAACATTTAGCATTGTGACATTTGTCATTTGACATCTTGGACATTTGCCATCTTGAAATTTGTCATTTTTGACATTTTTCATGGTGACACTTATCATTTTTGACATTTAGCATTGTGACATTTGTCAGTTTTGACATTTGCCATCTTGAAATTTGTCATTTTTGACATTTTTCATGGTGACACTTTTCATTTTTGACATTTAGCATTGTGACATTTGTCATTTGACATCTTTGACATTTGCCATCTTGAAATTTGTCATTTTTGACATTTTTCATGGTGACACTTTTTATTTTTGACATTTAGCATTGTGATATTTGTCATTTGACATCTTTGACATTTGCCATCTTGAAATTTGTAATTTTTGACATTTTTCATGGTGACACTTTTTATTTTTGACATTTAGCATTGTGATATTTGTCATTTGACATTTTTGACATTTGCCATCTTGAAATTTGTCATTTTTGACATTTTTCATGGTGACACTTTTCATTTTTGACATTTAGCATTGTGACATTTGTCATTTGACATCTTTGACATTTGCCATCTTGAAATTTGTCATTTTTGACATTTAGCATTGTGACATTTGTCATTTGACATCTTGGACATTTGCCATCTTGAAATTTGTCATTTTTGACATTTTTCATGGTGACACTTATCATTTTTGACATTTAGCATTGTGATATTTGTCAGTTTTGACATTTGCCATCTTGAAATTTGTCATTTTTGACATTTTTCATGGTGACACTTTTCATTTTTGACATTTAGCATTGTGACATTTGTCATATTCGACATCTTTGACATTTGCCATCTTGAAATTTGTCATTTTTGACATTTTTCATGGTGACACTTATCATTTTTGACATTTAGCATTGTGATATTTGTCAGTTTTGACATTTGCCATCTTGAAATTTGTCATTTTTGACATTTTTCATGGTGACACTTTTCATTTTTGACACTTAGCATTGTGACATTTGTCATTTGACATCTTTGACATTTGCCATCTTGAAATTTGTTATTTTTGACATTTTTCACGGTGACACTTTTCATTTTTGACATTAAGCATTGTGACATTTGTCATTTGACATCTTTGACATTTGCCATCTTGAAATTTGTCATTTTTGACATTTTTCATGGTGACACTTTTTATTTTTGACATTTAGCATTGTGACATTTGTCATTTGACATCTTTGACATTTGCCATCTTAAAATTTGTCATTTTTGACATTTTTCATGGTGACACTTTTCATTTTTGACATTTAGCATTGTGACGTTTGTCATTTGACATCTTTGACATTTGCCATCTTGAAATTTGTCATTTTTGACATTTAGCATTGTGACATTTGTCATTTGACATCTTGGACATTTGCCATCTTGAAATTTGTCATTTTTGACATTTTTCATGGTGACACTTTTCATTTTTGACATTTAGCATTGTGACATTTGTCATTTGACATCTTGGACATTTGCCATCTTGAAATTTGTCATTTTTGACATTTAGCATTGTGACATTTGTCATTTGACATCTTTGATATTTTCCATCTTGAAATTTGTCATTTTTGACATTTTTCATGGTGACACTTTTCATTTTTGACATTTAGCATTGTGACATTTGTCATTTGACATCTTTGACATTTGCCATCTTGAAATTTGTCATTTTTGACATTTTTCATGGTGACACTTTTCATTTTTGACATTTAGCATTGTGACATTTGTCATTTGACATCTTTGAGATTTGCCATCTTGAAATTTGTCATTTTTTACATTTAGCATTGTGACATTTGTCATTTGACATCTTGGACATTTGCCATCTTGAAATTTGTCATTTTTGACATTTTTCATGGTGACACTTATCATTTTTGACATTTAGCATTGTGACATTTGTCAGTTTTGACATTTGCCATCTTGAAATTTGTCATTTTTGACATTTTTCATGGTGACACTTTTCATTTTTGACATTTAGCATTGTGACATTTGTCATTTGACATCTTTGACATTTGCCATCTTGAAATTTGTTATTTTTGACATTTTTCATGGTGACACTTTTCATTTTTGACATTTAGCATTGTGACATTTGTCATTTGACATCTTTGACATTTGCCATCTTGAAATTTGTCATTTTTGACATTTTTCATGGTGACACTTATCATTTTTGACATTTAGCATTGTGACATTTGTCAGTTTTGACATTTGCCATCTTGAGATTTGTCATTTTTGACATTTTTCATGGTGACACTTTTCATTTTTGACATTTAGCATTGTGACATTTGTCATTTGACATCTTTGACATTTGTTATCTTGAAATTTGTCATTTTTGACATTTAGCATTGTGACATTTGTCATTTGACATCTTGGACATTTGCTATCTTGAAATTTGTCATTTTTGACATTTTTCATGGTGACACTTATCATTTATGACATTTAGCATTGTGACATTTGTCAGTTTTGACATTTGCCATCTTGAAATTTGTCATTTTTGACATTTTTCATGGTGACACTTTGCATTTTTGACATTTAGCATTGTGACATTTGTCATTTGACATCTTTGACATTTGCCATCTTGAAATTTGTTATTTTTGACATTTTTCATGGTGACACTTTTCATTTTTGACATTTAGCATTGTGACATTTGTCATTTGACATCTTGGACATTTGCTATCTTGAAATTTGTCATTTTTGACATTTTTCATGGTGACACTTATCATTTATGACATTTAGCATTGTGACATTTGTCAGTTTTGACATTTGCCATCTTGAAATTTGTCATTTTTGACATTTTTCATGGTGACACTTTGCATTTTTGACATTTAGCATTGTGACATTTGTCATTTGACATCTTTGACATTTGCCATCTTGAAATTTGTTATTTTTGACATTTTTCATGGTGACACTTTTCATTTTTGACATTTAGCATTGTGACATTTGTCATTTGACATCTTTGACATTTGCCATCTTGAAATTTGTCATTTTTGACATTTTTCATGGTGACACTTTTCATTTTTGACATTTAGCATTGTGACATTTGTCATTTGACATCTTTGACATTTGCCATCTTGAAATTTGTTATTTCTGACATTTTTCAAGGTGACACTTTTCATTTTTGACATTTAGCATTGTGACATTTGTCATTTGACATCTTTGACATTTGCCATCTTGAAATTTGTCATTTTTGACATTTTTCATGGTGACACTTTTCATTTTTGACATTTAGCATTGTGACATTTGTTATTTGACATCTTTGACATTTGCCATCTTGAAATTTGTCATTTTTGACATTTAGCATTGTGACATTTGTCATTTGACATCTTTGATATTTGCCATCTTGAAATTTGTCATTTTTGACATTTTTCATGGTGACACTTTTCATTTTTGACATTTAGCATTGTGACATTTGTCATTTGACATCTTTGACATTTGCCATCTTGAAATTTGTCATTTTTGACATTTTTCATGGTGACACTTTTCATTTTTGACATTTAGCATTGTGACATTTGTCATATTCGACATCTTTGACATTTGCCATCTTGAAATTTTTTATTTTTGACATTTTTCATGGTGACACTTTTCATTTTTGACATTTAGCATTGTAACATTTGTCATTTGACATCTTTGACATTTGCCATCTTAAAATTTGTCATTATTGACATTTTTCATGGGGACACTTTTAATTTTTGACATTTAGCATTGTGACATTTGTCATTTGACATCTTTGACATTTGCCATCTTGAAATTTGTTATTTTTGACATTTTTCATGGTGACACTTTTCATTTTTGACATTTAGCATTGTGACATTTGTCATTTGACATCTTTGACATTTGCCATCTTGAAATTTGTCATTTTTGACATTTTTCATGGTGACACTTATCATTTTTGACATTTAGCATTGTGACATTTGTCAGTTTTGACATTTGCCATCTTGAAATTTGTCATTTTTGACATTTTTCATGGTGACACTTTTCATTTTTGACATTTAGCATTGTGACATTTGTCATTTGACATCTTTGACATTTGCCATCTTGAAATTTGTCATTTTTGACATTTAGCATTGTGACATTTGTCATTTGACATCTTGGACATTTGCTATCTTGAAATTTGTCATTTTTGACATTTTTCATGGTGACACTTATCATTTTTGACATTTAGCATTGTGACATTTGTCAGTTTTGACATTTGCCATCTTGAAATTTGTCATTTTTGACATTTTTCATGGTGACACTTTTCATTTTTGACATTTAGCATTGTGACATTTGTCATTTGACATCTTTGACATTTGCCATCTTGAAATTTGTTATTTTTGACATTTTTCATGGTGACACTTTTCATTTTTGACATTTAGCATTGTGACATTTGTCATTTGACATCTTTGACATTTGCCATCTTGAAATTTGTCATTTTTGACATTTTTCATGGTGACACTTTTCATTTTTGACATTTAGCATTGTGACATTTGTCATTTGACATCTTTGACATTTGCCATCTTGAAATTTGTTATTTCTGACATTTTTCAAGGTGACACTTTTCATTTTTGACATTTAGCATTGTGACATTTGTCATTTGACATCTTTGACATTTGCCATCTTGAAATTTGTCATTTTTGACATTTTTCATGGTGACACTTTTCATTTTTGACATTTAGCATTGTGACATTTGTTATTTGACATCTTTGACATTTGCCATCTTGAAATTTGTCATTTTTGACATTTAGCATTGTGACATTTGTCATTTGACATCTTTGATATTTGCCATCTTGAAATTTGTCATTTTTGACATTTTTCATGGTGACACTTTTCATTTTTGACATTTAGCATTGTGACATTTGTCATTTGACATCTTTGACATTTGCCATCTTGAAATTTGTCATTTTTGACATTTTTCATGGTGACACTTTTCATTTTTGACATTTAGCATTGTGACATTTGTCATATTCGACATCTTTGACATTTGCCATCTTGAAATTTTTTATTTTTGACATTTTTCATTGTGACACTTTTCATTTTTGACATTTAGCATTGTAACATTTGTCATTTGACATCTTTGACATTTGCCATCTTAAAATTTGTCATTATTGACATTTTTCATGGGGACACTTTTAATTTTTGACATTTAGCATTGTGACATTTGTCATTTGACATCTTTGACATTTGCCATCTTGAAATTTGTCATTTTTGACATTTTTCATGGTGACACTTTTTATTTTTGACATTTAGCATTGTGACATTTGTCATTTGACATCTTTGACATTTGCCATCTTGAAATTTGTCATTTTTGACATTTTTCACGGTGACACTTTTCATTTTTGACATTTAGCATTGTGACATTTGTCATTTGACACCTTAGACATTTGCCATCTTGAAATTTGTTATTTTTGACACTTTTCATTTTTGACATTTAGCATTGTGACATTTGTCATTTGACATCTTTGACATTTGCCATCTTGAAATTTGTCATTTTTGACATTTTTCATGGTGACACTTTTCATTTTTGACATTTAGCATTGTGACATTTGTCATTTGACATCTTGGACATTTGCCATCTTGAAATTTGTCATTTTTGATATTTTTCATGGTGACACTTTTCATTTTTGACATTTAGCATTGTGACATTTGTAATTTGACATCTTTGACATTTGCCATCTTGAAATTTGTCATTTTTGACATTTTTCATGGTGACACTTTTCATTTTTGACATCTAGCATTGTGACATTTGTCATTTGACATTTTTGACATTTGCCATCTTGAAATTTGTCATTTTTGACATTTAGCATTGTGACATTTGTCATTTGACATCTTGGACATTTGCCATCTTGAAATTTGTCATTTTTGACATTTTTCATGGTGACACTTATCATTTTTGACATTTAGCATTGTGACATTTGTCAGTTTTGACATTTGCCATCTTGAAATTTGTCATTTTTGACATTTTTCATGGTGACACTTTTCATTTTTGACATTTAGCATTGTGACATTTGTCATTTGACATCTTTGACATTTGCCATCTTAAAATTTGTTATTTTTGACATTTTTCATGGTGACACTTTTCATTTTTGACATTTAGCATTGTGACATTTGTCATTTGACATCTTTGACATTTTCCATCTTGAAATTTGTCATTTTTGACATTTTTCATGGTGACACTTTTCATTTTTGACATTTAGCATTGTGATATTTGTCATTTGACATCTTTGACATTTGCCATCTTGAAATTTGTTATTTTTGACATTTTTCATGGTGACACTTTTTATTTTTGACATTTAGCATTGTGACATTTGTCATTTGACATCTTTGACATTTGCCATCTTGAAATTTGTCATTTTTGACATTTTTCATGGTGACACTTTTCATTTTTGACATTTAGCATTGTGACATTTGTCATTTGACATCTTTGACATTTGCCATCTTGAAATTTGTCATTTTTGACATTTAGCATTGTGACATTTGTCATTTGACATCTTTGATATTTGCCATCTTGAAATTTGTCATTTTTGACATTTTTTATGGCGACACTTTTCATTTTTGACATTTAGCATTGTAACATTTGTCATTTGACATCTTTGAGATTTGCCATCTTGAAATTTGTCATTTTTGACATTTTTCATGGTGACACTTTTCATTTTTGACAGTTATCATTGTGACATTTGTCATATTCGACATCTTTGACATTTGCCATCTTGAAATTTGTCATTTTTGACATTTTTCATGGTGACACTTTTCATTTTTGACATTTAGCATTGTGACATTTGACATCTTTGACATTTGCCATCTTGAAATGTGTTATTTTTGACATTTTTCATGGTGACACTTTTCATTTTTGACATTTAGCATTGTGACATTTGTCATTTGACATCTTTGACATTTGCCATCTTGAAATTTGTCATTTTTGACATTTTTCATGGTGACACTTTTCATTTTTGACATTTAGCATTGTGATATTTGTCATTTGACATCTTTGACATTTGCTATCTTGAAATTTGTAATTTTTGACATTTTTCATGGTGACACTTTTTATTTTTGACATTTAGCATTGTGACATTTGTCATTTGACATCTTTGACATTTGCCATCTTGAAATTTGTCATTTTTGACATTTTTCATGGTGACACTTTTCATTTTTGACATTTAGCATTGTGACATTTGTCATTTGACATCTTTGACATTTGCCATCTTGAAATTTGTCATTTTTGACATTTAGCATTGTAACATTTGTCATTTGATATCTTGGACATTTGCCATCTTGAAATTTGTCATTTTTGACATTTTTCATGGTGACACTTATCATTTTTGACATTTAGCATTGTGATATTTGTCAGTTTTGACATTTGCCATCTTGAAATTTGTCATTTTTGACATTTTTCATGGTGACACTTTTCATTTTTGACATTTAGCATTGTGACATTTGTCATATTCGACATCTTTGACATTTGCCATCTTGAAATTTGTCATTTTTGACATTTTTCATGGTGACACTTATCATTTTTGACATTTAGCATTGTGATATTTGTCAGTTTTGACATTTGCCATCTTAAAATTTGTCATTTTTGACATTTTTCATGGTGACACTTTTCATTTTTGACACTTAGCATTGTGACATTTGTCATTTGACATCTTTGACATTTGCCATCTTGAAATTTGTTATTTTTGACATTTTTCACGGTGACACTTTTCATTTTTGACATTAAGCATTGTGACATTTGTCATTTGACATCTTTGATATTTGCCATCTTGAAATTTGTCATTTTTGACATTTTTCATGGTGACACTTTTTATTTTTGACATTTAGCATTGTGACATTTGTCATTTGACATCTTTGACATTTGCCATCTTAAAATTTGTTATTTTTGACATTTTTCATGGTGACACTTTTCATTTTTGACATTTAGCATTGTGACATTTGTCATTTGACATCTTTGACATTTGCCATCTTAAAATTTGTCATTTTTGACATTTTTCATGGTGACACTTTTCATTTTTGACATTTAGCATTGTGACGTTTGTCATTTGACATCTTTGACATTTGCCATCTTGAAATTTGTCATTTTTGACATTTAGCATTGTGACATTTGTCATTTGACATCTTGGACATTTGCCATCTTGAAATTTGTCATTTTTGACATTTTTCATGGTGACACTTTTCATTTTTGACATTTAGCATTGTGACATTTGTCATTTGACATCTTGGACATTTGCCATCTTGAAATTTGTCATTTTTGACATTTAGCATTGTGACATTTGTCATTTGACATCTTTGATATTTGCCATCTTGAAATTTGTCATTTTTGACATTTTTCATGGTGACACTTTTCATTTTTGACATTTAGCATTGTGACATTTGTCATTTGACATCTTTGACATTTGCCATCTTGAAACTTGTCATTTTTGACATTTTTCATGGTGACACTTTTCATTTTTGACATTTAGCATTGTGACATTTGTCATTTGACATCTTTGAGATTTGCCATCTTGAAATTTGTCATTTTTTACATTTAGCATTGTGACATTTGTCATTTGACATCTTGGACATTTGCCATCTTGAAATTTGTCATTTTTGACATTTTTCATGGTGACACTTATCATTTTTGACATTTAGCATTGTGACATTTGTCAGTTTTGACATTTGCCATCTTGAAATTTGTCATTTTTGACATTTTTCATGGTGACACTTTTCATTTTTGACATTTAGCATTGTGACATTTGTCATTTGACATCTTTGACATTTGCCATCTTGAAATTTGTTATTTTTGACATTTTTCATGGTGACACTTTTTATTTTTGACATTTAGCATTGTGACATTTGTCATTTGACATCTTTGACATTTGCCATCTTGAAATTTGTCATTTTTGACATTTTTCATGGTGACACTTATCATTTTTGACATTTAGCATTGTGACATTTGTCAGTTTTGACATTTGCCATCTTGAAATTTGTCATTTTTGACATTTTTCATGGTGACACTTTTCATTTTTGACATTTAGCATTGTGACATTTGTCATTTGACATCTTTGACATTTGTTATCTTGAAATTTGTCATTTTTGACATTTAGCATTGTGACATTTGTCATTTGACATCTTGGACATTTGCTATCTTGAAATTTGTCATTTTTGACATTTTTCATGGTGACACTTATCATTTTTGACATTTAGCATTGTAACATTTGTCAGTTTTGACATTTGCCATCTTGAAATTTGTCATTTTTGACATTTTTCATGGTGACACTTTTCATTTTTGACATTTAGCATTGTGACATTTGTCATTTGACATCTTTGACATTTGCCATCTTGAAATTTGTTATTTTTGACATTTTTCATGGTGACACTTTTCATTTTTGACATTTAGCATTGTGACATTTGTCATTTGACATCTTTGACATTTGCCATCTTGAAATTTGTCATTTTTGACATTTTTCATGGTGACACTTTTCATTTTTGACATTTAGCATTGTGACATTTGTCATTTGACATCTTTGACATTTGCCATCTTGAAATTTGTTATTTCTGACATTTTTCAAGGTGACACTTTTCATTTTTGACATTTAGCATTGTGACATTTGTCATTTGACATCTTTGACATTTGCCATCTTGAAATTTGTCATTTTTGACATTTTTCATGGTGACACTTTTCATTTTTGACATTTAGCATTGTGACATTTGTTATTTGACATCTTTGACATTTGCCATCTTGAAATTTGTCATTTTTGACATTTAGCATTGTGACATTTGTCATTTGACATCTTTGATATTTGCCATCTTGAAATTTGTCATTTTTGACATTTTTCATGGTGACACTTTTCATTTTTGACATTTAGCATTGTGACATTTGTCATTTGACATCTTTGACATTTGCCATCTTGAAATTTGTCATTTTTGACATTTTTCATGGTGACACTTTTCATTTTTGACATTTAGCATTGTGACATTTGTCATATTCGACATCTTTGACATTTGCCATCTTGAAATTTTTTATTTTTGACATTTTTCATGGTGACACTTTTCATTTTTGACATTTAGCATTGTAACATTTGTCATTTGACATCTTTGACATTTGCCATCTTAAAATTTGTCATTATTGACATTTTTCATGGGGACACTTTTAATTTTTGACATTTAGCATTGTGACATTTGTCATTTGACATCTTTGACATTTGCCATCTTGAAATTTGTTATTTTTGACATTTTTCATGGTGACACTTTTCATTTTTGACATTTAGCATTGTGACATTTGTCATTTGACATCTTTGACATTTGCCATCTTGAAATTTGTCATTTTTGACATTTTTCATGGTGACACTTATCATTTTTGACATTTAGCATTGTGACATTTGTTAGTTTTGACATTTGCCATCTTGAAATTTGTCATTTTTGACATTTTTCATGGTGACACTTTTCATTTTTGACATTTAGCATTGTGACATTTGTCATTTGACATCTTTGACATTTGCCATCTTGAAATTTGTCATTTTTGACATTTAGCATTGTGACATTTGTCATTTGACATCTTGGACATTTGCTATCTTGAAATTTGTCATTTTTGACATTTTTCATGGTGACACTTATCATTTTTGACATTTAGCATTGTGACATTTGTCAGTTTTGACATTTGCCATCTTGAAATTTGTCATTTTTGACATTTTTCATGGTGACACTTTTCATTTTTGACATTTAGCATTGTGACATTTGTCATTTGACATCTTTGACATTTGCCATCTTGAAATTTGTTATTTTTGACATTTTTCATGGTGACACTTTTCATTTTTGACATTTAGCATTGTGACATTTGTCATTTGACATCTTTGACATTTGCCATCTTGAAATTTGTCATTTTTGACATTTTTCATGGTGACACTTTTCATTTTTGACATTTAGCATTGTGACATTTGTCATTTGACATCTTTGACATTTGCCATCTTGAAATTTGTTATTTCTGACATTTTTCAAGGTGACACTTTTCATTTTTGACATTTAGCATTGTGACATTTGTCATTTGACATCTTTGACATTTGCCATCTTGAAATTTGTCATTTTTGACATTTTTCATGGTGACACTTTTCATTTTTGACATTTAGCATTGTGACATTTGTTATTTGACATCTTTGACATTTGCCATCTTGAAATTTGTCATTTTTGACATTTAGCATTGTGACATTTGTCATTTGACATCTTTGATATTTGCCATCTTGAAATTTGTCATTTTTGACATTTTTCATGGTGACACTTTTCATTTTTGACATTTAGCATTGTGACATTTGTCATTTGACATCTTTGACATTTGCCATCTTGAAATTTGTCATTTTTGACATTTTTCATGGTGACACTTTTCATTTTTGACATTTAGCATTGTGACATTTGTCATATTCGACATCTTTGACATTTGCCATCTTGAAATTTTTTATTTTTGACATTTTTCATGGTGACACTTTTCATTTTTGACATTTAGCATTGTAACATTTGTCATTTGACATCTTTGACATTTGCCATCTTAAAATTTGTCATTATTGACATTATTCATGGGGACACTTTTAATTTTTGACATTTAGCATTGTGACATTTGTCATTTGACATCTTTGACATTTGCCATCTTGAAATTTGTCATTTTTGACATTTTTCATGGTGACACTTTTTATTTTTGACATTTAGCATTGTGACATTTGTCATTTGACATCTTTGACATTTGCCATCTTGAAATTTGTCATTTTTGACATTTTTCACGGTGACACTTTTCATTTTTGACATTTAGCATTGTGACATTTGTCATTTGACACCTTAGACATTTGCCATCTTGAAATTTGTTATTTTTGACACTTTTCATTTTTGACATTTAGCATTGTGACATTTGTCATTTGACATCTTTGACATTTGCCATCTTGAAATTTGTCATTTTTGACATTTTTCATGGTGACACTTTTCATTTTTGACATTTAGCATTGTGACATTTGTCATTTGACATCTTGGACATTTGCCATCTTGAAATTTGTCATTTTTGATATTTTTCATGGTGACACTTTTCATTTTTGACATTTAGCATTGTGACATTTGTCATTTGACATCTTTGACATTTGCCATCTTGAAATTTGTCATTTTTGACATTTTTCATGGTGACACTTTTCATTTTTGACATCTAGCATTGTGACATTTGTCATTTGACATTTTTGACATTTGCCATCTTGAAATTTGTCATTTTTGACATTTAGCATTGTGACATTTGTCATTTGACATCTTGGACATTTGCCATCTTGAAATTTGTCATTTTTGACATTTTTCATGGTGACACTTATCATTTTTGACATTTAGCATTGTGACATTTGTCAGTTTTGACATTTGCCATCTTGAAATTTGTCATTTTTGACATTTTTCATGGTGACACTTTTCATTTTTGACATTTAGCATTGTGACATTTGTCATTTGACATCTTTGACATTTGCCATCTTAAAATTTGTTATTTTTGACATTTTTCATGGTGACACTTTTCATTTTTGACATTTAGCATTGTGACATTTGTCATTTGACATCTTTGACATTTTCCATCTTGAAATTTGTCATTTTTGACATTTTTCATGGTGACACTTTTCATTTTTGACATTTAGCATTGTGATATTTGTCATTTGACATCTTTGACATTTGCCATCTTGAAATTTGTTATTTTTGACATTTTTCATGGTGACACTTTTTATTTTTGACATTTAGCATTGTGACATTTGTCATTTGACATCTTTGACATTTGCCATCTTGAAATTTGTCATTTTTGACATTTTTCATGGTGACACTTTTCATTTTTGACATTTAGCATTGTGACATTTGTCATTTGACATCTTTGACATTTGCCATCTTGAAATTTGTCATTTTTGACATTTAGCATTGTGACATTTGTCATTTGACATCTTTGATATTTGCCATCTTGAAATTTGTCATTTTTGACATTTTTTATGGCGACACTTTTCATTTTTGACATTTAGCATTGTAACATTTGTCATTTGACATCTTTGACATTTGCCATCTTGAAATTTGTCATTTTTGACATTTTTCATGGTGACACTTTGCATTTTTGACAGTTATCATTGTGACATTTGTCATATTCGACATCTTTGACATTTGCCATCTTGAAATTTGTCATTTTTGACATTTTTCATGGTGACACTTTTCATTTTTGACATTTAGTATTGTGACATTTGTCATTTGACATCTTTGACATTTGTCATCTTGAAATTTGTCATTATTGACATTTTTCATGGGGACACTTTTCATTTTTGACATTAAGCATTGTGACATTTGTCATTTGACATCTTTGACATTTGCCATCTTGAAATTTGTCATTTTTGACATTTAGCATTGTGACATTTGTCATTTGACATCTTGGACATTTGCTATCTTGAAATTTGTCATTTTTGACATTTTTCATGGTGACACTTATCATTTTTGACATTTAGCATTGTGACATTTGTCAGTTTTGACATTTGCCATCTTGAAATTTGTCATTTTTGACATTTTTCATGGTGACACTTTTCATTTTTGACATTTAGCATTGTGACATTTGTCATTTGACATCTTTGACATTTGCCATCTTGAAATTTGTCATTTTTGACATTTAGCATTGTGACATTTGTCATTTGACATCTTGGACATTTGCTATTTTGAAATTTGTCATTTTTGACATTTTTCATGGTGACACTTATCATTTTTGACATTTAGCATTGTGACATTTGTCAGTTTTGACATTTGCCATCTTGAAATTTGTCATTTTTGACATTTTTCAAGGTGACACTTTTCATTTTTGACATTTAGCATTGTGACATTTGTCATTTGACATCTTTGACATTTGCCATCTTGAAATTTGTTATTTTTGACATTTTTCATGGTGACACTTTTCATTTTTGACATTTAGCATTGTGACATTTGTCATTTGACATCTTTGACATTTGCCATCTTGAAATTTGTCATTTTTGACATTTTTCATGGTGACACTTTTCATTTTTGACATTTAGCATTGTGACATTTGTCATTTGACATCTTTGATATTTGCCATCTTGAAATTTGTCATTTTTGACATTTTTCATGGTGACACTTTTCATTTTTGACATTTAGCATTGTGACATTTGTCATTTGACATCTTTGACATTTGCCATCTTGAAATTTGTCATTTTTGACATTTTTCACGGTGACACTTTTCATTTTTGACATTTAGCATTGTGACATTTGTCATTTGACATCTTGGACATT
Organism: Altica lythri; assembly: GCA_964028335.1. Taxonomy (NCBI): domain Eukaryota; kingdom Metazoa; phylum Arthropoda; class Insecta; order Coleoptera; family Chrysomelidae; genus Altica; species Altica lythri. Next base: position 6,930,532 of record OZ034800.1, on the reverse strand, counting down.
TGCCATCTTGAAATTTGTCATTTTTGACATTTTTCATGGTGACACTTTTCATTTTTGACATTTAGCATTGTGACATTTGTCATTTGACATCTTTGATATTTGCCATCTTGAAATTTGTCATTTTTGACATTTTTCATGGTGACACTTTTCATTTTTGACATTTAGCATTGTGACATTTGTCATTTGACATCTTTGACATTTGCCATCTTGAAATTTGTCATTTTTGACATTTTTCATGGTGACACTTTTCATTTTTGACATTAAGCATTGTGACATTTGTCATATTCGACATCTTTGACACTTGCCATCTTGAAATTTGTCATTTTTGACATTTTTCATTTTTGACATTTAGCATTGTGACATTTGTCATTTAACATCTTTGACATTTGCCATCTTGAAATTTGTCATTATTGACATTTTTCATGGGGACACTTTTCATTTTTGACATTTAGCATTGTGACATTTGTCATTTGACATCTTTGACATTTGCCATCTTGAAATTTGTCATTTTTGACATTTTTCATGGTGACACTTTTCATTTTTGACATTTAGCATTGTGACATTTGTCATTTGACATCTTTGACATTTGCCATCTTGAAATTTGTCATTTTTGACATTTTTCACGGTGACACTTTTCATTTTTGACATTTAGCATTGTGACATTTGTCATTTGACATCTTAGACATTTGCCATCTTGAAATTTGTCATTTTTGACACTTTTCATTTTTGACATTTAGCATTGTGACATTTGTCATTTGACATCTTTGACATTTGCCATCTTGAAATTTGTCATTTTTGACATTTTTCATGGTGACACTTTTCATTTTTGACATTTAGCATTGTGACATTTGTCATTTGACATCTTGGACATTTGCCATCTTGAAATTTGTCATTTTTGACATTTTTCATGGTGACACTTATCATTTTTGACATTTAGCATTGTGACATTTGTCAGTTTTGACATTTGCCATCTTGAAATTTGTCATTTTTGACATTTTTCATGGTGACACTTTTCATTTTTGACATTTAGCATTGTGACATTTGTCATTTGACATCTTTGACATTTGCCATCTTGAAATTTGTCATTTTTGACATTTTTCATGGTGACACTTTTCATTTTTGACATTTAGCATTGTGACATTTGTCATTTGACATCTTTGACATTTGCCATCTTGAAATTTGTCATTTTTGACATTTTATGGTGACACTTTTCATTTTTGACATTTAGCATTGTGACATTTGTCATTTGACATCTTTGACATTTGCCATCTTGAAATTTGTTATTTTTGACATTTTTCATGGTGACACTTTTCATTTTTGACATTTAGCATTGTGACATTTGTCATTTGACATCTTTGACATTTGCCATCTTGAAATTTGTCATTTTTGACATTTTTTATGGTGACACTTTTCATTTTTGACATTTAGCATTATGACATTTGTCATTTGACATCTTTGACATTTGCCATCTTGAAATTTGTCATTTTTGACATTTAGCATTGTGACATTTGTCATTTGACATCTTGGACATTTGCCATCTTGAAATTTGTCATTTTTGAGATTTTTCACGGTGACACTTTTCATTTTTGACATTTGTCATTTGACATCTTAGACATTTGCCATCTTGAAATTTGTCATTTTTGACACTTTTCATTTTTGACATTTAGCATTGTGACATTTGTCATTTGACATCTTTTACTTTTGCCATCTTGAAATTTGTCATTTTTGACATTTTTCATGGTAACACTTTTCATTTTTGACATTTAGCATTGTGACATTTGTCATTTGACATCTTGGACATTTGCCATCTTAAAATTTGTCATTTTTGACATTTTTCATGGTGACACTTATCATTTTTGACATTTAGCATTGTGACATTTGTCAGTTTTGACATTTTTTGCCATCTTGAAATTTGTCATTTTTGACATTTTTCACGGTGACACTTTTCATTTTTGACATTTAGCATTGTGACATTTGTCATTTGACATCTTAGACATTTGCCATCTTGAAATTTGTCATTTTTGACACTTTTTATTTTTGACATTTAGCATTGTGACATTTGTCATTTGACAACTTTGACATTTGCCATCTTGAAATTTGTCATTTTTGACATTTTTCATGGTGACACTTTTCATTTTTGACATTTAGCATTGTGACATTTGTCATTTGACATCTTGGACATTTGCCATCTTGAAATTTGTCATGGTGACACTTATCATTTTTGACATTTAGCATTGTGATATTTGTCAGTTTTGACATTTGCCATCTTGAAATTTGTCATTTTTGACATTTTTCATGGTGACACTTTTCATTTTTGACATTTAGCATTGTGACATTTGTCATTTGACATCTTTGACATTTGCCATCTTGAAATTTGTTATTTTTGTCATTTTTCATGGTGACACTTTTCATTTTTGACATTTAGCATTGTGACATTTGTCATTTGACATCTTTGACATTTGCCATTTTGAAATTTGTCATTTTTGACATTTTTCATGGTGACACTTTTCATTTTTGACATTTAGCATTGTGACATTTGTCATTTGACATCTTTGACATTTGCCATCTTAAAATTTGTCATTTTTGACATTTAGCATTGTGACATTTGTCATTTGACATCTTTGATATTTGCCATCTTGAAATTTGTCATTCTTGACATTTTTCATGGTGACACTTTTCATTTTTGACATTTAGCATTGTGACATTTGTCATTTGACATCTTTGACATTTGCCATCTTGAAATTTGTCATTTTTGACATTTTTCATGGTGACACTTTTCATTTTTGACATTAAGCATTGTGACATTTGTCATATTCGACATCTTTGACATTTGCCATCTTGAAATTTGTCATTTTTGACATTTTTCATGGTGACACTTTTCATTTTTGACATTTAGCATTGTGACATTTGTCATTTGACATCTTTGACATTTGCCATCTTGAAATTTGTCATTATTGACATTTTTCATGGGGACACTTTTCATTTTTGACATTTAGCATTGTGACATTTGTCATTTGACATCTTTGACATTTGCCATCTTGAAATTTGTCATTTTTGACATTTTTCATGGTGACACTTTTCATTTTTGACATTTAGCATTGTGACATTTGTCATTTGACATCTTTGACATTTGCCATCTTAAAATTTGTCATTTTTGACATTTTTCACGGTGACACTTTTCATTTTTGACATTTAGCATTATGACATTTGTCATTTGACATCTTAGACATTTGCCATCTTGAAATTTGTCATTTTTGACACTTTTCATTTTTGACATTTAGCATTGTGACATTTGTCATTTGACATCTTTGACATTTGCCATCTTGAAATTTGTCATTTTTGACATTTTTCATGGTGACACTTTTCATTTTTGACATTTAGCATTGTGACATTTGTCATTTGACATCTTGGACATTTGCCATCTTGAAATTTGTCATTTTTGACATTTTTCATGGTGACACTTATCATTTTTGACATTTAGCATTGTAACATTTGTCAGTTTTGACATTTGCCATCTTGAAATTTGTCATTTTTGACATTTTTCATGGTGACACTTTTCATTTTTGACATTTAGCATTGCGACATTTGTCATTTGACATCTTTGACATTTGCTATCTTGAAATTTGTCATTTTTGACATTTTTCATGGTGACACTTTTCATTTTTGACATTTAGCATTGTGACATTTGTCATTTGACATCTTTGACATTTGCCATCTTGAAATTTGTCATTTTTGACATTTTTCATGGTGACACTTTTCATTTTTGACATTTAGCATTGTGACATTTGTCATTTGACATCTTTGACATTTGCCATCTTGAAATTTGTCATTTTTGACATTTTTCATGGTGACACTTTTCATTTTTGACATTTAGCATTGTGACATTTGTCATTTGACATCTTTGACATTTGTCATCTTGAAATTTGTCATTATTGATATTTTTCATGGGTACACTTTTCATTTTTGACATTAAGCATTGTGACATTTGTCATTTGACATCTTTGACATTTGCCATCTTGAAATTTGTCATTTTTGACATTTTTCATGGTGACACTTTTCATTTTTGACATTTAGCATTGTGACATTTGTCATTTGACATCTTTGACATTTGCCATCTTGAAATTTGTCATTTTTGACATTTAGCATTTTGACATTTGTCATTTGACATCTTGGACATTTGCCATCTTGAAATTTGTCATTTTTGACATTTTTCATGATGACACTTATCATTTTTGACATTTAGCATTGTGATATTTGTCAGTTTTGATATTTGCCATCTTGAAATTTGTCATTTTTGACATTTTTTATGGTGACACTTTTCATTTTTGACATTTAGCATTGTGACATTTGTCATTTGACATCTTTGACATTTGCCATCTTGAAATTTGTTATTTTTGACATTTTTCACGGTGACACTTTTCATTTTTGACATTTAGCATTGTGACATTTGTCATTTGACATCTTTGACATTTGCCATCTTGAAATTTGTCATTTTTGACATTTTTCATGGTGACACTTTTCATTTTTGACATTTAGCATTGTGACATTTGTCATTTGACATCTTTGACATTCGCCATCTTAAAATTTGTTATTTTTGACATTTTTCATGGTGACACTTTTCATTTTTGACATTTAGCATTGTGACATTTGTCATTTGACATCTTTGACATTTGCCATCTTGAAATTTGTCATTTTTGACATTTAGCATTGTGACATTTGTCATTTGACATCTTGGACATTTGCCATCTTGAAATTTGTCATTTTTGACATTTTTCATGGTGACACTTATCATTTTTGACATTTAGCATTATGACATTTGTCAGTTTTGACATTTGCCATTTTAAAATTTGTCATTTTTGACATTTTTCATGGTGACACTTTTCATTTTTGACATTTAGCATTGTGACATTTGTCATTTGACATCTTTGACATTTGCCATCTTGAAATTTGTTATTTTTGACATTTTTTATGGTGACACTTTTCATTTTTGACATTTAGCATTGTGACATTTGTCATTTGACATCTTTGACATTTGCCATCTTGAAATTTGTCATTTTTGACATTTTTCATGGTGACACTTTTCATTTTTGACATTTAGCATTGTGACATTTGTCATTTGACATCTTTGACATTTGCCATCTTGAAATTTGTTATTTTTGATATTTTTCATGGTGACACTTTTCATTTTTGACATTTAGCATTGTGACATTTGTCATTTGACATCTTTGACATTTGCCATCTTGAAATTTGTCATTTTTGACATTTTTCATGATGACACTTTTCATTTTTGACATTTAGCATTGTGATATTTGTCATTTGACATCTTTGACATTTGCCATCTTAAAATTTGTTATTTTTGACATTTTTCATGGTGACACTTTTCATTTTTGACATTTAGCGTTGTGACATTTTTCATTTGACATCTTTGACATTTCCCATCTTGAAATTTGTCATTTTTGACATTTAGCATTGTGACATTTGTCATTTGACATCTTGGACATTTGCCATCTTGAAATTTGTCATTTTTGACATTTTTCATGGTGACACTTATTATTTTTGACATTTAGCATTGTGACATTTGTCAGTTTTGACATTTGCCATCTTGAAATTTGTCATTTTTGACATTTTTCATGGTGACACTTTTCATTTTTGACTTTTAGCATTGTGACATTTGTCATTTGACATCTTTGACATTTGCCATCTTGAAATTTGTTATTTTTGACATTTTTCATGGTGACACTTTTCATTTTTGACATTTAGCATTGTGACATTTGTCATTTGACATCTTTGACATTTGCCATCTTGAAATTTGTCATTTTTGACATTTTTCATGGTGACACTTTTCATTTTTGACATTTAGCATTGTGACATTTGTCATTTGACATCTTTGACATTTGCCATCTTGAAATTTGTCATTTTTGACATTAAGCATTGTGACATTTGTCATTTGACATCGTGGACATTTGCCATCTTGAAATTTGTCATTTTTGACATTTTTAATGGTGACACTTATCATTTTTGACATTTAGCATTATGACATTTGTCAGTTTTGACATCTTGGACATTTGCCATCTTGAAATTTGTCATTTTTGACATTTTTCATGGTGACACTTTTCATTTTTGACATTTAGCATTGTGACATTTGTCATTTGACATCTTTGACATTTGCCATCTTGAAATTTGTCATTTTTGACATTTAGCATTGTGACATTTGTCATTTGACATCTTGGACATTTGCCATCTTGAAATTTGTCATTTTTGACATTTTTCATGGTGACACTTATCATTTTTGACATTTAGCATTGTGACATTTGTCAGTTTTGACATTTGCCATCTTGAAATTTGTCATTTTTGACATTTTTCATGGTGACACTTTTCATTTTTGACTTTTAGCATTGTGACATTTGTCATTTGACATCTTGGACATTTGCCATCTTGAAATTTGTCATTTTTGACATTTTTCATGGTGACACTTTTCATTTTTGACATTTAGCATTGTGACATTTGTCATTTGACATCTTTGACATTTGCCATCTTGAAATTTGTCATTTTTGACATTTAGCATTGTGACATTTGTCATTTGACATCTTGGACATTTGCCATCTTGAAATTTGTCATTTTTGACATTTTTCATGGTGACACTTTTCATTTTTGACATTTAGCATTGTGACATTTGTCATTTGACATCTTTGACATTTGCCATCTTGAAATTTGTCATTTTTGACATTTAGCATTGTGACATTTGTCATTTGACATCTTGGACATTTGCCATCTTGAAATTTGTCATTTTTGACATTTTTCATGGTGACACTTATTATTTTTGACATTTAGCATTGTGACATTTGTCAGTTTTGACATTTGCCATCTTGAAATTTGTCATTTTTGACATTTTTCATGGTGACACTTTTCATTTTTGACTTTTAGCATTGTGACATTTGTCATTTGACATCTTTGACATTTGCCATCTTGAAATTTGTCATTTTTGACATTTTTCATGGTGACACTTTTCATTTTTGACATTTAGCATTGTGACATTTGTCATTTGACATCTTTGACATTCGCCATCTTAAAATTTGTTATTTTTGACATTTTTCATGGTGACACTTTTCATTTTTGACATTTAGCATTGTGACATTTGTCATTTGACATCTTTGACATTTGCCATCTTGAAATTTGTCATTTTTGACATTTAGCATTGTGACATTTGTCATTTGACATCTTGGACATTTGCCATCTTGAAATTTGTCATTTTTGACATTTTTCATGGTGACACTTATCATTTTTGACATTTAGCATTATGACATTTGTCAGTTTTGACATTTGCCATTTTAAAATTTGTCATTTTTGACATTTTTCATGGTGACACTTTTCATTTTTGACATTTAGCATTGTGACATTTGTCATTTGACATCTTTGACATTTGCCATCTTGAAATTTGTTATTTTTGACATTTTTTATGGTGACACTTTTCATTTTTGACATTTAGCATTGTGACATTTGTCATTTGACATCTTTGACATTTGCCATCTTGAAATTTGTCATTTTTGACATTTTTCATGGTGACACTTTTCATTTTTGACATTTAGCATTGTGACATTTGTCATTTGACATCTTTGACATTTGCCATCTTGAAATTTGTTATTTTTGATATTTTTCATGGTGACACTTTTCATTTTTGACATTTAGCATTGTGACATTTGTCATTTGACATCTTTGACATTTGCCATCTTGAAATTTGTCATTTTTGACATTTTTCATGATGACACTTTTCATTTTTGACATTTAGCATTGTGATATTTGTCATTTGACATCTTTGACATTTGCCATCTTAAAATTTGTTATTTTTGACATTTTTCATGGTGACACTTTTCATTTTTGACATTAAGCGTTGTGACATTTTTCATTTGACATCTTTGACATTTCCCATCTTGAAATTTGTCATTTTTGACATTTAGCATTGTGACATTTGTCATTTGACATCTTGGACATTTGCCATCTTGAAATTTGTCATTTTTGACATTTTTCATGGTGACACTTATTATTTTTGACATTTAGCATTGTGACATTTGTCAGTTTTGACATTTGCCATCTTGAAATTTGTCATTTTTGACATTTTTCATGGTGACACTTTTCATTTTTGACTTTTAGCATTGTGACATTTGTCATTTGACATCTTTGACATTTGCCATCTTGAAATTTGTTATTTTTGACATTTTTCATGGTGACACTTTTCATTTTTGACATTTAGCATTGTGACATTTGTCATTTGACATCTTTGACATTTGCCATCTTGAAATTTGTCATTTTTGACATTTTTCATGGTGACACTTTTCATTTTTGACATTTAGCATTGTGACATTTGTCATTTGACATCTTTGACATTTGCCATCTTGAAATTTGTCATTTTTGACATTAAGCATTGTGACATTTGTCATTTGACATCGTGGACATTTGCCATCTTGAAATTTGTCATTTTTGACATTTTTAATGGTGACACTTATCATTTTTGACATTTAGCATTATGACATTTGTCAGTTTTGACATTTGCCATCTTAAAATTTGTCGTTTTTGACATTTTTCATAGTGACACTTTTCATTTTTGACATTTAGCATTGTGACATTTGTCATTTGACATCTTTTACATTTGCCATCTTAAAATTTGTTATTTTTGACATTTTTCATGGTGACACTTTTCATTTTTGACATTTAGCATTGTGACATTTGTCATTTGACATCTTGGACATTTGCCATCTTGAAATTTGTCATTTTTGACATTTTTCATGGTGACACTTATCATTTTTGACATTTAGCATTATGACATTTGTCAGTTTTGACATTTGCCATCTTAAAATTTGTCATTTTTGACACTTTTCATGGTGACACTTTTCATTTTTGACATTTAGCATTGTGACATTTGTCATTTGACATCTTTGACATTTGCCATCTTGAAATTTGTTATTTTTGACATTTTTCATGGTGACACTTTGTATTTTTGACATTTAGCATTGTGACATTTGTCATTTGACATCTTTGACATTTGCCATCTTGAAATTTGTCATTTTTGACATTTTTCATGATGACACTTTTCATTTTTGACATTTAGCATTGTGATATTTGTCATTTGACATCTTTGACATTTGCCATCTTGAAATTTGTTATTTTTGACATTTTTTATGGTGACACTTTTCATTTTTGACATTTAGCATTGTGACATTTTTCATTTGACATCTTTGACATTTGCCATCTTAAAATTTGTCATTTTTGACATTTAGCATTGTGACATTTGTCATTTGACATCTTGGACATTTGCCATCTTGAAATTTGTCATTTTTGACATTTTTCATGGTGACACTTATTATTTTTGACATTTAGCATTGTGACATTTGTCAGTTTTGACATTTGCCATCTTGAAATTTGTCATTTTTGACATTTTTCATGGTGACACTTTTCATTTTTGACTTTTAGCATTGTGACATTTGTCATTTGACATCTTTGACATTTGCCATCTTTAAATTTGTTATTTTTGACATTTTTCATGGTGACACTTTTCATTTTTGACATTTAGCATTGTGACATTTGTCATTTGACATCTTTGACAGTTGCCATCTTGAAATTTGTCATTTTTGACATTTTTCATGGTGACACTTTTCATTTTTGACATTTAGCATTGTGACATTTGTCAGTTTTGACATCTTTGACATTTGCCATCTTAAAATTTGTTATTTTTGACATTTTTTATGGTGACACTTTTCATTTTTGACATTTAGCATTGTGACATTTGTCATTTGACATCTTGAACATTTGCCATCTTGAAATTTGTCATTTTTGACATTTTTCATGGTGACACTTTTCATTTTTGACATTTAGCATTGTGACATTTGTCATTTGACATCTTTGACATTTGCCATCTTGAAATTTGTCATTTTTGACATTTAGCATTGTGACATTTGTCATTTGACATCTTTGACATTTGCCATCTTGAAATTTGTTATTTTTGACATTTTTCTTGGTGACACTTTTCATTTTTGACATTTAGCATTGTGACATTTATCATTTGACATCTTTGACATTTGCCATCTTGAAATTTGTTATTTTTGACATTTTTCATGGTGACACTTATCATTTTTGACATTTAGCATTGTGAAATTTGTCATTTGACATCTTTGACATTTGCCATCTTGAAATTTGTTATTTTTGTCATTTTTCTTGGTGACACTTTTCATTTTTGACATTTAGCTTTGTGACATTTGTCATTTGACATCTTTGACATTTGCCATCTTAAAATTTGTCATTTTTGACATTTAGCATTGTGAAATTTGTCATTTGACATCTTTGACATTTGCCATCTTGAAATTTGTTATTTTTGACATTTTTCTTGGTGACACTTTTCATTTTTGACATTTAGCATTGTGACATTTGTCATTTGACATCTTTGACATTTGCCATCTTGAAATTTGTTATTTTTGACATTTTTCATGGTGACACTTTTCATTTTTGACATTTAGCATTGTGACATTTGTCATTTGACATCTTGGACATTTGCCATCTTGAAATTTGTCATTTTTGACATTTTTCATGGTGACACTTTTCATTTTTGACATTTAGCATTGTGACATTTGTCATTTGACATCTTTGACATTTGCTATCTTGAAATTTGTCATTTTTGACATTTTTCATGATGACACTTTTCATTTTTGACATTTAGCATTGTGATATTTGTCATTTGACTTCTTTGACATTTGCCATCTTGAAATTTGTTATTTTTGACATTTTTCATGGTGACACTTTTCATTTTTGACATTTAGCATTGTGACATTTTTCATTTGACATCTTTGACATTTGCCATCTTGAAATTTGTCATTTTTGACATTTAGCATTGTGAAATTTGTCATTTGACATCTTTGACATTTGCCATCTTGAAATTTGTTATTTTTGACATTTTTCTTGGTGACACTTTTCATTTTTGACATTTAGCATTGTGACATTTGTCATTTGACATCTTTGACATTTGCCATCTTGAAATTTGTTATTTTTGACATTTTTCATGGTGACACTTTTCATTTTTGACATTTAGCATTGTGACATTTGTCATTTGACATCTTGGACATTTGCCATCTTGAAATTTGTCATTTTTGACATTTTGCATGGTGACACTTATTATTTTTGACATTTAGCATTATGACATTTGTCAGTTTTGATATTTGCCATCTTAAAATTTGTCATTTTTGACATTTTTCATGGTGACACTTTTCATTTTTGACATTTAGCATTGTGACATTTGTCATTTGACATCTTTGACATTTGCCATCTTGAAATTTGTTATTTTTGACATTTTTCATGGTGACACTTTTCATTTTTGACATTTAGCATTGTGACATTTGTCATTTGACATCTTTGACATTTGCTATCTTAAAATTTGTCATTTTTGACATTTTTCATGATGACACTTTTCATTTTTGACATTTAGCATTGTGATATTTGTCATTTGACTTCTTTGACATTTGCCATCTTGAAATTTGTTATTTTTGACATTTTTCATGGTGACACTTTTTATTTTTGACATTTAGCATTGTGACATTTTTCATTTGACATCTTTGACATTTGTCATCTTGAAATTTGTCATTTTTGACATTTAGCATTGTGACATTTGTCATTTGACATCTTGGACATTTTCCATCTTGAAATTTGTCATTTTTGACATTTTTCATGGTGACACTTATTATTTTTGAATTTAGCATTGTGACATTTGTCAGTTTTGACATTTGCCATCTTGAAATTTGTCATTTTTGACATTTTTCATGGTGACACTTTTCATTTTTGACTTTTAGCATTGTGACATTTGTCATTTGACATCTTTGACATTTGCCATCTTGAAATTTGTTATTTTTGACATTTTTCATGGTGACACTTTTCATTTTTGACATTTAGCATTGTGACATTTGTCATTTGACATCTTTGACATTTGCCGTCTTGAAATTTGTCATTTTTGACATTTTTCATGGTGACACTTTTCATTTTTGACATTTAGCATTGTGACATTTGTCATTTGACATCTTTGACATTTGCCATCTTGAAATTTGTTATTTTTGACATTTTTCATGGTGACACTTTTCATTTTTGACATTTAGCATTGTGACATTTGTCATTTGACATCTTGGACATTTGCCATCTTGAAATTTGTCATTTTTGACATTTTTCATGGTGACACTTATCATTTTTGACATTTAGCATTGTGACATTTGTCAGTTTTGACATCTTTGACATTTGCCATCTTGAAATTTGTTATTTTTGACATTTTTTATGGTGACACTTTTCATTTTTGACATTTAGCATTGTGACATTTGTCATTTGACATCTTTGACATTTGCTATCTTAAAATTTGTCATTTTTGACATTTTTTATGGTGACACTCTTCATTTTTGACATTTAGCATTGTGACATTTGTCATTTGACATCTTTGACATTTGCCATCTTGAAATTTGTCATTTTTGACATTTAGCATTGTGACATTTGTCATTTGACATCTTGGACATTTGCCATCTTGAAATTTGTTATTTTTGACATTTTTCACGGTGACACTTATCATTTTTGACATTTAGCATTGTGAAATTTGTCATTTGACATCTTTGACATTTGCCATCTTGAAATTTGTTATTTTTGACATTTTTCTTGGTGACACTTTTCATTTTTGACATTTAGCTTTGTGACATTTGTCATTTGACATCTTTGACATTTGCCATCTTGAAATTTGTCATTTTTGACATTTAGCATTGTGACATTTGTCATTTGACATCTTGGACATTTGCCATCTTGAAATTTTTCATTTTTGACATTTTTCATGGTGACACTTATCATTTTTGACATTTAGCATTGTGACATTTGTCAGTTTTGACATTTGCCATCTTGAAATTTGTCATTTGTGACATTTTTCATGGTGACACTTTTCATTTTTGACATTTAGCATTGTGACATTTGTCATTTGACATCTTTGACATTTGCCATCTTGAAATTTGTTATTTTTGACATTTTTCATGGTGACACTTTTCATTTTTGACATTTAGCATTGTGACATTTGTCATTTGACATCTTTGACATTTGCCATCTTGAAATTTGTCATTTTTGACATTTTTCATGGTGACACTTTTCATTTTTGACATTTAGCATTGTGACATTTGTCATTTGACATCTTTGACATTTGCCATCTTGAAATTTGTCATTTTTGACATTTAGCATTGTGACATTTGTCATTTGACATCTTGGACATTTGCCATCTTGAAATTTGTCATTTTTGACATTTTTCATGGTTACACTTATCATTTTTGACATTTAGCATTATGACATTTGTCAGTTTTGACATTTGCCATTTTAAAATTTGTCATTTTTGACATTTTTCATGGTGACACTTTTCATTTTTGACATTTAGCATTGTGACATTTGTCATTTGACATCTTTGACATTTGCCATTTTGAAATTTGTCATTTTTGACATTTTTTATGGTGACACTTTTCATTTTTGACATTTAGCATTGTGACATTTGTCATTTGACATCTTTGACATTTGCCATCTTGAAATTTGTCATTTTTGACATTTAGCATTGTGACATTTGTCATTTGACATCTTGGACATTTGCCATCTTGAAATTTGTTATTTTTGACATTTTTCATGGTGACACTTATCATTTTTGACATTTAGCATTGTGAAATTTGTCATTTGACATCTTTGACATTTGCCATCTTGAAATTTGTTATTTTTGACATTTTTCTTGGTGACACTATTCATTTTTGACATTTAGCTTTGTGACATTTGTCATTTGACATCTTTGACATTTGCAATCTTGAAATTTGTCATTTTTGACATTTAGCATTGTGACATTTGTCATTTGACATCTTGGACATTTGCCATCTTGAAATTTGTCATTTTTGACATTTTTCATGGTGACACTTATCATTTTTGACATTTAGCATTGTGACATTTGTCAGTTTTGACATTTGCCATCTTGAAATTTGTCATTTTTGACATTTTTCATGGTGACACTTTTCATTTTTGACATTTAGCATTGTGACATTTGTCATTTGACATCTTTGACATTTGCCATCTTGAAATTTGTTATTTTTGACATTTTTCATGGTGACACTTTTCATTTTTGACATTTAGCATTGTGACATTTGTCATTTGACATCTTTGACATTTGCCATCTTGAAATTTGTCATTTTTGACATTTTTCATGGTGACACTTTTCATTTTTGACATTTAGCATTGTGACATTTGTCATTTGACATCTTTGACATTTGCCATCTTGAAATTTGTCATTTTTGACATTTAGCATTGTGACATTTGTCATTTGACATCTTGGACATTTGCCATCTTGAAATTTGTCATTTTTGACATTTTTCATGGTGACACTTATCATTTTTGACATTTAGCATTATGACATTTGTCAGTTTTGACATTTGCCATTTTAAAATTTGTCATTTTTGACATTTTTCATGGTGACACTTTTCATTTTTGACATTTAGCATTGTGACATTTGTCATTTGACATCTTTGACATTTGCCATCTTGAAATTTGTTATTTTTGACATTTTTCATGGTGACACTTTTCATTTTTGACATTTAGCATTGTGACATTTGTCATTTGACCTCTTTGACATTTGCCATCTTGAAATTTGTCATTTTTGACATTTTTCATGGTGACACTTTTCATTTTTGACATTTAGCATTGTGACATTTGTCATTTGACATCTTTGACATTTGCCATCTTGAAATTTGTTATTTTTGACATTTTTCATGGTGACACTTTTTATTTTTGACATTTAGCATTGTGACATTTGTCATTTGACATCTTTGACATTTGCTATCTTAAAATTTGTCATTTTTGACATTTTTCATGATGACACTTTTCATTTTTGACATTTAGCATTGTGATATTTGTCATTTGACTTCTTTGACATTTGCCATCTTGAAATTTGTTATTTTTGAAATTTTTCATGGTGACACTTTTCATTTTTGACATTTAGCATTGTGACATTTTTCATTTGACATCTTTGACATTTGTCATCTTGAAATTTGTCATTTTTGACATTTAGCATTGTGACATTTGTCATTTGACATCTTGGACATTTTCCATCTTGAAATTTGTCATTTTTGACATTTTTCATGGTGACACTTATTATTTTTGAATTTAGCATTGTGACATTTGTCAGTTTTGACATTTGCCATCTTGAAATTTGTCATTTTTGACATTTTTCATGGTGACACTTTTCATTTTTGACTTTTAGCATTGTGACATTTGTCATTTGACATCTTTGACATTTGCCATCTTGAAATTTGTTATTTTTGACATTTTTCATGGTGACACTTTTCATTTTTGACATTTAGCATTGTGACATTTGTCATTTGACATCTTTGACATTTGCCGTCTTGAAATTTGTCATTTTTGACATTTTTCATGGTGACACTTTTCATTTTTGACATTTAGCATTGTGACATTTGTCATTTGACATCTTTGACATTTGCCATCTTGAAATTTGTTATTTTTGACATTTTTCATGGTGACACTTTTCATTTTTGACATTTAGCATTGTGACATTTGTCATTTGACATCTTGGACATTTGCCATCTTGAAATTTGTCATTTTTGACATTTTTCATGGTGACACTTATCATTTTTGACATTTAGCATTGTGACATTTGTCAGTTTTGACATCTTTGACATTTGCCATCTTGAAATTTGTTATTTTTGACATTTTTTATGGTGACACTTTTCATTTTTGACATTTAGCATTGTGACATTTGTCATTTGACATCTTTGACATTTGCCATCTTAAAATTTGTCATTTTTGACATTTTTTATGGTGACACTCTTCATTTTTGACATTTAGCATTGTGACATTTGTCATTTGACATCTTTGACATTTGCCATCTTGAAATTTGTCATTTTTGACATTTAGCATTGTGACATTTGTCATTTGACATCTTGGACATTTGCCATCTTGAAATTTGTTATTTTTGACATTTTTCATGGTGACACTTATCATTTTTGACATTTAGCATTGTGAAATTTGTCATTTGACATCTTTGACATTTGCCATCTTGAAATTTGTTATTTTTGACATTTTTCTTGGTGACACTTTTCATTTTTGACATTTAGCTTTGTGACATTTGTCATTTGACATCTTTGACATTTGCCATCTTGAAATTTGTCATTTTTGACATTTAGCATTGTGACATTTGTCATTTGACATCTTGGACATTTGCCATCTTGAAATTTTTCATTTTTGACATTTTTCATGGTGACACTTATCATTTTTGACATTTAGCATTGTGACATTTGTCAGTTTTGACACTTGCCATCTTGAAATTTGTCATTTTTGACATTTTTCATGGTGACACTTTTCATTTTTGACATTTAGCATTGTGACATTTGTCATTTGACATCTTTGACATTTGCCATCTTGAAATTTGTTATTTTTGACATTTTTCATGGTGACACTTTTCATTTTTGACATTTAGCATTGTGACATTTGTCATTTGACATCTTTGACATTTGCCATCTTGAAATTTGTCATTTTTGACATTTTTCATGGTGACACTTTTCATTTTTGACATTTAGCATTGTGACATTTGTCATTTGACATCTTTGACATTTGCCATCTTGAAATTTGTCATTTTTGACATTTAGCATTGTGACATTTGTCATTTGACATCTTGGACATTTGCCATCTTGAAATTTGTCATTTTTGACATTTTTCATGGTTACACTTATCATTTTTGACATTTAGCATTATGACATTTGTCAGTTTTGACATTTGCCATTTTAAAATTTGTCATTTTTGACATTTTTCATAGTGACACTTTTCATTTTTGACATTTAGCATTGTGACATTTGTCATTTGACATCTTTGACATTTGCCATCTTGAAATTTGTCATTTTTGACATTTTTTATGGTGACACTTTTCATTTTTGACATTTAGCATTGTGACATTTGTCATTTGACATCTTTGACATTTGCCATCTTGAAATTTGTCATTTTTGACATTTAGCATTGTGACATTTGTCATTTGACATCTTGGACATTTGCTATCTTGAAATTTGTTATTTTTTACATTTTTCATGGTGACACTTATCATTTTTGACATTTAGCATTGTGAAATTTGTCATTTGACATCTTTGACATTTGCCATCTTGAAATTTGTTATTTTTGACATTTTTCTTGGTGACACTTTTCATTTTTGACATTTAGCTTTGTGACATTTGTCATTTGACATCTTTGACATTTGCAATCTTGAAATTTGTCATTTTTGACATTTAGCATTGTGACATTTGTCATTTGACATCTTGGACATTTGCCATCTTGAAATTTGTCATTTTTGACATTTTTCATGGTGACACTTATCATTTTTGACATTTAGCATTGTGACATTTGTCAGTTTTGACATTTGCCATCTTGAAATTTGTCATTTTTGACATTTTTCATGGTGACACTTTTCATTTTTGACATTTAGCATTGTGACATTCGTCATTTGACATCTTTGACATTTGCCATCTTAAAATTTGTTATTTTTGACATTTTTCATGGTGACACTTTTCATTTTTGACATTTAGCATTGTGACATTTGTCATTTGACATCTTTGACATTTGCCATCTTGAAATTTGTCATTTTTGACATTTTTCATGGTGACACTTTTCATTTTTGACATTTAGCATTGTGACATTTGTCATTTGACATCTTTGACATTTGCCATCTTGAAATTTGTCATTTTTGACATTTAGCATTGTGACATTTGTCATTTGACATCTTGGACATTTGCCATCTTGAAATTTGTCATTTTTGACATTTTTCATGGTGACACTTATCATTTTTGACATTTAGCATTGTGACATTTGTCAGTTTTGACATTTGCCATCTTGAAATTTGTCATTTTTGACATTTTTCATGGTGACACTTTTCATTTTTGACATTTAGCATTGTGACATTTGTCATTTGACATCTTTGACATTTGCCATCTTGAAATTTGTTATTTTTGACATTTTTCATGGTGACACTTTTCATTTTTGACATTTAGCATTGTGACATTTGTCATTTGACATCTTTGACATTTGCCATCTTGAAATTTGTCATTTTTGACATTTTTCATGGTGACACTTTTCATTTTTGACATTTAGCATTGTGACATTTGTCATTTGACATCTTTGACATTTGCCATCTTGAAATTTGTCATTTTTGACATTTAGCATTGTGACATTTGTCATTTGACATCTTGGACATTTGCCATCTTGAAATTTGTCATTTTTGACATTTTTCATGGTGACACTTATCATTTTTGACATTTAGCATTATGACATTTGTCAGTTTTGACATTTGCCATTTTAAAATTTGTCATTTTTGACATTTTTCATGGTGACACTTTTCATTTTTGACATTTAGCATTGTGACATTTGTCATTTGACATCTTTGACATTTGCCATCTTGAAATTTGTTATTTTTGACATTTTTCATGGTGACACTTTTCATTTTTGACATTTAGCATTGTGACATTTGTCATTTGACCTCTTTGACATTTGCCATCTTGAAATTTGTCATTTTTGACATTTTTCATGGTGACACTTTAATTGGTGACACTTTTCATTTTTGACATTTAGCATTGTGACATTTGTCATTTGACATCTTTGACATTTGCCATCTTGAAATTTGTTATTTTTGACATTTTTCATGGTGACACTTTTTATTTTTGACATTTAGCATTGTGACATTTGTCATTTACATCTTTGACATTTGCCATCTTGAAATTTGTCATTTTTGACATTTTTCATGATGACACTTTTCATTTTTGACATTTAGCATTGTGATATTTGTCATTTGACATCTTTGACATTTGCCATCTTGAAATTTGTTATTTTTGACATTTTTCATGGTGACACTTTTCATTTTTGACATTTAGCATTGTGACATTTTTCATTTGACATCTTTGACATTTGCCATCTTTGACATTTGCCATCTTGAAATTGGTCATTTTTGACATTTAGCATTGTGACATTAGTCATTTGACATCTTGGACATTTGCCATCTTGAAATTTGTCATTTTTGACATTTTTCAGGGTGACACTTATTATTTTTGACATTTAGCATTGTGACATTTGTCAGTTTTGACATTTGCCATCTTGAAATTTGTCATTTTTGACATTTTTCATGGTGACACTTTTCATTTTTGACTTTTAGCATTGTGACATTTGTCATTTGACATCTTTGACATTTGCCATCTTGAAATTTGTTATTTTTGACATTTTTTATGGTGACACTTTTCATTTTTGACATTTACCATTGTGACATTTGTCATTTGACATCTTTGACATTTGCCATCTTGAAATTTGTCATTTTTGACATTTTTCATGGTGACACTTTTCATTTTTGACATTTAGCATTGTGACATTTGTCATTTGACATCTTTGACATTTGCCATCTTGAAATTTGTCATTTTTGACATTAAGCATTGTGACATTTGTCATTTGACATCGTGGACATTTGCCATCTTGAAATTTGTCATTTTTGACATTTTTCATGGTGACACTTATCATTTTTGACATTTAGCATTATGACATTTGTCAGTTTTGACATTTGCCATCTTAAAATTTGTCATTTTTGACATTTTTCATGGTGACACTTTTCATTTTTGACATTTAGCATTGTGACATTTGTCATTTGACATCTTTAACATTTGCCATCTTGAAATTTGTTATTTTTGACATTTTTCATGGTGACACTTTTCATTTTTGACATTTAGCATTGTGACATTTGTCATTTGACATCTTGGACATTTGCCATCTTGAAATTTGTCATTTTTGACATTTTTCATGGTGACACTTATCATTTTTGACATTTAGCATTATGACATTTGTCAGTTTTGACATTTGCCATCTTAAAATTTGTCATTTTTGACATTTTTCATGGTAACACTTTTCATTTTTGACATTTAGCATTGTGACATTTGTCATTTGACATCTTTGACATTTGCCATCTTGAAATTTGTTATTTTTGACATTTTTCATGGTGACACTTTTCATTTTTGACATTTAGCATTGTGACATTTGTCATTTGACATCTTTGACATTTGCCATCTTGAAATTTGTCATTTTTGACATTTAGCATTGTGACATTTGTCATTTGACATCTTGGACATTCGCCATCTTGAAATTTGTCATTTTTGACATTTTTCATGGTGACACTTATCATTTTGGACAATTAGCATTATGACATTTGTCAGTTTTGACATTTGCCATTTTAAAATTTGTCATTTTTGACATTTTTCATGGTGACACTTTTCATTTTTGACATTTAGCATTGTGACATTTGTCATTTGACATCTTTGACATTTGCCATCTTGAAATTTGTTATTTTTGACATTTTTCATGGTGACACTTTTCATTTTTGACATTTAGCATTGTGACATTTGTCATTTGACCTCTTTGACATTTGCCATCTTGAAATTTGTCATTTTTGACATTTTTCATGGTGACACTTTTCATTTTTGACATTTAGCATTGTGACATTTGTCATTTGACATCTTTGACATTTGCCATCTTGAAATTTGTTATTTTTGACATTTTTCATGGTGACACTTTTCATTTTTGACATTTAGCATTGTGACATTTGTCATTTGACATCTTTGACATTTGCCATCTTGAAATTTGTCATTTTTGACATTTTTCATGATGACACTTTTCATTTTTGACATTTAGCATTGTGATATTTGTCATTTGACATCTTTGACATTTGCCATCTTGAAATTTGTTATTTTTGACATTTCTCATGGTGACACTTTTCATTTTTGACATTTAGCATTGTGACATTTTTCATTTGACATCTTTGACATTTGCCATCTTTGACATTTGCCATCTTTGACATTTGCCATCTTGAAATTTGTCATTTTTGACATTTAGCATTGTGACATTTGTCACTTGACATCTTGGACATTTGCCATCTTGAAATTTGTCATTTTTGACATTTTTCATGGTGACACTTATTATTTTTGACATTTAGCATTGTGACATTTGTCAGTTTTGACATTTGCCATCTTGAAATTTGTCATTTTTGACATTTTTCATGGTGACACTTTTCATTTTTGACTTTTAGCATTGTGACATTTGTCATTTGACATCTTTGACATTTGCCATCTTGAAATTTGTTATTTTTGACATTTTATGGTGACACTTTTCATTTTTGACATTTAGCATTGTGACAATTGTCATTTGACATCTTTGACATTTGCCATCTTGAAATTTGTCATTTTTGACATTTTTCATGGTGACACTTTTCATTTTTGACATTTAGCATTGTGACATTTGACATCTTTGACATTTGCCATCTTGAAATTTGTCATTTTTGACATTTTTCATGGTGACACTTTTCATTTTTGACATTTAGCATTGTGACATTTGTCCTTTGACATCTTTGACATTTGCCATCTTGAAATTTGTCATTATTGACATTTTTCATGGGGACACTTTTCATTTTTGACATTTAGCATTGTTACATTTGTCATTTGACATCTTTGACATTTGCCATCTTGAAATTTGTCATTTTTGACATTTTTCATGGTGACACTTTTCATTTTTGACATTTAGCATTGTGACATTTGTCATTTGACATCTTTGACATTTGCCATCTTGAAATTTGTCATTTTTGACATTTTTCACGTTGACACTTTTCATTTTTGACATTTAGCATTGTGACATTTGTCATTTGACATTTTAGACATTTGCCATCTTTAAATTTGTCATTTTTGACACTTTTTATTTTTGACATTTAGCATTGTGACATTTGTCATTTGACATCTTTGACATTTGCCATTTTGAAATTTGTCATTTTTGACATTTAGCATTGTGACATTTGTCATCTTTGATATTTGCCATCTTGAAATTTGTCATTTTTGACATTTTTCATGGTGACACTTTTCATTTTTGACATTTAGCATTGTGACATTTGTCCTTTGACATCTTTGACATTTGCCATCTTGAAATTTGTCATTATTGACATTTTTCATGGGGACACTTTTCATTTTTGACATTTAGCATTGTTACATTTGTCATTTGACATCTTTGACATTTGCCATCTTGAAATTTGTCATTTTTGACATTTTTCATGGTGACACTTTTCATTTTTGACATTTAGCATTGTGACATTTGTCATTTGACATCTTTGACATTTGCCATCTTGAAATTTGTCATTTTTGACATTTTTCACGGTGACACTTTTCATTTTTGGCATTTAGCATTGTGACATTTGTCATTTGACATTTTAGACATTTGCCATCTTTAAATTTGTCATTTTTGACACTTTTTATTTTTGACATTTAGCATTGTGACATTTGTCATTTGACATCTTTGACATTTGCCATCTTGAAATTTGTCATTTTTGACATTTTTCATGGTGACACTTTTCATTTTTGACATTTAGCATTGTGACATTTGTCATTTGACATCTTTGACATTTGCCATCTTGAAATTTGTCATTTTTGACATTTTTCACGGTGACACTTTTCATTTTTGACATTTAGCATTGTGACATTTGTCATTTGACATCTTAGACATTTGCCATCTTTAAATTTGTCATTTTTGACACTTTTTATTTTTGACATTTAGCATTGTGACATTTGTCATTTGACATCTTGGACATTTGCCATTTTGAAATTTGTCATTATTGACATTTTTCATGGGGACACTTTTCATTTTTGACATTTAGCATTGTGACATTTGTCATTTAACATCTTTGACATTTGCCATCTTGAAATTTGTCATTTTTGACATTTTTCATGGTGACACTTTTCATTTTTGACATTTAGCATTGTGACATTTGTCATTTGACATCTTTGACATTTGCCATCTTGAAATTTGTCATTTTTGACATTTTTCACGGTGACACTTTTCATTTTTGACATTTAGCATTGTGACATTTGTCATTTGACATCTTAGACATTTGCCATCTTCAAATTTGTCATTTTTGACACTTTTTATTTTTGACATTTAGCATTGTGACATTTGTCATTTGACATCTTTGACATTTGCCATCTTGAAATTTGTCATTTTTGACATTTTTCATGGTGACACTTTTCATTTTTGACATTTAGCATTGTGACATTTGTCATTTGACATCTTGGACATTTGCCATCTTGAAATTTGTCATTTTTGACATTTTTCATGGTGACACTTTTCATTTTTGACATTTAGTATTGTGACATTTGTCATTTGACATCTTTGACATTTGCCATCTTGAAATTTGTTATTTTTGACATTTAGCATTGTGACATTTGTCATTTGACATCTTGGACATTTGCCATCTTGAAATTTGTCATTTTTGACATTTTTCATGGTGACACTTATCATTTTTGACATTTAGCATTGTGACATTTGTCAGTTTTGACATTTGCCATCTTGAAATTTGTCATTTTTGACATTTTTCGTGGTGACACTTTATATTTTTGACATTTAGGATTGTGACATTTGTCATTTGACATCTTTGACATTTGCCATCTTGAAATTTGTTATTTTTGACATTTTTCATGGTGACACTTTTCATTTTTGACATTTAGCATTGTGACATTTGTCATTTGACATCTTTGACATTTTCCATCTTGAAATTTGTCATTTTTGACATTTTTCATGGTGACACTTTTCATTTTTGACATTTAGCATTGTGACATTTGTTATTTGACATCTTTGACATTTGCCATCTTGAAATTTGTTATTTTTGACATTTTTCATGGTGACACTTTTCATTTTTGACATTTAGCATTGTGACATTTGTCATTTGACATCTTTGACATTTGCCATCTTGAAATTTGTCATTTTTGACATTTTTCATGGTGAGACTTTTCATTTTTGACATTTAGCATTGTGACATTTGTCATTTGACATCTTTGACATTTGCTATCTTAAAATTTGTCATTTTTGACATTTAGCATTGTGACATTTGTCATTTGACATCTTTGATATTTGCCATCTTGAAATTTGTCATTTTTGACATTTAGCATTGTGACATTTGTCATTTGACATCTTGGACATTTGCCATCTTGAAATTTGTCATTTTTGACATTTTTCATGGTGACACTTATCATTTTTGACATTTAGCATTGTGACATTTGTCATTTGACATCTTTGATATTTGCCATCTTGAAATTTGTCATTTTTGACATTTTTCATGGTGACACTTTTCATTTTTGACATTTAGCATTGTGACATTTGTCATTTGACATCTTTGACATTTGCCATCTTGAAATTTGTCATTTTTGACATTTTTCATGGTGACACTTTTCATTTTTGACATTTAGCATTGTGACAGTTGTCATTTGACATTTGCCATCTTAAAATTTGTCATTTTTGACATTTAGCATTGTGACATTTGTCATTTGACATCTTTGACATTTGCCATCTTGAAATTTGTTATTTTTGACATTTTTCATGGTGACACTTTTCATTTTTGACATTTAGCATTGTGACATTTGTCATTTGACATCTTTGACATTTGCCATCTTGAAATTTGTCATTTTTGACATTTTTCATGGTGACACTTTTCATTTTTGACATTTAGCATTGTGACATTTGTCATATTCGACATCTTTGACATTTGCCATCTTGAAATTTGTCATTATTGACATTTTTCATGGGGACACTTTTCATTTTTGACATTTAGCATTGTGACATTTGTCATTTGACATCTTTGACATTTGCCATCTTGAAATTTGTCATTTTTGACATTTTTCATGGTGACACTTTTCATTTTTGACATTTAGCATTGTGACATTTGTCATTTGACATCTTTGACATTTGCCATCTTGAAATTTGTCATTTTTGACATTTTTCACGGTGACACTTTTCATTTTTGACATTTAGCATTGTGACATTTGTCATTTGACATCTTAGACATTTGCCATCTTCAAATTTGTCATTTTTGACACTTTTTATTTTTGACATTTAGCATTGTGACATTTGTCATTTGACATCTTTGACATTTGCCATCTTGAAATTTGTCATTTTTGACATTTTTCATGGTGACACTTTTCATTTTTGACATTTAGCATTGTGACATTTGTCATTTGACATCTTGGACATTTGCCATCTTGAAATTTGTCATTTTTGACATTTTTCATGGTGACACTTATCATTTGTGACATTAAGCATTGTGACATTTGTCATTTGACATCTTTGACATTTGCCATCTTGAAATTTGTCATTTTTGACATTTTTCATGGTGACACTTTTCATTTTTGACATTTAGTATTGTGACATTTGTCATTTGACATCTTTGACATTTGCCATCTTGAAATTTGTCATTTTTGACATTTAGCATTGTGACATTTGTCATTTGACATCTTGGACATTTGCCATCTTGAAATTTGTCATTTTTGACATTTTTTATGGTGACACTTATCATTTTTGACATTTAGCATTGTGACATTTGTCAGTTTTGACATTTGCCATCTTGAAATTTGTCATTTTTGACATTTTTCATGGTGACACTTTTCATTTTTGACATTTAGCATTGTGACATTTGTCATTTGACATCTTTGACATTTGCCATCTTGAAATTTGTTATTTTTAACATTTTTCATGGTAACACTTTTCATTTTTGACATTTAGCATTGTGACATTTGTCATATGACATCTTTGACATTTGCCATCTTGAAATTTGTCATTTTTGACATTTTTCATGGTGACACTTTTCATTTTTGACATTTGGCATTGTGACATTTGTCATTTGACATCTTTGACATTTGCCATCTTGAAATTTGTTATTTTTGACATTTTTCATGGTGACACTTTTCATTTTTGACATTTAGCATTGTGACATTTGTCATTTGACATCTTTGACATTTGCCATCTTGAAATTTTTCATTTTTGACATTTTTCATGGTGACACTTTTCATTTTTGACATTTAGCATTGTGACATTTGTCATTTGACATCTTTGACATTTGCCATCTTGAAATTTGTCATTTTTGACATTTAGCATTGTGACATTTGTCATTTGACATCTTTGATATTTGCAATCTTGAAATTTGTCATTTTTGACATTTTTCATGGTGACACTTTTCATTTTTGACATTTAGCATTGTGACATTTGTCATTTGACATCTTTGACATTTGCCATCTTGAAATTTGTCATTTTTAACATTTTTCATGGTGACACTTTTCATTTTAGACATTTAGCATTGTGACATTTGTCATTTGACATCTTTGACATTTGCCATCTTGAAATTTGTCATTTTTGACATTTAGCATTGGGACATTTGTCATTTGACATCTTGGACATTTGCCATCTTAAAATTTGTCATTTTTAACATTTTTCATGGTGACACTTATCATTTTTGACATTTAGCATTGTGACATTTGTCAGTTTTGACATCTTTGACATTTGCCATCTTGAAATTTGTTATTTTTGATATTTTTCATGGTGACACTTTTCATTTTTGACATTTAGCATTGTGACATTTGTCATTTGACATCTTTGACATTTGCCATCTTGAAATTTGTCATTTTTGACATTTTTCATGGTGACACTTTTCATTTTTGACATTTAGCATTGTGACATTTGTCATTTGACATTTTTGACATTTGCCATCTTGAAATTTGTCATTTTTGACATTTAGCATTGTGACATTTGTCATTTGACATCTTGGACATTTGCCATCTTAAAAATTTGTCATTTTTGACATTTTTTATGGTGACACTTATCATTTTTGACATTTAGCATTGTGACATTTGTCAGTTTTGACATTTGCCATCTTGAAATTTGTCATTTTTGACATTTTTCATGGTAACACTTTTCATTTTTGACATTTAGCATTGTGACATTTGTCATTTGACATCTTTGACATTTGCCATCTTGAAATTTGTTATTTTTGACATTTTTCATGGTGACACTTTTCATTTTTAACATTTAGCATTGTGACATTTGTCATTTGACATCTTTGACATTTGCCATCTTGAAATTTGTCATTTTTGACATTTTTCATGGTGACACTTTTCATTTTTGACATTTAGCATTGTGACATTTGTCATTTGACATCTTTGACATTTGCCATCTTGAAATTTGTCATTTTTGACATTTTTCATGGTGACACTTTTCATTTTTGACATTTAGCATTGTGACATTTGTCATTTGACATCTTTGACATTTGCCATCTTGAAATTTGTCATTTTTGACATTTAGCATTGTGACATTTGTCATTTGACATCTTTGATATTTGCCATCTTGAAATTTGTCATTTTTGACATTTTTCATGGCGACACTTTTCATTTTTGACATTTAGCATTGTGACATTTGTCATTTGACATCTTTGACATTTGCCATCTTGAAATTTGTCATTTTTGACATTTTTCATGGTGACACTTTTCATTTTTGACATTTATCATTGTGACATTTGTCATATTCGACATCTTTGACATTTGCCATCTTGAAATTTGTCATTTTTGACATTTTTCATGGTGACACTTTTCATTTTTGACATTTAGCATTGTGACATTTGTCATTTGACATCTTTGACATTTGTCATCTTGAAATTTGTCATTATTGACATTTTTCATGGGGACACTTTTTATTTTTGACATTTAGCATTGTGACATTTGTCATTTGACATCTGTGACATTTGCCATCCTGAAATTTGTCATTTTTGACATTTTACGGTGACACTTTGCATTTTTGACATTTAGCATTGTGACATTTGTCATTTGACATCTTAGACATTTGCCATCTTAAAATTTGTCATTTTTGACACTTTTCATTTTTGACATTTAGCATTGTGACATTTGTCATTTGACATCTTTGACATTTGCCATCTTGAAATTTGTCATTTTTGACATTTTTCATGGTGACACTTTTTATTTTTGACATTTAGCATTGTGACATTTGTCATTTGACATCTTGGACATTTGCCATCTTGAAATTTGTCATTTTTGACATTTTTCATGGTGACACTTATCATTTTTGACATTTAGCTTTGTGACATTTGTCAGTTTTGACATTTGCCATCTTGAAATTTGTCATTTTTGACATTTTTCATAGTGACACTTTTCATTTTTGACATTTAGCATTGTGACATTTGTCATTTGACATCTTTGACATTTGCCATCTTGAAATTTGTCATTTTTGACATTTTTCATGGTGACACTTTTCATTTTTGACATTTAGCATTGTGACATTTGTCATTTGACATCTTTGACATTTGCCATCTTGAAATTTGTCATTTTTGACATTTTTCATGGTGACACTTTTCATTTTTGACATTTAGCATTGTGACATTTGTCATTTGACATCTTTGACATTTGCCATCTTGAAATTTGTCATTTTTGACATTTTTCATGGTGACATTTTTCATTTTTGACATTTAGCATTGTGACATTTGTCATTTGACATCTTTGACATTTGCCATCTTGAAATTTGTTATTTTTGACATTTTTCATGGTGACACTTTTCATTTTTGACATTTAGCATTGTGACATTTGTCATTTGACATCTTTGACATTTGCCATCTTGAAATTTGTCATTTTTGACATTTTTCATGGTGACACTTTTCATTTTTGACATTTATCTTTGTGACATTTGTCATTTGACATCTTTGACATTTGCCATCTTGAAATTTGTCATTTTTGACATTTAGCATTGTGACATTTGTCATTTGACATCTTGGACATTTGCCATCTGGAAATTTGTCATTTTTGACATTTTTCATGGTGACACTTATCATTTTTGACATTTAGCATTGTGACATTTGTCAGTTTTGACATTTGCCATCTTGAAATTTGTCATTTTTGACATTTTTCGTGGTGACACTTTTCATTTTTGACATTTAGGATTGTGACATTTGTCATTTGACATCTTTGATATTTGCCATCTTGAAATTTGTTATTTTTGACATTTTTCATGGTGACACTTTTTATTTTTGACATTTAGCATTGTGACATTTGTCATTTGACATCTTTGACATTTTCCATCTTGAAATTTGTCATTTTTGACATTTTTCATGGTGACACTTTTCATTTTTGACATTTAGCATTGTGACATTTGTCATTTGACATCTTTGACATTTGCCATCTTGAAATTTGTTATTTTTGACATTTTTCATGGTGACACTTTTCATTTTTGACATTTAGCATTGTGACATTTGTCATTTGACATCTTTGACATTTGCCATCTTGAAATTTGTCATTTTTGACATTTTTCATGGTGAGACTTTTCATTTTTGACATTTAGCATTGTGACATTTGTCATTTGACATCTTTGACATTTGCTATCTTAAAATTTGTCATTTTTGACATTTAGCATTGTGACATTTGTCATTTGACATCTTTGATATTTGCCATCTTGAAATTTGTCATTTTTGACATTTAGCATTGTGACATTTGTCATTTGACATCTTGGACATTTGCCATCTTGAAATTTGTCATTTTTGACATTTTTCATGGTGACACTTATCATTTTTGACATTTAGCATTGTGACATTTGTCATTTGACATCTTTGATATTTGCCATCTTGAAATTTGTCATTTTTGACATTTTTCATGGTGACACTTTTCATTTTTGACATTTAGCATTGTGACATTTGTCATTTGACATCTTTGACATTTGCCATCTTGAAATTTGTCATTTTTGACATTTTTCATGGTGACACTTTTCATTTTTTTGACATTTAGCATTGTGACATTTGTCATTTGACATCTTTGACATTTGTCATCTTGAAATTTGTCATTTTTGACATTTAGCATTGTGACATTTGTCATTTGACATCTTGGACATTTGCCATCTTGAAATTTGTCATTTTTGACATTTTTCATGGTGACACTTATCATTTTTGACATTTAGCATTGTGACATTTGTCATTTGACATCTTTGACATTTGCCATCTTGAAATTTGTCATTTTTGACATTTAGCATTGTGACATTTGTCATTTGACATCTTTGACATTTGCCATCTTGAAATTTGTTATTTTTGACATTTTTCATGGTGACACTTTTCATTTTTGACATTTAGCATTGTGACATTTGTCATTTGACATCTTTGACATTTGCCATCTTGAAATTTGTCATTTTTGACATTTTTCATTGTGACACTTTTCATTTTTGACATTTAGCATTGTGACATTTGTCATTTGACATCTTTGACATTTGCCATCTTGAAATTTGTCATTTTTGACATTTAGCATTGTGACATTTGTCATTTGACATCTTTGATATTTGCCATCTTGAAATTTGTCATTTTTGACATTTTTCATGGTGACACTTTTCATTTTTGACATTTAGCATTGTGACATTTGTCATTTGACATCTTTGACATTTGCCATCTTGAAATTTGTCATTTTTGACATTTTTCATGGTGACACTTTTCATTTTTGACATTTAGCATTGTGACATTTGTCATATTCGACATCTTTGACATTTGCCATCTTGAAATTTGTCATTTTTGACATTTTTCATGGTGACACTTTTCATTTTTGACATTTAGCATTGTGACATTTGTCCTTTGACATCTTTGACATTTGCCATCTTGAAATTTGTCATTATTGACATTTTTCATGGGGACACTTTTCATTTTTGACATTTGGCATTGTGACATTTGTCATTTGACATCTTTGACATTTGCCATCTTGAAATTTGTCATTTTTGACATTTTTCATGGTGACACTTTTCATTTTTGACATGTAGCATTGTGACATTTGTCATTTGACATCTTTGACATTTGCCATCTTGAAATTTGTCATTTTTGACATTTTTCACGGTGACACTTTTCATTTTTGACATTTAGCATTGTGACATTTGTCATTTGACATCTTAGACATTTGCCATCTTCAAATTTGTCATTTTTGACACTTTTTATTTTTGACATTTAGCATTGTGACATTTGTCATTTGACATCTTTGACATTTGCTATCTTGAAATTTGTCATTTTTGACATTTTTCATGGTGACACTTTTCATTTTTGACATTTAGCATTGTGACATTTGTCATTTGACATCTTGGACATTTGCCATCTTGAAATTTGTCATTTTTGACATTTTTCATGGTGACACTTATCATTTGTGACATTAAGCATTGTGACATTTGTCATTTGACATGTTTGACATTTGCCATCTTGAAATTTGTCATTTTTGACATTTTTCATGTTGACACTTTTCATTTTTGACATTTAGTATTGTGACATTTGTCATTTGACATCTTTTACATTTGCCATCTTGAAATTTGTTATTTTTGACATTTAGCATTGTGACATTTGTCATTTGACATCTTGGACATTTGCCATCTTGAAATTTGTCATTTTTGACATTTTTCATGGTGACACTTATCATTTTTGACATTTAGCATTGTGACATTTGTCAGTTTTGACATTTGCTATCTTGAAATTTGTCATTTTTGACATTTTTCGTGGTGACACTTTTCATTTTTGACATTTAGGATTGTGACATTTGTCATTTGACATCTTTGACATTTGCCATCTTGAAATTTGTTATTTTTGACATTTTTCATGGTGACACTTTTCATTTTTGACATTTAGCATTGTGACATTTGTCATTTGACATCTTTGACATTTTCCATCTTAAAATTTGTCATTTTTGACATTTTTCATGGTGACACTTTTCATTTTTGACATTTAGCATTGTGACATTTGTCATTTGACATCTTTGACATTTGCCATCTTGAAATTTGTTATTTTTGACATTTTTCATGGTGACACTTTTCATTTTTGACATTTAGCATTGTGACATTTGTCATTTGACATCTTTGACATTTGCCATCGTGAAATTTGTCATTTTTGACATTTTTCATGGTGAGACTTTTCATTATTGACATTTAGCATTGTGACATTTGTCATTTGACATCTTTGACATTTGCTATCTTAAAATTTGTCATTTTTGACATTTAGCATTGTGACATTTGTCATTTGACATCTTTGATATTTGCCATCTTGAAATTTGTCATTTTTGACATTTAGCATTGTGACATTTGTCATTTGACATCTTGGACATTTGCCATCTTGAAATTTGTCATTTTTGACATTTTTCATGGTGACACTTATCATTTTTGACATTTAGCATTGTGACATTTGTCATTTGACATCTTTGATATTTGCCATCTTGAAATTTGTCATTTTTGACATTTTTCATGGTTACACTATTCATTTTTGACATTTAGCATTGTGACATTTGTCATTTGACATCTTTGACATTTGCCATCTTGAAATTTGTCATTTTTGACATTTTTCATGGTGACACTTTTCATTTTTGACATTTAGCATTGTGACATTTGTCATTTGACATCTTTGACATTTGCCATCTTGAAATTTGTCATTTTTGACATTTAGCATTGTGACATTTGTCATTTGACATCTTGGACATTTGCCATCTTAAAATTTGTCATTTTTGACATTTTTCATGGTGACACTTATCATTTTTGACATTTAGCATTGTGACATTTGTCATTTGACATCTTTGACATTTGCCATCTTGAAATTTGTCATTTTTGACATTTAGCATTGTGACATTTGTCATTTGACATCTTTGACATTTGCCATCTTGAAATTTGTTATTTTTGACATTTTTCATGGTGACACTTTTCATTTTTGACATTTAGCATTGTGACATTTGTCATTTGACATCTTTGACATTTGCCATCTTGAAATTTGTCATTTTTGACATTTTTCATGGTGACACTTTTCATTTTTGACATTTAGCATTGTGACATTTGTCATTTGACATCTTTGACATTTGCCATTTTGAAATTTGTCATTTTTGACATTTAGCATTGTGACATTTGTCATTTGACATCTTTGATATTTGCCATCTTGAAATTTGTCATTTTTGACATTTTTCATGGTGACACTTTTCATTTTTGACATTTAGCATTGTGACATTTGACATCTTTGACATTTGCCATCTTGAAATTTGTCATTTTTGACATTTTTCATGGTGACACTTTTCATTTTTGACATTTAGCATTGTGACATTTGTCCTTTGACATCTTTGACATTTGCCATCTTGAAATTTGTCATTATTGACATTTTTCATGGGGACACTTTTCATTTTTGACATTTAGCATTGTTACATTTGTCATTTGACATCTTTGACATTTGCCATCTTGAAATTTGTCATTTTTGACATTTTTCATGGTGACACTTTTCATTTTTGACATTTAGCATTGTGACATTTGTCATTTGACATCTTTGACATTTGCCATCTTGAAATTTGTCATTTTTGACATTTTTCACGGTGACACTTTTCATTTTTGACATTTAGCATTGTGACATTTGTCATTTGACATCTTAGACATTTGCCATCTTTAAATTTGTCATTTTTGACACTTTTTATTTTTGACATTTAGCATTGTGACATTTGTCATTTGACATCTTTGACATTTGCCATCTTGAAATTTGTCATTTTTGACATTTTTCATGGTGACACTTTTCATTTTTGACATTTAGCATTGTGACATTTGTCATTTGACATCTTGGACATTTGCCATCTTGAAATTTGTCATTATTGACATTTTTCATGGGGACACTTTTCATTTTTGACATTTAGCATTGTGACATTTGTCATTTGACATCTTTGACATTTGCCATCTTGAAATTTGTCATTTTTGACATTTTTCATGGTGACACTTTTCATTTTTGACATTTAGCATTGTGACATTTGTCATTTGACATCTTTGACATTTGCCATCTTGAAATTTGTCATTTTTGACATTTTTCACGGTGACACTTTTCATTTTTGACATTTAGCATTGTGACATTTGTCATTTGACATCTTAGACATTTGCCATCTTCAAATTTGTCATTTTTGACACTTTTTATTTTTGACATTTAGCATTGTGACATTTGTCATTTGACATCTTTGACATTTGCCATCTTGAAATTTGTCATTTTTGACATTTTTCATGGTGACACTTTTCATTTTTGACATTTAGCATTGTGACATTTGTCATTTGACATCTTGGACATTTGCCATCTTGAAATTTGTCATTTTTGACATTTTTCATGGTGACACTTTTCATTTTTGACATTTAGTATTGTGACATTTGTCATTTGACATCTTTGACATTTGCCATCTTGAAATTTGTTATTTTTTACATTTAGCATTGTGACATTTGTCATTTGACATCTTGGACATTTGCCATCTTGAAATTTGTCATTTTTGACATTTTTCATGGTGACACTTATCATTTTTGACATTTAGCATTATGACATTTGTCAGTTTTGACATTTGCCATCTTGAAATTTGTCATTTTTGACATTTTTCGTGGTGACATTTTTTATTTTTGACATTTAGGATTGTGACATTTGTCATTTGACATCTTTGACATTTGCCATCTTAAAATTTGTTATTTTTGACATTTTTCATGGTGACACTTTTCATTTTTGACATTTAGCATTGTGACATTTGTCATTTGACATCTTTGACATTTTCTATCTTGAAATTTGTCATTTTTGACATTTTTCATGGTGACACTTTTCATTTTTGACATTTAGCATTGTGACATTTGTCATTTGACATCTTTGACATTTGCCATCTTGAAATTTGTTATTTTTGACATTTTTCATGGTGACACTTTTCATTTTTGACATTTAGCATTGTGGCATTTGTCATTTGACATCTTTGACATTTGCCATCTTGAAATTTGTCATTTTTGACATTTTTTATGGTGAGACTTTTCATTTTTGACATTTAGCATTGTGACATTTGTCATTTGACATCTTTGACATTTGCTATCTTAAAATTTGTCATTTTTGACATTTAGCATTGTGACATTTGTCATTTGACATCTTTGATATTTGCCATCTTGAAATTTGTCATTTTTGACATTTAGCATTGTGACATTTGTCATTTGACATCTTGGACATTTGCCATCTTGAAATTTGTCATTTTTGACATTTTTCATGGTTACACTTATCATTTTTGACATTTAGCATTGTGACATTTGTCATTTGACATCTTTGATATTTGCCATCTTGAAATTTGTCATTTTTGACATTTTTCATTGTGACACTTTTCATTTTTGACATTTAGCATTGTGACATTTGACATCTTTGACATTTGCCATCTTGAAATTTGTCATTTTTGACATTTTTCATGGTGACACTTTTCATTTTTGACATTTAGCATTGTGACAGTTGTCATTTGACATCTTTGACATTTGCCATCTTAAAATTTGTCATTTTTGACATTTAGCATTGTGACATTTGTCATTTGACATCTTTGACATTTGCCATCTTGAAATTTGTTATTTTTGACATTTTTCATGGTGACACTTTTCATTTTTGACATTTAGCATTGTGACATTTGTCATTTGACATCTTTGACATTTGCCATCTTGAAATTTGTCATTTTTGACATTTTTCATGGTGACACTTTTCATTTTTGACATTTAGCATTGTGACATTTGTCATTTGACATCTTTGACATTTGCCATCTTGAAATTTGTCATTTTTGACATTTAGCATTGTGACATTTGTCATTTGACATCTTTGATATTTGCCATCTTGAAATTTGTCATTTTTGACATTTTCATGGTGACACTTTTCATTTTTGACATTTAGCATTGTGACATTTGTCATTTGACATCTTTGACATTTGCCATCTTGAAATTTGTCATTTTTGACATTTTTCATGGTGACACTTTTCATTTTTGACATTTAGCATTGTGACATTTGTCATATTCGACATCTTTGACATTTGCCATCTTGAAATTTGTCATTTTTGACATTTTTCATGGTGACACTTTTCATTTTTGACATTTAGCATTGTGACATTTGTCCTTTGACATCTTTGACATTTGCCATCTTGAAATTTGTCATTATTGACATTTTTCATGGGGACACTTTTCATTTTTGACATTTAGCATTGTGACATTTGTCATTTGACATCTTTGACATTTGCCATCTTGAAATTTGTCATTTTTGACATTTTTCATGGTGACACTTTTCATTTTTGACATTTAGCATTGTGACATTTGTCATTTGACATCTTTGACATTTGCCATCTTGAAATTTGTCATTTTTGACATTTTTCACGGTGACACTTTTTATTTTTGACATTTAGCATTGTGACATTTGTCATTTGACATCTTAGACATTTGCCATCTTCAAATTTGTCATTTTTGACACTTTTTATTTTTGACATTTAGCATTGTGACATTTGTCATTTGACATCTTTGACATTTGCCATCTTGAAATTTGTCATTTTTGACATTTTTCATGGTGACACTTTTCATTTTTGACATTTAGCATTGTGACATTTGTCATTTGACATCTTGGACATTTGCCATCTTGAAATTTGTCATTTTTGACATTTTTCATGGTGACACTTATCATTTGTGACATTAAGCATTGTGACATTTGTCATTTGACATCTTTGACATTTGCCATCTTGAAATTTGTCATTTTTGACATTTTTCATGGTGACACTTTTCATTTTTGACATTTAGTATTGTGACATTTGTCATTTGACATCTTTGACATTTGCCATCTTGAAATTTGTTATTTTTGACATTTTTCATGGTGACACTTTTCATTTTTGACATTTAGCATTGTGACATTTGTCATTTGACATCTTTGACATTTGCCATCTTGAAATTTGTCATTTTTGACATTTTTCATGGTGACACTTTTCATTTTTGACATTTAGCATTGTGACATTTGTCATTTGACATCTTTGACATTTGCCATCTTGAAATTTGTCATTTTTGACATTTAGCATTGTGACATTTGTTATTTGACATCTTGGACATTTGCCATCTTGAAATTTGTCATTTTTGACATTTTTTATGGCGACACTTATCATTTTTGACATTTAGCATTGTGACATTTGTCAGTTTTGACATTTGCCATCTTGAAATTTGTCATTTTTGACATTTTTCATGGTGACACTTTTCATTTTTGACATTTAGCATTGTGACATTTGTCATTTGACATCTTTGACATTTGCCATCTTGAAATTTGTTATTTTTAACATTTTTCATGGTAACACTTTTCATTTTTGACATTTAGCATTGTGACATTTGTCATATGACATCTTTGACATTTGCCATCTTGAAATTTGTCATTTTTGACATTTTTCATGGTGACACTTTTCATTTTTGACATTTGGCATTGTGACATTTGTCATTTGACATCTTTGACATTTGCCATCTTGAAATTTGTTATTTTTGACATTTTTCATGGTGACACTTTTCATTTTTGACATTTAGCATTGTGACATTTGTCATTTGACATCTTTGACATTTGCCATCTTGAAATTTTTCATTTTTGACATTTTTCATGGTGACACTTTTCATTTTTGACATTTAGCATTGTGACATTTGTCATTTGACATCTTTGACATTTGCCATCTTAAAATTTGTCATTTTTGACATTTAGCATTGTGACATTTGTCATTTGACATCTTTGATATTTGCCATCTTGAAATTTGTCATTTTTGACATTTTTCATGGTGACACTTTTCATTTTTGACATTTAGCATTGTGACATTTGTCATTTGACATCTTTGACATTTGCCATCTTGAAATTTGTCATTTTTAACATTTTTCATGGTGACACTTTTCATTTTAGACATTTAGCATTGTGACATTTGTCATTTGACATCTTTGACATTTGCCATCTTGAAATTTGTCATTTTTGACATTTAGCATTAGGACATTTGTCATTTGACATCTTGGACATTTGCCATCTTAAAATTTGTCATTTTTGACATTTTTCATGGTGACACTTATCATTTTTGACATTTAGCATTGTGACATTTGTCAGTTTTGACATCTTTGACATTTGCCATCTTGAAATTTGTTATTTTTGATATTTTTCATGGTGACACTTTTCATTTTTGACATTTAGCATTGTGACATTTGTCATTTGACATTTTTGACATTTGCCATCTTGAAATTTGTCATTTTTGACATTTAGCATTGTGAGATTTGTCATTTGACATCTTGGACATTTGCCATCTTGAAATTTGTCATTTTTGACATTTTTTATGGTGACACTTATCATTTTTGACATTTAGCATTGTGACATTTGTCAGTTTTGACATTTGCTATCTTGAAATTTGTCATTTTTGACATTTTTCATGGTGACACTTTTCATTTTTGACATTTAGCATTGTGACATTTGTCATTTGACATCTTTGACATTTGCCATCTTGAAATTTGTTATTTTTGACATTTTTCATGGTGACACTTTTCATTTTTGACATTTAGCATTGTGACATTTGTCATTTGACATCTTTGACATTTGCCATCTTGAAATTTGTCATTTTTGACATTTTTCATGCTGACACTTTTCATTTTTGACATTTAGCATTGTGACATTTGTCATTTGACATCTTTGACATTTGCCATCTTGAAATTTGTCATTTTTGACATTTTTCATGGTGACACTTTTCATTTTTGACATTTAGCATTGTGACATTTGTCATTTGACATCTTTGACATTTGCCATCTTGAAATTTGTCATTTTTGACATTTAGCATTGTGACATTTGTCATTTGACATCTTTGATATTTGCCATCTTGAAATTTGTCATTTTTGACATTTTTCATGGCGACACTTTTCATTTTTGACATTTAGCATTGTGACATTTGTCATTTGACATCTTTGACATTTGCCATCTTGAAATTTGTCATTTTTGACATTTTTCATGGTGACACTTTTCATTTTTGACATTTATCATTGTGACATTTGTCATATTCGACATCTTTGACATTTGCCATCTTGAAATTTGTCATTTTTGACATTTTTCATGGTGACACTTTTCATTTTTGACATTTAGCATTGTGACATTTGTCATTTGACATCTTTGACATTTGTCATCTTGAAATTTGTCATTATTGACATTTTTCATGGGTACACTTTTTATTTTTGACATTTAGCATTGTGACATTTGTCATTTGGCATCTGTGACATTTGCCATCTTGAAATTTGTCATTTTTGATATTTTTCATGGTGACACTTTTCATTTTTGACATTTAGCATTGTGACATTTGTCATTTGACATCTTTGACATTTGCCATCTTGAAATTTGTCATTTTTGACATTTTTCACGGTGACACTTTTCATTTTTGACATTTAGCATTGTGACATTTGTCATTTGACATCTTAGACATTTGCCATCTTGAAATTTGTCATTTTTGACACTTTTCATTTTTGACATTTAGCATTGTGACATTTGTCATTTGACATCTTTTACATTTGCCAGCTTGAAATTTGTCATTTTTGACATTTTTCATGGTAACACTTTTCATTTTTGACATTTAGCATTGTGACATTTGTCATTTGACATCTTGGACATTTGCCATCTTGAAATTTGTCATTTTTGACATTTTTCATGGTGACATTTATCATTTTTGACATTTAGCATTGTGACATTTGTCAGTTTTGACATTTGCCATCTTGAAATTTGTCATTTTTGACATTTTTCACGGTGACACTTTTAATTTTTGACATTTAGCATTGTGACATTTGTCATTTGACATCTTAGACATTTGCCATCTTAAAATTTGTCATTTTTGACACTTTTTATTTTTGACATTTAGCATTGTGACATTTGTCATTTGACAATTTTGACATTTGCCATCTTGAAATGTGTCATTTTTGAAATTTTTCATGGTGACACTTTTCATTTTTGACATTTAGCATTGTGACATTTGTCATTTGACATCTTGGACATTTGCCTTCTTGAAATTTGTCATTTTTGAAATTTTTCATGGTGAAACTTATCATTTTTGACATTTAGCATTGTGATATTTGTCAGTTTTGACATTTGCCATCTTGAAATTTGTCATTTTTGACATTTTTCATGGTGACACTTTTCATTTTTGACATTTAGCATTGTGACATTTGTCATTTGACATCTTTGACATTTGCCATCTTGAAATTTGTTATTTTTGACATTTTTCATGGTGACACTTTTCATTTTTGACATTTAGCATTGTGACATTTGTCATTTGACATCTTTGACATTTGCCATCTTGAAATTTGTCATTTTTGACATTTTTCATGGTGACACTTTTCATTTTTGACATTTAGCATTGTGACATTTGTCATTTGACATCTTTGACATTTGCCATCTTGAAATTTGTCATTTTTGACATTTAGCATTGTGACATTTCTCATTTGACATCTTTGATATTTGCCATCTTGAAATTTGTCATTTTTGACATTTTTCATGGTGACACTTTTCATTTTTGACATTTAGCATTGTGACATTTGTCATTTGACATCTTTGACATTTGCCATCTTGAAATTTGTCATTTTTGACATTTTTCATAGTGACACTTTTCATTTTTGACATTTAGCATTGTGACATTTGTCATATTCGACATCTTTGACATTTGCCATCTTGAAATTTGTCATTTTTGACATTTTTCATGGTGACACTTTTCATTTTTGACATTTAGCATTGTGACATTTGTCATTTGACATCTTTGACATTTGCCATCTTGAAATTTGTCATTATTGACATTTTTCATGGGGAAACTTTTCATTTTTGACATTTAGCATTGTGACATTTGTCATTTGACATCTTTGACATTTGGCATCTTGAAATTTGTCATTTTTGACATTTTTCATGGTGACACTTTTCATTTTTGACATTTAGCATTGTGACATTTGTCATTTTCCATCTTGAAATTTGTCATTTTTGACATTTTTCACGGTGACACTTTTCATTTTTGACATTTAGCATTGTGACATTTGTCATTTGACATCTTAGACATTTGCCATCTTGAAATTTGTCATTTTTGACATTTAGCATTGTGACATTTGTCATTTGACATCTTTGACATTTGCCATCTTGAAATTTGTCATTTTTGACATTTTTCATGGTGACACTTTTCATTTTTGACATTTAGCATTGTGACATTTGTCATTTGACATCTTGGACATTTGCCATCTTGAAATTTGTCATTTTTGACATTTTTCATGGTGACACTTATCATTTTTGTCATTTAGCATTGTGACATTTGTCAGTTTTGACATTTGCCATCTTGAAATTTGTCATTTTTGACTTTTTTCATGGTGACACTTTTCATTTTTGACATTTAGCATTGTGACATTTGTCATTTGACATCTTTGACATTTGCCATCTTGAAATTTGTCATTTTTGACATTTTTCATGGTGACACTTTTCATTTTTGACATTTAGCATTGTGACATTTGTCATTTGACATCTTTGACATTTGCCATCTTGAAATTTGTCATTTTTGACATTTTTCATGGTGACACTTTTCATTTTTGACATTTAGCATTGTGACATTTGTCATTTGACATCTTTGACATTTGCCATCTTGAAATTTGTCATTTTTGACATTTTTCATGGTGACACTTTTCATTTTTGACATTTAGCATTGTGACATTTGTCATTTGACATCTTTGACATTTGCCATCTTGAAATTTGTTATTTTTAACATTTTTCATGGTGACACTTTTCATTTTTGACATTTAGCATTGTGACATTTGTCATTTGACATCTTTGACATTTGCCATCTTGAAATTTGTCATT
Source organism: Altica lythri (assembly GCA_964028335.1). Taxonomy (NCBI): domain Eukaryota; kingdom Metazoa; phylum Arthropoda; class Insecta; order Coleoptera; family Chrysomelidae; genus Altica; species Altica lythri. The sequence goes on along the minus strand of OZ034800.1, from coordinate 6,889,002 downwards.
TTTGACATTTTTCATGGTGACACTTATCATTTTTGACATTTAGCATTGTGACATTTGTCATTTGACATCTTTGACATTTGCCATCTTGAAATTTGTCATTTTTGACATTTAGCATTGTGACATTTGTTATTTGACATCTTGGACATTTGCCATCTTGAAATTTGTCATTTTTGACATTTTTCATGGTGACACTTATCATTTTTGACATTTAGCATTGTGATATTTGTCAGTTTTGACATTTGCCATCTTGAAATTTGTCATTTTTGACATTTTTCATGGTGACACTTTTCATTTTTGACATTTAGCATTGTGACATTTGTCATATTCGACATCTTTGACATTTGCCATCTTGAAATTTGTCATTTTTGACATTTTTCATGGTGACACTTTTCATTTTTGACATTTAGCATTGTGACATTTGTCATTTGACATCTTTGACATTTGCCATCTTGAAATTTGTCATTATTGACATTTTTCATGGGGACACTTTTCATTTTTGACATTTTGCATTGTGACATTTGTCATTTGACATCTTTGACATTTGCCATCTTAAAATTTGTCATTTTTGACATTTTTCATGGTGACACTTTTCATTTTTGACATTTAGCATTGTGACATTTGTCATTTGACATCTTTGACATTTGCCATCTTGAAATTTGTCATTTTTGACATTTTTCACGGTGACACTTTTCATTTTTGACATTTAGCATTGTGACATTTGTCATTTGACATCTTAGACATTTGCCATCTTGAAAGTTGTCATTTTTGACACTTTTCATTTTTGACATTTAGCATTGTGACATTTGTCATTTGACATCTTTGACATTTGCCATCTTGAAATTTGTCATTTTTGACATTTTTCATGGTGACACTTTTCATTTTTGATATTTAGCATTGTGACATTTGTCATTTGACATCTTGGACATTTGCCATCTTGAAATTTGTCATTTTTGACATTTTCCATGGTGACACTTATCATTTTTGTCATTTAGCATTGTGACATTTGTCAGTTTTGACATTTGCCATCTTAAAATTTGTCATTTTTGACATTTTTCATGGTGACACTTTTCATTTTTGACATTTAGCATGGTGACATTTGTCATTTGACATCTTTGACATTTGCCATCTTGAAATTTGTCATTTTTGACATTTTTCATGGTGACACTTTTCATTTTGACATTTAGCATTGTGACATTTGTCATTTGACATCTTTGACATTTGCCATCTTTAAATTTGTCATTTTTGACATTTTTCATGGTGACACTTTTCATTTTTGACATTTAGCATTGTGACATTTGTCATTTGACATCTTTGACATTTGCCATCTTGAAATTTGTCATTATTGACATTTTTCATGGGGACACTTTTCATTTTTGACATTTAGCATTGTGACATTTGTCATTTGACATCTTTGACATTTGCCATCTTAAAATTTGTCATTTTTGACATTTTTCATGGTGACACTTTTCATTTTTGACATTTAGCATTGTGACATTTGTCATTTGACATCTTTGACATTTGCCATCTTGAAATTTGTCATTTTTGACATTTTTCACGGTGACACTTTTCATTTTTGACATTTAGCATTGTGACATTTGTCATTTGACATCTTAGACATTTGCCATCTTGAAATTTGTCATTTTTGACACTTTTCATTTTTGACATTTAGCATTGTGACATTTGTCCTTTGACATCTTTGACATTTGCCATCTTGAAAGTTGTCATTTTTGACATTTTTCATGGTGACACTTTTCATTTTTGATATTTAGCATTGTGACATTTGTCATTTGACATCTTGGACATTTGCCATCTTGAAATTTGTCATTTTTGACATTTTTCATGGTGACACTTATCATTTTTGTCATTTAGCATTGTGACATTTGTCAGTTTTGACATTTGCATCTTAAAATTTGTCATTTTTGACATTTTTCATGGTGACACTTTTCATTTTTGACATTTAGCATGGTGACATTTGTCATTTGACATCTTTGACATTTGCCATCTTGAAATTTGTCATTTTTGACATTTTTCATGGTGACACTTTTCATTTTGACATTTAGCATTGTGACATTTGTCATTTGACATCTTTGACATTTGCCATCTTTAAATTTGTCATTTTTGACATTTTTCATGGTGACACTTTTCATTTTTGACATTTAGCATTGTGACATTTGTCATTTGACATCTTTGACATTTGCCATCTTGAAATTTGTCATTTTTGACATTTTTCATGGTGACACTTTTCATTTTTGACATTTAGCATTGTGACATTTCTCATTTGACATCTTTGACATTTGCCATCTTGAAATTTGTTATTTTTGACATTTTTCATGGTGACACTTTTCATTTTTGACATTTAGCATTGTGACATTTGTCATTTGACATCTTTGACATTTGCCATCTTGAAATTTGTCATTTTTGACATTTTTCATGGTGACACTTTTCATTTTTGACATTTAGAATTGTGACATTTGTCATTTGACATCTTTGACATTTGCCATCTTAAAATTTGTCATTTTTGACATTTAGCATTGTGACATTTGTCATTTGACATCTTGGACATTTGCCATCTTGAAATTTGTCATTTTTGACATTTTTCATGGTGACACTTATCATTTTTGACATTTAGCATTGTGATATTTGTCAGTTTTGACATTTGCCATCTTGAAATTTGTCATTTTTGACATTTTTCATGGTGACACTTTTCATTTTTGACATTTAGCATTGTGACATTTGTCATTTGACATCTTTGACATTTGCCATCTTGAAATTTGTTATTTTTGACATTTTTCACGGTGACACTTTTCATTTTTGACATTAAGCATTGTGACATTTGTCATTTGACATCTTTGACATTTGCCATCTTGAAATTTGTCATTTTTGACATTTTTCATGGTGACACTTTTTATTTTTGACATTTAGCATTGTGACATTTGTCATTTGACATCTTTGACATTTGCCATCTTAAAATTTGTTATTTTTGACATTTTTCATGGTGACACTTTTCATTTTTGACATTTAGCATTGTGACATTTGTCATTTGACATCTTTGACATTTGCCATCTTAAAATTTGTCATTTTTGACATTTTTCATGGTGACACTTTTCATTTTTGACATTTAGCATTGTGACGTTTGTCATTTGACATCTTTCACATTTGCCATCTTGAAATTTGTCATTTTTGACATTTAGCATTGTGACATTTGTCATTTGACATCTTGGACATTTGCCATCTTGAAATTTGTCATTTTTGACATTTTTCATGGTGACACTTTTCATTTTTGACATTTAGCATTGTGACATTTGTCATTTGACATCTTGGACATTTGCCATCTTGAAATTTGTCATTTTTGACATTTAGCATTGTGACATTTGTCATTTGACATCTTTGATATTTGCCATCTTGAAATTTGTCATTTTTGACATTTTTCATGGTGACACTTTTCATTTTTGACATTTAGCATTGTGACATTTGTCATTTGACATCTTTGACATTTGCCATCTTGAAATTTGTCATTTTTGACATTTTTCATGGTGACACTTTTCATTTTTGACATTTAGCATTGTGACATTTGTCATTTGACATCTTTGAGATTTGCCATCTTGAAATTTGTCATTTTTTACATTTAGCATTGTGACATTTGTCATTTGACATCTTGGACATTTGCCATCTTGAAATTTGTCATTTTTGACATTTTTCATGGTGACACTTATCATTTTTGACATTTAGCATTGTGACATTTGTCAGTTTTGACATTTGCCATCTTGAAATTTGTCATTTTTGACATTTTTTATGGTGACACTTTTCATTTTTGACATTTAGCATTGTGACATTTGTAATTTGACATCTTTGACATTTGCCATCTTGAAATTTGTTATTTTTGACATTTTTCATGGTGACACTTTTCATTTTTGACATTTAGCATTGTGACATTTGTCATTTGACATCTTTGACATTTGCCATCTTGAAATTTGTCATTTTTGACATTTTTCATGGTGACACTTTTCATTTTTGACATTTAGCATTGTGACATTTGTCATTTGACATCTTTGACATTTGCCATCTTGAAATTTGTCATTTTTGACCTTTAGCATTGTGACATTTGTCATTTGACATCTTGGACATTTGCTATCTTGAAATTTGTCATTTTTGACATTTTTCATGGTGACACTTATCATTTTTGACATTTAGCATTGTGACATTTGTCAGTTTTGACATTTGCCATCTTGAAATTTGTCATTTTTGACATTTTTCATGGTGACACTTTTCATTTTTGACATTTAGCATTGTGACATTTGTCATTTGACATCTTTGACATTTGCCATCTTGAAATTTGTCATTTTTGACATTTTTCATGGTGACACTTCATTTTTGACATTTAGCATTGTGACATTTGTCATTTGACATCTTTGACATTTGCCATCTTGAAATTTGTTATTTCTGACATTTTTCAAGGTGACACTTCATTTTTGACATTTAGCATTGTGACATTTGTCATTTGACATCTTTGACATTTGCCATCTTGAAATTTGTTATTTCTGACATTTTTCAAGGTGACACTTTTCATTTTTGACATTTAGCATTGTGACATTTGTTATTTGACATCTTTGACATTTGCCATCTTGAAATTTGTCATTTTTGACATTTCGCATTGTGACATTTGTCATTTGACATCTTTGATATTTGCCATCTTGAAATTTGTCATTTTTGACATTTTTCATGGTGACACTTTTCATTTTTGACATTTAGCATTGTGACATTTGTCATTTGACATCTTTGACATTTGCCATCTTGAAATTTGTCATTTTTGACATTTTTCATGGTGACACTTTTCATTTTTGACATTTAGCATTGTGACATTTGTCATATTCGACATCTTTGACATTTGCCATCTTGAAATTTTTCATTTTTGACATTTTTCATGGTGACACTTTTCATTTTTGACATTTAGCATTGTGACATTTCTCATTTGACATCTTTGACATTTGCCATCTTGAAATTTGTTATTTTTGACATTTTTCATGGTGACACTTTTCATTTTTGACATTTAGCATTGTGACATTTGTCATTTGACATCTTTGACATTTGCCATCTTGAAATTTGTCATTTTTGACATTTAGCATTGTGACATTTGTCATTTGACATCTTGGACATTTGCCATCTTGAAATTTGTCATTTTTGACATTTTTCATGGTGACACTTTTCATTTTTGACATTTAGCATTGTGACATTTGTCATTTGACATCTTGGACATTTGCCATCTTAAAATTTGTCATTTTTGACATTTAGAATTGTGGCATTTGTCATTTGACATCTTTGACATTTGCCATCTTAAAATTTGTCATTTTTGACATTTAGCATTGTGACATTTGTCATTTGACATCTTGCACATTTGCCATCTTGAAATTTGTCATTTTTGACATTTTTCATGGTGACACTTATCATTTTTGACATTTAGCATTGTGATATTTGTCAGTTTTGACATTTGCCATCTTGAAATTTGTCATTTTTGACATTTTTCATGGTGACACTTTTCATTTTTGACATTTAGCATTGTGACATTTGTCATTTGACATCTTTGACATTTGCCATCTTGAAATTTGTTATTTTTGACATTTTTCACGGTGACACTTTTCATTTTTGACATTAAGCATTGTGACATTTGTCATTTGACATCTTTGACATTTGCCATCTTGAAATTTGTCATTTTTGACATTTTTCATGGTGACACTTTTTATTTTTGACATTTAGCATTGTGACATTTGTCATTTGACATCTTTGACATTTGCCATCTTAAAATTTGTTATTTTTGACATTTTTCATGGTGACACTTTTCATTTTTGACATTTAGCATTGTGACATTTGTCATTTGACATCTTTGACATTTGCCATCTTAAAATTTGTCATTTTTGACATTTTTCATGGTGACACTTTTCATTTTTGACATTTAGCATTGTGACGTTTGTCATTTGACATCTTTGACATTTGCCATCTTGAAATTTGTCATTTTTGACATTTAGCATTGTGACATTTGTCATTTGACATCTTGGACATTTGCCATCTTGAAATTGGTCATTTTTGACATTTTTCATGGTGACACTTTTCATTTTTGACATTTAGCATTGTGACATTTGTCATTTGACATCTTGGACATTTGCCATCTTGAAATTTGTCATTTTTGACATTTAGCATTGTGACATTTGTCATTTGACATCTTTGATATTTGCCATCTTGAAATTTGTCATTTTTGACATTTTTCATGGTGACACTTTTCATTTTTGACATTTAGCATTGTGACATTTGTCATTTGACATCTTTGACATTTGCCATCTTGAAATTTGTCATTTTTGACATTTTTCATGGTGACACTTTTCATTTTTGACATTTAGCATTGTGACATTTGTCATTTGACATCTTTGAGATTTGCCATCTTGAAATTTGTCATTTTTTACATTTAGCATTGTGACATTTGTCATTTGACATCTTGGACATTTGCCATCTTGAAATTTGTCATTTTTGACATTTTTCATGGTGACACTTATCATTTTTGACATTTAGCATTGTGACATTTGTCAGTTTTGACATTTGCCATCTTGAAATTTGTCATTTTTGACATTTTTTATGGTGACACTTTTCATTTTTGACATTTAGCATTGTGACATTTGTCATTTGACATCTTTGACATTTGCCATCTTGAAATTTGTCATTTTTGACATTTTTCATGGTGACACTTCATTTTTGACATTTAGCATTGTGACATTTGTCATTTGACATCTTTGACATTTGCCATCTTGAAATTTGTTATTTCTGACATTTTTCAAGGTGACACTTTTCATTTTTGACATTTAGCATTGTGACATTTGTCATTTGACATCTTTGACATTTGCCATCTTGAAATTTGTCATTTTTGACATTTTTCATGGTGACACTTTTCATTTTTGACATTTAGCATTGTGACATTTGTTATTTGACATCTTTGACATTTGCCATCTTGAAATTTGTCATTTTTGACATTTCGCATTGTGACATTTGTCATTTGACATCTTTGATATTTGCCATCTTGAAATTTGTCATTTTTGACATTTTTCATGGTGACACTTTTCATTTTTGACATTTAGCATTGTGACATTTGTCATTTGACATCTTTGACATTTGCCATCTTGAAATTTGTCATTTTTGACATTTTTCATGGTGACACTTTTCATTTTTGACATTTAGCATTGTGACATTTGTCATATTCGACATCTTTGACATTTGCCATCTTGAAATTTTTCATTTTTGACATTTTTCATGGTGACACTTTTCATTTTTGACATTTAGCATTGTAACATTTGTCATTTGACATCTTTGACATTTGCCATCTTAAAATTTGTCATTATTGACATTTTTCATGGGGACACTTTTAATTTTTGACATTTAGCATTGTGACATTTGTCATTTGACATCTTTGACATTTGCCATCTTGAAATTTGTCATTTTTGACATTTTTCATGGTGACACTTTTTATTTTTGCCATTTAGCATTGTGACATTTGTCATTTGACATCTTTGACATTTGCGATCTTGAAATTTGTGATTTTTGACATTTTTCACGGTGACACTTTTCAGTTTTGACATTTAGCATTGTGACATTTGTCATTTGACACCTTAGACATTTGCCATCTTGAAATTTGTCATTTTTGACACTTTTCATTTTTGACATTTAGCAGTGTGACATTTGTCATTTGACATCTTTGACATTTGCCATCTTGAAATTTGTCATTTTTGACATTTTTCATGGTGACACTTTTCATTTTTGACATTTAGCATTGTGACATTTGTCATTTGACATCTTGGACATTTGCCATCTTGAAATTTGTCATTTTTGATATTTTTCATGGTGACACTTTTCATTTTTGACATTTAGCATTGTGACATTTGTCATTTGACATCTTTGACATTTGACATCTTGAAATTTGTCATTTTTGACATTTTTCATGGTGACACTTTTCATTTTTGACATTTAGCATTGTGACATTTGTCATTTGACATCTTTGACATTTGCCATCTTGAAATTTGTCATTTTTGACATTTAGCATTGTGACATTTGTCATTTGACATCTTGGACATTTGCTATTTTGAAATTTGTCATTTTTGACATTTTTCATGGTGACACTTATCATTTTTGACATTTAGCATTGTGACATTTGTCAGTTTTGACATTTGCCATCTTGAAATTTGTCATTTTTGACATTTTTCAAGGTGACACTTTTCATTTTTGACATTTAGCATTGTGACATTTGTCATTTGACATCTTTGACATTTGCCATCTTGAAATTTGTTATTTTTGACATTTTTCATGGTGACACTTTTCATTTTTGACATTTAGCATTGTGACATTTGTCATTTGACATCTTTGACATTTGCCATCTTGAAATTTGTCATTTTTGACATTTTTCATGGTGACACTTTTCATTTTTGACATTTAGCATTGTGACATTTGTCATTTGACATCTTTGACATTTGCCATCTTGAAATTTGTTATTTCTGACATTTTTCAAGGTGACACTTTTCATTTTTGACATTTAGCATTGTGACATTTGTCATTTGACATCTTTGACATTTGCCATCTTGAAATTTGTCATTTTTGACATTTTTCATGGTGACACTTTTCATTTTTGACATTTAGCATTGTGACATTTGTTATTTGACATCTTTGACATTTGCCATCTTGAAATTTGTCATTTTTGACATTTAGCATTGTGACATTTGTCATTTGACATCTTTGATATTTGCCATCTTGAAATTTGTCATTTTTGACATTTTTCATGGTGACACTTTTCATTTTTGACATTTAGCATTGTGACATTTGTCATTTGACATCTTTGACATTTGCCATCTTGAAATTTGTCATTTTTGACATTTTTCATGGTGACACTTTTCATTTTTGACATTTAGCATTGTGACATTTGTCATATTCGACATCTTTGACATTTGCCATCTTGAAATTTTTCATTTTTGACATTTTTCATGGTGACACTTTTCATTTTTGACATTTAGCATTGTAACATTTGTCATTTGACATCTTTGACATTTGCCATCTTAAAATTTGTCATTATTGACATTTTTCGTGGGGACACTTTTAATTTTTGACATTTAGCATTGTGACATTTGTCATTTGACATCTTTAACATTTGCCATCTTGAAATTTGTCATTTTTGACATTTTTCATGGTGACACTTTTTATTTTTGACATTTAGCATTGTGACATTTGTCATTTGACATCTTTGACATTTGCCATCTTGAAATTTGTCATTTTTGACATTTTTCATGGTGACACTTTTCATTTTTGACATTTAGCATTGTGACATTTGTCATTTGACACCTTAGACATTTGCCATCTTGAAGTTTGTGATTTTTGACACTTTTCATTTTTGACATTTAGCATTGTGACATTTGTCATTTGACATCTTTGACATTTGCCATCTTGAAATTTGTCATTTTTGACATTTTTCATGGTGACACTTTTCATTTTTGACATTTAGCATTGTGACATTTGTCATTTGACATCTTGGACATTTGCCATCTTGAAATTTGTCATTTTTGATATTTTTCATGGTGACACTTTTCATTTTTGACATTTAGCATTGTGACATTTGTCATTTGACATCTTTGACATTTGCCATCTTGAAATTTGTCATTTTTGACATTTTTCATGGTGACACTTTTCATTTTTGACATCTAGCATTGTGACATTTGTCATTTGACATTTTTGACATTTGCCATCTTGAAATTTGTCATTTTTGACATTTAGCATTGTGACATTTGTCATTTGACATCTTGGACATTTGCCATCTTGAAATTTGTCATTTTTGACATTTTTCATGGTGACACTTATCATTTTTGACATTTAGCATTGTGACATTTGTCAGTTTTGACATTTGCCATCTTGAAATTTGTCATTTTTGACATTTTTCATGGTGACACTTTTCATTTTTGACATTTAGCATTGTGACATTTGTCATTTGACATCTTTGACATTTGCCATCTTGAAATTTGTCATTTTTGACATTTTTCATGGTGACACTTTTTATTTTTGACATTTAGCATTGTGATATTTGTCATTTGACATCTTTGACATTTGCCATCTTGAAATTTGTAATTTTTGACATTTTTCATGGTGACACTTTTTATTTTTGACATTTAGCATTGTGACATTTGTCATTTGACATCTTTGACATTTGCCATCTTGAAATTTGTCATTTTTGACATTTTTCATGGTGACACTTTTCATTTTTGACATTTAGCATTGTGACATTTGTCATTTGACATCTTTGACATTTGCCATCTTGAAATTTGTCATTTTTGACATTTAGCATTGTGACATTTGTCATTTGACATCTTGGACATTTGCCATCTTGAAATTTGTCATTTTTGACATTTTTCATGGTGACACTTATCATTTTTGACATTTAGCATTGTGATATTTGTCAGTTTTGACATTTGCCATCTTGAAATTTGTCATTTTTGACATTTTTCATGGTGACACTTTTCATTTTTGACATTTAGCATTGTGACATTTGTCATATTCGACATCTTTGACATTTGCCATCTTGAAATTTGTCATTTTTGACATTTTTCATGGTGACACTTATCATTTTTGACATTTAGCATTGTGATATTTGTCAGTTTTGACATTTGCCATCTTGAAATTTGTCATTTTTGACATTTTTCATGGTGACACTTTTCATTTTTGACACTTAGCATTGTGACATTTGTCATTTGACATCTTTGACATTTGCCATCTTGAAATTTGTTATTTTTGACATTTTTCACGGTGACACTTTTCATTTTTGACATTAAGCATTGTGACATTTGTCATTTGACATCTTTGACATTTGCCATCTTGAAATTTGTCATTTTTGACATTTTTCATGGTGACACTTTTTATTTTTGACATTTAGCATTGTGACATTTGTCATTTGACATCTTTGACATTTGCCATCTTAAAATTTGTTATTTTTGACATTTTTCATGGTGACACTTTTCATTTTTGACATTTAGCATTGTGACATTTGTCATTTGACATCTTTGACATTTGCCATCTTAAAATTTGTCATTTTTGACATTTTTCATGGTGACACTTTTCATTTTTGACATTTAGCATTGTGACGTTTGTCATTTGACATCTTTGACATTTGCCATCTTGAAATTTGTCATTTTTGACATTTAGCATTGTGACATTTGTCATTTGACATCTTGGACATTTGCCATCTTGAAATTTGTCATTTTTGACATTTTTCATGGTGACACTTTTCATTTTTGACATTTAGCATTGTGACATTTGTCATTTGACATCTTGGACATTTGCCATCTTGAAATTTGTCATTTTTGACATTTAGCATTGTGACATTTGTCATTTGACATCTTTGATATTTTCCATCTTGAAATTTGTCATTTTTGACATTTTTCATGGTGACACTTTTCATTTTTGACATTTAGCATTGTGACATTTGTCATTTGACATCTTTGACATTTGCCATCTTGAAATTTGTCATTTTTGACATTTTTCATGGTGACACTTTTCATTTTTGACATTTAGCATTGTGACATTTGTCATTTGACATCTTTGAGATTTGCCATCTTGAAATTTGTCATTTTTTACATTTAGCATTGTGACATTTGTCATTTGACATCTTGGACATTTGCCATCTTGAAATTTGTCATTTTTGACATTTTTCATGGTGACACTTATCATTTTTGACATTTAGCATTGTGACATTTGTCAGTTTTGACATTTGCCATCTTGAAATTTGTCATTTTTGACATTTTTCATGGTGACACTTTTCATTTTTGACATTTAGCATTGTGACATTTGTCATTTGACATCTTTGACATTTGCCATCTTGAAATTTGTTATTTTTGACATTTTTCATGGTGACACTTTTCATTTTTGACATTTAGCATTGTGACATTTGTCATTTGACATCTTTGACATTTGCCATCTTGAAATTTGTCATTTTTGACATTTTTCATGGTGACACTTATCATTTTTGACATTTAGCATTGTGACATTTGTCAGTTTTGACATTTGCCATCTTGAGATTTGTCATTTTTGACATTTTTCATGGTGACACTTTTCATTTTTGACATTTAGCATTGTGACATTTGTCATTTGACATCTTTGACATTTGTTATCTTGAAATTTGTCATTTTTGACATTTAGCATTGTGACATTTGTCATTTGACATCTTGGACATTTGCTATCTTGAAATTTGTCATTTTTGACATTTTTCATGGTGACACTTATCATTTATGACATTTAGCATTGTGACATTTGTCAGTTTTGACATTTGCCATCTTGAAATTTGTCATTTTTGACATTTTTCATGGTGACACTTTGCATTTTTGACATTTAGCATTGTGACATTTGTCATTTGACATCTTTGACATTTGCCATCTTGAAATTTGTTATTTTTGACATTTTTCATGGTGACACTTTTCATTTTTGACATTTAGCATTGTGACATTTGTCATTTGACATCTTTGACATTTGCCATCTTGAAATTTGTCATTTTTGACATTTTTCATGGTGACACTTTTCATTTTTGACATTTAGCATTGTGACATTTGTCATTTGACATCTTTGACATTTGCCATCTTGAAATTTGTCATTTTTGACATTTTTCATGGTGACACTTATCATTTTTGACATTTAGCATTGTGACATTTGTCAGTTTTGACATTTGCCATCTTGAGATTTGTCATTTTTGACATTTTTCATGGTGACACTTTTCATTTTTGACATTTAGCATTGTGACATTTGTCATTTGACATCTTTGACATTTGTTATCTTGAAATTTGTCATTTTTGACATTTAGCATTGTGACATTTGTCATTTGACATCTTGGACATTTGCTATCTTGAAATTTGTCATTTTTGACATTTTTCATGGTGACACTTATCATTTATGACATTTAGCATTGTGACATTTGTCAGTTTTGACATTTGCCATCTTGAAATTTGTCATTTTTGACATTTTTCATGGTGACACTTTGCATTTTTGACATTTAGCATTGTGACATTTGTCATTTGACATCTTTGACATTTGCCATCTTGAAATTTGTTATTTTTGACATTTTTCATGGTGACACTTTTCATTTTTGACATTTAGCATTGTGACATTTGTCATTTGACATCTTTGACATTTGCCATCTTGAAATTTGTCATTTTTGACATTTTTCATGGTGACACTTTTCATTTTTGACATTTAGCATTGTGACATTTGTCATTTGACATCTTTGACATTTGCCATCTTGAAATTTGTTATTTCTGACATTTTTCAAGGTGACACTTTTCATTTTTGACATTTAGCATTGTGACATTTGTCATTTGACATCTTTGACATTTGCCATCTTGAAATTTGTCATTTTTGACATTTTTCATGGTGACACTTTTCATTTTTGACATTTAGCATTGTGACATTTGTTATTTGACATCTTTGACATTTGCCATCTTGAAATTTGTCATTTTTGACATTTAGCATTGTGACATTTGTCATTTGACATCTTTGATATTTGCCATCTTGAAATTTGTCATTTTTGACATTTTTCATGGTGACACTTTTCATTTTTGACATTTAGCATTGTGACATTTGTCATTTGACATCTTTGACATTTGCCATCTTGAAATTTGTCATTTTTGACATTTTTCATGGTGACACTTTTCATTTTTGACATTTAGCATTGTGACATTTGTCATATTCGACATCTTTGACATTTGCCATCTTGAAATTTTTTATTTTTGACATTTTTCATGGTGACACTTTTCATTTTTGACATTTAGCATTGTAACATTTGTCATTTGACATCTTTGACATTTGCCATCTTAAAATTTGTCATTATTGACATTTTTCATGGGGACACTTTTAATTTTTGACATTTAGCATTGTGACATTTGTCATTTGACATCTTTGACATTTGCCATCTTGAAATTTGTTATTTTTGACATTTTTCATGGTGACACTTTTCATTTTTGACATTTAGCATTGTGACATTTGTCATTTGACATCTTTGACATTTGCCATCTTGAAATTTGTCATTTTTGACATTTTTCATGGTGACACTTATCATTTTTGACATTTAGCATTGTGACATTTGTCAGTTTTGACATTTGCCATCTTGAAATTTGTCATTTTTGACATTTTTCATGGTGACACTTTTCATTTTTGACATTTAGCATTGTGACATTTGTCATTTGACATCTTTGACATTTGCCATCTTGAAATTTGTCATTTTTGACATTTAGCATTGTGACATTTGTCATTTGACATCTTGGACATTTGCTATCTTGAAATTTGTCATTTTTGACATTTTTCATGGTGACACTTATCATTTTTGACATTTAGCATTGTGACATTTGTCAGTTTTGACATTTGCCATCTTGAAATTTGTCATTTTTGACATTTTTCATGGTGACACTTTTCATTTTTGACATTTAGCATTGTGACATTTGTCATTTGACATCTTTGACATTTGCCATCTTGAAATTTGTTATTTTTGACATTTTTCATGGTGACACTTTTCATTTTTGACATTTAGCATTGTGACATTTGTCATTTGACATCTTTGACATTTGCCATCTTGAAATTTGTCATTTTTGACATTTTTCATGGTGACACTTTTCATTTTTGACATTTAGCATTGTGACATTTGTCATTTGACATCTTTGACATTTGCCATCTTGAAATTTGTTATTTCTGACATTTTTCAAGGTGACACTTTTCATTTTTGACATTTAGCATTGTGACATTTGTCATTTGACATCTTTGACATTTGCCATCTTGAAATTTGTCATTTTTGACATTTTTCATGGTGACACTTTTCATTTTTGACATTTAGCATTGTGACATTTGTTATTTGACATCTTTGACATTTGCCATCTTGAAATTTGTCATTTTTGACATTTAGCATTGTGACATTTGTCATTTGACATCTTTGATATTTGCCATCTTGAAATTTGTCATTTTTGACATTTTTCATGGTGACACTTTTCATTTTTGACATTTAGCATTGTGACATTTGTCATTTGACATCTTTGACATTTGCCATCTTGAAATTTGTCATTTTTGACATTTTTCATGGTGACACTTTTCATTTTTGACATTTAGCATTGTGACATTTGTCATATTCGACATCTTTGACATTTGCCATCTTGAAATTTTTTATTTTTGACATTTTTCATTGTGACACTTTTCATTTTTGACATTTAGCATTGTAACATTTGTCATTTGACATCTTTGACATTTGCCATCTTAAAATTTGTCATTATTGACATTTTTCATGGGGACACTTTTAATTTTTGACATTTAGCATTGTGACATTTGTCATTTGACATCTTTGACATTTGCCATCTTGAAATTTGTCATTTTTGACATTTTTCATGGTGACACTTTTTATTTTTGACATTTAGCATTGTGACATTTGTCATTTGACATCTTTGACATTTGCCATCTTGAAATTTGTCATTTTTGACATTTTTCACGGTGACACTTTTCATTTTTGACATTTAGCATTGTGACATTTGTCATTTGACACCTTAGACATTTGCCATCTTGAAATTTGTTATTTTTGACACTTTTCATTTTTGACATTTAGCATTGTGACATTTGTCATTTGACATCTTTGACATTTGCCATCTTGAAATTTGTCATTTTTGACATTTTTCATGGTGACACTTTTCATTTTTGACATCTAGCATTGTGACATTTGTCATTTGACATTTTTGACATTTGCCATCTTGAAATTTGTCATTTTTGACATTTAGCATTGTGACATTTGTCATTTGACATCTTGGACATTTGCCATCTTGAAATTTGTCATTTTTGACATTTTTCATGGTGACACTTATCATTTTTGACATTTAGCATTGTGACATTTGTCAGTTTTGACATTTGCCATCTTGAAATTTGTCATTTTTGACATTTTTCATGGTGACACTTTTCATTTTTGACATTTAGCATTGTGACATTTGTCATTTGACATCTTTGACATTTGCCATCTTAAAATTTGTTATTTTTGACATTTTTCATGGTGACACTTTTCATTTTTGACATTTAGCATTGTGACATTTGTCATTTGACATCTTTGACATTTTCCATCTTGAAATTTGTCATTTTTGACATTTTTCATGGTGACACTTTTCATTTTTGACATTTAGCATTGTGATATTTGTCATGTGACATCTTTGACATTTGCCATCTTGAAATTTGTTATTTTTGACATTTTTCATGGTGACACTTTTTATTTTTGACATTTAGCATTGTGACATTTGTCATTTGACATCTTTGACATTTGCCATCTTGAAATTTGTCATTTTTGACATTTTTCATGGTGACACTTTTCATTTTTGACATTTAGCATTGTGACATTTGTCATTTGACATCTTTGACATTTGCCATCTTGAAATTTGTCATTTTTGACATTTAGCATTGTGACATTTGTCATTTGACATCTTTGATATTTGCCATCTTGAAATTTGTCATTTTTGACATTTTTTATGGCGACACTTTTCATTTTTGACATTTAGCATTGTAACATTTGTCATTTGACATCTTTGAGATTTGCCATCTTGAAATTTGTCATTTTTGACATTTTTCATGGTGACACTTTTCATTTTTGACAGTTATCATTGTGACATTTGTCATATTCGACATCTTTGACATTTGCCATCTTGAAATTTGTCATTTTTGACATTTTTCATGGTGACACTTTTCATTTTTGACATTTAGCATTGTGACATTTGACATCTTTGACATTTGCCATCTTGAAATGTGTTATTTTTGACATTTTTCATGGTGACACTTTTCATTTTTGACATTTAGCATTGTGACATTTGTCATTTGACATCTTTGACATTTGCCATCTTGAAATTTGTCATTTTTGACATTTTTCATGGTGACACTTTTCATTTTTGACATTTAGCATTGTGATATTTGTCATTTGACATCTTTGACATTTGCCATCTTGAAATTTGTAATTTTTGACATTTTTCATGGTGACACTTTTTATTTTTGACATTTAGCATTGTGACATTTGTCATTTGACATCTTTGACATTTGCCATCTTGAAATTTGTCATTTTTGACATTTTTCATGGTGACACTTTTCATTTTTGACATTTAGCATTGTGACATTTGTCATTTGACATCTTTGACATTTGCCATCTTGAAATTTGTCATTTTTGACATTTAGCATTGTAACATTTGTCATTTGATATCTTGGACATTTGCCATCTTGAAATTTGTCATTTTTGACATTTTTCATGGTGACACTTATCATTTTTGACATTTAGCATTGTGATATTTGTCAGTTTTGACATTTGCCATCTTGAAATTTGTCATTTTTGACATTTTTCATGGTGACACTTTTCATTTTTGACATTTAGCATTGTGACATTTGTCATATTCGACATCTTTGACATTTGCCATCTTGAAATTTGTCATTTTTGACATTTTTCATGGTGACACTTATCATTTTTGACATTTAGCATTGTGATATTTGTCAGTTTTGACATTTGCCATCTTAAAATTTGTCATTTTTGACATTTTTCATGGTGACACTTTTCATTTTTGACACTTAGCATTGTGACATTTGTCATTTGACATCTTTGACATTTGCCATCTTGAAATTTGTTATTTTTGACATTTTTCACGGTGACACTTTTCATTTTTGACATTAAGCATTGTGACATTTGTCATTTGACATCTTTGACATTTGCCATCTTGAAATTTGTCATTTTTGACATTTTTCATGGTGACACTTTTTATTTTTGACATTTAGCATTGTGACATTTGTCATTTAACATCTTTGACATTTGCCATCTTAAAATTTGTTATTTTTGACATTTTTCATGGTGACACTTTTCATTTTTGACATTTAGCATTGTGACATTTGTCATTTGACATCTTTGACATTTGCCATCTTAAAATTTGTCATTTTTGACATTTTTCATGGTGACACTTTTCATTTTTGACATTTAGCATTGTGACGTTTGTCATTTGACATCTTTGACATTTGCCATCTTGAAATTTGTCATTTTTGACATTTAGCATTGTGACATTTGTCATTTGACATCTTGGACATTTGCCATCTTGAAATTTGTCATTTTTGACATTTTTCATGGTGACACTTTTCATTTTTGACATTTAGCATTGTGACATTTGTCATTTGACATCTTGGACATTTGCCATCTTGAAATTTGTCATTTTTGACATTTAGCATTGTGACATTTGTCATTTGACATCTTTGATATTTGCCATCTTGAAATTTGTCATTTTTGACATTTTTCATGGTGACACTTTTCATTTTTGACATTTAGCATTGTGACATTTGTCATTTGACATCTTTGACATTTGCCATCTTGAAACTTGTCATTTTTGACATTTTTCATGGTGACACTTTTCATTTTTGACATTTAGCATTGTGACATTTGTCATTTGACATCTTTGAGATTTGCCATCTTGAAATTTGTCATTTTTTACATTTAGCATTGTGACATTTGTCATTTGACATCTTGGACATTTGCCATCTTGAAATTTGTCATTTTTGACATTTTTCATGGTGACACTTATCATTTTTGACATTTAGCATTGTGACATTTGTCAGTTTTGACATTTGCCATCTTGAAATTTGTCATTTTTGACATTTTTCATGGTGACACTTTTCATTTTTGACATTTAGCATTGTGACATTTGTCATTTGACATCTTTGACATTTGCCATCTTGAAATTTGTTATTTTTGACATTTTTCATGGTGACACTTTTTATTTTTGACATTTAGCATTGTGACATTTGTCATTTGACATCTTTGACATTTGCCATCTTGAAATTTGTCATTTTTGACATTTTTCATGGTGACACTTATCATTTTTGACATTTAGCATTGTGACATTTGTCAGTTTTGACATTTGCCATCTTGAAATTTGTCATTTTTGACATTTTTCATGGTGACACTTTTCATTTTTGACATTTAGCATTGTGACATTTGTCATTTGACATCTTTGACATTTGTTATCTTGAAATTTGTCATTTTTGACATTTAGCATTGTGACATTTGTCATTTGACATCTTGGACATTTGCTATCTTGAAATTTGTCATTTTTGACATTTTTCATGGTGACACTTATCATTTTTGACATTTAGCATTGTGACATTTGTCAGTTTTGACATTTGCCATCTTGAAATTTGTCATTTTTGACATTTTTCATGGTGACACTTTTCATTTTTGACATTTAGCATTGTGACATTTGTCATTTGACATCTTTGACATTTGCCATCTTGAAATTTGTTATTTTTGACATTTTTCATGGTGACACTTTTCATTTTTGACATTTAGCATTGTGACATTTGTCATTTGACATCTTTGACATTTGCCATCTTGAAATTTGTCATTTTTGACATTTTTCATGGTGACACTTTTCATTTTTGACATTTAGCATTGTGACATTTGTCATTTGACATCTTTGACATTTGCCATCTTGAAATTTGTTATTTCTGACATTTTTAAAGGTGACACTTTTCATTTTTGACATTTAGCATTGTGACATTTGTCATTTGACATCTTTGACATTTGCCATCTTGAAATTTGTCATTTTTGACATTTTTCATGGTGACACTTTTCATTTTTGACATTTAGCATTGTGACATTTGTTATTTGACATCTTTGACATTTGCCATCTTGAAATTTGTCATTTTTGACATTTAGCATTGTGACATTTGTCATTTGACATCTTTGATATTTGCCATCTTGAAATTTGTCATTTTTGACATTTTTCATGGTGACACTTTTCATTTTTGACATTTAGCATTGTGACATTTGTCATTTGACATCTTTGACATTTGCCATCTTGAAATTTGTCATTTTTGACATTTTTCATGGTGACACTTTTCATTTTTGACATTTAGCATTGTGACATTTGTCATATTCGACATCTTTGACATTTGCCATCTTGAAATTTTTTATTTTTGACATTTTTCATGGTGACACTTTTCATTTTTGACATTTAGCATTGTAACATTTGTCATTTGACATCTTTGACATTTGCCATCTTAAAATTTGTCATTATTGACATTTTTCATGGGGACACTTTTAATTTTTGACATTTAGCATTGTGACATTTGTCATTTGACATCTTTGACATTTGCCATCTTGAAATTTGTTATTTTTGACATTTTTCATGGTGACACTTTTCATTTTTGACATTTAGCATTGTGACATTTGTCATTTGACATCTTTGACATTTGCCATCTTGAAATTTGTCATTTTTGACATTTTTCATGGTGACACTTATCATTTTTGACATTTAGCATTGTGACATTTGTTAGTTTTGACATTTGCCATCTTGAAATTTGTCATTTTTGACATTTTTCATGGTGACACTTTTCATTTTTGACATTTAGCATTGTGACATTTGTCATTTGACATCTTTGACATTTGCCATCTTGAAATTTGTCATTTTTGACATTTAGCATTGTGACATTTGTCATTTGACATCTTGGACATTTGCTATCTTGAAATTTGTCATTTTTGACATTTTTCATGGTGACACTTATCATTTTTGACATTTAGCATTGTGACATTTGTCAGTTTTGACATTTGCCATCTTGAAATTTGTCATTTTTGACATTTTTCATGGTGACACTTTTCATTTTTGACATTTAGCATTGTGACATTTGTCATTTGACATCTTTGACATTTGCCATCTTGAAATTTGTTATTTTTGACATTTTTCATGGTGACACTTTTCATTTTTGACATTTAGCATTGTGACATTTGTCATTTGACATCTTTGACATTTGCCATCTTGAAATTTGTCATTTTTGACATTTTTCATGGTGACACTTTTCATTTTTGACATTTAGCATTGTGACATTTGTCATTTGACATCTTTGACATTTGCCATCTTGAAATTTGTTATTTCTGACATTTTTCAAGGTGACACTTTTCATTTTTGACATTTAGCATTGTGACATTTGTCATTTGACATCTTTGACATTTGCCATCTTGAAATTTGTCATTTTTGACATATTTTATGGTGACACTTTTCATTTTTGACATTTAGCATTGTGACATTTGTTATTTGACATCTTTGACATTTGCCATCTTGAAATTTGTCATTTTTGACATTTAGCATTGTGACATTTGTCATTTGACATCTTTGATATTTGCCATCTTGAAATTTGTCATTTTTGACATTTTTCATGGTGACACTTTTCATTTTTGACATTTAGCATTGTGACATTTGTCATTTGACATCTTTGACATTTGCCATCTTGAAATTTGTCATTTTTGACATTTTTCATGGTGACACTTTTCATTTTTGACATTTAGCATTGTGACATTTGTCATATTCGACATCTTTGACATTTGCCATCTTGAAATTTTTTATTTTTGACATTTTTCATGGTGACACTTTTCATTTTTGACATTTAGCATTGTAACATTTGTCATTTGACATCTTTGACATTTGCCATCTTAAAATTTGTCATTATTGACATTTTTCATGGGGACACTTTTAATTTTTGACATTTAGCATTGTGACATTTGTCATTTGACATCTTTGACATTTGCCATCTTGAAATTTGTCATTTTTGACATTTTTCATGGTGACACTTTTTATTTTTGACATTTAGCATTGTGACATTTGTCATTTGACATCTTTGACATTTGCCATCTTGAAATTTGTCATTTTTGACATTTTTCACGGTGACACTTTTCATTTTTGACATTTAGCATTGTGACATTTGTCATTTGACACCTTAGACATTTGCCATCTTGAAATTTGTTATTTTTGACACTTTTCATTTTTGACATTTAGCATTGTGACATTTGTCATTTGACATCTTTGACATTTGCCATCTTGAAATTTGTCATTTTTGACATTTTTCATGGTGACACTTTTCATTTTTGACATTTAGCATTGTGACATTTGTCATTTGACATCTTGGACATTTGCCATCTTGAAATTTGTCATTTTTGATATTTTTCATGGTGACACTTTTCATTTTTGACATTTAGCATTGTGACATTTGTCATTTGACATCTTTGACATTTGCCATCTTGAAATTTGTCATTTTTGACATTTTTCATGGTGACACTTTTCATTTTTGACATCTAGCATTGTGACATTTGTCATTTGACATTTTTGACATTTGCCATCTTGAAATTTGTCATTTTTGACATTTAGCATTGTGACATTTGTCATTTGACATCTTGGACATTTGCCATCTTGAAATTTGTCATTTTTGACATTTTTCATGGTGACACTTATCATTTTTGACATTTAGCATTGTGACATTTGTCAGTTTTGACATTTGCCATCTTGAAATTTGTCATTTTTGACATTTTTCATGGTGACACTTTTCATTTTTGACATTTAGCATTGTGACATTTGTCATTTGACATCTTTGACATTTGCCATCTTAAAATTTGTTATTTTTGACATTTTTCATGGTGACACTTTTCATTTTTGACATTTAGCATTGTGACATTTGTCATTTGACATCTTTGACATTTTCCATCTTGAAATTTGTCATTTTTGACATTTTTCATGGTGACACTTTTCATTTTTGACATTTAGCATTGTGATATTTGTCATTTGACATCTTTGACATTTGCCATCTTGAAATTTGTTATTTTTGACATTTTTCATGGTGACACTTTTTATTTTTGACATTTAGCATTGTGACATTTGTCATTTGACATCTTTGACATTTGCCATCTTGAAATTTGTCATTTTTGACATTTTTCATGGTGACACTTTTCATTTTTGACATTTAGCATTGTGACATTTGTCATTTGACATCTTTGACATTTGCCATCTTGAAATTTGTCATTTTTGACATTTAGCATTGTGACATTTGTCATTTGACATCTTTGATATTTGCCATCTTGAAATTTGTCATTTTTGACATTTTTTATGGCGACACTTTTCATTTTTGACATTTAGCATTGTAACATTTGTCATTTGACATCTTTGACATTTGCCATCTTGAAATTTGTCATTTTTGACATTTTTCATGGTGACACTTTTCATTTTTGACAGTTATCATTGTGACATTTGTCATATTCGACATCTTTGACATTTGCCATCTTGAAATTTGTCATTTTTGACATTTTTCATGGTGACACTTTTCATTTTTGACATTTAGTATTGTGACATTTGTCATTTGACATCTTTGACATTTGTCATCTTGAAATTTGTCATTATTGACATTTTTCATGGGGACACTTTTCATTTTTGACATTAAGCATTGTGACATTTGTCATTTGACATCTTTGACATTTGCCATCTTGAAATTTGTCATTTTTGACATTTAGCATTGTGACATTTGTCATTTGACATCTTGGACATTTGCTATCTTGAAATTTGTCATTTTTGACATTTTTCATGGTGACACTTATCATTTTTGACATTTAGCATTGTGACATTTGTCAGTTTTGACATTTGCCATCTTGAAATTTGTCATTTTTGACATTTTTCATGGTGACACTTTTCATTTTTGACATTTAGCATTGTGACATTTGTCATTTGACATCTTTGACATTTGCCATCTTGAAATTTGTCATTTTTTACATTTAGCATTGTGACATTTGTCATTTGACATCTTGGACATTTGCTATTTTGAAATTTGTCATTTTTGACATTTTTCATGGTGACACTTATCATTTTTGACATTTAGCATTGTGACATTTGTCAGTTTTGACATTTGCCATCTTGAAATTTGTCATTTTTGACATTTTTCAAGGTGACACTTTTCATTTTTGACATTTAGCATTGTGACATTTGTCATTTGACATCTTTGACATTTGCCATCTTGAAATTTGTTATTTTTGACATTTTTCATGGTGACACTTTTCATTTTTGACATTTAGCATTGTGACATTTGTCATTTGACATCTTTGACATTTGCCATCTTGAAATTTGTCATTTTTGACATTTTTCATGGTGACACTTTTCATTTTTGACATTTAGCATTGTGACATTTGTCATTTGACATCTTTGATATTTGCCATCTTGAAATTTGTCATTTTTGACATTTTTCATGGTGACACTTTTCATTTTTGACATTTAGCATTGTGACATTTGTCATTTGACATCTTTGACATTTGCCATCTTGAAATTTGTCATTTTTGACATTTTTCACGGTGACACTTTTCATTTTTGACATTTAGCATTGTGACATTTGTCATTTGACATCTTGGACATTTGCCATCTTGAAATTTGTCATTTTTGACATTTTTCATGGTGACACTTTTCATTTTTGACATTTAGCATTGTGACATTTGTCATTTGACATCTTGGACATTTGCCATCTTGAAATTTGTTATTTTTGACATTTAGCATTGTGACATTTGTCATTTGACATCTTTGATATTTGCCATCTTGAAATTTGTCATTTTTGACATTTTTCATGGTGACACTTTTCATTTTTGACATTTAGCATTGTGACATTTGTCATTTGACATCTTTGACATTTGCCATCTTGAAATTTGTCATTTTTGACATTTTTCATGGTGACACTTTTCATTTTTGACATTTAGCATTGTGACATTTGTCATTTGACATCTTTAAGATTTGCCATCTTGAAATTTGGCATTTTTTACATTTAGCATTGTGACATTTGTCATTTGACATCTTGGACATTTGCCATCTTGAAATTTGTCATTTTTGACATTTTTCATGGTGACACTTTTCATTTTTGACATTTAGCATTGTGACATTTGTCATTTGACATCTTTGACATTTGCCATCTTGAAATTTGTTCTTTTTGACATTTTTCATGGTGACACTTTTCATTTTTGACATTTAGCATTGTGACATTTGTCATTTGACATCTTTGTCATTTGCCATCTTGAAATTTGTCATTTTTGACATTTTTTATGGTGACACTTTTCATTTTTGACATTTAGCATTGTGACATTTGTCATTTGACATCTTTGACATTTGCCATCTTGAAATTTGTCATTTTTGACATTTAGCATTGTGACATTTGTCATTTGACATCTTGGACATTTGCTATCTTGAAATTTGTCATTTTTGACATTTTTCATGGTGACACTTATCATTTTTGACATTAAGCATTGTGACATTTGTCAGTTTTGACATTTGCCATCTTGAAATTTGTCATTTTTGACATTTTTCATGGTGACACTTTTTATTTTTGACATTTAGCATTGTGACATTTGTCATTTGACATCTTCGACATTTGCCATCTTGAAATTTGTTATTTTTGACATTTTTCATGGTGACACTTTTCATTTTTGACATTTAGCATTGTGACATTTGTCATTTGACATCTTTGACATTTGCCATCTTGAAATTTGTCATTTTTGACATTTTTCATGGTGACACTTTTCATTTTTGACATTTAGCATTGTGACATTTGTCATTTGACATCTTTGACATTTGCCATCTTGAAATTTGTTCTTTTTGACATTTTTCATGGTGACACTTTTCATTTTTGACATTTAGCATTGTGACATTTGTCATTTGACATCTTTGTCATTTGCCATCTTGAAATTTGTCATTTTTGACATTTTTCATGGTGACACTTTTCATTTTTGACATTTAGCATTGTGACATTTGTCATTTGACATCTTTGACATTTGCCATCTTGAAATTTGTCATTTTTGACATTTAGCATTGTGACATTTGTCATTTGACATCTTGGACATTTGCTATCTTGAAATTTGTCATTTTTGACATTTTTCATGGTGACACTTATCATTTTTGACATTTAGCATTGTGACATTTGTCAGTTTTGACATTTGCCATCTTGAAATTTGTCATTTTTGACATTTTTCATGGTGACACTTTTTATTTTTGACATTTAGCATTGTGACATTTGTCATTTGACATCTTCGACATTTGCGATCTTGAAATTTGTTATTTTTGACATTTTTCATGGTGACACTTTTCATTTTTGACATTTAGCATTGTGACATTTGTCATTTGACATCTTTGACATTTGCCATCTTGAAATTTGTCATTTTTTACATTTTTCATGGTGACACTTTTCATTTTTGACATTTAGCATTGTGACATTTGTCATTTGACATCTTTGACATTTGCCATCTTGAAATTTGTTATTTCTGACATTTTTCAAGGTGACACTTTTTATTTTTGACATTTAGCATTGTGACATTTGTCATTTGACATCTTTGACATTTGCCATCTTGAAATTTGTCATTTTTGACATTTTTCATGGTGACACTTTTCATTTTTGACATTTAGCATTGTGACATTTGTCATTTGACATCTTTGACATTTGCCATCTTGAAATTTGTTATTTTTGACATTTTTCATGGTGACACTTTTCATTTTTGACATTTAGCATTGTGACATTTGTCATTTGACATCTTTGACATTTGCCATCTTGAAATTTGTCATTTTTGACATTTTTCATGGTGACACTTTTCATTTTTGACATTTAGCATTGTGACATTTGTCATTTGACATCTTTGACATTTGCCATCTTGAAATTTGTCATTTTTGACATTTAGCATTGTGACATTTGTCATTTGACATCTTGGACATTTGCTATCTTGAAATTTGTCATTTTTGACATTTTTCATGGTGACACTTATCATTTTTGACATTTAGCATTGTGACATTTGTCAGTTTTGACATTTGCCATCTTGAAATTTGTCATTTTTGACATTTTTCATGGTGACACTTTTCATTTTTGACATTTAGCATTGTGACATTTGTCATTTGACATCTTTGACATTTGCCATCTTGAAATTTGTTATTTTTGACATTTTTCATGGTGACACTTTTCATTTTTGACATTTAGCATTGTGACATTTGTCATTTGACATCTTTGACATTTGCCATCTTGAAATTTGTCATTTTTGACATTTTTCATGGTAACACTTTTCATTTTTGACATTTAGCATTGTGACATTTGTCATTTGACATCTTTGACATTTGCCATCTCGAAATTTGTTATTTCTGACATTTTTCAAGGTGACACTTTTCATTTTTGACATTTAGCATTGTGACATTTGTCATTTGACATCTTTGACATTTGCCATCTTGAAATTTGTCATTTTTGACATTTTTCATGGTGACACTTTTCATTTTTGACATTTAGCATTGTGACATTTGTCATTTGACATCTTTGACATTTGCCATCTTGAAATTTGTTATTTTTGACATTTTTCATGGTGACACTTTTCATTTTTGACATTTAGCATTGTGACATTTAGCATTGTGACATTTGTCATTTGACATCTTTGACATTTGCCATCTCGAAATTTGTCATATTTGACATTTTTCATGGTGACACTTTTCATTTTTGACATTTAGCATTGTGACATTTGTCATTTGACATCTTTGACATTTGCCATCTTGAAATTTGTCATTTTTGACATTTAGCATTGTGACATTTGTCATTTGACATCTTGGACATTTGCTATCTTGAAATTTGTCATTTTTGACATTTTTCATGGTGACACTTATCATTTTTGACATTTAGCATTGTGACATTTGTCAGTTTTGACATTTGCCATCTTAAAATTTGTCATTTTTGACATTTTTCATGGTGACACTTTTCATTTTTGACATTTAGCATTGTGACATTTGTCATTTGACATCTTTGACATTTGCCATCTTGAAATTTGTCATTTTTGACATTTAGCATTGTGACATTTGTCATTTGACATCTTGGACATTTTCCATCTTGAAATTTGTCATTTTTGACATTTTTCATGGTGACACTTTTCATTTTTGACATTTAGCATTGTGACATTTGTCATTTGACATCTTGGACATTTGCCATCTTGAAATTTGTCATTTTTGACATTTAGCATTGTGACATTTGTCATTTGACATCTTTGATATTTGCCATCTTGAAATTTGTCATTTTTGACATTTTTCATGGTGACACTTTTCATTTTTGACATTTAGCATTGTGACATTTGTCATTTGACATCTTTGACATTTGCCATCTTGAAATTTGTCATTTTTGACATTTTTCATGGTGACACTTTTCATTTTTGACATTTAGCATTGTGACATTTGTCATTTGACATCTTTGAGATTTGCCATCTTGAAATTTGTCATTTTTTACATTTAGCATTGTGACATTTGTCATTTGACATCTTGGACATTTGCCATCTTGAAATTTGTCATTTTTGACATTTTTCATGGTGACACTTATCATTTTTGACATTTAGCATTGTGACATTTGTCAGTTTTGACATTTGCCATCTTGAAATTTGTCATTTTTGACATTTTTCATGGTGACACTTTTCATTTTTGACATTTAGCATTGTGACATTTGTCATTTGACATCTTTGACATTTGCCATCTTGAAATTTGCTATTTTTGACATTTTTCATGGTGACACTTTTCATTTTTGACATTTAGCATTGTGACATTTGTCATTTGACATCTTTGACATTTGCCATCTTGAAATTTGTCATTTTTGACATTTTTCATGGTGACACTTTTCATTTTTGACATTTAGCATTGTGACATTTGTCATTTGACATCTTTGACATTTGCCATCTTGAAATTTGTCATTTTTGACATTTAGCATTGTGACATTTGTCATTTGACATCTTGGACATTTGCTATCTTGAAATTTGTCATTTTTGACATTTTTCATGGTGACATTTGTCAGTTTTGACATTTGCCATCTTGAAATTTGTCATTTTTGACATTTTTCATGATGACACTTTTCATTTTTGACATTTAGCATTGTGACATTTGTCATTTGACATCTTTGACATTTGCCATCTTGAAATTTGTTATTTTTGACATTTTTCATGGTGACACTTTTCATTTTTGACATTTAGCATTGTGACATTTGTCATTTGACATCTTTGACATTTGCCATCTTGAAATTTGTCATTTTTGACATTTTTCATGGTGACACTTTTCATTTTTGACATTTAGCATTGTGACATTTGTCATTTGACATCTTTGACATTTGCCATCTTGAAATTTGTTATTTCTGACATTTTTCAAGGTGACACTTTTCATTTTTGACATTTAGCATTGTGACATTTGTCATTTGACATCTTTGACATTTGCCATCTTGAAATTTGTCATTTTTGACATTTTTCATGGTGACACTTTTCATTTTTGACATTTAGCATTGTGACATTTGTTATTTGACATCTTTGACATTTGCCATCTTGAAATTTGTCATTTTTGACATTTAGCATTGTGACATTTGTCATTTGACATCTTTGACATTTGCCATCTTGAAATTTGTCATTTTTGACATTTTTCATGGTGACACTTTTCATTTTTGACATTTAGCATTGTGACATTTGTCATATTCGACATCTTTGACATTTGCCATCTTGAAATTTTTCATTTTTGACATTTTTTATGGTGACACTTTTCATTTTTGACATTTAGCATTGTAACATTTGTCATTTGACATCTTTGACATTTGCCATCTTAAAATTTGTCATTATTGACATTTTTCATGGGGACACTTTTAATTTTTGACATTTAGCATTGTGACATTTGTCATTTGACATCTTTGACATTTGCCATCTTGAAATTTGTCATTTTTGACATTTTTCATGGTGACACTTTTTATTTTTGACATTTAGCATTGTGACATTTGTCATTTGACATCTTTGACATTTGCCATCTTGAAATTTGTCATTTTTGACATTTTTCACGGTGACACTTTTCATTTTTGACATTTAGCATTGTGACATTTGTCATTTGACACCTTAGACATTTGCCATCTTGAAATTTGTCATTTTTGACACTTTTCATTTTTGACATTTAGCATTGTGACATTTGTCATTTGACATCTTTGACATTTGCCATCTTGAAATTTGTCATTTTTGACATTTTTCATGGTGACACTTTTCATTTTTGACATTTAGCATTGTGACATTTGTCATTCGACATCTTGGACATTTGCCATCTTGAAATTTTTCATTTTTGATATTTTTCATGGTGACACTTTTCATTTTTGACATTTAGCATTGTGACATTTGTCATTTGACATCTTTGACATTTGCCATCTTGAAATTTGTTATTTTTGACATTTTTCATGGTGACACTTTTCATTTTTGACATTTAGCATTGTGACATTTGTCATTTGACATCTTTGACATTTGCCATCTTGAAATTTGTCATTTTTGACATTTTTCATGGTGACACTTTTCATTTTTGACATTTAGCATTGTGACATTTGTCATTTGACATCTTTGATATTTGCCATCTTGAAATTTGTCATTTTTGACATTTTTCATGTTGACACTTTTCATTTTTGACATTTAGCATTGTGACATTTGTCATTTGACATCTTTGATATTTGCCATCTTGAAATTTGTCATTTTTGACATTTTTCACGGTGACACTTTTCATTTTTGACATTTAGCATTGTGACATTTGTCATTTGACATCTTGGACATTTGCCATCTTGAAATTTGTCATTTTTGACATTTTTCATGGTGACACTTTTCATTTTTGACATTTAGCATTGTGACATTTGTCATTTGACATCTTGGACATTTGCCATCTTGAAATTTGTTATTTTTGACATTTAGCATTGTGACATTTGTCATTTGACATCTTTGATATTTGCCATCTTGAAATTTGTCATTTTTGACATTTTTCATGGTGACACTTTTCATTTTTGACATTTAGCATTGTGACATTTGTCATTTGACATCTTTGACATTTGCCATCTTGAAATTTGTCATTTTTGACATTTTTCATGGTGACACTTTTCATTTTTGACATTTAGCATTGTGACATTTGTCATTTGACATCTTTGAGATTTGCCATCTTGAAATTTGGCATTTTTTACATTTAGCATTGTGACATTTGTCATTTGACATCTTGGACATTTGCCATCTTGAAATTTGTCATTTTTGACATTTTTCATGGTGACACTTATCATTTTTGACATTTAGCATTGTGACATTTGTCAGTTTTGACATTTGCCATCTTGAAATTTGTCATTTTTGACATTTTTCATGGTGACACTTTTCATTTTTGACATTTAGCATTGTGACATTTGTCATTTGACATCTTTGACATTTGCCATCTTGAAATTTGTTCTTTTTGACATTTTTCATGGTGACACTTTTCATTTTTGACATTTAGCATTGTGACATTTGTCATTTGACATCTTTGTCATTTGCCATCTTGAAATTTGTCATTTTTGACATTTTTCATGGTGACACTTTTCATTTTTGACATTTAGCATTGTGACATTTGTCATTTGACATCTTTGACATTTGCCATCTTGAAATTTGTCATTTTTGACATTTGGCATTGTGACATTTGTCATTTGACATCTTGGACATTTGCTATCTTGAAATTTGTCATTTTTGACATTTTTCATGGTGACACTTATCATTTTTGACATTTAGCATTGTGACATTTGTCAGTTTTGACATTTGCCATCTTGAAATTTGTCATTTTTGACATTTTTCATGGTGACACTTTTTATTTTTGACATTTAGCATTGTGACATTTGTCATTTGACATCTTCGACATTTGCCATCTTGAAATTTGTTATTTTTGACATTTTTTATGGTGACACTTTTCATTTTTGACATTTAGCATTGTGACATTTGTCATTTGACATCTTTGACATTTGCCATCTTGAAATTTGTCATTTTTGACATTTTTCATGGTGACACTTTTCATTTTTGACATTTAGCTTTGTGACATTTGTCATTTGACATCTTTGACATTTGCCATCTTGAAATTTGTTATTTCTGACATTTTTCAAGGTGACACTTTTCATTTTTGACATTTAGCATTGTGACATTTGTCATTTGACATCTTTGACATTTGCCATCTTGAAATTTGTCATTTTTGACATTTTTCATGGTGACACTTTTCATTTTTGACATTTAGCATTGTGACATTTGTCATTTGACATCTTTGACATTTGCCATCTTGAAATTTGTTATTTTTGACATTTTTCATGGTGACACTTTTCATTTTTGACATTTAGCATTGTGACATTTGTCATTTGACATCTTTGACATTTGCCATCTTGAAATTTGTCATTTTTGACATTTTTCATGGTGACACTTTTCATTTTTGACATTTAGCATTGTGACATTTGTCATTTGACATCTTTGACATTTGCCATCTTGAAATTTGTCATTTTTGACATTTAGCATTGCGACATTTGTCATTTGACATCTTGGACATTTGCTATCTTGAAATTTGTCATTTTTGACATTTTTCATGGTGACACTTATCATTTTTGACATTTAGCATTGTGACATTTGTCAGTTTTGACATTTGCCATCTTGAAATTTGTCATTTTTGACATTTTTCATGGTGACACTTTTCATTTTTGACATTTAGCATTGTGACATTTGTCATTTGACATCTTTGACATTTGCCATCTTGAAATTTGTTATTTTTGACATTTTTCATGGTGACACTTTTCATTTTTGACATTTAGCATTGTGACATTTGTCATTTGACATCTTTGACATTTGCCATCTTGAAATTTGTCATTTTTGACATTTTTCATGGTAACACTTTTCATTTTTGACATTTAGCATTGTGACATTTGTCATTTGACATCTTTGACATTTGCCATCTTGAAATTTGTTATTTCTGACATTTTTCAAGGTGACACTTTTCATTTTTGACATTTAGCATTGTGACATTTGTCATTTGACATCTTTGACATTTGCCATCTTGAAATTTGTCATTTTTGACATTTTTCATGGTGACACTTTTCATTTTTGACATTTAGCATTGTGACATTTGTCATTTGACATCTTTGACATTTGCCATCTTGAAATTTGTTATTTTTGACATTTTTCATGGTGACACTTTTCATTTTTGACATTTAGCATTGTGACATTTAGCATTGTGACATTTGTCATTTGACATCTTTGACATTTGCCATCTCGAAATTTGTCATATTTGACATTTTTCATGGTGACACTTTTCATTTTTGACATTTAGCATTGTGACATTTGTCATTTGACATCTTTGACATTTGCCATCTTGAAATTTGTCATTTTTGACATTTAGCATTGTGACGTTTGTCATTTGACATCTTGGACATTTGCTATCTTGAAATTTGTCATTTTTGACATTTTTCATGGTGACACTTATCATTTTTGACATTTAGCATTGTGACATTTGTCAGTTTTGACATTTGCCATCTTAAAATTTGTCATTTTTGACATTTTTCATGGTGACACTTTTCATTTTTGACATTTAGCATTGTGACATTTGTCATTTGACATCTTTGACATTTGCCATCTTGAAATTTGTCATTTTTGACATTTAGCATTGTGACATTTGTCATTTGACATCTTGGACATTTGCCATCTTGAAATTTGTCATTTTTGACATTTTGCATGGTGACACTTTTCATTTTTGACATTTAGCATTGTGACATTTGTCATTTGACATCTTGGACATTTGCCATCTTGAAATTTGTCATTTTTGACATTTAGCATTGTGACATTTGTCATTTGACATCTTTGATATTTGCCATCTTGAAATTTGTCATTTTTGACATTTTTCATGGTGACACTTTTCATTTTTGACATTTAGCATTGTGACATTTGTCATTTGACATCTTTGACATTTGCCATCTTGAAATTTGTCATTTTTGACATTTTTCATGGTGACACTTTTCATTTTTGACATTTAGCATTGTGACATTTGTCATTTGACATCTTTGAGATTTGCCATCTTGAAATTTGTCATTTTTTACATTTAGCATTGTGACATTTGTCATTTGACATCTTGGACATTTGCCATCTTGAAATTTGTCATTTTTGACATTTTTCATGGTGACACTTATCATTTTTGACATTTAGCATTGTGACATTTGTCAGTTTTGACATTTGCCATCTTGAAATTTGTCATTTTTGACATTTTTCATGGTGACACTTTTCATTTTTGACATTTAGCATTGTGACATTTGTCATTTGACATCTTTGACATTTGCCATCTTGAAATTTGCTATTTTTGACATTTTTCATGGTGACACTTTTAATTTTTGACATTTAGCATTGTGACATTTGTCATTTGACATCTTTGACATTTGCCATCTTGAAATTTGTCATTTTTGACATTTTTCATGGTGACACTTTTCATTTTTGACATTTAGCATTGTGACATTTGTCATTTGACATCTTTGACATTTGCCATCTTTTCATTTTTGACATTTAGCATTGTGACATTTGTCATTTGACATCTTTGACATTTGCCATCTTGAAATTTGTTATTTTTGACATTTTTCATGGTGACACTTTTCATTTTTGACATTTAGCATTGTGACATTTAGCATTGTGACATTTGTCATTTGACATCTTTGACATTTGCCATCTCGAAATTTGTCATATTTGACATTTTTCATGGTGACACTTTTCATTTTTGACATTTAGCATTGTGACATTTGTCATTTGACATCTTTGACATTTGCCATCTTGAAATTTGTCATTTTTGACATTTAGCATTGTGACGTTTGTCATTTGACATCTTGGACATTTGCTATCTTGCAATTTGTCATTTTTGACATTTTTCATGGTGACACTTATCATTTTTGACATTTAGCATTGTGACATTTGTCAGTTTTGACATTTGCCATCTTAAAATTTGTCATTTTTGACATTTTTCATGGTGACACTTTTCATTTTTGACATTTAGCATTGTGACATTTGTCATTTGACATCTTTAACATTTGCCATCTTGAAATTTGTCATTTTTGACATTTAGCATTGTGACATTTGTCATTTGACATCTTGGACATTTGCCATCTTGAAATTTGTCATTTTTGACATTTTTCATGGTGACACTTTTCATTTTTGACATTTAGCATTGTGACATTTGTCATTTGACATCTTGGACATTTGCCATCTTGAAATTTGTCATTTTTGACATTTAGCATTGTGACATTTGTCATTTGACATCTTTGATATTTGCCATCTTGAAATTTGTCATTTTTGACATTTTTCATGGTGACACTTTTCATTTTTGACATTTAGCATTGTGACATTTGTCATTTGACATCTTTGACATTTGCCATCTTGAAATTTGTCATTTTTGACATTTTTCATGGTGACACTTTTCATTTTTGACATTTAGCATTGTGACATTTGTCATTTGACATTTTTGAGATTTGCCATCTTGAAATTTGTCATTTTTTACATTTAGCATTGTGACATTTGTCATTTGACATCTTGGACATTTGCCATCTTGAAATTTGTCATTTTTGACATTTTTCATGGTGACACTTATCATTTTTGACATTTAGCATTGTGACATTTGTCAGTTTTGACATTTGCCATCTTGAAATTTGTCATTTTTGACATTTTTCATGGTGACACTTTTCATTTTTGACATTTAGCATTGTGACATTTGTCATTTGACATCTTTGACATTTGCCATCTTGAAATTTGCTATTTTTGACATTTTTCATGGTGACACTTTTAATTTTTGACATTTAGCATTGTGACATTTGTCATTTGACATCTTTGACATTTGCCATCTTGAAATTTGTCATTTTTGGCATTTTTCATGGTGACACTTTTCATTTCTGACATTTAGCATTGTGACATTTGTCATTTGACATCTTTGACATTTGCCATCTTGAAATTTGTCATTTTTGACATTTAGCATTGTGACATTTGTCATTTGACATCTTGGACATTTGCTATCTTGAAATTTGTCATTTTTGACATTTTTCATGGTGACACTTATCATTTTTGACATTTAGCATTGTGACATTTGTCAGTTTTGACATTTGCCATCTTGAAATTTGTCATTTTTGACATTTTTCATGATGACACTTTTCATTTTTGACATTTAGCATTGTGACATTTGTCATTTGACATCTTTGACATTTGCCATCTTGAAATTTGTTATTTTTGACATTTTTTATGGTGACACTTTTCATTTTTGACATTTAGCATTGTGACATTTGTCATTTGACATCTTTGACATTTGCCATCTTGAAATTTGTCATTTTTGACATTTTTCATGGTGACACTTTTCATTTTTGACATTTAGCATTGTGACATTTGTCATTTGACATCTTTGACATTTGCCATCTTGAAATTTGTTATTTCTGACATTTTTCAAGGTGACACTTTTCATTTTTGACATTTAGCATTGTGACATTTGTCATTTGACATCTTTGACATTTGCCATCTTGAAATTTGTCATTTTTGACATTTTTCATGGTGACACTTTTCATTTTTGACATTTAGCATTGTGACATTTGTTATTTGACATCTTTGACATTTGCCATCTTGAAATTTGTCATTTTTGACATTTAGCATTGTGACATTTGTCATTTGACATCTTTGACATTTGCCATCTTAAAATTTGTCATTTTTGACATTTTTCATGGTGACACTTTTCATTTTTGACATTTAGCATTGTGACATTTGTCATATTCGACATCTTTGACATTTGCCATCTTGAAATTTTTCATTTTTGACATTTTTCATGGTGACACTTTTCATTTTTGACATTTAGCATTGTAACATTTGTCATTTGACATCTTTGACATTTGCCATCTTAAAATTTGTCATTATTGACATTTTTCATGGGGACACTTTTAATTTTTGACATTTAGCATTGTGACATTTGTCATTTGACATCTTTGACATTTGACATCTTGAAATTTGTCATTTTTGACATTTTTCATGGTGACACTTTTTATTTTTGACATTTAGCATTGTGACATTTGTCATTTGACATCTTTGACATTTGCCATCTTGAAATTTGTCATTTTTGACATTTTTCACGGTGACACTTTTCATTTTTGACATTTAGCATTGTGACATTTGTCATTTGACACCTTAGACATTTGCCATCTTGAAATTTGTCATTTTTGACACTTTTCATTTTTGACATTTAGCATTGTGACATTTGTCATTTGACATCTTTGACATTTGCCATCTTGAAATTTGTCATTTTTGACATTTTTCATGGTGACACTTTTCATTTTTGACATTTAGCATTGTGACATTTGTCATTCGACATCTTGGACATTTGCCATCTTGAAATTTGTCATTTTTGATATTTTTCATGGTGACACTTTTCATTTTTGACATTTAGCATTGTGACATTTGTCATTTGACATCTTTGACATTTGCCATCTTGAAATTTGTCATTTTTGACATTTTTCATGGTGACACTTTTCATTTTTGACATTTAGCATTGTGACATTTGTCATTTGACATTCTTGACATTTGCCATCTTGAAATTTGTCATTTTTGACATTAAGCATTGTGACATTTGTCATTTGACATCTTGGACATTTGCCATCTTGAAATTTGTCATTTTTGACATTTTTCATGGTGACACTTATCATTTTTGACATTTAGCATTGTGACATTTGTCAGTTTTGACATTTGCCATCTTGAAATTTGTCATTTTTGACATTTTTCATGGTGACACTTTTCATTTTTGACATTTAGCATTGTGACATTTGTCATTTGACATCTTTGACATTTGCCATCTTGAAATTTGTTATTTTTGACATTTTTCATGGTGACACTTTTTATTTTTGACATTTAGCATTGTGACATTTGTCATTTGACATCTTTGACATTTGCCATCTTGAAATTTGTCATTTTTGACATTTTTCATGGTGACACTTTTCATTTTTGACATTTAGCATTGTGACATTTGTCATTTGACATCTTTGACATTTGCCATCTTGAAATTTGTCATTTTTGACATTTAGCATTGTGACATTTGTCATTTGACATCTTTGATATTTGCCATCTTGAAATTTGTCATTTTTGGCATTTTTTATGGCGACACTTTTCATTTTTGACATTTAGCATTGTAACATTTGTCATTTGACATCTTTGACATTTGCCATCTTAAAATTTGTCATTTTTGACATTTTTCATGGTGACACTTTTCATTTTTGACATTTATCATTGTGACATTTGTCATATTCGACATCTTTGACATTTGCCATCTTGAAATTTGTCATTTTTGACATTTTTCATGGTGACACTTTTCATTTTTGACATTTAGCATTGTGACATTTGTCATTTGACATCTTTGACATTTGTCATCTTGAAATTTGTCATTATTGACATTTTTCATGGGGACACTTTTCATTTTTAACATTAAGCATTGTGACATTTGTCATTTAACATCTTTGACATTTGCCATCTTGAAATTTGTCATTTTTGACATTTTTCATGGTGACACTTTTCATTTTTGACATTTAGCATTGTGACATTTGTCATTTGACATCTTTGACATCTGCCATCTTGAAATTTGTCATTTTTGACATTTTTCACGGTGACACTTTTCATTTTTGACATTTAGCATTGTGACATTTGTCATTTGACATCTTAGACATTTGCCATCTTGAAATTTGTCATTTTTGACACTTTTCATTTTTGACATTTAGCATTGTGACATTTGTCATTTGACATCTTTTACATTTGCCATCTTGAAATTTGTCATTTTTGACATTTTTCATGGTAACACTTTTCATTTTTGACATTTAGCATTGTGACATTTGTCATTTGACATCTTTGACATTTGTCATCTTGAAATTTGTCATTATTGACATTTTTCATGGGGACACTTTTTATTTTTGACATTAAGCATTGTGACATTTGTCATTTGACATCTTTGACATTTGCCATCTTGAAATTTGTCATTTTTGACATTTTTCATGGTGACACTTTTCATTTTTGACATTTAGCATTGTGACATTTGTCATTTGACATCTTTGACATTTGCCATCTTGAAATTTGTCATTTTTGACATTTTTCACGGTGACACTTTTCATTTTTGACAATTAGCATTGTGACATTTGTCATTTGACATCTTAGACATTTGCCATCTTGAAATTTGTCATTTTTGACACTTTTCATTTTTGACATTTAGCATTGTGACATTTGTCATTTGACATCTTTTACATTTGCCATCTTGAAATTTGTCATTTTTGACATTTTTCATGGTAACACTTTTCATTTTTGACATTTAGCATTGTGACATCTGTCATTTGACATCTTGGACATTTGCCATCTTGAAATTTGTCATTTTTGACATTTTTCATGGTGACACTTATCATTTTTGACATTTAGCATTGTGACATTTGTCAGTTTTGACATTTGCCATCTTGAAATTTGTCATTTTTGACATTTTTCACGGTGACACTTTTCATTTTTGACATTTAGCATTGTGACATTTGTCATTTGACATCTTAGACATTTGCCATCTTGAAATTTGTCATTTTTGACACTTTTTATTTTTGACATTTAGCATTGTGACATTTGTCATTTGACAACTTTGACATTTGCCATCTTGAAATTTGTCATTTTTGACATTTTTCATGGTGACACTTTTCATTTTTGACATTTAGCATTGTGACATTTGTCATTTGATATCTTGGACATTTGCCATCTTGAAATTTGTCATTTTTAAAATTTTTCATGGTGACACTTATCATTTTTGACATTTAGCATTGTGATATTTGTCAGTTTTGACATTTGCCATCTTGAAATTTGTCATTTTTGACATTTTTCATGGTGACACTTTTCATTTTTGACATTTAGCATTGTGACATTTGTCATTTGACATCTTTGACATTTGCCATCTTGAAATTTGTTATTTTTGACATTTTTCATGGTGACACTTTTCATTTTTGACATTTAGCATTGTGACATTTGTCATTTGACATCTTTGACATTTGCCATCTTGAAATTGGTCATTTTTGACATTTTTCATGGTGACACTTTTCATTTTTGACATTTAGCATTGTGACATTTGTCATTTGACATCTTTGACATTTGCCATCTTAAAATTTGTCATTTTTGACATTTAGCATTGTGACATTTGTCATTTGACATCTTTGATATTTGCCATCTTGAAATTTGTCATTTTTGACATTTTTCATGGTGACACTTTTCATTTTTGACATTTAGCATTGTGACATTTGTCATTTGACATCTTTGACATTTGCCATCTTGAAATTTGTCATTTTTGACATTTAGCATTGTGACATTTGTCATTTGACATCTTGGACATTTGCTATCTTGAAATTTGTCATTTTTGACATTTTTCATGGTGACACTTATCATTTTTGACATTTAGCATTGTGACATTTGTCAGTTTTGACATTTGCCATCTTGAAATTTGTCATTTTTGACATTTTTCATGGTGACACTTTTTATTTTTGACATTTAGCATTGTGACATTTGTCATTTGACATCTTCGACATTTGCCATCTTGAAATTTGTTATTTTTGACATTTTTCATGGTGACACTTTTCATTTTTGACATTTAGCATTGTGACATTTGTCATTTGACATCTTTGACATTTGCCATCTTGAAATTTGTCATTTTTGACATTTTTCATGGTGACACTTTTCATTTTTGACATTTAGCATTGTGACATTTGTCATTTGACATCTTTGACATTTGCCATCTTGAAATTTGTTATTTCTGACATTTTTCAAGGTGACACTTTTTATTTTTGACATTTAGCATTGTGACATTTGTCATTTGACATCTTTGACATTTGCCATCTTGAAATTTGTCATTTTTGACATTTTTCATGGTAACACTTTTCATTTTTGACATTTAGCATTGTGACATTTGTCATTTGACATCTTTGACATTTGCCATCTTGAAATTTGTTATTTTTGACATTTTTCATGGTGACACTTTTCATTTTTGACATTTAGCATTGTGACATTTGTCATTTGACATCTTTGACATTTGCCATCTTGAAATTTGTCATTTTTGACATTTTTCATGGTGACACTTTTCATTTTTGACATTTAGCATTGTGACATTTGTCATTTGACATCTTTGACATTTGCCATCTTGAAATTTGTCATTTTTGACATTTAGCATTGTGACATTTGTCATTTGACATCTTGGACATTTGCTATCTTGAAATTTGTCATTTTTGACATTTTTCATGGTGACACTTATCATTTTTGACATTTAGCATTGTGACATTTGTCAGTTTTGACATTTGCCATCTTGAAATTTGTCATTTTTGACATTTTTCATGGTGACACTTTTCATTTTTGACATTTAGCATTGTGACATTTGTCATTTGACATCTTTGACATTTGCCATCTTGAAATTTGTTATTTTTGACATTTTTCATGGTGACACTTTTCATTTTTGACATTTAGCATTGTGACATTTGTCATTTGACATCTTTGACATTTGCCATCTTGAAATTTGTCATTTTTGACATTTTTCATGGTAACACTTTTCATTTTTGACATTTAGCATTGTGACATTTGTCATTTGACATCTTTGACATTTGCCATCTCGAAATTTGTTATTTCTGACATTTTTCAAGGTGACACTTTTCATTTTTGACATTTAGCATTGTGACATTTGTCATTTGACATCTTTGACATTTGCCATCTTGAAATTTGTCATTTTTGACATTTTTCATGGTGACACTTTTCATTTTTGACATTTAGCATTGTGACATTTGTCATTTGACATCTTTGACATTTGCCATCTTGAAATTTGTTATTTTTGACATTTTTCATGGTGACACTTTTCATTTTTGACATTTAGCATTGTGACATTTAGCATTGTGACATTTGTCATTTGACATCTTTGACATTTGCCATCTCGAAATTTGTCATATTTGACATTTTTCATGGTGACACTTTTCATTTTTGACATTTAGCATTGTGACATTTGTCATTTGACATCTTTGACATTTGCCATCTTGAAATTTGTCATTTTTGACATTTAGCATTGTGACATTTGTCATTTGACATCTTGGACATTTGCTATCTTGAAATTTGTCATTTTTGACATTTTTCATGGTGACACTTATCATTTTTGACATTTAGCATTGTGACATTTGTCAGTTTTGACATTTGCCATCTTAAAATTTGTCATTTTTGACATTTTTCATGGTGACACTTTTCATTTTTGACATTTAGCATTGTGACATTTGTCATTTGACATCTTTGACATTTGCCATCTTGAAATTTGTCATTTTTGACATTTAGCATTGTGACATTTGTCATTTGACATCTTGGACATTTTCCATCTTGAAATTTGTCATTTTTGACATTTTTCATGGTGACACTTTTCATTTTTGACATTTAGCATTGTGACATTTGTCATTTGACATCTTGGACATTTGCCATCTTGAAATTTGTCATTTTTGACATTTAGCATTGTGACATTTGTCATTTGACATCTTTGATATTTGCCATCTTGAAATTTGTCATTTTTGACATTTTTCATGGTGACACTTTTCATTTTTGACATTTAGCATTGTGACATTTGTCATTTGACATCTTTGACATTTGCCATCTTGAAATTTGTCATTTTTGACATTTTTCATGGTGACACTTTTCATTTTTGACATTTAGCATTGTGACATTTGTCATTTGACATCTTTGAGATTTGCCATCTTGAAATTTGTCATTTTTTACATTTAGCATTGTGACATTTGTCATTTGACATCTTGGACATTTGCCATCTTGAAATTTGTCATTTTTGACATTTTTCATGGTGACACTTATCATTTTTGACATTTAGCATTGTGACATTTGTCAGTTTTGACATTTGCCATCTTGAAATTTGTCATTTTTGACATTTTTCATGGTGACACTTTTCATTTTTGACATTTAGCATTGTGACATTTGTCATTTGACATCTTTGACATTTGCCATCTTGAAATTTGCTATTTTTGACATTTTTCATGGTGACACTTTTCATTTTTGACATTTAGCATTGTGACATTTGTCATTTGACATCTTTGACATTTGCCATCTTGAAATTTGTCATTTTTGACATTTTTCATGGTGACACTTTTCATTTTTGACATTTAGCATTGTGACATTTGTCATTTGACATCTTTGACATTTGCCATCTTGAAATTTGTCATTTTTGACATTTAGCATTGTGACATTTGTCATTTGACATCTTGGACATTTGCTATCTTGAAATTTGTCATTTTTGACATTTTTCATGGTGACATTTGTCAGTTTTGACATTTGCCATCTTGAAATTTGTCATTTTTGACATTTTTCATGATGACACTTTTCATTTTTGACATTTAGCATTGTGACATTTGTCATTTGACATCTTTGACATTTGCCATCTTGAAATTTGTTATTTTTGACATTTTTCATGGTGACACTTTTCATTTTTGACATTTAGCATTGTGACATTTGTCATTTGACATCTTTGACATTTGCCATCTTGAAATTTGTCATTTTTGACATTTTTCATGGTGACACTTTTCATTTTTGACATTTAGCATTGTGACATTTGTCATTTGACATCTTTGACATTTGCCATCTTGAAATTTGTTATTTCTGACATTTTTCAAGGTGACACTTTTCATTTTTGACATTTAGCATTGTGACATTTGTCATTTGACATCTTTGACATTTGCCATCTTGAAATTTGTCATTTTTGACATTTTTCATGGTGACACTTTTCATTTTTGACATTTAGCATTGTGACATTTGTTATTTGACATCTTTGACATTTGCCATCTTGAAATTTGTCATTTTTGACATTTAGCATTGTGACATTTGTCATTTGACATCTTTGACATTTGCCATCTTGAAATTTGTCATTTTTGACATTTTTCATGGTGACACTTTTCATTTTTGACATTTAGCATTGTGACATTTGTCATATTCGACATCTTTGACATTTGCCATCTTGAAATTTTTCATTTTTGACATTTTTTATGGTGACACTTTTCATTTTTGACATTTAGCATTGTAACATTTGTCATTTGACATCTTTGACATTTGCCATCTTAAAATTTGTCATTATTGACATTTTTCATGGGGACACTTTT
This sequence comes from Altica lythri, assembly GCA_964028335.1. Lineage (NCBI taxonomy): Eukaryota > Metazoa > Arthropoda > Insecta > Coleoptera > Chrysomelidae > Altica > Altica lythri. Next base: position 6,845,184 of record OZ034800.1, on the reverse strand, counting down.
AATTTTTGACATTTAGCATTGTGACATTTGTCATTTGACATCTTTGACATTTGCCATCTTGAAATTTGTCATTTTTGACATTTTTCATGGTGACACTTTTTATTTTTGACATTTAGCATTGTGACATTTGTCATTTGACATCTTTGACATTTGCCATCTTGAAATTTGTCATTTTTGACATTTTTCACGGTGACACTTTTCATTTTTGACATTTAGCATTGTGACATTTGTCATTTGACACCTTAGACATTTGCCATCTTGAAATTTGTCATTTTTGACACTTTTCATTTTTGACATTTAGCATTGTGACATTTGTCATTTGACATCTTTGACATTTGCCATCTTGAAATTTGTCATTTTTGACATTTTTCATGGTGACACTTTTCATTTTTGACATTTAGCATTGTGACATTTGTCATTCGACATCTTGGACATTTGCCATCTTGAAATTTTTCATTTTTGATATTTTTCATGGTGACACTTTTCATTTTTGACATTTAGCATTGTGACATTTGTCATTTGACATCTTTGACATTTGCCATCTTGAAATTTGTTATTTTTGACATTTTTCATGGTGACACTTTTCATTTTTGACATTTAGCATTGTGACATTTGTCATTTGACATCTTTGACATTTGCCATCTTGAAATTTGTCATTTTTGACATTTTTCATGGTGACACTTTTCATTTTTGACATTTAGCATTGTGACATTTGTCATTTGACATCTTTGATATTTGCCATCTTGAAATTTGTCATTTTTGACATTTTTCATGGTGACACTTTTCATTTTTGACATTTAGCATTGTGACATTTGTCATTTGACATCTTTGACATTTGCCATCTTGAAATTTGTCATTTTTGACATTTTTCACGGTGACACTTTTCATTTTTGACATTTAGCATTGTGACATTTGTCATTTGACATCTTGGACATTTGCCATCTTGAAATTTGTCATTTTTGACATTTTTCATGGTGACACTTTTCATTTTTGACATTTAGCATTGTGACATTTGTCATTTGACATCTTGGACATTTGCCATCTTGAAATTTGTTATTTTTGACATTTAGCATTGTGACATTTGTCATTTGACATCTTTGATATTTGCCATCTTGAAATTTGTCATTTTTGACATTTTTCATGGTGACACTTTTCATTTTTGACATTTAGCATTGTGACATTTGTCATTTGACATCTTTGACATTTGCCATCTTGAAATTTGTCATTTTTGACATTTTTCATGGTGACACTTTTCATTTTTGACATTTAGCATTGTGAGATTTGTCATTTGACATCTTTGAGATTTGCCATCTTGAAATTTGGCATTTTTTACATTTAGCATTGTGACATTTGTCATTTGACATCTTGGACATTTGCCATCTTGAAATTTGTCATTTTTGACATTTTTCATGGTGACACTTATCATTTTTGACATTTAGCATTGTGACATTTGTCAGTTTTGACATTTGCCATCTTGAAATTTGTCATTTTTGACATTTTTCATGGTGACACTTTTCATTTTTGACATTTAGCATTGTGACATTTGTCATTTGACATCTTTGACATTTGCCATCTTGAAATTTGTTCTTTTTGACATTTTTCATGGTGACACTTTTCATTTTTGACATTTAGCATTGTGACATTTGTCATTTGACATCTTTGTCATTTGCCATCTTGAAATTTGTCATTTTTGACATTTTTCATGGTGACACTTTTCATTTTTGACATTTAGCATTGTGACATTTGTCATTTGACATCTTTGACATTTGCCATCTTGAAATTTGTCATTTTTGACATTTGGCATTGTGACATTTGTCATTTGACATCTTGGACATTTGCTATCTTGAAATTTGTCATTTTTGACATTTTTCATGGTGACACTTATTATTTTTGACATTTAGCATTGTGACATTTGTCAGTTTTGACATTTGCCATCTTGAAATTTGTCATTTTTGACATTTTTCATGGTGACACTTTTTATTTTTGACATTTAGCATTGTGACATTTGTCATTTGACATCTTCGACATTTGCCATCTTGAAATTTGTTATTTTTGACATTTTTTATGGTGACACTTTTCATTTTTGACATTTAGCATTGTGACATTTGTCATTTGACATCTTTGACATTTGCCATCTTGAAATTTGTCATTTTTGACATTTTTCATGGTGACACTTTTCATTTTTGACATTTAGCATTGTGACATTTGTCATTTGACATCTTTGACATTTGCCATCTTGAAATTTGTTATTTCTGACATTTTTCAAGGTGACACTTTTCATTTTTGACATTTAGCATTGTGACATTTGTCATTTGACATCTTTGACATTTGCCATCTTGAAATTTGTCATTTTTGACATTTTTCATGGTGACACTTTTCATTTTTGACATTTAGCATTGTGACATTTGTCATTTGACATCTTTGACATTTGCCATCTTGAAATTTGTTATTTTTGACATTTTTCATGGTGACACTTTTCATTTTTGACATTTAGCATTGTGACATTTGTCATTTGACATCTTTGACATTTGCCATCTTGAAATTTGTCATTTTTGACATTTTTCATGGTGACACTTTTCATTTTTGACATTTAGCATTGTGACATTTGTCATTTGACATCTTTGACATTTGCCATCTTGAAATTTGTCATTTTTGACATTTAGCATTGCGACATTTGTCATTTGACATCTTGGACATTTGCTATCTTGAAATTTGTCATTTTTGACATTTTTCATGGTGACACTTATCATTTTTGACATTTAGCATTGTGACATTTGTCAGTTTTGACATTTGCCATCTTGAAATTTGTCATTTTTGACATTTTTCATGGTGACACTTTTCATTTTTGACATTTAGCATTGTGACATTTGTCATTTGACATCTTTGACATTTGCCATCTTGAAATTTGTTATTTTTGACATTTTTTATGGTGACACTTTTCATTTTTGACATTTAGCATTGTGACATTTGTCATTTGACATCTTTGACATTTGCCATCTTGAAATTTGTCATTTTTGACATTTTTCATGGTAACACTTTTCATTTTTGACATTTAGCATTGTGACATTTGTCATTTGACATCTTTGACATTTGCCATCTTGAAATTTGTTATTTCTGACATTTTTCAAGGTGACACTTTTCATTTTTGACATTTAGCATTGTGACATTTGTCATTTGACATCTTTGACATTTGCCATCTTGAAATTTGTCATTTTTGACATTTTTCATGGTGACACTTTTCATTTTTGACATTTAGCATTGTGACATTTGTCATTTGACATCTTTGACATTTGCCATCTTGAAATTTGTTATTTTTGACATTTTTCATGGTGACACTTTTCATTTTTGACATTTAGCATTGTGACATTTAGCATTGTGACATTTGTCATTTGACATCTTTGACATTTGCCATCTCGAAATTTGTCATATTTGACATTTTTCATGGTGACACTTTTCATTTTTGACATTTAGCATTGTGACATTTGTCATTTGACATCTTTGACATTTGCCATCTTGAAATTTGTCATTTTTGACATTTAGCATTGTGACGTTTGTCATTTGACATCTTGGACATTTGCTATCTTGAAATTTGTCATTTTTGACATTTTTCATGGTGACACTTATCATTTTTGACATTTAGCATTGTGACATTTGTCAGTTTTGACATTTGCCATCTTAAAATTTGTCATTTTTGACATTTTTCATGGTGACACTTTTCATTTTTGACATTTAGCATTGTGACATTTGTCATTTGACATCTTTGACATTTGCCATCTTGAAATTTGTCATTTTTGACATTTAGCATTGTGACATTTGTCATTTGACATCTTGGACATTTGCCATCTTGAAATTTGTCATTTTTGACATTTTTCATGGTGACACTTTTCATTTTTGACATTTAGCATTGTGACATTTGTCATTTGACATCTTGGACATTTGCCATCTTGAAATTTGTCATTTTTGACATTTAGCATTGTGACATTTGTCATTTGACATCTTTGATATTTGCCATCTTGAAATTTGTCATTTTTGACATTTTTCATGGTGACACTTTTCATTTTTGACATTTAGCATTGTGACATTTGTCATTTGACATCTTTGACATTTGCCATCTTGAAATTTGTCATTTTTGACATTTTTCATGGTGACACTTTTCATTTTTGACATTTAGCATTGTGACATTTGTCATTTGACATCTTTGAGATTTGCCATCTTGAAATTTGTCATTTTTTACATTTAGCATTGTGACATTTGTCATTTGACATCTTGGACATTTGCCATCTTGAAATTTGTCATTTTTGACATTTTTCATGGTGACACTTATCATTTTTGACATTTAGCATTGTGACATTTGTCAGTTTTGACATTTGCCATCTTGAAATTTGTCATTTTTGACATTTTTCATGGTGACACTTTTCATTTTTGACATTTAGCATTGTGACATTTGTCATTTGACATCTTTGACATTTGCCATCTTGAAATTTGCTATTTTTGACATTTTTCATGGTGACACTTTTAATTTTTGACATTTAGCATTGTGACATTTGTCATTTGACATCTTTGACATTTGCCATCTTGAAATTTGTCATTTTTGACATTTTTCATGGTGACACTTTTCATTTTTGACATTTAGCATTGTGACATTTGTCATTTGACATCTTTGACATTTGCCATCTTTTCATTTTTGACATTTAGCCTTGTGACATTTGTCATTTGACATCTTTGACATTTGCCATCTTGAAATTTGTTATTTTTGACATTTTTCATGGTGACACTTTTCATTTTTGACATTTAGCATTGTGACATTTAGCATTGTGACATTTGTCATTTGACATCTTTGACATTTGCCATCTCGAAATTTGTCATATTTGACATTTTTCATGGTGACACTTTTCATTTTTGACATTTAGCATTGTGACATTTGTCATTTGACATCTTTGACATTTGCCATCTTGAAATTTGTCATTTTTGACATTTAGCATTGTGACGTTTGTCATTTGACATCTTGGACATTTGCTATCTTGAAATTTGTCATTTTTGACATTTTTCATGGTGACACTTATCATTTTTGACATTTAGCATTGTGACATTTGTCAGTTTTGACATTTGCCATCTTAAAATTTGTCATTTTTGACATTTTTCATGGTGACACTTTTCATTTTTGACATTTAGCATTGTGACATTTGTCATTTGACATCTTTGACATTTGCCATCTTGAAATTTGTCATTTTTGACATTTAGCATTGTGACATTTGTCATTTGACATCTTGGACATTTGCCATCTTGAAATTTGTCATTTTTGACATTTTTCATGGTGACACTTTTCATTTTTGACATTTAGCATTGTGACATTTGTCATTTGACATCTTGGACATTTGCCATCTTGAAATTTGTCATTTTTGACATTTAGCATTGTGACATTTGTCATTTGACATCTTTGATATTTGCCATCTTGAAATTTGTCATTTTTGACATTTTTCATGGTGACACTTTTCATTTTTGACATTTAGCATTGTGACATTTGTCATTTGACATCTTTGACATTTGCCATCTTGAAATTTGTCATTTTTGACATTTTTCATGGTGACACTTTTCATTTTTGACATTTAGCATTGTGACATTTGTCATTTGACATTTTTGAGATTTGCCATCTTGAAATTTGTCATTTTTTACATTTAGCATTGTGACATTTGTCATTTGACATCTTGGACATTTGCCATCTTGAAATTTGTCATTTTTGACATTTTTCATGGTGACACTTATCATTTTTGACATTTAGCATTGTGACATTTGTCAGTTTTGACATTTGCCATCTTGAAATTTGTCATTTTTGACATTTTTCATGGTGACACTTTTCATTTTTGACATTTAGCATTGTGACATTTGTCATTTGACATCTTTGACATTTGCCATCTTGAAATTTGCTATTTTTGACATTTTTCATGGTGACACTTTTAATTTTTGACATTTAGCATTGTGACATTTGTCATTTGACATCTTTGACATTTGCCATCTTGAAATTTGTCATTTTTGACATTTTTCATGGTGACACTTTTCATTTTTGACATTTAGCATTGTGACATTTGTCATTTGACATCTTTGACATTTGCCATCTTGAAATTTGTCATTTTTGACATTTAGCATTGTGACATTTGTCATTTGACATCTTGGACATTTGCTATCTTGAAATTTGTCATTTTTGACATTTTTCATGGTGACACTTATCATTTTTGACATTTAGCATTGTGACATTTGTCAGTTTTGACATTTGCCATCTTGAAATTTGTCATTTTTGACATTTTTCATGATGACACTTTTCATTTTTGACATTTAGCATTGTGACATTTGTCATTTGACATCTTTGACATTTGCCATCTTGAAATTTGTTATTTTTGACATTTTTCATGGTGACACTTTTCATTTTTGACATTTAGCATTGTGACATTTGTCATTTGACATCTTTGACATTTGCCATCTTGAAATTTGTCATTTTTGACATTTTTCATGGTGACACTTTTCATTTTTGACATTTAGCATTGTGACATTTGTCATTTGACATCTTTGACATTTGCCATCTTGAAATTTGTTATTTCTGACATTTTTCAAGGTGACACTTTTCATTTTTGACATTTAGCATTGTGACATTTGTCATTTGACATCTTTGACATTTGCCATCTTGAAATTTGTCATTTTTGACATTTTTCATGGTGACACTTTTCATTTTTGACATTTAACATTGTGACATTTGTTATTTGACATCTTTGACATTTGCCATCTTGAAATTTGTCATTTTTGACAATTAGCATTGTGACATTTGTCATTTGACATCTTTGACATTTGCCATCTTGAAATTTGTCATTTTTGACATTTTTCATGGTGACACTTTTCATTTTTGACATTTAGCATTGTGACATTTGTCATATTCGACATCTTTGACATTTGCCATCTTGAAATTTTTCATTTTTGACATTTTTCATGGTGACACTTTTCATTTTTGACATTTAGCATTGTAACATTTGTCATTTGACATCTTTGACATTTGCCATCTTAAAATTTGTCATTATTGACATTTTTCATGGGGACACTTTTAATTTTTGACATTTAGCATTGTGACATTTGTCATTTGACATCTTTGACATTTGACATCTTGAAATTTGTCATTTTTGACATTTTTCATGGTGACACTTTTTATTTTTGACATTTAGCATTGTGACATTTGTCATTTGACATCTTTGACATTTGCCATCTTGAAATTTGTCATTTTTGACATTTTTCACGGTGACACTTTTCATTTTTGACATTTAGCATTGTGACATTTGTCATTTGACACCTTAGACATTTGCCATCTTGAAATTTGTCATTTTTGACACTTTTCATTTTTGACATTTAGCATTGTGACATTTGTCATTTGACATCTTTGACATTTGCCATCTTGAAATTTGTCATTTTTGACATTTTTCATGGTGACACTTTTCATTTTTGACATTTAGCATTGTGACATTTGTCATTCGACATCTTGGACATTTGCCATCTTGAAATTTGTCATTTTTGATATTTTTCATGGTGACACTTTTCATTTTTGACATTTAGCATTGTGACATTTGTCATTTGACATCTTTGACATTTGCCATCTTGAAATTTGTCATTTTTGACATTTTTCATGGTGACACTTTTCATTTTTGACATTTAGCATTGTGACATTTGTCATTTGACATTTTTGACATTTGCCATCTTGAAATTTGTCATTTTTGACATTAAGCATTGTGACATTTGTCATTTGACATCTTGGACATTTGCCATCTTGAAATTTGTCATTTTTGACATTTTTCATGGTGACACTTATCATTTTTGACATTTAGCATTGTGACATTTGTCAGTTTTGACATTTGCCATCTTGAAATTTGTCATTTTTGACATTTTTCATGGTGACACTTTTCATTTTTGACATTTAGCATTGTGACATTTGTCATTTGACATCTTTGACATTTGCCATCTTGAAATTTGTTATTTTTGACATTTTTCATGGTGACACTTTTTATTTTTGACATTTAGCATTGTGACATTTGTCATTTGACATCTTTGACATTTGCCATCTTGAAATTTGTCATTTTTGACATTTTTCATGGTGACACTTTTCATTTTTGACATTTAGCATTGTGACATTTGTCATTTGACATCTTTGACATTTGCCATCTTGAAATTTGTCATTTTTGACATTTAGCATTGTGACATTTGTCATTTGACATCTTTGATATTTGCCATCTTGAAATTTGTCATTTTTGGCATTTTTTATGGCGACACTTTTCATTTTTGACATTTAGCATTGTAACATTTGTCATTTGACATCTTTGACATTTGCCATCTTAAAATTTGTCATTTTTGACATTTTTCATGGTGACACTTTTCATTTTTGACATTTATCATTGTGACATTTGTCATATTCGACATCTTTGACATTTGCCATCTTGAAATTTGTCATTTTTGACATTTTTCATGGTGACACTTTTCATTTTTGACATTTAGCATTGTGACATTTGTCATTTGACATCTTTGACATTTGTCATCTTGAAATTTGTCATTATTGACATTTTTCATGGGGACACTTTTCATTTTTAACATTAAGCATTGTGACATTTGTCATTTAACATCTTTGACATTTGCCATCTTGAAATTTGTCATTTTTGACATTTTTCATGGTGACACTTTTCATTTTTGACATTTAGCATTGTGACATTTGTCATTTGACATCTTTGACATCTGCCATCTTGAAATTTGTCATTTTTGACATTTTTCACGGTGACACTTTTCATTTTTGACATTTAGCATTGTGACATTTGTCATTTGACATCTTAGACATTTGCCATCTTGAAATTTGTCATTTTTGACACTTTTCATTTTTGACATTTAGCATTGTGACATTTGTCATTTGACATCTTTTACATTTGCCATCTTGAAATTTGTCATTTTTGACATTTTTCATGGTAACACTTTTCATTTTTGACATTTAGCATTGTGACATTTGTCATTTGACATCTTTGACATTTGTCATCTTGAAATTTGTCATTATTGACATTTTTCATGGGGACACTTTTTATTTTTGACATTAAGCATTGTGACATTTGTCATTTGACATCTTTGACATTTGCCATCTTGAAATTTGTCATTTTTGACATTTTTCATGGTGACACTTTTCATTTTTGACATTTAGCATTGTGACATTTGTCATTTGACATCTTTGACATTTGCCATCTTGAAATTTGTCATTTTTGACATTTTTCACGGTGACACTTTTCATTTTTGACAATTAGCATTGTGACATTTGTCATTTGACATCTTAGACATTTGCCATCTTGAAATTTGTCATTTTTGACACTTTTCATTTTTGACATTTAGCATTGTGACATTTGTCATTTGACATCTTTTACATTTGCCATCTTAAAATTTGTCATTTTTGACATTTTTCATGGTAACACTTTTCATTTTTGACATTTAGCATTGTGACATCTGTCATTTGACATCTTGGACATTTGCCATCTTGAAATTTGTCATTTTTGACATTTTTCATGGTGACACTTATCATTTTTGACATTTAGCATTGTGACATTTGTCAGTTTTGACATTTGCCATCTTGAAATTTGTCATTTTTGACATTTTTCACGGTGACACTTTTCATTTTTGACATTTAGCATTGTGACATTTGTCATTTGACATCTTAGACATTTGCCATCTTGAAATTTGTCATTTTTGACACTTTTTATTTTTGACATTTAGCATTGTGACATTTGTCATTTGACAACTTTGACATTTGCCATCTTGAAATTTGTCATTTTTGACATTTTTCATGGTGACACTTTTCATTTTTGACATTTAGCATTGTGACATTTGTCATTTGATATCTTGGACATTTGCCATCTTGAAATTTGTCATTTTTAAAATTTTTCATGGTGACACTTATCATTTTTGACATTTAGCATTGTGATATTTGTCAGTTTTGACATTTGCCATCTTGAAATTTGTCATTTTTGACATTTTTCATGGTGACACTTTTCATTTTTGACATTTAGCATTGTGACATTTGTCATTTGACATCTTTGACATTTGCCATCTTGAAATTTGTTATTTTTGACATTTTTCATGGTGACACTTTTCATTTTTGACATTTAGCATTGTGACATTTGTCATTTGACATCTTTGACATTTGCCATCTTGAAATTGGTCATTTTTGACATTTTTCATGGTGACACTTTTCATTTTTGACATTTAGCATTGTGACATTTGTCATTTGACATCTTTGACATTTGCCATCTTAAAATTTGTCATTTTTGACATTTAGCATTGTGACATTTGTCATTTGACATCTTTGATATTTGCCATCTTGAAATTTGTCATTTTTGACATTTTTCATGGTGACACTTTTCATTTTTGACATTAAGCATTGTGACATTTGTCATATTCGACATCTTTGACACTTGCCATCTTGAAATTTGTCATTTTTGACATTTTTCATGGTGACACTTTTCATTTTTGACATTTAGCATTGTGACATTTGTCATTTAACATCTTTGACATTTGCCATCTTGAAATTTGTCATTATTGACATTTTTTATGGGGACACTTTTCATTTTTGACATTTAGCATTGTGACATTTGTCATTTGACATCTTTGACATTTGCCATCTTGAAATTTGTCATTTTTGACAGTTTTCATGGTGACACTTTTCATTTTTGACATTTAGCATTGTGACATTTGTCATTTGACATCTTTGACATTTGCCATCTTGAAATTTGTCATTTTTGACATTTTTCACGGTGACACTTTTCATTTTTGACATTTAGCATTGTGACATTTGTCATTTGACATCTTAGACATTTGCCATCTTGAAATTTGTCATTTTTGACACTTTTCATTTTTGACATTTAGCATTGTGACATTTGTCATTTGACATCTTTGACATTTGCCATCTTGAAATTTGTCATTTTTGACATTTTTCATGGTGACACTTTTCATTTTTGACATTTAGCATTGTGACATTTGTCATTTGACATCTTTGACATTTGCCATCTTGAAATTTGTCATTTTTGACATTTTTCATGGTGACACTTTTCATTTTTGACATTTAGCATTGTAACATTTGTCATTTGACATCTTTGACATTTGCCATCTTGAAATTTGTCATTTTTGATATTTAGCATTGTGACATTTGTCATTTGACATCTTTGATATTTGCCATCTTGAAATTTGTCATTTTTGGCATTTTTTATGGCGACACTTTTCATTTTTGACATTTAGCATTGTAACATTTGTCATTTGACATCTTTGACATTTGCCATCTTAAAATTTGTCATTTTTGACATTTTTCATGGTGACACTTTTCATTTTTGACATTTATCATTGTGACATTTGTCATATTCGACATCTTTGACATTTGCCATCTTGAAATTTGTCATTTTTGACATTTTTCATGGTGACACTTTTCATTTTTGACATTTAGCATTGTGACATTTGTCATTTGACATCTTTGACATTTGTCATCTTGAAATTTGTCATTATTGACATTTTTCATGGGGACACTTTTCATTTTTGACATTAAGCATTGTGACATTTGTCATTTAACATCTTTGACATTTGCCATCTTGAAATTTGTCATTTTTGACATTTTTCATGGTGACACTTTTCATTTTTGACATTTAGCATTGTGACATTTGTCATTTGACATCTTTGACATCTGCCATCTTGAAATTTGTCATTTTTGACATTTTTCACGGTGACACTTTTCATTTTTGACATTTAGCATTGTGACATTTGTCATTTGACATCTTAGACATTTGCCATCTTGAAATTTGTCATTTTTGACACTTTTCATTTTTGACATTTAGCATTGTGACATTTGTCATTTGACATCTTTTACATTTGCCATCTTGAAATTTGTCATTTTTGACATTTTTCATGGTAACACTTTTCATTTTTGACATTTAGCATTGTGACATTTGTCATTTGACATTTGTCATCTTGAAATTTGTCATTATTGACATTTTTCATGGGGACACTTTTTATTTTTGACATTAAGCATTGTGACATTTGTCATTTGACATCTTTGACATTTGCCATCTTGAAATTTGTCATTTTTGACATTTTTCATGGTGACACTTTTCATTTTTGACATTTAGCATTGTGACATTTGTCATTTGACATCTTTGACATTTGCCATCTTGAAATTTGTCATTTTTGACATTTTTCACGGTGACACTTTTCATTTTTGACAATTAGCATTGTGACATTTGTCATTTGACATCTTAGACATTTGCCATCTTGAAATTTGTCATTTTTGACACTTTTCATTTTTGACATTTAGCATTGTGACATTTGTCATTTGACATCTTTTACATTTGCCATCTTGAAATTTGTCATTTTTGACATTTTTCATGGTAACACTTTTCATTTTTGACATTTAGCATTGTGACATCTGTCATTTGACATCTTGGACATTTGCCATCTTGAAATTTGTCATTTTTGACATTTTTCATGGTGACACTTATCATTTTTGACATTAAGCATTGTGACATTTGTCAGTTTTGACATTTGCCATCTTGAAATTTGTCATTTTTGACATTTTTCACGGTGACACTTTTCATTTTTGACATTTAGCATTGTGACATTTGTCATTTGACATCTTAGACATTTGCCATCTTGAAATTTGTCATTTTTGACACTTTTTATTTTTGACATTTAGCATTGTGACATTTGTCATTTGACAACTTTGACATTTGCCATCTTGAAATTTGTCATTTTTGACATTTTTCATGGTGACACTTTTCATTTTTGACATTTAGCATTGTGACATTTGTCATTTGATATCTTGGACATTTGCCATCTTGAAATTTGTCATTTTTAAAATTTTTCATGGTGACACTTATCATTTTTGACATTTAGCATTGTGATATTTGTCAGTTTTGACATTTGCCATCTTGAAATTTGTCATTTTTGACATTTTTCATGGTGACACTTTTCATTTTTGACATTTAGCATTGTGACATTTGTCATTTGACATCTTTGACATTTGCCATCTTGAAATTTGTTATTTTTGACATTTTTCATGGTGACACTTTTCATTTTTGACATTTAGCATTGTGACATTTGTCATTTGACATCTTTGACATTTGCCATCTTGAAATTGGTCATTTTTGACATTTTTCATGGTGACACTTTTCATTTTTGACATTTAGCATTGTGACATTTGTCATTTGACATCTTTGACATTTGCCATCTTAAAATTTGTCATTTTTGACATTTAGCATTGTGACATTTGTCATTTGACATCTTTGATATTTGCCATCTTGAAATTTGTCATTTTTGACATTTTTCATGGTGACACTTTTCATTTTTGACATTTAGCATTGTGACATTTGTCATTTGACATCTTTGACATTTGCCATCTTGAAATTTGTCATTTTTGACATTTTTCATGGTGACACTTTTCATTTTTGACATTAAGCATTGTGACATTTGTCATTTGACATCTTTGACATTTGCCATCTTGAAATTTGTCATTTTTGACATTTTTCATGGTGACACTTTTCATTTTTGACATTAAGCATTGTGACATTTGTCATATTCGACATCTTTGACACTTGCCATCTTGAAATTTGTCATTTTTGACATTTTTCATGGTGACACTTTTCATTTTTGACATTTAGCATTGTGACATTTGTCATTTAACATCTTTGACATTTGCCATCTTGAAATTTGTCATTATTGACATTTTTTATGGGGACACTTTTCATTTTTGACATTTAGCATTGTGACATTTGTCATTTGACATCTTTGACATTTGCCATCTTGAAATTTGTCATTTTTGACAGTTTTCATGGTGACACTTTTCATTTTTGACATTTAGCATTGTGACATTTGTCATTTGACATCTTTGACATTTGCCATCTTGAAATTTGTCATTTTTGACATTTTTCACGGTGACACTTTTCATTTTTGACATTTAGCATTGTGACATTTGTCATTTGACATCTTAGACATTTGCCATCTTGAAATTTGTCATTTTTGACACTTTTCATTTTTGACATTTAGCATTGTGACATTTGTCATTTGACATCTTTGACATTTGCCATCTTGAAATTTGTCATTTTTGACATTTTTCATGGTGACACTTTTCATTTTTGACATTTAGCATTGTGACATTTGTCATTTGACATCTTGGACATTTGCCATCTTGAAATTTGTCATTTTTGACATTTTTCATGGTGACACTTATCATTTTTGACATTTAGCATTGTGACATTTGTCAGTTTTGACATTTGCCATCTTGAAATTTGTCATTTTTGACATTTTTCATGGTGACACTTTTCATTTTTGACATTTAGCATTGTGACATTTGTCATTTGACATCTTTGACATTTGCCATCTTGAAATTTGTCATTTTTGACATTTTTCATGGTGACACTTTTCATTTTTGACATTTAGCATTGTGACATTTGTCATTTGACATCTTTGACATTTGCCATCTTGAAATTTGTCATTTTTGACATTTTATGGTGACACTTTTCATTTTTGACATTTAGCATTGTGACATTTGTCATTTGACATCTTTGACATTTGCCATCTTGAAATTTGTTATTTTTGACATTTTTCATGGTGACACTTTTCATTTTTGACATTTAGCATTGTGACATTTGTCATTTGACATCTTTGACATTTGCCATCTTGAAATTTGTCATTTTTGACATTTTTTATGGTGACACTTTTCATTTTTGACATTTAGCATTATGACATTTGTCATTTGACATCTTTGACATTTGCCATCTTGAAATTTGTCATTTTTGACATTTAGCATTGTGACATTTGTCATTTGACATCTTGGACATTTGCCATCTTGAAATTTGTCATTTTTGAGATTTTTCACGGTGACACTTTTCATTTTTGACATTTGTCATTTGACATCTTAGACATTTGCCATCTTGAAATTTGTCATTTTTGACACTTTTCATTTTTGACATTTAGCATTGTGACATTTGTCATTTGACATCTTTTACTTTTGCCATCTTGAAATTTGTCATTTTTGACATTTTTCATGGTAACACTTTTCATTTTTGACATTTAGCATTGTGACATTTGTCATTTGACATCTTGGACATTTGCCATCTTAAAATTTGTCATTTTTGACATTTTTCATGGTGACACTTATCATTTTTGACATTTAGCATTGTGACATTTGTCAGTTTTGACATTTTTTGCCATCTTGAAATTTGTCATTTTTGACATTTTTCACGGTGACACTTTTCATTTTTGACATTTAGCATTGTGACATTTGTCATTTGACATCTTAGACATTTGCCATCTTGAAATTTGTCATTTTTGACACTTTTTATTTTTGACATTTAGCATTGTGACATTTGTCATTTGACAACTTTGACATTTGCCATCTTGAAATTTGTCATTTTTGACATTTTTCATGGTGACACTTTTCATTTTTGACATTTAGCATTGTGACATTTGTCATTTGACATCTTGGACATTTGCCATCTTGAAATTTGTCATTTTTGAAAGTTTTCATGGTGACACTTATCATTTTTGACATTTAGCATTGTGATATTTGTCAGTTTTGACATTTGCCATCTTGAAATTTGTCATTTTTGACATTTTTCATGGTGACACTTTTCATTTTTGACATTTAGCATTGTGACATTTGTCATTTGACATCTTTGACATTTGTTATCTTGAAATTTGTTATTTTTGTCATTTTTCATGGTGACACTTTTCATTTTTGACATTTAGCATTGTGACATTTGTCATTTGACATCTTTGACATTTGCCATTTTGAAATTTGTCATTTTTGACATTTTTCATGGTGACACTTTTCATTTTTGACATTTAGCATTGTGACATTTGTCATTTGACATCTTTGACATTTGCCATCTTAAAATTTGTCATTTTTGACATTTAGCATTGTGACATTTGTCATTTGACATCTTTGATATTTGCCATCTTGAAATTTGTCATTCTTGACATTTTTCATGGTGACACTTTTCATTTTTGACATTTAGCATTGTGACATTTGTCATTTGACATCTTTGACATTTGCCATCTTGAAATTTGTCATTTTTGACATTTTTCATGGTGACACTTTTCATTTTTGACATTAAGCATTGTGACATTTGTCATATTCGACATCTTTGACATTTGCCATCTTGAAATTTGTCATTTTTGACATTTTTCATGGTGACACTTTTCATTTTTGACATTTAGCATTGTGACATTTGTCCTTTGACATCTTTGACATTTGCCATCTTGAAATTTGTCATTATTGACATTTTTCATGGGGACACTTTTCATTTTTGACATTTAGCATTGTGACATTTGTCATTTGACATCTTTGACATTTGCCATCTTGAAATTTGTCATTTTTGACATTTTTCATGGTGACACTTTTCATTTTTGACATTTAGCATTGTGACATTTGTCATTTGACATCTTTGACATTTGCCATCTTGAAATTTGTCATTTTTGACATTTTTCACGGTGACACTTTTCATTTTTGACATTTAGCATTATGACATTTGTCATTTGACATCTTAGACATTTGCCATCTTGAAATTTGTCATTTTTGACACTTTTCATTTTTGACATTTAGCATTGTGACATTTGTCATTTGACATCTTTGACATTTGCCATCTTGAAATTTGTCATTTTTGACATTTTTCATGGTGACACTTTTCATTTTTGACATTTAGCATTGTGACATTTGTCATTTGACATCTTGAACATTTGCCATCTTGAAATTTGTCATTTTTGACATTTTTCATGGTGACACTTATCATTTTTGACATTTAGCATTGTAACATTTGTCAGTTTTGACATTTGCCATCTTGAAATTTGTCATTTTTGACATTTTTCATGGTGACACTTTTCATTTTTGACATTTAGCATTGCGACATTTGTCATTTGACATCTTTGACATTTGCCATCTTGAAATTTGTCATTTTTGACATTTTTCATGGTGACACTTTTCATTTTTGACATTTAGCATTGTGACATTTGTCATTTGACATCTTTGACATTTGCCATCTTGAAATTTGTCATTTTTGACATTTTTCATGGTGACACTTTTCATTTTTGACATTTAGCATTGTGACATTTGTCATTTGACATCTTTGACATTTGCCATCTTGAAATTTGTCATTTTTGACATTTTTCATGGTGACACTTTTCATTTTTGACATTTAGCATTGTGACATTTGTCATTTGACATCTTTGACATTTGTCATCTTGAAATTTGTCATTATTGATATTTTTCATGGGTACACTTTTCATTTTTGACATTAAGCATTGTGACATTTGTCATTTGACATCTTTGACATTTGCCATCTTGAAATTTGTCATTTTTGACATTTTTCATGGTGACACTTTTCATTTTTGACATTTAGCATTGTGACATTTGTCATTTGACATCTTTGACATTTGCCATCTTGAAATTTGTCATTTTTGACATTTAGCATTTTGACATTTGTCATTTGACATCTTGGACATTTGCCATCTTGAAATTTGTCATTTTTGACATTTTTCATGGTGACACTTATCATTTTTGACATTTAGCATTGTGATATTTGTCAGTTTTGATATTTGCCATCTTGAAATTTGTCATTTTTGACATTTTTCATGGTGACACTTTTCATTTTTGACATTTAGCATTGTGACATTTGTCATTTGACATCTTTGACATTTGCCATCTTGAAATTTGTTATTTTTGACATTTTTCACGGTGACACTTTTCATTTTTGACATTTAGCATTGTGACATTTGTCATTTGACATCTTTGACATTTGCCATCTTGAAATTTGTCATTTTTGACATTTTTCATGGTGACACTTTTCATTTTTGACATTTAGCATTGTGACATTTGTCATTTGACATCTTTGACATTCGCCATCTTAAAATTTGTTATTTTTGACATTTTTCATGGTGACACTTTTCATTTTTGACATTTAGCATTGTGACATTTGTCATTTGACATCTTTGACATTTGCCATCTTGAAATTTGTCATTTTTGACATTTAGCATTGTGACATTTGTCATTTGACATCTTGGACATTTGCCATCTTGAAATTTGTCATTTTTGACATTTTTCATGGTGACACTTATTATTTTTGACATTTAGCATTATGACATTTGTCAGTTTTGACATTTGCCATTTTAAAATTTGTCATTTTTGACATTTTTCATGGTGACACTTTTCATTTTTGACATTTAGCATTGTGACATTTGTCATTTGACATCTTTGACATTTGCCATCTTGAAATTTGTTATTTTTGACATTTTTCATGGTGACACTTTTCATTTTTGACATTTAGCATTGTGACATTTGTCATTTGACATCTTTGACATTTGCCATCTTGAAATTTGTCATTTTTGACATTTTTCATGGTGACACTTTTCATTTTTGACATTTAGCATTGTGACATTTGTCATTTGACATCTTTGACATTTGCCATCTTGAAATTTGTTATTTTTGATATTTTTCATGGTGACACTTTTCATTTTTGACATTTAGCATTGTGACATTTGTCATTTGACATCTTTGACATTTGCCATCTTGAAATTTGTCATTTTTCATGATGACACTTTTCATTTTTGACATTTAGCATTGTGATATTTGTCATTTGACATCTTTGACATTTGCCATCTTAAAATTTGTTATTTTTGACATTTTTCATGGTGACACTTTTCATTTTTGACATTTAGCGTTGTGACATTTTTCATTTGACATCTTTGACATTTGCCATCTTGAAATTTGTCATTTTTGACATTTAGCATTGTGACATTTGTCATTTGACATCTTGGACATTTGCCATCTTGAAATTTGTCATTTTTGACATTTTTCATGGTGACACTTATTATTTTTGACATTTAGCATTGTGACATTTGTCAGTTTTGACATTTGCCATCTTGAAATTTGTCATTTTTGACATTTTTCATGGTGACACTTTTCATTTTTGACTTTTAGCATTGTGACATTTGTCATTTGACATCTTTGACATTTGCCATCTTGAAATTTGTTATTTTTGACATTTTTCATGGTGACACTTTTCATTTTTGACATTTAGCATTGTGACATTTGTCATTTGACATCTTTGACATTTGCCATCTTGAAATTTGTCATTTTTGACATTTTTCATGGTGACACTTTTCATTTTTGACATTTAGCATTGTGACATTTGTCATTTGACATCTTTGACATTTGCCATCTTGAAATTTGTCATTTTTGACATTAAGCATTGTGACATTTGTCATTTGACATCGTGGACATTTGCCATCTTGAAATTTGTCATTTTTGACATTTTTAATGGTGACACTTATCATTTTTGACATTTAGCATTATGACATTTGTCAGTTTTGACATTTGCCATCTTAAAATTTGTCATTTTTGACATTTTTCATGGTGACACTTTTCATTTTTGACATTTAGCATTGTGACATTTGTCATTTGACATCTTTTACATTTGCCATCTTAAAATTTGTTATTTTTGACATTTTTCATGGTGACACTTTTCATTTTTGACATTTAGCATTGTGACATTTGTCATTTGACATCTTGGACATTTGCCATCTTGAAATTTGTCATTTTTGACATTTTTCATGGTGACACTTATCATTTTTGACATTTAGCATTATGACATTTGTCAGTTTTGACATTTGCCATCTTAAAATTTGTCATTTTTGACATTTTTCATGGTGACACTTTTCATTTTTGACATTTAGCATTGTGACATTTGTCATTTGACATCTTTGACATTTGCCATCTTGAAATTTGTTATTTTTGACATTTTTCAAGGTGACACTTTGTATTTTTGACATTTAGCATTGTGACATTTGTCATTTGACATCTTTGACATTTGCCATCTTGAAATTTGTCATTTTTGACATTTTTCATGATGACACTTTTCATTTTTGACATTTAGCATTGTGATATTTGTCATTTGACATCTTTGACATTTGCCATCTTGAAATTTGTTATTTTTGACATTTTTCATGGTGACACTTTTCATTTTTGACATTTAGCATTGTGACATTTTTCATTTGACATCTTTGACATTTGCCATCTTGAAATTTGTCATTTTTGACATTTAGCATTGTGACATTTGTCATTTGACATCTTGGACATTTGCCATCTGGAAATTTGTCATTTTTGACATTTTTCATGGTGACACTTATTATTTTTGACATTTAGCATTGTGACATTTGTCAGTTTTGACATTTGCCATCTTGAAATTTGTCATTTTTGACATTTTTCATGGTGACACTTTTCATTTTTGACTTTTAGCATTGTGACATTTGTCATTTGACATCTTTGACATTTGCCATCTTTAAATTTGTTATTTTTGACATTTTTCATGGTGACACTTTTCATTTTTGACATTTAGCATTGTGACATTTGTCATTTGACATCTTTGACAGTTGCCATCTTGCAATTTGTCATTTTTGACATTTTTCATGGTGACACTTTTCATTTTTGACATTTAGCATTGTGACATTTGTCAGTTTTGACATCTTTGACATTTGCCATCTTAAAATTTGTTATTTTTGACATTTTTTATGGTGACACTTTTCATTTTTGACATTTAGCATTGTGACATTTGTCATTTGACATCTTGAACATTTGCCATCTTGAAATTTGTCATTTTTGACATTTTTCATGGTGACACTTTTCATTTTTGACATTTAGCATTGTGACATTTGTCATTTGACATCTTTGACATTTGCCATCTTGAAATTTGTCATTTTTGACATTTAGCATTGTGACATTTGTCATTTGACATCTTTGACATTTGCCATCTTGAAATTTGTTATTTTTGACATTTTTCTTGGTGACACTTTTCATTTTTGACATTTAGCATTGTGACATTTATCATTTGACATCTTTGACATTTGCCATCTTGAAATTTGTTATTTTTGACATTTTTCATGGTGACACTTATCATTTTTGACATTTAGCATTGTGAAATTTGTCATTTGACATCTTTGACATTTGCCATCTTGAAATTTGTTATTTTTGTCATTTTTCTTGGTGACACTTTTCATTTTTGACATTTAGCTTTGTGACATTTGTCATTTGACATCTTTGACATTTGCCATCTTAAAATTTGTCATTTTTGACATTTAGCATTGTGAAATTTGTCATTTGACATCTTTGACATTTGCCATCTTGAAATTTGTTATTTTTGACATTTTTCTTGGTGACACTTTTCATTTTTGACATTTAGCATTGTGACATTTGTTATTTGACATCTTTGACATTTGCCATCTTGAAATTTGTTATTTTTGACATTTTTCATGGTGACACTTTTCATTTTTGACATTTAGCATTGTGACATTTTTCATTTGACATCTTTGACATTTGCCATCTTGAAATTTGTCATTTTTGACATTTAGCATTGTGAAATTTGTCATTTGACATCTTTGATATTTGCCATCTTGAAATTTGTTATTTTTGTCATTTTTCTTGGTGACACTTTTCATTTTTGACATTTAGCTTTGTGACATTTGTCATTTGACATCTTTGACATTTGCCATCTTGAAATTTGTCATTTTTGACATTTAGCATTGTGAAATTTGTCATTTGACATCTTTGACATTTGCCATCTTGAAATTTGTTATTTTTGACATTTTTCTTGGTGACACTTTTCATTTTTGACATTTAGCATTGTGACATTTGTCATTTGACATCTTTGACATTTGCCATCTTGAAATTTGTTATTTTTGACATTTTTCATGGTGACACTTTTCATTTTTGACATTTAGCATTGTGACATTTGTCATTTGACATCTTGGACATTTGCCATCTTGAAATTTGTCATTTTTGACATTTTTCATGGTGACACTTATCATTTTTGACATTTAGCATTATGACATTTGTCAGTTTTGATATTTGCCATCTTAAAATTTGTCATTTTTGACATTTTTCATGGTGACACTTTTCATTTTTGACATTTAGCATTGTGACATTTGTCATTTGACATCTTTGACATTTGCCATCTTGAAATTTGTTATTTTTGACATTTTTCATGGTGACACTTTTCATTTTTGACATTTAGCATTGTGACATTTGTCATTTGACATCTTTGACATTTGCTATCTTAAAATTTGTCATTTTTGACATTTTTCATGATGACACTTTTCATTTTTGACATTTAGCATTGTGATATTTGTCATTTGACTTCTTTGACATTTGCCATCTTGAAATTTGTTATTTTTGACATTTTTCATGGTGACACTTTTCATTTTTGACATTTAGCATTGTGACATTTTTCATTTGACATCTTTGACATTTGTCATCTTGAAATTTGTCATTTTTGACATTTAGCATTGTGACATTTGTCATTTGACATCTTGGACATTTTCCATCTTGAAATTTGTCATTTTTGACATTTTTCATGGTGACACTTATTATTTTTGAATTTAGCATTGTGACATTTGTCAGTTTTGACATTTGCCATCTTGAAATTTGTCATTTTTGACATTTTTCATGGTGACACTTTTCATTTTTGACTTTTAGCATTGTGACATTTGTCATTTGACATCTTTGACATTTGCCATCTTGAAATTTGTTATTTTTGACATTTTTCATGGTGACACTTTTCATTTTTGACATTTAGCATTGTGACATTTGTCATTTGACATCTTTGACATTTGCCGTCTTGAAATTTGTCATTTTTGACATTTTTCATGGTGACACTTTTCATTTTTGACATTTAGCATTGTGACATTTGTCATTTGACATCTTTGACATTTGCCATCTTGAAATTTGTTATTTTTGACATTTTTCATGGTGACACTTTTCATTTTTGACATTTAGCATTGTGACATTTGTCATTTGACATCTTGGACATTTGCCATCTTGAAATTTGTCATTTTTGACATTTTTCATGGTGACACTTATCATTTTTGACATTTAGAATTGTGACATTTGTCAGTTTTGACATCTTTGACATTTGCCATCTTGAAATTTGTTATTTTTGACATTTTTTATGGTGACACTTTTCATTTTTGACATTTAGCATTGTGACATTTGTCATTTGACATCTTTGACATTTGCCATCTTAAAATTTGTCATTTTTGACATTTTTTATGGTGACACTCTTCATTTTTGACATTTAGCATTGTGACATTTGTCATTTGACATCTTTGACATTTGCCATCTTGAAATTTGTCATTTTTGACATTTAGCATTGTGACATTTGTCATTTGACATCTTGGACATTTGCCATCTTGAAATTTGTTATTTTTGACATTTTTTATGGTGACACTTATCATTTTTGACATTTAGCATTGTGAAATTTGTCATTTGACATCTTTGACATTTGCCATCTTGAAATTTGTTATTTTTGACATTTTTCTTGGTGACACTTTTCATTTTTGACATTTAGCTTTGTGACATTTGTCATTTGACATCTTTGACATTGGCCATCTTGAAATTTGTCATTTTTGACATTTAGCATTGTGACATTTGTCATTTGACATCTTGGACATTTGCCATCTTGAAATTTTTCATTTTTGACATTTTTCATGGTGACACTTATCATTTTTGACATTTAGCATTGTGACATTTGTCAGTTTTGACATTTGCCATCTTGAAATTTGTCATTTTTGACATTTTTCATGGTGACACTTTTCATTTTTGACATTTAGCATTGTGACATTTGTCATTTGACATCTTTGACATTTGCCATCTTGAAATTTGTTATTTTTGACATTTTTCATGGTGACACTTTTCATTTTTGACATTTAGCATTGTGACATTTGTCATTTGACATCTTTGACATTTGCCATCTTGAAATTTGTCATTTTTGACATTTTTCATGGTGACACTTTTCATTTTTGACATTTAGCATTGTGACATTTGTCATTTGACATCTTTGACATTTGCCATCTTGAAATTTGTCATTTTTGACATTTAGCATTGTGACATTTGTCATTTGACATCTTGGACATTTGCCATCTTGAAATTTGTCATTTTTGACATTTTTCATGGTTACACTTATCATTTTTGACATTTAGCATTATGACATTTGTCAGTTTTGACATTTGCCATTTTAAAATTTGTCATTTTTGACATTTTTTATGGTGACACTTTTCATTTTTGACATTTAGCATTGTGACATTTGTCATTTGACATCTTTGACATTTGCCATCTTGAAATTTGTCATTTTTGACGTTTTTTATGGTGACACTTTTCATTTTTGACATTTAGCATTGTGACATTTGTCATTTGACATCTTTGACATTTGCCATCTTGAAATTTGTCATTTTTGACATTTAGCATTGTGACATTTGTCATTTGACATCTTGGACATTTGCCATCTTGAAATTTGTTATTTTTGACATTTTTCATGGTGACACTTATCATTTTTGACATTTAGCATTGTGAAATTTGTCATTTGACATCTTTGACATTTGCCATCTTGAAATTTGTTATTTTTGACATTTTTCTTGGTGACACTATTCATTTTTGACATTTAGCTTTGTGACATTTGTCATTTGACATCTTTGACATTTGCAATCTTGAAATTTGTCATTTTTGACATTTAGCATTGTGACATTTGTCATTTGACATCTTGGACATTTGCCATCTTGAAATTTGTCATTTTTGACATTTTTCATGGTGACACTTTTCATTTTTGACATTTAGCATTGTAACATTTGTCATTTGACATCTTTGACACTTGCCATCTTGAAATTTGTCATTTTTGACATTTTTCATGGTGACACTTTTCATTTTTGACATTTAGCATTGTGACATTTGTCATTTAACATCTTTGACATTTGCCATCTTGAAATTTGTCATTATTGACATTTTTTATGGGGACACTTTTCATTTTTGACATTTAGCATTGTGACATTTGTCATTTGACATCTTTGACATTTGCCATCTTGAAATTTGTCATTTTTGACAGTTTTCATGGTGACACTTTTCATTTTTGACATTTAGCATTGTGACATTTGTCATTTGACATCTTTGACATTTGCCATCTTGAAATTTGTCATTTTTGACATTTTTCACGGTGACACTTTTCATTTTTGACATTTAGCATTGTGACATTTGTCATTTGACATCTTAGACATTTGCCATCTTGAAATTTGTCATTTTTGACACTTTTCATTTTTGACATTTAGCATTGTGACATTTGTCATTTGACATCTTTGACATTTGCCATCTTGAAATTTGTCATTTTTGACATTTTTCATGGTGACACTTTTCATTTTTGACATTTAGCATTGTGACATTTGTCATTTGACATCTTTGACATTTGCCATCTTGAAATTTGTCATTTTTGACATTTTTCATGGTGACACTTTTCATTTTTGACATTTAGCATTGTAACATTTGTCATTTGACATCTTTGACATTTGCCATCTTGAAATTTGTCATTTTTGACATTTAGCATTGTGACATTTGTCATTTGACATCTTTGATATTTGCCATCTTGAAATTTGTCATTTTTGGCATTTTTTATGGCGACACTTTTCATTTTTGACATTTAGCATTGTAACATTTGTCATTTGACATCTTTGACATTTGCCATCTTAAAATTTGTCATTTTTGACATTTTTCATGGGGACACTTTTCATTTTTGACATTAAGCATTGTGACATTTGTCATTTAACATCTTTGACATTTGCCATCTTGAAATTTGTCATTTTTGACATTTTTCATGGTGACACTTTTCATTTTTGACATTTATCATTGTGACATTTGTCATATTCGACATCTTTGACATTTGCCATCTTGAAATTTGTCATTTTTGACATTTTTCATGGTGACACTTTTCATTTTTGACATTTAGCATTGTGACATTTGTCATTTGACATCTTTGACATTTGTCATCTTGAAATTTGTCATTATTGACATTTTTCATGGGGACACTTTTCATTTTTGACATTAAGCATTGTGACATTTGTCATTTAACATCTTTGACATTTGCCATCTTGAAATTTGTCATTTTTGACATTTTTCATGGTGACACTTTTCATTTTTGACATTTAGCATTGTGACATTTGTCATTTGACATCTTTGACATCTGCCATCTTGAAATTTGTCATTTTTGACATTTTTCACGGTGACACTTTTCATTTTTGACATTTAGCATTGTGACATTTGTCATTTGACATCTTAGACATTTGCCATCTTGAAATTTGTCATTTTTGACACTTTTCATTTTTGACATTTAGCATTGTGACATTTGTCATTTGACATCTTTTACATTTGCCATCTTGAAATTTGTCATTTTTGACATTTTTCATGGTAACACTTTTCATTTTTGACATTTAGCATTGTGACATTTGTCATTTGACATCTTTGACATTTGTCATCTTGAAATTTGTCATTATTTAAATTTTTCATGGGGACACTTTTTATTTTTGACATTAAGCATTGTGACATTTGTCATTTGACATCTTTGACATTTGCCATCTTGAAATTTGTCATTTTTGACATTTTTCATGGTGACACTTTTCATTTTTGACATTTAGCATTGTGACATTTGTCATTTGACATCTTTGACATTTGCCATCTTGAAATTTGTCATTTTTGACATTTTTCACGGTGACACTTTTCATTTTTGACAATTAGCATTGTGACATTTGTCATTTGACATCTTAGACATTTGCCATCTTGAAATTTGTCATTTTTGACACTTTTCATTTTTGACATTTAGCATTGTGACATTTGTCATTTGACATCTTTTACATTTGCCATCTTGAAATTTGTCATTTTTGACATTTTTCATGGTAACACTTTTCATTTTTGACATTTAGCATTGTGACATCTGTCATTTGACATCTTGGACATTTGCCATCTTGAAATTTGTCATTTTTGACATTTTTCATGGTGACACTTATCATTTTTGACATTTAGCATTGTGACATTTGTCAGTTTTGACATTTGCCATCTTGAAATTTGTCATTTTTGACATTTTTCACGGTGACACTTTTCATTTTTGACATTTAGCATTGTGACATTTGTCATTTGACATCTTAGACATTTGCCATCTTGAAATTTGTCATTTTTGACACTTTTTATTTTTGACATTTAGCATTGTGACATTTGTCATTTGACAACTTTGACATTTGCCATCTTGAAATTTGTCATTTTTGACATTTTTCATGGTGACACTTTTCATTTTTGACATTTAGCATTGTGACATTTGTCATTTGATATCTTGGACATTTGCCATCTTGAAATTTGTCATTTTTAAAATTTTTCATGGTGACACTTATCATTTTTGACATTTAGCATTGTGATATTTGTCAGTTTTGACATTTGCTATCTTGAAATTTGTCATTTTTGACATTTTTCATGGTGACACTTTTCATTTTTGACATTTAGCATTGTGACATTTGTCATTTGACATCTTTGACATTTGCCATCTTGAAATTTGTTATTTTTGACATTTTTCATGGTGACACTTTTCATTTTTGACATTTAGCATTGTGACATTTGTCATTTGACATCTTTGACATTTGCCATCTTGAAATTGGTCATTTTTGACATTTTTCATGGTGACACTTTTCATTTTTGACATTTAGCATTGTGACATTTGTCATTTGACATCTTTGACATTTGCCATCTTAAAATTTGTCATTTTTGACATTTAGCATTGTGACATTTGTCATTTGACATCTTTGATATTTGCCATCTTGAAATTTGTCATTTTTGACATTTTTCATGGTGACACTTTTCATTTTTGACATTTAGCATTGTGACATTTGTCATTTGACATCTTTGACATTTGCCATCTTGAAATTTGTCATTGTTGACATTTTTCATGGTGACACTTTTCATTTTTGACATTAAGCATTGTGACATTTGTCATATTCGACATCTTTGACACTTGCCATCTTGAAATTTGTCATTTTTGACATTTTTCATGGTGACACTTTTCATTTTTGACATTTAGCATTGTGACATTTGTCATTTAACATCTTTGACATTTGCCATCTTGAAATTTGTCATTATTGACATTTTTTATGGGGACACTTTTCATTTTTGACATTTAGCATTGTGACATTTGTCATTTGACATCTTTGACATTTGCCATCTTGAAATTTGTCATTTTTGACAGTTTTCATGGTGACACTTTTCATTTTTGACATTTAGCATTGTGACATTTGTCATTTGACATCTTTGACATTTGCCATCTTGAAATTTGTCATTTTTGACATTTTTCACGGTGACACTTTTCATTTTTGACATTTAGCATTGTGACATTTGTCATTTGACATCTTAGACATTTGCCATCTTGAAATTTGTCATTTTTGACACTTTTCATTTTTGACATTTAGCATTGTGACATTTGTCATTTGACATCTTTGACATTTGCCATCTTGAAATTTGTCATTTTTGACATTTTTCATGGTGACACTTTTCATTTTTGACATTTAGCATTGTGACATTTGTCATTTGACATCTTGGACATTTGCCATCTTGAAATTTGTCATTTTTGACATTTTTCATGGTGACACTTATCATTTTTGACATTTAGCATTGTGACATTTGTCAGTTTTGACATTTGCGATCTTGAAATTTGTCATTTTTGACATTTTTCATGGTGACACTTTTCATTTTTGACATTTAGCATTGTGACATTTGTCATTTGACATCTTTGACATTTGCCATCTTGAAATTTGTCATTTTTGACATTTTTCATGGTGACACTTTTCATTTTTGACATTTAGCATTGTGACATTTGTCATTTGACATCTTTGACATTTGCCATCTTGAAATTTGTCATTTTTGACATTTTATGGTGACACTTTTCATTTTTGACATTTAGCATTGTGACATTTGTCATTTGACATCTTTGACATTTGCCATCTTGAAATTTGTTATTTTTGACATTTTTCATGGTGACACTTTTCATTTTTGACATTTAGCATTGTGACATTTGTCATTTGACATCTTTGACATTTGCCATCTTGAAATTTGTCATTTTTGACATTTTTTATGGTGACACTTTTCATTTTTGACATTTAGCATTATGAGATTTGTCATTTGACATCTTTGACATTTGCCATCTTGAAATTTGTCATTTTTGACATTTAGCATTGTGACATTTGTCATTTGACATCTTGGACATTTGCCATCTTGAAATTTGTCATTTTTGAGATTTTTCACGGTGACACTTTTCATTTTTGACATTTGTCATTTGACATCTTAGACATTTGCCATCTTGAAATTTGTCATTTTTGACACTTTTCATTTTTGACATTTAGCATTGTGACATTTGTCATTTGACATCTTTTACTTTTGCCATCTTGAAATTTGTCATTTTTGACATTTTTCATGGTAACACTTTTCATTTTTGACATTTAGCATTGTGACATTTGTCATTTGACATCTTGGACATTTGCCATCTTAAAATTTGTCATTTTTGACATTTTTCATGGTGACACTTATCATTTTTGACATTTAGCATTGTGACATTTGTCAGTTTTGACATTTTTTGCCATCTTGAAATTTGTCATTTTTGACATTTTTCACGGTGACACTTTTCATTTTTGACATTTAGCATTGTGACATTTGTCATTTGACATCTTAGACATTTGCCATCTTGAAATTTGTCATTTTTGACACTTTTTATTTTTGACATTTAGCATTGTGACATTTGTCATTTGACAACTTTGACATTTGCCATCTTGAAATTTGTCATTTTTGACATTTTTCATGGTGACACTTTTCATTTTTGACATTTAGCATTGTGACATTTGTCATTTGACATCTTGGACATTTGCCATCTTGAAATTTGTCATTTTTGAAATTTTTCATGGTGACACTTATCATTTTTGACATTTAGCATTGTGATATTTGTCAGTTTTGACATTTGCCATCTTGAAATTTGTCATTTTTGACATTTTTTATGGTGACACTTTTCATTTTTGACATTTAGCATTGTGACATTTGTCATTTGACATCTTTGACATTTGCCATCTTGAAATTTGTTATTTTTGTCATTTTTCATGGTGACACTTTTCATTTTTGACATTTAGCATTGTGACATTTGTCATTTGACATCTTTGACATTTGCCATTTTGAAATTTGTCATTTTTGACATTTTTCATGGTGACACTTTTCATTTTTGACATTTAGCATTGTGACATTTGTCATTTGACATCTTTGACATTTGCCATCTTAAAATTTGTCATTTTTGACATTTAGCATTGTGACATTTGTCATTTGACATCTTTGATATTTGCCATCTTGAAATTTGTCATTCTTGACATTTTTCATGGTGACACTTTTCATTTTTGACATTTAGCATTGTGACATTTGTCATTTGACATCTTTGACATTTGCCATCTTGAAATTTGTCATTTTTGACATTTTTCATGGTGACACTTTTCATTTTTGACATTAAGCATTGTGACATTTGTCATATTCGACATCTTTGACATTTGCCATCTTGAAATTTGTCATTTTTGACATTTTTCATGGTGACACTTTTCATTTTTGACATTTAGCATTGTGACATTTGTCATTTGACATCTTTGACATTTGCCATCTTGAAATTTGTCATTATTGACATTTTTCATGGGGACACTTTTCATTTTTGACATTTAGCATTGTGACATTTGTCATTTGACATCTTTGACATTTGCCATCTTGAAATTTGTCATTTTTGACATTTTTCATGGTGACACTTTTCATTTTTGACATTTAGCATTGTGACATTTGTCATTTGACATCTTTGACATTTGCCATCTTGAAATTTGTCATTTTTGACATTTTTCACGGTGACACTTTTCATTTTTGACATTTAGCATTATGACATTTGTCATTTGACATCTTAGACATTTGCCATCTTGAAATTTGTCATTTTTGACACTTTTCATTTTTGACATTTAGCATTGTGACATTTGTCATTTGACATCTTTGACATTTGCCATCTTGAAATTTGTCATTTTTGACATTTTTCATGGTGACACTTTTCATTTTTGACATTTAGCATTGTGACATTTGTCATTTGACATCTTGGACATTTGCCATCTTGAAATTTGTCATTTTTGACATTTTTCATGGTGACACTTATCATTTTTGACATTTAGCATTGTAACATTTGTCAGTTTTGACATTTGCCATCTTGAAATTTGTCATTTTTGACATTTTTCATGGTGACACTTTTCATTTTTGACATTTAGCATTGCGACATTTGTCATTTGACATCTTTGACATTTGCCATCTTGAAATTTGTCATTTTTGACATTTTTCATGGTGACACTTTTCATTTTTGACATTTAGCATTGTGACATTTGTCATTTGACATCTTTGACATTTGCCATCTTGAAATTTGTCATTTTTGACATTTTTCATGGTGACACTTTTCATTTTTGACATTTAGCATTGTGACATTTGTCATTTGACATCTTTGACATTTGCCATCTTGAAATTTGTCATTTTTGACATTTTTCATGGTGACACTTTTCATTTTTGACATTTAGCATTGTGACATTTGTCATTTGACATCTTTGACATTTGTCATCTTGAAATTTGTCATTATTGATATTTTTCATGGGTACACTTTTCATTTTTGACTAAGCATTGTGACATTTGTCATTTGACATCTTTGACATTTGCCATCTTGAAATTTGTCATTTTTGACATTTTTCATGGTGACACTTTTCATTTTTGACATTTAGCATTGTGACATTTGTCATTTGACATCTTTGACATTTGCCATCTTGAAATTTGTCATTTTTGACATTTAGCATTTTGACATTTGTCATTTGACATCTTGGACATTTGCCATCTTGAAATTTGTCATTTTTGACATTTTTCATGGTGACACTTATCATTTTTGACATTTAGCATTGTGATATTTGTCAGTTTTGATATTTGCCATCTTGAAATTTGTCATTTTTGACATTTTTCATGGTGACACTTTTCATTTTTGACATTTAGCATTGTGACATTTGACATTTGTCATTTGACATCTTTGACATTTGCCATCTTGAAATTTGTTATTTTTGACATTTTTCACGGTGACACTTTTCATTTTTGACATTTAGCATTGTGACATTTGTCATTTGACATCTTTGACATTTGCCATCTTGAAATTTGTCATTTTTGACATTTTTCATGGTGACACTTTTCATTTTTGACATTTAGCATTGTGACATTTGTCATTTGACATCTTTGACATTCGCCATCTTAAAATTTGTTATTTTTGACATTTTTCATGGTGACACTTTTCATTTTTGACATTTAGCATTGTGACATTTGTCATTTGACATCTTTGACATTTGCCATCTTGAAATTTGTCATTTTTGACATTTAGCATTGTGACATTTGTCATTTGACATCTTGGACATTTGCCATCTTGAAATTTGTCATTTTTGACATTTTTCATGGTGACACTTATTATTTTTGACATTTAGCATTATGACATTTGTCAGTTTTGACATTTGCCATTTTAAAATTTGTCATTTTTGACATTTTTCATGGTGACACTTTTCATTTTTGACATTTAGCATTGTGACATTTGTCATTTGACATCTTTGACATTTGCCATCTTGAAATTTGTTATTTTTGACATTTTTCATGGTGACACTTTTCATTTTTGACATTTAGCATTGTGACATTTGTCATTTGACATCTTTGACATTTGCCATCTTGAAATTTGTCATTTTTGACATTTTTCATGGTGACACTTTTCATTTTTGACATTTAGCATTGTGACATTTGTCATTTGACATCTTTGACATTTGCCATCTTGAAATTTGTTATTTTTGATATTTTTCATGGTGACACTTTTCATTTTTGACATTTAGCATTGTGACATTTGTCATTTGACATCTTTGACATTTGCCATCTTGAAATTTGTCATTTTTGACATTTTTCATGATGACACTTTTCATTTTTGACATTTAGCATTGTGATATTTGTCATTTGACATCTTTGACATTTGCCATCTTAAAATTTGTTATTTTTGACATTTTTCATGGTGACACTTTTCATTTTTGACATTTAGCGTTGTGACATTTTTCATTTGACATCTTTGACATTTGCCATCTTGAAATTTGTCATTTTTGACATTTAGCATTGTGACATTTGTCATTTGACATCTTGGACATTTGCCATCTTGAAATTTGTCATTTTTGACATTTTTCATGGTGACACTTATTATTTTTGACATTTAGCATTGTGACATTTGTCAGTTTTGACATTTGCCATCTTGAAATTTGTCATTTTTGACATTTTTCATGGTGACACTTTTCATTTTTGACTTTTAGCATTGTGACATTTGTCATTTGACATCTTTGACATTTGCCATCTTGAAATTTGTTATTTTTGACATTTTTCATGGTGACACTTTTCATTTTTGACATTTAGCATTGTGACATTTGTCATTTGACATCTTTGACATTTGCCATCTTGAAATTTGTCATTTTTGACATTTTTCATGGTGACACTTTTCATTTTTGACATTTAGCATTGTGACATTTGTCATTTGACATCTTTGACATTTGCCATCTTGAAATTTGTCATTTTTGACATTAAGCATTGTGACATTTGTCATTTGACATCGTGGACATTTGCCATCTTGAAATTTGTCATTTTTGACATTTTTAATGGTGACACTTATCATTTTTGACATTTAGCATTATGACATTTGTCAGTTTTGACATTTGCCATCTTAAAATTTGTCATTTTTGACATTTTTCATGGTGACACTTTTCATTTTTGACATTTAGCATTGTAACATTTGTCATTTGACATCTTTTACATTTGCCATCTTAAAATTTGTTATTTTTGACATTTTTCATGGTGACACTTTTCATTTTTGACATTTAGCATTGTGACATTTGTCATTTGACATCTTGGACATTTGCCATCTTGAAATTTGTCATTTTTGACATTTTTCATGGTGACACTTATCATTTTTGACATTTAGCATTATGACATTTGTCAGTTTTGACATTTGCCATCTTAAAATTTGTCATTTTTGACATTTTTCATGGTGACACTTTTCATTTTTGACATTTAGCATTGTGACATTTGTCATTTGACATCTTTGACATTTGCCATCTTGAAATTTGTTATTTTTGACATTTTTCATGGTGACACTTTGTATTTTTGACATTTAGCATTGTGACCTTTGTCATTTGACATCTTTGACATTTGCCATCTTGAAATTTGTCATTTTTGACATATTTTATGATGACACTTTTCATTTTTGACATTTAGCATTGTGATATTTGTCATTTGACATCTTTGACATTTGCCATCTTGAAATTTGTTATTTTTGACATTTTTCATGGTGACACTTTTCATTTTTGACATTTAGCATTGTGACATTTTTCATTTGACATCTTTGACATTTGCCATCTTGAAATTTGTCATTTTTGACATTTAGCATTGTGACATTTGTCATTTGACATCTTGGACATTTGCCATCTTGAAATTTGTCATTTTTGACATTTTTCATGGTGACACTTATTATTTTTGACATTTAGCATTGTGACATTTGTCAGTTTTGACATTTGCCATCTTGAAATTTGTCATTTTTGACATTTTTCATGGTGACACTTTTCATTTTTGACTTTTAGCATTGTGACATTTGTCATTTGACATCTTTGACATTTGCCATCTTTAAATTTGTTATTTTTGACATTTTTCATGGTGACACTTTTCATTTTTGACATTTAGCATTGTGACATTTGTCATTTGACATCTTTGACAGTTGCCATCTTGCAATTTGTCATTTTTGACATTTTTCATGGTGACACTTTTCATTTTTGACATTTAGCATTGTGACATTTGACAGTTTTGACATCTTTGACATTTGCCATCTTAAAATTTGTTATTTTTGACATTTTTTATGGTGACACTTTTCATTTTTGACATTTAGCATTGTGACATTTGTCATTTGACATCTTGAACATTTGCCATCTTGAAATTTGTCATTTTTGACATTTTTCATGGTGACACTTTTCATTTTTGACATTTAGCATTGTGACATTTGTCATTTGACATCTTTGACATTTGCCATCTTGAAATTTGTCATTTTTGACATTTAGCATTGTGACATTTGTCATTTGACATCTTTGACATTTGCCATCTTGAAATTTGTTATTTTTGACATTTTTCTTGGTGACACTTTTCATTTTTGACATTTAGCATTGTGACATTTATCATTTGACATCTTTGACATTTGCCATCTTGAAATTTGTTATTTTTGACATTTTTCATGGTGACACTTATCATTTTTGACATTTAGCATTGTGAAATTTGTCATTTGACATCTTTGACATTTGCCATCTTGAAATTTGTTATTTTTGTCATTTTTCTTGGTGACACTTTTCATTTTTGACATTTAGATTTGTGACATTTGTCATTTGACATCTTTGACATTTGCCATCTTAAAATTTGTCATTTTTGACATTTAGCATTGTGAAATTTGTCATTTGACATCTTTGACATTTGCCATCTTGAAATTTGTTATTTTTGACATTTTTCTTGGTGACACTTTTCATTTTTGACATTTAGCATTGTGACATTTGTTATTTGACATCTTTGACATTTGCCATCTTGAAATTTGTTATTTTTGACATTTTTCATGGTGACACTTTTCATTTTTGACATTTAGCATTGTGACATTTTTCATTTGACATCTTTGACATTTGCCATCTTGAAATTTGTCATTTTTGACATTTAGCATTGTGAAATTTGTCATTTGACATCTTTGACATTTGCCATCTTGAAATTTGTTATTTTTGTCATTTTTCTTGGTGACACTTTTCATTTTTGACATTTAGCTTTGTGACATTTGTCATTTGACATCTTTGACATTTGCCATCTTGAAATTTGTCATTTTTGACATTTAGCATTGTGAAATTTGTCATTTGACATCTTTGACATTTGCCATCTTGAAATTTGTTATTTTTGACATTTTTCTTGGTGACACTTTTCATTTTTGACATTTAGCATTGTGACATTTGTCATTTGACATCTTTGACATTTGCCATCTTGAAATTTGTTATTTTTGACATTTTTCATGGTGACACTTTTCATTTTTGACATTTAGCATTGTGACATTTGTCATTTGACATCTTGGACATTTGCCATCTTGAAATTTGTCATTTTTGACATTTTTCATGGTGACACTTATCATTTTTGACATTTAGCATTATGACATTTGTCAGTTTTGATATTTGCCATCTTAAAATTTGTCATTTTTGACATTTTTCATGGTGACACTTTTCATTTTTGACATTTAGCATTGTGACATTTGTCATTTGACATCTTTGACATTTGCCATCTTGAAATTTGTTATTTTTGACATTTTTCATGGTGACACTTTTCATTTTTGACATTTAGCATTGTGACATTTGTCATTTGACATCTTTGACATTTGCTATCTTAAAATTTGTCATTTTTGACATTTTTCATGATGACACTTTTCATTTTTGACATTTAGCATTGTGATATTTGTCATTTGACTTCTTTGACATTTGCCATCTTGAAATTTGTTATTTTTGACATTTTTCATGGTGACACTTTTCATTTTTGACATTTAGCATTGTGACATTTTTCATTTGACATCTTTGACATTTGTCATCTTGAAATTTGTCATTTTTGACATTTAGCATTGTGACATTTGTCATTTGACAT
The DNA here is from genome assembly GCA_964028335.1 of Altica lythri. Lineage (NCBI taxonomy): Eukaryota > Metazoa > Arthropoda > Insecta > Coleoptera > Chrysomelidae > Altica > Altica lythri. The sequence goes on along the minus strand of OZ034800.1, from coordinate 6,808,514 downwards.
CTTGGACATTTTCCATCTTGAAATTTTTCATTTTTGACATTTTTCATTGTGACACTTATTATTTTTGAATTTAGCATTGTGACATTTGTCAGTTTTGACATTTGCCATCTTGAAATTTGTCATTTTTGACATTTTTCATGGTGACACTTTTCATTTTTGACTTTTAGCATTGTGACATTTGTCATTTGATATCTTTGACATTTGCCATCTTGAAATTTGTTATTTTTGACATTTTTCATGGTGACACTTTTCATTTTTGACATTTAGCATTGTGACATTTGTCATTTGACATCTTTGACATTTGCCGTCTTGAAATTTGTCATTTTTGACATTTTTCATGGTGACACTTTTCATTTTTGACATTTAGCATTGTGACATTTGTCATTTGACATCTTTGACATTTGCCATCTTGAAATTTGTTATTTTTGACATTTTTCATGGTGACACTTTTCATTTTTGACATTTAGCATTGTGACATTTGTCATTTGACATCTTGGACATTTGCCATCTTGAAATTTGTCATTTTTGACATTTTTCATGGTGACACTTATCATTTTTGACATTTAGCATTGTGACATTTGTCAGTTTTGACATCTTTGACATTTGCCATCTTGAAATTTGTTATTTTTGACATTTTTTATGGTGACACTTTTCATTTTTGACATTTAGCATTGTGACATTTGTCATTTGACATCTTTGACATTTGCCATCTTAAAATTTGTCATTTTTGACATTTTTTATGGTGACACTCTTCATTTTTGACATTTAGCATTGTGACATTTGTCATTTGACATCTTTGACATTTGCCATCTTGAAATTTGTCATTTTTGACATTTAGCATTGTGACATTTGTCATTTGACATCTTGGACATTTGCCATCTTGAAATTTGTTATTTTTGACATTTTTCATGGTGACACTTATCATTTTTGACATTTAGCATTGTGAAATTTGTCATTTGACATCTTTGACATTTGCCATCTTGAAATTTGTTATTTTTGACATTTTTCTTGGTGACACTTTTCATTTTTGACATTTAGCTTTGTGACATTTGTCATTTGACATCTTTGACATTTGCCATCTTGAAATTTGTCATTTTTGACATTTAGCATTGTGACATTTGTCATTTGACATCTTGGACATTTGCCATCTTGAAATTTTTCATTTTTGACATTTTTCATGGTGACACTTATCATTTTTGACATTTAGCATTGTGACATTTGTCAGTTTTGACATTTGCCATCTTGAAATTTGTCATTTTTGACATTTTTCATGGTGACACTTTTCATTTTTGACATTTAGCATTGTGACATTTGTCATTTGACATCTTTGACATTTGCCATCTTGAATTTTGTTATTTTTGACATTTTTCATGGTGACACTTTTCATTTTTGACATTTAGCATTGTGACATTTGTCATTTGACATCTTTGACATTTGCCATCTTGAAATTTGTCATTTTTGACATTTTTCATGGTGACACTTTTCATTTTTGACATTTAGCATTGTGACATTTGTCATTTGACATCTTTGACATTTGCCATCTTGAAATTTGTCATTTTTGACATTTAGCATTGTGACATTTGTCATTTGACATCTTGGACATTTGCCATCTTGAAATTTGTCATTTTTGACATTTTTCATGGTTACACTTATCATTTTTGACATTTAGCATTATGACATTTGTCAGTTTTGACATTTGCCATTTTAAAATTTGTCATTTTTGACATTTTTCATGGTGACACTTTTCATTTTTGACATTTAGCATTGTGACATTTGTCATTTGACATCTTTGACATTTGCCATCTTGAAATTTGTCATTTTTGACGTTTTTTATGGTGACACTTTTCATTTTTGACATTTAGCATTGTGACATTTGTCATTTGACATCTTGGACATTTGCCATCTTGAAATTTGTCATTTTTGACATTTTTCATGGTGACACTTATCATTTTTGACATTTAGCATTGTGACATTTGTCAGTTTTGACATCTTTGACATTTGCCATCTTGAAATTTGTTATTTTTGACATTTTTTATGGTGACACTTTTCATTTTTGACATTTAGCATTGTGACATTTGTCATTTGACATCTTTGACATTTGCCACCTTAAAATTTGTCATTTTTGACATTTTTTATGGTGACACTCTTCATTTTTGACATTTAGCATTGTGACATTTGTCATTTGACATCTTTGACATTTGCCATCTTGAAATTTGTCATTTTTGACATTTAGCATTGTGACATTTGTCATTTGACATCTTGGAAATTTGCCATCTTGAAATTTGTTATTTTTGACATTTTTCATGGTGACACTTATCATTTTTGACATTTATCATTGTGAAATTTGTCATTTGACATCTTTGACATTTGCCATCTTGAAATTTGTTATTTTTGACATTTTTCTTGGTGACACTTTTCATTTTTTACATTTAGCTTTGTGACATTTGTCATTTGACATCTTTGACATTTGCCATCTTGAAATTTGTCATTTTTGACATTTAGCATTGTGACATTTGTCATTTGATATCTTGGACATTTGCCATCTTGAAATTTTTCATTTTTGACATTTTTCATGGTGACACTTATCATTTTTGACATTTAGCATTGTGACATTTGTCAGTTTTGACATTTGCCATCTTGAAATTTGTCATTTTTGACATTTTTCATGGTGACACTTTTCATTTTTGACATTTAGCATTGTGACATTTGTCATTTGACATCTTTGACATTTGCCATCTTGAAATTTGTTATTTTTGACATTTTTCATGGTGACACTTTTCATTTTTGACATTTAGCATTGTGACATTTGTCATTTGACATCTTTGACATTTGCCATCTTGAAATTTGTCATTTTTGACATTTTTCATGGTGACACTTTTCATTTTTGACATTTAGCATTGTGACATTTGTCATTTGACATCTTTGACATTTGCCATCTTGAAATTTGTCATTTTTGACATTTAGCATTGTGACATTTGTCATTTGACATCTTGGACATTTGCCATCTTGAAATTTGTCATTTTTGACATTTTTCATGGTTACACTTATCATTTTTGACATTTAGCATTATGACATTTGTCAGTTTTGACATTTGCCATTTTAAAATTTGTCATTTTTGACATTTTTCATGGTGACACTTTTCATTTTTGACATTTAGCATTGTGACATTTGTCATTTGACATCTTTGACATTTGCCATCTTGAAATTTGTCATTTTTGACATTTTTTATGGTGACACTTTTCATTTTTGACATTTAGCATTGTGACATTTGTCATTTGACATCTTTGACATTTGCCATCTTGAAATTTGTCATTTTTGACATTTAGCATTGTGACATTTGTCATTTGACATCTTGGACATTTGCCATCTTGAAATTTGTTATTTTTGACATTTTTCATGGTGACACTTATCATTTTTGACATTTAGCATTGTGAAATTTGTCATTTGACATCTTTGACATTTGCCATCTTGAAATTTGTTATTTTTGACATTTTTCTTGGTGACACTTTTCATTTTTGACATTTAGCTTTGTGACATTTGTCATTTGACATCTTTGACATTTGCAATCTTGAAATTTGTCATTTTTGACATTTAGCATTGTGACATTTGTCATTTGACATCTTGGACATTTGCCATCTTGAAATTTGTCATTTTTGACATTTTTCATGGTGACACTTATCATTTTTGACATTTAGCATTGTGACATTTGTCAGTTTTGACATTTGCCATCTTGAAATTTGTCATTTTTGACATTTTTCATGGTGACACTTTTCATTTTTGACATTTAGCATTGTGACATTTGTCATTTGACATCTTTGACATTTGCCATCTTGAAATTTGTTATTTTTGACATTTTTCATGGTGACACTTTTCATTTTTGACATTTAGCATTGTGACATTTGTCATTTGACATCTTTGACATTTGCCATCTTGAAATTTGTCATTTTTGACATTTTTCATGGTGACACTTTTCATTTTTGACATTTAGCATTGTGACATTTGTCATTTGACATCTTTGACATTTGCCATCTTGAAATTTGTCTTTTTTGAGATTTAGCATTGTGACATTTGTCATTTGACATCTTGGACATTTGCCATCTTGAAATTTGTCATTTTTGACATTTTTCATGGTGACACTTATCATTTTTGACATTTAGCATTATGACATTTGTCAGTTTTGACATTTGCCATTTTAAAATTTGTCATTTTTGACATTTTTCATGGTGACACTTTTCATTTTTGACATTTAGCATTGTGGCATTTGTCATTTGACATCTTTGACATTTGCCATCTTGAAATTTGTTATTTTTGACATTTTTCATGGTGCCACTTTTCATTTTTGACATTTAGCATTGTGACATTTGTCATTTGACCTCTTTGACATTTGCCATCTTGAAATTTGTCATTTTTGACATTTTTCATGGTGACACTTTTCATTTTTGACATTTAGCATTGTGACATTTGTCATTTGACATCTTTGACATTTGCCATCTTGAAATTTGTTATTTTTGACATTTTTCATGGTGACACTTTTTATTTTTGACATTTAGCATTGTGACATTTGTCATTTACATCTTTGACATTTGCCATCTTGAAATTTGTCATTTTTGACATTTTTCATGATGACACTTTTCATTTTTGACATTTAGCATTGTGATATTTGTCATTTGACATCTTTGACATTTGCCATCTTGAAATTTGTTATTTTTGACATTTTTCATGGTGACACTTTTCATTTTTGACATTTAGCATTGTGACATTTTTCATTTGACATCTTTGACATTTGCCATCTTTGACATTTGCCATCTTGAAATTGGTCATTTTTGACATTTAGCATTGTGACATTTGTCATTTGACATCTTGGACATTTGCCATCTTGAAATTTGTCATTTTTGACATTTTTCAGGGTGACACTTATTATTTTTGACATTTAGCATTGTGACATTTGTCAGTTTTGACATTTGCCATCTTGAAATTTGTCATTTTTGACATTTTTCATGGTGACACTTTTCATTTTTGACTTTTAGCATTGTGACATTTGTCATTTGACATCTTGGACATTTGCCATCTTGAAATTTGTCATTTTTGACATTTTTCATGGTGACACTTATCATTTTTGACATTTAGCATTATGACATTTGTCAGTTTTGACATTTGCCATCTTAAAATTTGTCATTTTTGACATTTTTCATGGTAACACTTTTCATTTTTGACATTTAGCATTGTGACATTTGTCATTTGACATCTTTGACATTTGCCATCTTGAAATTTGTTATTTTTGACATTTTTCATGGTGACACTTTTCATTTTTGACATTTAGCATTGTGACATTTGTCATTTGACATCTTTGACATTTGCCATCTTGAAATTTGTCATTTTTGACATTTAGCATTGTGACATTTGTCATTTGACATCTTGGACATTCGCCATCTTGAAATTTGTCATTTTTGACATTTTTCATGGTGACACTTATCATTTTGGACATTTAGCATTATGACATTTGTCAGTTTTGACATTTGCCATTTTAAAATTTGTCATTTTTGACATTTTTCATGGTGACACTTTTCATTTTTGACATTTAGCATTGTGACATTTGTCATTTGACATCTTTGACATTTGCCATCTTGAAATTTGTTATTTTTGACATTTTTCATGGTGACACTTTTCATTTTTGACATTTAGCATTGTGACATTTGTCATTTGACCTCTTTGACATTTGCCATCTTGAAATTTGTCATTTTTGACATTTTTCATGGTGACACTTTTCATTTTTGACATTTAGCATTGTGACATTTGTCATTTGACCTCTTTGACATTTGCCATCTTGAAATTTGTCATTTTTGACATTTTTCATGGTGACACTTTTCATTTTTGACATTTAGCATTGTGACATTTGTCATTTGACATCTTTGACATTTGCCATCTTGAAATTTGTCATTTTTGACATTTAGCATTGTGACATTTGTCATTTGACATCTTTGACATTTGCCATCTTGAAATTTGTCATTTTTGACATTTTTCATGATGACACTTTTCATTTTTGACATTTAGCATTGTGATATTTGTCATTTGACATCTTTGACATTTGCCATCTTGAAATTTGTTATTTTTGACATTTCTCATGGTGACACTTTTCATTTTTGACATTTAGCATTGTGACATTTGTCATTTGACCTCTTTGACATTTGCCATCTTGAAATTTGTCATTTTTGACATTTTTCATGGTGACACTTTTCATTTTTGACATTTAGCATTGTGACATTTGTCATTTGACATCTTTGACATTTGCCATCTTGAAATTTGTTATTTTTGACATTTTTCATGGTGACACTTTTTATTTTTGACATTTAGCATTGTGACATTTGTCATTTACATCTTTGACATTTGCCATCTTGAAATTTGTCATTTTTGACATTTTTCATGATGACACTTTTCATTTTTGACATTTAGCATTGTGATATTTGTCATTTGACATCTTTGACATTTGCCATCTTGAAATTTGTTATTTTTGACATTTTTCATGGTGACACTTTTCATTTTTGACATTTAGCATTGTGACATTTTTCATTTGACATCTTTGACATTTGCCATCTTTGACATTTGCCATCTTGAAATTGGTCATTTTTGACATTTAGCATTGTGACATTTGTCATTTGACATCTTGGACATTTGCCATCTTGAAATTTGTCATTTTTGACATTTTTCAGGGTGACACTTATTATTTTTGACATTTAGCATTGTGACATTTGTCAGTTTTGACATTTGCCATCTTGAAATTTGTCATTTTTGACATTTTTCATGGTGACACTTTTCATTTTTGACTTTTAGCATTGTGACATTTGTCATTTGACATCTTGGACATTTGCCATCTTGAAATTTGTCATTTTTGACATTTTTCATGGTGACACTTATCATTTTTGACATTTAGCATTATGACATTTGTCAGTTTTGACATTTGCCATCTTAAAATTTGTCATTTTTGACATTTTTCATGGTAACACTTTTCATTTTTGACATTTAGCATTGTGACATTTGTCATTTGACATCTTTGACATTTGCCATCTTGAAATTTGTTATTTTTGACATTTTTCATGGTGACACTTTTCATTTTTGACATTTAGCATTGTGACATTTGTCATTTGACATCTTTGACATTTGCCATCTTGAAATTTGTCATTTTTGACATTTAGCATTGTGACATTTGTCATTTGACATCTTGGACATTCGCCATCTTGAAATTTGTCATTTTTGACATTTTTCATGGTGACACTTATCATTTTGGACATTTAGCATTATGACATTTGTCAGTTTTGACATTTGCCATTTTAAAATTTGTCATTTTTGACATTTTTCATGGTGACACTTTTCATTTTTGACATTTAGCATTGTGACATTTGTCATTTGACATCTTTGACATTTGCCATCTTGAAATTTGTTATTTTTGACATTTTTCATGGTGACACTTTTCATTTTTGACATTTAGCATTGTGACATTTGTCATTTGACCTCTTTGACATTTGCCATCTTGAAATTTGTCATTTTTGACATTTTTCATGGTGACACTTTTCATTTTTGACATTTAGCATTGTGACATTTGTCATTTGACATCTTTGACATTTGCCATCTTGAAATTTGTTATTTTTGACATTTTTCATGGTGATACTTTTCATTTTTGACATTTAGCATTGTGACATTTGTCATTTGACATCTTTGACATTTGCCATCTTGAAATTTGTCATTTTTGACATTTTTCATGATGACACTTATCATTTTTGACATTTAGCATTATGACATTTGTCAGTTTTGACATTTGCCATCTTAAAATTTGTCATTTTTGACATTTTTCATGGTAACACTTTTCATTTTTGACATTTAGCATTGTGACATTTGTCATTTGACATCTTTGACATTTGCCATCTTAAAATTTGTTATTTTTGACATTTTTCATGGTGACACTTTTCATTTTTGACATTTAGCATTGTGACATTTGTCATTTGACATCTTTGACATTTGCCATCTTGAAATTTGTCATTTTTGACATTTAGCATTGTGACATTTGTCATTTGACATCTTGGACATTCGCCATCTTGAAATTTGTCATTTTTGACATTTTTCATGGTGACACTTATCATTTTGGACATTTAGCATTATGACATTTGTCAGTTTTGACATTTGCCATTTTAAAATTTGTCATTTTTGACATTTTTCATGGTGACACTTTTCATTTTTGACATTTAGCATTGTGACATTTGTCATTTGACATCTTTGACATTTGCCATCTTGAAATTTGTTATTTTTGACATTTTTCATGGTGACACTTTTCATTTTTGACATTTAGCATTGTGACATTTGTCATTTGACCTCTTTGACATTTGCCATCTTGAAATTTGTCATTTTTGACATTTTTCATGGTGACACTTTTCATTTTTGACATTTAGCATTGTGACATTTGTCATTTGACATCTTTGACATTTGCCATCTTGAAATTTGTTATTTTTGACATTTTTCATGGTGATACTTTTCATTTTTGACATTTAGCATTGTGACATTTGTCATTTGACATCTTTGACATTTGCCATCTTGAAATTTGTCATTTTTGACATTTTTCATGATGACACTTTTCATTTTTGACATTTAGCATTGTGATATTTGTCATTTGACATCTTTGACATTTGCCATCTTGAAATTTGTTATTTTTGACATTTCTCATGGTGACACTTTTCATTTTTGACATTTAGCATTGTGACATTTTTCATTTGACATCTTTGACATTTGCCATCTTTGACATTTGCCATCTTTGACATTTGCCATCTTGAAATTTGTCATTTTTGACATTTAGCATTGTGACATTTGTCATTTGACATCTTGGACATTTGCCATCTTGAAATTTGTCATTTTTGACATTTTTCATGGTGACACTTATTATTTTTGACATTTAGCATTGTGACATTTGTCAGTTTTGACATTTGCCATCTTGAAATTTGTCATTTTTGACATTTTTCATGGTGACACTTTTCATTTTTAACTTTTAGCATTGTGACATTTGTCATTTGACATCTTTGACATTTGCCATCTTGAAATTTGTTATTTTTGACATTTTATGGTGACACTTTTCATTTTTGACATTTAGCATTGTGACAATTGTCATTTGACATCTTTGACATTTGCCATCTTGAAATTTGTTATTTTTGACATTTTTTATGGTGACACTTTTCATTTTTGACATTTAGCATTGTGACATTTGTCATTTGACATCTTTGACATTTGCCATCTTGAAATTTGTTATTTTTGACATTTTTCATGGTGACACTTTTCATTTTTGACATTTAGCATTGTGACATTTGTCATTTGACATCTTTGACATTTGCCATCTTGAAATTTGTCATTTTTGACATTTAGCATTGTGACATTTGTCATTTGACATCTTGGACATTCGCCATCTTGAAATTTGTCATTTTTGACATTTTTCATGGTGACACTTATCATTTTGGACATTTAGCATTATGACATTTGTCAGTTTTGACATTTGCCATTTTAAAATTTGTCATTTTTGACATTTTTCATGGTGACACTTTTCATTTTTGACATTTAGCATTGTGACATTTGTCATTTGACATCTTTGACATTTGCCATCTTGAAATTTGTTATTTTTGACATTTTTCATGGTGACACTTTTCATTTTTGACATTTAGCATTGTGACATTTGTCATTTGACCTCTTTGACATTTGCCATCTTGAAATTTGTCATTTTTGACATTTTTCATGGTGACACTTTTCATTTTTGACATTTAGCATTGTGACATTTGTCATTTGACATCTTTGACATTTGCCATCTTGAAATTTGTTATTTTTGACATTTTTCATGGTGATACTTTTCATTTTTGACATTTAGCATTGTGACATTTGTCATTTGACATCTTTGACATTTGCCATCTTGAAATTTGTCATTTTTGACATTTTTCATGATGACACTTTTCATTTTTGACATTTAGCATTGTGATATTTGTCATTTGACATCTTTGACATTTGCCATCTTGAAATTTGTTATTTTTGACATTTCTCATGGTGACACTTTTCATTTTTGACATTTAGCATTGTGACATTTTTCATTTGACATCTTTGACATTTGCCATCTTTGACATTTGCCATCTTTGACATTTGCCATCTTGAAATTTGTCATTTTTGACATTTAGCATTGTGACATTTGTCATTTGACATCTTGGACATTTGCCATCTTGAAATTTGTCATTTTTGACATTTTTCATGGTGACACTTATTATTTTTGACATTTAGCATTGTGACATTTGTCAGTTTTGACATTTGCCATCTTGAAATTTGTCATTTTTGACATTTTTCATGGTGACACTTTTCATTTTTAACTTTTAGCATTGTGACATTTGTCATTTGACATCTTTGACATTTGCCATCTTGAAATTTGTTATTTTTGACATTTTATGGTGACACTTTTCATTTTTGACATTTAGCATTGTGACAATTGTCATTTGACATCTTTGACATTTGCCATCTTGAAATTTGTTATTTTTGACATTTTTTATGGTGACACTTTTCATTTTTGACATTTAGCATTGTGACATTTGTCATTTGACATCTTTGACATTTGCCATCTTGAAATTTGTCATTTTTGACATTTTTTATGGTGACACTTTTCATTTTTGACATTTAGCATTGTGACATTTGTCATTTGACATCTTTGACATTTGCCATCTTGAAATTTGTCATTTTTGACATTTAGCATTGTGACATTTGTCATTTGACATCTTGGACATTTGCCATCTTGAAATTTGTTATTTTTGACATTTTTTATGGTGACACTTATCATTTTTGACATTTAGCATTGTGAAATTTGTCATTTGACATCTTTGACATTTGCCATCTTGAAATTTGTTATTTTTGACATTTTTCTTGGTGACACTTTTCATTTTTGACATTTAGCTTTGTGACATTTGTCATTTGACATCTTTGACATTTGCCATCTTGAAATTTGTCATTTTTGACATTTAGCATTGTGAAATTTGTCATTTGACATCTTTGACATTTGCCATCTTGAAATTTGTTATTTTTGACATTTTTCTTGGTGACATTTTTCATTTTTGACATTTAGCATTGTGACATTTGTCATTTGACATCTTTGACATTTGCCATCTTGAAATTTGTTATTTTTGACATTTTTTATGGTGACACTTTTCATTTTTGACATTTAGCATTGTGACATTTGTCATTTGACATCTTGGACATTTGCCATCTTGAAATTTGTCATTTTTGACATTTTTCATGGTGACACTTATCATTTTTGACATTAAGCATTATGACATTTGTCAGTTTTGACATTTGCCATCTTAAAATTTGTCATTTTTGACATTTTTTATGGTGACACTTTTCATTTTTGACATTTAGCATTGTGACATTTGTCATTTGACATTTTTGACATTTGCCATCTTAAAATTTGTTATTTTTGACATTTTTCATGGTGACACTTTTCATTTTTGACATTTAGCATTGTGACATTTGTCATTTGACATCTTTGACATTTGCTATCTTGAAATTTGTCATTTTTGACATTTTTCATGATGACACTTTTCATTTTTGACATTTAGCATTGTGATAGTTGTCATTTGACTTCTTTGACATTTGCTATCTTGAAATTTGTTATTTTTGACATTTTTCATGGTGACACTTTTCATTTTTGACATTTAGCATTGTGACATTTTTCATTTGACATCTTTGACATTTGCCATCTTGAAATTTGTCATTTTTGACATTTAGCATTGTGACATTTGTCATTTGACAGCTTGGACATTTTCCATCTTGAAATTTGTTATTTTTGACATTTTTCATGGTGACACTTATTATTTTTGACATTTAGCATTGTGACATTTGCCATCTTGAAATTTGTCATTTTTGACATTTTTCATGGTGACACTTTCCATTTTTGACTTTTAGCATTGTGACATTTGTCATTTGACATCTTTGACATTTGCCATCTTGAAATTTGTTATTTTTGACATTTTTCATGGTGACGCTTTTCATTTTTGACATTTAGCATTGTGACATTTGTCATTTGACATCTTTGACATTTGCCATCTTGAAATTTGTCATTTTTGACATTTTTCATGGTGACACTTTTCATTTTTGACATTTAGCATTGTGACATTTGTCATTTGACATCTTTGACATTTGCCATCTTGAAATTTGTTATTTTTGACATTTTTCATGGTGACACTTTTCATTTTTGACATTTAGCATTGTGACATTTGTCATTTGACATCTTGGACATTTGCCATCTTGAAATTTGTCATTTTTGACATTTTTCATGGTTACACTTATTATTTTTGACATTTAGCATTGTGACATTTGTCAGTTTTGACATCTTTGACATTTGCCATTTTGAAATTTGTTATTTTTGACATTTTTTATGGTGACACTTTTCATTTTTGACATTAAGCATTGTGACATTTGTCATTTGACATCTTTGACATTTGCCATCTTGAAATTTGTCATATTTGACATTTTTTATGGTGACACTTTTCATTTTTGACATTTAGCATTGTGACATTTGTCATTTGACATCTTTGACATTTGCCATCTTGAAATTTGTCATTTTTGACATTTAGCATTGTGACATTTGTCATTTGACATCTTGGACATTTGCCATCTTGAAATTTGTTATTTTTGACATTTTTCATGGTGACACATCATTTTTGACATTTAGCATTGTGAAATTTGTCATTTGACATCTTTGACATTTGCCATCTTGAAATTTGTTATTTTTGACATTTTTCTTGGTGACACTTTTCATTTTTGACATTTGTCATTTGACATCTTTGACATTTGCCATCTTGAAATTTGTCATTTTTGACATTTAGCATTGTGACATTTGTCATTTGACATCTTGGACATTTGCCATCTTGAAATTTGTCATTTTTCATGGTGACACTTATCATTTTTGACATTTAGCATTGTGACATTTGTCAGTTTTGACATTTGCCATCTTGAAATTTGTCATTTTTGACATATTTTATGGTGACATCTTTGACATTTGTCATCTTGAAATTTGTTATTTTTGACATTTTTCATGGTGATACTTTTCATTTTTGACATTTAGCATTGTGACATTTGTCATTTGACATCTTTGACATTTGCCATCTTAAAATTTGTTATTTTTGACATTTTTCATGGTGACACTTTTCATTTTTGACATTTAGCATTGTGACATTTGTCATTTGACATCTTTGACATTTGCCATCTTGAAATTTGTCATTTTTGACATTTAGCATTGTGACATTTGTCATTTGACATCTTGGACATTTGCCATCTTGAAATTTGTCATTTTTGACATTTTTCATGGTGACACTTATCATTTTTGACATTTAGCATTATGACATTTGTCAGTTTTGACATTTGCCATTTTAAAATTTGTCATTTTTGACATTTTTCATGGTGACACTTTTCATTTTTGACATTTAGCATTGTGACATTTGTCATTTGACATCTTTGACATTTGCCATCTTGAAATTTGTTATTTTTGACATTTTTCATGGTGACACTTTTCATTTTTGACATTTAGCATTGTGACATTTGTCATTTGACATCTTTGACATTTGCCATCTTAAAATTTGTCATTTTTGACATTTTTCATGGTGACACTTTTCATTTTTGACATTTAGCATTGTGACATTTGTCATTTGACATCTTTGACATTTGTCATCTTGAAATTTGTTATTTTTGACATTTTTCATGGTGACACTTTTCATTTTTGACATTTAGCATTGTGACATTTGTCATTTGACATCTTTGACATTTGCCATCTTGAAATTTGTCCCATTTTTGACATTTTTCATGATGACACTTTTCATTTTTGACATTTAGCATTGTGATATTTGTCATTTGACATCTTTGACATTTGCCATCTTGAAATTTGTTATTTTTGACATTTTTCATGGTGACACTTTTCATTTTTGACATTTAGCATTGTGACATTTTTCATTTGACATCTTTGACATTTGCCATCTTGAAATTTGTCATTTTTGACATTTAGCATTGTGACATTTGTCATTTGACATCTTGGACATTTGCCATCTTGAAATTTGTCATTTTTGACATTTTTCATGGTGACACTTATTATTTTTGACATTTAGCATTGTGACATTTGTCAGTTTTGACATTTGCCATCTTGAAATTTGTCATTTTTGACATTTTTCATGGTGACACTTTTCATTTTTGACTTTTAGCATTGTGACATTTGTCATTTGACATCTTTGACATTTGCCATCTTGAAATTTGTTATTTTTGACATTTTTCATGGTGACACTTTTCATTTTTGACATTTAGCATTGTGACATTTGTCATTTGACATCTTTGACATTTGCCATCTTGAAATTTGTCATTTTTGACATTTTTCATGGTGACACTTTTTATTTTTGACATTTAGCATTGTGACATTTGTCATTTGACATCTTTGACATTTACCATCTTGAAATTTGTCATTTTTGACATTAAGCATTGTGACATTTGTCATTTGACATCGTGGACATTTGCCATCTTGAAATTTGTCATTTTTGACATTTTTCATGGTGACACTTATCATTTTTGACATTTAGCATTATGACATTTGTCAGTTTTGACATTTGCCATCTTAAAATTTGTCATTTTTGACATTTTTCATGGTGACACTTTTCATTTTTGACATTTAGCATTGTGACATTTGTCATTTGACATCTTTGACATTTGCCATCTTGAAATTTGTTATTTTTGACATTTTTTATGGTGACACTTTTCATTTTTGACATTTAGCATTGTGACATTTGTCATTTGACATCTTGGAGATTTGCCATCTTGAAATTTGTCATTTTTGACATTTTTCATGGTGACACTTATCATTTTTGACATTTAGCATTATGACATTTGTCAGTTTTGACAGTTGCCATCTTAAAATTTGTCATTTTTGACATTTTTCATGGTGACACTTTTCATTTTTGACTTTTAGCATTGTGACATTTGTCATTTGACATCTTTGACATTTGCCATCTTGAAATTTGTTATTTTTGACATTTTTCATGGTGACACTTTTCATTTTTGACATTTAGCATTGTGACATTTGTCATTTGACATCTTTGACATTTGCCATCTTGAAATTTGTCATTTTTGACATTTTTCATGGTGACACTTTTCATTTTTGACATTTAGCATTGTGACATTTGTCATTTGACATCTTTGACATTTGCTATCTTGAAATTTGTCATTTTTGACATTTTTCATGATGACACTTTTCATTTTTGACATTTAGCATTGTGATATTTGTCATTTGACTTCTTTGACATTTGCCATCTTGAAATTTGTTATTTTTGACATTTTTCATAGTGACACTTTTCATTTTTGACATTTAGCATTGTGACATTTTTCATTTGACATCTTTGACATTTGCCATCTTGAAATTTGTCATTTTTGACATTCAGCATTGTGACATTTGTCATTTGACATCTTGGACATTTTCCATCTTGAAATTTGTCATTTTTGACATTTTTCATGGTGACACTTATTATTTTTGACATTTAGCATTGTGACATTTGTCAGTTTTGACATTTGCCATCTTGAAATTTGTCATTTTTGACATTTTTCATGGTGACACTTTTCATTTTTGACTTTTAGCATTGTGACATTTGTCATTTGACATCTTTGACATTTGCCATCTTGAAATTTGTTATTTTTGACATTTTTCATGGTGACACTTTTCATTTTTGACATTTAGCATTGTGACATTTGTCATTTGACATCTTTGACATTTGCCATCTTGAAATTTGTCATTTTTGACATTTTTCATGATGACACTTTTCATTTTTGACATTTAGCATTGTGATATTTGTCATTTGACATCTTTGACATTTGCCATCTTGAAATTTGTTATTTTTGACATTTTTCATGGTGACACTTTTCATTTTTGACATTTAGCATTGTGACATTTTTCATTTGACATCTTTGACATTTGCCATCTTGAAATTTGTCATTTTTGACATTTAGCATTGTGACATTTGTCATTTGACATCTTGGACATTTGCCATCTTGAAATTTGTTATTTTTGACAGGTTTCATGGTGACACATCATTTTTGACATTTAGCATTGTGAAATTTGTCATTTGACATCTTTGACATTTGCCATCTTGAAATTTGTTATTTTTGACATTTTTCATGGTGACACTTTTCATTTTTGACATTTAGCATTGTGACATTTGTCATTTGACATCTTGGACATTTGCCATCTTGAAATTTGTCATTTTTGACATTTTTCATGGTTACACTTATTATTTTTGACATTTAGCATTGTGACATTTGTCAGTTTTGACATCTTTGACATTTGCCATTTTAAAATTTGTTATTTTTGACATTTTTTATGGTGACACTTTTCATTTTTGACATTAAGCATTGTGACATTTGTCATTTGACATCTTTGACATTTGCCATCTTGAAATTTGTCATATTTGACATTTTTTATGGTGACACTTTTCATTTTTGACATTTAGCATTGTGACATTTGTCATTTGACATCTTTGACATTTGCCATCTTGAAATTTGTCATTTTTGACATTTAGCATTGTGACATTTGTCATTTGACATCTTGGACATTTGCCATCTTGAAATTTGTTATTTTTGACATTTTTCATGGTGACACATCATTTTTGACATTTAGCATTGTGAAATTTGTCATTTGACATCTTTGACATTTGCCATCTTGAAATTTGTTATTTTTGACATTTTTCTTGGTGACACTTTTCATTTTTGACATTTGTCATTTGACATCTTTGACATTTGCCATCTTGAAATTTGTCATTTTTGACATTTAGCATTGTGACATTTGTCATTTGACATCTTGGACATTTGCCATCTTGAAATTTGTCATTTTTCATGGTGACACTTATCATTTTTGACATTTAGCATTGTGACATTTGTCAGTTTTGACATTTGCCATCTTGAAATTTGTCATTTTTGACATATTTTATGGTGACATCTTTGACATTTGTCATCTTGAAATTTGTTATTTTTGACATTTTTCATGGTGATACTTTTCATTTTTGACATTTAGCATTGTGACATTTGTCATTTGACATCTTTGACATTTGCCATCTTAAAATTTGTTATTTTTGACATTTTTCATGGTGACACTTTTCATTTTTGACATTTAGCATTGTGACATTTGTCATTTGACATCTTTGACATTTGCCATCTTGAAATTTGTCATTTTTGACATTTAGCATTGTGACATTTGTCATTTGACATCTTGGACATTTGCCATCTTGAAATTTGTCATTTTTGACATTTTTCATGGTGACACTTATCATTTTTGACATTTAGCATTATGACATTTGTCAGTTTTGACATTTGCCATTTTAAAATTTGTCATTTTTGACATTTTTCATGGTGACACTTTTCATTTTTGACATTTAGCATTGTGACATTTGTCATTTGACATCTTTGACATTTGCCATCTTGAAATTTGTTATTTTTGACATTTTTCATGGTGACACTTTTCATTTTTGACATTTAGCATTGTGACATTTGTCATTTGACATCTTTGACATTTGCCATCTTAAAATTTGTCATTTTTGACATTTTTCATGGTGACACTTTTCATTTTTGACATTTAGCATTGTGACATTTGTCATTTGACATCTTTGACATTTGTCATCTTGAAATTTGTTATTTTTGACATTTTTCATGGTGACACTTTTCATTTTTGACATTTAGCATTGTGACATTTGTCATTTGACATCTTTGACATTTGCCATCTTGAAATTTGTCCCATTTTTGACATTTTTCATGATGACACTTTTCATTTTTGACATTTAGCATTGTGATATTTGTCATTTGACATCTTTGACATTTGCCATCTTGAAATTTGTTATTTTTGACATTTTTAATGGTGACACTTTTCATTTTTGACATTTAGCATTGTGACATTTTTCATTTGACATCTTTGACATTTGCCATCTTGAAATTTGTCATTTTTGACATTTAGCATTGTGACATTTGTCATTTGACATCTTGGACATTTGCCATCTTGAAATTTGTCATTTTTGACATTTTTCATGGTGACACTTATTATTTTTGACATTTAGCATTGTGACATTTGTCAGTTTTGACATTTGCCATCTTGAAATTTGTCATTTTTGACATTTTTCATGGTGACACTTTTCATTTTTGACTTTTAGCATTGTGACATTTGTCATTTGACATCTTTGACATTTGCCATCTTGAAATTTGTTATTTTTGACATTTTTCATGGTGACACTTTTCATTTTTGACATTTAGCATTGTGACATTTGTCATTTGACATCTTTGACATTTGCCATCTTGAAATTTGTCATTTTTGACATTTTTCATGGTGACACTTTTCATTTTTGACATTTAGCATTGTGACATTTGTCATTTGACATCTTTGACATTTACCATCTTGAAATTTGTCATTTTTGACATTAAGCATTGTGACATTTGTCATTTGACATCGTGGACATTTGCCATCTTGAAATTTGTCATTTTTGACATTTTTCATGGTGACACTTATCATTTTTGACATTTAGCATTATGACATTTGTCAGTTTTGACATTTGCCATCTTAAAATTTGTCATTTTTGACATTTTTCATGGTGACACTTTTCATTTTTGACATTTAGCATTGTGACATTTGTCATTTGACATCTTTGACATTTGCCATCTTGAAATTTGTTATTTTTGACATTTTTTATGGTGACACTTTTCATTTTTGACATTTAGCATTGTGACATTTGTCATTTGACATCTTGGAGATTTGCCATCTTGAAATTTGTCATTTTTGACATTTTTCATGGTAACACTTATCATTTTTGACATTTAGCATTATGACATTTGTCAGTTTTGACAGTTGCCATCTTAAAATTTGTCATTTTTGACATTTTTCATGGTGACACTTTTCATTTTTGACTTTTAGCATTGTGACATTTGTCATTTGACATCTTTGACATTTGCCATCTTGAAATTTGTTATTTTTGACATTTTTCATGGTGACACTTTTCATTTTTGACATTTAGCATTGTGACATTTGTCATTTGACATCTTTGACATTTGCCATCTTGAAATTTGTCATTTTTGACATTTTTCATGGTGACACTTTTCATTTTTGACATTTAGCATTGTGACATTTGTCATTTGACATCTTTGACATTTGCTATCTTGAAATTTGTCATTTTTGACATTTTTCATGATGACACTTTTCATTTTTGACATTTAGCATTGTGATATTTGTCATTTGACTTCTTTGACATTTGCCATCTTGAAATTTGTTATTTTTGACATTTTTCATAGTGACACTTTTCATTTTTGACATTTAGCATTGTGACATTTTTCATTTGACATCTTTGACATTTGCCATCTTGAAATTTGTCATTTTTGACATTCAGCATTGTGACATTTGTCATTTGACATCTTGGACATTTTCCATCTTGAAATTTGTCATTTTTGACATTTTTCATGGTGACACTTATTATTTTTGACATTTAGCATTGTGACATTTGTCAGTTTTGACATTTGCCATCTTGAAATTTGTCATTTTTGACATTTTTCATGGTGACACTTTTCATTTTTGACTTTTAGCATTGTGACATTTGTCATTTGACATCTTTGACATTTGCCATCTTGAAATTTGTTATTTTTGACATTTTTCATGGTGACACTTTTCATTTTTGACATTTAGCATTGTGACATTTGTCATTTGACATCTTTGACATTTGCCATCTTGAAATTTGTCATTTTTGACATTTTTCATGATGACACTTTTCATTTTTGACATTTAGCATTGTGATATTTGTCATTTGACATCTTTGACATTTGCCATCTTGAAATTTGTTATTTTTGACATTTTTCATGGTGACACTTTTCATTTTTGACATTTAGCATTGTGACATTTGTCATTTGACATCTTTGACATTTGCCATCTTGAAATTTGTTATTTTTGACATTTTTCATGGTGACACTTTTCATTTTTGACATTTAGCATTGTGACATTTGTCATTTGACATCTTTGACATTTGCCATCTTAAAATTTGTCATTTTTGACATTTTTCATGGTGACACTTTTCATTTTTGACATTTAGCATTGTGACATTTGTCATTTGACATCTTTGACATTTGCCATCTTGAAATTTGTCATTTTTGACATTTTTCATGGTGACACTTTTCATTTTTGACATTTAGCATTGTGACATTTGTCATTTGACATCTTTGACATTTGCTATCTTGAAATTTGTCATTTTTGACATTTTTCATGATGACACTTTTCATTTTTGACATTTAGCATTGTGATATTTGTCATTTGACTTCTTTGACATTTGCCATCTTGAAATTTGTTATTTTTGACATTTTTCATAGTGACACTTTTCATTTTTGACATTTAGCATTGTGACATTTTTCATTTGACATCTTTGACATTTGCCATCTTGAAATTTGTCATTTTTGACATTCAGCATTGTGACATTTGTCATTTGACATCTTGGACATTTTCCATCTTGAAATTTGTCATTTTTGACATTTTTCATGGTGACACTTATTATTTTTGACATTTAGCATTGTGACATTTGTCAGTTTTGACATTTGCCATCTTGAAATTTGTCATTTTTGACATTTTTCATGGTGACACTTTTCATTTTTGACTTTTAGCATTGTGACATTTGTCATTTGACATCTTTGACATTTGCCATCTTGAAATTTGTTATTTTTGACATTTTTCATGGTGACACTTTTCATTTTTGACATTTAGCATTGTGACATTTGTCATTTGACATCTTTGACATTTGCCATCTTGAAATTTGTCATTTTTGACATTTTTCATGATGACACTTTTCATTTTTGACATTTAGCATTGTGATATTTGTCATTTGACATCTTTGACATTTGCCATCTTGAAATTTGTTATTTTTGACATTTTTCATGGTGACACTTTTCATTTTTGACATTTAGCATTGTGACATTTTTCATTTGACATCTTTGACATTTGCCATCTTGAAATTTGTCATTTTTGACATTTAGCATTGTGACATTTGTCATTTGACATCTTGGACATTTGCCATCTTGAAATTTGTCATTTTTGACATTTTCCATGGTGACACTTATTATTTTTGACATTTAGCATTGTGACATTTGTCAGTTTTGACATTTGCCATCTTGAAATTTGTCATTTTTGACATTTTTCATGGTGACACTTTTCATTTTTGACTTTTAGCATTGTGACATTTGTCATTTGACATCTTTGACATTTGCCATCTTGAAATTTGTTATTTTTGACATTTTTCATGGTGACACTTTTCATTTTTGACATTTAGCATTGTGACATTTGTCATTTGACATCTTTGACATTTGCCATCTTGAAATTTGTCATTTTTGACATTTTTCATGGTGACACTTTTCATTTTTGACATTTAGCATTGTGACATTTGTCATTTGACATCTTTGACATTTGCTATCTTGAAATTTGTCATTTTTGACATTTTTCATGATGACACTTTTCATTTTTGACATTTAGCATTGTGATATTTGTCATTTGACTTCTTTGACATTTGCCATCTTGAAATTTGTTATTTTTAACATTTTTCATGGTGACACTTTTCATTTTTGACATTTAGCATTGTGACATTTTTCATTTGACATCTTTGACATTTGCCATCTTGAAATTTGTCATTTTTGACATTTTTCATGATGACACTTTTCATTTTTGACATTTAGCATTGTGACATTTGTCATTTGACATCTTTGACATTTGCTATCTTGAAATTTGTCATTTTTGACATTTTTCATGATGACACTTTTCATTTTTGACATTTAGCATTGTGACATTTGTCATTTGACATCTTTGACATTTGCCATCTTGAAATTTGTTATTTTTGACATTTTTCATGGTGACACTTTTCATTTTTGACATTTAGCATTGTGACATTTGTCATTTGACATCTTTGACATTTGCCATCTTGAAATTTGTCATTTTTGACATTTTTCATGATGACACTTTTCATTTTTGACATTTAGCATTGTGATATTTGTCATTTGACATCTTTGACATTTGCCATCTTGAAATTTGTTATTTTTGACATTTTTCATGGTGACACTTTTCATTTTTGACATTTAGCATTGTGACATTTTTCATTTGACATCTTTGACATTTGCCATCTTGAAATTTGTCATTTTTGACATTTAGCATTGTGACATTTGTCATTTGACATCTTGGACATTTGCCATCTTGAAATTTGTCATTTTTGACATTTTCCATGGTGACACTTATTATTTTTGACATTTAGCATTGTGACATTTGTCAGTTTTGACATTTGCCATCTTGAAATTTGTCATTTTTGACATTTTTCATGGTGACACTTTTCATTTTTGACTTTTAGCATTGTGACATTTGTCATTTGACATCTTTGACATTTGCCATCTTGAAATTTGTTATTTTTGACATTTTTCATGGTGACACTTTTCATTTTTGACATTTAGCATTGTGACATTTGTCATTTGACATCTTTGACATTTGCCATCTTGAAATTTGTCATTTTTGACATTTTTCATGGTGACACTTTTCATTTTTGACATTTAGCATTGTGACATTTGTCATTTGACATCTTTGACATTTGCTATCTTGAAATTTGTCATTTTTGACATTTTTCATGATGACACTTTTCATTTTTGACATTTAGCATTGTGATATTTGTCATTTGACTTCTTTGACATTTGCCATCTTGAAATTTGTTATTTTTAACATTTTTCATGGTGACACTTTTCATTTTTGACATTTAGCATTGTGACATTTTTCATTTGACATCTTTGACATTTGCCATCTTGAAATTTGTCATTTTTGACATTTAGCATTGTGCCATTTGTCATTTGACATCTTGGACATTTTCCATCTTGAAATTTGTCATTTTTGACATTTTTCATGGTGACTCTTATTATTTTTGACATTTAGCATTGTGACATTTGTCAGTTTTGACATTTGCCATCTTGAAATTTGTCATTTTTGACATTTTTCATGGTGACACTTTCCATTTTTGACTTTTAGCATTGTGACATTTGTCATTTGACATCTTTGACATTTGCCATCTTGAAATTTGTTATTTTTGACATTTTTCATGGTGACGCTTTTCATTTTTGACATTTAGCATTGTGACATTTGTCATTTGACATCTTTGACATTTGCCATCTTGAAATTTGTCATTTTTGACATTTTTCATGGTGACACTTTTCATTTTTGACATTTAGCATTGTGACATTTGTCATTTGACATCTTTGACATTTGCCATCTTGAAATTTGTTATTTTTGACATTTTTCATGGTGACACTTTTCATTTTTGACATTTAGCATTGTGACATTTGTCATTTGACATCTTGGACATTTGCCATCTTGAAATTTGTCATTTTTGACATTTTTCATGGTTACACTTATTATTTTTGACATTTAGCATTGTGACATTTGTCAGTTTTGACATCTTTGACATTTGCCATTTTGAAATTTGTTATTTTTGACATTTTTTATGGTGACACTTTTCATTTTTGACATTTAGCATTGTGACATTTGTCATTTGACATCTTTGACATTTGCCATCTTGAAATTTGTCATTTTTGACATTTTTTATGGTGACACTTTTCATTTTTGACATTTAGCATTGTGACATTTGTCATTTGACATCTTTGACATTTGCCATCTTGAAATTTGTCATTTTTGACATTTAGCATTGTGACATTTGTCATTTGACATCTTGGACATTTGCCATCTTGAAATTTGTTATTTTTGACATTTTTCATGGTGACACTTATCATTTTTGACATTTAGCATTGTGAAATTTGTCATTTGACATCTTTGACATTTGCCATCTTGAAATTTGTTATTTTTGACATTTTTCTTGGTGACACTTTTCATTTTTGACATTTGTCATTTGACATCTTGGACATTTGCCATCTTGAAATTTGTCATTTTTCATGGTGACACTTATCATTTTTGACATTTAGCATTGTGACATTTGTCAGTTTTGACATTTGCCATCTTGAAATTTGTCATTTTTGACATATTTTATGGTGACACTTTTCATTTTTGACATTTAGCATTGTGACATTTGTCATTTGACATCTTTGACATTTGTCATCTTGAAATTTGTTATTTTTGACATTTTTCATGGTGATACTTTTCATTTTTGACATTTAGCATTGTGACATTTGTCATTTGACATCTTTGACATTTGCCATCTTAAAATTTGTTATTTTTGACATTTTTCATGGTGACACTTTTCATTTTTGACATTTAGCATTGTGACATTTGTCATTTGACATCTTTGACATTTGCCATCTTGAAATTTGTCATTTTTGACATTTAGCATTGTGACATTTGTCATTTGACATCTTGGACATTTGCCATCTTGAAATTTGTCATTTTTGACATTTTTCATGGTGACACTTATCATTTTTGACATTTAGCATTATGACATTTGTCAGTTTTGACATTTGCCATTTTAAAACTTGTCATTTTTGACATTTTTCATGGTGACACTTCTCATTTTTGACATTTAGCATTGTGACATTTGTCATTTGACATCTTTGACATTTGCCATCTTGAAATTTGTTATTTTTGACATTTTTCATGGTGACACTTTTCATTTTTGACATTTAGCATTGTGACATTTGTCATTTGACATCTTTGACATTTGCCATCTTAAAATTTGTCATTTTTGACATTTTTCATGGTGACACTTTTCATTTTTGACATTTAGCATTGTGACATTTGTCATTTGACATCTTTGACATTTGTCATCTTGAAATTTGTTATTTTTGACATTTTTCATGGTGACACTTTTCATTTTTGACATTTAGCATTGTGACATTTGTCATTTGACATCTTTGACATTTGCCATCTTGAAATTTGTCCCATTTTTGACATTTTTCATGATGACACTTTTCATTTTTGACATTTAGCATTGTGATATTTGTCATTTGACATCTTTGACATTTGCCATCTTGAAATTTGTTATTTTTGACATTTTTCATGGTGACACTTTTCATTTTTGACATTTAGCATTGTGACATTTTTCATTTGACATCTTTGACATTTGCCATCTTGAAATTTGTCATTTTTGACATTTAGCATTGTGACATTTGTCATTTGACATCTTGGACATTTGCCATCTTGAAATTTGTCATTTTTGACATTTTTCATGGTGACACTTATTATTTTTGACATTTAGCATTGTGACATTTGTCAGTTTTGACATTTGCCATCTTGAAATTTGTCATTTTTGACATTTTTCATGGTGACACTTTTCATTTTTGACTTTTAGCATTGTGACATTTGTCATTTGACATCTTTGACATTTGCCATCTTGAAATTTGTTATTTTTGACATTTTTCATGGTGACACTTTTCATTTTTGACATTTAGCATTGTGACATTTGTCATTTGACATCTTTGACATTTGCCATCTTGAAATTTGTCATTTTTGACATTTTTCATGGTGACACTTTTCATTTTTGACATTTAGCATTGTGACATTTGTCATTTGACATCTTTGACATTTACCATCTTGAAATTTGTCATTTTTGACATTAAGCATTGTGACATTTGTCATTTGACATCGTGGACATTTGCCATCTTGAAATTTGTCATTTTTGACATTTTTCATGGTGACACTTATCATTTTTGACATTTAGCATTATGACATTTGTCAGTTTTGACATTTGCCATCTTAAAATTTGTCATTTTTGACATTTTTCATGGTGACACTTTTCATTTTTGACATTTAGCATTGTGACATTTGTCATTTGACATCTTTGACATTTGCCATCTTGAAATTTGTTATTTTTGACATTTTTTATGGTGACACTTTTCATTTTTGACATTTAGCATTGTGACATTTGTCATTTGACATCTTGGAGATTTGCCATCTTGAAATTTGTCATTTTTGACATTTTTCATGGTGACACTTATCATTTTTGACATTTAGCATTATGACATTTGTCAGTTTTGACAGTTGCCATCTTAAAATTTGTCATTTTTGACATTTTTCATGGTGACACTTTTCATTTTTGACTTTTAGCATTGTGACATTTGTCATTTGACATCTTTGACATTTGCCATCTTGAAATTTGTCATTTTTGACATTTTTCATGGTGACACTTTTCATTTTTGACATTTAGCATTGTGACATTTGTCATTTGACATCTTTGACATTTGCTATCTTGAAATTTGTCATTTTTGACATTTTTCATGATGACACTTTTCATTTTTGACATTTAGCATTGTGATATTTGTCATTTGACTTCTTTGACATTTGCCATCTTGAAATTTGTTATTTTTGACATTTTTCATAGTGACACTTTTCATTTTTGACATTTAGCATTGTGACATTTTTCATTTGACATCTTTGACATTTGCCATCTTGAAATTTGTCATTTTTGACATTCAGCATTGTGACATTTGTCATTTGACATCTTGGACATTTTCCATCTTGAAATTTGTCATTTTTGACATTTTTCATGGTGACACTTATTATTTTTGACATTTAGCATTGTGACATTTGTCAGTTTTGACATTTGCCATCTTGAAATTTGTCATTTTTGACATTTTTCATGGTGACACTTTTCATTTTTGACTTTTAGCATTGTGACATTTGTCATTTGACATCTTTGACATTTGCCATCTTGAAATTTGTTATTTTTGACATTTTTCATGGTGACACTTTTCATTTTTGACATTTAGCATTGTGACATTTGTCATTTGACATCTTTGACATTTGCCATCTTGAAATTTGTCATTTTTGACATTTTTCATGATGACACTTTTCATTTTTGACATTTAGCATTGTGATATTTGTCATTTGACATCTTTGACATTTGCCATCTTAAAATTTGTTATTTTTGACATTTTTCATGGTGACACTTTTCATTTTTGACATTTAGCATTGTGACATTTTTCATTTGACATCTTTGACATTTGCCATCTTGAAATTTGTCATTTTTGACATTTAGCATTGTGACATTTGTCATTTGACATCTTGGACATTTGCCATCTTGAAATTTGTCATTTTTGACATTTTCCATGGTGACACTTATTATTTTTGACATTTAGCATTGTGACATTTGTCAGTTTTAACATTTGCCATCTTGAAATTTGTCATTTTTGACATTTTTCATGGTGACACTTTTCATTTTTGACTTTTAGCATTGTGACATTTGTCATTTGACATCTTTGACATTTGCCATCTTGAAATTTGTTATTTTTGACATTTTTCATGGTGACACTTTTCATTTTTGACATTTAGCATTGTGACATTTGTCATTTGACATCTTTGACATTTGCCATCTTGAAATTTGTCATTTTTGACATTTTTCATGGTGACACTTTTCATTTTTGACATTTAGCATTGTGACATTTGTCATTTGACATCTTTGACATTTGCTATCTTGAAATTTGTCATTTTTGACATTTTTCATGATGACACTTTTCATTTTTGACATTTAGCATTGTGATATTTGTCATTTGACTTCTTTGACATTTGCCATCTTGAAATTTGTTATTTTTAACATTTTTCATGGTGACACTTTTCATTTTTGACATTTAGCATTGTGACATTTTTCATTTGACATCTTTGACATTTGCCATCTTGAAATTTGTCATTTTTGACATTTAGCATTGTGACATTTGTCATTTGACATCTTGGACATTTTCCATCTTGAAATTTGTCATTTTTGACATTTTTCATGGTGACTCTTATTATTTTTGACATTTAGCATTGTGACATTTGTCAGTTTTGACATTTGCCATCTTGAAATTTGTCATTTTTGACATTTTTCATGGTGACACTTTTCATTTTTGACTTTTAGCATTGTGACATTTGTCATTTGACATCTTTGACATTTGCCATCTTGAAATTTGTTATTTTTGACATTTTTCATGGTGACACTTTTCATTTTTGACATTTAGCATTGTGACATTTGTCATTTGACATCTTTGACATTTGCCATCTTGAAATTTGTCATTTTTGACATTTTTCATGGTGACACTTTTCATTTTTGACATTTAGCATTGTGACATTTGTCATTTGACATCTTTGACATTTGCCATCTTGAAATTTGTTATTTTTGACATTTTTCATGGTGACACTTTTCATTTTTGACATTTAGCATTGTGACATTTGTCATTTGACATCTTGGACATTTGCCATCTTGAAATTTGTCATTTTTGACATTTTTCATGGTGACACTTATCATTTTTGACATTTAGCATTGTGACATTTGTCAGTTTTGACATCTTTGACATTTGCCATCTTGAAATTTGTTATTTTTGACATTTTTTATGGTGACACTTTTCATTTTTGACATTTAGCATTGTGACATTTGTCATTTGACATCTTTGACATTTGCCATCTTGAAATTTGTCATTTTTGACATTTTTTATGGTGACACTTTTCATTTTTGACATTTAGCATTGTGACATTTGTCATTTGACATCTTTGACATTTGCCATCTTGAAATTTGTCATTTTTGACATTTAGCATTGTGACATTTGTCATTTGACATCTTGGACATTTGCCATCTTGAAATTTGTTATTTTTGACATTTTTCATGGTGACACTTATCATTTTTGACATTTAGCATTGTGAAATTTGTCATTTGACATCTTTGACATTTGCCATCTTGAAATTTGTTATTTTTGACATTTTTCTTGGTGACACTTTTCATTTTTGACATTTAGCATTGTGACATTTGTCATTTGACATCTTTGACATTTGCCATCTTGAAATTTGTCATTTTTGACATTTTTCATGGTGACACTTATCATTTTTGACATTTAGCATTGTGACATTTGTCAGTTTTGACATTTGCCATCTTGAAATTTGTCATTTTTGACATTTTTCATGGTGACACTTTTCATTTTTGACATTTAGCATTGTGACATTTGTCATTTGACATCTTTGACATTTGCCATCTTGAAATTTGTTATTTTTGACATTTTTCATTGTGACACTTTTCATTTTTGACATTTAGCATTGTGACATTTGTCATTTGACATCTTTGACATTTGCCATCTTGAAATTTGTCATTTTTGACATTTTTCATGGTGACACTTTCCATTTTTGACATTTAGCATTGTGACATTTGTCATTTGACATCTTTGACATTTGCCATCTTGAAATTTGTCATTTTTGACATTTGTCATTTGACATCTTGGACATTTGCTATCTTGAAATTTGTCATTTTTGACATTTTTCATGGTGACACTTTTCATTTTTGAGATTTAGCATTGTGACATTTGTCATTTGACATCTTTGACATTTGCCATCTTGAAATTTGTTATTTTTGACATTTTTCATGGTGACACTTTTCATTTTTGACATTTAGCATTGTGACATTTGTCATTTGACATCTTTGACATTTGCCATCTTAAAATTTGTCATTTTTGACATTTTTCATGGTGACACTTTTCATTTTTGACATTTAGCATTGTGACATTTGTCATTTGACATCTTTGACATTTGCCATCTTGAAATTTGTTATTTTTGACATTTTTCATGGTGACACTTTTCATTTTTGACATTTAGCATTGTGACATTTGACATCTTTGACATTTGCCATCTTGAAATTTGTCATTTTTGACATTTTTCATGATGACACTTTTCATTTTTGACATTTAGCATTCTGATATTTGTCATTTGACATCTTTGACATTTGCCATCTTGAAATTTGTTATTTTTGACATTTTTCATTTTTGACATTTAGCATTGTGACATTTCTCATTTGACATCTTTGACATTTGGCATCTTGAAATTTGTCATTTTTGACATTTAGCATTGTGACATTTGTCATTTGACATCTTGGACATTTGCCATCTTGAAATTTGTCATTTTTGACATTTTTCATGGTGACACTTATTATTTTTGACATTTAGCATTGTGACATTTGTCAGTTTTGACATTTGCCATCTTGAAATTTGTCATTTTTAACATTTTTCATGGTGACACTTTTCATTTTTGACTTTTAGCATTGTGACATTTGTCATTTGACATCTTTGACATTTGCCATCTTGAAATTTGTTATTTTTGACATTTTTCATGGTGACACTTTTCATTTTTGACATTTAGCATTGTGACATTTGTCATTTGACATCTTTGACATTTGCCATCTTGAAATTTGTCATTTTTGACATTTTTCATGGTGACACTTTTCATTTTTGACATTTAGCATTGTGACATTTGTCATTTGACATCTTTGACATTTACCATCTTGAAATTTGTCATTTTTGACATTAAGCATTGTGACATTTGTCATTTGACATCGTGGACATTTGCCATCTTGAAATTTGTCATTTTTGACATTTTTCATGGTGACACTTATCATTTTTGACATTTAGCATTATGACATTTGTCAGTTTTGACATTTGCCATCTTAAAATTTGTCATTTTTGACAATTTTTCATGGTGACACTTTTCATTTTTGACATTTAGCATTGTTACATTTGTCATTTGACATCTTTGACATTTGCCATCTTGAAATTTGTTATTTTTGACATTTTTTATGGTGACACTTTTCATTTTTTACATTTAGCATTGTGACATTTGTCATTTGACATCTTGGACATTTGCCATCTTGAAATTTGTCATTTTTGACATTTTTCATGGTGACACTTATCATTTTTGACATTTAGCATTATGACATTTGTCAGTTTTGACATTTGCCATCTTAAAATTTGTCATTTTTGACATTTTTCATGGTGACACTTTTCATTTTTGACATTTAGCATTGTGACATTTGTCATTTGACATCTTTGACATTTGCCATCTTGAAATTTGTTATTTTTGACATTTTTCATGGTGACACTTTTCATTTTTGACATTTAGCATTGTGACATTTGTCATTTGACATCTTTGACATTTGCCATCTTGAAATTTGTCATTTTTGACATTTTTCATGATGACACTTTTCATTTTTGACATTTAGCATTGTGATATTTGTCATTTGACATCTTTGACATTTGCCATCTTGAAATTTGTTATTATTGACATTTTTCATGGTGACACTTTTCATTTTTGACATTTAGCATTGTGACATTTTTCATTTGACATCTTTGACATTTGCCATCTTGAAATTTGTCATTTTTGACATTTAGCATTGTGACATTTGTCATTTGACATCTTGGACATTTGCCATCTTGAAATTTGTCATTTTTGACATTTTTCATGGTGACACTTTTCATTTTTGACTTTTAGCATTGTGACATTTGTCATTTGACATCTTTGACATTTGCCATATTGAAATTTGTTATTTTTGACATTTTTCATGGTGACACTTTTCATTTTTGACATTTAGCATTGTGACATTTGTCATTTGACATCTTTGACATTTTCCATCTTGAAATTTGTCATTTTTGACATTTTTCATGGTGACACTTTTCATTTTTGACATTTAGCATTGTGACATTTGTCATTTGACATCTTTGACATTTGCCATCTTGAAATTTGTCATTTTTGACATTAAGCATTGTGACATTTGTCATTTGACATCGTGGACATTTGCCATCTTAAAATTTGTCATTTTTGACATTTTTTATGGTGACACTTTTCATTTTTGACATTTAGCATTGTGACATTTGTCATTTGACATCTTTGACATTTGCCATCTTGAAATTTGTCATTTTTGACATTTAGCATTGTGACATTTGTCATTTGACATCTTGGACATTTGCCATCTTGAAATTTGTTATTTTTGACATTTTTCATGGTGACACTTATCATTTTTGACATTTAGCATTGTGAAATTTGTCATTTGACATCTTTGACATTTGCCATCTTGAAATTTGTTATTTTTGACATTTTTCTTGGTGACACTTTTCATTTTTGACATTTAGCATTGTGACATTTGTCATTTGACATCTTTGACATTTGCCATCTTGAAATTTGTCATTTTTGACATTTTTCATGGTGACACTTATCATTTTTGACATTTAGCATTGTGACATTTGTCAGTTTTGACATTTGCCATCTTGAAATTTGTCATTTTTGACATTTTTCATGGTGACACTTTTCATTTTTGACATTTAGCATTGTGACATTTGTCATTTGACATCTTTGACATTTGCCATCTTGAAATTTGTTATTTTTGACATTTTTCATTGTGACACTTTTCATTTTTGACATTTAGCATTGTGACATTTGTCATTTGACATCTTTGACATTTGCCATCTTGAAATTTGTCATTTTTGACATTTTTCATGGTGACACTTTCCATTTTTGACATTTAGCATTGTGACATTTGTCATTTGACATCTTTGACATTTGCCATCTTGAAATTTGTCATTTTTGACATTTGTCATTTGACATCTTGGACATTTGCTATCTTGAAATTTGTCATTTTTGACATTTTTCATGGTGACACTTTTCATTTTTGAGATTTAGCATTGTGACATTTGTCATTTGACATCTTTGACATTTGCCATCTTGAAATTTGTTATTTTTGACATTTTTCATGGTGACACTTTTCATTTTTGACATTTAGCATTGTGACATTTGTCATTTGACATCTTTGACATTTGCCATCTTAAAATTTGTCATTTTTGACATTTTTCATGGTGACACTTTTCATTTTTGACATTTAGCATTGTGACATTTGTCATTTGACATCTTTGACATTTGCCATCTTGAAATTTGTTATTTTTGACATTTTTCATGGTGACACTTTTCATTTTTGACATTTAGCATTGTGACATTTGACATCTTTGACATTTGCCATCTTGAAATTTGTCATTTTTGACATTTTTCATGATGACACTTTTCATTTTTGACATTTAGCATTCTGATATTTGTCATTTGACATCTTTGACATTTGCCATCTTGAAATTTGTTATTTTTGACATTTTTCATTTTTGACATTTAGCATTGTGACATTTCTCATTTGACATCTTTGACATTTGGCATCTTGAAATTTGTCATTTTTGACATTTAGCATTGTGACATTTGTCATTTGACATCTTGGACATTTGCCATCTTGAAATTTGTCATTTTTGACATTTTTCATGGTGACACTTATTATTTTTGACATTTAGCATTGTGACATTTGTCAGTTTTGACATTTGCCATCTTGAAATTTGTCATTTTTAACATTTTTCATGGTGACACTTTTCATTTTTGACTTTTAGCATTGTGACATTTGTCATTTGACATCTTTGACATTTGCCATCTTGAAATTTGTTATTTTTGACATTTTTCATGGTGACACTTTTCATTTTTGACATTTAGCATTGTGACATTTGTCATTTGACATCTTTGACATTTGCCATCTTGAAATTTGTCATTTTTGACATTTTTCATGGTGACACTTTTCATTTTTGACATTTAGCATTGTGACATTTGTCATTTGACATCTTTGACATTTACCATCTTGAAATTTGTCATTTTTGACATTAAGCATTGTGACATTTGTCATTTGACATCGTGGACATTTGCCATCTTGAAATTTGTCATTTTTGACATTTTTCATGGTGACACTTATCATTTTTGACATTTAGCATTATGACATTTGTCAGTTTTGACATTTGCCATCTTAAAATTTGTCATTTTTGACAATTTTTCATGGTGACACTTTTCATTTTTGACATTTAGCATTGTTACATTTGTCATTTGACATCTTTGACATTTGCCATCTTGAAATTTGTTATTTTTGACATTTTTTATGGTGACACTTTTCATTTTTTACATTTAGCATTGTGACATTTGTCATTTGACATCTTGGACATTTGCCATCTTGAAATTTGTCATTTTTGACATTTTTCATGGTGACACTTATCATTTTTGACATTTAGCATTATGACATTTGTCAGTTTTGACATTTGCCATCTTAAAATTTGTCATTTTTGACATTTTTCATGGTGACACTTTTCATTTTTGACATTTAGCATTGTGACATTTGTCATTTGACATCTTTGACATTTGCCATCTTGAAATTTGTTATTTTTGACATTTTTCATGGTGACACTTTTCATTTTTGACATTTAGCATTGTGACATTTGTCATTTGACATCTTTGACATTTGCCATCTTGAAATTTGTCATTTTTGACATTTTTCATGATGACACTTTTCATTTTTGACATTTAGCATTGTGATATTTGTCATTTGACATCTTTGACATTTGCCATCTTGAAATTTGTTATTATTGACATTTTTCATGGTGACACTTTTCATTTTTGACATTTAGCATTGTGACATTTTTCATTTGACATCTTTGACATTTGCCATCTTGAAATTTGTCATTTTTGACATTTAGCATTGTGACATTTGTCATTTGACATCTTGGACATTTGCCATCTTGAAATTTGTCATTTTTGACATTTTTCATGGTGACACTTTTCATTTTTGACTTTTAGCATTGTGACATTTGTCATTTGACATCTTTGACATTTGCCATATTGAAATTTGTTATTTTTGACATTTTTCATGGTGACACTTTTCATTTTTGACATTTAGCATTGTGACATTTGTCATTTGACATCTTTGACATTTTCCATCTTGAAATTTGTCATTTTTGACATTTTTCATGGTGACACTTTTCATTTTTGACATTTAGCATTGTGACATTTGTCATTTGACATCTTTGACATTTGCCATCTTGAAATTTGTCATTTTTGACATTAAGCATTGTGACATTTGTCATTTGACATCGTGGACATTTGCCATCTTAAAATTTGTCATTTTTGACATTTTTTATGGTGACACTTATCATTTTTGACATTTAGCATTATGACATTTGTCAGTTTTGACATTTGCCATCTTAAAATTTGTCATTTTTGACATTTTTCATGGTGACACTTTTCATTTTTGACATTTAGCATTGTGACATTTGTCATTTGACATCTTTGACATTTGCCATCTTGAAATTTGTCATTTTTGACATTTTTCATGGTGACACTTATTATTTTTGACATTTAGCATTGTGACATTTGTCAGTTTTGACATTTGCCATCTGGAAATTTGTCATTTTTGACATTTTTCATTGTGACACTTTTAATTTTTGACTTTTAGCATTGTGACATTTGTCATTTGACATCTTTGACATTTGCCATCTTGAAATTTGTTATTTTTGACATTTTTCATGGTGACACTTTTCATTTTTGACATTTAGCATTGTGACATTTGTCATTTGACATCTTTGACATTTGCCATCTTGAAATTTGTCATTTTTGACATTTTTCATGGT
The DNA here is from genome assembly GCA_964028335.1 of Altica lythri. Lineage (NCBI taxonomy): Eukaryota > Metazoa > Arthropoda > Insecta > Coleoptera > Chrysomelidae > Altica > Altica lythri. The sequence continues at coordinate 6,773,258 of OZ034800.1, read as the reverse complement.
GACACTTTTCATTTTTGACATTTAGCATTGTGACATTTGTCATTTGACATCTTTGACATTTGCCATCTTGAAATTTGTCATTTTTGACATTAAGCATTGTGACATTTGTCATTTAACATCGTGGACATTTGCCATCTTGAAATTTGTCATTTTTGACATTTTTCATGGTGACACTTATCATTTTTGACATTTAGCATTATGACATTTGTCAGTTTTGACATTTGCCATCTTAAAATTTGTCATTTTTGACATTTTTCATGGTGACACTTTTCATTTTTGACATTTAGCATTGTGACATTTGTCATTTGACATCTTTGACATTTGCCATCTTGAAATTTGTTATTTTTGACATTTTTCATGGTGACACTTATCATTTTTGACATTTAGCATTGTGACATTTGTCATTTGACATCTTTGACATTTGCCATCTTGAAATTTGTTATTTTTGACATTTTTCATGGTGACACTTTTCATTTTTGACATTTAGCATTGTGACATTTGTCATTTGACATCTTTGACATTTGCCATCTTGAAATTTGTCATTTTTGACATTTTTCATGGTGACACTTTTCATTTTTGACATTTAGCATTGTGACATTTGTCATTTGACATCTTTGACATTTGCCATCTTGAAATTTGTTATTTCTGACATTTTTCAAGGTGACACTTTTCATTTTTGACATTTAGCATTGTGACATTTGTCATTTGACATCTTTGACATTTGCCATCTTGAAATTTGTTATTTTTGACATTTTTCATGGTGACACTTTTCATTTTTGACATTTAGCATTGTGACATTTGTCATTTGACATCTTTGACATTTGCCAACTTGAAATTTGTCATTTTTGACATTTTTCATGGTGACACTTTTCATTTTTGACATTTAGCATTGTGACATTTGTCATTTGACATCTTTGACATTTGCCATCTTGAAATTTGTCATTTTTGACATTTAGCATTGTGACATTTGTCATTTGACATCTTGGACATTTGCCATCTTGAAATTTGTCATTTTTGACAATTTTCATGGTGACACTTTTCATTTTTGACATTTAGCATTGTGACATTTGTCATTTGACATCTTTGACATTTGCCATCTTGAAATTTGTTATTTTTGACATTTTTCATGGTGACACTTTTCATTTTTGACATTTAGCATTGTGACATTTGTCATTTGACATCTTTGACATTTGCCATCTTAAAATTTGTCATTTTTGACATTTTTCATGGTGACACTTTTCATTTTTGACATTTAGCATTGTGACATTTGTCATTTGACATCTTTGACATTTGCCATCTTGAAATTTGTTATTTTTGACATTTTTCATGTTGACACTTTTCATTTTTGACATTTAGCATTGTGACATTTGTCATTTGACATCTTTGACATTTGCCATCTTGAAATTTGTCATTTTTGACATTTTTCATGGTGACACTTTTCATTTTTGACATTTAGCATTGTGACATTTGTCATTTGACATCTTTGACATTTGCCATCTTGAAATTTGTTATTTTTGACATTTTTCATGGTGACACTTTTCATTTTTGACATTTAGCATTGTGACATTTGTCATTTGACATCTTTGACATTTGCCATCTTGAAATTTGTCATTTTTGACATTTTTCATGGTGACACTTTTCATTTTTGACATTTAGCATTGTGACATTTGTCATTTGACATCTTTGACATTTGCCATCTTGAAATTTGTCATTTTTGACATTTAGCATTGTGACATTTGTCATTTGACATCTTGGACATTTGCCATCTTGAAATTTGTCATTTTTGACATTTTTCATGGTGACACTTATCATTTTTGACATTTAGCATTATGACATTTGTCAGTTTTGACATTTGCCATCTTAAAATTTGTCATTTTTGACATTTTTCATGGTGACACTTTTCATTTTTGACATTTAGCATTGTGACATTTGTCATTTGACATCTTTGACATTTGCCATCTTGAAATTTGTTATTTTTGACATTTTTCATGGTGACACTTTTCATTTTTGACATTTAGCATTGTGACATTTGTCATTTGACATCTTTGACATTTGCCATCTTGAAATTTGTCATTTTTGACATTTTTCATGGTGACACTTTTCATTTTTGACATTTAGCATTGTGACATTAGTCATTTGACATCTTTGACATTTGCCATCTTGAAATTTGTTATTTTTGACATTTTTCATGGTGACACTTTTCATTTTTGACATTAAGCATTGTGACATTTGTCATTTGACATCTTTGACATTTGCCATCTTGAAATTTGTCATTTTTGACATTTTTCATGATGACACTTTTCATTTTTGACATTAAGCATTGTGATATTTGTCATTTGACATCTTTGACATTTGCCATCTTGAAATTTGTTATTTTTAACATTTTTCATGGTGACACTTTTCATTTTTGACATTTAGCATTGTGACATTTTTCATTTGACATCTTTGACATTTGCCATTTTGAAATTTGTCATTTTTGACATTTAGCATTGTGACATTTGTCATTTGACATCTTGGACATTTGCCATCTTGAAGTTTGTCATTTTTGACATTTTTCATGGTGACACTTATCATTTTTGACATTTAGCATTGTGACATTTGTCAGTTTTGACATTTGCCATCTTGAAATTTGTCATTTTTGACATTTTTCATGGTGACACTTTTCATTTTTGACTTTTAGCATTGTGACATTTGTCATTTGACATCTTTGACATTTGCCATCTTGAAATTTGTTATTTTTGACATTTTTCATGGTGACACTTTTCATTTTTGACATTTAGCATTGTGACATTTGTCATTTGACATCTTTGACATTTGCCATCTTGAAATTTGTCATTTTTGACATTTTTCATGGTGACACTTTTCATTTTTGACATTTAGCATTGTGACATTTGTCATTTGACATCTTTGACATTTGCCATCTTGAAATTTGTCATTTTTGACATTAAGCATTGTGACATTTGTCATTTGACATCGTGGACATTTGCCATCTTGAAATTTGTCATTTTTGACATTTTTCATGGTGACACTTATCATTTTTGACATTTAGCATTATGACATTTGTCAGTTTTGACATTTGCCATCTTAAAATTTGTCATTTTTGACATTTTTCATGGTGACACTTTTCATTTTTGACATTTAGCATTGTGACATTTGTCATTTGACATCTTTGACATTTGCCATCTTGAAATTTGTTATTTTTGACATTTTTCATGGTGACACTTTTCATTTTTGACATTTAGCATTGTGACATTTGTCATTTGACATCTTGGACATTTGCCATCTTGAAATTTGTCATTTTTGATATTTTTCATGGTGACACTTATCATTTTTGACATTTAGCATTGTGACATTTGTCAGTTTTGACATCTTTGACATTTGCCATCTTGAAATTTGTTATTTTTGACATTTTTCATGGTGACACTTTTCATTTTTGACATTTAGCATTGTGACATTTGTCATTTGACATCTTTGACATTTGCCATCTTGAAATTTGTCATTTTTGACATTTTTCATGGTGACACTTTTCATTTTTGACATTTAGCATTGTGACATTTGTCATTTGACATCTTTGACATTTGCCATCTTGAAATTTGTCATTTTTGACATTTAGCATTGTGACATTTGTCATTTGACATCTAGGACATTTGCCATCTTGAAATTTGTCATTTTTGACATTTTTTATGGTGACACTTATCATTTTTGACATTTAGCATTGTGACATTTGTCAGTTTTGACATTTGCCATCTTGTAATTTTTCATTTTTGACATTTTTCATGGTGACACTTTTCATTTTTGACATTTAGCATTGTGACATTTGTCATTTGACATCTTTGACATTTGCTATCTTGAAATTTGTTATTTTTGACATTTTTCATGGTGACCCTTTTCATTTGTGACATTTAGCATTGTGACATTTGTCATTTGACATCTTTGACATTTGCCATCTTAATATTTGTCATTTTTGACATTTTTCATGGTGACACTTTTCATTTTTGACATTTAGCATTGTGATATTTGTCATTTGACATCTTTGACATTTGCCATCTTGAAATTTGTTATTTTTGACATTTTTCATGGTGACACTTTTCATTTTTGACATTTAGCATTGTGACATTTGTCATTTGACATCTTTGACATTTGCCATCTTGAAATTTGTCATTTTTGACATTTTTCATGGTGACACTTTTCATTTTTGACATTTAGCATTGTGACATTTGTCATTTGACATCTTTGACATTTGCCATCTTGAAATTTGTCATTTTTGACATTTAGCATTGTGATATTTGTCATTTGACATCTTTGATATTTGCCATCTTGAAATTTGTTATTTTTGACATTTTTTATGGTGACACTTTTCATTTTTGACATTTAGCATTGTGACATTTGTCATTTGACATCTTTGACATTTGCCATCTTGAAATTTGTCATTTTTGACATTTTTCATGGTGACACTTTTCATTTGTTACATTTAGCATTGTGACATTTGTCATTTGACATCTTTGACATTTGCCATCTTAAAATTTGTCATTTTTGACATTTTTCATGGTGACACTTTTCATTTTTGACATTTAGCATTGTGATATTTGTCATTTGACATCTTTGACATTTGCCATCTTGAAATTTGTTATTTTTGACATTTTTCATTTTTGACATTTAGCATTGTGACATTTGTCATTTGACATCTTTGACATTTGCCATCTTGAAATTTGTCATTTTTGACATTTTTCATGGTGACACTTTTCATTTTTGACATTTAGCATTGTGACATTTGTCATTTGACATCTTTGACATTTGCCATCTTGAAATTTGTCATTTTTGACATTTAGCATTGTGACATTTGTTATTTGACATCTTTGATATTTGCCATCTTAAAATTTGTCATTTTTGACATTTTTTATGGTGACACTTTTCATTTTTGACATTTAGCATTGTGACATTTGTCATTTGACATCTTTGACATTTGCCATCTTGAAATTTGTCATTTTTGACATTTTTCATGGTGACACTTTTCATTTTGGCATTTATCATTGTGACATTTGTCATTTGACATCTTTGACATTTGCCATCTTGAAATTTGTCATTATTGACATTTTTCATGGGGACACTTTTCATTTTTGACATTTAGCATTGTGACATTTGTCATTTGACATTTTTGACATTTGCCATCTTGAAATTTGTCATTTTTGATATTTTTCATGGTGACACTTTTCATTTTTGACATTTAGCATTGTGACATTTGTCATTTGACATCTTTGACATTTGCCATCTTGAAATTTGTCATTTTTGACATTTTTCATGGTGACACTTTTCATTTTTGACATTTAGCATTGTGACATTTGTCATTTGACATCTTGGACATTTGCCATCTTGAAATTTGTCATTTTTGACATTTTTCATGGTGACACTTATCATTTTTGACATTTAGCATTGTGACATTTGTCAGTTTTGACATCTTTGATATTTGCCATCTTGAAATTTGTCATTTTTGACATTTTTCATGGTGACACTTTTCATTTTTGACATTTAGCATTGTGACATTTGTTATTTGACATCTTTGACATTTGCCACCTTGAAATTTGTCATTTTTGACATTTTTCATGGTGACACTTTTCATTTTTGACATTTAGCATTGTGACATTTGTCATTTGACATCTTTGACATTTGCCATCTTGAAATTTGTTATTTTTGACATTTTTCATGTTGACACTTTTTATTTTTGACATTTAGCATTGTGTCATTTGTCATTTGACATCTTTGACATTTGCCATCTTGAAATTTGTCATTTTTGACATTTAGCATTGTGACATTTGTCATTTGACATCTTTGATATTTGCCATCTTGAAATTTGTCATTTTTGACATTTTTCATGGTGACACTTTTTATTTTTGACATTTAGCATTGTGACATTTGTCATTTGACATCTTTGACATTTGCCATCTTAAAATTTGTTATTTTTGACATTTTTCATGTTGACACTTTTTATTTTTGACATTTAGCATTGTGACATTTGTCATTTGACATCTTTGACATTTGCCATCTTAAAATTTGTCATTTTTGACATTTTTCATGGTGACACTTTTCATTTTTGACATTTGGCATTGTGACATTTGTCATTTGACATCTTTGACATTTGCCATCTTGAAATTTGTTATTTTTGACATTTTTCATGGTGACACTTTTCATTTTTGACATTTAGCATTGTGACATTTGTTATTTGACATCTTTGACATTTGCCATCTTGAAATTTGTCATTTTTGACATTTTTCATGGTGACACTTTTCATTTTTGACATTTAGCATTGTGACATTTGTCATTTGACATCTTTGACATTTGCCATCTTGAAATTTGTCATTTTTGACATTAAGCATTGTGACATTTGTCATTTGACATCTTTGATATTTGCCATCTTGAAATTTGTCATTTTTGACATTTTTCATAGTGACACTTTTCATTTTTGACATTTAGCATTGTGACATTTGTTATTTGACATCTTTGACATTTGCCATCTTGAAATTTGTCATTTTTAACATTTTTCATGGTGACACTTTTCATTTTTGACATTTAGCATTGTGACATTTGTCATTTGACATCTTTGACATTTGCCATCTTGAAATTTTTCATTTTTGACATTTAGCATTGTGACATTTGTCATTTGACATCTTGGACATTTGCCATCTTGAAATTTGTCATTTTTGACATTTTTCATGGTGACACTTATCATTTTTGACATTTAGCATTGTGACATTTGTCAGTTTTGACATCTTTGATATTTGCCATCTTGAAATTTGTTATTTTTGACATTTTTCATGGTGACACTTTTCATTTTTGACATTTAGCATTGTGACATTTGTCATTTGACATCTTTGACATTTGCCATCTTGAAATTTGTCATTTTTGACATTTTTCATGGTGACACTTTACATTTTTGACATTTAGCATTGTGACATTTGTCATTTGACATCTTTGACATTTGCCATCTTGAAATTTGTTATTTTTGACATTTTTCATGGTGACACTTTTCATTTTTGACATTTAGCATTGTGACATTTGTCATTTGACATCTTTGATATTTGCCATCTTGAAATTTGTCTTTTTTGACATTTTTCATGGTGACACTTTTCATTTTTGACATTTAGCATTATGACATTTGTCATTTGACATCTTTGACATTTGCCATCTTGAAATTTGTCATTTTTGACATTTTTCACGGTGACACTTTGCATTTTTGACATTTAGCATTGTGACATTTGTCATTTGACATCTTAGACATTTGCCATCTTGAAATTTGTCATTTTTGACACTTTTCATTTTTGACATTTAGCATTGTGACATTTGTCATTTGACATCTTTGACATTTGCCATCTTGAAATTTGTCATTTTTGACATTTTTCATGGTGACACTTTTTATTTTTGACATTTAGCATTGTGACATTTGTCATTTGACATCTTGGACATTTGCCATCTTGAAATTTGTCATTTTTGACATTTTTCATGGTGACACTTATCATTTTTGACATTTAGCTTTGTGACATTTGTCAGTTTTGACATTTGCCATCTTGAAATTTGTCATTTTTGACATTTTTCATGGTGACACTTTTCATTTTTGACATTTAGCATTGTGACATTTGTCATTTGACATCTTTGACATTTGCCATCTTGAAATTTGTCATTTTTGACATTTTTCATGGTGACACTTTTCATTTTTGACATTTAGCATTGTGACATTTGTCATTTGACATCTTTGACATTTGCCATCTTGAAATTTGTCATTTTTGACATTTTTCATGGTGACACTTTTCATTTTTGACATTTAGCATTGTGACATTTGTCATTTGACATCTTTGACATTTGCCATCTTGAAATTTGTCATTTTTGACATTTTTCATGGTGACACTTTTCATTTTTGACATTTAGCATTGTGACATTTGTCATTTGACATCTTTGACATTTGCCATCTTGAAATTTGTTATTTTTGACATTTTTCATGGTGACACTTTTCATTTTTGACATTTAGCATTGTGACATTTGTCATTTGACATCTTTGACATTTGCCATCTTGAAATTTGTCATTTTTGACATTTTTCATGGTGACACTTTTCATTTTTGACATTTAGCTTTGTGACATTTGTCATTTGACATCTTTGACATTTGCCATCTTGAAATTTGTCATTTTTGACATTTAGCATTGTGACATTTGTCATTTGACATCTTGGACATTTGCCATCTGGAAATTTGTCATTTTTGACATTTTTCATGGTGACACTTATCATTTTTGACATTTAGCATTATGACATTTGTCAGTTTTGACATTTGCCATCTTGAAATTTGTCATTTTTGACATTTTTCGTGGTGACACTTTTCATTTTTGACATTTAGCATTGTGACATTTGTCATTTGACATCTTTGACATTTGCCATCTTGAAATTTGTCATTTTTGACATTTTTCATGGTGAGACTTTTCATTTTTGACATTTAGCATTGTGACATTTGTCATTTGACATCTTTGACATTTGCTATCTTAAAATTTGTCATTTTTGACATTTAGCATTGTGACATTTGTCATTTGACATTTTTGACATTTGCCATCTTGAAATTTGTCATTTTTGACATTTTTCATGGTGACACTTTTCATTTTTGACATTTAGCATTGTGACATTTGTCATTTGATATCTTTGACATTTGCCATCTTGAAATTTGTCATTTTTGACATTTTTCATGGTGACACTTTTCATTTTTGACATTTAGCATTGTGACATTTGTCATTTGACATCTTGGACATTTGCCATCTTGAAATTTGTCATTTTTGACATTTTTCATGGTGACACTTATCATTTTTGACATTTAGCATTGTGACATTTGTCAGGTTTGACATCTTTGATATTTGCCATCTTGAAATTTGTCATTTTTGACATTTTTCATGGTGACACTTTTCATTTTTGACATTTAGCATTGTGACATTTGTTATTTGACATCTTTGACATTTGCCACCTTGAAATTTGTCATTTTTGACATTTTTCATGGTGACACTTTTCATTTTTGACATTTAGCATTGTGACATTTGTCATTTGACATCTTTGACATTTGCCATCTTGAATTTGTTATTTTTGACATTTTTCATGTTGACACTTTTTATTTTTGACATTTAGCATTGTGTCATTTTGTCATTTGACATCTTTGACATTTGCCATCTTGAAATTTGTCATTTTTGACATTTAGCATTGTGACATTTGTCATTTGACATCTTTGATATTTGCCATCTTGAAATTTGTCATTTTTGACATTTTTCATGGTGACACTTTTTATTTTTGACATTTGGCATTGTGACATTTGTCATTTGACATCTTTGACATTTGCCATCTTAAAATTTGTTATTTTTGACATTTTTCATGTTGACACTTTTTATTTTTGACATTTAGCATTGTGACATTTGTCATTTGACATCTTTGACATTTGCCATCTTAAAATTTGTCATTTTTGACATTTTTCATGGTGACACTTTTCATTTTTGACATTTAGCATTGTGACATTTGTCATTTGACATCTTTGACATTTGCCATCTTAAAATTTGTTATTTTTGACATTTTTCATGGTGACACTTTTCATTTTTGACATTTAGCATTGTGACATTTGTTATTTGACATCTTTGACATTTGCCATCTTGAAATTTGTCATTTTTGACATTTTTCATGGTGACACTTTTCATTTTTGACATTTAGCATTGTGACATTTGTCATTTGACATCTTTGACATTTGCCATCTTGAAATTTGTCATTTTTGACATTAAGCATTGTGACATTTGTCATTTGACATCTTTGATATTTGCCATCTTGAAATTTGTCATTTTTGACATTTTTCATAGTGACACTTTTCATTTTTGACATTTAGCATTGTGACATTTGTCATTTGACATCTTTGACATTTGCCATCTTGAAATTTGTCATTTTTGACATTAAGCATTGTGACATTTGTCATTTGACATCTTTGATATTTGCCATCTTGAAATTTGTCATTTTTGACATTTTTCATAGTGACACTTTTCATTTTTGACATTTAGCATTGTGACATTTGTTATTTGACATCTTTGACATTTGCCATCTTGAAATTTGTCATTTTTAACATTTTTCATGGTGACACTTTTCATTTTTGACATTTAGCATTGTGACATTTGTCATTTGACATCTTTGACATTTGCCATCTTGAAATTTGTCATTTTTGACATTTAGCATTGTGACATTTGTCATTTGACATCTTGGACATTTGCCATCTTGAAATTGTCATTTTTTAGACATTTTTCATGGTGACACTTATCATTTTTGACATTTAGCATTGTGACATTTGTCAGTTTTGACATCTTTGATATTTGCCATCTTGAAATTTGTTATTTTTGACATTTTTCATGGTGACACTTTTCATTTTTGACATTTAGCATTGTGACATTTGTCATTTGACATCTTTGACATTTGCCATCTTGAAATTTGTCATTTTTGACATTTTTCATGGTGACACTTTACATTTTGACATTTAGCATTGTGACATTTGTCATTTGACATCTTTGACATTTGCCATCTTGAAATTTGTTATTTTTGACATTTTTCATGGTGACACTTTTCATTTTTGACATTTAGCATTGTGACATTTGTCATTTGACATCTTTGATATTTGCCATCTTGAAATTTGTCTTTTTTGACATTTTTCATGGTGACACTTTTCATTTTTGACATTTAGCATTATGACATTTGTCATTTGACATCTTTGACATTTGCCATCTTGAAATTTGTCATTTTTGACATTTTTCACGGTGACACTTTGCATTTTTGACATTTAGCATTGTGACATTTGTCATTTGACATCTTAGACATTTGCCATCTTGAAATTTGTCATTTTTGACACTTTTCATTTTTGACATTTAGCATTGTGACATTTGTCATTTGACATCTTTGACATTTGCCATCTTGAAATTTGTCATTTTTGACATTTTTCATGGTGACACTTTTTATTTTTGACATTTAGCATTGTGACATTTGTCATTTGACATCTTGGACATTTGCCATCTTGAAATTTGTCATTTTTGACATTTTTCATGGTGACACTTATCATTTTTGACATTTAGCTTTGTGACATTTGTCAGTTTTGACATTTGCCATCTTGAAATTTGTCATTTTTGACATTTTTCATGGTGACACTTTTCATTTTTGACATTTAGCATTGTGACATTTGTCATTTGACATCTTTGACATTTGCCATCTTGAAATTTGTCATTTTTGACATTTTTCATGGTGACACTTTTCATTTTTGACATTTAGCATTGTGACATTTGTCATTTGACATCTTTGACATTTGCCATCTTGAAATTTGTCATTTTTGACATTTTTCATGGTGACACTTTTCATTTTTGACATTTAGCATTGTGACATTTGTCATTTGACATCTTTGACATTTGCCATCTTGAAATTTGTCATTTTTGACATTTTTCATGGTGACACTTTTCATTTTTGACATTTAGCATTGTGACATTTGTCATTTGACATCTTTGACATTTGCCATCTTGAAATTTGTTATTTTTGACATTTTTCATGGTGACACTTTTCATTTTTGACATTTAGCATTGTGACATTTGTCATTTGACATCTTTGACATTTGCCATCTTGAAATTTGTCATTTTTGACATTTTTCATGGTGACACTTTTCATTTTTGACATTTAGCTTTGTGACATTTGTCATTTGACATCTTTGACATTTGCCATCTTGAAATTTGTCATTTTTGACATTTAGCATTGTGACATTTGTCATTTGACATCTTTGACATTTGCTATCTTAAAATTTGTCATTTTTGACATTTAGCATTGTGACATTTGTCATTTGACATTTTTGACATTTGCCATCTTGAAATTTGTCATTTTTGACATTTTTCATGGTGACACTTTTCATTTTTGACATTTAGCATTGTGACATTTGTCATTTGACATCTTTGACATTTGCCATCTTGAAATTTGTCATTTTTGACATTTTTCATGGTGACACTTTTCATTTTTGACATTTAGCATTGTGACATTTGTCATTTGACATCTTGGACATTTGCCATCTTGAAATTTGTCATTTTTGACATTTTTCATGGTGACACTTATCATTTTTGACATTTAGCATTGTGACATTTGTCAGGTTTGACATCTTTGATATTTGCCATCTTGAAATTTGTCATTTTTGACATTTTTCATGGTGACACTTTTCATTTTTGACATTTAGCATTGTGACATTTGTTATTTGACATCTTTGACATTTGCCACCTTGAAATTTGTCATTTTTGACATTTTTCATGGTGACACTTTTCATTTTTGACATTTAGCATTGTGACATTTGTCATTTGACATCTTTGACATTTGCCATCTTGAAATTTGTTATTTTTGACATTTTTCATGTTGACACTTTTTATTTTTGACATTTAGCATTGTGTCATTTGTCATTTGACATCTTTGACATTTGCCATCTTGAAATTTGTCATTTTTGACATTTAGCATTGTGACATTTGTCATTTGACATCTTTGATATTTGCCATCTTGAAATTTGTCATTTTTGACATTTTTCATGGTGACACTTTTTATTTTTGACATTTGGCATTGTGACATTTGTCATTTGACATCTTTGACATTTGCCATCTTAAAATTTGTTATTTTTGACATTTTTCATGTTGACACTTTTTATTTTTGACATTTAGCATTGTGACATTTGTCATTTGACATCTTTGACATTTGCCATCTTAAAATTTGTCATTTTTGACATTTTTCATGGTGACACTTTTCATTTTTGACATTTAGCATTGTGACATTTGTCATTTGACATCTTTGACATTTGCCATCTTGAAATTTGTTATTTTTGACATTTTTCATGGTGACACTTTTCATTTTTGACATTTAGCATTGTGACATTTGTTATTTGACATCTTTGACATTTGCCATCTTGAAATTTGTCATTTTTGACATTTTTCATGGTGACACTTTTCATTTTTGACATTTAGCATTGTGACATTTGTCATTTGACATCTTTGACATTTGCCATCTTGAAATTTGTCATTTTTGACATTAAGCATTGTGACATTTGTCATTTGACATCTTTGATATTTGCCATCTTGAAATTTGTCATTTTTGACGTTTTTCATAGTGACACTTTTCATTTTTGACATTTAGCATTGTGACATTTGTTATTTGACATCTTTGACATTTGCCATCTTGAAATTTGTCATTTTTAACATTTTTCATGGTGACACTTTTCATTTTTGACATTTAGCATTGTGACATTTGTCATTTGACATCTTTGACATTTGCCATCTTGAAATTTGTCATTTTTGACATTTAGCATTGTGACATTTGTCATTTGACATCTTGGACATTTGCCATCTTGAAATTTGTCATTTTTGACATTTTTCATGGTGACACTTTTCCTTTGTGACATTTAGCATTGTGACATTTGTCAGTTTTGACATCTTTGATATTTGCCATCTTGAAATTTGTTATTTTTGACATTTTTCATGGTGACACTTTTCATTTTTGACATTTAGCATTGTGACATTTGTCATTTGACATCTTTGACATTTGCCATCTTGAAATTTGTCATTTTTGACATTTTTCATGGTGACACTTTACATTTTTGACATTTAGCATTGTGACATTTGTCATTTGACATCTTTGACATTTGCCATCTTGAAATTTGTTATTTTTGACATTTTTCATTTTTGACATTTAGCATTGTGACATTTGTCATTTGACATCTTTGATATTTGCCATCTTGAAATTTGTCTTTTTTGACATTTTTCATGGTGACACTTTTCATTTTTGACATTTAGCATTATGACATTTGTCATTTGACATCTTTGACATTTGCCATCTTGAAATTTGTCATTTTTGACATTTTTCACGGTGACACTTTGCATTTTTGACATTTAGCATTGTGACATTTGTCATTTGACATCTTAGACATTTGCCATCTTGAAATTTGTCATTTTTGACACTTTTCATTTTTGACATTTAGCATTGTGACATTTGTCATTTGACATCTTTGACATTTGCCATCTTGAAATTTGTCATTTTTGACATTTTTCATGGTGACACTTTTTATTTTTGACATTTAGCATTGTGACATTTGTCATTTGACATCTTGGACATTTGCCATCTTGAAATTTGTCATTTTTGACATTTTTCATGGTGACACTTATCATTTTTGACATTTAGCTTTGTGACATTTGTCAGTTTTGACATTTGCCATCTTGAAATTTGTCATTTTTGACATTTTTCATGGTGACACTTTTCATTTTTGACATTTAGCATTGTGACATTTGTCATTTGACATCTTTGACATTTGCCATCTTGAAATTTGTCATTTTTGACATTTTTCATGGTGACACTTTTCATTTTTGACATTTAGCATTGTGACATTTGTCATTTGACATCTTTGACATTTGCCATCTTGAAATTTGTCATTTTTGACATTTTTCATGGTGACACTTTTCATTTTTGACATTTAGCATTGTGACATTTGTCATTTGACATCTTTGACATTTGCCATCTTGAAATTTGTCATTTTTGACATTTTTCATGGTGACACTTTTCATTTTTGACATTTAGCATTGTGACATTTGTCATTTGACATTTGCCATCTTGAAATTTGTTATTTTTGACATTTTTCATGGTGACACTTTTCATTTTTGACATTTAGCATTGTGACATTTGTCATTTGACATCTTTGACATTTGCCATCTTGAAATTTGTCATTTTTGACATTTTTCATGGTGACACTTTTCATTTTTGACATTTAGCTTTGTGACATTTGTCATTTGACATCTTTGACATTTGCCATCTTGAAATTTGTCATTTGACATCTTTGACATTTGCCATCTTGAAATTTGTCATTTTTGACATTTAGCATTGTGACATTTGTCATTTGACATCTTGGACATTTGCCATCTGGAAATTTGTCATTTTTGACATTTTTCATGGTGACACTTATCATTTTTGACATTTAGCATTGTGACATTTGTCAGTTTTGACATTTGCCATCTTGAAATTTGTCATTTTTGACATTTTTCGTGGTGACACTTTTCATTTTTGACATTTAGGATTGTGACATTTGTCATTTGACATCTTTGATATTTGCCATCTTGAAATTTGTTATTTTTGACATTTTTCATGGTGACACTTTTTATTTTTGACATTTAGCATTGTGACATTTGTCATTTGACATCTTTGACATTTTCCATCTTGAAATTTGTCATTTTTGACATTTTTCATGGTGACACTTTTCATTTTTGACATTTAGCATTGTGACATTTGTCATTTGACATCTTTGACATTTGCCATCTTGAAATTTGTTATTTTTGACATTTTTCATGGTGACACTTTTCATTTTTGACATTTAGCATTGTGACATTTGTCATTTGACATCTTTGACATTTGCCATCTTGAAATTTGTCATTTTTGACATTTTTCATGGTGAGACTTTTCATTTTTGACATTTAGCATTGTGACATTTGTCATTTGACATCTTTGACATTTGCTATCTTAAAATTTGTCATTTTTGACATTAAGCATTGTGACATTTGTCATTTGACATCTTTGATATTTGCCATCTTGAAATTTGTCATTTTTGACATTTAGCATTGTGACATTTGTCATTTGACATCTTGGACATTTGCCATCTTGAAATTTGTCATTTTTGACATTTTTCATGGTGACACTTATCATTTTTGACATTTAGCATTGTGACATTTGTCATTTGACATCTTTGATATTTGCCATCTTGAAATTTGTCATTTTTGACATTTTTCATGGTGACACTTTTCATTTTTGACATTTAGCATTGTGACATTTGTCATTTGACATCTTTGACATTTGCCATCTTGAAATTTGTCATTTTTGACATTTAGCATTGTGACATTTGTCATTTGACATCTTGGACATTTGCCATCTTGAAATTTGTCATTTTTGACATTTTTCATGGTGACACTTATCATTTTTGACATTTAGCATTGTGACATTTGTCATTTGACATCTTTGACATTTGCCATCTTGAAATTTGTTATTTTTGACATTTTTCATGGTGACACTTTTCATTTTTGACATTTAGCATTGTGACATTTGTCATTTGACATCTTTGACATTTGCCATTTTAAAATTATTCATTTTTGACATTTAGCATTGTGACATTTGTCATTTGACATCTTTGATATTTGCCATCTTGAAATTTGTCATTTTTGGCATTTTTCATGGTGACACTTTTCATTTTTGACATTTAGCATTGTGACATTTGACATCTTTGACATTTGCCATCTTGAAATTTGTCATTTTTGATATTTTTCATGGTGACACTTTTCATTTTTGACATTTAGCATTGTGACATTTGTCATATTTGACATCTTTGACATTTGCCATCTTGAAATTTGTCATTTTTGACATTTTTCATGGTGACACTTTTCATTTTTGACATTTGGCATTGTGACATTTGTCCTTTGACATCTTTGACATTTGCCATCTTGAAATTTGTCATTATTGACATTTTTCATGGGGACACTTTTCATTTTTGACATTTAGCATTGTGACATTTGTCATTTGACATCTTTGACATTTGCCATCTTGAAATTTGTCATTTTTGACATTTTTCATGGTGACACTTTTCATTTTTGACATTTAGCATTGTGACATTTGTCATTTGACATCTTTGACATTTGCCATCTTGAAATTTGTCATTTTTGACATTTTTCACGGTGACACTTTTCATTTTTGACATTTAGCATTGTGACATTTGTCATTTGACATCTTAGACATTTGCCATCTTCAAATTTGTCATTTTTGACACTTTTTATTTTTGACATTTTGCATTGTGACATTTGTCATTTGACATCTTTGACATTTGCCATCTTGAAATTTGTCATTTTTGACATTTTTCATGGTGACACTTTTCATTTTTGACATTTAGCATTGTGACATTTGTCATTTGACATCTTGGACATTTGCCATCTTGAAATTTGTCATTATTGACATTTTTCATGGAGACACTTTTCATTTTTGACATTTAGCATTGTGACATTTGTCATTTGACATCTTTGACATTTGCCATCTTGAAATTTGTCATTTTTGACATTTTTCATGGTGACACTTTTCATTTTTGACATTTAGCATTGTGACATTTGTCATTTGACATCTTTGACATTTGCCATCTTGAAATTTGTCATTTTTGACATTTTTCACGGTGACACTTTTCATTTTTGACATTTAGCATTGTGACATTTGTCATTTGACATCTTAGACATTTGCCATCTTCAAATTTGTCATTTTTGACACTTTTTATTTTTGACATTTAGCATTGTGACATTTGTCATTTGACATCTTTGACATTTGCCATCTTGAAATTTGTCATTTTTGACATTTTTCATGGTGACACTTTTCATTTTTGACATTTAGCATTCTGACATTTGTCATTTGACATCTTGGACATTTGCCATCTTGAAATTTGTCATTTTTGACATTTTTCATGGTGACACTTTTCATTTTTGACATTTAGTATTGTGACATTTGTCATTTGACATCTTTGACATTTGCCATCTTGAAATTTGTTATTTTTGACATTTAGCATTGTGACATTTGTCATTTGACATCTTGGACATTTGCCATCTTGAAATTTGTCATTTTTGAAATTTTTCATGGTGACACTTATCATTTTTGACATTTAGCATTGTGACATTTGTCAGTTTTGACATTTGCCATCTTGAAATTTGTCATTTTTGACATTTTTCGTGGTGACACTTTTCATTTTTGACATTTAGGATTGTGACATTTGTCATTTGACATCTTTGACATTTGCCATCTTGAAATTTGTTATTTTTGACATTTTTCATGGTGACACTTTTCATTTTTGACATTTAGCATTGTGACATTTGTCATTTGACATCTTTGACATTTTCCATCTTGAAATTTGTCATTTTTGACATTTTTCATGGTGACACTTTTCATTTTTGACATTTAGCATTGTGACATTTGTCATTTGACATCTTTGACATTTGCCATCTTGAAATTTGTTATTTTTGACATTTTTCATGGTGACACTTTTCATTTTTGACATTTAGCATTGTGACATTTGTCATTTGACATCTTTGACATTTGCCATCTTGAAATTTGTCATTTTTGACATTTTTCATGGTGAGACTTTTCATTTTTGACATTTAGCATTGTGACATTTGTCATTTGACATCTTTGACATTTGCTATCTTAAAATTTGTCATTTTTGACATTTAGCATT
Source organism: Altica lythri (assembly GCA_964028335.1). Lineage (NCBI taxonomy): Eukaryota > Metazoa > Arthropoda > Insecta > Coleoptera > Chrysomelidae > Altica > Altica lythri. The sequence continues at coordinate 6,754,973 of OZ034800.1, read as the reverse complement.
GTGACATTTGTCATTTGACATCTTTGATATTTGCCATCTTGAAATTTGTCATTTTTGACATTTAGCATTGTGACATTTGTCATTTGACATCTTGGACATTTGCCATCTTGAAATTTGTCATTTTTGACATTTTTCATGGTGACACTTATCATTTTTGACATTTAGCATTGTGACATTTGTCATTTGACATCTTTGATATTTGCCATCTTGAAATTTGTCATTTTTGACATTTTTCATGGTGACACTTTTCATTTTTGACATTTAGCATTGTGACATTTGTCATTTGACATCTTTGACATTTGCCATCTTGAAATTTGTCATTTTTGACATTTTTCATGGTGACACTTTTCATTTTTGACATTTAGTATTGTGACAGTTGTCACTTGACATCTTTGACATTTGCCATCTTAAAATTTGTCATTTTTGACATTTAGCATTGTGACATTTGTCATTTGACATCTTTGACATTTGCCATCTTGAAATTTGTTATTTTTGACATTTTTCATGGTGACACTTTTCATTTTTGACATTTAGCATTGTGACATTTGTCATTTGACATCTTTGACATTTGCCATCTTGAAATTTGTCATTTTTGACATTTTTCATGGTGACACTTTTCATTTTTGACATTTAGCATTGTGACATTTGTCATTTGACATCTTTGACATTTGCCATCTTGAAATTTGTCATTTTTGACATTTAGCATTGTGACATTTGTCATTTGACATCTTTGATATTTGCCATCTTGAAATTTGTCATTTTTGACATTTTTCATGGTGACACTTTTCATTTTTGACATTTAGCATTGTGACATTTGTCATTTGACATCTTTGACATTTGCCATCTTGAAATTTGTCATTTTTGACATTTTTCATGGTGACACTTTTCATTTTTGACATTTAGCATTGTGACATTTGTTATATTCGACATCTTTGACATTTGCCATCTTGAAATTTGTCATTTTTGACATTTTTCATGGTGACACTTTTCATTTTTGACATTTAGCATTGTGACATTTGTCCTTTGACATCTTTGACATTTGCCATCTTGAAATTTGTCATTATTGACATTTTTCATGGGGACACTTTTCATTTTTGACATTTAGCATTGTGACATTTGTCATTTGACATCTTTGACATTTGCCATCTTGAAATTTGTCATTTTTGACATTTTTCATGGTGACACTTTTCATTTTTGACATTTAGCATTGTGACATTTGTCATTTGATATCTTTGACATTTGCCATCTTGAAATTTGTCATTTTTGACATTTTTCACGGTGACACTTTTCATTTTTGACATTTAGCATTGTGTCATTTGTCATTTGACATCTTAGACATTTGCCATCTTCAAATTTGTCATTTTTGACACTTTTTATTTTTGACATTTAGCATTGTGACATTTGTCATTTGACATCTTTGACATTTGCCATCTTGAAATTTGTCATTTTTGACATTTTTCATGGTGACACTTTTCATTTTTGACATTTAGCATTGTGACATTTGTCATTTGACATCTTGGACATTTGCCATCTTGAAATTTGTCATTTTTGACATTTTTCATGGTGACACTTATCATTTGTGACATTAAGCATTGTGACATTTGTCATTTGACATCTTTGACATTTGCCATCTTGAAATTTGTCATTTTTAACATTTTTCATGGTGACACTTTTCATTTTTGACATTTAGTATTGTGACATTTGTCATTTGACATCTTTGACATTTGCCATCTTGAAATTTGTTATTTTTGACATTTTTCATGGTGACACTTTTCATTTTTGACATTTAGCATTGTGACATTTGTCATTTGACATCTTTGACATTTGCCATCTTAAAATTTGTCATTTTTGACATTTTTCATGGTGACACTTTTCATTTTTGACATTTAGCATTGTGACATTTGTCATTTGACATCTTTGACATTTGCCATCTTGAAATTTGTCATTTTTGACATTTAGCATTGTGACATTTGTCATTTGACATCTTGGACATTTGCCATCTTGAAATTTGTCATTTTTGACATTTTTTATGGTGACACTTATCATTTTTGATATTTAGCATTGTGACATTTGTCAGTTTGGACATTTGCCATCTTGAAATTTGTCATTTTTGACATTTTTTATGGTGACACTTTTCATTTTTGACATTTAGCATTGTGACATTTGTCATTTGACATCTTTGACATTTGCCATCTTGAAATTTGTTATTTTTGACATTTTTCATGGTAACACTTTTCATTTTTGACATTTAGCATTGTGACATTTGTCATATGACATCTTTGACCTTTGCCATCTTGAAATTTGTCATTTTTGACATTTTTCATGGTGACACTTTTCATTTTTGACATTTGGCATTGTGACATTTGTCATTTGACATCTTTGACATTTGCCATCTTGAAATTTGTTATTTTTGACATTTTTCATGGTGACACTTTTCATTTTTGACATTTAGCATTGTGACATTTGTCATTTGACATCTTTGACATTTGCCATCTTGAAATTTGTCATTTTTGACATTTAGCATTGTGACATTTGTCATTTGACATCTTTGATATTTGCCATCTTGAAATTTGTCATTTTTTACATTTTTCATGGTGACACTTTTCATTTTTGACATTTAGCATTGTGACATTTGTCATTTGACATCTTTGACATTTGCCATCTTGAAATTTGTCATTTTTAACATTTTTCATGGTGACACTTTTCATTTTAGACATTTAGCATTGTGACATTTGTCATTTGACATCTTTGACATTTGCCATCTTGAAATTTGTCATTTTTGACATTTAGCATTGGGACATTTGTCATTTGACATCTTGGACATTTGCCATCTTAAAATTTGTCATTTTTGACATTTTTCATGGTGACACTTATCATTTTTGACATTTAGCATTGTGACATTTGTCAGTTTTGACATCTTTGACATTTGCCAACTTGAAATTTGTTATTTTTGATATTTTTCATGGTGACACTTTTCATTTTTGACATTTAGCATTGTGACATGTGTCATTTGACATCTTTGACATTTGCCATCTTGAAATTTGTCATTTTTGACATTTTTCATGGTGACACTTTTCATTTTTGACATTTAGCATTGTGACATTTGTCATTTGACATTTTTGACATTTGCCATCTTGAAATTTGTCATTTTTGACATTTAGCATTGTGACATTTGTCATTTGACATCTTGGACATTTGCCATCTTGAAATTTGTCATTTTTGACATTTTTTATGGTGACACTTATCATTTTTGACATTTAGCATTGTGACATTTGTCAGTTTTGACATTTGCCATCTTGAAATTTGTCATTTTTGACATTTTTCATGGTGACACTTTTCATTTTTGACATTTGTCATTTGACATCTTTGACATTTGCCATCTTGAAATTTGTTATTTTTGACATTTTTCATGGTGACACTTTTCATTTTTGACATTTAGCATTGTGACATTTGTCATTTGACATCTTTGACATTTGCCATCTTGAAATTTGTCATTTTTGACATTTTTCATGGTGACACTTTTGATTTTTGACATTTAGCATTGTGACATTTGTCATTTGACATCTTTGACATTTGCCATCTTGAAATTTGTCATTTTTGACATTTTTCATGGTGACACTTTTCATTTTTGACATTTAGCATTGTGACATTTGTCATTTGACATCTTTGACATTTGCCATCTTAAAATTTGTCATTTTTGACATTTAGCATTGTGACATTTGTCATTTGACATCTTTGATATTTGCCATCTTGAAATTTGTCATTTTTGACATTTTTCATGGCGACACTTTTCATTTTTGATATTAAGCATTGTGACATTTGTCATTTGACATCTTTGACATTTGCCATCTTGAAATTTGTCATTTTTGACATTTTTCATGGTGACACTTTTCATTTTTGACATTTATCATTGTGACATTTGTCATATTCGACATCTTTGACATTTGCCATCTTGAAATTTGTCATTTTTGACATTTTTCATGGTGACACTTTTCATTTTTGACATTTGTCATTTGACATCTTTGACATTTGTCATCTTGAAATTTGTCATTATTGACATTTTTCATGGGGACACTTTTTATTTTTGACATTTAGCATTGTGACATTTGTCATTTGACATCTGTGACATTTGCCATCTTGAAATTTGTTATTTTTGACATTTTTCATGGTGACACTTTTCATTTTTGACATTTAGCATTGTGACATTTGTCATTTGACATCTTTGACATTTGCCATCTTGAAATTTGTCATTTTTGACATTTTTCATGGTGACACTTTTGATTTTTGACATTTAGCATTGTGACATTTGTCATTTGACATCTTTGACATTTTCCATCTTGAAATTTGTCATTTTTGACATTTTTCATAGTGACACTTTTCATTTATGACATTTAGCATTGTGACATTTGTCATTTGACATCTTTGACATTTGCCATCTTGAAATTTGTCATTTTTGACATTTAGCATTGTGACATTTGTCATTTGACATCTTTGATATTTGCCATCTTGAAATTTGTCATTTTTGACATTTTTCATGGCGACACTTTTCATTTTTGACATTAAGCATTGTGACATTTGTCATTTGACATCTTTGACATTTGCCATCTTGAAATTTGTCATTTTTGACATTTTTCATGGTGACACTTTTCATGTTTGACATTTAGCATTGTGACATTTGTCATTTGACATCTTTGACATTTGCCATCTTGAAATTTGTCATTTTTGACATTTTTCATGGTGACACTTTTCATTTTTGACATTTAGCATTGTGACATTTGTCATTTGACATCTTTGACATTTGCCATCTTGAAATTTGTCATTTTTGACATTTAGCATTGTGACATTTGTCATTTGACATCTTTGATATTTGCCATCTTGAAATTTGTCATTTTTGACATTTTTCATGGCGACACTTTTCATTTTTGACATTAAGCATTGTGACATTTGTCATTTGACATCTTTGACATTTGTCATCTTGAAATTTGTCATTATTGACATTTTTCATGGGGACACTTTTTATTTTTGACATTTAGCATTGTGACATTTGTCATTTGACATCTGTGACATTTGCCATCTTGAAATTTGTCATTTTTGACATTTTTCATGGTGACACATTTCATTTTTGACATTTAGCATTGTGACATTTGTCATTTGACATCTTTGACATTTGCTATCTTGAAATTTGTCATTTTTGACATTTTTCACGGTGACACTTTTCATTTTTGACATTTAGCATTGTGACATTTGTCATTTGACATCTTAGACATTTGCCATCTTGAAATTTGTCATTTTTGACACTTTTCATTTTTGACATTAAGCATTGTGACATTTGTCATTTGACATCTTTTACATTTGCCAGCTTGAAATTTGTCATTTTTGACATTTTTCATGGTAACACTTTTCATTTTTGACATTTAGCATTGTGACATTTGTCATTTGACATCTTGGACATTTGCCATCTTGAAATTTGTCATTTTTGACATTTTTCATGGTGACATTTATCATTTTTGACATTTAGCATTGTGACATTTGTCAGTTTTGACATTTGCCATCTTGAAATTTGTCATTTTTGACATTTTTCACGGTGACACTTTTCATTTTTGACATTTAGCATTGTGACATTTGTCATTTGACATCTTAGACATTTGCCATCTTAAAATTTGTCATTTTTGACACTTTTTATTTTTGACATTTAGCATTGTGACATTTGTCATTTGACAATTTTGAAATGTGTCATTTTTGACATTTTTCATGGTGACACTTTTCATTTTTGACATTTAGCATTGTGACATTTGTCATTTGACATCTTGGACATTTGCCATCTTGAAATTTGTCATTTTTGAAATTTTTCATGGGGAAACTTATCATTTTTGACATTTAGCATTGTGATATTTGTCAGTTTTGACATTTGCCATCTTGAAATTTGTCATTTTTGACATTTTTTATGGTGACACTTTTCATTTTTGACATTTAGCATTGTGACATTTGTCATTTGACATCTTTGACATTTGCCATCTTGAAATTTGTTATTTTTGACATTTTTCATGGTGACACTTTTCATTTTTGACATTTAGCATTGTGACATTTGTCATTTGACATCTTTGACATTTGCCATCTTGAAATTTGTCATTTTTGACATTTTTCATGGTGACACTTTTTATTTTTGACATTTAGCATTGTGACATTTGTCATTTGACATCTTTGACATTTGCCATCTTGAAATTTGTCATTTTTGACATTTAGCATTGTGACATTTGTCATTTGACATCTTTGATATTTGCCATCTTGAAATTTGTCATTTTTGACATTTTTCATGGTGACACTTTTCATTTTTGACATTTAGCATTGTGACATTTGTCATTTGACATCTTTGACATTTGCCATCTTGAAATTTGTCCTTTTTGACATTTTTCATGGTGACACTTTTCATTTTTGACATTTAGCATTGTGACATTTGTCATATTCGACATCTTTGACATTTTCCATCTTGAAATTTGTCATTTTTGACATTTTTCATGGTGACACTTTTCATTTTTGACATTTAGCATTGTGACATTTGTCATTTGACATCTTTGACATTTGCCATCTTGAAATTTGTCATTATTGACATTTTTCATGGGGACACTTTTCATTTTTGACATTTAGCATTGTGACATTTGTCATTTGACATCTTTGACATTTGCCATCTTGAAATTTGTCATTTTTGACATTTTTCATGGTGACACTTTTCATTTTTGACATTTAGCATTGTGACATTTGTCATTTGACATCTTTGACATTTGCCATCTTGAAATTTGTCATTTTTGACATTTTTCACGGTGACACTTTTCATTTTTGACATTTAGCATTGTGACATTTGTCATTTGACATCTTAGACATTTGCCATCTTGAAATTTGTCATTTTTAACACTTTTCATTTTTGACATTTAGCATTGTGACATTTGTCATTTGACATCTTTGACATTTGCCATCTTGAAATTTGTCATTTTTGACATTTTTCATGGTGACACTTTTCATTTTTGACATTTAGCATTGTGACATTTGTCATTTGACATCTTGGACATTTGCCATCTTGAAATTTGTCATTTTTGACATTTTTCATGGTGACACTTATCATTTTTGTCATTTAGCATTGTGACATTTGTCAGTTTTGACATTTGCCATCTTGAAATTTGTCATTTTTGACATTTTTCATGGTGACACTTTTCATTTTTGACATTTAGCATTGTGACATTTGTCATTTGACATCTTTGACATTTGCCATCTTGAAATTTGTCACTTTTGACATTTTTCATGGTGACACTTTTCATTTTTGACATTTAGCATTGTGACATTTGTCATTTGACATCTTTGACATTTGCCATCTTGAAATTTGTCATTTTTGACATTTTTCATGGTGACAGTTTTCATTTTTGACATTTAGCATTGTGACATTTGTCATTTGACATCTTTGACATTTGCCATCTTGAAATTTGTCATTTTTGACATTTTTCATGGTGACACTTTTCATTTTTGACATTTAGCATTGTGACATTTGTCATTTGACATCTTTGACATTTGCCATCTTGAAATTTGTTATTTTTGACATTTTTCATGGTGACACTTTTCATTTTTGACATTTAGCATTGTGACATTTGTCATTTGACATCTTTGACATTTGCCATCTTGAAATTTGTCATTTTTGACATTTTTCATGGTGACACTTTTCATTTTTGACATTTAGCATTGTGACATTTGTCATTTGACATCTTTAACATTTGCCATCTTGAAATTTGTCATTTTTGACATTTAGCATTGTGACATTTGTCATTTGACATCTTGGACATTTGCCATCTTGAAATTTGTCATTTTTGACATTTTTTTAGGTGACACTAATCATTTTTGACATTTAGCATTGTGATATTTGTCAGTTTTGACATTTGCCATCTTGAAATTTGTCATTTTTGAAATTTTTTATGGTGACACTTTTCATTTTTGACATGTAGCATTGTGACATTTGTCATTTGACATCTTTGACATTTGCCATCTTGAAATTTGTTATTTTTGACATTTTTCACGGTGACACTTTTCATTTTTGACATTAAGCATTGTGACATTTGTCATTTGACATCTTTGACATTTGCCATCTTGAAATTTGTCATTTTTGATATTTTTCATGGTGACACTTTTTATTTTTGACATTTAGCATTGTGACATTTGTCATTTGACATCTTTGACATTTGCCATCTTAAAATTTGTTATTTTTGACATTTTTCATGGTGACACTTTTTATTTTTGACATTTAGCATTGTGACATTTGTCATTTGACATCTTTGACATTTGCCATCTTAAAATTTGTCATTTTTGACATTTTTCATGGTGACACTTTTCATTTTTGACATTTAGCATTGTGACGTTTGTCATTTGACATCTTTGACATTTGCCATCTTGAAATTTGTCATTTTTGACATTTAGCATTGTGACATTTGTCATTTGACATCTTGGACATTTGCCATCTTGAAATTTGTCATTTTTGACATTTTTCATGGTGACACTTTTCATTTTTGACATTTAGCATTGTGACATTTGTCATTTGACATCTTGGACATTTGCAATCTTGAAATTTGTCATTTTTGACATTTAGCATTGTGACATTTGTCATTTGACATCTTTGATATTTGCCATCTTGAAATTTGTCATTTTTGACATTTTTCATGGTGACACTTTTCATTTTTGACATTTAGCATTGTGACATTTGTCATTTGACATCTTTGACATTTGCCATCTTGAAATTTGTCATTTTTGACATTTTTCATGGTGACACTTTTCATTTTTGACATTTAGCATTGTGACATTTGTCATTTGACATCTTTGAGATTTGCCATCTTGAAATTTGTCATTTTTTACATTTAGCATTGTGACATTTGTCATTTGACATCTTGGACATTTGCCATCTTAAAATTTGTCATTTTTGACATTTTTCATGGTGACACTTATCATTTTTGACATTTAGCATTGTGACATTTGTCAGTTTTGACATTTGCCATCTTGAAATTTGTCATTTTTGACATTTTTCATGGTGACACTTTTCATTTTTGACATTTAGCATTGTGACATTTGTCATTTGACATCTTTGACATTTGCCATCTTGAAATTTGTTATTTTTGACATTTTTCATGGTGACACTTTTCATTTTTGACATTTAGCATTGTGACATTTGTCATTTGACATCTTTGACATTTGCCATCTTGAAATTTGTCATTTTTGACATTTTTCATGGTGACACTTTTCATTTTTGACATTTAGCATTGTGACATTTGTCATTTGACATCTTTGACATTTGCCATCTTGAAATTTGTTATTTTTGACATTTTTCACGGTGACACTTTTCATTTTTGACATTTAGCATTGTGACATTTGTCATTTGACATCTTAGACATTTGCCATCTTCAAATTTGTCATTTTTGACACTTTTTATTTTTGACATTTAGCATTGTGACATTTGTCATTTGACATCTTTGACATTTGCCATCTTAAAATTTGTCATTTTTGACATTTTTCATGGTGACACTTTTCATTTTTGACATTTAGCATTGTGACATTTGTCATTTGACATCTTGGACATTTGCCATCTTGAAATTTGTCATTTTTGACATTTTTCATGGTGACACTTATCATTTGTGACATTAAGCATTGTGACATTTGTCATTTGACATGTTTGACATTTGCCATCTTGAAATTTGTCATTTTTGACATTTAGCATTGTGACATTTGTCATTTGACATCTTGGACATTTGCTATCTTGAAATTTGTCATTTTTGACATTTTTCATGGTGACACTTTTCATTTTTGACATTTAGCATTGTGACATTTGTCATTTGACATCTTTGACATTTGCCATCTTGAAATTTGTGATTTCTGACATTTTTCAAGGTGACACTTTTCATTTTTGACATTTAGCATTGTGACATTTGTCATTTGACATCTTTGACATTTGCCATCTTGTAATTTGTCATTTTTGACATTTTTCATGGTGACACTTTTCATTTTTGACATTTAGCATTGTGACATTTGTTATTTGACATCTTTGACATTTGCCATCTTGAAATTTGTCATTTTTGACATTTAGCATTGTGACATTTGTCATTTGACATCTTTGATATTTGCCATCTTGAAATTTGTCATTTTTGACATTTTTCATGGTGACACTTTTCATTTTTGACATTTAGCATTGTGACATTTGTCATTTGACATCTTTGACATTTGCCATCTTGAAATTTGTCATTTTTGACATTTTTCATGGTGACACTTTTCATTTTTGACATTTAGCATTGTGACATTTGTCATATTCGACATCTTTGACATTTGCCATCTTAAAATTTTTCATTTTTGACATTTTTCATGGTGACACTTTTTATTTTTGACATTTAGCATTGTAACATTTGTCATTTGACATCTTTGACATTTGCCATCTTAAAATTTGTCATTATTGACATTTTTCATGGGGACACTTTTAATTTTTGACATTTAGCATTGTGACATTTGTCATTTGACATCTTTGACATTTGCCATCTTGAAATTTGTCATTTTTGACATTTTTCATGGTGACACTTTTTATTTTTGACATTTAGCATTGTGACATTTGTCATTTGACATCTTTGACATTTGCCATCTTGAAATTTGTCATTTTTGACATTTTTCACGGTGACACTTTTCATTTTTGACATTTAGCATTGTGACATTTGTCATTTGACACCTTAGACATTTGCCATCTTGAAATTTGTCATTTTTGACACTTTTCATTTTTGACATTTAGCATTGTGACATTTGTCATTTGACATCTTTGACATTTGCCATCTTGAAATTTGTCATTTTTCATGGTGACACTTTTCATTTTTGACATTTAGCATTGTGACATTTGTCATTTGACATCTTGGACATTTGCCATCTTGAAATTTGTCATTTTTGATATTTTTCATGGTGACACTTTTCATTTTTGACATTTAGCATTGTTACATTTGTCATTTGACATCTTTGACATTTGCCATCTTGAAATTTGTTATTTTTGACATTTTTCATGGTGACACTTTTCATTTTTGACATTTAGCATTGTGACATTTGTCATTTGACATCTTTGACATTTGCCATCTTGAAATTTGTCATTTTTGACATTTTTCATGGTGACACTTTTCATTTTTGACATTTAGCATTGTGACATTTGTCATTTGACATCTTTGACATTTGCCATCTTGAAATTTGTCATTTTTGACATTTAGCATTGTGACATTTGTCATTTGACATCTTGGACATTTGCCATCTTGAAATTTGTCATTTTTGACATTTTTCATGGTGACACTTATCATTTTTGACATTTAGCATTGTGATATTTGTCAGTTTTGACATTTGCCATCTTAAAATTTGTCATTTTTGACATTTTTCATGGTGACACTTTTCATTTTTGACATTTAGCATTGTGACATTTGTCATTTGACATCTTTGACATTTGCCATCTTGAAATTTGTTATTTTTGACATTTTTCACGGTGACACTTTTCATTTTTGACATTAAGCATTGTGACATTTGTCATTTGACATCTTTGACATTTGCCATCTTGAAATTTGTCATTTTTGACATTTTTCATGGTGACACTTTTTATTTTTGACATTTAGCATTGTGACATTTGTCATTTGACATCTTTGACATTTGCCATCTTGAAATTTGTCATTTTTGACATTTTTCATGGTGACACTTTTTATTTTTGACATTTAGCATTGTGACATTTGTCATTTGACATCTTTGACATTTGCCATCTTGAAATTTGTCATTTTTGACATTTTTCACGGTGACACTTTTCATTTTTGACATTTAGCATTGTGACATTTGTCATTTGACACCTTAGACATTTGCCATCTTGAAATTTGTCATTTTTGACACTTTTCATTTTTGACATTTAGCATTGTGACATTTGTCATTTGACATCTTTGACATTTGCCATCTTGAAATTTGTCATTTTTCATGGTGACACTTTTCATTTTTGACATTTAGCATTGTGACATTTGTCATTTGACATCTTGGACATTTGCCATCTTGAAATTTGTCATTTTTGATATTTTTCATGGTGACACTTTTCATTTTTGACATTTAGCATTGTGACATTTGTCATTTGACATCTTTGACATTTGCCATCTTGAAATTTGTTATTTTTGACATTTTTCATGGTGACACTTTTCATTTTTGACATTTAGCATTGTGACATTTGTCATTTGACATCTTTGACATTTGCCATCTTGAAATTTGTCATTTTTGACATTTTTCATGGTGACACTTTTCATTTTTGACATTTAGCATTGTGACATTTGTCATTTGACATCTTTGACATTTGCCATCTTGAAATTTGTCATTTTTGACATTTAGCATTGTGACATTTGTCATTTGACATCTTGGACATTTGCCATCTTGAAATTTGTCATTTTTGACATTTTTCATGGTGACACTTATCATTTTTGACATTTAGCATTGTGATATTTGTCAGTTTTGACATTTGCCATCTTGAAATTTGTCATTTTTGACATTTTTCATGGTGACACTTTTCATTTTTGACATTTAGCATTGTGACATTTGTCATTTGACATCTTTGACATTTGCCATCTTGAAATTTGTTATTTTTGACATTTTTCACGGTGACACTTTTCATTTTTGACATTAAGCATTGTGACATTTGTCATTTGACATCTTTGACATTTGCCATCTTGAAATTTGTCATTTTTGACATTTTTCATGGTGACACTTATTATTTTTGACATTTAGCATTGTGACATTTGTCATTTGACATCTTTGACATTTGCCATCTTAAAATTTGTTATTTTTGACATTTTTCATGGTGACACTTTTCATTTTTGACATTTAGCATTGTGACATTTGTCATTTGACATCTTTGACATTTGCCATCTTAAAATTTGTCATTTTTGACATTTTTCATGGTGACACTTTTCATTTTTGACATTTAGCATTGTGACGTTTGTCATTTGACATCTTTGACATTTGCCATCTTGAAATTTGTCATTTTTGACATTTAGCATTGTGACATTTGTCATTTGACATCTTGGACATTTGCCATCTTGAAATTTGTCATTTTTGAGATTTTTCATGGTGACACTTTTCATTTTTGACATTTAGCATTGTGACATTTGTCATTTGACATCTTGGACATTAGCCATCTTGAAATTTGTCATTTTTGACATTTAGCATTGTGACATTTGTCATTTGACATCTTTGATATTTGCCATCTTGAAATTTGTCATTTTTGACATTTTTCATGGTGACACTTTTCATTTTTGACATTTAGCATTGTGACATTTGTCATTTGACATCTTTGAGATTTGCCATCTTGAAATTTGTCATTTTTTACATTTAGCATTGTGACATTTGTCATTTGACATCTTGGACATTTGCCATCTTGAAATTTGTCATTTTTGACATTTTTCAAGGTGACACTTATCATTTTTGACATTTAGCATTGTGACATTTGTCAGTTTTAACATTTGCCATCTTGAAATTTGTCATTTTTGACATTTTTCATGGTGACACTTTTCATTTTTGACATTTAGCATTGTGACATTTGTCATTTGACATCTTTGACATTTGCCATCTTGAAATTTGTTATTTTTGACATTTTTCATGGTGACACTTTTCATTTTTGACATTTAGCATTGTGACATTTGTCATTTGACATCTTTGACATTTGCCATCTTGAAATTTGTCATTTTTGACATTTTTCATGGTGACACTTTTCATTTTTGACATTTAGCATTGTGACATTTGTCATTTGACATCTTTGACATTTGCCATCTTGAAATTTGTCATTTTTGACATTTAGCATTGTGACATTTGTCATTTGACATCTTGGACATTTGCTATCTTGAAATTTGTCATTTTTGAAATTTTTCATGGTGACACTTATCATTTTTGACATTTAGCATTGTGACATTTGTCAGTTTTGACATTTGCCATCTTGAAATTTGTCATTTTTGACATTTTTCATGGTGAAACTTTTCATTTTTCACATTTAGCATTGTGACATTTGTCATTTGACATCTTTGACATTTGCCATCTTGAAATTTGCTATTTTTGACATTTTTCATGGTGACACTTTTCATTTTTGACATTTAGCATTGTGACATTTGTCATTTGACATCTTTCACATTTGCCATCTTGAAATTTGTCATTTTTGACATTTTTCATGGTGACACTTTTCATTTTTGACATTTAGCATTGTGACATTTGTCATTTGACATCTTTGACATTTGCCATCTTGAAATTTGTTATTTCTGACATTTTTCAAGGTGACACTTTTTATTTTTGACATTTAGCATTGTGACATTTGTCATTTGACATCTTTGACATTTGCCATCTTGAAATTTGTCATTTTTGACATTTTTCATGGTGACACTTTTCATTTTTGACATTTAGCATTGTGACATTTGTTATTTGACATCTTTGACATTTGCCATCTTGAAATTTGTCATTTTTGACATTTAGCATTGTGACATTTGTCATTTGACATCTTTGATATTTGCCATCTTGAAATTTGTCATTTTTGACATTTTTCATGGTGACACTTTTCATTTTTGACATTTAGCATTGTGACATTTGTCATTTGACATCTTTGACATTTGCCATCTTGAAATTTGTCATTTTTGACATTTTTCATGGTGACACTTTTCATTTTTGACATTTAGCATTGTGACATTTGTCATATTCGACATCTTTGACATTTGCCATCTTGAAATTTTTCATTTTTGACATTTTTCATGGTGACACTTTTCATTTTTGACATTTAGCATTGTAACATTTGTCATTTGACATCTTTGACATTTGCCATCTTAAAATTTGTCATTATTGACATTTTTCATGGGGACACTTTTAATTTTTGACATTTAGCATTGTGACATTTGTCATTTGACATCTTTGACATTTGCCATCTTGAAATTTGTCATTTTTGACATTTTTCATGGTGACACTTTTTATTTTTGACATTTAGCATTGTGACATTTGTCATTTGACATCTTTGACATTTGCCATCTTGAAATTTGTCATTTTTGACATTTTTCACGGTGACACTTTTCATTTTTGACATTTAGCATTGTGACATTTGTCATTTGACACCTTAGACATTTGCCATCTTGAAATTTGTCATTTTTGACACTTTTCATTTTTGACATTTAGCATTGTGACATTTGTCATTTGACATCTTTGACATTTGCCATCTTGAAATTTGTCATTTTTCATGGTGACACTTTTCATTTTTGACATTTAGCATTGTGACATTTGTCATTTGACATCTTGGACATTTGCCATCTTGAAATTTGTCATTTTTGATATTTTTCATGGTGACACTTTTCATTTTTGACATTTAGCATTGTGACATTTGTCATTTGACATCTTTGACATTTGCCATCTTGAAATTTGTCATTTTTGACATTTTTCATGGTGACACTTTTCATTTTTGACATTTAGCATTGTGACATTTGTCATTTGCCATCTTGAAATTTGTCATTTTTGACATTTAGCATTGTGACATTTGTCATTTGACATCTTGGACATTTGCCATCTTGAAATTTGTCATTTTTGACATTTTTCATGGTGACACTTTTCATTTTTGACATTTAGCATTGTGACATTTGTCATTTGACACCTTTGACATTTGCCATCTTGAAATTTGTTATTTTTGACATTTTTCATGGTGACACTTTTCATTTTTGACATTTAGCATTGTGACATTTGTCATTTGACATCTTTGACATTTGCCATCTTGAAATTTGTCATTTTTGACATTTTTCATGGTGACACTTTTCATTTTTGACATTTAGCATTGTGATATTTGTCATTTGACATCTTTGACATTTGCCATCTTGAAATTTGTTATTTTTGACATTTTTCATGGTGACACTTTTTATTTTTGACATTTAGCATTGTGACATTTGTCATTTGACATCTTTGACATTTGCCATCTTGAAATTTGTCATTTTTGACATTTTTCATGGTGACACTTTTTATTTTTGACATTTAGCATTGTGACATTTGTCATCTTTGACATTTGCCATCTTGAAATTTGTCATTTTTGACATTTTTCACGGTGACACTTTTCATTTTTGACATTTAGCATTGTGACATTTGTCATTTGACACCTTAGACATTTGCCATCTTGAAATTTGTCATTTTTGACACTTTTCATTTTTGACATTTAGCATTGTGACATTTGTCATTTGACATCTTTGACATTTGCCATCTTGAAATTTGTCATTTTTCATGGTGACACTTTTCATTTTTGACATTTAGCATTGTGACATTTGTCATTTGACATCTTGGACATTTGCCATCTTGAAATTTGTCATTTTTGATATTTTTCATGGTGACACTTTTCATTTTTGACATTTAGCATTGTGACATTTGTCATTTGACATCTTTGACATTTGCCATCTTGAAATTTGTCATTTTTGACATTTTTCAAGGTGACACTTTTCATTTTTGACATTTAGCATTGTGACATTTGTCATTTGACATCTTTGACATTTGCCATCTTGAAATTTGTCATTTTTGACATTTTTCATGGTGACACTTTTCATTTTTGACATTTAGCATTGTGACATTTGTTATTTGACATCTTTGACATTTGCCATCTTGAAATTTGTCATTTTTGACATTTAGCATTGTGACATTTGTCATTTGACATCTTTGATATTTGCCATCTTGAAATTTGTCATTTTTGACATTTTTCATGGTGACACTTTTCATTTTTGACATTTAGCATTGTGACATTTGTCATTTGACATCTTTGACATTTGCCATCTTGAAATTTGTCATTTTTGACATTTGTCATGGTGACACTTTTCATTTTTGACATTTAGCATTGTGACATTTGTCATATTCGACATCTTTGACATTTGCCATCTTGAAATTTTTCATTTTTGACATTTTTCATGGTGACACTTTTCATTTTTGACATTTAGCATTGTAACATTTGTCATTTGACATCTTTGACATTTGCCATCTTAAAATTTGTCATTATTGACATTTTTCATGGGGACACTTTTAATTTTTGACATTTAGCATTGTGACATTTGTCATTTGACATCTTTGACCTTTGCCATCTTGAAATTTGTCATTTTTGACATTTTTCATGGTGACACTTTTTATTTTTGACATTTAGCATTGTGACATTTGTCATTTGACATCTTTGACCTTTGCCATCTTGAAATTTGTCATTTTTGACATTTTTCACGGTGACACTTTTCATTTTTGACATTTAGCATTGTGACATTTGTCATTTGACACCTTAGACATTTGCCATCTTGAAATTTGTCATTTTTGACACTTTTCATTTTTTACATTTAGCATTGTGACATTTGTCAGTTGACATCTTTGACATTTGCCATCTTGAAATTTGTCATTTTTCATGGTGACACTTTTCATTTTTGACATTTAGCATTGTGACATTTGTCATTTGACATCTTGGACATTTGCCATCTTGAAATTTGTCATTTTTGATATTTTTCATGGTGACACTTTTCATTTTTGACATTTAGCATTGTTACATTTGTCATTTGACATCTTTGACATTTGCCATCTTGAAATTTGTTATTTTTGACATTTTTCATGGTGACACTTTTCATTTTTGACATTTAGCATTGTGACATTTGTCATTTGACATCTTTGACATTTGCCATCTTGAAATTTGTCATTTTTGACATTTTTCATGGTGACACTTTTCATTTTTGACATTTAGCATTGTGACATTTGTCATTTGACATCTTGAAATTTGTCATTTTTGACATTTTTCATGGTGACACTTATCATTTTTGACATTTAGCATTGTGATATTTGTCAGTTTTGACATTTGCCATCTTGAAATTTGTCATTTTTGACATTTTTTATGGTGACACTTTTCATTTTTGACATTTAGCATTGTGACATTTGTCATTTGACATCTTTGACATTTGCCATCTTGAAATTTGTTATTTTTGACATTTTTCACGGTGACACTTTTCATTTTTGACATTAAGCATTGTGACATTTGTCATTTGACATCTTTGACATTTGCCATCTTGAAATTTGTCATTTTTGACATTTTTCATGGTGACACTTTTTATTTTTGACATTTAGCATTGTGACATTTGTCATTTGACATCTTTGACATTTGCCATCTTGAAATTTGTCATTTTTGACATTTTTCATGGTGACACTTTTTATTTTTGACATTTAGCATTGTGACATTTGTCATTTGACATCTTTGACATTTGCCATCTTGAAATTTGTCATTTTTGACATTTTTCACGGTGACACTTTTCATTTTTGACATTTAGCATTGTGACATTTGTCATTTGACACCTTAGACATTTGCCATCTTGAAATTTGTCATTTTTGACACTTTTCATTTTTGACATTTAGCATTGTGACATTTGTCATTTGACATCTTTGACATTTGCCATCTTGAAATTTGTCATTTTTCATGGTGACACTTTTCATTTTTGACATTTAGCATTGTGACATTTGTCATTTGACATCTTGGACATTTGCCATCTTGAAATTTGTCATTTTTGATATTTTTCATGGTGACACTTTTCATTTTTGACATTTAGCATTGTGACATTTGTCATTTGACATCTTTGACATTTGCCATCTTGAAATTTGTTATTTTTGACATTTTTCATGGTGACACTTTTCATTTTTGACATTTAGCATTGTGACATTTGTCATTTGACATCTTTGACATTTGCCATCTTGAAATTTGTCATTTTTGACATTTTTCATGGTGACACTTTTCATTTTTGACATTTAGCATTGTGACATTTGTCATTTGACATCTTTGACATTTGCCATCTTGAAATTTGTCATTTTTGACATTTAGCATTGTGACATTTGTCATTTGACATCTTGGACATTTGCCATCTTGAAATTTGTCATTTTTGACATTTTTCATGGTGACACTTATCATTTTTGACATTTAGCATTGTGATATTTGTCAGTTTTGACATTTGCCATCTTGAAATTTGTCATTTTTGACATTTTTCATGGTGACACTTTTCATTTTTGGCATTTAGCATTGTGACATTTGTCATTTGACATCTTTGACATTTGCCATCTTGAAATTTGTTATTTTTGACATTTTTCACGGTGACACTTTTCATTTTTGACATTAAGCATTGTGACATTTGTCATTTGACATCTTTGACATTTGCCATCTTGAAATTTGTCATTTTTGACATTTTTCATGGTGACACTTTTTATTTTTGACATTTAGCATTGTGACATTTGTCATTTGACATCTTTGACATTTGCCATCTTAAAATTTGTTATTTTTGACATTTTTCATGGTGACACTTTTCATTTTTGACATTTAGCATTGTGACATTTGTCATTTGACATCTTTGACATTTGCCATCTTAAAATTGGTCATTTTTGACATTTTTCATGGTGACACTTTTCATTTTTGACATTTAGCATTGTGACGTTTGTCATTTGACATCTTTGACATTTGCCATCTTGAAATTTGTCATTTTTGACATTTAGCATTGTGACATTTGTCATTTGACATCTTGGACATTTGCCATCTTGAAATTTGTCATTTTTGAGATTTTTCATGGTGACACTTTTCATTTTTGACATTTAGCATTGTGACATTTGTCATTTGACATCTTGGACATTTGCCATCTTGAAATTTGTCATTTTTGACATTTAGCATTGTGACATTTGTCATTTGACATCTTTGATATTTGCCATCTTGAAATTTGTCATTTTTGACATTTTTCATGGTGACACTTTTCATTTTTGACATTTAGCATTGTGACATTTGTCATTTGACATCTTTGACATTTGCCATCTTGAAATTTGTCATTTTTGACATTTTTCATGGTGACACTTTTCATTTTTGACATTTAGCATTGTGACATTTGTCATTTGACATCTTTGAGATTTGCCATCTTGAAATTTGTCATTTTTTACATTTAGCATTGTGACATTTGTCATTTGACATCTTGGACATTTGCCATCTTGAAATTTGTCATTTTTGACATTTTTCATGGTGACACTTATCATTTTTGACATTTAGCATTGTGACATTTGTCAGTTTTAACATTTGCCATCTTGAAATTTGTCATTTTTGACATTTTTCATGGTGACACTTTTCATTTTTGACATTTAGCATTGTGACATTTGTCATTTGACATCTTTGACATTTGCCATCTTGAAATTTGTTATTTTTGACATTTTTCATGGTGACACTTTTCATTTTTGACATTTAGCATTGTGACATTTGTCATTTGACATCTTTGACATTTGCCATCTTGAAATTTGTTATTTTTGACATTTTTCATGGTGACACTTTTCATTTTTGACATTTAGCATTGTGACATTTGTCATTTGACATCTTTGACATTTGCCATCTTGAAATTTGTCATTTTTGACATTTAGCATTGTGACATTTGTCATTTGACATCTTGGACATTTGCTATCTTGAAATTTGTCATTTTTGAAATTTTTCATGGTGACACTTATCATTTTTGACATTTAGCATTGTGACATTTGTCAGTTTTGACATTTGCCATCTTGAAATTTGTCATTTTTGACATTTTTCATGGTGAAACTTTTCATTTTTGACATTTAGCATTGTGACATTTGTCATTTGACATCTTTGACATTTGCCATCTTGAAATTTGTTATTTTTGACATTTTTCATGGTGACACTTTTCATTTTTGACATTTAGCATTGTGACATTTGTCATTTGACATCTTTCACATTTGCCATCTTGAAATTTGTCATTTTTGACATTTTTCATGGTGACACTTTTCATTTTTGACATTTAGCATTGTGACATTTGTCATTTGACATCTTTGACATTTGCCATCTTGAAATTTGTTATTTCTGACATTTTTCAAGGTGACACTTTTTATTTTTGACATTTAGCATTGTGACATTTGTCATTTGACATCTTTGACATTTGCCATCTTGAAATTTGTCATTTTTGACATTTTTCATGGTGACACTTTTCATTTTTGACATTTAGCATTGTGACATTTGTTATTTGACATCTTTGACATTTGCCATCTTGAAATTTGTCATTTTTGACATTTAGCATTGTGACATTTGTCATTTGACATCTTTGATATTTGCCATCTTGAAATTTGTCATTTTTGACATTTTTCATGGTGACACTTTTCATTTTTGACATTTAGCATTGTGACATTTGTCATTTGACATCTTTGACATTTGCCATCTTGAAATTTGTCATTTTTGACATTTTTCATGGTGACACTTTTCATTTTTGACATTTAGCATTGTGACATTTGTCATATTCGACATCTTTGACATTTGCCATCTTGAAATTTTTCATTTTTGACATTTTTCATGGTGACACTTTTCATTTTTGACATTTAGCATTGTGACATTTGTCATTTGACATCTTTGACATTTGCCATCTTGAAATTTGTCATTTTTCATAGTGACACTTTTCATTTTTGACATTTAGCATTGTGACATTTGTCATTTGACATCTTGGACATTTGCCATCTTGAAATTTGTCATTTTTGATATTTTTCATGGTGACACTTTTCATTTTTGACATTTAGCATTGTGACATTTGTCATTTGACATCTTTGACATTTGCCATCTTGAAATTTGTCATTTTTGACATTTTTCATGGTGACACTTTTCATTTTTGACATTTAGCATTGTGACATTTGTCATTTGACATTTTTGACATTTGCCATCTTGAAATTTGTCATTTTTGACATTTAGCATTGTGACATTTGTCATTTGACATCTTGGACATTTGCCATCTTAAAATTTGTCATTTTTGACATTTTTCATGGTGACACTTATCATTTTTGACATTTAGCATTGTGACATTTGTCAGTTTTGACATTTGCCATCTTGAAATTTGTCATTTTTGACATTTTTCATGGTGACACTTTTCATTTTTGACATTTAGCATTGTGACATTTGTCATTTGACATCTTTGACATTTGCCATCTTGAAATTTGTTATTTTTGACATTTTTCATGGTGACACTTTTCATTTTTGACATTTAGCATTGTGACATTTGTCATTTGACATCTTTGACATTTGCCATCTTGAAATTTGTCATTTTTGACATTTTTCATGGTGACACTTTTCATTTTTGACATTTAGCATTGTGATATTTGTCATTTGACATCTTTGACATTTGCCATCTTGAAATTTGTTATTTTTGACATTTTTCATGGTGACACTTTTTATTTTTGACATTTAGCATTGTGACATTTGTCATTTGACATCTTTGACATTTGCCATCTTGAAATTTGTCATTTTTGACATTTTTCATGGTGACACTTTTCATTTTTGACATTTAGCATTGTGAAATTTGTCATTTGACATCTTTGACATTTGCCATCTTGAAATTTGTCATTTTTGACATTTAGCATTGTGACATTTGTCATTTGACATCTTTGATATTTGCCATCTTGAAATTTGTCATTTTTGACATTTTTTATGGCGACACTTTTCATTTTTGACATTTAGCATTGTAACATTTGTCATTTGACATCTTTGACATTTGCCATCTTGAAATTTGTCATTTTTGACATTTTTCATGGTGACACTTTTCATTTTTGACATTTATCATTGTGACATTTGTCATATTCGACATCTTTGACATTTGCCATCTTGAAATTTGTCATTTTTGACATTTTTCATGGTGACACTTTTCATTTTTGACATTTAGCATTGTGACATTTGTCATTTGACATCTTTGACATTTGTCATCTTGAAATTTGTCATTATTGACATTTTTCATGGGGACACTTTTCATTTTTGACATTAAGCATTGTGACATTTGTCATTTGACATCTTTGACATTTGCCATCTTGAAATTTGTCATTTTTGACATTTTTCATGGTGACACTTTTCATTTTTGACATTTAGCATTGTGACATTTGTGATTTGACATCTTTGACATTTGCCATCTTGAAATTTGTCATTTTTGACATTTTTCACGGTGACACTTTTCATTTTTGACATTTAGCATTGTGACATTTGTCATTTGACATCTTAGACATTTGCCATCTTGAAATTTGTCATTTTTGACACTTTTCATTTTTGACATTTAGCATTGTGACATTTGTCATTTGACATCTTTTACATTTGCCATCTTGAAATTTGTCATTTTTGACATTTTTCATGGTAACACTTTTCATTTTTGACATTTAGCATTGTAACATTTGTCATTTGACATCTTTGACATTTGTCATCTTGAAATTTGTCATTATTGACATTTTTCATGGGGACACTTTTCATTTTTGACATTTAGCATTGTGACATTTGTCATTTGACATCTTTGACATTTGCCATCTTGAAATTTGTCATTTTTGACATTTTTCACGGTGACACTTTTCATTTTTGACATTTAGCATTGTGACATTTGTCATTTGACATCTTAGACATTTGCCATCTTGAAATTTGTCATTTTTGACACTTTTCATTTTTGACATTTAGCATTGTGACATTTGTCATTTGACATCTTTTACATTTGCCATCTTGAAATTTGTCATTTTTCATGGTGACACTTTTCATTTTTGACATTTAGCATTGTGACATTTGTCATTTGACATCTTGGACATTTGCCATCTTGAAATTTGTAATTTTTGATATTTTTCATGGTGACACTTTTCATTTTTGACATTTAGCATTGTGACATTTGTCATTTGACATCTTTGACATTTGCCATCTTGAAATTTGTCATTTTTGACATTTTTCATGGTGACACTTTTCATTTTTGACATTTAGCATTGTGACATTTGTCATTTGACATTTTTGACATTTGCCATCTTGAAATTTGTCATTTTTGACATTTAGCATTGTGACATTTGTCATTTGACATCTTGGACATTTGCCATCTTGAAATTTGTCATTTTTGACATTTTTCATGGTGACACTTATCATTTTTGACATTTAGCATTGTAACATTTGTCAGTTTTGACATTTGCCATCTTGAAATTTGTCATTTTTCACATTTTTCATGGTGACACTTTTCATTTTTGACATTTAGCATTGTGACATTTGTCATTTGACATCTTTGACATTTGCCATCTTGAAATTTGTTATTTTTGACATTTTTCATGGTGACACTTTTCATTTTTGACATTTAGCATTGTGACATTTGTCATTTGACATCTTTGACATTTGCCATCTTGAAATTTGTCATTTTTGACATTTTTCATGGTGACACTTTTCATTTTTGACATTTAGCATTGTGATATTTGTCATTTGACATCTTTGACATTTGCCATCTTGAAATTTGTTATTTTTGACATTTTTCATGGTGACACTTTTTATTTTTGACATTTAGCATTGTGACATTTGTCATTTGACATCTTTGACATTTGCCATCTTGAAATTTGTCATTTTTGACATTTTTCATGGTGACACTTTTCATTTTTGACATTTAGCATTGTGAAATTTGTCATTTGACATCTTTGACATTTGCCATTTTGAAATTTGTCATTTTTGACATTTAGCATTGTGACATTTGTCATTTGACATCTTTGATATTTGCCATCTTGAAATTTGTCATTTTTGACATTTTTTATGGCGACACTTTTCATTTTTGACATTTAGCATTGTAACATTTGTCATTTGACATCTTTGACATTTGCCATCTTGAAATTTGTCATTTTTGACATTTTTCATGGTGACACTTTTCATTTTTGACATTTATCATTGTGACATTTGTCATATTCGACATCTTTGACATTTGCCATCTTGAAATTTGTCATTTTTGACATTTTTCATGGTGACACTTTTCATTTTTGACATTTAGCATTGTGACATTTGTCATTTGACATCTTTGACATTTGTCATCTTGAAATTTGTCATTATTGACATTTTTCATGGGGACACTTTTCATTTTTGACATTAAGCATTGTGACATTTGTCATTTAACATCTTTGACATTTGCCATCTTGAAATTTGTCATTTTTGACATTTTTCATGGTGACACTTTTCATTTTTGACATTTAGCATTGTGACATTTGTCATTTGACATCTTTGACATTTGCCATCTTGAAATTTGTCATTTTTGACATTTTTCACGGTGACACTTTTCATTTTTGACATTTAGCATTGTGACATTTGTCATTTGACATCTTAGACATTTGCCATCTAGAAATTTGTCATTTTTGACACTTTTCATTTTTAACATTTAGCATTGTGACATTTGTCATTTGACATCTTTTACATTTGCCATCTTGAAATTTGTCATTTTTGACATTTTTCATGGTAACACTTTTCATTTTTGACATTTAGCATTGTGACATTTGTCATTTGACATCTTTGACATTTGTCATCTTGAAATTTGTCATTATTGACATTTTTCATGGGGACACTTTTCATTTTTGACATTAAGCATTGTGACATTTGTCATTTGACATCTTTGACATTTGCCATCTTGAAATTTGTCATTTTTGACATTTTTCATGGTGACACTTTTCATTTTTGACATTTAGCATTGTGACATCTGTCATTTGACATCTTTGACATTTGCCATCTTGAAATTTGTCATTTTTGACATTTTTCACGGTGACACTTTTCATTTTTGACATTTAGCATTGTGACATTTGTCATTTGACATCTTAGACATTTGCCATCTTGAAATTTGTCATTTTTGACACTTTTCATTTTTGACATTTAGCATTGTGACATTTGTCATTTGACATCTTTTACATTTGCCATCTTGAAATTTGTCATTTTTGACATTTTTCATGGTAACACTTTTCATTTTTGACATTTAGCATTGTGACATCTGTCATTTGACATCTTGGACATTTGCCATCTTGAAATTTGTCATTTTTGACATTTTTCATGGTGACACTTATCATTTTTGACATTTAGCATTGTGACATTTGTCAGTTTTGACATTTGCCATCTTGAAATTTGTCATTTTTGACATTTTTCACGGTGACACTTTTCATTTTTGACATTTAGCATTGTGACATTTGTCATTTGACATCTTAGACATTTGCCATCTTGAAATTTGTCATTTTTGACACTTTTTATTTTTGACATTTAGCATTGTGACATTTGTCATTTGACAACTTTGACATTTGCCATCTTGAAATTTGTCATTTTTGACATTTTTCATGGTGACACTTATCATTTTTGACATTTAGCATTGTGACATTTGTCATTTGATATCTTGGACATTTGCCATCTTGAAATTTGTCATTTTTAAAATTTTTCATAGTGACACTTATCATTTTTGACATTTAGCATTGTGATATTTGTCAGTTTTGACATTTGCCATCTTGAAATTTGTCATTTTTGACATTTTTCATGGTGACACTTTTCATTTTTGACATTTAGCATTGTGACATTTGTCATTTCACATCTTTGACATTTGCCATCTTGAAATTTGTTATTTTTGACATTTTTCATGGTGACACTTTTCATTTTTGACATTTAGCATTGTGACATTTGTCATTTGACATCTTTGACATTTGCCATCTTGAAATTGGTCATTTTTGACATTTTTCATGGTGACACTTTTCATTTTTGACATTTAGCATTGTGACATTTGTCATTTGACATCTTTGACATTTGCCATCTTGAAATTTGTCATTTTTGACATTTAGCATTGTGACATTTGTCATTTGACATCTTTGATATTTGCCATCTTGAAATTTGTCATTTTTGACATTTTTCATGGTGACACTTTTCATTTTTGACATTTAGCATTGTGACATTTGTCATTTGACATCTTTGACATTTGCCATCTTGAAATTTGTCATTTTTGACATTTTTCATGGTGACACTTTTCATTTTTGACATTTAGCATTGTGACATTTGTCATATTCGACATCTTTGACACTTGCCATCTTGAAATTTGTCATTTTTGACATTTTTTATGGTGACACTTTTCATTTTTGACATTTAGCATTGTGACATTTGTCATTTAACATCTTTGACATTTGCCATCTTGAAATTTGTCATTATTGACATTTTTCATGGGGACACTTTTCATTTTTGACATTTAGCATTGTGACATTAGTCATTTGACATCTTTGACATTTGCCATCTTGAAATTTGTCATTTTTGACATTTTTCATGGTGACACTTTTCATTTTTGACATTTAGCATTGTGACATTTGTCATTTGACATCTTTGACATTTGCCATCTTGAAATTTGTCATTTTTGACATTTTTCACGGTGACACTTTTCATTTTTGACATTTAGCATTGTGACATTTGTCATTTGACATCTTAGACATTTGCCATCTTGAAATTTGTCATTTTTGACACTTTTCATTTTTGACATTTAGCATTGTGACATTTGTCATTTGACATCTTTGACATTTGCCATCTTGAAATTTGTCATTTTTGACATTTTTCATGGTGACACTTTTCATTTTTGACATTTAGCATTGTGACATTTGTCATTTGACATCTTGGACATTTGCCATCTTGAAATTTGTCATTTTTGACATTTTTCATGGTGACACTTATCATTTTTGGCATTTAGCATTGTGACATTTGTCAGTTTTGACATTTGCCATCTTGAAATTTGTCATTTTTGACATTTTTCATGGTGACACTTTTCATTTTTGTCATTTAGCATTGTGACATTTGTCATTTGACATCTTTGACATTTGCCATCTTGAAATTTGTCATTTTTGATATTTTTCATGGTGACACTTTTCATTTTTGACATTTAGCATTGTGACATTTGTCATTTGACATCTTTGACATTTGCCATCTTGAAATTTGTCATTTTTGACATTTTATGGTGACACTTTTCATTTTTGACATTTAGCATTGTGACATTTGTCATTTGACATCTTTGACATTTGACATCTTGAAATTTGTTATTTTTGACATTTTTCATGGTGACACTTTTCATTTTTGACATTTAGCATTGTGACATTTGTCATTTGACATCTTTGACATTTGCCATCTTGAAATTTGTCATTTTTGACATTTTTTATGGTGACACTTTTCATTTTTGACATTTAGCATTATGACATTTGTCATTTGACATCTTTGACATTTGCCATCTTGAAATTTGTCATTTTTGACATTTTTCATGGTGACACTTTTCATTTTTGACATTTAGCATTGTGACATTTGTCATTTGACATCTTTGACATTTGTCATTTGACATCTTTGACATTTGCCATCTTGAAATTTGTCATTTTTGACATTTTTCACGGTGACACTTTTCATTTTTGACATTTAGCATTGTGACATTTGTCATTTGACATCTTAGACATTTGCCATCTTGAAATTTGTCATTTTTGACACTTTTCATTTTTGACATTTAGCATTGTGACATTTGTCATTTGACATCTTTGACATTTGCCATCTTGAAATTTGTCATTTTTGACATTTTTCATGGTGACACTTTTCATTTTTGACATTTAGCATTGTGACATTTGTCATTTGACATCTTGGACATTTGCCATCTTGAAATTTGTCATTTTTGACATTTTTCATGGTGACACTTTTCATTTTTGACATTTAGCATTGTGACATTTGTCATTTGACATCTTTGACATTTGCCATCTTGAAATTTGTCATTTTTGACATTTTTCATAGTGACACTTTTCATTTTTGACATTAAGCATTGTGACATTTGTCATATTCGACATCTTTGACATTTGCCATCTTGAAATTTGTCATTTTTGACATTTTTCATGGTGACACTTTTCATTTTTGACATTTAGCATTGTGACATTTGTCATTTGACATCTTTGACATTTGCCATCTTGAAATTTGTCATTATTGACATTTTTCATGGGGACACTTTTCATTTTTGACATTTAGCATTGTGACATTTGTCATTTGACATCTTTGACATTTGCCATCTTGAAATTTGTCATTTTTGACATTTTTCATGGTGACAATTTTCATTTTTGACATTTAGCATTGTGACATTTGTCATTTGACATCTTTGACATTTGCCATCTTGAAATTTGTCATTTTTGACATTTTTCACGGTGACACTTTTCATTTTTGACATTTAGCATTGTGACATTTGTCATTTGACATCTTAGACATTTGCCATCTTGAAATTTGTCATTTTTGACACTTTTCATTTTTGACATTTAGCATTGTGACATTTGTCATTTGACATCTTTGACATTTGCCATCTTGAAATTTGTCATTTTTGACATTTTTCATGGTGACACTTTTCATTTTTGACATTTAGCATTGTGACATTTGTCCTTTGACATCTTGGACATTTGCCATCTTGAAATTTGTCATTTTTGACATTTTTCATGGTGACACTTATCATTTTTGACATTTAGCATTGTGACATTTGTCAGTTTTGACATTTGCCATCTTGAAATTTGTCATTTTTGACATTTTTCATGGTGACACTTTTCATTTTTGACATTTAGCATTGTGACATTTGTCATTTGACATCTTTGACATTTGCCATCTTGAAATTTGTCATTTTTGACATTTTTCATGGTGACACTTTTCATTTTTGACATTAAGCATTGTGACATTTGTCATTTGACATCTTTGACATTTGCCATCTTGAAATTTGTCATTTTTGACATTTTTCATGGTGACACTTTTCATTTTTGACATTTAGCATTGTGACATTTGTCATTTGACATCTTTGACATTTGCCATCTTGAAATTTGTCATTTTTGACATTTTTCATGGTGACACTTTTCATTTTTGACATTTAGCATTGTGACATTTGTCATTTGACATCTTTGACATTTGTCATCTTGAAATTTGTCATTATTGACATTTTTCATGGGGACACTTTTCATTTTTGACATTAAGCATTGTGACATTTGTCATTTGACATCTTTGACATTTGCCATCTTGAAATTTGTCATTTTTGACATTTTTCATGGTGACACTTTTCATTTTTGACATTTAGCATTGTGACATTTGTCATTTGACATCTTTGACATTTGCCATCTTGAAATTTGTCATTTTTGACATTTAGCATTGTGACATTTGTCATTTGACATCTTGGACATTTGCCATCTTGAAATTTGTCATTTTTGACATTTTTCATGGTGACACTTATCATTTTTGACATTTAGCATTGTGATATTTGTCAGTTTTGATATTTGCCATCTTGAAATTTGTCATTTTTGACATTTTTCATGGTGACACTTTTCATTTTTGACATTTAGCATTGTGACATTTGTCATTTGACATCTTTGACATTTGCCATCTTGAAATTTGTTATTTTTGACATTTTTCACGGTGACACTTTTCATTTTTGACATTTAGCATTGTGACATTTGTCATTTGACATCTTTGACATTTGCCATCTTGAAATTTGTCATTTTTGACATTTTTCATGGTGACACTTTTCATTTTTGACATTTAGCATTGTGACATTTGTCATTTGACATCTTTGACATTCGCCATCTTAAAATTTGATATTTTTGACATTTTTCATGGTGACACTTTTCATTTTTGACATTTAGCATTGTGACATTTGTCATTTGACATCTTTGACATTTGCCATCTTGAAATTTGTCATTTTTGACATTTAGCATTGTGACATTTGTCATTTGACATCTTGGACATTTGCCATCTTGAAATTTGTCATTTTTGACATTTTTCATGGTGACCCTTATCATTTTTGACATTTAGCATTATGACATTTGTCAGTTTTGACATTTGCCATTTTAAAATTTGTCATTTTTGACATTTTTCATGGTGACACTTTTTATTTTTGACATTTAGCATTGTGACATTTGACATCTTTGACATTTGCCATCTTGAAATTTGTTATTTTTGACATTTTTCATGGTGACACTTTTCATTTTTGACATTTAGCATTGTGACATTTGTCATTTGACATCTTTGACATTTGCCATCTTGAAATTTGTCATTTTTGACATTTTTCATGGTGACACTTTTCATTTTTGACATTTAGCATTGTGACATTTGTCATTTGACATCTTTGACATTTGCCATCTTGAAATTTGTTATTTTTGACATTTTTCATGGTGACACTTTTCATTTTTGACATTTAGCATTGTGACATTTGTCATTTGACATCTTTGACATTTGCCATCTTGAAATTTGTCATTTTTGACATTTTTCATGATGACACTTTTCATTTTTGACATTTAGCATTGTGATATTTGTCATTTGACATCTTTGACATTTGCCATCTTGAAATTTGTTATTTTTGACATTTTTCATGGTGACACTTTTCATTTTTGACATTTAGCATTGTGACATTTTTCATTTGATATCTTTGACATTTGCCATCTTGAAATTTGTCATTTTTGACATTTAGCATTGTGACATTTGTCATTTGACATCTTGGACATTTGCCATCTTGAAATTTGTCATTTTTGACATTTTTCATGGTGACACTTATTATTTTTGACATTTAGCATTGTGACATTTGTCAGTTTTGACATTTGCAATCTTGAAATTTGTCATTTTTGACATTTTTCATGGTGACACTTTTCATTTTTGACTTTTAGCATTGTGACATTTGTCATTTGACATCTTTGACATTTGCCATCTTGAAATTTGTTATTTTTGACATTTTTCATGGTGACACTTTTCATTTTTGACATTTAGCATTGTGACATTTGTCATTTGACATCTTTGACATTTGCCATTTTGAAATTTGTCATTTTTGACATTTTTCATGGTGACACTTTTCATTTTTGACATTTAGCATTGTGACATTTGTCATTTGACATCTTTGACATTTGCCATCTTGAAATTTGTCATTTTTGACATTAAGCATTGTGACATTTGTCATTTGACATCGTGGACATTTGCCATCTTGAAATTTGTCATTTTTGACATTTTTAATGGTGACACTTATCATTTTTGACATTTAGCATTATGACATTTGTCAGTTTTGACATTTGCCATCTTAAAATTTGTCATTTTTGACATTTTTCATGGTGACACTTTTCATTTTTGACATTTAGCATTGTGACATTTGTCATTTGACATCTTTGACATTTGCCATCTTAAAATTTGTTATTTTTGACATTTTTCATGGTGACACTTTTCATTTTTGACATTTAGCATTGTGACATTTGTCATTTGACATCTTGGACATTTGCCATCTTGAAATTTGTCATTTTTGACATTTTTCATGGTGACACTTATCATTTTTGACATTTAGCATTATGACATTTGTCAGTTTTGACATTTGCCATCTTAAAATTTGTCAATTTTGACATTTTTCATGGTGACACTTTGCATTTTTGACATTTAGCATTGTGACATTTGTCATTTGACATCTTTGACATTTGCCATCTTGAAAATTGTCATTTTTGACATTTTTCATGATGACACTTTTCATTTTTGACATTTAGCATTGTGATATTTGTCATTTGACATCTTTGACATTTGCCATCTTGAAATTTGTTATTTTTGACATTTTTCATGGTGACACTTTTCATTTTTGACATTTAGCATTGTGACATTTTTCATTTGACATCTTTGACATTTGCCATCTTGAAATTTGTCATTTTTGACATTTAGCATTGTGACATTTGTCATTTGACATCTTGGACATATGCCATCTTGAAATTTGTCATTTTTGACATTTTTCATGGTGACACTTATTATTTTTGTCATTTAGCATTGTGACATTTGTCAGTTTTGACATTTGCCATCTTGAAATTTGTCATTTTTGACATTTTTCATGGTGACACTTTTCATTTTTGACTTTTAGCATTGTGACATTTGTCATTTGACATCTTTGACATTTGCCATCTTTAAATTTGTTATTTTTGACATTTTTCATGGTGACACTTTTCATTTTTGACATTTAGCATTGTGACATTTGTCATTTGACATCTTTGACAGTTGCCATCTTGAAATTTGTCATTTTTGACATTTTTCATGGTGACACTTTTCATTTTTGACATTTAGCATTGTGACATTTGTCATTTGACATCTTTGACATTTGCCATTTTGAAATTTGTTATTTTTGACATTTTTCATGGTGACACTTTTCATTTTTGACATTTAGCATTGTGACATTTGTCATTTGACATCTTGAACATTTGCCATCTTGAAATTTGTCATTTTTGACATTTTTCATGGTGACACTTATCATTTTTGACATTTAGCATTGTGACATTTGTCAGTTTTGACATCTTTGACATTTGCCATCTTAAAATTTGTTATTTTTGACATTTTTTATGGTGACACTTTTCATTTTTGACATTTAGCATTGTGACATTTGTCATTTGACATCTTTGACATTTGCCATCTTGAAATTTGTCATTTTTGACATTTTTTATGGTGACACTTTTCATTTTTGACATTTAGCATTGTGACATTTGTCATTTGACATCTTTGACATTTGCCATCTTGAAATTTGTCATTTTTGACATTTAGCATTGTGACATTTGTCATTTGACATCTTTGACATTTGCCATCTTAAAATTTGTTATTTTTGACATTTTTCATGGTGACACTTTTCATTTTTGACATTTAGCATTGTGACATTTGTCATTTGACATCTTGGACATTTGCCATCTTGAAATTTGTCATTTTTGACATTTTTCATGGTGACACTTATCATTTTTGACATTTAGCATTATGACATTTGTCAGTTTTGACATTTGCCATCTTAAAATTTGTCAATTTTGACATTTTTCATGGTGACACTTTGCATTTTTGACATTTAGCATTGTGACATTTGTCATTTGACATCTTTGACATTTGCCATCTTGAAAATTGTCATTTTTGACATTTTTCATGATGACACTTTTCATTTTTGACATTTAGCATTGTGATATTTGTCATTTGACATCTTTGACATTTGCCATCTTGAAATTTGTTATTTTTGACATTTTTCATGGTGACACTTTTCATTTTTGACATTTAGCATTGTGACATTTTTCATTTGACATCTTTGACATTTGCCATCTTGAAATTTGTCATTTTTGACATTTAGCATTGTGACATTTGTCATTTGACATCTTGGACATATGCCATCTTGAAATTTGTCATTTTTGACATTTTTCATGGTGACACTTATTATTTTTGACATTTAGCATTGTGACATTTGTCAGTTTTGACATTTGCCATCTTGAAATTTGTCATTTTTGACATTTTTCATGGTGACACTTTTCATTTTTGACTTTTAGCATTGTGACATTTGTCATTTGACATCTTTGACATTTGCCATCTTTAAATTTGTTATTTTTGACATTTTTCATGGTGACACTTTTCATTTTTGACATTTAGCATTGTGACATTTGTCATTTGACATCTTTGACAGTTGCCATCTTGAAATTTGTCATTTTTGACATTTTTCATGGTGACACTTTTCATTTTTGACATTTAGCATTGTGACATTTGTCATTTGACATCTTTGACATTTGCCATTTTGAAATTTGTTATTTTTGACATTTTTCATGGTGACACTTTTCATTTTTGACATTTAGCATTGTGACATTTGTCATTTGACATCTTGAACATTTGCCATCTTGAAATTTGTCATTTTTGACATTTTTCATGGTGACACTTATCATTTTTGACATTTAGCATTGTGACATTTGTCAGTTTTGACATCTTTGACATTTGCCATCTTAAAATTTGTTATTTTTGACATTTTTTATGGTGACACTTTTCATTTTTGACATTTAGCATTGTGACATTTGTCATTTGACATCTTTGACATTTGCCATCTTGAAATTTGTCATTTTTGACATTTTTTATGGTGACACTTTTCATTTTTGACATTTAGCATTGTGACATTTGTCATTTGACATCTTTGACATTTGCCATCTTGAAATTTGTCATTTTTGACATTTAGCATTGTGACATTTGTCATTTGACATCTTGGACATTTGCCATCTTGAAATTTGTTATTTTTGACATTTTTCATGGTGACACTTATCATTTTTGACATTTAGCATTGTGAAATTTGTCATTTGACATCTTTGACATTTGCCATCTTGAAATTTGTTATTTTTGTCATTTTTCTTGGTGACACTTTTCATTTTTGACATTTAGCTTTGTGACATTTGTCATTTGACATCTTTGACATTTGCCATCTTGAAATTTGTCATTTTTGACATTTAGCATTGTGAAATTTGTCATTTGACATCTTTGACATTTGCCATCTTGAAATTTGTTATTTTTGACATTTTTCTTGGTGACACTTTTCATTTTTGACATTTAGCATTGTGACATTTGTCATTTGACATCTTTGACATTTGCCATCTTGAAATTTGTTATTTTTGACATTTTTCATGGTGACACTTTTCATTTTTGACATTTAGCATTGTGACATTTGTCATTTGACATCTTGGACATTTGCCATCTTGAAATTTGTCATTTTTGACATTTTTCATGGTGACACTTATCATTTTTGACATTTAGCATTATGACATTTGTCAGTTTTGACATTTGCCATCTTAAAATTTGTCATTTTCGACATTTTTCATGGTGACACTTTTCATTTTTGACATTTAGCATTGTGACATTTGTCATTTAACATCTTTGACATTTGCCATCTTGAAATTTGTTATTTTTGACATTTTTCATGGTGACACTTTTCATTTTTGACATTTAGCATTGTGACATTTGTCATTTGACATCTTTGACATTTGCTATCTTGAAATTTGTCATTTTTGACATTTTTCATGATGACACTTTTCATTTTTGACATTTAGCATTGTGATATTTGTCATTTGACTTCTTTGACATTTGCCATCTTGAAATTTGTTATTTTTGACATTTTTCATGGTGACACTTTTCATTTTTGACATTTAGCATTGTGACATTTTTCATTTGACATCTTTGACATTTGCCATCTTGAAATTTGTCATTTTTGACATTTAGCATTGTGAAATTTGTCATTTGACATCTTTGACATTTGCCATCTTGAAATTTGTTATTTTTGTCATTTTTCTTGGTGAGACTTTTCATTTTTGACATTTAGCTTTGTGACATTTGTCATTTGACATCTTTGACATTTGCCATCTTGAAATTTGTCATTTTTGACATTTAGCATTGTGAAATTTGTCATTTGACATCTTTGACATTTGCCATCTTGAAATTTGTTATTTTTGACATTTTTCTTGGTGACACTTTTCATTTTTGACATTTAGCATTGTGACATTTGTCATTTGACATCTTTGACATTTGCCATCTTGAAATTTGTTATTTTTGACATTTTTCAGGGTGACACTTTTCATTTTTGACATTTAGCATTGTGACATTTGTCATTTGACATCTTGGACATTTGCCATCTTGAAATTTGTTATTTTTGACATTTTTCATGGTGACACTTTTCATTTTTGACATTTAGCATTGTGACATTTTTCATTTGACATCTTTGACATTTGCCATCTTGAAATTTGTCATTTTTGACATTTAGCATTGTGACATTTGTCATTTGACATCTTGGACATTTGCCATTTTGAAATTTGTCATTTTTGACATTTTTCATGGTGACACTTATTATTTTTGACATTTAGCATTGTGACATTTGTCAGTTTTGACTTTTGCCATCTTGAAATTTGTCATTTTTGACATTTTTCATGGTGACACTTTTCATTTTTGACTTTTAGCATTGTGACATTTGTCATTTGACATCTTTGACATTTGCCATCTTGAAATTTGTTATTTTTGACATTTTTCATGGTGACACTTTTCATTTTTGACATTTAGCATTGTGACATTTGTCATTTGACATCTTTAACATTTGCCATCTTGAAATTTGTCATTTTTGACATTTTTCATGGTGACACTTTTCATTTTTGACATTTAGCATTGTGACATTTGTCATTTGACATCTTTGACATTTGCCATCTTGAAATTTGTCATTTTTGACATTAAGCATTGTGACATTTGTCATTTGACATCGTGGACATTTGCCATCTTGAAATTTGTCATTTTTGACATTTTTAATGGTGACACTTATCATTTTTGACATTTAGCATTATGACATTTGTCAGTTTTGACATTTGCCATCTTAAAATTTGTCATTTTTGACATTTTTCATGGTGACACTTTTCATTTTTGACATTTAGCATTGTGACATTTGTCATTTGACATCTTTGACATTTGCCATCTTAAAATTTGTTATTTTTGACATTTTTCATGGTGACACTTTTCATTTTTGACATTTAGCATTGTGACATTTGTCATTTGACATCTTGGACATTTGCCATCTTGAAATTTGTCATTTTTGACATTTTTCATGGTGACACTTATCATTTTTGACATTTAGCATTATGACATTTGTCAGTTTTGACATTTGCCATCTTAAAATTTGTCATTTTTGACATTTTTCATGGTGACACTTTTCATTTTTGACATTTAGCATTGTGACATTTGTCATTTGACATCTTTGACATTTGCCATCTTGAAATTTGTTATTTTTGACATTTTTCATGGTGACACTTTTCATTTTTGACATTTAGCATTGTGACATTTTTCATTTGACATCTTTGACATTTGCCATCTTGAAATTTGTCATTTTTGACATTTTTCATGATGACACTTTTCATTTTTGACATTTAGCATTGTGATATTTGTCATTTGACATCTTTGACATTTGCCATCTTGAAATTTGTTATTTTTGACATTTTTCATGGTGACACTTTTCATTTTTGACATTTAGCATTGTGACATTTTTCATTTGACATCTTTGACATTTGCCATCTTGAAATTTGTCATTTTTGACATTAAGCATTGTGACATTTGTCATTTGACATCTTGGACATTTGCCATCTTGAAATTTGTCATTTTTGACATTTAGCATTGTGACATTTGTCATTTGACATCTTTGACATTTGCCATCTTAAAATTTGTTATTTTTGACATTTTTCATGGTGACACTTTTTATTTTTGACATTTAGCATTGTGACATTTGTCAGTTTTGAAATTTGCCATCTTGAAATTTGTCATTTTTGACATTTTTCATGGTGACACTTTTCATTTTTGACATTTACCATTGTGACATTTGTCATTTGACATCTTGGACATTTGCCATCTTGAAATTTGTCATTTTTGACATTTTTCATGGTGACACTTTTTATTTTTGACATTTAGCATTGTGACATTTGTCAGTTTTGACATTTGCCATCTTGAAATTTGTCATTTTTGACATTTTTCATGGTGACACTTTTCATTTTTGACATTTAGCATTGTGACATTTGTCATTTGACATCTTTGACATTTGCCATTTTAAAATTTGTTATTTTTGACATTTTTCATGGTGACACTTTTCATTTTTGACATTTAGCATTGTGACATTTGTCATTTGACATCTTGAACATTTGCCATCTTGAAATTTGTCATTTTTGACATTTTTCATGGTGACACTTATCATTTTTGACATTTAGCATTGTGACATTTGTCAGTTTTGACATCTTTGACATTTGCCATCTTAAAATTTGTTATTTTTGACATTTTTTATGGTGACACTTTTCATTTTTGACATTTAGCATTGTGACATTTGTCATTTGACATCTTTGACATTTGCCATCTTGAAATTTGTCATTTTTGACATTTAGCATTGTGACATTTGTCATTTGACATCTTTGACATTTGCCATCTTGAAATTTGTTATTTTTGACATTTTTCATGGTGACACTTTTCATTTTTGACATTAAGCATTGTGACATTTGGCAGTTTTGACATTTGCCATCTTGAAATTTGTCATTTTTGACATTTTTCATGGTGACACTTTTTCTTTTTGACATTTAGCATTGTGACATTTGTCATTTGACATCTTTGACATTTGCCATCTTGAAATTTGTTATTTTTGACATTTTTCATGGTGACACTTTTTATTTTTGACATTTAGCATTGTGACATTTGTCAGTTTTGACATTTGCCATCTTGAAATTTGTCATTTTTGACATTTTTCATGGTGACACTTTTCATTTTTGACATTTAGCATTGCGACATTTGTCATTTGACATCTTTGACATTTGCCATCTTGAAATTTGTCATTTTTAAAATTTTTCATTGTGACACTTTTCATTTTTGACATTTAGCATTGTGACATTTGTCATTTGACATCTTTGACATTTGCCATCTTGAAATTTGTTATTTTTGACATTTTTTATGGTGACATTTTTTATTTTTGACATTTAGCATTGTGACATTTGTCATTTGACATCTTTGACATTTGCCATCTTGAAATTTGTCATTTTTGACATTTAGCATTGTGACACTTTTCATTTTTGACATTTAGCATTGTGACATTTGTCATTTGACATCTTAGACATTTGCCATTTTGAAATTTGTCATTTTTGACACTTTTTATTTTTGACATTTAGCATTGTGACATTTGTCATTTGACATCTTTGACATTTGCTATCTTGAAATTTGTCATTTTTGACATTTTTCATGGTGACACTTTTCATTTTTGACATTTAGCATTGTGACATTTGTCATTTGACATCTTTGACATTTGCCATCTTGAAATTTGTCATTTTTGACATTTTTCATGGTGACACTTTTTATTTTTGACATTTAGCATTGTGACATTTGTCATTTGACATCTTTGACATTTGCCATCTTGAAATTTGTCATTTTTGACATTTTTCATGGTGACACTTTTCATTTTTGACATTTAGCATTGTGACATTTGTCATTTGACATCTTTGACATTTGCCATCTTGAAATTTTTCATTTAGCATTGTGACATTTGTCATTTGACATCTTTGATATTTGCCATCTTGAAATTTGTCATTTTTGACATTTTTCATGGTGACACTTTTTATTTTTGACATTTAGCATTGTGACATTTGTCATTTGACATCTTTGACATATGCCATCTTAAAATTTGTCATTTTTGACATTTTTCATGGTGACACTTTTTATTTTTGACATTTAGCATTGTGACATTTGTCATATTCGACATCTTTGACATTTGCCATCTTGAAATTTGTCATTTTTGACATTTTTCATGGTGACACTTTTCATTTTTGACATTTAGCATTGTGACATTTGTCATTTGACATCTTTCACATTTGCCATCTTGAAATTTGTCATTATTGACATTTTTCATGGGGACACTTTTCATTTTTGACATTTAGCATTGTGACATTTGTCATTTGACATCTTTGACATTTGCCATTTTAAAATTTGTCATTTTTGACATTTTTCATGGTGACACTTTTCATTTTTGACATTTAGCATTGTGACATTTGTCATTTGACATCTTTGACATTTGCCATCTTGAAATTTGTCATTTTTGACATTTTTCACGGTGACACTTTTTATTTTTGACATTTAGCATTGTGACATTTGTCATTTGACATCTTAGACATTTGCCATCTTGAAATTTGTCATTTTTGACACTTTTCATTTTTGACATTTAGCATTGTGACATTTGTCATTTGACATCTTTGACATTTGCCATCTTGAAATTTGTCATTTTTGACATTTTTCATGGTGACACTTTTCATTTTTGACCTTTAGCATTGTGACATTTGTCATTTGACATCTTGGACATTTGCCATCTTGAAATTTGTCATTTTTGACATTTTTCATGGTGACGCTTATCATTTTTGACATTTAGCATTGTGACATTTGTCAGTTTTGACATTTGCCAACTTGAAATTTGTCATTTTTAAAATTTTTCATGGTGACACTTTTCATTTTTGACACTTAGCATTGTGACATTTGTCATTTGACATCTTTGACATTTGCCATCTTGAAATTTGTCATTTTTGACATTTTTCATGGTGACACTTTTCATTTTTGACATTTAGCATTGTGACATTTGTCATTTGACATCTTTGACATTTGCCATCTTGAAATTTGTCATTTTTGACATTTTTCATGGTGACACTTTTCATTTTTGACATTTAGCATTGTGACATTTGTCATTTGACATCTTTGACATTTGCCATCTTGAAATTTGACATTTTTCATGGTGACACTTTTCATTTTTGACATGTAGCATTGTGACATTTGTCATTTGACATCTTTGACATTTGCCATCTTGAAATTTGTCATTTTTGACATTTTTCATGGTGACACTTTTTATTTTTGACATTTAGCATTGTGACATTTGTCATTTTACATCTTTGACATTTGCCATCTTGAAATTTGTTATTTTTGACATTTTTCATGGTGACACTTTTCATTTTTGACATTTAGCATTGTGACATTTGTCATTTGACATCTTTGATATTTGCCATCTTGAAATTTGTCATTTTTGACATTTTTCATGGTAACACTTTTCATTTTTGACATTTAGCATTGTGACATTTGTTATTTGACATCTTTGACATTTGCCATCTTGAAATTTGTCATTTTTGACATTTTATGGTGACACTTTTCATTTTTGACATTTAGCATTGTGACATTTGTCATTTGACATCTTTAACATTTGCCATCTTGAAATTTGTTATTTTTGACATTTTTCATGGTGACACTTTTCATTTTTGACATTCTTCATGGTGACACTTTTCATTTTTGACATTTAGCATTGTGACATTTGTCATTTGACATCTTTGACATTTGCCATCTTGAAATTTGTCATTTTTGACATTTAGCATTGTGACATTTGTCATTTGACATCTTGGACATTTGCCATCTTGAAATTTGTCATTTTTGACATTTTTCATGGTGACACTTTTCATTTTTGACACTTAGCATTGTGACATTTGTCATTTGACATCTTTGACATTTGCTATCTTGAAATTTGTCATTTTTGATATTTTTCATGGTGACACTTTTCATTTTTGACATTTAGCATTGTGACATTTGTCATTTGACATCTTTGACATTTGCCATCTTGAAATTTGTCATTTTTGACATTTTTCATGGTGACACTTTTCATTTTTGACATTTAGCATTGTGACATTTGTCATTTGACATCTTTGACATTTGCCATCTTAAAATTTGACATTTTTCATGGTGATACTTTTCATTTTTGACATTTAGCATTGTGACATTTGTCATTTGACATCTTTGACATTTGCCATCTTGAAATTTGTCATTTTCGACATTTTTCATGGTGACA
Organism: Altica lythri; assembly: GCA_964028335.1. Classification (NCBI taxonomy): domain Eukaryota; kingdom Metazoa; phylum Arthropoda; class Insecta; order Coleoptera; family Chrysomelidae; genus Altica; species Altica lythri. The sequence continues at coordinate 6,712,992 of OZ034800.1, read as the reverse complement.
CTTTTCATTTTTGACATTTAGCATTGTGACATTTGTCATTTGACATCTTTGACATTTGCCATCTTGAAATTTGTTATTTTTGACATTTTTCATGGTGACACTTTTCATTTTTGACATTTAGCATTGTGACATTTGTCATTTGACATCTTTGATATTTGCCATCTTGAAATTTGTCATTTTTGACATTTTTCATGGTGACACTTTTCATTTTTGACATTTAGCATTGTGACATTTGTCATTTGACATCTTTGACATTTGCCATCTTGAAATTTGTCATTTTTGACATTTTATGGTGACACTTTTCATTTTTGACATTTAGCATTGTGACATTTGTCATTTGACATCTTTGACATTTGCCATCTTGAAATTTGTTATTTTTGACATTTTTCATGGTGACACTTCTCATTTTTGACATTCTTCATGGTGACACTTTTCATTTTTGACATTTAGCATTGTCACATTTGTCATTTGACATCTTTGACATTTGCCATCTTGAAATTTGTCATTTTTGACATTTAGCATTGTGACATTTGTCATTTGACATCTTGGACATTTGCCATCTTGAAATTTGTCATTTTTGACATTTTTCATGGTGACACTTTTCATTTTTGACACTTAGCATTGTGACATTTGTCATTTGACATCTTTGACATTTGCTATCTTGAAATTTGTTATTTTTGACATTTTTCATGGTGACACTTTTCATTTTTGACATTTAGCATTGTGACATTTGTCATTTGACATCTTTGACATTTGCCATCTTGAAATTTGTCATTTTTGACATTTTTCATAATGACACTTTTCATTTTTGACATTTAGCATTGTGATATTTGTCATTTGACATCTTTGACATTTGCCATCTTGAAATTTGTTATTTTTGACATTTTTCATGGTGACACTTTTCATTTTTGACATTTAGCATTGTGACATTTTTCATTTGACATCTTTGACATTTGCCATCTTGAAATTTGTCATTTTTGACATTAAGCATTGTGACATTTGTCATTTGACATCTTGGACATTTGCCATCTTGAAATTTGTCATTTTTGACATTTAGCATTGTGACATTTGTCATTTGACATCTTTGACATTTGCCATCTTGAAATTTGTTATTTTTGACATTTTTCATGGTGACACTTTTTATTTTTGACATTTAGCATTGTGACATTTGTCAGTTTTGAAATTTGCCATCTTGAAATTTGTCATTTTTGACATTTTTCATGGTGACACTTTTCATTTTTGACATTTAGCATTGTGACATTTGTCATTTGACATCTTGGACATTTGCCATCTTGAAATTTGTCATTTTTGACATTTTTCATGGTGACACTTTTTATTTTTGACATTTAGCATTGTGACATTTGTCAGTTTTGACATTTGCCATCTTGAAATTTGTCATTTTTGACATTTTTCATGGTGACACTTTTCATTTTTGACATTTAGCATTGTGACATTTGTCATTTGACATCTTTGACATTTGCCATTTTGAAATTTGTTATTTTTGACATTTTTCATGGTGACACTTTTCATTTTTGACATTTAGCATTGTGACATTTGTCATTTGACATCTTGAACATTTGCCATCTTGAAATTTGTCATTTTTGACATTTTTCATGGTGACACTTATCATTTTTGACATTTAGCATTGTGACATTTGTCAGTTTTGACATCTTTGACATTTGCCATCTTAAAATTTGTTATTTTTGACATTTTTTATGGTGACACTTTTCATTTTTGACATTTAGCATTGTGACATTTGTCATTTGACATCTTTGACATTTGCCATCTTGAAATTTGACATCTTTGACATTTGCCATCTTGAAATTTGTCATTTGACATCTTTGACATTTGCCATCTTGAAATTTGTTATTTTTGACATTTTTCATGGTGACACTTTTCATTTTTGACATTAAGCATTGTGACATTTGGCAGTTTTGACATTTGCCATCTTGAAATTTGTCATTTTTGACATTTTTCATGGTGACACTTTTCATTTTTGACATTTAGCATTGTGACATTTGTCATTTGACATCTTTGACATTTGCCATCTTGAAATTTGTTATTTTTGACATTTTTCATGGTGACACTTTTTATTTTTGACATTTAGCATTGTGACATTTGTCAGTTTTGACATTTGCCATCTTGAAATTTGTCATTTTTGACATTTTTCATGGTGACACTTTTCATTTTTGACATTTAGCATTGCGACATTTGTCATTTGACATCTTTGACATTTGCCATCTTGAAATTTGTCATTTTTAAAATTTTTCATTGTGACACTTTTCATTTTTGACATTTAGCATTGTGACATTTGTCATTTGACATCTTTGACATTTGCCATCTTGAAATTTGTTATTTTTGACATTTTTTATGGTGACATTTTTTATTTTTGACATTTAGCATTGTGACATTTGTCATTTGACATCTTTGACATTTGCCATCTTGAAATTTGTCATTTTTGACATTTAGCATTGTGACACTTTTCATTTTTGACATTTAGCATTGTGACATTTGTCATTTGACATCTTAGACATTTGCCATTTTGAAATTTGTCATTTTTGACACTTTTTATTTTTGACATTTAGCATTGTGACATTTGTCATTTGACATCTTTGACATTTGCTATCTTGAAATTTGTCATTTTTGACATTTTTCATGGTGACACTTTTCATTTTTGACATTTAGCATTGTGACATTTGTCATTTGACATCTTTGACATTTGCCATCTTGAAATTTGTCATTTTTAACATTTTTCATGGTGACACTTTTTATTTTTGACATTTAGCATTGTGACATTTGTCATTTGACATCTTTGACATTTGCCATCTTGAAATTTGTCATTTTTGACATTTTTCATGGTGACACTTTTCATTTTTGACATTTAGCATTGTGACATTTGTCATTTGACATCTTTGACATTTGCCATCTTGAAATTTGTCATTTAGCATTGTGACATTTGTCATTTGACATCTTTGATATTTGCCATCTTGAAATTTGTCATTTTTGACATTTTTCATGGTGACACTTTTTATTTTTGACATTTAGCATTGTGACATTTGTCATTTGACATCTTTGACATATGCCATCTTAAAATTTGTCATTTTTGACATTTTTCATGGTGACACTTTTTATTTTTGACATTTAGCATTGTGACATTTGTCATATTCGACATCTTTGACATTTGCCATCTTGAAATTTGTCATTTTTGACATTTTTCATGGTGACACTTTTCATTTTTGACATTTAGCATTGTGACATTTGTCATTTGACATCTTTGACATTTGCCATCTTGAAATTTGTCATTATTGACATTTTTCATGGGGACACTTTTCATTTTTGACATTTAGCATTGTGACATTTGTCATTTGACATCTTTGACATTTGCCATTTTAAAATTTGTCATTTTTGACATTTTTCATGGTGACACTTTTCATTTTTGACATTTAGCATTGTGACATTTGTCATTTGACATCTTTGACATTTGCCATCTTGAAATTTGTCATTTTTGACATTTTTCACGGTGACACTTTTTATTTTTGACATTTAGCATTGTGACATTTGTCATTTGACATCTTAGACAATTGCCATCTTGAAATTTGTCATTTTTGACACTTTTCATTTTTGACATTTAGCATTGTGACATTTGTCATTTGACATCTTTGACATTTGCCATCTTGAAATTTGTCATTTTTGACATTTTTCATGGTGACACTTTTCATTTTTGACCTTTAGCATTGTGACATTTGTCATTTGACATCTTGGACATTTGCCATCTTGAAATTTGTCATTTTTGACATTTTTCATGGTGACGCTTATCATTTTTGACATTTAGCATTGTGACATTTGTCAGTTTTGACATTTGCCATCTTGAAATTTGTCATTTTTAAAATTTTTCATGGTGACACTTTTCATTTTTGACACTTAGCATTGTGACATTTGTCATTTGACATCTTTGACATTTGCCATCTTGAAATTTGTCATTTTTGACATTTTTCATGGTGACACTTTTCATTTTTGACATTTAGCATTGTGACATTTGTCATTTGACATCTTTGACATTTGCCATCTTGAAATTTGTCATTTTTGACATTTTTCATGGTGACTTTTCATTTTTGACATTTAGCATTGTGACATTTGTCATTTGACATCTTTGACATTTGCCATCTTGAAATTTGACATTTTTCATGGTGACACTTTTCATTTTTGACATGTAGCATTGTGACATTTGTCATTTGAGATCTTTGACATTTGCCATCTTGAAATTTGTCATTTTTGACATTTTTCATGGTGACACTTTTTATTTTTGACATTTAGCATTGTGACATTTGTCATTTTACATCTTTGACATTTGCCATCTTGAAATTTGTTATTTTTGACATTTTTCATGGTGACACTTTTCATTTTTGACATTTAGCATTGTGACATTTGTCATTTGACATCTTTGATATTTGCCATCTTGAAATTTGTCATTTTTGACATTTTTCATGGTAACACTTTTCATTTTTGACATTTAGCATTGTGACATTTGTTATTTGACATCTTTGACATTTGCCATCTTGAAATTTGTCATTTTTGACATTTTATGGTGACACTTTTCATTTTTGACATTTAGCATTGTGACATTTGTCATTTGACATCTTTAACATTTGCCATCTTGAAATTTGTTATTTTTGACATTTTTCATGGTGACACTTTTCATTTTTGACATTCTTCATGGTGACACTTTTCATTTTTGACATTTAGCATTGTGACATTTGTCATTTGACATCTTTGACATTTGCCATCTTGAAATTTGTCATTTTTGACATTTAGCATTGTGACATTTGTCATTTGACATCTTGGACATTTGCCATCTTGAAATTTGTCATTTTTGACATTTTTCATGGTGACACTTTTCATTTTTGACACTTAGCATTGTGACATTTGTCATTTGACATCTTTGACATTTGCTATCTTGAAATTTGTCATTTTTGACATTTTTCATGGTGACACTTTTCATTTTTGACATTTAGCATTGTGACATTTGTCATTTGACATCTTTGACATTTGCCATCTTGAAATTTGTCATTTTTGACATTTTTCATGGTGACACTTTTCATTTTTGACATTTAGCATTGTGACATTTGTCATTTGACATCTTTGACATTTGCCATCTTAAAATTTGACATTTTTCATGGTGATACTTTTCATTTTTGACATTTAGCATTGTGACATTTGTCATTTGACATCTTTGACATTTGCCATCTTGAAATTTGTCATTTTTGACATTTTTCATGGTGACACTTTTCATTTTTGACATTTAGCATTGTGACATTTGTCATTTGACATCTTTGACATTTGCCATCTTGAAATTTGTTATTTTTGACATTTTTCATGGTGACACTTTTCATTTTTGACATTTAGCATTGTGACATTTGTCATTTGACATCTTTGATATTTGCCATCTTGAAATTTGTCATTTTTGACATTTTTCATGGTGACACTTTTCATTTTTGACATTTAGCATTGTGACATTTGTCATTTGACATCTTTGACATTTGCCATCTTGAAATTTGTCATTTTTGACATTTTATGGTGACACTTTTCATTTTTGACATTTAGCATTGTGACATTTGTCATTTGACATCTTTGACATTTGCCATCTTGAAATTTGTTATTTTTGACATTTTTCATGGTGACACTTTTCATTTTTGACATTCTTCATGGTGACACTTTTCATTTTTGACATTTAGCATTGTGACATTTGTCATTTGACATCTTTGACATTTGCCATCTTGAAATTTGTCATTTTTGACATTTTTCATGGTGACACTTTTCATTTTTGACATTTAGCATTGTGACATTTGTCATATTCGACATCTTTGACATTTGCCATCTTGAAATTTTTCATTTTTGACATTTTTCATGGTGACACTTTTCATTTTTGACATTTAGCATTGTAACATTTGTCATTTGACATCTTTGACATTTGCCATCTTAAAATTTGTCATTATTGACATTTTTCATGGGGACACTTTTAATTTTTGACATTTAGCATTGTGACATTTGTCATTTGACATCTTTGACATTTGCCATCTTGAAATTTGTCATTTTTGACATTTTTCATGGTGACACTTTTTATTTTTGACATTTAGCATTGTGACATTTGTCATTTGACATCTTTGACATTTGCCATCTTGAAATTTGTCATTTTTGACATTTTTCACGGTGACACTTTTCATTTTTGACATTTAGCATTGTGACATTTGTCATTTGACACCTTAGACATTTGCCATCTTGAAATTTGTCATTTTTGACACTTTTCATTTTTGACATTTAGCATTGTGACATTTGTCATTTGACATCTTTGACATTTGCCATCTTGAAATTTGTCATTTTTCATGGTGACACTTTTCATTTTTGACATTTAGCATTGTGACATTTGTCATTTGACATCTTGGACATTTGCCATCTTGAAATTTGTCATTTTTGATATTTTTCATGGTGACACTTTTCATTTTTGACATTTAGCATTGTGACATTTGTCATTTGACATCTTTGACATTTGCCATCTTGAAATTTGTCATTTTTGACATTTTTCATGGTGACACTTTTCATTTTTGACATTTAGCATTGTGACATTTGTCATTTGACATTTTTGACATTTGCCATCTTGAAATTTGTCATTTTTGACATTTAGCATTGTGACATTTGTCATTTGACATCTTGGACATTTGCCATCTTAAAATTTGTCATTTTTGACATTTTTCATGGTGACACTTATCATTTTTGACATTTAGCATTGTGACATTTGTCAGTTTTGACATTTGCCATCTTGAAATTTGTCATTTTTGACATTTTTCATGGTGACACTTTTCATTTTTGACATTTAGCATTGTGACATTTGTCATTTGACATCTTTGACATTTGCCATCTTGAAATTTGTTATTTTTGACATTTTTCATGGTGACACTTTTCATTTTTGACATTTAGCATTGTGACATTTGTCATTTGACATCTTTGACATTTGCCATCTTGAAATTTGTCATTTTTGACATTTTTCATGGTGACACTTTTCATTTTTGACATTTAGCATTGTGATATTTGTCATTTGACATCTTTGACATTTGCCATCTTGAAATTTGTTATTTTTGACATTTTTCATGGTGACACTTTTTATTTTTGACATTTAGCATTGTGACATTTGTCATTTGACATCTTTGACATTTGCCATCTTGAAATTTGTCATTTTTGACATTTTTCATGGTGACACTTTTCATTTTTGACATTTAGCATTGTGAAATTTGTCATTTGACATCTTTGACATTTGCCATCTTGAAATTTGTCATTTTTGACATTTAGCATTGTGACATTTGTCATTTGACATCTTTGATATTTGCCATCTTGAAATTTGTCATTTTTGACATTTTTTATGGCGACACTTTTCATTTTTGACATTTAGCATTGTAACATTTGTCATTTGACATCTTTGACATTTGCCATCTTGAAATTTGTCATTTTTGACATTTTTCATGGTGACACTTTTCATTTTTGACATTTATCATTGTGACATTTGTCATATTCGACATCTTTGACATTTGCCATCTTGAAATTTGTCATTTTTGACATTTTTCATGGTGACACTTTTCATTTTTGACATTTAGCATTGTGACATTTGTCATTTGACATCTTTGACATTTGTCATCTTGAAATTTGTCATTATTGACATTTTTCATGGGGACACTTTTCATTTTTGACATTAAGCATTGTGACATTTGTCATTTGACATCTTTGACATTTGCCATCTTGAAATTTGTCATTTTTGACATTTTTCATGGTGACACTTTTCATTTTTGACATTTAGCATTGTGACATTTGTGATTTGACATCTTTGACATTTGCCATCTTGAAATTTGTCATTTTTGACATTTTTCACGGTGACACTTTTCATTTTTGACATTTAGCATTGTGACATTTGTCATTTGACATCTTAGACATTTGCCATCTTGAAATTTGTCATTTTTGACACTTTTCATTTTTGACATTTAGCATTGTGACATTTGTCATTTGACATCTTTTACATTTGCCATCTTGAAATTTGTCATTTTTGACATTTTTCATGGTAACACTTTTCATTTTTGACATTTAGCATTGTAACATTTGTCATTTGACATCTTTGACATTTGTCATCTTGAAATTTGTCATTATTGACATTTTTCATGGGGACACTTTTCATTTTTGACATTAAGCATTGTGACATTTGTCATTTGACATCTTTGACATTTGCCATCTTGAAATTTGTCATTTTTGACATTTTTCATGGTGACACTTTTCATTTTTGACATTTAGCATTGTGACATTTGTCATTTGACATCTTTGACATTTGCCATCTTGAAATTTGTCATTTTTGACATTTTTCACGGTGACACTTTTCATTTTTGACATTTAGCATTGTGACATTTGTCATTTGACATCTTAGACATTTGCCATCTTGAAATTTGTCATTTTTGACACTTTTCATTTTTGACATTTAGCATTGTGACATTTGTCATTTGACATCTTTTACATTTGCCATCTTGAAATTTGTCATTTTTCATGGTGACACTTTTCATTTTTGACATTTAGCATTGTGACATTTGTCATTTGACATCTTGGACATTTGCCATCTTGAAATTTGTAATTTTTGATATTTTTCATGGTGACACTTTTCATTTTTGACATTTAGCATTGTGACATTTGTCATTTGACATCTTTGACATTTGCCATCTTGAAATTTGTCATTTTTGACATTTTTCATGGTGACACTTTTCATTTTTGACATTTAGCATTGTGACATTTGTCATTTGACATTTTTGACATTTGCCATCTTGAAATTTGTCATTTTTGACATTTAGCATTGTGACATTTGTCATTTGACATCTTGGACATTTGCCATCTTGAAATTTGTCATTTTTGACATTTTTCATGGTGACACTTATCATTTTTGACATTTAGCATTGTAACATTTGTCAGTTTTGACATTTGCCATCTTGAAATTTGTCATTTTTCACATTTTTCATGGTGACACTTTTCATTTTTGACATTTAGCATTGTGACATTTGTCATTTGACATCTTTGACATTTGCCATCTTGAAATTTGTTATTTTTGACATTTTTCATGGTGACACTTTTCATTTTTGACATTTAGCATTGTGACATTTGTCATTTGACATCTTTGACATTTGCCATCTTGAAATTTGTCATTTTTGACATTTTTCATGGTGACACTTTTCATTTTTGACATTTAGCATTGTGATATTTGTCATTTGACATCTTTGACATTTGCCATCTTGAAATTTGTTATTTTTGACATTTTTCATGGTGACACTTTTTATTTTTGACATTTAGCATTGTGACATTTGTCATTTGACATCTTTGACATTTGCCATCTTGAAATTTGTCATTTTTGACATTTTTCATGGTGACACTTTTCATTTTTGACATTTAGCATTGTGAAATTTGTCATTTGACATCTTTGACATTTGCCATTTTGAAATTTGTCATTTTTGACATTTAGCATTGTGACATTTGTCATTTGACATCTTTGATATTTGCCATCTTGAAATTTGTCATTTTTGACATTTTTTATGGCGACACTTTTCATTTTTGACATTTAGCATTGTAACATTTGTCATTTGACATCTTTGACATTTGCCATCTTGAAATTTGTCATTTTTGACATTTTTCATGGTGACACTTTTCATTTTTGACATTTATCATTGTGACATTTGTCATATTCGACATCTTTGACATTTGCCATCTTGAAATTTGTCATTTTTGACATTTTTCATGGTGACACTTTTCATTTTTGACATTTAGCATTGTGACATTTGTCATTTGACATCTTTGACATTTGTCATCTTGAAATTTGTCATTATTGACATTTTTCATGGGGACACTTTTCATTTTTGACATTAAGCATTGTGACATTTGTCATTTAACATCTTTGACATTTGCCATCTTGAAATTTGTCATTTTTGACATTTTTCATGGTGACACTTTTCATTTTTGACATTTAGCATTGTGACATTTGTCATTTGACATCTTTGACATTTGCCATCTTGAAATTTGTCATTTTTGACATTTTTCACGGTGACACTTTTCATTTTTGACATTTAGCATTGTGACATTTGTCATTTGACATCTTAGACATTTGCCATCTAGAAATTTGTCATTTTTGACACTTTTCATTTTTAACATTTAGCATTGTGACATTTGTCATTTGACATCTTTTACATTTGCCATCTTGAAATTTGTCATTTTTGACATTTTTCATGGTAACACTTTTTATTTTTGACATTTAGCATTGTGACATTTGTCATTTGACATCTTTGACATTTGTCATCTTGAAATTTGTCATTATTGACATTTTTCATGGGGACACTTTTCATTTTTGACATTAAGCATTGTGACATTTGTCATTTGACATCTTTGACATTTGCCATCTTGAAATTTGTCATTTTTGACATTTTTCATGGTGACACTTTTCATTTTTGACATTTAGCATTGTGACATCTGTCATTTGACATCTTTGACATTTGCCATCTTGAAATTTGTCATTTTTGACATTTTTCACGGTGACACTTTTCATTTTTGACATTTAGCATTGTGACATTTGTCATTTGACATCTTAGACATTTGCCATCTTGAAATTTGTCATTTTTGACACTTTTCATTTTTGACATTTAGCATTGTGACATTTGTCATTTGACATCTTTTACATTTGCCATCTTGAAATTTGTCATTTTTGACATTTTTCATGGTAACACTTTTCATTTTTGACATTTAGCATTGTGACATCTGTCATTTGACATCTTGGACATTTGCCATCTTGAAATTTGTCATTTTTGACATTTTTCATGGTGACACTTATCATTTTTGACATTTAGCATTGTGACATTTGTCAGTTTTGACATTTGCCATCTTGAAATTTGTCATTTTTGACATTTTTCACGGTGACACTTTTCATTTTTGACATTTAGCATTGTGACATTTGTCATTTGACATCTTAGACATTTGCCATCTTGAAATTTGTCATTTTTGACACTTTTTATTTTTGACATTTAGCATTGTGACATTTGTCATTTGACAACTTTGACATTTGCCATCTTGAAATTTGTCATTTTTGACATTTTTCATGGTGACACTTATCATTTTTGACATTTAGCGTTGTGACATTTGTCATTTGATATCTTGGACATTTGCCATCTTGAAATTTGTCATTTTTAAAATTTTTCATAGTGACACTTATCATTTTTGACATTTAGCATTGTGATATTTGTCAGTTTTGACATTTGCCATCTTGAAATTTGTCATTTTTGACATTTTTCATGGTGACACTTTTCATTTTTGACATTTAGCATTGTGACATTTGTCATTTCACATCTTTGACATTTGCCATCTTGAAATTTGTTATTTTTGACATTTTTCATGGTGACACTTTTCATTTTTGACATTTAGCATTGTGACATTTGTCATTTGACATCTTTGACATTTGCCATCTTGAAATTGGTCATTTTTGACATTTTTCATGGTGACACTTTTCATTTTTGACATTTAGCATTGTGACATTTGTCATTTGACATCTTTGACATTTGCCATCTTGAAATTTGTCATTTTTGACATTTAGCATTGTGACATTTGTCATTTGACATCTTTGATATTTGCCATCTTGAAATTTGTCATTTTTGACATTTTTCATGGTGACACTTTTCATTTTTGACATTTAGCATTGTGACATTTGTCATTTGACATCTTTGACATTTGCCATCTTGAAATTTGTCATTTTTGACATTTTTCATGGTGACACTTTTCATTTTTGACATTTAGCATTGTGACATTTGTCATATTCGACATCTTTGACACTTGCCATCTTGAAATTTGTCATTTTTGACATTTTTTATGGTGACACTTTTCATTTTTGACATTTAGCATTGTGACATTTGTCATTTAACATCTTTGACATTTGCCATCTTGAAATTTGTCATTATTGACATTTTTCATGGGGACACTTTTCATTTTTGACATTTAGCATTGTGACATTAGTCATTTGACATCTTTGACATTTGCCATCTTGAAATTTGTCATTTTTGACATTTTTCATGGTGACACTTTTCATTTTTGACATTTAGCATTGTGACATTTGTCATTTGACATCTTTGACATTTGCCATCTTGAAATTTGTCATTTTTGACATTTTTCACGGTGACACTTTTCATTTTTGACATTTAGCATTGTGACATTTGTCATTTGACATCTTAGACATTTGCCATCTTGAAATTTGTCATTTTTGACACTTTTCATTTTTGACATTTAGCATTGTGACATTTGTCATTTGACATCTTTGACATTTGCCATCTTGAAATTTGTCATTTTTGACATTTTTCATGGTGACACTTTTCATTTTTGACATTTAGCATTGTGACATTTGTCATTTGACATCTTGGACATTTGCCATCTTGAAATTTGTCATTTTTGACATTTTTCATGGTGACACTTATCATTTTTGGCATTTAGCATTGTGACATTTGTCAGTTTTGACATTTGCCATCTTGAAATTTGTCATTTTTGACATTTTTCATGGTGACACTTTTCATTTTTGTCATTTAGCATTGTGACATTTGTCATTTGACATCTTTGACATTTGCCATCTTGAAATTTGTCATTTTTGATATTTTTCATGGTGACACTTTTCATTTTTGACATTTAGCATTGTGACATTTGTCATTTGACATCTTTGACATTTGCCATCTTGAAATTTGTCATTTTTGACATTTTATGGTGACACTTTTCATTTTTGACATTTAGCATTGTGACATTTGTCATTTGACATCTTTGACATTTGACATCTTGAAATTTGTTATTTTTGACATTTTTCATGGTGACACTTTTCATTTTTGACATTTAGCATTGTGACATTTGTCATTTGACATCTTTGACATTTGCCATCTTGAAATTTGTCATTTTTGACATTTTTTATGGTGACACTTTTCATTTTTGACATTTAGCATTATGACATTTGTCATTTGACATCTTTGACATTTGCCATCTTGAAATTTGTCATTTTTGACATTTTTCATGGTGACACTTTTCATTTTTGACATTTAGCATTGTGACATTTGTCATTTGACATCTTTGACATTTGCCATCTTGAAATTTGTCATTTTTGACATTTTTCACGGTGACACTTTTCATTTTTGACATTTAGCATTGTGACATTTGTCATTTGACATCTTAGACATTTGCCATCTTGAAATTTGTCATTTTTGACACTTTTCATTTTTGACATTTAGCATTGTGACATTTGTCATTTGACATCTTTGACATTTGCCATCTTGAAATTTGTCATTTTTGACATTTTTCATGGTGACACTTTTCATTTTTGACATTTAGCATTGTGACATTTGTCATTTGACATCTTGGACATTTGCCATCTTGAAATTTGTCATTTTTGACATTTTTCATGGTGACACTTATCATTTTTGACATTTAGCATTGTGACATTTGTCAGTTTTGACATTTGCCATCTTGAAATTTGTCATTTTTGACATTTTTCATGGTGACACTTTTCATTTTTGACATTTAGCATTGTGACATTTGTCATTTGACATCTTTGACATTTGCCATCTTGAAATTTGTTATTTTTGACATTTTTCATGGTGACACTTTTCATTTTTGACATTTAGCATTGTGACATTTGTCATTTGACATCTTTGACATTTGCCATCTTGAAATTTGTCATTTTTGACATTTTTCATGGTGACACTTTTCATTTTTGACATTTAGCATTGTGACATTTGTCATTTGACATCTTTGACATTTGCCATCTTGAAATTTGTCATTTTTGACATTTAGCATTGTGACATTTGTCATTTGACATCTTTGATATTTGCCATCTTGAAATTTGTCATTCTTGACATTTTTCATGGTGACACTTTTCATTTTTGACATTTAGCATTGTGACATTTGTCATTTGACATCTTTGACATTTGCCATCTTGAAATTTGTCATTTTTGACATTTTTCATAGTGACACTTTTCATTTTTGACATTAAGCATTGTGACATTTGTCATATTCGACATCTTTGACATTTGCCATCTTGAAATTTGTCATTTTTGACATTTTTCATGGTGACACTTTTCATTTTTGACATTTAGCATTGTGACATTTGTCATTTGACATCTTTGACATTTGCCATCTTGAAATTTGTCATTATTGACATTTTTCATGGGGACACTTTTCATTTTTGACATTTAGCATTGTGACATTTGTCATTTGACATCTTTGACATTTGCCATCTTGAAATTTGTCATTTTTGACATTTTTCATGGTGACAATTTTCATTTTTGACATTTAGCATTGTGACATTTGTCATTTGACATCTTTGACATTTGCCATCTTGAAATTTGTCATTTTTGACATTTTTCACGGTGACACTTTTCATTTTTGACATTTAGCATTGTGACATTTGTCATTTGACATCTTAGACATTTGCCATCTTGAAATTTGTCATTTTTGACACTTTTCATTTTTGACATTTAGCATTGTGACATTTGTCATTTGACATCTTTGACATTTGCCATCTTGAAATTTGTCATTTTTGACATTTTTCATGGTGACACTTTTCATTTTTGACATTTAGCATTGTGACATTTGTCCTTTGACATCTTGGACATTTGCCATCTTGAAATTTGTCATTTTTGACATTTTTCATGGTGACACTTATCATTTTTGACATTTAGCATTGTGACATTTGTCAGTTTTGACATTTGCCATCTTGAAATTTGTCATTTTTGACATTTTTCATGGTGACACTTTTCATTTTTGACATTTAGCATTGTGACATTTGTCATTTGACATCTTTGACATTTGCCATCTTGAAATTTGTCATTTTTGACATTTTTCATGGTGACACTTTTCATTTTTGACATTTAGCATTGTGACATTTGTCATTTGACATCTTTGACATTTGCCATCTTGAAATTTGTCATTTTTGACATTTTTCATGGTGACACTTTTCATTTTTGACATTTAGCATTGTGACATTTGTCATTTGACATCTTTGACATTTGCCATCTTGAAATTTGTCATTTTTGACATTTTTCATGGTGACACTTTTCATTTTTGACATTTAGCATTGTGACATTTGTCATTTGACATCTTTGACATTTGTCATCTTGAAATTTGTCATTATTGACATTTTTCATGGGGACACTTTTCATTTTTGACATTAAGCATTGTGACATTTGTCATTTGACATCTTTGACATTTGCCATCTTGAAATTTGTCATTTTTGACATTTTTCATGGTGACACTTTTCATTTTTGACATTTAGCATTGTGACATTTGTCATTTGACATCTTTGACATTTGCCATCTTGAAATTTGTCATTTTTGACATTTAGCATTGTGACATTTGTCATTTGACATCTTGGACATTTGCCATCTTGAAATTTGTCATTTTTGACATTTTTCATGGTGACACTTATCATTTTTGACATTTAGCATTGTGATATCTGTCAGTTTTGATATTTGCCATCTTGAAATTTGTCATTTTTGACATTTTTCATGGTGACACTTTTCATTTTTGACATTTAGCATTGTGACATTTGTCATTTGACATCTTTGACATTTGCCATCTTGAAATTTGTTATTTTTGACATTTTTCACAGTGACACTTTTCATTTTTGACATTTAGCATTGTGACATTTGTCATTTGACATCTTTGACATTTGCCATCTTGAAATTTGTCATTTTTGACATTTTTCATGGTGACACTTTTCATTTTTGACATTTAGCATTGTGACATTTGTCATTTGACATCTTTGACATTCGCCATCTTAAAATTTGATATTTTTGACATTTTTCATGGTGACACTTTTCATTTTTGACATTTAGCATTGTGACATTTGTCATTTGACATCTTTGACATTTGCCATCTTGAAATTTGTCATTTTTGACATTTAGCATTGTGACATTTGTCATTTGACATCTTGGACATTTGCCATCTTGAAATTTGTCATTTTTGACATTTTTCATGGTGACCCTTATCATTTTTGACATTTAGCATTATGACATTTGTCAGTTTTGACATTTGCCATTTTAAAATTTGTCATTTTTGACATTTTTCATGGTGACACTTTTTATTTTTGACATTTAGCATTGTGACATTTGACATCTTTGACATTTGCCATCTTGAAATTTGTTATTTTTGACATTTTTCATGGTGACACTTTTCATTTTTGACATTTAGCATTGTGACATTTGTCATTTGACATCTTTGACATTTGCCATCTTGAAATTTGTCATTTTTGACATTTTTCATGGTGACACTTTTCATTTTTGACATTTAGCATTGTGACATTTGTCATTTGACATCTTTGACATTTGCCATCTTGAAATTTGTTATTTTTGACATTTTTCATGGTGACACTTTTCATTTTTGACATTTAGCATTGTGACATTTGTCATTTGACATCTTTGACATTTGCCATCTTGAAATTTGTCATTTTTGCCATTTTATGATGACACTTTTCATTTTTGACATTTAGCATTGTGATATTTGTCATTTGACATCTTTGACATTTGCCATCTTGAAATTTGTTATTTTTGACATTTTTCATGGTGACACTTTTCATTTTTGACATTTAGCATTGTGACATTTTTCATTTGATATCTTTGACATTTGCCATCTTGAAATTTGTCATTTTTGACATTTAGCATTGTGACATTTGTCATTTGACATCTTGGACATTTGCCATCTTGAAATTTGTCATTTTTGACATTTTTCATGGTGACACTTATTATTTTTGACATTTAGCATTGTGACATTTGTCAGTTTTGACATTTGCAATCTTGAAATTTGTCATTTTTGACATTTTTCATGGTGACACTTTTCATTTTTGACTTTTAGCATTGTGACATTTGTCATTTGACATCTTTGACATTTGCCATCTTGAAATTTGTTATTTTTGACATTTTTCATGGTGACACTTTTCATTTTTGACATTTAGCATTGTGACATTTGTCATTTGACATCTTTGACATTTGCCATTTTGAAATTTGTCATTTTTGACATTTTTCATGGTGACACTTTTCATTTTTGACATTTAGCATTGTGACATTTGTCATTTGACATCTTTGACATTTGCCATCTTGAAATTTGTCATTTTTGACATTAAGCATTGTGACATTTGTCATTTGACATCGTGGACATTTGCCATCTTGAAATTTGTCATTTTTGACATTTTTAATGGTGACACTTATCATTTTTGACATTTAGCATTATGACATTTGTCAGTTTTGACATTTGCCATCTTAAAATTTGTCATTTTTGACATTTTTCATGGTGACACTTTTCATTTTTGACATTTAGCATTGTAACATTTGTCATTTGACATCTTTGACATTTGCCATCTTAAAATTTGTTATTTTTGACATTTTTCATGGTGACACTTTTCATTTTTGACATTTAGCATTGTGACATTTGTCATTTGACATCTTGGACATTTGCCATCTTGAAATTTGTCATTTTTGACATTTTTCATGGTGACACTTATCATTTTTGACATTTAGCATTATGACATTTGTCAGTTTTGACATTTGCCATCTTAAAATTTGTCAATTTTGACATTTTTCATGGTGACACTTTGCATTTTTGACATTTAGCATTGTGACATTTGTCATTTGACATCTTTGACATTTGCCATCTTGAAAATTGTCATTTTTGACATTTTTCATGATGACACTTTTCATTTTTGACATTTAGCATTGTGATATTTGTCATTTGACATCTTTGACATTTGCCATCTTGAAATTTGTTATTTTTGACATTTTTCATGGTGACACTTTTCATTTTTGACATTTAGCATTGTGACATTTTTCATTTGACATCTTTGACATTTGCCATCTTGAAATTTGTCATTTTTGACATTTAGCATTGTGACATTTGTCATTTGACATCTTGGACATATGCCATCTTGAAATTTGTCATTTTTGACATTTTTCATGGTAACACTTATTATTTTTGACATTTAGCATTGTGACATTTGTCAGTTTTGACATTTGCCATCTTGAAATTTGTCATTTTTGACATTTTTCATGGTGACACTTTTCATTTTTGACTTTTAGCATTGTGACATTTGTCATTTGACATCTTTGACATTTGCCATCTTTAAATTTGTTATTTTTGACATTTTTCATGGTGACACTTTTCATTTTTGACATTTAGCATTGTGACATTTGTCATTTGACATCTTTGACAGTTGCCATCTTGAAATTTGTCATTTTTGACATTTTTCATGGTGACACTTTTCATTTTTGACATTTAGCATTGTGACATTTGTCATTTGACATCTTTGACATTTGCCATTTTGAAATTTGTTATTTTTGACATTTTTCATGGTGACACTTTTCATTTTTGACATTTAGCATTGTGACATTTGTCATTTGACATCTTGAACATTTGCCATCTTGAAATTTGTCATTTTTGACATTTTTCATGGTGACACTTATCATTTTTGACATTTAGCATTGTGACATTTGTCAGTTTTGACATCTTTGACATTTGCCATCTTAAAATTTGTTATTTTTGACATTTTTTATGGTGACACTTTTCATTTTTGACATTTAGCATTGTGACATTTGTCATTTGACATCTTTGACATTTGCCATCTTGAAATTTGTCATTTTTGACATTTTTTATGGTGACACTTTTCATTTTTGACATTTAGCATTGTGACATTTGTCATTTGACATCTTTGACATTTGCCATCTTGAAATTTGTCATTTTTGACATTTAGCATTGTGACATTTGTCATTTGACATCTTTGACATTTGCCATCTTAAAATTTGTTATTTTTGACATTTTTCATGGTGACACTTTTCATTTTTGACATTTAGCATTGTGACATTTGTCATTTGACATCTTGGACATTTGCCATCTTGAAATTTGTCATTTTTGACATTTTTCATGGTGACACTTATCATTTTTGACATTTAGCATTATGACATTTGTCAGTTTTGACATTTGCCATCTTAAAATTTGTCAATTTTGACATTTTTCATGGTGACACTTTGCATTTTTGACATTTAGCATTGTGACATTTGTCATTTGACATCTTTGACATTTGCCATCTTGAAAATTGTCATTTTTGACATTTTTCATGATGACACTTTTCATTTTTGACATTTAGCATTGTGATATTTGTCATTTGACATCTTTGACATTTGCCATCTTGAAATTTGTTATTTTTGACATTTTTCATGGTGACACTTTTCATTTTTGACATTTAGCATTGTGACATTTTTCATTTGACATCTTTGACATTTGCCATCTTGAAATTTGTCATTTTTGACATTTAGCATTGTGACATTTGTCATTTGACATCTTGGACATATGCCATCTTGAAATTTGTCATTTTTGACATTTTTCATGGTGACACTTATTATTTTTGACATTTAGCATTGTGACATTTGTCAGTTTTGACATTTGCCATCTTGAAATTTGTCATTTTTGACATTTTTCATGGTGACACTTTTCATTTTTGACTTTTAGCATTGTGACATTTGTCATTTGACATCTTTGACATTTGCCATCTTTAAATTTGTTATTTTTGACATTTTTCATGGTGACACTTTTCATTTTTGACATTTAGCATTGTGACATTTGTCATTTGACATCTTTGACAGTTGCCATCTTGAAATTTGTCATTTTTGACATTTTTCATGGTGACACTTTTCATTTTTGACATTTAGCATTGTGACATTTGTCATTTGACATCTTTGACATTTGCCATTTTGAAATTTGTTATTTTTGACATTTTTCATGGTGACACTTTTCATTTTTGACATTTAGCATTGTGACATTTGTCATTTGACATCTTGAACATTTGCCATCTTGAAATTTGTCATTTTTGACATTTTTCATGGTGACACTTATCATTTTTGACATTTAGCATTGTGACATTTGTCAGTTTTGACATCTTTGACATTTGCCATCTTAAAATTTGTTATTTTTGACATTTTTTATGGTGACACTTTTCATTTTTGACATTTAGCATTGTGACATTTGTCATTTGACATCTTTGACATTTGCCATCTTGAAATTTGTCATTTTTGACATTTTTTATGGTGACACTTTTCATTTTTGACATTTAGCATTGTGACATTTGTCATTTGACATCTTTGACATTTGCCATCTTGAAATTTGTCATTTTTGACATTTAGCTTTGTGACATTTGTCATTTGACATCTTGGACATTTGCCATCTTGAAATTTGTTATTTTTGACATTTTTCATGGTGACACTTATCACTTTTGACATTTAGCATTGTGAAATTTGTCATTTGACATCTTTGACATTTGCCATCTTGAAATTTGTTATTTTTGTCATTTTTCTTGGTGACACTTTTCATTTTTGACATTTAGCTTTGTGACATTTGTCATTTGACATCTTTGACATTTGCCATCTTGAAATTTGTCATTTTTGACATTTAGCATTGTGAAATTTGTCATTTGACATCTTTGACATTTGCCATCTTGAAATTTGTTATTTTTGACATTTTTCTTGGTGACACTTTTCATTTTTGACATTTAGCATTGTGACATTTGTCATTTGACATCTTTGACATTTGCCATCTTGAAATTTGTTATTTTTGACATTTTTCATGGTGACACTTTTCATTTTTGACATTTAGCATTGTGACATTTGTCATTTGACATCTTGGACATTTGCCATCTTGAAATTTGTCATTTTTGACATTTTTCATGGTGACACTTATCATTTTTGACATTTAGCATTATGACATTTGTCAGTTTTGACATTTGCCATCTTAAAATTTGTCATTTTCGACATTTTTCATGGTGACACTTTTCATTTTTGACATTTAGCATTGTGACATTTGTCATTTAACATCTTTGACATTTGCCATCTTGAAATTTGTTATTTTTGACATTTTTCATGGTGACACTTTTCATTTTTGACATTTAGCATTGTGACATTTGTCATTTGACATCTTTGACATTTGCTATCTTGAAATTTGTCATTTTTGACATTTTTCATGATGACACTTTTCATTTTTGACATTTAGCATTGTGATATTTGTCATTTGACTTCTTTGACATTTGCCATCTTGAAATTTGTTATTTTTGACATTTTTCATGGTGACACTTTTCATTTTTGACATTTAGCATTGTGACATTTTTCATTTGACATCTTTGACATTTGCCATCTTGAAATTTGTCATTTTTGACATTTAGCATTGTGAAATTTGTCATTTGACATCTTTGACATTTGCCATCTTGAAATTTGTTATTTTTGTCATTTTTCTTGGTGAGACTTTTCATTTTTGACATTTAGCTTTGTGACATTTGTCATTTGACATCTTTGACATTTGCCATCTTGAAATTTGTCATTTTTGACATTTAGCATTGTGAAATTTGTCATTTGACATCTTTGACATTTGCCATCTTGAAATTTGTTATTTTTGACATTTTTCTTGGTGACACTTTTCATTTTTGACATTTAGCATTGTGACATTTGTCATTTGACATCTTTGACATTTGCCATCTTGAAATTTGTTATTTTTGACATTTTTCAGGGTGACACTTTTCATTTTTGACATTTAGCATTGTGACATTTGTCATTTGACATCTTGGACATTTGCCATCTTGAAATTTGTTATTTTTGACATTTTTCATGGTGACACTTTTCATTTTTGACATTTAGCATTGTGACATTTTTCATTTGACATCTTTGACATTTGCCATCTTGAAATTTGTCATTTTTGACATTTAGCATTGTGACATTTGTCATTTGACATCTTGGACATTTGCCATTTTGAAATTTGTCATTTTTGACATTTTTCATGGTGACACTTATTATTTTTGACATTTAGCATTGTGACATTTGTCAGTTTTGACTTTTGCCATCTTGAAATTTGTCATTTTTGACATTTTTCATGGTGACACTTTTCATTTTTGACTTTTAGCATTGTGACATTTGTCATTTGACATCTTTGACATTTGCCATCTTGAAATTTGTTATTTTTGACATTTTTCATGGTGACACTTTTCATTTTTGACATTTAGCATTGTGACATTTGTCATTTGACATCTTTAACATTTGCCATCTTGAAATTTGTCATTTTTGACATTTTTCATGGTGACACTTTTCATTTTTGACATTTAGCATTGTGACATTTGTCATTTGACATCTTTGACATTTGCCATCTTGAAATTTGTCATTTTTGACATTAAGCATTGTGACATTTGTCATTTGACATCGTGGACATTTGCCATCTTGAAATTTGTCATTTTTGACATTTTTAATGGTGACACTTATCATTTTTGACATTTAGCATTATGACATTTGTCAGTTTTGACATTTGCCATCTTAAAATTTGTCATTTTTGACATTTTTCATGGTGACACTTTTCATTTTTGACATTTAGCATTGTGACATTTGTCATTTGACATCTTTGACATTTGCCATCTTAAAATTTGTTATTTTTGACATTTTTCATGGTGACACTTTTCATTTTTGACATTTAGCATTGTGACATTTGTCATTTGACATCTTGGACATTTGCCATCTTGAAATTTGTCATTTTTGACATTTTTCATGGTGACACTTATCATTTTTGACATTTAGCATTATGACATTTGTCAGTTTTGACATTTGCCATCTTAAAATTTGTCATTTTTGACATTTTTCATGGTGACACTTTTCATTTTTGACATTTAGCATTGTGACATTTGTCATTTGACATCTTTGACATTTGCCATCTTGAAATTTGTTATTTTTGACATTTTTCATGGTGACACTTTTCATTTTTGACATTTAGCATTGTGACATTTGTCATTTGACATCTTTGACATTTGCCATCTTGAAATTTGTCATTTTTGACATTTTTCATGATGACACTTTTCATTTTTGACATTTAGCATTGTGATATTTGTCATTTGACATCTTTGACATTTGCCATCTTGAAATTTGTTATTTTTGACATTTTTCATGGTGACACTTTTCATTTTTGACATTTAGCATTGTGACATTTTTCATTTGACATCTTTGACATTTGCCATCTTGAAATTTGTCATTTTTGACATTAAGCATTGTGACATTTGTCATTTGACATCTTGGACATTTGCCATCTTGAAATTTGTCATTTTTGACATTTAGCATTGTGACATTTGTCATTTGACATCTTTGACATTTGCCATCTTGAAATTTGTTATTTTTGACATTTTTCATGGTGACACTTTTTATTTTTGACATTTAGCATTGTGACATTTGTCAGTTTTGAAATTTGCCATCTTGAAATTTGTCATTTTTGACATTTTTCATGGTGACACTTTTCATTTTTGACATTTAGCATTGTGACATTTGTCATTTGACATCTTGGACATTTGCCATCTTGAAATTTGTCATTTTTGACATTTTTCATGGTGACACTTTTTATTTTTGACATTTAGCATTGTGACATTTGTCAGTTTTGACATTTGCCATCTTGAAATTTGTCATTTTTGACATTTTTCATGGTGACACTTTTCATTTTTGACATTTAGCATTGTGACATTTGTCATTTGACATCTTTGACATTTGCCATTTTGAAATTTGTTATTTTTGACATTTTTCATGGTGACACTTTTCATTTTTGACATTTAGCATTGTGACATTTGTCATTTGACATCTTGAACATTTGCCATCTTGAAATTTGTCATTTTTGACATTTTTCATGGTGACACTTATCATTTTTGACATTTAGCATTGTGACATTTGTCAGTTTTGACATCTTTGACATTTGCCATCTTAAAATTTGTTATTTTTGACATTTTTTATGGTGACACTTTTCATTTTTGACATTTAGCATTGTGACATTTGTCATTTGACATCTTTGACATTTGCCATCTTGAAATTTGTCATTTTTGACATTTAGCATTGTGACATTTGTCATTTGACATCTTTGACATTTGCCATCTTGAAATTTGTTATTTTTGACATTTTTCATGGTGACACTTTTCATTTTTGACATTAAGCATTGTGACATTTGGCAGTTTTGACATTTGCCATCTTGAAATTTGTCATTTTTGACATTTTTCATGGTGACACTTTTCATTTTTGACATTTAGCATTGTGACATTTGTCATTTGACATCTTTGACATTTGCCATCTTGAAATTTGTTATTTTTGACATTTTTCATGGTGACACTTTTTATTTTTGACATTTAGCATTGTGACATTTGTCAGTTTTGACATTTGCCATCTTGAAATTTGTCATTTTTGACATTTTTCATGGTGACACTTTTCATTTTTGACATTTAGCATTGCGACATTTGTCATTTGACATCTTTGACATTTGCCATCTTGAAATTTGTCATTTTTAAAATTTTTCATTGTGACACTTTTCATTTTTGACATTTAGCATTGTGACATTTGTCATTTGACATCTTTGACATTTGCCATCTTGAAATTTGTTATTTTTGACATTTTTTTATGGTGACATTTTTTATTTTTGACATTTAGCATTGTGACATTTGTCATTTGACATCTTTGACATTTGCCATCTTGAAATTTGTCATTTTTGACATTTAGCATTGTGACACTTTTCATTTTTGACATTTAGCATTGTGACATTTGTCATTTGACATCTTAGACATTTGCTATCTTGAAATTTGTCATTTTTGACATTTTTCATGGTGACACTTTTCATTTTTGACATTTAGCATTGTGACATTTGTCATTTGACATCTTTGACATTTGCCATCTTGAAATTTGTCATTTTTGACATTTTTCATGGTGACACTTTTTATTTTTGACATTTAGCATTGTGACATTTGTCATTTGACATCTTTGACATTTGCCATCTTGAAATTTGTCATTTTTGACATTTTTCATGGTGACACTTTTCATTTTTGACATTTAGCATTGTGACATTTGTCATTTGACATCTTTGACATTTGCCATCTTGAAATTTGTCATTTAGCATTGTGACATTTGTCATTTGACATCTTTGATATTTGCCATCTTGAAATTTGTCATTTTTGACATTTTTCATGGTGACACTTTTTATTTTTGACATTTAGCATTGTGACATTTGTCATTTGACATCTTTGACATATGCCATCTTAAAATTTGTCATTTTTGACATTTTTCATGGTGACACTTTTTATTTTTGACATTTAGCATTGTGACATTTGTCATATTCGACATCTTTGACATTTGCCATCTTGAAATTTGTCATTTTTGACATTTTTCATGGTGACACTTTTCATTTTTGACATTTAGCATTGTGACATTTGTCATTTGACATCTTTGACATTTGCCATCTTGAAATTTGTCATTATTGACATTTTTCATGGGGACACTTTTCATTTTTGACATTTAGCATTGTGACATTTGTCATTTGACATCTTTGACATTTGCCATTTTAAAATTTGTCATTTTTGACATTTTTCATGGTGACACTTTTCATTTTTGACATTTAGCATTGTGACATTTGTCATTTGACATCTTTGACATTTGCCATCTTGAAATTTGTCATTTTTGACATTTTTCACGGTGACACTTTTTATTTTTGACATTTAGCATTGTGACATTTGTCATTTGACATCTTAGACATTTGCCATCTTGAAATTTGTCATTTTTGACACTTTTCATTTTTGACATTTAGCATTGTGACATTTGTCATTTGACATCTTTGACATTTGCCATCTTGAAATTTGTCATTTTTGACATTTTTCATGGTGACACTTTTCATTTTTGACCTTTAGCATTGTGACATTTGTCATTTGACATCTTGGACATTTGCCATCTTGAAATTTGTCATTTTTGACATTTTTCATGGTGACGCTTATCATTTTTGACATTTAGCATTGTGACATTTGTCAGTTTTGACATTTGCCATCTTGAAATTTGTCATTTTTAAAATTTTTCATGGTGACACTTTTCATTTTTGACACTTAGCATTGTGACATTTGTCATTTGACATCTTTGACATTTGCCATCTTGAAATTTGTCATTTTTGACATTTTTCATGGTGACACTTTTCATTTTTGACATTTAGCATTGTGACATTTGTCATTTGACATCTTTGACATTTGCCATCTTGAAATTTGTCATTTTTGACATTTTTCATGGTGACACTTTTCGTTTTTGACATTTAGCATTGTGACAGTTGTCATTTGACATCTTTGACATTTGCCATCTTGAAATTTGACATTTTTCATGGTGACACTTTTCATTTTTGACATGTAGCATTGTGACATTTGTCATTTGACATCTTTGACATTTGCCATCTTGAAATTTGTCATTTTTGACATTTTTCATGGTGACACTTTTTATTTTTGACATTTAGCATTGTGACATTTGTCATTTTACATCTTTGACATTTGCCATCTTGAAATTTGTTATTTTTGACATTTTTCATGGTGACACTTTTCATTTTTGACATTTAGCATTGTGACATTTGTCATTTGACATCTTTGATATTTGCCATCTTGAAATTTGTCATTTTTGACATTTTTCATGGTAACACTTTTCATTTTTGACATTTAGCATTGTGACATTTGTTATTTGACATCTTTGACATTTGCCATCTTGAAATTTGTCATTTTTGACATTTTATGGTGACACTTTTCATTTTTGACATTTAGCATTGTGACATTTGTCATTTGACATCTTTAACATTTGCCATCTTGAAATTTGTTATTTTTGACATTTTTCATGGTGACACTTTTCATTTTTGACATTCTTCATGGTGACACTTTTCATTTTTGACATTTAGCATTGTGACATTTGTCATTTGACATCTTTGACATTTGCCATCTTGAAATTTGTCATTTTTGACATTTAGCATTGTGACATTTGTCATTTGACATCTTGGACATTTGCCATCTTGAAATTTGTCATTTTTGACATTTTTCATGGTGACACTTTTCATTTTTGACACTTAGCATTGTGACATTTGTCATTTGACATCTTTGACATTTGCTATCTTGAAATTTGTCATTTTTGACATTTTTCATGGTGACACTTTTCATTTTTGACATTTAGCATTGTGACATTTGTCATTTGACATCTTTGACATTTGCCATCTTGAAATTTGTCATTTTTGACATTTTTCATGGTGACACTTTTCATTTTTGACATTTAGCATTGTGACATTTGTCATTTGACATCTTTGACATTTGCCATCTTAAAATTTGACATTTTTCATGGTGATACTTTTCATTTTTGACATTTAGCATTGTGACATTTGTCATTTGACATCTTTGACATTTGCCATCTTGAAATTTGTCATTTTTGACATTTTTCATGGTGACACTTTTCATTTTTGACATTTAGCATTGTGACATTTGTCATTTGACATCTTTGACATTTGCCATCTTGAAATTTGTTATTTTTGACATTTTTCATGGTGACACTTTTCATTTTTGACATTTAGCATTGTGACATTTGTCATTTGACATCTTTGATATTTGCCATCTTGAAATTTGTCATTTTTGACATTTTTCATGGTGACACTTTTCATTTTTGACATTTAGCATTGTGACATTTGTCATTTGACATCTTTGACATTTGCCATCTTGAAATTTGTCATTTTTGACATTTTATGGTGACACTTTTCATTTTTGACATTTAGCATTGTGACATTTGTCATTTGACATCTTTGACATTTGCCATCTTGAAATTTGTTATTTTTGACATTTTTCATGGTGACACTTTTCATTTTTGACATTCTTCATGGTGACACTTTTCATTTTTGACATTTAGCATTGTGACATTTGTCATTTGACATCTTTGACATTTGCCATCTTGAAATTTGTCATTTTTGACATTTAGCATTGTGACATTTGTCATTTGACATCTTGGACATTTGCCATCTTGAAATTTGTCATTTTTGACATTTTTCATGGTGACACTTTTCATTTTTGACACTTAGCATTGTGACATTTGTCATTTGACATCTTTGACATTTGCTATCTTGAAATTTGTCATTTTTGACATTTTTCATGGTGACACTTTTCATTTTTGACATTTATCATTGTGACATTTGTCATTTGACATCTTTGACATTTGCCATCTTGAAATTTGTCATTTTTGACATTTTTCATGGTGACACTTTTCATTTTTGATATTTAGCATTGTGACATTTGTCATTTGACATCTTTGACATTTGCCATCTTAAAATTTGACATTTTTCATGGTGACACTTTTCATTTTTGACATTTAGCATTGTGACATTTGTCATTTGACATCTTTGACATTTGCCATCTTGAAATTTGTCATTTTTGACATTTTTCATGGTGACACTTTTCATTTTTGACATTTAGCATTGTGACATTTGTCATTTGACATCTTTGACATTTGCTATCTTGAAATTTGTCATTTTTGACATTTAGCATTGTGACATTTGTCATTTGACATCTTTGACATTTGCCATCTTGAAATTTGTTATTTTTGACATTTTTCATGGTGACACTTTTCATTTTTGACATTTAGCATTGTGACATTTGTCAGTTTTGACATTTGCCATCTTGAAATTTGTAATTTTTGACATTTTTCATAGTAACACTTTTCATTTTTGACATTTAGCATTGTGACATTTGTCATTTGACATCTTTGACATTTGCCATCTTGAAATTTGTTATTGTTGACATTTTTCATGGTGACACTTTTCATTTTTGACATTTAGCATTGTGACATTTGTCATTTGACATCTTTGACATTTGCCATCTTAAAATTTGTCATTTTTGACATTTTTCATGTTGACACTTTTTATTTTTGACACTTAGCATTGTGACATTTGTCATTTGACATCTTTGACATTTGCCATCTTGAAATTTGTCATTTTTGACATTTTTCATGGTGACACTTTTCATTTTTGACATTTAGCATTGTGACATTTGTCATTTGACATCTTTGACATTTGCCATCTTGAAATTTGTCATTTTTGACATTTTTCATGGTGACACTTATCATTTTTGACATTTAGCATTGTGACATTTGTCATTTGACATCTTTGACATTTGCCATCTTGAAATTTGTTATTTTTAACATTTTTCATGGTGACACTTTTCATTTTTGACATTTAGCATTGTGACATTTGTCATTTGACATCTTTGACATTTGCCATCTTGAAATTTGTCATTTTTGACATTTTTCATGGTGACACTTTTCATTTTTGACATTTAGCATTGTGACATTTGTCATTTGACATCTTTGACATTTGCCATCTTGAAATTTGTCATTTTTGACATTTTTCATGGTGACACTTTTCATTTTTGACATTTAGCATTGTGACATTTGTCATTTGACATTTGCCATCTTGAAATTTGTTATTTTTGACATTTTTCTTGGTGACACTTTTCATTTTTGACATTTAGCATTGTGACATTTGTCATTTGACATCTTTGACATTTGCCATCTTGAAATTTGTCATTTTTGACATTTTTCCTTGTGACACTTTTCATTTTTGACATTTAGCATTGTGACATTTGTCATTTGACATCTTTGACATTTGCCATCTTGAAATTTGTCATTTTTGACATTTTTAATGGTGACACTTTTCATTTTTGACATTTAGCATTGTGACATTTGTCATTTGACATCTTTGACATTTGCCATCTTGAAATTTGTTATTTTTGACATTTTTCATGGTGACACTTTTTATTTTTGACATTTAGCATTGTGACATTTGTCAGTTTTGACATTTGCTATCTTGAAATTTGTCATTTTTGACATTTTTCATGGTGACACTTTTCATTTTTGACATTTAGCATTGTGACATTTGTCATTTGACATCTTTGACATTTGCCATCTTGAAATTTGTCATTTTTAAAATTTTTCATTGTGACACTTTTCATTTTTGACATTTAGCATTGTGACATTTGTCATTTGACATCTTTGACATTTGCCATCTTGAAATTTGTTATTTTTGACATTTTTCATGGTGACACTTTTCATTTTTGACATTTAGCATTGTGACATTTGTCATTTGACATCTTTGATATTTGCCATCTTGAAATTTGTCATTTTTGACATTTTTCATGGTAACACTTTTCATTTTTGACATTTAGCATTGTGACATTTGTTATTTGACATCTTTGACATTTGCCATCTTGAAATTTGTCATTTTTGACATTTTATGGTGATACTTTTCATTTTTGACATTTAGCATTGTGACATTTGTCATTTGACATCTTTAACATTTGCCATCTTGAAATTTGTTATTTTTGACATTTTTCATGGTGACACTTTTCATTTTTGACATTCTTCATGGTGACACTTTTCATTTTTGACATTTAGCATTGTGACATTTGTCATTTGACATCTTTGACATTTGCCATCTTGAAATTTGTCATTTTTGACATTTAGCATTGTGACATTTGTCATTTGACATCTTGGACATTTGCCATCTTGAAATTTGTCATTTTTGACATTTTTCATGGTGACACTTTTCATTTTTGACACTTAGCATTGTGACATTTGTCATTTGACATCTTTGACATTTGCTATCTTGAAATTTGTCATTTTTGACATTTTTCATGGTGACACTTTTCATTTTTGACATTTAGCATTGTGACATTTGTCATTTGACATCTTTGACATTTGCCATCTTGAAATTTGTCATTTTTGACATTTTTCATGGTGACACTTTTCATTTTTGACATTTAGCATTGTGACATTTGTCATTTGACATCTTTGACATTTGCCATCTTAAAATTTGACATTTTTCATGGTGATACTTTTCATTTTTGACATTTAGCATTGTGACATTTGTCATTTGACATCTTTGACATTTGCCATCTTGAAATTTGTCATTTTTGACATTTTTCATGGTGACACTTTTCATTTTTGACATTTAGCATTGTGACATTTGTCATTTGACATCTTTGACATTTGCCATCTTGAAATTTGTTATTTTTGACATTTTTCATGGTGACACTTTTCATTTTTGACATTTAGCATTGTGACATTTGTCATTTGACATCTTTGATATTTGCCATCTTGAAATTTGTCATTTTTGACATTTTTCATGGTGACACTTTTCATTTTTGACATTTAGCATTGTGACATTTGTCATTTGACATCTTTGACATTTGCCATCTTGAAATTTGTCATTTTTGACATTTTATGGTGACACTTTTCATTTTTGACATTTAGCATTGTGACATTTGTCATTTGACATCTTTGACATTTGCCATCTTGAAATTTGTTATTTTTGACATTTTTCATGGTGACACTTTTCATTTTTGACATTCTTCATGGTGACACTTTTCATTTTTGACATTTAGCATTGTGACATTTGTCATTTGACATCTTTGACATTTGCCATCTTGAAATTTGTCATTTTTGACATTTAGCATTGTGACATTTGTCATTTGACATCTTGGACATTTGCCATCTTGAAATTTGTCATTTTTGACATTTTTCATGGTGACACTTTTCATTTTTGACACTTAGCATTGTGACATTTGTCATTTGACATCTTTGACATTTGCTATCTTGAAATTTGTCATTTTTGACATTTTTCATGGTGACACTTTTCATTTTTGACATTTATCATTGTGACATTTGTCATTTGACATCTTTGACATTTGCCATCTTGAAATTTGTCATTTTTGACATTTTTCATGGTGACACTTTTCATTTTTGATATTTAGCATTGTGACATTTGTCATTTGACATCTTTGACATTTGCCATCTTAAAATTTGACATTTTTCATGGTGACACTTTTCATTTTTGACATTTAGCATTGTGACATTTGTCATTTGACATCTTTGACATTTGCCATCTTGAAATTTGTCATTTTTGACATTTTTCATGGTGACACTTTTCATTTTTGACATTTAGCATTGTGACATTTGTCATTTGACATCTTTGACATTTGCTATCTTGAAATTTGTCATTTTTGACATTTAGCATTGTGACATTTGTCATTTGACATCTTTGACATTTGCCATCTTGAAATTTGTTATTTTTGACATTTTTCATGGTGACACTTTTCATTTTTGACATTTAGCATTGTGACATTTGTCAGTTTTGACATTTGCCATCTTGAAATTTGTAATTTTTGACATTTTTCATAGTAACACTTTTCATTTTTGACATTTAGCATTGTGACATTTGTCATTTGACATCTTTGACATTTGCCATCTTGAAATTTGTTATTGTTGACATTTTTCATGGTGACACTTTTCATTTTTGACATTTAGCATTGTGACATTTGTCATTTGACATCTTTGACATTTGCCATCTTAAAATTTGTCATTTTTGACATTTTTCATGTTGACACTTTTTATTTTTGACACTTAGCATTGTGACATTTGTCATTTGACATCTTTGACATTTGCCATCTTGAAATTTGTCATTTTTGACATTTTTCATGGTGACACTTTTCATTTTTGACATTTAGCATTGTGACATTTGTCATTTGACATCTTTGACATTTGCCATCTTGAAATTTGTTATTTTTGACATTTTTCATGGTGACACTTTTTATTTTTGACATTTAGCATTGTGACATTTGTCAGTTTTGACATTTGCCATCTTGAAATTTGTCATTTTTGACATTTTTCATGGTGACACTTTTCATTTTTGACATTTAGCATTGTGACATTTGTCATTTGACATCTTTGACATTTGCCATCTTGAAATTTGTCATTTTTAAAATTTTTCATTGTGACACTTTTCATTTTTGACATTTAGCATTGTGACATTTGTCATTTGACATCTTTGACATTTGCCATCTTGAAATTTGTTATTTTTGACATTTTTTATGGTGACACTTTTTATTTTTGACATTTAGCATTGTGACATTTGTCATTTGACATCTTAGACATTTGCCATCTTGAAATTTGCCATTTTTGACACTTTTCATTTTTGACATTTAGCATTGTGACATTTGTCATTTGTCATTTGACATCTTTGACATTTGCCATCTTGAAATTTGTCATTTTTGACATTTTTCATGGTGACACTTTTCATTTTTGACATTTAGCATTGTGACATTTGTCATTTGACATATTAGACATTTGCCATCTTGAAATTTGTCATTTTTGACACTTTTCATTTTTGACATTTAGCATTGTGACATTTGTCATTTGACATCTCTGACATTTGCCATCTTGAAATTTGTCATTTTTGACATTTTTCATGGTGACACTTTTCATTTTTGACATTTAGCATTGTGACATTTGTCATTTGACATCTTGGACATTTGCCATCTTGAAATTTGTCATTTTTGACATTTTTCATGGTGACACTTTTCATTTTGGACATTTAGCATTGTGACATTTGTCATTTGACATCTTTGATATTTGCCATCTTGAAATTTGTCATTTTTGACATTTTTCATGGTGACACTTTACATTTTTGACATTTAGCATTGTGACATTTGTCATTTGACATCTTAGACATTTGCCATCTTGAAATTTGTCATTTTTGACACTTTTCATTTTTGACATTTAGCATTGTGACATTTGTCATTTGACATCTTTGACATTTGCCATCTTGAAATTTGTCATTTTTGATATTTTTCATGGTGACACTTTTCATTTTTGACATTTAGCATTGTGACATTTGTCATTTGACATATTAGACATTTGCCATCTTGAAATTTGTCATTTTTGACACTTTTCATTTTTGACATTTAGCATTGTGACATTTGTCATTTGACATCTTTGACATTTGCCATCATGAAATTTGTCATTTTTGACACTTTTCATTTTTGACATTTAGCATTGTGACATTTGTCATTTGACATCTTGGACATTTGCCATCTTGAAATTTGTCATTTTTGACATTTTTCATGGTGACACTTTTCATTTTTTACATTTAGCATTGTGACATTTGTCATTTGACATCTTTGACATTTGCCATCTTGAAATTTGTCATTTTTGACATTTAGCATTGTGACATTTGTCATTTGACATCTTTGACATTTGCCATCTTAAAATTTGTTATTTTTGACATTTTTCATGGTGACACTTTTTATTTTTGACATTTAGCATTGTGACATTTGTCAGTTTTGAAATTTGCCATCTTGAAATTTGTCATTTTTGACATTTTTCATGGTGACACTTTTCATTTTTGACATTTAGCATTGTGACATTTGTCATTTGACATCTTGGACATTTGCCATCTTGAAATTTGTCATTTTTGACATTTTTCATGGTGACACTTTTTATTTTTGACATTTAGCATTGTGACATTTGTCAGTTTTGACATTTGCCATCTTGAAATTTGTCATTTTTGACATTTTTCATGGTGACACTTTTTATTTTTGACATTTAGCATTGTGACATTTGTCATTTGACATCTTTGACATTTGCCATCTTGAAATTTGTCATTTTTGACATTTTTCATGGTGACAATTTTCATTTTTGACATTTAGCATTGTGACATTTGTCATTTGACATCTTGGACATTTGCCATCTTGAAATTTGTCATTTTTGACATTTTTCATGGTGACACTTATCATTTTTGACATTTAGCATTATGACATTGGTCAGTTTTGACATTTGCCATCTTAAAATTTGTCATTTTTGACATTTTTCATGGTGACACTTTTCATTTTTGACATTTAGCATTGTGACATTTGTCATTTGACATCTTGGACATTTGCCATCTTGAAATTTGTCATTTTTGACATTTTTCATGGTGACACTTATCATTTTTGACATTTAGCATTATGACATTTGTCAGTTTTGACATTTGCCATCTTAAAATTTGTCATTTTTGACATTTTTCATGGTGACACTTTTCATTTTTGACATTTAGCATTGTGACATTTGTCATTTGACATCTTTGACATTTGCCATCTTGAAATTTGTTATTTTTGACATTTTTCATGGTGACACTTTTCATTTTTGACATTTAGCATTGTGACATTTGTCATTTGACATCTTTGACATTTGCCATCTTGAAATTTGTCATTTTTGACATTTTTCATGATGACACTTTTCATTTTTGACATTTAGCATTGTGATATTTGTCATTTGACATCTTTGACATTTGCCATCTTGAAATTTGTTATTTTTGACATTTTTCATGGTGACACTTTTCATTTTTGACATTGAGCATTGTGACATTTTTCATTTGACATCTTTGACATTTGCCATCTTGAAATTTGTCATTTTTGACATTTAGCATTGTGACATTTGTCATTTGACATCTTGGACATTTGCCATCTTGAAATTTGTCATTTTTGACATTTTTCATGGTGACACTTATTATTTTTGACATTTAGCATTGTGACATTTGTCAGTTTTGACATTTGCCATCTTGAAATTTGTCATTTTTGACATTTTTCTTGGTGACACTTTTCATTTTTGACTTTTAGCATTGTGACATTTGTCATTTGACATCTTTGACATTTGCCATCTTTCAATTTGTTATTTTTGACATTTTTCATGGTGACACTTTTCATTTTTGACATTTAGCATTGTGACATTTGTCAGTTTTGACATTTGCCATCTTAAAATTTGTCATTTTTGACATTTTTCATGGTGACACTTTTCATTTTTGACATTTAGCATTGTGACATTTGTCATTTGACATCTTTGACATTTGCCATCTTGAAATTTGTTATTTTTGACATTTTTCATGGTGACACTTTTCATTTTTGACATTTAGCATTGTGACATTTGTCATTTGACA
Organism: Altica lythri; assembly: GCA_964028335.1. Lineage (NCBI taxonomy): Eukaryota > Metazoa > Arthropoda > Insecta > Coleoptera > Chrysomelidae > Altica > Altica lythri. Next base: position 6,677,310 of record OZ034800.1, on the reverse strand, counting down.
TCTTTGACATTTGCCATCTTGAAATTTGTCATTTTTGACATTTTTCATGATGACACTTTTCATTTTTGACATTTAGCATTGTGATATTTGTCATTTGACATCTTTGACATTTGCCATCTTGAAATTTGTTATTTTTGACATTTTTCATGGTGACACTTTTCATTTTTGACATTGAGCATTGTGACATTTTTCATTTGACATCTTTGACATTTGCCATCTTGAAATTTGTCATTTTTGACATTTAGCATTGTGACATTTGTCATTTGACATCTTGGACATTTGCCATCTTGAAATTTGTCATTTTTGACATTTTTCATGGTGACACTTATTATTTTTGACATTTAGCATTGTGACATTTGTCAGTTTTGACATTTGCCATCTTGAAATTTGTCATTTTTGACATTTTTCTTGGTGACACTTTTCATTTTTGACTTTTAGCATTGTGACATTTGTCATTTGACATCTTTGACATTTGCCATCTTTCAATTTGTTATTTTTGACATTTTTTATGGTGACACTTTTCATTTTTGACATTTAGCATTGTGACATTTGTCATTTGACATCTTTGACAGTTGCCATCTTGAAATTTGTCATTTTTGACATTTTTCATGGTGACACTTTTCATTTTTGACATTTAGCATTGTGACATTTGTCATTTGACATCTTTGACATTTGCCATTTTGAAATTTGTTATTTTTGACATTTTTCATGGTGACACTTTTCATTTTTGACATTTAGCATTGTGACATTTGTCATTTGACATCTTGAACATTTGCCATCTTGAAATTTGTCATTTTTGACATTTTTCATGGTGACACTTATCATTTTTGACATTTAGCATTGTGACATTTGTCAGTTTTGACATCTTTGACATTTGCCATCTTAAAATTTGTTATTTTTGACATTTTTTATGGTGACACTTTTCATTTTTGACATTTAGCATTGTGACATTTGTCATTTGACATCTTTGACATTTGCCATCTTGAAATTTGTCATTTTTGACATTTTTTATGGTGACACTTTTCATTTTTGACATTTAGCATTGTGACATTTGTCATTTGACATCTTTGACATTTGCCATCTTGAAATTTGTCATTTTTGACATTTTTCATGGTGGCACTTATCATTTTTGACATTTAGCATTGTGACATTTGTCAGTTTTGACATCTTTGACATTTGCCATCTTAAAATTTGTTATTTTTGACATTTTTTATGGTGACACTTTTCATTTTTGACATTTAGCATTGTGACATTTGTCATTTGACATCTTTGACATTTGCCATCTTAAAATTTGTCATTTTTGACATTTAGCATTGTGACATTTGTCATTTGACATCTTTGACATTTTCCATCTTGAAATTTGTTATTTTTGACATTTTTCATGGTGACACTTTTCATTTTTGACATTAAGCATTGTGACATTTGGCAGGTTTGACATTTGCCATCTTGAAATTTGTCATTTTAGACATTTTTCATGGTGACACTTTTCATTTTTGACATTTAGCATTGTGACATTTGTCATTTGACATCTTTGACATTTGCCATCTTGAAATTTGATTTTTTTGACATCTTTCATGGTGACACTTTTTATTTTTGACATTTAGCATTGTGACATTTGTCAGTTTTGACATTTGCCATCTTGAAATTTGTCATTTTTGACATTTTTCATGGTGACACTTTTCATTTTTGACATTTAGCATTGTGACATTTGTCATTTGACATCTTTGACATTTGCCATCTTGAAATTTGTCATTTTTAAAATTTTTCATTGTGACACTTTTCATTTTTGACATTTAGCATTGTGACATTTGTCATTTGACATCTTTGACATTTGCCATCTTGAAATTTGTTATTTTTGACATTTTTTATGGTGACACTTTTTATTTTTGACATTTAGCATTGTGACATTTGTCATTTGACATCTTAGACATTTGCCATCTTGAAATTTGCCATTTTTGACACTTTTCATTTTTGACATTTAGCATTGTGACATTTGTCATTTGTCATTTGACATCTTTGACATTTGCCATCTTGAAATTTGTCATTTTTGACATTTTTTATGGTGACACTTTTCATTTTTGACATTTAGCATTGTGACATTTGTCATTTGACATATTAGACATTTGCCATCTTGAAATTTGTCATTTTTGACACTTTTCATTTTTGACATTTAGCATTGTGACATTTGTCATTTGACATCTTTGACATTTGCCATCTTGAAATTTGTCATTTTTGACATTTTTCATGGTGACACTTTTCATTTTTGACATTTAGCATTGTGACATTTGTCATTTGACATCTTGGACATTTGCCATCTTGAAATTTGTCATTTTTGACATTTTTCATGGTGACACTTTTCATTTTTGACATTTAGCATTGTGACATTTGTCATTTGACATCTTTGATATTTGTCATCTTGAAATTTGTCATTTTTGACATTTTTCATGGTGACACTTTTCATTTTTGACATTTAGCATTGTGACATTTGTCATTTGACATCTTAGACATTTGCCATCTTGAAATTTGTCATTTTTGACACTTTTCATTTTTGACATTTAGCATTGTGACATTTGTCATTTGACATCTTGGACATTTGCCATCTTGAAATTTGTCATTTTTGACATTTTTCATGGTGACACTTTTCATTTTTGACATTTAGCATTGTGACATTTGTCATTTGACATATTAGACATTTGCCATCTTGAAATTTGTCATTTTTGACACTTTTCATTTTTGACATTTAGCATTGTGACATTTGTCATTTGACATCTTTGACATTTGCCATCTTGAAATTTGTCATTTTTGACATTTTTCATGGTGACACTTTTCATTTTTGACATTTAGCATTGTGACATTTGTCATTTGACATCTTGGACATTTGCCATCTTGAAATTTGTCATTTTTGACATTTTTCATGGTGACACTTTTCATTTTTGACTTTAGCATTGTGACATTTGTCATTTGACATTTTGAACATTTGCCATCTTGAAATTTGTCATTTTTGACATTTTTTATGGTGACACTTATCATTTTTGACATTTAGCATTGTGACATTTGTCAGTTTTGACATCTTTGACATTTGCCATCTTAAAATTTGTTATTTTTGACATTTTTTATGGTGACACTTTTCCTTTTGACATTTAGCATTGTGACATTTGTCATTTGACATCTTTGACATTTGCCATCTTGAAATTTGTCATTTTTGACATTTTTTATGGTGACACTTTTCATTTTTGACATTTAGCATTGTGACATTTGTCATTTGACATCTTTGACATTTGCCATCTTGAAATTTGTCATTTTTGACATTTTTCATGGTGGCACTTATCATTTTTGACATTTAGCATTGTGACATTTGTCAGTTTTGACATCTTTGACATTTGCCATCTTAAAATTTGTTATTTTTGACATTTTTTATGGTGACACTTTTCATTTTTGACATTTAGCATTGTGACATTTGTCATTTGACATCTTTGACATTTGCCATCTTAAAATTTGTCATTTTTGACATTTAGCATTGTGACATTTGTCATTTGACATCTTTGACATTTTCCATCTTGAAATTTGTTATTTTTGACATTTTTCATGGTGACACTTTTCATTTCTGACATTAAGCATTGTGACATTTGGCAGGTTTGACATTTGCCATCTTGAAATTTGTCATTTTAGACATTTTTCATGGTGACACTTTTCATTTTTGACATTTAGCATTGTGACATTTGTCATTTGACATCTTTGACATTTGCCATCTTGAAATTTGATTTTTTTGACATCTTTCATGGTGACACTTTTTATTTTTGACATTTAGCATTGTGACATTTGTCAGTTTTGACATTTGCCATCTTGAAATTTGTCATTTTTGACATTTTTCATGGTGACACTTTTCATTTTTGACATTTAGCATTGTGACATTTGTCATTTGACATCTTTGATATTTGTCATCTTGAAATTTGTCATTTTTGACATTTTTCATGGTGACACTTTTCATTTTTGACATTTAGCATTGTGACATTTGTCATTTGACATCTTAGACATTTGCCATCTTGAAATTTGTTATTTTTGACACTTTTCATTTTTGACATTTAGCATTGTGACATTTGTCATTTGACATCTTTGACATTTGCCATCTTGAAATTTGTCATTTTTGACATTTTTCATGGTGACACTTTTCATTTTTGACATTTAGCATTGTGACATTTGTCATTTGACATATTAGACATTTGCCATCTTGAAATTTGTCATTTTTGACACTTTTCATTTTTGACATTTAGCATTGTGACATTTGTCATTTGACATCTTTGACATTTGCCATCTTGAAATTTGTCATTTTTGACATTTTTCATGGTGACACTTTTCATTTTTGACATTTAGCATTGTGACATTTGTCATTTGACATCTTGGACATTTGCCATCTTGAAATTTGTCATTTTTGACATTTTTCATGGTGACACTTTTCATTTTTGACATTTAGCATTGTGACATTTGTCATTTGACATCTTGAACATTTGCCATCTTGAAATTTGTCATTTTTGACATTTTTTATGGTGACACTTATCATTTTTGACATTTAGCATTGTGACATTTGTCAGTTTTGACATCTTTGACATTTGCCATCTTAAAATTTGTTATTTTTGACATTTTTTATGGTGACACTTTTCATTTTTGACATTTAGCATTGTGACATTTGTCATTTGACATCTTTGACATTTGCCATCTTGAAATTTGTCATTTTTGACATTTTTTATGGTGACACTTTTCATTTTTGACATTTAGCATTGTGACATTTGTCATTTGACATCTTTGACATTTGCCATCTTGAAATTTGTCATTTTTGACATTTTTCATGGTGGCACTTATCATTTTTGACATTTAGCATTGTGACATTTGTCAGTTTTGACATCTTTGACATTTGCCATCTTAAAATTTGTTATTTTTGACATTTTTTATGGTGACACTTTTCATTTTTGACATTTAGCATTGTGACATTTGTCATTTGACATCTTTGACATTTGCCATCTTAAAATTTGTCATTTTTGACATTTAGCATTGTGACATTTGTCATTTGACATCTTTGACATTTTCCATCTTGAAATTTGTTATTTTTGACATTTTTCATGGTGACACTTTTCATTTTTGACATTAAGCATTGTGACATTTGGCAGGTTTGACATTTGCCATCTTGAAATTTGTCATTTTAGACATTTTTCATGGTGACACTTTTCATTTTTGACATTTAGCATTGTGACATTTGTCATTTGACATCTTTGACATTTGCCATCTTGAAATTTGATTTTTTTGACATCTTTCATGGTGACACTTTTTATTTTTGACATTTAGCATTGTGACATTTGTCAGTTTTGACATTTGCCATCTTGAAATTTGTCATTTTTGACATTTTTCATGGTGACACTTTTCATTTTTGACATTTAGCATTGTGACATTTGTCATTTGACATCTTTGACATTTGCCATCTTGAAATTTGTCATTTTTAAAATTTTTCATTGTGACACTTTTCATTTTTGACATTTAGCATTGTGACATTTGTCATTTGACATCTTTGACATTTGCCATCTTGAAATTTGTTATTTTTGACATTTTTTATGGTGACACTTTTTATTTTTGACATTTAGCATTGTGACATTTGTCATTTGACATCTTAGACATTTGCCATCTTGAAATTTGCCATTTTTGACACTTTTCATTTTTGACATTTAGCATTGTGACATTTGTCATTTGTCATTTGACATCTTTGACATTTGCCATCTTGAAATTTGTCATTTTTGACATTTTTCATGGTGACACTTTTCATTTTTGACATTTAGCATTGTGACATTTGTCATTTGACATATTAGACATTTGCCATCTTGAAATTTGTCATTTTTGACACTTTTCATTTTTGACATGTAGCATTGTGACATTTGTCATTTGACATCTTTGACATTTGCCATCTTGAAATTTGTCATTTTTGACATTTTTCATGGTGACACTTTTCATTTTTGACATTTAGCATTGTGACATTTGTCATTTGACATCTTGGACATTTGCCATCTTGAAATTTGTCATTTTTGACATTTTTCATGGTGACACTTTTCATTTTTGACATTTAGCATTGTGACATTTGTCATTTGACATCTTTGATATTTGCCATCTTGAAATTTGTCATTTTTGACATTTTTCATGGTGACACTTTTCATTTTTGACATTTAGCATTGTGACATTTGTCATTTGACATCTTAGACATTTGCCATCTTGAAATTTGTCATTTTTGACACTTTTCATTTTTGACATTTAGCATTGTGACATTTGTCATTTGACATCTTTGACATTTGCCATCTTGAAATTTGTCATTTTTGACATTTTTCATGGTGACACTTTTCATTTTTGACATTTAGCATTGTGACATTTGTCATTTGACATATTAGACATTTGCCATCTTGAAATTTGTCATTTTTGACACTTTTCATTTTTGACATTTAGCATTGTGACATTTGTCATTTGACATCTTTGACATTTGCCATCTTGAAATTTGTCATTTTTGACATTTTTCATGGTGACACTTTTCATTTTTGACATTTAGCATTGTGACATTTGTCATTTGACATCTTGGACATTTGCCATCTTGAAATTTGTCATTTTTGACATTTTTCATGGTGACACTTATCATTTTTGACATTTAGCATTGTGACATTTGTCAGTTTTGACATTTGCCATCTTGAAATTTGTCATTTTTGACATTTTTCATGGTGACACTTTTCATTTTTGACATTTAGCATTGTGACATTTGCCATCTTGAAATTTGTCATTTTTGACATTTTTCATGGTGACACTTTTCATTTTTTACATTTAGCATTGTGACATTTGTCATTTGACATCTTTGACATTTGCCATCTTGAAATTTGTCATTTTTGACATTTAGCATTGTGACATTTGTCATTTGACATCTTTGACATTTGCCATCTTGAAATTTGTTATTTTTGACATTTTTCATGGTGACACTTTTTATTTTTGACATTTAGCATTGTGACATTTGTCAGTTTTGAAATTTGCCATCTTGAAATTTGTCATTTTTGACATTTTTCATGGTGACACTTTTCATTTTTGACATTTAGCATTGTGACATATGTCATTTGACATCTTGGACATTTGCCATCTTGAAATTTGTCATTTTTGACATTTTTCATGGTGACACTATTTATTTTTGACATTTAGCATTGTGACATTTGTCAGTTTTGACATTTGCCATCTTGAAATTTGTCATTTTTGACATTTTTCATGGTGACACTTTTTATTTTTGACATTTAGCATTGTGACATTTGTCATTTGACATCTTTGACATTTGCCATCTTGAAATTTGTCATTTTTGACATTTTTCATGGTGACAATTTTCATTTTTGACATTTAGCATTGTGACATTTGTCATTTGACATCTTGGACATTTGCCATCTTGAAATTTGTCATCTTTGACATTTTTCATGGTGACACTTATCATTTTTGACATTTAGCATTATGACATTTGTCAGTTTTGACATTTGCCATCTTAAAATTTGTCATTTTTGACATTTTTCATGGTGACACTTTTCATTTTTGACATTTAGCATTGTGACATTTGTCATTTGACATCTTGGACATTTGCCATCTTGAAATTTGTCATTTTTGACATTTTTCATGGAGATACTTATCATTTTTGACATTTAGCATTATGACATTTGTCAGTTTTGACATTTGCCATCTTAAAATTTGTCATTTTTGACATTTTTCATGGTGACACTTTTCATTTTTGACATTTAGCATTGTGACATTTGTCATTTGACATCTTTGACATTTGCCATCTTGAAATTTGTTATTTTTGACATTTTTCATGGTGACACTTTTCATTTTTGACATTTAGCATTGTGACATTTGTCATTTGACATCTTTGACATTTGCCATCTTGAAATTTGTCATTTTTGACATTTTTCATGATGACACTTTTCATTTTTGACATTTAGCATTGTGATATTTGTCATTTGACATCTTTGACATTTGCCATCTTGAAATTTGTTATTTTTGACATTTTTCATGGTGACACTTTTCATTTTTGACATTTAGCATTGTGACATTTTTCATTTGACATCTTTGACATTTGCCATCTTGAAATTTGTCATTTTTGACATTTAGCATTGTGACATTTGTCATTTGACATCTTGGACATTTGCCATCTTGAAATTTGTCATTTTTGACATTTTTCATGGTGACACTTATTATTTTTGACATTTTGCATTGTGACATTTGTCAGTTTTGACATTTGCCATCTTGAAATTTGTCATTTTTGACATTTTTCATGGTGACACTTTTCATTTTTGACTTTTAGCATTGTGACATTTGTCATTTGACATCTTTGACATTTGCCATCTTTAAATTTGTTATTTTTGACATTTTTCATGGTGACACTTGTCATTTTTGACATTTAGCATTGTGACATTTGTCATTTGACATCTTTGACAGTTGCCATCTTGAAATTTGTCATTTTTGACATTTTTCATGGTGACACTTTTCATTTTTGACATTTAGCATTGTGACATTTGTCATTTGACATCTTTAACATTTGCCATTTTGAAATTTGTTATTTTTGACATTTTTCATGGTGACACTTTTCATTTTTGACATTTAGCATTGTGACATTTGTCATTTGACATCTTGAACATTTGCCATCTTGAAATTTGTCATTTTTGACATTTTTCATGGTGACACTTATCATTTTTGACATTTAGCATTGTGACATTTGTCAGTTTTGACATCTTTGACATTTGCCATCTTAAAATTTGTTATTTTTGACATTTTTTATGGTGACACTTTTCATTTTTGACATTTAGCATTGTGACATTTGTCATTTGACATCTTTGACATTTGCCATCTTGAAATTTGTCATTTTTGACATTTTTTATGGTGACACTTTTCATTTTTGACATTTAGCATTGTGACATTTGTCATTTGACATCTTTGACATTTGCCATCTTGAAATTTGTCATTTTTGACATTTAGCATTGTGACATTTGTCATTTGACATCTTGGACATTTGCCATCTTGAAATTTGTTATTTTTGACATTTTTCATGGTGACACTTATCATTTTTGACATTTAGCATTGTGAAATTTGTCATTTGACATCTTTGACATTTGCCATCTTGAAATTTGTTATTTTTGTCATTTTTCTTGGTGACACTTTTCATTTTTGACATTTAGCTTTGTGACATTTGTCATTTGACATCTTTGACATTTGCCATCTTGAAATTTGTCATTTTTGACATTTAGCATTGTGAAATTTGTCATTTGACATCTTTGACATTTGCCATCTTGAAATTTGTTATTTTTGACATTTTTCTTGGTGACACTTTTCATTTTTGACATTTAGCATTGTGACATTTGTCATTTGACATCTTTGACATTTGCCATCTTGAAATTTGTTATTTTTGACATTTTTCATGGTGACACTTTTCATTTTTGACATTTAGCATTGTGAAATTTGTCATTTGACATCTTGGACATTTGCCATCTTGAAATTTGTCATTTTTGACATTTTTCATGGTGACACTTATCATTTTTGACATTTAGCATTATGACATTTGTCAGTTTTGACATTTGCCATCTTAAAATTTGTCATTTTTGACATTTTTCATGGTGACACTTTTCATTTTTGACATTTAGCATTGTGACATGTGTCATTTGACATCTTTGACATTTGCCATCTTGAAATTTGTTATTTTTGACATTTTTCATGGTGACACTTTTCATTTTTGACATTTAGCATTGTGACATTTGTCATTTGACATCTTTGACATTTGCTATCTTGAAATTTGTCATTTTTGACATTTTTCATGATGACACTTTTCATTTTTGACATTTAGCATTGTGATATTTGTCATTTGACTTCTTTGACATTTGCCATCTTGAAATTTGTTATTTTTGACATTTTTCATGGTGACACTTTTCATTTTTGACATTTAGCATTGTGACATTTTTCATTTGACATCTTTGACATTTGCCATCTTGAAATTTGTCATTTTTGACATTTAGCATTGTGAAATTTGTCATTTGACATCTTTCACATTTGCCATCTTGAAATTTGTTATTTTTGTCATTTTTCTTGGTGACACTTTTCATTTTTGACATTTAGCTTTGTGACATTTGTCATTTGACATCTTTGACATTTGCCATCTTGAAATTTGTCATTTTTGACATTTAGCATTGTGAAATTTGTCATTTGACATCTTTGACATTTGCCATCTTGAAATTTGTTATTTTTGACATTTTTCTTGGTGACACTTTTCATTTTTGACATTTAGCATTGTGACATTTGTCATTTGACATCTTTGACATTTGCCATCTTGAAATTTGTTATTTTTGACATTTTTCATGGTGACACTTTTCATTTTTGACATTTAGCATTGTGACATTTGTCATTTGACATCTTGGACATTTGCCATCTTGAAATTTGTCATTTTTGACATTTTTCATGGTGACACTTATCATTTTTGACATTTAGCATTATGACATTTGTCAGTTTTGACATTTGCCATCTTAAAATTTGTCATTTTTGACATTTTTCATCGTGACACTTTTCATTTTTGACATTTAGCATTGTGACATTTGTCATTTGACATCTTTGACATTTGCCATCTTGAAATTTGTTATGTTTGACATTTTTCATGGTGACACTTTTTATTTTTGACATTTAGCATTGTGACATTTGTCATTTGACATCTTTGACATTTGCCATCTTGAAATTTGTCATTTTTGACATTTTTCATGGTGACAATTTTCATTTTTGACATTTAGCATTGTGACATTTGTCATTTGACATCTTGGACATTTGCCATCTTGAAATTTGTCATTTTTGACATTTTTCATGGTGACACTTATCATTTTTGACATTTAGCATTATGACATTTGTCAGTTTTGACATTTGCCATCTTAAAATTTGTCATTTTTGACATTTTTCATGGTGACACTTTTCATTTTTGACATTTAGCATTGTGACATTTGTCATTTGACATCTTGGACATTTGCCATCTTGAAATTTGTCATTTTTGACATTTTTCATGGTGACACTTATCATTTTTGACATTTAGCATTATGACATTTGTCAGTTTTGACATTTGCCATCTTAAAATTTGTCATTTTTGACATTTTTCATGGTGACACTTTTCATTTTTGACATTTAGCATTGTGACATTTGTCATTTGACATCTTTGACATTTGCCATCTTGAAATTTGTTATTTTTGACATTTTTCATGGTGACACTTTTCATTTTTGACATTTAGCATTGTGACATTTGTCATTTGACATCTTTGACATTTGCCATCTTAAAATTTGTCATTTTTGACATTTTTCATGATGACACTTTTCATTTTTGACATTTAGCATTGTGATATTTGTCATTTGACATCTTTGACATTTGCCATCTTGAAATTTGTTATTTTTGACATTTTTCATGGTGACACTTTTCATTTTTGACATTTAGCATTGTGACATTTTTCATTTGACATCTTTGACATTTGCCATCTTGAAATTTGTCATTTTTGACATTTAGCATTGTGACATTTGTCATTTGACATCTTGGACATTTGCCATCTTGAAATTTGTCATTTTTGACATTTTTCATGGTGACACTTATTATTTTTGACATTTAGCATTGTGACATTTGTCAGTTTTGACATTTGCCATCTTGAAATTTGTCATTTTTGACATTTTTCATGGTGACACTTTTCATTTTTGACTTTTAGCATTGTGACATTTGTCATTTGACATCTTTGACATTTGCCATCTTTAAATTTGTTATTTTTGACATTTTTCATGGTGACACTTTTCATTTTTGACATTTAGCATTGTGACATTTGTCATTTGACATCTTTGACAGTTGCCATCTTGAAATTTGTCATTTTTGACATTTTTCATGGTGACACTTTTCATTTTTGACATTTAGCATTGTGACATTTGTCATTTGACATCTTTGACATTTGCCATTTTGAAATTTGTTATTTTTGACATTTTTCATGGTGACACTTTTCATTTTTGACATTTAGCATTGTGACATTTGTCACTTGACATCTTGAACATTTGCCATCTTGAAATTTGTCATTTTTGACATTTTTCATGGTGACACTTTTCATTTTTGACATTTAGCATTGTGACATTTGTCATTTGACATCTTTGACAGTTGCCATCTTGAAATTTGTCATTTTTGACATTTTTCATGGTGACACTTTTCATTTTTGACATTTAGCATTGTGACATTTGTCATTTGACATCTTTGACATTTGCCATTTTGAAATTTGTTATTTTTGACAATTTCATGGTGACACTTTTCATTTTTGACATTTAGCATTGTGACATTTGTCATTTGACATCTTTGACATTTGCTATCTTGAAATTTGTCATTTTTGACATTTTTCATGATGACACTTTTCATTTTTGACATTTAGCATTGTGATATTTGTCATTTGACTTCTTTGACATTTGCCATCTTAAAATTTGTTATTTTTGACATTTTTTATGGTGACACTTTTCATTTTTGACATTTAGCATTGTGACATTTGTCATTTGACATCTTTGACATTTGCCATCTTGAAATTTGTCATTTTTGACATTTTTTATGGTGACACTTTTCATTTTTGACATTTAGCATTGTGACATTTGTCATTTGACATCTTTGACATTTGCCATCTTAAAATTTGTCATTTTTGACATTTAGCATTGTGACATTTGTCATTTGACATCTTGGACATTTGCCATCTTGAAATTTGTTATTTTTGACATTTTTCATGGTGACACTTATCATTTTTGACATTTAGCATTGTGAAATTTGTCATTTGACATCTTTGACATTTGCCATCTTGAAATTTGTTATTTTTGTCATTTTTCTTGGTGACACTTTTCATTTTTGACATTTAGCTTTGTGACATTTGTCATTTGACATCTTTGACATTTGCCATCTTGAAATTTGTCATTTTTGACATTTAGCATTGTGAAATTTGTCATTTGACATCTTTGACATTTGCCATCTTGAAATTTGTTATTTTTGACATTTTTCTTGGTGACACTTTTCATTTTCGACATTTAGCATTGTGACATTTGTCATTTGACATCTTTGACATTTGCCATCTTGAAATTTGTTATTTTTGACATTTTTCATGGTGACACTTTTCATTTTTGACATTTAGCATTGTGACATTTGTCATTTGACATCTTGGACATTTGCCATCTTGAAATTTGTCATTTTTGACATTTTTCATGGTGACACTTATCATTTTTGACATTTAGCATTATGACATTTGTCAGTTTTGACATTTGCCATCTTAAAATTTGTCATTTTTGACATTTTTCATGGTGACACTTTTCATTTTTGACATTTAGCATTGTGACATGTGTCATTTGACATCTTTGACATTTGCCATCTTGAAATTTGTTATTTTTGACATTTTTCATGGTGACACTTTTCATTTTTGACATTTAGCATTGTGACATTTGTCATTTGACATCTTTGACATTTGCTATCTTGAAATTTGTCATTTTTGACATTTTTCATGATGACACTTTTCATTTTTGACATTTAGCATTGTGATATTTGTCATTTGACTTCTTTGACATTTGCCATCTTGAAATTTGTTATTTTTGACATTTTTCATGGTGACACTTTTCATTTTTGACATTTAGCATTGTGACATTTTTCATTTGACATCTTTGACATTTGCCATCTTGAAATTTGTCATTTTTGACATTTAGCATTGTGAAATTTGTCATTTGACATCTTTCACATTTGCCATCTTGAAATTTGTTATTTTTGTCATTTTTCTTGGTGACACTTTTCATTTTTGACATTTAGCTTTGTGACATTTGTCATTTGACATCTTTGACATTTGCCATCTTGAAATTTGTCATTTTTGACATTTAGCATTGTGAAATTTGTCATTTGACATCTTTGACATTTGCCATCTTGAAATTTGTTATTTTTGACATTTTTCTTGGTGACACTTTTCATTTTTGACATTTAGCATTGTGACATTTGTCATTTGACATCTTTGACATTTGCCATCTTGAAATTTGTTATTTTTGACATTTTTCATGGTGACACTTTTCATTTTTGACATTTAGCATTGTGACATTTGTCATTTGACATCTTGGACATTTGCCATCTTGAAATTTGTCATTTTTGACATTTTTCATGGTGACACTTATCATTTTTGACATTTAGCATTATGACATTTGTCAGTTTTGACATTTGCCATCTTAAAATTTGTCATTTTTGACATTTTTCATGGTGACACTTTTCATTTTTGACATTTAGCATTGTGACATTTGTCATTTGACATCTTTGACATTTGCCATCTTGAAATTTGTTATTTTTGACATTTTTCATGGTGACACTTTTCATTTTTGACATTTAGCATTGTGACATTTGTCATTTGACATCTTTGACATTTGCTATCTTGAAATTTGTCATTTTTGACATTTTTCATGATGACACTTTTCATTTTTGACATTTAGCATTGTGATATTCGTCATTTGACTTCTTTGACATTTGCCATCTTGAAATTTGTTATTTTTGACATTTTTCATGGTGACACTTTTCATTTTTGACATTTAGCATTGTGACATTTTTTATTTGACATCTTTGACATTTGCCATCTCGAAATTTGTCATTTTTGACATTTAGCATTGTGACATTTGTCATTTGACATCTTGGACATTTTCCATCTTGAAATTTGTCATTTTTGACATTTTTCATGGTGACACTTATTATTTTTGAATTTAGCATTGTGACATTTGTCAGTTTTGACATTTACCATCTTGAAATTTGTCATTTTTGACATTTTTCATGGTGACACTTTTCATTTTTGACTTTTAGCATTGTGACATTTGTCATTTGACATCTTTGACATTTGCCATCTTGAAATTTGTTATTTTTGACATTTTTCATGGTGACACTTTTCATTTTTGACATTTAGCATTGTGACATTTGTCATTTGACATCTTTGACATTTGCCATCTTGAAATTTGTCATTTTTGACATTTTTCATGGTGACACTTTTCATTTTTGACATTTAGCATTGTGACATTTGTCATTTGACATCTTTGACATTTGCCATCTTGAAATTTGTTATTTTTGACATTTTTCATGGTGACACTTTTCATTTTTGACATTTAGCATTGTAACATTTGTCATTTGACATCTTGGACATTTGCCATCTTGAAATTTGTCATTTTTGACATTTTTCATGCTGTCACTTATCATTTTTGACATTTAGCATTGTGACATTTGTCAGTTTTGACATCTTTGACATTTGCCATCTTGAAATTTGTTATTTTTGACATTTTTTATGGTGACACTTTTCATTTTTGACATTTAGCATTGTGACATTTGTCATTTGACATCTTTGACATTTGCCATCTTGAAATTTGTCATTTTTGACATTTTTTATGGTGACACTCTTCATTTTTGACATGTAGCATTGTGACATTTGTCATTTGACATCTTTGACATTTGCCATCTTGAAATTTGTCATTTTTGACATTTAGCATTGTGACATTTGTCATTTGACATCTTGGACATTTGCCATCTTGAAATTTGTTATTTTTGACATTTTTCTTGGTGACACTTTTCATTTTTGACATTTAGCTTTGTGACATTTGTCATTTGACATCTTTGACATTTGCCATCTTGAAATTTGTCATTTTTGACATTTAGCATTGTGACATTTGTCATTTGACATCTTGGACATTTGCCATCTTGAAATTTGTCATTTTTGACATTTTTCATGGTGACACTTATTATTTTTGACATTTAGCATTGTGAAATTTGTCATTTGACATCTTTGACATTTGCCATCTTGAAATTTGTTATTTTTGACATTTTTCTTGGTGACACTTTTCATTTTTGACATTTAGCTTTGTGACATTTGTCATTTGACATCTTTGACATTTGCCATCTTGAAATTTGTCATTTTTGACATTTAGCATTGTGACATTTGTCATTTGACATCTTGGACATTTGCCATCTTGAAATTTGTCATTTTTGACATTTTTCACGGTGACACTTATCATTTTTGACATTTAGCATTGTGACATTTGTCAGTTTTGACATTTGCCATCTTGAAATTTGTCATTTTTGACATTTTTCATGGTGACACTTTTCATTTTTGACATTTAGCATTGTGACATTTGTCATTTGACATCTTTGACATTTGCCATCTTGAAATTTGTTATTTTTGACATTTTTCATGGTGACACTTTTCATTTTTGACATTTAGCATTGTGACATTTGTCATTTGACATCTTTGACATTTGCCATCTTGAAATTTGTCATTTTTGACATTTTTCATGGTGACACTTTTCATTTTTGACATTTAGCATTGTGACATTTGTCATTTGACATCTTTGACATTTGCCATCTTGAAATTTGTCATTTTTGACATTTAGCATTGTGACATTTGTCATTTGACATCTTGGACATTTGCCATCTTGAAATTTGTCATTTTTGACATTTTTCATGGTGACACTTATCATTTTTGACATTTAGCATTGTGACATTTGTCATTTGACATTTTTGACATTTGCCATCTTGAAATTTGTCATTTTTGACATTTAGCATTGTGACATTTGTCAGTTTTGACATTTGCCATCTTGAAATTTGTCATTTTTGACATTTTTCATGGTGACACTTTTCATTTTTGACATTTAGCATTGTGACATTTTTCATTTGACATCTTTGACATTTGCCATCTTGAAATTTGTCATTTTTGACATTTAGCATTGTGAAATTTGTCATTTGACATCTTTCACATTTGCCATCTTGAAATTTGTTATTTTTGTCATTTTTCTTGGTGACACTTTTCATTTTTGACATTTAGCTTTGTGACATTTGTCATTTGACATCTTTGACATTTGCCATCTTGAAATTTGTCATTTTTGACATTTAGCATTGTGAAATTTGTCATTTGACATCTTTGACATTTGCCATCTTGAAATTTGTTATTTTTGACATTTTACTTGGTGACACTTTTCATTTTTGACATTTAGCATTGTGACATTTGTCATTTGACATCTTTGACATTTGCCATCTTGAAATTTGTTATTTTTGACATTTTTCATGGTGACACTTTTCATTTTTGACATTTAGCATTGTGACATTTGTCATTTGACATCTTGGACATTTGCCATCTTGAAATTTGTCATTTTTGACATTTTTCATGGTGACACTTATCATTTTTGACATTTAGCATTATGACATTTGTCAGTTTTGACATTTGCCATCTTAAAATTTGTCATTTTTGACATTTTTCATGGTGACACTTTTCATTTTTGACATTTAGCATTGTGACATTTGTCATTTGACATCTTTGACATTTGCCATCTTGAAATTTGTTATTTTTGACATTTTTCATGGTGACACTTTTCATTTTTGACATTTAGCATTGTGACATTTGTCATTTGACATCTTTGACATTTGCTATCTTGAAATTTGTCATTTTTGACATTTTTCATGATGACACTTTTCATTTTTGACATTTAGCATTGTGATATTCGTCATTTGACTTCTTTGACATTTGCCATCTTGAAATTTGTTATTTTTGACATTTTTCATGGTGACACTTTTCATTTTTGACATTTAGCATTGTGACATTTTTTATTTGACATCTTTGACATTTGCCATCTCGAAATTTGTCATTTTTGACATTTAGCATTGTGACATTTGTCATTTGACATCTTGGACATTTTCCATCTTGAAATTTGTCATTTTTGACATTTTTCATGGTGACACTTATTATTTTTGAATTTAGCATTGTGACATTTGTCAGTTTTGACATTTGCCATCTTGAAATTTGTCATTTTTGACATTTTTCATGGTGACACTTTTCATTTTTGACTTTTAGCATTGTGACATTTGTCATTTGACATCTTTGACATTTGCCATCTTGAAATTTGTTATTTTTGACATTTTTCATGGTGACACTTTTCATTTTTGACATTTAGCATTGTGACATTTGTCAGTTTTGACATCTTTGACATTTGCCATCTTGAAATTTGTTATTTTTGACATTTTTTATGGTGACACTTTTCATTTTTGACATTTAGCATTGTGACATTTGTCATTTGACATCTTTGACATTTGCCATCTTGAAATTTGTCATTTTTGACATTTTTTATGGTGACACTCTTCATTTTTGACATGTAGCATTGTGACATTTGTCATTTGACATCTTTGACATTTGCCATCTTGAAATTTGTCATTTTTGACATTTAGCATTGTGACATTTGTCATTTGACATCTTGGACATTTGCCATCTTGAAATTTGTTATTTTTGACATTTTTCTTGGTGACACTTTTCATTTTTGACATTTAGCTTTGTGACATTTGTCATTTGACATCTTTGACATTTGCCATCTTGAAATTTGTCATTTTTGACATTTAGCATTGTGACATTTGTCATTTGACATCTTGGACATTTGCCATCTTGAAATTTGTCATTTTTGACATTTTTCATGGTGACACTTATTATTTTTGACATTTAGCATTGTGAAATTTGTCATTTGACATCTTTGACATTTGCCATCTTGAAATTTGTTATTTTTGACATTTTTCTTGGTGACACTTTTCATTTTTGACATTTAGCTTTGTGACATTTGTCATTTGACATCTTTGACATTTGCCATCTTGAAATTTGTCATTTTTGACATTTAGCATTGTGACATTTGTCATTTGACATCTTGGACATTTGCCATCTTGAAATTTGTCATTTTTGACATTTTTCACGGTGACACTTATCATTTTTGACATTTAGCATTGTGACATTTGTCAGTTTTGACATTTGCCATCTTGAAATTTGTCATTTTTGACATTTTTCATGGTGACACTTTTCATTTTTGACATTTAGCATTGTGACATTTGTCATTTGACATCTTTGACATTTGCCATCTTGAAATTTGTTATTTTTGACATTTTTCATGGTGACACTTTTCATTTTTGACATTTAGCATTGTGACATTTGTCATTTGACATCTTTGACATTTGCCATCTTGAAATTTGTCATTTTTGACATTTTTCATGGTGACACTTTTCATTTTTGACATTTAGCATTGTGACATTTGTCATTTGACATCTTTGACATTTGCCATCTTGAAATTTGTCATTTTTGACATTTAGCATTGTGACATTTGTCATTTGACATCTTGGACATTTGCCATCTTGAAATTTGTCATTTTTGACATTTTTCATGGTGACACTTATCATTTTTGACATTTAGCATTATGACATTTGTCAGTTTTGACATTTGCCATTTTAAAATTTGTCATTTTTGACATTTTTCATGGTGACACTTTTCATTTTTGACATTTAGCATTGTGACATTTGTCATTTGACATCTTTGACATTTGCCATCTTGAAATTTGTCATTTTTGACATTTTTTATGGTGACACTTTTCATTAGTAAACTATTATTTTTGAGATAACTCTCAACGTATTTTTGAAATTTTAGAAATTAAACAAACAAGAAATTATTAAACTGACATTAAGGAGAAATTGAAAAAATGTCACATCCAGTGGGACTCGAACCCACCATCACTGCCTTATACGCAGGCACGCTTTAACCACTTAAGCTATTGGATGATCAAGTGGTTAGGAAGCGAAACGTTATAATGAATTCAAATCCCATCAGATATGACATTCACTCACTTCCTCCTTAAGCACATGTTACATGACGTTAATGAGAGAGAAGTTTTGTCAAATCGACAATTGATACATCAAACTCTAGTCACTTTATTTGTGCCCTGTCTTATATTTTTATTCGGTTAGGAGACCGGAACCATTGATTTTTAGTAAACTATTATTTTTGAGATAACTCTCAACGTATTTTTGAAATTTTAGAAATTAAACAAACAAGAAATTATTAAACTGACATTAAGGAGAAATTGAAAAAATGTCACATCCAGTGGGACTCGAACCCACCATCACTGCCTTATACGCAGGCACGCTTAAACCACTTAAGCTATTGGATGATCAAGTGGTTAGGAAGCGAAACGTTATAATGAATTCAAATCCCATCAGATATGACATTCACTCACTTCCTCCTTAAGCACATGTTACATGACGTTAATGAGAGAGAAGTTTTGTCAAATCGACAATTGATACATCAAACTCTAGTCACTTTATTTGTGCCCTGTCTTATATTTTTATTCGGTTAGGAGACCGGAACCATTGATTTTTAGTAAACTATTATTTTTGAGATAACTCTCAACGTATTTTTGAAATTTTAGAAATTAAACAAACAAGAAATTATTAAACTGACATTAAGGAGAAATTGAAAAAATGTCACATCCAGTGGGACTCGAACCCACCATCACTGCCTTATACGCAGGCACGCTTTAACCACTTAAGCTATTGGATGATCAAGTGGTTAGGAAGCGAAACGTTATAATGAATTCAAATCCCATCAGATATGACATTCACTCACTTCCTCCTTAAGCACATGTTACATGACGTTAATGAGAGAGAAGTTTTGTCAAATCGACAATTGATACATCAAACTCTAGTCACTTTATTTGTGCCCTGTCTTATATTTTTATTCGGTTAGGAGACCGGAACCATTGATTTTTAGTAAACTATTATTTTTGAGATAACTCTCAACGTATTTTTGAAATTTTAGAAATTAAACAAACAAGAAATTATTAAACTGACATTAAGGAGAAATTGAAAAAATGTCACATCCAGTGGGACTCGAACCCACCATCACTGCCTTATACGCAGGCACGCTTAAACCACTTAAGCTATTGGATGATCAAGTGGTTAGGAAGCGAAACGTTATAATGAATTCAAATCCCATCAGATATGACATTCACTCACTTCCTCCTTAAGCACATGTTACATGACGTTAATGAGAGAGAAGTTTTGTCAAATCGACAATTGATACATCAAACTCTAGTCACTTTATTTGTGCCCTGTCTTATATTTTTATTCGGTTAGGAGACCGGAACCATTGATTTTTAGTAAACTATTATTTTTGAGATAACTCTTAACGTATTTTTGAAATTTTAGAAATTAAACAAACAAGAAATTATTAAACTGACATTAAGGAGAAATTGAAAAAATGTCACATCCAGTGGGACTCGAACCCACCATCACTGCCTTATACGCAGGCACGCTTTAACCACTTAAGCTATTGGATGATCAAGTGGTTAGGAAGCGAAACGTTATAATGAATTCAAATCCCATCAGATATGATATTCACTCACTTCCTCCTTAAGCACATGTTACATGACGTTAATGAGAGAGAAGTTTTGTCAAATCGACAATTGATACATCAAACTCTAGTCATTTTATTTGTGCCCTGTCTTATATTTTTATTCGGTTAGGAGACCGGAACCATTGATTTTTAGTAAACTATTATTTTTGAGATAACTCTCAACGTATTTTTGAAATTTTAGAAATTAAACAAACAAGAAATTATTAAACTGACATTAAGGAGAAATTGAAAAAATATCACATCCAGTGGGACTCGAACCCACCATCACTGCCTTATACGCAGGCACGCTTTAACCACTTAAGCTATTGGATGATCAAGTGGTTAGGAAGCGAAACGTTATAATGAATTCAAATCCCATCAGATATGACATTCACTCACTTCCTCCTTAAGCACATGTTACATGACGTTAATGAGAGAGAAGTTTTGTCAAATCGACAATTGATACATCAAACTCTAGTCACTTTATTTGTGCCCTGTCTTATATTTTTATTCGGTTAGGAGACCGGAACCATTGATTTTTAGTAAACTATTATTTTTGAGATAACTCTCAACGTATTTTTGAAATTTTAGAAATTAAACAAACAAGAAATTATTAAACTGACATTAAGGAGAAATTGAAAAAATGTCACATCCAGTGGGACTCGAACCCACCATCACTGCCTTATACGCAGGCACGCTTTAACCACTTAAGCTATTGGATGATCAAGTGGTTAGGAAGCGAAACGTTATAATGAATTCAAATCCCATCAGATATGACATTCACTCACTTCCTCCTTAAGCACATGTTACATGACGTTAATGAGAGAGAAGTTTTGTCAAATCGACAATTGATACATCAAACTCTAGTCACTTTATTTGTGCCCTGTCTTATATTTTTATTCGGTTAGGAGACCGGAACCATTGATTTTTAGTAAACTATTATTTTTGAGATAACTCTCAACGTATTTTTGAAATTTTAGAAATTAAACAAACAAGAAATTATTAAACTGACATTAAGGAGAAATTGAAAAAATGTCACATCCAGTGGGACTCGAACCCACCATCACTGCCTTATACGCAGGCACGCTTTAACCACTTAAGCTATTGGATGATCAAGTGGTTAGGAAGCGAAACGTTATAATGAATTTAAATCCCATCAGATATGACATTCACTCACTTCCTCCTTAAGCACATGTTACATGACGTTAATGAGAGAGAAGTTTTGTCAAATCGACAATTGATACATCAAACTCTAGTCACTTTATTTGTGCCCTGTCTTATATTTTTATTCGGTTAGGAGACCGAAACCATTGATTTTTAGTAAACTATTATTTTTGAGATAACTCTCAACGTATTTTTGAAATTTTAGAAATTAAACAAACAAGAAATTATTAAACTGACATTAAGGAGAAATTGAAAAAATGTCACATCCAGTGGGACTCGAACCCACCATCACTGCCTTATACGCAGGCACGCTTTAACCACTTAAGCTATTGGATGATCAAGTGGTTAGGAAGCGAAACGTTATAATGAATTCAAATCCCATCAGATATGACATTCACTCACTTCCTCCTTAAGCACATGTTACATGACGTTAATGAGAGAGAAGTTTTGTCAAATCGACAATTGATACATCAAACTCTAGTCACTTTATTTGTGCCCTGTCTTATATTTTTATTCGGTTAGGAGACCGGAACCATTGATTTTTAGTAAACTATTATTTTTGAGATAACTCTCAACGTATTTTTGAAATTTTAGAAATTAAACAAACAAGAAATTATTAAACTGACATTAAGGAGAAATTGAAAAAATGTCACATCCAGTGGGACTCGAACCCACCATCACTGCCTTATACGCAGGCACGCTTTAACCACTTAAGCTATTGGATGATCAAGTGGTTAGGAAGCGAAACGTTATAATGAATTCAAATCCCATCAGATATGACATTCACTCACTTCCTCCTTAAGCACATGTTACATGACGTTAATGAGAGAGAAGTTTTGTCAAATCGACAATTGATACATCAAACTCTAGTCACTTTATTTGTGCCCTGTCTTATATTTTTATTCGGTTAGGAGACCGGAACCATTGATTTTTAGTAAACTATTATTTTTGAGATAACTCTCAACGTATTTTTGAAATTTTAGAAATTAAACAAACAAGAAATTATTAAACTGACATTAAGGAGAAATTGAAAAAATGTCACATCCAGTGGGACTCGAACCCACCATCACTGCCTTATACGCAGGCACGCTTTAACCACTTAAGCTATTGGATGATCAAGTGGTTAGGAAGCGAAACGTTATAATGAATTCAAATCCCATCAGATATGACATTCACTCACTTCCTCCTTAAGCACATGTTACATGACGTTAATGAGAGAGAAGTTTTGTCAAATCGACAATTGATACATCAAACTCTAGTCACTTTATTTGTGCCCTGTCTTATATTTTTATTCGGTTAGGAGACCGGAACCATTGATTTTTAGTAAACTATTATTTTTGAGATAACTCTCAACGTATTTTTGAAATTTTAGAAATTAAACAAACAAGAAATTATTAAACTGACATTAAGGAGAAATTGAAAAAATGTCACATCCAGTGGGACTCGAACCCACCATCACTGCCTTATACGCAGGCACGCTTTAACCACTTAAGCTATTGGATGATCAAGTGGTTAGGAAGCGAAACGTTATAATGAATTCAAATCCCATCAGATATGACATTCACTCACTTCCTCCTAAAGCACATGTTACATGACGTTAATGAGAGAGAAGTTTTGTCAAATCGACAATTGATACATCAAACTCTAGTCACTTTATTTGTGCCCTGTCTTATATTTTTATTCGGTTAGGAGACCGGAACCATTGATTTTTAGTAAACTATTATTTTTGAGATAACTCTCAACGTATTTTTGAAATTTTAGAAATTAAACAAACAAGAAATTATTAAACTGACATTAAGGAGAAATTGAAAAAATGTCACATCCAGTGGGACTCGAACCCACCATCACTGCCTTATACGCAGGCACGCTTTAACCACTTAAGCTATTGGATGATCAAGTGGTTAGGAAGCGAAACGTTATAATGAATTCAAATCCCATCAGATATGACATTCACTCACTTCCTCCTTAAGCACATGTTACATGACGTTAATGAGAGAGAAGTTTTGTCAAATCGACAATTGATACATCAAACTCTAGTCACTTTATTTGTGCCCTGTCTTATATTTTTATTCGGTTAGGAGACCGGAACCATTGATTTTTAGTAAACTATTATTTTTGAGATAACTCTCAACGTATTTTTGAAATTTTAGAAATTAAACAAACAAGAAATTATTAAACTGACATTAAGGAGAAATTGAAAAAATGTCACATCCAGTGGGACTCGAACCCACCATCACTGCCTTATACGCAGGCACGCTTTAACCACTTAAGCTATTGGATGATCAAGTGGTTAGGAAGCGAAACGTTATAATGAATTCAAATCCCATCAGATATGACATTCACTCACTTCCTCCTTAAGCACATGTTACATGACGTTAATGAGAGAGAAGTTTTGTCAAATCGACAATTGATACATCAAACTCTAGTCACTTTATTTGTGCCCTGTCTTATATTTTTATTCGGTTAGGAGACCGGAACCATTGATTTTTAGTAAACTATTATTTTTGAGATAACTCTCAACGTATTTTTGAAATTTTAGAAATTAAACAAACAAGAAATTATTAAACTGACATTAAGGAGAAATTGAAAAAATGTCACATCCAGTGGGACTCGAACCCACCATCACTGCCTTATACGCAGGCACGCTTTAACCACTTAAGCTATTGGATGATCAAGTGGTTAGGAAGCGAAACGTTATAATGAATTCAAATCCCATCAGATATGACATTCTGTCACTTTATTTGTGCCCTGTCTTATATTTTTATTCGGTTAGGAGACCGGAACCATTGATTTTTAGAGTCACTTTATTTGTGCCCTGTGTTTGATGTATCAATTGTCGATTTGACAAAACTTCTCTCTCATTAACGTCATGTAACATGTGCTTAAGGAGGAAGTGAGTGAATATCATATCTGATGGGATTTGAATTCATTATAACGTTTCGCTTCCTAACCACTTGATCATCCAATAGCTTAAGTGGTTAAAGCGTGCCTGCGTATAAGGCAGTGATGGTGGGTTCGAGTCCCACTGGATGTGACATTTTTTCAATTTCTCCTTAATGTCAGTTTAATAATTTCTTGTTTGTTTAATTTCTAAAATTTCAAAAATACGTTGAGAGTTATCTCAAAAATAATAGTTTACTAAACATCAATGGTTCCGGTCTCCTAACCGAATAAAAATATAAGACAGGGCACAAATAAAGTGACTAGAGTTTGATGTATCAATTGTCGATTTGACAAAACTTCTCTCTCATTAACGTCATGTAACATGTGCTTAAGGAGGAAGTGAGTGAATGTCATATCTGATGGGATTTGAATTCATTATAACGTTTCGCTTCCTAACCACTTGATCATCCAATAGCTTAAGTGGTTAAAGCGTGCCTGCGTATAAGGCAGTGATGGTGGGTTCGAGTCCCACTGGATGTGACATTTTTTTCAATTTCTCCTTACTGTCAGTTTAATAATTTCTTGTTTGTTTAATTTCCAAAATTTCAAAAATACGTTGAGAGTTATCTCAAAAATAATAGTTTACTAAAAATCAATGGTTCCGGTCTCCTAACCGAATAAAAATATAAGACAGGGCACAAATAAAGTGACTAGAGTTTGATGTATCAATTGTCGATTTGACAAAACTTCTCTCTCATTAACGTCATGTAACATGTGCTTAAGGAGGAAGTGAGTGAATGTCATATCTGATGGGATTTGAATTCATTATAACGTTTCGCTTCCTAACCACTTGATCATCCAATAGCTTAAGTGGTTAAAGCGTGCCTGCGTATAAGGCAGTGATGGTGGGTTCGAGTCCCACTGGATGTGACATTTTTTCAATTTCTCCTTAATGTCAGTTTAATAATTTCTTGTTTGTTTAATTTCTAAAATTTCAAAAATACGTTGAGAGTTATCTCAAAAATAATAGTTTACTAAAAATCAATGGTTCCGGTCTCCTAACCGAATAAAAATATAAGACAGGGCACAAATAAAGTGACTAGAGTTTGATGTATCAATTGTCGATTTGACAAAACTTCTCTCTCATAAACGTCATGTAACATGTGCTTAAGGAGGAAGTGAGTGAATGTCATATCTGATGGGATTTGAATTCATTATAACGTTTCGCTTCCTAACCACTTGATCATCCAATAGCTTAAGTGGTTAAAGCGTGCCTGCGTATAAGGCAGTGATGGTGGGTTCGAGTCCCACTGGATGTGACATTTTTTCAATTTCTCCTTAATGTCAGTTTAATAATTTCTTGTTTGTTTAATTTCTAAAATTTTAAAAATACGTTGAGAGTTATCTCAAAAATAATAGTTTACTAAAAATCAATGGTTCCGGTCTCCTAACCGAATAAAAATATAAGACAGGGCACAAATAAAGTGACTAGAGTTTGATGTATCAATTGTCGATTTGACAAAACTTCTCTCTCATTAACGTCATGTAACATGTGCTTAAGGAGGAAGTGAGTGAATGTCATATCTGATGGGATTTGAATTCATTATAACGTTTCGCTTCCTAACCACTTGATCATCCAATAGCTTAAGTGGTTAAAGCGTGCCTGCGTATAAGGCAGTGATGGTGGGTTCGAGTCCCACTGGATGTGACATTTTTTCAATTTCTCCTTAATGTCAGTTTAATAATTTCTTGTTTGTTTAATTTCTAAAATTTCAAAAATACGTTGAGAGTTATCTCAAAAATAATAGTTTACTAAAAATCAATGGTTCCGGTCTCCTAACCGAATAAAAATATAAGACAGGGCACAAATAAAGTGACTAGAGTTTGATGTATCAATTGTCGATTTGACAAAACTTCTCTCTCATTAACGTCATGTAACATGTGCTTAAGGAGGAAGTGAGTGAATGTCATATCTGATGGGATTTGAATTCATTATAACGTTTCGCTTCCTAACCACTTGATCATCCAATAGCTTAAGTGGTTAAAGCGTGCCTGCGTATAAGGCAGTGATGGTGGGTTCGAGTCCCACTGGATGTGACATTTTTTCAATTTCTCCTTAATGTCAGTTTAATAATTTCTTGTTTGTTTAATTTCTAAAATTTCAAAAATACGTTGAGAGTTATCTCAAAAATAATAGTTTACTAAAAATCAATGGTTCCGGTCTCCTAACCGAATAAAAATATAAGACAGGGCACAAATAAAGTGACTAGAGTTTGATGTATCAATTGTCGATTTGACAAAACTTCTCTCTCATTAACGTCATGTAACATGTGCTTAAGGAGGAAGTGAGTGAATGTCATATCTGATGGGATTTGAATTCATTATAACGTTTCGCTTCCTAACCACTTGATCATCCAATAGCTTAAGTGGTTAAAGCGTGCCTGCGTATAAGGCAGTGATGGTGGGTTCGAGTCCCACTGGATGTGACATTTTTTCAATTTCTCCTTAATGTCAGTTTAATAATTTCTTGTTTGTTTAATTTCTAACACTTTTCATTTTTGACATTTAGCATTGTGACATTTGTCATTTGACATCTTTGACATTTGCCATCTTGAAATTTGTCATTTTTGACATTTAGCATTGTGACATTTGTCATTTGACATCTTGGACATTTGCCATCTTGAAATTTGTTATTTTTGACATTTTTCATGGTGACACTTATCATTTTTGACATTTAGCATTGTGAAATTTGTCATTTGACATCTTTGACATTTGCCATCTTGAAATTTGTTATTTTTGACATTTTTTTTGGTGACACTTTTCATTTTTGACATTTAGCTTTGTGACATTTGTCATTTGACATCTTTGACATTTGCCATCTTGAAATTTGTCATTTTTGACATTTAGCATTGTGACATTTGTCATTTGACATCTTGGACATTTGCCATCTTGAAATTTGTCATTTTTGACATTTTTCATGGCGACACTTATCATTTTTGACATTTAGCATTGTGACATTTGTCAGTTTTGACATTTGCCATCTTGAAATTTGTCATTTTTGACATTTTTCATGGTGACACTTTTTATTTTTGACATTTAGCATTGTGACATTTGTCATTTGACATCTTTGACATTTGCCATCTTGAAATTTGTTATTTTTGACATTTTTCATGGTGACACTTTTCATTTTTGACATTTAGCATTGTGACATTTGTCATTTGACATCTTTGACATTTGCCATCTTTAAATTTGTCATTTTTGACATTTTTCATGGTGACACTTTTCATTTTTGACATTTAGCATTGTGACATTTGTCATTTGACATCTTTGACATTTGCCATCTTGAAATTTGTCATTTTTGACATTTAGCATTGTGACATTTGTCATTTGACATCTTGGACATTTGCCATCTTAAAATTTGTCATTTTTGACATTTTTCATGGTGACACTTATCATTTTTGACATTAAGCATTATGACATTTGTCAGTTTTGACATTTGCCATTTTAAAATTTGTCATTTTTGACATTTTTCATGGTGACACTTTTCATTTTTGACATTTAGCATTGTGACATTTGTCATTTGACATCTTTGACATTTGCCATCTTGAAATTTTTATATTTTTGACATTTTTCATGGTGACACTTTTCATTTTTGACATTTAGCATTGTGACATTTGTCATTTGACCTCTTTGACATTTGCCATCTTGAAATTTGTCATTTTTGACATTTTTCATGGTGACACTTTTCATTTTTGACATGTAGCATTGTGACATTTGTCATTTGACATCTTTGACATTTGCCATCTTGAAATTTGTTATTTTTGACATTTTTCATGGTGACACTTTTCATTTTTGACATTTAGCATTGTGACATTTGTCATTTGACATCTTTGACATTTACCATCTTGAAATTTGTCATTTTTGACATTTTTCATGATGACACTTTTCATTTTTGACATTTAGCATTGTGATATTTGTCATTTGACATCTTTGACATTTGCCATCTTGAAATTTGTTATTTTTGACATTTTTCATGGTGACACTTTTCATTTTTGACATTTAGCATTGTGACATTTTTTATTTGACATCTTTGACATTTGCCATCCTTGACATTTGCCATCTTGAAATTTGTCATTTTTGACATTTAGCATTGTGACATTTGTCATTTGACATCTTGGACATTTGCCATCTTGAAATTTGTCATTTTTGACATTTTTCATGGTGACACTTATTATTTTTGACATTTAGCATTGTGACATTTGTCAGTTTTGACATTTGCCATCTTGAAATTTGTCATTTTTGACATTTTTCATGGTGACACTTTTCATTTTTGACTTTTAGCATTGTGACATTTGTCATTTGACATCTTTGACATTTGCTATCTTGAAATTTGTTATTTTTGACATTTTTCATGGTGACACTTTTCATTTAGCATTGTGACATTTGTCATTTGACATCTTTGACATTTGCCATCTTGAAATTTGTCATTTTTGACATTTTTCATGGTGACACTTTTCATTTTTGACATTTAGCATTGTGACATTTGTCATTTGACATCTTTGACATTTGCCATCTTGAAATTTGTCATTTTTGACATTAAGCATTGTGACATTTGTCATTTGACATCGTGGACATTTGCCATCTTGAAATTTGTCATTTTTGACATTTTTCATGGTGACACTTATCATTTTTGACATTTAGCATTATGACATTTGTCAGTTTTGACATTTGCCATCTTAAAATTTGTCATTTTTGACATTTTTCATGGTGACACTTTTCATTTTTGACATTTAGCATTGTGACATTTGTCATTTGACATCTTTGACATTTGCCATCTTGAAATTTGTTATTTTTGACATTTTTCATGGTGACACTTTTCATTTTTGACATTTAGCATTGTGACATTTGTCATTTGACATCTTGGACATTTGCCATCTTGAAATTTGTCATTTTTGACATTTTTCATGGTGACTTTTATCATTTTTGACATTTAGCATTATGACATTTGTCAGTTTTGACATTTGCCATCTTAAAATTTGTCATTTTTGACATTTTTCATGGTGACACTTTTCATTTTTGACATTTAGCATTGTGACATTTGTCATTTGACATCTTTGACATTTGCCATCTTGAAATTTGTTATTTTTGACATTTTTCATGGTGACACTTTTCATTTTTGACATTTAGCATTGTGACATTTGTCATTTGACATCTTTGACATTTGCCATCTTGAAATTTGTCATTTTTGACATTTTTCATGATGACACTTTTCATTTTTGACATTTAGCATTGTGATATTTGTCATTTGACATCTTTGACATTTGCCATCTTGAAATTTGTTATTTTTGACATTTTTCATGGTGACACTTTTCATTTTTGACATTTAGCATTGTGACATTTTTCATTTGACATCTTTGACATTTGCCATCTTGAAATTTGTCATTTTTGACATTTAGCATTGTGACATTTGTCATTTGACATCTTGGACATTTGCCATCTTGAAATTTGTCATTTTTGACATTTTTCATGGTGACACTTATTATTTTTGACATTTAGCATTGTGACATTTGTCAGTTTTGACATTTGCCATCTTGAAATTTGTCATTTTTGACATTTTTCATGGTGACACTTTTCATTTTTGACTTTTAGCATTGTGACATTTGTCATTTGACATCTTTGACATTTGCCATCTTGAAATTTGTTATTTTTGACATTTTTCATGGTGACACTTTTCATTTTTGACATTTAGCATTGTGACATTTGTCATTTGACATCTTTGACATTTGCCATCTTGAAATTTGTCATTTTTGACATTTTTCATGGTGACACTTTTCATTTTTGACATTTAGCATTGTGACATTTGTCATTTGACATCTTTGACATTTGCCATCTTGAAATTTGTCATTTTTGACATTAAGCATTGTGACATTTGTCATTTGACATCGTGGACATTTGCCATCTTGAAATTTGTCATTTTTGACATTTTTCATGGTGACACTTATCATTTTTGACATTTAGCATTATGACATTTGTCAGTTTTGACATTTGCCATCTTAAAATTTGTCATTTTTGACATTTTTCATGGTGACACTTTTCATTTTTGACATTTAGCATTGTGACATTTGTCATTTGACATCTTTGACATTTGCCATCTTGAAATTTGTTATTTTTGACATTTTTCATGGTGACACTTTTCATTTTTGACATTTAGCATTGTGACATTTGTCATTTGACATCTTGGACATTTGCCATCTTGAAATTTGTCATTTTTGACATTTTTCATGGTAACACTTATCATTTTTGACATTTAGCATTGTGACATTTGTCATTTGACATCTTTGACATTTGCCATCTTGAAATTTGTCATTTTTGACATTTTTCATGGTGACACTTTTCATTTTTGACATTTAGCATTGTGACATTTGTCATTTGACATCTTTGACATGTGCCATCTTGAAATTTGTTATTTTTGACATTTTTCATGGTGACACTTTTCATTTTTGACATTTAGCATTGTGACATTTGTCATTTGACATCTTTGACATTTGCCATCTTGAAATTTGTCATTTTTGACATTTTTCATGGTGACACTTTTCATTTTTGACATTTAGCATTGTGACATTTGTCATTTGACATCTTTGACATTTGCCATCTTGAAATTTGTCATTTTTGACATTTAGCATTGTGACATTTGTCATTTGACATCTTGGACATTTGCCATCTTGAAATTTGTCATTTTGACATTTTTCATGGTGACACTTATCATTTTTGACATTTAGCATTATGACATTTGTCAGTTTTGACATTTGCCATCTTGAAATTTGTTATTTTTGACATTTTTCATGGTGACACTTTTAATTTTTGACATTTAGCATTGTGACATTTGTCATTTGACATCTTGGACATTTGCCATCTTGAAATTTGTCATTTTTGACATTTTTCATGGTGACACTTATCATTTTTGACATTTAGCATTGTGACATTTGTCAGTTTTGACATCTTTGACATTTGCCATCTTGAAATTTGTTATTTTTGACATTTTTCATGGTGACACTTTTCATTTTTGACATTTAGCATTGTGACATTTGTCATTTGACATCTTTGACATTTGCCATCTTGAAATTTGTTATTTTTGACATTTTTCATGGTGACACTTTTCATTTTTGACATTTAGCATTGTGACATTTGTCATTTGACATCTTTGACATTTGCCATCTTGAAATTTGTCATTTTTGACATTTTTCATGATGACACTTTTCATTTTTGACATTTAGCATTGTGATATTTGTCATTTGACATCTTTGACATTTGCCATCTTGAAATTTGTTATTTTTGACATTTTTCATGGTGACACTTTTCATTTTTGACATTTAGCATTGTGACATTTTTCATTTGACATCTTTGACATTTGCCATCTTGAAATTTGTCATTTTTGTCATTTAGCATTGTGACATTTGTCATTTGACATCTTGGACATTTGCCATCTTGAAATTTGTCATTTTTGACATTTTTCATGGTGACACTTATCATTTTTGACATTTAGCATTGTGACATTTGTCAGTTTTGACATTTGCCATCTTGAAATTTGTCATTTTTGACATTTTTCATGGTGACACTTTTCATTTTTAACTTTTAGCATTGTGACATTTGTCATTTGACATCTTTGACATTTGCCATCTTGAAATTTGTTATTTTTGACATTTTTCATGGTGACACTTTTCATTTTTGACATTTAGCATTGTGACATTTGTCATTTGACATCTTTGACATTTGCCATCTTGTAATTTGTCATTTTTGACATTTTTCATGGTGACACTTTTCATTTTTGACATTTAGCATTGTGACATTTGTCATTTGACATCTTTGACATTTGCCATCTTAAAATTTGTCATTTTTGACATTAAGCATTGTGACATTTGTCATTTGACATCGTGGACATTTGCCATCTTGAAATTTGTCATTTTTGACATTTTTCATGGTGACACTTATCATTTTTGACATTTAGCATTATGACATTTGTCAGTTTTGACATTTGCCATCTTAAAATTTGTCATTTTTGACATTTTTCATGGTGACACTTTTCATTTTTGACATTTAGCATTGTGACATTTGTCATTTGACATCTTTGACATTTGCCATCTTGAAATTTGTCATTTTTGACATTTTTCATGGTGACACTTTTCATTTTTGACATTTAGCATTGTGACATTTGTCATTTGACATCTTTGACATTTGCCATCTTGAAATTTGTTATTTTTGACATTTTTCATGGTGACACTTTTCATTTTTGACATTTAGCATTGTGACATTTGTCATTTGACATCTTGGACATTTGCCATCTTGAAATTTGTCATTTTTGACATTTTTCATGGTGACACTTATCATTTTTGACATTTAGCATTGTGACATTTGTCAGTTTTGACATCTTTGACATTTGCCATCTTGAAATTTGTTATTTTTGACATTTTTTATGGTGACACTTTTCATTTTTGACATTTAGCATTGTGACATTTGTCATTTGACATCTTTGACATTTGCCATCTTGAAATTTGTCATTTTTGACATTTTTTATGGTGACACTCTTCATTTTTGACATGTAGCATTGTGACATTTGTCATTTGACATCTTTGACATTTGCCATCTTGAAATTTGTCATTTTTGACATTTAGCATTGTGACATTTGTCATTTGACATCTTGGACATTTGCCATCTTGAAATTTGTTATTTTTGACATTTTTCATGGTGACACTTATTATTTTTGACATTTAGCATTGTGAAATTTGTCATTTGACATCTTTGACATTTGCCATCTTGAAATTTGTTATTTTTGACATTTTTCTTGGTGACACTTTTCATTTTTGACATTTAGCTTTGTGACATTTGTCATCTTTGACATTTGCCATCTTGAAATTTGTCATTTTTGACATTTAGCATTGTGACATTTGTCATTTGACATCTTGGACATTTGCCATCTTGAAATTTGTCATTTTTGACATTTTTCATGGTGACACTTATCATTTTTGACATTTAGCATTGTGACATTTGTCAGTTTTGACATTTGCCATCTTGAAATTTGTCATTTTTGACATTTTTCATGGTGACACTTTTCATTTTTGACATTTAGCATTGTGACATTTGTCATTTGACATCTTTAACATTTGCCATCTTGAAATTTGTTATTTTTGACATTTTTCATGGTGACACTTTTCATTTTTGACATTTAGCATTGTGACATTTGTCATTTGACATCTTTGACATTTGCCATCTTGAAATTTGTCATTTTTGACATTTTTCATGGTGACACTTTTCATTTTTGACATTTAGCATTGTGACATTTGTCATTTGACATCTTTGACATTTGCCATCTTGAAATTTGTCATTTTTGACATTTAGCATTGTGACATTTGTCATTTGACATCTTGGACATTTGCCATCTTGAAATTTGTCATTTTTGACATTTTTCATGGTGACACTTATCATTTTTGACATTTAGCATTATGACATTTGTCAGTTTTGACATTTGCCATTTTAAAATTTGTCATTTTTGACATTTTTCATGGTGACACTTTTCATTTTTGACATTTAGCATTGTGACATTTGTCATTTGACATCTTTGACATTTGCCATCTTGAAAATTGTCATTTTTGACATTTTTTATGGTGACACTTTTCATTTTTGACATTTAGCATTGTGACATTTGTCATTTGACATCTTTGACATTTGCCATCTTGAAATTTGTCATTTTTGACATTTAGCATTGTGACATTTGTCATTTGACATCTTGGACATTTGCCATCTTGAAATTTGTTATTTTTGACATTTTTCATGGTGACACTTATCATTTTTGACATTTAGCATTGTGAAATTTGTCATTTGACATCTTTGACATTTGCCATCTTGAAATTTGTTATTTTTGACATTTTTCTTGGTGACACTTTTCATTTTTGACATTTAGCTTTGTGACATTTGTCATTTGACATCTTTGACATTTGCCATCTTGAAATTTGTCATTTTTGACATTTAGCATTGTGACATTTGTCATTTGACATCTTGGACATTTGCCATCTTGAAATTTGTCATTTTTGACATTTTTCATGGTGACACTTATCATTTTTGACATTTAGCATTGTGACATTTGTCAGTTTTGACATTTGCCATCTTGAAATTTGACATTTTTGACATTTTTCATGGTGACACTTTTCATTTTTGACATTTAGCATTGTGACATTTGTCATTTGACATCTTTGACATTTGCCATCTTGAAATTTGTTATTTTTGACATTTTTCATGGTGACACTTTTCATTTTTGACATTTAGCATTGTGACATTTGTCATTTGACATCTTTGACATTTGCCATCTTGAAATTTGTCATTTTTGACATTTTTCATGGTGACACTTTTCATTTTTGACATTTAGCATTGTGACATTTGTCATTTGACATCTTTGACATTTGCCATCTTGAAATTTGTCATTTTTGACATTTAGCATTGTGACATTTGTCATTTGACATCTTGGACATTTGCCATCTTGAAATTTGTCATTTTTGACATTTTTCATGGTGACACTTATCATTTTTGACATTTAGCATTATGACATTTGTAAGTTTTGACATTTGCCATTTTAAAATTTGTCATTTTTGACATTTTTCATGGTGACACTTTTCATTTTTGACATTTAGCATTGTGACATTTGTCATTTGACATCTTTGACATTTGCCATCTTGAAATTTTTATATTTTTGACATTTTTCATGGTGACACTTTTCATTTTTGACATTTAGCATTGTGACATTTGTCATTTGACCTCTTTGACATTTGCCATCTTGAAATTTGTCATTTTTGACATTTTTCATGGTGACACTTTTCATTTTTGACATGTAGCATTGTGACATTTGTCATTTGACATCTTTGACATTTGCCATCTTAAAATTTGTTATTTTTGACATTTTTCATGGTGACACTTTTCATTTTTGACATTTAGCATTGTGACATTTGTCATTTGACATCTTTGACATTTACCATCTTGAAATTTGTCATTTTTGACATTTTTCATAATGACACTTTTCATTTTTGACATTTAGCATTGTGATATTTGTCATTTGACATCTTTGACATTTGCCATCTTGAAATTTGTTATTTTTGACATTTTTCATGGTGACACTTTTCATTTTTGACATTTAGCATTGTGACATTTTTCATTTGACATCTTTGACATTTGCCATCCTTGACATTTGCCATCTTAAAATTTGTCATTTTTGACATTTAGCATTGTGACATTTGTCATTTGACATCTTGGACATTTGCCATCTTGAAATTTGTCATTTTTGACATTTTTCATGGTGACACTTATTATTTTTGACATTTAGCATTGTGACATTTGTCAGTTTTGACATTTGCCATCTTGAAATTTGTCATTTTTGACATTTTTCATGGTGACACTTTTCATTTTTGACTTTTAGCATTGTGACATTTGTCATTTGACATCTTTGACATTTGACATCTTGAAATTTGTTATTTTTGACATTTTTCATGGTGACACTTTTCATTTTTGACATTTAGCATTGTGACATTTGTCATTTGACATCTTTGACATTTGCCATCTTGAAATTTGTCATTTTTGACATTTTTCATGGTGACACTTTTCATTTTTGACATTTAGCATTGTGACATTTGTCATTTGACATCTTTGACATTTGCCATCTTGAAATTTGTCATTTTTGACATTAAGCATTGTGACATTTGTCATTTGACATCGTGGACATTTGCCATCTTGAAATTTGTCATTTTTGACATTTTTCATGGTGACACTTATCATTTTTGACATTTAGCATTATGACATTTGTCAGTTTTGACATTTGCCATCTTAAAATTTGTCATTTTTGACATTTTTCATGGTGACACTTTTCATTTTTGACATTTAGCATTGTGACATTTGTCATTTGACATCTTTGACATTTGCCATCTTGAAATTTGTTATTTTTGACATTTTTCATGGTGACACTTTTCATTTTTGACATTTAGCATTGTGACATTTGTCATTTGACATCTTGGACATTTGCCATCTTGAAATTTGTCATTTTTGAAATTTTTTATGGTGACACTTATCATTTTTGACATTTAGCATTATGACATTTGTCAGTTTTGACATTTGCCATCTTAAAATTTGTCATTTTTGACATTTTTCATGGTGACACTTTTCATTTTTGACATTTAGCATTGTGACATTTGTCATTTGACATCTTTGACATTTGCCATCTTGAAATTTGTTATTTTTGACATTTTTTATGGTAACACTTTTCATTTTTGACATTTAGCATTGTGACATTTGTCATTTGACATCTTTGACATTTGCCATCTTAAAATTTGTCATTTTTGACATTTTTCATGATGACACTTTTCATTTTTGACATTTAGCATTGTGATATTTGTCATTTGACATCTTGAAATTTGTTATTTTTGACATTTTTCATGGTGACACTTTTCATTTTTGACATTTAGCATTGTGACATTTTTCATTTGACATCTTTGACATTTGCCATCTTGAAATTTGTCATTTTTGACATTTAGCATTGTGACATTTGTCATTTGACATCTTGGACATTTGCCATCTTGAAATTTGTCATTTTTGACATTTTTCATGTTGACACTTATTATTTTTGAGATTTAGCATTGTGACATTTGTCAGTTTTGACATTTGCCATCTTGAAATTTGTCATTTTTGACATTTTTCATGGTGACACTTTTCATTTTTGACTTTTAGCATTGTGACATTTGTCATTTGACATCTTTGACATTTGCCATCTTGAAATTTGTTATTTTTGACATTTTTCATGGTGACACTTTTCATTTTTGACATTTAGCATTGTGACATTTGTCATTTGACATCTTTGACATTTGCCATCTTGAAATTTGTCATTTTTGACATTTTTCATGGTGACACTTTTCATTTTTGACATTTAGCATTGTGACATTTGTCATTTGACATCTTTGACATTTGCCATTTTGAAATTTGTCATTTTTGACATTAAGCATTGTGACATTTGTCATTTGACATCGTGGACATTTGCCATCTTGAAATTTGTCATTTTTGACATTTTTCATGGTGACACTTATCATTTTTGACATTTAGCATTATGACATTTGTCAGTTTTGACATTTGCCATCTTAAAATTTGTCATTTTTGACATTTTTCATGGTGACACTTTTCATTTTTGACATTTAGCATTGTGACATTTGTCATTTGACATCTTTGACATTTGCCATCTTGAAATTTGTTATTTTTGACATTTTTCATGGTGACACTTTTCATTTTTGACATTTAGCATTGTGACATTTGTCATTTGACATCTTGGACATTTGCCATCTTGAAATTTGTCATTTTTGACATTTTTCATGGTGACACTTATCATTTTTGACATTTAGCATTGTGACATTTGTCAGTTTTGACATCTTTGACATTTGCCATCTTGAAATTTGTTATTTTTGACATTTTTCATGGTGACACTTTTCATTTTTGACATTTAGCATTGTGACATTTGTCATTTGACATCTTTGACATTTGCCATCTTGAAATTTGTCATTTTTGACATTTTTCATGGTGACACTTTTCATTTTTGACATTTAGCATTGTGACATTTGTCATTTGACATCTTTGACATGTGCCATCTTGAAATTTGTTATTTTTGACATTTTTCATGGTGACACTTTTCATTTTTGACATTTAGCATTGTGACATTTGTCATTTGACATCTTTGACATTTGCCATCTTGAAATTTGTCATTTTTGACATTTAGCATTGTGACATTTGTCAGTTTTGACATCTTTGACATTTGCCATCTTGAAATTTGTTAGTTTTGACATTTTTCATGGTGACACTTTTCATTTTTGACATTTAGCATTGTGACATTTGTCATTTGACATCTTTGACATTTGCCATCTTGAAATTTGTTATTTTTGACATTTTTCATGGTGACACTTTTCATTTTTGACATTTAGCATTGTGACATTTGTCATTTGACATCTTTGACATTTGCCATCTTGAAATTTGTCATTTTTGACATTTTTCATGATGACACTTTTCATTTTTGACATTTAGCATTGTGATATTTGTCATTTGACATCTTTGACATTTGCCATCTTGAAATTTGTTATTTTTGACATTTTTCATGGTGACACTTTTCATTTTTGGCATTTAGCATTGTGACATTTTTCATTTGACATCTTTGACATTTGCCATCTTGAAATTTGTCATTTTTGTCATTTAGCATTGTGACATTTGTCATTTGACATCTTGGACATTTGCCATCTTGAAATTTGTCATTTTTGACATTTTTCATGGTGACACTTTTCATTTTTGACATTTAGCATTGTGACATTTGTCAGTTTTGACATTTGCCATCTTGAAATTTGTCATTTTTGACATTTTTCATGGTGACACTTTTCATTTTTAACTTTTAGCATTGTGACATTTGTCATTTGACATCTTTGACATTTGCCATCTTGAAATTTGTTATTTTTGACATTTTTCATGGTGACACTTTTCATTTTTGACATTAAGCATTGTGACATTTGTCATTTGACATCTTTGACATTTGCCATCTTGAAATTTGTCATTTTTGACATTTTTCATGGTGACACTTTTCATTTTTGACATTTAGCATTGTGACATTTGTCATTTGACATCTTTGACATTTGCCATCTTGAAATTTGTCATTTTTGACATTAAGCATTGTGACATTTGTCATTTGACATCGTGGACATTTGCCATCTTGAAATTTGTTATTTTTGACATTTTTCATGGTGACACTTATCATTTTTGACATTTAGCATTATGACATTTGTCAGTTTTGACATTTGCCATCTTAAAATTTGTCATTTTTGACATTTTTCATGGTGACACTTTTCATTTTTGACATTTAGCATTGTGACATTTGTCATTTGACATCTTTGACATTTGCCATCTTGAAATTTGTTATTTTTGACATTTTTCATGGTGACACTTTTCATTTTTGACATTTAGCATTGTGACATTTGTCATTTGACATCTTGGACATTTGCCATCTTGAAATTTGTCATTTTTGACATTTTTCATGGTGACACTTATCATTTTTGACATTTAGCATTGTGACATTTGTCAGTTTTGACATCTTTGACATTTGCCATCTTGAAATTTGTTATTTTTGACATTTTTCATGGTGACACTTTTCATTTTTGACATTTAGCATTGTGACATTTGTCATTTGACATCTTTGACATTTGCCATCTTGAAATTTGTCATTTTTGACATTTTTCGTGGTGACACTTTTCATTTTTGACATTTAGCATTGTGACATTTGTCATTTGACATCTTTGACATTTGCCATCTTGAAATTTGTCATTTTTGACATTTAGCATTGTGACATTTGTCATTTGACATCTTGGACATTTGCCATCTTGAAATTTGTCATTTTTGACATTTTTTATGGTGACACTTATCATTTTTGACATTTAGCATTGTGACATTTGTCAGTTTTGACATTTGCCATCTTGTAATTTGTCATTTTTGACATTTTTCATGGTGACACTTTTTATTTTTGACATTTAGCATTGTGACATTTGTCATTTGACATCTTTGACATTTGCCATCTTGAAATTTGTTATTTTTGACATTTTTCATGGTGACACTTTTCATTTTTGACATTTAGCATTGTGACATTTGTCATTTGACATCTTTGACATTTGCCATCTTGAAATTTGTCATTTTTGACATTTTTCATGGTGACACTTTTCATTTTTGACATTTAGCATTGTGACATTTGTCATTTGACATCTTTGACATTTGCCATCTTGAAATTTGTCATTTTTGACATTTAGCATTGTGACATTTGTCATTTGACATCTTGGACATTTGCCATCTTAAAATTTGTCATTTTTGACATTTTTCATGGTGACACTTATCATTTTTGACATTTAGCATTATGACATTTGTCAGTTTTGACATTTGCCATTTTAAAATTTGTCATTTTTGACATTTTTCACGGTGACACTTTTCATTTTTGACATTTAGCATTGTGACATTTGACATTTGACATCTTAGACATTTGCCATCTTGAAATTTGTCATTTTTGACATTTTTCATGATGACACTTTTCATTTTTGACATTTAGCATTGTGATATTTGTCATTTGACATCTTTGACATTTGCCATCTTGAAATTTGTTATTTTTGACATTTTTCATGGTGACACTTTTCATTTTTGACATTTAGCATTGTGACATTTTTCATTTGACATCTTTGACATTTGCCATCTTTGACATTTGCCATCTTGAAATTTGTCATTTTTGACATTTAGCATTGTGACATTTGTCATTTGACATCTTGGACATTTGCCATCTTGAAATTTGTCATTTTTGACATTTTTCATGGTGACACTTATTAGTTTTGACATTTAGCATTGTGACATTTGTCAGTTTTGACATTTGCCATCTTGAAATTTGTCATTTTTGACATTTTTCATGGTGACACTTTTCATTTTTGACTTTTAGCATTGTGACATTTGTCATTTGACATCTTTGACATTTGCCATCTTGAAATTTGTTATTTTTGACATTTTTCATGGTGACACTTTTCATTTTTGACATTTAGCATTGTGACATTTGTCATTTGACATCTTTGACATTTGCCATCTTGAAATTTGTCATTTTTGACATTTTTCATGGTGACACTTTTCATTTTTGACATTTAGCATTGTGACATTTGTCATTTGACATCTTTGACATTTGCCATCTTGAAATTTGTCATTTTTGACATTAAGCATTGTGACATTTGTCATTTGACATCGTGGACATTTGCCATCTTAAAATTTGTCATTTTTGACATTTTTCATGGTGACACTTATCATTTTTGACATTTAGCATTATGACATTTGTCAGTTTCGACATTTGCCATCTTAAAATTTGTCATTTTTGACATTTTTCATGGTGACACTTTTCATTTTTGACATTTAGCATTGTGACATTTGTCATTTGACATCTTTGACATTTGCCATCTTGAAATTTGTTATTTTTGACATTTTTCATGGTGACACTTTTCATTTTTGACATTTAGCATTGTGACATTTGTCATTTGACATCTTGGACATTTGCCATCTTGAAATTTGTCATTTTTGACATTTTTCATGGTGACACATCATTTTTGACATTTAGCATTATGACATTTGTCAGTTTTGACATTTGCCATCTTAAAATTTGTCATTTTTGACATTTTTCATGGTGACACTTTTCATTTTTGACATTTAGCATTGTGACATTTGTCATTTGACATCTTTGACATTTGCCATCTTGAAATTTGTTATTTTTGACATTTTTCATGGTGACACTTTTCATTTTTGACATTTAGCATTGTGACATTTGTCATTTGACATCTTTGACATTTGCCATCTTGAAATTTGTCATTTTTGACATTTTTCATGATGACACTTTTCATTTTTGACATTTAGCATTGTGATATTTGTCATTTGACATCTTTGACATTTGCCATCTTGAAATTTGTTATTTTTGACATTTTTCATGGTGACACTTTTCATTTTTGACATTTAGCATTGTGACATTTTTCATTTGACATCTTTGACATTTGCCATCTTGAAATTTGTCATTTTTGACATTTAGCATTGTGACATTTGTCATTTGACATCTTGGACATTTGCCATCTTGAAATTTGTCATTTTTGACATTTTTCATGGTGACACTTATTATTTTTGACATTTAGCATTGTGACATTTGTCAGTTTTGACATTTGCCATCTTGAAATTTGTCATTTTTGACATTTTTCATGGTGACACTTTTCATTTTTGACTTTTAGCATTGTGACATTTGTCATTTGACATCTTTGACATTTGCCATCTTGAAATTTGTTATTTTTGACATTTTTCATGGTGACACTTTTAATTTTTGACATTTAGCATTGTGACATTTGTCATTTGACATCTTTGACATTTGCCATCTTGAAATTTGTCATTTTTGACATTTTTCATGGTGACACTTTTCATTTTTGACATTTAGCATTGTGACATTTGTCATTTGACATCGTGGACATTTGCCATCTTGAAATTTGTCATTTTTGACATTTTTCATGGTGACACTTATCATTTTTGACATTTAGCATTATGACATTTGTCAGTTTTGACATTTGCCATCTTAAAATTTGTCATTTTTGACATTTTTCATGGTGACACTTATCATTTTTGACATTTAGCATTGTGACATTTGTCATTTGACATCTTTGACATGTGCCATCTTGAAATTTGTTATTTTTGACATTTTTCATGGTGACACTTTTCATTTTTGACATTTAGCATTGTGACATTTGTCATTTGACATCTTTGACATTTGCCATCTTGAAATTTGTCATTTTTGACATTTTTCATGGTGACACTTTTCATTTTTGACATTTAGCATTGTGACATTTGTCATTTGACATCTTTGACATTTGCCATCTTGAAATTTGTCATTTTTGACATTTAGCATTGTGACATTTGTCATTTGACATCTTGGACATTTGCCATCTTGAAATTTGTCATTTTGACATTTTTCATGGTGACACTTATCATTTTTGACATTTAGCATTATGACATTTGTCAGTTTTGACATTTGCCATCTTAAAATTTGTCATTTTTGACATTTTTCATGGTGACACTTTTCATTTTTGACATTTAGCATTGTGACATTTGTCATTTGACATCTTTGACATTTGCCATCTTGAAATTTGTTATTTTTGACATTTTTCATGGTGACACTTTTCATTTTTGACATTTAGCATTGTGACATTTGTCATTTGACATCTTTGACATTTGCCATCTTGAAATTTGTCATTTTTGACATTTTTCATGGTGACACTTTTCATTTTTGACATTTAGCATTGTGACATTTGTCATTTGACATCTTTGACATTTGCCATCTTGAAATTTGTTATTTTTGACATTTTTCATGGTGACACTTTTCATTTTTGACATTTAGCATTGTTTGACATCTTTGACATTTGCCATCTTGAAATTTGTCATTTTTGACATTTTTCATGATGACACTTTTCATTTTTGACATTTAGCATTGTGACATTTTTCATTTGACATCTTTGACATTTGCCATCTTGAAATTTGTCATTTTTGACATTTAGCATTGTGACATTTGTCATTTGACATCTTGGACATTTGCCATCTTGAAATTTGTCATTTTTGACATTTTTCATGGTGACACTTATCATTTTTGACATTTAGCATTGTGACATTTGTCAGTTTTGACATTTGCCATCTTGAAATTTGTCATTTTTGACATTTTTCATGGTGACACTTTT
This sequence comes from Altica lythri, assembly GCA_964028335.1. Taxonomy (NCBI): domain Eukaryota; kingdom Metazoa; phylum Arthropoda; class Insecta; order Coleoptera; family Chrysomelidae; genus Altica; species Altica lythri. The sequence goes on along the minus strand of OZ034800.1, from coordinate 6,632,684 downwards.
CATTTTTAACTTTTAGCATTGTGACATTTGTCATTTGACATCTTTGACATTTGCCATCTTGAAATTTGTTATTTTTGACATTTTTCATGGTGACACTTTTCATTTTTGACATTTAGCATTGTGACATTTGTCATTTGACATCTTTGACATTTGCCATCTTGAAATTTGTCATTTTTGACATTTTTCATGGTGACACTTTTCATTTTTGACATTTAGCATTGTGACATTTGTCATTTGACATCTTTGACATTTGCCATCTTGAAATTTGTCATTTTTGACATTAAGCATTGTGACATTTGTCATTTGACATCGTGGACATTTGCCATCTTGAAATTTGTCATTTTTGACATTTTTCATGGTGACACTTATCATTTTTGACATTTAGCATTATGACATTTGTCAGTTTTGACATTTGCCATCTTAAAATTTGTCATTTTTGACATTTTTCATGGTGACACTTTTCATTTTTGACATTTAGCATTGTGACATTTGTCATTTGACATCTTTGACATTTGCCATCTTGAAATTTGTTATTTTTGACATTTTTCATGGTGACACTTTTCATTTTTGACATTTAGCATTGTGACATTTGTCATTTGACATCTTGGACATTTGCCATCTTGAAATTTGTCATTTTTGACATTTTTCATGGTGACACTTATCATTTTTGACATTTAGCATTGTGACATTTGTCAGTTTTGACATCTTTGACATTTGCCCTCTTGAAATTTGTTATTTTTGACATTTTTCATGGTGACACTTTTCATTTTTGACATTTAGCATTGTGACATTTGTCATTTGACATCTTTGACATTTGCCATCTTGAAATTTGTCATTTTTGACATTTTTCATGGTGACACTTTTCATTTTTGACATTTAGCATTGTGACATTTGTCATTTGACATCTTTGACATTTGCCATCTTGAAATTTGTCATTTTTGACATTTAGCATTGTGACATTTGTCATTTGACATCTTGGACATTTGCCATCTTGAAATTTGTCATTTTTGACATTTTTTATGGTGACACTTATCATTTTTGACATTTAGCATTGTGACATTTGTCAGTTTTGACATTTGCCATCTTGTAATTTGTCATTTTTGACATTTTTCATGGTGACACTTTTCATTTTTGACATTTAGCATTGTGACATTTGTCATTTGACATCTTTGACATTTGCCATCTTAAAATTTGTTATTTTTGACATTTTTCATGGTGACACTTTTCATTTGTGACATTTAGCATTGCGACATTTGTCATTTGACATCTTTGACATTTGCCATCTTAAAATTTGTCATTTTTGACATTTTTCATGGTGACACTTTTCATTTTTGACATTTAGCATTGTGATATTTGTCATTTGACATCTTTGACATTTGCCATCTTGAAATTTGTTATTTTTGACATTTTTCATGGTGACACTTTTCATTTTTGACATTTAGCATTGTGACATTTGTCATTTGACATCTTTGACATTTGCCATCTTGAAATTTGTCATTTTTGACATTTTTCATGGTGACACTTTTCATTTTTGACATTTAGCATTGTGACATTTGTCATTTGACATCTTTGACATTTGCCATCTTGAAATTTGTCATTTTTGACATTTAGCATTGTGATATTTGTCATTTGACATCTTTGATATTTGCCATCTTGAAATTTGTCATTTTTGACATTTTTTATGGTGACACTTTTCATTTTTGACATTTAGCATTGTGACATTTGTCATTTGACATCTTTGACATTTGCCATCTTGAAATTTGTCATTTTTGACATTTTTCATGGTGACACTTTTCATTTGTGACATTTAGCATTGTGACATTTGTCATTTGACATCTTTGACATTTGCCATCTTAAAATTTGTCATTTTTGACATTTTTCATGGTGACACTTTTCATTTTTGACATTTAGCATTGTGATATTTGTCATTTGACATCTTTGACATTTGCTATCTTGAAATTTGTTATTTTTGACATTTTTCATGGTGACACTTTTCATTTTTGACATTTAGCATTGTGACATTTGTCATTTGACATCTTTGACATTTGCCATCTTGAAATTTGTCATTTTTGACATTTTTCATGGTGACACTTTTCATTTTTGACATTTAGCATTGTGACATTTGTCATTTGACATTTTTGACATTTTTCATGGTGACACTTTTCATTTTTGACATTTAGCATTGTGGCATTTGTCATTTGACATCTTTGACATTTGCCATCTTGAAATTTGTCATTTTTGACATTTTTCATGGTGACACTTTTCATTTTTGACATTTAGCATTGTGACATTTGTCATTTGACATCTTTGACATTTGCCATCTTGAAATTTGTCATTTTTGACATTTAGCATTGTGACATTTGTCATTTGACATCTTGGACATTTGCCATCTTGAAATTTGTCATTTTTGACATTTTTCATGGTGACACTTATCATTTTTGACATTTAGCATTGTGACATTTGTCAGTTTTGACATTTGCCATCTTGAAATTTGTCAGTTTTGACATTTTTTATGGTGACACTTTTCATTTTTGACATTTAGCATTGTGACATTTGTCATTTGACATCTTTGACATTTGCCATCTTGAAATTTGTTATTTTTGACATTTTTCATGGTGACACTTTTCATTTTTGACATTTAGCATTGTGACATTTGTCATTTGACATCTTTGACATTTGCCATCTTGAAATTTGTCATTTTTGACATTTTTCATGGTGACACTTTTTATTTTTGACATTTAGCATTGTGACATTTGTCATTTGACATCTTTGAGATTTGCCATCTTGAAATTTGTTATTTTTGACATTTTTCATGGTGACACTTTTCATTTTTGACATTTAGCATTGTGACATTTGTCATTTGACATCTTTGACATTTGCCATCTTGAAATTTGTCATTTTTGACATTTTTCATGGTGACACTTTTCATTTTTGACATTTAGCATTGTGACATTTGTCATTTGACATCTTTGACATTTGCCATCTTGAAATTTGTCATTTTTGACATTTAGCATTGTGACATTTGTCATTTGACATCTTTGATATTTGCCATCTTGAAATTTGTCATTTTTGACATTTTTCATGGTGACACTTTTCATTTTTGACATTTAGCATTGTGACATTTGTCATTTGACATCTTTGACATTTGCCATCTTGAAATTTGTCATTTTTGACATTTAGCATTGTGACATTTGTCATTTGACATCTTGGACATTTGCCATCTTGAAATTTGTCATTTTTGACATTTTTCATGGTGACACTTATCATTTTTGACATTTAGCATTGTGACATTTGTCAGTTTTGACATTTGCCATCTTGAAATTTGTCAGTTTTGACATTTTTCATGGTGACACTTTTCATTTTTGACATTTAGCATTGTGACATTTGTCATTTGACATCTTTGACATTTGCCATCTTGAAATTTGTTATTTTTGACATTTTTCATGGTGACACTTTTCATTTTTGACATTTAGCATTGTGACATTTGTCATTTGACATCTTTGCCATCTTGAAATTTGTCATTTTTGACATTTTTCATGGTGACACTTTTTATTTTTGACATTTAGCATTGTGACATTTGTCATTTGACATCTTTGACATTTGCCATCTTGAAATTTGTTATTTTTGACATTTTTCATGGTGACACTTTTCATTTTTCACATTTAGCATTGTGACATTTGTCATTTGACATCTTTGACATTTGCCATCTTGAAATTTGTTATTTTTGACATTTTTCATGGTGACACTTTTCATTTTTGACATTTAGCATTGTGACATTTGTCATTTGACATTTTTGACATTTGCCATCTTGAAATTTGTCATTTTTGACATTTTTCATGGTGACACTTTTCATTTTTGACATTTAGCATTGTGACATTTGTCATTTGACATCTTTGACATTTGCCATCTTGAAATTTGTCATTTTTGACATTTAGCATTGTGACATTCGTCATTTGACATCTTTGATATTTGCCATCTTGAAATTTGTCATTTTTGACATTTTTCATGGTGACACTTTTCATTTTTGACATTTAGCATTGTGACATTTGTCATTTGACATCTTTGACATTTGCCATCTTGAAATTTGTCATTTTTGACATTTTTCATGGTGACACTTTTCATTTTTGACATTTAGCATTGTGATATTTGTCATTTGACATCTTTGACATTTGCCATCTTGAAATTTGTTATTTTTGACATTTTTCATGGTGACACTTTTTATTTTTGACATTTAGCATTGTGACATTTGTCATTTGACATCTTTGACATTTGCCATCTTGAAATTTGTCATTTTTGACATTTTTCATGGTGACACTTTTCATTTTTGACATTTAGCATTGTGACATTTGTCATTTGACATCTTTGACATTTGCCATCTTGAAATTTGTCATTTTTGACATTTAGCATTGTGATATTTGTCATTTGACATCTTTGATATTTGCCATCTTGAAATTTGTCATTTTTGACATTTTTTATGGTGACACTTTTCATTTTTGACATTTAGCATTGTGACATTTGTCATTTGACATCTTTGACATTTGCCATCTTGAAATTTGTCATTTTTGACATTTATCATGGTGACACTTTTCATTTGTGACATTTAGCATTGTGACATTTGTCATTTGACATCTTTGACATTTGCCATCTTAAAATTTGTCATTTTTGATATTTTTCATGGTGACACTTTTCATTTTTGACATTTAGCATTGTGATATTTGTCATTTGACATCTTTGACATTTGCTATCTTGAAATTTGTTATTTTTGAAATTTTTCATGATGACACTTTTCATTTTTGACATTTAGCATTGTGACATTTGTCATTTGACATCTCTGTCATTTGCCATCTTGAAATTTGTCATTTTTGACATTTTTCATGGTGACACTTTTCATTTTTGACATTTAGCATTGTGACATTTGTCATTTGACATTTTTGACATTTTTCATGGTGACACTTTTCATTTTTGACATTTAGCATTGTGACATTTGTCATTTGACATCTTTGACATTTGCCATCTTGAAATTTGTCATTTTTGACATTTTTCATGGTGACACTTTTCATTTTTGACATTTAGCATTGTGACATTTGTCATTTGACATCTTTGACATTTGCCATCTTGAAATTTGTCATTTTTGACATTTAGCATTGTGACATTTGTCATTTGACATCTTGGACATTTGCCATCTTGAAATTTGTCATTTTTGACATTTTTCATGGTGACACTTATCATTTTTGACATTTAGCATTGTGACATTTGTCAGTTTTGACATTTGCCATCTTGAAATTTGTCAGTTTTGACATTTTTCATGATGACACTTTTCATTTTTGACATTTAGCATTGTGACATTTGTCATTTGACATCTTTGACATTTGCCATCTTGAAATTTGTTATTTTTGACATTTTTCATGGTGACACTTTTCATTTTTGACATTTAGCATTGTGACATTTGTCATTTGACATCTTTGACATTTGCCATCTTGAAATTTGTCATTTTTGACATTTTTCATGGTGACACTTTTTATTTTTGACATTAAGCATTGTGACATTTGTCATTTGACATCTTTGACATTTGCCATCTTGAAATTTGTTATTTTTGACATTTTTCATGGTGACACTTTTCATTTTTGACATTTAGCATTGTGACATTTGTCATTTGACATCTTTGACATTTGCCATCTTGAAATTTGTCATTTTTGACATTTTTCATGGTGACACTTTTCATTTTTGACATTTAGCATTGTGACATTTGTCATTTGACATCTTTGACATTTGCCATCTTGAAATTTGTCATTTTTGACATTTAGCATTGTGACATTTGTCATTTGACATCTTTGATATTTGCCATCTTGAAATTTGTCATTTTTGACATTTTTCATGGTGACACTTTTCATTTTTGACATTTAGCATTGTGACATTTGTCATTTGACATCTTTGACATTTGTCATTTGACATCTTTGACATTTGCCATCTTGAAATTTGTCATTTTTGACATTTTTCATGGTGACACTTTTCATTTTTGACATTTAGCATTGTGACATTTGTCATTTGACATCTTTGACATTTGCCATCTTGAAATTTGTCATTTTTGACATTTAGCATTGTGACATTTGTCATTTGACATCTTGGACATTTGCCATCTTGAAATTTGTCATTTTTGACATTTTTCATGGTAACACTTGTCATTTTTGACATTTAGCATTGTGACATTTGTCATTTGACATCTTTGACATTTGCCATCTTGAAATTTGTTATTTTCGACATTTTTCATGGTGACACTTTTCATTTTTGACATTTAGCATTGTTTGACATCTTTGACATTTGCCATCTTGAAATTTGTCATTTTTGACATTTTTCATGATGACACTTTTCATTTTTGACATTTAGCATTGTGATATTTGTCATTTGACATCTTTGACATTTGCCATCTTGAAATTTGTTATTTTTGACATTTTTCATGGTGACACTTTTCATTTTTGACATTTAGCATTGTGACATTTTTCATTTGACATCTTTGACATTTGCCATCTTGAAATTTGTCATTTTTGACATTTAGCATTGTGACATTTGTCATTTGACATCTTGGACATTTGCCATCTTGAAATTTGTCATTTTTGACATTTTTCATGGTGACACTTATCATTTTTGACATTTAGCATTGTGACATTTGTCAGTTTTGACATTTGCCATCTTGAAATTTGTCATTTTTGACATTTTTCATGGTGACACTTTTCATTTTTAACTTTTAGCATTGTGACATTTGTCATTTGACATCTTTGACATTTGCCATCTTGAAATTTGTTATTTTTGACATTTTTCATGGTGACACTTTTCATTTTTGACATTTAGCATTGTGACATTTGTCATTTGACATCTTTGACATTTGCCATCTTGAAATTTGTCATTTTTGACATTTTTCATGGTGACACTTTTCATTTTTGACATTTAGCATTGTGACATTTGTCATTTGACATTTTTGACATTTGCCATCTTGAAATTTGTCATTTTTGACATTAAGCATTGTGACATTTGTCATTTGACATCGTGGACATTTGCCATCTTGAAATTTGTCATTTTTGACATTTTTCATGGTGACACTTATCATTTTTGACATTTAGCATTATGACATTTGTCAGTTTTGACATTTGCCATCTTAAAATTTGTCATTTTTGACATTTTTCATGGTGACACTTTTCATTTTTGACATTTAGCATTGTGACATTTGTCATTTGACATCTTTGACATTTGCCATCTTGAAATTTGTTATTTTTGACATTTTTCATGGTGACACTTTTCATTTTTGACATTTAGCATTGTGACATTTGTCATTTGACATCTTGGACATTTGCCATCTTGAAATTTGTCATTTTTGACATTTTTCATGGTGACACTTATCATTTTTGACATTTAGCATTGTGACATTTGTCAGTTTTGACATCTTTGACATTTGCCATCTTGAAATTTGTTATTTTTGACATATTTCATAGTGACACTTTTCATTTTTGACATTTAGCATTGTGACATTTGTCATTTGACATCTTTGACATTTGCCATCTTGAAATTTGTCATTTTTGACATTTTTCATGGTGACACTTTTCATTTTTGACATTTAGCATTGTGACATTTGTCATTTGACATCTTTGACATTTGCCATCTTGAAATTTGTCATTTTTGACATTTAGCATTGTGACATTTGTCATTTGACATCTTGGACATTTGCCATCTTGAAATTTGTCATTTTTGACATTTTTTATGGTGACACTTATCATTTTTGACATTTAGCATTGTGACATTTGTCAGTTTTGACATTTGCCATCTTGTAATTTGTCATTTTTGACATTTTTCATGGTGACACTTTTCATTTTTGACATTTAGCATTGTGACATTTGTCATTTGACATCTTTGACATTTGCCATCTTAAAATTTGTTATTTTTGACATTTTTCATGGTGACACTTTTCATTTGTGACATTTAGCATTGCGACATTTGTCATTTGACATCTTTGACATTTGCCATCTTAAAATTTGTCATTTTTGACATTTTTCATGGTGACACTTTTCATTTTTGACATTTAGCATTGTGATATTTGTCATTTGACATCTTTGACATTTGCCATCTTGAAATTTGTTATTTTTGACATTTTTCATGGTGACACTTTTCATTTTTGACATTTAGCATTGTGACATTTGTCATTTGACATCTTTGACATTTGCCATCTTGAAATTTGTCATTTTTGACATTTTTCATGGTGACACTTTTCATTTTTGACATTTAGCATTGTGACATTTGTCATTTGACATCTTTGACATTTGCCATCTTGAAATTTGTCATTTTTGACATTTAGCATTGTGATATTTGTCATTTGACATCTTTGATATTTGCCATCTTGAAATTTGTCATTTTTGACATTTTTTATGGTGACACTTTTCATTTTTGACATTTAGCATTGTGACATTTGTCATTTGACATCTTTGACATTTGCCATCTTGAAATTTGTCATTTTTGACATTTTTCATGGTGACACTTTTCATTTGTGACATTTAGCATTGTGACATTTGTCATTTGACATCTTTGACATTTGCCATCTTAAAATTTGTCATTTTTGACATTTTTCATGGTGACACTTTTCATTTTTGACATTTAGCATTGTGATATTTGTCATTTGACATCTTTGACATTTGCTATCTTGAAATTTGTTATTTTTGACATTTTTCATGGTGACACTTTTCATTTTTGACATTTAGCATTGTGACATTTGTCATTTGACATCTTTGACATTTGCCATCTTGAAATTTGTCATTTTTGACATTTTTCATGGTGACACTTTTCATTTTTGACATTTAGCATTGTGACATTTGTCATTTGACATTTTTGACATTTTTCATGGTGACACTTTTCATTTTTGACATTTAGCATTGTGGCATTTGTCATTTGACATCTTTGACATTTGCCATCTTGAAATTTGTCATTTTTGACATTTTTCATGGTGACACTTTTCATTTTTGACATTTAGCATTGTGACATTTGTCATTTGACATCTTTGACATTTGCCATCTTGAAATTTGTCATTTTTGACATTTAGCATTGTGACATTTGTCATTTGACATCTTGGACATTTGCCATCTTGAAATTTGTCATTTTTGACATTTTTCATGGTGACACTTATCATTTTTGACATTTAGCATTGTGACATTTGTCAGTTTTGACATTTGCCATCTTGAAATTTGTCAGTTTTGACATTTTTTATGGTGACACTTTTCATTTTTGACATTTAGCATTGTGACATTTGTCATTTGACATCTTTGACATTTGCCATCTTGAAATTTGTTATTTTTGACATTTTTCATGGTGACACTTTTCATTTTTGACATTTAGCATTGTGACATTTGTCATTTGACATCTTTGACATTTGCCATCTTGAAATTTGTCATTTTTGACATTTTTCATGGTGACACTTTTTATTTTTGACATTTAGCATTGTGACATTTGTCATTTGACATCTTTGAGATTTGCCATCTTGAAATTTGTTATTTTTGACATTTTTCATGGTGACACTTTTCATTTTTGACATTTAGCATTGTGACATTTGTCATTTGACATCTTTGACATTTGCCATCTTGAAATTTGTCATTTTTGACATTTTTCATGGTGACACTTTTCATTTTTGACATTTAGCATTGTGACATTTGTCATTTGACATCTTTGACATTTGCCATCTTGAAATTTGTCATTTTTGACATTTAGCATTGTGACATTTGTCATTTGACATCTTTGATATTTGCCATCTTGAAATTTGTCATTTTTGACATTTTTCATGGTGACACTTTTCATTTTTGACATTTAGCATTGTGACATTTGTCATTTGACATCTTTGACATTTGCCATCTTGAAATTTGTCATTTTTGACATTTTTCATGGTGACACTTTTCATTTTTGACATTTAGCATTGTGACATTTGAAGGGTACAGGCAAAGAAGGCGATATGTCAAAAAATTAGTTTTGAGAAAAACGCTTTTAAAGGTTTTAAGTGCTCTAAAAAGTAATTTATGAAAGTAACATAGGATAAGTTTTTACATATTATTATTATTAGGGTACTGTGATACAAATACCACTCATAGTTAATTTTTTTTAATAACTTTTTAGCAGAAAAAAACGCAATTTTTCCCAAAAAGTCACATTTAAACAGGGAAAGAAGGTGTTTTGTCATGAGATATTTATTGAAAAAAAACATAGGTAACAGTACTAAAATTCAAACAACATTATAATTTCACACCTGTGGTAATGAATTGAAGTACTCTTGAGCAGAGGAATGGCAAAACTTTTTTAGATCCTGAAGGTCCTTCCATTTTGGTGCACTTAAAGGCAAAAGATCTAAAAAATCATAAAATTTTATTAATCTCTTACTATAAAAAGAGGAACGTTTTTTACCTTTATATAAGAAATCTGGAAGTTGAAATTCTCCCTCTTTTAGTTTATTTTTTTCAACGACCCTAAATTTTGAATCGATGACGACACTGGTTTCCCAAAGACCATTGTAGCTATCCCGATGTGAAATCAACCTGGGGTGTTCCTTGACTATTTTTAGTTGCCTGATTGGTCTAGAAGGAAAAGGACATGTGCGTCGGTAGCGTTTTAATAAAAAGGCAGTCCAACTTTGGAAGTACGATTGCGTAACTTTTTCAACATCAAAAGGGGATGGTTTGTTCCTAGCCATTTTGAACACTTCATACCACTCTTCTGGAACTTCTACTCTACTCTTTTGGTTTATCAAACCAAAATCTTTATCACACTCTAAGTATGAGTGCCCCCGTATTGGAAATGTGACTTTTACACTGTCTAGCCTCTTCTCCGTATGCACTATGTAGTGTAGAAAACGCATCATGGTGTAATTTTTATTTTGCCCTCCACAGGAGTCGCAAAATATTTTAAGCTTACGTACCTTCATGTCGAGGTAATTATATAAGAAGTGGTGCAATAAAGAGCACACATTATCGCTGCCTTTTCTTCCCACAGTTTCGGGATACACATAGAAAATACTTTGTGACGTAGAAAGAACATGAATGTTAAAAGAATACGTTGAGAGCTGCCTTTTATAATAAACGTCGTTCGTTGTTATATTCGGGGCAGGCAGATTTTTGGCGAAATCCAAGCAAATCGCTTTCATGTCTTCAGATTGTTGACTTTCCCTTTTAGCTTCTCTTTTTCTTTTATAAAACTGTTCAGCCTTCATTTTATGCACCTTATTTTCGGTGGATATTCGCTGTACATCTCTGTCTATTTGGCGATACTCCATCGTCTCCGTTTGCGATAAGTTCAGCTTTTGAGTCTCTAAACTTTTCATTTTTGCTTGATATTTATCACATTGACTACATGTGTCAGACCTTGGATAGCCAAAGGCTATATTAAAATCTTTTGAGAAAATAGTTCTATAAGTTTCATAGGAAATAGGGTGGTTACGGAACTTCTGACAAAACAATGTGTACATTTTTTTTATATTAAGTTCTTCCGGTAAATATACTTTATTCGAATCATGTAAGCTGTAATGGCTTTTGCGACCTTTAAATGACTTAATATGACTTCTGATTGTATTTCGAGTTTCATCAGACAGTATGTGTTTACGGTTTTTGTGCTTACCTCTTTGATCTTTTGGTGCCTCGCCCTTACTTTTTAAAGATCGCTGTAACACTTCCAGTTTCTTTCGGCCAATTCCATGGATAGCCAAAAATGCCTTTTGACATACTTGCACCTCTTCGGTCTTTCCTTCTGCACTTTGAAACCTTACGCGATAGCTAAAAGTAGCATCATGGAGGACAGCGTGCTCCTCAGGCTGTCTAGGCCTGCGGTGTTTAACAGGCAAAACCGAAATAAGACCACACAAATATATATTTTGTTCGTTGACAGAACCAAGCAAATTGAAATTCTGGATTATTTTTCTTCTAGCCGACTCTGACACATGGACAAAACACTTGAACCTTTTGCACCTACAGTCTTCTCCTATGGAATGACTTCTGAGGTTTATTAGTTTATTTACATCAGTCATTTTGCCGAATTTCTTCCGTTTTTTACTTGAGTTGTTTAGATCAGACGTTTCTACTAATCAACAGAAACGTAAACAAGCCTACTTTAAACAATACGGTAAACGGCACCAAACTGAAAAATTGATACGTAAAATTTTAACCAACGACTTAACGCCTTTTTACGTGGTTCCGCGCGGACATATCGCCTTTTTAGCCTGTATGGCAAAACTAAAACGGGTGATATCTGCTGACTGATCGCTCTTTTAGCCATGATAGTTTCTAGGGGAAAAGTTTACATCTTTATCTCATAGATGGCATCATTAACTCAATTTTGACAAAAATTGACATATCGCCTTCTTTGCCTGTACCCTTCATTTGTCATTTGACATCTTTGACATTTGCCATCTTGAAATTTGTCATTTTTGACATTTAGCATTGTGACATTTGTCATTTGACATCGTGGACATTTGCCATCTTGAAATTTGTCATTTTTGACATTTTTCATGGTGACACTTATCATTTTTGACATTTAGCATTATGACATTTGTCAGTTTTGACATTTGCCATCTTAAAATTTGTCATTTTTGACATTTTTCATGGTGACACTTTTCATTTTTGACATTTAGCATTGTGACATTTGTCATTTGACATCTTTGACATTTGCATTCTTGACATTTGTTATTTTTGACATTTTTCATGGTGACACTTTTCATTTTTGACATTTAGCATTGTGACATTTGTCATTTAACATCTTGGACATTTGCCATCTTGAAATTTGTCATTTTTGACATTTTTCATGGTGACACTTATCATTTTTGACATTTAGCATTGTGACATTTGTCAGTTTTGACATCTTTGACATTTGCCATCTTGAAATTTGTTATTTTTTACATTTTTCATGTTGACACTTTTCATTTTTGACATTTAGCATTGTGACATTTGTCATTTGACATCTTTGACATTTGCCATCTTGAAATTTGTCATTTTTGACATTTTTCATGGTGACACTTTTCATTTTTGACATTTAGCATTGTGACATTTGTCATTTGACATCTTTGACATTTGCCATCTTGAAATTTGTCATTTTTGACATTTAGCATTGTGACATTTGTCATTTGACATCTTGGACATTTGCCATCTTGAAATTTGTCATTTTTGACATTTTTTATGGTGACACTTATCATTTTTGACATTTAGCATTGTGACATTTGTCAGTTTTGACATTTGCCATCTTGTAATTTGTCATTTTTGACATTTTTTATGGTGACACTTTTCATTTTTGACATTTAGCATTGTGACATTTGTCATTTGACATCTTTGACATTTGCCATCTTGAAATTTGTTATTTTTGACATTTTTCATGGTGACACTTTTCCTTTGTGACATTTAGCATTGTGACATTTGTCATTTGACATCTTTGACATTTGCCATCTTAAAATTTGTCATTTTTGACATTTTTCATGGTGACACTTTTCATTTTTGACATTTAGCATTGTGATATTTGTCATTTGACATCTTTGACATTTGCCATCTTGAAATTTGTTATTTTTGACATTTTTCATGGTGACACTTTTTATTTTTGACATTTAGCATTGTGACATTTGTCATTTGACATCTTTGACATTTGCCATCTTGAAATTTGTCATTTTTGACATTTTTCATGGTGACACTTTTCATTTTTGACATTTAGCATTGTGACATTTGTCATTTGACATCTTTGACATTTGCCATCTTGAAATTTGTCATTTTTGACATTTAGCATTGTGATATTTGTCATTTGACATCTTTGATATTTGCCATCTTGAAATTTGTCATTTTTGACATTTTTTATGGTGACACTTTTCATTTTTGACATTTAGCATTGTGACATTTGTCATTTGACATCTTTGACATTTGCCATCTTGAAATTTGTCATTTTTGACATTTTTCATGGTGACACTTTTCATTTGTGACATTTAGCATTGTGACATTTGTCATTTGACATCTTTGACATTTGCCATCTTAAAATTTGTCATTTTTGACATTTTTCATGGTGACACTTTTCATTTTTGACATTTAGCATTGTGATATTTGTCATTTGACATCTTTGACATTTGCTATCTTGAAATTTGTTATTTTTGACATTTTTCATGGTGACACTTTTCATTTTTGACATTTAGCATTGTGACATTTGTCATTTGACATCTTTGTCATTTGCCATCTTGAAATTTGTCATTTTTGACATTTTTCATGGTGACACTTTTCATTTTTGACATTTAGCATTGTGACATTTGTCATTTGACATTTTTGACATTTTTCATGGTGACACTTTTCATTTTTGACATTTAGCATTGTGACATTTGTCATTTGACATCGTTGACATTTGCCATCTTGAAATTTGTCATTTTTGACATTTTTCATGGTGACACTTTTCATTTTTGACATTTAGCATTGTGACATTTGTCATTTGACATCTTTGACATTTGCCATCTTGAAATTTGTCATTTTTGACATTTAGCATTGTGACATTTGTCATTTGACATCTTGGACATTTGCCATCTTGAAATTTGTCATTTTTGACATTTTTCATGGTGACACTTATCATTTTTGACATTTAGCATTGTGACATTTGTCAGTTTTGACATTTGCCATCTTGAAATTTGTCAGTTTTGACATTTTTCATGGTGACACTTTTCATTTTTGACATTTAGCATTGTGACATTTGTCATTTGACATCTTTGACATTTGCCATCTTGAAATTTGTTATTTTTGACATTTTTCATGGTGACACTTTTCATTTTTGACATTTAGCATTGTGACATTTGTCATCTGACATCTTTGCCATCTTGAAATTTGTCATTTTTGACATTTTTCATGGTGACACTTTTTATTTTTGACATTTAGCATTGTGACATTTGTCATTTGACATCTTTGACATTTGCCATCTTGAAATTTGTTATTTTTGACATTTTTCATGGTGACACTTTTCATTTTTCACATTTAGCATTGTGACATTTGTCATTTGACATCTTTGACATTTGCCATCTTGAAATTTGTTATTTTTGACATTTTTCATGGTGACACTTTTCATTTTTGACATTTAGCATTGTGACATTTGTCATTTGACATCTTTGACATTTGCCATCTTGAAATTTGTCATTTTTGACATTTTTCATGGTGACACTTTTCATTTTTGACATTTAGCATTGTGACATTTGTCATTTGACATCTTTGACATTTGCCATATTGAAATTTGTCATTTTTGACATTTAGCATTGTGACATTCGTCATTTGACATCTTTGATATTTGCCATCTTGAAATTTGTCATTTTTGACATTTTTCATGGTGACACTTTTCATTTTTGACATTTAGCATTGTGACATTTGTCATTTGACATCTTTGACATTTGCCATCTTGAAATTTGTCATTTTTGACATTTTTCATGGTGACACTTTTCATTTTTGACATTTAGCATTGTGATATTTGTCATTTGACATCTTTGACATTTGCCATCTTGAAATTTGTTATTTTTGACATTTTTCATGGTGACACTTTTTATTTTTGACATTTAGCATTGTGACATTTGTCATTTGACATCTTTGACATTTGCCATCTTGAAATTTGTCATTTTTGACATTTTTCATGGTGACACTTTTCATTTTTGACATTTAGCATTGTGACATTTGTCATTTGACATCTTTGACATTTGCCATCTTGAAATTTGTCATTTTTGACATTTAGCATTGTGATATTTGTCATTTGACATCTTTGATTATTGCCATCTTGAAATTTGTCATTTTTGACATTTTTTATGGTGACACTTTTCATTTTTGACATTTAGCATTGTGACATTTGTCATTTGACATCTTTGACATTTGCCATCTTGAAATTTGTCATTTTTGACATTTATCATGGTGACACTTTTCATTTGTGACATTTAGCATTGTGACATTTGTCATTTGACATCTTTGACATTTGCCATCTTAAAATTTGTCATTTTTGACATTTTTCATGGTGACACTTTTCATTTTTGACATTTAGCATTGTGATATTTGTCATTTGACATTTTTGACATTTGCTATCTTGAAATTTGTTATTTTTGAAATTTTTCATGGTGACACTTTTCATTTTTGACATTTAGCATTGTGACATTTGTCATTTGACATCTCTGTCATTTGCCATCTTGAAATTTGTCATTTTTGACATTTTTCATGGTGACACTTTTCATTTTTGACATTTAGCATTGTGACATTTGTCATTTGACATTTTTGACATTTTTCATGGTGACACTTTTCATTTTTGACATTTAGCATTGTGACATTTGTCATTTGACATCTTTGACATTTGCCATCTTAAAATTTGTCATTTTTGACATTTTTCATGGTGACAGTTTTCATTTTTGACATTTAGCATTGTGACATTTGTCATTTGACATCTTTGACATTTGCCATCTTGAAATTTGTCATTTTTGACATTTAGCATTGTGACATTTGTCATTTGACATCTTGGACATTTGCCATCTTGAAATTTGTCATTTTTGACATTTTTCATGGTGACACTTATCATTTTTGACATTTAGCATTGTGACATTTGTCAGTTTTGACATTTGCCATCTTGAAATTTGTCAGTTTTGACATTTTTCATGGTGACACTTTTCATTTTTGACATTTAGCATTGTGACATTTGTCATTTGACATCTTTGACATTTGCCATCTTGAAATTTGTTATTTTTGACATTTTTCATGGTGACACTTTTCATTTTTGACATTTAGCATTGTGACATTTGTCATTTGACATCTTTGACATTTGCCATCTTGAAATTTGTCATTTTTGACATTTTTCATGGTGACACTTTTTATTTTTGACATTAAGCATTGTGACATTTGTCATTTGACATCTTTGACATTTGCCATCTTGAAATTTGTTATTTTTGACATTTTTCATGGTGACACTTTTCATTTTTGACATTTAGCATTGTGACATTTGTCATTTGACATCTTTGACATTTGCCATCTTGAAATTTGTCATTTTTGACATTTTTCATGGTGACACTTTTCATTTTTGACATTTAGCATTGTGACATTTGTCATTTGACATCTTTGACATTTGCCATCTTGAAATTTGTCATTTTTGACATTTAGCATTGTGACATTTGTCATTTGACATCTTTGATATTTGCCATCTTGAAATTTGTCATTTTTGACATTTTTCATGGTGACACTTTTCATTTTTGACATTTAGCATTGTGACATTTGTCATTTGACATCTTTGACATTTGCCATCTTGAAATTTGTCATTTTTGACATTTTTCATGGTGACACTTTTCATTTTTGACATTTAGCATTGTGACATTTGTCATTTGACATCTTTGACATTTGCCATCTTGAAATTTGTCATTTTTGACATTTACCATTGTGACATTTGTCATTTGACATCTTGGACATTTGCCATCTTGAAATTTGTCATTTTTGACATTTTTCATGGTAACACTTGTCATTTTTGACATTTAGCATTGTGACATTTGTCAGTTTTGACATTTGCCATCTTGAAATTTGTCATTTTTGACATTTTTCATGGTGGCACTTTTCATTTTTGACATTTAGCATTGTGACATTTGTCATTTGACATCTTTGACATTTGCCATCTTGAAATTTGTCATTTTTGACATTTTTCATGGTGACAATTTTCATTTTTGACATTTAGCATTGTGACATTTGTCATTTGACATCTTTGACATTTGCCATCTTGAAATTTGTCATTTTTGACATTTAGCATTGTGACATTTGCCATCTTGAAATTTGTCATTTTTGACACTTTTCATTTTTGACATTTAGCATTGTGACATTTGTCATTTGACATCTTTGACATTTGCCATCTTGAAATTTGTCATTTTTGACATTTAGCATTGTGACATTTGTCATTTGACATCTTGAACATTTGTCATCTTGAAATTTGTCATTTTTGACATTTTTCATGGTGACACTTATCATTTTTGACATTTAGCATTGTGACATTTGTCAGTTTTGACATTTGCCATCTTGAAATTTGTCATTTTTGACACTTTTCATTTTTGACATTTAGCATTGTGACATTTGTCATTTGACATCTTTGACATTTGCCATCTTGAAATTTGTTATTTTTGATATTTTTCATGGTGACACTTTTCATTTTTGACATTTAGCATTGTGACATTTGTCATTTGACATCTTTGACATTTGCCATCTTGAAATTTGTCATTTTTGACATTTTTCATGGTGACACTTTTCATTTTTGACATTTAGCATTGTGACATTTTTTGTCATTTGACATCTTTGACATTTGCCATCTTGAAATTTGTTACTTTTGACATTTTTCCTGGTGACACTTTTCATTTTTGACATTTAGCATTGTGACATTTGTCATTTGACATCTTTGACATTTGCCATCTTGAAATTTGTCATTTTTGACATTTTTCATGGTGACACTTTTCATTTTTGACATTTAGCATTGTGACTTTTGTCATTTGACATCTTTGACATTTGCCATCTTGAAATTTGTCATTTTTGACATTTAGCATTGTGACATTTGTCATTTGACATCTTTGATATTTGCCATCTTGAAATTTATCATTTTTGACATTTTTCATGGTGACACTTTTCATTTTTGACATTTAGCATTGTGACATTTGTCATTTGACATCTTTGACATTTGCCATCTTGAAATTTGTCATTTTTGACATTTTTCATGGTGACACTTTTCATTTTTGACATTTAGCATTGTGACATTTGTCATATTCGACATCTTTGACATTTGCCATCTTGAAATTTGTCATTTTTGACATTTTTCATGGTGACACTTTTCATTTTTGACATTAAGCATTGTGACATTTGTCATTTGACATCTTTGACATTTGCCATCTTGAAATTTGTCATTATTGACATTTTTCATGGGGTCACTTTTCATTTTTGACATTTAGCATTGTGACATTTGTCATTTGACATCTTTGACATTTGCCATCTTGAAATTTGTCATTTTTGACATTTTTCATGGTGACACTTTTCATTTTTGACATTTAGCATTGTGACATTTGTCATCTTTGACATTTTTGACATTTTTCATGGTGACACTTTTCATTTTTGACATTTAGCATTGTGACATTTGTCATTTGACATCTTTGATATTTGCCATCTTGAAATTTGTCATTTTTGACATTTTTCATGGTGAAACTTTTCATTTTTGACATTTAGCATTGACATTTGTCAGTTTTGACATTTGCCATCTTGAAATTTGTCATTTTTGACATTTTGCATGGTGACACTTATCATTTTTGACATTTAGCATTGTGACATTTGTCAGTTTTGACATTTGCCATCTTGAAATTTGTCATTTTTGACATTTTTCATGGTGACAATTTTCATTTTTGACATTTAGCATTGTGACATTTGTCATTTGACATCTTTGACATTTGCCATCTTAAAATTTGTCATTTTTGACATTTTTCATGGTGACACTTTTCATTTTTGACATTTAGCATTGTGACATTTGTCATTTGACATCTTTGACATTTGCCATCTTGAAATTTGTCATTTTTGACATTTTTCATGGTGACACTTTTCATTTTTGACATTTAGCATTGTGACATTTGTCATTTGACATCTTTGACATTTGCCATCTTGAAATTTGTCATTTTTGACAATTAGCATTGTGACATTTGTCATTTGACATCTTGGACATTTGCTATCTTGAAATTTGTCATTTTTGACATTTTTCATGGTGACACTTTTCATTTTTGACATTTAGCATTGTGACATTTGTCATTTGACATCTTTGACATTTGCCATCTTGAAATTTGTTATTTTTGACATTTTTCATGGTGACACTTTTCATTTTTGACATTTAGCATTGTGACATTTGTCATTTGACATCTTTGACATTTGCCATCTTGAAATTTGTCATTTTTGACATTTTTAATGGTGACACTTTTCATTTTTGACATTTAGCATTGTGACATTTGTCATTTGACATCTTTGACATTTGCCATCTTGAAATTTGTCATTTTTGACATTTACCATTGTGACATTTGTCATTTGACATCTTGGACATTTGCCATCTTGAAATTTGTCATTTTTGACATTTTTCATGGTGACACTTATCATTTTTGACATTTAGCATTGTGATATTTGTCAGTTTTGACATTTGTTATCTTAAAATTTGTCATTTTTGACATTTTTCATGGTGACACTTTTCATTTTTGACATTTAGCATTGTGACATTTGTCATTTGACATCTTTGACATTTGCCATCTTGAAATTTGTCATTTTTGACATTTTTAATGGTGACACTTTTCATTTTTGACATTTAGCATTGTGACATTTGTCATTTGACATCTTTTACATTTGCCATCTTGAAATTTGTCATTTTTGACAGTTACCAATGTGACATTTGTCATTTGACATCTTGGACATTTGCCATCTTGAAATTTGTCATTTTTGACATTTTTCATGGTGACACTTATCATTTTTGACATTTAGCATTGTGATATTTGACATCTTTGACATTTGCCATCTTGAAATTTGTTATTTTTGACATTTTTCACGGTGACACTTTTCATTTTTGACATTAAGCATTGTGACATTTGTCATTTGACATCTTTGACATTTGCCATCTTGAAATTTGTCATTTTTGACATTTAGCATTGTGACATTTGTCATTTGACATCTTTGACATTTGCCATCTTAAAATTTGTCATTTTTGACATTTTTCATGGTGACACTTTTCATTTTTAACATTTAGCATTGTGACGTTTGTCATTTGACATCTTTGACATTTGCCATCTTGAAATTTGTCATTTTTGACATTTAGCATTGTGACATTTGTCATTTGACATCTTGGACATTTGCCATCTTGAAATTTGTCATTTTTGACATTTTTCATGGTGACACTTTTCATTTTTGATATTTAGCATTGTGACATTTGTCATTTGACATCTTTGACATTTGCCATATTGAAATTTGTCATTTTTAACATTTAGAATTGTGACATTTGTCATTTGACATCTTTGATATTTGCCATCTTGAAATTTGTCATTTTTGACATTTTTCATGGTGACACTTTTCATTTTTGACATTTAGCATTGTGACATTTGTCATTTGACATCTTTGACATTTGCCATCTTAAAATTTGTCATTTTTGACATTTTTCATGGTGACACTTTTCATTTTTGACATTTAGCATTGTGACATTTGTCATTTGACATCTTTGAGATTTGCCATCTTTGAGATTTGCCATCTTGAAATTTGTCATTTTTTACATTTAGCATTGTGACATTTGTCATTTGACATCTTGGACATTTGCCATCTTGAAATTTGTCATTTTTGACATTTTTTATGGTGACACTTATCATTTTTGACATTTAGCATTGTGACATTTGTCAGTTTTGACATTTGCCATCTTGAAATTTGTCATTTTTGACATTTTTCATGGTGACACTTTTCATTTTTGACATTTAGCATTGTGACATTTGTCATTTGACATCTTTGACATTTGCCATCTAGAAATTTGTTATTTTTGACATTTTTCATGGTGACACTTTTCATTTTTAACATTTAGCATTGTGACATTTGTCATTTGACATCTTGGACATTTGCCATCTTGAAATTTGTCATTTTTGACATTTTTCATGGTGACACTTATCATTTTTGACATTTAGCATTGTGACATTTGTCAGTTTTGACATTTGCCATCTTGCAATTTGTCATTTTTGACATTTTTCATGGTGACACTTTTCATTTTTGACATTTAGCATTGTGACATTTGTCATTTGACATCTTTGACATTTGGCATCTTGAAATTTGTCATTTTTGACATTTTTTATGGTGACACTTTTCATTTTTGACATTTAGCATTGTCACATTTGTCATTTGACATCTTTGACATTTGCCATCTTGAAATTTGTCATTTTTGACATTTTTCATGGTGACACTTTTCATTTTTGACATTTAGCATTGTGACATTTGTCATTTGACATCTTTGACATTTGCCATCTTGAAATTTGTCATTTTTGACATTTAGCATTGTGACATTTGTCATTTGACATCTTGGACATTTGCTATCTTGAAATTTGTCATTTTTGACATTTTTCATGGTGACACTTATCATTTTTGACATTTAGCATTGTGACATTTGTCAGTTTTGACATTTGCCATCTTGAAATTTGTCATTTTTGACATTTTTCATGGTGACACTTTTCATTTTTGACATTTAGCATTGTGACATTTGTCATTTGACATCTTTGACATTTGCCATCTTGAAATTTGTTATTTTTGACATTTTTCATGGTGACACTTTTCATTTTTGACATTTAGCATTGTGACATTTGTCATTTGACATCTTTGACATTTGCCATCTTGAAATTTGTCATTTTTGACATTTTTCATGGTGACACTTTTCATTTTTGACATTTAGCATTGTGACATTTGTCATTTGACATCTTTGACATTTGCCATCTTGAAATTTGTCATTTTTGACATTTTTCATGGTGACACTTTTCATTTTTGACATTTAGCATTGTGACATTTGTCATTTGACATCTTTGATATTTGCCATCTTGAAATTTGTCATTTTTGACATTTTTCGTGGTGACACTTTTCATTTTTGACATTTAGCATTGTGACATTTGTCATTTGACATCTTTGACATTTGCCATCTTGAAATTTGTCATTTTTGACATTTTTCATGGTGACCCTTTTCATTTTTGACATTTAGCATTGTGACATTTGTCATATTCGACATCTTTGACATTTTCCATTTTAAAATTTGTCATTTTTGACATTTTTCATGGTGACACTTTTCATTTTTGACATTTAGCATTGTGACATTTGTCATTTGACATCTTTGACATTTGCCATCTTGAAATTTGTCATTATTGACATTTTTCATGGGGACACTTTTCATTTTTGACATTTAGCATTGTGACATTTGTCATTTGACATCTTTGACATTTGCCATCTTGAAATTTGTCATTTTTGACATTTTTCATGGTGACACTTTTCATTTTTGACATTTAGCATTGTGACATTTGTCATTTGACATCTTTGACATTTGCCATCTTGAAATTTGTCATTTTTGACATTTTTCACGGTGACACTTTTCATTTTTGACATTTAGCATTGTGACATTTGTCATTTGACACCTTAGACATTTGCCATCTTGAAATTTGTCATTTTTGACACTTTTCATTTTTGACATTTAGCATTGTGACATTTGTCATTTGACATCTTTGACATTTGCCATCTTGAAATTTGTCATTTTTGACATTTTTCATGGTGACACTTTTCATTTTTGACATTTAGCATTGTGACATTTGTCATTTGACATCTCGGACATTTGCCATCTTGAAATTTGTCATTTTTGACATTTTTCATGGTGACACTTATCATTTTTGACATTTAGCATTGTGACATTTGTCAGTTTTGACATTTGCCATCTTGAAATTTGTCATTTTTGACATTTTTCATGGTGACACTTTTCATTTTTGACATTTAGCATTGTGACATTTGTCATTTGACATCTTTGACATTTGCCATCTTGAAATTTGTCATTTTTACATTTTATGGTGACACTTTTCAATTTTGACATTTAGCATTGTGACATTTGTCATTTGACATCTTTGACATTTGCCATCTTGAAATTTGTCATTTTTGACATTTTTCATGGTGACACTTTTCATTTTTGACATTTAGCATTGTGACATTTGTCATTTGACATCTTTGACATTTGCCATCTTGAAATTTGTCATTTTTGACATTTTTCATGGTGACACTTTTCATTTTTGACATTTAGCATTGTGACATTTGTCATTTGACATCTTTGACATTTGCCATCTTGAAATTTGTTATTTTTGACATTTTTCATGGTGACACTTTTCATTTTTGACATTTAGCATTGTGACATTTGTCATTTGACATCTTTGACATTTGCCATCTTGAAATTTGTCATTTTTGACATTTTTAATGGTGACACTTTTCATTTTTGACATTTAGCATTGTGACATTTGTCATTTGACATCTTTGACATTTGTCATCTTGAAATTTGTCATTTTTGACATTTACCATTGTGACATTTGTCATTTGACACCTTGGACATTTGCCATCTTGAAATTTGTCATTTTTGACATTTTTCATGGTGACACTTATCATTTTTGACATTTAGCATTGTGATATTTGTCAGTTTTGACATTTGCCATCTTAAAATTTGTCATTTTTGACATTTTTCATGGTGACACTTTTCATTTTTGACATTTAGCATTGTGACATTTGTCATTTGACATCTTTGACATTTGCCATCTTGAAATTTGTCATTTTTGACATTTTTAATGGTGACACTTTTCATTTTTGACATTTAGCATTGTGACATTTGTCATTTGACATCTTTGACATTTGCCATCTTGAAATTTGTCATTTTTGACATTTACCATTGTGACATTTGTCATTTGACATCTTCGACATTTGCCATCTTGAAATTTGTCATTTTTGACATTTTTCATGGTGACACTTATCATTTTTGACATTTAGCATTGTGATATTTGACATCTTTGACATTTGCCATCTTGAAATTTGTTATTTTTGACATTTTTCACGGTGACACTTTTCATTTTTGACATTTAGCATTGTGACATTTGTCATTTGACATCTTTGACATTTGCCATCTTGAAATTTGTCATTTTTGACATTTAGCATTGTGACATTTGTCATTTGACATCTTTGACATTTGCCATCTTAAAATTTGTCATTTTTGACATTTTTCATGGTGACACTTTTCATTTTTAACATTTAGCATTGTGACGTTTGTCATTTGACATCTTTGACATTTGCCATCTTGAAATTTGTCATTTTTGACATTTAGCATTGTGACATTTGTCATTTGACATCTTGGACATTTGCCATCTTGAAATTTGTCATTTTTGACATTTTTCATGGTGACACTTTTCATTTTTGATATTTAGCATTGTGACATTTGTCATTTGACATCTTTGACATTTGCCATATTGAAATTTGTCATTTTTGACATTTAGCATTGTGACATTTGTCATTTGACATCTTTGATATTTGCCATCTTGAAATTTGTCATTTTTGACATTTTTCATGGTGACACTTTTCATTTTTGACATTTAGCATTGTGACATTTGTCATTTGACATCTTTGACATTTGCCATCTTGAAATTTGTCATTTTTGACATTTTTCATGGTGACACTTTTCATTTTTGACATTTAGCATTGTGACATTTGTCATTTGACATCTTTGAGATTTGCCATCTTGAAATTTGTCATTTTTTACATTTAGCATTGTGACATTTGTCATTTGACATCTTGGACATTTGCCATCTTGAAATTTGTCATTTTTGACATTTTTTATGGTGACACTTATCATTTTTGACATTTAGCATTGTGACATTTGTCAGTTTTGACATTTGCCATCTTGAAATTTGTCATTTTTGACATTTTTCATGGTAACACTTTTCATTTTTGACATTTAGCATTGTGACATTTGTCATTTGACATCTTTGACATTTGCCATCTAGAAATTTGTTATTTTTGACATTTTTCATGGTGACACTTTTCATTTTTAACATTTAGCATTGTGACATTTGTCATTTGACATCTTGGACATTTGCCATCTTGAAATTTGTCATTTTTGACATTTTTCATGGTGACACTTATCATTTTTGACATTTAGCATTGTGACATTTGTCAGTTTTGACATTTGCCATCTTGAAATTTGTCATTTTTGACATTTTTCATGGTGACACTTTTCATTTTTGACATTTAGCATTGTGACATTTGTCATTTGACATCTTTGACATTTGCCATCTTGAAATTTGTCATTTTTGACATTTTTCATGGTGACACTTTTCATTTTTGACATTTAGCATTGTCACATTTGTCATTTGACATCTTTGACATTTGCCATCTTGAAATTTGTCATTTTTGACACTTTTCATGGTGACACTTTTCATTTTTGACATTTAGCATTGTGACATTTGTCATTTGACATCTTTGACATTTGCCATCTTGAAATTTGTCATTTTTGACATTTAGCATTGTGACATTTGTCATTTGACATCTTGGACATTTGCTATCTTGAAATTTGTCATTTTTGACATTTTTCATGGTGACACTTATCATTTTTGACATTTAGCATTCTGACATTTGTCAGTTTTGACATTTGTCATCTTGAAATTTGTCATTTTTGACATTTTTCATAGTGACACTTTTCATTTTTGACATTTAGCATTGTGACATTTGTCATTTGACATCTTTGACATTTGCCATCTTGAAATTTGTTATTTTTGACATTTTTCATGGTGACACTTTTCATTTTTGACATTTAGCATTGTGACATTTGTCATTTGACATCTTTGACATTTGCCATCTTGAAATTTGTCATTTTTGACATTTTTCATGGTGACACTTTTCATTTTTGACATTTAGCATTGTGACATTTGTCATTTGACATCTTTGACATTTGCCATCTTGAAATTTGTCATTTTTGACATTTTTCATGGTGACACTTTTCATTTTTGACATTTAGCATTGTGACATTTGTCATTTGACATCTTTGATATTTGCCATCTTAAAATTTGTCATTTTTGACATTTTTCATGGTGACACTTTTCATTTTTGACATTTAGCATTGTGACATTTGTCATTTGACATCTTTGACATTTGCCATCTTGAAATTTGTCATTTTTGACATTTTTTATGGTGACCCTTTTCATTTTTGACATTTAGCATTGTGACTTTTGTCGTATTCGACATCTTTGACATTTTCCATTTTAAAATTTGTCATTTTTGACATTTTTCATGGTGACACTTTTCATTTTTGACATTTAGCATTGTGATATTTGTCATTTGACATCTTTGACATTTGCCATCTTGAAATTTGTCATTATTGACATTTTTCATGGGGACACTTTTCATTTTTGACATTTAGCATTGTGAGATTTGTCATTTGACATCTTTGACATTTGCCATCTTGAAATTTGTCATTTTTGACATTTTTCATGGTGACACTTTTCATTTTTGACATTTAGCATTGTGACATTTGTCATTTGACACCTTAGACATTTGCCATCTTGAAATTTGTCATTTTTGACACTTTTCCTTTTTGACATTTAGCATTGTGACATTTGTCATTTGACATCTTTGACATTTGCCATCTTGAAATTTGTCATTTTTGACATTTTTCATGGTGACACTTTTCATTTTTGACATTTAGCATTGTGACATTTGTCATTTGACATCTTGGACATTTGCCATCTTGAAATTTGTCATTTTTGACATTTTTCATGGTGACACTTATCATTTTTGACATTTAGCATTGTGACATTTGTCAGTTTTGACATTTGCCATATTGAAATTTGTCATTTTTGACATTTTTCATGGTGACACTTTTCATTTTTGACATTCAGCATTGTGACATTTGTCATTTGACATCTTTGACATTTGCCATCTTGAAATTTGTCATTTTTGACATTTTTCATGGTGACACTTTTCATTTTTGACATTTAGCATTGTGACATTTGTCATTTGACATCTTTGACATTTGCCATCTTAAAATTTGTCATTTTTGACATTTTTCATGGTGACACTTTTCATTTTTGACATTTAGCATTGTGACATTTGTCATTTGACATCTTTGATATTTGCCATCTTGAAATTTGTCATTTTTGACATTTTTCATGGTGACACTTTTCATTTTTGACATTTAGCATTGTGACATTTGTCATTTGACATCTTTGACATTTGCCATCTTGAAATTTGTCATTTTTGACATTTTTCATGGTGACCCTTTTCATTTTTGACATTTAGCATTGTGACATTTGTCATATTCGACATCTTTGACATTTTCCATTTTAAAATTTGTCATTTTTGACATTTTTCATGGTGACACTTTTCATTTTTGACATTTAGCATTGTGACATTTGTCATTTGACATCTTTGACATTTGCCATCTTGAAATTTGTCATTATTGACATTTTTCATGGGGACACTTTTCATTTTTGACATTTAGCATTGTGAGATTTGTCATTTGACATCTTTGACATTTGCCATCTTGAAATTTGTCATTTTTGACATTTTTCATGGTGACACTTTTCATTTTTGACATTTAGCATTGTGACATTTGTCATTTGACACCTTAGACATTTGCCATCTTGAAATTTGTCATTTTTGACACTTTTCCTTTTTGACATTTAGCATTGTGACATTTGTCATTTGACATCTTTGACATTTGCCATCTTGAAATTTGTCATTTTTGACATTTTTCATGGTGACACTTTTCATTTTTGACATTTAGCATTGTGACATTTGTCATTTGACATCTTGGACATTTGCCATCTTGAAATTTGTCATTATTGACATTTTTCATGGTGACACTTATCATTTTTGACATTTAGCATTGTGACATTTGTCAGTTTTGACATTTGCCATATTGAAATTTGTCATTTTTGACATTTTTCATGGTGACACTTTTCATTTTTGACATTTAGCATTGTGACATTTGTCATTTGACATCTTTGACATTTGCCATCTTGAAATTTGTCATTTTTACATTTTTCATGGTGACACTTTTCATTTTTGACATTTAGCATTGTGACATTTGTCATTTGACATCTTTGACATTTGCCATCTTGAAATTTGTCATTTTTGACATTTTTCATGGTGACACTTTTCATTTTTGACATTTAGCATTGTGACATTTGTCATTTGACATCTTTGATATTTGCCATCTTGAAATTTGTCATTTTTGACATTTTTCATGGTGACACTTTTCATTTTTGACATTTAGCATTGTGACATTTGTCATTTGACATCTTTGACATTTGCCATCTTGAAATTTGTCATTTTTGACATTTTTCATGGTGATTCTTTTCATTTTTGACATTTAGCATTGTGACATTTGTCATTTGACACCTTAGACATTTGCCATCTTGAAATTTGTCATTTTTGACACTTTTCATTTTTGACATTTAGCATTGTGACATTTGTCATTTGACATCTTTGACATTTGCCATCTTGAAATTTGTCATTTTTGACATTTTTCATGGTGACACTTTTCATTTTTGACATTTAGCATTGTGACATTTGTCATTTGACATCTTGGACATTTGCCATCTTGAAATTTGTCATTTTTGACATTTTTCATGGTGACACTTATCATTTTTGACATTTAGCATTGTGACATTTGTCAGTTTTGACATTTGCCATCTTGAAATTTGTCATTTTTGACATTTTTCATGGTGACACTTTTCATTTTTGACATTTAGCATTGTGACATTTGTCATTTGACATCTTTGACATTTGCCATCTTGAAATTTGTCATTTTTACATTTTTCATGGTGACACTTTTCATTTTTGACATTTAGCATTGTGACATTTGTCATTTGACATCTTTGACATTTGCCATCTTGAAATTTGTCATTTTTGACATTTTTCATGGTGACACTTTTCATTTTTGACATTTAGCATTGTGACATTTGTCATTTGACATCTTTGACATTTGCCATCTTGAAATTTGTCATTTTTGACATTTTTCATTGTGACACTTTTTATTTTTGACATTTAGCATTGTGACATTTGTCATTTGACATCTTTGACATTTGCCATCTTGAAATTTGTCATTTTTGACATTTTTCATGGTGACACTTTTCATTTTTGACATTTAGCATTGTGACATTTGTCATTTGACATCTTTGACATTTGCCATCTTGAAATCTGTCATTTTTGACATTTTTCATGGTGACACTTTTCATTTTTGACATTTAGCATTGTGACATTTGTCATTTGACATCTTTGACATTTGCCATCTTGAAATTTGTTATTTTTGACATTTTTCATGGTGACACTTTTCATTTTTGACATTTAGCATTGTGACATTTGTCATTTGACATCTTTGACATTTGCCATCTTGAAATTTGTCATTTTTGACATTTTTAATGGTGACACTTTTCATTTTTGACATTTAGCATTGTGACATTTGTCATTTGACATCTTTGACATTGGTCATCTTGAAATTTGTCATTTTTGACATTTACCATTGTGACATTTGTCATTTGACATCTTGGACATTTGCCATCTTGAAATTTGTCATTTTTGACATTTTTCATGGTGACACTTATCATTTTTGACATTTAGCATTGTGATATTTGTCAGTTTTGACATTTGCCATCTTAAAATTTGTCATTTTTGACATTTTTCATGGTGACACTTTTCATTTTTGACATTTAGCATTGTGACATTTGTCATTTGACATCTTTGACATTTGCCATCTTGAAATTTGTCATTTTTGACATTTTTAATGGTGACACTTTTCATTTTTGACATTTAGCATTGTGACATTTGTCATTTGACATCTTTGACATTTGCCATCTTGAAATTTGTCATTTTTGACATTTTTCATGGTGACACTTTTCATTTTTGACATTTAGCATTGTGACATTTGTCATTTGACATCTTGGACATCTGCCATCTTGAAATTTGTCATTTTTGACATTTTTCATGGTGACACTTATCATTTTTGACATTTAGCATTGTGACATTTGTCAGTTTTGACATTTGCCATATTGAAATTTGTCATTTTTGACATTTTTCATGGTGACACTTTTCATTTTTGACATTTAGCATTGTGACATTTGTCATTTGACATCTTTGACATTTGCCATCTTGAAATTTGTCATTTTTACATTTTTCATGGTGACACTTTTCATTTTTGACATTTAGCATTGTGACATTTGTCATTTGACATCTTTGACATTTGCCATCTTGAAATTTGTCATTTTTGACATTTTTCATGGTGACACTTTTCATTTTTGACATTTAGCATTGTGACATTTGTCATTTGACATCTTTGATATTTGCCATCTTGAAATTTGTCATTTTTGACATTTTTCATGGTGACACTTTTCATTTTTGACATTTAGCATTGTGACATTTGTCATTTGACATCTTTGACATTTGCCATCTTGAAATTTGTCATTTTTGACATTTTTCATGGTGACCCTTTTCATTTTTGACATTTAGCATTGTGACATTTGTCATTTGACACCTTAGACATTTGCCATCTTGAAATTGGTCATTTTTGACACTTTTCATTTTTGACATTTAGCATTGTGACATTTGTCATTTGACATCTTTGACATTTGCCATCTTGAAATTTGTCATTTTTGACATTTTTCATGGTGACACTTTTCATTTTTGACATTTAGCATTGTGACATTTGTCATTTGACATCTTGGACATTTGCCATCTTGAAATTTGTCATTTTTGACATTTTTCATGGTGACACTTATCATTTTTGACATTTAGCATTGTGACATTTGTCAGTTTTGACATTTGCCATCTTGAAATTTGTCATTTTTGACATTTTTCATGGTGACACTTTTCATTTTTGACATTTAGCATTGTGACATTTGTCATTTGACATCTTTGACATTTGCCATCTTGAAATTTGTCATTTTTACATTTTTCATGGTGACACTTTTTATTTTTGACATTTAGCATTGTGACATTTGTCATTTGACATCTTTGACATTTGCCATCTTGAAATTTGTCATTTTTGACATTTTTCATGGTGACACTTTTCATTTTTGACATTTAGCATTGTGACATTTGTCATTTGACATCTTTGACATTTGCCATCTTGAAATTTGTCATTTTTGACATTTTTCATTGTGACACTTTTTATTTTTGACATTTAGCATTGTGACATTTGTCATTTGACATCTTTGACATTTGCCATCTTGAAATTTGTCATTTTTGACATTTTTCATGGTGACACTTTTCATTTTTGACATTTAGCATTGTGACATTTGTCATTTGACATCTTTGACATTTGCCATCTTGAAATTTGTTATTTTTGACATTTTTCATGGTGACACTTTTCATTTTTGACATTTAGCATTGTGACATTTGTCATTTGACATCTTTGACATTTGCCATCTTGAAATTTGTCATTTTTGACATTTTTAATGGTGACACTTTTCATTTTTGACATTTAGCATTGTGACATTTGTCATTTGACATCTTTGACATTTGTCATCTTGAAATTTGTCATTTTTGACATTTACCATTGTGACATTTGTCATTTGACATCTTGGACATTTGCCATCTTGAAATTTGTCATTTTTGACATTTTTCATGGTGACACTTATCATTTTTGACATTTAGCATTGTGATATTTGTCAGTTTTGACATTTGCCATCTTAAAATTTGTCATTTTTGACATTTTTCATGGTGACACTTTTCATTTTTGACATTTAGCATTGTGACATTTGTCATTTGACATCTTTGACATTTGCCATCTTGAAATTTGTCATTTTTGACATTTTTAATGGTGACACTTTTCATTTTTGACATTTAGCATTGTGACATTTGTCATTTGACATCTTTGACATTTGCCATCTTGAAATTTGTCATTTTTGACATTTGTCATTTGACATCTTCGACATTTGCCATCTTGAAATTTGTCATTTTTGACATTTTTCATGGTGACACTTATCATTTTTGACATTTAGCATTGTGATATTTGACATCTTTGACATTTGCCATCTTGAAATTTGTTATTTTTGACATTTTTCACGGTGACACTTTTCATTTTTGACATTTAGCATTGTGACATTTGTCATTTGACATCTTTGACATTTGCCATCTTGAAATTTGTCATTTTTGACATTTAGCATTGTGACATTTGTCATTTGACATCTTTGACATTTGCCATCTTAAAATTTGTCATTTTTGACATTTTTCATGGTGACACTTTTCATTTTTAACATTTAGCATTGTGACGTTTGTCATTTGACATCTTTGACATTTGCCATCTTGAAATTTGTCATTTTTGACATTTAGCATTGTAACATTTGTCATTTGACATCTTGGACATTTGCCATCTTGAAATTTGTCATTTTTGACATTTTTTATAGTGACACTTTTCATTTTTGATATTTAGCATTGTGACATTTGTCATTTGACATCTTTGACATTTGCCATATTGAAATTTGTCATTTTTGACATTTAGCATTGTGACATTTGTCATTTGACATCTTTGATATTTGCCATCTTGAAATTTGTCATTTTTGATATTTTTCATGGTGACACTTTTCATTTTTGACATTTAGCATTGTGACATTTGTCATTTGACATCTTTGACATTTGGCATCTTGAAATTTGTCATTTTTGACATTTTTCATGGTGACACTTTTCATTTTTGACATTTAGCATTGTGACATTTGTCATTTGACATCTTTGAGATTTGCCATCTTGAAATTTGTCATTTTTTACATTTAGCATTGTGACATTTGTCATTTGACATCTTGGACATTTGCCATCTTGAAATTTGTCATTTTTGACATTTTTTATGGTGACACTTATCATTTTTGACATTTAGCATTGTGACATTTGTCAGTTTTGACATTTGCCATCTTGAAATTTGTCATTTTTGACATTTTTCATGGTGACACTTTTCATTTTTGACATTTAGCATTGTGACATTTGTCATTTGACATCTTTGACATTTGCCATCTAGAAATTTGTTATTTTTGACATTTTTCATGGTGACACTTTTCATTTTTAACATTTAGCATTGTGACATTTGTCATTTGACATCTTGGACATTTGCCATCTTGAAATTTGTCATTTTTGACATTTTTCATGGTGACACTTATCATTTTTGACATTTAGCATTGTGACATTTGTCAGTTTTGACATTTGCCATCTTGAAATTTGTCATTTTTGACATTTTTCATGGTGACACTTTTCATTTTTGACATTTAGCATTGTGACATTTGTCATTTGACATCTTTGACATTTGCCATCTTGAAATTTGTCATTTTTGACATTTTTCATGGTGACACTTTTCATTTTTGACATTTAGCATTGTCACATTTGTCATTTGACATCTTTGACATTTGCCATCTTGAAATTTGTCATTTTTGACATTTTTCATGGTGACACTTTTCATTTTTGACATTTAGCATTGTGACATTTGTCATTTGACATCTTTGACATTTGCCATCTTGAAATTTGTCATTTTTGACATTTAGCATTGTGACATTTGTCATTTGACATCTTGGACATTTGCTATCTTGAAATTGGTCATTTTTGACATTTTTCATGGTGACACTTATCATTTTTGACATTTAGCATTGTGACATTTGTCAGTTTTGACATTTGCCATCTTGAAATTTGTCATTTTTGACATTTTTCATGGTGACACTTTTCATTTTTGACATTTAGCATTGTGACATTTGTCATATTCGACATCTTTGACATTTTCCATTTTAAAATTTGTCATTTTTGACATTTTTCATGGTGACACTTTTCATTTTTGACATTTAGCATTGTGACATTTGTCATTTGACATCTTTGACATTTGCCATCTTGAAATTTGTCATTATTGACATTTTTCATGGGGACACTTTTCATTTTTGACATTTAGCATTGTGACATTTGTCATTTGACATCTTTGACATTTGCCATCTTGAAATTTGTCATTTTTGACATTTTTCATGGTGACACTTTTCATTTTTGACATTTAGCATTGTGACATTTGTCATTTGACATCTTTGACATTTGCCATCTTGAAATTTGTCATTTTTGACATTTTTCACGGTGACACTTTTCATTTTTGACATTTAGCATTGTGACATTTGTCATTTGACACCTTAGACATTTGCCATCTTGAAATTTGTCATTTTTGACACTTTTCATTTTTGACATTTAGCATTGTGACATTTGTCATTTGACATCTTTGACATTTGCTATCTTGAAATTTGTCATTTTTGACATTTTTCATGGTGACACTTTTCATTTTTGACATTTAGCATTGTGACATTTGTCATTTGACATCTTGGACATTTGCCATCTTGAAATTTGTCATTTTTGACATTTTTCATGGTGACACTTATCATTTTTGACATTTAGCATTGTGACATTTGTCAGTTTTGACATTTGCCATCTTGAAATTTGTCATTTTTGACATTTTTCATGGTGACACTTTTCATTTTTGACATTTAGCATTGTGACATTTGTCATTTGACATCTTTGACATTTGCCATCTTGAAATTTGTCATTTTTACATTTTTCATGGTGACACTTTTCATTTTTGACATTTAGCATTGTGACATTTGTCATTTGACATCTTTGACATTTGCCATCTTGAAATTTCTCATTTTTGACATTTTTCATGGTGACACTTTTCATTTTTGACATTTAGCATTGTGACATTTGTCATTTGACATCTTTGACATTTGCCATCTTGAAATTTGTCATTTTTGACATTTTTCATAGTGACACTTTTCATTTTTGACATTTAGCATTGTGACATTTGTCATTTGACATCTTTGACATTTGCCATCTTGAAATTTGTCATTTTTGACATTTTTCATGGTGACACTTTTCATTTTTGACATTTAGCATTGTGACATTTGTCATTTGACATCTTTGACATTTGCCATCTTGAAATTTGTCATTTTTGACATTTTTCATGGTGACACTTTTCATTTTTGACATTTAGCATTGTGACATTTGTCATTTGACATCTTTGACATTTGCCATCTTGAAATTTGTTATTTTTGACATTTTTCATGGTGACACTTTTCATTTTTGACATTTAGCATTGTGACATTTGTCATTTGACATCTTTGACATTTGCCATCTTGAAATTTGTCATTTTTGACATTTTTAATGGTGACACTTTTCATTTTTGACATTTAGCATTGTGACATTTGTCATTTGACATCTTTGACATTTGTCATCTTGAAATTTGTCAGTTTTGACATTTACCATTGTGACATTTGTCATTTGACATCTTGGACATTTGCCATCTTGAAATTTGTCATTTTTGACATTTTTCATGGTGACACTTATCATTTTTGACATTTAGCATTGTGATATTTGTCAGTTTTGACATTTGCCATCTTAAAATTTGTCATTTTTGACATTTTTCATGGTGACACTTTTCATTTTTGACATTTAGCATTGTGACATTTGTCATTTGACATCTTTGACATTTGCCATCTTGAAATTTGTCATTTTTGACATTTTTAATGGTGACACTTTTCATTTTTGACATTTAGCATTGTGACATTTGTCATTTGACATCTTTGACATTTGCCATCTTGAAATTTCTCATTTTTGACATTTTTCATGGTGACACTTTTCATTTTTGACATTTAGCATTGTGACATTTGTCATTTGACATCTTTGACATTTGCCATCTTGAAATTTGTCATTTTTGACATTTTTCATAGTGACACTTTTCATTTTTGACATTTAGCATTGTGACATTTGTCATTTGACATCTTTGACATTTGCCATCTTGAAATTTGTCATTTTTGACATTTTTCATGGTGACACTTTTCATTTTTGACATTTAGCATTGTGACATTTGTCATTTGACATCTTTGACATTTGCCATCTTGAAATTTGTCATTTTTGACATTTTTCATGGTGACACTTTTCATTTTTGACATTTAGCATTGTGACATTTGTCATTTGACATCTTTGACATTTGCCATCTTGAAATTTGTTATTTTTGACATTTTTCATGGTGACACTTTTCATTTTTGACATTTAGCATTGTGACATTTGTCATTTGACATCTTTGACATTTGCCATCTTGAAATTTGTCATTTTTGACATTTTTAATGGTGACACTTTTCATTTTTGACATTTAGCATTGTGACATTTGTCATTTGACATCTTTGACATTTGCCATCTTGAAATTTGTTATTTTTGACATTTTTCATGGTGACACTTTTCATTTTTGACATTTAGCATTGTGACATTTGTCATTTGACATCTTTGACATTTGCCATCTTGAAATTTGTCATTTTTGACATTTTTAATGGTGACACTTTTCATTTTTGACATTTAGCATTGTGACATTTGTCATTTGACATCTTTGACATTTGTCATCTTAAAATTTGTCATTTTTGACATTTAGCATTGTGACATTTGTCATTTGACATCTTTGACATTTGCCATCTTGAAATTTGTCATTTTTGACATTTTTCATGGTGACACTTTTCATTTTTGACATTTAGCATTGTGACATTTGTCATTTGACATCTTTGACATTTGCCATCTTGAAATTTGTCATTTTTGACATTTTTCATGGTGACACTTTTCATTTTTGACATTTAGCATTGTGACATTTGTCATTTGACATCTTTGACATTTGCCATCTTGAAATTTGTTATTTTTGACATTTTTCATGGTGACACTTTTCATTTTTGACATTTAGCATTGTGACATTTGTCATTTGACATCTTTGACATTTGCCATCTTGAAATTTGTCATTTTTGACATTTTTAATGGTGACACTTTTCATTTTTGACATTTAGCATTGTGACATTTGTCATTTGACATCTTTGACATTTGTCATCTTAAAATTTGTCAGTTTTGACATTTACCATTGTGACATTTGTCATTTGACATCTTGGACATTTGCCATCTTGAAATTTGTCATTTTTGACATTTTTAATGGTGACACTTTTCATTTTTGACATTTAGCATTGTGACATTTGTCATTTGACATCTTTGACATTTGTCATCTTAAAATTTGTCAGTTTTGACATTTACCATTGTGACATTTGTCATTTGACATCTTGGACATTTGCCATCTTGAAATTTGTCATTTTTGACATTTTTCATGGTGACACTTTTCATTTTTGACATTTAGCATTGTGACATTTGTCATTTGACATCTTTGATATTTGCCATCTTGAAATTTGTCATTTTTGATATTTTTCATGGTGACACTTTTCATTTTTGACATTTAGCATTGTGACATTTGTCATTTGACATCTTTGACATTTGGCATCTTGAAATTTGTCATTTTTGACATTTTTCATGGTGACACTTTTCATTTTTGACATTTAGCATTGTGACATTTGTCATTTGACATCTTTGAGATTTGCCATCTTGAAATTTGTCATTTTTTACATTTAGCATTGTGACATTTGTCATTTGACATCTTGGACATTTGCCATCTTGAAATTTGTCATTTTTGACATTTTTTATGGTGACACTTATCATTTTTGACATTTAGCATTGTGACATTTGTCAGTTTTGACATTTGCCATCTTGAAATTTGTCATTTTTGACATTTTTCATGGTGACACTTTTCATTTTTGACATTTAGCATTGTGACATTTGTCATTTGACATCTTTGACATTTGCCATCTAGAAATTTGTTATTTTTGACATTTTTCATGGTGACACTTTTCATTTTTAACATTTAGCATTGTGACATTTGTCATTTGACATCTTGGACATTTGCCATCTTGAAATTTGTCATTTTTGACATTTTTCATGGTGACACTTATCATTTTTGACATTTAGCATTGTGACATTTGTCAGTTTTGACATTTGCCATCTTGAAATTTGTCATTTTTGACATTTTTCATGGTGACACTTTTCATTTTTGACATTTAGCATTGTGACATTTGTCATTTGACATCTTTGACATTTGCCATCTTGAAATTTGTCATTTTTGACATTTTTCATGGTGACACTTTTCATTTTTGACATTTAGCATTGTCACATTTGTCATTTGACATCTTTGACATTTGCCATCTTGAAATTTGTCATTTTTGACATTTTTCATGGTGACACTTTTCATTTTTGACATTTAGCATTGTGACATTTGTCATTTGACATCTTTGACATTTGCCATCTTGAAATTTGTCATTTTTGACATTTAGCATTGTGACATTTGTCATTTGACATCTTGGACATTTGCTATCTTGAAATTGGTCATTTTTGACATTTTTCATGGTGACACTTATCATTTTTGACATTTAGCATTGTTACATTTGTCAGTTTTGACATTTGCCATCTTGAAATTTGTCATTTTTGACATTTTTCATGGTGACACTTTTCATTTTTGACATTTAGCATTGTGACATTTGTCATTTGACATCTTTGACATTTGCCATCTTGAAATTTGTTATTTTTGACATTTTTCATGGTGACACTTTTCATTTTTGACATTTAGCATTGTGACATTTGTCATTTGACATCTTTGACATTTGCCATCTTGAAATTTGTCATTTTTGACATTTTTCATGGTGACACTTTTCATTTTTGACATTTAGCATTGTGACATTTGTCATTTGACATCTTTGACATTTGCCATCTTGAAATTTGTCATTTTTGACATTTTTCATGGTGACACTTTTCATTTTTGACATTTAGCATTGTGACATTTGTCATTTGACATCTTTGATATTTGCCATCTTGAAATTTGTCATTTTTGACATTTTTCATGGTGACACTTTTCATTTTTGACATTTAGCATTGTGACATTTGTCATTTGACATCTTTGACATTTGCCATCTTGAAATTTGTCATTTTTGACATTTTTCATGGTGACCCTTTTCATTTTTGACATTTAGCATTGTGACATTTGTCATATTCGACATCTTTGACATTTTCCATTTTAAAATTTGTCATTTTTGACATTTTTCATGGTGACACTTTTCATTTTTGACATTTAGCATTGTGACATTTGTCATTTGACATCTTTGACATTTGCCATCTTGAAATTTGTCATTATTGACATTTTTCATGGGGACACTTTTCATTTTTGACATTTAGCATTGTGAGATTTGTCATTTGACATCTTTGACATTTGCCATCTTGAAATTTGTCATTTTTGACATTTTTCATGGTGACACTTTTCATTTTTGACATTTAGCATTGTGACAATTGTCATTTGACACCTTAGACATTTGCCATCTTGAAATTTGTCATTTTTGACACTTTTCCTTTTTGACATTTAGCATTGTGACATTTGTCATTTGACATCTTTGACATTTGCCATCTTGAAATTTGTCATTTTTGACATTTTTCATGGTGACACTTTTTATTTTTGACATTTAGCATTGTGACATTTGTCATTTGACATCTTGGACATTTGCCATCTTGAAATTTGTCATTTTTGACATTTTTCATGGTGACACTTATCATTTTTGACATTTAGCATTGTGACATTTGTCAGTTTTGACATTTGCCATATTGAAATTTGTCATTTTTGACATTTTTCATGGTGACACTTTTCATTTTTGACATTTAGCATTGTGACATTTGTCATTTGACATCTTTAACATTTGCCATCTTGAAATTTGTCATTTTTACATTTTTCATGGTGACACTTTTCATTTTTGACATTTAGCATTGTGACATTTGTCATTTGACATCTTTGACATTTGCCATCTTGAAATTTGTCATTTTTGACATTTTTCATGGTGACACTTTTCATTTTTGACATTTAGCATTGTGACATTTGTCATTTGACATCTTTGATATTTGCCATCTTGAAATTTGTCATTTTTGACATTTTTCATGGTGACACTTTTCATTTTTGACATTTAGCATTGTGACATTTGTCATTTGACATCTTTGACATTTGCCATCTTGAAATTTGTCATTTTTGACATTTTTCATGGTGACCCTTTTCATTTTTGACATTTAGCATTGTGACATTTGTCATATTCGACATCTTTGACATTTTCCATTTTAAAATTTGTCATTTTTGACATTTTTCATGGTGACACTTTTCATTTTTGACATTTAGCATTGTGACATTTGTCATTTGACATCTTTGACATTTGCCATCTTGAAATTTGTCATTATTGACATTTTTCATGGGGACACTTTTCATTTTTGACATTTAGCATTGTGACATTTGTCATTTGACATCTTTGACATTTGCCATCTTGAAATTTGTCATTTTTGACATTTTTCATGGTGACACTTTTCATTTTTGACATTTAGCATTGTGACATTTGTCATTTGTCATCTTTGACATTTGCCATCTTGAAATTTGTCATTTTTGACATTTTTCACGGTGACACTTTTCATTTTTGACATTTAGCATTGTGACATTTGTCATTTGACACCTTAGACATTTGCCATCTTGAAATTTTTCATTTTTGACACTTTTCATTTTTGACATTTAGCATTGTGACATTTGTCATTTGACATCTTTGACATTTGCTATCTTGAAATTTGTCATTTTTGACATTTTTCATGGTGACACTTTTCATTTTTGACATTTAGCATTGTGACATTTGTCATTTGACATCTTGGACATTTGCCATCTTGAAATTTGTCATTTTTGACATTTTTCATGGTGACACTTATCATTTTTGACATTTAGCATTGTGACATTTGTCAGTTTTGACATTTGCCATCTTGAAATTTGTCATTTTTGACATTTTTCATGGTGACACTTTTCATTTTTGACATTTAGCATTGTGACATTTGTCATTTGACATCTTTGACATTTGCCATCTTGAAATTTGTCATTTTTACATTTTTCATGGTGACACTTTTCATTTTTGACATTTAGCATTGTGACATTTGTCATTTGACATCTTTGACATTTGCCATCTTGAAATTTCTCATTTTTGACATTTTTCATGGTGACACTTTTCATTTTTGACATTTAGCATTGTGACATTTGTCATTTGACATCTTTGACATTTGCCATCTTGAAATTTGTCATTTTTGACATTTTTCATAGTGACACTTTTCATTTTTGACATTTAGCATTGTGACATTTGTCATTTGACATCTTTGACATTTGCCATCTTGAAATTTGTCATTTTTGACATTTTTCATGGTGACACTTTTCATTTTTGACATTTAGCATTGTGACATTTGTCATTTGACATCTTTGACATTTGCCATCTTGAAATTTGTCATTTTTGACATTTTTCATGGTGACACTTTTCATTTTTGACATTTAGCATTGTGACATTTGTCATTTGACATCTTTGACATTTGCCATCTTGAAATTTGTTATTTTTGACATTTTTCATGGTGACACTTTTCATTTTTGACATTTAGCATTGTGACATTTGTCATTTGACATCTTTGACATTTGCCATCTTGAAATTTGTCATTTTTGACATTTTTAATGGTGACACTTTTCATTTTTGACATTTAGCATTGTGACATTTGTCATTTGACATCTTTGACATTTGTCATCTTGAAATTTGTCAGTTTTGACATTTACCATTGTGACATTTGTCATTTGACATCTTGGACATTTGCCATCTTGAAATTTGTCATTTTTGACATTTTTCATGGTGACACTTATCATTTTTGACATTTAGCATTGTGATATTTGTCAGTTTTGACATTTGCCATCTTAAAATTTGTCATTTTTGACATTTTTCATGGTGACACTTTTCATTTTTGACATTTAGCATTGTGACATTTGTCATTTGACATCTTTGACATTTGCCATCTTGAAATTTGTCATTTTTGACATTTTTAATGGTGACACTTTTCATTTTTGACATTTAGCATTGTGACATTTGTCATTTGACATCTTTGACATTTGCCATCTTGAAATTTGTCATTTTTGACATTTACCATTGTGACATTTGTCATTTGACATCTTCGACATTTGCCATCTTGAAATTTGTCATTTTTGACATTTTTCATGGTGACACTTATCATTTTTGACATTTAGCATTGTGATATTTGACATCTTTGACATTTGCCATCTTGAAATTTGTTATTTTTGACATTTTTCACGGTGACACTTTTCATTTTTGACATTTAGCATTGTGACATTTGTCATTTGACATCTTTGACATTTGCCATCTTGAAATTTGTCATTTTTGACATTTAGCATTGTGACATTTGTCATTTGACATCTTTGACATTTGCCATCTTAAAATTTGTCATTTTTGACATTTTTCATGGTGACACTTTTCATTTTTAACATTTAGCATTGTGA
The DNA here is from genome assembly GCA_964028335.1 of Altica lythri. Lineage (NCBI taxonomy): Eukaryota > Metazoa > Arthropoda > Insecta > Coleoptera > Chrysomelidae > Altica > Altica lythri. The sequence goes on along the minus strand of OZ034800.1, from coordinate 6,589,898 downwards.
CGTTTGTCATTTGACATCTTTGACATTTGCCATCTTGAAATTTGTCATTTTTGACATTTAGCATTGTGACATTTTTTTTTGACATCTTGGACATTTGCCATCTTGAAATTTGTCATTTTTGACATTTTTCATGGTGACACTTTTTATTTTTGATATTTAGCATTGTGACATTTGTCATTTGACATCTTTGACATTTGCCATTTTGAAATTTGTCATTTTTGACATTTAGCATTGTGACATTTGTCATTTGACATCTTTGATATTTGCCATCTTGAAATTTGTCATTTTTGACATTTTTCATGGTGACACTTTTCATTTTTGACATTTAGCATTGTGACATTTGTCATTTGACATCTTTGACATTTGCCATCTTGAAATTTGTCATTTTTGACATTTTTCATGGTGACACTTTTCATTTTTGACATTTAGCATTGTGACATTTGTCATTTGACATCTTTGAGATTTGCCATCTTGAAATTTGTCATTTTTTACATTTAGCATTGTGACATTTGTCATTTGACATCTTGGACATTTGCCATCTTGAAATTTGTCATTTTTGACATTTTTTATGGTGACACTTATCATTTTTGACATTTAGCATTGTGACATTTGTCAGTTTTGACATTTGCCATATTGAAATTTGTCATTTTTGACATTTTTCATGGTGACACTTTTCATTTTTGACATTTAGCATTGTGACATTTGTCATTTGACATCTTTGACATTTGCCATCTAGAAATTTGTTATTTTTGACATTTTTCATGGTGACACTTTTCATTTTTAACATTTAGCATTGTGACATTTGTCATTTGACATCTTGGACATTTGCCATCTTGAAATTTGTCATTTTTGACATTTTTCATGGTGACACTTATCATTTTTGACATTTAGCATTGTGACATTTGTCAGTTTTGACATTTGCCATCTTGAAATTTGTCATTTTTGACATTTTTCATGGTGACACTTTTCATTTTTGACATTTAGCATTGTGACATTTGTCATTTGACATCTTTGACATTTGCCATCTTGAAATTTGTCATTTTTGACATTTTTCATGGTGACACTTTTCATTTTTGACATTTAGCATTGTCACATTTGTCATTTGACATCTTTGACATTTGCCATCTTGAAATTTGTCATTTTTGACATTTTTCATGGTGACACTTTTCATTTTTGACATTTAGCATTGTGACATTTGTCATTTGACATCTTTGACATTTGCCATCTTGAAATTTGTCATTTTTGACATTTAGCATTGTGACATTTGTCAGTTGACATCTTGGACATTTGCTATCTTGAAATTTGTCATTTTTGACATTTTTCATGGTGACACTTATCATTTTTGACATTTAGCATTGTGACATTTGTCAGTTTTGACATTTGCCATCTTAAAATTTGTCATTTTTGACAATTTTCATGGTGACACTTTTCATTTTTGACATTTAGCATTGTGACATTTGTCATTTGACATCTTTGACATTTGCCATCTTGAAATTTGTTATTTTTGACATTTTTCATGGTGACACTTTTCATTTTTGATATTTAGCATTGTGACATTTGTCATTTGACATCTTTGACATTTGCCATCTTGAAATTTGTCATTTTTGACATTTTTCATGGTGACACTTTTCATTTTTGACATTTAGCATTGTGACATTTGTCATTTGACATCTTTGACATTTGCCATCTTGAAATTTGTCATTTTTGACATTTTTCATGGTGACACTTTTCATTTTTGACATTTAGCATTGTGACATTTGTCATTTGACATCTTTGATATTTGCCATCTTGAAATTTGTCATTTTTGACATTTTTCATGGTGACACTTATCATTTTTGACATTTAGCATTGTGATATTTGACATCTTTGACATTTGCCATCTTGAAATTTGTTATTTTTGACATTTTTCACGGTGACACTTTTCATTTTTGACATTTAGCATTGTTACATTTGTCATTTGACATCTTTGACATTTGCCATCTTGAAATTTGTCATTTTTGACATTTAGCATTGTGACATTTGTCATTTGACATCTTTGACATTTGCCATCTTAAAATTTGTCATTTTTGACATTTTTCATGGTGACACTTTTCATTTTTAACATTTAGCATTGTGACGTTTGTCATTTGACATCTTTGACATTTGCCATCTTGAAATTTGTCATTTTTGACATTTAGCATTGTGACATTTTTCATTTGACATCTTGGACATTTGCCATCTTGAAATTTGTCATTTTTGACATTTTTCATGGTGACACTTTTTATTTTTGATATTTAGCATTGTGACATTTGTCATTTGACATCTTTGACATTTGCCATATTGAAATTTGTCATTTTTGACATTTAGCATTGTGACATTTGTCATTTGACATCTTTGATATTTGCCATCTTGAAATTTGTCATTTTTGACATTTTTCATGGTGACACTTTTCATTTTTGACATTTAGCATTGTGACATTTGTCATTTGACATCTTTGACATTTGCCATCTTGAAATTTGTCATTTTTGACATTTTTCATGGTGACACTTTTCATTTTTGACATTTAGCATTGTGACATTTGTCATTTGACATCTTTGAGATTTGCCATCTTGAAATTTGTCATTTTTTACATTTAGCATTGTGACATTTGTCATTTGACATCTTGGACATTTGCCATCTTGAAATTTGTCATTTTTGACATTTTTTATGGTGACACTTATCATTTTTGACATTTAGCATTGTGACATTTGTCAGTTTTGACATTTGCCATCTTGAAATTTGTCATTTTTGACATTTTTCATGGTGACACTTTTCATTTTTGACATTTAGCATTGTGACATTTGTCATTTGACATCTTTGACATTTGCCATCTAGAAATTTGTTATTTTTGACATTTTTCATGGTGACACTTTTCATTTTTAACATTTAGCATTGTGACATTTGTCATTTGACATCTTGGACATTTGCCATCTTGAAATTTGTCATTTTTGACATTTTTCATGGTGACACTTATCATTTTTGACATTTAGCATTGTGACATTTGTCAGTTTTGACATTTGCCATCTTGAAATTTGTCATTTTTGACATTTTTCATGGTGACACTTTTCATTTTTGACATTTAGCATTGTGACATTTGTCATTTGACATCTTTGACATTTGCCATCTTGAAATTTGTCATTTTTGACATTTTTCATGGTGACACTTTTCATTTTTGACATTTAGCATTGTCACATTTGTCATTTGACATCTTTGACATTTGCCATCTTGAAATTTGTCATTTTTGACATTTTTCATGGTGACACTTTTCATTTTTGACATTTAGCATTGTGACATTTGTCATTTGACATCTTTTACATTTGCCATCTTGAAATTTGTCATTTTTGACATTTAGCATTGTGACATTTGTCAGTTGACATCTTGGACATTTGCTATCTTAAAATTTGTCATTTTTGACATTTTTCATGGTGACACTTATCATTTTTGACATTTAGCATTGTGACATTTGTCAGTTTTGACATTTGCCATCTTGAAATTTGTCATTTTTGACATTTTTCATGGTGACACTTTTTATTTTTGACATTTAGCATTGTGACATTTGTCATTTGACATCTTTGACATTTGCCATCTTGAAATTTGTTATTTTTGACATTTTTCATGGTGACACTTTTCATTTTTGATATTTAGCATTGTGACATTTGTCATTTGACATCTTTGACATTTGCCATCTTGAAATTTGTCATTTTTGACATTTTTCATCGTGACACTTTTCATTTTTGACATTTAGCATTGTGACATTTGTCATTTGACATCTTTGACATTTGCCATCTTAAAATTTGTCATTTTTGACATTTTTCATGGTGACACTTTTCATTTTTGACATTTAGCATTGTGACATTTGTCATTTGACATCTTTGATATTTGCCATCTTGAAATTTGTCATTTTTGACATTTTTCATGGTGACACTTTTCATTTTTGACATTTAGCATTGTGACATTTGTCATTTGACATCTTTGACATTTGCCATCTTGAAATTTGTCATTTTTGACATTTTTCATGGTGACCCTTTTTATTTTTGACGATTAGCATTGTGACATTTGTCATATTCGACATCTTTGACATTTTCCATTTTAAAATTTGTCATTTTTGACATTTTTCATGGTGACACTTTTCATTTTTGACATTTAGCATTGTGACATTTGTCATTTGACATCTTTGACATTTGCCATCTTGAAATTTGTCATTATTGACATTTTTCATGGGGACACTTTTCATTTTTGACATTTAGCATTGTGACATTTGTCATTTGACATCTTTGACATTTGCCATCTTGAAATTTGTCATTTTTGACATTTTTCATGGTGACACTTTTCATTTTTGACATTTAGCATTGTGACATTTGTCATTTGACATCTTTGACATTTGCCATCTTGAAATTTGTCATTTTTGACATTTTTCACGGTGACACTTTTCATTTTTGACATTTAGCATTGTGACATTTGTCATTTGACACCTTAGACATTTGCCATCTTGAAATTTGTCATTTTTGACACTTTTCCTTTTTGACATTTAGCATTGTGACATTTGTCATTTGACATCTTTGACATTTGCCATCTTGAAATTTGTCATTTTTGACATATTTTATGGTGACACTTTTCATTTTTGACATTTAGCATTGTGACATTTGTCATTTGACATCTTGGACATTTGCCATCTTGAAATTTGTCTTTTGTGACATTTTTCATGGTGACACTTATCATTTTTGACATTTAGCATTGTGACATTTGTCAGTTTTGACATTTGCCATATTGAAATTTGTCATTTTTGACATTTTTCATGGTGACACTTTTCATTTTTGACATTTAGCATTGTGACATTTGTCATTTGACATCTTTGACATTTGCCATCTTGACATTTGTCATTTTTACATTTTTCATGGTGACACTTTTCATTTTTGACATTTAGCATTGTGACATTTGTCATTTGACATCTTTGACATTTGCCATCTTGAAATTTGTCATTTTTGACATTTTTCATGGTGACACTTTTCATTTTTGACATTTAGCATTGTGACATTTGTCATTTGACATCTTTGACATTTGCCATCTTGAAATTTGTCATTTTTGACATTTTTCATAGTGACACTTTTCATTTTTGACATTTAGCATTGTGACATTTGTCATTTGACATTTGTCATCTTGAAATATGTTATTTTTGACATTTTTCATGGTGACACTTTTCATTTTTGACATTTAGCATTGTGACATTTGTCATTTGACATCTCTGACATTTGCCATCTTAAAATTTGTCATTTTTGACATTTTTCATGGTGACACTTTTCATTTTTGACATTTAGCATTGTGACATTTGTCATTTGACATTTGTCATCTTGAAATATGTTATTTTTGACATTTTTCATGGTGACACTTTTCATTTTTGACATTTAGCATTGTGACATTTGTCATTTGACATCTCTGACATTTGCCATCTTAAAATTTGTCATTTTTGACATTTTTCATGGTGACACTTTTCATTTTTAACATTTAGCATTGTGACATTTGTCATTTGACATCTTGGACATTTGCCATCTTGAAATTTGTCATTTTTGACATTTTTCATGGTGACACTTATCATTTTTGACATTTAGCATTGTGACATTTGTCAGTTTTGACATTTGCCATCTTGAAATTTGTCATTTTTGACATTTTTCATGGTGACACTTTTCATTTTTGACATTTAGCATTGTGACATTTGTCATTTGACATCTTTGACATTTGCCATCTTGAAATTTGTCATTTTTGACATTTTTCATGGTGACACTTTTCATTTTTGACATTTAGCATTGTCACATTTGTCATTTGACATCTTTGACATTTGCCATCTTGAAATTTGTCATTTTTGACATTTTTCATGGTGACACTTTTCATTTTTGACATTTAGCATTGTGACATTTGTCATTTGACATCTTTGACGTTTGCCATCTTGAAATTTGTCATTTTTGACATTTAGCATTGTGACATTTGTCAGTTGACATCTTGGACATTTGCTATCTTGAAATTTGTCATTTTTGACATTTTTCATGGTGACACTTATCATTTTTGACATTTAGCATTGTGACATTTGTCAGTTTTGACATTTGCCATCTTGAAATTTGTCATTTTTGACATTTTTCATGGTGACACTTTTCATTTTTGACATTTAGCATTGTGACATTTGTCATTTGACATCTTTGACATTTGCCATCTTGAAATTTGTTATTTTTGACATTTTTCATGGTGACACTTTTCATTTTTGACATTTAGCATTGTGACATTTGTCATTTGACATCTTTGACATTTGCCATCTTGAAATTTGTCATTTTTGACATTTTTCATGGTGACACTTTTCATTTTTGACATTTAGCATTGTGACATTTGTCATTTGACATCTTTGACATTTGCCATCTTGAAATTTGTCATTTTTGACATTTTTCATGGTGACACTTTTCATTTTTGACATTTAGCATTGTGACATTTGTCATTTGACATCTTTGATATTTGCCATCTTGAAATTTGTCATTTTTGACATTTTTCATGGTGACACTTTTCATTTTTGACATTTAGCATTGTGACATTTGTCATTTGACATCTTTGACATTTGCCATCTTGAAATTTGTCATTTTTGACATTTTTCATGGTGACCCTTTTTATTTTTGACATTTAGCATTGTGACATTTTGTCATATTCGACATCTTTGACATTTTCCATTTTAAAATTTGTCATTTTTGACATTTTTCATGGTGACACTTTTCATTTTTGACATTTAGCATTGTGACATTTGTCATTTGACATCTTTGACATTTGCCATCTTGAAATTTGTCATTATTGACATTTTTCATGGGGACACTTTTCATTTTTGACATTTAGCATTGTGACATTTGTCATTTGACATCTTTGACATTTGCCATTTTGAAATTTGTCATTTTTGACATTTTTCATGGTGACACTTTTCATTTTTGACATTTAGCATTGTGACATTTGTCATTTGACATCTTTGACATTTGCCATCTTGAAATTTGTCATTTTTGACATTTTTCACGGTGACACTTTTCATTTTTGACATTTAGCATTGTGACATTTGTCATTTGACACCTTAGACATTTGCCATCTTGAAATTTGTCATTTTTGACACTTTTCCTTTTTGACATTTAGCATTGTGACATTTGTCATTTGACATCTTTGACATTTGCCATCTTGAAATTTGTCATTTTTGACATATTTTATGGTGACACTTTTCATTTTTGACATTTAGCATTGTGACATTTGTCATTTGACATCTTGGACATTTGCCATCTTGAAATTTGTCATTTTTGACATTTTTCATGGTGACACTTATCATTTTTGACATTTAGCATTGTGACATTTGTCAGTTTTGACATTTGCCATATTGAAATTTGTCATTTTTGACATTTTTCATGGTGACACTTTTCATTTTTGACATTTAGCATTGTGACATTTGTCATTTGACATCTTTGACATTTGCCATCTTGACATTTTTAATTTTTACATTTTTCATGGTGACACTTTTCATTTTTGACATTTAGCATTGTGACATTTGTCATTTGACATCTTTGACATTTGCCATCTTGAAATTTGTCATTTTTGACATTTTTCATGGTGACACTTTTCATTTTTGACATTTAGCATTGTGACATTTGTCATTTGACATCTTTGATATTTGCCATCTTGAAATTTGTCATTTTTGACATTTTTCATGGTGACACTTTTCATTTTTGACATTTAGCATTGTGACATTTGTCATTTGACATCTTTGACATTTGCCATCTTGAAATTTGTCATTTTTGACATTTTTCATGGTGACCCTTTTCATTTTTGACATTTAGCATTGTGACATTTGTCATATTCGACATCTTTGACATTTTCCATTTTAAAATTTGTCATTTTTGACATTTTTCATGGTGACACTTTTCATTTTTGACATTTAGCATTGTGAAATTTGTCATTTGACATCTTTGACATTTGCCATCTTGAAATTTGTCATTATTGACATTTTTCATGGGGACACTTTTCATTTTTGACATTTAGCATTGTGAGATTTGTCATTTGACATCTTTGACATTTGCCATCTTGAAATTTGTCATTTTTGACATTTTTCATGGTGACACTTTTCATTTTTGACATTTAGCATTGTGACATTTGTCATTTGACACCTTAGACATTTGCCATCTTGAAATTTGTCATTTTTGACACTTTTCCTTTTTGACATTTAGCATTGTGACATTTGACATTTGCCATCTTGAAATTTGTCATTTTTGACATTTTTCATGGTGACACTTTTCATTTTTGACATTTAGCATTGTGACATTTGTCATTTGACATCTTGGACATTTGCCATCTTGAAATTTGTCATTTTTGACATTTTTCATGGTGACACTTATCATTTTTGACATTTAGCATTGTGACATTTGTCAGTTTTGACATTTGCCATATTGAAATTTGTCATTTTTGACATTTTTCATGGTGACACTTTTCATTTTTGACATTTAGCATTGTGACATTTGTCATTTGACATCTTTGACATTTGCCATCTTGAAATTTGTCATTTTTACATTTTTCATGGTGACACTTTTCATTTTTGACATTTAGCATTGTGACATTTGTCATTTGACATCTTTGACATTTGCCATCTTGAAATTTGTCATTTTTGACATTTTTCATGGTGACACTTTTCATTTTTGACATTTAGCATTGTGACATTTGTCATTTGACATCTTTAATATTTGCCATCTTGAAATTTGTCATTTTTGACATTTTTCATGGTGACACTTTTCATTTTTGACATTTAGCATTGTGACATTTGTCATTTGACATCTTTGACATTTGCCATCTTGAAATTTGTCATTTTTGACATTTTTCATGGTGACCCTTTTCATTTTTGACATTTAGCATTGTGACATTTGTCATATTCGACATCTTTGACATTTTCCATTTTAAAATTTGTCATTTTTGACATTTTTCATGGTGACACTTTTCATTTTTGACATTTAGCATTGTGACATTTGTCATTTGACATCTTTGACATTTGCCATCTTGAAATTTGTCATTATTGACATTTTTCATGGGGACACTTTTCATTTTTGACATTTAGCATTGTGACATTTGTCATTTGACATCTTTGACATTTGCCATCTTGAAATTTGTCATTTTTGACATTTTTCATGGTGACACTTTTCATTTTTGACATTTAGCATTGTGACATTTGTCATTTGACATCTTTGACATTTGCCATCTTGAAATTTGTCATTTTTGACATTTTTCACGGTGACACTTTTCATTTTTGACATTTAGCATTGTGACATTTGTCATTTGACACCTTAGACATTTGCCATCTTGAAATTTGTCATTTTTGGCACTTTTCATTTTTGACATTTAGCATTGTGACATTTGTCATTTGACATCTTTGACATTTGCCATCTTGAAATTTGTCATTTTTACATTTTTCATGGTGACACTTTTCATTTTTGACATTTAGCATTGTGACATTTGTCATTTGACATCTTTGACATTTGCCATCTTGAAATTTGTCATTTTTGACATTTTTCATGGTGACACTTTTCATTTTTGACATTTAGCATTGTGACATTTGTCATTTGACATCTTTGACATTTGCCATCTTGAAATTTGTCATTTTTGACATTTTTCATAGTGACACTTTTCATTTTTGACATTTAGCATTGTGACATTTGTCATTTGACATCTTTGACATTTGCCATCTTGAAATTTGTCATTTTTGACATTTTTCATGGTGACACTTTTCATTTTTGACATTTAGCATTGTGACATTTGTCATTTGACATCTTTGACATTTGCCATCTTGAAATTTGTCATTTTTGACATTTTTCATGGTGACACTTTTCATTTTTGACATTTAGCATTGTGACATTTGTCATTTGACATCTTTGACATTTGCCATCTTGAAATTTGTTATTTTTGACATTTTTCATGGTGACACTTTTCATTTTTGACATTTAGCATTGTGACATTTGTCATTTGACATCTTTGACATTTGCCATCTTGAAATTTGTCATTTTTGACATTTTTAATGGTGACACTTTTCATTTTTGACATTTAGCATTGTGACATTTGTCATTTGACATCTTTGACATTTGTCATCTTGAAATTTGTCATTTTTGACATTTACCATTGTGACATTTGTCATTTGACATCTTGGACATTTGCCATCTTGAAATTTGTCATTTTTGACATTTTTCATGGTGACACTTATCATTTTTGACATTTAGCATTGTGATATTTGTCAGTTTTGACATTTGCCATCTTAAAATTTGTCATTTTTGACATTTTTCATGGTGACACTTTTCATTTTTGACATTAAGCATTGTGACATTTGTCATTTGACATCTTTGACATTTGCCATCTTGAAATTTGTCATTTTTGACATTTTTAATGGTGACACTTTTCATTTTTGACATTTAGCATTGTGACATTTGTCATTTGACATCTTTGACATTTGCCATCTTGAAATTTGTCATTTTTGACATTTACCATTGTGACATTTGTCATTTGACATCTTCGACATTTGCCATCTTGAAATTTGTCATTTTTGACATTTTTCATGGTGACACTTATCATTTTTGACATTTAGCATTGTGATATTTGACATCTTTGACATTTGCCATCTTGAAATTTGTTATTTTTGACATTTTTCACGGTGACACTTTTCATTTTTGACATTTAGCATTGTGACATTTGTCATTTGACATCTTTGACATTTGCCATCTTGAAATTTGTCATTTTTGACATTTAGCATTGTGACATTTGTCATTTGACATCTTTGACATTTGCCATCTTAAAATTTGTCATTTTTGACATTTTTCATGGTGACACTTTTCATTTTTAACATTTAGCATTGTGACGTTTGTCATTTGACATCTTTGACATTTGCCATCTTGAAATTTGTCATTTTTGACATTTAGCATTGTGACATTTTTCATTTGACATCTTGGACATTTGCCATCTTGAAATTTGTCATTTTTGACATTTTTCATGGTGACACTTTCCATTTTTGATATTTAGCATTGTGACATTTGTCATTTGACATCTTTGACATTTGCCATATTGAAATTTGTCATTTTTGACATTTAGCATTGTGACATTTGTCATTTGACATCTTTGATATTTGCCATCTTGAAATTTGTCATTTTTGACATTTTTCATGGTGACACTTTTCATTTTTGACATTTAGCATTGTGACATTTGTCATTTGACATCTTTGACATTTGCCATCTTGAAATTTGTCATTTTTGACATTTTTCATGGTGACACTTTTCATTTTTGACATTTAGCATTGTGACATTTGTCATTTGACATCTTTGAGATTTGCCATCTTGAAATTTGTCATTTTTTACATTTAGCATTGTGACATTTGTCATTTGACATCTTGGACATTTGCCATCTTGAAATTTGTCATTTTTGACATTTTTTATGGTGACACTTATTATTTTTGACATTTAGCATTGTGACATTTGTCAGTTTTGACATTTGCCATCTTGAAATTTGTCATTTTTGACATTTTTCATGGTGACACTTTTCATTTTTGACATTTAGCATTGTGACATTTGTCATTTGACATCTTTGACATTTGCCATCTAGAAATTTGTTAGTTTTGACATTTTTCATGGTGACACTTTTCATTTTTAACATTTAGCATTGTGACATTTGTCATTTGACATCTTGGACATTTGCCATCTTGAAATTTGTCATTTTTGACATTTTTCATGGTGACACTTATCATTTTTGACATTTAGCATTGTGACATTTGTCAGTTTTGACATTTGCCATCTTGAAATTTGTCATTTTTGACATTTTTCATGGTGACACTTTTCATTTTTGACATTTAGCATTGTGACATTTGTCATTTGACATCTTTGACATTTGCCATCTTGAAATTTGTCATTTTTGACATTTTTCATGGTGACACTTTTCATTTTTGACATTTAGCATTGTCACATTTGTCATTTGACATCTTTGACATTTGCCATCTTGAAATTTGTCATTTTTGACATTTTTCATGGTGACACTTTTCATTTTTGACATTTAGCATTGTGACATTTGTCATTTGACATCTTTGACATTTGCCATCTTGAAATTTGTCATTTTTGACATTTAGCATTGTGACATTTGTCAGTTGACATCTTGGACATTTGCTATCTTGAAATTTGTCATTTTTGACATTTTTCATGGTGACACTTATCATTTTTGACATTTAGCATTGTGACATTTGTCAGTTTTGACATTTGCCATCTTGAAATTTGTCATTTTTGACATTTTTCATGGTGACACTTTTCATTTTTGACATTTAGCATTGTGACATTTGTCATTTGACATCTTTGACATTTGCCATCTTGAAATTTGTTATTTTTGACATTTTTCATGGTGACACTTTTCATTTTTGACATTTAGCATTGTGACATTTGTCATTTGACATCTTTGACATTTGCCATCTTGAAATTTGTCATTTTTGACATTTTTCATGGTGACACTTTTCATTTTTGACATTTAGCATTGTGACATTTGTCATTTGACATCTTTGACATTTGCCATCTTGAAATTTGTCATTTTTGACATTTTTCATGGTGACACTTTTCATTTTTGACATTTAGCATTGTGACATTTGTCATTTGACATCTTTGATATTTGCCATCTTGAAATTTGTCATTTTTGACATTTTTCATGGTGACACTTTTCATTTTTGACATTTAGCATTGTGACATTTGTCATTTGACATCTTTGACATTTGCCATCTTGAAATTTGTCATTTTTGACATTTTTCATGGTGACCCTTTTTATTTTTGACATTTAGCATTGTGACATTTGTCATATTCGACATCTTTGACATTTTCCATTTTAAAATTTGTCATTTTTGACATTGTTCATGGTGACACTTTTCATTTTTGACATTTAGCATTGTGACATTTGTCATTTGACATCTTTGACATTTGCCATCTTGAAATTTGTCATTATTGACATTTTTCATGGGGACACTTTTCATTTTTGACATTTAGCATTGTGACATTTGTCATTTGACATCTTTGACATTTGCCATCTTGAAATTTGTCATTTTTGACATTTTTCATGGTGACACTTTTCATTTTTGACATTTAGCATTGTGACATTTGTCATTTGACATCTTTGACATTTGCCATCTTGAAATTTGTCATTTTTGACATTTTTCACGGTGACACTTTTCATTTTTGACATTTAGCATTGTGACATTTGTCATTTGACACCTTAGACATTTGCCATCTTGAAATTTGTCATTTTTGACACTTTTCCTTTTTGACATTTAGCATTGTGACATTTGTCATTTGACATCTTTGACATTTGCCATCTTGAAATTTGTCATTTTTGACATATTTTATGGTGACACTTTTCATTTTTGACATTTAGCATTGTGACATTTGTCATTTGACATCTTGGACATTTGCCATCTTGAAATTTGTCATTTTTGACATTTTTCATGGTGACACTTATCATTTTTGACATTTAGCATTGTGACATTTGTCAGTTTTGACATTTGCCATATTGAAATTTGTCATTTTTGACATTTTTCATGGTGACACTTTTCATTTTTGACATTTAGCATTGTGACATTTGTCATTTGACATCTTTGACATTTGCCATCTTGACATTTGTCATTTTTACATTTTTCATGGTGACACTTTTCATTTTTGACATTTAGCATTGTGACATTTGTCATTTGACATCTTTGACATTTGCCATCTTGAAATTTGTCATTTTTGACATTTTTCATGGTGACACTTTTCATTTTTGACATTTAGCATTGTGACATTTGTCATTTGACATCTTTGACATTTGCCATCTTGAAATTTGTCATTTTTGACATTTTTCATAGTGACACTTTTCATTTTTGACATTTAGCATTGTGACATTTGTCATTTGACATTTGTCATCTTGAAATATGTTATTTTTGACATTTTTCATGGTGACACTTTTCATTTTTGACATTTAGCATTGTGACATTTGTCATTTGACATCTCTGACATTTGCCATCTTAAAATTTGTCATTTTTGACATTTTTTATGGTGACACTTATCATTTTTGACATTTAGCATTGTGACATTTGTCAGTTTTGACATTTTCCATCTTGAAATTTTTTCATTTTTGACATTTTTCATGGTGACACTTTTCATTTTTGACATTTAGCATTGTGACATTTGTCATTTGACATCTTTGACATTTGCCATCTTAAAATTTGTTATTTTTGACATTTTTCATGGTGACACTTTTCATTTTTGACATTTAGCATTGTGACATTTGTCATTTGACATCTTTGACATTTGCCATCTTGAAATTTGTCATTTTTGACATTTTTCATGGTGACACTTTTCATTTTTGACATTTAGCATTGTGACATTTGTCATTTGACATCTTTGACATTTGCCATCTTGAAATTTGTCATTTTTGACATTTTTCATGGTGACACTTATCATTTTTGACATTTAGCATTGTGACATTTGTCAGTTTTGACATTTGCCATCTTGAAATTTGTCATTTTTGACATTTTTCATGGTGACACTTTTCATTTTTGACATTTAGCATTGTGACATTTGTCATTTGACATCTTTGACATTTGCCATCTTGAAATTTGTCATTTTTGACATTTTTCATGGTGACACTTTTCATTTTTGACATTTAGCATTGTCACATTTGTCATTTGACATCTTTGACATTTGCCATCTTGAAATTTGTCATTTTTGACATTTTTCATGGTGACACTTTTCATTTTTGACATTTAGCATTGTGACATTTGTCATTTGACATCTTTGACATTTGCCATCTTGAAATTTGTCATTTTTGACATTTAGCATTGTGACATTTGTCAGTTGACATCTTGGACATTTGCTATCTTGAAATTTGTCATTTTTGACATTTTTCATGGTGACACTTATCATTTTTGACATTTAGCATTGTGACATTTGTCAGTTTTGACATTTGCCATCTTGAAATTTGTCATTTTTGACATTTTTCATGGTGACACTTTTCATTTTTGACATTTAGCATTGTGACATTTGTCATTTGACATCTTTGACATTTGCCATCTTGAAATTTGTTATTTTTGACATTTTTCATGGTGACACTTTTCATTTTTGACATTTAGCATTGTGACATTTGTCATTTGACATCTTTGACATTTGCCATCTTGAAATTTGTCATTTTTGACATTTTTCATGGTGACACTTTTCATTTTTGACATTTAGCATTGTGACATTTGTCATTTGACATCTTTGACATTTGCCATCTTGAAATTTATCATTTTTGACATTTTTCATGGTGACACTTTTCATTTTTGACATTTAGCATTGTGACATTTGTCATTTGACATCTTTGATATTTGCCATCTTGAAATTTGTCATTTTTGACATTTTTCATGGTGACACTTTTCATTTTTGACATTTAGCATTGTGACATTTGTCATTTGACATCTTTGACATTTGCCATCTTGAAATTTGTCATTTTTGACATTTTTCATGGTGACCCTTTTTATTTTTGACATTTAGCATTGTGACATTTGTCATATTCGACATCTTTGACATTTTCCATTTTAAAATTTGTCATTTTTGACATTGTTCATGGTGACACTTTTCATTTTTGACATTTAGCATTGTGACATTTGTCATTTGACATCTTTGACATTTGCCATCTTGAAATTTGTCATTATTGACATTTTTCATGGGGACACTTTTCATTTTTGACATTTAGCATTGTGACATTTGTCATTTGACATCTTTGACATTTGCCATCTTGAAATTTGTCATTTTTGACATTTTTCATGGTGACACTTTTCATTTTTGACATTTAGCATTGTGACATTTGTCATTTGACATCTTTGACATTTGCCATCTTGAAATTTGTCATGTTTGACATTTTTCACGGTGACACTTTTCATTTTTGACATTTAGCATTGTGACATTTGTCATTTGACACCTTAGACATTTGCCATCTTGAAATTTGTCATTTTTGACACTTTTCCTTTTTGACATTTAGCATTGTGACATTTGTCATTTGACATCTTTGACATTTGCCATCTTGAAATTTGTCATTTTTGACATATTTTATGGTGACACTTTTCATTTTTGACATTTAGCATTGTGACATTTGTCATTTGACATCTTGGACATTTGCCATCTTGAAATTTGTCATTTTTGACATTTTTCATGGTGACACTTATCATTTTTGACATTTAGCATTGTGACATTTGTCAGTTTTGACATTTGCCATATTGAAATTTGTCATTTTTGACATTTTTCATGGTGACACTTTTCATTTTTGACATTTAGCATTGTGACATTTGTCATTTGACATCTTTGACATTTGCCATCTTGACATTTGTCATTTTTACATTTTTCATGGTGACACTTTTCATTTTTGACATTTAGCATTGTGACATTTGTCATTTGCCATCTTGAAATTTGTCATTTTTGACATTTTTCATGGTGACACTTTTCATTTTTGACATTTAGCATTGTGACATTTGTCATTTGACATCTTTGACATTTGCCATCTTGAAATTTGTCATTTTTGACATTTTTCATAGTGACACTTTTCATTTTTGACATTTAGCATTGTGACATTTGTCATTTGACATTTGTCATCTTGAAATATGTTATTTTTGACATTTTTCATGGTGACACTTTTCATTTTTGACATTTAGCATTGTGACATTTGTCATTTGACATCTCTGACATTTGCCATCTTAAAATTTGTCATTTTTGACATTTTTCATGGTGACACTTTTCATTTTTGACATTTAGCATTGTGACATTTGTTATTTGACATCTTTGACATTTGCCATCTTGAAATTTGTCATTTTTGACATTTTTTATGGTGACACTTATCATTTTTGACATTTAGCATTGTGACATTTGTCAGTTTTGACATTTTCCATCTTGAAATTTTTTCATTTTTGACATTTTTCATGGTGACACTTTTCATTTTTGACATTTAGCATTGTGACATTTGTCATTTGACATCTTTGACATTTGCCATCTTAAAATTTGTTATTTTTGACATTTTTCATGGTGACACTTTTCATTTTTGACATTTAGCATTGTGACATTTGTCATTTGACATCTTTGACATTTGCCATCTTGAAATTTGTCATTTTTGACATTTTTCATGGTGACACTTTTCATTTTTGACATTTAGCATTGTGACATTTGTCATTTGACATCTTTGACATTTGCCATCTTGAAATTTGTCATTTTTGACATTTTTCATGGTGACACTTATCATTTTTGACATTTAGCATTGTGACATTTGTCAGTTTTGACATTTGCCATCTTGAAATTTGTCATTTTTGACATTTTTCATGGTGACACTTTTCATTTTTGACATTTAGCATTGTGACATTTGTCATTTGACATCTTTGACATTTGCCATCTTAAAATTTGTTATTTTTGACATTTTTCACGGTGACACTTTTCATTTTTGACATTTAGCATTGTGACATTTGTCATTTGACATCTTTGACATTTGCCATCTTGAAATTTGTCATTTTTGACATTTTTCATGGTGACACTTTTCATTTTTGACATTTAGCATTGTGACATTTGTCATTTGACATCTTTGACATTTGCCATCTTGAAATTTGTTATTTTTGACATTTTTCATGGTGACACTTTTCATTTTTGACATTTAGCATTGTGACATTTGTCATTTGACAGCTTTGACATTTGCCATCTTGAAATTTGTCATTTTTGACATTTTTCATGGTGACACTTTTCATTTTTGACATTTAGCATTGTGACATTTGTCATTTGACATCTTTGACATTTGCCATCTTGAAATTTGTCATTTTTGACATTTAGCATTGTGACATTTGTCATTTGACATCTTTGATATTTGCCATCTTGAAATTTGTCATTTTTGACATTTTTCATGGTGACACTTTTCATTTTTGACATTTAGCATTGTGACATTTGTCATTTGACATCTTTGACATTTGCCATCTTGAAATTTGTCATTTTTGACATTTTTCATGGTGACACTTTTCATTTTTGACATTTAGCATTGTGACATTTGTCATATTCGACATCTTTGACATTTGCCATCTTGAAATTTGTTATTTTTGACATTTTTCATGGTGACACTTTTCATTTTTGACATTTAGCATTGTGACATTTGTCATTTGACATCTTTGACATTTGCCATCTTGAAATTTGTCATTATTGACATTTTTCATGGGGACACTTTTCATTTTTGACATTTAGCATTGTGACATTTGTCATTTGACATCTTTGACATTTGCTATCTTGAAATTTGTCATTTTTGACATTTTTCATGGTGACACTTTTCATTTTTGACATTTAGCATTGTGACATTTGTCATTTGACATCTTTGACATTTGCCATCTTGAAATTTGTCATTTTTGACATTTTTCACGGTGACACTTTTCATTTTTGACATTTAGCATTGTGACATTTGTCATTTGACACCTTAGACATTTGCCATCTTGAAATTTGTCATTTTTGACACTTTTCATTTTTGACATTTAGCATTGTGACATTTGTCATTTGACATCTTTGACATTTGCCATCTTGAAATTTGTCATTTTTGACATTTTTCATGGTGACACTTTTCATTTTTGACATTTAGCATTGTGACATTTGTCATTTGACATCTTGGACATTTGCCATCTTGAAATTTGTCATTTTTGACATTTTTCATGGTGACACTTATCATTTTTGACATTTAGCATTGTGACATTTGTCAGTTTTGACATTTGCCATATTGAAATTTGTCATTTTTTACATTTTTCATGGTGACACTTTTCATTTTTGACATTTAGCATTGTGACATTTGTCATTTGACATCTTTGACATTTGCCATCTTGAAATTTGTCATTTTTACATTTTTCATGGTGACACTTTTCATTTTTGACATTTAGCATTGTGACATTTGTCATTTGACATCTTTGACATTTGCCATCTTGAAATTTGTCATTTTTGACATTTTTCACGGTGACACTTTTCATTTTTGACATTTAGCATTGTGACATTTGTCATTTGACACCTTAGACATTTGCCATCTTGAAATTTGTCATTTTTGACACTTTTCATTTTTGACATTTAGCATTTTGACATTTGTCATTTGACATCTTTGACATTTGCTATCTTGAAATTTGTCATTTTTGACATTTTTCATGGTGACACTTTTCATTTTTGACATTTAGCATTGTGACATTTGTCATTTGACATCTTGGACATTTGCCATCTTGAAATTTGTCATTTTTGACATTTTTCATGGTGACACTTATCATTTTTGACATTTAGCATTGTGACATTTGTCAGTTTTGACATTTGCCATATTGAAATTTGTCATTTTTGACATTTTTCATGGTGACACTTTTCATTTTTGACATTTAGCATTGTGACATTTGTCATTTGACATCTTTGACATTTGCCATCTTGAAATTTGTCATTTTTACATTTTTCATGGTGACACTTTTCATTTTTGACATTTAGCATTGTGACATTTGTCATTTGACATCTTTGACATTTGCCATCTTGAAATTTGTCATTTTTGACATTTTTCATGGTGACACTTTTCATTTTTGACATTTAGCATTGTGACATTTGTCATTTGACATCTTTGACATTTGCCCTCTTGAAATTTGTCATTTTTGACATTTTTCATAGTGACACTTTTCATTTTTGACATTTAGCATTGTGACATTTGTCATTTGACATCTTTGACATTTGCCATCTTGAAATATGTTATTTTTGACATTTTTCATGGTGACACTTTTCATTTTTGACATTTAGCATTGTGACATTTGTCATTTGACATCTCTGACATTTGCCATCTTAAAATTTGTCATTTTTGACATTTTTCATAGTGACACTTTTCATTTTTGACATTTAGCATTGTGACATTTGTTATTTGCCATCTTGAAATTTGTCATTTTTGACATTTTTTATGGTGACACTTATCATTTTTGACATTTAGCATTGTGACATTTGTCAGTTTTGACATTTCCCATCTTGAAATTTTTTCATTTTTGACATTTTTCATGGTGACACTTTTCATTTCTGACATTTAGCATTGTGACATTTGTCATTTGACATCTTTGACATTTGCCATCTTAAAATTTGTTATTTTTGACATTTTTCATGGTGACACTTTTCATTTTTGACATTTAGCATTGTGACATTTGTCATTTGACATCTTTGACATTTGCCATCTTGAAATTTGTCATTTTTGACATTTTTCATGGTGACACTTTTCATTTTTGACATTTAGCATTGTGACATTTGTCATTTGACATCTTTGACATTTGCCATCTTGAAATTTGTCATTTTTGACATTTTTCATGGTGACACTTATCATTTTTGACATTTAGCATTGTGACATTTGTCAGTTTTGACATTTGCCATCTTGAAATTTGTCATTTTTGACATTTTTCATGGTGACACTTTTCATTTTTGACATTTAGCATTGTGACATTTGTCATTTGACATCTTTGACATTTGCCATCTCAAAATTTGTTATTTTTGACATTTTTCACGGTGACACTTTTCATTTTTGACATTTAGCATTGTGACATTTGTCATTTGACATCTTTGACATTTGCCATCTTGAAATTTGTCATTTTTGACATTTTTCATGGTGACACTTTTCATTTTTGACATTTAGCATTGTGACATTTGTCATTTGACATCTTTGACATTTGCCATCTTGAAATTTGTTATTTTTGACATTTTTCATGGTGACACTTTTCATTTTTGACATTTAGCATTGTGACATTTGTCATTTGACATCTTTGACATTTGCCATCTTGAAATTTGTCATTTTTGACATTTTTCATGGTGACACTTTTTATTTTTGACATTTAGCATTGTGACATTTGTCATTTGACATCTTTGACATTTGCCATCTTGAAATTTGTCATTTTTGACATTTTTCATGGTGACACTTATCATTTTTGACATTTAGCATTGTGACATTTGTCAGTTTTGACATTTGCCATCTTGAAATTTGTCATTTTTGACATTTTTCATGGTGACACTTTTCATTTTTGACATTTAGCATTGTGACATTTGTCATTTGACATCTTTGACATTTGCCATCTTAAAATTTGTTATTTTTGACATTTTTCACGGTGACACTTTTCATTTTTGACATTTAGCATTGTGACATTTGTCATTTGACATCTTTGACATTTGCCATCTTGAAATTTGTCATTTTAGACATTTTTCATGGTGACACTTTTTATTTTTGACATTTAGCATTGTGACATTTGTCATTTGACATCTTTGACATTTGCCATCTTGAAATTTGTTATTTTTGACATTTTTCATGGTGACACTTTTCATTTTTGACATTTAGCATTGTGACATTTGTCATTTGACAGCTTTGACATTTGCCATCTTGAAATTTGTCATTTTTGACATTTTTCATGGTGACACTTTTCATTTTTGACATTTAGCATTGTGACATTTGTCATTTGACATCTTTGACATTTGCCATCTTGAAATTTGTCATTTTTGACATTTAGCATTGTGACATTTGTCATTTGACATCTTTGATATTTGCCATCTTGAAATTTGTCATTTTTGACATTTTTCATGGTGACACTTTTCATTTTTGACATTTAGCATTGTGACATTTGTCATTTGACATCTTTGACATTTGCCATCTTGAAATTTGTCATTTTTGACATTTTTCATGGTGACACTTTTCATTTTTGACATTTAGCATTGTGACATTTGTCATATTCGACATCTTTGACATTTGCCATCTTGAAATTTGTTATTTTTGACATTTTTCATGGTGACACTTTTCATTTTTGACATTTAGCATTGTGACATTTGTCATTTGACATCTTTGACATTTGCCATCTTGAAATTTGTCATTATTGACATTTTTCATGGGGACACTTTTCATTTTTGACATTTAGCATTGTGACATTTGTCATTTGACATCTTTGACATTTGCCATCTTGAAATTTGTCATTTTTGACATTTTTCATGGTGACACTTTTCATTTTTGACATTTAGCATTGTGACATTTGTCATTTGACATCTTTGACATTTGCCATCTTGAAATTTGTCATTTTTGACATTTTTCACGGTGACACTTTTCATTTTTGACATTTAGCATTGTGACATTTGTCATTTGACACCTTAGACATTTGCCATCTTGAAATTTGTCATTTTTGACACTTTTCATTTTTGACATTTAGCATTGTGACATTTGTCATTTGACATCTTTGACATTTGCCATCTTGAAATTTGTCATTTTTGACATTTTTCATGGTGACACTTTTCATTTTTGACCTTTAGCATTGTGACATTTGTCATTTGACATCTTGGACATTTGCCATCTTGAAATTTGTCATTTTTGACATTTTTCATGGTGACACTTATCATTTTTGACATTTAGCATTGTGACATTTGTCAGTTTTGACATTTGCCATATTGAAATTTGTCATTTTTGACATTTTTCATGGTGACACTTTTCATTTTTGACATTTAGCATTGTGACATTTGTCATTTGACATCTTTGACATTTGCCATCTTGAAATTTGTCATTTTTACATTTTTCATGGTGACACTTTTTATTTTTGACATTTAGCATTGTGACATTTGTCATTTGACATCTTTGACATTTGCCATCTTGAAATTTGTCATTTTTGACATTTTTCACGGTGACACTTTTCATTTTTGACATTTAGCATTGTGACATTTGTCATTTGACACCTTAGACATTTGCCATCTTGAAATTTGTCATTTTTGACACTTTTCATTTTTGACATTTAGCATTGTGACATTTGTCATTTGACATCTTTGACATTTGCCATCTTGAAATTTGTCATTTTTGACATTTTTCATGGTGACACTTTTCATTTTTGACATTTAGCATTGTGACATTTGTCATTTGACATCTTGGACATTTGCCATCTTGAAATTTGTCATTTTTGACATTTTTCATGGTGACACTTATAATTTTTGACATTTAGCATTGTGACATTTGTCAGTTTTGACATTTGCCATATTGAAATTTGTCATTTTTGACATTTTTCATGGTGACACTTTTCATTTTTGACATTTAGCATTGTGACATTTGTCATTTGACATCTTTGACATTTGCCATCTTGAAATTTGTCATTTTTACATTTTTCATGGTGACACTTTTCATTTTTGACATTTAGCATTGTGACATTTGTCATTTGACATCTTTGACATTTGCCATCTTGAAATTTGTCGTTTTTGACATTTTTCATGGTGACACTTTTCATTTTTGACATTTAGCATTGTGACATTTGTCATTTGACATCTTTGACATTTGCCATTTTGAAATTTGTCATTTTTGACATTTTTCATAGTGACACTTTTCATTTTTGACATTTAGCATTGTGACATTTGTCATTTGACATCTTTGACATTTGCCATCTTGAAATATGTTATTTTTGACATTTTTCATGGTGACACTTTTCATTTTTGACATTTAGCATTGTGACATTTGTCATTTGACATCTCTGACATTTGCCATCTTAAAATTTGTCATTTTTGACATATTTGATGGTGACACTTTTCATTTTTGACATTTAGCATTGTGACATTTGTTATTTGACATCTTTGACATTTGCCATCTTGAAATTTGTCATTTTTGACATTTTTTATGGTGACACTTATCATTTTTGACATTTAGCATTGTGACATTTGTCAGTTTTGACATTTCCCATCTTGAAATTTTTTCATTTTTGACATTTTTCATGGTGACACTTTTCATTTCTGACATTTAGCATTGTGACATTTGTCATTTGACATCTTTGACATTTGCCATCTTAAAATTTGTTATTTTTGACATTTTTCATGGTGACACTTTTCATTTTTGACATTTAGCATTGTGACATTTGTCATTTGACATCTTTGACATTTGCCATCTTGAAATTTGTCATTTTTGACATTTTTCATGGTGACACTTTTCATTTTTGACATTTAGCATTGTGACATTTGTTATTTGACATCTTTGACATTTGCCATCTTGAAATTTGTCATTTTTGACATTTTTCATGGTGACACTTATCATTTTTGACATTTAGCATTGTGACATTTGTCAGTTTTGACATTTGCCATCTTGAAATTTGTCATTTTTGACATTTTTCATGGTGACACTTTTCATTTTTGACATTTAGCATTGTGACATTTGTCATTTGACATCTTTGACATTTGCCATCTCAAAATTTGTTATTTTTGACATTTTTCACGGTGACACTTTTCATTTTTGACATTTAGCATTGTGACATTTGTCATTTGACATCTTTGACATTTGCCATCTTGAAATTTGTCATTTTTGACATTTTTCATGGTGACACTTTTCATTTTTGACATTTAGCATTGTGACATTTGTCATTTGACATCTTTGACATTTGCCATCTTGAAATTTGTTATTTTTGACATTTTTCATGGTGACACTTTTCATTTTTGACATTTAGCATTGTGACATTTGTCATTTGACATCTTTGACATTTGCTATCTTGAAATTTGTCATTTTTGACATTTTTCATGGTGACACTTTTTATTTTTGACATTTAGCATTGTGACATTTGTCATTTGACATCTTTGACATTTGCCATCTTGAAATTTGTCATTTTTGACATTTTTCATGGTAACACTTTTCATTTTTGACATTTAGCATTGTGACATTTGTCATTTGACATCTTTGACATTTGCCATCTTGAAATTTGTTATTTTTGACATTTTTCATGGTGACACTTTTCATTTTTGACATTTAGCATTGTGACATTTGTCATTTGACATCTTTGACATTTGCCATCTTGAAATTTGTCATTTTTGATATTTAGCATTGTGACATTTGTCATTTGACATCTTTGATATTTGCCATCTTGAAATTTGTCATTTTTGACATTTTTCATGGTGACACTTTTCATTTTTGACATTTAGCATTGTGACATTTGTCATTTGACATCTTTGACATTTGCCATCTTGAAATTTGTCATTTTTGACATTTTTCATGGTGACACTTTTCATTTTTGACATTTAGCATTGTGACATTTGTCATATTCGACATCTTTGACATTTGCCATCTTGAAATTTGTTATTTTTGACATTTTTCATGGTGACACTTTTCATTTTTGACATTTAGCATTGTGACATTTGTCATTTGACATCTTTGACATTTGCCATCTTGAAATTTGTCATTATTGACATTTTTCATGGGGACACTTTTCATTTTTGACATTTAGCATTGTGACATTTGTCATTTGACATCTTTGACATTTGCCATCTTAAAATTTGTCATTTTTGACATTTTTCATGGTGACACTTTTCATTTTTGACATTTAGCATTGTGACATTTGTTATTTGACATCTTTGACATTTGCCATCTTGAAATTTGTTATTTTTGACATTTTTTATGGTGACACTTATCATTTTTGACATTTAGCATTGTGACATTTGTCAGTTTTGACATTTCCCATCTTGAAATTTTTTCATTTTTGACATTTTTCATGGTGACACTTTTCATTTCTGACATTTAGCATTGTGACATTTGTCATTTGACATCTTTGACATTTGCCATCTTAAAATTTGTTATTTTTGACATTTTTCATGGTGACACTTTTCATTTTTGACATTTAGCATTGTGACATTTGTCATTTGACATCTTTGACATTTGCCATCTTGAAATTTGTCATTTTTGACATTTTTCATGGTGACAATTTTCATTTTTGACATTTAGCATTGTGACATTTGTCATTTGACATCTTTGACATTTGCCATCTTGAAATTTGTCATTTTTGACATTTTTCATGGTGACGCTTATCATTTTTGACATTTAGCATTGTGACATTTGTCAGTTTTGACATTTGCCATCTTGAAATTTGTCATTTTTGACATTTTTCATGGTGACACTTTTCATTTTTGACATTTAGCATTGTGACATTTGTCATTTGACATCTTTGACATTTGCCATCTCAAAATTTGTTATTTTTGACATTTTTCACGGTGACACTTTTCATTTTTGACATTTAGCATTGTGACATTTGTCATTTGACATCTTTGACATTTGCCATCTTGAAATTTGTCATTTTTGACATTTTTCATGGTGACACTTTTCATTTTTGACATTTAGCATTGTGACATTTGTCATTTGACATCTTTGACATTTGCCATCTTGAAATTTGTTATTTTTGACATTTTTCATGGTGACACTTTTTATTTTTGACATTTAGCATTGTGACATTTGTCATTTGACATCTTTGACATTTGCCATCTTGAAATTTGTCATTTTTGACATTTTTCATGGTGACACTTTTTATTTTTGACATTTAGCATTGTGACATTTGTCATTTGACATCTTTGACATTTGCCATCTTGAAATTTGTCATTTTTGATATTTAGCATTGTGACATTTGTCATTTGACATCTTTGATATTTGCCATCTTGAAATTTGTCATTTTTGACATTTTTCATGGTGACACTTTTCATTTTTGACATTTAGCATTGTGACATTTGTCATTTGACATCTTTGACATTTGCCATCTTGAAATTTGTCATTTTTGACATTTTTCATGGTGACACTTTTCATTTTTGACATTTAGCATTGTGACATTTGTCATATTCGACATCTTTGACATTTGCCATCTTGAAATTTGTTATTTTTGACATTTTTCATGGTGACACTTTTCATTTTTGACATTTAGCATTGTGACATTTGTCATTTGACATCTTTGACATTTGCCATCTTGAAATTTGTCATTATTGACATTTTTCATGGGGACACTTTTCATTTTTGACATTTAGCATTGTGACATTTGTCATTTGACATCTTTGACATTTGCCATCTTGAAATTTGTCATTTTTGACATTTTTCATGGTGACACTTTTCATTTTTGACATTTAGCATTGTGACATTTGTCATTTGACATCTTTGACATTTGCCATCTTGAAATTTGTCATTTTTGACATTTTTCACGGTGACACTTTTCATTTTTGACATTTAGCATTGTGACATTTGTCATTTGACATCTTTGACATTTGCCATCTTGAAATTTGTCATTTTTGACATTTTTCATGGTGACACTTTTTATTTTTGACATTTAGCATTGTGACATTTGTCATTTGACATCTTTGACATTTGCCATCTTGAAATTTGTTATTTTTGACATTTTTCATGGTGACACTTTTCATTTTTGACATTTAGCATTGTGACATTTGTCATTTGACAGCTTTGACATTTGCCATCTTGAAATTTGTCATTTTTGACATTTTTCATGGTGACACTTTTCATTTTTGACATTTAGCATTGTGACATTTGTCATTTGACATCTTTGACATTTGCCATCTTGAAATTTGTCATTTTTGACATTTAGCATTGTGACATTTGTCATTTGACATCTTTGATATTTGCCATCTTGAAATTTGTCATTTTTGACATTTTTCATGGTGACACTTTTCATTTTTGACATTTAGCATTGTGACATTTGTCATTTGACATCTTTGACATTTGCCATCTTGAAATTTGTCATTTTTGACATTTTTCATGGTGACACTTTTCATTTTTGACATTTAGCATTGTGACATTTGTCATATTCGACATCTTTGACATTTGCCATCTTGAAATTTGTTATTTTTGACATTTTTCATGGTGACACTTTTCATTTTTGACATTTAGCATTGTGACATTTGTCATTTGACATCTTTGACATTTGCCATCTTGAAATTTGTCATTATTGACATTTTTCATGGGGACACTTTTCATTTTTGACATTTAGCATTGTGACATTTGTCATTTGACATCTTTGACATTTGCCATCTTGAAATTTGTCATTTTTGACATTTTTCATGGTGACACTTTTCATTTTTGACATTTAGCATTGTGACATTTGTCATTTGACATCTTTGACATTTGCCATCTTGAAATTTGTCATTTTTGACATTTTTCACGGTGACACTTTTCATTTTTGACATTTAGCATTGTGACATTTGTCATTTGACACCTTAGACATTTGCCATCTTGAAATTTGTCATTTTTGACACTTTTCATTTTTGACATTTAGCATTGTGACATTTGTCATTTGACATCTTTGACATTTGCCATCTTGAAATTTGTCATTTTTGACATTTTTCATGGTGACACTTTTCATTTTTGACATTTAGCATTGTGACATTTGTCATTTGACATCTTGGACATTTGCCATCTTGAAATTTGTCATTTTTGACATTTTTCATGGTGACACTTATCATTTTTGACATTTAGCATTGTGACATTTGTCAGTTTTGACATTTGCCATATTGAAATTTGTCATTTTTGACATTTTTCATGGTGACACTTTTCATTTTTGACATTTAGCATTGTGACATTTGTCATTTGACATCTTTGACATTTGCCATCTTGAAATTTGTCATTTTTACATTTTTCATGGTGACACTTTTCATTTTTGACATTTAGCATTGTGACATTTGTCATTTGACATCTTTGACATTTGCCATCTTGAAATTTGTCATTTTTGACATTTTTCACGGTGACACTTTTCATTTTTGACATTTAGCATTGTGACATTTGTCATTTGACACCTTAGACATTTGCCATCTTGAAATTTGTCATTTTTGACACTTTTCATTTTTGACATTTAGCATTGTGACATTTGTCATTTGACATCTTTGACATTTGCCATCTTGAAATTTGTCATTTTTGACATTTTTCATGGTGACACTTTTCATTTTTGACATTTAGCATTGTGACATTTGTCATTTGACATCTTGGACATTTGCCATCTTGAAATTTGTCATTTTTGACATTTTTCATGGTGACACTTATCATTTTTGACATTTAGCATTGTGACATTTGTCAGTTTTGACATTTGCCATATTGAAATTTGTCATTTTTGACATTTTTCATGGTGACACTTTTCATTTTTGACATTTAGCATTGTGACATTTGTCATTTGACATCTTTGACATTTGCCATCTTGAAATTTGTCATTTTTACATTTTTCATGGTGACACTTTTCATTTTTGACATTTAGCATTGTGACATTTGTCATTTGACATCTTTGACATTTGCCATCTTGAAATTTGTCGTTTTTGACATTTTTCATGGTGACACTTTTCATTTTTGACATTTAGCATTGTGACATTTGTCATTTGACATCTTTGACATTTGCCATTTTGAAATTTGTCATTTTTAACATTTTTCATAGTGACACTTTTCATTTTTGACATTTAGCATTGTGACATTTGTCATTTGACATCTTTGACATTTGCCATCTTGAAATATGTTATTTTTGACATTTTTCATGGTGACACTTTTCATTTTTGACATTTAGCATTGTGACATTTGTCATTTGACATCTCTGACATTTGCCATCTTAAAATTTGTCATTTTTGACATATTTCATGGTGACACTTTTCATTTTTGACATTTAGCATTGTGACATTTGTTATTTGACATCTTTGACATTTGCCATCTTGAAATTTGTCATTTTTGACATTTTTTATGGTGACACTTATCATTTTTGACATTTAGCATTGTGACATTTGTCAGTTTTGACATTTCCCATCTTGAAATTTTTTCATTTTTGACATTTTTCATGGTGACACTTTTCATTTCTGACATTTAGCATTGTGACATTTGTCATTTGACATCTTTGACATTTGCCATCTTAAAATTTGTTATTTTTGACATTTTTCATGGTGACACTTTTCATTTTTGACATTTAGCATTGTGACATTTGTCATTTGACATCTTTGACATTTGCCATCTTGAAATTTGTCATTTTTGACATTTTTCATGGTGACACTTTTCATTTTTGACATTTAGCATTGTGACATTTGTTATTTGACATCTTTGACATTTGCCATCTTGAAATTTGTCATTTTTGACATTTTTCATGGTGACACTTATCATTTTTGACATTTAGCATTGTGACATTTGTCAGTTTTGACATTTGCCATCTTGAAATTTGTCATTTTTGACATTTTTCATGGTGACACTTTTCATTTTTGACATTTAGCATTGTGACATTTGTCATTTGACATCTTTGACATTTGCCATCTCAAAATTTGTTATTTTTGACATTTTTCACGGTGACACTTTTCATTTTTGACATTTAGCATTGTGACATTTGTCATTTGACATCTTTGACATTTGCCATCTTGAAATTTGTCATTTTTGACATTTTTCATGGTGACACTTTTCATTTTTGACATTTAGCATTGTGACATTTGTCATTTGACATCTTTGACATTTGCCATCTTGAAATTTGTTATTTTTGACATTTTTCATGGTGACACTTTTCATTTTTGACATTTAGCATTGTGACATTTGTCATTTGACATCTTTGACATTTGCCATCTTGAAATTTGTCATTTTTGACATTTTTCATGGTGACACTTTTTATTTTTGACATTTAGCATTGTGACATTTGTCATTTGACATCTTTGACATTTGCCATCTTGAAATTTGTCATTTTTGACATTTTTCATGGTGACACTTTTCATTTTTGACATTTAGCATTGTGACATTTGTCATTTGACATCTTTGACATTTGCCATCTTGAAATTTGTTATTTTTGACATTTTTCATGGTGACACTTTTCATTTTTGACATTTAGCATTGTGACATTTGTCATTTGACATCTTTGACATTTGCCATCTTGAAATTTGTCATTTTTGATATTTAGCATTGTGACATTTGTCATTTGACATCTTTGATATTTGCCATCTTGAAATTTGTCATTTTTGACATTTTTCATGGTGACACTTTTCATTTTTGACATTTAGCATTGTGACATTTGTCATTTGACATCTTTGACATTTGCCATCTTGAAATTTGTCATTTTTGACATTTTTCATGGTGACACTTTTCATTTTTGACATTTAGCATTGTGACATTTGTCATATTCGACATCTTTGACATTTGCCATCTTGAAATTTGTTATTTTTGACATTTTTCATGGTGACACTTTTCATTTTTGACATTTAGCATTGTGACATTTGTCATTTGACATCTTTGACATTTGCCATCTTGAAATTTGTCATTATTGACATTTTTCATGGGGACACTTTTCATTTTTGACATTTAGCATTGTGACATTTGTCATTTGACATCTTTGACATTTGCCATCTTAAAATTTGTCATTTTTGACATTTTTCATGGTGACACTTTTCATTTTTGACATTTAGCATTGTGACATTTGTTATTTGACATCTTTGACATTTGCCATCTTGAAATTTGTTATTTTTGACATTTTTTATGGTGACACTTATCATTTTTGACATTTAGCATTGTGACATTTGTCAGTTTTGACATTTCCCATCTTGAAATTTTTTCATTTTTGACATTTTTCATGGTGACACTTTTCATTTCTGACATTTAGCATTGTGACATTTGTCATTTGACATCTTTGACATTTGCCATCTTAAAATTTGTTATTTTTGACATTTTTCATGGTGACACTTTTCATTTTTGACATTTAGCATTGTGACATTTGTCATTTGACATCTTTGACATTTGCCATCTTGAAATTTGTCATTTTTGACATTTTTCATGGTGACAATTTTCATTTTTGACATTTAGCATTGTGACATTTGTCATTTGACATCTTTGACATTTGCCATCTTGAAATTTGTCATTTTTGACATTTTTCATGGTGACACTTATCATTTTTGACATTTAGCATTGTGACATTTGTCAGTTTTGACATTTGCCATCTTGAAATTTGTCATTTTTGACATTTTTCATGGTGACACTTTTCATTTTTGACATTTAGCATTGTGACATTTGTCATTTGACATCTTTGACATTTGCCATCTCAAAATTTGTTATTTTTGACATTTTTCACGGTGACACTTTTCATTTTTGACATTTAGCATTGTGACATTTGTCATTTGACATCTTTGACATTTGCCATCTTGAAATTTGTCATTTTTGACATTTTTCATGGTGACACTTTTCATTTTTGACATTTAGCATTGTGACATTTGTCATTTGACATCTTTGACATTTGCCATCTTGAAATTTGTTATTTTTGACATTTTTCATGGTGACACTTTTTATTTTTGACATTTAGCATTGTGACATTTGTCATTTGACATCTTTGACATTTGCCATCTTGAAATTTGTCATTTTTGACATTTTTCATGGTGACACTTTTTATTTTTGACATTTAGCATTGTGACATTTGTCATTTGACATCTTTGACATTTGCCATCTTGAAATTTGTCATTTTTGATATTTAGCATTGTGACATTTGTCATTTGACATCTTTGATATTTGCCATCTTGAAATTTGTCATTTTTGACATTTTTCATGGTGACACTTTTCATTTTTGACATTTAGCATTGTGACATTTGTCATTTGACATCTTTGACATTTGCCATCTTGAAATTTGTCATTTTTGACATTTTTCATGGTGACACTTTTCATTTTTGACATTTAGCATTGTGACATTTGTCATATTCGACATCTTTGACATTTGCCATCTTGAAATTTGTTATTTTTGACATTTTTCATGGTGACACTTTTCATTTTTGACATTTAGCATTGTGACATTTGTCATTTGACATCTTTGACATTTGCCATCTTGAAATTTGTCATTATTGACATTTTTCATGGGGACACTTTTCATTTTTGACATTTAGCATTGTGACATTTGTCATTTGACATCTTTGACATTTGCCATCTTGAAATTTGTCATTTTTGACATTTTTCATGGTGACACTTTTCATTTTTGACATTTAGCATTGTGACATTTGTCATTTGACATCTTTGACATTTGCCATCTTGAAATTTGTCATTTTTGACATTTTTCACGGTGACACTTTTCATTTTTGACATTTAGCATTGTGACATTTGTCATTTGACACCTTAGACATTTGCCATCTTGAAATTTGTCATTTTTGACACTTTTCATTTTTGACATTTAGCATTGTGACATTTGTCATTTGACATCTTTGACATTTGCCATCTTGAAATTTGTCATTTTTGACATTTTTCATGGTGACACTTTTCATTTTTGACATTTAGCATTGTGACATTTGTCATTTGACATCTTGGACATTTGCCATCTTGAAATTTGTCATTTTTGACATTTTTCATGGTGACACTTATCATTTTTGACATTTAGCATTGTGACATTTGTCAGTTTTGACATTTGCCATCTTGAAATTTGTCATTTTTGACATTTTTCATGGTGACACTTTTCATTTTTGACATTTAGCATTGTGACATTTGTCATTTGACATCTTTGACATTTGCCATCTTGAAATTTGTCATTTTTACATTTTTCATGGTGACACTTTTCATTTTTGACATTTAGCATTGTGACATTTGTCATTTGACATCTTTGACATTTGCCATCTTGAAATTTGTCATTTTTGACATTTTTCATGGTGACACTTTTCATTTTTGACATTTAGCATTGTGACATTTGTCATTTGACATCTTTGATATTTGCCATCTTGAAATTTGTCATTTTTGACATTTTTCATGGTGACACTTTTCATTTTTGACATTTAGCATTGTGACATTTGTCATTTGACATCTTTGACATTTGCCATCTTGAAATTTGTTATTTTTGACATTTTTCATGGTGACACTTTTCATTTTTGACATTTAGCATTGTGACATTTGTCATTTGACATCTTTGACATTCGCCATCTTGAAATTTGTCATTTTTGACATTTTTCATGGTGACACTTTTCATTTTTGACATTTAGCATTGTGACATTTATCATTTGACATCTTTGACATTTGCCATCTTGAAATTTATCATTTTTGACATTTTTTATGGTGACACTTATCATTTTTGACATTTAGCATTGTGACATTTGTCAGTTTTGACATTTGCCATTTTGAAATTTTTCATTTTTGACATTTTTTATGGTGACACCTTTCATTTTTGACATTTAGCATTGTGACATTTGTCATTTGACATCTTTGACATTTGCCATCTTAAAATTGGTTATTTTTGACATTTTTCATGGTGACACTTTTCATTTTTGACATTTAGCATTGTGACATTTGTCATTTGACATCTTTGACATTTGCCATCTTGAAATTTGTCATTTTTGACATTTTTCATGGTGACACTTTTCATTTTTGACATTTAGCATTGTGACATTTGTCATTTGACATCTTTGACATTTGCCATCTTGAAATTTGTCATTTTTGACATTTTTCATGGTGACACTATTCATTTTTGACATTTAGCATTGTGGCATTTGTCATTTGACATCTTTGACATTTGCCATCTTGAAATTTGTCATTTTTGACATTTAGCATTGTGACATTTGTCATTTGACATCTTTGATATTTGCCATCTTGAAATTTGTCATTTTTGACATTTTTCATGGTGACACTTTTCATTTTTGATATTTAGCATTGTGACATTTGTCATTTAACATCTTTGACATTTGCCATCTTGAAATTTGTCATTTTTGACATTTTTCATGGTGACACTTTTCATTTTTGACATTTAGCATTGTGACATTTGTCATATTCGACATCTTTGACATTTGCCATCTTGAAATTTGTCATTTTTGACATTTTTCATGGTGACACTTTTCATTTTTGACATTTGTCATTTGACATCTTTGACATTTGCCATCTTGAAATTTGTCATTATTGACATTTTTCATGGGGACACTTTTCATTTTTGACATTTAGCATTGTGACATTTGTCATTTGACATCTTTGAAATTTGCCATCTTGAAATTTGTCATTTTTGACATTTTTCACAGTGACACTTTTCATTTTTAACATTTAGCATTGTGACATTTGTCATTTGACATCTTAGACATTTGCCATCTTGAAATTTGTCATTTTTGACACTTTTCATTTTTGACATTTAGCATTGTGACATTTGTCATTTGACATCTTTGACATTTGCCATCTTGAAATTTTTCATTTTTGACATTTAGCATTGTGACATTTGTCATTTGACATCTTGGACATTTGCCATCTTGAAATTTGTCATTTTTGACATTTTTCATGGTTACACTTATCATTTTTGACATTTAGCATTGTGACATTTGTCAGTTTTGACATTTGCCATCTTGAAATTTGTCATTTTTGACATTTTTCATGGTGACACTTTTTATTTTTGACATTTGGCATTGTGACATTTGTCATTTGACATCTTTGACATTTGCCATCTTGAAATTTGTCATTTTTGTCATTTTTCATGGTGACACTTTTTATTTTTGACATTTAGCATTGTGATATTTGTCATTTGACATCTTTGACATTTGCCATCTTGAAATTTGTCATTTTTGACATTTTTCATGGCGACACTTTTCATTTTTGACATTTAGCATTGTGACATTTGTCATTTGACATATTTGACATTTGCCATCTTGAAATTTGTCATTTTTGATATTTTTCATGGTGACACTTTTCATTTTTGACATTTAGCATTGTGACATTTGTCATTTGACATCTTTGATATTTGCCATCTTGAAATTTGTTATTTTTGACATTTTTCATGGTGACACTTTTCATTTTTGACATTAAGCATTGTGACATTTGTCATTTGACATCTCTGACATTTGCCATCTTGAAATTTGTCATTTTTGACATTTTTCATGGTGACACTTTTCATTTTTGACATTTAGCATTGTGACATTTGTCATTTGACATCTTTGACATTTGCCATCTTGAAATTTGTCATTTTTGACATTTAGCATTGTGACATTTGTCATTTGACATCTTTGACATTTGCCATCTTGAAATTTGTCATTTTTGACATTTTTCATGGTGACACTTTTCATTTTTAACATTTAGCATTGTGACATTTGATATTTGACATCTTTGACATTTGCCATCTTGAAATTTGTCATTTTTGACATTTAGCATTGTGACATTTGTCGTTTGACATCTTTGATATTTGCCATCTTGAAATTTGTCATTTTTGACATTTTTCATGGTGACACTTTTCATTTTTGACATTTAGCATTGTGACATTTGTCATTTGACATCTTTGACATTTGCCATCTTGAAATTTGTCATTTTTAACATTTCTCATGGTGACACTTTTCATTTTTGACATTTAGCATTGTGACATTTGTCATTTGACATCTTTGACATTTGCCATCTTGAAATTTGTCATTTTTAACATTTAGCATTGTGACATTTGTCATTTCACATCTTGGACATTTGCCATCTTGAAATTTGTCATTTTTGACATTTTTCATGGTGACACTTATCATTTTTGACATTTAGCATTGTGACATTTGTCAGTTTTGACATCTTTGACATTTGCCATCTTGAAATTTGTTATTTTTGACATTTTTCATGGTGACACTTTTCATTTTTGACATTTAGCATTGTGACATTTGTCATTTGACATCTTTGACATTTGCCATCTTGAAATTTGTCATTTTTGACATTTTTCATGGTGACACTTTTCATTTTTGACATTTAGCATTGTGACATTTGTCATTTGACATCTTTGACATTTGCCATCTTGAAATTTGTCATTTTTGTCATTTTTAATGGTGACACTTTTCATTTTTGACATTTAGCAGTGTGACATTTGTCATTTGACATCTTTGACATTTGCCATCTTGAAATTTGTTATTTTTGACATTTTTCATGGTGACACTTTTCATTTTTGACATTTAGCATTGTGACATTTGTCATTTGACATCTTTGACATTTGCCATCTTGAAATTTGTCATTTTTGACATTTTTCATGGTGACACTTTTCATTTTTGACATTTAGCATTGTGACATTTGTCATTTGACCTCTTTGACATTTGCCATCTTGAAATTTGTCATTTTTGACATTTTTTATGGTGACACTTATCATTTTTGACATTTAGCATTGTGACATTTGTCAGTTTTGACATTTGCCATCTTGAAATTTTTTCATTTTTGACATTTTTCATGGTGACACTTTTCATTTTTGACATTTAGCATTGTGACATTTGTCATTTGACATCTTTGACATTTGCCATCTTAAAATTTGTTATTTTTGACATTTTTTATGGTGACACTTTTCATTTTTGACATTTAGCATTGTGACATTTGTCATTTGACATCTTTGACATTTGCCATCTTGAAATTTGTCATTTTTGACATTTTTCATGGTGACACTTATCATTTTTGACATTTAGCATTGTGACATTTGTCAGTTTTGACATTTGCCATCTTGAAATTTGTCATTTTTGACATTTTTAATGGTGACACTTTTCATTTTTGACATTTAGCATTGTGACATTTGTCATTTGACATCTTTGACATTTGCCATCTTGAAATTTGTTATTTTTGACATTTTTTACGGTGACACTTTTCATTTTTGACATTTAGCATTGTGACATTTGTCATTTGACATCTTTGACATTTGCCATCTTGAAATTTGTCATTTTTAACATTTAGCATTGTGACATTTGTCATTTCACATCTTGGACATTTGCCATCTTGAAATTTGTCATTTTTAACATTTTTCATGGTGACACTTATCATTTTTGGCATTTAGCATTGTGACATTTGTCAGTTTTGACATCTTTGACATTTGCCATCTTGAAATTTGTTATTTTTGACATTTTTCATGGTGACACTTTTCATTTTTGACATTTAGCATTGTGACATTTGTCATTTGACATCTTTGACATTTGCCATCTTGAAATTTGTCATTTTTGACATTTTTCATGGTGACACTTTTCATTTTTGACATTTAGCATTGTGACATTTGTCATTTGACATCTTTGACATTTGCCATCTTGAAATTTGTCATTTTTGACATTTTTCATGGTGACACTTTTCATTTTTGACATTTAGCATTGTGACATTTGTCATTTGACATCTTTGACATTTGCCATCTTGAAATTTGTTAT
Source organism: Altica lythri (assembly GCA_964028335.1). Taxonomy (NCBI): domain Eukaryota; kingdom Metazoa; phylum Arthropoda; class Insecta; order Coleoptera; family Chrysomelidae; genus Altica; species Altica lythri. The sequence goes on along the minus strand of OZ034800.1, from coordinate 6,552,015 downwards.
TTTTGACATTTTTCATGGTGACACTTTTCATTTTTGACATTTAGCATTGTGACATTTGTCATTTGACATCTTTGACATTTGCCATCTTGAAATTTGTCATTTTTGACATTTTTCATGGTGACACTTTTCATTTTTGACATTTAGCATTGTGACATTTGTCATTTGACATCTTTGACATTTGCCATCTTTAAATTTGTCATTTTTGACATTTTTAATGGTGACACTTATCATTTTTGACATTTGGCATTGTGACGTTTGTCAGTTTTGACATTTGCCATCTTGAAATTTTTTCATTTTTGACATTTTTCATGGTGACACTTTTCATTTTTGACATTTAGCATTGTGACATTTGTCATTTGACATCTTTGACATTTGCCATCTTAAAATTTGTTATTTTTGACATTTTTCATGGTGACACTTTTCATTTTTGACATTTAGCATTGTGACATTTGTCATTTGACATCTTTGACATTTGCCATCTTGAAATTTGTCATTTTTGACATTTGTCATGGTGACACTTTTCATTTTTGACATTTAGCATTGTGACATTTGTCATTTGACATCTTTGACATTTGCCATCTTGAAATTTGTCATTTTTGACATTTTTCATGGTGACACTTATCATTTTTGACATTTAGCATTGTGACATTTGTCAGTTTTGACATTTGCCATCTTGAAATTTGTTATTTTTGACATATTTTATGGTGACACTTTTCATTTTTGACATTTAGCATTGTGACATTTGTCATTTGACATCTTTGACATTTGCCATCTTGAAATTTGTCATTTTTGACATTTTTCATAGTGACACTTTTCATTTTTGACATTTAGCATTGTGACATTTGTCATTTGACATCTTTGACATTTGCCATCTTGAAATTTGTCATTTTTGACATTTAGCATTGTGACATTTGTCATTTGACATCTTTGATATTTGCCATCTTGAAATTTGTCATTTTTGACATTTTTCATGGTGACACTTTTCATTTTTGACATTTAGCATTGTGACATTTGTCATTTGACATCTTTGACATTTGCCATCTTGAAATTTGTCATTTTTGACATTTTTCATGGTGACACTTATCATTTTTGACATTTAGCATTGTGACATTTGTCAGTTTTGACATTTGCCATCTTGAAATTTGTCATTTTTGACATTTTTAATGGTGACACTTTTCATTTTTGACATTTAGCATTGTGACATTTGTCATTTGACATCTTTGACATTTGCCATCTTGAAATTTGTTATTTTTGAAATTTTTAACGGTGACACTTTTCATTTTTGACATTTAGCATTGTGACATTTGTCATTTGACATCTTTGACATTTGCCATCTTGAAATTTGTCATTTTTAACATTTAGCATTGACATTTGTCATTTCACATCTTGGACATTTGCCATCTTGAAATTTGTCATTTTTAACATTTTTCATGGTGACACTTATCATTTTTGGCATTTAGCATTGTGACATTTGTCAGTTTTGACATCTTTGACATTTGCCATCTTGAAATTTGTTATTTTTGACATTTTTCATGGTGACACTTTTCATTTTTGACATTTAGCATTGTGACATTTGTCATTTGACATCTTTGACATTTGCCATCTTGAAATTTGTCATTTTTGACATTTTTCATGGTGACACTTTTCATTTTTGACATTTAGCATTGTGACATTTGTCATTTGACATCTTTGACATTTGCCATCTTGAAATTTGTCATTTTTGACATTTTTCATGGTGACACTTTTCATTTTTGACATTTAGCATTGTGACATTTGTCATTTGACATCTTTGACATTTGCCATCTTGAAATTTGTTATTTTTGACATTTTTCATGGTGACACTTTTCATTTTTGACATTTAGCATTGTGACATTTGTCATTTGACATCTTTGACATTTGCCATCTTGAAATTTGTCATTTTTGACATTTTTCATGGTGACACTTTTCATTTTTGACATTTAGCATTGTGACATTTGTCATTTGACATCTTTGACATTTGCCATCTTAAAATTTGTCATTTTTGACATTTTTTATGGTGACACTTATCATTTTTGACATTTAGCATTGTGACATTTGTCAGTTTTGACATTTGCCATCTTGCAATTTTTTCATTTTTGACATTTTTCATGGTGACACTTTTCATTTTTGACATTTAGCATTGTGACATTTGTCATTTGACATCTTTGACATTTGCCATCTTAAAATTTGTTATTTTTGACATTTTTCATGGTGACACTTTTCATTTTTGACATTTAGCATTGTGACATTTGTCATTTGACATCTTTGACATTTGCCATCTTGAAATTTGTCATTTTTGACATTTGTCATGGTGACACTTTTCATTTTTGACATTTAGCATTGTGACATTTGTCATTTGACATCTTTGACATTTGCCATCTTGAAATTTGTCATTTTTGACATTTTTCATGGTGACACTTATCATTTTTGACATTTAGCATTGTGACATTTGTCAGTTTTGACATTTGCCATCTTGAAATTTGTCATTTTTGACATTTTTCATGGTGACACTTTTCATTTTTGACATTTAGGATTGTGACATTTGTCATTTGACATCTTTGACATTTGCCATCTTGAAATTTGTTATTTTTGACATTTTTCACGGTGAAACTTTTCATTTTTGACATTTAGCATTGTGACATTTGTCATTTGACATCGTTGACATTTGCCATCTTGAAATTTGTCATTTTTGACATTTTTCATTGTGACACTTTTCATTTTTGACATTTAGCATTGTGACATTTGTCATTTGACATCTTTGAAATTTGCCATCTTGAAATTTGTTATTTTTGACATATTTTATGGTGACACTTTTCATTTTTGACATTTAGCATTGTGACATTTGTCATTTGACATCTTTGACATTTGCCATCTTGAAATTTGTTATTTTTGACATTTTTCACGGTGAAACTTTTCATTTTTGACATTTAGCATTGTGACATTTGTCATTTGACATCTTTGACATTTGCCATCTTGAAATTTGTCATTTTTGACATTTTTCATAGTGACACTTTTCATTTTTGACATTTAGCATTGTGACATTTGTCATTTGACATCTTTGACATTTGCCATCTTGAAATTTGTCATTTTTGACATTTAGCATTGTGACATTTGTCATTTGACATCTTTGATATTTGCCATCTTGAAATTTGTCATTTTTGACATTTTTCATGGTGACACTTTTCATTTTTGACATTTAGCATTGTGACATTTGTCATTTGACATCTTTGACATTTGCCATCTTTAAATTTGTCATTTTTGACATTTTTCATGGTGACATTTTTCATTTTTAACATTTAGCATTGTGACATTTGTCATATTCGACATCTTTGACATTTGCCATCTTGAAATTTGTCATTTTTGACATTTTTCATGGTGACACTTTTCATTTTTGACATTTAGCATTGTGACATTTGTCATTTGACATCTTTGACATTTGCCATCTTGAAATTTGTCATAATTGACATTTTTCATGGGGACACTTTTCATTTTTGACATTTAGCATTGTGACATTTGTCATTTGACATCTTTTACATTTGCCATCTTGAAATTTGTCATTTTTGACATTTTTCATGGTGACACTTTTCATTTTTGACATTTAGCATTGTGACATTTGTCATTTGACATCTTTGACATTTGCCATTTTGAAATTTGTCATTTTTGACATTTTTCACGGTGACACTTTTCATTTTTGACATTTAGCATTGTGACATTTGTCATTTGACACCTTAGACATTTGCCATCTTGAAGTTTGTCATTTTTGACACTTTTCATTTTTGACATTTAGCATTGTGACATTTGTCATTTGACATCTTTGACATTTGCCATCTTGAAATTTGTCATTTTTGACATTTTTCATGGTGACACTTTTCATTTTTGACATTTAGCATTGTGACATTTGTCATTTGACATCTTGGACAGTTGCCATCTTGAAATTTGTCATTTTTGACATTTTTCATGGTGACACTTATCATTTTTGACATTTAGCATTGTGACATTTGTCAGTTTTGACATTTGCCATCTTGAAATTTGTCATTTTTGACATTTTTCATGGTGACACTTTTCATTTTTGACATTTAGCATTGTGACATTTGTCATTTGACATCTTTGACATTTGCCATCTTGAAATTTGTCATTTTTGACATTTGTCATGGTGACACTTTTCATTTTTGACATTCAGCATTGTGACATTTGTCATTTGACATCTTTGACATTTGCCATCTTGAAATTTGTCATTTTTGACATTTTCCATGGTGACACTTATCATTTTTGACATTTAGCATTGTGACATTTGTCAGTTTTGACATTTGCCATCTTAAAATTTGTCATTTTTGACATTTTTCATGGTGACACTTTTCAATTTTGACATTTAGGATTGTGACATTTGTCATTTGACATCTTTGACATTTGCCATCTTGAAATTTGTTATTTTTGACATTTTTCACGGTGAAACTTTTCATTTTTGACATTTGTCATTTGACATCTTTGACATTTGCCATCTTGAAATTTGTCATTTTTGACATTTTTCATTGTGACACTTTTCATTTTTGACATTTAGCATTGTGACATTTGTCATTTGACATCTTTGAAATTTGCCATCTTGAAATTTGTTATTTTTGACATATTTTATGGTGACACTTTTCATTTTTGACATTTAGCATTGTGACATTTGTCATTTGACATCTTTGACATTTGCCATCTTGAAATTTGTCATTTTTGACATTTTTCATAGTGACACTTTTCATTTTTGACATTTAGCATTGTGACATTTGTCATTTGACATCTTTGACATTTGCCATCTTGAAATTTGTCATTTTTGACATTTAGCATTGTGACATTTGTCATTTGATATCTTTGATATTTGCCATCTTGAAATTTGTCATTTTTGACATTTTTCATGGTGACATTTTTCATTTTTAACATTTAGCATTGTGACATTTGTCAGATTCGACATCTTTGACATTTGCCATCTTGAAATTTGTCATTTTTGACATTTTTCATGGTGACACTTTTCATTTTTGACATTAAGCATTGTGACATTTGTCATTTGACATCTTTGACATTTGCCATCTTGAAATTTGTCATAATTGACATTTTTCATGGGGACACTTTTCATTTTTGACATTTAGCATTGTGACATTTGTCATTTGACATCTTTGACATTTGCCATCTTGAAATTTGTCATTTTTGACATTTTTCATGGTGACACTTTTCATTTTTGACATTTAGCATTGTGACATTTGTCATTTGACATCTTTGACATTTGCCATCTTGAAGTTTGTCATTTTTGACACTTTTCATTTTTGACATTTAGCATTGTGACATTTGTCATTTGACATCTTTGACATTTGCCATCTTGAAATTTGTCATTTTTGACATTTTTCATGGTGACACTTTTCATTTTTGACATTTAGCATTGTGACATTTGTCATTTGACATCTTGTACAGTTGCCATCTTGAAATTTGTCATTTTTGACATTTTTCATGGTGACACTTATCATTTTTGACATTTAGCATTGTGACATTTGTCAGTTTTGACATTTGCCATCTTAAAATTTGTCATTTTTGACATTTTTCATGATGACACTTTTCATTTTTGACATTTAGCATTGTGACATTTGTCATTTGACATCTTTGACATTTGCCATCTTGAAATTTGTCATTTTTGACATTTTTCATTTTTGACATTTAGCATTGTGACATTTGTCATTTGACATCTTTGACATTTGCCATCTTGGAATTTGTCATTTTTGACATTTTTCATGGTGACACTTTTCATTTTTGACATTTAGCATTGTGACATTTGTCATTTGACATCTTTGACATTTGCCATCTTGAAATTTGTCATTTTTGACATTTTTCATGGTGACCCTTTTCATTTTTGACATTTAGCATTGTGACATTTGTCATTTGACATCTTTGACATTTGCCATCTTGAAATTTGTCATTTTTGACATTTTTCACGGTGACACTTTTCATTTTTGACATTTAGCATTGTGACATTTGTCATTTGACACCTTAGACATTTGCCATCTTGAAATTTGTCATTTTTGACACTTTTCATTTTTGACATTTAGCATTGTGACATTTGTCATTTGACATCTTTGACATTTGCCATCTTGAAATTTGTCATTTTTGACATTTTTCATGGTGACACTTTTCATTTTTGACATTTAGCATTGTGACATTTGTCATTTGACATCTTGGACATTTGCCATCTTGAAATTTGTCATTTTTGACATTTTTCACGGTGACACTTTTCATTTTTGACATTTAGCATTGTGACATTTGTCATTTGACACCTTAGACATTTGCCATCTTGAAATTTGTCATTTTTGACACTTTTCATTTTTGACATTTAGCATTGTGACATTTGTCATTTGACATCTTTGACATTTGCCATCTTGAAATTTGTCATTTTTGACATTTTTCATGGTGACACTTTTCATTTTTGACATTTAGCATTGTGACATTTGTCATTTGACATCTTGGACATTTGCCATCTTGAAATTTGTCATTTTTGACATTTTTCATGGTGACACTTATCATTTTTGACATTTGGCATTGTGACATTTGTCAGTTTTGACATTTGCCATCTTGAAATTTGTCATTTTTGACATTTTTCATGGTGACACTTTTCATTTTTGACATTTAGCATTGTGACATTTGTCATTTGACATCTTTGACATTTTCCATCTTAAAATTTGTCATTTTTACATTTTTCATGGTGACACTTTTCATTTTTGACATTTAGCATTGTGACATTTGTCATTTGACATCTTTGACATTTGCCATCTTGAAATTTGTCATTTTTGACATTTTTCATGGTGACACTTTTCATTTTTGACATTTAGCATTGTGACATTTGTCATTTGACATCTTTGACATTTGCCATCTTGAAATTTGTCATTTTTGACATTTTTCATAGTGACACTTTTCATTTTTGACATTTAGCATTGTGACATTTGTCATTTGACATCTTTGACATTTGCCATCTTGAAATTTGTTATTTTTGACATTTTTCATGGTGACACTTTTCATTTTTGACATTTAGCATTGTGACATTTGTCATTTGACATCTCTGACATTTGCCATCTTAAAATTTGTCATTTTTGACATTTTTCATGGTGACACTTTTCATTTTTGACATTTAGCATTGTGACATTTGTCATTTGACATCTTTGACATTTGCCATCTTGAAATTTGTCATTTTTGACATTTTTTATGGTGACACTTATCATTTTTGACATTTAGCATTGTGACATTTGTCAGTTTTGACATTTGCCATCTTGAAATTTTTTCATTTTTGACATTTTTCATGGTGACACTTTTCATTTTTGACATTTAGCATTGTGACATTTGTCATTTGACATCTTTGACATTTGCCATTTTAAAATTTGTTATTTTTGACATTTTTCATGGTGACACTTTTCATTTTTGACATTTAGCATTGTGACATTTGTCATTTGACATCTTTGACATTTGCCATCTTGAAATTTGTCATTTTTGACATTTTTCATGGTGACACTTTTCATTTTTGACATTTAGCATTGTGACATTTGTCATTTGACATCTTTGACATTTGCCATCTTGAAATTTGTCATTTTTGACATTTTTCACGGTGACACTTATCATTTTTGACATTTAGCATTGTGACATTTGTCAGTTTTGACATTTGCCATCTTGAAATTTGTCATTTTTGACATTTTTCATGGTGACACTTTTCATTTTTGACATTTAGCATTGTGACATTTGTCATTTGACATCTTTGACATTTGCCATCTTGAAATTTGTTATTTTTGACATTTTTCACGGTGACACTTTTCATTTTTGACATTTAGCATTGTTACATTTGTCATTTGACATCTTTGACATTTGCCATCTTGAAATTTGTCATTTTTGACATTTTTCATGGTGACACTTTTCATTTTTGACATTTAGCATTGTGACATTTGTTATTTGACATCTTTGACATTTGCCATCTTAAAATTTGTTATTTTTGACATTTTTCATGGTGACACTTTTCATTTTTGACATTTAGCATTGTGACATTTGTCATTTGACATCTTTGACATTTGCTATCTTGAAATTTGTCATTTTTGACATTTTTCATGGTGACACTTTTCATTTTTGACATTTAGCATTGTGACATTTGTCATTTGACATCTTTGACATTTGCCATCTTGAAATTTGTCATTTTTGACATTTAGCATTGTGACATTTGTCATTTGACATCTTTGATATTTGCCATCTTGAAATTTGTCATTTTTGACATTTTTCATGGTGACACTTTTTATTTTTGACATTTAGCATTGTGACATTTGTCATTTGACATCTTTGACATTTGCCATCTTGAAATTTGTCATTTTTGACATTTTTCATGGGGACACTTTTCATTTTTGACATTTAGCATTGTGACATTTGTCATATTCGACATCTTTGACATTTGCCATCTTGAAATTTGTCATTTTTGACATTTTTCATGGTGACACTTTTCATTTTTGACATTTAGCATTGTGACATTTGTCATTTGACATCTTTGACATTTGCCATCTTGAAATTTGTCATTTTTGACATTTTTTACGGTGACACTTTTCATTTTTGACATTTAGCATTGTGACATTTGTCATTTGACACCTTAGACATTTGCCATCTTGAAATTTGTCATTTTTGACACTTTTCATTTTTGCCATTTAGCATTGTGACATTTGTCATTTGACATCTTTGACATTTGCCATCTTGAAATTTGTCATTTTTGACATTTTTCATGGTGACACTTTTCATTTTTGACATTTAGCATTGTGACATTTGTCATTTGACATCTTGGACATTTGCCATCTTGAAATTTGTCATTTTTGACATTTTTCATGGTGACACTTATCATTTTTGACATTTAGCATTGTGACATTTGTCAGTTTTGACATTTGCCATCTTGAAATTTGTCATTTTTGACATTTTTCATGGTGACACTTTTCATTTTTGACATTTAGTATTGTGACATTTGTCATTTGACATCTTTGACATTTGCCATCTTGAAATTTGTCATTTTTACATTTTTCATGGTGACACTTTTCATTTTTGACATTTAGCATTGTGACATTTGTCATTTGACATCTTTGACATTTGCCATCTTGAAATTTGTCATTTTTGACATTTTTCATGGTGACACTTTTCATTTTTGACATTTAGCATTGTGACATTTGTCATTTGACATCTTTGACATTTGCCATCTTGAAATTTGTCATTTTTGACATTTTTTATGGTGACACTTATCATTTTTGACATTTAGCATTGTGACATTTGTCAGTTTTGACATTTGCCATCTTGAAATTTTTTCATTTTTGACATTTTTCATGGTGACACTTTTCATTTTTGACATTTAGCATTGTGACATTTGTCATTTGACAGCTTTGACATTTGCCATCTTAAAATTTGTTATTTTTGACATTTTTCATGGTGACACTTTTCATTTTTGACATTTAGCATTGTGACATTTGTCATTTGACATCTTTGACATTTGCCATCTTGAAATTTGTCATTTTTGACATTTTTCATAGTGACACTTTTCATTTTTGACATTTAGCATTGGGACATTTGTCATTTGACATCTTTGACATTTGCCATCTTGAAATTTGTTATTTTTGACATTTTTCATGGTGACACTTTTTATTTTTGACATTTAGCATTGTGACATTTGTCATTTGACATCTTTGACATTTGCCATCTTGAAATTTGTCATTTTTGACATTTTTCATGGTGACACTTTTCATTTTTGACATTTAGCATTGTGACATTTGTCATTTGACATCTTTGACATTTGCCATTTTGAAATTTGTTATTTTTGACATTTAGCATTGTGACATTTGTCATTTGACATCTTTGATATTTGCCATCTTGAAATTTGTCATTTTTGACATTTTTCATGGTGACACTTTTCATTTTTGACATTTAGCATTGTGACATTTGTCATTTAACATCTTTGACATTTGCCATCTTGAAATTTGTTATTTTTGACATTTTTCATGGTGACACTTTTCATTTTTGACATTTAGCATTGTGACATTTGTCATATTCGACATCTTTGACATTTGCCATCTTGAAATTTGTCATTTTTAACATTTTTCATGGTGACACTTTTCATTTTTGACATTTGTCATTTGACATCTTTGACATTTGCCATCTTGAAATTTGTCATTATTGACATTTTTCATGGGGACACTTTTCATTTTTGACATTTAGCATTGTGCCATTTGTCATTTGACATCTTTGAAATTTGCCATCTTGAAATTTGTCATTTTTGACATTTTTCACGGTGACACTTTTCATTTTTGACATTTAGCATTGTGACATTTGTCATTTGACATCTTAGACATTTGCCATCTTGAAATTTGTCATTTTTGACACTTTTCATTTTTGACATTTAGCGTTGTGACATTTGTCATTTGACATCTTTGACATTTGCCATCTTGAAATTTGTCATTTTTGACATTTTTCATGGTGACACTTTTCATTTTTGACATTTAGCATTGTGACATTTGTCATTTGACATCTTGGACATTTGCCATCTTGAAATTTGTCATTTTTGACATTTTTCATGGTTACACTTATCATTTTTGACATTTAGCATTGTGACATTTGTCAGTTTTGACATTTGCCATCTTGAAATTTGTCATTTTTGACATTTTTCATGGTGACACTTTTCATTTTTGACATTTAGCATTGTGACATTTGTCATTTGACATCTTTGACATTTGCCATCTTGAAATTTGTCATTTTTGACATTTTTCATGGTGACACTTTTTATTTTTGACATTTAGCATTGTGATATTTGTCATTTGACATCTTTGACATTTGCCATCTTGAAATTTGTCATTTTTGACATTTTTCATGGTGACACTTTTCATTTTTGACATTTAGCATTGTGACATTTGTCATTTGACATCTTTGACATTTGCCATCTTGAAATTTGTTATTTTTGACATTTTTCATGGTGACACTTTTCATTTTTGACATTTAGCATTGTGACATTTGTCATTTGACATCTTTGACATTTGCCATCTTGAAATTTGTCATTTTTGACATTTTTCATGGTGACACTTTTCATTTTTGACATTTAGCATTGTGACATTTGTCATTTGACATCTTTGACATTTTCCATCTTGAAATTTGTCATTTTTAACATTTAGCATTGTGACATTTGTCATTTCACATCTTGGACATTTGCCATCTTGAAATTTGTCATTTTTGACATTTTTCATGGTGACACTTATCATTTTTGACATTTAGCATTGTGACATTTGTCAGTTTTGACATCTTTGACATTTGCCATCTTGAAATTTGTTATTTTTGACATTTTTCATGGTGACACTTTTCATTTTTGACATTTAGCATTGTGACATTTGTCATTTGACATCTTTGACATTTGCCATCTTGAAATTTGTCATTTTTGACATTTTTCATGGTGACACTTTTCATTTTTGACATTTAGCATTGTGACATTTGTCATTTGACATCTTTGACATTTGCCATCTTGAAATTTGTCATTTTTGACATTTTTCATGGTGACACTTTTCATTTTTGACATTTAGCATTGTGACATTTGTCATTTGACATCTTTGACATTTGCCATCTTGAAATTTGTCATTTTTAACATTTAGCATTGTGACATTTGTCATTTTACATCTTGGACATTTGCCATCTTGAAATTTGTCATTTTTGACATTTTTCATGGTGACACTTATCATTTTTGACATTTAGCATTGTGACATTTGTCAGTTTTGACATCTTTGACATTTGCTATCTTGAAATTTGTTATTTTTGACATTTTTCATGGTGACACTTTTCATTTTTGACATTTAGCATTGTGACATTTGTCATTTGACATCTTTGACATTTGCCATCTTGAAATTTGTCATTTTTGACATTTTTCATGGTGACACTTTTCATTTTTGACATTTAGCATTGTGACATTTGTCATTTGACATCTTTGACATTTGCCATCTTGAAATTTGTTATTTTTGACATTTTTTATGGTGACACTTTTCATTTTTGACATTTAGCATTGTGACATTTGTCATTTGACATCTTTGACATTTGCCATCTTGAAATTTGTCATTTTTGACATTTTTCATGGTGACACTTTTCATTTTTGACATTTAGCATTGTGACATTTGTCATTTGACATCTTTGACATTTGCCATCTTTAAATTTGTCATTTTTGACATTTTTTATGGTGACACTTATCATTTTTGACATTTAGCATTGTGACATTTGTCATTTGACATCTTGGACATTTGCCATCTTGAAATTTGTCATTTTTGACATTTTTCATGGTGACACTTATCATTTTTGACATTTAGCATTGTGACATTTGTCAGTTTTGACATTTGCCATCTTGAAATTTGTCATTTTTGACATTTTTCATGGTGACACTTTTCATTTTTGACATTTAGCATTGTGACATTTGTCATTTAACATCTTTGACATTTGCCATCTTGAAATTTGTCATTTTTGACATTTTTCATGGTGACACTTTTCATTTTTGACATTTAGCATTGTCACATTTGTCATTTGACATCTTTGACATTTGCTATCTTGAAATTTGTCATTTTTGACATTTTTCATGGTGACACTTTTCATTTTTGACATTTAGCATTGTGACATTTGTCATTTGACATCTTTGACATTTGCCATCTTGAAATTTGTCATTTTTGACATTTAGCATTGTGACATTTGTCAGTTGACATCTTGGACATTTGCTATCTTGAAATTTGTCATTTTTGACATTTTTCATGGTGACACTTATCATTTTTGACATTTAGCATTGTGACATTTGTCAGTTTTGACATTTGCCATCTTGAAATTTGTCATTTTTGACATTTTTCATGGTGACACTTTTCATTTTTGACATTTAGCATTGTGACATTTGTCATTTGACATCTTTGACATTTGCCATCTTGAAATTTGTTATTTTTGACATTTTTCATGGTGACACTTTTCATTTTTGACATTTAGCATTGTGACATTTGTCATTTGACATCTTTGACATTTGCCATCTTGAAATTTGTCATTTTTGACATTTTTCATGGTGACACTTTTCATTTTTGACATTTAGCATTGTGACATTTGTCATTTGACATCTTTGACATTTGCCATCTTGAAATTTGTCATTTTTGACATTTTTCATGGTGACCCTTTTTATTTTTGACATTTAGCATTGTGACATTTGTCATATTCGACATCTTTGACATTTTCCATTTTAAAATTTGTCATTTTTGACATTTTTCATGGTGACACTTTTCATTTTTGACATTTAGCATTGTGACATTTGTCATTTGACATCTTTGACATTTGCCATCTTGAAATTTGTCATTATTGACATTTTTCATGGGGACACTTTTCATTTTTGACATTTAGCATTGTGACATTTGTCATTTGACATCTTTGACATTTGCCATCTTGAAATTTGTCATTTTTGACATTTTTCATGGTGACACTTTTCATTTTTGACATTTAGCATTGTGACATTTGTCATTTGACATCTTTGACATTTGCCATCTTGAAATTTGTCATTTTTGACATTTTTCACGGTGACACTTTTCATTTTTGACATTTAGCATTGTGACATTTGTCATTTGACACCTTAGACATTTGCCATCTTGAAATTTGTCATTTTTGACACTTTTCCTTTTTGACATTTAGCATTGTGACATTTGTCATTTGACATCTTTGACATTTGCCATCTTGAAATTTGTCATTTTTGACATATTTTATGGTGACACTTTTCATTTTTGACATTTAGCATTGTGACATTTGTCATTTGACATCTTGGACATTTGCCATCTTGAAATTTGTCTTTTGTGACATTTTTCATGGTGACACTTATCATTTTTGACATTTAGCATTGTGACATTTGTCAGTTTTGACATTTGCCATATTGAAATTTGTCATTTTTGACATTTTTTATGGTGACACTTTTCATTTTTGACATTTAGCATTGTGACATTTGTCATTTGACATCTTTGACATTTGCCATCTTGACATTTGTCATTTTTACATTTTTCATGGTGACACTTTTCATTTTTGACATTTAGCATTGTGACATTTGTCATTTGACATCTTTGACATTTGCCATCTTGAAATTTGTCATTTTTGACATTTTTCATGGTGACACTTTTCATTTTTGACATTTAGCATTGTGACATTTGTCATTTGACATCTTTGACATTTGCCATCTTGAAATTTGTCATTTTTGACATTTTTCATAGTGACACTTTTCATTTTTGACATTTAGCATTGTGACATTTGTCATTTGACATTTGTCATCTTGAAATATGTTATTTTTGACATTTTTCATGGTGACACTTTTCATTTTTGACATTTAGCATTGTGACATTTGTCATTTGACATCTCTGATATTTGCCATCTTAAAATTTGTCATTTTTGACATTTTTCATGGTGACACTTTTCATTTTTGACATTTAGCATTGTGACATTTGTCATTTGACATCTTTGACATTTGCCATCTAGAAATTTGTTATTTTTGACATTTTTCATGGTGACACTTTTCATTTTTAACATTTAGCATTGTGACATTTGTCATTTGACATCTTGGACATTTGCCATCTTGAAATTTGTCATTTTTGACATTTTTCATGGTGACACTTATCATTTTTGACATTTAGCATTGTGACATTTGTCAGTTTTGACATTTGCCATCTTGAAATTTGTCATTTTTGACATTTTTCATGGTGACACTTTTCATTTTTGACATTTAGCATTGTGACATTTGTCATTTGACATCTTTGACATTTGCCATCTTGAAATTTGTCATTTTTGACATTTAGCATTGTGACATTTGTCAGTTGACATCTTGGACATTTGCTATCTTGAAATTTGTCATTTTTGACATTTTTCATGGTGACACTTATCATTTTTGACATTTAGCATTGTGACATTTGTCAGTTTTGACATTTGCCATCTTGAAATTTGTCATTTTTGACATTTTTCATGGTGACACTTTTCATTTTTGACATTTAGCATTGTGACATTTGTCATTTGACATCTTTGACATTTGCCATCTTGAAATTTGTTATTTTTGACATTTTTCATGGTGACACTTTTCATTTTTGACATTTAGCATTGTGACATTTGTCATTTGACATCTTTGACATTTGCCATCCTGAAATTTGTCATTTTTGACATTTTTCATGGTGACACTTTTCATTTTTGACATTTAGCATTGTGACATTTGTCATTTGACATCTTTGACATTTGCCATCTTGAAATTTGTCATTTTTGACATTTTTCATGGTGACACTTTTCATTTTTGACATTTAGCATTGTGACATTTGTCATTTGACATCTTTGATATTTGCCATCTTGAAATTTGTCATTTTTGACATTTTTCATGGTGACACTTATCATTTTTGACATTTAGCATTGTGACATTTGTCAGTTTTGACATTTGCCATCTTGAAATTTGTCATTTTTGTCATTTTTCATGGTGACCCTTTTTATTTTTGACATTTAGCATTGTGACATTTTGTCATATTCGACATCTTTGACATTTTCCATTTTAAAATTTGTCATTTTTGACATTTTTCATGGTGACACTTTTCATTTTTGACATTTAGCATTGTGACATTTGTCATTTGACATCTTTGACATTTGCCATCCTGAAATTTGTCATTATTGACATTTTTCATGGGGACACTTTTCATTTTTGACATTTAGCATTGTGACATTTGTCATTTGACATCTTTGACATTTGCCATTTTGAAATTTGTCATTTTTGACATTTTTCATGGTGTCACTTTTCATTTTTGACATTTAGCATTGTGACATTTGTCATTTGACATCTTTGACATTTGCCATCTTGAAATTTGTCATTTTTGACATTTTTCACGGTGACACTTTTCATTTTTGACATTTAGCATTGTGACATTTGTCATTTGACACCTTAGACATTTGCCATCTTGAAATTTGTCATTTTTGACACTTTTCCTTTTTGACATTTAGCATTGTGACATTTGTCATTTGACATCTTTGACATTTGCCATCTTGAAATTTGTCATTTTTGACATATTTTATGGTGACACTTTTCATTTTTGACATTTAGCATTGTGACATTTGTCATTTGACATTTTGGACATTTGCCATCTTGAAATTTGTCATTTTTGACATTTTTCATGGTGACACTTATCATTTTTGACATTTAGCATTGTGACATTTGTCAGTTTTGACATTTGCCATATTGAAATTTGTCATTTTTGACATTTTTCATGGTGACACTTTTCATTTTTGACATTTAGCATTGTGACATTTGTCATTTGACATCTTTGACATTTGCCATCTTGACATTTGTCATTTTTACATTTTTCATGGTGACACTTTTCATTTTTGACATTTAGCATTGTGACATTTGTCATTTGACATCTTTGACATTTGCCATCTTGAAATTTGTCATTCTTGACATTTTTCATGGTGACACTTTTCATTTTTGACATTTAGCATTGTGACATTTGTCATTTGACATCTTTGATATTTGCCATCTTGAAATTTGTCATTTTTGACATTTTTCATGGTGACACTTTTCATTTTTGACATTTAGCATTGTGACATTTGTCATTTGACATCTTTAACATTTGCCATCTTGAAATTTGTCATTTTTGACATTTTTCATGGTGACCCTTTTCATTTTTGACATTTAGCATTGTGACATTTGTCATATTCGACATCTTTGACATTTTCCATTTTAAAATTTGTCATTTTTGACATTTTTCATGGTGACACTTTTCATTTTTGACATTTAGCATTGTGACATTTGTCATTTGACATCTTTGACATTTGCCATCTTGAAATTTGTCATTATTGACATTTTTCATGGGGACACTTTTCATTTTTGACATTTAGCATTGTGAGATTTGTCATTTGACATCTTTGACATTTGCCATCTTGAAATTTGTCATTTTTGACATTTTTCATGGTGACACTTTTCATTTTTGACATTTAGCATTGTGACATTTGTCATTTGACACCTTAGACATTTGCCATCTTGAAATTTGTCATTTTTGACACTTTTCCTTTTTGACATTTAGCATTGTGACATTTGACATTTGCCATCTTGAAATTTGTCATTTTTGACATTTTTCATGGTGACACTTTTCATTTTTGACATTTAGCATTGTGACATTTGTCATTTGACATCTTGGACATTTGCCATCTTGAAATTTGTCATTTTTGACATTTTTCATGGTGACACTTATCATTTTTGACATTTAGCATTGTGACATTTGTCAGTTTTGACATTTGCCATATTGAAATTTGTCATTTTTGACATTTTTCATGGTGACACTTTTCATTTTTGACATTTAGCATTGTGACATTTGTCATTTGACATCTTTGACATTTGCCATCTTGAAATTTGTCATTTTTACATTTTTCATGGTGACACTTTTCATTTTTGACATTTAGCATTGTGACATTTGTCATTTGACATCTTTGACATTTGCCATCTTGAAATTTGTCATTTTTGACATTTTTCATGGTGACACTTTTCATTTTTGACATTTAGCATTGTGACATTTGTCATTTGACATCTTTAATATTTGCCATCTTGAAATTTGTCATTTTTGACATTTTTCATGGTGACACTTTTCATTTTTGACATTTAGCATTGTGACATTTGTCATTTGACATCTTTGACATTTGCCATCTTGAAATTTGTCATTTTTGACATTTTTCATGGTGACCCTTTTCATTTTTGACATTTAGCATTGTGACATTTGTCATATTCGACATCTTTGACATTTTCCATTTTAAAATTTGTCATTTTTGACATTTTTCATGGTGACACTTTTCATTTTTGACATTTAGCATTGTGACATTTGTCATTTGACATCTTTGACATTTGCCATCTTGAAATTTGTCATTATTGACATTTTTCATGGGGACACTTTTCATTTTTGACATTTAGCATTGTGACATTTGTCATTTGACATCTTTGACATTTGCCATCTTGAAATTTGTCATTTTTGACATTTTTCATGGTGACACTTTTCATTTTTGACATTTAGCATTGTGACATTTGTCATTTGACATCTTTGACATTTGCCATCTTGAAATTTGTCATTTTTGACATTTTTCACGGTGACACTTTTCATTTTTGACATTTAGCATTGTGACATTTGTCATTTGACACCTTAGACATTTGCCATCTTGAAATTTGTTATTTTTGACACTTTTCATTTTTGACATTTAGCATTGTGACATTTGTCATTTGACATCTTTGACATTTGCCATCTTGAAATTTGTCATTTTTGACATTTTTCATGGTGACACTTTTCATTTTTGACATTTAGCATTGTGACATTTGTCATTTGACATCTTGGACATTTGCCATCTTGAAATTTGTCATTTTTGACATTTTTCATGGTGACACTTATCATTTTTGACATTTAGCATTGTGACATTTGTCAGTTTTGACATTTGCCATCTTGAAATTTGTCATTTTTGACATTTTTCATGGTGACACTTTTCATTTTTGACACTTAGCATTGTGACATTTGTCATTTGACATCTTTGACATTTGCCATCTTGAAATTTGTCATTTTTGACATTTTTCATGGTGACACTTTTCATTTTTGACATTTAGCATTGTGACATTTGTCATTTGACATCTTTGACATTTGCCATCTTGAAATTTGTTATTTTTGACATTTTTCATGGTGACACTTTTCATTTTTGACATTTAGCATTGTGACATTTGTCATTTGACATCTTTGACATTTGTCATCTTGAAATTTGTCATTTTTGTTATTTTTAATGGTGACACTTTTCATTTTTGACATTTAGCATTGTGACATTTGTCATTTGACATCTTTGACATTTGTCATCTTGAAATTTGTCATTTTTGACATTTACCATTGTGACATTTGTCATTTGACATCTTGGACATTTGACATCTTGGACATTTGCCATCTTAAAATTTGTCATTTTTGACATTTTTCATGGTGACACTTATCATTTTTGACATTTAGCATTGTGATATTTGTCAGTTTTGACATTTGCCATCTTAAAATTTGTCATTTTTGACATTTTTCATGGTGACACTTTTCATTTTTGACATTAAGCATTGTGACATTTGTCATTTGACATCTTTGACATTTGCCATCTTGAAATTTGTCATTTTTGACATTTTTAATGGTGACACTTTTCATTTTTGACATTTAGCATTGTGACATTTGTCATTTGACATCTTTGACATTTGCCATCTTGAAATTTGTCATTTTTGACATTTACCATTGTGACATTTGTCATTTGACATCTTCGACATTTGCCATCTTGAAATTTGTCATTTTTGACATTTTTCATGGTGACACTTATCATTTTTGACATTTAGCATTGTGATATTTGACATCTTTGACATTTGCCATCTTGAAATTTGTTATTTTTGACATTTTTCACGGTGACACTTTTCATTTTTGACATTTAGCATTGTGACATTTGTCATTTGACATCTTTGACATTTGCCATCTTGAAATTTGTCATTTTTGACATTTAGCATTGTGACATTTGTCATTTGACATCTTTGACATTTGCCATCTTAAAATTTGTCGCCATCTTAAAATTTGTCATTTTTGACATTTTTCATGGTGACACTTTTCATTTTTAACATTTAGCATTGTGACGTTTGTCATTTGACATCTTTGACATTTGCCATCTTGAAATTTGTCATTTTTGACATTTAGCATTGTGACATTTTTCATTTGACATCTTGGACATTTGCCATCTTGAAATTTGTCATTTTTGACATTTTTCATCGTGACACTTTTCATTTTTGATATTTAGCATTGTGACATTTGTCATTTGACATCTTTGACATTTGCCATATTGAAATTTGTCATTTTTGACATTTAGCATTGTGACATTTGTCATTTGACATCTTTGAGATTTGCCATCTTGAAATTTGTCATTTTTTACATTTAGCATTGTGACATTTGTCATTTGACATCTTGGACATTTGCCATCTTGAAATTTGTCATTTTTAACATTTTTTATGGTGACACTTATCATTTTTGACATTTAGCATTGTGACATTTGTCAGTTTTGACATTTGCCATCTTGAAATTTGTCATTTTTGACATTTTTCATGGTGACACTTTTCATTTTTGACATTTAGCATTGTGACATTTGTCATTTGACATCTTTGACATTTGCCATCTAGAAATTTGTTATTTTTGACATTTTTCATGGTGACACTTTTCATTTTTAACATTTAGCATTGTGACATTTGTCATTTGACATCTTGGACATTTGCCATCTTGAAATTTGTCATTTTTGACATTTTTCATGGTGACACTTATCATTTTTGACATTTAGCATTGTGACATTTGTCAGTTTTGACATTTGCCATCTTGAAATATGTCATTTTTGACATTTTTCATGGTGACACTTTTCATTTTTGACATTTAGCATTGTGACATTTGTCATTTGACATCTTTGACATTTGCCATCTTGAAATTTGTCATTTTTGACATTTTTCATGGTGACACTTTTCATTTTTGACATTTAGCATTGTCACATTTGTCATTTGACATCTTTGACATTTGCCATCTTGAAATTTGTCATTTTTGACATTTCTCATGGTGACACTTTTCATTTTTGACATTTAGCATTGTGACATTTGTCATTTGACATCTTTGACATTTGCCATCTTGAAATTTGTCATTTTTGACATTTAGCATTGTGACATTTGTCAGTTGACATCTTGGACATTTGCTATCTTGAAATTTGTCATTTTTGACATTTTTCATGGTGACACTTATCATTTTTGACATTTAGCATTGTGACATTTGTCAGTTTTGACATTTGCCATCTTGAAATTTGTCATTTTTGACATTTTTCATGGTGACACTTTTCATTTTTGACATTTAGCATTGTGACATTTGTCATTTGACATCTTTGACATTTGCCATCTTGAAATTTGTTATTTTTGACATTTTTCATGGTGACACTTTTCATTTTTGACATTTAGCATTGTGACATTTGTCATTTGACATCTTTGACATTTGCCATCTTGAAATTTGTCATTTTTGACATTTTTCATGGTGACACTTTTCATTTTTGACATTTAGCATTGTGACATTTGTCATTTGACATCTTTGACATTTGCCATCTTGAAATTTGTCATTTTTGACATTTTTCATGGTGACACTTTTCATTTTTGACATTTAGCATTGTGACATTTGTCATTTGACATCTTTGATATTTGCCATCTTGAAATTTGTCATTTTTGACATTTTTCATGGTGACACTTTTCATTTTTGACATTTAGCATTGTGACATTTGTCATTTGACATCTTTGACATTTGCCATCTTGAAATTTGTCATTTTTGACATTTTTCATGGTGACCCTTTTTATTTTTGACATTTAGCATTGTGACATTTGTCATATTCGACATCTTTGACATTTTCCATTTTAAAATTTGTCATTTTTGACATTTTTCATGGTGACACTTTTCATTTTTGACATTTAGCACTGTGACATTTGTCATTTGACATCTTTGACATTTGCCATCTTGAAATTTGTCATTATTGACATTTTTCATGGGGACACTTTTCATTTTTGACATTTAGCATTGTGACATTTGTCATTTGACATCTTTGACATTTGCCATCTTGAAATTTGTCATTTTTGACATTTTTCATGGTGACACTTTTCATTTTTGACATTTAGCATTGTGACATTTGTCATTTGACATCTTTGACATTTGCCATCTTGAAATTTGTCATTTTTGACATTTTTCACGGTGACACTTTTCATTTTTGACATTTAGCATTGTGACATTTGTCATTTGACACCTTAGACATTTGCCATCTTGAAATTTGTCATTTTTGACACTTTTCCTTTTTGACATGTAGCATTGTGACATTTGTCATTTGACATCTTGGACATTTGCCATCTTGAAATTTGTCATTTTTGACATTTTTCATGGTGACACTTATCATTTTTGACATTTAGCATTGTGACATTTGTCAGTTTTGACATTTGCCATATTGAAATTTGTCATTTTTGACATTTTTCATGGTGACACTTTTCATTTTTGACATTTAGCATTGTGACATTTGTCATTTGACATCTTTGACATTTGCCATCTTGACATTTGTCATTTTTACATTTTTCATGGTGACACTTTTCATTTTTGACATTTAGCATTGTGACATTTGTCATTTGACATCTTTGACATTTGCCATCTTGAAATTTGTCATTTTTGACATTTTTCATGGTGACACTTTTCATTTTTGACATTTAGCATTGTGACATTTGTCATTTGACATCTTTGACATTTGCCATCTTGAAATTTGTCATTTTTGACATTTTTCATAGTGACACTTTTCATTTTTGACATTTAGCATTGTGACATTTGTCATTTGACATTTGTCATCTTGAAATATGTTATTTTTGACATTTTTCATGGTGACACTTTTCATTTTTGACATTTAGCATTGTAACATTTGTCATTTGACATCTCTGACATTTGCCATCTTAAAATTTGTCATTTTTGACATTTTTCATGGTGACACTTTTCATTTTTGACATTTAGCATTGTGACATTTGTTATTTGACATCTTTGACATTTGCCATCTTGAAATTTGTCATTTTTGACATTTTTTATGGTGACACTTATCATTTTTGACATTTAGCATTGTGACATTTGTCAGTTTTGACATTTCCCATCTTGAAATTTTTTCATTTTTGACATTTTATGGTGACACTTTTCATTTTTGACATTTAGCATTGTGACATTTGTCATTTGACATCTTTGACATTTGCCATCTTAAAATTTGTTATTTTTGACATTTTTCATGGTGACACTTTTCATTTTTGACATTTAGCATTGTGACATTTGTCATTTGACATCTTTGACATTTGCCATCTTGAAATTTGTCATTTTTGACATTTTTCATGGTGACACTTTTCATTTTTGACATTTAGCATTGTGACATTTGTCATTTGACATCTTTGACATTTGCCATCTTGAAATTTGTCATTTTTGACATTTTTCATGGTGACACTTTTCATTTTTGACATTTAGCATTGTGACATTTGTCATTTGACATCTTTAACATTTGCCATCTTAAAATTTGTTATTTTTGACATTTTTCACGGTGACACTTTTCATTTTTGACATTTAGCATTGTGACATTTGTCATTTGACATCTTTGACATTTGCCATCTTGAAATTTGTCATTTTTGACATTTTTCATGGTGACACTTTTCATTTTTGACATTTAGCATTGTGACATTTGTCATTTGACATCTTGGACATTTGCCATCTTGAAATTTGTTATTTTTGACATTTTTCATGGTGACACTTTTCATTTTTGACATTTAGCATTGTGACATTTGTCATTTGACAGCTTTGACATTTGCCATCCTGAAATTTGTCATTTTTGACATTTTTCATGGTGACACTTTTCATTTTTGACATTTAGCATTGTGACATTTGTCATTTGACATCTTTGACATTTGCCATCTTGAAATTTGTCAATTTTGACATTTAGCATTGTGACATTTGTCATTTGACATCTTTGATATTTGCCATCTTGAAATTTGTCATTTTTGACATTTTTCATGGTGACACTTTTCATTTTTGACATTTAGCATTGTGACATTTGTCATTTGACATCTTTGACATTTGCCATCTTGAAATTTGTCATTTTTGACATTTTTCATGGTGACACTTTTCATTTTTGACATTTAGCATTGTGACATTTGTCATATTCGACATCTTTGACATTTGCCATCTTGAAATTTGTTATTTTTGACATTTTTCATGGTGACACTTTTCATTTTTGACATTTAGCATTGTGACATTTGTCATTTGACATCTTTGACATTTGCCATCTTGAAATTTGTCATTATTGACATTTTTCATGGGGACACTTTTCATTTTTGACATTTAGCATTGTGACATTTGTCATTTGACATCTTTGACATTTGCCATCTTAAAATTTGTCATTTTTGACATTTTTCATGGTGACACTTTTCATTTTTGACATTTAGCATTGTGACATTTGTCATTTGACATCTTTGACATTTGCCATCTTGAAATTTGTCATTTTTAACATTTTTCACGGTGACACTTTTCATTTTTGACATTTAGCATTGTGACATTTGTCATTTGACACCTTAGACATTTGCCATCTTGAAATTTGTCATTTTTGACACTTTTCATTTTTGACATTTAGCATTGTGACATTTGTCATTTGACATCTTTGACATTTGCCATCTTGAAATTTGTCATTTTTGACATTTTTCATGGTGACACTTTTCATTTTTGACATTTAGCATTGTGACATTTGTCATTTGACATCTTGGACATTTGCCATCTTGAAATTTGTCATTTTTGACATTTTTCATGGTGACACTTATCATTTTTGACATTTAGCATTGTGACATTTGTCAGTTTTGACATTTGCCATATTGAAATTTGTCATTTTTGACATTTTTCATGGTGACACTTTTCATTTTTGACATTTAGCATTGTGACATTTGTCATTTGACATCTTTGACATTTGCCATCTTGAAATTTGTCATTTTTACATTTTTCATGGTGACACTTTTCATTTTTGACATTTAGCATTGTGACATTTGTCATTTGACATCTTTGACATTTGCCATCTTGAAATTTGTCATTTTTGACATTTTTCACGGTGACACTTTTCATTTTTGACATTTAGCATTGTGACATTTGTCATTTGACACCTTAGACATTTGCCATCTTGAAATTTGTCATTTTTGACACTTTTCATTTTTGACATTTAGCATTGTGACATTTGTCATTTGACATCTTTGACATTTGCCATCTTGAAATTTGTCATTTTTGACATTTTTCATGGTGACACTTTTCATTTTTGACATTTAGCATTGTGACATTTGTCATTTGACATCTTTGACATTTGCCATCTTGAAATTTGTCATTATTGACATTTTTTATGGGGACACTTTTCATTTTTGACATTTAGCATTGTGACATTTGTCATTTGACATCTTTGACATTTGCCATCTTAAAATTTGTCATTTTTGACATTTTTCATGGTGACACTTTTCATTTTTGACATTTAGCATTGTGACATTTGTCATTTGACATCTTTGACATTTGCCATCTTGAAATTTGTCATTTTTGACATTTTTCACGGTGACACTTTTCATTTTTGACATTTAGCATTGTGACATTTGTCATTTGACACCTTAGACATTTGCCATCTTGAAATTTGTCATTTTTGACACTTTTCATTTTTGACATTTAGCATTGTGACATTTGTCATTTGACATCTTTGACATTTGCCATCTTGAAATTTGTCATTTTTGACATTTTTCATGGTGACACTTTTCATTTTTGACATTTAGCATTGTGACATTTGTCATTTGACATCTTGGACATTTGCCATCTTGAAATTTGTCATTTTTGACATTTTTCATGGTGACACTTATCATTTTTGACATTTAGCATTGTGACATTTGTCAGTTTTGACATTTGCCATATTGAAATTTGTCATTTTTGACATTTTTCATGGTGACACTTTTCATTTTTGACATTTAGCATTGTGACATTTGTCATTTGACATCTTTGACATTTGCCATCTTGAAATTTGTCATTTTTACATTTTTCATGGTGACACTTTTCATTTTTGACATTTAGCATTGTGACATTTGTCATTTGACATCTTTGACATTTGCCATCTTGAAATTTGTCATTTTTGACATTTTTCACGGTGACACTTTTCATTTTTGACATTTAGCATTGTGACATTTGTCATTTGACACCTTAGACATTTGCCATCTTGAAATTTGTCATTTTTGACACTTTTCATTTTTGACATTTAGCATTGTGACATTTGTCATTTGACATCTTTGACATTTGCCATCTTGAAATTTGTCATTTTTGACATTTTTCATGGTGACACTTTTCATTTTTGACATTTAGCATTGTGACATTTGTCATTTGACATCTTGGACATTTGCCATCTTGAAATTTGTCATTTTTGACATTTTTCATGGTGACACTTATCATTTTTGACATTTAGCATTGTGACATTTGTCAGTTTTGACATTTGCCATATTGAAATTTGTCATTTTTGACATTTTTCATGGTGACATTTTTCATTTTTGACATTTAGCATTGTGACATTTGTCATTTGACATCTTTGACATTTGCCATCTTGAAATTTGTCATTTTTACATTTTTCATGGTGACACTTTTCATTTTTGACATTTAGCATTGTGACATTTGTCATTTGACATCTTTGACATTTGCCATCTTGAAATTTGTCATTTTTGACATTTTTCATGGTGACACTTTTCATTTTTGACATTTAGCATTGTGACATTTGTCATTTGACATCTTTGACATTTGCCATCTTGAAATTTGTAATTTTTGACATTTTTCATAGTGACATTTTTCATTTTTGACATTTAGCATTGTGACATTTGTCATTTGACATCTTTGACATTTGCCATCTTGAAATTTGTCATTTTTACATTTTTCATGGTGACACTTTTCATTTTTGACATTTAGCATTGTGACATTTGTCATTTGACATCTCTGACATTTGCCATCTTAAAATTTGTCATTTTTGACATTTTTCATGGTGACACTTTTCATTTTTGACATTTAGCATTGTGACATTTGTTATTTGACATCTTTGACATTTGCCATCTTGAAATTTGTCATTTTTGACATTTTTTATGGTGACACTTATCATTTTTGACATTTAGCATTGTGACATTTGTCAGTTTTGACATTTCCCATCTTGAAATTTTTTCATTTTTGACATTTTTCATGGTGACACCTTTCATTTCTGACATTTAGCATTGTGACATTTGTCATTTGACATCTTTGACATTTGCCATCTTAAAATTTGTTATTTTTGACATTTTTCATGGTGACACTTTTCATTTTTGACATTTAGCATTGTGACATTTGTCATTTGACATCTTTGACATTTGCCATCTTGAAATTTGTCATTTTTGACATTTTTCATGGTGACACTTTTCATTTTTGACATTTAGCATTGTGACATTTGTCATTTGACATCTTTGACATTTGCCATCTTGAAATTTGTCATTTTTGACATTTTTCATGGTGACACTTATCATTTTTGACATTTAGCATTGTGACATTTGTCAGTTTTGACATTTGCCATCTTGAAATTTGTCATTTTTGACATTTTTCATGGTGACACTTTTCATTTTTGACATTTAGCATTGTGACATTTGTCATTTGACATCTTTGACATTTGCCATCTCAAAATTTGTTATTTTTGACATTTTTCACGGTGACACTTTTCATTTTTGACATTTAGCATTGTGACATTTGTCATTTGACATCTTTGACATTTGCCATCTTGAAATTTGTCATTTTTGACATTTTTTATGGTAACACTTTTCATTTTTGACATTTAGCATTGTGACATTTGTCATTTGACATCTTTGACATTTGCCATCTTGAAATTTGTTATTTTTGACATTTTTTATGGTGACACTTTTCATTTTTGACATTTAGCATTGTGACATTTGTCATTTGACATCTTTGACATTTGCCATCTTGAAATTTGTCATTTTTGACATTTTTCATGGTGACACTTTTCATTTTTGACATTTAGCATTGTGACATTTGTCATTTGACATCTTTGACATTTGCCATCTTGAAATTTGTCATTTTTGATATTTAGCATTGTGACATTTGTCATTTGACATCTTTGATATTTGCCATCTTGAAATTTGTCATTTTTGACATTTTTCATGGTGACACTTTTCATTTTTGACATTTAGCATTGTGACATTTGTCATTTGACATCTTTGACATTTGCCATCTTGAAATTTGTCATTTTTGACATTTTTCATGGTGACACTTTTCATTTTTGACATTTAGCATTGTGACATTTGTCATATTCGACATCTTTGACATTTGCCATCTTGAAATTTGTTATTTTTGACATTTTTCATGGTGACACTTTTCATTTTTGACATTTAGCATTGTGACATTTGTCATTTGACATCTTTGACATTTGCCATCTTGAAATTTGTTATTTTTGACATTTTTCATGGTGACACTTTTCATTTTTGACATTTAGCATTGTGACATTTGTCATTTGACATCTTTGACATTCGCCATCTTGAAATTTGTCATTTTTGACATTTTTCATGGTGACACTTTTCATTTTTGACATTTAGCATTGTGACATTTGTCATTTGACATCTTTGACATTTGCCATCTTGAAATTTGTCATTTTTGACATTTTTTATGGTGACACTTATCATTTTTGACATTTAGCATTGTGAAATTTGTCAGTTTTGACATTTGCCATTTTGAAATTTTTCATTTTTGACATTTTTCATGGTGACACCTTTCATTTTTGACATTTAGCATTGTGACATTTGTCATTTGACATCTTTGACATTTGCCATCTTAAAATTTGTTATTTTTGACATTTTTCATGGTGACACTTTTCATTTTTGACATTTAACATTGTGACATTTGTCATTTGACATCTTTGACATTTGCCATCTTGAAATTTGTCATTTTTGACATTTTTCATGGTGACACTTTTCATTTTTGACATTTAGCATTGTGACATTTGTCATTTGACATCTTTGACATTTGCCATCTTGAAATTTGTCATTTTTGACATTTTTCATGGTGACACTTTTCATTTTTGACATTTAGCATTGTGGCATTTGTCATTTGACATCTTTGACATTTGCCATCTTGAAATTTGTCATTTTTGACATTTAGCATTGTGACATTTGTCATTTGACATCTTTGACATTTGCCATCTTGAAATTTGTCATTTTTGACATTTTTCATGGTGACACTTTTCATTTTTGATATTTAGCATTGTGACATTTGTCATTTAACATCTTTGACATTTGCCATCTTGAAATTTGTCATTTTTGACATTTTTCATGGTGACACTTTTCATTTTTGACATTTAGCATTGTGACATTTGTCATATTCGACATCTTTGACATTTGCCATCTTGAAATTTGTCATTTTTGACATTTTTCATGGTGACACTTTTCATTTTTGACATTTGTCATTTGACATCTTTGATATTTGCCATCTTGAAATTTGTCATTATTGACATTTTTCATGGGGACACTTTTCATTTTTGACATTTAGCATTGTGACATTTGTCATTTGACATCTTTGAAATTTGCCATCTTGAAATTTGTCATTTTTGACATTTTTCACAGTGACACTTTTCATTTTTAACATTTAGCATTGTGACATTTGTCATTTGACATCTTAGACATTTGCCATCTTGAAATTTGTCATTTTTGACACTTTTCATTTTTGACATTTAGCATTGTGACATTTGTCATTTGACATCTTTGACATTTGCCATCTTGAAATTTTTCATTTTTGACATTTAGCATTGTGACATTTGTCATTTGACATCTTGGACATTTGCCATCTTGAAATTTGTCATTTTTGACATTTTTCATGGTTACACTTATCATTTTTGACATTTAGGATTGTGACATTTGTCAGTTTTGACATTTGCCATCTTGAAATTTGTCATTTTTGACATTTTTCATGGTGACACTTTTCATTTTTGACATTTGGCATTGTGACATTTGTCATTTGACATCTTTGACATTTGCCATCTTGAAATTTGTCATTTTTGACATTTTTCATGGTGACACTTTTTATTTTTGACATTTAGCATTGTGATATTTGTCATTTGACATCTTTGACATTTGCCATCTTGAAATTTGTCATTTTTGACATTTTTCATGGTGACACTTTTCATTTTTGACATTTAGCATTGTGACATTTGTCATTTGACATATTTGACATTTGCCATCTTGAAATTTGTCATTTTTGACATTTTTCATGGTGACACTTTTCATTTTTGACATTTAGCATTGTGACATTTGTCATTTGACATCTTTGATATTTGCCATCTTGAAATTTGTTATTTTTGACATTTTTCAATGTGACACTTTTCATTTTTGACATTTAGCATTGTGACATTTGTCATTTGACATCTCTGACATTTGCCATCTTGAAATTTGTCATTTTTGACATTTTTCATGGTGACACTTTTCATTTTTGACATTTAGCATTGTGACATTTGTCATTTGACATCTTTGACATTTGCCATCTTGAAATTTGTCATTTTTGACATTTAGCATTGTGACATTTGTCATTTGACATCTTTGACATTTGCCATCTTGAAATTTGTCATTTTTGACATTTTTCATGGTGACACTTTTCATTTTTGACATTTAGCATTGTGACATTTGTCATTTGACATCTTTGACATTTGCCATCTTGAAATTTGTCATTTTTACATTTTTCATGGTGACACTTTTCATTTTTGACATTTAGCATTGTGACATTTGTCATTTGACATCTTTGACATTTGCCATCTTGAAATTTGTCATTTTTGACATTTTTCACGGTGACACTTTTCATTTTTGACATTTAGCATTGTGACATTTGTCATTTGACACCTTAGACATTTGCCATCTTGAAATTTGTCATTTTTGACACTTTTCATTTTTGACATTTAGCATTGTGACATTTGTCATTTGACATCTTTGACATTTGCCATCTTGAAATTTGTCATTTTTGACACTTTTCATTTTTGACATTTAGCATTGTGACATTTGTCATTTGACATCTTTGATATTTGCCATCTTGAAATTTGTCATTTTTGACATTTTTCATGGTGACACTTTTCATTTTTGACATTTGTCATTTGACATCTTTGATATTTGCCATCTTGAAATTTGTCATTATTGACATTTTTCATGGGGACACTTTTCATTTTTGACATTTAGCATTGTGACATTTGTCATTTGACATCTTTGAAATTTGCCATCTTGAAATTTGTCATTTTTGACATTTTTCACAGTGACACTTTTCATTTTTAACATTTAGCATTGTGACATTTGTCATTTGACATCTTAGACATTTGCCATCTTGAAATTTGTCATTTTTGACACTTTTCATTTTTGACATTTAGCATTGTGACATTTGTCATTTGACATCTTTGACATTTGCCATCTTGAAATTTTTCATTTTTGACATTTAGCATTGTGACATTTGTCATTTGACATCTTGGACATTTGCCATCTTGAAATTTGTCATTTTTGACATTTTTCATGGTTACACTTATCATTTTTGACATTTAGGATTGTGACATTTGTCAGTTTTGACATTTGCCATCTTGAAATTTGTCATTTTTGACATTTTTCATGGTGACACTTTTCATTTTTGACATTTGGCATTGTGACATTTGTCATTTGACATCTTTGACATTTGCCATCTTGAAATTTGTCATTTTTGACATTTTTCATGGTGACACTTTTTATTTTTGACATTTAGCATTGTGATATTTGTCATTTGACATCTTTGACATTTGCCATCTTGAAATTTGTCATTTTTGACATTTTTCATGGTGACACTTTTCATTTTTGACATTTAGCATTGTGACATTTGTCATTTGACATATTTGACATTTGCCATCTTGAAATTTGTCATTTTTGACATTTTTCATGGTGACACTTTTCATTTTTGACATTTAGCATTGTGACATTTGTCATTTGACATCTTTGATATTTGCCATCTTGAAATTTGTTATTTTTGACATTTTTCAATGTGACACTTTTCATTTTTGACATTTAGCATTGTGACATTTGTCATTTGACATCTCTGACATTTGCCATCTTGAAATTTGTCATTTTTGACATTTTTCATGGTGACACTTTTCATTTTTGACATTTAGCATTGTGACATTTGTCATTTGACATCTTTGACATTTGCCATCTTGAAATTTGTCATTTTTGACATTTAGCATTGTGACATTTGTCATTTGACATCTTTGACATTTGCCATCTTGAAATTTGTCATTTTTGACATTTTTCATGGTGACACTTTTCATTTTTGACATTTAGCATTGTGACATTTGTCATTTGACATCTTTGACATTTGCCATCTTGAAATTTGTCATTTTTACATTTTTCATGGTGACACTTTTCATTTTTGACATTTAGCATTGTGACATTTGTCATTTGACATCTTTGACATTTGCCATCTTGAAATTTGTCATTTTTGACATTTTTCACGGTGACACTTTTCATTTTTGACATTTAGCATTGTGACATTTGTCATTTGACACCTTAGACATTTGCCATCTTGAAATTTGTCATTTTTGACACTTTTCATTTTTGACATTTAGCATTGTGACATTTGTCATTTGACATCTTTGACATTTGCCATCTTGAAATTTGTCATTTTTGACACTTTTCATTTTTGACATTTAGCATTGTGACATTTGTCATTTGACATCTTTGATATTTGCCATCTTGAAATTTGTTATTTTTGACATTTTTCAATGTGACACTTTTCATTTTTGACATTTAGCATTGTGACATTTGTCATTTGACATCTCTGACATTTGCCATCTTGAAATTTGTCATTTTTGACATTTTTCATGGTGACACTTTTCATTTTTGACATTTAGCATTGTGACATTTGTCATTTGACATCTTTGACATTTGCCATCTTGAAATTTGTCATTTTTGACATTTAGCATTGTGACATTTGTCATTTGACATCTTTGACATTTGCCATCTTGAAATTTGTCATTTTTGACATTTTTCATGGTGACACTTTTCATTTTTGACATTTAGCATTGTGACATTTGTCATTTGACATCTTTGACATTTGCCATCTTGAAATTTGTCATTTTGACATTTTTCATGGTGACACTTTTCATTTTTGACATTTAGCATTGTGACATTTGTCATTTGACATCTTTGACATTTGCCATCTTGAAATTTGTCATTATTGACATTTTTTATGGGGACACTTTTCATTTTTGACATTTAGCATTGTGA
The DNA here is from genome assembly GCA_964028335.1 of Altica lythri. Lineage (NCBI taxonomy): Eukaryota > Metazoa > Arthropoda > Insecta > Coleoptera > Chrysomelidae > Altica > Altica lythri. The sequence continues at coordinate 6,519,074 of OZ034800.1, read as the reverse complement.
CATTTGTCATTTGACATCTTTGACATTTGCCATCTTAAAATTTGTCATTTTTGACATTTTTCATGGTGACACTTTTCATTTTTGACATTTAGCATTGTGACATTTGTCATTTGACATCTTTGACATTTGCCATCTTGAAATTTGTCATTTTTGACATTTTTCACGGTGACACTTTTCATTTTTGACATTTAGCATTGTGACATTTGTCATTTGACACCTTAGACATTTGCCATCTTGAAATTTGTCATTTTTGACACTTTTCATTTTTGACATTTAGCATTGTGACATTTGTCATTTGACATCTTTGACATTGGCCATCTTGAAATTTGTCATTTTTGACATTTTTCATGGTGACACTTTTCATTTTTGACATTTAGCATTGTGACATTTGTCATTTGACATCTTGGACATTTGCCATCTTGAAATTTGTCATTTTTGACATTTTTCATGGTGACACTTATCATTTTTGACATTTAGCATTGTGACATTTGTCAGTTTTGACATTTGCCATATTGAAATTTGTCATTTTTGACATTTTTCATGGTGACACTTTTCATTTTTGACATTTAGCATTGTGACATTTGTCATTTGACATCTTTGACATTTGCCATCTTGAAATTTGTCATTTTTACATTTTTCATGGTGACACTTTTCATTTTTGACATTTAGCATTGTGACATTTGTCATTTGACATCTTTGACATTTGCCATCTTGAAATTTGTCATTTTTGACATTTTTCACGGTGACACTTTTCATTTTTGACATTTAGCATTGTGACATTTGTCATTTGACACCTTAGACATTTGCCATCTTGAAATTTGTCATTTTTGACACTTTTCATTTTTGACATTTAGCATTGTGACATTTGTCATTTGACATCTTTGACATTTGCCATCTTGAAATTTGTCATTTTTGACATTTTTCATGGTGACACTTTTCATTTTTGACATTTAGCATTGTGACATTTGTCATTTGACATCTTGGACATTTGCCATCTTGAAATTTGTCATTTTTGACATTTTTCATGGTGACACTTATCATTTTTGACATTTAGCATTGTGACATTTGTCAGTTTTGACATTTGCCATATTGAAATTTGTCATTTTTGACATTTTTCATGGTGACATTTTTCATTTTTGACATTTAGCATTGTGACATTTGTCATTTGACATCTTTGACATTTGCCATCTTGAAATTTGTCATTTTTACATTTTTCATGGTGACACTTTTCATTTTTGACATTTAGCATTGTGACATTTGTCATTTGACATCTTTGACATTTGCCATCTTGAAATTTGTCATTTTTGACATTTTTCATGGTGACACTTTTCATTTTTGACATTTAGCATTGTGACATTTGTCATTTGACATCTTTGACATTTGCCATCTTGAAATTTGTAATTTTTGACATTTTTCATAGTGACATTTTTCATTTTTGACATTTAGCATTGTGACATTTGTCATTTGAGATCTTTGACATTTGCCATCTTGAAATTTGTCATTTTTACATTTTTCATGGTGACACTTTTCATTTTTGACATTTAGCATTGTGACATTTGTCATTTGACATCTCTGACATTTGCCATCTTAAAATTTGTCATTTTTGACATTTTTCATGGTGACACTTTTCATTTTTGACATTTAGCATTGTGACATTTGTTATTTGACATCTTTGACATTTGCCATCTTGAAATTTGTCATTTTTGACATTTTTTATGGTGACACTTATCATTTTTGACATTTAGCATTGTGACATTTGTCAGTTTTGACATTTCCCATCTTGAAATTTTTTCATTTTTGACATTTTTCATGGTGACACCTTTCATTTCTGACATTTAGCATTGTGACATTTGTCATTTGACATCTTTGACATTTGCCATCTTAAAATTTGTTATTTTTGACATTTTTTATGGTGACACTTTTCATTTTTGACATTTAGCATTGTGACATTTGTCATTTGACATCTTTGACATTTGCCATCTTGAAATTTGTCATTTTTGACATTTTTCATGGTGACACTTTTCATTTTTGACATTTAGCATTGTGACATTTGTCATTTGACATCTTTGACATTTGCCATCTTGAAATTTGTCATTTTTGACATTTTTCATGGTGACACTTATCATTTTTGACATTTAGCATTGTGACATTTGTCAGTTTTGACATTTGCCATCTTGAAATTTGTCATTTTTGACATTTTTCATGGTGACACTTTTCATTTTTGACATTTAGCATTGTGACATTTGTCATTTGACATCTTTGACATTTGCCATCTCAAAATTTGTTATTTTTGACATTTTTCACGGTGACACTTTTCATTTTTGACATTTAGCATTGTGACATTTGTCATTTGACATCTTTGACATTTGCCATCTTGAAATTTGTCATTTTTGACATTTTTTATGGTAACACTTTTCATTTTTGACATTTAGCATTGTGACATTTGTCATTTGACATCTTTGACATTTGCCATCTTGAAATTTGTTATTTTTGACATTTTTTATGGTGACACTTTTCATTTTTGACATTTAGCATTGTGACATTTGTCATTTGACATCTTTGACATTTGCCATCTTGAAATTTGTCATTTTTGACATTTTTCATGGTGACACTTTTCATTTTTGACATTTAGCATTGTGACATTTGTCATTTGACATCTTTGACATTTGCCATCTTGAAATTTGTCATTTTTGATATTTAGCATTGTGACATTTGTCATTTGACATCTTTGATATTTGCCATCTTGAAATTTGTCATTTTTGACATTTTTCATGGTGACACTTTTCATTTTTGACATTTAGCATTGTGACATTTGTCATTTGACATCTTTGACATTTGCCATCTTGAAATTTGTCATTTTTGACATTTTTCATGGTGACACTTTTCATTTTTGACATTTAGCATTGTGACATTTGTCATATTCGACATCTTTGACATTTGCCATCTTGAAATTTGTTATTTTTGACATTTTTCATGGTGACACTTTTCATTTTTGACATTTAGCATTGTGACATTTGTCATTTGACATCTTTGACATTTGCCATCTTGAAATTTGTTATTTTTGACATTTTTCATGGTGACACTTTTCATTTTTGACATTTAGCATTGTGACATTTGTCATTTGACATCTTTGACATTCGCCATCTTGAAATTTGTCATTTTTGACATTTTTCATGGTGACACTTTTCATTTTTGACATTTAGCATTGTGACATTTGTCATTTGACATCTTTGACATTTGCCATCTTGAAATTTGTCATTTTTGACATTTTTTATGGTGACACTTATCATTTTTGACATTTAGCATTGTGACATTTGTCAGTTTTGACATTTGCCATTTTGAAATTTTTCATTTTTGACATTTTTCATGGTGACACCTTTCATTTTTGACATTTAGCATTGTGACATTTGTCATTTGACATCTTTGACATTTGCCATCTTAAAATTTGTTATTTTTGACATTTTTCATGGTGACACTTTTCATTTTTGACATTTAACATTGTGACATTTGTCATTTGACATCTTTGACATTTGCCATCTTGAAATTTGTCATTTTTGACATTTTTCATGGTGACACTTTTCATTTTTGACATTTAGCATTGTGACATTTGTCATTTGACATCTTTGACATTTGCCATCTTGAAATTTGTCATTTTTGACATTTTTCATGGTGACACTTTTCATTTTTGACATTTAGCATTGTGGCATTTGTCATTTGACATCTTTGACATTTGCCATCTTGAAATTTGTCATTTTTGACATTTAGCATTGTGACATTTGTCATTTGACATCTTTGACATTTGCCATCTTGAAATTTGTCATTTTTGACATTTTTCATGGTGACACTTTTCATTTTTGATATTTAGCATTGTGACATTTGTCATTTAACATCTTTGACATTTGCCATCTTGAAATTTGTCATTTTTGACATTTTTCATGGTGACACTTTTCATTTTTGACATTTAGCATTGTGACATTTGTCATATTCGACATCTTTGACATTTGCCATCTTGAAATTTGTCATTTTTGACATTTTTCATGGTGACACTTTTCATTTTTGACATTTGTCATTTGACATCTTTGATATTTGCCATCTTGAAATTTGTCATTATTGACATTTTTCATGGGGACACTTTTCATTTTTGACATTTAGCATTGTGACATTTGTCATTTGACATCTTTGAAATTTGCCATCTTGAAATTTGTCATTTTTGACATTTTTCACAGTGACACTTTTCATTTTTAACATTTAGCATTGTGACATTTGTCATTTGACATCTTAGACATTTGCCATCTTGAAATTTGTCATTTTTGACACTTTTCATTTTTGACATTTAGCATTGTGACATTTGTCATTTGACATCTTTGACATTTGCCATCTTGAAATTTTTCATTTTTGACATTTAGCATTGTGACATTTGTCATTTGACATCTTGGACATTTGCCATCTTGAAATTTGTCATTTTTGACATTTTTCATGGTTACACTTATCATTTTTGACATTTAGGATTGTGACATTTGTCAGTTTTGACATTTGCCATCTTGAAATTTGTCATTTTTGACATTTTTCATGGTGACACTTTTCATTTTTGACATTTGGCATTGTGACATTTGTCATTTGACATCTTTGACATTTGCCATCTTGAAATTTGTCATTTTTGACATTTTTCATGGTGACACTTTTTATTTTTGACATTTAGCATTGTGATATTTGTCATTTGACATCTTTGACATTTGCCATCTTGAAATTTGTTATTTTTGACATTTTTCAATGTGACACTTTTCATTTTTGACATTTAGCATTGTGACATTTGTCATTTGACATCTCTGACATTTGCCATCTTGAAATTTGTCATTTTTGACATTTTTCATGGTGACACTTTTCATTTTTGACATTTAGCATTGTGACATTTGTCATTTGACATCTTTGACATTTGCCATCTTGAAATTTGTCATTTTTGACATTTAGCATTGTGACATTTGTCATTTGACATCTTTGACATTTGCCATCTTGAAATTTGTCATTTTTGACATTTTTCATGGTGACACTTTTCATTTTTGACATTTAGCATTGTGACATTTGATATTTGACATCTTTGACATTTGCCATCTTGAAATTTGTCATTTTTGACATTTAGCATTGTGACATTTGTCGTTTGACATCTTTGACATTTGCCATCTTGAAATTTGTCATTTTTGACATTTAGCATTGTGACATTTGTCGTTTGACATCTTAGACATTTGCCATCTTGAAATTTGTCATTTTTGACACTTTTCATTTTTGACATTTAGCATTGTGACATTTGTCATTTGACATCTTTGACATTTGCCATCTTGAAATTTGTCATTTTTGACATTTTTCATGGTGACACTTTTCATTTTTGACATTTAGCATTGTGACATTTGTCATTTGACATCTTGGACATTTGCCATCTTGAAATTTGTCATTTTTGACATTTTTCATGGTGACACTTATCATTTTTGACATTTAGCATTGTGACATTTGTCAGTTTTGACATTTGCCATATTGAAATTTGTCATTTTTGACATTTTTCATGGTGACACTTTTCATTTTTGACATTTAGCATTGTGACATTTGTCATTTGACATCTTTGACATTTGCCATCTTGAAATTTGTCATTTTTACATTTTTCATGGTGACACTTTTCATTTTTGACATTTAGCATTGTGACATTTGTCATTTGACATCTTTGACATTTGCCATCTTGAAATTTGTCATTTTTGACATTTTTCACGGTGACACTTTTCATTTTTGACATTTAGCATTGTGACATTTGTCATTTGACACCTTAGACATTTGCCATCTTGAAATTTGTCATTTTTGACACTTTTCATTTTTGACATTTAGCATTGTGACATTTGTCATTTGACATCTTTGACATTTGCCATCTTGAAATTTGTCATTTTTGACATTTTTCATGGTGACACTTTTCATTTTTGACATTTAGCATTGTGACATTTGTCATTTGACATCTTTGACATTTGCCATCTTGAAATTTGTCATTATTGACATTTTTTATGGGGACACTTTTCATTTTTGACATTTAGCATTGTGACATTTGTCATTTGACATCTTTGACATTTGCCATCTTAAAATTTGTCATTTTTGACATTTTTCATGGTGACACTTTTCATTTTTGACATTTAGCATTGTGACATTTGTCATTTGACATCTTTGACATTTGCCATCTTGAAATTTGTCATTTTTGACATTTTTCACGGTGACACTTTTCATTTTTGACATTTAGCATTGTGACATTTGTCATTTGACACCTTAGACATTTGCCATCTTGAAATTTGTCATTTTTGACATTTTTCATGGTGACACTTTTCATTTTTGACATTTAGCATTGTGACATTTGTCATTTGACATCTTGGACATTTGCCATCTTGAAATTTGTCATTTTTGACATTTTTCATGGTGACACTTATCATTTTTGACATTTAGCATTGTGACATTTGTCAGTTTTGACATTTGCCATATTGAAATTTGTCATTTTTGACATTTTTCATGGTGACACTTTTCATTTTTGACATTTAGCATTGTGACATTTGTCATTTGACATCTTTGACATTTGCCATCTTGAAATTTGTCATTTTTACATTTTTCATGGTGACACTTTTCATTTTTGACATTTAGCATTGTTCTTTGACATTTGCCATCTTGAAATTTGTCATTTTTGACATTTTTCACGGTGACACTTTTCATTTTTGACATTTAGCATTGTGACATTTGTCATTTGACACCTTAGACATTTGCCATCTTGAAATTTGTCATTTTTGACACTTTTCATTTTTGACATTTAGCATTGTGACATTTGTCATTTGACATCTTTGACATTTGCCATCTTGAAATTTGTCATTTTTGACATTTTTCATGGTGACACTTTTCATTTTTGACATTTAGCATTGTGACATTTGTCATTTGACATCTTGGACATTTGCCATCTTGAAATTTGTCATTTTTGACATTTTTCATGGTGACACTTATCATTTTTGACATTTAGCATTGTGACATTTGTCAGTTTTGACATTTGCCATATTGAAATTTGTCATTTTTGACATTTTTCATGGTGACATTTTTCATTTTTGACATTTAGCATTGTGACATTTGTCATTTGACATCTTTGACATTTGCCATCTTGAAATTTGTCATTTTTACATTTTTCATGGTGACACTTTTCATTTTTGACATTTAGCATTGTGACATTTGTCATTTGACATCTTTGACATTTGCCATCTTGAAATTTGTCATTTTTGACATTTTTCATGGTGACACTTTTCATTTTTGACATTTAGCATTGTGACATTTGTCATTTGACATCTTTGACATTTGCCATCTTGAAATTTGTAATTTTTGACATTTTTCATAGTGACATTTTTCATTTTTGACATTTAGCATTGTGACATTTGTCATTTGACATCTTTGACATTTGCCATCTTGAAATTTGTCATTTTTACATTTTTCATGGTGACACTTTTCATTTTTGACATTTAGCATTGTGACATTTGTCATTTGACATCTTGGACATTTGCCATCTTGAAATTTGTCATTTTTGACATTTTTCATGGTGACACTTATCATTTTTGACATTTAGCATTGTGACATTTGTCAGTTTTGACATTTGCCATATTGAAATTTGTCATTTTTGACATTTTTCATGGTGACACTTTTCATTTTTGACATTTAGCATTGTGACATTTGTCATTTGACATCTTTGACATTTGCCATCTTGAAATTTGTCATTTTTGACATTTTTCATGGTGACACTTTTCATTTTTGACATTTAGCATTGTGACATTTGTCATTTGAAATCTTGGACATTTGCCATCTTGAAATTTGTCATTTTTGACATTTTTCATGGTGACACTTATCATTTTTGACATTTAGCATTGTGACATTTGTCAGTTTTGACATTTGCCATATTGAAATTTGTCATTTTTGACATTTTTCATGGTGACACTTTTCATTTTTGACATTTAGCATTGTGACATTTGTCATTTGACATCTTTGACATTTGCCATCTTGAAATTTGTCATTTTTACATTTTTCATGGTGACACTTTTCATTTTTGACATTTAGCATTGTTCTTTGACATTTGCCATCTTGAAATTTGTCATTTTTGACATTTTTCACGGTGACACTTTTCATTTTTGACATTTAGCATTGTGACATTTGTCATTTGACACCTTAGACATTTGCCATCTTGAAATTTGTCATTTTTGACACTTTTCATTTTTGACATTTAGCATTGTGACATTTGTCATTTGACATCTTTGACATTTGCCATCTTGAAATTTGTCATTTTTGACATTTTTCATGGTGACACTTTTCATTTTTGACATTTAGCATTGTGACATTTGTCATTTGACATCTTGGACATTTGCCATCTTGAAATTTGTCATTTTTGACATTTTTCATGGTGACACTTATCATTTTTGACATTTAGCATTGTGACATTTGTCAGTTTTGACATTTGCCATATTGAAATTTGTCATTTTTGACATTTTTCATGGTGACATTTTTCATTTTTGACATTTAGCATTGTGACATTTGTCATTTGACATCTTTGACATTTGCCATCTTGAAATTTGTCATTTTTACATTTTTCATGGTGACACTTTTCATTTTTGACATTTAGCATTGTGACATTTGTCATTTGACATCTTTGACATTTGCCATCTTGAAATTTGTCATTTTTGACATTTTTCATGGTGACACTTTTCATTTTTGACATTTAGCATTGTGACATTTGTCATTTGACATCTTTGACATTTGCCATCTTGAAATTTGTAATTTTTGACATTTTTCATAGTGACATTTTTCATTTTTGACATTTAGCATTGTGACATTTGTCATTTGACATCTTTGACATTTGCCATCTTGAAATTTGTCATTTTTACATTTTTCATGGTGACACTTTTCATTTTTGACATTTAGCATTGTGACATTTGTCATTTGACATCTTGGACATTTGCCATCTTGAAATTTGTCATTTTTGACATTTTTCATGGTGACACTTATCATTTTTGACATTTAGCATTGTGACATTTGTCAGTTTTGACATTTGCCATATTGAAATTTGTCATTTTTGACATTTTTCATGGTGACACTTTTCATTTTTGACATTTAGCATTGTGACATTTGTCATTTGACATCTTTGACATTCGCCATCTTGAAATTTGTCATTTTTGACATTTTTCATGGTGACACTTTTCATTTTTGACATTTAGCATTGTGACATTTGTCATTTGACATCTTTGACATTTGCCATCTTGAAATTTGTCATTTTTGACATTTTTTATGGTGACACTTATCATTTTTGACATTTAGCATTGTGACATTTGTCAGTTTTGACATTTGCCATTTTGAAATTTTTCATTTTTGACATTTTTCATGGTGACACCTTTCATTTTTGACATTTAGCATTGTGACATTTGTCATTTGACATCTTTGACATTTGCCATCTTAAAATTGGTTATTTTTGACATTTTTCATGGTGACACTTTTCATTTTTGACATTTAGCATTGTGACATTTGTCATTTGACATCTTTGACATTTGCCATCTTGAAATTTGTCATTTTTGACATTTTTCATGGTGACACTTTTCATTTTTGACATTTAGCATTGTGACATTTGTCATTTGACATCTTTGACATTTGCCATCTTGAAATTTGTCATTTTTGACATTTTTCATGGTGACACTATTCATTTTTGACATTTAGCATTGTGGCATTTGTCATTTGACATCTTTGACATTTGCCATCTTGAAATTTGTCATTTTTGACATTTAGCATTGTGACATTTGTCATTTGACATCTTTGATATTTGCCATCTTGAAATTTGTCATTTTTGACATTTTTCATGGTGACACTTTTCATTTTTGATATTTAGCATTGTGACATTTGTCATTTAACATCTTTGACATTTGCCATCTTGAAATTTGTCATTTTTGACATTTTTCATGGTGACACTTTTCATTTTTGACATTTAGCATTGTGACATTTGTCATATTCGACATCTTTGACATTTGCCATCTTGAAATTTGTCATTTTTGACATTTTTCATGGTGACACTTTTCATTTTTGACATTTGTCATTTGACATCTTTGACATTTGCCATCTTGAAATTTGTCATTATTGACATTTTTCATGGGGACACTTTTCATTTTTGACATTTAGCATTGTGACATTTGTCATTTGACATCTTTGAAATTTGCCATCTTGAAATTTGTCATTTTTGACATTTTTCACAGTGACACTTTTCATTTTTAACATTTAGCATTGTGACATTTGTCATTTGACATCTTAGACATTTGCCATCTTGAAATTTGTCATTTTTGACACTTTTCATTTTTGACATTTAGCATTGTGACATTTGTCATTTGACATCTTTGACATTTGCCATCTTGAAATTTTTCATTTTTGACATTTAGCATTGTGACATTTGTCATTTGACATCTTGGACATTTGCCATCTTGAAATTTGTCATTTTTGACATTTTTCATGGTTACACTTATCATTTTTGACATTTAGCATTGTGACATTTGTCAGTTTTGACATTTGCCATCTTGAAATTTGTCATTTTTGACATTTTTCATGGTGACACTTTTTATTTTTGACATTTGGCATTGTGACATTTGTCATTTGACATCTTTGACATTTGCCATCTTGAAATTTGTCATTTTTGTCATTTTTCATGGTGACACTTTTTATTTTTGACATTTAGCATTGTGATATTTGTCATTTGACATCTTTGACATTTGCCATCTTGAAATTTGTCATTTTTGACATTTTTCATGGCGACACTTTTCATTTTTGACATTTAGCATTGTGACATTTGTCATTTGACATATTTGACATTTGCCATCTTGAAATTTGTCATTTTTGACATTTTTCATGGTGACACTTTTCATTTTTGACATTTAGCATTGTGACATTTGTCATTTGACATCTTTGATATTTGCCATCTTGAAATTTGTTATTTTTGACATTTTTCATGGTGACACTTTTCATTTTTGACATTAAGCATTGTGACATTTGTCATTTGACATCTCTGACATTTGCCATCTTGAAATTTGTCATTTTTGACATTTTTCATGGTGACACTTTTCATTTTTGACATTTAGCATTGTGACATTTGTCATTTGACATCTTTGACATTTGCCATCTTGAAATTTGTCATTTTTGACATTTAGCATTGTGACATTTGTCATTTGACATCTTTGACATTTGCCATCTTGAAATTTGTCATTTTTGACATTTTTCATGGTGACACTTTTCATTTTTAACATTTAGCATTGTGACATTTGATATTTGACATCTTTGACATTTGCCATCTTGAAATTTGTCATTTTTGACATTTAGCATTGTGACATTTGTCGTTTGACATCTTTGATATTTGCCATCTTGAAATTTGTCATTTTTGACATTTTTCATGGTGACACTTTTCATTTTTGACATTTAGCATTGTGACATTTGTCATTTGACATCTTTGACATTTGCCATCTTGAAATTTGTCATTTTTAACATTTCTCATGGTGACACTTTTCATTTTTGACATTTAGCATTGTGACATTTGTCATTTGACATCTTTGACATTTGCCATCTTGAAATTTGTCATTTTTAACATTTAGCATTGTGACATTTGTCATTTCACATCTTGGACATTTGCCATCTTGAAATTTGTCATTTTTGACATTTTTCATGGTGACACTTATCATTTTTGACATTTAGCATTGTGACATTTGTCAGTTTTGACATCTTTGACATTTGCCATCTTGAAATTTGTTATTTTTGACATTTTTCATGGTGACACTTTTCATTTTTGACATTTAGCATTGTGACATTTGTCATTTGACATCTTTGACATTTGCCATCTTGAAATTTGTCATTTTTGACATTTTTCATGGTGACACTTTTCATTTTTGACATTTAGCATTGTGACATTTGTCATTTGACATCTTTGACATTTGCCATCTTGAAATTTGTCATTTTTGTCATTTTTAATGGTGACACTTTTCATTTTTGACATTTAGCATTGTGACATTTGTCATTTGACATCTTTGACATTTGCCATCTTGAAATTTGTTATTTTTGACATTTTTCATGGTGACACTTTTCATTTTTGACATTTAGCATTGTGACATTTGTCATTTGACATCTTTGACATTTGCCATCTTGAAATTTGTCATTTTTGACATTTTTCATGGTGACACTTTTCATTTTTGACATTTAGCATTGTGACATTTGTCATTTGACCTCTTTGACATTTGCCATCTTGAAATTTGTCATTTTTGACATTTTTTATGGTGACACTTATCATTTTTGACATTTAGCATTGTGACATTTGTCAGTTTTGACATTTGCCATCTTGAAATTTTTTCATTTTTGACATTTTTCATGGTGACACTTTTCATTTTTGACATTTAGCATTGTGACATTTGTCATTTGACATCTTTGACATTTGCCATCTTAAAATTTGTTATTTTTGACATTTTTTATGGTGACACTTTTCATTTTTGACATTTAGCATTGTGACATTTGTCATTTGACATCTTTGACATTTGCCATCTTGAAATTTGTCATTTTTGACATTTTTCATGGTGACACTTATCATTTTTGACATTTAGCATTGTGACATTTGTCAGTTTTGACATTTGCCATCTTGAAATTTGTCATTTTTGACATTTTTAATGGTGACACTTTTCATTTTTGACATTTAGCATTGTGACATTTGTCATTTGACATCTTTGACATTTGCCATCTTGAAATTTGTTATTTTTGACATTTTTTACGGTGACACTTTTCATTTTTGACATTTAGCATTGTGACATTTGTCATTTGACATCTTTGACATTTGCCATCTTGAAATTTGTCATTTTTAACATTTAGCATTGTGACATTTGTCATTTCACATCTTGGACATTTGCCATCTTGAAATTTGTCATTTTTAACATTTTTCATGGTGACACTTATCATTTTTGGCATTTAGCATTGTGACATTTGTCAGTTTTGACATCTTTGACATTTGCCATCTTGAAATTTGTTATTTTTGACATTTTTCATGGTGACACTTTTCATTTTTGACATTTAGCATTGTGACATTTGTCATTTGACATCTTTGACATTTGCCATCTTGAAATTTGTCATTTTTGACATTTTTCATGGTGACACTTTTCATTTTTGACATTTAGCATTGTGACATTTGTCATTTGACATCTTTGACATTTGCCATCTTGAAATTTGTCATTTTTGACATTTTTCATGGTGACACTTTTCATTTTTGACATTTAGCATTGTGACATTTGTCATTTGACATCTTTGACATTTGCCATCTTGAAATTTGTTATTTTTGACATTTTTCATGGTGACACTTTTCATTTTTGACATTTAGCATTGTGACATTTGTCATTTGACATCTTTGACATTTGCCATCTTGAAATTTGTCATTTTTGACATTTTTCATGGTGACACTTTTCATTTTTGACATTTAGCATTGTGACATTTGTCATTTGACATCTTTGACATTTGCCATCTTTAAATTTGTCATTTTTGACATTTTTAATGGTGACACTTATCATTTTTGACATTTGGCATTGTGACGTTTGTCAGTTTTGACATTTGCCATCTTGAAATTTTTTCATTTTTGACATTTTTCATGGTGACACTTTTCATTTTTGACATTTAGCATTGTGACATTTGTCATTTGACATCTTTGACATTTGCCATCTTAAAATTTGTTATTTTTGACATTTTTCTTGGTGACACTTTTCATTTTTGACATTTAGCATTGTGACATTTGTCATTTGACATCTTTGACATTTGCCATCTTGAAATTTGTCATTTTTGACATTTGTCATGGTGACACTTTTCATTTTTGACATTTAGCATTGTGACATTTGTCATTTGACATCTTTGACATTTGCCATCTTGAAATTTGTCATTTTTGACATTTTTCATGGTGACACTTATCATTTTTGACATTTAGCATTGTGACATTTGTCAGTTTTGACATTTGCCATCTTGAAATTTGTTATTTTTGACATATTTTATGGTGACACTTTTCATTTTTGACATTTAGCATTGTGACATTTGTCATTTGACATCTTTGACATTTGCCATCTTGAAATTTGTCATTTTTGACATTTTTCATAGTGACACTTTTCATTTTTGACATTTAGCATTGTGACATTTGTCATTTGACATCTTTGACATTTGCCATCTTGAAATTTGTCATTTTTGACATTTAGCATTGTGACATTTGTCATTTGACATCTTTGATATTTGCCATCTTGAAATTTGTCATTTTTGACATTTTTCATGGTGACACTTTTCATTTTTGACATTTAGCATTGTGACATTTGTCATTTGACATCTTTGACATTTGCCATCTTGAAATTTGTCATTTTTGACATTTTTCATGGTGACACTTATCATTTTTGACATTTAGCATTGTGACATTTGTCAGTTTTGACATTTGCCATCTTGAAATTTGTCATTTTTGACATTTTTAATGGTGACACTTTTCATTTTTGACATTTAGCATTGTGACATTTGTCATTTGACATCTTTGACATTTGCCATCTTGAAATTTGTTATTTTTGAAATTTTTAACGGTGACACTTTTCATTTTTGACATTTAGCATTGTGACATTTGTCATTTGACATCTTTGACATTTGCCATCTTGAAATTTGTCATTTTTAACATTTAGCATTGACATTTGTCATTTCACATCTTGGACATTTGCCATCTTGAAATTTGTCATTTTTAACATTTTTCATGGTGACACTTATCATTTTTGGCATTTAGCATTGTGACATTTGTCAGTTTTGACATCTTTGACATTTGCCATCTTGAAATTTGTTATTTTTGACATTTTTCATGGTGACACTTTTCATTTTTGACATTTAGCATTGTGACATTTGTCATTTGACATCTTTGACATTTGCCATCTTGAAATTTGTCATTTTTGACATTTTTCATGGTGACACTTTTCATTTTTGACATTTAGCATTGTGACATTTGTCATTTGACATCTTTGACATTTGCCATCTTGAAATTTGTCATTTTTGACATTTTTCATGGTGACACTTTTCATTTTTGACATTTAGCATTGTGACATTTGTCATTTGACATCTTTGACATTTGCCATCTTGAAATTTGTTATTTTTGACATTTTTCATGGTGACACTTTTCATTTTTGACATTTAGCATTGTGACATTTGTCATTTGACATCTTTGACATTTGCCATCTTGAAATTTGTCATTTTTGACATTTTTCATGGTGACACTTTTCATTTTTGACATTTAGCATTGTGACATTTGTCATTTGACATCTTTGACATTTGCCATCTTAAAATTTGTCATTTTTGACATTTTTTATGGTGACACTTATCATTTTTGACATTTAGCATTGTGACATTTGTCAGTTTTGACATTTGCCATCTTGCAATTTTTTCATTTTTGACATTTTTCATGGTGACACTTTTCATTTTTGACATTTAGCATTGTGACATTTGTCATTTGACATCTTTGACATTTGCCATCTTAAAATTTGTTATTTTTGACATTTTTCATGGTGACACTTTTCATTTTTGACATTTAGCATTGTGACATTTGTCATTTGACATCTTTGACATTTGCCATCTTGAAATTTGTCATTTTTGACATTTGTCATGGTGACACTTTTCATTTTTGACATTTAGCATTGTGACATTTGTCATTTGACATCTTTGACATTTGCCATCTTGAAATTTGTCATTTTTGACATTTTTCATGGTGACACTTATCATTTTTGACATTTAGCATTGTGACATTTGTCAGTTTTGACATTTGCCATCTTGAAATTTGTCATTTTTGACATTTTTCATGGTGACACTTTTCATTTTTGACATTTAGGATTGTGACATTTGTCATTTGACATCTTTGACATTTGCCATCTTGAAATTTGTTATTTTTGACATTTTTCACGGTGAAACTTTTCATTTTTGACATTTAGCATTGTGACATTTGTCATTTGACATCTTTGACATTTGCCATCTTGAAATTTGTCATTTTTGACATTTTTCATTGTGACACTTTTCATTTTTGACATTTAGCATTGTGACATTTGTCATTTGACATCTTTGAAATTTGCCATCTTGAAATTTGTTATTTTTGACATATTTTATGGTGACACTTTTCATTTTTGACATTTAGCATTGTGACATTTGTCATTTGACATCTTTGACATTTGCCATCTTGAAATTTGTTATTTTTGACATTTTTCACGGTGAAACTTTTCATTTTTGACATTTAGCATTGTGACATTTGTCATTTGACATCTTTGACATTTGCCATCTTAAAATTTGTCATTTTTGACATTTTTCATAGTGACACTTTTCATTTTTGACATTTAGCATTGTGACATTTGTCATTTGACATCTTTGACATTTGCCATCTTGAAATTTGTCATTTTTGACATTTAGCATTGTGACATTTGTCATTTGACATCTTTGATATTTGCCATCTTGAAATTTGTCATTTTTGACATTTTTCATGGTGACACTTTTCATTTTTGACATTTAGCATTGTGACATTTGTCATTTGACATCTTTGACATTTGCCATCTTTAAATTTGTCATTTTTGACATTTTTCATGGTGACATTTTTCATTTTTAACATTTAGCATTGTGACATTTGTCATATTCGACATCTTTGACATTTGCCATCTTGAAATTTGTCATTTTTGACATTTTTCATGGTGACACTTTTCATTTTTGACATTTAGCATTGTGACATTTGTCATTTGACATCTTTGACATTTGCCATCTTGAAATTTGTCATAATTGACATTTTTCATGGGGACACTTTTCATTTTTGACATTTAGCATTGTGACATTTGTCATTTGACATCTTTTACATTTGCCATCTTGAAATTTGTCATTTTTGACATTTTTCATGGTGACACTTTTCATTTTTGACATTTAGCATTGTGACATTTGTCATTTGACATCTTTGACATTTGCCATTTTGAAATTTGTCATTTTTGACATTTTTCACGGTGACACTTTTCATTTTTGACATTTAGCATTGTGACATTTGTCATTTGACACCTTAGACATTTGCCATCTTGAAGTTTGTCATTTTTGACACTTTTCATTTTTGACATTTAGCATTGTGACATTTGTCATTTGACATCTTTGACATTTGCCATCTTGAAATTTGTCATTTTTGACATTTTTCATGGTGACACTTTTCATTTTTAACATTTAGCATTGTGACATTTGTCATTTGACATCTTGGACAGTTGCCATCTTGAAATTTGTCATTTTTGACATTTTTCATGGTGACACTTATCATTTTTGACATTTAGCATTGTGACATTTGTCAGTTTTGACATTTGCCATCTTGAAATTTGTCATTTTTGACATTTTTCATGGTGACACTTTTCATTTTTGACATTTAGCATTGTGACATTTGTCATTTGACATCTTTGACATTTGCCATCTTGAAATTTGTCATTTTTGACATTTGTCATGGTGACACTTTTCATTTTTGACATTTAGCATTGTGACATTTGTCATTTGACATCTTTGACATTTGCCATCTTGAAATTTGTCATTTTTGACATTTTCCATGGTGACACTTATCATTTTTGACATTTAGCATTGTGACATTTGTCAGTTTTGACATTTGCCATCTTAAAATTTGTCATTTTTGACATTTTTCATGGTGACACTTTTCAATTTTGACATTTAGGATTGTGACATTTGTCATTTGACATCTTTGACATTTGCCATCTTGAAATTTGTTATTTTTGACATTTTTCACGGTGAAACTTTTCATTTTTGACATTTGTCATTTGACATCTTTGACATTTGCCATCTTGAAATTTGTCATTTTTGACATTTTTCATTGTGACACTTTTCATTTTTGACATTTAGCATTGTGACATTTGTCATTTGACATCTTTGAAATTTGCCATCTTGAAATTTGTTATTTTTGACATATTTTATGGTGACACTTTTCATTTTTGACATTTAGCATTGTGACATTTGTCATTTGACATCTTTGACATTTGCCATCTTGAAATTTGTCATTTTTGACATTTTTCATAGTGACACTTTTCATTTTTGACATTTAGCATTGTGACATTTGTCATTTGACATCTTTGACATTTGCCATCTTGAAATTTGTCATTTTTGACATTTAGCATTGTGACATTTGTCATTTGATATCTTTGATATTTGCCATCTTGAAATTTGTCATTTTTGACATTTTTCATGGTGACATTTTTCATTTTTAACATTTAGCATTGTGACATTTGTCAGATTCGACATCTTTGACATTTGCCATCTTGAAATTTGTCATTTTTGACATTTTTCATGGTGACACTTTTCATTTTTGACATTAAGCATTGTGACATTTGTCATTTGACATCTTTGACATTTGCCATCTTGAAATTTGTCATAATTGACATTTTTCATGGGGACACTTTTCATTTTTGACATTTAGCATTGTGACATTTGTCATTTGACATCTTTGACATTTGCCATCTTGAAATTTGTCATTTTTGACATTTTTCATGGTGACACTTTTCATTTTTGACATTTAGCATTGTGACATTTGTCATTTGACATCTTTGACATTTGCCATCTTGAAGTTTGTCATTTTTGACACTTTTCATTTTTGACATTTAGCATTGTGACATTTGTCATTTGACATCTTTGACATTTGCCATCTTGAAATTTGTCATTTTTGACATTTTTCATGGTGACACTTTTCATTTTTGACATTTAGCATTGTGACATTTGTCATTTGACATCTTGGACAGTTGCCATCTTGAAATTTGTCATTTTTGACATTTTTCATGGTGACACTTATCATTTTTGACATTTAGCATTGTGACATTTGTCAGTTTTGACATTTGCCATCTTGAAATTTGTCATTTTTGACATTTTTCATGATGACACTTTTCATTTTTGACATTTAGCATTGTGACATTTGTCATTTGACATCTTTGACATTTGCCATCTTGAAATTTGTCATTTTTGACATTTTTCATTTTTGACATTTAGCATTGTGACATTTGTCATTTGACATCTTTGACATTTGCCATCTTGGAATTTGTCATTTTTGACATTTTTCATGGTGACACTTTTCATTTTTGACATTTAGCATTGTGACATTTGTCATTTGACATCTTTGACATTTGCCATCTTGAAATTTGTCATTTTTGACATTTTTCATGGTGACCCTTTTCATTTTTGACATTTAGCATTGTGACATTTGTCATTTGACATCTTTGACATTTGCCATCTTGAAATTTGTCATTTTTGACATTTTTCACGGTGACACTTTTCATTTTTGACATTTAGCATTGTGACATTTGTCATTTGACACCTTAGACATTTGCCATCTTGAAATTTGTCATTTTTGACACTTTTCATTTTTGACATTTAGCATTGTGACATTTGTCATTTGACATCTTTGACATTTGCCATCTTGAAATTTGTCATTTTTGACATTTTTCATGGTGACACTTTTCATTTTTGACATTTAGCATTGTGACATTTGTCATTTGACATCTTGGACATTTGCCATCTTGAAATTTGTCATTTTTGACATTTTTCACGGTGACACTTTTCATTTTTGACATTTAGCATTGTGACATTTGTCATTTGACACCTTAGACATTTGCCATCTTGAAATTTGTCATTTTTGACACTTTTCATTTTTGACATTTAGCATTGTGACATTTGTCATTTGACATCTTTGACATTTGCCATCTTGAAATTTGTCATTTTTGACATCTTTCATGGTGACACTTTTCATTTTTGACATTTAGCATTGTGACATTTGTCATTTGACATCTTGGACATTTGCCATCTTGAAATTTGTCATTTTTGACATTTTTCATGGTGACACTTATCATTTTTGACATTTGGCATTGTGACATTTGTCAGTTTTGACATTTGCCATCTTGAAATTTGTCATTTTTGACATTTTTCATGGTGACACTTTTCATTTTTGACATTTAGCATTGTGACATTTGTCATTTGACATCTTTGACATTTTCCATCTTAAAATTTGTCATTTTTACATTTTTCATGGTGACACTTTTCATTTTTGACATTTAGCATTGTGACATTTGTCATTTGACATCTTTGACATTTGCCATCTTGAAATTTGTCATTTTTGACATTTTTCATGGTGACACTTTTCATTTTTGACATTTAGCATTGTGACATTTGTCATTTGACATCTTTGACATTTGCCATCTTGAAATTTGTCATTTTTGACATTTTTCATAGTGACACTTTTCATTTTTGACATTTAGCATTGTGACATTTGTCATTTGACATCTTTGACATTTGCCATCTTGAAATTTGTTATTTTTGACATTTTTCATGGTGACACTTTTCATTTTTGACATTTAGCATTGTGACATTTGTCATTTGACATCTCTGACATTTGCCATCTTAAAATTTGTCATTTTTGACATTTTTCATGGTGACACTTTTCATTTTTGACATTTAGCATTGTGACATTTGTCATTTGACATCTTTGACATTTGCCATCTTGAAATTTGTCATTTTTGACATTTTTTATGGTGACACTTATCATTTTTGACATTTAGCATTGTGACATTTGTCAGTTTTGACATTTGCCATCTTGAAATTTTTTCATTTTTGACATTTTTCATGGTGACACTTTTCATTTTTGACATTTAGCATTGTGACATTTGTCATTTGACATCTTTGACATTTGCCATTTTAAAATTTGTTATTTTTGACATTTTTCATGGTGACACTTTTCATTTTTGACATTTAGCATTGTGACATTTGTCATTTGACATCTTTGACATTTGCCATCTTGAAATTTGTCATTTTTGACATTTTTCATGGTGACACTTTTCATTTTTGACATTTAGCATTGTAACATTTGTCATTTGACATCTTTGACATTTGCCATCTTGAAATTTGTCATTTTTTACATTTTTCACGGTGACACTTATCATTTTTGACATTTAGCATTGTGACATTTGTCAGTTTTGACATTTGCCATCTTGAAATTTGTCATTTTTGACATTTTTCATGGTGACACTTTTCATTTTTGACATTTAGCATTGTGACATTTGTCATTTGACATCTTTGACATTTGCCATCTTGAAATTTGTTATTTTTGACATTTTTCACGGTGACACTTTTCATTTTTGACATTTAGCATTGTTACATTTGTCATTTGACATCTTTGACATTTGCCATCTTGAAATTTGTCATTTTTGACATTTTTCATGGTGACACTTTTCATTTTTGACATTTAGCATTGTGACATTTGTCATTTGACATCTTTGACATTTGCCATCTTAAAATTTGTTATTTTTGACATTTTTCATGGTGACACTTTTCATTTTTGACATTTAGCATTGTGACATTTGTCATTTGACATCTTTGACATTTGCCATCTTGAAATTTGTCATTTTTGACATTTTTCATGGTGACACTTTTCATTTTTGACATTTAGCATTGTGACATTTGTCATTTGACATCTTTGACATTTGCCATCTTGAAATTTGTCATTTTTGACATTTAGCATTGTGACATTTCTCATTTGACATCTTTGATATTTGCCATCTTGAAATTTGTCATTTTTGACATTTTTCATGGTGACACTTTTTATTTTTGACATTTAGCATTGTGACATTTGTCATTTGACATCTTTGACATTTGCCATCTTGAAATTTGTCATTTTTGACATTTTTCATGGGGACACTTTTCATTTTTGACATTTAGCATTGTGACATTTGTCATATTCGACATCTTTGACATTTGCCATCTTGAAATTTGTCATTTTTGACATTTTTCATGGTGACACTTTTCATTTTTGACATTTAGCATTGTGACATTTGTCATTTGACATCTTTGACATTTGCCATCTTGAAATTTGTCATTTTTGACATTTTTTACGGTGACACTTTTCATTTTTGACATTTAGCATTGTGACATTTGTCATTTGACACCTTAGACATTTGCCATCTTGAAATTTGTCATTTTTGACACTTTTCATTTTTGCCATTTAGCATTGTGACATTTGTCATTTGACATCTTTGACATTTGCCATCTTGAAATTTGTCATTTTTGACATTTTTCATGGTAACACTTTTCATTTTTGACATTTAGCATTGTGACATTTGTCATTTGACATCTTGGACATTTGCCATCTTGAAATTTGTCATTTTTGACATTTTTCATGGTGACACTTATCATTTTTGACATTTAGCATTGTGACATTTGTCAGTTTTGACATTTGCCATCTTGAAATTTGTCATTTTTGACATTTTTCATGGTGACACTTTTCATTTTTGACATTTAGTATTGTGACATTTGTCATTTGACATCTTTGACATTTGCCATCTTGAAATTTGTCATTTTTACATTTTTCATGGTGACACTTTTCATTTTTGACATTTAGCATTGTGACATTTGTCATTTGACATCTTTGACATTTGCCATCTTGAAATTTGTCATTTTTGACATTTTTCATGGTGACACTTTTCATTTTTGACATTTAGCATTGTGACATTTGTCATTTGACATCTTTGACATTTGCCATCTTGAAATTTGTCATTTTTGACATTTTTTATGGTGACACTTATCATTTTTGACATTTAGCATTGTGACATTTGTCAGTTTTGACATTTGCCATCTTGAAATTTTTTCATTTTTGACATTTTTCATGGTGACACTTTTCATTTTTGACATTTAGCATTGTGACATTTGTCATTTGACAGCTTTGACATTTGCCATCTTAAAATTTGTTATTTTTGACATTTTTCATGGTGACACTTTTCATTTTTGACATTTAGCATTGTGACATTTGTCATTTGACATCTTTGACATTTGCCATCTTGAAATTTGTCATTTTTGACATTTTTCATAGTGACACTTTTCATTTTTGACATTTAGCATTGTGACATTTGTCATTTGACATCTTTGACATTTGCCATCTTGAAATTTGTTATTTTTGACATTTTTCATGGTGACACTTTTTATTTTTGACATTTAGCATTGTGACATTTGTCATTTGACATCTTTGACATTTGCCATCTTGAAATTTGTCATTTTTGACATTTTTCATGGTGACACTTTTCATTTTTGACATTTAGCATTGTGACATTTGTCATTTGACATCTTTGACATTTGCCATTTTGAAATTTGTCATTTTTGACATTTAGCATTGTGACATTTGTCATTTGACATCTTTGATATTTGCCATCTTGAAATTTGTCATTTTTGACATTTTTCATGGTGACACTTTTCATTTTTGACATTTAGCATTGTGACATTTGTCATTTAACATCTTTGACATTTGCCATCTTGAAATTTGTTATTTTTGACATTTTTCATGGTGACACTTTTCATTTTTGACATTTAGCATTGTGACATTTGTCATATTCGACATCTTTGACATTTGCCATCTTGAAATTTGTCATTTTTAACATTTTTCATGGTGACACTTTTCATTTTTGACATTTGTCATTTGACATCTTTGACATTTGCCATCTTGAAATTTGTCATTATTGACATTTTTCATGGGGACACTTTTCATTTTTGACATTTAGCATTGTGCCATTTGTCATTTGACATCTTTGAAATTTGCCATCTTGAAATTTGTCATTTTTGACATTTTTCACGGTGACACTTTTCATTTTTGACATTTAGCATTGTGACATTTGTCATTTGACATCTTAGACATTTGCCATCTTGAAATTTGTCATTTTTGACACTTTTCATTTTTGACATTTAGCGTTGTGACATTTGTCATTTGACATCTTTGACATTTGCCATCTTGAAATTTGTCATTTTTGACATTTTTCATGGTGACACTTTTCATTTTTGACATTTAGCATTGTGACATTTGTCATTTGACATCTTGGACATTTGCCATCTTGAAATTTGTCATTTTTGACATTTTTCATGGTTACACTTATCATTTTTGACATTTAGCATTGTGACATTTGTCAGTTTTGACATTTGCCATCTTGAAATTTGTCATTTTTGACATTTTTCATGGTGACACTTTTCATTTTTGACATTTAGCATTGTGACATTTGTCATTTGACATCTTTGACATTTGCCATCTTGAAATTTGTCATTTTTGACATTTTTCATGGTGACACTTTTTATTTTTGACATTTAGCATTGTGATATTTGTCATTTGACATCTTTGACATTTGCCATCTTGAAATTTGTCATTTTTGACATTTTTCATGGTGACACTTTTCATTTTTGACATTTAGCATTGTGACATTTGTCATTTGACATCTTTGACATTTGCCATCTTGAAATTTGTTATTTTTGACATTTTTCATGGTGACACTTTTCATTTTTGACATTTAGCATTGTGACATTTGTCATTTGACATCTTTGACATTTGCCATCTTGAAATTTGTCATTTTTGACATTTTTCATGGTGACACTTTTCATTTTTGACATTTAGCATTGTGACATTTGTCATTTGACATCTTTGACATTTTCCATCTTGAAATTTGTCATTTTTAACATTTAGCATTGTGACATTTGTCATTTCACATCTTGGACATTTGCCATCTTGAAATTTGTCATTTTTGACATTTTTCATGGTGACACTTATCATTTTTGACATTTAGCATTGTGACATTTGTCAGTTTTGACATCTTTGACATTTGCCATCTTGAAATTTGTTATTTTTGACATTTTTCATGGTGACACTTTTCATTTTTGACATTTAGCATTGTGACATTTGTCATTTGACATCTTTGACATTTGCCATCTTGAAATTTGTCATTTTTGACATTTTTCATGGTGACACTTTTCATTTTTGACATTTAGCATTGTGACATTTGTCATTTGACATCTTTGACATTTGCCATCTTGAAATTTGTCATTTTTGACATTTTTCATGGTGACACTTTTCATTTTTGACATTTAGCATTGTGACATTTGTCATTTGACATCTTTGACATTTGCCATCTTGAAATTTGTCATTTTTAACATTTAGCATTGTGACATTTGTCATTTCACATCTTGGACATTTGCCATCTTGAAATTTGTCATTTTTGACATTTTTCATGGTGACACTTATCATTTTTGACATTTAGCATTGTGACATTTGTCAGTTTTGACATCTTTGACATTTGCTATCTTGAAATTTGTTATTTTTGACATTTTTCATGGTGACACTTTTCATTTTTGACATTTAGCATTGTGACATTTGTCATTTGACATCTTTGACATTTGCCATCTTGAAATTTGTCATTTTTGACATTTTTCATGGTGACACTTTTCATTTTTGACATTTAGCATTGTGACATTTGTCATTTGACATCTTTGACATTTGCCATCTTGAAATTTGTTATTTTTGACATTTTTTATGGTGACACTTTTCATTTTTGACATTTAGCATTGTGACATTTGTCATTTGACATCTTTGACATTTGCCATCTTGAAATTTGTCATTTTTGACATTTTTCATGGTGACACTTTTCATTTTTGACATTTAGCATTGTGACATTTGTCATTTGACATCTTTGACATTTGCCATCTTTAAATTTGTCATTTTTGACATTTTTTATGGTGACACTTATCATTTTTGACATTTAGCATTGTGACATTTGTCATTTGACATCTTGGACATTTGCCATCTTGAAATTTGTCATTTTTGACATTTTTCATGGTGACACTTATCATTTTTGACATTTAGCATTGTGACATTTGTCAGTTTTGACATTTGCCATCTTGAAATTTGTCATTTTTGACATTTTTCATGGTGACACTTTTCATTTTTGACATTTAGCATTGTGACATTTGTCATTTAACATCTTTGACATTTGCCATCTTGAAATTTGTCATTTTTGACATTTTTCATGGTGACACTTTTCATTTTTGACATTTAGCATTGTCACATTTGTCATTTGACATCTTTGACATTTGCTATCTTGAAATTTGTCATTTTTGACATTTTTCATGGTGACACTTTTCATTTTTGACATTTAGCATTGTGACATTTGTCATTTGACATCTTTGACATTTGCCATCTTGAAATTTGTCATTTTTGACATTTAGCATTGTGACATTTGTCAGTTGACATCTTGGACATTTGCTATCTTGAAATTTGTCATTTTTGACATTTTTCATGGTGACACTTATCATTTTTGACATTTAGCATTGTGACATTTGTCAGTTTTGACATTTGCCATCTTGAAATTTGTCATTTTTGACATTTTTCATGGTGACACTTTTTATTTTTGACATTTAGCATTGTGACATTTGTCATTTGACATCTTTGACATTTGCCATCTTGAAATTTGTTATTTTTGACATTTTTCATGGTGACACTTTTCATTTTTGACATTTAGCATTGTGACATTTGTCATTTGACATCTTTGACATTTGCCATCTTGAAATTTGTCATTTTTGACATTTTTCATGGTGACACTTTTCATTTTTGACATTTAGCATTGTGACATTTGTCATTTGACATCTTTGACATTTGCCATCTTGAAATTTGTCATTTTTGACATTTTTCATGGTGACCCTTTTTATTTTTGACATTTAGCATTGTGACATTTGTCATATTCGACATCTTTGACATTTTCCATTTTAAAATTTGTCATTTTTGACATTTTTCATGGTGACACTTTTCATTTTTGACATTTAGCATTGTGACATTTGTCATTTGACATCTTTGACATTTGCCATCTTGAAATTTGTCATTATTGACATTTTTCATGGGGACACTTTTCATTTTTGACATTTAGCATTGTGACATTTGTCATTTGACATCTTTGACATTTGCCATCTTGAAATTTGTCATTTTTGACATTTTTCATGGTGACACTTTTCATTTTTGACATTTAGCATTGTGACATTTGTCATTTGACATCTTTGACATTTGCCATCTTGAAATTTGTCATTTTTGACATTTTTCACGGTGACACTTTTCATTTTTGACATTTAGCATTGTGACATTTGTCATTTGACACCTTAGACATTTGCCATCTTGAAATTTGTCATTTTTGACACTTTTCCTTTTTGACATTTAGCATTGTGACATTTGTCATTTGACATCTTTGACATTTGCCATCTTGAAATTTGTCATTTTTGACATATTTTATGGTGACACTTTTCATTTTTGACATTTAGCATTGTGACATTTGTCATTTGACATCTTGGACATTTGCCATCTTGAAATTTGTCTTTTGTGACATTTTTCATGGTGACACTTATCATTTTTGACATTTAGCATTGTGACATTTGTCAGTTTTGACATTTGCCATATTGAAATTTGTCATTTTTGACATTTTTTATGGTGACACTTTTCATTTTTGACATTTAGCATTGTGACATTTGTCATTTGACATCTTTGACATTTGCCATCTTGACATTTGTCATTTTTACATTTTTCATGGTGACACTTTTCATTTTTGACATTTAGCATTGTGACATTTGTCATTTGACATCTTTGACATTTGCCATCTTGAAATTTGTCATTTTTGACATTTTTCA
The DNA here is from genome assembly GCA_964028335.1 of Altica lythri. Lineage (NCBI taxonomy): Eukaryota > Metazoa > Arthropoda > Insecta > Coleoptera > Chrysomelidae > Altica > Altica lythri. The sequence goes on along the minus strand of OZ034800.1, from coordinate 6,491,519 downwards.
TGGTGACACTTTTCATTTTTGACATTTAGCATTGTGACATTTGTCATTTGACATCTTTGACATTTGCCATCTTGAAATTTGTCATTTTTGACATTTTTCATAGTGACACTTTTCATTTTTGACATTTAGCATTGTGACATTTGTCATTTGACATTTGTCATCTTGAAATATGTTATTTTTGACATTTTTCATGGTGACACTTTTCATTTTTGACATTTAGCATTGTGACATTTGTCATTTGACATCTCTGATATTTGCCATCTTAAAATTTGTCATTTTTGACATTTTTCATGGTGACACTTTTCATTTTTGACATTTAGCATTGTGACATTTGTCATTTGACATCTTTGACATTTGCCATCTAGAAATTTGTTATTTTTGACATTTTTCATGGTGACACTTTTCATTTTTAACATTTAGCATTGTGACATTTGTCATTTGACATCTTGGACATTTGCCATCTTGAAATTTGTCATTTTTGACATTTTTCATGGTGACACTTATCATTTTTGACATTTAGCATTGTGACATTTGTCAGTTTTGACATTTGCCATCTTGAAATTTGTCATTTTTGACATTTTTCATGGTGACACTTTTCATTTTTGACATTTAGCATTGTGACATTTGTCATTTGACATCTTTGACATTTGCCATCTTGAAATTTGTCATTTTTGACATTTAGCATTGTGACATTTGTCAGTTGACATCTTGGACATTTGCTATCTTGAAATTTGTCATTTTTGACATTTTTCATGGTGACACTTATCATTTTTGACATTTAGCATTGTGACATTTGTCAGTTTTGACATTTGCCATCTTGAAATTTGTCATTTTTGACATTTTTCATGGTGACACTTTTCATTTTTGACATTTAGCATTGTGACATTTGTCATTTGACATCTTTGACATTTGCCATCTTGAAATTTGTTATTTTTGACATTTTTCATGGTGACACTTTTCATTTTTGACATTTAGCATTGTGACATTTGTCATTTGACATCTTTGACATTTGCCATCTTGAAATTTGTCATTTTTGACATTTTTCATGGTGACACTTTTCATTTTTGACATTTAGCATTGTGACATTTGTCATTTGACATCTTTGACATTTGCCATCTTGAAATTTGTCATTTTTGACATTTTTCATGGTGACACTTTTCATTTTTGACATTTAGCATTGTGACATTTGTCATTTGACATCTTTGATATTTGCCATCTTGAAATTTGTCATTTTTGACATTTTTCATGGTGACACTTTTCATTTTTGACATTTAGCATTGTGACATTTGTCATTTGACATCTTTGACATTTGCCATCTTGAAATTTGTCATTTTTGTCATTTTTCATGGTGACCCTTTTTATTTTTGACATTTAGCATTGTGACATTTTGTCATATTCGACATCTTTGACATTTTCCATTTTAAAATTTGTCATTTTTGACATTTTTCATGGTGACACTTTTCATTTTTGACATTTAGCATTGTGACATTTGTCATTTGACATCTTTGACATTTGCCATCCTGAAATTTGTCATTATTGACATTTTTCATGGGGACACTTTTCATTTTTGACATTTAGCATTGTGACATTTGTCATTTGACATCTTTGACATTTGCCATTTTGAAATTTGTCATTTTTGACATTTTTCATGGTGACACTTTTCATTTTTGACATTTAGCATTGTGACATTTGTCATTTGACATCTTTGACATTTGCCATCTTGAAATTTGTCATTTTTGACATTTTTCACGGTGACACTTTTCATTTTTGACATTTAGCATTGTGACATTTGTCATTTGACACCTTAGACATTTGCCATCTTGAAATTTGTCATTTTTGACACTTTTCCTTTTTGACATTTAGCATTGTGACATTTGTCATTTGACATCTTTGACATTTGCCATCTTGAAATTTGTCATTTTTGACATATTTTATGGTGACACTTTTCATTTTTGACATTTAGCATTGTGACATTTGTCATTTGACATTTTGGACATTTTCCATCTGGAAATTTGTCATTTTTGACATTTTTCATGGTGACACTTATCATTTTTGACATTTAGCATTGTGACATTTGTCAGTTTTGACATTTGCCATATTGAAATTTGTCATTTTTGACATTTTTCATGGTGACACTTTTCATTTTTGACATTTAGCATTGTGACATTTGTCATTTGACATCTTTGACATTTGACATCTTTGACATTTGCCATCTTGACATTTGTCATTTTTACATTTTTCATGGTGACACTTTTCATTTTTGACATTTAGCATTGTGACATTTGTCATTTGACATCTTTGACATTTGCCATCTTGAAATTTGTCATTCTTGACATTTTTCATGGTGACACTTTTCATTTTTGACATTTAGCATTGTGACATTTGTCATTTGACATCTTTGATATTTGCCATCTTGAAATTTGTCATTTTTGACATTTTTCATGGTGACACTTTTCATTTTTGACATTTAGCATTGTGACATTTGTCATTTGACATCTTTAACATTTGCCATCTTGAAATTTGTCATTTTTGACATTTTTCATGGTGACCCTTTTCATTTTTGACATTTAGCATTGTGACATTTGTCATATTCGACATCTTTGACATTTTCCATTTTAAAATTTGTCATTTTTGACATTTTTCATGGTGACACTTTTCATTTTTGACATTTAGCATTGTGACATTTGTCATTTGACATCTTTGACATTTGCCATCTTGAAATTTGTCATTATTGACATTTTTCATGGGGACACTTTTCATTTTTGACATTTAGCATTGTGAGATTTGTCATTTGACATCTTTGACATTTGCCATCTTGAAATTTGTCATTTTTGACATTTTTCATGGTGACACTTTTCATTTTTGACATTTAGCATTGTGACATTTGTCATTTGACACCTTAGACATTTGCCATCTTGAAATTTGTCATTTTTGACACTTTTCCTTTTTGACATTTAGCATTGTGACATTTGACATTTGCCATCTTGAAATTTGTCATTTTTGACATTTTTCATGGTGACACTTTTCATTTTTGACATTTAGCATTGTGACATTTGTCATTTGACATCTTGGACATTTGCCATCTTGAAATTTGTCATTTTTGACATTTTTCATGGTGACACTTATCATTTTTGACATTTAGCATTGTGACATTTGTCAGTTTTGACATTTGCCATATTGAAATTTGTCATTTTTGACATTTTTCATGGTGACACTTTAATTTTTGACATTTAGCATTGTGACATTTGTCATTTGACATCTTTGACATTTGCCATCTTGAAATTTGTCATTTTTACATTTTTCATGGTGACACTTTTCATTTTTGACATTTAGCTGTGTGACATTTGTCATTTGACATCTTTGACATTTGCCATCTTGAAATTTGTCATTTTTGACATTTTTCATGGTGACACTTTTCATTTTTGACATTTAGCATTGTGACATTTGTCATTTGACATCTTTAATATTTGCCATCTTGAAATTTGTCATTTTTGACATTTTTCATGGTGACACTTTTCATTTTTGACATTTAGCATTGTGACATTTGTCATTTGACATCTTTGACATTTGCCATCTTGAAATTTGTCATTTTTGACATTTTTCATGGTGACCCTTTTCATTTTTGACATTTAGCATTGTGACATTTGTCATATTCGACATCTTTGACATTTTCCATTTTAAAATTTGTCATTTTTGACATTTTTCATGGTGACACTTTTCATTTTTGACATTTAGCATTGTGACATTTGTCATTTGACATCTTTGACATTTGCCATCTTGAAATTTGTCATTATTGACATTTTTCATGGGGACACTTTTCATTTTTGACATTTAGCATTGTGACATTTGTCATTTGACATCTTTGACATTTGCCATCTTGAAATTTGTCATTTTTGACATTTTTCATGGTGACACTTTTCATTTTTGACATTTAGCATTGTGACATTTGTCATTTGACATCTTTGACATTTGCCATCTTGAAATTTGTCATTTTTGACATTTTTCACGGTGACACTTTTCATTTTTGACATTTAGCATTGTGACATTTGTCATTTGACACCTTAGACATTTGCCATCTTGAAATTTGTTATTTTTGACACTTTTCATTTTTGACATTTAGCATTGTGACATTTGTCATTTGACATCTTTGACATTTGCCATCTTGAAATTTGTCATTTTTGACATTTTTCATGGTGACACTTTTCATTTTTGACATTTAGCATTGTGACATTTGTCATTTGACATCTTGGACATTTGCCATCTTGAAATTTGTCATTTTTGACATTTTTCATGGTGACACTTATCATTTTTGACATTTAGCATTGTGACATTTGTCAGTTTTGACATTTGCCATCTTGAAATTTGTCATTTTTGACATTTTTCATGGTGACACTTTTCATTTTTGACATTTAGCATTGTGACATTTGTCATTTGACATCTTTGACATTTGCCATCTTGAAATTTGTCATTTTTGACATTTTTCATGGTGACACTTTTCATTTTTGACATTTAGCATTGTGACATTTGTCATTTGACATCTTTGACATTTGCCATCTTGAAATTTGTTATTTTTGACATTTTTCATGGTGACACTTTTCATTTTTGACATTTAGCATTGTGACATTTGTCATTTGACATCTTTGACATTTGTCATCTTGAAATTTGTCATTTTTGTTATTTTTAATGGTGACACTTTTCATTTTTGACATTTAGCATTGTGACATTTGTCATTTGACATCTTTGACATTTGTCATCTTGAAATTTGTCATTTTTGACATTTACCATTGTGACATTTGTCATTTGACATCTTGGACATTTGCCATCTTAAAATTTGTCATTTTTGACATTTTTCATGGTGACACTTATCATTTTTGACATTTAGCATTGTGATATTTGTCAGTTTTGACATTTGCCATCTTAAAATTTGTCATTTTTGACATTTTTCATGGTGACACTTTTCATTTTTGACATTAAGCATTGTGACATTTGTCATTTGACATCTTTGACATTTGCCATCTTGAAATTTGTCATTTTTGACATTTTTAATGGTGACACTTTTCATTTTTGACATTTAGCATTGTGACATTTGTCATTTGACATCTTTGACATTTGCCATCTTGAAATTTGTCATTTTTGACATTTACCATTGTGACATTTGTCATTTGACATCTTCGACATTTGCCATCTTGAAATTTGTCATTTTTGACATTTTTCATGGTGACACTTATCATTTTTGACATTTAGCATTGTGATATTTGACATCTTTGACATTTGCCATCTTGAAATTTGTTATTTTTGACATTTTTCACGGTGACACTTTTCATTTTTGACATTTAGCATTGTGACATTTGTCATTTGACATCTTTGACATTTGCCATCTTGAAATTTGTCATTTTTGACATTTAGCATTGTGACATTTGTCATTTGACATCTTTGACATTTGCCATCTTAAAATTTGTCGCCATCTTAAAATTTGTCATTTTTGACATTTTTCATGGTGACACTTTTCATTTTTAACATTTAGCATTGTGACGTTTGTCATTTGACATCTTTGACATTTGCCATCTTGAAATTTGTCATTTTTGACATTTAGCATTGTGACATTTTTCATTTGACATCTTGGACATTTGCCATCTTGAAATTTGTCATTTTTGACATTTTTCATCGTGACACTTTTCATTTTTGATATTTAGCATTGTGACATTTGTCATTTGACATCTTTGACATTTGCCATATTGAAATTTGTCATTTTTGACATTTAGCATTGTGACATTTGTCATTTGACATCTTTGATATTTGCCATCTTGAAATTTGTCATTTTTGACATTTTTCATGGTGACACTTTTCATTTTTGACATTTAGCATTGTGACATTTGTCATTTGACATCTTTGACATTTGCCATCTTTGACATTTGCCATCTTGAAATTTGTCATTTTTGACATTTTTCATGGTGACACTTTTCATTTTTGACATTTAGCATTGTGACATTTGTCATTTGACATCTTTGAGATTTGCCATCTTGAAATTTGTCATTTTTTACATTTAGCATTGTGACATTTGTCATTTGACATCTTGGACATTTGCCATCTTGAAATTTGTCATTTTTAACATTTTTTATGGTGACACTTATCATTTTTGACATTTAGCATTGTGACATTTGTCAGTTTTGACATTTGCCATCTTGAAATTTGTCATTTTTGACATTTTTCATGGTGACACTTTTCATTTTTGACATTTAGCATTGTGACATTTGTCATTTGACATCTTTGACATTTGCCATCTAGAAATTTGTTATTTTTGACATTTTTCATGGTGACACTTTTCATTTTTAACATTTAGCATTGTGACATTTGTCATTTGACATCTTGGACATTTGCCATCTTGAAATTTGTCATTTTTGACATTTTTCATGGTGACACTTATCATTTTTGACATTTAGCATTGTGACATTTGTCAGTTTTGACATTTGCCATCTTGAAATATGTCATTTTTGACATTTTTCATGGTGACACTTTTCATTTTTGACATTTAGCATTGTGACATTTGTCATTTGACATCTTTGACATTTGCCATCTTGAAATTTGTCATTTTTGACATTTTTCATGGTGACACTTTTCATTTTTGACATTTAGCATTGTCACATTTGTCATTTGACATCTTTGACATTTGCCATCTTGAAATTTGTCATTTTTGACATTTCTCATGGTGACACTTTTCATTTTTGACATTTAGCATTGTGACATTTGTCATTTGACATCTTTGACATTTGCCATCTTGAAATTTGTCATTTTTGACATTTAGCATTGTGACATTTGTCAGTTGACATCTTGGACATTTGCTATCTTGAAATTTGTCATTTTTGACATTTTTCATGGTGACACTTATCATTTTTGACATTTAGCATTGTGACATTTGTCAGTTTTGACATTTGCCATCTTGAAATTTGTCATTTTTGACATTTTTCATGGTGACACTTTTCATTTTTGACATTTAGCATTGTGACATTTGTCATTTGACATCTTTGACATTTGCCATCTTGAAATTTGTTATTTTTGACATTTTTCATGGTGACACTTTTCATTTTTGACATTTAGCATTGTGACATTTGTCATTTGACATCTTTGACATTTGCCATCTTGAAATTTGTCATTTTTGACATTTTTCATGGTGACACTTTTCATTTTTGACATTTAGCATTGTGACATTTGTCATTTGACATCTTTGACATTTGCCATCTTGAAATTTGTCATTTTTGACATTTTTCATGGTGACACTTTTCATTTTTGACATTTAGCATTGTGACATTTGTCATTTGACATCTTTGATATTTGCCATCTTGAAATTTGTCATTTTTGACATTTTTCATGGTGACACTTTTCATTTTTGACATTTAGCATTGTGACATTTGTCATTTGACATCTTTGACATTTGCCATCTTGAAATTTGTCATTTTTGACATTTTTCATGGTGACCCTTTTTATTTTTGACATTTAGCATTGTGACATTTGTCATATTCGACATCTTTGACATTTTCCATTTTAAAATTTGTCATTTTTGACATTTTTCATGGTGACACTTTTCATTTTTGACATTTAGCACTGTGACATTTGTCATTTGACATCTTTGACATTTGCCATCTTGAAATTTGTCATTATTGACATTTTTCATGGGGACACTTTTCATTTTTGACATTTAGCATTGTGACATTTGTCATTTGACATCTTTGACATTTGCCATCTTGAAATTTGTCATTTTTGACATTTTTCATGGTGACACTTTTCATTTTTGACATTTAGCATTGTGACATTTGTCATTTGACATCTTTGACATTTGCCATCTTGAAATTTGTCATTTTTGACATTTTTCACGGTGACACTTTTCATTTTTGACATTTAGCATTGTGACATTTGTCATTTGACACCTTAGACATTTGCCATCTTGAAATTTGTCATTTTTGACACTTTTCCTTTTTGACATTTAGCATTGTGACATTTGTCATTTGACATCTTGGACATTTGCCATCTTGAAATTTGTCATTTTTGACATTTTTCATGGTGACACTTATCATTTTTGACATTTAGCATTGTGACATTTGTCAGTTTTGACATTTGCCATATTGAAATTTGTCATTTTTGACATTTTTCATGGTGACACTTTTCATTTTTGACATTTAGCATTGTGACATTTGTCATTTGACATCTTTGACATTTGCCATCTTGACATTTGTCATTTTTACATTTTTCATGGTGACACTTTTCATTTTTGACATTTAGCATTGTGACATTTGTCATTTGACATCTTTGACATTTGCCATCTTGAAATTTGTCATTTTTGACATTTTTCATGGTGACACTTTTCATTTTTGACATTTAGCATTGTGACATTTGTCATTTGACATCTTTGACATTTGCCATCTTGAAATTTGTCATTTTTGACATTTTTCATAGTGACACTTTTCATTTTTGACATTTAGCATTGTGACATTTGTCATTTGACATTTGTCATCTTGAAATATGTTATTTTTGACATTTTTCATGGTGACACTTTTCATTTTTGACATTTAGCATTGTAACATTTGTCATTTGACATCTCTGACATTTGCCATCTTAAAATTTGTCATTTTTGACATTTTTCATGGTGACACTTTTCATTTTTGACATTTAGCATTGTGACATTTGTTATTTGACATCTTTGACATTTGCCATCTTGAAATTTGTCATTTTTGACATTTTTTATGGTGACACTTATCATTTTTGACATTTAGCATTGTGACATTTGTCAGTTTTGACATTTCCCATCTTGAAATTTTTTCATTTTTGACATTTTATGGTGACACTTTTCATTTTTGACATTTAGCATTGTGACATTTGTCATTTGACATCTTTGACATTTGCCATCTTAAAATTTGTTATTTTTGACATTTTTCATGGTGACACTTTTCATTTTTGACATTTAGCATTGTGACATTTGTCATTTGACATCTTTGACATTTGCCATCTTGAAATTTGTCATTTTTGACATTTTTCATGGTGACACTTTTCATTTTTGACATTTAGCATTGTGACATTTGTCATTTGACATCTTTGACATTTGCCATCTTGAAATTTGTCATTTTTGACATTTTTCATGGTGACACTTATCATTTTTGACATTTAGCATTGTGACATTTGTCAGTTTTGACATTTGCCATCTTGAAATTTGTCATTTTTGACATTTTTCATGGTGACACTTTTCATTTTTGACATTTAGCATTGTGACATTTGTCATTTGACATCTTTAACATTTGCCATCTTAAAATTTGTTATTTTTGACATTTTTCACGGTGACACTTTTCATTTTTGACATTTAGCATTGTGACATTTGTCATTTGACATCTTTGACATTTGCCATCTTGAAATTTGTCATTTTTGACATTTTTCATGGTGACACTTTTCATTTTTGACATTTAGCATTGTGACATTTGTCATTTGACATCTTGGACATTTGCCATCTTGAAATTTGTTATTTTTGACATTTTTCATGGTGACACTTTTCATTTTTGACATTTAGCATTGTGACATTTGTCATTTGACAGCTTTGACATTTGCCATCCTGAAATTTGTCATTTTTGACATTTTTCATGGTGACACTTTTCATTTTTGACATTTAGCATTGTGACATTTGTCATTTGACATCTTTGACATTTGCCATCTTGAAATTTGTCAATTTTGACATTTAGCATTGTGACATTTGTCATTTGACATCTTTGATATTTGCCATCTTGAAATTTGTCATTTTTGACATTTTTCATGGTGACACTTTTCATTTTTGACATTTAGCATTGTGACATTTGTCATTTGACATCTTTGACATTTGCCATCTTGAAATTTGTCATTTTTGACATTTTTCATGGTGACACTTTTCATTTTTGACATTTAGCATTGTGACATTTGTCATATTCGACATCTTTGACATTTGCCATCTTGAAATTTGTTATTTTTGACATTTTTCATGGTGACACTTTTCATTTTTGACATTTAGCATTGTGACATTTGTCATTTGACATCTTTGACATTTGCCATCTTGAAATTTGTCATTATTGACATTTTTCATGGGGACACTTTTCATTTTTGACATTTAGCATTGTGACATTTGTCATTTGACATCTTTGACATTTGCCATCTTAAAATTTGTCATTTTTGACATTTTTCATGGTGACACTTTTCATTTTTGACATTTAGCATTGTGACATTTGTCATTTGACATCTTTGACATTTGCCATCTTGAAATTTGTCATTTTTGACATTTTTCACGGTGACACTTTTCATTTTTGACATTTAGCATTGTGACATTTGTCATTTGACACCTTAGACATTTGCCATCTTGAAATTTGTCATTTTTGACACTTTTCATTTTTGACATTTAGCATTGTGACATTTGTCATTTGACATCTTTGACATTTGCCATCTTGAAATTTGTCATTTTTGACATTTTTCATGGTGACACTTTTCATTTTTGACATTTAGCATTGTGACATTTGTCATTTGACATCTTGGACATTTGCCATCTTGAAATTTGTCATTTTTGACATTTTTCATGGTGACACTTATCATTTTTAACATTTAGCATTGTGACATTTGTCAGTTTTGACATTTGCCATATTGAAATTTGTCATTTTTGACATTTTTCATGGTGACACTTTTCATTTTTGACATTTAGCATTGTGACATTTGTCATTTGACATCTTTGACATTTGCCATCTTGAAATTTGTCATTTTTACATTTTTCATGGTGACACTTTTCATTTTTGACATTTAGCATTGTGACATTTGTCATTTGACATCTTTGACATTTGCCATCTTGAAATTTGTCATTTTTGACATTTTTCACGGTGACACTTTTCATTTTTGACATTTAGCATTGTGACATTTGTCATTTGACACCTTAGACATTTGCCATCTTGAAATTTGTCATTTTTGACACTTTTCATTTTTGACATTTAGCATTGTGACATTTGTCATTTGACATCTTTGACATTTGCCATCTTGAAATTTGTCATTTTTGACATTTTTCATGGTGACACTTTTCATTTTTGACATTTAGCATTGTGACATTTGTCATTTGACATCTTTGACATTTGCCATCTTGAAATTTGTCATTATTGACATTTTTTATGGGGACACTTTTCATTTTTGACATTTAGCATTGTGACATTTGTCATTTGACATCTTTGACATTTGCCATCTTAAAATTTGTCATTTTTGACATTTTTCATGGTGACACTTTTCATTTTTGACATTTAGCATTGTGACATTTGTCATTTGACATCTTTGACATTTGCCATCTTGAAATTTGTCATTTTTGACATTTTTCACGGTGACACTTTTCATTTTTGACATTTAGCATTGTGACATTTGTCATTTGACACCTTAGACATTTGCCATCTTGAAATTTGTCATTTTTGACACTTTTCATTTTTGACATTTAGCATTGTGACATTTGTCATTTGACATCTTTGACATTTGCCATCTTGAAATTTGTCATTTTTGACATTTTTCATGGTGACACTTTTCATTTTTGACATTTAGCATTGTGACATTTGTCATTTGACATCTTGGACATTTGCCATCTTAAAATTTGTCATTTTTGACATTTTTCATGGTGACACTTATCATTTTTGACATTTAGCATTGTGACATTTGTCAGTTTTGACATTTGCCATATTGAAATTTGTCATTTTTGACATTTTTCATGGTGACACTTTTCATTTTTGACATTTAGCATTGTGACATTTGTCATTTGACATCTTTGACATTTGCCATCTTGAAATTTGTCATTTTTACATTTTTCATGGTGACACTTTTCATTTTTGACATTTAGCATTGTGACATTTGTCATTTGACATCTTTGACATTTGCCATCTTGAAATTTGTCATTTTTGACATTTTTCACGGTGACACTTTTCATTTTTGACATTTAGCATTGTGACATTTGTCATTTGACACCTTAGACATTTGCCATCTTGAAATTTGTCATTTTTGACACTTTTCATTTTTGACATTTAGCATTGTGACATTTGTCATTTGACATCTTTGACATTTGCCATCTTGAAATTTGTCATTTTTGACATTTTTCATGGTGACACTTTTCATTTTTGACATTTAGCATTGTGACATTTGTCATTTGACATCTTGGACATTTGCCATCTTGAAATTTGTCATTTTTGACATTTTTCATGGTGACACTTATCATTTTTGACATTTAGCATTGTGACATTTGTCAGTTTTGACATTTGCCATATTGAAATTTGTCATTTTTGACATTTTTCATGGTGACATTTTTCATTTTTGACATTTAGCATTGTGACATTTGTCATTTGACATCTTTGACATTTGCCATCTTGAAATTTGTCATTTTTACATTTTTCATGGTGACACTTTTCATTTTTGACATTTAGCATTGTGACATTTGTCATTTGACATCTTTGACATTTGCCATCTTGAAATTTGTCATTTTTGACATTTTTCATGGTGACACTTTTCATTTTTGACATTTAGCATTGTGACATTTGTCATTTGACATCTTTGACATTTGCCATCTTGAAATTTGTAATTTTTGACATTTTTCATAGTGACATTTTTCATTTTTGACATTTAGCATTGTGACATTTGTCATTTGACATCTTTGACATTTGCCATCTTGAAATTTGTCATTTTTACATTTTTCATGGTGACACTTTTCATTTTTGACATTTAGCATTGTGACATTTGTCATTTGACATCTCTGACATTTGCCATCTTAAAATTTGTCATTTTTGACATTTTTCATGGTGACACTTTTCATTTTTGACATTTAGCATTGTGACATTTGTTATTTGACATCTTTGACATTTGCCATCTTGAAATTTGTCATTTTTGACATTTTTTATGGTGACACTTATCATTTTTGACATTTAGCATTGTGACATTTGTCAGTTTTGACATTTCCCATCTTGAAATTTTTTCATTTTTGACATTTTTCATGGTGACACCTTTCATTTCTGACATTTAGCATTGTGACATTTGTCATTTGACATCTTTGACATTTGCCATCTTAAAATTTGTTATTTTTGACATTTTTCATGGTGACACTTTTCATTTTTGACATTTAGCATTGTGACATTTGTCATTTGACATCTTTGACATTTGCCATCTTGAAATTTGTCATTTTTGACATTTTTCATGGTGACACTTTTCATTTTTGACATTTAGCATTGTGACATTTGTCATTTGACATCTTTGACATTTGCCATCTTGAAATTTGTCATTTTTGACATTTTTCATGGTGACACTTATCATTTTTGACATTTAGCATTGTGACATTTGTCAGTTTTGACATTTGCCATCTTGAAATTTGTCATTTTTGACATTTTTCATGGTGACACTTTTCATTTTTGACATTTAGCATTGTGACATTTGTCATTTGACATCTTTGACATTTGCCATCTCAAAATTTGTTATTTTTGACATTTTTCACGGTGACACTTTTCATTTTTGACATTTAGCATTGTGACATTTGTCATTTGACATCTTTGACATTTGCCATCTTGAAATTTGTCATTTTTGACATTTTTTATGGTAACACTTTTCATTTTTGACATTTAGCATTGTGACATTTGTCATTTGACATCTTTGACATTTGCCATCTTGAAATTTGTTATTTTTGACATTTTTTATGGTGACACTTTTCATTTTTGACATTTAGCATTGTGACATTTGTCATTTGACATCTTTGACATTTGCCATCTTGAAATTTGTCATTTTTGACATTTTTCATGGTGACACTTTTCATTTTTGACATTTAGCATTGTGACATTTGTCATTTGACATCTTTGACATTTGCCATCTTGAAATTTGTCATTTTTGATATTTAGCATTGTGACATTTGTCATTTGACATCTTTGATATTTGCCATCTTGAAATTTGTCATTTTTGACATTTTTCATGGTGACACTTTTCATTTTTGACATTTACCATTGTGACATTTGTCATTTGACATCTTTGACATTTGCCATCTTGAAATTTGTCATTTTTGACATTTTTCATGGTGACACTTTTCATTTTTGACATTTAGCATTGTGACATTTGTCATATTCGACATCTTTGACATTTGCCATCTTGAAATTTGTTATTTTTGACATTTTTCATGGTGACACTTTTCATTTTTGACATTTAGCATTGTGACATTTGTCATTTGACATCTTTGACATTTGCCATCTTGAAATTTGTTATTTTTGACATTTTTCATGGTGACACTTTTCATTTTTGACATTTAGCATTGTGACATTTGTCATTTGACATCTTTGACATTCGCCATCTTGAAATTTGTCATTTTTGACATTTTTCATGGTGACACTTTTCATTTTTGACATTTAGCATTGTGACATTTGTCATTTGACATCTTTGACATTTGCCATCTTGAAATTTGTCATTTTTGACATTTTTTATGGTGACACTTATCATTTTTGACATTTAGCATTGTGACATTTGTCAGTTTTGACATTTGCCATTTTGAAATTTTTCATTTTTGACATTTTTCATGGTGACACCTTTCATTTTTGACATTTAGCATTGTGACATTTGTCATTTGACATCTTTGACATTTGCCATCTTAAAATTTGTTATTTTTGACATTTTTCATGGTGACACTTTTCATTTTTGACATTTAACATTGTGACATTTGTCATTTGACATCTTTGACATTTGCCATCTTGAAATTTGTCATTTTTGACATTTTTCATGGTGACACTTTTCATTTTTGACATTTAGCATTGTGACATTTGTCATTTGACATCTTTGACATTTGCCATCTTGAAATTTGTCATTTTTGACATTTTTCATGGTGACACTTTTCATTTTTGACATTTAGCATTGTGGCATTTGTCATTTGACATCTTTGACATTTGCCATCTTGAAATTTGTCATTTTTGACATTTAGCATTGTGACATTTGTCATTTGACATCTTTGACATTTGCCATCTTGAAATTTGTCATTTTTGACATTTTTCATGGTGACACTTTTCATTTTTGATATTTAGCATTGTGACATTTGTCATTTAACATCTTTGACATTTGCCATCTTGAAATTTGTCATTTTTGACATTTTTCATGGTGACACTTTTCATTTTTGACATTTAGCATTGTGACATTTGTCATATTCGACATCTTTGACATTTGCCATCTTGAAATTTGTCATTTTTGACATTTTTCATGGTGACACTTTTCATTTTTGACATTTGTCATTTGACATCTTTGATATTTGCCATCTTGAAATTTGTCATTATTGACATTTTTCATGGATTCACTTTTCATTTTTGACATTTAGCATTGTGACATTTGTCATTTGACATCTTTGAAATTTGCCATCTTGAAATTTGTCATTTTTGACATTTTTCACGGTGACACTTTTCATTTTTGACATTTAGCATTGTGACATTTGTCATTTGACATCTTTGACATTTGCCATCTTGAAATTTGTCATTTTTGACATTTTTCATGGTGACACTTTTCATTTTTGACATTTAGCATTGTGACATTTGTCATTTGACATCTTGGACATTTGCCATCTTGAAATTTGTTATTTTTGACATTTTTCATGGTGACACTTTTCATTTTTGACATTTAGCATTGTGACATTTGTCATTTGACAGCTTTGACATTTGCCATCCTGAAATTTGTCATTTTTGACATTTTTCATGGTGACACTTTTCATTTTTGACATTTAGCATTGTGACATTTGTCATTTGACATCTTTGACATTTGCCATCTTGAAATTTGTCAATTTTGACATTTAGCATTGTGACATTTGTCATTTGACATCTTTGATATTTGCCATCTTGAAATTTGTCATTTTTGACATTTTTCATGGTGACACTTTTCATTTTTGACATTTAGCATTGTGACATTTGTCATTTGACATCTTTGACATTTGCCATCTTGAAATTTGTCATTTTTGACATTTTTCATGGTGACACTTTTCATTTTTGACATTTAGCATTGTGACATTTGTCATATTCGACATCTTTGACATTTGCCATCTTGAAATTTGTTATTTTTGACATTTTTCATGGTGACACTTTTCATTTTTGACATTTAGCATTGTGACATTTGTCATTTGACATCTTTGACATTTGCCATCTTGAAATTTGTCATTATTGACATTTTTCATGGGGACACTTTTCATTTTTGACATTTAGCATTGTGACATTTGTCATTTGACATCTTTGACATTTGCCATCTTAAAATTTGTCATTTTTGACATTTTTCATGGTGACACTTTTCATTTTTGACATTTAGCATTGTGACATTTGTCATTTGACATCTTTGACATTTGCCATCTTGAAATTTGTCATTTTTGACATTTTTCACGGTGACACTTTTCATTTTTGACATTTAGCATTGTGACATTTGTCATTTGACACCTTAGACATTTGCCATCTTGAAATTTGTCATTTTTGACACTTTTCATTTTTGACATTTAGCATTGTGACATTTGTCATTTGACATCTTTGACATTTGCCATCTTGAAATTTGTCATTTTTGACATTTTTCATGGTGACACTTTTCATTTTTGACATTTAGCATTGTGACATTTGTCATTTGACATCTTGGACATTTGCCATCTTGAAATTTGTCATTTTTGACATTTTTCATGGTGACACTTATCATTTTTAACATTTAGCATTGTGACATTTGTCAGTTTTGACATTTGCCATATTGAAATTTGTCATTTTTGACATTTTTCATGGTGACACTTTTCATTTTTGACATTTAGCATTGTGACATTTGTCATTTGACATCTTTGACATTTGCCATCTTGAAATTTGTCATTTTTACATTTTTCATGGTGACACTTTTCATTTTTGATATTTAGCATTGTGACATTCGTCATTTGACATCTTTGACATTTGCCATCTTGAAATTTGTCATTTTTGACATTTTTCACGGTGACACTTTTCATTTTTGACATTTAGCATTGTGACATTTGTCATTTGACACCTTAGACATTTGCCATCTTGAAATTTGTCATTTTTGACACTTTTCATTTTTGACATTTAGCATTGTGACATTTGTCATTTGACATCTTTGACATTTGCCATCTTGAAATTTGTCATTTTTGACATTTTTCATGGTGACACTTTTCATTTTTGACATTTAGCATTGTGACATTTGTCATTTGACATCTTTGACATTTGCCATCTTGAAATTTGTCATTATTGACATTTTTTATGGGGACACTTTTCATTTTTGACATTTAGCATTGTGACATTTGTCATTTGACATCTTTGACATTTGCCATCTTAAAATTTGTCATTTTTGACATTTTTCATGGTGACACTTTTCATTTTTGACATTTAGCATTGTGACATTTGTCATTTGACATCTTTGACATTTGCCATCTTGAAATTTGTCATTTTTGACATTTTTCACGGTGACACTTTTCATTTTTGACATTTAGCATTGTGACATTTGTCATTTGACACCTTAGACATTTGCCATCTTGAAATTTGTCATTTTTGACACTTTTCATTTTTGACATTTAGCATTGTGACATTTGTCATTTGACATCTTTGACATTTGCCATCTTGAAATTTGTCATTTTTGACATTTTTCATGGTGACACTTTTCATTTTTGACATTTAGCATTGTGACATTTGTCATTTGACATCTTGGACATTTGCCATCTTAAAATTTGTCATTTTTGACATTTTTCATGGTGACACTTATCATTTTTGACATTTAGCATTGTGACATTTGTCAGTTTTGACATTTGCCATATTGAAATTTGTCATTTTTGACATTTTTCATGGTGACACTTTTCATTTTTGACATTTAGCATTGTGACATTTGTCATTTGACATCTTTGACATTTGCCATCTTGAAATTTGTCATTTTTACATTTTTCATGGTGACACTTTTCATTTTTGACATTTAGCATTGTGACATTTGTCATTTGACATCTTTGACATTTGCCATCTTGAAATTTGTCATTTTTGACATTTTTCACGGTGACACTTTTCATTTTTGACATTTAGCATTGTGACATTTGTCATTTGACACCTTAGACATTTGCCATCTTGAAATTTGTCATTTTTGACACTTTTCATTTTTGACATTTAGCATTGTGACATTTGTCATTTGACATCTTTGACATTTGCCATCTTGAAATTTGTCATTTTTGACATTTTTCATGGTGACACTTTTCATTTTTGACATTTAGCATTGTGACATTTGTCATTTGACATCTTGGACATTTGCCATCTTGAAATTTGTCATTTTTGACATTTTTCATGGTGACACTTATCATTTTTGACATTTAGCATTGTGACATTTGTCAGTTTTGACATTTGCCATATTGAAATTTGTCATTTTTGACATTTTTCATGGTGACATTTTTCATTTTTGACATTTAGCATTGTGACATTTGTCATTTGACATCTTTGACATTTGCCATCTTGAAATTTGTCATTTTTACATTTTTCATGGTGACACTTTTCATTTTTGACATTTAGCATTGTGACATTTGTCATTTGACATCTTTGACATTTGCCATCTTGAAATTTGTCATTTTTGACATTTTTCATGGTGACACTTTTCATTTTTGACATTTAGCATTGTGACATTTGTCATTTGACATCTTTGACATTTGCCATCTTGAAATTTGTAATTTTTGACATTTTTCATAGTGACATTTTTCATTTTTGACATTTAGCATTGTGACATTTGTCATTTGACATCTTTGACATTTGCCATCTTGAAATTTGTCATTTTTACATTTTTCATGGTGACACTTTTCATTTTTGACATTTAGCATTGTGACATTTGTCATTTGACATCTCTGACATTTGCCATCTTAAAATTTGTCATTTTTGACATTTTTCATGGTGACACTTTTCATTTTTGACATTTAGCATTGTGACATTTGTTATTTGACATCTTTGACATTTGCCATCTTGAAATTTGTCATTTTTGACATTTTTTATGGTGACACTTATCATTTTTGACATTTAGCATTGTGACATTTGTCAGTTTTGACATTTCCCATCTTGAAATTTTTTCATTTTTGACATTTTTCATGGTGACACCTTTCATTTCTGACATTTAGCATTGTGACATTTGTCATTTGACATCTTTGACATTTGCCATCTTAAAATTTGTTATTTTTGACATTTTTCATGGTGACACTTTTCATTTTTGACATTTAGCATTGTGACATTTGTCATTTGACATCTTTGACATTTGCCATCTTGAAATTTGTCATTTTTGACATTTTTCATGGTGACACTTTTCATTTTTGACATTTAGCATTGTGACATTTGTCATTTGACATCTTTGACATTTGCCATCTTGAAATTTGTCATTTTTGACATTTTTCATGGTGACACTTATCATTTTTGACATTTAGCATTGTGACATTTGTCAGTTTTGACATTTGCCATCTTGAAATTTGTCATTTTTGACATTTTTCATGGTGACACTTTTCATTTTTGACATTTAGCATTGTGACATTTGTCATTTGACATCTTTGACATTTGCCATCTCAAAATTTGTTATTTTTGACATTTTTCACGGTGACACTTTTCATTTTTGACATTTAGCATTGTGACATTTGTCATTTGACATCTTTGACATTTGCCATCTTGAAATTTGTCATTTTTGACATTTTTTATGGTAACACTTTTCATTTTTGACATTTAGCATTGTGACATTTGTCATTTGACATCTTTGACATTTGCCATCTTGAAATTTGTTATTTTTGACATTTTTTATGGTGACACTTTTCATTTTTGACATTTAGCATTGTGACATTTGTCATTTGACATCTTTGACATTTGCCATCTTGAAATTTGTCATTTTTGACATTTTTCATGGTGACACTTTTCATTTTTGACATTTAGCATTGTGACATTTGTCATTTGACATCTTTGACATTTGCCATCTTGAAATTTGTCATTTTTGATATTTAGCATTGTGACATTTGTCATTTGACATCTTTGATATTTGCCATCTTGAAATTTGTCATTTTTGACATTTTTCATGGTGACACTTTTCATTTTTGACATTTACCATTGTGACATTTGTCATTTGACATCTTTGACATTTGCCATCTTGAAATTTGTCATTTTTGACATTTTTCATGGTGACACTTTTCATTTTTGACATTTAGCATTGTGACATTTGTCATATTCGACATCTTTGACATTTGCCATCTTGAAATTTGTTATTTTTGACATTTTTCATGGTGACACTTTTCATTTTTGACATTTAGCATTGTGACATTTGTCATTTGACATCTTTGACATTTGCCATCTTGAAATTTGTTATTTTTGACATTTTTCATGGTGACACTTTTCATTTTTGACATTTAGCATTGTGACATTTGTCATTTGACATCTTTGACATTCGCCATCTTGAAATTTGTCATTTTTGACATTTTTCATGGTGACACTTTTCATTTTTGACATTTAGCATTGTGACATTTGTCATTTGACATCTTTGACATTTGCCATCTTGAAATTTGTCATTTTTGACATTTTTTATGGTGACACTTATCATTTTTGACATTTAGCATTGTGACATTTGTCAGTTTTGACATTTGCCATTTTGAAATTTTTCATTTTTGACATTTTTCATGGTGACACCTTTCATTTTTGACATTTAGCATTGTGACATTTGTCATTTGACATCTTTGACATTTGCCATCTTAAAATTTGTTATTTTTGACATTTTTCATGGTGACACTTTTCATTTTTGACATTTAACATTGTGACATTTGTCATTTGACATCTTTGACATTTGCCATCTTGAAATTTGTCATTTTTGACATTTTTCATGGTGACACTTTTCATTTTTGACATTTAGCATTGTGACATTTGTCATTTGACATCTTTGACATTTGCCATCTTGAAATTTGTCATTTTTGACATTTTTCATGGTGACACTTTTCATTTTTGACATTTAGCATTGTGGCATTTGTCATTTGACATCTTTGACATTTGCCATCTTGAAATTTGTCATTTTTGACATTTAGCATTGTGACATTTGTCATTTGACATCTTTGACATTTGCCATCTTGAAATTTGTCATTTTTGACATTTTTCATGGTGACACTTTTCATTTTTGATATTTAGCATTGTGACATTTGTCATTTAACATCTTTGACATTTGCCATCTTGAAATTTGTCATTTTTGACATTTTTCATGGTGACACTTTTCATTTTTGACATTTAGCATTGTGACATTTGTCATATTCGACATCTTTGACATTTGCCATCTTGAAATTTGTCATTTTTGACATTTTTCATGGTGACACTTTTCATTTTTGACATTTGTCATTTGACATCTTTGATATTTGCCATCTTGAAATTTGTCATTATTGACATTTTTCATGGATTCACTTTTCATTTTTGACATTTAGCATTGTGACATTTGTCATTTGACATCTTTGAAATTTGCCATCTTGAAATTTGTCATTTTTGACATTTTTCACAGTGACACTTTTCATTTTTAACATTTAGCATTGTGACATTTGTCATTTGACATCTTAGACATTTGCCATCTTGAAATTTGTCATTTTTGACACTTTTCATTTTTGACATTTAGCATTGTGACATTTGTCATTTGACATCTTTGACATTTGCCATCTTGAAATTTTTCATTTTTGACATTTAGCATTGTGACATTTGTCATTTGACATCTTGGACATTTGCCATCTTGAAATTTGTCATTTTTGACATTTTTCATGGTTACACTTATCATTTTTGACATTTAGGATTGTGACATTTGTCAGTTTTGACATTTGCCATCTTGAAATTTGTCATTTTTGACATTTTTCATGGTGACACTTTTCATTTTTGACATTTGGCATTGTGACATTTGTCATTTGACATCTTTGACATTTGCCATCTTGAAATTTGTCATTTTTGACATTTTTCATGGTGACACTTTTTATTTTTGACATTTAGCATTGTGATATTTGTCATTTGACATCTTTGACATTTGCCATCTTGAAATTTGTCATTTTTGACATTTTTCATGGTGACACTTTTCATTTTTGACATTTAGCATTGTGACATTTGTCATTTGACATATTTGACATTTGCCATCTTGAAATTTGTCATTTTTGACATTTTTCATGGTGACACTTTTCATTTTTGACATTTAGCATTGTGACATTTGTCATTTGACATCTTTGATATTTGCCATCTTGAAATTTGTTATTTTTGACATTTTTCAATGTGACACTTTTCATTTTTGACATTTAGCATTGTGACATTTGTCATTTGACATCTCTGACATTTGCCATCTTGAAATTTGTTATTTTTGACATTTTTCATGGTGACACTTTTCATTTTTGACATTTAGCATTGTGACATTTGTCATTTGACATCTTTGACATTTGCCATCTTGAAATTTGTCATTTTTGACATTTAGCATTGTGACATTTGTCATTTGACATCTTTGACATTTGCCATCTTGAAATTTGTCATTTTTGACATTTTTCATGGTGACACTTTTCATTTTTGACATTTAGCATTGTGACATTTGTCATTTGACATCTTTGACATTTGCCATCTTGAAATTTGTCATTTTTACATTTTTCATGGTGACACTTTTCATTTTTGACATTTAGCATTGTGACATTTGTCATTTGACATCTTTGACATTTGCCATCTTGAAATTTGTCATTTTTGACATTTTTCACGGTGACACTTTTCATTTTTGACATTTAGCATTGTGACATTTGTCATTTGACACCTTAGACATTTGCCATCTTGAAATTTGTCATTTTTGACACTTTTCATTTTTGACATTTAGCATTGTGACATTTGTCATTTGACATCTTTGACATTTGCCATCTTGAAATTTGTCATTTTTGACATTTTTCATGGTGACACTTTTCATTTTTGACATTTAGCATTGTGACATTTGTCATTTGACATCTTTGACATTTGCCATCTTGAAATTTGTCATTATTGACATTTTTTATGGGGACACTTTTCATTTTTGACATTTAGCATTGTGACATTTGTCATTTGACATCTTTGACATTTGCCATCTTAAAATTTGTCATTTTTGACATTTTTCATGGTGACACTTTTCATTTTTGACATTTAGCATTGTGACATTTGTCATTTGACATCTTTGACATTTGCCATCTTGAAATTTGTCATTTTTGACATTTTTCACGGTGACACTTTTCATTTTTGACATTTAGCATTGTGACATTTGTCATTTGACACCTTAGACATTTGCCATCTTGAAATTTGTCATTTTTGACACTTTTCATTTTTGACATTTAGCATTGTGACATTTGTCATTTGACATCTTTGACATTTGCCATCTTGAAATTTGTCATTTTTGACATTTTTCATGGTGACACTTTTCATTTTTGACATTTAGCATTGTGACATTTGTCATTTGACATCTTGGACATTTGCCATCTTGAAATTTGTCATTTTTGACATTTTTCATGGTGACACTTATCATTTTTGACATTTAGCATTGTGACATTTGTCAGTTTTGACATTTGCCATATTGAAATTTGTCATTTTTGACATTTTTCATGGTGACACTTTTCATTTTTGACATTTAGCATTGTGACATTTGTCATTTGACATCTTTGACATTTGCCATCTTGAAATTTGTCATTTTTACATTTTTCATGGTGACACTTTTCATTTTTGACATTTAGCATTGTGACATTTGTCATTTGACATCTTTGACATTTGCCATCTTGAAATTTGTCATTTTTGACATTTTTCACGGTGACACTTTTCATTTTTGACATTTAGCATTGTGACATTTGTCATTTGACACCTTAGACATTTGCCATCTTGAAATTTGTCATTTTTGACACTTTTCATTTTTGACATTTAGCATTGTGACATTTGTCATTTGACATCTTTGACATTTGCCATCTTGAAATTTGTCATTTTTGACATTTTTCATGGTGACACTTTTCATTTTTGACATTTAGCATTGTGACATTTGTCATTTGACATCTTGGACATTTGCCATCTTGAAATTTGTCATTTTTGACATTTTTCATGGTGACACTTATCATTTTTGACATTTAGCATTGTGACATTTGTCAGTTTTGACATTTGCCATATTGAAATTTGTCATTTTTGACATTTTTCATGGTGACATTTTTCATTTTTGACATTTAGCATTGTGACATTTGTCATTTGACATCTTTGACATTTGCCATCTTGAAATTTGTCATTTTTACATTTTTCATGGTGACACTTTTCATTTTTGACATTTAGCATTGTGACATTTGTCATTTGACATCTTTGACATTTGCCATCTTGAAATTTGTCATTTTTGACATTTTTCATGGTGACACTTTTCATTTTTGACATTTAGCATTGTGACATTTGTCATTTGACATCTTTGACATTTGCCATCTTGAAATTTGTAATTTTTGACATTTTTCATAGTGACATTTTTCATTTTTGACATTTAGCATTGTGACATTTGTCATTTGACATCTTTGACATTTGCCATCTTGAAATTTGTCATTTTTACATTTTTCATGGTGACACTTTTCATTTTTGACATTTAGCATTGTGACATTTGTCATTTGACATCTCTGACATTTGCCATCTTAAAATTTGTCATTTTTGACATTTTTCATGGTGACACTTTTCATTTTTGACATTTAGCATTGTGACATTTGTTATTTGACATCTTTGACATTTGCCATCTTGAAATTTGTCATTTTTGACATTTTTTATGGTGACACTTATCATTTTTGACATTTAGCATTGTGACATTTGTCAGTTTTGACATTTCCCATCTTGAAATTTTTTCATTTTTGACATTTTTCATGGTGACACCTTTCATTTCTGACATTTAGCATTGTGACATTTGTCATTTGACATCTTTGACATTTGCCATCTTAAAATTTGTTATTTTTGACATTTTTCATGGTGACACTTTTCATTTTTGACATTTAGCATTGTGACATTTGTCATTTGACATCTTTGACATTTGCCATCTTGAAATTTGTCATTTTTGACATTTTTCATGGTGACACTTTTCATTTTTGACATTTAGCATTGTGACATTTGTCATTTGACATCTTTGACATTTGCCATCTTGAAATTTGTCATTTTTGACATTTTTCATGGTGACACTTATCATTTTTGACATTTAGCATTGTGACATTTGTCAGTTTTGACATTTGCCATCTTGAAATTTGTCATTTTTGACATTTTTCATGGTGACACTTTTCATTTTTGACATTTAGCATTGTGACATTTGTCATTTGACATCTTTGACATTTGCCATCTCAAAATTTGTTATTTTTGACATTTTTCACGGTGACACTTTTCATTTTTGACATTTAGCATTGTGACATTTGTCATTTGACATCTTTGACATTTGCCATCTTGAAATTTGTCATTTTTGACATTTTTTATGGTAACACTTTTCATTTTTGACATTTAGCATTGTGACATTTGTCATTTGACATCTTTGACATTTGCCATCTTGAAATTTGTTATTTTTGACATTTTTTATGGTGACACTTTTCATTTTTGACATTTAGCATTGTGACATTTGTCATTTGACATCTTTGACATTTGCCATCTTGAAATTTGTCATTTTTGACATTTTTCATGGTGACACTTTTCATTTTTGACATTTAGCATTGTGACATTTGTCATTTGACATCTTTGACATTTGCCATCTTGAAATTTGTCATTTTTGATATTTAGCATTGTGACATTTGTCATTTGACATCTTTGATATTTGCCATCTTGAAATTTGTCATTTTTGACATTTTTCATGGTGACACTTTTCATTTTTGACATTTAGCATTGTGACATTTGTCATTTGACATCTTTGACATTTGCCATCTTGAAATTTGTCATTTTTGACATTTTTCATGGTGACACTTTTCATTTTTGACATTTAGCATTGTGACATTTGTCATATTCGACATCTTTGACATTTGCCATCTTGAAATTTGTTATTTTTGACATTTTTCATGGTGACACTTTTCATTTTTGACATTTAGCATTGTGACATTTGTCATTTGACATCTTTGACATTTGCCATCTTGAAATTTGTTATTTTTGACATTTTTCATGGTGACACCTTTCATTTCTGACATTTAGCATTGTGACATTTGTCATTTGACATCTTTGACATTTGCCATCTTAAAATTTGTTATTTTTGACATTTTTCATGGTGACACTTTTCATTTTTGACATTTAGCATTGTGACATTTGTCATTTGACATCTTTGACATTTGCCATCTTGAAATTTGTCATTTTTGACATTTTTCATGGTGACACTTTTCATTTTTGACATTTAGCATTGTGACATTTGTCATTTGACATCTTTGACATTTGCCATCTTGAAATTTGTCATTTTTGACATTTTTCATGGTGACACTTATCATTTTTGACATTTAGCATTGTGACATTTGTCAGTTTTGACATTTGCCATCTTGAAATTTGTCATTTTTGACATTTTTCATGGTGACACTTTTCATTTTTGACATTTAGCATTGTGACATTTGTCATTTGACATCTTTGACATTTGCCATCTCAAAATTTGTTATTTTTGACATTTTTCACGGTGACACTTTTCATTTTTGACATTTAGCATTGTGACATTTGTCATTTGACATCTTTGACATTTGCCATCTTGAAATTTGTCATTTTTGACATTTTTTATGGTAACACTTTTCATTTTTGACATTTAGCATTGTGACATTTGTCATTTGACATCTTTGACATTTGCCATCTTGAAATTTGTTATTTTTGACATTTTTTATGGTGACACTTTTCATTTTTGACATTTAGCATTGTGACATTTGTCATTTGACATCTTTGACATTTGCCATCTTGAAATTTGTCATTTTTGACATTTTTCATGGTGACACTTTTCATTTTTGACATTTAGCATTGTGACATTTGTCATTTGACATCTTTGACATTTGCCATCTTGAAATTTGTCATTTTTGATATTTAGCATTGTGACATTTGTCATTTGACATCTTTGATATTTGCCATCTTGAAATTTGTCATTTTTGACATTTTTCATGGTGACACTTTTCATTTTTGACATTTAGCATTGTGACATTTGTCATTTGACATCTTTGACATTTGCCATCTTGAAATTTGTCATTTTTGACATTTTTCATGGTGACACTTTTCATTTTTGACATTTAGCATTGTGACATTTGTCATATTCGACATCTTTGACATTTGCCATCTTGAAATTTGTTATTTTTGACATTTTTCATGGTGACACTTTTCATTTTTGACATTTAGCATTGTGACATTTGTCATTTGACATCTTTGACATTTGCCATCTTGAAATTTGTTATTTTTGACATTTTTCATGGTGACACTTTTCATTTTTGACATTTAGCATTGTGACATTTGTCATTTGACATCTTTGACATTCGCCATCTTGAAATTTGTCATTTTTGACATTTTTCATGGTGACACTTTTCATTTTTAACATTTAGCATTGTGACATTTGTCATTTGACATCTTTGACATTTGCCATCTTGAAATTTGTCATTTTTGACATTTTTTATGGTGACACTTATCATTTTTGACATTTAGCATTGTGACATTTGTCAGTTTTGACATTTGCCATTTTGAAATTTTTCATTTTTGACATTTTTCATGGTGACACCTTTCATTTTTGACATTTAGCATTGTGACATTTGTCATTTGACATCTTTGACATTTGCCATCTTAAAATTTGTTATTTTTGACATTTTATGGTGACACTTTTCATTTTTGACATTTAACATTGTGACATTTGTCATTTGACATCTTTGACATTTGCCATCTTGAAATTTGTCATTTTTGACATTTTTCATGGTGACACTTTTCATTTTTGACATTTAGCATTGTGACATTTGTCATTTGACATCTTTGACATTTGCCATCTTGAAATTTGTCATTTTTGACATTTTTCATGGTGACACTTTTCATTTTTGACATTTAGCATTGTGGCATTTGTCATTTGACATCTTTGACATTTGCCATCTTGAAATTTGTCATTTTTGACATTTAGCATTGTGACATTTGTCATTTGACATCTTTGACATTTGCCATCTTGAAATTTGTCATTTTTGACATTTTTCATGGTGACACTTTTCATTTTTGATATTTAGCATTGTGACATTTGTCATTTAACATCTTTGACATTTGCCATCTTGAAATTTGTCATTTTTGACATTTTTCATGGTGACACTTTTCATTTTTGACATTTAGCATTGTGACATTTGTCATATTCGACATCTTTGACATTTGCCATCTTGAAATTTGTCATTTTTGACATTTTTCATGGTGACACTTTTCATTTTTGACATTTGTCATTTGACATCTTTGATATTTGCCATCTTGAAATTTGTCATTATTGACATTTTTCATGGGGACACTTTTCATTTTTGACATTTAGCATTGTGACATTTGTCATTTGACATCTTTGAAATTTGCCATCTTGAAATTTGTCATTTTTGACATTTTTCACAGTGACACTTTTCATTTTTAACATTTAGCATTGTGACATTTGTCATTTGACATCTTAGACATTTGCCATCTTGAAATTTGTCATTTTTGACACTTTTCATTTTTGACATTTAGCATTGTGACATTTGTCATTTGACATCTTTGACATTTGCCATCTTGAAATTTTTCATTTTTGACATTTAGCATTGTGACATTTGTCATTTGACATCTTGGACATTTGCCATCTTGAAATTTGTCATTTTTGACATTTTTCATGGTTACACTTATCATTTTTGACATTTAGGATTGTGACATTTGTCAGTTTTGACATTTGCCATCTTGAAATTTGTCATTTTTGACATTTTTCATGGTGACACTTTTCATTTTTGACATTTGGCATTGTGACATTTGTCATTTGACATCTTTGACATTTGCCATCTTGAAATTTGTCATTTTTGACATTTTTCATGGTGACACTTTTTATTTTTGACATTTAGCATTGTGATATTTGTCATTTGACATCTTTGACATTTGCCATCTTGAAATTTGTCATTTTTGACATTTTTCATGGTGACACTTTTCATTTTTGACATTTAGCATTGTGACATTTGTCATTTGACATATTTGACATTTGCCATCTTGAAATTTGTCATTTTTGACATTTTTCATGGTGACACTTTTCATTTTTGACATTTAGCATTGTGACATTTGTCATTTGACATCTTTGATATTTGCCATCTTGAAATTTGTTATTTTTGACATTTTTCAATGTGACACTTTTCATTTTTGACATTTAGCATTGTGACATTTGTCATTTGACATCTCTGACATTTGCCATCTTGAAATTTGTCATTTTTGACATTTTTCATGGTGACACTTTTCATTTTTGACATTTAGCATTGTGACATTTGTCATTTGACATCTTTGACATTTGCCATCTTGAAATTTGTCATTTTTGACATTTAGCATTGTGACATTTGTCATTTGACATCTTTGACATTTGCCATCTTGAAATTTGTCATTTTTGACATTTTTCATGGTGACACTTTTCATTTTTGACATTTAGCATTGTGACATTTGATATTTGACATCTTTGACATTTGCCATCTTGAAATTTGTCATTTTTGACATTTAGCATTGTGACATTTGTCGTTTGACATCTTTGACATTTGCCATCTTGAAATTTGTCATTTTTGACATTTAGCATTGTGACATTTGTCGTTTGACATCTTAGACATTTGCCATCTTGAAATTTGTCATTTTTGACACTTTTCATTTTTGACATTTAGCATTGTGACATTTGTCATTTGACATCTTTGACATTTGCCATCTTGAAATTTGTCATTTTTGACATTTTTCATGGTGACACTTTTCATTTTTGACATTTAGCATTGTGACATTTGTCATTTGACATCTTGGACATTTGCCATCTTGAAATTTGTCATTTTTGACATTTTTCATGGTGACACTTATCATTTTTGACATTTAGCATTGTGACATTTGTCAGTTTTGACATTTGCCATATTGAAATTTGTCATTTTTGACATTTTTCATGGTGACACTTTTCATTTTTGACATTTAGCATTGTGACATTTGTCATTTGACATCTTTGACATTTGCCATCTTGAAATTTGTCATTTTTACATTTTTCATGGTGACACTTTTCATTTTTGACATTTAGCATTGTGACATTTGTCATTTGACATCTTTGACATTTGCCATCTTGAAATTTGTCATTTTTGACATTTTTCACGGTGACACTTTTCATTTTTGACATTTAGCATTGTGACATTTGTCATTTGACACCTTAGACATTTGCCATCTTGAAATTTGTCATTTTTGACACTTTTCATTTTTGACATTTAGCATTGTGACATTTGTCATTTGACATCTTTGACATTTGCCATCTTGAAATTTGTCATTTTTGACATTTTTCATGGTGACACTTTTCATTTTTGACATTTAGCATTGTGACATTTGTCATTTGACATCTTTGACATTTGCCATCTTGAAATTTGTCATTATTGACATTTTTTATGGGGACACTTTTCATTTTTGACATTTAGCATTGTGACATTTGTCATTTGACATCTTTGACATTTGCCATCTTAAAATTTGTCATTTTTGACATTTTTCATGGTGACACTTTTCATTTTTGACATTTAGCATTGTGACATTTGTCATTTGACATCTTTGACATTTGCCATCTTGAAATTTGTCATTTTTGACATTTTTCACGGTGACACTTTTCATTTTTGACATTTAGCATTGTGACATTTGTCATTTGACACCTTAGACATTTGCCATCTTGAAATTTGTCATTTTTGACACTTTTCATTTTTGACATTTAGCATTGTGACATTTGTCATTTGACATCGTTGACATTTGCCATCTTGAAATTTGTCATTTTTGACATTTTTCATGGTGACACTTTTCATTTTTGACATTTAGCATTGTGACATTTGTCATTTGACATCTTGGACATTTGCCATCTTGAAATTTGTCATTTTTGACATTTTTCATGGTGACACTTATCATTTTTGACATTTAGCATTGTGACATTTGTCAGTTTTGACATTTGCCATATTGAAATTTGTCATTTTTGACATTTTTCATGGTGACACTTTTCATTTTTGACATTTAGCATTGTGACATTTGTCATTTGACATCTTTGACATTTGCCATCTTGAAATTTGTCATTTTTACATTTTTCATGGTGACACTTTTCATTTTTGACATTTAGCATTGTTCTTTGACATTTGCCATCTTGAAATTTGTCATTTTTGACATTTTTCACGGTGACACTTTTCATTTTTGACATTTAGCATTGTGACATTTGTCATTTGACACCTTAGACATTTGCCATCTTGAAATTTGTCATTTTTGACACTTTTCATTTTTGACATTTAGCATTGTGACATTTGTCATTTGACATCTTTGACATTTGCCATCTTGAAATTTGTCATTTTTGACATTTTTCATGGTGACACTTTTCATTTTTGACATTTAGCATTGTGACATTTGTCATTTGACATCTTGGACATTTGCCATCTTGAAATTTGTCATTTTTGACATTTTTCATGGTGACACTTATCATTTTTGACATTTAGCATTGTGACATTTGTCAGTTTTGACATTTGCCATATTGAAATTTGTCATTTTTGACATTTTTCATGGTGACATTTTTCATTTTTGACATTTAGCATTGTGACATTTGTCATTTGACATCTTTGACATTTGCCATCTTGAAATTTGTCATTTTTACATTTTTCATGGTGACACTTTTCATTTTTGACATTTAGCATTGTGACATTTGTCATTTGACATCTTTGACATTTGCCATCTTGAAATTTGTCATTTTTGACATTTTTCATGGTGACACTTTTCATTTTTGACATTTAGCATTGTGACATTTGTCATTTGACATCTTTGACATTTGCCATCTTGAAATTTGTAATTTTTGACATTTTTCATAGTGACATTTTTCATTTTTGACATTTAGCATTGTGACATTTGTCATTTGACATCTTTGACATTTGCCATCTTGAAATTTGTCATTTTTACATTTTTCATGGTGACACTTTTCATTTTTGACATTTAGCATTGTGACATTTGTCATTTGACATCTCTGACATTTGCCATCTTAAAATTTGTCATTTTTGACATTTTTCATGGTGACACTTTTCATTTTTGACATTTAGCATTGTGACATTTGTTATTTGACATCTTTGACATTTGCCATCTTGAAATTTGTCATTTTTGACATTTTTTATGGTGACACTTATCATTTTTGACATTTAGCATTGTGACATTTGTCAGTTTTGACATTTCCCATCTTGAAATTTTTTCATTTTTGACATTTTTCATGGTGACACTTTTCATTTCTGACATTTAGCATTGTGACATTTGTCATTTGACATCTTTGACATTTGCCATCTTAAAATTTGTTATTTTTGACATTTTTCATGGTGACACTTTTCATTTTTGACATTTAGCATTGTGACATTTGTCATTTGACATCTTTGACATTTGCCATCTTGAAATTTGTCATTTTTGACATTTTTCATGGTGACACTTTTCATTTTTGACATTTAGCATTGTGACATTTGTCATTTGACATCTTTGACATTTGCCATCTTGAAATTTGTCATTTTTGACATTTTTCATGGTGACACTTATCATTTTTGACATTTAGCATTGTGACATTTGTCAGTTTTGACATTTGCCATCTTGAAATTTGTCATTTTTGACATTTTTCATGGTGACACTTTTGATTTTTGACATTTAGCATTGTGACATTTGTCATTTGATATCTTTGACATTTGCCATCTCAAAATTTGTTATTTTTGACATTTTTCACGGTGACACTTTTCATTTTTGACATTTAGCATTGTGACATTTGTCATTTGACATCTTTGACATTTGCCGTCTTGAAATTTGTCATTTTTGACATTTTTTATGGTAACACTTTTCATTTTTGACATTTAGCATTGTGACATTTGTCATTTGACATCTTTGACATTTGCCATCTTGAAATTTGTTATTTTTGACATTTTTTATGGTGACACTTTTCATTTTTGACATTTAGCATTGTGACATTTGTCATTTGACATCTTTGACATTTGCCATCTTGAAATTTGTCATTTTTGACATTTTTCATGGTGACACTTTTCATTTTTGACATTTAGCATTGTGACATTTGTCATTTGACATCTTTGACATTTGCCATCTTGAAATTTGTCATTTTTGATATTTAGCATTGTGACATTTGTCATTTGACATCTTTGATATTTGCCATCTTGAAATTTGTCATTTTTGACATTTTTCATGGTGACACTTTTCATTTTTGACATTTAGCATTGTGACATTTGTCATTTGACATCTTTGACATTTGCCATCTTGAAATTTGTCATTTTTGACATTTTTCATGGTGACACTTTTCATTTTTGACATTTAGCATTGTGACATTTGTCATATTCGACATCTTTGACATTTGCCATCTTGAAATTTGTTATTTTTGACATTTTTCATGGTGACACTTTTCATTTTTGACATTTAGCATTGTGACATTTGTCATTTGACATCTTTGACATTTGCCATCTTGAAATTTGTTATTTTTGACATTTTTCATGGTGACACTTTTCATTTTTGACATTTAGCATTGTGACATTTGTCATTTGACATCTTTGACATTCGCCATCTTGAAATTTGTCATTTTTGACATTTTTCATGGTGACACTTTTCATTTTTGACATTTAGCATTGTGACATTTGTCATTTGACATCTTTGACATTTGCCATCTTGAAATTTGTCATTTTTGACATTTTTTATGGTGACACTTATCATTTTTGACATTTAGCATTGTGACATTTGTCAGTTTTGACATTTGCCATTTTGAAATTTTTCATTTTTGACATTTTTCATGGTGACACCTTTCATTTTTGACATTTAGCATTGTGACATTTGTCATTTGACATCTTTGACATTTGCCATCTTAAAATTTGTTATTTTTGACATTTTTCATGGTGACACTTTTCATTTTTGACATTTAACATTGTGACATTTGTCATTTGACATCTTTGACATTTGCCATCTTGAAATTTGTCATTTTTGACATTTTTCATGGTGACACTTTTCATTTTTGACATTTAGCATTGTGACATTTGTCATTTGACATCTTTGACATTTGCCATCTTGAAATTTGTCATTTTTGACATTTTTCATGGTGACACTTTTCATTTTTGACATTTAGCATTGTGGCATTTGTCATTTGACATCTTTGACATTTGCCATCTTGAAATTTGTCATTTTTGACATTTAGCATTGTGACATTTGTCATTTGACATCTTTGACATTTGCCATCTTGAAATTTGTCATTTTTGACATTTTTCATGGTGACACTTTTCATTTTTGATATTTAGCATTGTGACATTTGTCATTTAACATCTTTGACATTTGCCATCTTGAAATTTGTCATTTTTGACATTTTTCATGGTGACACTTTTCATTTTTGACATTTAGCATTGTGACATTTGTCATATTCGACATCTTTGACATTTGCCATCTTGAAATTTGTCATTTTTGACCTTTTTCATGGTGACACTTTTCATTTTTGACATTTGTCATTTGACATCTTTGACATTTGCCATCTTGAAATTTGTCATTATTGACATTTTTCATGGGGACACTTTTCATTTTTGACATTTAGCATTGTGACATTTGTCATTTGACATCTTTGAAATTTGCCATCTTGAAATTTGTCATTTTTGACATTTTTCACAGTGACACTTTTCATTTTTAACATTTAGCATTGTGACATTTGTCATTTGACATCTTAGACATTTGCCATCTTGAAATTTGTCATTTTTGACACTTTTCATTTTTGACATTTAGCATTGTGACATTTGTCATTTGACATCTTTGACATTTGCCATCTTGAAATTTTTCATTTTTGACATTTAGCATTGTGACATTTGTCATTTGACATCTTGGACATTTGCCATCTTGAAATTTGTCATTTTTGACATTTTTCATGGTTACACTTATCATTTTTGACATTTAGGATTGTGACATTTGTCAGTTTTGACATTTCCCATCTTGAAATTTGTCATTTTTGACATTTTTCATGGTGACACTTTTCATTTTTGACATTTGGCATTGTGACATTTGTCATTTGACATCTTTGACATTTGCCATCTTGAAATTTGTCATTTTTGACATTTTTCATGGTGACACTTTTTATTTTTGACATTTAGCATTGTGATATTTGTCATTTGACATCTTTGACATTTGCCATCTTGAAATTTGTCATTTTTGACATTTTTCATGGTGACACTTTTCATTTTTGACATTTAGCATTGTGACATTTGTCATTTGACATATTTGACATTTGCCATCTTGAAATTTGTCATTTTTGACATTTTTCATGGTGACACTTTTCATTTTTGACATTTAGCATTGTGACATTTGTCATTTGACATCTTTGATATTTGCCATCTTGAAATTTGTTATTTTTGACATTTTTCATGGTGACACTTTTCATTTTTGACATTTAGCATTGTGACATTTGTCATTTGACATCTCTGACATTTGCCATCTTGAAATTTGTCATTTTTGACATTTTTCATGGTGACACTTTTCATTTTTGACATTTAGCATTGTGACATTTGTCATTTGACATCTTTGACATTTGCCATCTTGAAATTTGTCATTTTTGACATTTAGCATTGTGACATTTGTCATTTGACATCTTTGACATTTGCCATCTTGAAATTTGTCATTTTTGACATTTTTCATGGTGACACTTTTCATTTTTGACATTTAGCATTGTGACATTTGATATTTGACATCTTTGACATTTGCCATCTTGAAATTTGTCATTTTTGACATTTAGCATTGTGACATTTGTCGTTTGACATCTTTGACATTTGCCATCTTGAAATTTGTCATTTTTGACATTTTTCATGGTGACACTTATCATTTTTGACATTTAGCATTGTGACATTTGTCAGTTTTGACATTTGCCATCTTGAAATTTGTCATTTTTGACATTTTTCATGGTGACACTTTTCATTTTTGACATTTAGCATTGTGACATTTGTCATTTGACATCTTTGACATTTGCCATCTCAAAATTTGTTATTTTTGACATTTTTCACGGTGACACTTTTCATTTTTGACATTTAGCATTGTGACATTTGTCATTTGACATCTTTGACATTTGCCATCTTGAAATTTGTCATTTTTGACATTTTTTATGGTGACACTTTTCATTTTTGACATTTAGCATTGTGACATTTGTCATTTGACATCTTTGACATTTGCCATCTTGAAATTTGTCATTTTTGATATTTAGCATTGTGAAATTTGTCATTTGACATCTTTAATATTTGCCATCTTGAAATTTGTCATTTTTGACATTTTTCATGGTGACACTTTTCATTTTTGACATTTAGCATTGTGACATTTGTCA
This sequence comes from Altica lythri, assembly GCA_964028335.1. Lineage (NCBI taxonomy): Eukaryota > Metazoa > Arthropoda > Insecta > Coleoptera > Chrysomelidae > Altica > Altica lythri. The sequence continues at coordinate 6,455,039 of OZ034800.1, read as the reverse complement.
TTTGACATCTTTGACATTTGCCATCTTGAAATTTGTCATTTTTGACATTTTTCATGGTGACACTTTTCATTTTTGACATTTAGCATTGTGACATTTGTCATATTCAACATCTTTGACATTTGCCATCTTGAAATTTGTTATTTTTGACATTTTTCATGGTGACACTTTTCATTTTTGACATTTAGCATTGTGACATTTGTCATTTGACATCTTTGACATTTGCCATCTTGAAATTTGTCATTATTGACATTTTTCATGGGGACACTTTTCATTTTTGACATTTAGCATTGTGACATTTGTCATTTGACATCTTTGACATTTGCCATCTTGAAATTTGTCATTTTTGACATTTTTCATGGTGACACTTTTCATTTTTGACATTTAGCATTGTGACATTTGTCATTTGACATCTTTGACATTTGCCATCTTGAAATTTGTCATTTTTGACATTTTTCACGGTGACACTTTTCATTTTTGAAATTTAGCATTGTGACATTTGTCATTTGACACCTTAGACATTTGCCATCTTGAAATTTGTCATTTTTGACACTTTTCATTTTTGACATTTAGCATTGTGACATTTGTCATTTGACATCTTTGACATTTGCCATCTTGAAATTTGTCATTTTTGACATTTTTCATGGTGACACTTTTCATTTTTGACATTTAGCATTGTGACATTTGTCATTTGACATCTTGGACATTTGCCATCTTGAAATTTGTCATTTTTGACATTTTTCATGGTGACACTTATCATTTTTGACATTTAGCATTGTGACATTTGTCAGTTTTGACATTTGCCATCTTGAAATTTGTCATTTTTGACATTTTTCATGGTGACACTTTTCATTTTTGACATTTAGCATTGTGACATTTGTCATTTGACATCTTTGACATTTGCCATCTTGAAATTTGTCATTTTTACATTTTTCATGGTGACACTTTTCATTTTTGACATTTAGCATTGTGACATTTGTCATTTGACATCTTTGACATTTGCCATCTTGAAATTTGTCATTTTTGACATTTTTCATGGTGACACTTTTCATTTTTGACATTTAGCATTGTGACATTTGTCATTTGACATCTTTGACATTTGCCATCTTGAAATTTGTCATTTTTGACATTTTTCATGGTGACACTTTTCATTTTTGACATTTAGCATTGTGACATTTGTCATTTGACATCTTTGACATTTGCCATCTTGAAATTTGTTATTTTTGACATTTTTCATGGTGACACTTTTCATTTTTGACATTTAGCATTGTGACATTTGTCAATTGACATCTTTGACATTCGCCATCTTGAAATTTGTCATTTTTGACATTTTTCATGGTGACACTTTTCATTTTTGACATTTAGCATTGTGACATTTGTCATTTGACATCTTTGACATTTGCCATCTTGAAATTTGTCATTTTTGACATTTTTTATGGTGACACTTATCATTTTTGACATTTAGCATTGTGACATTTGTCAGTTTTGACATTTGCCATTTTGAAATTTTTCATTTTTGACATTTTTCATGGTGACACCTTTCATTTTTGACATTTAGCATTGTGACATTTGTCATTTGACATCTTTGACATTTGCCATCTTAAAATTTGTTATTTTTGACATTTTTCATGGTGACACTTTTCATTTTTGACATTTAACATTGTGACATTTGTCATTTGACATCTTTGACATTTGCCATCTTGAAATTTGTCATTTTTGACATTTTTCATGGTGACACTTTTCATTTTTGACATTTAGCATTGTGACATTTGTCATTTGACATCTTTGACATTTGCCATCTTGAAATTTGTCATTTTTGACATTTTTCATGGTGACACTTTTCATTTTTGACATTTAGCATTGTGGCATTTGTCATTTGACATCTTTGACATTTGCCATCTTGAAATTTGTCATTTTTGACATTTAGCATTGTGACATTTGTCATTTGACATCTTTGATATTTGCCATCTTGAAATTTGTCATTTTTGACATTTTTCATGGTGACACTTTTCATTTTTGATATTTAGCATTGTGACATTTGTCATTTAACATCTTTGACATTTGCCATCTTGAAATTTGTCATTTTTGACATTTTTCATGGTGACACTTTTCATTTTTGACATTTAGCATTGTGACATTTGTCATATTCGACATCTTTGACATTTGCCATCTTGAAATTTGTCATTTTTGACATTTTTCATGGTGACACTTTTCATTTTTGACATTTGTCATTTGACATCTTTGACATTTGCCATCTTGAAATTTGTCATTATTGACATTTTTCATAGGGACACTTTTCATTTTTGACATTTAGCATTGTGACATTTGTCATTTGACATCTTTGAAATTTGCCATCTTGAAATTTGTCATTTTTGACATTTTTCACAGTGACACTTTTCATTTTTAACATTTAGCATTGTGACATTTGTCATTTGACATCTTAGACATTTGCCATCTTGAAATTTGTCATTTTTGACACTTTTCATTTTTGACATTTAGCATTGTGACATTTGTCATTTGACATCTTTGACATTTGCCATCTTGAAATTTTTCATTTTTGACATTTAGCATTGTGACATTTGTCATTTGACATCTTGGACATTTGCCATCTTGAAATTTGTCATTTTTGACATTTTTCATGGTTACACTTATCATTTTTGACATTTAGCATTGTGACATTTGTCAGTTTTGACATTTGCCATCTTGAAATTTGTCATTTTTGACATTTTTCATGGTGACACTTTTCATTTTTGACATTTGGCATTGTGACATTTGTCATTTGACATCTTTGACATTTGCCATCTTGAAATTTGTCATTTTTGACATTTTTCATGGTGACACTTTTTATTTTTGACATTTAGCATTGTGATATTTGTCATTTGACATCTTTGACATTTGCCATCTTGAAATTTGTCATTTTTGACATTTTTCATGGTGACACTTTTCATTTTTGACATTTAGCATTGTGACATTTGTCATTTGACATATTTGACATTTGCCATCTTGAAATTTGTCATTTTTGACATTTTTCATGGTGACACTTTTCATTTTTGACATTTAGCATTGTGACATTTGTCATTTGACATCTTTGATATTTGCCATCTTGAAATTTGTTATTTTTGACATTTTTCATGGTGACACTTTTCATTTTTGACATTTAGCATTGTGACATTTGTCATTTGACATCTCTGACATTTGCCATCTTGAAATTTGTCATTTTTGACATTTTTCATAGTGACACTTTTCATTTTTGACATTTAGCATTGTGACATTTGTCATTTGACATCTTTGACATTTGCCATCTTGAAATTTGTCATTTTTGACATTTAGCATTGTGACATTTGTCATTTGACATCTTTGACATTTGCCATCTTGAAATTTGTCATTTTTGACATTTTTCATGGTGACACTTTTCATTTTTGACATTTAGCATTGTGACATTTGATATTTGACATCTTTGACATTTGCCATCTTGAAATTTGTCATTTTTGACATTTTTCATGGTGACACTTTTCATTTTTGACATTTAGCATTGTGACATTTGTCATTTGACATCTTTGACATTTGCCATCTTGAAATTTGTTATTTTTGACATTTTTCATGGTGACACTTTTCATTTTTGACATTTAGCATTGTGACATTTGTCATTTGACATCTTTGACATTTGCCATCTTGAAATTTGTCATTTTTGACATTTTTCATGGTGACACTTTTCATTTTTGACATTTAGCATTGTGACATTTGTCATTTGACCTCTTTGACATTTGCCATCTTGAAATTTGTCATTTTTGACATTTTTTATGGTGACACTTATCATTTTTGACATTTAGCATTGTGACATTTGTCAGTTTTGACATTTGCCATCTTGAAATTTTTTCATTTTTGACATTTTTCATGGTGACACTTTTCATTTTTGACATTTAGCATTGTGACATTTGTCATTTGACATCTTTGACATTTGCCATCTTAAAATTTGTTATTTTTGACATTTTTTATGGTGACACTTTTCATTTTTGACATTTAGCATTGTGACATTTGTCATTTGACATCTTTGACATTTGCCATCTTGAAATTTGTCATTTTTGACATTTTTCATGGTGACACTTATCATTTTTGACATTTAGCATTGTGACATTTGTCAGTTTTGACATTTGCCATCTTGAAATTTGTCATTTTTGACATTTTTAATGGTGACACTTTTCATTTTTGACATTTAGCATTGTGACATTTGTCATTTGACATCTTTGACATTTGCCATCTTGAAATTTGTTATTTTTGACATTTTTCACGGTGACACTTTTCATTTTTGACATTTAGCATTGTGACATTTGTCATTTGACATCTTTGACATTTGCCATCTTAAAATTTGTCATTTTTAACATTTAGCATTGTGACATTTGTCATTTCACATCTTGGACATTTGCCATCTTGAAATTTGTCATTTTTAACATTTTTCATGGTGACATTTATCATTTTTGGCATTTAGCATTGTGACATTTGTCAGTTTTGACATCTTTGACATTTGCCATCTTGAACTTTGTTATTTTTGACATTTTTCATGGTGACACTTTTCATTTTTGAAATTTAGCATTGTGACATTTGTCATTTGACATCTTTGACATTTGCCATCTTGAAATTTGTCATTTTTGACATTTTTCATGGTGACACTTTTCATTTTTGACATTTAGCATTGTGACATTTGTCATTTGACATCTTTGACATTTGCCATCTTGAAATTTGTCATTTTTGACATTTTTCATGGTGACACTTTTCATTTTTGACATTTAGCATTGTGACATTTGTCATTTGACATCTTTGACATTTGCCATCTTGAAATTTGTTATTTTTGACATTTTTCATGGTGACACTTTTCATTTTTGACATTTAGCATTGTGACATTTGTCATTTGACATCTTTGACATTTGCCATCTTGAAATTTGTCATTTTTGACATTTTTTATGGTGACACTTTTCATTTTTGACATTTAGCATTGTGACATATGTCATTTGACATCTTTGACATTTGCCATCTTTAAATTTGTCATTTTTGACATTTTTTATGGTGACACTTATCATTTTTGACATTCGGCATTGTGACGTTTGTCAGTTTTGACATTTGCCATCTTGAAATTTTTTCATTTTTGACATTTTTCATGGTGACACTTTTCATTTTTGACATTTAGCATTGTGACATTTGTCATTTGACATCTTTGACATTTGCCATCTTAAAATTTGTTATTTTTGACATTTTTCATGGTGACACTTTTCAGTTTGGACATTTAGCATTGTGACATTTGTCATTTGACATCTTTGACATTTGCCATCTTGAAATTTGTCATTTTTGACATTTGTCATGGTGACACTTTTCATTTTTGACATTTAGCATTGTGACATTTGTCATTTGACATCTTTGACATTTGCCATCTTGAAATTTGTCATTTTTGACATTTTTCATGGTGACACTTATCATTTTTGACATTTAGCATTGTGACATTTGTCAGTTTTGACATTTGCCATCTTGAAATTTGTCATTTTTGACATTTTTCATGGTGACACTTTTCATTTTTGACATTTAGGATTGTGACATTTGTCATTTGACATCTTTGACATTTGCCATCTTGAAATTTGTTATTTTTGACATTTTTCACAGTGAAACTTTTCATTTTTGACATTTAGCATTGTGACATTTGTCATTTGACATCTTTGACATTTGCCATCTTGAAATTTGTCATTTTTGACATTTTTCATTGTGACACTTTTCATTTTTGACATTTAGCATTGTGACATTTGTCATTTGACATCTTTGAAATTTGCCATCTTGAAATTTGTTATTTTTGACATATTTTATGGTGACACTTTTCATTTTTGACATTTAGCATTGTGACATTTGACATCTTTGACATTTGCCATCTTGAAATTTGTCATTTTTGACATTTTTCATAGTGACACTTTTCATTTTTGACATTTAGCATTGTGACATTTGTCATTTGACATCTTTGACATTTGCCATCTTGAAATTTGTCATTTTTGACATTTAGCATTGTGACATTTTTCATTTGACATCTTTGATATTTGCCATCTTGAAATTTGTCATTTTTGACATTTTTCATGGTGACACTTTTTATTTTTGACATTTAGCATTGTGACATTTGTCATTTGACATCTTTGACATTTGCCATCTTGAAATTTGTCATTTTTGACATTTTTCATGGTGACACTTATCATTTTTGACATTTAGCATTGTGACATTTGTCAGTTTTGACATTTGCCATCTTGAAATTTGTCATTTTTGACATTTTTAATGGTGACACTTTTCATTTTTGACATTTAGCATTGTGACATTTGTCATTTGACATCTTTGACATTTGCCATCTTGAAATTTGTTATTTTTGAAATTTTTAACGGTGACACTTTTCATTTTTGACATTTAGCATTGTGACATTTGTCATTTGACATCTTTGACATTTGCCATCTTGAAATTTGTCATTTTTAACATTTAGCATTGACATTTGTCATTTCACATCTTGGACATTTGCCATCTTGAAATTTGTTATTTTTTACATTTTTCATGGTGACACTTTTCATTTTTGACATTTAGCATTGTGACATTTGTCATTTGACATCTTTGACATTTGCCATCTTGAAATTTGTCATTTTTGACATTTTTCATGGTGACACTTTTCATTTTTGACATTTAGCATTGTGACATTTGTCATTTGACATCTTTGACATTTGCCATCTTGAAATTTGTCATTTTTGACATTTTTCATGGTGACACTTTTCATTTTTGACATTTAGCATTGTGACATTTGTCATTTGACATCTTTGACATTTGCCATCTTGAAATTTGTTATTTTTGAATTTTTTCATGGTGACACTTTTCATTTTTGACATTTAGCATTGTGACATTTGTCATTTGACATCTTTGACATTTGCCATCTTGAAATTTGTCATTTTTGACATTTTTCATGGTGACACTTTTCATTTTTGACATTTAGCATTGTGACATTTGTCATTTGACATCTTTGACATTTGCCATCTTAAAATTTGTCATTTTTGACATTTTTTATGGTGACACTTATCATTTTTGACATTTAGCATTGTGACATTTGTCAGTTTTGACATTTGCCATCTTGAAATTTTTTCATTTTTGACATTTTTCATGGTGACACTTTTCATTTTTGACATTTAGCATTGTGACATTTGTCATTTGACATCTTTGACATTTGCCATCTTAAAATTTGTTATTTTTGACATTTTTCATGGTGACACTTTTCATTTTTGACATTTAGCATTGTGACATTTGTCATTTGACATCTTTGACATTTGCCATCTTGAAATTTGTCATTTTTGACATTTGTCATGGTGACACTTTTCATTTTGGACATTTAGCATTGTGACATTTGTCATTTGACATCTTTGACATTTGCCATCTTGAAATTTGTCATTTTTGACATTTTTCATGGTGACACTTATCATTTTTGACATTTAGCATTGTGACATTTGTCAGTTTTGACATTTGCCATCTTGAAATTTGTCATTTTTGACATTTTTCATGGTGACACTTTTCATTTTTGACATTTAGGATTGTGACATTTGTCATTTAACATCTTTGACATTTGCCATCTTAAAATTTGTTATTTTTGACATTTTTCACGGTGAAACTTTTCATTTTTGACATTTAGCATTGTGACATTTGTCATTTGACATCTTTGAAATTTGCCATCTTGAAATTTGTTATTTTTGACATATTTTATGGTGACACTTTTCATTTTTGACATTTCGCATTGTGACATTTGTCATTTGACATCTTTGACATTTGCCATCTTGAAATTTGTTATTTTTGACATTTTTCACGGTAAAACTTTTCATTTTTGACATTTAGCATTGTGACATTTGTCATTTGACATCTTTGACATTTGCCATCTTGAAATTTGTCATTTTTGACATTTTTCATAGTGACACTTTTCATTTTTGACATTTAGCATTGTGACATTTGTCATTTGACATCTTTGACATTTGCCATCTTGAAATTTGTCATTTTTGACATTTAGCATTGTGACATTTGTCATTTGACATCTTTGATATTTGCCATCTTGAAATTTGTCATTTTTGACATTTTTCATGGTGACACTTTTCATTTTTGACATTTAGCATTGTGACATTTGTCATTTGACATCTTTGACATTTGCCATCTTTAAATTTGTCATTTTTGACATTTTTCATGGTGACATTTTTCATTTTTAACATTTAGCATTGTGACATTTGTCATATTCGACATCTTTGACATTTGCCATCTTGAAATTTGTCATTTTTGACATTTTTCATGGTGACACTTTTCATTTTTGACATTTAGCATTGTGACATTTGTCATTTGACATCTTTGACATTTGCCATCTTGAAATTTGTCATAATTGACATTTTTCATGGGGACACTTTTCATTTTTGACATTTAGCATTGTGACATTTGTCATTTGACATCTTTGACATTTGCCATCTTGAAATTTGTCATTTTTGACATTTTTCATGGTGACACTTTTCATTTTTGACATTTAGCATTGTGACATTTGTCATTTGACATCTTTGACATCTTTGACATTTGCCATCTTGAAATTTGTCATTTTTGACATTTTTCACGGTGACACTTTTCATTTTTGACATTTAGCATTGTGACATTTGTCATTTGACACCTTAGACATTTGCCATCTTGAAGTTTGTCATTTTTGACACTTTTCATTTTTGACATTTAGCATTGTGACATTTGTCATTTGACATCTTTGACATTTGCCCTCTTGAAATTTGTCATTTTTGACATTTTTCATGGTGACACTTTTCATTTTTGACATTTAGCATTGTGACATTTGTCATTTGACATCTTGGACAGTTGCCATCTTGAAATTTGTCATTTTTGACATTTTTCATGGTGACACTTATCATTTTTGACATTTAGCATTGTGACATTTGTCAGTTTTGACATTTGCCATTTTGAAATTTGTCATTTTTGACATTTTTCATGGTGACACTTTTCATTTTTGACATTTAGCATTGTGACATTTGTCATTTGACATCTTTGACATTTGCCATCTTGAAATTTGTCATTTTTGACATTTGTCATGGTGACACTTTTCATTTTTGACATTTAGCATTGTGACATTTGTCATTTGACATCTTTGACATTTGCCATCTTGAAATTTGTCATTTTTGACATTTTTCATGGTGACACTTATCATTTTTGACATTTAGCATTGTGACATTTGTCAGTTTTGACATTTGCCATCTTGAAATTTGTCATTTTTGACATTTTTCATGGTGACACTTTTCAATTTTGACATTTAGGATTGTGACATTTGTCATTTGACATCTTTGACATTTGCCATCTTGAAATTTGTTATTTTTGACATTTTTCACGGTGAAACTTTTCATTTTTGACATTTAGCATTGTGACATTTGTCATTTGACATCTTTGACATTTGCCATCTTGAAATTTGTCATTTTTGACATTTTTCATTGTGACACTTTTCATTTTTGACATTTAGCATTGTGACATTTGTCATTTGACATCTTTGAAATTTGCCATCTTGAAATTTGTTATTTTTGACATATTTTATGGTGACACTTTTCATTTTTGACATTTAGCATTGTGACATTTGTCATTTGACATCTTTGACATTTGCCATCTTGAAATTTGTCATTTTTGACATTTTTCATAGTGACACTTTTCATTTTTGACATTTAGCATTGTGACATTTGTCATTTGACATCTTTGACATTTGCCATCTTGAAATTTGTCATTTTTGACATTTAGCATTGTGACATTTGTCATTTGATATCTTTGATATTTGCCATCTTGAAATTTGTCATTTTTTACATTTTTCATGGTGACACTTTTCATTTTTGACATTTAGCATTGTGACATTTGTCATTTGTCATCTTTGACATTTGCCATCTTGAAATTTGTCATTTTTGACATTTTTCATGGTGACATTTTTCATTTTTAACATTTAGCATTGTGACATTTGTCATATTCGACATCTTTGACATTTGCCATCTTGAAATTTGTCATTTTTGACATTTTTCATGGTGACACTTTTCATTTTTGACATTTAGCATTGTGACATTTGTCATTTGACATCTTTGACATTTGCCATCTTGAAATTTGTCATAATTGACATTTTTCATGGGGACACTTTTTATTTTTGACATTTAGCATTGTGACATTTGTCATTTGACATCTTTGACATTTGCCATCTTGAAATTTGTCATTTTTGACATTTTTCATGGTGACACTTTTCATTTTTGACATTTAGCATTGTGACATTTGTCATTTGACATCTTTGACATTTGCCATCTTGAAATTTGTCATTTTTGACATTTTTCACGGTGACACTTTTCATTTTTGACATTTAGCATTGTGACATTTGTCATTTGACACCTTAGACATTTGCCATCTTGAAGTTTGTCATTTTTGACACTTTTCATTTTTGACATTTAGCATTGTGACATTTGTCATTTGACATCTTTGACATTTGCCATCTTGAAATTTGTCATTTTTGACATTTTTCATGGTGACACTTTTCATTTTTGACATTTAGCATTGTGACATTTGTCATTTGACATCTTGGACAGTTGCCATCTTGAAATTTGTCATTTTTGACATTTTTCATGGTGACACTTATCATTTTTGACATTTAGCATTGTGACATTTGTCAGTTTTGACATTTGCCATCTTGAAATTTGTCATTTTTGACATTTTTCATGATGACACTTTTCATTTTTGACATTTAGCATTGTGACATTTGTCATTTGACATCTTTGACATTTGCCATCTTGAAATTTGTCATTTTTGACATTTTTCATTTTTGACATTTAGCATTGTGACATTTGTCATTTGACATCTTTGACATTTGCCATCTTGGAATTTGTCATTTTTGACATTTTTCATGGTGACACTTTTCATTTTTGACATTTAGCATTGTGACATTTGTCATTTGACATCTTTGACATTTGCCATCTTGAAATTTGTCATTTTTGACATTTTTCATGGTGACCCTTTTCATTTTTGACATTTAGCATTGTGACATTTGTCATTTGACATCTTTGACATTTGCCATCTTGAAATTTGTCATTTTTGACATTTTTCACGGTGACACTTTTCATTTTTGACATTTAGCATTGTGACATTTGTCATTTGACACCTTAGACATTTGCCATCTTGAAATTTGTCATTTTTGACACTTTTCATTTTTGACATTTAGCATTGTGACATTTGTCATTTGACATCTTTGACATTTGCCATCTTGAAATTTGTCATTTTTGACATTTTTCATGGTGACACTTTTCATTTTTGACATTTAGCATTGTGACATTTGTCATTTGACATCTTGGACATTTGCCATCTTGAAATTTGTCATTTTTGACATTTTTCATGGTGACACTTATCATTTTTGACATTTAGCATTGTGACATTTGTCAGTTTTGACATTTGCCATCTTGAAATTTGTCATTTTTGACATTTTTCATGGTGACACTTTTCATTTTTGACATTTAGCATTGTGACATTTGTCATTTGACATCTTTGACATTTGCCATCTTAAAATTTGTCATTTTTACATTTTTCATGGTGACACTTTTCATTTTTGACATTTAGCATTGTGACATTTGTCATTTGACATCTTTGACATTTGCCATCTTGAAATTTGTCATTTTTGACATTTTTCATGGTGACACTTTTCATTTTTGACATTTAGCATTGTGACATTTGTCATTTGACATCTTTGACATTTGCCATCTTGAAATTTGTCATTTTTGACATTTTTCATAGTGACACTTTTCATTTTTGACATTTAGCATTGTGACATTTGTCATTTGACATCTTTGACATTTGCCATCTTGAAATTTGTTATTTTTGACATTTTTCATGGTGACACTTTTCATTTTTGACATTTAGCATTGTGACATTTGTCATTTGACATCTCTGACATTTGCCATCTTAAAATTTGTCATTTTTGACATTTTTCATGGTGACACTTTTCATTTTTGACATTTAGCATTGTGACATTTGTCATTTGACATCTTTGACATTTGCCATCTTGAAATTTGTCATTTTTGACATTTTTTATGGTGACACTTATCATTTTTGACATTTAGCATTGTGACATTTGTCAGTTTTGACATTTGCCATCTTGAAATTTTTTCATTTTTGACATTTTTCATGGTGACACTTTTCATTTTTGACATTTAGCATTGTGACATTTGTCATTTGACATCTTTGACATTTGCCATCTTAAAATTTGTTATTTTTGACATTTTTCATGGTGACACTTTTCATTTTTGACATTTAGCATTGTGACATTTGTCATTTGACATCTTTGACATTTGCCATCTTGAAATTTGTCATTTTTGACATTTTTCATGGTGACACTTTTCATTTTTGACATTTAGCATTGTGACATTTGTCATTTGACATCTTTGACATTTGCCATCTTGAAATTTGTCATTTTTGACATTTTTCACGGTGACACTTATCATTTTTGACATTTAGCATTGTGACATTTGTCAGTTTTGACATTTGCCATCTTGAAATTTGTCATTTTTGACATTTTTCATGGTGACACTTTTCATTTTTGACATTTAGCATTGTGACATTTGTCATTTGACATCTTGGACAGTTGCTATCTTGAAATTTGTCATTTTTGACATTTTTCATGGTGACACTTATCATTTTTGACATTTAGCATTGTGACATTTGTCAGTTTTGACATTTGCCATCTTGAAATTTGTCATTTTTGACATTTTTCATGATGACACTTTTCATTTTTGACATTTAGCATTGTGACATTTGTCATTTGACATCTTTGACATTTGCCATCTTGAAATTTGTCATTTTTGACATTTAGCATTGTGACATTTGTCATTTGACATCTTTGACATTTGCCATCTTGGAATTTGTCATTTTTGACATTTTTCATGGTGACACTTTTCATTTTTGACATTTAGCATTGTGACATTTGTCATTTGACATCTTTGACATTTGCCATCTTGAAATTTGTCATTTTGACATTTTTCATGGTGACCCTTTTCATTTTTGACATTTAGCATTGTGACATTTGTCATTTGACATCTTTGACATTTGCCATCTTGAAATTTGTCATTTTTGACATTTTTCACGGTGACACTTTTCATTTTTGACATTTAGCATTGTGACATTTGTCATTTGACACCTTAGACATTTGCCATCTTGAAATTTGTCATTTTTGACACTTTTCATTTTTGACATTTAGCATTGTGACATTTGTCATTTGACATCTTTGATATTTGCCATCTTGAAATTTGTCATTTTTGACATTTTTCATGGTGACACTTTTCATTTTTGACATTTAGCATTGTGACATTTGTCATTTGACATCTTGGACATTTGCCATCTTGAAATTTGTCATTTTTGACATTTTTCATGGTGACACTTATCATTTTTGACATTTAGCATTGTGACATTTGTCAGTTTTGACATTTGCCATCTTGAAATTTGTCATTTTTGACATTTTTCATGGTGACACTTTTCATTTTTGACATTTAGCATTGTGACATTTGTCATTTGACATCTTTGACATTTGCCATCTTAAAATTTGTCATTTTTACATTTTTCATGGTGACACTTTTCATTTTTGACATTTAGCATTGTGACATTTGTCATTTGACATCTTTGACATTTGCCATCTTGAAATTTGTCATTTTTGACATTTTTCATGGTGACACTTTTCATTTTTGACATTTAGCATTGTGACATTTGTCATTTGACATCTTTGACATTTGCCATCTTGAAATTTGTCATTTTTGACATTTTTCATACTGACACTTTTCATTTTTGACATTTAGCATTGTGACATTTGTCATTTGACATCTTTGACATTTGCCATCTTGAAATTTGTTATTTTTGACATTTTTCATGGTGACACTTTTCATTTTTGACATTTAGCATTGTGACATTTGTCATTTGACATCTCTGACATTTGCCATCTTAAAATTTGTCATTTTTGACATTTTTCATGGTGACACTTTTCATTTTTGACATTTAGCATTGTGACATTTGTCATTTGACATCTTTGACATTTGCCATCTTGAAATTTGTCATTTTTGACATTTTTCATAGTGACACTTTTCATTTTTGACATTTAGCATTGTGACATTTGTCATTTGACATCTTTGACATTTGCCATCTTGAAATTTGTTATTTTTGACATTTTTCATGGTGACACTTTTCATTTTTGACATTTAGCATTGTGACATTTGTCATTTGACATCTCTGACATTTGCCATCTTAAAATTTGTCATTTTTGACATTTTTCATGGTGACACTTTTCATTTTGGACATTTAGCATTGTGACATTTGTCATTTGACATCTTTGACATTTGCCATCTTAAAATTTGTTATTTTTGACATTTTTCATGGTGACACTTTTCATTTTTGACATTTAGCATTGTGACATTTGTCATTTGACATCTTTGACATTTGCCATCTTGAAATTTGTCATTTTTCATGGTGACACTTTTCATTTTTGACATTTAGCATTGTGACATTTGTCATTTGACATCTTTGACATTTGCCATCTTGAAATTTGTTATTTTTGACATTTTTCACGGTGACACTTATCATTTTTGACATTTAGCATTGTGACATTTGTCAGTTTTGACATTTGCCATCTTGAAATTTGTCATTTTTGACATTTTTCATGGTGACACTTTTCATTTTTGACATTTAGCATTGTGACATTTGTCATTTGACATCTTTGACATTTGCCATCTTGAAATTTGTTATTTTTGACATTTTTCACGGTGACACTTTTCATTTTTGACATTTAGCATTGTAACATTTGTCATTTGACATCTTTGACATTTGCCATCTTGAAATTTGTCATTTTTGACATTTTTCATGGTGACACTTTTCATTTTTGACATTTAGCATTGTGACATTTGTCATTTGACATCTTTGACATTTGCCATCTTGAAATTTGTTATTTTTGACATTTTTCATGGTGACACTTTTCATTTTTGACATTTAGCATTGTGACATTTGTCATTTGACATCTTTGACATTTGCCATCTTGAAATTTGTCATTTTTGACATTTTTCATGGTGACACTTTTCATTTTTGACATTTAGCATTGTGACATTTGTCATTTGACATCTTTGACATTTGCCATCTTGAAATTTGTCATTTTTGACATTTAGCATTGTGACATTTGTCATTTGACATCTTTGATATTTGCCATCTTGAAATTTGTCATTTTTGACATTTTTCATGGTGACACTTTTCATTTTTGACATTTAGCATTGTGACATTTGTCATTTGACATCTTTGACATTTGCCATCTTGAAATTTGTCATTTTTGACATTTTTCATGGTGACACTTTTCATTTTTGACATTTAGCATTGTGACATTTGTCATATTCGACATCTTTGACATTTGCCATCTTGAAATTTGTTATTTTTGACATTTTTCATGGTGACACTTTTCATTTTTGACATTTAGCATTGTGACATTTGTCATTTGACATCTTTGACATTTGCCATCTTGAAATTTGTCATTATTGACATTTTTCATGGAGACACTTTTCATTTTTGACATTTAGCATTGTGACATTTGTCATTTGACATCTTTGACATTTGCCATCTTGAAATTTGTCATTTTTGACATTTTTCATGGTGACACTTTTCCTTTTTGACATTTAGCATTGTGACATTTGTCATTTGACATCTTTGACATTTGCCATCTTGAAATTTGTCATTTTTGACATTTTTTACGGTGACACTTTTCATTTTTGACATTTAGCATTGTGACATTTGTCATTTGACACCTTAGACATTTGCCATCTTGAAATTTGTCATTTTTGACACTTTTCATTTTTGCCATTTAGCATTGTGACATTTGTCATTTGACATCTTTGACATTTGCCATCTTGAAATTTGTCATTTTTGACATTTTTCATGGTGACACTTTTCATTTTTGACATTTAGCATTGTGACATTTGTCATTTGACATCTTGGACATTTGCCATCTTGAAATTTGTCATTTTTGACATTTTTCATGGTGACACTTATCATTTTTGACATTTAGCATTGTGACATTTGTCAGTTTTGACATTTGCCATCTTGAAATTTGTCATTTTTGACATTTTTCATGGTGACACTTTTCATTTTTGACATTTAGCATTGTGACATTTGTCATTTGACATCTTTGACATTTGCCATCTTGAAATTTGTCATTTTTACATTTTTCATGGTGACACTTTTCATTTTTGACATTTAGCATTGTGACATTTGTCATTTGACATCTTTGACATTTGCCATCTTGAAATTTGTCATTTTTGACATTTTTCATGGTGACACTTTTCATTTTTGACATTTAGCATTGTGACATTTGTCATTTGACATCTTTGACATTTGCCATCTTGAAATTTGTCATTTTTGACATTTTTTATGGTGACACTTACCATTTTTGACATTTAGCATTGTGACATTTGTCAGTTTTGACATTTGCCATCTTGAAATTTTTTCATTTTTGACATTTTTCATGGTGACACTTTTCATTTTTGACATTTAGCATTGTGACATTTGTCATTTGACATCTTTGACATTTGCCATCTTAAAATTTGTTATTTTTGACATTTTTCATGGTGACACTTTTCATTTTTGACATTTAGCATTGTGACATTTGTCATTTGACATCTTTGACATTTGCCATCTTGAAATTTGTCATTTTTGACATTTTTCATAGTGACACTTTTCATTTTTGACATTTAGCATTGTGACATTTGTCATTTGACATCTTTGACATTTGCCATCTTGAAATTTGTTATTTTTGACATTTTTCATGGTGACACTTTTCATTTTTGACATTTAGCATTGTGACATTTGTCATTTGACATCTTTGACATTTGCCATCTTGAAATTTGTCATTTTTAACATTTTTCATGGTGACACTTTTCATTTTTGACATTTAGCATTGTGACATTTGTCATTTGACATCTTTGACATTTGCCATTTTGAAATTTGTCATTTTTGACATTTAGCATTGTGACATTTGTCATTTGACATCTTTGATATTTGCCATCTTGAAATTTGTCATTTTTGACATTTTTCATGGTGACACTTTTCATTTTTGACATTTAGCATTGTGACATTTGTCATTTAACATCTTTGACATTTGCCATCTTGAAATTTGTTATTTTTGACATTTTTCATGGTGACACTTTTCATTTTTAACATTTAGCATTGTGACATTTGTCATATTCGACATCTTTGACATTTGCCATCTTGAAATTTGTCATTTTTGACATTTTTCATGGTGACACTTTTCATTTTTGACATTTGTCATTTGACATCTTTGACATTTGCCATCTTGAAATTTGTCATTATTGACATTTTTCATGGGGACACTTTTCATTTTTGACATTTAGCATTGTGACATTTGTCATTTGACATCTTTGAAATTTGCCATCTTGAAATTTGTCATTTTTGACATTTTTCACGGTGACACTTTTCATTTTTGACATTTAGCATTGTGACATTTGTCATTTGACATCTTAGACATTTGCCATCTTGAAATTTGTCATTTTTGACACTTTTCATTTTTGACATTTAGCGTTGTGACATTTGTCATTTGACATCTTTGACATTTGCCATCTTGAAATTTGTCATTTTTGACATTTTTCATGGTGACACTTTTCATTTTTGACATTTAGCATTGTGACATTTGTCATTTGACATCTTGGACATTTGCCATCTTGAAATTTGTCATTTTTGACATTTTTCATGGTTACACTTATCATTTTTGACATTTAGCATTGTGACATTTGTCAGTTTTGACATTTGCCATCTTGAAATTTGTCATTTTTGACATTTTTCATGGTGACACTTTTCATTTTTGACATTTAGCATTGTGACATTTGTCATTTGACATCTTTGACATTTGCCATCTTGAAATTTGTTATTTTTGACATTTTTCACGGTGACACTTTTCATTTTTGACATTTAGCATTGTAACATTTGTCATTTGACATCTTTGACATTTGCCATCTTGAAATTTGTCATTTTTGACATTTTTCATGGTGACACTTTTCATTTTTGACATTTAGCATTGTGACATTTGTCATTTGACATCTTTGACATTTGCCATCTTGAAATTTGTTATTTTTGACATTTTTCATGGTGACACTTTTCATTTTTGACATTTAGCATTGTGACATTTGTCATTTGACATCTTTGACATTTGCCATCTTGAAATTTGTCATTTTTACATTTTTCATGGTGACACTTTTCATTTTTGACATTTAGCATTGTGACATTTGTCATTTGACATCTTTGACATTTGCCATCTTGAAATTTGTCATTTTTGACATTTTTCATGGTGACACTTTTCATTTTTGACATTTAGCATTGTGACATTTGTCATTTGACATCTTTGACATTTGCCATCTTGAAATTTGTCATTTTTGACATTTTTCATAGTGACACTTTTCATTTTTGACATTTAGCATTGTGACATTTGTCATTTGACATCTTTGACATTTGCCATCTTGAAATTTGTTATTTTTGACATTTTTCATGGTGACACTTTTCATTTTTGACATTTAGCATTGTGACATTTGTCATTTGACACCTCTGACATTTGCCATCTTAAAATTTGTCATTTTTGACATTTTTCATGGTGACACTTTTCATTTTTGACATTTAGCATTGTGACATTTGTCATTTGACATCTTTGACATTTGCCATCTTGAAATTTGTCATTTTTGACATTTTTCATAGTGACACTTTTCATTTTTGACATTTAGCATTGTGACATTTGTCATTTGACATCTTTGACATTTGCCATCTTGAAATTTGTTATTTTTGACATTTTTCATGGTGACACTTTTCATTTTTGACATTTAGCATTGTGACATTTGTCATTTGACATCTTTGACATTTGCCATCTTGAAATTTGTTATTTTTGACATTTTTCACGGTGACACTTATCATTTTTGACATTTAGCATTGTGACATTTGTCAGTTTTGACATTTGCCATCTTGAAATTTGTCATTTTTGACATTTTTCATGGTGACACTTTTCATTTTTGACATTTAGCATTGTGACATTTGTCATTTGACATCTTTGACATTTGCCATCTTGAAATTTGTTATTTTTGACATTTTTCACGGTGACACTTTTCATTTTTGACATTTAGCATTGTAACATTTGTCATTTGACATCTTTGACATTTGCCATCTTGAAATTTGTCATTTTTGACATTTTTCATGGTGACACTTTTCATTTTTGACATTTAGCATTGTGACATTTGTCATTTGACATCTTTGACATTTGCCATCTTGAAATTTGTTATTTTTGACATTTTTCATGGTGACACTTTTCATTTTTGACATTTAGCATTGTGACATTTGTCATTTGACATCTTTGACATTTGCCATCTTGAAATTTGTCATTTTTGACATTTTTCATGGTGACACTTTTCATTTTTGACATTTAGCATTGTGACATTTGTCATTTGACATCTTTGACATTTGCCATCTTGAAATTTGTCATTTTTGACATTTAGCATTGTGACATTTGTCATTTGACATCTTTGATATTTGCCATCTTGAAATTTGTCATTTTTGACATTTTTCATGGTGACACTTTTCATTTTTGACATTTAGCATTGTGACATTTGTCATTTGACATCTTTGACATTTGCCATCTTGAAATTTGTCATTTTTGACATTTTTCATGGTGACACTTTTCATTTTTGACATTTAGCATTGTGACATTTGTCATATTCGACATCTTTGACATTTGCCATCTTGAAATTTGTTATTTTTGACATTTTTCATGGTGACACTTTTCATTTTTGACATTTAGCATTGTGACATTTGTCATTTGACATCTTTGACATTTGCCATCTTGAAATTTGTCATTATTGACATTTTTCATGGGGACACTTTTCATTTTTGACATTTAGCATTGTGACATTTGTCATTTGACATCTTTGACATTTGCCATCTTGAAATTTGTCATTTTTGACATTTTTCATGGTGACACTTTTCCTTTTTGACATTTAGCATTGTGACATTTGTCATTTGACATCTTTGACATTTGCCATCTTGAAATTTGTCATTTTTGACATTTTTTACGGTGACACTTTTCATTTTTGACATTTAGCATTGTGACATTTGTCATTTGACACCTTAGACATTTGCCATCTTGAAATTTGTCATTTTTGACACTTTTCATTTTTGCCATTTAGCATTGTGACATTTGTCATTTGACATCTTTGACATTTGCCATCTTGAAATTTGTCATTTTTGACATTTTTCATAGTGACACTTTCCATTTTTGACATTTAGCATTGTGACATTTGTCATTTGACATCTTTGACATTTGCCATCTTGAAATTTGTCATTTTTGACATTTTTCATAGTGACACTTTCCATTTTTGACATTTAGCATTGTGACATTTGTCATTTGACATCTTTGACATTTGCCATCTTGAAATTTGTTATTTTTGACATTTTTCATGGTGACACTTTTCATTTTTGACATTTAGCATTGTGACATTTGTCATTTGACATCTTTGACATTTGCCATCTTGAAATTTGTCATTTTTGACATTTTTCATAGTGACACTTTCCATTTTTGACATTTAGCATTGTGACATTTGTCATTTGACATCTTTGACATTTGCCATCTTGAAATTTGTTATTTTTGACATTTTTCATGGTGACACTTTTCATTTTTGACATTTAGCATTGTGACATTTGTCATTTGACATCTTTGACATTTGCCATCTTGAAATTTGTCATTTTTAACATTTTTCATGGTGACACTTTTCATTTTTGACATTTAGCATTGTGACATTTGTCATTTGACATCTTTGACATTTGCCATTTTGAAATTTGTCATTTTTGACATTTAGCATTGTGACATTTGTCATTTGACATCTTTGATATTTGCCATCTTGAAATTTGTCATTTTTGACATTTTTCATGGTGACACTTTTCATTTTTGACATTTAGCATTGTGACATTTGTCATTTAACATCTTTGACATTTGCCATCTTGAAATTTGTTATTTTTGACATTTTTCATGGTGACACTTTTCATTTTTGACATTTAGCATTGTGACATTTGTCATATTCGACATCTTTGACATTTGCCATCTTGAAATTTGTCATTTTTGACATTTTTCATGGTGACACTTTTCATTTTTGACATTTGTCATTTGACATCTTTGACATTTGCCATCTTGAAATTTGTCATTATTGACATTTTTCATGGGGACACTTTTCATTTTTGACATTTAGCATTGTGACATTTGTCATTTGACATCTTTGAAATTTGCCATCTTGAAATTTGTCATTTTTGACATTTTTCACGGTGACACTTTTCATTTTTGACATTTAGCATTGTGACATTTGTCATTTGACATCTTAGACATTTGCCATCTTGAAATTTGTCATTTTTGACACTTTTTATTTTTGACATTTAGCGTTGTGACATTTGTCATTTGACATCTTTGACATTTGCCATCTTGAAATTTGTCATTTTTGACATTTTTCATGGTGACACTTTTCATTTTTGACATTTAGCATTGTGACATTTGTCATTTGACATCTTGGACATTTGCCATCTTGAAATTTGTCATTTTTGACATTTTTCATGGTTACACTTATCATTTTTGACATTTAGCATTGTGACATTTGTCAGTTTTGACATTTGCCATCTTGAAATTTGTCATTTTTGACATTTTTCATGGTGACACTTTTCATTTTTGACATTTAGCATTGTGACATTTGTCATTTGACATCTTTGACATTTGCCATCTTGAAATTTGTCATTTTTGACATTTTTCATGGTGACACTTTTTATTTTTGACATTTAGCATTGTGATATTTGTCATTTGACATCTTTGACATTTGCCATCTTGAAATTTGTCATTTTTGACATTTTTCATGGTGACACTTTTCATTTTTGACATTTAGCATTGTGACATTTGTCATTTGACATCTTTGACATTTGCCATCTTGAAATTTGTTATTTTTGACATTTTTCATGGTGACACTTTTCATTTTTGACATTTAGCATTGTGACATTTGTCATTTGATATCTTTGACATTTGCCATCTTGAAATTTGTCATTTTTGACATTTTTCATGGTGACACTTTTCATTTTTGACATTTAGCATTGTGACATTTGTCATTTGACATCTTTGACATTTTCCATCTTGAAATTTGTCATTTTTAACATTTAGCATTGTGACATTTGTCATTTCACATCTTGGACATTTGCCATCTTAAAATTTGTCATTTTTGACATTTTTCATGGTGACACTTATCATTTTTGACATTTAGCATTGTGACATTTGTCAGTTTTGACATCTTTGACATTTGCCATCTTGAAATTTGTTATTTTTGACATTTTTCATGGTGACACTTTTCATTTTTGACATTTAGCATTGTGACATTTGTCATTTGACATCTTTGACATTTGCCATCTTGAAATTTGTCATTTTTGACATTTTTCATGGTGACACTTTTCATTTTTGACATTTAGCATTGTGACATTTGTCAGTTGACATCTTTGACATTTGCCATCTTGAAATTTGTCATTTTTGACATTTTTCATGGTGACACTTTTCATTTTTGACATTTAGCATTGTGACATTTGTCATTTGACATCTTTGACATTTGCCATCTTGAAATTTGTCATTTTTAACATTTAGCATTGTGACATTTGTCATTTCACATCTTGGACATTTGCCATCTTGAAATTTGTCATTTTTGACATTTTTCATGGTGACACTTATCATTTTTGACATTTAGCATTGTGACATTTGTCAGTTTTGACATCTTTGACATTTGCCATCTTGAAATTTGTTATTTTTGACATTTTTCATGGTGACACTTTTCATTTTTGACATTTAGCATTGTGACATTTGTCATTTGACATCTTTGACATTTGCCATCTTGAAATTTGTCATTTTTGACATTTTTCATGGTGACACTTTTCATTTTTGACATTTAGCATTGTGACATTTGTCATTTGACATCTTTGACATTTGCCATCTTTAAATTTGTCATTTTTGACATTTTTTATGGTGACACTTATGATTTTTGACATTTAGCATTGTGACATTTGTCAGTTTTGACATTTGCCATCTTGAAATTTTTTCATTTTTGACATTTTTCATGGTGACACTTTTCATTTTTGACATTTAGCATTGTGACATTTGTCATTTGACATCTTTGACATTTGCCATCTTAAAATTTGTTATTATTGACATTTTTCATGGTGACACTTTTCTTTTTTGACATTTAGCATTGTGACATTTGTCATTTGACATCTTTGACATTTGCCATCTTGAAATTTGTCATTTTTGACATTTGTCATGGTGACACTTTTCATTTTTGACATTTAGCATTGTGACATTTGTCATTTGACATCTTTGACATTTGCCATCTTGAAATTTGTCATTTTTGACATTTTTCATGGTGACACTTATCATTTTTGACATTTAGCATTGTGACATTTGTCAGTTTTGACATTTGCCATCTTGAAATTTGTCATTTTTGACATTTTTCATGGTGACACTTTTCATTTTTGACATTTAGGATTGTGACATTTGTCATTTGACATCTTTGACATTTGCCATCTTGAAATTTGTTATTTTTGACATTTTTCACGGTGAAACTTATCATTTTTGACATTTAGCATTGTGACATTTGTCATTTGACATCTTTGACATTTGCCATCTTGAAATTTGTTATTTTTGACATTTTTCATGGTGACACTTTTCATTTTTGACATTTAGCATTGTGACATTTGTCATTTGACATCTTTGACATTTGCCATCTTGAAATTTGTCATTTTTGACATTTTTCATGGTGACACTTTTCATTTTTGACATTTAGCATTGTGACATTTGTCATTTGACATCTTTGACATTTGCCATCTTGAAATTTGTCATTTTTGACATTTAGCATTGTGACATTTGTCATTTGACATCTTTGATATTTGCCATCTTGAAATTTGTCATTTTTGACATTTTTCATGGTGACACTTTTCATTTTTGACATTTAGCATTGTGACATTTGTCATTTGACATCTTTGACATTTGCCATCTTGAAATTTGTCATTTTTGACATTTTTCATGGTGACACTTTTCATTTTTGACATTTAGCATTGTGACATTTGTCATATTCGACATCTTTGACATTTGCCATCTTGAAATTTGTTATTTTTGACATTTTTCATGGTGACACTTTTCATTTTTGACATTTAGCATTGTGACATTTGTCATTTGACATCTTTGACATTTGCCATCTTGAAATTTGTCATTATTGACATTTTTCATGGGGACACTTTTCATTTTTGACATTTAGCATTGTGACATTTGTCATTTGACATCTTTGACATTTGCCATCTTGAAATTTGTCATTTTTGACATTTTTCATGGTGACACTTTTCCTTTTTGACATTTAGCATTGTGACATTTGTCATTTGACATCTTTGACATTTGCCATCTTGAAATTTGTCATTTTTGACATTTTTTACGGTGACACTTTTCATTTTTGACATTTAGCATTGTGACATTTGTCATTTGACACCTTAGACATTTGCCATCTTGAAATTTGTCATTTTTGACACTTTTCATTTTTGCCATTTAGCATTGTGACATTTGTCATTTGACATCTTTGACATTTGCCATCTTGAAATTTGTCATTTTTGACATTTTTCATGGTGACACTTTTCATTTTTGACATTTAGCATTGTGACATTTGTCATTTGACATCTTGGACATTTGCCATCTCGAAATTTGTCATTTTTGACATTTTTCATGGTGACACTTATCATTTTTGACATTTAGCATTGTGACATTTGTCAGTTTTGACATTTGCCATCTTGAAATTTGTCATTTTTGACATTTTTCATGGTGACACTTTTCATTTTTGACATTTAGCATTGTGACATTTGTCATTTGACATCTTTGACATTTGCCATCTTGAAATTTGTCATTTTTACATTTTTCATGGTGACACTTTTCATTTTTGACATTTAGCATTGTGACATTTGTCATTTGACATCTTTGACATTTGCCATCTTGAAATTTGTCATTTTTGACATTTTTCATGGTGACACTTTTCATTTTTGACATTTAGCATTGTGACATTTGTCATTTGACATCTTTGACATTTGCCATCTTGAAATTTGTCATTTTTGACATTTTTTATGGTGACACTTACCATTTTTGACATTTAGCATTGTGACATTTGTCAGTTTTGACATTTGCCATCTTGAAATTTTTTCATTTTTGACATTTTTCATGGTGACACTTTTCATTTTTGACATTTAGCATTGTGACATTTGTCATTTGACATCTTTGACATTTGCCATCTTAAAATTTGTTATTTTTGACATTTTTCATGGTGACACTTTTCATTTTTGACATTTAGCATTGTGACATTTGTCATTTGACATCTTTGACATTTGCCATCTTGAAATTTGTCATTTTTGACATTTTTCATAGTGACACTTTTCATTTTTGACATTTAGCATTGTGACATTTGTCATTTGACATCTTTGACATTTGCCATCTTGAAATTTGTTATTTTTGACATTTTTCATGGTGACACTTTTCATTTTTGACATTTAGCATTGTGACATTTGTCATTTGACATCTTTGACATTTGCCATCTTGAAATTTGTCATTTTTAACATTTTTCATGGTGACACTTTTCATTTTTGACATTTAGCATTGTGACATTTGTCATTTGACATCTTTGACATTTGCCATTTTGAAATTTGTCATTTTTGACATTTAGCATTGTGACATTTGTCATTTGACATCTTTGATATTTGCCATCTTGAAATTTGTCATTTTTGACATTTTTCATGGTGACACTTTTCATTTTTGACATTTAGCATTGTGACATTTGTCATTTAACATCTTTGACATTTGCCATCTTGAAATTTGTTATTTTTGACATTTTTCATGGTGACACTTTTCATTTTTAACATTTAGCATTGTGACATTTGTCATATTCGACATCTTTGACATTTGCCATCTTGAAATTTGTCATTTTTGACATTTTTCATGGTGACACTTTTCATTTTTGACATTTGTCATTTGACATCTTTGACATTTGCCATCTTGAAATTTGTCATTATTGACATTTTTCATGGGGACACTTTTCATTTTTGACATTTAGCATTGTGACATTTGTCATTTGACATCTTTGAAATTTGCCATCTTGAAATTTGTCATTTTTGACATTTTTCACAGTGACACTTTTCATTTTTGACATTTAGCATTGTGACATTTGTCATTTGACATCTTAGACATTTGCCATCTTGAAATTTGTCATTTTTGACACTTTTCATTTTTGACATTTAGCGTTGTGACATTTGTCATTTGACATCTTTGACATTTGCCATCTTGAAATTTGTCATTTTTGACATTTTTCATGGTGACACTTTTCATTTTTGACATTTAGCATTGTGACATTTGTCATTTGACATCTTGGACATTTGCCATCTTGAAATTTGTCATTTTTGACATTTTTCATGGTTACACTTATCATTTTTGACATTTAGCATTGTGACATTTGTCAGTTTTGACATTTGCCATCTTGAAATTTGTCATTTTTGACATTTTTCATGGTGACACTTTTCATTTTTGACATTTAGCATTGTGACATTTGTCATTTGACATCTTTGACATTTGCCATCTTGAAATTTGTTATTTTTGACATTTTTCACGGTGACACTTTTCATTTTTGACATTTAGCATTGTAACATTTGTCATTTGACATCTTTGACATTTGCCATCTTGAAATTTGTCATTTTTGACATTTTTCATGGTGACACTTTTCATTTTTGACATTTAGCATTGTGACATTTGTCATTTGACATCTTTGACATTTGCCATCTTGAAATTTGTTATTTTTGACATTTTTCATGGTGACACTTTTCATTTTTGACATTTAGCATTGTGACATTTGTCATTTGACATCTTTGACATTTGCCATCTTGAAATTTGTCATTTTTACATTTTTCATGGTGACACTTTTCATTTTTGACATTTAGCATTGTGACATTTGTCATTTGACATCTTTGACATTTGCCATCTTGAAATTTGTCATTTTTGACATTTTTCATGGTGACACTTTTCATTTTTGACATTTAGCATTGTGACATTTGTCATTTGACATCTTTGACATTTGCCATCTTGAAATTTGTCATTTTTGACATTTTTCATAGTGACACTTTTCATTTTTGACATTTAGCATTGTGACATTTGTCATTTGACATCTTTGACATTTGCCATCTTGAAATTTGTTATTTTTGACATTTTTCATGGTGACACTTTTCATTTTTGACATTTAGCATTGTGACATTTGTCATTTGACACCTCTGACATTTGCCATCTTAAAATTTGTCATTTTTGACATTTTTCATGGTGACACTTTTCATTTTTGACATTTAGCATTGTGACATTTGTCATTTGACATCTTTGACATTTGCCATCTTGAAATTTGTCATTTTTGACATTTTTCATAGTGACACTTTTCATTTTTGACATTTAGCATTGTGACATTTGTCATTTGACATCTTTGACATTTGCCATCTTGAAATTTGTTATTTTTGACATTTTTCATGGTGACACTTTTCATTTTTGACATTTAGCATTGTGACATTTGTCATTTGACATCTTTGACATTTGCCATCTTGAAATTTGTTATTTTTGACATTTTTCACGGTGACACTTATCATTTTTGACATTTAGCATTGTGACATTTGTCAGTTTTGACATTTGCCATCTTGAAATTTGTCATTTTTGACATTTTTCATGGTGACACTTTTCATTTTTGACATTTAGCATTGTGACATTTGTCATTTGACATCTTTGACATTTGCCATCTTGAAATTTGTTATTTTTGACATTTTTCACGGTGACACTTTTCATTTTTGACATTTAGCATTGTAACATTTGTCATTTGACATCTTTGACATTTGCCATCTTGAAATTTGTCATTTTTGACATTTTTCATGGTGACACTTTTCATTTTTGACATTTAGCATTGTGACATTTGTCATTTGACATCTTTGACATTTGCCATCTTGAAATTTGTTATTTTTGACATTTTTCATGGTGACACTTTTCATTTTTGACATTTAGCATTGTGACATTTGTCATTTGACATCTTTGACATTTGCCATCTTGAAATTTGTCATTTTTGACATTTTTCATGGTGACACTTTTCATTTTTGACATTTAGCATTGTGACATTTGTCATTTGACATCTTTGACATTTGCCATCTTGAAATTTGTCATTTTTGACATTTAGCATTGTGACATTTGTCATTTGACATCTTTGATATTTGCCATCTTGAAATTTGTCATTTTTGACATTTTTCATGGTGACACTTTTCATTTTTGACATTTAGCATTGTGACATTTGTCATTTGACATCTTTGACATTTGCCATCTTGAAATTTGTCATTTTTGACATTTTTCATGGTGACACTTTTCATTTTTGACATTTAGCATTGTGACATTTGTCATATTCGACATCTTTGACATTTGCCATCTTGAAATTTGTTATTTTTGACATTTTTCATGGTGACACTTTTCATTTTTGACATTTAGCATTGTGACATTTGTCATTTGACATCTTTGACATTTGCCATCTTGAAATTTGTCATTATTGACATTTTTCATGGGGACACTTTTCATTTTTGACATTTAGCATTGTGACATTTGTCATTTGACATCTTTGACATTTGCCATCTTGAAATTTGTCATTTTTGACATTTTTCATGGTGACACTTTTCCTTTTTGACATTTAGCATTGTGACATTTGTCATTTGACATCTTTGACATTTGCCATCTTGAAATTTGTCATTTTTGACATTTTTTACGGTGACACTTTTCATTTTTGACATTTAGCATTGTGACATTTGTCATTTGACACCTTAGACATTTGCCATCTTGAAATTTGTCATTTTTGACACTTTTATTTTTGCCATTTAGCATTGTGACATTTGTCATTTGACATCTTTGACATTTGCCATCTTGAAATTTGTCATTTTTGACATTTTTCATAGTGACACTTTCCATTTTTGACATTTAGCATTGTGACATTTGTCATTTGACATCTTTGACATTTGCCATCTTGAAATTTGTCATTTTTGACATTTTTCATAGTGACACTTTCCATTTTTGACATTTAGCATTGTGACATTTGTCATTTGACATCTTTGACATTTGCCATCTTGAAATTTGTTATTTTTGACATTTTTCATGGTGACACTTTTCATTTTTGACATTTAGCATTGTGACATTTGTCATTTGACATCTTTGACATTTGCCATCTTGAAATTTGTCATTTTTGACATTTTTCATAGTGACACTTTCCATTTTTGACATTTAGCATTGTGACATTTGTCATTTGACATCTTTGACATTTGCCATCTTGAAATTTGTTATTTTTGACATTTTTCATGGTGACACTTTTCATTTTTGACATTTAGCATTGTGACATTTGTCATTTGACATCTTTGACATTTGCCATCTTGAAATTTGTCATTTTTAACATTTTTCATGGTGACACTTTTCATTTTTGACATTTAGCATTGTGACATTTGTCATTTGACATCTTTGACATTTGCCATTTTGAAATTTGTCATTTTTGACATTTAGCATTGTGACATTTGTCATTTGACATCTTTGATATTTGCCATCTTGAAATTTGTCATTTTTGACATTTTTCATGGTGACACTTTTCATTTTTGACATTTAGCATTGTGACATTTGTCATTTAACATCTTTGACATTTGCCATCTTGAAATTTGTTATTTTTGACATTTTTCATGGTGACACTTTTCATTTTTGACATTTAGCATTGTGACATTTGTCATATTCGACATCTTTGACATTTGCCATCTTGAAATTTGTCATTTTTGACATTTTTCATGGTGACACTTTTCATTTTTGACATTTGTCATTTGACATCTTTGACATTTGCCATCTTGAAATTTGTCATTATTGACATTTTTCATGGGGACACTTTTCATTTTTGACATTTAGCATTGTGACATTTGTCATTTGACATCTTTGAAATTTGCCATCTTGAAATTTGTCATTTTTGACATTTTTCACGGTGACACTTTTCATTTTTGACATTTAGCATTGTGACATTTGTCATTTGACATCTTAGACATTTGCCATCTTGAAATTTGTCATTTTTGACACTTTTTATTTTTGACATTTAGCGTTGTGACATTTGTCATTTGACATCTTTGACATTTGCCATCTTGAAATTTGTCATTTTTGACATTTTTCATGGTGACACTTTTCATTTTTGACATTTAGCATTGTGACATTTGTCATTTGACATCTTGGACATTTGCCATCTTGAAATTTGTCATTTTTGACATTTTTCATGGTTACACTTATCATTTTTGACATTTAGCATTGTGACATTTGTCAGTTTTGACATTTGCCATCTTGAAATTTGTCATTTTTGACATTTTTCATGGTGACACTTTTCATTTTTGACATTTACCATTGTGACATTTGTCATTTGACATCTTTGACATTTGCCATCTTGAAATTTGTCATTTTTGACATTTTTCATGGTGACACTTTTTATTTTTGACATTTAGCATTGTGATATTTGTCATTTGACATCTTTGACATTTGCCATCTTGAAATTTGTCATTTTTGACATTTTTCATGGTGACACTTTTCATTTTTGACATTTAGCATTGTGACATTTGTCATTTGACATCTTTGACATTTGCCATCTTGAAATTTGTTATTTTTGACATTTTTCATGGTGACACTTTTCATTTTTGACATTTAGCATTGTGACATTTGTCATTTGATATCTTTGACATTTGCCATCTTGAAATTTGTCATTTTTGACATTTTTCATGGTGACACTTTTCATTTTTGACATTTAGCATTGTGACATTTGTCATTTGACATCTTTGACATTTTCCATCTTGAAATTTGTCATTTTTAACATTTAGCATTGTGACATTTGTCATTTCACATCTTGGACATTTGCCATCTTAAAATTTGTCATTTTTGACATTTTTCATGGTGACACTTATCATTTTTGACATTTAGCATTGTGACATTTGTCAGTTTTGACATCTTTGACATTTGCCATCTTGAAATTTGTTATTTTTGACATTTTTCATGGTGACACTTTTCATTTTTGACATTTAGCATTGTGACATTTGTCATTTGACATCTTTGACATTTGCCATCTTGAAATTTGTCATTTTTGACATTTTTCATGGTGACACTTTTCATTTTTGACATTTAGCATTGTGACATTTGTCAGTTGACATCTTTGACATTTGCCATCTTGAAATTTGTCATTTTTGACATTTTTCATGGTGACACTTTTCATTTTTGACATTTAGCATTGTGACATTTGTCATTTGACATCTTTGACATTTGCCATCTTGAAATTTGTCATTTTTAACATTTAGCATTGTGACATTTGTCATTTCACATCTTGGACATTTGCCATCTTGAAATTTGTCATTTTTGACATTTTTCATGGTGACACTTATCATTTTTGACATTTAGCATTGTGACATTTGTCAGTTTTGACATCTTTGACATTTGCCATCTTGAAATTTGTTATTTTTGACATTTTTCATGGTGACACTTTTCATTTTTGACATTTAGCATTGTGACATTTGTCATTTGACATCTTTGACATTTGCCATCTTGAAATTTGTCATTTTTGACATTTTTCATGGTGACACTTTTCATTTTTGACATTTAGCATTGTGACATTTGTCATTTGACATCTTTGACATTTGCCATCTTTAAATTTGTCATTTTTGACATTTTTTATGGTGACACTTATGATTTTTGACATTTAGCATTGTGACATTTGTCAGTTTTGACATTTGCCATCTTGAAATTTTTTCATTTTTGACATTTTTTATGGTGACACTTTTCATTTTTGACATTTAGCATTGTGACATTTGTCATTTGACATCTTTGACATTTGCCATCTTAAAATTTGTTATTTTTGACATTTTTCATGGTGACACTTTTCATTTTTGACATTTAGCATTGTGACATTTGTCATTTGACATCTTTGACATTTGCCATCTTGAAATTTGTCATTTTTGACATTTGTCATGGTGACACTTTTCATTTTTGACATTTAGCATTGTGACATTTGTCATTTGACATCTTTGACATTTGCCATCTTGAAATTTGTCATTTTTGACATTTTTCATGGTGACACTTATCATTTTTGACATTTAGCATTGTGACATTTGTCAGTTTTGACATTTGCCATCTTGAAATTTGTCATTTTTGACATTTTTCATGGTGACACTTTTCATTTTTGACATTTAGGATTGTGACATTTGTCATTTGACATCTTTGACATTTGCCATCTTGAAATTTGTTATTTTTGACATTTTTCACGGTGAAACTTATCATTTTTGACATTTAGCATTGTGACATTTGTCATTTGACATCTTTGACATTTGCCATCTTGAAATTTGTTATTTTTGACATTTTTCATGGTGACACTTTTTATTTTTGACATTTAGCATTGTGACATTTGTCATTTGACATCTTTGACATTTGCCATCTTGAAATTTGTTATTTTTGACATTTTTCATGGTGACACTTTTCATTTTTGACATTTAGCATTGTGACATTTGTCATTTGACATCTTTGACATTTGCCATCTTGAAATTTGTCATTTTTACATTTTTCATGGTGACACTTTTCATTTTTGACATTTAGCATTGTGACATTTGTCATTTGACATCTTTGACATTTGCCATCTTGAAATTTGTCATTTTTGACATTTTTCATGGTGACACTTTTCATTTTTGACATTTAGCATTGTGACATTTGTCATTTGACATCTTTGACATTTGCCATCTTAAAATTTGTCATTTTTGACATTTTTCATAGTGACACTTTTCATTTTTGACATTTAGCATTGTGACATTTGTCATTTGACATCTTTGACATTTGCCATCTTGAAATTTGTTATTTTTGACATTTTTCATGGTGACACTTTTCATTTTTGACATTTAGCATTGTGACATTTGTCATTTGACACCTCTGACATTTGCCATCTTAAAATTTGTCATTTTTGACATTTTTCATGGTGACACTTTTCATTTTTGACATTTAGCATTGTGACATTTGTCATTTGACATCTTTGACATTTGCCATCTTGAAATTTGTCATTTTTGACATTTTTCATAGTGACACTTTTCATTTTTGACATTTAGCATTGTGACATTTGTCATTTGACATCTTTGACATTTGCCATCTTGAAATTTGTTATTTTTGACATTTTTCATGGTGACACTTTTCATTTTTGACATTTAGCATTGTGACATTTGTCATTTGACATCTTTGACATTTGCCATCTTGAAATTTGTTATTTTTGACATTTTTCACGGTGACACTTATCATTTTTGACATTTAGCATTGTGACATTTGTCAGTTTTGACATTTGCCATCTTGAAATTTGTCATTTTTGACATTTTTCATGGTGACACTTTTCATTTTTGACATTTAGCATTGTGACATTTGTCATTTGACATCTTTGACATTTGCCATCTTGAAATTTGTTATTTTTGACATTTTTCACGGTGACACTTTTCATTTTTGACATTTAGCATTGTAACATTTGTCATTTGACATCTTTGACATTTGCCATCTTGAAATTTGTCATTTTTGACATTTTTCATGGTGACACTTTTCATTTTTGACATTTAGCATTGTGACATTTGTCATTTGACATCTTTGACATTTGCCATCTTGAAATTTGTTATTTTTGACATTTTTCATGGTGACACTTTTCATTTTTGACATTTAGCATTGTGACATTTGTCATTTGACATCTTTGACATTTGCCATCTTGAAATTTGTCATTTTTGACATTTTTCATGGTGACACTTTTCATTTTTGACATTTAGCATTGTGACATTTGTCATTTGACATCTTTGACATTTGCCATCTTGAAATTTGTCATTTTTGACATTTAGCATTGTGACATTTGTCATTTGACATCTTTGATATTTGCCATCTTGAAATTTGTCATTTTTGACATTTTTCATGGTGACACTTTTCATTTTTGACATTTAGCATTGTGACATTTGTCATTTGACATCTTTGACATTTGCCATCTTGAAATTTGTCATTTTTGACATTTTTCATGGTGACACTTTTCATTTTTGACATTTAGCATTGTGACATTTGTCATATTCGACATCTTTGACATTTGCCATCTTGAAATTTGTTATTTTTGACATTTTTCATGGTGACACTTTTCATTTTTGACATTTAGCATTGTGACATTTGTCATTTGACATCTTTGACATTTGCCATCTTGAAATTTGTCATTATTGACATTTTTCATGGGGACACTTTTCATTTTTGACATTTAGCATTGTGACATTTGTCATTTGACATCTTTGACATTTGCCATCTTGAAATTTGTCATTTTTGACATTTTTCATGGTGACACTTTTCCTTTTTGACATTTAGCATTGTGACATTTGTCATTTGACATCTTTGACATTTGCCATCTTGAAATTTGTCATTTTTGACATTTTTTACGGTGACACTTTTCATTTTTGACATTTAGCATTGTGACATTTGTCATTTGACACCTTAGACATTTGCCATCTTGAAATTTGTCATTTTTGACACTTTTCATTTTTGCCATTTAGCATTGTGACATTTGTCATTTGACATCTTTGACATTTGCCATCTTGAAATTTGTCATTTTTGACATTTTTCATAGTGACACTTTCCATTTTTGACATTTAGCATTGTGACATTTGTCATTTGACATCTTTGACATTTGCCATCTTGAAATTTGTCATTTTTGACATTTTTCATAGTGACACTTTCCATTTTTGACATTTAGCATTGTGACATTTGTCATTTGACATCTTTGACATTTGCCATCTTGAAATTTGTTATTTTTGACATTTTTCATGGTGACACTTTTCATTTTTGACATTTAGCATTGTGACATTTGTCATTTGACATCTTTGACATTTGCCATCTTGAAATTTGTCATTTTTGACATTTTTCATAGTGACACTTTCCATTTTTGACATTTAGCATTGTGACATTTGTCATTTGACATCTTTGACATTTGCCATCTTGAAATTTGTTATTTTTGACATTTTTCATGGTGACACTTTTCATTTTTGACATTTAGCATTGTGACATTTGTCATTTGACATCTTTGACATTTGCCATCTTGAAATTTGTCATTTTTAACATTTTTCATGGTGACACTTTTCATTTTTGACATTTAGCATTGTGACATTTGTCATTTGACATCTTTGACATTTGCCATTTTGAAATTTGTCATTTTTGACATTTAGCATTGTGACATTTGTCATTTGACATCTTTGATATTTGCCATCTTGAAATTTGTCATTTTTGACATTTTTCATGGTGACACTTTTCATTTTTGACATTTAGCATTGTGACATTTGTCATTTAACATCTTTGACATTTGCCATCTTGAAATTTGTTATTTTTGACATTTTTCATGGTGACACTTTTCATTTTTGACATTTAGCATTGTGACATTTGTCATATTCGACATCTTTGACATTTGCCATCTTGAAATTTGTCATTTTTGACATTTTTCATGGTGACACTTTTCATTTTTGACATTTGTCATTTGACATCTTTGACATTTGCCATCTTGAAATTTGTCATTATTGACATTTTTCATGGGGACACTTTTCATTTTTGACATTTAGCATTGTGACATTTGTCATTTGACATCTTTGAAATTTGCCATCTTGAAATTTGTCATTTTTGACATTTTTCACGGTGACACTTTTCATTTTTGACATTTAGCATTGTGACATTTGTCATTTGACATCTTAGACATTTGCCATCTTGAAATTTGTCATTTTTGACACTTTTTATTTTTGACATTTAGCGTTGTGACATTTGTCATTTGACATCTTTGACATTTGCCATCTTGAAATTTGTCATTTTTGACATTTTTCATGGTGACACTTTTCATTTTTGACATTTAGCATTGTGACATTTGTCATTTGACATCTTGGACATTTGCCATCTTGAAATTTGTCATTTTTGACATTTTTCATGGTTACACTTATCATTTTTGACATTTAGCATTGTGACATTTGTCAGTTTTGACATTTGCCATCTTGAAATTTGTCATTTTTGACATTTTTCATGGTGACACTTTTCATTTTTGACATTTAGCATTGTGACATTTGTCATTTGACATCTTTGACATTTGCCATCTTGAAATTTGTCATTTTTGACATTTTTCATGGTGACACTTTTTATTTTTGACATTTAGCATTGTGATATTTGTCATTTGACATCTTTGACATTTGCCATCTTGAAATTTGTCATTTTTGACATTTTTCATGGTGACACTTTTCATTTTTGACATTTAGCATTGTGACATTTGTCATTTGACATCTTTGACATTTGCCATCTTGAAATTTGTTATTTTTGACATTTTTCATGGTGACACTTTTCATTTTTGACATTTAGCATTGTGACATTTGTCATTTGATATCTTTGACATTTGCCATCTTGAAATTTGTCATTTTTGACATTTTTCATGGTGACACTTTTCATTTTTGACATTTAGCATTGTGACATTTGTCATTTGACATCTTTGACATTTTCCATCTTGAAATTTGTCATTTTTAACATTTAGCATTGTGACATTTGTCATTTCACATCTTGGACATTTGCCATCTTAAAATTTGTCATTTTTGACATTTTTCATGGTGACACTTATCATTTTTGACATTTAGCATTGTGACATTTGTCAGTTTTGACATCTTTGACATTTGCCATCTTGAAATTTGTTATTTTTGACATTTTTCATGGTGACACTTTTCATTTTTGACATTTAGCATTGTGACATTTGTCATTTGACATCTTTGACATTTGCCATCTTGAAATTTGTCATTTTTGACATTTTTCATGGTGACACTTTTCATTTTTGACATTTAGCATTGTGACATTTGTCAGTTGACATCTTTGACATTTGCCATCTTGAAATTTGTCATTTTTGACATTTTTCATGGTGACACTTTTCATTTTTGACATTTAGCATTGTGACATTTGTCATTTGACATCTTTGACATTTGCCATCTTGAAATTTGTCATTTTTAACATTTAGCATTGTGACATTTGTCATTTCACATCTTGGACATTTGCCATCTTGAAATTTGTCATTTTTGACATTTTTCATGGTGACACTTATCATTTTTGACATTTAGCATTGTGACATTTGTCAGTTTTGACATCTTTGACATTTGCCATCTTGAAATTTGTTATTTTTGACATTTTTCATGGTGACACTTTTCATTTTTGACATTTAGCATTGTGACATTTGTCATTTGACATCTTTGACATTTGCCATCTTGAAATTTGTCATTTTTGACATTTTTCATGGTGACACTTTTCATTTTTGACATTTAGCATTGTGACATTTGTCATTTGACATCTTTGACATTTGCCATCTTTAAATTTGTCATTTTTGACATTTTTTATGGTGACACTTATGATTTTTGACATTTAGCATTGTGACATTTGTCAGTTTTGACATTTGCCATCTTGAAATTTTTTCATTTTTGACATTTTTCATGGTGACACTTTTCATTTTTGACATTTAGCATTGTGACATTTGTCATTTGACATCTTTGACATTTGCCATCTTAAAATTTGTTATTTTTGACATTTTTCATGGTGACACTTTTCATTTTTGACATTTAGCATTGTGACATTTGTCATTTGACATCTTTGACATTTGCCATCTTGAAATTTGTCATTTTTGACATTTGTCATGGTGACACTTTTCATTTTTGACATTTAGCATTGTGACATTTGTCATTTGACATCTTTGACATTTGCCATCTTGAAATTTGTCATTTTTGACATTTTTCATGGTGACACTTATCATTTTTGACATTTAGCATTGTGACATTTGTCAGTTTTGACATTTGCCATCTTGAAATTTGTCATTTTTGACATTTTTCATGGTGACACTTTTCATTTTTGACATTTAGGATTGTGACATTTGTCATTTGACATCTTTGACATTTGCCATCTTGAAATTTGTTATTTTTGACATTTTTCACGGTGAAACTTATCATTTTTGACATTTAGCATTGTGACATTTGTCATTTGACATCTTTGACATTTGCCATCTTGAAATTTGTTATTTTTGACATTTTTCATGGTGACACTTTTTATTTTTGACATTTAGCATTGTGACATTTGTCATTTGACATCTTTGACATTTGCCATCTTGAAATTTGTCATTTTTGACATTTTTCATGGTGACATTTTTCATTTTTGACATTTAGCATTGTGACATTTGTCATATTCGACATCTTTGACATTTGCCATCTTGAAATTTGTCATTTTTGACATTTTTCATGGTGACACTTTTCATTTTTGACATTTAGCATTGTGACATTTGTCATTTGACATCTTTGACATTTGCCATCTTGAAATTTGTCATAATTGACATTTTTCATGGGGACACTTTTCATTTTTGACATTTAGCATTGTGACATTTGTCATTTGACATCTTTGACATTTGCCATCTTGAAATTTGTCATTTTTGACATTTTTCATGGTGACACTTTTCATTTTTGACATTTAGCATTGTGACATTTGTCATTTGACATCTTTGACATTTGCCATCTTGAAATTTGTCATTTTTGACATTTGTCATGGTGACACTTTTCATTTTTGACATTTAGCATTGTGACATTTGTCATTTGACATCTTTGACATTTGCCATCTTGAAATTTGTCATTTTTGACATTTTTCATGGTGACACTTATCATTTTTGACATTTAGCATTGTGACATTTGTCAGTTTTGACATTTGCCATCTTGAAATTTGTCATTTTTGACATTTTTCATGGTGACACTTTTCATTTTTGACATTTAGGATTGTGACATTTGTCATTTGACATCTTTGACATTTGCCATCTTGAAATTTGTTATTTTTGACATTTTTCACGGTGAAACTTTTCATTTTTGACATTTAGCATTGTGACATTTGTCATTTGACATCTTTGACATTTGCCATCTTGAAATTTGTCATTTTTGACATTTTTCATGGTGACACTTTTCATTTTTGACATTTAGCATTGTGACATTTGTCATTTGACATCTTTGACATTTGCCATCTTGAAATTTGTTATTTTTGACATTTTTCATGGTGACACTTTTTATTTTTGACATTTAGCATTGTGACATTTGTCATTTGACATCTTTGACATTTGCCATCTTGAAATTTGTCATTTTTGACATTTTTCATGGTGACATTTTTCATTTTTGACATTTAGCATTGTGACATTTGTCATATTCGACATCTTTGACATTTGCCATCTTGAAATTTGTCATTTTTGACATTTTTCATGGTGACACTTTTCATTTTTGACATTTAGCATTGTGACATTTGTCATTTGACATCTTTGACATTTGCCATCTTGAAATTTGTCATAATTGACATTTTTATGGGGACACTTTTCATTTTTGACATTTAGCATTGTGACATTTGTCATTTGACATCTTTGACATTTGCCATCTTGAAATTTGTCATTTTTGACATTTTTCATGGTGACACTTTTCATTTTTGACATTTAGCATTGTGACATTTGTCATTTGACATCTTTGACATTTGCCATCTTGAAATTTGTCATTTTTGACATTTTTCACGGTGACACTTTTCATTTTTGACATTTAGCATTGTGACATTTGTCATTTGACACCTTAGACATTTGCCATCTTGAAGTTTGTCATTTTTGACACTTTTCATTTTTGACATTTAGCATTGTGACATTTGTCATTTGACATCTTTGACATTTGCCATCTTGAAATTTGTCATTTTTGACATTTTTCATGGTGACACTTTTCATTTTTGACATTTAGCATTGTGACATTTGTCATTTGACATCTTGGACAGTTGCCATCTTGAAATTTATCATTTTTGACATTTTTCATGGTGACACTTATCATTTTTGACATTTAGCATTGTGACATTTGTCAGTTTTGACATTTGCCATCTTGAAATTTGTCATTTTTGACATTTTTCATGGTGACACTTTTCATTTTTGACATTTAGCATTGTGACATTTGTCATTTGACATCTTTGATATTTGCCATCTTGAAATTTGTCATTTTTACATTTTTTATGGTGACACTTTTCATTTTTGACATTTAGCATTGTGACATTTGTCATTTGACATCTTTGACATTTGCCATCTTGAAATTTGTCATTTTTGACATTTTTCATGGTGACACTTTTCATTTTTGACATTTAGCATTGTGACATTTATCATTTGACATCTTTAACATTTGCCATCTTGAAATTTGTCATTTTTTACATTTTTCATGGTGACACTTTTCATTTTTGACATTTAGCATTGTGAAATTTGTCATTTGACATCTTTGACATTTGCCATCTTGAAATTTGTTATTTTTGACATTTTTCATGGTGACACTTTTCATTTTTGACATTTAGCATTGTGACATTTGTCATTTGACATCTTTGACATTTGCCATCTTGAAATTTGTCATTTTTGACATTTTTCATGGTGACACTTTTCATTTTTGACATTTAGCATTGTGACATTTGTCATTTGACATCTTTGACATTTGCCATCTTGAAATTTGTCATTTTTGACATTTTTTATGGTGACACTTATCATTTTTGACATTTAGCATTCTGACATTTGTCAGTTTTGACATTTGCCATCTTGAAATTTTTCATTTTTGACATTTTTCATGGTGACACTTTTCATTTTTGACATTTAGCATTGTGACATTTGTCATTTGACATCTTTGACATTTGCTATCTTGAAATTTGTCATTTTTGACATTTAGCATTGTGACATTTGTCATTTGACATCTTTGATATTTGCCATCTTGAAATTTGTCATTTTTGACATTTGTCATGGTGACACTTTTCATTTTTGACATTTAGCATTGTGACATTTGTCATTTGACATCTTTGACATTTGCCATCTTGAAATTTGTCATTTTTGACATTTTTCATGGTGACACTTATCATTTTTGACATTTAGCATTGTGACATTTGTCAGTTTTGACATTTGCCATCTTGAAATTTGTCATTTTTGACATTTTTCATGGTGACACTTTTCATTTTTGACATTTAGGATTGTGGCATTTGTCATTTGACATCTTTGACATTTGCCATCTTGAAATTTGTTATTTTTGACATTTTTCACGGTGAAACTTATCATTTTTGACATTTAGCATTGTGACATTTGTCATTTGACATCTTTGACATTTGCCATCTTGAAATTTGTTATTTTTGACATTTTTCATGGTGACACTTTTTATTTTTGACATTTAGCATTGTGACATTTGTCATTTGACATCTTTGACATTTGCCATCTTGAAATTTGTCATTTTTGACATTTTTCATGGTGACATTTTTCATTTTTGACATTTAGCATTGTGACATTTGTCATATTCGACATCTTTGACATTTGCCATCTTGAAATTTGTCTTTTTTGACATTTTTCATGGTGACACTTTTCATTTTTGACATTTAGCATTGTGACATTTGTCATTTGACATCTTTGACATTTGCCATCTTGAAATTTGTCATAATTGACATTTTTCATGGGGACACTTTTCATTTTTGACATTTAGCATTGTGACATTTGTCATTTGACATCTTTGACATTTGCCATC
Source organism: Altica lythri (assembly GCA_964028335.1). Classification (NCBI taxonomy): domain Eukaryota; kingdom Metazoa; phylum Arthropoda; class Insecta; order Coleoptera; family Chrysomelidae; genus Altica; species Altica lythri. The sequence continues at coordinate 6,413,231 of OZ034800.1, read as the reverse complement.
TTGAAATTTGTCATTTTTGACATTTTTCATGGTGACACTTTTCATTTTTGACATTTAGCATTGTGACATTTGTCATTTGACATCTTTGACATTTGCCATCTTGAAATTTGTCATTTTTGACATTTGTCATGGTGACACTTTTCATTTTTGACATTTAGCATTGTGACATTTGTCATTTGACATCTTTGACATTTGCCATCTTGAAATTTGTCATTTTTGACATTTTTCATGGTGACACTTATCATTTTTGACATTTAGCATTGTGACATTTGTCAGTTTTGACATTTGCCATCTTGAAATTTGTCATTTTTGACATTTTTCATGGTGACACTTTTCATTTTTGACATTTAGGATTGTGACATTTGTCATTTGACATCTTTGACATTTGCCATCTTGAAATTTGTTATTTTTGACATTTTTCACGGTGAAACTTTTCATTTTTGACATTTAGCATTGTGACATTTGTCATTTGACATCTTTGACATTTGCCATCTTGAAATTTGTCATTTTTGACATTTTTCATGGTGACACTTTTCATTTTTGACATTTAGCATTGTGACATTTGTCATTTGACATCTTTGACATTTGCCATCTTGAAATTTGTTATTTTTGACATTTTTCATGGTGACACTTTTTATTTTTGACATTTAGCATTGTGACATTTGTCATTTGACATCTTTGACATTTGCCATCTTGAAATTTGTCATTTTTGACATTTTTCATGGTGACATTTTTCATTTTTGACATTTAGCATTGTGACATTTGTCATATTCGACATCTTTGACATTTGCCATCTTGAAATTTGTCATTTTTGACATTTTTCATGGTGACACTTTTCATTTTTGACATTTAGCATTGTGACATTTGTCATTTGACATCTTTGACATTTGCCATCTTGAAATTTGTCATAATTGACATTTTTATGGGGACACTTTTCATTTTTGACATTTAGCATTGTGACATTTGTCATTTGACATCTTTGACATTTGCCATCTTGAAATTTGTCATTTTTGACATTTTTCATGGTGACACTTTTCATTTTTGACATTTAGCATTGTGACATTTGTCATTTGACATCTTTGACATTTGCCATCTTGAAATTTGTCATTTTTGACATTTTTCACGGTGACACTTTTCATTTTTGACATTTAGCATTGTGACATTTGTCATTTGACACCTTAGACATTTGCCATCTTGAAGTTTGTCATTTTTGACACTTTTCATTTTTGACATTTAGCATTGTGACATTTGTCATTTGACATCTTTGACATTTGCCATCTTGAAATTTGTCATTTTTGACATTTTTCATGGTGACACTTTTCATTTTTGACATTTAGCATTGTGACATTTGTCATTTGACATCTTGGACAGTTGCCATCTTGAAATTTATCATTTTTGACATTTTTCATGGTGACACTTATCATTTTTGACATTTAGCATTGTGACATTTGTCAGTTTTGACATTTGCCATCTTGAAATTTGTCATTTTTGACATTTTTCATGGTGACACTTTTCATTTTTGACATTTAGCATTGTGACATTTGTCATTTGACATCTTTGACATTTGCCATCTTGAAATTTGTCATTTTTACATTTTTCATGGTGACACTTTTCATTTTTGACATTTAGCATTGTGACATTTGTCATTTGACATCTTTGACATTTGCCATCTTGAAATTTGTCATTTTTGACATTTTTCATGGTGACACTTTTCATTTTTGACATTTAGCATTGTGACATATATCATTTGACATCTTTAACATTTGCCATCTTGAAATTTGTCATTTTTGACATTTTTCATGGTGACACTTTTCATTTTTGACATTTAGCATTGTGAAATTTGTCATTTGACATCTTTGACATTTGCCATCTTGAAATTTGTTATTTTTGACATTTTTCATGGTGACACTTTTCATTTTTGACATTTAGCATTGTGACATTTGTCATTTGACATCTTTGACATTTGCCATCTTGAAATTTGTCATTTTTGACATTTTTCATGGTGACACTTTTCATTTTTGACAGTAGTAGTAGTCAGACGGTATAGACGTATAATATTGTGCTCGTGCAAATGTTTACATTTAAATTAAATAGTGAAATATGCCTAGAAATATGACAGACACTATTTCATTTTTGAAAAGTGAAGATTTTATAAAAATATTAAAAACATGTGTATACGAAGAAACAAAAAAGTTACAAGAAGAAATACGTAATTTGAAAGAGGAAGTGAAAAACTTGAAAGACAGTAATATTGATTTAGTAAAAGTTCTTACAAAGTCAAGGGAAGAAAAAAGGGAAGAACAGTCAGGAAAAAATACAGATAATGAAGAATTATCCACTAAACAAAATTATAATTTACGAAATAAAGTGGTACCTCTTCAAAATAATAAAACTAAACAGGTAATTAAACTAGATAAAAATGTACAGAAAAAAGGAGAATCAACAAGAAACTATTTACAAGGTCAGGAAATGCCAAGTAATTCTTATAAAAATAATATACAGGGCGATGGTATGGAAGAAAAACAAAATAATCATCGACAGAATGAAAACACGGAAACATATGAAAATAAATGGGAATTTCAAAGACCCAGATATAGACGAAAACATATTATTTATGGCAAGTCAAAGGAGGAGAATGCATTTCAAGGAGTAGAAAGACATGTGGATTATCATGTTTTCAGATGTCCATTAGATTTAACATGTGAGGAATTGAAACAGTTCTTAACTTCGAAAGGAATTGAAAACGTACATTGTGAGACTATGCAGTCGAAATATCCAGATTTATATAGATCATTCAAAGTTTCAATCCCCTATGAGAGCATTAATGTCTTCACCAACCCAGAAATTTGGCCAAAATATGTGGGAATTGACAAATTTCAACGTCGTCTTTTACCGAAGGAAGCTGCTTCAGACGACAAACGTTAAACAGTAATAATAATAACTTTAAAAGTAATGTATTATATCTTAATGCTGAAAGCTTATTAGCACATTTTGATGAGATTTGTTATCTAGTACATAAAGTTAAACCTCTTATTTTATGTCTTAGTGAAACTAGGGTTACTGAAGATATTTTAGATAAGGAAATTTTTATTAATGGTTATAACAGTATCAGATGTAATTCTTTCAATCGATATACTGGTGGAGTTATTATATATGTTTCAAATCAATTTCATTTTAAAATATTAGAAAATATATCAATAAACGATAAATATTGGTTCTTGCTAATAAAAGTGGAAATTAATAAAAAGGTGTGGAATCTTTGTTGTATTTATCGTTCACCAAATAGTAAATCTAGCTGTTCAGAATTTTGTTCATTCCTGGATGACTATTTTGGAGGCATGGACTTCTCTCAATCTTTTATTTTTTTAGGTGACTACAATATTAGATGGGACTTGCCAAATGATACTTACACAAAAAGGTTAAGCAACGTTTGCAATATATATGGTTCCAAACAGTTTGTAAACTTTCCTACCAGAATACAAAAAAATTGTCAAACTATAATAGATTTAGTTATCAGTAATGATTATACAATACAGGTAAGACCAGAAACATACAAAATATCAGGCATAATGTTAAATACTAATACTAATGCTAGTGATAAAATTGTTTGTTATCGCAATTTAAATTATGATACAATCGCGAAATCTTGCATCAACTGTGAATGGTTATATAGTTGTACAAATCCTAATATGATATTTGAAAATTTTATATCCAACTTAATTAACATTATTAATATAGAGTGCCCTTTGCAATCTAAAATTGTTAATACCTCTAAGGAGTGGTTTAATGCAGACGTAAAAAATGCAATTTTTGAAAGAAACTCTGCTTACAATAAATACAAAATAACAATGAATATTAAAGATTGGCAGTTTTACAAAAATAAAAGAAATTTGGCAGTCCATGTTTTAAAAACTGCAAAAACAAAATATTTTGAACAAAAAATTGATGATGTTAAATACAACTCCCGACTTATGTGGAAGACCTTAAAACAAGTTGTTAATCCACAAACAGAAACAACTATTAAATCAGTTACAGTTAATGGTGTAGTAATCAATAACGATCTGCCAGAAATATTTAACAAATATTTTGTAAACAGCATTGAGGAACTTGTAGCAACTTTCAGCAATGCTAGCTTTTACAACTTGAACAAAAATGCTCTTTATCAGAATAGTGATTTGTTTAAATTTAATACTATTGATTTGTTAAGTTTGCGGAAGATAATCTTTAATCAAAAAAATAAACACTCTGAAGATGACATAAATTTTAAACTCATTAAAAATACTTTTAGCAACATTGGTTATCCTCTATTAAACATTATAAACACATCGCTATGTAAAGCAATTTTTCCTGAAATTATAAAGACATCTACAGTTATACCGATACCCAAAGTTCAAGGTACAAATTTAATTGAAGAACATAGGCCTATTAATACACTACCATGTCTCGAAAAAATTCTCGAATTAGTGGTTCATGAACAACTTAGTAAATTTATTGCAAAAAATAATTTGTTATCAAAGAACCAGTCTGGTTTTAGGGAGGATCATTCTTGTGAAACTGCTCTCCAGAAAATCATTAATGAATTTAAATTTGCTAGGGATAGAAATCTTGTCAGTGTGGTAGTTTTTTTAGATCTGAAAAGGGCTTTTGAAGTAGTTAATAGAAAAATTTTGCTTTTAAAATTAAAGAAATATTTTGGATTTAGTGATTCAACATACAAGTGGTTTGAATCATATCTTCAAAATAGATATCAACAAACAAAAATTGGTGAAAAATATTCTACCAAATTGAAAGTGGATACAGGGGTACCACAAGGTAGTGTACTTGGGCCACTGCTATTCATATTATTTAATGATATTTTTCATTTAGACCTAGAAGACTGCCAAATACATCTTTTTGCTGATGATACTATTTTGTATGTTTCTGGTACAAGTATACTTTCAGTTATAGAAAAACTAAATAAAATTCTAATTAAAATAAAAAGATGGATGGATATAAACAGGTTATTGGTAAACCCTACTAAATCTAAATATATGATTATTGGTAACAATAAATATTTAACTGAAAACATTAATCTTAAGGTGAAGTTTGACAACGTAGATCTGGAGAAAGTAGATGTTACTAAGTACTTAGGCATCATTATTGACCAGAAATTGACATTTTCACAACACATCGAATTTATTTGCAAGAAAGTATCTAAAAAACTTGGTTTCGCTTATCGTGTAAGTCAGAATTTAACTTTATATTCCAGACAGTTAATATATAATACGATTATTAAACCACATTTTGATTATTGTACCTCTATATTATATATGTGCAATGAAATTGATCTAAACAAGCTTCAGTTGTTACAAAATCGTTGTATGAGGTTCGTGTTAAAAGCAAATACATATACCAGCATAATTTTAATGCAACTAACACTAAACTGGTTTTCAATTAAAGATTATGTTAAATTTAGAACTTTAATTTTCATGTATAAAATTTTAAATAATTTGTTACCCTCGTATTTGAGTGAAAATATTAAGTACAGGAAAGATATTCACACTTACAATACTAGACAAAATAACCATGTTCAGATTTATCCTACTTTATTAATGAAAACCAAACAGAACATTTATGATAAAGGAATGACAGAATATAATAACCTACCTGAGTATATTAAACATTCAGAAAATGTAAATATTTTTACTAAAAGATTAAAATGTTTCCTTCAAGATTAAGTATTAGAACTTTGGCGATATAATATTAATTGTGATGTAATATTATCTTTATCTATTTGTCAGTGTTGTCTTTGAAGTCTTACTACTGTTGCTACTGTCTTTAAGTGTTTTTAAGTGTTTTTAGTGATTTTTAAAATAGTTATTACTAAATGTAAATTTTTAATCTTAATTTTATTTAACTAGTTTAATCTGTAGAGTTTTCTTTTGTATTTATATTTTTTAATAGCCAGAGTGCTAAATAAACGATATCTCTCTCTCTCTCTCTCTCTAGCATTGTGACATTTGTCATTTGACATCTTTGACATTTGCCATCTTGAAATTTGTCATTTTTGACATTTTTTATGGTGACACTTATCATTTTTGACATTTAGCATTCTGACATTTGTCAGTTTTGACATTTGCCATCTTGAAATTTTTCATTTTTGACATTTTTCATGGTGACACTTTTCATTTTTGACATTTAGCATTGTGACATTTGTCATTTGACATCTTTGACATTTGCTATCTTGAAATTTGTCATTTTTGACATTTAGCATTGTGACATTTGTCATTTGACATCTTTGATATTTGCCATCTTGAAATTTGTCATTTTTGACATTTTTCATGGTGACACTTTTCATTTTTGACATTTAGCATTGTGACATTTGTCATTTGACATCTTTGACATTTGCCATCTTGAAATTTGTCATTTTTGACATTTTTCATTGTGACACTTTTCATTTTTGACATTTAGCATTGTGACATTTGTCATTTGACATCTTTGAAATTTGCCATCTTGAAATTTGTTATTTTTGACATATTTTATGGTGACACTTTTCATTTTTGACATTTAGCATTGTGACATTTGTCATTTGACATCTTTGACATTTGCCATCTTGAAATTTGTCATTTTTGACATTTTTCATAGTGACACTTTTCATTTTTGACATTTAGCATTGTGACATTTGTCATTTGACATCTTTGACATTTGCCATCTTGAAATTTGTCATTTTTGACATTTAGCATTGTGACATTTGTCATTTGACATCTTTGATATTTGCCATCTTGAAATTTGTCATTTTTGACATTTTTCATGGTGACACTTTTCATTTTTGACATTTAGCATTGTGACATTTGCCATTTGACATCTTTGACATTTGCCATCTTTAAATTTGTCATTTTTGACATTTTTCATGGTGACATTTTTCATTTTTAACATTTAGCATTGTGACAGTTGTCATATTTGACATCTTTGACATTTGCCATCTTGAAATTTGTCATTTTTGAGATTTTTCATGGTGACACTTTTCATTTTTGACATTTAGCATTGTGACATTTGTCATTTGACATCTTTGACATTTGCCATCTTGAAATTTGTCATAATTGACATTTTTCATGGGGACACTTTTCATTTTTGACATTTAGCATTGTGACATTTGTCATTTGACATCTTTGACATTTGCCATCTTGAAATTTGTCATTTTTGACATTTTTCATGGTGACACTTTTCATTTTTGACATTTAGCATTGTGACATTTGTCTTTTGACATCTTTGACATTTGCCATCTTGAAATTTGTCATTTTTGACATTTTTCACGGTGACACTTTTCATTTTTGACATTTAGCATTGTGACATTTGTCATTTGACACCTTAGACATTTGCCATCTTGAAGTTTGTCATTTTTGACACTTTTCATTTTTGACATTTAGCATTGTGACATTTGTCATTTGACATCTTTGACATTTGCCATCTTGAAATTTGTCATTTTTGACATTTTTCATGGTGACACTTTTCATTTTTGACATTTAGCATTGTGACATTTGTCATTTGACATCTTGGACAGTTGCCATCTTGAAATTTGTCATTTTTGACATTTTTCATGGTGACACTTATCATTTTTGACATTTAGCATTGTGACATTTGTCAGTTTTGACATTTGCCATCTTGAAATTTGTCATTTTTGACATTTTTCATGGTGACACTTTTCATTTTTGACATTTAGCATTGTGACATTTGTCATTTGACATCTTTGACATTTGCCATCTTGAAATTTGTCATTTTTGACATTTGTCATGGTGACACTTTTCATTTTTGACATTTAGCATTGTGACATTTGTCATTTGACATCTTTGACATTTGCCATCTTGAAATTTGTCATTTCTGACATTTTTCATGGTAACACTTATCATTTTTGACATTTAGCATTGTGACATTTGTCAGTTTTGACATTTGCCATCTTGAAATTTGTCATTTTTGACATTTTTCATGGTGACACTTTTCATTTTTGACATTTAGGATTGTGACATTTGTCATTTGACATCTTTGACATTTGCCATCTTGAAATTTGTTATTTTTGACATTTTTCACGGTGAAACTTTTCATTTTTGACATTTAGCATTGTGACATTTGTCATTTGACATCTTTGACATTTGCCATCTTGAAATTTGTCATTTTTGACATTTTTCATTGTGACACTTTTCATTTTTGACATTTAGCATTGTGACATTTGTCATTTGACATCTTTGAAATTTGCCATCTTGAAATTTGTTATTTTTGACATATTTTATGGTGACACTTTTCATTTTTGACATTTAGCATTGTGACATTTGTCATTTGACATCTTTGACATTTGCCATCTTGAAATTTGTCATTTTTGACATTTTTCATAGTGACACTTTTCATTTTTGACATTTAGCATTGTGACATTTGTCATTTGACATCTTTGACATTTGCCATCTTGAAATTTGTCATTTTTGACATTTAGCATTGTGACATTTGTCATTTGATATCTTTGATATTTGCCATCTTGAAATTTGTCATTTTTTACATTTTTCATGGTGACACTTTTCATTTTTGACATTTAGCATTGTGACATTTGTCATTTGACATCTTTGACATTTGCCATCTTGAAATTTGTCATTTTTGACATTTTTCATGGTGACATTTTTCATTTTTAACATTTAGCATTGTGACATTTGTCATATTCGACATCTTTGACATTTGCCATCTTGAAATTTGTCATTTTTGACATTTTTCATGGTGACACTTTTCATTTTTGACATTTAGCATTGTGACATTTGTCATTTGACATCTTTGACATTTGCCATCTTGAAATTTGTCATAATTGACATTTTTCATGGGGACACTTTTCATTTTTGACATTTAGCATTGTGACATTTGTCATTTGACATCTTTGACATTTGCCATCTTAAAATTTGTCATTTTTGACATTTTTCATGGTGACACTTTTCATTTTTGACATTTAGCATTGTGACATTTGTCATTTGACATCTTTGACATTTGCCATCTTGAAATTTGTCATTTTTGACATTTTTCACGGTGACACTTTTCATTTTTGACATTTAGCATTGTGACATTTGTCATTTGACACCTTAGACATTTGCCATCTTGAAGTTTGTCATTTTTGACACTTTTCATTTTTGACATTTAGCATTGTGACATTTGTCATTTGACATCTTTGACATTTGCCATCTTGAAATTTGTCATTTTTGACATTTTTCATGGTGACACTTTTCATTTTTGACATTTAGCATTGTGACATTTGTCATTTGACATCTTGGACAGTTGCCATCTTGAAATTTGTCATTTTTGACATTTTTCATGGTGACACATCATTTTTGACATTTAGCATTGTGACATTTGTCAGTTTTGACATTTGCCATCTTGAAATTTGTCATTTTTGACATTTTTCATGATGACACTTTTCATTTTTGACATTTAGCATTGTGACATTTGTCATTTGACATCTTTGACATTTGCCATCTTGAAATTTGTCATTTTTGACATTTTTCACGGTGACACTTTTCATTTTTGACATTTAGCATTGTGACATTTGTCATTTGACACCTTAGACATTTGCCATCTTGAAATTTGTCATTTTTGACACTTTTCATTTTTGACATTTAGCATTGTGACATTTGTCATTTGACATCTTTGACATTTGCCATCTTGAAATTTGTCATTTTTGACATTTTTCATGGTGACACTTTTCATTTTTGACATTTAGCATTGTGACATTTGTCATTTGACATCTTGGACATTTGCCATCTTGAAATTTGTCATTTTTGACATTTTTCATAGTGACACTTATCATTTTTGACATTTAGCATTGTGACATTTGTCAGTTTTGACATTTGCCATCTTGAAATTTGTCATTTTTGACATTTTTCATGGTGACACTTTTCATTTTTGACATTTAGCATTGTGACATTTGTCATTTGACATCTTTGACATTTGCCATCTTAAAATTTGTCATTTTTACATTTTTCATGGTGACACTTTTCATTTTTGACATTTAGCATTGTGACATTTGTCATTTGACATCTTTGACATTTGCCATCTTGAAATTTGTCATTTTTGACATTTTTCATGGTGACACTTTTCATTTTTGACATTTAGCATTGTGACATTTGTCATTTGACATCTTTGACATTTGCCATCTTGAAATTTGTCATTTTTGACATTTTTCATAGTGACACTTTTTATTTTTGACATTTAGCATTGTGACATTTGTCATTTGACATCTTTGACATTTGCCATCTTGAAATTTGTTATTTTTGACATTTTTCATGGTGACACTTTTCATTTTTGACATTTAGCATTGTGACATTTGTCATTTGACATCTCTGACATTTGCCATCTTAAAATTTGTCATTTTTGACATTTTTCATGGTGACACTTTTCATTTTTGACATTTAGCATTGTGACATTTGTCATTTGACATCTTTGACATTTGCCATCTTGAAATTTGTCATTTTTGACATTTTTTATGGTGACACTTATCATTTTTGACATTTAGCATTGTGACATTTGTCAGTTTTGACATTTGCCATCTTGAAATTTTTTCATTTTTGACATTTTTCATGGTGACACTTTTCATTTTTGACATTTAGCATTGTGACATTTGTCATTTGACATCTTTGACATTTGCCATCTTAAAATTTGTTATTTTTGACATTTTTTATGGTGACACTTTTCATTTTTGACATTTAGCATTGTGACATTTGTCATTTGACATCTTTGACATTTGCCATCTTGAAATTTGTCATTTTTGACATTTTTCATGGTGACACTTTTCATTTTTGACATTTAGCATTGTGACATTTGTCATTTGACATCTTTGACATTTGCCATCTTGAAATTTGTCATTTTTGACATTTTTCACGGTGACACTTATCATTTTTGACATTTAGCATTGTGACATTTGTCAGTTTTGACATTTGCCATCTTAAAATTTGTCATTTTTGACATTTTTCATGGTGACACTTTTCATTTTTGACATTTAGCATTGTGACATTTGTCATTTGACATCTTTGACATTTGCCATCTTGAAATTTGTTATTTTTGACATTTTTCACGGTGACACTTTTCATTTTTGACATTTAGCATTGTAACATTTGTCATTTGACATCTTTGACATTTGCCATCTTGAAATTTGTCATTTTTGACATTTTTCATGGTGACACTTTTCATTTTTGACATTTAGCATTGTGACATTTGTCATTTGACATCTTTGACATTTGCCATCTTGAAATTTGTTATTTTTGACATTTTTCATGGTGACACTTTTCATTTTTGACATTTAGCATTGTGACATTTGTCATTTGACATCTTTGACATTTGCCATCTTGAAATTTGTCATTTTTGACATTTTTCATGGTGACACTTTTCATTTTTGACATTTAGCATTGTGACATTTGTCATTTGACATCTTTGACATTTGCCATCTTGAAATTTGTCATTTTTGACATTTAGCATTGTGACATTTGTCATTTGACATCTTTGATATTTGCCATCTTGAAATTTGTCATTTTTGACATTTTTCATGGTGAGACTTTTCATTTTTGACATTTAGCATTGTGACATTTGTCATTTGACATCTTTGACATTTGCCATCTTGAAATTTGTCATTTTTGACATTTTTCATGGTGACACTTTTCATTTTTGACATTTAGCATTGTGACATTTGTCATATTCGACATCTTTGACATTTGCCATCTTGAAATTTGTTATTTTTGACATTTTTCATGGTGACATTTTTCATTTTTGACATTTAGCATTGTGACATTTGTCATTTGACATCTTTGACATTTGCCATCTTGAAATTTGTCATTATTGACATTTTTCATGGGGACACTTTTCATTTTTGACATTTAGCATTGTGACATTTGTCATTTGACATCTTTGACATTTTCCATCTTGAAATTTGTCATTTTTGACATTTTTCATGGTGACACTTTTCATTTTTGACATTTAGCATTGTGACATTTGTCATTTGACATCTTTGACATTTGCCATCTTGAAATTTGTCATTTTTGACATTTTTCACGGTGACACTTTTCATTTTTGACATTTAGCATTGTGACATTTGTCATTTGACACCTTAGACATTTGCCATCTTGAAATTTGTCATTTTTGACACTTTTCATTTTTGCCATTTAGCATTGTGACATTTGTCATTTGACATCTTTGACATTTGCCATCTTGAAATTTGTCATTTTTGACATTTTTCATGGTGACACTTTTCATTTTTGACATTTAGCATTGTGACATTTGTCATTTGACATCTTGGACATTTGCCATCTTGAAATTTGTCATTTTTGACATTTTTCATGGTGACACTTTTCATTTTTGACATTTAGCATTGTGACATTTGTCATTTGACATCTTTGACATTTGCCATCTTGAAATTTGTCATTTTTGACATTTTTCATGGTGACACTTTTCATTTTTGACATTTAGCATTGTGACATTTGTCATTTGACATCTTTGACATTTTTGACATTTTTCATGGTGACACTTTTCATTTTTGACATTTAGCATTGTGACATTTGTCATTTGACATCTTTGACATTTAGCATTGTGACATTTGTCATTTGACATCTTTGACATTTGCCATCTTAAAATTTGTTATTTTTGACATTTTTCATGGTGACACTTTTCATTTTTGACATTTAGCATTGTGACATTTGTCATTTGACATCTTTGACATTTGCCATCTTGAAATTTGTCATTTTTGACATTTTTCATAGTGACACTTTTCATTTTTGACATTTAGCATTGTGACATTTGTCATTTGACATCTTTGACATTTGCCATCTTGAAATTTGTTATTTTTGACATTTTTCATGGTGACACTTTTCATTTTTGACATTTAGCATTGTGACATTTGTCATTTGACATCTTTGACATTTGCCATCTTGAAATTTGTCATTTTTGACACTTTTCATGGTGACACTTTTCATTTTTGACATTTAGCATTGTGACATTTGTCATTTGACATCTTTGACATTTGCCATTTTGAAATTTGTCATTTTTGACATTTAGCATTGTGACATTTGTCATTTGACATCTTTGATATTTGCCATCTTGAAATTTGTCATTTTTGACATTTTTCATGGTGACACTTTTCATTTTTGACATTTAGCATTGTGACATTTGTCATTTGACATCTTTGATATTTGCCATCTTGAAATTTGTCATTTTTGACATTTTTCATGGTGACACTTTTCATTTTTGACATTTAGCATTGTGACATTTGTCATTTGACATCTTTGACATTTGCCATCTTGAAATTTGTCATTTTTGACATTTTTCATTGTGACACTTTTCATTTTTGACATTTAGCATTGTGACATTTGTCATTTGACATCTTTGAAATTTGCCATCTTGAAATTTGTTATTTTTGACATATTTTATGGTGACACTTTTCATTTTTGACATTTAGCATTGTGACATTTGTCATTTGACATCTTTGACATTTGCCATCTTGAAATTTGTCATTTTTGACATTTTTCATAGTGACACTTTTCATTTTTGACATTTAGCATTGTGACATTTGTCATTTGACATCTTTGACATTTGCCATCTTGAAATTTGTCATCTTTGACATTTAGCATTGTGACATTTGTCATTTGACATCTTTGATATTTGCCATCTTGAAATTTGTCATTTTTGACATTTTTCATGGTGACACTTTTCATTTTTGACATTTAGCATTGTGACATTTGTCATTTGACATCTTTGACATTTGCCATCTTTAAATTTGTCATTTTTGACATTTTTCATGGTGACATTTTTCATTTTTAACATTTAGCATTGTGACATTTGTCATATTTGACATCTTTGACATTTGCCATCTTGAAATTTGTCATTTTTGAGATTTTTCATGGTGACACTTTTCATTTTTGACATTTAGCATTGTGACATTTGTCATTTGACATCTTTGACATTTGCCATCCTGAAATTTGTCATAATTGACATTTTTCATGGGGACACTTTTCATTTTTGACATTTAGCATTGTGACATTTGTCATTTGACATCTTTGACATTTGCCATCTTGAAATTTGTCATTTTTGACATTTTTCATGGTGACACTTTTCATTTTTGACATTTAGCATTGTGACATTTGTCATTTGACATCTTTGACATTTGCCATCTTGAAATTTGTCATTTTTGACATTTTTCACGGTGACACTTTTCATTTTTGACATTTAGCATTGTGACATTTGTCATTTGACACCTTAGACATTTGCCATCTTGAAGTTTGTCATTTTTGACACTTTTCATTTTTGACATTTAGCATTGTGACATTTGTCATTTGACATCTTTGACATTTGCCATCTTGAAATTTGTCATTTTTGACATTTTTCATGGTGACACTTTTCATTTTTGACATTTAGCATTGTGACATTTGTCATTTGACATCTTGGACAGTTGCCATCTTAAAATTTGTCATTTTTGACATTTTTCATGGTGACACTTTTCATTTTTGACATTTAGCATTGTGACATTTGTCATTTGACATCTTTGACATTTGCCATCTTGAAATTTGTCATTTTTGACATTTAGCATTGTGACATTTGTCATTTGACATCTTTGACATTTGCCATCTTGAAATTTGTCATTTTTGAGATTTTTCATGGTGACACTTTTCATTTTTGACATTTAGCATTGTGACATTTGTCATTTGACATCTTTGACATTTGCCATCCTGAAATTTGTCATAATTGACATTTTTCATGGGGACACTTTTCATTTTTGACATTTAGCATTGTGACATTTGTCATTTGACATCTTTGACATTTGCCATCTTGAAATTTGTCATTTTTGACATTTTTCATGGTGACACTTTTCATTTTTGACATTTAGCATTGTGACATTTGTCATTTGACATCTTTGACATTTGCCATCTTGAAATTTGTCATTTTTGACATTTTTCACGGTGACACTTTTCATTTTTGACATTTAGCATTGTGACATTTGTCATTTGACACCTTAGACATTTGCCATCTTGAAGTTTGTCATTTTTGACACTTTTCATTTTTGACATTTAGCATTGTGACATTTGTCATTTGACATCTTTGACATTTGCCATCTTGAAATTTGTCATTTTTGACATTTTTCATGGTGACACTTTTCATTTTTGACATTTAGCATTGTGACATTTGTCATTTGACATCTTGGACAGTTGCCATCTTAAAATTTGTCATTTTTGACATTTTTCATGGTGACACTTTTCATTTTTGACATTTAGCATTGTGACATTTGTCATTTGACATCTTTGACATTTGCCATCTTGAAATTTGTCATTTTTGACATTTAGCATTGTGACATTTGTCATTTGACATCTTTGACATTTGCCATCTTAAAATTTGTCATTTTTGACATTTTTTATGGTGACACTTATCATTTTTGACATTTAGCATTGTGACATTTGTCAGTTTTGACATTTGCCATCTTGAAATTTGTCATTTTTGACATTTTTCATGGTGACACTTTTCATTTTTGACATTTAGCATTGTGACATTTGTCATTTGACATCTTTGACATTTGCCATCTTGAAATTTGTCATTTTTGACATTTGTCATGGTGACACTTTTCATTTTTGACATTTAGCATTGTGACATTTGTCATTTGACATCTTTGACATTTGCCATCTTGAAATTTGTCATTTCTGACATTTTTCATGGTAACACTTATCATTTTTGACATTTAGCATTGTGACATTTGTCAGTTTTGACATTTGCCATCTTGAAATTTGTCATTTTTGACATTTTTCATGGTGACACTTTTCATTTTTGACATTTAGGATTGTGACATTTGTCATTTGACATCTTTGACATTTGCCATCTTGAAATTTGTTATTTTTGACATTTTTCACGGTAAAACTTTTCATTTTTGACATTTAGCATTGTGACATTTGTCATTTGACATCTTTGACATTTGCCATCTTGAAATTTGTCATTTTTGACATTTTTCATTGTGACACTTTTCATTTTTGACATTTAGCATTGTGACATTTGTCATTTGACATCTTTGAAATTTGCCATCTTGAAATTTGTTATTTTTGACATATTTTATGGTGACACTTTTCATTTTTGACATTTAGCATTGTGACATTTGTCATTTGACATCTTTGACATTTGCCATCTTGAAATTTGTCATTTTTGACATTTTTCATAGTGACACTTTTCATTTTTGACATTTAGCATTGTGACATTTGTCATTTGACATCTTTGACATTTGCCATCTTGAAATTTGTCATTTTTGACATTTAGCATTGTGACATTTGTCATTTGATATCTTTGATATTTGCCATCTTGAAATTTGTCATTTTTTACATTTTTCATGGTGATACTTTTCATTTTTGACATTTAGCATTGTGACATTTGTCATTTGACATCTTTGTTATTTGCCATCTTGAAATTTGTCATTTTTGACATTTTTCATGGTGACATTTTTCATTTTTAACATTTAGCATTGTGACATTTGTCATATTCGACATCTTTGACATTTGCCATCTTGAAATTTGTCATTTTTGACATTTTTCATGGTGACACTTTTCATTTTTGACATTTAGCATTGTGACATTTGTCATTTGACATCTTTGACATTTGCCATCTTGAAATTTGTCATAATTGACATTTTTCATGGGGACACTTTTCATTTTTGACATTTAGCATTGTGACATTTGTCATTTGACATCTTTGACATTTGCCATCTTGAAATTTGTCATTTTTGACATTTTTCATGGTGACACTTTTCATTTTTGACATTTAGCATTGTGACATTTGTCATTTGACATCTTTGACATTTGCCATCTTGAAATTTGTCATTTTTGACATTTTTCACGGTGACACTTTTCATTTTTGACATTTAGCATTGTGACATTTGTCATTTGACACCTTAGACATTTGCCATCTTGAAGTTTGTCATTTTTGACACTTTTCATTTTTGACATTTAGCATTGTGACATTTGTCATTTGACATCTTTGACATTTGCCATCTTGAAATTTGTCATTTTTGACATTTTTCATGGTGACACTTTTCATTTTTGACATTTAGCATTGTGACATTTGTCATTTGACATCTTTGACATTTGCCATCTTGAAATTTGTCATTTTTGACATTTTTCATGGTGACACTTTTCATTTTTGACATTTAGCATTGTGACATTTGTCATTTGACATCTTTGACATTTGCCATCTTGAAATTTGTCATTTTTGACATTTTTTATGGTGACACTTATCATTTTTGACATTTAGCATTCTGACATTTGTCAGTTTTGACATTTGCCATCTTGAAATTTTTCATTTTTGACATTTTTCATGGTGACACTTTTCATTTTTGACATTTAGCATTGTGACATTTGTCATTTGACATCTTTGACATTTGCTATCTTGAAATTTGTCATTTTTGACATTTAGCATTGTGACATTTGTCATTTGACATCTTTGATATTTGCCATCTTGAAATTTGTCATTTTTGACATTTTTCATGGTGACACTTTTCATTTTTGACATTTAGCATTGTGACATTTGTCATTTGACATCTTTGACATTTGCCATCTTGAAATTTGTCATTTTTGACATTTTTCATTGTGACACTTTTCATTTTTGACATTTAGCATTGTGACATTTGTCATTTGACATCTTTGAAATTTGCCATCTTGAAATTTGTTATTTTTGACATATTTTATGGTGACACTTTTCATTTTTGACATTTAGCATTGTGACATTTGTCATTTGACATCTTTGACATTTGCCATCTTGAAATTTGTCATTTTTGACATTTTTCATAGTGGCACTTTTCATTTTTGACATTTAGCATTGTGACATTTGTCATTTGACATCTTTGACATTTGCCATCTTGAAATTTGTCATTTTTGACATTTAGCATTGTGACATTTGTCATTTGACATCTTTGATATTTGCCATCTTGAAATTTGTCATTTTTGACATTTTTCATGGTGACACTTTTCATTTTTGACATTTAGCATTGTGACATTTGTCATTTGACATCTTTGACATTTGCCATCTTTAAATTTGTCATTTTTGACATTTTTCATGGTGACATTTTTCATTTTTAACATTTAGCATTGTGACATTTGTCATATTTGACATCTTTGACATTTGCCATCTTGAAATTTGTCATTTTTGAGATTTTTCATGGTGACACTTTTCATTTTTGACATTTAGCATTGTGACATTTGTCATTTGACATCTTTGACATTTGCCATCTTGAAATTTGTCATAATTGACATTTTTCATGGGGACACTTTTCATTTTTGACATTTAGCATTGTGACATTTGTCATTTGACATCTTTGACATTTGCCATCTTGAAATTTGTCATTTTTGACATTTTTCATGGTGACAATTTTCATTTTTGACATTTAGCATTGTGACATTTGTCATTTGACATCTTTGACATTTGCCATCTTGAAATTTGTCATTTTTGACATTTTTCACGGTGACACTTTTCATTTTTGACATTTAGCATTGTGACATTTGTCATTTGACACCTTAGACATTTGCCATCTTGAAGTTTGTCATTTTTGACACTTTTCATTTTTGACATTTAGCATTGTGACATTTGTCATTTGACATCTTTGACATTTGCCATCTTGAAATTTGTCATTTTTGACATTTTTCATGGTGACACTTTTCATTTTTGACATTTAGCATTGTGACATTTGTCATTTGACATCTTGGACAGTTGCCATCTTGAAATTTGTCATTTTTGACATTTTTCATGGTGACACTTATCATTTTTGACATTTAGCATTGTGACATTTGTCAGTTTTGACATTTGCCATCTTGAAATTTGTCATTTTTGACATTTTTCATGGTGACACTTTTCATTTTTGACATTTAGCATTGTGACATTTGTCATTTGACATCTTTGACATTTGCCATCTTGAAATTTGTCATTTTTGACATTTGTCATGGTGACACTTTTCATTTTTGACATTTAGCATTGTGACATTTGTCATTTGACATCTTTGACATTTGCCATCTTGAAATTTGTCATTTCTGACATTTTTCATGGTAACACTTATCATTTTTGACATTTAGCATTGTGACATTTGTCAGTTTTGATATTTGCCATCTTGAAATTTGTCATTTTTGACATTTTTCATGGTGACACTTTTCATTTTTGACATTTAGGATTGTGACATTTGTCATTTGACATCTTTGACATTTGCCATCTTGAAATTTGTTATTTTTGACATTTTTCACGGTAAAACTTTTCATTTTTGACATTTAGCATTGTGACATTTGTCATTTGACATCTTTGACATTTGCCATCTTGAAATTTGTCATTTTTGACATTTTTCATTGTGACACTTTTCATTTTTGACATTTAGCATTGTGACATTTGTCATTTGACATCTTTGAAATTTGCCATCTTGAAATTTGTTATTTTTGACATATTTTATGGTGACACTTTTCATTTTTGACATTTAGCATTGTGACATTTGTCATTTGACATCTTTGACATTTGCCATCTTGAAATTTGTCATTTTTGACATTTTTCATAGTGACACTTTTCATTTTTGACATTTAGCATTGTGACATTTGTCATTTGACATCTTTGACATTTGCCATCTTGAAATTTGTCATTTTTGACATTTAGCATTGTGACATTTGTCATTTGATATCTTTGATATTTGCCATCTTGAAATTTGTCATTTTTTACATTTTTCATGGTGACACTTTTCATTTTTGACATTTAGCATTGTGACATTTGTCATTTGACATCTTTGACATTTGCCATCTTGAAATTTGTCATTTTTGACATTTTTCATGGTGACATTTTTCATTTTTAACATTTAGCATTGTGACATTTGTCATATTCGACATCTTTGACATTTGCCATCTTGAAATTTGTCATTTTTGACATTTTTCATGGTGACACTTTTCATTTTTGACATTTAGCATTGTGACATTTGTCATTTGACATCTTTGACATTTGCCATCTTGAAATTTGTCATAATTGACATTTTTCATGGGGACACTTTTCATTTTTGACATTTAGCATTGTGACATTTGTCATTTGACATCTTTGACATTTGCCATCTTGAAATTTGTCATTTTTGACATTTTTCATGGTGACACTTTTCATTTTTGACATTTAGCATTGTGACATTTGTCATTTGACATCTTTGACATTTGCCATCTTGAAATTTGTCATTTTTGACATTTTTCACGGTGACACTTTTCATTTTTGACATTTAGCATTGTGACATTTGTCATTTGACACCTTAGACATTTGCCATCTTGAAGTTTGTCATTTTTGACACTTTTCATTTTTGACATTTAGCATTGTGACATTTGTCATTTGACATCTTTGACATTTGCCATCTTGAAATTTGTCATTTTTGACATTTTTCATGGTGACACTTTTCATTTTTGACATTTAGCATTGTGACATTTGTCATTTGACATCTTGGACAGTTGCCATCTTGAAATTTGTCATTTTTGACATTTTTCATGGTGACACTTATCATTTTTGACATTTAGCATTGTGACATTTGTCAGTTTTGACATTTGCCATCTTGAAATTTGTCATTTTTGACATTTTTCATGATGACACTTTTCATTTTTGACATTTAGCATTGTGACATTTGTCATTTGACATCTTTGACATTTGCCATCTTGAAATTTGTCATTTTTGACATTTTTCACGGTGACACTTTTCATTTTTGACATTTAGCATTGTGACATTTGTCATTTGACACCTTAGACATTTGCCATCTTGAAATTTGTCATTTTTGACACTTTTCATTTTTGACATTTAGCATTGTGACATTTGTCATTTGACATCTTTGACATTTGCCATCTTGAAATTTGTCATTTTTGACATTTTTCATGGTGACACTTTTCATTTTTGACATTTAGCATTGTGACATTTGTCATTTGACATCTTGGACATTTGCCATCTTGAAATTTGTCATTTTTGACATTTTTCATGGTGACACTTATCATTTTTGACATTTAGCATTATGACATTTGTCAGTTTTGACATTTGCCATCTTGAAATTTGTCATTTTTGACATTTTTCATGGTGACACTTTTCATTTTTGACATTTAGCATTGTGACATTTGTCATTTGACATCTTTGACATTTGCCATCTTAAAATTTGTCATTTTTACATTTTTCATGGTGACACTTTTCATTTTTGACATTTAGCATTGTGACATTTGTCATTTGACATCTTTGACATTTGCCATCTTGAAATTTGTCATTTTTGACATTTTTCATGGTGACACTTTTCATTTTTGACATTTAGCATTGTGACATTTGTCATTTGACATCTTTGACATTTGCCATCTTGAAATTTGTCATTTTTGACATTTTTCATAGTGACACTTTTCATTTTTGACATTTAGCATTCTGACATTTGTCATTTGACATCTTTGACATTTGCCATCTTGAAATTTGTTATTTTTGACATTTTTCATGGTGACACTTTTCATTTTTGACATTTAGCATTGTGACATTTGTCATTTGACATCTCTGACATTTGCCATCTTAAAATTTGTCATTTTTGACATTTTTCATGGTGACACTTTTCATTTTTGACATTTAGCATTGTGACATTTGTCATTTGACATCTTTGACATTTGCCATCTTGAAATTTGTCATTTTTGACATTTTTTATGGTGACACTTATCATTTTTGACATTTAGCATTGTGACATTTGTCAGTTTTGACATTTGCCATCTTGAAATTTTTTCATTTTTGACATTTTTCATGGTGACACTTTTCATTTTTGACATTTAGCATTGTGACATTTGTCATTTGACATCTTTGACATTTGCCATCTTAAAATTTGTTATTTTTGACATTTTTCATGGTGACACTTTTCATTTTTGACATTTAGCATTGTGACATTTGTCATTTGACATCTTTGACATTTGCCATCTTGAAATTTGTCATTTTTGACATTTTTCATGGTGACACTTTTCATTTTTGACATTTAGCATTGTGACATTTGTCATTTGACATCTTTGACATTTGCCATCTTGAAATTTGTCATTTTTGACATTTTTCACGGTGACACTTATCATTTTTGACATTTAGCATTGTGACATTTGTCAGTTTTGACATTTGCCATCTTGAAATTTGTCATTTTTGACATTTTTCATGGTGACACTTTTCATTTTTGACATTTAGCATTGTGACATTTGTCATTTGACATCTTTGACATTTGCCATCTTGAAATTTGTTATTTTTGACATTTTTCACGGTGACACTTTTCATTTTTGACATTTAGCATTGTAACATTTGTCATTTGACATCTTTGACATTTGCCATCTTGAAATTTGTCATTTTTGACATTTTTCATGGTGACACTTTTCATTTTTGACATTTAGCATTGTGACATTTGTCATTTGACATCTTTGACATTTTCCATCTTGAAATTTGTTATTTTTGACATTTTTCATGGTGACACTTTTCATTTTTGACATTTAGCATTGTGACATTTGTCATTTGACATCTTTGACATTTTCCATCTTGAAATTTGTCATTTTTGACATTTTTCATGGTGACACTTTTCATTTTTGACATTTAGCATTGTGACATTTGTCATTTGACATCTTTGACATTTGCCATCTTGAAATTTGTCATTTTTGACATTTAGCATTGTGACATTTGTCATTTGACATCTTTGATATTTGCCATCTTGAAATTTGTCATTTTTGACATTTTTCATGGTGACACTTTTCATTTTTGACATTTAGCATTGTGACATTTGTCATTTGACATCTTTGACATTTGCCATCTTGAAATTTGTCATTTTTGACATTTTTCATGGTGACACTTTTCATTTTTGACATTTGGCATTGTGACATTTGTCATATTCGACATCTTTGACATTTGCCATCTTGAAATTTGTTATTTTTGACATTTTTCATGGTGACACTTTTCATTTTTGACATTTAGCATTGTGACATTTGTCATTTGACATCTTTGACATTTGCCATCTTGAAATTTGTCATTATTGACATTTTTCATGGGGACACTTTTCATTTTTGACATTTAGCATTGTGACATTTGTCATTTGACATCTTTGACATTTTCCATCTTGAAATTTGTCATTTTTGACATTTTTCATGGTGACACTTTTCATTTTTGACATTTAGCATTGTGACATTTGTTATTTGACATCTTTGACATTTGCCATCTTGAAATTTGTCATTTTTGACATTTTTCACGGTGACACTTTTCATTTTTGACATTTAGCATTGTGACATTTGTCATTTGACACCTTAGACATTTGCCATCTTGAAATTTGTCATTTTTGACACTTTTCATTTTTGCCATTTAGCATTGTGACATTTGTCATTTGACATCTTTGACATTTGCCATCTTGAAATTTGTCATTTTTGACATTTTTCATGGTGACACTTTTCATTTTTGACATTTAGCATTGTGACATTTGTCATTTGACATCTTGGACATTTGCCATCTTGAAATTTGTCATTTTTGACATTTTTCATGGTGACACTTTTCATTTTTGACATTTAGCATTGTGACATTTGTCATTTGACATCTTTGACATTTGCCCTCTTGAAATTTGTCATTTTTGACATTTTTCATGGTGACACTTTTCATTTTTGACATTTAGCATTGTGACATTTGTCATTTGACATCTTTGACATTTGCCATCTTGAAATTTGTCATTTTTACATTTTTCATGGTGACACTTTTCATTTTTGACATTTAGCATTGTGACATTTGTCATTTGACATCTTTGACATTTGCCATCTTGAAATTTGTCATTTTTGACATTTTTCATGGTGACACTTTTCATTTTTGACATTTAGCATTGTGACATTTGTCATTTGACACCTTTGACATTTGCCATCTTGAAATTTGTCATTTTTGACATTTTTTATGGTGACACTTATCATTTTTGACATTTAGCATTGTGACATTTGTCAGTTTTGACATTTGCCATCTTGAAATTTTTTCATTTTTGACATTTTTCATGGTGACACTTTTCATTTTTGACATTTAGCATTGTGACATTTGTCATTTGACATCTTTGACATTTGCCATCTTAAAATTTGTTATTTTTGACATTTTTCATGGTGACACTTTTCATTTTTGACATTTAGCATTGTGACATTTGTCATTTGACATCTTTGACATTTGCCATCTTGAAATTTGTCATTTTTGACATTTTTCATAGTGACACTTTTCATTTTTGACATTTAGCATTGTGACATTTGTCATTTGACATCTTTGACATTTGCCATCTTAAAATTTGTTATTTTTGACATTTTTCATGGTGACACTTTTCATTTTTGACATTTAGCATTGTGACATTTGTCATTTGACATCTTTGACATTTGCCATCTTGAAATTTGTCATTTTTGACATTTTTCATGGTGACACTTTTCATTTTTGACATTTAGCATTGTGACATTTGTCATTTGACATCTTTGACATTTGCCATTTTGAAATTTGTCATTTTTGACATTTAGCATTGTGACATTTGTCATTTGACATCTTTGATATTTGCCATCTTGAAATTTGTCATTTTTGACATTTTTCATGGTGACACTTTTCATTTTTGACATTTAGCATTGTGACATTTGTCATTTAACATCTTTGACATTTGCCATCTTGAAATTTGTTATTTTTGACGTTTTTCATGGTGACACTTTTCATTTTTGACATTTAGCATTGTGACATTTGTCATATTCGACATCTTTGACATTTGCCATCTTGAAATTTGTCATTTTTGACATTTTTCATGGTGACACTTTTCATTTTTGACATTTGTCATTTGACATCTTTGACATTTGCCATCTTGAAATTTGTCATTATTGACATTTTTCATGGGGACACTTTTTATTTTTGACATTTAGCATTGTGACATTTGTCATTTGACATCTTTGAAATTTGCCATCTTGAAATTTGTCATTTTTGACATTTTTCACGGTGACACTTTTCATTTTTGACACTTAGCATTGTGACATTTGTCATTTGACATCTTAGACATTTGCCATCTTGAAATTTGTCATTTTTGACACTTTTCATTTTTGACATTTAGCGTTGTGACATTTGTCATTTGACATCTTTGACATTTGCCATCTTGAAATTTGTCATTTTTGACATTTTTCATGGTGACACTTTTCATTTTTGACATTTAGCATTGTGACATTTGTCATTTGACATCTTGGACATTTGCCATCTTGAAATTTGTCATTTTTGACATTTTTCATGGTTACACTTATCATTTTTGACATTTAGCATTGTGACATTTGTCAGTTTTGACATTTGCCATCTTGAAATTTGTCATTTTTGACATTTTTCATGGTGACACTTTTCATTTTTGACATTTAGCATTGTGACATTTGTCATTTGACATCTTTGACATTTGCCATCTTGAAATTTGTCATTTTTGACATTTTTCATGGTGACACTTTTTATTTTTGACATTTAGCATGATGATATTTGTCATTTGACATCTTTGACATTTGCCATCTTGAAATTTGTCATTTTTGACATTTTTCATGGTGACACTTTTCATTTTTGACATTTAGCATTGTGACATTTGTCATTTGACATCTTTGACATTTGCCATCTTGAAATTTGTTATTTTTGACATTTTTCATGGTGACACTTTTCATTTTTGACATTTAGCATTGTGACATTTGTCATTTGACATCTTTGACATTTGCCATCTTGAAATTTGTCATTTTTGACATTTTTCATGGTGACACTTTTCATTTTTGACATTTAGCATTGTGACATTTGTCATTTGACATCTTTGACATTTTCCATCTTGAAATTTGTCATTTTTAACATTTAGCATTGTGACATTTGTCATTTCACATCTTGGACATTTGCCATCTTGAAATTTGTCATTTTTGACATTTTTCATGGTGACACTTATCATTTTTGACATTTAGCATTGTGACATTTGTCAGTTTTGACATCTTTGACATTTGCCATCTTGAAATTTGTTATTTTTGACATTTTTCATGGTGACACTTTTCATTTTTGACATTTAGCATTGTGACATTTGGCATTTGACATCTTTGACATTTGCCATCTTGAAATTTGTCATTTTTGACATTTTTCATGGTGACACTTTTCATTTTTGACATTTAGCATTGTGACATTTGTCATTTGACATCTTTGACATTTGCCATCTTGAAATTTGTCATTTTTGACATTTTTCATGGTGACACTTTTCATTTTTGACATTTAGCATTGTGACATTTGTCATTTGACATCTTTGACATTTGCCATCTTGAAATTTGTTATTTTTGACATTTTTCATGGTGACACTTTTCATTTTTGACATTTAGCATTGTGACATTTGTCATTTGACATCTGTGACATTTGCCATCTTGAAATTTGTCATTTTTGACATTTTTCATGGTGACACTTTTCATTTTTGACATTTAGCATTGTGACATTTGTCATTTGACATCTTTGACATTTGCCATCTTGAAATTTGTCATTTTTGACATTTTTCATGGTGACACTTATCATTTTTGACATTTAGCATTGTGACATTTGTCAGTTTTGACATTTGCCATCTTGAAATTTGTCATGTTTGACATTTTTCATAGTGACACTTTTCATTTTTGACATTTAGCATTGTGACATTTGTCATTTGACATCTTTGACATTTGCCATCTTGAAATTTGTTATTTTTGACATTTTTCACGGTGACACTTTTTATTTTTGACATTTAGCATTGTGACATTTGTCATTTGACATCTTTGACATTTGCCATCTTGAAATTTGTCATTTTTAACATTTAGCATTGTGACATTTGTCATTTCACATCTTGGACATTTGCCATCTTGAAATTTGTCATTTTTGACATTTTTCATGGTGACACTTATCATTTTTGACATTTAGCGTTGTGACATTTGTCAGTTTTGACATCTTTGACATTTGCCATCTTGAAATTTGTTATTTTTGACATTTTTCATGGTGACACTTTTCAGTTTTGACATTTAGCATTGTGACATTTGTCATTTGACATCTTTGACATTTGCCATTTTGAAATTTGTCATTTTTGACATTTTTCATGGTGACACTTTTCATTTTTGACATTTAGCATTGTGACATTTGTCATTTGACATCTTTGACATTTGCCATCTTGAAATTTGTTATTTTTGACATTTTTCATGGTGAAACTTTTCATTTTTGACATTTAGCATTGTGACATTTGTCATTTGACATCTTTGACATTTGCCATCTTGAAATTTGTCATTTTTGACATTTTTCATGGTGACACTTTTCATTTTTGACATTTAGCATTGTGACATTTGTCATTTGACATCTTGGACATTTGCCATCTTGAAATTTGTCATTTTTGACATTTTTCATGGTTACACTTATCATTTTTGACATTTAGCATTGTGACATTTGTCAGTTTTGACATTTGCCATCTTGAAATTTGTCATTTTTGACATTTTTCATGGTGACACTTTTCATTTTTGACATTTAGCATTGTGACATTTGTCATTTGACATCTTTGACATTTGCCATCTTGAAGTTTGTCATTTTTGACATTTTTCATGGTGACACTTTTTATTTTTGACATTTAGCATGATGATATTTGTCATTTGACATCTTTGACATTTGCCATCTTGAAATTTGTCATTTTTGACATTTTTCATGGTGACACTTTTCATTTTTGACATTTAGCATTGTGACATTTGTCATTTGACATCTTTGACATTTGCCATCTTGAAATTTGTTATTTTTGACATTTTTCATGGTGACACTTTTCATTTTTGACATTTAGCATTGTGACATTTGTCATTTGACATCTTTGACATTTGCCATCTTGAAATTTGTCATTTTTGACATTTTTCATGGTGACACTTTTCATTTTTGACATTTAGCATTGTGACATTTGTCATTTGACATCTTTGACATTTTCCATCTTGAAATTTGTCATTTTTAACCTTTAGCATTGTGACATTTGTCATTTCACATCTTGGACATTTGCCATCTTGAAATTTGTCATTTTTGACATTTTTCATGGTGACACTTATCATTTTTGACATTTAGCATTGTGACATTTGTCAGTTTTGACATCTTTGACATTTGCCATCTTGAAATTTGTTATTTTTGACATTTTTCATGGTGACACTTTTCATTTTTGACATTTAGCATTGTGACATTTGTCATTTGACATCTTTGACATTTGCCATCTTGAAATTTGTCATTTTTGACATTTTTCATGGTGACACTTTTCATTTTTGACATTTAGCATTGTGACATTTGTCATTTGACATCTTTGACATTTGCCATCTTGAAATTTGTCATTTTTGACATTTTTCATGGTGACACTTTTCATTTTTGACATTTAGCATTGTGACATTTGTCATTTGACATCTTTGACATTTGCCATCTTGAAATTTGTTATTTTTGACATTTTTCATGGTGACACTTTTCATTTTTGACATTTAGCATTGTGACATTTGTCATTTGACATCTGTGACATTTGCCATCTTGAAATTTGTCATTTTTGACATTTTTCATGGTGACACTTTTCATTTTTGACATTTAGCATTGTGACATTTGTCATTTGACATCTTTGACATTTGCCATCTTGAAATTTGTCATTTTTGACATTTTTCATGGTGACACTTATCATTTTTGACATTTAGCATTGTGACATTTGTCAGTTTTGACATTTGCCATCTTGAAATTTGTCATGTTTGACATTTTTCATAGTGACACTTTTCATTTTTGAGATTTAGCATTGTGACATTTGTCATTTGACATCTTTGACATTTGCCATCTTGAAATTTGTTATTTTTGACATTTTTCACGGTGACACTTTTCATTTTTGACATTTAGCATTGTGACATTTGTCATTTGACATCTTTGACATTTGCCATCTTGAAATTTGTCATTTTTAACATTTAGCATTGTGACATTTGTCATTTCACATCTTGGACATTTGCCATCTTGAAATTTGTCATTTTTGACATTTTTCATGGTGACACTTATCATTTTTGACATTTAGCATTGTGACATTTGTCAGTTTTGACATCTTTGACATTTGCCATCTTGAAATTTGTTATTTTTGACATTTTTCATGGTGACACTTTTCAGTTTTGACATTTAGCATTGTGACATTTGTCATTTGACATCTTTGACATTTGCCATTTTGAAATTTGTCATTTTTGACATTTTTCATGGTGACACTTTTCATTTTTGACATTTAGCATTGTGACATTTGTCATTTGACATCTTTGACATTTGCCATCTTGAAATTTGTTATTTTTGACATTTTTCATGGTGACACTTTTCATTTTTGACATTTAGCATTGTGACATTTGTCATTTGACATCTTTGACATTTGCCATCTTGAAATTTGTCATTTTTGACATTTTTCATGGTGACACTTTTCATTTTTGACATTTAGCATTGTGACATTTGTCATTTGACATCTTTGACATTTGCCATCTTTAAATTTGTCATTTTTGACATTTTTTATGGTGACACTTATCATTTTTGACATTTAGCATTGTGACATTTGTCAGTTTTGACATTTGCCATCTTGAAATTTTTTCATTTTTGACATTTTTCATGGTGACACTTTTCATTTTTTACATTTAGCATTGTGACATTTGTCATTTGACATCTTTGACATTTGCCATCTTAAAATTTGTTATTTTTGACATTTTTCATGGTGACACTTTTCATTTTTGACATTTAGCATTGTGACATTTGTCATTTGACATCTTTGACATTTGCCATCTTGAAATTTGTCATTTTTGACATTTGTCATGGTGACACTTTTCATTTTTGACATTTAGCATTGTGACATTTGTCATTTGACATCTTTGACATTTGCCATCTTGAAATTTGTTATTTTTGACATTTTTCATGGTGACACTTATCATTTTTGACATTTAGCATTGTGACATTTGTCAGTTTTGACATTTGCCATCTTGAAATTTGTCATTTTTGACATTTTTCATGGTGACACTTTTTATTTTTGACATTTAGGATTGTGACATTTGTCATTTGACATCTTTGACATTTGCCATCTTGAAATTTGTTATTTTTGACATTTTTCACGGTGAAACTTTTCATTTTTGACATTTAGCATTGTGACATTTGTCATTTGACATCTTTGACATTTGCCATCTTGAAATTTGTCATTTTTGACATTTTTCATGGTGACACTTTTCATTTTTGACATTTAGCATTGTGACATTTGTCATTTGACATCTTTGACATTTGCCATCTTGAAATTTGTTATTTTTGACATTTTTCATGGTGACACTTTTTATTTTTGACATTTAGCATTGTGACATTTGTCATTTGACATCTTTGACATTTGCCATCTTGAAATTTGTCATTTTTGACATTTTTCATGGTGACATTTTTCATTTTTGACATTTAGCATTGTGACATTTGTCATATTCGACATCTTTGACATTTGCCATCTTGAAATTTGTCATTTTTGACATTTTTCATGGTGACACTTTTCATTTTTGACATTTAGCATTGTGACATTTGTCATTTGACATCTTTGACATTTGCCATCTTGAAATTTGTCATAATTGACATTTTTCATGGGGACACTTTTCATTTTTGACATTTAGCATTGTGACATTTGTCATTTGACATCTTTGACATTTGCCATCTTGAAATTTGTCATTTTTGACATTTTTCATGGTGACACTTTTCATTTTTGACATTTAGCATTGTGACATTTGTCATTTGACATCTTTGACATTTGCCATCTTGAAATTTGTCATTTTTGACATTTTTCATGGTGACACTTTTTATTTTTGACATTTAGCATGATGATATTTGTCATTTGACATCTTTGACATTTGCCATCTTGAAATTTGTCATTTTTGACATTTTTCATGGTGACACTTTTCATTTTTGACATTTAGCATTGTGACATTTGTCATTTGACATCTTTGACATTTGCCAACTTGAAATTTGTTATTTTTGACATTTTTCATGGTGACACTTTTCATTTTTGACATTTAGCATTGTGACATTTGTCATTTGACATCTTTGACATTTGCCATCTTGAAATTTGTCATTTTTGACATTTTTCATGGTGACACTTTTCATTTTTGACATTTAGCATTGTGACATTTGTCATTTGACATCTTTGACATTTTCCATCTTGAAATTTGTCATTTTTAACATTTAGCATTGTGACATTTGTCATTTCACATCTTGGACATTTGCCATCTTGAAATTTGTCATTTTTGACATTTTTCATGGTGACACTTATCATTTTTGACATTTAGCATTGTGACATTTGTCAGTTTTGACATCTTTGACATTTGCCATCTTGAAATTTGTTATTTTTGACATTTTTCATGGTGACACTTTTCATTTTTGACATTTAGCATTGTGACATTTGTCATTTGACATCTTTGACATTTGCCATCTTGAAATTTGTCATTTTTGACATTTTTCATGGTGACACTTTTCATTTTTGACATTTAGCATTGTGACATTTGTCATTTGACATCTTTGACATTTGCCATCTTGAAATTTGTCATTTTTGACATTTTTCATGGTGACACTTTTCATTTTTGACATTTAGCATTGTGACATTTGTCATTTGACATCTTTGACATTTGCCATCTTGAAATTTGTTATTTTTGACATTTTTCATGGTGACACTTTTCATTTTTGACATTTAGCATTGTGACATTTGTCATTTGACATCTGTGACATTTGCCATCTTGAAATTTGTCATTTTTGACATTTTTCATGGTGACACTTTTCATTTTTGACATTTAGCATTGTGACATTTGTCATTTGACATCTTTGACATTTGCCATCTTGAAATTTGTCATTTTTGACATTTTTCATGGTGACACTTATCATTTTTGACATTTAGCATTGTGACATTTGTCAGTTTTGACATTTGCCATCTTGAAATTTGTCATGTTTGACATTTTTCATAGTGACACTTTTCATTTTTGACATTTAGCATTGTGACATTTGTCATTTGACATCTTTGACATTTGCCATCTTGAAATTTGTTATTTTTGACATTTTTCACGGTGACACTTTTCATTTTTGACATTTAGCATTGTGACATTTGTCATTTGACATCTTTGACATTTGCCATCTTGAAATTTGTCATTTTTAACATTTAGCATTGTGACATTTGTCATTTCACATCTTGGACATTTGCCATCTTGAAATTTGTCATTTTTGACATTTTTCATGGTGACACTTATCATTTTTGACATTTAGCATTGTGACATTTGTCAGTTTTGACATCTTTGACATTTGCCATCTTGAAATTTGTTATTTTTGACATTTTTCATGGTGACACTTTTCAGTTTTGACATTTAGCATTGTGACATTTGTCATTTGACATCTTTGACATTTGCCATCTTGAAATTTGTCATTTTTGACATTTTTCATGGTGACACTTTTCATTTTTGACATTTAGCATTGTGACATTTGTCATTTGACATCTTTGACATTTGCCATCTTTAAATTTGTCATTTTTGACATTTTTTATGGTGACACTTATCATTTTTGACATTTAGCATTGTGACATTTGTCATTTTTGACATTTGCCATCTTGAAATTTTTTCATTTTTGACATTTTTCATGGTGACACTTTTCATTTTTTACATTTAGCATTGTGACATTTGTCATTTGACATCTTTGACATTTGCCATCTTAAAATTTGTTATTTTTGACATTTTTCATGGTGACACTTTTCATTTTTGACATTTAGCATTGTGACATTTGTCATTTGACATCTTTGACATTTGCCATCTTGAAATTTGTCATTTTTGACATTTGTCATGGTGACACTTTTCATTTTTGACATTTAGCATTGTGACATTTGTCA
Organism: Altica lythri; assembly: GCA_964028335.1. Lineage (NCBI taxonomy): Eukaryota > Metazoa > Arthropoda > Insecta > Coleoptera > Chrysomelidae > Altica > Altica lythri. Next base: position 6,380,368 of record OZ034800.1, on the reverse strand, counting down.
TTTGACATCTTTGACATTTGCCATCTTGAAATTTGTTATTTTTGACATTTTTCATGGTGACACTTATCATTTTTGACATTTAGCATTGTGACATTTGTCAGTTTTGACATTTGCCATCTTGAAATTTGTCATTTTTGACATTTTTCATGGTGACACTTTTCATTTTTGACATTTAGGATTGTGACATTTGTCATTTGACATCTTTGACATTTGCCATCTTGAAATTTGTTATTTTTGACATTTTTCACGGTGAAACTTTTCATTTTTGACATTTAGCATTGTGACATTTGTCATTTGACATCTTTGACATTTGCCATCTTGAAATTTGTCATTTTTGACATTTTTCATGGTGACACTTTTCATTTTTGACATTTAGCATTGTGACATTTGTCATTTGACATCTTTGACATTTGCCATCTTGAAATTTGTTATTTTTGACATTTTTCATGGTGACACTTTTTATTTTTGACATTTAGCATTGTGACATTTGTCATTTGACATCTTTGACATTTTTCATGGTGACACTTTTCATTTTTGACATTTAGCATTGTGACATTTGTCATTTGACATCTTTGACATTTGCCATCTTGAAATTTGTTATTTTTGACATTTTTCATGGTGACACTTTTCATTTTTGACATTTAGCATTGTGACATTTGTCATTTGACATCTTTGACATTTGCCATCTTGAAATTTGTCATTTTTGACATTTTTCATGGTGACACTTTTCATTTTTGACATTTAGCATTGTGACATTTGTCATTTGACATCTTTGACATTTTCCATCTTGAAATTTGTCATTTTTAACATTTAGCATTGTGACATTTGTCATTTCACATCTTGGACATTTGCCATCTTGAAATTTGTCATTTTTGACATTTTTCATGGTGACACTTATCATTTTTGACATTTAGCATTGTGACATTTGTCAGTTTTGACATCTTTGACATTTGCCATCTTGAAATTTGTTATTTTTGACATTTTTCATGGTGACACTTTTCATTTTTGACATTTAGCATTGTGACATTTGTCATTTGACATCTTTGACATTTGCCATCTTGAAATTTGTCATTTTTGACATTTTTCATGGTGACACTTTTCATTTTTGACATTTAGCATTGTGACATTTGTCATTTGACATCTTTGACATTTGCCATCTTGAAATTTGTCATTTTTGACATTTTTCATGGTGACACTTTTCATTTTTGACATTTAGCATTGTGACATTTGTCATTTGACATCTTTGACATTTGCCATCTTGAAATTTGTTATTTTTGACATTTTTCATGGTGACACTTTTCATTTTTGACATTTAGCATTGTGACATTTGTCATTTGACATCTGTGACATTTGCCATCTTGAAATTTGTCATTTTTGACATTTTTCATGGTGACACTTTTCATTTTTGACATTTAGCATTGTGACATTTGTCATTTGACATCTTTGACATTTGCCATCTTGAAATTTGTCATTTTTGACATTTTTCATGGTGACACTTATCATTTTTGACATTTAGCATTGTGACATTTGTCAGTTTTGACATTTGCCATCTTGAAATTTGTCATGTTTGACATTTTTCATAGTGACACTTTTCATTTTTGACATTTAGCATTGTGACATTTGTCATTTGACATCTTTGACATTTGCCATCTTGAAATTTGTTATTTTTGACATTTTTCACGGTGACACTTTTCATTTTTGACATTTAGCATTGTGACATTTGTCATTTGACATCTTTGACATTTGCCATCTTGAAATTTGTCATTTTTAACATTTAGCATTGTGACATTTGTCATTTCACATCTTGGACATTTGCCATCTTGAAATTTGTCATTTTTGACATTTTTCATGGTGACACTTATCATTTTTGACATTTAGCATTGTGACATTTGTCAGTTTTGACATCTTTGACATTTGCCATCTTGAAATTTGTTATTTTTGACATTTTTCATGGTGACACTTTTCAGTTTTGACATTTAGCATTGTGACATTTGTCATTTGACATCTTTGACATTTGCCATTTTGAAATTTGTCATTTTTGACATTTTTCATGGTGACACTTTTCATTTTTGACATTTAGCATTGTGACATTTGTCATTTGACATCTTTGACATTTGCCATCTTGAAATTTGTTATTTTTGACATTTTTCATGGTGACACTTTTCATTTTTGACATTTAGCATTGTGACATTTGTCATTTGACATCTTTGACATTTGCCATCTTGAAATTTGTCATTTTTGACATTTTTCATGGTGACACTTTTCATTTTTGACATTTAGCATTGTGACATTTGTCATTTGACATCTTTGACATTTGCCATCTTTAAATTTGTCATTTTTGACATTTTTTATGGTGACACTTATCATTTTTGACATATAGCATTGTGACATTTGTCAGTTTTGACATTTGCCATCTTGAAATTTTTTCATTTTTGACATTTTTCATGGTGACACTTTTCATTTTTTACATTTAGCATTGTGACATTTGTCATTTGACATCTTTGACATTTGCCATCTTAAAATTTGTTATTTTTGACATTTTTCATGGTGACACTTTTCATTTTTGACATTTAGCATTGTGACATTTGTCATTTGACATCTTTGACATTTGCCATCTTGAAATTTGTCATTTTTGACATTTGTCATGGTGACACTTTTCATTTTTGACATTTAGCATTGTGACATTTGTCATTTGACATCTTTGACATTTGCCATCTTGAAATTTGTCATTTTTGACATTTTTCATGGTGACACTTATCATTTTTGACATTTAGCATTGTGACATTTGTCAGTTTTGACATTTGCCATCTTGAAATTTGTCATTTTTGACATTTTTCATGGTGACACTTTTCATTTTTGACATTTAGGATTGTGACATTTGTCATTTGACATCTTTGACATTTGCCATCTTGAAATTTGTTATTTTTGACATTTTTCACGGTGAAACTTTTCATTTTTGACATTTAGCATTGTGACATTTGTCATTTGACATCTTTGACATTTGCCATCTTGAAATTTGTCATTTTTGACATTTTTCATGGTGACACTTTTCATTTTTGACATTTAGCATTGTGACATTTGTCATTTGACATCTTTGACATTTGCCATCTTGAAATTTTTTCATTTTTGACATTTTTCATGGTGACACTTTTCATTTTTTACATTTAGCATTGTGACATTTGTCATTTGACATCTTTGACATTTGCCATCTTAAAATTTGTTATTTTTGACATTTTTCATGGTGACACTTTTCATTTTTGACATTTAGCATTGTGACATTTGTCATTTGACATCTTTGACATTTGCCATCTTGAAATTTGTCATTTTTGACATTTGTCCTGGTGACACTTTTCATTTTTGACATTTAGCATTGTGACATTTGTCATTTGACATCTTTGACATTTGCCATCTTGAAATTTGTCATTTTTGACATTTTTCATGGTGACACTTATCATTTTTGACATTTAGCATTGTGACATTTGTCAGTTTTGACATTTGCCATCTTGAAATTTGTCATTTTTGACATTTTTCATGGTGACACTTTTCATTTTTGACATTTAGGATTGTGACATTTGTCATTTGACATCTTTGACATTTGCCATCTTGAAATTTGTTATTTTTGACATTTTTCACGGTGAAACTTTTCATTTTTGACATTTAGCATTGTGACATTTGTCATTTGACATCTTTGACATTTGCCATCTTGAAATTTGTCATTTTTGACATTTTTCATGGTGACACTTTTCATTTTTGACATTTAGCATTGTGACATTTGTCATTTGACATCTTTGACATTTGCCATCTTGAAATTTGTTATTTTTGACATTTTTCATGGTGAAACTTTTTATTTTTGACATTTAGCATTGTGACATTTGTCATTTGACATCTTTGACATTTGCCATCTTGAAATTTGTCATTTTTGACATTTTTCATGGTGACATTTTTCATTTTTGACATTTAGCATTGTGACATTTGTCATATTCGACATCTTTGACATTTGCCATCTTGAAATTTGTCATTTTTGACATTTTTCATGGTGACACTTTTCATTTTTGACATTTAGCATTGTGACATTTGTCATTTGACATCTTTGACATTTGCCATCTTGAAATTTGTCATAATTGACATTTTTCATGGGGACACTTTTCATTTTTGACATTTAGCATTGTGACATTTGTCATTTGACATCTTTGACATTTGCCATCTTGAAATTTGTCATTTTTGACATTTTTCATGGTGACACTTTTCATTTTTGACATTTAGCATTGTGACATTTGTCATTTGACATCTTTGACATTTGCCATCTTGAAATTTGTCATTTTTGACATTTGTCATGGTGACACTTTTCATTTTTGACATTTAGCATTGTGACATTTGACATCTTTGACATTTGCCATCTTGAAATTTGTCATTTTTGACATTTTTCATGGTGACACTTATCATTTTTGACATTTAGCATTGTGACATTTGTCAGTTTTGACATTTGCCATCTTGAAATTTGTCATTTTTGACATTTTTCATGGTGACACTTTTCATTTTTGACATTTAGGATTGTGACATTTGTCATTTGACATCTTTGACATTTGCCATCTTGTAATTTGTTATTTTTGACATTTTTTACGGTGAATCTTTTCATTTTTGACATTTAGCATTGTGACATTTGTCATTTGACATCTTTGACATTTGCCATCTTGAAATTTGTCATTTTTGACATTTTTCATGGTGACACTTTTCATTTTTGACATTTAGCATTGTGACATTTGTCATTTGACATCTTTGACATTTGCCATCTTGAAATTTGTTATTTTTGACATTTTTCATGGTGACACTTTTTATTTTTGACATTTAGCATTGTGACATTTGTCATTTGACATCTTTGACATTTGCCATCTTGAAATTTGTCATTTTTGACATTTTTCATGGTGACATTTTTCATTTTTGACATTTAGCATTGTGACATTTGTCATATTCGACATCTTTGACATTTGCCATTTTGAAATTTGTCATTTTTGACATTTTTCATGGTGACACTTTTCATTTTTGACATTTAGCATTGTGACATTTGTCATTTGACATCTTTGACATTTGCCATCTTGAAATTTGTCATAATTGACATTTTTCATGGGGACACTTTTCATTTTTGACATTTAGCATTGTGACATTTGTCATTTGACATCTTTGACATTTGCCATCTTGAAATTTGTCATTTTTGACATTTTTCATGGTGACACTTTTCATTTTTGACATTTAGCATTGTGACATTTGTCATTTGACATCTTTGACATTTGCCATCTTGAAATTTGTCATTTTTGACATTTTTCACGGTGACACTTTTCATTTTTGACATTTAGCATGGTGACATTTGTCATTTGACACCTTAGACATTTGCCATCTTGAAGTTTGTCATTTTTGACACTTTTCATTTTTGACATTTAGCATTGTGACATTTGTCATTTGACATCTTTGACATTTGCCATCTTGAAATTTGTCATTTTTGACATTTTTCATGGTTGTCAAATGACAAATGTCTCAATGCTAAATGTCAAAAATGAAAAGTGTCACCATGAAAAATGTCAAAAATGACAAATTTCAAGATGGCAAATGTCAAAGATGTCAAATGACAAATGTCACAATGCTAAATGTCAAAAATGAAAAGTGTCACTATGAAAAATGTCAAAAATAACAAATTTCAAGATGGCAAATGTCAAAGATGTCAAATGACAAATGTCACAATGCTAAATGTCAAAAATGAAAAGTGTCACCATGAAAAATGTCAAAAATGACAAATTTCAAGATGGCAAATGTCAAAACTGACAAATGTCACAATGCCAAATGTCAAAAATGAAAAGTGTCACCATGAAAAATGTCAAAAATGACAAATTTCAAGATGGCAAATGTCAAAGATGTCAAATGACAAATGTCACAATGCTAAATGTCAAAAATGAAAAGTGTCACCATGAAAAATGTCAAAAATAACAAATTTCAAGATGGCAAATGTCAAAGATGTCAAATGACAAATGTCACAATGCTAAATCTCAAAAATGAAAAGTGTCACCATGAAAAATGTCAAAAATGACAAATTTCAAGATGGCAAATGTCAAAGATGTCAAATGACAAATGTCACAATGCTAAATGTCAAAAATGAAAAGTGTCACCATGAAAAATGTCAAAAATAACAAATTTCAAGATGGCAAATGTCAAAGATGTCAAATGACAAATGTCACAATGCTAAATGTCAAAAATGAAAAGTGTCACCATGAAAAATGTCAAAAATGTCAAATTTCAAGATGGCAAATGTCAAAGATGTCAAATGACAAATGTCACAATGCTAAATGTCAAAAATGAAAAGTGTCACCATGAAAAATGTCAAAAATGACAAATTTCAAGATGGCAAATGTCCAAGATGTCAAATGACAAATGTCACAATGCTAAATGTCAAAAATGAAAAGTGTCACCATGAAAAATGTCAAAAATGACAAATTTCAAGATGGCAAATGTCAAAGATGTCAAATGACAAATGTCACAATGCTAAATGTCAAAAATGAAAAGTGTCATAAATGACAAATTTCAAGATAGCAAATGTCAAAGATGTCAAATGACAAATGTCACAATGCTAAATGTCAAAAATGAAAAGTGTCACCATGAAAAATGTCAAAAATGACAAATTTCAAGATGGCAAATGTCAAAACTGACAAATGTCACAATGCTAAATGTCAAAAATGAAAAGTGTCACCATGAAAAATGTCAAAAATAACAAATTTCAAGATAGCAAATGTCAAAGATGTCAAATGACAAATGTCACAATGCTAAATGTCAAAAATGACAAATTTCAAGATGGCAAATGTCAAAGATGTCAAATAACAAATGTCACAATGCTAAATGTCAAAAATGAAAAGTGTCACCATGAAAATTGTCAAAAATGACAAATTTCAAGATGGCAAATGTCAAAGATGTCAAATGACAAATGTCACAATGCTAAATGTCAAAAATGAAAAGTGTCACCATGAAAAATGTCAAAAATGACAAATTTCAAGATGGCAAATGTCAAAACTGACAAATGTCACAATGCTAAATGTCAAAAATGATAAGTGTCACCATGAAAAATGTCAAAAATGACAAATTTCAAGATGGCAAATGTCCAAGATGTCAAATGACAAATGTCACAATGCTAAATGTCAAAAATGAAAAGTGTCAAAAATGACAAATTTCAAGATGGCAAATGTCAAAGATGTCAAATGACAAATGTCACAATGCTAAATGTCAAAACTGAAAAGTGTCAAAAATGACAAATTTCAAGATGGCAAATGTCTAAGATGTCAAATGACAAATGTCACAATGCTAAATGTCAAAAATGAAAAGTGTCACCATGAAAAATGTCAAAAATGACAAATTTCAAGATGGCAAATGTCAAAACTGACAAATGTCACAATGCTAAATGTCAAAAATGAAAAGTGTCACCATAAAAAATGTCAAAAATGACAAATTTCAAGATGGCAAATGTCAAAGATGTCAAATGACAAATGTCACAATGCTAAATGTCAAAAATGAAAAGTGTCACCATGAAAAATTTCAAAAATGACAAATTTGAAGATGGCAAATGTCAAAACTGACAAATGTCACAATGCTAAATGTCAAAAATGATAAGTGTCACCATGAAAAATGTCAAAAATGACAAATTTCAAGATGGCAAATGTCAAAGATGGCAAATGACAAATGTCACAATGCTAAATGTCAAAAATAAAAAGTGTCACCTTGAAAAATGTCAAAAATAACAAATTTCAAGATGGCAAATGTCAAAGATGTCAAATGACAAATGTCACAATGCTAAATGTCAAAAATGACAAATTTCAAGATGGCAAATGTCAAAGATGTCAAATGACAAATGTAACAATGCTAAATGTCAGAAATGAAAAGTGTCACCATGAAAAATGTCAAAAATGACAAATTTCAAGATGGCAAATGTCAAAGATGTCAAATGACAAATGTCACAATGCTAAATGTCAAAAATGAAAAGTGTCACCATGAAAAATGTCAAAAATGACAAATTTCAAGATGGCAAATGTCAAAGATGTCAAATGACAAATGTCACAATGCTAAATGTCAAAAATGAAAAGTGTCACCATGAAAAATGTCAAAAATAACAAATTTCAAGATGGCAAATGTCAAAGATGTCAAATGACAAATGTCACAATGCTAAATGTCAAAAATGACAAATTTCAAGATGGCAAATGTCAAAGATGTCAAATGACAAATGTAACAATGCTAAATGTCAGAAATGAAAAGTGTCACCATGAAAAATGTCAAAAATGACAAATTTCAAGATGGCAAATGTCAAAGATGTCAAATGACAAATGTCACAATGCTAAATGTCAAAAATGAAAAGTGTCACCATGAAAAATGTCAAAAATGACAAATTTCAAGATGGCAAATGTCTAAGATTTCAAATGACAAATGTCACAATGCTAAATGTTAAAAATGAAAAGTGTCACAATGCTAAATGTCAAAAATGACAAATTACAAGATGGCAAATGTCAAAACTGACAAATGTCACAATGCTAAATGTCAAAAATGACAAATTTTAAGATGGCAAATGTCAAAGATGTCAAATGACAAATGTCACAATGCTAAATGTCAAAAATGAAAAGAGTCACCATGAAAAATGTCAAAAATAACAAATTTCAAGATGGCAAATGTCAAAACTGACAAATGTCACAATGCTAAATGTCAAAAATGATAAGTGTCACCATGAAAAATGTCAAAAATGACAAATTTCAAGATGGCAAATGTCAAAGATGTCAAATGACAAATGTCTCAATGCTAAATGTCAAAAATAAAAAGTGTCACCATGAAAAATGTCAAAAATGACAAATTTCAAGATGGCAAATGTCAAAGATGTCAAATGACAAATGTCACAATGCTAAATGTCAAAAATGAAAAGTGTCATAAATGACAAATTTCAAGATAGCAAATGTCAAAGATGTCAAATGACAAATGTCACAATGCTAAATGTCAAAAATGATAAGTGTCACCATGAAAAATGTCAAAAATGACAAATTTCAAGATGGCAAATGTCCAAGATGTCAAATGACAAATGTCACAATGCTAAATGTCAAAAATGAAAAGTGTCAAAAATGACAAATTTCAAGATGGCAAATGTCAAAGATGTCAAATGACAAATGTCACAATGCTAAATGTCAAAACTGAAAAGTGTCAAAAATGACAAATTTCAAGATGGCAAATGTCTAAGATGTCAAATGACAAATGTCACAATGCTAAATGTCAAAAATGAAAAGTGTCACCATGAAAAATGTCAAAAATGACAAATTTCAAGATGGCAAATGTCAAAACTGACAAATGTCACAATGCTAAATGTCAAAAATGAAAAGTGTCACCATAAAAAATGTCAAAAATGACAAATTTCAAGATGGCAAATGTCAAAGATGTCAAATGACAAATGTCACAATGCTAAATGTCAAAAATGAAAAGTGTCACCATGAAAAATTTCAAAAATGACAAATTTGAAGATGGCAAATGTCAAAACTGACAAATGTCACAATGCTAAATGTCAAAAATGATAAGTGTCACCATGAAAAATGTCAAAAATGACAAATTTCAAGATGGCAAATGTCAAAGATGGCAAATGACAAATGTCACAATGCTAAATGTCAAAAATAAAAAGTGTCACCTTGAAAAATGTCAAAAATAACAAATTTCAAGATGGCAAATGTCAAAGATGTCAAATGACAAATGTCACAATGCTAAATGTCAAAAATGACAAATTTCAAGATGGCAAATGTCAAAGATGTCAAATGACAAATGTAACAATGCTAAATGTCAGAAATGAAAAGTGTCACCATGAAAAATGTCAAAAATGACAAATTTCAAGATGGCAAATGTCAAAGATGTCAAATGACAAATGTCACAATGCTAAATGTCAAAAATGAAAAGTGTCACCATGAAAAATGTCAAAAATGACAAATTTCAAGATGGCAAATGTCAAAGATGTCAAATGACAAATGTCACAATGCTAAATGTCAAAAATGAAAAGTGTCACCATGAAAAATGTCAAAAATAACAAATTTCAAGATGGCAAATGTCAAAGATGTCAAATGACAAATGTCACAATGCTAAATGTCAAAAATGACAAATTTCAAGATGGCAAATGTCAAAGATGTCAAATGACAAATGTAACAATGCTAAATGTCAGAAATGAAAAGTGTCACCATGAAAAATGTCAAAAATGACAAATTTCAAGATGGCAAATGTCAAAGATGTCAAATGACAAATGTCACAATGCTAAATGTCAAAAATGAAAAGTGTCACCATGAAAAATGTCAAAAATGACAAATTTCAAGATGGCAAATGTCTAAGATTTCAAATGACAAATGTCACAATGCTAAATGTTAAAAATGAAAAGTGTCACAATGCTAAATGTCAAAAATGACAAATTACAAGATGGCAAATGTCAAAACTGACAAATGTCACAATGCTAAATGTCAAAAATGACAAATTTTAAGATGGCAAATGTCAAAGATGTCAAATGACAAATGTCACAATGCTAAATGTCAAAAATGAAAAGTGTCACCATGAAAAATGTCAAAAATAACAAATTTCAAGATGGCAAATGTCAAAACTGACAAATGTCACAATGCTAAATGTCAAAAATGATAAGTGTCACCATGAAAAATGTCAAAAATGACAAATTTCAAGATGGCAAATGTCAAAGATGTCAAATGACAAATGTCTCAATGCTAAATGTCAAAAATAAAAAGTGTCACCATGAAAAATGTCAAAAATGACAAATTTCAAGATGGCAAATGTCAAAGATGTCAAATGACAAATGTCACAATGCTAAATGTCAAAAATGAAAAGTGTCATAAATGACAAATTTCAAGATAGCAAATGTCAAAGATGTCAAATGACAAATGTCACAATGCTAAATGTCAAAAATGAAAAGTGTCACCATGAAAAATGTCAAAAATGACAAATTTCAAGATGGCAAATGTCAAAACTGACAAATGTCACAATGCTAAATGTCAAAAATGAAAAGTGTCACCATGAAAAATGTCAAAAATAACAAATTTCAAGATAGCAAATGTCAAAGATGTCAAATGACAAATGTCACAATGCTAAATGTCAAAAATGACAAATTTCAAGATGGCAAATGTCAAAGATGTCAAATGACAAATGTCACAATGCTAAATGTCAAAAATGAAAAGTGTCACCATGAAAATTGTCAAAAATGACAAATTTCAAGATGGCAAATGTCAAAGATGTCAAATGACAAATGTCACAATGCTAAATGTCAAAAATGAAAAGTGTCACCATGAAAAATGTCAAAAATGTCAAATTTCAAGATGGCAAATGTCAAAACTGACAAATGTCACAATGCTAAATGTCAAAAATGAAAAGTGTCACCATGAAAAATGTCAAAAATGACAAATTTCAAGATGGCAAATGTCAAAGATGTCAAATGACAAATGTCACAATGCTAAATGTCAAAAATAAAAAGTGTCAAAAATGACAAATTTCAAGATGGCAAATGTCTAAGATGTCAAATGACAAATGTCACAATGCTAAATGTTAAAAATGAAAAGTGTCACAATGCTAAATGTCAAAAATGACAAATTTCAAGATGGCAAATGTCAAAACTAACAAATGTCACAATGCTAAATGTCAAAAATGACAAATTTCAAGATGGCAAATGTCAAAGATGTCAAATGACAAATGTCACAATGCTAAATGTCAAAAATGAAAAGTGTCACCATGAAAAATGTTAAAAATGACAAATTTCAAGATGGCAAATGTCAAAACTGACAAATGTCACAATGCTAAATGTCAAAAATGATAAGTGTTACCATGAAAAATGTCAAAAATGACAAATTTCAAGATGGCAAATGTCAAAGATGTCAAATGACAAATGTCTCAATGCTAAATGTCAAAAATGAAAAGTGTCACCATGAAAAATGTCAAAAATGACAAATTTCAAGATGGCAAATGTCAAAGATGTCAAATGACAAATATCACAATGCTAAATGTCAAAAATGAAAAGTGTCACCATGAAAAATGTCAAAAATGACAAATTTCAAGATGGCAAATGTCAAAGATGTCAAATGACAAATGTCAAAAATGAAAAGTGTCACCATGAAAAATGTCAAAAATGACAAATTTCAAAATGGCAAATGTCAAAGATGTCAAATGACAAATGTCACAATGCTAAATGTCAAAAATGAAAAGTGTCACAATGAAAAATGTCAAAAATGACAAATTTAAAGATTGCAAATGTCAAAACTGACAAATGTCACAATGCTAAATGTCAAAAATGATAAGTTTCACCATGAAGAATGTCAAAAATAACAAATTTCAAGATGGCAAATGTCCAAGATGTTAAATGACAAATGTCACAATGCTAAATGTCAAAAATGAACAGTGTCACCATGAAAAATGTCAAAAATGACAAATTTCAAGATGGCAAATGTCAAAGATGTCAAATGACAAATGTCACAATGCTAAATGTCAAAAATGATAAGTGTCACCATGAAAAATGTCAAAAATAACAAATTTCAAGATGGCAAATGTCAAAGATGTCAAATGACAAATGTCACAATGCTAAATGTCAAAAATGTAAAGTGTCACCATGAAAAATGTCAAAAATGACAAATTTCAAGATTCAAAAAATTCGTCCATAATTCTCAAAGAGACCGGAATATGTAAATACCAAGTAAAATAAATCAAAGTCTCGGTCTCAGCAAAATATTTATATTAATTCTTATTGTGACGCGTTTCGCTCATACGAGCATCATCAGACTTCTAAAATATAACAAGAATAATTGCTGGTGTACAATAAATAAAATTAAATTAATAAACTTACATTCACATATTACACATCTCACTGACAAGAGATGTGTAATATGTGAATGTAAGTTTATTAATTTAATTTTATTTATTGTACACCAGCAATTATTCTTGTTATATTTTAGAAGTCTGATGATGCTCGTATGAGCGAAACGCGTCACAATAAGAATTAATATAAATATTTTGCTGAGACCGAGACTTTGATTTATTTTACTTGGTAAATTTCAAGATGGCAAATGTCAAAGATGTCAAATGACAAATGTCACAATGCTAAATGTCAAAAATAAAAAGTGTCACCATGACAAATGTCAAAAATGACAAATTTCAAGATGGCAAATGTCAAAGATGTCAAATGACAAATGTCACAATGCTAAATGTCAAAAATGAAAAGTGTCACAATGCTAAATGTCAAAAATGACAAATTTCAAGATGGCAAATGTCAAAACTGACAAATGTCACAATGCTAAATGTCAAAAATGAAAAGTGTCACCATGAAAAATGTCAAAAATGACAAGTTTCAAGATAGCAAATGTCAAAGATGTCAAATGACAAATGTCACAATGCTAAATGTCAAAAATGAAAAGTGTCACCATGAAAAATGTCAAAAATGACAAATTTGAAGATGGCAAATGTCAAAACTGACAAATGTCACAATGCTAAATGTCAAAAATGATAAGTGTCACCATGAAAAATGTCAAAAATGACAAATTTCAAGATGGCAAATGTCAAAGATGGCAAATGACAAATGTCACAATGCTAAATGTCAAAAATGAAAAGTTTCACCTTGAAAAATGTCAAAAATAACAAATTTCAAGATGGCAAATGTCAAAGATGTCAAATGACAAATGTCACAATGCTAAATGTCAAAAATGACAAATTTCAAGATGGCAAATGTCAAAGATGTCAAATGACAAATGTAACAATGCTACATGTCAGAAATGAAAAGTGTCACCATGAAAAATGTCAAAAATGACAAATTTCAAGATGGCAAATGTCAAAGATGTCAAATGACAAATGTCACAATGCTAAATGTCAAAAATGAAAAGTGTCACCATGAAAAATGTCAAAAATGACAAATTTCAAGATGGCAAATGTCAAAGATGTCAAATGACAAATGTCACAATGCTAAATGTCAAAAATGAAAAGTGTCAAAAATGACAAATTTCAAGATGGCAAATGTCTAAGATGTCAAATGACAAATGTCACAATGCTAAATGTTAAAAATGAAAAGTGTCACAATGCTAAATGTCAAAAATGACAAATTTCAAGATGGCAAATGTCAAAACTGACAAATGTCACAATGCTAAATGTCAAAAATGACAAATTTCAAGATGGCAAATGTCAAAGATGTTAAATGACAAATGTCACAATGCTAAATGTCAAAAATGAAAAGTGTCACCATGAAAAATGTCAAAAATGACAAATTTCAAGATGGCAAATGTCAAAACTGACAAATGTCACAATGCTAAATGTCAAAAATGATAAGTGTCACCATGAAAAATGTCAAAAATGACAAATTTCAAGATGGCAAATGTCAAAGATGTCAAATGACAAATGTCTCAATGCTAAATGTCAAAAATGAAAAGTGTCACCATGAAAAATGTCAAAAATGACAAATTTCAAGATGGCAAATGTCAAAGATGTCAAATGACAAATATCACAAGGCTAAATGTCAAAAATGAAAAGTGTCACCATGAAAAATGTCAAAAATGACAAATTTCAAGATGGCAAATGTCAAAGATGGCAAATGTCAAAGATGTCAAATGACAAATGTCAAAAATGAAAAGTGTCACCATAAAAAATGTCAAAAATGACAAATTTCAAGATGGCAAATTTCAAAGATGTCAAATGACAAATGTCACAATGCTAAATGTCAAAAATGAAAAGTGTCACCATGAAAAATGTCAAAAATGACAAATTTACAGATGGCAAATGTCAAAACTGACAAATGTCACAATGCTAAATGTCAAAAATGATAAGTTTCACCATGAAAAAGGTTAAAAATAACAAATTTCAAGATGGCAAATGTCCAAGATGTCAAATGACAAATGTCACAATGCTAAATGTCAAAAATGAAGAGTGTCACCATGAAAAATGTCAAAAATGACAAATTTCAAGATGGCAAATGTCAAAGATGTCAAATGACAAATGTCACAATGCTAAATGTCAAAAATGATAAGTGTCACCATGAAAAATGTCAAAAATAACAAATTTCTAGATGGCAAATGTCAAAGATGTCAAATGACAAATGTCAAAAATGAAAAGTGTCACCATGAAAAATGTCAAAAATGACAAATTTCAAGATGGCAAATGTCAAAGATGTCAAATGACAAATGTCACAATGCTAAATGTCAAAAATGAAAAGTGTCACCATGAAAAATGTCAAAAATGACAAATTTACAGATGGCAAATGTCAAAACTGACAAATGTCACAATGCTAAATGTCAAAAATGATAAGTTTCACCATGAAAAATGTCAAAAATAACAAATTTCAAGATGGCAAATGTCCAAGATGTCAAATGACAAATGTCACAATGCTAAATGTCAAAAATGAAGAGTGTCACCATGAAAAATGTCAAAAATGACAAATTTCAAGATGGCAAATGTCAAAGATGTCAAATGACAAATGTCACAATGCTAAATGTCAAAAATGATAAGTGTCACCATGAAAAATGTCAAAAATAACAAATTTCAAGATGGCAAATGTCAAAGATGTCAAATGACAAATGTCACAATGCTAAATGTCAAAAATGAAAAGTGTCACCATGAAAAATGTCAAAAATGACAAATTTCAAGATGGCAAATGACAAAGATGTCAAATGACAAATGTCACAATGCTAAATGTCAAAAATGAAAAGTGTCACCATGAAAAATGTCAAAAATGACAAATTTCAAGATGGCAAATGACAAAGATGTCAAATGACAAATGTCACAATGCTAAATGTCAAAAATGAAAAGTGTCACCATGAAAAATGTCAAAAATGACAAATTTCAAGATGGCAAATGTCAAAGATGTCAAATGACAAATGTCACAATGCTAAATGTCAAAAATGAAACGTGTCACCATGACAAATGTCAAAAATGACAAATTTCAAGATGGCAAATGTCAAAGATGTCAAATGACAAATGTCACAATGCTAAATGTCAAAAATGACAAATTTCAAGATGGCAAATGTCAAAGATGTCAAATGACAAATGTCACAATGCTAAATGTCAAAAATGAAAAGTGTCACCATGAAAAATGTCAAAAATGACAAATTTTAAGATGGCAAATGTCAAAGATGTCAAATGACAAATGTCACAATGCTAAATGTCAAAAATGACAAATTTCAAGATGGCAAATGTCAAAGATGTCAAATGACAAATGTCACAATGCTAAATGTCAAAAATGAAAAGTGTCACCATGAAAAATGTCAAAAATGACAAATTTTAAGATGGCAAATGTCAAAGATGTCAAATGACAAATGTCACAATGCTAAATGTCAAAAATGACAAATTTCAAGATGGCAAATGTCAAATTTGACAAATGTCACAATGCTAAATGTCAAAAATGAAAAGTGTCACCATGAAAAATGTCAAAAATAACAAATTTCAAGATAGCAAATGTCAAAGATGTCAAATGACAAATGTCACAATGCTAAATGTCAAAAATGACAAATTTCAAGATGGCAAATGTCAAAGATGTCAAATGACAAATGTCACAATGCTAAATGTCAAAAATGAAAAGTGTCACTATGAAAAATGTCAAAAATGACAAATTTTAAGATGGCAAATGTCAAAGATGTCAAATGACAAATGTCACAATGCTAAATGTCAAAAATGAAAAGTGTCACCATGAAAAATGTCAAAAATGACAAATTTCAAGATGGCAAATGTCAAAACTGACAAATGTCACAATGCTTAATGTCAAAAATGAAAAGTGTCACCATGAAAAATGTCAAAAATGACAAATTTCAAGATGGCAAATGTCAAAGATGTCAAATGACAAATGTCACAATGCTAAATGTCAAAAATGAAAAGTGTCAAAAATGACAAATTTCAAGATGGCAAATGTCTAAGATGTCAAATGACAAATGTCACAATGCTAAATGTCAAAAATGAAAAGTGTCACCATGAAAAATGTCAAAAATGACAAATTTCAAGATGGCAAATGTCAAAACTGACAAATGTCACAATGCTAAATGACAAAAATGAAAAGTGTCACCATGAAAAATGTCAAAAATGACAAATTTCAAGATGGCAAATATCAAAGATGTCAAATGACAAATGTCACAATGCTAAATGTCAAAAATGAAAAGTGTCACCATAAAATGTCAAAAATGACAAATTTCAAGATGGCAAATGTCAAAGATGTCAAATGACAAATGTCACAATGCTAAATGTCAAAAATGATAAGTGTCACCATGAAAAATGTCAAAAATGACAAATTTCAAGATGGCAAATATCAAAGATGTCAAATGACAAATGTTACAATGCTAAATGTCAAAAATGAAAAGTGTCAACATGAAAAATGTCAAAAATAACAAATTTCAAGATGGCAAATGTCAAAAATGTCAAATGACAAATGTCACAATGCTAAATGTCAAAAATGAAAAGTGTCACCATGAAAAATGTCAAAAATGACAAATTTCAAGATGGCAAATGTCAAAACTGACAAATGTCACAATACCAAATGTCAAAAATGAAAAGTGTCACCATGAAAAATGTCAAAAATGTCAAATTTCAAGATGGCAAATGTCAAAGATGTCAAATGACAAATGTCACAATGCTAAATGTCAAAAATGAAAAGTGTCACCATGACAAATGTCAAAAATGACAAATTTCAAGATGGCAAATGTCAAAACTGACAAATGTCACAATGCTAAATGTCAAAAATGAAAAGTGTCACCATGAAAAATGTCAAAAATAACAAATTTCAAGATAGCAAATGTCAAAGATGTCAAATGACAAATGTCACAATGCTAAATGTCAAAAATGACAAATTTCAAGATGGCAAATGTCAAAGATGTCAAATGACAAATGTCACAATGCTAAATGTCAAAAATGAAAAGTGTCACCATGAAAAATGTCAAAAATGACAAATTTCAAGATGGCAAATGTCAAAGATGTAAAATGACAAATGTCACAATGCTAAATGTCAAAAATGAAAAATGTCACCATGAAAAATGTCAAAAATGACAAATTTCAAGATGGCAAATGTCAAAACTGACAAATGCCACAATGCTTAATGTCAAAAATGAAAAGTGTCACCATGAAAAATGTCAAAAATGACAAATTTCAAGATGGCAAATGTCAAAGATGTCAAATGACAAATGTCACAATGCTAAATGTCAAAAATGAAAAGTGTCAAAAATGACAAATTTCAAGATGGCAAATGTCTAAGATGTCAAATGACAAATGTCACAATGCTAAATGTCAAAAATGAAAAGTGTCACCATGAAAAATGTCAAAAATGACAAATTTCAAGATGGCAAATGTCAAAACTGACAAATGTCACAATGCTAAATGACAAAAATGAAAAGTGTCACCATGAAAAATGTCAAAAATGACAAATTTCAAGATAGCAAATGTCAAAGATGTCAAATGACAAATGTCACAATGCTAAATGTCAAAAATGAAAAGTGTCACCATGAAAAATGTCAAAAATGACAAATTTCAAGATGGCAAATGTCAAAGATGTCAAATGACAAATGTCACAATGCTAAATGTCAAAAATGAAAAGTGTCACCATGAAAAATGTCAAAAATGACAAATTTCAAGATGGCAAATGTCAAAGGTGTCAAATGACAAATGTCAAAAATGATAAGTGTCACCATGAAAAATGTCAAAAATGACAAATTTCAAGATGGCAAATATCAAAGATGTCAAATGACAAATGTTACAATGCTAAATGTCAAAAATGAAAAGTGTCAACATGAAAAATGTCAAAAATAACAAATTTCAAGATGGCAAATGTCAAAAATGTCAAATGACAAATGTCACAATGCTAAATGTCAAAAATGAAAAGTGTCACCATGAAAAATGTCAAAAATGACAAATTTCAAGATGGCAAATGTCAAAAATGACAAATGTCACAATACCAAATGTCAAAAATGAAAAGTGTCACCATGAAAAATGTCAAAAATGTCAAATTTCAAGATGGCAAATGTCAAAGATGTCAAATGACAAATGTCACAATGCTAAATGTCAAAAATGAAAAGTGTCACCATGAAAAATGTCAAAAATGACAAATTTCAAGATGGCAAATGTCCAAGATGTCAAATGACAAATGTCACAATGCTAAATGTCAAAAATGAAAAGTGTCACCATGAAAAATGTCAAAAATGACAAATTTCAAGATGGCAAATGTCAAAGATGTCAAATGACAAATGTCACAATGCTAAATGTCAAAAATGAAAAGTGTCACCATGAAAAATGTCAAAAATGACAAATTTACAGATGGCAAATGTCAAAACTGACAAATGTCACAATGCTAAATGTCAAAAATGATAAGTTTCACCATGAAAAATGTCAAAAATAACAAATTTCAAGATGGCAAATGTCCAAGATGTCAAATGACAAATGTCACAATGCTAAATGTCAAAAATGAAGAGTGTCACCATGAAAAATGTCAAAAATGACAAATTTCAAGATGGCAAATGTCAAAGATGTCAAATGACAAATGTCACAATGCTAAATGTCAAAAATGATAAGTGTCACCATGAAAAATGTCAAAAATAACAAATTTCAAGATGGCAAATGTCAAAGATGTCAAATGACAAATGTCACAATGCTAAATGTCAAAAATGAAAAGTGTCACCATGAAAAATGTCAAAAATGACAAATTTCAAGATGGCAAATGACAAAGATGTCAAATGACAAATGTCACAATGCTAAATGTCAAAAATGAAAAGTGTCACCATGAAAAATGTCAAAAATGACAAATTTCAAGATGGCAAATGACAAAGATGTCAAATGACAAATGTCACAATGCTAAATGTCAAAAATGAAAAGTGTCACCATGAAAAATGTCAAAAATGACAAATTTCAAGATGGCAAATGTCAAAGATGTCAAATGACAAATGTCACAATGCTAAATGTCAAAAATGAAACGTGTCACCATGACAAATGTCAAAAATGACAAATTTCAAGATGGCAAATGTCAAAGATGTCAAATGACAAATGTCACAATGCTAAATGTCAAAAATGACAAATTTCAAGATGGCAAATGTCAAAGATGTCAAATGACAAATGTCACAATGCTAAATGTCAAAAATGAAAAGTGTCACCACGAAAAATGTCAAAAATGACAAATTTTAAGATGGCAAATGTCAAAGATGTCAAATGACAAATGTCACAATGCTAAATGTCAAAAATGACAAATTTCAAGATGGCAAATGTCAAAGATGTCAAATGACAAATGTCACAATGCTAAATGTCAAAAATGAAAAGTGTCACCATGAAAAATGTCAAAAATGACAAATTTTAAGATGGCAAATGTCAAAGATGTCAAATGACAAATGTCACAATGCTAAATGTCAAAAATGACAAATTTCAAGATGGCAAATGTCAAATTTGACAAATGTCACAATGCTAAATGTCAAAAATGAAAAGTGTCACCATGAAAAATGTCAAAAATAACAAATTTCAAGATAGCAAATGTCAAAGATGTCAAATGACAAATGTCACAATGCTAAATGTCAAAAATGACAAATTTCAAGATGGCAAATGTCAAAGATGTCAAATGACAAATGTCACAATGCTAAATGTCAAAAATGAAAAGTGTCACCATGAAAAATGTCAAAAATGACAAATTTTAAGATGGCAAATGTCAAAGATGTCAAATGACAAATGTCACAATGCTAAATGTCAAAAATGAAAAGTGTCACCATGAAAAATGTCAAAAATGACAAATTTCAAGATGGCAAATGTCAAAACTGACAAATGTCACAATGCTTAATGTCAAAAATGAAAAGTGTCACCATGAAAAATGTCAAAAATGACAAATTTCAAGATGGCAAATGTCAAAGATGTCAAATGACAAATGTCACAATGCTAAATGTCAAAAATGAAAAGTGTCAAAAATGACAAATTTCAAGATGGCAAATGTCTAAGATGTCAAATGACAAATGTCACAATGCTAAATGTCAAAAATGAAAAGTGTCACCATGAAAAATGTCAAAAATGACAAATTTCAAGATGGCAAATGTCAAAACTGACAAATGTCACAATGCTAAATGACAAAAATGAAAAGTGTCACCATGAAAAATGTCAAAAATGACAAATTTCAAGATGGCAAATGTCAAAGATGTCAAATGACAAATGTCACAATGCTAAATGTCAAAAATGAAAAGTGTCACCATAAAATGTCAAAAATGACAAATTTCAAGATGGCAAATGTCAAAGATGTCAAATGACAAATGTCACAATGCTAAATGTCAAAAATGATAAGTGTCACCATGAAAAATGTCAAAAATGACAAATTTCAAGATGGCAAATATCAAAGATGTCAAATGACAAATGTTACAATGCTAAATGTCAAAAATGAAAAGTGTCAACATGAAAAATGTCAAAAATAACAAATTTCAAGATGGCAAATGTCAAAAATGTCAAATGACAAATGTCACAATGCTAAATGTCAAAAATGAAAAGTGTCACCATGAAAAATGTCAAAAATGACAAATTTCAAGATGGCAAATGTCAAAACTGACAAATGTCACAATACCAAATGTCAAAAATGAAAAGTGTCACCATGAAAAATGTCAAAAATGTCAAATTTCAAGATGGCAAATGTCAAAGATGTCAAATGACAAATGTCACAATGCTAAATGTCAAAAATGAAAAGTGTCACCATGACAAATGTCAAAAATGACAAATTTCAAGATGGCAAATGTCAAAACTGACAAATGTCACAATGCTAAATGTCAAAAATGAAAAGTGTCACCATGAAAAATGTCAAAAATTACAAATTTCAAGATAGCAAATGTCAAAGATGTCAAATGACAAATGTCACAATGCTAAATGTCAAAAATGACAAATTTCAAGATGGCAAATGTCAAAGATGTCAAATGACAAATGTCACAATGCTAAATGTCAAAAATGAAAAGTGTCACCATGAAAAATGTCAAAAATGACAAATTTCAAGATGGCAAATGTCAAAGATGTAAAATGACAAATGTCACAATGCTAAATGTCAAAAATGAAAAGTGTCACCATGAAAAATGTCAAAAATGACAAATTTCAAGATGGCAAATGTCACAACTGACAAATGTCACAATGCTTAATGTCAAAAATGAAAAGTGTCACCATGAAAAATGTCAAAAATGACAAATTTCAAGATGGCAAATGTCAAAGATGTCAAATGACAAATGTCACAATGCTAAATGTCAAAAATGAAAAGTGTCAAAAATGACAAATTTCAAGATGGCAAATGTCTAAGATGTCAAATGACAAATGTCACAATGCTAAATGTCAAAAATGAAAAGTGTCACCATGAAAAATGTCAAAAATGACAAATTTCAAGATGGCAAATGTCAAAACTGACAAATGTCACAATGCTAAATGACAAAAATGAAAAGTGTCACCATGAAAAATGTCAAAAATGACAAATTTCAAGATGGCAAATGTCAAAGATGTCAAATGACAAATGTCACAATGCTAAATGTCAAAAATGAAAAGTGTCACCATGAAAAATGTCAAAAATGACAAATTTCAAGATGGCAAATGTCAAAGATGTCAAATGACAAATGTCACAATGCTAAATGTCAAAAATGAAAAGTGTCACCATGAAAAATGTCAAAAATGACAAATTTCAAGATGGCAAATGTCAAAGGTGTCAAATGACAAATGTCAAAAATGATAAGTGTCACCATGAAAAATGTCAAAAATGACAAATTTCAAGATGGCAAATATCAAAGATGTCAAATGACAAATGTTACAATGCTAAATGTCAAAAATGAAAAGTGTCAACATAAAAAATGTCAAAAATAACAAATTTCAAGATGGCAAATGTCAAAAATGTCAAATGACAAATGTCACAATGCTAAATGTCAAAAATGAAAAGTGTCACCATGAAAAATGTCAAAAATGACAAATTTCAAGATGGCAAATGTCAAAAATGACAAATGTCACAATACCAAATGTCAAAAATGAAAAGTGTCACCATGAAAAATGTCAAAAATGTCAAATTTCAAGATGGCAAATGTCAAAGATGTCAAATGACAAATGTCACAATGCTAAATGTCAAAAATGAAAAGTGTCACCATGAAAAATGTCAAAAATGACAAATTTCAAGATGGCAAATGTCCAAGATGTCAAATGACAAATGTCACAATGCTAAATGTCAAAAATGAAAAGTGTCACCATGAAAAATGTCAAAAATGACAAATTTCAAGATGGCAAATGTCAAAGATGTCAAATGACAAATGTCACAATGCTAAATGTCAAAAATGAAAAGTGTCACCATAAAAAATGTCAAAAATGACAAATTTCAAGATGGCAAATGTCAAAACTGACAAATGTCACAATGCTAAATGTCAAAAATGAAAAGTGTCACCATGAAAAATGTCAAAAATAACAAATTTCAAGATAGCAAATTTCAAAGATGTCAAATGACAAATGTCACAATGCTAAATGTCAAAAATGACAAATTTCAAGATGGCAAATGTCAAAGATGTCAAATGACAAATGTCACAATGCTAAATGTCAAAAATGAAAAGTGTCACCATGAAAATTGTCAAAAATGACAAATTTCAAGATGGCAAATGTCAAAGATGTCAAATGACAAATGTCACAATGCTAAATGTCAAAAATGAAAAGTGTCACCATGAAAAATGTCAAAAATGACAAATTTCAAGATGGCAAATGTCAAAACTGACAAATGTCACAATGCTAAATGTCAAAAATGATAAGTGTCACCATGAAAAATGTCAAAAATGACAAATTTCAAGATGGCAAATGTCCAAGATGTCAAATGACAAATGTCACAATGCTAAATGTCAAAAATGAAAAGTGTCACCATGAAAAATGTCAAAAATGACAAATTTCAAGATGGCAAATGTCAAAGATGTCAAATGACAAATGTCACAATGCTAAATGTCAAAAATGAAAAGTGTCAAAAATGACAAATTTCAAGATGGCAAATGTCTAAGATGTCAACTGACAAATGTCACAATGCTAAATGTCAAAAATGAAAAGTGTCACCATGAAAAATGTCAAAAATGACAAATTTCAAGATGGCAAATGTTAAAACTGACAAATGTCACAATGCTAAATGTCAAAAATGAAAAGTGTCACCATGAAAAATGTCAAAAATGACAAATTTTAAGATGGCAAATGTCAAAGATGTCAAATGACAAATGTCACAATGCTAAATGTCAAAAATGAAAAGTGTCACCATAAAAAATGTCAAAAATGACAAATTTGAAGATAGCAAATGTCAAAACTGACAAATGTCACAATGCTAAATGTCAAAAATGATAAATGTCACCATAAAAAATGTCAAAAATGACAAATTTCAAGATGGCAAATGTCAAAGATGGCAAATGACAAATGTCACAATGCTAAATGTCAAAAATGAAAAGTGTCACCTTGAAAAATGTCAAAAATAACAAATTTTAAGATGGCAAATGTCAAAGATGTCAAATGACAAATGTCACAATGCTAAATGTCAAAAATGACAAATTTCAAGATGGCAAATGTCAAAGATGTCAAATGACAAATGTAACAATGCTAAATGTCAGAAATGAAAAGTGTCACCATAAAAAATGTCAAAAATGACAAATTTCAAGATGGCAAATGTCAAAGATGTCAAATGACAAATGTCACAATGCTAAATGTCAAAAATGAAAAGTGTCACCATGAAAAATGTCAAAAATGACAAATTTCAAGATGGCAAATGTCAAAGATGTCAAATGACAAATGTCACAATGCTAAATGTCAAAAACGAAAAGTGTCAAAAATGACAAATTTCAAGATGGCAAATGTCTAAGATGTCAAATGACAAATGTCACAATGCTAAATGTTAAAAATGAAAAGTGTCACAATGCTAAATGTCAAAAATGACAAATTTCAAGATGGCAAATGTCAAAACTGACAAATGTCACAATGCTAAATGTCAAAAATGACAAATTTCAAGATGGCAAATGTCAAAGATGTCAAATGACAAATGTCACAATGCTAAATGTCAAAAATGAAAAGTGTCACCATGAAAAATGTCAAAAATGACAAATTTTAAGATGGCAAATGTCAAAACTGACAAATGTCACAATGCTAAATGTCAAAAATGATAAGTGTCACCATGAAAAATGTCAAAAATGACAAATTTCAAGATGGCAAATGTCAAAGATGTCAAATGACAAATGTCTCAATGCTAAATGTCAAAAATGAAAAGTGTCACCATGAAAAATGTCAAAAATGACAAATTTCAAGATGGCAAATGTCAAAGATGTCAAATGACAAATGTCACAATGCTGAATGTCAAAAATGAAAAGTGTCACCATAAAAAATGTCAAAAATGACAAATTTCAAGATAGCAAATGTCAAAGATATCAAATGACAAATGTCACAATGCTAAATGTCAAAAATGAAAAGTGTCACCATGAAAAATGTCAAAAATGACAAATTTCAAGATGGCAAATGTCAAAGATGTCAAATGACAAATGTCACAATGCTAAATGTCAAAAATGAAAAGTGTCACCATGAAAAATGTCAAAAATGACAAATTTCAAGATGGCAAATGTCAAAGATGTCAAATGACAAATGTCACAATGCTAAATGTAAAAATGAAAAGTGTCACCATGACAAATGTCAAAAATGACAAATTTCAAGATGGCAAATGTCAAAGATGTCAAATGACAAATGTCACAATGCTAAATGTCAAAAATAAAAAGTGTCACAATGCTAAATGTCAAAAATGACAAATTTTAAGATGGCAAATGTCAAAACTGACAAATGTCACAATGCTAAATGTCAAAAATGAAAAGTGTCACCATGAAAAATGTCAAAAATAACAAATTTCAAGATAGCAAATGTCAAAGATGTCAAATGACAAATGTCACAATGCTAAATGTCAAAAATGAAAAGTGTCACCATGAAAAATGTCAAAAATGACAAATTTCAAGATGGCAAATGTCAAAGATGTCAAATGACAAATGTCACAATGCTAAATGTTAAAAATGAAAAGTGTCACCATAAAAAATGTCAAAAATGACAAATTTCAAGATGGCAAATGTCAAAGATGTCAAATGACAAATGTCACAATGCTAAATGTCAAAAATGAAAAGTGTCACCATGAAAAATGTCAAAAATGACAAATTTCAAGATGGCAAATGTCAAAGATGTCAAATGACAAATGTCACAATGCTAAATGTAAAAATGAAAAGTGTCACCATGACAAATGTCAAAAATGACAAATTTCAAGATGGCAAATGTCAAAGATGTCAAATGACAAATGTCACAATGCTAAATGTCAAAAATAAAAAGTGTCACAATGCTAAATGTCAAAAATGACAAATTTCAAGATGGCAAATGTCAAAACTGACAAATGTCACAATGCTAAATGTCAAAAATGAAAAGTGTCACCATGAAAAATGTCAAAAATAACAAATTTCAAGATAGCAAATGTCAAAGATGTCAAATGACAAATGTCACAATGCTAAATGTCAAAAATGAAAAGTGTCACCATGAAAAATGTCAAAAATGACAAATTTCAAGATGGCAAATGTCAAAGATGTCAAATGACAAATGTCACAATGCTAAATGTTAAAAATGAAAAGTGTCACCATAAAAAATGTCAAAAATGACAAATTTCAAGATGGCAAATGTCAAAACTGACAAATGTCACAATGCTTAATGTCAAAAATGAAAAGTGTCACCATGAAAAATGTCAAAAATAACTAATTTCAAGATGGCAAAGGTCAAAGATGTCAAAAGACAAATGTCACAATGCTAAATGTCAAAAATGAAAAGTGTCAAAAATGACAAATTTCAAGATGGCAAATGTCAAAGATGTCAAATGACAAATGTCACAATGCTAAATGTCAAAAATGACAAATTTCAAGATGGCAAATGTCAAAGATGTCAAATGACAAATGTCACAATGCTAAATGTCAAAAATGAAAAGTGTCAAAAATGACAAATTTCAAGATCGCAAATGTCTAAGATGTCAAATGACAAATGTCACAATGCCAAATGTCAAAAATGAAAAGTGTCACCATGAAAAATGTCAAAATGACAAATTTCAAGATGGCAAATGTCAAAACTGACAAATGTCACAATGCTAAATGTCAAAAATGAAAAGTGTCACCATGAAAAATGTCAAAAATGACAAATTTCAAGATGGCAAATGTCAAAGATGTCAAATGACAAATGTCACAATGCTAAATGTCAAAAATGAAAAGTGTCACCATGAAAAATGTCAAAATGACAAATTTCAAGATGGCAAATGTCAAAGATGTCAAATGACAAATGTCACAATGCTAAATGTCAAAAATGAAAAGTGTCACCATGAAAAATGTCAAAAATAACAAATTTCAAGATGGCAAATGTCAAAGATGTCAAATGACAAATGTCACAATGCTAAAAGTCAAAAATGAAAAGTGTCACCATGAAAAATGTCAAAAATGACAAATTTCAAGATGGCAAATGTCAAAGATGTCAAATGACAAATGTCACAATGCTAAATGTCAAAAATAAAAAGTGTCACCATGAAAAATGTCAAAAATGACAAATTTCAAGATGGCAAATGTCAAAACTGACAAATGTCACAATGCTAAATGTCAAAAATGAAAAGTGTCACCATGAAAAATGTCAAAAATGACAAATTTTAAGATGGCAAATGTCAAAGATGTCAAATGACAAATGTCACAATGCTAAATGTCAAAAATGAAAAGTGTCAAAAATGCCACATTTCAAGATGGCAAATGTCTAAGATGTCAAATGACAAATGTCACAATGCTAAATGTGAAAAATGAAAAGTGTCACCATGAAAAATGTCAAAAATGACAAATTTCAAGATGGCGAATGTCAAAGATGTCAAATGACAAATGTCACAATGCTAAATGTCAAAAATGAAAAGTGTCACCATGAAAAATGTCAAAAATAACAAATTTCAAGATGGCAAATGTCAAAGATGTCAAATGACAAATGTCACAATGCTAAATGTCAAAAATGAAAAGTGTCACCATGAAAAATGTCAAAAATGACAAATTTCAAGATGGCAAATGTCAAAGATGTCAAATGACAAATGTCACAATGCTAAATGTCAAAAATGAAAAGTGTCACCATGAAAAATGTCAAAAATAACAAATTTCAAGATGGCAAATGTCAAAGATGTCAAATGACAAATGTCACAATGCTAAATGTCAAAAATGAAAAGTGTCACCATGAAAAATGTCAAAAATGACAAATTTCAAGATGGCAAATGTCAAAGATGTCAAATGACAAATATCACAATGCTAAATATCAAAAATGACAAATTTCAAGATGGCAAATGTCAAATATGTCAAATGACAAATGTCACAATGCTAAATGTCAAAAATGAAAAGTGTCACCATGAAAAAAGTCAAAAATGACAAATTTCAAGATGGCAAATGTCAAAGATGTCAAATGACAAATGTCACAATGCTAAATGTCAAAAATGAAAAGTGTCACAATGCTAAATGTCAAAAATGACAAATTTCAAGATGGCAAATGTCAAAACTGACAAATGTCAATGCTAAATGTCAAAAATGAGAAGTGTCACCATGAAAAATGTCAAAAATAACAAATTTCAAGATGGCAAATGTCAAAGATGTCAAATGACAAATGTCACAATGCTAAATGTCAAAAATGACAAATTTCAAGATGGCAAATGTCAAAGATTTCAAATGACAAATGTCACAATGCTAAATGTCAAAAATGAAAAGTGTCACCATGAAAAATGTCAAAAATGACAAATTTCAAGATGGCAAGTGTCAAAGATGTTAAATGACAAATGTCACAATGCTAAATGTCAAAAATGAAAAGTGTCACCATGAAAAATGTCAAAAATGACAAATTTCAAGATGGCATATGTCAAAACTGACAAATGTCACAATGCTAAATGTCAAAAATGAAAAGTGTCACCATGAAAAATGTCAAAAATGACAAATTTCAAGATGGCAAATGTCAAAGATGTCAAATGACAAATGTCACAATGCTAAATGTCAAAAATGAAAAGTGTCAAAAATGACAAATTTCAAGATGGCAAATGTCTAAGATGTCAAATGACAAATGTCACAATGCTAAATGTCAAAAATGAAAAGTGTCACCATGACAAATGTCAAAAATGACAAATTTCAAGATGGCAAATGTCAAAACTGACAAATGTCACAATGCTAAATGTCAAAAATGAAAAGTGTCACCATGAAAAATGTCAAAAATAACAAATTTCAAGATGGCAAATGTCAAAGATGTCAAATGACAAATGTCACAATGCTAAATGTCAAAAATGACAAATTTCAAGATGGCAAATGTCAAAGATGTCAAATGACAAATGTCACAATGCTAAATGTCAAAAATGAAAAGTGTCAGCATGAAAAATGTCAAAAATGACAAATTTCAAGATGGCAAATGTCAAAACTGACAAATGTCACAATGCTAAATGTCAAAAATGAAAAGTGTCACCATGAAAAATGTCAAAAATAACAAATTTCAAGATGGCAAATGTCAAAGATGTCAAATGACAAATGTCACAATGCTAAATGTCAAAAATGAAAAGTGTCACCATGAAAAATGTCAAAAATGACAAATTTCAAGATGGCAAATGTCCAAGATGTCAAATGACAAATGTCACAATGCTAAATGTCAAAAATGACAAATTTCAAGATGGCAAATATCAAAGATGTCAAATGACAAATGTCACAATGCTAAATGTCAAAAATGAAAAGTGTCACCATGAAAAATGTCAAAAATGACAAATTTCAAGATGGCAAATGTCAAAGATGTCAAATGACAAATGTCACAATGCTAAATGTCAAAAATGAAAAGTGTCACCATGAAAAATGTCAAAAATGACAAATTTTAAGATAGCAAATGTCAAAGATGTCAAATGACAAATGTCACAATGCTAAATGTCAAAAATGAAAAGTGTCACCATGAAAAATGTCAAAAATGACAAATTTCAAGATGGCAAATGTCCAAGATGTCAAATGACAAATGTCACAATGCTAAATGTCAAAAATGACAAATTTCAAGATGGCAAATGTCAAAGATGTCAAATGACAAATGTCACAATGCTAAATGTCAAAAATGAAAAGTGTCACCATGAAAAATGTCAAAAATGACAAATTTCAAGATGGCAAATGTCAAAGATGTCAAATGACAAATGTCACAATGCTAAATGTCAAAAATGAAAAGTGTCACCATAAAAAATGTCAAAAATGACAAATTTCAAGATGGCAAATGTCAAAGATGTCAAATGACAAATGTCACAATGCTAAATGTCAAAAATAAAAAGTGTCACCATAAAAAAATGTCAAAAATGACAAATTTCAAGATGGCAAATGTCAAAACTGACAAATGTCACAATGCTAAATGTCAAAAATGAAAAGTGTCACCATGAAAAATGTCAAAAATGACAAATTTCAAGATGGCAAATGTCAAAGATGTCAAATGACAAATGTCACAATGCTAAATGTCAAAAATGAAAAGTGTCACCATGAAAAATGTCAAAAATGACAAATTTCAAGATGGCAAATGTCCAAGATGTCAAATGACAAATGTCACAATGCTAAATGTCAAAAATGACAAATTTCAAGATGGCAAATGTCAAAGATGTCAAATGACAAATGTCACAATGCTAAATGTCAAAAATGAAAAGTGTCACCATGAAAAATGTCAAACATGACAAATTTCAAGATGGCAAATGTCAAAGATGTCAAATGACAAATGTCACAATGCTAAATGTCAAAAATGAAAAGTGTCACCATAAAAAATGTCAAAAATGACAAATTTCAAGATGGCAAATGTCAAAGATGTCAAATGACAAATGTCACAATGCTAAATGTCAAAAATAAAAAGTGTCACCATAAAAAAATGTCAAAAATGACAAATTTCAAGATGGCAAATGTCAAAACTGACAAATGTCACAATGCTAAATGTCAAAAATGAAAAGTGTCACCATGAAAAATGTCAAAAATGACAAATTTCAAGATGGCAAATGTCAAAGATGTCAAATGACAAATGTCACAATGCTAAATGTCAAAAATGAAAAGTGTCAAAAATGACAAATTTTAAGATGGCAAATGTCTAAGATGTCAAATGACAAATGTCACAATGCTAAATGTCAAACATGAAAAGTGTCACCATGAAAAATGTCAAAAATGACAAATTTTAAGATGGCAAATGTCAAAACTGACAAATGTCACAATGCTAAATGTCAAAAATGAAAAGTGTCACCATGAAAAATGTCAAAAATGACAAATTTCAAGATGGCAAATGTCAAAGATGTCAAATGACAAATGTCACAATGCTAAATGTCAAAAATGAAAAGTGTCAAAAATGACAAATTTCAAGATGGCAAATGTCTAAGATGTCAAATGACAAATGTCACAATGCTAAATGTCAAAAATGAAAAGTGTCACAATGCTAAATGTCAAAAATGACAAATTTCAAGATGGCAAATGTCAAAGATGTCAAATGACAAATGTCACAATGCTAAATGTCAAAAATGAAAAGTGTCACCATGAAAAATGTCAAAAATGACAAATTTCAAGATGGCAAATGTCAAAGATGTCAAATGACAAATGTCACAATGGTAAATGTCAAAAATGAAAAGTGTCACCATAAAAAATGTCAAAAATGACAAATTTCAAGATGGCAAATGTCAAAGATTTCAAATGACAAATGTCACAATGCTAAATGTCAAAAATAAAAAGTGTCACCATGAAAAATGTCAAAAATGACAAATTTCAAGATGGCAAATGTCAAAACTGACAAATGTCACAATGCTAAATGTCAAAAATAAAAAGTGTCACCATGAAAAATGTCAAAAATGACAAATTTCAAGATGGCAAATGTCAAAGATGTCAAATGACAAATGTCACAATGCTAAATGTCAAAAATGAAAAGTGTCAAAGATGACAAATTTTAAGATGGCAAATGTCTAAGATGTCAAATGACAAATGTCACAATGCTAAATGTCAAACATGAAAAGTGTCACCATGAAAAATGTCAAAAATGACAAATTTTAAGATGGCAAATGTCAAAACTGACAAATGTCACAATGCTAAATGTCAAAAATGAAAAGTGTCACCATGAAAAATGTCAAAAATGACAAATTTCAAGATGGCAAATGTCAAAGATGTCAAATGACAAATGTCACAATGCTAAATGTCAAAAATGAAAAGTGTCAAAAATGACAAATTTCAAGATGGCAAATGTCTAAGATGTCAAATGACAAATGTCACAATGCTAAATGTCAAAAATGAAAAGTGTCACAATGCTAAATGTCAAAAATGACAAATTTCAAGATAGCAAATGTCAAAACTGACAAATGTCACAATGCTAAATGTCAAAAATGAAAAGTGTCACCATGAAAAATGTCAAAAATAACAAATTTCAAGATGGCAAATGTCAAAGATGTCAAATGACAAATGTCACAATGCTAAATGTCAAAAATGACAAATTTCAAGATGGCAAATGTCAAAGATGTCAAATGACAAATGTCACAATGCTAAATGTCAAAAATGAAAAGTGTTACCATGAAAAATGTCAAAAATGACAAATTTCAAGATGGCAAATGTCAAAGATGTCAAATGACAAATGTCACAATGCTAAATGTCAAAAATGAAAAGTGTCACCATGAAAAATGTCAAAAATGACAAATTTCAAGATGGCAAATGTCAAAAAAATGTCAAATGACAAATGTCACAATGCTAAATGTCAAACATGAAAAGTGTCACCATGAAAAATGTCAAAAATGACAAATTTCAAGATGGCAAATGTCAAAGATGTCAAATGACAAATGTCACAATGCTAAATGTCAAAAATGAAAAGTGTCAAAAATGACAAATTTCAAGATGGCAAATGTCTAAGATGTCAAATGACAAATGTCACAATGCTAAATGTCAAAAATGAAAAGTGTCACAATGCTAAATGTCAAAAATGACAAATTTCAAGATGGCAAATGTCAAAACTGACAAATGTCACAATGCTAAATGTCAAAAATGAAAATTGTCACCATGAAAAATGTCAAAAATAACAAATTTCAAAGATGTCAAATGACAAATGTCACAATGCTAAATGTCAAAAATGACAAATTTCAAGATGGCAAATGTCAAAGATGTCAAATGACAAATGTCACAATGCTAAATGTCAAAAATTAAAAGTGTCACCTTGAAAAATGTCAAAAATGACAAATTTCAAGATGGAAAATGTCAAAGATGTCAAATGACAAATGTCACAATGCTAAATGTCTGAAATGAAAAGTGTCACCATGAAAAATGTCGAAAATGACAAATTTCAAGATGGCAAATGTCAAAACTGACAAATGTCACAATGCTAAATGTCAAAAATGAAAAGTGTCACCATGAAAAATGTCAAAAATGACAAATTTCAAGATGGCAAATGTCAAAGATGTCAAATGACAAATGTCACAATGCTAAATGTCAGAAATGAAAAGTGTCACCATGAAAAATGTCAAAAATAACAAATTTCAAGATGGCAAATGTCAAAGATGTCAAATGACAAATGTCACAATGCTAAATGTCAAAAATGAAAAGTGTCACCATGAAAAATGTCAAAAATGACAAATTTCAAGATGGCAAATGTCAAAGATGTCAAATGACAAATATCACAATGCTAAATGTCAAAAATGACAAATTTCAAGATAGCAAATGTCAAATATGTCAAATGACAAATGTCACAATGCTAAATGTCAAAAATGAAAAGTGTCACCATGAAAAATGTCAAAAATGACAAATTTCAAGATGGCAAATGTCAAAGATGTCAAATGACAAATGTCACAATGCTAAATGTCAAAAATAAAAAGTGTCACAATGCTAAATGTCAAAAATGACCAATTTTAAGATGGCAAATGTCAAAAATGAAAAGTGTCACCATGAAAAATGTCAAAAATAACAAATTTCAAGATGGCAAATGTCAAAGATGTCAAATGACAAATTTCACAATGCTAAATGTCAAAAATGACAAATTTCAAGATAGCAAATGTCAAAGATGTCAAATGACAAATGTCACAATGCTAAATGTCAAAAATGAAAAGTGTCACCATGAAAAATGTCAAAACTGACAAATTTCAAGATAGCAAATGTCAAAGATGTCAAATGACAAATGTCACAATGCTAAATGTCAAAAATGAAAAGTGTCACCATGAAAAATGTCAAAAATGACAAATTTCAAGATGGCAAATGTCAAAACTGACAAATGTCACAATGCTTAATGTCAAAAATGAAAAGTGCCACCATGAAAAATGTCAAAAATAACAAATTTCAAGATGGCAAATGTCAAAGATGTCAAATGACAAATGTCACAATGCTAAATGTCAAAAATGACAAATTTCAAGATGGGAAATGTCAAAGATGTCAAATGACAAATGTCACAATGCTAAATGTCAAAAAATGAAAAGTGTCACCATAAAAAATGTCAAAAATGACAAATTTCAAGATGGCAAATGTCAAAACTGACAAATGTCACAATGCTAAATGTCAAAAATGAAAACTGTCACCATGAAAAATGTCAAAAATGACAAATTTCAAGATGGCAAATGTCAAAGATGTCAAATGACAAATGTCACAATGCTAAATGTCAAGAATGAAAAGTGTCAAAAATGACAAATTTCAAGATCGCAAATGTCTAAGATGTCAAATGACAAATGTCACAATGCCAAATGTCAAAAATGAAAAGTGTCACCATGAAAAATGTCAAAAATGACAAATTTCAAGATGGCAAATGTCAAAACTGACAAATGTCACAATGCTAAATGTCAAAAATGAAAAGTGTCACCATGAAAAATGTCAAAAATGACAAATTTCAAGATGGCAAATGTCAAAGATGTCAAATGACAAATGTCACAATGCTAAATGTCAAAAATGAAAAGTGTCAAAAATGACAAATTTCAAGATGGCAAATGTCTAAGATGTCAAATGACAAATGTCACAATGCTAAATGTCAAAAATGAAAAGTGTCACCATGAAAAATGTCAAAAATGACAAATTTCAAGATGGCAAATGTCAAAACTGACAAATGTCACAATGCTAAATGTCAAAAATAAAAAGTGTCACCATGAAAAATGTCAAAAATGACAAATTTCAAGATGGCAAATGTCAAAGATGTCAAATGACAAATGTCACAATGCTAAATGTCAAAAATGAAAAGTGTCACCATGAAAAATGTCAAAAATGACAAATTTCAAGATGGCAAATGTCAAAGATGTCAAATGACAAATGTCACAATGCTAAATGTCAAAAATGAAAAGTGTCACCATGAAAAATGTCAAAAATAACAAATTTCAAGATGGCAAATGTCAAAGATGTCAAATGACAAATGTCACAATGCTAAATGTCAAAAATGAAAAGTGTCACCATGAAAAATGTCAAAAATGACGAATTTCAAGATGGCAAATGTCAAAGATGTCAAATGACAAATATCACAATGCTAAATGTCAAAAATGACAAATTTCAAGATGGCAAATGTCAAATATGTCAAATGACAAATGTCACAATGCTAAATGTCAAAAATGAAAAGTGTCACCATGAAAAATGTCAAAAATGACAAATTTCAAGATGGCAAATGTCAAAGATGTCAAATGACAAATGTCACAATGCTAAATGTCAAAAATGAAAAGTGTCACAATGCTAAATGTCAAAAATGAAAAGTGTCACAATGCTAAATGTCAAAAATGACGAATTTCAAGATGGCAAATGTCAAAACTGACAAATGTCAATGCTAAATGTCAAAAATGAGAAGAGTCACCATGAAAAATGTCAAAAATAACAAATTTCAAGATGGCAAATGTCAAAGATGTCAAATGACAAATGTCACAATGCCAAATGTCAAAAATGACAAATTTCAAGATGGCAAATGTCAAAGATGTCAAATGACAAATGTCACAATGCTAAATGTCAAAAATGAAAAGTGTCACCATGAAAAATGTCAAAAATGACAAATTTCAAGATAGCAAGTGTCAAAGATGTTAAATGACAAATGTCACAATGCTAAATGTCAAAAATGAAAAGTGTCACCATGAAAAATGTCAAAAATGACAAATTTCAAGATGGCATATGTCAAAACTGACAAATGTCACAATGCTAAATGTCAAAAATGAAAAGTGTCACCATAAAAAATGTCAAAAATGACAAATTTCAAGATGGCAAATATCAAAGATGTCAAATGACAAATGTCACAATGCTAAATGTCAAAAATGAAAAGTGTCAAAAATGACAAATTTCAAGATGGCAAATGTCTAAGATGTCAAATGACAAATGTCACAATGCTAAATGTCAAAAATGAAAAGTGTCACCATGAAAAATGTCAAAAATGACAAATTTCAAGATGGCAAATGTCAAAACTGACAAATGTCACAATGCTAAATGTCAAAAATGAAAAGTGTCACCATGAAAAATGTCAAAAATAACAAATTTCAAGATGACAAATGTCAAAGATGTCAAATGACAAATGTCACAATGCTAAATGTCAAAAATGACAAATTTTAAGATGGCAAATGTCAAAGATGTCAAATGACAAATGTCACAATGCTAAATGTCAAAAATGAAAAGTGTCAGCATGAAAAATGTCAAAAATGACAAATTTCAAGATGGCAAATGTCAAAACTGACAAATGTCACAATGCTAAATGTCAAAAATGAAAAGTGTCACCATGAAAAATGTCAAAAATAACAAATTTCAAGATGGCAAATGTCAAAGATGTCAAATGACAAATGTCACAATGCTAAATGTCAAAAATGAAAAGTGTCACCATGAAAAATGTCAAAAATAACAAATTTCAAGATGGCAAATGTCAAAGATGTGAAATGACAAATGTCACAATGCTAAATGTCAAAAATGAAAAGTGTCACCATGAAAAATGTCAAAAATGACAAATTTCAAGATAGCAAATGTCAAAGATGTCAAATGACAAATGTCACAATGCTAAATGTCAAAAATGAAAAGTGTCACCATGAAAAATGTCAAAAATGACAAATTTCAAGATGGCAAATGTCACAATGCTAAATGTCAAAAATGACAAATTCAAGATGGCAAATGTCAAAGATGTCAAATGACAAATGTCACAATGCTAAATGTCAAAAATGAAAAGTGTCACCATGAAAAATGTCAAAAATGACAAATTTCAAGATGGCAAATGTCAAAGATGTCAAATGACAAATGTCACAATGCTAAATGTCAAAAATGAAAAGTGTCACCATAAAAAATGTCAAAAATGACAAATTTCAAGATGGCAAATGTCAAAGATGTCAAATGACAAATGTCACAATGCTAAATGTCAAAAATAAAAAGTGTCACCATGAAAAATGTCAAAAATGACAAATTTCAAGATGGCAAATGTCAAAACTGACAAATGTCACAATGCTAAATGTCAAAAATGAAAAGTGTCACCATAAAAAATGTCAAAAATGACAAATTTCAAGATGGCAAATGTCAAAGATGTCAAATGACAAATGTCACAATGCTAAATGTCAAAAATGAAAAGTGTCAAAAATGACAAATTTCAAGATGGCAAATGTCTAAGATGTCAAATGACAAATGTCACAATGCTAAATGTCAAAAATGAAAAGTGTCACCATGAAAAATGTCAAAAATGACAAATTTCAAGATGGCAAATGTCAAAACTGACAAATGTCACAATGCTAAATGTCAAAAATAAAAAGTGTCACCATGAAAAATGTCAAAAATGACAAATTTCAAGATGGCAAATGTCTAAGATGTCAAATGACAAATGTCACAATGCTAAATGTCAAAAATGAAAAGTGTCACAATGCTAAATGTCAAAAATGACAAATTTTAAGATAGCAAATGTCAAAACTGACAAATGTCACAATGCTAAATGTCAAAAATGAAAAGTGTCACCATGAAAAATGTCAAAAATAACAAATTTCAAGATGGCAAATGTCAAAGATGTCAAATGACAAATGTCACAATGCTAAATGTCAAAAATGACAAATTTCAAGATGGCAAATGTCAAAGATGTCAAATGACAAATGTCACAATGCTAAATGTCAAAAATGAAAAGTGTCACCATGAAAAATGTCAAAAATGACAAATTTCAAGATGGCAAATGTCAAAGATGTCAAATGACAAATGTCACAATGCTAAATGTCAAAAATGAAAAGTGTCACCATGAAAAATGTCAAAAATGACAAATTTCAAGATGGCAAATGTCAAAGATGTCAATTGACAAATGTCACAATGCTAAATGTCAAAAATGAAAAGTGTCACCATGAAAAATGTCAAAAATGACAAATTTCAAGATGGCAAATGTCAAAGATGTCAAATGACAAATGTCACAATGCTAAATGTCAAAAATGAAAAGTGTCAAAAATGACAAATTTCAAGATGGCAAATGTCTAAGATGTCAAATGACAAATGTCACAATGCTAAATGTCAAAAATGAAAAGTGTCACAATGCTAAATGTCAAAAATGACAAATTTCAAGATGGCAAATGTCAAAACTGTCAAATGTCACAATGCTAAATGTCAAAAATGAAAAGTGTCACCATGAAAAATGTCAAAAATAACAAATTTCAAGATGGCAAATGTCAAAGATGTCAAATGACAAATGTCACAATGCTAAATGTCAAAAATGACAAATTTCGAGATGGCAAATGTCAAAGATGTCAAATGACAAATGTCACAATGCTAAATGTCAAAAATGAAAAGTGTCACCTTGAAAAATGTCAAAAATGACAAATTTCAAGATGGAAAATGTCAAAGATGTAAAATGACAAATGTCACAATGCTAAATGTCAAAAATGAAAAGTGTCACCATGAAAAATGTCAAAAATGACAAATTTCAAGATGGCAAATGTCAAAACTGACAAATGTCACAATGCTAAATGTCAAAAATGAAAAGTGTCACCATGAAAAATGTCAAAAATGACAAATTTCAAGATGGCAAATGTCAAAGATGTCAATTGACAAATGTCACAATGCTAAATGTCAAAAATGAAAAGTGTCACCATGAAAAATGTCAAAAATAACAAATTTCAAGATGGCAAATGTCAAAGATGTCAAATGACAAATGTCACAATGCTAAATGTCAAAAATGAAAAGTGTCACCATGAAAAATGTCAAAAATGACAAATTTCAAGATGGCAAATGTCAAAGATGTCAAATGACAAATATCACAATGCTAAATGTCAAAAATGACAAATTTCAAGATGGCAAATGTCAAATATGTCAAATGACAAATGTCACAATGCTAAATGTCAAAAATGAAAAGTGTCACCATGAAAAATGTCAAAAATGACAAATTTCAAGATGGCAAATGTCAAAGATGTCAAATGACAAATGTCACAATGCTAAATGTCAAAAATGAAAAGTGTCACAATGCTAAATGTCAAAAATGACAAATTTCAAGATGGCAAATGTCAAAACTGACAAATGTCAATGCTAAATGTCAAAAATGAGAAGTGTCACCATGAAAAATATCAAAAATAACAAATTTCAAGATGGCAAATGTCAAAGATGTCAAATGACAAATGTCACAATGCTAAATGTCAAAAATGACAAATTTCAAGATGGCAAATGTCAAAGATGTCAAATGACAAATGTCACAATGCTAAATGTCAAAAATGAAAAGTGTCACCATGAAAAATGTCAAAAATGACAAATTTCAAGATGGCAAGTGTCAAAGATGTTAAATGACAAATGTCACAATGCTAAATGTCAAAAATGAAAAGTGTCACCATGAAAAATGTCAAAAATGACAAATTTCAAGATGGCATATGTCAAAACTGACAAATGTCACAATGCTAAATGTCAAAAATGAAAAGTGTCACCATGAAAAATGTCAAAAATGACAAATTTCAAGATGGCAAATGTCAAAGATGTCAAATGACAAATGTCACAATGCTAAATGTCAAAAATGAAAAGTGTCAAAAATGACAAATTTCAAGATGGCAAATGTCTAAGATGTCAAATGAAAAATGTCACAATGCTAAATGTCAAAAATGAAAAGTGTCACCATGAAAAATGTCAAAAATGACAAATTTCAAGATGGCAAATGTCAAAACTGACAAATGTCACAATGCTAAATGTCAAAAATGAAAAGTGTCACCATGAAAAATGTCAAAAATAACAAATTTCAAGATGGCAAATGTCAAAGATGTCAAATGACAAATGTCACAATGCTAAATGTCAAAAATGACAAATTTCAAGATGGCAAATGTCAAAGATGTCAAATGACAAATGTCACAATGCTAAATGTCAAAAATGAAAAGTGTCAGCATGAAAAATGTCAAAAATGACAAATTTCAAGATGGCAAGTGTCAAAGATGTTAAATGACAAATGTCACAATGCTAAATGTCAAAAATGAAAAGTGTCACCATGAAAAATGTCAAAAATGACAAATTTCAAGATGGCATATGTCAAAACTGACAAATGTCACAATGCTAAATGTCAAAAATGAAAAGTGTCACCATGAAAAATGACAAAAATGACAAATTGCAAGATGGCAAATATCAAAGATGTCAAATGACAAATGTCACAATGCTAAATGTCAAAAATGAAAAGTGTCCACAATGACAAATTTCAAGATGGCAAATGTCTAAGATGTCAAATGACAAATGTCACAATGCTAAATGTCAAAAATGAAAAGTGTCACCATGAAAAATGTCAAAAATGACAAATTTCAAGATGGCAAATGTCAAAACTGACAAATGTCACAATGCTAAATGTCAAAAATGAAAAGTGTCACCATGAAAAATGTCAAAAATAACAAATTTCAAGATGACAAATGTCAAAGATGTCAAATGACAAATGTCACAATGCTAAATTTCAAAAATGACAAATTTCAAGATGGCAAATGTCAAAGATGTCAAATGACAAATGTCACAATGCTAAATGTCAAAAATGAAAAGTGTCAGCATGAAAAATGTCAAAAATGACAAATTTCAAGATGGCAAATGTTAAAACTGACAAATGTCACAATGCTAAATGTCAAAAATGAAAAGTGTCACCATGAAAAATGTCAAAAATGACAAATTTCAAGATAGCAAATGTCAAAGATGTCAAATGACAAATGTCACAATGCTAAATGTCAAAAATGAAAAGTGTCACCATGAAAAATGTCAAAAATGACAAATTTCAAGATGGCAAATGTCACAATGCTAAATGTCAAAAATGACAAATTCAAGATGGCAAATGTCAAAGATGTCAAATGACAAATGTCACAATGCTAAATGTCAAAAATGAAAAGTGTCACCATGAAAAATGTCAAAAATGACAAATTTCAAGATGGCAAATGTCAAAGATGTCAAATGACAAATGTCACAATGCTAAATGTCAAAAATGAAAAGTGTCACCATAAAAAATGTCAAAAATGACAAATTTCAAGATGGCAAATGTCAAAGATGTCAAATGACAAATGTCACAATGCTAAGTGTCAAAAATAAAAAGTGTCACCATGAAAAATGTCAAAAATGACAAATTTCAAGATGGCAAATGTCAAAACTGACAAATGTCACAATGCTAAATGTCAAAAATGAAAAGTGTCACCATAAAAAATGTCAAAAATGACAAATTTCAATATGGCAAATGTCAAAGATGTCAAATGACAAATGTCACAATGCTAAATGTCAAAAATGAAAAGTGTCAAAAATGACAAATTTCAAGATGGCAAATGTCTAAGATGTCAAATGACAAATGTCACAATGCTAAATGTCAAAAATGAAAAGTGTCACCATGAAAAATGTCAAATATGACAAATTTCAAGATGGCAAATGTCAAAACTGACAAATGTCACAATGCTAAATGTCAAAAATGAAAAGTGTCACCATGAAAAATGTCAAAAATTACAAATTTCAAGATGGCAAATGTCTAAGATGTCAAATGACAAATGTCACAATGCTAAATGTCAAAAATGAAAAGTGTCACCATGAAAAATGTCAAAAATAACAAATTTCAAGATGGCAAATGTCAAAGATGTCAAATGACAAATTTCACAATGCTAAATGTCAAAAATGACAAATTTCAAGATAGCAAATGTCAAAGATGTCAAATGACAAATGTCACAATGCTAAATGTCAAAAATGAAAAGTGTCACCATGAAAAATGTCAAAAATGACAAATTTCAAGATAGCAAATGTCAAAGATGTCAAATGACAAATGTCACAATGCTAAATGTCAAAAATGAAAAGTGTCACCATGAAAAATGTCAAAAATGACAAATTTCAAGATGGCAAATGTCAAAACTGACAAATGTCACAATGCTTAATGTCAAAAATGAAAAGTGCCACCATGAAAAATGTCAAAAATAACAAATTTCAAGATGGCAAATGTCAAAGATGTCAAATGACAAATGTCACAATGCTAAATGTCAAAAATGACAAATTTCAAGATGGGAAATGTCAAAGATGTCAAATGACAAATGTCACAATGCTAAATGTCAAAAAATGAAAAGTGTCACCATAAAAAATGTCAAAAATGACAAATTTCAAGATGGCAAATGTCAAAACTGACAAATGTCACAATGCTAAATGTCAAAAATGAAAACTGTCACCATGAAAAATGTCAAAAATGACAAATTTCAAGATGGCAAATGTCAAAGATGTCAAATGACAAATGTCACAATGCTAAATGTCAAGAATGAAAAGTGTCAAAAATGACAAATTTCAAGATCGCAAATGTCTAAGATGTCAAATGACAAATGTCACAATGCCAAATGTCAAAAATGAAAAGTGTCACCATGAAAAATGTCAAAAATGACAAATTTCAAGATGGCAAATGTCAAAACTGACAAATGTCACAATGCTAAATGTCAAAAATGAAAAGTGTCACCATGAAAAATGTCAAAAATGACAAATTTCAAGATGGCAAATGTCAAAGATGTCAAATGACAAATGTCACAATGCTAAATGTCAAAAATGAAAAGTGTCAAAAATGACAAATTTCAAGATGGCAAATGTCTAAGATGTCAAATGACAAATGTCACAATGCTAAATGTCAAAAATGAAAAGTGTCACCATGAAAAATGTCAAAAATGACAAATTTCAAGATGGCAAATGTCAAAACTGACAAATGTCACAATGCTAAATGTCAAAAATAAAAAGTGTCACCATGAAAAATGTCAAAAATGACAAATTTCAAGATGGCAAATGTCAAAGATGTCAAATGACAAATGTCACAATGCTAAATGTCAAAAATGAAAAGTGTCACCATGAAAAATGTCAAAAATGACAAATTTCAAGATGGCAAATGTCAAAGATGTCAAATGACAAATGTCACAATGCTAAATGTCAAAAATGAAAAGTGTCACCATGAAAAATGTCAAAAATAACAAATTTCAAGATGGCAAATGTCAAAGATGTCAAATGACAAATGTCACAATGCTAAATGTCAAAAATGAAAAGTGTCACCATGAAAAATGTCAAAAATGACGAATTTCAAGATGGCAAATGTCAAAGATGTCAAATGACAAATATCACAATGCTAAATGTCAAAAATGACAAATTTCAAGATGGCAAATGTCAAATATGTCAAATGACAAATGTCACAATGCTAAATGTCAAAAATGAAAAGTGTCACCATGAAAAATGTCAAAAATGACAAATTTCAAGATGGCAAATGTCAAAGATGTCAAATGACAAATGTCACAATGCTAAATGTCAA
Source organism: Altica lythri (assembly GCA_964028335.1). NCBI lineage: Eukaryota > Metazoa > Arthropoda > Insecta > Coleoptera > Chrysomelidae > Altica > Altica lythri. Next base: position 6,336,712 of record OZ034800.1, on the reverse strand, counting down.
AAATGAAAAGTGTCACAATGCTAAATGTCAAAAATGAAAAGTGTCACAATGCTAAATGTCAAAAATGACGAATTTCAAGATGGCAAATGTCAAAACTGACAAATGTCAATGCTAAATGTCAAAAATGAGAAGAGTCACCATGAAAAATGTCAAAAATAACAAATTTCAAGATGGCAAATGTCAAAGATGTCAAATGACAAATGTCACAATGCCAAATGTCAAAAATGACAAATTTCAAGATGGCAAATGTCAAAGATGTCAAATGACAAATGTCACAATGCTAAATGTCAAAAATGAAAAGTGTCACCATGAAAAATGTCAAAAATGACAAATTTCAAGATAGCAAGTGTCAAAGATGTTAAATGACAAATGTCACAATGCTAAATGTCAAAAATGAAAAGTGTCACCATGAAAAATGTCAAAAATGACAAATTTCAAGATGGCATATGTCAAAACTGACAAATGTCACAATGCTAAATGTCAAAAATGAAAAGTGTCACCATAAAAAATGTCAAAAATGACAAATTTCAAGATGGCAAATATCAAAGATGTCAAATGACAAATGTCACAATGCTAAATGTCAAAAATGAAAAGTGTCAAAAATGACAAATTTCAAGATGGCAAATGTCTAAGATGTCAAATGACAAATGTCACAATGCTAAATGTCAAAAATGAAAAGTGTCACCATGAAAAATGTCAAAAATGACAAATTTCAAGATGGCAAATGTCAAAACTGACAAATGTCACAATGCTAAATGTCAAAAATGAAAAGTGTCACCATGAAAAATGTCAAAAATAACAAATTTCAAGATGACAAATGTCAAAGATGTCAAATGACAAATGTCACAATGCTAAATGTCAAAAATGACAAATTTTAAGATGGCAAATGTCAAAGATGTCAAATGACAAATGTCACAATGCTAAATGTCAAAAATGAAAAGTGTCAGCATGAAAAATGTCAAAAATGACAAATTTCAAGATGGCAAATGTCAAAACTGACAAATGTCACAATGCTAAATGTCAAAAATGAAAAGTGTCACCATGAAAAATGTCAAAAATAACAAATTTCAAGATGGCAAATGTCAAAGATGTCAAATGACAAATGTCACAATGCTAAATGTCAAAAATGAAAGGTGTCACCATGAAAAATGTCAAAAATAACAAATTTCAAGATGGCAAATGTCAAAGATGTGAAATGACAAATGTCACAATGCTAAATGTCAAAAATGAAAAGTGTCACCATGAAAAATGTCAAAAATGACAAATTTCAAGATAGCAAATGTCAAAGATGTCAAATGACAAATGTCACAATGCTAAATGTCAAAAATGAAAAGTGTCACCATGAAAAATGTCAAAAATGACAAATTTCAAGATGGCAAATGTCACAATGCTAAATGTCAAAAATGACAAATTCAAGATGGCAAATGTCAAAGATGTCAAATGACAAATGTCACAATGCTAAATGTCAAAAATGAAAAGTGTCACCATGAAAAATGTCAAAAATGACAAATTTCAAGATGGCAAATGTCAAAGATGTCAAATGACAAATGTCACAATGCTAAATGTCAAAAATGAAAAGTGTCACCATAAAAAATGTCAAAAATGACAAATTTCAAGATGGCAAATGTCAAAGATGTCAAATGACAAATGTCACAATGCTAAATGTCAAAAATAAAAAGTGTCACCATGAAAAATGTCAAAAATGACAAATTTCAAGATGGCAAATGTCAAAACTGACAAATGTCACAATGCTAAATGTCAAAAATGAAAAGTGTCACCATAAAAAATGTCAAAAATGACAAATTTCAAGATGGCAAATGTCAAAGATGTCAAATGACAAATGTCACAATGCTAAATGTCAAAAATGAAAAGTGTCAAAAATGACAAATTTCAAGATGGCAAATGTCTAAGATGTCAAATGACAAATGTCACAATGCTAAATGTCAAAAATGAAAAGTGTCACCATGAAAAATGTCAAAAATGACAAATTTCAAGATGGCAAATGTCAAAACTGACAAATGTCACAATGCTAAATGTCAAAAATAAAAAGTGTCACCATGAAAAATGTCAAAAATGACAAATTTCAAGATGGCAAATGTCTAAGATGTCAAATGACAAATGTCACAATGCTAAATGTCAAAAATGAAAAGTGTCACAATGCTAAATGTCAAAAATGACAAATTTTAAGATAGCAAATGTCAAAACTGACAAATGTCACAATGCTAAATGTCAAAAATGAAAAGTGTCACCATGAAAAATGTCAAAAATAACAAATTTCAAGATGGCAAATGTCAAAGATGTCAAATGACAAATGTCACAATGCTAAATGTCAAAAATGACAAATTTCAAGATGGCAAATGTCAAAGATGTCAAATGACAAATGTCACAATGCTAAATGTCAAAAATGAAAAGTGTCACCATGAAAAATGTCAAAAATGACAAATTTCAAGATGGCAAATGTCAAAGATGTCAAATGACAAATGTCACAATGCTAAATGTCAAAAATGAAAAGTGTCACCATGAAAAATGTCAAAAATGACAAATTTCAAGATGGCAAATGTCAAAGATGTCAATTGACAAATGTCACAATGCTAAATGTCAAAAATGAAAAGTGTCACCATGAAAAATGTCAAAAATGACAAATTTCAAGATGGCAAATGTCAAAGATGTCAAATGACAAATGTCACAATGCTAAATGTCAAAAATGAAAAGTGTCAAAAATGACAAATTTCAAGATGGCAAATGTCTAAGATGTCAAATGACAAATGTCACAATGCTAAATGTCAAAAATGAAAAGTGTCACAATGCTAAATGTCAAAAATGACAAATTTCAAGATGGCAAATGTCAAAACTGTCAAATGTCACAATGCTAAATGTCAAAAATGAAAAGTGTCACCATGAAAAATGTCAAAAATAACAAATTTCAAGATGGCAAATGTCAAAGATGTCAAATGACAAATGTCACAATGCTAAATGTCAAAAATGACAAATTTCGAGATGGCAAATGTCAAAGATGTCAAATGACAAATGTCACAATGCTAAATGTCAAAAATGAAAAGTGTCACCTTGAAAAATGTCAAAAATGACAAATTTCAAGATGGAAAATGTCAAAGATGTAAAATGACAAATGTCACAATGCTAAATGTCAAAAATGAAAAGTGTCACCATGAAAAATGTCAAAAATGACAAATTTCAAGATGGCAAATGTCAAAACTGACAAATGTCACAATGCTAAATGTCAAAAATGAAAAGTGTCACCATGAAAAATGTCAAAAATGACAAATTTCAAGATGGCAAATGTCAAAGATGTCAATTGACAAATGTCACAATGCTAAATGTCAAAAATGAAAAGTGTCACCATGAAAAATGTCAAAAATAACAAATTTCAAGATGGCAAATGTCAAAGATGTCAAATGACAAATGTCACAATGCTAAATGTCAAAAATGAAAAGTGTCACCATGAAAAATGTCAAAAATGACAAATTTCAAGATGGCAAATGTCAAAGATGTCAAATGACAAATATCACAATGCTAAATGTCAAAAATGACAAATTTCAAGATGGCAAATGTCAAATATGTCAAATGACAAATGTCACAATGCTAAATGTCAAAAATGAAAAGTGTCACCATGAAAAATGTCAAAAATGACAAATTTCAAGATGGCAAATGTCAAAGATGTCAAATGACAAATGTCACAATGCTAAATGTCAAAAATGAAAAGTGTCACAATGCTAAATGTCAAAAATGACAAATTTCAAGATGGCAAATGTCAAAACTGACAAATGTCAATGCTAAATGTCAAAAATGAGAAGTGTCACCATGAAAAATATCAAAAATAACAAATTTCAAGATGGCAAATGTCAAAGATGTCAAATGACAAATGTCACAATGCTAAATGTCAAAAATGACAAATTTCAAGATGGCAAATGTCAAAGATGTCAAATGACAAATGTCACAATGCTAAATGTCAAAAATGAAAAGTGTCACCATGAAAAATGTCAAAAATGACAAATTTCAAGATGGCAAGTGTCAAAGATGTTAAATGACAAATGTCACAATGCTAAATGTCAAAAATGAAAAGTGTCACCATGAAAAATGTCAAAAATGACAAATTTCAAGATGGCATATGTCAAAACTGACAAATGTCACAATGCTAAATGTCAAAAATGAAAAGTGTCACCATGAAAAATGTCAAAAATGACAAATTTCAAGATGGCAAATGTCAAAGATGTCAAATGACAAATGTCACAATGCTAAATGTCAAAAATGAAAAGTGTCAAAAATGACAAATTTCAAGATGGCAAATGTCTAAGATGTCAAATGAAAAATGTCACAATGCTAAATGTCAAAAATGAAAAGTGTCACCATGAAAAATGTCAAAAATGACAAATTTCAAGATGGCAAATGTCAAAACTGACAAATGTCACAATGCTAAATGTCAAAAATGAAAAGTGTCACCATGAAAAATGTCAAAAATAACAAATTTCAAGATGGCAAATGTCAAAGATGTCAAATGACAAATGTCACAATGCTAAATGTCAAAAATGACAAATTTCAAGATGGCAAATGTCAAAGATGTCAAATGACAAATGTCACAATGCTAAATGTCAAAAATGAAAAGTGTCAGCATGAAAAATGTCAAAAATGACAAATTTCAAGATGGCAAGTGTCAAAGATGTTAAATGACAAATGTCACAATGCTAAATGTCAAAAATGAAAAGTGTCACCATGAAAAATGTCAAAAATGACAAATTTCAAGATGGCATATGTCAAAACTGACAAATGTCACAATGCTAAATGTCAAAAATGAAAAGTGTCACCATGAAAAATGACAAAAATGACAAATTGCAAGATGGCAAATATCAAAGATGTCAAATGACAAATGTCACAATGCTAAATGTCAAAAATGAAAAGTGTCCACAATGACAAATTTCAAGATGGCAAATGTCTAAGATGTCAAATGACAAATGTCACAATGCTAAATGTCAAAAATGAAAAGTGTCACCATGAAAAATGTCAAAAATGACAAATTTCAAGATGGCAAATGTCAAAACTGACAAATGTCACAATGCTAAATGTCAAAAATGAAAAGTGTCACCATGAAAAATGTCAAAAATAACAAATTTCAAGATGACAAATGTCAAAGATGTCAAATGACAAATGTCACAATGCTAAATTTCAAAAATGACAAATTTCAAGATGGCAAATGTCAAAGATGTCAAATGACAAATGTCACAATGCTAAATGTCAAAAATGAAAAGTGTCAGCATGAAAAATGTCAAAAATGACAAATTTCAAGATGGCAAATGTTAAAACTGACAAATGTCACAATGCTAAATGTCAAAAATGAAAAGTGTCACCATGAAAAATGTCAAAAATGACAAATTTCAAGATAGCAAATGTCAAAGATGTCAAATGACAAATGTCACAATGCTAAATGTCAAAAATGAAAAGTGTCACCATGAAAAATGTCAAAAATGACAAATTTCAAGATGGCAAATGTCACAATGCTAAATGTCAAAAATGACAAATTCAAGATGGCAAATGTCAAAGATGTCAAATGACAAATGTCACAATGCTAAATGTCAAAAATGAAAAGTGTCACCATGAAAAATGTCAAAAATGACAAATTTCAAGATGGCAAATGTCAAAGATGTCAAATGACAAATGTCACAATGCTAAATGTCAAAAATGAAAAGTGTCACCATAAAAAATGTCAAAAATGACAAATTTCAAGATGGCAAATGTCAAAGATGTCAAATGACAAATGTCACAATGCTAAGTGTCAAAAATAAAAAGTGTCACCATGAAAAATGTCAAAAATGACAAATTTCAAGATGGCAAATGTCAAAACTGACAAATGTCACAATGCTAAATGTCAAAAATGAAAAGTGTCACCATAAAAAATGTCAAAAATGACAAATTTCAATATGGCAAATGTCAAAGATGTCAAATGACAAATGTCACAATGCTAAATGTCAAAAATGAAAAGTGTCAAAAATGACAAATTTCAAGATGGCAAATGTCTAAGATGTCAAATGACAAATGTCACAATGCTAAATGTCAAAAATGAAAAGTGTCACCATGAAAAATGTCAAATATGACAAATTTCAAGATGGCAAATGTCAAAACTGACAAATGTCACAATGCTAAATGTCAAAAATGAAAAGTGTCACCATGAAAAATGTCAAAAATTACAAATTTCAAGATGGCAAATGTCTAAGATGTCAAATGACAAATGTCACAATGCTAAATGTCAAAAATGAAAAGTGTCACAATGCTAAATGTCAAAAATGACAAATTTTAAGATAGCAAATGTCAAAATTGACAAATGTCACAATGCTAAATGTCAAAAATGAAAAGTGTCACCATGAAAAATGTCAAAAATAACAAATTTCAAGATGGCAAATGTCAAAGATGTCAAATGACAAATGTCACAATGCTAAATGTCAAAAATGACAAATTTCAAGATGGCAAATGTCAAAGATGTCAAATGACAAATGTCACAATGCTAAATGTCAAAAATGAAAAGTGTCACCATGAAAAATGTCAAAAATGACAAATTTCAAGATGGCAAATGTCAAAGATGTCAAATGACAAATGTCACAATGCTAAATGTCAAAAATGAAAATTGTCACCATGAAAAATGTCAAAAATGACAAATTTCAAGATGGCAAATGTCAAAGATGTCAAATGACAAATGTCACAATGCTAAATGTCAAAAATGAAAAGTGTCACCATGAAAAATGTCAAAAATGACAAATTTCAAGATGGCAAATGTCAAAGATGTCAAATGACAAATGTCACAATGCTAAATGTCAAAAATGAAAAGTGTCAAAAATGACAAATTTCAAGATGGCAAATGTCTAAGATGTCAAATGACAAATGTCACAATGCTAAATGTCAAAAATGACAAATTTCAAGATGGCAAATGTCAAAACTGACAAATGTCATAATGCTAAATGTCAAAAATGAAAAGTGTCACCATGAAAAATGTCAAAAATAACAAATTTCAAGATGGCAAATGTCAAAGATGTCAAATGACAAATGTCACAATGCTAAATGTCAAAAATGACAAATTTCAAGATGGCAAATGTCAAAGATGTCAAATGACAAATGTCACAATGCTAAATGTCAAAAATGAAAAGTGTCACCTTGAAAAATGTCAAAAATGACAAATTTCAAGATGGAAAATGTCAAAGATGTAAAATGACAAATGTCACAATGCTAAATGTCAAAAATGAAAAGTGTCACCATGAAAAATGTCAAAAATGACAAATTTCAAGATGGCAAATGTCAAAACTGACAAATGTCACAATGCTAAATGTCAAAAATGAAAAGTGTCACCATGAAAAATGTCAAAAATGACAAATTTCAAGATGGCAAATGTCAAAGATGTCAATTGACAAATGTCACAATGCTAAATGTCAAAAATGAAAAGTGTCACCATGAAAAATGTCAAAAATAACAAATTTCAAGATGGCAAATGTCAAAGATGTCAAATGACAAATGTCATAATGCTAAATGTCAAAAATGAAAAGTGTCACCATGAAAAATGTCAAAAATGACAAATTTCAAGATGGCAAATGTCAAAGATGTCAAATGACAAATATCACAATGCTAAATGTCAAAAATGACAAATTTCAAGATGGCAAATGTCAAATATGTCAAATGACAAATGTCACAATGCTAAATGTCAAAAATGAAAAGTGTTACCATGAAAAATGTCAAAAATGACAAATTTCAAGATGGCAAATGTCAAAGATGTCAAATGACAAATGTCACAATGCTAAATGTCAAAAATGAAAAGTGTCACAATGCTAAATGTCAAAAATGACAAATTTCAAGATGGCAAATGTCAAAACTGACAAATGTCAATGCTAAATGTCAAAAATGAGAAGTGTCACCATGAAAAATATCAAAAATAACAAATTTCAAGATGGCAAAGGTCAAAGATGTCAAATGACAAATGTCACAATGCTAAATGTCAAAAATGACAAATTTCAAGATGGCAAATGTCAAAGATGTCAAATGACAAATGTCACAATGCTAAATGTCAAAAATGAAAAGTGTCACCATGAAAAATGTCAAAAATGACAAATTTCAAGATGGCAAGTGTCAAAGATGTTAATTGACAAATGTCACAATGCTAAATGTCAAAAATGAAAAGTGTCACCATGAAAAATGTCAAAAATGACAAATTTCAAGATGGCATATGTCAAAACTGACAAATGTCACAATGCTAAATGTCAAAAATGAAAAGTGTCACCATGAAAAATGTCAAAAATGACAAATTTCAAGATGGCAAATGTCAAAGATGTCAAATGACAAATGTCACAATTCTAAATGTCAAAAATGAAAAGTGTCAAAAATGACAAATTTCAAGATGGCAAATTTCTAAGATGTCAAATGAAAAATGTCACAATGCTAAATGTCAAAAATGAAAAGTGTCACCATGAAAAATGTCAAAAATGACAAATTTCAAGATGGCAAATGTCAAAACTGACAAATGTCACAATGCTAAATGTCAAAAATGAAAAGTGTCACCATGAAAAATGTCAAAAATAACAAATTTCAAGATGGCAAATGTCAAAAATGTCAAATGACAAATGTCACAATGCTAAATGTCAAAAATGACAAATTTCAAGATGGCAAATGTCAAAGATGTCAAATGACAAATGTCACAATGCTAAATGTCAAAAATGAAAAGTGTCAGCATGAAAAATGTCAAAAATGACAAATTTCAAGATGGCAAATGTCAAAACTGACAAATGTCACAATGCTAAATGTCAAAAATGAAAAGTGTCACCATGAAAAATGTCAAAAATAACAAATTTCAAGATGGCAAATGTCAAAGATGTCAAATGACAAATGTCACAATGCTAAATGTCAAAAATGAAAAGTGTCACCATGAAAAATGTCAAAAATAACAAATTTCAAGATGGCAAATGTCAAAGATGTGAAATGACAAATGTCACAATGCTAAATGTCAAAAATAAAAAATGTCACCATGAAAAATGTCAAAAATGACAAATTTCAAGATAGCAAATGTCAAAGATGTCAAATGACAAATGTCACAATGCTAAATGTCAAAAATGAAAAGTGTCACCATGAAAAATGTCAAAAATGACAAATTTCAAGATGGCAAATGTCCAAGATGTCAAATGACAAATGTCACAATGCTAAATGTCAAAAATGACAAATTTCAAGATGGCAAATGTCAAAGATGTCAAATGAGAAATGTCACAATGCTAAATGTCAAAAATGAAAAGTGTCACCATGAAAAATGTCAAAAATGACAAATTTCAAGATGGCAAATGTCAAAGATGTCAAATGACAAATGTCACAATGCTAAATGTCAAAAATGAAAAGTGTCACCATAAAAAATGTCAAAAATGACAAATTTCAAGATGGCAAATGTCAAAGATGTCAAATGACAAATGTCACAATGCTAAATGTCAAAAATAAAAAGTGTCACCATGAAAAATGTCAAAAATGACAAATTTCAAGATGGCAAATGTCAAAACTGACAAATGTCACAATGCTAAATGTCAAAAATGAAAAGTGTCACCATGAAAAATGTCAAAAATGACAAATTTCAAGATGGCAAATGTCAAAGATGTCAAATGACAAATGTCACAATGCTAAATGTCAAAAATGAAAAGTGTCAAAAATGACAAATTTCAAGATGGCAAATGTCTAAGATGTCAAATGCTAAATGTCAAAAATGACAAATTTCAAGATGGCAAATGTCAAAACTGACAAATGTCACAATGCTAAATGTCAAAAATGCAAAGTGTCACCATGAAAAATGTTAAAAATGACAAATTTCAAGATGGCAAATGTCAAAGATGTCAAATGACAAATGTCACAATGCTAAATGTCAAAAATGAAAAGTGTCAACATGAGAAATGTCAAAAATGACAAATTTCAGGATGGCAAATGTCAAAACTGACAAATGTCACAATGCTAAATGTCAAAAATGAAAAGTGTCACCATGAAAAATGTCAAAAATGACAAATTTCAAGATGGCAAATGTCAAAGATGTCAACTGACAAATGTCACAATGCTAAATGTCAAAAATGAAAAGTGTCACCATGAAAAATGTCAAAAATGACAAATTTCAAGATGGCAAATGTCAAAGATGTCAAATGACAAATGTCACAATGCTAAATGTCAAAAATGAAAAGTGTCACCATGAAAAATGTCAAAAATAACAAATTTCAAGATGGCAAATGTCAAAGATGTCAAATGACAAATGTCACAATGCTAAATGTCAAAAATGAAAAGTGTCATCATGAAAAATGTCAAAAATGACAAATTTCAAGATGGCAAATGTCAAAGATGTCAAATGACAAATATCACAATGCTAAATGTCAAAAATGACAAATTTCAAGATGGCAAATGTCAAATATGTCAAATGACAAATGTCACAATGCTAAATGTCAAAAATGAAAAGTGTCACCATGAAAAATGTCAAAAATGACAAATTTCAAGATGGCAAATGTCAAAGATGTCAAATGACAAATGTCACAATGCTAAATGTCAAAAATGAAAAGTGTCACAATGCTAAATGTCAAAAATGACCAATTTCAAGATGGCAAATGTCAAAACTGACAAATGTCACAATGCTAAATGTCAAAAATGAAAAGTGTCACCATGAAAAATGTAAAAATAACAAATTTCAAGATGGCAAATGTCAAAGATGTCAAATGACAAATGTCACAATGCTAAATGTCAAAAATGACAAATTTCAAGATGGCAAATGTCAAAGATGTCAAATGACAAATGTCACAATGCTAAATGTCAAAAATGAAAAGTGTCACCATGAAAAATGTCAAAAATGACAAATTTCAAGATGGCAAGTGTCAAAGATGTCAAATGACAAATGTCACAATGCTAAATGTCAAAAATGAAAAGTGTAACCATAAAAAATGTCAAAAATGACAAATTTTAAGATGGCATATGTCAAAACTGACAAATGTCACAATGCTAAATGTCAAAAATGAAAAGTGTCACCATGAAAAATGTCAAAAATGACAAATTACAAGATGGCAAATGTCAAAGATGTCAAATGACAAATGTCACAATGCTAAATGTCAAAAATGAAAAGTGTCAAAAATGACAAATTTTAAGATGGCAAATGTCTAAGATGTCAAATGACAAATGTCACAATGCTAAATGTCAAAAATGAAAAGTGTCACCATGAAAAATGTCAAAAATGACAAATTTCAAGATGGCAAATGTCAAAACTGACAAATGTCACAATGCTAAATGTCAAAAATGAAAAGTGTCACCATAAAAAATGTCAAAAATGACAAATTTCAAGATGGCAAATGTCAAAACTGACAAATGTCACAATGCTAAATGTCAAAAATGAAAAGTGTCACCATGAAAAATGTCAAAAATAACAAATTTCAAGATGGCAAATGTCAAAGATGTCAAATGACAAATGTCACAATGCTAAATGTCAAAAATGAAAAGTGTCACCATGAAAAATGTCAAAAATGACAAATTTCAAGATGGCAAATGTCAAAGATGTCAAATGACAAATGTCACAATGCTAAATGTCAAAAATGAAAAGTGTCACCATGAAAAATGTCAAAAATGACAAATTTCAAGATGGCAAATGTCAAAGATGTCAAATGACAAATGTCACAATGCTAAATGTCAGAAATGAAAAGTGTCACCATGAAAAATGTCAAAAATGACAAATTTCAAGATGGCAAATGTCAAAGATGTCAAATGACAAATGTCACAATCCTAAATGTCAAAAATGAAAAGTGTCACCATGAAAAATGTCAAAAATAACAAATTTCAAAATGGCAAATGTCAAAGATGTCAAATGACAAATGTCACAATGCTAAATGTCAAAAATGAAAAGTGTCACCATGAAAAATGTCAAAAATGACAAATTTCAAGATGGCAAATGTCAAAACTGACAAATGTCACAATGCTAAATGTCAAAAATGATAAGTGTCACCATGAAAAATGTCAAAAATGACAAATTTCAAGATGGCAAATGTCCAAGATGTCAAATGACAAATGTCACAATGCTAAATGTCAAAAATGACAAATTTCAAGATGGCAAATGACAAATGTCACAATGCTAAATGTCAAAAATGAAAAGTGTCACCATGAAAAATGTCAAAAATGACAAATTTCAAGATGGCAAATGTCAAAAATGTCAAATGACAAATGTCACAATGCTAAATGTCAAAAATGAAAAGTGTCACTATGAAAAATGTCAAAAATAACAAATTTCAAGATGGCAAATGTCAAAGATGTCAAATGACAAATGTTACAATGCTTAATGTCAAAAATAAAAAGTGTCACCATGAAAAATGTCAAAAATGACAAATTTCAAGATGGCAAATGTCAAAGATGTCAAATGACAAATGTCACAATGCTAAATGTCAAAAATGAAAAGTGTCACCATGAAAAATGTCAAAAATGACAAATTTCAAGATGGCAAATGTCAAAACTGACAAATGTCACAATGCTAAATGTCAAAAATGAAAAGTGTCACCATAAAAAATGTCAAAAATGACAAATTTCAAGATAGCAAATGTCAAAGATGTCAAATGACAAATGTCACAATGCTAAATGTCAAAAATGAAAAGTGTCAAAAATGACAAATTTCAAGATGGCAAATGTCTAAGATGTCAAATGACAAATGTCACAATGCTAAATGTCAAAAATGAAAAGTGTCACCATGAAAAATGTCAAAAATGACAAATTTCAAGATGGCAAATGTCAAAACTGACAAATGTCACAATGCTAAATGTCAAAAATGAAAAGTGTCACCATGAAAAATGTCAAAAATGACAAATTTCAAGATGGCAAATGTCAAAGATGTCAAATGACAAATGTCACAATGCTAAATGTCAAAAATGAAAAGTGTCAACATGAAAAATGTCAAAAATGACAAATTTCAAGATGGCAAATGTCAAAACTGACAAATGTCACAATGCTAAATGTCAAAAATGAAAAGTGTCACCATGAAAAATGTCAAAAATGACAAATTTCAAGATGGCAAATGTCAAAGATGTCAATTGACAAATGTCACAATGCTAAATGTCAAAAATGAAAAGTGTCACCATGAAAAATGTCAAAAATGACAAATTTCAAGATGGCAAATGTCAAAGATGTCAAATGACAAATGTCACAATGCTAAATGTCAAAAATGAAAAGTGTCACCATGAAAAATGTCAAAAATAACAAATTTCAAGATGGCAAATGTCAAAGATGTCAAATGACAAATGTCACAATGCTAAATGTCAAAAATGAAAAGTGTCACCATGAAAAATGTCAAAAATGACAAATTTCAAGATGGCAAATGTCAAAGATGTCAAATGACAAATATCACAATGCTAAATGTCAAAAATGACAAATTTCAAGATGGCAAATGTCAAATATGTCAAATGTCAAATATGTCAAATGCCAAATGTCACAATGCTAAATGTCAAAAATGAAAAGTGTCACCATGAAAAATGTCAAAAATGACAAATTTCAAGATGGCAAATGTCAAAGATGTCAAATGACAAATGTCACAATGCTAAATGTCAAAAATGAAAAGTGTCACAATGCTAAATGTCAAAAATGACCAATTTCAAGATGGCAAATGTCAAAACTGACAAATGTCACAATGCTAAATGTCAAAAATGAAAAGTGTCACCATGAAAAATGTAAAAATAACAAATTTCAAGATGGCAAATGTCAAAGATGTCAAATGACAAATGTCACAATGCTAAATGTCAAAAATGACAAATTTCAAGATGGCAAATGTCAAAGATGTCAAATGACAAATGTCACAATGCTAAATGTCAAAAATGAAAAGTGTCACCATGAAAAATGTCAAAAATGACAAATTTCAAGATGGCAAGTGTCAAAGATGTCAAATGACAAATGTCACAATGCTAAATGTCAAAAATGAAAAGTGTAACCATAAAAAATGTCAAAAATGACAAATTTCAAGATGGCATATGTCAAAACTGACAAATGTCACAATGCTAAATGTCAAAAATGAAAAGTGTCACCATGAAAAATGTCAAAAATGACAAATTACAAGATGGCAAATGTCAAAGATGTCAAATGACAAATGTCACAATGCTAAATGTCAAAAATGAAAAGTGTCAAAAATGACAAATTTTAAGATGGCAAATGTCTAAGATGTCAAATGACAAATGTCACAATGCTAAATGTCAAAAATGAAAAGTGTCACCATGAAAAATGTCAAAAATGACAAATTTCAAGATGGCAAATGTCAAAACTGACAAATGTCACAATGCTAAATGTCAAAAATGAAAAGTGCCACCATGAAAAATGTCAAAAATAACAAATTTCAAGATGGCAAATGTCAAAGATGTCAAACGACAAATGTCACAATGCTAAATGTCAAAAATGACAAATTTCAAGATGGGAAATGTCAAAGATGTCAAATGACAAATGTCACAATGCTAAATGTCAAAAATGAAAAGTGTCACCATAAAAAATGTCAAAAATGACAAATTTCAAGATGGCAAATGTCAAAACTGACAAATGTCACAATGCTAAATGTCAAAAATGAAAAGTGTCACCATGAAAAATGTCAAAAATAACAAATTTCAAGATGGCAAATGTCAAAGATGTCAAATGACAAATGTCACAATGCTAAATGTCAAAAATGAAAAGTGTCACCATGAAAAATGTTAAAAATGACAAATTTCAAGATGGCAAATGTCAAAGATGTCAAATGACAAATGTCACAATGCTAAATGTCAAAAATGAAAAGTGTCACCATGAAAAATGTCAAAAATGACAAATTTCAAGATGGCAAATGTCAAAGATGTCAAATGACAAATGTCACAATGCTAAATGTCAGAAATGAAAAGTGTCACCATGAAAAATGTCAAAAATGACAAATTTCAAGATGGCAAATGTCAAAGATGTCAAATGACAAATGTCACAATCCTAAATGTCAAAAATGAAAAGTGTCACCATGAAAAATGTCAAAAATAACAAATTTCAAAATGGCAAATGTCAAAGATGTCAAATGACAAATGTCACAATGCTAAATGTCAAAAATAAAAAGTGCCACCATGAAAAATGTCAAAAATGACAAATTTCAAGATGGCAAATGTCAAAGATGTCGAATATGACAAATGTCACAATGCTAAATGTCAAAAATGAAAAGTGTCACCATAAAATGTCAAAAATGACAAATTTCAAGATGGCGAATGTCAAAGATGTCAAATGACAAATGTCACAATGCTAAATGTCAAAAATGAAAAGTGTCACCATGAAAAATGTCAAAAATGACAAATTTCAAGATGGCAAATATCAAAGATGTCAAATGACAAATGTCACAATGCTAAATGTCAAAAATGACAAATTTCAAGATGGCAAATGTCAAAGATGTCAAATGACAAATGTCACAATGCTAAATGTCAAAAATGAAAAGTGTCACCATGAAAAATGTCAAAAAAGACAAATTTCAAGATGGCAAATGTCTAAGATGTCAAATGACAAATGTCACAATGCTAAATGTCAAAAATGAAAAGTGTCACAATGCTAAATGTCAAAAATGACAAATTTTAAGATAGCAAATGTCAAAACTGACAAATGTCACAATGCTAAATGTCAAAAATGAAAAGTGTCACCATGAAAAATGTCAAAAATAACAAATTTCAAGATGGCAAATGTCAAAGATGTCAAATGACAAATGTCACAATGCTAAATGTCAAAAATGACAAATTTCAAGATGGCAAATGTCAAAGATGTCAAATGACAAATGTCACAATGCTAAATGTCAAAAATGAAAAGTGTCACCATGAAAAATGTCAAAAATGACAAATTTCAAGATGGCAAATGTCAAAGATGTCAAATGACAAATGTCACAATGCTAAATGTCAAAAATGAAAATTGTCACCATGAAAAATGTCAAAAATGACAAATTTCAAGATGGCAAATGTCAAAGATGTCAAATGACAAATGTCACAATGCTAAATGTCAAAAATGAAAAGTGTCACCATGAAAAATGTCAAAAATGACAAATTTCAAGATGGCAAATGTCAAAGATGTCAAATGACAAATGTCACAATGCTAAATGTCAAAAATGAAAAGTGTCAAAAATGACAAATTTCAAGATGGCAAATGTCTAAGATGTCAAATGACAAATGTCACAATGCTAAATGTCAAAAATGAAAAGTGTCACAATGCTAAATGTCAAAAATGACAAATTTCAAGATGGCAAATGTCAAAACTGACAAATGTCACAATGCTAAATGTCAAAAATGAAAAGTGTCACCATGAAAAATGTCAAAAATAACAAATTTCAAGATGGCAAATGTTAAAGATGTCAAATGACAAATGTCACAATGCTAAATGTCAAAAATGACAAATTTCAAGATGGCAAATGTCAAAGATGTCAAATGACAAATGTCACAATGCTAAATGTCAAAAATGAAAAGTGTCACCTTGAAAAATGTCAAAAATGACAAATTTCAAGATGGAAAATGTCAAAGATGTAAAATGACAAATGTCACAATGCTAAATGTCAAAAATGAAAAGTGTCACCATGAAAAATGTCAAAAATGACAAATTTCAAGATGGCAAATGTCAAAACTGACAAATGTCACAATGCTAAATGTCAAAAATGAAAAGTGTCACCATGAAAAATGTCAAAAATGACAAATTTCAAGATGGCAAATGTCAAAGATGTCAATTGACAAATGTCACAATGCTAAATGTCAAAAATGAAAAGTGTCACCATGAAAAATGTCAAAAATAACAAATTTCAAGATGGCAAATGTCAAAGATGTCAAATGACAAATGTCACAATGCTAAATGTCAAAAATGAAAAGTGTCACCATGAAAAATGTCAGAAATGACAAATTTCAAGATGGCAAATGTCAAAGATGTCAAATGACAAATATCACAATGCTAAATGTCAAAAATGACAAATTTCAAGATGGCAAATATCAAATATGTCAAATGACAAATGTCACAATGCTAAATGTCAAAAATGAAAAGTGTTACCATGAAAAATGTCAAAAATGACAAATTTCAAGATGGCAAATGTCAAAGATGTCAAATGACAAATGTCACAATGCTAAATGTCAAAAATGAAAAGTGTCACAATGCTAAATGTCAAAAATGACAAATTTCAAGATGGCAAATGTCAAAACTGACAAATGTCAATGCTAAATGTCACCATGAAAAATATCAAAAATAACAAATTTCAAGATGGCAAATGTCAAAGATGTCAAATGACAAATGTCACAATGCTAAATGTCAAAAATGACAAATTTCAAGATGGCAAATGTCAAAGATGTCAAATGACAAATGTCACAATGCTAAATGTCAAAAATGAAAAGTGTCACCATGAAAAATGTCAAAAATGACAAATTTCAAGATGGCAAGTGTCAAAGATGTTAATTGACAAATGTCACAATGCTGAATGTCAAAAATGAAAAGTGTCACCATGAAAAATGTCAAAAATGACAAATTTCAAGATGGCATATGTCAAAACTGACAAATGTCACAATGCTAAATGTCAAAAATGAAAAGTGTCACCATGAAAAATGTCAAAAATGACAAATTTCAAGATGGCAAATGTCAAAGATGTCAAATGACAAATGTCACAATGCTAAATGTCAAAAATGAAAAGTGTCAAAAATGACAAATTTCAAGATGGCAAATGTCTAAGATGTCAAATGAAAAATGTCACAATGCTAAATGTCAAAAATGAAAAGTGTCACCATAAAAAATGTCAAAAATGACAAATTTCAAGATGGCAAATGTCAAAACTGACAAATGTCACAATGCTAAATGTCAAAAATGAAAAGTGTCACCATGAAAAATGTCAAAAATAACAAATTTCAAGATGGCAAATGTCAAAGATGTCAAATGACAAATGTCACAATGCTAAATGTCAAAAATGACAAATTTCAAGATGGCAAATGTCAAAGATGTCAAATGACAAATGTCACAATGCTAAATGTCAAAAATGAAAAGTGTCAGCATGAAAAATGTCAAAAATGACAAATTTCAAGATGGCAAATGTCAAAACTGACAAATGTCACAATGCTAAATGTCAAAAATGAAAAGTGTCACCATGAAAAATGTCAAAAATAACAAATTTCAAGATGGCAAATGTCAAAGATGTCAAATGACAAATGTCACAATGCTAAATGTCAAAAATGAAAAGTGTCACCATGAAAAATGTCAAAAATAACAAATTTCAAGATGGCAAATGTCAAAGATGTGAAATGACAAATGTCACAATGCTAAATGTCAAAAATGAAAAGTGTCACCATGAAAAATGTCAAAAATGACAAATTTCAAGATAGCAAATGTCAAAGATGTCAAATGACAAATGTCACAATGCTAAATGTCAAAAATGAAAAGTGTCACCATGAAAAATGTCAAAAATGACAAATTTCAAGATGGCAAATGTCCAAGATGTCAAATGACAAATGTCACAATGCTAAATGTCAAAAATGACAAATTTCAAGATGGCAAATGTCAAAGATGTCAAATGAGAAATGTCACAATGCTAAATGTCAAAAATGAAAAGTGTCACCATGAAAAATGTCAAAAATGACAAATTTCAAGATGGCAAATGTCAAAGATGTCAAATGACAAATGTCACAATGCTAAATGTCAAAAATGAAAAGTGTCACCATAAAAAATGTCAAAAATGACAAATTTCAAGATGGCAAATGTCAAAGATGTCAAATGACAAATGTCACAATGCTAAATGTCAAAAATAAAAAGTGTCACCATGAAAAATGTCAAAAATGACAAATTTCAAGATGGCAAATGTCAAAGATGTCAAATGACAAATATCACAATGCTAAATGTCAAAAATGACAAATTTCAAGATGGCAAATGTCAAATATGTCAAATGACAAATGTCACAATGCTAAATGTCAAAAATGAAAAGTGTCACCATGAAAAATGTCAAAAATGACAAATTTCAAGATGGCAAATGTCAAAGATGTCAAATGACAAATGTCACAATGCTAAATGTCAAAAATGAAAAGTGTCAAAAATGACAAATTTCAAGATGGCAAATGGCTAAGATGTCAAATGACAAATGTCACAATGCTAAATGTCAAAAATGAAAAATGTCAAAAATGACAAATTTCAAGATGGCAAATGTCAAAACTGACAAATGTCACAATGCTAAATGTCAAAAATGAAAAGTGTCACCATGAAAAATGTCAAAAATGACAAATTTCAAGATGGCAAATGTCAAAGATGTCAAATGACAAATGTCACAATGCTAAATGTCAAAAATGAAAAGTGTCAACATGAAAAATGTCAAAAATGACAAATTTCAAGATGGCAAATGTCAAAACTGACAAATGTCACAATGCTAAATGTCAAAAATGAAAAGTGTCACCATGAAAAATGTCAAAAATGACAAATTTCAAGATGGCAAATGTCAAAGATGTCAATTGACAAATGTCACAATGCTAAATGTCAAAAATGAAAAGTGTCACCATGAAAAATGTCAAAAATGACAAATTTCAAGATGGCAAATGTCAAAGATGTCAAATGACAAATGTCACAATGCTAAATGTCAAAAATGAAAAGTGTCACCATGAAAAATGTCAAAAATAACAAATTTCAAGATGGCAAATGTCAAAGATGTCAAATGACAAATGTCACAATGCTAAATGTCAAAAATGAAAAGTGTCACCATGAAAAATGTCAAAAATGACAAATTTCAAGATGGCAAATGTCAAAGATGTCAAATGACAAATATCACAATGCTAAATGTCAAAAATGACAAATTTCAAGATGGCAAATGTCAAATATGTCAAATGACAAATGTCACAATGCTAAATGTCAAAAATGAAAAGTGTCACCATGAAAAATGTCAAAAATGACAAATTTCAAGATGGCAAGTGTCAAAGATGTCAAATGACAAATGTCACAATGCTAAATGTCAAAAATGAAAAGTGTAACCATAAAAAATGTCAAAAATGACAAATTTCAAGATGGCATATGTCAAAACTGACAAATGTCACAATGCTAAATGTCAAAAATGAAAAGTGTCACCATAAAAAATGTCAAAAATGACAAATTACAAGATGGCAAATGTCAAAGATGTCAAATGACAAATGTCACAATGCTAAATGTCAAAAATGAAAAGTGTCAAAAATGACAAATTTTAAGATGGCAAATGTCTAAGATGTCAAATGACAAATGTCACAATGCTAAATGTCAAAAATAAAAATTGTCACTGTTTTTTGTTTAAATTGTTGAACTATTAGTGGACTGTATAGTACTTTGGTTCGTAGAAGGTAAAATAATGATTATTGTAAGAAAAAATAGTAAATTACTTTGTTACACAACTTTACTTCGTAATGGCTACAATTCATCTCTTGGTTTAGGGTTTGTCGCTCCCTCGAATCGTAACAAAAGCGCGGTTGCCACGTGTTACATAAAAGAATAAAACATTATTAACTATTTCAATAAAAAAAATAAAATTAAACATACTCCCACCTTTTGAAGGGATACCTTCAAAACAAAATAAAATAAAAAATAAACAATGTGTATAGTCCTAGTGAATCAAACTACATTGCGGTAAATGTGATTTTGAAATCCATAGGTCAAAGTTTTAGAACACTAGAGCACTTAACAAAACTGTTTGCACTGTTAAAAAAAATCATTCATTGGATGGAGCCAAAGGTAATGGACACAAACTTCTAATAGACCTCTTGATAATACCAGTAGTAGTTTTGATGGTTGCTACACGAGCAACGCCGTCCTTTCCTGGGTGAAGATCAAGGATTCTACCTGTTAACCATCGGTTTGGCGGTGATTTTAAATCTTTAACCAGTACAAGAGCATCTTTATCTATTTTGCTGCCATGGTCACTCCATTTATATGATTGAGCTAGTTTGGTTATATATTCGGTGTTAAATCGAATCCAGAATGAATTTCGATGCTTTTGAACAGCTTCCAGCGAGGTAAGTCTGTTATTGGGGATGCGGTTAAAATCAAATTCAGGTAATGTATTTATGGAGCGTCCAATCAGGAAATGGGATGGTGTTAAGGGTTGGAGATCATTAGGGTCACTAGACATGGCAAATAATGGTCGACTATTTAATATTCCTTCAATTTGAATAATTAAAGTATTAAATTCTTCATACGTTAAAGTGATATTATGGGTAACTCTTTTTAAATGGTATTTTGCGCTTTTCACAGCAGCTTCCCATAATCCACCAAAATTGGGTGAATATGGCGGAATAAAATGCCAATTTATATTTTTAAATATACAAAAATCTTGAATAACTTTGGAATGATCTTTAAGAAACTTTTCTAATTTTAACAACTCATTGCGAGCCCCGACAAATGTTGTTCCATTATCAGAATATATATCTGACGGAATACCGCGACGTGCTATAAACCTTTTAAGGGAAGCTAAAAAATATTCCGATGTTAAATCGGATACAAGTTCCAAATGTACAGATTTAGTACAAAAGCAAACAAATATACATAAGTAGCATTTAACTAATTTAGCATTCCTAAGCGTTCTATCTTTTATTAAAAATGGTCCTGCATAATCCAGGCCTGTGGTTACGAAAGGTAATGACGGAGTTATCCTTTTTTGGGGCAATTGACCTATCGGGATGTTAGTAGTCTTAGGATTAAATTTAAAACAACGAATACACTCGTGTACGGTTTTCTTTGCGAGGTTTCTGCCTCCAATTACCCAAAAAGTTTGTCTAATATCAGCTAATAGCAACTGTGGTCCGGCATGTAAGAGATCTTCATGCTTAGTAATAAATATTAGTTTGGTCAGTGGATGTTTAGCCGAAAGTAAAATAGGATGCACGACATTCATGTCAAGAGAGGATAGTTTGAGTCTACCGCCTACTCTTAATATTTGATTATCGTCTATAAATGGAGACAATGAGATTAATGAATTACCTTTTGCCAAAAACCCCTTTGTTGAAAGTGATCTGATTGCATCTTCAAAACATTCCTTTTGCGCAAATTTAATCAGACCCATGTGTGCTCTTTGTATTTCTTCCGTGGAGAGATACCCTACTTTTCTCGTTTCTTTTGACAATTGTTTATTTTTAAAATATCTTATCCAATAGGCTATCGCTCGTTGTAATTTATATAATTTTGAACATTGGCTAAAAATTTTGTTATAGTTAGAAATTGTGGTTGTGAATATTTTATTAGTAGCCCTTTTTAATTCGGGTAATTCGTCGATACATTCGCAAGGATCGTATATAGGCCATTTATTTTCCTTCTGGGTTAAAAAATTAGGACCTTGCCACCACAAAACTGAATTTAATAGTGACTGAGGTTGAATTCCACGAGAAGCTAAATCTGCAGGATTTTCTTTTGTATTTATATAATGCCAATCTTCGACCTTTGTTAACGATTGTATCTGAGCTATTCTATTAGCTACAAAAATTTGGTATTTATTAGAATCACTACGGATCCACGAAAGTACAACTAGCGAATCTGACCAAAAAACACACGGTAAAGAGTAAGGTAAAGAGCTGATTACCTTTTTGAATAATTGTGCACCTAATAAGGCAGCACATAATTCTAATCGTGGTATAGAGATAGTCTTAATAGGAGCAACTTTAGTTTTAGAACATAATAAATGAGAAAAGCAATCGCCGTCAGAATTTTGACTTCGTAAATAAATACAAGTTGCATATGCCTTTTGTGAGGCATCACAAAAACAATGAAGTTCTAACGGACGACAATTAAGACCTATTCCGCGACGTGGAATCTCAATATCGTTTAACTTATTTAAATTATTCCTAATACGTAACCAGTTACTTGATAAATCGTCTGATACCGGTTCGTCCCATGACAATTTCTTTGTCCATAAAGTTTGAATGAGCATTTTAAACAGGATAATGCATGGAGCCAATAAACCTAGTGGATCATACAATTGGGCAATATCTGCTAAAATATTTCTTTTTGAGAAAACAGGTGGAATTTTTAAGGTCGGAACTCGATATTTTAAAATATCATCATGATTATACCAACGAAGTCCTAAAGTTTTTGCACCTTCACCCTCGCCTAAATTCAAAATTGCATTTGAGACATGTTCTATTTTTAAGTCAGACAAGATTGAAGGTTCATTGGTAAGCCATTTTCTTAAAATAAAACCACCATCTTCTAACATTGAATAAATTTCATGACAAGTATTCTTTAAAGTTTCTAGAGAATCTGAACCCGTAATTAAATCGTCTACGTAAAAATCAGATAAGATAACCGCACTAGACTCAGGGAATAAATCTTTGTTAATATATGCTAGTTCTTGCAGACAACGTATAGCTAAAAATGGTGCGGAACTAGTTCCATAAGTTACAGTGCTAAGTTCGTAGGTAGATGGTTCAGTGGAAGAATCACTTCTCCAAATAATCTTTTGAAACTGACGATGTTTTTCGTGCATAATTATCTGGCGGTACATTTTAGATATGTCTGAAGAAACAACAAATTTGTGGCACCTGAATCTTAACAAAATATTAAATATATCATTTTGTAATTTTGGACCAGTTAATTGCAAATCATTTAATGACCATCCAGATGTAGATGCACACGATCCGTCAAAGACCACTCTCAACTTTGTAGTGATATTGTCATCCTTAAAAACCCCATGATGAGGTAAATAATAAGAAGAGGTTTCATTTAAATTGTCATCCGATATTTTTGACATATGTCCAAGGGATATATACTCATGAATAAAATCATGATACATAGATTTAAGTTTGGAATTACTTTCAAGTTTTCTTTCTAAATTATAAAAGCGTTTTTTAGCTATTTCTTTAGTGTCGCCAAGGATGCCTGGGGAATGTTTAAATGGAAATTGCACAACAAATCGTCCTTGGGCATCACGAGATGTGGTTTCTTTAAACAACTGTTCACACTGGGCATCTTCCTTTGTAAAATCAGATGAGATATCAATTTCTTCTAACTCCCAGAATCTTTTTAGTTGTTCATCTTCAGGAATAATCTTTAGAAAATTGCATACAGAGGTTTGAGGAAAATTACCAACCGATCCACTTATTATCCAACCAAATTTGGTATTGTGAAGAATTGGCAACCCCTTTCCGAGAGAGATTTTTCCATCTATAATTAAATCCCAGAAGAGTTGAGATCCAATCAACATGTCAATGGGATGAGGTTTAAAAAACTCCGAATCTGCTAATTCTAAATGTTTTGGTATATTCCAATTGTTTGTGTAAACCGTTTGATCAGGTAAATCGTTAGAAATATTAGGGACAATATAGCAGCATATATTCGTTTTATATTTGCCTATTTTTGAGGAGATCGAAATGTTACATTTTTTGTTCAAAACTGAGGAAACTTGATTAATACCGACAATCGACATGTTAGTGGGAATTGTGGGTAATTGTAATTTTGAGCAGAACTCAGCTGTAAGTAAATTAGATTGAGCGCCACTGTCTAATAATGCTCTACATTGAATATTTTCCCCGCTTAAATTTTTTACAAAACAGACAACGGTAGATAAAAGTATTTGTTTATAATTTGTGTTATTAATAGAGAACACCGATGTATTTCCAATATTTTGAGTAGTATTGTCTAAAGACACATTAATAGCTGTATTTTCGGTATGAAGAAGTGTGTTATGTTTCTCATAACACTTTCTGCATGGACCTCGTATACAGGTTTCCTTTTGGTGACCGGTCTTTAAGCAATTTTCGCATAAAATTAACCGTTTAACCGTTTCGCGTCTAGACTTCGCATCTAATTTTAAAAACTCTTTGCAATGATAAATTAAATGTTCTTTATTACAGAAATTACATTTAATTTTCAATGTTAAATTAACCCTTTGTTTATTTGGGAATTTATTACCAAATTGTTTTTTAAATGAATCATCTTTTTTACTAGAATCATCTTCGATTGAATTTAAAATGTCAACTCTATTTTTAATAAATTCTAAAAATTCTTGTAATGAGGGTAACTCCTGATCATGATTGCATTCTTTCCATTTTCGTAATGTGTGTTTGTCCAATTTATTTGCTAAATGATAAATAATGCTTGTTTCCCACAATACCTTTTTGGATACTTCTAACCCATCTAAAGCTGACAAATGTCCTGAGATGTCATGTAAAAATTTATTAAATAGATTTGATGATTCTTTTTGAATACTTGGGATATTAAAAATTGCCTTTAAATGACTGTCAATTAACGTCTTTTTCCGGTCATATGTATCGCATAAAGAATTCCACGCTATTTCATAAGTATGTTCGTTAATTTGATCGTATTTAATTAACCGTTTCGCATAACCATCCACTGATGCTTGCAAAATTTGATATTTTTGAAAGTTATTAATACCTTCCACATTATGTATATTTGTCAAAAAGGAGTTTTTAAAATCTAACCAGCACTCGGCTTCGCCGCTAAAGGTGGGGATTTTAACCTTTGGAATCAAGATATTCTGTAATGGATTTTGATTTGAAACATTGTGTATTGTTACATTTTGTGGAGGCGGCAATGAGTTGTTCTCACTATTTTCTTCTTTAATGTACTGTTTTAAGAATCCTACAGCCTTTACATAGCGACTTTCAAATATTTCACCTTCTTCACTATTTTCATTTAGTTTACCTTCATCACATATATTTTCAATTTCTGTTTGATTTATTGTGAATTCTCTAAACATAGTTTCAGCTAACCCGATCTTTAACTCAATTTCGGTATATATTGATTTATTTTGTTCACTAGCCTTTTTTAATTCTTCTATATATTTTTCTAAATACGTAAGTTTTGTTTTTAAAGTACCTCTTTTTCTTATTAGTTTCTTTTCATCAGCCATTTTTTCCTTATATTTTAGCAAAAGATATTAAATTAATAATTTCAATGATGAAAGTAAATTATAGAAAATAGTGAAACGCAACAGTTTTATAAAAAACTTAAAACTGTTTGTATCTTATTACTTATAATTGTGGATATAAAATTGGCAAAAATTGTTAAATTGTACTGTTATATTTTATTGAGTGGAGATAAATTGTAATTTAAATTGTAATTTTTAATGGATAGGTATGTGTTAAATAAAGGTTGTTAATAAATTAGATATAAATTGACCCAATTTATCAGTATTAAAAAATAGTCTTAACTTTAAATTTAACTTTAAATTGTAAAATATTCATGCAACGGAAAAATTGTAAAACATCAGCTTTAAATTGAACTAATTTGTATAATAATTTGGTAATTAATCAGTTATAAATTGAACTGAATTTTATAATAAATTGTTAATCAATCAGTTATAAATTGAACTGAAGTATTATAAGAAATGGCGATAATATTGCACCACTTTAAATTGAAATTACATTGAAAATGTATTTAAAATGTAATAAATGTTTAGAAAAGGAATATAAATATGTTAATATTATTTGCCCTGGCTATTATAAATTGACTAAAAACTACAGGATTAACAAATAATGGAACAGACTTACATTAACAATCGTAGACTTGTTTCTGCTGAGCACGTGGCTTTTCCGTTGCAACTGGTGGTTAATGGCACGCTTTCAGTGGAATTTTTTATATACTGTATCACTACTTTTACGGAAATATCCGTGTCGAAGGACCAATGTTTTTTGTTTAAATTGTTGAACTATTAGTGGACTGTATAGTACTTTGGTTCGTAGAAGGTAAAATAATGATTATTGTAAGAAAAAATAGTAAATTACTTTTTACACAACTTTACTTCGTAATGGCTACAATTCATCTCTTGGTTTAGGGTTTGTCGCTCCCTCGAATCGTAACAAAAGCGCGGTTGCCACGTGTTACATAAAAGAATAAAACATTAACTATTTCAATAAAAAAAATAAAATTAAACAGTCACCATGAAAAATGTCAAAAATGACAAATTTCAAGATGGCAAATGTCAAAACTGACAAATGTCACAATGCTAAATGTCAAAAATGAAAAGTGTCACCATAAAAAATGTCAAAAATAACAAATTTCAAGATGGCAAATGTCAAAGATGTCAAATGACAAATGTCACAATGCTAAATGTCAAAAATGAAAAGTGTCACCATGAAAAATGTCAAAAATGACAAATTTTAAGATGGCAAATGTCAAAGATGTCAAATGACAAATGTCACAATGCTAAATGTCAAAAATGAAAAGTGTCACCATGAAAAATGTCAAAAATGACAAATTTCAAGATGGCAAATGTCAAAGATGTCAAATGACAAATGTCACAATGCTAAATGTCAGAAATGAAAAGTGTCACCATGAAAAATGTCAAAAATGACAAATTTCAAGATGGCAAATGTCAAAGATGTCAAATGACAAATGTCACAATCCTAAATGTCAAAAATGAAAAGTGTCACCATGAAAAATGTCAAAAATAACAAATTTCAAAATGGCAAATGTCAAAGATGTCAAATGACAAATGTCACAATGCTAAATGTCAAAAATGAAAAGTGTCACCATGAAAAATGTCAAAAATGACAAATTTCAAGATGGCAAATGTCAAAACTGACAAATGTCACAATGCTAAATGTCAAAAATGATAAGTGTCACCATGAAAAATGTCAAAAATGACAAATTTCAAGATGGCAAATGTCCAAGATGTCAAATGACAAATGTCACAATGCTAAATGTCAAAAATGACAAATTTCAAGATGGCAAATGACAAATGTCACAATGCTAAATGTCAAAAATGAAAAGTGTCACCATGAAAAATGTCAAAAATGACAAATTTCAAGATGGCAAATGTCAAAAATGTCAAATGACAAATGTCACAATGCTAAATGTCAAAAATGAAAAGTGTCACTATGAAAAATGTCAAAAATAACAAATTTCAAGATGGCAAATGTCAAAGATGTCAAATGACAAATGTCACAATGCTTAATGTCAAAAATAAAAAGTGTCACCATGAAAAATGTCAAAAATGACAAATTTCAAGATGGCAAATGTCAAAGATGTCAAATGACAAATGTCACAATGCTAAATGTCAAAAATGAAAAGTGTCACCATGAAAAATGTCAAAAATGACAAATTTCAAGATGGCAAATGTCAAAACTGACAAATGTCACAATGCTAAATGTCAAAAATGAAAAGTGTCACCATGAAAAATGTCAAAAATGACAAATTTCAAGATGGCAAATGTCAAAACTGACAAATGTCACAATGCTAAATGTCAAAAATGAAAAGTGTCACCATGAAAAATGTCAAAAATGACAAATTTCAAGATGGCAAATGTCAAAGATGTCAAATGACAAATGTCACAATGCTAAATGTCAAAAATGAAAAGTGTCAACATGAAAAATGTCAAAAATGACAAATTTCAAGATGGCAAATGTCAATACTGACAAATGTCACAATGCTAAATGTCAAAAATGAAAAGTGTCACCATGAAAAATGTCAAAAATGACAAATTTCAAGATGGCAAATGTCAAAGATGTCAATTGACAAATGTCACAATGCTAAATGTCAAAAATGAAAAGTGTCACCATGAAAAATGTCAAAAATGACAAATTTCAAGATGGCAAATGTCAAAGATGTCAAATGACAAATGTCACAATGCTAAATGTCAAAAATGAAAAGTGTCACCATGAAAAATGTCAAAAATAACAAATTTCAAGATGGCAAATGTCAAAGATGTCAAATGACAAATGTCACAATGCTAAATGTCAAAAATGAAAAGTGTCACCATGAAAAATGTCAAAAATGACAAATTTCAAGATGGCAAATGTCAAAGATGTCAAATGACAAATATCACAATGCTAAATGTCAAAAATGACAAATTTCAAGATGGCAAATGTCAAATATGTCAAATGACAAATGTCACAATGCTAAATGTCAAAAATGAAAAGTGTCACCATGAAAAATGTCAAAAATGACAAATTTCAAGATGGCAAATGTCAAAGATGTCAAATGACAAATGTCACAATGCTAAATGTCAAAAATGAAAAGTGTCACAATGCTAAATGTCAAAAATGACCAATTTCAAGATGGCAAATGTCAAAACTGACAAATGTCACAATGCTAAATGTCAAAAATGAAAAGTGTCACCATGAAAAATGTAAAAATAACAAATTTCAAAATGGCAAATGTCAAAGATGTCAAATGACAAATGTCACAATGCTAAATGTCAAAAATGACAAATTTCAAGATGGCAAATGTCAAAGATGTCAAATGACAAATGTCACAATGCTAAATGTCAAAAATGAAAAGTGTCACCATGAAAAATGTCAAAAATGACAAATTTCAAGATGGCAAGTGTCAAAGATGTCAAATGACAAATATCACAATGCTAAATGTCAAAAATGAAAAGTGTAACCATAAAAAATGTCAAAAATGACAAATTTCAAGATGGCATATGTCAAAACTGACAAATGTCACAATGCTAAATGTCAAAAATGAAAAGTGTCACCATGAAAAATGTCAAAAATGACAAATTACAAGATGGCAAATGTCAAAGATGTCAAATGACAAATGTCACAATGCTAAATGTCAAAAATGAAAACTGTCAAAAATGACAAATTTTAAGATGGCAAATGTCTAAGATGTCAAATGACAAATGTCACAATGCTAAATGTCAAAAATGAAAAGTGTCACCATGAAAAATGTCAAAAATGACAAATTTCAAGATGGCAAATGTCAAAACTGACAAATGTCACAATGCTAAATGTCAAAAATGAAAAGTGCCACCATGAAAAATGTCAAAAATAACAAATTTCAAGATGGCAAATGTCAAAGATGTCAAATGACAAATGTCACAATGCTAAATGTCAAAAATGACAAATTTCAAGATGGGAAATGTCAAAGATGTCAAATGACAAATGTCACAATGCTAAATGTCAAAAATGAAAAGTGTCACCATAAAAAATGTCAAAAATGACAAATTTCAAGATGGCAAATGTCAAAACTGACAAATGTCACAATGCTAAATGTCCAAAATGAAAAGTGTCACCATGAAAAATGTCAAAAATAACAAATTTCAAGATGGCAAATGTCAAAGATGTCAAATGACAAATGTCACAATGCTAAATGTCAAAAATGAAAAGTGTCACCATGAAAAATGTTAAAAATGACAAATTTCAAGATGGCAAATGTCAAAGATGTCAAATGACAAATGTCACAATGCTAAATGTCAAAAATGAAAAGTGTCACCATGAAAAATGTCAAAAATGACAAATTTCAAGATGGCAAATGTCAAAGATGTCAAATGACAAATGTCACAATGCTAAATGTCAGAAATGAAAAGTGTCACCATGAAAAATGTCAAAAATGACAAATTTCAAGATGGCAAATGTCAAAGATGTCAAATGACAAATGTCACAATCCTAAATGTCAAAAATGAAAAGTGTCACCATGAAAAATGTCAAAAATAACAAATTTCAAAATGGCAAATGTCAAAGATGTCAAATGACAAATGTCACAATGCTAAATGTCAAAAATAAAAAGTGTCACCATGAAAAATGTCAAAAATGACAAATTTCAAGATGGCAAATGTCAAAGATGTCGAATATGACAAATGTCACAATTCTAAATGTCAAAAATGAAAAGTGTCACCATAAAATGTCAAAAATGACAAATTTCAAGATGGCGAATGTCAAAGATGTCAAATGACAAATGTCACAATGCTAAATGTCAAAAATGAAAAGTGTCACCATGAAAAATGTCAAAAATGACAAATTTCAGGATGGCAAATATCAAAGATGTCAAATGACAAATGTCACAATGCTAAATGTCAAAAATGACAAATTTCAAGATGGCAAATGTCAAAGATGTCAAATGACAAATGTCACAATGCTAAATGTCAAAAATGAAAAGTGTCACCATGAAAAATGTCAAAAATGACAAATTTCAAGATGGCAAATGTCAAAGATGTCAAATGACAAATGTCACAATGCTAAATGTCAAAAATGAAAAGTGTCACCATGAAAAATGTCAAAAATAACAAATTTCAAGATGGCAAATGTCAAAGATGTCAAATGACAAATGTCACAATGCTAAATGTCAAAAATGAAAAGTGTCACCATGGAAAATGTCAAAAATGACAAATTTCAAGATGGCAAATGTCAAAGATGTCAAATGACAAATGTCACAATGCTAAATGTCAAAAATGAAAAGTGTCACCATGAAAAATGTCAAAAATGACAAATTTCAAGATGGCAAATGTCAAAGATGTCAAATGACAAATGTCACAATGCTAAATGTCAAAAATGAAAAGTGTCACCATGAAAAATGTCAAAAATAACAAATTTCAAGATGGCAAATGTCAAAGATGTCAAATGACAAATGTCACAATGCTAAATGTTAAAAATGAAAAGTGTCAAAAATGACAAATTTCAAGATGGCAAATGTCAAAGATGTCAAATGACAAATGTCACAATGCTAAATGTCAAAAATGAAAAGTGTCACCAGGAAAAATGTCAAAAATAACAAATTTCAAGATGGCAAATGTCAAAGATGTCAAATGACAAATGTCACAATGCTAAATGTCAAAAATGAAAAGTGTCACCATGAAAAATGTCAAAAATGACAAATTTCAAGATGGCAAATGTCAAAGATGTCAAATGACAAATGTCACAATGCTAAATGTCAAAAATGAAAAGTGTCACCATGAAAAATGTCAAAAATAACAAATTTCAAGATGGCAAATGTCAAAGATGTCAAATGACAAATGTCACAATGCTACATGTCAAAAATGAAAAGTGTCACCATGAAAAATGTCAAAAATGACAAATTTCAAGATGGCAAATGTCAAAACTGACAAATGTCACAATGCTAAATGTCAAAAATGAAAAGTGTCACCTTGAAAAATGTCAAAAATAACAAATTTCAAGATGGCAAATGTCAAAGATGTCAAATGACAAATGTCACAATGCTAAATGTCAAAAATGAAAAGTGTCACCATGAAAAATGTCAAAAATGACAAATTTCAAGATGGCGAATGTCAAAACTGACAAATGTCACAATGCTAAATGTCAAAAATGAAAAGTGTCACCATGAAAAATGTCAAAAATAACAAATTTCAAGATGGCAAATGTCAAAGATGTCAAATGACAAATGTCACAATGCCAAATGTCAAAAATGACAAATTTCAAGATGGCAAATGTCAAAGATGTCAAATGACAAATGTCACAATGCTAAATGTCAAAAATGAAAAGTGTCACCATGAAAAATGTCAAAAATGACAAATTTCAAGATGGCAAATGTCAAAGATGTCAAATGACAAATGTCACAATGCTAAATGTCAAAAATGAAAAGTGTCACCATGAAAAATGTCAAAAGTGACAAATTTCAAGATGGCAAATGTCAAAGATGTCAAATGACAAATGTCACAATGCTAAATGTCAAAAATGAAAAGTGTCACCATGAAAAATGTCAAAAATGACAAATTTCAAGATGGCAAATATCAAAGATGACAAATGTCACAATGCTAAATGTCAAAAATGACAAATTTCAAGATGGCAAATGTCCAAGATGTCAAATGACAAATGTCACAATGCTAAATGTCAAAAATGAAAAGTGTCACCATGAAAAATGTCAAAAATGACAAATTTCAAGATGGCAAATGTCAAAGATGTCAAATGACAAATGTCACAATGCTAAATGTCAAAAATGAAAAGTGTCAAAAATGACAAATTTCAAGATGGCAAATGTTTAAGATGTCAAATGACAAATGTCAAAATTGAAAAGTGTCACCGTGAAAAATGTCAAAAATGACAAATTTCAAGATGGCAAATGTCAAAGATGTCAAATGACAAATGTCACAATGCTAAATGTCAAAAATGAAAAGTGTCACCATGAAAAATGTCAAAAATGACAAATTTCAAGATGGCAAATGTCAAAGATGTCAAATGACCAATGTCACAATGCTAAATGTCAAAAATGACAAATTTCAAGATGGCAAATATCAAAGATGTCAAATGACAAATGTCACAATGCCAAATGTCAAAAATGAAAAGTGTCACCATGAAAAATGTCAAAAATAACAAATTGCAAGATGGCAAATGTCAAAGATGTCAAATGACAAATGTCACAATGCTAAATGTCAAAAATGAAAAGTGTCACCATGAAAAATGTCAAAAATAACAAATTTCAAGATGGCAAATGTCAAAGATGTCAAATGACAAATGTCACAATGCTAAATGTCAAAAATGACAAATTTCAAGATGGCAAATATCAAAGATGTCAAATGACAAATGTCACAATGCCAAATGTCAAAAATGAAAAGTGTCACCATGAAAAATGTCAAAAATAACAAATTGCAAGATGGCAAATGTCAAAGATGTCAAATGACAAATGTCACAATGCTAAATGTCAAAAATGAAAAGTGTCACCATGAAAAATGTCAAAAATAACAAATTTCAAGATGGCAAATGTCAAAGATGTCAAATGACAAATGTCACAATGCTAAATTTCAAAAATGAAAAGTGTCAAAAATGACAAATTTCAAGATGGCAAATGTCAAAGATGTCAAATGACAAATGTCACAATGCTAAATGTCAAAAATGAAAAGTGTCACCATGAAAAATGTCAAAAATAACAAATTTCAAGATGGCAAATGTCAAAGATGTCAAATGACAAATGTCACAATGCTAAATGTCAAAAATGAAAAGTGTCACCATGAAAAATGTCAAAAATGACAAATTTCAAGATGGCAAATGTCAAAGATGTCAAATGACAAATGTCACAATACTAAATGTCAAAAATGAAAAGTGTCACCATGAAAAATGTCAAAAATAACAAATTTCAAGATAGCAAATGTCAAAGATGTCAAATGACAAATGTCACAATGCTAAATGTCAAAAATTAAAAGTGTCACCATGAAAAATGTCAAAAATGACAAATTTCAAGATGGCAAATGTCAAAACTGACAAATGTCACAATGCTAAATGTCAAAAATGAAAAGTGTCACCATGAAAAATGTCAAAAATAACAAATTTCAAGATGGCAAATGTCAAAGATGTCAAATGACAAATGTCACAATGCTAAATGTCAAAAATGAAAAGTGTCACCATGAAAAATGTCAAAAATGACAAATTTCAAGATGGCAAATGTCAAAACTGACAAATGTCACAATGCTAAATGTCAAAAATGAAAAGTGTCACTATGAAAAATGTCAAAAATAACAAATTTCAAGATGGCAAATGTCAAAGATGTCAAATGACAAATGTCACAATGCTAAATGTCAAAAATGACAAATTTCAAGATGGCAAATGTCAAAGATGTCAAATGACAAATGTCACAATGCTAAATGTCAAAAATGAAAAGTGTCACCATGAAAAATGTCAAAAATGACAAATTTCAAGATGGCAAATGTCAAAGATGTGTAATGACAAATGTCACAATGCTAAATGTCAAAAATGAAAAGTGTCACCATGAAAAATGTCAAAAATGACAAATTTCAAGATGGCAAAGGTCAAAGATGTCAAATGACAAATATCACAATGCTAAATGTCAAAAATGACAAATTTCAAGATGGCAAATGTCAAATATGTCAAATGACAAATGTCACAATGCTAAATGTCAAAAATGAAAAGTGTCACCATGAAAAATGTCAAAAATGACAAATTTCAAGATGGCAAATGTCAAAGATGTCAAATGACAAATGTCACAATGCTAAATGTCAA
This sequence comes from Altica lythri, assembly GCA_964028335.1. Taxonomy (NCBI): domain Eukaryota; kingdom Metazoa; phylum Arthropoda; class Insecta; order Coleoptera; family Chrysomelidae; genus Altica; species Altica lythri. The sequence continues at coordinate 6,302,117 of OZ034800.1, read as the reverse complement.
AAATGACAAATTTCAAGATGGCAAATGTCAAAGATGTCAAATGACAAATGTCACAATGCTAAATGTCAAAAATGAAAAGTGTCACCATAAAAAATGTCAAAAATGACCAATTCCAAGATGGCAAATGTCAAAGATGTCAAATGACAAATGTCACAATGCTAAATGTCAAAAATGAAAAGTGTCAAAAATGACAAATTTCAAGATGGCAAATGTCTAAGATGTCAAATGACAAATGTCACAATGCTAAATGTCAAAAATGAAAAGTGTCACCATGAAAAATGTCAAAAATGACAAATTTCAAGATGGCAAATGTCAAAGATGTCAAATGACAAATGTCACAATGCTAAATGTCAAAAATGAAAAGTGTCACCATGAAAAATGTCAAAAATGACAAATTTTAAGATGGCAAATGTCAAAGATGTCAAATGACAAATGTCACAATGCTAAATGTCAAAAATGAAAAGTGTCAAAAATGACAAATTTCAAGATGGCAAATGTCTAAGATGTCAAATGACAAATGTCACAATGCTAAATGTCAAAAATGAAAAGTGTCACCGTGAAAAATGTCAAAAATAACAAATTTCAAGATGGCAAATGTCAAAGATGTCAAATGACTAATGTCACAATGCTAAATGTCAAAAATGAAAAGTGTCACCATAAAAAATGTCAAAAATAACAAATTTCAAGATGGCAAATGTCAAAGATGTCAAATGACAAATGTCACAATGCTAAATGTCAAAAATGAAAAGTGTCACCATGAAAAATGTCAAAAATGACAAATTTCAAGATGGAAAATGTCAAAGATGTCAAATTACAAATGTCACAATGCTAAATGTCAAAAATAAAAAGTGTCACAATGAAAAATGTCAAAAATAACAAATTTCAAGATGGCAAATGTCAAAGATGTCAAATGACAAATGTCACAATGCTAAATGTCAAAAATGAAAAGTGTCACTATAAAAAATGTCAAAAATGACAAATTTCAAGATGGCAAATGTCAAACCTGACAAATGTCACAATGCTAAATGTCAAAAATGAAAAGTGTCACCATGAAAAATGTCAAAAATAACAAGTTTCAAGATGGCAAATGTCAAAGATGTCAAATGTCACAATGCTAAATGTCAAAAATGACAAATTTCAAGATGGCAAATGTAAAAGATGTCAAATGACAAATGTCACAATGCTAAATGTCAAAAATGACAAATTTCAAGATGGCAAATGTCAAAGATGTCAAATGACAAATGTCACAATGCTAAATGTCAAAAATGAAAAGTGTAACCATGAAAAATGTCAAAAATGACAAATTTCAAGATGGCAAATGTCAAAACTGACAAATGTCACAATGCTAAATGTCAAAAATGATAAGTGTCACCATGAAAAATGTCAAAAATATCAAATTTAAAGATGGCAAATGTCAAAGATGTCAAATGACAAATGTCACAATGCTAAATGTCAAAAATGAAAAGTGTTAAAAATGACAAATTTCAAGATGGCAAATGTCTAAGATGTCAAATGACAAATGTCACAATGCTAAATGTCAAAAATGAAAAGTGTCACCGTGAAAAATGTCAAAAATGACAAATTTCAAGATGGCAAATGTCAAAGATGTCAAATGACAAATGTCACAATGCTAAATGTCAAAAATGAAAAGTGTCACCATGAAAAATGTCAAAAATGACAAATTTCAAGATGGCAAATGTCAAAGATGTCAAATGACAAACGTCACAATGCTAAATGTCAAAAACGAAAAGTGTCCCCATCAAAAATGTCAATAATGACAAATTTCAAGATGGCAAATGTCAAAGATGTCAAATGACAAATGTCACAATGCTAAATGTCAAAAATGAAAAGTGTCACCATGAAAAATGTCAAAAATGACAAATGTCAAGATGGCAAATGTCAAAACTGACAAATGTCACATTGCTAAATGTCAAAAATGAAAAGTGTCACCATAAAAAATGTCAAAAATAACAAATTTCAAGATGGCAAATGTCAAAGATGTCAAATGACAAATGTCACAATGCTAAATGTCAAAAATGACAAATTTCAAGATGGCAAATGTCAAAGATGTCAAATGACAAATGTCACAATGCTAAATGTCAAAAATGAAAAGTGTCACCATGAAAAATGTCAAAAATGACAAATTTCAAGATGGCAAATGTCAAAACTGACAAATGTCACAATGCTAAATGTCAAAAATGATAAGTGTCACCATGAAAAATGTCAAAAATAACAAATTTCAAGATGGCAAATGTCAAAGATGTCAAATGACAAATGTCACAATGCTAAATGTCAAAAATTACAAATTTCAAGATGGCAAATGTCTAAGATGTCAAATGACAAATGTCACAATGCTAAATGTCAAAAATGAAAAGTGTCAAAAATGACAAATTTCAAGATGGCAAATGTCTAAGATGTCAAATGACAAATGTCACAATGCTAAATGTCAAAAATGAAAAGTGTCACCGTGAAAAATGTCAAAAATGACAAATTTCAAGATGGCAAATGTCAAAGATGTCAAATGAGAAATGTCACAATGCTAAATGTCAAAAATGAAAAGTGTCACCATGAAAAATGTCAAAAATGACAAATTTCAAGATGGCAAATGTCAAAGTTGTCAAATGACAAATGTCACAATGCTAAATGTCAAAAATGAAAAGTGTCCCCATGAAAAATGTCAATAATGACAAATTTCAAGATGGCAAATGTCAAAGATGTCAAATGACAAATGTCACAATGCTAAATGTCAAAAATGAAAAGTGTCACCATGAAAAATGTCAAAAATGACAAATTTCAAGATGGCAAATGTCAAAGATGTCAAATGACAAATGTCACAATGCTAAATGTCAAAAATGAAAAGTGTCACCATGAAAAATGTCAAAAATGACAAGTTTCAAGATGGCAAATGTCAAAACTGACAAATGTCACAATGCTAAATGTCAAAAATAAAAAGTGTCACCATGAAAAATGTCAAAAATAACAAATTTCAAGATGGCAAATGTCAAAGATGTCAAATGACAAATGTCACAATGCTAAATGTCAAAAATGACAAATTTCAAGATGGCAAATGTCAAAGATGTCAAATGACAAATGTCACAATGCTAAATGTCAAAAATGAAAAGTGTCACCATGAAAAATGTCAAAAATGACAAATTTCAAGATGGCAAATGTCAAAGATGTCAAATGACAAATGTCACAATGCTAAATGTCAAAAATGAAAAGTGTCACCATGAAAAATGTCAAAAATGACAAATTTCAAGATGGCAAATGTCAAAGATGTCAAATGACAAATGTCACCATGCTAAATGTCAAAAATGAAAAGTGTCACCATGAAAAATGTCAAAAATGACAAATTTCAAGATGGCAAATATCAAAGATGTCAAATGACAAATGTCACAATGCTAAATGTCAAAAATGAAAAGTGTCACCATGAAAAATGTCAAAAATGACAAATTTCAAGATGGCAAATGTCAAAGATGACAAATGTCACAATGCTAAATGTCAAAAATGAAAAGTGTCACCATGAAAAATGTCAAAAATAACAAATTTAAAGATGGCAAATGTCAAAGATGTCAAATGACAAATGTCACAATGCTAAATGTCAAAAATGAAAAGTGTTAAAAATGACAAATTTCAAGATGGCAAATGTCTAAGATGTCAAATGACAAATGTCACAATGCTAAATGTCAAAAATGAAAAGTGTCACCGTGAAAATGTCAAAAATGACAAATTTCAAGATGGCAAATGTCAAAGATGTCAAATGACAAATGTCACAATGCTAAATGTCAAAAATGAAAAGTGTCACCATGAAAAATGTCAAAAATGACAAATTTCAAGATGGCAAATGTCAAAGATGTCAAATGACAAATGTCACAATGCTAAATGTCAAAAATGAAAAGTGTCTCCATCAAAAATGTCAATAATGACAAATTTCAAGATGGCAAATGTCAAAGATGTCAAATGACAAATGTCACAATGCTAAATGTCAAAAATGAAAAGTGTTACCATGAAAAATGTCAAAAATGACAAATTTCAAGATGGCAAATGTCAAAACTGACAAATGTCACATTGCTAAATGTCAAAAATGAAAAGTGTCACCATAAAAAATGTCAAAAATAACAAATTTCAAGATGGCAAATGTCAAAGATGTCAAATGACAAATGTCACAATGCTAAATGTCAAAAATGACAAATTTCAAGATGGCAAATGTCAAAGATGTCAAATGACAAATGTCACAATGCTAAATGTCAAAAATGAAAAGTGTCACCATGAAAAATTTCAAAAATGACAAATTTCAAGATGGCAAATGTCAAAGATGTCAAATGACAAATGTCACAATGCTAAATGTCAAAAATGAAAAGTGTCACCATGAAAAATGTCAAAAATGACAAATTTCAAGATGGCAAATGTCAAAGATGTCAAATGACAAATGTCACAATGCTAAATGTCAAAAATGAGAAGTGTCCTTATCAAAAATGTCAATAATGACAAATTTCAAGATGGCAAATGTCAAAGATGTCAAATGACAAATGTTACAATGCTAAATGTCAAAAATGAAAAGTGTCACCATGAAAAATGTCAAAAATGACAAATGTCAAGATGGCAAATGTCAAAACTGACAAATGTCACATTGCTAAATGTCAAAAATAAAAAGTGTCACCATAAAAAATGTCAAAAATAACAAATTTCAAGATGGCAAATGTCAAAGATGTCAAATGACAAATGTCACAATGCTAAATGTCAAAAATGACAAATTTCAAGATGGCAAATGTCAAAGATGTCAAATGACAAATGTCACAATGCTAAATGTCAAAAATGAAAAGTGTCACCATGAAAAATGTCAAAAATGACAAATTTCAAGATGGCAAATGTCAAAACTGACAAATGTCACAATGCTAAATGTCAAAAATGATAAGTGTCACCATGAAAAATGTCAAAAATAACAAATTTAAAGATGGCAAATGTCAAAGATGTCAAATGACAAATGTCACAATGCTAAATGTCAAAAATGACAAATTTCAAGATGGCAAATGTCTTAGATGTCAAATGACAAATGTCACAATGCTAAATGTCAAAAATGAAAAGTGTCACCATGAAAATTGTCAAAAATGACAAATTTAAAGATGGCAAATATCAAAGATGTCAAATGACAAATATTACAATGCTAAATGTCAAAAATGAAAAGTGTCAAAAATGACAAATTTCAAGATGGCAAATGTCTAAGATGTCAAATGACAAATGTCACAATGCTAAATGTCAAAAATGAAAAGTGTCACCGTGAAAAATGTCAAAAATGACAAATTTCAAGATGGCAAATGTCAAAGATGTCAAATGAGAAATGTCACAATGCTAAATGTCAAAAATGAAAAGTGTCACCATGAAAAATGTCAAAAATGACAAATTTCAAGATGGCAAATGTCAAAGATGTCAAATGACAAATGTCACAATGCTAAATGTCAAAAATGAAAAGTGTCCCCATGAAAAATGTCAATACTGACAAATTTCAAGATGGCAAATGTCAAAGATGTCAAATGACAAATGTCACAATGCTAAATGTCAAAAATGAAAAGTGTCACCATGAAAAATGTCAAAAATGACAAATTTCAAGATGGCAAATGTCAAAGATGTCAAATGACAAATGTCACAATGCTAAATGTCAAAAATGAAAAGTGTCCCCATGAAAAATGTCAATAATGACAAATTTCAAGATGGCAAATGTCAAAGATGTCAAATGACAAATGTCACAATGCTAAATGTCAAAAATGAAAAGTGTCACCATGAAAAATGTCAAAAATGACAAATTTCAAGATGGCAAATGTCAAAGATGTCAAATGACAAATGTCACAATGCTAAATGTCAAAAATGAAAAGTGTCACCATGAAAAATGTCAAAAATGACAAGTTTCAAGATGGCAAATGTCACAATGCTAAATGTCAAAAATAAAAAGTGTCACCATGAAAAATGTCAAAAATAACAAATTTTAAGATGGCAAATGTCAAAGATGTCAAATGACAAATGTCACAATGCTAAATGTCAAAAATGACAAATTTCAAGATGGCAAATGTCAAAGATGTCAAATGACAAATGTCACAATGCTAAATGTCAAAAATGAAAAGTGTCACCATGAAAAATGTCAAAAATGACAAATTTCAAGATGGCAAATGTCAAAGATGTCAAATGACAAATGTCACAATGCTAAATGTCAAAAATGAAAAGTGTCACCATGAAAAATGTGAAAAATGACAAATTTCAAGATGGCAAATGTCAAAGATGTCAAATGACAAATGTCACCATGCTAAATGTCAAAAATGAAAAGTGTCACCATGAAAAATGTCAAAAATGACAAATTTCAAGATGGCAAATATCAAAGATGTCAAATGACAAATGTCACAATGCTAAATGTCAAAAATGAAAAGTGTCACCATGAAAAATGTCAAAAATGACAAATTTCAAGATGGCAAATGTCAAAGATGACAAATGTCACAATGCTAAATGTCAAAAATGAAAAGTGTCACCATGAAAAATGTCAAAAATAACAAATTTAAAGATGGCAAATGTCAAAGATGTCAAATGACAAATGTCACAATGCTAAATGTCAAAAATGAAAAGTGTTAAAAATGACAAATTTCAAGATGGCAAATGTCTAAGATGTCAAATGACAAATGTCACAATGCTAAATGTCAAAAATGAAAAGTGTCACCTTGAAAAATGTCAAAAATGACAAATTTCAAGATGGCAAATGTCAAAGATGTCAAATGACAAATGTCACAATGCTAAATGTCAAAAATGAAAAGTGTCACCATGAAAAATGTCAAAAATGACAAATTTCAAGATGGCAAATGTCAAAGATGTCAAATGACAAATGTCACAATGCTAAATGTCAAAAATGAAAAGTGTCCCCATCAAAAATGTCAATAATGACAAATTTCAAGATGGCAAATGTCAAAGATGTCAAATGACAAATGTCACAATGCTAAATGTCAAAACTGAAAAGTGTCACCATGAAAAATGTCAAAAATGACAAATTTCAAGATGGCAAATGTCAAAAATGACAAATTTCAAGATGGCAAATGTCAAAACTGACAAATGTCACATTGCTAAATGTCAAAAATGAAAAGTGTCACCATAAAAAATGTCAAAAATAACAAATTTCAAGATGGCAAATGTCAAAGATGTCAAATGACAAATGTCACAATGCTAAATGTCAAAAATGACAAATTTCAAGATGGCAAATGTCAAAGATGTCAAATGACAAATGTCACAATGCTAAATGTCAAAAATGAAAAGTGTCACCATGAAAAATGTCAAAAATGACAAATTTCAAGATGGCAAATGTCAAAACTGACAAATGTCACAATGCTAAATGTCAAAAATGATAAGTGTCACCATGAAAAATGTCAAAAATAACAAATTTTAAGATGACAAATGTCAAAGATGTCAAATGACAAATGTCACAATGCTAAATGTCAAAAATGACAAATTTCAAGATGGCAAATGTCTGAGATGTCAAATGACAAATGTCACAATGCTAAATGTCAAAAATGAAAAGTGTCACCATGAAAAATGTCAAAAATGACAAATTTCAAGATGGCAAATGTCCAAGATGTCAAATGACAAATGTCACAATGCTAAATGTCAAAAATGAAAAGTGTCACCATGAAAAATGTTAATAATGACAAATTTCAAGATGGCAAATATCAAAGATGTCAAATGACAAATGTCACAATGCTAAATGTCAAAAATGAAAAGTGTTAAAAATGACAAATTTCAAGATGGCAAATGTCTAAGATGTCAAATGACAAATGTCACAATGCTAAATGTCAAAAATGAAAAGTGTCACCATGAAAAATGTCAAAAATGACAAATTTCAAGATGGCAAATGTCAAAGATGTCAAATGACAAATGTCACAATGCTAAATGTCAAAAATGAAAAGTGTCCCCATCAAAAATGTCAATAATGACAAATTTTAAGATGGCAAATGTCAAAGATGTCAAATGACAAATGTCACAATGCTAAATGTCAAAAATGAAAAGTGTCACCATGAAAAATGTCAAAAATGACAAATTTCAAGATGGCAAATGTCAAAACTGACAAATGTCAAATTGCTAAATGTCAAAAATGAAAAGTGTCACCATAAAAAATGTCAAAAATAACAAATTTCAAGATGGCAAATGTCAAAGATGTCAAATGACAAATGTCACAATGCTAAATGTCAAAAATGACAAATTTCAAGATGGCAAATGTCAAAGATGTCAAATGACAAATTTCACAATGCTAAATGTCAAAAATGAAAAGTGTCACCATGAAAAATGTCAAAAATGACAAATTTCAAGATGGCAAATGTCAAAACTGACAAATGTCACAATGCTAAATGTCAAAAATGATAAGTGTCACCATGAAAAATGTCAAAAATAACAAATTTAAAGATGGCAAATGTCAAAGATGTCAAATGACAAATGTCACAATGCTAAATGTCAAAAATGAAAAGTGTTAAAAATGACAAATTTCAAGATGGCAAATGTCTAAGATGTCAAATGACAAATGTCACAATGCTAAATGTCAAAAATGAAAAGTGTCACCATGAAAAATGTCAAAAATGACAAATTTCAAGATGGCAAATGTCAAAGATGTCAAATGACAAATGTCACAATGCTAAATGTCAAAAATGAAAAGTGTCCCCATCAAAAATGTCAATAATGACAAATTTTAAGATGGCAAATGTCAAAGATGTCAAATGACAAATGTCACAATGCTAAATGTCAAAAATGAAAAGTGTCACCATGAAAAATGTCAAAAATGACAAATTTCAAGATGGCAAATGTCCAAGATGTCAAATGACAAATGTCACAATGCTAAATGTCAAAAATGAAAAGTGTCACCATGAAAAATGTCAAAAATGACAAATTTCAAGATGGCAAATGTCAAAGATGTCAAATGACAAATGTCACAATGCTAAATGTCAAAAATGAAAAGTGTCACCATGAAAAATGTCAAAAATGACAAATTTCAAGATGGCAAATGTCCAAGATGTCAAATGACAAATGTCACAATGCTAAATGTCAAAAATGACAAATTTCAAGATGGCAAATGTCTAAGATGTCAAATGACAAATGTCACAATGCTAAATGTCAAAAATGACAAATTTCAAGATGGCAAATGTCAAAGATGTCAAATGACAAATGTCACAATGCTAAATGTCAAAAATGAAAAGTGTCACCATGAAAAATGTCAAAAATGACAAATTTCAAGATGGCAAATGTCAAAGATGTCAAATGACAAATGTCACAATGCTAAATGTCAAAAATGAAAAGTGTCACCATGAAAAATGTCAAAAATGACAAATTTCAAGATGGCAAATGTCCAAGATGTCAAATGACAAATTTCACAATGCTAAATGTCAAAAATGAAAAGTGTCACCATGAAAAATGTCAAAAATGACAAATTTAAAGATGGCAAATATCAAAGATGTCAAATGACAAATGTCACAATGCTAAATGTCAAAAATGAAAAGTGTCAAAAATGACAAATTTCAAGATGGCAAATGTCTAAGATGTCAAATGACAAATGTCACAATGCTAAATGTCAAAAATGAAAAGTGTCACCGTGAATAATGTCAAAAATGACAAATTTCAAGATGGCAAATGTCAAAGATGTCAAATGAGAAATGTCACAATGCTAAATGTCAAAAATGAAAAGTGTCACCATGAAAAATGTCAAAAATGACAAATTTCAAGATGGCAAATGTCAAAGATGTCAAATGACAAATGTCACAATGCTAAATGTCAAAAATAAAAAGTGTCCCCATGAAAAATGTCAATAATGACAAATTTCAAGATGGCAAATGTCAAAGATGTCAAATGACAAATGTCACAATGCTAAATGTCAAAAATGAAAAGTGTCACCATGAAAAATGTCAAAAATTATTAAATTTCAAGATGGCAAATGTCAAAGATGTCAAATGACAAATGTCACAATGCTAAATGTCAAAAATGAAAAGTGTCACAATGAAAAATGTCAAACATGACAAATTTCAAGATGGCAAATGTCAAAACTGACAAATGTCACAATGCTAAATGTCAAAAATGATAAGTGTCACCATGAAAAATGTCAAAAATAACAAATTTCAAGATGGCAAATGTCAAAGATGTCAAATGACAAATGTCACAATGCTAAATGTCAAAAATGACAAATTTCAAGATGGCAAATGTCTAAGATGTTAAATGACAAATGTCACAATGCTAAATGTCAAAAATGAAAAGTGTCACCATGACAAATGTCAAAAATGACAAATTTCAAGATGGCAAATGTCCAAGATGTCAAATGACAAATTTCACAATGCTAAATGTCAAAAATGAAAAGTGTCACCATGAAAAATGTCAAAACTGACAAATTTAAAGATGGCAAATATCAAAGATGTCAAATGACAAATGTCACAATGCTAAATGTCAAAAATGAAAAGTGTCAAAAATGACAAATTTCAAGATGGCAAATGTCTAAGATGTCAAATGACAAATGTCACAATGCTAAATGTCAAAAATGAAAAGTGTCACCGTGAATAATGTCAAAAATGACAAATTTCAAGATGGCAAATGTCAAAGATGTCAAATGAGAAATGTCACAATGCTAAATGTCAAAAATGAAAAGTGTCACCATGAAAATTGTGAAAAATGACAAATTTCAAGATGGCAAATGTCAAAGATGTCAAATGACAAATGTCACAATGCTAAATGTCAAAAATGAAAAGTGTCACCATGAAAAATGTCAAAAATAACAAATTTTAAGATGGCAAATGTCAAAGATGTCAAATGACAAATGTCACAATGCTAAATGTCAAAAATGAAAAGTGTCACCATGAAAAATGTCAAAAATGACAAATTTCAAGATGGCAAATGTCAAAGATGTCAAATGACAAATGTCACAATGCTAAATGTCAAAAATGAAAAGTGTCACCATGAAAAATGTCAAAAATGACAAGTTTCAAAATGGCAAATGTCAAAACTGACAAATGTCACAATGGTAAATGTCAAAAATGAAAAGTGTCACCATGAAAAATGTCAAAAATAACAAATTTCAAGATGGCAAATGTCAAAGATGTCAAATGACAAATGTCACAATGCTAAATGTCAAAAATGAAAAGTGTCACCATGAAAAATGTCAAAAATGACAAATTTCAAGATGGCAAATGTCAAAGATGTCAAATGACAAATGTCACCATGCTAAATGTCAAAAATGAAAAGTGTCACCATGAAAAATGTCAAAAATGACAAATTTCAAGATGGCAAATATCAAAGATGTCAAATGACAAATGTCACAATGCTAAATGTCAAAAACGAAAAGTGTCACCATAAAAAATGTCAAAAATGACAAATTTCAAGATGGCAAATGTCAAAAATGACAAATGTCACAATGCTAAATGTCAAAAATGAAAAGTGTCACCATGAAAAATGTCAAAAATAACAAATTTAAAGATGGCAAATGTCAAAGATGTCAAATGACAAATGTCACAATGCTAAATGTCAAAAATGAAATGTGTCACCGTGAAAAATGTCAAAAATGACAAATTTCAAGATGGCAAATGTCAAAGATGTCAAATGACAAATGTCACAATGCTAAATGTCAAAAATGAAAAGTGTCACCATGAAAAATGTCAAAAATGACAAATTTCAAGATGGCAAATGTCAAAGATGTTAAATGACAAATGTCACAATGCTAAATGTCAAAAATGAAAAGTGTCTTCATCAAAAATGTCAATAATGACAAATTTCAAGATGGCAAATGTCAAAGATGTCAAATGACAAATGTCACAATGCTAAATGTCAAAAATGAAAAGTGTCACCATGAAAAATGTCAAAAATGACAAATTTCAAGATGGCAAATGTCAAAACTGACAAATGTCACATTGCTAAATGTCAAAAATATAAAGTGTCACCATAAAAAATGTCAAAAATAACAAATTTCAAGATGGCAAATGTCAAACCTGTCAAATGACAAATGTCACAATGCTAAATGTCAAAAATGACAAATTTCAAGATGGCAAATGTCAAAGATGTCAAATGACAAATGTCACAATGCTAAATGTCAAAAATGAAAAGTGTCACCATGAAAAATGTCAAAAATGACAAATTTCAAGATGGCAAATGTCAAAGATGTCAAATGACAAATGTCACAATGCTAAATGTCAAAAATGAAAATTGTCACCATGAAAAATGTCAAAAATGACAAATTTCAAGATGGCAAATGTCAAAGATGTCAAATGACAAATGTCACAATGCTAAATGTCAAAAATGAAAAGTGTCACCATGAAAAATGTCAAAAATGACAAATTTCAAGATGGCAAATGTCAAAGATGTCAAATGACAAATGTCACAATGCTAAATGTCAAAAATGAAAAGTGTCAAAAATGACAAATTTCAAGATGGCAAATGTCTAAGATGTCAAATGACAAATGTCACAATGCTAAATGTCAAAAATGAAAAGTGTCACAATGCTAAATGTCAAAAATGACAAATTTCAAGATGGCAAATGTCAAAACTGACAAATGTCACAATGCTAAATGTCAAAAATGAAAAGTGTCACCATGAAAAATGTCAAAAATAACAAATTTCAAGATGGCAAATGTCAAAGATGTCAAATGACAAATGTCACAATGCTAAATGTCAAAAATGACAAATTTCAAGATGGCAAATGTCAAAGATGTCAAATGACAAATGTCACAATGCTAAATGTCAAAAATGAAAAGTGTCACCATGAAAAATGTCAAAAATGACAAATTTCAAGATGGAAAATGTCAAAGATGTAAAATGACAAATGTCACAATGCTAAATGTCAAAAATGAAAAGTGTCACCATGAAAAATGTCAAAAATGACAAATTTCAAGATGGCAAATGTCAAAACTGACAAATGTCACAATGCTAAATGTCAAAAATGAAAAGTGTCACCATGAAAAATGTCAAAAATGACAAATTTCAAGATGGCAAATGTCAAAGATGTCAATTGACAAATGTCACAATGCTAAATGTCAAAAATGAAAAGTGTCACCATGAAAAATGTCAAAAATAACAAATTTCAAGATGGCAAATGTCAAAGATGTCAAATGACAAATGTCACAATGCTAAATGTCAAAAATGAAAAGTGTCACCATGAAAAATGTCAAAAATGACAAATTTCAAGATGGCAAATGTCAAAGATGTCAAATGACAAATATCACAATGCTAAATGTCAAAAATGACAAATTTCAAGATGGCAAATGTCAAATATGTCAAATGACAAATGTCACAATGCTAAATGTCAAAAATGAAAAGTGTTACCATGAAAAATGTCAAAAATGACAAATTTCAAGATGGCAAATGTCAAAGATGTCAAATGACAAATGTCACAATGCTAAATGTCAAAAATGAAAAGTGTCACAATGCTAAATGTCAAAAATGACAAATTTCAAGATGGCAAATGTCAAAACTGACAAATGTCAATGCTAAATGTCAAAAATGAGAAGTGTCACCATGAAAAATATCAAAAATAACAAATTTCAAGATGGCAAATGTCAAAGATGTCAAATGACAAATGTCACAATGCTAAATGTCAAAAATGACAAATTTCAAGATGGCAAATGTCAAAGATGTCAAATGACAAATGTCACAATGCTAAATGTCAAAAATGAAAAGTGTCACCATGAAAAATGTCAAAAATGACAAATTTCAAGATGGCAAGTGTCAAAGATGTTAATTGACAAATGTCACAATGCTAAATGTCAAAAATGAAAAGTGTCACCATGAAAAATGTCAAAAATGACAAATTTCAAGATGGCATATGTCAAAACTGACAAATGTCACAATGCTAAATGTCAAAAATGAAAAGTGTCACCATGAAAAATGTCAAAAATGACAAATTTCAAGATGGCAAATGTCAAAGATGTCAAATGACAAATGTCACAATGCTAAATGTCAAAAATGAAAAGTGTCAAAAATGACAAATTTCAAGATGGCAAATGTCTAAGATGTCAAATGAAAAATGTCACAATGCTAAATGTCAAAAATGGAAAGTGTCACCATGAAAAATGTCAAAAATGACAAATTTCAAGATGGCAAATGTCAAAACTGACAAATGTCACAATGCTAAATGTCAAAAATGAAAAGTGTCACCATGAAAAATGTCAAAAATAACAAATTTTAAGATGGCAAATGTCAAAGATGTCAAATGACAAATGTCACAATGCTAAATGTCAAAAATGACAAATTTCAAGATGGCAAATGTCAAAGATGTCAAATGACAAATGTCACAATGCTAAATGTCAAAAATGAAAAGTGTCAGCATGAAAAATGTCAAAAATGACAAATTTCAAGATGGCAAATGTCAAAACTGACAAATGTCACAATGCTAAATGTCAAAAATGAAAAGTGTCACCATGAAAAATGTCAAAAATAACAAATTTCAAGATGGCAAATGTCAAAGATGTCAAATGACAAATGTCACAATGCTAAATGTCAAAAATGAAAAGTGTCACCATGAAAAATGTCAAAAATAACAAATTTCAAGATGGCAAATGTCAAAGATGTGAAATGACAAATGTCACAATGCTAAATGTCAAAAATGAAAAGTGTCACCATGAAAAATGTCAAAAATGACAAATTTCAAGATAGCAAATGTCAAAGATGTCAAATGACAAATGTCACAATGCTAAATGTCAAAAATGAAAAGTGTCACCATGAAAAATGTCAAAAATGACAAATTTCAAGATGGCAAATGTCCAATATGTCAAATGACAAATGTCACAATGCTAAATGTCAAAAATGACAAATTTCAAGATGGCAAATGTCAAAGATGTCAAATGAGAAATGTCACAATGCTAAATGTCAAAAATGAAAAGTGTCACCATGAAAAATGTCAAAAATGACAAATTTCAAGATGGCAAATGTCAAAGATGTCAAATGACAAATGTCACAATGCTAAATGTCAAAAATAAAAAGTGTCACCATGAAAAATGTCAAAAATGACAAATTTCAAGATGGCAAATGTCAAAACTGACAAATGTCACAATGCTAAATGTCAAAAATGAAAAGTGTCACCATGAAAAATGTCAAAAATGACAAATTTCAAGATGGCAAATGTCAAAGATGTCAAATGACAAATGTCACAATGCTAAATGTCAAAAATGAAAAGTGTCAAAAATGACAAATTTCAAGATGGCAAATGTCTAAGATGTCAAATGACAAATGTCACAATGCTAAATGTCAAAAATGAAAAATGTCAAAAATGACAAATTTCAAGATGGCAAATGTCAAAACTGACAAATGTCACAATGCTAAATGTCAAAAATGAAAAGTGTCACCATGAAAAATGTCAAAAATGACAAATTTTAAGATGGCAAATGTCAAAGATGTCAAATGACAAATGTCACAATGCTAAATGTCAAAAATGAAAAGTGTCAACATGAAAAATGTCAAAAATGACAAATTTCAAGATGGCAAATGTCAAAACTGACAAATGTCACAATGCTAAATGTCAAAAATGAAAAGTGTCACCATGAAAAATGTCAAAAATGACAAATTTCAAGATGACAAATGTCAAAGATGTCAATTGACAAATGTCACAATGCTAAATGTCAAAAATGAAAAGTGTCACCATGAAAAATGTCAAAAATGACAAATTTCAAGATGGCAAATGTCAAAGATGTCAAATGACAAATGTCACAATGCTAAATGTCAAAAATGAAAAGTGTCACCATGAAAAATGTCAAAAATAACAAATTTCAAGATGGCAAATGTCAAAGATGTCAAATGACAAATGTCACAATGCTAAATGTCAAAAATGAAAAGTGTCACCATGAAAAATGTCAAAAATGACAAATTTCAAGATGGCAAATGTCAAAGATGTCAAATGACAAATATCACAATGCTAAATGTCAAAAATGACAAATTTCAAGATGGCAAATGTCAAATATGTCAAATGACAAATGTCACAATGCTAAATGTCAAAAATGAAAAGTGTCACCATGAAAAATGTCAAAAATGACAAATTTCAAGATGGCAAATGTCAAAGATGTCAAATGACAAATGTCACAATGCTAAATGTCAAAAATGAAAAGTGTCACAATGCTAAATGTCAAAAATGGCCAATTTCAAGATGGCAAATGTCAAAACTGACAAATGTCACAATGCTAAATGTCAAAAATGAAAAGTGTCACCATGAAAAATGTAAAAATAACAAATTTCAAGATGGCAAATGTCAAAGATGTCAAATGACACATGTCACAATGCTTAATGTCAAAAATGACAAATTTCAAGATGGCAAATGTCAAAGATGTCAAATGACAAATGTCACAATGCTAAATGTCAAAAATGAAAAGTGTCACCATGAAAAATGTCAAAAATGACAAATTTCAAGATGGCAAGTGTCAAAGATGTCAAATGACAAATGTCACAATGCTAAATGTCAAAAATGAAAAGTGTAACCATAAAAAATGTCAAAAATGACAAATTTCAAGATGGCATATGTCAAAACTGACAAATGTCACAATGCTAAATGTCAAAAATGAAAAGTGTCACCATGAAAAATGTCAAAAATGACAAATTACAAGATGGCAAATGTCAAAGATGTCAAATGACAAATGTCACAATGCTAAATGTCAAAAATGAAAAGTGTCAAAAATGACAAATTTTAAGATGGCAAATGTCTAAGATGTCAAATGACAAATGTCACAATGCTAAATGTCAAAAATGAAAAGTGTCACCATGAAAAATGTCAAAAATGACAAATTTCAAGATGGCAAATGTCAAAACTGACAAATGTCACAATGCTAAATGTCAAAAATGAAAAGTGTCACCATAAAAAATGTCAAAAATGACAAATTTCAAGATGGCAAATGTCAAAACTGACAAATGTCACAATGCTAAATGTCAAAAATGAAAAGTGTCACCATGAAAAATGTCAAAAATAACAAATTTCAAGATGGCAAATGTCAAAGATGTCAAATGACAAATGTCACAATGCTAAATGTCAAAAATGAAAAGTGTCACCATGAAAAATGTCAAAAATGACAAATTTCAAGATGGCAAATGTCAAAGATGTCAAATGACAAATGTCACAATGCTAAATGTCAAAAATGAAAAGTGTCACCATGAAAAATGTCAAAAATGACAAATTTCAAGATGGCAAATGTCAAAGATGTCAAATGACAAATGTCACAATGCTAAATGTCAGAAATGAAAAGTGTCACCATGAAAAATGTCAAAAATGACAAATTTCAAGATGGCAAATGTCAAAGATGTCAAATGACAAATGTCACAATCCTAAATGTCAAAAATGAAAAGTGTCACCATGAAAAATGTCAAAAATAACAAATTTCAAAATGGCAAATGTCAAAGATGTCAAATGACAAATGTCACAATGCTAAATGTCAAAAATGAAAAGTGTCACCATGAAAAATGTCCAAAATGACAAATTTCAAGATGGCAAATGTCAAAACTGACAAATGTCACAATGCTAAATGTCAAAAATGATAAGTGTCACCATGAAAAATGTCAAAAATGACAAATTTCAAGATGGCAAATGTCCAAGATGTCAAATGACAATGTCACAATGCTAAATGTCAAAAATGACAAATTTCAAGATGGCAAATGACAAATGTCACAATGCTAAATGTCAAAAATGAAAAGTGTCACCATGAAAAATGTCAAAAATGACAAATTTCAAGATGGCAAATGTCAAAAATGTCAAATGACAAATGTCACAATGCTAAATGTCAAAAATGAAAAGTGTCACTATGAAAAATGTCAAAAATAACAAATTTCAAGATGGCAAATGTCAAAGATGTCAAATGACAAATGTCACAATGCTTAATGTCAAAAATAAAAAGTGTCACCATGAAAAATGTCAAAAATGACAAATTTCAAGATGGCAAATGTCAAAGATGTCAAATGACAAATGTCACAATGCTAAATGTCAAAAATGAAAAGTGTCACCATGAAAAATGTCAAAAATGACAAATTTTAAGATGGCAAATGTCAAAACTGACAAATGTCACAATGCTAAATGTCAAAAATGAAAAGTGTCACCATGAAAAATGTCAAAAATGACAAATTTCAAGATGGCAAATGTCAAAGATGTCAAATGACAAATGTCACAATGCTAAATGTCAAAAATGAAAAGTGTCAAAAATGACAAATTTCAAGATGGCAAATGTCTAAGATGTCAAATGACAAATGTCACAATGCTAAATGTCAAAAATAAAAAGTGTCACCATGAAAAATGTCAAAAATGACAAATTTCAAGATGGCAAATGTCAAAACTGACAAATGTCACAATGCTAAATGTCAAAAATGAAAAGTGTCACCATGAAAAATGTCAAAAATGACAAATTTCAAGATGGCAAATGTCAAAGATGTCAAATGACAAATGTCACAATGCTAAATGTCAAAAATGAAAAGTGTCAACATGAAAAATGTCAAAAATGACAAATTTCAAGATGGCAAATGTCAAAACTGACAAATGTCACAATGCTAAATGTCAAAAATGAAAAGTGTCACCATGAAAAATGTCAAAAATGACAAATTTCAAGATGGCAAATGTCAAAGATGTCAATTGACAAATGTCACAATGCTAAATGTCAAAAATGAAAAGTGTCACCATGAAAAATGTCAAAAATGACAAATTTCAAGATGGCAAATGTCAAAGATGTCAAATGACAAATGTCACAATGCTAAATGTCAAAAATGAAAAGTGTCACCATGAAAAATGTCAAAAATAACAAATTTCAAGATGGCAAATGTCAAAGATGTCAAATGACAAATGTCACAATGCTAAATGTCAAAAATGAAAAGTGTCACCATGAAAAATGTCAAAAATGACAAATTTCAAGATGGCAAATGTCAAAGATGTCAAATGACAAATATCACAATGCTAAATGTCAAAAATGACAAATTTCAAGATGGCAAATGTCAAATATGTCAAATGACAAATGTCACAATGCTAAATGTCAAAAATGAAAAGTGTCACCATGAAAAATGTCAAAAATGACAAATTTCAAGATGGCAAATGTCAAAGATGTCAAATGACAAATGTCACAATGCTAAATGTCAAAAATGAAAAGTGTCACCATGAAAAATGTCAAAAATGACAAATTTCAAGATGGCAAATGTCAAAGATGTCAAATGACAAATGTCACAATGCTAAATGTCAGAAATGAAAAGTGTCACCATGAAAAATGTCAAAAATGACAAATTTCAAGATGGCAAATGTCAAAGATGTCAAATGACAAATGTCACAATCCTAAATGTCAAAAATGAAAAGTGTCACCATGAAAAATGTCAAAAATAACAAATTTCAAAATGGCAAATGTCAAAGATGTCAAATGACAAATGTCACAATGCTAAATGTCAAAAATGAAAAGTGTCACCATGAAAAATGTCCAAAATGACAAATTTCAAGATGGCAAATGTCAAAACTGACAAATGTCACAATGCTAAATGTCAAAAATGATAAGTGTCACCATGAAAAATGTCAAAAATGACAAATTTCAAGATGGCAAATGTCCAAGATGTCAAATGACAAATGTCACAATGCTAAATGTCAAAAATGACAAATTTCAAGATGGCAAATGACAAATGTCACAATGCTAAATGTCAAAAATGAAAAGTGTCACAATGAAAAATGTCAAAAATGACAAATTTCAAGATGGCAAATGTCAAAAATGTCAAATGACAAATGTCACAATGCTAAATGTCAAAAATGAAAAGTGTCACTATGAAAAATGTCAAAAATAACAAATTTCAAGATGGCAAATGTCAAAGATGTCAAATGACAAATGTCACAATGCTTAATGTCAAAAATAAAAAGTGTCACCATGAAAAATGTCAAAAATGACAAATTTCAAGATGGCAAATGTCAAAGATGTCAAATGACAAATGTCACAATGCTAAATGTCAAAAATGAAAAGTGTCACCATGAAAAATGTCAAAAATGACAAATTTTAAGATGGCAAATGTCAAAACTGACAAATGTCACAATGCTAAATGTCAAAAATGAAAAGTGTCACCATGAAAAATGTCAAAAATGACAAATTTCAAGATGGCAAATGTCAAAGATGTCAAATGACAAATGTCACAATGCTAAATGTCAAAAATGAAAAGTGTCAAAAATGACAAATTTCAAGATGGCAAATGTCTAAGATGTCAAATGACAAATGTCACAATGCTAAATGTCAAAAATGAAAAGTGTCACCATGAAAAATGTCAAAAATGACAAATTTCAAGATGGCAAATGTCAAAACTGACAAATGTCACAATGCTAAATGTCAAAAATGAAAAGTGTCACCATGAAAAATGTCAAAAATGACAAATTTCAAGATGGCAAATGTCAAAGATGTCAAATGACAAATGTCACAATGCTAAATGTCAAAAATGAAAAGTGTCAACATGAAAAATGTCAAAAATGACAAATTTCAAGATGGCAAATGTCAAAACTGACAAATGTCACAATGCTAAATGTCAAAAATGAAAAGTGTCACCATGAAAAATGTCAAAAATGACAAATTTCAAGATGGCAAATGTCAAAGATGTCAATTGACAAATGTCACAATGCTAAATGTCAAAAATGAAAAGTGTCACCATGAAAAATGTCAAAAATGACAAATTTCAAGATGGCAAATGTCAAAGATGTCAAATGACAAATGTCACAATGCTAAATGTCAAAAATGAAAAGTGTCACCATGAAAAATGTCAAAAATAACAAATTTCAAGATGGCAAATGTCAAAGATGTCAAATGACAAATGTCACAATGCTAAATGTCAAAAATGAAAAGTGTCACCATGAAAAATGTCAAAAATGACAAATTTCAAGATGGCAAATGTCAAAGATGTCAAATGACAAATATCACAATGCTAAATGTCAAAAATGACAAATTTCAAGATGGCAAATGTCAAATATGTCAAATGACAAATGTCACAATGCTAAATGTCAAAAATGAAAAGTGTCACCATGAAAAATGTCAAAAATGACAAATTTCAAGATGGCAAATGTCAAAGATGTCAAATGACAAATGTCACAATGCTAAATGTCAAAAATGAAAAGTGTCACAATGCTAAATGTCAAAAATGACCAATTTCAAGATGGCAAATGTCAAAACTAACAAATGTCACAATGCTAAATGTCAAAAATGAAAAGTGTCACCATGAAAAATGTAAAAATAACAAATTTCAAGATGGCAAATGTCAAAGATGTCAAATGACAAATGTCACAATGCTAAATGTCAAAAATGACAAATTTCAAGATGGCAAATGTCAAAGATGTCAAATGTCACAATGCTAAATGTCAAAAATGAAAAGTGTCACCATGAAAAATGTCAAAAATGACAAATTTCAAGATGGCAAGTGTCAAAGATGTCAAATGACAAATGTCACAATGCTAAATGTCAAAAATGAAAAGTGTAACCATAAAAAATGTCAAAAATGACAAATTTCAAGATGGCATATGTCAAAACTGACAAATGTCACAATGCTAAATGTCAAAAATGAAAAGTGTCACCATGAAAAATGTCAAAAATGACAAATTACAAGATGGCAAATGTCAAAGATGTCAAATGACAAATGTCACAATGCTAAATGTCAAAAATGAAAAGTGTCAAAAATGACAAATTTTAAGATGGCAAATATCTAAGATGTCAAATGACAAATGTCACAATGCTAAATGTCAAAAATGAAAAGTGTCACCATGAAAAATGTCAAAAATGACAAATTTCAAGATGGCAAATGTCAAAACTGACAAATGTCACAATGCTAAATGTCAAAAATGAAAAGTGCCACCATGAAAAATGTCAAAAATAACAAATTTCAAGATGGAAAATGTCAAAGATGTCAAATGACAAATGTCACAATGCTAAATGTCAAAAATGACAAATTTCAAGATGGCAAATGTCAAAACTGACAAATGTCACAATGCTAAATGTCAAAAATGAAAAGTGTCACCATGAAAAATGTCAAAAATAACAAATTTCAAGATGGCAAATGTCAAAGATGTCAAATGACAAATGTCACAATGCTAAATGTCAAAAATGAAAAGTGTCACCATGAAAAATGTTAAAAATGACAAATTTCAAGATGGCAAATGTCAAAGATGTCAAATGACAAATGTCACAATGCTAAATGTCAAAAATGAAAAGTGTCACCATGAAAAATGTCAAAAATGACAAATTTCAAGATGGCAAATGTCAAAGATGTCAAATGACAAATGTCACAATGCTAAATGTCAGAAATGAAAAGTGTCACCATGAAAAATGTCAAAAATGACAAATTTCAAGATGGCAAATGTCAAAGATGTCAAATGACAAATGTCACAATCCTAAATGTCAAAAATGAAAAGTGTCACCATGAAAAATGTCAAAAATAACAAATTTCAAAATGGCAAATGACAAAGATGTCAAATGACAAATGTCACAATGCTAAATGTCAAAAATAAAAAGTGTCACCATAAAAAATGTCAAAAATGACAAATTTCAAGATGGCAAATGTCAAAGATGTCGAATATGACAAATGTCACAATGCTAAATGTCAAAAATGAAAAGTGTCACCATAAAATGTCAAAAATGACAAATTTCAAGATGGCGAATGTCAAAGATGTCAAATGACAAATGTCACAATGCTAAATGTCAAAAATGAAAAGTGTCACCATGAAAAATGTCAAAAATGACAAATTTCAAGATGGCAAATATCAAAGATGTCAAATGACAAATGTCACAATGCTAAATGTCAAAAATGACAAATTTCAAGATGGCAAATGTCAAAGATGTCAAATGACAAATGTCACAATGCTAAATGTCAAAAATGAAAAGTGTCACCATGAAAAATGTCAAAAATGACAAATTTCAAGATGGCAAATGTCAAAGATGTCAAATGACAAATGTCACAATGCTAAATGTCAAAAATGAAAAGTGTCACCATGAAAAATGTCAAAAATAACAAATTTCAAGATGGCAAATGTCAAAGATGTCAAATGACAAATGTCACAATGCTAAATGTCAAAAATGAAAAGTGTCACCATGGAAAATGTCAAAAATGACAAATTTCAAGATGGCAAATGTCAAAGATGTCAAATGACAAATGTCACAATGCTAAATGTCAAAAATGAAAAGTGTCACCATGAAAAATGTCAAAAATGACAAATTTCAAGATGGCAAATGTCAAAGATGTCAAATGACAAATGTCACAATGCTAAATGTCAAAAATGAAAAGTGTCACCATGAAAAATGTCAAAAATAACAAATTTCAAGATGGCAAATGTCAAAGATGTCAAATGACAAATGTCACAATGCTAAATGTTAAAAATGAAAAGTGTCAAAAATGACAAATTTCAAGATAGCAAATGTCACAATGCTAAATGTCAAAAATGAAAAGTGTCACCAGGAAAAATGTCAAAAATAACAAATTTCAAGATGGCAAATGTCAAAGATGTCAAATGACAAATG
Source organism: Altica lythri (assembly GCA_964028335.1). Taxonomy (NCBI): domain Eukaryota; kingdom Metazoa; phylum Arthropoda; class Insecta; order Coleoptera; family Chrysomelidae; genus Altica; species Altica lythri. The sequence continues at coordinate 6,278,664 of OZ034800.1, read as the reverse complement.
TCACAATGCTAAATGTCAAAAATGAAAAGTGTCACCATGAAAAATGTCAAAAATGACAAATTTCAAGATGGCAAATGTCAAAGATGTCAAATGACAAATGTCACAATGCTAAATGTCAAAAATGAAAAGTGTCACCATGAAAAATGTCAAAAATAACAAATTTCAAGATGGCAAATGTCAAAGATGTCAAATGACAAATGTCACAATGCTACATGTCAAAAATGAAAAGTGTCACCATGAAAAATGTCAAAAATGACAAATTTCAAGATGGCAAATGTCAAAACTGACAAATGTCACAATGCTAAATGTCAAAAATGAAAAGTGTCACCTTGAAAAATGTCAAAAATAACAAATTTCAAGATGGCAAATGTCAAAGATGTCAAATGACAAATGTCACAATGCTAAATGTCAAAAATGAAAAGTGTCACCATGAAAAATGTCAAAAATGACAAATTTCAAGATGGCGAATGTCAAAACTGACAAATGTCACAATGCTAAATGTCAAAAATGAAAAGTGTCACCATGAAAAATGTCAAAAATAACAAATTTCAAGATGGCAAATGTCAAAGATGTCAAATGACAAATGTCACAATGCCAAATGTCAAAAATGACAAATTTTAAGATGGCAAATGTCAAAGATGTCAAATGACAAATGTCACAATGCTAAATGTCAAAAATGAAAAGTGTCACCATGAAAAATGTCAAAAATGACAAATTTCAAGATGGCAAATGTCAAAGATGTCAAATGACAAATGTCACAATGCTAAATGTCAAAAATGAAAAGTGTCACCATGAAAAATGTCAAAAATGACAAATTTCAAGATGGCAAATGTCAAAGATGTCAAATGACAAATGTCACAATGCTAAATGTCAAAAATGAAAAGTGTCACCATGAAAAATGTCAAAAATGACAAATTTCAAGATGGCAAATATCAAAGATGACAAATGACAAATGTCACAATGCTAAATGTCAAAAATGACAAATTTCAAGATGGCAAATGTACAAGATGTCAAATGACAAATGTCACAATGCTAAATGTCAAAAATGAAAAGTGTCACCATGAAAAATGTCAAAAATGACAAATTTCAAGATGGCAAATGTCAAAGATGTCAAATGACAAATGTCACAATGCTAAATGTCAAAAATGAAAAGTGTCAAAAATGACAAATTTCAAGATGGCAAATGTTTAAGATGTCAAATGACAAATGTCAAAATTGAAAAGTGTCACCGTGAAAAATGTCAAAAATGACAAATTTCAAGATGGCAAATGTCAAAGATGTCAAATGACAAATGTCACAATGCTAAATGTCAAAAATGAAAAGTGTCACCATGAAAAATGTCAAAAATGACAAATTTCAAGATGGCAAATGTCAAAGATGTCAAATGACAAATGTCACAATGCTAAATGTCAAAAATGAAAAGTGTCACCATGAAAAATGTCAAAAATGACAAATTTCAAGATGGCAAATGTCAAAGATGTCAAATGACCAATGTCACAATGCTAAATGTCAAAAATGAAAAGTGTCACCATGAAAAATGTCAAAAATGACAAATTTCAAGATGGCAAATGTCAAAGATGTCAAATGACAAATGTCACAATGCTAAATGTCAAAAATGAAAAGTGTCACCATGAAAAATGTCAAAAATGACAAATTTCAACATGGCAAATATCAAAGATGTCAAATGACAAATGTCACAATGCTAAATGTCAAAAATGACAAATTTCAAGATGGCAAATATCAAAGATGTCAAATGACAAATGTCACAATGCCATATGTCAAAAATGAAAAGTGTCACCATGAAAAATGTCAAAAATAACAAATTGCAAGATGGCAAATGTCAAAGATGTCAAATGACAAATGTCACAATGCTAAATGTCAAAAATGAAAAGTGTCACCATGAAAAATGTCAAAAATAACAAATTTCAAGATGGCAAATGTCAAAGATGTCAAATGACAAATGTCACAATGCTAAATTTCAAAAATGAAAAGTGTCAAAAATGACAAATTTCAAGATGGCAAATGTCAAAGATGTCAAATGACAAATGTCACAATGCTAAATGTCAAAAATGAAAAGTGTCACCATGAAAAATGTTAAAAATAACAAATTTCAAGATGGCAAATGTCAAAGATGTCAAATGACAAATGTCACAATGCTAAATGTCAAAAATGAAAAGTGTCACCATGAAAAATGTCAAAAATGACAAATTTCAAGATGGCAAATGTCAAAGATGTCAAATGACAAATGTCACAATACTAAATGTCAAAAATGAAAAGTGTCACCATGAAAAATGTCAAAAATAACAAATTTCAAGATAGCAAATGTCAAAGATGTCAAATGACAAATGTCACAATGCTAAATGTCAAAAATTAAAAGTGTCACCATGAAAAATGTCAAAAATGACAAATTTCAAGATGGCAAATGTCAAAACTGACAAATGTCACAATGCTAAATGTCAAAAATGAAAAGTGTCACCATGAAAAATGTCAAAAATAACAAATTTCAAGATGGCAAATGTCAAAGATGTCAAATGACAAATGTCACAATGCTAAATGTCAAAAATGAAAAGTGTCACCATGAAAAATGTCAAAAATGACAAATTTCAAGATGGTAAATGTCAAAACTGACAAATGTCACAATGCTAAATGTCAAAAATGAAAAGTGTCACCATGAAAAATGTCAAAAATAACAAATTTCAAGATGGCAAATGTCAAAGATGTCAAATGACAAATGTCACAATGCTAAATGTCAAAAATGACAAATTTCAAGATGGCAAATGTCAAAGATGTCAAATGACAAATGTCACAATGCTAAATGTCAAAAATGAAAAGTGTCACCATGAAAAATGTCAAAAATGACAAATTTCAAGATGGCAAATGTCAAAGATGTCAAATGACAAATGTCACAATGCTAAATGTCAAAAATGAAAAGTGTCACCATGAAAAATGTCAAAAATGACAAATTTTAAGATGGCAAATGTCAAAGATGTCAAATGACAAATATCACAATGCTAAATGTCAAAAATGACAAATTTCAAGATGGCAAATGTCAAATATGTCAAATGACAAATGTCACAATGCTAAATGTCAAAAATGAAAAGTGTCATCATGAAAAATGTCAAAAATGACAAATTTCAAGATGGCAAATGTCAAAGATGTCAAATGACAAATGTCACAATGCTAAATGTCAAAAATGAAAAGTGTCACAATGCTAAATGTCAAAAATGACCAATTTCAAGATGGCAAATGTCAAAACTAACAAATGTCACAATGCTAAATGTCAAAAATGAAAAGTGTCACCATGAAAAATGTAAAAATAACAAATTTCAAGATGGCAAATGTCAAAGATGTCAAATGACAAATGTCACAATGCTAAATGTCAAAAATGACAAATTTCAAGATGGCAAATGTCAAAGATGTCAAATGACAAATGTCACAATGCTAAATGTCAAAAATGAAAAGTGTCACCATGAAAAATGTCAAAAATGACAAATTTCAAGATGGCAAGTGTCAAAGATGTCAAATGACAAATGTCACAATGCTAAATGTCAAAAATGAAAAGTGTAACCATAAAAAATGTCAAAAATGACAAATTTCAAGATGGCATATGTCAAAACTGACAAATGTCACAATGCTAAATGTCAAAAATGAAAAGTGTCACCATGAAAAATGTCAAAAATGACAAATTACAAGATGGCAAATGTCAAAGATGTCAAATGACAAATGTCACAATGCTAAATGTCAAAAATGAAAAGTGTCAAAAATGGCAAATTTTAAGATGGCAAATGTCTAAGATGTCAAATGACAAATGTCACAATGCTAAATGTCAAAAATGAAAAGTGTCACCATGAAAAATGTCAAAAATGACAAATTTCAAGATGGCAAATGTCAAAACTGACAAATGTCACAATGCTAAATGTCAAAAATGAAAAGTGCCACCATGAAAAATGTCAAAAATAACAAATTTCAAGATGGCAAATGTCAAAGATGTCAAATGACAAATGTCACAATGCTAAATGTCAAAAATGACAAATTTCAAGATGGGAAATGTCAAAGATGTCAAATGACAAATGTCACAATGCTAAATGTCAAAAATGAAAAGTGTCACCATAAAAAATGTCAAAAATGACAAATTTCAAGATGGCAAATGTCAAAACTGACAAATGTCACAATGCTAAATGTCAAAAATGAAAAGTGTCACCATGAAAAATGTCAAAAATAACAAATTTCAAGATGGCAAATGTCAAAGATGTCAAATGACAAATGTCACAATGCTAAATGTCAAAAATGAAAAGTGTCACCATGAAAAATGTTAAAAATGACAAATTTCAAGATGGCAAATGTCAAAGATGTCAAATGACAAATGTCACAATGCTAAATGTCAAAAATGAAAAGTGTCACCATGAAAAATGTCAAAAATGACAAATTTCAAGATGGCAAATGTCAAAGATGTCAAATGACAAATGTCACAATGCTAAATGTCAGAAATGAAAAGTGTCACCATAAAATGTCAAAAATGACAAATTTCAAGATGGCAAATGTCAAAGATGTCAAATGACAAATGTCACAATCCTAAATGTCAAAAATGAAAAGTGTCACCATGAAAAATGTCAAAAATAACAAATTTCAAAATGGCAAATGTCAAAGATGTCAAATGACAAATGTCACAATGCTAAATGTCAAAAATAAAAAGTGTCACCATGAAAAATGTCAAAAATGACAAATTTCAAGATGGCAAATGTCAAAGATGTCGAATATGACAAATGTCACAATGCTAAATGTCAAAAATGAAAAGTGTCACCATAAAATGTCAAAAATGACAAATTTCAAGATGGCGAATGTCAATGTTGTCAAATGACAAATGTCACAATGCTAAATGTCAAAAATGAAAAGTGTCACCATGAAAAATGTCAAAAATGACAAATTTCAAGATGGCAAATATCAAAGATGTCAAATGACAAATGTCACAATGCTAAATGTCAAAAATGACAAATTTCAAGATGGCAAATGTCAAAGATGTCAAATGACAAATGTCACAATGCTAACTGTCAAAAATGAAAAGTGTCACCATGAAAAATGTCAAAAATGACAAATTTCAAGATGGCAAATGTCAAAGATGTCAAATGACAAATGTCACAATGCTAAATGTCAAAAATGAAAAGTGTCACCATGAAAAATGTCAAAAATAACAAATTTCAAGATGGCAAATGTCAAAGATGTCAAATGACAAATGTCACAATGCTAAATGTCAAAAATGAAAAGTGTCACCATGGAAAATGTCAAAAATGACAAATTTCAAAAAGGCAAATGTCAAAGATGTCAAATGACAAATGTCACAATGCTAAATGTCAAAAATGAAAAGTGTCACCATGAAAAATGTCAAAAATGACAAATTTCAAGATGGCAAATGTCAAAGATGTCAAATGACAAATGTCACAATGCTAAATGTCAAAAATGAAAAGTGTCACCATGAAAAATGTCAAAAATAACAAATTTCAAGATGGCAAATGTCAAAGATGTCAAATGACAAATGTCACAATGCTAAATGTTAAAAATGAAAAGTGTCAAAAATGACAAATTTCAAGATGGCAAATGTCAAAGATGTCAAATGACAAATGTCACAATGCTAAATGTCAAAAATGAAAAGTGTCACCAGGAAAAATGTCAAAAATAACAAATTTTAAGATGGCAAATGTCAAAGATGTCAAATGACAAATGTCACAATGCTAAATGTCAAAAATGAAAAGTGTCACCATGAAAAATGTCAAAAATGACAAATTTCAAGATGGCAAATGTCAAAGATGTCAAATGACAAATGTCACAATGCTAAATGTCAAAAATGAAAAGTGTCACCATGAAAAATGTCAAAAATAACAAATTTCAAGATGGCAAATGTCAAAGATGTCAAATGACAAATGTCACAATGCTACATGTCAAAAATGAAAAGTGTCACCATGAAAAATGTCAAAAATGACAAATTTCAAGATGGCAAATGTCAAAACTGACAAATGTCACAATGCTAAATGTCAAAAATGAAAAGTGTCACCTTGAAAAATGTCAAAAATAACAAATTTCAAGATGGCAAATGTCAAAGATGTCAAATGACAAATGTCACAATGCTAAATGTCAAAAATGAAAAGTGTCACCATAAAAAATGTCAAAAATGACAAATTTCAAGATGGCGAATGTCAAAACTGACAAATGTCACAATGCTAAATGTCAAAAATGAAAAGTGTCACCATGAAAAATGTCAAAAATAACAAATTTCAAGATGGCAAATGTCAAAGATGTCAAATGACAAATGTCACAATGCCAAATGTCAAAAATGACAAATTTCAAGATGGCAAATGTCAAAGATGTCGAATGACAAATGTCACAATGCTAAATGTCAAAAATGAAAAGTGTCACCATAAAATGTCAAAAATGACAAATTTCAAGATGGCAAATGTCAAAGATGTCAAATGACAAATGTCACAATGCTAAATGTCAAAAATGAAAAGTGTCACCATGAAAAATGTCAAAAATGACAAATTTCAAGATGGCAAATGTCAAAGATGTCAAATGACAAATGTCACAATGCTAAATGTCAAAAATGAAAAGTGTCACCATGAAAAATGTCAAAAATGACAAATTTCAAGATGGCAAATATCAAAGATGACAAATGACAAATGTCACAATGCTAAATGTCAAAAATGACAAATTTCAAGATGGCAAATGTCCAAGATGTCAAATGACAAATGTCACAATGCTAAATGTCAAAAATGAAAAGTGTCACCATGAAAAATGTCAAAAATGACAAATTTCAAGATGGCAAATGTCAAAGATGTCAAATGACAAATGTCACAATGCTAAATGTCAAAAATGAAAAGTGTCAAAAATGACAAATTTCAAGATGGCAAATGTTTAAGATGTCAAATGACAAATGTCAAAATTGAAAAGTGTCACCGTGAAAAATGTCAAAAATGACAAATTTCAAGATGGCAAATGTCAAAGATGTCAAATGACAAATGTCACAATGCTAAATGTCAAAAATGAAAAGTGTCACCATGAATAATGTCAAAAATGACCAATTTCAAGATGGCAAATGTCAAAGATGTCAAATGACAAATGTCACAATGCTAAATGTCAAAAATGAAAAGTGTCAAAAATGACAAATTTCAAGATGGCAAATGTTTAAGATGTCAAATGACAAATGTCAAAATTGAAAAGTGTCACCGTGAAAAATGTCAAAAATGACAAATTTCAAGATGGCAAATGTCAAAGATGTCAAATGACAAATGTCACAATGCTAAATGTCAAAAATGAAAAGTGTCACCATGAAAAATGTCAAAAATGACAAATTTCAAGATGGCAAATGTCAAAGATGTCAAATGACAAATGTCACAATGCTAAATGTCAAAAATGAAAAGTGTCACCATGAAAAATGTCAAAAATGACAAATTTCAAGATGGCAAATGTCAAAGATGTCAAATGACCAATGTCACAATGCTAAATGTCAAAAATGAAAAGTGTCACCATGAAAAATGTCAAAAATGACAAATTTCAAGATGGCAAATGTCAAAGATGTCAAATGACAAATGTCACAATGCTAAATGTCAAAAATGAAAAGTGTCACCATGAAAAATGTCAAAAATGACAAATTTCAAGATGGCAAATATCAAAGATGTCAAATGACAAATGTCACAATGCTAAATGTCAAAAATGACAAATTTCAAGATGGCAAATATCAAAGATGTCAAATGACAAATGTCACAATGCCAAATGTCAAAAATGAAAAGTGTCACCATGAAAAATGTCAAAAATAACAAATTGCAAGATGGCAAATGTCAAAGATGTCAAATGACAAATGTCACAATGCTAAATGTCAAAAATGAAAAGTGTCACCATGAAAAATGTCAAAAATAACAAATTTCAAGATGGCAAATGTCAAAGATGTCAAATGACAAATGTCACAATGCTAAATTTCAAAAATGAAAAGTGTCAAAAATGACAAATTTCAAGATGGCAAATGTCAAAGATGTCAAATGACAAATGTCACAATGCTAAATGTCAAAAATGAAAAGTGTCACCATGAAAAATGTCAAAAATAACAAATTTCAAGATGGCAAATGTCAAAGATGTCAAATGACAAATGTCACAATGCTAAATGTCAAAAATGAAAAGTGTCATCATGAAAAATGTCAAAAATGACAAATTTCAAGATGGCAAATGTCAAAGATGTCAAATGACAAATGTCACAATACTAAATGTCAAAAATGAAAAGTGTCACCATGAAAAATGTCAAAAATAACAAATTTCAAGATAGCAAATGTCAAAGATGTCAAATGACAAATGTCACAATGCTAAATGTCAAAAATTAAAAGTGTCACCATGAAAAATGTCAAAAATGACAAATTTCAAGATGGCAAATGTCAAAACTGACAAATGTCACAATGCTAAATGTCAAAAATGAAAAGTGTCACCATGAAAAATGTCAAAAATAACAAATTTCAAGATGGCAAATGTCAAAGATGTCAAATGACAAATGTCACAATGCTAAATGTCAAAAATGAAAAGTGTCACCATGAAAAATGTCAAAAATAACAAATTTCAAGATGGCAAATGTCAAAGATGTCAAATGACAAATGTCACAATGCTAAATTTCAAAAATGAAAAGTGTCAAAAATGACAAATTTCAAGATGGCAAATGTCAAAGATGTCAAATGACAAATGTCACAATGCTAAATGTCAAAAATGAAAAGTGTCACCATGAAAAATGTCAAAAATAACAAATTTCAAGATGGCAAATGTCAAAGATGTCAAATGACAAATGTCACAATGCTAAATGTCAAAAATGAAAAGTGTCACCATGAAAAATGTCAAAAATGACAAATTTCAAGATGGCAAATGTCAAAGATGTCAAATGACAAATGTCACAATACTAAATGTCAAAAATGAAAAGTGTCACCATGAAAAATGTCAAAAATAACAAATTTCAAGATAGCAAATGTCAAAGATGTCAAATGACAAATTTCACAATGCTAAATGTCAAAAATTAAAAGTGTCACCATGAAAAATGTCAAAAATGACAAATTTCAAGATGGCAAATGTCAAAACTGACAAATGTCACAATGCTAAATGTCAAAAATGAAAAGTGTCACCATGAAAAATGTCAAAAATAACAAATTTCAAGATGGCAAATGTCAAAGATGTCAAATGACAAATGTCACAATGCTAAATGTCAAAAATGAAAAGTGTCACCATGAAAAATGTCAAAAATGACAAATTTCAAGATGGCAAATGTCAAAACTGACAAATGTCACAATGCTAAATGTCAAAAATGAAAAGTGTCACCATGAAAAATGTCAAAAATAACAAATTTCAAGATGGCAAATGTCAAAGATGTCAAATGACAAATGTCACAATGCTAAATGTCAAAAATGACAAATTTCAAGATGGCAAATGTCAAAGATGTCAAATGACAAATGTCACAATGCTAAATGTCAAAAATGAAAAGTGTCACCATGAAAAATGTCAAAAATGACAAATTTCAAGATGGCAAATGTCAAAGATGTCAAATGACAAATGTCACAATGCTAAATGTCAAAAATGAAAAGTGTCACCATGAAAAATGTCAAAAATGACAAATTTCAAGATGGCAAATGTCAAAGATGTCAAATGACAAATATCACAATGCTAAATGTCAAAAATGACAAATTTCAAGATGGCAAATGTCAAATATGTCAAATGACAAATGTCACAATGCTAAATGTCAAAAATGAAAAGTGTCACCATGAAAAATGTCAAAAATGACAAATTTCAAGATGGCAAATGTCAAAGATGTCAAATGACAAATGTCACAATGCTAAATGTCAAAAATGAAAAGTGTCACCATGAAAAATGTCAAAAATGACAAATTTCAAGATGGCAAATATCAAAGATGTCAAATGACAAATGTCACAATGCTAAATGTCAAAAATGACAAATTTCAAGATGGCAAATGTCAAAGATGTCAAATGACAAATGTCACAATGCTAAATGTCAAAAATGAAAAGTGTCACCATAAAAAATGTCAAAAATTACCAATTCCAAGATGGCAAATGTCAAAGATGTCAAATGACAAATGTCACAATGCTAAATGTCAAAAATGAAAAGTGTCAAAAATGACAAATTTCAAGATGGCAAATGTCTAAGATGTCAAATGACAAATGTCACAATGCTAAATGTCAAAAATGAAAAGTGTCACCATGAAAAATGTCAAAAATGACAAATTTCAAGATGGCAAATGTCAAAGATGTCAAATGACAAATGTCACAATGCTAAATGTCAAAAATGAAAAGTGTCACCATGAAAAATGTCAAAAATGACAAATTTTAAGATGGCAAATGTCAAAGATGTCAAATGACAAATGTCACAATGCTAAATGTCAAAAATGAAAAGTGTCAAAAATGACAAATTTCAAGATGGCAAATGTCTAAGATGTCAAATGACAAATGTCACAATGCTAAATGTCAAAAATGAAAAGTGTCACCGTGAAAAATGTCAAAAATAACAAATTTCAAGATGGCAAATGTCAAAGATGTCAAATGACTAATGTCACAATGCTAAATGTCAAAAATGAAAAGTGTCACCATAAAAAATGTCAAAAATAACAAATTTCAAGATGGCAAATGTCAAAGATGTCAAATGACAAATGTCACAATGCTAAATGTCAAAAATGAAAAGTGTCACCATGAAAAATGTCAAAAATGACAAATTTCAAGATGGAAAATGTCAAAGATGTCAAATGACAAATGTCACAATGCTAAATGTCAAAAATAAAAAGTGTCACAATGAAAAATGTCAAAAATAACAAATTTCAAGATGGCAAATGTCAAAGATGTCAAATGACAAATGTCACAATGCTAAATGTCAAAAATGAAAAGTGTCACCATGAAAAATGTCAAAAATGACAAATTTCAAGATGGCAAATGTCAAACCTGACAAATGTCACAATGCTAAATGTCAAAAATGAAAAGTGTCACCATGAAAAATGTCAAAAATAACAAGTTTCAAGATGGCAAATGTCAAAGATGTCAAATGACAAATGTCACAATGCTAAATGTCAAAAATGACAAATTTCAAGATGGCAAATGTCTCAGATGTCAAATGACAAATGTCACAATGCTAAATGTTAAAAATGAAAAGTGTCACCATAAAAAATGTCAAAAATGACAAATTTCAAGATGGCAAATGTCCAAGATGTTAAATGACAAATGTCACAATGCTAAATGTCAAAAATGAAAAGTGTCACCATGAAAAATGTCAAAAATGACAAATTTTAAGATAGCCAATGTCAAAGATGTCAAATGACAAATGTCACAATGCTAAATGTCAAAAATGAAAAGTGTCAAAAATGACAAATTTCAAGATGGCAAATGTCTAAGATGTCAAATGACAAATGTCACAATGCTAAATGTCAAAAATGAAAAGTGTCACCGTGAAAAATGTCAAAAATGACAAATTTCAAGATGGCAAATGTCAAAGATGTCAAATGACAAATGTCACAATGCTAAATGTCAAAAATGAAAAGTGTCACTATGAAAAATGTCAAAAATGACAAATTTCAAGATGGCAAATGTCAAAGATGTCAAATGACAAATGTCACAATGCTAAATGTCAAAAATGAAAAGTGTCCCCATGAAAAATGTCAATAATGACAAATTCCAAGATGGCAAATGTCAAAGATGTCAAATGACAAATGTCACAATGCTAAATGTCAAAATGAAAAGTGTCACCATGAAAAATGTCAAAAATGACAAATTTCAAGATGGCAAATGTCAAAGATGTCGAATAAGACAAATGTCACAATGCTAAATGTCAAAAATGAAAAGTGTCACCATGAAAAATGTCAAAAATGACAAATTTCAAGATGGCAAATATCAAAGATGGCAAATGTCAAAGATGTCAAATGACAAATGTCACAATGCTAAATGTCAAAAATGAAAAGTGTCAAAAATGACAAATTTCAAGATGGCAAATGTCTAAGATGTCAAATGACAAATGTCACAATGCTAAATGTCAAAAATGAAAAGTGTCACCATGAAAAATGTTAAAAATGACAAATTTCAAGATGGCAAATGTCAAAGATGTCAAATGACAAATGACACAATGCTAAATGTCAAAAATGAAAAGTGTCACCATGAAAAATGTCAAAAATGACAAATTTCAAGATGGAAAATGTCAAAGATGTCAAATGACAAATGTCACAATGCTAAATGTCAAAAATAAAAAGTGTCACAATGAAAAATGTCAAAAATAACAAATTTCAAGATGGCAAATGTCAAAGATGTCAAATGACAAATGTCACAATGCTAAATGTCAAAAATGAAAAGTGTCACCATGAAAAATGTCAAAAATGACAAATTTCAAGATGGCAAATGTCAAACCTGACAAATGTCACAATGCTAAATGTCAAAAATGAAAAGTGTCACCATGAAAAATGTCAAAAATAACAAGTTTCAAGATGGCAAATGTCAAAGATGTCAAATGACAAATGTCACAATGCTAAATGTCAAAAATGACAAATTTCAAGATGGCAAATGTCTCAGATGTCAAATGACAAATGTCACAATGCTAAATGTTAAAAATGAAAAGTGTCACCATAAAAAATGTCAAAAATGACAAATTTCAAGATGGCAAATGTCCAAGATGTCAAATGACAAATGTCACAATGCTAAATGTCAAAAATGAAAAGTGTCACCATGAAAAATGTCAAAAATGACAAATTTTAAGATAGCCAATGTCAAAGATGTCAAATGACAAATGTCACAGTGCTAAATGTCAAAAATGAAAAGTGTCAAAAATGACAAATTTCAAGATGGCAAATGTCTAAGATGTCAAATGACAAATGTCACAATGCTAAATGTCAAAAATGAAAAGTGTCACCGTGAAAAATGTCAAAAATGACAAATTTCAAGATGGCAAATGTCAAAGATGTCAAATGACAAATGTCGCAATGCTAAATGTCAAAAATGAAAAGTGTCACTATGAAAAATGTCAAAAATGACAAATTTCAAGATGGCAAATGTCAAAGATGTCAAATGACAAATGTCACAATGCTAAATGTCAAAAATGAAAAGTGTCCCCATGAAAAATGTCAATAATGACAAATTCCAAGATGGCAAATGTCAAAGATGTCAAATGACAACTGTCACAATGCTAAATGTCAAAATGAAAAGTGTCACCATGAAAAATGTCAAAAATGACAAATTTCAAGATGGCAAATGTCAAAGATGTCGAATATGACAAATGTCACAATGCTAAATGTCAAAAATAAAAAGTGTCACCATGAAAAATGTCAAAAATGACAAATTTCAAGATGGCAAATATCAAAGATGGCAAATGTCAAAGATGTCAAATGACAAATGTCACAATGCTAAATGTCAAAAATGAAAAGTGTCAAAAATGACAAATTTCAAGATGGCAAATGTCTAAGATGTCAAATGACAAATGTCACAATGCTAAATGTCAAAAATGAAAAGTGTCACCATGAAAAATGTCAAAAATAATAAATTTCAAGATGGCAAATGTCAAAACTGACAAATGTCACAATGCTAAATGTCAAAAATGATAAGTGTCACCATGAAAAATGTCAAAAATGACAAATTTTAAAATGGCAAATGTCCAAGATGTCAAATGAAAAATGTCACAATGCTAAATGTCAAAAATGAAAAGTGTCACCATGAAAAATGTCAAAAATGACAAATTTCAAGATGGCAAATGTCAAAGATGTCAAATGACAAATGTCACAATGCTAAATGTCAAAAATGAAAAGTGTCACCATGAAAAATGTCAAAAATGATAAATTTCAAGATGGCAAATGTCAAAACTGACAAATGTCACAATGCTAAATGCCAAAAATGATAAGTGTCACCATGAAAAATGTCAAAAATGACAAATTTTAAAATGGCAAATGTCCAAGATGTCAAATGAAAAATGTCACAATGCTAAATGTCAAAAATGAAAAGTGTCACCATGAAAAATGTCAAAAATGACAAATTTCAAGATGGCAAATGTCAAAGAGGTCAAATGACAAATGTCACAATGCTAAATGTCAAAAATAAAAAGTGTCAAAAATGACAAATTTCAAGATGGAAAATGTCAAAGATGTCAAATGACAAATGTCACAATGCTAAATGTCAAAAATGAAAAGTGTCACCATGAAAAATGTCAAAAATGACAAATTTCAAGATGGCAAATGTCAAAACTGACAAATGTCACAATGCTAAATGTCAAAAATGAAAAGTGTCACCATGAAAAATGTCAAAAATAACAAATTTCAAGATGGCAAATGTCAAAGATATCAAATGACAAATGTCACAATGCTTAATGTCAAAAATGACAAATTTCAAGATGGCAAATGTCAAAGATGTCAAATGACAAATGTCACAATGCTAAATGTCAAAAATGAAAAGTGTCACCATGAACAATGTCAAAAATGACAAATTTCAAGATGGCAAATGTCAAAGATGTCAAATGACAAATGTCACAATGCTAAATGTCAAAAATGAAAAGTGTCACCATGAAAAATGTCAAAAATGACAAATTTCAAGATGGCAAATGTCAAAACTGACAAATGTCACAATGCTAAATGTCAAAAAAGATAAGTGTCACCATGAAAAATGTCAAAAATGACAAATTTCAAGATGGAAAATGTCCAAGATGTCAAATGACAAATGTCACAATGCTAAATGTCAAATATGAAAAGTGTCACCATGAAAAATATCAAAAATGACAAATTTCAAGATGGCAAATGTCAAAGATGTCAAATGACAAATGTCACAATGCTAAATGTCACAAATGAAAAGTGTCAAAAATGACAAATTTCAAGATGGCAAATGTCTAAGATGTCAAATGACAAATGTCACAATGCTAAATGTCAAAAATGAAAAGTGTCACCATGAAAAATGTCAAAAATGACAAATTTCAAGATGGCAAATGTCAAAACTGACAAATGTCACAATGCTAAATGTCAAAAATAAAAAGTGTGACCATGAAAAATGTCAAAAATAACAAATTTCAAGATGGCAAATGTCAAAGATGTCAAATGACAAATGTCACACTGCTAAATCTCAAAAATGACAAATTTCAAGATGGCAAATGTCAAAGATGTCAAATGACAAATGTCACAATGCTAAATGTCAAAAATGAATAGTGTCACCATGAAAAATGTCAAAAATGACAAATTTCAAGATGGCAAATGTCAAAGATGTCAAATGACAAATGTCACAATGCTAAATGTCAAAAATGAAAAGTGTCACCATGAACAATGTCAAAAATGACAAATTTCAAGATGGCAAATGTCAAAACTGACAAATGTCACAATGCTAAATGTCAAAAATGATAAGTGTCACCATGAAAAATGTCAAAAATAACAAATTTCAAGATGGCAAATGTCAAAGATGTCAAATGACAAATGTCACAATGCTAAATGTCAAAAATGACAAATTTCAAGATGGCAAATGTCTAAGATGTCAAATGACAAATGTCACAATGCTAAATGTCAAAAATGAAAAGTGTCACCATGAAAAATGTCAAAAATGACAAATTTCAAGATGGCAAATGTCCAAGATGTCAAATGACAAATGTCACAATGCTAAATGTCAAAAATGAAAAGTGTCACCATGAAAAATGTTAAAAATGACAAATTTAAAGATGGCAAATATCAAAGATGTCAAATGACAAATGTCACAATGCTAAATGTCAAAAATGAAAAGTGTTAAAAATGACAAATTTCCAGATGGCAAATGTCTAAGATCTCAAATAACAAATGTCACAATGCTAAATGTCAAAAATGAAAAGTGTCACCGTGAAAAATGTCAAAAATGACAAATTTCAAGATGGCAAATGTCAAAGATGTCAAATGGCAAATGTCACAATGCTAAATGTCAAAAATGAAAAGTGTCACCATGAAAAATGTCAAAAATGACAAATTTCAAGATGGCAAATGTCAAAGATGTCAAATGACAAATGTCACAATGCTAAATGTCAAAAATGAAAAGTGTCCCCATCAAAAATGTCAATAATGACAAATTTCAAGATGGCAAATGTCAAAGATGTCAAATGACAAATGTCACAAAGCTAAATGTCAAAAATGAAAAGTGTCACCATGAAAAATGTCAAAAATGACAAATTTCAAGATGGCAAATGTGAAAACTGACAAATGTCACATTGCTAAATGTCAAAAATGAAAAGTGTTACCATAAAAAATGTCAAAAATAACAAATTTCAAGATGGCAAATGTGAAAGATGTCAAATGACAAATGTCACAATGCTAAATGTCAAAAATGACAAATTTCAAGATGGCAAATGTCAAAGATGTCAAATGACAAATGTCACAATGCTAAGTGTCAAAAATGAAAAGTGTCACCATGAAAAATGTCAAAAATGACAAATTTCAAGATGGCAAATGTCAAAACTGACAAATGTCACAATGCTAAATGTCAAAAATGATAAGTGTCACCATGAAAAATGTCAAAAATATCAAATTTAAAGATGGCAAATGTCAAAGATGTCAAATGACAAATGTCACAATGCTAAATGTCAAAAATGAAAAGTGTTAAAAATGACAAATTTCAAGATGGCAAATGTCTAAGATGTCAAATGACAAATGTCACAATGCTAAATGTCAAAAATAAAAAGTGTCACCGTGAAAAATGTCAAAAATGACAAATTTCAAGATGGCAAATATGAAAGATGTCAAATGACAAATGTCACAATGCTAAATGTCAAAAATGAAAAGTGTCACCATGAAAAATGTCAAAAATGACAAATTTCAAGATGGCAAATGTCAAAGATGTCAAATGACAAATGTCACAATGCTAAATGTCAAAAACGAAAAGTGTCCCCATCAAAAATGTCAATAATGACAAATTTCAAGATGGCAAATGTCAAAGATGTCAAATGACAAATGTCACAATGCTAAATGTCAAAAATGAAAAGTGTCACCATGAAAAATGTCAAAAATGACAAATGTCAAGATGGCAAATGTCAAAACTGACAAATGTCACATTGCTAAATGTCAAAAATGAAAAGTGTCACCATAAAAAATGTCAAAAATAACAAATTTCAAGATGGCAAATGTCAAAGATGTCAAATGACAAATGTCACAATGCTAAATGTCAAAAATGACAAATTTCAAGATGGCAAATGTCAAAGATGTCAAATGACAAATGTCACAATGCTAAATGTCAAAAATGAAAAGTGTCACCATGAAAAATGTCAAAAATGACAAATTTCAAGATGGCAAATGTCAAAACTGACAAATGTCACAATGCTAAATGTCAAAAATAATAAGTGTCACCATGAAAAATGTCAAAAATAACAAATTTCAAAATGGCAAATGTCAAAGATGTCAAATGACAAATGTCACAATGCTAAATGTCAAAAATAACAAATTTCAAGATGGCAAATGTCTAAGATGTCAAATGACAAATGTCACAATGCTAAATGTCAAAAATGAAAAGTGTCAAAAATGACAAATTTCAAGATGGCAAATGTCTAAGATGTCAAATGACAAATGTCACAATGCTAAATGTCAAAAATGAAAAGTTTCACCATGAAAAATGTCAAAAATGACAAATTTCAAGATGGCAAATGTCAAAGATGTCAAATGAGAAATGTCACAATGCTAAATGTCAAAAATGAAAAGTGTCACCATGAAAAATGTCAAAAATGACAAATTTCAAGATGGCAAATGTCAAAGATGTCAAATGACAAATGTCACAATGCTAAATGTCAAAAATGAAAAGTGTCCCCATGAAAAATGTCAATAATGACAAATTTCAAGATGGCAAATGTCAAAGATGTCAAATGACAAATGTCACAATGCTAAATGTCAAAAATGAAAAGTGTCACCATGAAAAATGTCAAAAATGACAAATTTCAAGATGGCAAATGTCAAAGATGTCAAATGACAAATGTCACAATGCTAAATGTCAAAAATGAAAAGTGTCACCATGAAAAATGTCAAAAATGACAAGTTTCAAGATGGCAAATGTCAAAACTGACAAATGTCACAATGCTAAATGTCAAAAATAAAAAGTGTCACCATAAAAATGTCAAAAATAACAAATTTCAAGATGGCAAATGTCAAAGATGTCAAATGACAAATGTCACAATGCTAAATGTCAAAAATGACAAATTTCAAGATGGCAAATGTCAAAGATGTCAAATGACAAATGTCACAATGCTAAATGTCAAAAATGAAAAGTGTCACCATGAAAAATGTCAAAAATGACAAATTTCAAGATGGCAAATGTCAAAGATGTCAAATGACAAATGTCACAATGCTAAATGTCAAAAATGAAAAGTGTCACCATGAAAAATGTCAAAAATGACAAATTTCAAGATGGCAAATGTCAAAGATGTCAAATGACAAATGTCACCATGCTAAATGTCAAAAATGAAAAGTGTCACCATGAAAAATGTCAAAAATGACAAATTTCAAGATGGCAAATATCAAAGATGTCAAATGACAAATGTCACAATGCTAAATGTCAAAAATGAAAAGTGTCACCATGAAAAATGTCAAAAATGACAAATTTCAAGATGGCAAATGTCAAAGATGACAAATGTCACAATGCTAAATGTCAAAAATGAAAAGTGTCACCATGAAAAATGTCAAAAATAACAAATTTAAAGATGGCAAATGTCAAAGATGTCAAATGACAAATGTCACAATGCTAAATGTCAAAAATGAAAAGTGTTAAAAATGACAAATTTCAAGATGGCAAATGTCTAAGATGTCAAATGACAAATGTCACAATGCTAAATGTCAAAAATGAAAAGTGTCACCGTGAAAAATGTCAAAAATGACAAATTTCAAGATGGCAAATGTCAAAGATGTCAAATGACAAATGTCACAATGCTAAATGTCAAAAATGAAAAGTGTCACCATGAAAAATGTCAAAAATGACAAATTTCAAGATGGCAAATGTCAAAGATGTCAAATGACAAATGTCACAATGCTAAATGTCAAAAATGAAAAGTGTCCCCATCAAAAATGTCAATAATGACAAATTTCAAGATGGCAAATGTCAAAGATGTCAAATGACAAATGTCACAATGCTAAATGTCAAAAATGAAAAGTGTTACCATGAAAAATGTCAAAAATGACAAATTTCAAGATGGCAAATGTCAAAACTGACAAATGTCACATTGCTAAATGTCAAAAATGAAAAGTGTCACCATAAAAAATGTCAAAAATAACAAATTTCAAGATGGCAAATGTCAAAGATGTCAAATGACAAATGTCACAATGCTAAATGTCAAAAATGACAAATTTCAAGATGGCAAATGTCAAAGATGTCAAATGACAAATGTCACAATGCTAAATGTCAAAAATGAAAAGTGTCACCATGAAAAATTTCAAAAATGACAAATTTCAAGATGGCAAATGTCAAAGATGTCAAATGACAAATGTCACAATGCTAAATGTCAAAAATGAAAAGTGTCACCATGAAAAATGTCAAAAATGACAAATTTCAAGATGGCAAATGTCAAAGATGTCAAATGACAAATGTCACAATGCTAAATGTCAAAAATGAAAAGTGTCCTTATCAAAAATGTCAATAATGACAAATTTCAAGATGGCAAATGTCAAAGATGTCAAATGACAAATGTTACAATGCTAAATGTCAAAAATGAAAAGTGTCACCATGAAAAATGTCAAAAATGACAAATGTCAAGATGACAAATGTCAAAACTGACAAATGTCACATTGCTAAATGTCAAAAATGAAAAGTGTCACCATAAAAAATGTCAAAAATAACAAATTTCAAGATGGCAAATGTCAAAGATGTCAAATGACAAATGTCACAATGCTAAATGTCAAAAATGTCAAATTTCAAGATAGCAAATGTCAAAGATGTCAAATGACAAATGTCACAATGCTAAATGTCAAAAATGAAAAGTGTCACCATGAAAAATGTCAAAAATGACAAATTTCAAGATGGCAAATGTCAAAACTGACAAATGTCACAATGCTAAATGTCAAAAATGATAAGTGTCACCATGAAAAATGTCAAACATAACAAATTTCAAGATGGCAAATGTCAAAGATGTCAAATGACAAATGTCACAATGCTAAATGTCAAAAATGACAAATTTCAAGATGGCAAATGTCAAAGATGTCAAATGACAAATGTCACAATGCTAAATGTCAAAAATGAAAAGTGTCACCATGAAAAATGTGAAAAATGACAAATTTCAAGATGGCAAATGTCAAAGATGTCAAATGACAAATGTCACCATGCTAAATGTCAAAAATGAAAAGTGTCACCATGAAAAATGTCAAAAATGACAAATTTCAAGATGGCAAATATCAAAGATGTCAAATGACAAATGTCACAATGCTAAATGTCAAAAATGAAAAGTGTCACCATGAAAAATGTCAAAAATGACAAATTTCAAGATGGCAAATGTCAAAGATGACAAATGTCACAATGCTAAATGTCAAAAATGAAAAGTGTCACCATGAAAAATGTCAAAAATAACAAATTTAAAGATGGCAAATGTCAAAGATGTCAAATGACAAATGTCACAATGCTAAATGTCAAAAATGAAAAGTGTTAAAAATGACAAATTTCAAGACGGCAAATGTCTAAGATGTCAAATGACAAATGTCACAATGCTAAATGTCAAAAATGAAAAGTGTCACCTTGAAAAATGTCAAAAATGACAAATTTCAAGATGGCAAATGTCAAAGATGTCAAATGACAAATGTCACAATGCTAAATGTCAAAAATGAAAAGTGTCACCATGAAAAATGTCAAAAATGACAAATTTCAAGATGGCAAATGTCAAAGATGTCAAATGACAAATGTCACAATGCTACATGTCAAAAATGAAAAGTGTCCCCATCAAAAATGTCAATAATGACAAATTTCAAGATGGCAAATGTCAAAGATGTCAAATGACAAATGTCACAATGCTAAATGTCAAAAATGAAAAGTGTCACCATGAAAAATGTCAAAAATGACAAATTTCAAGATGGCAAATGTCAAAACTGAGAAATGTCACATTGCTAAATGTCAAAAATGAAAAGTGTCACCATAAAAAATGTCAAAAATAACAAATTTCAAGATGGCAAATGTCAAAGATGTCAAATGACAAATGTCACAATGCTAAATGTCAAAAATGACAAATTTCAAGATGGCAAATGTCAAAGATGTCAAATGACAAATGTCACAATGCTAAATGTCAAAAATGAAAAGTGTCACCATGAAAAATGTCAAAAATGACAAATTTCAAGATGGCAAATGTCAAAACTGACAAATGTCACAATGCTAAATGTCAAAAATGATAAGTGTCACCATGAAAAATGTCAAAAATAACAAATTTCAAGATGGCAAATGTCAAAGATGTCAAATGACAAATGTCACAATGCTAAATGTCAAAAATGACAAATTTCAAGATGGCAAATATCTAAGATGTCAAATGACAAATGTCACAATGCTAAATGTCAAAAATGAAAAGTGTCACCATGAAAAATGTCAAAAATGACAAATTTCAGGATGGCAAATGTCCAAGATGTCAAATGACAAATGTCACAATGCTAAATGTCAAAAATGAAAAGTGTTACCATGAAAAATGTTAATAATGACAAATTTAAAGATGGCAAATATCAAAGATGTCAAATGACAAATGTCACAATGCTAAATGTCAAAAATGAAAAGTGTTAAAAATGACAAATTTCAAGATGGCAAATGTCTAAGATGTCAAATGACAAATGTCACAATGCTAAATGTCAAAAATGAAAAGTGTCACCGTGAAAAATGTCAAAAATGATAAATTTCAAGATGGCAAATGTCAAAGATGTCAAATGACAAATGTCACAATGCTAAATGTCAAAAATGAAAAGTGTCACCATGAAAAATGTCAAAAATGACAAATTTCAAGATGGCAAATGTCAAAGATGTCAAATGACAAATGTCACAATGCTAAATGTCAAAAATGAAAAGTGTCCCCATCAAAAATGTCAATAATGACAAATTTCAAGATGGCAAATGTCAAAGATGTCAAATGACAAATGTCACAATGCTAAATGTCAAAAATGAAAAGTGTTACCATGAAAAATGTCAAAAATGACAAATTTCAAGATGGCAAATGTCAAAACTGACAAATGTCACATTGCTAAATGTCAAAAATGAAAAGTGTCACCATAAAAAATGTCAAAAATAACAAATTTCAAGATGGCAAATGTCAAAGATGTCAAATGACAAATGTCACAATGCTAAATGTCAAAAATGACAAATTTCAAGATGGCAAATGTCAAAGATGTCAAATGACTAATGTCACAATGCTAAATGTCAAAAATGAAAAGTGTCACCATGAAAAATGTCAAAAATGACAAATTTCAAGATGGCAAATGTCAAAACTGACAAATGTCACAATGCTAAATGTCAAAAATGATAAGTGTCACCATGAAAAATGTCAAAAATAACAAATTTAAAGATGGCAAATGTCAAAGATGTCAAATGACAAATGTCACAATGCTAAATGTCAAAAATGAAAAGTGTTAAAAATGACAAATTTCAAGATGGCAAATGTCTAAGATGTCAAATGACAAATGTCACAATGCTAAATGTCAAAAATGAAAAGTGTCACCGTGAAAAATGTCAAAAATGACAAATTTCAAGATGGCAAATGTCAAAGATGTCAAATGACAAATGTCACAATGCTAAATGTCAAAAATGAAAAGTGTCACCATGAAAAATGTCAAAAATGACAAATTTCAAGATGGCAAATGTCAAAGATGTCAAATGACAAATGTCACAATGCTAAATGTCAAAAATGAAAAGTGTCCCCATCAAAAATGTCAATAATGACAAATTTCAAGATGGCAAATGTCAAAGATGTCAAATGACAAATGTCACAATGCTAAATGTCAAAAATGAAAAGTGTCACCATGAAAAATGTCAAAAATGACAAATTTCAAGATGGCAAATGTCAAAACTGACAAATGTCACATTGCTAAATGTCAAAAATGAAAAGTGTCACCATAAAAAATGTCAAAAATAACAAATTTCAAGATGGCAAATGTCAAAGATGTCAAATGACAAATGTCACAATGCTAAATGTCAAAAATGACAAATTTCAAGATGGCAAATGTGAAAGATGTCAAATGACAAATGTCACAATGCTAAATGTCAAAAATGAAAAGCGTCACCATGAAAAATGTCAAAAATGACAAATTTCAAGATGGCAAATGTCAAAACTGACAAATGTCACAATGCTAAATGTCAAAAATGATAAGTGTCACCATGAAAAATGTCAAAAATAACAAATTTCAAGATGGCAAATGTCAAAGATGTCAAATGACAAATGTCACAATGCTAAATGTCAAAAATGACAAATTTCAAGATGGCAAATGTCTAAGATGTCAAATGACAAATGTCACAATGCTAAATGTCAAAAATGAAAAGTGTCACCATGAAAAATGTCAAAAATGACAAATTTCAAGATGGCAAATGTCCAAGATGTCAAATGACAAATTTCACAATGCTAAATGTCAAAAATGAAAAGTGTCACCATGAAAAATGTCAAAAATGACAAATTTAAAGATGGCAAATATCAAAGATGTCAAATGACAAATGTCACAATGCTAAATGTCAAAAATGAAAAGTGTCAAAAATGACAAATTTCAAGATGGCAAATGTCTAAGATGTCAAATGACAAATGTCACAATGCTAAATGTCAAAAATGAAAAGTGTCACCGTGAATAATGTCAAAAATGACAAATTTCAAGATGGCAAATGTCAAAGATGTCAAATGAGAAATGTCACAATGCTAAATGTCAAAAATGAAAAGTGTCACCATGAAAAATGTCAAAAATGACAAATTTCAAGATGGCAAATGTCAAAGATGTCAAATGACAAATGTCACAATGCTAAATGTCAAAAATGAAAAGTGTCCCCATGAAAAATGTCAATAATGACAAATTTCAAGATGGCAAATGTCAAAGATGTCAAATGACAAATGTCACAATGCTAAATGTCAAAAATGAAAAGTGTCACCATGAAAAATGTCAAAAATGACAAATTTCAAGATGGCAAATGTCAAAGATGTCAAATGACAAATGTCACAATGCTAAATGTCAAAAATGAAAAGTGTCACCATGAAAAATGTCAAAAATGACAAATTTCAAGATGGCAAATGTCAAAGATGTCAAATGACAAATGTCACAATGCTAAATGTCAAAAATGAAAAGTGTCACCATGAAAAATGTCAAAAATGACAAATTTCAAGATGGCAAATGTCAAAACTGACAAATGTCACAATGCTAAATGTCAAAAATGATAAGTGTCACCATGAAAAATGTCAAAAATAACAAATTTCAAGATGGCAAATGTCAAAGATGTCAAATGACAAATGTCACAATGCTAAATGTCAAAAATGACAAATTTCAAGATGGCAAATGTCTAAGATGTCAAATGACAAATGTCACAATGCTAAATGTCAAAAATGTAAAGTGTCACCATGACAAATGTCAAAAATGACAAATTTCAAGATGGCAAATGTCCAAGATGTCAAATGACAAATTTCACAATGCTAAATGTCACAAATGAAAAGTGTCACCATGAAAAATGTCAAAAATGACAAATTTAAAGATGGCAAATATCAAAGATGTCAAATGACAAATGTCACAATGCTAAATGTCAAAAATGAAAAGTGTCAAAAATGACAAATTTCAAGATGGCAAATGTCTAAGATGTCAAATGACAAATGTCACAATGCTAAATGTCAAAAATGAAAAGTGTCACCGTGAATAATGTCAAAAATGACAAATTTCAAGATGGCAAATGTCAAAGATGTCAAATGAGAAATGTCACAATGCTAAATGTCAAAAATGAAAAGTGTCACCATGAAAATTGTCAAAAATTACAAATTTCAAGATGGCAAATGTCAAAGATGTCAAATGACAAATGTCACAATGCTAAATGTCAAAAATGAAAAGTGTCCCCATGAAAAATGTCAATAATGACAAATTTCAAGATGGCAAATGTCAAAGATGTCAAATGACAAATGTCACAATGCTAAATGTCAAAAATGAAAAGTGTCACCATGAAAAATGTCAAAAATGACCAATTTCAAGATGGCAAATGTCAAAGATGTCAAATGACAAATGTCACAATGCTAAATGTCAAAAATGAAAAGTGTCACCATGAAAAATGTCAAAAATGACAAGTTTCAAAATGGCAAATGTCAAAACTGACAAATGTCACAATGCTAAATGTCAAAAATGAAAAGTGTCACCATGAAAAATGTCAAAAATAACAAATTTCAAGATGGCAAATGTCAAAGATGTCAAATGACAAATGTCACAATGCTAAATGTCAAAAATGACAAATTTCAAGATGGCAAATGTCAAAGATGTCAAATGACAAATGTCACAATGCTAAATGTCAAAAATGAAAAGTGTCACCATGAAAAATGTCAGAAATGACAAATTTCAAGATGGCAAATGTCAAAGATGTCAAATGACAAATGTCACAATGCTAAATGTCAAAAATGAAAAGTGTCACCATGAAAAATGTCAAAAATGACAAATTTCTAGATGGCAAATGTCAAAGATGTCAAATGACAAATGTCACCATGCTAAATGTCAAAAATGAAAAGTGTCACCATGAAAAATGTCAAAAATGACAAATTTCAAGATGGCAAATATCAAAGATGTCAAATGACAAATGTCACAATGCTAAATGTCAAAAATGAAAAGTGTCACCATGAAAAATGTCAAAAATGACAAATTTCAAGATGGCAAATGTCAAAGATGACAAATGTCACAATGCTAAATGTCAAAAATGAAAAGTGTCACCATGAAAAATGTCAAAAATAACAAATTTCAAGATGGCAAATGTCAAAGATGTCAAATGACAAATGTCACAATGCTAAATGTCAAAAATGAAAAGTGTCACCATGAAAAATGTTAAAAATGACAAATTTCAAGATGGCAAATGTCAAAGATGTCAAATGACAAATGTCACAATGCTAAATGTCAAAAATGAAAAGTGTCACCATGAAAAATGTCAAAAATGACAAATTTCAAGATGGCAAATGTCAAAGATGTCAAATGACAAATGTCACAATGCTAAATGTCAGAAATGAAAAGTGTCACCATAAAATGTCAAAAATGACAAATTTCAAGATGGCAAATGTCAAAGATGTCAAATGACAAATGTCACAATCCTAAATGTCAAAAATGAAAAGTGTCACCATGAAAAATGTCAAAAATAACAAATTTCAAAATGGCAAATGTCAAAGATGTCAAATGACAAATGTCACAATGCTAAATGTCAAAAATAAAAAGTGTCACCATGAAAAATGTCAAAAATGACAAATTTCAAGATGGCAAATGTCAAAGATGTCGAATATGACAAATGTCACAATGCTAAATGTCAAAAATGAAAAGTGTCACCATAAAATGTCAAAAATGACAAATTTCAAGATGGCGAATGTCAAAGTTGTCAAATGACAAATGTCACAATGCTAAATGTCAAAAATGAAAAGTGTTACCATGAAAAATGTCAAAAATGACAAATTTCAAGATGGCAAATATCAAAGATGTCAAATGACAAATGTCACAATGCTAAATGTCAAAAATGACAAATTTCAAGATGGCAAATGTCAAAGATGTCAAATGACAAATGTCACAATGCTAAATGTCAAAAATGAAAAGTGTCACCATGAAAAATGTCAAAAATGACAAATTTCAAGATGGCAAATGTCAAAGATGTCAAATGACAAATGTCACAATGCTAAATGTCAAAAATGAAAAGTGTCACCATGAAAAATGTCAAAAATAACAAATTTCAAGATGGCAAATGTCAAAGATGTCAAATGACAAATGTCACAATGCTAAATGTCAAAAATGAAAAGTGTCACCATGGAAAATGTCAAAAATGACAAATTTCAAAAAGGCAAATGTCAAAGATGTCAAATGACAAATGTCACAATGCTAAATGTCAAAAATGAAAAGTGTCACCATGAAAAATGTCAAAAATGACAAATTTTAAGATGGCAAATGTCAAAGATGTCAAATGACAAATGTCACAATGCTAAATGTCAAAAATGAAAAGTGTCACCATGAAAAATGTCAAAAATAACAAATTTCAAGATGGCAAATGTCAAAGATGTCAAATGACAAATGTCACAATGCTAAATGTTAAAAATGAAAAGTGTCAAAAATGACAAATTTCAAGATGGCAAATGTCAAAGATGTCAAATGACAAATGTCACAATGCTAAATGTCAAAAATGAAAAGTGTCACCAGGAAAAATGTCAAAAATAACAAATTTCAAGATGGCAAATGTCAAAGATGTCAAATGACAAATGTCACAATGCTAAATGTCAAAAATGAAAAGTGTCACCATGAAAAATGTCAAAAATGACAAATTTCAAGATGGCAAATGTCAAAGATGTCAAATGACAAATGTCACAATGCTAAATGTCAAAAATGAAAAGTGTCACCATGAAAAATGTCAAAAATAACAAATTTCAAGATGGCAAATGTCAAAGATGTCAAATGACAAATGTCACAATGCTACATGTCAAAAATGAAAAGTGTCACCATGAAAAATGTCAAAAATGACAAATTTCAAGATGGCAAATGTCAAAACTGACAAATGTCACAATGCTAAATGTCAAAAATGAAAAGTGTCACCTTGAAAAATGTCAAAAATAACAAATTTCAAGATGGCAAATGTCAAAGATGTCAAATGACAAATGTCACAATGCTAAATGTCAAAAATGAAAAGTGTCACCATGAAAAATGTCAAAAATGACAAATTTCAAGATGGCGAATGTCAAAACTGACAAATGTCACAATGCTAAATGTCAAAAATGAAAAGTGTCACCATGAAAAATGTCAAAAATAACAAATTTCAAGATGGCAAATGTCAAAGATGTCAAATGACAAATGTCACAATGCCAAATGTCAAAAATGACAAATTTCAAGATGGCAAATGTCAAAGATGTCAAATGACAAATGTCACAATGCTAAATGTCAAAAATGAAAAGTGTCACCATAAAATGTCAAAAATGACAAATTTCAAGATGGCAAATGTCAAAGATGTCAAATGACAAATGTCACAATGCTAAATGTCAAAAATGAAAAGTGTCACCATGAAAAATGTCAAAAATGACAAATTTCAAGATGGCAAATGTCAAAGATGTCAAATGACAAATGTCACAATGCTAAATGTCAAAAATGAAAAGTGTCACCATGAAAAATGTCAAAAATGACAAATTTCAAGATGGCAAATATCAAAGATGACAAATGACAAATGTCACAATGCTAAATGTCAAAAATGACAAATTTCAAGATGGCAAATGTCCAAGATGTCAAATGACAAATGTCACAATGCTAAATGTCAAAAATGAAAAGTGTCACCATGAAAAATGTCAAAAATGAAAAATTTCAAGATGGCAAATGTCAAAGATGTCAAATGACAAATGTCACAATGCTAAATGTCAAAAATGAAAAGTGTCAAAAATGACAAATTTCAAGATGGCAAATATCAAAGATGACAAATGACAAATGTCACAATGCTAAATGTCAAAAATGACAAATTTCAAGATGGCAAATGTCCAAGATGTCAAATGACAAATGTCACAATGCTAAATGTCAAAAATGAAAAGTGTCACCATGAATAATGTCAAAAATGACCAATTTCAAGATGGCAAATGTCAAAGATGTCAAATGACAAATGTCACAATGCTAAATGTCAAAAATGAAAAGTGTCAAAAATGACAAATTTCAAGATGGCAAATGTTTAAGATGTCAAATGACAAATGTCAAAATTGAAAAGTGTCACCGTGAAAAATGTCACAAATGACAAATTTCAAGATGGCAAATGTCAAAGATGTCAAATGACAAATGTCACAATGCTAAATGTCAAAAATGAAAAGTGTCACCATGAAAAATGTCAAAAATGACAAATTTCAAGATGGCAAATGTCAAAGATGTCAAATGACAAATGTCACAATGCTAAATGTCAAAAATGAAAAGTGTCACCATGAAAAATGTCAAAAATGACAAATTTCAAGATGGCAAATGTCAAAGATGTCAAATGACCAATGTCACAATGCTAAATGTCAAAAATGAAAAGTGTCACCATGAAAAATGTCAAAAATGACAAATTTCAAGATGGCAAATGTCAAAGATGTCAAATGACAAATGTCACAATGCTAAATGTCAAAAATGAAAAGTGTCACCATGAAAAATGTCAAAAATGACAAATTTCAAGATGGCAAATATCAAAGATGTCAAATGACAAATGTCACAATGCTAACTGTCAAAAATGACAAATTTCAAGATGGCAAATATCAAAGATGTCAAATGACAAATGTCACAATGCCAAATGTCAAAAATGAAAAGTGTCACCATGAAAAATGTCAAAAATAACAAATTGCAAGATGGCAAATGTCAAAGATGTCAAATGACAAATGTCACAATGCTAAATGTCAAAAATGAAAAGTGTCACCATGAAAAATGTCAAAAATAACAAATTTCAAGATGGCAAATGTCAAAGATGTCAAATGACAAATGTCACAATGCTAAATTTCAAAAATGAAAAGTGTCAAAAATGACAAATTTCAAGATGGCAAATGTTTAAGATGTCAAATGACAAATGTCAAAATTGAAAAGTGTCACCGTGAAAAATGTCAAAAATGACAAATTTCAAGATGGCAAATGTCAAAGATGTCAAATGACAAATGTCACAATGCTAAATGTCAAAAATGAAAAGTGTCACCATGAATAATGTCAAAAATGACCAATTTCAAGATGGCAAATGTCAAAGATGTCAAATGACAAATGTCACAATGCTAAATGTCAAAAATGAAAAGTGTCAAAAATGACAAATTTCAAGATGGCAAATGTTTAAGATGTCAAATGACAAATGTCAAAATTGAAAAGTGTCACCGTGAAAAATGTCAAAAATGACAAATTTCAAGATGGCAAATGTCAAAGATGTCAAATGACAAATGTCACAATGCTAAATGTCAAAAATGAAAAGTGTCACCATGAAAAATGTCAAAAATGACAAATTTCAAGATGGCAAATGTCAAAGATGTCAAATGACAAATGTCACAATGCTAAATGTCAAAAATGAAAAGTGTCACCATGAAAAATGTCAAAAATGACAAATTTCAAGATGGCAAATGTCAAAGATGTCAAATGACCAATGTCACAATGCTAAATGTCAAAAATGAAAAGTGTCACCATGAAAAATGTCAAAAATGACAAATTTCAAGATGGCAAATGTCAAAGATGTCAAATGACAAATGTCACAATGCTAAATGTCAAAAATGAAAAGTGTCACCATGAAAAATGTCAAAAATGACAAATTTCAAGATGGCAAATATCAAAGATGTCAAATGACAAATGTCACAATGCTAAATGTCAAAAATGACAAATTTCAAGATGGCAAATATCAAAGATGTCAAATGACAAATGTCACAATGCCAAATGTCAAAAATGAAAAGTGTCACCATGAAAAATGTCAAAAATAACAAATTGCAAGATGGCAAATGTCAAAGATGTCAAATGACAAATGTCACAATGCTAAATGTCAAAAATGAAAAGTGTCACCATGAAAAATGTCAAAAATAACAAATTTCAAGATGGCAAATGTCAAAGATGTCAAATGACAAATGTCACAATGCTAAATTTCAAAAATGAAAAGTGTCAAAAATGACAAATTTCAAGATGGCAAATGTCAAAGA
This sequence comes from Altica lythri, assembly GCA_964028335.1. Classification (NCBI taxonomy): domain Eukaryota; kingdom Metazoa; phylum Arthropoda; class Insecta; order Coleoptera; family Chrysomelidae; genus Altica; species Altica lythri. The sequence goes on along the minus strand of OZ034800.1, from coordinate 6,247,914 downwards.
TGTCAAATGACAAATGTCACAATGCTAAATGTCAAAAATGAAAAGTGTCACCATGAAAAATGTCAAAAATAACAAATTTCAAGATAGCAAATGTCAAAGATGTCAAATGACAAATGTCACAATGCTAAATGTCAAAAATGAAAAGTGTCACCATGAAAAATGTCAAAAATGACAAATTTCAAGATGGCAAATGTCAAAGATGTCAAATGACAAATGTCACAATACTAAATGTCAAAAATGAAAAGTGTCACCATGAAAAATGTCAAAAATAACAAATTTCAAGATAGCAAATGTCAAAGATGTCAAATGACAAATGTCACAATGCTAAATGTCAAAAATTAAAAGTGTCACCATGAAAAATGTCAAAAATGACAAATTTCAAGATGGCAAATGTCAAAACTGACAAATGTCACAATGCTAAATGTCAAAAATGAAAAGTGTCACCATGAAAAATGTCAAAAATAACAAATTTCAAGATGGCAAATGTCAAAGATGTCAAATGACAAATGTCACAATGCTAAATGTCAAAAATGAAAAGTGTCACCATGAAAAATGTCAAAAATGACAAATTTCAAGATGGCAAATGTCAAAACTGACAAATGTCACAATGCTAAATGTCAAAAATGAAAAGTGTCACCATGAAAAATGTCAAAAATAACAAATTTCAAGATGGCAAATGTCAAAGATGTCAAATGACAAATGTCACAATGCTAAATGTCAAAAATGACAAATTTCAAGATGGCAAATGTCAAAGATGTCAAATGACAAATGTCACAATGCTAAATGTCAAAAATGAAAAGTGTCACCATGAAAAATGTCAAAATTGACAAATTTCAAGATGGCAAATGTCAAAGATGTCAAATGACAAATGTCACAATGCTAAATGTCAAAAATGAAAAGTGTCACCATGAAAAATGTCAAAAATGACAAATTTCAAGATAGCAAATGTCAAAGATGTCAAATGACAAATATCACAATGCTAAATGTCAAAAATGACAAATTTCAAGATGGAAAATGTCAAATATGTCAAATGACAAATGTCACAATGCTAAATGTCAAAAATGAAAAGTGTCACCATGAAAAATGTCAAAAATGACAAATTTCAAGATGGCAAATGTCAAAGATGTCAAATGACAAATGTCACAATGCTAAATGTCAAAAATGAAAAGTGTCACCATGAAAAATGTCAAAAATGACAAATTTCAAGATGGCAAATATCAAAGATGTCAAATGACAAATGTCACAATGCTAAATGTCAAAAATGACAAATTTCAAGATGGCAAATGTCAAAGATGTCAAATGACAAATGTCACAATGCTAAATGTCAAAAATGAAAAGTGTCACCATAAAAAATGTCAAAAATTACCAATTCCAAGATGGCAAATGTCAAAGATGTCAAATGACAAATGTCACAATGCTAAATGTCAAAAATGAAAAGTGTCAAAAATGACAAATTTCAAGATGGCAAATGTCTAAGATGTCAAATGACAAATGTCACAATGCTAAATGTCAAAAATGAAAAGTGTCACCATGAAAAATGTCAAAAATGACAAATTTCAAGATGGCAAATGTCAAAGATGTCAAATGACAAATGTCACAATGCTAAATGTCAAAAATGAAAAGTGTCACCATGAAAAATGTCAAAAATGACAAATTTTAAGATGGCAAATGTCAAAGATGTCAAATGACAAATGTCACAATGCTAAATGTCAAAAATGAAAAGTGTCAAAAATGACAAATTTCAAGATGGCAAATGTCTAAGATGTCAAATGACAAATGTCACAATGCTAAATGTCAAAAATGAAAAGTGTCACCGTGAAAAATGTCAAAAATAACAAATTTCAAGATGGCAAATGTCAAAGATGTCAAATGACTAATGTCACAATGCTAAATGTCAAAAATGAAAAGTGTCACCATAAAAAATGTCAAAAATAACAAATTTCAAGATGGCAAATGTCAAAGATGTCAAATGACAAATGTCACAATGCTAAATGTCAAAAATGAAAAGTGTCACCATGAAAAATGTCAAAAATGACAAATTTCAAGATGGGAAATGTCAAAGATGTCAAATGACAAATGTCACAATGCTAAATGTCAAAAATAAAAAGTGTCACAATGAAAAATGTCAAAAATAACAAATTTCAAGATGGCAAATGTCAAAGATGTCAAATGACAAATGTCACAATGCTAAATGTCAAAAATGAAAAGTGTCACCATGAAAAATGTCAAAAATGACAAATTTCAAGATGGCAAATGTCAAACCTGACAAATGTCACAATGCTAAATGTCAAAAATGAAAAGTGTCACCATGAAAAATGTCAAAAATAACAAGTTTCAAGATGGCAAATGTCAAAGATGTCAAATGACAAATGTCACAATGCTAAATGTCAAAAATGACAAATTTCAAGATGGCAAATGTCTCAGATGTCAAATGACAAATGTCACAATGCTAAATGTTAAAAATGAAAAGTGTCACCATAAAAAATGTCAAAAATGACAAATTTCAAGATGGCAAATGTCCAAGATGTCAAATGACAAATGTCACAATGCTAAATGTCAAAAATGAAAAGTGTCACCATGAAAAATGTCAAAAATGACAAATTTTAAGATAGCCAATGTCAAAGATGTCAAATGACAAATGTCAAATGACAAATGTCACAATGCTAAATGTCAAAAATGAAAAGTGTCAAAAATGACAAATTTCAAGATGGCAAATGTCTAAGATGTCAAATGACAAATGTCACAATGCTAAATGTCAAAAATGAAAAGTGTCACCGTGAAAAATGTCAAAAATGACAAATTTCAAGATGGCAAATGTCAAAGATGTCAAATGACAAATGTCACAATGCTAAATGTCAAAAATGAAAAGTGTCACTATGAAAAATGTCAAAAATGACAAATTTCAAGATGGCAAATGTCAAAGATGTCAAATGACAAATGTCACAATGCTAAATGTCAAAAATGAAAAGTGTCCCCATGAAAAATGTCAATAATGACAAATTCCAAGATGGCAAATGTCAAAGATGTCAAATGACAAATGTCACAATGCTAAATGTCAAAATGAAAAGTGTCACCATGAAAAATGTCAAAAATGACAAATTTCAAGATGGCAAATGTCAAAGATGTCGAATATGACAAATGTCACAATGCTAAATGTCAAAAATGAAAAGTGTCACCATGAAAAATGTCAAAAATGACAAATTTCAAGATGGCAAATATCAAAGATGGCAAATGTCAAAGATGTCAAATGACAAATGTCACAATGCTAAATGTCAAAAATGAAAAGTGTCAAAAATGACAAATTTCAAGATGGCAAATGTCTAAGATGTCAAATGACAAATGTCACAATGCTAAATGTCAAAAATGAAAAGTGTCACCATGAAAAATGTTAAAAATGACAAATTTCAAGATGGCAAATGTCAAAGATGTCAAATGACAAATGTCACAATGCTAAATGTCAAAAATGAAAAGTGTCACCATGAAAAATGTCAAAAATGACAAATTTCAAGATGGAAAATGTCAAAGATGTCAAATGACAAATGTCACAATGCTAAATGTCAAAAATAAAAAGTGTCACAATGAAAAATGTCAAAAATAACAAATTTCAAGATGGCAAATGTCAAAGATGTCAAATGACAAATGTCACAATGCTAAATGTCAAAAATGAAAAGTGTCACCATGAAAAATGTCAAAAATGACAAATTTCAAGATGGCAAATGTCAAACCTGACAAATGTCACAATGCTAAATGTCAAAAATGAAAAGTGTCACCATGAAAAATGTCAAAAATAACAAGTTTCAAGATGGCAAATGTCAAAGATGTCAAATGACAAATGTCACAATGCTAAATGTCAAAAATGACAAATTTCAAGATGGCAAATGTCTCAGATGTCAAATGACAAATGTCACAATGCTAAATGTTAAAAATGAAAAGTGTCACCATGAAAAATGTCAAAAATGACAAATTTCAAGATGGCAAATGTCCAAGATGTCAAATGACAAATGTCACAATGCTAAATGTCAAAAATGAAAAGTGTCACCATGAAAAATGTCAAAAATGACAAATTTTAAGATAGCCAATGTCAAAGATGTCAAATGACAAATGTCACAATGCTAAATGTCAAAAATGAAAAGTGTCAAAAATGACAAATTTCAAGATGGCAAATGTCTAAGATGTCAAATGACAAATGTCACAATGCTAAATGTCAAAAATGAAAAGTGTCACCGTGAAAAATGTCAAAAATGACAAATTTCAAGATGGCAAATGTCAAAGATGTCAAATGACAAATGTCGCAATGCTAAATGTCAAAAATGAAAAGTGTCACTATGAAAAATGTCAAAAATGACAAATTTCAAGATGGCAAATGTCAAAGATGTCAAATGACAAATGTCACAATGCTAAATGTCAAAAATGAAAAGTGTCCCCATGAAAAATGTCAATAATGACAAATTCCAAGATGGCAAATGTCAAAGATGTCAAATGACAACTGTCACAATGCTAAATGTCAAAATGAAAAGTGTCACCATGAAAAATGTCAAAAATGACAAATTTCAAGATGGCAAATGTCAAAGATGTCGAATATGACAAATGTCACAATGCTAAATGTCAAAAATGAAAAGTGTCACCATGAAAAATGTCAAAAATGACAAATTTCAAGATGGCAAATATCAAAGATGGCAAATGTCAAAGATGTCAAATGACAAATGTCACAATGCTAAATGTCAAAAATGAAAAGTGTCAAAAATGACAAATTTCAAGATGGCAAATGTCTAAGATGTCAAATGACAAATGTCACAATGCTAAATGTCAAAAATGAAAAGTGTCACCATGAAAAATGTCAAAAATGATAAATTTCAAGATGGCAAATGTCAAAACTGACAAATGTCACAATGCTAAATGTCAAATATGATAAGTGTCACCATGAAAAATGTCAAAAATGACAAATTTTAAAATGGCAAATGTCCAAGATGTCAAATGAAAAATGTCACAATGCTAAATGTCAAAAATGAAAAGTGTCACCATGAAAAATGTCAAAAATGACAAATTTCAAGATGGCAAATGTCAAAGATGTCAAATGACAAATGTCACAATGCTAAATGTCAAAAATGAAAAGTGTCACCATGAAAAATGTCAAAAATGATAAATTTCAAGATGGCAAATGTCAAAACTGACAAATGTCACAATGCTAAATGCCAAAAATGATAAGTGTCACCATGAAAAATGTCAAAAATGACAAATTTTAAAATGGCAAATGTCCAAGATGTCAAATGAAAAATGTCACAATGCTAAATGTCAAAAATGAAAAGTGTCACCATGAAAAATGTCAAAAATGACAAATTTCAAGATGGCAAATGTCAAAGATGTCAAATGACAAATGTCACAATGCTAAATGTCAAAAATAAAAAGTGTCAAAAATGACAAATTTCAAGATGGAAAATGTCAAAGATGTCAAATGACAAATGTCACAATGCTAAATGTCAAAAATGAAAAGTGTCACCATGAAAAATGTCAAAAATGACAAATTTCAAGATGGCAAATGTCAAAACTGACAAATGTCACAATGCTAAATGTCAAAAATGAAAAGTGTCACCATGAAAAATGTCAAAAATAACAAATTTCAAGATGGCAAATGTCAAAGATATCAAATGACAAATGTCACAATGCTTAATGTCAAAAATGACAAATTTCAAGATGGCAAATGTCAAAGATGTCAAATGACAAATGTCACAATGCTAAATGTCAAAAATGAAAAGTGTCACCATGAACAATGTCAAAAATGACAAATTTCAAGATGGCAAATGTCAAAGATGTCAAATGACAAATGTCACAATGCTAAATGTCAAAAATGAAAAGTGTCACCATGAAAAATGTCAAAAATGACAAATTTCAAGATGGCAAATGTCAAAACTGACAAATGTCACAATGCTAAATGTCAAAAAAGATAAGTGTCACCATGAAAAATGTCAAAAATGACAAATTTCAAGATGGAAAATGTCCAAGATGTCAAATGACAAATGTCACAATGCTAAATGTCAAATATGAAAAGTGTCACCATGAAAAATATCAAAAATGACAAATTTCAAGATGGCAAATGTCAAAGATGTCAAATGACAAATGTCACAATGCTAAATGTCACAAATGAAAAGTGTCAAAAATGACAAATTTCAAGATGGCAAATGTCTAAGATGTCAAATGACAAATGTCACAATGCTAAATGTCAAAAATGAAAAGTGTCACCATGAAAAATGTCAAAAATGACAAATTTCAAGATGGCAAATGTCAAAACTGACAAATGTCACAATGCTAAATGTCAAAAATGAAAAGTGTGACCATGAAAAATGTCAAAAATAACAAATTTCAAGATGGCAAATGTCAAAGATGTCAAATGACAAATGTCACACTGCTAAATCTCAAAAATGACAAATTTCAAGATGGCAAATGTCAAAGATGTCAAATGACAAATGTCACAATGCTAAATGTCAAAAATGAATAGTGTCACTATGAAAAATGTCAAAAATGACAAATTTCAAGATGGCAAATGTCAAAGATGTCAAATGACAAATGTCACAATGCTAAATGTCAAAAATGAAAAGTGTCACCATGAACAATGTCAAAAATGACAAATTTCAAGATGGCAAATGTCAAAACTGACAAATGTCACAATGCTAAATGTCAAAAATGATAAGTGTCACCATGAAAAATGTCAAAAATAACAAATTTCAAGATGGCAAATGTCAAAGATGTCAAATGACAAATGTCACAATGCTAAATGTCAAAAATGACAAATTTCAAGATGGCAAATGTCTAAGATGTCAAATGACAAATGTCACAATGCTAAATGTCAAAAATGAAAAGTGTCACCATGAAAAATGTCAAAAATGACAAATTTCAAGATGGCAAATGTCCAAGATGTCAAATGACAAATGTCACAATGCTAAATGTCAAAAATGAAAAGTGTCACCATGAAAAATGTTAAAAATGACAAATTTAAAGATGGCAAATATCAAAGATGTCAAATGACAAATGTCACAATGCTAAATGTCAAAAATGAAAAGTGTTAAAAATGACAAATTTCAAGATGTCAAATGTCTAAGATCTCAAATAACAAATGTCACAATGCTAAATGTCAAAAATGAAAAGTGTCACCGTGAAAAATGTCAAAAATGACAAATTTCAAGATGGCAAATGTCAAAGATGTCAAATGACAAATGTCACAATGCTAAATGTCAAAAATGAAAAGTGTCACCATGAAAAATGTCAAAAATGACAAATTTCAAGATGGCAAATGTCAAAGATGTCAAATGACAAATGTCACAATGCTAAATGTCAAAAATGAAAAGTGTCCCCATCAAAAATGTCAATAATGACAAATTTCAAGATGGCAAATGTCAAAGATGTCAAATGACAAATGTCACAAAGCTAAATGTCAAAAATGAAAAGTGTCACCATGAAAAATGTCAAAAATGACAAATTTCAAGATGGCAAATGTCAAAACTGACAAATGTCACATTGCTAAATGTCAAAAATGAAAAGTGTCACCATAAAAAATGTCAAAAATAACAAATTTCAAGATAGCAAATGTGAAAGATGTCAAATGACAAATGTCACAATGCTAAATGTCAAAAATGACAAATTTCAAGATGGCAAATGTCAAAGATGTCAAATGACAAATGTCACAATGCTAAGTGTCAAAAATGAAAAGTGTCACCATGAAAAATGTCAAAAATGACAAATTTCAAGATGGCAAATGTCAAAACTGACAAATGTCACAATGCTAAATGTCAAAAATGATAAGTGTCACCATGAAAAATGTCAAAAATATCAAATTTAAAGATGGCAAATGTCAAAGATGTCAAATGACAAATGTCACAATGCTAAATGTCAAAAACGAAAAGTGTTAAAAATGACAAATTTCAAGATGGCAAATGTCTAAGATGTCAAATGACAAATGTCACAATGCTAAATGTCAAAAATAAAAAGTGTCACCGTGAAAAATGTCAAAAATGACAAATTTCAAGATGGCAAATATCAAAGATGTCAAATGACAAATGTCACAATGCTAAATGTCAAAAATGAAAAGTGTCACCATGAAAAATGTCAAAAATGACAAATTTCAAGATGGCAAATGTCAAAGATGTCAAATGACAAATGTCACAATGCTAAATGTCAAAAACGAAAAGTGTCCCCATCAAAAATGTCAATAATGACAAATTTCAAGATGGCAAATGTCAAAGATGTCAAATGACAAATGTCACAATGCTAAATGTCAAAAATGAAAAGTGTCACCATGAAAAATGTCAAAAATGACAAATGTCAAGATGGCAAATCTCAAAACTGACAAATGTCACATTGCTAAATGTCAAAAATGAAAAGTGTCACCATAAAAAATGTCAAAAATAACAAATTTCAAGATGGCAAATGTCAAAGATGTCAAATGACAAATGTCACAATGCTAAATGTCAAAAATGACAAATTTCAAGATGGCAAATGTCAAAGATGTCAAATGACAAATGTCACAATGCTAAATGTCAAAAATGAAAAGTGTCACCATGAAAAATGTCAAAAATGACAAATTTCAAGATGGCAAATGTCAAAACTGACAAATGTCACAATGCTAAATGTCAAAAATGATAAGTGTCACCATGAAAAATGTCAAAAATAACAAATTTCAAAATGGCAAATGTCAAAGATGTCAAATGACAAATGTCACAATGCTAAATGTCAAAAATAACAAATTTCAAGATGGCAAATGTCTAAGATGTCAAATGACAAATGTCACAATGCTAAATGTCAAAAATGAAAAGTGTCAAAAATGACAAATTTCAAGATGGCAAATGTCTAAGATGTCAAATGACAAATGTCACAATGCTAAATGTCAAAAATGAAAAGTTTCACCATGAAAAATGTCAAAAATGACAAATTTCAAGATGGCAAATGTCAAAGATGTCAAATGAGAAATGTCACAATGCTAAATGTCAAAAATGAAAAGTGTCACCATGAAAAATGTCAAAAATGACAAATTTCAAGATGGCAAATGTCAAAGATGTCAAATGACAAATGTCACAATGCTAAATGTCAAAAATGAAAAGTGTCCCCATGAAAAATGTCAATAATGACAAATTTCAAGATGGCAAATGTCAAAGATGTCAAATGACAAATGTCACAATGCTAAATGTCAAAAATGAAAAGTGTCACCATGAAAAATGTCAAAAATGACAAATTTCAAGATGGCAAATGTCAAAGATGTCAAATGACAAATGTCACAATGCTAAATGTCAAAAATGAAAAGTGTCACCATGAAAAATGTCAAAAATGACAAGTTTCAAGATGGCAAATGTCAAAACTGACAAATGTCACAATGCTAAATGTCAAAAATAAAAAGTGTCACCATAAAAATGTCAAAAATAACAAATTTCAAGATGGCAAATGTCAAAGATGTCAAATGACAAATGTCACAATGCTAAATGTCAAAAATGACAAATTTCAAGATGGCAAATGTCAAAGATGTCAAATGACAAATGTCACAATGCTAAATGTCAAAAATGAAAAGTGTCACCATGAAAAATGTCAAAAATGACAAATTTCAAGATGGCAAATGTCAAAGATGTCAAATGACAAATGTCACAATGCTAAATGTCAAAAATGAAAAGTGTCACCATGAAAAATGTCAAAAATGACAAATTTCAAGATGGCAAATGTCAAAGATGTCAAATGACAAATGTCACCATGCTAAATGTCAAAAATGAAAAGTGTCACCATGAAAAATGTCAAAAATGACAAATTTCAAGATGGCAAATATCAAAGATGTCAAATGACAAATGTCACAATGCTAAATGTCAAAAATGAAAAGTGTCACCATGAAAAATGTCAAAAATGACAAATTTCAAGATGGCAAATGTCAAAGATGACAAATGTCACAATGCTAAATGTCAAAAATGAAAAGTGTCACCATGAAAAATGTCAAAAATAACAAATTTAAAGATGGCAAATGTCAAAGATGTCAAATGACAAATGTCACAATGCTAAATGTCAAAAATGAAAAGTGTTAAAAATGACAAATTTCAAGATGGCAAATGTCTAAGATGTCAAATGACAAATGTCACAATGCTAAATGTCAAAAATGAAAAGTGTCACCGTGAAAAATGTCAAAAATGACAAATTTCAAGATGGCAAATGTCAAAGATGTCAAATGACAAATGTCACAATGCTAAATGTCAAAAATGAAAAGTGTCACCATGAAAAATGTCAAAAATGACAAATTTCAAGATGGCAAATGTCAAAGATGTCAAATGACAAATGTCACAATGCTAAATGTCAAAAATGAAAAGTGTCCCCATCAAAAATGTCAATAATGACAAATTTCAAGATGGCAAATGTCAAAGATGTCAAATGACAAATGTCACAATGCTAAATGTCAAAAATGAAAAGTGTTACCATGAAAAATGTCAAAAATGACAAATTTCAAGATGGCAAATGTCAAAACTGACAAATGTCACATTGCTAAATGTCAAAAATGAAAAGTGTCACCATAAAAAATGTCAAAAATAACAAATTTCAAGATGGCAAATGTCAAAGATGTCAAATGACAAATGTCACAATGCTAAATGTCAAAAATGACAAATTTCAAGATGGCAAATGTCAAAGATGTCAAATGACAAATGTCACAATGCTAAATGTCAAAAATGAAAAGTGTCACCATGAAAAATTTCAAAAATGACACATTTCAAGATGGCAAATGTCAAAGATGTCAAATGACAAATGTCACAATGCTAAATGTCAAAAATGAAAAGTGTCACCATGAAAAATGTCAAAAATGACAAATTTCAAGATGGCAAATGTCAAAGATGTCAAATGACAAATGTCACAATGCTAAATGTCAAAAATGAAAAGTGTCCTTATCAAAAATGTCAATAATGACAAATTTCAAGATGGCAAATGTCAAAGATGTCAAATGACAAATGTTACAATGCTAAATGTCAAAAATGAAAAGTGTCACCATGAAAAATGTCAAAAATGACAAATGTCAAGATGACAAATGTCAAAACTGACAAATGTCACATTGCTAAATGTCAAAAATGAAAAGTGTCACCATAAAAAATGTCAAAAATAACAAATTTCAAGATGGCAAATGTCAAAGATGTCAAATGACAAATGTCACAATGCTAAATGTCAAAAATGTCAAATTTCAAGATGGCAAATGTCAAAGATGTCAAATGACAAATGTCACAATGCTAAATGTCAAAAATGAAAAGTGTCACCATGAAAAATGTCAAAAATGACAAATTTCAAGATGGCAAATGTCAAAACTGACAAATGTCACAATGCTAAATGTCAAAAATGATAAGTGTCACCATGAAAAATGTCAAAAATAACAAATTTCAAGATGGCAAATGTCAAAGATGTCAAATGACAAATGTCACAATGCTAAATGTCAAAAATGACAAATTTCAAGATGGCAAATGTCTAAGATGTCAAATGACAAATGTCACAATGCTAAATGTCAAAAATGAAAAGTGTCACCATGAAAATTGTCAAAAATGACAAATTTAAAGATGGCAAATATCAAAGATGTCAAATGACAAATATTACAATGCTAAATGTCAAAAATGAAAAGTGTCAAAAATGACAAATTTCAAGATGGCAAATGTCTAAGATGTCAAATGACAAATGTCACAATGCTAAATGTCAAAAATGAAAAGTGTCACCGTGAAAAATGTCAAAAATGACAAATTTCAAGATGGCAAATGTCAAAGATGTCAAATGAGAAATGTCACAATGCTAAATGTCAAAAATGAAAAGTGTCACCATGAAAAATGTCAAAAATGACAAATTTCAAGATGGCAAATGTCAAAGATGTCAAATGACAAATGTCACAATGCTAAATGTCAAAAATGAAAAGTGTCCCCATGAAAAATGTCAATAATGACAAATTTCAAGATGGCAAATGTCAAAGATGTCAAATGACAAATGTCACAATGCTAAATGTCAAAAATGAAAAGTGTCACCATGAAAAATGTCAAAAATGACAAATTTCATGATGGCAAATGTCAAAGATGTCAAATGACAAATGTCACAATGCTAAATGTCAAAAATGAAAAGTGTCCCCATGAAAAATGTCAATAATGACAAATTTCAAGATGGCAAATGTCAAAGATGTCAAATGACAAATGTCACAATGCTAAATGTCAAAAATGAAAAGTGTCACCATGAAAAATGTCAAAAATGACAAATTTCAAGATGGCAAATGTCAAAGATGTCAAATGACAAATGTCACAATGCTAAATGTCAAAAATGAAAAGTGTCACCATGAAAAATGTCAAAAATGACAAGTTTCAAGATGGCAAATGTCAAAACTGACAAATGTCACAATGCTAAATGTCAAAAATAAAAAGTGTCACCATGAAAAATGTCAAAAATAACAAATTTCAAGATGGCAAATGTCAAAGATGTCAAATGACAAATGTCACAATGCTAAATGTCAAAAATGACAAATTTCAAGATGGCAAATGTCAAAGATGTCAAATGACAAATGTCACAATGCTAAATGTCAAAAATGAAAAGTGTCACCATGAAAAATGTCAAAAATGACAAATTTCAAGATGGCAAATGTCAAAGATGTCAAATGACAAATGTCACAATGCTAAATGTCAAAAATGAAAAGTGTCACCATGAAAAATGTGAAAAATGACAAATTTCAAGATGGCAAATGTCAAAGATGTCAAATGACAAATGTCACCATGCTAAATGTCAAAAATGAAAAGTGTCACCATGAAAAATGTCAAAAATGACAAATTTCAAGATGGCAAATATCAAAGATGTCAAATGACAAATGTCACAATGCTAAATGTCAAAAATGAAAAGTGTCACCATGAAAAATGTCAAAAATGACAAATTTCAAGATGGCAAATGTCAAAGATGACAAATCTCACAATGCTAAATGTCAAAAATGAAAAGTGTCACCATGAAAAATGTCAAAAATAACAAATTTAAAGATGGCAAATGTCAAAGATGTCAAATGACAAATGTCACAATGCTAAATGTCAAAAATGAAAAGTGTTAAAAATGACAAATTTCAAGACGGCAAATGTCTAAGATGTCAAATGACAAATGTCACAATGCTAAATGTCAAAAATGAAAAGTGTCACCTTGAAAAATGTCAAAAATGACAAATTTCAAGATGGCAAATGTCAAAGATGTCAAATGACAAATGTCACAATGCTAAATGTCAAAAATGAAAAGTGTCACCATGAAAAATGTCAAAAATGACAAATTTCAAGATGGCAAATGTCAAAGATGTCAAATGACAAATGTCACAATGCTAAATGTCAAAAATGAAAAGTGTCCCCATCAAAAATGTCAATAATGACAAATTTCAAGATGGCAAATGTCAAAGATGTCAAATGACAAATGTCACAATGCTAAATGTCAAAAATGAAAAGTGTCACCATGAAAAATGTCAAAAATGACAAATTTCAAGATGGCAAATGTCAAAACTGACAAATGTCACATTGCTAAATGTCAAAAATGAAAAGTGTCACCATAAAAAATGTCAAAAATAACAAATTTCAAGATGGCAAATGTCAAAGATGTCAAATGACAAATGTCACAATGCTAAATGTCAAAAATGTCAAATTTCAAGATGGCAAATGTCAAAGATGTCAAATGACAAATGTCACAATGCTAAATGTCAAAAATGAAAAGTGTCACCATGAAAAATGTCAAAAATGACAAATTTCAAGATGGCAAATGTCAAAGATGTCAAATGACAAATGTCACAATGCTAAATGTCAAAAATGACAAATTTCAAGATGGCAAATGTCAAAGATGTCAAATGACAAATGTCACAATGCTAAATGTCAAAAATGAAAAGTGTCACCATGAAAAATGTCAAAAATGACAAATTTCAAGATGGCAAATGTCAAAGATGTCAAATGACAAATGTCACAATGCTAAATGTCAAAAATGAAAAGTGTCACCATGAAAAATGTGAAAAATGACAAATTTCAAGATGGCAAATGTCAAAGATGTCAAATGACAAATGTCACCATGCTAAATGTCAAAAATGAAAAGTGTCACCATGAAAAATGTCAAAAATGACAAATTTCAAGATGGCAAATATCAAAGATGTCAAATGACAAATGTCACAATGCTAAATGTCAAAAATGAAAAGTGTCACCATGAAAAATGTCAAAAATGACAAATTTCAAGATGGCAAATGTCAAAGATGACAAATGTCACAATGCTAAATGTCAAAAATGAAAAGTGTCACTATGAAAAATGTCAAAAATAACAAATTTAAAGATGGCAAATGTCAAAGATGTCAAATGACAAATGTCACAATGCTAAATGTCAAAAATGAAAAGTGTTAAAAATGACAAATTTCAAGACGGCAAATGTCTAAGATGTCAAATGACAAATGTCACAATGCTAAATGTCAAAAATGAAAAGTGTCACCTTGAAAAATGTCAAAAATGACAAATTTCAAGATGGCAAATGTCAAAGATGTCAAATGACAAATGTCACAATGCTAAATGTCAAAAATGAAAAGTGTCACCATGAAAAATGTCAAAAATGACAAATTTCAAGATGGCAAATGTCAAAGATGTCAAATGACAAATGTCACAATGCTAAATGTCAAAAATGAAAAGTGTCCTTATCAAAAATGTCAATAATGACAAATTTCAAGATGGCAAATGTCAAAGATGTCAAATGACAAATGTTACAATGCTAAATGTCAAAAATGAAAAGTGTCACCATGAAAAATGTCAAAAATGACAAATGTCAAGATGACAAATGTCAAAACTGACAAATGTCACATTGCTAAATGTCAAAAATGAAAAGTGTCACCATAAAAAATGTCAAAAATAACAAATTTCAAGATGGCAAATGTCAAAGATGTCAAATGACAAATGTCACAATGCTAAATGTCAAAAATGTCAAATTTCAAGATGGCAAATGTCAAAGATGTCAAATGACAAATGTCACAATGCTAAATGTCAAAAATGAAAAGTGTCACCATGAAAAATGTCAAAAATGACAAATTTCAAGATGGCAAATGTCAAAACTGACAAATGTCACAATGCTAAATGTCAAAAATGATAAGTGTCACCATGAAAAATGTCAAAAATAACAAATTTCAAGATAGCAAATGTCAAAGATGTCAAATGACAAATGTCACAATGCTAAATGTCAAAAATGACAAATTTCAAGATGGCAAATGTCTAAGATGTCAAATGACAAATGTCACAATGCTAAATGTCAAAAATGAAAAGTGTCACCATGAAAATTGTCAAAAATGACAAATTTAAAGATGGCAAATATCAAAGATGTCAAATGACAAATATTACAATGCTAAATGTCAAAAATGAAAAGTGTCAAAAATGACAAATTTCAAGATGGCAAATGTCTAAGATGTCAAATGACAAATGTCACAATGCTAAATGTCAAAAATGAAAAGTGTCACCGTGAAAAATGTCAAAAATGACAAATTTCAAGATGGCAAATGTCAAAGATGTCAAATGAGAAATGTCACAATGCTAAATGTCAAAAATGAAAAGTGTCACCATGAAAAATGTCAAAAATGACAAATTTCAAGATGGCAAATGTCAAAGATGTCAAATGACAAATGTCACAATGCTAAATGTCAAAAATGAAAAGTGTCCCCATGAAAAATGTCAATAATGACAA
This sequence comes from Altica lythri, assembly GCA_964028335.1. Classification (NCBI taxonomy): domain Eukaryota; kingdom Metazoa; phylum Arthropoda; class Insecta; order Coleoptera; family Chrysomelidae; genus Altica; species Altica lythri. The sequence goes on along the minus strand of OZ034800.1, from coordinate 6,232,227 downwards.
ATTTCAAGATGGCAAATGTCAAAGATGTCAAATGACAAATGTCACAATGCTAAATGTCAAAAATGAAAAGTGTCACCATGAAAAATGTCAAAAATGACAAATTTCATGATGGCAAATGTCAAAGATGTCAAATGACAAATGTCACAATGCTAAATGTCAAAAATGAAAAGTGTCCCCATGAAAAATGTCAATAATGACAAATTTCAAGATGGCAAATGTCAAAGATGTCAAATGACAAATGTCACAATGCTAAATGTCAAAAATGAAAAGTGTCACCATGAAAAATGTCAAAAATGACAAATTTCAAGATGGCAAATGTCAAAGATGTCAAATGACAAATGTCACAATGCTAAATGTCAAAAATGAAAAGTGTCACCATGAAAAATGTCAAAAATGACAAGTTTCAAGATGGCAAATGTCAAAACTGACAAATGTCACAATGCTAAATGTCAAAAATAAAAAGTGTCACCATGAAAAATGTCAAAAATAACAAATTTCAAGATGGCAAATGTCAAAGATGTCAAATGACAAATGTCACAATGCTAAATGTCAAAAATGACAAATTTCAAGATGGCAAATGTCAAAGATGTCAAATGACAAATGTCACAATGCTAAATGTCAAAAATGAAAAGTGTCACCATGAAAAATGTCAAAAATGACAAATTTCAAGATGGCAAATGTCAAAGATGTCAAATGACAAATGTCACAATGCTAAATGTCAAAAATGAAAAGTGTCACCATGAAAAATGTGAAAAATGACAAATTTCAAGATGGCAAATGTCAAAGATGTCAAATGACAAATGTCACCATGCTAAATGTCAAAAATGAAAAGTGTCACCATGAAAAATGTCAAAAATGACAAATTTCAAGATGGCAAATATCAAAGATGTCAAATGACAAATGTCACAATGCTAAATGTCAAAAATGAAAAGTGTCACCATGAAAAATGTCAAAAATGACAAATTTCAAGATGGCAAATGTCAAAGATGACAAATGTCACAATGCTAAATGTCAAAAATGAAAAGTGTCACCATGAAAAATGTCAAAAATAACAAATTTAAAGATGGCAAATGTCAAAGATGTCAAATGACAAATGTCACAATGCTAAATGTCAAAAATGAAAAGTGTTAAAAATGACAAATTTCAAGACGGCAAATGTCTAAGATGTCAAATGACAAATGTCACAATGCTAAATGTCAAAAATGAAAAGTGTCACCTTGAAAAATGTCAAAAATGACAAATTTCAAGATGGCAAATGTCAAAGATGTCAAATGACAAATGTCACAATGCTAAATGTCAAAAATGAAAAGTGTCACCATGAAAAATGTCAAAAATGACAAATTTCAAGATGGCAAATGTCAAAGATGTCAAATGACAAATGTCACAATGCTAAATGTCAAAAATGAAAAGTGTCCCCATCAAAAATGTCAATAATGACAAATTTCAAGATGGCAAATGTCAAAGATGTCAAATGACAAATGTCACAATGCTAAATGTCAAAAATGAAAAGTGTCACCATGAAAAATGTCAAAAATGACAAATTTCAAGATGGCAAATGTCAAAACTGACAAATGTCACATTGCTAAATGTCAAAAATGAAAAGTGTCACCATAAAAAATGTCAAAAATAACAAATTTCAAGATGGCAAATGTCAAAGATGTCAAATGACAAATGTCACAATGCTAAATGTCAAAAATGACAAATTTCAAGATGGCAAATGTCAAAGATGTCAAATGACAAATGTCACAATGCTAAATGTCAAAAATGAAAAGTGTCACCATGAAAAATGTCAAAAATGACAAATTTCAAGATGGCAAATGTCAAAACTGACAAATGTCACAATGCTAAATGTCAAAAATGATAAGTGTCACCATGAAAAATGTCAAAAATAACAAATTTCAAGATGGCAAATGTCAAAGATGTCAAATGACAAATGTCACAATGCTAAATGTCAAAAATGACAAATTTCAAGATGGCAAATGTCTAAGATGTCAAATGACAAATGTCACAATGCTAAATGTCAAAAATGAAAAGTGTCACCATGAAAAATGTCAAAAATGACAAATTTCAGGATGGCAAATGTCCAAGATGTCAAATGACAAATGTCACAATGCTAAATGTCAAAAATGAAAAGTGTTACCATGAAAAATGTTAATAATGACAAATTTAAAGATGGCAAATATCAAAGATGTCAAATGACAAATGTCACAATGCTAAATGTCAAAAATGAAAAGTGTTAAAAATGACAAATTTCAAGATGGCAAATGTCTAAGATGTCAAATGACAAATGTCACAATGCTAAATGTCAAAAATGAAAAGTGTCACCGTGAAAAATGTCAAAAATGATAAATTTCAAGATGGCAAATGTCAAAGATGTCAAATGACAAATGTCACAATGCTAAATGTCAAAAATGAAAAGTGTCACCATGAAAAATGTCAAAAATGACAAATTTCAAGATGGCAAATGTCAAAGATGTCAAATGACAAATGTCACAATGCTAAATGTCAAAAATGAAAAGTGTCCCCATCAAAAATGTCAATAATGACAAATTTCAAGATGGCAAATGTCAAAGATGTCAAATGACAAATGTCACAATGCTAAATGTCAAAAATGAAAAGTGTTACCATGAAAAATGTCAAAAATGACAAATTTCAAGATGGCAAATGTCAAAACTGACAAATGTCACATTGCTAAATGTCAAAAATGAAAAGTGTCACCATAAAAAATGTCAAAAATAACAAATTTCAAGATGGCAAATGTCAAAGATGTCAAATGACAAATGTCACAATGCTAAATGTCAAAAATGACAAATTTCAAGATGGCAAATGTCAAAGATGTCAAATGACAAATGTCACAATGCTAAATGTCAAAAATGAAAAGTGTCACCATGAAAAATGTCAAAAATGACAAATTTCAAGATGGCAAATGTCAAAACTGACAAATGTCACAATGCTAAATGTCAAAAATGATAAGTGTCACCATAAAAAATGTCAAAAATAACAAATTTAAAGATGGCAAATGTCAAAGATGTCAAATGACAAATGTCACAATGCTAAATGTCAAAAATGAAAAGTGTTAAAAATGACAAATTTCAAGATGGCAAATGTCTAAGATGTCAAATGACAAATGTCACAATGCTAAATGTCAAAAATGAAAAGTGTCACCGTGAAAAATGTCAAAAATGACAAATTTCAAGATGGCAAATGTCAAAGATGTCAAATGACAAATGTCACAATGCTAAATGTCAAAAATGAAAAGTGTCACCATGAAAAATGTCAAAAATGACAAATTTCAAGATGGCAAATGTCAAAGATGTCAAATGACAAATGTCACAATGCTAAATGTCAAAAATGAAAAGTGTCCCCATCAAAAATGTCAATAATGACAAATTTCAAGATGGCAAATGTCAAAGATGTCAAATGACAAATGTCACAATGCTAAATGTCAAAAATGAAAAGTGTCACCATGAAAAATGTCAAAAATGACAAATTTCAAGATGGCAAATGTCAAAACTGACAAATGTCACATTGCTAAATGTCAAAAATGAAAAGTGTCACCATAAAAAATGTCAAAAATAACAAATTTCAAGATGGCAAATGTCAAAGATGTCAAATGACAAATGTCACAATGCTAAATGTCAAAAATGACAAATTTCAAGATGGCAAATGTCAAAGATGTCAAATGACAAATGTCACAATGCTAAATGTCAAAAATGAAAAGTGTCACCATGAAAAATGTCAAAAATGACAAATTTCAAGATGGCAAATGTCAAAACTGACAAATGTCACAATGCTAAATGTCAAAAATGATAAGTGTCACCATGAAAAATGTCAAAAATAACAAATTTCAAGATGGCAAATGTCAAAGATGTCAAATGACAAATGTCACAATGCTAAATGTCAAAAATGACAAATTTCAAGATGGCAAATGTCTAAGATGTCAAATGACAAATGTCACAATGCTAAATGTCAAAAATGAAAAGTGTCACCATGAAAAATGTCAAAAATGACAAATTTCAAGATGGCAAATGTCCAAGATGTCAAATGACAAATTTCACAATGCTAAATGTCAAAAATGAAAAGTGTCACCATGAAAAATGTCAAAAATGACAAATTTAAAGATGGCAAATATCAAAGATGTCAAATGACAAATGTCACAATGCTAAATGTCAAAAATGAAAAGTGTCAAAAATGACAAATTTCAAGATGGCAAATGTCTAAGATGTCAAATGACAAATGTCACAATGCTAAATGTCAAAAATGAAAAGTGTCACCGTGAATAATGTCAAAAATGACAAATTTCAAGATGGCAAATGTCAAAGATGTCAAATGAGAAATGTCACAATGCTAAATGTCAAAAATGAAAAGTGTCACCATGAAAAATGTCAAAAATGACAAATTTCAAGATGGCAAATGTCAAAGATGTCAAATGACAAATGTCACAATGCTAAATGTCAAAAATGAAAAGTGTCCCCATGAAAAATGTCAATAATGACAAATTTCAAGATGGCAAATGTCAAAGATGTCAAATGACAAATGTCACAATGCTAAATGTCAAAAATGAAAAGTGTCACCATGAAAAATGTCAAAAATGACAAATTTCAAGATGGCAAATGTCAAAGATGTCAAATGACAAATGTCACAATGCTAAATGTCAAAAATGAAAAGTGTCACCATGAAAAATGTCAAAAATGACAAATTTCAAGATGGCAAATGTCAAAGATGTCAAATGACAAATGTCACAATGCTAAATGTCAAAAATGAAAAGTGTCACCATGAAAAATGTCAAAAATGACAAATTTCAAGATGGCAAATGTCAAAACTGACAAATGTCACAATGCTAAATGTCAAAAATGATAAGTGTCACCATGAAAAATGTCAAAAATAACAAATTTCAAGATGGCAAATGTCAAAGATGTCAAATGACAAATGTCACAATGCTAAATGTCAAAAATGACAAATTTCAAGATGGCAAATGTCTAAGATGTCAAATGACAAATGTCACAATGCTAAATGTCAAAAATGAAAAGTGTCACCATGACAAATGTCAAAAATGACAAATTTCAAGATGGCAAATGTCCAAGATGTCAAATGACAAATTTCACAATGCTAAATGTCAAAAATGAAAAGTGTCACCATGAAAAATGTCAAAAATGACAAATTTAAAGATGGCAAATATCAAAGATGTCAAATGACAAATGTCACAATGCTAAATGTCAAAAATGAAAAGTGTCAAAAATGACAAATTTCAAGATGGCAAATGTCTAAGATGTCAAATGACAAATGTCACAATGCTAAATGTCAAAAATGAAAAGTGTCACCGTGAATAATGTCAAAAATGACAAATTTCAAGATGGCAAATGTCAAAGATGTCAAATGAGAAATGTCACAATGCTAAATGTCAAAAATGAAAAGTGTCACCATGAAAATTGTCAAAAATTACAAATTTCAAGATGGCAAATGTCAAAGATGTCAAATGACAAATGTCACAATGCTAAATGTCAAAAATGAAAAGTGTCCCCATGAAAAATGTCACTAATGACAAATTTCAAGATGGCAAATGTCAAAGATGTCAAATGACAAATGTCACAATGCTAAATGTCAAAAATGAAAAGTGTCACCATGAAAAATGTCAAAAATGACAAATTTCAAGATGGCAAATGTCAAAGATGTCAAATGACAAATGTCACAATGCTAAATGTCAAAAATGAAAAGTGTCACCATGAAAAATGTCAAAAATGACAAGTTTCAAAATGGCAAATGTCAAAACTGACAAATGTCACAATGCTAAATGTCAAAAATGAAAAGTGTCACCATGAAAAATGTCAAAAATAACAAATTTCAAGATGGCAAATGTCAAAGATGTCAAATGACAAATGTCACAATGCTAAATGTCAAAAATGACAAATTTCAAGATGGCAAATGTCAAAGATGTCAAATGACAAATGTCACAATGCTAAATGTCAAAAATGAAAAGTGTCACCATGAAAAATGTCAGAAATGACAAATTTCAAGATGGCAAATGTCAAAGATGTCAAATGACAAATGTCACAATGCTAAATGTCAAAAATGAAAAGTGTCACCATGAAAAATGTCAAAAATGACAAATTTCAAGATGGCAAATGTCAAAGATGTCAAATGACAAATGTCACCATGCTAAATGTCAAAAATGAAAAGTGTCACCATGAAAAATGTCAAAAATGACAAATTTCAAGATGGCAAATATCAAAGATGTCAAATGACAAATGTCACAATGCTAAATGTCAAAAATGAAAAGTGTCACCATGAAAAATGTCAAAAATGACAAATTTCAAGATGGCAAATGTCAAAGATGACAAATGTCACAATGCTAAATGTCAAAAATGAAAAGTGTCACCATGAAAAATGTCAAAAATAACAAATTTAAAGATGGCAAATGTCAAAGATGTCAAATGACAAATGTCACAATGCTAAATGTCAAAAATGAAAAGTGTCACCGTGAAAAATGTCAAAAATGACAAATTTCAAGATGGCAAATGTCAAAGATGTCAAATGACAAATGTCACAATGCTAAATGTCAAAAATGAAAAGTGTCACCATGAAAAATGTCAAAAATGACAAATTTCAAGATGGCAAATGTCAAAGATGTCAAATGACAAATGTCACAATGCTAAATGTCAAAAATGAAAAGTGTCCCCATCAAAAATGTCAATAATGACAAATTTCAAGATGGCAAATGTCAAAGATGTCAAATGACAAATGTCACAATGCTAAATGTCAAAAATGAAAAGTGTCACCATGAAAAATGTCAAAAATGACAAATTTCAAGATGGCAAATGTCAAAACTGACAAATGTCACATTGCTAAATGTCAAAAATGAAAAGTGTCACCATAAAAAATGTCAAAAATAACAAATTTCAAGATGGCAAATGTCAAAGCTGTCAAATGACAAATGTCACAATGCTAAATGTCAAAAATGACAAATTTCAAGATGGCAAATGTCAAAGATGTCAAATGACAAATGTCACAATGCTAAATGTCAAAAATGAAAAGTGTCACCATAAAAAATGTCAAAAATGACAAATTTCAAGATGGCAAATGTCAAAACTGACAAATGTCACAATGCTAAATGTCAAAAATGATAAGTGTCACCATGAAAAATGTCAAAAATAACAAATTTCAAGATGGCAAATGTCAAAGATGTCAAATGACAAATGTCACAATGCTAAATGTCAAAAATGACAAATTTCAAGATGGCAAATGTCTAAGATGTCAAATGACAAATGTCACAATGCTAAAGGTCAAAAATGAAAAGTGTCACCATGAAAAATGTCAAAAATGACAAATTTCAAGATGGCAAATGTCCAAGATGTCAAATGACAAATTTCACAATGCTAAATGTCAAAAATGAAAAGTGTCACCATGAAAAATGTCAAAAATGACAAATTTAAAGATGGCAAATATCAAAGATGTCAAATGACAAATGTCACAATGCTAAATGTCAAAAATGAAAAGTGTCAAAAATGACAAATTTCAAGATGGCAAATGTCTAAGATGTCAAATGACAAATGTCACAATGCTAAATGTCAAAAATGAAAAGTGTCACCGTGAAAAATGTCAAAAATGACAAATTTCAAGATGGCAAATGTCAAAGATGTCAAATGAGAAATGTCACAATGCTAAATGTCAAAAATGAAAAGTGTCACCATGAAATATGTCAAAAATGACAAATTTCAAGATGGCAAATGTCAAAGATGTCAAATGACAAATGTCACAATGCTAAATGTCAAAAATGAAAAGTGTCCCCATGAAAAATGTCAATAATGACAAATTTCAAGATGGCAAATGTCAAAGATGTCAAATGACAAATGTCACAATGCTAAATGTCAAAAATGAAAAGTGTCACCATGAAAAATGTCAAAAATGACAAATTTCAAGATGGCAAATGTCAAAGATGTCAAATGACAAATGTCACAATGCTAAATGTCAAAAATGAAAAGTGTCACCATGAAAAATGTCAAAAATGACAAGTTTCAAGATGGCAAATGTCAAAACTGACAAATGTCACAATGCTAAATGTCAAAAATGAAAAGTGTCACCATGAAAAATGTCAAAAATAACAAATTTCAAGATGGCAAATGTCAAAGATGTCAAATGACAAATGTCACAATGCTAAATGTCAAAAATGACAAATTTCAAGATGGCAAATGTCAAAGATGTCAAATGACAAATGTCACAATGCTAAATGTCAAAAATAAAAAGTGTCACCATGAAAAATGTCAAAAATGACAAATTTCAAGATGGCAAATGTCAAAGATGTCAAATGACAAATGTCACAATGCTAAATGTCAAAAATGAAAAGTGTCACCATGAAAAATGTCAAAAATGACAAATTTCAAGATGGCAAATGTCAAAGATGTCAAATGACAAATGTCACCATGCTAAATGTCAAAAATGAAAAGTGTCACCATGAAAAATGTCAAAAATGACAAATTTCAAGATGGCAAATATCAAAGATGTCAAATGACAAATGTCACAATGCTAAACGTCAAAAATGACAAATTTCAAGATGGCAAATGTCTAAGATGTCAAATGACAAATGTCACAATGCTAAATGTCAAAAATGAAAAGTGTTACCATGAAAAATGTCAAAAATGACAAATTTCAAGATGGCAAATGTCAAAGATGTCAAATGACAAATGTCACAATGCTAAATGTCAAAAATGAAAAGTGTCACCATGAAAAATGTCAAAAATGACAAATTTCAAGATGGCAAATGTCAAAGATGTCAAATGACAAATGTCACAATGCTAAATGTCAAAAATGAAAAGTGTCACCATGAAAAATGTCAAAAATGGCAAATTTCAAGATGGCAAATGTCAAAGATGTCAAATGACAAATGTCACAATGCTAAATGTCAAAAATGAAAAGTGTCCCCATGAAAAATGTCAATAATGACAAATTTCAAGATGGCAAATGTCAAAGATGTCAAATGACAAATGTCACAATGCTAAATGTCAAAAATGAAAAGTGTCACCATGAAAAATGTCAAAAATGACAAATTTCATGATGGCAAATGTCAAAGATGTCAAATGACAAATGTCACAATGCTAAATGTCAAAAATGAAAAGTGTCCCCATGAAAAATGTCAATAATGACAAATTTCAAGATGGCAAATGTCAAAGATGTCAAATGACAAATGTCACAATGCTAAATGTCAAAAATGAAAAGTGTCACCATGAAAAATGTCAAAAATGACAAATTTCAAGATGGCAAATGTCAAAGATGTCAAATGACAAATGTCACAATGCTAAATGTCAAAAATGAAAAGTGTCACCATGAAAAATGTCAAAAATGACAAGTTTCAAGATGGCAAATGTCAAAACTGACAAATGTCACAATGCTTAATGTCAAAAATAAAAAGTGTCACCATGAAAAATGTCAAAAATAACAAATTTCAAGATGGCAAATGTCAAAGATGTCAAATGACAAATGTCACAATGCTAAATGTCAAAAATGACAAATTTCAAGATGGCAAATGTCAAAGATGTCAAATGACAAATGTCACAATGCTAAATGTCAAAAATGAAAAGTGTCACCATGAAAAATGTCAAAAATGACAAATTTCAAGATGGCAAATGTCAAAGATGTCAAATGACAAATGTCACAATGCTAAATGTCAAAAATGAAAAGTGTCACCATGAAAAATGTGAAAAATGACAAATTTCAAGATGGCAAATGTCAAAGATGTCAAATGACAAATGTCACCATGCTAAATGTCAAAAATGAAAAGTGTCACCATGAAAAATGTCAAAAATGACAAATTTCAAGATGGCAAATATCAAAGATGTCAAATGACAAATGTCACAATGCTAAATGTCAAAAATGAAAAGTGTCACCATGAAAAATGTCAAAAATGACAAATTTCAAGATGGCAAATGTCAAAGATGACAAATGTCACAATGCTAAATGTCAAAAATGAAAAGTGTCACCATGAAAAATGTCAAAAATAACAAATTTAAAGATGGCAAATGTCAAAGATGTCAAATGACAAATGTCACAATGCTAAATGTCAAAAATGAAAAGTGTTAAAAATGACAAATTTCAAGACGGCAAATGTCTAAGATGTCAAATGACAAATGTCACAATGCTAAATGTCAAAAATGAAAAGTGTCACCTTGAAAAATGTCAAAAATGACAAATTTCAAGATGGCAAATGTCAAAGATGTCAAATGACAAATGTCACAATGCTAAATGTCAAAAATGAAAAGTGTCACCATGAAAAATGTCAAAAATGACAAATTTCAAGATGGCAAATGTCAAAGATGTCAAATGACAAATGTCACAATGCTAAATGTCAAAAATGAAAAGTGTCCCCATCAAAAATGTCAATAATGACAAATTTCAAGATGGCAAATGTCAAAGATGTCAAATGACAAATGTCACAATGCTAAATGTCAAAAATGAAAAGTGTCACCATGAAAAATGTCAAAAATGACAAATTTCAAGATGGCAAATGTCAAAACTGACAAATGTCACATTGCTAAATGTCAAAAATGAAAAGTGTCACCATAAAAAATGTCAAAAATAACAAATTTCAAGATGGCAAATGTCAAAGATGTCAAATGACAAATGTCACAATGCTAAATGTCAAAAATGACAAATTTCAAGATGGCAAATGTCAAAGATGTCAAATGACAAATGTCACAATGCTAAATGTCAAAAATGAAAAGTGTCACCATGAAAAATGTCAAAAATGACAAATTTCAAGATGGCAAATGTCAAAACTGACAAATGTCACAATGCTAAATGTCAAAAATGATAAGTGTCACCATGAAAAATGTCAAAAATAACAAATTTCAAGATGGCAAATGTCAAAGATGTCAAATGACAAATGTCACAATGCTAAATGTCAAAAATGACAAATTTCAAGATGGCAAATGTCTAAGATGTCAAATGACAAATGTCACAATGCTAAATGTCAAAAATGAAAAGTGTCACCATGAAAAATGTCAAAAATGACAAATTTCAGGATGGCAAATGTCCAAGATGTCACATGACAAATGTCACAATGCTAAATGTCAAAAATGAAAAGTGTTACCATGAAAAATGTTAATAATGACAAATTTAAAGATGGCAAATATCAAAGATGTCAAATGACAAATGTCACAATGCTAAATGTCAAAAATGAAAAGTGTTAAAAATGACAAATTTCAAGATGGCAAATGTCTAAGATGTCAAATGACAAATGTCACAATGCTAAATGTCAAAAATGAAAAGTGTCACCGTGAAAAATGTCAAAAATGATAAATTTCAAGATGGCAAATGTCAAAGATGTCAAATGACAAATGTCACAATGCTAAATGTCAAAAATGAAAAGTGTCACCATGAAAAATGTCAAAAATGACAAATTTCAAGATGGCAAATGTCAAAGATGTCAAATGACAAATGTCACAATGCTAAATGTCAAAAATGAAAAGTGTCCCCATCAAAAATGTCAATAATGACAAATTTCAAGATGGCAAATGTCAAAGATGTCAAATGACAAATGTCACAATGCTAAATGTCAAAAATGAAAAGTGTTAAAAATGACAAATTTCAAGATGGCAAATGTCTAAGATGTCAAATGACAAATGTCACAATGCTAAATGTCAAAAATGAAAAGTGTCACCGTGAAAAATGTCAAAAATGACAAATTTCAAGATGGCAAATGTCAAAGATGTCAAATGACAAATGTCACAATGCTAAATGTCAAAAATGAAAAGTGTCACCATGAAAAATGTCAAAAATGACAAATTTCAAGATGGCAAATGTCAAAGATGTCAAATGACAAATGTCACAATGCTAAATGTCAAAAATGAAAAGTGTCCCCATCAAAAATGTCAATAATGACAAATTTCAAGATGGCAAATGTCAAAGATGTCAAATGACAAATGTCACAATGCTAAATGTCAAAAATGAAAAGTGTCACCATGAAAAATGTCAAAAATGACAAATTTCAAGATGGCAAATGTCAAAACTGACAAATGTCACATTGCTAAATGTCAAAAATGAAAAGTGTCACCATAAAAAATGTCAAAAATAACAAATTTCAAGATGGCAAATGTCAAAGATGTCAAATGACAAATGTCACAATGCTAAATGTCAAAAATGACAAATTTCAAGATGGCAAATGTCAAAGATGTCAAATGACAAATGTCACAATGCTAAATGTCAAAAATGAAAAGTGTCACCATGAAAAATGTCAAAAATGACAAATTTCAAGATGGCAAATGTCAAAACTGACAAATGTCACAATGCTAAATGTCAAAAATGATAAGTGTCACCATGAAAAATGTCAAAAATAACAAATTTCAAGATGGCAAATGTCAAAGATGTCAAATGACAAATGTCACAATGCTAAATGTCAAAAATGACAAATTTCAAGATGGCAAATGTCTAAGATGTCAAATGACAAATGTCACAATGCTAAATGTCAAAAATGAAAAGTGTCACCATGAAAAATGTCAAAAATGACAAATTTCAAGATGGCAAATGTCCAAGATGTCAAATGACAAATTTCACAATGCTAAATGTCAAAAATGAAAAGTGTCACCATGAAAAATGTCAAAAATGACAAATTTAAAGATGGCAAATATCAAAGATGTCAAATGACAAATGTCACAATGCTAAATGTCAAAAATGAAAAGTGTCAAAAATGACAAATTTCAAGATGGCAAATGTCTAAGATGTCAAATGACAAATGTCACAATGCTAAATGTCAAAAATGAAAAGTGTCACCGTGAATAATGTCAAAAATGACAAATTTCAAGATGGCAAATGTCAAAGATGTCAAATGAGAAATGTCACAATGCTAAATGTCAAAAATGAAAAGTGTCACCATGAAAAATGTTAAAAATGACAAATTTCAAGATGGCAAATGTCAAAGATGTCAAATGACAAATGTCACAATGCTAAATGTCAAAAATGAAAAGTGTCCCCATGAAAAATGTCAATAATGACAAATTTCAAGATGGCAAATGTCAAAGATGTCAAATGACAAATGTCACAATGCTAAATGTCAAAAATGAAAAGTGTCACCATGAAAAATGTCAAAAATGACAAATTTCAAGATGGCAAATGTCAAAGATGTCAAATGACAAATGTCACAATGCTAAATGTCAAAAATGAAAAGTGTCACCATGAAAAATGTCAAAAATGACAAATTTCAAGATGGCAAATGTCAAAGATGTCAAATGACAAATGTCACAATGCTAAATGTCAAAAATGAAAAGTGTCACCATGAAAAATGTCAAAAATGACAAATTTCAAGATGGCAAATGTCAAAACTGACAAATGTCACAATGCTAAATGTCAAAAATGATAAGTGTCACCATGAAAAATGTCAAAAATAACAAATTTCAAGATGGCAAATGTCAAAGATGTCAAATGACAAATGTCACAATGCTAAATGTCAAAAATGACAAATTTCAAGATGGCAAATGTCTAAGATGTCAAATGACAAATGTCACAATGCTAAATGTCAAAAATGAAAAGTGTCACCATGACAAATGTCAAAAATGACAAATTTCAAGATGGCAAATGTCCAAGATGTCAAATGACAAATTTCACAATGCTAAATGTCAAAAATGAAAAGTGTCACCATGAAAAATGTCAAAAATGACAAATTTAAAGATGGCAAATATCAAAGATGTCAAATGACAAATGTCACAATGCTAAATGTCAAAAATGAAAAGTGTCAAAAATGACAAATTTCAAGATGGCAAATGTCTAAGATGTCAAATGACAAATGTCACAATGCTAAATGTCAAAAATGAAAAGTGTCACCGTGAATAATGTCAAAAATGACAAATTTCAAGATGGCAAATGTCAAAGATGTCAAATGAGAAATGTCACAATGCTAAATGTCAAAAATGAAAAGTGTCACCATGAAAATTGTCAAAAATTACAAATTTCAAGATGGCAAATGTCAAAGATGTCAAATGACAAATGTCACAATGCTAAATGTCAAAAATGAAAAGTGTCCCCATGAAAAATGTCAATAATGACAAATTTCAAGATGGCAAATGTCAAAGATGTCAAATGACAAATGTCACAATGCTAAATGTCAAAAATGAAAAGTGTCACCATGAAAAATGTCAAAAATGACAAATTTCAAGATGGCAAATGTCAAAGATGTCAAATGACAAATGTCACAATGCTAAATGTCAAAAATGAAAAGTGTCACCATGAAAAATGTCAAAAATGACAAGTTTCAAAATGGCAAATGTCAAAACTGACAAATGTCACAATGCTAAATGTCAAAAATGAAAAGTGTCACCATGAAAAATGTCAAAAATAACAAATTTCAAGATGGCAAATGTCAAAGATGTCAAATGACAAATGTCACAATGCTAAATGTCAAAAATGACAAATTTCAAGATGGCAAATGTCAAAGATGTCAAATGACAAATGTCACAATGCTAAATGTCAAAAATGAAAAGTGTCACCATGAAAAATGTCAGAAATGACAAATTTCAAGATGGCAAATGTCAAAGATGTCAAATGACAAATGTCACAATGCTAAATGTCAAAAATGAAAAGTGTCACCATGAAAAATGTCAAAAATGACAAATTTCAAGATGGCAAATGTCAAAGATGTCAAATGACAAATGTCACCATGCTAAATGTCAAAAATGAAAAGTGTCACCATGAAAAATGTCAAAAATGACAAATTTCAAGATGGCAAATATCAAAGATGTCAAATGACAAATGTCACAATGCTAAATGTCAAAAATGAAAAGTGTCACCATGAAAAATGTCAAAAATGACAAATTTCAAGATGGCAAATGTCAAAGATGACAAATGTCACAATGCTAAATGTCAAAAATGAAAAGTGTCACCATGAAAAATGTCAAAAATAACAAATTTAAAGATGGCAAATGTCAAAGATGTCAAATGACAAATGTCACAATGCTAAATGTCAAAAATGAAAAGTGTCACCGTGAAAAATGTCAAAAATGACAAATTTCAAGATGGCAAATGTCAAAGATGTCAAATGACAAATGTCACAATGCTAAATGTCAAAAATGAAAAGTGTCACCATGAAAAATGTCAAAAATGACAAATTTCAAGATGGCAAATGTCAAAGATGTCAAATGACAAATGTCACAATGCTAAATGTCAAAAATGAAAAGTGTCCCCATCAAAAATGTCAATAATGACAAATTTCAAGATGGCAAATGTCAAAGATGTCAAATGACAAATGTCACAATGCTAAATGTCAAAAATGAAAAGTGTCACCATGAAAAATGTCAAAAATGACAAATTTCAAGATGGCAAATGTCAAAACTGACAAATGTCACATTGCTAAATGTCAAAAATGAAAAGTGTCACCATAAAAAATGTCAAAAATAACAAATTTCAAGATGGCAAATGTCAAAGCTGTCAAATGACAAATGTCACAATGCTAAATGTCAAAAATGACAAATTTCAAGATGGCAAATGTCAAAGATGTCAAATGACAAATGTCACAATGCTAAATGTCAAAAATGAAAAGTGTCACCATAAAAAATGTCAAAAATGACAAATTTCAAGATGGCAAATGTCAAAACTGACAAATGTCACAATGCTAAATGTCAAAAATGATAAGTGTCACCATGAAAAATGTCAAAAATAACAAATTTCAAGATGGCAAATGTCAAAGATGTCAAATGACAAATGTCACAATGCTAAATGTTAAAAATGACAAATTTCAAGATGGCAAATGTCTAAGATGTCAAATGACAAATGTCACAATGCTAAAGGTCAAAAATGAAAAGTGTCACCATGAAAAATGTCAAAAATGACAAATTTCAAGATGGCAAATGTCCAAGATGTCAAATGACAAATTTCACAATGCTAAATGTCAAAAATGAAAAGTGTCACCATGAAAAATGTCAAAAATGACAAATTTAAAGATGGCAAATATCAAAGATGTCAAATGACAAATGTCACAATGCTAAATGTCAAAAATGAAAAGTGTCAAAAATGACAAATTTCAAGATGGCAAATGTCTAAGATGTCAAATGACAAATGTCACAATGCTAAATGTCAAAAATGAAAAGTGTCACCGTGAAAAATGTCAAAAATGACAAATTTCAAGATGGCAAATGTCAAAGATGTCAAATGAGAAATGTCACAATGCTAAATGTCAAAAATGAAAAGTGTCACCATGAAAAATGTCAAAAATGACAAATTTCAAGATGGCAAATGTCAAAGATGTCAAATGACAAATGTCACAATGCTAAATGTCAAAAATGAAAAGTGTCCCCATGAAAAATGTCAATAATGACAAATTTCAAGATGGCAAATGTCAAAGATGTCAAATGACAAATGTCACAATGCTAAATGTCAAAAATGAAAAGTGTCACCATGAAAAATGTCAAAAATGACAAATTTCAAGATGGCAAATGTCAAAGATGTCAAATGACAAATGTCACAATGCTAAATGTCAAAAATGAAAAGTGTCACCATGAAAAATGTCAAAAATGACAAGTTTCAAGATGGCAAATGTCAAAACTGACAAATGTCACAATGCTAAATGTCAAAAATGAAAAGTGTCACCATGAAAAATGTCAAAAATAACAAATTTCAAGATGGCAAATGTCAAAGATGTCAAATGACAAATGTCACAATGCTAAATGTCAAAAATGACAAATTTCAAGATGGCAAATGTCAAAGATGTCAAATGACAAATGTCACAATGCTAAATGTCAAAAATAAAAAGTGTCACCATGAAAAATGTCAAAAATGACAAATTTCAAGATGGCAAATGTCAAAGATGTCAAATGACAAATGTCACAATGCTAAATGTCAAAAATGAAAAGTGTCACCATGAAAAATGTCAAAAATGACAAATTTCAAGATGGCAAATGTCAAAGATGTCAAATGACAAATGTCACCATGCTAAATGTCAAAAATGAAAAGTGTCACCATGAAAAATGTCAAAAATGACAAATTTCAAGATGGCAAATATCAAAGATGTCAAATGACAAATGTCACAATGCTAAACGTCAAAAATGACAAATTTCAAGATGGCAAATGTCTAAGATGTCAAATGACAAATGTCACAATGCTAAATGTCAAAAATGAAAAGTGTTACCATGAAAAATGTCAAAAATGACAAATTTCAAGATGGCAAATGTCAAAGATGTCAAATGACAAATGTCACAATGCTAAATGTCAAAAATGAAAAGTGTCACCATGAAAAATGTCAAAAATGACAAATTTCAAGATGGCAAATGTCAAAGATGTCAAATGACAAATGTCACAATGCTAAATGTCAAAAATGAAAAGTGTCACCATGAAAAATGTCAAAAATGGCAAATTTCAAGATGGCAAATGTCAAAGATGTCAAATGACAAATGTCACAATGCTAAATGTCAAAAATGAAAAGTGTCACCATGAAAAATGTCAAAAATGACAAATTTCAAGATGGCAAATGTCAAAACTGACAAATGTCACAATGCTAAATGTCAAAAATGATAAGTGTCACCATGAAAAATGTCAAAAATGACAAATTTCAAGATGGCAAATGTCCAAGATGTCAAATGACAAATGTCACAATGCTAAATGTCAAAAATGACAAATTTCAAGATGGCAAATGTCTAAGATGTCAAATGACAAATGTCACAATGCTAAAGGTCAAAAATGAAAAGTGTCACCATGAAAAATGTCAAAAATGACAAATTTCAAGATGGCAAATGTCCAAGATGTCAAATGACAAATTTCACAATGCTAAATGTCAAAAATGAAAAGTGTCACCATGAAAAATGTCAAAAATGACAAATTTAAAGATGGCAAATATCAAAGATGTCAAATGACAAATGTCACAATGCTAAATGTCAAAAATGAAAAGTGTCAAAAATGACAAATTTCAAGATGGCAAATGTCTAAGATGTCAAATGACAAATGTCACAATGCTAAATGTCAAAAATGAAAAGTGTCACCGTGAAAAATGTCAAAAATGACAAATTTCAAGATGGCAAATGTCAAAGATGTCAAATGAGAAATGTCACAATGCTAAATGTCAAAAATGAAAAGTGTCACCATGAAAAATGTCAAAAATGACAAATTTCAAGATGGCAAATGTCAAAGATGTCAAATGACAAATGTCACAATGCTAAATGTCAAAAATGAAAAGTGTCCCCATGAAAAATGTCAATAATGACAAATTTCAAGATGGCAAATGTCAAAGATGTCAAATGACAAATGTCACAATGCTAAATGTCAAAAATGAAATGTGTCACCATGAAAAATGTCAAAAATGACAAATTTCAAGATGGCAAATGTCAAAGATGTCAAATGACAAATGTCACAATGCTAAATGTCAAAAATGAAAAGTGTCACCATGAAAAATGTCAAAAATGACAAGTTTCAAGATGGCAAATGTCAAAACTGACAAATGTCACAATGCTAAATGTCAAAAATGAAAAGTGTCACCATGAAAAATGTCAAAAATAACAAATTTCAAGATGGCAAATGTCAAAGATGTCAAATGACAAATGTCACAATGCTAAATGTCAAAAATGACAAATTTCAAGATGGCAAATGTCAAAGATGTCAAATGACAAATGTCACAATGCTAAATGTCAAAAATAAAAAGTGTCACCATGAAAAATGTCAAAAATGACAAATTTCAAGATGGCAAATGTCAAAGATGTCAAATGACAAATGTCACAATGCTAAATGTCAAAAATGAAAAGTGTCACCATGAAAAATGTCAAAAATGACAAATTTCAAGATGGCAAATGTCAAAGATGTCAAATGACAAATGTCACCATGCTAAATGTCAAAAATGAAAAGTGTCACCATGAAAAATGTCAAAAATGACAAATTTCAAGATGGCAAATGTCAAAGATGTCAAATGACAAATGTCACAATGCTAAATGTCAAAAATGAAAAGTGTCACCATGAAAAATGTCAAAAATGACAAATTTCAAGATGGCAAATGTCAAAGATGTCAAATGACAAATGTCACCATGCTAAATGTCAAAAATGAAAAGTGTCACCATGAAAAATGTCAAAAATGACAAATTTCAAGATGGCAAATATCAAAGATGTCAAATGACAAATGTCACCATGCTAAATGTCAAAAATAAAAAGTGTCACCATGAAAAATGTCAAAAATGACAAATTTCAAGATGGCAAATGTCAAAGATGTCAAATGACAAATGTCACAATGCTAAATGTCAAAAATGAAAAGTGTCACCATGAAAAATGTCAAAAATGACAAATTTCAAGATGGCAAATGTCAAAGATGTCAAATGACAAATGTCACCATGCTAAATGTCAAAAATGAAAAGTGTCACCATGAAAAATGTCAAAAATGACAAATTTCAAGATGGCAAATATCAAAGATGTCAAATGACAAATGTCACAATGCTAAACGTCAAAAATGACAAATTTCAAGATGGCAAATGTCAAAGATGTCAAATGACAAATGTCACAATGCTAAATGTCAAAAATGAAAAGTGTCACCATGAAAAATGTCAAAAATGACAAATTTCAAGATGGCAAATGTCAAAGATGTCAAATGACAAATGTCACAATGCTAAATGTCAAAAATGAAAAGTGTCAAAAATGACAAATTTCAAGATGGCAAATGTCTAAGATGTCAAATGACAAATGTCACAATGCTAAATGTCAAAAATGAAAAGTGTTACCATGAAAAATGTCAAAAATGACAAATTTCAAGATGGCAAATGTCAAAGATGTCAAATGACAAATGTCACAATGCTAAATGTCAAAAATGAAAAGTGTCACCATGAAAAATGTCAAAAATGACAAATTTCAAGATGGCAAATGTCAAAGATGTCAAATGACAAATGTCACAATGCTAAATGTCAAAAATGAAAAGTGTCACCATGAAAAATGTCAAAAATGGCAAATTTCAAGATGGCAAATGTCAAAGATGTCAAATGACAAATGTCACAATGCTAAATGTCAAAAATGAAAAGTGTCACCATGAAAAATGTCAAAAATGACAAATTTCAAGATGGCAAATGTCAAAACTGACAAATGTCACAATGCTAAATGTCAAAAATGATAAGTGTCACCATGAAAAATGTCAAAAATGACAAATTTCAACATGGCAAATGTCCAAGATGTCAAATGACAAATGTCACAATGCTAAATGTCAAAAATGAAAAGTGTCACCATGAAAAATGTCAAAAATGACAAATTTCAAGATGGCAAATAACAGAGATGTCAAATGACAAATGTCACAATGCTAAATGTCAAAAATGAAAAGTGTCAAAAATGACAAATTTCAAGATGGCAAATGTCTAAAATGTCAAATGACAAATGTCACAATGCTAAATGTCAAAAATGAAAAGTGTCACCGTGAAAAATGTCAAAAATGACAAATTTCAAGATGGCAAATGTCAAAGATGTCAAATGACAAATGTCACAATGCTAAATGTCAAAAATGAAAAGTGTCACCATAAAAAATGTCAAAAATGACAAATTTCAAGATGGCAAATGTCAAAGATGTCAAATGACAAATGTCACAATGCTAAATGTCAAAAATGAAAAGTGTCCCCATGAAAAATGTCAATAATGACAAATTTCAAGATGGCAAATGTCAAAGATGTCAAATGACAAATGTCACAATGCTAAATGTCAAAAATGAAAAGTGTCACCATGAAAAATGTCAAAAATAACAAATTTCAAGATGTCAAATGTTAAAGATGTCAAATGACAAATGTCGCAATGCTAAATGTCAAAAATGAAAAGTGTCACCATGAAAAATGTCAAAAATGACAAATTTCAAGATGGCAAATGTCAAAGATGTCAAATGACAAATGTCACAATGCCAAATGTTAAAAATAAAAAGTGTCACCATGAAAAATGTCAAAAATAACAAATTTCAAGATGGCAAATGTCAAAGATGTCAAATGACAAATGTCACAATGCTAAATGTCAAAAATGAAAAGTGTCACCATAAAAAATGTCAAAAATGACAAATTTTAAGATGGCAAATGTCAAAACTGACAAATGTCACAATGCTAAATGTCAAAAATGAAAAGTGTCACCATGAAAAATGTCAAAAATAACAAATTTCAAGATGGCAAATGTCAAAGATGTCAAATGACAAATGTCACAATGCTAAATGTCAAAAATGACAAATTTCAAGATGGCAAATGTCAAAGATGTCAAATGACAAATGTCACAATGCTAAATGTCAAAAATGAAAAGTGTCACCATGAAAAATGTCAAAAATGACAAATTTTAAGATGGCAAACGTCAAAGATGTCAAATGACAAATGTCATAATGCTAAATGTCAAAAATGAAAAGTGTCACCATGAAAAATGTCAAAAATGACAAATTTCAAGATGGCAAATGTCAAAGATGTCAAATGACAAATGTCACAATGCTAAATGTCAAAAATGAAAAGTGTCACCATGAAAAATGTCAAAAATGACAAATTTTAAGATGGCAAATATCAAAGATGTCAAATGACAAATGTCACAATGCTAAATGTCAAAAATGACAAATTTCAAGATGGCAAATGTCAAAGATGTCAAATGACAAATGTCACAATGCTAAATGTCAAAAATGAAAAGTGTCACCATGAAAAATGTCAAAAATGACAAATTTCAAGATGGCAAATGTCAAAGATGTCAAATGACAAATGTCACAATGCTAAATGTCAAAAATGAAAAGTGTCAAAAATGACAAATTTCAAGATGGCAAATGTCTAAGATGTCAAATGACAAATGTCACAATGCTAAATGTCAAAAATGAAAAGTGTCACCATGAAAAATGTCAAAAATGACAAATTTCAAGATGGCAAATGTCAAAGATGTCAAATGACAAATGTCACAATGCTAAATGTCAAAAATGAAAAGTGTCACCATGCAAAATGTCAAAAATGACAAATTTCAAGATGGCAAATGTCAAAGATGTCAAATGACAAATGTCACAATGCTAAATGTCAAAAATGAAAAGTGTCGCGATGAAAAATGTCAAAAATGACAAATTTCAAGATGGCAAATGTCAAAGATGTCAAATGACAAATGTCACAATGCTAAATGTCAAAAATGAAAAGTCTCACCATGAAAAATGTCAAAAATGACAAATTTCAAGATGGCAAATGTCAAAACTGACAAATGTCACAATGCTAAATGTCAAAAATAATAAGTGTTACCATAAAAAATGTCAAAAATGACAAATTTTAAGATGGCAAATGTCCAAGATGTCAAATGACAAATGTCACAATGCTAAATGTCAAAAATGAAAAGTGTCACCATGAAAAATGTCAAAAATGACAAATTTCAAGATGGCAAATGTCAAAGATGTCAAATGACAAATGTCACAATGCTAAATGTCAAAAATGACAAATTTCAAGATGGCAAATGTCTAAGATGTCAAATGACAAATGTCACAATGCTAAATGTCAAAAATGAAAAGTGTCAAAAATAACAAATTTCAAGATGGCAAATGTCCAAGATGTCAAATGACAAATGTCACAATGCTAAATGTCAAAAATGAAAAGTGTCACCATGAAAAATGTCAAAAATGACAAATTTCAAGATGGCAAATGTCAAAGATGTCAAATGACAAATGTCACAATGCTAAATGTCAAAAATAAAAAGTGTCAAAAATGACAAATTTCAAGATGGCAAATGTCTAAGATGTCAAATGACAAATGTCACAATGCTAAATGTCAAAAATGAAAAATGTCACCATGAAAAATGTCAAAAATAACAAATTTCAAGATGGCAAATGTCAAAGATGTCAAATGACAAATGTCACAATGCTAAATGTCAAAAATGACAAATTTCAAAATGGCAAATGTCAAAGATGTCAAATGACAAATGTCACAATGCTAAATGTCAAAAATGAAAAGTGTCACCATGAAAAATGTCAAAAATGACAAATTTTAAGATTGCAAATGTCCAAGATGTCAAATGACAAATGTCACAATGCTAAATGTCAAAAATGAAAAGTGTCACCATAAAAAATGTCAAAAATGACAAATTTTAAGATAGCAAATGTCAAAACTGACAAATGTCACCATGCTAAATGTCAAAAATGAAAAGTGTCACCATGAAAAATGTTAAAAATGACAAATTTCAAGACGGCAAATATAAAAGATGTCAAATGACAAATGTCACAATGCTTAATGTCAAAAATGACAAATTTCAAGATGGCAAATGTCAAAGATGTCAAATGACAAATGTCACAATGCTAAATGTCAAAAATGAAAAGTGTCACCATGAAAAATGTCAAGAATGACAAATTTCAAGATGGCAAATGTCAAAGATGTCAAATGACAAATGTCACAATGCTAAATGTCAAAAATAAAAAGTGTCACCATAAAAAATGTCAAAAATGACAAATTTCAAGATGGCAAATGTCAAAGAAGTCAAATGACAAATGTCACAATGCTAAATGTCAAAAATGAAAGTGTCACCCTGAAAAATGTCAAAAATGACAAATTTCAAGATGGCAAATTTCTAAACTGACAAATGTCACAATGCTAAATGTCAAAAATGATAAGTGTTACCATGAAAAATGTCAAAAATGACAAATTTTAAGATTGCAAATGTCCAAGATGTCAAATGACAAATGTCACAATGCTAAAAGTCAAAAATGAAAAGTGTCACCATGAAAAATGTCAAAAATGACAAATTTCAAGATGGCAAATGTCAAAGATGTCAAATGACAAATGTCACAATGCTAAATGTCAAAAATGAAAAGTGTCAAAAATGACAAATTTCAAGATGGCAAATGTCAAAGATGTCAAATGACAAATGTCACAATGCTAAATGTCAAAAATGAAAAGTGTCCCCATGAAAAATGTCAATAATGACAAATTTCAAGATGGCAAATGTCAAAGATGTTAAATGACAAATGTCACAATGCTAAATGTCAAAAATGAAAAGTGTCACCATGAAAAATGTCAAAAATAACAAATTTCAAGATGTCAAATGTCAAAGATGTCAAATGACAAATGTCGCAATGCTAAATGTCAAAAATGAAAAGTGTCACCATGAAAAATGTTAAAAATGACAAATTTCAAGATAGCAAATGTCAAAGATGTCAAATGACAAATGTCACAATGCTAAATGTTAAAAATAAAAAGTGTCACCATGAAAAATGTCAAAAATAACAAATTTCAAGATGGCAAATGTCAAAGATGTCAAATGACAAATGTCACAATGCTAAATGTCAAAAATGAAAAGTGTCACCATAAAAAATGTCAAAAATGACAAATTTTAAGATGGCAAATGTCAAAACTGACAAATGTCACAATGCTAAATGTCAAAAATGAAAAGTGTCACCATGAAAAATGTCAAAAATAACAAATTTCAAGATGGCAAATGTCAAAGATGTCAAATGACAAATGTCACAATGCTAAATGTCAAAAATGACAAATTTCAAGATGGCAAATGTCAAAGATGTCAAATGACAAATGTCACAATGCTAAATGTCAAAAATGAAAAGTGTCACCATGAAAAATGTCAAAAATGACAAATTTTAAGATGGCAAACGTCAAAGATGTCAAATGACAAATGTCATAATGCTAAATGTCAAAAATGAAAAGTGTCACCATGAAAAATGTCAAAAATGACAAATTTCAAGATGGCAAATGTCAAAGATGTCAAATGACAAATGTCACAATGCTAAATGTCAAAAATGAAAAGTGTCACCATGAAAAATGTCAAAAATGACAAATTTCAAGATGGCAAATATCAAAGATGTCAAATGACAAATGTCACAATGCTAAATGTCAAAAATGACAAATTTCAAGATGGCAAATGTCAAAGATGTCAAATGACAAATGTCACAATGCTAAATGTCAAAAATGAAAAGTGTCACCATGAAAAATGTCAAAAATGACAAATTTCAAGATGGCAAATGTCAAAGATGTCAAATGACAAATGTCACAATGCTAAATGTCAAAAATGAAAAGTGTCAAAAATGACAAATTTCAAGATGGCAAATGTCTAAGATGTCAAATGACAAATGTCACAATGCTAAATGTCAAAAATGAAAAGTGTCACCATGAAAAATGTCAAAAATGACAAATTTCAAGATGGCAAATGTCAAAGATGTCAAATGACAAATGTCACAATGCTAAATGTCAAAAATGAAAAGTGTCACCATGAAAAATGTCAAAAATGACAAATTTCAAGATGGCAAATGTCAAAGATGTCAAAAGACAAATGTCACAATGCTAAATGTCAAAAATGAAAAGTGTCGCGATGAAAAATGTCAAAAATGACAAATTTCAAGATGGCAAATGTCAAAGATGTCAAATGACAAATGTCACAATGCTAAATGTCAAAAATGAAAAGTGTCACCATGAAAAATGTCAAAAATGACAAATTTCAAGATGGCAAATGTCAAAACTGACAAATGTCACAATGCTAAATGTCAAAAATAATAAGTGTTACCATAAAAAATGTCAAAAATGACAAATTTTAAGATGGCAAATGTCCAAGATGTCAAATGACAAATGTCACAATGCTAAATGTCAAAAATGAAAAGTGTCACCATGAAAAATGTCAAAAATGACAAATTTCAAGATGGCAAATGTCAAAGATGTCAAATGACAAATGTCACAATGCTAAATGTCAAAAATGAAAAGTGTCAAAAATGACAAATTTCAAGATGGCAAATGTCTAAGATGTCAAATAACAAATGTCACAATGCTAAATGTCAAAAATGAAAAGTGTCAAAAATGACAAATTTCAAGATGGCAAATGTCCAAGATGTCAAATGACAAATGTCACAATGCTAACTGTCAAAAATGAAAAGTGTCACCATAAAAAATGTCAAAAATGACAAATTTCAAGATGGCAAATGTCAAAGATGTCAAATGACAAATGTCACAATGCTAAATGTCAAAAATAAAAAGTGTCAAAAATGACAAATTTCAAGATGGCAAATGTCTAAGATGTCAAATGACAAATGTCACCATAAAAAATGTCAAAAATGACAAATTTCAAGATGGCAAATGTCAAAGAAGTCAAATGACAAATGTCACAATGCTAAATGTCAAAAATGATAAGTGTTACCATAAAAAATGTCAAAAATGACAAATTTTAAGATTGCAAATGTCCAAGATGTCAAATGACAAATGTCACAATGCTAAAAGTCAAAAATGAAAAGTGTCACCATGAAAAATGTCAAAAATGACAAATTTCAAGATGGCAAATGTCAAAGATGTCAAATGACAAATGTCACAATGCTAAATGTCAAAAATGAAAAGTGTCAAAAATGACAAATTTCAAGATTGCAAATGTCAAAGATGTCAAATGACAAATGTCACAATGCTAAATGTCAAAAATGAAAAGTGTCACCCTGAAAAATGTCAAAAATGACAAATTTCAAGATGGCAAATGTCAAAACTGACAAATGTCACAATGCTAAATGTCGAAAATGAAAAGTGTCACCATGAAAAATGTTAAAAATAACAAATTTCAAGATGGCAAATATAAAAGATGTCAAATGACAAATGTCACAATGCTTAATGTCAAAAATGACAAATTTCAAGATGGCAAATGTCAAAGATGTCAAATGACAAATGTCACAATGCTAAATGTCAAAAATGAAAAGTGTCACCATGAAAAATGTCAAAAATGACAAATTTCAAGATGGCAAATGTCAAAGATGTCAAATGACAAATGTCACAATGCTAAATGTCAAAAATGAAAAGTGTCAAAAATGACAAATTTCAAGATGGCAAATGTCTAAGATGTCAAATGACAAATGTCACAATGCTAAATGTCAAAAATGAAAAGTGTCACCATGAAAAATGTCAAAAATGACAAATTTCAAGATGGCAAATGTCAAAGATGTCAAATGACAAATGTCACAATGCTAAATGTCAAAAATGAAAAGTGTCAAAAATGACAAATTTCAAGATGGCAAATGTCTAAGATGTCAAATGACAAATGTCACAATGCTAAATGTCAAAAATGAAAAGTGTCACCATGAAAAATGTCAAAAATGACAAATTTCAAGATGGCAAATGTCAAAGAAGTCAAATGACAAATGTCACAATGCTAAATGTCAAAAATGAAAAGTGTCACCCTGAAAAATGTCAAAAATGACAAATTTAAAGATGGCAAATTTCTAAACTGACAAATGTCACAATGCTAAATGTCAAAAATGATAAGTGTTACCATGAAAAATGTCAAAAATGACAAATTTTAAGATTGCAAATGTCCAAGATGTCAAATGACAAATGTCACAATGCTAAAAGTCAAAAATGAAAAGTGTCACCATGAAAAATGTCAAAAATGACAAATTTCAAGATGGCAAATGTCAAAGATGTCAAATGACAAATGTCACAATGCTAAATGTCAAAAATGAAAAGTGTCAAAAATGACAAATTTCAAGATGGCAAATGTCAAAGATGTCAAATGACAAATGTCACAATGCTAAATGTCAAAAATGAAAAGTGTCACCCTGAAAAATGTCAAAAGTGACAAATTTCAAGATGGCAAATGTCAAAACTGACAAATGTCACAATGCTAAATGTCAAAAATGAAAAGTGTCACCATGAAAAATGTCAAAAATGACAAATTTCAAGATGGCAAATATCAAAGATGTCAAATGACAAATGTCACAATGCTAAATGTTAAAAATGACAAATTTCAAGATGGCAAATATCAAAGATGTCAAATGACAAATGTCACAATGCCAAATGTCAAAAATGAAAAGTGTCACCATGAAAAATGTCAAAAATAACAAATTGCAAGATGGCAAATGTCAAAGATGTCAAATGACAAATGTCACAATGCTAAATGTCAAAAATGAAAAGTGTCACCATGAAAAATGTCAAAAATAACAAATTTCAAGATGGCAAATGTCAAAGATGTCAAATGACAAATGTCACAATGCTAAATTTCAAAAATGAAAAGTGTCAAAAATGACAAGTTTCAAGATGGCAAATGTCAAAGATGTCAAATGACAAATGTCACAATGCTAAATGTCAAAAATGAAAAGTGTCACCATGAAAAATGTCAAAAATAACAAATTTCAAGATGGCAAATGTCAAAGATGTCAAATGACAAATGTCATAATGCTAAATGTCAAAAATGAAAAGTGTCACCATGAAAAATGTCAAAAATAACAAATTTCAAGATGGCAAATGTCAAAGATGTCAAATGACAAATGTCACAATGCTAAATGTCAAAAATGACAAATTTCAAGATGGCAAATGTCAAAGATGTCAAATGACAAATGTCACAATGCTAAATGTCAAAAATAAAAAGTGTCACCATGAAAAATGTCAAAAATGACAAATTTCAAGATGGCAAATGTCAAAACTGACAAATGTAACAATGCTAAATGTCCAAAATGAAAAGTGTCACCATGAAAAATGTCAAAAATAACAAATTTCAAGATGGAAAATGTCAAAGATGTCAAATGACAAATGTCACAATGCTAAATCTCAAAAATGTCAAAGATGTCAAATGACAAATGTCACAATGCTAAATGTCAAAAATGAAAAGTGTCACCATGAAAAATGTCAAAAATGACAAATTTCAAGATGGCAAATGTCAAAGATGTCAAATGACAAATGTCACAATGCTAAATGTCAAAAATGAAAAGTGTCACCATGAAAAATGTCAAAAATGACAAATTTCAAGATGGCAAATGTCAAAGATGTCAAATGACAAATGTCACAATGCTAAATGTCAAAAATGAAAAGTGTCACCATGAAAAATGTCAAAAATGACAAATTTCAAGATGGCAAATGTCAAAACTGACAAATGTCACAATGCTAAATGTCAAAAATGATAAGTGTCACCATGAAAAATGTCAAAAATGACAAATTTCAAGATGGCAAATGTTTCAAGATGTCAAATGACAAATGTCACAATGCTAAATGTCAAAAATGACAAATTTCAAGATGGCAAATGTCAAAGATGTCCAATGACAAATGTCACAATGCTAAATGTCAAAAATGAAGAGTGTCACCATGAAAAATGTCAAAAATGACAAATTTCAAGATGGCAAATGTCAAAGATGTCAAATGACAAATGTCACAATGCTAAATGTCAAAAATGAAAAGTGTCATCATAAAAAATGTCAAAAATGACAAATTTCAAGATGGCAAATATCAAAGATGTCAAATGACAAATGTCACAATGCTAAATGTCAAAAATAAAAAGTGTCACCATGAAAAATGTCAAAAATGACAAATTTCAAGAAGGCAAATGTCAAAACTGACAAATGTCACAATGCTAAATGTCAAAAATGAAAAGTGTCACCATGAAAAATGTCAAAAATGACAAATTTCAAGATGGCAAATGTCAAAGATGTCAAATGACAAATGTCACAATGCTAAATGTCAAAAATGAAAAGTGTCAAAAATGACAAATTTCAAGATGGCAAATGTCTAAGATGTCAAATGACAAATGTCACAATGCTAAATGTCAAAAATGAAAAGTGTCACAATGCTAAATGTCAAAAATGACAAATTTCAAGATGGCAAATGTCAAAACTGACAAATGTCACAATGCTAAATGTCAAAAATGAAAAGTGTCATCATGAAAAATGTCAAAAATAACAAATTTCAAGATGGCAAATGTCAAAGATGTCAAAGGACAAATGTCACAATGCTAAATGACAAATTTCAAGATGGCAAATGTCAAAGATGTCAAATGACAAATGTCACAATGCTAAATGTCAAAAATGAAAAGTGTCACCATGAAAAATGTCAAAAATGACAAATTTCAAGATGGCAAATGTCAAAGATGTCAAATGACAAATGTCACAATGCTAAATGTCAAAAATGAAAAGTGTCACCATGAAAAATGTCAAAAATGACAAATTTCAAGATGGCAAATGTCAAAGATGTCAAATGACAAATGTCACAATGCTAAATGTCAAAAATGAAAAGTGTCGCGATGAAAAATGTCAAAAATGACAAATTTCAAGATGGCAAATGTCAAAGATGTCAAATGACAAATGTCACAATGCTAAATGTCAAAAATGAAAAGTGTCACCCTGAAAAATGTCAAAAATGACAAATTTCAAGATGGCAAATGTCAAAACTGACAAATGTCACAATGCTAAATGTCAAAAATAATAAGTGTTACCATAAAAAATGTCAAAAATGACAAATTTTAAGATGACAAATGTCCAAGATGTCAAATGACAAATGTCACAATGCTAAATGTCAAAAATGAAAAGTGTCACCATGAAAAATGTCAAAAATGACAAATTTCAAGATGGCAAATGTCAAAGATGTCAAATGACAAATGTCACAATGCTAAATGTCAAAAATGAAAAGTGTCAAAAATGACAAATTTCAAGATGGCAAATGTCTAAGATGTCAAATGACAAATGTCACAATGCTAAATGTCAAAAATGAAAAGTGTCAAAAATGACAAATTTCAAGATGGCAAATGTCCAAGATGTCAAATGACAAATGTCACAATGCTAAATGTCAAAAATGAAAAGTGTCACCATGAAAAATGTCAAAAATGACAAATTTCAAGATGGCAAATGTCAAAGATGTCAAATGACAAATGTCACAATGCTAAATGTCAAAAATGAAAAGTGTCAAAATTGACAAATTTCAAGATGGCAAATGTCTAAGATGTCAAATGACAAATGTCACAATGCTAAATGTCAAAAATGAAAAATGTCACCATGAAAAATGTCAAAAATAACAAATTTTAAGATGGCAAATGTCAAAGATGTCAAATGACAAATGTCACAATGCTAAATGTCAAAAATGACAAATTTCAAAATGGCAAATGTCAAAGATGTCAAATAACAAATGTCACAATGCTAAATGTCAAAAATGAAAAGTGTCACCATGAAAAATGTCAAAAATGACAAATTTCAAGATGGCAAATGTCAAAGATGTCAAATGACAAATGTCACAATGCTAAATGTCAAAAATGAAAAGTGTCACCATGAAAAATGTCAAAAATGACAAATTTCAAGATGGCAAATGTCAAAGATGTCAAATGACAAATGTCACAATGCTAAATGTCAAAAATGAAAAGTGTCAAAAATGACAAATTTCAAGATGGCAAATGTCTAAGATGTCAAATGACAAATGTCACAATGCTAAATGTCAAAAATGAAAAATGTCACCATGAAAAATGTCAAAAATAACAAATTTCAAGATGGCAAATGTCAAAGATGTCAAATGACAAATGTCACAATGCTAAATGTCAAAAATGACAAATTTCAAGATGGCAAATGTCAAAGATGTCAAATGACAAATGTCACAATGCTAAATGTCAAAAATGAAAAGTGTCACCATGAAAAATGTCAAAAATGACAAATTTCAAGATGGCAAATGTCAAAGATGTCAAATGACAAATGTCACAATGCTGAATGTCAAAAATGAAAAGTGTCAAAAATGACAAATTTCAAGATGGCAAATGTCTAAGATGTCAAATGACAAATGTCACAATGCTAAATGTCAAAAATGAAAAGTGTCACCATGAAAAATGTCAAAAATGACAAATTTCAAGATGGCAAATGTCAAAGATGTCAAATGACAAATGTCACAATGCTAAATGTCAAAAATAAAAAGTGTCACCATAAAAAATGTCAAAAATGACAAATTTCAAGATGGCAAATGTCAAAGAAGTCAAATGACAAATGTCACAATGCTAAATGTCAAAAATGAAAAGTGTCACCCTGAAAAATGTCAAAAATGACAAATTTCAAGATGGCAAATTTCTAAACTGACAAATGTCACAATGCTAAATGTCAAAAATGATAAGTGTTACCATGAAAAATGTCAAAGATGACAAATTTCAAGATTGCAAATGTCCAAGATGTCAAATGACAAATGTCACAATGCTAAAAGTCAAAAATAAAAAGTGTCACCATGAAAAATGTCAAAAATGACAAATTTCAAGATGGCAAATGTCAAAGATGTCAAATGACAAATGTCACAATGCTAAATGTCAAAAATGAAAAGTGTCAAAAATGACAAATTTCAAGATGGCAAATGTCAAAGATGTCAAATGACAAATGTCACAATGCTAAATGTCAAAAATGAAAAGTGTCACCATGAAAAATGTCAAAAATGACAAATTTCAAGATGGCAAATGTCAAAACTGACAAATGTCACAATGCTAAATGTCAAAAATGAAAAGTGTCACCATAAAAAATGTCAAAAATAACAAATTTCAAGATGGCAAATGTCAAAGATGTCAAATGACAAATGTCACAATGCTTAATGTCAAAAATAAAAAGTGTCACCATGAAAAATGTCAAAAATGACAAATTTCAAGATGGCAAATATCAAAGATGTCAAATGACAAATGTCACAATGCTAAATGTCAAAAATTACAAATTTCAAGATGGCAAATGTCAAAGATGTCAAATGACAAATGTCACAATGCTAAATGTCAAAAATAAAAAGTGTCACCATGAAAAATGTCAAAAATGACAAATTTCAAGATGGCAAATGTCAAAACTGACAAATGTAACAATGCTAAATGTCAAAAATGAAAAGTGTCACCATGAAAAACGTCAAAAATAACACATTTCAAGATGGAAAATGTCAAAGATGTCAAATGACAAATGTCACAATGCTAAATGTCAAAAATGAAAAGTGTCACCATGAAAAATGTCAAAAATGACAAATTTCAAGATGGCAAATATCAAAGATGTCAAATGACAAATGTCACAATGCTAAATGTCAAAAATAACAAATTTCAAGATGGCAAATGTCAAAGATGTCAAATGACAAATGTCACAATGCTAAATGTCAAAAATGATAAGTGTCATTATGAAAAATGTCAAAAATAACAAATTTCAAGATGGCAAATGTCAAAGATGTCAAATGACAAATGTCACAATGCTAAATCTCAAAAATGTCAAAGATGTCAAATGACAAATGTCAAAAATGAAAAGTGTCACCATGAAAAATGTCAAAAATGACAAATTTCAAGATGGCAAATGTCAAAGATGTCAAATGACAAATGTCACAATGCTAAATGTCAAAAATGAAAAGTGTCACCATGAAAAATGTCAAAAATGACAAATTTCAAGATGGCAAATGTCAAAGATATCAAATGACAAATGTCACAATGCTAAATGTCAAAAATGAAAAGTGTCACCATAAAAAATGTCAAAAATGACAAATTTCAAGATGGCAAATGTAAAACTGACAAATGTCACAATGCTAAATGTCAAAAATGATAAGTGTCACCATGAAAAATGTCAAAAATGACAAATTTCAAGATGGCAAATGTCCAAGATGTCAAATGACAAATGTCACAATGCTAAATGTCAAAAATGACAAATTTCAAGATGGCAAATGTCAAAAATGACAAATGTCACAATGCTAAATGTCAAAAATGATAAGTGTCACCATGAAAAATGTCAAAAATGACAAATTTCAAGATGGCAAATGTCCAAGATGTCAAATGACAAATGTCACAATGCTAAATGTCAAAAATGACAAATTTCAAGATGGCAAATGTCAAAGATGTCCAATGACAAATGTCACAATGCTAAATGTCAAAAATGAAAAGTGTCACCATGAAAAATGTCAAAAATGACAAATTTCAAGATGGCAAATGTCAAAGATGTCAAATGACAAATGTCACAATGCTAAATGTCAAAAATGAAAAGTGTCACCATAAAAAATGTCAAAAATGACAAATTTCAAGATGGCAAATGTCAAAGATGTCAAATGACAAATGTCACAATGCTAAATGTCAAAAATAAAAAGTGTCACCATGAAAAATGTCAAAAATGACAAATTTCAAGATGGCAAATGTCAAAACTGACAAATGTCACAATGCTAAATGTCAAAAATGAAAAGTGTCACCATGAAAAATGTCAAAAATGACAAATTTCAAGATGGCAAATGTCAAAGATGTCAAATGACAAATGTCACAATGCTAAATGTCAAAAATGAAAAGTGTCAAAAATGACAAATTTCAAGATGGCAAATGTCTAAGATGTCAAATGACAAATGTCACAATGCTAAATGTCAAAAATGAAAAGTGTCACCATGAAAAATGTCAAAAATGACAAATTTCAAGATGGCAAATGTCAAAAATGACAAATGTCACAATGCTAAATGTCAAAAATGAAAATGGTCACCATGAAAAATGTCAAAAATGACAAATTTCAAGATGGCAAATGTCAAAGATGTCAAATGACAAATGTCACAATGCTAAATGTCAAAAATGGAAAGTGTCAAAAATGACAAATTTCAAGATGGCAAATGTCTAAGATGTCAAATGACAAATGTCACAATGCTAAATGTCAAAAATGAAAAGTGTCACCATGAAAAATGTCAAAAATGACAAATTTCAAGATGGCAAATGTCAAAGATGTCAAATGACAAATGTCACAATGCTAAATGTCAAAAATGAAAATTGTCACCATGAAAAATGTCAAAAATGACAAATTTCAAAATAGCAAATGTCAAAGATGTCAAATGACAAATGTCACAATGCTAAATGTCAAAAATGAAAAGTGTCACCATGAAAAATGTCAAAAATGACAAATTTCAAGATGGCAAATGTCAAAGATGTCAAATGACAAATGTCACAATGCTAAATGTCAAAAATGAAAAGTGTCAAAAATGACAAATTTCAAGATGGCAAATGTCTAAGATGTCAAATGACAAATGTCACAATGCTAAATGTCAAAAATGAAAAGTGTCACAATGCTAAATGTCAAAAATGACAAATTTCAAGATGGCAAATGTCAAAACTGACAAATGTCACAATGCTAAATGTCAAAAATAAAAAGTGTCACCATGAAAAATGTCAAAAATAACAAATTTCAAGATGGCAAATGTCAAAGATGTCAAATGACAAATGTCACAATGCTAAATGTCAAAAATGACAAATTTCAAGATGGCAAATGTCAAAGATGTCAAATGACAAATGTCACAATGCTAAATGTCAAAAATGAAAAGTGTCACCATGAAAAATGTCAAAAATGACAAATTTCAAGATGGCAAATGTCAAAGATGTCAAATGACAAATGTCACAATGCTAAATGTCAAAAATAAAAGGTGTCACCATGAAAAATGTCAAAAATGACAAATTTCAAGATGGCAAATGTCAAAACTGACAAATGTCACAATGCTAAATGTCAAAAATGAAAAGTGTCACCATAAAAATGTTAAAAATGACAAATTTCAAGATGGCAAATGTCAAAGATGTCAAATGACAAATGTCACAATGCTAAATGTCAAAAACGAAAAGTGTCAAAAATGACAAATTTCAAGATGGCAAATGTCTAAGATGTCAAATGACAAATGTCACAATGCTAAATGTCAAAAATGAAAAGTGTCACCATGAAAAATGTCAAAAATGACAAATTTCATGATGGCAAATGTCAAAGATGTCAAATGACAAATGTCACAATGCTAAATGTCAAAAATGAAAATTGTCACCATGAAAAATGTCAAAAATGACAAATTTCAAAATAGCAAATGTCAAAGATGTCAAATGACAAATGTCACAATGCTAAATGTCAAAAATGAAAAGTGTCACCATGAAAAATGTCAAAAATGACAAATTTCAAGATGGCAAATGTCAAAGATGTCAAATGACAAATGTCAAAAATGAAAAGTGTCAAAAATGACAAATTTCAAGATGGCAAATGTCTAAGATGTCAAATGACAAATGTCACAATGCTAAAAGTCAAAAATAAAAAGTGTCACCATGAAAAATGTCAAAAATGACAAATTTCAAGATGGCAAATGTCAAAGATGTCAAATGACAAATGTCACAATGCTAAATGTCAAAAATGAAAAGTGTCAAAAATGACAAATTTCAAGATGGCAAATGTCAAAGATGTCAAATGACAAATGTCACAATGCTAAATGTCAAAAATGAAAAGTGTCACCATGAAAAATGTCAAAAATGACAAATTTCAAGATGGCAAATGTCAAAACTGACAAATGTCACAATGCTAAATGTCAAAAATGAAAAGTGTCACCATGAAAAATGTCAAAAATAACAAATTTCAAGATGGCAAATGTCAAAGATGTCAAATGACAAATGTCACAATGCTAAATGTCAAAAATGACAAATTTCAAGATG
The DNA here is from genome assembly GCA_964028335.1 of Altica lythri. Taxonomy (NCBI): domain Eukaryota; kingdom Metazoa; phylum Arthropoda; class Insecta; order Coleoptera; family Chrysomelidae; genus Altica; species Altica lythri. Next base: position 6,196,206 of record OZ034800.1, on the reverse strand, counting down.
GCAAATGTCAAAGATGTCAAATGACAAATGTCACAATGCTTAATGTTAAAAATAAAAAGTGTCACCATGAAAAATGTCAAAAATGACAAATTTCAAGATGGCAAATATCAAAGATGTCAAATGACAAATGTCACAATGCTAAATGTCAAAAATGACAAATTTCAAGATGGCAAATGTCAAAATTGTCAAATGACAAATGTCACAATGCTAAATGTCAAAAATAAAAAGTGTCACCATGAAAAATGTCAAAAATGACAAATTTCAAGATGGCAAATGTCAAAACTGACAAATGTAACAATGCTAAATGTCAAAAATGAAAAGTGTCACCATGAAAAACGTCAAAAATAACACCTTTCAAGATGGAAAATGTCAAAGATGTCAAATGACAAATGTCACAATGCTAAATGTCAAAAATGAAAAGTGTCACCATGAAAAATGTCAAAAATGACAAATTTCAAGATGGCAAATATCAAAGATGTCAAATGACAAATGTCACAATGCTAAATGTCAAAAATGACAAATTTCAAGATGGCAAATGTCAAAGATGTCAAATGACAAATGTCACAATGCTAAATGTCAAAAATGATAAGTGTCACCATGAAAAATGTCAAAAATAACAAATTTCAAGATGGCAAATGTCAAAGATGTCAAATGACAAATGTCACAATGCTAAATCTCAAAAATGTCAAAGATGTCAAATGACAAATGTCACAATGCTAAATGTCAAAAATGAAAAGTGTCACCATGAAAAATGTCAAAAATGACAAATTTCAAGATGGCAAATGTCAAAGATGTCAAATGACAAATGTCACAATGCTAAATGTCAAAAATGAAAAGTGTCACCATGAAAAATGTCAAAAATGACAAATTTCAAGATGGCAAATGTCAAAGATGTCAAATGACAAATGTCACAATGCTAAATGTCAAAAATGAAAAATGTCACCATAAAAAATGTCAAAAATGACAAATTTCAAAATGGCAAATGTCAAAACTGACAAATGTCACAATGCTAAATGTCAAAAATGATAAGTGTCACCATGAAAAATGTCAAAAATGACAAATTTCAAGATGGCTAAATGTCAAAAATGATAAGTGTCACCATGAAAAATGTCAAAAATGACAAATTTCAAGATGGCAAATGTCCAAGATGTCAAATGACAAATGTCACAATGCTAAATGTCAAAAATGACAAATTTAAAGATGGCAAATGTCTAAGATGTCAAATGACAAATGTCACAATGCTAAATGTCAAAAATGAAAAGTGTCACAATGCTAAATGTCAAAAATGACAAATTTCAAGATGGCAAATGTCAAAACTGACAAATGTCACAATGCTAAATGTCAAAAATAAAAAGTGTCACCATGAAAAATGTCAAAAATAACAAATTTCAAGATGGCAAATGTCAAAGATGTCAAATGACAAATGTCACAATGCTAAATGTCAAAAATGACAAATTTCAAGATGGCAAATGTCAAAGATGTCAAATGACAAATGTCACAATGCTAAATGTCAAAAATGAAAAGTGTCACCATGAAAAATGTCAAAAATGACAAATTTCAAGATGGCAAATGTCAAAGATGTCAAATGACAAATGTCACAATGCTAAATGTCAAAAATAAAAGGTGTCACCATGAAAAATGTCAAAAATGACAAATTTCAAGATAGCAAATGTCAAAACTGACAAATGTCACAATGCTAAATGTCAAAAATGAAAAGTGTCACCATGAAAAATGTCAAAAATGACAAATTTCAAGATGGCAAATGTCAAAGATGTCAAATGACAAATGTCACAATGCTAAATGTCAAAAATGAAAAGTGTCAAAAATGACAAATTTTAAGATGGCAAATGTCTAAGATGTCAAATGACAAATGTCACAATGCTAAATGTCAAAAATGAAAAGTGTCACCATGAAAAATGTCAAAAATGACAAATTTCAAGATGGCAAATGTCAAAACTGACAAATGTCACAATGCTAAATGTCAAAAATGAAAAGTGTCAAAAATGACAAATTTCAAGATGGCAAATGTCAAAGATGTCAAATGACAAATGTCACAATGCTAAATTGCAAAAATGAAAAGTGTCACCCTGAAAAATGTCAAAAATGACAAATTTCAAGATGACAAATGTCAAAACTGACAAATGTCACAATGCCAAATGTCAAAAATGAAAAGTGTCACCATGAAAAATGTCAAAAATAACAAATTTCAAGATGGCAAATGTCAAAGATGTCAAATGACAAATGTCACATTGCTAAATGTCAAAAATGAAAAGTGTCACCATGAAAAATGTCAAAAATGACAAATTTCAAGATGGCAAATGTCAAAGATCTCAAATGACAAATGTCACAATGCTAAATGTCAAAAATGAAAAGTGTCACCATGAAAAATGTCAAAAATGACAAATTTCAAGATGGCAAATGTCAAAACTGACAAATGTCACAATGCTAAATGTCAAAAATGATAAGTGTCACCATGAAAAATGTCAAAAATGACAAATTTCAAAATGGCAAATGTCAAAGATGTCAAATGACAAATGTCACAATGCTAAATGTCAAAAATGAAAAGTGTCACCATGAAAAATGTCAAAAATGACAAATTTCAAGATGGCAAATGTCAAAGATGTCAAATGACAAATGTCACAATGCTAAATGTCAAAAATCAAAAGTGTCACCATGAAAAATGTCAAAAATGACAAATTTCAAGATGGCAAATGTCAAAACTGACAAATGTCACAATGCTAAATGTCAAAAATGATAAGTGTCACCATGAAAAATGTCAAAAATGACAAATTTCAAGATGGCAAATGTCCAAGATGTCAAATGACAAATGTCACAATGCTAAATGTCAAAAATGACAAATTTCAAGATGGCAAATGTCAAAGATGTCAAATGACAAATGTCACAATGCTAAATGTCAAAAATGAAAAGTGTCATGATGAAAAATGTCAAAAATGACAAATTTCAAGATAGCAGATGTCAAAGATGTCAAATGACAAATGTCACAATGCTAAATGACAAAAATGAAAAGTGTCACCATAAAAATTGTCAAAAATGACAAATTTTAAGATGGCAAATGTCAAAGATGTCAAATGACAAATGTCACAATGCTAAATGTCAAAAATGAAAAGTGTCACCATGAAAAATGTCAAAAATGACAAATTTCAAGATGGCAAATGTCAAAACTGACACATGTCACAATGCTAAATGTCAAAAATGAAAAGTGTCACCATAAAAAATGTCAAAAATGACAAATTTCAAGATGGCAAATGTCAAAGATGTCAAATGACAAATGTCACAATGCTAAATGTCAAAAATGAAAAGTGTCACCATGAAAAATGTCAAAAATGACAAATTTCAAGATGGCAAATGTCAAAGATGTCAAATGACAAATGTCACAATGCTAAATGTCAAAAATGAAAAGTGTCACCATGAAAAATTTCAAAAATGACAAATTTCAAAATGGCAAATGACAAAGATGTCAAATGACAAATGTCACAATGCTAAATGTCAAAAATGACAAATTTCAAGATGGCAAATGTCAAAGATGTCAAATGACAAATGTCACAATGCTAAATGTCAAAAATGAAAAGTGTCATGATGAAAAATGTCAAAAATGACAAATTTCAAGATGGCAAATGTCAAAGATGTCAAATGACAAATGTCACAATGCTAAATGTCAAAAATGAAAAGTGTCACCATAAAAATTGTCAAAAATGACAAATTTTAAGATGGCAAATGTCAAAGATGTCAAATGACAAATGTCACAATGCTAAGTGTCAAAAATGAAAAGTGTCACCATGAAAAATGTCAAAAATGACAAATTTCAAGATGGCAAATGTCAAAACTGACACATGTCACAATGCTAAATGTCAAAAATGAAAAGTGTCACCATAAAAAATGTCAAAAATGACAAATTTCAAGATGGCAAATGTCAAAGATGTCAAATGACAAATGTCACAATGCTAAATGTCAAAAATGAAAAGTGTCACCATGAAAAATGTCAAAAATGACAAATTTCAAGATGGCAAATGTCAAAGATGTCAAATGACAAATGTCACAATGCTAAATGTCAAAAATGAAAAGTGTCACCATGAAAAATGTCAAAAATGACAAATTTCAAAATGGCAAATGACAAAGATGTCAAATGACAAATGTCACAATGCTAAATGTCAAAAATGAAAAGTGTCACTATGAAAATTGTCAAAAATGACAAATTTCAAGATGGCAAATGTCAAAGATGTCAAATGACAAATGTCACAATGCTAAATGTCAAAAATGAAAAGTGTCAAAAATGACAAATTTCAAGATGGCAAATGTCTAAGATGTCAAATGACAAATGTCACAATGCTAAATGTCAAAAATGAAAAGTGTCACAATGCTAAATGTCAAAAATGACAAATTTCAAGATGGCAAATGTCAAAACTGACAAATGTCACAATGCTAAATGTCAAAAATGAAAAGTGTCACAATGAAAAATGTCAAAAATAACAAGTTTCAAGATGGCAAATGTCAAAGATGTCAAATGACAAATGTCACAATGCTAAATGTCAAAAATGACAAATTTCAAGATGGCAAATGTCAAAGATGTCAAATGACAAATGTCACAATGCTAAATGTCAAAAATAAAAGGTGTCACCATGAAAAATGTCAAAAATGACAAATTTCAAGATGGCAAATGTCAAAACTGACAAATGTCACAATGCTAAATGTCAAAAATGAAAAGTGTCACCATAAAAAATGTAAAAATGACAATGCTAAATGTCAAAAATGAAAAGTGTCACCATGAAAAATGTCAAAAATGACAAATTTCAAGATGGCAAATGTCAAAACTGACAAATGTCACAATGCTAAATGTCAAAAATGAAAAGTGTCACCATGAAAAATGTCAAAAATGACAAATTTCAAGATGGCAAATGTCAAAGATGTCAAATGAAAAATGTCACAATGCTAAATGTCAAAAATGAAAAGTGTCAAAAATGACAAATTTCAAGATGGCAAATGTCTAAGATGTCAAATGACAAATGTCACAATGCTAAATGTCAAAAATAAAAAGTGTCACCATGAAAAATGTCAAAAATGACAAATTTCAAGATGGCAAATGTCAAAGATGTCAAATGACAAATGTCACAATGCTAAATGTCAAAAATGAAAAGTGTCAAAAATGACAAATTTCAAGATGGCAAATGTCTAAGATGTCAAATGACAAATGTCACAATGCTAAATGTCAAAAATGAAAAGTGTCACCATGAAAAATGTCAAAAATAACAAATTTCAAGATGGCAAATGTCAAAACTGACAAATGTCACAATGCTAAATGTCAAAAATGAAAAGTGTCACCATGAAAAATGTCAAAAATGACAAATTTCAAGATGGCAAATGTCAAAGATGTCAAATGAAAAATGTCACAATGCTAAATGTCAAAAATGAAAAGTGTCAAAAATGACAAATTTCAAGATGGCAAATGTCTAAGATGTCAAATGACAAATGTCACAATGCTAAATGTCAAAAATGAAAAGTGTCACAATGCTAAATGTCAAAAATGACAAATTTCAAGATAGCAAATGTCAAAACTGACAAATGTCACAATGCTAAATGTCAAAAATGAAAAGTGTCACCATGAAAAATGTCAAAAATAACAAATTTCAAGATGGAAAATGTCAAAGATGTCAAATGACAAATGTCACAATGCTAAATGTCAAAAATGAAAAATTTCAAGATGGCAAATGTCAAAGATGTCAAATGACAAATGTCACAATTCTAAATGTCAAAAATGAAAGGTGTCACCATGAAAAATGTCAAAAATGACAAATTTCAAGATAGCAAATGTCAAAGATGTCAAATGACAAATGTCACAATGCTAAATGTCAAAAATGAAAAGTGTCACCATGAAAAATGTCAAAAATGACAAATTTCAAGATGGCAAATGTCAAAACTGACAAATGTCACAATGCTAAATGTCAAAAATGAAAAGTGTCACCATGAAAAATGTCAAAAATGACAAATTTCAAGATGGCAAATGTCCAAGATGTCAAAAGACAAATGTCACAATGCTAAATGTCAAAAATGACAAATTTCAAGATGGCAAATGTCAAAGATGTCAAATGACAAATGTCACAATGCTAAATGTCAAAAATGATAAGTGTCACCATGAAAAATGTCAAAAATGACAAATTTCAAGATGGCAAATGTCAAAGATATCAAATGACAAATGTCACAATGCTAAATGTCAAAAATGAAAAGTGTCACTATAAAAAATGTCAAAAATGACAAATTTCAAGATAGCAAATGTCAAAGATGTCAAATGACAAATGTCACAATGCTAAATGTCAAAAATAAAAAGTGTCACCATGAAAAATGTCAAAAATGACAAATTTCAAGATGGCAAATGTCAAAACTGACAAATGTCACAATGCTAAATGTCAAAAATGAAAAGTGTCACCATGAAAAATGTCAAAAATGACAAATTTCAAGATGGCAAATGTCAAAGATGTCAAATGACAAATGTCACAATGCTAAATGTCAAAAATGAAAAGTGTCAAACATGACAAATTTCAAGATGGCAAATGTCTAAGATGTCAAATGACAAATGTCACAATGCGAAATGTCAAAAATGAAAAGTGTCACCATGAAAAATGTCAAAAATGACAAATTTCAAGATGGCAAATGCTAAAGATGTCAAATGACAAATGTCACAATGCTAAATGTCAAAAATGATAAGTGTCACCATGAAAAATGTCAAAAATAACAAATTTCAAGATGGCAAATGTCAAAGATGTCAAATGACAAATGTCACAATGCTAAATGTCAAAAATGAAAAGTGTCACCATAAAAAATGTCAAAAATGACAAATTTCAAGATGACAAATGTCAAAGATGTCAAATGACAAATGTCACAATGCTAAATGTCAAAAATGACAAATTTCAAGATGGCAAATGTCAAAGATGTCAAATGACAAATGTCAAAATGCTAAATGTCAAAAATGAAAAGTGTCACCATGAAAAATGTCAAAAATGACAAATTTCAAGATAGCACATGTCAAAGATGTCAAATGACAAATGTCACAATGCTAAATGTCAAAAATGAACAGTGTCACCATGAAAAATGTCAAAAATGACAAATTTCAAGATGGCAAATGTCAAAACTGACAAATGTCACAATGCTAAATGTCAAAAATGAAAAGTGTCACCATGAAAAATGTCAAAAATGACAAATTTCAAGATGGCAAATGTCCAAGATGTCAAAAGACAAATGTCACAATGCTAAATGTCAAAAATGACAAATTTCAAGATGGCAAATGTCAAAGATGTCAAATGACAAATGTCACAATGCTAAATGTCAAAAATGAAAAGTGTCACCATGAAAAATGTCAAAAATGACAAATTTCAAGATGGCAAATGTCAAAGATGTCAAATGACAAATGTCACAATGCTAAATGTCAAAAATGAAAAGTGTCACCATAAAAAATGTCAAAAATGACAAATTTCAAGATGGCAAATGTCAAAGATGTCAAATGACAAATGTCACAATGCTAAATGTCAAAAATGATAAGTGTCACCATGAAAAATATCAAAAATAACAAATTTCAAGATGGCAAATGTCAAAGATGTTAAATGACAAATGTCACAATGCTAAATGTCAAAAATGAAAAGTGTCACCATGAAAAATGTCAAAAATGACAAATTTCAAGATGACAAATGTCAAAGATGTCAAATGACAAATGTCACAATGCTAAATGTCAAAAATGACAAATTTCAAGATGGCAAATATCAAAACTGACAAATGTCACAATGCTAAATGTCAAAAATGAAAAGTGTCACCATGAAAAATGTCAAAAATAACAAATTTCAAGATGGCAAATGTCAAAGATGTCAAATGACAAATGTCACAATGCTAAATGTCAAAAATGACAAATTTCAAGATGGCAAATGTCAAAGATGTCAAATGACAAATGTCACAATGCTAAATGTCAAAAATGACAAATTTCAAGATGGCAAATGTCTAAGATGTCAAATGACAAATGTCACAATGCTAAATGTCAAAAATGAAAAGTGTCACCATGAAAAATGTCAAAAATGACAAATTTCAAGATGGCAAATGTCCAAGATGTCAAATGACAAATGTCACAATGCTAAATGTCAAAAATGAAAAGTGTCACCATGAAAAATGTTAATAATGACAAATTTAAAGATGGCAAATATCAAAGATGTCAAATGACAAATGTCACAATGCTAAATGTCAAAAATGAAAAGTGTTAAAAATGACAAATTTCAAGATGGCAAATGTCTAAGATGTCAAATGACAAATGTCACAATGCTGAATGTCAAAAATGAAAAGTGTCACCGTGAAAAATGTCAAAAATGACAAATTTCAAGATGGCAAATGTCAAAGATGTCAAATGACAAATGTCACAATGCTAAATGTCAAAAATGAAAAGTGTCACCATGAAAAATGTCAAAAATGACAAATTTCAAGATGGCAAATATCAAAGATGTCAAATGACAAATGTCACAATGCTAAATGTCAAAAATGAAAAGTGTCCCCATCAAAAATGTCAATAATGACAAATTTCAAGATGGCAAATGTCAAAGATGTCAAATGACAAATGTCACAATGCTAAATGTCAAAAATGAAAAGTGTCACCATGAAAAATGTCAAAAATGACAAATTTCAAGATGGCAAATGTCAAAACTGACAAATGTCACATTGCTAAATGTCAAAAATGAAAAGTGTCACCATAAAAAATGTCAAAAATAACAAATTTCAAGATGGCAAATGTCAAAGATGTCAAATGACAAATGTCACAATGCTAAATGTCAAAAATGACAAATTTTAAGATGGCAAATGTCAAAGATGTCAAATGACAAATGTCACAATGCTAAATGTCAAAAATGAAAATTGTCACCATGAAAAATGTCAAAAATGACAAATTTCAAGATAGCAAATGTCAAAACTGACAAATGTCACAATGCTAAATGTCAAAAATGATAAGTGTCACCATGAAAAATGTCAAAAATAACAAATTTAAAGACGGCAAATGTCAAAGATGTCAAATGACAAATGTCACAATGCTAAATGTCAAAAATGAAAAGTGTTAAAAATGACAAATTTCAAGATGGCAAATGTCTAAGATATTAAATGACAAATGTCACAATGCTAAATGTCAAAAATGAAAAGTGTCACCGTGAAAAATGTCAAAAATGACAAATTTCAAGATGGCAAATGTCAAAGATGTCAAATGACAAATGTCACAATGCTAAATGTCAAAAATGAAAAGTGTCACCATGAAAAATGTCAAAAATGACAAATTTCAAGATGGCAAATGTCAAAGATGTCAAATGACAAATGTCACAATGCTAAATGTCAAAAATGAAAAGTGTCCCCATCAAAAATGTCAATAATGACAAATTTCAAGATGGCAAATGTCAAAGATGTCAAATGACAAATGTCACAATGCTAAATGTCAAAAATGAAAAGTGTCACCATGAAAAATGTCAAAAATGACAAATTTCAAGATGGCAAATGTCAAAACTGACAAATGTCACATTGCTAAATGTCAAAAATGAAAAGTGTCACCATAAAAAATGTCAAAAATAACAAATTTCAAGATGGCAAATGTCAAAGATGTCAAATGACAAATGTCACAATGCTAAATGTCAAAAATGACAAATTTCAAGATGGCAAATGTCAAAGATGTCAAATGACAAATGTCACAATGCTAAATGTCAAAAATGAAAAGTGTCACCATGAAAAATGTCAAAAATGACAAATTTCAAGATGGCAAATGTCAAAACTGACAAATGTCACAATGCTTAATGTCAAAAATGATAAGTGTCACCATGAAAAATGTCAAAAATAACAAATTTCAAGATGGCAAATGTCAAAGATGTCAAATGACAAATGTCACAATGCTAAATGTCAAAAATGACAAATTTCAAGATGGCAAATGTCTAAGATGTCAAATGACAAATGTCACAATGCTAAATGTCAAAAATGAAAAGTGTCACCATGAAAAATGTCAAAAATGACAAATTTCAAGATGGCAAATGTCCAAGATGTCAAATGACAAATTTCACAATGCTAAATGTCAAAAATGAAAAGTGTCACCATGAAAAATGTCAAAAATGACAAATTTAAAGATGGCAAATATCAAAGATGTCAAATGACAAATGTCACAATGCTAAATGTCAAAAATGAAAAGTGTCAAAAATGACAAATTTCAAGATGGCAAATGTCTAAGATGTCAAATGACAAATGTCACAATGCTAAATGTCATAAATGAAAAGTGTCACCGTGAATAATGTAAAATGGCAAATTTCAAGATGGCAAATGTCAAAGATGTCAAATGAGAAATGTCACAATGCTAAATGTCAAAAATGAAAAGTGTCACCATGAAAAATGTCAAAAATGACAAATTTCAAGATGGCAAATGTCAAAGATGTCAAATGACAAATGTCACAATGCTAAATGTCAAAAATGAAAAGTGTCCCCATGAAAAATGTCAATAATGACAAATTTCAAGATGGCAAATGTCAAAGATGTCAAATGACAAATGTCACAATGCTAAATGTCAAAAATGAAAAGTGTCACCATGAAAAATGTCAAAAATGACAAATTTCAAGATGGCAAATGTCAAAGATGTCAAATGACAAATGTCACAATGCTAAATGTCAAAAATGAAAAGTGTCACCATGAAAAATGTCAAAAATGACAAATTTCAAGATGGCAAATGTCAAAGATGTCAAATGACAAATGTCACAATGCTAAATGTCAAAAATGAAAAGTGTCACCATGAAAAATGTCAAAAATGACAAATTTCAAGATGGCAAATGTCAAAACTGACAAATGTCACAATGCTAAATGTCAAAAATGATAAGTGTCACCATGAAAAATGTCAAAAATAACAAATTTCAAGATGGCAAATGTCAAAGATGTCAAATGACAAATGTCACAATGCTAAATGTCAAAAATGACAAATTTCAAGATGGCAAATGTCTAAGATGTCAAATGACAAATGTCACAATGCTAAATGTCAAAAATGAAAAGTGTCACCATGACAAATGTCAAAAATGACAAATTTCAAGATGGCAAATGTCCAAGATGTCAAATGACAAATTTTACAATGCTAAATGCCAAAAATGAAAAGTGTCACCATGAAAAATGTCAAAAATGACAAATTTAAAGATGGCAAATATCAAAGATGTCAAATGACAAATGTCACAATGCTAAATGTCAAAAATGAAAAGTGTCAAAAATGACAAATTTCAAGATGGCAAATGTCTAAGATGTCAAATGACAAATGTCACAATGCTAAATGTCAAAAATGAAAAGAGTCACCGTGAATAATGTCAAAAATGACAAATTTCAAGATGGCAAATGTCAAAGATGTCAAATGAGAAATGTCACAATGCTAAATGTCAAAAATGAAAAGTGTCACCATGAAAAATGTCAAAAATGGCAAATTTCAAGATGGCAAATGTCAAAGATGTCAAATGACAAATGTCACAATGCTAAATGTCAAAAATGAAAAGTGTCCCCATGAAAAATGTCAATAATGACAAATTTCAAGATTACAAATGTCAAAGATGTCAAATGACAAATGTCACAATGCTAAATGTCAAAAATGAAAAGTGTCACCATGAAAAATGTCAAAAATGACAAATTTCAAGATGGCAAATGTCAAAGATGTCAAATGACAAATGTCACAATGCTAAATGTCAAAAATGAAAAGTGTCACCATGAAAAATGTCAAAAATGACAAGTTTCAAAATGGCAAATGTCAAAACTGACAAATGTCACAATGCTAAATGTCAAAAATGAAAAGTGTCACCATGAAAAATGTCAAAAATAACAAATTTCAAGATGGCAAATGTCAAAGATGTCAAATGACAAATGTCACAATGCTAAATGTCAAAAATGACAAATTTCAAGATGGCAAATGTCAAAGATGTCAAATGACAAATGTCACAATGCTAAATGTCAAAAATGAAAAGTGTCACCATGAAAAATGTCAAAAATGACAAATTTCAAGATAGCAAATGTCAAAGATGTCAAATGACAAATGTCACTATGCTAAATGTCAAAAATGAAAAGTGTCACCATGAAAAATGTCAAAAATGACAAATTTCAAGACGGCAAATGTCAAAGATGTCAAATGACAAATGTCACCATGCTAAATGTCAAAAATGAAAAGTGTCACCATGAAAAATGTCAAAAATGACAAATTTCAAGATGGCAAATATCAAAGATGTCAAATGACAAATGTCACAATGCTAAATGTCAAAAATGAAAAGTGTCACCATGAAAAATGTCAAAAATGACAAATTTCAAGATGGCAAATGTCAAAGATGACAAATGTCACAATGCTAAATGTCAAAAATGAAAAGTGTCACCATGAAAAATGTCAAAAATAACAAATTTAAAGATGGCAAATGTCAAAGATGTCAAATGACAAATGTCACAATGCTAAATGTCAAAAATGAAAAGTGTCACCGTGAAAAATGTCAAAAATGACAAATTTCAAGATGGCAAATGTCAAAGATGTCAAATGACAAATGTCACAATGCTAAATGTCAAAAATGAAAAGTGTCACCATGAAAAATGTCAAAAATGACAAATTTCAAGATGGTATATGTCAAAGATGTCAAATGACAAATGTCACAATGCTAAATGTCAAAAATGAAAAGTGTCCCCATCAAAAATGTCAATAATGACAAATTTCAAGATGGCAAATGTCAAAGATGTCAAATGACAAATGTCACAATGCTAAATGTCAAAAATGAAAAGTGTCACCATGAAAAATGTCAAAAATGACAAATTTCAAGATGGCAAATGTCAAAACTGACAAATGTCACATTGCTAAATGTCAAAAATGAAAAGTGTCACCATAAAAAATGTCAAAAATAACAAATTTCAAGATGGCAAATGTCAAAGCTGTCAAATGACAAATGTCACAATGCTAAATGTCAAAAATGACAAATTTCAAGATGGCAAATGTCAAAGATGTCAAATGACAAATGTCACAATGCTAAATGTCAAAAATGAAAAGTGTCACCATGAAAAATGTCAAAAATGACAAATTTCAAGATGGCAAATGTCAAAACTGACAAATGTCAAAATGCTAAATGTCAAAAATGATAAGTGTCACCATGAAAAATGTCAAAAATAACAAATTTCAAGATGGCAAATGTCAAAGATGTCAAATGACAAATGTCACAATGCTAAATGTCAAAAATGACAAATTTCAAGATGGCAAATGTCTAAGATGTCAAATGACAAATGTCACAATCCTAAAGGTCAAAAATGAAAAGTGTCACCATGAAAAATGTCAAAAATGACAAATTTCAAGATGGCAAATGTCCAAGATGTCAAATGACAAATTTCACAATGCTAAATGTCAAAAATGAAAAGTGTCACCATGAAAAATGTCAAAAATGACAAATTTAAAGATGGCAAATATCAAAGATGTCAAATGACAAATGTCACAATGCTAAATGTCAAAAATGAAAAGTGTCAAAAATGACAAATTTCAAGATGGCAAATGTCTAAGATGTCAAATGACAAATGTCACAATGCTAAATGTCAAAAATGAAAAGTGTCACCGTGAAAAATGTCAAAAATGACAAATTTCAAGATGGCAAATGTCAAAGATGTCAAATGAGAAATGTCACAATGCTAAATGTCAAAAATGAAAAGTGTCACCATGAAAAATGTCAAAAATGACAAATTTCAAGATGGCAAATGTCAAAGATGTCAAATGACAAATGTCACAATGCTAAATGTCAAAAATGAAAAGTGTCCCCATGAAAAATGTCAATAATGACAAATTTCAAGATGGCAAATGTCAAAGATGTCAAATGACAAATGTCACAATGCTAAATGTCAAAAATGAAAAGTGTCACCATGAAAAATGTCAAAAATGACAAATTTCAAGATGGCAAATGTCAAAGATGTCAAATGACAAATGTCACAATGCTAAATGTCAAAAATGAAAAGTGTCACCATGAAAAATGTCAAAAATAACAAATTTCAAGATGGCAAATGTCAAAGATGTCAAATGACAAATGTCACCATGCTAAATGTCAAAAATGAAAAGTGTCACCATGAAAAATGTCAAAAATGACAAGTTTCAAGATGGCAAATGTCAAAACTGACAAATGTCACAATGCTAAATGTCAAAAATGAAAAGTGTCACCATGAAAAATGTCAAAAATAACAAATTTCAAGATGGCAAATGTCAAAGATGTCAAATGACAAATGTCACAATGCTAAATGTCAAAAATGACAAATTTCAAGATGGCAAATGTCAAAGATGTCAAATGACAAATGTCACAATGCTAAATGTCAAAAATAAAAAGTGTCACCATGAAAAATGTCAAAAATGACAAATTTCAAGATGGCAAATGTCAAAGATGTCAAATGACAAATGTCACAATGCTAAATGTCAAAAATGAAAAGTGTCACCATGAAAAATGTCAAAAATAACAAATTTCAAGATGGCAAATGTCAAAGATGTCAAATGACAAATGTCACCATGCTAAATGTCAAAAATGAAAAGTGTCACCATGAAAAATGTCAAAAATGACAAATTTCAAGATGGCAAATATCAAAGATGTCAAATGACAAATGTCACAATGCTAAACGTCAAAAATGACAAATTTCAAGATGGCAAATGTCAAAGATGTCAAATGACAAATGTCACAATGCTAAATGTCAAAAATGAAAAGTGTCACCATGAAAAATGTAAAAATGACAAATTTCAAGATGGCAAATGTCAAAGATGTCAAATGACAAATGTCACAATGCTAAATGTCAAAAATGAAAAGTGTCAAAAATGACAAATTTCAAGATGGCAAATGTCTAAGATGTCAAATGACAAATGTCACAATGCTAAATGTCAAAAATGAAAAGTGTTACCATGAAAAATGTCAAAAATGACAAATTTCAAGATGGCAAATGTCAAAGATGTCAAATGACAAATGTCACAATGCTAAATGTCAAAAATGAAAAGTGTCACCATGAAAAATGTCAAAAATGACAAATTTCAAGATGGCAAATGTCAAAGATGTCAAATGACAAATGTCACAATGCTAAATGTCAAAAATGAAAAGTGTCACCATGAAAAATGTCAAAAATGGCAAATTTCAAGATGGCAAATGTCAAAGATGTCAAATGACAAATGTCACAATGCTAAATGTCGAAAATGAAAAGTGTCACCATGAAAAATGTCAAAAATAACAAATTTCAAGATGGCAAATGTCAAAACTGACAAATGTCACAATGCTAAATGTCAAAAATGATAAGTGTCACCATGAAAAATGTCAAAAATGACAAATTTCAAGATGGCAAATGTCCAAGATGTCAAATGACAAATGTCACAATGCTAAATGTCAAAAATGACAAATTTCAAGATGGCAAATGTCTAAGATGTCAAATGACAAATGTCACAATGCTAAAGGTCAAAAATGAAAAGTGTCACCATGAAAAATGTCAAAAATGACAAATTTCAAGATGGCAAATGTCCAAGATGTCAAATGACAAATTTCACAATGCTAAATGTCAAAAATGAAAAGTGTCACCATGAAAAATGTCAAAAATGACAAATTTAAAGATGGCAAATATCAAAGATGTCAAATGACAAATGTCACAATGCTAAATGTCAAAAATGAAAAGTGTCAAAAATGACAAATTTCAAGATGGCAAATGTCTAAGATGTCAAATGACAAATGTCACAATGCTAAATGTCAAAAATGAAAAGTGTCACCGTGAAAAATGTCAAAAATGACAAATTTCAAGATGGCAAATGTCAAAGATGTCAAATGAGAAATGTCACAATGCTAAATGTCAAAAATAAAAAGTGTCACCATGAAAAATGTCAAAAATGACAAATTTCAAGATGGCAAATGTCAAAGATGTCAAATGACAAATGTCACAATGCTAAATGTCAAAAATGAAAAGTGTCCCCATGAAAAATGTCAATAATGACAAATTTCAAGATGGCAAATGTCAAAGATGTCAAATGACAAATGTCACAATGCTAAATGTCAAAAATGAAAAGTGTCACCATGAAAAATGTCAAAAATGACAAATTTCAAGATGGCAAATGTCAAAGATGTCAAATGACAAATGTCACAATGCTAAATGTCAAAAATGAAAAGTGTCACCATGAAAAATGTCAAAAATGACAAGTTTCAAGATGGCAAATGTCAAAACTGACAAATGTCACAATGCTAAATGTCAAAAATGAAAAGTGTCACCATGAAAAATGTCAAAAATAACAAATTTTAAGATGGCAAATGTCAAAGATGTCAAATGACAAATGTCACAATGCTAAATGTCAAAAATGACAAATTTCAAGATGGCAAATGTCAAAGATGTCAAATGACAAATGTCACAATGCTAAATGTCAAAAATAAAAAGTGTCACCATGAAAAATGTCAAAAATGACAAATTTCAAGATGGCAAATGTCAAAGATGTCAAATGACAAATGTCACAATGCTAAATGTCAAAAATGACAAATTTCAAGATGGCAAATGTCAAAGATGTCAAATGACAAATGTCACAATGCTAAATGTCAAAAATAAAAAGTGTCACCATGAAAAATGTCAAAAATGACAAATTTCAAGATGGCAAATGTCAAAGATGTCAAATGACAAATGTCACAATGCTAAATGTCAAAAATGAAAAGTGTCACCATGAAAAATGTCAAAAATGACAAATTTCAAGATGGCAAATGTCTAAGATGTCAAATGACAAATGTCACAATGCTAAATGTCAAAAATGAAAAATGTCACCATGAAAAATGTCAAAAATAACAAATTTCAAGATGGCAAATGTCAGAGATGTCAAATGACAAATGTCACAATGCTAAATGTCAAAAATGACAAATTTCACAATGGCAAATGTCAAAGATGTCAAATGACAAATGTCACAATGCTAAATGTCAAAAATGAAAAGTGTCACCATGAAAAATGTCAAAAATGACAAATTTCAAGATGGCAAATGTCAAAGATGTCAAATGACAAATGTCACAATGCTAAATGTCAAAAATGAAAAGTGTCACCATGAAAAATGTCAAAAATGACAAATTTCAAGATGGCAAATGTCAAAGATGTCAAATGACAAATGTCACAATGCTAAATGTCAAAAATGAAAAGTGTCACCATGAAAAATGTTAAAAATGACAAATTTCAAGATGGCAAATATAAAAGATGTCAAATGACAAATGTCACAATGCTTAATGTCAAAAATGACAAATTTCAAGATGGCAAATGTCAAAGATGTCAAATGACAAATGTCACAATGCTAAATGTCAAAAATGAAAAGTGTCACCATGAAAAATGTCAAAAATGACAAATTTCAAGATGGCAAATGTCAAAGATGTCAAATGACAAATGTCACAATGCTAAATGTCAAAAATGAAAAGTGTCAAAAATGACAAATTTCAAGATGGCAAATGTCTAAGATGTCAAATGACAAATGTCACAATGCTAAATGTCAAAAATGAAAAGTGTCACCATGAAAAATGTCAAAAATGACAAATTTCAAGATGGCAAATGTCAAAGATGTCAAATGACAAATGTCACAATGCTAAATGTCAAAAATAAAAAGTGTCACCATAAAAAATGTCAAAAATGACAAATTTCAAGATGGCAAATGTCAAAGAAGTCAAATGACAAATGTCACAATGCTAAATGTCAAAAATGAAAGTGTCACCCTGAAAAATGTCAAAAATGACAAATTTCAAGATGGCAAATTTTTAAACTGACAAATGTCACAATGCTAAATGTCAAAAATGATAAGTGTTACCATGAAAAATGTCAAAAATGACAAATTTTAAGATTGCAAATGTCCAAGATGTCAAATGACAAATGTCACAATGCTAAAAGTCAAAAATGAAAAGTGTCACCATGAAAAATGTCAAAAATGACAAATTTCAAGATGGCAAATGTCAAAGATGTCAAATGACAAATGTCACAATGCTAAATGTCAAAAATGAAAAGTGTCAAAAATGACAAATTTCAAGATGGCAAATGTCAAAGATGTCAAATGACAAATGTCACAATGCTAAATGTCAAAAATGAAAAGTGTCCCCATGAAAAATGTCAATAATGACAAATTTCAAGATGGCAAATGTCAAAGATGTCAAATGACAAATGTCACAATGCTAAATGTCAAAAATGAAAAGTGTCACCATGAAAATGTCAAAAATAACAAATTTCAAGATGTCAAATGTCAAAGATGTCAAATGACAAATGTCGCAATGCTAAATATCAAAAATGAAAAGTGTCACCATGAAAAATGTCAAAAATGACAAATTTCAAGATAGCAAATGTCAAAGATGTCAAATGACAAATGTCACAATGCTAAATGTTAAAAATAAAAAGTGTCACCATGAAAAATGTCAAAAATAACAAATTTCAAGATGGCAAATGTCAAAGATGTCAAATGACAAATGTCACAATGCTAAATGTCAAAAATGAAAAGTGTCACCATAAAAAATGTCAAAAATGACAAATTTTAAGATGGCAAATGTCAAAACTGACAAATGTCACAATGCTAAATGTCAAAATGATAAGTGTCACCATGAAAAATGTCAAAAATAACAAATTTCAAGATGGCAAATGTAGAATTTATTCGAATTATTAAGGAAATTAACGCTGGTTTCAGTTGTAATACTTCTTTATTACTGACAAAGATTAGTCAAAAAATTTATATATATATACAATTCCATAACAACCAAAAACAAGATACATAAACGTAACATAAGGGTTATAATTATCCATACAGGGCGCCTTGAAAGGCTGACTGTCTTTCAAACTTATTCTGTAGGTAATACACAAAGTTTTTGTACTGCTCGTTTTGTAACTCCCGATTGGGTTTTTACACTAACTACGCGCACTACATTATCATGTCCTGGATGAACGTCAATAACACGACCAAGTTTCCAGTATAATGGTGGAAGATTTTCATCAATCAGAACAACCAGGGAACCAATATTTAACTGATCACTTGAATTTTCACACCATTTCATTCTATGCTGAAGACTAAGTAAATACTCTCGAGACCATCTTGTCCAAAAATTTGAATCATCTGTTGAAGTTTTTGGTATTGTGACAATCGATTTTCAGGCAGTTTAGTAACATCAAGTTCCGGAAGTGAAATAAGTGGTTGACCAATTAAGAAATGCCCGGTGTTAACGCTTCAAGATCATTAGGGTCATTCGAAATCGCTGTTATTGGACGTGAATTAATTATTGCTTCCACCTGAGCAAAGACAGTACTTATTTCCTCAAAAGTGAGGTTATTCTTACCAATAACCCGATCTAAATTATATTTAGCCCTTTTTATGGCTGATTCCCACAATCCACCTTGATGTGGAGATCGTGGAGGAATAAATTTCCATGTTATCAAATTTTTTAAAAGAAAGTTTGCTATTTCTACATCTTTTATAAATTTCGGTATAGTTTGATATAAAGTTTTAATTTCGTTATTTGCTCCAGTAAAATTAGTGCCATTATCACTATAAATGATTTTACAAATACCTCTTCGAGATATAAATCTCTTTAAGGCATTTAAAAATGACAATGTTCCTGAGTGTAAATGTTTATGATGCTCATCTTGAACAATTAATGAGGTGAGGGGATGTTTTGAAGCTAAAATAATTTGATGTTTGCTACCATATGGTAATTTAGACTTAACAATACGACCTCCGACTCTTAATAAACCCTCTGAATCTAAGAATGGATTTAAACATCTTAATTTGGAATGTTTTGAAACAGATTGGTTGACTTTTAAAGCAGATATTTCAGGAAAAAACATTTGGAGTTGAGCAATTTTAAGAAGAGCTCTAGTAGAATATGCTATTTCTTCTATAGACAATTGTTCTGTATTTAAGTTTTTATGTTGTTTATGACGTTTGCAATTATTATAAAACCTAAAACAATAAGCTACTATACGTTGTAGTTTATTC
Source organism: Altica lythri (assembly GCA_964028335.1). Lineage (NCBI taxonomy): Eukaryota > Metazoa > Arthropoda > Insecta > Coleoptera > Chrysomelidae > Altica > Altica lythri. Next base: position 6,176,237 of record OZ034800.1, on the reverse strand, counting down.
CACGACGAATATAAATTGAAAATGTTATCTTCGGTTGAATGGAATGTAACTGATGATAACATTGCTTTCTGTTGTCGTAATTCAGGTAAATGAAAAGGTAGATGGTTAACATCTGTGATAAATTTAGATTGGAATTCTATCTGATTAGATAGCCATGGAGGCCCAAACCACCATAAGTTACAATACTGAAGATCCGTAGGATTAATTCCTCGAGATACAAGATCTGCAGGATTTTGTTGTGATGGTACATAAAACCATTGTTCAGATGTAGTGGAACTTTGTATTTCTGAAACTCTATTTGCTACAAACAGTTTCAGTTTGTTAGGATCTAATGAAATCCATGATAATACTATTTGGCTGTCTGTCCAAAAAAATACATTGTCTATACTTAATTTAAGAGCATTTCGCACTTTATTAAAGAGTTGAACACTTAAAAGCGCTCCACATAATTCTAGACGTGGCAAAGTGATTACTTTAATTGGTGCAACCCGTGATTTAGAACAGAGTAGCCGAATACAAGTTTCCCCGTCATTGTTTTGGGACTTGACGTAAATACAAGAACCATATGCAGTTTGAGACGCATCACAAAAGCAATGAAGTTCAATACATTTTGCACTAGGAATTACAACATGACGACTTATTTTTATATCATTTATAAATTGAAGTTGATTATTAAAATCAATCCATTCATTTTGTAAATTAGATGGAATCGCATCATCCCAATTTAGTTTGAGTTGCCATAATTTTTGCAATAATATTTTTGTTTTCACTATGACAGGACTAATAAGACCTAAAGGATCGAATAATTTGCAAATAGAAGATAGAATCTGACGTTTAGTAATAGAGTTATTTGTAGAATCAATTTTGTTAACTGAATATAGCAAGGTATCAGACACTGAATGCCAGAATATACCTAAAGTCTTTTTTGTTTCATCTTCGTGTATGTAGTAATTCTCATTTGAGTTAGTTTCTTCTTCTTCAACAATACAATTATTATTTGATAACCATTTTCGTAATGAAAATCCATATTGATTTAATATATTTACAATATCTGTCTTAATCTGTTTTGTCTCTTGGATAGTATTACTACCAGTTATCAAATCATCTACATAAAAGTCATTTAAAATGATATTAGATGCCTCAGGAAACCTTTCACGGTTGTCTAAACCTGCTTGTTGTAGGCACCTTACTGCTAAAAATGGTGCAGATGATGTACCATAAGTAACAGTATTTAATTGATAATGCACAACATTATCTTGTTCATTAGCTCTCCATACTATTCGTTGTAAATCACGTTGGTTTTCTGAAATCATTATTTGTCTATACATTTTTACAATGTCAGCAGTTATAACAAATGTATGTTTCCGAAAACGTAACAAAATAGAAAAAATGTCATCTTGGATTGTAGGACCCACTTGTAAAATGTCATTAAGAGATATATTACTATCTGATTTACATGAGCCATCAAATACAACCCTTAAACGTGTAGTTGTACTCGATTCATTAAGTACACCATGATGCGGTAAATAGAAAATATTTGGATTATTCAAATCATGAATTATGTCAACTTTAGACATATGCCCTAAAGACTCATATTCAGACATAAAATCTATATATTTTTGTTTGAATTCCTGATCTTTTCGAAATCGTCTTTCTATTGAATGAAGACGTTTCACTGCAAGAGGTAATGAATTACCTAAAGAATTAATTTGATTTTTTATTGGTAAAGTAACTATAAATCTTCCATCAATTGTACTGCGGGTTAATGTATTTATAAAATTCTCTTCGCATGCAATTTCTTCAGAGGTTAGAAATTTTTTATGCGTGCACTCCTCTATTTTCCAAAATCTTTCAAGTTGGTGTTCTAAATTATTACAAGGATCTGTCGATATATTACAAACTGTCAAAGTGTTAGAAGAAAAAGAAATAGGACCCGAAATAATCCATCCTAATGTAGTATTTTGGATAATAGGCATTTGATCGCCAAGTTGAATTTGTCCTCTCTTGAGAAGACTATAAAATATACTTGACCCTAGTAACATATCAATAGGCAAAGGAGAGTTAAAATTATCATCTGCCAGGTTTATGGTAGAAGGAATGTTTAGATCCACCTTTTCAAAACCAAATGCTGGTTGATGATTTGTGATTGTATCGATAATTAAAAAATTTAGGAGAGATTCAAAGGAATTATAAAGCGATTTAATTACAGTAGTAACCCTCGATGTAACAGTAGTAGCAGATAGACCTACTCCTACAATTGCCACATTAACATCAGTTATAGGAAGTTTAAGTTTTTGTGCTAAATGATTTGTTATAAAGTTAGATCGTGAACCGCTATCTAGTAAGGCACGACAGCGTATCCACTTTTTCCGAGAATCACGAATTAGAACCATAGCTGTCGACAACAGTATTAGTGGTTCTTTAGTGACACAAGTTGTCACTGACTTTGAACAACTTGGTAAGAATTCCTGAGGTTCGTTTGAGACCTCTTTCTCAAAGGTTGTGTCTATATGAAGTAGAGTGTTATGTTTGTTTGAACACACTAAACAACCAGAAGCATAACATTCATTTATTGAATGATTACCTTTTAGGCAATTTAAGCATAGATTAAGTTTATTAATTTCTATTAAACGTGTTGTCACAGGTAGTGACCTCAGTTTATCACATTGATAAATTAAATGCGAATTTTTACAATACAAACAAATCCTAGGCGATTTTTTGTCAGTTTTAGAATTATTACTAGTGGCATGAGAATAAGTTTTTTTTGTAAATTTTTCATTTGAATGCTTTTTGAATTCATTACCCTTGGACAAATTATTGAAATAATTATTTTTATCATGAGGTTCTGATGTTTCTGCTAGGGTGCATCTATCAGAAATGAATTCTAAAAAATCATTCAATTTAGGTCGTTTTAGTTTTTTAGCAATCAGCAATTCTTCCCAGAGGGATATTGTTTTAGAATCAAGCTTACTAATTACTAAATGAATGATAATTGTGTCCCAATATTCAACCGGTTCACCTAGAGTTCGCAACGCACGAAGCCGTTTTTGAAGTTCATCATAAAGATTTCTTATGGTATATTTATTGTCTTTAGAAACTGTCTGTAACTTAATTAGCGCATTAATATTAGTTTTTATTACAAAGCTTTCGTTCTCAAACCTTTCAACAAGGATAGTCCATGCATTGGAATATTCTTGTTCTGTTACAGCGATGGATTCTATAACTTTAGCTGCATCTCCGCCTAGACTACTGATCAAAAGGTAAAATTTTCTCAAATTGTCAAATTTTTTGTTATTATGAACAAGTGTTAAATACAAGTCGCGGAATTGCGGCCATTTGTCATAGTCACCATAAAATTTAATGAGTTTCGGTTTAGGGAAAATGTCATTATGATTGTCACACGAGTATTGATTTGTGTTATCATCTACTTGAACTGTATTTTGATTTTTAAATGTAGATAATACACCTTTGGCTAAAGCTAACGCATCATAAAAGCTTTCTTCAAATGATACACGTTCGTCAGTCATCACTTCCTCGTCATCTAACAATTCAATTTTAATTTGTACCTCATTAAAACGTTCTAAAATGCTTTGTATATTATGAAGACGATCTTCTAATTGTATAACTTTATCTTTCGTACAATTTGATACAAAATTAGTAAATCTAGTTACAGTAGCCCTTAGTTGACCTCTTTCTATACGTAAAGATTTTAATTGACTTTTATCAGTCATGTTGACGGCTAATATTTAATAAATTCAATTAGATAAGTGACTGTCTTTACCCACGTGAAAACAATAAAAAACTGTATGGATTACGTATGCCCTAATTAATCTAGGAATTAGTCATGGAACAGACTCACCACTCTACCATTAGAGATAACGAAATCCATCTAGGTACTACGGGAACTTGAGTTACAGGGTTCAGGTTATGCTTCCAGGATATTATGATGCTGACCGGTCTCGGCACTCTTTCGTATCCAATGAAGACAATTTGCTCAACACGATTTCGTTGATTCGGTGTACAGGCTCAACACGATTTCGTTGATTCGGTGTACAGGCTAGGGTACTTTTTTAATCCAGCGGCTGAAGGACCATGTAGAATTTATTCGAATTATTAAGGAAATTAACGCTGGTTTCAGTTGTAATACTTCTTTATTACTGACAAAGATTAGTCAAAAAAATTATATATATATACAATTCCATAACAACCAAAAACAAGATACATAAACGTAACATAAGGGTTATAATTATCCAGCAAATGTCAAAGATGTCAAATGACAAATGTCACAATGCTAAATGTCAAAAATGACAAATTTCAAGATGGCAAATGTCAAAGATGTCAAATGACAAATGTCACAATGCTAAATGTCAAAAATGAAAAGTGTCACCATGAAAAATGTCAAAAATGACAAATTTCAAGATGGCAAATGTCAAAACTGACAAATGTCACAATGCTAAATGTCAAAAATGATAAGTGTCACCATGAAAAATGTCAAAAATAACAAATTTCAAGATGGCAAATGTCAAAGATGTCAAATGACAAATGTCACAATGCTAAATGTCAAAAATGACAAATTTCAAGATGGCAAATGTCTAAGATGTCAAATGACAAATGTCACAATGCTAAATGTCAAAAATGAAAAGTGTCACCATGAAAAATGTCAAAAATGACAAATTTCAAGATGGCAAATGTCCAAGATGTCAAATGACAAATTTCACAATGCTAAATGTCAAAAATGAAAAGTGTCACCATGAAAAATGTCAAAAATGACAAATTTAAAGATGGCAAATATCAAAGATGTCAAATGACAAATGTCACAATGCTAAATGTCAAAAATGAAAAGTGTCAAAAATGACAAATTTCAAGATGGCAAATGTCTAAGATGTCAAATGACAAATGTCACAATGCTAAATGTCAAAAATGAAAAGTGTCACCGTGAATAATGTCAAAAATGGCAAATTTCAAGATGGCAAATGTCAAAGATGTCAAATGAGAAATGTCACAATGCTAAATGTCAAAAATGAAAAGTGTCACCATGAAAAATGTCAAAAATGACAAATTTCAAGATGGCAAATGTCAAAGATGTCAAATGACAAATGTCACAATGCTAAATGTCAAAAATGAAAAGTGTCCCCATGAAAAATGTCAATAATGACAAATTTCAAGATGGCAAATGTCAAAGATGTCAAATGACAAATGTCACAATGCTAAATGTCAAAAATGAAAAGTGTCACCATGAAAAATGTCAAAAATGACAAATTTCAAGATGGCAAATGTCAAAGATGTCAAATGACAAATGTCACAATGCTAAATGTCAAAAATGAAAAGTGTCACCATGAAAAATGTCAAAAATGACAAATTTCAAGATGGCAAATGTCAAAGATGTCAAATGACAAATGTCACAATGCTAAATGTCAAAAATGAAAAGTGTCACCATGAAAAATGTCAAAAATGACAAATTTCAAGATGGCAAATGTCAAAACTGACAAATGTCACAATGCTAAATGTCAAAAATGATAAGTGTCACCATGAAAAATGTCAAAAATAACAAATTTCAAGATGGCAAATGTCAAAGATGTCAAATGACAAATGTCACAATGCTAAATGTCAAAAATGACAAATTTCAAGATGGCAAATGTCTAAGATGTCAAATGACAAATGTCACAATGCTAAATGTCAAAAATGAAAAGTGTCACCATGACAAATGTCAAAAATGACAAATTTCAAGATGGCAAATGTCCAAGATGTCAAATGACAAATTTTACAATGCTAAATGCCAAAAATGAAAAGTGTCACCATGAAAAATGTCAAAAATGACAAATTTAAAGATGGCAAATATCAAAGATGTCAAATGACAAATGTCACAATGCTAAATGTCAAAAATGAAAAGTGTCAAAAATGACAAATTTCAAGATGGCAAATGTCTAAGATGTCAAATGACAAATGTCACAATGCTAAATGTCAAAAATGAAAAGAGTCACCGTGAATAATGTCAAAAATGACAAATTTCAAGATGGCAAATGTCAAAGATGTCAAATGAGAAATGTCACAATGCTAAATGTCAAAAATGAAAAGTGTCACCATGAAAAATGTCAAAAATGAAAAATTTCAAGATGGCAAATGTCAAAGATGTCAAATGACAAATGTCACAATGCTAAATGTCAAAAATGAAAAGTGTCCCCATGAAAAATGTCAATAATGACAAATTTCAAGATTACAAATGTCAAAGATGTCAAATGACAAATGTCACAATGCTAAATGTCAAAAATGAAAAGTGTCACCATGAAAAATGTCAAAAATGACAAATTTCAAGATGGCAAATGTCAAAGATGTCAAATGACAAATGTCACAATGCTAAATGTCAAAAATGAAAAGTGTCACCATGAAAAATGTCAAAAATGACAAGTTTCAAAATGGCAAATGTCAAAACTGACAAATGTCACAATGCTAAATGTCAAAAATGAAAAGTGTCACCATGAAAAATGTCAAAAATAACAAATTTCAAGATGGCAAATGTCAAAGATGTCAAATGACAAATGTCACAATGCTAAATGTCAAAAATGACAAATTTCAAGATGGCAAATGTCAAAGATGTCAAATGACAAATGTCACAATGCTAAATGTCAAAAATGAAAAGTGTCACCATGAAAAATGTCAAAAATGACAAATTTCAAGATAGCAAATGTCAAAGATGTCAAATGACAAATGTCACTATGCTAAATGTCAAAAATGAAAAGTGTCACCATGAAAAATGTCAAAAATGACAAATTTCAAGACGGCAAATGTCAAAGATGTCAAATGACAAATGTCACCATGCTAAATGTCAAAAATGAAAAGTGTCACCATGAAAAATGTCAAAAATGACAAATTTCAAGATGGCAAATATCAAAGATGTCAAATGACAAATGTCACAATGCTAAATGTCAAAAATGAAAAGTGTCACCATGAAAAATGTCAAAAATGACAAATTTCAAGATGGCAAATGTCAAAGATGACAAATGTCACAATGCTAAATGTCAAAAATGAAAAGTGTCACCATGAAAAATGTCAAAAATAACAAATTTAAAGATGGCAAATGTCAAAGATGTCAAATGACAAATGTCACAATGCTAAATGTCAAAAATGAAAAGTGTCACCGTGAAAAATGTCAAAAATGACAAATTTCAAGATGGCAAATGTCAAAGATGTCAAATGACAAATGTCACAATGCTAAATGTCAAAAATGAAAAGTGTCACCATGAAAAATGTCAAAAATGACAAATTTCAAGATGGTATATGTCAAAGATGTCAAATGACAAATGTCACAATGCTAAATGTCAAAAATGAAAAGTGTCCCCATCAAAAATGTCAATAATGACAAATTTCAAGATGGCAAATGTCAAAGATGTCAAATGACAAATGTCACAATGCTAAATGTCAAAAATGAAAAGTGTCACCATGAAAAATGTCAAAAATGACAAATTTCAAGATGGCAAATGTCAAAACTGACAAATGTCACATTGCTAAATGTCAAAAATGAAAAGTGTCACCATAAAAAATGTCAAAAATAACAAATTTCAAGATGGCAAATGTCAAAGCTGTCAAATGACAAATGTCACAATGCTAAATGTCAAAAATGACAAATTTCAAGATGGCAAATGTCAAAGATGTCAAATGACAAATGTCACAATGCTAAATGTCAAAAATGAAAAGTGTCACCATGAAAAATGTCAAAAATGACAAATTTCAAGATGGCAAATGTCAAAACTGACAAATGTCAAAATGCTAAATGTCAAAAATGATAAGTGTCACCATGAAAAATGTCAAAAATAACAAATTTCAAGATGGCAAATGTCAAAGATGTCAAATGACAAATGTCACAATGCTAAATGTCAAAAATGACAAATTTCAAGATGGCAAATGTCTAAGATGTCAAATGACAAATGTCACAATGCTAAAGGTCAAAAATGAAAAGTGTCACCATGAAAAATGTCAAAAATGACAAATTTCAAGATGGCAAATGTCCAAGATGTCAAATGACAAATTTCACAATGCTAAATGTCAAAAATGAAAAGTGTCACCATGAAAAATGTCAAAAATGACAAATTTAAAGATGGCAAATATCAAAGATGTCAAATGACAAATGTCACAATGCTAAATGTCAAAAATGAAAAGTGTCAAAAATGACAAATTTCAAGATGGCAAATGTCTAAGATGTCAAATGACAAATGTCACAATGCTAAATGTCAAAAATGAAAAGTGTCACCGTAAAAAATGTCAAAAATGACAAATTTCAAGATGGCAAATGTCAAAGATGTCAAATGAGAAATGTCACAATGCTAAATGTCAAAAATGAAAAGTGACACCATGAAAAATGTCAAAAATGACAAATTTCAAGATGGCAAATGTCAAAGATGTCAAATGACAAATGTCACAATGCTAAATGTCAAAAATGAAAAGTGTCCCCATGAAAAATGTCAATAATGACAAATTTCAAGATGGCAAATGTCATAGATGTCAAATGACAAATGTCACAATGCTAAATGTCAAAAATGAAAAGTGTCACCATGAAAAATGTCAAAAATGACAAATTTCAAGATGGCAAATGTCAAAGATGTCAAATGACAAATGTCACAATGCTAAATGTCAAAAATGAAAAGTGTCACCATGAAAAATGTCAAAAATAACAAATTTCAAGATGGCAAATGTCAAAGATGTCAAATGACAAATGTCACCATGCTTAATGTCAAAAATGAAAAGTGTCACCATGAAAAATGTCAAAAATGACAAGTTTCAAGATGGCAAATGTCAAAACTGACAAATGTCACAATGCTAAATGTCAAAAATGAAAAGTGTCACCATGAAAAATGTCAAAAATAACAAATTTCAAGATGGCAAATGTCAAAGATGTCAAATGACAAATGTCACAATGCTAAATGTCAAAAATGACAAATTTCAAGATGGCAAATGTCAAAGATGTCAAATGACAAATGTCACAATGCTAAATGTCAAAAATAAAAAGTGTCACCATGAAAAATGTCAAAAATGACAAATTTCAAGATGGCAAATGTCAAAGATGTCAAATGACAAATGTCACAATGCTAAATGTCAAAAATGAAAAGTGTCACCATGAAAAATGTCAAAAATAACAAATTTCAAGATGGCAAATGTCAAAGATGTCAAATGACAAATGTCACCATGCTAAATGTCAAAAATGAAAAGTGTCACCATGAAAAATGTCAAAAATGACAAATTTCAAGATGGCAAATATCAAAGATGTCAAATGACAAATGTCACAATGCTAAACGTCAAAAATGACAAATTTCAAGATGGCAAATGTCAAAGATGTCAAATGACAAATGTCACAATGCTAAATGTCAAAAATGAAAAGTGTCACCATGAAAAATGTAAAAATGACAAATTTCAAGATGGCAAATGTCAAAGATGTCAAATGACAAATGTCACAATGCTAAATGTCAAAAATGAAAAGTGTCAAAAATGACAAATTTCAAGATGGCAAATGTCTAAGATGTCAAATGACAAATGTCACAATGCTAAATGTCAAAAATGAAAAGTGTTACCATGAAAAATGTCAAAAATGACAAATTTCAAGATGGCAAATGTCAAAGATGTCAAATGACAAATGTCACAATGCTAAATGTCAAAAATGAAAAGTGTCACCATGAAAAATGTCAAAAATGACAAATTTCAAGATGGCAAATGTCAAAGATGTCAAATGACAAATGTCACAATGCTAAATGTCAAAAATGAAAAGTGTCACCATGAAAAATGTCAAAAATGGCAAATTTCAAGATGGCAAATGTCAAAGATGTCAAATGACAAATGTCACAATGCTAAATGTCGAAAATGAAAAGTGTCACCATGAAAAATGTCAAAAATAACAAATTTCAAGATGGCAAATGTCAAAACTGACAAATGTCACAATGCTAAATGTCAAAAATGATAAGTGTCACCATGAAAAATGTCAAAAATGACAAATTTCAAGATGGCAAATGTCCAAGATGTCAAATGACAAATGTCACAATGCTAAATGTCAAAAATGACAAATTTCAAGATGGCAAATGTCTAAGATGTCAAATGACAAATGTCACAATGCTAAAGGTCAAAAATGAAAAGTGTCACCATGAAAAATGTCAAAAATGACAAATTTCAAGATGGCAAATGTCCAAGATGTCAAATGACAAATTTCACAATGCTAAATGTCAAAAATGAAAAGTGTCACCATGAAAAATGTCAAAAATGACAAATTTAAAGATGGCAAATATCAAAGATGTCAAATGACAAATGTCACAATGCTAAATGTCAAAAATGAAAAGTGTCAAAAATGACAAATTTCAAGATGGCAAATGTCTAAGATGTCAAATGACAAATGTCACAATGCTAAATGTCAAAAATGAAAAGTGTCACCGTGAAAAATGTCAAAAATGACAAATTTCAAGATGGCAAATGTCAAAGATGTCAAATGAGAAATATCACAATGCTAAATGTCAAAAATAAAAAGTGTCACCATGAAAAATGTCAAAAATGACAAATTTCAAGATGGCAAATGTCAAAGATGTCAAATGACAAATGTCACAATGCTAAATGTCAAAAATGAAAAGTGTCCCCATGAAAAATGTCAATAATGACAAATTTCAAGATGGCAAATGTCAAAGATGTCAAATGACAAATGTCACAATGCTAAATGTCAAAAATGAAAAGTGTCACCATGAAAAATGTCAAAAATGACAAATTTCAAGATGGCAAATGTCAAAGATGTCAAATGACAAATGTCACAATGCTAAATGTCAAAAATGAAAAGTGTCACCATGAAAAATGTCAAAAATGACAAGTTTCAAGATGGCAAATGTCAAAACTGACAAATGTCACAATGCTAAATGTCAAAAATGAAAAGTGTCACCATGAAAAATGTCAAAAATAACAAATTTTAAGATGGCAAATGTCAAAGATGTCAAATGACAAATGTCACAATGCTAAATGTCAAAAATGACAAATTTCAAGATGGCAAATGTCAAAGATGTCAAATGACAAATGTCACAATGCTAAATGTCAAAAATAAAAAGTGTCACCATGAAAAATGTCAAAAATGACAAATTTCAAGATGGCAAATGTCAAAGATGTCAAATGACAAATGTCACAATGCTAAATGTCAAAAATGACAAATTTCAAGATGGCAAATGTCAAAGATGTCAAATGACAAATGTCACAATGCTAAATGTCAAAAATAAAAAGTGTCACCATGAAAAATGTCAAAAATGACAAATTTCAAGATGGCAAATGTCAAAGATGTCAAATGACAAATGTCACAATGCTAAATGTCAAAAATGAAAAGTGTCACCATGAAAAATGTCAAAAATGACAAATTTCAAGATGGCAAATGTCTAAGATGTCAAATGACAAATGTCACAATGCTAAATGTCAAAAATGAAAAATGTCACCATGAAAAATATCAAAAATAACAAATTTCAAGATGGCAAATGTCAGAGATGTCAAATGACAAATGTCACAATGCTAAATGTCAAAAATGACAAATTTCACAATGGCAAATGTCAAAGATGTCAAATGACAAATGTCACAATGCTAAATGTCAAAAATGAAAAGTGTCACCATGAAAAATGTCAAAAATGACAAATTTCAAGATGGCAAATGTCAAAGATGTCAAATGACAAATGTCACAATGCTAAATGTCAAAAATGAAAAGTGTCACCATGAAAAATGTCAAAAATGACAAATTTCAAGATGGCAAATGTCAAAGATGTCAAATGACAAATGTCACAATGCTAAATGTCAAAAATGAAAAGTGTCACCATGAAAAATGTTAAAAATGACAAATTTCAAGATGGCAAATATAAAAGATGTCAAATGACAAATGTCACAATGCTTAATGTCAAAAATGACAAATTTCAAGATGGCAAATGTCAAAGATGTCAAATGACAAATGTCACAATGCTAAATGTCAAAAATGAAAAGTGTCACCATGAAAAATGTCAAAAATGACAAATTTCAAGATGGCAAATGTCAAAGATGTCAAATGACAAATGTCACAATGCTAAATGTCAAAAATGAAAAGTGTCAAAAATGACAAATTTCAAGATGGCAAATGTCTAAGATGTCAAATGACAAATGTCACAATGCTAAATGTCAAAAATGAAAAGTGTCACCATGAAAAATGTCAAAAATGACAAATTTCAAGATGGCAAATGTCAAAGATGTCAAATGACAAATGTCACAATGCTAAATGTCAAAAATAAAAAGTGTCACCATAAAAAATGTCAAAAATGACAAATTTCAAGATGGCAAATGTCAAAGAAGTCAAATGACAAATGTCACAATGCTAAATGTCAAAAATGAAAGTGTCACCCTGAAAAATGTCAAAAATGACAAATTTCAAGATGGCAAATTTTTAAACTGACAAATGTCACAATGCTAAATGTCAAAAATGATAAGTGTTACCATGAAAAATGTCAAAAATGACAAATTTTAAGATTGCAAATGTCCAAGATGTCAAATGACAAATGTCACAATGCTAAAAGTCAAAAATGAAAAGTATCACCATGAAAAATGTCAAAAATGACAAATTTCAAGATGGCAAATGTCAAAGATGTCAAATGACAAATGTCACAATGCTAAATGTCAAAAATGAAAAGTGTCAAAAATGACAAATTTCAAGATGGCAAATGTCAAAGATGTCAAATGACAAATGTCACAATGCTAAATGTCAAAAATGAAAAGTGTCCCCATGAAAAATGTCAATAATGACAAATTTCAAGATGGCAAATGTCAAAGATGTCAAATGACAAATGTCACAATGCTAAATGTCAAAAATGAAAAGTGTCACCATGAAAAATGTCAAAAATAACAAATTTCAAGATGTCAAATGTCAAAGATGTCAAATGACAAATGTCGCAATGCTAAATATCAAAAATGAAAAGTGTCACCATGAAAAATGTCAAAAATGACAAATTTCAAGATAGCAAATGTCAAAGATGTCAAATGACAAATGTCACAATGCTAAATGTTAAAAATAAAAAGTGTCACCATGAAAAATGTCAAAAATAACAAATTTCAAGATGGCAAATGTCAAAGATGTCAAATGACAAATGTCACAATGCTAAATGTCAAAAATGAAAAGTGTCACCATAAAAAATGTCAAAAATGACAAATTTTAAGATGGCAAATGTCAAAACTGACAAATGTCACAATGCTAAATGTCAAAAATGATAAGTGTCACCATGAAAAATGTCAAAAATAACAAATTTCAAGATGGCAAATGTAGAATTTATTCGAATTATTAAGGAAATTAACGCTGGTTTCAGTTGTAATACTTCTTTATTACTGACAAAGATTAGTCAAAAAATTTATATATATATACAATTCCATAACAACCAAAAACAAGATACATAAACGTAACATAAGGGTTATAATTATCCATACAGGGCGCCTTGAAAGGCTGACTGTCTTTCAAACTTATTCTGTAGGTAATACACAAAGTTTTTGTACTGCTCGTTTTGTAACTCCCGATTGGGTTTTTACACTAACTACGCGCACTACATTATCATGTCCTGGATGAACGTCAATAACACGACCAAGTTTCCAGTATAATGGTGGAAGATTTTCATCAATCAGAACAACCAGGGAACCAATATTTAACTGATCACTTGAATTTTCACACCATTTCATTCTATGCTGAAGACTAAGTAAATACTCTCGAGACCATCTTGTCCAAAAAATTTGAATCATCTGTTGAAGTTTTTGGTATTGTGACAATCGATTTTCAGGCAGTTTAGTAACATCAAGTTCCGGAAGTGAAATAAGTGGTTGACCAATTAAGAAATGCCCCGGTGTTAACGCTTCAAGATCATTAGGGTCATTCGAAATCGCTGTTATTGGACGTGAATTAATTATTGCTTCCACCTGAGCAAAGACAGTACTTATTTCCTCAAAAGTGAGGTTATTCTTACCAATAACCCGATCTAAATTATATTTAGCCCTTTTTATGGCTGATTCCCACAATCCACCTTGATGTGGAGATCGTGGAGGAATAAATTTCCATGTTATAAAATTTTTTAAAAGAAAGTTTGCTATTTCTACATCTTTTATAAATTTCGGTATAGTTTGATATAAAGTTTTAATTTCGTTATTTGCTCCAGTAAAATTAGTGCCATTATCACTATAAATGATTTTACAAATACCTCTTCGAGATATAAATCTCTTTAAGGCATTTAAAAATGACAATGTTCCTGAGTGTAAATGTTTATGATGCTCATCTTGAACAATTAATGAGGTAAGGGGATGTTTTGAAGCTAAAATAATTTGATGTTTGCTACCATATGGTAATTTAGACTTAACAATACGACCTCCGACTCTTAATAAACCCTCTGAATCTAAGAATGGATTTAAACATCTTAATTTGGAATGTTTTGAAACAGATTGGTTGACTTTTAAAGCAGATATTTCAGGAAAAAACATTTGGAGTTGAGCAATTTTAAGAAGAGCTCTAGTAGAATATGCTATTTCTTCTATAGACAATTGTTCTGTATTTAAGTTTTTATGTTGTTTATGACGTTTGCAATTATTATAAAACCTAAAACAATAAGCTACTATACGTTGTAGTTTATTCCACGACGAATATAAATTGAAAATGTTATCTTCGGTTGAATGGAATGTAACTGATGATAACATTGCTTTCTGTTGTCGTAATTCAGGTAAATGAAAAGGTAGATGGTTAACATCTGTGATAAATTTAGATTGGAATTCTATCTGATTAGATAGCCATGGAGGCCCAAACCACCATAAGTTACAATACTGAAGATCCGTAGGATTAATTCCTCGAGATACAAGATCTGCAGGATTTTGTTGTGATGGTACATAAAACCATTGTTCAGATGTAGTGGAACTTTGTATTTCTGAAACTCTATTTGCTACAAACAGTTTCAGTTTGTTAGGATCTAATGAAATCCATGATAATACTATTTGGCTGTCTGTCCAAAAAAATACATTGTCTATACTTAATTTAAGAGCATTTCGCACTTTATTAAAGAGTTGAACACTTAAAAGCGCTCCACATAATTCTAGACGTGGCAAAGTGATTACTTTAATTGGTGCAACCCGTGATTTAGAACAGAGTAGCCGAATACAAGTTTCCCCGTCATTGTTTTGGGACTTGACGTAAATACAAGAACCATATGCAGTTTGAGACGCATCACAAAAGCAATGAAGTTCAATACATTTTGCACTAGGAATTACAACATGACGACTTATTTTTATATCATTTATAAATTGAAGTTGATTATTAAAATCAATCCATTCATTTTGTAAATTAGATGGAATCGCATCATCCCAATTTAGTTTGAGTTGCCATAATTTTTGCAATAATATTTTTGTTTTCACTATGACAGGACTAATAAGACCTAAAGGATCGAATAATTTGCAAATAGAAGATAGAATCTGACGTTTAGTAATAGAGTTATTTGTAGAATCAATTTTGTTAACTGAATATAGCAAGGTATCAGACACTGAATGCCAGAATATACCTAAAGTCTTTTTTGTTTCATCTTCGTGTATGTAGTAATTCTCATTTGAGTTAGTTTCTTCTTCTTCAACAATACAATTATTATTTGATAACCATTTTCGTAATGAAAATCCATATTGATTTAATATATTTACAATATCTGTCTTAATCTGTTTTGTCTCTTGGATAGTATTACTACCAGTTATCAAATCATCTACATAAAAGTCATTTAAAATGATATTAGATGCCTCAGGAAACCTTTCACGGTTGTCTAAACCTGCTTGTTGTAGGCACCTTACTGCTAAAAATGGTGCAGATGATGTACCATAAGTAACAGTATTTAATTGATAATGCACAACATTATCTTGTTCATTAGCTCTCCATACTATTCGTTGTAAATCACGTTGGTTTTCTGAAATCATTATTTGTCTATACATTTTTACAATGTCAGCAGTTATAACAAATGTATGTTTCCGAAAACGTAACAAAATAGAAAAAATGTCATCTTGGATTGTAGGACCCACTTGTAAAATGTCATTAAGAGATATATTACTATCTGATTTACATGAGCCATCAAATACAACCCTTAAACGTGTAGTTGTACTCGATTCATTAAGTACACCATGATGCGGTAAATAGAAAATATTTGGATTATTCAAATCATGAATTATGTCAACTTTAGACATATGCCCTAAAGACTCATATTCAGACATAAAATCTATATATTTTTGTTTGAATTCCTGATCTTTTCGAAATCGTCTTTCTATTGAATGAAGACGTTTCACTGCAAGAGGTAATGAATTACCTAAAGAATTAATTTGATTTTTTATTGGTAAAGTAACTATAAATCTTCCATCAATTGTACTGCGGGTTAATGTATTTATAAAATTCTCTTCGCATGCAATTTCTTCAGAGGTTAGAAATTTTTTATGCGTGCACTCCTCTATTTTCCAAAATCTTTCAAGTTGGTGTTCTAAATTATTACAAGGATCTGTCGATATATTACAAACTGTCAAAGTGTTAGAAGAAAAAGAAATAGGACCCGAAATAATCCATCCTAATGTAGTATTTTGGATAATAGGCATTTGATCGCCAAGTTGAATTTGTCCTCTCTTGAGAAGACTATAAAATATACTTGACCCTAGTAACATATCAATAGGCAAAGGAGAGTTAAAATTATCATCTGCCAGGTTTATGGTAGAAGGAATGTTTAGATCCACCTTTTCAAAACCAAATGCTGGTTGATGATTTGTGATTGTATCGATAATTAAAAAATTTAGGAGAGATTCAAAGGAATTATAAAGCGATTTAATTACAGTAGTAACCCTCGATGTAACAGTAGTAGCAGATAGACCTACTCCTACAATTGCCACATTAACATCAGTTATAGGAAGTTTAAGTTTTTGTGCTAAATGATTTGTTATAAAGTTAGATCGTGAACCGCTATCTAGTAAGGCACGACAGCGTATCCACTTTTTCCGAGAATCACGAATTAGAACCATAGCTGTCGACAACAGTATTAGTGGTTCTTTAGTGACACAAGTTGTCACTGACTTTGAACAACTTGGTAAGAATTCCTGAGGTTCGTTTGAGACCTCTTTCTCAAAGGTTGTGTCTATATGAAGTAGAGTGTTATGTTTGTTTGAACACACTAAACAACCAGAAGCATAACATTCATTTATTGAATGATTACCTTTTAGGCAATTTAAGCATAGATTAAGTTTATTAATTTCTATTAAACGTGTTGTCACAGGTAGTGACCTCAGTTTATCACATTGATAAATTAAATGCGAATTTTTACAATACAAACAAATCCTAGGCGATTTTTTGTCAGTTTTAGAATTATTACTAGTGGCATGAGAATAAGTTTTTTTTGTAAATTTTTCATTTGAATGCTTTTTGAATTCATTACCCTTGGACAAATTATTGAAATAATTATTTTTATCATGAGGTTCTGATGTTTCTGCTAGGGTGCATCTATCAGAAATGAATTCTAAAAAATCATTCAATTTAGGTCGTTTTAGTTTTTTAGCAATCAGCAATTCTTCCCAGAGGGATATTGTTTTAGAATCAAGCTTACTAATTACTAAATGAATGATAATTGTGTCCCAATATTCAACCGGTTCACCTAGAGTTCGCAACGCACGAAGCCGTTTTTGAAGTTCATCATAAAGATTTCTTATGGTATATTTATTGTCTTTAGAAACTGTCTGTAACTTAATTAGCGCATTAATATTAGTTTTTATTACAAAGCTTTCGTTCTCAAACCTTTCAACAAGGATAGTCCATGCATTGGAATATTCTTGTTCTGTTACAGCGATGGATTCTATAACTTTAGCTGCATCTCCGCCTAGACTACTGATCAAAAGGTAAAATTTTCTCAAATTGTCAAATTTTTTGTTATTATGAACAAGTGTTAAATACAAGTCGCGGAATTGCGGCCATTTGTCATAGTCACCATAAAATTTAATGAGTTTCGGTTTAGGGAAAATGTCATTATGATTGTCACACGAGTATTGATTTGTGTTATCATCTACTTGAACTGTATTTTGATTTTTAAATGTAGATAATACACCTTTGGCTAAAGCTAACGCATCATAAAAGCTTTCTTCAAATGATACACGTTCGTCAGTCATCACTTCCTCGTCATCTAACAATTCAATTTTAATTTGTACCTCATTAAAACGTTCTAAAATGCTTTGTATATTATGAAGACGATCTTCTAATTGTATAACTTTATCTTTCGTACAATTTGATACAAAATTAGTAAATCTAGTTAAAGTAGCCCTTAGTTGACCTCTTTCTATACGTAAAGATTTTAATTGACTTTTATCAGTCATGTTGACGGCTAATATTTAATAAATTCAATTAGATAAGTGACTGTCTTTACCCACGTGAAAACAATAAAAAACTGTATCGATTACGTATGCCCTAATTAATCTAGGAATTAGTCATGGAACAGACTCACCACTCTACCATTAGAGATAACGAAATCCATCTAGGTACTACGGGAACTTGAGTTACAGGGTTCAGGTTATGCTTCCAGGATATTATGATGCTGACCGGTCTCGGCACTCTTTCGTATCCAATGAAGACAATTTGCTCAACACGATTTCGTTGATTCGGTGTACAGGCTCAACACGATTTCGTTGATTCGGTGTACAGGCTAGGGTACTTTTTTAATCCAGCGGCTGAAGGACCATGTAGAATTTATTCGAATTATTAAGGAAATTAACGCTGGTTTCAGTTGTAATACTTCTTTATTACTGACAAAGATTAGTCAAAAAAATTATATATATATACAATTCCATAACAACCAAAAACAAGATACATAAACGTAACATAAGGGTTATAATTATCCAGCAAATGTCAAAGATGTCAAATGACAAATGTCACAATGCTAAATGTCAAAAATGACAAATTTCAAGATGGCAAATGTCAAAGATGTCAAATGACAAATGTCACAATGCTAAATGTCAAAAATGAAAAGTGTCACCATGAAAAATGTCAAAAATGACAAATTTTAAGATGGCAAACGTCAAAGATGTCAAATGACAAATGTCATAATGCTAAATGTCAAAAATGAAAAGTGTCACCATGAAAAATGTCAAAAATGACAAATTTCAAGATGGCAAATGTCAAAGATGTCAAATGACAAATGTCACAATGCTAAATGTCAAAAATGAAAAGTGTCACCATGAAAAATGTCAAAAATGACAAATTTCAAGATGGCAAATATCAAAGATGTCAAATGACAAATGTCACAATGCTAAATGTCAAAAATGACAAATTTCAAGATGGCAAATGTCAAAGATGTCAAATGACAAATGTCACAATGCTAAATGTCAAAAATGAAAAGTGTCACCATGAAAAATGTCAAAAATGACAAATTTCAAGATGGCAAATGTCAAAGATGTCAAATGACAAATGTCACAATGCTAAATGTCAAAGATGAAAAGTGTCAAAAATGACAAATTTCAAGATGGCAAATGTCTAAGATGTCAAATGACAAATGTCACAATGCTAAATGTCAAAAATGAAAAGTGTCACCATGAAAAATGTCAAAAATGACAAATTTCAAGATGGCAAATGTCAAAGATGTCAAATGACAAATGTCACAATGCTAAATGTCAAAAATGAAAAGTGTCATTATGAAAAATGTCAAAAATGACAAATTTCAAGATGGCAAATGTCAAAGATGTCAAATGACAAATGTCACAATGCTAAATGTCAAAAATGAAAAGTGTCGCGATGAAAAATGTCAAAAATGACAAATTTCAAGATGGCAAATGTCAAAGATGTCAAATGACAAATGTCACAATGCTAAATGTCAAAAATGAAAAGTGTCACCATAAAAAATGTCAAAAATGACAAATTTCAAGATGGCAAATGTCAAAACTGACAAATGTCACAATGCTAAATGTCAAAAATAATAAGTGTTACCATAAAAAATGTCAAAAATGACAAATTTTAAGATGGCAAATGTCCAAGATGTCAAATGACAAATGTCACAATGCTAAATGTCAAAAATGAAAAGTGTCACCATGAAAAATGTCAAAAATGACAAATTTCAAGATGGCAAATGTCAAAGATGTCAAACGACAAATGTCACAATGCTAAATGTCAAAAATGAAAAGTGTCAAAAATGACAAATTTCAAGATGGCAAATGTCTAAGATGTCAAATGACAAATGTCACAATGCTAAATGTCAAAAATGAAAAGTGTCAAAAATGACAAATTTCAAGATGGCAAATGTCCAAGATGTCAAATGACAAATGTCACAATGCTAAATGTCAAAAATGAAAAGTGTCACCATGAAAAATGTCAAAAATGACAAATTTCAAGATGGCAAATGTCAAAGATGTCAAATGACAAATGTCACAATGCTAAATGTCAAAAATAAAAAGTGTCAAAAATGACAAATTTCAAGATGGCAAATGTCTAAGATGTCAAATGACAAATGTCACCATAAAAAATGTCAAAAATGACAAATTTCAAGATGGCAAATGTCAAAGAAGTCAAATGACAAATGTCACAATGCTAAATGTCAAAAATGATAAGTGTTACCATGAAAAATGTCAAAAATGATAAATTTCAAGATGGCAAATGTCAAAACTGACAAATGTCACAATGCTAAATGTCAAAAATGATAAGTGTCACCATGAAAAATGTCAAAAATGACAAATTTCAAGATGGCAAATATCAAAGATGGCAAATGTCAAAGATGTCAAATGACAAATGTCACAATGCTAAATGTCACAAATGAAAAGTGTCAAAAATGACAAATTTCAAGATGGCAAATGTCTAAGATGTCAAATGACAAATGTCACAATGCTAAATGTCAAAAATGAAAAGTGTCACCATGAAAAATGTCAAAAATGATAAATTTCAAGATGGCAAATGTCAAAACTGACAAATGTCACAATGCTAAATGTCAAAAATGATAAGTGTCACCATGAAAAATGTCAAAAATGACAAATTTCAAAATGGCAAATGTCCAAGATGTCAAATGAAAAATGTCACAATGCTAAATGTCAAAAATGAAAAGTGTCACCATGAAAAATGTCAAAAATGACAAGTTTCAAGATGGCAAATGTCAAAGATGTCAAATGACAAATGTCACAATGCTAAATGTCAAAAATGAAAAGTGTCACCACGAAAAATGTCAAAAATGATAAATTTCAAGATGGCAAATGTCAAAACTGACAAATGTCACAATGCTAAATGTCAAAAATGATAAGTGTCACCATGAAAAATGTCAAAAATGACAAATTTCAAAATGGCAAATGTCCAAGATGTCAAATGAAAAATGTCACAATGCTAAATGTCAAAAATGAAAAGTGTCACCATGAAAAATGTCAAAAATGACAAATTTCAAGATGGCAAATGTCAAAGATGTCAAATGACAAATGTCACAATGCTAAATGTCAAAAATAAAAAGTGTCAAAAATGACAAATTTCAAGATGGAAAATGTCAAAGATGTCAAATGACAAATGTCACAATGCTAAATGTCAAAAATGAAAAGTGTCACCATGAAAAATGTCAAAAATGACAAATTTCAAGATGGCAAATGTCAAAACTGACAAATGTCACAATGCTAAATGTCAAAAATGAAAAGTGTCACCATGAAAAATGTCAAAAATAACAAATTTCAAGATGGCAAATGTCAAAGATATCAAATAACAAATGTCACAATGCTTAATGTCAAAAATGACAAATTTCAAGATGGCAAATGTCAAAGATGTCAAATGACAAATGTCACAATGCTAAATGTCAAAAATGAAAAGTGTCACCATGAACAATGTCAAAAATGACAAATTTCAAGATGGCAAATGTCAAAGATGTCAAATGACAAATGTCACAATGCTAAATGTCAAAAATGAAAAGTGTCACCATGAAAAATGTCAAAAATGACAAATTTCAAGATGGCAAATGTCAAAACTGACAAATGTCACAATGCTAAATGTCAAAAAAGATAAGTGTCACCATGAAAAATGTCAAAAATGACAAATTTCAAGATGGAAAATGTCCAAGATGTCAAATGACAAATGTCACAATGCTAAATGTCAAATATGAAAAGTGTCACCATGAAAAATATCAAAAATGACAAATTTCAAGATGGCAAATGTCAAAGATGTCAAATGACAAATGTCACAATGCTAAATGTCACAAATGAAAAGTGTCAAAAATGACAAATTTCAAGATGGCAAATGTCTAAGATGTCAAATGACAAATGTCACAATGCTAAATGTCAAAAATGAAAAGTGTCACCATGAAAAATGTCAAAAATGACAAATTTCAAGATGGCAAATGTCAAAACTGACAAATGTCACAATGCTAAATGTCAAAAATGAAAAGTGTGACCATGAAAAATGTCAAAAATAACAAATTTCAAGATGGCAAATGTCAAAGATGTCAAATGACAAATGTCACAATGCTAAATGTCAAAAATGACAAATTTCAAGATGGCAAATGTCAAAGATGTCAAATGACAAATGTCACAATGCTAAATGTCAAAAATGAAAAGTGTCACCATGAAAAATGTCAAAAATGACAAATTTCAAGATGGCAAATGTCAAAGATGTCAAATGACAAATGTCACAATGCTAAATGTCAAAAATGAAAAGTGTCACCATGAACAATGTCAAAAATGACAAATTTCAAGATGGCAAATGTCAAAACTGACAAATGTCACAATGCTAAATGTCAAAAATGATAAGTGTCACCATGAAAAATGTCAAAAATAACAAATTTCAAGATGGCAAATGTCAAAGATGTCAAATGACAAATGTCACAATGCTAAATGTCAAAAATGACAAATTTCAAGATGGCAAATGTCTAAGATGTCAAATGACAAATGTCACAATGCTAAATGTCAAAAATGAAAAGTGTCACCATGAAAAATGTCAAAAATGACAAATTTCAAGATGGCAAATGTCCAAGACGTCAAATGACAAATGTCACAATGCTAAATGTCAAAAATGAAAAGTGTCACCATGAAAAATGTTAAAAATGACAAATTTAAAGATGGCAAATATCAAAGATGTCAAATGACAAATGTCACAATGCTAAATGTCAAAAATGAAAAGTGTTAAAAATGACAAATTTCAAGATGGCAAATGTCTAAGATCTCAAATGACAAATGTCACAATGCTAAATGTCAAAAATGAAAAGTGTCACCGTGAAAAATGTCAAAAATGACAAATTTCAAGATGGCAAATGTCAAAGATGTCAAATGACAAATGTCACAATGCTGAATGTCAAAAATGAAAAGTGTCACCATGAAAAATGTCAAAAATGACAAATTTCAAGATGGCAAATGTCAAAGATGTCAAATGACAAATGTCACAATGCTAAATGTCAAAAATGAAAAGTGTCCCCATCAAAAATGTCAATAATGACAAATTTCAAGATGGCAAATGTCAAAGATGTCAAATGACAAATGTCACAATGCTAAATGTCAAAAATGAAAAGTGTCACCATGAAAAATGTCAAAAATGACAAATTTCAAGATGGCAAATGTCAAAACTGACAAATGTCACATTGCTAAATGTCAAAAATGATAAGTGTCACCATAAAAAATGTCAAAAATAACAAATTTCAAGATGGCAAATGTGAAAGATGTCAAATGACAAATGTCACAATGCTAAATGTCAAAAATGACAAATTTCAAGATGGCAAATGTCAAAGATGTCAAATGACAAATGTCACAATGCTAAATGTCAAAAATGAAAAGTGTCACCATGAAAAATGTCAAAAATGACAAATTTCAAGATGGTAAATGTCAAAACTGACAAATGTCACAATGCTAAATGTCAAAAATGATAAGTGTCACCATGAAAAATGTCAAAAATATCAAATTTAAAGATGGCAAATGTCAAAGATGTCAAATGACAAATGTCACAATGCTAAATGTCAAAAATGAAAAGTGTTAAAAATGACAAATTTCAAGATGGCAAATGTCTAAGATGTCAAATGACAAATGTCACAATGCTAAATGTCAAAAATGAAAAGTGTCACCGTGAAAAATGTCAAAAATGACAAATTTCAAGATGGCAAATGTCAAAGATGTCAAATGACAAATGTCACAATGCTAAATGTCAAAAATGAAAAGTGTCACCATGAAAAATGTCAAAAATGACAAATTTCAAGATGGCAAATGTCAAAGATGTCAAATGACAAATGTCACAATGCTAAATGTCAAAAACGAAAAGTGTCCCCATCAAAAATGTCAATAATGACAAATTTCAAGATGGCAAATGTCAAAGATGTCAAATGACAAATGTCACAATGCTAAATGTCAAAAATGAAAAGTGTCACCATGAAAAATGTCAAAAATGACAAATGTCAAGATGGCAAATGTCAAAACTGACAAATGTCACATTGCTAAATGTCAAAAATGAAAAGTGTCACCATAAAAAATGTCAAAAATAACAAATTTCAAGATGGCAAATGTCAAAGATGTCAAATGACAAATGTCACAATGCTAAATGTCAAAAATGACAAATTTCAAGATGGCAAATGTCAAAGATGTCAAATGACAAATGTCACAATGCTAAATGTCAAAAATGAAAAGTGTCACCATGAAAAATGTCAAAAATGACAAATTTCAAGATGGCACATGTCAAAACTGACAAATGTCACAATGCTAAATGTCAAAAATGATAAGTGTCACCATGAAAAATGTCAAAAATAACAAATTTCAAGATGGCAAATGTCAAAGATGTCAAATGACAAATGTCACAATGCTAAATGTCAAAAATAACAAATTTCAAGATGGCAAATGTCTAAGATGTCAAATGACAAATGTCACAATGCTAAATGTCAAAAATGAAAAGTGTCAAAAATGACAAATTTCAAGATGGCAAATGTCTAAGATGTCAAATCACAAATGTCACAATGCTAAATGTCAAAAATGAAAAGTGTCACCGTGAAAAATGTCAAAAATAACAAATTTCAAGATGGGAAATGTCAAAGATGTCAAATGAGAAATGTCACAATGCTAAATGTCAAAAATGAAAAGTGTCACCATGAAAAATGTCAAAAATGACAAATTTCAAGATGGCAAATATCAAAGATGTCAAATGACAAATGTCACAATGCTAAATGTCAAAAATGAAAAGTGTCCCCATGAAAAATGTCAATAATGACAAATTTCAAGATGGCAAATGTCAAAGATGTCAAATGACAAATGTCACAATGCTAAATGTCAAAAATGAAAAGTGTCACCATGAAAAATGTCAAAAATGACAAATTTCAAGATGGCAAATGTCAAAGATGTCAAATGACAAATGTCACAATGCTAAATGTCAAAAATGAAAAGTGTCACCATGAAAAATGTCAAAAATGACAAGTTTCAAGATGGCAAATGTCAAAACTGACAAATGTCACAATGCTAAATGTCAAAAATAAAAAGTGTCACCATGAAAAATGTCAAAAATAACAAATTTCAAGATGGCAAATGTCAAAGATGTCAAATGACAAATGTCACAATGCTAAATGTCAAAAATGACAAATTTCAAGATGGCAAATGTCAAAGATGTCAAATGACAAATGTCACAATGCTAAATGTCAAAAATGAAAAGTGTCACCATGAAAAATGTCAAAAATGACAAATTTCAAGATGGCAAATGTCAAAGATGTCAAATGACAAATGTCACAATGCTAAATGTCAAAAATGAAAAGTGTCACCATGAAAAATGTCAAAAATGACAAATTTCAAGATGACAAATGTCAAAGATGTCAAATGACAAATGTCACCATGCTAAATGTCAAAAATGAAAAGTGTCACCATGAAAAATGTCAAAAATGACAAATTTCAAGATGGCAAATATCAAAGATGTTAAATGACAAATGTCACAATGCTAAATGTCAAAAATGAAAAGTGTCACCATGAAAAATGTCAAAAATGACAAATTTCAAGATGGCAACTGTCAAAGATGACAAATATCACAATGCTAAATGTCAAAAATGAAAAGTGTCACCATGAAAAATGTCAAAAATAACAAATTTAAAGATGGCAAATGTCAAAGATGTCAAATGACAAATGTCACAATGCTAAATGTCAAAAATGAAAAGTGTTAAAAATGACAAATTTCAAGATGGCAAATGTCTAAGATGTCAAATGACAAATGTCACAATGCTAAATGTCAAAAATGAAAAGTGTCACCGTGAAAAATGTCAAAAATGACAAATTTCAAGATGGCAAATGTCAAAGATGTCAAATGACAAATGTCACAATGCTAAATGTCAAAAATGAAAAGTGTCACCATGAAAAATGTCAAAAATGACAAATTTCAAGATGGCAAATGTCAAAGATGTCAAATGACAAATGTCACAATGCTAAATGTCAAAAATGAAAAGTGTCCCCATCAAAAATGTCAATAATGACAAATTTCAAGATGGCAAATGTCAAAGATGTCAAATGACAAATGTCACAATGCTAAATGTCAAAAATGAAAAGTGTTACCATGAAAAATGTCAAAAATGACAAATTTCAAGATGGCAAATGTCAAAACTGACAAATGTCACATTGCTAAATGTCAAAAATGAAAAGTGTCACCATAAAAAATGTCAAAAATAACAAATTTCAAGATGGCAAATGTCAAAGATGTCAAATGACAAATGTCACAATGCTAAATGTCAAAAATGACAAATTTCAAGATGGCAAATGTCAAAGATGTCAAATGACAAATGTCACAATGCTAAATGTCAAAAATGAAAAGTGTCACCATGAAAAATTTCAAAAATGACAAATTTCAAGATGGCAAATGTCAAAGATGTCAAATGACAAATGTCACAATGCTAAATGTCAAAAATGAAAAGTGTCACTATGAAAAATGTCAAAAATGACAAATTTCAAGATGGCAAATGTCAAAGATGTCAAATGACAAATGTCACAATGCTAAATGTCAAAAATGAAAAGTGTCCTTATCAAAAATGTCAATAATGACAAATTTCAAGATGGCAAATGTCAAAGATGTCAAATGACAAATGTTACAATGCTAAATGTCAAAAATGAAAAGTGTCACCATGAAAAATGTCAAAAATGACAAATGTCAAGATGGCAAATGTCAAAACTGACAAATGTCACATTGCTAAATGTCAAAAATGAAAAGTGTCACCATAAAAAATGTCAAAAATAACAAATTTCAAGATGGCAAATGTCAAAGATGTCAAATGACAAATGTCACAA
Source organism: Altica lythri (assembly GCA_964028335.1). NCBI lineage: Eukaryota > Metazoa > Arthropoda > Insecta > Coleoptera > Chrysomelidae > Altica > Altica lythri. The sequence goes on along the minus strand of OZ034800.1, from coordinate 6,149,030 downwards.
TGCTAAATGTCAAAAATGACAAATTTCAAGATGGCAAATGTCAAAGATGTCAAATGACAAATGTCACAATGCTAAATGTCAAAAATGAAAAGTGTCACCATGAAAAATGTCAAAAATGACAAATTTCAAGATGGCAAATGTCAAAACTGACAAATGTCACAATGCTAAATGTCAAAAATGATAGGTGTCACCATGAAAAATGTCAAAAATAACAAATTTCAAAATGGCAAATGTCAAAGATGTCAAATGACAAATGTCACAATGCTAAATGTCAAAAATGACAAATTTCAAGATGGCAAATGTCTAAGATGTCAAATGACAAATGTCACAATGCTAAATGTCAAAAATGAAAAGTGTCACCATGAAAATTGTCAAAAATGACAAATTTAAAGATGACAAATATCAAAGATGTCAAATGACAAATATTACAATGCTAAATGTCAAAAATGAAAAGTGTCAAAAATGACAAATTTCAAGATGGCAAATGTCTAAGATGTCAAATGACAAATGTCACAATGCCAAATGTCAAAAATGAAAAGTGTCACCGTGAAAAATGTCAAAAATGACAAATTTCAAGATGGCAAATGTCAAAGATGTCAAATGAGAAATGTCACAATGCTAAATGTCAAAAATGAAAAGTGTCACCATGAAAAATGTCAAAAATGACAAATTTCAAGATGGCAAATGTCAAAGATGTCAAATGACAAATGTCACAATGCTAAATGTCAAAAATGAAAAGTGTCCCCATAAAAAATGTCAATAATGACAAATTTCAAGATGGCAAATGTCAAAGATGTCAAATGACAAATGTCACAATGCTAAATGTCAAAAATGAAAAGTGTCACCATGAAAAATGTCAAAAATGACAAATTTCAAGATGGCAAATGTCAAAGATGTCAAATGACAAATGTCACAATGCTAAATGTCAAAAATGAAAAGTGTCCCCATGAAAAATGTCAATAATGACAAATTTCAAGATGGCAAATGTCAAAGATGTCAAATGACAAATGTCACAATGCTAAATGTCAAAAATGAAAAGTGTCACCATGAAAAATGTCAAAAATGACAAATTTCAAGATGGCAAATGTCAAAGATGTCAAATGACAAATGTCACAATGCTAAATGTCAAAAATGAAAAGTGTCACCATGAAAAATGTCAAAAATGACAAGTTTCAAGATGGCAAATGTCAAAACTGACAAATGTCACAATGCTAAATGTCAAAAATGAAAAGTGTCACCATGAAAAATGTCAAAAATGACAAATTTCAAGATGGCAAATGTCAAAGATGACAAATGTCACAATGCTAAATGTCAAAAATGAAAAGTGTCACCATGAAAAATGTCAAAAATAACAAATTTAAAGATGGCAAATGTCAAAGATGTCAAATAACAAATGTCACAATGCTAAATGTCAAAAATGAAAAGTGTTAAAAATGACAAATTTCAAGATGGCAAATGTCTAAGATGTCAAATGACAAATGTCACAATGCTAAATGTCAAAAATGAAAAGTGTCACCTTGAAAAATGTCAAAAATGACAAATTTCAAGATGGCAAATGTCAAAGATGTCAAATGACAAATGTCACAATGCTAAATGTCAAAAATGAAAAGTGTCACCATGAAAAATGTCAAAAATGACAAATTTCAAGATGGCAAATGTCAAAGATGTCAAATGACAAATGTCACAATGCTAAATGTCAAAAATGAAAAGTGTCCCCATCAAAAATGTCAATAATGACAAATTTCAAGATGGCAAATGTCAAAGATGTCAAATGACAAATGTCACAATGCTAAATGTCAAAAATGAAAAGTGTCACCATGAAAAATGTCAAAAATGACAAATTTCAAGATGGCAAATGTCAAAACTGACAAATGTCACATTGCTAAATGTTAAAAATGAAAAGTGTCAACATAAAAAATGTCAAAAATAACAAATTTCAAGATGGCAAATGTCAAAGATGTCAAATGACAAATGTCACAATGCTAAATGTCAAAAATGACAAATTTCAAGATGGCAAATTTCAAAGATGTCAAATGACAAATGTCACAATGCTAAATGTCAAAAATGAAAAGTGTCACCATGAAAAATGTCAAAAATGACAAATTTCAAGATGGCAAATGTCAAAACTGACAAATGTCACAATGCTAAATGTCAAAAATGATAAGTGTCACCATGAAAAATGTCAAAAATAACAAATTTCAAGATGGCAAATGTCAAAGATGTCAAATGACAAATGTCACAATGCTAAATGTCAAAAATGACAAATTTTAAGATGGCAAATGTCTAAGATGTCAAATGACAAATGTCACAATGCTAAATGTCAAAAATGAAAAGTGTCACCATGAAAAATGTCAAAAATGACAAATTTCAAGATGGCAAATGTCCAAGATGTCAAATGACAAATGTCACAATGCTAAATGTCAAAAATGAAAAGTGTCACCATAAAAAATGTTAATAATGACAAATTTAAAGATGGCAAATATCAAAGATGTCAAATGACAAATGTCACAATGCTAAATGTCAAAAATGAAAAGTGTTAAAAATGACAAATTTCAAGATGGCAAATGTCTAAGATGTCAAATGACAAATGTCACAATGCTAAATGTCAAAAATGAAAAGTGTCACCGTGAAAAATGTCAAAAATGATAAATTTCAAGATGGCAAATGTCAAAGATGTCAAATGACAAATGTCACAATGCTAAATGTCAAAAATGAAAAGTGTCACCATGAAAAATGTCAAAAATGACAAATTTCAAGATGGCAAATGTCAAAGATGTCAAATGACAAATGTCACAATGCTAAATGTCAAAAATGAAAAGTGTCCCCATCAAAAATGTCAATAATGACAAATTTCAAGATGGCAAATGTCAAAGATGTCAAATGACAAATGTCACAATGCTAAATGTCAAAAATGAAAAGTGTCACCATGAAAAATGTCAAAAATGACAAATTTCAAGATGGCAAATGTCAAAACTGACAAATGTCACATTGCTAAATGTCAAAAATGAAAAGTGTCACCATAAAAAATGTCAAAAATAACAAATTTCAAGATGGCAAATGTCAAAGATGTCAAATGACAAATGTCACAATGCTAAATGTCAAAAATGACAAATTTCAAGATGGCAAATGTCAAAGATGTCAAATGACAAATGTTACAATGCTAAATGTCAAAAATGAAAAGTGTCACCATGAAAAATGTCAAAAATGACAAATTTCAAGATGGCAAATGTCAAAACTGACAAATGTCACAATGCTAAATGTCAAAAATGATAAGTGTCACCATGAAAAATGTCAAAAATAACAAATTTAAAGATGGCAAATGTCAAAGATGTCAAATGACAAATGTCACAATGCTAAATGTCAAAAATGAAAAGTGTTAAAAATGACAAATTTCAAGATGGCAAATGTCTAAGATGTCAAATGACAAATGTCACAATGCTAAATGTCAAAAATGAAAAGTGTCACCGTGAAAAATGTCAAAAATGACAAATTTCAAGATGGCAAATGTCAAAGATGTCAAATGACAAATGTCACAATGCTAAATGTCAAAAATGAAAAGTGTCACCATGAAAAATGTCAAAAATGACAAATTTCAAGATGGCAAATGTCAAAGATGTCAAATGACAAATGTCACAATGCTAAATGTCAAAAATGAAAAGTGTCCCCATCAAAAATGTCAATAATGACAAATTTCAAGATGGCAAATGTCAAAGATGTCAAATGACAAATGTCACAATGCTAAATGTCAAAAATGAAAAGTGTCACCATGAAAAATGTCAAAAATGACAAATTTCAAGATGGCAAATGTCAAAACTGACAAATGTCACATTGCTAAATGTCAAAAATGAAAAGTGTCACCATAAAAAATGTCAAAAATAACAAATTTCAAGATGGCAAATGTCAAAGATGTCAAATGACAAATGTCACAATGCTAAATGTCAAAAATGACAAATTTCAAGATGGCAAATGTCAAAGATGTCAAATGACAAATGTCACAATGCTAAATGTCAAAAATGAAAAGTGTCACCATGAAAAATGTCAAAAATGACAAATTTCAAGATGGCAAATGTCAAAACTGACAAATGTCACAATGCTAAATGTCAAAAATGAAAAGTGTCACCATGAAAAATGTCAAAAATGACAAATTTCAAGATGGCAAATGTCCAAGATGTCAAATGACAAATTTCACAATGCTAAATGTCAAAAATGAAAAGTGTCACCATGAAAAATGTCAAAAATGACAAATTTAAAGATGGCAAATATCAAAGATGTCAAATGACAAATGTCACAATGCTAAATGTCAAAAATGAAAAGTGTCAAAAATGACAAATTTCAAGATGGCAAATGTCTAAGATGTCAAATGACAAATGTCACAATGCTAAATGTCAAAAATGAAAAGTGTCACCGTGAATAATGTCAAAAATGACAAATTTCAAGATGGCAAATGTCAAAGATGTCAAATGAGAAATGTCACAATGCTAAATGTCAAAAATGAAAAGTGTCACCATGAAAAATGTCAAAAATGACAAATTTCAAGATGGCAAATGTCAAAGATGTCAAATGACAAATGTCACAATGCTAAATGTCAAAAATGAAAAGTGTCCCCATGAAAAATGTCAATAATGACAAATTTCAAGATGGCAAATGTCAAAGATGTCAAATGACAAATGTCACAATGCTAAATGTCAAAAATGAAAAGTGTCACCATGAAAAATGTCAAAAATGACAAATTTCAAGATGGCAAATGTCAAATGACAAATGTCACAATGCTAAATGTCAAAAATGAAAAGTGTCACCATGAAAAATGTCAAAAATGACAAATTTCAAGATGGCAAATGTCAAAGATGTCAAATGACAAATGTCACAATGCCAAATGTCAAAAATGAAAAGTGTCACCATGAAAAATGTCAAAAATGACAAATTTCAAGATGGCAAATGTCAAAACTGACAAATGTCACAATGCTAAATGTCAAAAATGATAAGTGTCACCATGAAAAATGTCAAAAATAACAAATTTCAAGATGGCAAATGTCAAAGATGTCAAATGACAAATGTCACAATGCTAAATGTCAAAAATGAAAAGTGTCACCATGACAAATGTCAAAAATGACAAATTTCAAGATGGCAAATGTCCAAGATGTCAAATGACAAATTTCACAATGCTAAATGTCAAAAATGAAAAGTGTCACCATGAAAAATGTCAAAAATGACAAATTTAAAGATGGCAAATATCAAAGATGTCAAATGACAAATGTCACAATGCTAAATGTCAAAAATGAAAAGTGTCAAAAATGACAAATTTCAAGATGGCAAATGTCTAAGATGTCAAATGACAAATGTCACAATGCTAAATGTCAAAAATGAAAAGTGTCACCGTGAATAATGTCAAAAATGACAAATTTCAAGATGGCAAATGTCAAAGATGTCAAATGAGAAATGTCACAATGCTAAATGTCAAAAATGAAAAGTGTCACCATGAAAATTGTCAAAAATGACAAATTTCAAGATGGCAAATGTCAAAGATGTCAAATGACAAATGTCACAATGCTAAATGTCAAAAATGAAAAGTGTCCCCATGAAAAATGTCAATAATGACAAATTTCAAGATGGCAAATGTCAAAGATGTCAAATGACAAATGTCACAATGCTAAATGTCAAAAATGAAAAGTGTCACCATGAAAAATGTCAAAAATGACAAATTTCAAGATGGCAAATGTCAAAGATGTCAAATGACAAATGTCACAATGCTAAATGTCAAAAATGAAAAGTGTCACCATGAAAAATGTCAAAAATGACAAGTTTTAAAATGGCAAATGTCACAATGCTAAATGTCAAAAATGAAAAGTGTCACCATGAAAAATGTCAAAAATAACAAATTTCAAGATGGCAAATGTCAAAGATGTCAAATGACAAATGTCACAATGCTAAATGTCAAAAATGACAAATTTCAAGATGGCAAATGTCAAAGATGTCAAATGACAAATGTCACAATGCTAAATGTCAAAAATGAAAAGTGTCACCATGAAAAATGTCAAAAATGACAAATTTCAAGATGGCAAATGTCAAAGATGTCAAATGACAAATGTCACAATGCTAAATGTCAAAAATGAAAAGTGTCACCATGAAAAATGTCAAAAATGACAAATTTTAAGATGGCAAATGTCAAAGATGTCAAATGACAAATGTCACCATGCTAAATGTCAAAAATGAAAAGTGTCACCATGAAAAATGTCAAAAATGACAAATTTCAAGATGGCAAATATCAAAGATGTCAAATGACAAATGTCACAATGCTAAATGTCAAAAATGAAAAGTGTCACCATGAAAAATGTCAAAAATGACAAATTTCAAGATGGCAAATGTCAAAGATGACAAATGTCACAATGCTAAATGTCAAAAATGAAAAGTGTCACCATGAAAAATGTCAAAAATAACAAATTTAAAGATGGCAAATGTCAAAGATGTCAAATGACAAATGTCACAATGCTAAATGTCAAAAATTAAAAGTGTCACCGTGAAAAATGTCAAAAATGACAAATTTCAAGATGGCAAATGTCAAAGATGTCAAATGACAAATGTCACAATGCTAAATGTCAAAAATGAAAAGTGTCACCATGAAAAATGTCAAAAATAACAAATTTCAAGATGGCAAATGTCAAAGCTGTCAAATGACAAATGTCACAATGCTAAATGTCAAAAATGACAAATTTCAAGATGGCAAATGTCAAAGATGTCAAATGACAAATGTCACAATGCTAAATGTCAAAAATGAAAAGTGTCACCATGAAAAATGTCAAAAATGACAAATTTCAAGATGGCAAATGTCAAAACTAACAAATGTCACAATGCTAAATGTCAAAAATGATAAGTGTCACCATGAAAAATGTCAAAAATAACAAATTTCAAGATGGCAAATGTCAAAGATGTCAAATGACAAATGTCACAATGCTAAATGTCAAAAATGACAAATTTCAAGATGGCAAATGTCTAAGATGTCAAATGACAAATGTCACAATGCTAAAGGTCAAAAATGAAAAGTGTCACCATGAAAAATGTCAAAAATGACAAATTTCAAGATGGCAAATGTCCAAGATGTCAAATGACAAATTTCACAATGCTAAATGTCAAAAATAAAAAGTGTCACCATGAAAAATGTCAAAAATGACAAATTTAAAGATGGCAAATATCAAAGATGTCAAATGACAAATGTCACAATGCTAAATGTCAAAAATGAAAAGTGTCAAAAATGACAAATTTCAAGATGGCAAATGTCTAAGATGTCAAATGACAAATGTCACAATGCTAAATGTCAAAAATGAAAAGTGTCACCGTGAAAAATGTCAAAAATGACAAATTTCAAGATGGCAAATGTCAAAGATGTCAAATGAGAAATGTCACAATGCTAAATGTCAAAAATGAAAAGTGTCACCATGAAAAATGTCAAAAATGACAAATTTCAAGATGGCAAATGTCAAAGATGTCAAATGACAAATGTCACAATGCTAAATGTCAAAAATGAAAAGTGTCCCCATGAAAAATGTCAATAATGACAAATTTCAAGATGGCAAATGTCAAAGATGTCAAATGACAAATGTCACAATGATAAATGTCAAAAATGAAAAGTGTCACCATGAAAAATGTCAAAAATGACAAATTTCAAGATGGCAAATGTCAAAGATGTCAAATGACAAATGTCACAATGCTAAATGTCAAAAATGAAAAGTGTCACTATGAAAAATGTCAAAAATGACAAGTTTCAAGATGGCAAATGTCAAAACTGACAAATGTCACAATGCTAAATGTCAAAAATGAAAAGTGTCACCATGAAAAATGTCAAAAATAACAAATTTCAAGATGGCAAATGTCAAAGATGTCAAATGACAAATGTCACAATGCTAAATGTCAAAAATGACAAATTTCAAGATGGCAAATGTCAAAGATGTCAAATGACAAATGTCACAATGCTAAATGTCAAAAATAAAAAGTGTCACCATGAAAAATGTCAAAAATGACAAATTTCAAGATGGCAAATGTCAAAGATGTCAAATGACAAATGTCACAATGCTAAATGTCAAAAATAAAAAGTGTCACCATGAAAAATGTCAAAAATGACAAATTTCAAGATGGCAAATGTCAAAGATGTCAAATGACAAATGTCACCATGCTAAATGTCAAAAATGAAAAGTGTCACCATGAAAAATGTCAAAAATGACAAATTTCAAGATGGCAAATATCAAAGATGTCAAATGACAAATGTCACAATGCTAAACGTCAAAAATGACAAATTTCAAGATGGCAAATGTCAAAGATGTCAAATGACAAATGTCACAATGCTAAATGTCAAAAATGAAAAGTGTCACCATGAAAAATGTCAAAAATGACAAATTTCAAGATGGCAAATGTCAAAGATGTCAAATGACAAATGTCACAATGCTAAATGTCAAAAATGAAAAGTGTCAAAAATGACAAATTTCAAGATGGCAAATGTCTAAGATGTCAAATGACAAATGTCACAATGCTAAATGTCAAAAATGAAAAGTGTTACCATGAAAAATGTCAAAAATGACAAATTTCAAGATGGCAAATGTCAAAGATGTCAAATGACAAATGTCACAATGCTAAATGTCAAAAATGAAAAGTGTCACCATGAAAAATGTCAAAAATGACAAATTTCAAGATGGCAAATGTCAAAGATGTCAAATGACAAATGTCACAATGCTAAATGTCAAAAATGAAAAGTGTCACCATGAAAAATGTCAAAAATGGCAAATTTCAAGATGGCAAATGTCAAAGATGTCAAATGACAAATGTCACAATGCTAAATGTCAAAAATGAAAAGTGTCACCATGAAAAATGTCAAAAATGATAAATTTCAAGATGGCAAATGTCAAAACTGACAAATGTCACAATGCTAAATGTCAAAAATGATAAGTGTCACCATGAAAAATGTCAAAAATGACAAATTTCAAGATGGCAAATGTCCAAGATGTCAAATGACAAATGTCACAATGCTAAATGTCAAAAATGACAAATTTCAAGATGGCAAATGTCTAAGATGTCAAATGACAAATGTCACAATGCTAAAGGTCAAAAATGAAAAGTGTCACCATGAAAAATGTCAAAAATGACAAATTTCAAGATGGCAAATGTCCAAGATGTCAAATGACAAATTTCACAATGCTAAATGTCAAAAATGAAAAGTGTCACCATGAAAAATGTCAAAAATGACAAATTTAAAGATGGCAAATATCAAAGATGTCAAATGACAAATGTCACAATGCTAAATGTCAAAAATGAAAAGTGTCAAAAATGACAAATTTCAAGATGGCAAATGTCTAAGATGTCAAATGACAAATGTCACAATGCTAAATGTCAAAAATGAAAAGTGTCACCGTGAAAAATGTCAAAAATGACAAATTTCAAGATGGCAAATGTCAAAGATGTCAAATGAGAAATGTCACAATGCTAAATGTCAAAAATGAAAAGTGTCACCATGAAAAATGTCAAAAATGACAAATTTCAAGATGGCAAATGTCAAAGATGTCAAATGACAAATGTCACAATGCTAAATGTCAAAAATGAAAAGTGTCACCATGAAAAATGTCAAAAATGACAAATTTCAAGATGGCAAATGTCAAAGATGTCAAATGACAAATGTCACAATGCTAAATGTCAAAAATGAAAAGTGTCACCATGAAAAATGTCAAAAATGACAAGTTTCAAGATGGCAAATGTCAAAACTGACAAATGTCACAATGCTAAATGTCAAAAATGAAAAGTGTCACCATTAAAAATATCAAAAATAACAAATTTCAAGATGGCAAATGTCAAAGATGTCAAATGACAAATGTCACAATGCTAAATGTCAAAAATGACAAATTTCAAGATGGCAAATGTCAAAGATGTCAAATGACAAATGTCACAATGCTAAATGTCAAAAATAAAAAGTGTCACCATGAAAAATGTCAAAAATGACAAATTTCAAGATGGCAAATGTCAAAGATGTCAAATGACAAATGTCACAATGCTAAATGTCAAAAATGAAAAGTGTCACCATGAAAAATGTCAAAAATGACAAATTTCAAGATGGCAAATGTCAAAGATGTCAAATGACAAATGTCACCATGCTAAATGTCAAAAATGAAAAGTGTCACCATGAAAAATGTCAAAAATGACAAATTTCAAGATGGCAAATATCAAAGATGTCAAATGACAAATGTCACAATGCTAAACGTCAAAAATGACAAATTTCAAGATGGCAAATGTCAAAGATGTCAAATGACAAATGTCACAATGCTAAATGTCAAAAATGAAAAGTGTCACCATGAAAAATGTCAAAAATGACAAATTTCAAGATGGCAAATGTCAAAGATGTCAAATGACAAATGTCACAATGCTAAATGTCAAAAATGAAAAGTGTCAAAAATGACAAATTTCAAGATGGCAAATGTCTAAGATGTCAAATGACAAATGTCACAATGCTAAATGTCAAAAATGAAAAGTGTTACCATGAAAAATGTCAAAAATGACAAATTTCAAGATGGCAAATGTCAAAGATGTCAAATGACAAATGTCACAATGCTAAATGTCAAAAATGAAAAGTGTCACCATGAAAAATGTCAAAAATGACAAATTTCAAGATGGCAAATGTCAAAGATGTCAAATGACAAATGTCACAATGCTAAATGTCAAAAATGAAAAGTGTCACCATGAAAAATGTCAAAAATGGCAAATTTCAAGATGGCAAATGTCAAAGATGTCAAATGACAAATGTCACAATGCTAAATGTCAAAAATGAAAAGTGTCACCATGAAAAATGTCAAAAATGACAAATTTCAAGATGGCAAATGTCAAAACTGACAAATGTCACAATGCTAAATGTCAAAAATGATAAGTGTCACCATGAAAAATGTCAAAAATGACAAATTTCAAGATGGCAAATATCCAAGATGTCAAATGACAAATGTCACAATGCTAAATGTCAAAAATGAAAAGTGTCACCATGAAAAATGTCAAAAATGACAAATTTCAAGATGGCAAATAACAAAGATATCAAATGACAAATGTCACAATGCTAAATGTCAAAAATGAAAAGTGTCAAAAATGACAAATTTCAAGATGGCAAATGTCTAAAATGTCAAATGACAAATGTCACAATGCTAAATGTCAAAAATGAAAAGTGTCACCGTGAAAAATGTCAAAAATGACAAATTTCAAGATGGCAAATGTCAAAGATGTCAAATGACAAATGTCACAATGCTAAATGTCAAAAATGAAAAGTGTCACCATAAAAAATGTCAAAAATGACAAATTTCAAGATGGCAAATGTCAAAGATGTCAAATGACAAATGTCACAATGCTAAATGTCAAAAATGAAAAGTGTCCCCATGAAAAATGTCAATAATGACAAATTTCAAGATGGCAAATGTCAAAGATGTCAAATGACAAATGTCACAATGCTAAATGTCAAAAATGAAAAGTGTCACCATGAAAAATGTCAAAAATAACAAATTTCAAGATGTCAAATGTCAAAGATGTCAAATGACAAATGTCGCAATGCTAAATGTCAAAAATGAAAAGTGTCACCATGAAAAATGTCAAAAATGACAAATTTCAAGATGGCAAATGTCAAAGATGTCAAATGACAAATGTCACAATGCTAAATGTCAAAAATGAAAAGTGTCACCATAAAAAATGTCAAAGATGACAAATTTTAAGATGGCAAATGTCAAAACTGACAAATGTCAAAAATGAAAAGTGTCACCATGAAAAATGTCAAAAATAACAAATTTCAAGATGGCAAATGTCAAAGATGTCAAATGACAAATGTCACAATGCTAAATGTCAAAAATGACAAATTTCAAGATGGCAAATGTCAAAGATGTCAAATGACAAATGTCACAATGCTAAATGTCAAAAATGAAAAGTGTCACCATGAAAAATGTCAAAAATGACAAATTTTAAGATGGCAAACGTCAAAGATGTCAAATGACAAATGTCATAATGCTAAATGTCAAAAATAAAAAGTGTCACCATAAAAAATGTCAAAAATGACAAATTTCAAGATGGCAAATGTCAAAGATGTCAAATGACAAATGTCACAATGCTAAATGTCAAAAATGAAAAGTGTCACCATGAAAAATGTCAAAAATGACAAATTTTAAGATGGCAAATATCAAAGATGTCAAATGACAAATGTCACAATGCTAAATGTCAAAAATGACAAATTTCAAGATGGCAAATGTCAAAGATGTCAAATGACAAATGTCACAATGCTAAATGTCAAAAATGAAAAGTGTCACCATGAAAAATGTCAAAAATGACAAATTTCAAGATGGCAAATGTCAAAGATGTCAAATGACAAATGTCACAATGCTAAATGTCAAAAATGAAAAGTGTCAAAAATGACAAATTTCAAGATGGCAAATGTCTAAGATGTCAAATGACAAATGTCACAATGCTAAATGTCAAAAATGAAAAGTGTCACCATGAAAAATGTCAAAAATGACAAATTTCAAGATGGCAAATGTCAAAGATGTCAAATGACAAATGTCACAATGCTAAATGTCAAAAATGAAAAGTGTCACCATGCAAAATGTCAAAAATGACAAATTTCAAGATGGCAAATGTCAAAGATGTCAAATGACAAATGTCACAATCCTAAATGTCAAAAATGAAAAGTGTCGCGATGAAAAATGTCAAAAATGACAAATTTCAAGATGGCAAATGTCAAAGATGTCAAATGACAAATGTCACAATGCTAAATGTCAAAAATGAAAAGTGTCACCATGAAAAATGTCAAAAATGACAAATTTCAAGATGGCAAATGTCAAAACTGACAAATGTCACAATGCTAAATGTCAAAAATAATAAGTGTTACCATAAAAAATGTCAAAAATGACAAATTTTAAGATGGCAAATGTCCAAGATGTCAAATGACAAATGTCACAATGCTAAATGTCAAAAATGAAAAGTGTCACCATGAAAAATGTCAAAAATGACAAATTTCAAGATGGCAAATGTCAAAGATGTCAAATGACAAATGTCACAATGCTAAATGTCAAAAATGACAAATTTCAAGATGGCAAATGTCTAAGATGTCAAATGACAAATGTCACAATGCTAAATGTCAAAAATGAAAAGTGTCAAAAATAACAAATTTCAAGATGGCAAATGTCCAAGATGTCAAATGACAAATGTCACAATGCTAAATGTCAAAAATGAAAAGTGTCACCATGAAAAATGTCAAAAATGACAAATTTCAAGATGGCAAATGTCAAAGATGTCAAATGACAAATGTCACAATGCTAAATGTCAAAAATGAAAAGTGTCACCATGAAAAATGTCAAAAATGACAAATTTCAAGATGGCAAATGTCAAAGATGTCAAATGACAAATGTCACAATGCTAAATGTCAAAAATGAAAAGTGTCCCCATGAAAAATGTCAATAATGACAAATTTCAAGATGGCAAATGTCAAAGATGTCAAATGACAAATGTCACAATGCTAAATGTCAAAAATGAAAAGTGTCACCATGAAAAATGTCAAAAATGACAAATTTCAAGATGGCAAATGTCAAATGACAAATGTCACAATGCTAAATGTCAAAAATGAAAAGTGTCACCATGAAAAATGTCAAAAATGACAAATTTCAAGATGGCAAATGTCAAAGATGTCAAATGACAAATGTCACAATGCTAAATGTCAAAAATGAAAAGTGTCACCATGAAAAATGTCAAAAATGACAAATTTCAAGATGGCAAATGTCAAAACTGACAAATGTCACAATGCTAAATGTCAAAAATGATAAGTGTCACCATAAAAAATGTCAAAAATAACAAATTTCAAGATGGCAAATGTCAAAGATGTCAAATGACAAATGTCACAATGCTAAATGTCAAAAATGACAAATTTCAAGATGGCAAATGTCTAAGATGTCAAATGACAAATGTCACAATGCTAAATGTCAAAAATGAAAAGTGTCACCATGACAAATGTCAAAAATGACAAATTTCAAGATGGCAAATGTCCAAGATGTCAAATGACAAATTTCACAATGCTAAATGTCAAAAATGAAAAGTGTCACCATGAAAAATGTCAAAAATGACAAATTTAAAGATGGCAAATATCAAAGATGTCAAATGACAAATGTCACAATGCTAAATGTCAAAAATGAAAAGTGTCAAAAATGACAAATTTCAAGATGGCAAATGTCTAAGATGTCAAATGACAAATGTCACAATGCTAAATGTCAAAAATGAAAAGTGTCACCGTGAATAATGTCAAAAATGACAAATTTCAAGATGGCAAATGTCAAAGATGTCAAATGAGAAATGTCACAATGCTAAATGTCAAAAATGAAAAGTGTCACCATGAAAATTGTCAAAAATGACAAATTTCAAGATGGCAAATGTCAAAGATGTCAAATGACAAATGTCACAATGCTAAATGTCAAAAATGAAAAGTGTCCCCATGAAAAATGTCAATAATGACAAATTTCAAGATGGCAAATGTCAAAGATGTCAAATGACAAATGTCACAATGCTAAATGTCAAAAATGAAAAGTGTCACCATGAAAAATGTCAAAAATGACAAATTTCAAGATGGCAAATGTCAAAGATGTCAAATGACAAATGTCACAATGCTAAATGTCAAAAATGAAAAGTGTCACCATGAAAAATGTCAAAAATGACAAGTTTTAAAATGGCAAATGTCACAATGCTAAATGTCAAAAATGAAAAGTGTCACCATGAAAAATGTCAAAAATAACAAATTTCAAGATGGCAAATGTCAAAGATGTCAAATGACAAATGTCACAATGCTAAATGTCAAAAATGACAAATTTCAAGATGGCAAATGTCAAAGATGTCAAATGACAAATGTCACAATGCTAAATGTCAAAAATGAAAAGTGTCACCATGAAAAATGTCAAAAATGACAAATTTCAAGATGGCAAATGTCAAAGATGTCAAATGACAAATGTCACAATGCTAAATGTCAAAAATGAAAAGTGTCACCATGAAAAATGTCAAAAATGACAAATTTCAAGATGGCAAATGTCAAAGATGTCAAATGACAAATGTCACCATGCTAAATGTCAAAAATGAAAAGTGTCACCATGAAAAATGTCAAAAATGACAAATTTCAAGATGGCAAATATCAAAGATGTCAAATGACAAATGTCACAATGCTAAATGTCAAAAATGAAAAGTGTCACCATGAAAAATGTCAAAAATGACAAATTTCAAGATGGCAAATGTCAAAGATGACAAATGTCACAATGCTAAATGTCAAAAATGAAAAGTGTCACCATGAAAAATGTCAAAAATAACAAATTTAAAGATGGCAAATGTCAAAGATGTCAAATGACAAATGTCACAATGCTAAATGTCAAAAATTAAAAGTGTCACCGTGAAAAATGTCAAAAATGACAAATTTCAAGATGGCAAATGTCAAAGATGTCAAATGACAAATGTCACAATGCTAAATGTCAAAAATGAAAAGTGTCACCATGAAAAATGTCAAAAATAACAAATTTCAAGATGGCAAATGTCAAAGCTGTCAAATGACAAATGTCACAATGCTAAATGTCAAAAATGACAAATTTCAAGATGGCAAATGTCAAAGATGTCAAATGACAAATGTCACAATGCTAAATGTCAAAAATGAAAAGTGTCACCATGAAAAATGTCAAAAATGACAAATTTCAAGATGGCAAATGTCAAAACTAACAAATGTCACAATGCTAAATGTCAAAAATGATAAGTGTCACCATGAAAAATGTCAAAAATAACAAATTTCAAGATGGCAAATGTCAAAGATGTCAAATGACAAATGTCACAATGCTAAATGTCAAAAATGACAAATTTCAAGATGGCAAATGTCTAAGATGTCAAATGACAAATGTCACAATGCTAAAGGTCAAAAATGAAAAGTGTCACCATGAAAAATGTCAAAAATGACAAATTTCAAGATGGCAAATGTCCAAGATGTCAAATGACAAATTTCACAATGCTAAATGTCAAAAATGAAAAGTGTCACCATGAAAAATGTCAAAAATGACAAATTTAAAGATGGCAAATATCAAAGATGTCAAATGACAAATGTCACAATGCTAAATGTCAAAAATGAAAAGTGTCAAAAATGACAAATTTCAAGATGGCAAATGTCTAAGATGTCAAATGACAAATGTCACAATGCTAAATGTCAAAAATGAAAAGTGTCACCGTGAAAAATGTCAAAAATGACAAATTTCAAGATGGCAAATGTCAAAGATGTCAAATGAGAAATGTCACAATGCTAAATGTCAAAAATGAAAAGTGTCACCATGAAAAATGTCAAAAATGACAAATTTCAAGATGGCAAATGTCAAAGATGTCAAATGACAAATGTCACAATGCTAAATGTCAAAAATGAAAAGTGTCCCCATGAAAAATGTCAATAATGACAAATTTCAAGATGGCAAATGTCAAAGATGTCAAATGACAAATGTCACAATGATAAATGTCAAAAATGAAAAGTGTCACCATGAAAAATGTCAAAAATGACAAATTTCAAGATGGCAAATGTCAAAGATGTCAAATGACAAATGTCACAATGCTAAATGTCAAAAATGAAAAGTGTCACCATGAAAAATGTCAAAAATGACAAGTTTCAAGATGGCAAATGTCAAAACTGACAAATGTCACAATGCTAAATGTCAAAAATGAAAAGTGTCACCATGAAAAATGTCAAAAATAACAAATTTCAAGATGGCAAATGTCAAAGATGTCAAATGACAAATGTCACAATGCTAAATGTCAAAAATGACAAATTTCAAGATGGCAAATGTCAAAGATGTCAAATGACAAATGTCACAATGCTAAATGTCAAAAATAAAAAGTGTCACCATGAAAAATGTCAAAAATGACAAATTTCAAGATGGCAAATGTCAAAGATGTCAAATGACAAATGTCACAATGCTAAATGTCAAAAATAAAAAGTGTCACCATGAAAAATGTCAAAAATGACAAATTTCAAGATGGCAAATGTCAAAGATGTCAAATGACAAATGTCACCATGCTAAATGTCAAAAATGAAAAGTGTCACCATGAAAAATGTCAAAAATGACAAATTTCAAGATGGCAAATATCAAAGATGTCAAATGACAAATGTCACAATGCTAAACGTCAAAAATGACAAATTTCAAGATGGCAAATGTCAAAGATGTCAAATGACAAATGTCACAATGCTAAATGTCAAAAATGAAAAGTGTCACCATGAAAAATGTCAAAAATGACAAATTTCAAGATGGCAAATGTCAAAGATGTCAAATGACAAATGTCACAATGCTAAATGTCAAAAATGAAAAGTGTCAAAAATGACAAATTTCAAGATGGCAAATGTCTAAGATGTCAAATGACAAATGTCACAATGCTAAATGTCAAAAATGAAAAGTGTTACCATGAAAAATGTCAAAAATGACAAATTTCAAGATGGCAAATGTCAAAGATGTCAAATGACAAATGTCACAATGCTAAATGTCAAAAATGAAAAGTGTCACCATGAAAAATGTCAAAAATGACAAATTTCAAGATGGCAAATGTCAAAGATGTCAAATGACAAATGTCACAATGCTAAATGTCAAAAATGAAAAGTGTCACCATGAAAAATGTCAAAAATGGCAAATTTCAAGATGGCAAATGTCAAAGATGTCAAATGACAAATGTCACAATGCTAAATGTCAAAAATGAAAAGTGTCACCATGAAAAATGTCAAAAATGACAAATTTCAAGATGGCAAATGTCAAAACTGACAAATGTCACAATGCTAAATGTCAAAAATGATAAGTGTCACCATGAAAAATGTCAAAAATGACAAATTTCAAGATGGCAAATGTCCAAGATGTCAAATGACAAATGTCACAATGCTAAATGTCAAAAATGACAAATTTCAAGATGGCAAATGTCTAAGATGTCAAATGACAAATGTCACAATGCTAAAGGTCAAAAATGAAAAGTGTCACCATGAAAAATGTCAAAAATGACAAATTTCAAGATGGCAAATGTCCAAGATGTCAAATGACAAATTTCACAATGCTAAATGTCAAAAATGAAAAGTGTCACCATGAAAAATGTCAAAAATGACAAATTTCAAGATGGCAAATGTCAAAGATGTCAAATGACAAATGTCACCGTGCTAAATGTCAAAAATGAAAAGTGTCACCATGAAAAATGTCAAAAATGACAAATTTCAAGATGGCAAATATCAAAGATGTCAAATGACAAATGTCACAATGCTAAACGTCAAAAATGACAAATTTCAAGATGGCAAATGTCAAAGATGTCAAATGACAAATGTCACAATGCTAAATGTCAAAAATGAAAAGTGTCACCATGAAAAATGTCAAAAATGACAAATTTCAAGATGGCAAATGTCAAAGATGTCAAATGACAAATGTCACAATGCTAAATGTCAAAAATGAAAAGTGTCAAAAATGACAAATTTCAAGATGGCAAATGTCTAAGATGTCAAATGACAAATGTCACAATGCTAAATGTCAAAAATGAAAAGTGTTACCATGAAAAATGTCAAAAATGACAAATTTCAAGATGGCAAATGTCAAAGATGTCAAATGACAAATGTCACAATGCTAAATGTCAAAAATGAAAAGTGTCACCATGAAAAATGTCAAAAATGACAAATTTCAAGATGGCAAATGTCAAAGATGTCAAATGACAAATGTCACAATGCTAAATGTCAAAAATGAAAAGTGTCACCATGAAAAATGTCAAAAATGGCAAATTTCAAGATGGCAAATGTCAAAGATGTCAAATGACAAATGTCACAATGCTAAATGTCAAAAATGAAAAGTGTCACCATGAAAAATGTCAAAAATGACAAATTTCAAGATGGCAAATGTCAAAACTGACAAATGTCACAATGCTAAATGTCAAAAATGATAAGTGTCACCATGAAAAATGTCAAAAATGACAAATTTCAAGATGGCAAATGTCCAAGATGTCAAATGACAAATGTCACAATGCTAAATGTCAAAAATGACAAATTTCAAGATGGCAAATGTCTAAGATGTCAAATGACAAATGTCACAATGCTAAAGGTCAAAAATGAAAAGTGTCACCATGAAAAATGTCAAAAATGACAAATTTCAAGATGGCAAATGTCCAAGATGTCAAATGACAAATTTCACAATGCTAAATGTCAAAAATGAAAAGTGTCACCATGAAAAATGTCAAAAATGACAAATTTAAAGATGGCAAATATCAAAGATGTCAAATGACAAATGTCACAATGCTAAATGTCAAAAATGAAAAGTGTCAAAAATGACAAATTTCAAGATGGCAAATGTCTAAGATGTCAAATGACAAATGTCACAATGCTAAATGTCAAAAATGAAAAGTGTCACCGTGAAAAATGTCAAAAATGACAAATTTCAAGATGGCAAATGTCAAAGATGTCAAATGAGAAATGTCACAATGCTAAATGTCAAAAATGAAAAGTGTCACCATGAAAAATGTCAAAAATGACAAATTTCAAGATGGCAAATGTCAAAGATGTCAAATGACAAATGTCACAATGCTAAATGTCAAAAATGAAAAGTGTCCCCATGAAAAATGTCAATAATGACAAATTTCAAGATGGCAAATGTCAAAGATGTCAAATGACAAATGTCACAATGCTAAATGTCAAAAATGAAAAGTGTCACCATGAAAAATGTCAAAAATGACAAATTTCAAGATGGCAAATGTCAAAGATGTCAAATGACAAATGTCACAATGCTAAATGTCAAAAATGAAAAGTGTCACCATGAAAAATGTCAAAAATGACAAGTTTCAAGATGGCAAATGTCAAAACTGACAAATGTCACAATGCTAAATGTCAAAAATGAAAAGTGTCACCATTAAAAATATCAAAAATAACAAATTTCAAGATGGCAAATGTCAAAGATGTCAAATGACAAATGTCACAATGCTAAATGTCAAAAATGACAAATTTCAAGATGGCAAATGTCAAAGATGTCAAATGACAAATGTCACAATGCTAAATGTCAAAAATAAAAAGTGTCACCATGAAAAATGTCAAAAATGACAAATTTCAAGATGGCAAATGTCAAAGATGTCAAATGACAAATGTCACAATGCTAAATGTCAAAAATAAAAAGTGTCACCATGAAAAATGTCA
This sequence comes from Altica lythri, assembly GCA_964028335.1. NCBI lineage: Eukaryota > Metazoa > Arthropoda > Insecta > Coleoptera > Chrysomelidae > Altica > Altica lythri. The sequence continues at coordinate 6,128,848 of OZ034800.1, read as the reverse complement.
AAAATGACAAATTTCAAGATGGCAAATGTCAAAGATGTCAAATGACAAATGTCACCATGCTAAATGTCAAAAATGAAAAGTGTCACCATGAAAAATGTCAAAAATGACAAATTTCAAGATGGCAAATATCAAAGATGTCAAATGACAAATGTCACAATGCTAAACGTCAAAAATGACAAATTTCAAGATGGCAAATGTCAAAGATGTCAAATGACAAATGTCACAATGCTAAATGTCAAAAATGAAAAGTGTCACCATGAAAAATGTCAAAAATGACAAATTTCAAGATGGCAAATGTCAAAGATGTCAAATGACAAATGTCACAATGCTAAATGTCAAAAATGAAAAGTGTCAAAAATGACAAATTTCAAGATGGCAAATGTCTAAGATGTCAAATGACAAATGTCACAATGCTAAATGTCAAAAATGAAAAGTGTTACCATGAAAAATGTCAAAAATGACAAATTTCAAGATGGCAAATGTCAAAGATGTCAAATGACAAATGTCACAATGCTAAATGTCAAAAATGAAAAGTGTCACCATGAAAAATGTCAAAAATGACAAATTTCAAGATGGCAAATGTCAAAGATGTCAAATGACAAATGTCACAATGCTAAATGTCAAAAATGAAAAGTGTCACCATGAAAAATGTCAAAAATGGCAAATTTCAAGATGGCAAATGTCAAAGATGTCAAATGACAAATGTCACAATGCTAAATGTCAAAAATGAAAAGTGTCACCATGAAAAATGTCAAAAATGACAAATTTCAAGATGGCAAATGTCAAAACTGACAAATGTCACAATGCTAAATGTCAAAAATGATAAGTGTCACCATGAAAAATGTCAAAAATGACAAATTTCAAGATGGCAAATGTCCAAGATGTCAAATGACAAATGTCACAATGCTAAATGTCAAAAATGAAAAGTGTCACCATGAAAAATGTCAAAAATGACAAATTTCAAGATGGCAAATAACAAAGATGTCAAATGACAAATGTCACAATGCTAAATGTCAAAAATGAAAAGTGTCAAAAATGACAAATTTCAAGATGGCAAATGTCTAAAATGTCAAATGACAAATGTCACAATGCTAAATGTCAAAAATGAAAAGTGTCACCGTGAAAAATGTCAAAAATGACAAATTTCAAGATGGCAAATGTCAAAGATGTCAAATGACAAATGTCACAATGCTAAATGTCAAAAATGAAAAGTGTCACCATAAAAAATGTCAAAAATGACAAATTTCAAGATGGCAAATGTCAAAGATGTCAAATGACAAATGTCACAATGCTAAATGTCAAAAATGAAAAGTGTCCCCATGAAAAATGTCAATAATGACAAATTTCAAGATGGCAAATGTCAAAGATGTCAAATGACAAATGTCACAATGCTAAATGTCAAAAATGAAAAGTGTCACCATGAAAAATGTCAAAAATAACAAATTTCAAGATGTCAAATGTCAAAGATGTCAAATGACAAATGTCGCAATGCTAAATGTCAAAAATGAAAAGTGTCACCATGAAAAATGTCAAAAATGACAAATTTCAAGATGGCAAATGTCAAAGATGTCAAATGACAAATGTCACAATGCTAAATGTCAAAAATGAAAAGTGTCACCATAAAAAATGTCAAAGATGACAAATTTTAAGATGGCAAATGTCAAAACTGACAAATGTCAAAAATGAAAAGTGTCACCATGAAAAATGTCAAAAATAACAAATTTCAAGATGGCAAATGTCAAAGATGTCAAATGACAAATGTCACAATGCTAAATGTCAAAAATGACAAATTTCAAGATGGCAAATGTCAAAGATGTCAAATGACAAATGTCACAATGCTAAATGTCAAAAATGAAAAGTGTCACCATGAAAAATGTCAAAAATGACAAATTTTAAGATGGCAAACGTCAAAGATGTCAAATGACAAATGTCATAATGCTAAATGTCAAAAATGAAAAGTGTCACCATAAAAAATGTCAAAAATGACAAATTTCAAGATGGCAAATGTCAAAGATGTCAAATGACAAATGTCACAATGCTAAATGTCAAAAATGAAAAGTGTCACCATGAAAAATGTCAAAAATGACAAATTTTAAGATGGCAAATATCAAAGATGTCAAATGACAAATGTCACAATGCTAAATGTCAAAAATGACAAATTTCAAGATGGCAAATGTCAAAGATGTCAAATGACAAATGTCACAATGCTAAATGTCAAAAATGAAAAGTGTCACCATGAAAAATGTCAAAAATGACAAATTTCAAGATGGCAAATGTCAAAGATGTCAAATGACAAATGTCACAATGCTAAATGTCAAAAATGAAAAGTGTCAAAAATGACAAATTTCAAGATGGCAAATGTCTAAGATGTCAAATGACAAATGTCACAATGCTAAATGTCAAAAATGAAAAGTGTCACCATGAAAAATGTCAAAAATGACAAATTTCAAGATGGCAAATGTCAAAGATGTCAAATGACAAATGTCACAATGCTAAATGTCAAAAATGAAAAGTGTCACCATGCAAAATGTCAAAAATGACAAATTTCAAGATGGCAAATGTCAAAGATGTCAAATGACAAATGTCACAATCCTAAATGTCAAAAATGAAAAGTGTCGCGATGAAAAATGTCAAAAATGACAAATTTCAAGATGGCAAATGTCAAAGATGTCAAATGACAAATGTCACAATGCTAAATGTCAAAAATGAAAAGTGTCACCATGAAAAATGTCAAAAATGACAAATTTCAAGATGGCAAATGTCAAAACTGACAAATGTCACAATGCTAAATGTCAAAAATAATAAGTGTTACCATAAAAAATGTCAAAAATGACAAATTTTAAGATGGCAAATGTCCAAGATGTCAAATGACAAATGTCACAATGCTAAATGTCAAAAATGAAAAGTGTCACCATGAAAAATGTCAAAAATGACAAATTTCAAGATGGCAAATGTCAAAGATATCAAATGACAAATGTCACAATGCTAAATGTCAAAAATGACAAATTTCAAGATGGCAAATGTCTAAGATGTCAAATGACAAATGTCACAATGCTAAATGTCAAAAATGAAAAGTGTCAAAAATAACAAATTTCAAGATGGCAAATGTCCAAGATGTCAAATGACAAATGTCACAATGCTAAATGTCAAAAATGAAAAGTGTCACCATGAAAAATGTCAAAAATGACAAATTTCAAGATGGCAAATGTCAAAGATGTCAAATGACAAATGTCACAATGCTAAATGTCAAAAATAAAAAGTGTCAAAAATGACAAATTTCAAGATGGCAAATGTCTAAGATGTCAAATGACAAATGTCACAATGCTAAATGTCAAAAATGAAAAATGTCACCATGAAAAATGTCAAAAATAACAAATTTCAAGATGGCAAATGTCAAAGATGTCAAATGACAAATGTCACAATGCTAAATGTCAAAAATGACAAATTTCAAAATGGCAAATGTCAAAGATGTCAAATGACAAATGTCACAATGCTAAATGTCAAAAATGAAAAGTGTCACCATGAAAAATGTCAAAAATGACAAATTTCAAGATGGCAAATGTCAAAGATGTCAAATGACAAATGTCACAATGCTAAATGTCAAAAATGAAAAGTGTCAAAAATGACAAATTTCAAGATGGCAAATGTCAAAGATGTCAAATGATAAAATGTCACAATGCTAAATGTCAAAAATAAAAAGTGTCCCCATGAAAAATGTCAATAATGACAAATTTCAAGATGGCAAATGTCAAAGATGTCAAATGACAAATGTCACAATGCTAAATGTCAAAAATGAAAAGTGTCACCATGAAAAATGTCAAAAATAACAAATTTCAAGATGTCAAATGTCAAAGATGTCAAATGACAAATGTCGCAATGCTAAATGTCAAAAATGAAAAGTGTCACCATGAAAAATGTCAAAAATGACAAATTTCAAGATAGCAAATGTCAAAGATGTCAAATGACAAATGTCACAATGCTAAATGTTAAAAATAAAAAGTGTCACCATGAAAAATGTCAAAAATAACAAATTTCAAGATGGCAAATGTCAAAGATGTCAAATGACAAATGTCACAATGCTAAATGTCAAAAATGAAAAGTGTCACCATAAAAAATGTCAAAAATGACAAATTTTAAGATGGCAAATGTCAAAACTGACAAATGTCACAATGCTAAATGTCAAAAATGAAAAGTGTCACCATGAAAAATGTCAAAAATAACAAATTTCAAGATGGCAAATGTCAAAGATGTCAAATGACAAATGTCACAATGCTAAATGTCAAAAATGACAAATTTCAAGATGGCAAATGTCAAAGATGTCAAATGACAAATGTCACAATGCTAAATGTCAAAAATGAAAAGTGTCACCATGAAAAATGTCAAAAATGACAAATTTTAAGATGGCAAACGTCAAAGATGTCAAATGACAAATGTCATAATGCTAAATGTCAAAAATGAAAAGTGTCACCATGAAAAATGTCAAAAATGACAAATTTCAAGATGGCAAATGTCAAAACTGACAAATGTCACAATGCTAAATGTCAAAAATAATAAGTGTTACCATAAAAAATGTCAAAAATGACAAATTTCAAGATGGCAAATGTCAAAGATGTCAAATGACAAATGTCACAATGCTAAATGTCAAAAATGAAAAGTGTCACCATGAAAAATGTCAAAAATGACAAATTTTAAGATGGCAAACGTCAAAGATGTCAAATGACAAATGTCATAATGCTAAATGTCAAAAATGAAAAGTGTCACCATAAAAAATGTCAAAAATGACAAATTTCAAGATGGCAAATGTCAAAGATGTCAAATGACAAATGTCACAATGCTAAATGTCAAAAATGAAAAGTGTCACCATGAAAAATGTCAAAAATGACAAATTTTAAGATGGCAAATATCAAAGATGTCAAATGACAAATGTCACAATGCTAAATGTCAAAAATGACAAATTTCAAGATGGCAAATGTCAAAGATGTCAAATGACAAATGTCACAATGCTAAATGTCAAAAATGAAAAGTGTCACCATGAAAAATGTCAAAAATGACAAATTTCAAGATGGCAAATGTCAAAGATGTCAAATGACAAATGTCACAATGCTAAATGTCAAAAATGAAAAGTGTCAAAAATGACAAATTTCAAGATGGCAAATGTCTAAGATGTCAAATGACAAATGTCACAATGCTAAATGTCAAAAATTAAAAGTGTCACTATGAAAAATGTCAAAAATGACAAATTTCAAGATGGCAAATGTCAAAGATGTCAAATGACAAATGTCACAATGCTAAATGTCAAAAATGAAAAGTGTCACCATGCAAAATGTCAAAAATGACAAATTTCAAGATGGCAAATGTCAAAGATGTCAAATGACAAATGTCACAATCCTAAATGTCAAAAATGAAAAGTGTCGCGATGAAAAATGTCAAAAATGACAAATTTCAAGATGGCAAATGTCAAAGATGTCAAATGACAAATGTCACAATGCTAAATGTCAAAAATGAAAAGTGTCACCATGAAAAATGTCAAAAATGACAAATTTCAAGATGGCAAATGTCAAAACTGACAAATGTCACAATGCTAAATGTCAAAAATAATAAGTGTTACCATAAAAAATGTCAAAAATGACAAATTTTAAGATAGCAAATGTCCAAGATGTCAAATGACAAATGTCACAATGCTAAATGTCAAAAATGAAAAGTGTCACCATGAAAAATGTCAAAAATGACAAATTTCAAGATGGCAAATGTCAAAGATGTCAAATGACAAATGTCACAATGCTAAATGTCAAAAATGACAAATTTCAAGATGGCAAATGTCTAAGATGTCAAATGACAAATGTCACAATGCTAAATGTCAAAAATGAAAAGTGTCAAAAATAACAAATTTCAAGATGGCAAATGTCCAAGATGTCAAATGACAAATGTCACAATGCTAAATGTCAAAAATGAAAAGTGTCACCATGAAAAATGTCAAAAATGACAAATTTCAAGATGGCAAATGTCAAAGATGTCAAATGACAAATGTCACAATGCTAAATGTCAAAAATAAAAAGTGTCAAAAATGACAAATTTCAAGATGGCAAATGTCTAAAATGTCAAATGACAAATGTCACAATGCTAAATGTCAAAAATGAAAAATGTCACCATGGAAAATGTCAAAAATAACAAATTTCAAGATGGCAAATGTCAAAGATGTCAAATGACAAATGTCACAATGCTAAATGTCAAAAATGACAAATTTCAAAATGGCAAATGTCAAAGATGTCAAATGACAAATGTCACAATGCTAAATGTCAAAAATGAAAAGTGTCACCATGAAAAATGTCAAAAATGACAAATTTCAAGATGGCAAATGTCAAAGATGTCAAATGACAAATGTCACAATGCTAAATGTCAAAAATGAAAAGTGTCACCATGAAAAATGTCAAAAATGACAAATTTCAAGATGGCAAATGTCAAAGATGTCAAATGACAAATGTCACAATGCTAAATGTCAAAAATGAAAAGTGTCACCATGAAAAATGTTAAAAATGACAAATTTCAAGATGGCAAATATAAAAGATGTCAAATGACAAATGTCACAATGCTTAATGTCAAAAATGACAAATTTCAAGATGGCAAATGTCAAAGATGTCAAATGACAAATGTCACAATGCTAAATGTCAAAAATGAAAAGTGTCACCATGAAAAATGTCAAAAATGACAAATTTCAAGATGGCAAATGTCAAAGATGTCAAATGACAAATGTCACAATGCTAAATGTCAAAAATGAAAAGTGTCAAAAATGACAAATTTCAAGATGGCAAATGTCTAAGATGTCAAATGACAAATGTCACAATGCTAAATCTCAAAAATGAAAAGTGTCACCATGAAAAATGTCAAAAATGACAAATTTCAAGATGGCAAATGTCAAAGATGTCAAATGACAAATGTCACAATGCTAAATGTCAAAAATAAAAAGTGTCACCATAAAAAATGTCAAAAATGACAAATTTCAAGATGGCAAATGTCAAAGAAGTCAAATGACAAATGTCACAATGCTAAATGTCAAAAATGAAAGTGTCACCCTGAAAAATGTCAAAAATGACAAATTTCAAGATGGCAAATTTCTAAACTGACAAATGTCACAATGCTAAATGTCAAAAATGATAAGTGTTACCATGAAAAATGTCAAAAATGACAAATTTTAAGATTGCAAATGTCCAAGATGTCAAATGACAAATGTCACAATGCTAAAAGTCAAAAATGAAAAGTGTCACCATGAAAAATGTCAAAAATGACAAATTTCAAGATGGCAAATGTCAAAGATGTCAAATGACAAATGTCACAATGCTAAATGTCAAAAATGAAAAGTGTCAAAAATGACAAATTTCAAGATGGCAAATGTCAAAGATGTCAAATGACAAATGTCACAATGCTAAATGTCAAAAATGAAAAGTGTCCCCATGAAAAATGTCAATAATGACAAATTTCAAGATGGCAAATGTCAAAGATGTCAAATGACAAATGTCACAATGCTAAATGTCAAAAATGAAAAGTGTCACCATGAAAAATGTCAAAAATAACAAATTTCAAGATGTCAAATGTCAAAGATGTCAAATGACAAATGTCGCAATGCTAAATGTCAAAAATGAAAAGTGTCACCATGAAAAATGTCAAAAATGACAAATTTCAAGATAGCAAATGTCAAAGATGTCAAATGACAAATGTCACAATGCTAAATGTTAAAAATAAAAAGTGTCACCATGAAAAATGTCAAAAATAACAAATTTCAAGATGGCAAATGTCAAAGATGTCAAATGACAAATGTCACAATGCTAAATGTCAAAAATGAAAAGTGTCACCATAAAAAATGTCAAAAATGACAAATTTTAAGATGGCAAATGTCAAAACTGACAAATGTCACAATGCTAAATGTCAAAAATGAAAAGTGTCACCATGAAAAATGTCAAAAATAACAAATTTCAAGATGGCAAATGTCAAAGATGTCAAATGACAAATGTCACAATGCTAAATGTCAAAAATGACAAATTTCAAGATGGCAAATGTCAAAAATGTCAAATGACAAATGTCACAATGCTAAATGTCAAAAATAAAAAGTGTCACCATGAAAAATGTCAAAAATGACAAATTTTAAGATGGCAAACGTCAAAGATGTCAAATGTCATAATGCTAAATGTCAAAAATGAAAAGTGTCACCATGAAAAATGTCAAAAATGACAAATTTCAAGATGGCAAATGTCAAAGATGTCAAATGACAAATGTCACAATGCTAAATGTCAAAAATAAAAAGTGTCACCATAAAAAATGTCAAAAATGACAAATTTCAAGATGGCAAATGTCAAAGAAGTCAAATGACAAATGTCACAATGCTAAATGTCAAAAATGAAAGTGTCACCCTAAAAAATGCCAAAAATGACAAATTTCAAGATGGCAAATTTCTAAACTGACAAATGTCACAATGCTAAATGTCAAAAATGATAAGTGTTACCATGAAAAATGTCAAAAATGACAAATTTTAAGATTGCAAATGTCCAAGATGTCAAATGACAAATGTCACAATGCTAAAAGTCAAAAATGAAAAGTGTCACCATGAAAAATGTCAAAAATGACAAATTTCAAGATGGCAAATGTCAAAGATGTCAAATGACAAATGTCACAATGCTAAATGTCAAAAATGAAAAGTGTCAAAAATGACAAATTTCAAGATGGCAAATGTCAAAGATGTCAAATGATAAAATGTCACAATGCTAAATGTCAAAAATGAAAAGTGTCCCCATGAAAAATGTCAATAATGACAAATTTCAAGATGGCAAATGTCAAAGATGTCAAATGACAAATGTCACAATGCTAAATGTCAAAAATGAAAAGTGTCACCATGAAAAATGTCAAAAATAACAAATTTCAAGATGTCAAATGTCAAAGATGTCAAATGACAAATGTCGCAATGCTAAATGTCAAAAATGAAAAGTGTCACCATGAAAAATGTCAAAAATGACAAATTTCAAGATAGCAAATGTCAAAGATGTCAAATGACAAATGTCACAATGCTAAATGTTAAAAATAAAAAGTGTCACCATGAAAAATGTCAAAAATAACAAATTTCAAGATGGCAAATGTCAAAGATGTCAAATGACAAATGTCACAATGCTAAATGTCAAAAATGAAAAGTGTCACCATAAAAAATGTCAAAAATGACAAATTTTAAGATGGCAAATGTCAAAACTGACAAATGTCACAATGCTAAATGTCAAAAATGAAAAGTGTCACCATGAAAAATGTCAAAAATAACAAATTTCAAGATGGCAAATGTCAAAGATGTCAAATGACAAATGTCACAATGCTAAATGTCAAAAATGACAAATTTCAAGATGGCAAATGTCAAAGATGTCAAATGACAAATGTCACAATGCTAAATGTCAAAAATGAAAAGTGTCACCATGAAAAATGTCAAAAATGACAAATTTTAAGATGGCAAACGTCAAAGATGTCAAATGACAAATGTCATAATGCTAAATGTCAAAAATGAAAAGTGTCACCATGAAAAATGTCAAAAATGACAAATTTCAAGATGGCAAATGTCAAAACTGACAAATGTCACAATGCTAAATGTCAAAAATAATAAGTGTTACCATAAAAAATGTCAAAAATGACAAATTTTAAGATGGCAAATGTCCAAGATGTCAAATGACAAATGTCACAATGCTAAATGTCAAAAATGATAAGTGTTACCATGAAAAATGTCAAAAATGACAAATTTTAAGATTGCAAATGTCCAAGATGTCAAATGACAAATGTCACAATGCTAAAAGTCAAAAATGAAAAGTGTCACCATGAAAAATGTCAAAAATGACAAATTTCAAGATGGCAAATGTCAAAGATGTCAAATGACAAATGTCACAATGCTAAATGTCAAAAATGAAAAGTGTCAAAAATGACAAATTTCAAGATGGCAAATGTCAAAGATGTCAAATGATAAAATGTCACAATGCTAAATGTCAAAAATGAAAAGTGTCCCCATGAAAAATGTCAATAATGACAAATTTCAAGATGGCAAATGTCAAAGATGTCAAATGACAAATGTCACAATGCTAAATGTCAAAAATGAAAAGTGTCACCATGAAAAATGTCAAAAATAACAAATTTCAAGATGTCAAATGTCAAAGATGTCAAATGACAAATGTCGCAATGCTAAATGTCAAAAATGAAAAGTGTCACCATGAAAAATGTCAAAAATGACAAATTTCAAGATAGCAAATGTCAAAGATGTCAAATGACAAATGTCACAATGCTAAATGTTAAAAATAAAAAGTGTCACCATGAAAAATGTCAAAAATAACAAATTTCAAGATGGCAAATGTCAAAGATGTCAAATGACAAATGTCACAATGCTAAATGTCAAAAATGAAAAGTGTCACCATAAAAAATGTCAAAAATGACAAATTTTAAGATGGCAAATGTCAAAACTGACAAATGTCACAATGCTAAATGTCAAAAATGAAAAGTGTCACCATGAAAAATGTCAAAAATAACAAATTTCAAGATGGCAAATGTCAAAGATGTCAAATGACAAATGTCACAATGCTAAATGTCAAAAATGACAAATTTCAAGATGGCAAATGTCAAAGATGTCAAATGACAAATGTCACAATGCTAAATGTCAAAAATGAAAAGTGTCACCATGAAAAATGTCAAAAATGACAAATTTTAAGATGGCAAACGTCAAAGATGTCAAATGACAAATGTCATAATGCTAAATGTCAAAAATGAAAAGTGTCACCATGAAAAATGTCAAAAATGACAAATTTCAAGATGGCAAATGTCAAAACTGACAAATGTCACAATGCTAAATGTCAAAAATAATAAGTGTTACCATAAAAAATGTCAAAAATGACAAATTTTAAGATGGCAAATGTCCAAGATGTCAAATGACAAATGTCACAATGCTAAATGTCAACAATGAAAAGTGTCACCATGAAAAATGTCAAAAATGACAAATTTCAAGATGGCAAATGTCAAAACTGACAAATGTCACAATGCTAAATGTCAAAAATAATAAGTGTTACCATAAAAAATGTCAAAAATGACAAATTTTAAGATGGCAAATGTCCAAGATGTCAAATGACAAATGTCACAATGCTAAATGTCAAAAATGAAAAGTGTCAAAAATAACAAATTTCAAGATGGCAAATGTCCAAGATGTCAAATGACAAATGTCACAATGCTAAATGTCAAAAATGAAAAGTGTCACCATGAAAAATGTCAAAAATGACAAATTTCAAGATGGCAAATGTCAAAGATGTCAAATGACAAATGTCACAATGCTAAATGTCAAAAATAAAAAGTGTCAAAAATGACAAATTTCAAGATGGCAAATTTCTAAACTGACAAATGTCACAATGCTAAATGTCAAAAATGATAAGTGTTACCATGAAAAATGTCAAAAATGACAAATTTTAAGATTGCAAATGTCCAAGATGTCAAATGACAAATGTCACAATGCTAAAAGTCAAAAATGAAAAGTGTCACCATGAAAAATGTCAAAAATGACAAATTTCAAGATGGCAAATGTCAAAGATGTCAAATGACAAATGTCGCAATGCTAAATGTCAAAAATGAAAAGTGTCACCATGAAAAATGTCAAAAATGACAAATTTCAAGATAGCAAATGTCAAAGATGTCAAATGACAAATGTCACAATGCTAAATGTTAAAAATAAAAAGTGTCACCATGAAAAATGTCAAAAATAACAAATTTCAAGATGGCAAATGTCAAAGATGTCAAATGACAAATGTCACAATGCTAAATGTCAAAAATGAAAAGTGTCACCATAAAAAATGTCAAAAATGACAAATTTTAAGATGGCAAATGTCAAAACTGACAAATGTCACAATGCTAAATGTCAAAAATGAAAAGTGTCACCATGAAAAATGTCAAAAATAACAAATTTCAAGATGGCAAATGTCAAAGATGTCAAATGACAAATGTCACAATGCTAAATGTCAAAAATGACAAATTTCAAGATGGCAAATGTCAAAGATGTCAAATGACAAATGTCACAATGCTAAATGTCAAAAATGAAAAGTGTCACCATGAAAAATGTCAAAAATGACAAATTTTAAGATGGCAAACGTCAAAGATGTCAAATGACAAATGTCATAATGCTAAATGTCAAAAATGAAAAGTGTCACCATGAAAAATGTCAAAAATGACAAATTTCAAGATGGCAAATGTCAAAACTGACAAATGTCACAATGCTAAATGTCAAAAATAATAAGTGTTACCATAAAAAATGTCAAAAATGACAAATTTTAAGATGGCAAATGTCCAAGATGTCAAATGACAAATGTCACAATGCTAAATGTCAAAAATGAAAAGTGTCACCATGAAAAATGTCAAAAATGACAAATTTCAAGATGGCAAATGTCAAAACTGACAAATGTCACAATGCTAAATGTCAAAAATAATAAGTGTTACCATAAAAAATGTCAAAAATGACAAATTTTAAGATGGCAAATGTCCAAGATGTCAAATGACAAATGTCACAATGCTAAATGTCAAAAATGAAAAGTGTCAAAAATAACAAATTTCAAGATGGCAAATGTCCAAGATGTCAAATGACAAATGTCACAATGCTAAATGTCAAAAATGAAAAGTGTCACCATGAAAAATGTCAAAAATGACAAATTTCAAGATGGCAAATGTCAAAGATGTCAAATGACAAATGTCACAATGCTAAATGTCAAAAATAAAAAGTGTCAAAAATGACAAATTTCAAGACGGCAAATGTCTAAGATGTCAAATGACAAATGTCACAATGCTAAATGTCAAAAATGAAAAATGTCACCATGAAAAATGTCAAAAATAACAAATTTCAAGATGGCAAATGTCAAAGATGTCAAATGACAAATGTCACAATGCTAAATGTCAAAAATGACAAATTTCAAAATGGCAAATGTCAAAGATGTCAAATGACAAATGTCACAATGCTAAATGTCAAAAATGAAAAGTGTCACCATGAAAAATGTCAAAAATGACAAATTTCAAGATGGCAAATGTCAAAGATGTCAAATGACAAATGTCACAATGCTAAATGTCAAAAATGAAAAGTGTCACCATGAAAAATGTCAAAAATGACAAATTTCAAGATGGCAAATGTCAAAGATGTCAAATGACAAATGTCACAATGCTAAATGTCAAAAATGAAAAGTGTCACCATGAAAAATGTTAAAAATGACAAATTTCAAGATGGCAAATATAAAAGATGTCAAATGACAAATGTCACAATGCTTAATGTCAAAAATGACAAATTTCAAGATGGCAAATGTCAAAGATGTCAAATGACAAATGTCACAATGCTAAATGTCAAAAATGAAAAGTGTCACCATGAAAAATGTCAAAAATGACAAATTTCAAGATGGCAAATGTCAAAGATGTCAAATGACAAATGTCACAATGCTAAATGTCAAAAATGAAAAGTGTCAAAAATGACAAATTTCAAGATGGCAAATGTCTAAGATGTCAAATGACAAATGTCACAATGCTAAATCTCAAAAATGAAAAGTGTCACCATGAAAAATGTCAAAAATGACAAATTTCAAGATGGCAAATGTCAAAGATGTCAAATGACAAATGTCACAATGCTAAATGTCAAAAATAAAAAGTGTCACCATAAAAAATGTCAAAAATGACAAATTTCAAGATGGCAAATGTCAAAGAAGTCAAATGACAAATGTCACAATGCTAAATGTCAAAAATGAAAGTGTCACCCTGAAAAATGTCAAAAATGACAAATTTCAAGATGGCAAATTTCTAAACTGACAAATGTCACAATGCTAAATGTCAAAAATGATAAGTGTTACCATGAAAAATGTCAAAAATGACAAATTTTAAGATTGCAAATGTCCAAGATGTCAAATGACAAATGTCACAATGCTAAAAGTCAAAAATGAAAAGTGTCACCATGAAAAATGTCAAAAATGACAAATTTCAAGATGGCAAATGTCAAAGATGTCAAATGACAAATGTCACAATGCTAAATGTCAAAAATGAAAAGTGTCAAAAATGACAAATTTCAAGATGGCAAATGTCAAAGATGTCAAATGACAAATGTCACAATGCTAAATGTCAAAAATGAAAAGTGTCCCCATGAAAAATGTCAATAATGACAAATTTCAAGATGGCAAATGTCAAAGATGTCAAATGACAAATGTCACAATGCTAAATGTCAAAAATGAAAAGTGTCACCATGAAAAATGTCAAAAATAACAAATTTCAAGATGTCAAATGTCAAAGATGTCAAATGACAAATGTCGCAATGCTAAATGTCAAAAATGAAAAGTGTCACCATGAAAAATGTCAAAAATGACAAATTTCAAGATAGCAAATGTCAAAGATGTCAAATGACAAATGTCACAATGCTAAATGTTAAAAATAAAAAGTGTCACCATGAAAAATGTCAAAAATAACAAATTTCAAGATGGCAAATGTCAAAGATGTCAAATGACAAATGTCACAATGCTAAATGTCAAAAATGAAAAGTGTCACCATAAAAAATGTCAAAAATGACAAATTTTAAGATGGCAAATGTCAAAACTGACAAATGTCACAATGCTAAATGTCAAAAATGAAAAGTGTCACCATGAAAAATGTCAAAAATAACAAATTTCAAGATGGCAAATGTCAAAGATGTCAAATGACAAATGTCACAATGCTAAATGTCAAAAATGACAAATTTCAAGATGGCAAATGTCAAAGATGTCAAATGACAAATGTCACAATGCTAAATGTCAAAAATAAAAAGTGTCACCATGAAAAATGTCAAAAATGACAAATTTTAAGATGGCAAACGTCAAAGATGTCAAATGACAAATGTCATAATGCTAAATGTCAAAAATGAAAAGTGTCACCATGAAAAATGTCAAAAATGACAAATTTCAAGATGGCAAATGTCAAAGATGTCAAATGACAAATGTCACAATGCTAAATGTCAAAAATAAAAAGTGTCACCATAAAAAATGTCAAAAATGACAAATTTCAAGATGGCAAATGTCAAAGAAGTCAAATGACAAATGTCACAATGCTAAATGTCAAAAATGAAAGTGTCACCCTGAAAAATGCCAAAAATGACAAATTTCAAGATGGCAAATTTCTAAACTGACAAATGTCACAATGCTAAATGTCAAAAATGATAAGTGTTACCATGAAAAATGTCAAAAATGACAAATTTTAAGATTGCAAATGTCCAAGATGTCAAATGACAAATGTCACAATGCTAAAAGTCAAAAATGAAAAGTGTCACCATGAAAAATGTCAAAAATGACAAATTTCAAGATGGCAAATGTCAAAGATGTCAAATGACAAATGTCACAATGCTAAATGTCAAAAATGAAAAGTGTCAAAAATGACAAATTTCAAGATGGCAAATGTCAAAGATGTCAAATGATAAAATGTCACAATGCTAAATGTCAAAAATGAAAAGTGTCCCCATGAAAAATGTCAATAATGACAAATTTCAAGATGGCAAATGCCAAAGATGTCAAATGACAAATGTCACAATGCTAAATGTCAAAAATGAAAAGTGTCACCATGAAAAATGTCAAAAATAACAAATTTCAAGATGTCAAATGTCAAAGATGTCAAATGACAAATGTCGCAATGCTAAATGTCAAAAATGAAAAGTGTCACCATGAAAAATGTCAAAAATGACAAATTTCAAGATAGCAAATGTCAAAGATGTCAAATGACAAATGTCACAATGCTAAATGTTAAAAATAAAAAGTGTCACCATGAAAAATGTCAAAAATAACAAATTTCAAGATGGCAAATGTCAAAGATGTCAAATGACAAATGTCACAATGCTAAATGTCAAAAATGAAAAGTGTCACCATAAAAAATGTCAAAAATGACAAATTTTAAGATGGCAAATGTCAAAACTGACAAATGTCACAATGCTAAATGTCAAAAATGAAAAGTGTCACCATGAAAAATGTCAAAAATAACAAATTTCAAGATGGCAAATGTCAAAGATGTCAAATGACAAATGTCACAATGCTAAATGTCAAAAATGACAAATTTCAAGATGGCAAATGTCAAAGATGTCAAATGACAAATGTCACAATGCTAAATGTCAAAAATGAAAAGTGTCACCATGAAAAATGTCAAAAATGACAAATTTTAAGATGGCAAACGTCAAAGATGTCAAATGACAAATGTCATAATGCTAAATGTCAAAAATGAAAAGTGTCACCATGAAAAATGTCAAAAATGACAAATTTCAAGATGGCAAATGTCAAAGATGTCAAATGACAAATGTCACAATGCTAAATGTCAAAAATGAAAAGTGTCACCATGAAAAATGTCAAAAATGACAAATTTCAAGATGGCAAATATCAAAGATGTCAAATGACAAATGTCACAATGCTAAATGTCAAAAATGACAAATTTCGAGATGGCAAATGTCAAAGATGTCAAATGACAAATGTCACAATGCTAAATGTCAAAAATGAAAAGTGTCACCATGAAAAATGTCAAAAATGACAAATTTCAAGATGGCAAATGTCAAAGATGTCAAATGACAAATGTCACAATGCTAAATGTCAAAAATGAAAAGTGTCAAAAATGACAAATTTCAAGATGGCAAATGTCTAAGATGTCAAATGACAAATGTCACAATGCTAAATGTCAAAAATGAAAAGTGTCACCATGAAAAATGTCAAAAATGACAAATTTCAAGATGGCAAATGTCAAAGATGTCAAATGACAAATGTCACAATGCTAAATGTCAAAAATGAAAAGTGTCACCATGAAAAATGTCAAAAATGACAAATTTCAAGATGGCAAATGTCAAAGATGTCAAATGACAAATGTCACAATGCTAAATGTCAAAAATGAAAAGTGTCGCGATGAAAAATGTCAAAAATGACAAATTTCAAGATGGCAAATGTCAAAGATGTCAAATGACAAATGTCACAATGCTAAATGTCAAAAATGAAAAGTGTCACCATGAAAAATGTCAAAAATGACAAATTTCAAGATGGCAAATGTCAAAACTGACAAATGTCACAATGCTAAATGTCAAAAATAATAAGTGTTACCATAAAAAATGTCAAAAATGACAAATTTTAAGATGGCAAATGTCCAAGATGTCAAATGACAAATGTCACAATGCTAAATGTCAAAAATGAAAAGTGTCACCATGAAAAATGTCAAAAATGACAAATTTCAAGATGGCAAATGTCAAAGATGTCAAATGACAAATGTCACAATGCTAAATGTCAAAAATGAAAAGTGTCAAAAATGACAAATTTCAAGATGGCAAATGTCTAAGATGTCAAATGACAAATGTCACAATGCTAAATGTCAAAAATGAAAAGTGTCAAAAATGACAAATTTCAAGATGGCAAATGTCCAAGATGTCAAATGACAAATGTCACAATGCTAAATGTCAAAAATGAAAAGTGTCACCATGAAAAATGTCAAAAATGACAAATTTCAAGATGGCAAATGTCAAAGATGTCAAATGACAAATGTCACAATGCTAAATGTCAAAAATAAAAAGTGTCAAAAATGACAAATTTCAAGATGGCAAATGTCTAAGATGTCAAATGACAAATGTCACCATAAAAAATGTCAAAAATGACAAATTTCAAGATGGCAAATGTCAAAGAAGTCAAATGACAAATGTCACAATGCTAAATGTCAAAAATGATAAGTGTTACCATGAAAAATGTCAAAAATGACAAATTTTAAGATTGCAAATGTCCAAGATGTCAAATGACAAATGTCACAATGCTAAAAGTCAAAAATGAAAAGTGTCACCATGAAAAATGTCAAAAATGACAAATTTCAAGATGGCAAATGTCAAAGATGTCAAATGACAAATGTCACAATGCTAAATGTCAAAAATGAAAAGTGTCAAAAATGACAAATTTCAAGATGGCAAATGTCAAAGATGTCAAATGACAAATGTCACAATGCTAAATGTCAAAAATGAAAAGTGTCACCCTGAAGAATGTCAAAAATGACAAATTTCAAGATGGCAAATGTCAAAACTGACAAATGTCACAATGCTAAATGTCAAAAATGAAAAGTGTCACCATGAAAAATGTTAAAAATAACAAATTTCAAGATGGCAAATATAAAAGATGTCAAATGACAAATGTCACAATGCTTAATGTCAAAAATGACAAATTTCAAGATGGCAAATGTCAAAGATGTCAAATGACAAATGTCACAATGCTAAATGTCAAAAATGAAAAGTGTCACCATGAAAAATGTCAAAAATGACAAATTTCAAGATGGAAAATGTCAAAGATGTCAAATGACAAATGTCACAATGCTAAATGTCAAAAATGAAAAGTGTCAAAAATGACAAATTTCAAGATGGCAAATGTCTAAGATGTCAAATGACAAATGTCACAATGCTAAATGTCAAAAATGAAAAGTGTCAAAAATGACAAATTTCAAGATGGCAAATGTCAAAGATGTCAAATGACAAATGTCACAATGCTAAATGTCAAAAATGAAAAGTGTCCCCATGAAAAATGTCAAAAATAACAAATTTCAAGATGTCAAATGTCAAAGATGTCAAATAACAAATGTCGCAATGCTAAATGTCAAAAATGAAAAGTGTCACCATGAAAAATGTCAAAAATGACAAATTTCAAGATAGCAAATGTCAAAGATGTCAAATGACAAATGTCACAATGCTAAATGTTAAAAATAAAAAGTGTCACCATGAAAAATGTCAAAAATAACAAATTTTAAGATGGCAAATGTCAAAGATGTCAAATGACAAATGTCACAATGCTAAATGTCAAAAATGAAAAGTGTCACCATAAAAAATGTCAAAAATGACAAATTTTAAGATGGCAAATGTCAAAACTGACAAATGTCACAATGCTAAATGTCAAAAATGAAAAGTGTCACCATGAAAAATGTCAAAAATAACAAATTTCAAGATGGCAAATGTCAAAGATGTCAAATGACAAATGTCACAATGCTAAATGTCAAAAATGACAAATTTCAAGATGGCAAATGTCAAAGATGTCAAATGACAAATGTCACAATGCTAAATGTCAAAAATAAAAAGTGTCACCATGAAAAATGTCAAAAATGACAAATTTTAAGATGGCAAACGTCAAAGATGTCAAATGACAAATGTCATAATGCTAAATGTCAAAAATGAAAAGTGTCACCATGAAAAATGTCAAAAATGACAAATTTCAAGATGGCAAATGTCAAAGATGTCAAATGACAAATGTCACAATGCTAAATGTCAAAAATAAAAAGTGTCACCATAAAAAATGTCAAAAATGACAAATTTCAAGATGGCAAATGTCAAAGATGTCAAATGACAAATGTCAAAATGCTAAATGTCAAAAATGAAAAGTGTCTCCATGAAAAATGTCAAAAATGACAAATTTCAAGATGGCAAATGTCAAAGATGTCAAATGACAAATGTCACAATGCTAAATGTCAAAAATGAAAAGTGTCAAAAATGACAAATTTCAAGATGGCAAATGTCTAAGATGTCAAATGACAAATGTCACAATGCTAAATGTCAAAAATGAAAAGTGTCAAAAATGACAAATTTCAAGATGGCAAATGTCCAAGATGTCAAATGACAAATGTCACAATGCTAAATGTCAAAAATGAAAAGTGTCAAAAATGACAAATTTCAAGATGGCAAATGTCTAAGATGTCAAATGACAAATGTCACAATGCTAAATGTCAAAAATGAAAAGTGTCAAAAATGACAAATTTCAAGATGGCAAATGTCCAAGATGTCAAATGACAAATGTCACAATGCTAAATGTCAAAAATGAAAAGTGTCACCATGAAAAATGTCAAAAATGACAAATTTCAAGATGGCAAATGTCAAAACTGACAAATGTCACAATGCTAAATGTCAAAAATAATAAGTGTTACCATAAAAAATGTCAAAAATGACAAATTTTAAGATGGCAAATGTCCAAGATGTCAAATGACAAATGTCACAATGCTAAATGTCAAAAATGAAAAGTGTCACCATGAAAAATGTCAAAAATGACAAATTTCAAGATGGCAAATGTCAAAGATGTCAAATGACAAATGTCACAATGCTAAATGTCAAAAATGAAAAGTGTCAAAAATGACAAATTTCAAGATGGCAAATGTCTAAGATGTCAAATGACAAATGTCACAATGCTAAATGTCAAAAATGAAAAGTGTCAAAAATGACAAATTTCAAGATGGCAAATGTCCAAGATGTCAAATGACAAATGTCACAATGCTAAATGTCAAAAATGAAAAGTGTCACCATGAAAAATGTCAAAAATGACAAATTTCAAGATGGCAAATGTCAAAGATGTCAAATGACAAATGTCACAATGCTAAATGTCAAAAATAAAAAGTGTCAAAAATGACAAATTTCAAGATGGCAAATGTCTAAGATGTCAAATGACAAATGTCACCATAAAAAATGTCAAAAATGACAAATTTCAAGATGGCAAATGTCAAAGAAGTCAAATGACAAATGTCACAATGCTAAATGTCAAAAATGATAAGTGTTACCATGAAAAATGTCAAAAATGACAAATTTTAAGATTGCAAATGTCCAAGATGTCAAATGACAAATGTCACAATGCTAAAAGTCAAAAATGAAAAGTGTCACCATGAAAAATGTCAAAAATGACAAATTTCAAGATGGCAAATGTCAAAGATGTCAAATGACAAATGTCACAATGCTAAATGTCAAAAATGAAAAGTGTCAAAAATGACAAATTTCAAGATGGCAAATGTCAAAGATGTCAAATGACAAATGTCACAATGCTAAATGTCAAAAATGAAAAGTGTCACCCTGAAAAATGTCAAAAATGACAAATTTCAAGATGGCAAATGTCAAAACTGACAAATGTCACAATGCTAAATGTCAAAAATGAAAAGTGTCACCATGAAAAATGTTAAAAATAACAAATTTCAAGATGGCAAATATAAAAGATGTCAAATGACAAATGTCACAATGCTTAATGTCAAAAATGACAAATTTCAAGATGGCAAATGTCAAAGATGTCAAATGACAAATGTCACAATGCTAAATGTCAAAAATGAAAAGTGTCACCATGAAAAATGTCAAAAATGACAAATTTCAAGATGGCAAATGTCAAAGATGTCAAATGACAAATGTCACAATGCTAAATGTCAAAAATGAAAAGTGTCAAAAATGACAAATTTCAAGATGGCAAATGTCTAAGATGTCAAATGACAAATGTCACAATGCTAAATGTCAAAAATGAAAAGTGTCAAAAATGACAAATTTCAAGATGGCAAATGTCAAAGATGTCAAATGACAAATGTCACAATGCTAAATGTCAAAAATGAAAAGTGTCCCCATGAAAAATGTCAAAAATAACAAATTTCAAGATGTCAAATGTCAAAGATGTCAAATGACAAATGTCGCAATGCTAAATGTCAAAAATGAAAAGTGTCACCATGAAAAATGTCAAAAATGACAAATTTCAAGATAGCAAATGTCAAAGATGTCAAATGACAAATGTCACAATGCTAAATGTTAAAAATAAAAAGTGTCACCATGAAAAATCTCAAAAATAACAAATTTCAAGATGGCAGATGTCAAAGATGTCAAATGACAAATGTCACAATGCTAGATGTCAAAAATGAAAAGTGTCACCATAAAAAATGTCAAAAATGACAAATTTTAAGATGGCAAATGTCAAAACTGACAAATGTCACAATGCTAAATGTCAAAAATGAAAAGTGTCACCATGAAAAATGTCAAAAATAACAAATTTCAAGATGGCAAATGTCAAAGATGTGAAATGACAAATGTCACAATGCTAAATGTCAAAAATGACAAATTTCAAGATAGCAAATGTCAAAGATGTCAAATGACAAATGTCACAATGCTAAATGTCAAAAATAAAAAGTGTCACCATGAAAAATGTCAAAAATGACAAATTTTAAGATGGCAAACGTCAAAGATGTCAAATGACAAATGTCATAATGCTAAATGTCAAA
Source organism: Altica lythri (assembly GCA_964028335.1). Taxonomy (NCBI): domain Eukaryota; kingdom Metazoa; phylum Arthropoda; class Insecta; order Coleoptera; family Chrysomelidae; genus Altica; species Altica lythri. The sequence goes on along the minus strand of OZ034800.1, from coordinate 6,106,825 downwards.
AATGAAAAGTGTCACCATGAAAAATGTCAAAAATGACAAATTTCAAGATGGCAAATGTCAAAGATGTCAAATGACAAATGTCACAATGCTAAATGTCAAAAATAAAAAGTGTCACCATAAAAAATGTCAAAAATGACAAATTTCAAGATGGCAAATGTCAAAGAAGTCAAATGACAAATGTCACAATGCTAAATGTCAAAAATGAAAGTGTCACCCTGAAAAATGTCAAAAATGACAAATTTCAAGATGGCAAATTTCTAAACTGACAAATGTCACAATGCTAAATGTCAAAAATGATAAGTGTTACCATGAAAAATGTCAAAAATGACAAATTTTAAGATTGCAAATGTCCAAGATGTCAAATGACAAATGTCACAATGCTAAAAGTCAAAAATGAAAAGTGTCACCATGAAAAATGTCAAAAATGACAAATTTCAAGATGGCAAATGTCAAAGATGTCAAATGACAAATGTCACAATGCTAAATGTCAAAAATGAAAAGTGTCAAAAATGACAAATTTCAAGATGGCAAATGTCAAAGATGTCAAATGATAAAATGTCACAATGCTAAATGTCAAAAATGAAAAGTGTCCCCATGAAAAATGTCAATAATGACAAATTTCAAGATGGCAAATGTCAAAGATGTCAAATGACAAATGTCACAATGCTAAATGTCAAAAATGAAAAGTGTCACCATGAAAAATGTCAAAAATAACAAATTTCAAGATGTCAAATGTCAAAGATGTCAAATGACAAATGTCGCAATGCTAAATGTCAAAAATGAAAAGTGTCACCATGAAAAATGTCAAAAATGACAAATTTCAAGATAGCAAATGTCAAAGATGTCAAATGACAAATGTCACAATGCTAAATGTTAAAAATAAAAAGTGTCACCATGAAAAATGTCAAAAATAACAAATTTCAAGATGGCAAATGTCAAAGATGTCAAATGACAAATGTCACAATGCTAAATGTCAAAAATGAAAAGTGTCACCATAAAAAATGTCAAAAATGACAAATTTTAAGATGGCAAATGTCAGAACTGACAAATGTCACAATGCTAAATGTCAAAAATGAAAAGTGTCACCATGAAAAATGTCAAAAATAACAAATTTCAAGATGGCAAATGTCAAAGATGTCAAATGACAAATGTCACAATGCTAAATGTCAAAAATGACAAATTTCAAGATGGCAAATGTCAAAGATGTCAAATGACAAATGTCACAATGCTAAATGTCAAAAATGAAAAGTGTCACCATGAAAAATGTCAAAAATGACAAATTTTAAGATGGCAAACGTCAAAGATGTCAAATGACAAATGTCATAATGCTAAATGTCAAAAATGAAAAGTGTCACCATGAAAAATGTCAAAAATGACAAATTTCAAGATAGCAAATGTCAAAGATGTCAAATGACAAATGTCACAATGCTAAATGTCAAAAATGAAAAGTGTCACCATGAAAAATGTCAAAAATGACAAATTTCAAGATGGCAAATATCAAAGATGTCAAATGACAAATGTCACAATGCTAAATGTCAAAAATGACAAATTTCAAGATGGCAAATGTCAAAGATGTCAAATGACAAATGTCACAATGCTAAATGTCAAAAATGAAAAGTGTCACCATGAAAAATGTCAAAAATGACAAATTTCAAGATGGCAAATGTCAAAGATGTCAAATGACAAATGTCACAATGCTAAATGTCAAAAATGAAAAGTGTCACCATGAAAAATGTCAAAAATGACAAATTTCAAGATGGCAAATGTCAAAACTGACAAATGTCACAATGCTAAATGTCAAAAATAATAAGTGTTACCATAAAAAATGTCAAAAATGACAAATTTTAAGATGGCAAATGTCCAAGATGTCAAATGACAAATGTCACAATGCTAAATGTCAAAAATGAAAAGTGTCACCATGAAAAATGTCAAAAATGACAAATTTCAAGATGGCAAATGTCAAAGATGTCAAATGACAAATGTCACAATGCTAAATGTCAAAAATGACAAATTTCAAGATGGCAAATGTCTAAGATGTCAAATGACAAATGTCACAATGCTAAATGTCAAAAATGAAAAGTGTCAAAAATAACAAATTTCAAGATGGCAAATGTCCAAGATGTCAAATGACAAATGTCACAATGCTAAATGTCAAAAATGAAAAGTGTCACCATGAAAAATGTCAAAAATGACAAATTTCAAGATGGCAAATGTCAAAGATGTCAAATGACAAATGTCACAATGCTAAATGTCAAAAATAAAAAGTGTCAAAAATGACAAATTTCAAGATGGCAAATGTCTAAGATGTCAAATGACAAATGTCACAATGCTAAATGTCAAAAATGAAAAATGTCACCATGAAAAATGTCAAAAATAACAAATTTCAAGATGGCAAATGTCAAAGATGTCAAATGACAAATGTCACAATGCTAAATGTCAAAAATGACAAATTTCAAAATGGCAAATGTCAAAGATGTCAAATGACAAATGTCACAATGCTAAATGTCAAAAATGAAAAGTGTCACCATGAAAAATGTCAAAAATGACAAATTTCAAGATGGCAAATGTCAAAGATGTCAAATGACAAATGTCACAATGCTAAATGTCAAAAATGAAAAGTGTCACCATGAAAAATGTCAAAAATGACAAATTTCAAGATGGCAAATGTCAAAGATGTCAAATGACAAATGTCACAATGCTAAATGTCAAAAATGAAAAGTGTCACCATGAAAAATGTTAAAAATGACAAATTTCAAGATGGCAAATATAAAAGATGTCAAATGACAAATGTCACAATGCTTAATGTCAAAAATGACAAATTTCAAGATGGCAAATGTCAAAGATGTCAAATGACCAATGTCACAATGCTAAATGTCAAAAATGAAAAGTGTCACCATGAAAAATGTCAAAAATGACAAATTTCAAGATGGCAAATGTCAAAGATGTCAAATGACAAATGTCACAATGCTAAATGTCAAAAATGAAAAGTGTCAAAAATGACAAATTTCAAGATGGCAAATGTCTAAGATGTCAAATGACAAATGTCACAATGCTAAATGTCAAAAATGAAAAGTGTCACCATGAAAAATGTCAAAAATGACAAATTTCAAGATGGCAAATGTCAAAGATGTCAAATGACAAATGTCACAATGCTAAATGTCAAAAATAAAAAGTGTCACCATAAAAAATGTCAAAAATGACAAATTTCAAGATGGCAAATGTCAAAGAAGTCAAATGACAAATGTCACAATGCTAAATGTCAAAAATGAAAGTGTCACCCTGAAAAATGTCAAAAATGACAAATTTCAAGATGGCAAATTTCTAAACTGACAAATGTCACAATGCTAAATGTCAAAAATGATAAGTGTTACCATGAAAAATGTCAAAAATGACAAATTTTAAGATTGCAAATGTCCAAGATGTCAAATGACAAATGTCACAATGCTAAAAGTCAAAAATGAAAAGTGTCACCATGAAAAATGTCAAAAATGACAAATTTCAAGATGGCAAATGTCAAAGATGTCAAATGACAAATGTCACAATGCTAAATGTCAAAAATGAAAAGTGTCAAAAATGACAAATTTCAAGATGGCAAATGTCAAAGATGTCAAATGACAAATGTCACAATGCTAAATGTCAAAAATGAAAAGTGTCCCCATGAAAAATGTCAATAATGACAAATTTCAAGATGGCAAATGTCAAAGATGTCAAATGACAAATGTCACAATGCTAAATGTCAAAAATGAAAAGTGTCACCATGAAAAATGTCAAAAATAACAAATTTCAAGATGTCAAATGTCAAAGATGTCAAATGACAAATGTCGCAATGCTAAATGTCAAAAATGAAAAGTGTCACCATGAAAAATGTCAAAAATGACAAATTTCAAGATAGCAAATGTCAAAGATGTCAAATGACAAATGTCACAATGCTAAATGATAAAAATAAAAACTGTCACCATGAAAAATGTCAAAAATAACAAATTTCAAGATGGCAAATGTCAAAGATGTCAAATGACAAATGTCACAATGCTAAATGTCAAAAATGAAAAGTGTCACCATAAAAAATGTCAAAAATGACAAATTTTAAGATGGCAAATGTCAAAACTGACAAATGTCACAATGCTAAATGTCAAAAATGAAAAGTGTCACCATAAAAATGTCAAAAATAACAAATTTCAAGATGGCAAATGTCAAAGATGTCAAATGACAAATGTCACAATGCTAAATGTCAAAAATGACAAATTTCAAGATGGCAAATGTCAAAGATGTCAAATGACAAATGTCACAATGCTAAATGTCAAAAATAAAAAGTGTCACCATGAAAAATGTCAAAAATGACAAATTTTAAGATGGCAAACGTCAAAGATGTCAAATGACAAATGTCATAATGCTAAATGTCAAAAATGAAAAGTGTCACCATGAAAAATGTCAAAAATGACAAATTTCAAGATGGCAAATGTCAAAGATGTCAAATGACAAATGTCACAATGCTAAATGTCAAAAATAAAAAGTGTCACCATAAAAAATGTCAAAAATGACAAATTTCAAGATGGCAAATGTCAAAGAAGTCAAATGACAAATGTCACAATGCTAAATGTCAAAAATGAAAGTGTCACCCTGAAAAATGTCAAAAATGACAAATTTCAAGATGGCAAATTTCTAAACTGACAAATGTCACAATGCTAAATGTCAAAAATGATAAGTGTTACCATGAAAAATGTCAAAAATGACAAATTTTAAGATTGCAAATGTCCAAGATGTCAAATGACAAATGTCACAATGCTAAAAGTCAAAAATGAAAAGTGTCACCATGAAAAATGTCAAAAATGACAAATTTCAAGATGGCAAATGTCAAAGATGTCAAATGACAAATGTCACAATGCTAAATGTCAAAAATGAAAAGTGTCAAAAATGACAAATTTCAAGATAGCAAATGTCAAAGATGTCAAATGATAAAATGTCACAATGCTAAATGTCAAAAATGAAAAGTGTCCCCATGAAAAATGTCAATAATGACAAATTTCAAGATGGCAAATGTCAAAGATGTCAAATGACAAATGTCACAATGCTAAATGTCAAAAATGAAAAGTGTCACCATGAAAAATGTCAAAAATAACAAATTTCAAGATGTCAAATGTCAAAGATGTCAAATGACAAATGTCGCAATGCTAAATGTCAAAAATGAAAAGTGTCACCATGAAAAATGTCAAAAATGACAAATTTCAAGATAGCAAATGTCAAAGATGTCAAATGACAAATGTCACAATGCTAAATGTTAAAAATAAAAAGTGTCACCATGAAAAATGTCAAAAATAACAAATTTCAAGATGGCAAATGTCAAAGATGTCAAATGACAAATGTCACAATGCTAAATGTCAAAAATGAAAAGTGTCACCATAAAAAATGTCAAAAATGACAAATTTTAAGATGGCAAATGTCAAAACTGACAAATGTCACAATGCTAAATGTCAAAAATGAAAAGTGTCACCATGAAAAATGTCAAAAATAACAAATTTCAAGATGGCAAATGTCAAAGATGTCAAATGACAAATGTCACAATGCTAAATGTCAAAAATGACAAATTTCAAGATGGCAAATGTCAAAGATGTCAAATGACAAATGTCACAATGCTAAATGTCAAAAATGAAAAGTGTCACCATGAAAAATGTCAAAAATGACAAATTTTAAGATGGCAAACGTCAAAGATGTCAAATGACAAATGTCATAATGCTAAATGTCAAAAATGAAAAGTGTCACCATGAAAAATGTCAAAAATGACAAATTTCAAGATGGCAAATGTCAAAGATGTCAAATGACAAATGTCACAATGCTAAATGTCAAAAATGAAAAGTGTCACCATGAAAAATGTCAAAAATGACAAATTTCAAGATGGCAAATATCAAAGATGTCAAATGACAAATGTCACAATGCTAAATGTCAAAAATGACAAATTTCAAGATGGCAAATGTCAAAGATGTCAAATGACAAATGTCACAATGCTAAATGTCAAAAATGAAAAGTGTCACCATGAAAAATGTCAAAAATGACAAATTTCAAGATGGCAAATGTCAAAGATGTCAAATGACAAATGTCACAATGCTAAATGTCAAAAATGAAAAGTGTCAAAAATGACAAATTTCAAGATGGCAAATGTCTAAGATGTCAAATGACAAATGTCACAATGCTAAATGTCAAAAATGAAAAGTGTCACCATGAAAAATGTCAAAAATGACAAATTTCAAGATGGCAAATGTCAAAGATGTCAAATGACAAATGTCACAATGCTAAATGTCAAAAATGAAAAGTGTCACCATGAAAAATGTCAAAAATGACAAATTTCAAGATGGCAAATGTCAAAGATGTCAAATGACAAATGTCACAATGCTAAATGTCAAAAATGAAAAGTGTCGCGATGAAAAATGTCAAAAATGACAAATTTCAAGATGGCAAATGTCAAAGATGTCAAATGACAAATGTCACAATGCTAAATGTCAAAAATGAAAAGTGTCACCATGAAAAATGTCAAAAATGACAAATTTCAAGATGGCAAATGTCAAAACTGACAAATGTCACAATGCTAAATGTCAAAAATAATAAGTGTTACCATAAAAAATGTCAAAAATGACAAATTTTAAGATGGCAAATGTCCAAGATGTCAAATGACAAATGTCACAATGCTAAATGTCAAAAATGAAAAGTGTCACCATGAAAAATGTCAAAAATGACAAATTTCAAGATGGCAAATGTCAAAGATGTCAAATGACAAATGTCACAATGCTAAATGTCAAAAATGAAAAGTGTCAAAAATGACAAATTTCAAGATGGCAAATGTCTAAGATGTCAAATGACAAATGTCACAATGCTAAATGTCAAAAATGAAAAGTGTCATAAATGACAATTTTCAAGATGGCAAATGTCCAAGATGTCAAATGACAAATGTCACAATGCTAAATGTCAAAAATGAAAAGTGTCACCATAAAAAATGTCAAAAATGACAAATTTCAAGATGGCAAATGTCAAAGATGTCAAATGACAAATGTCACAATGCTAAATGTCAAAAATAAAAAGTGTCAAAAATGACAAATTTCAAGATGGCAAATGTCTAAGATGTCAAATGACAAATGTCACCATAAAAAATGTCAAAAATGACAAATTTCAAGATGGCAAATGTCAAAGAAGTCAAATGACAAATGTCACAATGCTAAATGTCAAAAATGATAAGTGTTACCATGAAAAATGTCAAAAATGACAAATTTTAAGATTGCAAATGTCCAAGATGTCAAATGACAAATGTCACAATGCTAAAAGTCAAAAATGAAAAGTGTCACCATGAAAAATGTCAAAAATGACAAATTTCAAGATGGCAAATGTCAAAGATGTCAAATGACAAATGTCACAATGCTAAATGTCAAAAATGAAAAGTGTCAAAAATGACAAATTTCAAGATGGCAAATGTCAAAGATGTCAAATGACAAATGTCACATTGCTAAATGTCAAAAATGAAAAGTGTCACCCTGAAAAATGTCAAAAATGACAATTTTCAAGATGGCAAATGTCAAAACTGACAAATGTCACAATGCTAAATGTCAAAAATGAAAAGTGTCACCATGAAAAATGTTAAAAATAACAAATTTCAAGATGGCAAATATAAAAGATGTCAAATGACAAATGTCACAATGCTTAATGTCAAAAATGACAAATTTCAAGATGGCAAATGTCAAAGATGTCAAATGACAAATGTCACAATGCTAAATGTCAAAAATGAAAAGTGTCACCATGAAAAATGTCAAAAATGACAAATTTCAAGATGGCAAATGTCAAAGATGTCAAATGACAAATGTCACAATGCTAAATGTCAAAAATGAAAAGTGTCAAAAATGACAAATTTCAAGATGGCAAATGTCTAAGATGTCAAATGACAAATGTCACAATGCTAAATGTCAAAAATGAAAAGTGTCAAAAATGACAAATTTCAAGATGGCAAATGTCAAAGATGTCAAATGACAAATGTCACAATGCTAAATGTCAACAATGAGAAGTGTCCCCATGAAAAATGTCAAAAATAACAAATTTCAAGATGTCAAATGTCAAAGATGTCAAATGTCAAAGATGTCAAATGACAAATGTCGCAATGCTAAATGTCAAAAATGAAAAGTGTCACCATGAAAAATGTCAAAAATGACAAATTTCAAGATAGCAAATGTCAAAGATGTCAAATGACAAATGTCACAATGCTAAATGTTAAAAATAAAAAGTGTCACCATGAAAAATGTCAAAAATAACAAATTTCAAGATGGCAAATGTCAAAGATGTCAAATGACAAATGTCACAATGCTAAATGTCAAAAATGAAAAGTGTCACCATAAAAAATGTCAAAAATGACAAATTTTAAGATGGCAAATGTCAAAACTGACAAATGTCACAATGCTAAATGTCAAAAATGAAAAGTGTCACCATGAAAAATGTCAAAAATAACAAATTTCAAGATGGCAAATGTCAAAGATGTCAAATGACAAATGTCACAATGCTAAATGTCAAAAATGACAAATTTCAAGATGGCAAATGTCAAAGATGTCAAATGACAAATGTCACAATGCTAAATGTCAAAAATAAAAAGTGTCACCATGAAAAATGTCAAAAATGACAAATTTTAAGATGGCAAACGTCAAAGATGTCAAATGACAAATGTCATAATGCTAAATGTCAAAAATGAAAAGTGTCACCATGAAAAATGTCAAAAATGACAAATTTCAAGATGGCAAATGTCAAAGATGTCAAATGACAAATGTCACAATGCTAAATGTCAAAAATAAAAAGTGTCACCATAAAAAATGTCAAAAATGACAAATTTCAAGATGGCAAATGTCAAAGAAGTCAAATGACAAATGTCACAATGCTAAATGTCAAAAATGAAAGTGTCACCCTGAAAAATGTCATAAATGACAAATTTCAAGATGGCAAATTTCTAAACTGACAAATGTCACAATGCTAAATGTCAAAAATGATAAGTGTTACCATGAAAAATGTCAAAAATGACAAATTTTAAGATTGCAAATGTCCAAGATGTCAAATGACAAATGTCACAATGCTAAAAGTCAAAAATGAAAAGTGTCACCATGAAAAATGTCAAAAATGACAAATTTCAAGATGGCAAATGTCAAAGATGTCAAATGACAAATGTCACAATGCTAAATGTAAAAAATGAAAAGTGTCAAAAATGACAAATTTTAAGATGGCAAATGTCAAAGATGTCAAATGATAAAATGTCACAATGCTAAATGTCAAAAATGAAAAGTGTCCCCATGAAAAATGTCAATAATGACAAATTTCAAGATGGCAAATGTCAAAGATGTCAAATGACAAATGTCACAATGCTAAATGTCAAAAATGAAAAGTGTCACCATGAAAAATGTCAAAAATAACAAATTTCAAGATGTCAAATGTCAAAGATGTCAAATGACAAATGTCGCAATGCTAAATGTCAAAAATGAAAAGTGTCACCATGAAAAATGTCAAAAATGACAAATTTCAAGATAGCAAATGTCAAAGAAATTAAATGACAAATGTCACAATGCTAAATGTTAAAAATAAAAAGTGTCACCATGAAAAATGTCAAAAATAACAAATTTCAAGATGGCAAATGTCAAAGATGTCAAATGACAAATGTCACAATGCTAAATGTCAAAAATGAAAAGTGTCACCATAAAAAATGTCAAAAATGACAAATTTTAAGATGGCAAATGTCAAAACTGACAAATGTCACAATGCTAAATGTCAAAAATGAAAAGTGTCACCATGAAAAATGTCAAAAATAACAAATTTCAAGATGGCAAATGTCAAAGATGTCAAATGACAAATGTCACAATGCTAAATGTCAAAAATGACAAATTTCAAGATGGCAAATGTCAAAGATGTCAAATGACAAATGTCACAATGCTAAATGTCAAAAATGAAAACTGTCACCATGAAAAATGTCAAAAATGACAAATTTTAAGATGGCAAACGTCAAAGATGTCAAATGACAAATGTCATAATGCTAAATGTCAAAAATGAAAAGTGTCACCATGAAAAATGTCAAAAATGACAAATTTCAAGATGGCAAATGTCAAAGATGTCAAATGACAAATGTCACAATGCTAAATGTCAAAAATGAAAAGTGTCACCATGAAAAATGTCAAAAATGACAAATTTCAAGATGGCAAATATCAAAGATGTCAAATGACAAATGTCACAATGCTAAATGTCAAAAATGACAAATTTCAAGATGGCAAATGTCAAAGATGTCAAATGACAAATGTCACAATGCTAAATGTCAAAAATGAAAAGTGTCACCATGAAAAATGTCAAAAATGACAAATTTCAAGATGGCAAATGTCAAAGATGTCAAATGACAAATGTCACAATGCTAAATGTCAAAAATGAAAAGTGTCAAAAATGAAAAGTGTCAAAAATGACAAATTTCAAGATGGCAAATGTCTAAGATGTCAAATGACAAATGTCACAATGCTAAATGTCAAAAATGAAAAGTGTCACCATGAAAAATGTCAAAAATGACAAATTTCAAGATGGCAAATGTCAAAGATGTCAAATGACAAATGTCACAATGCTAAATGTCAAAAATAAAAAGTGTCACCATGAAAAATGTCAAAAATGACAAATTTCAAGATGGCAAATGTCAAAGATGTCAAATGACAAATGTCACAATGCTAAATGTCAAAAATGAAAAGTGTCGCGATGAAAAATGTCAAAAATGACAAATTTCAAGATGGCAAATGTCAAAGATGTCAAATGACAAATGTCACAATGCTAAATGTCAAAAATGAAAAGTGTCACCATGAAAAATGTCAAAAATGACAAATTTCAAGATGGCAAATGTCAAAACTGACAAATGTCACAATGCTAAATGTCAAAAATAATAAGTGTTACCATAAAAAATGTCAAAAATGACAAATTTTAAGATGGCAAATGTCCAAGATGTCAAATGACAAATGTCACAATGCTAAATGTCAAAAATGAAAAGTGTCACCATGAAAAATGTCAAAAATGACAAATTTCAAGATGGCAAATGTCAAAGATGTCAAATGACAAATGTCACAATGCTAAATGTCAAAAATGAAAAGTGTCAAAAATGACAAATTTCAAGATGGCAAATGTCTAAGATGTCAAATGACAAATGTCACAATGCTAAATGTCAAAAATGAAAAGTGTCAAAAATGACAAATTTCAAGATGGCAAATGTCCAAGATGTCAAATGACAAATGTCACAATGCTAAATGTCAAAAATGAAAAGTGTCACCATGAAAAATGTCAAAAATGACAAATTTCAAGATGGCAAATGTCAAAGATGTCAAATGACAAATGTCACAATGCTAAATGTCAAAAATGATAAGTATTACCATGAAAAATGTCAAAAATGACAAATTTTAAGATTGCAAATGTCCAAGATGTCAAATGACAAATGTCACAATGCTAAAAGTCAAAAATGAAAAGTGTCACCATGAAAAATGTCAAAAATGACAAATTTCAAGATGGCAAATGTCAAAGATGTCAAATGACAAATGTCACAATGCTAAATGTCAAAAATGAAAAGTGTCAAAAATGACAAATTTCAAGATGGCAAATGTCAAAGATGTCAAATGACAAATGTCACAATGCTAAATGTCAAAAATGAAAAGTGTCACCCTGAAAAATGTCAAAAATGACAAATTTCAAGATGGCAAATGTCAAAACTGACAAATGTCACAATGCTAAATGTCAAAAATGAAAAGTGTCACCATGAAAAATGTTAAAAATAACAAATTTCAAGATGGCAAATATAAAAGATGTCAAATGACAAATGTCACAATGCTTAATGTCAAAAATGACAAATTTCAAGATGGCAAATGTCAAAGATGTCAAATGACAAATGTCACAATGCTAAATGTCAAAAATGAAAAGTGTCACCATGAAAAATGTCAAAAATGACAAATTTCAAGATGGCAAATGTCAAAGATGTCAAATGACAAATGTCACAATGCTAAATGTCAAAAATGAAAAGTGTCAAAAATGACAAATTTCAAGATGGCAAATGTCTAAGATGTCAAATGACAAATGTCACAATGCTAAATGTCAAAAATAAAAAGTGTCACCATGAAAAATGTCAAAAATGACAAATTTCAAGATGGCAAATGTCAAAGATGTCAAATGACAAATGTCACAATGCTAAATGTCAAAAATAAAAAGTGTCACCATAAAAAATGTCAAAAATGACAAATTTCAAGATGGCAAATGTCAAAGAAGTCAAATGACAAATGTCACAATGCTAAATGTCAAAAATGAAAAGTGTCACCCTGAAAAATGTCAAAAATGACAAATTTCAAGATGGCAAATTTCTAAACTGACAAATGTCACAATGCTAAATGTCAAAAATGATAAGTGTTACCATGAAAAATGTCAAAAATGACAAATTTTAAGATTGCAAATGTCCAAGATGTCAAATGACAAATGTCACAATGCTAAAAGTCAAAAATGAAAAGTGTCACCATGAAAAATGTCAAAAATGACAAATTTCAAGATGGCAAATGTCAAAGATGTCAAATGACAAATGTCACAATGCTAAATGTCAAAAATGAAAAGTGTTAAAAATGACAAATTTCAAGATGGCAAATGTCAAAGATGTCAAATGACAAATGTCACAATGCTAAATGTCAAAAATGAAAAGTGTCACCCTGAAAAATGTCAAAAATGACAAATTTCAAGATGGCAAATGTCAAAACTGACAAATGTCACAATGCTAAATGTCAAAAATGAAAAGTGTCACCATGAAAAATGTCAAAAATAACAAATTTCAAGATGGCAAACGTCAAAGATGTCAAATGACAAATGTCACAATGCTAAATGTCAAAAATAACAAATTTCAAGATGGCAAATGTCAAAGATGTCAAATGACAAATGTCACAATGCTAAATGTCAAAAATGAAAAGTGTCACCATGAAAAATGTCAAAAATGACAAATTTCAAGATGGCAAATATCAAAGATGTCAAATGACAAATGTCACAATGCTAAATGTCAAAAATGACAAATTTCAAGATGGCAAATATCAAAGATGTCAAATGACAAATGTCACAATGCCAAATGTCAAAAATGAAAAGTGTCACCATGAAAAATGTCAAAAATAACAAATTTCAAGATGGCAAATGTCAAAGATGTCAAATGACAAATGTCACAATGCTAAATGTCAAAAATGAAAAGTGTCACCATGAAAAATGTCAAAAATAACAAATTTCAAGATGGCAAATGTCAAAGATGTCAAATGACAAATGTCACAATGCTAAATTTCAAAAATGAAAAGTGTCAAAAATGACAAGTTTCAAGATGGCAAATGTCAAAGATGTCAAATGACAAATGTCACAATGCTAAATGTCAAAAATGAAAAGTGTCACCATGAAAAATGTCAAAAATAACAAATTTCAGTATGGCAAATGTCAAAGATGTCAAATGACAAATGTCACAATGCTAAATGTCAAAAATGAAAAGTGTCACCATGAAAAATGTCAAAAATGACAAATTTCAAGATGTCAAATATCAAAGATGTCAAATAACAAATGTCACAATGCTAAATGTCAAAAATGACAAATTTCAAGATGGCAAATGTCAAAGATGTCAAATGACAAATGTCACAATGCTAAATGTCAAAAATGATAAGTGTCACCATGAAAAATGTCAAAAATAACAAATTTCAAGATGGCAAATGTCAAAACTGACAAATGTCACAATGCTAAATGTCAAAAATGAAAAGTGTCACCATGAAAAATGTCAAAAATAACAAATTTCAAGATGGCAAATGTCAAAGATGTCAAATGACAAATGTCACAATGCTAAATGTCAAAAATGACAAATTTCAAGATGGCAAATGTCAAAGATGTCAAATGACAAATGTCACAATGCTAAATGTCAAAAATGAAAAGTGTCACCATAAAAAATGTCAAAAATGACAAATTTCAAGATGGCAAATGTCAAAACTGACAAATGTCACAATGCTAAATGTCAAAAATGAAAAGTGTCACCATGAAAAATGTCAAAAATAACAAATTTTAAGATGGCAAACGTCAAAGATGTCAAATGACAAATGTCACAATGCTAAATGTCAAAAATGACAAATTTCAAGATGGCAAATGTCAAAGATGTCAAATGACAAATGTCACAATGCTAAATGTCAAAAATGAAAAGTGTCACCATGAAAAATGTCAAAAATGACAAATTTCAAGATGGCAAATATCAAAGATGTCAAATGACAAATGTCACAATGCTAAATGTCAAAAATGACAAATTTCAAGATGGCAAATATCAAAGATGTCAAATGACAAATGTCACAATGCCAAATGTCAAAAATGAAAAGTGTCACCATGAAAAATGTCAAAAATAACAAATTGCAAGATGGCAAATGTCAAAGATGTCAAATGACAAATGTCACAATGCTAAATGTCAAAAATGAAAAGTGTCACCATGAAAAATGTCAAAAATAACAAATTTCAAGATGGCAAATGTCAAAGATGTCAAATGACAAATGTCACAATGCTAAATTTCAAAAATGAAAAGTGTCAAAAATGACAAGTTTCAAGATGGCAAATGTCAAAGATGTCAAATGACAAATGTCACAATGCTAAATGTCAAAAATGAAAAGTGTCACCATGAAAAATGTCAAAAATAACAAATTTCAAGATGGCATATGTCAAAGATGTCAAATGACAAATGTCACAATGCTAAATGTCAAAAATGAAAAGTGTCACCATGAAAAATGTCAAAAATGACAAATTTCAAGATGTCAAATATCAAAGATGTCAAATGACAAATGTCACAATGCTAAATGTCAAAAATGACAAATTTCAAGATGGCAAATGTCAAAGATGTCAAATGACAAATGTCACAATGCTAAATGTCAAAAATGATAAGTGTCACCATGAAAAATGTCAAAAATAACAAATTTCAAGATGGCAAATGTCAAAACTGACAAATGTCACAATGCTAAATGTCAAAAATGAAAAGTGTCACCATGAAAAATGTCAAAAATAACAAATTTCAAGATGGCAAATGTCAAAGATGTCAAATGACAAATGTCACAATGCTAAATGTCAAAAATGACAAATTTCAAGATGGCAAATGTCAAAGATGTCAAATGACAAATGTCACAATGCTAAATGTCAAAAATAAAAAGTGTCACCATGAAAAATGTCAAAAATGACAAATTTCAAGATGGCAAATGTCAAAACTGACAAATGTAACAATGCTAAATGTCCAAAATGAAAAGTGTCACCATGAAAAATGTCAAAAATAACAAATTTCAAGATGGAAAATGTCAAAGATGTCAAATGACAAATGTCACAATGCTAAATCTCAAAAATGTCAAAGATGTCAAATGACAAATGTCACAATGCTAAATGTCAAAAATGAAAAGTGTCACCATGAAAAATGTCAAAAATGACAAATTTCAAGATGGCAAATGTCAAAGATGTCAAATGACAAATGTCACAATGCTAAATGTCAAAAATGAAAAGTGTCACCATGAAAAATGTCAAAAATGACAAATTTCAAGATGGCAAATGTCAAAGATGTCAAATGACAAATGTCACAATGCTAAATGTCAAAAATGAAAAGTGTCACCATGTAAAATGTCAAAAATGACAAATTTCAAGATGGCAAATGTCAAAACTGACAAATGTCACAATGCTAAATGTCAAAAATGAAAAGTGTCCCCATGAAAAATGTCAATAATGACAAATTTCAAGATGGCAAATGTCAAAGATGTCAAATGACAAATGTCACAATGCTAAATGTCAAAAATGAAAAGTGTCACCATGAAAAATGTCAAAAATAACAAATTTCAAGATGTCAAATGTCAAAGATGTCAAATGACAAATGTCGCAATGCTAAATGTCAAAAATGAAAAGTGTCACCATGAAAAATGTCAAAAATGACAAATTTCAAGATAGCAAATGTCAAAGAAATTAAATGACAAATGTCACAATGCTAAATGTTAAAAATAAAAAGTGTCACCATGAAAAATGTCAAAAATAACAAATTTCAAGATGGCAAATGTCAAAGATGTCAAATGACAAATGTCACAATGCTAAATGTCAAAAATGAAAAGTGTCACCATAAAAAATGTCAAAAATGACAAATTTTAAGATGGCAAATGTCAAAACTGACAAATGTCACAATGCTAAATGTCAAAAATGAAAAGTGTCACCATGAAAAATGTCAAAAATAACAAATTTCAAGATGGCAAATGTCAAAGATGTCAAATGACAAATGTCACAATGCTAAATGTCAAAAATGACAAATTTCAAGATGGCAAATGTCAAAGATGTCAAATGACAAATGTCACAATGCTAAATGTCAAAAATGAAAACTGTCACCATGAAAAATGTCAAAAATGACAAATTTTAAGATGGCAAACGTCAAAGATGTCAAATGACAAATGTCATAATGCTAAATGTCAAAAATGAAAAGTGTCACCATGAAAAATGTCAAAAATGACAAATTTCAAGATGGCAAATGTCAAAGATGTCAAATGACAAATGTCACAATGCTAAATGTCAAAAATGAAAAGTGTCACCATGAAAAATGTCAAAAATGACAAATTTCAAGATGGCAAATATCAAAGATGTCAAATGACAAATGTCACAATGCTAAATGTCAAAAATGACAAATTTCAAGATGGCAAATGTCAAAGATGTCAAATGACAAATGTCACAATGCTAAATGTCAAAAATGAAAAGTGTCACCATGAAAAATGTCAAAAATGACAAATTTCAAGATGGCAAATGTCAAAGATGTCAAATGACAAATGTCACAATGCTAAATGTCAAAAATGAAAAGTGTCAAAAATGAAAAGTGTCAAAAATGACAAATTTCAAGATGGCAAATGTCTAAGATGTCAAATGACAAATGTCACAATGCTAAATGTCAAAAATGAAAAGTGTCACCATGAAAAATGTCAAAAATGACAAATTTCAAGATGGCAAATGTCAAAGATGTCAAATGACAAATGTCACAATGCTAAATGTCAAAAATAAAAAGTGTCACCATGAAAAATGTCAAAAATGACAAATTTCAAGATGGCAAATGTCAAAGATGTCAAATGACAAATGTCACAATGCTAAATGTCAAAAATGAAAAGTGTCGCGATGAAAAATGTCAAAAATGACAAATTTCAAGATGGCAAATGTCAAAGATGTCAAATGACAAATGTCACAATGCTAAATGTCAAAAATGAAAAGTGTCACCATGAAAAATGTCAAAAATGACAAATTTCAAGATGGCAAATGTCAAAACTGACAAATGTCACAATGCTAAATGTCAAAAATAATAAGTGTTACCATAAAAAATGTCAAAAATGACAAATTTTAAGATGGCAAATGTCCAAGATGTCAAATGACAAATGTCACAATGCTAAATGTCAAAAATGAAAAGTGTCACCATGAAAAATGTCAAAAATGACAAATTTCAAGATGGCAAATGTCAAAGATGTCAAATGACAAATGTCACAATGCTAAATGTCAAAAATGAAAAGTGTCAAAAATGACAAATTTCAAGATGGCAAATGTCTAAGATGTCAAATGACAAATGTCACAATGCTAAATGTCAAAAATGAAAAGTGTCAAAAATGACAAATTTCAAGATGGCAAATGTCCAAGATGTCAAATGACAAATGTCACAATGCTAAATGTCAAAAATGAAAAGTGTCACCATGAAAAATGTCAAAAATGACAAATTTCAAGATGGCAAATGTCAAAGATGTCAAATGACAAATGTCACAATGCTAAATGTCAAAAATGATAAGTATTACCATGAAAAATGTCAAAAATGACAAATTTTAAGATTGCAAATGTCCAAGATGTCAAATGACAAATGTCACAATGCTAAAAGTCAAAAATGAAAAGTGTCACCATGAAAAATGTCAAAAATGACAAATTTCAAGATGGCAAATGTCAAAGATGTCAAATGACAAATGTCACAATGCTAAATGTCAAAAATGAAAAGTGTCAAAAATGACAAATTTCAAGATGGCAAATGTCAAAGATGTCAAATGACAAATGTCACAATGCTAAATGTCAAAAATGAAAAGTGTCACCCTGAAAAATGTCAAAAATGACAAATTTCAAGATGGCAAATGTCAAAACTGACAAATGTCACAATGCTAAATGTCAAAAATGAAAAGTGTCACCATGAAAAATGTTAAAAATAACAAATTTCAAGATGGCAAATATAAAAGATGTCAAATGACAAATGTCACAATGCTTAATGTCAAAAATGACAAATTTCAAGATGGCAAATGTCAAAGATGTCAAATGACAAATGTCACAATGCTAAATGTCAAAAATGAAAAGTGTCACCATGAAAAATGTCAAAAATGACAAATTTCAAGATGGCAAATGTCAAAGATGTCAAATGACAAATGTCACAATGCTAAATGTCAAAAATGAAAAGTGTCAAAAATGACAAATTTCAAGATGGCAAATGTCTAAGATGTCAAATGACAAATGTCACAATGCTAAATGTCAAAAATAAAAAGTGTCACCATGAAAAATGTCAAAAATGACAAATTTCAAGATGGCAAATGTCAAAGATGTCAAATGACAAATGTCACAATGCTAAATGTCAAAAATAAAAAGTGTCACCATAAAAAATGTCAAAAATGACAAATTTCAAGATGGCAAATGTCAAAGAAGTCAAATGACAAATGTCACAATGCTAAATGTCAAAAATGAAAAGTGTCACCCTGAAAAATGTCAAAAATGACAAATTTCAAGATGGCAAATTTCTAAACTGACAAATGTCACAATGCTAAATGTCAAAAATGATAAGTGTTACCATGAAAAATGTCAAAAATGACAAATTTTAAGATTGCAAATGTCCAAGATGTCAAATGACAAATGTCACAATGCTAAAAGTCAAAAATGAAAAGTGTCACCATGAAAAATGTCAAAAATGACAAATTTCAAGATGGCAAATGTCAAAGATGTCAAATGACAAATGTCACAATGCTAAATGTCAAAAATGAAAAGTGTTAAAAATGACAAATTTCAAGATGGCAAATGTCAAAGATGTCAAATGACAAATGTCACAATGCTAAATGTCAAAAATGAAAAGTGTCACCCTGAAAAATGTCAAAAATGACAAATTTCAAGATGGCAAATGTCAAAACTGACAAATGTCACAATGCTAAATGTCAAAAATGAAAAGTGTCACCATGAAAAATGTCAAAAATAACAAATTTCAAGATGGCAAACGTCAAAGATGTCAAATGACAAATGTCACAATGCTAAATGTCAAAAATAACAAATTTCAAGATGGCAAATGTCAAAGATGTCAAATGACAAATGTCACAATGCTAAATGTCAAAAATGAAAAGTGTCACCATGAAAAATGTCAAAAATGACAAATTTCAAGATGGCAAATATCAAAGATGTCAAATGACAAATGTCACAATGCTAAATGTCAAAAATGACAAATTTCAAGATGGCAAATATCAAAGATGTCAAATGACAAATGTCACAATGCCAAATGTCAAAAATGAAAAGTGTCACCATGAAAAATGTCAAAAATAACAAATTTCAAGATGGCAAATGTCAAAGATGTCAAATGACAAATGTCACAATGCTAAATGTCAAAAATGAAAAGTGTCACCATGAAAAATGTCAAAAATAACAAATTTCAAGATGGCAAATGTCAAAGATGTCAAATGACAAATGTCACAATGCTAAATTTCAAAAATGAAAAGTGTCAAAAATGACAAGTTTCAAGATGGCAAATGTCAAAGATGTCAAATGACAAATGTCACAATGCTAAATGTCAAAAATGAAAAGTGTCACCATGAAAAATGTCAAAAATAACAAATTTCAGTATGGCAAATGTCAAAGATGTCAAATGACAAATGTCACAATGCTAAATGTCAAAAATGAAAAGTGTCACCATGAAAAATGTCAAAAATGACAAATTTCAAGATGTCAAATATCAAAGATGTCAAATAACAAATGTCACAATGCTAAATGTCAAAAATGACAAATTTCAAGATGGCAAATGTCAAAGATGTCAAATGACAAATGTCACAATGCTAAATGTCAAAAATGATAAGTGTCACCATGAAAAATGTCAAAAATAACAAATTTCAAGATGGCAAATGTCAAAACTGACAAATGTCACAATGCTAAATGTCAAAAATGAAAAGTGTCACCATGAAAAATGTCAAAAATAACAAATTTCAAGATGGCAAATGTCAAAGATGTCAAATGACAAATGTCACAATGCTAAATGTCAAAAATGACAAATTTCAAGATGGCAAATGTCAAAGATGTCAAATGACAAATGTCACAATGCTAAATGTCAAAAATGAAAAGTGTCACCATAAAAAATGTCAAAAATGACAAATTTCAAGATGGCAAATGTCAAAACTGACAAATGTCACAATGCTAAATGTCAAAAATGAAAAGTGTCACCATGAAAAATGTCAAAAATAACAAATTTTAAGATGGCAAACGTCAAAGATGTCAAATGACAAATGTCACAATGCTAAATGTCAAAAATGACAAATTTCAAGATGGCAAATGTCAAAGATGTCAAATGACAAATGTCACAATGCTAAATGTCAAAAATGAAAAGTGTCACCATGAAAAATGTCAAAAATGACAAATTTCAAGATGGCAAATATCAAAGATGTCAAATGACAAATGTCACAATGCTAAATGTCAAAAATGACAAATTTCAAGATGGCAAATATCAAAGATGTCAAATGACAAATGTCACAATGCCAAATGTCAAAAATGAAAAGTGTCACCATGAAAAATGTCAAAAATAACAAATTGCAAGATGGCAAATGTCAAAGATGTCAAATGACAAATGTCACAATGCTAAATGTCAAAAATGAAAAGTGTCACCATGAAAAATGTCAAAAATAACAAATTTCAAGATGGCAAATGTCAAAGATGTCAAATGACAAATGTCACAATGCTAAATTTCAAAAATGAAAAGTGTCAAAAATGACAAGTTTCAAGATGGCAAATGTCAAAGATGTCAAATGACAAATGTCACAATGCTAAATGTCAAAAATGAAAAGTGTCACCATGAAAAATGTCAAAAATAACAAATTTCAAGATGGCATATGTCAAAGATGTCAAATGACAAATGTCACAATGCTAAATGTCAAAAATGAAAAGTGTCACCATGAAAAATGTCAAAAATGACAAATTTCAAGATGTCAAATATCAAAGATGTCAAATGACAAATGTCACAATGCTAAATGTCAAAAATGACAAATTTCAAGATGGCAAATGTCAAAGATGTCAAATGACAAATGTCACAATGCTAAATGTCAAAAATGATAAGTGTCACCATGAAAAATGTCAAAAATAACAAATTTCAAGATGGCAAATGTCAAAACTGACAAATGTCACAATGCTAAATGTCAAAAATGAAAAGTGTCACCATGAAAAATGTCAAAAATAACAAATTTCAAGATGGCAAATGTCAAAGATGTCAAATGACAAATGTCACAATGCTAAATGTCAAAAATGACAAATTTCAAGATGGCAAATGTCAAAGATGTCAAATGACAAATGTCACAATGCTAAATGTCAAAAATAAAAAGTGTCACCATGAAAAATGTCAAAAATGACAAATTTCAAGATGGCAAATGTCAAAACTGACAAATGTAACAATGCTAAATGTCCAAAATGAAAAGTGTCACCATGAAAAATGTCAAAAATAACAAATTTCAAGATGGAAAATGTCAAAGATGTCAAATGACAAATGTCACAATGCTAAATCTCAAAAATGTCAAAGATGTCAAATGACAAATGTCACAATGCTAAATGTCAAAAATGAAAAGTGTCACCATGAAAAATGTCAAAAATGACAAATTTCAAGATGGCAAATGTCAAAGATGTCAAATGACAAATGTCACAATGCTAAATGTCAAAAATGAAAAGTGTCACCATGAAAAATGTCAAAAATGACAAATTTCAAGATGGCAAATGTCAAAGATGTCAAATGACAAATGTCACAATGCTAAATGTCAAAAATGAAAAGTGTCACCATGTAAAATGTCAAAAATGACAAATTTCAAGATGGCAAATGTCAAAACTGACAAATGTCACAATGCTAAATGTCAAAAATGATAAGTGTCACCATGAAAAATGTCAAAAATGACAAATTTCAAGATGGCAAATGTTCAAGATGTCAAATGACAAATGTCACAATGCTAAATGTCAAAAATGACAAATTTCAAGATGGCAAATGTCAAAGATGTCCAATGACAAATGTCACAATGCTAAATGTCAAAAATGAAAAGTGTCACCATGAAAAATGTCAAAAATGACAAATTTCAAGATGGCAAATGTCAAAGATGTCAAATGACAAATGTCACAATGCTAAATGTCAAAAATGAAAAGTGTCACCATAAAAAATGTCAAAAATGACAAATTTCAAGATGGCAAATGTCAAAGATGTCAAATGACAAATGTCACAATGCTAAATGTCAAAAATAAAAAGTGTCACCATGAAAAATGTCAAAAATGACAAATTTCAAGAAGGCAAATGTCAAAACTGACAAATGTCACAATGCTAAATGTCAAAAATGAAAAGTGTCACCATGAAAAATGTCAAAAATGACAAATTTCAAGATGGCAAATGTCAAAGATGTCAAATGACAAATGTCACAATGCTAAATGTCAAAAATGAAAAGTGTCAAAAATGACAAATTTCAAGATGGCAAATGTCTAAGATGTCAAATGACAAATGTCACAATGCTAAATGTCAAAAATGATAAGTGTCACCATGAAAAATGTCAAAAATAACAAATTTCAAGATGGCAAATGTCAAAGGACAAATGTCACAATGCTAAATGACAAATTTCAAGATGGCAAATGTCAAAGATGTCAAATGACAAATGTCACAATGCTAAATGTCAAAAATGAAAAGTCTCACCATGAAAAATGTCAAAAATGACAAATTTCAAGATGGCAAATGTCAAAGATGTCAAATGACAAATGTCACAATGCTAAATGTCAAAAATGAAAAGTGTCACCATAAAAAATGTCAAAAATGACAAATTTCAAGATGGCAAATGTCAAAGATGTCAAATGACAAATGTCACAATGCTAAATGTCAAAAATGAAAAGTGTCGCGATGAAAAATGTCAAAAATGACAAATTTCAAGATGGCAAATGTCAAAGATGTCAAATGACAAATGTCACAATGCTAAATGTCAAAAATGAAAAGTGTCACCCTGAAAAATGTCAAAAATGACAAATTTCAAGATGGCAAATGTCAAAACTGACAAATGTCACAATGCTAAATGTCAAAAATAATAAGTGTTACCATAAAAAATGTCAAAAATGACAAATTTTAAGATGACAAATGTCCAAGATGTCAAATGACAAATGTCACAATGCTAAATGTCAAAAATGAAAAGTGTCACCATGAAAAATGTCAAAAATGACAAATTTCAAGATGGCAAATGTCAAAGATGTCAAATGACAAATGTCACAATGCTAAATGTCATAAATGAAAAGTGTCAAAAATGACAAATTTCAAGATGGCAAATGTCTAAGATGTCAAATGACAAATGTCACAATGCTAAATGTCAAAAATGAAAAGTGTCAAAAATGACAAATTTCAAGATGGCAAATGTCCAAGATGTCAAATGACAAATGTCACAATGCTAAATGTCAAAAATGAAAAGTGTCACCATGAAAAATGTCAAAAATGACAAATTTCAAGATGGCAAATGTCAAAGATGTCAAATGACAAATGTCACAATGCTAAATGTCAAAAATGAAAAGTGTCAAAAATGACAAATTTCAAGATGGCAAATGTCTAAGATGTCAAATGACAAATGTCACAATGCTAAATGTCAAAAATGAAAAATGTCACCATGAAAAATGTCAAAAATAACAAATTTCAAGATGGCAAATGTCAAAGATGTCAAATGACAAATGTCACAATGCTAAATGTCAAAAATGACAAATTTCAAAATGGCAAATGTCAAAGATGTCAAATAACAAATGTCACAATGCTAAATGTCAAAAATGAAAAGTGTCACCATGAAAAATGTCAAAAATGACAAATTTCAAGATGGCAAATGTCAAAGATGTCAAATGACAAATGTCACAATGCTAAATGTCAAAAATGAAAAGTGTCACCATGAAAAATGTCAAAAATGACAAATTTCAAGATGGCAAATGTCAAAGATGTCAAATGACAAATGTCACAATGCTAAATGTCAAAAATGAAAAGTGTCAAAAATGACAAATTTCAAGATGGCAAATGTCTAAGATGTCAAATGACAAATGTCACAATGCTAAATGTCAAAAATGAAAAATGTCACCATGAAAAATGTCAAAAATAACAAATTTCAAGATGGCAAATGTCAAAGATGTCAAATGACAAATGTCACAATGCTAAATGTCAAAAATGACAAATTTCAAGATGGCAAATGTCAAAGATGTCAAATGACAAATGTCACAATGCTAAATGTCAAAAATGAAAAGTGTCACCATGAAAAATGTCAAAAATGACAAATTTCAAGATGGCAAATGTTAAAGATGTCAAATGACAAATGTCACAATGCTAAATGTCAAAAATGAAAAGTGTCAAAAATGACAAATTTCAAGATGGCAAATGTCTAAGATGTCAAATGACAAATGTCACAATGCTAAATGTCAAAAATGAAAAGTGTCACCATGAAAAATGTCAAAAATGACAAATTTCAAGATGGCAAATGTCAAAGATGTCAAATGACAAATGTCACAATGCTAAATGTCAAAAATAAAAAGTGTCACCATAAAAAATGTCAAAAATGACAAATTTCAAAAAGGCAAATGTCAAAGAAGTCAAATGACAAATGTCACAATGCTAAATGTCAAAAATGAAAAGTGTCACCCTGAAAAATGTCAAAAATGACAAATTTCAAGATGGCAAATTTCTAAACTGACAAATGTCACAATGCTAAATGTCAAAAATGATAAGTGTTACCATGAAAAATGTCAAAAATGACAAATTTCAAGATTGCAAATGTCCAAGATGTCAAATGACAAATGTCACAATGCTAAAAGTCAAAAATAAAAAGTGTCACCATGAAAAATGTCAAAAATGACAAATTTCAAGATGACAAATGTCAAAGATGTCAAATGACAAATGTCACAATGCTAAATGTCAAAAATGAAAAGTGTCAAAAATGACAAATTTCAAGATGGCAAATGTCAAAGATGTCAAATGACAAATGTCACAATGCTAAATGTCAAAAATGAAAAGTGTCACCATGAAAAATGTCAAAAATGACAAATTTCAAGATGGCAAATGTCAAAACTGACAAATGTCACAATGCTAAATGTCAAAAATGAAAAGTGTCACCATGAAAAATGTCAAAAATAACAAATTTCAAGATGGCAAATGTCAAAGAGGTCAAATGACAAATGTCACAATGCTTAATGTCAAAAATAAAAAGTGTCACCATGAAAAATGTCAAAAATGACAAATTTCAAGATGGCAAATATCAAAGATGTCAAATGACAAATGTCACAATGCTAAATGTCAAAAATTACAAATTTCAAGATGGCAAATGTCAAAGATGTCAAATGACAAATGTCACAATGCTAAATGTCAAAAATAAAAAGTGTCACCATGAAAAATGTCAAAAATGACAAATTTCAAGATGGCAAATGTCAAAACTGACAAATGTAACAATGCTAAATGTCAAAAATGAAAAGTGTCACCATGAAAAACGTCAAAAATAACACATTTCAAGATGGAAAATGTCAAAGATGTCAAATGACAAATGTCACAATGCTAAATGTCAAAAATGAAAAGTGTCACCATGAAAAATGTCAAAAATGACAAATTTCAAGATGGCAAATATCAAAGATGTCAAATGACAAATGTCACAATGCTAAATGTCAAAAATGACAAATTTCAAGATGGCAAATGTCAAAGATGTCAAATGACAAATGTCACAATGCTAAATGTCAAAAATGATAAGTGTCATTATGAAAAATGTCAAAAATAACAAATTTCAAGATGGCAAATGTCAAAGATGTCAAATGACAAATGTCACAATGCTAAATCTCAAAAATGTCAAAGATGTCAAATGACAAATTTCAAAAATGAAAAGTGTCACCATGAAAAATGTCAAAAATGACAAATTTCAAGATGGCAAATGTCAAAGATGTCAAATGACAAATGTCACAATGCTAAATGTCAAAAATGAAAAGTGTCACCATGAAAAATGTCAAAAATGACAAATTTCAAGATGGCAAATGTCAAAGATGTCAAATGACAAATGTCACAATGCTAAATGTCAAAAATGAAAAGTGTCACCATGAAAAATGTCAAAAATGACAAATTTCAAGATGGCAAATGTAAAACTGACAAATGTCACAATGCTAAATGTCAAAAATGATAAGTGTCACCATGAAAAATGTCAAAAATGACAAATTTCAAGATGGCAAATGTCCAAGATGTCAAATGACAAATGTCACAATGCTAAATGTCAAAAATGACAAATTTCAAGATGGCAAATGTCAAAACTGACAAATGTCACAATGCTAAATGTCAAAAATGATAAGTGTCACCATGAAAAATGTCAAAAATGACAAATTTCAAGATGGCAAATGTCCAAGATGTCAAATGACAAATGTCACAATGCTAAATGTCAAAAATGACAAATTTCAAGATGGCAAATGTCAAAGATGTCCAATGACAAATGTCACAATGCTAAATGTCAAAAATGAAAAGTGTCACCATGAAAAATGTCAAAAATGACAAATTTCAAGATGGCAAATGTCAAAGATGTCAAATGACAAATGTCACAATGCTAAATGTCAAAAATGAAAAGTGTCACCATAAAAAATGTCAAAAATGACAAATTTCAAGATGGCAAATGTCAAAGATGTCAAATGACAAATGTCACAATGCTAAATGTCAAAAATAAAAAGTGTCACCATGAAAAATGTCAAAAATGACAAATTTCAAGATGGCAAATGTCAAAACTGACAAATGTCACAATGCTAAATGTCAAAAATGAAAAGTGTCACCATGAAAAATGTCAAGAATGACAAATTTCAAGATGGCAAATGTCAAAGATGTCAAATGACAAATGTCACAATGCTAAATGTCAAAAATGAAAAGTGTCAAAAATGACAAATTTCAAGATGGCAAATGTCTAAGATGTCAAATGACAAATGTCACAATGCTAAATGTCAAAAATGAAAAGTGTCACCATGAAAAATGTCAAAAATGACAAATTTCAAGATGGCAAATGTCAAAAATGACAAATGTTACAATGCTAAATGTCAAAAATGAAAATGGTCACCATGAAAAATGTCAAAAATGACAAATTTCAAGATGGCAAATGTCAAAGATGTCAAATGACAAATGTCACAATGCTAAATGTCAAAAATGAAAAGTGTCAAAAATGACAAATTTCAAGATGGCAAATGTCTAAGATGTCAAATGACAAATGTCACAATGCTAAATGTCAAAAATGAAAAGTGTCACCATGAAAAATGTCAAAAATGACAAATTTCAAGATGGCAAATGTCAAAGATGTCAAATGACAAATGTCACAATGCTAAATGTCAAAAATGAAAATTGTCACCATGAAAAATGTCAAAAATGACAAATTTCAAAATAGCAAATGTCAAAGATGTCAAATGACAAATGTCACAATGCTAAATGTCAAAAATGAAAAGTGTCACCATGAAAAATGTCAAAAATGACAAATTTCAAGATGGCAAATGTCAAAGATGTCAAATGACAAATGTCACAATGCTAAATGTCAAAAATGAAAAGTGTCAAAAATGACAAATTTCAAGATGGCAAATGTCTAAGATGTCAAATGACAAATGTCACAATGCTAAATGTCAAAAATGAAAAGTGTCACAATGCTAAATGTCAAAAATGACAAATTTCAAGATGGCAAATGTCAAAACTGACAAATGTCACAATGCTAAATGTCAAAAATAAAAAGTGTCACCATGAAAAATGTCAAAAATAACAAATTTCAAGATGGCAAATGTCAAAGATGTCAAATGACAAATGTCACAATGCTAAATGTCAAAAATGACAAATTTCAAGATGGCAAATGTCAAAGATGTCAAATGACAAATGTCACAATGCTAAATGTCAAAAATGAAAAGTGTCACCATGAAAAATGTCAAAAATGACAAATTTCAAGATGGCAAATGTCAAAGATGTCAAATGACAAATGTCACAATGCTAAATGTCAAAAATAAAAGGTGTCACCATGAAAAATGTCAAAAATGACAAATTTCAAGATGGCAAATGTCAAAACTGACAAATGTCACAATGCTAAATGTCAAAAATGAAAAGTGTCACCATGAAAAATGTCAAAAATGACAAATTTCAAGATGGCAAATGTCAAAGATGTCAAATGACAAATGTCACAATGCTAAATGTCAAAAATGAAAAGTGTCAAAAATGACAAATTTCAAGATGGCAAATGTCTAAGATGTCAAATGACAAATGTCACAATGCTAAATGTCAAAAATGAAAAGTGTCACCATGAAAAATGTCAAAAATGACAAATTTCATGATGGCAAATGTCAAAGATGTCAAATGACAAATGTCACAATGCTAAATGTCAAAAATGAAAATTGTCACCATGAAAAATGTCAAAAATGACAAATTTCAAAATAGCAAATGTCAAAGATGTCAAATGACAAATGTCACAATGCTAAATGTCAAAAATGAAAAGTGTCACCATGAAAAATGTCAAAAATGACAAATTTCAAGATGGCAAATGTCAAAGATGTCAAATGACAAATGTCAAAAATGAAAAGTGTCAAAAATGACAAATTTCAAGATGGCAAATGTCTAAGATGTCAAATGACAAATGTCACAATGCTAAAAGTCAAAAATAAAAAGTGTCACCATGAAAAATGTCAAAAATGACAAATTTCAAGATGGCAAATGTCAAAGATGTCAAATGACAAATGTCACAATGCTAAATGTCAAAAATGAAAAGTGTCAAAAATGACAAATTTCAAGATGGCAAATGTCAAAGATGTCAAATGACAAATGTCACAATGCTAAATGTCAAAAATGAAAAGTGTCACCATGAAAAATGTCAAAAATGACAAATTTCAAGATGGCAAATGTCAAAACTGACAAATGTCACAATGCTAAATGTCAAAAATGAAAAGTGTCACCATGAAAAATGTCAAAAATAACAAATTTCAAGATGGCAAATGTCAAAGATGTCAAATGACAAATGTCACAATGCTAAATGTCAAAAATGACAAATTTCAAGATGGCAAATGTCAAAGATGTCAAATGACAAATGTCACAATGCTTAATGTCAAAAATAAAAAGTGTCACCATGAAAAATGTCAAAAATGACAAATTTCAAGATGGCAAATATCAAAGATGTCAAATGACAAATGTCACAATGCTAAATGTCAAAAATGACAAATTTCAAGATGGCAAATGTCAAAGATGTCAAATGACAAATGTCACAATGCTAAATGTCAAAAATAAAAAGTGTCACCATGAAAAATGTCAAAAATGACAAATTTCAAGATGGCAAATGTCAAAACTGACAAATGTAACAATGCTAAATGTCAAAAATGAAAAGTGTCACCATGAAAAACGTCAAAAATAACACCTTTCAAGATGGAAAATGTCAAAGATGTCAAATGACAAATGTCACAATGCTAAATGTCAAAAATGAAAAGTGTCACCATGAAAAATGTCAAAAATGACAAATTTCAAGATGGCAAATATCAAAGATGTCAAATGACAAATGTCACAATGCTAAATGTCAAAAATGACAAATTTCAAGATGGCAAATGTCAAAGATGTCAAATGACAAATGTCACAATGCTAAATGTCAAAAATGATAAGTGTCACCATGAAAAATGTCAAAAATAACAAATTTCAAGATGGCAAATGTCAAAGATGTCAAATGACAAATGTCACAATGCTAAATCTTAAAAATGTCAAAGATGTCAAATGACAAATGTCACAATGCTAAATGTCAAAAATGAAAAGTGTCACCATGAAAAATGTCAAAAATGACAAATTTCAAGATGGCAAATGTCAAAGATGTCAAATGACAAATGTCACAATGCTAAATGTCAAAAATGAAAAGTGTCACCATAAAAAATGTCAAAAATGACAAATTTCAAGATGGCAAATGTCAAAGATGTCAAATGACAAATGTCACAATGCTAAATGTCAAAAATGAAAAATGTCACCATAAAAAATGTCAAAAATGACAAATTTCAAGATGGCAAATGACAAAACTGACAAATGTCACAATGCTAAATGTCAAAAATAATAAGTGTCACCATGAAAAATGTCAAAAATGACAAATTTCAAGATGGCTAAATGTCAAAAATGATAAGTGTCACCATGAAAAATGTCAAAAATGACAAATTTCAAGATGGCAAATGTCCAAGATGTCAAATGACAAATGTCACAATGCTAAATGTCAAAAATGACAAATTTCAAGATGGCAAATGTCTAAGATGTCAAATGACAAATGTCACAATGCTAAATGTCAAAAATGAAAAGTGTCACAATGCTAAATGTCAAAAATAAAAAGTGTCACCATGAAAAATGTCAAAAATAACAAATTTCAAGATGGCAAATGTCAAAGATGTCAAATGACAAATGTCACAATGCTAAATGTCAAAAATGACAAATTTCAAGATGGCAAATGTCAAAGATGTCAAATGACAAATGTCACAATGCTAAATGTCAAAAATGAAAAGTGTCACCATGAAAAATGTCAAAAATGACAAATTTCAAGATGGCAAATGTCAAAGATGTCAAATGACAAATGTCACAATGCTAAATGTCAAAAATAAAAGGTGTCACCATGAAAAATGTCAAAAATGACAAATTTCAAGATGGCAAATGTCAAAACTAACAAATGTCACAATGCTAAATGTCAAAAATGAAAAGTGTCACCATGAAAAATGTCAAAAATGACAAATTTCAAGATGGCAAATGTCAAAGATGTCAAATGACAAATGTCACAATGCTAAATGTCAAAAATGAAAAGTGTCAAAAATGACAAATTTTAAGATGGCAAATGTCTAAGATGTCAAATGACAAATGTCACAATGCTAAATGTCAAAAATGAAAAGTGTCACCATGAAAAATGTCAAAAATGACAAATTTCAAGATGGCAAATGTCAAAACTGACAAATGTCACAATGCTAAATGTCAAAAATGAAAAGTGTCAAAAATGACAAATTTCAAGATGGCAAATGTCAAAGATGTCAAATGACAAATGTCACAATGCTAAATTTCAAAAATGAAAAGTGTCACCCTGAAAAATGTCAAAAATGACAAATTTCAAGATGACAAATGTCAAAACTGACAAATGTCACAATGCCAAATGTCAAAAATGAAAAGTGTCACCATGAAAAATGTCAAAAATAACAAATTTCAAGATGGCAAATGTCAAAGATGTCAAATGACAAATGTCACATTGCTAAATGTCAAAAATGAAAAGTGTCACCATGAAAAATGTCAAAAATGACAAATTTCAAGATGGCAAATGTCAAAGATGTCAAATGACAAATGTCACAATGCTAAATGTCAAAAATGAAAAGTGTCACCATGAAAAATGTCAAAAATGACAAATTTCAAGATGGCAAATGTCAAAACTGACAAATGTCACAATGCTAAATGTCAAAAATGATAAGTGTCACCATGAAAAATGTCAAAAATGACAAATTTCAAAATGGCAAATGTCAAAGATGTCAAATGACAAATGTCACAATGCTAAATGTCAAAAATGAAAAGTGTCACCATGAAAAATGTCAAAAATGACAAATTTCAAGATGGCAAATGTCAAAGATGTCAAATGACAAATGTCACAATGCTAAATGTCAAAAATCAAAAGTGTCACCATGAAAAATGTCAAAAATGACAAATTTCAAGATGGCAAATGTCAAAACTGACAAATGTCACAATGCTAAATGTCAAAAATGATAAGTGTCACCATGAAAAATGTCAAAAATGACAAATTTCAAGATGGCAAATGTCCAAGATGTCAAATGACAAATGTCACAATGCTAAATGTCAAAAATGACAAATTTCAAGATGGCAAATGTCAAAGATGTCAAATGACAAATGTCACAATGCTAAATGTCAAAAATGAAAAGTGTCATGATGAAAAATGTCAAAAATGACAAATTTCAAGATGGCAAATGTCAAAGATGTCAAATGACAAATGTCACAATGCTAAATGTCAAAAATGAAAAGTGTCACCATAAAAATTGTCAAAAATGACAAATTTTAAGATGGCAAATGTCAAAGATGTCAAATGACAAATGTCACAATGCTAAATGTCAAAAATGAAAAGTGTCACCATGAAAAATGTCAAAAATGACAAATTTCAAGATGGCAAATGTCAAAACTGACACATGTCACAATGCTAAATGTCAAAAATGAAAAGTGTCACCATAAAAAATGTCAAAAATGACAAATTTCAAGATGGCAAATGTCAAAGATGTCAAATGACAAATGTCACAATGCTAAATGTCAAAAATGAAAAGTGTCACCATAAAAAATGTCAAAAATGACAAATTTCAAGATGGCAAATGTCAAAGATGTCAAATGACAAATGTCACAATGCTAAATGTCAAAAATGAAAAGTGTCACCATGAAAAATGTCAAAAATGACAAATTTCAAAATGGCAAATGACAAAGATGTCAAATGACAAATGTCACAATGCTAAATGTCAAAAATGAAAAGTGTCACCATGAAAATTGTCAAAAATGACAAATTTCAAGATGGCAAATGTCAAAGATGTCAAATGACAAATGTCACAATGCTAAATGTCAAAAATGAAAAGTGTCAAAAATGACAAATTTCAAGATGGCAAATGTCTAAGATGTCAAATGACAAATGTCACAATGCTAAATGTCAAAAATGAAAAGTGTCACAATGCTAAATGTCAAAAATGACAAATTTCAAGATGGCAAATGTCAAAACTGACAAATGTCACAATGCTAAATGTCAAAAATGAAAAGTGTCACAATGAAAAATGTCAAAAATAACAAATTTCAAGATGGCAAATGTCAAAGATGTCAAATGACAAATGTCACAATGCTAAATGTCAAAAATGACAAATTTCAAGATGGCAAATGTCAAAGATGTCAAATGACAAATGTCACAATGCTAAATGTCAAAAATAAAAGGTGTCACCATGAAAAATGTCAAAAATGACAAATTTCAAGATGGCAAATGTCCAAGATGTCAAATGACAAATGTCACAATGCTAAATGTCAAAAATGACAAATTTCAAGATGGCAAATGTCAAAGATGTCAAATGACAAATGTCACAATGCTAAATGTCAAAAATGAAAAGTGTCATGATGAAAAATGTCAAAAATGACAAATTTCAAGATGGCAAATGTCAAAGATGTCAAATGACAAATGTCACAATGCTAAATGTCAAAAATGAAAAGTGTCACCATAAAAATTGTCAAAAATGACAAATTTTAAGATGGCAAATGTCAAAGATGTCAAATGACAAATGTCACAATGCTAAATGTCAAAAATGAAAAGTGTCACCATGAAAAATGTCAAAAATGACAAATTTCAAGATGGCAAATGTCAAAACTGACACATGTCACAATGCTAAATGTCAAAAATGAAAAGTGTCACCATAAAAAATGTCAAAAATGACAAATTTCAAGATGGCAAATGTCAAAGATGTCAAATGACAAATGTCACAATGCTAAATGTCAAAAATGAAAAGTGTCACCATAAAAAATGTCAAAAATGACAAATTTCAAGATGGCAAATGTCAAAGATGTCAAATGACAAATGTCACAATGCTAAATGTCAAAAATGAAAAGTGTCACCATGAAAAATGTCAAAAATGACAAATTTCAAAATGGCAAATGACAAAGATGTCAAATGACAAATGTCACAATGCTAAATGTCAAAAATGAAAAGTGTCACCATGAAAATTGTCAAAAATGACAAATTTCAAGATGGCAAATGTCAAAGATGTCAAATGACAAATGTCACAATGCTAAATGTCAAAAATGAAAAGTGTCAAAAATGACAAATTTCAAGATGGCAAATGTCTAAGATGTCAAATGACAAATGTCACAATGCTAAATGTCAAAAATGAAAAGTGTCACAATGCTAAATGTCAAAAATGACAAATTTCAAGATGGCAAATGTCAAAACTGACAAATGTCACAATGCTAAATGTCAAAAATGAAAAGTGTCACAATGAAAAATGTCAAAAATAACAAATTTCAAGATGGCAAATGTCAAAGATGTCAAATGACAAATGTCACAATGCTAAATGTCAAAAATGACAAATTTCAAGATGGCAAATGTCAAAGATGTCAAATGACAAATGTCACAATGCTAAATGTCAAAAATAAAAGGTGTCACCATGAAAAATGTCAAAAATGACAAATTTCAAGATGGCAAATGTCAAAACTGACAAATGTCACAATGCTAAATGTCAAAAATGAAAAGTGTCACCATAAAAAATGTAAAAATGACAAATTTCAAGATGGCAAATGTCAAAGATGTCAAATGACAAATGTCACAATGCTAAATGTCAAAAATGAAAAGTGTCAAAAATGACAAATTTCAAGATGGCAAATGTCTAAGATGTCAAATGACAAATGTCACAATGCTAAATGTCAAAAATGAAAAGTGTCACCATGAAAAATGTCAAAAATGACAAATTTCAAGATGGCAAATGTCAAAACTGACAAATGTCACAATGCTAAATGTCAAAAATGAAAAGTGTCACCATGAAAAATGTCAAAAATGACAAATTTCAAGATGGCAAATGTCAAAGATGTCAAATGACAAATGTCACAATGCTAAATATCAAAAATGAAAAGTGTCACCATGAAAAATGTCAAAAATGACAAATTTCAATATGGCAAATGTCAAAGATGTCAAATGACAAATGTCACAATGCTAAATGTCAAAAATGAAAAGTGTCACCATGAAAAATGTCAAAAATAACAAATTTCAAGATGGCAAATGTCAAAGATGTCAAATGACAAATGTCACAATGCTAAATGTCAAAAATGAAAAGTGTCACCATGAAAAATGTCAAAAATGACAAATTTCAAGATGGCAAATGTCAAAGATGTCAAATGACAAATATCACAATGCTAAATGTCAAAAATGACAAATTTCAAGATGGCAAATGTCAAATATGTCAAATGACAAATGTCACAATGCTAAATGTCAAAAATGAAAAGTGTCACCATGAAAAATGTCAAAAATGACAAATTTCAAGATGGCAAATGTCAAAGATGTCAAATGACAAATGTCACAATGCTAAATGTCAAAAATGAAAAGTGTCACAATGCTAAATGTCAAAAATGACAAATTTCAAGATGGCAAATGTCAAAACTGACAAATGTCAATGCTAAATGTCAAAAATGAAAAGTGTCACCATAAAAAATGTCAAAAATAACAAATTTCAAGATGGCAAATGTCAAAGATGTCAAATGACAAATGTCACAATGCTAAATGTCAAAAATGACAAATTTCAAGATGGCAAATGTCAAAGATGTCAAATGACAAATGTCTAATTGCTAAATGTCAAAAATGAAAAGTGTCACCATGAAAAATGTCAAAAATGACAAATTTCGAAATGGCAAGTGTCAAAGATGTTAAATGACAAATGTCACAATGCTAAATGTCAAAAATGAAAAGTGTCACCATGAAAAATGTCAAAAATGACAAATTTCAAGATGGCATATGTCAAAACTGACAAATGTCACAATGCTAAATGTCAAAAATGAAAAGTGTCACCATGAAAAATGTCAAAAATGACAAATTTCAAGATGGCAAATGTCAAAGATGTCAAATGACAAATGTCACAATGCTAAATGTCAAAAATGAAAAGTGTCAAAAATGACAAATTTCAAGATGGCAAATGTCTAAGATGTCAAATGACAAATGTCACAATGCTAAATGTCAAAAATGAAAAGTGTCACCATGAAAAATGTCAAAAATGACAAATTTCAAGATGGCAAATGTCAAAACTGACAAATGTCACAATGCTAAATGTCAAAAATGAAAAGTGTCACCATGAAAAATGTCAAAAATGACAAATTTTAAGATGACAAATGTTAAAACTGACAAATGTCACAATGCTAAATGTCAAAAATGAAAAGTGTCACCATGAAAAATGTCAAAAATAACAAATTTCAAGATGGCAAATGTCAAAGATGTCAAATGACAAATGTCACAATGCTAAATGTCAAAAATGACAAATTTCAAGATGGCAAATGTCAAAGATGTCAAATGACAAATGTCACAATGCTAAATGTCAAAAATGAAAAGTGTCACCATGAAAAATGTCAAAAATGACAAATTTCAAGATGGCAAATGTCAAAACTGACAAATGTCACAATGCTAAATGTCAAAAATGAAAAGTGTCACCATGAAAAATGTCAAAAATAACAAATTTCAAGATGGCAAATGACAAAGATGTCAAATGACAAATGTCACAATGCTAAATGTCAAAAATGAAAAGTGTCACCATGAAAAATGTCAAAAATAACAAATTTCAAGATGGCAAATGTCAAAGATGTCAAATGACAAATGTCACAATGCTAAATGTCAAAAATGAAAAGTGTCACCATGAAAAATGTCAAAAATGACAAATTTCAAGATAGCAAATGTCAAAGATGTCAAATGACAAATGTCACAATGCTAAATGTCAAAAATGAAAAGTGTCACCATGAAAAATGTCAAAAATGACAAATTTCAAGATGGCAAATGTCAAAACTGACAAATGTCACAATGCTAAATGTCAAAAATGAAAAGTGTCACCATGAAAAATGTCAAAAATGACAAATTTCAAGATGGCAAATGTCCAAGATGTCAAAAGACAAATGTCACCATGCTAAGTGTCAAAAATGACAAATTTCAAGATGGCAAATGTCAAAGATGTCAAATGACAAATGTCACAATGCTAAATGTCAAAAATGAAAAGTGTCACCATGAAAAATGTCAAAAATGACAAATTTCAAGATGGCAAATGTCAAAGATGTCAAATGACAAATGTCACAATGCTAAATGTCAAAACTGAAAAGTGTCACCATAAAAAATGTCAAAAATGACAAATTTTAAGATGGCAAATGTCAAAGATGTCAAATGACAAATGTCACAATGCTAAATGTCAAAAATAAAAAGTGTCACCATGAAAAATGTCAAAAATGACAAATTTCAAGATGGCAAATGTCAAAACTGACAAATGTCACAATGCTAAATGTCAAAAATGAAAAGTGTCACCATAAAAAATGTCAAAAATGACAAATTTCAAGATGGCAAATGTCAAAGATGTCAAATGACAAATGTCACAATGCTAAATGTCAAAAATGAAAAGTGTCAAAAATGACAAATTTCAAGATGGCAAATGTCTAAGATGTCAAATGACAAATGTCACAATGCTAAATGTCAAAAATGAAAAGTGTCACCATGAAAAATGTCAAAAATGACAAATTTCAAGATGGCAAATGTCAAAACTGACAAATGTCACAATGCTAAATGTCAAAAATGAAAAGTGTCACCATGAAAAATGTCAAAAATGACAAATTTCAAGATGGCAAATGTCAAAGATGTCAAATGAAAAATGTCACAATGCTAAATGTCAAAAATGAAAAGTGTCAAAAATGACAAATTTCAAGATGGCAAATGTCTAAGATGTCAAATGACAAATGTCACAATGCTAAATGTCAAAAATGAAAAGTGTCACAATGCTAAATCTCAAAAATGACAAATTTCAAGATAGCAAATGTCAAAACTGACTAATGTCACAATGCTAAATGTCAAAAATGAAAAGTGTCACCATGAAAAATGTCAAAAATAACAAATTTCAAGATGGCAAATGTCAAAGATGTCAAATGACAAATGTCACAATGCTAAATGTCAAAAATGAAAAATTTCAAGATGGCAAATGTCAAAGATGTCAAATGACAAATGTCACAATGCTAAATGTCAAAAATGAAAAGTGTCACCATGAAAAATGTCAAAAATAACAAATTTCAAGATAGCAAATGTCAAAGATGTCAAATGACAAATGTCACAATGCTAAATGTCAAAAATGAAAAGTGTCACCATGAAAAATGTCGAAAATGACAAATTTCAAGTTGGCAAATGTTAAAACTGACAAATGTCACAATGCTAAATGTCAAAAATAAAAAGTGTCACCATGAAAAATGTCAAAATTAACAAATTTCAAGATGGCAAATGTCAAAGATGTCAAATGACAAATTTCACAATGCTAAATGTCAAAAATGACAAATTTCAAGATGGCAAATGTCAAAGATGTCAAATGACAAATGTCACAATGCTAAATGTCAAAAATGAAAAGTGTCACCATGAAAAATGTCAAAAATGACAAATTTCAAGATGGCAAATGTCAAAACTGACAAATGTCACAATGCTAAATGTCAAAAATGAAAAGTGTCACCATGAAAAATGTCAAAAATAACAAATTTCAAGATGGCAAATGTCAAAGATGTCAAATGACAAATGTCACAATGCTAAATGTCAAAAATGAAAAGTGTCACCATGAAAAATGTCAAAAATGACAAATTTCAAGATAGCAAATGTCAAAGATGTCAAATGACAAATGTCACAATGCTAAATGTCAAAAATGAAAAGTGTCACCATGAAACATGTCAAAAATGACAAATTTCAAGATGGCAAATGTCAAAACTGACAAATGTCACAATGCTAAATGTCAAAAATGAAAAGTGTTACCATGAAAAATGTCAAAAATGACAAATTTCAAGATGGCAAATGTCCAAGATGTCAAAAGAGAAATGTCACCATGCTAAGTGTCAAAAATGACAAATTTCAAGATGGCAAATGTCAAAGATGTCAAATGACAAATGTCACAATGCTAAATGTCAAAAATGAAAAGTGTCACCATAAAAAATGTCAAAAATGACAAATTTCAAGATGGCAAATGTCAAAGATGTCAAATGACAAATGTCACAATGCTAAATGTCAAAAATGAAAAGTGTCACCATAAAAATGTCAAAAATGACAAATTTCAAGATGGCAAATGCCAAAGATGTCAAATGACAAATGTCACAATGCTAAATGTCAAAAATAAAAAGTGTCACCATGAAAAATGTCAAAAATGACAAATTTCAAGATAGCAAATGTCAAAGATGTCAAATGACAAATGTCACAATGCTAAATGTCAAAAATGAAAAGTGTCAAAAATGACAAATTTCAAGATGGCAAATGTCTAAGATGTCAAATGACAAATGTCACAATGCTAAATGTCAAAAATGAAAAGTGTCACCATGAAAAATGTCAAAAATGACAAATTTCAAGATGGCAAATGTCAAAACTGACAAATGTCACAATGCTAAATGTCAAAAATGAAAAGTGTCACCATGAAAAATGTCAAAAATGACAAATTTCAAGATGGCAAATGTCAAAGATGTCAAATGAAAAATGTCACAATGCTAAATGTCAAAAATGAAAAGTGTCAAAAATGACAAATTTCAAGATGGCAAATGTCTAAGATGTCAAATGACAAATGTCACAATGCTAAATGTCAAAAATGAAAAGTGTCACAATGCTAAATGTCAAAAATGACAAATTTCAAGATAGCAAATGTCAAAACTGACAAATGTCACAATGCTAAATGTCAAAAATGAAAAGTGTCACCATGAAAAATGTCAAAAATAACAAATTTCAAGATGGCAAATGTCAAAGATGTCAAATGACAAATGTCACAATGCTAAATGTCAAAAATGAAAAATTTCAAGATGGCAAATGTCAAAGATGTCAAATGACAAATGTCACAATTCTAAATGTCAAAAATGAAAGGTGTCACCATGAAAAATGTCAAAAATGACAAATTTCAAGATAGCAAATGTCAAAGATGTCAAATGACAAATGTCACAATGCTAAATGTCAAAAATGAAAAGTGTCACCATGAAAAATGTCAAAAATGACAAATTTCAAGATGGCAAATGTCAAAACTGACAAATGTCACAATGCTAAATGTCAAAAATGAAAAGTGTCACCATGAAAAATGTCAAAAATGACAAATTTCAAGATGGCAAATGTCCAAGATGTCAAAAGACAAATGTCACAATGCTAAATGTCAAAAATGACAAATTTTAAGATGGCAAATGTCAAAGATGTCAAATGACAAATGTCACAATGCTAAATGTCAAAAATAATAAGTGTCGCCATGAAAAATGTCAAAAATGACAAATTTCAAGATGGCAAATGTCAAAGATATCAAATAACAAATGTCACAATGCTAAATGTCAAAAATGAAAAGTGTCACCATAAAAAATGTCAAAAATGACAAATTTCAAGATGGCAAATGTCAAAGATGTCAAATGACAAATGTCACAATGCTAAATGTCAAAAATAAAAAGTGTCACCATGAAAAATGTCAAAAATGACAAATTTCAAGATGGCAAATGTCAAAACTGACAAATGTCACAATGCTAAATGTCCAAAATGATAAGTGTCACCATGAAAAATGTCAAAAATGACAAATTTCAAGATGGCAAATGCTAAAGATGTCAAATGACAAATGTCACAATGCTAAATGTCAAAAATGATAAGTGTCACCATGAAAAATGTCAAAAATAACAAATTTCAAGATGGCAAATGTCAAAGATGTCAAATGACAAATGTCACAATGCTAAATGTCAAAAATGAAAAGTGTCACCATAAAAAATGTCAAAAATGACAAATTTCAAGATGACAAATGTCAAAGATGTCAAATGACAAATGTCACAATGCTAAATGTCAAAAATGACAAATTTCAAGATGGCAAATGTCAAAGATGTCAAATGACAAATGTCAAAATGCTAAATGTCAAAAATGAAAAGTGTCACCATGAAAAATGTCAAAAATGACAAATTTCAAGATAGCACATGTCAAAGATGTCAAATGACAAATGTCACAATGCTAAATGTCAAAAATGAACAGTGTCACCATGAAAAATGTCAAAAATGACAAATTTCAAGATGGCAAATGTCAAAACTGACAAATGTCACAATGCTAAATGTCAAAAATGAAAAGTGTCACCATGAAAAATGTCAAAAATGACAAATTTCAAGATGGCAAATGTCCAAGATGTCAAAAGACAAATGTCACAATGCTAAATGTCAAAAATGACAAATTTCAAGATGGCAAATGTCAAAGATGTCAAATGACAAATGTCACAATGCTAAATGTCAAAAATGAAAAGTGTCACCATGAAAAATGACAAAAATGACAAATTTCAAGATGGCAAATGTCAAAGATGTCAAATGACAAATGTCACAATGCTAAATGTCAAAAATGAAAAGTGTCACCATAAAAAATGTCAAAAATGACAAATTTCAAGATGGCAAATGTCAAAGATGTCAAATGACAAATGTCACAATGCTAAATGTCAAAAATGATAAGTGTCACCATGAAAAATGTCAAAAATAACAAATTTCAAGATGGCAAATGTCAAAGATGTTAAATGACAAATGTCACAATGCTAAATGTCAAAAATGAAAAGTGTCACCATGAAAAATGTCAAAAATGACAAATTTCAAGATGACAAATGTCAAAGATGTCAAATGACAAATGTCACAATGCTAAATGTCAAAAATGACAAATTTCAAGATGGCAAATATCAAAACTGACAAATGTCACAATGCTAAATGTCAAAAATGAAAAGTGTCACCATGAAAAATGTCAAAAATAACAAATTTCAAGATGGCAAATGTCAAAGATGTCAAATGACAAATGTCACAATGCTAAATGTCAAAAATGACAAATTTCAAGATGGCAAATGTCAAAGATGTCAAATGACAAATGTCACAATGCTAAATGTCAAAAATGACAAATTTCAAGATGGCAAATGTCTAAGATGTCAAATGACAAATGTCACAATGCTAAATGTCAAAAATGAAAAGTGTCACCATGAAAAATGTCAAAAATGACAAATTTCAAGATGGCAAATGTCCAAGATGTCAAATGACAAATGTCACAATGCTAAATGTCAAAAATGAAAAGTGTCACCATGAAAAATGTTAATACTGACAAATTTAAAGATGGCAAATATCAAAGATGTCAAATGACAAATGTCACAATGCTAAATGTCAAAAATGAAAAGTGTTAAAAATGACAAATTTCAAGATGGCAAATGTCTAAGATGTCAAATGACAAATGTCACAATGCTAAATGTCAAAAATGAAAAGTGTCACCGTGAAAAATGTCAAAAATGACAAATTTCAAGATGGCAAATGTCAAAGATGTCAAATGACAAATGTCACAATGCTAAATGTCAAAAATGAAAAGTGTCACCATGAAAAATGTCAAAAATGACAAATTTCAAGATGGCAAATGTCATAGATGTCAAATGACAAATGTCACAATGCTAAATGTCAAAAATGAAAAGTGTCCCCATCAAAAATGTCAATAATGACAAATTTCAAGATGGCAAATGTCAAAGATGTCAAATGACAAATGTCACAATGCTAAATGTCAAAAATGAAAAGTGTCACCATGAAAAATGACAAATTTCAAGATGGCAAATGTCAAAACTGACAAATGTCACATTGCTAAATGTCAAAAATGAAAAGTGTCACCATAAAAAATGTCAAAAATAACAAATTTCAAGATGGCAAATGTCAAAGATGTCAAATGACAAATGTCACAATGCTAAATGTCAAAAATGACAAATTTCAAGATGGCAAATGTCAAAGATGTCAAATGACAAATGTCACAATGCTAAATGTGAAAAATAAAAAGTGTCACCATGAAAAATGTCAAAAATGACAAATTTCAAGATGGCAAATGTCAAAACTGACAAATGTCACAATGCTAAATGTCAAAAATGAAAAGTGTCACCATGAGAAATGTCAAAAATAACAAATTTCAAGATGGCAAATGTCAAAGATGTCAAATGACAAATGTCACAATGCTAAATGTCAAAAATGAAAAGTGTCACCATGAAAAATGTCAAAAATGACAAATTTCAAGATAGCAAATGTCAAAGATGTTAAATGACAAATGTCACAATGCTAAATGTCAAAAATGAAAAGTGTCACCATGAAACATGTCAAAAATGACAAATTTCAAGATGGCAAATGTCAAAACTGACAAATGTCACAATGCTAAATGTTAAAAATGAAAAGTGTTACCATGAAAAATGTCAAAAATGACAAATTTCAAGATGTCAAAAGAGAAATGTCACCATGCTAAGTGTCAAAAATGACAAATTTCAAGATGGCAAATGTCAAAGATGTCAAATGACAAATGTCACAATGCTAAATGTCAAAAATGAAAAGTGTCACCATAAAAAATGTCAAAAATGACAAATTTCAAGATGGCAAATGTCAAAGATGTCAAATGACAAATGTCACAATGCTAAATGTCAAAAATGAAAAGTGTCACCATAAAAATGTCAAAAATGACAAATTTCAAGATGGCAAATGTCAAAGATGTCAAATGACAAATGTCACAATGCTAAATGTCAAAAATAAAAAGTGTCACCATGAAAAATGTCAAAAATGACAAATTTCAAGATAGCAAATGTCAAAGATGTCAAATGACAAATGTCACAATGCTAAATGTCAAAAATGAAAAGTGTCAAAAATGACAAATTTCAAGATGGCAAATGTCTAAGATGTCAAATGACAAATGTCACAATGCTAAATGTCAAAAATGAAAAGTGTCACCATGAAAAATGTCAAAAATGACAAATTTCAAGATGGCAAATGTCAAAACTGACAAATGTCACAATGCTAAATGTCAAAAATGAAAAGTGTCACCATGAAAAATGTCAAAAATGACAAATTTCAAGATGGCAAATGTCAAAGATGTCAAATGAAAAATGTCACAATGCTAAATGTCAAAAATGAAAAGTGTCAAAAATGACAAATTTCAAGATGGCAAATGTCTAAGATGTCAAATGACAAATGTCACAATGCTAAATGTCAAAAATGAAAAGTGTCACAATGCTAAATGTCAAAAATGACAAATTTCAAGATAGCAAATGTCAAAACTGACAAATGTCACAATGCTAAATGTCAAAAATGAAAAGTGTCACCATGAAAAATGTCAAAAATAACAAATTTCAAGATGGCAAATGTCAAAGATGTCAAATGACAAATGTCACAATGCTAAATGTCAAAAATGAAAAATTTCAAGATGGCAAATGTCAAAGATGTCAAATGACAAATGTCACAATTCTAAATGTCAAAAATGAAAGGTGTCACCATGAAAAATGTCAAAAATGACAAATTTCAAGATAGCAAATGTCAAAGATGTCAAATGACAAATGTCACAATGCTAAATGTCAAAAATGAAAAGTGTCACC
The DNA here is from genome assembly GCA_964028335.1 of Altica lythri. NCBI lineage: Eukaryota > Metazoa > Arthropoda > Insecta > Coleoptera > Chrysomelidae > Altica > Altica lythri. The sequence goes on along the minus strand of OZ034800.1, from coordinate 6,062,461 downwards.
ATGAAAAATGTCAAAAATGACAAATTTCAAGATGGCAAATGTCAAAACTGACAAATGTCACAATGCTAAATGTCAAAAATGAAAAGTGTCACCATGAAAAATGTCAAAAATGACAAATTTCAAGATGGCAAATGTCCAAGATGTCAAAAGACAAATGTCACAATGCTAAATGTCAAAAATGACAAATTTTAAGATGGCAAATGTCAAAGATGTCAAATGACAAATGTCACAATGCTAAATGTCAAAAATGATAAGTGTCGCCATGAAAAATGTCAAAAATGACAAATTTCAAGATGGCAAATGTCAAAGATATCAAATGACAAATGTCACAATGCTAAATGTCAAAAATGAAAAGTGTCACCATAAAAAATGTCAAAAATGACAAATTTCAAGATGGCAAATGTCAAAGATGTCAAATGACAAATGTCACAATGCTAAATGTCAAAAATAAAAAGTGTCACCATGAAAAATGTCAAAAATGACAAATTTCAAGATGGCAAATGTCAAAACTGACAAATGTCACAATGCTAAATGTCAAAAATGAAAAGTGTCACCATGAAAAATGTCAAAAATGACAAATTTCAAGATGGCAAATGTCCAAGATGTCAAAAGACAAATGTCACAATGCTAAATGTCAAAAATGACAAATTTCAAGATGGCAAATGTCAAAGATGTCAAATGACAAATGTCACAATGCTAAATGTCAAAAATGAAAAGTGTCACCATGAAAAATGTCAAAAATGACAAATTTCAAGATGGCAAATGTCAAAGATGTCAAATGACAAATGTCACAATGCTAAATGTCAAAAATGAAAAGTGTCACCATAAAAAATGTCAAAAATGACAAATTTCAAGATGGCAAATGTCAAAGATGTCAAATGACAAATGTCACAATGCTAAATGTCAAAAATGATAAGTGTCACCATGAAAAATGTCAAAAATAACAAATTTCAAGATGGCAAATGTCAAAGATGTTAAATGACAAATGTCACAATGCTAAATGTCAAAAATGAAAAGTGTCACCATGAAAAATGTCAAAAATGACAAATTTCAAGATGACAAATGTCAAAGATGTCAAATGACAAATGTCACAATGCTAAATGTCAAAAATGACAAATTTCAAGATGGCAAATATCAAAACTGACAAATGTCACAATGCTAAATGTCAAAAATGAAAAGTGTCACCATGAAAAATGTCAAAAATAACAAATTTCAAGATGGCAAATGTCAAAGATGTCAAATGACAAATGTCACAATGCTAAATGTCAAAAATGACAAATTTTAAGATGGCAAATGTCAAAGATGTCAAATGACAAATGTCACAATGCTAAATGTCAAAAATGACAAATTTCAAGATGGCAAATGTCTAAGATGTCAAATGACAAATGTCACAATGCTAAATGTCAAAAATGAAAAGTGTCACCATGAAAAATGTCAAAAATGACAAATTTCAAGATGGCAAATGTCCAAGATGTCAAATCACAAATGTCACAATGCTAAATGTCAAAAATGAAAAGTGTCACCATGAAAAATGTTAATAATGACAAATTTAAAGATGGCAAATATCAAAGATGTCAAATGACAAATGTCACAATGCTAAATGTCAAAAATGAAAAGTGTTAAAAATGACAAATTTCAAGATGGCAAATGTCTAAGATGTCAAATGACAAATGTCACAATGCTAAATGTCAAAAATGAAAAGTGTCACCATGAAAAATGTCAAAAATGACAAATTTCAAGATAGCAAATGTCAAAGATGTCAAATGACAAATGTCACAATGCTAAATGTCAAAAATGAAAAGTGTCACCATGAAACATGTCAAAAATGACAAATTTCAAGATGGCAAATGTCAAAACTGACAAATGTCACAATGCTAAATGTCAAAAATGAAAAGTGTTACCATGAAAAATGTCAAAAATGACAAATTTCAAGATGGCAAATGTCCAAGATGTCAAAAGAGAAATGTCACCATGCTAAGTGTCAAAAATGACAAATTTCAAGATGGCAAATGTCAAAGATGTCAAATGACAAATGTCACAATGCTAAATGTCAAAAATGAAAAGTGTCACCATAAAAAATGTCAAAAATGACAAATTTCAAGATGGCAAATGTCAAAGATGTCAAATGACAAATGTCACAATGCTAAATGTCAAAAATGAAAAGTGTCACCGTAAAAATGTCAAAAATGACAAATTTCAAGATGGCAAATGTCAAAGATGTCAAATGACAAATGTCACAATGCTAAATGTCAAAAATAAAAAGTGTCACCATGAAAAATGTCAAAAATGACAAATTTCAAGATAGCAAATGTCAAAGATGTCAAATGACAAATGTCACAATGCTAAATGTCAAAAATGAAAAGTGTCAAAAATGACAAATTTCAAGATGGCAAATGTCTAAGATGTCAAATGACAAATGTCACAATGCTAAATGTCAAAAATGAAAAGTGTCACCATGAAAAATGTCAAAAATGACAAATTTCAAGATGGCAAATGTCAAAACTGACAAATGTCACAATGCTAAATGTCAAAAATGAAAAGTGTCACCATGAAAAATGTCAAAAATGACAAATTTCAAGATGGCAAATGTCAAAGATGTCAAATGAAAAATGTCACAATGCTAAATGTCAAAAATGAAAAGTGTCAAAAATGACAAATTTTAAGATGGCAAATGTCTAAGATGTCAAATGACAAATGTCACAATGCTAAATGTCAAAAATGAAAAGTGTCACAATGCTAAATGTCAAAAATGACAAATTTCAAGATAGCAAATGTCAAAACTGACAAATGTCACAATGCTAAATGTCAAAAATGAAAAGTGTCACCATGAAAAATGTCAAAAATAACAAATTTCAAGATGGCAAATGTCAAAGATGTCAAATGACAAATGTCACAATGCTAAATGTCAAAAATGAAAAATTTCAAGATGGCAAATGTCAAAGATGTCAAATGACAAATGTCACAATTCTAAATGTCAAAAATGAAAGGTGTCACCATGAAAACTGTCAAAAATGACAAATTTCAAGATAGCAAATGTCAAAGATGTCAAATGACAAATGTCACAATGCTAAATGTCAAAAATGAAAAGTGTCACCATGAAAAATGTCAAAAATGACAAATTTCAAGATGGCAAATGTCAAAACTGACAAATGTCACAATGCTAAATGTCAAAAATGAAAAGTGTCACCATGAAAAATGTCAAAAATGACAAATTTCAAGATGGCAAATGTCCAAGATGTCAAAAGACAAATGTCACAATGCTAAATGTCAAAAATGACAAATTTTAAGATGGCAAATGTCAAAGATGTCAAATGACAAATGTCACAATGCTAAATGTCAAAAATGATAAGTGTCGCCATGAAAAATGTCAAAAATGACAAATTTCAAGATGGCAAATGTCAAAGATATCAAATGACAAATGTCACAATGCTAAATGTCAAAAATGAAAAGTGTCACCATAAAAAATGTCAAAAATGACAAATTTCAAGATGGCAAATGTCAAAGATGTCAAATGACAAATGTCACAATGCTAAATGTCAAAAATAAAAAGTGTCACCATGAAAAATGTCAAAAATGACAAATTTCAAGATGGCAAATGTCAAAACTGACAAATGTCACAATGCTAAATGTCAAAAATGAAAAGCGTCACCATGAAAAATGTCAAAAATGACAAATTTCAAGATGGCAAATGCTAAAGATGTCAAATGACAAATGTCACAATGCTAAATGTCAAAAATGATAAGTGTCACCATGAAAAAGGTCAAAAATAACAAATTTCAAGATGGCAAATGTCAAAGATGTCAAATGACAAATGTCACAATGCTAAATGTCAAAAATGAAAAGTGTCACCATAAAAAATGTCAAAAATGACAAATTTCAAGATGACAAATGTCAAAGATGTCAAATGACAAATGTCACAATGCTAAATGTCAAAAATGACAAATTTCAAGATGGCAAATGTCAAAGATGTCAAATGTCAAAATGCTAAATGTCAAAAATGAAAAGTGTCACCATGAAAAATGTCAAAAATGACAAATTTCAAGATAGCACATGTCAAAGATGTCAAATGACAAATGTCACAATGCTAAATGTCAAAAATGAACAGTGTCACCATGAAAAATGTCAAAAATGACAAAGTTCAAGATGGCAAATGTCAAAACTGACAAATGTCACAATGCTAAATGTCAAAAATGAAAAGTGTCACCATGAAAAATGTCAAAAATGACAAATTTCAAGATGGCAAATGTCCAAGATGTCAAAAGACAAATGTCACAATGCTAAATGTCAAAAATGACAAATTTCAAGATGGCAAATGTCAAAGATGTCAAATGACAAATGTCACAATGCTAAATGTCAAAAATGAAAAGTGTCACCATGAAAAATGTCAAAAATGACAAATTTCAAGATGGCAAATGTCAAAGATGTCAAATGACAAATGTCACAATGCTAAATGTCAAAAATGAAAAGTGTCACCATAAAAAATGTCAAAAATGACAAATTTCAAGATGGCAAATGTCAAAGATGTCAAATGACAAATGTCACAATGCTAAATGTCAAAAATGATAAGTGTCACCATGAAAAATGTCAAAAATAACAAATTTCAAGATGGCAAATGTCAAAGATGTTAAATGACAAATGTCACAATGCTAAATGTCAAAAATGAAAAGTGTCACCATGAAAAATGTCAAAAATGACAAATTTCAAGATGACAAATGTCAAAGATGTCAAATGACAAATGTCACAATGCTAAATGTCAAAAATGACAAATTTCAAGATGGCAAATATCAAAACTGACAAATGTCACAATGCTAAATGTCAAAAATGAAAAGTGTCACCATGAAAAATGTCAAAAATAACAAATTTCAAGATGGCAAATGTCAAAGATGTCAAATGACAAATGTCACAATGCTAAATGTCAAAAATGACAAATTTCAAGATGGCAAATGTCAAAGATGTCAAATGACAAATGTCACAATGCTAAATGTCAAAAATGACAAATTTCAAGATGGCAAATGTCTAAGATGTCAAATGACAAATGTCACAATGCTAAATGTCAAAAATGAAAAGTGTCACCATGAAAAATGTCAAAAATGACAAATTTCAAGATGGCAAATGTCCAAGATGTCAAATCACAAATGTCACAATGCTAAATGTCAAAAATGAAAAGTGTCACCATGAAAAATGTTAATAATGACAAATTTAAAGATGGCAAATATCAAAGATGTCAAATGACAAATGTCACAATGCTAAATGTCAAAAATGAAAAGTGTTAAAAATGACAAATTTCAAGATGGCAAATGTCTAAGATGTCAAATGACAAATGTCACAATGCTAAATGTCAAAAATGAAAAGTGTCACCGTGAAAAATGTCAAAAATGACAAATTTCAAGATGGCAAATGTCAAAGATGTCAAATGACAAATGTCACAATGCTAAATGTCAAAAATGAAAAGTGTCACCATGAAAAATGTCAAAAATGACAAATTTCAAGATGGCAAATGTCAAAGATGTCAAATGACAAATGTCACAATGCTAAATGTCAAAAATGAAAAGTGTCCCCATCAAAAATGTCAATAATGACAAATTTCAAGATGGCAAATGTCAAAGATGTCAAATGACAAATGTCACAATGCTAAATGTCAAAAATGAAAAGTGTCACCATGAAAAATGACAAATTTCAAGATGGCAAATGTCAAAACTGACAAATGTCACATTGCTAAATGTCAAAAATGAAAAGTGTCACCATAAAAAATGTCAAAAATAACAAATTTCAAGATGGCAAATGTCAAAGATGTCAAATGACAAATGTCACAATGCTAAATGTCAAAAATGACAAATTTCAAGATGGCAAATGTCAAAGATGTCAAATGACAAATGTCACAATGCTAAATGTCAAAAATGAAAAGTGTCACCATGAAAAATGTCAAAAATGACAAATTTCAAGATGGCAAATGTCAAAACTGACAAATGTCACAATGCTAAATGTCAAAAATGATAAGTGTCACCATGAAAAATGTCAAAAATAACAAATTTAAAGATGGCAAATGTCAAAGATGTCAAATGACAAATGTCACAATGCTAAATGTCAAAAATGACAAATTTCAAGATGGCAAATGTCTAAGATGTCAAATGACAAATGTCACAATGCTAAATGTCAAAAATGAAAAGTGTCACCATGAAAAATGTCAAAAATGACAAATTTCAAGATGGCAAATGTCCAAGATGTCAAATGACAAATTTCACAATGCTAAATGTCAAAAATGAAAAGTGTCACCATGAAAAATGTCAAAAATGACAAATTTAAAGATGGCAAATATCAAAGATGTCAAATGACAAATGTCACAATGCTAAATGTCAAAAATGAAAAGTGTCAAAAATGACAAATTTCAAGATGGCAAATGTCTAAGATGTCAAATGACAAATGTCACAATGCTAAATGTCAAAAATGAAAAGTGTCACCATGAAAAATGTCAAAACTGACAAATTTCAAGATGGCAAATGTCAAAGATGTCAAATGACAAATGTCACAATGCTAAATGTCAAAAATGAAAAGTGTCACCATGAAAAATGTCAAAAATGACAAATTTCAAGATGGCAAATGTCAAAACTGACAAATGTCACAATGCTAAATGTCAAAAATGATAAGTGTCACCATGAAAAATGTCAAAAATAACAAATTTCAAGATGGCAAATGTCAAAGATGTCAAATGACAAATGTCACAATGCTAAATGTCAAAAATGACAAATTTCAAGATGGCAAATGTCTAAGATGTCAAATGACAAATGTCACAATGCTAAATGTCAAAAATGAAAAGTGTCACCATGACAAATGTCAAAAATGACAAATTTCAAGATGGCAAATGTCCAAGATGTCAAATGACAAATTTCACAATGCAAAATGTCAAAAATGAAAAGTGTCACCATGAAAAATGTCAAAAATGACAAATTTAAAGATGGCAAATATCAAAGATGTCAAATGACAAATGTCACAATGCTAAATGTCAAAAATAAAAAGTGTCAAAAATGACAAATTTCAAGATGGCAAATGTCTAAGATGTCAAATGACAAATGTCACAATGCTAAATGTCAAAAATGAAAAGTGTCACCGTGAATAATGTCAAAAATGACAAATTTCAAGATGGCAAATGTCAAAGATGTCAAATGAGAAATGTCACAATGCTAAATGTCAAAAATGAAAAGTGTCACCATGAAAAATGTCAAAAATGACAAATTTCAAGATGGCAAATGTCAAAGATGTCAAATGACAAATGTCACAATGCTAAATGTCAAAAATGAAAAGTGTCCCCATGAAAAATGTCAATAATGACAAATTTCAAGATGGCAAATGTCAAAGATGTCAAATGACAAATGTCACAATGCTAAATGTCAAAAATGAAAAGTGTCACCATGAAAAATGTCAAAAATGACAAATTTCAAGATGGCAAATGTCAAAGATGTCAAATGACAAATGTCACAATGCTAAATGTCAAAAATGAAAAGTGTCACCATGAAAAATGTCAAAAATGACAAGTTTCAAAATGGCAAATGTCAAAACTGACAAATGTCACAATGCTAAATGTCAAAAATGAAAAGTGTCACCATGAAAAATGTCAAAAATAACAAATTTCAAGATGGCAAATGTCAAAGATGTCAAATGACAAATGTCACAATGCTAAATGTCAAAAATGACAAATTTCAAGATGGCAAATGTCAAAGATGTCAAATGACAAATGTCACAATGCTAAATGTCAAAAATGAAAAGTGTCACCATGAAAAATGTCAAAAATGTCAAATTTCAAGATGGCAAATGTTAAAGATGTCAAATGACAAATGTCACAATGCTAAATGTCAAAAATGAAAAGTGTCACCATGAAAAATGTCAAAAATGACAAATTTCAAGATGGCAAATGTCAAAGATGTCAAATGACAAATGTCACCATGCTAAATGTCAAAAATGAAAAGTGTCACCATGAAAAATGTCAAAAATGACAAATTTCAAGATGGCAAATATCAAAGATGTCAAATGACAAATGTCACAATGCTAAATGTCAAAAATGAAAAGTGTCACCATGAAAAATGTCAAAAATGACAAATTTCAAGATGGCAAATGTCAAAGATGACAAATGTCACAATGCTAAATGTCAAAAATGAAAAGTGTCACCATGAAAAATGTCAAAAATAACAAATTTAAAGATGGCAAATGTCAAAGATGTCAAATGACAAATGTCACAATGCTAAATGTCAAAAATGAAAAGTGTCACCGTGAAAAATGTCAAAAATGACAAATTTCAAGATGGCAAATGTCAAAGATGTCAAATGACAAATGTCACAATGCTAAATGTCAAAAATGAAAAGGGTCACCATGAAAAATGTCAAAAATGACAAATTTCAAGATGGCAAATGTCAAAGATGTCAAATGACAAATGTCACAATGCTTAATGTCAAAAATGAAAAGTGTCCCCATCAAAAATGTCAATAATGACAAATTTCAAGATGGCAAATGTCAAAGATGTCAAATGACAAATGTCACATTGCTAAATGTCAAAAATGAAAAGTGTCACCATAAAAAATGTCAAAAATAACAAATTTCAAGATGGCAAATGTCAAAGCTGTCAAATGACAAATGTCACAATGCTAAATGTCAAAAATGACAAATTTCAAGATGGCAAATGTCAAAGATGTCAAATGACAAATGTCACAATGCTAAATGTCAAAAATGAAAAGTGTCACCATGAAAAATGTCAAAAATAACAAATTTCAAGATGGCAAATGTCAAAGATGTCAAATGACAAATGTCACAATGCTTAATTTCAAAAATGACAAATTTCAAGATGGCAAATGTCTAAGATGTCAAATGACAAATGTCACAATGCTAAAGGTCAAAAATGAAAAGTGTCACCATGAAAAATGTCAAAAATGACAAATTTCAAGATGGCAAATGTCCAAGATGTCAAATGACAAATTTCACAATGCTAAATGTCAAAAATGAAAAGTGTCACCATGAAAAATGTCAAAAATGAAAAATTTCAAGATGGCAAATGTCAAAACTGACAAATGTCACAATGCTAAATGTCAAAAATGATAAGTGTCACCATGAAAAATGTCAAAAATAACAAATTTCAAGATGGCAAATGTCAAAGATGTCAAATGACAAATGTCACAATGCTAAATGTCAAAAATGACAAATTTCAAGATGGCAAATGTCTAAGATGTCAAATGACAAATGTCACAATGCTAAAGGTCAAAAATGAAAAGTGTCACCATGAAAAATGTCAAAAATGACAAATTTCAAGATGGCAAATGTCCAAGATGTCAAATGACAAATTTCACAATGCTAAATGTCAAAAATGAAAAGTGTCACCATGAAAAATGTCAAAAATGACAAATTTAAAGATGGCAAATATCAAAGATGTCAAATGACAAATGTCACAATGCTAAATGTCAAAAATGAAAAGTGTCAAAAATGACAAATTTCAAGATGGCAAATGTCTAAGATGTCAAATGACAAATGTCACAATGCTAAATGTCAAAAATGAAAAGTGTCACCGTGAAAAATGTCAAAAATGACAAATTTCAAGATGGCAAATGTCAAAGATGTCAAATGAGAAATGTCACAATGCTAAATGTCAAAAATGAAAAGTGTCACCATGAAAAATGTCAAAAATGACAAATTTCAAGATGGCAAATGTCAAAGATGTCAAATGACAAATGTCACAATGCTAAATGTCAAAAATGAAAAGTGTCCCTATGAAAAATGTCAATAATGACAAATTTCAAGATGGCAAATGTCAAAGATGTCAAATGACAAATGTCACAATGCTAAATGTCAAAAATGAAAAGTGTCACCATGAAAAATGTCAAAAATGACAAATTTCAAGATGGCAAATGTCAAAGATGTCAAATGACAAATGTCACAATGCTAAATGTCAAAAATGAAAAGTGTCACCATGAAAAATGCCAAAAATGACAAGTTTCAAGATGGCAAATGTCAAAACTGACAAATGTCACAATGCTAAATGTCAAAAATGAAAAGTGTCACCATGAAAAATGTCAAAAATAACAAATTTCAAGATGGCAAATGTCAAAGATGTCAAATGACAAATGTCACAATGCTAAATGTCAAAAATGACAAATTTCAAGATGGCAAATGTCAAAGATGTCAAATGACAAATGTCACAATGCTAAATGTCAAAAATAAAAAGTGTCACCATGAAAAATGTCAAAAATGACAAATTTCCAGATGGCAAATGTCAAAGATGTCAAATGACAAATGTCACAATGCTAAATGTCAAAAATGAAAAGTGTCACCATGAAAAATGTCAAAAATAACAAATTTCAAGATGGCAAATGTCAAAGATGTCAAATGACAAATGTCACCATGCTAAATGTCAAAAATGAAAAGTGTCACCATGAAAAATGTCAAAAATGACAAATTTCAAGATGGCAAATATCAAAGATGTCAAATGACAAATGTCACAATGCTAAATGTCAAAAATGAAAAGTGTCACCATGAAAAATGTCAAAAATGACAAATTTCAAGATGGCAAATGTCAAAGATGACAAATGTCACAATGCTAAATGTTAAAAATGAAAAGTGTCACCATGAAAAATGTCAAAAATAACAAATTTAAAGATGGCAAATGTCAAAGATGTCAAATGACAAATGTCACAATGCTAAATGTCAAAAATGAAAAGTGTCACCGTGAAAAATGTCAAAAATGACAAATTTCAAGATGGCAAATGTCAAAGATGTCAAATGACAAATGTCACAATGCTAAATGTCAAAAATGAAAAGGGTCACCATGAAAAATGTCAAAAATGACAAATTTCAAGATGGCAAATGTCAAAGATGTCAAATGACAAATGTCACAATGCTAAATGTCAAAAATGAAAAGTGTCCCCATCAAAAATATCAATAATGACAAATTTCAAGATGGCAAATGTCAAAGATGTCAAATGACAAATGTCACAATGCTAAATGTAAAAAATGAAAAGTGTCACCATGAAAAATGTCAAAAATGACAAATTTCAAGATGGCAAATGTCAAAACTGACAAATGTCACATTGCTAAATGTCAAAAATGAAAAGTGTCACCATAAAAAATGTCAAAAATAACAAATTTCAAGATGGCAAATGTCAAAGCTGTCAAATGACAAATGTCATAATGCTAAATGTCAAAAATGACAAATTTCAAGATGGCAAATGTCAAAGATGTCAAATGACAAATGTCACAATGCTAAATGTCAAAAATGAAAAGTGTCACCATGAAAAATGTCAAAAATGACAAATTTCAAGATGGCAAATGTCAAAACTGACAAATGTCACAATGCTAAATGTCAAAAATGATAAGTGTCACCATGAAAAATGTCAAAAATAACAAATTTCAAGATGGCAAATGTCAAAGATGTCAAATGACAAATGTCACAATGCTAAATGTCAAAAATGACAAATTTCAAGATGGCAAATGTCTAAGATGTCAAATGACAAATGTCACAATGCTAAAGGTCAAAAATGAAAAGTGTCACCATGAAAAATGTCAAAAATGACAAATTTCAAGATGGCAAATGTCCAAGATGTCAAATGACAAATTTCACAATGCTAAATGTCAAAAATGAAAAGTGTCACCATGAAAAATGTCAAAAATGACAAATTTAAAGATGGCAAATATCAAAGATGTCAAATGACAAAAGTCACAATGCTAAATGTCAAAAATGAAAACTGTCAAAAATGACAAATTTCAAGATGGCAAATGTCTAAGATGTCAAATGACAAATGTCACAATGCTAAATGTCAAAAATGAAAAGTGTCACCGTGAAAAATGTCAAAAATGACAAATTTCAAGATGGCAAATGTCAAAGATGTCAAATGAGAAATGTCACAATGCTAAATGTCAAAAATGAAAAGTGTCACCATGAAAAATGTCAAAAATGACAAATTTCAAGATGGCAAATGTCAAAGATGTCAAATGACAAATGTCACAATGCTAAATGTCAAAAATGAAAAGTGTCCCCATGAAAAATGTCAATAATGACAAATTTCAAGATGGCAAATGTCAAAGATGTCAAATGACAAATGTCACAATGCTAAATGTCAAAAATGAAAAGTGTCACCATGAAAAATGTCAAAAATGACAAATTTCAAGATGGCAAATGTCAAAGATGTCAAATGACAAATGTCACAATGCTAAATGTCAAAAATGAAAAGTGTCACCATGAAAAATGTCAAAAATGACAAGTTTTAAGATGGCAAATGTCAAAACTGACAAATGTCACAATGCTAAATGTCAAAAATGAAAAGTGTCACCATGAAAAATGTCAAAAATAACAAATTTCAAGATGGCAAATGTCAAAGATGTCAAATGACAAATGTCACAATGCTAAATGTCAAAAATGACAAATTTCAAGATGGCAAATGTCAAAGATGTCAAATGACAAATGTCACAATGCTAAATGTCAAAAATAAAAAGTGTCACCATGAAAAATGTCAAAAATGACAAATTTCAAGATGGCAAATGTCAAAGATGTCAAATGACAAATGTCACAATGCTAAATGTCAAAAATGAAAAGTGTCACCATGAAAAATGTCAAAAATGACAAATTTCAAGATGGCAAATGTCAAAGATGTCAAATGACAAATGTCACCATGCTAAATGTCAAAAATAAAAAGTGTCAAAAATGACAAATTTCAAGATGGCAAATGTCTAAGATGTCAAATGACAAATGTCACAATGCTAAATGTCAAAAATGAAAAATGTCACCATGAAAAATGTCAAAAATAACAAATTTCAAGATGGCAAATGTCAAAGATGTCAAATGACAAATGTCACAATGCTAAATGTCAAAAATGACAAATTTCAAAATGGCAAATGTCAAAGATGTCAAATGACAAATGTCACAATGCTAAATGTCAAAAATGAAAAGTGTCACCATGAAAAATGTCAAAAATGACAAATTTCAAGATGGCAAATGTCAAAGATGTCAAATGACAAATGTCACAATGCTAAATGTCAAAAATGAAAAGTGTCACCATGAAAAATGTCAAAAATGACAAATTTCAAGATGGCAAATGTCAAAGATGTCAAATGACAAATGTCACAATGCTAAATGTCAAAAATGAAAAGTGTCACCATGAAAAATGTTAAAAATGACAAATTTCAAGATGGCAAATATAAAAGATGTCAAATGACAAATGTCACAATGCTTAATGTCAAAAATGACAAATTTCAAGATGGCAAATGTCAAAGATGTCAAATGACAAATGTCACAATGCTAAATGTCAAAAATGAAAAGTGTCACCATGAAAAATGTCAAAAATGACAAATTTCAAGATGGCAAATGTCAAAGATGTCAAATGACAAATGTCACAATGCTAAATGTCAAAAATGAAAAGTGTCAAAAATGACAAATTTCAAGATGGCAAATGTCTAAGATGTCAAATGACAAATGTCACAATGCTAAATGTCAAAAATGAAAAGTGTCACCATGAAAATGTCAAAAATGACAAATTTCAAGATGGCAAATGTCAAAGATGTCAAATGACAAATGTCACAATGCTAAATGTCAAAAATAAAAAGTGTCACCATAAAAAATGTCAAAAATGACAAATTTCAAGATGGCAAATGTCAAAGAAGTCAAATGACAAATGTCACAATGCTAAATGTCAAAAATGAAAGTGTCACCCTGAAAAATGTCAAAAATGACAAATTTCAAGATGGCAAATTTCTAAACTGACAAATGTCACAATGCTAAATGTCAAAAATGATAAGTGTTACCATGAAAAATGTCAAAAATGACAAATTTTAAGATTGCAAATGTCCAAGATGTCAAATGACAAATGTCACAATGCTAAAAGTCAAAAATGAAAAGTGTCACCATGAAAAATGTCAAAAATGACAAATTTCAAGATGGCAAATGTCAAAGATGTCAAATGACAAATGTCACAATGCTAAATGTCAAAAATGAAAAGTGTCAAAAATGACAAATTTCAAGATGGCAAATGTCAAAGATGTCAAATGACAAATGTCACAATGCTAAATGTCAAAAATGAAAAGTGTCCCCATGAAAAATGTCAATAATGACAAATTTCAAGATGGCAAATGTCAAAGATGTCAAATGACAAATGTCACAATGCTAAATGTCAAAAATGAAAAGTTTCACCATGAAAAATGTCAAAAATAACAAATTTCAAGATGTCAAATGTCAAAGATGTCAAATGACAAATGTCGCAATGCTAAATGTCAAAAATGAAAAGTGTCACCATGAAAAATGTCAAAAATGACAAATTTCAAGATAGCAAATGTCAAAGATGTCAAATGACAAATGTCACAATGCTAAATGTTAAAAATAAAAAGTGTCACCATGAAAAATGTCAAAAATAACAAATTTCAAGATGGCAAATGTCAAAGATGTCAAATGACAAATGTCACAATGCTAAATGTCAAAAATGAAAAGTGTCACCATAAAAAATGTCAAAAATGACAAATTTTAAGATGGCAAATGTCAAAACTGACAAATGTCACAATGCTAAATGTCAAAAATGAAAAGTGTCACCATGAAAAATGTCACAAATAACAAATTTCAAGATGGCAAATGTCAAAGATGTCAAATGACAAATGTCACAATGCTAAATGTCAAAAATGACAAATTTCAAGATGGCAAATGTCAAAGATGTCAAATGACAAATGTCACAATTCTAAATGTCAAAAATGAAAAGTGTCACCATGAAAAATGTCAAAAATGACAAATTTCAAGATGGCAAATGTCAAAGATGTCAAATGACAAATGTCACAATGCTAAATGTCAAAAATGAAAAGTGTCACCATGAAAAATGTCAAAAATGACAAATTTCAAGATGGCAAATGTCAAAGATGTCAAATGACAAATGTCACAATGCTAAATGTCAAAAATGAAAAGTGTCACCATGAAAAATGTCAAAAATGACAAATTTCAAGATGGCAAATATCAAAGATGTCAAATGACAAATGTCACAATGCTAAATGTCAAAAATGACAAATTTCAAGATGGCAAATGTCAAAGATGTCAAATGACAAATGTCACAATGCTAAATGTCAAAAATGAAAAGTGTCACCATGAAAAATGTCAAAAATGACAAATTTCAAGATGGCAAATGTCAAAGATGTCAAATGACAAATGTCACAATGCTAAATGTCAAAAATGAAAAGTGTCAAAAATGACAAATTTCAAGGTGGCAAATGTCTAAGATGTCAAATGACAAATGTCACAATGCTAAATGTCAAAAATGAAAAGTGTCACCATGAAAAATGTCAAAAATGACAAATTTCAAGATGGCAAATGTCAAAGATGTCAAATGACAAATGTCACAATGCTAAATGTCAAAAATGAAAAGTGTCACCATGAAAAATGTCAAAAATGACAAATTTCAAGATGGCAAATGTCAAAGATGTCAAATGACAAATGTCACAATGCTAAATGTCAAAAATGAAAAGTGTCGCGATGAAAAATGTCAAAAATGACAAATTTCAAGATGGCAAATGTCAAAGATGTCAAATGACAAATGTCACAATGCTAAATGTCAAAAATGAAAAGTGTCACCATGAAAAATGTCAAAAATGACAAATTTCAAGATGGCAAATGTCAAAACTGACAAATGTCACAATGCTAAATGTCAAAAATAATAAGTGTTACCATAAAAAATGTCAAAAATGACAAATTTTAAGATGGCAAATGTCCAAGATGTCAAATGACAAATGTCACAATGCTAAATGTCAAAAATGAAAAGTGTCACCATGAAAAATGTCAAAAATGACAAATTTCAAGATGGCAAATGTCAAAGATGTCAAATGACAAATGTCACAATGCTAAATGTCAAAAATGAAAAGTGTCAAAAATGACAAATTTCAAGATGGCAAATGTCTAAGATGTCAAATGACAAATGTCACAATGCTAAATGTCAAAAATGACAAATTTCAAGATGGCAAATGTCCAAGATGTCAAATGACAAATGTCACAATGCTAAATGTCAAAAATGAAAAGTGTCACCATGAAAAATGTCAAAAATGACAAATTTCAAGATGGCAAATGTCAAAGATGTCAAATGACAAATGTCACAATGCTAAATGTCAAAAATAAAAAGTGTCAAAAATGACAAATTTCAAGATGGCAAATTTCAAAGAAGTCAAATGACAAATGTCACAATGCTAAATGTCAAAAATGATAAGTGTTACCATGAAAAATGTCAAAAATGACAAATTTTAAGATTGCAAATGTCCAAGATGTCAAATGACAAATGTCACAATGCTAAAAGTCAAAAATGAAAAGTGTCACCATGAAAAATGTCAAAAATGACAAATTTCAAGATGGCAAATGTCAAAGATGTCAAATGACAAATGTCACAATGCTAAATGTCAAAAATGAAAAGTGTCAAAAATAACAAATTTCAAGATGGCAAATGTCAAAGATGTCAAATGACAAATGTCACAATGCTAAATGTCAAAAATGAAAAGTGTCACCCTGAAAAATGTCAAAAATGACAAATTTCAAGATGGCAAATGTCAAAACTGACAAATGTCACAATGCTAAATGTCAAAAATGAAAAGTGTCACCATGAAAAATGTTAAAAATAACAAATTTCAAGATGGCAAATATAAAAGATGTCAAATGACAAATGTCACAATGCTTAATGTCAAAAATGACAAATTTCAAGATGGCAAATGTCAAAGATGTCAAATGACAAATGTCACAATGCTAAATGTCAAAAATGAAAAGTGTCACCATGAAAAATGTCAAAAATGACAAATTTCAAGATGGCAAATGTCAAAGATGTCAAATGACAAATGTCACAATGCTAAATGTCAAAAATGAAAAGTGTCAAAAATGACAAATTTCAAGATGGCAAATGTCTAAGATGTCAAATGACAAATGTCACAATGCTAAATGTCAAAAATGAAAAGTGTCACCATGAAAAATGTCAAAAATGACAAATTTCAAGATGGCAAATGTCAAAGATGTCAAATGACAAATGTCACAATGCTAAATGTCAAAAATAAAAAGTGTCACCAAAAAAATGTCAAAAATGACAAATTTCAAGATGGCAAATGTCAAAGAAGTCAAATGACAAATGTCACAATGCTAAATGTCAAAAATGAAAAGTGTCACCCTGAAAAATGTCAAAAATGACAAATTTCAAGATGGCAAATTTCTAAACTGACAAATGTCACAATGCTAAATGTCAAAAATGATAAGTGTTACCATGAAAAATGTCAAAAATGACAAATTTTAAGATTGCAAATGTCCAAGATGTCAAATGACAAATGTCACAATGCTAAAAGTCAAAAATGAAAAGTGTCACCATGAAAAATGTCAAAAATGACAAATTTCAAGATGGCAAATGTCAAAGATGTCAAATGACAAATGTCACAATGCTAAATGTCAAAAATGAAAAGTGTCAAAAATGACAAATTTCAAGATGGCAAATGTCAAAGATGTCAAATGACAACTGTCACAATGCTAAATGTCAAAAATGAAAAGTGTCACCCTGAAAAATGTCAAAAATGACAAATTTCAAGATGGCAAATGTCAAAACTGACAAATGTCACAATGCTAAATGTCAAAAATGAAAAGTGTCACCATGAAAAATGTCAAAAATAACAAATTTCAAGATGGCAAACGTCAAAGATGTCAAATGACAAATGTCACAATGCTAAATGTCAAAAATGACAAATTTCAAGATGGCAAATGTCAAAGATGTCAAATGACAAATGTCACAATGCTAAATGTCAAAAATGAAAAGTGTCACCATGAAAAATGTCAAAAATGACAAATTTCAAGATGGCAAATATCAAAGATGTCAAATGACAAATGTCACAATGCTAAATGTCAAAAATGACAAATTTCAAGATGGCAAATATCAAAGATGTCAAATGACAAATGTCACAATGCCAAATGTCAAAAATGAAAAGTGTCTCCATGAAAAATGTCAAAAATAACAAATTGCAAGATGGCAAATGTCAAAGATGTCAAATGACAAATGTCACAATGCTAAATGTCAAAAATGAAAAGTGTCACCATGAAAAATGTCAAAAATAACAAATTTCAAGATGGCAAATGTCAAAGATGTCAAATGACAAGTGTCACAATGCTAAATTTCAAAAATGAAAAGTGTCAAAAATTACAAATTTCAAGATGGCAAATGTCAAAGATGTCAAATGACAAATGTCACAATGCTAAATGTCAAAAATGAAAAGTGTCACCATGAAAAATGTCAAAAATAACAAATTTCAAGATGGCAAATGTCAAAGATGTCAAATGACAAATGTCACAATGCTAAATGTCAAAAATGAAAAGTGTCACCATGAAAAATGTCAAAAATGACAAATTTCAAGATGGCAAATTTCTAAACTGACAAATGTCACAATGCTAAATGTCAAAAATGATAAGTGTTACCATGAAAAATGTCAAAAATGACAAATTTTAAGATTGCAAATGTCCAAGATGTCAAATGACAAATGTCACAATGCTAAAAGTCAAAAATGAAAAGTGTCACCATGAAAAATGTCAAAAATGACAAATTTCAAGATGGCAAATGTCAAAGATGTCAAATGACAAATGTCACAATGCTAAATGTCAAAAATGAAAAGTGTCAAAAATGACAAATTTCAAGATGGCAAATGTCAAAGATGTCAAATGACAACTGTCACAATGCTAAATGTCAAAAATGAAAAGTGTCACCCTGAAAAATGTCAAAAATGACAAATTTCAAGATGGCAAATGTCACAATGCTAAATGTCAAAAATGAAAAGTGTCACCATGAAAAATGTCAAAAATAACAAATTTCAAGATGGCAAACGTCAAAGATGTCAAATGACAAATGTCACAATGCTAAATGTCAAAAATGACAAATTTCAAGATGGCAAATGTCAAAGATGTCAAATGACAAATGTCACAATGCTAAATGTCAAAAATGAAAAGTGTCACCATGAAAAATGTCAAAAATGACAAATTTCAAGATGGCAAATATCAAAGATGTCAAATGACAAATGTCACAATGCTAAATGTCAAAAATGACAAATTTCAAGATGGCAAATATCAAAGATGTCAAATGACAAATGTCACAATGCCAAATGTCAAAAATGAAAAGTGTCACCATGAAAAATGTCAAAAATAACAAATTGCAAGATGGCAAATGTCAAAGATGTCAAATGACAAATGTCACAATGCTAAATGTCAAAAATGAAAAGTGTCACCATGAAAAATGTCAAAAATAACAAATTTCAAGATGGCAAATGTCAAAGATGTCAAATGACAAGTGTCACAATGCTAAATTTCAAAAATGAAAAGTGTCAAAAATTACAAATTTCAAGATGGCAAATGTCAAAGATGTCAAATGACAAATGTCACAATGCTAAATGTCAAAAATGAAAAGTGTCACCATGAAAAATGTCAAAAATAACAAATTTCAAGATGGCAAATGTCAAAGATGTCAAATGACAAATGTCACAATGCTAAATGTCAAAAATGAAAAGTGTCACCATGAAAAATGTCAAAAATGACAAATTTCAAGATGGCAAATATCAAAGATGTCAAATGACAAATGTCACAATGCTAAATGTCAAAAATGACAAATTTCAAGATGGCAAATGTAAAGATGTCAAATGACAAATGTCACAATGCTAAATGTCAAAAATGATAAGTGTCACCATGAAAAATGTCAAAAATAACAAATTTCAAGATGGCAAATGTCAAAACTGACAAATGTCACAATGCTAAATGTCAAAAATGAAAAGTGTCACCATGAAAAATGTCAAAAATAACAAATTTCAAGATGGCAAATGTCAAAGATGTCAAATGACAAATGTCACAATGCTAAATGTCAAAAATGACAAATTTCAAGATGGCAAATGTCAAAGATGTCAAATGACAAATGTCACAATGCTAAATGTCAAAAATAAAAAGTGTCACCATGAAAAATGTCAAAAATGACAAATTTCAAGATGGCAAATGTCAAAACTGACAAATGTAACAATGCTAAATGTCCAAAATGAAAAGTGTCACCATGAAAAATGTCAAAAATAACAAATTTCAAGATGGAAAATGTCAAAGATGTCAAATGACAAATGTCACAATGCTAAATCTCAAAAATGTCAAAGATGTCAAATGACAAATGTCACAATGCTAAATGTCAAAAATGAAAAGTGTCACCATGAAAAATGTCAAAAATGACAAATTTCAAGATGGCAAATGTCAAAGATGTCAAATGACAAATGTCACAATGCTAAATGTCAAAATTGAAAAGTGTCACCATGAAAAATGTCAAAAATGACAAATTTCAAGATGGCAAATGTCACAGATGTCAAATGACAAATGTCACAATGCTAAATGTCAAAAATGAAAAGTGTCACCATGAAAAATGTCAAAAATGACAAATTTCAAGATGGCAAATGTCAAAACTGACAAATGTCACAATGCTAAATGTCAAAAATGATAAGTGTCACCATGAAAAATGTCAAAAATGACAAATTTCAAGATGGCAAATGTTCAAGATGTCAAATGACAAATGTCACAATGCTAAATGTCAAAAATGACAAATTTCAAGATGGCAAATGTCAAAGATGTCCAATGACAAATGTCACAATGCTAAAGGTCAAAAATGAAAAGTGTCACCATGAAAAATGTCAAAAATGACAAATTTTAAGATGGCAAATGTCAAAGATGTCAAATGACAAATGTCACAATGCTAAATGTCAAAAATGAAAAGTGTCACCATAAAAAATGTCAAAAATGACAAATT
This sequence comes from Altica lythri, assembly GCA_964028335.1. NCBI lineage: Eukaryota > Metazoa > Arthropoda > Insecta > Coleoptera > Chrysomelidae > Altica > Altica lythri. The sequence goes on along the minus strand of OZ034800.1, from coordinate 6,041,696 downwards.
TCAAGATGGCAAATGTCAAAGATGTCAAATGACAAATGTCACAATGCTAAATGTCAAAAATAAAAAGTGTCACCATGAAAAATGTCAAAAATGACAAATTTCAAGAAGGCAAATGTCAAAACTGACAAATGTCACAATGCTAAATGTCAAAAATGAAAAGTGTCACCATGAAAAATGTCAAAAATGACAAATTTCAAGATGGCAAATGTCAAAGATGTCAAATGACAAATGTCATAATGCTAAATGTCAAAAATGAAAAGTGTCAAAAATGACAAATTTCAAGATGGCAAATGTCTAAGATGTCAAATGACAAATGTCACAATGCTAAATGTCAAAAATGAAAAGTGTCACAATGCTAAATGTCAAAAATGACAAATTTCAAGATGGCAAATGTCAAAACTGACAAATGTCAGAATGCTAAATGTCAAAAATGAAAAGTGTCACCATGAAAAATGTCAAAAATAACAAATTTCAACATGGCAAATGTCAAAGATGTCAAAGGACAAATGTCACAATGCTAAATGACAAATTTCAAGATGGCAAATGTCAAAGATGTCAAATGACAAATGTCACAATGCTAAATGTCAAAAATGAAAAGTGTCACCATGAAAAATGTCAAAAATGACAAATTTCAAGATGGCAAATGTCAAAGATGTCAAATGACAAATGTCACAATGCTAAATGTCAAAAATGAAAAGTGTCACCATGAAAAATGTCAAAAATGACAAATTTCAAGATGGCAAATGTCAAAGATGTCAAATGACAAATGTCACAATGCTAAATGTCAAAAATGAAAAGTGTCGCGATGAAAAATGTCAAAAATGACAAATTTCAAGATGGCAAATGTCAAAGATGTCAAATGACAAATGTCACAATGCTAAATGTCAAAAATGAAAAGTGTCACCCTGAAAAATGTCAAAAATGACAAATTTCAATATGGCAAATGTCAAAACTGACAAATGTCACAATGCTAAATGTCAAAAATAATAAGTGTTACCATAAAAAATGTCAAAAATGACAAATTTCAAGATGGCAAATGTCAAAGATGTCAAATGACAAATGTCACAATGCTAAATGTCAAAAATGAAAAGTGTCACCATGAAAAATGTCAAAAATGACAAATTTCAAGATGGCAAATGTCAAAGATGTCAAATGACAAATGTCACAATGCTAAATGTCAAAAATGAAAAGTGTCAAAAATGACAAATTTCAAGATGGCAAATGTCTAAGATGTCAAATGACAAATGTCACAATGCTAAATGTCAAAAATGAAAAGTGTCAAAAATGACAAATTTCAAGATGGCAAATGTCCAAGATGTCAAATGACAAATGTCACAATGCTAAATGTCAAAAATGAAAAGTGTCACCATGAAAAATGTCAAAAATGACAAATTTCAAGATGGCAAATGTCAAAGATGTCAAATGACAAATGTCACAATGCTAAATGTCAAAAATGAAAAGTGTCAAAAATGACAAATTTCAAGATGGCAAATGTCTAAGATGTCAAATGACAAATGTCACAATGCTAAATGTCAAAAATGAAAAATGTCACCATGAAAAATGTCAAAAATAACAAATTTCAAGATGGCAAATGTCAAAGATGTCAAATGACAAATGTCACAATGCTAAATGTCAAAAATGACAAATTTCAAAATGGCAAATGTCAAAGATGTCAAATAACAAATGTCACAATGCTAAATGTCAAAAATGAAAAGTGTCACCATGAAAAATGTCAAAAATGACAAATTTCAAGATGGCAAATGTCAAAGATGTCAAATGACAAATGTCACAATGCTAAATGTCAAAAATGAAAAGTGTCACCATGAAAAATGTCAAAAATAACAAATTTAAAGATGGCAAATGTCAAAGATGTCAAATGACAAATGTCACAATGCTAAATGTCAAAAATGAAAAGTGTCACCGTGAAAAATGTCAAAAATGACAAATTTCAAGATGGCAAATGTCAAAGATGTCAAATGACAAATGTCACAATGCTAAATGTCAAAAATGAAAAGTGTCACCATGAAAAATGTCAAAAATGACAAATTTCAAGATGGCAAATGTCAAAGATGTCAAATGACAAATGTCACAATGCTTAATGTCAAAAATGAAAAGTGTCCCCATCAAAAATGTCAATAATGACAAATTTCAAGATGGCAAATGTCAAAGATGTCAAATGACAAATGTCACAATGCTAAATGTCAAAAATGAAAAGTGTCACCATGAAAAATGTCAAAAATGACAAATTTCAAGATGGCAAATGTCAAAACTGACAAATGTCACATTGCTAAATGTCAAAAATGAAAAGTGTCACCATAAAAAATGTCAAAAATAACAAATTTCAAGATGGCAAATGTCAAAGCTGTCAAATGACAAATGTCACAATGCTAAATGTCAAAAATGACAAATTTCAAGATGGCAAATGTCAAAGATGTCAAATGACAAATGTCACAATGCTAAATGTCAAAAATGAAAAGTGTCACCATGAAAAATGTCAAAAATGACAAATTTCAAGATGGCAAATGTCAAAACTGACAAATGTCACAATGCTAAATGTCAAAAATGATAAGTGTCACCATGAAAAATGTCAAAAATAACAAATTTCAAGATGTCAAATGTCAAAGATGTCAAATGACAAATGTCACAATGCTAAATGTCAAAAATGACAAATTTCAAGATGGCAAATGTCTAAGATGTCAAATGACAAATGTCACAATGCTAAAGGTCAAAAATGAAAAGTGTCACCATGAAAAATGTCAAAAATGACAAATTTCAAGATGGCAAATGTCCAAGATGTCAAATGACAAATTTCACAATGCTAAATGTCAAAAATGAAAAGTGTCACCATGAAAAATGTCAAAAATGACAAATTTAAAGATGGCAAATATCAAAGATGTCAAATGACAAATGTCAGAATGCTAAATGTCAAAAATGAAAAGGGTCAAAAATGACAAATTTCAAGATGGCAAATGTCTAAGATGTCAAATGACAAATGTCACAATGCTAAATGTCAAAAATGAAAAGTGTCACCGTGAAAAATGTCAAAAATGACAAATTTCAAGATGGCAAATGTCAAAGATGTCAAATGAGAAATGTCACAATGCTAAATGTCAAAAATGAAAAGTGTCACCATGAAAAATGTCAAAAATGACAAATTTCAAGATGGCAAATGTCAAAGATGTCAAATGACAAATGTCACAATGCTAAATGTCAAAAATGAAAAGTGTCCCCATGAAAAATGTCAATAATGACAAATTTCAAGATGGCAAATGTCAAAGATGTCAAATGACAAATGTCACAATGCTAAATGTCAAAAATGAAAAGTGTCACCATGAAAAATGTCAAAAATGACAAATTTCAAGATGGCAAATGTCAAAGATGTCAAATGACAAATGTCACAATGCTAAATGTCAAAAATGAAAAGTGTCACCATGAAAAATGTCAAAAATGACAAGTTTCAAGATGGCAAATGTCAAAACTGACAAATGTCACAATGCTAAATGTCAAAAATGAAAAGTGTCACCATGAAAAATGTCAAAAATAACAAATTTCAAGATGGCAAATGTCAAAGATGTCAAATGACAAATGTCACAATGCTAAATGTCAAAAATGACAAATTTCAAGATGGCAAATGTCAAAGATGTCAAATGACAAATGTCACAATGCTAAATGTCAAAAATAAAAAGTGTCACCATGAAAAATGTCAAAAATGACAAATTTCAAGATGGCAAATGTCAAAGATGTCAAATGACAAATGTCACAATGCTAAATGTCAAAAATGAAAAGTGTCACCATGAAAAATGTCAAAAATGACAAATTTCAAGATGGCAAATGTCAAAGATGTCAAATGACAAATGTCACCATGCTAAATGTCAAAAATGAAAAGTGTCACCATGAAAAATGTCAAAAATGACAAATTTCAAGATGGCAAATATCAAAGATGTCAAATGACAAATGTCACAATGCTAAACGTCAAAAATGACAAATTTCAAGATGGCAAATGTCAAAGATGTCAAATGACAAATGTCACAATGCTAAATGTCAAAAATGAAAAGTGTCACCATGAAAAATGTCAAAAATGACAAATTTCAAGATGGCAAATGTCAAAGATGTCAAATGACAAATGTCACAATGCTAAATGTCAAAAATGAAAAGTGTCAAAAATGACAAATTTCAAGATGGCAAATGTCTAAGATGTCAAATGACAAATGTCACAATGCTAAATGTCAAAAATGAAAAGTGTTACAATGAAAAATGTCAAAAATGACAAATTTCAAGATGGCAAATGTCAAAGATGTCAAATGACAAATGTCACAATGCTAAATGTCAAAAATGAAAAGTGTCACCATGAAAAATGTCAAAAATGACAAATTTCAAGATGGCAAATGTCAAAGATGTCAAATGACAAATGTCACAATGCTAAATGTCAAAAATGAAAAGTGTCACCATGAAAAATGTCAAAAATGGCAAATTTCAAGATGGCAAATGTCAAAGATGTCAAATGACAAATGTCACAATGCTAAATGTCAAAAATGAAAAGTGTCACCATGAAAAATGTCAAAAATGACAAATTTCAAGATGGCAAATGTCAAAACTGACAAATGTCACAATGCTAAATGTCAAAAATGATAAGTGTCACCATGAAAAATGTCAAAAATGACAAATTTCAAGATGGCAAATGTCCAAGATGTCAAATGACAAATGTCACAATGCTAAATGTCAAAAATGACAAATTTCAAGATGGCAAATGTCTAAGATGTCAAATGACAAATGTCACAATGCTAAAGGTCAAAAATGAAAAGTGTCACCATGAAAAATGTCAAAAATGACAAATTTCAAGATGGCAAATGTCCAAGATGTCAAATGACAAATTTTACAATGCTAAATGTCAAAAATGAAAAGTGTCACCATGAAAAATGTCAAAAATGACAAATTTAAAGATGGCAAATATCAAAGATGTCAAATGACAAATGTCACAATGCTAAATGTCAAAAATGAAAAGTGTCAAAAATGACAAATTTCAAGATGGCAAATGTCTAAGATGTCAAATGACAAATGTCACAATGCTAAATGTCAAAAATGAAAAGTGTCACCGTGAAAAATGTCAAAAATGACAAATTTCAAGATGGCAAATGTCAAAGATGTCAAATGAGAAATGTCACAATGCTAAATGTCAAAAATGAAAAGTGTCACCATGAAAAATGTCAAAAATGACAAATTTCAAGATGGCAAATGTCAAAGATGTCAAATGACAAATGTCACAATGCTAAATGTCAAAAATGAAAAGTGTCCCCATGAAAAATGTCAATAATGACAAATTTCAAGATGGCAAATGTCAAAGATGTCAAATGACAAATGTCACAATGCTAAATGTCAAAAATGAAAAGTGTCACCATGAAAAATGTCAAAAATGACAAATTTCAAGATGGCAAATGTCAAAGATGTCAAATGACAAATGTCACAATGCTAAACGTCAAAAATGAAAAGTGTCACCATGAAAAATGTCAAAAATGACAAGTTTCAAGATGGCAAATGTCAAAACTGACAAATGTCACAATGCTAAATGTCAAAAATGAAAAGTGTCACCATGAAAAATGTCAAAAATAACAAATTTCAAGATGGCAAATGACAAATGTCACAATGCTAAATGTCAAAAATGACAAATTTCAAGATGGCAAATGTCAAAGATGTCAAATGACAAATGTCACAATGCTAAATGTCAAAAATAAAAAGTGTCACCATGAAAAATGTCAAAAATGACAAATTTCAAGATGGCAAATGTCAAAGATGTCAAATGACAAATGTCACAATGCTAAATGTCAAAAATGAAAAGTGTCACCATGAAAAATGTCAAAAATGACAAATTTCAAGATGGCAAATGTCAAAGATGTCAAATGACAAATGTCACAATGCTAAATGTCAAAAATAAAAAGTGTCAAAAATGACAAATTTCAAGATGGCAAATGTCTAAGATGTCAAATGTCACAATGCTAAATGTCAAAAATGAAAAATGTCACCATGAAAAATGTCAAAAATAACAAATTTCAAGATGGCAAATGTCAAAGATGTCAAATGACAAATGTCACAATGCTAAATGTCAAAAATGACAAATTTCAAAATGGCAAATGTCAAAGATGTCAAATGACAAATGTCACAATGCTAAATGTCAAAAATGAAAAGTGTCACCATGAAAAATGTCAAAAATGACAAATTTCAAGATGGCAAATGTCAAAGATGTCAAATGACAAATGTCACAATGCTAAATGTCAAAAATGAAAAGTGTCACCATGAAAAATGTCAAAAATGACAAATTTCAAGATGGCAAATGTCAAAGATGTCAAATGACAAATGTCACAATGCTAAATGTCAAAAATGAAAAGTGTCACCATGAAAAATGTTAAAAATGACAAATTTCAAGATGGCAAATATAAAAGATGTCAAATGACAAATGTCACAATGCTTAATGTCAAAAATGACAAATTTCAAGATGGCAAATGTCAAAGATGTCAAATGACAAATGTCACAATGCTAAATGTCAAAAATAAAAAGTGTCACCATGAAAAATGTCAAAAATGACAAATTTCAAGATGGCAAATGTCAAAGATGTCAAATGACAAATGTCACAATGCTAAATGTCAAAAATGAAAAGTGTCAAAAATGACAAATTTCAAGATAGCAAATGTCTAAGATGTCAAATGACAAATGTCACAATGCTAAATGTCAAAAATGAAAAGTGTCACCATGAAAAATGTCAAAAATGACAAATTTCAAGATGGCAAATGTCAAAGATGTCAAATGACAAATGTCACAATGCTAAATGTCAAAAATAAAAAGTGTCACCATAAAAAATGTCAAAAATGACAAATTTCAAGATGGCAAATGTCAAAGAAGTCAAATGACAAATGTCACAATGCTAAATGTCAAAAATGAAAGTGTCACCCTGAAAAATGTCAAAAATGACAAATTTCAAGATGGCAAATTTCTAAACTGACAAATGTCACAATGCTAAATGTCAAAAATGATAAGTGTTACCATGAAAAATGTCAAAAATGACAAATTTTAAGATTGCAAATGTCCAAGATGTCAAATGACAAATGTCACAATGCTAAAAGTCAAAAATGAAAAGTGTCACCATGAAAAATGTCAAAAATGACAAATTTCAAGATGGAAAATGTCAAAGATGTCAAATGACAAATGTCACAATGCTAAATGTCAAAAATGAAAAGTGTCAAAAATGACAAATTTCAAGATGGCAAATGTCAAAGATGTCAAATGACAAATGTCACAATGCTAAATGTCAAAAATGAAAAGTGTCAGCATGAAAAATGTCAATAATGACAAATTTCAAGATGGCAAATGTCAAAGATGTCAAATGACAAATGTCACAATGCTAAATGTCAAAAATGAAAAGTGTCACCATGAAAAATGTCAAAAATAACAAATTTCAAGATGTCAAATGTCAAAGATGTCAAATGACAAATGTCGCAATGCTAAATGTCAAAAATGAAAAGTGTCACCATGAAAAATGTCAAAAATGACAAATTTCAAGATAGCAAATGTCAAAGATGTCAAATGACAAATGTCACAATGCTAAATGTTAAAAATAAAAAGTGTCACCATGAAAAATGTCAAAAATAACAAATTTCAAGATGGCAAATGTCAAAGATGTCAAATGACAAATGTCACAATGCTAAATGTCAAAAATGAAAAGTGTCACCATAAAAAATGTCAAAAATGACAAATTTTAAGATGGCAAATGTCAAAACTGACAAATGTCACAATGCTAAATGTCAAAAATGAAAAGTGTCACCATGAAAAATGTCAAAAATAACAAATTTCAAGATGGCAAATGTCAAAGATGTCAAATGACAAATGTCACAATGCTAAATGTCAAAAATGACAAATTTCAAGATGGCAAATGTCAAAGATGTCAAATGACAAATGTCACAATGCTAAATGTCAAAAATGAAAAGTGTCACCATGAAAAATGTCAAAAATGACAAATTTTAAGATGGCAAACGTCAAAGATGTCAAATGACAAATGTCATAATGCTAAATGTCAAAAATAAAAAGTGTCACCATGAAAAATGTCAAAAATGACAAATTTCAAGATGGCAAATGTCAAAGATGTCAAATGACAAATGTCACAATGCTAAATGTCAAAAATGAAAAGTGTCACCATGAAAAATGTCAAAAATGACAAATTTCAAGATGGCAAATATCAAAGATGTCAAATGACAAATGTCACAATGCTAAATGTCAAAAATGACAAATTTCAAGATGGCAAATGTCAAAGATGTCAAATGACAAATGTCACAATGCTAAATGTCAAAAATGAAAAGTGTCACCATAAAAAATGTCAAAAATGACAAATTTCAAGATGGCAAATGTCAAAGATGTCAAATGACAAATGTCACAATGCTAAATGTCAAAAATGAAAAGTGTCAAAAATGACAAATTTCAAGATGGCAAATGTCTAAGATGTCAAATGACAAATGTCACAATGCTAAATGTCAAAAATGAAAAGTGTCACCATGAAAAATGTCAAAAATGACAAATTTCAAGATGGCAAATGTCAAAGATGTCAAATGACAAATGTCACAATGCTAAATGTCAAAAATGAAAAGTGTCACCATGAAAAATGTCAGAAATGACAAATTTCAAGATGGCAAATGTCAAAGATGTCAAATGACAAATGTCACAATGCTAAATGTCAAAAATGAAAAGTGTCGCGATGAAAAATGTCAAAAATGACAAATTTCAAGATGGCAAATGTCAAAGATGTCAAATGACAAATGTCACAATGCTAAATGTCAAAAATGAAAAGTGTCACCATGAAAAATGTCAAAAATGACAAATTTCAAGATGGCAAATGTCAAAACTGACAAATGTCACAATGCTAAATGTCAAAAATAATAAGTGTTACCATAAAAAATGTCAAAAATGACAAATTTTAAGATGGCAAATGTCCAAGATGTCAAATGACAAATGTCACAATGCTAAATGTCAAAAATGAAAAGTGTCACCATGAAAAATGTCAAAAATGACAAATTTCAAGATGGCAAATGTCAAAGATGTCAAATGACAAATGTCACAATGCTAAATGTCAAAAATGAAAAGTGTCAAAAATGACAAATTTCAAGATGGCAAATGTCTAAGATGTCAAATGACAAATGTCACAATGCTAAATGTCAAAAATGAAAAGTGTCAAAAATGACAAATTTCAAGATGGCAAATGTCCAAGATGTCAAATGACAAATGTCACAATGCTAAATGTCAAAAATGAAAAGTGTCACCATGAAAAATGTCAAAAATGACAAATTTCAAGATGGCAAATGTCAAAGATGTCAAATGACAAATGTCACAATGCTAAATGTCAAAAATGAAAAGTGTCACCATGAAAAATGTCAAAAATGACAAATTTCAAGATGGCAAATGTCTAAGATGTCAAATGACAAATGTCACAATGCTAAATGTCAAAAATGAAAAGTGTCAAAAATGACAAATTTCAAGATGGCAAATGTCCAAGATGTCAAATGACAAATGTCACAATGCTAAATGTCAAAAATGAAAAGTGTCACCATGAAAAATGTCAAAAATGACAAATTTCAAGATGGCAAATGTCAAAGATGTCAAATGACAAATGTCACAATGCTAAATGTCAAAAATAAAAAGTGTCAAAAATGACAAATTTCAAGATAACAAATGTCTAAGATGTCAAATGACAAATGCCACCATAAAAAATGTCAAAAATGACAAATTTCAAGATGGCAAATGTCAAAGAAGTCAAATGACAAATGTCACAATGCTAAATGTCAAAAATGATAAGTGTTACCATGAAAAATGTCAAAAATGACAAATTTTAAGATTGCAAATGTCCAAGATGTCAAATGACAAATGTCACAATGCTAAAAGTCAAAAATGAAAAGTGTCACCATGAAAAATGTCAAAAATGACAAATTTCAAGATGGCAAATGTCAAAGATGTCAAATGACAAATGTCACAATGCTAAATGTCAAAAATGAAAAGTGTCAAAAATGACAAATTTCAAGATGGCAAATGTCAAAGATGTCAAATGACAAATGTCACAATGCTAAATGTCAAAAATGAAAAGTGTCACCCTGAAAAATGTCAAAAATGACAAATTTCAAGATGGCAAAAGTCAAAACTGACAAATGTCACAATGCTAAATGTCAAAAATGAAAAGTGTCACCATGAAAAATGTTAAAAATAACAAATTTTAAGATGGCAAATATAAAAGATGTCAAATGACAAATGTCAGAATGCTTAATGTCAAAAATGACAAATTTCAAGATGGCAAATGTCAAAGATGTCAAATGACAAATGTCACAATGCTAAATGTCAAAAATGAAAAGTGTCACCATGAAAAATGTCAAAAATGACAAATTTCAAGATGGCAAATGTCAAAGATGTCAAATGACAAATGTCACAATGCTAAATGTCAAAAATGAAAAGTGTCAAAAATGACAAATTTCAAGATGGCAAATGTCTAAGATGTCAAATGACAAATGTCACAATGCTAAATGTCAAAAATGAAAAGTGTCACCATGAAAAATGTCAAAAATGACAAATTTCAAGATGGCAAATGTCAAAGATGTCAAATGACAAATGTCACAATGCTAAATGTCAAAAATAAAAAGTGTCACCATAAAAAATGTCAAAAATGACAAATTTCAAGATGGCAAATGTCAAAGAAGTCAAATGACAAATGTCACAATGCTAAATGTCAAAAATGAAAAGTGTCACCCTGAAAAATGTCAAAAATGACAAATTTCAAGATGGCAAATTTCTAAACTGACAAATGTCACAATGCTAAATGTCAAAAATGATAAGTGTTACCATGAAAAATGTCAAAAATGACAAATTTTAAGATTGCAAATGTCCAAGATGTCAAATGACAAATGTCACAATGCTAAAAGTCAAAAATGAAAAGTGTCACCATGAAAAATGTCAAAAATGACAAATTTCAAGATGGCAAATGTCAAAGATGTCAAATGACAAATGTCACAATGCTAAATGTCAAAAATGAAAAGTGTCAAAAATGACAAATTTCAAGATGGCAAATGTCAAAGATGTCAAATGACAAATGTCACAATGCTAAATGTCAAAAATGAAAAGTGTCACTCTGAAAAATGTCAAAAATGACAAATTTCAAGATGGCAAATGTCAAAACTGACAAATGTCACAATGCTAAATGTCAAAAATGAAAAGTGTCACCATGAAAAATGTCAAAAATAACAAATTTCAAGATGGCAAACGTCAAAGATGTCAAATGACAAATGTCACAATGCTAAATGTCAAAAATGACAAATTTCAAGATGGCAAATGTCAAAGATGTCAAATGACAAATGTCACAATGCTAAATGTCAAAAATGAAAAGTGTCACCATGAAAAATGTCAAAAATGACAAATTTCAAGATGGCAAATATCAAAGATGTCAAATGACAAATGTCACAATGCTAAATGTCAAAAATGACAAATTTCAAGATGGCAAATATCAAAGATGTCAAATGACAAATGTCAAATGACAAATGTCAAAATGCCAAATGTCAAAAATGAAAAGTGTCACCATGAAAAATGTCAAAAATAACAAATTGCAAGATGGCAAATGTCAAAGATGTCAAATGACAAATGTCACAATGCTAAATGTCAAAAATGAAAAGTGTCACCATGAAAAATGTCAAAAATAACAAATTTCAAGATGGCAAATGTCAAAGATGTCAAATGACAAATGTCACAATGCTAAATTTCAAAAATGAAAAGTGTCAAAAATGACAAGTTTCAAGATGGCAAATGTCAAAGATGTCAAATGACAAATGTCACAATGCTAAATGTCAAAAATGAAAAGTGTCACCATGAAAAATGTCAAAAATAACAAATTTCAAGATGGCAAATGTCAAAGATGTCAAATGACAAATGTCACAATGCTAAATGTCAAAAATGAAAAGTGTCACCATGAAAAATGTCAAAAATGACAAATTTCAAGATGGCAAATATCAAAGATGTCAAATGACAAATGTCACAATGCTAAATGTCAAAAATGACAAATTTCAAGATGGCAAATGTCAAAGATGTCAAATGACAAATGTCACAATGCTAAATGTCAAAAATGATAAGTGTCACCATGAAAAATGTCAAAAATAACAAATTTCAAGATGGCAAATGTCAAAACTGACAAATGTCACAATGCTAAATGTCAAAAATGAAAAGTGTCACCATGAAAAATGTCAAAAATAACAAATTTCAAGATGGCAAATGTCAAAGATGTCAAATGACAAATGTCACAATGCTAAATGTCAAAAATGACAAATTTCAAGATGGCAAATGTCAAAGATGTCAAATGACAAATGTCACAATGCTAAATGTCAAAAATAAAAAGTGTCACCATGAAAAATGTCAAAAATGACAAATTTCAAGATGGCAAATGTCAAAACTGACAAATGTAACAATGCTAAATGTCCAAAATGAAAAGTGTCACCATGAAAAATGTCAAAAATAACAAATTTCAAGATGGAAAATGTCAAAGATGTCAAATGACAAATGTCACAATGCTAAATCTCAAAAATGTCAAAGATGTCAAATGACAAATGTCACAATGCTAAATGGCAAAAATGAAAAGTGTCACCATGAAAAATGTCAAAAATGACAAATTTCAAGATGGCAAATGTCAAAGATGTCAAATGACAAATGTCACAATGCTAAATGTCAAAAATGAAAAGTGTCACCATGAAAAATGTCAAAAATGACAAATTTCAAGATGGCAAATGTCAAAGATGTCAAATGACAAATGTCACAATGCTAAATGTCAAAAATGAAAAGTGTCACCATGAAAAATGTCAAAAATGACAAATTTCAAGATGGCAAATGTCAAAACTGACAAATGTCACAATGCTAAATGTCAAAAATGATAAGTGTCACCATGAAAAATGTGAAAAATGACAAATTTCAAGATGGCAAATGTTCAAGATGTCAAATGACAAATGTCACAATGCTAAATGTCAAAAATGACAAATTTCAAGATGGCAAATGTCAAAGATGTCCAATGACAAACGTCACAATGCTAAATGTCAAAAATGAAAAGTGTCACCATGAAAAATGTCAAAAATGACAAATTTCAAGATGGCAAATGTCAAAGATGTCAAATGACAAATGTCACAATGCTAAATGTCAAAAATGAAAAGTGTCACCATAAAAAATGTCAAAAATGACAAATTTCAAGATGGCAAATGTCAAAGATGTCAAATGACAAATGTCACAATGCTAAATGTCAAAAATAAAAAGTGTCACCATGAAAAATGTCAAAAATGACAAATTTCAAGAAGGCAAATGTCAAAACTGACAAATGTCACAATGCTAAATGTCAAAAATGAAAAGTGTCACCATGAAAAATGTCAAAAATGACAAATTTCAAGATGGCAAATGTCAAAGATGTCAAATGACAAATGTCACAATGCTAAATGTCAAAAATGAAAAGTGTCAAAAATGACAAATTTCAAGATGGCAAATGTCTAAGATGTCAAATGACAAATGTCACAATGCTAAATGTCAAAAATGAAAAGTGTCACAATGCTAAATGTCAAAAATGACAAATTTTAAGATGGCAAATGTCAAAACTGACAAATGTCACAATGCTAAATGTCAAAAATGAAAAGTGTCACCATGAAAAATGTCAAAAATAACAAATTTCAAGATGGCAAATGTCAAAGATGTCAAAGGACAAATGTCACAATGCTAAATGACAAATTTCAAGATGGCAAATGTCAAAGATGTCAAATGACAAATGTCACAATGCTAAATGTCAAAAATGAAAAGTGTCAACATGAAAAATGTCAAAAATGACAAATTTCAAGATGGCAAATGTCAAAGATGTCAAATGACAAATGTCACAATGCTAAATGTCAAAAATGAAAAGTGTCACCATGAAAAATGTCAAAAATGACAAATTTCAAGATGGCAAATGTCAAAGATGTCAAATGACAAATGTCACAATGCTAAATGTCAAAAATGAAAAGTGTCGCGATGAAAAATGTCAAAAATGACAAATTTCAAGATGGCAAATGTTAAAGATTTCAAATGACAAATGTCACAATGCTAAATGTCAAAAATGAAAAGTGTCACCCTGAAAAATGTCAAAAATGACAAATTTCAAGATGGCAAATGTCAAAACTGACAAATGTCACAATGCTAAATGTCAAAAATAATAAGTGTTACCATAAAAAATGTCAAAAATGACAAATTTTAAGATGACAAATGTCCAAGATGTCAAATGACAAATGTCACAATGCTAAATGTCAAAAATGAAAAGTGTCACCATGAAAAATGTCAAAAATGACAAATTTCAAGATGGCAAATGTCAAAGATGTCAAATGACAAATGTCACAATGCTAAATGTCAAAAATGAAAAGTGTCAAAAATGACAAATTTCAAGATGGCAAATGTCTAAGATGTCAAATGACAAATGTCACAATGCTAAATGTCAAAAATGAAAAGTGTCAAAAATGACAAATTTCAAGATGGCAAATGTCCAAGATGTCAAATGACAAATGTCACAATGCTAAATGTCAAAAATGAAAAGTGTCACCATGAAAAATGTCAAAAATGACAAATTTCAAGATGGCAGATGTCAAAGATGTCAAATGACAAATGTCACAATGCTAAATGTCAAAAATGACAAATTTCAAGATGGCAAATGTCTAAGATGTCAAATGACAAATGTCACAATGCTAAATGTCAAAAATGAAAAATGTCACCATGAAAAATGTCAAAAATAACAAATTTCAAGATGGCAAATGTCAAAGATGTCAAATGACAAATGTCACAATGCTAAATGTCAAAAATGACAAATTTTAAAATGGCAAATGTCAAAGATGTCAAATAACAAATGTCACAATGCTAAATGTCAAAAATGAAAAGTGTCACCATGAAAAATGTCAAAAATGACAAATTTCAAGATGGCAAATGTCAAAGATGTCAAATGACAAATGTCACAATGCTAAATGTCAAAAATGAAAAGTGTCACCATGAAAAATGTCACAAATGACAAATTTCAAGATGGCAAATGTCAAAGATGTCAAATGACAAATGTCACAATGCTAAATGTCAAAAATGAAAAGTGTCAAAAATGACAAATTTCAAGATGGCAAATGTCTAAGATGTCAAATGACAAATGTCACAATGCTAAATGTCAAAAATGAAAAATGTCACCATGAAAAATGTCAAAAATAACAAATTTCAAGATGGCAAATATCAAAGATGTCAAATGACAAATGTCACAATGCTAAATGTCAAAAATGACAAATTTCAAGATGGCAAATGTCAAAGATGTCAAATGACAAATGTCACAATGCTAAATGTCAAAAATGAAAAGTGTCACCATGAAAAATGTCAAAAATGACAAATTTCAAGATGGCAAATGTCAAAGATGTCAAATGACAAATGTCACAATGCTAAATGTCAAAAATGAAAAGTGTCAAAAATGACAAATTTCAAGATGGCAAATGTCTAAGATGTCAAATGACAAATGTCACAATGCTAAATGTCAAAAATGAAAAGTGTTACCATGAAAAATGTCAAAAATGACAAATTTCAAGATGGCAAATGTCAAAGATGTCAAATGACAAATGTCATAATGCTAAATGTCAAAAATAAAAAGTGTCACCATAAAAAATGTCAAAAATGACAAATTTCAAGATGGCAAATGTCAAAGAAGTCAAATGACAAATGTCACAATGCTAAATGTCAAAAATGAAAAGTGTCACCCTGAAAAATGTCAAAAATGACAAATTTCAAGATGGCAAATTTCTAAACTGACAAATGTCACAATGCTAAATGTCAAAAATGATAAGTGTTACCATGAAAAATGTCAAAAATGACAAATTTCAAGATTGCAAATGTCCAAGATGTCAAATGACAAATGTCACAATGCTAAAAGTCAAAAATAAAAAGTGTCACCATGAAAAATGTCAAAAATGACAAATTTCAAGATAGCAAATGTCAAAGATGTCAAATGACAAATGTCACAATGCTAAATGTCAAAAATGAAAAGTGTCAAAAATGACAAATTTCAAGATGGCAAATGTCAAAGATGTCAAATGACAAATGTCACAATGCTAAATGTCAAAAATGAAAAGTGTCACCATGAAAAATGTCAAAAATGACAAATTTCAAGATGGCAAATGTCAAAACTGACAAATGTCACAATGCTAAATGTCAAAAATGAAAAGTGTCACCATGAAAAATGTCAAAAATAACAAATTTCAAGATGGCAAATGTCAAAGATGTCAAATGACAAATGTCACAATGCTTAATGTCAAAAATAAAAAGTGTCACCATGAAAAATGTCAAAAATGACAAATTTCAAGATGGCAAATATCAAAGATGTCAAATGACAAATGTCACAATGCTAAATGTCAAAAATTACAAATTTCAAGATGGCAAATGTCAAAGATGTCAAATGACAAATGTCACAATGCTAAATGTCAAAAATAAAAAGTGTCACCATGAAAAATGTCAAAAATGACAAATTTCAAGATGGCAAATGTCAAAACTGACAAATGTAACAATGCTAAATGTCAAAAATGAAAAGTGTCACCATGAAAAACGTCAAAAATAACACATTTCAAGATGGAAAATGTCAAAGATGTCAAATGACAAATGTCACAATGCTAAATGTCAAAAATGAAAAATGTCACCATGAAAAATATCAAAAATGACAAATTTCAAGATGGCAAATATCAAAGATGTCAAATGACAAATATAACAATGCTAAATGTCAAAAATGACAAATTTCAAGATGGCAAATGTCAAAGATGTCAAATGACAAATGTCACAATGCTAAATGTCAAAAATGATAAGTGTCATTATGAAAAATGTCAAAAATAACAAATTTCAAGATGGCAAATGTCAAAGATGTCAAATGACAAATGTCACAATGCTAAATCTCAAAAATGTCAAAGATGTCAAATGACAAATGTCAAAAATGAAAAGTGTCACTATGAAAAATGTCAAAAATGACAAATTTCAAGATGGCAAATGTCAAAGATGTCAAATGACAAATGTCACAATGCTAAATGTCAAAAATGAAAAGTGTCACCATGAAAAATGTCAAAAATGACAAATTTCAAGATGGCAAATGTCAAAGATGTCAAATGACAAATGTCACAATGCTAAATGTCAAAAATGAAAAGTGTCACCATGAAAAATGTCAAAAATGACAAATTTCAAGATGGCAAATGTAAAACTGACAAATGTCACAATGCTAAATGTCAAAAATGATAAGTGTCACCATGAAAAATGTCAAAAATGACAAATTTCAAGATGGCAAATGTCCAAGATGACAAATGACAAATGTCACAATGCTAAATGTCAAAAATGACAAATTTCAAGATGGCAAATGTCAAAACTGACAAATGTCACAATGCTAAATGTCAAAAATGATAAGTGTCACCATGAAAAATGTCAAAAATGACAAATTTCAAGATGGCAAATGTCCAAGATGTCAAATGACAAATGTCACAATGCTAAATGTCAAAAATGACAAATTTCAAGATGGCAAATGTCAAAGATGTCCAATGACAAATGTCACAATGCTAAATGTCAAAAATGAAAAGTGTCACCATGAAAAATGTCAAAAATGACAAATTTCAAGATGGCAAATGTCAAAGATGTCAAATGACAAATGTCACAATGCTAAATGTCAAAAATGAAAAGTGTCACCATAAAAAATGTCAAAAATGACAAATTTCAAGATGGCAAATGTCAAAGATGTCAAATGACAAATGTCACAATGCTAAATGTCAAAAATAAAAAGTGTCACCATGAAAAATGTCAAAAATGACAAATTTCAAGATGGCAAATGTCAAAACTGACAAATGTCACAATGCTAAATGTCAAAAATGAAAAGTGTCACCATGAAAAATGTCAAAAATGACAAATTTCAAGATGGCAAATGTCAAAGATGTCAAATGACAAATGTCACAATGCTAAATGTCAAAAATGAAAAGTGTCAAAAATGACAAATTTCAAGATGGCAAATGTCTAAGATGTCAAATGACAAATGTCACAATGCTAAATGTCAAAAATGAAAAGTGTCACCATGAAAAATGTCAAAAATGACAAATTTCAAGATGGCAAATGTCAAAAATGACAAATGTCACAATGCTAAATGTCAAAAATGAAAATGGTCACCATGAAAAATGTCAAAAATGACAAATTTCAAGATGGCAAATGTCAAAGATGTCAAATGACAAATGTCACAATGCTAAATGTCAAAAATGAAAAGTGTCAAAAATGACAAATTTCAAGATGGCAAATGTCTAAGATGTCAAATGACAAATGTCACAATGCTAAATGTCAAAAATGAAAAGTGTCACCATGAAAAATGTCAAAAATGACAAATTTCAAGATGGCAAATGTCAAAGATGTCAAATGACAAATGTCACAATGCTAAATGTCAAAAATTAAAATTGTCACCATGAAAAATGTCAAAAATGACAAATTTCAAAATAGCAAATGTCAAAGATGTCAAATGACAAATGTCACAATGCTAAATGTCAAAAATGAAAAGTGTCACCATGAAAAATGTCAAAAATGACAAATTTCAAGATGGCAAATGTCAAAGATGTCAAATGACAAATGTCACAATGCTAAATGTCA
This sequence comes from Altica lythri, assembly GCA_964028335.1. Taxonomy (NCBI): domain Eukaryota; kingdom Metazoa; phylum Arthropoda; class Insecta; order Coleoptera; family Chrysomelidae; genus Altica; species Altica lythri. Next base: position 6,023,021 of record OZ034800.1, on the reverse strand, counting down.
AAAATGAAAAGTGTCAAAAATGACAAATTTCAAGATGGCAAATGTCTAAGATGTCAAATGACAAATGTCACAATGCTAAATGTCAAAAATGAAAAGTGTCACAATGCTAAATGTCAAAAATGACAAATTTCAAGATGGCAAATGTCAAAACTGACAAATGTCACAATGCTAAATGTCAAAAATAAAAAGTGTCACCATGAAAAATGTCAAAAATAACAAATTTCAAGATGGCAAATGTCAAAGATGTCAAATGACAAATGTCACAATGCTAAATGTCAAAAATGACAAATTTCAAGATGGCAAATGTCAAAGATGTCAAATGACAAATGTCACAATGCTAAATGTCAAAAATGAAAAGTGTCACCATGAAAAATGTCAAAAATGACAAATTTCAAGATGGCAAATGTCAAAGATGTCAAATGACAAATGTCACAATGCTAAATGTCAAAAATAAAAGGTGTCACCATGAAAAATGTCAAAAATGACAAATTTCAAGATGGCAAATGTCAAAACTGACAAATGTCACAATGCTAAATGTCAAAAATGAAAAGTGTCACCATGAAAAATGTCAAAAATGACAAATTTCAAGATGGCAAATGTCAAAGATGTCAAATGACAAATGTCACAATGCTAAATGTCAAAAATGAAAAGTGTCAAAAATGACAAATTTCAAGATGGCAAATGTCTAAGATGTCAAATGACAAATGTCACAATGCTAAATGTCAAAAATGAAAAGTGTCACCATGAAAAATGTCAAAAATGACAAATTTCATGATGGCAAATGTCAAAGATGTCAAATGACAAATGTCACAATGCTAAAGGTCAAAAATGAAAATTGTCACCATGAAAAATGTCAAAAATGACAAATTTCAAAATAGCAAATGTCAAAGATATCAAATGACAAATGTCACAATGCTAAATGTCAAAAATGAAAAGTGTCACCATGAAAAATGTCAAAAATGACAAATTTCAAGATGGAAAATGTCAAAGATGTCAAATGACAAATGTCAAAAATGAAAAGTGTCAAAAATGACAAATTTCAAGATGGCAAATGTCTAAGATGTCAAATGACAAATGTCACAATGCTAAAAGTCAAAAATAAAAAGTGTCACCATGAAAAATGTCAGAAATGACAAATTTCAAGATGGCAAATGTCAAAGATGTCAAATGACAAATGTCACAATGCTAAATGTCAAAAATGAAAAGTGTCAAAAATGACAAATTTCAAGATGGCAAATGTCAAAGATGTCAAATGACAAATGTCACAATGCTAAATGTCAAAAATGAAAAGTGTCACCATGAAAAATGTCAAAAATGACAAATTTCAAGATGGCAAATGTCAAAACTGACAAATGTCACAATGCTAAATGTCAAAAATGAAAAGTGTCACCATGAAAAATGTCAAAAATAACAAATTTCAAGATGGCAAATGTCAAAGATGTCAAATGACAAATGTCACAATGCTAAATGTCAAAAATGACAAATTTCAAGATGGCAAATGTCAAAGATGTCAAATGACAAATGTCACAATGCTTAATGTCAAAAATAAAAAGTGTCACCATGAAAAATGTCAAAAATGACAAATTTCAAGATGGCAAATATCAAAGATGTCAAATGACAAATGTCACAATGCTAAATGTCAAAAATGACAAATTTCAAGATGGCAAATGTCAAAGATGTCAAATGACAAATGTCACAATGCTAAATGTCAAAAATAAAAAGTGTCACCATGAAAAATGTCAAAAATGACAAATTTCAAGATGGAAAATGTCAAAACTGACAAATGTAACAATGCTAAATGTCAAAAATGAAAAGTGTCACCATGAAAAACGTCAAAAATAACACATTTCAAGATGGAAAATGTCAAAGATGTCAAATGACAAATGTCACAATGCTAAATGTCAAAAATGAAAAGTGTCACCATGAAAAATGTCAAAAATGACAAATTTCAAGATGGCAAATATCAAAGATGTCAAATGACAAATGTCACAATGCTAAATGTCAAAAATGACAAATTTCAAGATGGCAAATGTCAAAGATGTCAAATGACAAATGTCACAATGCTAAATGTCAAAAATGATAAGTGTCACCATGAAAAATGTCAAAAATAACAAATTTCAAGATGGCAAATGTCAAAGATGTCAAATGACAAATGTCACAATGCTAAATCTCAAAAATGTCAAAGATGTCAAATGACAAATGTCACAATGCTAAATGTCAAAAATGAAAAGTGTCACCATGAAAAATGTCAAAAATGACAAATTTCAAGATGGCAAATGTCAAAGATGTCAAATGACAAATGTCACAATGCTAAATGTCAAAAATGAAAAGTGTCACCATGAAAAATGTCAAAAATGACAAATTTCAAGATGGCAAATGTCAAAGATGTCAAATGACAAATGTCACAATGCTAAATGTCAAAAATGAAAAATGTCACCATAAAAAATGTCAAAAATGACAAATTTCAAGATGGCAAATGTCAAAACTGACAAATGTCACAATGCTAAATGTCAAACATGATAAGTGTCACCATGAAAAATGTCAAAAATGACAAATTTCAAGATGGCTAAATGTCAAAAATGATAAGTGTCACCATGAAAAATGTCAAAAATGACAAATTTCAAGATGGCAAATGTCCAAGATGTCAAATGACAAATGTCACAATGCTAAATGTCAAAAATGACAAATTTCAAGATGGCAAATGTCTAAGATGTCAAATGACAAATGTCACAATGCTAAATGTCAAAAATGAAAAGTGTCACAATGCTAAATGTCAAAAATGACAAATTTCAAGATGGCAAATGTCAAAACTGACAAATGTCACAATGCTAAATGTCAAAAATAAAAAGTGTCACCATGAAAAATGTCAAAAATAACAAATTTCAAGATGGCAAATGTCAAAGATGTCAAATGACAAATGTCACAATGCTAAATGTCAAAAATGACAAATTTCAAGATGGCAAATGTCAAAGATGTCAAATGACAAATGTCACAATGCTAAATGTCAAAAATGAAAAGTGTCACCATAAAAAATGTCAAAAATGACAAATTTCAAGATGGCAAATGTCAAAGATGTCAAATGACAAATGTCACAATGCTAAATGTCAAAAATAAAAGGTGTCACCATGAAAAATGTCAAAAATGACAAATTTCAAGATGGCAACTGTCAAAACTGACAAATGTCACAATGCTAAATGTCAAAAATGAAAAGTGTCACCATGAAAAATGTCAAAAATGACAAATTTCAAGATGGCAAATGTCAAAGATGTCAAATGACAAATGTCACAATGCTAAATGTCAAAAATGAAAAGTGTCAAAAATGACAAATTTTAAGATGGCAAATGTCTAAGATGTCAAATGACAAATGTCACAATGCTAAATGTCAAAAATGAAAAGTGTCACCCTGAAAAATGTCAAAAATGACAAATTTCAAGATGGCAAATTTCTAAACTGACAAATGTCACAATGCTAAATGTCAAAAATGATAAGTGTTACCATGAAAAATGTCAAAAATGACAAATTTCAAGATTGCAAATGTCCAAGATGTCAAATGACAAATGTCACAATGCTAAAAGTCAAAAATAAAAAGTGTCACCATGAAAAATGTCAAAAATGACAAATTTCAAGATGGCAAATGTCAAAGATGTCAAATGACAAATGTCACAATGCTAAATGTCAAAAATGAAAAGTGTCAAAAATGACAAATTTCAAGATGGCAAATGTCAAAGATGTCAAATGACAAATGTCACAATGCTAAATGTCAAAAATGAAAAGTGTCACCATGAAAAATGCCAAAAATGACAAATTTCAAGATGGCAAATGTCAAAACTGACAAATGTCACAATGCTAAATGTCAAAAATGAAAAGTGTCACCATGAAAAATGTCAAAAATAACAAATTTCAAGATGGCAAATGTCAAAGATGTCAAATGACAAATGTAACAATGCTAAATGTCAAAAATGAAAAGTGTCACCATGAAAAACGTCAAAAATAACACATTTCAAGATGGAAAATGTCAAAGATGTCAAATGACAAATGTCACAATGCTAAATGTCAAAAATGAAAAGTGTCACCATGAAAAATGTCAAAAATGACAAATTTCAAGATGGCAAATATCAAAGATGTCAAATGACAAATGTCACAATGCTAAATGTCAAAAATGACAAATTTCAAGATGGCAAATGTCAAAGATGTCAAATGACAAATGTCACAATGCTAAATGTCAAAAATGATAAGTGTCACCATGAAAAATGTCAAAAATAACAAATTTCAAGATGGCAAATGTCAAAGATGTCAAATGACAAATGTCACAATGCTAAATCTCAAAAATGTCAAAGATGTCAAATGACAAATGTCACAATGCTAAATGTCAAAAATGAAAAGTGTCAACATGAAAAATGTCAAAAATGACAAATTTCAAGATGGCAAATGTCAAAGATGTCAAATGACAAATGTCACAATGCTAAATGTCAAAAATGAAAAGTGTCACCATGAAAAATGTCAAAAATGACAAATTTCAAGATGGCAAATGTCAAAGATGTCAAATGACAAATGTCACAATGCTAAATGTCAAAAATGAAAAATGTCACCATAAAAAATGTCAAAAATGACAAATTTCAAGATGGCAAATGTCAAAACTGACAAATGTCACAATGCTAAATGTCAAACATGATAAGTGTCACCATGAAAAATGTCAAAAATGACAAATTTCAAGATGGCTAAATGTCAAAAATGATAAGTGTCACCATGAAAAATGTCAAAAATGACAAATTTCAAGATGGCAAATGTCCAAGATGTCAAATGACAAATGTCACAATGCTAAATGTCAAAAATGACAAATTTCAAGATGGCAAATGTCTAAGATGTCAAATGACAAATGTCACAATGCTAAATGTCAAAAATGAAAAGTGTCACAATGCTAAATGTCAAAAATGACAAATTTCAAGATGGCAAATGTCAAAACTGACAAATGTCACAATGCTAAATGTCAAAAATAAAAAGTGTCACCATGAAAAATGTCAAAAATAACAAATTTCAAGATGGCAAATGTCAAAGATGTCAAATGACAAATGTCACAATGCTAAATGTCAAAAATGACAAATTTCAAGATGGCAAATGTCAAAGATGTCAAATGACAAATGTCACAATGCTAAATGTCAAAAATGAAAAGTGTCACCATAAAAAATGTCAAAAATGACAAATTTCAAGATGGCAAATGTCAAAGATGTCAAATGACAAATGTCACAATGCTAAATGTCAAAAATAAAAGGTGTCACCATGAAAAATGTCAAAAATGACAAATTTCAAGATGGCAACTGTCAAAACTGACAAATGTCACAATGCTAAATGTCAAAAATGAAAAGTGTCACCATGAAAAATGTCAAAAATGACAAATTTCAAGATGGCAAATGTCAAAGATGTCAAATGACAAATGTCACAATGCTAAATGTCAAAAATGAAAAGTGTCAAAAATGACAAATTTTAAGATGGCAAATGTCTAAGATGTCAAATGACAAATGTCACAATGCTAAATGTCAAAAATGAAAAGTGTCACCCTGAAAAATGTCAAAAATGACAAATTTCAAGATGGCAAATTTCTAAACTGACAAATGTCACAATGCTAAATGTCAAAAATGATAAGTGTTACCATGAAAAATGTCAAAAATGACAAATTTCAAGATTGCAAATGTCCAAGATGTCAAATGACAAATGTCACAATGCTAAAAGTCAAAAATAAAAAGTGTCACCATGAAAAATGTCAAAAATGACAAATTTCAAGATGGCAAATGTCAAAGATGTCAAATGACAAATGTCACAATGCTAAATGTCAAAAATGAAAAGTGTCAAAAATGACAAATTTCAAGATGGCAAATGTCAAAGATGTCAAATGACAAATGTCACAATGCTAAATGTCAAAAATGAAAAGTGTCACCATGAAAAATGCCAAAAATGACAAATTTCAAGATGGCAAATGTCAAAACTGACAAATGTCACAATGCTAAATGTCAAAAATGAAAAGTGTCACCATGAAAAATGTCAAAAATAACAAATTTCAAGATGGCAAATGTCAAAGATGTCAAATGACAAATGTCACAATGCTTAATGTCAAAAATAAAAAGTGTCACCATGAAAAATGTCAAAAATGACAAATTTCAAGATGGCAAATATCAAAGATGTCAAATGACAAATGTCACAATGCTAAACGTCAAAAATAACACATTTCAAGATGGAAAATGTCAAAGATGTCAAATGACAAATGTCACAATGCTAAATGTCAAAAATGAAAAATGTCACCATGAAAAATGTCAAAAATGACAAATTTCAAGATGGCAAATATCAAAGATGTCAAATGACAAATGTAACAATGCTAAATGTCAAAAATGACAAATTTCAAGATGGCAAATGTCAAAGATGTCAAATGACAAATGTCACAATGCTAAATGTCAAAAATGATAAGTGTCATTATGAAAAATGTCAAAAATAACAAATTTCAAGATGGCAAATGTCAAAGATGTCAAATGTCAAAGATGTCAAATGACAAATGTCACAATGCTAAATCTCAAAAATGTCAAAGATGTCAAATGACAAATGTCAAAAATGAAAAGTGTCACCATGAAAAATGTCAAAAATGACAAATTTCAAGATGGCAAATGTCAAAGATGTCAAATGACAAATGTCACAATGCTAAATGTCAAAAATGAAAAGTGTCACCATGAAAAATGTCAAAAATGACAAATTTCAAGATGGCAAATGTCAAAGATGTCAAATGACAAATGTCACAATGCTAAATGTCAAAAATGAAAAGTGTCACCATGAAAAATGTCAAAAATGACAAATTTCAAGATGGCAAATGTAAAACTGACAAATGTCACAATGCTAAATGTCAAAAATGATAAGTGTCACCATGAAAAATGTCAAAAATGACAAATTTCAAGATGGCAAATGTCCAAGATGACAAATGACAAATGTCACAATGCTAAATGTCAAAAATGACAAATTTCAAGATAGCAAATGTCAAAACTAACAAATGTCACAATGCTAAATGTCAAAAATGATAAGTGTCACCATGAAAAATGTCAAAAATGACAAATTTCAAGATGGCAAATGTCCAAGATGTCAAATGACAAATGTCACAATGCTAAATGTCAAAAATGACAAATTTCAAGATGGCAAATGTCAAAGATGTCCAATGACAAATGTCACAATGCTAAATGTCAAAAATGAAAAGTGTCACCATGAAAAATGTCAAAAATGACAAATTTCAAGATGGCAAATGTCAAAGATGTCAAATGACAAATGTCACAATGCTAAATGTCAAAAATGAAAAGTGTCACCATAAAAAATGTCAAAAATGACAAATTTCAAGATGGCAAATGTCAAAGATGTCAAATGACAAATGTCACAATGCTAAATGTCAAAAATAAAAAGTGTCACCATGAAAAATGTCAAAAATGACAAATTTCAAGATGGCAAATGTCAAAACTGACAAATGTCACAATGCTAAATGTCAAAAATGAAAAGTGTCACCATGAAAAATGTCAAAAATGACAAATTTCAAGATGGCAAATGTCAAAGATGTCAAATGACAAATGTCACAATGCTAAATGTCAAAAATGAAAAGTGTCAAAAATGACAAATTTCAAGATGGCAAATGTCTAAGATGTCAAATGACAAATGTCACAATGCTAAATGTCAAAAATGAAAAGTGTCACCATGAAAAATGTCAAAAATGACAAATTTCAAGATGGCAAATGTCAAAAATGACAAATGTCACAATGCTAAATGTCAAAAATGAAAATGGTCACCATGAAAAATGTCAAAAATGACAAATTTCAAGATGGCAAATGTCAAAGATGTCAAATGACAAATGTCACAATGCTAAATGTCAAAAATGACAAATTTCAAGATGGCAAATGTCTAAGATGTCAAATGACAAATGTCACAATGCTAAATGTCAAAAATGAAAAGTGTCACCATGAAAAATGTCAAAAATGACAAATTTCAAGATGGCAAATGTCAAAGATGTCAAATGACAAATGTCACAATGCTAAATGTCAAAAATGAAAATTGTCACCATGAAAAATGTCAAAAATGACAAATTTCAAAATAGCAAATGTCAAAGATGTCAAATGACAAATGTCACAATGCTAAATGTCAAAAATGAAAAGTGTCACCATGAAAAATGTCAAAAATGACAAATTTCAAGATGGCAAATGTCAAAGATGTCAAATGACAAATGTCACAATGCTAAATGTCAAAAATGAAAAGTGTCAAAAATGACAAATTTCAAGATGGCAAATGTCTAAGATGTCAAATGACAAATGTCACAATGCTAAATGTCAAAAATGAAAAGTGTCACAATGCTAAATGTCAAAAATGACAAATTTCAAGATGGCAAATGTCAAAACTGACAAATGTCACAATGCTAAATGTCAAAAATAAAAAGTGTCACCATGAAAAATGTCAAAAATAACAAATTTCAAGATGGCAAATGTCAAAGATGTCAAATGACAAATGTCACAATGCTAAATGTCAAAAATGACAAATTTCAAGATGGCAAATGTCAAAGATGTCAAATGACAAATGTCACAATGCTAAATGTCAAAAATGAAAAGTGTCACCATGAAAAATGTCAAAAATGACAAATTTCAAGATGGCAAATGTCAAAGATGTCAAATGACAAATGTCACAATGCTAAATGTCAAAAATAAAAGGTGTCACCATGAAAAATGTCAAAAATGACAAATTTCAAGATGGCAAATGTCAAAACTGACAAATGTCACAATGCTAAATGTCAAAAATGAAAAGTGTCACCATGAAAAATGTCAAAAATGACAAATTTCAAGATGGCAAATGTCAAAGATGTCAAATGACAAATGTCACAATGCTAAATGTCAAAAATGAAAAGTGTCAAAAATGACAAATTTCAAGATGGCAAATGTCTAAGATGTCAAATGACAAATGTCACAATGCTAAATGTCAAAAATGAAAAGTGTCACCATGAAAAATGTCAAAAATGACAAATTTCATGATGGCAAATGTCAAAGATGACAAATGTCACAATGCTAAATGTCAAAAATGAAAATTGTCACCATGAAAAATGTCAAAAATGACAAATTTCAAAATAGCAAATGTCAAAGATATCAAATGACAAATGTCACAATGCTAAATGTCAAAAATGAAAAGTGTCACCATGAAAAATGTCAAAAATGACAAATTTCAAGATGGAAAATGTCAAAGATGTCAAATGACAAATGTCAAAAATGAAAAGTGTCAAAAATGACAAATTTCAAGATGGCAAATGTCTAAGATGTCAAATGACAAATGTCACAATGCTAAAAGTCAAAAATAAAAAGTGTCACCATGAAAAATGTCAAAAATGACAAATTTCAAGATGGCAAATGTCAAAGATGTCAAATGACAAATGTCACAATGCTAAATGTCAAAAATGAAAAGTGTCAAAAATGACAAATTTCAAGATGGCAAATGTCAAAGATGTCAAATGACAAATGTCACAATGCTAAATGTCAAAAATGAAAAGTGTCACCATGAAACATGTCAAAAATGACAAATTTCAAGATGGCAAATGTCAAAACTGACAAATGTCACAATGCTAAATGTCAAAAATGAAAAGTGTCACCATGAAAAATGTCAAAAATAACAAATTTCAAGATGGCAAATGTCAAAGATGTCAAATGACAAATGTCACAATGCTAAATGTCAAAAATGACAAATTTCAAGATGGCAAATGTCAAAGATGTCAAATGACAAATGTCACAATGCTTAATGTCAAAAATAAAAAGTGTCACCATGAAAAATGTCAAAAATGACAAATTTCAAGATGGCAAATATCAAAGATGTCAAATGACAAATGTCACAATGCTAAATGTCAAAAATGACAAATTTCAAGATGGCAAATGTCAAAGATGTCAAATGACAAATGTCACAATGCTAAATGTCAAAAATAAAAAGTGTCACCATGAAAAATGTCAAAAATGACAAATTTCAAGATGGCAAATGTCAAAACTGACAAATGTAACAATGCTAAATGTCAAAAATGAAAAGTGTCACCATGAAAAACGTCAAAAATAACACATTTCAAGATGGAAAATGTCAAAGATGTCAAATGACAAATGTCACAATGCTAAATGTCAAAAATGAAAAGTGTCACCATGAAAAATGTCAAAAATGACAAATTTCAAGATGGCAAATATCAAAGATGTCAAATGACAAATGTCACAATGCTAAATGTCAAAAATGACAAATTTCAAGATGGCAAATGTCAAAGATGTCAAATGACAAATGTCACAATGCTAAATGTCAAAAATGATAAGTGTCACCATGAAAAATGTCAAAAATAACAAATTTCAAGATGGCAAATGTCAAAGATGTCAAATGACAAATGTCACAATGCTAAATCTCAAAAATGTCAAAGATGTCAAATGACAAATGTCACAATGCTAAATGTCAAAAATGAAAAGTGTCACCATGAAAAATGTCAAAAATGACAAATTTCAAGATGGCAAATGTCAAAGATGTCAAATGACAAATGTCACAATGCTAAATGTCAAAAATGAAAAGTGTCACCATGAAAAATGTCAAAAATGACAAATTTCAAGATGGCAAATGTCAAAGATGTCAAATGACAAATGTCACAATGCTAAATGTCAAAAATGAAAAATGTCACCATAAAAAATGTCAAAAATGACAAATTTCAAGATGGCAAATGTCAAAACTGACAAATGTCACAATGCTAAATGTCAAACATGATAAGTGTCACCATAAAAAATGTCAAAAATGACAAATTTCAAGATGGCTAAATGTCAAAAATGATAAGTGTCACCATGAAAAATGTCAAAAATGACAAATTTCAAGATGGCAAATGTCCAAGATGTCAAATGACAAATGTCACAATGCTAAATGTCAAAAATGACAAATTTCAAGATGGCAAATGTCTAAGATGTCAAATGACAAATGTCACAATGCTAAATGTCAAAAATGAAAAGTGTCACCATGAAAAATGTCAAAAATGACAAATTTCAAGATGGCAAATGTCAAAGATGTCAAATGACAAATGTCACAATGCTAAATGTCAAAAATGAAAAGTGTCAAAAATGACAAATTTTAAGATGGCAAATGTCTAGGATGTCAAATGACAAATGTCACAATGCTAAATGTCAAAAATGAAAAGTGTCACCATGAAAAATGTCAAAAATGACAAATTTCAAGATGGCAAATGTCAAAACTGACAAATGTCACAATGCTAAATGTCAAAAATGAAAAGTGGCAAAAATGACAAATTTCAAGATGGCAAATGTCAAAGATGTCAAATGACAAATGTCACAATGCTAAATTTCAAAAATGAAAAGTGTCACCCTGAAAAATGTCAAAAATGACAAATTTCAAGATGACAAAGGTCAAAACTGACAAATGTCACAATGCCAAATGTCAAAAATGAAAAGTGTCACCATGAAAAATGTCAAAAATAACAAATTTCAAGATGGCAAATGTCAAAGATGTTAAATGACAAATGTCACATTGCTAAATGTCAAAAATGAAAAGTGTCACCATGAAAAATGTAAAAAATGACAAATTTCAAGATGGCAAATGTCAAAGATGTCAAATGACAAATGTCACAATGCTAAATGTCAAAAATGATAAGTGTCACCATGAAAAATGTCAAAAATGACAAATTTCAAAATGGCAAATGTCAAAGATGTCAAATGACAAATGTCACAATGCTAAATGTCAAAAATGAAAAGTGTTACCATGAAAAATGTCAAAAATGACAAATTTCAAGATGGCAAATGTCAAAGATGTCAAATGACAAATGTCACAATGCTAAATGTCAAAAATCAAAAGTGTCACCATGAAAAATGTCAAAAATGACAAATTTCAAGATGGCAAATGTCAAAACTGACAAATGTCACAATGCTAAATGTCAAAAATGATAAGTGTCACCATGAAAAATGTCAAAAATGACAAATTTCAAGATGGCAAATGTCCAAGATGTCAAATGACAAATGTCACAATGCTAAATGTCAAAAATGACAAATTTCAAGATGGCAAATGTCAAAGATGTCAAATGACAAATGTCACAATGCTAAATGTCAAAAATGAAAAGTGTCATGATGAAAAATGTCAAAAATGACAAATTTCAAGATGGCAAATGTCAAAGATGTCAAATGACAAATGTCACAATGCTAAATGTCAAAAATGCAAAGTGTCACCATAAAAATTGTCAAAAATGACAAATTTTAAGATGGCAAATGTCAAAGATGTCAAATGACAAATGTCACAATGCTAAATGTCAAAAATGAAAAGTGTCACCATGAAAAATGTCAAAAATGACAAATTTCAAGATGGCAAATGTCAAAACTGACACATGTCACAATGCTAAATGTCAAAAATGAAAAGTGTCACCATAAAAAATGTCAAAAATGACGAATTTCAAGATGGCAAATGTCAAAGATGTCAAATGACAAATGTCACAATGCTAAATGTCAAAAATGAAAAGTGTCACCATGAAAAATGTCAAAAATGACAAATTTTAAGATGGCAAATGTCAAAGATGTCAAATGACAAATGTCACAATGCTAAATGTCAAAAATGAAAAGTGTCACCATGAAAAATGTCAAAAATGACAAATTTCAAAATGGCAAATGACAAAGATGTCAAATGACAAATGTCACAATGCTAAATGTCAAAAATGAAAAGTGTCACCATGAAAATTGTCAAAAATGACAAATTTCAAGATGGCAAATGTCAAAGATGTCAAATGACAAATGTCACAATGCTAAATGTCAAAAATGAAAAGTGTCAAAAATGACAAATTTCAAGATGGCAAATGTCTAAGATGTCAAATGACAAATGTCACAATGCTAAATGTCAAAAATGAAAAGTGTCACAATGCTAAATGTCAAAAATGACAAATTTCAAGATGGCAAATGTCAAAACTGACAAATATCACAATGCTAAATGTCAAAAATGAAAAGTGTCACAATGAAAAATGTCAAAAATAACAAATTTCAAGATGGCAAATGTCAAAGATGTCAAATGACAAATGTCACAATGCTAAATGTCAAAAATGACAAATTTCAAGATGGCAAATGTCAAAGATGTCAAATGACAAATGTCACAATGCTAAATGTCAAAAATAAAAGGTGTCACCATGAAAAATGTCAAAAATGACAAATTTCAAGATGGCAAATGTCAAAACTGACAAATGTCACAATGCTAAATGTCAAAAATGAAAAGTGTCACCATAAAAAATGTAAAAATGACAAATTTCAAGATGGCAAATGTCAAAGATGTCAAATGACAAATGTCACAATGCTAAATGTCAAAAATGAAAAGTGTCAAAAATGACAAATTTCAAGATGGCAAATGTCAAAGATGTCAAATGACAAATGTCACAATGCTAAATGTCAAAAATGACAAATTTCAAGATGGCAAATGTCTAAGATGTCAAATGACAAATGTCACAATGCTAAATGTCAAAAATGAAAAGTGTCACCATGAAAAATGTCAAAAATGACAAATTTCAAGATGGCAAATGTCAAAGATGTCAAATGACAAATGTCACAATGCTAAATGTCAAAAATGAAAATTGTCACCATGAAAAATGTCAAAAATGACAAATTTCAAAATAGCAAATGTCAAAGATGTCAAATGACAAATGTCACAATGCTAAATGTCAAAAATGAAAAGTGTCACCATGAAAAATGTCAAAAATGACAAATTTCAAGATGGCAAATGTCAAAGATGTCAAATGACAAATGTCACAATGCTAAATGTCAAAAATGAAAAGTGTCAAAAATGACAAATTTCAAGATGGCAAATGTCTAAGATGTCAAATGACAAATGTCACAATGCTAAATGTCAAAAATGAAAAGTGTCACAATGCTAAATGTCAAAAATGACAAATTTCAAGATGGCAAATGTCAAAACTGACAAATGTCACAATGCTAAATGTCAAAAATAAAAAGTGTCACCATGAAAAATGTCAAAAATAACAAATTTCAAGATGGCAAATGTCAAAGATGTCAAATGACAAATGTCACAATGCTAAATGTCAAAAATGACAAATTTCAAGATGGCAAATGTCAAAGATGTCAAATGACAAATGTCACAATGCTAAATGTCAAAAATGAAAAGTGTCACCATGAAAAATGTCAAAAATGACAAATTTCAAGATGGCAAATGTCAAAGATGTCAAATGACAAATGTCACAATGCTAAATGTCAAAAATAAAAGGTGTCACCATGAAAAATGTCAAAAATGACAAATTTCAAGATGGCAAATGTCAAAACTGACAAATGTCACAATGCTAAATGTCAAAAATGAAAAGTGTCACCATGAAAAATGTCAAAAATGACAAATTTCAAGATGGCAAATGTCAAAGATGTCAAATGACAAATGTCACAATGCTAAATGTCAAAAATGAAAAGTGTCAAAAATGACAAATTTCAAGATGGCAAATGTCTAAGATGTCAAATGACAAATGTCACAATGCTAAATGTCAAAAATGAAAAGTGTCACCATGAAAAATGTCAAAAATGACAAATTTCATGATGGCAAATGTCAAAGATGTCAAATGACAAATGTCACAATGCTAAATGTCAAAAATGAAAATTGTCACCATGAAAAATGTCAAAAATGACAAATTTCAAAATAGCAAATGTCAAAGATATCAAATGACAAATGTCACAATGCTAAATGTCAAAAATGAAAAGTGTCACCATGAAAAATGTCAAAAATGACAAATTTCAAGATGGAAAATGTCAAAGATGTCAAATGACAAATGTCAAAAATGAAAAGTGTCAAAAATGACAAATTTCAAGATGGCAAATGTCTAAGATGTCAAATGACAAATGTCACAATGCTAAAAGTCAAAAATAAAAAGTGTCACCATGAAAAATGTCAAAAATGACAAATTTCAAGATGGCAAATGTCAAAGATGTCAAATGACAAATGTCACAATGCTAAATGTCAAAAATGAAAAGTGTCAAAAATGACAAATTTCAAGATGGCAAATGTCAAAGATGTCAAATGACAAATGTCACAATGCTAAATGTCAAAAATGAAAAGTGTCACCATGAAACATGTCAAAAATGACAAATTTCAAGATGGCAAATGTCAAAACTGACAAATGTCACAATGCTAAAGGTCAAAAATGAAAAGTGTCACCATGAAAAATGTCAAAAATAACAAATTTCAAGATGGCAAATGTCAAAGATGTCAAATGACAAATGTCACAATGCTAAATGTCAAAAATGACAAATTTCAAGATGGCAAATGTCAAAGATGTCAAATGACAAATGTCACAATGCTTAATGTCAAAAATAAAAAGTGTCACCATGAAAAATGTCAAAAATGACAAATTTCAAGATGGCAAATATCAAAGATGTCAAATGACAAATGTCACAATGCTAAATGTCAAAAATGACAAATTTCAAGATGGCAAATGTCAAAGATGTCAAATGACAAATGTCACAATGCTAAATGTCAAAAATAAAAAGTGTCACCATGAAAAATGTCAAAAATGACAAATTTCAAGATGGCAAATGTCAAAACTGACAAATGTAACAATGCTAAATGTCAAAAATGAAAAGTGTCACCATGAAAAACGTCAAAAATAACACATTTCAAGATGGAAAATGTCAAAGATGTCAAATGACAAATGTCACAATGCTAAATGTCAAAAATGAAAAGTGTCACCATGAAAAATGTCAAAAATGACAAATTTCAAGATGGCAAATATCAAAGATGTCAAATGACAAATGTCACAATGCTAAATGTCAAAAATGACAAATTTCAAGATGGCAAATGTCAAAGATGTCAAATGACAAATGTCACAATGCTAAATGTCAAAAATGATAAGTGTCACCATGAAAAATGTCAAAAATAACAAATTTCAAGATGGCAAATGTCAAAGATGTCAAATGACAAATGTCACAATGCTAAATCTCAAAAATGTCAAAGATGTCAAATGACAAATGTCACAATGCTAAATGTCAAAAATGAAAAGTGTCACCATGAAAAATGTCAAAAATGACAAATTTCAAGATGGCAAATGTCAAAGATGTCAAATGACAAATGTCACAATGCTAAATGTCAAAAATGAAAAGTGTCACCATGAAAAATGTCAAAAATGACAAATTTCAAGATGGCAAATGTCAAAGATGTCAAATGACAAATGTCACAATGCTAAATGTCAAAAATGAAAAATGTCACCATAAAAAATGTCAAAAATGACAAATTTCAAGATGGCAAATGTCAAAACTGACAAATGTCACAATGCTAAATGTCAAACATGATAAGTGTCACCATGAAAAATGTCAAAAATGACAAATTTCAAGATGGCTAAATGTCAAAAATGATAAGTGTCACCATGAAAAATGTCAAAAATGACAAATTTCAAGATGGCAAATGTCCAAGATGTCAAATGACAAATGTCACAATGCTAAATGTCAAAAATGACAAATTTCAAGATGGCAAATGTCTAAGATGTCAAATGACAAATGTCACAATGCTAAATGTCAAAAATGAAAAGTGTCACAATGCTAAATGTCAAAAATGACAAATTTCAAGATGGCAAATGTCAAAACTGACAAATGTCACAATGCTAAATGTCAAAAATAAAAAGTGTCACCATGAAAAATGTCAAAAATAACAAATTTCAAGATGGCAAATGTCAAAGATGTCAAATGACAAATGTCACAATGCTAAATGTCAAAAATGACAAATTTCAAGATGGCAAATGTCAAAGATGTCAAATGACAAATGTCACAATGCTAAATGTCAAAAATGAAAAGTGTCACCATAAAAAATGTCAAAAATGACAAATTTCAAGATGGCAAATGTCAAAGATGTCAAATGACAAATGTCACAATGCTAAATGTCAAAAATAAAAGGTGTCACCATGAAAAATGTCAAAAATGACAAATTTCAAGATGGCAAATGTCAAAACTGACAAATGTGACAATGCTAAATGTCAAAAATGAAAAGTGTCACCATGAAAAATGTCAAAAATGACAAATTTCAAGATGGCAAATGTCAAAGATGTCAAATGACAAATGTCACAATGCTAAATGTCAAAAATGAAAAGTGTCAAAAATGACAAATTTTAAGATGGCAAATGTCTAAGATGTCAAATGACAAATGTCACAATGCTAAATGTCAAAAATGAAAAGTGTCACCATGAAAAATGTCAAAAATGACAAATTTCAAGATGGCAAATGTCAAAACTGACAAATGTCACAATGCTAAATGTCAAAAATGAAAAGTGGCAAAAATGACAAATTTCAAGATGGCAAATGTCAAAGATGTCAAATGACAAATGTCACAATGCTAAATTTCAAAAATGAAAAGTGTCACCCTGAAAAATGTCAAAAATGACAAATTTCAAGATGACAAAGGTCAAAACTGACAAATGTCACAATGCCAAATGTCAAAAATGAAAAGTGTCACCATGAAAAATGTCAAAAATAACAAATTTCAAGATGGCAAATGTCAAAGATGTTAAATGACAAATGTCACATTGCTAAATGTCAAAAATGAAAAGTGTCACCATGAAAAATGTCAAAAATGACAAATTTCAAGATGGCAAATGTCAAAGATGTCAAATGACAAATGTCACAATGCTAAATGTCAAAAATGATAAGTGTCACCATGAAAAATGTCAAAAATGACAAATTTCAAAATGGCAAATGTCAAAGATGTCAAATGACAAATGTCACAATGCTAAATGTCAAAAATGAAAAGTGTTACCATGAAAAATGTCAAAAATGACAAATTTCAAGATGGCAAATGTCAAAGATGTCAAATGACAAATGTCACAATGCTAAATGTCAAAAATCAAAAGTGTCACCATGAAAAATGTCAAAAATGACAAATTTCAAGATGGCAAATGTCAAAACTGACAAATGTCACAATGCTAAATGTCAAAAATGATAAGTGTCACCATGAAAAATGTCAAAAATGACAAATTTCAAGATGGCAAATGTCCAAGATGTCAAATGACAAATGTCACAATGCTAAATGTCAAAAATGACAAATTTCAAGATGGCAAATGTCAAAGATGTCAAATGACAAATGTCACAATGCTAAATGTCAAAAATGAAAAGTGTCATGATGAAAAATGTCAAAAATGACAAATTTCAAGATGGCAAATGTCAAAGATGTCAAATGACAAATGTCACAATGCTAAATGTCAAAAATGCAAAGTGTCACCATAAAAATTGTCAAAAATGACAAATTTTAAGATGGCAAATGTCAAAGATGTCAAATGACAAATGTCACAATGCTAAATGTCAAAAATGAAAAGTGTCACCATGAAAAATGTCAAAAATGACAAATTTCAAGATGGCAAATGTCAAAACTGACACATGTCACAATGCTAAATGTCAAAAATGAAAAGTGTCACCATAAAAAATGTCAAAAATGACAAATTTCAAGATGGCAAATGTCAAAGATGTCAAATGACAAATGTCACAATGCTAAATGTCAAAAATGAAAAGTGTCACCATGAAAAATGTCAAAAATGACAAATTTTAAGATGGCAAATGTCAAAGATGTCAAATGACAAATGTCACAATGCTAAATGTCAAAAATGAAAAGTGTCACCATGAAAAATGTCAAAAATGACAAATTTCAAAATGGCAAATGACAAAGATGTCAAATGACAAATGTCACAATGCTAAATGTCAAAAATGAAAAGTGTCAAAAATGACAAATTTCAAGATGGCAAATGTCTAAGATGTCAAATGACAAATGTCACAATGCTAAATGTCAAAAATGAAAAGTGTCACAATGCTAAATGTCAAAAATGACAAATTTCAAGATGGCAAATGTCAAAACTGACAAATGTCACAATGCTAAATGTCAAAAATGAAAAGTGTCACAATGAAAAATGTCAAAAATAACAAATTTCAAGATGGCAAATGTCAAAGATGTCAAATGACAAATGTCACAATGCTAAATGTCAAAAATGAAAAGTGTCAAAAATGACAAATTTCAAGATGGCAAATGTCTAAGATGTCAAATGACAAATGTCACAATGCTAAATGTCAAAAATGAAAAGTGTCACAATGCTAAATGTCAAAAATGACAAATTTCAAGATGGCAAA
The DNA here is from genome assembly GCA_964028335.1 of Altica lythri. Classification (NCBI taxonomy): domain Eukaryota; kingdom Metazoa; phylum Arthropoda; class Insecta; order Coleoptera; family Chrysomelidae; genus Altica; species Altica lythri. The sequence goes on along the minus strand of OZ034800.1, from coordinate 6,003,891 downwards.
TGTCAAAACTGACAAATGTCACAATGCTAAATGTCAAAAATGAAAAGTGTCACAATGAAAAATGTCAAAAATAACAAATTTCAAGATGGCAAATGTCAAAGATGTCAAATGACAAATGTCACAATGCTAAATGTCAAAAATGACAAATTTCAAGATGGCAAATGTCAAAGATGTCAAATGACAAATGTCACAATGCTAAATGTCAAAAATAAAAGGTGTCACCATGAAAAATGTCAAAAATGACAAATTTCAAGATGGCAAATGTCAAAACTGACAAATGTCACAATGCTAAATGTCAAAAATGAAAAGTGTCACCATAAAAAATGTAAAAATGACAAATTTCAAGATGGCAAATGTCAAAGATGTCAAATGACAAATGTCACAATGCTAAATGTCAAAAATGAAAAGTGTCAAAAATGACAAATTTCAAGATGGCAAATGTCTAAGATGTCAAATGACAAATGTCACAATGCTAAATGTCAAAAATGAAAAGTGTCACCATGAAAAATGTCAAAAATGACAAATTTCAAGATGGCAAATGTTAAAACTGACAAATGTCACAATGCTAAATGTCAAAAATGAAAAGTGTCACCATGAAAAATGTCAAAAATGACAAATTTCAAGATGGCAAATGTCAAAGATGTCAAATGACAAATGTCACAATGCTAAATGTCAAAAATGAAAAGTGTCACCATGAAAAATGTCAAAAATGACAAATTTCAATATGGCAAATGTCAAACATGTCAAATGACAAATGTCACAATGCTAAATGTCAAAAATGAAAAGTGTCACCATGAAAAATGTCAAAAATAACAAATTTCAAGATGGCAAATGTCAAAGATGTCAAATGACAAATGTCACAATGCTAAATGTCAAAAATGAAAAGTGTCACCATGAAAAATGTCAAAAATGACAAATTTCAAGATGGCAAATGTCAAAGATGTCAAATGACAAATATCACAATGCTAAATGTCAAAAATGACAAATTTCAAGATGGCAAATGTCAAATATGTCAAATGACAAATGTCACAATGCTAAATGTCAAAAATGAAAAGTGTCACCATGAAAAATGTCAAAAATGACAAATTTCAAGATGGCAAATGTCAAAGATGTCAAATGACAAATGTCACAATGCTAAATGTCAAAAATGAAAAGTGTCACAATGCTAAATGTCAAAAATGACAAATTTCAAGATGGCAAATGTCAAAACTGACAAATGTCAATGCTAAATGTCAAAAATGAAAAGTGTCACCATAAAAAATGTCAAAAATAACAAATTTCAAGATGGCAAATGTCAAAGATGTCAAATGACAAATGTCACAATGCTAAATGTCAAAAATGACAAATTTCAAGATGGCAAATGTCAAAGATGTCAAATGACAAATGTCACAATGCTAAATGTCAAAAATGAAAAGTGTCACCATGAAAAATGTCAAAAATGACAAATTTCGAAATGGCAAGTGTCAAAGATGTTAAATGACAAATGTCACAATGCTAAATGTCAAAAATGAAAAGTGTCACCATGAAAAATGTCAAAAATGACAAATTTCAAGATGGCATATGTCAAAACTGACAAATGTCACAATGCTAAATGTCAAAAATGAAAAGTGTCACCATGAAAAATGTCAAAAATGACAAATTTCAAGATGGCAAATGTCAAAGATGTCAAATGACAAATGTCACAATGCTAAATGTCAAAAATGAAAAGTGTCAAAAATGACAAATTTCAAGATGGCAAATGTCTAAGATGTCAAATGACAAATGTCACAATGCTAAATGTCAAAAATGAAAAGTGTCACCATGAAAAATGTCAAAAATGACAAATTTTAAGATGACAAATGTTAAAACTGACAAATGTCACAATGCTAAATGTCAAAAATGAAAAGTGTCACCATGAAAAATGTCAAAAATAACAAATTTCAAGATGGCAAATGTCAAAGATGTCAAATGACAAATGTCACAATGCTAAATCTCAAAAATGACAAATTTCAAGATGGCAAATGTCAAAGATGTCAAATGACAAATGTCACAATGCTAAATGTCAAAAATGAAAAGTGTCACCATGAAAAATGTCAAAAATGACAAATTTCAAGATGGCAAATGTCAAAACTGACAAATGTCACAATGCTAAATGTCAAAAATGAAAAGTGTCACCATGAAAAATGTCAAAAATAACAAATTTCAAGATGGCAAATGACAAAGATGTCAAATGACAAATGTCACAATGCTAAATGTCAAAAATGAAAAGTGTCACCATGAAAAATGTCAAAAATAACAAATTTCAAGATGGCAAATGTCAAAGATGTCAAATGACAAATGTCACAATGCTAAATGTCAAAAATGAAAAGTGTCACCATGAAAAATGTCAAAAATGACAAATTTCAAGATAGCAAATGTCAAAGATGTCAAATGACAAATGTCACAATGCTAAATGTCAAACATGAAAAGTGTCACCATGAAAAATGTCAAAAATGACAAATTTCAAGATGGCAAATGTCAAAACTGACAAATGTCACAATGCTAAATGTCAAAAATGAAAAGTGTCACCATGAAAAATGTCAAAAATGACAAATTTCAAAATGGCAAATGTCCAAGATGTCAAAAGACAAATGTCACCATGCTAAGTGTCAAAAATGACAAATTTCAAGATGGCAAATGTCAAAGATGTCAAATGACAAATGTCACAATGCTAAATGTCAAAAATGAAAAGTGTCACCATAAAAAATGTCAAAAATGACAAATTTCAAGATGGCAAATGTCAAAGATGTCAAATGACAAATGTCACAATGCTAAATGTCAAAAATAAAAAGTGTCACAATGAAAAATGTCAAAAATGACAAATTTGAAGATGGCAAATGTCAAAACTGACAAATGTCACAATGCTAAATGTCAAAAATGAAAAGTGTCACCATAAAAAATGTCAAAAATGACAAATTTCAAGATGGCAAATGTCAAAACTGACAAATGTCACAATGCTAAATGTCAAAAATGAAAAGTGTCACCATGAAAAATGTCAAAAATGACAAATTTCAAGATAGCAAATGTCAAAGATGTCAAATGACAAATGTCACAATGCTAAATGTCAAACATGAAAAGTGTCACCATGAAAAATGTCAAAAATGACAAATTTCAAGATGGCAAATGTCAAAACTGACAAATGTCACAATGCTAAATGTCAAAAATGAAAAGTGTCACCATGAAAAATGTCAAAAATGACAAATTTCAAGATGGCAAATGTCAAAGATGTCAAATGACAAATGTCACAATGCTAAATGTCAAAAATGAAAAGTGTCACCATAAAAAATGTCAAAAATGACAAATTTCAAGATGGCAAATGTCAAAGATGTCAAATGACAAATGTCACAATGCTAAATGTCAAAAATAAAAAGTGTCACAATGAAAAATGTCAAAAATGACAAATTTGAAGATGGCAAATGTCAAAACTGACAAATGTCACAATGCTAAATGTCAAAAATGAAAAGTGTCACCATAAAAAATGTCAAAAATGACAAATTTCAAGATGGCAAATGTCAAAGATGTCAAATGACAAATGTCACAATGCTAAATGTCAAAAATGAAAAGTGTCAAAAATGACAAATTTCAAGATGGCAAATGTCTAAGATGTCAAATGACAAATGTCACAATGCTAAATGTCAAAAATGAAAAGTGTCACCATGAAAAATGTCAAAAATGACAAATTTCAAGATGGCAAATGTCAAAACTGACAAATGTCACAATGCTAAATGTCAAAAATGAAAAGTATCACCATGAAAAATGTCAAAAATGACAAATTTCAAGATGGCAAATGTCAAAGATGTCAAATGAAAAATGTCACAATGCTAAATGTCAAAAATGAAAAGTGTCAAAAATGACAAATTTTAAGATGGCAAATGTCTAAGATGTCAAATGACAAATGTCACAATGCTAAATGTTAAAAATGAAAAGTGTCACAATGCTAAATCTCAAAAATGACAAATTTCAAGATAGCAAATGTCAAAACTGACAAATGTCACAATGCTAAATGTCAAAAATGAAAAGTGTCACCATGAAAAATGTCAAAAATAACAAATTTCAAGATGGCAAATGTCAAAGATGTCAAATGACAAATGTCACAATGCTAAATGTCAAAAATGAAAAATTTCAAGATGGCAAATGTCAAAGATGTCAAATGACAAATGTCACAATGCTAAATGTCAAAAATGAAAAGTGTCACCATGAAAAATGTCGAAAATAACAAATTTCAAGATAGCAAATGTCAAAGATGTCAAATGACAAATGTCACAATGCTAAATGTCAAAAATGAAAAGTGTCACCATGAAAAATGTCAAAAATGACAAATTTCAAGATGGCAAATGTTAAAACTGACAAATGTCACAATGCTAAATGTCAAAAATAAAAAGTGTCACCATGAAAAATGTCAAAAATAACAAATTTCAAGATAGCAAATGTCAAAGATGTCAAATGACAAATTTCACAATGCTAAATGTCAAAAATGACAAATTTCAAGATGGCAAATGTCAAAGATGTCAAATGACAAATGTCACAATGCTAAATGTCAAAAATGAAAAGTGTCACCATAAAAAATGTCAAAAATGACAAATTTCAAGATGGCAAATGTCAAAACTGACAAATGTCACAATGCTAAATGTCAAAAATGAAAAGTGTCACCATGAAAAATGTCAAAAATAACAAATTTCAAGATGGCAAATGACAAAGATGTCAAATGACAAATGTCACAATGCTAAATGTCAAAAATGAAAAGTGTCACCATGAAAAATGTAAAATTTAACAAATTTCAAGATGGCAAATGTCAAAGATGTCAAATGACAAATGTCACAATGCTAAATGTCAAAAATGAAAAGTGTCACCATGAAAAATGTCAAAAATGACAAATTTCAAGATAGCAAATGTCAAAGATGTCAAATGACAAATGTCACAATGCTAAATGTCAAAAATGAAAAGTGTCACCATGAAAAATGTCAAAAATGACAAATTTCAAGATGGCAAATGTCAAAACTGACAAATGTCACAATGCTTAATGTCAAAAATAAAAAGTGTCACCATGAAAAATGTCAAAAATGACAAATTTCAAGATGGCAAATATCAAAGATGTCAAATGACAAATGTCACAATGCTAAATGTCAAAAATGACAAATTTCAAGATGGCAAATGTCAAAGATGTCAAATGACAAATGTCACAATGCTAAATGTCAAAAATAAAAAGTGTCACCATGAAAAATGTCAAAAATGACAAATTTCAAGATGGCAAATGTCAAAACTGACAAATGTAACAATGCTAAATGTCAAAAATGAAAAGTGTCACCATGAAAAACGTCAAAAATAACACATTTCAAGATGGAAAATGTCAAAGATGTCAAATGACAAATGTCACAATGCTAAATGTCAAAAATGAAAAGTGTCACCATGAAAAATGTCAAAAATGACAAATTTCAAGATGGCAAATATCAAAGATGTCAAATGACAAATGTCACAATGCTAAATGTCAAAAATGACAAATTTCAAGATGGCAAATGTCAAAGATGTCAAATGACAAATGTCACAATGCTAAATGTCAAAAATGATAAGTGTCACCATGAAAAATGTCAAAAATAACAAATTTCAAGATGGCAAATGTCAAAGATGTCAAATGACAAATGTCACAATGCTAAATCTCAAAAATGTCAAAGATGTCAAATGACAAATGTCACAATGCTAAATGTCAAAAATGAAAAGTGTCACCATGAAAAATGTCAAAAATGACAAATTTCAAGATGGCAAATGTCAAAGATGTCAAATGACAAATGTCACAATGCTAAATGTCAAAAATGAAAAGTGTCACCATGAAAAATGTCAAAAATGACAAATTTCAAGATGGCAAATGTCAAAGATGTCAAATGACAAATGTCACAATGCTAAATGTCAAAAATGAAAAATGTCACCATAAAAAATGTCAAAAATGACAAATTTCAAGATGGCAAATGTCAAAACTGACAAATGTCACAATGCTAAATGTCAAACATGATAAGTGTCACCATGAAAAATGTCAAAAATGACAAATTTCAAGATGGCTAAATGTCAAAAATGATAAGTGTCACCATGAAAAATGTCAAAAATGACAAATTTCAAGATGGCAAATGTCCAAGATGTCAAATGACAAATGTCACAATGCTAAATGTCAAAAATGACAAATTTCAAGATGGCAAATGTCTAAGATGTCAAATGACAAATGTCACAATGCTAAATGTCAAAAATGAAAAGTGTCACAATGCTAAATGTCAAAAATGACAAATTTCAAGATGGCAAATGTCAAAACTGACAAATGTCACAATGCTAAATGTCAAAAATAAAAAGTGTCACCATGAAAAATGTCAAAAATAACAAATTTCAAGATGGCAAATGTCAAAGATGTCAAATGACAAATGTCACAATGCTAAATGTCAAAAATGACAAATTTCAAGATGGCAAATGTCAAAGATGTCAAATGACAAATGTCACAATGCTAAATGTCAAAAATGAAAAGTGTCACCATAAAAAATGTCAAAAATGACAAATTTCAAGATGGCAAATGTCAAAGATGTCAAATGACAAATGTCACAATGCTAAATGTCAAAAATAAAAGGTGTCACCATGAAAAATGTCAAAAATGACAAATTTCAAGATGGCAAATGTCAAAACTGACAAATGTGACAATGCTAAATGTCAAAAATGAAAAGTGTCACCATGAAAAATGTCAAAAATGACAAATTTCAAGATGGCAAATGTCAAAGATGTCAAATGACAAATGTCACAATGCTAAATGTCAAAAATGAAAAGTGTCAAAAATGACAAATTTTAAGATGGCAAATGTCTAAGATGTCAAATGACAAATGTCACAATGCTAAATGTCAAAAATGAAAAGTGTCACCATGAAAAATGTCAAAAATGACAAATTTCAAGATGGCAAATGTCAAAACTGACAAATGTCACAATGCTAAATGTCAAAAATGAAAAGTGGCAAAAATGACAAATTTCAAGATGGCAAATGTCAAAGATGTCAAATGACAAATGTCACAATGCTAAATTTCAAAAATGAAAAGTGTCACCCTGAAAAATGTCAAAAATGACAAATTTCAAGATGACAAAGGTCAAAACTGACAAATGTCACAATGCCAAATGTCAAAAATGAAAAGTGTCACCATGAAAAATGTCAAAAATAACAAATTTCAAGATGGCAAATGTCAAAGATGTTAAATGACAAATGTCACATTGCTAAATGTCAAAAATGAAAAGTGTCACCATGAAAAATGTCAAAAATGACAAATTTCAAGATGGCAAATGTCAAAGATGTCAAATGACAAATGTCACAATGCTAAATGTCAAAAATGATAAGTGTCACCATGAAAAATGTCAAAAATGACAAATTTCAAAATGGCAAATGTCAAAGATGTCAAATGACAAATGTCACAATGCTAAATGTCAAAAATGAAAAGTGTTACCATGAAAAATGTCAAAAATGACAAATTTCAAGATGGCAAATGTCAAAGATGTCAAATGACAAATGTCACAATGCTAAATGTCAAAAATCAAAAGTGTCACCATGAAAAATGTCAAAAATGACAAATTTCAAGATGGCAAATGTCAAAACTGACAAATGTCACAATGCTAAATGTCAAAAATGATAAGTGTCACCATGAAAAATGTCAAAAATGACAAATTTCAAGATGGCAAATGTCCAAGATGTCAAATGACAAATGTCACAATGCTAAATGTCAAAAATGACAAATTTCAAGATGGCAAATGTCAAAGATGTCAAATGACAAATGTCACAATGCTAAATGTCAAAAATGAAAAGTGTCATGATGAAAAATGTCAAAAATGACAAATTTCAAGATGGCAAATGTCAAAGATGTCAAATGACAAATGTCACAATGCTAAATGTCAAAAATGCAAAGTGTCACCATAAAAATTGTCAAAAATGACAAATTTTAAGATGGCAAATGTCAAAGATGTCAAATGACAAATGTCACAATGCTAAATGTCAAAAATGAAAAGTGTCACCATGAAAAATGTCAAAAATGACAAATTTCAAGATGGCAAATGTCAAAACTGACACATGTCACAATGCTAAATGTCAAAAATGAAAAGTGTCACCATAAAAAATGTCAAAAATGACAAATTTCAAGATGGCAAATGTCAAAGATGTCAAATGACAAATGTCACAATGCTAAATGTCAAAAATGAAAAGTGTCACCATGAAAAATGTCAAAAATGACAAATTTTAAGATGGCAAATGTCAAAGATGTCAAATGACAAATGTCACAATGCTAAATGTCAAAAATGAAAAGTGTCACCATGAAAAATGTCAAAAATGACAAATTTCAAAATGGCAAATGACAAAGATGTCAAATGACAAATGTCACAATGCTAAATGTCAAAAATGAAAAGTGTCACCATGAAAATTGTCAAAAATGACAAATTTCAAGATGGCAAATGTCAAAGATGTCAAATGACAAATGTCACAATGCTAAATGTCAAAAATGAAAAGTGTCAAAAATGACAAATTTCAAGATGGCAAATGTCTAAGATGTCAAATGACAAATGTCACAATGCTAAATGTCAAAAATGAAAAGTGTCACAATGCTAAATGTCAAAAATGACAAATTTCAAGATGGCAAATGTCAAAACTGACAAATGTCACAATGCTAAATGTCAAAAATGAAAAGTGTCACAATGAAAAATGTCAAAAATAACAAATTTCAAGATGGCAAATGTCAAAGATGTCAAATGACAAATGTCACAATGCTAAATGTCAAAAATGACAAATTTCAAGATGGCAAATGTCAAAGATGTCAAATGACAAATGTCACAATGCTAAATGTCAAAAATAAAAGGTGTCACCATGAAAAATGTCAAAAATGACAAATTTCAAGATGGCAAATGTCAAAACTGACAAATGTCACAATGCTAAATGTCAAAAATGAAAAGTGTCACCATAAAAAATGTAAAAATGACAAATTTCAAGATGGCAAATGTCAAAGATGTCAAATGACAAATGTCACAATGCTAAATGTCAAAAATGAAAAGTGTCAAAAATGACAAATTTCAAGATGGCAAATGTCTAAGATGTCAAATGACAAATGTCACAATGCTAAATGTCAAAAATGAAAAGTGTCACCATGAAAAATGTCAAAAATGACAAATTTCAAGATGGCAAATGTTAAAACTGACAAATGTCACAATGCTAAATGTCAAAAATGAAAAGTGTCACCATGAAAAATGTCAAAAATGACAAATTTCAAGATGGCAAATGTCAAAGATGTCAAATGACAAATGTCACAATGCTAAATGTCAAAAATGAAAAGTGTCACCATGAAAAATGTCAAAAATGACAAATTTCAATATGGCAAATGTCAAACATGTCAAATGACAAATGTCACAATGCTAAATGTCAAAAATGAAAAGTGTCACCATGAAAAATGTCAAAAATAACAAATTTCAAGATGGCAAATGTCAAAGATGTCAAATGACAAATGTCACAATGCTAAATGTCAAAAATGAAAAGTGTCACCATGAAAAATGTCAAAAATGACAAATTTCAAGATGGCAAATGTCAAAGATGTCAAATGACAAATATCACAATGCTAAATGTCAAAAATGACAAATTTCAAGATGGCAAATGTCAAATATGTCAAATGACAAATGTCACAATGCTAAATGTCAAAAATGAAAAGTGTCACCATGAAAAATGTCAAAAATGACAAATTTCAAGATGGCAAATGTCAAAGATGTCAAATGACAAATGTCACAATGCTAAATGTCAAAAATGAAAAGTGTCACAATGCTAAATGTCAAAAATGACAAATTTCAAGATGGCAAATGTCAAAACTGACAAATGTCAATGCTAAATGTCAAAAATGAAAAGTGTCACCATAAAAAATGTCAAAAATAACAAATTTCAAGATGGCAAATGTCAAAGATGTCAAATGACAAATGTCACAATGCTAAATGTCAAAAATGACAAATTTCAAGATGGCAAATGTCAAAGATGTCAAATGACAAATGTCACAATGCTAAATGTCAAAAATGAAAAGTGTCACCATGAAAAATGTCAAAAATGACAAATTTCGAAATGGCAAGTGTCAAAGATGTTAAATGACAAATGTCACAATGCTAAATGTCAAAAATGAAAAGTGTCACCATGAAAAATGTCAAAAATGACAAATTTCAAGATGGCATATGTCAAAACTGACAAATGTCACAATGCTAAATGTCAAAAATGAAAAGTGTCACCATGAAAAATGTCAAAAATGACAAATTTCAAGATGGCAAATGTCAAAGATGTCAAATGACAAATGTCACAATGCTAAATGTCAAAAATGAAAAGTGTCAAAAATGACAAATTTCAAGATGGCAAATGTCTAAGATGTCAAATGACAAATGTCACAATGCTAAATGTCAAAAATGAAAAGTGTCACCATGAAAAATGTCAAAAATGACAAATTTTAAGATGACAAATGTTAAAACTGACAAATGTCACAATGCTAAATGTCAAAAATGAAAAGTGTCACCATGAAAAATGTCAAAAATAACAAATTTCAAGATGGCAAATGTCAAAGATGTCAAATGACAAATGTCACAATGCTAAATCTCAAAAATGACAAATTTCAAGATGGCAAATGTCAAAGATGTCAAATGACAAATGTCACAATGCTAAATGTCAAAAATGAAAAGTGTCACCATGAAAAATGTCAAAAATGACAAATTTCAAGATGGCAAATGTCAAAACTGACAAATGTCACAATGCTAAATGTCAAAAATGAAAAGTGTCACCATGAAAAATGTCAAAAATAACAAATTTCAAGATGGCAAATGACAAAGATGTCAAATGACAAATGTCACAATGCTAAATGTCAAAAATGAAAAGTGTCACCATGAAAAATGTCAAAAATAACAAATTTCAAGATGGCAAATGTCAAAGATGTCAAATGACAAATGTCACAATGCTAAATGTCAAAAATGAAAAGTGTCACCATGAAAAATGTCAAAAATGACAAATTTCAAGATAGCAAATGTCAAAGATGTCAAATGACAAATGTCACAATGCTAAATGTCAAACATGAAAAGTGTCACTATGAAAAATGTCAAAAATGACAAATTTCAAGATGGCAAATGTCAAAACTGACAAATGTCACAATGCTAAATGTCAAAAATGAAAAGTGTCACCATGAAAAATGTCAAAAATGACAAATTTCAAAATGGCAAATGTCCAAGATGTCAAAAGACAAATGTCACCATGCTAAGTGTCAAAAATGACAAATTTCAAGATGGCAAATGTCAAAGATGTCAAATGACAAATGTCACAATGCTAAATGTCAAAAATGAAAAGTGTCACCATAAAAAATGTCAAAAATGACAAATTTCAAGATGGCAAATGTCAAAGATGTCAAATGACAAATGTCACAATGCTAAATGTCAAAAATAAAAAGTGTCACAATGAAAAATGTCAAAAATGACAAATTTGAAGATGGCAAATGTCAAAACTGACAAATGTCACAATGCTAAATGTCAAAAATGAAAAGTGTCACCATAAAAAATGTCAAAAATGACAAATTTCAAGATGGCAAATGTCAAAACTGACAAATGTCACAATGCTAAATGTCAAAAATGAAAAGTGTCACCATGAAAAATGTCAAAAATGACAAATTTCAAGATAGCAAATGTCAAAGATGTCAAATGACAAATGTCACAATGCTAAATGTCAAACATGAAAAGTGTCACCATGAAAAATGTCAAAAATGACAAATTTCAAAATGGCAAATGTCAAAACTGACAAATGTCACAATGCTAAATGTCAAAAATGAAAAGTGTCACCATGAAAAATGTCAAAAATGACAAATTTCAAGATGGCAAATGTCAAAGATGTCAAATGACAAATGTCACAATGCTAAATGTCAAAAATGAAAAGTGTCACCATAAAAAATGTCAAAAATGACAAATTTCAAGATGGCAAATGTCAAAGATGTCAAATGACAAATGTCACAATGCTAAATGTCAAAAATAAAAAGTGTCACAATGAAAAATGTCAAAAATGACAAATTTGAAGATGGCAAATGTCAAAACTGACAAATGTCACAATGCTAAATGTCAAAAATGAAAAGTGTCACCATAAAAAATGTCAAAAATGACAAATTTCAAGATGGCAAATGTCAAAGATGTCAAATGACAAATGTCACAATGCTAAATGTCAAAAATGAAAAGTGTCAAAAATGACAAATTTCAAGATGGCAAATGTCTAAGATGTCAAATGACAAATGTCACAATGCTAAATGTCAAAAATGAAAAGTGTCACCATGAAAAATGTCAAAAATGACAAATTTCAAGATGGCAAATGTCAAAACTGACAAATGTCACAATGCTAAATGTCAAAAATGAAAAGTATCACCATGAAAAATGTCAAAAATGACAAATTTCAAGATGGCAAATGTCAAAGATGTCAAATGAAAAATGTCACAATGCTAAATGTCAAAAATGAAAAGTGTCAAAAATGACAAATTTTAAGATGGCAAATGTCTAAGATGTCAAATGACAAATGTCACAATGCTAAATGTTAAAAATGAAAAGTGTCACAATGCTAAATCTCAAAAATGACAAATTTCAAGATAGCAAATGTCAAAACTGACAAATGTCACAATGCTAAATGTCAAAAATGAAAAGTGTCACCATGAAAAATGTCAAAAATAACAAATTTCAAGATGGCAAATGTCAAAGATGTCAAATGACAAATGTCACAATGCTAAATGTCAAAAATGAAAAATTTCAAGATGGCAAATGTCAAAGATGTCAAATGACAAATGTCACAATGCTAAATGTCAAAAATGAAAAGTGTCACCATGAAAAATGTCGAAAATAACAAATTTCAAGATAGCAAATGTCAAAGATGTCAAATGACAAATGTCACAATGCTAAATGTCAAAAATGAAAAGTGTCACCATGAAAAATGTCAAAAATGACAAATTTCAAGATGGCAAATGTTAAAACTGACAAATGTCACAATGCTAAATGTCAAAAATAAAAAGTGTCACCATGAAAAATGTCAAAAATAACAAATTTCAAGATAGCAAATGTCAAAGATGTCAAATGACAAATTTCACAATGCTAAATGTCAAAAATGACAAATTTCAAGATGGCAAATGTCAAAGATGTCAAATGACAAATGTCACAATGCTAAATGTCAAAAATGAAAAGTGTCACCATAAAAAATGTCAAAAATGACAAATTTCAAGATGGCAAATGTCAAAACTGACAAATGTCACAATGCTAAATGTCAAAAATGAAAAGTGTCACCATGAAAAATGTCAAAAATAACAAATTTCAAGATGGCAAATGACAAAGATGTCAAATGACAAATGTCACAATGCTAAATGTCAAAAATGAAAAGTGTCACCATGAAAAATGTAAAATTTAACAAATTTCAAGATGGCAAATGTCAAAGATGTCAAATGACAAATGTCACAATGCTAAATGTCAAAAATGAAAAGTGTCACCATGAAAAATGTCAAAAATGACAAATTTCAAGATAGCAAATGTCAAAGATGTCAAATGACAAATGTCACAATGCTAAATGTCAAAAATGAAAAGTGTCACCATGAAAAATGTCAAAAATGACAAATTTCAAGATGGCAAATGTCAAAACTGACAAATGTCACAATGCTAAATGTCAAAAATGAAAAGTGTTACCATGAAAAATGTCAAAAATGACAAATTTCAAGATGGCAAATGTCCAAGATGTCAAAAGACAAATGTCACCATGCTAAGTGTCAAAAATGACAAATTTCAAGATGGCAAATGTCAAAGATGTCAAATGACAAATGTCACAATGCTAAATGTCAAAAATGAAAAGTGTCACCATAAAAAATGTCAAAAATGACAAATTTCAAGATGGCAAATGTCAAAGATGTCAAATGACAAATGTCACAATGCTAAATGTCAAAAATGAAAAGTGTCACCATAAAAATGTCAAAAATGACAAATTTCAAGATGGCAAATGTCAAAGATGTCAAATGACAAATGTCACAATGCTAAATGTCAAAAATAAAAAGTGTCACCATGAAAAATGTCAAAAATGACAAATTTCAAGATGGCAAATGTCAAAGATGTCAAATGACAAATGTCACAATGCTAAATGTCAAAAATGAAAAGTGTCAAAAATGACAAATTTCAAGATGGCAAATGTCTAAGATGTCAAATGACAAATGTCACAATGCTAAATGTCAAAAATGAAAAGTGTCACCATGAAAAATGTCAAAAATGACAAATTTCAAGATGGCAAATGTCAAAACTGACAAATGTCACAATGCTAAATGTCAAAAATGAAAAGTGTCACCATGAAAAATGTCAAAAATGACAAATTTCAAGATGGCAAATGTCAAAGATGTCAAATGAAAAATGTCACAATGCTAAATGTCAAAAATGAAAAGTGTCAAAAATGACAAATTTCAAGATGGCAAATGTCTAAGATGTCAAATGACAAATGTCACAATGCTAAATGTCAAAAATGAAAAGTGTCACAATGCTAAATGTCAAAAATGACAAATTTCAAGATAGCAAATGTCAAAACTGACAAATGTCACAATGCTAAATGTCAAAAATGAAAAGTGTCACCATGAAAAATGTCAAAAATAACAAATTTCAAGATGGCAAATGTCAAAGATGTCAAATGACAAATGTCACAATGCTAAATGTCAAAAATGAAAAATTTCAAGATGGCAAATGTCAAAGATGTCAAATGACAAATGTCACAATTCTAAATGTCAAAAATGAAAGGTGTCACCATGAAAAATGTCAAAAATGACAAATTTCAAGATAGCAAATGTCAAAGATGTCAAATGACAAATGTCACAATGCTAAATGTCAAAAATGAAAAGTGTCACCATGAAAAATGTCAAAAATGACAAATTTCAAGATGGCAAATGTCAAAACTGACAAATGTCACAATGCTAAATGTCAAAAATGAAAAGTGTCACCATGAAAAATGTCAAAAATGACAAATTTCAAGATGGCAAATGTCAAAACTGACAAATGTCACAATGCTAAATGTCAAAAATGAAAAGTGTCACCATGAAAAATGTCAAAAATGACAAATTTCAAGATGGCAAATGTCAAAGATGTCAAATGACAAATGTCACAATGCTAAATGTCAAAAATGAAAAGTGTCAAACATGACAAATTTCAAGATGGCAAATGTCTAAGATGTCAAATGACAAATGTCACAATGCTAAATGTCAAAAATGAAAAGTATCACCATGAAAAATGTCAAAAATGACAAATTTCAAGATGGCAAATGCTAAAGATGTCAAATGACAAATGTCACAATGCTAAATGTCAAAAATGATAAGTGTCACCATGAAAAATGTCAAAAATAACAAATTTCAAGATGGCAAATGTCAAAGATGTCAAATGACAAATGTCACAATGCTAAATGTCAAAAATGAAAAGTGTCACCATAAAAAATGTCAAAAATGACAATTTTCAAGATGACAAATGTCAAAGATGTCAAATGACAAATGTCACAATGCTAAATGTCAAAACTGACAAATTTCAAGATGGCAAATGTCAAAGATGTCAAATGACAAATGTCAAAATGCTAAATGTCAAAAATGAAAAGTGTCACCATGAAAAATGTCAAAAATGACAAATTTCAAGATAGCAAATGTCAAAGATGTCAAATGACAAATGTCACAATGCTAAATGTCAAAAATGAACAGTGTCACCATGAAAAATGTCAAAAATGACAAATTTCAAGATGGCAAATGTCAAAACTGACAAATGTCTCAATGCTAAATGTCAAAAATGAAAAGTGTCACCATGAAAAATGTCAAAAATGACAAATTTCAAGATGGCAAATGTCCAAGATGTCAAAAGACAAATGTCACAATGCTAAATGTCAAAAATGACAAATTTCAAGATGGCAAATGTCAAAGATGTCAAATGACAAATGTCACAATGCTAAATGTCAAAAATGAAAAGTGTCACCATAAAAAATGTCAAAAATGACAAATTTCAAGATGGCAAATGTCAAAGATGTCAAATGACAAATGTCACAATGCTAAATGTCAAAAATGATAAGTGTCACCATGAAAAATGTTAAAAATAACAAATTTCAAGATGGCAAATGTCAAAGATGTTAAATGACAAATGTCACAATGCTAAATGTCAAAAATGAAAAGTGTCACCATGAAAAATGTCAAAAATGACAAATTTCAAGATGACAAATGTCAAAGATGTCAAATGACAAATGTCACAATGCTAAATGTCAAAAATGACAAATTTCAAGATGGCAAATATCAAAACTGACAAATGTCACAATGCTAAATGTCAAAAATGAAAAGTGTCACCATGAAAAATGTCAAAAATAACAAATTTCAAGATGGCAAATGTCAAAGATGTCAAATGACAAATGTCACAATGCTAAATGTCAAAAATGACAAATTTCAAGATGGCAAATGTCAAAGATGTCAAATGACAAATGTCACAATGCTAAATGTCAAAAATGACAAATTTCAAGATGGCAAATGTCTAAGATGTCAAATGACAAATGTCACAATGCTAAATGTCAAAAATAAAAAGTGTCACCATGAAAAATGTCAAAAATGACAAATTTCAAGATGGCAAATGTCCAAGATGTCAAATGACAAATGTCACAATGCTAAATGTCAAAAATGAAAAGTGTCACTATGAAAAATGTTAATAATGACAAATTTAAAGATGGCAAATATCAAAGATGTCAAATGACAAATGTCACAATGCTAAATGTCAAAAATGAAAAGTGTTAAAAATGACAAATTTCAAGATGGCAAATGTCTAAGATGTCAAATGACAAATGTCACAATGCTAAATGTCAAAAATGAAAAGTGTCACCGTGAAAAATGTCAAAAATGACAAATTTCAAGATGGCAAATGTCAAAGATGTCAAATGACAAATGTCACAATGCTAAATGTCAAAAATGAAAAGTGTCACCATGAAAAATGTCAAAAATGACAAATTTCAAGATGGCAAATGTCAAAGATGTCAAATGACAAATGTCACAATGCTAAATGTCAAAAATGAAAAGTGTCACCATGAAAAATGTCAAAAATGACAAATTTCAAGATGGCAAATGTCAAAGATGTCAAATGACAAATGTCACAATGCTAAATGTCAAAAATGAAAAGTGTCCCCTTTAAAAATGTCAATAATGACAAATTTCAAGATGGCAAATGTCAAAGATGTCAAATGACAAATGTCACAATGCTAAATGTCAAAAATGAAAAGTGTCACCATGAAAAATGTCAAAAATGACAAATTTCAAGATGACAAATGTTAAAACTGACAAATGTCACATTGCTAAATGTCAAAAATGAAAAGTGTCACCATAAAAAATGTCAAAAATAACAAATTTCAAGATGGCAAATGTCAAAGATGTCAAATGACAAATGTCACAATGCTAAATGTCAAAAATGACAAATTTCAAGATGGCAAATGTCAAAGATGTCAAATGACAAATGTCACAATGCTAAATGTCAAAAATGAAAAGTGTCACCATGAAAAATGTCAAAAATGACAAATTTCAAGATGGCAAATGTCAAAACTGACAAATGTCACAATGCTAAATGTCAAAAATGATAAGTGTCACCATGAAAAATGTCAAAAATAACAAATTTCAAGATGGCAAATGTCAAAGATGTCAAATGACAAATGTCACAATGCTAAATGTCAAAAATGACAAATTTCAAGATGGCAAATGTCTAAGATGTCAAATGACAAATGTCACAATGCTAAATGTCAAAAATGAAAAGTGTCACCATGAAAAATGTCAAAAATGACAAATTTCAAGATGGCAAATGTCCAAGATGTCAAATGACAAATTTCACAATGCTAAATGTCAAAAATGAAAAGTGTCACCATGAAAAATGTCAAAAATGACAAATTTCAAGATGGCAAATGTCAAAACTGACAAATGTCACATTGCTAAATGTCAAAAATGAAAAGTGTCACCATAAAAAATGTCAAAAATAACAAATTTCAAGATGGCAAATGTCAAAGATGTCAAATGACAAATGTCACAATGCTAAATGTCAAAAATGACAAATTTCAAGATGGCAAATGTCAAATGACAAATGTCACAATGCTAAATGTCAAAAATGAAAAGTGTCACCATGAAAAATGTCAAAAATGACAAATTTCAAGATGGCAAATGTCAAAACTGACAAATGTCACATTGCTAAATGTCAAAAATGAAAAGTGTCACCATAAAAAATGTCAAAAATAACAAATTTCAAGATGGCAAATGTCAAAGATGTCAAATGACAAATGTCACAATGCTAAATGTCAAAAATGACAAATTTCAAGATGGCAAATGTCAAAGATGTCAAATGACAAATGTCACAATGCTAAATGTCAAAAATGAAAAGTGTCACCATGAAAAATGTCAAAAATGACAAATTTCAAGATGGCAAATGTCAAAACTGACAAATGTCACAATGCTAAATGTCAAAAATGATAAGTGTCACCATGAAAAATGTCAAAAATAACAAATTTAAAGATGGCAAATGTCAAAGATGTCAAATGACAAATGTCACAATGCTAAATGTCAAAAATGACAAATTTCAAGATGGCAAATGTCAAAGATGTCAAATGACAAATGTCACAATGCTAAATGTCAAAAATGAAAAGTGTTAAAAATGACAAATTTCAAGATGGCAAATGTCTAAGATGTCAAATGACAAATGTCACAATGCTAAATGTCAAAAATGAAAAGTGTCACCGTGAAAAATGTCAAAAATGACAAATTTCAAGATGGCAAATGTCAAAGATGTCAAATGACAAATGTCACAATGCTAAATGTCAAAAATGAAAAGTGTCACCATGAAAAATGTCAAAAATGACAAATTTCAAGATGGCAAATGTCAAAGATGTCAAATGACAAATGTCACAATGCTAAATGTCAAAAATGAAAAGTGTCCCCATCAAAAATGTCAATAATGACAAATTTCAAGATGGCAAATGTCAAAGATGTCAAATGACAAATGTCACAATGCTAAATGTCAAAAATAAAAAGTGTCACCATGAAAAATGTCAAAAATGACAAATTTCAAGATGGCAAATGTCAAAACTGACAAATGTCACATTGCTAAATGTCAAAAATGAAAAGTGTCACCATAAAAAATGTCAAAAATAACAAATTTCAAGATGGCAAATGTCAAAGATGTCAAATGACAAATGTCACAATGCTAAATGTCAAAAATGACAAATTTCAAGATGGCAAATGTCAAAGATGTCAAATGACAAATGTCACAATGCTAAATGTCAAAAATGAAAAGTGTCACCATGAAAAATGTCAAAAATGACAAATTTCAAGATGGCAAATGTCAAAACTGACAAATGTCACAATGCTAAATGTCAAAAATGATAAGTGTCACCATGAAAAATGTCAAAAATAACAAATTTCAAGATGGCAAATGTCAAAGATGTCAAATGACAAATGTCACAATGCTAAATGTCAAAAATGACAAATTTCAAGATGGCAAATGTCTAAGATGTCAAATGACAAATGTCACAATGCTAAATGTCAAAAATGAAAAGTGTCACCATGAAAAATGTCAAAAATGACAAATTTCAAGATGGCAAATGTCCAAGATGTCAAATGACAAATTTCACAATGCTAAATGTCAAAAATGAAAAGTGTCACCATAAAAAATGTCAAAAATGACAAATTTAAAGATGGCAAATATCAAAGATGTCAAATGACAAATGTCACAATGCTAAATGTCAAAAATGAAAAGTGTCAAAAATGACAAATTTCAAGATGGCAAATGTCTAAGATGTCAAATGACAAATGTCACAATGCTAAATGTCAAAAATGAAAAGTGTCACCGTGAATAATGTCAAAAATGACAAATTTCAAGATGGCAAATGTCAAAGATGTCAAATGAGAAATGTCACAATGCTAAATGTCAAAAATGAAAAGTGTCACCATGAAAAATGTCAAAAATGACAAATTTCAAGATGGCAAATGTCAAAGATGTCAAATGACAAATGTCACAATGCTAAATGTCAAAAATGAAAAGTGTCCCCATGAAAAATGTCAATAATGACAAATTTCAAGATGGCAAATGTCAAAGATGTCAAATGACAAATGTCACAATGCTAAATGTCAAAAATGAAAAGTGTCACCATGAAAAATGTCAAAAATGACAAATTTCAAGATGGCAAATGTCAAAGATGTCAAATGACAAATGTCACAATGCTAAATGTCAAAAATGAAAAGTGTCACCATGAAAAATGTCAAAAATGACAAATTTCAAGATGGCAAATGTCAAAGATGTCAAATGACAAATGTCACAATGCTAAATGTCAAAAATAAAAAGTGTCACCATGAAAAATGTCAAAAATGACAAATTTCAAGATGGCAAATGTCAAAACTGACAAATGTCACAATGCTAAATGTCAAAAATGATAAGTGTCACCATGAAAAATGTCAAAAATAACAAATTTCAAGATGGCAAATGTCAAAGATGTCAAATGACAAATGTCACAATGCTAAATGTCAAAAATGACAAATTTCAAGATGGCAAATGTCTAAGATGTCAAATGACAAATGTCACAATGCTAAATGTCAAAAATGAAAAGTGTCACCATGACAAATGTCAAAAATGACAAATTTCAAGATGGCAAATGTCCAAGATGTCAAATGACAAATTTCACAATGCTAAATGTCAAAAATGAAAAGTGTCACCATGAAAAATGTCAAAAATGACAAATTTAAAGATGGCAAATATCAAAGATGTCAAATGACAAATGTCACAATGCTAAATGTCAAAAATGAAAAGTGTCAAAAATGACAAATTTCAAGATGGCAAATGTCTAAGATGTCAAATGACAAATGTCACAATGCTAAATGTCAAAAATGAAAAGTGTCACCGTGAATAATGTCAAAAATGACAAATTTCAAGATGGCAAATGTCAAAGATGTCAAATGAGAAATGTCACAATGCTAAATGTCAAAAATGAAAAGTGTCACCATGAAAAATGTCAAAAATGACAAATTTCAAGATGGCAAATGTCAAAGATGTCAAATGACAAATGTCACAATGCTAAATGTCAAAAATAAAAAGTGTCACCATGAAAAATGTCAAAAATGACAAATTTCAAGATGGCAAATGTCAAAGATGTCAAATGACAAATGTCACAATGCTAAATGTCAAAAATGAAAAGTGTCACCATGAAAAATGTCAAAAATGACAAATTTCAAGATGGCAAATGTCAAAGATGTCAAATGACAAATGTCACAATGCTAAATGTCAAAAATGAAAAGTGTCCCCATCAAAAATGTCAATAATGACAAATTTCAAGATGGCAAATGTCAAAGATGTCAAATGACAAATGTCACAATGCTAAATGTCAAAAATGAAAAGTGTCACCATGAAAAATGTCAAAAATGACAAATTTCAAGATGACAAATGTTAAAACTGACAAATGTCACATTGCTAAATGTCAAAAATAAAAAGTGTCACCATAAAAAATGTCAAAAATAACAAATTTCAAGATGGCAAATGTCAAAGATGTCAAATGACAAATGTCACAATGCTAAATGTCAAAAATGACAAATTTCAAGATGGCAAATGTCAAAGATGTCAAATGACAAATGTCACAATGCTAAATGTCAAAAATGAAAAGTGTCACCATGAAAAATGTCAAAAATGACAAATTTCAAGATGGCAAATGTCAAAACTGACAAATGTCACAATGCTAAATGTCAAAAATGATAAGTGTCACCATGAAAAATGTCAAAAATAACAAATTTCAAGATGGCAAATGTCAAAGATGTCAAATGACAAATGTCACAATGCTAAATGTCAAAAATGACAAATTTCAAGATGGCAAATGTCTAAGATGTCAAATGACAAATGTCACAATGCTAAATGTCAAAAATGAAAAGTGTCACCATGAAAAATGTCAAAAATGACAAATTTCAAGATGGCAAATGTCCAAGATGTCAAATGACAAATTTCACAATGCTAAATGTCAAAAATGAAAAGTGTCACCATGAAAAATGTCAAAAATGACAAATTTCAAGATGGCAAATGTCAAAACTGACAAATGTCACATTGCTAAATGTCAAAAATGAAAAGTGTCACCATAAAAAATGTCAAAAATAACAAATTTCAAGATGGCAAATGTCAAAGATGTCAAATGACAAATGTCACAATGCTAAATGTCAAAAATGACAAATTTCAAGATGGCAAATGTCAAAGATGTCAAATGACAAATGTCACAATGCTAAATGTCAAAAATGAAAAGTGTCACCATGAAAAATGTCAAAAATGACAAATTTCAAGATGGCAAATGTCAAAACTGACAAATGTCACAATGCTAAATGTCAAAAATGATAAGTGTCACCATGAAAAATGTCAAAAATAACAAATTTCAAGATGGCAAATGTCAAAGATGTCAAATGACAAATGTCACAATGCTAAATGTCAAAAATGACAAATTTCAAGATGGCAAATGTCTAAGATGTCAAATGACAAATGTCACAATGCTAAATGTCAAAAATGAAAAGTGTCACCATGAAAAATGTCAAAAATGACAAATTTCAAGATGGCAAATGTCCAAGATGTCAAATGACAAATTTCACAATGCTAAATGTCAAAAATGAAAAGTGTCACCATAAAAAATGTCAAAAATGACAAATTTAAAGATGGCAAATATCAAAGATGTCAAATGACAAATGTCACAATGCTAAATGTCAAAAATGAAAAGTGTCAAAAATGACAAATTTCAAGATGGCAAATGTCTAAGATGTCAAATGACAAATGTCACAATGCTAAATGTCAAAAATGAAAAGTGTCACCGTGAATAATGTCAAAAATGACAAATTTCAAGATGGCAAATGTCAAAGATGTCAAATGAGAAATGTCACAATGCTAAATGTCAAAAATGAAAAGTGTCACCATGAAAAATGTCAAAAATGACAAATTTCAAGATGGCAAATGTCAAAGATGTCAAATGACAAATGTCACAATGCTAAATGTCAAAAATGAAAAGTGTCCCCATGAAAAATGTCAATAATGACAAATTTCAAGATGGCAAATGTCAAAGATGTCAAATGACAAATGTCACAATGCTAAATGTCAAAAATGAAAAGTGTCACCATGAAAAATGTCAAAAATGACAAATTTCAAGATGGCAAATGTCAAAGATGTCAAATGACAAAATTCACAATGCTAAATGTCAAAAATGAAAAGTGTCACCATGAAAAATGTCAAAAATGACAAATTTCAAGATGGCAAATGTCAAAGATGTCAAATGACAAATGTCACAATGCTAAATGTCAAAAATAAAAAGTGTCACCATGAAAAATGTCAAAAATGACAAATTTCAAGATGGCAAATGTCAAAACTGACAAATGTCACAATGCTAAATGTCAAAAATGATAAGTGTCACCATGAAAAATGTCAAAAATAACAAATTTCAAGATGGCAAATGTCAAAGATGTCAAATGACAAATGTCACAATGCTAAATGTCAAAAATGACAAATTTCAAGATGGCAAATGTCTAAGATGTCAAATGACAAATGTCACAATGCTAAATGTCAAAAATGAAAAGTGTCACCATGACAAATGTCAAAAATGACAAATTTCAAGATGGCAAATGTCCAAGATGTCAAATGACAAATTTCACAATGCTAAATGTCAAAAATGAAAAGTGTCACCATGAAAAATGTCAAAAATGACAAATTTAAAGATGGCAAATATCAAAGATGTCAAATGACAAATGTCACAATGCTAAATGTCAAAAATGAAAAGTGTCAAAAATGACAAATTTCAAGATGGCAAATGTCTAAGATGTCAAATGACAAATGTCACAATGCTAAATGTCAAAAATGAAAAGTGTCACCGTGAATAATGTCAAAAATGACAAATTTCAAGATGGCAAATGTCAAAGATGTCAAATGAGAAATGTCACAATGCTAAATGTCAAAAATGAAAAGTGTCACCATGAAAAATGTCAAAAATGACAAATTTCAAGATGGCAAATGTCAAAGATGTCAAATGACAAATGTCACAATGCTAAATGTCAAAAATAAAAAGTGTCACCATGAAAAATGTCAAAAATGACAAATTTCAAGATGGCAAATGTCAAAGATGTCAAATGACAAATGTCACAATGCTAAATGTCAAAAATGAAAAGTGTCACCATGAAAAATGTCAAAAATGACAAATTTCAAGATGGCAAATGTCAAAGATGTCAAATGACAAATGTCACAATGCTAAATGTCAAAAATGAAAAGTGTCCCCATCAAAAATGTCAATAATGACAAATTTCAAGATGGCAAATGTCAAAGATGTCAAATGACAAATGTCACAATGCTAAATGTCAAAAATGAAAAGTGTCACCATGAAAAATGTCAAAAATGACAAATTTCAAGATGACAAATGTTAAAACTGACAAATGTCACATTGCTAAATGTCAAAAATAAAAAGTGTCACCATAAAAAATGTCAAAAATAACAAATTTCAAGATGGCAAATGTCAAAGATGTCAAATGACAAATGTCACAATGCTAAATGTCAAAAATGACAAATTTCAAGATGGCAAATGTCAAAGATGTCAAATGACAAATGTCACAATGCTAAATGTCAAAAATGAAAAGTGTCACCATGAAAAATGTCAAAAATGACAAATTTCAAGATGGCAAATGTCAAAACTGACAAATGTCACAATGCTAAATGTCAAAAATGATAAGTGTCACCATGAAAAATGTCAAAAATAACAAATTTCAAGATGGCAAATGTCAAAGATGTCAAATGACAAATGTCACAATGCTAAATGTCAAAAATGACAAATTTCAAGATGGCAAATGTCTAAGATGTCAAATGACAAATGTCACAATGCTAAATGTCAAAAATGAAAAGTGTTAAAAATGACAAATTTCAAGATGGCAAATGTCTAAGATGTCAAATGACAAATGTCACAATGCTAAATGTCAAAAATGAAAAGTGTCACCGTGAAAAATGTCAAAAATGACAAATTTCAAGATGGCAAATGTCAAAGATGTCAAATGACAAATGTCACAATGCTAAATGTCAAAAATGAAAAGTGTCACCATGAAAAATGTCAAAAATGACAAATTTCAAGATGGCAAATGTCAAAGATGTCAAATGACAAATGTCACAATGCTAAATGTCAAAAATGAAAAGTGTCCCCATCAAAAATGTCAATAATGACAAATTTCAAGATGGCAAATGTCAAAGATGTCAAATGACAAATGTCACAATGCTAAATGTCAAAAATGAAAAGTGTCACCATGAAAAATGTCAAAAATGACAAATTTCAAGATGGCAAATGTCAAAACTGACAAATGTCACATTGCTAAATGTCAAAAATGAAAAGTGTCACCATAAAAAATGTCAAAAATAACAAATTTCAAGATGGCAAATGTCAAAGATGTCAAATGACAAATGTCACAATGCTAAATGTCAAAAATGACAAATTTCAAGATGGCAAATGTCAAAGATGTCAAATGACAAATGTCACAATGCTAAATGTCAAAAATGAAAAGTGTCACCATGAAAAATGTCAAAAATGACAAATTTCAAGATGGCAAATGTCAAAACTGACAAATGTCGCAATGCTAAATGTCAAAAATGATAAGTGTCACCATGAAAAATGTCAAAAATAACAAATTTCAAGATGGCAAATGTCAAAGATGTCAAATGACAAATGTCACAATGCTAAATGTCAAAAATGACAAATTTCAAGATGGCAAATGTCTAAGATGTCAAATGACAAATGTCACAATGCTAAATGTCAAAAATGAAAAGTGTCACCATGAAAAATGTCAAAAATGACAAATTTCAAGATGGCAAATGTCCAAGATGCCAAATGACAAATTTCACAATGCTAAATGTCAAAAATGAAAAGTGTCACCATAAAAAATGTCAAAAATGACAAATTTAAAGATGGCAAATATCAAAGATGTCAAATGACAAATGTCACAATGCTAAATGTCAAAAATGAAAAGTGTCAAAAATGACAAATTTCAAGATGGCAAATGTCTAAGATGTCAAATGACAAATGTCACAATGCTAAATGTCAAAAATGAAAAGTGTCACCGTGAATAATGTCAAAAATGACAAATTTTAAGATGGCAAATGTCAAAGATGTCAAATGAGAAATGTCACAATGCTAAATGTCAAAAATGAAAAGTGTCACCATGAAAAATGTCAAAAATGACAAATTTCAAGATGGCAAATGTCAAAGATGTCAAATGACAAATGTCACAATGCTAAATGTCAAAAATGAAAAGTGTCCCCATGAAAAATGTCAATAATGACAAATTTCAAGATGGCAAATGTCAAAGATGTCAAATGACAAATGTCACAATGCTAAATGTCAAAAATGAAAAGTGTCACCATGAAAAATGTCAAAAATGACAAATTTCAAGATGGCAAATGTCAAAGATGTCAAATGACAAATGTCACAATGCTAAATGTCAAAAATGAAAAGTGTCACCATGAAAAATGTCAAAAATGACAAATTTCAAGATGGCAAATGTCAAAGATGTCAAATGACAAATGTCACAATGCTAAATGTCAAAAATGAAAAGTGTCACCATGAAAAATGTCAAAAATGACAAATTTCAAGATGGCAAATGTCAAAACTGACAAATGTCACAATGCTAAATGTCAAAAATGATAAGTGTCACCATGAAAAATGTCAAAAATAACAAATTTCAAGATGGCAAATGTCAAAGATGTCAAATGACAAATGTCACAATGCTAAATGTCAAAAATGACAAATTTCAAGATGGCAAATGTCTAAGATGTCAAATGACAAATGTCACAATGCTAAATGTCAAAAATGAAAAGTGTCACCATGACAAATGTCAAAAATGACAAATTTCAAGATGGCAAATGTCCAAGATGTCAAATGACAAATTTCACAATGCTAAATGTCAAAAATGAAAAGTGTCACCATGAAAAATGTCAAAAATGACAAATTTAAAGATGGCAAATATCAAAGATGTCAAATGACAAATGTCACAATGCTAAATGTCAAAAATGAAAAGTGTCAAAAATGACAAATTTCAAGATGGCAAATGTCTAAGATGTCAAATGACAAATGTCACAATGCTAAATGTCAAAAATGAAAAGTGTCACCGTGAATAATGTCAAAAATGACAAATTTCAAGATGGCAAATGTCAAAGATGTCAAATGAGAAATGTCACAATGCTAAATGTCAAAAATGAAAAGTGTCACCATGAAAAATGTCAAAAATGACAAATTTCAAGATGGCAAATGTCAAAGATGTCAAATGACAAATGTCACAATGCTAAATGTCAAAAATGAAAAGTGTCCCCATGAAAAATGTCAATAATGACAAATTTCAAGATGGCAAATGTCAAAGATGTCAAATGACAAATGTCACAATGCTAAATGTCAAAAATGAAAAGTGTCACCATGAAAAATGTCAAAAATGACAAATTTCAAGATGGCAAATGTCAAAGATGTCAAATGACAAATGTCACAATGCTAAATGTCAAAAATGAAAAGTGTCACCATGAAAAATGTCAAAAATGACAAGTTTCAAAATGGCAAATGTCAAAACTGACAAATGTCACAATGCTAAATGTCAAAAATGAAAAGTGTCACCATGAAAAATGTCAAAAATAACAAATTTCAAGATGGCAAATGTCAAAGATGTCAAATGACAAATGTCACAATGCTAAATGTCAAAAATGACAAATTTCAAGATGGCAAATGTCAAAGATGTCAAATGACAATTGTCACAATGCTAAATGTCAAAAATGAAAAGTGTCACCATGAAAAATGTCAAAAATGACAAATTTCAAGATGGCAAATGTCAAAGATGTCAAATGACAAATGTCACAATGCTAAATGTCAAAAATGAAAAGTGTCACCATGAAAAATGTCAAAAATGACAAATTTCAAGATGGCAAATGTCAAAGATGTCAAATTACAAATGTCACCATGCTAAATGTCAAAAATGAAAAGTGTCACCATGAAAAATGTCAAAAATGACAAATTTCAAGATGGCAAATATCAAAGATGTCAAATGACAAATGTCACAATGCTAAATGTCAAAAATGAAAAGTGTCACCGTGAATAATGTCAAAAATGACAAATTTTAAGATGGCAAATGTCAAAGATGTCAAATGAGAAATGTCACAATGCTAAATGTCAAAAATGAAAAGTGTCACCATGAAAAATGTCAAAAATGACAAATTTCAAGATGGCAAATGTCAAAGATGTCAAATGACAAATGTCACAATGCTAAATGTCAAAAATGAAAAGTGTCCCCATGAAAAATGTCAATAATGACAAATTTCAAGATGGCAAATGTCAAAGATGTCAAATGACAAATGTCACAATGCTAAATGTCAAAAATGAAAAGTGTCACCATGAAAAATGTCAAAAATGACAAATTTCAAGATGGCAAATGTCAAAGATGTCAAATGACAAATGTCACAATGCTAAATGTCAAAAATGAAAAGTGTCACCATGAAAAATGTCAAAAATGACAAATTTCAAGATGGCAAATGTCAAAGATGTCAAATGACAAATGTCACAATGCTAAATGTCAAAAATGAAAAGTGTCACCATGAAAAATGTCAAAAATGACAAATTTCAAGATGGCAAATGTCAAAACTGACAAATGTCACAATGCTAAATGTCAAAAATGATAAGTGTCACCATGAAAAATGTCAAAAATAACAAATTTCAAGATGGCAAATGTCAAAGATGTCAAATGACAAATGTCACAATGCTAAATGTCAAAAATGACAAATTTCAAGATGGCAAATGTCTAAGATGTCAAATGACAAATGTCACAATGCTAAATGTCAAAAATGAAAAGTGTCACCATGACAAATGTCAAAAATGACAAATTTCAAGATGGCAAATGTCCAAGATGTCAAATGACAAATTTCACAATGCTAAATGTCAAAAATGAAAAGTGTCACCATGAAAAATGTCAAAAATGACAAATTTAAAGATGGCAAATATCAAAGATGTCAAATGACAAATGTCACAATGCTAAATGTCAAAAATGAAAAGTGTCAAAAATGACAAATTTCAAGATGGCAAATGTCTAAGATGTCAAATGACAAATGTCACAATGCTAAATGTCAAAAATGAAAAGTGTCACCGTGAATAATGTCAAAAATGACAAATTTCAAGATGGCAAATGTCAAAGATGTCAAATGAGAAATGTCACAATGCTAAATGTCAAAAATGAAAAGTGTCACCATGAAAAATGTCAAAAATGACAAATTTCAAGATGGCAAATGTCAAAGATGTCAAATGACAAATGTCACAATGCTAAATGTCAAAAATGAAAAGTGTCCCCATGAAAAATGTCAATAATGACAAATTTCAAGATGGCAAATGTCAAAGATGTCAAATGACAAATGTCACAATGCTAAATGTCAAAAATGAAAAGTGTCACCATGAAAAATGTCAAAAATGACAAATTTCAAGATGGCAAATGTCAAAGATGTCAAATGACAAATGTCACAATGCTAAATGTCAAAAATGAAAAGTGTCACCATGAAAAATGTCAAAAATGACAAATTTCAAGATGGCAAATGTCAAAGATGTCAAATGACAAATGTCACAATGCTAAATGTCAAAAATGAAAAGTGTCACCATGAAAAATGTCAAAAATGACAAGTTTCAAAATGGCAAATGTCAAAACTGACAAATGTCACAATGCTAAATGTCAAAAATGAAAAGTGTCACCATGAAAAATGTCAAAAATAACAAATTTCAAGATGGCAAATGTCAAAGATGTCAAATGACAAATGTCACAATGCTAAATGTCAAAAATGACAAATTTCAAGATGGCAAATGTCAAAGATGTCAAATGACAATTGTCACAATGCTAAATGTCAAAAATGAAAAGTGTCACCATGAAAAATGTCAAAAATGACAAATTTCAAGATGGCAAATGTCAAAGATGTCAAATGACAAATGTCACAATGCTAAATGTCAAAAATGAAAAGTGTCACCATGAAAAATGTCAAAAATGACAAATTTCAAGATGGCAAATGTCAAAGATGTCAAATTACAAATGTCACCATGCTAAATGTCAAAAATGAAAAGTGTCACCATGAAAAATGTCAAAAATGACAAATTTCAAGATGGCAAATATCAAAGATGTCAAATGACAAATGTCACAATGCTAAATGTCAAAAATGAAAAGTGTCACCATGAAAAATGTCAAAAATGACAAATTTCAACATGGCAAATGTCAAAGATGACAAATGTCACAATGCTAAATGTCAAAAATGAAAAGTGTCACCATGAAAAATGTCAAAAATAACAAATTTAAAGATGGCAAATGTCAAAGATGTCAAATGACAAATGTCACAATGCTAAATGTTAAAAATGAAAAGTGTCACCGTGAAAAATGTCAAAAATGACAAATTTCAAGATGGCAAATGTCAAAGATGTCAAATGACAAATGTCACAATGCTAAATGTCAAAAATGAAAAGTGTCACCATGAAAAATGTCAAAAATGACAAATTTCAAGATGGCAAATGTCAAAGATGTCAAATGACAAATGTCACAATGCTAAATGTCAAAAATGAAAAGTGTCCCCATCAAAAATGTCAATAATGACAAATTTCAAGATGGCAAATGTCAAAGATGTCAAATGACAAATGTCACAATGCTAAATGTCAAAAATGAAAAGTGTCACCATGAAAAATGTCAAAAATGACAAATTTCAAGATGGCAAATGTCAAAACTGACAAATGTCACATTGCTAAATGTCAAAAATGAAAAGTGTCACCATAAAAAATGTCAAAAATAACAAATTTCAAGATGGCAAATGTCAAAGCTGTCAAATGACAAATGTCACAATGCTAAATGTCAAAAATGACAAATTTCAAGATGGCAAATGTCAAAGATGACAAATGTCACAATGCTAAATGTCAAAAATGAAAAGTGTCACCATGAAAAATGTCAAAAATGACAAATTTCAAGATGGCAAATGTCAAAACTGACAAATGTCACAATGCTAAATGTCAAAAATGATAAGTGTCACCATGAAAAATGTCAAAAATAACAAATTTCAAGATGGCAAATGTCAAAGATGTCAAATGACAAATGTCACAATGCTAAATGTCAAAAATGACAAATTTCAAGATAACAAATGTCTAAGATGTCAAATGACAAATGTCACAATGCTAAAGGTCAAAAATGAAAAGTGTCACCATGAAAAATGTCAAAAATGACAAATTTCAAGATGGCAAATGTCCAAGATGTCAAATGACAAATTTCACAATGCTAAATGTCAAAAATGAAAAGTGTCACCATGAAAAATGTCAAAAATGACAAATTTAAAGATGGCAAATATCAAAGATGTCAAATGACAAATGTCACAATGCTAAATGTCAAAATTGAAAAGTGTCAAAAATGACAAATTTCAAGATGGCAAATGTCTAAGATGTCAAATGACAAATGTCACAATGCTAAATGTCAAAAATGAAAAGTGTCACCGTGAAAAATGTCAAAAATGACAAATTTCAAGATGGCAAATGTCAAAGATGTCAAATGAGAAATGTCACAATGCTAAATGTCAAAAATGAAAAGTGTCACCATGAAAAATGTCAAAAATGACAAATTTCAAGATGGCAAATGTCAAAGATGTCAAATGACAAATGTCACAATGCTAAATGTCAAAAATGAAAAGTGTCCCCATGAAAAATGTCAATAATGACAAATTTCAAGATGGCAAATGTCAAAGATGTCAAATGACAAATGTCACAATGCTAAATGTCAAAAATGAAAAGTGTCCCCATCAAAAATGTCAATAATGACAAATTTCAAGATGGCAAATGTCAAAGATGTCAAATGACAAATGTCACAATGCTAAATGTCAAAAATGAAAAGTGTCACCATGAAAAATGTCAAAAATGACAAATTTCAAGATGGCAAATGTCAAAACTGACAAATGTCACATTGCTAAATGTCAAAAATGAAAAGTGTCACCATAAAAAATGTCAAAAATAACAAATTTCAAGATGGCAAATGTCAAAGATGTCAAATGACAAATGTCACAATGCTAAATGTCAAAAATGACAAATTTCAAGATGGCAAATGTCAAAGATGTCAAATGACAAATGTCACAATGCTAAATGTCAAAAATGAAAAGTGTCACCATGAAAAATGTCAAAAATGACAAATTTCAAGATGGCAAATGTCAAAACTGACAAATGTCACAATGCTAAATGTCAAAAATGATAAGTGTCACCATGAAAAATGTCAAAAATAACAAATTTCAAGATGGCAAATGTCAAAGATGTCAAATGACAAATTTCACAATGCTAAATGTCAAAAATGACAAATTTCAAGATGGCAAATGTCTAAGATGTCAAATGACAAATGTCACAATGCTAAATGTCAAAAATGAAAAGTGTCACCATGAAAAATGTCAAAAATGACAAATTTCAAGATGGCAAATGTCCAAGATGTCAAATGACAAATTTCACAATGCTAAATGTCAAAAATGAAAAGTGTCACCATAAAAAATGTCAAAAATGACAAATTTAAAGATGGCAAATATCAAAGATGTCAAATGACAAATGTCACAATGCTAAATGTCAAAAATGAAAAGTGTCAAAAATGACAAATTTCAAGATGGCAAATGTCTAAGATGTCAAATGACAAATGTCACAATGCTAAATGTCAAAAATGAAAAGTGTCACCGTGAATAATGTCAAAAATGACAAATTTCAAGATGGCAAATGTCAAAGATGTCAAATGAGAAATGTCACAATGCTAAATGTCAAAAATGAAAAGTGTCACCATGAAAAATGTCAAAAATGACAAATTTCAAGATGGCAAATGTCAAAGATGTCAAATGACAAATGTCACAATGCTAAATGTCAAAAATGAAAAGTGTCCCCATGAAAAATGTCAATAATGACAAATTTCAAGATGGCAAATGTCAAAGATGTCAAATGACAAATGTCACAATGCTAAATGTCAAAAATGAAAAGTGTCACCATGAAAAATGTCAAAAATGACAAATTTCAAGATGGCAAATGTCAAAGATGTCAAATGACAAATGTCACAATGCTAAATGTCAAAAATGAAAAGTGTCACCATGAAAAATGTCAAAAATGACAAATTTCAAGATGGCAAATGTCAAAGATGTCAAATGACAAATGTCACAATGCTAAATGTCAAAAATGAAAAGTGTCACCATGAAAAATGTCAAAAATGACAAATTTCAAGATGGCAAATGTCAAAACTGACAAATGTCACAATGCTAAATGTCAAAAATGATAAGTGTCACCATGAAAAATGTCAAAAATAACAAATTTCAAGATGGCAAATGTCAAAGATGTCAAATGACAAATGTCACAATGCTAAATGTCAAAAATGACAAATTTCAAGATGGCAAATGTCTAAGATGTCAAATGACAAATGTCACAATGCTAAATGTCAAAAATGAAAAGTGTCACCATGACAAATGTCAAAAATGACAAATTTCAAGATGGCAAATGTCCAAGATGTCAAATGACAAATTTCACAATGCTAAATGTCAAAAATGAAAAGTGTCACCATGAAAAATGTCAAAAATGACAAATTTAAAGATGGCAAATATCAAAGATGTCCAATGACAAATGTCACAATGCTAAATGTCAAAAATGAAAAGTGTCAAAAATGACAAATTTCAAGATGGCAAATGTCTAAGATGTCAAATGACAAATGTCACAATGCTAAATGTCAAAAATGAAAAGTGTCACCGTGAATAATGTCAAAAATGACAAATTTCAAGATGGCAAATGTCAAAGATGTCAAATGAGAAATGTCACAATGCTAAATGTCAAAAATGAAAAGTGTCACCATGAAAAATGTCAAAAATGACAAATTTCAAGATGGCAAATGTCAAAGATGTCAAATGACAAATGTCACAATGCTAAATGTCAAAAATGAAAAGTGTCCCCATGAAAAATGTCAATAATGACAAATGTCAAGATGGCAAATGTCAAAGATGTCAAATGACAAATGTCACAATGCTAAATGTCAAAAATGAAAAGTGTCACCATGAAAAATGTCAAAAATGACAAATTTCAAGATGGCAAATGTCAAAGATGTCAAATGACAAATGTCACAATGCTAAATGTCAAAAATGAAAAGTGTCACCATGAAAAATGTCAAAAATGACAAGTTTCAAAATGGAAAATGTCAAAACTGACAAATGTCACAATGCTAAATGTCAAAAATGAAAAGTGTCACCATGAAAAATGTCAAAAATAACAAATTTCAAGATGGCAAATGTCAAAGATGTCAAATGACAAATGTCACAATGCTAAATGTCAAAAATGACAAATTTCAAGATGGCAAATGTCAAGGATGTCAAATGACAAATGTCACAATGCTAAATGTCAAAAATGAAAAGTGTCACCATGAAAAATGTCAAAAATGACAAATTTCAAGATGGCAAATGTCAAAGATGTCCAATGACAAATGTCACAATGCTAAATGTCAAAAATGAAAAGTGTCACCATGAAAAATGTCAAAAATGACAAATTTCAAGATGGCAAATGTCAAAGATGTCAAATGACAAATGTCACCATGCTAAATGTCAAAAATGAAAAGTGTCACCATGAAAAATGTCAAAAATGACAAATTTCAAGATGGCAAATATCAAAGATGTCAAATGACAAATGTCACAATGCTAAATGTCAAAAATGAAAAGTGTCACCATGAAAAATGTCAAAAATGACAAATTTCAACATGGCAAATGTCAAAGATGACAAATGTCACAATGCTAAATGTCAAAAATGAAAAGTGTCACCATGAAAAATGTCAAAAATAACAAATTTAAAGATGGCAAATGTCAAAGATGTCAAATGACAAATGTCACAATGCTAAATGTTAAAAATGAAAAGTGTCACCGTGAAAAATGTCAAAAATGACAAATTTCAAGATGGCAAATGTCAAAGATGTCAAATGACAAATGTCACAATGCTAAATGTCAAAAATGAAAAGTGTCACCATGAAAAATGTCAAAAATGACAAATTTCAAGATGGCAAATGTCAAAGATGTCAAATGACAAATGTCACAATGCTAAATGTCAAAAATGAAAAGTGTCCCCATCAAAAATGTCAATAATGACAAATTTCAAGATGGCAAATGTCAAAGATGTCAAATGACAAATGTCACAATGCTAAATGTCAAAACTGAAAAGTGTCACCATGAAAAATGTCAAAAATGACAAATTTCAAGATGGCAAATGTCAAAACTGACAAATGTCACATTGCTAAATGTCAAAAATAAAAAGTGTCACCATAAAAAATGTCAAAAATAACAAATTTCAAGATGGCAAATGTCAAAGCTGTCAAATGACAAATGTCACAATGCTAAATGTCAAAAATGACAAATTTCAAGATGGCAAATGTCAAAGATGTCAAATGACAAATGTCACAATGCTAAATGTCAAAAATGAAAAGTGTCACCATAAAATGTCAAAAATGACAAATTTCAAGATGGCAAATGTCAAAACTGACAAATGTCACAATGCTAAATGTCAAAAATGATAAGTGTCACCATGAAAAATGTCAAAAATAACAAATTTCAAGATGGCAAATGTCAAAGATGTCAAATGACAAATGTCACAATGCTAAATGTCAAAAATGACAAATTTCAAGATAACAAATGTCTAAGATGTCAAATGACAAATGTCACAATGCTAAAGGTCAAAAATGAAAAGTGTCACCATGAAAAATGTCAAAAATGACAAATTTCAAGATGGCAAATGTCCAAGATGTCAAATGACAAATTTCACAATGCTAAATGTCAAAAATGAAAAGTGTCACCGTGAAAAATGTCAAAAATGACAAATTTCAAGATGGCAAATGTCAAAGATGTCAAATGAGAAATGTCACAATGCTAAATGTCAAAAATGAAAAGTGTCACCATGAAAAATGTCAAAAATGACAAATTTCAAGATGGCAAATGTCAAAGATGTCAAATGACAAATGTCACAATGCTAAATGTCAAAAATGAAAAGTGTCCCCATGAAAAATGTCAATAATGACAAATTTCAAGATGGCAAATGTCAAAGATGTCAAATGACAAATGTCACAATGCTAAATGTCAAAAATGAAAAGTGTCACCATGAAAAATGTCAAAAATGACAAATTTCAAGATGGCAAATGTCAAAGATGTCAAATGACAAATGTCACAATGCTAAATGTCAAAAATGAAAAGTGTCACCATGAAAAATGTCAAAAATGACAAGTTTCAAGATGGCAAATGTCAAAACTGACAAATGTCACAATGCTAAATGTCAAAAATGAAAAGTGTCACCATGAAAAATGTCAAAAATAACAAATTTCAAGATGGCAAATGTCAAAGATGTCAAATGACAAATGTCACAATGCTAAATGTCAAAAATGACAAATTTCAAGATGGCAAATGTCAAAGATGTCAAATGACAAATGTCACAATGCTAAATGTCAAAAATAAAAAGTGTCACCATAAAAAATGTCAAAAATGACAAATTTCAAGATGGCAAATGTCAAAGATGTGAAATGACAAATGTCACAATTCTAAATGTCAAAAATGAAAAGTGTCACCATGAAAAATGTCAAAAATGACAAATTTCAAGATGGCAAATGTCAAAGATGTCAAATGACAAATGTCACCATGCTAAATGTCAAAAATGAAAAGTGTCACCATGAAAAATGTCAAAAATGACAAATTTCAAGATGGCAAATATCAAAGATGTCAAATGACAAATGTCACAATGCTAAACGTCAAAAATGACAAATTTCAAGATGGCAAATGTCAAAGATGTCAAATGACAAATGTCACAATGCTAAATGTCAAAAATGAAAAGTGTCACCATGAAAAATGTCAAAAATGACAAATTTCAAGATGGCAAATGTCAAAGATGTCAAATGACAAATGTCACAATGCTAAATGTCAAAAATGAAAAGTGTCAAAAATGACAAATTTCAAGATGGCAAATGTCTAAGATGTCAAATGACAAATGTCACAATGCTAAATGTCAAAAATGAAAAGTGTTACCATGAAAAATGTCAAAAATGACAAATTTCAAGATGGCAAATGTCAAAGATGTCAAATGACAAATGTCACAATGCTAAATGTCAAAAATGAAAAGTGTCACCATGAAAAATGTCAAAAATGACAAATTTCAAGATAGCAAATGTCAAAGATGTCAAATGACAAATGTCACAATGCTAAATGTCAAAAATGAAAAGTGTCACCATGAAAAATGTCATAAATGGCAAATTTTAAGATGGAAAATGTCAAAGATGTCAAATGACAAATGTCACAATGCTAAATGTCAAAAATGAAAAGTGTCACCATGAAAAATGTCAAAAATGTCAAATTTCAAGATGGCAAATGTCAAAACTGACAAATGTCACAATGCTAAATGTCAAAAATGATAAGTGTCACCATGAAAAATGTCAAAAATGACAAATTTCAAGATGGCAAATGTCCAAGATGTCAAATGACAAATGTCACAATGCTAAATGTCAAAAATGACAAATTTCAAGATGGCAAATGTCTAAGATATCAAATGACAAATGTCACAATGCTAAAGGTCAAAAATGAAAAGTGTCACCATGAAAAATGTTAAAAATGACAAATTTCAAGATGGCAAATGTCCAAGATGTCAAATGACAAATTTCACAATGCTAAATGTCAAAAATGAAAAGTGTCACCATGAAAAATGTCAAAAATGACAAATTTAAAGATGGCAAATATCAAAGATGTCAAATGACAAATGTCACAATGCTAAATGTCAAAAATGAAAAGTGTCAAAAATGACAAATTTCAAGATGGCAAATGTCTAAGATGTCAAATGACAAATGTCACAATGCTAAATGTCAAAAATGAAAAGTGTCACCGTGAAAAATGTCAAAAATGACAAATTTCAAGATGGCAAATGTCAAAGATGTCAAATGAGAAATGTCACAATGCTAAATGTCAAAAATGAAAAGTGTCACCATGAAAAATGTCAAAAATGACAAATTTCAAGATGGCAAATGTCAAAGATGTCAAATGACAAATGTCACAATGCTAAATGTCAAAAATGAAAAGTGTCCCCATGAAAAATGTCAATAATGACAAATTTCAAGATGGCAAATGTCAAAGATGTCCAATGACAAATGTCACAATGCTAAATGTCAAAAACGAAAAGTGTCACCATGAAAAATGTCAAAAATGACAAATTTCAAGATGGCAAATGTCAAAGATGTCAAATGACAAATGTCACAATGCTAAATGTCAAAAATGAAAAGTGTCACCATGAAAAATGTCAAAAATGACAAGTTTCAAGATGGCAAATGTCAAAACTGACAAATGTCACAATGCTAAATGTCAAAAATGAAAAGTGTCACCATGAAAAATGTCAAAAATAACAAATTTTAAGATGGCAAATGTCAAAGATGTCAAATGACAAATGTCACAATGCTAAATGTCAAAAATGACAAATTTCAAGATGGCAAATGTCAAAGATGTCAAATGACAAATGTCACAATGCTAAATGTCAAAAATAAAAAGTGTCACCATGAAAAATGTCAAAAATGACAAATTTCAAGATGGCAAATGTCAAAGATGTCAAATGACAAATGTCACAATGCTAAATGTCAAAAATGAAAAGTGTCACCATGAAAAATGTCAAAAATGACAAATTTCAAGATGGCAAATGTCAAAGATGTCAAATGACAAATGTCACCATGCTAAATGTCAAAAATGAAAAGTGTCACCATGAAAAATGTCAAAAATGACAAATTTCAAGATGGCAAATATCAAAGATGTCAAATGACAAATGTCACAATGCTAAACGTCAAAAATGACAAATTTCAAGATGGCAAATGTCAAAGATGTCAAATGACAAATGTCACAATGCTAAATGTCAAAAATGAAAATTGTCACCATGAAAAATGTCAAAAATGACAAATTTCAAGATGGCAAATGTCAAAGATGTCAAATGACAAATGTCACAATGCTAAATGTCAAAAATGAAAAGTGTCAAAAATGACAAATTTCAAGATGGCAAATGTCTAAGATGTCAAATGACAAATGTCACAATGCTAAATGTCAAAAATGAAAAGTGTTACCATGAAAAATGTCAAAAATGACAAATTTCAAGATGGCAAATGTCAAAGATGTCAAATGACAAATGTCACAATGCTAAATGTCAAAAATGAAAAGTGTCACCATGAAAAATGTCAAAAATGACAAATTTCAAGATGGCAAATGTCAAAGATGTCAAATGACAAATGTCACAATGCTAAATGTCAAAAATGAAAAGTGTCACCATGAAAAATGTCAAAAATGGCAAATTTCAAGATGGCAAATGTCAAAGATGTCAAATGACAAATGTCACAATGCTAAATGTCAAAAATGAAAAGTGTCACCATGAAAAATGTCAAAAATGACAAATTTCAAGATGGCAAATGTCAAAACTGACAAATGTCACAATGCTAAATGTCAAAAATGATAAGTGTCACCATGAAAAATGTCAAAAATGACAAATTTCAAGATGGCAAATGTCCAAGATGTCAAATGACAAATGTCACAATGCTAAATGTCAAAAATGAAAAGTGTCACCATGAAAAATGTCAAAAATGACAAATTTCAAGATGGCAAATAACAAAGATGTCAAATGACAAATGTCACAATGCTAAATGTCAAAAATGAAAAGTGTCAAAAATGACAAATTTCAAGATGGCAAATGTCTAAGATGTCAAATGACAAATGTCACAATGCTAAATGTCAAAAATGAAAAGTGTCACCGTGAAAAATGTCAAAAATGACAAATTTCAAGATGGCAAATGTCAAAGATGTCAAATGACAAATGTCACAATGCTAAATGTCAAAAATGAAAAGTGTCACCATAAAAAATGTCAAAAATGACAAATTTCAAGATGGCAAATGTCAAAGATGTCAAATGACAAATGTCACAATGCTAAATGTCAAAAATGAAAAGTGTCCCCATGAAAAATGTCAATAATGACAAATTTCAAGATGGCAAATGTCAAAGATGTCAAATGACAAATGTCACAATGCTAAATGTCAAAAATGAAAAGTGTCACCATGAAAAATGTCAAAAATAACAAATTTCAAGATGTCAAATGTCAAAGATGACAAATGACAAATGTCGCAATGCTAAATGTCAAAAATGAAAAGTGTCACCATGAAAAATGTCAAAAATGACAAATTTCAAGATGGCAAATGTCAAAGATGTCAAATGACAAATGTCACAATGCTAAATGTTAAAAATAAAAAGTGTCACCATGAAAAATGTCAAAAATAACAAATTTCAAGATGGCAAATGTCAAAGATGTCAAATGACAAATGTCACAATGCTAAATGTCAAAAATGAAAAGTGTCACCATAAAAAATGTCAAAAATGACAAATTTTAAGATGGCAAATGTCAAAACTGACAAATGTCACAATGCTAAATGTCAAAAATGAAAAGTGTCACCACGAAAAATGTCAAAAATAACAAATTTCAAGATGGCAAATGTCAAAGATGTCAAATGACAAATGTCACAATGCTAAATGTCAAAAATGACAAATTTCAAGATGGCAAATGTCAAAGATGTCAAATGACAAATGTCACAATGCTAAATGTCAAAAATGAAAAGTGTCACCATGAAAAATGTCAAAAATGACAAATTTTAAGATGGCAAACGTCAAAGATGTCAAATGACAAATGTCATAATGCT
This sequence comes from Altica lythri, assembly GCA_964028335.1. NCBI lineage: Eukaryota > Metazoa > Arthropoda > Insecta > Coleoptera > Chrysomelidae > Altica > Altica lythri. Next base: position 5,963,115 of record OZ034800.1, on the reverse strand, counting down.
AAATGTCAAAAATGAAAAGTGTCACCATGAAAAATGTCAAAAATGACAAATTTCAAGATGGCAAATGTCAAAGATGTCAAATGACAAATGTCACAATGCTAAATGTCAAAAATGAAAAGTGTCACCATGAAAAATGTCAAAAATGACAAATTTTAAGATAGCAAATATCAAAGATGTCAAATGACAAATGTCACAATGCTAAATGTCAAAAATGACAAATTTCAAGATGGCAAATGTCAAAGATGTCAAATGACAAATGTCACAATGCTAAATGTCAAAAATGAAAAGTGTCACCATGAAAAATGTCAAAAATGACAAATTTCAAGATGGCAAATGTCAAAGATGTCAAATGACAAATGTTACAATGCTAAATGTCAAAAATGAAAAGTGTCAAAAATGACAAATTTCAAGATGGCAAATATCTAAGATGTCAAATGACAAATGTCACAATGCTAAATGTCAAAAATGAAAAGTGTCACCATGAAAAATGTCAAAAATGACAAATTTCAAGATGGCAAATGTCAAAGATGTCAAATGACAAATGTCACAATGCTAAATGTCAAAAATGAAAAGTGTCACCATGAAAAATGTCAAAAATGACAAATTTCAAGATGGCAAATGTCAAAGATGTCAAATGACAAATGTCACAATGCTAAATGTCAAAAATGAAAAGTGTCGCGATGAAAAATGTCAAAAATGACAAATTTCAAGATGGCAAATGTCAAAGATGTCAAATGACAAATGTCACAATGCTAAATGTCAAAAATGAAAAGTGTCACCATGAAAAATGTCAAAAATGACAAATTTCAAGATGGCAAATGTCAAAACTGACAAATGTCACAACGCTAAATGTCAAAAATAATAAGTGTTACCATAAAAAATGTCAAAAATGACAAATTTTAAGATGGCAAATGTCCAAGATGTCAAATGACAAATGTCACAATGCTAAATGTCAAAAATGAAAAGTGTCACCATGAAAAATGTCAAAAATGACAAATTTCAAGATGGCAAATGTCAAAGATGTCAAATGACAAATGTCACAATGCTAAATGTCAAAAATGAAAAGTGTCAAAAATGACAAATTTCAAGATGGCAAATGTCTAAGATGTCAAATGACAAATGTCACAATGCTAAATGTCAAAAATGAAAAGTGTCAAAAATGACAAATTTCAAGATGGCAAATGTCCAAGATGTCAAATGACAAATGTCACAATGCTAAATGTCAAAAATGAAAAGTGTCACCATGAAAAATGTCAAAAATGACAAATTTCAAGATGGCAAATGTCAAAGATGTCAAATGACAAATGTCACAATGCTAAATGTCAAAAATAAAAAGTGTCAAAAATGACAAATTTCAAGATGGCAAATGTCTAAGATGTCAAATGACAAATGTCACAATGCTAAATGTCAAAAATGAAAAATGTCACCATGAAAAATGTCAAAAATAACAAATTTCAAGATGGCAAATGTCAAAGATGTCAAATGACAAATGTCACAATGCTAAATGTCAAAAATGACAAATTTCAAAATGGCAAATGTCAAAGATGTCAAATGACAAATGTCACAATGCTAAATGTCAAAAATGAAAAGTGTCACCATGAAAAATGTCAAAAATGACAAATTTCAAGATGGCAAATGTCAAAGATGTCAAATGACAAATGTCACAATGCTAAATGTCAAAAATGAAAAGTGTCACCATGAAAAATGTCAAAAATGACAAATTTCAAGATGGCAAATGTCAAAGATGTCAAATGACAAATGTCACAATGCTAAATGTCAAAAATGAAAAGTGTCACCATGAAAAATGTTAAAAATGACAAATTTCAAGATGGCAAATATAAAAGATGTCAAATGACAAATGTCACAATGCTTAATGTCAAAAATGACAAATTTCAAGATGGCAAATGTCAAAGATGTCAAATGACAAATGTCACAATGCTAAATGTTAAAAATGAAAAGTGTCACCATGAAAAATGTCAAAAATGACAAATTTCAAGATGGCAAATGTCAAAGATGTCAAATGACAAATGTCACAATGCTAAATGTCAAAAATGAAAAGTGTCAAAAATGACAAATTTCAAGATGGCAAATGTCTAAGATGTCAAATGACAAATGTCACAATGCTAAATGTCAAAAATGAAAAGTGTCACCATGAAAAATGTCAAAAATGACAAATTTCAAGATGGCAAATGTCAAAGATGTCAAATGACAAATGTCACAATGCTAAATGTCAAAAATAAAAAGTGTCACCATAAAAAATGTCAAAAATGACAAATTTCAAGATGGCAAATGTCAAAGAAGTCAAATGACAAATGTCACAATGCTAAATGTCAAAAATGAAAGTGTCACCCTGAAAAATGTCAAAAATGACAAATTTCAAGATGGCAAATTTCTAAACTGACAAATGTCACAATGCTAAATGTCAAAAATGATAAGTGTTACCATGAAAAATGTCAAAAATGACAAATTTTAAGATTGCAAATGTCCAAGATGTCAAATGACAAATGTCACAATGCTAAAAGTCAAAAATGAAAAGTGTCACCATGAAAAATGTCAAAAATGACAAATTTCAAGATGGCAAATGTCAAAGATGTCAAATGACAAATGTCACAATGCTAAATGTCAAAAATGAAAAGTGTCAAAAATGACAAATTTCAAGATGGCAAATGTCAAAGATGTCAAATGACAAATGTCACAATGCTAAATGTCAAAAATGAAAAGTGTCCCCATGAAAAATGTCAATAATGACAAATTTCAAGATGGCAAATGTCAAAGATGTCAAATGACAAATGTCACAATGCTAAATGTCAAAAATGAAAAGTGTCACCATGAAAAATGTCAAAAATAACAAATTTCAAGATGTCAAATGTCAAAGATGTCAAATGACAAATGTCGCAATGCTAAATGTCAAAAATGAAAAGTGTCACCATGAAAAATGTCAAAAATGACAAATTTCAAGATAGCAAATGTCAAAGATGTCAAATGACAAATGTCACAATGCTAAATGTAAAAATAAAAAGTGTCACCATGAAAAATGTCAAAAATAACAAATTTCAAGATGGCAAATGTCAAAGATGTCAAATGACAAATGTCACAATGCTAAATGTCAAAAATGAAAAGTGTCACCATAAAAAATGTCAAAAATGACAAATTTTAAGATGGCAAATGTCAAAACTGACAAATGTCACAATGCTAAATGTCAAAAATGAAAAGTGTCACCATGAAAAATGTCAAAAATAACAAATTTCAAGATGGCAAATGTCAAAGATGTCAAATGACAAATGTCACAATGCTAAATGTCAAAAATGACAAATTTCAAGATGGCAAATGTCAAAGATGTCAAATGACAAATGTCACAATGCTAAATGTCAAAAATGAAAAGTGTCACCATGAAAAATGTCAAAAATGACAAATTTTAAGATGGCAAACGTCAAAGATGTCAAATGACAAATGTCATAATGCTAAATGTCAAAAATGAAAAGTGTCACCATGAAAAATGTCAAAAATGACAAATTTCAAGATGGCAAATGTCAAAGATGTCAAATGACAAATGTCACAATGCTAAATGTCAAAAGAAAAGTGTCACCATGAAAAATGTCAAAAATGACAAATTTCAAGATGGCAAATATCAAAGATGTCAAATGACAAATGTCACAATGCTAAATGTCAAAAATGACAAATTTCAAGATGGCAAATGTCAAAGATGTCAAATGACAAATGTCACAATGCTAAATGTCAAAAATGAAAAGTGTCACCATGAAAAATGTCAAAAATGACAAATTTCAAGATGGCAAATGTCAAAGATGTCAAATGACAAATGTCACAATGCTAAATGTCAAAAACGAAAAGTGTCAAAAATGACAAATTTCAAGATGGCAAATGTCTAAGATGTCAAATGACAAATGTCACAATGCTAAATGTCAAAAATGAAAAGTGTCACCATGAAAAATGTCAAAAATGACAAATTTCAAGATGGCAAATGTCAAAGATGTCAAATGACAAATGTCACAATGCTAAATGTCAAAAATGAAAAGTGTCACCATGAAAAATGTCAAAAATGACAAATTTCAAGATGGCAAATGTCAAAGATGTCAAATGACAAATGTCACAATGCTAAATGTCAAAAATGAAAAGTGTCGCGATGAAAAATGTCAAAAATGACAAATTTCAAGATGGCAAATGTCAAAGAAGTCAAATGACAAATGTCACAATGCTAAATGTCAAAAATGAAAAGTGTCACCATGAAAAATGTCAAAAATGACAAATTTCAAGATGGCAAATGTCAAAACTGACAAATGTCACAATGCTAAATGTCAAAAATAATAAGTGTTACCATAAAAAATGTCAAAAATGACAAATTTTAAGATGGCAAATGTCCAAGATGTCAAATGACAAATGTCACAATGCTAAATGTCAAAAATGAAAAGTGTCACCATGAAAAATGTCAAAAATGACAAATTTCAAGATGGCAAATGTCAAAGATGTCAAATGACAAATGTCACAATGCTAAATGTCAAAAATGAAAAGTGTCAAAAATGACAAATTTCAAGATGGCAAATGTCTAAGATGTCAAATGACAAATGTCACAATGCTAAATGTCAAAAATGAAAAGTGTCAAAAATGACAAATTTCAAGATGGCAAATGTCCAAGATGTCAAATGACAAATGTCACAATGCTAAATGTCAAAAATGAAAAGTGTCACCATGAAAAATGTCAAAAATGACAAATTTTAAGATGGCAAATGTCAAAGATGTCAAATGACAAATGTCAGAATGCTAAATGTCAAAAATAAAAAGTGTCAAAAATGACAAATTTCAAGATGGCAAATGTCTAAGATGTCAAATGACAAATGTCACCATAAAAAATGTCAAAAATGACAAATTTCAAGATGGCAAATGTCAAAGAAGTCAAATGACAAATGTCACAATGCTAAATGTCAAAAATGATAAGTGTTACCATGAAAAATGTCAAAAATGACAAATTTTAAGATTGCAAATGTCCAAGATGTCAAATGACAAATGTCACAATGCTAAAAGTCAAAAATGAAAAGTGTCACCATGAAAAATGTCAAAAATGACAAATTTCAAGATGGCAAATGTCAAAGATGTCAAATGACAAATGTCACAATGCTAAATGTCAAAAATGAAAAGTGTCCAAAATGACAAATTTCAAGATGGCAAATGTCAAAGATGTCAAATGACAAATGTCACAATGCTAAATGTCAAAAATGAAAAGTGTCACCCTGAAAAATGTCAAAAATGACAAATTTCAAGATGGCAAATGTCAAAACTGACAAATGTCACAATGCTAAATGTCAAAAATGAAAAGTGTCACCATGAAAAATGTTAAAAATAACAAATTTCAAGATGGCAAATATAAAAGATGTCAAATGACAAATGTCACAATGCTTAATGTCAAAAATGACAAATTTCAAGATGGCAAATGTCAAAGATGTCAAATGACAAATGTCACAATGCTAAATGTCAAAAATGAAAAGTGTCACCATGAAAAATGTCAAAAATGACAAATTTCAAGATGGCAAATGTCAAAGATGTCAAATGACAAATGTCACAATGCTAAATGTCAAAAATGAAAAGTGTCAAAAATGACAAATTTCAAGATGGCAAATGTATAAGATGTCAAATGACAAATGTCACAATGCTAAATGTCAAAAATGAAAAGTGTCACCATGAAAAATGTCAAAAATGACAAATTTCAAGATGGCAAATGTCAAAGATGTCAAATGACAAATGTCACAATGCTAAATGTCAAAAATAAAAAGTGTCACCATAAAAATATGTCAAAAATGACAAATTTCAAGATGGCAAATGTCAAAAAAGTCAAATGACAAATGTCACAATGCTAAATGTCAAAAATGAAAAGTGTCACCCTGAAAAATGTAAAAAATGACAAATTTCAAGATGGCAAATTTCTAAACTGACAAATGTCACAATGCTAAATGTCAAAAATGATAATTGTTACCATGAAAAATGTCAAAAATGACAAATTTTAAGATTGCAAATGTCCAAGATGTCAAATGACAAATGTCACAATGCTAAAAGTCAAAAATGAAAAGTGTCACCATGAAAAATGTCAAAAATGACAAATTTCAAGATGGCAAATGTCAAAGATGTCAAATGACAAATGTCAAAATGCTAAATGTCAAAAATGAAAAGTGTCAAAAATGACAAATTTCAAGATGGCAAATGTCAAAGATGTCAAATGACAAATGTCACAATGCTAAATGTCAAAAATGAAAAGTGTCACCCTGAAAAATGTCAAAAATGACAAATTTCAAGATGGCAAATGTCAAAACTGACAAATGTCACAATGCTAAATGTCAAAAATGAAAAGTGTCACCATGAAAAATGTCAAAAATAACAAATTTCAAGATGGCAAACGTCAAAGATGTCAAATGACAAATGTCACAATGCTAAATGTCAAAAATGACAAATTTCAAGATGGCAAATGTCAAAGATGTCAAATGACAAATGTCACAATGCTAAATGTCAAAAATGAAAAGTGTCACCATGAAAAATGTCAAAAATGACAAATTTCAAGATGGCAAATATCAAAGATGTCAAATGACAAATGTCACAATGCTAAATGTCAAAAATGACAAATTTCAAGATGGCAAATATCAAAGATGTCAAATGACAAATGTCACAATGCCAAATGTCAAAAATGAAAAGTTTCACCATAAAAAATGTCAAAAATAACAAATTGCAAGATGGCAAATGTCAAAGATGTCAAATGACAAATGTCACAATGCTAAATGTCAAAAATGAAAAGTGTCACCATGAAAAATGTCAAAAATAACAAATTTCAAGATGGCAAATGTCAAAGATGTCAAATGACAAATGTCACAATGCTAAATTTCAAAAATGAAAAGTGTCAAAAATGACAAATTTCAAGATGGCAAATGTCAAAGATGTCAAATGACAAATGTCACAATGCTAAATGTCAAAAATGAAAAGTGTCACCATGAAAAATGTCAAAAATGACAAATTTCAAGATGGCAAATATCAAAGATGTCAAATGACAAATGTCACAATGCTAAATGTCAAAAATGCCAAATTTCAAGATGGCAAATGTCAAAGATGTCAAATGACAAATGTCACAATGCTAAATGTCAAAAATGATAAGTGTCACCATGAAAAATGTCAAAAATAACAAATTTCAAGATGGCAAATGTCAAAACTGACAAATGTCACAATGCTAAATGTCAAAAATGAAAAGTGTCACCATGAAAAATGTCAAAAATAACAAATTTCAAGATGGCAAATGTCAAAGATGTCAAATGACAAATGTCACAATGCTAAATGTCAAAAATGACAAATTTCAAGATGGCAAATGTCAAAGATGTCAAATGACAAATGTCACAATGCTAAATGTCAAAAATAAAAAGTGTCACCATGAAAAATGTCAAAAATGACAAATTTCAAGATGGCAAATGTCAAAACTGACAAATGTAACAATGCTAAATGTCCAAAATGAAAAGTGTCACCATGAAAAATGTCAAAAATAACAAATTTCAAGATGGAAAATGTCAAAGATGTCAAATGACAAATGTCACAATGCTAAATCTCAAAAATGTCAAAGATGTCAAATGACAAATGTCACAATGCTAAATGTCAAAAATGAAAAGTGTCACCATGAAAAATGTCAAAAATGACAAATTTCAAGATGGCAAATGTCAAAGATGTCAAATGACAAATGTCACAATGCTAAATGTCAAAAATGAAAAGTGTCACCATGAAAAATGTCAAAAATGACAAATTTCAAGATGGCATATGTCAAAGATGTCAAATGACAAATGTCACAATGCTAAATGTCAAAAATGAAAAGTGTCACCATGAAAAATGTCAAAAATGACAAATTTCAAGATGGCAAATGTCAAAACTGACAAATGTCACAATGCTAAATGTCAAAAATGATAAGTGTCACCATGAAAAATGTCAAAAATGACAAATTTTAAGATGGCAAATGTTCAAGATGTCAAATGACAAATGTCACAATGCTAAATGTCAAAAATGACAAATTTCAAGATGGCAAATGTCAAAGATGTCCAATGACAAATGTCACAATGCTAAATGTCAAAAATGAAAAGTGTCACCATGAAAAATGTCAAAAATGACAAATTGCAAGATGGCAAATGTCAAAGATGTCAAATGACAAATGTCACAATGCTAAATGTCAAAAATGAAAAGTGTCACCATAAAAAATGTCAAAAATGACAAATTTCAAGATGGCAAATGTCAAAGATGTCAAATGACAAATGTCACAATGCTAAATGTCAAAAATAAAAAGTGTCACCATGAAAAATGTCAAAAATGACAAATTTCAAGAAGGCAAATGTCAAAACTGACAAATGTCACAATGCTAAATGTCAAAAATGAAAAGTGTCACCATGAAAAATGTCAAAAATGACAAATTTCAAGATGGCAAATGTCAAAGATGTCAAATGACAAATGTCACAATGCTAAATGTCAAAAATGAAAAGTGTCAAAAATGACAAATTTCAAGATGGCAAATGTCTAAGATGTCAAATGACAAATGTCACAATGCTAAATGTCAAAAATGAAAAGTGTCACAATGCTAAATGTCAAAAATGACAAATTTCAAGATGGCAAATGTCAAAACTGACAAATGTCACAATGCTAAATGTCAAAAATGAAAAGTGTCACCATGAAAAATGTCAAAAATAACAAATTTCAAGATGGCAAATGTCAAAGATGTCAAAGGACAAATGTCACAATGCTAAATGACAAATTTCAAGATGGCAAATGTCAAAGATGTCAAATGACAAATGTCACAATGCTAAATGTCAAAAATGAAAAGTGTCACCATGAAAAATGTCAAAAATGACAAATTTCAAGATGGCAAATGTCAAAGATGTCAAATGACAAATGTCACAATGCTAAATGTCAAAAATGAAAAGTGTCACCATGAAAAATGTCAAAAATGACAAATTTCAAGATGGCAAATGTCAAAGATGTCAAATGACAAATGTCACAATGCTAAATGTCAAAAATGAAAAGTGTCGCGATGAAAAATGTCAAAAATGACAAATTTCAAGATGGCAAATGTCAAAGATGTCAAATGACAAATGTCACAATGCTAAATGTCAAAAATGAAAAGTGTCACCCTGAAAAATGTCAAAAATGACAAATTTCAAGATGGCAAATGTCAAACCTGACAAATGTCACAATGCTAAATGTCAAAAATAATAAGTGTTACCATAAAAAATGTCAAAAATGACAAATTTTAAGATGACAAATGTCCAAGATGTCAAATGACAAATGTCACAATGCTAAATGTCAAAAATGAAAAGTGTCACCATGAAAAATGTCAAAAATGACAAATTTCAAGATGGCAAATGTCAAAGATGTCAAATGACAAATGTCACAATGCTAAATGTCAAAAATGAAAAGTGTCAAAAATGACAAATTTTAAGATGGCAAATGTCTAAGATGTCAAATGACAAATGTCACAATGCTAAATGTCAAAAATGAAAAGTGTCAAAAATGACAAATTTTAAGATGGCAAATGTCCAAGATGTCAAATGACAAATGTCACAATGCTAAATGTCAAAAATGAAAAGTGTCACCATGAAAAATGTCAAAAATGACAAATTTCAAGATGGCAAATGTCAAAGATGTCAAATGACAAATGTCACAATGCTAAATGTCAAAAATGAAAAGTGTCAAAAATGACAAATTTCAAGATGGCAAATGTCTAAGATGACAAATGTCACAATGCTAAATGTCAAAAATGAAAAATGTCACCATGAAAAATGTCAAAAATAACAAATTTCAAGATGGCAAATGTCAAAGATGTCAAATGACAAATGTCACAATGCTAAATGTCAAAAATGAAAAGTGTCACCATGAAAAATGTCAAAAATGACAAATTTCAAGATGGCAAATGTCAAAGATGTCAAATGACAAATGTCACAATGCTAAATGTCAAAAATGAAAAGTGTCAAAAATGACAAATTTCAAGATGGCAAATGTCTAAGATGTCAAATGACAAATGTCACAATGCTAAATGTCAAAAATGAAAAATGTCACCATGAAAAATGTCAAAAATAACAAATTTCAAGATGGCAAATGTCAAAGATGTCAAATGACAAATGTCACAATGCTAAATGTCAAAAATGACAAATTTCAAGATGGCAAATGTCAAAGATGTCAAATGACAAATGTCACAATGCTAAATGTCAAAAATGAAAAGTGTCACCATGAAAAATGTCAAAAATGACAAATTTCAAGATGGCAAATGTCAAAGATGTCAAATGACAAATGTCACAATGCTAAATGTCAAAAATGAAAAGTGTCAAAAATGACAAATTTCAAGATGGCAAATGTCTAAGATGTCAAATGACAAATGTCACAATGCTAAATGTCAAAAATGAAAAGTGTCACCATGAAAAATGTCAAAAATGACAAATTTCAAGATGGCAAATGTCAAAGATGTCAAATGACAAATGTCACAATGCTAAATGTCAAAAATAAAAAGTGTCACCATAAAAAATGTCAAAAATGACAAATTTTAAGATGGCAAATGTCAAAGAAGTCAAATGACAAATGTCACAATGCTAAATGTCAAAAATGAAAAGTGTCACCCTGAAAAATGTCAAAAATGACAAATTTCAAGATGGCAAATTTCTAAACTGACAAATGTCACAATGCTAAATGTCAAAAATGATAAGTGTTACCATGAAAAATGTCAAAAATGACAAATTTCAAGATTGCAAATGTCCAAGATGTCAAATGACAAATGTCACAATGCTAAAAGTCAAAAATAAAAAGTGTCACCATGAAAAATGTCAAAAATGACAAATTTCAAGATGGCAAATGTCATAATTGTCAAATGACAAATGTCACAATGCTAAATGTCAAAAATGAAAAGTGTCAAAAATGACAAATTTCAAGATGGCAAATGTCAAAGATGTCAAATGACAAATGTCACAATGCTAAATGTCAAAAATGAAAAGTGTCACCATGAAAAATGTCAAAAATGACAAATTTCAAGATGGCAAATGTCAAAACTGACAAATGTCACAATGCTAAATGTCAAAAATGAAAAGTGTCACCATGAAAAATGTCAAAAATAACAAATTTCAAGATGGCAAATGTCAAAGATGTCAAATGACAAAGGTCACAATGCTTAATGTCAAAAATAAAAAGTGTCACCATGAAAAATGTCAAAAATGACAAATTTCAAGATGGCAAATATCAAAGATGTCAAATGACAAATGTCACAATGCTAAATGTCAAAAATTACAAATTTCAAGATGGCAAATGTCAAAGATGTCAAATGACAAATGTCACAATGCTAAATGTCAAAAATAAAAAGTGTCACCATGAAAAATGTCAAAAATGACAAATTTCAAGATGGCAAATGTCAAAACTGACAAATGTAACAATGCTAAATGTCAAAAATGAAAAGTGTCACCATGAAAAACGTCAAAAATAACACATTTCAAGATGGAAAATGTCAAAGATGTCAAATGACAAATGTCACAATGCTAAATGTCAAAAATGAAAAGTGTCACCATGAAAAATGTCAAAAATGACAAATTTCAAGATGGCAAATATCAAAGATGTCAAATGACAAATGTCACAATGCTAAATGTCAAAAATGACAAATTTCAAGATGGCAAATGTCAAAGATGTCAAATGACAAATGTCACAATGCTAAATGTCAAAAATGATAAGTGTCATTATGAAAGATGTTAAAAATAACAAATTTCAAGATGGCAGATGTCAAAGATGTCAAATGACAAATGTCACAATGCTAAATCTCAAAAATGTCAAAGATGTCAAATGACAAATGTCAAAAATGAAAAGTGTCACCATGAAAAATGTCAAAAATGACAAATTTCAAGATGGCAAATGTCAAAGATGTCAAATGACAAATGTCACAATGCTAAATGTCAAAAATGAAAAGTGTCACCATGAAAAATGTCAAAAATGACAAATTTCAAGATGGCAAATGTCAAAGATGTCAAATGACAAATGTCACAATGCTAAATGTCAAAAATGAAAAGTGTCACCATGAAAAATGTCAAAAATGACAAATTTCAAGATGGCAAATGTCAAAACTGACAAATGTCACAATGCTAAATGTCAAAAATGATAAGTGTCACCATGAAAAATGTCAAAAATGACAAATTTCAAGATGGCAAATGTCCAAGATGTCAAATGACAAATGTCACAATGCTAAATGTTAAAAATGACAAATTTCAAGATGGCAAATGTCAAAACTGACAAATGTCACAATGCTAAATGTCAAAAATGATAAGTGTCACCATGAAAAATGTCAAAAATGACAAATTTCAAGATGGCAAATGTCCAAGATGTCAAATGACAAATGTCACAATGCTAAATGTCAAAAATGACAAATTTCAAGATGGCAAATGTCAAAGATGTCCAATGACAAATGTCACAATGCTAAATGTCAAAAATGAAAAGTGTCACCATGAAAAATGTCAAAAATGACAAATTTCAAGATGGCAAATGTCAAAGATTACAAATGACAAATGTCACAATGCTAAATGTTAAAAATGAAAAGTGTCACCATAAAAAATGTCAAAAATGACAAATTTCAAGATGGCAAATGTCAAAGATGTCAAATGACAAATGTCACAATGCTAAATGTCCAAAGTAAAAAGTGTCACCATGAAAAATGTCAAAAATGACAAATTTCAAGATGGCAAATGTCAAAACTGACAAATGTCACAATGCTAAATGTCAAAAATGAAAAGTGTCACCATGAAAAATGTCAAAAATGACAAATTTCAAGATGGCAAATGTCAAAGATGTCAAATGACAAATGTCACAATGCTAAATGTCAAAAATGAAAAGTGTCAAAAATGACAAATTTCAAGATGGCAAATGTCTAAGATGTCAAATGACAAATGTCACAATGCTAAATGTCAAAAATGAAAAGTGTCACCATGAAAAATGTCAAAAATGACAAATTTCAAGATGGCAAATGTCAAAAATGACAAATGTCACAATGCTAAATGTCAAAAATGAAAATGGTCACCATGAAAAATGTCAAAAATGACAAATTTCAAGATGGCAAATGTCAAAGATGTCAAATGACAAATGTCACAATGCTAAATGTCAAAAATGAAAAGTGTCAAAAATGACAAAGTTCAAGATGGCAAATGTCTAAGATGTCAAATGACAAATGTCACAATGCTAAATGTCAAAAATGAAAAGTGTCACCATGAAAAATGTCAAAAATGACAAATTTCAAGATGGCAAATGTCAAAGATGTCAAATGACAAATGTCACAATGCTAAATGTCAAAAATGAAAATTGTCACCATGAAAAATGTCAAAAATGACAAATTTCAAAATAGCAAATGTCAAAGATGTCAAATGACAAATGTCACAATGCTAAATGTCAAAAATGAAAAGTGTCACAATGCTAAATGTCAAAAATGACAAATTTCAAGATGGCAAATGTCAAAACTGACAAATGTCACAATGCTAAATGTCAAAAATAAAAAGTGTCACCATGAAAAATGTCAAAAATAACAAATTTCAAGATGGCAAATGTCAAAGATGTCAAATGACAAATGTCACAATGCTAAATGTCAAAAATGACAAATTTCAAGATGGCAAATGTCAAAGATGTCAAATGACAAATGTCACAATGCTAAATGTCAAAAATGAAAAGTGTCACCATGAAAAATGTCAAAAATGACAAATTTCAAGATGGCAAATGTCAAAGATGTCAAATGACAAATGTCACAATGCTAAATGTCAAAAATGAAAAGTGTCAAAAATGACAAATTTCAAGATGGCAAATGTTTAAGATGTCAAATGACAAATGTCACAATGCTAAATGTCAAAAATGAAAAGTGTCACCATGAAAAATGTCAAAAATGACAAATTTCATGATGGCAAATGTCAAAGATGTCAAATGACAAATGTCACAATGCTAAATGTCAAAAATGAAAATTGTCACCATGAAAAATGTCAAAAATGACAAATTTTAAAATAGCAAATGTCAAAGATGTCAAATGACAAATGTCACAATGCTAAATGTTAAAAATGAAAAGTGTCACCATGAAAAATGTCAAAAATGACAAATTTCAAGATAGCAAATGTCAAAGATGTCAAATGACAAATGTCAAAAATGAAAAGTGTCAAAAATGACAAATTTCAAGATGGCAAATGTCTAAGATGTCAAATGACAAATGTCACAATGCTAAAAGTCAAAAATAAAAAGTGTCACCATGAAAAATGTCAAAAATGACAAATTTCAAGATGGCAAATGTCAAAGATGTCAAATGACAAATGTCACAATGCTAAATGTCAAAAATGAAAAGTGTCAAAAATGACAAATTTCAAAATGGCAAATGTCAAAGATGTCCAATGACAAATGTCACAATGCTAAATGTCAAAAATGAAAAGTGTCACCATGAAAAATGTCAAAAATGACAAATTTCAAGATGGCAAATGTCAAAACTGACAAATGTCACAATGCTAAATGTCAAAAATGAAAAGTGTCACCATGAAAAATGTCAAAAATAACAAATTTCAAGATGGCAAATGTCAAAGATGTCAAATGACAAATGTCACAATGCTAAATGTCAAAAATGACAAATTTCAAGATGGCAAATGTCAAAGATGTCAAATGACAAATGTCACAATGTTTAATGTCAAAAATAAAAAGTGTCACCATGAAAAATGTCAAAAATGACAAATTTCAAGATGGCAAATATCAAAGATGTCAAATGACAAATGTCACAATGCTAAATGTCAAAAATGACAAATTTCAAGATGGCAAATGTCAAAGATGTCAAATGACAAATGTCACAATGCTAAATGTCAAAAATGAAAATTGTCACCATGAAAAATGTCAAAAATGACAAATTTCAAGATGGCAAATGTCAAAACTGACAAATGTAACAATGCTAAATGTCAAAAATGAAAAGTGTCACCATGAAAAATGTCAAAAATGACAAATTTCAAGATGGCAAATGTCAAAGATGTCAAATGACAAATGTCACAATGCTAAATGTCAAAAATGAAAAGTGTCACCATGAAAAATGTCAAAAATGACAAATTTCAAGATGGCAAATATCAAAGATGTCAAATGACAAATGTCACAATGCTAAATGTCAAAAATGACAAATTTCAAGATGGCAAATGTCAAAGATGTCAAATGACAAATGTCACAATGCTAAATGTCAAAAATGATAAGTGTCACCATGAAAAATGTCAAAAATAACAAATTTCAAGATGGCAAATGTCAAAGATGTCAAATGACAAATGTCACAATGCTAAATCTCAAAAATGTCAAAGATGTCAAATGACAAATGTCACAATGCTAAATGTCAAAAATGAAAAGTGTCACCATGAAAAATGTCAAAAATGACAAATTTCAAGATGGCAAATGTCAAAGATGTCAAATGAAAAATGTCACAATGCTAAATGTCAAAAATGAAAAGTGTCACCATGAAAAATGTCAAAAATGACAAATTTCAAGATGGCAAATGTCAAAAATGTCAAATGACAAATGTCACAATGCTAAATGTCAAAAATGAAAAATGTCACCATAAAAAATGTCAAAAATGACAAATTTCAAGATGGCAAATGTCAAAACTGACAAATGTCACAATGCTAAATGTCAAAAATGATAAGTGTCACCATGAAAAATGTCAAAAATGACAAATTTCAAGATGGCTAAATGTCAAAAATGATAAGTGTCACCATGAAAAATGTCAAAAATGACAAATTTCAAGATGGCAAATGTCCAAGATGTCAAATGACAAATGTCACAATGCTAAATGTCAAAAATGAAAAGTGTCACCATGAAAAATGTCAAAAATGACAAATTTCAAGATGGCAAATGTCTAAGATGTCAAATGACAAATGTCACAATGCTAAATGTCAAAAATGAAAAGTGTCACAATGCTAAATGTCAAAAATGACAAATTTCAAGATGGCAAATGTCAAAACTGACAAATGTCACAATGCTAAATGTCAAAAATAAAAAGTGTCACCATGAAAAATGTCAAAAATACCAAATTTCAAGATGGCAAATGTCAAAGATGTCAAATGACAAATGTCACAATGCTAGATGTCAAAAATGACAAATTTCAAGATGGCAAATGTCAAAGATGTCAAATGACAAATGTCACAATGCTAAATGTCAAAAATGAAAAGTGTCACCATGAAAAATGTCAAAAATGACAAATTTCAAGATGGCAAATGTCAAAGATGTCAAATGACAAATGTCACAATGCTAAATGTCAAAAATAAAAGGTGTCACCATGAAAAATGTCAAAAATGACAAATTTCAAGATGGCAAATGTCAAAACTGACAAATGTCACAATGCTAAATGTCAAAAATGAAAAGTGTCACCATGAAAAATGTCAAAAATGACAAATTTCAAGATGGCAAATGTCAAAGATGTCAAATGACAAATGTCACAATGCTAAATGTCAAAAATGAAAAGTGTCAAAAATGACAAATTTTAAGATGGCAAATGTCTAAGATGTCAAATGACAAATGTCACAATGCTAAATGTCAAAAATGGAAAGTGTCACCATGAAAAATGTCAAAAATGACAAATTTCAAGATGGCAAATGTCAAAACTGACAAATGTCACAATGCTAAATGTCAAAAATGAAAAGTGTCAAAAATGACAAATTTCAAGATGGCAAATGTCAAAGATGTCAAATGACAAATGTCACAATGCTAAATTTCAAAAATGAAAAGTGTCACCCTGAAAAATGTCAAAAATGACAAATTTCAAGATGACAAATGTCAAAACTGACAAATGTCACAATGCCAAATGTCAAAAATGAAAAGAGTCACCATGAAAAATGTCAAAAATAACAAATTTCAAGATGGCAAATGTCAAAGATGTCAAATGACAAATGTCACATTGCTAAATGTCAAAAATGAAAAGTGTCACCATGAAAAATGTCAAAAATGACAAATTTCAAGATGGCAAATGTCAAAGATGTCAAATGACAAATGTCACAATGCTAAATGTCAAAAATGAAAAGTGTCACCATGAAAAATGTCAAAAATGACAAATTTCAAGATGGCAAATGTCAAAGATGTCAAATGACAAATGTCACAATGCTAAATGTCAAAAATCAAAAGTGTCACCATGAAAAATGTCAAAAATGACAAATTTCAAGATGGCAAATGTCAAAACTGACAAATGTCACAATGCTAAATGTCAAAAATGATAAGTGTCACCATGAAAAATGTCAAAAATGACAAATTTCAAGATGGCAAATGTCCAAGATGTCAAATGACAAATGTCACAATGCTAAATGTCAAAAATGACAAATTTCAAGATGGCAAATGTCAAAGATGTCAAATGACAAATGTCACAATGCTAAATGTCAAAAATGAAAACTGTCATGATGAAAAATGTCAAAAATGACAAATTTCAAGATGGCAAATGTCAAAGATGTCAAATGACAAATGTCACAATGCTAAATGTCAAAAATGAAAAGTGTCACCATAAAAATTGTCAAAAATGACAAATTTTAAGATGGCAAATGTCAAAGATGTCAAATGACAAATGTCACAATGCTAAATGTCAAAAATAAAAAGTGTCACCATGAAAAATGTCAAAAATGACAAATTTCAAGATGGCAAATGTCAAAACTGACACATGTCACAATGCTAAATGTCAAAAATGAAAAGTGTCACCATAAAAAATGTCAAAAATGACAAATTTCAAGATGGCAAATGTCAAAGATGTCAAATGACAAATGTCACAATGCTAAATGTCAAAAATGAAAAGTGTCACCATGAAAAATGTCAAAAATGACAAATTTCAAGATGGCAAATGACAAAGATGTCAAATGACAAATGTCACAATGCTAAATGTCAAAAATGAAAAGTGTTACCATGAAAATTGTCAAAAATGACAAATTTCAAGATGGCAAATGTCAAAGATGTCAAATGACAAATGTCACAATGCTAAATGTCAAAAATGAAAAGTGTCAAAAATGACAAATTTCAAGATGGCAAATGTCTAAGATGTCAAATGACAAATGTCACAATGCTAAATGTCAAAAATGAAAAGTGTCACAATGCTAAATGTCAAAAATGACAAATTTCAAGATGGCAAATGTCAAAACTGACAAATGTCACAATGCTAAATGTCAAAAATAAAAAGTGTCACAATGAAAAATGTCAAAAATAACAAATTTCAAGATGGCAAATGTCAAAGATGTCAAATGACAAATGTCACAATGCTAAATGTCAAAAATGACAAATTTCAAGATGGCAAATGTCAAAGATGTCAAATGACAAATGTCACAATGCTAAATGTCAAAAATAAAAGGTGTCACCATGAAAAATGTCAAAAATGACAAATTTCAAGATGGCAAATGTCAAAACTGACAAATGTCACAATGCTAAATGTCAAAAATGAAAAGTGTCACCATAAAAAATGTAAAAATGACAAATTTCAAGATGGCAAATGTCAAAGATGTCAAATGACAAATGTCACAATGCTAAATGTCAAAAATGAAAAGTGTCAAAAATGACAAATTTCAAGATGGCAAATGTCTAAGATGTCAAATGACAAATGTCACAATGCTAAATGTCAAAAATGAAAAGTGTCACCATGAAAAATGTCAAAAATGACAAATTTCAAGATGGCAAATGTCAAAACTGACAAATGTCACAATGCTAAATGTCAAAAATGAAAAGTGTCACCATGAAAAATGTCAAAAATGACAAATTTTAAGATGGCAAATGTCAAAGATGTCAAATGACAAATGTCACAATGCTAAATGTCAAAAATGAAAAGTGTCACCATGAAAAATGTCAAAAATGACAAATTTCAATATGGCAAATGTCAAAGATGTCAAATGACAAATGTCACAATGCTAAATGTCAAAAATGAAAAGTGTCACCATGAAAAATGTCAAAAATAACAAATTTCAAGATGGCAAATGTCAAAGATGTCAAATGACAAATGTCACAATGCTAAATGTCAAAAATGAAAAGTGTCACCATGAAAAATGTCAAAAATGACAAATTTCAAGATGGCAAATGTCAAAGATGTCAAATGACAAATAACACAATGCTAAATGTCAAAAATGACAAATTTCAAGATGGCAAATGTCAAATATGTCAAATGACATATGTCACAATGCTAAATGTCAAAAATGAAATGTGTCACCATGAAAAATGTCAAAAATGACAAATTTCAAGATGGCAAATGTCAAAGATGTCAAATGACAAATGTCACAATGCTAAATGTCAAAAATGAAAAGTGTCACAATGCTAAATGTCAAAAATGACAAATTTCAAGATGGCAAATGTCAAAACTGACAAATGTCAATGCTAAATGTCAAAAATGAAACGTGTCACCATAAAAAATGTCAAAAATAACAAATTTCAAGATGGCAAATGTCAAAGATGTCAAATGACAAATGTCACAATGCTAAATGTCAAAAATGACAAATTTCAAGATGGCAAATATCAAAGATGTCAAATGACAAATGTCACAATGCTAAATGTCAAAAATGAAAAGTGTCACCATGAAAAATGTCAAAAATGACAAATTTCGAAATGGCAAGTGTCAAAGATGTTAAATGACAAATGTCACAATGCTAAATGTCAAAAATGAAAAGTGTCACCATGAAAAATGTCAAAAATGACAAATTTCAAGATGGCATATGTCAAAACTGACAAATGTCACAATGCTAAATGTCAAAAATGAAAAGTGTCACCATGAAAAATGTCAAAAATGACAAATTTCAAGATGGCAAATGTCAAAGATGTCAAATGACAAATGTCACAATGCTAAATGTCAAAAATGAAAAGTGTCAAAAATGACAAATTTCAAGATGGCAAATGTCTAAGATGTCAAATGACAAATGTCACAATGCTAAATGTCAAAAATGAAAAGTGTCACCATGAAAAATGTCAAAAATGACAAATTTTAAGATGGCAAATGTTAAAACTGACAAATGTCACAATGCTAAATGTCAAAAATGAAAAGTGTCACCATGAAAAATGTCAAAAATAACAAATTTCAAGATGGCAAATGTCAAAGATGTCAAATGACAAATGTCACAATGCTAAATGTCAAAAATGACAAATTTCAAGATGGCAAATGTCAAAGATGTCAAATGACAAATGTCACAATGCTAAATGTCAAAAATGAAAAGTGTCACCATGAAAAATGTCAAAAATGACAAATTTCAAGATGGCAAATGTCAAAACTGACAAATGTCACAATGCTAAATGTCAAAAATGAAAAGTGTCACCATGAAAAATGTCAAAAATAACAAATTTCAAGATGGCAAATGACAAACATGTCAAATGACAAATGTCACAATGCTAAATGTCAAAAATGAAAAGTGTCACCATGAAAAATGTCAAAAATAACAAATTTCAAGATGGCAAATGTCAAAGATGTCAAATGACAAATGTCACAATGCTTAATGTCAAAAATGAAAAGTGTCACCATGAAAAATGTCAAAAATGACAAATTTCAAGATAGCAAATGTCAAAGATGTCAAATGACAAATGTCACAATGCCAAATGTCAAAAATGAAAAGTGTCACCATGAAAAATGTCAAAAATGACAAATTTCAAGATGGCAAATGTCAAAACTGACAAATGTCACAATGCTAAATGTCAAAAATGAAAAGTGTCACCATGAAAAATGTCAAAAATGACAAATTTCAAGATGGCAAATGTCCAAGATGTCAAAAGACAAATGTCACCATGCTAAGTGTCAAAAATGACAAATTTCAAGATGGCAAATGTCAAAGATGTCAAATGACAAATGTCACAATGCTAAATGTCAAAAATGAAAAGTGTCACCATGAAAAAAGTCAAAAATGACAAATTTCAAGATGGCAAATGTCAAAGATGTCAAATGACAAATGTCACAATGCTAAATGTCAAAAATGAAAAGTGTCACCATAAAAAATGTCAAAAATGACAAATTTCAAGATGGCAAATGTCAAAGATGTCAAATGACAAATGTCACAATGCTAAATGTCAAAAATAAAAAGTGTCACCATGAAAAATGTCAAAAATGACAAATTTCAAGATGGCAAATGTCAAAACTGACAAATGTCACAATGCTAAATGTCAAAAATGAAAAGTGTCACCATAAAAAATGTCAAAAATGACAAATTTCAAGATGGCAAATGTCAAAGATGTCAAATGACAAATGTCACAATGCTAAATGTCAAAAATGAAAAGTGTCAAAAATGACAAATTTCAAGATGGCAAATGTCTAAGATGTCAAATGACAAATGTCACAATGCTAAATGTCAAAAATGAAAAGTGTCACCATGAAAAATGTCAAAAATGACAAATTTCAAGATGGCAAATGTCAAAACTGACAAATGTCACAATGCTAAATGTCAAAAATGAAAAGTGTCACCATGAAAAATGTCAAAAATGACAAATTTCAAGATGGCAAATGTCAAAGATGTCAAATGAAAAATGTCACAATGCTAAATGTCAAAAATGAAAAGTGTCAAAAATGACAAATTTCAAGATGGCAAATGTCTAAGATGTCAAATGACAAATGTCACAATGCTAAATATCAAAAATGAAAAGTGTCACAATGCTAAATCTCAAAAATGACAAATTTCAAGATAGCAAATGTCAAAACTGACAAATGTCACAATGCTAAATGTCAAAAATGAAAAGTGTCACCATGAAAAATGTCAAAAATAACAAATTTCAAGATGGCAAATGTCAAAGATGTCAAATGACAAATGTCACAATGCTAAATGTCAAAAATGAAAAATTTCAAGATGGCAAATGTCAAAGATGTCAAATGTCACAATGCTAAATGTCAAAAATGAAAAGTGTTACCATGAAAAATTTCAAAAATAACAAATTTCAAGATAGCAAATGTCAAAGATGTCAAATGACAAATGTCACAATGCTAAATGTCAAAAATGAAAAGTGTCACCATGAAAAATGTCAAAAATGACAAATTTCAAGATGGCAAATGTTAAAACTGACAAATGTCACAATGCTAAATGTCAAAAATAAAAAGTGTCACCATGAAAAATGTCAAAAATAACAAATTTCAAGATGGCAAATGTCAAAGATGTCAAATGACAAATTTCACAATGCTAAATGTCAAAAATGACAAATTTCAAGATGGCAAATGTCAAAGATGTCAAATGACAAATGTCACAATGCTAAATGTCAAAAATGAAAAGTGTCACCATGAAAAATGTCAAAAATGACAAATTTCAAGATGGCAAATGTCAAAACTGACAAATGTCACAATGCTAAATGTCAAAAATGAAAAGTGTCACCATGAAAAATGTCAAAAATAACAAATTTCAAGATGGCAAAAGACAAAGATGTCAAATGACAAATGTCACAATGCTAAATGTCAAAAATGAAAAGTGTCACCATGAAAAATGTCAAAAATAACAAATTTCAAGATGGCAAATGTCAAAGATGTCAAATGACAAATGTCACAATGCTATATGTCAAAAATGAAAAGTGTCACCATGAAAAATGTCAAAAATGACAAATTTCAAGATAGCAAATGTCAAAGATGTCAAATGACAAATGTCACAATGCTAAATGTCAAAAATGAAAAGTGTCACCATGAAAAATGTCAAAAATGACAAATTTCAAGATGGCAAATGTCAAAACTGACAAATGTCACAATGCTAAATGTCAAAAATGAAAAGTGTTACCATGAAAAATGTCAAAAATGACAAATTTCAAGATGGCAAATGTCCAAGATGTCAAAAGACAAATGTCACCATGCTAAGTGTCAAAAATGACAAATTTTAAGATGGCAAATGTCAAAGATGTCAAATGACAAATGTCACAATGCTAAATGTCAAAAATGAAAAGTGTCACCATAAAAAATGTCAAAAATGACAAATTTCAAGATGGCAAATGTCAAAGATGTCAAATGACAAATGTCACAATGCTAAATGTCAAAAATGAAAAGTGTCACCATAAAAATGTCAAAAATGACAAATTTCAAGATGGCAAATGTCAAAGATGTCAAATGACAAATGTCACAATGCTAAATGTCAAAAATAAAAAGTGTCACCATGAAAAATGTCAAAAATGACAAATTTCAAGATGGCAAATGTCAAAGATGTCAAATGACAAATGTCACAATGCTAAATGTCAAAAATGAAAAGTGTCAAAAATGACAAATTTCAAGATGGCAAATGTCTAAGATGTCAAATGACAAATGTCACAATGCTAAATGTCAAAAATGAAAAGTGTCACCATGAAAAATGTCAAAAATGACAAATTTCAAGATAGCAAATGTCAAAACTGACAAATGTCACAATGCTAAATGTCAAAAATGAAAAGTGTCACCATGAAAAATGTCAAAAATGACAAATTTCAAGATGGCAAATGTTAAAGATGTCAAATGAAAAATGTCACAATGCTAAATGTCAAAAATGAAAAGTGTCAAAAATGACAAATTTCAAGATGGCAAATGTCTAAGATGTCAAATGACAAATGTCACAATGCTAAATGTCAAAAATGAAAAATTTCAAGATGGCAAATGTCAAAGATGTCAAATGACAAATGTCACAATTCTAAATGTCAAAAATAAAAAGTGTCACCATGAAAAATGTCAAAAATGACAAATTTCAAGATGGCAACTGTCAAAGATGTCAAATGACAAATGTCACAATGCTAAATGTCAAAAATGAAAAGTGTCAAAAATGACAAATTTCAAGATGGCAAATGTCTAAGATGTCAAATGACAAATGTCACAATGCTAAATGTCAAAAATGAAAAGTGTCACCATGAAAAATGTCAAAAATGACAAATTTCAAGATAGCAAATGTCAAAACTGACAAATGTCACAATGCTAAATGTCAAAAATGAAAAGTGTCACAATGCTAAATGTCAAAAATGACAAATTTCAAGATAGCAAATGTCAAAACTGACAAATGTCACAATGCTAAATGTCAAAAATGAAAAGTGTCACCATGAAAAATGTCAAAAATAACAAATTTCAAGATGGCAAATGTCAAAGATGTCAAATGACAAATGTCACAATGCTAAATGTCAAAAATGAAAAATTTCAAGATGGCAAATGTCAAAGATGTCAAATGACAAATGTCACAATTCTAAATGTCAAAAATGAAAGGTGTCACCATGAAAAATGTCAAAAATGACAAATTTCAAGATAGCAAATGTCAAAGATGTCAAATGACAAATGTCACAATGCTAAATGTCAAAAATGAAAAGTGTCACCATGAAAAATGTCAAAAATGACAAATTTCAAGATGGCAAATGTCAAAACTGACAAATGTCACAATGCTAAATGTCAAAAATGAAAATTGTCACCATGAAAAATGTCAAAAATGACAAATTTCAAGATGGCAAATGTCCAAGATGTCAAAAGACAAATGTCACAATGCTAAATGTCAAAAATGACAAATTTCAAGATGGCAAATGTCAAAGATGTCAAATGACAAATGTCACAATGCTAAATGTCAAAAATGATAAGTGTCACCATGAAAAATGTCAAAAATGACAAATTTCAAGATGGCAAATGTCAAAGATATCAAATGACAAATGTCACAATGCTAAATGTCAAAAATGAAAAGTGTCACCATAAAAAATGTCAAAAATGACAAATTTCAAGATGGCAAATGTCAAAGATGTCAAATGACAAATGTCACAATGCTAAATGTCAAAAATAAAAAGTGTCACCATGAAAAATGTCAAAAATGACAAATTTCAAGATGGCAAATGTCAAAACTGACAAATGTCACAATGCTAAATGTCAAAAATGAAAAGTGTCACCATGAAAAATGTCAAAAATGACAAATTTCAAGATGGCAAATGTCAAAGATGTCAAATGACAAATGTCACAATGCTAAATGTCAAAAATGAAAAGTGTCAAACATGACAAATTTCAAGATGGCAAATGTCTAAGATGTCAAATGACAAATGTCACAATGCTAAATGTCAAAAATGAAAAGTGTCACCATGAAAAATGTCAAAAATGACAAATTTCAAGATGGCAAATGCTAAAGATGTCAAATGACAAATGTCACAATGCTAAATGTCAAAAATGATAAGTGTCACCATGAAAAATGTCAAAAATAACAAATTTCAAGATGGCAAATGTCAAAGATGTCAAATGACAAATGTCACAATGCTAAATGTCAAAAATGAAAAGTGTCACCATAAAAAATGTCAAAAATGACAAATTTCAAGATGACAAATGTCAAAGATGTCAAATGACAAATGTCACAATGCTAAATGTCAAAAATGACAAATTTCAAGATGGCAAATGTCAAAGATGTCAAATGACAAATGTCAAAATGCTAAATGTCAAAAATGAAAAGTGTCACCATGAAAAATGTCAAAAATGACAAATTTCAAGATAGCAAATGTCAAAGATGTCAAATGACAAATGTCACAATGCTAAATGTCAAAAATGAACAGTGTCACCATGAAAAATGTCAAAAATGACAAATTTCAAGATGGCAAATGTCAAAACTGACAAATGTCACAATGCTAAATGTCAAAAATGAAAAGTGTCACCATGAAAAATGTCAAAAATGACAAATTTCAAGATGGCAAATGTCCAAGATGTCAAAAGACAAATGTCACAATGCTAAATGTCAAAAATGACAAATTTCAAGATGGCAAATGTCAAAGATGTCAAATGACAAATGTCACAATGCTAAATGTCAAAAATGAAAAGTGTCACCATGAAAAATGTCAAAAATGACAAATTTCAAGATGGCAAATGTCAAAGATGTCAAATGACAAATGTCACAATGCTAAATGTCAAAAATGAAAAGTGTCACCATAAAAAATGTCAAAAATGACAAATTTCAAGATGGCAAATGTCAAAGATGTCAAATGACAAATGTCACAATGCTAAATGTCAAAAATGATAAGTGTCACCATGAAAAATATCAAAAATAACAAATTTCAAGATGGCAAATGTCAAAGATGTTAAATGACAAATGTCACAATGCTAAATGTCAAAAATGACAAATTTCAAGATGGCAAATATCAAAACTGACAAATGTCACAATGCTAAATGTCAAAAATGAAAAGTGTCACCATGAAAAATGTCAAAAATAACAAATTTCAAGATGGCAAATGTCAAAGATGTCAAATGACAAATGTCACAATGCTAAATGTCAAAAATGACAAATTTCAAGATGGCAAATGTCAAAGATGTCAAATGACAAATGTCACAATGCTAAATGTCAAAAATGAAAAGTGTCACCATGAAAAATGTCAAAAATGACAAATTTCAAGATGGCAAATGTCAAAGATGTCAAATGACAAATGTCACAATGCTAAATGTTAAAAATGAAAAGTGTCACCATGAAAAATGTCAAAAATGACAAATTTCAAGATGGCAAATGTCAAAACTGACAAATGTCACAATGCTTAATGTCAAAAATGACAAATTTCAAGATGGCAAATGTCAAAGATGTCAAATGACAAATGTCACAATGCTAAATGTCAAAAATGAAAAGTGTCACAATGCTAAATGTCAAAAATGACAAATTTCAAGATGGCAAATGTCAAAACTGACAAATGTCAATGCTAAATGTCAAAAATGAAAAGTGTCACCATAAAAAATGTCAAAAATAACAAATTTCAAGATGGCAAATGTCAAAGATGTCAAATGACAAATGTCACAATGCTAAATGTCAAAAATGACAAATTTCAAGATGGCAAATGTCAAAGATGAAAAGTGTCACCATGAAAAATGTCAAAAATAACAAATTTCAAGATGGCAAATGTCAAAGATGTCAAATGACAAATGTCACAATGCTAAATGTCAAAAATGAAAAGTGTCACCATGAAAAATGTCAAAAATGACAAATTTCAAGATAGCAAATGTCAAAGATGTCAAATGACAAATGTCACAATGCTAAATGTCAAAAATGAAAAGTGTCACCATAAAAAATGTCAAAAATGACAAATTTCAAGATGGCAAATGTCAAAACTGACAAATGTCACAATGCTAAATGTCAAAAATGAAAAGTGTCCCCATGAAAAATGTCAAAAATGACAAATTTCAAGATGGCAAATGTCCAAGATGTCAAAAGACAAATGTCACCATGCTAAGTGTCAAAAATGACAAATTTCAAGATGGCAAATGTCAAAGATGTCAAATGACAAATGTCACAATGCTAAATGTCAAAAATGAAAAGTGTCACCATGAAAAATGTCAAAAATGACAAATTTCAAGATGGCAAATGTCAAAGATGTCAAATGACAAATGTCACAATGCTAAATGTCAAAAATGAAAAGTGTCACCATAAAAAATGTCAAAAATGACAAATTTCAAGATGGCAAATGTCAAAGATGTCAAATGACAAATGTCACAATGCTAAATGTCAAAAATAAAAAGTGTCACCATGAAAAATGTCAAAAATGACAAATTTCAAGATAGCAAATGTCAAAACTGACAAATTTCAAGATGGCAAATGTCAAAGATGTCAAATGACAAATGTCACAATGCTAAATGTCAAAAATGAAAAGTGTCAAAAATGCCAAATTTCAAGATGGCAAATGTCTAAGATGTCAAATAACAAATGTCACAATGCTAAATGACAAAAATGAAAAGTGTCACCATGAAAAATGTCAAAAATGACAAATTTCAAAATGGCAAATGTCAAGGATGTCAAATGAAAAATGTCACAATGCTAAATGTCAAAAATGAAAAGTGTCAAAAATGACAAATTTCAAGATGGCAAATGTCTAAGATGTCAAATGACAAATGTCACAATGCTAAATGTCAAAAATGAAAAGTGTCACAATGCTAAATGTCAAAAATGACAAATTTCAAGATAGCAAATGTCAAAACTGACAAATGTCACAATGCTAAATGTCAAAAATGAAAAGTGTCACCATGAAAAATGTCAAAAATAACAAATTTCAAGATGGCAAATGTCAAAGATGTCAAATGACAAATGTCACAATGCTAAATGTCAAAAATGAAAAATTTCAAGATGGCAAATGTCAAAGATGTCAAATGACAAATGTCACAATGCTAAATGTCAAAAATGAAAAGTGTCACCATGAAAAATGTCAAAAATGACAAATTTCAAGATAGCAAATGTCAAAGATGTCAAATGACAAATGTCACAATGCTAAATGTCAAAAATGAAAAGTGTCACCATGAAAAATGTCAAAAATGACAAATTTCAAGATGGCAAATGTTAAAACTGACAAATGTCACAATGCTAAATGTCAAAAATAAAAAGTGTCACCATGAAAAATGTCAAAAATAACAAATTTCAAGATGGCAAATGTCAAAGATGTCAAATGACAAATGTCACAATGCTAAATGTCAAAAATGACAAATTTCAAGATGGCAAATGTCAAAGATGTCAAATGACAAATGTCACAATGCTAAATGTCAAAAATGAAAAGTGTCACCATGAAAAATGTCAAAAATGACAAATTTCAAGATGGCAAATGTCAAGACTGACAAATGTCACAATGCTAAATGTCAAAAATGAAAAGTGTCACCATGAAAAATGTCAAAAATAACAAATTTCAAGATGGCAAATGACAAAGATGTCAAATGACAAATGTCACAATGCTAAATGTCAAAAATGAAAAGTGTCACCATGAAAAATGTCAAAAATAACAAATTTCAAGATGGCAAATGTCAAAGATGTCAAATGACAAATGTCAAAGATGTCAAATGACAAATGCCACAATGCTAAATGTCAAAAATGAAAAGTGTCACCATGAAAAATGTCAAAAATGACAAATTTCAAGATAGCAAATGTCAAAGATGTCAAATGACAAATGTCACAATGCTAAATGTCAAAAATGAAAAGTGTCACCATGAAAAATGTCAAAAATGACAAATTTCAAGATGGCAAATGTCAAAACTGACAAATGTCACAATGCTAAATGTCAAAAATGAAAAGTGTCACCATGAAAAATGTCAAAAATGACAAATTTCAAGATGGCAAATGTCCAAGATGTCAAAAGACAAATGTCACCATGCTAAGTGTCAAAAATGACAAATTTCAAGATGGCAAATGTCAAAGATGTCAAATGACAAATGTCACAATGCTAAATGTCAAAAATAAAAAGTGTCACCATGAAAAATGTCAAAAATGACAAATTTCAAGATGGCAAATGTCAAAGATGTCAAATGACAAATGTCACAATGCTAAATGTCAAAAATGAAAAGTGTCACCATAAAAAATGTCAAAAATGACAAATTTCAAAATGGCAAATGTCAAAGATGTCAAATGACAAATGTCACAATGCTAAATGTCAAAAATAAAAAGTGTCACCATGAAAAATGTCAAAAATGACAAATTTCAAGATGGCAAATGTCAAAGATGTCAAATGACAAATGTCACAATGCTAAATGTCAAAAATGAAAAGTGTCAAAAATGACAAATTTCAAGATGGCAAATGTCTAAGATGTCAAATGACAAATGTTACAATGCTAAATGTCAAAAATGAAAAGTGTCACCATGAAAAATGTCAAAAATGACAAATTTCAAGATGGCAAATGTCAAAACTGACAAATGTCACAATGCTAAATGTCAAAAATGAAAAGTGTCACCATGAAAAATGTCAAAAATGACAAATTTCAAGATGGCAAATGTCAAAGATGTCAAATGAAAAATGTCACAATGCTAAATGTCAAAAATGAAAAGTGTCAAAAATGACAAATTTCAAGATGGCAAATGTCAAAGATGTCAAATGACAAATGTCACAATGCTAAATGTCAAAAATGAAAAGTGTCAAAAATGACAAATTTCAAGATGGCAAATGTCTAAGATGTCAAATAACAAATGTCACAATGCTAAATGACAAAAATGAAAAGTGTCACCATGAAAAATGTCAAAAATGACAAATTTCAAAATGGCAAATGTCAAGGATGTCAAATGAAAAATGTCACAATGCTAAATGTCAAAAATGAAAAGTGTCAAAAATGACAAATTTCAAGATGGCAAATGTCTAAGATGTCAAATGACAAATGTCACAATGCTAAATGTCAAAAATGAAAAGTGTCACAATGCTAAATGTCAAAAATGACAAATTTCAAGATAGCAAATGTCAAAACTGACAAATGTCACAATGCTAAATGTCAAAAATGAAAAGTGTCACCATGAAAAATGTCAAAAATAACAAATTTCAAGATGGCAAATGTCAAAGATGTCAAATGACAAATGTCACAATGCTAAATGTCAAAAATGAAAAATTTCAAGATGGCAAATGTCAAAGATGTCAAATGACAAATGTCACAATGCTAAATGTCAAAAATGAAAAGTGTCACCATGAAAAATGTCAAAAATGACAAATTTCAAGATAGCAAATGTCAAAGATGTCAAATGACAAATGTCACAATGCTAAATGTCAAAAATGAAAAGTGTCACCATGAAAAATGTCAAAAATGACAAATTTCAAGATGGCAAATGTTAAAACTGACAAATGTCACAATGCTAAATGTCAAAAATAAAAAGTGTCACCATGAAAAATGTCAAAAATAACAAATTTCAAGATGGCAAATGTCAAAGATGTCAAATGACAAATGTCACAATGCTAAATGTCAAAAATGACAAATTTCAAGATGGCAAATGTCAAAGATGTCAAATGACAAATGTCACAATGCTAAATGTCAAAAATGAAAAGTGTCACCATGAAAAATGTCAAAAATGACAAATTTCAAGATGGCAAATGTCAAGACTGACAAATGTCACAATGCTAAATGTCAAAAATGAAAAGTGTCACCATGAAAAATGTCAAAAATAACAAATTTCAAGATGGCAAATGACAAAGATGTCAAATGACAAATGTCACAATGCTAAATGTCAAAAATGAAAAGTGTCACCATGAAAAATGTCAAAAATAACAAATTTCAAGATGGCAAATGTCAAAGATGTCAAATGACAAATGTCAAAGATGTCAAATGACAAATGCCACAATGCTAAATGTCAAAAATGAAAAGTGTCACCATGAAAAATGTCAAAAATGACAAATTTCAAGATAGCAAATGTCAAAGATGTCAAATGACAAATGTCACAATGCTAAATGTCAAAAATGACAAATTTCAAGATAGCAAATGTCAAAACTGACAAATGTCACAATGCTAAATGTCAAAAATGAAAAGTGTCACCATGAAAAATGTCAAAAATAACAAATTTCAAGATGGCAAATGTCAAAGATGTCAAATGACAAATGTCACAATGCTAAATGTCAAAAATGAAAAATTTCAAGATGGCAAATGTCAAAGATGTCAAATGACAAATGTCACAATGCTAAATGTCAAAAATGAAAAGTGTCACCATGAAAAATGTCAAAAATGACAAATTTCAAGATAGCAAATGTCAAAGATGTCAAATGACAAATGTCACAATGCTAAATGTCAAAAATGAAAAGTGTCACCATGAAAAATGTCAAAAATGACAAATTTCAAGATGGCAAATGTTAAAACTGACAAATGTCACAATGCTAAATGTCAAAAATAAAAAGTGTCACCATGAAAAATGTCAAAAATAACAAATTTCAAGATGGCAAATGTCAAAGATGTCAAATGACAAATGTCACAATGCTAAATGTCAAAAATGACAAATTTCAAGATGGCAAATGTCAAAGATGTCAAATGACAAATGTCACAATGCTAAATGTCAAAAATGAAAAGTGTCACCATGAAAAATGTCAAAAATGACAAATTTCAAGATGGCAAATGTCAAGACTGACAAATGTCACAATGCTAAATGTCAAAAATGAAAAGTGTCACCATGAAAAATGTCAAAAATAACAAATTTCAAGATGGCAAATGACAAAGATGTCAAATGACAAATGTCACAATGCTAAATGTCAAAAATGAAAAGTGTCACCATGAAAAATGTCAAAAATAACAAATTTCAAGATGGCAAATGTCAAAGATGTCAAATGACAAATGTCAAAGATGTCAAATGACAAATGCCACAATGCTAAATGTCAAAAATGAAAAGTGTCACCATGAAAAATGTCAAAAATGACAAATTTCAAGATAGCAAATGTCAAAGATGTCAAATGACAAATGTCACAATGCTAAATGTCAAAAATGAAAAGTGTCACCATGAAAAATGTCAAAAATGACAAATTTCAAGATGGCAAATGTCAAAACTGACAAATGTCACAATGCTAAATGTCAAAAATGAAAAGTGTCACCATGAAAAATGTCAAAAATGACAAATTTCAAGATGGCAAATGTCCAAGATGTCAAAAGACAAATGTCACCATGCTAAGTGTCAAAAATGACAAATTTCAAGATGGCAAATGTCAAAGATGTCAAATGACAAATGTCACAATGCTAAATGTCAAAAATAAAAAGTGTCACCATGAAAAATGTCAAAAATGACAAATTTCAAGATGGCAAATGTCAAAGATGTCAAATGACAAATGTCACAATGCTAAATGTCAAAAATGAAAAGTGTCACCATAAAAAATGTCAAAAATGACAAATTTCAAAATGGCAAATGTCAAAGATGTCAAATGACAAATGTCACAATGCTAAATGTCAAAAATAAAAAGTGTCACCATGAAAAATGTCAAAAATGACAAATTTCAAGATGGCAAATGTCAAAGATGTCAAATGACAAATGTCACAATGCTAAATGTCAAAAATGAAAAGTGTCAAAAATGACAAATTTCAAGATGGCAAATGTCTAAGATGTCAAATGACAAATGTTACAATGCTAAATGTCAAAAATGAAAAGTGTCACCATGAAAAATGTCAAAAATGACAAATTTCAAGATGGCAAATGTCAAAACTGACAAATGTCACAATGCTAAATGTCAAAAATGAAAAGTGTCACCATGAAAAATGTCAAAAATGACAAATTTCAAGATGGCAAATGTCAAAGATGTCAAATGAAAAATGTCACAATGCTAAATGTCAAAAATGAAAAGTGTCAAAAATGACAAATTTCAAGATGGCAAATGTCTAAGATGTCAAATGACAAATGTCACAATGCTAAATGTCAAAAATGAAAAGTGTCACAATGCTAAATGTCAAAAATGACAAATTTCAAGATAGCAAATGTCAAAACTGACAAATGTCACAATGCTAAATGTCAAAAATGAAAAGTGTCACCATAAAAAATGTCAAAAATGACAAATTTCAAGATGACAAATGTCAAAGATGTCAAATGACAAATGTCACAATGCTAAATGTCAAAAATGACAAATTTCAAGATGGCAAATGTCAAAGATGTCAAATGACAAATGTCAAAATGCTAAATGTCAAAAATGAAAAGTGTCACCATGAAAAATGTCAAAAATGACAAATTTCAAGATAGCAAATGTCAAAGATGTCAAATGACAAATGTCACAATGCTAAATGTCAAAAATGAACAGTGTCACCATGAAAAATGTCAAAAATGACAAATTTCAAGATGGCAAATGTCAAAACTGACAAATGTCACAATGCTAAATGTCAAAAATGAAAAGTGTCACCATGAAAAATGTCAAAAATGACAAATTTCAAGATGGCAAATGTCAAAACTGACAAATGTCACAATGCTAAATGTCAAAAATGAAAAGTGTCACCATGAAAAATGTCAAAAATGACAAATTTCAAGATGGCAAATGTCCAAGATGTCAAAAGACAAATGTCACCATGCTAAGTGTCAAAAATGACAAATTTCAAGATGGCAAATGTCAAAGATGTCAAATGATAAATGTCACAATGCTAAATGTCAAAAATAAAAAGTGTCACCATGAAAAATGTCAAAAATGACAAATTTCAAGATGGCAAATGTCAAAGATGTCAAATGACAAATGTCACAATGCTAAATGTCAAAAATGAAAAGTGTCACCATAAAAAATGTCAAAAATGACAAATTTCAAAATGGCAAATGTCAAAGATGTCAAATGACAAATGTCACAATGCTAAATGTCAAAAATAAAAAGTGTCACCATGAAAAATGTCAAAAATGACAAATTTCAAGATGGCAAATGTCAAAGATGTCAAATGACAAATGTCACAATGCTAAATGTCAAAAATGAAAAGTGTCAAAAATGACAAATTTCAAGATGGCAAATGTCTAAGATGTCAAATGACAAATGTTACAATGCTAAATGTCAAAAATGAAAAGTGTCACCATGAAAAATGTCAAAAATGACAAATTTCAAGATGGCAAATGTCAAAACTGACAAATGTCACAATGCTAAATGTCAAAAATGAAAAGTGTCACCATGAAAAATGTCAAAAATGACAAATTTCAAGATGGCAAATGTCAAAGATGTCAAATGAAAAATGTCACAATGCTAAATGTCAAAAATGAAAAGTGTCAAAAATGACAAATTTCAAGATGGCAAATGTCTAAGATGTCAAATGACAAATGTCACAATGCTAAATGTCAAAAATGAAAAGTGTCACAATGCTAAATGTCAAAAATGACAAATTTCAAGATAGCAAATGTCAAAACTGACAAATGTCACAATGCTAAATGTCAAAAATGAAAAGTGTCACCATAAAAAATGTCAAAAATGACAAATTTCAAGATGACAAATGTCAAAGATGTCAAATGACAAATGTCACAATGCTAAATGTCAAAAATGACAAATTTTAAGATGGCAAATGTCAAAGATGTCAAATGACAAATGTCAAAATGCTAAATGTCAAAAATGAAAAGTGTCACCATGAAAAATGTCAAAAATGACAAATTTCAAGATAGCAAATGTCAAAGATGTCAAATGACAAATGTCACAATGCTAAATGTCAAAAATGAACAGTGTCACCATGAAAAATGTCAAAAATGACAAATTTCAAGATGGCAAATGTCAAAACTGACAAATGTCACAATGCTAAATGTCAAAAATGAAAAGTGTCACCATGAAAAATGTCAAAAATGACAAATTTCAAGATGGCAAATGTCCAAGATGTCAAAAGACAAATGTCACAATGCTAAATGTCAAAAATGACAAATTTCAAGATGGTAAATGTCAAAGATGTCAAATGACAAATGTCACAATGCTAAATGTCAAAAATGAAAAGTGTCACCATGAAAAATGTCAAAAATGACAAATTTCAAGATGGCAAATGTCAAAGATGTCAAATGACAAATGTCACAATGCTAAATGTCAAAAATGAAAAGTGTCACCATAAAAAATGTCAAAAATGACAAATTTCAAGATGGCAAATGTCAAATGACAAATGTCACAATGCTAAATGTTAAAAATGATAAGTGTCACCATGAAAAATGTCAAAAATAACAAATTTCAAGATGGCAAATGTCAAAGATGTTAAATGACAAATGTCACAATGCTAAATGTCAAAAATGAAAAGTGTCACCATGAAAAATGTCAAAAATGACAAATTTCAAGATGGCAAATGTCCAAGATATCAAAAGACAAATGTCACAATGCTAAATGTCAAAAATGACAAATTTCAAGATGGCAAATGTCAAAGATGTCAAATGACAAATGTCACAATGCTAAATGTCAAAAATGAAAAGTGTCACCATGAAAAATGTCAAAAATGACAAATTTCAAGATGGCAAATGTCAAAGATATCAAATGACAAATGTCACAATGCTAAATGTCAAAAATGAAAAGTGTCACCATAAAAAATGTCAAAAATGACAAATTTCAAGATGGCAAATGTCAAAGATGTCAAATGACAAATGTCACAATGCTAAATGTCAAAAATAAAAAGTGTCACCATGAAAAATGTCAAAAATGACAAATTTCAAGATGGCAAATGTCAAAACTGACAAATGTCACAATGCTAAATGTCAAAAATGAAAAGTGTCACCATGAAAAATGTCAAAAATGACAAATTTCAAGATGGCAAATGTCAAAGATGTCAAATGACAAATGTCACAATGCTAAATGTCAAAAATGAAAAGTGTCAAACATGACAAATTTCAAGATGGCAAATGTCTAAGATGTCAAATGACAAATGTCACAATGCTAAATGTCAAAAATGAAAAGTGTCACCATGAAAAATGTCAAAAATGACAAATTTCAAGATGGCAAATGCTAAAGATGTCAAATGACAAATGTCACAATGCTAAATGTCAAAAATGATAAGTGTCACCATGAAAAATGTCAAAAATAACAAATTTCAAGATGGCAAATGTCAAAGATGTCAAATGACAAATGTCACAATGCTAAATGTCAAAAATGAAAAGTGTCACCATAAAAAATGTCAAAAATGACAAATTTCAAGATGACAAATGTCAAAGATGTCAAATGACAAATGTCACAATGCTAAATGTCAAAAATGACAAATTTCAAGATGGCAAATGTCAAAGATGTCAAATGACAAATGTCAAAATGCTAAATGTCAAAAATGAAAAGTGTCACCATGAAAAATGTCAAAAATGACAAATTTCAAGATAGCAAATGTCAAAGATGTCAAATGACAAATGTCACAATGCTAAATGTCAAAAATGAACAGTGTCACCATGAAAAATGTCAAAAATGACAAATTTCAAGATGGCAAATGTCAAAACTGACAAATGTCACAATGCTAAATGTCAAAAATGAAAAGTGTCACCATGAAAAATGTCAAAAATGACAAATTTCAAGATGGCAAATGTCCAAGATGTCAAAAGACAAATGTCACAATGCTAAATGTCAAAAATGACAAATTTCAAGATGGCAAATGTCAAAGATGTCAAATGACAAATGTCACAATGCTAAATGTCAAAAATGAAAAGTGTCACCATGAAAAATGTCAAAAATGACAAATTTCAAGATGGCAAATGTCAAAGATGTCAAATGACAAATGTCACAATGCTAAATGTCAAAAATGAAAAGTGTGACCATAAAAAATGTCAAAAATGACAAATTTCAAGATGGCAAATGTCAAAGATGTCAAATGACAAATGTCACAATGCTAAATGTCAAAAATGATAAGTGTCACCATGAAAAATGTCAAAAATAACAAATTTCAAGATGGCAAATGTCAAAGATGTTAAATGACAAATGTCACAATGCTAAATGTCAAAAATGCAAAGTGTCACCATGAAAAATGTCAAAAATAACAAATTTCAAGATGGCAAATGTCAAAGATGTCAAATGACAAATGTCACAATGCTAAATGTCAAAAATGAAAAATTTCAAGATGGCAAATGTCAAAGATGTCAAATGACAAATGTCACAATGCTAAACGTCAAAAATGAAAAGTGTCACCATGAAAAATGTCAAAAATGACAAATTTCAAGATAGCAAATGTCAAAGATGTCAAATGACAAATGTCACAATGCTAAATGTCGAAAATGAAAAGTGTCACCATGAAAAATGTCAAAAATGACAAATTTCAAGATGGCAAATGTCAAAACTGACAAATGTCACAATGCTAAATGTCAAAAATGAAAAGTGTCACCATGAAAAATGTCAAAAATGACAAATTTCAAGATGGCAAATGTCCAAGATGTCAAAAGACAAATGTCACAATGCTAAATGTCAAAAATGACAAATTTCAAGATGGCAAATGTCAAAGATGTCAAATGACAAATGTCACAATGCTAAATGTCAAAAATGATAAGTGTCACCATGAAAAATGTCAAAAATGACAAATTTCAAGATGGCAAATTTCAAAGATGTCAAATGACAAATGTCACAATGCTAAATGTCAAAAATGAAAAGTGTCACCATAAAAAATGTCAAAAATGACAAATTTCAAGATGGCAAATGTCAAAGATGTCAAATGTCAAATGTCACAATGCTAAATGTCAAAAATAAAAAGTGTCACCATGAAAAATGTCAAAAATGACAAATTTCAAGATGGCAAATGTCAAAACTGACAAATGTCACAATGCTAAATGTCAAAAATGAAAAGTGTCACCATGAAAAATGTCAAAAATGACAAATTTCAAGATGGCAAATGTCAAAGATGTCAAATGACAAATGTCACAATGCTAAATGTCAAAAATGAAAAGTGTCAAACATGACAAATTTCAAGATGGCAAATGTCTAAGATGTCAAATGACAAATGTCACAATGCTAAATGTCAAAAATGAAAAGTGTCACCATGAAAAATGTCAAAAATGACAAATTTCAAGATGGCAAATGCTAAAGATGTCAAATGACAAATGTCACAATGCTAAATGTCAAAAATGATAAGTGTCACCATGAAAAATGTCAAAAATAACAAATTTCAAGATGGCAAATGTCAAAGATGTCAAATGACAAATGTCACAATGCTAAATGTCAAAAATGAAAAGTGTCACCATAAAAAATGTCAAAAATGCCAAATTTCAAGATGACAAATGTCAAAGATGTCAAATGACAAATGTCACAATGCTAAATGTCAAAAATGACAAATTTCAAGGTGGCAAATGTCAAAGATGTCAAATGACAAATGTCAAAATGCTAAATGTCAAAAATGAAAAGTGTCACCATGAAAAATGTCAAAAATGACAAATTTCAAGATAGCAAATATCAAAGATGTCAAATGACAAATGTCACAATGCTAAATGTCAAAAATGAAAAGTGTCACCATAAAAAATGTCAAAAATGACAAATTTCAAGATGGCAAATGTCAAAACTGACAAATGTCACAATGCTAAATGTCAAAAATGAAAAGTGTCACCATGAAAAATGTCAAAAATGACAAATTTCAAGATGGCAAATGTCCAAGATGTCAAAAGACAAATGTCACAATGCTAAATGTCAAAAATGACAAATTTCAAGATGGCAAATGTCAAAGATGTCAAATGACAAATGTCACAATGCTAAATGTCAAAAATGAAAAGTGTCACCATGAAAAATGTCAAAAATGACAAATTTCAAGATGGCAAATGTCAAAGATGTCAAATGACAAATGTCACAATGCTAAATGTCAAAAATGAAAAGTGTCACCATAAAAAATGTCAAAAATGACAAATTTCAAGATGGCAAATGTCAAAGATGTCAAATGACAAATGTCACAATGCTAAATGTCAAAAATGATAAGTGTCACCATGAAAAATGTCAAAAATAACAAATTTCAAGATGGCAAATGTCAAAGATGTTAAATGACAAATGTCACAATGCTAAATGTCAAAAATGAAAAGTGTCACCATGAAAAATGTCAAAAATGACAAATTTCAAGATGACAAATGTCAAAGATGTCAAATGACAAATGTCACAATGCTAA
Organism: Altica lythri; assembly: GCA_964028335.1. Taxonomy (NCBI): domain Eukaryota; kingdom Metazoa; phylum Arthropoda; class Insecta; order Coleoptera; family Chrysomelidae; genus Altica; species Altica lythri. The sequence goes on along the minus strand of OZ034800.1, from coordinate 5,924,021 downwards.
ATGTCAAAAATGACAAATTTCAAGATGGCAAATATCAAAACTGACAAATGCCACAATGCTAAATGTCAAAAATGAAAAGTGTCACCATGAAAAATGTCAAAAATAACAAATTTCAAGATGGCAAATGTCAAAGATGTCAAATGACAAATGTCACAATGCTAAATGTCACAATGCTAAATGTCAAAAATGACAAATTTCAAGATGGCAAATGTCAAAGATGTCAAATGACAAATGTCACAATGCTAAATGTCAAAAATGAAAAGTGTCACCATGAAAAATGTCAAAAATGACAAATTTCAAGATGGCAAATGTCAAAACTGACAAATGTCACAATGCTTAATGTCAAAAATGACAAATTTCAAGATGGCAAATGTCAAAGATGTCAAATGACAAATGTCACAATGCTAAATTTCAAAAATGAAAAGTGTCACCATGAAAAATGTCAAAAATGACAAATTTCAAGATGGCAAATGTCAAAACTGACAAATGTCACAATGCTTAATGTCAAAAATGAAAAGTGTCACCATAAAAAATGTCAAAAATAACAAATTTCAAGATGGCAAATGTAAAAGATGTCAAATGACAAATGTCACAATGCTAAATGTCAAAAATGAAAAGTGTCACCATGAAAAATGTCAAAAATAACAAATTTCAAGATGGCAAATGTCAAAGATGTCAAATGACAAATGTCACAATGCTTAATGTCAAAAATGGAAAGTGTCACCAAGAAAAATGTCAAAAATGACAAATTTCAAGATGGCAAATGTCAAAGATGTCAAATGACAAATGTCACAATGCTAAATGTCAAAAATGAAAAGTGTCACCATGAAAAATGTCAAAAATAACAAATTTCAAGATGGCAAATGTCAAAGATGTCAAATGACAAATGTCACAATGCTAAATGTCAAAAATGAAAAGTGTCACCATGAAAAATGTCAAAAATGACAAATTTCAAAATGGCAAATGTCAAAACTGACAAATGTCACAATGCTTAATGTCAAAAATAAAAAGTGTCACCATGAAAAATGTCAAAAATAACAAATTTCAAGATAGCAAATGTCAAAGATGTCAAATGACAAATGTCACAATGCTAAATGTTAAAAATGAAAAGTGTCACCATGAAAAATGTCAAAAATAACAAATTTCAAGATGGCAAATATCAAAGATGTCAAATGACAAATGTCACAATGCTAAATGTCAAAAATGACAAATTTCAAGATGGCAAATGTCAAAGATGTCAAATGACAAATGTCACAATGCTAAATGTCAAAAATGAAAAGTGTCACCATGAAAAATGTCAAAAATGACAAATTTCAAGATGGCAAATGTCAAAGATGTCAAATGACAAATGTCACAATGCTAAATGTAAAAAATGAAAAGTGTCACCATGAAAAATGTCAAAAATAACAAATTTCAAGATGGCAAATATCAAAGATGTCAAATGACAAATGTTACAATGCTAAATGTCAAAAATGAAAAGTGTTACCATGAAAAATGTCAAAAATAACAAATTTCAAGATGGCAAATGTCAAAGATGTCAAATGACAAATGTCACAATGCTAAATGTCAAAAATGAAAAGTGTCACCATGAAAAATGTCAAAAATGACAAATTTCAAGATGGCAAATGTCAAAACTGACAAATGTCACAATGCCAAATGTCAAAAATGAAAAGTGTCACCATGAAAAATGTCAAAAATGACAAATTTCAAGATGGCAAATGTCAAAGATGTCAAATGACAAATGCCACAATGCTAAATGTCAAAAATGAAAAGTGTCACCATGAAAAATGTCAAAAATAACAAATTTCAAGATGGCAAATGTCAAAGATGTCAAATGACAAATGTCACAATGCTAAATGTCAAAAATAAAAAGTGTCACCATGAAAAATGTCAAAAATGTCAAATTTCAAGATGGCAAATGTCAAAGATGTCAAATGACAAATGTCACAATGCTAAATGTCAAAAATGAAAAGTGTCACCATGAAAAATGTCAAAAATGACAAATTTCAAGATAGCAAATGTCAAAGATGTCAAATGACAAATGTCACAATGCTAAATGTCAAAAATGAAAAGTGTCATAAATGACAAATTTCAAGATAGCAAATGTCAAAGATGTCAAATGACAAATGTCACAATGCTAAATGTCAAAAATAAAAAGTGTCACCATGAAAAATGTCAAAAATGACAAATTTCAAGATGGCAAATGTCAAAACTGACAAATGTCACAATGCTAAATGTGAAAAATGAAAAGTGTCATCATGAAAAAGGTCAAAAATAACAAATTTCAAGATAGCAAATGTCAAAGATGTCAAATGACAAATGTTACAATGCTAAATGTCAAAAATGACAAATTTCAAGATGGCAAATGTCAAAGATGTCAAATGACAAATGTCACAATGCTAAATGTCAAAAATGAAAAGTGTCACCATGAAAATTGTCAAAAATGACAAATTTCAAGATGGCAAATGTCAAAGATGTCAAATGACAAATGTCACAATGCTAAATGTCAAAAATGAAAAGTGTCACCATGAAAAATGTCAAAAATGACAAATTTCAAGATGGCAAATGTCAAAACTGACAAATGTCACAATGCTAAATGTCAAAAATGATAAGTGTCACCATGAAAAATGTCAAAAATGACAAATTTCAAGATGGCAAATGTCCAAGATGTCAAATGACAAATGTCACAATGCTAAATGTCAAAAATGAAAAGTGTCACCATAAAAAATGTCAAAAATGACAAATTTCAAGATGGCAAATGTCAAAGATGTCAAATGACAAATGTCACAATGCTAAATGTCAAAAATGAAAAGTGTCAAAAATGACAAATTTCAAGATGGCAAATGTCTAAGATGTCAAATGACAAATGTCACAATGCTTAATGTCAAAAATGAAAAGTGTCACCATGAAAAATGTCAAAAATTACAAATTTCAAGATGGCAAATGTCAAAACTGACAAATGTCATAATGCTAAATGTCAAAAATGAAAAGTGTCACCATGAAAAATGTCAAAAATGACAAATTTCAAGATGGCAAATGTCAAAGATAGCAAATGACAAATGTCACAATGCTTAATGTCAAAAATGAAAAGTGTCACCATGAAAAATGTCAAAAATGACAAATTTGAAGATGGCAAATGTCAAAACTGACAAATGTCACAATGCTAAATGTCAAAAATGATAAGTGTCACCATGAAAAATGTCAAAAATGACAAATTTCAAGATGGCAAATGTCAAAGATGGCAAATGACAAATGTCACAATGCTAAATGTCAAAAATGAAAAGTGTCACCTTGAAAAATGTCAAAAATAACAAATTTCAAGATGGCAAATGTCAAAGATGTCAAATGACAAATGTCACAATGCTAAATGTCAAAAATGAAAAGTGTCACCATGAAAAATGTCAAAAATGACAAATTTCAAGATGGCAAATATCAAAGATGTCAAATGACAAATGTCACAATGCTAAATGTCAAAAATGAAAAGTGTTAAAAATGACAAATTTCAAGATGGCAAATGTCTAAGATGTCAAATGACAAATGTCACAATGCTAAATGTTAAAAATGAAAAGTGTCACAATGCTAAACGTCAAAAATAACAAATTTCAAGATGGCAAATGTCAAAACTGACAAATGTCACAATGCTAAATGTCAAAAATGACAAATTTCAAGATGGCAAATGTCAAAGATGTCAAATGACAAATGTCACAATGCTAAATGTCGAAAATAAAAAGTGTCACCATGAAAAATGTCAAAAATGACAAATTTCAAGATGGCAAATGTCAAAGATGTCAAATGACAAATGTCTCAATGCTAAATGTCAAAGATGAAAAGTGTCACCATGAAAAATGTCAAAAATGACAAATTTCAAGATTGCAAATATCAAAGATGTCAAATGACAAATATCACAATGCTAAATGTCAAAAATGAAAAGTGTCACCATGAAAAATGTCAAAAATGACAAATTTCAAGATGGCAAATGTCAAAGATGTCAAATGACAAATGTCACAATGCTAAATGTCAAAAATGAAAAGTGTCACCATGAAAAATGTCAAAAATGACAAATTTCAAGATGGCAAATGTCAAAGATGTCAAATGACAAATGTCACAATGCTAAATGTCAAAAATGAAAAGTGTCACCATGAAAAATGTCAAAAATGACGAATTTCAAGATGGCAAATGTCAAAGATGTCAAATGACAAATGTCACAATGCTAAATGTCAAAAATGAAAAGTGTCACCATGAAAAATGTCAAAAATGACAAATTTCAAGATGGCAAATGTCAAAACTGACAAATGTCACAATGCTAAATGTCAAAAATGATAAGTGTCACCATGAAAAATGTCAAAAATAACAAATTTCAAGATGGCAAATGTCCAAGATGTCAAATGACAAATGTCACAATGCTAAATGTCAAAAATGAAGAGTGTCACCATGAAAAATGTCAAAAATGACAAATTTTAAGATGGCAAATGTCAAAGATGTCAAATGACAAATGTCACAATGCTAAATGTCAAAAATGATAAGTGTCGCCATGAAAAATGTCAAAAATAACAAATTTCAAGATGGCAAATGTCAAAGATGTCAAATGACAAATGTCACAATGCTAAATGTCAAAAATGAAAAGTGTCACCATGAAAAATGTCAAAAATGACAAATTTCAAGATGGCAAATGTCAAAGGTGTCAAATGACAAATGTCACAATGCTAAATGTCAAAAATGAAAAGTGTCAAAAATGACAAATTTCAAGATGGCAAATGTCAAAGATGTCGAATGACAAATGTCACAATGCTAAATGTCAAAAATGAAAAGTGTCACCATGAAAAATGTCAAAAATGACAAATTTCAAGATGGCAAATGTCAAAGATGTCAAATGACAAATGTCACAATGCTAAATGTCAAAAATGAAAAGTGTCACCATGAAAAATGTCAAAAATGACAAATTTCAAGATGGCAAATGTCAAAGATGTCAAATGACAAATGTCACAATGCTAAATGTCAAAAATGAAAAGTGTCACCATGAAAAATGTCAAAAATGACAAATTTCAAGATGGCAAATGTCAAAACTGACAAATGTCACAATGCTTAATGTCAAAAATGAAAAGTGTCACCATGAAAAATGTCAAAAATGACAAATTTCAAAATGGCAAATGTCAAAGATGTCAAACGACAAATGTCACAATGCTAAATGTCAAAAATGAAAAGTGTCAAAAATGACAAATTTCAAGATGGCAAATGTCTAGGATGTCAAATGACAAATGTCACAATGCTAAATGTCAAAAATGAAAAGTGTCACCATGAAAAATGTCAAAACTGACAAATGTCACAATGCTTAATGTCAAAAATGAAAAGTGTCACCATGAAAAATGTCAAAAATGACAAATTTTAAGATGGCAAATGTCAAAGATGTCAAATGACAAATGTCACAATGCTAAATGTCAAAAATGAAAAGTGTCACCATGAAAAATGTCAAAAATGACAAATTTCAAGATGGCAAATGTCAAAGATGTCAAATGAGAAATGTCACAATGCTAAATGTCAAAAATGAAAAGTGTCACCATGAAAAATGTCAAAAATAACAAATTTCAAGATGGCAAATGTCAAAGATGTCAAATGACAAATGTCACAATGCTAAATGTCAAAAATTAAAAGTGTCACCATGAAAAATGTCAAAAATGACAAATTTTAAGATGGCAAATGTCAAAGATGTCAAATGACAAATATCACAATGCTAAATGTCAAAAATGACAAATTTCAAGCTGGCAAATGTCAAAGATGTCAAATGACAAATGTCACAATGCTAAATCTCAAAAATAAAAAGTGTCACCATGAAAAATGTCAAAAATGACAAATTTCAAGATGACAAATGTCAAAGATGTCAAATGACAAATGTCACAATGCTAAATGTCAAAAATGACAAATTTCAAGATGGCAAATGTCAAAACTGACAAATGTCACAATGCTAAATGTCAAAAATGAAAAGTGTCACCATGAAAAATGTCAAAAATAACAAATTTCAAGATGGCAAATGACAAATGTCACAATGCTAAATGTCAAAAATGACAAATTTCAAGATGGCAAATGTCAAAGATGTCAAATGACAAATGTCACAATGCTAAATGTCAAAAATGAAAAGTGTCACCATGAAAAATGTCTAAAATGACAAATTTCAAGATGGCAAATGTCAAAGATGTCAAATGACAAATGTCACAATGCTAAATGTTAAAAATGAAAAGTGTCACCATGAAAAATGTCAAAAATGACAAATTTCAAGATGGCAAATGTCAAAACTGACAAATGTCACAATGCTAAATGTCAAAAATGAAAAGTGTCACCATGAAAAATGTCAATAATGACAAATTTTAGGATGGCAAATGTCAAAGATGTCAAAAGACAAATGTCACAATGCTAAATGTCAAAAATGAAAAGTGTCAAAAATGACAAATTTCAAGATGGCAAATATCAAAGATGTCAAATGACAAATGTCACAATGCTAAATGTCAAAAATGAAAAGTGTCACCATGAAAAATGTCAAAAATGACAAATTTCAAGATGGCAAATGTCAAAACTGACAAATGTCACAATGCTAAATGTCAAAAATGAAAAGTGTCACCATGAAAAATGTCAAAAATAACAAATTTCAAGATGGCAAATGTCAAAGATGTCAAATAACAAATGTCACAATGCTAAATGTCAAAAATGAAAAGTGTCACCATGAAAAATGTCAAAAATAACAAATTTCAAGATGGCAAATGTCAAAGATGTCAAATGACAAATGTCACAATGCTAAATGTCAAAAATGAAAAGTTTCACCATGAAAAATGTCAAAAACGACAAATTTCAAGATGGCAAATGTCAAAGATGTCAAATGACAAATGTCACAATGCTAAATGTCAAAAATGAAAAGTGTCACCATGAAAAATGTCAAAAATAACAAATTTCAAGATGGCAAATGTCAAAGATGTCAAATGACAAATGTCACAATGCTAAATGTCAAAAATAAAAAGTGTCACCATGAAAAATGTAAAAAATGACAAATTTCAAGATGGCAAATGTCAAAACTGACAAATGTCACAATGCTAAATGTCAAAAATGAAAAGTGTCACCATGAAAAATGTCAAAAATAACAAATTTCAAGATGGCAAATGTCAAAGATGTCAAATGACAAATGTCACAATGCTAAATGTCAAAAATGAAAAGTGTCACCATGAAAAATGTCAAAAATGACAAATTTCAAGATGGCAAATATCAAAGATGTCAAATGACAAATGTCACAATGCTAAATGTCAAAAATGACAAATTTCAAGATGGCAAATGTCAAAGATGTCAAAGACAAATGTCACAATGCTAAATGTCAAAAATGAAAAGTGTCACCATAAAAAATGTCAAAAATGACAAATTTCAAGATGGCAAATGTCAAAGATGTCAAATGACAAATGTCACAATGCTAAATGTCAAAAATGAAAAGTGTCCCCATGAAAAATGTCAAAAATGACAAATTTCAAGATGGCAAATGTCAAAACTGACAAATGTCACAATGCTAAATGTCAAAAATGATAAGTGTCACCATGAAAAATGTCAAAAATAACAAATTTCAAGATGGCAAATGTCCAAGATGTCAAATGACAAATGTCACAATGCTAAATGTCAAAAATGAAGAGTGTCACCATGAAAAATGTCAAAAATGACAAATTTCAAGATGGCAAATGTCAAAGATGTCAAATGACAAATGTCACAATGCTAAATGTCAAAAATGATAAGTGTCACCATGAAAAATGTCAAAAATAACAAATTTCAAGATGGCAAATGTCAAAGATGTCAAATGACAAATGTCACAATGCTAAATGTCAAAAATGAAAAGTGTCACCATGAAAAATGTCAAAAATGACAAATTTCAAGATGGCAAATGTCAAAGGTGTCAAATGACAAATGTCACAATGCTAAATGTCAAAAATGAAAAGTGTCACCATGAAAAATGTCAAAAATGACAAATTTCAAGATGGCAAATGTCAAAGATGTCAAATGACAAATGTCACAATGCTAAATGTCAAAAATGAAAAGTGTCACCATGAAAAATGTCAAAAATGACAAATTTCAAGATGGCAAATGTCAAAGATGTCAAATGACAAATGTCACAATGCTAAATGTCAAAAATGAAAAGTGTCACCATGAAAAATGTCAAAAATGACAAATTTCAAGATGGCAAATGTCAAAGATGTCAAATGACAAATGTCACAATGCTAAATGTCAAAAATGAAAAGTGTCACCATGAAAAATGTCAAAAATGACAAATTTCAAGATGGCAAATGTCAAAACTGACAAATGTCACAATGCTTAATGTCAAAAATGAAAAGTGTCACCATGAAAAATGTCAAAAATGACAAATTTCAAAATGGCAAATGTCAAAGATGTCAAACGACAAATGTCACAATGCTAAATGTCAAAAATGAAAAGTGTCAAAAATGACAAATTTCAAGATGGCAAATGTCTAGGATGTCAAATGACAAATGTCACAATGCTAAGTGTCAAAAATGAAAAGTGTCACCATGAAAAATGTCAAAACTGACAAATGTCATAATGCTAAATGTCAAAAATGAAAAGTGTCACCATGAAAAATGTTAAAAATGACAAATTTTAAGATGGCAAATGTCAAAGATGTCAAATGACAAATGTCACAATGCTAAATGTCAAAAATGAAAAGTGTCACCATGAAAAATGTCAAAAATGACAAATTTCAAGATGGCAAATGTCAAAGATGTCAAATGAGAAATGTCACAATGCTAAATGTCAAAAATGAAAAGTGTCACCATAAAAAATGTCAAAAATAACAAATTTCAAGATGGCAAATGTCAAAGATGTCAAATGACAAATGTCACAATGCTAAATGTCAAAAATTAAAAGTGTCACCATGAAAAATGTCAAAAATGACAAATTTTAAGATGGCAAATGTCAAAGATGTCAAATGACAAATATCACAATGCTAAATGTCAAAAATGACAAATTTCAAGATGGCAAATGTCAAAGATGTCAAATGACAAATGTCACAATGCTAAATGTCAAAAATAAAAAGTGTCACCATGAAAAATGTCAAAAATGACAAATTTCAAGATGACAAATGTCAAAGATGTCAAATGACAAATGTCACAATGCTAAATGTCAAAAATGACAAATTTCAAGATGGCAAATGTCAAAACTGACAAATGTCACAATGCTAAATGTCAAAAATGAAAAGTGTCACCATGAAAAATGTCAAAAATAACAAATTTCAAGATGGCAAATGACAAATGTCACAATGCTAAATGTCAAAAATGACAAATTTCAAGATGGCAAATGTCAAAGATGTCAAATGACAAATGTCACAATGCTAAATGTCAAAAATGAAAAGTGTCACCATGAAAAATGTCTAAAATGACAAATTTCAAGATGGCAAATGTCAAAGATGTCAAATGACAAATGTCACAATGCTAAATGTTAAAAATGAAAAGTGTCACCATGAAAAATGTCAAAAATGACAAATTTCAAGATGGCAAATGTCAAAACTGACAAATGTCACAATGCTAAATGTCAAAAATGAAAAGTGTCACCATGAAAAATGTCAATAATGACAAATTTTAAGATGGCAAATGTCAAAGATGTCAAAAGACAAATGTCACAATGCTAAATGTCAAAAATGAAAAGTGTCAAAAATGACAAATTTCAAGATGGCAAATATCAAAGATGTCAAATGACAAATGTCACAATGCTAAATGTCAAAAATGAAAAGTGTCACCATGAAAAATGTCAAAAATGACAAATTTCAAGATCGCAAATGTCAAAACTGACAAATGTCACAATGCTAAATGTCAAAAATGAAAAGTGTCACCATGAAAAATGTCAAAAATAACAAATTTCAAGATGGCAAATGTCAAAGATGTCAAATAACAAATGTCACAATGCTAAATGTCAAAAATGAAAAGTGTCACCATGAAAAATGTCAAAAATAACAAATTTCAAGATGGCAAATGTCAAAGATGTCAAATGACAAATGTCACAATGCTAAATGTCAAAAATGATAAGTGTCACCATGAAAAATGTCAAAAATGACAAATTTCAAGATGGCAAATGTCAAAGATATCAAATGACAAATGTCACAATGCTAAATGTCAAAAATGAAAAGTGTCACCATAAAAAATGTCAAAAATGACAAATTTCAAGATGGCAAATGTCAAAGATGTCAAATGACAAATGTCACAATGCTAAATGTCAAAAATAAAAAGTGTCACCATGAAAAATGTCAAAAATGACAAATTTCAAGATGGCAAATGTCAAAACTGACAAATGTCACAATGCTAAATGTCAAAAATGAAAAGTGTCACCATGAAAAATGTCAAAAATGACAAATTTCAAGATGGCAAATGTCAAAGATGTCAAATGACAAATGTCACAATGCTAAATGTCAAAAATGAAAAGTGTCAAACATGACAAATTTCAAGATGGCAAATGTCTAAGATGTCAAATGACAAATGTCACAATGCTAAATGTCAAAAATGAAAAGTGTCACCATGAAAAATGTCAAAAATGACAAATTTCAAGATGGCAAATGCTAAAGATGTCAAATGACAAATGTCACAATGCTAAATGTCAAAAATGATAAGTGTCACCATGAAAAATGTCAAAAATAACAAATTTCAAGATGGCAAATGTCAAAGATGTCAAATGACAAATGTCACAATGCTAAATGTCAAAAATGAAAAGTGTCACCATAAAAAATGTCAAAAATGACAAATTTCAAGATGACAAATGTCAAAGATGTCAAATGACAAATGTCACAATGCTAAATGTCAAAAATGACAAATTTCAAGATGGCAAATGTCAAAGATGTCAAATGACAAATGTCAAAATGCTAAATGTCAAAAATGAAAAGTGTCACCATGAAAAATGTCAAAAATGACAAATTTCAAGATAGCAAATGTCAAAGATGTCAAATGACAAATGTCACAATGCTAAATGTCAAAAATGAACAGTGTCACCATGAAAAATGTCAAAAATGACAAATTTCAAGATGGCAAATGTCAAAACTGACAAATGTCACAATGCTAAATGTCAAAAATGAAAAGTGTCACCATGAAAAATGTCAAAAATGACAAATTTCAAGATGGCAAATGTCCAAGATGTCAAAAGACAAATGTCACAATGCTAAATGTCAAAAATGACAAATTTCAAAATGGCAAATGTCAAAGATGTCAAATGACAAATGTCACAATGCTAAATGTCAAAAATGAAAAGTGTCACCATGAAAAATGTCAAAAATGACAAATTTCAAGATGGCAAATGTCAAAGATGTCAAATGACAAATGTCACAATGCTAAATGTTAAAAATGAAAAGTGTCACCATGAAAAATGTCAAAAATGACAAATTTCAAGATGGCAAATGTCAAAACTGACAAATGTCACAATGCTTAATGTCAAAAATGACAAATTTCAAGATGGCAAATGTCAAAGATGTCAAATGACAAATGTCACAATGCTAAATGTCAAAAATAAAAAGTGTCACAATGCTAAATGTCAAAAATGACAAATTTCAAGATGGCAAATGTCAAAACTGACAAATGTCAATGCTAAATGTCAAAAATGAAAAGTGTCACCATAAAAAATGTCAAAAATAACAAATTTCAAGATGGCAAATGTCAAAGATGTCAAATGACAAATGTCACAATGCTAAATGTCAAAAATGACAAATTTCAAGATGGCAAATGTCAAAGATGTCAAATGACAAATGTCACAATGCTAAATGTCAAAAATGAAAAGTGTCACCATGAAAAATGTCAAAAATGACAAATTTCGAAATGGCAAGTGTCAAAGATGTTAAATGACAAATGTCACAATGCTAAATGTCAAAAATGAAAAGTGTCACCATGAAAAATGTCAAAAATGACAAATTTCAAGATGGCATATGTCAAAACTGACAAATGTCACACTGCTAAATGTCAAAAATAAAAAGTGTCACCATGAAAAATGTCAAAAATGACAAATTTCAAGATGGCAAATGTCAAAGATGTCAAATGACAAATGTCACAATGCTAAATGTCAAAAATGAAAAGTGTCAAAAATGACAAATTTCAAGATGGCAAATGCCTAAGATTCAAATGACAAATGTCACAATGCTAAATGTCAAAAATGAAAAGTGTCACCATAAAAAATGTCAAAAATGACAAATTTTAAGATGGCAAATGTTAAAACTGACAAATGTCACAATGCTAAATGTCAAAAATGAAAAGTGTCACCATGAAAAATGTCAAAAATAACAAATTTCAAGATGGCAAATGTCAAAGATGTCAAATGACAAATGTCACAATGCTAAATGTCAAAAATGACAAATTTCAAGATGGCAAATGTCAAAGATGTCAAATGACAAATGTCACAATGCTAAATGTCAAAAATGAAAAGTGTCACCATGAAAAATGTCAAAAATGACAAATTTCAAGATGGCAAATGTCAAAACTGACAAATGTCACAATGCTAAATGTCAAAAATGAAAAGTGTCACCATGAAAAAATGTCAAAAATAACAAATTTCAAGATGGCAAATGACAAAGATGTCAAATGACAAATGTCACAATGCTAAATGTCAAAAATGAAAAGTGTCACCATGAAAAATGTCAAAAATAACAAATTTCAAGATGGCAAATGTCAAAGATGTCAAATGACAAATGTCACAATGCTAAATGTCAAAAATGAAAAGTGTCACCATGAAAAATGTCAAAAATGACAAATTTCAAGATAGCAAATGTCAAAGATGTCAAATGACAAATGTCACAATGCTAAATGTCAAAAATGAAAAGTGTCACCATGAAAAATGTCAAAAATGACAAATTTCAAGATGGCAAATGTCAAAACTGACAAATGTCACAATGCTAAATGTCAAAAATGAAAAGTGTCCCCATGAAAAATGTCAAAAATGACAAATTTCAAGATGGCAAATGTCCAAGATGTCAAAAGACAAATGTCACCATGCTAAGTGTCAAAAATGACAAATTTCAAGATGGCAAATGTCAAAGATGTCAAATGACAAATGTCACAATGCTAAATGTCAAAAATGAAAAGTGTCACCATGAAAAATGTCAAAAATGACAAATTTCAAGATGGCAAATGTCAAAGATGTCAAATGACAAATGTCACAATGCTAAATGTCAAAAATGAAAAGTGTCACCATAAAAAATGTCAAAAATGACAAATTTCAAGATGGCAAATGTCAAAGATGTCAAATGACAAATGTCACAATGCTAAATGTCAAAAATAAAAAGTGTCACCATGAAAAATGTTAAAAATGACAAATTTCAAGATAGCAAATGTCAAAACTGACAAATTTCAAGATGGCAAATGTCAAAGATGTCAAATGACAAATGTCACAATGCTAAATGTCAAAAATGAAAAGTGTCAAAAATGACAAATTTCAAGATGGCAAATGTCTAAGATGTCAAATAACAAATGTCACAATGCTAAATGACAAAAATGAAAAGTGTCACCATGAAAAATGTCAAAAATGACAAATTTCAAAATGGCAAATGTCAAGGATGTCAAATGAAAAATGTCACAATGCTAAATGTCAAAAATGAAAAGTGTCAAAAATGACAAATTTCAAGATGGCAAATGTCTAAGATGTCAAATGACAAATGTCACAATGCTAAATGTCAAAAATGAAAAGTGTCACAATGCTAAATGTCAAAAATGACAAATTTCAAGATAGCAAATGTCAAAACTGACAAATGTCACAATGCTAAATGTCAAAAATAAAAAGTGTCACCATGAAAAATGTCAAAAATAACAAATTTCAAGATGGCAAATGTCAAAGATGTCAAATGACAAATGTCACAATGCTAAATGTCAAAAATGAAAAATTTCAAGATGGCAAATGTCAAAGATGTCAAATGACAAATGTCACAATGCTAAATGTCAAAAATGAAAAGTGTCACCATGAAAAATGTCAAAAATGACAAATTTCAAGATAGCAAATGTCAAAGATGTCAAATGACAAATGTCACAATGCTAAATGTCAAAAATGAAAAGTGTCACCATGAAAAATGTCAAAAATGACAAATTTCAAGATGGCAAATGTTAAAACTGACAAATGTCACAATGCTAAATGTCAAAAATAAAAAGTGTCACCATGAAAAATGTCAAAAATAACAAATTTCAAGATGGCAAATGTCAAAGATGTCAAATGACAAATGTCACAATGCTAAATGTCAAAAATGACAAATTTCAAGATGGCAAATGTCAAAGATGTCAAATGACAAATGTCACAATGCTAAATGTCAAAAATGAAAAGTGTCACCATGAAAAATGTCAAAAATGACAAATTTCAAGATGGCAAATGTCAAGACTGACAAATGTCACAATGCTAAATGTCAAAAATGAAAAGTGTCACCATGAAAAATGTCAAAAATAACAAATTTCAAGATGGCAAATGACAAAGATGTCAAATGACAAATGTCACAATGCTAAATGTCAAAAATGAAAAGTGTCACCATGAAAAATGTCAAAAATAACAAATTTCAAGATGGCAAATGTCAAAGATGTCAAATGACAAATGTCAAAGATGTCAAATGACAAATGCCACAATGCTAAATGTCAAAAATGAAAAGTGTCACCATGAAAAATGTCAAAAATGACAAATTTCAAGATAGCAAATGTCAAAGATGTCAAATGACAAATGTCACAATGCTAAATGTCAAAAATGAAAAGTGTCACCATGAAAAATGTCAAAAATGACAAATTTCAAGATGGCAAATGTCAAAACTGACAAATGTCACAATGCTAAATGTCAAAAATGAAAAGTGTCACCATGAAAAATGTCAAAAATGACAAATTTCAAGATGGCAAATGTCCAAGATGTCAAAAGACAAATGTCACCATGCTAAGTGTCAAAAATGACAAATTTCAAGATGGCAAATGTCAAAGATGTCAAATGACAAATGTCACAATGCTAAATGTCAAAAATAAAAAGTGTCACCATGAAAAATGTCAAAAATGACAAATTTCAAGATGGCAAATGTCAAAGATGTCAAATGACAAATGTCACAATGCTAAATGTCAAAAATGAAAAGTGTCACCATAAAAAATGTCAAAAATGACAAATTTCAAAATGGCAAATGTCAAAGATGTCAAATGACAAATGTCACAATGCTAAATGTCAAAAATAAAAAGTGTCACCATGAAAAATGTCAAAAATGACAAATTTCAAGATGGCAAATGTCAAAGATGTCAAATGACAAATGTCACAATGCTAAATGTCAAAAATGAAAAGTGTCAAAAATGACAAATTTCAAGATGGCAAATGTCTAAGATGTCAAATGACAAATGTTACAATGCTAAATGTCAAAAATGAAAAGTGTCACCATGAAAAATGTCAAAAATGACAAATTTCAAGATGGCAAATGTCAAAACTGACAAATGTCACAATGCTAAATGTCAAAAATGAAAAGTGTCACCATGAAAAATGTCAAAAATGACAAATTTCAAGATGGCAAATGTCAAAGATGTCAAATGAAAAATGTCACAATGCTAAATGTCAAAAATGAAAAGTGTCAAAAATGACAAATTTCAAGATGGCAAATGTCAAAGATGTCAAATGACAAATGTCACAATGCTAAATGTCAAAAATGAAAAGTGTCAAAAATGACAAATTTCAAGATGGCAAATGTCTAAGATGTCAAATAACAAATGTCACAATGCTAAATGACAAAAATGAAAAGTGTCACCATAAAAAATGTCAAAAATGACAAATTTCAAAATGGCAAATGTCAAGGATGTCAAATGAAAAATGTCACAATGCTAAATGTCAAAAATGAAAAGTGTCAAAAATGACAAATTTCAAGATGGCAAATGTCTAAGATGTCAAATGACAAATGTCACAATGCTAAATGTCAAAAATGAAAAGTGTCACAATGCTAAATGTCAAAAATGACAAATTTCAAGATAGCAAATGTCAAAACTGACAAATGTCACAATGCTAAATGTCAAAAATGAAAAGTGTCACCATGAAAAATGTCAAAAATGACAAATTTCAAGATGGCATATGTCAAAACTGACAAATGTCACACTGCTAAATGTCAAAAATAAAAAGTGTCACCATGAAAAATGTCAAAAATGACAAATTTCAAGATGGCAAATGTCAAAGATGTCAAATGACAAATGTCACAATGCTAAATGTCAAAAATGAAAAGTGTCAAAAATGACAAATTTCAAGATGGCAAATGCCTAAGATTCAAATGACAAATGTCACAATGCTAAATGTCAAAAATGAAAAGTGTCACCATAAAAAATGTCAAAAATGACAAATTTTAAGATGGCAAATGTTAAAACTGACAAATGTCACAATGCTAAATGTCAAAAATGAAAAGTGTCACCATGAAAAATGTCAAAAATAACAAATTTCAAGATGGCAAATGTCAAAGATGTCAAATGACAAATGTCACAATGCTAAATGTCAAAAATGACAAATTTCAAGATGGCAAATGTCAAAGATGTCAAATGACAAATGTCACAATGCTAAATGTCAAAAATGAAAAGTGTCACCATGAAAAATGTCAAAAATGACAAATTTCAAGATGGCAAATGTCAAAACTGACAAATGTCACAATGCTAAATGTCAAAAATGAAAAGTGTCACCATGAAAAAATGTCAAAAATAACAAATTTCAAGATGGCAAATGACAAAGATGTCAAATGACAAATGTCACAATGCTAAATGTCAAAAATGAAAAGTGTCACCATGAAAAATGTCAAAAATAACAAATTTCAAGATGGCAAATGTCAAAGATGTCAAATGACAAATGTCACAATGCTAAATGTCAAAAATGAAAAGTGTCACCATGAAAAATGTCAAAAATGACAAATTTCAAGATAGCAAATGTCAAAGATGTCAAATGACAAATGTCACAATGCTAAATGTCAAAAATGAAAAGTGTCACCATGAAAAATGTCAAAAATGACAAATTTCAAGATGGCAAATGTCAAAACTGACAAATGTCACAATGCTAAATGTCAAAAATGAAAAGTGTCCCCATGAAAAATGTCAAAAATGACAAATTTCAAGATGGCAAATGTCCAAGATGTCAAAAGACAAATGTCACCATGCTAAGTGTCAAAAATGACAAATTTCAAGATGGCAAATGTCAAAGATGTCAAATGACAAATGTCACAATGCTAAATGTCAAAAATGAAAAGTGTCACCATGAAAAATGTCAAAAATGACAAATTTCAAGATGGCAAATGTCAAAGATGTCAAATGACAAATGTCACAATGCTAAATGTCAAAAATGAAAAGTGTCACCATAAAAAATGTCAAAAATGACAAATTTCAAGATGGCAAATGTCAAAGATGTCAAATGACAAATGTCACAATGCTAAATGTCAAAAATAAAAAGTGTCACCATGAAAAATGTTAAAAATGACAAATTTCAAGATAGCAAATGTCAAAACTGACAAATTTCAAGATGGCAAATGTCAAAGATGTCAAATGACAAATGTCACAATGCTAAATGTCAAAAATGAAAAGTGTCAAAAATGACAAATTTCAAGATGGCAAATGTCTAAGATGTCAAATAACAAATGTCACAATGCTAAATGACAAAAATGAAAAGTGTCACCATGAAAAATGTCAAAAATGACAAATTTCAAAATGGCAAATGTCAAGGATGTCAAATGAAAAATGTCACAATGCTAAATGTCAAAAATGAAAAGTGTCAAAAATGACAAATTTCAAGATGGCAAATGTCTAAGATGTCAAATGACAAATGTCACAATGCTAAATGTCAAAAATGAAAAGTGTCACAATGCTAAATGTCAAAAATGACAAATTTCAAGATAGCAAATGTCAAAACTGACAAATGTCACAATGCTAAATGTCAAAAATAAAAAGTGTCACCATGAAAAATGTCAAAAATAACAAATTTCAAGATGGCAAATGTCAAAGATGTCAAATGACAAATGTCACAATGCTAAATGTCAAAAATGAAAAATTTCAAGATGGCAAATGTCAAAGATGTCAAATGACAAATGTCACAATGCTAAATGTCAAAAATGAAAAGTGTCACCATGAAAAATGTCAAAAATGACAAATTTCAAGATAGCAAATGTCAAAGATGTCAAATGACAAATGTCACAATGCTAAATGTCAAAAATGAAAAGTGTCACCATGAAAAATGTCAAAAATGACAAATTTCAAGATGGCAAATGTTAAAACTGACAAATGTCACAATGCTAAATGTCAAAAATAAAAAGTGTCACCATGAAAAATGTCAAAAATAACAAATTTCAAG
The DNA here is from genome assembly GCA_964028335.1 of Altica lythri. Classification (NCBI taxonomy): domain Eukaryota; kingdom Metazoa; phylum Arthropoda; class Insecta; order Coleoptera; family Chrysomelidae; genus Altica; species Altica lythri. The sequence goes on along the minus strand of OZ034800.1, from coordinate 5,905,724 downwards.
ATGGCAAATGTCAAAGATGTCAAATGACAAATGTCACAATGCTAAATGTCAAAAATGACAAATTTCAAGATGGCAAATGTCAAAGATGTCAAATGACAAATGTCACAATGCTAAATGTCAAAAATGAAAAGTGTCACCATGAAAAATGTCAAAAATGACAAATTTCAAGATGGCAAATGTCAAGACTGACAAATGTCACAATGCTAAATGTCAAAAATGAAAAGTGTCACCATGAAAAATGTCAAAAATAACAAATTTCAAGATGGCAAATGACAAAGATGTCAAATGACAAATGTCACAATGCTAAATGTCAAAAATGAAAAGTGTCACCATGAAAAATGTCAAAAATAACAAATTTCAAGATGGCAAATGTCAAAGATGTCAAATGACAAATGTCAAAGATGTCAAATGACAAATGCCACAATGCTAAATGTCAAAAATGAAAAGTGTCACCATGAAAAATGTCAAAAATGACAAATTTCAAGATAGCAAATGTCAAAGATGTCAAATGACAAATGTCACAATGCTAAATGTCAAAAATGAAAAGTGTCACCATGAAAAATGTCAAAAATGACAAATTTCAAGATGGCAAATGTCAAAACTGACAAATGTCACAATGCTAAATGTCAAAAATGAAAAGTGTCACCATGAAAAATGTCAAAAATGACAAATTTCAAGATGGCAAATGTCCAAGATGTCAAAAGACAAATGTCACCATGCTAAGTGTCAAAAATGACAAATTTCAAGATGGCAAATGTCAAAGATGTCAAATGACAAATGTCACAATGCTAAATGTCAAAAATAAAAAGTGTCACCATGAAAAATGTCAAAAATGACAAATTTCAAGATGGCAAATGTCAAAGATGTCAAATGACAAATGTCACAATGCTAAATGTCAAAAATGAAAAGTGTCACCATAAAAAATGTCAAAAATGACAAATTTCAAAATGGCAAATGTCAAAGATGTCAAATGACAAATGTCACAATGCTAAATGTCAAAAATAAAAAGTGTCACCATGAAAAATGTCAAAAATGACAAATTTCAAGATGGCAAATGTCAAAGATGTCAAATGACAAATGTCACAATGCTAAATGTCAAAAATGAAAAGTGTCAAAAATGACAAATTTCAAGATGGCAAATGTCTAAGATGTCAAATGACAAATGTTACAATGCTAAATGTCAAAAATGAAAAGTGTCACCATGAAAAATGTCAAAAATGACAAATTTCAAGATGGCAAATGTCAAAACTGACAAATGTCACAATGCTAAATGTCAAAAATGAAAAGTGTCACCATGAAAAATGTCAAAAATGACAAATTTCAAGATGGCAAATGTCAAAGATGTCAAATGAAAAATGTCACAATGCTAAATGTCAAAAATGAAAAGTGTCAAAAATGACAAATTTCAAGATGGCAAATGTCAAAGATGTCAAATGACAAATGTCACAATGCTAAATGTCAAAAATGAAAAGTGTCAAAAATGACAAATTTCAAGATGGCAAATGTCTAAGATGTCAAATAACAAATGTCACAATGCTAAATGACAAAAATGAAAAGTGTCACCATAAAAAATGTCAAAAATGACAAATTTCAAAATGGCAAATGTCAAGGATGTCAAATGAAAAATGTCACAATGCTAAATGTCAAAAATGAAAAGTGTCAAAAATGACAAATTTCAAGATGGCAAATGTCTAAGATGTCAAATGACAAATGTCACAATGCTAAATGTCAAAAATGAAAAGTGTCACAATGCTAAATGTCAAAAATGACAAATTTCAAGATAGCAAATGTCAAAACTGACAAATGTCACAATGCTAAATGTCAAAAATGAAAAGTGTCACCATGAAAAATGTCAAAAATAACAAATTTCAAGATGGCAAATGTCAAAGATGTCAAATGACAAATGTCACAATGCTAAATGTCAAAAATGAAAAATTCCAAGATGGCAAATGTCAAAGATGTCAAATGACAAATGTCACAATGCTAAATGTCAAAAATGAAAAGTGTCATCACGAAAAATGTCAAAAATGACAAATTTCAAGATAGCAAATGTCAAAGATGTCAAATGACAAATGTCACAATGCTAAATGTCAAAAATGAAAAGTGTCACCATGAAAAATGTCAAAAATGACAAATTTCAAGATGGCAAATGTTAAAACTGACAAATGTCACAATGCTAAATGTCAAAAATAAAAAGTGTCACCATGAAAAATGTCAAAAATAACAAATTTCAAGATGGCAAATGTCAAAGATGTCAAATGACAAATGTCACAATGCTAAATGTCAAAAATGACAAATTTCAAGATGGCAAATGTCAAAGATGTCAAATGACAAATGTCACAATGCTAAATGTCAAAAATGAAAAGTGTCACCATGAAAAATGTCAAAAATGACAAATTTCAAGATGGCAAATGTCAAGACTGACAAATGTCACAATGCTAAATGTCAAAAATGAAAAGTGTCACCATGAAAAATGTCAAAAATAACAAATTTCAAGATGGCAAATGACAAAGATGTCAAATGACAAATGTCACAATGCTAAATGTCAAAAATGAAAAGTGTCACCATGAAAAATGTCAAAAATAACAAATTTCAAGATGGCAAATGTCAAAGATGTCAAATGACAAATGTCAAAGATGTCAAATGACAAATGCCACAATGCTAAATGTCAAAAATGAAAAGTGTCACCATGAAAAATGTCAAAAATGACAAATTTCAAGATAGCAAATGTCAAAGATGTCAAATGACAAATGTCACAATGCTAAATGTCAAAAATGAAAAGTGTCACCATGAAAAATGTCAAAAATGACAAATTTCAAGATGGCAAATGTCAAAACTGACAAATGTCACAATGCTAAATGTCAAAAATGAAAAGTGTCACCATGAAAAATGTCAAAAATGACAAATTTCAAGATGGCAAATGTCCAAGATGTCAAAAGACAAATGTCACCATGCTAAGTGTCAAAAATGACAAATTTCAAGATGGCAAATGTCAAAGATGTCAAATGACAAATGTCACAATGCTAAATGTCAAAAATAAAAAGTGTCACCATGAAAAATGTCAAAAATGACAAATTTCAAGATGGCAAATGTCAAAGATGTCAAATGACAAATGTCACAATGCTAAATGTCAAAAATGAAAAGTGTCACCATAAAAAATGTCAAAAATGACAAATTTCAAAATGGCAAATGTCAAAGATGTCAAATGACAAATGTCACAATGCTAAATGTCAAAAATAAAAAGTGTCACCATGAAAAATGTCAAAAATGACAAATTTCAAGATGGCAAATGTCAAAGATGTCAAATGACAAATGTCACAATGCTAAATGTCAAAAATGAAAAGTGTCAAAAATGACAAATTTCAAGATGGCAAATGTCTAAGATGTCAAATGACAAATGTTACAATGCTAAATGTCAAAAATGAAAAGTGTCACCATGAAAAATGTCAAAAATGACAAATTTCAAGATGGCAAATGTCAAAACTGACAAATGTCACAATGCTAAATGTCAAAAATGAAAAGTGTCACCATGAAAAATGTCAAAAATGACAAATTTCAAGATGGCAAATGTCAAAGATGTCAAATGAAAAATGTCACAATGCTAAATGTCAAAAATGAAAAGTGTCAAAAATGACAAATTTCAAGATGGCAAATGTCTAAGATGTCAAATGACAAATGTCACAATGCTAAATGTCAAAAATGAAAAGTGTCACAATGCTAAATGTCAAAAATGACAAATTTCAAGATAGCAAATGTCAAAACTGACAAATGTCACAATGCTAAATGTCAAAAATGAAAAGTGTCACCATAAAAAATGTCAAAAATGACAAATTTCAAGATGACAAATGTCAAAGATGTCAAATGACAAATGTCACAATGCTAAATGTCAAAAATGACAAATTTCAAGATGGCAAATGTCAAAGATGTCAAATGACAAATGTCAAAATGCTAAATGTCAAAAATGAAAAGTGTCACCATGAAAAATGTCAAAAATGACAAATTTCAAGATAGCAAATGTCAAAGATGTCAAATGACAAATGTCACAATGCTAAATGTCAAAAATGAACAGTGTCACCATGAAAAATGTCAAAAATGACAAATTTCAAGATGGCAAATGTCAAAACTGACAAATGTCACAATGCTAAATGTCAAAAATGAAAAGTGTCACCATGAAAAATGTCAAAAATGACAAATTTCAAGATGGCAAATGTCAAAACTGACAAATGTCACAATGCTAAATGTCAAAAATGAAAAGTGTCACCATGAAAAATGTCAAAAATGACAAATTTCAAGATGGCAAATGTCCAAGATGTCAAAAGACAAATGTCACCATGCTAAGTGTCAAAAATGACAAATTTCAAGATGGCAAATGTCAAAGATGTCAAATGACAAATGTCACAATGCTAAATGTCAAAAATAAAAAGTGTCACCATGAAAAATGTCAAAAATGACAAATTTCAAGATGGCAAATGTCAAAGATGTCAAATGACAAATGTCACAATGCTAAATGTCAAAAATGAAAAGTGTCACCATAAAAAATGTCAAAAATGACAAATTTCAAAATGGCAAATGTCAAAGATGTCAAATGACAAATGTCACAATGCTAAATGTCAAAAATAAAAAGTGTCACCATGAAAAATGTCAAAAATGACAAATTTCAAGATGGCAAATGTCAAAGATGTCAAATGACAAATGTCACAATGCTAAATGTCAAAAATGAAAAGTGTCAAAAATGACAAATTTCAAGATGGCAAATGTCTAAGATGTCAAATGACAAATGTTACAATGCTAAATGTCAAAAATGAAAAGTGTCACCATGAAAAATGTCAAAAATGACAAATTTCAAGATGGCAAATGTCAAAACTGACAAATGTCACAATGCTAAATGTCAAAAATGAAAAGTGTCACCATGAAAAATGTCAAAAATGACAAATTTCAAGATGGCAAATGTCAAAGATGTCAAATGAAAAATGTCACAATGCTAAATGTCAAAAATGAAAAGTGACAAAAATGACAAATTTCAAGATGGCAAATGTCTAAGATGTCAAATGACAAATGTCACAATGCTAAATGTCAAAAATGAAAAGTGTCACAATGCTAAATGTCAAAAATGACAAATTTCAAGATAGCAAATGTCAAAACTGACAAATGTCACAATGCTAAATGTCAAAAATGAAAAGTGTCACCATAAAAAATGTCAAAAATGACAAATTTCAAGATGACAAATGTCAAAGATGTCAAATGACAAATGTCACAATGCTAAATGTCAAAAATGACAAATTTCAAGATGGCAAATGTCAAAGATGTCAAATGACAAATGTCAAAATGCTAAATGTCAAAAATGAAAAGTGTCACCATGAAAAATGTCAAAAATGACAAATTTCAAGATAGCAAATGTCAAAGATGTCAAATGACAAATGTCACAATGCTAAATGTCAAAAATGAACAGTGTCACCATGAAAAATGTCAAAAATGACAAATTTCAAGATGGCAAATGTCAAAACTGACAAATGTCACAATGCTAAATGTCAAAAATGAAAAGTGTCACCATGAAAAATGTCAAAAATGACAAATTTCAAGATGGCAAATGTCCAATATGTCAAAAGACAAATGTCACAATGCTAAATGTCAAAAATGACAAATTTCAAGATGGTAAATGTCAAAGATGTCAAATGACAAATGTCACAATGCTAAATGTCAAAAATGAAAAGTGTCACCATGAAAAATGTCAAAAATGACAAATTTCAAGATGGCAAATGTCAAAGATGTCAAATGACAAATGTCACAATGCTAAATGTCAAAAATGAAAAGTGTCACCATAAAAAATGTCAAAAATGACAAATTTCAAGATGGCAAATGTCAAATGACAAATGTCACAATGCTAAATGTCAAAAATGATAAGTGTCACCATGAAAAATGTCAAAAATAACAAATTTCAAGATGGCAAATGTCAAAGATGTTAAATGACAAATGTCACAATGCTAAATGTCAAAAATGAAAAGTGTCACCATGAAAAATGTCAAAAATGACAAATTGCAAGATGGCAAATGTCCAAGATGTCAAAAGACAAATGTCACAATGCTAAATGTCAAAAATGACAAATTTCAAGATGGCAAATGTCAAAGATGTCAAATGACAAATGTCACAATGCTAAATGTCAAAAATGAAAAGTGTCACCATGAAAAATGTCAAAAATGACAAATTTCAAGATGGCAAATGTCAAAGATATCAAATGACAAATGTCACAATGCTAAATGTCAAAAATGAAAAGTGTCACCATAAAAAATGTCAAAAATGACAAATTTCAAGATGGCAAATGTCAAAGATGTCAAATGACAAATGTCACAATGCTAAATGTCAAAAATAAAAAGTGTCACCATGAAAAATGTCAAAAATGACAAATTTCAAGATGGCAAATGTCAAAACTGACAAATGTCACAATGCTAAATGTCAAAAATGAAAAGTGTCACCATGAAAAATGTCAAAAATGACAAATTTCAAGATGGCAAATGTCAAAGATGTCAAATGACAAATGTCACAATGCTAAATGTCAAAAATGAAAAGTGTCAAACATGACAAATTTCAAGATGGCAAATGTCTAAGATGTCAAATGACAAATGTCACAATGCTAAATGTCAAAAATGAAAAGTGTCACCATGAAAAATGTCAAAAATGACAAATTTCAAGATGGCAAATGCTAAAGATGTCAAATGACAAATGTCACAATGCTAAATGTCAAAAATGATAAGTGTCACCATGAAAAATGTCAAAAATAACAAATTTCAAGATGGCAAATGTCAAAGATGTCAAATGACAAATGTCACAATGCTAAATGTCAAAAATGAAAAGTGTCACCATAAAAAATGTCAAAAATGACAAATTTCAAGATGACAAATGTCAAAGATGTCAAATGACAAATGTCACAATGCTAAATGTCAAAAATGACAAATTTCAAGATGGCAAATGTCAAAGATGTCAAATGACAAATGTCAAAATGCTAAATGTCAAAAATGAAAAGTGTCACCATGAAAAATGTCAAAAATGACAAATTTCAAGATAGCAAATGTCAAAGATGTCAAATGACAAATGTCACAATGCTAAATGTCAAAAATGAACAGTGTCACCATGAAAAATGTCAAAAATGACAAATTTCAAGATGGCAAATGTCAAAACTGACAAATGTCACAATGCTAAATGTCAAAAATGAAAAGTGTCACCATGAAAAATGTCAAAAATGACAAATTTCAAGATGGCAAATGTCCAAGATGTCAAAAGACAAATGTCACAATGCTAAATGTCAAAAATGACAAATTTCAAGATGGCAAATGTCAAAGATGTCAAATGACAAATGTCACAATGCTAAATGTCAAAAATGAAAAGTGTCACCATGAAAAATGTCAAAAATGACAAATTTCAAGATGGCAAATGTCAAAAATGTCAAATGACAAATGTCACAATGCTAAATGTCAAAAATGAAAAGTGTGACCATAAAAAATGTCAAAAATGACAAATTTCAAGATGGCAAATGTCAAAGATGTCAAATGACAAATGTCACAATGCTAAATGTCAAAAATGATAAGTGTCACCATGAAAAATGTCAAAAATAACAAATTTCAAGATGGCAAATGTCAAAGATGTTAAATGACAAATGTCACAATGCTAAATGTCAAAAATGCAAAGTGTCACCATGAAAAATGTCAAAAATAACAAATTTCAAGATGGCAAATGTCAAAGATGTCAAATGACAAATGTCACAATGCTAAATGTCAAAAATGAAAAATTTCAAGATGGCAAATGTCAAAGATGTCAAATGACAAATGTCACAATGCTAAACGTCAAAAATGAAAAGTGTCACCATGAAAAATGTCAAAAATGACAAATTTCAAGATAGCAAATGTCAAAGATGTCAAATGACAAATGTCACAATGCTAAATGTCGAAAATGAAAAGTGTCACCATAAAATGTCAAAAATGACAAATTTCAAGATGGCAAATGTCAAAACTGACAAATGTCACAATGCTAAATGTCAAAAATGAAAAGTGTCACCATGAAAAATGTCAAAAATGACAAATTTCAAGATGGCAAATGTCCAAGATGTCAAAAGACAAATGTCACAATGCTAAATGTCAAAAATGACAAATTTCAAGATGGCAAATGTCAAAGATGTCAAATGACAAATGTCACAATGCTAAATGTCAAAAATGATAAGTGTCACCATGAAAAATGTCAAAAATGACAAATTTCAAGATGGCAAATTTCAAAGATGTCAAATGACAAATGTCACAATGCTAAATGTCAAAAATGAAAAGTGTCACCATAAAAAATGTCAAAAATGACAAATTTCAAGATGGCAAATGTCAAAGATGTCAAATGACAAATGTCACAATGCTAAATGTCAAAAATAAAAAGTGTCACCATGAAAAATGTCAAAAATGACAAATTTCAAGATGGCAAATGTCAAAACTGACAAATGTCACAATGCTAAATGTCAAAAATGAAAAGTGTCACCATGAAAAATGTCAAAAATGACAAATTTCAAGATGGCAAATGTCAAAGATGTCAAATGACAAATGTCACAATGCTAAATGTCAAAAATGAAAAGTGTCAAACATGACAAATTTCAAGATGGCAAATGTCTAAGATGTCAAATGACAAATGTCACAATGCTAAATGTCAAAAATGAAAAGTGTCACCATGAAAAATGTCAAAAATGACAAATTTCAAGATGGCAAATGCTAAAGATGTCAAATGACAAATGTCACAATGCTAAATGTCAAAAATGATAAGTGTCACCATGAAAAATGTCAAAAATAACAAATTTCAAGATGGCAAATGTCAAAGATGTCAAATGACAAATGTCACAATGCTAAATGTCAAAAATGAAAAGTGTCACCATAAAAAATGTCAAAAATGCCAAATTTCAAGATGACAAATGTCAAAGATGTCAAATGACAAATGTCACAATGCTAAATGTCAAAAATGACAAATTTCAAGGTGGCAAATGTCAAAGATGTCAAATGACAAATGTCAAAATGCTAAATGTCAAAAATGAAAAGTGTCACCATGAAAAATGTCAAAAATGACAAATTTCAAGATAGCAAATATCAAAGATGTCAAATGACAAATGTCACAATGCTAAATGTCAAAAATGAAAAGTGTCACCATAAAAAATGTCAAAAATGACAAATTTCAAGATGGCAAATGTCAAAACTGACAAATGTCACAATGCTAAATGTCAAAAATGAAAAGTGTCACCATGAAAAATGTCAAAAATGACAAATTTCAAGATGGCAAATGTCCAAGATGTCAAAAGACAAATGTCACAATGCTAAATGTCAAAAATGACAAATTTCAAGATGGCAAATGTCAAAGATGTCAAATGACAAATGTCACAATGCTAAATGTCAAAAATGAAAAGTGTCACCATGAAAAATGTCAAAAATGACAAATTTCAAGATGGCAAATGTCAAAGATGTCAAATGACAAATGTCACAATGCTAAATGTCAAAAATGAAAAGTGTCACCATAAAAAATGTCAAAAATGACAAATTTCAAGATGGCAAATGTCAAAGATGTCAAATGACAAATGTCACAATGCTAAATGTCAAAAATGATAAGTGTCACCATGAAAAATGTCAAAAATAACAAATTTCAAGATGGCAAATGTCAAAGATGTTAAATGACAAATGTCACAATGCTAAATGTCAAAAATGAAAAGTGTCACCATGAAAAATGTCAAAAATGACAAATTTCAAGATGACAAATGTCAAAGATGTCAAATGACAAATGTCACAATGCTAAATGTCAAAAATGACAAATGTCAAGATGGCAGATATCAAAACTGACAAATGCCACAATGCTAAATGTCAAAAATGAAAAGTGTCACCATGAAAAATGTCAAAAATAACAAATTTCAAGATGGCAAATGTCAAAGATGTCAAATGACAAATGTCACAATGCTAAATGTCACAATGCTAAATGTCAAAAATGACAAATTTCAAGATGGCAAATGTCAAAGATGTCAAATGACAAATGTCACAATGCTAAATGTCAAAAATGAAAAGTGTCACCATGAAAAATGTCAAAAATGACAAATTTCAAGATGGCAAATGTCAAAACTGACAAATGTCACAATGCTTAATGTCAAAAATGACAAATTTCAAGATGGCAAATGTCAAAGATGTCAAATGACAAATGTCACAATGCTAAATTTCAAAAATGAAAAGTGTCACCATGAAAAATGTCAAAAATGACAAATTTCAAGATGGCAAATGTCAAAACTGACAAATGTCACAATGCTTAATGTCAAAAATGAAAAGTGTCACCATAAAAAATGTCAAAAATAACAAATTTCAAGATGGCAAATGTAAAAGATGTCAAATGACAAATGTCACAATGCTAAATGTCAAAAATGAAAAGTGTCACCATGAAAAATGTCAAAAATAACAAATTTCAAGATGGCAAATGTCAAAGATGTCAAATGACAAATGTCACAATGCTTAATGTCAAAAATGGAAAGTGTCACCAAGAAAAATGTCAAAAATGACAAATTTCAAGATGGCAAATGTCAAAGATGTCAAATGACAAATGTCACAATGCTAAATGTCAAAAATGAAAAGTGTCACCATGAAAAATGTCAAAAATAACAAATTTCAAGATGGCAAATGTCAAAGATGTCAAATGACAAATGTCACAATGCTAAATGTCAAAAATGAAAAGTGTCACCATGAAAAATGTCAAAAATGACAAATTTCAAAATGGCAAATGTCAAAACTGACAAATGTCACAATGCTTAATGTCAAAAATAAAAAGTGTCTCCATGAAAAATGTCAAAAATAACAAATTTCAAGATAGCAAATGTCAAAGATGTCAAATGACAAATGTCACAATGCTAAATGTTAAAAATGAAAAGTGTCACCATGAAAAATGTCAAAAATAACAAATTTCAAGATGGCAAATATCAAAGATGTCAAATGACAAATGTCACAATGCTAAATGTCAAAAATGACAAATTTCAAGATGGCAAATGTCAAAGATGTCAAATGACAAATGTCACAATGCTAAATGTCAAAAATGAAAAGTGTCACCATGAAAAATGTCAAAAATGACAAATTTCAAGATGGCAAATGTCAAAGATGTCAAATGACAAATGTCACAATGCTAAATGTAAAAAATGAAAAGTGTCACCATGAAAAATGTCAAAAATAACAAATTTCAAGATGGCAAATATCAAAGATGTCAAATGACAAATGTTACAATGCTAAATGTCAAAAATGAAAAGTGTCACCATGAAAAATGTCAAAAATAACAAATTTCAAGATGGCAAATGTCAAAGATGTCAAATGACAAATGTCACAATGCTAAATGTCAAAAATGAAAAGTGTCACCATGAAAAATGTCAAAAATGACAAATTTCAAGATGGCAAATGTCAAAACTGACAAATGTCACAATGCCAAATGTCAAAAATGAAAAGTGTCACCATGAAAAATGTCAAAAATGACAAATTTCAAGATGGCAAATGTCAAAGATGTCAAATGACAAATGCCACAATGCTAAATGTCAAAAATGAAAAGTGTCACCATGAAAAATGTCAAAAATAACAAATTTCAAGATGGCAAATGTCAAAGATGTCAAATGACAAATGTCACAATGCTAAATGTCAAAAATAAAAAGTGTCACCATGAAAAATGTCAAAAATGTCAAATTTCAAGATGGCAAATGTCAAAGATGTCAAATGACAAATGTCACAATGCTAAATGTCAAAAATGAAAAGTGTCACCATGAAAAATGTCAAAAATGACAAATTTCAAGATAGCAAATGTCAAAGATGTCAAATGACAAATGTCACAATGCTAAATGTCAAAAATGAAAAGTGTCATAAATGACAAATTTTAAGATAGCAAATGTCAAAGATGTCAAATGACAAATGTCACAATGCTAAATGTCAAAAATAAAAAGTGTCACCATGAAAAATGTCAAAAATGACAAATTTCAAGATGGCAAATGTCAAAACTGACAAATGTCACAATGCTAAATGTCAAAAATGAAAAGTGTCATCATGAAAAAGGTCAAAAATAACAAATTTCAAGATAGCAAATGTCAAAGATGTCAAATGACAAATGTTACAATGCTAAATGTCAAAAATGACAAATTTCAAGATGGCAAATGTCAAAGATGTCAAATGACAAATGTCACAATGCTAAATGTCAAAAATGAAAAGTGTCACCATGAAAATTGTCAAAAATGACAAATTTCAAGATGGCAAATGTCAAAGATGTCAAATGACAAATGTCACAATGCTAAATGTCAAAAATGAAAAGTGTCACCATGAAAAATGTCAAAAATGACAAATTTCAAGATGGCAAATGTCAAAACTGACAAATGTCACAATGCTAAATGTCAAAAATGATAAGTGTCACCATGAAAAATGTCAAAAATGACAAATTTCAAGATGGCAAATGTCCAAGATGTCAAATGACAAATGTCACAATGCTAAATGTCAAAAATGAAAAGTGTCACCATAAAAAATGTCAAAAATGACAAATTTCAAGATGGCAAATGTCAAAGATGTCAAATGACAAATGTCACAATGCTAAATGTCAAAAATGAAAAGTGTCAAAAATGACAAATTTCAAGATGGCAAATGTCTAAGATGTCAAATGACAAATGTCACAATGCTTAATGTCAAAAATGAAAAGTGTCACCATGAAAAATGTCAAAAATTACAAATTTCAAGATGGCAAATGTCAAAACTGACAAATGTCACAATGCTAAATGTCAAAAATGAAAAGTGTCACCATGAAAAATGTCAAAAATGACAAATTTCAAGATGGCAAATGTCAAAGATGGCAAATGACAAATGTCACAATGCTTAATGTCAAAAATGAAAAGTGTCACCATGAAAAATGTCAAAAATGACAAATTTGAAGATGGCAAATGTCAAAACTGACAAATGTCACAATGCTAAATGTCAAAAATGATAAGTGTCACCATGAAAAATGTCAAAAATGACAAATTTCAAGATGGCAAATGTCAAAGATGGCAAATGACAAATGTCACAATGCTAAATGTCAAAAATGAAAAGTGTCACCTTGAAAAATGTCAAAAATAACAAATTTCAAGATGGCAAATGTCAAAGATGTCAAATGACAAATGTCACAATGCTAAATGTCAAAAATGAAAAGTGTCACCATGAAAAATGTCAAAAATGACAAATTTCAAGATGGCAAATATCAAAGATGTCAAATGACAAATGTCACAATGCTAAATGTCAAAAATGAAAAGTGTTAAAAATGACAAATTTCAAGATGGCAAATGTCTAAGATGTCAAATGACAAATGTCACAATGCTAAATGTTAAAAATGAAAAGTGTCACAATGCTAAACGTCAAAAATAACAAATTTCAAGATGGCAAATGTCAAAACTGACAAATGTCACAATGCTAAATGTCAAAAATGACAAATTTCAAGATGGCAAATGTCAAAGATGTCAAATGACAAATGTCACAATGCTAAATGTCGAAAATAAAAAGTGTCACCATGAAAAATGTCAAAAATGACAAATTTCAAGATGGCAAATGTCAAAGATGTCAAATGACAAATGTCTCAATGCTAAATGTCAAAGATGAAAAGTGTCACCATGAAAAATGTCAAAAATGACAAATTTCAAGATTGCAAATATCAAAGATGTCAAATGACAAATATCACAATGCTAAATGTCAAAAATGAAAAGTGTCACCATGAAAAATGTCAAAAATGACAAATTTCAAGATGGCAAATGTCAAAGATGTCAAATGACAAATGTCACAATGCTAAATGTCAAAAATGAAAAGTGTCACCATGAAAAATGTCAAAAATGACAAATTTCAAGATGGCAAATGTCAAAGATGTCAAATGACAAATGTCACAATGCTAAATGTCAAAAATGAAAAGTGTCACCATGAAAAATGTCAAAAATGACGAATTTCAAGATGGCAAATGTCAAAGATGTCAAATGACAAATGTCACAATGCTAAATGTCAAAAATGAAAAGTGTCACCATGAAAAATGTCAAAAATGACAAATTTCAAGATGGCAAATGTCAAAACTGACAAATGTCACAATGCTAAATGTCAAAAATGATAAGTGTCACCATGAAAAATGTCAAAAATAACAAATTTCAAGATGGCAAATGTCCAAGATGTCAAATGACAAATGTCACAATGCTAAATGTCAAAAATGAAGAGTGTCACCATGAAAAATGTCAAAAATGACAAATTTTAAGATGGCAAATGTCAAAGATGTCAAATGACAAATGTCACAATGCTAAATGTCAAAAATGATAAGTGTCACCATGAAAAATGTCAAAAATAACAAATTTCAAGATGGCAAATGTCAAAGATGTCAAATGACAAATGTCACAATGCTAAATGTCAAAAATGAAAAGTGTCACCATGAAAAATGTCAAAAATGACAAATTTCAAGATGGCAAATGTCAAAGGTGTCAAATGACAAATGTCACAATGCTAAATGTCAAAAATGAAAAGTGTCAAAAATGACAAATTTCAAGATGGCAAATGTCAAAGATGTCGAATGACAAATGTCACAATGCTAAATGTCAAAAATGAAAAGTGTCACCATGAAAAATGTCAAAAATGACAAATTTCAAGATGGCAAATGTCAAAGATGTCAAATGACAAATGTCACAATGCTAAATGTCAAAAATGAAAAGTGTCACCATGAAAAATGTCAAAAATGACAAATTTCAAGATGGCAAATGTCAAAGATGTCAAATGACAAATGTCACAATGCTAAATGTCAAAAATGAAAAGTGTCACCATGAAAAATGTCAAAAATGACAAATTTCAAGATGGCAAATGTCAAAACTGACAAATGTCACAATGCTTAATGTCAAAAATGAAAAGTGTCACCATGAAAAATGTCAAAAATGACAAATTTCAAAATGGCAAATGTCAAAGATGTCAAACGACAAATGTCACAATGCTAAATGTCAAAAATGAAAAGTGTCAAAAATGACAAATTTCAAGATGGCAAATGTCAAAGATGTCAAATGACAAATGTCACAATGCTAAATGTCACAATGCTAAATGTCAAAAATGACAAATTTCAAGATGGCAAATGTCAAAGATGTCAAATGACAAATGTCACAATGCTAAATGTCAAAAATGAAAAGTGTCACCATGAAAAATGTCAAAAATGACAAATTTCAAGATGGCAAATGTCAAAACTGACAAATGTCACAATGCTTAATGTCAAAAATGACAAATTTCAAGATGGCAAATGTCAAAAATGTCAAATGACAAATGTCACAATGCTAAATTTCAAAAATGAAAAGTGTCACCATGAAAAATGTCAAAAATGACAAATTTCAAGATGGCAAATGTCAAAACTGACAAATGTCACAATGCTTAATGTCAAAAATGAAAAGTGTCACCATAAAAAATGTCAAAAATAACAAATTTCAAGATGGCAAATGTAAAAGATGTCAAATGACAAATGTCACAATGCTAAATGTCAAAAATGAAAAGTGTCACCATGAAAAATGTCAAAAATAACAAATTTCAAGATGGCAAATGTCAAAGATGTCAAATGACAAATGTCACAATGCTTAATGTCAAAAATGGAAAGTGTCACCAAGAAAAATGTCAAAAATGACAAATTTCAAGATGGCAAATGTCAAAGATGTCAAATGACAAATGTCACAATGCTAAATGTCAAAAATGAAAAGTGTCACCATGAAAAATGTCAAAAATAACAAATTTCAAGATGGCAAATGTCAAAGATGTCAAATGACAAATGTCACAATGCTAAATGTCAAAAATGAAAAGTGTCACCATGAAAAATGTCAAAAATGACAAATTTCAAAATGGCAAATGTCAAAACTGACAAATGTCACAATGCTTAATGTCAAAAATAAAAAGTGTCACCATGAAAAATGTCAAAAATAACAAATTTCAAGATAGCAAATGTCAAAGATGTCAAATGACAAATGTCACAATGCTAAATGTTAAAAATGAAAAGTGTCACCATGAAAAATGTCAAAAATAACAAATTTCAAGATGGCAAATATCAAAGATGTCAAATGACAAATGTCACAATGCTAAATGTCAAAAATGACAAATTTCAAGATGGCAAATGTCAAAGATGTCAAATGACAAATGTCACAATGCTAAATGTCAAAAATGAAAAGTGTCACCATGAAAAATGTCAAAAATGACAAATTTCAAGATGGCAAATGTCAAAGATGTCAAATGACAAATGTCACAATGCTAAATGTAAAAAATGAAAAGTGTCACCATGAAAAATGTCAAAAATAACAAATTTCAAGATGGCAAATATCAAAGATGTCAAATGACAAATGTTACAATGCTAAATGTCAAAAATGAAAAGTGTCACCATGAAAAATGTCAAAAATAACAAATTTCAAGATGGCAAATGTCAAAGATGTCAAATGACAAATGTCACAATGCTAAATGTCAAAAATGAAAAGTGTCACTATGAAAAATGTCAAAAATGACAAATTTCAAGATGGCAAATGTCAAAACTGACAAATGTCACAATGCCAAATGTCAAAAATGAAAAGTGTCACCATGAAAAATGTCAAAAATGACAAATTTCAAGATGGCAAATGTCAAAGATGTCAAATGACAAATGCCACAATGCTAAATGTCAAAAATGAAAAGTGTCACCATGAAAAATGTCAAAAATAACAAATTTCAAGATGGCAAATGTCAAAGATGTCAAATGACAAATGTCACAATGCTAAATGTCAAAAATAAAAAGTGTCACCATGAAAAATGTCAAAAATGTCAAATTTCAAGATGGCAAATGTCAAAGATGTCAAATGACAAATGTCACAATGCTAAATGTCAAAAATGAAAAGTGTCACCATGAAAAATGTCAAAAATGACAAATTTCAAGATAGCAAATGTCAAAGATGTCAAATGACAAATGTCACAATGCTAAATGTCAAAAATGAAAAGTGTCATAAATGACAAATTTTAAGATAGCAAATGTCAAAGATGTCAAATGACAAATGTCACAATGCTAAATGTCAAAAATAAAAAGTGTCACCATGAAAAATGTCAAAAATAACAAATTTCAAGATGGCAAATGTCAAAACTGACAAATGTCACAATGCTAAATGTCAAAAATGAAAAGTGTCATCATGAAAAAGGTCAAAAATAACAAATTTCAAGATAGCAAATGTCAAAGATGTCAAATGACAAATGTTACAATGCTAAATGTCAAAAATGACAAATTTCAAGATGGCAAATGTCAAAGATGTCAAATGACAAATGTCACAATGCTAAATGTCAAAAATGAAAAGTGTCACCATGAAAATTGTCAAAAATGACAAATTTCAAGATGGCAAATGTCAAAGATGTCAAATGACAAATGTCACAATGCTAAATGTCAAAAATGAAAAGTGTCACCATGAAAAATGTCAAAAATGACAAATTTCAAGATGGCAAATGTCAAAACTGACAAATGTCACAATGCTAAATGTCAAAAATGATAAGTGTCACCATGAAAAATGTCAAAAATGACAAATTTCAAGATGGCAAATGTCCAAGATGTCAAATGACAAATGTCACAATGCTAAATGTCAAAAATGAAAAGTGTCACCATAAAAAATGTCAAAAATGACAAATTTCAAGATGGCAAATGTCAAAGATGTC
Organism: Altica lythri; assembly: GCA_964028335.1. Classification (NCBI taxonomy): domain Eukaryota; kingdom Metazoa; phylum Arthropoda; class Insecta; order Coleoptera; family Chrysomelidae; genus Altica; species Altica lythri. The sequence goes on along the minus strand of OZ034800.1, from coordinate 5,888,043 downwards.
AAATGACAAATGTCACAATGCTAAATGTCAAAAATGAAAAGTGTCAAAAATGACAAATTTCAAGATGGCAAATGTCTAAGATGTCAAATGACAAATGTCACAATGCTTAATGTCAAAAATGAAAAGTGTCACCATGAAAAATGTCAAAAATTACAAATTTCAAGATGGCAAATGTCAAAACTGACAAATGTCACAATGCTAAATGTCAAAAATGAAAAGTGTCACCATGAAAAATGTCAAAAATGACAAATTTCAAGATGGCAAATGTCAAAGATGGCAAATGACAAATGTCACAATGCTTAATGTCAAAAATGAAAAGTGTCACCATGAAAAATGTCAAAAATGACAAATTTGAAGATGGCAAATGTCAAAACTGACAAATGTCACAATGCTAAATGTCAAAAATGATAAGTGTCACCATGAAAAATGTCAAAAATGACAAATTTCAAGATGGCAAATGTCAAAGATGGCAAATGACAAATGTCACAATGCTAAATGTCAAAAATGAAAAGTGTCACCTTGAAAAATGTCAAAAATAACAAATTTCAAGATGGCAAATGTCAAAGATGTCAAATGACAAATGTCACAATGCTAAATGTCAAAAATGAAAAGTGTCACCATGAAAAATGTCAAAAATGACAAATTTCAAGATGGCAAATATCAAAGATGTCAAATGACAAATGTCACAATGCTAAATGTCAAAAATGAAAAGTGTTAAAAATGACAAATTTCAAGATGGCAAATGTCTAAGATGTCAAATGACAAATGTCACAATGCTAAATGTTAAAAATGAAAAGTGTCACAATGCTAAACGTCAAAAATAACAAATTTCAAGATGGCAAATGTCAAAACTGACAAATGTCACAATGCTAAATGTCAAAAATGACAAATTTCAAGATGGCAAATGTCAAAGATGTCAAATGACAAATGTCACAATGCTAAATGTCGAAAATAAAAAGTGTCACCATGAAAAATGTCAAAAATGACAAATTTCAAGATGGCAAATGTCAAAGATGTCAAATGACAAATGTCTCAATGCTAAATGTCAAAGATGAAAAGTGTCACCATGAAAAATGTCAAAAATGACAAATTTCAAGATTGCAAATATCAAAGATGTCAAATGACAAATATCACAATGCTAAATGTCAAAAATGAAAAGTGTCACCATGAAAAATGTCAAAAATGACAAATTTCAAGATGGCAAATGTCAAAGATGTCAAATGACAAATGTCACAATGCTAAATGTCAAAAATGAAAAGTGTCACCATGAAAAATGTCAAAAATGACAAATTTCAAGATGGCAAATGTCAAAGATGTCAAATGACAAATGTCACAATGCTAAATGTCAAAAATGAAAAGTGTCACCATGAAAAATGTCAAAAATGACGAATTTCAAGATGGCAAATGTCAAAGATGTCAAATGACAAATGTCACAATGCTAAATGTCAAAAATAAAAAGTGTCACCATGAAAAATGTCAAAAATAACAAATTTCAAGATGGCAAATGTCAAAGATGTCAAATGACAAATGTCACAATGCTAAATGTCAAAAATGAAAAGTGTCACCATGAAAAATGTCAAAAATGACAAATTTCAAAATGGCAAATGTCAAAACTGACAAATGTCACAATGCTTAATGTCAAAAATAAAAAGTGTCACCATGAAAAATGTCAAAAATAACAAATTTCAAGATAGCAAATGTCAAAGATGTCAAATGACAAATGTCACAATGCTAAATGTTAAAAATGAAAAGTGTCACCATGAAAAATGTCAAAAATAACAAATTTCAAGATGGCAAATATCAAAGATGTCAAATGACAAATGTCACAATGCTAAATGTCAAAAATGACAAATTTCAAGATGGCAAATGTCAAAGATGTCAAATGACAAATGTCACAATGCTAAATGTCAAAAATGAAAAGTGTCACCATGAAAAATGTCAAAAATGACAAATTTCAAGATGGCAAATGTCAAAGATGTCAAATGACAAATGTCACAATGCTAAATGTAAAAAATGAAAAGTGTCACCATGAAAAATGTCAAAAATAACAAATTTCAAGATGGCAAATATCAAAGATGTCAAATGACAAATGTTACAATGCTAAATGTCAAAAATGAAAAGTGTCACCATGAAAAATGTCAAAAATAACAAATTTCAAGATGGCAAATGTCAAAGATGTCAAATGACAAATGTCACAATGCTAAATGTCAAAAATGAAAAGTGTCACTATGAAAAATGTCAAAAATGACAAATTTCAAGATGGCAAATGTCAAAACTGACAAATGTCACAATGCCAAATGTCAAAAATGAAAAGTGTCACCATGAAAAATGTCAAAAATGACAAATTTCAAGATGGCAAATGTCAAAGATGTCAAATGACAAATGCCACAATGCTAAATGTCAAAAATGAAAAGTGTCACCATGAAAAATGTCAAAAATAACAAATTTCAAGATGGCAAATGTCAAAGATGTCAAATGACAAATGTCACAATGCTAAATGTCAAAAATAAAAAGTGTCACCATGAAAAATGTCAAAAATGTCAAATTTCAAGATGGCAAATGTCAAAGATGTCAAATGACAAATGTCACAATGCTAAATGTCAAAAATGAAAAGTGTCACCATGAAAAATGTCAAAAATGACAAATTTCAAGATAGCAAATGTCAAAGATGTCAAATGACAAATGTCACAATGCTAAATGTCAAAAATGAAAAGTGTCATAAATGACAAATTTTAAGATAGCAAATGTCAAAGATGTCAAATGACAAATGTCACAATGCTAAATGTCAAAAATAAAAAGTGTCACCATGAAAAATGTCAAAAATAACAAATTTCAAGATGGCAAATGTCAAAACTGACAAATGTCACAATGCTAAATGTCAAAAATGAAAAGTGTCATCATGAAAAAGGTCAAAAATAACAAATTTCAAGATAGCAAATGTCAAAGATGTCAAATGACAAATGTTACAATGCTAAATGTCAAAAATGACAAATTTCAAGATGGCAAATGTCAAAGATGTCAAATGACAAATGTCACAATGCTAAATGTCAAAAATGAAAAGTGTCACCATGAAAATTGTCAAAAATGACAAATTTCAAGATGGCAAATGTCAAAGATGTCAAATGACAAATGTCACAATGCTAAATGTCAAAAATGAAAAGTGTCACCATGAAAAATGTCAAAAATGACAAATTTCAAGATGGCAAATGTCAAAACTGACAAATGTCACAATGCTAAATGTCAAAAATGATAAGTGTCACCATGAAAAATGTCAAAAATGACAAATTTCAAGATGGCAAATGTCCAAGATGTCAAATGACAAATGTCACAATGCTAAATGTCAAAAATGAAAAGTGTCACCATAAAAAATGTCAAAAATGACAAATTTCAAGATGGCAAATGTCAAAGATGTCAAATGACAAATGTCACAATGCTAAATGTCAAAAATGAAAAGTGTCAAAAATGACAAATTTCAAGATGGCAAATGTCTAAGATGTCAAATGACAAATGTCACAATGCTTAATGTCAAAAATGAAAAGTGTCACCATGAAAAATGTCAAAAATTACAAATTTCAAGATGGCAAATGTCAAAACTGACAAATGTCACAATGCTAAATGTCAAAAATGAAAAGTGTCACCATGAAAAATGTCAAAAATGACAAATTTCAAGATGGCAAATGTCAAAGATGGCAAATGACAAATGTCACAATGCTTAATGTCAAAACTGAAAAGTGTCACCATGAAAAATGTCAAAAATGACAAATTTGAAGATGGCAAATGTCAAAACTGACAAATGTCACAATGCTAAATGTCAAAAATGATAAGTGTCACCATGAAAAATGTCAAAAATGACAAATTTCAAGATGGCAAATGTCAAAGATGGCAAATGACAAATGTCACAATGCTAAATGTCAAAAATGAAAAGTGTCACCTTGAAAAATGTCAAAAATAACAAATTTCAAGATGGCAAATGTCAAAGATGTCAAATGACAAATGTCACAATGCTAAATGTCAAAAATGAAAAGTGTCACCATGAAAAATGTCAAAAATGACAAATTTCAAGATGGCAAATATCAAAGATGTCAAATGACAAATGTCACAATGCTAAATGTCAAAAATGAAAAGTGTTAAAAATGACAAATTTCAAGATGGCAAATGTCTAAGATGTCAAATGACAAATGTCACAATGCTAAATGTTAAAAATGAAAAGTGTCACAATGCTAAACGTCAAAAATAACAAATTTCAAGATGGCAAATGTCAAAACTGACAAATGTCACAATGCTAAATGTCAAAAATGACAAATTTCAAGATGGCAAATGTCAAAGATGTCAAATGACAAATGTCACAATGCTAAATGTCGAAAATAAAAAGTGTCACCATGAAAAATGTCAAAAATGACAAATTTCAAGATGGCAAATGTCAAAGATGTCAAATGACAAATGTCTCAATGCTAAATGTCAAAGATGAAAAGTGTCACCATGAAAAATGTCAAAAATGACAAATTTCAAGATTGCAAATATCAAAGATGTCAAATGACAAATATCACAATGCTAAATGTCAAAAATGAAAAGTGTCACCATGAAAAATGTCAAAAATGACAAATTTCAAGATGGCAAATGTCAAAGATGTCAAATGACAAATGTCACAATGCTAAATGTCAAAAATGAAAAGTGTCACCATGAAAAATGTCAAAAATGACAAATTTCAAGATGGCAAATGTCAAAGATGTCAAATGACAAATGTCACAATGCTAAATGTCAAAAATGAAAAGTGTCACCATGAAAAATGTCAAAAATGACGAATTTCAAGATGGCAAATGTCAAAGATGTCAAATGACAAATGTCACAATGCTAAATGTCAAAAATGAAAAGTGTCACCATGAAAAATGTCAAAAATGACAAATTTCAAGATGGCAAATGTCAAAACTGACAAATGTCACAATGCTAAATGTCAAAAATGATAAGTGTCACCATGAAAAATGTCAAAAATAACAAATTTCAAGATGGCAAATGTCCAAGATGTCAAATGACAAATGTCACAATGCTAAATGTCAAAAATGAAGAGTGTCACCATGAAAAATGTCAAAAATGACAAATTTTAAGATGGCAAATGTCAAAGATGTCAAATGACAAATGTCACAATGCTAAATGTCAAAAATGATAAGTGTCACCATGAAAAATGTCAAAAATAACAAATTTCAAGATGGCAAATGTCAAAGATGTCAAATGACAAATGTCACAATGCTAAATGTCAAAAATGAAAAGTGTCACCATGAAAAATGTCAAAAATGACAAATTTCAAGATGGCAAATGTCAAAGGTGTCAAATGACAAATGTCACAATGCTAAATGTCAAAAATGAAAAGTGTCAAAAATGACAAATTTCAAGATGGCAAATGTCAAAGATGTCGAATGACAAATGTCACAATGCTAAATGTCAAAAATGAAAAGTGTCACCATGAAAAATGTCAAAAATGACAAATTTCAAGATGGCAAATGTCAAAGATGTCAAATGACAAATGTCACAATGCTAAATGTCAAAAATGAAAAGTGTCACCATGAAAAATGTCAAAAATGACAAATTTCAAGATGGCAAATGTCAAAGATGTCAAATGACAAATGTCACAATGCTAAATGTCAAAAATGAAAAGTGTCACCATGAAAAATGTCAAAAATGACAAATTTCAAGATGGCAAATGTCAAAACTGACAAATGTCACAATGCTTAATGTCAAAAATGAAAAGTGTCACCATGAAAAATGTCAAAAATGACAAATTTCAAAATGGCAAATGTCAAAGATGTCAAACGACAAATGTCACAATGCTAAATGTCAAAAATGAAAAGTGTCAAAAATGACAAATTTCAAGATGGCAAATGTCTAGGATGTCAAATGACAAATGTCACAATGCTAAATGTCAAAAATGAAAAGTGTCACCATGAAAAATGTCAAAACTGACAAATGTCACAATGCTTAATGTCAAAAATGAAAAGTGTCACCATGAAAAATGTCAAAAATGACAAATTTCAAGATGGCAAATGTCAAAGATGTCAAATGACAAATGTCACAATGCTAAATGTTAAAAATGAAAAGTGTCACCATGAAAAATGTCAAAAATGACAAATTTCAAGATGGCAAATGTCAAAACTGACAAATGTCACAATGCTAAATGTCAAAAATGAAAAGTGTCACCATGAAAAATGTCAATAATGACAAATTTTAGGATGGCAAATGTCAAAGATGTCAAAAGACAAATGTCACAATGCTAAATGTCAAAAATGAAAAGTGTCAAAAATGACAAATTTCAAGATGGCAAATATCAAAGATGTCAAATGACAAATGTCACAATGCTAAATGTCAAAAATGAAAAGTGTCACCATGAAAAATGTCAAAAATGACAAATTTCAAGATGGCAAATGTCAAAACTGACAAATGTCACAATGCTAAATGTCAAAAATGAAAAGTGTCACCATGAAAAATGTCAAAAATAACAAATTTCAAGATGGCAAATGTCAAAGATGTCAAATAACAAATGTCACAATGCTAAATGTCAAAAATGAAAAGTGTCACCATAAAAAATGTCAAAAATAACAAATTTCAAGATGGCAAATGTCAAAGATGTCAAATGACAAATGTCACAATGCTAAATGTCAAAAATGAAAAGTTTCACCATGAAAAATGTCAAAAACGACAAATTTCAAGATGGCAAATGTCAAAGATGTCAAATGACAAATGTCACAATGCTAAATGTCAAAAATGAAAAGTGTCACCATGAAAAATGTCAAAAATAACAAATTTCAAGATGGCAAATGTCAAAGATGTCAAATGACAAATGTCACAATGCTAAATGTCAAAAATAAAAAGTGTCACCATGAAAAATGTAAAAAATGACAAATTTCAAGATGGCAAATGTCAAAACTGACAAATGTCACAATGCTAAATGTCAAAAATGAAAAGTGTCACCATGAAAAATGTCAAAAATAACAAATTTCAAGATGGCAAATGTCAAAGATGTCAAATGACAAATGTCACAATGCTAAATGTCAAAAATGAAAAGTGTCACCATGAAAAATGTCAAAAATGACAAATTTCAAGATGGCAAATATCAAAGATGTCAAATGACAAATGTCACAATGCTAAATGTCAAAAATGACAAATTTCAAGATGGCAAATGTCAAAGATGTCAAAGACAAATGTCACAATGCTAAATGTCAAAAATGAAAAGTGTCACCATAAAAAATGTCAAAAATGACAAATTTCAAGATGGCAAATGTCAAAGATGTCAAATGACAAATGTCACAATGCTAAATGTCAAAAATGAAAAGTGTCCCCATGAAAAATGTCAAAAATGACAAATTTCAAGATGGCAAATGTCAAAACTGACAAATGTCACAATGCTAAATGTCAAAAATGATAAGTGTCACCATGAAAAATGTCAAAAATAACAAATTTCAAGATGGCAAATGTCCAAGATGTCAAATGACAAATGTCACAATGCTAAATGTCAAAAATGAAGAGTGTCACCATGAAAAATGTCAAAAATGACAAATTTCAAGATGGCAAATGTCAAAGATGTCAAATGACAAATGTCACAATGCTAAATGTCAAAAATGATAAGTGTCACCATGAAAAATGTCAAAAATAACAAATTTCAAGATGGCAAATGTCAAAGATGTCAAATGACAAATGTCACAATGCTAAATGTCAAAAATGAAAAGTGTCACCATGAAAAATGTCAAAAATGACAAATTTCAAGATGGCAAATGTCAAAGGTGTCAAATGACAAATGTCACAATGCTAAATGTCAAAAATGAAAAGTGTCACCATGAAAAATGTCAAAAATGACAAATTTCAAGATGGCAAATGTCAAAGATGTCAAATGACAAATGTCACAATGCTAAATGTCAAAAATGAAAAGTGTCACCATGAAAAATGTCAAAAATGACAAATTTCAAGATGGCAAATGTCAAAGATGTCAAATGACAAATGTCACAATGCTAAATGTCAAAAATGAAAAGTGTCACCATGAAAAATGTCAAAAATGACAAATTTCAAGATGGCAAATGTCAAAGATGTCAAATGACAAATGTCACAATGCTAAATGTCAAAAATGAAAAGTGTCACCATGAAAAATGTCAAAAATGACAAATTTCAAGATGGCAAATGTCAAAACTGACAAATGTCACAATGCTTAATGTCAAAAATGAAAAGTGTCACCATGAAAAATGTCAAAAATGACAAATTTCAAAATGGCAAATGTCAAAGATGTCAAACGACAAATGTCACAATGCTAAATGTCAAAAATGAAAAGTGTCAAAAATGACAAATTTCAAGATGGCAAATGTCTAGGATGTCAAATGACAAATGTCACAATGCTAAATGTCAAAAATGAAAAGTGTCACCATGAAAAATGTCAAAACTGACAAATGTCATAATGCTAAATGTCAAAAATGAAAAGTGTCACCATGAAAAATGTTAAAAATGACAAATTTTAAGATGGCAAATGTCAAAGATGTCAAATGACAAATGTCACAATGCTAAATGTCAAAAATGAAAAGTGTCACCATGAAAAATGTCAAAAATGACAAATTTCAAGATGGCAAATGTCAAAGATGTCAAATGAGAAATGTCACAATGCTAAATGTCAAAAATGAAAAGTGTCACCATAAAAAATGTCAAAAATAACAAATTTCAAGATGGCAAATGTCAAAGATGTCAAATGACAAATGTCACAATGCTAAATGTCAAAAATTAAAAGTGTCACCATGAAAAATGTCAAAAATGACAAATTTTAAGATGGCAAATGTCAAAGATGTCAAATGACAAATATCACAATGCTAAATGTCAAAAATGACAAATTTCAAGATGGCAAATGTCAAAGATGTCAAATGACAAATGTCACAATGCTAAATGTCAAAAATAAAAAGTGTCACCATGAAAAATGTCAAAAATGACAAATTTCAAGATGACAAATGTCAAAGATGTCAAATGACAAATGTCACAATGCTAAATGTCAAAAATGACAAATTTCAAGATGGCAAATGTCAAAACTGACAAATGTCACAATGCTAAATGTCAAAAATGAAAAGTGTCACCATGAAAAATGTCAAAAATAACAAATTTCAAGATGGCAAATGACAAATGTCACAATGCTAAATGTCAAAAATGACAAATTTCAAGATGGCAAATGTCAAAGATGTCAAATGACAAATGTCACAATGCTAAATGTCAAAAATGAAAAGTGTCACCATGAAAAATGTCTAAAATGACAAATTTCAAGATGGCAAATGTCAAAGATGTCAAATGACAAATGTCACAATGCTAAATGTTAAAAATGAAAAGTGTCACCATGAAAAATGTCAAAAATGACAAATTTCAAGATGGCAAATGTCAAAACTGACAAATGTCACAATGCTAAATGTCAAAAATGAAAAGTGTCACCATGAAAAATGTCAATAATGACAAATTTTAAGATGGCAAATGTCAAAGATGTCAAAAGACAAATGTCACAATGCTAAATGTCAAAAATGAAAAGTGTCAAAAATGACAAATTTCAAGATGGCAAATATCAAAGATGTCAAATGACAAATGTCACAATGCTAAATGTCAAAAATGAAAAGTGTCACCATGAAAAATGTCAAAAATGACAAATTTCAAGATGGCAAATGTCAAAACTGACAAATGTCACAATGCTAAATGTCAAAAATGAAAAGTGTCACCATGAAAAATGTCAAAAATAACAAATTTCAAGATGGCAAATGTCAAAGATGTCAAATAACAAATGTCACAATGCTAAATGTCAAAAATGAAAAGTGTCACCATGAAAAATGTCAAAAATAACAAATTTCAAGATGGCAAATGTCAAAGATGTCAAATGACAAATGTCACAATGCTAAATGTCAAAAATGAAAAGTTTTACCATGAAAAATGTCAAAAATGACAAATTTCAAGATGGCAAATGTCAAAGATGTCAAATGACAAATGTCACAATGCTAAATGTCAAAAATGAAAAGTGTCACCATGAAAAATGTCAAAAATAACAAATTTCAAGATGGCAAATGTCAAAGATGTCAAATGACAAATGTCACAATGCTAAATGTCAAAAATAAAAAGTGTCACCATGAAAAATGTAAAAAATGACAAATTTCAAGATGGCAAATGTCAAAACTGACAAATGTCACAATGCTAAATGTCAAAAATGAAAAGTGTCACCATGAAAAATGTCAAAAATAACAAATTTCAAGATGGCAAATGTCAAAGATGTCAAATGACAAATGTCACAATGCTAAATGTCAAAAATGAAAAGTGTCACCATGAAAAATGTCAAAAATGACAAATTTCAAGATGGCAAATATCAAAGATGTCAAATGACAAATGTCACAATGCTAAATGTCAAAAATGACAAATTTCAAGATGGCAAATGTCAAAGATGTCAAAGACAAATGTCACAATGCTAAATGTCAAAAATGAAAAGTGTCACCATAAAAAATGTCAAAAATGACAAATTTCAAGATGGCAAATGTCAAAGATGTCAAATGACAAATGTCACAATGCTAAATGTCAAAAATGAAAAGTGTCCCCATGAAAAATGTCAAAAATGACAAATTTCAAGATGGCAAATGTCAAAACTGACAAATGTCACAATGCTAAATGTCAAAAATGAAAAGTGTCACCATAAAAAATGTCAAAAATGACAAATTTCAAGATGGCAAATGTCAAAGATGTCAAATGACAAATGTCACAATGCTAAATGTCAAAAATGAAAAGTGTCAAAAATAACAAATTTCAAGATGGCAAATGTCTAAGATGTCAAATGACAAATGTCACAATGCTAAATGTCAAAAATAAAAAGTGTCACCATGAAAAATGTCAAAAATGACAAATTTCAAGATGGCAAATGTCAAAACTGACAAATGTCACAATGCTAAATGTCAAAAATGAAAAGTGTCACCATGAAAAATGTCAAAAATGACAAATTTCAAGATGGCAAATGTCAAAGATGTCAAATGACAAATATCACAATGCTAAATGTCAAAAATGAAAAGTGTCAAAAATGACAAATTTCAAGATGGCAAATGTCTAAGATGTCAAATGACAAATGTCACAATGCTAAATGTCAAAAATGAAAAGTGTCACAATGCTAAATGTCAAAAATGACAAATTTCAAAATGGCAAATGTCAAAACTGACAAATGTCACAATGCTAAATGTCAAAAATGAAAAGTGTCACCATGAAAAATGTCAAAAATAACAAATTTCAAGATGGCAAATGTCAAAGATGTCAAATGACAAATGTCACAATGCTAAATGTCAAAAATGACAAATTTCAAGATGGCAAATGTCAAAGATGTCAAATGACAAATGTCACAATGCTTAATGTCAAAAATGAAAAGTGTCACCATGAAAAATGTCAAAAATGACAAATTTCAAGATGGCAAATGTCAAAGATGTCAAATGACAAATGTCACAATGCTAAATGTCAAAAATGAAAAGTGTCACCATGAAAAATGTCAAAAATGACAAATTTCAAAATGGCAAATGTCAAAGATGTCAAATGACAAATGTCCCAATGCTTAATGTCAAAAATGAAAAGTGTCACCATGAAAAATGTCAAAAATGACAAATTTCAAGATGGCAAATGTCAAAGATGTCAAATGACAAATGTCACAATGCTAAATGTCAAAAATGAAAAGTGTCAAAAATGACAAATTTCAAGATGGCAAATGTCTAAGATGTCAAATGACAAATGTCACAATGCTAAATGTCAAAAATGAAAAGTGTCACAATGCTAAATGTCAAAAATGACAAATTTTAAGATGACAAATGTCAAAACTGACAAATGTCACAATGCTAAATGTCAAAAATGAAAAGTGTCACCATAAAAAATGTCAAAAATAACAAATTTCAAGATGGCAAATGTCAAAGATGTCAAATGACAAATGTCACAATGCTAAATGTCAAAAATGACAAATTTCAAGATGGCAAATATCAAAGATGTCAAATGACAAATGTCACAATGCTAAAAGTCAAAAATGAAAAGTGTCACCATGAAAAATGTCAAAAATGACAAATTTCAAGATGGCAAATGTCAAAGATGTCAAATGACAAATGTCACAATGCTAAATGTCAAAAATAAAAAGTGTCACCATGAAAAATGTCAAAAATAACAAATTTCAAGATGGCAAATGTCAAAACTGACAAATGTCACAATGCTAAATGTCAAAAATGAAAAGTGTCACCATGAAAAATGTCAAAAATGACAAATTTCAAGATGGCAAATGTCAAAGATGTCAAATGACAAATGTCACAATGCTAAATGTCAAAAATGAAAAGTGTCAAAAATGACAAATTTCAAGATGGCAAATGTCTAAGATGTCAAATGACAAATGTCACAATGCCAAATGTCAAAAATGAAAAGTGTCACCATGAAAAATGTCAAAAATGACAAATTTCAAGATGGCAAATGTCAAAACTGACAAATGTCACAATGCTAAATGTCAAAAATAAAAAGTGTCACCATGAAAAATGTCAAAAATGACAAATTTCAAGATAGCAAATGTCAAAGATGTCAAATGACAAATGTCACAATGCTAAATGTCAAAAATGAAAAGTGTCACCATGAAAAATGTCAAAAATGACAAATTTCAAGATGGCAAATGTCAAAGATGTCAAATGACAAATGTCACAATGCTAAATGTCAAAAATGAAAAGTGTCACCATGAAAAATGTCAAAAATAACAAATTTCAAGATGGCAAATGTCAAAGATGTCAAATGACAAATGTCACAATGCTAAAAGTCAAAAATGAAAAGGGTCACCATAAAAAATGTCAAAAATGACAAATTTCAAGATGGCAAATGTCAAAGATGTCAAATGACAAATGTCACAATGCTAAATGTCAAAAATAAAAAGTGTCACCATGAAAAATGTCAAAAATGACAAATTTCAAGATGGCAAATGTCAAAACTGACAAATGTCACAATGCTAAATGTCAAAAATGAAAAGTGTCACCATGAAAAATGTCAAAAATGACAAATTTCAAGATGGCAAATGTCAAAGATGTCAAAGGACAAATGTCACAATGCTAAATGTCAAAAATGAAAAGTGTCAAAAATGACAAATTTCAAGATGGCAAATGTCTAAGATGTCAAATGACAAATGTCACAATGCTAAATGTCAAAAATAAAAAGTGTCTCCATGAAAAATGTCAAAAATGACAAATTTCAAGATGGCAAATGTCAAAACTGACAAATGTCACAATGCTAAATGTCAAAAATGAAAAGTGTCACCATGAAAAATGTCAAAAATGACAAATTTCAAGATGGCAAATGTCAAAGATGTCAAATGACAAATGTCACAATGCTAAATGTCAAAAATGAAAAGTGTCACCATGAAAAATGTCAAAAATAACAAATTTTAAGATGGCAAATGTCAAAGATGTCAAATGACAAATGTCACAATGCTTATTGTCAAAAATGAAAATAGTCACCATGAAAAATGTCAAAAATGACAAATTTCAAGATGGCAAATGTCAAAGATGTCAAATGACAAATGTCACAATGCTAAATGTCAAAAATTAAAAGTGTCACCATGAAAAATGTCAAAAATAACAAATTTCAAGATGGCGAATGTCAAAGATGTCAAATGACAAATGTCACAATGCTAAATGTCAAAAATGAAAAGTGTCACCATGAAAAATGTCAAAAATGACAAATTTCAAGATGGCAAATGTCAAAGATGTCAAATGACAAATATCACAATGCTAAATGTCAAAAATGACAAATTTCAAGATGGCAAAAGTCAAAGATGTCAAATGACAAATGTCACAATGCTAAATGTCAAAAATGAAAAGTGTCACCATGAAAAATGTCAAAAATGACAAATTTCAAGATGGCAAATGTCAAAGATGTCAAATGACAAATATCACAATGCTAAATGTCAAAAATGACAAATTTCAAGATGGCAAATGTCAAATATGTCAAATGACAAATGTCACAATGCTAAATGTCAAAAATGAAAAGTGTCACCATGAAAAATGTCAAAAATGACAAATTTCAAGATGGCAAATGTCAATGATGTCAAATGACAAATGTCACAATGCTAAATGTCAAAAATGAAAAGTGTCACAATGCTAAATGTCAAAAATGACAAATTTCAAGATGGCAAATGTCAAAACTGACAAATGTCAATGCTAAATGTCAAAAATGAAAAGTGTCACCATGAAAAATGTCAAAAATAACAAATTTCAAGATGGCAAATGTCAAAGATGTCAAATGACAAATGTCACAATGCTAAATGTCAAAAATGACAAATTTTAAGATGGCAAATGTCAAAGATGTCAAATGACAAATGTCACAATGCTAAATGTCAAAAATGAAAAGTGTCACCATGAAAAATGTCAAAAATGACAAATTTTAAGATGGCAAGTGTCAAAGATGTTAAATGACAAATGTCACAATGCTAAATGTCAAAAATGAAAAGTGTCACCATGAAAAATGTCAAAAATTACAAATTTCAAGATGGCATATGTCAAAACTGACAAATGTCACAATGCTAAATGTCAAAAATGAAAAGTATCACCATGAAAAATGTCAAAAATGACAAATTTCAAGATGGCAAATGTCAAAACTGACAAATGTCACAATGCTAAATGTCAAAAATAAAAAGTGTCACCATGAAAAATGTCAAAAATGACAAATTTCAAGATAGCAAATGTCAAAGATGTGAAATGACAAATGTCACAATGCTAAATGTCAAAAATGAAAAGTGTCACCATGAAAAATGTCAAAAATGACAAATTTCAAGATGGCAAATGTCAAAGATGTCAAATGACAAATGTCACAATGCTAAATGTCAAAAATGAAAAGTGTCACCATGAAAAATGTCAAAAATAACAAATTTCAAGATGGCAAATGTCAAAGATGTCAAATGACAAATGTCACAATGCTAAAAGTCAAAAATGAAAAGTGTCACCATGAAAAATGTCAAAAATGACAAATTTCAAGATGGCAAATGTCAAAGATGTCAAATGACAAATGTCACAATGCTAAATGTCAAAAATAAAAAGTGTCACCATGAAAAATGTCAAAAATGACAAATTTCAAGATGGCAAATGTCAAAACTGACAAATGTCACAATGCTAAATGTCAAAAATGAAAAGTGTCACCATGAAAAATGTCAAAAATGACAAATTTCAAGATGGCAAATGTCAAAGATGTCAAATGACAAATGTCACAATGCTAAATGTCGAAAATGAAAAGTGTCAAAAATGACAAATTTCAAGATGGCAAATGTCTAAGATGTCAAATGACAAATGTCACAATGCTAAATGTCAAAAATGAAAAGTGTCTCCATGAAAAATGTCAAAAATGACAAATTTCAAG
The DNA here is from genome assembly GCA_964028335.1 of Altica lythri. Lineage (NCBI taxonomy): Eukaryota > Metazoa > Arthropoda > Insecta > Coleoptera > Chrysomelidae > Altica > Altica lythri. Next base: position 5,872,665 of record OZ034800.1, on the reverse strand, counting down.
ATGGCAAATGTCAAAACTGACAAATGTCACAATGCTAAATGTCAAAAATGAAAAGTGTCACCATGAAAAATGTCAAAAATGACAAATTTCAAGATGGCAAATGTCAAAGATGTCAAATGACAAATGTCACAATGCTAAATGTCAAAAATGAAAAGTGTCACCATGAAAAATGTCAAAAATAACAAATTTCAAGATGGCAAATGTCAAAGATGTCAAATGACAAATGTCACAATGCTTATTGTCAAAAATGAAAATAGTCACCATGAAAAATGTCAAAAATGACAAATTTCAAGATGGCAAATGTCAAAGATGTCAAATGACAAATGTCACAATGCTAAATGTCAAAAATTAAAAGTGTCTCCATGAAAAATGTCAAAAATGACAAATTTCAAGATGGCAAATGTCAAAACTGACAAATGTCACAATGCTAAATGTCAAAAATGAAAAGTGTCACCATGAAAAATGTCAAAAATGACAAATTTCAAGATGGCAAATGTCAAAGATGTCAAATGACAAATGTCACAATGCTAAATGTCAAAAATGAAAAGTGTCACCATGAAAAATGTCAAAAATAACAAATTTCAAGATGGAAAATGTCAAAGATGTCAAATGACAAATGTCACAATGCTTATTGTCAAAAATGAAAATAGTCACCATGAAAAATGTCAAAAATGACAAATTTCAAGATGGCAAATGTCAAAGATGTCAAATGACAAATGTCACAATGCTAAATGTCAAAAATTAAAAGTGTCACCATGAAAAATGTCAAAAATAACAAATTTCAAGATGGCGAATGTCAAAGATGTCAAATGACAAATGTCACAATGCTAAATGTCAAAAATGAAAAGTGTCACCATGAAAAATGTCAAAAATGACAAATTTCAAGATGGCAAATGTCAAAGATGTCAAATGACAAATGTCACAATGCTAAATGTCAAAAATAAAAAGTGTCACCATGAAAAATGTCAAAAATGACAAATTTCAAGATGGCAAATGTGAAAACTGACAAATGTCACAATGCTAAATGTCAAAAATGAAAAGTGTCACCATGAAAAATGTCAAAAATGACAAATTTCAAGATGGCAAATGTCAAAGATGTCAAATGACAAATGTCACAATGCTAAATGTCAAAAATGAAAAGTGTCTCCATGAAAAATGTCAAAAATGACAAATTTCAAGATGGCAAATGTCAAAACTGACAAATGTCACAATGCTAAATGTCAAAAATGAAAAGTGTCACCATGAAAAATGTCAAAAATGACAAATTTCAAGATGGCAAATGTCAAAGATGTCAAATGACAAATGTCACAATGCTAAATGTCAAAAATGAAAAGTGTCACCATGAAAAATGTCAAAAATAACAAATTTCAAGATGGCAAATGTCAAAGATGTCAAATGACAAATGTCACAATGCTTATTGTCAAAAATGAAAATAGTCACCATGAAAAATGTCAAAAATGACAAATTTCAAGATGGCAAATGTCAAAGATGTCAAATGACAAATGTCACAATGCTAAATGTCAAAAATTAAAAGTGTCACCATGAAAAATGTCAAAAATAACAAATTTCAAGATGGCGAATGTCAAAGATGTCAAATGACAAATGTCACAATGCTAAATGTCAAAAATGAAAAGTGTCACCATGAAAAATGTCAAAAATGACAAATTTCAAGATGGCAAATGTCAAAGATGTTAAATGACAAATATCACAATGCTAAATGTCAAAAATGACAAATTTCAAGATGGCAAATGTCAAAGATGTCAAATGACAAATGTCACAATGCTAAATGTCAAAAATGAAAAGTGTCACCATGAAAAATGTCAAAAATGACAAATTTCAAGATGGCAAATGTCAAAGATGTCAAATGACAAATATCACAATGCTAAATGTCAAAAATGACAAATTTCAAGATGGCAAATGTCAAATATGTCAAATGACAAATGTCACAATGCTAAATGTCAAAAATGAAAAGTGTCACCATGAAAAATGTCAAAAATGACAAATTTCAAGATGGCAAATGTCAATGATGTCAAATGACAAATGTCACAATGCTAAATGTCAAAAATGAAAAGTGTCACAATGCCAAATGTCAAAAATGACAAATTTCAAGATGGCAAATGTCAAAACTGACAAATGTCAATGCTAAATGTCAAAAATGAAAAGTGTCACCATGAAAAATGTCAAAAATAACAAATTTCAAGATGGCAAATGTCAAAGATGTCAAATGACAAATGTCACAATGCTAAATGTCAAAAATGACAAATTTCAAGATGGCAAATGTCAAAGATGTCAAATGACAAATGTCACAATGCTAAATGTCAAAAATGAAAAGTGTCACCATGAAAAATGTCAAAAATGACAAATTTTAAGATGGCAAGTGTCAAAGATGTTAAATGACAAATGTCACAATGCTAAATGTCAAAAATGAAAAGTGTCACCATGAAAAATGTCAAAAATTACAAATTTCAAGATGGCATATGTCAAAACTGACAAATGTCACAATGCTAAATGTCAAAAATGAAAAGTGTCACCATGAAAAATGTAAAAATGACAAATTTCAAGATGGCAAATGTCAAAGATGTCAAATGACAAATGTCACAATGCTAAATGTCAAAAATGAAAAGTGTCACCATGAAAAATGTCAAAAATAACAAATTTCAAGATGGCAAATGTCAAAGATGTCAAATGACAAATGTAACAATGCTTATTGTCAAAAATGAAAATAGTCACCATGAAAAATGTCAAAAATGACAAATTTCAAGATGGCAAATGTCAAAGATGTCAAATGACAAATGTCACAATGCTAAATGTCAAAAATTAAAAGTGTCACCATGAAAAATGTCAAAAATAACAAATTTCAAGATGGCGAATGTCAAAGATGTCAAATGACAAATGTCACAATGCTAAATGTCAAAAATGAAAAGTGTCACCATGAAAAATGTCAAAAATGACAAATTTCAAGATGGCAAATGTCAAAGATGTTAAATGACAAATATCACAATGCTAAATGTCAAAAATGACAAATTTCAAGATGGCAAATGTCAAAGATGTCAAATGACAAATGTCACAATGCTAAATGTCAAAAATGAAAAGTGTCACCATGAAAAATGTCAAAAATGACAAATTTCAAGATGGCAAATGTCAAATATGTCAAATGACAAATGTCACAATGCTAAATGTCAAAAATGAAAAGTGTCACCATGAAAAATGTCAAAAATGACAAATTTCAAGATGGCAAATGTCAATGATGTCAAATGACAAATGTCACAATGCTAAATGTCAAAAATGAAAAGTGTCACAATGCTAAATGTCAAAAATGACAAATTTCAAGATGGCAAATGTCAAAACTGACAAATGTCAATGCTAAATGTCAAAAATGAAAAGTGTCACCATGAAAAATGTCAAAAATAACAAATTTCAAGATGGCAAATGTCAAAGATGTCAAATGACAAATGTCACAATGCTAAATGTCAAAAATGACAAATTTCAAGATGGCAAATGTCAAAGATGTCAAATGACAAATGTCACAATGCTAAATGTCAAAAATGAAAAGTGTCACCATGAAAAATGTCAAAAATGACAAATTTTAAGATGGCAAGTGTCAAAGATGTTAAATGACAAATGTCACAATGCTAAATGTCAAAAATGAAAAGTGTCACCATGAAAAATGTCAAAAATTACAAATTTCAAGATGGCATATGTCAAAACTGACAAATGTCACAATGCTAAATGTCAAAAATGAAAAGTGTCACCATGAAAAATGTAAAAATGACAAATTTCAAGATGGCAAATGTCAAAGATGTCAAATGACAAATGTCACAATGCTAAATGTCAAAAATGAAAAGTGTCAAAAATGACAAATTTCAAGATGGCAAATGTCTAAGATGTCAAATGACAAATGTCACAATGCTAAATGTCAAAAATGAAAAGTGTCACCATGAAAAATGTCAAAAATGACAAATTTCAAGATGGCAAATGTCAAAACTGACAAATGTCACAATGCTAAATGTCAAAAATGAAAAGTGTCACCATGAAAAATGTCAAAAATAACAAATTTCAAGATGGCAAATGTCAAAGATGTCAAATGACAAATGTCACAATGCTAAATGTCAAAAATGACAAATTTCAAGATGGCAAATGTCAAAGATGTCAAATGACAAATGTCACAATGCTAAATGTCAAAAATGAAAAGTGTCACCATGAAAAATGTCAAAAATGACAAATTTCAAGATGGCAAATGTCAAAACTGACAAATGTCACAATGCTAAATGTCAAAAATGAAAAGGGTCACCATGAAAAATGTCAAAAATAACAAATTTCAAGATGGCAAATGTCAAAGATGTCAAATGACAAATGTCACAATGCTAAATGTCAAAAATGAAAAGTGTCACCATGAAAAATGTCAAAAATAACAAATTTCAAGATGGCAAATGTCAAAGAAGTCAAATGACAAATGTCACAATGCTAAATGTCAAAAATGAAAAGTGTCACCATGAAAAATGTCAAAAATGACAAATTTCAAGATAGCAAATGTCAAAGATGTCAAATGACAAATGTCACAATGCTAAATGTCAAAAATGAAAAGTGTCACCATAAAAAATGTCAAAAATGACAAATTTCAAGATGGCAAATGTCCAAGATGTCAAATGACAAATGTCACAATGCTAAATGTCAAAAATGCCAAATTTCAAGATGGCAAATGTCAAAGATGTCAAATGACAAATGTCACAATGCTAAATGTCAAAAATGAAAAGTGTCAACATGAAAAATGTCAAAAATGACAAATTTCAAGATGGCAAATGTCAAAGATGTCAAATGACAAATGTCACAATGCTAAATGTCAAAAATGAAAAGTGTCACCATAAAAAATGTCAAAAATGACAAATTTCAAGATGGCAAATGTCAAAGATGTACAATGACAAATGTCACAATGCTAAATGTCAAAAATAAAAAGTGTCACCATGAAAAATGTAAAAAATGACAAATTTCAAGATGGCAAATGTCAAAACTGACAAATGTCACAATGCCAAATGTCAAAAATGAAAAGTGTCACCATGAAAAATGTCAAAAATGACAAATTTCAAGATGGCAAATGTCAAAGATGTCAAATGACAAATGACACAATGCTAAATGTCAAAAATGAAAAGTGTCAAAAATGACAAATTTCAAGATGGCAAATGTCTAAGATGTCAAATGACAAATGTCACAATGCTAAAGGTCAAAAATAAAAAGTGTCACCATGAAAAATTTCAAAAATGACAAATTTCAAGATGGCAAATGTCAAAACTGACAAATGTCACAATGCTAAATGTTAAAAATGAAAAGTGTCACTATGAAAAATGTCAAAAATGACAAATTTCAAGATGGCAAATGTCAAAGATGTCAAATGACAAATGTCACAATGCTAAATGTCAAAAAGGAAAAGTGTCAAAAATGACAAATTTTAAGATGGCAAATATCTAAGATGTCAAATGACAAATGTCACAATGCTAAATGTCAAAAATGAAAAGTGTCACAATGCTAAATGTCAAAAATGACAAATTTCAAGATAGCAAATGTCAAAACTGACAAATGTCACAATGCTAAATGTCAAAAATGAAAAGTGTCACCATGAAAAATGTCAAAAATAACAAATTTCAAGATGGCAAATGTCAAAGATGTCAAATGACAAATGTCACAATGCTAAATGTCAAAAATGACAAATTTCAAGATGGCAAATGTCAAAGATGTCAAATGACAAATGTCACAATGCTAAATGTCAAAAATGAAAAGTGTCACCATGAAAAATGTCAAAAATAACAAATTTCAAGATGGCAAATGTCAAAGATGTCAAATGACAAATGTCACAATGCTAAAAGTCAAAAATGAAAAGTGTCACCATGAAAAATGTCAAAAATGACAAATTTCAAGATGGCAAATGTCAAAGATGTCAAATGACAAATGTCACAATGCTAAATGTCAAAAATAAAAAGTGTCACCATGAAAAATGTCAAAAATGACAAATTTCAAGATGGCAAATGTCAAAACTGACAAATGTCACAATGCTAAATGTCAAAAATGAAAAGTGTCACCATGAAAAATGTCAAAAATGACAAATTTCAAGATGGCAAATGTCAAAGATGTCAAATAACAAATGTCACAATGCTAAATGTCAAAAATGAAAAGTGTCAAAAATGACAAATTTCAAGATGGCAAATGTCTAAGATGTCAAATGACAAATGTCACAATGCTAAATGTCAAAAATGAAAAGTGTCTCCATGAAAAATGTCAAAAATGACAAATTTCAAGATGGCAAATGTCAAAACTGACAAATGTCACAATGCTAAATGTCAAAAATGAAAAGTGTCACCATGAAAAATGTCAAAAATGACAAATTTCAAGATGGCAAATGTCAAAGATGTCAAATGACAAATGTCACAATGCTAAATGTCAAAAATGAAAAGTGTCACCATGAAAAATGTCAAAAATAACAAATTTCAAGATGGCAAATGTCAAAGATGTCAAATGACAAATGTCACAATGCTTATTGTCAAAAATGAAAATAGTCACCATGAAAAATGTCAAAAATGACAAATTTCAAGATGGCAAATGTCAAAGATGTCAAATGACAAATGTCACAATGCTAAATGTCAAAAATTAAAAGTGTCACCATGAAAAATGTCAAAAATAACAAATTTCAAGATGGCGAATGTCAAAGATGTCAAATGACAAATGTCACAATGCTAAATGTCAAAAATAAAAAGTGTCACCATGAAAAATGTCAAAAATGACAAATTTCAAGATGGCAAATGTCAAAGATGTCAAATGACAAATATCACAATGCTAAATGTCAAAAATGACAAATTTTAAGATGGCAAATGTCAAAGATGTCAAATGACAAATGTCACAATGCTAAATGTCAAAAATGAAAAGTGTCACCATGAAAAATGTCAAAAATGACAAATTTCAAGATGGCAAATGTCAAAGATGTCAAATGACAAATATCACAATGCTAAATGTCAAAAATGACAAATTTCAAGATAGCAAATGTCAAATATGTCAAATGACAAATGTCACAATGCTAAATGTCAAAAATGAAAAGTGTCACCATAAAAAATGTCAAAAATGACAAATTTCAAGATGGCAAATGTCAATGATGTCAAATGACAAATGTCACAATGCTAAATGTCAAAAATGAAAAGTGTCACAATGCTAAATGTCAAAAATGACAAATTTTAAGATGGCAAATGTCAAAACTGACAAATGTCAATGCTAAATGTCAAAAATGAAAAGTGTCACCATGAAAAATGTCAAAAATAACAAATTTCAAGATGGCAAATGTCAAAGATGTCAAATGACAAATGTCACAATGCTAAATGTCAAAAATGACAAATTTCAAGATGGCAAATGTCAAAGATGTCAAATGACAAATGTCACAATGCTAAATGTCAAAAATGAAAAGTGTCACCATGAAAAATGTCAAAAATGACAAATTTTAAGATGGCAAGTGTCAAAGATGTTAAATGACAAATGTCACAATGCTAAATGTCAAAAATGAAAAGTGTCACCATGAAAAATGTCAAAAATTACAAATTTCAAGATGGCATATGTCAAAACTGACAAATGTCACAATGCTAAATGTCAAAAATGAAAAGTGTCACCATGAAAAATGTAAAAATGACAAATTTCAAGATGGCAAATGTCAAAGATGTCAAATGACAAATGTCACAATGCTAAATGTCAAAAATGAAAAGTGTCAAAAATGACAAATTTCAAGATGGCAAATGTCTAAGATGTCAAATGACAAATGTCACAATGCTAAATGTCAAAAATGAAAAGTGTCACCATGAAAAATGTCAAAAATGACAAATTTCAAGATGGCAAATGTCAAAACTGACAAATGTCACAATGCTAAATGTCAAAAATGAAAAGTGTCACCATGAAAAATGTCAAAAATAACAAATTTCAAGATGGCAAATGTCAAAGATGTCAAATGACAAATGTCACAATGCTAAATGTCAAAAATGACAAATTTCAAGATGGCAAATGTCAAAGATGTCAAATGACAAATGTCACAATGCTAAATGTCAAAAATAAAAAGGGTCACCATGAAAAATGTCAAAAATAACAAATTTCAAGATGGCAAATGTCAAAGATGTCAAATGACAAATGTCACAATGCTAAATGTCAAAAATGAAAAGTGTCACCATGAAAAATGTCAAAAATAACAAATTTCAAGATGGCAAATGTCAAAGAAGTCAAATGACAAATGTCACAATGCTAAATGTCAAAAATGAAAAGTGTCACCATGAAAAATGTCAAAAATGACAAATTTCAAGATAGCAAATGTCAAAGATGTCAAATGACAAATGTCACAATGCTAAATGTCAAAAATGAAAAGTGTCACCATAAAAAATGTCAAAAATGACAAATTTCAAGGTGGCAAATGTCCAAGATGTCAAATGACAAATGTCACAATGCTAAATGTCAAAAATGACGAATTTCAAGATGGCAAATGTCAAAGATGTCAAATGACAAATGTCACAATGCTAAATGTCAAAAATGAAAAGTGTCAACATGAAAAATGTCAAAAATGACAAATTTCAAGATGGCAAATGTCAAAGATGTCAAATGACAAATGTCACAATGCTAAATGTCAAAAATGAAAAGTGTCACCATAAAAAATGTCAAAAATGACAAATTTCAAGATGGCAAATGTCAAAGATGTCAAATGACAAATGTCACAATGCTAAATGTCAAAAATAAAAAGTGTCACCATGAAAAATGTAAAAAATGACAAATTTCAAGATGGCAAATGTCAAAACTGACAAATGTCACAATGCTAAATGTCAAAAATGAAAAGTGTCACCATGAAAAATGTCAAAAATGACAAATTTCAAGATGGCAAATGTCAAAGATGTCAAATGACAAATGTCACAATGCTAAATGTCAAAAATGAAAAGTGTCAAAAATGACAAATTTCAAGATGGCAAATGTCTAAGATGTCAAATGACAAATGTCACAATGCTAAATGTCAAAAATGAAAAGTGTCACCATGAAAAATTTCAAAAATGACAAATTTCAAGATGGCAAATGTCAAAACTGACAAATGTCACAATGCTAAATGTCAAAAATGAAAAGTGTCACTATGAAAAATGTCAAAAATGACAAATTTCAAGATGGCAAATGTCAAAGATGTCAAATGACAAATGTCACAATGCTAAATGTCAAAAATGAAAAGTGTCAAAAATGACAAATTTCAAGATGGCAAATGTCTAAGATGTCAAATGACAAATGTCACAATGCTAAATGTCAAAAATGAAAAGTGTCACAATGCTAAATGTCAAAAATGACAAATTTCAAGATAGCAAATGTCAAAACTGACAAATGTCACAATGCTAAATGTCAAAAATGAAAAGTGTCACCATGAAAAATGTCAAAAATAACAAATTTCAAGATGGCAAATGTCAAAGATGTCAAATGACAAATGTCACAATGCTAAATGTCAAAAATGAAAAGTGTCACCATAAAAAATGTCAAAAATGACAAATTTCAAGATGGCAAATGTCAAAGATGTCAAATGACAAATGTCACAATGCTAAATGTCAAAAATAAAAAGTGTCACCATGAAAAATGTAAAAAATGACAAATTTCAAGATGGCAAATGTCAAAACTGACAAATGTCACAATGCTAAATGTCAAAAATGAAAAGTGTCACCATGAAAAATGTCAAAAATGACAAATTTCAAGATAGCAAATGTCAAAGATGTCAAATGACAAATGTCACAATGCTAAATGTCAAAAATAAAAAGTGTCACCATGAAAAATGTCAAAAATGACAAATTTCAAGATGGCAAATGTCAAAACTGACAAATGTCACAATGCTAAATGTCAAAAATGAAAAGTGTCACCATGAAAAATGTCAAAAATGACAAATTTCAAGATGGCAAATGTCAAAGATGTCAAATGTCACAATGCTAAATGTCAAAAATGAAAAGTGTCAAAAATGACAAATTTCAAGATGGCAAATGTCTAAGATGTCAAATGACAAATGTCACAATGCTAAATGTCAAAAATGAAAAGTGTCACCATGAAAAATTTCAAAAATGACAAATTTCAAGATGGCAAATGTCAAAACTGACAAATGTCACAATGCTAAATGTCAAAAATGAAAAGTGTCACTATGAAAAATGTCAAAAATGACAAATTTCAAGATGGCAAATGTCAAAGATGTCAAATGACAAATGTCACAATGCTAAATGTCAAAAATGAAAAGTGTCAAAAATGACAAATTTCAAGATGGCAAATGTCTAAGATGTCAAATGACAAATGTCACAATGCTAAATGTCAAAAATGAAAAGTGTCACAATGCTAAATGTCAAAAATGACAAATTTCAAGATAGCAAATGTCAAAACTGACAAATGTCACAATGCTAAATGTCAAAAATGAAAAGTGTCACCATGAAAAATGTCAAAAATAACAAATTTCAAGATGGCAAATGTCAAAGATGTCAAATGACAAATGTCACAATGCTAAATGTCAAAAATGACAAATTTCAAGATGGCAAATGTCAAAGATGTCAAATGACAAATGTCACAATGCTAAATGTCAAAAATGAAAAGTGTCACCATGAAAAATGTCAAAAATGACAAATTTCAAGATAGCAAATGTCAAAGATGTCAAATGACAAATGTCACAATGCTAAATGTCAAAAATGAAAATTGTCACAATAAAAAATGTCAAAAATGACAAATTTCAAGATGGCAAATGTCTAAGATGTCAAATGACAAATGTCACAATGCTAAATGTCAAAAATGACAAATTTCAAGATGGCAAATGTCAAAGATGTCAAATGACAAATGTCACAATGCTAAATGTCAAAAATAAAAAGTGTCAACATGAAAAATGTCAAAAATGACAAATTTCAAGATGGCAAATGTCAAAGATGTCAAATGACAAATGTCACAATGCTAAATGTCAAAAATGAAAAGTGTCACCATAAAAAATGTCAAAAATGACAAATTTCAAGATGGCAAATGTCAAAGATGTCAAATGACAAATGTCACAATGCTAAATGTCAAAAATAAAAAGTGTCACCATGAAAAATGTAAAAAATGACAAATTTCAAGATGGCAAATGTCAAAACTGACAAATGTCACAATGCTAAATGTCAAAAATGAAAAGTGTCACCATAAAAAATGTCAAAAATGACAAATTTCAAGATGGCAAATGTCAAAGATGTCAAATGACAAATGTCACAATGCTAAATGTCAAAAATGAAAAGTGTCAAAAATGACAAATTTCAAGATGGCAAATGTCTAAGATGTCAAATGACAAATGTCACAATGCTAAATGTCAAAAATGAAAAGTGTCACCATGAAAAATTTCAAAAATGACAAATTTCAAGATGGCAAATGTCAAAACTGACAAATGTCACAATGCTAAATGTCAAAAATGAAAAGTGTCACTATGAAAAATGTCAAAAATGACAAATTTCAAGATGGCAAATGTCAAAGATGTCAAATGACAAATGTCACAATGCTAAATGTCAAAAATGAAAAGTGTCAAAAATGACAAATTTCAAGATGGCAAATGTCTAAGATGTCAAATGACAAATGTCACAATGCTAAATGTCAAAAATGAAAAGTGTCACAATGCTAAATGTCAAAAATGACAAATTTCTAGATAGCAAATGTCAAAACTGACAAATGTCACAATACTAAATGTCAAAAATGAAAAGTGTCACCATGAAAAATGTCAAAAATAACAAATTTCAAGATGGCAAATGTCAAAGATGTCAAATGACAAATGTCACAATGCTAAATGTCAAAAATGACAAATTTCAAGATGGCAAATGTCAAAGATGTCAAATGACAAATGTCACAATGCTAAATGTCAAAAATGAAAAGTGTCACCATGAAAAATGTCAAAAATGACAAATTTCAAGATGGCAAATGTCAAAGATGTCAAATGACAAATGTCACAATGCTAAATGTCAAAAATGAAAAGTGTCACCATGAAAAATGTCAAAAATGACAAATTTCAAGATGGCAAATGTCAAAACTGACAAATGTCACAATGCTAAATGTCAAAAATGAAAAGTGTCACAATGCTAAATGTCAAAAATGACCAATTTCAAGATGGCAAATGTCAAAACTGACAAATGTCACAATGCTAAATGTCAAAAATGAAAAGTGTCACCATGAAAAATGTCACAAAGAACAAATTTCAAGATGGCAAATGTCAAAGATGTAAAATGACAAATTTCAAGATGGCAAATGTCAAAGATGTCAAATGACAAATGTCACAATGCTAAATGTCAAAAATGAAAAGTGTCACCATGAAAAATGTCAAAAATGACAAATTTCAAGATGGCAAGTGTCAGAGATGTCAAATGACAAATCTTACAATGCTAAATGTCAAAAATGAAAAGTGTCACCATGAAAAATGTCAAAAATGACAAATTTCAAGATGGCATATGTCAAAACTGACAAATGTCACAATGCTAAATGTCAAAAATGAAAAGTGTCACCATGAAAAATGTCAAAAATGACAAATTTCAAGATGGCAAATGTCAAAGATGTCAAATGACAAATGTCACAATGCTAAATGTCAAAAATGAAAAGTGTCAAAAATGACAAATTTCAAGATGGCAAATGTCTAAGATGTCAAATGACAAATGTCACAATGCTAAATGTCAAAAATGAAAAGTGTCACCATGAAAAATGTCAAAAATGACAAATTTCAAGATGGCAAATGTCAAAACTGACAAATGTCACAATGCTAAATGTCAAAAATGAAAAGTGTCACCATAAAAAATGTCAAAAATGACAAATTTCAAGATGGCAAATGTCAAAGATGTCAAATGACAAATGTCACAATGCTAAATGTCAAAAATAAAAAGTGTCACCATGAAAAATGTAAAAAATGACAAATTTCAAGATGGCAAATGTCAAAACTGACAAATGTCACAATGCTAAATGTCAAAAATGAAAAGTGTCACCATGAAAAATGTCAAAAATGACAAATTTCAAGATAGCAAATGTCAAAGATGTCAAATGACAAATGTCACAATGCTAAATGTCAAAAATAAAAAGTGTCACCATGAAAAATGTCAAAAATGACAAATTTCAAGATGGCAAATGTCAAAACTGACAAATGTCACAATGCTAAATGTCAAAAATGAAAAGTGTCACCATGAAAAATGTCAAAAATGACAAATTTCAAGATGGCAAATGTCAAAGATGTCAAATGTCACAATGCTAAATGTCAAAAATGAAAAGTGTCAAAAATGACAAATTTCAAGATGGCAAATGTCTAAGATGTCAAATGACAAATGTCACAATGCTAAATGTCAAAAATGAAAAGTGTCACCATGAAAAATTTCAAAAATGACAAATTTCAAGATGGCAAATGTCAAAACTGACAAATGTCACAATGCTAAATGTCAAAAATGAAAAGTGTCACTATGAAAAATGTCAAAAATGACAAATTTCAAGATGGCAAATGTCAAAGATGTCAAATGACAAATGTCACAAGGCTAAATGTCAAAAATGAAAAGTGTCAAAAATGACAAATTTCAAGATGGCAAATGTCTAAGATGTCAAATGACAAATGTCACAATGCTAAATGTCAAAAATGAAAAGTGTCACAATGCTAAATGTCAAAAATGACAAATTTCAAGATAGCAAATGTCAAAACTGACAAATGTCATAATGCTAAATGTCAAAAATGAAAAGTGTCACCATGAAAAATGTCAAAAATAACAAATTTCAAGATGGCAAATGTCAAAGATGTCAAATGACAAATGTCACAATGCTAAATGTCCAAAATGACAAATTTCAAGATGGCAAATGTCAAAACTGACAAATGTCACAATGCTAAATGTCAAAAATGAAAAGTGTCACCATGAAAAATGTCAAAAATGACAAATTTCAAGATGGCAAATGTCAAAGATGTCAAATGTCACAATGCTAAATGTCAAAAATGAAAAGTGTCAAAAATGACAAATTTCAAGATGGCAAATGTCTAAGATGTCAAATGACAAATGTCACAATGCTAAATGTCAAAAATGAAAAGTGTCACCATGAAAAATTTCAAAAATGACAAATTTCAAGATGGCAAATGTCAAAACTGACAAATGTCACAATGCTAAATGTCAAAAATGAAAAGTGTCACTATGAAAAATGTCAAAAATGACAAATTTCAAGATGGCAAATGTCAAAGATGTCAAATGACAAATGTCACAAGGCTAAATGTCAAAAATGAAAAGTGTCAAAAATGACAAATTTCAAGATGGCAAATGTCTAAGATGTCAAATGACAAATGTCACAATGCTAAATGTCAAAAATGAAAAGTGTCACAATGCTAAATGTCAAAAATGACAAATTTCAAGATAGCAAATGTCAAAACTGACAAATGTCATAATGCTAAATGTCAAAAATGAAAAGTGTCACCATGAAAAATGTCAAAAATAACAAATTTCAAGATGGCAAATGTCAAAGATGTCAAATGACAAATGTCACAATGCTAAATGTCCAAAATGACAAATTTCAAGATGGCAAATGTCAAAGATGTCAAATGACAAATGTCACAATGCTAAATGTCAAAAATGAAAAGTGTCACCATGAAAAATGTCAAAAATGACAAATTTCAAGATAGCAAATGTCAAAGATGTCAAATGACAAATGTCACAATGCTAAATGTCAAAAATGAAAATTGTCACAATAAAAAATGTCAAAAATGACAAATTTCAAGATGGCAAATGTCTAAGATGTCAAATGACAAATGTCACAATGCTAAATGTCAAAAATGAAAAGTGTCACCATAAAAAATGTCAAAAATGACAAATTTCAAGATGGCAAATGTCAAAGATGTCAAATGACAAATGTCACAATGCTAAATGTCAAAAATAAAAAGTGTCACCATGAAAAATGTAAAAAATGACAAATTTCAAGATGGCAAATGTCAAAACTGACAAATGTCACAATGCTAAATGTCAAAAATGAAAAGTGTCACCATGAAAAATGTCAAAAATGACAAATTTCAAGATGGCAAATGTCAAAGATGTCAAATGACAAATGTCACAATGCTAAATGTCAAAAATGAAAAGTGTCAAAAATGACAAATTTCAAGATGGCAAATGTCTAAGATGTCAAATGACAAATGTCACAATGCTAAATGTCAAAAATGAAAAGTGTCACCATGAAAAATTTCAAAAATGACAAATTTCAAGATGGCAAATGTCAAAACTGACAAATGTCACAATGCTAAATGTCAAAAATGAAAAGTGTCACTATGAAAAATGTCAAAAATGACAAATTTCAAGATGGCAAATGTCAAAGATGTCAAATGACAAATGTCACAATGCTAAATGTCAAAAATGAAAAGTGTCAAAAATGACAAATTTCAAGATGGCAAATGTCTAAGATGTCAAATGACAAATGTCACAATGCTAAATGTCAAAAATGAAAAGTGTCACAATGCTAAATGTCAAAAATGACAAATTTCAAGATAGCAAATGTCAAAACTGACAAATGTCACAATACTAAATGTCAAAAATGAAAAGTGTCACCATGAAAAATGTCAAAAATAACAAATTTCAAGATGGCAAATGTCAAAGATGTCAAATGACAAATGTCACAATGCTAAATGTCAAAAATGACAAATTTCAAGATGGCAAATGTCAAAGATGTCAAATGACAAATGTCACAATGCTAAATGTCAAAAATGAAAAGTGTCACCATGAAAAATGTCAAAAATGACAAATTTCAAGATGGCAAATGTCAAAGATGTCAAATGACAAATGTCACAATGCTAAATGTCAAAAATGAAAAGTGTCACCATGAAAAATGTCAAAAATGACAAATTTCAAGATGGCAAATGTCAAAACTGACAAATGTCACAATGCTAAATGTCAAAAATGAAAAGTGTCACAATGCTAAATGTCAAAAATGACCAATTTCAAGATGGCAAATGTCAAAACTGACAAATGTCACAATGCTAAATGTCAAAAATGAAAAGTGTCACCATGAAAAATGTCACAAAGAACAAATTTCAAGATGGCAAATGTCAAAGATGTAAAATGACAAATTTCAAGATGGCAAATGTCAAAGATGTCAAATGACAAATGTCACAATGCTAAATGTCAAAAATGAAAAGTGTCACCATGAAAAATGTCAAAAATGACAAATTTCAAGATGGCAAGTGTCAGAGATGTCAAATGACAAATGTTACAATGCTAAATGTCAAAAATGAAAAGTGTCACCATGAAAAATGTCAAAAATGACAAATTTCAAGATGGCATATGTCAAAACTGACAAATGTCACAATGCTAAATGTCAAAAATGAAAAGTGTCACCATGAAAAATGTCAAAAATGACAAATTTCAAGATGGCAAATGTCAAAGATGTCAAATGACAAATGTCACAATGCTAAATGTCAAAAATGAAAAGTGTCAAAAATGACAAATTTCAAGATGGCAAATGTCTAAGATGTCAAATGACAAATGTCACAATGCTAAATGTCAAAAATGAAAAGTGTCACCATGAAAAATGTCAAAAATGACAAATTTCAAGATGGCAAATGTCAAAACTGACAAATGTCACAATGCTAAATGTCAAAAATGAAAAGTGCCACCATGAAAAATGTCAAAAATAACAAATTTCAAGATGGCAAATGTCAAAGATGTCAAATGACAAATGTCACAATGCTAAATGTTAAAAATGACAAATTTCAAGATGGGAAATGTCAAAGATGTCAAATGACAAATGTCACAATGCTAAATGTCAAAAATGAAAAGTGTCACCATGAAAAATGTCAAAAATGACAAATTTCAAGATGGCAAATGTCAAAACTGACAAATGTCACAATGCTAAATGTCAAAAATGAAAAGTGTCACCATGAAAAATGTCAAAAATAACAAATTTCAAGATGGCAAATGTCAAAGATGTCAAATGACAAATGTCACAATGCTAAATGTCAAAAATGAAAAGTGTCACCATGAAAAATGTCAAAAATGACAAATTTCAAGATGGCAAATGTCAAAGATGTCAAATGACAAATGTCACAATGCTAAATGTCAAAAATGAAAAGTGTCACTATGAAAAATGTCAAAAATGACAAATTTCAAGATGGCAAATGTCAAAGATGTCAAATGACAAATGTCACAATGCTAAATGTCAAAAATGAAAAGTGTCACCATGAAAAATGTCAAAAATGACAAATTTCAAGATGGCAAATGTCAAAGATGTCAAATGACAAACGTCACAATCCTAAATGTCAAAAATGAAAAGTGTCACCATGAAAAATGTCAAAAATACCAAATTTCAAAATGGCAAATGTCAAAGATGTCAAATGACAAATGTCACAATGCTAAATGTCAAAAATGAAAAGTGTCACCATGAAAAATGTCAAAAATGACAAATTTCAAGATGGCAAATGTCCAAGATGTCAAATGACAAATGTCACAATGCTAAATGTCAAAAATGACAAATTTCAAGATGGCAAATGTCAAAGATGTCAAATGACAAATGTCACAATGCTAAATGTCAAAATTGAAAAGTGTCACCATGGAAAATGTCAAAAATGACAAATTTCAAGATGGCAAATGTCAAAGATGTCAAATGACAAATGTCACAATGCTAAATGTCAAAAATGAAAAGTGTCACCATGAAAAATGTCAAAAATGACATATTTCAAGATGGCAAATGTCAAAGATGTCAATTGACAAATGTCACAATGCTAAATGTCAAAAATGAAAAGTGTCACCATGAAAAATGTCAAAAATGACAAATTTCAAGATGGCAAATGTCAAAGAAGTCAAATGACAAATGTCACAATGCTAAATGTCAAAAATGAAAAGTGTCACCATGAAAAATGTCAAAAATGACAAATTTCAAGATGGCAAATGTCAAAGATGTCAAATGACAAATATCACAATGCTAAATGTCAAAAATGACAAATTTCAAGACGGCAAATGTCAAATATGTCAAATGACAAATGTCACAATGCTAAACGTCAAAAATGAAAAGTGTCACCATGAAAAATGTCAAAAATGACAAATTTCAAGATGGCAAATGTCAAAGATGTCAAATGACAAATGTCACAATGCTAAATGTCAAAAATGAAAAGTGTCACAATGCTAAATGTCAAAAATGACCAATTTCAAGATGACAAATGTCAAAACTGACAAATGTCACAATGCTAAATGTCAAAAATGAAAAGTGTCACCATGAAAAATGTCAAAAATAACAAATTTCAAGATGGCAAATGTCAAAGATGTCAAATGACAAATTTCAAGATGGCAAATGTCAAAGATGTCAAATGACAAATGTCACAATGCTAAATGTCAAAAATGAAAAGTGTCACCATGAAAAATGTCAAAAATGACAAATTTCAAGATAGCAAGTGTCAGAGATGTCAAATGACAAATGTTACAATGCTAAATGTCAAAAATGAAAAGTGTCACCATGAAAAATGTCAAAAATGACAAATTTCAAGATGGCATATGTCAAAACTGACAAATGTCACAATGCTAAATGTCAAAAATGAAAAGTGTCACCATGAAAAATGTCAAAAATGACAAATTTCAAGATGGCAAATGTCAAAGATGTCAAATGACAAATGTCACAATGCTAAATGTCAAAAATGAAAAGTGTCAAAAATGACAAATTTTAAAATGGCAAATGTCTAAGATGTCAAATGACAAATGTCACAATGCTAAATGTCAAAAATGAAAAGTGTCACCATGAAAAATGTCAAAAATGACAAATTTCAAGATGGCAAATGTCAAAACTGACAAATGTCACAATGCTAAATGTCAAAAATGAAAAGTGCGACCATGAAAAATGTCAAAAATAACAAATTTCAAGATGGCAAATGTCAAAGATGTCAAATGACAAATGTCACAATGCTAAATGTCAAAAATGACAAATTTCAAGATGGGAAATGTCAAAGATGTCAAATGACAAATGTCACAATGCTAAATGTCAAAAATGACAAATTTCAAGATGGCAAATGTCAAAGATGTCAAATGACAAATGTCACAATGCTAAATGTCAAAAATGAAAAGTGTCACAATGCTAAATGTCAAAAATGACCAATTTCAAGATGGCAAATGTCAAAACTGACAAATGTCACAATGCTAAATGTCAAAAATGAAAAGTGTCACCATGAAAAATGTCAAAAATAACAAATTTCAAGATGGCAAATGTCAAAGATGTCAAATGACAAATTTCAAGATGGCAAATGTCAAAGATGTCAAATGACAAATGTCACAATGCTAAATGTCAAAAATGAAAAGTGTCACCATAAAATATGTCAAAAATGACAAATTTCAAGATGGCAAGTGTCAGAGATGTCAAATGACAAATGTTACAATGCTAAATGTCAAAAATGAAAAGTGTCAAAAATGACAAATTTTAAGATGGCAAATGTCTAAGATGTCAAATGACAAATGTCACAATGCTAAATGTCAAAAATGAAAAGTGTCACCATGAAAAATGTCAAAAATGACAAATTTCAAGATGGCAAATGTCAAAACTGACAAATGTCACAATGCTAAATGTCAAAAATGAAAAGTGCCACCATGAAAAATGTCAAAAATAACAAATTTCAAGATGGCAAATGTCAAAGATGTCAAATGACAAATGTCACAATGCTAAATGTCAAAAATGACAAATTTCAAGATGGGAAATGTCAAAGATGTCAAATGACAAATGTCACAATGCTAAATGTCAAAAATGAAAAGTGTCACCATGAAAAATGTCAAAAATGACAAATTTCAAGATGGCAAATGTCAAAACTGACAAATGTCACAATGCTAAATGTCAAAAATGAAAAGTGTCACCATGAAAAATGTCAAAAATAACAAATTTCAAGATGTCAAATGTCAAAGATGTCAAATGACAAATGTCACAATGCTAAATGTCAAAAATGAAAAGTGTCACCATGAAAAATGTCAAAAATGACAAATTTCAAGATGGCAAATGTCAAAGATGTCAAATGACAAATGTCACAATGCTAAATGTCAAAAATGAAAAGTGTCACTATGAAAAATGTCAAAAATGACAAATTTCAAGATGGCAAATGTCAAAGATGTCAACTGACAAATGTCACAATGCTAAATGTCAAAAATAAAAAGTGTCACCATGAAAAATGTCAAAAATGACAAATTTCAAGATGGCAAATGTCAAAGATGTCAAATGACAAATGTCGCAATCCTAAATGTCAAAAATGCTAAGTGTCACCATGAAAAATGTCAAAAATACCAAATTTCAAGATGGCAAATGTCAAAGATGTCAAATGACAAATGTCACAATGCTAAATGTCAAAAATGAAAAGTGTCACCATGAAAAATGTCAAAAATGACAAATTTCAAGATGGCAAATGTCCAAGATGTCAAATGACAAATGTCACAATGCTAAATGTCAAAAATGACAAATTTCAAGATGGCCAATGTCAAAGATGTCAAATGACAAATGTCACAATGCTAAATGTCAAAAATGAAAAGTGTCACCATGAAAAATGTCAAAAATGACAAATTTCAAGATGGCAAATGTCAAAGATGTCAAATGACAAATTCACAATGCTAAATGTCAAATATGAAAAGTGTCACCATGAAAAATGTCAAAAATAACTAATTTCAAGATGGCAAATGTCAAAGATGTCAAATGACAAATGTCACAATGCTAAATGTCAAAAATGAAAAGTGTCACAATGAAAAATGTCAAAAATGACAAATTTCAAGATGGCAAATGTCAAAACTGACAAATGTCACAATGCTAAATGTCAAAAATGATAAGTGTCACCATAAAAAATGTCAAAAATGACAAATTTCAAGATGGCAAATGTCCAAGATGTCAAATGACAAATGTCACAATGCTAAATGTCAAAAATGAAAAGTGTCACCATGAAAAATGTCAAAAATGACAAATTTCAAGATGGCAAATGTCAAAGATGTCAAATGACAAATGTCACAATGCTAAATGTCAAAAATGAAAAGTGTCAAAAATGACAAATTTCAAGATGGCAAATGTCTAAGATGTCAAATGACAAATGTCACAATGCTAAATGTCAAAAATGAAAAGTGTCACCGTAAAAAATGTCAAAAATGACAAATTTCAAGATGGCAAATGTCAAAGATGTCAAATGACAAATGTCACAATGCTAAATGTCAAAAATGAAAAGTGTCACCATGAAAAATGTCAAAAATGACAAATTTCAAGATGGCAAATGTCAAAGATGTCAAATAACAAATGTCACAATGCTAAATGTCAAAAATGAAAAGTGTCCCCATGAAAAATGTCAATAATGACAAATTTCAAGCTGGCAAATGTCAAAGATGTCAAATGACAAATGTCACAATGCTAAATGTCAAAAATGAAAAGTGTCACCATGAAAAATGTCAAAAATGACAAATTTCAAGATGGCAAATGTCAAAGATGTCGAATATGACAAATGTCACAATGCTAAATGTCAAAAATGAAAAGTGTCACCATGAAAAATGTCAAAAATGACAAATTTCAAGATGGCAAATGTCAAAGATGTCAAATGACAAATGTCACAATGCTAAATGTCAAAAATGAAAAGTGTCACCATGAAAAATGTCAAAAATGACAAATTTCAAGATGGCAAATATCAAAGATGTCAAATGACAAATGTCACAATGCTAAATGTCAAAAATGACAAATTTCAAGATGGCAAATGTCAAAGATGTCAAATGACAAATGTGACAATGCTAAATGTCAAAAATGAAAAGTGTCACCATGAAAAATGTCAAAAATGACAAATTTCAAGATGGCAAATGTCAAAGATGTCAAATGACAAATGTCACAATGCTAAATGTCAAAAATGAAAAGTGTCACCATGAAAAATGTCAAAAATAACAAATTTTAAGATGGCAAATGTCAAAGATGTCAAATGACAAATGTCACAATGCTAAATGTCAAAAATAAAAAGTGTCACCATGGAAAATGTCAAAAATGACAAATTTCAAGATTGCAATTGTCAAAGATGTCAAATGACAAATGTCACAATGCTAAATGTCAAAAATGAAAAGTGTCACCATGAAAAATGTCAAAAATGACAAATTTCAAGATGGCAAATGTCAAAGATGTCAAATGACAAATGTCACAATGCTAAATGTCAAAAATGAAAAGTGTCACCATGAAAAATGTCAAAAATAACAAATTTCAAGATGACAAATGTCAAAGATGTCAAATGACAAATGTCACAATGCTAAATGTCAAAAATGAAAAGTGTCAAAAATGACAAATTTCGAGATGGCAAATGTCAAAGATGTCAAATGACAAATGTCACAATGCTAAATGTCAAAAATTAAAAGTGTCACCATGAAACATGTCAAAAATAACAAATTTCAAGATGGCAAATGTCAAAGATGTCAAATGACAAATGTCACAATGCTAAATGTCAAAAATGAAAAGTGTCACCATGAAAAATGTCAAAAATGACAAATTTCAAGATGGCAAATGTCAAAGATGTCAAATGACAAATGTCACAATGCTAAATGTCAAAAATGAAAAGTGTCACCATGAAAAATGTCAAAAATAACAAATTTCAAGATGGCAGATGTCAAAGATGTCAAATGACAAATGTCACAATGCTAAATGTCAAAAATGAAAAGTGTCACCATGAAAAATGTCAAAAATGACAAATTTCAAGATGGCAAATGTCAAAACTGACAAATGTCACAATGCTAAATGTCAAAAATGAAAAGTGTCACCATGAAAAATGTCAAAAATAACAAATTTCAAGATGGCAAATGTCAAAGATGTCAAATGACAAATGTCACAATGCTAAATGTCAAAAATGAAAAGTGTCACCATGAAAAATGTCAAAAATGACAAATTTCAAGATGGCAAATGTCAAAGATGTCAAATGACAAATGTCACAAGGCCAAATGTCAAAAATGACAAATTTCAAGATAGCAAATGTCAAAGATGTCAAATGACAAATGTCACAATGCTAAATGTCAAAAATGAAAAGTGTCACCATGAAAAATGTCAAAAATGACAAATTTCAAGATGGCAAATGTCAAAGATGTCAAATGACAAATGTCACAATGCTAAATGTCAAAAATGAAAAGTGTAACCATGAAAAATGTCAAAAATGACAAATTTCAAGATGGCAAATGTCAAAGATGTCAAATGACAAATGTCACAATGCTAAATGTCAAAAATGAAAAGTGTCACCATGAAAAATGTCAAAAATGACAAATTTCAAGATGGCAAATATCAAAGATGTCAAATGACAAATGTCACAATGCTAAATGTCAAAAATGACAAATTTCAAGATGGCAAATGTCCAAGATGTCAAATGACAAATGTCACAATGCTAAATGTCAAAATTGAAAAGTGTCACCATGAAAAATGTCAAAAATGACAAATTTCAAGATGGCAAATGTCAAAGATGTCAAATGACAAATGTCACAATGCTAAATGTCAAAAATGAAAAGTGTCAAAAATGACAAATTTCAAGATGGCAAATGTCAAAGATGTCAAATGACAAATGTCACAATGCTTAATGTCAAAAATGAAAAGTGTCAAAAATGACAAATTTTAAGATGGCAAATGTCTAAGATGTCAAATGACAAATGTCACAATGCTAAATGTCAAAAATGAAAAGTGTCACCATGAAAAATGTCAAAAATGACAAATTTCAAGATGGCAAATGTCAAAACTGACAAATGTCACAATGCTAAATGTCAAAAATGAAAAGTGCCACCATGAAAAATGTCAAAAATAACAAATTTCAAGATGGCAAATGTCAAAGATGTCAAATGACAAATGTCACAATGCTAAATGTCAAAAATGACAAATTTCAAGATGGGAAATGTCAAAGATGTCAAATGACAAATGTCACAATGCTAAATGTCAAAAATGACAAATTTCAAGATGGCAAATGTCAAAGATGTCAAATGACAAATGTCACAATGCTAAATGTCAAAAATGAAAAGTGTCACAATGCTAAATGTCAAAAATGACCAATTTCAAGATGGCAAATGTCAAAACTGACAAATGTCACAATGCTAAATGTCAAAAATGAAAAGTGTCACCATGAAAAATGTCAAAAATAACAAATTTCAAGATGGCAAATGTCAAAGATGTCAAATGACAAATTTCAAGATGGCAAATGTCAAAGATGTCAAATGACAAATGTCACAATGCTAAATGTCAAAAATGAAAAGTGTCACCATGAAAAATGTCAAAAATGACAAATTTCAAGATGGCAAGTGTCAGAGATGTCAAATGACAAATGTTACAATGCTAAATGTCAAAAATGAAAAGTGTCACCATGAAAAATGTCAAAAATGACAAATTTCAAGATGGCATATGTCAAAACTGACAAATGTCACAATGCTAAATGTCAAAAATGAAAAGTGTCACCATGAAAAATGTCAAAAATGACAAATTTCAAGATGGCAAATGTCAAAGATGTCAAATGACAAATGTCACAATGCTAAATGTCAAAAATGAAAAGTGTCAAAAATGACAAATTTTAAGATGGCAAATGTCTAAGATGTCAAATGACAAATGTCACAATGCTAAATGTCAAAAATGAAAAGTGTCACCATGAAAAATGTCAAAAATGACAAATTTCAAGATGGCAAATGTCAAAACTGACAAATGTCACAATGCTAAATGTCAAAAATGAAAAGTGCCACCATGAAAAATGTCAAAAATAACAAATTTCAAGTTGGCAAATGTCAAAGATGTCAAATGACAAATGTCACAATGCTAAATGTCAAAAATGACAAATTTCAAGATGGGAAATGTCAAAGATGTCAAATGACAAATGTCACAATGCTAAATGTCAAAAATGAAAAGTGTCACCATGAAAAATGTCAAAAATGACAAATTTCAAGATGGCAAATGTCAAAACTGACAAATGTCACAATGCTAAATGTCAAAAATGAAAAGTGTCACCATGAAAAATGTCAAAAATAACAAATTTCAAGATGTCAAATGTCAAAGATGTCAAATGACAAATGTCACAATGCTAAATGTCAAAAATGAAAAGTGTCACCATGAAAAATGTCAAAAATGACAAATTTCAAGATGGCAAATGTCAAAGATGTCAAATGACAAATGTCACAATGCTAAATGTCAAAAATGAAAAGTGTCACTATGAAAAATGTCAAAAATGACAAATTTCAAGATGGCAAATGTCAAAGATGTCAAATGACAAATGTCACAATGCTAAATGTCAAAAATGAAAAGTGTCACCATGAAAAATGTCAAAAATGACAAATTTCAAGATGGCAAATGTCAAAGATGTCAAATGACAAATGTCGCAATCCTAAATGTCAAAAATGCTAAGTGTCACCATGAAAAATGTCAAAAATACCAAATTTCAAGATGGCAAATGTCAAAGATGTCAAATGACAAATGTCACAATGCTAAATGTCAAAAATGAAAAGTGTCACCATGAAAAATGTCAAAAATGACAAATTTCAAGATGGCAAATGTCCAAGATGTCAAATGACAAATGTCACAATGCTAAATGTCAAAAATGACAAATTTCAAGATGGCAAATGTCAAAGATGTCAAATGACAAATGTCACAATGCTAAATGTCAAAAATGAAAAGTGTCACCATGAAAAATGTCAAAAATGACAAATTTCAAGATGGCAAATGTCAAAGATGTCAAATGACAAATGTCACAATGCTAAATGTCAAATATGAAAAGTGTCACCATGAAAAATGTCAAAAATAACTAATTTCAAGATGGCAAATGTCAAAGATGTCAAATGACAAATGTCACAATGCTAAATGTCAAAAATGAAAAGTGTCACAATGAAAAATGTCAAAAATGACAAATTTCAAGATGGCAAATGTCAAAACTGACAAATGTCACAATGCTAAATGTCAAAAATGATAAGTGTCACCATAAAAAATGTCAAAAATGACAAATTTCAAGATGGCAAATGTCCAAGATGTCAAATGACAAATGTCACAATGCTAAATGTCAAAAATGAAAAGTGTCACCATGAAAAATGTCAAAAATGACAAATTTCAAGATGGCAAATGTCAAATGACAAATGTCACAATGCTAAATGTCAAAAATGAAAAGTGTCACCGTAAAAAATGTCAAAAATGACAAATTTCAAGATGGCAAATGTCAAAGATGTCAAATGACAAATGTCACAATGCTAAATGTCAAAAATGAAAAGTGTCACCATGAAAAATGTCAAAAATGACAAATTTCAAGATGGCAAATGTCAAAGATGTCACATAACAAATGTCACAATGCTAAATGTCAAAAATGAAAAGTGTCCCCATGAAAAATGTCAATAATGACAAATTTCAAGCTGGCAAATGTCAAAGATGTCAAATGACAAATGTCACAATGCTAAATGTCAAAAATGAAAAGTGTCACCATGAAAAATGTCAAAAATGACAAATTTCAAGATGGCAAATGTCAAAGATGTCGAATATGACAAATGTCACAATGCTAAATGTCAAAAATGAAAAGTGTCACCATGAAAAATGTCAAAAATGACAAATTTCAAGATGGCAAATGTCAAAGATGTCAAATGACAAATGTCACAATGCTAAATGTCAAAAATGAAAAGTGTCACCATGAAAAATGTCAAAAATGACAAATTTCAAGATGGCAAATATCAAAGATGTCAAATGACAAATGTCACAATGCTAAATGTCAAAAATGACAAATTTCAAGATGGCAAATGTCAAAGATGTCAAATGACAAATGTGACAATGCTAAATGTCAAAAATGAAAAGTGTCACCATGAAAAATGTCAAAAATGACAAATTTCAAGATGGCAAATGTCAAAGATGTCAAATGACAAATGTCACAATGCTAAATGTCAAAAATGAAAAGTGTCACCATGAAAAATGTCAAAAATAACAAATTTTAAGATGGCAAATGTCAAAGATGTCAAATGACAAATGTCACAATGCTAAATGTCAAAAATAAAAAGTGTCACCATGGAAAGTGTCAAAAATGACAAATTTCAAGATGGCAATTGTCAAAGATGTCAAATGACAAATGTCACAATGCTAAATGTCAAAAATGAAAAGTGTCACCATGAAAAATGTCAAAAATGACAAATTTCAAGATGGCAAATGTCAAAGATGTCAAATGACAAATGTCACAATGCTAAATGTCAAAAATGAAAAGTGTCACCATGAAAAATGTCAAAAATAACAAATTTCAAGATGACAAATGTCAAAGATGTCAAATGACAAATGTCACAATGCTAAATGTCAAAAATGAAAAGTGTCAAAAATGACAAATTTCGAGATGGCAAATGTCAAAGATGTCAAATGACAAATGTCACAATGCTAAATGTCAAAAATTAAAAGTGTCACCATGAAACATGTCAAAAATAACAAATTTTTAGATGGCAAATGTCAAAGATGTCAAATGACAAATGTCACAATGCTAAATGTCAAAAATGAAAAGTGTCACCATGAAAAATGTCAAAAATGACAAATTTCAAGATGGCAAATGTCAAAGATGTCAAATGACAAATGTCACAATGCTAAATGTCAAAAATGAAAAGTGTCACCATGAAAAATGTCAAAAATAACAAATTTCAAGATGGCAGATGTCAAAGATGTCAAATGACAAATGTCACAATGCTAAATGTCAAAAATGAAAAGTGTCACCATGAAAAATGTCAAAAATGACAAATTTCAAGATGGCAAATGTCAAAACTGACAAATGTCACAATGCTAAATGTCAAAAATGAAAAGTGTCACCATGAAAAATGTCAAAAATAACAAATTTCAAGATGGCAAATGTCAAAGATGTCAAATGACAAATGTCACAATGCTAAATGTCAAAAATGAAAAGTGTCACCATGAAAAATGTCAAAAATGACAAATTTCAAGATGGCAAATGTCAAAGATGTCAAATGACAAATGTCACAAGGCCAAATGTCAAAAATGACAAATTTCAAGATAGCAAATGTCAAAGATGTCAAATGACAAATGTCACAATGCTAAATGTCAAAAATGAAAAGTGTCACCATGAAAAATGTCAAAAATGACAAATTTCAAGATGGCAAATGTCAAAGATGTCAAATGACAAATGTCACAATGCTAAATGTCAAAAATGAAAAGTGTGACCATGAAAAATGTCAAAAATGACAAATTTCAAGATGGCAAATGTCAAAGATGTCAAATGACAAATGTCACAATGCTAAATGTCAAAAATGAAAAGTGTCACCATGAAAAATGTCAAAAATGACAAATTTCAAGATGGCAAATATCAAAGATGTCAAATGACAAATGTCACAATGCTAAATGTCAAAAATGACAAATTTCAAGATGGCAAATGTCCAAGATGTCAAATGACAAATGTCACAATGCTAAATGTCAAAATTGAAAAGTGTCACCATGAAAAATGTCAAAAATGACAAATTTCAAGATGGCAAATGTCAAAGATGTCAAATGACAAATGTCACAATGCTAAATGTCAAAAATGAAAAGTGTCAAAAATGACAAATTTCAAGATGGCAAATGTCTAAGATGTCAAATGACAAATGGCAAAAATGAAAAGTGTCACCGTGAAAAATGTCAAAAATGACAAATTTCAAGATGGCAAATGTAAAAGATGTCAAATGACAAATGTCACAATGCTAAATGTCAAAAATGAAAAGTGTCACCATGAAAAATGTCAAAAATGACAAATTTCAAGATGGCAAATGTCAAAGATGTCAAATGACAAATGTCACAAGGCCAAATGTCAAAAATGACAAATTTCAAGATAGCAAATGTCAAAGATGTCAAATGACAAATGTCACAATGCTAAATGTCAAAAATGAAAAGTGTCACCATGAAAATTGTCAAAAATGACAAATTTCAAGATGGCAAATGTCAAAGATGTCAAATGACAAATGTCACAATGCTAAATGTCAAAAATGAAAAGTGTAACCATGAAAAATGTCAAAAATGACAAATTTCAAGATGGCAAATGTCAAAGATGTCAAATGACAAATGTCACAATGCTAAATGTCAAAAATGAAAAGTGTCACCATGAAAAATGTCAAAAATGACAAATTTCAAGATGGCAAATATCAAAGATGTCAAATGACAAATGTCACAATGCTAAATGTCAAAAATGACAAATTTCAAGATGGCAAATGTCCAAGATGTCAAATGACAAATGTCACAATGCTAAATGTCAAAATTGAAAAGTGTCACCATGAAAAATGTCAAAAATGACAAATTTCAAGATGGCAAATGTCAAAGATGTCAAATGACAAATGTCAAAAATGAAAAGTGTCACCGTGAAAAATGTCAAAAATGACAAATTTCAAGATGGCAAATGTAAAAGATGCCAAATGACAAATGTCACAATGCTAAATGTCAAAAATGAAAAGTGTCACCATGAAAAATGTCAAAAATGACAAATTTCAAGATGGCAAATATCAAAGATGTCAAATGACAAATGTCACAATGCTAAATGTCAAAAATGACAAATTTCAAGATGGCAAATGTCAAAGATGTCAAATGACAAATGTCACAATGCTAAATGTCAAAAATGAAAAGTGTCACCATGAAAAATGTCAAAAATGACAAATTTCAAGATGGCAAATGTCAAAGATGTCAAATGACAAATGTCACAATGCTAAATGTCAAAAATGAAAAGTGTCACCATGAGAAATGTCAAAAATAACAAATTGCAAGATGGCAAATGTCAAAGATGTCAAATGACAAATGTCACAATGCTAAATGTCAAAAATGAAAAGTGTCACCATGAAAAATTTCAAAAATGACAAATTTCAAGATGGCAAATGTCAAAACTGACAAATGTCACAATGCTAAATGTCAAAAATGAAAAGTGTCACTATGAAAAATGTCAAAAATGACAAATTTCAAGATGGCAAATGTCAAAGATG
The DNA here is from genome assembly GCA_964028335.1 of Altica lythri. Taxonomy (NCBI): domain Eukaryota; kingdom Metazoa; phylum Arthropoda; class Insecta; order Coleoptera; family Chrysomelidae; genus Altica; species Altica lythri. Next base: position 5,842,792 of record OZ034800.1, on the reverse strand, counting down.
TCAAATGACAAATGTCACAATGCTAAATGTCAAAAATGAAAAGTGTCAAAAATGACAAATTTCAAGATGGCAAATGTCTAAGATGTCAAATGACAAATGTCACAATGCTAAATGTCAAAAATGAAAAGTGTCACAATGCTAAATGTCAAAAATGACAAATTTCAAGATAGCAAATGTCAAAACTGACAAATGTCACAATGCTAAATGTCAAAAATGAAAAGTGTCACCATGAAAAATGTCAAAAATAACAAATTTCAAGATGGCAAATGTCAAAGATGTCAAATGACAAATGTCACAATGCTAAATGTCAAAAATGACAAATTTCAAGATGGCAAATGTCAAAGATGTCAAATGACAAATGTCACAATGCTAAATGTCAAAAATGAAAAGTGTCACCATGAAAAATGTCAAAAATGACAAATTTCAAGATAGCAAATGTCAAAGATGTCAAATGACAAATGTCACAATGCTAAATGTCAAAAATGAAAATTGTCACAATAAAAAATGTCAAAAATGACAAATTTCAAGATGGCAAATGTCTAAGATGTCAAATGACAAATGTCACAATGCTAAATGTCAAAAATGAAAAGTGTCACCATAAAAAATGTCAAAAATGACAAATTTCAAGATGGCAAATGTCAAAGATGTCAAATGACAAATGTCACAATGCTAAATGTCAAAAATAAAAAGTGTCACCATGAAAAATGTAAAAAATGACAAATTTCAAGATGGCAAATGTCAAAACTGACAAATGTCACAATGCTAAATGTCAAAAATGAAAAGTGTCACCATGAAAAATGTCAAAAATGACAAATTTCAAGATGGCAAATGTCAAAGATGTCAAATGACAAATGTCACAATGCTAAATGTCAAAAATGAAAAGTGTCAAAAATGACAAATTTCAAGATGGCAAATGTCTAAGATGTCAAATGACAAATGTCACAATGCTAAATGTCAAAAATGAAAAGTGTCACCATGAAAAATTTCAAAAATGACAAATTTCAAGATGGCAAATGTCAAAACTGACAAATGTCACAATGCTAAATGTCAAAAATGAAAAGTGTCACTATGAAAAATGTCAAAAATGACAAATTTCAAGATGGCAAATGTCAAAGATGTCAAATGACAAATGTCACAATGCTAAATGTCAAAAATGAAAAGTGTCAAAAATGACAAATTTCAAGATGGCAAATGTCTAAGATGTCAAATGACAAATGTCACAATGCTAAATGTCAAAAATGAAAAGTGTCACAATGCTAAATGTCAAAAATGACAAATTTCAAGATAGCAAATGTCAAAACTGACAAATGTCACAATACTAAATGTCAAAAATGAAAAGTGTCACCATGAAAAATGTCAAAAATAACAAATTTCAAGATGGCAAATGTCAAAGATGTCAAATGACAAATGTCACAATGCTAAATGTCAAAAATGACAAATTTCAAGATGGCAAATGTCAAAGATGTCAAATGACAAATGTCACAATGCTAAATGTCAAAAATGAAAAGTGTCACCATGAAAAATGTCAAAAATGACAAATTTCAAGATGGCAAATGTCAAAGATGTCAAATGACAAATGTCACAATGCTAAATGTCAAAAATGAAAAGTGTCACCATGAAAAATGTCAAAAATGACAAATTTCAAGATGGCAAATGTCAAAACTGACAAATGTCACAATGCTAAATGTCAAAAATGAAAAGTGTCACAATGCTAAATGTCAAAAATGACCAATTTCAAGATGGCAAATGTCAAAACTGACAAATGTCACAATGCTAAATGTCAAAAATGAAAAGTGTCACCATGAAAAATGTCACAAAGAACAAATTTCAAGATGGCAAATGTCAAAGATGTAAAATGACAAATTTCAAGATGGCAAATGTCAAAGATGTCAAATGACAAATGTCACAATGCTAAATGTCAAAAATGAAAAGTGTCACCATGAAAAATGTCAAAAATGACAAATTTCAAGATGGCAAGTGTCAGAGATGTCAAATGACAAATGTTACAATGCTAAATGTCAAAAATGAAAAGTGTCACCATGAAAAATGTCAAAAATGACAAATTTCAAGATGGCATATGTCAAAACTGACAAATGTCACAATGCTAAATGTCAAAAATGAAAAGTGTCACCATGAAAAATGTCAAAAATGACAAATTTCAAGATGGCAAATGTCAAAGATGTCAAATGACAAATGTCACAATGCTAAATGTCAAAAATGAAAAGTGTCAAAAATGACAAATTTCAAGATGGCAAATGTCTAAGATGTCAAATGACAAATGTCACAATGCTAAATGTCAAAAATGAAAAGTGTCACCATGAAAAATGTCAAAAATGACAAATTTCAAGATGGCAAATGTCAAAACTGACAAATGTCACAATGCTAAATGTCAAAAATGAAAAGTGCCACCATGAAAAATGTCAAAAATAACAAATTTCAAGATGGCAAATGTCAAAGATGTCAAATGACAAATGTCACAATGCTAAATGTTAAAAATGACAAATTTCAAGATGGGAAATGTCAAAGATGTCAAATGACAAATGTCACAATGCTAAATGTCAAAAATGAAAAGTGTCACCATGAAAAATGTCAAAAATGACAAATTTCAAGATGGCAAATGTCAAAACTGACAAATGTCACAATGCTAAATGTCAAAAATGAAAAGTGTCACCATGAAAAATGTCAAAAATAACAAATTTCAAGATGGCAAATGTCAAAGATGTCAAATGACAAATGTCACAATGCTAAATGTCAAAAATGAAAAGTGTCACCATGAAAAATGTCAAAAATGACAAATTTCAAGATGGCAAATGTCAAAGATGTCAAATGACAAATGTCACAATGCTAAATGTCAAAAATGAAAAGTGTCACTATGAAAAATGTCAAAAATGACAAATTTCAAGATGGCAAATGTCAAAGATGTCAAATGACAAATGTCACAATGCTAAATGTCAAAAATGAAAAGTGTCACCATGAAAAATGTCAAAAATGACAAATTTCAAGATGGCAAATGTCAAAGATGTCAAATGACAAACGTCACAATCCTAAATGTCAAAAATGAAAAGTGTCACCATGAAAAATGTCAAAAATACCAAATTTCAAGATGGCAAATGTCAAAGATGTCAAATGACAAATGTCACAATGCTAAATGTCAAAAATGAAAAGTGTCACCATGAAAAATGTCAAAAATGACAAATTTCAAGATGGCAAATGTCCAAGATGTCAAATGACAAATGTCACAATGCTAAATGTCAAAAATGACAAATTTCAAGATGGCAAATGTCAAAGATGTCAAATGACAAATGTCACAATGCTAAATGTCAAAATTGAAAAGTGTCACCATGGAAAATGTCAAAAATGACAAATTTTAAGATGGCAAATGTCAAAGATGTCAAATGACAAATGTCACAATGCTAAATGTCAAAAATGAAAAGTGTCACCATGAAAAATGTCAAAAATGACATATTTCAAGATGGCAAATGTCAAAGATGTCAATTGACAAATGTCACAATGCTAAATGTCAAAAATGAAAAGTGTCACCATGAAAAATGTCAAAAATGACAAATTTCAAGATGGCAAATGTCAAAGAAGTCAAATGACAAATGTCACAATCCTAAATGTCAAAAATGAAAAGTGTCACCATGAAAAATGTCAAAAATGACAAATTTCAAGATGGCAAATGTCAAAGATGTCAAATGACAAATATCACAATGCTAAATGTCAAAAATGACAAATTTCAAGACGGCAAATGTCAAATATGTCAAATGACAAATGTCACAATGCTAAACGTCAAAAATGAAAAGTGTCACCATGAAAAATGTCAAAAATGACAAATTTCAAGATGGCAAATGTCAAAGATGTCAAATGACAAATGTCACAATGCTAAATGTCAAAAATGAAAAGTGTCACAATGCTAAATGTCAAAAATGACCAATTTCAAGATGACAAATGTCAAAACTGACAAATGTCACAATGCTAAATGTCAAAAATGAAAAGTGTCACCATGAAAAATGTCAAAAATAACAAATTTCAAGATGGCAAATGTCAAAGATGTCAAATGACAAATTTCAAGATGGCAAATGTCAAAGATGTCAAATGACAAATGTCACAATGCTAAATGTCAAAAATGAAAAGTGTCACCATGAAAAATGTCAAAAATGACAAATTTCAAGATAGCAAGTGTCAGAGATGTCAAATGACAAATGTTACAATGCTAAATGTCAAAAATGAAAAGTGTCACCATGAAAAATGTCAAAAATGACAAATTTCAAGATGGCATATGTCAAAACTGACAAATGTCACAATGCTAAATGTCAAAAATGAAAAGTGTCACCATGAAAAATGTCAAAAATGACAAATTTCAAGATGGCAAATGTCAAAGATGTCAAATGACAAATGTCACAATGCTAAATGTCAAAAATGAAAAGTGTCAAAAATGACAAATTTTAAAATGGCAAATGTCTAAGATGTCAAATGACAAATGTCACAATGCTAAATGTCAAAAATGAAAAGTGTCACCATGAAAAATGTCAAAAATGACAAATTTCAAGATGGCAAATGTCAAAACTGACAAATGTCACAATGCTAAATGTCAAAAATGAAAAGTGCGACCATGAAAAATGTCAAAAATAACAAATTTCAAGATGGCAAATGTCAAAGATGTCAAATGACAAATGTCACAATGCTAAATGTCAAAAATGACAAATTTCAAGATGGGAAATGTCAAAGATGTCAAATGACAAATGTCACAATGCTAAATGTCAAAAATGACAAATTTCAAGATGGCAAATGTCAAAGATGTCAAATGACAAATGTCACAATGCTAAATGTCAAAAATGAAAAGTGTCACAATGCTAAATGTCAAAAATGACCAATTTCAAGATGGCAAATGTCAAAACTGACAAATGTCACAATGCTAAATGTCAAAAATGAAAAGTGTCACCATGAAAAATGTCAAAAATAACAAATTTCAAGATGGCAAATGTCAAAGATGTCAAATGACAAATTTCAAGATGGCAAATGTCAAAGATGTCAAATGACAAATGTCACAATGCTAAATGTCAAAAATGAAAAGTGTCACCATAAAATATGTCAAAAATGACAAATTTCAAGATGGCAAGTGTCAGAGATGTCAAATGACAAATGTTACAATGCTAAATGTCAAAAATGAAAAGTGTCACCATGAAAAATGTCAAAAATGACAAATTTCAAGATGGCATATGTCAAAACTGACAAATGTCACAATGCTAAATGTCAAAAATGAAAAGTGTCACCATGAAAAATGTCAAAAATGACAAATTTCAAGATGGCAAATGTCAAAGATGTCAAATGACAAATGTCACAATGCTAAATGTCAAAAATGAAAAGTGTCAAAAATGACAAATTTTAAGATGGCAAATGTCTAAGATGTCAAATGACAAATGTCACAATGCTAAATGTCAAAAATGAAAAGTGTCACCATGAAAAATGTCAAAAATGACAAATTTCAAGATGGCAAATGTCAAAACTGACAAATGTCACAATGCTAAATGTCAAAAATGAAAAGTGCCACCATGAAAAATGTCAAAAATAACAAATTTCAAGATGGCAAATGTCAAAGATGTCAAATGACAAATGTCACAATGCTAAATGTCAAAAATGACAAATTTCAAGATGGGAAATGTCAAAGATGTCAAATGACAAATGTCACAATGCTAAATGTCAAAAATGAAAAGTGTCACCATGAAAAATGTCAAAAATGACAAATTTCAAGATGGCAAATGTCAAAACTGACAAATGTCACAATGCTAAATGTCAAAAATGAAAAGTGTCACCATGAAAAATGTCAAAAATAACAAATTTCAAGATGTCAAATGTCAAAGATGTCAAATGACAAATGTCACAATGCTAAATGTCAAAAATGAAAAGTGTCACCATGAAAAATGTCAAAAATGACAAATTTCAAGATGGCAAATGTCAAAGATGTCAAATGACAAATGTCACAATGCTAAATGTCAAAAATGAAAAGTGTCACTATGAAAAATGTCAAAAATGACAAATTTCAAGATGGCAAATGTCAAAGATGTCAACTGACAAATGTCACAATGCTAAATGTCAAAAATAAAAAGTGTCACCATGAAAAATGTCAAAAATGACAAATTTCAAGATGGCAAATGTCAAAGATGTCAAATGACAAATGTCGCAATCCTAAATGTCAAAAATGCTAAGTGTCACCATGAAAAATGTCAAAAATACCAAATTTCAAGATGGCAAATGTCAAAGATGTCAAATGACAAATGTCACAATGCTAAATGTCAAAAATGAAAAGTGTCACCATGAAAAATGTCAAAAATGACAAATTTCAAGATGGCAAATGTCCAAGATGTCAAATGACAAATGTCACAATGCTAAATGTCAAAAATGACAAATTTCAAGATGGCAAATGTCAAAGATGTCAAATGACAAATGTCACAATGCTAAATGTCAAAAATGAAAAGTGTCACCATGAAAAATGTCAAAAATGACAAATTTCAAGATGGCAAATGTCAAAGATGTCAAATGACAAATGTCACAATGCTAAATGTCAAATATGAAAAGTGTCACCATGAAAAATGTCAAAAATAACTAATTTCAAGATGGCAAATGTCAAAGATGTCAAATGACAAATGTCACAATGCTAAATGTCAAAAATGAAAAGTGTCACAATGAAAAATGTCAAAAATGACAAATTTCAAGATGGCAAATGTCAAAACTGACAAATGTCACAATGCTAAATGTCAAAAATGATAAGTGTCACCATAAAAAATGTCAAAAATGACAAATTTCAAGATGGCAAATGTCCAAGATGTCAAATGACAAATGTCACAATGCTAAATGTCAAAAATGAAAAGTGTCACCATGAAAAATGTCAAAAATGACAAATTTCAAGATGGCAAATGTCAAAGATGTCAAATGACAAATGTCACAATGCTAAATGTCAAAAATGAAAAGTGTCAAAAATGACAAATTTCAAGATGGCAAATGTCTAAGATGTCAAATGACAAATGTCACAATGCTAAATGTCAAAAATGAAAAGTGTCACCGTAAAAAATGTCAAAAATGACAAATTTCAAGATGGCAAATGTCAAAGATGTCAAATGACAAATGTCACAATGCTAAATGTCAAAAATGAAAAGTGTCACCATGAAAAATGTCAAAAATGACAAATTTCAAGATGGCAAATGTCAAAGATGTCAAATAACAAATGTCACAATGCTAAATGTCAAAAATGAAAAGTGTCCCCATGAAAAATGTCAATAATGACAAATTTCAAGCTGGCAAATGTCAAAGATGTCAAATGACAAATGTCACAATGCTAAATGTCAAAAATGAAAAGTGTCACCATGAAAAATGTCAAAAATGACAAATTTCAAGATGGCAAATGTCAAAGATGTCGAATATGACAAATGTCACAATGCTAAATGTCAAAAATGAAAAGTGTCACCATGAAAAATGTCAAAAATGACAAATTTCAAGATGGCAAATGTCAAAGATGTCAAATGACAAATGTCACAATGCTAAATGTCAAAAATGAAAAGTGTCACCATGAAAAATGTCAAAAATGACAAATTTCAAGATGGCAAATATCAAAGATGTCAAATGACAAATGTCACAATGCTAAATGTCAAAAATGACAAATTTCAAGATGGCAAATGTCAAAGATGTCAAATGACAAATGTGACAATGCTAAATGTCAAAAATGAAAAGTGTCACCATGAAAAATGTCAAAAATGACAAATTTCAAGATGGCAAATGTCAAAGATGTCAAATGACAAATGTCACAATGCTAAATGTCAAAAATGAAAAGTGTCACCATGAAAAATGTCAAAAATAACAAATTTTAAGATGGCAAATGTCAAAGATGTCAAATGACAAATGTCACAATGCTAAATGTCAAAAATAAAAAGTGTCACCATGGAAAATGTCAAAAATGACAAATTTCAAGATGGCAATTGTCAAAGATGTCAAATGACAAATGTCACAATGCTAAATGTCAAAAATGAAAAGTGTCACCATGAAAAATGTCAAAAATGACAAATTTCAAGATGGCAAATGTCAAAGATGTCAAATGACAAATGTCACAATGCTAAATGTCAAAAATGAAAAGTGTCACCATGAAAAATGTCAAAAATAACAAATTTCAAGATGACAAATGTCAAAGATGTCAAATGACAAATGTCACAATGCTAAATGTCAAAAATGAAAAGTGTCAAAAATGACAAATTTCGAGATGGCAAATGTCAAAGATGTCAAATGACAAATGTCACAATGCTAAATGTCAAAAATTAAAAGTGTCACCATGAAACATGTCAAAAATAACAAATTTCAAGATGGCAAATGTCAAAGATGTCAAATGACAAATGTCACAATGCTAAATGTCAAAAATGAAAAGTGTCACCATGAAAAATGTCAAAAATGACAAATTTCAAGATGGCAAATGTCAAAGATGTCAAATGACAAATGTCACAATGCTAAATGTCAAAAATGAAAAGTGTCACCATGAAAAATGTCAAAAATAACAAATTTCAAGATGGCAGATGTCAAAGATGTCAAATGACAAATGTCACAATGCTAAATGTCAAAAATGAAAAGTGTCACCATGAAAAATGTCAAAAATGACAAATTTCAAGATGGCAAATGTCAAAACTGACAAATGTCACAATGCTAAATGTCAAAAATGAAAAGTGTCACCATGAAAAATGTCAAAAATAACAAATTTCAAGATGGCAAATGTCAAAGATGTCAAATGACAAATGACACAATGCTAAATGTCAAAAATGAAAAGTGTCACCATGAAAAATGTCAAAAATGACAAATTTCAAGATGGCAAATGTCAAAGATGTCAAATGACAAATGTCACAAGGCCAAATGTCAAAAATGACAAATTTCAAGATAGCAAATGTCAAAGATGTCAAATGACAAATGTCACAATGCTAAATGTCAAAAATGAAAAGTGTCACCATGAAAAATGTCAAAAATGACAAATTTCAAGATGGCAAATGTCAAAGATGTCAAATGACAAATGTCACAATGCTAAATGTCAAAAATGAAAAGTGTAACCATGAAAAATGTCAAAAATGACAAATTTCAAGATGGCAAATGTCAAAGATGTCAAATGACAAATGTCACAATGCTAAATGTCAAAAATGAAAAGTGTCACCATGAAAAATGTCAAAAATGACAAATTTCAAGATGGCAAATATCAAAGATGTCAAATGACAAATGTCACAATGCTAAATGTCAAAAATGACAAATTTCAAGATGGCAAATGTCCAAGATGTCAAATGACAAATGTCACAATGCTAAATGTCAAAATTGAAAAGTGTCACCATGAAAAATGTCAAAAATGACAAATTTCAAGATGGCAAATGTCAAAGATGTCAAATGACAAATGTCACAATGCTAAATGTCAAAAATGAAAAGTGTCAAAAATGACAAATTTCAAGATGGCAAATGTCAAAGATGTCAAATGACAAATGTCACAATGCTTAATGTCAAAAATGAAAAGTGTCAAAAATGACAAATTTTAAGATGGCAAATGTCTAAGATGTCAAATGACAAATGTCACAATGCTAAATGTCAAAAATGAAAAGTGTCACCATGAAAAATGTCAAAAATGACAAATTTCAAGATGGCAAATGTCAAAACTGACAAATGTCACAATGCTAAATGTCAAAAATGAAAAGTGCCACCATGAAAAATGTCAAAAATAACAAATTTCAAGATGGCAAATGTCAAAGATGTCAAATGACAAATGTCACAATGCTAAATGTCAAAAATGACAAATTTCAAGATGGGAAATGTCAAAGATGTCAAATGACAAATGTCACAATGCTAAATGTCAAAAATGACAAATTTCAAGATGGCAAATGTCAAAGATGTCAAATGACAAATGTCACAATGCTAAATGTCAAAAATGAAAAGTGTCACAATGCTAAATGTCAAAAATGACCAATTTCAAGATGGCAAATGTCAAAACTGACAAATGTCACAATGCTAAATGTCAAAAATGAAAAGTGTCACCATGAAAAATGTCAAAAATAACAAATTTCAAGATGGCAAATGTCAAAGATGTCAAATGACAAATTTCAAGATGGCAAATGTCAAAGATGTCAAATGACAAATGTCACAATGCTAAATGTCAAAAATGAAAAGTGTCACCATGAAAAATGTCAAAAATGACAAATTTCAAGATGGCAAGTGTCAGAGATGTCAAATGACAAATGTTACAATGCTAAATGTCAAAAATGAAAAGTGTCACCATGAAAAATGTCAAAAATGACAAATTTCAAGATGGCATATGTCAAAACTGACAAATGTCACAATGCTAAATGTCAAAAATGAAAAGTGTCACCATGAAAAATGTCAAAAATGACAAATTTCAAGATGGCAAATGTCAAAGATGTCAAATGACAAATGTCACAATGCTAAATGTCAAAAATGAAAAGTGTCAAAAATGACAAATTTTAAGATGGCAAATGTCTAAGATGTCAAATGACAAATGTCACAATGCTAAATGTCAAAAATGAAAAGTGTCACCATGAAAAATGTCAAAAATGACAAATTTCAAGATGGCAAATGTCAAAACTGACAAATGTCACAATGCTAAATGTCAAAAATGAAAAGTGCCACCATGAAAAATGTCAAAAATAACAAATTTCAAGTTGGCAAATGTCAAAGATGTCAAATGACAAATGTCACAATGCTAAATGTCAAAAATGACAAATTTCAAGATGGGAAATGTCAAAGATGTCAAATGACAAATGTCACAATGCTAAATGTCAAAAATGAAAAGTGTCACCATGAAAAATGTCAAAAATGACAAATTTCAAGATGGCAAATGTCAAAACTGACAAATGTCACAATGCTAAATGTCAAAAATGAAAAGTGTCACCATGAAAAATGTCAAAAATAACAAATTTCAAGATGTCAAATGTCAAAGATGTCAAATGACAAATGTCACAATGCTAAATGTCAAAAATGAAAAGTGTCACCATGAAAAATGTCAAAAATGACAAATTTCAAGATGGCAAATGTCAAAGATGTCAAATGACAAATGTCACAATGCTAAATGTCAAAAATGAAAAGTGTCACTATGAAAAATGTCAAAAATGACAAATTTCAAGATGGCAAATGTCAAAGATGTCAAATGACAAATGTCACAATGCTAAATGTCAAAAATGAAAAGTGTCACCATGAAAAATGTCAAAAATGACAAATTTCAAGATGGCAAATGTCAAAGATGTCAAATGACAAATGTCGCAATCCTAAATGTCAAAAATGCTAAGTGTCACCATGAAAAATGTCAAAAATACCAAATTTCAAGATGGCAAATGTCAAAGATGTCAAATGACAAATGTCACAATGCTAAATGTCAAAAATGAAAAGTGTCACCATGAAAAATGTCAAAAATGACAAATTTCAAGATGGCAAATGTCCAAGATGTCAAATGACAAATGTCACAATGCTAAATGTCAAAAATGACAAATTTCAAGATGGCAAATGTCAAAGATGTCAAATGACAAATGTCACAATGCTAAATGTCAAAAATGAAAAGTGTCACCATGAAAAATGTCAAAAATGACAAATTTCAAGATGGCAAATGTCAAAGATGTCAAATGACAAATGTCACAATGCTAAATGTCAAATATGAAAAGTGTCACCATGAAAAATGTCAAAAATAACTAATTTCAAGATGGCAAATGTCAAAGATGTCAAATGACAAATGTCACAATGCTAAATGTCAAAAATGAAAAGTGTCACAATGAAAAATGTCAAAAATGACAAATTTCAAGATGGCAAATGTCAAAACTGACAAATGTCACAATGCTAAATGTCAAAAATGATAAGTGTCACCATAAAAAATGTCAAAAATGACAAATTTCAAGATGGCAAATGTCCAAGATGTCAAATGACAAATGTCACAATGCTAAATGTCAAAAATGAAAAGTGTCACCATGAAAAATGTCAAAAATGACAAATTTCAAGATGGCAAATGTCAAATGACAAATGTCACAATGCTAAATGTCAAAAATGAAAAGTGTCACCGTAAAAAATGGCAAAAATGACAAATTTCAAGATGGCAAATGTCAAAGATGTCAAATGACAAATGTCACAATGCTAAATGTCAAAAATGAAAAGTGTCACCATGAAAAATGTCAAAAATGACAAATTTCAAGATGGCAAATGTCAAAGATGTCAAATAACAAATGTCACAATGCTAAATGTCAAAAATGAAAAGTGTCCCCATGAAAAATGTCAATAATGACAAATTTCAAGCTGGCAAATGTCAAAGATGTCAAATGACAAATGTCACAATGCTAAATGTCAAAAATGAAAAGTGTCACCATGAAAAATGTCAAAAATGACAAATTTCAAGATGGCAAATGTCAAAGATGTCGAATATGACAAATGTCACAATGCTAAATGTCAAAAATGAAAAGTGTCACCATGAAAAATGTCAAAAATGACAAATTTCAAGATGGCAAATGTCAAAGATGTCAAATGACAAATGTCACAATGCTAAATGTCAAAAATGAAAAGTGTCACCATGAAAAATGTCAAAAATGACAAATTTCAAGATGGCAAATATCAAAGATGTCAAATGACAAATGTCACAATGCTAAATGTCAAAAATGACAAATTTCAAGATGGCAAATGTCAAAGATGTCAAATGACAAATGTGACAATGCTAAATGTCAAAAATGAAAAGTGTCACCATGAAAAATGTCAAAAATGACAAATTTCAAGATGGCAAATGTCAAAGATGTCAAATGACAAATGTCACAATGCTAAATGTCAAAAATGAAAAGTGTCACCATGAAAAATGTCAAAAATAACAAATTTTAAGATGGCAAATGTCAAAGATGTCAAATGACAAATGTCACAATGCTAAATGTCAAAAATAAAAAGTGTCACCATGGAAAGTGTCAAAAATGACAAATTTCAAGATGGCAATTGTCAAAGATGTCAAATGACAAATGTCACAATGCTAAATGTCAAAAATGAAAAGTGTCACCATGAAAAATGTCAAAAATGACAAATTTCAAGATGGCAAATGTCAAAGATGTCAAATGACAAATGTCACAATGCTAAATGTCAAAAATGAAAAGTGTCACCATGAAAAATGTCAAAAATAACAAATTTCAAGATGACAAATGTCAAAGATGTCAAATGACAAATGTCACAATGCTAAATGTCAAAAATGAAAAGTGTCAAAAATGACAAATTTCGAGATGGCAAATGTCAAAGATGTCAAATGACAAATGTCACAATGCTAAATGTCAAAAATTAAAAGTGTCACCATGAAACATGTCAAAAATAACAAATTTTTAGATGGCAAATGTCAAAGATGTCAAATGACAAATGTCACAATGCTAAATGTCAAAAATGAAAAGTGTCACCATGAAAAATGTCAAAAATGACAAATTTCAAGATGGCAAATGTCAAAGATGTCAAATGACAAATGTCACAATGCTAAATGTCAAAAATGAAAAGTGTCACCATGAAAAATGTCAAAAATAACAAATTTCAAGATGGCAGATGTCAAAGATGTCAAATGACAAATGTCACAATGCTAAATGTCAAAAATGAAAAGTGTCACCATGAAAAATGTCAAAAATGACAAATTTCAAGATGGCAAATGTCAAAACTGACAAATGTCACAATGCTAAATGTCAAAAATGAAAAGTGTCACCATGAAAAATGTCAAAAATAACAAATTTCAAGATGGCAAATGTCAAAGATGTCAAATGACAAATGTCACAATGCTAAATGTCAAAAATGAAAAGTGTCACCATGAAAAATGTCAAAAATGACAAATTTCAAGATGGCAAATGTCAAAGATGTCAAATGACAAATGTCACAAGGCCAAATGTCAAAAATGACAAATTTCAAGATAGCAAATGTCAAAGATGTCAAATGACAAATGTCACAATGCTAAATGTCAAAAATGAAAAGTGTCACCATGAAAAATGTCAAAAATGACAAATTTCAAGATGGCAAATGTCAAAGATGTCAAATGACAAATGTCACAATGCTAAATGTCAAAAATGAAAAGTGTGACCATGAAAAATGTCAAAAATGACAAATTTCAAGATGGCAAATGTCAAAGATGTCAAATGACAAATGTCACAATGCTAAATGTTAAAAATGAAAAGTGTCACCATGAAAAATGTCAAAAATGACAAATTTCAAGATGGCAAATATCAAAGATGTCAAATGACAAATGTCACAATGCTAAATGTCAAAAATGACAAATTTCAAGATGGCAAATGTCCAAGATGTCAAATGACAAATGTCACAATGCTAAATGTCAAAATTGAAAAGTGTCACCATGAAAAATGTCAAAAATGACAAATTTCAAGATGGCAAATGTCAAAGATGTCAAATGACAAATGTCACAATGCTAAATGTCAAAAATGAAAAGTGTCAAAAATGACAAATTTCAAGATGGCAAATGTCTAAGATGTCAAATGACAAATGGCAAAAATGAAAAGTGTCACCGTGAAAAATGTCAAAAATGACAAATTTCAAGATGGCAAATGTAAAAGATGTCAAATGACAAATGTCACAATGCTAAATGTCAAAAATGAAAAGTGTCACCATGAAAAATGTCAAAAATGACAAATTTCAAGATGGCAAATGTCAAAGATGTCAAATGACAAATGTCACAAGGCCAAATGTCAAAAATGACAAATTTCAAGATAGCAAATGTCAAAGATGTCAAATGACAAATGTCACAATGCTAAATGTCAAAAATGAAAAGTGTCACCATGAAAATTGTCAAAAATGACAAATTTCAAGATGGCAAATGTCAAAGATGTCAAATGACAAATGTCACAATGCTAAATGTCAAAAATGAAAAGTGTAACCATGAAAAATGTCAAAAATGACAAATTTCAAGATGGCAAATGTCAAAGATGTCAAATGACAAATGTCACAATGCTAAATGTCAAAAATGAAAAGTGTCACCATGAAAAATGTCAAAAATGACAAATTTCAAGATGGCAAATATCAAAGATGTCAAATGACAAATGTCACAATGCTAAATGTCAAAAATGACAAATTTCAAGATGGCAAATGTCCAAGATGTCAAATGACAAATGTCACAATGCTAAATGTCAAAATTGAAAAGTGTCACCATGAAAAATGTCAAAAATGACAAATTTCAAGATGGCAAATGTCAAAGATGTCAAATGACAAATGTCAAAAATGAAAAGTGTCACCGTGAAAAATGTCAAAAATGACAAATTTCAAGATGGCAAATGTAAAAGATGCCAAATGACAAATGTCACAATGCTAAATGTCAAAAATGAAAAGTGTCACCATGAAAAATGTCAAAAATGACAAATTTCAAGATGGCAAATATCAAAGATGTCAAATGACAAATGTCACAATGCTAAATGTCAAAAATGACAAATTTCAAGATGGCAAATGTCAAAGATGTCAAATGACAAATGTCACAATGCTAAATGTCAAAAATGAAAAGTGTCACCATGAAAAATGTCAAAAATGACAAATTTCAAGATGGCAAATGTCAAAGATGTCAAATGACAAATGTCACAATGCTAAATGTCAAAAATGAAAAGTGTCACCATGAGAAATGTCAAAAATAACAAATTGCAAGATGGCAAATGTCAAAGATGTCAAATGACAAATGTCACAATGCTAAATGTCAAAAATGAAAAGTGTCACCATGAAAACTGTCAAAAATGACAAATTTCAAGATGGCAAATGTCAAAGATGTCAAATGACAAATGTCACAATGCTAAATGTCAAAAATGAAAAGTGTCACCATGAAAAATGTCAAAAATGACAAATTTCAAGATGGCAAATGTCAAAGATGTCAAATGACAAATGTCACAATGCTAAATGTCAAAAATGAAAAGTGTCACCATGAAAAATGTCAAAAATAACAAATTTCAAGATGTCAAATGTCAAAGATGTCAAATGACAAATGTCACAATGCTAAATTTCAAAAATGAAAAGTGTCAAAAATGACAAATTTCAAGATGGCAAATGTCAAAGATGTCAAATGACAAATGTCACAATGCTAAATGTCAAAAATGAAAAGTGTCACCATGAAAAATGTCAAAAATAACAAATTTCAAGATAGCAAATGTCAAAGATGTCAAATGACAAATGTCACAATGCTAAATGTCAAAAATGAAAAGTGTCACCATGAAAAATGTCAAAAATGACAAATTTCAAGATGGCAAATGTCAAAGATGTCAAATGAAAAATGTCACAATACTAAATGTCAAAAATGAAAAGTGTCACCATGAAAAATGTCAAAAATAACAAATTTCAAGATAGCAAATGTCAAAGATGTCAAATGACAAATGTCAAAATGCTAAATGTCAAAAATTAAAAGTGTCACCATGAAAAATGTCAAAAATGACAAATTTCAAGATGGCAAATTTCAAAACTGACAAATGTCACAATGCTAAATGTCAATAATGAAAAGTGTCACCATGAAAAATGTCAAAAATAACAAATTTCAAGATGGCAAATGTCAAAGATGTCAAATGACAAATGTCACAATGCTAAATGTCAAAAATGACAAATTTCAAGATGGCAAATGTCAAAGATGTCAAATGACAAATGTCACAATGCTAAATGTCAAAAATGAAAAGTGTCACCATGAAAAATGTCAAAAATGACAAATTTCAAGATGGCAAATGTCAAAGATGTCAAATGACAAATGTCACAATGCTAAATGTCAAAAATAAAAAGTGTCACCATGAAAAATGTCAAAAATGACAAATTTCAAGATGGCAAATGTCAAAGATGTCAAATGACAAATGTCACAATGCTAAATGTCAAAAATGAAAAGTGTCACCATGAAAAATGTCAAAAATGACAAATTTCAAGATGGCAAATATCAAAGATGTCAAATGACAAATGTCACAATGCTAAATGTCAAAAATGACAAATTTCAAGATGGCAAATGTCAAAGATGTCAAATGACAAATGTCACAATGCTAAATGTCAAAAATGAAAAGTGTCACCATAAAAAATGTCAAAAATGACAAATTCCAAGATGGCAAATGTCAAAGATGTCAAATGACAAATGTCACAATGCTAAATGTCAAAAATGAAAAGTGTCAAAAATGACAAATTTTAAGATGGCAAATGTCTAAGATGTCAAATGACAAATGTCACAATGCTAAATGTCAAAAATGAAAAGTGTCACCATGAAAAATGTCAAAAATGACAAATTTCAAGATGGCAAATGTCAAAGATGTCAAATGACAAATGTCACAATGCTAAATGTCAAAAATAAAAAGTGTCACCATGAAAAATGTCAAAAATGACAAATTTCAAGATGGCAAATGTCAAAGATGTCAAATGACAAATGTCACAATGCTAAATGTCAAAAATGAAAAGTGTCGAAAATGACAAATTTCAAGATGGCAAATGTCTAAGATGTCAAATGACAAATGTCACAATGCTAAATGTCAAAAATGAAAAGTGTCACCGTAAAAAATGTCAAAAATAACAAATTTCAAGATGGCAAATGTCAAAGATGTCAAATGACAAATGTCACAATGCTAAATGTCAAAAATAAAAAGTGTCACCATGAAAAATGTCAAAAATAACAAATTTCAAGATGGCAAATGTCAAAGATGTCAAATGACAAATGTCACAATGCTAAATGTCAAAAATGAAAAGTGTCACCATGAAAAATGTCAAAAATGACAAATTTCAAGATGGCAAATATCAAAGATGTCAAATGACAAATGTCACAATGCTAAATGTCAAAAATGAAAAGTGTCACCATGAAAAATGTCAAAAATAACCAATTTCAAGATGGCAAATGTCAAAGATGTCAAATGACAAATGTCACAATGCTAAATGTCAAAAATGAAAAGTGTCACCATGAAAAATGTCAAAAATGACAAATTTCAAGATGGCAAATGTCAAACCTGACAAATGTCACAATGCTAAATGTCAAAAATGAAAAGTGTCACCATGAAAAATGTCAAAAATAACAAGTTTCAAGATGGCAAATGTCAAAGATGTCAAATGACAAATGTCACAATGCTAAATGTCAAAAATGACAAATTTCAAGATGGCAAATGTCTCAGATGTCAAATGACAAATGTCACAATGCTAAATGTTAAAAATGAAATGTGTCACCATGAAAAATGTCAAAAATGACAAATTTCAAGATGGCAAATGTCCAAGATGTCAAATGACAAATGTCACAATGCTAAATGTCAAAAATGAAAAGTGTCACCATGAAAAATGTCAAAAATGACAAATTTTAAGATGGCCAATGTCAAAGATGTCAAATGACAAATGTCACAATGCTAAATGTCAAAAATGAAAAGTGTCAAAAATGACAAATTTCAAGATGGCAAATGTCTAAGATGTCAAATGACAAATGTCACAATGCTAAATGTCAAAAATGAAAAGTGTCACTATGAAAAATGTCAAAAATGACAAATTTCAAGATGGCAAATGTCAAAGATGTCAAATGACGAATGTCACAATGCTAAATGTCAAAAATGAAAAGTGTCAAAAATGACAAATTTCAAGATGGCAAATGTCTAAGATGTCAAATGACAAATGTCACAATGCTAAATGTCAAAAATGAAAAGTGTCACCGTAAAAAATGTCAAAAATAACAAATTTCAAGATGGCAAATGTCAAAGATGTCAAATGACTAATGTCACAATGCTAAATGTCAAAAATGAAAAGTGTCACCATGAAAAATGTCAAAAATGACAAATTTCAAGATGGCAAATGTCAAAGATGTCAAATGACAAATGTCACAATGCTAAATGTCAAAAATAAAAAGTGTCCCCATGAAAAATGTCAATAATGACAAATTTCAAGATGGCAAATGTCAAAGATGTCAAATGACAAATGTCACAATGCTAAATGTCAAAAATGAAAAGTGTCACCATGAAAAATGTCAAAAATGACAAATTTCAAGATGGCAAATGTCAAAGATGTCGAATATGACAAATGTCACAATGCTAAATGTCAAAAATGAAAAGTGTCTCCATGAAAAATGTCAAAAATGACAAATTTCAAGATGGCAAATGTCAAAGATGTCAAATGACAAATGTCACAATGCTAAATGTCAAAAATGAAAAGTGTCACCATGAAAAATGTCAAAAATGACAAATTTCAAGATGGCAAATATCAAAGATGTCAAATGACAAATGTCACAATGCTAAATGTCAAAAATGACAAATTTCAAGATGGCAAATGTCAAAGATGTCAAATGACAAATGTGACAATGCTAAATGTCAAAAATGAAAAGTGTCACCATGAAAAATGTCAAAAATGACAAATTTCAAGATGGCAAATGTCAAAGATGTCAAATGACAAATGTCACAATGCTAAATGTCAAAAATGAAAAGTGTCACCATGAAAAATGTCAAAAATAACAAATTTTAAGATGGCAAATGTCAAAGATGTCAAATGACAAATGTCACAATGCTAAATGTCAAAAATGAAAAGTGTCACCATGGAAAATGTCAAAAATGACAAATTTCAAGATGGCAAATGTCAAAGATGTCAAATGACAAATGTCACAATGCTAAATGTCAAAAATGAAAAGTGTCACCATGAAAAATGTCAAAAATGACAAATTTCAACATGGCAAATGTCAAAGATGTCAAATGACAAATGTCACAATGCTAAATGTCAAAAATGAAAAGTGTCACCATGAAAAATGTCAAAAATAACAAATTTCAAGATGGCAAATGTCAAAGATGTCAAATGACAAATGTCACAATGCTAAATGTCAAAAATGAAAAGTGTCAAAAATGACAAATTTCAAGATGGCAAATGTCAAAGATGTCAAATGACAAATGTCACAATGCTAAATGTCAAAAATGAAAAGTGTCACCATGAAAAATGTCAAAAATAACAAATTTCAAGATGGCAAATGTCAAAGATGTCAAATGACAAATGTCACAATGCTAAATGTCAAAAATGAAAAGCGTCACCATGAAAAATGTCAAAAATGACAAATTTCAAGATGGCAAATGTCAAAGATGTCAAATGACAAATGTCACAATGCTAAATGTCAAAAATGAAAAGTGTCACCATAAAAAATGTCAAAAATAACAAATTTCAAGATGGCAAATGTCAAAGATGTTAAATGACAAATGTCACAATGCTAAATGTCAAAAATGAAAAGTGTCACCATGAAAAATGTCAAAAATGACAAATTTCAAGATGGCAAATGTCAAAACTGACAAATGTCACAATGCTAAATGTCAAAAATGAAAAGTGTCACCATGAAAAATGTCAAAAATAACAAATTTCAAGATGGCAAATGTCAAAGATGTCAAATGACAAATTTCACAATGCTAAATGTCAAAAATGAAAAGTGTCACCATGAAAAATGTCAAAAATGACAAATTTCAAGATGGCAGATGTCAAAGATGTCAAATGACAAATGTCACAAGGCCAAATGTCAAAAATGACAAATTTCAAGATGGCAAATGTCAAAGATGTCAAATGACAAATGTCACAATGCTAAATGTCAAAAATGAAAAGTGTCACCATGAAAAATGTCAAAAATGACAAATTTCAAGATGGCAAATGTCAAAGATGTCAAATGACAAATGTCACAATGCTAAATGTCAAAAATGAAAAGTGTCACCATGAAAAATGTCAAAAATGACAAATTTCAAGATGGCAAATGTCAAAGATGTCAAATGACAAATGTCACAATGCTAAATGTCAAAAATGAAAAGTGTCACCATGAAAAATGTCAAAAATGACAAATTTCAAGATGGCAAATGTCCAAGATGTCAAATGACAAATGTCACAATGCTAAATGTCAAAATTGAAAAGTGTCACCATGAAAAATGTCAAAAATGACAAATTTCAAGATGGCAAATGTCAAAGATGTCAAATGACAAATGTCACAATGCTAAATGTCAAAAATGAAAAGTGTCAAAAATGACAAATTTCAAGATGGCAAATGTCTAAGATGTCAAATGACAAATGTCAAAAATGAAAAGTGTCACCGTCAAAAATGTCAAAAATGACAAATTTTAAGATGTCAAATGACAAATGTCACAATGCTAAATGTCAAAAATGAAAAGTGTCACCATGAAAAATGTTAAAAATGACAAATTTCAAGATGGCAAATGTCAAAGATGTCAAATGACAAATGTCACAATGCTAAATGTCAAAAATGAAAAGTGTCCCCATGAAAAATGTCAAATTTCAAGATGGCAAATGTCAAAGATGTCAAATGACAAATGTCACAATGCTAAATGTCAAAAATGAAAAGTGTCACCATGAAAAATGTCAAAAATGACAAATTTCAAGATGGCAAATATCAAAGATGTCAAATGACAAATGTCACAATGCTAAATGTCAAAAATGACAAATTTCAAGATGGCAAATGTCAAAGATGTCAAATGACAAATGTCACAATGCTAAATGTCAAAAATAATAAGTGTCACCATGAAAAATGTCAAAAATGACAAATTTCAAGATGGCAAATGTCAAAGATGTCAAATGACAAATGTCACAATGCTAAATGTCAAAAATGAAAAGTGTCACCATGAGAAATGTCAAAAATAACAAATTGCAAGATGGCAAATGTCAAAGATGTCAAATGACAAATGTCACAATGCTAAATGTCAAAAATGAAAAGTGTCACCATGAAAACTGTCAAAAATGACAAATTTCAAGATGGCAAATGTCAAAGATGTCAAATGACAAATGTCACAATGCTAAATGTTAAAAATGAAAAGTGTCACCATGAAAAATGTCAAAAATGACAAATTTCAAGATGGCAAATGTCAAAGATGTCAAATGACAAATGTCACAATGCTAAATGTCACAAATGAAAAGTGTCACCATGAAAAATGTCAAAAATAACAAATTTCAAGATGGCAAATGTCAAAGATGTCAAATGACAAATGTCACAATGCTAAATTTCAAAAATGAAAAGTGTCAAAAATGACAAATTTCAAGATGGCAAATGTCAAAGATGTCAAATGACAAATGTCACAATGCTAAATGTCAAAAATGAAAAGTGTCACCATGAAAAATGTCAAAAATAACAAATTTCAAGATGGCAAATGTCAAAGATGTCAAATGACAAATGTCACAATACTAAATGTCAAAAATGAAAAGTGTCACCATGAAAACTGTCAAAAATAACAAATTGCAAGATGGCAAATGTCAAAGATGTCAAATGACAAATGTCACAATGCTAAATGTCAAAAATGAAAAGTGTCACCATGAAAACTGTCAAAAATGACAAATTTCAAGATGTCAAATGTCAAAGATGTCAAATGACAAATGTCACAATGCTAAATGTCAAAAATGAAAAGTGTCACCATGAAAAATGTCAAAAATGACAAATTTCAAGATGGCAAATGTCAAAGATGTCAAATGACAAATGTCACAATGCTAAATGTCACAAATGAAAAGTGTCACCATGAAAAATGTCAAAAATAACAAATTTCAAGATGGCAAATGTCAAAGATGTCAAATGACAAATGTCACAATGCTAAATTTCAAAAATGAAAAGTGTCAAAAATGACAAATTTCAAGATGGCAAATGTCAAAGATGTCAAATGACAAATGTCACAATGCTAAATGTCAAAAATGAAAAGTGTCACCATGAAAAATGTCAAAAATAACAAATTTCAAGATGGCAAATGTCAAAGATGTCAAATGACAAATGTCACAATACTAAATGTCAAAAATGAAAAGTGTCACCATGAAAAATGTCAAAAATAACAAATTTCAAGATAGCAAATGTCAAAGATGTCAAATGACAAATGTCACAATGCTAAATGTCAAAAATGAAAAGTGTCACCATGAAAAATGTCAAAAATGACAAATTTCAAGATGGCAAATGTCAAAGATGTCAAATGACAAATGTCACAAGGCCAAATGTCAAAAATGACAAATTTCAAGATGGCAAATGTCAAAGATGTCAAATGACAAATGTCACAATGCTAAATGTCAAAAATGAAAAGTGTCACCATGAAAAATGTCAAAAATGACAAATTTCAAGATGGCAAATGTCAAAGATGTCAAATGACAAATGTCACAATGCTAAATGTCAAAAATGAAAAGTGTCACCATGAAAAATGTCAAAAATGACAAATTTCAAGATGGCAAATGTCAAAGATGTCAAATGACAAATGTCACAATGCTAAATGTCAAAAATGAAAAGTGTCACCATGAAAAATGTCAAAAATGACAAATTTCAAGATGGCAAATGTCCAAGATGTCAAATGACAAATGTCACAATGCTAAATGTCAAAATTGAAAAGTGTCACCATGAAAAATGTCAAAAATGACAAATTTCAAGATGGCAAATGTCAAAGATGTCAAATGACAAATGTCACAATGCTAAATGTCAAAAATGAAAAGTGTCAAAAATGACAAATTTCAAGATGGCAAATGTCTAAGATGTCAAATGACAAATGTCAAAAATGAAAAGTGTCACCGTGAAAAATGTCAAAAATGACAAATTTCAAGATGGCAAATGTTAAAGATGTCAAATGACAAATGTCACAATGCTAAATGCCAAAAATGAAAAGTGTCACCATGAAAAATGTCAAAAATGACAAATTTCAAGATGGCAAATGTCAAAGATGTCAAATGACAAATGTCACAATGCTAAATGTCAAAAATGAAAAGTGTCCCCATGAAAAATGTCAAATTTCCAGATGGCAAATGTCAAAGATGTCAAATGACAAATGTCACAATGCTAAATGTCAAAAATGAAAAGTGTCACCATGAAAAATGTCAAAAATGACAAATTTCAAGATGGCAAATATCAAAGATGTCAAATGACAAATGTCACAATGCTAAATGTCAAAAATGACAAATTTCAAGATGGCAAATGTCAAAGATGTCAAATGACAAATGTCACAATGCTAAATGTCAAAAATAATAAGTGTCACCATGAAAAATGTCAAAAATGACAAATTTCAAGATGGCAAATGTCAAAGATGTCAAATGACAAATGTCACAATGCTAAATGTCAAAAATGAAAAGTGTCACCATGAGAAATGTCAAAAATAACAAATTGCAAGATGGCAAATGTCAAAGATGTCAAATGACAAATGTCACAATGCTAAATGTCAAAAATGAAAAGTGTCACCATGAAAACTGTCAAAAATGACAAATTTCAAGATGGCAAATGTCAAAGATGTCAAATGACAAATGTCACAATGCTAAATGTCAAAAATGAAAAGTGTGACCATGAAAAATGTCAAAAATAACAAATTTCAAGATGGCAAATGTCAAAGATGTCAAATGACAAATGTCACAATGCTAAATGTCAAAAATGACAAATTTCAAGATGGCAAATGTCAAAGATGTCAAATGACAAATGTCACAATGCTAAATGTCAAAAATGAAAAGTGTCACCATGAAAAATGTCAAAAATGACAAATTTCAAGATGGCAAATGTCAAAGATGTCAAATGACAAATGTCACAATGCTAAATGTCAAAAATGAAAAGTGTCACCATGAACAATGTCAAAAATGACAAATTTCAAGATGGCAAATGTCAAAACTGTTAAATGTCACAATACTAAATGTCAAAAATGAAAAGTGTCACCATGAAAAATGTCAAAAATAACAAATTTCAAGATAGCAAATGTCAAAGATGTCAAATGACAAATGTCACAATGCTAAATGTCAAAAATTAAAAGTGTCACCATGAAAAATGTCAAAAATGACAAATTTCAAGATGGCAATTGTCAAAACTGACAAATGTCACAATGCTAAATGTCAAAAATGAAAAGTGTCACCATGAAAAATGTCAAAAATAACAAATTTAAAGATGGCAAATGTCAAAGATGTCAAATGACAAATGTCACAATGCTAAATGTCAAAAATGACAAATTTCAAGATGGCAAATGTCAAAGATGTCAAATGACAAATGTCACAATGCTAAATGTCAAAAATGAAAAGTGTCACGATGAAAAATGTCAAAAATGACAAAGTTCAAGATGGCAAATGTCAAAGATGTCAAATGACAAATGTCACAATGCTAAATGTCAAAAATGAAAAGTGTCACCATGAAAAATGTCAAAAATGACAAATTTCAAGATGGCAAATATCAAAGATGTCAAATGACAAATGTCACAATGCTAAATGTCAAAAATGAAAAGTGTCACCATGAAAAATGTCAAAAATGACAAATTTCAAGATGGCAAATATCAAAGATGTCAAATGACAGATGTCACAATGCTAAATGTCAAAAATGACAAATTTCAAGATGGCAAATGTCAAAGATGTCAAATGACAAATGTCACAATGCTAAATGTCAAAAATGAAAAGTGTCACCATAAAAAATGTCAAAAATGACAAATTCCAAGATGGCAAATGTCAAAGATGTCAAATGACAAATGTCACAATGCTAAATGTCAAAAATGAAAAGTGTCAAAAATGACAAATTTCAAGATGGCAGATGTCAAAGATGTCAAATGACAAATGTCACAATGCTAAATGTCAAAAATGAAAAGTGTCACCATGAAAAATGTCAAAAATGACAAATTTCAAGATGGCAGATGTCAAAGATGTCAAATGACAAATGTCACAATGCTAAATGTCAAAAATGAAAAGTGTCACCATAAAAAATGTCAAAAATGACAAATTTCAAGATGGCAAATGTCAAAGATGTCAAATGACAAATGTCACAATGCTAAATGTCAAAAATGAAAAGTGTCGAAAATGACAAATTTCAAGATGGCAAATGTCTAAGATGTCAAATGAAAAAATGTCACAATGCTAAATGTCAAAAATGAAAAGTGTCACCATGAAAAATGTCAAAAATGACAAATTTCAAGATCGCAAATGTCAAAGATGTCAAATGACAAATGTCACAATGCTAAATGTCAAAATAAAAAGTGTCACCATGAAAAATGTCTAAAATGACAAATTTCCAGATGGCAAATGTCAAAGATGTCAAATGACAAATGTCACAATGCTAAATGTCAAAAATGAAAAGTGTCACCATGAAAAATGTCAAAAATGACAAATTTCAAGATGGCAAATGTCAAAGATGTCAAATGACAAATGTCACAATGCTAAATGTCAAAATGAAAAGTGTCACCATGAAAAATGTCAAAAATGACAAATTTCAAGATGGCAAATGTCAAAGATGTCGAATATGACAAATGTCACAATGCTAAATGTCAAAAATGAAAAGTGTCACCATGAAAAATGTCAAAAATGACAAATTTCAAGATCGCAAATGTCAAAGATGTCAAATGACAAATGTCACAATGCTAAATGTCAA
This sequence comes from Altica lythri, assembly GCA_964028335.1. Taxonomy (NCBI): domain Eukaryota; kingdom Metazoa; phylum Arthropoda; class Insecta; order Coleoptera; family Chrysomelidae; genus Altica; species Altica lythri. The sequence continues at coordinate 5,816,511 of OZ034800.1, read as the reverse complement.
AAATGAAAAGTGTCAAAAATGACAAATTTCAAGATGGCAAATGTCTAAGATGTCAAATGACAAATGTCACAATGCTAAATGTCAAAAATGAAAAGTGTCACCATGAAAAATGTCAAAAATGACAAATTTCAAGATAACAAATGTCAAAGATGTCAAATGACAAATGTCACAATGCTAAATGTCAAAAATGAAAAGTGTCACCATGAAAAATGTCAAAAATGACAAATTTCCAGATGGCAAATGTCAAAGATGTCAAATGACAAATGTCACAATGCTAAATGTCAAAAATGAAAAGTGTCACCATGAAAAATGTCAAAAATGACAAATTTCAAGATGGCAAATGTCAAAACTGACAAATGTCACAATGCTAAATGTCAAAGATGATAAGTGTCACCATGAAAAATGTCAAAAATGACAAATTTCAAGATGGCAAATGTCCAAGATGTCAAATGACAAATGTCACAATGCTAAATGTCAAAAATGAAAAGTGTCACCATGAAAAATGTCAAAAATGACAAATTTCAAGATGGCAAATGTCAAAGATGTCAAATGACAAATGTCACAATGCTAAATGTCAAAAATGAAAAGTGTCAAAAATGACAAATTTCAAGATGGAAAATGTCAAAGATGTCAAATGACAAATGTCACAATGCTAAATGTCAAAAATGAAAAGTGTCACCATGAAAAATGTCAAAAATGACAAATTTCAAGATGGCAAATGTCAAAACTGACAAATGTCACAATGCTAAATGTCAAAAATGAAAAGTGTCACCATGAAAAATGTCAAAAATAACAAATTTCAAGATGGTAAATGTCAAAGATATCAAATGACAAATGTCACAATGCTTAATGTCAAAAATGACAAATTTCACGATGGCAAATGTCAAAGATGTCAAATGACAAATGTCACAATGCTTAATGTCAAAAATGAAAAGTGTCACCATGAACAATGTCAAAAATGACAAATTTCAAGATGGCAAATGTCAAAGATGTCAAATGACAAATGTCACAATGCTAAATGTCAAAAATGAAAAGTGTCACCATGAAAAATGTCAAAAATGACAAATTTCAAGATGGCAAATGTCAAAACTGACAAATGTCACAATGCTAAATGTCAAAAATGATAAGTGTCACCATGAAAAATGTCAAAAATCACAAATTTCAAGATGACAAATGTCTAAGATGTCAAATGACAAATGTCACAATTCTAAATGTCAAAAATGAAAAGTGTCACCATGAAAAATGTCAAAAATGACAAATTTCAAGATGGCAAATGTCAAAGATGTCAAATGACAAATGTCACAATGCTAAATGTCAAAAATGAAAAGTGTCACCATGAAAAATGTCAAAAATGACAAATTTCAAGATGGCAAATGTCAAAGATGTCAAATGACAAATGTCACAATGCTAAATGTCAAAAATGAAAAGTGTCACCATGAAAAATGTCAAAAATGACAAATTTCAAGATGGCAAATGTCAAAACTGACAAATGTCACAATGCTAAATGTCAAAAATGATAAGTGTCACCATGAAAAATGTCAAAAATGACAAATTTCAAGATGGCAAATGTCCAAGATGTCAAATGACAAATGTCACAATGCTAAATGTCAAAAATGAAAAGTGTCACCATGAAAAATGTCAAAAATTACAAATTTCAAGATGGCAAATGTCAAAGCTGTCAAATGACAAATGTCACAATGCTAAATGTCAAAAATGAAAAGTGTCAAAAATGACAAATTTCAAGATGGAAAATGTCAAAGATGTCAAATGACAAATGTCACAATGCTAAATGTCAAAAATGAAAAGTGTCACCATGAAAAATGTCAAAAATGACAAATTTCAAGATGGCAAATGTCAAAACTGACAAATGTCACAATGCTAAATGTCAAAAATGAAAAGTGTGACCATGAAAAATGTCAAAAATAACAAATTTCAAGATGGCAAATGTCAAAGATGTCAAATGACAAATGTCACAATGCTAAATGTCAAAAATGACAAATTTCAAGATGGCAAATGTCAAAGATGTCAAATGACAAATGTCACAATGCTAAATGTCAAAAATGAAAAGTGTCACCATGAAAAATGTCAAAAATGACAAATTTCAAGATGGCAAATGTCAAAGATGTCAAATGACAAATGTCACAATGCTAAATGTCAAAAATGAAAAGTGTCACCATGAAAAATGTCAAAAATGACAAATTTAAAGATGGCAAATATCAAAGATGTCAAATGACAAATGTCACAATGCTAAATGTCAAAAATGAAAAGTGTCAAAAATGACAAATTTCAAGATGGCAAATGTCTAAGATGTCAAATGACAAATGTCACAATGCTAAATGTCAAAAATGAAAAGTGTCACCGTGAAAAATGTCAAAAATGACTAATTTCAAGATGGCAAATGTCCAAGATGTCAAATGACAAATGTCACAATGCTAAATGTCAAAAATGAAAAGTGTCACCATGAAAAATGTCAAAAATTACAAATTTCAAGATGGCAAATGTCAAAGCTGTCAAATGACAAATGTCACAATGCTAAATGTCAAAAATGAAAAGTGTCAAAAATGACAAATTTCAAGATGGAAAATGTCAAAGATGTCAAATGACAAATGTCACAATGCTAAATGTCAAAAATGAAAAGTGTCACCATGAACAATGTCAAAAATGACAAATTTCAAGATGGCAAATGTCAAAACTGTTAAATGTCACAATGCTAAATGTCAAAAATGATAAGTGTCACCATGAAAAATGTCAAAAATAACAAATTTCAAGATGGCAAATGTCAAAGATGTCAAATGACAAATGTCACAATGCTTAATGTCAAAAATGACAAATTTCAAGATGGCAAATGTCTAAGATGTCAAATGACAAATGTCACAATGCTAAATGTCAAAAATGAAAAGTGTCACCATGAAAAATGTCAAAAATGACAAATTTCAAGATGGCAAATGTCCAAGATGTCAAATGACAAATGTCACAATGCTAAATGTCAAAAATGAAAAGTGTCACCATGAAAAATGTCAAAAATTACAAATTTCAAGATGGCAAATGTCAAAGCTGTCAAATGACAAATGTCACAATGCTAAATGTCAAAAATGAAAAGTGTCAAAAATGACAAATTTCAAGATGGAAAATGTCAAAGATGTCAAATGACAAATGTCACAATGCTAAATGTCAAAAATGAAAAGTGTCACCATGAACAATGTCAAAAATGACAAATTTCAAGATGGCAAATGTCAAAACTGTTAAATGTCACAATGCTAAATGTCAAAAATGATAAGTGTCACCATGAAAAATGTCAAAAATAACAAATTTCAAGATGGCAAATGTCAAAGATGTCAAATGACAAATGTCACAATGCTTAATGTCAAAAATGACAAATTTCAAGATGGCAAATGTCTAAGATGTCAAATGACAAATGTCACAATGCTAAATGTCAAAAATGAAAAGTGTCACCATGAAAAATGTCAAAAATGACAAATTTCAAGATGGCAAATGTCCAAGATGTCAAATGACAAATGTCACAATGCTAAATGTCAAAAATGAAAAGTGTCACCATGAAAAATGTCAAAAATGACAAATTTAAAGATGGCAAATATCAAAGATGTCAAATGACAAATGTCACAATGCTAAATGTCAAAAATGAAAAGTGTCAAAAATGACAAATTTCAAGATGGCAAATGTCTAAGATGTCAAATGACAAATGTCACAATGCTAAATGTCAAAAATGAAAAGTGTCACCGTGAAAAATGTCAAAAATGACTAATTTCAAGATGGCAAATGTCAAAGATGTCAAATGACAAATGTCACAATGCTAAATGTCAAAAATGAAAAGTGTTACCATGAAAAATGTCAAAAATGACAAATTTCAAGATGGCAAATGTCAAAGATGTCAAATGACAAATGTCACAATGCTAAATGTCAAAAATGAAAAGTGTCCCCATGAAAAATGTCAATAATGACAAATTTCAAGATGGCAAATGTCAAAGATGTCAAATGACAAATGTCACAATGCTAAATGTCAAAAATGAAAAGTGTTACCATGAAAAATGTCAAAAATGACAAATTTCAAGATGGCAAATGTCAAAGATGACAAATGACAAATGTCACAATGCTAAATGTCAAAAATGAAAAGTGTCACCATGAAAAATGTCAAAAATGACAAATTTCAAGATGGCAAATGTCAAAACTGACAAATGTCACAATGCTAAATGTCAAAAATGAAAAGTGTCACCATGAAAAATGTCAAAAATAACAAATTTCAAGATGGCAAATGTCAAAGATGTCAAATGACAAATGTCACAATGCTAAATGTCAAAAATGACAAATTTCAAGATGGCAAATGTCAAAGATGTCAAATGACAAATGTCACAATGCTAAATGTCAAAAATGAAAAGTGTCACCATGAAAAATGTCAAAAATGACAAATTTCAAGATGGCAAATGTCAAAACTGACAAATGTCATAATGCTAAATGTCAAAAATGAAAAATTTCAAGATGGCAAATGTCTAAGATATCAAATGACAAATGTCACAATGCTAAATGTCAAAAATGAAAAGTGTCAACATGAAAAATGTCGAAAATGACAAATTTCAAGATAGCAAATGTCCAAGATGTCAAATGACAAATGTCACAATGCTAAATGTCAAAAATGAAAAGTGTCACCATGAAAAATGTCAAAAATAACAAATTTCAAGATGGCAAATGTCAAAGATGTCAAATGACAAATGTCACAATGCTAAATGTCAAAAATGAAAAGTGTCACCATAAAAAATGTCAAAAATGACAAATTTCAAGATGGCAAATGTCAAAACTGACAAATGTCACAATGCTAAATGTCAAAAATGAAAAGTGTCACCATGAAAAATGTCAAAAATAACAAATTTCAAGATGGCAAATGTCAAAGATGTCAAATGACAAATGTCACAATGCTAAATGTCAAAAATGACAAATTTCAAGATGGCAAATGTCAAAGATGTCAAATGACAAATGTCACAATGCTAAATGTCAAAAATGAAAAGTGTCAAAAATGACAAATTTCAAGATGGAAAATGTCAAAACTGACAAATGTCACAATGCTAAATGTCAAAAATGAAAAGTGTGATCATGAAAAATGTCAAAAATAACAAATTTCAAGATGGCAAATGTCAAAGATGTCAAATGACAAATGTCACAATGCTAAATGTCAAAAATGAAAAATTTCAAGATGGCAAATGTCAAAGATGTCAAATGACAAATGTCACAATGCTAAATGTCAAAAATGAAAAGTGTCACCATGAAAAATGTCAAAAATGACAAATTTCAAGATGGCAAATGTCAAAACTGACAAATGTCACAATGCTAAATGTCAAAAATGAAAAGTGTGATCATGAAAAATGTCAAAAATAACAAATTTCAAGATGGCAAATGTCAAAGATGTCAAATGACAAATGTCACAATGCTAAATGTCAAAAATGACAAATTTCAAGATGGCAAATGTCAAAGATGTCAAATGACAAATGTCACAATGCTAAATGTCAAAAATGAAAAGTGTCACCATGAACAATGTCAAAAATGACAAATTTCAAGATGGCAAATGTCAAAACTGTTAAATGTCACAATGCTAAATGTCAAAAATGATAAGTGTCACCATGAAAAATGTCAAAAATAACAAATTTCAAGATGGCAAATGTCAAAGATGTCAAATGACAAATGTCACAATGCTTAATGTCAAAAATGACAAATTTCAAGATGGCAAATGTCTAAGATGTCAAATGACAAATGTCACAATGCTAAATGTCAAAAATGAAAAGTGTCACCATGAAAAATGTCAAAAATGACAAATTTCAAGAATGCAAATGTCCAAGATGTCAAATGACAAATGTCACAATGCTAAATGTCAAAAATGAAAAGTGTCACCATGAAAAATGTCAAAAATGACAAATTTAAAGATAGCAAATATCAAAGATGTCAAATGACAAATGTCACAATGCTAAATGTCAAAAATGAAAAGTGTCAAAAATGACAAATTTCAAGATGGCAAATTTTTAAGATGTCAAATGACAAATGTCACAATGCTAAATGTCAAAAATGAAAAGTGTCACCGTGAAAAATGTCAAAAATGACTAATTTCAAGATGGCAAATGTCAAAGATGTCAAATGACAAATGTCACAATGCTAAATGTCAAAAATGAAAAGTGTCACCATGAAAAATGACAAAAATGACAAATTTCAAGATGGCAAAAGTCAAAGATGTCAAATGACAAATGTCACAATGCTAAATGTCAAAAATGAAAAGTGTCCCCATGAAAAATGTCAATAATGACAAATTTCAAGAAGGCAAATGTCAAAGATGTCAAATGACAAATGTCACAATGCTAAATGTCAAAAATGAAAAGTGTTACTATAAAAAATGTCAAAAATGACAAATTTCAAGATGGCAAATGTCAAAGATGTCAAATGACAAATGTCACAATGCTAAATGTCAAAAATGAAAAGTGTCACCATGAAAAATGTCAAAAATGACAAATTTCAAGATGGCAAATGTCAAAACTGACAAATGTCACAATGCTAAATGTCAAAAATGAAAAGTGTCACCATGAAAAATGTCAAAAATAACAAATTTCAAGATGGCAAATGTCAAAGATGTCAAATGACAAATGTCACAATGCTAAATGTCAAAAATGACAAATTTCAAGATGGCAAATGTCAAAGATGTCAAATGACAAATGTCACAATGCTAAATGTCAAAAATGAAAAATTTCAAGATGGCAAATGTCTAAGATATCAAATGACAAATGTCACAATGCTAAATGTCAAAAATGAAAAGTGTCAACATGAAAAATGTCAAAAATGACAAATTTCAAGATGGCAAATGTCCAAGATGTCAAATGACAAATGTCACAATGCTAAATGTCAAAAATGAAAAGTGTCACCATGAAAAATGTCAAAAATAACAAATTTAAAGATGGCAAATATCAAAGATGTCAAATGACAAATGTCACAATGCTAAATGTCAAAAATGAAAAGTGTCAAAAATGACAAATTTCAAGATGGCAAATGTCTAAGATGTCAAATGACAAATGTCACAATGCTAAATGTCAAAAATGAAAAGTGTCACCGTGAAAAATGTCAAAAATGTCAAATTTCAAGATGGCAAATGTCAAAGATGTCAAATGACAAATGTCACAATGCTAAATGTCAAAAATGAAAAGTGTCACCATGAAAAATGTCAAAAATGACAAATTTCAAGATGGCAAATGTCAAAGATGTCAAATTACAAATGTCACAATGCTAAATGTCAAAAATGAAAAGTGTCAAAAATGACAAATTTCAAGATGGCAAATGTCTAAGATGTCAAATGACAAATGTCACAATGCTAAATGTCAAAAATGAAAAGTGTCACCATGAAAAATGTCAAAAATGACAAATTTCAAGATGGCAAATGTCAAAGATGTCAAATGACAAATGTCACAATGCTAAATGTCAAAAATGAAAAGTGTCACCATGAAAAATGTCAAAAATAACAAATTTCAAGATGGCAAATGTCAAAGATGTCAAATGACAAATGTCACAATGCTAAATGTCAAAAATGAAAAGTGTCACCATGAAAAATGTCAAAAATGGCAAATTTCAAGATGGCAAATGTCAAAGATGTCAAATGACAAATGTCACAATGCTAAATGTCAAAAATGAAAAGTGTCACCATAAAAAATGTCAAAAATGACAAATTTCAAGATGGCAAATGTCAAAGATGTCAAATGACAAATGTCACAATGCTAAATGTCAAAAATGAAAAGTGTCCCCATGAAAAATGTCAATAATGACAAATTTCAAGATGGCAAATGTCAAAGATGTCAAATGACAATTGTCACAATGCTAAATGTCAAAAATGAAAAGTGTCACCATGAAAAATGTCAAAAATGACAAATTTCAAGATGGCAAATAACAAAGATGTCAAATGACAAATGTCACAATGCTAAATGTCAAAAATGAAAAGTGTCAAAAATGACAAATTTCAAGATGGCAAATGTCTAAGATGTCAAATGACAAATGTCACAATGCTAAATGTCAAAAATGAAAAGTGTCACCGTGAAAAATGTCAAAAATGACAAATTTCAAGATGGCAAATGTCAAAGATGTCAAATGACAAATGTCACAATGCTAAATGTCAAAAATGAAAAGTGTCACCATAAAAAATGTCAAAAATGACAAATTTCAAGATGGCAAATGTCAAAGATGTCAAATGACAAATGTCACAATGCTAAATGTCAAAAATGAAAAGTGTCCCCATGAAAAATGTCAATAATGACAAATTTCAAGATGGCAAATGTCAAAGATGTCAAATGACAAATGTCACAATGCTAAATGTCAAAAATGAAAAGTGTCACCATGAAAAATGTCAAAAATAACAAATTTCAAGATGGCAAATGACAAATGTCACAATGCTAAATGTCAAAAATGAAAAGTGTCACCATGAAAAATGTAAAAAATGACAAATTTCAAGATGGCAAATGTCAAAGATGTCAAATGACAAATGTCACAATGCTAAATGTCAAAAATAAAAAGTGTCACCATGAAAAATGTCAAAAATAACAAATTTCAAGATGGCAAATGTCAAAGATGTCAAATGACAAATGTCACAATGCTAAATGTCAAAAATGAAAAGTGTCACCATAAAAAATGTCAAAAATTACAAATTTCAAGATGGCAAATGTCAAAACTGACAAATGTCACAATGCTAAATGTCAAAAATGAAAAGTGTCACCATGAAAAATGTCAAAAATAACAAATTTCAAGATGGCAAATGTCAAAGATGTCAAATGACAAATGTCACAATGCTAAATGTCAAAAATGACAAATTTCAAGATGGCAAATGTCAAAGATGTCAAATGACAAATGTCACAATGCTAAATGTCAAAAATGAAAAGTGTCACCATGAAAAATGTCAAAAATGACAAATTTTAAGATGGCAAACGTCAAAGATGTCAAATGACAAATGTCATAATGCTAAATGTCACAAATGAAAAGTGTCACCATGAAAAATGTCAAAAATGACAAATTTCAAGATGGCAAATGTCAAAGATGTCAAATGACAAATGTCACAATGCTAAATGTCAAAAATGAAAAGTGTCACTATGAAAAATGTCAAAAATGACAAATTTCAAGATGGCAAATGTCAAAGATGTCAAACGATAAATGTCACAATGCTAAATGTCAAAAATGAAAAGTGTCCCCATGAAAAAGGTCAATAATGACAAATTTCAAGATGGCAAATGTCAAAGATGTCAAATGACAAATGTCACAATGCTAAATGTCAAAATGAAAAGTGTCACCATGAAAAATGTCAAAAATGACAAATTTCAAGATGGCAAATGTCAAAGATGTCGAATATGACAAATGTCACAATGCTAAATGTCAAAAATGAAAAGTGTCACCATGAAAAATGTCAAAAATGACAAATTTCAAGATGGAAAATGTCAAAGATGTCAAATGACAAATGTCACAATGCTAAATGTCAAAAATGAAAAGTGTCAAAAATGACAAATTTCAAGATGGCAAATGTCTAAGATGTCAAATGACAAATGTCACAATGCTAAATGTCAAAAATGAAAAGTGTCACCATGAAAAATGTCAAAAATGACAAATTTCAAGATGGCAAATGTCAAAGATGTCAAATGACAAATGTCACAATGCTAAATGTCAAAAATGAAAAGTGTCACCATGAAAAATGTCAAAAATGACAAATTTCAAGATGGCAAATGTCAAAGATGTCAAATGACAAATGTCACAATGCTAAATGTCAAAAATGAAAAGTGTCACCATAAAAATTGTCAAAAATGACAAATTTCAAGATGTCAAATGTCAAAACTGACAAATGTCACAATGCTAAATGTCAAAAATGATAAGTGTCACCATGAAAAATGTCAAAAATAACAAATTTCAAGATGGCAAATGTCCAAGATGTCAAATGACAAATGTCACAATGCTAAATGTCAAAAATAAAAAGTGTCACCATGAAAAATGTCAAAAATGACAAATTTCAAGATGGCAAATGTCAAAGATGTCAAATGTTAAATGTCACAATGCTAAATGTCAAAAATGAAAAGTGTCAAAAATGACAAATTTCAAGATGGAAAATGTCAAAGATGTCAAATGACAAATGTCACAATGCTAAATGTCAAAAATGAAAAGTGTCACCATGAAAAATGTCAAAAATGACAAATTTTAAGATGGCAAATGTCAAAACTGACAGATGTCACAATGCTAAATGTCAAAAATAAAAAGTGTCACCATGAAAAATGTCAAAAATAACAAATTTCAAGATGGCAAATGTCAAAGATATCAAATGACAAATGTCACAATGCTTAATGTCAAAAATGACAAATTTCAAGATGGCAAATGTCAAAGATGTCAAATGACAAATGTCACAATGCTAAATGTCAAAAATGAAAAGTGTCACCATGAACAATGTCAAAAATGACAAATTTCAAGATGGCAAATGTCAAAGATGTCAAATGACAAATGTCACAATGCTAAATGTCAAAAATGAAAAGTGTCACCATGAAAAATGTCAAAAATGACAAATTTCAAGATGGCAAATGTCAAAACTGACAAATGTCACAATGCTAAATGTCAAAAATGATAAGTGTCACCATGAAAAATGTCAAAAATGACAAATTTCAAGATGGCAAATGTCCAAGATGTCAAATGACAAATGTCACAATGCAAAATGTCAAATATGAAAAGTGTCACCATGAAAAATATCAAAAATGACAAATTTCAAGATGGCAAATGTCAAAGATGTCAAATGACAAATGTCACAATGCTAAATGTCACAAATGAAAAGTGTCAAAAATGACAAATTTCAAGATGGCAAATGTCTAAGATGTCAAATGACAAATGTCACAATGCTAAATGTCAAAAATGAAAAGTGTCACCATGAAAAATGTCAAAAATGACAAATTTCAAGATGGCAAATGTCAAAACTGACAAATGTCACAATGCTAAATGTCAAAAATGAAAAGTGTGACCATGAAAAATGTCAAAAATAACAAATTTCAAGATGGCAAATGTCAAAGATGTCAAATGACAAATGTCACAATGCTAAATGTCAAAAATGACAAATTTCAAGATGGCAAATGTCAAAGATGTCAAATGACAAATGTCACAATGCTAAATGTCAAAAATGAAAAGTGTCACCATGAAAAATGTCAAAAATGACAAATTTCAAGATGGCAAATGTCAAAGATGTCAAATGACAAATGTCACAATGCTAAATGTCAAAAATGAAAAGTGTCACCATGAACAATGTCAAAAATGACAAATTTCAAGATGGCAAATGTCAAAACTGTTAAATGTCACAATGCTAAATGTCAAAAATGATAAGTGTCACCATGAAAAATGTCAAAAATAACAAATTTCAAGATGGCAAATGTCAAAGATGTCAAATGACAAATGTCACAATGCTAAATGTCAAAAATGACAAATTTCAAGATGGCAAATGTCTAAGATGTCAAATGACAAATGTCACAATGCTAAATGTCAAAAATGAAAAGTGTCACCATGAAAAATGTCAAAAATGACAAATTTCAAGATGGCAAATGTCCAAGATGTCAAATGACAAATGTCACAATGCTAAATGTCAAAAATGACAAATTTCAAGATGGCAAATGTCAAAGATGTCAAATGACAAATGTCACAATGCTAAATGTCAAAAATGAAAAATTTCAAGATGGCAAATGTCTAAGATATCAAATGACAAATGTCACAATGCTAAATGTCAAAAATGAAAAGTGTCAACATGAAAAATGTCAAAAATGACAAATTTCAAGATGGCAAATGTCCAAGATGTCAAATGACAAATGTCACAATGCTAAATGTCAAAAATGAAAAGTGTCACCATGAAAAATGTCAAAAATAACAAATTTAAAGATGGCAAATATCAAAGATGTCAAATGACAAATGTCACAATGCTAAATGTCAAAAATGAAAAGTGTCAAAAATGACAAATTTCAAGATGGCAAATGTCTAAGATGTCAAATGACAAATGTCACAATGCTAAATGTCAAAAATGAAAAGTGTCACCGTGAAAAATGTCAAAAATGTCAAATTTCAAGATGGCAAATGTCAAAGATGTCAAATGACAAATGTCACAATGCTAAATGTCAAAAATGAAAAGTGTCACCATGAAAAATGTCAAAAATGACAAATTTCAAGATGGCAAATGTCAAAGATGTCAAATTACAAATGTCACAATGCTAAATGTCAAAAATGAAAAGTGTCAAAAATGACAAATTTCAAGATGGCAAATGTCTAAGATGTCAAATGACAAATGTCACAATGCTAAATGTCAAAAATGAAAAGTGTCACCATGAAAAATGTCAAAAATGACAAATTTCAAGATGGCAAATGTCAAAGATGTCAAATGACAAATGTCACAATGCTAAATGTCAAAAATGAAAAGTGTCACCATGAAAAATGTCAAAAATAACAAATTTCAAGATGGCAAATGTCAAAGATGTCAAATGACAAATGTCACAATGCTAAATGTCAAAAATGAAAAGTGTCACCATGAAAAATGTCAAAAATGGCAAATTTCAAGATGGCAAATGTCAAAGATGTCAAATGACAAATGTCACAATGCTAAATGTCAAAAATGAAAAGTGTCACCATGCAAAATGTCAAAAATGACAAATTTCAAGATGGCAAATGTCAAAGATGTCAAATGACAAATGTCACAATGCTAAATGTCAAAAATGAAAAGTGTCCCCATGAAAAATGTCAATAATGACAAATTTCAAGATGGCAAATGTCAAAGATGTCAAATGACAATTGTCACAATGCTAAATGTCAAAAATGAAAAGTGTCACCATGAAAAATGTCAAAAATGACAAATTTCAAGATGGCAAATAACAAAGATGTCAAATGACAAATGTCACAATGCTAAATGTCAAAAATGAAAAGTGTCAAAAATGACAAATTTCAAGATGGCAAATGTCTAAGATGTCAAATGACAAATGTCACAATGCTAAATGTCAAAAATGAAAAGTGTCACCGTGAAAAATGTCAAAAATGACAAATTTCAAGATGGCAAATGTCAAAGATGTCAAATGACAAATGTCACAATGCTAAATGTCAAAAATGAAAAGTGTCACCATAAAAAATGTCAAAAATGACAAATTTCAAGATGGCAAATGTCAAAGATGTCAAATGACAAATGTCACAATGCTAAATGTCAAAAATGAAAAGTGTCCCCATGAAAAATGTCAATAATGACAAATTTCAAGATGGCAAATGTCAAAGATGTCAAATGACAAATGTCACAATGCTAAATGTCAAAAATGAAAAGTGTCACCATGAAAAATGTCAAAAATAACAAATTTCAAGATGGCAAATGACAAATGTCACAATGCTAAATGTCAAAAATGAAAAGTGTCACCATGAAAAATGTAAAAAATGACAAATTTCAAGATGGCAAATGTCAAAGATGTCAAATGACAAATGTCACAATGCTAAATGTCAAAAATAAAAAGTGTCACCATGAAAAATGTCAAAAATAACAAATTTCAAGATGGCAAATGTCAAAGATGTCAAATGACAAATGTCACAATGCTAAATGTCAAAAATGAAAAGTGTCACCATAAAAAATGTCAAAAATTACAAATTTCAAGATGGCAAATGTCAAAACTGACAAATGTCACAATGCTAAATGTCAAAAATGAAAAGTGTCACCATGAAAAATGTCAAAAATAACAAATTTCAAGATGGCAAATGTCAAAGATGTCAAATGACAAATGTCACAATGCTAAATGTCAAAAATGACAAATTTCAAGATGGCAAATGTCAAAGATGTCAAATGACAAATGTCACAATGCTAAATGTCAAAAATGAAAAGTGTCACCATGAAAAATGTCAAAAATGACAAATTTTAAGATGGCAAACGTCAAAGATGTCAAATGACAAATGTCATAATGCTAAATGTCACAAATGAAAAGTGTCACCATGAAAAATGTCAAAAATGACAAATTTCAAGATGGCAAATGTCAAAGATGTCAAATGACAAATGTCACAATGCTAAATGTCAAAAATGAAAAGTGTCACTATGAAAAATGTCAAAAATGACAAATTTCAAGATGGCAAATGTCAAAGATGTCAAACGATAAATGTCACAATGCTAAATGTCAAAAATGAAAAGTGTCCCCATGAAAAAGGTCAATAATGACAAATTTCAAGATGGCAAATGTCAAAGATGTCAAATGACAAATGTCACAATGCTAAATGTCAAAATGAAAAGTGTCACCATGAAAAATGTCAAAAATGACAAATTTCAAGATGGCAAATGTCAAAGATGTCGAATATGACAAATGTCACAATGCTAAATGTCAAAAATGAAAAGTGTCACCATGAAAAATGTCAAAAATGACAAATTTCAAGATGGAAAATGTCAAAGATGTCAAATGACAAATGTCACAATGCTAAATGTCAAAAATGAAAAGTGTCAAAAATGACAAATTTCAAGATGGCAAATGTCTAAGATGTCAAATGACAAATGTCACAATGCTAAATGTCAAAAATGAAAAGTGTCACCATGAAAAATGTCAAAAATGACAAATTTCAAGATGGCAAATGTCAAAGATGTCAAATGACAAATGTCACAATGCTAAATGTCAAAAATGAAAAGTGTCACCATGAAAAATGTCAAAAATGACAAATTTCAAGATGGCAAATGTCAAAGATGTCAAATGACAAATGTCACAATGCTAAATGTCAAAAATGAAAAGTGTCACCATAAAAATTGTCAAAAATGACAAATTTCAAGATGGCAAATGTCAAAACTGACAAATGTCACAATGCTAAATGTCAAAAATGATAAGTGTCACCATGAAAAATGTCAAAAATAACAAATTTCAAGATGGCAAATGTCCAAGATGTCAAATGACAAATGTCACAATGTTAAATGTCAAAAATAAAAAGTGTCACCATGAAAAATGTCAAAAATGACAAATTTCAAGATGGCAAATGTCAAAGATGTCAAATGTTAAATGTCACAATGCTAAATGTCAAAAATGAAAAGTGTCAAAAATGACAAATTTCAAGATGGAAAATGTCAAAGATGTCAAATGACAAATGTCACAATGCTAAATGTCAAAAATGAAAAGTGTCACCATGAAAAATGTCAAAAATGACAAATTTTAAGATGGCAAATGTCAAAACTGACAGATGTCACAATGCTAAATGTCAAAAATAAAAAGTGTCACCATGAAAAATGTCAAAAATAACAAATTTCAAGATGGCAAATGTCAAAGATATCAAATGACAAATGTCACAATGCTTAATGTCAAAAATGACAAATTTCAAGATGGCAAATGTCAAAGATGTCAAATGACAAATGTCACAATGCTAAATGTCAAAAATGAAAAGTGTCACCATGAACAATGTCAAAAATGACAAATTTCAAGATGGCAAATGTCAAAGATGTCAAATGACAAATGTCACAATGCTAAATGTCAAAAATGAAAAGTGTCACCATGAAAAATGTCAAAAATGACAAATTTCAAGATGGCAAATGTCAAAACTGACAAATGTCACAATGCTAAATGTCAAAAATGATAAGTGTCACCATGAAAAATGTCAAAAATGACAAATTTCAAGATGGCAAATGTCCAAGATGTCAAATGACAAATGTCACAATGCAAAATGTCAAATATGAAAAGTGTCACTATGAAAAATATCAAAAATGACAAATTTCAAGATGGCAAATGTCAAAGATGTCAAATGACAAATGTCACAATGCTAAATGTCACAAATGAAAAGTGTCAAAAATGACAAATTTCAAGATGGCAAATGTCTAAGATGTCAAATGACAAATGTCACAATGCTAAATGTCAAAAATGAAAAGTGTCACCATGAAAAATGTCAAAAATGACAAATTTCAAGATGGCAAATGTCAAAACTGACAAATGTCACAATGCTAAATGTCAAAAATGAAAAGTGTGACCATGAAAAATGTCAAAAATAACAAATTTCAAGATGGCAAATGTCAAAGATGTCAAATGACAAATGTCACAATGCTAAATGTCAAAAATGACAAATTTCAAGATGGCAAATGTCAAAGATGTCAAATGACAAATGTCACAATGCTAAATGTCAAAAATGAAAAGTGTCACCATGAAAAATGTCAAAAATGACAAATTTCAAGATGGCAAATGTCAAAGATGTCAAATGACAAATGTCACAATGCTAAATGTCAAAAATGAAAAGTGTCACCATGAACAATGTCAAAAATGACAAATTTCAAGATGGCAAATGTCAAAACTGTTAAATGTCACAATGCTAAATGTCAAAAATGATAAGTGTCACCATGAAAAATGTCAAAAATAACAAATTTCAAGATGGCAAATGTCAAAGATGTCAAATGACAAATGTCACAATGCTAAATGTCAAAAATGACAAATTTCAAGATGGCAAATGTCTAAGATGTCAAATGACAAATGTCACAATGCTAAATGTCAAAAATGAAAAGTGTCACCATGAAAAATGTCAAAAATGACAAATTTCAAGATGGCAAATGTCCAAGATGTCAAATGACAAATGTCACAATGCTAAATGTGAAAAATGAAAAGTGTCACCATGAAAAATGTCAAAAATGACAAATTTAAAGATGGCAAATATCAAAGATGTCAAATGACAAATGTCACAATGCTATATGTCAAAAATGAATAGTGTCAAAAATGACAAATTTCAAGATGGCAAATGTCTAAGATGTCAAATGACAAATGTCACAATGCTAAATGTCAAAAATGAAAAGTGTCACCGTGAAAAATGTCAAAAATGACAAATTTCAAGATGGTAAATGTCAAAGATGTCAAATGACAAATGTCACAATGCTAGATGTCAAAAATGAAAAGTGTCACCATGAAAAATGTCAAAAATGACAAATTTCAAGATATCAAATGTCAAAGATGTCAAATGACAAATGTCACAATGCTAAATGTCAAAAATGAAAAGTGTCCCCATGAAAAATGTCAATAATGACAAATTTCAAGATGGCAAATGTCAAAGATGTCAAATGACAAATGTCACAATGCTAAATGTCAAAAATAAAAAGTGTCACCATGAAAAATGTCAAAAATGACAAATTTCAAGATGGCAAATGTCAAAGATGTCAAATGACAAATGTCACAATGCTAAATGTCAAAAATGAAAAGTGTCACCATGAAAAATGTCAAAAATGACAAATTTCAAGATGGCAAATGTCAAAACTGACAAATGTCACAATGCTAAATGTCAAAAATGAAAAGTGTCACCATGAAAAATGTCAAAAATAACAAATTTCAAGATGGCAAATGTCAAAGATGTCAAATGACAAATGTCACAATGCTAAATGTCAAAAATGACAAATTTCAAGATGGCAAATGTCAAAGATGTCAAATGACAAATGTCACAATGCTAAATGTCAAAAATGAAAAGTGTCACCATGAAAAATGTCAAAAATGACAAATTTCAAGATGGCAAATGTCAAAACTGACAAATGTCACAATGCTAAATGTCAAAAATGATAAGTGTCACCATGAAAAATGTCAAAAATAACAAATTTCAAAATGGCAAATGTCAAAGATGTCAAATGACAAATGTCACAATGCTAAATGTCAAAAATGACAAATTTCAAGATGGCAAATGTCTAAGATATCAAATGATAAATGTCACAATGCTAAATGTCAAAAATGAAAAGTGTCAACATGAAAAATGTCAAAAATGACAAATTTCAAGATGGCAAATGTCCAAGATGTCAAATGACAAATGTCACAATGCTAAATGTCAAAAATGAAAAGTGTCACCATGAAAAATGTCAAAAATGACAAATTTAAAGATGGCAAATATCAAAGATGTCAAATGACAAATGTCACAATGCTAAATGTCAAAAATGAAAAGTGTCAAAAATGACAAATTTCAAGATGGCAAATGTCTAAGATGTCAAATGACAAATGTCACAATGCTAAATGTCAAAAATGAAAAGTGTCACCGTTAAAAATGTCAAAAATGACAAATTTCCAGATGGCAAATGTCAAAGATGTCAAATGACAAATGTCACAATGCTAAATGTCAAAAATGAAAAGTGTCACCATGAAAAATGTCAAAAATGACAAATTTCAAGATGGCAAATGTCAAAGATGTCAAATGACAAATGTCACAATGCTAAATGTCAAAAATGAAAAGTGTCCCCATGAAAAATGTCAATAATCACAAATTTCAAGATGGCAAATGTCAAAGATGTCAAATAACAAATGTCACAATGCTAAATATCAAAAATTAAAAGTGTCACCATGAAAAATGTCAAAAATGACAAATTTCAAGATGGCAAATGTCAAAGATGTCAAATGACAAATGTCACAATGCTAAATGTCAAAAATGAAAAGTGTCACCATGAAAAATGTCAAAAATGACAAATTTCAAGATGGCAAATATCAAAACTGACAAACGTCACAATGCTAAATGTCAAAAATGAAAAGTGTCACCATGAAAAATGTCAAAAATAACAAATTTCAAGATGGCAAATGTCAAAGATGTCAAATGACAAATGTCACAATGCTAAATGTCAAAAATGACAAATTTCAAGATGGCAAATGTCAAAGATGTCAAATGACAAATGTCACAATGCTAAATGTCAAAAATGAAAAGTGTCACCATGAAAAATGTCAAAAATGACAAATTTCAAGATGGCAAATGTCAAAGATGTCAAATGACAAATGTCACAATGCTAAATGTCAAAAATGAAAAGTGTCACCATGAAAAATGTCAAAAATGACAAATTTCAAGATGGCAAATGTCAAAGATGTCAAATGACAAATGTCACAATGCTAAATGTCAAAAATAAAAAGTGTCACCATTAAAAAAGTCAAAAATGGCAAATTTCAAGATGGCAAATATCAAAGATGTCAAATGACAAATGTCACAATGCTAAACGTCAAAAATGACAAATTTTAAGATGGCAAATGTCAAAGAGGTCAAATGACAAATGTCACAATGCTAAATGTCAAAAATGAAAAGTGTCACCATGAAAAATGTCAAAAATGACAAATTTCAAGATGGCAAATGTCAAAGATGTCAAATGACAAATGTCACAATGCTAAATGTCAAAAATGAAAAGTGTCACCATGAAACATGTCAAAAATGACAAATTTCAAGATGGCAAATGTCAAAGATGTCAAATGACAAATGTCACAATGCTAAATGTCAAAGATGTCAAATGACAAATGTCACAATGCTAAATGTCAAAAATGAAAAGTGTCACCATGAAAAATGTCAAAAATGACAAATTTCAAGATAACAAATGTCAAAGATGTCAAATGACAAATGTCACAATGCTAAATGTCAAAAATCAAAAGTGTCATCATGAAAAATGTCAAAAATGGCAAATTTCAAGATGGCAAATGTCAAAGATGTCAAATAACAAATGTCACAATGCTAAATGTCAAAAATGAAAAGTGTCACCATGAAAAATGTCAAAAATGACAAATTTCAAGATGGCAAATGTCAAAACTGACAAATGTCACAATGCTAAATGTCAAAAATGATAAGTGTCACCATGAAAAATGTCAAAAATGACAAATTTCAAGATGGCAAATGTCCAAGATGTCAAATGACAAATGTCACAATGCTAAATGTCAAAAATGAAAAGTGTCACCATGAAAAATGTCAAAAATGACAAATTTCAAGATGGCAAATAACAAAGATGTCAAATGACAAATGTCACAATGCTAAATGTCAAAAATGAAAAGTGTCAAAAATGACAAATTTCAAGATGGCAAATGTCTAAGATGTCAAATGACAAATGTCACAATGCTAAATGTCAAAAATGAAAAGTGTCACCGTGAAAAATGTCAAAAATGACAAATTTCAAGATGGCAAATGTCAAAGATGTCAAATGATAAATGTCACAATGCTAAATGTCAAAAATGAAAAGTGTCACCATGAAAAATGTCAAAAATGACAAATTTCAAGATGGCAAATGTCAAAGATGTCAAATGACAAATGTCACAATGCTAAATGTCAAAAATGAAAAGTGTCCCCATGAAAAATGTCAATAATGACAAATTTCAAGATGGCAAATGTCAAAGATGTCAAATGACAAATGTCACAATGCTAAATGTCAAAAATGAAAAGTGTCACCGTAAAAAATGTCAAAAATGACAAATTTCAAGATGGCAAATGTCAAAGATGTCAAATGACAAATGTCACAATGCTAAATGTCAAAAATGAAAAGTGTCACCATAAAAAATGTCAAAAATGACAAATTTCAAGATGGCAAATGTCAAAGATGTCAAATGACAAATGTCACAATGCTAAATGTCAAAAATGAAAAGTGTCCCCATGAAAAATGTCAAAAATAACAAATTTTAAGATGGCAAATGACAAATGTCACAATGCTAAATGTCAAAAATGAAAAGTGTCACCATGAAAAATGTCAAAAATGACAAATTTCAAGATGGCAAATGTCAAAGATGTCAAATGACAAATGTCACAATGCTAAATGTCAAGAATAAAAAGTGTCACCATGAAAAATGTCAAAAATAACAAATTTCAAGATGGCAAATGTCAAAGATGTCAAATGACAAATGTCACAATGCTAAATGTCAAAAATGAAAAGTGTCACCATAAAAAATGTCAAAAATGACAAATTTCAAGATGGCAAATGTCAAAACTGACAAATGTCACAATGCTAAATGTCAAAAATGAAAAGTGTCACCATGAAAAATGTCAAAAATAACAAATTTCAAGATGGCAAATGTCAAAGATGTCAAATGACAAATGTCACAATGCTAAATGTCAAAAATTACAAATTTCAAGATGGCAAATGTCAAAGATATCAAATGACAAATGTTACAATGCTAAATGTCAAAAATGAAAAGTGTCACCATGAAAAATGTCAAAAATGACAAATTTTAAGATGGCAAACGTCAAAGATGTCAAATGACAAATGTCATAATGCTAAATGTCAAAAATGAAAAGTGTCACCATGAAAAATGTCAAAAATGACAAATTTCAAGATGGCAAATGTCAAAGATGTCAAATGACAAATGTCACAATGCAAAATGTCAAAAATGAAAAGTGTCACCATGAAAAATGTCAAAAATGACAAATTTCAAGATGGCAAATGTCAAAACTGACAAATGTCACAATGATAAATGTCAAAAATGAAAAGTGTCACCATGAAAAATGTCAAAAATAACAAATTTCAAGATGGCAAATGTCAAAGATGTCAAATGACAAATGTCACAATGCTAAATGTCAAAAATGACAAATTTCAAGATGGCAAATGTCAAAGATGTCAAATGACAAATGTCACAATGCTAAATGTCAAAAATGAAAAGTGTCACCATGAAAAATGTCAAAAATGACAAATTTTAAGATGGCAAACGTCAAAGATGTCAAATGACAAATGTCATAATGCTAAATGTCAAAAATGACAAATTTCAAGATGGCAAATGTCAAATGACAAATGTCACAATGCTAAATGTCAAAAATGAAAAGTGTCACCAAAAAAAAATGTCAAAAATGACAAATTTCAAGATGGCAAATGTCAAAACTGACAAATGTCACAATGCTAAATGTCAAAAATGATAAGTGTCACCATGAAAAATGTCAAAAATGACAAATTTCAAGATGGCAAATGTGAAAGATGTCAAATGACAAATGTCACAATGCTAAATGTCAAAAATGACAAATTTCAAGATGGCAAATGTCAAAGATGTCAAATGACAAATGTCACAATGCTAAATGTCAAAAATGAAAAGTGTCACCAAAAAAAATGTCAAAAATGACAAATTTCAAGATGGCAAATGTCAAAACTGACAAATGTCACAATGCTAAATGTCAAAAATGATAAGTGTCACCATGAAAAATGTCAAAAATAACAAATTTCAAGATGGCAAATGTCAAAGATGTCAAATGACAAATGTCACAATGCTAAATGTCAAAAATGACAAATTTCAAGATGGCAAATGTCTAAGATATCAAATGATAAATGTCACAATGCTAAATGTCAAAAATGAAAAGTGTCAACATGAAAAATGTCAAAAATGACAAATTTCAAGATGGCAAATGTCCAAGATGTCAAATGACAAATGTCACAATGCTAAATGTCAAAAATGAAAAGTGTCACCATGAAAAATGTCAAAAATGACAAATTTAAAGATGGCAAATATCAAAGATGTCAAATGACAAATGTCACAATGCTAAATGTCAAAAATGAAAAGTGTCAAAAATGACAAATTTCAAGATGGCAAATGTCTAAGATGTCAAATGACAAATGTCACAATGCTAAATGTCAAAAATGAAAAGTGTCACCGTTAAAAATGTCAAAAATGACAAATTTCCAGATGGCAAATGTCAAAGATGTCAAATGACAAATGTCACAATGCTAAATGTCAAAAATGAAAAGTGTCACCATGAAAAATGTCAAAAATGACAAATTTCAAGATGGCAAATGTCAAAGATGTCAAATGACAAATGTCACAATGCTAAATGTCAAAAATAAAAAGTGTCCCCATGAAAAATGTCAATAATGACAAATTTCAAGATGGCAAATGTCAAAGATGTCAAATAACAAATGTCACAATGCTAAATGTCAAAAATGAAAAGTGTCACCATGAAAAATGTCAAAAATGACAAATTTCAAGATGGCAAATGTCAAAGATGTCAAATGACAAATGTCACAATGCTAAATGTCAAAAATGAAAAGTGTCACCATGAAAAATGTCAAAAATGACAAATTTCAAGATGGCAAATGTCAAAACTGACAAACGTCACAATGCTAAATGTCAAAAATAAAAAGTGTCACCATGAAAAATGTCAAAAATAACAAATTTCAAGATGGCAAATGTCAAAGATGTCAAATGACAAATGTCACAATGCTAAATGTCAAAAATGACAAATTTTAAGATGGCAAATGTCAAAGATGTCAAATGACAAATGTCACAATGCTAAATGTCAAAAATGAAAAGTGTCACCATGAAAAATGTCAAAAATGACAAATTTCAAGATGGCAAATGTCAAAGATGTCAAATGACAAATGTCACAATGCTAAATGTCAAAAATGAAAAGTGTCACCATGAAAAATGTCAAAAATGACAAATTTCAAAATGGCAAATGTCAAAGATGTCAAATGACAAATGTCACAATGCTAAATGTCAAAAATAAAAAGTGTCACCATTAAAAAAGTCAAAAATGACAAATTTCAAGATGGCAAATATCAAAGATGTCAAATGCCAAATGTCACAATGCTAAACGTCAAAAATGACAAATTTTAAGATGGCAAATGTCAAAGAGGTCAAATGACAAATGTCACAATGCTAAATGTCAAAAATGAAAAGTGTCACCATGAAAAATGTCAAAAATGACAAATTTCAAGATGGCAAATGTCAAAACTGACAAATGTCACAATGCTAAATGTCAAAAATGATAAGTGTCACCATGAAAAATGTCAAAAATGACAAATTTCAAGATGGCAAATGTCCAAGATGTCAAATGACAAATGTCACAATGCTAAATGTCAAAAATGAAAAGTGTCACCATGAAAAATGTCAAAAATGACAAATTTCAAGATGGCAAATAACAAAGATGTCAAATGACAAATGTCACAATGCTAAATGTCAAAAATGAAAAGTGTCAAAAATGACAAATTTCAAGATGGCAAATGTCTAAGATGTCAAATGACAAATGTCACAATGCTGAATGTCAAAAATGAAAAGTGTCACCGTGAAAAATGTCAAAAATGACAAATTTCAAGATGGCAAATGTCAAAGATGTCAAATGATAAATGTCACAATGCTAAATGTCAAAAATGAAAAGTGTCACCATGAAAAATGTCAAAAATGACAAATTTCAAGATGGCAAATGTCAAAGATGTCAAATGACAAATGTCACAATGCTAAATGTCAAAAATGAAAAGTGTCCCCATGAAAAATGTCAATAATGACAAATTTCAAGATGGCAAATGTCAAAGATGTCAAATGACAAATGTCACAATGCTAAATGTCAAAAATGAAAAGTGTCACCGTGAAAAATGTCAAAAATGACAAATTTCAAGATGGCAAATGTCAAAGATGTCAAATGACAAATGTCACAATGCTAAATGTCAAAAATGAAAAGTGTCACCATGAAAAATGTCAAAAATGACAAATTTCAAGATGGCAAATGTCAAAGATGTCAAATGACAAATGTCACAATGCTAAATGTCAAAAATGAAAAGTGTCCCCATGAAAAATGTCAAAAATAACAAATTTCAAGATGGCAAATGACAAATGTCACAATGCTAAATGTCAAAAATGAAAAGTGTCACCATGAAAAATGTCAAAAATGACAAATTTCAAGATGGCAAATGTCAAAGATGTCAAATGACAAATGTCACAATGCTAAATGTCAAAAATAAAAAGTGTCACCATGAAAAATGTCAAAAATAACAAATTTCAAGATGGCAAATGTCAAAGATGTCAAATGACAAATGTCACAATGCTTAATGTCAAAAATGAAAAGTGTCACCATAAAAAATGTCAAAAATGACAAATTTCAAGATGGCAAATGTCAAAACTGACAAATGTCACAATGCTAAATGTCAAAAATGAAAAGTGTCACCATGAAAAATGTCAAAAATAACAAATTTCAAGATGGCAATTGTCAAAGATGTCAAATGACAAATGTCACAATGCTAAATGTCAAAAATGACAAATTTCAAGATGGCAAATGTCAAAGATATCAAATGACAAATGTCACAATGCTAAATGTCAAAAATGAAAAGTGTCACCATGAAAAATGTCAAAAATGACAAATTTTAAGATGGCAAACGTCAAAGATGTCAAATGACAAATGTCATAATGCTAAATGTCAAAAATGAAAAGTGTCACCATGAAAAATGTCAAAAATGACAAATTTCAAGATGGCAAATGTCAAAGATGTCAAATGACAAATGTCACAATGCAAAATGTCAAAAATGAAAAGTGTCACCATGAAAAATGTCAAAAATGACAAATTTCAAGATGGCAAATGTCAAAACTGACAAATGTCACAATGATAAATGTCAAAAATGAAAAGTGTCACCATGAAAAATGTCAAAAATAACAAATTTCAAGATGGCAAATGTCAAAGATGTCAAATGACAAATGTCACAATGCTAAATGTCAAAAATGACAAATTTCAAGATGGCAAATGTCAAAGATGTCAAATGACAAATGTCACAATGCTAAATGTCAAGAATAAAAAGTGTCACCATGAAAAATGTCAAAAATAACAAATTTCAAGATGGCAAATGTCAAAGATGTCAAATGACAAATGTCACAATGCTAAATGTCAAAAATGAAAAGTGTCACCATAAAAAATGTCAAAAATGACAAATTTCAAGATGGCAAATGTCAAAACTGACAAATGTCACAATGCTAAATGTCAAAAATGAAAAGTGTCACCATGAAAAATGTCAAAAATAACAAATTTCAAGATGGCAAATGTCAAAGATGTCAAATGACAAATGTCACAATGCTAAATGTCAAAAATTACAAATTTCAAGATGGCAAATGTCAAAGATATCAAATGACAAATGTTACAATGCTAAATGTCAAAAATGAAAAGTGTCACCATGAAAAATGTCAAAAATGACAAATTTTAAGATGGCAAACGTCAAAGATGTCAAATGACAAATGTCATAATGCTAAATGTCAAAAATGAAAAGTGTCACCATGAAAAATGTCAAAAATGACAAATTTCAAGATGGCAAATGTCAAAGATGTCAAATGACAAATGTCACAATGCAAAATGTCAAAAATGAAAAGTGTCACCATGAAAAATGTCAAAAATGACAAATTTCAAGATGGCAAATGTCAAAACTGACAAATGTCACAATGATAAATGTCAAAAATGAAAAGTGTCACCATGAAAAATGTCAAAAATAACAAATTTCAAGATGGCAAATGTCAAAGATGTCAAATGACAAATGTCACAATGCTAAATGTCAAAAATGACAAATTTCAAGATGGCAAATGTCAAAGATGTCAAATGACAAATGTCACAATGCTAAATGTCAAAAATGAAAAGTGTCACCATGAAAAATGTCAAAAATGACAAATTTTAAGATGGCAAACGTCAAAGATGTCAAATGACAAATGTCATAATGCTAAATGTCAAAAATGACAAATTTCAAGATGGCAAATGTCAAAGATGTCAAATGACAAATGTCACAATGCTAAATGTCAAAAATGAAAAGTGTCACCAAAAAAAAATGTCAAAAATGACAAATTTCAAGATGGCAAATGTCAAAACTGACAAATGTCACAATGCTAAATGTCAAAAATGATAAGTGTCACCATGAAAAATGTCAAAAATGACAAATTTCAAGATGGCAAATGTGAAAGATGTCAAATGACAAATGTCACAATGCTAAATGTCAAAAATGACAAATTTCAAGATGGCAAATGTCAAAGATGTCAAATGACAAATGTCACAATGCTAAATGTCAAAAATGAAAAGTGTCACCAAAAAAAAATGTCAAAAATGACAAATTTCAAGATGGCAAATGTCAAAACTGACAAATGTCACAATGCTAAATGTCAAAAATGATAAGTGTCACCATGAAAAATGTCAAAAATAACAAATTTCAAGATGGCAAATGTCAAAGATGTCAAATGACAAATGTCACAATGCTAAATGTCAAAAATGACAAATTTCAAGATGGCAAATGTCTAAGATATCAAATGATAAATGTCACAATGCTAAATGTCAAAAATGAAAAGTGTCAACATGAAAAATGTCAAAAATGACAAATTTCAAGATGGCAAATGTCCAAGATGTCAAATGACAAATGTCACAATGCTAAATGTCAAAAATGAAAAGTGTCACCATGAAAAATGTCAAAAATGACAAATTTAAAGATGGCAAATATCAAAGATGTCAAATGACAAATGTCACAATGCTAAATGTCAAAAATGAAAAGTGTCAAAAATGACAAATTTCAAGATGGCAAATGTCTAAGATGTCAAATGACAAATGTCACAATGCTAAATGTCAAAAATGAAAAGTGTCACCATGAAAAATGTCAAAAATGACAAATTTCAAGATGGCAAATGTCAAAGATGTCAAATGACAAATGTCACAATGCTAAATGTCAAAAATGAAAAGTGTCCCCATGAAAAATGTCAAAAATAACAAATTTTAAGATGGCAAATGACAAATGTCACAATGCTAAATGTCAAAAATGAAAAGTGTCACCATGAAAAATGTCAAAAATGACAAATTTCAAGATGGCAAATGTCAAAGATGTCAAATGACAAATGTCACAATGCTAAATGTCAAGAATAAAAAGTGTCACCATGAAAAATGTCAAAAATAACAAATTTCAAGATGGCAAATGTCAAAGATGTCAAATGACAAATGTCACAATGCTAAATGTCAAAAATGAAAAGTGTCACCATAAAAAATGTCAAAAATGACAAATTTCAAGATGGCAAATGTCAAAACTGAC
This sequence comes from Altica lythri, assembly GCA_964028335.1. NCBI lineage: Eukaryota > Metazoa > Arthropoda > Insecta > Coleoptera > Chrysomelidae > Altica > Altica lythri. The sequence continues at coordinate 5,789,027 of OZ034800.1, read as the reverse complement.
AAATGTCACAATGCTAAATGTCAAAAATGAAAAGTGTCACCATGAAAAATGTCAAAAATAACAAATTTCAAGATGGCAAATGTCAAAGATGTCAAATGACAAATGTCACAATGCTAAATGTCAAAAATTACAAATTTCAAGATGGCAAATGTCAAAGATATCAAATGACAAATGTTACAATGCTAAATGTCAAAAATGAAAAGTGTCACCATGAAAAATGTCAAAAATGACAAATTTTAAGATGGCAAACGTCAAAGATGTCAAATGACAAATGTCATAATGCTAAATGTCAAAAATGAAAAGTGTCACCATGAAAAATGTCAAAAATGACAAATTTCAAGATGGCAAATGTCAAAGATGTCAAATGACAAATGTCACAATGCAAAATGTCAAAAATGAAAAGTGTCACCATGAAAAATGTCAAAAATGACAAATTTCAAGATGGCAAATGTCAAAACTGACAAATGTCACAATGATAAATGTCAAAAATGAAAAGTGTCACCATGAAAAATGTCAAAAATAACAAATTTCAAGATGGCAAATGTCAAAGATGTCAAATGACAAATGTCACAATGCTAAATGTCAAAAATGACAAATTTCAAGATGGCAAATGTCAAAGATGTCAAATGACAAATGTCACAATGCTAAATGTCAAAAATGAAAAGTGTCACCATGAAAAATGTCAAAAATGACAAATTTTAAGATGGCAAACGTCAAAGATGTCAAATGACAAATGTCATAATGCTTAATGTCAAAAATGACAAATTTCAATATGGCAAATGTCAAAGATGTCAAATGACAAATGTCACAATGCTAAATGTCAAAAATGAAAAGTGTCACCAAAAAAAAATGTCAAAAATGACAAATTTCAAGATGGCAAATGTCAAAACTGACAAATGTCACAATGCTAAATGTCAAAAATGATAAGTGTCACCATGAAAAATGTCAAAAATAACAAATTTCAAGATGGCAAATGTCAAAGATGTCAAATGACAAATGTCACAATGCTAAATGTCAAAAATGACAAATTTCAAGATGGCAAATGTCTAAGATATCAAATGATAAATGTCACAATGCTAAATGTCAAAAATGAAAAGTGTCAACATGAAAAATGTCAAAAATGACAAATTTCAAGATGGCAAATGTCCAAGATGTCAAATGACAAATGTCACAATGCTAAATGTCAAAAATGAAAAGTGTCACCATGAAAAATGTCAAAAATGACAAATTTAAAGATGGCAAATATCAAAGATGTCAAATGACAAATGTCACAATGCTAAATGTCAAAAATGAAAAGTGTCAAAAATGACAAATTTCAAGATGGCAAATGTCTAAGATGTCAAATGACAAATGTCACAATGCTAAATGTCAAAAATGAAAAGTGTCACCGTTAAAAATGTCAAAAATGACAAATTTCCAGATGGCAAATGTCAAAGATGTCAAATGACAAATGTCACAATGCTAAATGTCAAAAATGAAAAGTGTCACCATGAAAAATGTCAAAAATGACAAATTTCAAGATGGCAAATGTCAAAGATGTCAAATGACAAATGTCACAATGCTAAATGTCAAAAATGAAAAGTGTCCCCATGAAAAATGTCAATAATGACAAATTTCAAGATGGCAAATGTCAAAGATGTCAAATAACAAATGTCACAATGCTAAATGTCAAAAATGAAAAGTGTCACCATGAAAAATGTCAAAAATGACAAATTTCAAGATGGCAAATGTCAAAGATGTCAAATGACAAATGTCACAATGCTAAATGTCAAAAATGAAAAGTGTCACCATGAAAAATGTCAAAAATGACAAATTTCAAAATGGCAAATGTCAAAACTGACAAACGTCACAATGCTAAATGTCAAAAATAAAAAGTGTCACCATGAAAAATGTCAAAAATAACAAATTTCAAGATGGCAAATGTCAAAGATGTCAAATGACAAATGTCACAATGCTAAATGTCAAAAATGACAAATTTTAAGATGGCAAATGTCAAAGATGTCAAATGACAAATGTCACAATGCTAAATGTCAAAAATGAAAAGTGTCACCATGAAAAATGTCAAAAATGACAAATTTCAAGATGGCAAATGTCAAAGATGTCAAATGACAAATGTCACAATGCTAAATGTCAAAAATGAAAAGTGTCACCATGAAAAATGTCAAAAATGACAAATTTCAAAATGGCAAATGTCAAAGATGTCAAATGACAAATGTCACAATGCTAAATGTCAAAAATAAAAAGTGTCACCATTAAAAAAGTCAAAAATGACAAATTTCAAGATGGCAAATATCAAAGATGTCAAATGACAAATGTCACAATGCTAAACGTCAAAAATGACAAATTTTAAGATGGCAAATGTCAAAGAGGTCAAATGACAAATGTCACAATGCTAAATGTCAAAAATGAAAAGTGTCACCATGAAAAATGTCAAAAATGACAAATTTCAAGATGGCAAATGTCAAAACTGACAAATGTCACAATGCTAAATGTCAAAAATGATAAGTGTCACCATGAAAAATGTCAAAAATGACAAATTTCAAGATGGCAAATGTCCAAGATGTCAAATGACAAATGTCACAATGCTAAATGTCAAAAATGAAAAGTGTCACCATGAAAAATGTCAAAAATGACAAATTTCAAGATGGCAAATAACAAAGATGTCAAATGACAAATGTCACAATGCTAAATGTCAAAAATGAAAAGTGTCAAAAATGACAAATTTCAAGATGGCAAATGTCTAAGATGTCAAATGACAAATGTCACAATGCTAAATGTCAAAAATGAAAAGTGTCACCGTGAAAAATGTCAAAAATGACAAATTTCAAGATGGCAAATGTCAAAGATGTCAAATGATAAATGTCACAATGCTAAATATCAAAAATGAAAAGTGTCACCATGAAAAATGTCAAAAATGACAAATTTCAAGATGGCAAATGTCAAAGATGTCAAATGACAAATGTCACAATGCTAAATGTCAAAAATGAAAAGTGTCCCCATGAAAAATGTCAATAATGACAAATTTCAAGATGGCAAATGTCAAAGATGTCAAATGACAAATGTCACAATGCTAAATGTCAAAAATGAAAAGTGTCACCGTGAAAAATGTCAAAAATGACAAATTTCAAGATGGCAAATGTCAAAGATGTCAAATGACAAATGTCACAATGCTAAATGTCAAAAATGAAAAGTGTCACCATGAAAAATGTCAAAAATGACAAATTTCAAGATGGCAAATGTCAAAGATGTCAAATGACAAATGTCACAATGCTAAATGTCAAAAATGAAAAGTGTCCCCATGAAAAATGTCAAAAATAACAAATTTCAAGATGGCAAATGACAAATGTCACAATGCTAAATGTCAAAAATGAAAAGTGTCACCATGAAAAATGTCAAAAATGACAAATTTCAAGATGGCAAATGTCAAAGATGTCAAATGACAAATGTCACAATGCTAAATGTCAAAAATAAAAAGTGTCACCATGAAAAATGTCAAAAATAACAAATTTCAAGATGGCAAATGTCAAAGATGTCAAATGACAAATGTCACAATGCTTAATGTCAAAAATGAAAAGTGTCACCATAAAAAATGTCAAAAATGACAAATTTCAAGATGGCAAATGTCAAAACTGACAAATGTCACAATGCTAAATGTCAAAAATGAAAAGTGTCACCATGAAAAATGTCAAAAATAACAAATTTCAAGATGGCAATTGTCAAAGATGTCAAATGACAAATGTCACAATGCTAAATGTCAAAAATGACAAATTTCAAGATGGCAAATGTCAAAGATATCAAATGACAAATGTCACAATGCTAAATGTCAAAAATGAAAAGTGTCACCATGAAAAATGTCAAAAATGACAAATTTTAAGATGGCAAACGTCAAAGATGTCAAATGACAAATGTCATAATGCTAAATGTCAAAAATGAAAAGTGTCACCATGAAAAATGTCAAAAATGACAAATTTCAAGATGGCAAATGTCAAAGATGTCAAATGACAAATGTCACAATGCAAAATGTCAAAAATGAAAAGTGTCACCATGAAAAATGTCAAAAATGACAAATTTCAAGATGGCAAATGTCAAAACTGACAAATGTCACAATGATAAATGTCAAAAATGAAAAGTGTCACCATGAAAAATGTCAAAAATAACAAATTTCAAGATGGCAAATGTCAAAGATGTCAAATGACAAATGTCACAATGCTAAATGTCAAAAATGACAAATTTCAAGATGGCAAATGTCAAAGATGTCAAATGACAAATGTCACGATGCTAAATGTCAAAAATGAAAAGTGTCACCATGAAAAATGTCAAAAATGACAAATTTTAAGATGGCAAACGTCAAAGATGTCAAATGACAAATGTCATAATGCTAAATGTCAAAAATGACAAATTTCAAGATGGCAAATGTCAAAGATGTCAAATGACAAATGTCACAATGCTAAATGTCAAAAATTAAAAGTGTCACCAAAAAAAAATGTCAAAAATGACAAATTTCAAGATGGCAAATGTCAAAACTGACAAATGTCACAATGCTAAATGTCAAAAATGATAAGTGTCACCATGAAAAATGTCAAAAATGACAAATTTCAAGATGGCAAATGTGAAAGATGTCAAATGACAAATGTCACAATGCTAAATGTCAAAAATGACAAATTTCAAGATGGCAAATGTCAAAGATGTCAAATGACAAATGTCACAATGCTAAATGTCAAAAATGAAAAGTGTCACCAAAAAAAAATGTCAAAAATGACAAATTTCAAGATGGCAAATGTCAAAACTGACAAATGTCACAATGCTAAATGTCAAAAATGATAAGTGTCACCATGAAAAATGTCAAAAGTAACAAATTTCAAGATGGCAAATGTCAAAGATGTCAAATGACAAATGTCACAATGCTAAATGTCAAAAATGAAAAATTTCAAGATGGCAAATGTCTAAGATATCAAATGATAAATGTCACAATGCTAAATGTCAAAAATGAAAAGTGTCAACATGAAAAATGTCAAAAATGACAAATTTCAAGATGGCAAATGTCCAAGATGTCAAATGACAAATGTCATAATGCTAAATGTCAAAAATGAAAAGTGTCACCATGAAAAATGTCAAAAATGACAAATTTAAAGATGGCAAATATCAAAGATGTCAAATGACAAATGTCACAATGCTAAATGTCAAAAATGAAAAGTGTCAAAAATGACAAATTTCAAGATGGCAAATGTCTAAGATGTCAAATGACAAATGTCACAATGCTAAATGTCAAAAATGAAAAGTGTCACCGTTAAAAATGTCAAAAATGACAAATTTCCAGATGGCAAATGTCAAAGATGTCAAATGACAAATGTCACAATGCTAAATGTCAAAAATGAAAAGTGTCACCATGAAAAATGTCAAAAATGACAAATTTCAAGATGGCAAATGTCAAAGATGTCAAATGACAAATGTCACAATGCTAAATGTCAAAAATGAAAAGTGTCCCCATGAAAAATGTCAATAATGACAAATTTCAAGATGGCAAATGTCAAAGATGTCAAATAACAAATGTCACAATGCTAAATGTCAAAAATGAAAAGTGTCACCATGAAAAATGTCAAAAATGACAAATTTCAAGATGGCAAATGTCAAAGATGTCAAATGACAAATGTCACAATGCTAAATGTCAAAAATGAAAAGTGTCACCATGAAAAATGTCAAAAATGACAAATTTCAAGATGGCAAATGTCAAAGATGTCAAATGACAAATGTCACAATGCTAAATGTCAAAAATGAAAAGTGTCACCATAAAAAATGTCAAAAATGACAAATTTCAAGATGGCAAATGTCAAAACTGACAAATGTCACAATGCTAAATGTCAAAAATGATAAGTGTCACCATGAAAAATGTCAAAAATGACAAATTTCAAGATGGCAAATGTGAAAGATGTCAAATGACAAATGTCACAATGCTAAATGTCAAAAATGACAAATTTCAAGATGGCAAATGTCAAAGATGTCAAATGACAAATGTCACAATGCTAAATGTCAAAAATGAAAAGTGTCACCAAAAAAAAATGTCAAAAATGACAAATTTCAAGATGGCAAATGTCAAAACTGACAAATGTCACAATGCTAAATGTCAAAAATGATAAGTGTCACCATGAAAAATGTCAAAAATAACAAATTTCAAGATGGCAAATGTCAAAGATGTCAAATGACAAATGTCACAATGCTAAATGTCAAAAATGACAAATTTCAAGATGGCAAATGTCTAAGATATCAAATGATAAATGTCACAATGCTAAATGTCAAAAATGAAAAGTGTCAACATGAAAAATGTCAAAAATGACAAATTTCAAGATGGCAAATGTCCAAGATGTCAAATGACAAATGTCACAATGCTAAATGTCAAAAATGAAAAGTGTCACCATGAAAAATGTCAAAAATGACAAATTTAAAGATGGCAAATATCAAAGATGTCAAATGACAAATGTCACAATGCTAAATGTCAAAAATGAAAAGTGTCAAAAATGACAAATTTCAAGATGGCAAATGTCTAAGATGTCAAATGACAAATGTCACAATGCTAAATGTCAAAAATGAAAAGTGTCACCGTTAAAAATGTCAAAAATGACAAATTTCCAGATGGCAAATGTCAAAGATGTCAAATGACAAATGTCACAATGCTAAATGTCAAAAATGAAAAGTGTCACCATGAAAAATGTCAAAAATGACAAATTTCAAGATGGCAAATGTCAAAGATGTCAAATGACAAATGTCACAATGCTAAATGTCAAAAATGAAAAGTGTCCCCATGAAAAATGTCAATAATGACAAATTTCAAGATGGCAAATGTCAAAGATGTCATATAACAAATGTCACAATGCTAAATGTCAAAAATGAAAAGTGTCACCATGAAAAATGTCAAAAATGACAAATTTCAAGATGGCAAATGTCAAAGATGTCAAATGACAAATGTCACAATGCTAAATGTCAAAAATGAAAAGTGTCACCATGAAAAATGTCAAAAATGACAAATTTCAAGATGGCAAATGTCAAAACTGACAAACGTCACAATGCTAAATGTCAAAAATAAAAAGTGTCACCATGAAAAATGTCAAAAATAACAAATTTCAAGATGGCAAATGTCAAAGATGTCAAATGACAAATGTCACAATGCTAAATGTCAAAAATGACAAATTTTAAGATGGCAAATGTCAAAGATGTCAAATGACAAATGTCACAATGCTAAATGTCAAAAATGAAAAGTGTCACCATGAAAAATGTCAAAAATGACAAATTTCAAGATGGCAAATGTCAAAGATGTCAAATGACCAATGTCACAATGCTAAATGTCAAAAATGAAAAGTGTCACCATGAAAAATGTCAAAAATGACAAATTTCAAAATGGCAAATGTCAAAGATGTCAAATGACAAATGTCACAATGCTAAATGTCAAAAATAAAAAGTGTCACCATTAAAAAAGTCAAAAATGACAAATTTCAAGATGGCAAATATCAAAGATGTCAAATGACAAATGTCACAATGCTAAACGTCAAAAATGACAAATTTTAAGATGGCAAATGTCAAAGAGGTCAAATGACAAATGTCACAATGCTAAATGTCAAAAATGAAAAGTGTCACCATGAAAAATGTCAAAAATGACAAATTTCAAGATGGCAAATGTCAAAACTGACAAATGTCACAATGCTAAATGTCAAAAATGATAAGTGTCACCATGAAAAATGTCAAAAATGACAAATTTCAAGATGGCAAATGTCCAAGATGTCAAATGACAAATGTCACAATGCTAAATGTCAAAAATGAAAAGTGTCACCATGAAAAATGTCAAAAATGACAAATTTCAAGATGGCAAATAACAAAGATGTCAAATGACAAATGTCACAATGCTAAATGTCAAAAATGAAAAGTGTCAAAAATGACAAATTTCAAGATGGCAAATGTCTAAGATGTCAAATGACAAATGTCACAATGCTAAATGTCAAAAATGAAAAGTGTCACCGTGAAAAATGTCAAAAATGACAAATTTCAAGATGGCAAATGTCAAAGATGTCAAATGATAAATGTCACAATGCTAAATGTCAAAAATGAAAAGTGTCACCATGAAAAATGTCAAAAATGACAAATTTCAAGATGGCAAATGTCAAAGATGTCAAATGACAAATGTCACAATGCTAAATGTCAAAAATGAAAAGTGTCCCCATGAAAAATGTCAATAATGACAAATTTCAAGATGGCAAATGTCAAAGATGTCAAATGACAAATGTCACAATGCTAAATGTCAAAAATGAAAAGTGTCACCGTGAAAAATGTCAAAAATGACAAATTTCAAGATGGCAAATGTCAAAGATGTCAAATGACAAATGTCACAATGCTAAATGTCAAAAATGAAAAGTGTCACCATGAAAAATGTCAAAAATGACAAATTTCAAGATGGCAAATGTCAAAGATGTCAAATGACAAATGTCACAATGCTAAATGTCAAAAATGAAAAGTGTCCCCATGAAAAATGTCAAAAATAACAAATTTCAAGATGGCAAATGACAAATGTCACAATGCTAAATGTCAAAAATGAAAAGTGTCACCATGAAAAATGTCAAAAATGACAAATTTCAAGATGGCAAATGTCAAAGATGTCAAATGACAAATGTCACAATGCTAAATGTCAAAAATAAAAAGTGTCACCATGAAAAATGTCAAAAATAACAAATTTCAAGATGGCAAATGTCAAAGATGTCAAATGACAAATGTCACAATGCTTAATGTCAAAAATGAAAAGTGTCACCATAAAAAATGTCAAAAATGACAAATTTCAAGATGGCAAATGTCAAAACTGACAAATGTCACAATGCTAAATGTCAAAAATGAAAAGTGTCACCATGAAAAATGTCAAAAATAACAAATTTCAAGATGGCAATTGTCAAAGATGTCAAATGACAAATGTCACAATGCTAAATGTCAAAAATGACAAATTTCAAGATGGCAAATGTCAAAGATATCAAATGACAAATGTCACAATGCTAAATGTCAAAAATGAAAAGTGTCACCATGAAAAATGTCAAAAATGACAAATTTTAAGATGGCAAACGTCAAAGATGTCAAATGACAAATGTCATAATGCTAAATGTCAAAAATGAAAAGTGTCACCATGAAAAATGTCAAAAATGACAAATTTCAAGATGGCAAATGTCAAAGATGTCAAATGACAAATGTCACAATGCAAAATGTCAAAAATGAAAAGTGTCACCATGAAAAATGTCAAAAATGACAAATTTCAAGATGGCAAATGTCAAAACTGACAAATGTCACAATGATAAATGTCAAAAATGAAAAGTGTCACCATGAAAAATGTCAAAAATAACAAATTTCAAGATGGCAAATGTCAAAGATGTCAAATGACAAATGTCACAATGCTAAATGTCAAAAATGACAAATTTCAAGATGGCAAATGTCAAAGATGTCAAATGACAAATGTCACGATGCTAAATGTCAAAAATGAAAAGTGTCACCATGAAAAATGTCAAAAATGACAAATTTTAAGATGGCAAACGTCAAAGATGTCAAATGACAAATGTCATAATGCTAAATGTCAAAAATGACAAATTTCAAGATGGCAAATGTCAAAGATGTCAAATGACAAATGTCACAATGCTAAATGTCAAAAATTAAAAGTGTCACCAAAAAAAAATGTCAAAAATGACAAATTTCAAGATGGCAAATGTCAAAACTGACAAATGTCACAATGCTAAATGTCAAAAATGATAAGTGTCACCATGAAAAATGTCAAAAATGACAAATTTCAAGATGGCAAATGTGAAAGATGTCAAATGACAAATGTCACAATGCTAAATGTCAAAAATGACAAATTTCAAGATGGCAAATGTCAAAGATGTCAAATGACAAATGTCACAATGCTAAATGTCAAAAATGAAAAGTGTCACCAAAAAAAAATGTCAAAAATGACAAATTTCAAGATGGCAAATGTCAAAACTGACAAATGTCACAATGCTAAATGTCAAAAATGATAAGTGTCACCATGAAAAATGTCAAAAGTAACAAATTTCAAGATGGCAAATGTCAAAGATGTCAAATGACAAATGTCACAATGCTAAATGTCAAAAATGAAAAATTTCAAGATGGCAAATGTCTAAGATATCAAATGATAAATGTCACAATGCTAAATGTCAAAAATGAAAAGTGTCAACATGAAAAATGTCAAAAATGACAAATTTCAAGATGGCAAATGTCCAAGATGTCAAATGACAAATGTCACAATGCTAAATGTCAAAAATGAAAAGTGTCACCATGAAAAATGTCAAAAATGACAAATTTAAAGATGGCAAATATCAAAGATGTCAAATGACAAATGTCACAATGCTAAATGTCAAAAATGAAAAGTGTCAAAAATGACAAATTTCAAGATGGCAAATGTCTAAGATGTCAAATGACAAATGTCACAATGCTAAATGTCAAAAATGAAAAGTGTCACCGTTAAAAATGTCAAAAATGACAAATTTCCAGATGGCAAATGTCAAAGATGTCAAATGACAAATGTCACAATGCTAAATGTCAAAAATGAAAAGTGTCACCATGAAAAATGTCAAAAATGACAAATTTCAAGATGGCAAATGTCAAAGATGTCAAATGACAAATGTCACAATGCTAAATGTCAAAAATGAAAAGTGTCCCCATGAAAAATGTCAATAATGACAAATTTCAAGATGGCAAATGTCAAAGATGTCAAATAACAAATGTCACAATGCTAAATGTCAAAAATGAAAAGTGTCACCATGAAAAATGTCAAAAATGACAAATTTCAAGATGGCAAATGTCAAAGATGTCAAATGACAAATGTCACAATGCTAAATGTCAAAAATGAAAAGTGTCACCATGAAAAATGTCAAAAATGACAAATTTCAAGATGGCAAATGTCAAAACTGACAAACGTCACAATGCTAAATGTCAAAAATGAAAAGTGTCACCATGAAAAATGTCAAAAATAACAAATTTCAAGATGGCAAATGTCAAAGATGTCAAATGACAAATGTCACAATGCTAAATGTCAAAAATGACAAATTTCAAGATGGCAAATGTCAAAGATGTCAAATGACAAATGTCACAATGCTAAATGTCAAAAATGAAAAGTGTCACCATGAAAAATGTCAAAAATGACAAATTTCAAGATGGCAAATGTCAAAGATGTCAAATGACAAATGTCACAATGCTAAATGTCAAAAATGAAAAGTGTCACCATGAAAAATGTCAAAAATGACAAATTTCAAGATGGCAAATGTCAAAACTGACAAATGTCACAATGATAAATGTCAAAAATGAAAAGTGTCACCATGAAAAATGTCAAAAATAACAAATTTCAAGATGGCAAATGTCAAAGATGTCAAATGACAAATGTCACAATGCTAAATGTCAAAAATGACAAATTTCAAGATGGCAAATGTCAAAGATGTCAAATGACAAATGTCACAATGCTAAATGTCAAAAATGAAAAGTGTCACCATGAAAAATGTCAAAAATGACAAATTTTAAGATGGCAAACGTCAAAGATGTCAAATGACAAATGTCATAATGCTAAATGTCAAAAATGACAAATTTCAAGATAGCAAATGTCAAAGATGTCAAATGACAAATGTCACAATGCTAAATGTCAAAAATGAAAAGTGTCACCAAAAAAAAATGTCAAAAATGACAAATTTCAAGATGGCAAATGTCAAAACTGACAAATGTCACAATGCTAAATGTCAAAAATGATAAGTGTCACCATGAAAAATGTCAAAAATGACAAATTTCAAGATGGCAAATGTGAAAGATGTCAAATGACAAATGTCACAATGCTAAATGTCAAAAATGACAAATTTCAAGATGGCAAATGTCAAAGATGTCAAATGACAAATGTCACAATGCTAAATGTTAAAAATGAAAAGTGTCACCAAAAAAAAATGTCAAAAATGACAAATTTCAAGATGGCAAATGTCAAAACTGACAAATGTCACAATGCTAAATGTCAAAAATGATAAGTGTCACCATGAAAAATGTCAAAAATAACAAATTTCAAGATGGCAAATGTCAAAGATGTCAAATGACAAATGTCACAATGCTAAATGTCAAAAATGACAAATTTCAAGATGGCAAATGTCTAAGATATCAAATGATAAATGTCACAATGCTAAATGTCAAAAATGAAAAGTGTCAACATGAAAAATGTCAAAAATGACAAATTTCAAGATGGCAAATGTCCAAGATGTCAAATGACAAATAACACAATGCTAAATGTCAAAAATGAAAAGTGTCACCATGAAAAATGTCAAAAATGACAAATTTAAAGATGGCAAATATCAAAGATGTCAAATGACAAATGTCACAATGCTAAATGTCAAAAATGAAAAGTGTCAAAAATGACAAATTTCAAGATGGCAAATGTCTAAGATGTCAAATGACAAATGTCACAATGCTAAATGTCAAAAATGAAAAGTGTCACCGTTAAAAATGTCAAAAATGACAAATTTCCAGATGGCAAATGTCAAAGATGTCAAATGACAAATGTCACAATGCTAAATGTCAAAAATGAAAAGTGTCACCATGAAAGATGTCAAAAATGACAAATTTCAAGATGGCAAATGTCAAAGATGTCAAATGACAAATGTCACAATCCTAAATGCCAAAAATGAAAAGTGTCCCCATGAAAAATGTCAATAATGACAAATTTCAAGATGGCAAATGTCAAAGATGTCAAATAACAAATGTCACAATGCTAAATGTCAAAAATGAAAAGTGTCACCATGAAAAATGTCAAAAATGACAAATTTCAAGATGGAAAATGTCAAAGATGTCAAATGACAAATGTCACAATGCTAAATGTCAAAAATGAAAAGTGTCACCATGAAAAATGTCAAAAATGACAAATTTCAAGATGGCAAATGTCAAAACTGACAAACGTCACAATGCTAACTGTCAAAAATGAAAAGTGTCACCATGAAAAATGTCAAAAATAACAAATTTCAAGATGGCAAATGTCAAAGATGTCAAATGACAAATGTCACAATGCTAAATGTCAAAAATGACAAATTTCAAGATGGCAAATGTCAAAGATGTCAAATGACAAATGTCACAATGCTAAATGTCAAAAATGAAAAGTGTCACCATGAAAAATGTCAAAAATGACAAATTTCAAGATGGCAAATGTCAAAGATGTCAAATGACAAATGTCACAATGCTAAATGTCAAAAATGAAAAGTGTCACCATGAAAAATGTCAAAAATGACAAATTTCAAGATGGCAAATGTCAAAGATGTCAAATGACAAATGTCACAATGCTAAATGTCAAAAATAAAAAGTGTCACCATTAAAAAAGTCAAAAATGACAAATTTCAAGATGGCAAATATCAAAGATGTCAAATGACAAATGTCACAATGCTAAACGTCAAAAATGACAAATTTTAAGATGGCAAATGTCAAAGAGGTCAAATGACAAATGTCACAATGCTAAATGTCAAAAATGAAAAGTGTCACCATGAAAAATGTCAAAAATGACAAATTTCAAGATGGCAAATGTCAAAACTGACAAATGTCACAATGCTAAATGTCAAAAATGATAAGTGTCACCATGAAAAATGTCAAAAATGACAAATTTCAAGATGGCAAATGTCCAAGATGTCAAATGACAAATGTCACAATGCTAAATGTCAAAAATGAAAAGTGTCACCATGAAAAATGTCAAAAATGACAAATTTCAAGATGGCTAATAACAAAGATGTCAAATGACAAATGTCACAATGCTAAATGTCAAAAATGAAAAGTGTCAAAAATGACAAATTTCAAGATGGCAAATGTCTAAGATGTCAAATGACAAATGTCACAATGCTAAATGTCAAAAATGAAAAGTGTCACCGTGAAAAATGTCAAAAATGACAAATTTCAAGATGGCAAATGTCAAAGATGTCAAATGATAAATGTCACAATGCTAAATGTCAAAAATGAAAAGTGTCACCATGAAAAATGTCAAAAATGACAAATTTCAAGATGGCAAATGTCAAAGATGTCAAATGACAAATGTCATAATGCTAAATGTCAAAAATGAAAAGTGTCACCGTGAAAAATGTCAAAAATGACAAATTTCAAGATGGCAAATGTCAAAGATGTCAAATGACAAATGTCACAATGCTAAATGTCAAAAATGAAAAGTGTCACCATGAAAAATGTCAAAAATGACAAATTTCAAGATGGCAAATGTCAAAGATGTCAAATGACAAATGTCACAATGCTAAATGTCAAAAATGAAAAGTGTCCCCATGAAAAATGTCAAAAATAACAAATTTCAAGATGGCAAATGACAAATGTCACAATGCTAAATGTCAAAAATGAAAAGTGTCACCATGAAAAATGTCAAAAATGACAAATTTCAAGATGGCAAATGTCAAAGATGTCAAATGACAAATGTCACAATGCTAAATGTCAAAAATAAAAAGTGTCACCATGAAAAATGTCAAAAATAACAAATTTCAAGATGGCAAATGTCAAAGATGTCAAATGACAAATGTCACAATGCTAAATGTCAAAAATGAAAAGTGTCACCATAAAAAATGTCAAAAATGACAAATTTCAAGATGGCAAATGTCAAAACTGACAAATGTCACAATGCTAAATGTCAAAAATGAAAAGTGTCACCATGAAAAATGTCAAAAATAACAAATTTCAAGATGGCAAATGTCAAAGATGTCAAATGACAAATGTCACAATGCTAAATGTCAAAAATGACAAATTTCAAGATGGCAAATGTCAAAGATATCAAATGACAAATGTCACAATGCTAAATGTCAAAAATGAAAAGTGTCACCATAAAAAATGTCAAAAATGACAAATTTTAAGATGGCAAACGTCAAAGATGTCAAATGACAAATGTCATAATGCTAAATGTCAAAAATGAAAAGTGTCACCATGAAAAATGTCAAAAATGACAAATTTCAAGATGGCAAATGTCAAAGATGTCAAATGACAAATGTCACAATGCAAAATGTCAAAAATGAAAAGTGTCACCATGAAAAATGTCAAAAATGACAAATTTCAAGATGGCAAATGTCAAAACTGACAAATGTCACAATGATAAATGTCAAAAATGAAAAGTGTCACCATGAAAAATGTCAAAAATAACAAATTTCAAGATGGCAAATGTCAAAGATGTCAAATGACAAATGTCACAATGCTAAATGTCAAAAATGACAAATTTCAAGATGGCAAATGTCAAAGATGTCAAATGACAAATGTCACAATGCTAAATGTCAAAAATGAAAAGTGTCACCATGAAAAATGTCAAAAATGACAAATTTTAAGATGGCAAACGTCAAAGATGTCAAATGACAAATGTCATAATGCTAAATGTCAAAAATGACAAATTTCAAGATGGCAAATGTCAAAGATGTCAAATGACAAATGTCACAATGCTAAATGTCAAAAATGAAAAGTGTCACCAAAAAAAAATGTCAAAAATGACAAATTTCAAGATGGCAAATGTCAAAACTGACAAATGTCACAATGCTAAATGTCAAAAATGATAAGTGTCACCATGAAAAATGTCAAAAATGACAAATTTCAAGATGGCAAATGTGAAAGATGTCAAATGACAAATGTCACAATGCTAAATGTCAAAAATGACAAATTTCAAGATGGCAAATGTCAAAGATGTCAAATGACAAATGTCACAATGCTAAATGTCAAAAATGAAAAGTGTCACCAAAAAAAAATGTCAAAAATGACAAATTTCAAGATGGCAAATGTCAAAACTGACAAATGTCACAATGCTAAATGTCAAAAATGATAAGTGTCACCATGAAAAATGTCAAAAATAACAAATTTCAAGATGGCAAATGTCAAAGATGTCAAATGACAAATGTCACAATGCTAAATGTCAAAAATGACAAATTTCAAGATGGCAAATGTCTAAGATATCAAATGATAAATGTCACAATGCTAAATGTCAAAAATGAAAAGTGTCAACATGAAAAATGTCAAAAATGACAAATTTCAAGATGGCAAATGTCCAAGATGTCAAATGACAAATGTCACAATGCTAAATGTCAAAAATGAAAAGTGTCACCATGAAAAATGTCAAAAATGACAAATTTAAAGATGGCAAATATCAAAGATGTCAAATGACAAATGTCACAATGCTAAATGTCAAAAATGAAAAGTGTCAAAAATGACAAATTTCAAGATGGCAAATGTCAAAGATGTCAAATGACAAATGTCACAATGCTAAATGTCAAAAATGAAAAGTGTCCCCATGAAAAATGTCAATAATGACAAATTTCAAGATGGCAAATGTCAAAGATGTCAAATAACAAATGTCACAATGCTAAATGTCAAAAATGAAAAGTGTCACCATGAAAAATGTCAAAAATGACAAATTTCAAGATGGCAAATGTAAAAGATGTCAAATGACAAATGTCACAATGCTAAATGTCAAAAATGAAAAGTGTCACCATGAAAAATGTCAAAAATGACAAATTTCAAGATGGCAAATGTCAAAACTGACAAACGTCACAATGCTAAATGTCAAAAATGAAAAGTGTCACCATGAAAAATGTCAAAAATAACAAATTTCAAGATGGCAAATGTCAAAGATGTCAAATGACAAATGTCACAATGCTAAATGTCAAAAATGACAAATTTCAAGATGGCAAATGTCAAAGATGTCAAATGACAAATGTCACAATGCTAAATGTCAAAAATGAAAAGTGTCACCATGAAAAATGTCAAAAATGACAAATTTCAAGATGGCAAATGTCAAAGATGTCAAATGACAAATGTCACAATGCTAAATGTCAAAAATGAAAAGTGTCACCATGAAAAATGTCAAAAATGACAAATTTCAAGATGGCAAATGTCAAAGATGTCAAATGACAAATGTCACAATGCTAAATGTCAAAAATAAAAAGTGTCACCATTAAAAAAGTCAAAAATGACCAATTTCAAGATGGCAAATATCAAAGATGTCAAATGACAAATGTCACAATGCTAAACGTCAAAAATGACAAATTTTAAGATGGCAAATGTCAAAGAGGTCAAATGACAAATGTCACAATGCTAAATGTCAAAAATGAAAAGTGTCACCATGAAAAATGTCAAAAATGACAAATTTCAAGATGGCAAATGTCAAAGATGTCAAATGACAAATGTCACAATGCTAAATGTCAAAAATGAAAAGTGTCAAAAATGACAAATTTCAAGATGGCAAATGTCTAAGATGTCAAATGACAAATGTCACAATGCTAAATGTCAAAAATGAAAAGTGTCACCATGAAACATGTCAAAAATGACAAATTTCAAGATGGCAAATGTCAAAGATGTCAAATGACAAATGTCACAATGCTAAATGTCAAAGATGTCAAATGACAAATGTCACAATGCTAAATGTCAAAAATGAAAAGTGTCACCATGAAAAATGTCAAAAATGACAAATTTCAAGATAACAAATGTCAAAGATGTCAAATGACAAATGTCACAATGCTAAATGTTAAAAATGAAAAGTGTCATCATGAAAAATGTCAAAAATGGCAAATTTCAAGATGGCAAATGTCAAAGATGTCAAATGACAAATGTCACAATGCTAAATGTCAAAAATGAAAAGTGTCACCATGAAAAATGTCAAAAATGACAAATTTCAAGATGGCAAATGTCAAAACTGACAAATGTCACAATGCTAAATGTCAAAAATGATAAGTGTCACCATGAAAAATGTCAAAAATGACAAATTTCAAGATGGCAAATGTCCAAGATGTCAAATGACAAATGTCACAATGCTAAATGTCAAAAATGAAAAGTGTCACCATGAAAAATGTCAAAAATGACAAATTTCAAGATGGCAAATAACAAAGATGTCAAATGACAAATGTCACAATGCTAAATGTCAAAAATGAAAAGTGTCAAAAATGACAAATTTCAAGATGGCAAATGTCTAAGATGTCAAATGACAAATGTCACAATGCTAAATGTCAAAAATAAAAAGTGTCACCGTGAAAAATGTCAAAAATGACAAATTTCAAGATGGCAAATGTCAAAGATGTCAAATGATAAATGTCACAATGCTAAATGTCAAAAATGAAAAGTGTCACCATGAAAAATGTCAAAAATGACAAATTTCAAGATGGCAAATGTCAAAGATGTCAAATGACAAATGTCACAATGCTAAATGTCAAAAATGAAAAGTGTCCCCATGAAAAATGTCAATAATGACAAATTTCAAGATGGCAAATGTCAAAGATGTCAAATGACAAATGTCACAATGCTAAATGTCAAAAATGAAAAGTGTCACCGTGAAAAATGTCAAAAATGACAAATTTCAAGATGGCAAATGTCAAAGATGTCAAATGACAAATGTCACAATGCTAAATGTCAAAAATGAAAAGTGTCACCATGAAAAATGTCAAAAATGACAAATTTCAAGATGGCAAATGTCAAAGATGTCAAATGACAAATGTCACAATGCTAAATGTCAAAAATGAAAAGTGTCCCCATGAAAAATGTCAAAAATAACAAATTTCAAGATGGCAAATGACAAATGTCACAATGCTAAATGTCAAAAATGAAAAGTGTCACCATGAAAAATGTCAAAAATGACAAATTTCAAGATGGCAAATGTCAAAGATGTCAAATGACAAATGTCACAATGCTAAATGTCAAAAATAAAAAGTGTCACCATGAAAAATGTCAAAAATAACAAATTTCAAGATGGCAAATGTCAAAGATGTCAAATGACAAATGTCACAATGCTAAATGTCAAAAATGAAAAGTGTCACCATAAAAAATGTCAAAAATGACAAATTTCAAGATGGCAAATGTCAAAACTGACAAATGTCACAATGCTAAATGTCAAAAATGAAAAGTGTCACCATGAAAAATGTCAAAAATAACAAATTTCAAGATGGCAAATGTCAAAGATGTCAAATGACAAATGTCACAATGCTAAATGTCAAAAATGACAAATTTCAAGATGGCAAATGTCAAAGATATCAAATGACAAATGTCACAATGCTAAATGTCAAAAATGAAAAGTGTCACCATGAAAAATGTCAAAAATGACAAATTTTAAGATGGCAAACGTCAAAGATGTCAAATGACAAATGTCATAATGCTAAATGTCAAAAATGAAAAGTGTCACCATGAAAAATGTCAAAAATGACAAATTTCAAGATGGCAAATGTCAAAGATGTCAAATGACAAATGTCACAATGCAAAATGTCAAAAATGAAAAGTGTCACCATGAAAAATGTCAAAAATGACAAATTTCAAGATGGCAAATGTCAAAACTGACAAATGTCACAATGATAAATGTCAAAAATGAAAAGTGTCACCATGAAAAATGTCAAAAATAACAAATTTCAAGATGGCAAATGTCAAAGATGTCAAATGACAAATGTCACAATGCTAAATGTCAAAAATGACAAATTTCAAGATGGCAAATGTCAAAGATGTCAAATGACAAATGTCACAATGCTAAATGTCAAAAATGAAAAGTGTCACCATGAAAAATGTCAAAAATGACAAATTTTAAGATGGCAAACGTCAAAGATGTCAAATGACAAATGTCATAATGCTAAATGTCAAAAATGAAAAGTGTCACCATGAAAAATGTCAAAAATGACAAATTTCAAGATGGCAAATGTGAAAGATGTCAAATGACAAATGTCACAATGCTAAATGTCAAAAATGAAAAGTGTCACCATGAAAAATGTCAAAAATGACAAATTTCAAGATGGCAAATATCAAAGATGTCAAATGACAAATGTCACAATGCTTAATGTCAAAAATGACAAATTTCAAGATGGCAAATGTCAAAGATGTCAAATGACAAATGTCACAATGCTAAATGTCAAAAATGAAAAGTGTCACCATGTAAAATGTCAAAAATGACAAATTTCAAGATGGCAAATGTCAAAGATGTCAAATGACAAATGTCACAATGCTAAATGTCAAAAATGAAAAGTGTCAAAAATGACAAATTTCAAGATGGCAAATGTCTAAGATGTCAAATGACAAATGTCACAATGCTAAATGTCAAAAATGAAAAGTGTCACCATGAAAAATGTCAAAAATGACAAATTTTAAGATGGCAAATGTCAAAGATGTCAAATGACAAATGTCACAATGCTAAATGTCAAAAATAAAAAGTGTCACCATGAAAAATGTCAAAAATGACAAATTTCAAGATGGCAAATGTCAAAGAAGTCAAATGACAAATGTCACAATGCTAAATGTCAAAAATGAAAAGTGTCACCATGAAAAATGTCAAAAATGACAAATTTTAAGATGGCAAATGTCAAAACTGACAAATGTCACAATGCTTAATGTCAAAAATGATAAGTGTCACCATGAAAAATGTCAAAAATGACAAATTTCAAGATTGCAAATGTCCAAGATGTCAAATGACAAATGTCACAATGCTAAAAGTCAAAAATGAAAAGTGTCACCATGAAAAATGTCAAAAATGACAAATTTCAAGATGGCAAATGTCAAAGATGTCAAATGACAAATGTCACAATGCTAAATGTCAAAAATGAAAAGTGTCAAAAATGGCAAATTTCAAGATGGCAAATGTCAAAGATGTCAAATGACAAATGTCACAATGCTAAATGTAAAAAATGAAAAGTGTCACCATGAAAAATGTCAAAAATGACAAATTTGACGATGGCAAATGTCAAAACTGACAAATGCCACAATGCTAAATGTCAAAAATGAAAAGTGTCACCATGAAAAATGTCAAAAATAACAAATTTCAAGATGGCAAATGTCAAAGATGTCAAATGACAAATGTCACAATGATAAATGTCAAAAATGACAAATTTCAAGATGGCAAATGTCAAAGATGTCAAATGACAAATGTCACAATGCTTAATGTCAAAAATAAAAAGTGTCACCATGAAAAATGTCAAAAATGACAAATTTCAAGATGGCAAATATCAAAGATGTCAAATGACAAATGTCACAATGCTAAATGTCAAAAATAAAAAGTGTCACCATGAAAAATGTCAAAAATGACAAATTTCAAGATGAAAAATGTCAAAACTGACAAATGTAACAATGCTAAATGTCAAAAATGAAAAGTGTCACCATGAAAAATGTCAAAAATAACAAATTTCAAGATGGAAAATGTCAAAGATGTCAAATGTCACAATCCTAAATGTCAAAAATGAAAAGTGTCACCATGAAAAATATCACAAATGACAAATTTCAAGATGGCAAATATCAAAGATGTCAAATGACAAATGTCACAATGCTAAATGTCAAAAATGACAAATTTCAAGATGGCAAATGTCAAAGATGTCAAATGACAAGTGTCACAATGCTAAATGTCAAAAATAAAAAGTGTCACCATGAAAAATGTCAAAAATTACAAATTTCAAGATGGCAAATGTCAAAGATGTCAAATGACAAATGTCACAATGCTAAATGTCAAAAATGATAAGTGTCACCATGAAAAATGTCAAAAATAACAAATTTCAAGATGGCAAATGTCAAAGATGTCAAATGACAAATGTCACAATGCTAAATGTCAAAAATGAAAAGTGTCACCATGAAAAATGTCAAAAATGACAAATTTCAAGATGGCAAATGTCAAAGATGTCAAATGACAAATGTCACAATGCTAAATGTCACAATGCTAAATGTCAAAAATGAAAAGTGTCACCATGAAAAATGTCAAAAATAACAAATTTCAAGATGGCAAATGTCAAAGATGTCAAATGACAAATGTCACAATGCTAAATGTCAAAAATGAAAAGTGTCACCATGAAAAATGTCAAAAATTACAAATTTCAAGATGGCAAATATCAAAACTGACAAATGTCACAATGCTAAATGTCAAAAATGATAAGTGTCACCATAAAAAATGTCAAAAATGACAAATTTCAAGATGGCAAATGTCCAATATGTCAAATGACAAATGTCACAATGCTAAATGTCAAAAATGACAAATTTCAAGATGGGAAATGTCAAAGATGTCAAATGACAAATGTCACAATGCTAAATGTCAAAAATGAAAAGTGTCACCATGAAAAATGTCAAAAATGACAAATTTCAAGATGGCAAATGTCAAAGATGTCAAATGACAAATGTCACAATGCTAAAGATAAAAAATGAAAAGTGTCACCATGAAAAATGTCAAAAAATAACAAATTTCAAGATGGCAAATGTCAAAGATGTCAAATGACAAATGTCACAATGCTAAATGTCAAAAATGAAAAGTGTCACAATGAAAAATGTCAAAAATGACAAATTTCAAGATGGCCAATATCAAAGATGTCAAATGACAAATGTCACAATGCTAAATGTCAAAAATGAAAAGTGTCACCATGAAAAATGTCAAAAATAACAAATTTCAAGATGGCAAATGTCAAAGATGTCAAATGACAAATGTCACAATGCTTAATGTCAAAAATGAAAAGTGTCACCATGAAAAATGTCAAAAATGACAAATTTCAAGATGGCAAATGTCAAAACTGACAAATGTCACAATGCCAAATGTCAAAAATGAAAAGTGTCACCATGAAAAATGTCAAAAATGACAAATTTCAAGATAACAAATGTCAAAGATGTCAAATGACAAATGTCACATTGCTAAATGTCAAAAATGAAAAGTGTCACCACGAAAAATGTCAAAAATAACAAATTTCAAGATGGCAAATGTCAAAGATGTCAAATGACAAATGTCACAATGCTAAATGTCAAAAATGAAAAGTGTCACCATGAAAAATGTCAAAAATGACAAATTTCAAGATGGCAAATGTCAAAGATGTCAAATGACAAATGTCACAATGCTAAATGTCAAAAATGAAAAGTGTCACCATGAAAAATGTCAAAAATGACAAATTTCAAGATGGCAAATATCAAAGATGTCAAATGACAAATGTCACAATGCTAAATATCAAAAATGAAAAGTGTCACCATGAAAAATGTCAAAAATGACAAATTTCAAGATGGCAAATGTCAAAACTGACAAATGTCACAATGCTAAATGTCAAAAATGATAAGTGTCACCATGAAAAATGTCAAAAATGACAAATTTCAAGATGGCAAATGTCCAAGATGTCAAATGACAAATGTCACAATGCTAAATGTCAAAAATGACAAATTTCAAGATGGTAAATGTCAAAGATGTCCAATGACAAATGTCACAATGCTAAATGTCAAAAATGAAAAGTGTCACCATGAAAAATGTCAAAAATGACAAATTTCAAGATGGCAAATGTCAAAGATGTCAAATGACAAATGTCACAATGCTAAATGAAAAGTGTCACCATAAAAAATGTCAAAAATGACAAATTTCAAGATGGCAAATGTCAAAGATGTCAAATGACAAATGTCACAATGCTAAATGTCAAAAATGAAAAGTGTCACCATTAAAAATGTCAAAAATGACAAATTTCAAGATGGCAAATGTCAAAACTGACAAATGTCACAATGATAAATGTCAAAAATGAAAAGTGTCACCATGAAAAATGTCAAAAATAACAAATTTCAAGATGGCAAATGTCAAAGATGTCAAATGACAAATGTCACAATGCTAAATGTCAAAAATGACAAATTTCAAGATGGCAAATGTCAAAGATGTCAAATGACAAATGTCACAATGCTAAATGTCAAAAATGAAAAGTGTCACCATGAAAAATGTCAAAAATGACAAATTTTAAGATGGCAAACGTCAAAGATGTCAAATGACAAATGTCATAATGCTAAATGTCAAAAATGAAAAGTGTCACCATGAAAAATGTCAAAAATGACAAATTTCAAGATGGCAAATGTGAAAGATGTCAAATGACAAATGTCACAATGCTAAATGTCAAAAATGAAAAGTGTCACCATGAAAAATGTCAAAAATGACAAATTTCAAGATGGCAAATATCAAAGATGTCAAATGACAAATGTCACAATGCTTAATGTCAAAAATGACAAATTTCGAGATGGCAAATGTCAAAGATGTCAAATGACAAATGTCACAATGCTAAATGTCCAAAATGAAAAGTGTCACCATGTAAAATGTCAAAAATGACAAATTTCAAGATGGCAAATGTCAAAGATGTCAAATGACAAATGTCACAATGCTAAATGTCAAAAATGAAAAGTGTCAAAAATGACAAATTTCAAGATGGCAAATGTCTAAGATGTCAAATGACAAATGTCACAATGCTAAATGTCAAAAATGAAAAGTGTCACCATGAAAAATGTCAAAAATGACAAATTTTAAGATGGCAAATGTCAAAGATGTCAAATGACAAATGTCACAATGCTAAATGTCAAAAATAAAAAGTGTCACCATGAAAAATGTCAAAAATGACAAATTTCAAGATGGCAAATGTCAAAGAAGTCAAATGACAAATGTCACAATGCTAAATGTCAAAAATGAAAAGTGTCACCATGAAAAATGTCAAAAATGACAAATTTTAAGATGGCAAATGTCAAAACTGACAAATGTCACAATGCTTAATGTCAAAAATGATAAGTGTCACCATGAAAAATGTCAAAAATGACAAATTTCAAGATTGCAAATGTCCAAGATGTCAAATGACAAATGTCACAATGCTAAAAGTCAAAAATGAAAAGTGTCACCATGAAAAATGTCAAAAATGACAAATTTCAAGATGGCAAATGTCAAAGATGTCAAATGACAAATGTCACAATGCTAAATGTCAAAAATGAAAAGTGTCAAAAATGGCAAATTTCAAGATGGCAAATGTCAAAGATGTCAAATGACAAATGTCACAATGCTAAATGTAAAAAATGAAAAGTGTCACCATGAAAAATGTCAAAAATGACAAATTTGACGATGGCAAATGTCAAAACTGACAAATGCCACAATGCTAAATGTCAAAAATGAAAAGTGTCACCATGAAAAATGTCAAAAATAACAAATTTCAAGATGGCAAATGTCAAAGATGTCAAATGACAAATGTCACAATGATATATGTCAAAAATGACAAATTTCAAGATGGCAAATGTCAAAGATGTCAAATGACAAATGTCACAATGCTTAATGTCAAAAATAAAAAGTGTCACCATGAAAAATGTCAAAAATGACAAATTTCAAGATGGCAAATATCAAAGATGTCAAATGACAAATGTCACAATGCTAAATGTCAAAAATAAAAAGTGTCACCATGAAAAATGTCAAAAATGACAAATTTCAAGATGACAAATGTCAAAACTGACAAATGTAACAATGCTAAATGTCAAAAATGAAAAGTGTCACCATGAAAAATGTCAAAAATAACAAATTTCAAGATGGAAAATGTCAAAGATGTCAAATGTCACAATCCTAAATGTCAAAAATGAAAAGTGTCACCATGAAAAATATCACAAATGACAAATTTCAAGATGGCAAATATCAAAGATGTCAAATGACAAATGTCACAATGCTAAATGTCAAAAATGACAAATTTCAAGATGGCAAATGTCAAAGATGTCAAATGACAAGTGTCACAATGCTAAATGTCAAAAATAAAAAGTGTCACCATGAAAAATGTCAAAAATTACAAATTTCAAGATGGCAAATGTCAAAGATGTCAAATGACAAATGTCACAATGCTAAATGTCAAAAATGATAAGTGTCACCATGAAAAATGTCAAAAATAACAAATTTCAAGATGGCAAATGTCAAAGATGTCAAATGACAAATGTCACAATGCTAAATGTCAAAAATGAAAAGTGTCACCATGAAAAATGTCAAAAATGACAAATTTCAAGATGGCAAATGTCAAAGATGTCAAATGACAAATGTCACAATGCTAAATGTCACAATGCTAAATGTCAAAAATGAAAAGTGTCACCATGAAAAATGTCAAAAATAACAAATTTCAAGATGGCAAATGTCAAAGATGTCAAATGACAAATGTCACAATGCTAAATGTCAAAAATGAAAAGTGTCACCATGAAAAATGTCAAAAATTACAAATTTCAAGATGGCAAATATCAAAACTGACAAATGTCACAATGCTAAATGTCAAAAATGATAAGTGTCACCATAAAAAATGTCAAAAATGACAAATTTCAAGATGGCAAATGTCCAATATGTCAAATGACAAATGTCACAATGCTAAATGTCAAAAATGACAAATTTCAAGATGGGAAATGTCAAAGATGTCAAATGACAAATGTCACAATGCTAAATGTCAAAAATGAAAAGTGTCACCATGAAAAATGTCAAAAATGACAAATTTCAAGATGGCAAATGTCAAAGATGTCAAATGACAAATGTCACAATGCTAAAGATAAAAAATGAAAAGTGTCACCATGAAAAATGTCAAAAAATAACAAATTTCAAGATGGCAAATGTCAAAGATGTCAAATGACAAATGTCACAATGCTAAATGTCAAAAATGAAAAGTGTCACAATGAAAAATGTCAAAAATGACAAATTTCAAGATGGCCAATATCAAAGATGTCAAATGACAAATGTCACAATGCTAAATGTCAAAAATGAAAAGTGTCACCATGAAAAATGTCAAAAATAACAAATTTCAAGATGGCAAATGTCAAAGATGTCAAATGACAAATGTCACAATGCTTAATGTCAAAAATGAAAAGTGTCACCATGAAAAATGTCAAAAATGACAAATTTCAAGATGGCAAATGTCAAAACTGACAAATGTCACAATGCCAAATGTCAAAAATAAAAAGTGTCACCATGAAAAATGTCAAAAATGACAAATTTCAAGATGGCAAATGTCAAAGATGTCAAATGACAAATGTCACATTGCTAAATGTCAAAAATGAAAAGTGTCACCACGAAAAATGTCAAAAATAACAAATTTCAAGATGGCAAATGTCAAAGATGTCAAATGACAAATGTCACAATGCTAAATGTCAAAAATGAAAAGTGTCACCATGAAAAATGTCAAAAATGACAAATTTCAAGATGGCAAATGTCAAAGATGTCAAATGACAAATGTCACAATGCTAAATGTCAAAAATGAAAAGTGTCACCATGAAAAATGTCAAAAATGACAAATTTCAAGATGGCAAATATCAAAGATGTCAAATGACAAATGTCACAATGCTAAATATCAAAAATGAAAAGTGTCACCATGAAAAATGTCAAAAATGACAAATTTCAAGATGGCAAATGTCAAAACTGACAAATGTCACAATGCTAAATGTCAAAAATGATAAGTGTCACCATGAAAAATGTCAAAAATGACAAATTTCAAGATGCCAAATGTCCAAGATGTCAAATGACAAATGTCACAATGCTAAATGTCAAAAATGACAAATTTCAAGATGGTAAATGTCAAAGATGTCCAATGACAAATGTCACAATGCTAAATGTCAAAAATGAAAAGTGTCACCATGAAAAATGTCAAAAATGACAAATTTCAAGATGGCAAATGTCAAAGATGTCAAATGACAAATGTCACAATGCTAAATGAAAAGTGTCACCATAAAAAATGTCAAAAATGACAAATTTCAAGATGGCAAATGTCAAAGATGTCAAATGACAAATGTCACAATGCTAAATGTCAAAAATGAAAAGTGTCACCATGAAAAATGTCAAAAATGACAAATTTCAAGATGGCAAATGTCAAAACTGACAAATGTCACAATGCTAAATGTCAAAAATGAAAAGTGTCACCATGAAAAATGTCAAAAATGACAAATTTCAAGATGGGAAATGTCAAAGATGTCAAATGACAAATGTCACAATGCTAAATGTCAAAAATGAAAAGTGTCAAAAATGACAAATTTCAAGATGGCAAATGTCTAAGATGTCAAATGACAAATGTCACAATGCTAAATGTCAAAAATGAAAAGTGTCACCATGAAAAATGTCTAAAATGACAAATTTCAAGATGGCAAATGTCAAAACTGACAAATGTCACAATGCTAAATGTCAAAAATGAAAAGTGTCACCATGAAAAATGTCAAAAATGACAAATTTCAAGATGGCAAATGTCAAAGATGTCAAATGACAAATGTCACAATGCTAAATGTCAAAAATGAAAAGTGTCAAAAATGACAAATTTCAAGATGGCAAATGTCTAAGATGTCAAATGACAAATGTCACAATGCTAAATGTCAAAAATGAAAAGTGTCACAATGCTAAATGTCAAAAATGACAAATTTCAAGATGGCAAATGTCAAAACTGACAAATGTCACAATGCTAAATGTCAACAATGAAAAGTGTCACCATGAAAAATGTCGAAAATAACAAATTTCAAGATGGCAAATGCCAAAGATGTCAAATGACAAATGTCACAATGCTAAATGTCAAAAATGACAAATTTCAAGATGGCAAATGTCAAAGATGTCAAATGACAAATGTCACAATGCTAAATGTCAAAAATGAAAAGTGTCACCATGAAAAATGTCAAAAATGACAAATTTCAAGATGGCAAATGTCCAAGATGTCAAATGACAAATGTCACAATGCTAAATGTCAAAAATGACAAATTTCAAGATGGCAAATGTCAAAGATGTCCAATGACAAATGTCACAATGCTAAATGTCAAAAATGAAAAGTGTCACCATGAAAAATGTCAAAAATGACAAATTTCAAGATGGCAAATGTCAAAGATGTCAAATGACAAATGTCACAATGCTAAATGTCAAAAATGAAAAGTGTCACCATAAAAAATGTCAAAAATGACAAATTTCAAGATGGCAAATGTCAAAGATGTCAAATGACAAATGTCACAATGCTAAATGTCAAAAATGAAAAGTGTCACCATGAAAAATGTCAAAAATGACAAATTTCAAGATGGCAAATGTCAAAACTGACAAATGTCACAATGCTAAATGTCAAAAATGAAAAGTGTCACCATGAAAAATGTCAAAAATGACAAATTTCAAGATGGCAAATGTCAAAGATGTCAAATGACAAATGTCACAATGCTAAATGTCAAAAATGAAAAGTGTCAAAAATGACAAATTTCAAGATGGCAAATGTCTAAGATGTCAAATGACAAATGTCACAATGCTAAATGTCAAAAATGAAAAGTGTCACAATGCTAAATGTCAAAAATGACAAATTTTAAGATGGCAAATGTCAAAACTGACAAATGTCACAATGCTAAATGTCAAAAATAAAAAGTGTCACCATGAAAAATTTCAAAAATGACAAATTTCACGATGGCAAATCTGAAAACTGACAAATGCCACAATGCTAAATGTCAAAAATGGAAAGTGTCACCATGAAAAATGTCAAAAATGACAAATTTCAAGATGGCAAATGTCAAAGATGTCAAATGACAAATGTCACAATGCTAAATGTCAAAAATGAAAAGTGTCACCATGAAAAATGTCAAAAATGACAAATTTCAAGATGGCAAATGTCAAAACTGACAAATGTCACAATGCTAAATGTCAAAAATGAAAAGTGTCACCATGAAAAATGTCAAAAATGACAAATTTCAAGATGGCAAATGTCAAAGATGTCAAATGACAAATGTCACAATGCTAAATGTCAAAAATGAAAAGTGTCAAAAATGACAAATTTCAAGATGGCAAATGTCTAAGATGTCAAATGACAAATGTCACAATGCTAAATGTCAAAATGAAAAGTGTCACCATGAAAAATGTCTAAAATGACAAATTTCAAGATGGCAAATGTCAAAACTGACAAATGTCACAATGCTAAATGTCAAAAATGAAAAGTGTCACCATGAAAAATGTCAAAAAAGACAAATTTCAAGATGGCAAATGTCAAAGATGTCAAATGACAAATGTCACAATGCTAAATGTCAAAAATGAAAAGTGTCAAAAATGACAAATTTCAAGATGGCAAATGTCTAAGATATCAAATGATAAATGTCACAATGCTAAATGTCAAAAATGAAAAGTGTCAAAAATGACAAATTTCAAGATGGCAAATGTCTAAGATGTCAAATGACAAATGTCACAATGCTAAATGTCAAAAATGAAAAGTGTCACCGTTAAAAATGTCAAAAATGACAAATTTCCAGATGGCAAATGTCAAAGATGTCAAATGACAAATGTCACAATGCTAAATGTCAAAAATGAAAAGTGTCACCATGAAAAATGTCAAAAATGACAAATTTCAAGATGGCAAATGTCAAAGATGTCAAATGACAAATGTCACAATGCTAAATGTCAAAAATGAAAAGTGTCACCATGAAAAATGTCAAAAATGACAAATTTCAAGATGGCAAATGTCAAAGATGTCAAATGACAAATGTCACAATGCTAAATGTCAAAAATAAAAAGTGTCACCATTAAAAAAGTCAAAAATGACAAATTTCAAGATGGCAAATATCAAAGATGTCAAATGACAAATGTCACAATGCTAAACGTCAAAAATGACAAATTTTAAGATGGCAAATGTCAAAGAGGTCAAATGACAAATGTCACAATGCTAAATGTCAAAAATGAAAAGTGTCACCATGAAAAATGTCAAAAATGACAAATTTCAAGATGGCAAATGTCAAAACTGACAAATGTCACAATGCTAAATGTCAAAAATGATAAGTGTCACCATGAAAAATGTCAAAAATGACAAATTTCAAGATGGCAAATGTCCAAGATGTCAAATGACAAATGTCACAATGCTAAATGTCAAAAATGAAAAGTGTCACCATGAAAAATGTCAAAAATGACAAATTTCAAGATGGCTAATAACAAAGATGTCAAATGACAAATGTCACAATGCTAAATGTCAAAAATGAAAAGTGTCAAAAATGACAAATTTCAAGATGGCAAATGTCTAAGATGTCAAATGACAAATGTCACAATGCTAAATGTCAAAAATGAAAAGTGTCACCGTGAAAAATGTCAAAAATGACAAATTTCAAGATGGCAAATGTCAAAGATGTCAAATGATAAATGTCACAATGCTAAATGTCAAAAATGAAAAGTGTCACCATGAAAAATGTCAAAAATGACAAATTTCAAGATGGCAAATGTCAAAGATGTCAAATGACAAATGTCATAATGCTAAATGTCAAAAATGAAAAGTGTCACCGTGAAAAATGTCAAAAATGACAAATTTCAAGATGGCAAATGTCAAAGATGTCAAATGATAAATGTCACAATGCTAAATGTCAAAAATGAAAAGTGTCACCATGAAAAATGTCAAAAATGACAAATTTCAAGATGGCAAATGTCAAAGATGTCAAATGACAAATGTCATAATGCTAAATGTCAAAAATGAAAAGTGTCACCGTGAAAAATGTCAAAAATGACAAATTTCAAGATGGCAAATGTCAAAGATGTCAAATGACAAATGTCACAATGCTAAATGTCAAAAATGAAAAGTGTCACCATGAAAAATGTCAAAAATGACAAATTTCAAGATGGCAAATGTCAAAGATGTCAAATGACAAATGTCACAATGCTAAATGTCAAAAATGAAAAGTGTCCCCATGAAAAATGTCAAAAATAACAAATTTCAAGATGGCAAATGACAAATGTCACAATGCTAAATGTCAAAAATGAAAAGTGTCACCATGAAAAATGTCAAAAATGACAAATTTCAAGATGGCAAATGTCAAAGATGTCAAATGACAAATAACACAATGCTAAATGTCAAAAATGAAAAGTGTCACCATGAAAAATGTCAAAAATGACAAATTTAAAGATGGCAAATATCAAAGATGTCAAATGACAAATGTCACAATGCTAAATGTCAAAAATGAAAAGTGTCAAAAATGACAAATTTCAAGATGGCAAATGTCTAAGATGTCAAATGACAAATGTCACAATGCTAAATGTCAAAAATGAAAAGTGTCACCGTTAAAAATGTCAAAAATGACAAATTTCCAGATGGCAAATGTCAAAGATGTCAAATGACAAATGTCACAATGCTAAATGTCAAAAATGAAAAGTGTCACCATGAAAAATGTCAAAAATGACAAATTTCAAGATGGCAAATGTCAAAGATGTCAAATGACAAATGTCACAATGCTAAATGTCAAAAATGAAAAGTGTCCCCATGAAAAATGTCAATAATGACAAATTTCAAGATGGCAAATGTCAAAGATGTCAAATAACAAATGTCACAATGCTAAATGTCAAAAATGAAAAGTGTCACCATGAAAAATGTCAAAAATGACAAATTTCAAGATGGAAAATGTCAAAGATGTCAAATGACAAATGTCACAATGCTAAATGTCAAAAATGAAAAGTGTCACCATGAAAAATGTCAAAAATGACAAATTTCAAGATGGCAAATGTCAAAACTGACAAACGTCACAATGCTAACTGTCAAAAATGAAAAGTGTCACCATGAAAAATGTCAAAAATAACAAATTTCAAGATGGCAAATGTCAAAGATGTCAAATGACAAATGTCACAATGCTAAATGTCAAAAATGACAAATTTCAAGATGGCAAATGTCAAAGATGTCAAATGACAAATGTCACAATGCTAAATGTCAAAAATGAAAAGTGTCACCATGAAAAATGTCAAAAATGACAAATTTCAAGATGGCAAATGTCAAAGATGTCAAATGACAAATGTCACAATGCTAAATGTCAAAAATGAAAAGTGTCACCATGAAAAATGTCAAAAATGACAAATTTCAAGATGGCAAATGTCAAAGATGTCAAATGACAAATGTCACAATGCTAAATGTCAAAAATAAAAAGTGTCACCATTAAAAAAGTCAAAAATGACAAATTTCAAGATGGCAAATATCAAAGATGTCAAATGACAAATGTCACAATGCTAAACGTCAAAAATGACAAATTTTAAGATGGCAAATGTCAAAGAGGTCAAATGACAAATGTCACAATGCTAAATGTCAAAAATGAAAAGTGTCACCATGAAAAATGTCAAAAATGACAAATTTCAAGATGGCAAATGTCAAAACTGACAAATGTCACAATGCTAAATGTCAAAAATGATAAGTGTCACCATGAAAAATGTCAAAAATGACAAACTTCAAGATGGCAAATGTCCAAGATGTCAAATGACAAATGTCACAATGCTAAATGTCAAAAATGAAAAGTGTCACCATGAAAAATGTCAAAAATGACAAATTTCAAGATGGCTAATAACAAAGATGTCAAATGACAAATGTCACAATGCTAAATGTCAAAAATGAAAAGTGTCAAAAATGACAAATTTCAAGATGGCAAATGTCTAAGATGTCAAATGACAAATGTCACAATGCTAAATGTCAAAAATGAAAAGTGTCACCGTGAAAAATGTCAAAAATGACAAATTTCAAGATGGCAAATGTCAAAGATGTCAAATGATAAATGTCACAATGCTAAATGTCAAAAATGAAAAGTGTCACCATGAAAAATGTCAAAAATGACAAATTTCAAGATGGCAAATGTCAAAGATGTCAAATGACAAATGTCATAATGCTAAATGTCAAAAATGAAAAGTGTCACCGTGAAAAATGTCAAAAATGACAAATTTCAAGATGGCAAATGTCAAAGATGTCAAATGACAAATGTCACAATGCTAAATGTCAAAAATGAAAAGTGTCACCATGAAAAATGTCAAAAATGACAAATTTCAAGATGGCAAATGTCAAAGATGTCAAATGACAAATGTCACAATGCTAAATGTCAAAAATGAAAAGTGTCCCCATGAAAAATGTCAAAAATAACAAATTTCAAGATGGCAAATGACAAATGTCACAATGCTAAATGTCAAAAATGAAAAGTGTCACCATGAAAAATGTCAAAAATGACAAATTTCAAGATGGCAAATTTCAAAGATGTCAAATGACAAATGTCACAATGCTAAATGTCAAAAATAAAAAGTGTCACCATGAAAAATGTCAAAAATAACAAATTTCAAGATGGCAAATGTCAAAGATGTCAGATGACAAATGTCACAATGCTAAATGTCAAAAATGAAAAGTGTCACCATAAAAAATGTCAAAAATGACAAATTTCAAGATGGCAAATGTCAAAACTGACAAATGTCACAATGCTAAATGTCAAAAATGAAAAGTGTCACCATGAAAAATGTCAAAAATAACAAATTTCAAGATGGCAAATGTCAAAGATGTCAAATGACAAATGTCACAATGCTAAATGTCAAAAATGACAAATTTCAAGATGGCAAATGTCAAAGATATCAAATGACAAATGTCACAATGCTAAATGTCAAAAATGAAAAGTGTCACCATGAAAAATGTCAAAAATGACAAATTTTAAGATGGCAAACGTCAAAGATGTCAAATGACAAATGTCATAATGCTAAATGTCAAAAATGAAAAGTGTCACCATGAAAAATGTCAAAAATGACAAATTTCAAGATGGCAAATGTCAAAGATGTCAAATGACAAATGTCACAATGCAAAATGTCAAAAATGAAAAGTGTCACCATGAAAAATGTCAAAAATGACAAATTTCAAGATGGCAAATGTCAAAACTGACAAATGTCACAATGATAAATGTTAAAAATGAAAAGTGTCACCATGAAAAATGTCAAAAATAACAAATTTCAAGATGGCAAATGTCAAAGATGTCAAATGACAAATGTCACAATGCTAAATGTCAAAAATGACAAATTTCAAGATGGCAAATGTCAAAGATGTCAAATGACAAATGTCACAATGCTAAATGTCAAAAATGAAAAGTGTCACCATGAAAAATGTCAAAAATGACAAATTTTAAGATGGCAAACGTCAAAGATGTCAAATGACAAATGTCATAATGCTAAATGTCAAAAATGACAAATTTCAAGATGGCAAATGTCAAAGATGTCAAATGACAAATGTCACAATGCTAAATGTCAAAAATGAAAAGTGTCACCAAAAAAAAATGTCAAAAATGACAAATTTCAAGATGGCAAATGTCAAAACTGACAAATGTCACAATACTAAATGTCAAAAATGATAAGTGTCACCATGAAAAATGTCAAAAATGACAAATTTCAAGATGGCAAATGTGAAAGATGTCAAATGACAAATGTCACAATGCTAAATGTCAAAAATGACAAATTTCAAGATGGCAAATGTCAAAGATGTCAAATGACAAATGTCACAATGCTAAATGTCAAAAATGAAAAGTGTCACCAAAAAAAAATGTCAAAAATGACAAATTTCAAGATGGCAAATGTCAAAACT
This sequence comes from Altica lythri, assembly GCA_964028335.1. Taxonomy (NCBI): domain Eukaryota; kingdom Metazoa; phylum Arthropoda; class Insecta; order Coleoptera; family Chrysomelidae; genus Altica; species Altica lythri. The sequence goes on along the minus strand of OZ034800.1, from coordinate 5,753,979 downwards.
GACAAATGTCACAATGCTAAATGTCAAAAATGATAAGTGTCACCATGAAAAATGTCAAAAATCACAAATTTCAAGATGGCAAATGTCAAAGATGTCAAATGACAAATGTCACAATGCTAAATGTCAAAAATGACAAATTTCAAGATGGCAAATGTCTAAGATATCAAATAATAAATGTCACAATGCTAAATGTCAAAAATGAAAAATGTCAACATGAAAAATGTCAAAAATGACAAATTTCAAGATGGCAAATGTCCAAGATGTCAAATGACAAATGTCACAATGCTAAATGTCAAAAATGAAAAGTGTCACCATGAAAAATGTCAAAAATGACAAATTTAAAGATGGCAAATATCAAAGATGTCAAATGACAAATGTCACAATGCTAAATGTCAAAAATGAAAAGTGTCAAAAATGACAAATTTCAAGATGGCAAATGTCAAAGATGTCAAATGACAAATGTCACAATGCTAAATTTCAAGATGGCAAATGTCAAAGATGTCAAATGACAAATGTCACAATGCTAAATGTCAAAAATGAAAAGTGTCCCCATGAAAAATGTCAATAATGACAAATTTCAAGATGGCAAATGTCAAAGATGTCAAATAACAAATGTCACAATGCTAAATGTCAAAAATGAAAAGTGTCACCATGAAAAATGTCAAAAATGACAAATTTCAAGATGGCAAATGTCAAAGATGTCAAATGACAAATGTCACAATGCTAAATGTCAAAAATGAAAAGTGTCACCATAAAATGTCAAAAATGACAAATTTCAAGATGGCAAATGTCAAAACTGACAAACGTCACAATGCTAAATGTCAAAAATGAAAAGTGTCACCATGAAAAATGTCAAAAATGACAAATTTCAAGATGGCTAATAACAAAGATGTCAAATGACAAATGTCACAATGCTAAATGTCAAAAATGAAAAGTGTCAAAAATGACAAATTTCAAGATGGCAAATGTCTAAGATGTCAAATGACAAATGTCACAATGCTAAATGTCAAAAATGAAAAGTGTCACCGTGAAAAATGTCAAAAATGACAAATTTCAAGATGGCAAATGTCAAAGATGTCAAATGATAAATGTCACAATGCTAAATGTCAAAAATGAAAAGTGTCACCATGAAAAATGTCAAAAATGACAAATTTCAAGATGGCAAATGTCAAAGATGTCAAATGACAAATGTCATAATGCTAAATGTCAAAAATGAAAAGTGTCACCGTGAAAAATGTCAAAAATGACAAATTTCAAGATGGCAAATGTCAAAGATGTCAAATGACAAATGTCACAATGCTAAATGTCAAAAATGAAAAGTGTCACCATGAAAAATGTCAAAAATGACAAATTTCAAGATGGCAAATGTCAAAGATGTCAAATGACAAATGTCACAATGCTAAATGTCAAAAATGAAAAGTGTCCCCATGAAAAATGTCAAAAATAACAAATTTCAAGATGGCAAATGACAAATGTCACAATGCTAAATGTCAAAAATGAAAAGTGTCACCATGAAAAATGTCAAAAATGACAAATTTCAAGATGGCAAATGTCAAAGATGTCAAATGACAAATGTCACAATGCTAAATGTCAAAAATAAAAAGTGTCACCATGAAAAATGTCAAAAATAACAAATTTCAAGATGGCAAATGTCAAAGATGTCAGATGACAAATGTCACAATGCTAAATGTCAAAAATGAAAAGTGACACCATAAAAAATGTCAAAAATGACAAATTTCAAGATGGCAAATGTCAAAACTGACAAATGTCACAATGCTAAATGTCAAAAATGAAAAGTGTCACCATGAAAAATGTCAAAAATAACAAATTTCAAGATGGCAAATGTCAAAGATGTCAAATGACAAATGTCACAATGCTAAATGTCAAAAATGACAAATTTCAAGATGGCAAATGTCAAAGATATCAAATGACAAATGTCACAATGCTAAATGTCAAAAATGAAAAGTGTCACCATGAAAAATGTCAAAAATGACAAATTTTAAGATGGCAAACGTCAAAGATGTCAAATGACAAATGTCATAATGCTAAATGTCAAAAATGAAAAGTGTCACCATGAAAAATGTCAAAAATGACAAATTTCAAGATGGCAAATGTCAAAGATGTCAAATGACAAATGTCACAATGCAAAATGTCAAAAATGAAAAGTGTCACCATGAAAAATGTCAAAAATGACAAATTTCAAGATGGCAAATGTCAAAACTGACAAATGTCACAATGATAAATGTTAAAAATGAAAAGTGTCACCATGACAAAAGTCAAAAATAACAAATTTCAAGATGGCAAATGTCAAAGATGTCAAATGACAAATGTCACAATGCTAAATGTCAAAAATGACAAATTTCAAGATGGCAAATGTCAAAGATGTCAAATGACAAATGTCACAATGCTAAATGTCAAAAATGAAAAGTGTCACCATGAAAAATGTCAAAAATGACAAATTTTAAGATGGCAAACGTCAAAGATGTCAAATGACAAATGTCATAATGCTAAATGTCAAAAATGACAAATTTCAAGATGGCAAATGTCAAAGATGTCAAATGACAAATGTCACAATGCTAAATGTCAAAAATGAAAAGTGTCACCAAAAAAAAATGTCAAAAATGACAAATTTCAAGATGGCAAATGTCAAAACTGACAAATGTCACAATGCTAAATGTCAAAAATGATAAGTGTCACCATGAAAAATGTCAAAAATGACAAATTTCAAGATGGCAAATGTGAAAGATGTCAAATGACAAATGTCACAATGCTAAATGTCAAAAATGACAAATTTCAAGATGGCAAATGTCAAAGATGTCAAATGACAAATGTCACAATGCTAAATGTCAAAAATGAAAAGTGTCACCAAAAAAAAATGTCAAAAATGACAAATTTCAAGATGGCAAATGTCAAAACTGACAAATGTCACAATGCTAAATGTCAAAAATGATAAGTGTCACCATGAAAAATGTCAAAAATCACAAATTTCAAGATGGCAAATGTCAAAGATGTCAAATGACAAATGTCACAATGCTAAATGTCAAAAATGACAAATTTCAAGATGGCAAATGTCTAAGATATCAAATGATAAATGTCACAATGCTAAATGTCAAAAATGAAAAATGTCAACATGAAAAATGTCAAAAATGACAAATTTCAAGATGGCAAATGTCCAAGATGTCAAATGACAAATGTCACAATGCTAAATGTCAAAAATGAAAAGTGTCACCATGAAAAATGTCAAAAATGACAAATTTAAAGATGGCAAATATCAAAGATGTCAAATGACAAATGTCACAATGCTAAATGTCAAAAATGAAAAGTGTCAAAAATGACAAATTTCAAGATGGCAAATGTCAAAGATGTCAAATGACAAATGTCACAATGCTAAATGTCAAAAATGAAAAGTGTCCCCATGAAAAATGTCAATAATGACAAATTTCAAGATGGCAAATGTCAAAGATGTCAAATAACAAATGTCACAATGCTAAATGTCAAAAATGAAAAGTGTCACCATGAAAAATGTCAAAAATGACAAATTTCAAGATGGCAAATGTCAAAGATGTCAAATGACAAATGTCACAATGCTAAATGTCAAAAATGAAAAGTGTCACCATGAAAAATGTCAAAAATGACAAATTTCAAGATGGCAAATGTCAAAGATGTCAAATGACAAATGTCACAATGCTAAATGTCAAAAATGAAAAGTGTCACCATGAAAAATGTCAAAAATGACAAATTTCAAGATGGCAAATGTCAAAGATGTCAAATGACAAATGTCACAATGCTAAATGTCAAAAATGAAAAGTGTCAACATGAAAAATGTCAAAAATGACAAATTTCAAGATGGCAAATGTCCAAGATGTCAAATGACAAATAACACAATGCTAAATGTCAAAAATGAAAAGTGTCACCATGAAAAATGTCAAAAATGACAAATTTAAAGATGGCAAATATCAAAGATGTCAAATGACAAATGTCACAATGCTAAATGTCAAAAATGAAAAGTGTCAAAAATGACAAATTTCAAGATGGCAAATGTCTAAGATGTCAAATGACAAATGTCACAATGCTAAATGTCAAAAATGAAAAGTGTCACCGTTAAAAATGTCAAAAATGACAAATTTCCAGATGGCAAATGTCAAAGATGTCAAATGACAAATGTCACAATGCTAAATGTCAAAAATGAAAAGTGTCACCATGAAAAATGTCAAAAATGACAAATTTCAAGATGGCAAATGTCAAAGATGTCAAATGACAAATGTCACAATGCTAAATGTCAAAAATGAAAAGTGTCCCCATGAAAAATGTCAATAATGACAAATTTCAAGATGGCAAATGTCAAAGATGTCAAATAACAAATGTCACAATGCTAAATGTCAAAAATGAAAAGTGTCACCATGAAAAATGTCAAAAATGACAAATTTCAAGATGGAAAATGTCAAAGATGTCAAATGACAAATGTCACAATGCTAAATGTCAAAAATGAAAAGTGTCACCATGAAAAATGTCAAAAATGACAAATTTCAAGATGGCAAATGTCAAAACTGACAAACGTCACAATGCTAACTGTCAAAAATGAAAAGTGTCACCATGAAAAATGTCAAAAATAACAAATTTCAAGATGGCAAATGTCAAAGATGTCAAATGACAAATGTCACAATGCTAAATGTCAAAAATGACAAATTTCAAGATGGCAAATGTCAAAGATGTCAAATGACAAATGTCACAATGCTAAATGTCAAAAATGAAAAGTGTCACCATGAAAAATGTCAAAAATGACAAATTTCAAGATGGCAAATGTCAAAGATGTCAAATGACAAATGTCACAATGCTAAATGTCAAAAATGAAAAGTGTCACCATGAAAAATGTCAAAAATGACAAATTTCAAGATGGCAAATGTCAAAGATGTCAAATGACAAATGTCACAATGCTAAATGTCAAAAATAAAAAGTGTCACCATTAAAAAAGTCAAAAATGACAAATTTCAAGATGGCAAATATCAAAGATGTCAAATGACAAATGTCACAATGCTAAACGTCAAAAATGACAAATTTTAAGATGGCAAATGTCAAAGAGGTCAAATGACAAATGTCACAATGCTAAATGTCAAAAATGAAAAGTGTCACCATGAAAAATGTCAAAAATGACAAATTTCAAGATGGCAAATGTCAAAACTGACAAATGTCACAATGCTAAATGTCAAAAATGATAAGTGTCACCATGAAAAATGTCAAAAATGACAAATTTCAAGATGGCAAATGTCCAAGATGTCAAATGACAAATGTCACAATGCTAAATGTCAAAAATGAAAAGTGTCACCATGAAAAATGTCAAAAATGACAAATTTCAAGATGGCTAATAACAAAGATGTCAAATGACAAATGTCACAATGCTAAATGTCAAAAATGAAAAGTGTCAAAAATGACAAATTTCAAGATGGCAAATGTCTAAGATGTCAAATGACAAATGTCACAATGCTAAATGTCAAAAATGAAAAGTGTCACCGTGAAAAATGTCAAAAATGACAAATTTCAAGATGGCAAATGTCAAAGATGTCAAATGATAAATGTCACAATGCTAAATGTCAAAAATGAAAAGTGTCACCATGAAAAATGTCAAAAATGACAAATTTCAAGATGGCAAATGTCAAAGATGTCAAATGACAAATGTCATAATGCTAAATGTCAAAAATGAAAAGTGTCACCGTGAAAAATGTCAAAAATGACAAATTTCAAGATGGCAAATGTCAAAGATGTCAAATGACAAATGTCACAATGCTAAATGTCAAAAATGAAAAGTGTCACCATGAAAAATGTCAAAAATGACAAATTTCAAGATGGCAAATGTCAAAGATGTCAAATGACAAATGTCACAATGCTAAATGTCAAAAATGAAAAGTGTCCCCATGAAAAATGTCAAAAATAACAAATTTCAAGATGGCAAATGACAAATGTCACAATGCTAAATGTCAAAAATGAAAAGTGTCACCATGAAAAATGTCAAAAATGACAAATTTCAAGATGGCAAATGTCAAAGATGTCAAATGACAAATGTCACAATGCTAAATGTCAAAAATAAAAAGTGTCACCATGAAAAATGTCAAAAATAACAAATTTCAAGATGGCAAATGTCAAAGATGTCAGATGACAAATGTCACAATGCTAAATGTCAAAAATGAAAAGTGTCACCATAAAAAATGTCAAAAATGACAAATTTCAAGATGGCAAATGTCAAAACTGACAAATGTCACAATGCTAAATGTCAAAAATAAAAAGTGTCACCATGAAAAATGTCAAAAATAACAAATTTCAAGATGGCAAATGTCAAAGATGTCAAATGACAAATGTCACAATGCTAAATGTCAAAAATGACAAATTTCAAGATGGCAAATGTCAAAGATATCAAATGACAAATGTCACAATGCTAAATGTCAAAAATGAAAAGTGTCACCATGAAAAATGTCAAAAATGACAAATTTTAAGATGGCAAACGTCAAAGATGTCAAATGACAAATGTCATAATGCTAAATGTCAAAAATGAAAAGTGTCACCATGAAAAATGTCAAAAATGACAAATTTCAAGATGGCAAATGTCAAAGATGTCAAATGACAAATGTCACAATGCAAAATGTCAAAAATGAAAAGTGTCACCATGAAAAATGTCAAAAATGACAAATTTCAAGATGGCAAATGTCAAAACTGACAAATGTCACAATGATAAATGTTAAAAATGAAAAGTGTCACCATGAAAAATGTCAAAAATAACAAATTTCAAGATGGCAAATGTCAAAGATGTCAAATGACAAATGTCACAATGCTAAATGTCAAAAATGACAAATTTCAAGATGGCAAATGTCAAAGATGTCAAATGACAAATGTCACAATGCTAAATGTCAAAAATGAAAAGTGTCACCATGAAAAATGTCAAAAATGACAAATTTTAAGATGGCAAACGTCAAAGATGTCAAATGACAAATGTCATAATGCTAAATGTCAAAAATGACAAATTTCAAGATGGCAAATGTCAAAGATGTCAAATGACAAATGTCACAATGCTAAATGTCAAAAATGAAAAGTGTCACCAAAAAAAAATGTCAAAAATGACAAATTTCAAGATGGCAAATGTCAAAACTGACAAGTGTCACAATGCTAAATGTCAAAAATGATAAGTGTCACCATGAAAAATGTCAAAAATGACAAATTTCAAGATGGCAAATGTGAAAGATGTCAAATGACAAATGTCACAATGCTAAATGTCAAAAATGACAAATTTCAAGATGGCAAATGTCAAAGATGTCAAATGACAAATGTCACAATGCTAAATGTCAAAAATGAAAAGTGTCACCAAAAAAAAATGTCAAAAATGACAAATTTCAAGATGGCAAATGTCAAAACTGACAAATGTCACAATGCTAAATGTCAAAAATGATAAGTGTCACCATGAAAAATGTCAAAAATCACAAATTTCAAGATGGCAAATGTCAAAGATGTCAAATGACAAATGTCACAATGCTAAATGTCAAAAATGACAAATTTCAAGATGGCAAATGTCTAAGATATCAAATGATAAATGTCACAATGCTAAATGTCAAAAATGAAAAATGTCAACATGAAAAATGTCAAAAATGACAAATTTCAAGATGGCAAATGTCCAAGATGTCAAATGACAAATGTCACAATGCTAAATGTCAAAAATGAAAAGTGTCACCATGAAAAATGTCAAAAATGACAAATTTAAAGATGGCAAATATCAAAGATGTCAAATGACAAATGTCACAATGCTAAATGTCAAAAATGAAAAGTGTCAAAAATGACAAATTTCAAGATGGCAAATGTCAAAGATGTCAAATGACAAATGTCACAATGCTAAATGTCAAAAATGAAAAGTGTCCCCATGAAAAATGTCAATAATGACAAATTTCAAGATGGCAAATGTCAAAGATGTCAAATAACAAATGTCACAATGCTAAATGTCAAAAATGAAAAGTGTCACCATGAAAAATGTCAAAAATGACAAATTTCAAGATGGCAAATGTCAAAGATGTCAAATGACAAATGTCACAATGCTAAATGTCAAAAATGAAAAGTGTCACCATGAAAAATGTCAAAAATGACAAATTTCAAGATGGCAAATGTCAAAACTGACAAACGTCACAATGCTAAATGTCAAAAATGAAAAGTGTCACCATGAAAAATGTCAAAAATAACAAATTTCAAGATGGCAAATGTCAAAGATGTCAAATGACAAATGTCACAATGCTAAATGTCAAAAATGACAAATTTCAAGATGGCAAATGTCAAAGATGTCAAATGACAAATGTCACAATGCTAAATGTCAAAAATGAAAAGTGTCACCATGAAAAATGTCAAAAATGACAAATTTCAAGATGGCAAATGTCAAAGATGTCAAATGACAAATGTCACAATGCTAAATGTCAAAAATGAAAAGTGTCACCATGAAAAATGTCAAAAATGACAAATTTCAAGATGGCAAATGTCAAAGATGTCAAATGACAAATGTCACAATGCTAAATGTCAAAAATAAAAAGTGTCACCATTAAAAAAGTCAAAAATGACCAATTTCAAGATGGCAAATATCAAAGATGTCAAATGACAAATGTCACAATGCTAAACGTCAAAAATGACAAATTTTAAGATGGCAAATGTCAAAGAGGTCAAATGACAAATGTCACAATGCTAAATGTCAAAAATGAAAAGTGTCACCATGAAAAATGTCAAAAATGACAAATTTCAAGATGGCAAATGTCAAAGATGTCAAATGACAAATGTCACAATGCTAAATGTCAAAAATGAAAAGTGTCAAAAATGACAAATTTCAAGATGGCAAATGTCTAAGATGTCAAATGACAAATGTCACAATGCTAAATGTCAAAAATGAAAAGTGTCACCATGAAACATGTCAAAAATGACAAATTTCAAGATGGCAAATGTCAAAGATGTCAAATGACAAATGTCACAATGCTAAATGTCAAAGATGTCAAATGACAAATGTCACAATGCTAAATGTCAAAAATGAAAAGTGTCACCATGAAAAATGTCAAAAATGACAAATTTCAAGATAACAAATGTCAAAGATGTCAAATGACAAATGTCACAATGCTAAATGTCAAAAATGAAAAGTGTCATCATGAAAAATGTCAAAAATGGCAAATTTCAAGATGGCAAATGTCAAAGATGTCAAATGACAAATGTCACAATGCTAAATGTCAAAAATGAAAAGTGTCACCATGAAAAATGTCAAAAATGACAAATTTCAAGATGGCAAATGTCAAAACTGACAAATGTCACAATGCTAAATGTCAAAAATGATAAGTGTCACCATGAAAAATGTCAAAAATGACAAATTTCAAGATGGCAAATGTCCAAGATGTCAAATGACAAATGTCACAATGCTAAATGTCAAAAATGAAAAGTGTCACCATGAAAAATGTCAAAAATGACAAATTTCAAGATGGCAAATAACAAAGATGTCAAATGACAAATGTCAGAATGCTAAATGTCAAAAATGAAAAGTGTCAAAAATGACAAATTTCAAGATGGCAAATGTCTAAGATGTCAAATGACAAATGTCACAATGCTAAATGTCAAAAATAAAAAGTGTCACCGTGAAAAATGTCAAAAATGACAAATTTCAAGATGGCAAATGTCAAAGATGTCAAATGATAAATGTCACAATGCTACATGTCAAAAATGAAAAGTGTCACCATGAAAAATGTCAAAAATGACAAATTTCAAGATGGCAAATGTCAAAGATGTCAAATGACAAATGTCACAATGCTAAATGTCAAAAATGAAAAGTGTCCCCATGAAAAATGTCAATAATGACAAATTTCAAGATGGCAAATGTCAAAGATGTCAAATGACAAATGTCACAATGCTAAATGTCAAAAATGAAAAGTGTCACCGTGAAAAATGTCAAAAATGACAAATTTCAAGATGGCAAATGTCAAAGATGTCAAATGACAAATGTCACAATGCTAAATGTCAAAAATGAAAAGTGTCACCATGAAAAATGTCAAAAATGACAAATTTTAAGATGGCAAATGTCAAAGATGTCAAATGACAAATGTCACAATGCTAAATGTCAAAAATGAAAAGTGTCCCCATGAAAAATGTCAAAAATAACAAATTTCAAGATGGCAAATGACAAATGTCACAATGCTAAATGTCAAAAATGAAAAGTGTCACCATGAAAAATGTCAAAAATGACAAATTTCAAGATGGCAAATGTCAAAGATGTCAAATGACAAATGTCACAATGCTAAATGTCAAAAATAAAAAGTGTCACCATGAAAAATGTCAAAAATAACAAATTTCAAGATGGCAAATGTCAAAGATGTCAAATGACAAATGTCACAATGCTAAATGTCAAAAATGAAAAGTGTCACCATAAAAAATGTCAAAAATGACAAATTTCAAGATGGCAAATGTCAAAACTGACAAATGTCACAATGCTAAATGTCAAAAATGAAAAGTGTCACCATGAAAAATGTCAAAAATAACAAATTTCAAGATGGCAAATGTCAAAGATGTCAAATGACAAATGTCACAATGCTAAATGTCAAAAATGACAAATTTCAAGATGGCAAATGTCAAAGATATCAAATGACAAATGTCACAATGCTAAATGTCAAAAATGAAAAGTGTCACCATGAAAAATGTCAAAAATGACAAATTTTAAGATGGCAAACGTCAAAGATGTCAAATGACAAATGTCATAATGCTAAATGTCAAAAATGAAAAGTGTCACCATGAAAAATGTCAAAAATGACAAATTTCAAGATGGCAAATGTCAAAGATGTCAAATGACAAATGTCACAATGCAAAATGTCAAAAATGAAAAGTGTCACCATGAAAAATGTCAAAAATGACAAATTTCAAGATGGCAAATGTCAAAACTGACAAATGTCACAATGATAAATGTCAAAAATGAAAAGTGTCACCATGAAAAATGTCAAAAATAACAAATTTCAAGATGGCAAATGTCAAAGATGTCAAATGACAAATGTCACAATGCTAAATGTCAAAAATGACAAATTTCAAGATGGCAAATGTCAAAGATGTCAAATGACAAATGTCACAATGCTAAATGTCAAAAATGAAAAGTGTCACCATGAAAAATGTCAAAAATGACAAATTTTAAGATGGCAAACGTCAAAGATGTCAAATGACAAATGTCATAATGCTAAATGTCAAAAATGAAAAGTGTCACCATGAAAAATGTCAAAAATGACAAATTTCAAGATGGCAAATGTGAAAGATGTCAAATGACAAATGTCACAATGCTAAATGTCAAAAATGAAAAGTGTCACCATGAAAAATGTCAAAAATGACAAATTTCAAGATGGCAAATATCAAAGATGTCAAATGACAAATGTCACAATGCTTAATGTCAAAAATGACAAATTTCAAGATGGCAAATGTCAAAGATGTCAAATGACAAATGTCACAATGCTAAATGTCAAAAATGAAAAGTGTCACCATGTAAAATGTCAAAAATGACAAATTTCAAGATGGCAAATGTCAAAGATGTCAAATGACAAATGTCACAATGCTAAATGTCAAAAATGAAAAGTGTCAAAAATGACAAATTTCAAGATGGCAAATGTCTAAGATGTCAAATGACAAATGTCACAATGCTAAATGTCAAAAATGAAAAGTGTCACCATGAAAAATGTCAAAAATGACAAATTTTAAGATGGCAAATGTCAAAGATGTCAAATGACAAATGTCACAATGCTAAATGTCAAAAATAAAAAGTGTCACCATGAAAAATGTCAAAAATGACAAATTTCAAGATGGCAAATGTCAAAGAAGTCAAATGACAAATGTCACAATGCTAAATGTCAAAAATGAAAAGTGTCACCATGAAAAATGTCAAAAATGACAAATTTTAAGATGGCAAATGTCAAAACTGACAAATGTCACAATGCTTAATGTCAAAAATGATAAGTGTCACCATGAAAAATGTCAAAAATGACAAATTTCAAGATTGCAAATGTCCAAGATGTCAAATGACAAATGTCACAATGCTAAAAGTCAAAAATGAAAAGTGTCACCATGAAAAATGTCAAAAATGACAAATTTCAAGATGGCAAATGTCAAAGATGTCAAATGACAAATGTCACAATGCTAAATGTCAAAAATGAAAAGTGTCAAAAATGGCAAATTTCAAGATGGCAAATGTCAAAGATGTCAAATGACAAATGTCACAATGCTAAATGTAAAAAATGAAAAGTGTCACCATGAAAAATGTCAAAAATGACAAATTTGACGATGGCAAATGTCAAAACTGACAAATGCCACAATGCTAAATGTCAAAAATGAAAAGTGTCACCATGAAAAATGTCAAAAATAACAAATTTCAAGATGGCAAATGTCAAAGATGTCAAATGACAAATGTCACAATGATAAATGTCAAAAATGACAAATTTCAAGATGGCAAATATCAAAGATGTCAAATGACAAATGTCACAATGCTAAATGTCAAAAATAAAAAGTGTCACCATGAAAAATGTCAAAAATGACAAATTTCAAGATGACAAATGTCAAAACTGACAAATGTAACAATGCTAAATGTCAAAAATGAAAAGTGTCACCATGAAAAATGTCAAAAATAACAAATTTCAAGATGGAAAATGTCAAAGATGTCAAATGTCACAATCCTAAATGTCAAAAATGAAAAGTGTCACCATGAAAAATATCACAAATGACAAATTTCAAGATGGCAAATATCAAAGATGTCAAATGACAAATGTCACAATGCTAAATGTAAAAATGACAAATTTCAAGATGGCAAATGTCAAAGATGTCAAATGACAAGTGTCACAATGCTAAATGTCAAAAATAAAAAGTGTCACCATGAAAAATGTCAAAAATTACAAATTTCAAGATGGCAAATGTCAAAGATGTCAAATGACAAATGTCACAATGCTAAATGTCAAAAATGATAAGTGTCACCATGAAAAATGTCAAAAATAACAAATTTCAAGATGGCAAATGTCAAAGATGTCAAATGACAAATGTCACAATGCTAAATGTCAAAAATGAAAAGTGTCACCATGAAAAATGTCAAAAATGACAAATTTCAAGATGGCAAATGTCAAAGATGTCAAATGACAAATGTCACAATGCTAAATGTCACAATGCTAAATGTCAAAAATGAAAAGTGTCACCATGAAAAATGTCAAAAATAACAAATTTCAAGATGGCAAATGTCAAAGATGTCAAATGACAAATGTCACAATGCTAAATGTCAAAAATGAAAAGTGTCACCATGAAAAATGTCAAAAATTACAAATTTCAAGATGGCAAATATCAAAACTGACAAATGTCACAATGCTAAATGTCAAAAATGATAAGTGTCACCATAAAAAATGTCAAAATTGACAAATTTCAAGATGGCAAATGTCCAATATGTCAAATGACAAATGTCACAATGCTAAATGTCAAAAATGACAAATTTCAAGATGGGAAATGTCAAAGATGTCAAATGACAAATGTCACAATGCTAAATGTCAAAAATGAAAAGTGTCACCATGAAAAATGTCAAAAATGACAAATTTCAAGATGGCAAATGTCAAAGATGTCAGATGACAAATGTCACAATGCTAAAGATAAAAAATGAAAAGTGTCACCATGAAAAATGTCAAAAAATAACAAATTTCAAGATGGCAAATGTCAAAGATGTCAAATGACAAATGTCACAATGCTAAATGTCAAAAATGAAAAGTGTCACAATGAAAAATGTCAAAAATGACAAATTTCAAGATGGCCAATATCAAAGATGTCAAATGACAAATGTCACAATGCTAAATGTCAAAAATGAAAAGTGTCACCATGAAAAATGTCAAAAATAACAAATTTCAAGATGGCAAATGTCAAAGATGTCAAATGACAAATGTCACAATGCTTAATGTCAAAAATGAAAAGTGTCACCATGAAAAATGTCAAAAATGACAAATTTCAAGATGGCAAATGTCAAAACTGACAAATGTCACAATGCCAAATGTCAAAAATGAAAAGTGTCACCATGAAAAATGTCAAAAATGACAAATTTCAAGATGGCAAATGTCAAAGATGTCAAATGACAAATGTCACATTGCTAAATGTCAAAAATGAAAAGTGTCACCACGAAAAATGTCAAAAATAACAAATTTCAAGATGGCAAATGTCAAAGATGTCAAATGACAAATGTCACAATGCTAAATGTCAAAAATGAAAAGTGTCACCATGAAAAATGTCAAAAATGACAAATTTCAAGATGGCAAATGTCAAAGATGTCAAATGACAAATGTCACAATGCTAAATGTCAAAAATGAAAAGTGTCACCATGAAAAATGTCAAAAATGACAAATTTCAAGATGGCAAATATCAAAGATGTCAAATGACAAATGTCACAATGCTAAATATCAAAAATGAAAAGTGTCACCATGAAAAATGTCAAAAATGACAAATTTCAAGATGGCAAATGTCAAAACTGACAAATGTCACAATGCTAAATGTCAAAAATGATAAGTGTCACCATGAAAAATGTCAAAAATGACAAATTTCAAGATGGCAAATGTCCAAGATGTCAAATGACAAATGTCACAATGCTAAATGTCAAAAATGACAAATTTCAAGATGGTAAATGTCAAAGATGTCCAATGACAAATGTCACAATGCTAAATGTCAAAAATGAAAAGTGTCACCATGAAAAATGTCAAAAATGACAAATTTCAAGATGGCAAATGTCAAAGATGTCAAATGACAAATGTCACAATGCTAAATGAAAAGTGTCACCATAAAAAATGTCAAAAATGACAAATTTCAAGATGGCAAATGTCAAAGATGTCAAATGACAAATGTCACAATGCTAAATGTCAAAAATGAAAAGTGTCACCATGAAAAATGTCAAAAATGACAAATTTCAAGATGGCAAATGTCAAAACTGACAAATGTCACAATGATAAATGTCAAAAATGAAAAGTGTCACCATGAAAAATGTCAAAAATAACAAATTTCAAGATGGCAAATGTCAAAGATGTCAAATGACAAATGTCACAATGCTAAATGTCAAAAATGACAAATTTCAAGATGGCAAATGTCAAAGATGTCAAATGACAAATGTCACAATGCTAAATGTCAAAAATGAAAAGTGTCACCATGAAAAATGTCAAAAATGACAAATTTTAAGATGGCAAACGTCAAAGATGTCAAATGACAAATGTCATAATGCTAAATGTCAAAAATGAAAAGTGTCACCATGAAAAATGTCAAAAATGACAAATTTCAAGATGGCAAATGTGAAAGATGTCAAATGACAAATGTCACAATGCTAAATGTCAAAAATGAAAAGTGTCACCATGAAAAATGTCAAAAATGACAAATTTCAAGATGGCAAATATCAAAGATGTCAAATGACAAATGTCACAATGCTTAATGTCAAAAATGACAAATTTCAAGATGGCAAATGTCAAAGATGTCAAATGACAAATGTCACAATGCTAAATGTCAAAAATGAAAAGTGTCACCTTGTAAAATGTCAAAAATCACAAATTTCAAGATGGCAAATGTCAAAGATGTCAAATGACAAATGTCACAATGCTAAATGTCAAAAATGAAAAGTGTCAAAAATGACAAATTTCAAGATGGCAAATGTCTAAGATGTCAAATGACAAATGTCACAATGCTAAATGTCAAAAATGAAAAGTGTCACCATGAAAAATGTCAAAAATGACAAATTTTAAGATGGCAAATGTCAAAGATGTCAAATGACAAATGTCACAATGCTAAATGTCAAAAATAAAAAGTGTCACCATGAAAAATGTCAAAAATGACAAATTTCAAGATGGCAAATGTCAAAGAAGTCAAATGACAAATGTCACAATGCTAAATGTCAAAAATGAAAAGTGTCACCATGAAAAATGTCAAAAATGACAAATTTTAAGATGGCAAATGTCAAAACTGACAAATGTCACAATGCTTAATGTCAAAAATGATAAGTGTCACCATGAAAA
Source organism: Altica lythri (assembly GCA_964028335.1). Lineage (NCBI taxonomy): Eukaryota > Metazoa > Arthropoda > Insecta > Coleoptera > Chrysomelidae > Altica > Altica lythri. The sequence goes on along the minus strand of OZ034800.1, from coordinate 5,737,954 downwards.
ATGTCAAAAATGACAAATTTCAAGATTGCAAATGTCCAAGATGTCAAATGACAAATGTCACAATGCTAAAAGTCAAAAATGAAAAGTGTCACCATGAAAAATGTCAAAAATGACAAATTTCAAGATGGCAAATGTCAAAGATGTCAAATGACAAATGTCACAATGCTAAATGTCAAAAATGAAAAGTGTCAAAAATGGCAAATTTCAAGATGGCAAATGTCAAAGATGTCAAATGACAAATGTCACAATGCTAAATGTAAAAAATGAAAAGTGTCACCATGAAAAATGTCAAAAATGACAAATTTGACGATGGCAAATGTCAAAACTGACAAATGCCACAATGCTAAATGTCAAAAATGAAAAGTGTCACCATGAAAAATGTCAAAAATAACAAATTTCAAGATGGCAAATGTCAAAGATGTCAAATGACAAATGTCACAATGATAAATGTCAAAAATGACAAATTTCAAGATGGCAAATGTCAAAGATGTCAAATGACAAATGTCACAATGCTTAATGTCAAAAATAAAAAGTGTCACCATGAAAAATGTCAAAAATGACAAATTTCAAGATGGCAAATATCAAAGATGTCAAATGACAAATGTCACAATGCTAAATGTCAAAAATAAAAAGTGTCACCATGAAAAATGTCAAAAATGACAAATTTCAAGATGACAAATGTCAAAACTGACAAATGTAACAATGCTAAATGTCAAAAATGAAAAGTGTCACCATGAAAAATGTCAAAAATAACAAATTTCAAGATGGAAAATGTCAAAGATGTCAAATGTCACAATCCTAAATGTCAAAAATGAAAAGTGTCACCATGAAAAATATCACAAATGACAAATTTCAAGATGGCAAATATCAAAGATGTCAAATGACAAATGTCACAATGCTAAATGTCAAAAATGACAAATTTCAAGATGGCAAATGTCAAAGATGTCAAATGACAAGTGTCACAATGCTAAATGTCAAAAATAAAAAGTGTCACCATGAAAAATGTCAAAAATTACAAATTTTAAGATGGCAAATGTCAAAGATGTCAAATGACAAATGTCACAATGCTAAATGTCAAAAATGATAAGTGTCACCATGAAAAATGTCAAAAATAACAAATTTCAAGATGGCAAATGTCAAAGATGTCAAATGACAAATGTCACAATGCTAAATGTCAAAAATGAAAAGTGTCACCATGAAAAATGTCAAAAATGACAAATTTCAAGATGGCAAATGTCAAAGATGTCAAATGACAAATGTCACAATGCTAAATGTCACAATGGTAAATGTCAAAAATGAAAAGTGTCACCATGAAAAATGTCAAAAATAACAAATTTCAAGATGGCAAATGTCAAAGATGTCAAATGACAAATGTCACAATGCTTAATGTCAAAAATGATAAGTGTCACCATGAAAAATGTCAAAAATGACAAATTTCAAGATTGCAAATGTCCAAGATGTCAAATGACAAATGTCACAATGCTAAAAGTCAAAAATGAAAAGTGTCACCATGAAAAATGTCAAAAATGACAAATTTCAAGATGGCAAATGTCAAAGATGTCAAATGACAAATGTCACAATGCTAAATGTCAAAAATGAAAAGTGTCAAAAATGGCAAATTTCAAGATGACAAATGTCACAATGCTAAATGTCAAAAATGAAAAGTGTCAAAAATGGCAAATTTCAAGATGGCAAATGTCCAAGATGTCAAATGACAAATGTCACAATGCTAAATGTAAAAAATGAAAAGTGTCACCATGAAAAATGTCAAAAATGACAAATTTGACGATGGCAAATGTCAAAACTGACAAATGCCACAATGCTAAATGTCAAAAATGAAAAGTGTCACCATGAAAAATGTCAAAAATAACAAATTTCAAGATGGCAAATGTCAAAGATGTCAAATGACAAATGTCACAATGATAAATGTCAAAAATGACAAATTTCAAGATGGCAAATGTCAAAGATGTCAAATGACAAATGTCACAATGCTTAATGTCAAAAATAAAAAGTGTCACCATGAAAAATGTCAAAAATGACAAATTTCAAGATGGCAAATATCAAAGATGTCAAATGACAAATGTCACAATGCTAAATGTCAAAAATAAAAAGTGTCACCATGAAAAATGTCAAAAATGACAAATTTCAAGATGAAAAATGTCAAAACTGACAAATGTAACAATGCTAAATGTCAAAAATGAAAAGTGTCACCATGAAAAATGTCAAAAATAACAAATTTCAAGATGGAAAATGTCAAAGATGTCAAATGTCACAATCCTAAATGTCAAAAATGAAAAGTGTCACCATGAAAAATATCACAAATGACAAATTTCAAGATGGCAAATATCAAAGATGTCAAATGACAAATGTCACAATGCTAAATGTCAAAAATGACAAATTTCAAGATGGCAAATGTCAAAGATGTCAAATGACAAGTGTCACAATGCTAAATGTCAAAAATAAAAAGTGTCACCATGAAAAATGTCAAAAATTACAAATTTCAAGATGGCAAATGTCAAAGATGTCAAATGACAAATGTCACAATGCTAAATGTCAAAAATGATAAGTGTCACCATGAAAAATGTCAAAAATAACAAATTTCAAGATGGCAAATGTCAAAGATGTCAAATGACAAATGTCACAATGCTAAATGTCAAAAATGAAAAGTGTCACCATGAAAAATGTCAAAAATGACAAATTTCAAGATGGCAAATGTCAAAGATGTCAAATGACAAATGTCACAATGCTAAATGTCACAATGCTAAATGTCAAAAATGAAAAGTGTCACCATGAAAAATGTCAAAAATAACAAATTTCAAGATGGCAAATGTCAAAGATGTCAAATGACAAATGTCACAATGCTAAATGTCAAAAATGAAAAGTGTCACCATGAAAAATGTCAAAAATTACAAATTTCAAGATGGCAAATATCAAAACTGACAAATGTCACAATGCTAAATGTCAAAAATGATAAGTGTCACCATAAAAAATGTCAAAAATGACAAATTTCAAGATGGCAAATGTCCAATATGTCAAATGACAAATGTCACAATGCTAAATGTCAAAAATGACAAATTTCAAGATGGGAAATGTCAAAGATGTCAAATGACAAATGTCACAATGCTAAATGTCAAAAATGAAAAGTGTCACCATGAAAAATGTCAAAAATGACAAATTTCAAGATGGCAAATGTCAAAGATGTCAAATGACAAATGTCACAATGCTAAAGATAAAAAATGAAAAGTGTCACCATGAAAAATGTCAAAAAATAACAAATTTCAAGATGGCAAATGTCAAAGATGTCAAATGACAAATGTCACAATGCTAAATGTCAAAAATGAAAAGTGTCACAATGAAAAATGTCAAAAATGACAAATTTCAAGATGGCCAATATCAAAGATGTCAAATGACAAATGTCACAATGCTAAATGTCAAAAATGAAAAGTGTCACCATGAAAAATGTCAAAAATAACAAATTTCAAGATGGCAAATGTCAAAGATGTCAAATGACAAATGTCACAATGCTTAATGTCAAAAATGAAAAGTGTCACCATGAAAAATGTCAAAAATGACAAATTTCAAGATGGCAAATGTCAAAACTGACAAATGACAAATGTCACAATGCTAAAGATAAAAAATGAAAAGTGTCACCATGAAAAATGTCAAAAAATAACAAATTTCAAGATGGCAAATGTCAAAGATGTCAAATGACAAATGTCACAATGCTAAATGTCAAAAATGAAAAGTGTCACAATCAAAAATGTCAAAAATGACAAATTTCAAGATGGCAAATGTCAAAGATGTCAAATGACAAATGTCACAACGCTAAATGTCAAAAATGAAAAGTGTCCCCATGAAAAATGTCAAAAATAACAAATTTCAAGATGGCAAATGACAAATGTCACAATGCTAAATGTCAAAAATGAAAAGTGTCACCATGAAAAATGTCAAAAATGACAAATTTCAAGATGGCAAATGTCAAAGATGTCAAATGACAAATGTCACAATGCTAAATCTCAAAAATAAAAAGTGTCACCATGAAAAATGTCAAAAATAACAAATTTCAAGATGGCAAATGTCAAAGATGTCAAATGACAAATGTCACAATGCTAAATGTCAAAAATGAAAAGTGTCACCATAAAAAATGTCAAAAATGACAAATTTCAAGATGGCAAATGTCAAAACTGACAAATGTCACAATGCTAAATGTCAAAAATGAAAAGTGTCACCATGAAAAATGTCAAAAATAACAAATTTCAAGATGGCAAATGTCAAAGATGTCAAATGACAAATGTCACAATGCTAAATGTCAAAAATGACAAATTTCAAGATGGCAAATGTCAAAGATATCAAATGACAAATGTCACAATGCTAAATGTCAAAAATGAAAAGTGTCACCATGAAAAATGTCAAAAATGACAAATTTTAAGATGGCAAACGTCAAAGATGTCAAATGACAAATGTCATAATGCTAAATGTCAAAAATGAAAAGTGTCACCATGAAAAATGTCAAAAATGACAAATTTCAAGATGGCAAATGTCAAAGATGTCAAATGACAAATGTCACAATGCAAAATGTCAAAAATGAAAAGTGTCACCATGAAAAATGTCAAAAATGACAAATTTCAAGATGGCAAATGTCAAAACTGACAAATGTCACAATGATAAATGTCAAAAATGAAAAGTGTCACCATGAAAAATGTCAAAAATAACAAATTTCAAGATGGCAAATGTCAAAGATGTCAAATGACAAATGTCACAATGCTAAATGTCAAAAATGACAAATTTCAAGATGGCAAATGTCAAAGATGTCAAATGACAAATGTCACAATGCTAAATGTCAAAAATGAAAAGTGTCACCATGAAAAATGTCAAAAATGACAAATTTTAAGATGGCAAACGTCAAAGATGTCAAATGACAAATGTCATAATGCTAAATGTCAAAAATGAAAAGTGTCACCATGAAAAATGTCAAAAATGACAAATTTCAAGATGGCAAATGTGAAAGATGTCAAATGACAAATGTCACAATGCTAAATGTCAAAAATGAAAAGTGTCACCATGAAAAATGTCAAAAATGACAAATTTCAAGATGGCAAATATCAAAGATGTCAAATGACAAATGTCACAATGCTTAATGTCAAAAATGACAAATTTCAAGATGGCAAATGTCAAAGATGTCAAATGACAAATGTCACAATGCTAAATGTCAAAAATGAAAAGTGTCACCATGTAAAATGTCAAAAATGACAAATTTCAAGATGGCAAATGTCAAAGATGTCAAATGACAAATGTCACAATGCTAAATGTCAAAAATGAAAAGTGTCAAAAATGACAAATTTCAAGATGGCAAATGTCTAAGATGTCAAATGACAAATGTCACAATGCTAAATGTCAAAAATGAAAAGTGTCACCATGAAAAATGTCAAAAATGACAAATTTTAAGATGGCAAATGTCAAAGATGTCAAATGACAAATGTCACAATGCTACATGTCAAAAATAAAAAGTGTCACCATGAAAAATGTCAAAAATGACAAATTTCAAGATGGCAAATGTCAAAGAAGTCAAATGACAAATGTCACAATGCTAAATGTCAAAAATGAAAAGTGTCACCATGAAAAATGTCAAAAATGACAAATTTTAAAATGGCAAATGTCAAAACTGACAAATGTCACAATGCTTAATGTCAAAAATGATAAGTGTCACCATGAAAAATGTCAAAAATGACAAATTTCAAGATTGCAAATGTCCAAGATGTCAAATGACAAATGTCACAATGCTAAAAGTCAAAAATGAAAAGTGTCACCATGAAAAATGTCAAAAATGACAAATTTCAAGATGGCAAATGTCAAAGATGTCAAATGACAAATGTCACAATGCTAAATGTCAAAAATGAAAAGTGTCAAAAATGGCAAATTTCAAGATGGCAAATGTCAAAGATGTCAAATGACAAATGTCACAATGCTAAATGTAAAAAATGAAAAGTGTCACCATGAAAAATGTCAAAAATGACAAATTTGACGATGGCAAATGTCAAAACTGACAAATGCCACAATGCTAAATGTCAAAAATGAAAAGTGTCACCATGAAAAATGTCAAAAATAACAAATTTCAAGATGGCAAATGTCAAAGATGTCAAATGACAAATGTCACAATGATAAATGTCAAAAATGACAAATTTCAAGATGGCAAATGTCAAAGATGTCAAATGACAAATGTCACAATGCTTAATGTCAAAAATAAAAAGTGTCACCATGAAAAATGTCAAAAATGACAAATTTCAAGATGGCAAATATCAAAGATGTCAAATGACAAATGTCACAATGCTAAATGTCAAAAATAAAAAGTGTCACCATGAAAAATGTCAAAAATGACAAATTTCAAGATGACAAATGTCAAAACTGACAAATGTAACAATGCTAAATGTCAAAAATGAAAAGTGTCACCATGAAAAATGTCAAAAATAACAAATTTCAAGATGGAAAATGTCAAAGATGTCAAATGTCACAATCCTAAATGTCAAAAATGAAAAGTGTCACCATGAAAAATATCACAAATGACAAATTTCAAGATGGCAAATATCAAAGATGTCAAATGACAAATGTCACAATGCTAAATGTCAAAAATGACAAATTTCAAGATGGCAAATGTCAAAGATGTCAAATGACAAGTGTCACAATGCTAAATGTCAAAAATAAAAAGTGTCACCATGAAAAATGTCAAAAATTACAAATTTCAAGATGGCAAATGTCAAAGATGTCAAATGACAAATGTCACAATGCTAAATGTCAAAAATGATAAGTGTCACCATGAAAAATGTCAAAAATAACAAATTTCAAGATGGCAAATGTCAAAGATGTCAAATGACAAATGTCACAATGCTAAATGTCAAAAATGAAAAGTGTCACCATGAAAAATGTCAAAAATGACAAATTTCAAGATGGCAAATGTCAAAGATGTCAAATGACAAATGTCACAATGCTAAATGTCACAATGCTAAATGTCAAAAATGAAAAGTGTCACCATGAAAAATGTCAAAAATAACAAATTTCAAGATGGCAAATGTCAAAGATGTCAAATGACAAATGTCACAATGCTAAATGTCAAAAATGAAAAGTGTCACCATGAAAAATGTCAAAAATTACAAATTTCAAGATGGCAAATATCAAAACTGACAAATGTCACAATGCTAAATGTCAAAAATGATAAGTGTCACCATAAAAAATGTCAAAATTGACAAATTTCAAGATGGCAAATGTCCAATATGTCAAATGACAAATGTCACAATGCTAAATGTCAAAAATGACAAATTTCAAGATGGGAAATGTCAAAGATGTCAAATGACAAATGTCACAATGCTAAATGTCAAAAATGAAAAGTGTCACCATGAAAAATGTCAAAAATGACAAATTTCAAGATGGCAAATGTCAAAGATGTCAAATGACAAATGTCACAATGCTGAAGATAAAAAATGAAAAGTGTCACCATGAAAAATGTCAAAAAATAACAAATTTCAAGATGGCAAATGTCAAAGATGTCAAATGACAAATGTCACAATGCTAAATGTCAAAAATGAAAAGTGTCACAATGAAAAATGTCAAAAATGACAAATTTCAAGATGGCCAATATCAAAGATGTCAAATGACAAATGTCACAATGCTAAATGTCAAAAATGAAAAGTGTCACCATGAAAAATGTCAAAAATAACAAATTTCAAGATGGCAAATGTCAAAGATGTCAAATGACAAATGTCACAATGCTTAATGTCAAAAATGAAAAGTGTCACCATGAAAAATGTCAAAAATGACAAATTTCAAGATGGCAAATGTCAAAACTGACAAATGTCACAATGCCAAATGTCAAAAATGAAAAGTGTCACCATGAAAAATGTCAAAAATGACAAATTTCAAGATGGCAAATGTCAAAGATGTCAAATGACAAATGTCACATTGCTAAATGTCAAAAATGAAAAGTGTCACCACGAAAAATGTCAAAAATAACAAATTTCAAGATGGCAAATGTCAAAGATGTCAAATGACAAATGTCACAATGCTAAATGTCAAAAATGAAAAGTGTCACCATGAAAAATGTCAAAAATGACAAATTTCAAGATGGCAAATGTCAAAGATGTCAAATGACAAATGTCACAATGCTAAATGTCAAAAATGAAAAGTGTCACCATGAAAAATGTCAAAAATGACAAATTTCAAGATGGCAAATATCAAAGATGTCAAATGACAAATGTCACAATGCTAAATATCAAAAATGAAAAGTGTCACCATGAAAAATGTCAAAAATGACAAATTTCAAGATGGCAAATGTCAAAACTGACAAATGTCACAATGCTAAATGTCAAAAATGATAAGTGTCACCATGAAAAATGTCAAAAATGACAAATTTCAAGATGGCAAATGTCCAAGATGTCAAATGACAAATGTCACAATGCTAAATGTCAAAAATGACAAATTTCAAGATGGTAAATGTCAAAGATGTCCAATGACAAATGTCACAATGCTAAATGTCAAAAATGAAAAGTGTCACCATGAAAAATGTCAAAAATGACAAATTTCAAGATGGCAAATGTCAAAGATGTCAAATGACAAATGTCACAATGCTAAATGAAAAGTGTCACCATAAAAAATGTCAAAAATGACAAATTTCAAGATGGCAAATGTCAAAGATGTCAAATGACAAATGTCACAATGCTAAATGTCAAAAATGAAAAGTGTCACCATGAAAAATGTCAAAAATGACAAATTTCAAGATGGCAAATGTCAAAACTGACAAATGTCACAATGATAAATGTCAAAAATGAAAAGTGTCACCATGAAAAATGTCAAAAATAACAAATTTCAAGATGGCAAATGTCAAAGATGTCAAATGACAAATGTCACAATGCTAAATGTCAAAAATGACAAATTTCAAGATGGCAAATGTCAAAGATGTCAAATGACAAATGTCACAATGCTAAATGTCAAAAATGAAAAGTGTCACCATGAAAAATGTCAAAAATGACAAATTTTAAGATGGCAAACGTCAAAGATGTCAAATGACAAATGTCATAATGCTAAATGTCAAAAATGAAAAGTGTCACCATGAAAAATGTCAAAAATGACAAATTTCAAGATGGCAAATGTGAAAGATGTCAAATGACAAATGTCACAATGCTAAATGTCAAAAATGAAAAGTGTCACCATGAAAAATGTCAAAAATGACAAATTTCAAGATGGCAAATATCAAAGATGTCAAATGACAAATGTCACAATGCTTAATGTCAAAAATGACAAATTTCAAGATGGCAAATGTCAAAGATGTCAAATGACAAATTTCACAATGCTAAATGTCAAAAATGAAAAGTGTCACCATGTAAAATGTCAAAAATGACAAATTTCAAGATGGCAAATGTCAAAGATGTCAAATGACAAATGTCACAATGCTAAATGTCAAAAATGAAAAGTGTCAAAAATGACAAATTTCAAGATGGCAAATGTCTAAGATGTCAAATGACAAATGTCACAATGCTAAATGTCAAAAATGAAAAGTGTCACCATGAAAAATGTCAAAAATGACAAATTTTAAGATGGCAAATGTCAAAGATGTCAAATGACAAATGTCACAATGCTAAATGTCAAAAATAAAAAGTGTCACCATGAAAAATGTCAAAAATGACAAATTTCAAGATGGCAAATGTCAAAGAAGTCAAATGACAAATGTCACAATGCTAAATGTCAAAAATGAAAAGTGTCACCATGAAAAATGTCAAAAATGACAAATTTTAAGATAGCAAATGTCAAAACTGACAAATGTCACAATGCTTAATGTCAAAAATGATAAGTGTCACCATGAAAAATGTCAAAAATGACAAATTTCAAGATTGCAAATGTCCAAGATGTCAAATGACAAATGTCACAATGCTAAAAGTCAAAAATGAAAAGTGTCACCATGAAAAATGTCAAAAATGACAAATTTCAAGATGGCAAATGTCAAAGATGTCAAATGACAAATGTCACAATGCTAAATGTCAAAAATGAAAAGTGTCAAAAATGGCAAATTTCAAGATGGCAAATGTCAAAGATGTCAAATGACAAATGTCACAATGCTAAATGTAAAAAATGAAAAGTGTCACCATGAAAAATGTCAAAAATGACAAATTTGACGATGGCAAATGTCAAAACTGACAAATGCCACAATGCTAAATGTCAAAAATGAAAAGTGTCACCATGAAAAATGTCAAAAATAACAAATTTCAAGATGGCAAATGTCAAGGATGTCAAATGACAAATGTCACAATGATAAATGTCAAAAATGACAAATTTCAAGATGGCAAATGTCAAAGATGTCAAATGACAAATGTCACAATGCTTAATGTCAAAAATAAAAAGTGTCACCATGAAAAATGTCAAAAATGACAAATTTCAAGATGGCAAATATCAAAGATGTCAAATGACAAATGTCACAATGCTAAATGTCAAAAATAAAAAGTGTCACCATGAAAAATGTCAAAAATGACAAATTTCAAGATGACAAATGTCAAAACTGACAAATGTAACAATGCTAAATGTCAAAAATGAAAAGTGTCACCATGAAAAATGTCAAAAATAACAAATTTCAAGATGGAAAATGTCAAAGATGTCAAATGTCACAATCCTAAATGTCAAAAATGAAAAGTGTCACCATGAAAAATATCACAAATGACAAATTTCAAGATGGCAAATATCAAAGATGTCAAATGACAAATGTCACAATGCTAAATGTCAAAAATGACAAATTTCAAGATGGCAAATGTCAAAGATGTCAAATGACAAGTGTCACAATGCTAAATGTCAAAAATAAAAAGTGTCACCATGAAAAATGTCAAAAATTACAAATTTCAAGATGGCAAATGTCAAAGATGTCAAATGACAAATGTCACAATGCTAAATGTCAAAAATGATAAGTGTCACCATGAAAAATGTCAAAAATAACAAATTTCAAGATGGCAAATGTCAAAGATGTCAAATGACAAATGTCACAATGCTAAATGTCAAAAATGAAAAGTGTCACCATGAAAAATGTCAAAAATGACAAATTTCAAGATGGCAAATGTCAAAGATGTCAAATGACAAATGTCACAATGCTAAATGTCACAATGCTAAATGTCAAAAATGAAAAGTGTCACCATGAAAAATGTCAAAAATAACAAATTTCAAGATGGCAAATGTCAAAGATGTCAAATGACAAATGTCACAATGCTAAATGTCAAAAATGAAAAGTGTCACCATGAAAAATGTCAAAAATTACAAATTTCAAGATGGCAAATATCAAAACTGACAAATGTCACAATGCTAAATGTCAAAAATGATAAGTGTCACCATAAAAAATGTCAAAAATGACAAATTTCAAGATGGCAAATGTCCAATATGTCAAATGACAAATGTCACAATGCTAAATGTCAAAAATGACAAATTTCAAGATGGGAAATGTCAAAGATGTCAAATGACAAATGTCACAATGCTAAATGTCAAAAATGAAAAGTGTCACCATGAAAAATGTCAAAAATGACAAATTTCAAGATGGCAAATGTCAAAGATGTCAAATGACAAATGTCACAATGCTAAAGATAAAAAATGAAAAGTGTCACCATGAAAAATGTCAAAAAATAACAAATTTCAAGATGGCAAATGTCAAAGATGTCAAATGACAAATGTCACAATGCTAAATGTCAAAAATGAAAAGTGTCACAATGAAAAATGTCAAAAATGACAAATTTCAAGATGGCCAATATCAAAGATGTCAAATGACAAATGTCACAATGCTAAATGTCAAAAATGAAAAGTGTCACCATGAAAAATGTCAAAAATAACAAATTTCAAGATGGCAAATGTCAAAGATGTCAAATGACAAATGTCACAATGCTAAATGTCAAAAATGAAAAGTATCCCCATGAAAAATGTCAATAATGACAAATTTCAAGATGGCAAATGTCAAAGATGTCAAATGACAAATGTCACAATGCTAAATGTCAAAAATGAAAAGTGTCACCATGAAAAATGTCAAAAATGACAAATTTCAAGATGGCAAATATCAAAGATGTCGAATATGACAAATGTCACAATGCTAAATGTCAAAAATGAAAAGTGTCACCATGAAAAATGTCAAAAATGACAAATTTCAAGATGGCAAATGTCAAAGATGTCAAATGACAAATGTCACAATGCTAGATGTCACAAATGAAAAGTGTCACCATGAAAAATGTCAAAAATGACAAATTTCAAGATGGCAAATATCAAAGATGTCAAATGACAAATGTCACAATGCTAAATGTCAAAAATGACAAATTTCAAGATGGCAAATGTCAAAGATGTCAAATGACAAATGTCACAATGCTAAATGTCAAAACTGAAAAGTGTCACCATGAAAAATGTCAAAAATGACAAATTTCAAGATGGCAAATGTCAAAGATGTCAAATGACAAATGTCGCAATGCTAAATGTCAAAAATGAAAAGTGTCACCATGAAAAATGTCAAAAATAACAAATTTCAAGATGGCAAATGTCAAAGATGTCAAATGACAAATGTCACAATGCTAAATGTCAAAAATGAAAAGTGTCACCATGAAAAATGTCAAAAATGACAAATTTCAAGATGGCAAATGTCAAAGATGTCAAATGACAAATGTCAAAGATGTCAAATGACAAATGTCACAATGCTAAATGTCAAAAATGAAAAGTGTCACCATGAAAAATGTCAAAAATGACAAATTTCAAGATGGCAAATGTCCAAGATGTCAAATGACAAATGTCACAATGCTAAATGTCAAAAATGAAAAGTGTCACCATGAAAAATGTCAAAAATGACAAATTTCAAGATGGCAAATGTCAAAGATGTCAAATGACAAATGTCACAATGCTAAATGTCAAAAATGAAAAGTGTCAAAAATGACAAATTTCAAGATGGCAAATGTTAAAGATGTCAAATGACATATGTCACAATGCTAAATGTCAAAAATGAAAAATGTCACCATGAAAAATGTCAAAAATGACAAATTTCAAGATGGCAAATGTTAAAACTGACAAATGTCACAATGCTAAATGTCAAAAATGAAAAGTGTCACCATGAAAAATGTCAAAAATAACAAATTTCAAGATGGCAAATGTCAAAGATGTCAAATGACAAATATCACAATGCTAAATGTCAAAAATGACAAATTTCAAGATGGCAAATGTCAAAGATGTCAAATGACAAATGTCACAATGCTAAATGTCAAAAATGAAAAGTGTCACCATGAAAAATGTCAAAAATAACAAATTTCAAGATGGCAAATGTCAAAGATGTCAAATGACAAATGTCACAATGCTAAATGTCAAAAATGAAAAGTGTCACCATGAAAAATGTCAAGAATGACAAATTTCAAGATGGCAAATGTCAAAACTGACAAATGTCACAATGCTAAATGTCAAAACTGAAAAGTGTCACCATGAAAAATGTCAAAAATGACAAATTTCAAGATGGCAAATGTCAAAGATGTCAAATGACAAATGTCGCAATGCTAAATGTCAAAAATGAAAAGTGTCACCATGAAAAATGTCAAAAATAACAAATTTCAAGATGGCAAATGTCAAAGATGTCAAATGACAAATGTCACAATGCTAAATGTCAAAAATGAAAAGTGTCACCATGAAAAATGTCAAAAATGACAAATTTCAAGATGGTAAATGTCAAAGATGTCAAATGACAAATGTCACAATGCTAAATGTCAAAAATGAAAAGTGTCACCATGAAAAATGTCAAAAATGACAAATTTCAAGATGGCAAATGTCCAAGATGTCAAATGACAAATGTCACAATGCTAAATGTCAAAAATGAAAAGTGTCACCATGAAAAATGTCAAAAATGACAAATTTCAAGATGGCAAATGTCAAAGATGTCAAATGACAAATGTCACAATGCTAAATGTCAAAAATGAAAAGTGTCAAAAATGACAAATTTCAAGATGGCAAATGTCAAAGATGTCAAATGACATATGTCACAATGCTAAATGTCAAAAATGAAAAGTGTCACCATGAAAAATGTCAAAAATGACAAATTTCAAGATGGCAAATGTCAAAGATGTCAAATGACAAATATCACAATGCTAAATGTCAAAAATGAAAAGTGTCACCATGAAAAATGTCAAAAATGACAAATTTCAAGATGGCAAATGTCCAAGATGTCAAATGACAAATGTCACAATGCTAAATGTCAAAAATGAAAAGTGTCACCATAAAATGTCAAAAATAACAAATTTCAAGATGGCAAATGTCAAAGATGTCAAATGACAAATATCACAATGCTAAATGTCAAAAATGACAAATTTCAAGATGGCAAATGTCAAAGATGTCAAATGACAAATGTCACAATGCTAAATGTCAAAAATGAAAAGTGTCACCATGAAAAATGTCAAAAATGACAAATTTCAAGATGGCAAATGTCAAAGATGTCAAATGACAAATGTCACAATGCTAAATGTCAAAAATGAAAAGTGTCACCATGAAAAATGTCAAAAATAACAAATTTTAAGATGGCAAATGTCAAAGATGTCAAATGACAAATGTCACAATGCTAAATGTCAAAAATGAAAAGTGTCACCATCAAAAATGTCAAAAATGACAAATTTCAAGATGGCAAATGTCAAAACTGACAAATGTCACAATGCTAAATGTCAAAAATGATAAGTGTCACCATGAAAAATGTCAAAAATAACAAATTTCAAAATGGCAAATGTCCAAGATGTCAAATGACAAATGTCACAATGCTAAATGTCAAAAATGACAAATTTCAAGATGGCAAATGTCAAAGATCTTAAATGACAAATTTCACAATGCTAAATGTCAAAAATGAAAAGTGTCACCATGAAAAATGTCAAAAATGACAAATTTCAAGATGGCAAATGTCAAAGATGTCAAATGACAAATGTCACAATGCTAAATGTCAAAAATGAAAAGTGTCACCATGAAAAATGTCAAAAATAACAAATTTCAAGATGGCAAATGTCAAAGATGTCAAATGACAAATGTCACAATGCTAAATGTCAAAAATGAAAAGTGTCACCATGAAAAATGTCAAAAATGACAAATTTCAAGATGGCAAATGTCAAAGATCTTAAATGACAAATGTCACAATGCTAAATGTCAAAAATGAAAAGTGTCACCATGAAAAATGTCAAAAATAACAAATTTCAAGATGGCAAATGTCAAAGATGTCAAATGACAAATATCACAATGCTAAATGTCAAAAATGACAAATTTCAAGATGGCAAATGTCAAAGATGTCAAATGACAAATGTCACAATGCTAAATGTCAAAAATGAAAAGTGTCACCATGAAAAATGTCAAAAATGACAAATTTCAAGATGGCAAATGTCAAAGATGTCAAATGACAAATGTCACAATGCTAAATGTCAAAAATGAAAAGTGTCACCATGAAAAATGTCAAAAATAACAAATTTCAAGATGGCAAATGTCAAAGATGTCAAATGAGAAATGTCACAATGCTAAATGTCAAAAATGAAAAGTGTCACCATGAAAAATGTCAAAAATGACAAATTTCAAGATGGCAAATGTCAAAGATCTTAAATGACAAATGTCACAATGCTAAATGTCAAAAATGAAAAGTGTCACCATGAAAAATGTCAAAAATGACAAATTTCAAGATGGCAAATGTCAAAGATGTCAAATGACAAATGTCACAATGCTAAATGTCAAAAATGAAAAGTGTCACCATGAAAAATGTCAAAAATAACAAATTTCAAGATGGCAAATGTCAAAGATGTCAAATGACAAATGTCACAATGCTAAATGTCAAAAATGAAAAGTTTCACCGTGAAAAATGTCAAAAATGACAAATGTCAAGATGGCAAATGTCAAAACTGACAAATTCACAATGCTAAATGTCAAAAATGAAAAGTGTCACCATGAAAAATGTCAAAAATAACAAATTTCAAGATGGCAAATGTCAAAGATGTCAAATGACAAATGTCACAATGCTAAATGTCAAAAATGACAAATTTCAAGATGGCAAATGTCAAAGATGTCAAATGACAAATGTCACAATGCTAAATGTCAAAAATGAAAAGTGTCACCATGAAAAATGTCAAAAATAACAAATTTCAAAATGGCAAATGTCCAAGATGTCAAATGACAAATGTCACAATGCTAAATGTCAAAAATGACAAATTTCAAGATGGCAAATGTCAAAGATCTTAAATGACAAATGTCACAATGCTAAATGTCAAAAATGAAAAGTGTCACCATGAAAAATGTCAAAAATGACAAATTTCAAGATGGCAAATGTCAAAGATGTCAAATGACAAATGTCACAATGCTAAATGTCAAAAATGAAAAGTTTCACCATAAAAAATGTCAAAAATAACAAATTTCAAGATGGCAAATGTCAAAGATGTCAAATGACAAATGTCACAATGCTAAATGTCAAAAATGAAAAGTGTCACCATGAAAAATGTCAAAAATGACAAATTTCAAGATGGCAAATGTCAAAGATCTTAAATGACAAATGTCACAATGCTAAATGTCAAAAATAAAAAGTGTCACCATGAAAAATGTCAAAAATGACAAATTTCAAGATGGCAAATGTCAAAGATGTCAAATGACAAATGTCACAATGCTAAATGTCAAAAATGAAAAGTGTCACCATGAAAAATGTCAAAAATAACAAATTTCAAGATGGCAAATGTCAAAGATGTCAAATGACAAATGTCACAATGCTAAATGTCAAAAATGAAAAGTTTCACCGTGAAAAATGTCAAAAATGACAAATGTCAAGATGGCAAATGTCAAAACTGACAAATTCACAATGCTAAATGTCAAAAATGAAAAGTGTCACCATGAAAAATGTCAAAAATAACAAATTTCAAGATGGCAAATGTCAAAGATGTCAAATGACAAATGTCACAATGCTAAATGTCAAAAATGACAAATTTCAAGATGGCAAATGTCAAAGATGTCAAATGACAAATGTCACAATGCTAAATGTCAAAAATAAAAAGTGTCACCATAAAAAATTTCAAAAATGACAAATTTCAAGATGGCAAATGTCAAAGATGTCAAATGACAAATGTCACAATGCTAAATGTCAAAAATGAAAAGTGTCACCATGAAAAATGTCAAAAATGACAAATTTCAAGATGGCAAATGTCAAAGATGTCAAATGACAAATGTCACAATGCTAAATGTCAAAAATGAAAAGTATCCCCATGAAAAATGTCAATAATGACAAATTTCAAGATGGCAAATGTCAAAGATGTCAAATGACAAATGTCACAATGCTAAATGTCAAAAATGAAAAGTATCTCCATGAAAAATGTCAATAATGACAAATTTCAAGATGGCAAATGTCAAAGATGTCAAATGACAAATGTCACAATGCTAAAGGTCAAAAATGAAAAGTGTCACCATGAAAAATGTCAAAAATGACAAATTTCAAGATGGGAAATGTCAAAGATGTCGAATATGACAAATGTCACAATGCTAAATGTCAAAAATGAAAAGTGTCACCATGAAAAATGTCAAAAATGACAAATTTCAAGATGGCAAATGTCAAAGATGTCAAATGACAAATGTCACAATGCTAGATGTCACAAATGAAAAGTGTCACCATGAAAAATGTCAAAAATGACAAATTTCAAGATGGCAAATATCAAAGATGTCAAATGACAAATGTCACAATGCTAAATGTCAAAAATGACAAATTTCAAGATGGCAAATGTCAAAGATGTCAAATGACAAATGTCACAATGCTAAATGTCAAAACTGAAAAGTGTCACCATGAAAAATGTCAAAAATGACAAATTTCAAGATGGCAAATGTCAAAGATGTCAAATGACAAATGTCGCAATGCTAAATGTCAAAAATGAAAAGTGTCACCATGAAAAATGTCAAAAATAACAAATTTCAAGATGGCAAATGTCAAAGATATCAAATGACAAATGTCACAATGCTAAATGTCAAAAATGAAAAGTGTCACCATGAAAAATGTCAAAAATGACAAATTTCAAGATGGCAAATGTCAAAGATGTCAAATGACAAATGTCACAATGCTAAATGTCAAAAATGAAAAGTGTCACCATGAAAAATGTCAAAAATTACAAATTTCAAGACGGCAAATGTCCAAGATGTCAAATGACAAATGTCACAATGCTAAATGTCAAAAATGAAAAGTGTCACCATGAAAAATGTCAAAAATGACAAATTTCAAGATGGCAAATGTCAAAGATGTCAAATGACAAATGTCACAATGCTAAATGTCAAAAATGAAAAGTGTCAAAAATGACAAATTTCAAGATGGCAAATGTCAAAAATGTCAAATGACATATGTCACAATGCTAAATGTCAAAAATGAAAAGTGTCACCATGAAAAATATCAAAAATGACAAATTTCAAGATGGCAAATGTTAAAACTGACAAATGTCACAATGCTAAATGTCAAAAATGAAAAGTGTCACCATGAAAAATGTCAAAAATAACAAATTTCAAGATGGCAAATGTCAAAGATGTCAAATGACAAATATCACAATGCTAAATGTCAAAAATGACAAATTTCAAGATGGCAAATGTCAAAGATGTCAAATGACAAATGTCACAATGCTAAATGTCAAAAATGAAAAGTGTCACCATGAAAAATGTCAAAAATAACAAATTTCAAGATGGCAAATGTCAAAGATGTCAAATGACAAATGTCACAATGCTAAATGTCAAAAATAAAAAGTGTCACCATGAAAAATGTCAAGAATGACAAATTTCAAGATGGCAAATGTCAAAACTGACATTGACATTGACATTTTTCATGGCGACACTTTTCATTTTTGACATTTAGCATTGTGACATTTGTCATTTGACATCTTAGACATTTGCCATCTTGAAATTTGTCATTTTTGACACTTTTCATTTTTGACATTTAGCATTGTGACATTTGTCATTTGACATCTTTGACATTTGCCATCTTGAAATTTGTCATTTTTGACATTTTTCATAGTGACACTTTTCATTTTTGACATTTAGCATTGTGACATTTGTCATTTGACATCTTTGACATTTGCCATCTTGAAATTTGTCATTTTTGACATTTAGCATTGTGACATTTGTCATTTGACATCTTTGATATTTGCCATCTTGAAATTTGTCATTTTTGACATTTTTCATGGTGACACTTTTCATTTTTGACATTTAGCATTGTGACATTTGTCATTTGACATCTTTGACATTTGCCATCTTGAAATTTGTCATTTTTGACATTTTTTATGGTGACACTTTTCATTTTTGACATTTAGCATTGTGACATTTGTCATTTGACATCTTTGACATTTGCCATCTTGAAATTTGTCATTTTTGACATTTTTCATGGTGACACTTTTCATTTTTGACATTTAGCATTGTGACATTTGTCATTTGACATCTTGGACATTTGCCATCTTGAAATTTGTCATTTTTGACATTTTTCATGGTGACACTTTTCATTTTTGACATTTAGCATTGTGACATTTGTCATTTGACATCTTTGACATTTGCCATCTTGAAATTTGTCATTATTGACATTTTTCATGGGGACACTTTTTATTTTTGACATTTAGCATTGTGACATTTGTCATTTGACATCTTTGACATTTGCCATCTTGAAATTTGTCATTTTTGACATTTTTCATGGTGACACTTTTCATTTTTGACTTTTAGCATTGTGACATTTGTCATTTGACATCTTGGACATTTGCAATCTTGAAATTTGTCATTTTTGACATTTTTCATGGTGACACTTATCATTTTTGACATTTAGCATTGTGACATTTGTCAGTTTTGTTATTTGCCATCTTGAAATTTGTCATTTTTGACATTTTTCATGGTGACACTTTTTATTTTTGACATTTAGCATTGCGACATTTGTCATTTGACATCTTTGATATTTGCCATCTTGAAATTTGTCATTTTTAACATTTTTCATGGGGACACTTTTTATTTTTGACATTTAGCATTGTGACATTTGTCATTTGACATCTTTGACATTTGCCATCTTGAAATTTGTCATTTTTGACATTTTTCACGGTGACACTTTTCATTTTTGACATTTAGCATATTGACATTTGTCATTTGACATCTTAGACATTTGCCATCTTGAAATTTGTCATTTTTGACACTTTTCATTTTTGATATTTAGCATTGTGACATTTGTCATTTGACATCTTTGACATTTGCCATCTTGAAATTTGTCATTTTTGACATTTTTCAGGGTGACACTTTTCATTTTTGACATTTAGCATTGTGACATTTGTCATTTGACATCTTAGACATTTGCCATCTTGTAATTTGTCATTTTTGACATTTAGCATTGTGACATTTGTCATTTGACATATTAGACATTTGCCATCTTGAAATTTGTCATTTTTGACACTTTTCATTTTTGACATTTAGCATTGTGACATTTGTCATTTGACATCTTTGACATTTGCCATCTTGAAATTTGTCATTTTTGACATTTTTCATAGTGACACTTTTCATTTTTGACATTTAGCATTGTGACATTTGTCATTTGACATCTTGGACATTTGCCATCTTGAAATTTGTCATTTTTGACATTTTTCATGGTGACACTTATCATTTTTGACATTTAGCATTGTGACATTTGTCAGTTTTGACATTTGCCATCTTGAAATTTGTCATTTTTGACATTTTTCATGGTGACACTTTTTATTTTTGACATTTAGCATTGTGACATTTGTCATTTGACATCTTTGATATTTGCCATCTTGAAATTTGTCATTTTTGACATTTTTCATGGTGACACTTTTTATTTTTGACATTTAGCATTGTGACATTTGTCATTTGACATCTTTGACATTTGCCATCTTGAAATTTGTCATTTTTGACATTTAGCATTGTGACATTTGTCATTTGACATCTTTGACATCTGTCATCTTAAAATTTGTTATTTTTGACATTTTTCATGGTGACACTTTTCATTTTTGACATTTAGCGTTGTGACATTTGTCATTTGACATCTTTGACATTTGCCATCTTAAAATTTGTCATTTTTGACACTTTTCATTTTTGACATTTAGCATTGTGACATTTGTCATTTGACATCTTTGACATTTGCCATCTTAAAATTTGTCATTTTTGACATTTTTCATGGTGACACTTTTCATTTTTGACTTTTAGCATTGTGACATTTGTCATTTGACATCTTGGACATTTGCAATCTTGAAATTTGTCATTTTTGACATTTTTCATGGTGACACTTATCATTTTTGACATTTAGCATTGTGACATTTGTCAGTTTTGATATTTGCCATCTTGAAATTTGTCATTTTTGACATTTTTCATGGTGACACTTTTTATTTTTGACATTTAGCATTGCGACATTTGTCATTTGACATCTTTGATATTTGCCATCTTGAAATTTGTCATTTTTGACATTTTTCATGGTGACACTTTTTATTTTTGACATTTAGCATTGTGACATTTGTCATTTGGCATCTTTGACATTTGCCATCTTGAAATTTGTCATTTTTGACATTTAGCATTGTGACATTTGTCATTTGACATCTTTGACATTTGTCATCTTGAAATTTGTTATTTTTGACATTTTTCATGGTGACACTTTTCATTTTTGACATTTAGCATTGTGACATTTGTCAGTTTTGACATTTGCCATCTTGAAATTTGTCATTTTTGACATTTTTCATGGTGACACTTTTCATTTTTGACATTTAGCATTGTGACATTTGTCATTTGACTTCTTTGACATTTGCCATCTTGAAATTTGTCATTTTTCATGGTGACACTTTTTATTTTTGACATTTAGCATTGTGACATTTGTCATTTGACATCTTTGACATTTGCCATCTTGAAATTTGTCATCTTTGACATTTTTCATGGCGACACTTTTCATTTTTGACATTTAGCATTGTGACATTTGTCATTTGACATCTTAGACATTTGCCATCTTGAAATTTGTCATTTTTGACACTTTTCATTTTTGACATTTAGCATTGTGACATTTGTCATTTGACATCTTTGACATTTGCCATCTTGAAATTTGTCATTTTTGACATTTTTCATGGTGACACTTTTTATTTTTGACATTTAGCATTGTGACATTTGTCATTTGACATCTTTGACATTTGCCATCTTGAAATTTGTCATTTTTGACATTTAGCATTGTGACATTTGTCATTTGACATCTTTGACATTTGTCATCTTGAAATTTGTTATTTTTGACATTTTTCATGGTGACACTTTTCATTTTTGACATTTAGCGTTGTGACATTTGTCATTTGACATCTTTGACATTTGCCATCTTGAAATTTGTCATTTTTGACACTTTTCATTTTTGACATTTAGCATTGTGACATTTGTCATTTGACATCTTTGACATTTGCCATCTTGAAATTTGTCATTTTTGACACTTTTCATTTTTGACATTTAGCATTGTGACATTTGTCATTTGACATCTTTGACATTTGCCATCTTAAAATTTGTCATTTTTGACATTTTTCATGGTGACACTTTTCATTTTTGACTTTTAGCATTGTGACATTTGTCATTTGACATCTTGGACATTTGCCATCTTGAAATTTGTCATTTTTGACATTTAGCATTGTGACATTTGTCATTTGACATCTTTGACATTTGTCATCTTGAAATTTGTTATTTTTGACATTTTTCATGGTGACACTTTTCATTTTTGACATTTAGCGTTGTGACATTTGTCATTTGACATCTTTGACATTTGCCATCTTGAAATTTGTCATTTTTGACACTTTTCATTTTTGACATTTAGCATTGTGACATTTGTCATTTGACATCTTTGACATTTGCCATCTTAAAATTTGTCATTTTTGACATTTTTCATGGTGACACTTTTCATTTTTGACTTTTAGCATTGTGACATTTGTCATTTGACATCTTGGACATTTGCAATCTTGAAATTTGTCATTTTTGACATTTTTCATGGTGACACTTATCATTTTTGACATTTAGCATTGTGACATTAGTCAGTTTTGACATTTGCCATCTTGAAATTTGTCATTTTTGACATTTTTCATGGTGACACTTTTTATTTTTGACATTTAGCATTGTGACATTTGTCATTTGACATCTTTGATATTTGCCATCTTGAAATTTGTCATTTTTGACATTTTTCATAGTGACACTTTTTATTTTTGACATTTAGCATTGTGACATTTGTCATTTGACATCTTTGACATTTGCCATCTTGAAATTTGTCATTTTTGACATTTAGCATTGTGACATTTGTCATTTGACATCTTTGACATTTGTCATCTTGAAATTTGTTATTTTTGACATTTTTCATGGTGACACTTTTCATTTTTGACATTTAGCATTGTGACATTTGTCAGTTTTGACATTTGCCATCTTGAAATTTGTCATTTTTGACATTTTTCATGGTGACATTTTTCATTTTTGACATTTAGCATTGTGACATTTGTCATTTGACTTCTTTGACATTTCCCATCTTGAAATTTGTCATTTTTCATGGTGACACTTTTTATTTTTGACATTTAGCATTGTGACATTTGTCATTTGACATCTTTGACATTTGCCATCTTGAAATTTGTAATTTTTGACATTTTTCATGGCGACACTTTTCATTTTTGACATTTAGCATTGTGACATTTGTCATTTGACATCTTAGACATTTGCCATCTTGAAATTTGTCATTTTTGACACTTTTCATTTTTGACATTTAGCATTGTGACATTTGTCATTTGACATCTTTGACATTTGCCATCTTGAAATTTGTCATTTTTGACATTTTTCATAGTGACACTTTTCATTTTTGACATTTAGCATTGTGACATTTGTCATTTGACATCTTTGACATTTGCCATCTTGAAATTTGTCATTTTTGACATTTAGCATTGTGACATTTGTCATTTGACATCTTTGATATTTGCCATCTTGAAATTTGTCATTTTTGACATTTTTCATGGTGACACTTTTCATTTTTGACATTTAGCATTGTGACATTTGTCATTTGACATCTTTGACATTTGCCATCTTGAAATTTGTCATTTTTGACATTTTTCATGGTGACACTTTTCATTTTTGACATTTAGCAATGTGACATTTGTCATTTGACATGTTTGACATTTGCCATCTTGAAATTTGTCATTTTTGACATTTTTCATGGTGACACTTTTCATTTTTGACATTTAGCATTGTGACATTTGTCATTTGACATCTTGGACATTTGCCATCTTGAAATTTGTCATTTTTGACATTTTTCATGGTGACACTTTTCATTTTTGACATTTAGCATTGTGACATTTGTCATTTGACATCTTTGACATTTGCCATCTTGAAATTTGTCATTATTGACATTTTTCATGGGGACACTTTTTATTTTTGACATTTAGCATTGTGACATTTGTCATTTGACATCTTTGACATTTGCCATCTTGAAATTTGTCATTTTTGACATTTTTCATGGTGACACTTTTCATTTTTGACTTTTAGCATTGTGACATTTGTCATTTGACATCTTGGACATTTGCAATCTTGAAATTTCTCATTTTTGACATTTTTCATGGTGACACTTATCATTTTTGACATTTAGCATTGTGACATTTGTCAGTTTTGATATTTGCCATCTTGAAATTTGTCATTTTTGACATTTTTCATGGTGACACTTTTTATTTTTGACATTTAGCATTGCGACATTTGTCATTTGACATCTTTGATATTTGCCATCTTGAAATTTGTCATTTTTGACATTTTTCATGGGGACACTTTTTATTTTTGACATTTAGCATTGTGACATTTGTCATTTGACATCTTTGACATTTGCCATCTTGAAATTTGTCATTTTTGACATTTTTCACGGTGACACTTTTCATTTTTGACATTTAGCATTGTGACATTTGTCATTTGACATCTTAGACATTTGCCATCTTGAAATTTGTCATTTTTGACACTTTTCATTTTTGATATTTAGCATTGTGACATTTGTCATTTGACATCTTTGACATTTGCCATCTTGAAATTTGTCATTTTTGACATTTTTCATGGTGACACTTTTCATTTTTGACATTAAGCATTGTGACATTTGTCATTTGACATCTTAGACATTTGCCATCTTGAAATTTGTCATTTTTGACATTTAGCATTGTGACATTTGTCATTTGACATATTAGACATTTGCCATCTTGAAATTTGTCATTTTTGACACTTTTCATTTTTGACATTTAGCATTGTGACATTTGTCATTTGACATCTTTGACATTTGCCATCTTGAAATTTGTCATTTTTGACATTTTTCATGGTGACACTTTTTATTTTTGACATTTAGCATTGTGACATTTGTCATTTGACATCTTTGATATTTGCCATCTTGAAATTTGTCATTTTTGACATTTTTCATGGTGACACTTTTTATTTTTGACATTTAGCATTGTGACATTTGTCATTTGACATCTTTGACATTTGCCATCTTGAAATTTGTCATTTTTGACATTTAGCATTGTGACATTTGTCATTTGACATCTTTGACATTTGTCATCTTGAAATTTGTTATTTTTGACATTTTTCATGGTGACACTTTTCATTTTTGACATTTAGCGTTGTGACATTTGTCATTTGACATCTTTGACATTTGCCATCTTGAAATTTGTCATTTTTGACACTTTTCATTTTTGACATTTAGCATTGTGACATTTGTCATTTGACATCTTTGACATTTGCCATCTTAAAATTTGTCATTTTTGACATTTTTCATGGTGACACTTTTCATTTTTGACTTTTAGCATTGTGACATTTGTCATTTGACATCTTGGACATTTGCAATCTTGAAATTTGTCATTTTTGACATTTTTCATGGTGACACTTATCATTTTTGACATTTAGCATTGTGACATTTGTCAGTTTTGATATTTGCCATCTTGAAATTTGTCATTTTTGACATTTTTCATGGTGACACTTTTTATTTTTGACATTTAGCATTGCGACATTTGTCATTTGACATCTTTGATATTTGCCATCTTGAAATTTGTCATTTTTGACATTTTTCATGGTGACACTTTTTATTTTTGACATTTAGCATTGTGACATTTGTCATTTGACATCTTTGACATTTGCCATCTTGAAATTTGTCATTTTTGACATTTAGCATTGTGACATTTGTCATTTGACATCTTTGACATTTGTCATCTTGAAATTTGTTATTTTTGACATTTTTCATGGTGACACTTTTCATTTTTGACATTTAGCATTGTGACATTTGTCAGTTTTGACATTTGCCATCTTGAAATTTGTCATTTTTGACATTTTTCATGGTGACACTTTCATTTTTGACATTTAGCATTGTGACATTTGTCATTTGACTTTTTTGACATTTGCCATCTTAAAATTTGTCATTTTTCATGGTGACACTTTTTATTTTTGACATTTAGCATTGTGACATTTGTCATTTGACATCTTTGACATTTGCCATCTTGAAATTTGTCATCTTTGACATTTTTCATGGCGACACTTTTCATTTTTGACATTTAGCATTGTGACATTTGTCATTTGACATCTTAGACATTTGCCATCTTGAAATTTGTCATTTTTGACACTTTTCATTTTTGACATTTAGCATTGTGACATTTGTCATTTGACATCTTTGACATTTGCCATCTTGAAATTTGTCATTTTTGACATTTTTCATGGTGACACTTTTCATTTTTGACATTTAGCATTGTGACATTTGTCATTTGACATCTTTGACATTTGCCATCTTGAAATTTGTCATTTTTGACATTTAGCATTGTGACATTTGTCATTTGACATCTTTGATATTTGCCATCTTGAAATTTGTCATTTTTGACATTTTTCATGGTGACACTTTTCATTTTTGACATTTAGCATTGTGACATTTGTCATTTGACATCTTTGACATTTGCCATCTTGAAATTTGTCATTTTTGACATTTTATGGTGACACTTTTCATTTTTGACATTTAGCATTGTGACATTTGTCATTTGACATCTTTGACATTTGCCATCTTGAAATTTGTCATTTTTGACATTTTTCATGGTGACACTTTTCATTTTTGACATTTAGCATTGTGACATTTGTCATTTGACATCTTTGACATTTGCCATCTTGAAATTTGTCATTTTTGACATTTTTCATGGTGACACTTTTCATTTTTGACATTTAGCATTGTGACATTTGTCATTTGACATCTTTGACATTTGCCATCTTGAAATTTGTCATTTTTGACATTTTTCATAGTGACACTTTTCATTTTTGACATTTAGCATTGTGACATTTGTCATTTGACATCTTTGACATTTGCCATCTTGAAATTTGTCATTTTTGACATTTAGCATTGTGACATTTGTCATTTGACATCTTTGATATTTGCCATCTTGAAATTTGTCATTTTTGACATTTTTCATGGTGACACTTTTCATTTTTGACATTTAGCATTGTGACATTTGTCATTTGACATCTTTGACATTTGCCATCTTGAAATTTGTCATTTTTGACATTTTTCATGGTGACACTTTTCATTTTTGACATTTAGCAATGTGACATTTGTCATTTGACATGTTTGACATTTGCCATCTTGAAATTTGTCATTTTTGACATTTTTCATGGTGACACTTTTCATTTTTGACATTTAGCATTGTGACATTTGTCATTTGACATCTTGGACATTTGCCATCTTGAAATTTGTCATTTTTGACATTTTTCATGGTGACACTTTTCATTTTTGACATTTAGCATTGTGACATTTGTCATTTGACATCTTTGACATTTGCCATCTTGAAATTTGTCATTATTGACATTTTTCATGGGGACACTTTTTATTTTTGACATTTAGCATTGTGACATTTGTCATTTGACATCTTTGACATTTGCCATCTTGAAATTTGTCATTTTTGACATTTTTCATGGTGACACTTTTCATTTTTGACTTTTAGCATTGTGACATTTGTCATTTGACATCTTGGACATTTGCAATCTTGAAATTTCTCATTTTTGACATTTTTCATGGTGACACTTATCATTTTTGACATTTAGCATTGTGACATTTGTCAGTTTTGATATTTGCCATCTTGAAATTTGTCATTTTTGACATTTTTCATGGTGACACTTTTTATTTTTGACATTTAGCATTGCGACATTTGTCATTTGACATCTTTGATATTTGCCATCTTGAAATTTGTCATTTTTGACATTTTTCATGGGGACACTTTTTATTTTTGACATTTAGCATTGTGACATTTGTCATTTGACATCTTTGACATTTGCCATCTTGAAATTTGTCATTTTTGACATTTTTCACGGTGACACTTTTCATTTTTGACATTTAGCATTGTGACATTTGTCATTTGACATCTTAGACATTTGCCATCTTGAAATTTGTCATTTTTGACACTTTTCATTTTTGATATTTAGCATTGTGACATTTGTCATTTGACATCTTTGACATTTGCCATCTTGAAATTTGTCATTTTTGACATTTTTCATGGTGACACTTTTCATTTTTGACATTAAGCATTGTGACATTTGTCATTTGACATCTTAGACATTTGCCATCTTGAAATTTGTCATTTTTGACATTTAGCATTGTGACATTTGTCATTTGACATATTAGACATTTGCCATCTTGAAATTTGTCATTTTTGACACTTTTCATTTTTGACATTTAGCATTGTGACATTTGTCATTTGACATCTTTGACATTTGCCATCTTGAAATTTGTCATTTTTGACATTTTTCATGGTGACACTTTTTATTTTTGACATTTAGCATTGTGACATTTGTCATTTGACATCTTTGATATTTGCCATCTTGAAATTTGTCATTTTTGACATTTTTCATGGTGACACTTTTTATTTTTGACATTTAGCATTGTGACATTTGTCATTTGACATCTTTGACATTTGCCATCTTGAAATTTGTCATTTTTGACATTTAGCATTGTGACATTTGTCATTTGACATCTTTGACATTTGTCATCTTGAAATTTGTTATTTTTGACATTTTTCATGGTGACACTTTTCATTTTTGACATTTAGCGTTGTGACATTTGTCATTTGACATCTTTGACATTTGCCATCTTGAAATTTGTCATTTTTGACACTTTTCATTTTTGACATTTAGCATTGTGACATTTGTCATTTGACATCTTTGACATTTGCCATCTTAAAATTTGTCATTTTTGACATTTTTCATGGTGACACTTTTCATTTTTGACTTTTAGCATTGTGACATTTGTCATTTGACATCTTGGACATTTGCAATCTTGAAATTTGTCATTTTTGACATTTTTCATGGTGACACTTATCATTTTTGACATTTAGCATTGTGACATTTGTCAGTTTTGATATTTGCCATCTTGAAATTTGTCATTTTTGACATTTTTCATGGTGACACTTTTTATTTTTGACATTTAGCATTGCGACATTTGTCATTTGACATCTTTGATATTTGCCATCTTGAAATTTGTCATTTTTGACATTTTTCATGGTGACACTTTTTATTTTTGACATTTAGCATTGTGACATTTGTCATTTGACATCTTTGACATTTGCCATCTTGAAATTTGTCATTTTTGACATTTAGCATTGTGACATTTGTCATTTGACATCTTTGACATTTGTCATCTTGAAATTTGTTATTTTTGACATTTTTCATGGTGACACTTTTCATTTTTGACATTTAGCATTGTGACATTTGTCAGTTTTGACATTTGCCATCTTGAAATTTGTCATTTTTGACATTTTTCATGGTGACACTTTCATTTTTGACATTTAGCATTGTGACATTTGTCATTTGACTTTTTTGACATTTGCCATCTTAAAATTTGTCATTTTTCATGGTGACACTTTTTATTTTTGACATTTAGCATTGTGACATTTGTCATTTGACATCTTTGACATTTGCCATCTTGAAATTTGTCATCTTTGACATTTTTCATGGCGACACTTTTCATTTTTGACATTTAGCATTGTGACATTTGTCATTTGACATCTTAGACATTTGCCATCTTGAAATTTGTCATTTTTGACACTTTTCATTTTTGACATTTAGCATTGTGACATTTGTCATTTGACATCTTTGACATTTGCCATCTTGAAATTTGTCATTTTTGACATTTTTCATGGTGACACTTTTCATTTTTGACATTTAGCATTGTGACATTTGTCATTTGACATCTTTGACATTTGCCATCTTGAAATTTGTCATTTTTGACATTTAGCATTGTGACATTTGTCATTTGACATCTTTGATATTTGCCATCTTGAAATTTGTCATTTTTGACATTTTTCATGGTGACACTTTTCATTTTTGACATTTAGCATTGTGACATTTGTCATTTGACATCTTTGACATTTGCCATCTTGAAATTTGTCATTTTTGACATTTTATGGTGACACTTTTCATTTTTGACATTTAGCATTGTGACATTTGTCATTTGACATCTTTGACATTTGCCATCTTGAAATTTGTCATTTTTGACATTTTTCATGGTGACACTTTTCATTTTTGACATTTAGCATTGTGACATTTGTCATTTGACATCTTTGACATTTGCCATCTTGAAATTTGTCATTTTTGACATTTTTCATGGTGACACTTTTCATTTTTGACATTTAGCATTGTGACATTTGTCATTTGACATCTTTGACATTTGCCATCTTGAAATTTGTCATTATTGACATTTTTCATGGGGACACTTTTTATTTTTGACATTTAGCATTGTGACATTTGTCATTTGACATCTTTGACATTTGCCATCTTGAAATTTGTCATTTTTGACATTTTTCACGGTGACACTTTTCATTTTTGACATTTAGCATTGTGACATTTGTCATTTGACATCTTAGACATTTGCCATCTTGAAATTTGTCATTTTTGACACTTTTCATTTTTGATATTTAGCATTGTGACATTTGTCATTTGACATCTTTGACATTTGCCATCTTGAAATTTGTCATTTTTGACATTTTTCATGGTGACACTTTTCATTTTTGACATTTAGCATTGTGACATTTGTCATTTAACATCTTAGACATTTGCCATCTTGAAATTTGTCATTTTTGACATTTAGCATTGTGACATTTGTCATTTGACATCTTTGACATTTGCCATCTTGAAATTTGTCATTTTTGACATTTTTCATGGTGACACTTTTCATTTTTGACATTTAGCATTGTGACATTTGTCATTTGACATCTTTGACATTTGCCATCTTGAAATTTGTCATTTTTGACATTTTTCATGGTGACACTTTTCATTTTTGACATTTAGCATTGTGACATTTGTCATTTGACATCTTTGACATTTGCCATCTTGAAATTTGTCATTTTTGACAATTTTCATGGTGACACTTTTCATTTTTGACATTTATCATTGTGACATTTGTCATTTGACATCTTAGACATTTGCCATCTTGAAATTTGTCATTTTTGACATTTTTCATGGTGACACTTTTCATTTTTGATATTTAGCATTGTGACATTTGTCATTTGACATCTTAGACATTTGCCATCTTGAAATTTGTCATTTTTGACACTTTTCATTTTTGACATTTAGCATTGTGACATTTGTCATTTGACATCTTTGACATTTGCCTTCTTAAAATTTGTCATTTTTGACATTTTTCATGGTGACACTTTTCATTTATGACATTTAGCATTGTGACATTTGTCATTTGACATCTTTGACATTTGCCATCTTGAAATTTGTTATTTTTGACAATTTTCATGGTGACACTTTTCATTTTTGACATTTATCATTGTGACATTTGTCATTTGACATCTTAGACATTTGCCATCTTGAAATTTGTCATTTTTGACACTTTTCATTTTTGACATTTAGCATTGTGACATTTGTCATTTGACATCTTTGACATTTGCCATCTTGAAATTTGTCATTTTTGACATTTTTCATGGTGACACTTTTCATATTTGACATTTAGCATTGTGACATTTGTCATTTGACATATTAGACATTTGCCATCTTGAAATTTGTCATTTTTGACACTTTTCATTTTTGACAGTTAGCATTGTGACATTTGTCATTTGACATCTTTGACATTTGCCATCTTGAAATTTGTCATTTTTGACATTTTTCATGGTGACACTTTTCATTTTTGACATTTAGCATTGTGACATTTGTCATTTGACATCTTGGACATTTGCCATCTTGAAATTTATCATTTTTGACATTTTTCATGGTGACATTTATCATTTTTGACATTTAGCATTGTGACATTTGTCAGTTTTGACATTTGCCATCTTGAAATTTGTCATTTTTGACATTTTTCATGGTGACACATTTTATTTTTGACATTTCGCATTGTGACATTTGTCATTTGACATCTTTGATATTTGCCATCTTGAAATTTGTCATTTTTGACATTTTTCATGGTGACACTTTTTATTTTTGACATTAAGCATTGTGAAATTTGTCATGTGACATCTTTGACATTTGCCATCTTGAAATTTGTCATTTTTGACATTTAGCATTGTGACATTTGTCATTTGACATCTTTGACATTTGCCATCTTGAAATTTGTTATTTTTGACATTTTTCATGGTGACACTTTTCATTTTTGACATTTAGCATTGTGACATTTGTCAGTTTTGACATTTGCCATCTTGAAATTTGTCATTTTTGACATTTTTCATGGTGACACTTTTCATTTTTGACATTTAGCATTGTGACATTTGTCATTTGACATCTTTGACATTTGCCATCTTGAAATTTGTCATTTTTGACACTTTTCATTTTTGACATTTAGCATTGTGACATTTGTCATTTGACATCTTTGACATTTGCCATCTTGAAATTTGTCATTTTTGACATTTTTCATGGAGACACTTTTCATTTTTGACTTTTAGCATTGTGACATTTGTCATTTGAAATCTTGGGCATTTGCAATCTTGAAATTTGTCATTTTTGACATTTTTCATGGTGACACTTATCATTTTTGACATTTAGTATTGTGACATTTGTCAGTTTTGACATTTGCCATCTTGAAATTTGTCATTTTTGACATTTTTCATGGTGACACTTTTCATTTTTGACATTTGTCATTTGACTTCTTTGACATTTGCCATCTTGAAATTTGTCATTTTTGACCTTTTTCATGGTGACACTTTTTATTTTGACATTAAGCATTGTGACATTTGTCATTTGACATCTTTGACATTTGCCATTTTGAAATTTGTCATTTTTGACATTTTTCATGGTGACACTTTTCATTTTTGACATTTAGCATTGTGACATTTGTCATTTGACATCTTAGACATTTGCCATCTTGAAATTTGTCATTTTTGACACTTTTCATTTTTGACATTTAGCATTGTGACATTTGTCATTTGACATCTTTGACATTTGCCATCTTGAAATTTGTCATTTTTGACATTTTTCATGGTGACACTTTTCATTTTTGACATTTAGCATTGTGACATTTGTCATTTGACATCTTTGACATTTGCCATCTTGAAATTTGTCATTTTTGACATTTAGCATTGTGACATTGGTCAATTGACATCTTTGATATTTGCCATCTTGAAATTTGTCATTTTTGACATTTTTCATGGTGACACTTTTCATTTTTGACATTTAGCATTGTGACATTTGTCATTTCACATCTTTGACATTTGCCATCTTGAAATTTGTCATTTTTGACATTTTTCATGGTGACACTTTTCATTTTTGACATTTAGCATTGTGACATTTGTCATTTCACATCTTTGACATTTGCCATCTTGAAATTTGTCATTTTTGACACTTTTCATGGTGACACTTTTCATTTTTGACATTTAGCATTGTGACATTTGTCATTTGACATCTTTGACATTTGCCATCTTGAAATTTGTCATTTTTGACATTTAGCATTGTGACATTTGTCATTTGACATCTTTGATATTTGCCATCTTGAAATTTGTCATTTTTGACATTTTTCATGGTGACACTTTTCATTTTTGACATTTAGCATTGTGACATTTGTCATTTCACATCTTTGACATTTGCCATCTTGAAATTTGTCATTTTTGACATTTTTCATGGTGACACTTTTCATTTTTGACATTTA
Source organism: Altica lythri (assembly GCA_964028335.1). NCBI lineage: Eukaryota > Metazoa > Arthropoda > Insecta > Coleoptera > Chrysomelidae > Altica > Altica lythri. Next base: position 5,703,864 of record OZ034800.1, on the reverse strand, counting down.
GCATTGTGACATTTGTCATTTGACATCTTTGACATTTGCCATCTTGAAATTCGTTATTTTTGACATTTTTCATGGTGACACTTTTCATTTTTGACATTTAGCATTGTGACATTTGTCATTTGACCTCTTTGACATTTGCCATTTTGAAATTTGTCATTTTTGACATTTAGCATTGTGACATTTGTCATTTGACATCTTTGACATTTGCCATCTTGAAATTTGTTATTTTTGACATTTTTCATGGTGACACTTTTCATTTTTGACATTTAGCATTGTGACATTTGTCAGTTTTGACATTTGCCATCTTGAAATTTGTCATTTTTGACATTTTTCATGGTGACACTTTTCATTTTTGACATTTAGCATGGTGACATTTGTCATTTGACATCTTGGACATTTGCCATCTTGAAATTTGTCATTTTTGACATTTTTCATGGTAACACTTATCATTTTTGACATTTAGCATTGTGACATTTGTCAGTTTTGACATTTGCCATCTTGAAATTTGTCATTTTTGACATTTTTCATGGTGACACTTTTCATTTTTGACATTTAGCATTGTGACATTTGTCATTTGACATCTTTGACATTTGCCATCTTAAAATTTGTCATTTTTGACACTTTTCATTTTTGACATTTAGCATTGTGACATTTGTCATTTGACATCTTTGACATTTGCCATCTTGAAATTTGTCATTTTTGACATTTTTCATGGTGACACTTTTCATTTTTGACTTTTAGCATTGTGACATTTGTCATTTGAAATCTTGGAAATTTGCAATCTTGAAATTTGTCATTTTTGACATTTTTCATGGTGACACTTATCATTTTTGACATTTAGTATTGTAACATTTGTCAGTTTTGACATTTGCCATCTTGAAATTTGTCATTTTTGACATTTTTCATGGTGACACTTTTCATTTTTGACATTTGTCATTTGACTTCTTTGACATTTGCCATCTTGAAATTTGTCATTTTTGACCTTTTTCATGGTGACACTTTTTATTTTTGACATTTAGCATTGTGACATTTGTCATTTGACATCTTTGACATTTGCCATTTTGAAATTTGTCATTTTTGACATTTTTCAAGGTGACACTTTTCATTTTTGACATTTAGCATTGTGACATTTGTCATTTGACATCTTAGACATTTGCCATCTTGAAATTTGTCATTTTTGACACTTTTCATTTTTGACATTTAGCATTGTGACATTTGTCATTTGACATCTTTGACATTTGCCATCTTGAAATTTGTCATTTTTGACATTTTTCATGGTGACACTTTTCATTTTTGACATTTAGCATTGTGACATTTGTCATTTGACATCTTTGACATTTGCCATCTTGAAATTTGTCATTTTTGACATTTAGCATTGTGACATTGGTCAATTGACATCTTTGATATTTGCCATCTTGAAATTTGTCATTTTTGACATTTTTCATGGTGACACTTTTCATTTTTGACATTTAGCATTGTGACATTTGTCATTTCACATCTTTGACATTTGCCATCTTGAAATTTGTCATTTTTGACATTTTTCATGGTGACACTTTTTATTTTTGACATTTAGCATTGTGACATTTGTCATTTCACATCTTTGACATTTGCCATCTTGAAATTTGTCATTTTTGACACTTTTCATGGTGACACTTTTCATTTTTGACATTTAGCATTGTGACATTTGTCATTTGACATCTTTGACATTTGCCATCTTGAAATTTGTCATTTTTGACATTTAGCATTGTGACATTTGTCATTTGACATCTTTGACATTTGCCATCTTGAAATTTGTCATTTTCGACATTAAGCATTGTGACATTGGTCAATTGACATCTTTGATATTTGCCATCTTGAAATTTTTCATTTTTGACATTTTTCATGGTGACACTTTTCATTTTTGACATTTAGCATTGTGACATTTGTCATTTTACATCTTTGACATTTGCCATCTTGAAATTTGTCATTTTTGACATATTTTATGGTGACACTTTTCATTTTTGACATTTAGCATTGTGACATTTGTCATTTCACATCTTTGACATTTGCCATCTTAAAATTTGTCATTTTTGACATTTTTCATGGTGACACTTTTCATTTTTGACATTTAGCATTGTGACATTTGTCATTTGACATCTTTGACATTTGCCATCTTGAAATTTGTTATTTTTGACATTTTTCATGGTGACACTTTTCATTTTTGACATTTAGCATTGTGACATTTGTCATTTGACCTCTTTGACATTTGCCATTTTGAAATTTGTCATTTTTGACATTTAGCATTGTGACATTTGTCATTTGACATCTTTGACATTTGCCATCTTGAAATTTGTTATTTTTGACATTTTTCATGGTGACACTTTTCATTTTTGACATTTTGCATTGTGACATTTGTCAGTTTTGACATTTGCCATCTTGAAATTTGTCATTTTTGACATTTTTCATGGTGACACTTTTCATTTTTGACATTTAGCATGATGACATTTGTCATTTGACATCTTGGACATTTGCCATCTTGAAATTTGTCATTTTTGACATTTTTCATGGTAACACTTATCATTTTTGACATTTAGCATTGTGACATTTGTCAGTTTTGACATTTGCCATCTTGAAATTTGTCATTTTTGACATTTTTCATGGTGACACTTTTCATTTTTGACATTTAGCATTGTGACATTTGTCATTTGACATCTTTGACATTTGCCATCTTGAAATTTGTCATTTTTGACATTTTTCATGGTGACACTTTTCATTTTTGACATTTAGCATTGTGACATTTTTCATTTGACATCTTTGACATTTGCCATCTTGAACTTTGTCATTTTTGACATTTTTCATGGTGACACTTTTCATTTTTGACATTTAGCATTGTGACATTTGTCATTTGACATCTTTGACATTTGCCATCTTGAGATTTGTCATTTTTGACATTTTTCATGGTGACACTTTTCATTTTTGACATTTAGCATTGTGACATTTGTCATTTGACATCTTAGACATTTGCCATCTTGAAATTTGTCATTTTTGACACTTTTCATTTTTGACATTTAGCATTGTGACATTTGTCATTTGACATCTTTGACATTTGCCATCTTGAAATTTGTCATTTTTGACATTTTTCATGGTGACACATTTCATTTTTGACATTTAGCATTGTGACATTTGTCATTTGACATCTTTGACATTTGCCATATTGAAATTTGTCATTTTTGACATTTAGCATTGTGACATTTGTCATTTGACATCTTTGACATTTGCCATCTTGAAATTTGTTATTTTTGACATTTTTCATGGTGACACTTTTCATTTTTGACATTTAGCATTGTGACATTTGTCATTTGACATCTTTGACATTTCCCATCTTGAAATTTGTCATTTTTGACATTTTTCATGGTGACACTTTTCATTTTTGACATTTAGCATTGTGACATTTGTCATTTGACATCTTTGACGTTTGCCATCTTGAAATTTGTCATTTTTGACATTTTTCATGGTAACACTTTTCATTTTTGACATTTAGCATTGTGACATTTGTCATTTGACATCTTTGACATTTGACATCTTGAAATTTGTCATTTTTGACATTTAGCATTGTGACATTTGTCATTTGACATCTTTGACATTTGCCATCTTGAAATTTGTTATTTTTATAATTTTTCATGGTGACACTTTTCATTTTTGACATTTAGCATTGTGACATTTGTCAGTTTTGTCATTTGCCATCTTGAAATTTGTCATTTTTGACATTTTTTATGGTGACACTTTTCATTTTTGACATTTAGCATTGTGACATTTGTCATTTGACATCTTTGACATTTGCCATCTTGAAATTTGTTATTTTTGACATTTTTCATGGTGACACTTTTCATTTTTGACATTTAGCATTGTGACATTTGTCATTTGACATCTTTGACATTTGCCATCTTGAAATTTGTTATTTTTGACATTTTTCATGGTGACACTTTTCATTTTTGACATTTAGCATTGTGACATTTGTCATTTGACATCTTTGACATTTGCCATCTTGAAATTTGTCATTTTTGACATTTTTCATGGTGACACTTTTCATTTTTGACATTTAGCATTGTGACATTTGTCATTTGACATCTTTGACATTTGCCATCTTGAAATTTGTCATTTTTGACATTTTTCATGGTGACACTTTTCATTTTTGACATTTAGCATTGTGACATTTGTCATTTGACATCTTTGACATTTGCCATCTTGAAATTTGTCATTATTGACATTTTTCATGGGGACACTTTTTATTTTTGACATTTAGCATTGTGACATTTGTCATTTGACATCTTTGACATTTGCCATCTTGAAATTTGTCATTTTTGACATTTTTCACGGTGACACTTTTCATTTTTGACATTTAGCATTGTGACATTTGTCATTTGACATCTTAGACATTTGCCATCTTGAAATTTGTCATTTTTGACACTTTTCATTTTTGATATTTAGCATTGTGACATTTGTCATTTGACATCTTTGACATTTGCCATCTTGAAATTTGTCATTTTTGACATTTTTCATGGTGACACTTTTCATTTTTGACATTTAGCATTGTGACATTTGTCATTTGACATCTTAGACATTTGCCATCTTGAAATTTGTCATTTTTGACATTTAGCATTGTGACATTTGTCATTTGACATCTTTAACATTTGCCATCTTGAAATTTGTCATTTTTGACATTTTTCATGGTGACACTTTTCATTTTTGACATTTAGCATTGTGACATTTGTCATTTGACATCTTTGACATTTGCCATCTTGAAATTTGTCATTTTTGACATTTAGCATTGTGACATTTGTCATTTGACATCTTTGATATTTGCCATCTTGAAATTTGTCATTTTTGACATTTTTCATGGTGACACTTTTCATTTTTGACATTTAGCATTGTGACATTTGTCATTTGACATCTTTGACATTTGCCATCTTGAAATTTGTCATTTTTGACATTTTATGGTGACACTTTTCATTTTTGACATTTAGCATTGTGACATTTGTCATTTGACATCTTTGACATTTGCCATCTTGAAATTTGTCATTTTTGACATTTTTCATGGTGACACTTTTCATTTTTGACATTTAGCATTGTGACATTTGTCATTTGACATCTTTGACATTTGCCATCTTGAAATTTGTCATTTTTGACATTTTTCATGGGGACACTTTTTATTTTTGACATTTAGCATTGTGACATTTGTCATTTGACATCTTTGACATTTGCCATCTTGAAATTTGTCATTTTTGACATTTTTCACGGTGACACTTTTCATTTTTGACATTTAGCATTGTGACATTTGTCATTTGACATCTTAGACATTTGCCATCTTGAAATTTGTCATTTTTGACACTTTTCATTTTTGATATTTAGCATTGTGACATTTGTCATTTGACATCTTTGACATTTGCCATCTTGAAATTTGTCATTTTTGACATTTTTCATGGTGACACTTTTCATTTTTGACATTTAGCATTGTGACATTTGTCATTTGACATCTTAGACATTTGCCATCTTGAAATTTGTCATTTTTGACATTTAGCATTGTGACATTTGTCATTTGACATCTTTGACATTTGCCATCTTGAAATTTGTCATTTTTGACATTTTTCATGGTGACACTTTTCATTTTTGACATTTAGCATTGTGACATTTGTCATTTGACATCTTTGACATTTGCCATCTTGAAATTTGTCATTTTTGACAATTTTCATGGTGACACTTTTCATTTTTGACATTTATCATTGTGACATTTGTCATTTGACATCTTAGACATTTGCCATCTTGAAATTTGTCATTTTTGACATTTTTCATGGTGACACTTTTCATTTTTGATATTTAGCATTGTGACATTTGTCATTTGACATCTTAGACATTTGCCATCTTGAAATTTGTCATTTTTGACACTTTTCATTTTTGACATTTAGCATTGTGACATTTGTCATTTGACATCTTTGACATTTGCCTTCTTGAAATTTGTCATTTTTGACATTTTTCATGGTGACACTTTTCATTTATGACATTTAGCATTGTGACATTTGTCATTTGACATCTTTGACATTTGCCATCTTGAAATTTGTCATTTTTGACAATTTTCATGGTGACACTTTTCATTTTTGACATTTATCATTGTGACATTTGTCATTTGACATCTTAGACATTTGCCATCTTGAAATTTGTCATTTTTGACACTTTTCATTTTTGACATTTAGCATTGTGACATTTGTCATTTGACATCTTTGACATTTGCCATCTTGAAATTTGTCATTTTTGACATTTTTCATGGTGACACTTTTCATATTTGACATTTAGCATTGTGACATTTGTCATTTGACATATTAGACATTTGCCATCTTGAAATTTGTCATTTTTGACACTTTTCATTTTTGACATTTAGCATTGTGACATTTGTCATTTGACATCTTTGACATTTGCCATCTTGAAATTTGTCATTTTTGACATTTTTCATGGTGACACTTTTCATTTTTGACATTTAGCATTGTGACATTTGTCATTTGACATCTTGGACATTTGCCATCTTGAAATTTGTCATTTTTGACATTTTTCATGGTGACATTTATCATTTTTGACATTTAGCATTGTGACATTTGTCAGTTTTGACATTTGCCATCTTGAAATTTGTCATTTTTGACATTTTTCATGGTGACACATTTTATTTTTGACATTTCGCATTGTGACATTTGTCATTTGACATCTTTGATATTTGCCATCTTGAAATTTGTCATTTTTGACATTTTTCATAGTGACACTTTTTATTTTTGACATTAAGCATTGTGACATTTGTCATGTGACATCTTTGACATTTGCCATCTTGAAATTTGTCATTTTTGACATTTAGCATTGTGACATTTGTCATTTGACATCTTTGACATTTGCCATCTTGAAATTTGTTATTTTTGACATTTTTCATGGTGACACTTTTCATTTTTGACATTTAGCATTGTGACATTTGTCAGTTTTGACATTTGCCATCTTGAAATTTGTCATTTTTGACATTTTTCATGGTGACACTTTTCATTTTTGACATTTAGCATTGTGACATTTGTCATTTGACATCTTTGACATTTGCCATCTTGAAATTTGTCATTTTTGACACTTTTCATTTTTGACATTTAGCATTGTGACATTTGTCATTTGACATCTTTGACATTTGCCATCTTGAAATTTGTCATTTTTGACATTTTTCATGGAGACACTTTTCATTTTTGACTTTTAGCATTGTGACATTTGTCATTTGAAATCTTGGACATTTGCAATCTTGAAATTTGTCATTTTTGACATTTTTCATGGTGACACTTATCATTTTTGACATTTAGTATTGTGACATTTGTCAGTTTTGACATTTGCCATCTTGAAATTTGTCATTTTTGACATTTTTCATGGTGACACTTTTCATTTTTGACATTTGTCATTTGACTTCTTTGACATTTGCCATCTTGAAATTTGTCATTTTTGACCTTTTTCATGGTGACACTTTTTATTTTTGACATTTAGCATTGTGACATTTTTCATTTGACATCTTTGACATTTGCCATTTTGAAATTTGTCATTTTTGACATTTTTCATGGTGACACTTTTCATTTTTGACATTTAGCATTGTGACATTTGTCATTTGACATCTTAGACATTTGCCATCTTGAAATTTGTCATTTTTGACACTTTTCATTTTTGACATTTAGCATTGTGACATTTGTCATTTGACATCTTTGACATTTGCCATCTTGAAATTTGTCATTTTTGACATTTTTCATGGTGACACTTTTCATTTTTGACATTTAGCATTGTGACATTTGTCATTTGACATCTTTGACATTTGCCATCTTGAAATTTGTCATTTTTGACATTTAGCATTGTGACATTGGTCAATTGACATTTTTGATATTTGCCATCTTGAAATTTGTCATTTTTGACATTTTTCATGGTGACACTTTTCATTTTTGACATTTAGCATTGTGACATTTGTCATTTCACATCTTTGACATTTGCCATCTTGAAATTTGTCATTTTTGACATTTTTCATGGTGACACTTTTCATTTTTGACATTTAGCATTGTGACATTTGTCATTTCACATCTTTGACATTTGCCATCTTGAAATTTGTCATTTTTGACACTTTTCATGGTGACACTTTTCATTTTTGACATTTAGCATTGTGACATTTGTCATTTGACATCTTTGACATTTGCCATCTTGAAATTTGTCATTTTTGACATTTAGCATTGTGACATTTGTCATTTGACATCTTTGATATTTGCCATCTTGAAATTTGTCATTTTTGACATTTTTCATGGTGACACTTTTCATTTTTGACATTTAGCATTCTGACATTTGTCATTTCCCATCTTTGACATTTGCCATCTTGAAATTTGTCATTTTTGACATTTTTCATGGTGACACTTTTCATTTTTGACATTTAGCATTGTGACATTTGTCATTTGACATCTTTGACATTTGCCATCTTGAAATTTGTTATTTTTGACATTTTTCATGGTGACACTTTTCATTTTTGACATTTAGCATTGTGACATTTGTCATTTGACCTCTTTGACATTTGCCATTTTGAAATTTGTCATTTTTGACATTTAGCATTGTGACATTTGTCATTTGACATCTTTGACATTTGCCATCTTGAAATTTGTTATTTTTGACATTTTTCATGGTGACACTTTTCATTTTTGACATTTAGCATTGTGACATTTGTCAGTTTTGACATTTGCCATCTTGAAATTTGTCATTTTTGACATTTTTCATGGTGACACTTTTCATTTTTGACATTTAGCATGGTGACATTTGTCATTTGACATCTTGGACATTTGCCATCTTGAAATTTGTCATTTTTGACATTTTTCATGGTAACACTTATCATTTTTGACATTTAGCATTGTGACATTTGTCAGTTTTGACATTTGCCATCTTGAAATTTGTCATTTTTGACATTTTTCATGGTGACACTTTTCATTTTTGACATTTAGCATTGTGACATTTGTCATTTGACATCTTTGACATTTGCCATCTTAAAATTTGTCATTTTTGACACTTTTCATTTTTGACATTTAGCATTGTGACATTTGTCATTTGACATCTTTGACATTTGCCATCTTGAAATTTGTCATTTTCGACATTTTTCATGGTGACACTTTTCATTTTTGACTTTTAGCATTGTGACATTTGTCATTTGAAATCTTGGACATTTGCAATCTTGAAATTTGTCATTTTTGACATTTTTTATGGTGACACTTATCATTTTTGACATTTAGTATTGTGACATTTGTCAGTTTTGACATTTGCCATCTTGAAATTTGTCATTTTTGACATTTTTCATGGTGACACTTTTCATTTTTGACATTTGTCATTTGACTTCTTTGACATTTGCCATCTTGAAATTTGTCATTTTTGACCTTTTTCATGGTGACACTTTTTATTTTTGACATTTAGCATTGTGACATTTGTCATTTCACATCTTTGACATTTGCCATCTTGAAATTTGTCATTTTTGACACTTTTCATGGTGACACTTTTCATTTTTGACATTTAGCATTGTGACATTTGTCATTTGACATCTTTGACATTTGCCATCTTGAAATTTGTCATTTTTGACATTTAGCATTGTGACATTTGTCATTTGACATCTTTGATATTTGCCATCTTGAAATTTGTCATTTTTGACATTTTTCATGGTGACACTTTTCATTTTTGACATTTAGCATTGTGACATTTGTCATTTCACATCTTTGACATTTGCCATCTTGAAATTTGTCATTTTTGACATTTTTCATGGTGACACTTTTCATTTTTGACATTTAGCATTGTGACATTTGTCATTTGACATCTTTGACATTTGCCATCTTGAAATTCGTTATTTTTGACATTTTTCATGGTGACACTTTTCATTTTTGACATTTAGCATTGTGACATTTGTCATTTGACCTCTTTGACATTTGCCATTTTGAAATTTGTCATTTTTGACATTTAGCATTGTGACATTTGTCATTTGACATCTTTGACATTTGCCATCTTGAAATTTGTTATTTTTGACATTTTTCATGGTGACACTTTTCATTTTTGACATTTAGCATTGTGACATTTGTCAGTTTTGACATTTGCCATCTTGAAATTTGTCATTTTTGACATTTTTCATGGTGACACTTTTCATTTTTGACATTTAGCATGGTGACATTTGTCATTTGACATCTTGGACATTTGCCATCTTGAAATTTGTCATTTTTGACATTTTTCATGGTAACACTTATCATTTTTGACATTTAGCATTGTGACATTTGTCAGTTTTGACATTTGCCATCTTGAAATTTGTCATTTTTGACATTTTTCATGGTGACACTTTTCATTTTTGACATTTAGCATTGTGACATTTGTCATTTGACATCTTTGACATTTGCCATCTTAAAATTTGTCATTTTTGACACTTTTCATTTTTGACATTTAGCATTGTGACATTTGTCATTTGACATCTTTGACATTTGCCATCTTGAAATTTGTCATTTTTGACATTTTTCATGGTGACACTTTTCATTTTTGACTTTTAGCATTGTGACATTTGTCATTTGAAATCTTGGAAATTTGCAATCTTGAAATTTGTCATTTTTGACATTTTTCATGGTGACACTTATCATTTTTGACATTTAGTATTGTAACATTTGTCAGTTTTGACATTTGCCATCTTGAAATTTGTCATTTTTGACATTTTTTATGGTGACACTTTTCATTTTTGACATTTGTCATTTGACTTCTTTGACATTTGCCATCTTGAAATTTGTCATTTTTGACCTTTTTCATGGTGACACTTTTTATTTTTGACATTTAGCATTGTGACATTTGTCATTTGACATCTTTGACATTTGCCATTTTGAAATTTGTCATTTTTGACATTTTTCAAGGTGACACTTTTCATTTTTGACATTTAGCATTGTGACATTTGTCATTTGACATCTTAGACATTTGCCATCTTGAAATTTGTCATTTTTGACACTTTTCATTTTTGACATTTAGCATTGTGACATTTGTCATTTGACATCTTTGAAATTTGCCATCTTGAAATTTGTCATTTTTGACATTTTTCATGGTGACACTTTTCATTTTTGACATTTAGCATTGTGACATTTGTCATTTGACATCTTTGACATTTGCCATCTTGAAATTTGTCATTTTTGACATTTTTCATGGTGACACTTTTTATTTTTGACATTTAGCATTGTGACATTTGTCATTTCACATCTTTGACATTTGCCATCTTGAAATTTGTCATTTTTGACATTTAGCATTGTGACATTGGTCAATTGACATCTTTGATATTTGCCATCTTGAAATTTGTCATTTTTGACATTTTTCATGGTGACACTTTTCATTTTTGACATTTAGCATTGTGACATTTGTCATTTCACATCTTTGACATTTGCCATCTTGAAATTTGTCATTTTTGACATTTTTCATGGTGACACTTTTTATTTTTGACATTTAGCATTGTGACATTTGTCATTTCACATCTTTGACATTTGCCATCTTGAAATTTGTCATTTTTGACACTTTTCATGGTGACACTTTTCATTTTTGACATTTAGCATTGTGACATTTGTCATTTGACATCTTTGACATTTGCCATCTTGAAATTTGTCATTTTTGACATTTAGCATTGTGACATTTGTCATTTGACATCTTTGACATTTGCCATCTTGAAATTTGTCATTTTCGACATTAAGCATTGTGACATTGGTCAATTGACATCTTTGATATTTGCCATCTTGAAATTTTTCATTTTTGACATTTTTCATGGTGACACTTTTCATTTTTGACATTTAGCATTGTGACATTTGTCATTTTACATCTTTGACATTTGCCATCTTAAAATTTGTCATTTTTGACATATTTTATGGTGACACTTTTCATTTTTGACATTTAGCATTGTGACATTTGTCATTTCACATCTTTGACATTTGCCATCTTAAAATTTGTCATTTTTGACATTTTTCATGGTGACACTTTTCATTTTTGACATTTAGCATTGTGACATTTGTCATTTGACATCTTTGACATTTGCCATCTTGAAATTTGTTATTTTTGACATTTTTCATGGTGACACTTTTCATTTTTGACATTTAGCATTGTGACATTTGTCATTTGACCTCTTTGACATTTGCCATTTTGAAATTTGTCATTTTTGACATTTAGCATTGTGACATTTGTCATTTGACATCTTTGACATTTGCCATCTTGAAATTTGTTATTTTTGACATTTTTCATGGTGACACTTTTCATTTTTGACATTTTGCATTGTGACATTTGTCAGTTTTGACATTTGCCATCTTGAAATTTGTCATTTTTGACATTTTTCATGGTGACACTTTTCATTTTTGACATTTAGCATGATGACATTTGTCATTTGACATCTTGGACATTTGCCATCTTGAAATTTGTCATTTTTGACATTTTTCATGGTAACACTTATCATTTTTGACATTTAGCATTGTGACATTTGTCAGTTTTGACATTTGCCATCTTGAAATTTGTCATTTTTGACATTTTTCATGGTAACACTTTTCATTTTTGACATTTAGCATTGTGACATTTGTCATTTGACATCTTTGACATTTGCCATCTTGAAATTTGTCATTTTTGACATTTTTCATGGTGACACTTTTCATTTTTGACATTTAGCATTGTGACATTTTTCATTTGACATCTTTGACATTTGCCATCTTGAAATTTGTCATTTTTGACATTTTTCATGGTGACACTTTTCATTTTTGACATTTAGCATTGTGACATTTGTCATTTGACATCTTTGACATTTGCCATCTTGAGATTTGTCATTTTTGACATTTTTCATGGTGACACTTTTCATTTTTGACATTTAGCATTGTGACATTTGTCATTTGACATCTTAGACATTTGCCATCTTGAAATTTGTCATTTTTGACACTTTTCATTTTTGACATTTAGCATTGTGACATTTGTCATTTGACATCTTTGACATTTGCCATCTTGAAATTTGTCATTTTTGACATTTTTCATGGTGACACATTTCATTTTTGACATTTAGCATTGTGACATTTGTCATTTGACATCTTTGACATTTGCCATCTTGAAATTTGTCATTTTTGACATTTAGCATTGTGACATTTGTCATTTGACATCTTTGACATTTGCCATCTTGAAATTTGTTATTTTTGACATTTTTCATGGTGACACTTTTCATTTTTGACATTTAGCATTGTGACATTTGTCATTTGACATCTTTGACATTTGCCATCTTGAAATTTGTCATTTTTGACATTTTTCATGGTGACACTTTTCATTTTTGACATTTAGCATTGTGACATTTGTCATTTGACATCTTTGACGTTTGCCATCTTGAAATTTGTCATTTTTGACATTTTTCATGGTAACACTTTTCATTTTTGACATTTAGCATTGTGACATTTGTCATTTGACATCTTTGACATTTGACATCTTGAAATTTGTCATTTTTGACATTTAGCATTGTGACATTTGTCATTTGACATCTTTGACATTTGCCATCTTGAAATTTGTTATTTTTATAATTTTTCATGGTGACACTTTTCATTTTTGACATTTAGCATTGTGACATTTGTCAGTTTTGTCATTTGCCATCTTGAAATTTGTCATTTTTGACATTTTTTATGGTGACACTTTTCATTTTTGACATTTAGCATTGTGACATTTGTCATTTGACATCTTTGACATTTGCCATCTTGAAATTTGTTATTTTTGACATTTTTCATGGTGACACTTTTCATTTTTGACATTTAGCATTGTGACATTTGTCATTTGACATCTTTGACATTTGCCATCTTGAAATTTGTTATTTTTGACATTTTTCATGGTGACACTTTTCATTTTTGACATTTAGCATTGTGACATTTGTCATTTGACATCTTTGACATTTGCCATCTTGAAATTTGTCATTTTTGACATTTTTCATGGTGACACTTTTCATTTTTGACATTTAGCATTGTGACATTTGTCATTTGACATCTTTGACATTTGCCATCTTGAAATTTGTCATTTTTGACATTTTTCATGGTGACACTTTTCATTTTTGACATTTAGCATTGTGACATTTGTCATTTGACATCTTTGACATTTGCCATCTTGAAATTTGTCATTATTGACATTTTTCATGGGGACACTTTTTATTTTTGACATTTAGCATTGTGACATTTGTCATTTGACATCTTTGACATTTGCCATCTTGAAATTTGTCATTTTTGACATTTTTCACGGTGACACTTTTCATTTTTGACATTTAGCATTGTGACATTTGTCATTTGACATCTTAGACATTTGCCATCTTGAAATTTGTCATTTTTGACACTTTTCATTTTTGATATTTAGCATTGTGACATTTGTCATTTGACATCTTTGACATTTGCCATCTTGAAATTTGTCATTTTTGACATTTTTCATGGTGACACTTTTCATTTTTGACATTTAGCATTGTGACATTTGTCATTTGACATCTTAGACATTTGCCATCTTGAAATTTGTCATTTTTGACATTTAGCATTGTGACATTTGTCATTTGACATCTTTGACATTTGCCATCTTGAAATTTGTCATTTTTGACATTTTTCATGGTGACACTTTTCATTTTTGACATTTAGCATTGTGACATTTGTCATTTGACATCTTTGACATTTGCCATCTTGAAATTTGTCATTTTTGACATTTAGCATTGTGACATTTGTCATTTGACATCTTTGATATTTGCCATCTTGAAATTTGTCATTTTTGACATTTTTCATGGTGACACTTTTCATTTTTGACATTTAGCATTGTGACATTTGTCATTTGACATCTTTGACATTTGCCATCTTGAAATTTGTCATTTTTGACATTTTATGGTGACACTTTTCATTTTTGACATTTAGCATTGTGACATTTGTCATTTGACATCTTTGACATTTGCCATCTTGAAATTTGTCATTTTTGACATTTTTCATGGTGACACTTTTCATTTTTGACATTTAGCATTGTGACATTTGTCATTTGACATCTTTGACATTTGCCATCTTGAAATTTGTCATTTTTGACATTTTTCATGGGGACACTTTTTATTTTTGACATTTAGCATTGTGACATTTGTCATTTGACATCTTTGACATTTGCCATCTTGAAATTTGTCATTTTTGACATTTTTCACGGTGACACTTTTCATTTTTGACATTTAGCATTGTGACATTTGTCATTTGACATCTTAGACATTTGCCATCTTGAAATTTGTCATTTTTGACACTTTTCATTTTTGATATTTAGCATTGTGACATTTGTCATTTGACATCTTTGACATTTGCCATCTTGAAATTTGTCATTTTTGACATTTTTCATGGTGACACTTTTCATTTTTGACATTTAGCATTGTGACATTTGTCATTTGACATCTTAGACATTTGCCATCTTGAAATTTGTCATTTTTGACATTTAGCATTGTGACATTTGTCATTTGACATCTTTGACATTTGCCATCTTGAAATTTGTCATTTTTGACATTTTTCATGGTGACACTTTTCATTTTTGACATTTAGCATTGTGACATTTGTCATTTGACATCTTTGACATTTGCCATCTTGAAATTTGTCATTTTTGACAATTTTCATGGTGACACTTTTCATTTTTGACATTTATCATTGTGACATTTGTCATTTGACATCTTAGACATTTGCCATCTTGAAATTTGTCATTTTTGACATTTTTCATGGTGACACTTTTCATTTTTGATATTTAGCATTGTGACATTTGTCATTTGACATCTTAGACATTTGCCATCTTGAAATTTGTCATTTTTGACACTTTTCATTTTTGACATTTAGCATTGTGACATTTGTCATTTGACATCTTTGACATTTGCCTTCTTGAAATTTGTCATTTTTGACATTTTTCATGGTGACACTTTTCATTTATGACATTTAGCATTGTGACATTTGTCATTTGACATCTTTGACATTTGCCATCTTGAAATTTGTCATTTTTGACAATTTTCATGGTGACACTTTTCATTTTTGACATTTATCATTGTGACATTTGTCATTTGACATCTTAGACATTTGCCATCTTGAAATTTGTCATTTTTGACACTTTTCATTTTTGACATTTAGCATTGTGACATTTGTCATTTGACATCTTTGACATTTGCCATCTTGAAATTTGTCATTTTTGACATTTTTCATGGTGACACTTTTCATATTTGACATTTAGCATTGTGACATTTGTCATTTGACATATTAGACATTTGCCATCTTGAAATTTGTCATTTTTGACACTTTTCATTTTTGACATTTAGCATTGTGACATTTGTCATTTGACATCTTTGACATTTGCCATCTTGAAATTTGTCATTTTTGACATTTTTTATGGTGACACTTTTCATTTTTGACATTTAGCATTGTGACATTTGTCATTTGACATCTTGGACATTTGCCATCTTGAAATTTGTCGTTTTTGACATTTTTCATGGTGACATTTATCATTTTTGACATTTAGCATTGTGACATTTGTCAGTTTTGACATTTGCCATCTTGAAATTTGTCATTTTTGACATTTTTCATGGTGACACATTTTATTTTTGACATTTCGCATTGTGACATTTGTCATTTGACATCTTTGATATTTGCCATCTTGAAATTTGTCATTTTTGACATTTTTCATGGTGACACTTTTTATTTTTGACATTAAGCATTGTGACATTTGTCATGTGACATCTTTGACATTTGCCATCTTGAAATTTGTCATTTTTGACATTTAGCATTGTGACATTTGTCATTTGACATCTTTGACATTTGCCATCTTGAAATTTGTTATTTTTGACATTTTTCATGGTGACACTTTTCATTTTTGACATTTAGCATTGTGACATTTGTCAGTTTTGACATTTGCCATCTTGAAATTTGTCATTTTTGACATTTTTCATGGTGACACTTTTCATTTTTGACATTTAGCATTGTGACATTTGTCATTTGACATCTTTGACATTTGCCATCTTGAAATTTGTCATTTTTGACACTTTTCATTTTTGACATTTAGCATTGTGACATTTGTCATTTGACATCTTTGACATTTGCCATCTTGAAATTTGTCATTTTTGACATTTTTCATGGAGACACTTTTCATTTTTGACTTTTAGCATTGTGACATTTGTCATTTGAAATCTTGGACATTTGCAATCTTGAAATTTGTCATTTTTGACATTTTTCATGGTGACACTTATCATTTTTGACATTTAGTATTGTGACATTTGTCAGTTTTGACATTTGCCATCTTGAAATTTGTCATTTTTGACATTTTTCATGGTGACACTTTTCATTTTTGACATTTGTCATTTGACTTCTTTGACATTTGCCATCTTGAAATTTGTCATTTTTGACCGTTTTCATGGTGACACTTTTTATTTTTGACATTTAGCATTGTGACATTTTTCATTTGACATCTTTGACATTTGCCATTTTGAAATTTGTCATTTTTGACATTTTTCATGGTGACACTTTTCATTTTTGACATTTAGCATTGTGACATTTGTCATTTGACATCTTAGACATTTGCCATCTTGAAATTTGTCATTTTTGACACTTTTCATTTTTGACATTTAGCATTGTGACATTTGTCATTTGACATCTTTGACATTTGCCATCTTGAAATTTGTCATTTTTGACATTTTTCATGGTGACACTTTTCATTTTTGACATTTAGCATTGTGACATTTGTCATTTGACATCTTTGACATTTGCCATCTTGAAATTTGTCATTTTTGACATTTAGCATTGTGACATTGGTCAGTTGACATTTTTGATATTTGCCATCTTGAAATTTGTCATTTTTGACATTTTTCATGGTGACACTTTTCATTTTTGACATTTAGCATTGTGACATTTGTCATTTCACATCTTTGACATTTGCCATCTTGAAATTTGTCATTTTTGACATTTTTCATGGTGACACTTTTCATTTTTGACATTTAGCATTGTGACATTTGTCATTTCACATCTTTGACATTTGCCATCTTGAAATTTGTCATTTTTGACACTTTTCATGGTGACACTTTTCATTTTTGACATTTAGCATTGTGACATTTGTCATTTGACATCTTTGACATTTGCCATCTTGAAATTTGTCATTTTTGACATTTAGCATTGTGACATTTGTCATTTGACATCTTTGATATTTGCCATCTTGAAATTTGTCATTTTTGACATTTTTCATGGTGACACTTTTCATTTTTGACATTTAGCATTCTGACATTTGTCATTTCCCATCTTTGACATTTGCCATCTTGAAATTTGTCATTTTTGACATTTTTCATGGTGACACTTTTCATTTTTGACATTTAGCATTGTGACATTTGTCATTTGACATCTTTGACATTTGCCATCTTGAAATTTGTTATTTTTGACATTTTTCATGGTGACACTTTTCATTTTTGACATTTAGCATTGTGACATTTGTCATTTGACCTCTTTGACATTTGCCATTTTGAAATTTGTCATTTTTGACATTTAGCATTGTGACATTTGTCATTTGACATCTTTGACATTTGCCATCTTGAAATTTGTTATTTTTGACATTTTTCATGGTGACACTTTTCATTTTTGACATTTAGCATTGTGACATTTGTCAGTTTTGACATTTGCCATCTTGAAATTTGTCATTTTTGACATTTTTCATGGTGACACTTTTCATTTTTGACATTTAGCATGGTGACATTTGTCATTTGACATCTTGGACATTTGCCATCTTGAAATTTGTCATTTTTGACATTTTTCATGGTAACACTTATCATTTTTGACATTTAGCATTGTGACATTTGTCAGTTTTGACATTTGCCATCTTGAAATTTGTCATTTTTGACATTTTTCATGGTGACACTTTTCATTTTTGACATTTAGCATTGTGACATTTGTCATTTGACATCTTTGACATTTGCCATCTTAAAATTTGTCATTTTTGACACTTTTCATTTTTGACATTTAGCATTGTGACATTTGTCATTTGACATCTTTGACATTTGCCATCTTGAAATTTGTCATTTTCGACATTTTTCATGGTGACACTTTTCATTTTTGACTTTTAGCATTGTGACATTTGTCATTTGAAATCTTGGACATTTGCAATCTTGAAATTTGTCATTTTTGACATTTTTTATGGTGACACTTATCATTTTTGACATTTAGTATTGTGACATTTGTCAGTTTTGACATTTGCCATCTTGAAATTTGTCATTTTTGACATTTTTCATGGTGACACTTTTCATTTTTGACATTTGTCATTTGACTTCTTTGACATTTGCCATCTTGAAATTTGTCATTTTTGACCTTTTTCATGGTGACACTTTTTATTTTTGACATTTAGCATTGTGACATTTGTCATTTGACATCTTTGACATTTGCCATTTTGAAATTTGTCATTTTTGACATTTTTCAAGGTGACACTTTTCATTTTTGACATTTAGCATTGTGACATTTGTCATTTGACATCTTAGACATTTGCCATCTTGAAATTTGTCATTTTTGACACTTTTCATTTTTGACATTTAGCATTGTGACATTTGTCATTTGACATCTTTGACATTTGCCATCTTGAAATTTGTCATTTTTGACATTTTTCATGGTGACACTTTTCATTTTTGACATTTAGCATTGTGACATTTGTCATTTGACATCTTTGACATTTGCCATCTTGAAATTTGTCATTTTTGACATTTAGCATTGTGACATTGGTCAATTGACATCTTTGATATTTGCCATCTTGAAATTTGTCATTTTTGACATTTTTCATGGTGACACTTTTCATTTTTGACATTTAGCATTGTGACATTTGTCATTTCACATCTTTGACATTTGCCATCTTGAAATTTGTCATTTTTGACATTTTTCATGGTGACACTTTTTATTTTTGACATTTAGCATTGTGACATTTGTCATTTCACATCTTTGACATTTGCCATCTTGAAATTTGTCATTTTTGACACTTTTCATGGTGACACTTTTCATTTTTGACATTTAGCATTGTGACATTTGTCATTTGACATCTTTGACATTTGCCATCTTGAAATTTGTCATTTTTGACAATTAGCATTGTGACATTTGTCATTTGACATCTTTGACATTTGCCATCTTGAAATTTATCATTTTCGACATTAAGCATTGTGACATTGGTCAATTGACATCTTTGATATTTGCCATCTTGAAATTTTTCATTTTTGACATTTTTCATGGTGACACTTTTTATTTTTGACATTTAGCATTGTGACATTTGTCATTTTACATCTTTGACATTTGCCATCTTGAAATTTGTCATTTTTGACATATTTTATGGTGACACTTTTCATTTTTGACATTTAGCATTGTGACATTTGTCATTTCACATCTTTGACATTTGCCATCTTGAAATTTGTCATTTTTGACATTTTTCATGGTGACACTTTTCATTTTTGACATTTAGCATTGTGACATTTGTCATTTGACATCTTTGACATTTGCCATCTTGAAATTTGTTATTTTTGACATTTTTCATGGTGACACTTTTCATTTTTGACATTTAGCATTGTGACATTTGTCATTTGACCTCTTTGACATTTGCCATTTTGAAATTTGTCATTTTTGACATTTAGCATTGTGACATTTGTCATTTGACATCTTTGACATTTGCCATCTTGAAATTTGTTATTTTTGACATTTTTCATGGTGACACTTTTCATTTTTGACATTTAGCATTGTGACATTTGTCAGTTTTCACATTTGCCATCTTGAAATTTGTCATTTTTGACATTTTTCATGGTGACACTTTTCATTTTTGACATTTAGCATGATGACATTTGTCATTTGACATCTTGGACATTTGCCATCTTGAAATTTGTCATTTTTGACATTTTTCATGGTAACACTTATCATTTTTGACATTTAGCATTGTGACATTTGTCAGTTTTGACATTTGCCATCTTGAAATTTGTCATTTTTGACATTTTTCATGGTGACACTTTTCATTTTTGACATTTATCATTGTGACATTTGTCATTTGACATCTTAGACATTTGCCATCTTGAAATTTGTCATTTTTGACACTTTTCATTTTTGACATTTAGCATTGTGACATTTGTCATTTGACATCTTTGACATTTGCCATCTTGAAATTTGTCATTTTTGACATTTTTCATGGTGACACTTTTCATATTTGACATTTAGCATTGTGACATTTGTCATTTGACATATTAGACATTTGCCATCTTGAAATTTGTCATTTTTGACACTTTTCATTTTTGACATTTAGCATTGTGACATTTGTCATTTGACATCTTTGACATTTGCCATCTTGAAATTTGTCATTTTTGACATTTTTCATGGTGACACTTTTCATTTTTGACATTTAGCATTGTGACATTTGTCATTTGACATCTTGGACATTTGCCATCTTGAAATTTGTCATTTTTGACATTTTTCATGGTGACATTTATCATTTTTGACATTTAGCATTGTGACATTTGTCAGTTTTGACATTTGCCATCTTGAAATTTGTCATTTTTGACATTTTTCATGGTGACACATTTTATTTTTGACATTTCGCATTGTGACATTTGTCATTTGACATCTTTGATATTTGCCATCTTGAAATTTGTCATTTTTGACATTTTTCATGGTGACACTTTTTATTTTTGACATTAAGCATTGTGACATTTGTCATGTGACATCTTTGACATTTGCCATCTTGAAATTTGTCATTTTTGACATTTAGCATTGTGACATTTGTCATTTGACATCTTTGACATTTGCCATCTTGAAATTTGTTATTTTTGACATTTTTCATGGTGACACTTTTCATTTTTGACATTTAGCATTGTGACATTTGTCAGTTTTGACATTTGCCATCTTGAAATTTGTCATTTTTGACATTTTTCATGGTGACACTTTTCATTTTTGACATTTAGCATTGTGACATTTGTCATTTGACATCTTTGACATTTGCCATCTTGAAATTTGTCATTTTTGACACTTTTCATTTTTGACATTTAGCATTGTGACATTTGTCATTTGACATCTTTGACATTTGCCATCTTGAAATTTGTCATTTTTGACATTTTTCATGGAGACACTTTTCATTTTTGACTTTTAGCATTGTGACATTTGTCATTTGAAATCTTGGACATTTGCAATCTTAAAATTTGTCATTTTTGACATTTTTCATGGTGACACTTATCATTTTTGACATTTAGTATTGTAACATTTGTCAGTTTTGACATTTGCCATCTTGAAATTTGTCATTTTTGACATTTTTCATGGTGACACTTTTCATTTTTGACATTTGTCATTTGACTTCTTTGACATTTGCCATCTTGAAATTTGTCATTTTTGACCTTTTTCATGGTGACACTTTTTATTTTTGACATTTAGCATTGTGACATTTTTCATTTGACATCTTTGACATTTGCCATTTTGAAATTTGTCATTTTTGACATTTTTCATGGTGACACTTTTCATTTTTGACATTTAGCATTGTGACATTTGTCATTTGACATCTTAGACATTTGCCATCTTGAAATTTGTCATTTTTGACACTTTTCATTTTTGACATTTAGCATTGTGACATTTGTCATTTGACATCTTTGACATTTGCCATCTTGAAATTTGTCATTTTTGACATTTTTCATGGTGACACTTTTCATTTTTGACATTTAGCATTGTGACATTTGTCATTTGCATCTTTGACATTTGCCATCTTGAAATTTGTCATTTTTGACATTTAGCATTGTGACATTGGTCAATTGACATCTTTGATATTTGCCATCTTGAAATTTGTCATTTTTGACATTTTTCATGGTGACACTTTTCATTTTTGACATTTAGCATTGTGACATTTGTCATTTCACATCTTTGACATTTGCCATCTTGAAATTTGTCATTTTTGACATTTTTCATGGTGACACTTTTCATTTTTGACATTTAGCATTGTGACATTTGTCATTTCACATCTTTGACATTTGCCATCTTGAAATTTGTCATTTTTGACACTTTTCATGGTGACACTTTTCATTTTTGACATTTAGCATTGTGACATTTGTCATTTGACATCTTTGACATTTGCCATCTTGAAATTTGTCATTTTTGACATTTAGCATTGTGACATTTGTCATTTGACATCTTTGATATTTGCCATCTTGAAATTTGTCATTTTTGACATTTTTCATGGTGACACTTTTCATTTTTGACATTTAGCATTGTGACATTTGTCATTTCCCATCTTTGACATTTGCCATCTTGAAATTTGTCATTTTTGACATTTTTCATGGTGACACTTTTCATTTTTGACATTTAGCATTGTGACATTTGTCATTTAACATCTTTGACATTTGCCATCTTGAAATTTGTTATTTTTGACATTTTTCATGGTGACACTTTTCATTTTTGACATTTAGCATTGTGACATTTGTCATTTGACCTCTTTGACATTTGCCATTTTGAAATTTGTCATTTTTGACATTTAGCATTGTGACATTTGTCATTTGACATCTTTGACATTTGCCATCTTGAAATTTGTTATTTTTGACATTTTTCATGGTGACACTTTTCATTTTTGACATTTAGCATTGTGACATTTGTCAGTTTTGACATTTGCCATCTTGAAATTTGTCATTTTTGACATTTTTCATGGTGACACTTTTCATTTTTGACATTTAGCATGGTGACATTTGTCATTTGACATCTTGGACATTTGCCATCTTGAAATTTGTCATTTTTGACATTTTTCATGGTAACACTTATCATTTTTGACATTTAGCATTGTGACATTTGTCAGTTTTGACATTTGCCATCTTGAAATTTGTCATTTTTGACATTTTTCATGGTGACACTTTTCATTTTTGACATTTAGCATTGTGACATTTGTCATTTGACATCTTTGACATTTGCCATCTTAAAATTTGTCATTTTTGACACTTTTCATTTTTGACATTTAGCATTGTGACATTTGTCATTTGACATCTTTGACATTTGCCATCTTGAAATTTGTCATTTTTGACATTTTTCATTGTGACACTTTTCATTTTTGACTTTTAGCATTGTGACATTTGTCATATGAAATCTTGGACATTTGCAATCTTGAAATTTGTCATTTTTGACATTTTTCATGGTGACACTTATCATTTTTGACATTTAGTATTGTGACATTTGTCAGTTTTGACATTTGCCATCTTGAAATTTGTCATTTTTGACATTTTTCATGGTGACACTTTTCATTTTTGACATTTGTCATTTGACTTCTTTGACATTTGCCATCTTGAAATTTGTCATTTTTGACCTTTTTTATGGTGACACTTTTTATTTTTGACATTTAGCATTGTGACATTTGTCATTTGACATCTTTGACATTTGCCATTTTGAAATTTGTCATTTTTGACATTTTTCAAGGTGACACTTTTCATTTTTGACATTTAGCATTGTGACATTTGTCATTTGACATCTTAGACATTTGCCATCTTGAAATTTGTCATTTTTGACACTTTTCATTTTTGACATTTAGCATTGTGACATTTGTCATTTGACATCTTTGACATTTGCCATCTTGAAATTTGTCATTTTTGACATTTTTCATGGTGACACTTTTCATTTTTGACATTTAGCATTGTGACATTTGTCATTTGACATCTTTGACATTTGCCATCTTGAAATTTGTCATTTTTGACATTTTTCATGGTGACACTTTTCATTTTTGACATTTAGCATTGTGACATTTGTCATTTCACATCTTTGACATTTGCTATCTTGAAATTTGTCATTTTTGACATTTTTCATGGTGACACTTTTTATTTTTGACATTTAGCATTGTGACATTTGTCATTTCACATCTTTGACATTTGCCATCTTGAAATTTGTCATTTTTGACACTTTTCATGGTGACACTTTTCATTTTTGACATTTAGCATTGTGACATTTGTCATTTGACATCTTTGACATTTGCCATCTTGAAATTTGTCATTTTTGACAATTAGCATTGTGACATTTGTCATTTGACATCTTTGACATTTGCCATCTTGAAATTTGTCATTTTCGACATTAAGCATTGTGACATTGGTCAATTGACATCTTTGATATTTGCCATCTTGAAATTTTTCATTTTTGACATTTTTCATGGTGACACTTTTCATTTTTGACATTTAGCATTGTGACATTTGTCATTTTACATCTTTGACATTTGCCATCTTGAAATTTGTCATTTTTGACATATTTTATGGTGACACTTTTCATTTTTGACATTTAGCATTGTGACATTTGTCATTTCACATCTTTGACATTTGCCATCTTGAAATTTGTCATTTTTGACATTTTTCATGGTGACACTTTTCATTTTTGACATTTAGCATTGTGACATTTGTCATTTGACATCTTTGACATTTGCCATCTTGAAATTTGTTATTTTTGACATTTTTCATGGTGACACTTTTCATTTTTGACATTTAGCATTGTGACATTTGTCATTTGACCTCTTTGACATTTGCCATTTTGAAATTTGTCATTTTTGACATTTAGCATTGTGACATTTGTCATTTGACATCTTTGACATTTGCCATCTTGAAATTTGTTATTTTTGACATTTTTCATGGTGACACTTTTCATTTTTGACATTTAGCATTGTGACATTTGTCAGTTTTGACATTTGCCATCTTGAAATTTGTCATTTTTGACATTTTTCATGGTGACACTTTTCATTTTTGACATTTAGCATGATGACATTTGTCATTTGACATCTTGGACATTTGCCATCTTGAAATTTGTCATTTTTGACATTTTTCATGGTAACACTTATCATTTTTGACATTTAGCATTGTGACATTTGTCAGTTTTGACATTTGCCATCTTGAAATTTGTTATTTTTGACATTTTTCATGGTGACACTTTTCATTTTTGACATTTAGCATTGTGACATTTGTCATTTGACATCTTTGACATTTGCTATCTTGAAATTTGTCATTTTTGACATTTTTCATTGTGACACTTTTCATTTTTGACATTTAGCATTGTGACATTTGTCATTTGACATCTTTGACATTTGCCATCTTGAAATTTGTCATTTTTGACATTTTTCATGGTGACACTTTTCATTTTTGACATTTTGCATTGTGACATTTGTCATTTGACATCTTTGACATTTGCCATCTTGAAATTTGTCATTTTTGACATTTTTCATGGTGACACTTTTCATTTTTGACATTTAGCATTGTGACATTTGTCATTTGACATCTTAGACATTTGCCATCTTGAAATTTGTCATTTTTGACACTTTTTCTTTTTGACATTTAGCATTGTGACATTTGTCATTTGACATCTTTGACATTTGCCATCTTGAAATTTGTCATTTTTGACATTTTTCATGGTGACACTTTTCATTTTTGACATTTAGCATTGTGACATTTGTCATTTGACATCTTTGACATTTGCCATCTTGAAATTTGTCATTTTCGACATTTAGCATTGTGACATTTGTCATTTGACATCTTTGATATTTGCCATCTTGAAATTTGTCATTTTTGACATTTTTCATGGTGACACTTTTCATTTTTGACATTTAGCATTGTGACATTTGACATCTTTGACATTTGCCATCTTGAAATTTGTCATTTTTGACATTTTTCATGGTGACACGTTTCATTTTTGACATTTAGCATTGTGACATTTGTCATTTGACATCTTTGACGTTTGCCATCTTGAAATTTGTCATTTTTGACATTTTTCATGGTGACACTTTTCATTTTTGACATTTAGCATTGTGACATTTGTCATTTGACATCTTTCACATTTGCCATCTTGAAATTTGTCATTTTTGACATTTTTCATGGTGACACTTTTCATTTTTGACATTTAGCATTGTGACATTTGTTATTTGACATCTTGGACATTTGCCATTTTGAAATTTGTCATTTTTGACATTTTTCATGGTGACACTTATCATTATTGACATGTAGCATTGTGACATTTGTCAGTTTTGACATTTGCCATCTTGAAATTTGTCATTTCTGACATTTTTCATGGTGACACTTTTTATTTTTGACATTTAGCATTGAGACATTTGTCATTTGACATCTTTGATATTTGCCATCTTGAAATTTGTCATTTTTGACATTTTTCATGGTGACACTTTTTATTTTTGACATTAAGCATTGTGACATTTGTCATTTGACATCTTTGACATTTGCCATCTTGAAATTTGTCATTTTTGACATTTAGCATTGTGACATTTGTCATTTGACATCTTTGACATTTGCCATCTTGAAATTTGTTATTTTTGACATTTTTCATGGTGACACTTTTCATTTTTGACATTTAGCATTGTGACATTTGTCAGTTTTGACATTTGCCATCTTGAAATTTGTCATTTTTGACATTTTTCATGGTGACACTTTTCATTTTTGACATTTAGCATTGTGACATTTGTCATTTGACATCTTTGACATTTGCCATCTTGAAATTTGTCATTTTTGACACTTTTCATTTTTGACATTTAGCATTGTGACATTTGTCATTTGACATCTTTGACATTTGCCATCTTGAAATTTGTCATTTTTGACATTTTTCATGGTGACACTTTTCATTTTTGACTTTTAGCATTGTGACATTTGTCATTTGACATCTTGGACATTTGCAATCTTGAAATTTGTCATTTTTGACATTTTTCATGGTGACACTTATCATTTTTGACATTTAGCATTGTGACATTTGTCAGTTTTGACATTTGCCATCTTGAAATTTGTCATTTTTGACATTTTTCATGGTGACACTTTTCATTTTTGACATTTAGCATTGTGACATTTGTCATTTGACTTCTTTGACATTTGCCATCTTGAAATTTGTCATTTTTGACATTTTTCATGGTGACACTTTTTATTTTTGACATTTAGCATTGTGACATTTGTCATTTGACATCTTTGACATTTGCCATCTTGAAATTTGTCATTTTTGACATTTTTCATGGTGACACTTTTCATTTTTGACATTCAGCATTGTGACATTTGTCATTTGACATCTTAGACATTTGCCATCTTGAAATTTGTCATTTTTAACACTTTTCATTTTTGACATTTAGCATTGTGACATTTGTCATTTGACATCTTTGACATTTGCCATCTTGAAATTTGTCATTTTTGACATTTTTCATGGTGACACTTTTTATTTTGGACATTTAGCATTGTGACATTTGTCATTTGACATCTTTGATATTTGCCATCTTGAAATTTGTCATTTTTGACATTTAGCATTGTGACATTTGTCATTTGACATCTTTGATATTTGCCATCTTGAAATTTGTCATTTTTGACATTTTTTATGGTGACACTTTTCATTTTTGACATTTAGCATTGTGACATTTGTCATTTGACATCTTTGACATTTGCCATCTTGAAATTTGTCATTTTTGACATTTTTCATGGTGACACTTTTCATTTTTGACATTTAGCATTGTGACATTTGTCATTTGACATCTTTGACATTTGCCATCTTGAAATTTGTCATTTTTGACATTTTTCATGGTGACACTTTTCATTTTTGACATTTGGCATTGTGACATTTGTCATTTGACATCTTTGACATTTGCCATTTTGAAATTTGTCATTTTTGACATTTAGCATTGTGACATTTGTCATTTGACATCTTTGACATTTGCTATCTTAAAATTTGTTATTTTTGACATTTTTCATGGTGACACTTTTCATTTTTGACATTTAGCATTGTGACATTTGTCAGTTTTGACATTTGCCATCTTCAAATTTGTCATTTTTGACATTTTTCATGGTGACACTTTTCATTTTTGACATTTAGCATTGTGACATTTGTCATTTGACATCTTAGACATTTGCCATCTTGAAATTTGTCATTTTTGACACTTTTCATTTTTGACATTTAGCATTGTGACATTTGTCATTTGACATCTTTGACATTTGCCATCTTGAAATTTGTCATTTTTGACATTTTTCATGGTGACACTTTTCATTTTTGACATTTAGCATTGTGACATTTGTCATTTGACATCTTGGACATTTGCCATCTTGAAATTTGTCATTTTTCATGGTAACACTTATCATTTTTGACATTTAGCATTGTGACATTTGTCAGTTTTGACATTTGCCATCTTGAAATTTCTCATTTTTGACATTTTTCATAGTGACACTTTTCATTTTTGACATTTAGCATTGTGACATTTGTCATTTGACATCTTTGACATTTGCCATCTTGAAATTTGTCATTTTTGACATTTTTCATGGTGACACTTTTCATTTTTGACATTTAGCATTGTGACATTTGTCATTTGACATCTTTGACATTTGCCATCTTGAAATTTGTCATTTTTGACATTTTTCATGGTGACACTTTTCATTTTTGACATTTAGCATTGTGACATTTGTCATTTGACATCTTTGACATTTGCCATCTTGAGATTTGACATTTTTCATGGTGACACTTTTCATTTTTGACATTTAGCATTGTGATATTTGTCATTTGACATCTTAGACATTTGCCATCTTGAAATTTGTCATTTTTGACACTTTTCATTTTTGACATTTAGCATTGTGACATTTGTCATTTGACATCTTTGACATTTGCCATCTTGAAATTTGTCATTTTTGACATTTTTCATGGTGACACATTTCATTTTTGACATTTAGCATTGTGACATTTGTCATTTGACATCTTTGACATTTGCCATCTTGAAATTTGTCATTTTTGACATTTAGCATTGTGACATTTGTCATTTGACATCTTTGACATTTGCCATCTTGAAATTTGTTATTTTTGACATTTTTCATGGTGACACTTTTCATTTTTGACATTTAGCATTGTGACATTTGTCATTTGACATCTTTGACATTTGCCATCTTGAAATTTGTCATTTTTGACATTTTTCATGGTGACACTTTTCATTTTTGACATTTAGCATTGTGACATTTGTCATTTGACATCTTTGACGTTTGCCATCTTGAAATTTGTCATTTTTGACATTTTTCATGGCAACACTTTTCATTTTTGACATTTAGCATTGTGACATTTGTCATTTGACATCTTTGACATTTGACATCTTGAAATTTGTCATTTTTGACATTTAGCATTGTGACATTTGTCATTTGACATCTTTGACATTTGCCATCTTGAAATTTGTTATTTTTATAATTTTTCATGGTGACACTTTTCATTTTTGACATTTAGCATTGTGACATTTGTCAGTTTTGTCATTTGCCATCTTGAAATTTGTCATTTTTGACATTTTTTATGGTGACACTTTTCATTTTTGACATTTAGCATTGTGACATTTGTCATTTGACATCTTTGACATTTGCCATCTTGAAATTTGTTATTTTTGACATTTTTCATGGTGACACTTTTCATTTTTGACATTTAGCATTGTGACATTTGTCATTTGACATCTTTGACATTTGCCATCTTGAAATTTGTTATTTTTGACATTTTTCATGGTGACACTTTTCATTTTTGACATTTAGCATTGTGACATTTGTCATTTGACATCTTTGACATTTGCCATCTTGAAATTTGTCACTATTGACATTTTTCATGGGGACACTTTTCATTTTTGACATTTAGCATTGTGACATTTGTCATTTGACTTCTTTGACATTTGCCATCTTGAAATTTGTCATTTTTGACATTTTTTATGGTGACACTTTTCATTTTTGACATTTAGCATTGTGACATTTGTCATTTGACATCTTTGACATTTGCCATCTTGAAATTTGTCATTTTTGACATTTTTCACGGTGACACTTTTCATTTTTGACATTTAGCATTGTGACATTTGTCATTTGACATCTTAGACATTTGCCATCTTGAAATTTGTCATTTTTGACACTTTTCGTTTTTGACATTTAGCATTGTGACATTTGTTATTTGACATCTTTGTTATTTGCCATCTTGAAATTTGTCATTTTTGACATTTTTCATGGTGACACTTTTCATTTTTGACATTTAGCATTGTGACATTTGTCAGTTTTGACATTTGCCATCTTGAAATTTTTCATTTTTGACATTTTTCATGGTGACACTTTTCATTTTTGACATTTAGCATTGTGACATTTGTCATTTGACATTTTTGACATTTGCCATCTTGAAATTTGCCATTTTTGACATTTTTCATGGTGACACTTTTCATTTTTGACATTTAGCATTGTGACATTTGTCATTTGACATCTTTGACATTTGCCATCTTGAAATTTGTCATTTTTGACATTTTTCATGGTGACACTTTTCATTTATGACATTTAGCATTGTGACATTTGTCATTTGACATCTTTGACATTTGCCATCTTGAAATTTGTCATTTTTGACATTTTTCATGGTGACACTTTTCATTTTTGACATTTAGCATTATGACATTTGTCATTTGACATCTTAGACAGTTGCCATCTTGAAATTTGTCATTTTTGACACTTTTCATTTTTGACATTTAGCATTGTGGCATTTGTCATTTGACATTTTTGACATTTGCCATCTTAAAATTTGTCATTTTTGACATTTTTCATGGTGACACTTTTCATTTTTGACATTTAGCATTGTGACATTTGTCATTTGACATCTTTGACATTTGCCATCTTGAAATTTGTCATTTTTGACATTTTTCATGGTGACACTTTTCATTTTTGACATTTAGCATTGTGACATTTGTTATTTGACATCTTTGACATTTGCCATCTTGAAATTTGTCATTTTTGACATTTAGCATTGTGACATTTGTCATTTGACATCTTTGACATTTGCCATCTTGAAATTTGTTATTTTTGACATTTTTCATGGTGACACTTTTCATTTTTGACATTTAGCATTGTGACATTTGTCAGTTTTGACATTTGCCATCTTGAAATTTGTCATTTTTGACATTTTTCATGGTGACACTTTTCATTTTTGACATTTAGCATTGTGACATTTGTCATTTGACAACTTTGACATTTGCCATCTTGAAATTTGTCATTTTTGACATTTTTCATGGTGACACTTTTCATTTTTGACATTCAGCATTGTGACATTTGTCATTTGACATCTTTGACATTTGCCATCTTGAAATTTGTCATTATTGACATTTTTCATGGGGACACTTTTCATTTTTGACATTTAGCATTGTGACATTTGTCATTTGACATCTTTGACATTTGCCATCTTGAAATTTGTCATTATTGACATTTTTCATGGGGACACTTTTCATTTTTGACATTTAGCATTGTGACATTTGTCATTTGACATCTTTGATATTTGCCATCTTTAAATTTGTCATTATTGACATTTTTCATGGTGACACTTTTCATTTTTGACATTTAGCATTGTGACATTTGTCATTTGACATCTTGGACATTTGCCATCTTGAAATTTGTCATTTTTGACATTTTTCATGGTGACACTTTTCATTTTTGACATTTAGCATTGTGACATTTGTCATTTGACATCTTAGACATTTGCCATCTTGAAATTTGTCATTTTTGACATTTAGCATTGTGACATTTGTCATTTGACATCTTTGACATTTGCCATCTTGAAATTTGTTATTTTTGACATTTTTCATGGTGACACTTATCATTTTTGACATTTAGCATTGTGACATTTGTCAGTTTTGACATTTGCCATCTTGAAATTTGTCATTTTTGACATTGTTCATGGTAACACTTTTCATTTTTGACATTTAGCATTGTGACATTTGTCATTTGACATCTTTGACATTTGCCATCTTGAAATTTGTCATTTTTGACATTTTTCATGGTGACACTTTTCATTTTTGACATTTAGCATTGTGACATTTGTCATTTGACATCTTTGATATTTGCCATCTTGAAATTTGTCATTTTTGACATTTAGCATTGTGACATTTGTCATTTGACATCTTTGACATTTGCCATCTTGAAATTTGTTATTTTTGAAATTTTTCATGGTCACACTTTTCATTTTTGACATTTGTCAGTTTTGACATTTGCCATCTTGAAATTTGTCATTTTTGACATTTTTCATGGTGACACTTTTCATTTTTGACATTTAGCATTGTGACATTTGTCATTTGACATCTTAGACATTTGCCATCTTGAAATTTGTCATTTTTGACACTTTTCATATTTGACATTTAGCATTGTGACATTTGTCATTTGACATCTTGGACATTTGCCATCTTGAAATTTGTCATTTTTGACATTTTTCATGGTGACACTTATCATTTTTGACATTTAGCATTGTGACATTTGTCAGTTTTGACATTTGCCATCTTGAAATTTGTCATTTTTGACATTTTTCATGGTGACACTTTTCATTTTTGACATTTAGCATTGTGACATTTGTCATTTGACATCTTTGACATTTGCCATCTTGAAATTTGTCATTTTTGACATTGTTCATGGTGACACTTTTTATTTTTGACATTTAGCATTGTGACATTTGTCATTTGACATCTTTGACATTTGCCATCTTGAAATTTGTCATTTTTGACATTAAGCATTGTGACATTTGTCATTTGACATCTTTGACATTTGCCATCTTGAAATTTGTTATTTTTGACATTTTTCATGGTGAAACTTTTCATTTTTGACATTTAGCATTGTGACATTTATCAGTTTTGACATTTGCCATCTTGAAATTTGTCATTTTTGACATTTTTCATGGTGACACTTTTCATTTTTGACATTTAGCGTTGTGACATTTGTCATTTGACATCTTTGACATTTTCCATCTTGAAATTTGTCATTTTTGACACTTTTCATTTTTGACATTTAGCATTGTGACATTTGTCATTTGACATCTTTGACATTTGCCATCTTGAAATTTGTCATTTTTTACATTTTTCATGGTGACACTTATCATTTTTGACATTTAGCATTGTGACATTTGTCAGTTTTGACATTTGCCATCTTGAAATTTGTCATTTTTGACATTTTTCATGGTGACACTTTTCATTTTTGACATTTAGCATTGTGACATTTGTCATTTGACATCTTTGACATTTGCCATCTTGAAATTTGTCATTTTTGACATTTTTCAAGGTGACACTTTTCATTTTTGACATTTTTCAAGGTGACACTTTTCATTTTTGACATTTAGCATTGTGACATTTGTCATTTGACATCTTTGACATTTGCCATTTTGAAATTTGTCATTTTTGACATTTTTCATGGTGACACTTTTCATTTTTGTCATTTAGCATTGTGACATTTGTCATTTGACATCTTAGACATTTGCCATCTTGAAATTTGTCATTTTTGACATTTAGCATTGTGACATTTGTCATATTCGACATCTTTGATATTTGCCATCTTGAAATTTGTCATTTTTGACATTTTTATGGTGACACTTTTCATTTTTGACATTTAGCATTGTGACATTTGTCATTTGACATCTTTGACATTTGCCATCTTGAAATTTGTCATTATTGACATTTTTCATGGGGACACTTTTCATTTTTGACATTTAGCATTGTGACATTTGTCATTTCACATCTTTGACATTTGCCATCTTGAAATTTGTCATTTTTGACATTTTTCATGGTGACACTTTTCATTTTTGACATTTAGCATTGTGACATTTGTCATTTGACATCTTTGACATTTGCCATCTTGAAATTTGTCATTTTTGACATTTTTCACGGTGACACTTTTCATTTTTGACATTTAGCATTGTGACATTTGTCATTTGACATCTTAGACATTTGCCATCTTAAAATTTGTCATTTTTGACACTTTTCATTTTTGACATTTAGCATTGTGACATTTGTCATTTGACATCTTTGACATTTGCTATCTTAAAATTTGTCATTTTTGACATTTTATGGTGACACTTTTCATTTTTGACATTTAGCATTGTGACATTTGTCATTTGACATCTTGGACATTTGCCATCTTGAAATTTGTCATTTTTGACATTTTTCATGGTGACACTTTTCATTTTTGACATTTAGCATTGTGACATTTGTCATTTGACATCTGAGACATTTGCCATCTTGAAATTTGTCATTTTTGACATTTAGCATTGTGACATTTGTCATTTGACATCTTTGACATTTGCCATCTTGAAACTTGTTATTTTTGACATTTTTCATGGTGACACTTTTCATTTCTGACATTTAGCATTGTGACATTTGTCAGGTTTGACATTTGCCATCTTGAAATTTGTCATTTTTGACATTTTTCATGGTGACACTTTTCATTTTTGACATTTAGCATTGTGACATTTGTCATTTGACATCTTTGACATTTGCAATCTTGAAATTTGTTATTTTTGACATTTTTCATGGTGACACTTTTCATTTTTGACATTTAGCATTGTGACATTTGTCATTTGACATCTTTGACATTTGCCATCTTGAAATTTGTCATTTTTGACATTAAGCATTGTGACATTTGTCATTTGACATCTTTGACATTTGCCATTTTGAAATTTGTTATTTTTGACATTTTTCATGGTGAAACTTTTCATTTTTGACATTTAGCATTGTGACATTTGTCAGTTTTGACATTTGCCATCTTGAAATTTGTCATTTTTGACATTTTTCATGGTGACACTTTTCATTTTTGACATTTAGCGTTGTGACATTTGTCATTTGACATCTTTGACATTTTCCATCTTGAAATTTGTCATTTTTGACACTTTTCATTTTTGACATTTAGCATTGTGACATTTGTCATTTGACATCTTTGACATTTGCCATCATGAAATTTGTCATTTTTGACATTTTTCATGGTGACACTTATCATTTTTGACATTTAGCATTGTGACATTTGTCAGTTTTCACATTTGCCATCTTGAAATTTGTCATTTTTGACATTTTTCAAGGTGACACTTTTCATTTTTGACATTTTTCAAGGTGACACTTTTCATTTTTGACATTTAGCATTGTGACATTTGTCATTTGACATCTTTGACATTTTCCATCTTGAAATTTGTCATTTTTGACACTTTTCATTTTTGACATTTAGCATTGTGACATTTGTCATTTGACATCTTTGACATTTTCCATCTTGAAATTTGTCATTTTTGACACTTTTCATTTTTGACATTTAGCATTGTGACATTTGTCATTTGACATCTTTGACATTTGCCATCTTGAAATTTGTCATTTTTGACATTTTTCATGGTGACACTTTTCATTTTTGACATTTAGCATTGTGACATTTGTCATTTGACATCTTTGACATTTGCCATCTTGAAATTTGTCATTTTTGACATTTTTCAAGGTGACACTTTTCATTTTTGACATTTTTCAAGGTGACACTTTTCATTTTTGACATTTAGCATTGTGACATTTGTCATTTGACATCTTTGACATTTGCCATTTTGAAATTTGTCATTTTTGACATTTTTCATGGTGACACTTTTCATTTTTGACATTTAGCATTGTGACATTTGTCATTTGACATCTTAGACATTTGCCATCTTGAAATTTGTCATTTTTGACACTTTTCATTTTTGACATTTAGCATTGTGACATTTGTCATATTCGACATCTTTGATATTTGCCATCTTGAAATTTGTCATTTTTGACATTTTTCATGGTGACACTTTTCATTTTTGACATTTAGCATTGTGACATTTGTCATATTCGACATCTTTGATATTTGCCATCTTGAAATTTGTCATTTTTGACATTTTTATGGTGACACTTTTCATTTTTGACATTTAGCATTGTGACATTTGTCATTTGACATCTTTGACATTTGCCATCTTGAAATTTGTCATTATTGACATTTTTCATGGGGACACTTTTCATTTTCGACATTTAGCATTGTGACATTTGTCATTTGACATCTTTGACATTTGCCATCTTGAAATTTGTCATTTTTGACATTTTTCATGGTGACACTTTTCATTTTTGACATTAAGCATTGTGACATTTGTCATTTGACATCTTAGACATTTGCCATCTTAAAATTTGTCATTTTTGACACTTTTTATTTTTGACATTTAGCATTGTGACATTTGTCATTTGACATCTTTGACATTTGCCATCTTAAAATTTGTCATTTTTGACATTTTATGGTGACACTTTTCATTTTTGACATTTAGCATTGTGACATTTGTCATTTGACATCTTGGACATTTGCCATCTTGAAATTTGTCATTTTTGACATTTTTCATGGTGACACTTTTCATTTTTGACATTTAGCATTGTGACATTTGTCATTTGACATCTGAGACATTTGCCATCTTGAAATTTGTCATTTTTGACATTTAGCATTGTGACATTTGTCATTTGACATCTTTGACATTTGCCATCTTGAAACTTGTTATTTTTGACATTTTTCATGGTGACACTTTTCATTTCTGACATTTAGCATTGTGACATTTGTCAGGTTTGACATTTGCCATCTTGAAATTTGTCATTTTTGACATTTTTCATGGTGACACTTTTCATTTTTGACATTTAGCATTGTGACATTTGTCATTTGACATCTTTGACATTTGCCATCTTGAAATTTGTTATTTTTGACATTTTTCATGGTGACACTTTTCATTTTTGACATTTAGCATTGTGACATTGGTCATTTGACATCTTTGACATTTGCCATCTTGAAATTTGTCATTTTTGACATTTTTCATGGTGACACTTTTCATTTTTGACATTTAGCATTGTGACATTTGTCATTTGACATCTTTGACATTTGCCATCTTGAAATTTGTTATTTTTGACATTTTTCATGGTGACACTTTTCATTTTTGACATTTAGCATTGTGACATTTGTCATTTGACATCTTTGACATTTGCCATCTTGAAATTTGTTATTTTTGACATTTTTCACGGTGACACTTTTCATTTTTGACATTTAGCATTGTGACATTTGTCATTTGACATCTTAGACATTTGCCATCTTGAAATTTGTCATTTTTGACACTTTTCATTTTTGACATTTAGCATTGTGACATTTGTCATTTGACATCTTTGACATTTGTCATCTTGAAATTTGTCATTTTTGACATTTTTCATGGTGACACTTTTCATTTTTGACATTTAGCATTGTGACATTTGTCATTTGACATCTTTGACATTTGATATCTTGAAATTTGTCATTTTTGACATTTTTCATGGCGACACTTTTCATTTTTGACATTTAGCATTGTGACATTTGTCATTTGACATCTTTGACATTTGCCATCTTGAAATTTGTCATTTTTGGCATTTTTCATGGTGACACTTTTCAATTTTGACATTTAGCATTGTGACATTTGTCATTTGACATCTTAGACATTTGCCATCTTGAAATTTGTCATTTTTGACACTTTTCATTTTTGACATTTAGCATTGTGACATTTGTCATTTGACATCTTTGACATTTGCCATCTTGGAATTTGTCATTTTTGACATTTTTTATGGTGACACTTTTCATTTTTGACATTTAGCATTGTGACATTTGTCATTTGACATCTTTGACATTTGCCATCTTGAAATTTGTCATTTTTGACATTTAGCATTGTGACATTTGTCATTTGACATCTTTGACATTTGCCATCTTGAAATTTGTCATTTTTGACATTTTTCACGGTGACACTTTTCATTTTTGACATTTAGCATTGTGACATTTGTCATTTGACATCTTAGACATTTGCCATCTTGAAATTTGTCATTTTTGACACTTTTCATTTTTGACATTTAGCATTGTGACATTTGTTATTTGACATCATTGTTATTTGCCATCTTGAAATTTGTCATTTTTGACATCTTTCATGGTGACACTTTTCATTTTTGACATTAAGCATTGTGACATTTGTCATTTGACATCTTGGACATTTGCCATCTTGAAATTTGTCATTTTTGACATTTTTCATGGTGACACTTATCATTTTTGACATTTAGCATTGTGACATTTGTCAGTTTTGACATTTGCCATCTTGAAATTTGTCATTTTTGACATTTTTCATGGTGACACTTTTCATTTTTGACATTTAGCATTGTGACATTTGTCATTTGACATCTTTGACATTTGCCATCTTGAAATTTGCCATTTTTGACATTTTTCATGGTGACACTTTTCATTTTTGACATTTAGCATTGTGACATTTGTCATTTGACATCTTTGACATTTGCCATCTTGAAATTTGTCATTTTTGACATTTTTCATGGTGACACTTTTCATTTATGACATTTAGCATTGTGACATTTGTCATTTGACATCTTTGACATTTGCCATCTTAAAATTTGTCATTTTTGACATTTTTCATGGTGACACTTTTCATTTTTGACATTTAGCATTGTGACATTTGTCATTTGACATCTTAGACATTTGCCATCTTGAAATTTGTCATTTTTGACACTTTTCATTTTTGACATTTAGCATTGTGACATTTGTCATTTGACATCTTTGACATTTGCCATCTTGAAATTTGTCATTTTTGACATTTAGCATTGTGACATTTGTCATTTGACATCTTTGACATTTGCCATCTTGAAATTTGTTATTTTTGACATTTTTCATGGTGACACTTTTCATTTTTGACATTTAGCATTGTGACATTTGTCAGTTTTGACATTTGCCATCTTGAAATTTGTCATTTTTGACATTTTTCATGGTGACACTTTTCATTTTTGACATTTAGCATTGTGACATTTGTCATTTGACATCTTTGACATTTGCCATCTTGAAATTTGTCATTTTTGACATTTTTCATGGTGACACTTTTCATTTTTGACATTCAGCATTGTGACATTTGTCATTTGACATCTTTGACATTTGCCATCTTGAAATTTGTCATTATTGACATTTTTCATGGGGACACTTTTCATTTTTGACATTTAGCATTGTGAAATTTGTCATTTGACATCTTTGACATTTGCCATCTTGAAATTTGTCATTTTTGACATTTTTCATGGTGACACTTTTCATTTTTGACATTTAGCATTGTGACATTTGTCATTTGACATCTTTGACATTTGCCATCTTGAAATTTGTCATTTTTGACATTTTTCACGGTGACACTTTTCATTTTTGACATTTAGCATTGTGACATTTGTCATTTGACATCTTAGACATTTGCCATCTTGAAATTTGTCATTTTTGACACTTTTCATTTTTGACATTTAGCATTGTGACATTTGTCATTTGACATCTTTAATATTTGCCATCTTTAAATTTGTCATTATTGACATTTTTCATGGTGACACTTTTCATTTTTGACATTTAGCATTGTGACATTTGTCATTTGACATCTTGGACATTTGCCATCTTGAAATTTGTCATTTTTGACATTTTTCATGGTGACACTTTTCATTTTTGACATTTAGCATTGTGACATTTGTCATTTGACATCTTAGACATTTGCCATCTTGAAATTTGTCATTTTTGACATTTAGCATTGTGACATTTGTCATTTGACATCTTTGACATTTGCCATCTTGAAATTTGTTATTTTTGACATTTTTCATGGTGACACTTATCATTTTTGACATTTAGCATTGTGACATTTGTCAGTTTTGACATTTGCCATCTTGAAATTTGTCATTTTTGACATTGTTCATGGTGACACTTTTCATTTTTGACATTTAGCATTGTGACATTTGTCATTTGACATCTTTGACATTTGCCATCTTGAAATTTGTCATTTTTGACATTTTTCATGGTGACACTTTTCATTTTTGACATTTAGCATTGTGACATTTGTCATTTGACATCTTTGACATTTGCCATCTTGAAATTTGTCATTTTTGACATTTAGCATTGTGACATTTGTCATTTGACATCTTTGACATCTGCCATCTTGAAATTTGTTATTTTTTACATTTTTCATGGTCACACTTTTCATTTTTGACATTTGTCAGTTTTGACATTTGCCATCTTGAAATTTGTCATTTTTGACATTTTTCATGGTGACACTTTTCATTTTTGACATTTAGCATTGTGACATTTGTCATTTGACATCTTAGACATTTGCCATCTTGAAATTTGTCATTTTTGACACTTTTCATATTTGACATTTAGCATTGTGACATTTGTCATTTGACATCTTGGACATTTGCTATCTTGAAATTTGTCATTTTTGTCATTTTTCATGGTGACACTTATCATTTTTGACATTTAGCATTGTGACATTTGTCAGTTTTGACATTTGCCATCTTGAAATTTGTCATTTTTGACATTTTTCATGGTGACACTTTTCATTTTTGACATTTAGCATTGTGACATTTGTCATTTGACATCTTTGACATTTGCTATCTTGAAATTTGTCATTTTTGACATTGTTCATGGTGACACTTTTTATTTTTGACATTTAGCATTGTGACATTTGTCATTTGACATCTTTGATATTTGCCATCTTGAAATTTGTCATTTTTGACATTAAGCATTGTGACATTTGTCATTTGACATCTTTGACATTTGCCATCTTGAAATTTGTTATTTTTGACATTTTTCATGGTGAAACATTTCATTTTTGACATTTAGCATTGTGACATTTGTCAGTTTTGACATTTGCCATCTTGAAATTTGTCATTTTTGACATTTTTCATGGTGACATTTGTCATTTGACATCTTTGACATTTGCCATCTTGCAATTTGTTATTTTTGACATTTTTCATGGTGACACTATTCATTTTTGACATTTAGCATTGTGACATTTGTCATTTGACATCTTTGACATTTGCCATCTTGAAATTTGTCATTTTTGACATTTTTCATGGTGACACTTTTCATTTTTGACATTTAGCATTGTGACATTTGTCATTTGACATCTTTGACATTTGCCATCTTGAAATTTGTCATTTTTGACATTTAGCATTGTGACATTTGTCATTTGACATCTTTGATATTTGCCATCTTAAAATTTGTCATTTTTGACATTTTTCATGGTGACACTTTTCATTTTTGACATTTAGCATTGTGACATTTGTCATTTGACATCTTTGACATTTGCCATCTTGAAATTTGTCATTTTTGACATTTTTCATGGTGACACTT
Organism: Altica lythri; assembly: GCA_964028335.1. Taxonomy (NCBI): domain Eukaryota; kingdom Metazoa; phylum Arthropoda; class Insecta; order Coleoptera; family Chrysomelidae; genus Altica; species Altica lythri. The sequence goes on along the minus strand of OZ034800.1, from coordinate 5,661,908 downwards.
TTCATTTTTGACATTTAGCATTGTGACATTTGTCGTATTCGACATCTTTGACATTTGCCATCTTGAAATTTGTCATTTTTGACATTTTTCATGGTGACACTTTTCATTTTTGACATTTAGCATTGTGACATTTGTCATTTGACATCTTTGACATTTGCCATCTTGAAATTTGTCATTATTGACATTTTTCATGGGGACACTTTTCATTTTTGACATTTGGCATTGTGACATTTGTCATTTGACATCTTTGACATTTGCCATCTTGAAATTTGTCATTTTTGACATTTTTCATGGTGACACTTTTCATTTTTGACATTTAGCATTGTGACATTTGTCATTTGACATCTTTGACATTTGCCATCCTGAAATTTGTCATTTTTGACATTTTTCACGGTGACACTTTTCATTTTTGACATTTGTCATTTGACATCTTAGACATTTGCCATCTTGAAATTTGTCATTTTTGACACTTTTCATTTTTGACATTTAGCATTGTGACATTTGTCATTTGACATCTTTGACATTTGCCATCTTGAAATTTGTCATTATTGACATTTTTCATGGGGACACTTTTCATTTTTGACATTTGGCATTGTGACATTTGTCATTTGACATCTTTGACATTTGCCATCTTGAAATTTGTCATTTTTGACATTTTTCATGGGGACACTTTTCATTTTTGACATTTGGCATTGTGACATTTGTCATTTGACATCTTTGACATTTGCCATCTTGAAATTTGTCATTTTTGACATTTTTCATGGTGACAATTTTCATTTTTGACATTTAGCATTGTGACATTTGTCATTTGACATCTTTGACATTTGCCATCTTAAAATTTGTCATTTTTGACATTTTTCATGGTGACACTTTTCATTTTTGACATTTAGCATTGTGACATTTGTCATTTGACATCTTTGACATTTGCCATCTTGAAATTTGTCATTTTTGACATTTTTCATGGTGACACTTTTCATTTTTGACATTTAGCATTGTGACATTTGTCGTATTCGACATCTTTGACATTTGCCATCTTGAAATTTGTCATTTTTGACATTTTTCATGGTGACACTTTTCATTTTTGACATTTAGCATTGTGACATTTGTCATTTGATATCTTTGACATTTGCCATCTTGAAATTTGTCATTATTGACATTTTTCATGGGGACACTTTTCATTTTTGACATTTGGCATTGTGACATTTGTCATTTGACATCTTTGACATTTGCCATCTTGAAATTTGTCATTTTTGACATTTTTCATGGTGACACTTTTCATTTTTGACATTTAGCATTGTGACATTTGTCATTTGACATCTTTGACATTTGCCATCCTGAAATTTGTCATTTTTGACATTTTTCACGGTGACACTTTTCATTTTTGACATTTGTCATTTGACATCTTAGACATTTGCCATCTTGAAATTTGTCATTTTTGACACTTTTCATTTTTGACATTTAGCATTGTGACATTTGTCATTTGACATCTTTGACATTTGCCATCTTGAAATTTGTCATTTTTGACATTTTTCATGGTGACACTTTTCATTTTTGACATTTAGCATTGTGACATTTGTCATTTGACATCTTGGACATTTGCCATCTTGAAATTTGTCATTTTTGACATTTAGCATTGTGCCATTTGTCATTTGACATCTTTGATATTTGCCATCTTGAAATTTGTCATTTTTGACATTTTTCATGGTGACACTTTTCATTTTTGACATTTAGCATTGTGACATTTGTCATTTGACATCTTTGACATTTGCCATCTTGAAATTTGTCATTTTTGACATTTTTCATGGTGACACTTTTCATTTTTGACATTTAGCATTGTGACATTTGTCATTTGACATCTTTGACATTTGCCATCTTGAAATTTGTCATTTTTGACATTTTTCATGGTGACACTTTTCATTTTGGACATTTAGCATTGTGACATTTGTCATTTGACATCTTTGACATTTGCCATCTTGAAATTTGTCATTTTTGACATTTGGCATTGTGACATTTGTCATTTGACATCTTTGACATTTGCCATCTTGAAATTTGTTATTTTTGACATTTTTCATGGTGACACTTTTCATTTTTGACATTTAGCATTGTGACATTTGTCAGTTTTGACATTTGCCATCTTGAAATTTGTCATTTTTGACATTTTTCATGGTGACACTTTTCATTTTTGACATTTAGCATTGTGACATTTGTCATTTGACATCTTTGACATTTGCCATCTTGAAATTTGTTATTTTTGACATTTTTCATGGTGACACTTTTCATTTTTGACATTTAGCATTGTGACATTTGACATCTTTGACATTTGCCATCTTGAAATTTGTCATTTTTGACCTTTTTCATGGTGACACTTTTCATTTTTGACATTTAGCATTGTGACATTTTTCGTTTGACATCTTTGACATTTGCCATCTTGAAATTTGTTATTTTTGACATTTTTCATGGTGACACTTTTTATTTTTGACATTTAGCATTGTGACATTTGTCATTTGACATCTTTGACATTTGCCATCTTGAAATTTGTCATTTTTGACACTTTTCATTTTTGACATTTAGCATTGTGACATTTGTCATTTGACATCTTTGACATTTGCCATCTTGAAATTTGTTATTTTTGACATTTTTCATGGTGACACTTTTCATTTTTGACATTTAGCGTTGTGACATTTGTCATTTGACATCTTTGACATTTTCCATCTTGAAATTTGTCATTTTTGACACTTTTCATTTTTGACATTTAGCATTGTGACATTTGTCATTTGACATCTTTGACATTTGCCATCTTGAAATTTGTCATTTTTGACATTTTTCATGGTGACACTTTTCATTTTTGACATTTAGCATTGTGACATTTGTCATTTGACATCTTAGACATTTGCCATCTTGAAATTTGTCATTTTTGACACTTTTCATATTTGACATTTAGCATTGTGACATTTGTCATTTGACATCTTGGACATTTGCTATCTTGAAATTTGTCATTTTTGACATTTTTCATGGTGACACTTATCATTTTTGACATTTAGCATTGTGACATTTGTCAGTTTTGACATTTGCCATCTTGAAATTTGTCATTTTTGACATTTTTCATGGTGACACTTTTCATTTTTGACATTTAGCATTGTGACATTTGTCATTTGACATCTTTGACATTTGCTATCTTGAAATTTGTCATTTTTGACATTGTTCATGGTGACACTTTTTATTTTTGACATTTAGCATTGTGACATTTGTCATTTGACATCTTTGATATTTGCCATCTTGAAATTTGTCATTTTTGACATTAAGCATTGTGACATTTGTCATTTGACATCTTTGACATTTGCCATCTTGAAATTTGTTATTTTTGACATTTTTCATGGTGAAACATTTCATTTTTGACATTTAGCATTGTGACATTTGTCAGTTTTGACATTTGCCATCTTGAAATTTGTCATTTTTGACATTTTTCATGGTGACATTTGTCATTTGACATCTTTGACATTTGCCATCTTGCAATTTGTTATTTTTGACATTTTTCATGGTGACACTATTCATTTTTGACATTTAGCATTGTGACATTTGTCATTTGACATCTTTGACATTTGCCATCTTGAAATTTGTCATTTTTGACATTTTTCATGGTGACACTTTTCATTTTTGACATTAAGCATTGTGACATTTGTCATTTGACATCTTTGACATTTGCCATCTTGAAATTTGTCATTTTTGACATTTAGCATTGTGACATTTGTCATTTGACATCTTTGATATTTGCCATCTTAAAATTTGTCATTTTTGACATTTTTCATGGTGACACTTTTCATTTTTGACATTTAGCATTGTGACATTTGTCATTTGACATCTTTGACATTTGCCATCTTGAAATTTGTCATTTTTGACATTTTTCATGGTGACACTTTTCATTTTTGACATTTAGCATTGTGACATTTGTCGTATTCGACATCTTTGACATTTGCCATCTTGAAATTTGTCATTTTTGACATTTTTCATGGTGACACTTTTCATTTTTGACATTTAGCATTGTGACATTTGTCATTTGACATCTTTGACATTTGCCATCTTGAAATTTGTCATTATTGACATTTTTCATGGGGACACTTTTCATTTTTGACATTTGGCATTGTGACATTTGTCATTTGACATCTTTGACATTTGCCATCTTGAAATTTGTCATTTTTGACATTTTTCATGGTGACACTTTTCATTTTTGACATTTAGCATTGTGACATTTGTCATTTGACATCTTTGACATTTGCCATCCTGAAATTTGTCATTTTTGACATTTTTCACGGTGACACTTTTCATTTTTGACATTTGTCATTTGACATCTTAGACATTTGCCATCTTGAAATTTGTCATTTTTGACACTTTTCATTTTTGACATTTAGCATTGTGACATTTGTCATTTGACATCTTTGACATTTGCCATCTTGAAATTTGTCATTATTGACATTTTTCATGGGGACACTTTTCATTTTTGACATTTGGCATTGTGACATTTGTCATTTGACATCTTTGACATTTGCCATCTTGAAATTTGTTATTTTTGACATTTTTCATGGTGACACTTTTCATTTTTGACATTTAGCATTGTGACATTTGTCAGTTTTGACATTTGCCATCTTGAAATTTGTCATTTTTGACATTTTTCATGGTGACACTTTTCATTTTTGACATTTAGCATTGTGACATTTGTCATTTGACATCTTTGACATTTGCCATCTTGAAATTTGTTATTTTTGACATTTTTCATGGTAACACTTTTCATTTTTGACATTTAGCATTGTGACATTTGACATCTTTGACATTTGCCATCTTGAAATTTGTCATTTTTGACCTTTTTCATGGTGACACTTTTCATTTTTGACATTTAGCATTGTGACATTTTTCGTTTGACATCTTTGACATTTGCCATCTTGAAATTTGTTATTTTTGACATTTTTCATGGTGACACTTTTTATTTTTGACATTTAGCATTGTGACATTTGTCATTTGACATCTTTGACATTTGCCATCTTGAAATTTGTCATTTTTGACACTTTTCATTTTTGACATTTAGCATTGTGACATTTGTCATTTGACATCTTTGACATTTGCCATCTTGAAATTTGTTATTTTTGACATTTTTCATGGTGACACTTTTCATTTTTGACATTTAGCGTTGTGACATTTGTCATTTGACATCTTTGACATTTTCCATCTTGAAATTTGTCATTTTTGACACTTTTCATTTTTGACATTTAGCATTGTGACATTTGTCATTTGACATCTTTGACATTTGCCATCTTGAAATTTGTCATTTTTGACATTTTTCCTGGTGACACTTTTCATTTTTGACATTTAGCATTGTGACATTTGTCATTTGACATCTTAGACATTTGCCATCTTGAAATTTGTCATTTTTGACACTTTTCATATTTGACATTTAGCATTGTGACATTTGTCATTTGACATCTTGGACATTTGCTATCTTGAAATTTGTCATTTTTGACATTTTTCATGGTGACACTTATCATTTTTGACATTTAGCATTGTGACATTTGTCAGTTTTGACATTTGCCATCTTGAAATTTGTCATTTTTGACATTTTTCATGGTGACACTTTTCATTTTTGACATTTAGCATTGTGACATTTGTCATTTGACATCTTTGACATTTGCTATCTTGAAATTTGTCATTTTTGACATTGTTCATGGTGACACTTTTTATTTTTGACATTTAGCATTGTGACATTTGTCATTTGACATCTTTGATATTTGCCATCTTGAAATTTGTCATTTTTGACATTAAGCATTGTGACATTTGTCATTTGACATCTTTGACATTTGCCATCTTGAAATTTGTTATTTTTGACATTTTTCATGGTGAAACATTTCATTTTTGACATTTAGCATTGTGACATTTGTCAGTTTTGACATTTGCCATCTTGAAATTTGTCATTTTTGACATTTTTCATGGTGACATTTGTCATTTGACATCTTTGACATTTGCCATCTTGCAATTTGTTATTTTTGACATTTTTCATGGTGACACTATTCATTTTTGACATTTAGCATTGTGACATTTGTCATTTGACATCTTTGACATTTGCCATCTTGAAATTTGTCATTTTTGACATTTTTCATGGTGACACTTTTCATTTTTGACATTAAGCATTGTGACATTTGTCATTTGACATCTTTGACATTTGCCATCTTGAAATTTGTCATTTTTGACATTTAGCATTGTGACATTTGTCATTTGACATCTTTGATATTTGCCATCTTAAAATTTGTCATTTTTGACATTTTTCATGGTGACACTTTTCATTTTTGACATTTAGCATTGTGACATTTGTCATTTGACATCTTTGACATTTGCCATCTTGAAATTTGTCATTTTTGACATTTTTCATGGTGACACTTTTCATTTTTGACATTTAGCATTGTGACATTTGTCGTATTCGACATCTTTGACATTTGCCATCTTGAAATTTGTCATTTTTGACATTTTTCATGGTGACACTTTTCATTTTTGACATTTAGCATTGTGACATTTGTCATTTGACATCTTTGACATTTGCCATCTTGAAATTTGTCATTATTGACATTTTTCATGGGGACACTTTTCATTTTTGACATTTGGCATTGTGACATTTGTCATTTGACATCTTTGACATTTGCCATCTTGAAATTTGTCATTTTTGACATTTTTCATGGTGACACTTTTCATTTTTGACATTTAGCATTGTGACATTTGTCATTTGACATCTTTGACATTTGCCATCCTGAAATTTGTCATTTTTGACATTTTTCACGGTGACACTTTTCATTTTTGACATTTGTCATTTGACATCTTAGACATTTGCCATCTTGAAATTTGTCATTTTTGACACTTTTCATTTTTGACATTTAGCATTGTGACATTTGTCATTTGACATCTTTGACATTTGCCATCTTGAAATTTGTCATTATTGACATTTTTCATGGGGACACTTTTCATTTTTGACATTTGGCATTGTGACATTTGTCATTTGACATCTTTGACATTTGCCATCTTGAAATTTGTCATTTTTGACATTTTTCATGGGGACACTTTTCATTTTTGACATTTGGCATTGTGACATTTGTCATTTGACATCTTTGACATTTGCCATCTTGAAATTTGTCATTTTTGACATTTTTCATGGTGACAATTTTCATTTTTGACATTTAGCATTGTGACATTTGTCATTTGACATCTTTGACATTTGCCATCTTAAAATTTGTCATTTTTGACATTTTTCATGGTGACACTTTTCATTTTTGACATTTAGCATTGTGACATTTGTCATTTGACATCTTTGACATTTGCCATCTTGAAATTTGTCATTTTTGACATTTTTCATGGTGACACTTTTCATTTTTGACATTTAGCATTGTGACATTTGTCGTATTCGACATCTTTGACATTTGCCAACTTGAAATTTGTCATTTTTGACATTTTTCATGGTGACACTTTTCATTTTTGACATTTAGCATTGTGACATTTGTCATTTGATATCTTTGACATTTGCCATCTTGAAATTTGTCATTATTGACATTTTTCATGGGGACACTTTTCATTTTTGACATTTGGCATTGTGACATTTGTCATTTGACATCTTTGACATTTGCCATCTTGAAATTTGTCATTTTTGACATTTTTCATGGTGACACTTTTCATTTTTGACATTTAGCATTGTGACATTTGTCATTTGACATCTTTGACATTTGCCATCCTGAAATTTGTCATTTTTGACATTTTTCACGGTGACACTTTTCATTTTTGACATTTGTCATTTGACATCTTAGACATTTGCCATCTTGAAATTTGTCATTTTTGACACTTTTCATTTTTGACATTTAGCATTGTGACATTTGTCATTTGACATCTTTGACATTTGCCATCTTGAAATTTGTCATTTTTGACATTTTTCATGGTGACACTTTTCATTTTTGACATTTAGCATTGTGACATTTGTCATTTGACATCTTGGACATTTGCCATCTTGAAATTTGTCATTTTTGACATTTAGCATTGTGCCATTTGTCATTTGACATCTTTGATATTTGCCATCTTGAAATTTGTCATTTTTGACATTTTTCATGGTGACACTTTTCATTTTTGACATTTAGCATTGTGACATTTGTCATTTGACATCTTTGACATTTGCCATCTTGAAATTTGTCATTTTTGACATTTTTCATGGTGACACTTTTCATTTTTGACATTTAGCATTGTGACATTTGTCATTTGACATCTTTGACATTTGCCATCTTGAAATTTGTCATTTTTGACATTTTTCATGGTGACACTTTTCATTTTGGACATTTAGCATTGTGACATTTGTCATTTGACATCTTTGACATTTGCCATCTTGAAATTTGTCATTTTTGACATTTGGCATTGTGACATTTGTCATTTGACATCTTTGACATTTGCCATCTTGAAATTTGTTATTTTTGACATTTTTCATGGTGACACTTTTCATTTTTGACATTTAGCATTGTGACATTTGTCAGTTTTGACATTTGCCATCTTGAAATTTGTCATTTTTGACATTTTTCATGGTGACACTTTTCATTTTTGACATTTAGCATTGTGACATTTGTCATTTGACATCTTTGACATTTGCCATCTTGAAATTTGTTATTTTTGACATTTTTCATGGTGACACTTTTCATTTTTGACATTTAGCATTGTGACATTTGACATCTTTGACATTTGCCATCTTGAAATTTGTCATTTTTGACCTTTTTCATGGTGACACTTTTCATTTTTGACATTTAGCATTGTGACATTTTTCGTTTGACATCTTTGACATTTGCCATCTTGAAATTTGTTATTTTTGACATTTTTCATGGTGACACTTTTTATTTTTGAGATTTAGCATTGTGACATTTGTCATTTGACATCTTTGACATTTGCCATCTTGAAATTTGTCATTTTTGACACTTTTCATTTTTGACATTTAGCATTGTGACATTTGTCATTTGACATCTTTGACATTTGCCATCTTGAAATTTGTTATTTTTGACATTTTTCATGGTGACACTTTTCATTTTTGACATTTAGCGTTGTGACATTTGTCATTTGACATCTTTGACATTTTCCATCTTGAAATTTGTCATTTTTGACACTTTTTATTTTTGACATTTAGCAATGTGACATTTGTCATTTGACATCTTTGACATTTGCCATCTTAAAATTTGTCATTTTTTACATTTTTCATGGTGACACTTATCATTTTTGACATTTAGCATTGTGACATTTGTCAGTTTTGACATTTGCCATCTTGAAATTTGTCATTTTTGACATTTTTCATGTTGACACTTTTCATTTTTGACATTTAGCATTGTGACATTTGTCATTTGACATCTTTGACATTTACCATCTTGAAATTTGTCATTTTTGACATTTTTCAAGGTGACACTTTACATTTTTGACATTTTTCAAGGTGACACTTTTCATTTTTGACATTTAGCATTGTGACATTTGTCATTTGACATCTTTGACATTTGCCATTTTGAAATTTGTCATTTTTGACATTTTTCATGGTGACACTTTTCATTTTTGACATTTAGCATTGTGAAATTTATCATTTGACATCTTAGACATTTGCCATCTTGAAATTTGTCATTTTTGACACTTTTCATTTTTGACATTTAGCATTGTGACATTTGTCATATTCGACATCTTTGATATTTGCCATCTTGAAATTTGTCATTTTTGACATTTTTCATGGTGACACTTTTCATTTTTGACATCTAGCATTGTGACATTTGTCATATTCGACATCTTTGATATTTGCCATCTTGAAATTTGTCATTTTTGACATTTTTATGGTGACACTTTTCATTTTTGACATTTAGCATTGTGACATTTGTCATTTGACATCTTTGACATTTGCCATCTTGAAATTTGTCACTATTGACATTTTTCATGGGGACACTTTTCATTTTTGACATTTAGCATTGTGACATTTGTCATTTGACATCTTTGACATTTGCCATCTTGAAATTTGTCATTTTTGACATTTTTCATGGTGACACTTTTCATTTTTGACATTTAGCATTGTGACATTTGTCATTTGACATCTTTGACATTTGCCATCTTGAAATTTGTCATTTTTGACATTTTTCACGGTGACACTTTTCATTTTTGACATTTAGCATTGTGACATTTGTCATTTGACATCTTAGACATTTGCCATCTTAAAATTTGTCATTTTTGACACTTTTCATTTTTGACATTTAGCATTGTGACATTTGTCATTTGACATCTTTGACATTTGCCATCTTAAAATTTGTCATTTTTGACATTTTATGGTGACACTTTTCATTTTTGACATTTAGCATTGTGACATTTGTCATTTGACATCTTGGACATTTGCCATCTTGAAATTTGTCATTTTTGACATTTTTCATGGTGACACTTTTCATTTTTGACATTTAGCATTGTGACATTTGTCATTTGACATCTGAGACATTTGCCATCTTGAAATTTGTCATTTTTGACATTTAGCATTGTGACATTTGTCATTTGACATCTTTGACATTTGCCATCTTGAAACTTGTTATTTTTGACATTTTTCATGGTGACACTTTTCATTTCTGACATTTAGCATTGTGACATTTGTCAGGTTTGACATTTGCCATCTTGAAATTTGTCATTTTTGACATTTTTCATGGTGACACTTTTCATTTTTGACATTTAGCATTGTGACATTTGTCATTTGACATCTTTGACATTTGCCATCTTGAAATTTGTTATTTTTGACATTTTTCATGGTGACACTTTTCATTTTTGACATTTAGCATTGTGACATTTGTCCTTTGACATCTTTGACATTTGCCATCTTGAAATTTGTCATTTTTGACATTAAGCATTGTGACATTTGTCATTTGACATCTTTGACATTTGCCATCTTGAAATTTGTTATTTTTGACATTTTTCATGGTGAAACTTTTCATTTTTGACATTTAGCATTGTGACATTTGTCAGTTTTGACATTTGCCATCTTGAAATTTGTCATTTTTGACATTTTTCATGGTGACACTTTTTATTTTTGACATTTAGCGTTGTGACATTTGTCATTTGACATCTTTGACATTTTCCATCTTGAAATTTGTCATTTTTGACACTTTTCATTTTTGACATTTAGCATTGTGACATTTGTCATTTGACATCTTTGACATTTGCCATCTTGAAATTTGTCATTTTTGACATTTTTCATGGTGACACTTATCATTTTTGACATTTAGCATTGTGACATTTGTCAGTTTTGACATTTGCCATCTTGGAATTTGTCATTTTTGACATTTTTCATGGTGACACTTTTCATTTTTGACATTTAGCATTGTGACATTTGTCATTTGACATCTTTGACATTTGCCATCTTGAAATTTGTCATTTTTGACATTTTTCAAGGTGACACTTTTCATTTTTGACATTTTTCAAGGTGACACTTTTTATTTTTGACATTTAGCATTGTGACATTTGTCATTTGACATCTTTGACATTTGCCATCTTGAAATTTGTCATTATTGACATTTTTCATGGGGACACTTTTCATTTTTGACATTTAGCATTGTGACATTTGTCATTTGACATCTTTGACATTTGCCATCTTGAAATTTGTCATTTTTGACATTTTTCATGGTGACACTTTTCATTTTTGACATTTAGCATTGTGACATTTGTCATTTGACATCTTTGACATTTGCCATCTTGAAATTTGTCATTTTTGACATTTTTCACGGTGACACTTTTCATTTTTGACATTTAGCATTGTGACATTTGTCATTTGACATCTTAGACATTTGCCATCTTAAAATTTGTCATTTTTGACACTTTTCATTTTTGACATTTAGCATTGTGACATTTGTCATTTGACATCTTTGACATTTGCCATCTTAAAATTTGTCATTTTTGACATTTTATGGTGACACTTTTCATTTTTGACATTTAGCATTGTGACATTTGTCATTTGACATCTTGGACATTTGCCATCTTGAAATTTGTCATTTTTGACATTTTTCATGGTGACACTTTTCATTTTTGACATTTAGCATTGTGACATTTGTCATTTGACATCTGAGACATTTGCCATCTTGAAATTTGTCATTTTTGACATTTAGCATTGTGACATTTGTCATTTGACATCTTTGACATTTGCCATCTTGAAACTTGTTATTTTTGACATTTTTCATGTTGACACTTTTCATTTCTGACATTTAGCATTGTGACATTTGTCAGGTCTGACATTTTCCATCTTGAAATTTGTCATTTTTGACATTTTTCATGGTGACACTTTTCATTTTTAACATTTAGCATTGTGACATTTGTCATTTGACATCTTTGACATTTGCCATCTTGAAATTTGTTATTTTTGACATTTTTCATGGTGACACTTTTCATTTTTGACATTTAGCATTGTGACATTTGTCATTTGACATCTTTGACATTTGCATCTTGAAATTTGTCATTTTTGACATTTTTCATGGTGACACTTTTCATTTTTGACATTTAGCATTGTGACATTTGTCATTTGACATCTTTGACATTTGCCATCTTGAAATTTGTTATTTTTGACATTTTTCATGGTGACACTTTTCATTTTTGACATTTAGCATTGTGACATTTGTGATTTGACATCTTTGACATTTGCCATCTTGAAATTTGTTATTTTTGACATTTTTCACGGTGACACTTTTCATTTTTGACATTTAGCATTGTGACATTTGTCATTTGACATCTTAGACATTTGCCATCTTGAAATTTGTCATTTTTGACACTTTTCATTTTTGACATTTAGCATTGTGACATTTGTCATTTGACATCTTTGACATTTGTCATCTTGAAATTTGTCATTTTTGACATTTTTCATGGTGACACTTTTCATTTTTGACATTTAGCATTGTGACATTTGTCATTTGACATCTTTGACATTTGCCATCTTGAAATTTGTCATTTTTGACATTTTTCATGGTGACACTTTTCATTTTTGACATTTAACATTGTGACATTTGTCATTTGACATCTTTGACATTTGCCATCTTGAAATTTGTCATTTTTGACATTTTTCATGGTGACACTTTTCAATTTTGACATTTAGCATTGTGACATTTGTCATTTGACATCTTAGACATTTGCCATCTTGAAATTTGTCATTTTTGACACTTTTCATTTTTGACATTTAGCATTGTGACATTTGTCATTTGACATCTTTGACATTTGCCATCTTGGAATTTGTCATTTTTGACATTTTTTATGGTGACACTTTTCATTTTTGACATTTAGCATTGTGACATTTGTCATTTGACATCTTTGACATTTGCCATCTTGAAATTTGTCATTTTTGACATTTAGCATTGTGACATTTGTCATTTGACATCTTTGACATTTGCCATCTTGAAATTTGTCATTTTTGACATTTTTCACGGTGACACTTTTCATTTTTGACATTTAGCATTGTGACATTTGTCATTTGACATCTTAGACATTTGCCATCTTGAAATTTGTCATTTTTGACACTTTTCATTTTTGACATTTAGCATTGTGACATTTGTTATTTGACATCTTTGTTATTTGCCATCTTGAAATTTGTCATTTTTGACATTTTTCATGGTGACACTTTTCATTTTTGACATTTAGCATTGTGACATTTGTCATTTGACATCTTGGACATTTGCCATCTTGAAATTTGTCATTTTTGACATTTTTCATGGTGACACTTATCATTTTTGACATTTAGCATTGTGACATTTGTCAGTTTTGACATTTGCCATCTTGAAATTTGTCATTTTTGACATTTTTCATGGTGACACTTTTCATTTTTGACATTTAGCATTGTGACATTTGTCATTTGACATCTTTGACATTTGCCATCTTGAAATTTGCCATTTTTGACATTTTTCATGGTGACACTTTTCATTTTTGACATTTAGCATTGTGACATTTGTCATTTGACATCTTTGACATTTGCCATCTTGAAATTTGTCATTTTTGACATTTTTCATGGTGACACTTTTCATTTATGACATTTAGCATTGTGACATTTGTCATTTGACATCTTTGACATTTGCCATCTTGAAATTTGTCATTTTTGACATTTTTCATGGTGACACTTTTCATTTTTGACATTTAGCATTGTGACATTTGTCATTTGACATCTTAGACATTTGCCATCTTGAAATATGTCATTTTTGACACTTTTCATTTTTGACATTTAGCATTGTGGCATTTGTCATTTAACATCTTTGACATTTGCCATCTTAAAATTTGTCATTTTTGACATTTTTCATGGTGACACTTTTCATTTTTGACATTTAGCATTGTGACATTTGTCATTTGACATCTTTGACATTTGCCATCTTGAAATTTGTCATTTTTGACACTTTTCATGGTGACACTTTTCATTTTTGACATTTAGCATTGTGACATTTGTCATTTGACATCTTTGACATTTGCCATCTTGAAATTTGTCATTTTTGACATTTAGCATTGTGACATTTGTCATTTGACATCTTTGACATTTGCCATCTTGAAATTTGTTATTTTTGACATTTTTCATGGTGACACTTTTCATTTTTGACATTTAGCATTGTGACATTTGTCAGTTTTGACATTTGCCATCTTGAAATTTGTCATTTTTGACATTTTTCATGGTGACACTTTTCATTTTTGACATTTAGCATTGTGACATTTGTCAATTGACATCTTTGACATTTGCCATCTTGAAATTTGTCATTTTTGACATTTTTCATGGTGACACTTTTCATTTTTGACATTCAGCATTGTGACATTTGTCATTTGACATCTTTGACATTTGCCATCTTGAAATTTGTCATTATTGACATTTTTCATGGGGACACTTTTCATTTTTGACATTTAGCATTGTGAAATTTGTCATTTGACATCTATGACATTTGCCATCTTGAAATTTGTCATTTTTGACATTTTTCATGGTGACACTTTTCATTTTTGACATTTAGCATTGTGACATTTGTCATTTGACATCTTTGACATTTGCCATCTTGAAATTTGTCATTTTTGACATTTTTAACGGTGACACTTTTCATTTTTGACATTTAGCATTGTGACATTTGTCATTTGACATCTTAGACATTTGCCATCTTGAAATTTGTCATTTTTGACACTTTTCATTTTTGACATTTAGCATTGTGACATTTGTCATTTGACATCTTTAATATTTGCCATCTTTAAATTTGTCATTATTGACATTTTTCATGGTGACACTTTTCATTTTTGACATTTAGCATTGTGACATTTGTCATTTGACATCTTGGACATTTGCCATCTTGAAATTTGTCATTTTTGACATTTTTCATGGTGACACTTTTCATTTTTGACATTTAGCATTGTGACATTTGTCATTTGACATCTTAGACATTTGCCATCTTGAAATTTGTCATTTTTGACATTTAGCATTGTGACATTTGTCATTTGACATCTTTGAAATTTGCCATCTTGAAATTTGTTATTTTTGACATTTTTCATGGTGACACTTTTCATTTTTGACATTTAGCATTGTGACATTTGTCATTTGACATCTTTGACATTTGCCATCTTGAAATTTGTCATTTTTGACATTTTTCATTGTGACACTTTTCATTTTTGACATTTAGCATTGTGACATTTGTCATTTGACATCTTTGACATTTGCCATCTTGAAATTTGTCATTTTTGACATTTTTCATGGTGACACTTTTCATTTTTGACATTTAGCATTGTGACATTTGTCATTTGACATCTTTGACATTTGCCATCTTGAAATTTGTCATTATTGACATTTTTCATGGGGACACTTTTCATTTTTGACATTTGGCATTGTGACATTTGTCATTTGACATCTTTGACATTTGCCATCTTGAAATTTGTCATTTTTGACATTTTTCATGGTGACACTTTTCATTTTTGACATTTGGCATTGTGACATTTGTCATTTGACATCTTTGACATTTGCCATTCTGAAATTTGTCATTTTTGACATTTTTCACGGTGACACTTTTCATTTTTGACATTTGTCATTTGACATCTTAGACATTTGCCATCTTGAAATTTGTCATTTTTGACACTTTTCATTTTTGACATTTAGCATTGTGACATTTGTCATTTGACATCTTTGACATTTGCCATCTTGAAATTTGTCATTATTGACATTTTTCATGGGGACACTTTTCATTTTTGACATTTGGCATTGTGACATTTGTCATTTGACATCTTTGACATTTGCCATCTTGAAATTTGTCATTTTTGACATTTTTCATGGGGACACTTTTCATTTTTGACATTTGGCATTGTGACATTTGTCATTTGACATCTTTGACATTTGCCATCTTGAAATTTGTCATTTTTGACATTTTTCATGGTGACACTTTTCATTTTTGACATTTAGCATTGTGACATTTGTCATTTGACATCTTTGACATTTGCCATCTTAAAATTTGTCATTTTTGACATTTTTCATGGTGACACTTTTCATTTTTGACATTTAGCATTGTGACATTTGTCATTTGACATCTTTGACATTTGCCATCTGGAAATTTGTCATTTTTGACATTTTTCATGGTGACACTTTTCATTTTTGACATTTAGCATTGTGACATTTGTCGTATTCGACATCTTTGACATTTGCCATCTTGAAATTTGTCATTTTTGACATTTTTCATGGTGACACTTTTCATTTTTGACATTTAGCATTGTGACATTTGTCATTTGACATCTTTGACATTTGCCATCTTGAAATTTGTCATTATTGACATTTTTCATGGGGACACTTTTCATTTTTGACATTTGGCATTGTGACATTTGTCATTTGACATCTTTGACATTTGCCATCTTGAAATTTGTCATTTGTGACATTTTTCATGGT
Source organism: Altica lythri (assembly GCA_964028335.1). Classification (NCBI taxonomy): domain Eukaryota; kingdom Metazoa; phylum Arthropoda; class Insecta; order Coleoptera; family Chrysomelidae; genus Altica; species Altica lythri. The sequence goes on along the minus strand of OZ034800.1, from coordinate 5,644,993 downwards.
GACACTTTTCATTTTTGACATTTAGCATTGTGACATTTGTCATTTGACATCTTTGACATTTGCCATCCTGAAATTTGTCATTTTTGACATTTTTCACGGTGACACTTTTCATTTTTGACATTTGTCATTTGACATCTTAGACATTTGCCATCTTGAAATTTGTCATTTTTGACACTTTTCATTTTTGACATTTAGCATTGTGACATTTGTCATTTGACATCTTTGACATTTGCCATCTTGAAATTTGTCATTTTTGACATTTTTCATGGTGACACTTTTCATTTTTGACATTTAGCATTGTGACATTTGTCATTTGACATCTTGGACATTTGCCATCTTGAAATTTGTCATTTTTGACATTTCGCATTGTGCCATTTGTCATTTGACATCTTTGATATTTGCCATCTTGAAATTTGTCATTTTTGACATTTTTCATGGTGACACTTTTCATTTTTGACATTTAGCATTGTGACATTTGTCATTTGACATCTTTGACATTTGCCATCTTGAAATTTGTCATTTTTGACATTTTTCATGGTGACACTTTTTATTTTTGACATTTAGCATTGTGACATTTGTCATTTGACATCTTTGACATTTGCCATCTTGAAATTTGTCATTTTTGACATTTTTCATGGTGACACTTTTCATTTTGGACATTTAGCATTGTGACATTTGTCATTTGACATCTTTGACATTTGCCATCTTGAAATTTGTCATTTTTGACATTTGGCATTGTGACATTTGTCATTTGACATCTTTGACATTTGCCATCTTGAAATTTGTTATTTTTGACATTTTTCATGGTGACACTTTTCATTTTTGACATTTAGCATTGTGACATTTGTCAGTTTTGACATTTGCCATCTTGAAATTTGTCATTTTTGACATTTTTCATGGTGACACTTTTCATTTTTGACATTTAGCATTGTGACATTTGTCATTTGACATCTTTGACATTTGCCATCTTGAAATTTGTTATTTTTGACATTTTTCATGGTGACACTTTTCATTTTTGACATTTAGCATTGTGACATTTGACATCTTTGACATTTGCCATCTTGAAATTTGTCATTTTTGACCTTTTTCATGGTGACACTTTTCATTTTTGACATTTAGCATTGTGACATTTTTCATTTGACATCTTTGACATTTGCCATCTTGAAATTTGTTATTTTTGACATTTTTCATGGTGACACTTTTTATTTTTGACATTTAGCATTGTGACATTTGTCATTTGACATCTTTGACATTTGCCATCTTGAAATTTGTCATTTTTGACACTTTTCATTTTTGACATTTAGCATTGTGACATTTGTCATTTGACATCTTTGACATTTGCCATCTTGAAATTTGTTATTTTTGACATTTTTCATGGTGACACTTTTCATTTTTGACATTTAGCGTTGTGACATTTGTCATTTGACATCTTTGACATTTTCCATCTTGAAATTTGTCATTTTTAAAACTTTTCATTTTTGACATTTAGCATTGTGACATTTGTCATTTGACATCTTTGACATTTGCCATCTTGAAATTTGTCATTTTTTACATTTTTCATGGTGACACTTATCATTTTTGACATTTAGCATTGTGACATTTGTCAGTTTTGACATTTGCCATCTTGAAATTTGTCATTTTTGACATTTTTCATGTTGACACTTTTCATTTTTGACATTTAGCATTGTGACATTTGTCATTTGACATCTTTGACATTTGCCATCTTGAAATTTGTCATTTTTGACATTTTTCAAGGTGACACTTTTCATTTTTGACATTTTTCAAGGTGACACTTTTCATTTTTGACATTTAGCATTGTGACATTTGTCATTTAACATCTTTGACATTTGCCATTTTGAAATTTGTCATTTTTGACATTTTTCATGGTGACACTTTTCATTTTTGACATTTAGCATTGTGACATTTGTCATTTGACATCTTAGACATTTGCCATCTTGAAATTTGTCATTTTTGACACTTTTCATTTTTGACATTTAGCATTGTGACATTTGTCATATTCGACATCTTTGATATTTGCCATCTTGAAATTTGTCATTTTTGACATTTTTCATGGTGACACTTTTCATTTTTGACATTTAGCATTGTGACATTTGTCATATTCGACATCTTTGATATTTGCCATCTTGAAATTTGTCATTTTTGACATTTTTATGGTGACACTTTTCATTTTTGACATTTAGCATTGTGACATTTGTCATTTGACATCTTTGACATTTGCCATCTTGAAATTTGTTATTTTTGACATTTTTCATGGTGACACTTTTCATTTTTGACATTTAGCATTGTGACATTTGACATCTTTGACATTTGCCATCTTGAAATTTGTCATTTTTGACCTTTTTCATGGTGACACTTTTCATTTTTGACATTTAGCATTGTGACATTTTTCGTTTGACATCTTTGACATTTGCCATCTTGAAATTTGTTATTTTTGACATTTTTCATGGTGACACTTTTTATTTTTGACATTTAGCATTGTGACATTTGTCATTTGACATCTTTGACATTTGCCATCTTGAAATTTGTCATTTTTGACACTTTTCATTTTTGACATTTAGCATTGTGACATTTGTCATTTGACATCTTTGACATTTGCCATCTTGAAATTTGTTATTTTTGACATTTTTCATGGTGACACTTTTCATTTTTGACATTTAGCGTTGTGACATTTGTCATTTGACATCTTTGACATTTTCCATCTTGAAATTTGTCATTTTTGACACTTTTTATTTTTGACATTTAGCAATGTGACATTTGTCATTTGACATCTTTGACATTTGCCATCTTAAAATTTGTCATTTTTTACATTTTTCATGGTGACACTTATCATTTTTGACATTTAGCATTGTGACATTTGTCAGTTTTGACATTTGCCATCTTGAAATTTGTCATTTTTGACATTTTTCATGTTGACACTTTTCATTTTTGACATTTAGCATTGTGACATTTGTCATTTGACATCTTTGACATTTGCCATCTTGAAATTTGTCATTTTTGACATTTTTCAAGGTGACACTTTACATTTTTGACATTTTTCAAGGTGACACTTTTCATTTTTGACATTTAGCATTGTGACATTTGTCATTTGACATCTTTGACATTTGCCATTTTGAAATTTGTCATTTTTGACATTTTTCATGGTGACACTTTTCATTTTTGACATTTAGCATTGTGAAATTTATCATTTGACATCTTAGACATTTGCCATCTTGAAATTTGTCATTTTTGACACTTTTCATTTTTGACATTTAGCATTGTGACATTTGTCATATTCGACATCTTTGATATTTGCCATCTTGAAATTTGTCATTTTTGACATTTTTCATGGTGACACTTTTCATTTTTTACATTTAGCATTGTGACATTTGTCATATTCGACATCTTTGATATTTGCCATCTTGAAATTTGTCATTTTTGACATTTTTATGGTGACACTTTTCATTTTTGACATTTAGCATTGTGACATTTGTCATTTGACATCTTTGACATTTGCCATCTTGAAATTTGTCACTATTGACATTTTTCATGGGGACACTTTTCATTTTTGACATTTAGCATTGTGACATTTGTCATTTGACATCTTTGACATTTGCCATCTTGAAATTTGTCATTTTTGACATTTTTCATGGTGACACTTTTCATTTTTGACATTTAGCATTGTGACATTTGTCATTTGACATCTTTGACATTTGCCATCTTGAAATTTGTCATTTTTGACATTTTTCACGGTGACACTTTTCATTTTTGACATTTAGCATTGTGACATTTGTCATTTGACATCTTAGACATTTGCCATCTTAAAATTTGTCATTTTTGACACTTTTCATTTTTGACATTTAGCATTGTGACATTTGTCATTTGACATCTTTGACATTTGCCATCTTAAAATTTGTCATTTTTGACATTTTATGGTGACACTTTTCATTTTTGACATTTAGCATTGTGACATTTGTCATTTGACATCTTGGACATTTGCCATCTTGAAATTTGTCATTTTTGACATTTTTCATGGTGACACTTTTCATTTTTGACATTTAGCATTGTGACATTTGTCATTTGACATCTGAGACATTTGCCATCTTGAAATTTGTCATTTTTGACATTTAGCATTGTGACATTTGTCATTTGACATCTTTGACATTTGCCATCTTGAAACTTGTTATTTTTGACATTTTTCATGGTGACACTTTTCATTTCTGACATTTAGCATTGTGACATTTGTCAGGTTTGACATTTGCCATCTTGAAATTTGTCATTTTTGACATTTTTCATGGTGACACTTTTCATTTTTGACATTTAGCATTGTGACATTTGTCATTTGACATCTTTGACATTTGCCATCTTGAAATTTGTTATTTTTGACATTTTTCATGGTGACACTTTTCATTTTTGACATTTAGCATTGTGACATTTGTCCTTTGACATCTTTGACATTTGCCATCTTGAAATTTGTCATTTTTGACATTAAGCATTGTGACATTTGTCATTTGACATCTTTGACATTTGCCATCTTGAAATTTGTTATTTTTGACATTTTTCATGGTGAAACTTTTCATTTTTGACATTTAGCATTGTGACATTTGTCAGTTTTGACATTTGCCATCTTGAAATTTGCCATTTTTGACATTTTTCATGGTGACACTTTTTATTTTTGACATTTAGCGTTGTGACATTTGTCATTTGACATCTTTGACATTTTCCATCTTGAAATTTGTCATTTTTGACACTTTTCATTTTTGACATTTAGCATTGTGACATTTGTCATTTGACATCTTTGACATTTGCCATCTTGAAATTTGTCATTTTTGACATTTTTCATGGTGACACTTATCATTTTTGACATTTAGCATTGTGACATTTGTCAGTTTTGACATTTGCCATCTTGAAATTTGTCATTTTTGACATTTTTCAAGGTGACACTTTTCATTTTTGACATTTTTCAAGGTGACACTTTTTATTTTTGACATTTAGCATTGTGACATTTGTCATTTGACATCTTTGACATTTGCCATCTTGAAATTTGTCATTATTGACATTTTTCATGGGGACACTTTTCATTTTTGACATTTAGCATTGTGACATTTGTCATTTGACATCTTTGACATTTGCCATCTTGAAATTTGTCATTTTTGACATTTTTCATGGTGACACTTTTCATTTTTGACATTTAGCATTGTGACAGTTGTCATTTGACATCTTTGACATTTGCCATCTTGAAATTTGTCATTTTTGACATTTTTCACGGTGACACTTTTCATTTTTGACATTTAGCATTGTGACATTTGTCATTTGACATCTTAGACATTTGCCATCTTAAAATTTGTCATTTTTGACACTTTTCATTTTTGACATTTAGCATTGTGACATTTGTCATTTGACATCTTTGACATTTGCCATCTTAAAATTTGTCATTTTTGACATTTTATGGTGACACTTTTCATTTTTGACATTTAGCATTGTGACATTTGTCATTTGACATCTTGGACATTTGCCATCTTGAAATTTGTCATTTTTGACATTTTTCATGGTGACACTTTTCATTTTTGACATTTAGCATTGTGACATTTGTCATTTGACATCTGAGACATTTGCCATCTTGAAATTTGTCATTTTTGACATTTAGCATTGTGACATTTGTCATTTGACATCTTTGACATTTGCCATCTTGAAACTTGTTATTTTTGACATTTTTCATGTTGACACTTTTCATTTCTGACATTTAGCATTGTGACATTTGTCAGGTTTGACATTTTCCATCTTGAAATTTGTCATTTTTGACATTTTTCATGGTGACACTTTTCATTTTTAACATTTAGCATTGTGACATTTGTCATTTGACATCTTTGACATTTGCCATCTTGAAATTTGTTATTTTTGACATTTTTCATGGTGACACTTTTCATTTTTGACATTTAGCATTGTGACATTTGTCATTTGACATCTTTGACATTTTCCATCTTGAAATTTGTCATTTTTGACATTTTTCATGGTGACACTTTTCATTTTTGACATTTAGCATTGTGACATTTGTCATTTGACATCTTTGACATTTGCCATCTTGAAATTTGTTATTTTTGACATTTTTCATGGTGACACTTTTCATTTTTGACATTTAGCATTGTGACATTTGTCATTTGACATCTTTGACATTTGCCATCTTGAAATTTGTTATTTTTGACATTTTTCACGGTGACACTTTTCATTTTTGACATTTAGCATTGTGACATTTGTCATTTGACATCTTAGACATTTGCCATCTTGAAATTTGTCATTTTTGACACTTTTCATTTTTGACATTTAGCATTGTGACATTTGTCATTTGACATCTTTGACATTTGTCATCTTGAAATTTGTCATTTTTGACATTTTTCATGGTGACACTTTTCATTTTTGACATTTAGCATTGTGACATTTGTCATTTGACATCTTTGACATTTGCCATCTTGAAATTTGTCATTTTTGACATTTTTCATGGTGACACTTTTCATTTTTGACATTTAACATTGTGACATTTGTCATTTGACATCTTAGACATTTGCCATCTTGAAATTTGTCATTTTTGACACTTTTCATTTTTGACATTTAGCATTGTGACATTTGTCATTTGACATCTTTGACATTTGCCATCTTGGAATTTGTCATTTTTGACATTTTTTATGGTGACACTTTTCATTTTTGACATTTAGCATTGTGACATTTGTCATTTGACATCTTTGACATTTGCCATCTTGAAATTTGTCATTTTTGACATTTAGCATTGTGACATTTGTCATTTGACATCTTTGACATTTGCCATCTTGAAATTTGTCATTTTTGACATTTTTCACGGTGTCACTTTTCATTTTTGACATTTAGCATTGTGACATTTGTCATTTGACATCTTAGACATTTGCCATCTTGAAATTTGTCATTTTTGACACTTTTCATTTTTGACATTTAGCATTGTGACATTTGTTATTTGACATCTTTGTTATTTGCCATCTTGAAATTTGTCATTTTTGACATTTTTCATGGTGACACTTTTCATTTTTGACATTTAGCATTGTGACATTTGTCATTTGACATCTTGGACATTTGCCATCTTGACATTTGTCATTTTTGACATTTTTCATGGTGACACTTATCATTTTTGACATTTAGCATTGTGACATTTGTCAGTTTTGGCATTTGCCATCTTGAAATTTGTCATTTTTGACATTTTTCATGGTGACACTTTTCATTTTTGACATTTAGCATTGTGACATTTGTCATTTGACATCATTGACATTTGCCATCTTGAAATTTGCCATTTTTGACATTTTTCATGGTGACACTTTTCATTTTTGACATTTAGCATTGTGACATTTGTCATTTGACATCTTTGACATTTGCCATCTTGAAATTTGTCATTTTTGACATTTTTCATGGTGACACTTTTCATTTATGACATTTAGCATTGTGACATTTGTCATTTGACATCTTTGACATTTGCCATCTTGAAATTTGTCATTTTTGACATTTTTCATGGTGACACTTTTCATTTTTGACATTTAGCATTGTGACATTTGTCATTTGACATCTTAGACATTTGCCATCTTGAAATATGTCATTTTTGACACTTTTCATTTTTGACATTTAGCATTGTGGCATTTGTCATTTAACATCTTTGACATTTGCCATCTTAAAATTTGTCATTTTTGACATTTTTCATGGTGACACTTTTCATTTTTGACATTTAGCATTGTGACATTTGTCATTTGACATCTTTGACATTTGCCATCTTGAAATTTGTCATTTTTGACACTTTTCATGGTGACACTTTTCATTTTTGACATTTAGCATTGTGACATTTTTCATTTGACATCTTTGACATTTGCCATCTTGAAATTTGTCATTTTTGACATTTAGCATTGTGACATTTGTCATTTGACATCTTTGACATTTGCCATCTTGAAATTTGTTATTTTTGACATTTTTCATGGTGACACTTTTCATTTTTGACATTTAGCATTGTGACATTTGTCAGTTTTGACATTTGCCATCTTGAAATTTGTCATTTTTGACATTTTTCATGGTGACACTTTTCATTTTTGACATTTAGCATTGTGACATTTGTCAATTGACATCTTTGACATTTGCCATCTTGAAATTTGTCATTTTTGACATTTTTCATGGTGACACTTTTCATTTTTGACATTCAGCATTGTGACATTTGTCATTTGACATCTTTGACATTTGCCATCTTGAAATTTGTCATTATTGACATTTTTCATGGGGACACTTTTCATTTTTGACATTTAGCATTGTGAAATTTGTCATTTGACATCTATGACATTTGCCATCTTGAAATTTGTCATTTTTGACATTTTTCATGGTGACACTTTTCATTTTTGACATTTAGCATTGTGACATTTGTCATTTGACATCTTTGACATTTGCCATCTTGAAATTTGTCATTTTTGACATTTTTAACAGTGACACTTTTCATTTTTGACATTTAGCATTGTGACATTTGTCATTTGACATCTTAGACATTTGCCATCTTGAAATTTGTCATTTTTGACACTTTTCATTTTTGACATTTAGCATTGTGACATTTGTCATTTGACATCTTTAATATTTGCCATCTTTAAATTTGTCATTATTGACATTTTTCATGGTGACACTTTTCATTTTTGACATTTAGCATTGTGACATTTGTCATTTGACATCTTGGACATTTGCCATCTTGAAATTTGTCATTTTTGACATTTTTCATGGTGACACTTTTCATTTTTGACATTTAGCATTGTGACATTTGTCATTTGACATCTTAGACATTTGCCATCTTTAAATTTGTCATTTTTGACATTTAGCATTGTGACATTTGTCATTTGACATCTTTGAAATTTGCCATCTTGAAATTTGTTATTTTTGACATTTTTCATGGTGACACTTTTCATTTTTGACATTTAGCATTGTGACATTTGTCATTTGACATCTTTGACATTTGCCATCTTGAAATTTGTCATTTTTGACATTTTTCATTGTGACACTTTTCATTTTTGACATTTAGCATTGTGACATTTGTCATTTGACATCTTTGACATTTGCCATCTTGAAATTTGTCATTTTTGACATTTTTCATGGTGACACTTTTCATTTTTGACATTTAGCATTGTGACATTTGTCATTTGACATCTTTGACATTTGCCATCTTGAAATTTGTCATTATTGACATTTTTCATGGGGACACTTTTCATTTTTGACATTTGGCATTGTGACATTTGTCATTTGACATCTTTGACATTTGCCATCTTGAAATTTGTCATTTTTGACATTTTTCATGGTGACACTTTTCATTTTTGACATTTGGCATTGTGACATTTGTCATTTGACATCTTTGACATTTGCCATTCTGAAATTTGTCATTTTTGACATTTTTCACGGTGACACTTTTCATTTTTGACATTTGTCATTTGACATCTTAGACATTTGCCATCTTGAAATTTGTCATTTTTGACACTTTTCATTTTTGACATTTAGCATTGTGACATTTGTCATTTGACATCTTTGACATTTGCCATCTTGAAATTTGTCATTATTGACATTTTTCATGGGGACACTTTTCATTTTTGACATTTGGCATTGTGACATTTGTCATTTGACATCTTTGACATTTGCCATCTTGAAATTTGTCATTTTTGACATTTTTCATGGGGACACTTTTCATTTTTGACATTTGGCATTGTGACATTTGTCATTTGACATCTTTGACATTTGCCATCTTGAAATTTGTCATTTTTGACATTTTTCATGGTGACACTTTTCATTTTTGACATTTAGCATTGTGACATTTGTCATTTGACATCTTTGACATTTGCCATCTTAAAATTTGTCATTTTTGACATTTTTCATGGTGACACTTTTCATTTTTGACATTTAGCATTGTGACATTTGTCATTTGACATCTTTGACATTTGCCATCTGGAAATTTGTCATTTTTGACATTTTTCATGGTGACACTTTTCATTTTTGACATTTAGCATTGTGACATTTGTCGTATTCGACATCTTTGACATTTGCCATCTTGAAATTTGTCATTTTTGACATTTTTCATGGTGACACTTTTCATTTTTGACATTTAGCATTGTGACATTTGTCATTTGACATCTTTGACATTTGCCATCTTGAAATTTGTCATTATTGACATTTTTCATGGGGACACTTTTCATTTTTGACATTTGGCATTGTGACATTTGTCATTTGACATCTTTGACATTTGCCATCTTGAAATTTGTCATTTGTGACATTTTTCATGGTGACACTTTTCATTTTTGACATTTAGCATTGTGACATTTGTCATTTGACATCTTTGACATTTGCCATCCTGAAATTTGTCATTTTTGACATTTTTCACGGTGACACTTTTCATTTTTGACATTTGTCATTTGACATCTTAGACATTTGCCATCTTGAAATTTGTCATTTTTGACACTTTTCATTTTTGACATTTAGCATTGTGACATTTGTCATTTGACATCTTTGACATTTGCCATCTTGAAATTTGTCATTTTTGACATTTTTCATGGTGACACTTTTCATTTTTGACATTTAGCATTGTGACATTTGTCATTTGACATCTTGGACATTTGCCATCTTGAAATTTGTCATTTTTGACATTTAGCATTGTGCCATTTGTCATTTGACATCTTTGATATTTGCCATCTTGAAATTTGTCATTTTTGACATTTTTCATGGTGACACTTTTCATTTTTGACATTTAGCATTGTGACATTTGTCATTTGACATCTTTGACATTTGCCATCTTGAAATTTGTCATTTTTGACATTTTTCATGGTGACACTTTTTATTTTTGACATTTAGCATTGTGACATTTGTCATTTGACATCTTTGACATTTGCCATCTTGAAATTTGTCATTTTTGACATTTTTCATGGTGACACTTTTCATTTTGGACATTTAGCATTGTGACATTTGTCATTTGACATCTTTGACATTTGCCATCTTGAAATTTGTCATTTTTGACATTTGGCATTGTGACATTTGTCATTTGACATCTTTGACATTTGCCATCTTGAAATTTGTTATTTTTGACATTTTTCATGGTGACACTTTTCATTTTTGACATTTAGCATTGTGACATTTGTCAGTTTTGACATTTGCCATCTTGAAATTTGTCATTTTTGACATTTTTCATGGTGACACTTTTCATTTTTGACATTTAGCATTGTGACATTTGTCATTTGACATCTTTGACATTTGCCATCTTGAAATTTGTTATTTTTGACATTTTTCATGGTGACACTTTTCATTTTTGACATTTAGCATTGTGACATTTGACATCTTTGACATTTGCCATCTTGAAATTTGTCATTTTTGACCTTTTTCATGGTGACACTTTTCATTTTTGACATTTAGCATTGTGACATTTTTCATTTGACATCTTTGACATTTGCCATCTTGAAATTTGTTATTTTTGACATTTTTCATGGTGACACTTTTTATTTTTGACATTTAGCATTGTGACATTTGTCATTTGACATCTTTGACATTTGCCATCTTGAAATTTGTCATTTTTGACACTTTTCATTTTTGACATTTAGCATTGTGACATTTGTCATTTGACATCTTTGACATTTGCCATCTTGAAATTTGTTATTTTTGACATTTTTCATGGTGACACTTTTCATTTTTGACATTTAGCGTTGTGACATTTGTCATTTGACATCTTTGACATTTTCCATCTTGAAATTTGTCATTTTTAAAACTTTTCATTTTTGACATTTAGCATTGTGACATTTGTCATTTGACATCTTTGACATTTGCCATCTTGAAATTTGTCATTTTTTACATTTTTCATGGTGACACTTATCATTTTTGACATTTAGCATTGTGACATTTGTCAGTTTTGACATTTGCCATCTTGAAATTTGTCATTTTTGACATTTTTCATGTTGACACTTTTCATTTTTGACATTTAGCATTGTGACATTTGTCATTTGACATCTTTGACATTTGCCATCTTGAAATTTGTCATTTTTGACATTTTTCAAGGTGACACTTTTCATTTTTGACATTTTTCAAGGTGACACTTTTCATTTTTGACATTTAGCATTGTGACATTTGTCATTTGACATCTTTGACATTTGCCATTTTGAAATTTGTCATTTTTGACATTTTTCATGGTGACACTTTTCATTTTTGACATTTAGCATTGTGACATTTGTCATTTGACATCTTAGACATTTGCCATCTTGAAATTTGTCATTTTTGACACTTTTCATTTTTGACATTTAGCATTGTGACATTTGTCATATTCGACATCTTTGATATTTGCCATCTTGAAATTTGTCATTTTTGACATTTTTCATGGTGACACTTTTCATTTTTGACATTTAGCATTGTGACATTTGTCATATTCGACATCTTTGATATTTGCCATCTTGAAATTTGTCATTTTTGACATTTTTATGGTGACACTTTTCATTTTTGACATTTAGCATTGTGACATTTGTCATTTGACATCTTTGACATTTGCCATCTTGAAATTTGTCACTATTGACATTTTTCATGAGGACACTTTTCATTTTTGACATTTAGCATTGTGACATTTGTCATTTGACATCTTTGACATTTGCCATCTTGAAATTTGTCATTTTTGACATTTTTCATGGTGACACTTTTCATTTTTGACATTTAGCATTGTGACATTTGTCATTTGACATCTTTGACATTTGCCATCTTGAAATTTGTCATTTTTGACATTTTTCACGGTGACACTTTTCATTTTTGACATTTAGCATTGTGACATTTGTCATTTGACATCTTAGACATTTGCCATCTTAAAATTTGTCATTTTTGACACTTTTCATTTTTGACATTTAGCATTGTGACATTTGTCATTTGACATCTTTGACATTTGCCATCTTAAAATTTGTCATTTTTGACATTTTATGGTGACACTTTTCATTTTTGACATTTAGCATTGTGACATTTGTCATTTGACATCTTGGACATTTGCCATCTTGAAATTTGTCATTTTTGACATTTTTCATGGTGACACTTTTCATTTTTGACATTTAGCATTGTGACATTTGTCATTTGACATCTGAGACATTTGCCATCTTGAAATTTGTCATTTTTGACATTTAGCATTGTGACATTTGTCATTTGACATCTTTGACATTTGCCATCTTGAAACTTGTTATTTTTGACATTTTTCATGGTGACACTTTTCATTTCTGACATTTAGCATTGTGACATTTGTCAGGTTTGACATTTGCCATCTTGAAATTTGTCATTTTTGACATTTTTCATGGTGACACTTTTCATTTTTGACATTTAGCATTGTGACATTTGTCATTTGACATCTTTGACATTTGCCATCTTGAAATTTGTTATTTTTGACATTTTTCATGGTGACACTTTTCATTTTTGACATTTAGCATTGTGACATTTGTCATTTGACATCTTTGACATTTGCCATCTTGAAATTTGTCATTTTTGACATTAAGCATTGTGACATTTGTCATTTGACATCTTTGACATTTGCCATCTTGAAATTTGTTATTTTTGACATTTTTCATGGTGAAACTTTTCATTTTTGACATTTAGCATTGTGACATTTGTCAGTTTTGACATTTGCCATCTTGAAATTTGTCATTTTTGACATTTTTCATGGTGACACTTTTCATTTTTGACATTTAGCGTTGTGACATTTGTCATTTGACATCTTTGACATTTTCCATCTTGAAATTTGTCATTTTTGACACTTTTCATTTTTGACATTTAGCATTGTGACATTTGACATCTTTGACATTTGCCATCTTGAAATTTGTCATTTTTGACATTTTTCATGGTGACACTTATCATTTTTGACATTTAGCATTGTGACATTTGTCAGTTTTGACATTTGCCATCTTGAAATTTGTCATTTTTGACATTTTTCATGGTGACACTTTTCATTTTTGACATTTAGCATTGTGACATTTGTCATTTGACATCTTTGACATTTGCCATCTTGAAATTTGTCATTTTTGACATTTTTCAAGGTGACACTTTTCATTTTTGACATTTTTCAAGGTGACACTTTTCATTTTTGACATTTAGCATTGTGACATTTGTCATTTGACATCTTTGACATTTGCCATCTTGAAATTTGTCATTATTGACATTTTTCATGGGGACACTTTTCATTTTTGACATTTAGCATTGTGACATTTGTCATTTGACATCTTTGACATTTGCCATCTTGAAATTTGTCATTTTTGACATTTTTCATGGTGACACTTTTGATTTTTGACATTTAGCATTGTGACATTTGTCATTTGACATCTTTGACATTTGCCATCTTGAAATTTGTCATTTTTGACATTTTTCACGGTGACACTTTTCATTTTTGACATTTAGCATTGTGACATTTGTCATTTGACATCTTAGACATTTGCCATCTTAAAATTTGTCATTTTTGACACTTTTCATTTTTGACATTTAGCATTGTGACATTTGTCATTTGACATCTTTGACATTTGCCATCTTAAAATTTGTCATTTTTGACATTTTATGGTGACACTTTTCATTTTTGACATTTAGCATTGTGACATTTGTCATTTGACATCTTGGACATTTGCCATCTTGAAATTTGTCATTTTTGACATTTTTCATGGTGACACTTTTCATTTTTGACATTTAGCATTGTGACATTTGTCATTTGACATCTGAGACACTTGCCATCTTGAAATTTGTCATTTTTGACATTTAGCATTGTGACATTTGTCATTTGACATCTTTGACATTTGCCATCTTGAAACTTGTTATTTTTGACATTTTTCATGGTGACACTTTTCATTTCTGACATTTAGCATTGTGACATTTGTCAGGTTTGACATTTTCCATCTTGAAATTTGTCATTTTTGACATTTTTCATGGTGACACTTTTCATTTTTAACATTTAGCATTGTGACATTTGTCATTTGACATCTTTGACATTTGCCATCTTGAAATTTGTTATTTTTGACATTTTTCATGGTGACACTTTTCATTTTTGACATTTAGCATTGTGACATTTGTCATTTGACATCTTTGACATTTGCCATCTTGAAATTTGTCATTTTTGACATTTTTCATGGTGACACTTTTCATTTTTGACATTTAGCATTGTGACATTTGTCATTTGACATCTTTGACATTTGCCATCTTGAAATTTGTTATTTTTGACATTTTTCATGGTGACACTTTTCATTTTTGACATTTAGCATTGTGACATTTGTCATTTGACATCTTTGACATTTGCCATCTTGAAATTTGTTATTTTTGACATTTTTCACGATGACACTTTTCATTTTTGACATTTAGCATTGTGACATTTGTCATTTGACATCTTAGACATTTGCCATCTTGAAATTTGTCATTTTTGACACTTTTCATTTTTGACATTTAGCATTGTGACATTTGTCATTTGACATCTTTGACATTTGTCATCTTGAAATTTGTCATTTTTGACATTTTTCATGGTGACACTTTTCATTTTTGACATTTAGCATTGTGACATTTGTCATTTGACATCTTTGACATTTGCCATCTTGAAATTTGTCATTTTTGACATTTTTCATGGTGACACTTTTCATTTTTGACATTTAGCATTGTGACATTTGTCATTTGACATCTTTGACATTTGCCATCTTGAAATTTGTCATTTTTGACATTTTTCATGGTGACACTTTTCAATTTTGACATTTAGCATTGTGACATTTGTCATTTGACATCTTAGACATTTGCCATCTTGAAATTTGTCATTTTTGACACTTTTCATTTTTGACATTTAGCATTGTGACATTTGTCATTTGACATCTTTGACATTTGCCATCTTGGAATTTGTCATTTTTGACATTTTTTATGGTGACACTTTTCATTTTTGACATTTAGCATTGTGACATTTGTCATTTGACATCTTTGACATTTGCCATCTTGAAATTTGTCATTTTTGACATTTAGCATTGTGACATTTGTCATTTGACATCTTTGACATTTGCCATCTTGAAATTTGTTATTTTTGACATTTTTCACGGTGACACTTTTCATTTTTGACATTTAGCATTGTGACATTTGTCATTTGACATCTTAGACATTTGCCATCTTGAAATTTGTCATTTTTGACATTTTTCATGGTGACACTTTTCATTTTTGACATTTAGCATTGTGACATTTGTCATTTGACATCTTGGACATTTGCCATCTTGAAATTTGTCATTTTTGACATTTTTCATGGTGACACTTATCATTTTTGACATTTAGCATTGTGACATTTGTCAGTTTTGACATTTGCCATCTTGAAATTTGTCATTTTTGACATTTTTCATGGTGACACTTTTCATTTTTGACATTTAGCATTGTGACATTTGTCATTTGACATCTTTGACATTTGCCATCTTGAAATTTGCCATTTTTGACATTTTTCATGGTGACACTTTTCATTTTTGACATTTAGCATTGTGACATTTGTCATTTGACATCTTTGACATTTGCCATCTTGAAATTTGTCATTTTTGACATTTTTCATGGTGACACTTTTCATTTATGACATTTAGCATTGTGACATTTGTCATTTGACATCTTTGACATTTGCCATCTTGAAATTTGTCATTTTTGACATTTTTCATGGTGACACTTTTCATTTTTGACATTTAGCATTGTGACATTTGTCATTTGACATCTTAGACATTTGCCATCTTAAAATTTGTCATTTTTGACACTTTTCATTTTTGACATTTAGCATTGTGGCATTTGTCATTTAACATCTTTGACATTTGCCATCTTAAAATTTGTCATTTTTGACATTTTTCATGGTGACACTTTTCATTTTTGACATTTAGCATTGTGACATTTGTCATTTGCCATCTTGAAATTTGTCATTTTTGACACTTTTCATGGTGACACTTTTCATTTTTGACATTTAGCATTGTGACATTTGTCATTTGACATCTTTGACATTTGCCATCTTGAAATTTGTCATTTTTGACATTTAGCATTGTGACATTTGTCATTTGACATCTTTGACATTTGCCATCTTGAAATTTGTTATTTTTGACATTTTTCATGGTGACACTTTTCATTTTTGACATTTAGCATTGTGACATTTGTCAGTTTTGACATTTGCCATCTTGAAATTTGTCATTTTTGACATTTTTCATGGTGACACTTTTCATTTTTGACATTTAGCATTGTGACATTTGTCATTTGACATCTTTGACATTTGCCATCTTGAAATTTGTCATTTTTGACATTTTTCATGGTGACACTTTTCATTTTTGACATTCAGCATTGTGACATTTGTCATTTGACATCTTTGACATTTGCCATCTTGAAATTTGTCATTATTGACATTTTTCATGGGGACACTTTTCATTTTTGACATTTAGCATTGTGAAATTTGTCATTTGACATCTTTGACATTTGCCATCTTGAAATTTGTCATTTTTGACATTTTTCATGGTGACACTTTTTAATTTTGACATTTAGCATTGTGACATTTGTCATTTGACATCTTTGACATTTGCCATCTTGAAATTTGTCATTTTTGACATTTTTAACGGTGACACTTTTCATTTTTGACATTTAGCATTGTGACATTTGTCATTTGACATCTTAGACATTTGCCATCTTAAAATTTGTCATTTTTGACACTTTTCATTTTTGACATTTAGCATTGTGACATTTGTCATTTGACATCTTTAATATTTGCCATCTTTAAATTTGTCATTATTGACATTTTTCATGGTGACACTTTTCATTTTTGACATTTAGCATTGTGACATTTGTCATTTGACATCTTGGACATTTGCCATCTTGAAATTTGTCATTTTTGACATTTTTCATGGTGACACTTTTCATTTTTGACATTTAGCATTGTGACATTTGTCATTTGACATCTTAGACATTTGCCATCTTGAAATTTGTCATTTTTGACATTTAGCATTGTGACATTTGTCATTTGACATCTTTGACATTTGCCATCTTGAAATTTGTTATTTTTGACATTTTTCATGGTGACACTTATCATTTTTGACATTTAGCATTGTGACATTTGTCAGTTTTGACATTTGCGATCTTGAAATTTGTCATTTTTGACATTGTTCATGGTGACACTTTTCATTTTTGACATTTAGCATTGTGACATTTGTCATTTGACATCTTTGACATTTGCCATCTTGAAATTTGTCATTTTTGACATTTTTCATGGTGACACTTTTCATTTTTGACATTTAGCATTGTGACATTTGTCATTTGACATCTTTGACATTTGCCATCTTGAAATTTGTCATTTTTGACATTTAGCATTGTGACATTTGTCATTTGACATCTTTGACATCTGCCATCTTGAAATTTGTTATTTTTGACATTTTTCATGGTCACACTTTTCATTTTTGACATTTGTCAGTTTTGACATTTGCCATCTTGAAATTTGTCATTTTTGACATTTTTCATGGTGACACTTTTCATTTTTGACATTTAGCATTGTGACATTTGTCATTTGACATCTTAGTCATTTGCCATCTTGAAATTTGTCATTTTTGACACTTTTCATATTTGACATTTAGCATTGTGACATTTGTCATTTGACATCTTGGACATTTGCTATCTTGAAATTTGTCATTTTTGACATTTTTCATGGTGACACTTATCATTTTTGACATTTAGCATTGTGACATTTGTCAGTTTTGACATTTGCCATCTTGAAATTTGTCATTTTTGACATTTTTCATGGTGACACTTTTCATTTTTGACATTTAGCATTGTGACATTTGTCATTTGACATCTTTGACATTTGCTATCTTGAAATTTGTCATTTTTGACATTGTTCATGGTGACACTTTTTATTTTTGACATTTAGCATTGTGACATTTGTCATTTGACATCTTTGACATTTGCCATCTTGAAATTTGTCATTTTTGACATTAAGCATTGTGACATTTGTCATTTGACATCTTTGACATTTGCCATCTTGAAATTTGTTATTTTTGACATTTTTCATGGTGAAACTTTTCATTTTTGACATTTAGCATTGTGACATTTGTCAGTTTTGACATTTGCCATCTTGAAATTTGTCATTTTTGACATTTTTCATGGTGACATTTGTCATTTGACATCTTTGACATTTGCCATCTTGCAATTTGTTATTTTTGACATTTTTCATGGTGACACTATTCATTTTTGACATTTAGCATTGTGACATTTGTCATTTGACATCTTTGACATTTGCCATCTTGAAATTTGTCATTTTTGACATTTTTCATGGTGACACTTTTCATTTTTGACATTTAGCATTGTGACATTTGTCATTTGACATCTTTGACATTTGCCATCTTGAAATTTGTCATTTTTGACATTTAGCATTGTGACATTTGTCATTTGACATCTTTGATATTTGCCATCTTAAAATTTGTCATTTTTGACATTTTTCATGGTGACACTTTTCATTTTTGACATTTAGCATTGTGACATTTGTCATTTGACATCTTTGACATTTGCCATCTTGAAATTTGTCATTTTTGACATTTTTCATGGTGACACTTTTCATTTTTGACATTTAGCATTGTGACATTTGTCGTATTCGACATCTTTGACATTTGCCATCTTGAAATTTGTCATTTTTGACATTTTTCATGGTGACACTTTTCATTTTTGACATTTAGCATTGTGACATTTGTCATTTGACATCTTTGACATTTACCATCTTGAAATTTGTCATTATTGACATTTTTCATGGGGACACTTTTCATTTTTGACATTTGGCATTGTGACATTTGTCATTTGACATCTTTGACATTTGCCATCTTGAAATTTGTCATTTTTGACATTTTTCATGGTGACACTTTTCATTTTTGACATTTAGCATTGTGACATTTGTCATTTGACATCTTTGACATTTGCCATCCTGAAATTTGTCATTTTTGACATTTTTCACGGTGACACTTTTCATTTTTGACATTTGTCATTTGACATCTTAGACATTTGCCATCTTGAAATTTGTCATTTTTGACACTTTTCATTTTTGACATTTAGCATTGTGACATTTGTCATTTGACATCTTTGACATTTGCCATCTTGAAATTTGTATTTTTGACATTTTTCATGGTGACACTTTTCATTTTTGACATTTAGCATTGTGACATTTGTCATTTGACATCTTGGACATTTGCCATCTTGAAATTTGTCATTTTTGACATTTAGCATTGTGCCATTTGTCATTTGACATCTTTGATATTTGCCATCTTGAAATTTGTCATTTTTGACATTTTTCATGGTGACACTTTTCATTTTTGACATTTAGCATTGTGACATTTGTCATTTGACATCTTTGACATTTGCCATCTTGAAATTTGTCATTTTTGACATTTTTCATGGTGACACTTTTCATTTTTGACATTTAGCATTGTGACATTTGTCATTTGACATCTTTGACATTTGCCATCTTGAAATTTGTCATTTTTGACATTTTTCATGGTGACACTTTTCATTTTTGACATTTAGCATTGTGACATTTGTCATTTGACATCTTTGACATTTGCCATCTTGAAATTTGTCATTTTTGACATTTGGCATTGTGACATTTGTCATTTGACATCTTTGACATTTGCCATCTTGAAATTTGTTATTTTTGACATTTTTCATGGTGACACTTTTCATTTTTGACATTTAGCATTGTGACATTTGTCAGTTTTGACATTTGCCATCTTGAAATTTGTCATTTTTGACATTTTTCATGGTGACACTTTTCATTTTTGACATTTAGCATTGTGACATTTGTCATTTGACATCTTTGACATTTGCCATCTTGAAATTTGTTATTTTTGACATTTTTCATGGTGACACTTTTCATTTTTGACATTTAGCATTTTGACATTTGACATCTTTGACATTTGCCATCTTGAAATTTGTCATTTTTGACCTTTTTCATGGTGACACTTTTCATTTTTGACATTTAGCATTGTGACATTTGTCATTTGACATCTTTGACATTTGCCATCTTGAAATTTGTTATTTTTGACATTTTTCATGGTGACACTTTTTATTTTTGACATTTAGCATTGTGACATTTGTCATTTGACATCTTTGACATTTGCCATCTTGAAATTTGTCATTTTTGACACTTTTCATTTTTGACATTTAGCATTGTGACATTTGTCATTTGACATCTTTCACATTTGCCATCTTGAAATTTGTTATTTTTGACATTTTTCATGGTGACACTTTTCATTTTTGACATTTAGCATTGTGACATTTGTCATTTGACATCTTTGACATTTGCCATCTTGAAATTTGTCATTTTTGACATTTTTCATGGTGACACTTTTCATTTTTGACATTTAGCATTGTGACATTTAGCATTGTGACATTTGTCATTTGACATCTTTGACATTTGCCATCTTGAAATTTGTCATTTTTGACATTTTTCATGGTGACACTTTTCATTTTTGACATTTAGCATTGTGACATTTGTCATTTGACATCTTTGACATTTGCCATCTTGAAATTTGTTATTTTTGACATTTTTCATGGTGACACTTTTCATTTTTGACATTTAGCATTGTGACATTTGTCATTTGACATCTTTGACATTTGCCATCTTGAAATTTGTCATTTTTGACATTTTTCATGGTGACACTTTTCATTTTTGACATTTAGCATTGTGACATTTGTCATTTAACATCTTTGACATTTGCCATCTTGAAATTTGTCATTTTTGACATTTAGCATTGTGACATTTGTCATTTGACATCTTTGATATTTGCCATCTTGAAATTTGTCATTTTTGACATTTTTCATGGTGACACTTTTCATTTTTGACATTTAGCATTGTGACATTTGTCATTTGACATCTTTGACATTTGCCATCTTAAAATTTGTCATTATTGACATTTTTCATGGGGACACTTTTCATTTTTGACATTTAGCATTGTGACATTTGTCATTTGACATCTTTGACATTTGCCATCTTGAAATTTGTCATTTTTAACATTTTTCACGGTGACACTTTTCATTTTTGACATTTAGCATTGTGACATTTGTCATTTGACATCTTAGACATTTGCCATCTTGAAATTTGTCATTTTTGACACTTTTCATTTTTGACATTTAGCATTGTGACATTTGTCATTTGACATCTTTGACATTTGCCATCTTGAAATTTGTCATTTTTGACATTTTTCATGGTGACACTTTTCATTTTTGACATTTAGCATTGTGACATTTGTCATTTGACATCTGAGACATTTGCCATCTTGAAATTTGTCATTTTTGACATTTAGCATTGTGACATTTGTCATTTGACATCTTTGACATTTGCCATCTTGAAACTTGTTATTTTTGACATTTTTCATGGTGACACTTTTCATTTCTGACATTTAGCATTGTGACATTTGTCAGGTTTGACATTTTCCATCTTGAAATTTGTCATTTTTGACATTTTTCATGGTGACACTTTTCATTTTTAACATTTAGCATTGTGACATTTGTCATTTGACATCTTTGACATTTGCCATCTTGAAATTTGTTATTTTTGACATTTTTCATGGTGACACTTTTCATTTTTGACATTTAGCATTGCGACATTTGTCATTTGACATCTTTGACATTTGCCATCTTGAAATTTGTCATTTTTGACATTTTTCATGGTGACACTTTTCATTTTTGACATTTAGCATTGTGACATTTGTCATTTGACATCTTTGACATTTGCCATCTTGAAATTTGTTATTTTTGACATTTTTCATGGTGACACTTTTCATTTTTGACATTTAGCATTGTGACATTTGTCATTTGACATCTTTGACATTTGCCATCTTGAAATTTGTTATTTTTGACATTTTTCACGATGACACTTTTCATTTTTGACATTTAGCATTGTGACATTTGTCATTTGACATCTTAGACATTTGCCATCTTGAAATTTGTCATTTTTGACACTTTTCATTTTTGACATTTAGCATTGTGACATTTGTCATTTGACATCTTTGACATTTGTCATCTTGAAATTTGTCATTTTTGACATTTTTCATGGTGACACTTTTCATTTTTGACATTTAGCATTGTGACATTTGTCATTTGACATCTTTGACATTTGCCATCTTGAAATTTGTCATGTTTGACATTTTTCATGGTGACACTTTTCATTTTTGACATTTAGCATTGTGACATTTGTCATTTGACATCTTTGACATTTGCCATCTTGAAATTTGTCATTTTTGACATTTTTCATGGTGACACTTTTCAATTTTGACATTTAGCATTGTGACATTTGTCATTTGACATCTTAGACATTTGCCATCTTGAAATTTGTCATTTTTGACACTTTTCATTTTTGACATTTAGCATTGTGACATTTGTCATTTGACATCTTTGACATTTGCCATCTTGGAATTTGTCATTTTTGACATTTTTTATGGTGACACTTTTCATTTTTGACATTTAGCATTGTGACATTTGTCATTTGACATCTTTGACATTTGCCATCTTGAAATTTGTCATTTTTGACATTTAGCATTGTGACATTTGTCATTTGACATCTTTGACATTTGCCATCTTGAAATTTGTTATTTTTGACATTTTTCACGGTGACACTTTTCATTTTTGACATTTAGCATTGTGACATTTGTCATTTGACATCTTAGACATTTGCCATCTTGAAATTTGTCATTTTTGACATTTTTCATGGTGACACTTTTCATTTTTGACATTTAGCATTGTGACATTTGTCAGTTTTGACATTTGCCATCTTGAAATTTGTCATTTTTGACATTTTTCATGGTGACACTTTTCATTTTTGACATTTAGCATTGTGACATTTGTCATTTGACATCTTTGACATTTGCCATCTTGAAATTTGCCATTTTTGACATTTTTCATGGTGACACTTTTCATTTTTGACATTTAGCATTGTGACATTTGTCATTTGACATCTTTGACATTTGCCATCTTGAAATTTGTCATTTTTGACATTTTTCATGGTGACACTTTTCATTTATGACATTTAGCATTGTGACATTTGTCATTTGACATCTTTGACATTTGCCATCTTGAAATTTGTCATTTTTGACATTTTTCATGGTGACACTTTTCATTTTTGACATTTAGCATTGTGACATTTGTCATTTGACATCTTAGACATTTGCCATCTTAAAATTTGTCATTTTTGACACTTTTCATTTTTGACATTTAGCATTGTGGCATTTGTCATTTAACATCTTTGACATTTGCCATCTTAAAATTTGTCATTTTTGACATTTTTCATGGTGACACTTTTCATTTTTGACATTTAGCATTGTGACATTTGTCATTTGCCATCTTGAAATTTGTCATTTTTGACACTTTTCATGGTGACACTTTTCATTTTTGACATTTAGCATTGTGACATTTGTCATTTGACATCTTTGACATTTGCCATTTTGAAATTTGTCATTTTTGACATTTAGCATTGTGACATTTGTCATTTGACATCTTTGACATTTGCCATCTTGAAATTTGTTATTTTTGACATTTTTCATGGTGACACTTTTCATTTTTGACATTTAGCATTGTGACATTTGTCAGTTTTGACATTTGCCATCTTGAAATTTGTCATTTTTGACATTTTTCATGGTGACACTTTTCATTTTTGACATTTAGCATTGTGACATTTGTCATTTGACATCTTTGACATTTGCCATCTTGAAATTTGTCATTTTTGACATTTTTCATGGTGACACTTTTCATTTTTGACATTCAGCATTGTGACATTTGTCATTTGACATCTTTGACATTTGCCATCTTGAAATTTGTCATTATTGACATTTTTCATGGGGACACTTTTCATTTTTGACATTTAGCATTGTGAAATTTGTCATTTGACATCTTTGACATTTGCCATCTTGAAATTTGTCATTTTTGACATTTTTCATGGTGACACTTTTCAATTTTGACATTTAGCATTGTGACATTTGTCATTTGACATCTTTGACATTTGCCATCTTGAAATTTGTCATTTTTGACATTTTTAACGGTGACACTTTTCATTTTTGACATTTAGCATTGTGACATTTGTCATTTGACATCTTAGACATTTGCCATCTTGAAATTTGTCATTTTTGACACTTTTCATTTTTGACATTTAGCATTGTGACATTTGTCATTTGACATCTTTAATATTTGCCATCTTTAAATTTGTCATTATTGACATTTTTCATGGTGACACTTTTCATTTTTGACATTTAGCATTGTGACATTTGTCATTTGACATCTTGGACATTTGCCATCTTGAAATTTGTCATTTTTGACATTTTTCATGGTGACACTTTTCATTTTTGACATTTAGCATTGTGACATTTGTCATTTGACATCTTAGACATTTGCCATCTTGAAATTTGTCATTTTTGACATTTAGCATTGTGACATTTGTCATTTGACATCTTTGACATTTGCCATCTTGAAATTTGTTATTTTTGACATTTTTCATGGTGACACTTATCATTTTTGACATTTAGCATTGTGACATTTGTCAGTTTTGACATTTGCGATCTTGAAATTTGTCATTTTTGACATTGTTCATGGTGACACTTTTCATTTTTGACATTTAGCATTGTGACATTTGTCATTTGACATCTTTGACATTTGCCATCTTGAAATTTGTCATTTTTGACATTTTTCATGGTGACACTTTTCATTTTTGACATTTAGCATTGTGACATTTGTCATTTGACATCTTTGACATTTGCCATCTTGAAATTTGTCATTTTTGACATTTAGCATTGTGACATTTGTCATTTGACATCTTTGACATCTGCCATCTTGAAATTTGTTATTTTTGACATTTTTCATGGTCACACTTTTCATTTTTGACATTTGTCAGTTTTGACATTTGCCATCTTGAAATTTGTCATTTTTGACATTTTTCATGGTGACACTTTTCATTTTTGACATTTAGCATTGTGACATTTGTCATTTGACATCTTAGACATTTGCCATCTTGAAATTTGTCATTTTTGACACTTTTCATATTTGACATTTAGCATTGTGACATTTGTCATTTGACATCTTGGACATTTGCTATCTTGAAATTTGTCATTTTTGACATTTTTCATGGTGACACTTATCATTTTTGACATTTAGCATTGTGACATTTGTCAGTTTTGACATTTGCCATCTTGAAATTTGTCATTTTTGACATTTTTCATGGTGACACTTTTCATTTTTGACATTTAGCATTGTGACATTTGTCATTTGACATCTTTGACATTTGCTATCTTGAAATTTGTCATTTTTGACATTGTTCATGGTGACACTTTTTATTTTTGACATTTAGCATTGTGACATTTGTCATTTGACATCTTTGACATTTGCCATCTTGAAATTTGTCATTTTTGACATTAAGCATTGTGACATTTGTCATTTGACATCTTTGACATTTGCCATCTTGAAATTTGTTATTTTTGACATTTTTCATGGTGAAACTTTTTATTTTTGACATTTAGCATTGTGACATTTGTCAGTTTTGACATTTGCCATCTTGAAATTTGTCATTTTTGACATTTTTCATGGTGACATTTGTCATTTGACATCTTTGACATTTGCCATCTTGCAATTTGTTATTTTTGACATTTTTCATGGTGACACTATTCATTTTTGACATTTAGCATTGTGACATTTGTCATTTGACATCTTTGACATTTGCCATCTTGAAATTTGTCATTTTTGACATTTTTCATGGTGACACTTTTCATTTTTGACATTTAGCATTGTGACATTTGTCATTTGACATCTTTGACATTTGCCATCTTGAAATTTGTCATTTTTGACATTTAGCATTGTGACATTTGTCATTTGACATCTTTGATATTTGCCATCTTAAAATTTGTCATTTTTGACATTTTTCATGGTGACACTTTTCATTTTTGACATTTAGCATTGTGACATTTGTCATTTGACATCTTTGACATTTGCCATCTTGAAATTTGTCATTTTTGACATTTTTCATGGTGACACTTTTCATTTTTGACATTTAGCATTGTGACATTTGTCGTATTCGACATCTTTGACATTTGCCATCTTGAAATTTGTCATTTTTGACATTTTTCATGGTGACACTTTTCATTTTTGACATTTAGCATTGTGACATTTGTCATTTGACATCTTTGACATTTACCATCTTGAAATTTGTCATTATTGACATTTTTCATGGGGACACTTTTCATTTTTGACATTTGGCATTGTGACATTTGTCATTTGACATCTTTGACATTTGCCATCTTGAAATTTGTCATTTTTGACATTTTTCATGGTGACACTTTTCATTTTTGACATTTAGCATTGTGACATTTGTCATTTGACATCTTTGACATTTGCCATCCTGAAATTTGTCATTTTTGACATTTTTCACGGTGACACTTTTCATTTTTGACATTTGTCATTTGACATCTTAGACATTTGCCATCTTGAAATTTGTCATTTTTGACACTTTTCATTTTTGACATTTAGCATTGTGACATTTGTCATTTGACATCTTTGACATTTGCCATCTTGAAATTTGTATTTTTGACATTTTTCATGGTGACACTTTTCATTTTTGACATTTAGCATTGTGACATTTGTCATTTGACATCTTGGACATTTGCCATCTTGAAATTTGTCATTTTTGACATTTAGCATTGTGCCATTTGTCATTTGACATCTTTGATATTTGCCATCTTGAAATTTGTCATTTTTGACATTTTTCATGGTGACACTTTTCATTTTTGACATTTAGCATTGTGACATTTGTCATTTGACATCTTTGACATTTGCCATCTTGAAATTTGTCATTTTTGACATTTTTCATGGTGACACTTTTCATTTTTGACATTTAGCATTGTGACATTTGTCATTTGACATCTTTGACATTTGCCATCTTGAAATTTGTCATTTTTGACATTTTTCATGGTGACACTTTTCATTTTTGACATTTAGCATTGTGACATTTGTCATTTGACATCTTTGACATTTGCCATCTTGAAATTTGTCATTTTTGACATTTGGCATTGTGACATTTGTCATTTGACATCTTTGACATTTGCCATCTTGAAATTTGTTATTTTTGACATTTTTCATGGTGACACTTTTCATTTTTGACATTTAGCATTGTGACATTTGTCAGTTTTGACATTTGCCATCTTGAAATTTGTCATTTTTGACATTTTTCATGGTAACACTTTTCATTTTTGACATTTAGCATTGTGACATTTGTCATTTGACATCTTTGACATTTGCCATCTTGAAATTTGTTATTTTTGACATTTTTCATGGTGACACTTTTCATTTTTGACATTTAGCATTTTGACATTTGACATCTTTGACATTTGCCATCTTGAAATTTGTCATTTTTGACCTTTTTCATGGTGACACTTTTCATTTTTGACATTTAGCATTGTGACATTTGTCATTTGACATCTTTGACATTTGCCATCTTGAAATTTGTTATTTTTGACATTTTTCATGGTGACACTTTTTATTTTTGACATTTAGCATTGTGACATTTGTCATTTGACATCTTTGACATTTGCCATCTTGAAATTTGTCATTTTTGACACTTTTCATTTTTGACATTTAGCATTGTGACATTTGTCATTTGACATCTTTCACATTTGCCATCTTGAAATTTGTTATTTTTGACATTTTTCATGGTGACACTTTTCATTTTTGACATTTAGCATTGTGACATTTGTCATTTGACATCTTTGACATTTGCCATCTTGAAATTTGTCATTTTTGACATTTTTCATGGTGACACTTTTCATTTTTGACATTTAGCATTGTGACATTTAGCATTGTGACATTTGTCATTTGACATCTTTGACATTTGCCATCTTGAAATTTGTCATTTTTGACATTTTTCATGGTGACACTTTTCATTTTTGACATTTAGCATTGTGACATTTGTCATTTGACATCTTTGACATTTGCCATCTTGAAATTTGTTATTTTTGACATTTTTCATGGTGACACTTTTCATTTTTGACATTTAGCATTGTGACATTTGTCATTTGACATCTTTGACATTTGCCATCTTGAAATTTGTCATTTTTGACATTTTTCATGGTGACACTTTTCATTTTTGACATTTAGCATTGTGACATTTGTCATTTAACATCTTTGACATTTGCCATCTTGAAATTTGTCATTTTTGACATTTAGCATTGTGACATTTGTCATTTGACATCTTTGATATTTGCCATCTTGAAATTTGTCATTTTTGACATTTTTCATGGTGACACTTTTCATTTTTGACATTTAGCATTGTGACATTTGTCATTTGACATCTTTGACATTTGCCATCTTAAAATTTGTCATTATTGACATTTTTCATGGGGACACTTTTCATTTTTGACATTTAGCATTGTGACATTTGTCATTTGACATCTTTGACATTTGCCATCTTGAAATTTGTCATTTTTAACATTTTTCACGGTGACACTTTTCATTTTTGACATTTAGCATTGTGACATTTGTCATTTGACATCTTAGACATTTGCCATCTTGAAATTTGTCATTTTTGACACTTTTCATTTTTGACATTTAGCATTGTGACATTTGTCATTTGACATCTTTGACATTTGCCATCTTGAAATTTGTCATTTTTGACATTTTTCATGGTGACACTTTTCATTTTTGACATTTAGCATTGTGACATTTGTCATTTGACATCTTGGACATTTGCCATCTTGAAATTTGTCATTTTTGACATTTTTTATGGTGACACTTATCATTTTTGACATTTAGCATTGTGACATTTGCCATCTTGAAATTTGTCATTTTTGACATTTTTCATGGTGACACTTTTCATTTTTGACATTTAGCATTGTGACATTTGTCATTTGACATCTTTGACATTTGCCATCTTGAAATTTGTCATTTTTGACATTTTTCATGGTGACACTTTTCATTTTTGACATTTAGCATTGTGACATTTGTCATTTGACATCTTTGACATTTGCCATCTTGAAATTTGTCATTTTTGACATTTTTCATGGTGACACTTTTCATTTTTGACATTTAGCATTGTGACATTTGTCATTTGACATCTTTGACATTTGCCATCTTGAAATTTGTCATTTTTGACATTTTTCATGGTGACACTTTTCATTTTTGACATTAAGCATTGTGACATTTGTCATTTGACATCTTTGACATTTGCCATCTTGAAATTTGTTATTTTTGACATTTTTCATGGTGACACTTTTCATTTTTGACATTGAGCATTGTGACATTTGTCATTTGACATCTTTGACATTTGCCATCTTGTAATTTGTCATTTTTGACATTTTTTATGGTGACACTTTTCATTTTTGACATTTAGCATTGTGACATTTGTCATTTGACATCTTTGACATTTGCCATCTTGAAATTTGTCATTTTTGACATTTAGCATTGTGACCTTTGTCATTTGACATCTTGGACATTTGCTATCTTGAAATTTGTCATTTTTGACATTTTTCATGGTGACACTTTTCATTTTTGACATTTAGCATTGTGACATTTGTCATTTGACATCTTTGACATTTGCCATCTTGAAATTTGTCATTTTTGACATTGTTCATGGTGACACTTTTCATTTTTGACATTTAGCATTGTGACATTTGTCATTTGACATCTTTGACATTTGCCATCTTGAAATTTGTCATTTTTGACATTTTTCATGGTGACACTTTTCATTTTTGACATTTAGCATTGTGACATTTGTCATTTGACATCTTTGACATTTGCCATCTTGAAATTTGTCATTTTTGACATTTAGCATTGTGACATTTGTCATTTGACATCTTTGACATCTGCCATCTTGAAATTTGTTATTTTTGACATTTTTCATGGTCACACTTTTCATTTTTGACATTTGTCAGTTTTGACATTTGCCATCTTGAAATTTGTCATTTTTGACATTTTTCATGGTGACACTTTTCATTTTTGACATTTAGCATTGTGACATTTGTCATTTGACATCTTAGACATTTGCCATCTTGAAATTTGTCATTTTTGACACTTTTCATATTTGACATTTAGCATTGTGACATTTGTCATTTGACATCTTGGACATTTGCTATCTTGAAATTTGTCATTTTTGACATTTTTCATGGTGACACTTATCATTTTTGACATTTAGCATTGTGACATTTGTCAGTTTTGACATTTGCCATCTTGAAATTTGTCATTTTTGACATTTTTCATGGTGACACTTTTCATTTTTGACATTTAGCATTGTGACATTTGTCATTTGACATCTTTGACATTTGCTATCTTGAAATTTGTCATTTTTGACATTGTTCATGGTGACACTTTTTATTTTTGACATTTAGCATTGTGACATTTGTCATTTGACATCTTTGACATTTGCCATCTTGAAATTTGTCATTTTTGACATTAAGCATTGTGACATTTGTCATTTGACATCTTTGACATTTGCCATCTTGAAATTTGTTATTTTTGACATTTTTCATGGTGAAACTTTTCATTTTTGACATTTAGCATTGTGACATTTGTCAGTTTTGACATTTGCCATCTTGAAATTTGTCATTTTTGACATTTTTCATGGTGACATTTGTCATTTGACATCTTTGACATTTGCCATCTTGCAATTTGTTATTTTTGACATTTTTCATGGTGACACTATTCATTTTTGACATTTAGCATTGTGACATTTTTCATTTGACATCTTTGACATTTGCCATCTTGAAATTTGTCATTTTTGACATTTTTCATGGTGACACTTTTCATTTTTGACATTTAGCATTGTGACATTTGTCATTTGACATCTTTGACATTTGCCATCTTGAAATTTGTCATTTTTGACATTTAGCATTGTGACATTTGTCATTTGACATCTTTGATATTTGCCATCTTAAAATTTGTCATTTTTGACATTTTTCATGGTGACACTTTTCATTTTTGACATTTAGCATTGTGACATTTGTCATTTGACATCTTTGACATTTGCCATCTTGAAATTTGTCATTTTTGACATTTTTCATGGTGACACTTTTCATTTTTGACATTTAGCATTGTGACATTTGTCGTATTCGACATCTTTGACATTTGCCATCTTGAAATTTGTCATTTTTGACATTTTTCATGGTGACACTTTTCATTTTTGACATTTAGCATTGTGACATTTGTCATTTGACATCTTTGACATTTGCCATCTTGAAATTTGTCATTATTGACATTTTTCATGGGGACACTTTTCATTTTTGACATTTGGCATTGTGACATTTGTCATTTGACATCTTTGACATTTGCCATCTTGAAATTTGTCATTTTTGACATTTTTCATGGTGACACTTTTCATTTTTGACATTTAGCATTGTGACATTTGTCATTTGACATCTTTGACATTTGCCATCCTGAAATTTGTCATTTTTGACATTTTTCACGGTGACACTTTTCATTTTTGACATTTGTCATTTGACATCTTAGACATTTGCCATCTTGAAATTTGTCATTTTTGACACTTTTCATTTTTGACATTTAGCATTGTGACATTTGTCATTTGACATCTTTGACATTTGCCATCTTGAAATTTGTATTTTTGACATTTGGCATTGTGACATTTGTCATTTGACATCTTTGACATTTGCCATCTTGAAATTTGTTATTTTTGACATTTTTCATGGTGACACTTTTCATTTTTGACATTTAGCATTGTGACATTTGTCAGTTTTGACATTTGCCATCTTGAAATTTGTCATTTTTGACATTTTTCATGGTGACACTTTTCATTTTTGACATTTAGCATTGTGACATTTGTCATTTGACATCTTTGACATTTGCCATCTTGAAATTTGTTATTTTTGACATTTTTCATGGTGACACTTTTCATTTTTGACATTTAGCATTTTGACATTTGACATCTTTGACATTTGCCATCTTGAAATTTGTCATTTTTGACCTTTTTCATGGTGACACTTTTCATTTTTGACATTTAGCATTGTGACATTTGTCATTTGACATCTTTGACATTTGCCATCTTGAAATTTGTTATTTTTGACATTTTTCATGGTGACACTTTTTATTTTTGACATTTAGCATTGTGACATTTGTCATTTGACATCTTTGACATTTGCCATCTTGAAATTTGTCATTTTTGACACTTTTCATTTTTGACATTTAGCATTGTGACATTTGTCATTTGACATCTTTCACATTTGCCATCTTGAAATTTGTTATTTTTGACATTTTTCATGGTGACACTTTTCATTTTTGACATTTAGCATTGTGACATTTGTCATTTGACATCTTTGACATTTGCCATCTTGAAATTTGTCATTTTTGACATTTTTCATGGTGACACTTTTCATTTTTGACATTTAGCATTGTGACATTTAGCATTGTGACATTTGTCATTTGACATCTTTGACAATTGCCATCTTGAAATTTGTCATTTTTGACATTTTTCATGGTGACACTTTTCATTTTTGACATTTAGCATTGTGACATTTGTCATTTGACATCTTTGACATTTGCCATCTTGAAATTTGTTATTTTTGACATTTTTCATGGTGACACTTTTCATTTTTGACATTTAGCATTGTGACATTTGTCATTTGACATCTTTGACATTTGCCATCTTGAAATTTGTCATTTTTGACATTTTTCATGGTGACACTTTTCATTTTTGACATTTAGCATTGTGACATTTGTCATTTAACATCTTTGACATTGGCCATCTTGAAATTTGTCATTTTTGACATTTAGCATTGTGACATTTGTCATTTGACAACTTTGATATTTGCCATCTTGAAATTTGTCATTTTTGACATTTTTCATGGTGACACTTTTCATTTTTGACATTTAGCATTGTGACATTTGTCATTTGACATCTTTGACATTTGCCATCTTAAAATTTGTCATTATTGACATTTTTCATGGGGACACTTTTCATTTTTGACATTTAGCATTGTGACATTTGTCATTTGACATCTTTGACATTTGCCATCTTGAAATTTGTCATTTTTAACATTTTTCACGGTGACACTTTTCATTTTTGACATTTAGCATTGTGACATTTGTCATTTGACATCTTAGACATTTGCCATCTTGAAATTTGTCATTTTTGACACTTTTCATTTTTGACATTTAGCAGTGTGACATTTGTCATTTGACATCTTTGACATTTGCCATCTTGAAATTTGTCATTTTTGACATTTTTCATGGTGACACTTTTCATTTTTGACATTTAGCATTGTGACATTTGTCATTTGACATCTTGGACATTTGCCATCTTGAAATTTGTCATTTTTGACATTTTTTATGGTGACACTTATCATTTTTGACATTTAGCATTGTGACATTTGTCAGTTTTGACATTTGCCATCTTGAAATTTGTCATTTTTGACATTTTTCATGGTGACACTTTTCATTTTTGACATTTAGCATTGTGACATTTGTCATTTGACATCTTTGACATTTGCCATCTTGAAATTTGTCATTTTTGACATTTTTCATGGCGACACTTTTCATTTTTGACATTTAGCATTGTGACATTTGTCATTTGACATCTTTGACATTTGCCATCTTGAAATTTGTCATTTTTGACATTTTTCATGGTGACACTTTTCATTTTTGACATTTAGCATTGTGACATTTGTCATTTGACATCTTTGACATTTGCCATCTTGAAATTTGTCATTTTTGACATTTTTCATGGTGACACTTTTCATTTTTGACATTAAGCATTGTGACATTTGTCATTTGACATCTTTGACATTTGCCATCTTGAAATTTGTTATTTTTGACATTTTTCATGGTGACACTTTTCATTTTTGACATTGAGCATTGTGACATTTGTCATTTGACATCTTTGACATTTGCCATCTTGTAATTTGTCATTTTTGACATTTTTTATGGTGACACTTTTCATTTTTGACATTTAGCATTGTGACATTTGTCATTTGACATCTTTGACATTTGCCATCTTGAAATTTGTCATTTTTGACATTTAGCATTGTGACATTTGTCATTTGACATCTTGGACATTTGCCATCTTGAAATTTGTCATTTTTGACATTTTTCATGGTGACACTTTTCATTTTTGACATTTAGCATTGTGACATTTGTCATTTGACATCTTTGACATTTGCCATCTTGAAATTTGTCATTTTTGACATTTTTCATGGTGACACTTTTCATTTTTGACATTTAGCATTGTGACATTTGTCATTTGACATTTTTGACATTTGCCATCTTGAAATTTGTTATTTTTGACATTTTTCATGTTGACACTTTTCATTTTTGACATTTAGCATTGTGACATTTGTCATTTGACATCTTTGACATTTGCCATCTTGAAATTTGTTATTTTTGACATTTTTCATGGTGACACTTTTCATTTTTGACATTTGGCATTGTGACATTTGGCAGTTTTGACATTTGCCATCTTGAAATTTGTCATTTTTGACATTTTTCATGGTGACACTTTTCATTTTTGACATTTAGCATTGTGACATTTGTCATTTGACATCTTTGACATTTCCCATCTTGAAATTTGTCATTTTTGACATTTAGCATTGTGACATTTGTCATTTGACATCTTTGACATTTGCCATCTTGAAATTTGTTATTTTTGACATTTTTCATGGTGACACTTTTCATTTTTGACATTTAGCATTGTGACATTTGTCAGTTTTGACATTTGCCATCTT
Source organism: Altica lythri (assembly GCA_964028335.1). Taxonomy (NCBI): domain Eukaryota; kingdom Metazoa; phylum Arthropoda; class Insecta; order Coleoptera; family Chrysomelidae; genus Altica; species Altica lythri. The sequence goes on along the minus strand of OZ034800.1, from coordinate 5,609,294 downwards.
GAAATTTGTCATTTTTGACATTTTTCATGGTGACACTTTTCATTTTTGACATTTAGCATTGTGACATTTGTCATTTGACATCTTAGACATTTGCCATCTTGAAATTTGTCATTTTTGACACTTTTCATTTTTGACATTTAGCATTGTGACATTTGTCATTTGACATCTTTGACATTTGCCATCTTGAAATTTGTTATTTTTGACATTTTTCATGGTGACACTTTTCATTTTTGACATTTAGCATTTTGACATTTGACATCTTTGACATTTGCCATCTTGAAATTTATCATTTTTGACCTTTTTCATGGTGACACTTTTCATTTTTGACATTTAGCATTGTGACATTTGTCATTTGACATCTTTGACATTTGCCATCTTGAAATTTGTTATTTTTGACATTTTTCATGGTGACACTTTTTATTTTTGACATTTAGCATTGTGACATTTGTCATTTGACATCTTTGACATTTGCCATCTTGAAATTTGTCATTTTTGACACTTTTCATTTTTGACATTTAGCATTGTGACATTTGTCATTTGACATCTTTCACATTTGCCATCTTGAAATTTGTTATTTTTGACATTTTTCATGGTGACACTTTTCATTTTTGACATTTAGCATTGTGACATTTGTCATTTGACATCTTTGACATTTGCCATCTTGAAATTTGTCATTTTTGACATTTTTCATGGTGACACTTTTCATTTTTGACATTTAGCATTGTGACATTTAGCATTGTGACATTTGTCATTTGACATCTTTGACATTTGCCATCTTGAAATTTGTCATTTTTGACATTTTTCATGGTGACACTTTTCATTTTTGACATTTAGCATTGTGACATTTGTCATTTGACATCTTTGACATTTGCCATCTTGAAATTTGTTATTTTTGACATTTTTCATGGTGACACTTTTCATTTTTGACATTTAGCATTGTGACATTTGTCATTTGACATCTTTGACATTTGCCATCTTGAAATTTGTCATTTTTGACATTTTTTATGGTGACACTTATCATTTTTGACATTTAGCATTGTGACATTTGTCAGTTTTGACATTTGCCATCTTGAAATTTGTCATTTTTGACATTTTTCATGGTGACACTTTTCATTTTTGACATTTAGCATTGTGACATTTGTCATTTGACATCTTTGACATTTGCCATCTTGAAATTTGTCATTTTTGACATTTTTCATGGCGACACTTTTCATTTTTGACATTTAGCATTGTGACATTTGTCATTTGACATCTTTGACATTTGCCATCTTGAAATTTGTCATTTTTGACATTTTTCATGGTGACACTTTTCATTTTTGACATTTAGCATTGTGACATTTGTCATTTGACATCTTTGACATTTGCCATCTTGAAATTTGTCATTTTTGACATTTTTCATGGTGACACTTTTCATTTTTGACATTAAGCATTGTGACATTTGTCATTTGACATCTTTGACATTTGCCATCTTGAAATTTGTTATTTTTGACATTTTTCATGGTGACACTTTTCATTTTTGACATTGAGCATTGTGACATTTGTCATTTGACATCTTTGACATTTGCCATCTTGTAATTTGTCATTTTTGACATTTTTTATGGTGACACTTTTCATTTTTGACATTTAGCATTGTGACATTTGTCATTTGACATCTTTGACATTTGCCATCTTGAAATTTGTCATTTTTGACATTTAGCATTGTGACATTTGTCATTTGACATCTTGGACATTTGCCATCTTGAAATTTGTCATTTTTGACATTTTTCATGGTGACACTTTTCATTTTTGACATTTAGCATTGTGACATTTGTCATTTGACATCTTTGACATTTGCCATCTTGAAATTTGTCATTTTTGACATTTTTCATGGTGACACTTTTCATTTTTGACATTTAGCATTGTGACATTTGTCATTTGACATTTTTGACATTTGCCATCTTGAAATTTGTTATTTTTGACATTTTTCATGTTGACACTTTTCATTTTTGACATTTAGCATTGTGACATTTGTCATTTGACATCTTTGACATTTGCCATCTTGAAATTTGTTATTTTTGACATTTTTCATGGTGACACTTTTCATTTTTGACATTTGGCATTGTGACATTTGGCAGTTTTGACATTTGCCATCTTGAAATTTGTCATTTTTGACATTTTTCATGGTGACACTTTTCATTTTTGACATTTAGCATTGTGACATTTGTCATTTGACATCTTTGACATTTCCCATCTTGAAATTTGTCATTTTTGACATTTAGCATTGTGACATTTGTCATTTGACATCTTTGACATTTGCCATCTTGAAATTTGTTATTTTTGACATTTTTCATGGTGACACTTTTCATTTTTGACATTTAGCATTGTGACATTTGTCAGTTTTGACATTTGCCATCTTGAAATTTGTCATTTTTGACATTTTTCATGGTGACACTTTTCATTTTTGACATTTAGCATTGTGACATTTGTCATTTGACATCTTAGACATTTGCCATCTTGAAATTTGTCATTTTTGACACTTTTCATTTTTGACATTTAGCATTGTGACATTTGTCATTTGACATCTTTGACATTTGCCATCTTGAAATTTGTTATTTTTGACATTTTTCATGGTGACACTTTTCATTTTTGACATTTAGCATTTTGACATTTGACATCTTTGACATTTGCCATCTTGAAATTTATCATTTTTGACCTTTTTCATGGTGACACTTTTCATTTTTGACATTTAGCATTGTGACATTTGTCATTTGACATCTTTGACATTTGCCATCTTGAAATTTGTTATTTTTGACATTTTTCATGGTGACACTTTTTATTTTTGACATTTAGCATTGTGACATTTGTCATTTGACATCTTTGACATTTGCCATCTTGAAATTTGTCATTTTTGACACTTTTCATTTTTGACATTTAGCATTGTGACATTTGTCATTTGACATCTTTCACATTTGCCATCTTGAAATTTGTTATTTTTGACATTTTTCATGGTGACACTTTTCATTTTTGACATTTAGCATTGTGACATTTGTCATTTGACATCTTTGACATTTGCCATCTTGAAATTTGTCATTTTTGACATTTTTCATGGTGACACTTTTCATTTTTGACATTTAGCATTGTGACATTTAGCATTGTGACATTTGTCATTTGACATCTTTGACATTTGCCATCTTGAAATTTGTCATTTTTGACATTTTTCATGGTGACACTTTTCATTTTTGACATTTAGCATTGTGACATTTGTCATTTGACATCTTTGACATTTGCCATCTTGAAATTTGTTATTTTTGACATTTTTCATGGTGACACTTTTCATTTTTGACATTTAGCATTGTGACATTTGTCATTTGACATCTTTGACATTTGCCATCTTGAAATTTGTCATTTTTGACATTTTTCATGGTGACACTTTTCATTTTTGACATTTAGCATTGTGACATTTGTCATTTAACATCTTTGACATTGGCCATCTTGAAATTTGTCATTTTTGACATTTAGCATTGTGACATTTGTCATTTGACATCTTTGATATTTGCCATCTTGAAATTTGTCATTTTTGACATTTTTCATGGTGACACTTTTCATTTTTGACATTTAGCATTGTGACATTTGTCATTTGACATCTTTGACATTTGCCATCTTAAAATTTGTCATTATTGACATTTTTCATGGGGACACTTTTCATTTTTGACATTTAGCATTGTGACATTTGTCATTTGACATCTTTGACATTTGCCATCTTGAAATTTGTCATTTTTAACATTTTTCACTTTGACACTTTTCATTTTTGACATTTAGCATTGTGACATTTGTCATTTGACATCTTAGACATTTGCCATCTTGAAATTTGTCATTTTTGACACTTTTCATTTTTGACATTTAGCATTGTGACATTTGTCATTTGACATCTTTGACATTTGCCATCTTGAAATTTGTCATTTTTGACATTTTTCATGGTGACACTTTTCATTTTTGACATTTAGCATTGTGACATTTGTCATTTGACATCTTGGACATTTGCCATCTTGAAATTTGTCATTTTTGACATTTTTTATGGTGACACTTATCATTTTTGACATTTAGCATTGTGACATTTGTCAGTTTTGACATTTGCCATCTTGAAATTTGTCATTTTTGACATTTTTCATGGTGACACTTTTCATTTTTGACATTTAGCATTGTGACATTTGTCATTTGACATCTTTGACATTTGCCATCTTGAAATTTGTCATTTTTGACATTTTTCATGGCGACACTTTTCATTTTTGACATTTAGCATTGTGACATTTGTCATTTGACATCTTTGACATTTGCCATCTTGAAATTTGTCATTTTTGACATTTTTCATGGTGACACTTTTCATTTTTGACATTTAGCATTGTGACATTTGTCATTTGACATCTTTGACATTTGCCATCTTGAAATTTGTCATTTTTGACATTTTTTATGGTGACACTTTTCATTTTTGACATTAAGCATTGTGACATTTGTCATTTGACATCTTTGACATTTGCCATCTTGAAATTTGTTATTTTTGACATTTTTCATGGTGACACTTTTCATTTTTGACATTGAGCATTGTGACATTTGTCATTTGACATCTTTGACATTTGCCATCTTGTAATTTGTCATTTTTGACATTTTTTATGGTGACACTTTTCATTTTTGACATTTAGCATTGTGACATTTGTCATTTGACATCTTTGACATTTGCCATCTTGAAATTTGTCATTTTTGACATTTAGCATTGTGACATTTGTCATTTGACATCTTGGACATTTGCCATCTTGAAATTTGTCATTTTTGACATTTTTCATGGTGACACTTTTCATTTTTGACATTTAGCATTGTGACATTTGTCATTTGACATCTTTGACATTTGCCATCTTGAAATTTGTCATTTTTGACATTTTTCATGGTGACACTTTTCATTTTTGACATTTAGCATTGTGACATTTGTCATTTGACATTTTTGACATTTGCCATCTTGAAATTTGTTATTTTTGACATTTTTCATGTTGACACTTTTCATTTTTGACATTTAGCATTGTGACATTTGTCATTTGACATCTTTGACATTTGCCATCTTGAAATTTGTTATTTTTGACATTTTTCATGGTGACACTTTTCATTTTTGACATTTGGCATTGTGACATTTGGCAGTTTTGACATTTGCCATCTTGAAATTTGTCATTTTTGACATTTTTCATGGTGACACTTTTCATTTTTGACATTTAGCATTGTGACATTTGTCATTTGACATCTTTGACATTTCCCATCTTGAAATTTGTCATTTTTGACATTTAGCATTGTGACATTTGTCATTTGACATCTTTGACATTTGCCATCTTGAAATTTGTTATTTTTGACATTTTTCATGGTGACACTTTTCATTTTTGACATTTAGCATTGTGACATTTGTCAGTTTTGACATTTGCCATCTTGAAATTTGTCATTTTTGACATTTTTCATGGTGACACTTTTCATTTTTGACATTTAGCATTGTGACATTTGTCATTTGACATCTTAGACATTTGCCATCTTGAAATTTGTCATTTTTGACACTTTTCATTTTTGACATTTAGCATTGTGACATTTGTCATTTGACATCTTTGACATTTGCCATCTTGAAATTTGTCATTTTTGACATTTAGCATTGTGACATTTGTCATTTGACATCTTTGACATTTGCCATCTTGAAATTTGTTATTTTTGACATTTTTCATGGTGACACTTTTCATTTTTGACATTTAGCATTGTGACATTTGTCAGTTTTGACATTTGCCATCTTGAAATTGGTCATTTTTGACATTTAGCATTGTGACACTTTTCATTTTTGACATTTAGCATTGTGACATTTGTCATTTGACATCTTTGACATTTGCCATCTTGAAATTTGTCATTTTTGACATTTTTCATGGTGACACTTTTCATTTTTGACATTTGTCATTGTGACATTTGTCATTTGACATATTTGACATTTGCCATCTAGAAATTTGTCATTTTTGACATTTAGCATTGTGATATTTGTCATTTGACATCTTTGACATTTGCCATCTTGAAATTTGTCATTTTTGACATTTTTCATGGTGACACTTTTCATTTTTGACATTTAGCATTGTGACATTTGTCATTTGACATCTTTGACATTTGCCATCTTGAAATTTGTTATTTTTGACATTTTTCATGGTGACACTTTTCATTTTTGACATTTAGCATTGTGACATTTGTCATTTGACATCTTTGACATTTGCCATCTTGAAATTTGTCATTTTTGACATTTTTCATGATGACACTTTTCATTTTTGACATTTAGCATTGTGACATTTGTCAATTGACATCTTTGACATTTGCCACCTTGAAATTTGTCATTTTTGACATTTCTCATGGTGACACTTTTCATTTTTGACATTTAGCATTGTGACATTTGTCAGTTTTGACATTTGCCATCTTGAAATTTGTCATTTTTGACATTTTTCATGGTGACACTTTTCATTTTTGACATTTAGCATTGTGACATTTGTCATTTGACATCTTTGACATTTGCCATCTTGAAATTTGTCATTTTTGACATTTTTCATGGTGACACTTTTCATTTTTGACATTTAGCATTGTGACATTTGTCATTTGACATCTTTGACATTTGCCATCTTAAAATTTGTCATTTTTGACATTTAGCATTGTGACATTTGTCATTTGACATCTTTGACATTTGCCATCTTGAAATTTGTTATTTTTGACATTTCTCATGGTGACACTTTTCATTTTTGACATTTAGCATTGTGACATTTGTCAGTTTTGACATTTGCCATCTTGAAATTTGTCATTTTTGACATTTAGCATTGTGACACTTTTCATTTTTGACATTTAGCATTGTGACATTTGTCATTTGACATCTTAGACATTTGCCATCTTGAAATTTGTCATTTTTGACACTTTTTATTTTTGACATTTAGCATTGATACATTTGTCATTTGACATCTTTGACATTTGCCATCTTGAAATTTGTCATTTTTGACATTTTTCATGGTGACACTTTTCATTTTTGACATTTAGCATTGTGACATTTGTCATTTGACATCTTTGACATTTGCCATCTTGAAATTTGTCATTTTTGACATTTTTCATGGTGACACTTTTCATTTTTGACATTTAGCATTGTGACATTTGTCATTTGACATCTTTGACATTTGCCATCTTGAAATTTGTCATTTTTGACATTTTTCATGGTGACACTTTTCATTTTTGACATTTAGCATTGTGACATTTGTCATTTGACATCTTTGACATTTGCCATCTTGAAATTTGTCATTTTTGACATTTAGCATTGTGACATTTGTCATTTGACATCTTTGACATTTGCCATCTTGAAATTTGTTATTTTTGACATTTTTCATGGTGACACTTTTCATTTTTGACATTTAGCATTGTGACATTTGTCAGTTTTGACATTTGCTATCTTGAAATTTGTCATTTTTGACATTTAGCATTGTGACACTTTTCATTTTTGACATTTAGCATTGTGACATTTGTCATTTGACATCTTAGACATTTGCCATCTTAAAATTTGTCATTTTTGACACTTTTCATTTTTGACATTTAGCATTGTGACATTTTTCATTTGACATCTTTGACATTTGCCATCTTGAAATTTGTCATTTTTGACATTTTTCATGGTGACACTTTTCATTTTTGACATTTAGCATTGTGACATTTGTCAGTTTTGACATTTGCCATCTTGAAATTTGTCATTTTTGACATTTTTCATGGTGACACTTTTCATTTTTGACATTTAGCATTGTGACATTTGTCATTTGACATCTTAGACATTTGCCATCTTGAAATTTGTCATTTTTGACACTTTTCATTTTTGACATTTAGCATTGTGACATTTGTCATTTGACATCTTTGACATTTGCCATCTTGAAATTTGTCATTTTTGACATTTTTTATGGTGACACTTTTCATTTTTGACATTTAGCATTGTGACATTTGTCATTTGACATCTTTGACATTTGCCATCTTGAAATTTGTCATTTTTGACATTTTTCATGGTGACACTTTTCATTTTTGACATTTAGCATTGTGACATTTGTCATTTGACATCTTTGACATTTGCCATCTTGAAATTTGTCATTTTTGACATTTTTCATGGTGACACTTTTCATTTTTGACATTTAGCATTGTGACATTTGTCATTTGACATCTTTGACATTTGCCATCTTGAAATTTTTCATTTTTGACATTTAGCATTGTGACATTTGTCATTCGACATCTTTGACATTTGCCATCTTGAAATTTGTTATTTTTGACATTTTTCATGGTGACACTTTTCATTTTTGACATTTAGCATTGTGACATTTGTCAGTTTTGACATTTGCTATCTTGAAATTTGTCATTTTTGACATTTAGCATTGTGACACTTTTCATTTTTGACATTTAGCATTGTGACATTTGTCATTTGACATCTTAGACACTTGCCATCTTGAAATTTGTCATTTTTGACACTTTTTATTTTTGACATTTAGCATTGTTACATTTGTCATTTGACATCTTTGACATTTGCCATCTTGAAATTTGTCATTTTTGACATTTTTCATGGTGACACTTTTCATTTTTGACATTTAGCATTGTGACATTTGTCATTTGACATCTTTGACATTTGCCATCTTGAAATTTGTCATTTTTGACATTTTTCATGGTGACACTTTTCATTTTTGACATTTAGCATTGTGACATTTGTCATTTGACATCTTTGACATTTGCCATCTTGAAATTTGTCATTTTTGACATTCAGCATTGTGACATTTGTCATTTGACATCTTTGACATTTGCCATCTTGAAATTTGTTATTTTTGACATTTTTCATGGTGACACTTTTCATTTTTGACATTTAGCATTGTGATATTTGTCAGTTTTGACATTTGCTATCTTGAAATTTGTCATTTTTGACATTTAGCATTGTGACACTTTTCATTTTTGACATTTAGCATTGTGACATTTGTCATTTGACATCTTAGACATTTGCCATCTTAAAATTTGTCATTTTTGACACTTTTCATTTTTGACATTTAGCATTGTGACATTTTTCATTTGACATCTTTGACATTTGCCATCTTGAAATTTGTCATTTTTGACATTTTTCATGGTGACACTTTTCATTTTTGACATTTAGCATTGTGACATTTGTCAGTTTTGACATTTGCCATCTTGAAATTTGTCATTTTTGACATTTTTCATGGTGACACTTTTCATTTTTGACATTTAGCATTGTGACATTTGTCATTTGACATCTTAGACATTTGCCATCTTGAAATTTGTCATTTTTGACACTTTTCATTTTTGACATTTAGCATTGTGACATTTGTCATTTGACATCTTTGACATTTGCCATCTTGAAATTTGTCATTTTTGACATTTTTTATGGTGACACTTTTCATTTTTGACATTTAGCATTGTGACATTTGTCATTTGACATCTTTGACATTTGCCATCTTGAAATTTGTCATTTTTGACATTTTTCATGGTGACACTTTTCATTTTTGACATTTAGCATTGTGACATTTGTCATTTGACATCTTTGACATTTGTCATCTTGAAATTTGTCATTTTTGACATTTTTCATGGTGACACTTTTCATTTTTGACATTTAGCATTGTGACATTTGTCATTTGACATCTTTGACATTTGCCATCTTGAAATTTTTCATTTTTGACATTTAGCATTGTGACATTTGTCATTCGACATCTTTGACATTTGCCATCTTGAAATTTGTTATTTTTGACATTTTTCATGGTGACACTTTTCATTTTTGACATTTAGCATTGTGACATTTGTCAGTTTTGACATTTGCTATCTTGAAATTTGTCATTTTTGACATTTAGCATTGTGACACTTTTCATTTTTGACATTTAGCATTGTGACATTTGTCATTTGACATCTTAGACACTTGCCATCTTGAAATTTGTCATTTTTGACACTTTTCATTTTTGACATTTAGCATTGTGACATTTGTCATTTGACATCTTTGACATTTGCCATCTTGAAATTTATCATTTTTGACATTTTTCATGGTGACACTTTTCATTTTTGACATTTAGCATTGTGACATTTGTCATTTGACATCTTTGACATTTGCCATCTTGAAATTTGTTATCTTTGACATTTTTCACGGTGACACTTTTTATTTTTGACATTTAGCATTGTGACATTTGTCATTTGACATCTTAGAAATTTGCCATCTTGAAATTTGTCATTTTTGACACTTTTCATTTTTGACATTTAGCATTGTGACATTTGTCATTTGACATCTTTGACATTTGCCATCTTGAAATTTGTCATTTTTGACATTTTTCATGGTGACACTTTTCATTTTTGACATTTAGCATTGTGACATTTGTCATTTGACATCTTTGACATTTGCCATCTTGAAATTTGTCATTTTTGACATTTTTCATGGTGACACTTTTCATTTTTGACATTTAGCATTGTGACATTTGTCATTTGACATCTTTGACATTTGCCATCTTGAAATTTGTCATTTTTGACATTTTTCATGGTGACACTTTTCATTTTTGACATTTAGCATTGTGACATTTGTCATTTGACATCTTAGACATTTGCCATCTTGAAATTTGTCATTTTTGACACTTTTCATTTTTGACATTTAGCATTGTGACATTTGTCATTTGACATCTTTGATATTTGCCATCTTGGAATTTGTCATTTTTGGCATTTTTTATGGTGACACTTTTCATTTTTGACATTTAGCATTGTGACATTTGTCATTTGACATCTTTGACATTTGCCACCTTGAAATTTGTCATTTTTGACATTTCTCATGGTGACACTTTTCATTTTTGACATTTAGCATTGTGACATTTGTCAGTTTTGACATTTGCCATCTTGAAATTTGTCATTTTTGACATTTTTCATGGTGACACTTTTCATTTTTGACATTTAGCATTGTGACATTTGTCATTTGACATCTTTGACATTTGCCATCTTGAAATTTGTCATTTTTGACATTTTTCATGGTGACACTTTTCATTTTTGACATTTAGCATTGTGACATTTGTCATTTGACATCTTTGACATTTGCCATCTTAAAATTTGTCATTTTTGACATTTAGCATTGTGACATTTGTCATTTGACATCTTTGACATTTGCCATCTTGAAATTTGTTATTTTTGACATTTTTCATGGTGACACTTTTCATTTTTGACATTTAGCATTGTGACATTTGTCAGTTTTGACATTTGCCATCTTGAAATTTGTCATTTTTGACATTTAGCATTGTGACATTTGTCATTTGACATCTTAGACATTTGCCATCTTGAAATTTGTCATTTTTGACACTTTTCATTTTTGACATTTAGCATTGTGACATTTGTCATTTGACATCTTTGACATTTGCCATCTTGAAATTTGTCATTTTTGACATTTTTCATGGTGACACTTTTCATTTTTGACATTTAGCATTGTGACATTTGTCATTTGACATCTTTGACATTTGCCATCTTGAAATTTGTCATTTTTGACATTTTTCATGGTGACACTTTTCATTTTTGACATTTAGCATTGTGACATTTGTCATTTGACATCTTTGACATTTGCCATCTTGAAATTTGTCATTTTTGACATTTTTCATGGTGACACTTTTCATTTTTGACATTTAGCATTGTGACATTTGTCATTTGACGTCTTTGACATTTGCCATCTTGAAATTTGTCATTTTTGACATTTAGCATTGTGACATTTGTCATTTGACATCTTTGACATTTGCCATCTTGAAATTTGTTATTTTTGACATTTTTCATGGTGACACTTTTCATTTTTGACATTTAGCATTGTGACATTTGTCAGTTTTGACATTTGCTATCTTGAAATTTGTCATTTTTGACATTTAGCATTGTGACACTTTTCATTTTTGACATTTAGCATTGTGACATTTGTCATTTGACATCTTAGACATTTGCCATCTTAAAATTTGTCATTTTTGACACTTTTCATTTTTGACATTTAGCATTGTGACATTTTTCATTTGACATCTTTGACATTTGCCATCTTGAAATTTGTCATTTTTGACATTTTTCATGGTGACACTTTTCATTTTTGACATTTAGCATTGTGACATTTGTCAGTTTTGACATTTGCCATCTTGAAATTTGTCATTTTTGACATTTTTCATGGTGACACTTTTCATTTTTGACATTTAGCATTGTGACATTTGTCATTTGACATCTTAGACATTTGCCATCTTGAAATTTGTCATTTTTGACATTTTCCATTTTTGACATTTAGCATTGTGACATTTGTCATTTGACATCTTTGACATTTGCCATCTTGAAATTTGTCATTTTTGACATTTTTCATGGTGACACTTTTCATTTTTGACATTTAGCATTGTGACATTTGTCATTTGACATCTTTGACATTTGCCATCTTGAAATTTGTCATTTTTGACATTTTTCATGGTGACACTTTTCATTTTTGACATTTAGCATTGTGACATTTAACATTTGACATCTTTGACATTTGCCATCTTGAAATTTGTCATTTTTGACATTTTTCATGGTGACACTTTTCATTTTTGACATTTAGCATTGTGACATTTGTCATTTGACATCTTTGACATTTGCCATCTTAAAATTTTTCATTTTTGACATTTAGCATTGTGACATTTGTCATTCGACATCTTTGACATTTGCCATCTTGAAATTTGTTATTTTTGACATTTTTCATGGTGACACTTTTCATTTTTGACATTTAGCATTGTGACATTTGTCAGTTTTGACATTTGCTATCTTGAAATTTGTCATTTTTGACATTTAGCATTGTGACACTTTTCATTTTTGACATTTAGCATTGTGACATTTGTCATTTGACATCTTAGACACTTGCCATCTTGAAATTTGTCATTTTTGACACTTTTCATTTTTGACATTTAGCATTGTGACATTTGTCATTTGACATCTTTGACATTTGCCATCTTGAAATTTATCATTTTTGACATTTTTCATGGTGACACTTTTCATTTTTGACATTTAGCATTGTGACATTTGTCATTTGACATCTTTGACATTTGCCATCTTGAAATTTGTTATCTTTGACATTTTTCACGGTAACACTTTTTATTTTTGACATTTAGCATTGTGACATTTGTCATTTGACATCTTAGACATTTGCCATCTTGAAATTTGTCATTTTTGACACTTTTCATTTTTGACATTTAGCATTGTGACATTTGTCATTTGACATCTTTGACATTTGCCATCTTGAAATTTGTCATTTTTGACATTTTTCATGGTGACACTTTTCATTTTTGACATTTAGCATTGTGACATTTGTCATTTGACATCTTTGACATTTGCCATCTTGAAATTTGTCATTTTTGACATTTTTCATGGTGACACTTTTCATTTTTGACATTTAGCATTGTGACATTTGTCATTTGACATCTTTGACATTTGCCATCTTGAAATTTGTCATTTTTGACATTTTTCATGGTGACACTTTTCAATTTTGACATTTAGCATTGTGACATTTGTCATTTGACATCTTAGACATTTGCCATCTTGAAATTTGTCATTTTTGACACTTTTCATTTTTGACATTTAGCATTGTGACATTTGTCATTTGACATCTTTGATATTTGCCATCTTGGAATTTGTCATTTTTGGCATTTTTTATGGTGACACTTTTCATTTTTGACATTTAGCATTGTGACATTTGTCATTTGACATCTTTGACATTTGCCATCTTAAAATTTGTCATTTTTGACATTTAGCATTGTGACATTTGTCATTTGACATCTTTGATATTTGCCATTTTGAAATTTGTCATTTTTGACATTTTTCATGGTGACACTTTTCATTTTTGACATTTAGCATTGTGACATTTGTCATTTGACATCTTTGACATTTGCCATCTTGAAATTTGTCATTTTTGACATTTTTCATGGTGACACTTTTCATTTTTGACATTTAGCATTGTGACATTTGTCATTTGACATCTTTGACATTTGCCATCTTAAAATTTGTCATTTTTGACATTTTTCATGGTGACACTTTTCATTTGTGACATTTAGCATTGTGACATTTGTCATTTGACATCTTTGACATTTGCCATCTTGAAATTTGTTATTTTTGACATTTTTCATGGTGACACTTTTCATTTTTGACATTTAGCATTGTGACATTTGTCAGTTTTGACATTTGCCATCTTGAAATTTGTCATTTTTGACATTTTTCATGGTGACACTTTTCATTTTTGACATTTAGCATTGTGACATTTGTCATTTGACATCTTTGACATTTGCCATCTTGAAATTTGTTATTTTTGACATTTTTCATGGTAACACTTTTCATTTTTGACATTTAGCATTGTGACATTTGTCAGTTTTGACATTTGCCAACTTGAAATTTGTCATTTTTGACATTTTTCATGGTGACACTCTTAATTTTTGACATTTAGCATTGTGACATTTGTCATTTGACATCTTTGACATTTGCTATCTTGAAATTTGTTATTTTTGACATTTTTCATGGTGACACTTTTCATTTTTGACATTTAGTATTGTGACATTTGTCATTTGACATCTTTGACATTTGCCATCTTGAAATTTGTCATTTTTGACATTTTTCATGGTGACACTTTTCATTTTTGACATTTAGCATTGTGACATTTGTCATTTGACATCTTTGACATTTGCCATCTTAAAATTTGTTATTTTTGATATTTTTCATGGTGACACTTTTCATTTTTGACATTTAGCATTGTGACATTTGTCATTTGACATCTTTGACATTTGCCATCTTGAAATTTGTCATTTTTGACACTTTTCATTTTTGAAATTTAGCATTGTGACATTTGTCATTTGACATCTTTGACATTTGCCATCTTGAAATTTGTTATTTTTGACATTTTTCATAGTGACACTTTTCATTTTTGACATTTAGCATTGTGACATTTGTCATTTGACATCTTTGACATTTGCCATCTTGAAATTTGTCATTTTTGACATTTTTCATGGTGACACTTTTCATTTTTGACATTTAGCATTGTGACATTTGTCATTTGACATCTTTGACATTTGCCATCTTGAAATTTGTCATTTTTGACATTTTTCATGGTGACACTTTTCATTTTTGACATTTAGCATTGTGACATTTGTCATTTGACATCTTTGACATTTGCCATCTTGAAATTTGTCATTTTTGACATTAAGCATTGCGACATTTGTCATTTGACATCTTTGATATTTGCCATCTTGAAATTTGTCATTTTTGACATTTTTCATGGTGACACTTTTCATTTTTGACATTTAGCATTGTGACATTTGTCATTTGACATCTTTGACATTTGCCATCTTGAAATTTGTCATTTTTGACATTTTTCATGGTGACACTTTTTATTTTTGACATTTAGCATTGTGACATTTGTCATATTCGACATCTTTGACATTTGCCATCTTGAAATTTGTCATTTTTGACATTTTTCATGGTGACACTTTTCATTTTTGACATTTAGCATTGTAACATTTGTCATTTGACATCTTTGACATTTGCCATCTTGAAATTTGTCATTATTGACATTTTTCATGGGGACACTTTTCATTTTTGACATTTGGCATTGTGACATTTGTCATTTGACATCTTTGACATTTGCCATCTTGAAATTTGTCATTTTTGACATTTTTCATGGTGACACTTTTCATTTTTGACATTTAGCATTGTGACATTTGTCATTTGACATCTTTGACATTTGCCATCCTGAAATTTGTCATTTTTGACATTTTTCACGGTGACACTTTTCATTTTTGACATTTGCCATTTGACATCTTAGACACTTGCCATCTTGAAATTTGTCATTTTTGACACTTTTCATTTTTGACATTTAGCATTGTGACATTTGTCATTTGACATCTTTGACATTTGCCATCTTGAAATTTATCATTTTTGACATTTTTCATGGTGACACTTTTCATTTTTGACATTTAGCATTGTGACATTTGTCATTTGACATCTTTGACATTTGCCATCTTGAAATTTGTTATCTTTGACATTTTTCACGGTGACACTTTTTATTTTTGACATTTAGCATTGTGACATTTGTCATTTGACATCTTAGACATTTGCCATCTTGAAATTTGTCATTTTTGACACTTTTCATTTTTGACATTTAGCATTGTGACATTTGTCATTTGACATCTTTGACATTTGCCATCTTGAAATTTGTCATTTTTGACATTTTTCATGGTGACACTTTTCATTTTTGACATTTAGCATTGTGACATTTGTCATTTGACATCTTTGACATTTGCATCTTGAAATTTGTCATTTTTGACATTTTTCATGGTGACACTTTTCATTTTTGACATTTAGCATTGTGACATTTGTCATTTGACATCTTTGACATTTGCCATCTTGAAATTTGTCATTTTTGACATTTTTCATGGTGACACTTTTCAATTTTGACATTTAGCATTGTGACATTTGTCATTTGACATCTTAGACATTTGCCATCTTGAAATTTGTCATTTTTGACACTTTTCATTTTTGACATTTAGCATTGTGACATTTGTCATTTGACATCTTTGATATTTGCCATCTTGGAATTTGTCATTTTTGGCATTTTTTATGGTGACACTTTTCATTTTTG
Source organism: Altica lythri (assembly GCA_964028335.1). Classification (NCBI taxonomy): domain Eukaryota; kingdom Metazoa; phylum Arthropoda; class Insecta; order Coleoptera; family Chrysomelidae; genus Altica; species Altica lythri. The sequence continues at coordinate 5,592,631 of OZ034800.1, read as the reverse complement.
ACATTTAGCATTGTGACATTTGTCATTTGACATCTTTGACATTTGCCATCTTGAAATTTGTCATTTTTGACATTTAGCATTGTGACATTTGTCATTTGACATCTTTGATATTTGCCATTTTGAAATTTGTCATTTTTGACATTTTTCATGGTGACACTTTTCATTTTTGACATTTAGCATTGTGACATTTGTCATTTGACATCTTTGACATTTGCCATCTTGAAATTTGTTATTTTTGACATTTTTCATGGTGACACTTTTCATTTTTGACATTTAGCATTGTGACATTTGTCATTTGACATCTTTGACATTTGCCATCTTAAAATTTGTCATTTTTGACATTTTTCATGGTGACACTTTTCATTTTTGACATTTAGCATTGTGACATTTGTCATTTGACATCTTTGACATTTGCCATCTTGAAATTTGTCATTTTTGACATTTTTCATGGTGACACTTTTCATTTTTGACATTTAGCATTGTGACATTTGTCATTTGACATCTTTGACATTTGCCATCTTGAAATTTGTCATTTTTGACATTAAGCATTGCGACATTTGTCATTTGACATCTTTGATATTTGCCATCTTGAAATTTGTCATTTTTGACATTTTTCATGGTGACACTTTTCATTTTTGACATTTAGCATTGTGACATTTGTCATTTGACATCTTTGACATTTGCCATCTTGAAATTTGTCATTTTTGACATTTTTCATGGTGACACTTTTCATTTTTGACATTTAGCATTGTGACATTTGTCATATTCGACATCTTTGACATTTGCCATCTTGAAATTTGTCATTTTTGACATTTTTCATGGTGACACTTTTCATTTTTGACATTTAGCATTGTAACATTTGTCATTTGACATCTTTGACATTTGCCATCTTGAAATTTGTCATTATTGACATTTTTCATGGGGACACTTTTCATTTTTGACATTTGGCATTGTGACATTTGTCATTTGACATCTTTGACATTTGCCATCTTGAAATTTGTCATTTTTGACATTTTTCATGGTGACACTTTTCATTTTTGACATTTAGCATTGTGACATTTGTCATTTGACATCTTTGACATTTGCCATCCTGAAATTTGTCATTTTTGACATTTTTCACGGTGACACTTTTCATTTTTGACATTTGCCATTTGACATCTTAGACACTTGCCATCTTGAAATTTGTCATTTTTGACACTTTTCATTTTTGACATTTAGCATTGTGACATTTGTCATTTGACATCTTTGACATTTGCCATCTTGAAATTTATCATTTTTGACATTTTTCATGGTGACACTTTTCATTTTTGACATTTAGCATTGTGACATTTGTCATTTGACATCTTTGACATTTGCCATCTTGAAATTTGTTATCTTTGACATTTTTCACGGTGACACTTTTTATTTTTGACATTTAGCATTGTGACATTTGTCATTTGACATCTTAGACATTTGCCATCTTGAAATTTGTCATTTTTGACACTTTTCATTTTTGACATTTAGCATTGTGACATTTGTCATTTGACATCTTTGACATTTGCCATCTTGAAATTTGTCATTTTTGACATTTTTCATGGTGACACTTTTCATTTTTGACATTTAGCATTGTGACATTTGTCATTTGACATCTTTGACATTTGCCATCTTGAAATTTGTCATTTTTGACATTTTTCATGGTGACACTTTTCATTTTTGACATTTAGCATTGTGACATTTGTCATTTGACATCTTTGACATTTGCCATCTTGAAATTTGTCATTTTTGACATTTTTCATGGTGACACTTTTCAATTTTGACATTTAGCATTGTGACATTTGTCATTTGACATCTTAGACATTTGCCATCTTGAAATTTGTCATTTTTGACACTTTTCATTTTTGACATTTAGCATTGTGACATTTGTCATTTGACATCTTTGATATTTGCCATCTTGGAATTTGTCATTTTTGGCATTTTTTATGGTGACACTTTTCATTTTTGACATTTAGCATTGTGACATTTGTCATTTGACATCTTTGACATTTGCCATCTTGAAATTTGTCATTTTTGACATTTAGCATTGTGACATTTGTCATTTGACATCTTTGATATTTGCCATTTTGAAATTTGTCATTTTTGACATTTTTCATGGTGACACTTTTCATTTTTGACATTTAGCATTGTGACATTTGTCATTTGACATCTTTGACATTTGCCATCTTGAAATTTGTCATTTTTGACATTTTTCATGGTGACACTTTTCATTTTTGACATTTAGCATTGTGACATTTGTCATTTGACATCTTTGACATTTGCCATCTTAAAATTTGTCATTTTTGACATTTTTCATGGTGACACTTTTCATTTGTGACATTTAGCATTGTGACATTTGTCATTTGACATCTTTGACATTTGCCATCTTGAAATTTGTTATTTTTGACACTTTTCATTTTTGAAATTTAGCATTGTGACATTTGTCATTTGACATCTTTGACATTTGCCATCTTGAAATTTGTTATTTTTGACATTTTTCATAGTGACACTTTTCATTTTTGACATTTAGCATTGTGACATTTGTCATTTGACATCTTTGACATTTGCCATCTTGAAATTTGTCATTTTTGACATTTTTCATGGTGACACTTTTCATTTTTGACATTTAGCATTGTGACATTTGTCATTTGACATCTTTGACATTTGCCATCTTGAAATTTGTCATTTTTGACATTTTTCATGGTGACACTTTTCATTTTTGACATTTAGCATTGTGACATTTGTCATTTGACATCTTTGACATTTGCCATCTTGAAATTTGTCATTTTTGACATTTAGCATTGCGACATTTGTCATTTGACATCTTTGATATTTGCCATCTTGAAATTTGTCATTTTTGACATTTTTCATGGTGACACTTTTCATTTTTGACATTTAGCATTGTGACATTTGTCATTTGACATCTTTGACATTTGCCATCTTGAAATTTGTCATTTTTGACATTTTTCATGGTGACACTTTTCATTTTTGACATTTAGCATTGTGACATTTGTCATATTCGACATCTTTGACATTTGCCATCTTGAAATTTGTCATTTTTGACATTTTTCATGGTGACACTTTTCATTTTTGACATTTAGCATTGTAACATTTGTCATTTGACATCTTTGACATTTGCCATCTTGAAATTTGTCATTATTGACATTTTTCATGGGGACACTTTTCATTTTTGACATTTGGCATTGTGACATTTGTCATTTGACATCTTTGACATTTGCCATCTTGAAATTTGTCATTTTTGACATTTTTCATGGTGACACTTTTCATTTTTGACATTTAGCATTGTGACATTTGTCATTTGACATCTTTGACATTTGCCATCCTGAAATTTGTCATTTTTGACATTTTTCACGGTGACACTTTTCATTTTTGACATTTGTCATTTGACATCTTAGACATTTGCCATCTTGAAATTTGTCATTTTTGACACTTTTCATTTTTGACATTTAGCATTGTGACATTTGTCATTTGACATCTTTGACATTTGCCATCTTGAAATTTGTCATTTTTGACATTTTTCATGGTGACACTTTTCATTTTTGACATTTAGCATTGTGACATTTGTCATTTGACATCTTGGACATTTGCCATCTTGAAATTTGTCATTTTTGACATTTAGCATTGTGACATTGTTCATTTGACATCTTTGATATTTGCCATCTTGAAATTTGTCATTTTTGACATTTTTCATGGTGACACTTTTCATTTTTGACATTTAGCATTGTGACATTTGTCATTTGACATCTTTGACATTTGCCATCTTGAAATTTGTCATTTTTGACATTTTTCATGGTGACACTTTTCATTTTTGACATTTAGCATTGTGACATTTGTCATTTGACATCTTTGACATTTGCCACCTTGAAATTTGTCATTTTTGACATTTTTCATAGTGACACTTTTCATTTTTGACATTTAGCATTGTGACATTTGTCATTTGATATCTTTGACATTTGCCATCTTGAAATTTGTCATTTTTGACATTTGGCATTGTGACATTTGTCATTTGACATCTTTGACATTTGCCATCTTGAAATTTGTTATTTTTGACATTTTTCATGGTGACACTTTTCATTTTTGACATTTAGCATTATGACATTTGTCAGTTTTGACATTTGCCATCTTGAAATTTGTCATTTTTGACATTTTTCATGGTGACACTTTTCATTTTTGACATTTAGCATTGTGACATTTGTCATTTGACATCTTTGACATTTGCCATCTTGAAATTTGTCATTTTTGACATTTTTCATGGTGACACTTTTCATTTTTGACATTTAGCATTGTGACATTTGTCATTTGACATCTTTGACATTTGCCATCTTGAAATTTGTCATTATTGACATTTTTCATGGGGACACTTTTCATTTTTGACATTTGGCATTGTGACATTTGTCATTTGACATCTTTGACATTTGCCATCTTGAAATTTGTCATTTTTGACATTTTTCATGGTGACACTTTTCATTTTTGACATTTAGCATTGTGACATTTGTCATTTGACATCTTTGACATTTGCCATCCTGAAATTTGTCATTTTTGACATTTTTCACGGTGACACTTTTCATTTTTGACATTTGTCATTTGACATCTTAGACATTTGCCATCTTGAAATTTGTCATTTTTGACACTTTTCATTTTTGACATTTAGCATTGTGACATTTGTCATTTGACATCTTTGACATTTGCCATCTTGAAATTTGTCATTTTTGACATTTTTCATGGTGACACTTTTCATTTTTGACATTTAGCATTGTGACATTTGTCATTTGACATCTTGGACATTTGCCATCTTGAAATTTGTCATTTTTGACATTTAGCATTGTGACATTGTTCATTTGACATCTTTGATATTTGACATCTTGAAATTTGTCATTTTTGACATTTTTCATGGTGACACTTTTCATTTTTGACATTTAGCATTGTGACATTTGTCATTTGACATCTTTGACATTTGCCATCTTGAAATTTGTCATTTTTGACATTTTTCATGGTGACACTTTTCATTTTTGACATTTAGCATTGTGACATTTGTCATTTGACATCTTTGACATTTGCCACCTTGAAATTTGTCATTTTTGACATTTTTCATAGTGACACTTTTCATTTTTGACATTTAGCATTGTGACATTTGTCATTTGATATCTTTGACATTTGCCATCTTGAAATTTGTCATTTTTGACATTTGGCATTGTGACATTTGTCATTTGACATCTTTGACATTTGCCATCTTGAAATTTGTTATTTTTGACATTTTTCATGGTGACACTTTTCATTTTTGACATTTAGCATTATGACATTTGTCAGTTTTGACATTTGCCATCTTGAAATTTGTCATTTTTGACATTTTTCATGGTGACACTTTTCATTTTTGACATTTAGCATTGTGACATTTGTCATTTGACATCTTTGACATTTGCCATCTTGAAATTTGTTATTTTTGACATTTTTCATGGTGACACTTTTCATTTTTGACATTTAGCATTGTGACATTTGTCAGTTTTGACATTTGCCATCTTGAAATTTGTCATTTTTGTCATTTTTCATGGTGACACTTTTCATTTTTGACATTTAGCATTGTGACATTTGTCATTTGACATCTTTGACATTTACCATCTTGAAATTTGTTATTTTTAACATTTTTCATGGTGACACTTTTCATTTTTGACATTTAGCATTGTGACATTTGTCATTTGACATCTTTGACATTTGCCATCTTGAAATTTGTGATTTTTGACCTTTTTCATGGTGACACTTTTCATTTTTGACATTTAGCATTGTGACATTTGTCATTTGACATCTTTAACATTTGCCATCTTGAAATTTGTTATTTTTGACATTTTTCATGGTGACACTTTTCATTTTTGACATTTAGCATTGTGACATTTGTCATTTGACATCTTTGACATTTGCCATCTTGAAATTTGTCATTTTTGACACTTTTCATTTTTGACATTTAGCATTGTGACATTTGTCATTTGACATCTTTGACATTTGCCACCTTGAAATTTGTTATTTTTGACATTTTTCATGGTGACACTTTTCATTTTTGACATTTAGCATTGTGACATTTGTCATTTGACATCTTTGACATTTGCCATCTTGAAATTTGTCATTTTTGACATTTTTCATGGTGACACTTTTCATTTTTGACATTTAGCATTGTGACATTTGTCATTGGACATCTTTGACATTTGCCATCTTGAAATTTGTCATTTTTGACATTTTTCATGGTGACACTTTTCATTTTTGACATTTAGCATTGTGACATTTGTCATTTGACATCTTTGACATTTGCCATCTTGAAATTTGTTATTTTTGACATTTTTCATGGTGACACTTTTCATTTTTGACATTTAGCATTGTGACATTTGTCATTTGACATCTTTGACATTTGCCATCTTGAAATTTGTCATTTTTGACATTTTTCATGGTGACCTTTTTATTTTTGACATTTAGCATTGTGACATTTGTCATTTGACATCTTTGACATTTGCCATCTTGAAATTTGTCATTTTTGACATTTAGCATTGTGACATTTGTCATTTGACATCTTTGATATTTGCCATCTTGAAATTTGTCATTTTTGACATTTTTCATGGTGACACTTTTCATTTTTGACATTTAGCATTGTGACATTTGTCATTTGACATCTTTGACATTTGCCATCTTGAATTTGTCATATTTGACATTTTTCATGGTGACACTTTTCATTTTTGACATTTAGCATTGTGACATTTGTCATTTGACATCTTTGACATTTGCCATCTTGAAATTTGTCATTTTTGACATTTGGCATTGTGACATTTGTCATTTGACATCTTTGACATTTGCCATCTTGAAATTTGTTATTTTTGACATTTTTCATGGTGACACTTTTCATTTTTGACATTTAGCATTGTGACATTTGTCATTTGACATCTTTGACATTTGCCATCTTGAAATTTGTTATTTTTGACATTTTTCATGGTGACACTTTTTATTTTTGACATTTAGCATTGTGACATTTGACATCTTTGACATTTGCCATCTTGAAATTTGTCATTTTTGACCTTTTTCATGGTGACACTTTTCATTTTTGACATTTAGCATTGTGACATTTGTCATTTGACATCTTTGACATTTGCCATCTTGAAATTTGTTATTTTTGACATTTTTCATGGTGACACTTTTTATTTTTGACATTTAGCATTGTGACATTTGTCATTTGACATCTTTGACATTTGCCATCTTGAAATTTGTCATTTTTGACACTTTTCATTTTTGACATTTAGCATTGTGACATTTGTCATTTGACATCTTTGACATTTGCCATCTAGAAATTTGTTATTTTTGACATTTTTCATGGTGACACTTTTCATTTTTGACATTTAGCATTGTGACATTTGTCATTTGACATCTTTGACATTTGCCATCTTGAAATTTGTCATTTTTGACATTTTTCATGGTGACACTTTTCATTTTTGACATTTAGCATTGTGACATTTAGCATTGTGACATTTGTCATTTGACATCTTTGACATTTGCCATCTTGAAATTTGTCATTTTTGACATTTTTCATGGTGACACTTTTCATTTTTGACATTTAGCATTGTGACATTTGTCATTTGACATCTTTGACATTTGCCATCTTGAAATTTGTTATTTTTGACATTTTTCATGGTGACACTTTTCATTTTTGACATTTAGCATTGTGACATTTGTCATTTGACATCTTTGCCATTTGCCATCTTGAAATTTGTCATTTTTGACATTTTTCATGGTGACACTTTTCATTTTTGACATTTAGCATGGTGACACTTTTCATTTTTGACATTTAGCATTGTGACATTTGTCATTTGACATCTTGGACATTTGCCATCTTGAAATTTGTCATTTTTGACATTTAGCATTGTGACATTGTTCATTTGACATCTTTGATATTTGCCATCTTGAAATTTGTCATTTTTGACATTTTTCATGGTGACACTTTTCATTTTTGACATTTAGCATTGTGACATTTGTCATTTGACATCTTTGACATTTGCCATCTTGAAATTTGTCATTTTTGACATTTTTCATGGTGACACTTTTCATTTTTGACATTTAGCATTGTGACATTTGTCATTTGATATCTTTGACAATTGCCATCTTGAAATTTGTCATTTTTGACATTTGGCATTGTGACATTTGTCATTTGACATCTTTGACATTTGCCATCTTGAAATTTGTTATTTTTGACATTTTTCATGGTGACACTTTTCATTTTTGACATTTAGCATTGTGACATTTGTCAGTTTTGACATTTGCCATCTTGAAATTTGTCATTTTTGACATTTTTCATGGTGACACTTTTCATTTTTGACATTTAGCATTGTGACATTTGTCATTTGACATCTTTGACATTTGCCATCTTGAAATTTGTTATTTTTGACATTTTTCATGGTGACACTTTTCATTTTTGACATTTAGCATTGTGACATTTGTCAGTTTTGACATTTGCCATCTTGAAATTTGTCATTTTTGACATTTTTCATGGTGACACTTTTTATTTTTGACATTTAGCATTGTGACATTTGTCATTTGAGATCTTTGACATTTGCCATCTTGAAATTTGTTATTTTTAACATTTTTCATGGTGACACTTTTCATTTTTGACATTTAGCATTGTGACATTTGTCATTTGACATCTTTGACATTTGCCATCTTGAAATTTGTCATTTTTGACCTTTTTCATGGTGACACTTTTCATTTTTAACATTTAGCATTGTGACATTTGTCATTTGACATCTTTAACATTTGCCATCTTGAAATTTGTTATTTTTGACATTTTTCATGGTGACACTTTTCATTTTTGACATTTAGCATTGTGACATTTGTCATTTGACATCTTTGACATTTGCCATCTTGAAATTTGTCATTTTTGACACTTTTCATTTTTGACATTTAGCATTGTGACATTTGTCATTTGACATCTTTGACATTTGCCATCTTGAAATTTGTTATTTTTGACATTTTTCATGGTGACACTTTTCATTTTTGACATTTAGCATTGTGACATTTGTCATTTGACATCTTTGACATTTGCCATCTTGAAATTTGTCATTTTTGACATTTTTCATGGTGACACTTTTCATTTTTGACATTTAGCATTGTGACATTTGTCATTTGACATCTTTGACATTTGCCATCTTGAAATTTGTCATTTTTGACATTTTTCATGGTGACACTTTTCATTTTTGACATTTAGCATTGTGACATTTGTCATTTGACATCTTTGACATTTGCCATCTTGAAATTTGTTATTTTTGACAGTTTTCATGGTGACCTTTTTCAGTTTTGACATTTAGCATTGTGACATTTGTCATTTGACATCTTTGACATTTGCCATCTTAAAATTTGTCATTTTTGACATTTTTCATGGTGACACTTTTTATTTTTGACATTTAGCATTGTGACATTTGTCATTTGACATCTTTGACATTTGCCATCTTGAAATTTGTCATTTTTGACATTTAGCATTGTGACATTTGTCAATTGACATCTTTGATATTTGCCATCTTGAAATTTGTCATTTTTGACATTTTTCATGGTGACACTTTTCATTTTTGAGATTTAGCATTGTGACATTTGTCATTTGACATCTTTGACATTTGCCATCTTGAATTTGTCATATTTGACATTTTTCATGGTGTCACTTTTCATTTTTGACATTTAGCATTGTGACATTTGTCATATTCGACATCTTTGACATTTGCCATCTTGAAATTTGTCATTTTTGACATTTTTCATGGTGACACTTTTCATTTTTGACATTTAGCATTGTGACATTTGTCATTTGACATCTTTGACATTTGCCATCTTAAAATTTGTCATTATTGACATTTTTCATGGGGACACTTTTCATTTTTGACATTTAGCATTGTGACATTTGTCATTTGACATCTTTGACATTTGCCATCTTGAAATTTGTCATTTTTGACATTTTTTATGGTGACACTTTTCATTTTTGACATTTCGCATTGTGACATTTGTCATTTGACATCTTTGACATTTGCCATCTTGAAATTTGTCATTTTTGACATTTTTCACGGTGACACTTTTCATTTTTGACATTTAGCATTGTGACATTTGTCATTTGACATCTTAGACATTTGCCATCTTGAAATTTGTCATTTTTGACACTTTTCATTTTTGATATTTAGCATTGTGACATTTGTCATTTGACATCTTTGATATTTGCCATCTTGAAATTTGTCATTTTTGACATTTTTCATGGTGACACTTTTCATTTTTGACATTTAGCATTGTGACATTTGTCATTTGACATCTTTGACATTTGCCATCTTGAATTTGTCATTTTTGACATTTTTCATGGTGACACTTTTCATTTTTGACATTTAGCATTGTGACATTTGTCATATTCGACATCTTTGACATTTGCCATCTTGAAATTTGTCATTTTTGACATTTTTCATGGTGACACTTTTCATTTTTGACATTTAGCATTGTGACATTTGTCAGTTTTGACATATGCCATCTTGAAATTTGTCATTTTTGACATTTTTCATGGTGACACTTTTCATTTTTGACATTTAGCATTGTGACATTTGTCATTTGACATCTTTGACATTTGCCATCTTGAAATTTGTCATTTTTGACATTTAGCATTGTGACATTTGTCATTTGACATCTTTGATATTTGCCATCTTGAAATTTGTCATTTTTGACATTTTTCATGGTGACACTTTTCATTTTTGACATTTAGCATTGTGACATTTGTCATTTGACATCTTTGACATTTGCCATCTTGAATTTGGCATTTTTGACATTTTTCATTGTGACACTTTTCATTTTTGACATTTAGCATTGTGACATTTGTCATATTCGACATCTTTGACATTTGCCATCTTGAAATTTGTCATTTTTGACATTTTTCATGGTGACACTTTTCATTTTTGACATTTAGCATTGTGACATTTGTCATTTGACATCTTTGACATTTGCCATCTTAAAATTTGTCATTATTGACATTTTTCATGGGGACACTTTTCATTTTTGACATTTAGCATTGTGACATTTGTCATTTGACATCTTTGACATTTGCCATCTTGAAATTTGTCATTTTTGACATTTTTTATGGTGACACTTTTCATTTTTGACATTTAGCATTGTGACATTTGTCATTTGACATCTTTGACATTTGCCATCTTGAAATTTGTCATTTTTGACATTTTTCACTGTGACACTTTTCATTTTTGACATTTAGCATTGTGACATTTGTCATTTGACATCTTTGACATTTGCCATCTTGAAATTTGTCATTTTTGACATTTTTCACGGTGACACTTTTCATTTTTGACATTTAGCATTGTGACATTTGTCATTTGACATCTTAGACATTTGCCATCTTGAAATTTGTCATTTTTGACACTTTTCATTTTTGACATTTAGCATTGTGACATTTGTCATTTGACATCTTTGATATTTGCCATCTTGAAATTTGTCTTTTTTGACATTTTTCATGGTGACACTTTACATTTTTGACATTTAGCATTGTGACATTTGTCATTTGACATCTTTGATATTTGCCATCTTGAAATTTGTCATTTTTGACATTTTTCATGGTGACACTTTTCATTTTTGACATTTAGCATTGTGACATTTGTCATTTGACATCTTGGACATTTGCCATCTTGAAATTTGTCATTTTTGACATTTAGCATTGTGACATTGTTCATTTGACATCTTTGATATTTGCCATCTTGAAATTTGTCATTTTTGACATTTTTCATGGTGACACTTTTCATTTTTGACATTTAGCATTGTGACATTTGTCATTTGACATCTTTGACATTTGCCATCTTGAAATTTGTCATTTTTGACATTTTTCATGGTGACACTTTTCATTTTTGACATTTAGCATTGTGACATTTGTCATTTGACATCTTTGACATTTGCCACCTTGAATTTTGTCATTTTTGATATTTTTCATAGTGACACTTTTCATTTTTGACATTTAGCATTGTGACATTTGTCATTTGATATCTTTGACATTTGCCATCTTGAAATTTGTCATTTTTGACATTTGGCATTGTGACATTTGTCATTTGACATCTTTGACATTTGCCATCTTGAAATTTGTTATTTTTGACATTTTTCATGGTGACACTTTTCATTTTTGACATTTAGCATTGTGACATTTGTCAGTTTTGACATTTGCCATCTTGAAATTTGTCATTTTTGACATTTTTCATGGTGACACTTTTCATTTTTGACATTTAGCATTGTGACATTTGTCATTTGACATCTTAGACATTTGCCATCTTGAAATTTGTCATTTTTGACACTTTTCATTTTTGACATTTAGCATTGTGACATTTGTCATTTGACATCTTTGATATTTGCCATCTTGAAATTTGTCTTTTTTGACATTTTTCATGGTGACACTTTACATTTTTGACATTTAGCATTGTGACATTTGTCATTTGACATCTTTGATATTTGCCATCTTGAAATTTGTCATTTTTGACATTTTTCATGGTGACACTTTTCATTTTTGACATTTAGCATTGTGACATTTGTCATTTGACATCTTGGACATTTGCCATCTTGAAATTTGTCATTTTTGACATTTAGCATTGTGACATTGTTCATTTGACATCTTTGATATTTGCCATCTTGAAATTTGTCATTTTTGACATTTTTCATGGTGACACTTTTCATTTTTGACATTTAGCATTGTGACATTTGTCATTTGACATCTTTGACATTTGCCATCTTCAAATTTGTCATTTTTGACATTTTTCATGGTGACACTTTTCATTTTTGATATTTAGCATGGTGACATTTGTCATTTGACATCTTTGACATTTGCCACCTTGAAATTTGTCATTTTTGACATTTTTCATAGTGACACTTTTCATTTTTGACATTTAGCATTGTGACATTTGTCATTTGATATCTTTGACATTTGCCATCTTGAAATTTGTCATTTTTGACATTTGGCATTGTGACATTTGTCATTTGACATCTTTGACATTTGCCATCTTGAAATTTGTTATTTTTGACATTTTTCATGGTGACACTTTTCATTTTTGACATTTAGCATTGTGACATTTGTCAGTTTTGACATTTGCCATCTTGAAATTTGTCATTTTTGACATTTTTCATGGTGACACTTTTCATTTTTGACATTTAGCATTGTGACATTTGTCATTTGACATCTTTGACATTTGCCATCTTGAAATTTGTTATTTTTGACATTTTTCATGGTGACACTTTTCATTTTTGACATTTAGCATTGTGACATTTGTCAGTTTTGACATTTGCCATCTTGAAATTTGTCATTTTTGACATTTTTCATGGTGACACTTTTTATTTTTGACATTTAGCATTGTGACATTTGTCATTTGACATCTTTGACATTTGCCATCTTGAAATTTGTTATTTTTAACATTTTTCATGGTGACACTTTTCATTTTTGACATTTAGCATTGTGACATTTGTCATTTGACATCTTTGACATTTGCCATCTTGAAATTTGTCATTTTTGACCTTTTTCATGGTGACACTTTTCATTTTTAACATTTAGCATTGTGACATTTGTCATTTGACATCTTTAACATTTGCCATCTTGAAATTTGTTATTTTTGACATTTTTCATGGTGACACTTTTCATTTTTGACATTTAGCATTGTGACATTTGTCATTTGACATCTTTGACATTTGCCATCTTGAAATTTGTCATTTTTGACACTTTTCATTTTTGACATTTAGCATTGTGACATTTGTCATTTGATATCTTTGACATTTGCCATCTTGAAATTTGTCATTTTTGACATTTGGCATTGTGACATTTGTCATTTGACATCTTTGACATTTGCCATCTTGAAATTTGTTATTTTTGACATTTTTCATGGTGACACTTTTCATTTTTGACATTTAGCATTGTGACATTTGTCAGTTTTGACATTTGCCATCTTGAAATTTGTCATTTTTGACATTTTTCATGGTGACACTTTTCATTTTTGACATTTAGCATTGTGACATTTGTCATTTGACATCTTTGACATTTGCCATCTTGAAATTTGTTATTTTTGACATTTTTCATGGTGACACTTTTCATTTTTGACATTTAGCATTGTGACATTTGTCAGTTTTGACATTTGCCATCTTGAAATTTGTCATTTTTGACATTTTTCATGGTGACACTTTTTATTTTTGACATTTAGCATTGTGACATTTGTCATTTGACATCTTTGACATTTGCCATCTTGAAATTTGTTATTTTTAACATTTTTCATGGTGACACTTTTCATTTTTGACATTTAGCATTGTGACATTTGTCATTTGACATCTTTGACATTTGCCATCTTGAAATTTGTCATTTTTGACCTTTTTCATGGTGACACTTTTCATTTTTAACATTTAGCATTGTGACATTTGTCATTTGACATCTTTAACATTTGCCATCTTGAAATTTGTTATTTTTGACATTTTTCATGGTGACACTTTTCATTTTTGACATTTAGCATTGTGACATTTGTCATTTGACATCTTTGACATTTGCCATCTTGAAATTTGTCATTTTTGACACTTTTCATTTTTGACATTTAGCATTGTGACATTTGTCATTTGACATCTTTGACATTTGCCATCTTGAAATTTGTTATTTTTGACATTTTTCATGGTGACACTTTTCATTTTTGACATTTAGCATTGTGACATTTGTCATTTGACATCTTTGACATTTGCCATCTTGAAATTTGTCATTTTTGACATTTTTCATGGTGACACTTTTCATTTTTGACATTTAGCATTGTGACATTTGTCATTTGACATCTTTGACATTTGCCATCTTGAAATTTGTCATTTTTGACATTTTTCATGGTGACACTTTTCATTTTTGACATTTAGCATTGTGACATTTGTCATTTGACATCTTTGACATTTGCCATCTTAAAATTTGTTATTTTTGACAGTTTTCATGGTGACCTTTTTCATTTTTGACATTTAGCATTGTGACATTTGTCATTTGACATCTTTGACATTTGCCATCTTGAAATTTGTCATTTTTGACATTTTTCATGGTGACACTTTTTATTTTTGACATTTAGCATTGTGACATTTGTCATTTGACATCTTTGACATTTGCCATCTTGAAATTTGTCATTTTTGACATTTAGCATTGTGACATTTGTCAATTGACATCTTTGATATTTGCCATCTTGAAATTTGTCATTTTTGACATTTTTCATGGTGACACTTTTCATTTTTGACATTTAGCATTGTGACATTTGTCATTTGACATCTTTGACATTTGCCATCTTGAATTTGTCATATTTGACATTTTTCATGGTGACACTTTTCATTTTTGACATTTAGCATTGTGACATTTGTCATATTCGACATCTTTGACATTTGCCATCTTGAAATTTGTCATTTTTGACATTTTTCATGGTGACACTTTTCATTTTTGACATTTAGCATTGTGACATTTGTCATTTGACATCTTTGACATTTGCCATCTTAAAATTTGTCATTATTGACATTTTTCATGGGGACACTTTTCATTTTTGACATTTAGCATTGTGACATTTGTCATTTGACATCTTTGACATTTGCCATCTTGAAATTTGTCATTTTTGACATTTTTTATGGTGACACTTTTCATTTTTGACATTTCGCATTGTGACATTTGTCATTTGACATCTTTGACATTTGCCATCTTGAAATTTGTCATTTTTGACATTTTTCACGGTGACACTTTTCATTTTTGACATTTAGCATTGTGACATTTGTCATTTGACATCTTAGACATTTGCCATCTTGAAATTTGTCCTTTTTGACACTTTTCATTTTTGATATTTAGCATTGTGACATTTGTCATTTGACATCTTTGATATTTGCCATCTTGAAATTTGTCATTTTTGACATTTTTCATGGTGACACTTTTCATTTTTGACATTTAGCGTTGTGACATTTGTCATTTGACATCTTTGACATTTGCCATCTTGAATTTGTCATTTTTGACATTTTTCATGGTGACACTTTTCATTTTTGACATTTAGCATTGTGACATTTGTCATATTCGACATCTTTGACATTTGCCATCTTGAAATTTGTCATTTTTGACATTTTTCATGGTGACACTTTTCATTTTTGACATTTAGCATTGTGACATTTGTCAGTTTTGACATATGCCATCTTGAAATTTGTCATTTTTGACATTTTTCATGGTGACACTTTTCATTTTTGACATTTAGCATTGTGACATTTGTCATTTGACATCTTTGACATTTGCCATCTTGAAATTTGTCATTTTTGACATTTAGCATTGTGACATTTGTCATTTGACATCTTTGATATTTGCCATCTTGAAATTTGTCATTTTTGACATTTTTCATGGTGACACTTTTCATTTTTGACATTTAGCATTGTGACATTTGTCATTTGACATCTTTGACATTTGCCATCTTGAATTTGTCATTTTTGACATTTTTCATTGTGACACTTTTCATTTTTGACATTTAGCATTGTGACATTTGTCATATTCGACATCTTTGACATTTGCCATCTTGAAATTTGTCATTTTTGACATTTTTCATGGTGACACTTTTCATTTTTGACATTTAGCATTGTGACATTTGTCATTTGACATCTTTGACATTTGCCATCTTAAAATTTGTCATTATTGACATTTTTCATGGGGACACTTTTCATTTTTGACATTTAGCATTGTGACATTTGTCATTTGACATCTTTGACATTTGCCATCTTGAAATTTGTCATTTTTGACATTTTTTATGGTGACACTTTTCATTTTTGACATTTAGCATTGTGACATTTGTCATTTGACATCTTTGACATTTGCCATCTTGAAATTTGTCATTTTTGACATTTTTCACGGTGACACTTTTCATTTTTGACATTTAGCATTGTGACATTTGTCATTTGACATCTTTGACATTTGCCATCTTGAAATTTGTCATTTTTGACATTTTTCACGGTGACACTTTTCATTTTTGACATTTAGCATTGTGACATTTGTCATTTGACATCTTAGACATTTGCCATCTTGAAATTTGTCATTTTTGACACTTTTCATTTTTGACATTTAGCATTGTGACATTTGTCATTTGACATCTTTGATATTTGCCATCTTGAAATTTGTCATTTTTGACATTTTTCATGGTGACACTTTTCATTTTTGACATTTAGCATTGTGACATTTGTCATTTGACATCTTTGACATTTGCCATCTTGAATTTGTCATTTTTGACATTTTTCATGGTGACACTTTTCATTTTTGACATTTAGCATTGTGACATTTGTCATTTGACATCTTTGACATTTGCCATCTTGAAATTTGTCATTTTTGACATTTTTCATGGTGACACTTTTCATTTTTGACATTTAGCATTGTGACATTTGTCATTTGACATCTTTGACATTTGCCATCTTGAAATTTGTCATTTTTAACATTTTTTATGGTGACACTTTTCATTTTTGACATTTAGCATTGTGACATTTGTCATTTGACATCTTTGACATTTGCCATCTTAAAATTTGTCATTTTTGACATTTTTCATGGTGACACTTTTCATTTTTGACATTGAGCATTGTGACATTTGTCATTTGACATCTTTGATATTTGCCATCTTGAAATTTGTCATTTTTTACATTTTTCATGGTGACACTTTTCATTTTTGACATTTAGCATTGTGACATTTGTCATTTGACATCTTTGACATTTGCCATCTTGAAATTTGTCATTTTTGACATTTAGCATTGTGACATTTGTCATTTGACATCTTGGACATTTGCCATCTTGAAATTTGTCATTTTTGACATTTTTCATGGTGACACTTTTCATTTTTGACATTTAGCATTGTGACATTTGTCATTTGACATCTTTGACATTTGCCATCTTGAAATTTGTCATTTTTGACATTTTTCATGGTGACACTTTTCATTTTTGACATTTAGCATTGTGACATTTGTCATTTGACATTTTTGACATTTGCCATCTTGAAATTTGTTATTTTTGACATTTTTCATGGTGACACTTTTCATTTTTGACATTTAGCATTGTGACATTTGTCATTTGACATCTTTGACATTTGCCATCTTGAATTTGTCATTTTTGACATTTTTCATGGTGACACTTTTCATTTTTGACATTTAGCATTGTGACATTTGTCATTTGACATCTTTGACATTTGCCATCTTGAAATTTGTCATTTTTGACATTTTTCATGGTGACACTTTTCATTTTTGACATTTAGCATTGCGACATTTGTCATTTGACATCTTTGACATTTGCTATCTTGAAATTTGTCATTTTTGACATTTTTTATGGTGACACTTTTCATTTTTGACATTTAGCATTGTGACATTTGTCATTTGACATCTTTGATATTTGCCATCTTGAAATTTGTCATTTTTGACATTTTTCATGGTGACACTTTTCATTTTTGACATTTAGCATTGTGACATTTGTCATTTGACATCTTTGACATTTGCCATCTTGAAATTTGTCATTTTTGACATTTAGCATTGTGACATTTGTCATTTGACATCTTGGACATTTGCCATCTTGAAATTTGTCATTTTTGACATTTTTCATGGTGACACTTTTCATTTTTGACATTTAGCATTGTGACATTTGTCATTTGACATCTTTGACATTTGCCATCTTGAAATTTGTCATTTTTGACATTTTTCATGGTGACACTTTTCATTTTTGACATTTAGCATTGTGACATTTGTCATTTGACATCTTTGACATTTGCCATCTTGAAATTTGTCATTTTTGACATTTAGCATTGTGACATTTGTCATTTGATATCTTGGACATTTGCCATCTTAAAATTTGTCATTTTTGACATTTTTCATGGTGACACTTTTCATTTTTGACATTTAGCATTGTGACATTTGTCATTTGACATCTTTGACATTTGCCATCTTGAAATTTGTCATTTTTGACATTTTTCATGCTGACACTTTTCATTTTTGACATTTAGCCTTGTGACATTTGTCATTTGACATTTTTGACATTTGCCATCTTGAAATTTGTTATTTTTGACATTTTTTATGGTGACACTTTTCATTTTTGACATTTAGCATTGTGACATTTGTCATTTGACATCTTTGACATTTGCCATCTTGAAATTTGTTATTTTTGACATTTTTCATGGTGACACTTTTTATTTTTGACATTTAGCATTGTGACATTTGTCAGTTTTGACATTTGCCATCTTGAAATTTGTCATTTTTGACATTTTTCATGGTGACACTTTTCATTTTTGACATTTAGCATTGTGACATTTGTCATTTGACATCTTTGACATTTCCCATCTTGAAATTTGTCATTTTTGACATTTAGCATTGTGACATTTGTCATTTGACATCTTTGACATTTGCCATCTTGAAATTTGTTATTTTTGACATTTTTCATGGTGACACTTTTCATTTTTGACATTTGTCAGTTTTGACATTTGCCATCTTGAAATTTGTCATTTTTGACATTTTTCGTGGTGACACTTTTCATTTTTGACATTTAGCATTGTGACATTTGTCATTTGACATCTTTGACATTTGCCATCTTGAAATTTGTCATTTTTGACATTTAGCATTGTGACATTTGTCATTTGACATCTTTGACATTTGCCATCTTGAAATTTGTTATTTTTGACATTTTTCATGGTGACGCTTTTCATTTTTGACATTTAGCATTGTGACATTTGTCAGTTTTGACATTTGCCATCTTGAAATTGGTCATTTTTGACATTTAGCATTGTGACACTTTTCATTTTTGACATTTAGCATTGTGACATTTGTCATTTGACATCTTTGACATTTGCCATCTTGAAATTTGTCATTTTTGACATTTTTCATAGTGACACTTTTCATTTTTGACATTTAGCATTGTGACATTTGTCATTTGACATATTTGACATTTGCCATCTAAAAATTTGTCATTTTTGACATTTAGCATTGTGATATTTGTCATTTGACATCTTTGACATTTGCCATCTTGAAATTTGTCATTTTTGACATTTTTCATGGTGACACTTTTCATTTTTGACATTTAGCATTGTGACATTTGTCATTTGACATCTTTGACATTTGCCATCTTGAAATTTGTTATTTTTGACATTTTTCATGGTGACACTTTTCATTTTTGACATTTAGCATTGTGACATTTGTCATTTGACATCTTTGACATTTGCCATCTTGAAATTTGTCATTTTTGACATTTTTCATGGTGACACTTTTCATTTTTGACATTTAGCATTGTGACATTTGTCAATTGACATCTTTGACATTTGCCACCTTGAAATTTGTCATTTTTGACATTTTTCATGGTGACACTTTTCATTTTTGACATTTAGCATTGTGACATTTGTCAGTTTTGACATTTGCCATCTTGAAATTTGTCATTTTTGACATTTTTCATGGTGACACTTTTCATTTTTGACATTTAGCATTGTGACATTTGTCATTTGACATCTTTGATATTTGCCATCTTGAAATTTGTCATTTTTGACATTTTTCATGGTGACACTTTTCATTTTTGACATTTAGCATTGTGACATTTGTCATTTGACATCTTTGACATTTGCCATCTTGAATTTGTCATTTTTGACATTTTTCATGGTGACACTTTTCATTTTTGACATTTAGCATTGTGACATTTGTCATTTGACATCTTTGACATTTGCCATCTTGAAATTTGTCATTTTTGACATTTTTCATGGTGACACTTTTCATTTTTGACATTTAGCATTGTGACATTTGTCATTTGACATCTTTGACATTTGCCATCTTGAAATTTGTCATTTTTAACATTTTTTATGGTGACACTTTTCATTTTTGACATTTAGCATTGTGACATTTGTCATTTGACATCTTTGACATTTGCCATCTTAAAATTTGTCATTTTTGACATTTTTCATGGTGACACTTTTCATTTTTGACATTGAGCATTGTGACATTTGTCATTTGACATCTTTGATATTTGCCATCTTGAAATTTGTCATTTTTGACATTTTTCATGGTGACACTTTTCATTTTTGACATTTAGCATTGTGACATTTGTCATTTGACATCTTTGACATTTGCCATCTTGAAATTTGTCATTTTTGACATTTAGCATTGTGACATTTGTCATTTGACATCTTGGACATTTGCCATCTTGAAATTTGTCATTTTTGACATTTTTCATGGTGACACTTTTCATTTTTGACATTTAGCATTGTGACATTTGTCATTTGACATCTTTGACATTTGCCATCTTGAAATTTGTCATTTTTGACATTTTTCATGGTGACACTTTTCATTTTTGACATTTAGCATTGTGACATTTGTCATTTGACATTTTTGACATTTGCCATCTTGAAATTTGTTATTTTTGACATTTTTCATGGTGACACTTTTCATTTTTGACATTTAGCATTGTGACATTTGTCATTTGACATCTTTGACATTTGCCATCTTGAATTTGTCATTTTTGACATTTTTCATGGTGACACTTTTCATTTTTGACATTTAGCATTGTGACATTTGTCATTTGACATCTTTGACATTTGCCATCTTGAAATTTGTCATTTTTGACATTTT
The DNA here is from genome assembly GCA_964028335.1 of Altica lythri. NCBI lineage: Eukaryota > Metazoa > Arthropoda > Insecta > Coleoptera > Chrysomelidae > Altica > Altica lythri. The sequence goes on along the minus strand of OZ034800.1, from coordinate 5,570,992 downwards.
TCATGGTGACACTTTTCATTTTTGACATTTAGCATTGCGACATTTGTCATTTGACATCTTTGACATTTGCTATCTTGAAATTTGTCATTTTTGACATTTTTTATGGTGACACTTTTCATTTTTGACATTTAGCATTGTGACATTTGTCATTTGACATCTTTGACATTTGCCATCTTAAAATTTGTCATTTTTGACATTTTTCATGGTGACACTTTTCATTTTTGACATTGAGCATTGTGACATTTGTCATTTGACATCTTTGATATTTGCCATCTTGAAATTTGTCATTTTTGACATTTTTCATGGTGACACTTTTCATTTTTGACATTTAGCATTGTGACATTTGTCATTTGACATCTTTGACATTTGCCATCTTGAAATTTGTCATTTTTGACATTTAGCATTGTGACATTTGTCATTTGACATCTTGGACATTTGCCATCTTGAAATTTGTCATTTTTGACATTTTTCATGGTGACACTTTTCATTTTTGACATTTAGCATTGTGACATTTGTCATTTGACATCTTTGACATTTGCCATCTTGAAATTTGTCATTTTTGACATTTTTCATGGTGACACTTTTCATTTTTGACATTTAGCATTGTGACATTTGTCATTTGACATCTTTGACATTTGCCATCTTGAAATTTGTCATTTTTGACATTTAGCATTGTGACATTTGTCATTTGATATCTTGGACATTTGCCATCTTGAAATTTGTCATTTTTGACATTTTTCATGGTGACACTTTTCATTTTTGACATTTAGCATTGTGACATTTGTCATTTGACATCTTTGACATTTGCCATCTTGAAATTTGTCATTTTTGACATTTTTCATGCTGACACTTTTCATTTTTGACATTTAGCATTGTGACATTTGTCATTTGACATTTTTGACATTTGCCATCTTGAAATTTGTTATTTTTGACATTTTTTATGGTGACACTTTTCATTTTTGACATTTAGCATTGTGACATTTGTCATTTGACATCTTTGACATTTGCCATCTTGAAATTTGTTATTTTTGACATTTTTCATGGTGACACTTTTTATTTTTGACATTTAGCATTGTGACATTTGTCAGTTTTGACATTTGCCATCTTGAAATTTGTCATTTTTGACATTTTTCATGGTGACACTTTTCATTTTTGACATTTAGCATTGTGACATTTGTCATTTGACATCTTTGACATTTCCCATCTTGAAATTTGTCATTTTTGACATTTAGCATTGTGACATTTGTCATTTGACATCTTTGACATTTGCCATCTTGAAATTTGTTATTTTTGACATTTTTCATGGTGACACTTTTCATTTTTGACATTTGTCAGTTTTGACATTTGCCATCTTGAAATTTGTCATTTTTGACATTTTTCGTGGTGACACTTTTCATTTTTGACATTTAGCATTGTGACATTTGTCATTTGACATCTTTGACATTTGCCATCTTGAAATTTGTCATTTTTGACATTTAGCATTGTGACATTTGTCATTTGACATCTTTGACATTTGCCATCTTGAAATTTGTTATTTTTGACATTTTTCATGGTGACGCTTTTCATTTTTGACATTTAGCATTGTGACATTTGTCAGTTTTGACATTTGCCATCTTGAAATTGGTCATTTTTGACATTTAGCATTGTGACACTTTTCATTTTTGACATTTAGCATTGTGACATTTGTCATTTGACATCTTTGACATTTGCCATCTTGAAATTTGTCATTTTTGACATTTTTCATAGTGACACTTTTCATTTTTGACATTTAGCATTGTGACATTTGTCATTTGACATATTTGACATTTGCCATCTAAAAATTTGTCATTTTTGACATTTAGCATTGTGATATTTGTCATTTGACATCTTTGACATTTGCCATCTTGAAATTTGTCATTTTTGACATTTTTCATGGTGACACTTTTCATTTTTGACATTTAGCATTGTGACATTTGTCATTTGACATCTTTGACATTTGCCACCTTGAAATTTGTCATTTTTGACATTTTTCATGGTGACACTTTTCATTTTTGACATTTAGCATTGTGACATTTGTCAGTTTTGACATTTGCCATCTTGAAATTTGTCATTTTTGACATTTTTCATGGTGACACTTTTCATTTTTGACATTTAGCATTGTGACATTTGTCATTTGACATCTTTGACATTTGCCATCTTGAAATTTGTCATTTTTGACATTTTTTATGGTGACACTTTTCATTTTTGACATTTAGCATTGTGACATTTGTCATTTGACATCTTTGACATTTGCCATCTTGAAATTTGTCATTTTTGACACTTTTCATTTTTGACATTTAGCATTGTGACATTTGTCATTTGACATCTTTGACAGTTGCCATCTTGAAATTTGTTATTTTTGACATTTTTCATGGTGACACTTTTCATTTTTGACATTTAGCATTGTGACATTTCTCATTTGACATCTTTGACATTTGCCATCTTGAAATTTGTCATTTTTGACATTTTTCATGGTGACACTTTTCTTTTTTAACATTTAGCATTGTGACATTTGTCATTTGACATCTTGGACATTTGCCATCTTGAAATTTGTCATTTTTGACATTTTTCATGGTGACACTTTTCATTTTTGACATTTAGCATTGTGACATTTGTCATTTGACATCTTTGACATTTGCCATCTTGAAATTTGTCATTTTTGACATTTTTCATGGTGACACTTTTCATTTTTGACATTTAGCATTGTGACATTTGTCATTTGACATCTTTGACATTTGCCATCTTGAAATTTGTCATTTTTGACATTTAGCATTGTGACATTTGTCATTTGATATCTTGGACATTTGCCATCTTGAAATTTGTCATTTTTGACATTTTTCATGGTGACACTTTTCATTTTTGACATTTAGCATTGTGACATTTGTCATTTGACATCTTTGACATTTGCCATCTTGAAATTTGTCATTTTTGACATTTTTCATGGTGACACTTTTCATTTTTGACATTTAGCATTGTGACATTTGTCATTTGACATTTTTGACATTTGCCATCTTGAAATTTGTTATTTTTGACATTTTTCATGGTGACACTTTTCATTTTTGACATTTAGCATTGTGACATTTGTCATTTGACATCTTTGACATTTGCCATCTTGAAATTTGTTATTTTTGACATTTTTCATGGTGACACTTTTTATTTTTGACATTTAGCATTGTGACATTTGTCAGTTTTGACATTTGCCATCTTGAAATTTGTCATTTTTGACATTTTTCATGGTGACACTTTTCATTTTTGACATTTAGCATTGTGACATTTGTCATTTGACATCTTAGACATTTGCCATCTTGAAATTTGTCATTTTTGACACTTTTCATTTTTGACATTTACCATTGTGACATTTGTCATTTGACATCTTTGACATTTGCCACCTTGAAATTTGTCATTTTTGACATTTTTCATGGTGACACTTTTCATTTTTTGACATTTAGCATTGTGACATTTGTCAGTTTTGACATATGCCATCTTGAAATTTGTCATTTTTGACATTTTTCATGGTGACACTTTTCATTTTTGACATTTAGCATTGTGACATTTGTCATTTGACATCTTTGACACTTGCCATCTTGAAATTTGTCATTTTTGACATTTTTCGTGGTGACACTTTTCATTTTTGACATTTAGCATTGTGACATTTGTCATTTGACATCTTTGACATTTGCCATCTTGAAATTTGTCATTTTTGACATTTAGCATTGTGACATTTGTCATTTGACATCTTTGACATTTGCCATCTTGAAATTTGTTATTTTTGACATTTTTCATGGTGACGCTTTTCATTTTTGACATTTAGCATTGTGACATTTGTCAGTTTTGACATTTGCCATCTTGAAATTGGTCATTTTTGACATTTAGCATTGTGACACTTTTCATTTTTGACATTTAGCATTGTGACATTTGTCATTTGACATCTTTGACATTTGCCATCTTGAAATTTGTCATTTTTGACATTTTTCATAGTGACACTTTTCATTTTTGACATTTAGCATTGTGACATTTGTCATTTGACATATTTGACATTTGCCATCTAAAAATTTGTCATTTTTGACATTTAGCATTGTGATATTTGTCATTTGACATCTTTGACATTTGCCATCTTGAAATTTGTCATTTTTGACATTTTTCATGGTGACACTTTTCATTTTTGACATTTAGCATTGTGACATTTGTCATTTGACATCTTTGACATTTGCCATCTTGAAATTTGTTATTTTTGACATTTTTCATGGTGACACTTTTCATTTTTGACATTTAGCATTGTGACATTTGTCATTTGACATCTTTGAAATTTGCCATCTTGAAATTTGTCATTTTTGACATTTTTCATGGTGACACTTTTCATTTTTGACATTTAGCATTGTGATATTTGTCAATTGACATCTTTGACATTTGCCACCTTGAAATTTGTCATTTTTGACATTTTTCATGGTGACACTTTTCATTTTTGACATTTAGCATTGTGACATTTGTCAGTTTTGACATTTGCCATCTTGAAATTTGTCATTTTTGACATTTTTCATGGTGACACTTTTCATTTTTGACATTTAGCATTGTGACATTTGTCATTTGACATCTTTGACATTTGCCATCTTGAAATTTGTCATTTTTGACATTTTTTATGGTGACACTTTTCATTTTTGACATTTAGCATTGTGACATTTGTCATTTGACATCTTTGACATTTGCCATCTTGAAATTTGTCATTTTTGACACTTTTCATTTTTGACATTTAGCATTGTGACATTTGTCATTTGACATCTTTGACAGTTGCCATCTTGAAATTTGTTATTTTTGACATTTTTCATGGTGACACTTTTCATTTTTGACATTTAGCATTGTGACATTTCTCATTTGACATCTTTGACATTTGCCATCTTGAAATTTGTCATTTTTGACATTTTTCATGGTGACACTTTTCTTTTTTAACATTTAGCATTGTGACATTTGTCATTTGACATCTTTGACATTTGCCATCTTGAAATTTGTCATTTTTGACATTTTTCATGGTGACACTTTTCATTTTTGACATTTAGCATTGTGACATTTGTCATTTGACATCTTTGACATTTGCCATCTTGAAATTTGTTATTTTTGACATTTTTCATGGTGACACTTTTCATTTTTGACATTTAGCATTGTGACATTTGTCATTTGACATCTTTGACATTTGCCATCTTGAAATTTGTCATTTTTGACATTTTTCATGGTGACACTTTTCATTTTTGACATTTAGCATTGTGACATTTGTCATTTGACATCTTTGACATTTGCCATCTTGAAATTTGTCATTTTTGACATTTAGCATTGTGACATTTGTCATTTGACATCTTTGATATTTGCGATCTTGAAATTTGTCATTTTTGACATTTTTCATGGTGACACTTTTCATTTTTGACATTTAGCATTGTGACATTTGTCATATTCGACATCTTTGACATTTGCCATCTTGAAATTTGTCATTTTTGACATTTTTCATGGTGACACTTTTCATTTTTGACATTTAGCATTGTGACATTTGTCATTTGACATCTTTGACATTTGCCATCTTAAAATTTGTCATTATTGATATTTTTCATGGGGACACTTTTCATTTTTGACATTTAGCATTGTGACATTTGTCATTTGACATCTTTGACATTTGCCATCTTGAAATTTGTTATTTTTGACATTTTTCATGGTGACACTTTTCATTTTTGACATTTAGCATTGTGACATTTGTCATTTGACATCTTTGACATTTGCCATCTTGAAATTTGTCATTTTTTACATTTTTCATGGTGACACTTTTCATTTTTGACATTAAGCATTGTGACATTTGTCATTTGACATCTTTGACATTTGCCATCTTGAAATTTGTCATTTTTGACATTTAGCATTGTGACATTTGTCATTTGACATCTTTGATATTTGCGATCTTGAAATTTGTCATTTTTGACATTTTTCATGGTGACACTTTTCATTTTTGACATTTAGCATTGTGACATTTGTCATTTGACATCTTTGACATTTGCCATCTTGAATTTGTCATTTTTGACATTTTTCATGGTGACACTTTTCATTTTTGACATTTAGCATTGTGACATTTGTCATATTCGACATCTTTGACATTTGCCATCTTGAAATTTGTCATTTTTGACATTTTTCATGGTGACACTTTTCATTTTTGACATTTAGCATTGTGACATTTGTCATTTGACATCTTTGACATTTGCCATCTTAAAATTTGTCATTATTGATATTTTTCATGGGGACACTTTTCATTTTTGACATTTAGCATTGTGACATTTGTCATTTGACATCTTTGACATTTGCAATCTTGAAATTTGTCATTTTTGACATTTTTTATGGTGACACTTTTCATTTTTGACATTTAGCATTGTGACATTTGTCATTTGACATCTTTGACATTTTCCATCTTGAAATTTGTCATTTTTGACATTTTTCACGGTGACACTTTTCATTTTTGACATTTAGCATTGTGACATTTGTCATTTGACATCTTAGACATTTGCCATCTTGAAATTTGTCATTTTTGACACTTTTCATTTTTGACATTTAGCATTGTGACATTTGTCATTTGACATCTTTGACATTTGCCATCTTGAAGTTTGTCATTTTTGACATTTTTCATGGTGACACTTTTCATTTTTGACATTTAGCATTGTGACATTTGTCATTTGACATCTTGGACATTTGCCATCTTGAAATTTGTCATTTTTGACATTTTTTATGGTGACACTTATCATTTTTGACATTTAGCATTGTGACGTTTGTCAGTTTTGACATTTGCCATCTTGAAATTTGTCATTTTTGACATTTTTCATGGTGACACTTTTCATTTTTGACATTTAGCATTGTGACATTTGTCATTTGACATCTTTGACATTTGCCATCTTGAAATTTGTCATTTTTGACATTTTTCATGGTGACACTTTTCATTTTTGACATTTAGCATTGTGACATTTGTCATTTGACATCTTTGACATTTGCCATCTTGAAATTTGTCATTTTTGACATTTTTCATGGTGACACTTTTCATTTTTGACATTTAGCATTGTGACATTTGTCATTTGACATCTTTGACATTTGCCATCTTGAAATTTGTCATTTTTGACATTTTTCATGGTGACACTTTTCATTTTTGACATTAAGCATTGTGACATTTGTCATTTGACATCTTTGACATTTGCCATCTTGAAATTTGTTATTTTTGACATTTTTGATGGTGACACTTTTCATTTTTGACATTGAGCATTGTGACATTTGTCATTTGATATCTTTGACATTTGCCATCTTGAAATTTGTCATTTTTGACATTTTTCATGGTGACACTTTTCATTTTTGACATTTAGCATTGTGACATTTGTCATTTGACATCTTTGACATTTGCCATCTTGAAATTTGTCATTTTTGACATTTAGCATTGTGACATTTGTCATTTGACATCTTGGACATTTGCCATCTTGAAATTTGTCATTTTTGACATTTTTCATGGTGACACTTTTCATTTTTGACATTTAGCATTGCGACATTTGTCATTTGACATCTTTGACATTTGCCATCTTGAAATTTGTCATTTTTGACATTTTTCATGGTGACACTTTTCATTTTTGACATTTAGCATTGTGACATTTGTCATTTGACATTTTTGACATTTGCCATCTTGAAATTTGTTATTTTTGACATTTTTCATGGTGACACTTTTCATTTTTGACATTTAGCATTGTGACATTTGTCATTTGACATCTTTGACATTTGCCATCTTAAAATTTGTTATATTTGACATTTTTCATGGTGACACTTTTCATTTTTGACATTTAGAATTGTGACATTTGTCAGTTTTGACATTTGCCATCTTAAAATTTGTCATTTTTGACATTTTTCATGGTGACACTTTTCATTTTTGACATTTAGCATTGTGACATTTGTCATTTGACATCTTTGACATTTCCCATCTTGAAATTTGTCATTTTTGACATTTAGCATTGTGACATTTGTCATTTGACATCTTTGACATTTGCCATCTTGAAATTTGTTATTTTTGACATTTTTCATGGTGACACTTTTCATTTTTGACATTTAGCATTGTGACATTTGTCAGTTTTGACATTTGCCATCTTGAAATTTATCATTTTTGACATTTTTCATGGTGACACTTTTCATTTTTGACATTTAGCATTGTGACATTTGTCATTTGACATCTTAGACATTTGCCATCTTGAAATTTGTCATTTTTGACACTTTTCATTTTTGACATTTAGCATTGTGACATTTGTCATTTGACATCTTTGACACTTGCCATCTTGAAATTTGTCATTTTTGACATTTTTCATGGTGACACTTTTCATTTTTGACATTTAGCATTGTGACATTTGTCATTTGACATCTTTGACATTTGCCATCTTGAAATTTGTCATTTTTGACATTTTTCATGGTGACACTTTTCATTTTTGACATTTAGCATTGTGACATTTGTCATTTGACATATTTGACATTTGCCATCTAGAAATTTGTCATTTTTGACATTTAGCATTGTTATATTTGTCATTTGACATCTTTGACATTTGCCATCTTGAAATTTGTCATTTTTGACATTTTTCATGGTGACACTTTTCATTTTTGACATTTAGCATTGTGACATTTGTCATTTGACATCTTTGACATTTGCCATCTTGAAATTTGTTATTTGTGACATTTTTCATGGTGACACTTTTCATTTTTGACATTTAGCATTGTGACATTTGACATCTTTGACATTTGCCATCTTGAAATTTGTCATTTTTGACATTTTTCATGGTGACACTTTTCATTTTTGACATTTAGCATTGTGACATTTGTCAATTGACATCTTTGACATTTGCCACCTTGAAATTTGTCATTTTTGACATTTTTCATGGTGACACTTTTCATTTTTGACATTTAGCATTGTAACATTTGTCAGTTTTGACATTTGCCATCTTGAAATTTGTCATTTTTGACATTTTTCATGGTGACACTTTTCAGTTTTGACATTTAGCATTGTGACATTTGTCATTTGACATCTTTGACATTTGCCATCTTGAAATTTGTCATTTTTGACATTTTTCATGGTGACACTTTTCATTTTTGACATTTAGCATTGTGACATTTGTCATTTGACATCTTTGACATTTGCCATCTTGAAATTTGTCATTTTTGACATTTAGCATTGTGACATTTGTCATTTGACATCTTTGACATTTGCCATCTTGAAATTTGTTATTTTTGACATTTTTCATGGTGACACTTTTCATTTTTGACATTTAGCATTGTGACATTTGTCAGTTTTGACATTTGCCATCTTGAAATTTGTCATTTTTGACATTTAGCATTGTGACACTTTTCATTTTTGACATGTATCATTGTGACATTTGTCATTTGACATCTTAGACATTTGCCATCTTGAAATTTGTCATTTTTGACACTTTTCATTTTTGACATTTAGCATTGTGACATTTGTCATTTGACATCTTTGACATTTGCCATCTTAAAATTTGTCATTTTTGACATTTTTCATGGTGACACTTTTCATTTTTGACATTTAGCATTGTGACATTTGTCATTTGACATCTTTGACATTTGCCATCTTGAAATTTGTCATTTTTGACATTTTTCATGGTGACACTTTTCATTTTTGACATTAAGCATTGTGACATTTGTCATTTGACATCTTTGACATTTGCCATCTTGAAATTTGTTATTTTTGACATTTTTCATGGTGACACTTTTCATTTTTGACATTGAGCATTGTGACATTTGTCATTTGATATCTTTGACATTTGCCATCTTGAAATTTGTCATTTTTGACATTTTTCATGGTGACACTTTTCATTTTTGACATTTAGCATTGTGACATTTGTCATTTGACATCTTTGACATTTGCCATCTTGAAATTTGTCATTTTTGACATTTAGCATTGTGACATTTGTCATTTGACATCTTGGACATTTGCCATCTTGAAATTTGTCATTTTTGACATTTTTCATGGTGACACTTTTCATTTTTGACATTTAGCATTGCGACATTTGTCATTTGACATCTTTGACATTTGCCATCTTGAAATTTGTCATTTTTGACATTTTTCATGGTGACACTTTTCATTTTTGACATTTAGCATTGTGACATTTGTCATTTGACATTTTTGACATTTGCCATCTTGAAATTTGTTATTTTTGACATTTTTCATGGTGACACTTTTCATTTTTGACATTTAGCATTGTGACATTTGTCATTTGACATCTTTGACATTTGCCATCTTAAAATTTGTTATATTTGACATTTTTCATGGTGACACTTTTCATTTTTGACATTTAGAATTGTGACATTTGTCAGTTTTGACATTTGCCATCTTAAAATTTGTCATTTTTGACATTTTTCATGGTGACACTTTTCATTTTTGACATTTAGCATTGTGACATTTGTCATTTGACATCTTTGACATTTCCCATCTTGAAATTTGTCATTTTTGACATTTAGCATTGTGACATTTGTCATTTGACATCTTTGACATTTGCCATCTTGAAATTTGTTATTTTTGACATTTTTCATGGTGACACTTTTCATTTTTGACATTTAGCATTGTGACATTTGTCAGTTTTGACATTTGCCATCTTGAAATTTATCATTTTTGACATTTTTCATGGTGACACTTTTCATTTTTGACATTTAGCATTGTGACATTTGTCATTTGACATCTTAGACATTTGCCATCTTGAAATTTGTCATTTTTGACACTTTTCATTTTTGACATTTAGCATTGTGACATTTGTCATTTGACATCTTTGACATTTGCCACCTTGAAATTTGTCATTTTTGACATTTTTCATGGTGACACTTTTCATTTTTTGACATTTAGCATTGTGACATTTGTCAGTTTTGACATATGCCATCTTGAAATTTGTCATTTTTGACATTTTTCATGGTGACACTTTTCATTTTTGACATTTAGCATTGTGACATTTGTCATTTGACATCTTTGACACTTGCCATCTTGAAATTTGTCATTTTTGACACTTTTCATTTTTGACATTTAGCATTGTGACATTTGTCAATTGACATCTTTGACATTTGCCACCTTGAAATTTGTCATTTTTGACATTTTTCATGGTGACACTTTTCATTTTTGACATTTAGCATTGTAACATTTGTCAGTTTTGACATTTGCCATCTTGAAATTTGTCATTTTTGACATTTTTCATGGTGACACTTTTCAGTTTTGACATTTAGCATTGTGACATTTGTCATTTGACATCTTTGACATTTGCCATCTTGAAATTTGTCATTTTTGACATTTTTCATGGTGACACTTTTCATTTTTGACATTTAGCATTGTGACATTTGTCATTTGACATCTTTGACATTTGCCATCTTGAAATTTGTCATTTTTGACATTTAGCATTGTGACATTTGTCATTTGACATCTTTGACATTTGCCATCTTGAAATTTGTTATTTTTGACATTTTTCATGGTGACACTTTTCATTTTTGACATTTAGCATTGTGACATTTGTCAGTTTTGACATTTGCCATCTTGAAATTTGTCATTTTTGACATTTAGCATTGTGACACTTTTCATTTTTGACATGTATCATTGTGACATTTGTCATTTGACATCTTAGACATTTGCCATCTTGAAATTTGTCATTTTTGACACTTTTCATTTTTGACATTTAGCATTGTGACATTTGTCATTTGACATCTTTGACATTTGCCATCTTAAAATTTGTCATTTTTGACATTTTTCATGGTGACACTTTTCATTTTTGACATTTAGCATTGTAACATTTGTCAGTTTTGACATTTGCCATCTTGAAATTTGTCATTTTTGACATTTTTCATGGTGACACTTTTCATTTTTGACATTTAGCATTGTGACATTTGTCATTTGACATCTTTGACATTTGCCATCTTAAAATTTGTTATATTTGACATTTTTCATGGTGACACTTTTCATTTTTGACATTTAGAATTGTGACATTTGTCAGTTTTGACATTTGCCATCTTAAAATTTGTCATTTTTGACATTTTTCATGGTGACACTTTTCATTTTTGACATTTAGCATTGTGACATTTGTCATTTGACATCTTTGACATTTCCCATCTTGAAATTTGTCATTTTTGACATTTAGCATTGTGACATTTGTCATTTGACATCTTTGACATTTCCCATCTTGAAATTTGTCATTTTTGACATTTAGCATTGTGACATTTGTCATTTGACATCTTTGACATTTGCCATCTTGAAATTTGTTATTTTTGACATTTTTCATGGTGACACTTTTCATTTTTGACATTTAGCATTGTGACATTTGTCAGTTTTGACATTTGCCATCTTGAAATTTATCATTTTTGACATTTTTCATGGTGACACTTTTCATTTTTGACATTTAGCATTGTGACATTTGTCATTTGACATCTTAGACATTTGCCATCTTGAAATTTGTCATTTTTGACACTTTTCATTTTTGACATTTAGCATTGTGACATTTGTCATTTGACATCTTTGACATTTGCCACCTTGAAATTTGTCATTTTTGACATTTTTCATGGTGACACTTTTCATTTTTTGACATTTAGCATTGTGACATTTGTCAGTTTTGACATATGCCATCTTGAAATTTGTCATTTTTGACATTTTTCATGGTGACACTTTTCATTTTTGACATTTAGCATTGTGACATTTGTCATTTGACATCTTTGACACTTGCCATCTTGAAATTTGTCATTTTTGACACTTTTCATTTTTGACATTTAGCATTGTGACATTTGTCAATTGACATCTTTGACATTTGCCACCTTGAAATTTGTCATTTTTGACATTTTTCATGGTGACACTTTTCATTTTTGACATTTAGCATTGTAACATTTGTCAGTTTTGACATTTGCCATCTTGAAATTTGTCATTTTTGACATTTTTCATGGTGACACTTTTCAGTTTTGACATTTAGCATTGTGACATTTGTCATTTGACATCTTTGACATTTGCCATCTTGAAATTTGTCATTTTTGACATTTTTCATGGTGACACTTTTCATTTTTGACATTTAGCATTGTGACATTTGTCATTTGACATCTTTGACATTTGCCATCTTGAAATTTGTCATTTTTGACATTTAGCATTGTGACATTTGTCATTTGACATCTTTGACATTTGCCATCTTGAAATTTGTTATTTTTGACATTTTTCATGGTGACACTTTTCATTTTTGACATTTAGCATTGTGACATTTGTCAGTTTTGACATTTGCCATCTTGAAATTTGTCATTTTTGACATTTAGCATTGTGACACTTTTCATTTTTGACATGTATCATTGTGACATTTGTCATTTGACATCTTAGACATTTGCCATCTTGAAATTTGTCATTTTTGACACTTTTCATTTTTGACATTTAGCATTGTGACATTTGTCATTTGACATCTTTGACATTTGCCATCTTAAAATTTGTCATTTTTGACATTTTTCATGGTGACACTTTTCATTTTTGACATTTAGCATTGTAACATTTGTCAGTTTTGACATTTGCCATCTTGAAATTTGTCATTTTTGACATTTTTCATGGTGACACTTTTCATTTTTGACATTTAGCATTGTGACATTTGTCATTTGACATCTTTGACATTTGCCATCTTAAAATTTGTTATATTTGACATTTTTCATGGTGACACTTTTCATTTTTGACATTTAGAATTGTGACATTTGTCAGTTTTGACATTTGCCATCTTAAAATTTGTCATTTTTGACATTTTTCATGGTGACACTTTTCATTTTTGACATTTAGCATTGTGACATTTGTCATTTGACATCTTTGACATTTCCCATCTTGAAATTTGTCATTTTTGACATTTAGCATTGTGACATTTGTCATTTGACATCTTTGACATTTGCCATCTTGAAATTTGTTATTTTTGACATTTTTCATGGTGACACTTTTCATTTTTGACATTTAGCATTGTGACATTTGTCAGTTTTGACATTTGCCATCTTGAAATTTATCATTTTTGACATTTTTCATGGTGACACTTTTCATTTTTGACATTTAGCATTGTGACATTTGTCATTTGACATCTTAGACATTTGCCATCTTGAAATTTGTCATTTTTGACACTTTTCATTTTTGACATTTAGCATTGTGACATTTGTCATTTGACATCTTTGACACTTGCCATCTTGAAATTTGTCATTTTTGACATTTTTCATGGTGACACTTTTCATTTTTGACATTTAGCATTGTGACATTTGTCATTTGACATCTTTGACATTTGCCATCTTGAAATTTGTCATTTTTGACATTTTTCATGGTGACACTTTTCATTTTTGACATTTAGCATTGTGACATTTGTCATTTGACATATTTGACATTTGCCATCTAGAAATTTGTCATTTTTGACATTTAGCATTGTTATATTTGTCATTTGACATCTTTGACATTTGCCATCTTGAAATTTGTCATTTTTGACATTTTTCATGGTGACACTTTTCATTTTTGACATTTAGCATTGTGACATTTGTCATTTGACATCTTTGACATTTGCCATCTTGAAATTTGTTATTTGTGACATTTTTCATGGTGACACTTTTCATTTTTGACATTTAGCATTGTGACATTTGACATCTTTGACATTTGCCATCTTGAAATTTGTCATTTTTGACATTTTTCATGGTGACACTTTTCATTTTTGACATTTAGCATTGTGACATTTGTCAATTGACATCTTTGACATTTGCCACCTTGAAATTTGTCATTTTTGACATTTTTCATGGTGACACTTTTCATTTTTGACATTTAGCATTGTAACATTTGTCAGTTTTGACATTTGCCATCTTGAAATTTGTCATTTTTGACATTTTTCATGGTGACACTTTTCAGTTTTGACATTTAGCATTGTGACATTTGTCATTTGACATCTTTGACATTTGCCATCTTGAAATTTGTCATTTTTGACATTTTTCATGGTGACACTTTTCATTTTTGACATTTAGCATTGTGACATTTGTCATTTGACATCTTTGACATTTGCCATCTTGAAATTTGTCATTTTTGACATTTAGCATTGTGACATTTGTCATTTGACATCTTTGACATTTGCCATCTTGAAATTTGTTATTTTTGACATTTTTCATGGTGACACTTTTCATTTTTGACATTTAGCATTGTGACATTTGTCAGTTTTGACATTTGCCATCTTGAAATTTGTCATTTTTGACATTTAGCATTGTGACACTTTTCATTTTTGACATGTATCATTGTGACATTTGTCATTTGACATCTTAGACATTTGCCATCTTGAAATTTGTCATTTTTGACACTTTTCATTTTTGACATTTAGCATTGTGACATTTGTCATTTGACATCTTTGACATTTGCCATCTTAAAATTTGTCATTTTTGACATTTTTCATGGTGACACTTTTCATTTTTGACATTTAGCATTGTGACATTTGTCATTTGACATCTTTGACATTTGCCATCTTGAAATTTGTCATTTTTGACATTTTTCATGGTGACACTTTTCATTTTTGACATTAAGCATTGTGACATTTGTCATTTGACATCTTTGACATTTGCCATCTTGAAATTTGTTATTTTTGACATTTTTCATGGTGACACTTTTCATTTTTGACATTGAGCATTGTGACATTTGTCATTTGATATCTTTGACATTTGCCATCTTGAAATTTGTCATTTTTGACATTTTTCATGGTGACACTTTTCATTTTTGACATTTAGCATTGTGACATTTGTCATTTGACATCTTTGACATTTGCCATCTTGAAATTTGTCATTTTTGACATTTAGCATTGTGACATTTGTCATTTGACATCTTGGACATTTGCCATCTTGAAATTTGTCATTTTTGACATTTTTCATGGTGACACTTTTCATTTTTGACATTTAGCATTGCGACATTTGTCATTTGACATCTTTGACATTTGCCATCTTGAAATTTGTCATTTTTGACATTTTTCATGGTGACACTTTTCATTTTTGACATTTAGCATTGTGACATTTGTCATTTGACATTTTTGACATTTGCCATCTTGAAATTTGTTATTTTTGACATTTTTCATGGTGACACTTTTCATTTTTGACATTTAGCATTGTGACATTTGTCATTTGACATCTTTGACATTTGCCATCTTAAAATTTGTTATATTTGACATTTTTCATGGTGACACTTTTCATTTTTGACATTTAGAATTGTGACATTTGTCAGTTTTGACATTTGCCATCTTAAAATTTGTCATTTTTGACATTTTTCATGGTGACACTTTTCATTTTTGACATTTAGCATTGTGACATTTGTCATTTGACATCTTTGACATTTCCCATCTTGAAATTTGTCATTTTTGACATTTAGCATTGTGACATTTGTCATTTGACATCTTTGACATTTGCCATCTTGAAATTTGTTATTTTTGACATTTTTCATGGTGACACTTTTCATTTTTGACATTTAGCATTGTGACATTTGTCAGTTTTGACATTTGCCATCTTGAAATTTATCATTTTTGACATTTTTCATGGTGACACTTTTCATTTTTGACATTTAGCATTGTGACATTTGTCATTTGACATCTTAGACATTTGCCATCTTGAAATTTGTCATTTTTGACACTTTTCATTTTTGACATTTAGCATTGTGACATTTGTCATTTGACATCTTTGACATTTGCTACCTTGAAATTTGTCATTTTTGACATTTTTCATGGTGACACTTTTCATTTTTTGACATTTAGCATTGTGACATTTGTCAGTTTTGACATATGTCATCTTGAAATTTGTCATTTTTGACATTTTTCATGGTGACACTTTTCATTTTTGACATTTAGCATTGTGACATTTGTCATTTGACATCTTTGACACTTGCCATCTTGAAATTTGTCATTTTTGACACTTTTCATTTTTGACATTTAGCATTGTGACATTTGTCAATTGACATCTTTGACATTTGCCACCTTGAAATTTGTCATTTTTGACATTTTTCATGGTGACACTTTTCATTTTTGACATTTAGCATTGTAACATTTGTCAGTTTTGACATTTGCCATCTTGAAATTTGTCATTTTTGACATTTTTCATGGTGACACTTTTCAGTTTTGACATTTAGCATTGTGACATTTGTCATTTGACATCTTTGACATTTGCCATCTTGAAATTTGTCATTTTTGACATTTTTCATGGTGACACTTTTCATTTTTGACATTTAGCATTGTGACATTTGTCATTTGACATCTTTGACATTTGCCATCTTGAAATTTGTCATTTTTGACATTTAGCATTGTGACATTTGTCATTTGACATCTTTGACATTTGCCATCTTGAAATTTGTTATTTTTGACATTTTTCATGGTGACACTTTTCATTTTTGACATTTAGCATTGTGACATTTGTCAGTTTTGACATTTGCCATCTTGAAATTTGTCATTTTTGACATTTAGCATTGTGACACTTTTCATTTTTGACATGTATCATTGTGACATTTGTCATTTGACATCTTAGACATTTGCCATCTTGAAATTTGTCATTTTTGACACTTTTCATTTTTGACATTTAGCATTGTGACATTTGTCATTTGACATCTTTGACATTTGCCATCTTAAAATTTGTCATTTTTGACATTTTTCATGGTGACACTTTTCATTTTTGACATTTAGCATTGTGACATTTGTCATTTGACATCTTTGACATTTGCCATCTTGAAATTTGTCATTTTTGACATTTTTCATGGTGACACTTTTCATTTTTGACATTAAGCATTGTGACATTTGTCATTTGACATCTTTGACATTTGCCATCTTGAAATTTGTTATTTTTGACATTTTTCATGGTGACACTTTTCATTTTTGACATTGAGCATTGTGACATTTGTCATTTGATATCTTTGACATTTGCCATCTTGAAATTTGTCATTTTTGACATTTTTCATGGTGACACTTTTCATTTTTGACATTTAGCATTGTGACATTTGTCATTTGACATCTTTGACATTTGCCATCTTGAAATTTGTCATTTTTGACATTTAGCATTGTGACATTTGTCATTTGACATCTTGGACATTTGCCATCTTGAAATTTGTCATTTTTGACATTTTTCATGGTGACACTTTTCATTTTTGACATTTAGCATTGCGACATTTGTCATTTGACATCTTTGACATTTGCCATCTTGAAATTTGTCATTTTTGACATTTTTCATGGTGACACTTTTCATTTTTGACATTTAGCATTGTGACATTTGTCATTTGACATTTTTGACATTTGCCATCTTGAAATTTGTTATTTTTGACATGTTTCATGGTGACACTTTTCATTTTTGACATTTAGCATTGTGACATTTGTCATTTGACATCTTTGACATTTGCCATCTTAAAATTTGTTATATTTGACATTTTTCATGGTGACACTTTTCATTTTTGACATTTAGAATTGTGACATTT
This sequence comes from Altica lythri, assembly GCA_964028335.1. Taxonomy (NCBI): domain Eukaryota; kingdom Metazoa; phylum Arthropoda; class Insecta; order Coleoptera; family Chrysomelidae; genus Altica; species Altica lythri. The sequence continues at coordinate 5,552,499 of OZ034800.1, read as the reverse complement.
GTCAGTTTTGACATTTGCCATCTTAAAATTTGTCATTTTTGACATTTTTCATGGTGACACTTTTCATTTTTGACATTTAGCATTGTGACATTTGTCATTTGACATCTTTGACATTTCCCATCTTGAAATTTGTCATTTTTGACATTTAGCATTGTGACATTTGTCATTTGACATCTTTGACATTTGCCATCTTGAAATTTGTTATTTTTGACATTTTTCATGGTGACACTTTTCATTTTTGACATTTAGCATTGTGACATTTGTCAGTTTTGACATTTGCCATCTTGAAATTTATCATTTTTGACATTTTTCATGGTGACACTTTTCATTTTTGACATTTAGCATTGTGACATTTGTCATTTGACATCTTAGACATTTGCCATCTTGAAATTTGTCATTTTTGACACTTTTCATTTTTGACATTTAGCATTGTGACATTTGTCATTTGACATCTTTGACATTTGCCACCTTGAAATTTGTCATTTTTGACATTTTTCATGGTGACACTTTTCATTTTTTGACATTTAGCATTGTGACATTTGTCAGTTTTGACATATGCCATCTTGAAATTTGTCATTTTTGACATTTTTCATGGTGACACTTTTCATTTTTGACATTTAGCATTGTGACATTTGTCATTTGACATCTTTGACACTTGTCATCTTGAAATTTGTCATTTTTGACATTTTTCATGGTGACACTTTTCATTTTTGACATTTAGCATTGTGACATTTGTCATTTGACATCTTTGACATTTGCCATCTTGAAATTTGTCATTTTTGACATTTTTCATGGTGACACTTTTCATTTTTGACATTTAGCATTGTGACATTTGTCATTTGACATATTTGACATTTGCCATCTAGAAATTTGTCATTTTTGACATTTAGCATTGTTATATTTGTCATTTGACATCTTTGACATTTGCCATCTTGAAATTTGTCATTTTTGACATTTTTCATGGTGACACTTTTCATTTTTGACATTTAGCATTGTGACATTTGTCATTTGACATCTTTGACATTTGCCATCTTGAAATTTGTTATTTTTGACATTTTTCATGGTGACACTTTTCATTTTTGACATTTAGCATTGTGACATTTGACATCTTTGACATTTGCCATCTTGAAATTTGTCATTTTTGACATTTTTCATGGTGACACTTTTCATTTTTGACATTTAGCATTGTGACATTTGTCAATTGACATCTTTGACATTTGCCACCTTGAAATTTGTCATTTTTGACATTTTTCATGGTGACACTTTTCATTTTTGACATTTAGCATTGTAACATTTGTCAGTTTTGACATTTGCCATCTTGAAATTTGTCATTTTTGACATTTTTCATGGTGACACTTTTCAGTTTTGACATTTAGCATTGTGACATTTGTCATTTGACATCTTTGACATTTGCCATCTTGAAATTTGTCATTTTTGACATTTTTCATGGTGACACTTTTCATTTTTGACATTTAGCATTGTGACATTTGTCATTTGACATCTTTGACATTTGCCATCTTGAAATTTGTCATTTTTGACATTTAGCATTGTGACATTTGTCATTTGACATCTTTGACATTTGCCATCTTGAAATTTGTTATTTTTGACATTTTTCATGGTGACACTTTTCATTTTTGACATTTAGCATTGTGACATTTGTCAGTTTTGACATTTGCCATCTTGAAATTTGTCATTTTTGACATTTAGCATTGTGACACTCTTCATTTTTGACATGTATCATTGTGACATTTGTCATTTGACATCTTAGACATTTGCCATCTTGAAATTTGTCATTTTTGACACTTTTCATTTTTGACATTTAGCATTGTGACATTTGTCATTTGACATCTTTGACATTTGCCATCTTGAAATTTGTCATTTTTGACATTTTTCATGGTGACACTTTTCATTTTTGACATTTAGCATTGTGACATTTGTCATTTGACATCTTTGACATTTGCCATCTTGAAATTTGTCATTTATGACATTTAGCATTGTGACATTTGTCATTTGACATCTTTGACATTTGCCATCTTGAAATTTGTTATTTTTGACATTTTTCATGGTGACACTTTTCATTTTTGACATTTAGCATTGTGACATTTGTCAGTTTTGACATTTGCCATCTTGAAATTTGTCATTTTTGACATTTTTCATGGTGACACTTTTCATTTTTGACATTTAGCATTGTGACATTTGTCATTTGACATCTTTGACATTTACCATCTTGAAATTTGTTATTTTTAACATTTTTCATGGTGACACTTTTCATTTTTGACATTTAGCATTGTGACATTTGTCATTTGACATCCTTGACATTTGCCATCTTGAAATTTGTCATTTTTGACCTTTTTCATGGTGACACTTTTTATTTTTGACATTTAGCATTGTGACATTTGACATCTTTGACATTTGCCATCTTGAAATTTGTCATTTTTGACATTTTTCATGGTGACACTTTTCATTTTTGACATTTAGCATTGTGACATTTGTCAATTGACATCTTTGACATTTGCCACCTTGAAATTTGTCATTTTTGACATTTTTCATGGTGACACTTTTCATTTTTGACATTTAGCATTGTAACATTTGTCAGTTTTGACATTTGCCATCTTGAAATTTGTCATTTTTGACCTTTTTCATGGTGACACTTTTCATTTTTGACATTTAGCATTGTGACATTTGTCAGTTTTGACATTTGCCATCTTGAAATTTATCATTTTTGACATTTTTCATGGTGACACTTTTCATTTTTGACATTTAGCATTGTGACATTTGTCATTTGACATCTTAGACATTTGCCATCTTGAAATTTGTCATTTTTGACACTTTTCATTTTTGACATTTAGCATTGTGACATTTGTCATTTGACATCTTTGACATTTGCCACCTTGAAATTTGTCATTTTTGACATTTTTCATGGTGACACTTTTCATTTTTTGACATTTAGCATTGTGACATTTGTCAGTTTTGACATATGCCATCTTGAAATTTGTCATTTTTGACATTTTTCATGGTGACACTTTTCATTTTTGACATTTAGCATTGTGACATTTGTCATTTGACATCTTTGACACTTGCCATCTTGAAATTTGTCATTTTTGACATTTTTCATGGTGACACTTTTCATTTTTGACATTTAGCATTGTGACATTTGTCATTTGACATCTTTGACATTTGCCATCTTGAAATTTGTCATTTTTGACATTTTTCATGGTGACACTTTTCATTTTTGACATTTAGCATTGTGACATTTGTCATTTGACATATTTGACATTTGCCATCTAGAAATTTGTCATTTTTGACATTTAGCATTGTTATACTTGTCATTTGACATCTTTGACATTTGCCATCTTGAAATTTGTCATTTTTGACATTTTTCATGGTGACACTTTTCATTTTTGACATTTAGCATTGTGACATTTGTCATTTGACATCTTTGACATTTGCCATCTTGAAATTTGTTATTTTTGACATTTTTCATGGTGACACTTTTCATTTTTGACATTTAGCATTGTGACATTTGACATCTTTGACATTTGCCATCTTGAAATTTGTCATTTTTGACATTTTTCATGGTGACACTTTTCATTTTTGACATTTAGCATTGTGACATTTGTCAATTGACATCTTTGACATTTGCCACCTTGAAATTTGTCATTTTTGACATTTTTCATGGTGACACTTTTCATTTTTGACATTTAGCATTGTAACATTTGTCAGTTTTGACATTTGCCATCTTGAAATTTGTCATTTTTGACATTTTTCATGGTGACACTTTTCAGTTTTGACATTTAGCATTGTGACATTTGTCATTTGACATCTTTGACATTTGCCATCTTGAAATTTGTCATTTTTGACATTTTTCATGGTGACACTTTTCATTTTTGACATTTAGCATTGTGACATTTGTCATTTGACATCTTTGACATTTGCCATCTTGAAATTTGTCATTTTTGACATTTAGCATTGTGACATTTGTCATTTGACATCTTTGACATTTGCCATCTTGAAATTTGTTATTTTTGACATTTTTCATGGTGACACTTTTCATTTTTGACATTTAGCATTGTGACATTTGTCAGTTTTGACATTTGCCATCTTGAAATTTGTCATTTTTGACATTTAGCATTGTGACACTTTTCATTTTTGACATGTATCATTGTGACATTTGTCATTTGACATCTTAGACATTTGCCATCTTGAAATTTGTCATTTTTGACACTTTTCATTTTTGACATTTAGCATTGTGACATTTGTCATTTGACATCTTTGACATTTGCCATCTTGAAATTTGTCATTTTTGACATTTTTCATGGTGACACTTTTCATTTTTGACATTTAGCATTGTGACATTTGTCATTTGACATCTTTGACATTTGCCATCTTAAAATTTGTCATTTTTGACATTTAGCATTGTGACATTTGTCATTTGACATCTTTGACATTTGCCATCTTGAAATTTGTTATTTTTGACATTTTTCATGGTGACACTTTTCATTTTTGACATTTAGCATTGTGACATTTGTCAGTTTTGACATTTGCCATCTTGAAATTTGTCATTTTTGACATTTTTCATGGTGACACTTTTCATTTTTGACATTTAGCATTGTGACATTTGTCATTTGACATCTTTGACATTTACCATCTTGAAATTTGTTATTTTTGACATTTTTCATGGTGACACTTTTTATTTTTGACATTTAGCATTGTGACATTTGTCATTTGACATCTTTGACATTTGCCATCTTGAAATTTGTTATTTTTGACATTTTTCATGGTGACACTTTTCATTTTTGACATTTAGCATTGTGACATTTGTCAGTTTTGACATTTGCCATCTTGAAATTTGTCATTTTTGACATTTTTCATGGTGACACTTTTCATTTTTGACATTTAGCATTGTGACATTTGTCATTTGACATCTTTGACATTTGCCATCTTGAAATTTGTCATTTTTGACACTTTTCATTTTTGACATTTAGCATTGTGACATTTGTCATTTGACATCCTTGACATTTGCCATCTTGAAATTTGTCATTTTTGACATTTTTCATGGTGACACTTTTTATTTTTGACATTTAGCATTGTGACATTTGTCATTTGACATCTTTGACATTTGCCATCTTGAAATTTGTCATTTTTGACATTTAGCATTGTGACATTTGTCATTTGACATCTTTGATATTTGCCATCTTGAAATTTGTCATTTTTGACATTTTTCATGGTGACACTTTTCATTTTTGACATTTAGCATTGTGACATTTGTCATTTGACATCTTTGACATTTGCCATCTTGAATTTGTCATATTTGACATTTTTCATGGTGACACTTTTCATTTTTGACATTTAGCATTGTGACATTTGTCATTTGACATCTTTGACATTTGCCATCTTGAAATTTGTTATTTTTGACATTTTTCATGGTGACACTTTTCATTTTTGACATTTAGCATTGTGACATTTGTCAGTTTTGACATTTGCCATCTTGAAATTTGTCATTTTTGACATTTTTCATGGTGACACTTTTCATTTTTGACATTTAGCATTGTGACATTTGTCATTTGACATCTTTGACATTTGCCATCTTAAAATTTGTCATTTTTGACATTTTTCATGGTGACACTTTTCATTTTTGACATTTAGCATTGTGACATTTGTCATTTGACATCTTTGACATTTGCCATCTTGAAATTTGTCATTTTTGACATTTTTCATGGTGACACTTTTCATTTTTGACATTTAGCATTGTGACATTTGACATCTTTGACATTTGCCATCTTGAAATTTGTCATTTTTGACATTTTTCATGGTGACACTTTTCATTTTTGACATTTAGCATTGTGACATTTGTCAATTGACATCTTTGACATTTGCCACCTTGAAATTTGTCATTTTTGACATTTTTCATGGTGACACTTTTCATTTTTGACATTTAGCATTGTAACATTTGTCAGTTTTGACATTTGCCATCTTGAAATTTGTCATTTTTGACATTTTTCATGGTGACACTTTTCAGTTTTGACATTTAGCATTGTGACATTTGTCATTTGACATCTTTGACATTTGCCATCTTGAAATTTGTCATTTTTGACATTTTTCATGGTGACACTTTTCATTTTTGACATTTAGCATTGTGACATTTGTCATTTGACATCTTTGACATTTGCCATCTTGAAATTTGTCATTTTTGACATTTAGCATTGTGACATTTGTCATTTGACATCTTTGACATTTGCCATCTTGAAATTTGTTATTTTTGACATTTTTCATGGTGACACTTTTCATTTTTGACATTTAGCATTGTGACATTTGTCAGTTTTGACATTTGCCATCTTGAAATTTGTCATTTTTGACATTTAGCATTGTGACACTTTTCATTTTTGACATGTATCATTGTGACATTTGTCATTTGACATCTTAGACATTTGCCATCTTGATATTTGTCATTTTTGACACTTTTCATTTTTGACATTTAGCATTGTGACATTTGTCATTTGACATCTTTGACATTTGCCATCTTGAAATTTGTCATTTTTGACATTTTTCATGGTGACACTTTTCATTTTTGACATTTAGCATTGTGACATTTGTCATTTGACATCTTTGACATTTGCCATCTTGAAATTTGTCATTTTTGACATTTAGCATTGTGACATTTGTCATTTGACATCTTTGACATTTGCCATCTTGAAATTTGTTATTTTTGACATTTTTCATGGTGACACTTTTCATTTTTGACATTTAGCATTGTGACATTTGTCAGTTTTGACATTTGCCATCTTGAAATTTGTCATTTTTGACATTTTTCATGGTGACACTTTTCATTTTTGACATTTAGCATTGTGACATTTGTCATTTGACATCTTTGACATTTACCATCTTGAAATTTGTTATTTTTAACATTTTTCATGGTGACACTTTTCATTTTTGACATTTAGCATTGTGACATTTGTCATTTGACATCCTTGACATTTGCCATCTTGAAATTTGTCATTTTTGACATTTTTCATGGTGACACTTTTTATTTTTGACATTTAGCATTGTGACATTTGTCATTTGACATCTTTGACATTTGCCATCTTGAAATTTGTCATTTTTGACATTTAGCATTGTGACATTTGTCATTTGACATCTTTGATATTTGCCATCTTGAAATTTGTCATTTTTGACATTTTTCATGGTGACACTTTTCATTTTTGACATGTATCATTGTGACATTTGTCATTTGACATCTTAGACATTTGCCATCTTGAAATTTGTCATTTTTGACACTTTTCATTTTTGACATTTAGCATTGTGACATTTGTCATTTGACATCTTTGACATTTGCCATCTTGAAATTTGTCATTTTTGACATTTTTCATGGTGACACTTTTCATTTTTGACATTTAGCATTGTGACATTTGTCATTTGACATCTTTGACATTTGCCATCTTAAAATTTGTCATTTTTGACATTTAGCATTGTGACATTTGTCATTTGACATCTTTGACATTTGCCATCTTGAAATTTGTTATTTTTGACATTTTTCATGGTGACACTTTTCATTTTTGACATTTAGCATTGTGACATTTGTCAGTTTTGACATTTGCCATCTTGAAATTTGTCATTTTTGACATTTTTCATGGTGACACTTTTCATTTTTGACATTTAGCATTGTGACATTTGTCATTTGACATCTTTGACATTTACCATCTTGAAATTTGTTATTTTTGACATTTTTCATGGTGACACTTTTTATTTTTGACATTTAGCATTGTGACATTTGTCATTTGACATCTTTGACATTTGCCATCTTGAAATTTGTTATTTTTGACATTTTTCATGGTGACACTTTTCATTTTTGACATTTAGCATTGTGACATTTGTCAGTTTTGACATTTGCCATCTTGAAATTTGTCATTTTTGACATTTTTCATGGTGACACTTTTCATTTTTGACATTTAGCATTGTGACATTTGTCATTTGACATCTTTGACATTTGCCATCTTGAAATTTGTCATTTTTGACACTTTTCATTTTTGACATTTAGCATTGTGACATTTGTCATTTGACATCCTTGACATTTGCCATCTTGAAATTTGTCATTTTTGACATTTTTCATGGTGACACTTTTTATTTTTGACATTTAGCATTGTGACATTTGTCATTTGACATCTTTGACATTTGCCATCTTGAAATTTGTCATTTTTGACATTTAGCATTGTGACATTTGTCATTTGACATCTTTGATATTTGCCATCTTGAAATTTGTCATTTTTGACATTTTTCATGGTGACACTTTTCATTTTTGACATTTAGCATTGTGACATTTGTCATTTGACATCTTTGACATTTGCCATCTTGAATTTGTCATATTTGACATTTTTCATGGTGACACTTTTCATTTTTGACATTTAGCATTGTGACATTTGTCATTTGACATCTTTGACATTTGCCATCTTGAAATTTGTTATTTTTGACATTTTTCATGGTGACACTTTTCATTTTTGACATTTAGCATTGTGACATTTGTCAGTTTTGACATTTGCCATCTTGAAATTGGTCATTTTTGACATTTAGCATTGTGACACTTTTCATTTTTGACATTTAGCATTGTGACATTTGTCATTTGACATCTTTGACATTTGCCATCTTGAAATTTGTCATTTTTGACATTTTTCATGGTGACACTTTTCATTTTTGACATTTAGCATTGTGACATTTGTCATTTGACATCTTTGACATTTGCCATCTTGAAATTTGTCATTTTTGACATTTTTCATGGTGACACTTTTCATTTTTGACATTTAGCATTGTGACATTTGTCATTTGACATCTTTGACATTTGCCATCTTGAAATTTGTCATTTTTGACATTTTTCATGGTGACACTTTTCATTTTTGACATTTAGCATTGTGACATTTGACATCTTTGACATTTGCCATCTTGAAATTTGTCATTTTTGACATTTTTCATGGTGACACTTTTCATTTTTGACATTTAGCATTGTGACATTTGTCAATTGACATCTTTGACATTTGCCACCTTGAAATTTGTCATTTTTGACATTTTTCATGGTGACACTTTTCATTTTTGACATTTAGCATTGTAACATTTGTCAGTTTTGACATTTGCCATCTTGAAATTTGTCATTTTTGACATTTTTCATGGTGACACTTTTCAGTTTTGACATTTAGCATTGTGACATTTGTCATTTGACATCTTTGACATTTGCCATCTTGAAATTTGTCATTTTTGACATTTTTCATGGTGACACTTTTCATTTTTGACATTTAGCATTGTGACATTTGTCATTTGACATCTTTGACATTTGCCATCTTGAAATTTGTCATTTTTGACATTTAGCATTGTGACATTTGTCATTTGACATCTTTGACATTTGCCATCTTGAAATTTGTTATTTTTGACATTTTTCATGGTGACACTTTTCATTTTTGACATTTAGCATTGTGACATTTGTCAGTTTTGACATTTGCCATCTTGAAATTTGTCATTTTTGACATTTAGCATTGTGACACTTTTCATTTTTGACATGTATCATTGTGACATTTGTCATTTGACATCTTAGACATTTGCCATCTTGATATTTGTCATTTTTGACACTTTTCATTTTTGACATTTAGCATTGTGACATTTGTCATTTGACATCTTTGACATTTGCCATCTTGAAATTTGTCATTTTTGACATTTTTCATGGTGACACTTTTCATTTTTGACATTTAGCATTGTGACATTTGTCATTTGACATCTTTGACATTTGCCATCTTGAAATTTGTCATTTTTGACATTTAGCATTGTGAAATTTGTCATTTGACATCTTTGACATTTGCCATCTTGAAATTTGTTATTTTTGACATTTTTCATGGTGACACTTTTCATTTTTGACATTTAGCATTGTGACATTTGTCAGTTTTGACATTTGCCATCTTGAAATTTGTCATTTTTGACATTTTTCATGGTGACACTTTTCATTTTTGACATTTAGCATTGTGACATTTGTCATTTGACATCTTTGACATTTACCATCTTGAAATTTGTTATTTTTAACATTTTTCATGGTGACACTTTTCATTTTTGACATTTAGCATTGTGACATTTGTCATTTGACATCCTTGACATTTGCCATCTTGAAATTTGTCATTTTTGACATTTTTCATGGTGACACTTTTTATTTTTGACATTTAGCATTGTGACATTTGTCATTTGACATCTTTGACATTTGCCATCTTGAAATTTGTCATTTTTGACATTTAGCATTGTGACATTTGTCATTTGACATCTTTGATATTTGCCATCTTGAAATTTGTCATTTTTGACATTTTTCATGGTGACACTTTTCATTTTTGACATTTAGCATTGTGACATTTGTCATTTGACATCTTTGACATTTGCCATCTTGAATTTGTCATATTTGACATTTTTCATGGTGACACTTTTCATTTTTGACATTTAGCATTGTGACATTTGTCATTTGACATCTTTGACATTTGCCATCTTGAAATTTGTTATTTTTGACATTTTTCATGGTGACACTTTTCATTTTTGACATTTAGCATTGTGACATTTGCCATTTGACATCTTTGACATTTGCCATCTTGAAATTTGTCATTTTTGACATTTTTCATGGTGACACTTTTTATTTTTGACATTTAGCATTGTGACATTTGTCATTTGACATCTTTGACATTTGCCATCTTGAAATTTGTCATTTTTGACATTTAGCATTGTGACATTTGTCATTTGACATCTTTGATATTTGCCATCTTGAAATTTGTCATTTTTGACATTTTTCATGGTGACACTTTTCATTTTTGACATTTAGCATTGTGACATTTGTCATTTGACATCTTTGACATTTGCCATCTTGAATTTGTCATATTTGACATTTTTCATGGTGACACTTTTCATTTTTGACATTTAGCATTGTGACATTTGTCATTTGACATCTTTGACATTTGCCATCTTGAAATTTGTTATTTTTGACATTTTTCATGGTGACACTTTTCATTTTTGACATTTAGCATTGTGACATTTGTCAGTTTTGACATTTGCCATCTTGAAATTTGTCATTTTTGACATTTTTCATGGTGACACTTTTCATTTTTGACATTTAGCATTGTGACATTTGTCATTTGACATCTTTGACATTTGCCATCTTGAAATTTGTTATTTTTGACATTTTTCATGGTGACACTTTTCATTTTTGACATTTAGCATTGTGACATTTGACATCTTTGACATTTGCCATCTTGAAATTTGTCATTTTTGACCTTTTTCATGGTGACACTTTTCATTTTTGACATTTAGCATTGTGACATTTGTCATTTGACATCTTTGACATTTGCCATCTTGAAATTTGTTATTTTTGACATTTTTCATGGTGACACTTTTTATTTTTGACATTTAGCATTGTGACATTTGTCATTTGACATCTTTGACATTTGCCATCTTGAAATTTGTCATTTTTGACATTTAGCATTGTGACATTTGTCATTTGACATCTTTGACATTTGCCATCTTGAAATTTGTCATTTTTGACATTTTTCATGGTGACACTTTTCATTTTTGACATTTAGCATTGTGACATTTGTCATTTGACATCTTTGACATTTGCCATCTTGAAATTTGTCATTTTTGACATTTTTCATGGTGACACTTTTCATTTTTGACATTTAGCATTGTGACATTTAGCATTGTGACATTTAGCATTGTGACATTTGTCATTTGACATCTTTGACATTTGCCATCTTGAAATTTGTCATTTTTGACATTTTTCATGGTGACACTTTTCATTTTTGACATTTAGCATTGTGACATTTGTCATTTGACATCTTTGACATTTGCCATCTTGAAATTTGTTATTTTTGTCATTTTTCATGGTGACACTTTTCATTTTTGACATTTAGCATTGTGACATTTGTCATTTGACATCTTTGATATTTGCCATCTTGAAATTTGTCATTTTTGACATTTTTCATGGTGACACTTTTCATTTTTGACATTTAGCATTGTGACATTTGTCATTTGACATCTTTGACATTTGCCATCTTGAAATTTGTCATTTTTGACATTTTTCATGGTGACACTTTTCATTTTTGACATTTAGCATTGTGACATTTGTCATTTGACATCTTTGACATTTGCCACCTTGAAATTTGTCATTTTTGACATTTTTCATAGTGACACTTTTCATTTTTGACATTTAGCATTGTGACATTTGTCATTTGACATCTTTGACATTTGCCATTTTGAAATTTGTCATTTTTGACATTTGGCATTGTGACATTTGTCATTTGACATCTTTGACATTTGCCATCTTGAAATTTGTTATTTTTGACATTTTTCATGGTGACACTTTTGATTTTTGACATTTAGCATTGTGACATTTTACAGTTTTGACATTTGCCATCTTGAAATTTGTCATTTTTGACATTTTTCATGGTGACACTTTTCATTTTTGACATTTAGCATTGTGACATTTGTCATTTGACATCTTTGACATTTGCCATCTTGAAATTTGTTATTTTTGACATTTTTCATGGTGACACTTTTCATTTTTGACATTTAGCATTGTGACATTTGTCAGTTTTGACATTTGCCATCTTGAAATTTGTCATTTTTGACATTTTTCATGGTGACACTTTTCATTTTTGACATTTAGCATTGTGACATTTGTCATTTGACATCTTTGACATTTGCCATCTTGAAATTTGTTATTTTTAACATTTTTCATGGTGACACTTTTCATTTTTGACATTTAGCATTGTGACATTTGTCATTTGACATCTTTGACATTTGCCATCTTGAAATTTGTCATTTTTGACCTTTTTCATGGTGACACTTTTCATTTTTAACATTTAGCATTGTGACATTTGTCATTTGACATCTTTAACATTTGCCATCTTGAAATTTGTTATTTTTGACATTTTTCATGGTGACACTTTTCATTTTTGACATTTAGCATTGTGACATTTGTCATTTGACATCTTTGACATTTGCCATCTTGAAATTTGTCATTTTTGACACTTTTCATTTTTGACATTTAGCATTGTGACATTTGTCATTTGACATCTTTGACATTTGCCATCTTGAAATTTGTTATTTTTGACATTTTTCATGGTGACACTTTTTATTTTTGACATTTAGCATTGTGACATTTGTCATTTGACATCTTTGACATTTGCCATCTTGAAATTTGTCATTTTTGACATTTTTCATGGTGACACTTTTCATTTTTGACATTTAGCATTGTGACATTTGTCATTTGACATCTTTGACATTTGCCATCTTGAAATTTGTCATTTTTGACATTTTTCATGGTGACACTTTTCATTTTTGACATTTAGCATTGTGACATTTGTCATTTGACATCTTTGACATTTGCCATCTTGAAATTTGTTATTTTTGACATTTTTCATGGTGACACTTTTCATTTTTGACATTTAGCATTGTGACATTTGTCATTTGACATCTTTGACATTTGCCGTCTTGAAATTTGTCATTTTTGACATTTTTCATGGTGACACTTTTTATTTTTGACATTTAGCATTGTGACATTTGTCATTTGACATCTTTGACATTTGCCATCTTGAAATTTGTCATTTTTGACATTTAGCATTGTGACATTTGTCATTTGACATCTTTGATATTTGCCATCTTGAAATTTGTCATTTTTGACATTTTTCATGGTGACACTTTTCATTTTTGACATTTAGCATTGTGACATTTGTCATTTGACATCTTTGACATTTGCCATCTTGAATTTGTCATATTTGACATTTTTCATGGTGACACTTTTCATTTTCGACATTTAGCATTGTGCCATTTGTCATATTCGACATCTTTGACATTTGCCATCTTGAAATTTGTCATTTTTGACATTTTTCATGGTGACACTTTTCATTTTTGACATTTAGCATTGTGACATTTGTCATTTGACATCTTTGACATTTGCCATCTTAAAATTTGTCATTATTGACATTTTTCATGGGGACACTTTTCATTTTTGACATTTAGCATTGTGACATTTGTCATTTGACATCTTTGACATTTGCCATCTTGAAATTTGTCATTTTTGACATTTTTTATGGTGACACTTTTCATTTTTGACATTTCGCATTTTGACATTTGTCATTTGACATCTTTGACATTTGCCATCTTGAAATTTGTCATTTTTGACATTTTTCACGGTGACACTTTTCATTTTTGACATTTAGCATTGTGACATTTGTCATTTGACATCTTAGACATTTGCCATCTTGAAATTTGTCATTTTTGACACTTTTCATTTTTGATATTTAGCATTGTGACATTTGTCATTTGACATCTTTGATATTTGCCATCTTGAAATTTGTCATTTTTGAGATTTTTCATGGTGACACTTTTCATTTTTGACATTTAGCATTGTAACATTTGTCAGTTTTGACATATGCCATCTTGAAATTTGTCATTTTTGATATTTTCATGGTGACACTTTTCATTTTTGACATTTAGCATTGTGACATTTGTCATTTGACATCTTTGACATTTGCCATCTTGAAATTTGTCATTTTTGACATTTAGCATTGTGACATTTGTCATTTGACATCTTTGATATTTGCCATCTTGAAATTTGTCATTTTTGACATTTTTCATGGTGACACTTTTCATTTTTGACATTTAGCATTGTGACATTTGTCATTTGACATCTTTGACATTTGCCATCTTGAATTTGTCATTTTTGACATTTTTCATTGTGACACTTTTCATTTTTGACATTTAGCATTGTGACATTTGTCATATTCGACATCTTTGACATTTGCCATCTTGAAATTTGTCATTTTTGACATTTTTTATGGTGACACTTTTCATTTTTGACATTTAGCATTGTGACATTTGTCATTTGACATCTTTGACATTTGCCATCTTAAAATTTGTCATTATTGACATTTTTCATGGGGACACTTTTCATTTTTGACATTTAGCATTGTGACATTTGTCATTTGACATCTTTGACATTTGCCATCTTGAAATTTGTCATTTTTGACATTTTTTATGGTGACACTTTTCATTTTTGACATTTAGCATTGTGACATTTGTCATTTGACATCTTTGACATTTGCCATCTTGAAATTTGTCATTTTTGACATTTTTCACGGTGACACTTTTCATTTTTGACATTTAGCATTGTGACATTTGTCATTTGACATCTTTGACATTTGCCATCTTGAAATTTGTCATTTTTGACATTTTTCACGGTGACACTTTTCATTTTTGACATTTAGCATTGTGACATTTGTCATTTGACATCTTAGACATTTGCCATCTTGAAATTTGTCATTTTTGACACTTTTCATTTTTGACATTTAGCATTGTGACATTTGTCATTTGACATCTTTGATATTTGCCATCTTGAAATTTGTCATTTTTGACATTTTTCATGGTGACACTTTTCATTTTTGACATTTAGCATTGTGACATTTGTCATTTGACATCTTTGACATTTGCCATCTTGAATTTGTCATTTTTGACATTTTTCATGGTGACACTTTTCATTTTTGACATTTAGCATTGTGACATTTGTCATTTGACATCTTTGACATTTGCCATCTTGAAATTTGTCATTTTTGACATTTTTCATGGTGACACTTTTCATTTTTGACATTTAGCATTGTGACATTTGTCATTTGACATCTTTGACATTTGCCATCTTGAAATTTGTCATTTTTGACATTTTTTATGGTGACACTTTTCATTTTTGACATTTAGCATTGTGACATTTGTCATTTGACATCTTTGACATTTGCCATCTTAAAATTTGTCATTTTTGACATTTTTCATGGTGACACTTTTCATTTTTGACATTGAGCATTGTGACATTTGTCATTTGACATCTTTGATATTTGCCATCTTGAAATTTGTCATTTTTGACATTTTTCATGGTGACACTTTTCATTTTTGACATTTAGCATTGTGACATTTGTCATTTGACATCTTTGACATTTGCCATCTTGAAATTTGTCATTTTTGACATTTAGCATTGTGACATTTGTCATTTGACATCTTGGACATTTGCCATCTTGAAATTTGTCATTTTTGACATTTTTCATGGTGACACTTTTCATTTTTGACATTTAGCATTGTGACATTTGTCATTTGACATCTTTGACATTTGCCATCTTGAAATTTGTCATTTTTGACATTTTTCATGGTGACACTTTTCATTTTTGACATTTAGCATTGTGACATTTGTCATTTGACATTTTTGACATTTGCCATCTTGAAATTTGTTATTTTTGACATTTTTCATGGTGACACTTTTCATTTTTGACATTTAGCATTGTGACATTTGTCATTTGACATCTTTGACATTTGCCATCTTGAATTTGTCATTTTTGACATTTTTCATGGTGACACTTTTCATTTTTGACATTTAGCATTGTGACATTTGTCATTTGACATCTTTGACATTTGCCATCTTGAAATTTGTCATTTTTGACATTTTTCATGGTGACACTTTTCATTTTTGACATTTAGCATTGTGACATTTGTCATTTGACATCTTTGACATTTGCCATCTTGAAATTTGTCATTTTTGACATTTTTTATGGTGACACTTTTCATTTTTGACATTTAGCATTGTGACATTTGTCATTTGACATCTTTGACATTTGCCATCTTAAAATTTGTCATTTTTGACATTTTTCATGGTGACACTTTTCATTTTTGACATTGAGCATTGTGACATTTGTCATTTGACATCTTTGATATTTGCCATCTTGAAATTTGTCATTTTTGACATTTTTCATGGTGACACTTTTCATTTTTGACATTTAGCATTGTGACATTTGTCATTTGACATCTTTGACATTTGCCATCTTGAAATTTGTCATTTTTGACATTTAGCATTGTGACATTTGTCATTTGACATCTTGGACATTTGCCATCTTGAAATTTGTCATTTTTGACATTTTTCATGGTGACACTTTTCATTTTTGACATTTAGCATTGTGACATTTGTCATTTGACATCTTTGACATTTGGCATCTTGAAATTTGTCATTTTTGACATTTTTCATGGTGACACTTTTCATTTTTGACATTTAGCATTGTGACATTTGTCATTTGACATCTTTGACATTTGCCATCTTGAAATTTGTCATTTTTGACATTTAGCATTGTGACATTTGTCATTTGACATCTTGGACATTTGCCATCTTGAAATTTGTCATTTTTGACATTTTTCATGGTGACACTTTTCATTTTTGACATTTAGCATTGTGACATTTGTCATTTGACATCTTTGACATTTGCCATCTTGAAATTTGTCATTTTTGACATTTTTCATGGTGACACTTTTCATTTTTGACATTTAGCATTGTGACATTTGTCATTTGACATTTTTGACATTTGCCATCTTGAAATTTGTTATTTTTGACATTTTTCATGGTGACACTTTTCATTTTTGACATTTAGCATTGTGACATTTGTCATTTGACATCTTTGACATTTGCCATCTTGAAATTTGTTATTTTTGACATTTTTCATGGTGACACTTTTCATTTTTGACATTTAGCATTGTGACATTTGTCAGTTTTGACATTTGCCATCTTGAAATTTGTCATTTTTGACATTTTTCATGGTGACACTTTTCATTTTTGACATTTAGCATTGTGACATTTGTCATTTGACATCTTTGACATTTCCCATCTTGAAATTTGTCATTTTTGACATTTAGCATTGTGACATTTGTCATTTGACATCTTTGACATTTGCCATCTTGAAATTTGTTATTTTTGTCATTTTTCATGGTGACACTTTTCATTTTTGACATTTGTCAGTTTTGACATTTGCCATCTTGAAATTTGTCATTTTTGACATTTTTCATGGTGACACTTTTCATTTTTGACATTTAGCATTGTGACATTTGTCATTTGACATCTTAGACATTTGCCATCTTGAAATTTGTCATTTTTGACACTTTTCATTTTTGACATTTAGCATTGTGACATTTGTCATTTGACATCTTTGACATTTGCCACCTTGAAATTTGTCATTTTTGACATTTTTCATGGTGACACTTTTCATTATTTGACATTTAGCATTGTGACATTTGTCAGTTTTGACATATGCCATCTTGAAATTTGTCATTTTTGACATTTTTCATGGTGACACTTTTCATTTTTGACATTTAGCATTGTGACATTTGTCATTTGACATCTTTGACACTTGCCATCTTGAAATTTGTCATTTTTGACATTTTTCGTGGTGACACTTTTCATTTTTGACATTTAGCATTGTGACATTTGTCATTTGACATCTTTGACATTTGCCATCTTGAAATTTGTCATTTTTGACATTTAGCATTGTGACATTTGTCATTTGACATCTTTGACATTTGCCATCTTGAAATTTGTTATTTTTGACATTTTTCATGGTGACGCTTTTCATTTTTGACATTTAGCATTGTGACATTTGTCAGTTTTGACATTTGCCATCTTGAAATTGGTCATTTTTGACATTTA
Organism: Altica lythri; assembly: GCA_964028335.1. Lineage (NCBI taxonomy): Eukaryota > Metazoa > Arthropoda > Insecta > Coleoptera > Chrysomelidae > Altica > Altica lythri. Next base: position 5,533,991 of record OZ034800.1, on the reverse strand, counting down.
GCATTGTGACACTTTTCATTTTTGACATTTAGCATTGTGACATTTGTCATTTGACATCTTTGACATTTGCCATCTTGAAATTTGTCATTTTTGACATTTTTCATAGTGACACTTTTCATTTTTGACATTTAGCATTGTGACATTTGTCATTTGACATATTTGACATTTGCCATCTAAAAATTTGTCATTTTTGACATTTAGCATTGTGATATTTGTCATTTGACATCTTTGACATTTGCCATCTTGAAATTTGTCATTTTTGACATTTTTCATGGTGACACTTTTCATTTTTGACATTTAGCATTGTGACATTTGTCATTTGACATCTTTGACATTTGCCATCTTGAAATTTGTTATTTTTGACATTTTTCATGGTGACACTTTTCATTTTTGACATTTAGCATTGTGACATTTGTCATTTGACATCTTTAACATTTGCCATCTTGAAATTTGTCATTTTTGACATTTTTCATGGTGACACTTTTCATTTTTGACATTTAGCATTGTGACATTTGTCAATTGACATCTTTGACATTTGCCACCTTGAAATTTGTCATTTTTGACATTTTTCATGGTGACACTTTTCATTTTTGACATTTAGCATTGTGACATTTGTCAGTTTTGACATTTGCCATCTTGAAATTTGTCATTTTTGACATTTTTCATGGTGACACTTTTCATTTTTGACATTTAGCATTGTGACATTTGTCATTTGACATCTTTGACATTTGCCATCTTGAAATTTGTTATTTTTGACATTTTTCATGGTGACACTTTTCATTTTTGACATTTAGCATTGTGACATTTGTCATTTGACATCTTTGACATTTGCCATCTTGAAATTTGTCATTTTTGACATTTTTTATGGTGACACTTTTCATTTTTGACATTTAGCATTGTGACATTTGTCATTTGACATCTTTGACATTTGCCATCTTGAAATTTGTCATTTTTGACACTTTTCATTTTTGACATTTAGCATTGTGACATTTGTCATTTGACATCTTTGACAGTTGCCATCTTGAAATTTGTTATTTTTGACATTTTTCATGGTGACACTTTTCATTTTTGACATTTAGCATTGTGACATTTCTCATTTGACATCTTTGACATTTGCCATCTTGAAATTTGTCATTTTTGACATTTTTCATGGTGACACTTTTCATTTTTAACATTTAGCATTGTGACATTTGTCATTTGACATCTTTGACATTTGCCATCTTGAAATTTGTCATTTTTGACATTTTTCATGGTGACACTTTTCATTTTTGACATTTAGCATTGTGACATTTGTCATTTGACATCTTTGACATTTGCCATCTTGAAATTTGTCATTTTTGACATTTTTCATGGTGACACTTTTCATTTTTGACATTTAGCATTGTGACATTTGTCATTTGACATTTTTGACATTTGCCATCTTGAAATTTGTTATTTTTGACATTTTTCATGGTGACACTTTTCATTTTTGACATTTAGCATTGTGACATTTGTCATTTGACATCTTTGACATTTGCCATCTTGAATTTGTCATTTTTGACATTTTTCATGGTGACACTTTTCATTTTTGACATTTAGCATTGTGACATTTGTCATTTGACATCTTTGACATTTGCCATCTTGAAATTTGTCATTTTTGACATTTTTCATGGTGACACTTTTCATTTTTGACATTTAGCATTGTGACATTTGTCATTTGACATCTTTGACATTTGCCATCTTGAAATTTGTCATTTTTGACATTTTTTATGGTGACACTTTTCATTTTTGACATTTAGCATTGTGACATTTGTCATTTGACATCTTTGACATTTGCCATCTTAAAATTTGTCATTTTTGACATTTTTCATGGTGACACTTTTCATTTTTGACATTGAGCATTGTGACATTTGTCATTTGACATCTTTGATATTTGCCATCTTGAAATTTGTCATTTTTGACATTTTTCATGGTGACACTTTTCATTTTTGACATTTAGCATTGTGACATTTGTCATTTGACATCTTTGACATTTGCCATCTTGAAATTTGTCATTTTTGACATTTAGCATTGTGACATTTGTCATTTGACATCTTGGACATTTGCCATCTTGAAATTTGTCATTTTTGACATTTTTCATGGTGACACTTTTCATTTTTGACATTTAGCATTGTGACATTTGTCATTTGACATCTTTGACATTTGGCATCTTGAAATTTGTCATTTTTGACATTTTTCATGGTGACACTTTTCATTTTTGACATTTAGCATTGTGACATTTGTCATTTGACATCTTTGACATTTGCCATCTTGAAATTTGTCATTTTTGACATTTAGCATTGTGACATTTGTCATTTGACATCTTGGACATTTGCCATCTTGAAATTTGTCATTTTTGACATTTTTCATGGTGACACTTTTCATTTTTGACATTTAGCATTGTGACATTTGTCATTTGACATCTTTGACATTTGCCATCTTGAAATTTGTCATTTTTGACATTTTTCATGGTGACACTTTTCATTTTTGACATTTAGCATTGTGACATTTGTCATTTGACATTTTTGACATTTGCCATCTTGAAATTTGTTATTTTTGACATTTTTCATGGTGACACTTTTCATTTTTGACATTTAGCATTGTGACATTTGTCATTTGACATCTTTGACATTTGCCATCTTGAAATTTGTTATTTTTGACATTTTTCATGGTGACACTTTTCATTTTTGACATTTAGCATTGTGACATTTGTCAGTTTTGACATTTGCCATCTTGAAATTTGTCATTTTTGACATTTTTCATGGTGACACTTTTCATTTTTGACATTTAGCATTGTGACATTTGTCATTTGACATCTTTGACATTTCCCATCTTGAAATTTGTCATTTTTGACATTTAGCATTGTGACATTTGTCATTTGACATCTTTGACATTTGCCATCTTGAAATTTGTTATTTTTGTCATTTTTCATGGTGACACTTTTCATTTTTGACATTTGTCAGTTTTGACATTTGCCATCTTGAAATTTGTCATTTTTGACATTTTTCATGGTGACACTTTTCATTTTTGACATTTAGCATTGTGACATTTGTCATTTGACATCTTAGACATTTGCCATCTTGAAATTTGTCATTTTTGACACTTTTCATTTTTGACATTTAGCATTGTGACATTTGTCATTTGACATCTTTGACATTTGCCACCTTGAAATTTGTCATTTTTGACATTTTTCATGGTGACACTTTTCATTATTTGACATTTAGCATTGTGACATTTGTCAGTTTTGACATATGCCATCTTGAAATTTGTCATTTTTGACATTTTTCATGGTGACACTTTTCATTTTTGACATTTAGCATTGTGACATTTGTCATTTGACATCTTTGACACTTGCCATCTTGAAATTTGTCATTTTTGACATTTTTCGTGGTGACACTTTTCATTTTTGACATTTAGCATTGTGACATTTGTCATTTGACATCTTTGACATTTGCCATCTTGAAATTTGTCATTTTTGACATTTAGCATTGTGACATTTGTCATTTGACATCTTTGACATTTGCCATCTTGAAATTTGTTATTTTTGACATTTTTCATGGTGACGCTTTTCATTTTTGACATTTAGCATTGTGACATTTGTCAGTTTTGACATTTGCCATCTTGAAATTGGTCATTTTTGACATTTAGCATTGTGACACTTTTCATTTTTGACATTTAGCATTGTGACATTTGTCATTTGACATCTTTGACATTTGCCATCTTGAAATTTGTCATTTTTGACATTTTTCATAGTGACACTTTTCATTTTTGACATTTAGCATTGTGACATTTGTCATTTGACATATTTGACATTTGCCATCTAAAAATTTGTCATTTTTGACATTTAGCATTGTGATATTTGTCATTTGACATCTTTGACATTTGCCATCTTGAAATTTGTCATTTTTGACATTTTTCATGGTGACACTTTTCATTTTTGACATTTAGCATTGTGACATTTGTCATTTGACATCTTTGACATTTGCCATCTTGAAATTTGTTATTTTTGACATTTTTCATGGTGACACTTTTCATTTTTGACATTTAGCATTGTGACATTTGTCATTTGACATCTTTAACATTTGCCATCTTGAAATTTGTCATTTTTGACATTTTTCATGGTGACACTTTTCATTTTTGACATTTAGCATTGTGACATTTGTCAATTGACATCTTTGACATTTGCCACCTTGAAATTTGTCATTTTTGACATTTTTCATGGTGACACTTTTCATTTTTGACATTTAGCATTGTGACATTTGTCAGTTTTGACATTTGCCATCTTGAAATTTGTCATTTTTGACATTTTTCATGGTGACACTTTTCATTTTTGACATTTAGCATTGTGACATTTGTCATTTGACATCTTTGACATTTGCCATCTTGAAATTTGTTATTTTTGACATTTTTCATGGTGACACTTTTCATTTTTGACATTTAGCATTGTGACATTTGTCATTTGACATCTTTGACATTTGCCATCTTGAAATTTGTCATTTTTGACATTTTTTATGGTGACACTTTTCATTTTTGACATTTAGCATTGTGACATTTGTCATTTGACATCTTTGACATTTGCCATCTTGAAATTTGTCATTTTTGACACTTTTCATTTTTGACATTTAGCATTGTGACATTTGTCATTTGACATCTTTGACAGTTGCCATCTTGAAATTTGTTATTTTTGACATTTTTCATGGTGACACTTTTCATTTTTGACATTTAGCATTGTGACATTTCTCATTTGACATCTTTGACATTTGCCATCTTGAAATTTGTCATTTTTGACATTTTTCATGGTGACACTTTTCATTTTTAACATTTAGCATTGTGACATTTGTCATTTGACATCTTTGACATTTGCCATCTTGAAATTTGTCATTTTTGACATTTTTCATGGTGACACTTTTCATTTTTGACATTTAGCATTGTGACATTTGTCATTTGACATCTTTGACATTTGCCATCTTGAAATTTGTTATTTTTGACATTTTTCATGGTGACACTTTTCATTTTTGACATTTAGCATTGTGACATTTGTCATTTGACATCTTTGACATTTGCCATCTTGAAATTTGTTATTTTTGACATTTTTCATGGTGACACTTTTCATTTTTGACATTTAGCATTGTGACATTTGTCATTTGACATCTTTGACATTTGCCATCTTGAAATTTGTCATTTTTGACATTTAGCATTGTGACATTTGTCATTTGACATCTTTGATATTTGCGATTTTGAAATTTGTCATTTTTGACATTTTTCATGGTGACACTTTTCATTTTTGACATTTAGCATTGTGACATTTGTCATTTGACATCTTTGACATTTGCCATCTTGAATTTGTCATTTTTGACATTTTTTATGGTGACACTTTTCATTTTTGACATTTAGCATTGTGACATTTGTCATATTCGACATCTTTGACATTTGCCATCTTGAAATTTGTCATTTTTGACATTTTTCATGGTGACACTTTTCATTTTTGACATTTAGCATTGTGACATTTGTCATTTGACATCTTTGACATTTGCCATCTTAAAATTTGTCATTATTGATATTTTTCATGGGAACACTTTTTATTTTTGACATTTAGCATTGTGACATTTGTCATTTGACATCTTTGACATTTGCAATCTTGAAATTTGTCATTTTTGACATTTTTTATGGTGACACTTTTCATTTTTGACATTTAGCATTGTGACATTTGTCATTTGACATCTTTGACATTTTCCATCTTGAAATTTGTCATTTTTGACATTTTTCACGGTGACACTTTTCATTTTTGACATTTAGCATTGTGACATTTGTCATTTGACATCTTAGACATTTGCCATCTTGAAATTTGTCATTTTTGACACTTTTCATTTTTGACATTTAGCATTGTGACATTTGTCATTTGACATCTTTGACATTTGCCATCTTGAAGTTTGTCATTTTTGACATTTTTCATGGTGACACTTTTCATTTTTGACATTTAGCATTGTGACATTTGTCATTTGACATCTTGGACATTTGCCATCTTGAAATTGGTCATTTTTGACATTTTTTATGGTGACACTTATCATTTTTGACATTTAGCATTGTGACGTTTGTCAGTTTTGACATTTGCCATCTTGAAATTTGTCATTTTTGACATTTTTCATGGTGACACTTTTCATTTTTGACATTTAGCATTGTGACATTTGTCATTTGACATCTTTGACATTTGCCATCTTGAAATTTGTCATTTTTGACATTTTTCATGGTGACACTTTTCATTTTTGACATTTAGCATTGTGACATTTGTCATTTGACATCTTTGACATTTGCCATCTTGAAATTTGTCATTTTTGACATTTTTCATGGTGACACTTTTCATTTTTGACATTTAGCATTGTGACATTTGTCATTTGACATCTTTGACATTTGCCATCTTGAAATTTGTCATTTTTGACATTTTTCATGGTGACACTTTTCATTTTTGACATTAAGCATTGTGACATTTGTCATTTGACATCTTTGACATTTGCCATTTTGAAATTTGTTATTTTTGACATTTTTCATGGTGACACTTTTCATTTTTGACATTGAGCATTGTGACATTTGTCATTTGATATCTTTGACATTTGCCATCTTGAAATTTGTCATTTTTGACATTTTTCATGGTGACACTTTTCATTTTTGACATTTAGCATTGTGACATTTGTCATTTGACATCTTTGACATTTGCAATCTTGAAATTTGTCATTTTTGACATTTAGCATTGTGACATTTGTCATTTGACATCTTGGACATTTGCCATCTTGAAATTTGTCATTTTTGACATTTTTCATGGTGACACTTTTCATTTTTGACATTTAGCATTGTGACATTTGTCATTTGACATCTTTGACATTTGCCATCTTGAAATTTGTCATTTTTGACATTTTTCATGGTGACACTTTTCATTTTTGACATTTAGCATTGTGACATTTGTCATTTGACATTTTTGACATTTGCCATCTTGAAATTTGTTATTTTTGACATTTTTCATGGTGACACTTTTCATTTTTGACATTTAGCATTGTGACATTTGTCATTTGACATCTTTGACATTTGCCATCTTAAAATTTGTTATATTTGACATTTTTCATGGTGACACTTTTCATTTTTGACATTTAGAATTGTGACATTTGTCAGTTTTGACATTTGCCATCTTAAAATTTGTCATTTTTGACATTTTTCATGGTGACACTTTTCATTTTTGACATTTAGCATTGTGACATTTGTCATTTGACATCTTTGACATTTCCCATCTTGAAATTTGTTATTTTTGACATTTTTCATGGTGACACTTTTCATTTTTGACATTTAGCATTGTGACATTTGTCAGTTTTGACATTTGCCATCTTGAAATTTATCATTTTTGACATTTTTCATGGTGACACTTTTCATTTTTGACATTTAGCATTGTGACATTTGTCATTTGACATCTTAGACATTTGCCATCTTGAAATTTGTCATTTTTGACACTTTTCATTTTTGACATTTAGCATTGTGACATTTGTCATTTGACATCTTTGACACTTGCCATCTTGAAATTTGTCATTTTTGACATTTTTCATGGTGACACTTTTCATTTTTGACATTTAGCATTGTGACATTTGTCATTTGACATCTTTGACATTTGCCATCTTGAAATTTGTCATTTTTGACATTTTTCATGGTGACACTTTTCATTTTTGACATTTAGCATTGTGACATTTGTCATTTGACATATTTGACATTTGCCATCTAGAAATTTGTCATTTTTGACATTTAGCATTGTTATATTTGTCATTTGACATCTTTGACATTTGCCATCTTGAAATTTGTCATTTTTGACATTTTTCATGGTGACACTTTTCATTTTTGACATTTAGCATTGTGACATTTGTCATTTGACATCTTTGACATTTGCCATCTTGAAATTTGTTATTTTTGACATTTTTCATTTTTGACATTTAGCATTGTGACATTTGACATCCTTGACATTTGCCATCTTGAAATTTGTGATTTTTGACATTTTTCATGGTGTCACTTTTTATTTTTGACATTTAGCATTGTGACATTTGTCAATTGACATCTTTGACATTTGCCACCTTGAAATTTGTCATTTTTGACATTTTTCATGGTGACACTTTTCATTTTTGACATTTAGCATTGTGACATTTGTCAGTTTTGACATTTGCCATCTTGAAATTTGTCATTTTTGACATTTTTCATGGTGACACTTTTCAGTTTTGACATTTAGCATTGTGACATTTGTCATTTGACATCTTTGACATTTGCCATCTTGAAATTTGTCATTTTTGACATTTTTCATGGTGACACTTTTCATTTTTGACATTTAGCATTGTGACATTTGTCATTTGACATCTTTGACATTTGCCATCTTGAAATTTGTCATTTTTGACATTTAGCATTGTGACATTTGTCATTTGACATCTTTAACATTTGCCATCTTGAAATTTGTTATTTTTGACATTTTTCATGGTGACACTTTTCATTTTTGACATTTAGCATTGTGACCTTTGTCAGTTTTGACATTTGCCATCTTGAAATTTGTCATTTTTGACATTTAGCATTGTGACACTTTTCATTTTTGACATGTAGCATTGTGACATTTGTCATTTGACATCTTAGACATTTGCCATCTTGAAATTTGTCATTTTTGACACTTTTCATTTTTGACATTTAGCATTGTGACATTTGTCATTTGACATCTTTGACATTTGCCATCTTGAAATTTGTCATTTTTGACATTTTTCATGGTGACACTTTTCATTTTTGACATTTAGCATTGTGACATTTGTCATTTGACATCTTTGACATTTGCCATCTTGAAATTTGTCATTTTTGACATTTTTCATGGTGACACTTTTCATTTTTGACATTTAGCATTGTGACATTTGTCATTTGACATCTTTGACATTTGCCATCTTGAAATTTGTCATTTTTGACATTTTTCATGGTGACACTTTTCATTTTTGACATTTAGCATTGTGACATTTGAGTAGTATAACTACAGCGGATCTAGATCGGAAGTGACGTCATATAAGATAAGGTTCTATTTTTAGACCCACGTGATAAGGTTTTATTTTTAGACCCACGTGATAAGGTTTTATTTTTAGACTTATGTGATAAGGTTCTATTTTTACACTCACGTGTCTATCATGTTTTGATTCACGTGTACCCTTATGAATCAGTATTTGGAGTGTATTTTTAGAATCGGGGATCCATTTTTACTATCTGAAGTCAATTTTTATAATATAGAATCTATATTAAGAATCAGGAATTTAGACAGAAAGTCCCGATCCCAACTTGTTGCATTTATTTCAAACATTATAATGATGATAAATAAAACAAACATATATACCAATTATTTTATTTATTCATTAAAAAATTGTTATACAACCAAATTACATTTGATAAAGCACAAATACATTGATCATTTTTGTGATAAAAACATGTAGGATTGTCATGCTTAAAAGGTGGTTGTTCTTCTAGCTCACAAACGGGAACTTTCAAATGTTTTCTAATATAATCAGCCTTTTCTAATCCCTTTACGTAGACAATGGTGGCGTCTTTTGCTAAGTCTTTTAGGATATTAGCAAAACAGTGTACCGGAGTAAATCCAGACTCCCATTCGAGACCATGATGGTTTTTAGTTAACCAATTCGCTTGTTTATGTAAATATGGAGCCAACATTCTTATGGGAAAAGGTGGTTTGAAAACATAATGACAAACCTGTATCCCATTATATGCTGCTAGTTCTTTTACCACAAACTTGTTATTCTCTATTTTAAAACCTTGAACATCTATTATCAAATTCATATTTTTTTTATGTATCTATATAGTATGTAATTCTATATACACCTGTTATCGGGGATTATGCGCATTAAACTTGTTTTACAATTTTAGTGAGAGGATTGTAGGAAAACTCCTTTTCATGTAATATTAAACAATATGCTGAAACGTTATCACCGACACTTTTTGTTGTCTCAAATTCAATTCGTAAAACAACCGATCCACTCTGAATGATTTCTTTTTGACGCGAACAATCAATATGAATTAAAGGAGCTTTGCTTTTATATTCTTCTGGATTAAAAATTGGTTGATTCGTTTGAATATGATAGTAGGATTCTTGAAAATTTGCAAACATTTCATATAATGTGGCAAAACGATTAGTATCAAAATCTAAATTTTAATCTTGATAAGGGTATCGTTCAGAATTTAGAAATACACGTACATTAGTTAAATTGCAATGATCAAACTCGCTCATATTTTTTATTAACTTTCCTTTGCGATTATTCTGAAATGCTATCACAATATGTCTTGGACTCTCCAATTTTGTAGTAGTTTTTACAGACCATGTGTGACGAGTTGAATTACTTAGTGTAGGATATTCAATTAACTCCCAACTCCTAAATTTAATAGGTAATTCTAGATTACTTCGAAGGATTTTGTTTAGTCGTAATTGTTCTTTTAAATTTGGTGTTATATGAGGAACGTACCAATAAAGTTTATTAATCTGAATTTTTGGTATCTCAGTTTCATCAGTAGCAATCACTGCATCAACGTCATCCTTCTCTCGAACTAACATAAGTTCCTGTCTCATATTCATAACAATTTTCCGAAAGTCTTCAAAAAATCCAGACCAGATTTTTAAGGGTATACATACATTAAAATTTCCAAAAGCATCGATAAGAAGTTTTCCATTTTTTGGGAACCTTCCTCCGTTTTGTAAGAGTTTGCTTTCATTTTCATTAAGAGACAAGTAATTTTTTAAAGTAGACACCAATCCTACATTTCTTACTGCGTCGATTATTACACCGTTTAATTCATATCTGATTTTCCGAAATAAATATGTAATACCGTTATTGATAAAATTAAATTTTGTAGGTACTGTATTCTTATCAGTTAACATTTTTCCTTCTAAATATACATAGCTATTGCATGGTAGAGTAAATGCATCAAGTTCTTGAACACTGATCCGAATTTCATCGTTATAATTTAAATTTCCTGAAGTATAAGGCTGATAAGTGTGAAACTGATAGTCCTTAATAGTTGTATCACTAAAAGGTTGATCTAAAACATTTAGTACGTCCATTATACTAAAACGCGAAATCCCAAAGTTTTTAAAAAGTTGCGATTTTCTGGTCTTATCAATTGGAAAGGCAAACTCTTACTAGTTGATTTGTTCTGCCACTTCCTTTTATAATATAATGGTTTGTAGGGACTTTCGAAACGGTGGAACTGCCACACCATTATTCAATTTTTCTAAGATGTAATCGAATGGTAATAGTTTCGTTACCAAAATTTACAATGTTACCACTTTGATCAATTACTTTTACCGTAATGTTGTTTATTGTTTTAATGTTAACTGGATAGTAAAGTATTGTTAGGGGTTGCTCAACTATTTTATACCCGTTTGGAACTTGCGGAAAAAATTGATGAATTATATGAACTGGTTTACCATTTAAAAATGAACCGACTGCAATGTTACAATCAATACATATAGTGTTTACTTTTAAAATGTTTACTTTTTTAGGAGAGGTATAGGCTTTATCAGGTTCGAGCTTAATTCTTGAAAATCCTAACAATGTCCCAATTGAATTGTCAACGTCAAAATTAATCCAATTTGTGCTTCTAATATTAACTTTTTCTGTGTTCTGATCTGCCCTTATACGAGTAATTGTACCGTTTTCAAACATCTGCTTTTCAATTATTTTAATTATCTCACTTATTTCATAAGCTCCTACCGGAATTAAAAATTTAAATTCACTATTAGTACCCCACACCAGTACATTATTAGTTTCATCGACATTAAAAATGCTGTTAAAGGTATCAAAATTTGCTACTCCAATTTCATAATCTGTATTATCATCCAAATATATTGCAGGATTAAAATCAGCACTTAAAATTGATGAGCAACCACTCAATGTAAATGTGTATGACATGATGGTTAAAATATAAATGAGTTAAAGTTTTTAGTTATATTGACTAAATAAAAATTTTAAACAGTACTGTCCACAATTAAACGAATTAAATTTTTGTATTACATTATAATTGAATTTTATGTCAACGTTTCCATTACTTTTAAAATATTTTGCTAACTCATTAGGAGGGGGTAAATTTCCGTAACTATCAAAATAAATAATACTAGAACCTTGTTTTGAAAAAGCTGTCCAGTGAGTACCACTGCCACTTTTTGTATCAAGGTTAACTATACCAGATTCATAGTTTTTAATTTTGTTTGGAAGAGAATCTCGCATAAAAACACCACGAAAATGAGGAATTTTTAAGAGATTTGCATATTTTTCCAGATCTATGTTCGTCATTATACGATTAGGTAATTTCAACGGAAGTTTTTTGAATACGGTTTTAAATAAAAACCTTTCCCGTTTTTTGAATGCCGTTTCATTCCATAACCTTTGTATGGTCTCAAATAATAACCTGATCCCTTTTTTGTAGCTTGTTCCATAGCCATATTATGTCTTTGCTGTTCTGCAAGTTGCTCACGATTAGCCTTAGCATCATTTACGGCCTTTGCAATTCCAGCGGCACCGCCCCCAACAGCGCCCAAAGCTCCCAGTAACGGTAAGAGTAAGGGTAAAAATCCACCCTTTTTTGGTGCTCGGATGACACGTTTTTTTTTCAAACCTTTCGATTTTTTTTTAAGACCCATCCCCAATTTACGCTTGCCTTTCATTGCCGTAGTTATTAACCAAGCAGCTGCTTTTTCCTTAAAATTTGCGTCTTTTGATTTAACTCGCTCCCAAGCTTTATTTTCCAAATCTTTATCAGCTATGTGCCTCGCAGTTAGGTCACTGTTTTGAGAATATGCGATATCGTGATTTCTGCAGGCTTTATCCAAAAGATTTATTCCCGAATCACCTCTTTCTAAGCGTTGCTTGAATTTTGTGCCTGGACCGCAAAAATGATAACCGGGTATATGTAGCTCGAATGGCAGTTTATTAATAAGAGTATTAACAAACCCTTTTCCGCGATGTGTTCTCAAGTGCTGTCGTTTCACCATTATACAATATTTATATATAGAACGGCTTTTATATATAAACTTTCAGTTCTTCCAAATCACTTAAAAATGAAAGTTGAAAAACAAAAGATTCAGTTACCTATTAAAAACCATGACATCAAGGTCCAGCATGAGATCGGAAAACATGGATTTTTATTTCAAGGTGATTCAAAAAGGGGACTTATCGTAGGTCCTAGGGGATGTGGTAAAACCAATGCCATGCTGTCCTTAATTGATCATCCAAATGGTTTAAGATTTGAAAATGTTTACATTTATTCTAAAAGTTTACACCAACCAAAATATGTGTATTTGCGAAATTTGATTCAACCTATAAAAGAAATAGGCTACGAAGAATATAGCAATGCAGAAGATATTGTTACACCAGAAGCTATCAACAATAATTCTTTAATTATATTTGATGATGTAGGTTCATGCAATCAAAACATTATTCAAAATTATTTTTGTTTTGGTCGACATAGATCCACAGATTGTTTTTACTTATGCCAAACATATTCTGCAATTCCCAAACAACTAATTCGCGATAATGCAAATCTATTAATAATTTTTCAACAAGACCTAACAAATCTCAAACATATATATGATGATCATGTAAACATTGACATGTCGTTTCAAGATTTTAAAGACATATGCTCATATTGTTGGCGAGAAAAATTTGGATTTCTTACAATTGATAAAGATTGTTCTCTATCGAATGGTAGATATCGAAAAGGGTTTGACATATATATTCATATATAAAGAGAAATTATTCGTATCAGTATTACAGTTAAAATGAATCCTCAAGTAACTAGTCAACTTATAAAAGGCAGACAGGCGCTAAAGAAGAAATATAACAGTTTAAAGAGAGATATATTAAAATCGGAGAATGAGCTGCAAAGGACATATCAACCTATTACACAACCTCTTAAGGAACTCGTATCAGCTTTCAACAAGCCAATTAAGGAAGAATCTTCTCAAGTTGAAACTTTGGAAACCTCGTTTCCGTCTTATACAAAACGAATCAAACAACGTCCGTCTAATAAAATGACTTATGTAACACCAACTGCAAGACCACTTTTCAATAGTACGCAAATGCCTGTAGAAGAAGATTTAAATGAAAATGTATTATCACAAACAATTTTACCTTCTACACCTCAAGAAGAGATTTTTGAATCAGGAACTGAGAATTTACCAAATAGTTCCACTGAGGATAGGTTTATAGATGATACTATCTCTCAATACTTAAAATCATTTACCGATCCTTCAGTACTAGAACAATACTTTGAACAATTTGCATCACCTTTACCCAGAGAATATGTAGAAGGAATGATACGTGATACGGAGGGCAAATATGATCATATTTTGGGTGTATTTCACGATCCAATAAATGAAAAATTTTATATTGGAAATTCTAGCTTGGATTTTGATGGTGCCAACATTGTTATTAAGGGAATTAATTATCCGGGTACCGTTGGGCTGTACAATTTACTCTTTTTAAAAGAACCACTAATTTACAAACGACAAGATATAGAAAATTATGTTGATATCATTAAACGATCGAATGCTATACACAGAAACTATGATTCTGAATTACCTATTAAAAAGTTTCCCAATGACATTAGAGATAAATATGTGCACATTATAAAACCAAATCTAAAACAATCTGTTTTGAGACCAAGAGCTAGTACAGGACCTTCTTCGTTAATGGGAAAAATCGTAACCAGAAATATGACTAAAAAATTTGGTAAAGGAATGATGATGATGAAATATAGTAATAATCCTAACGAATATAAATATTTCGATAATTACAATGAATTGATAGACAGACTGAGATTACTTTTTGCATCTCAAGAAGCTGGTAATACTGGTAATAATAACGAGATTATATCAATAATAGAAGAACTACGCGAAGGAAAAATTATTGCATAAAAGGTGTAAATTAATCGATTTTATTTAGTGTTAACATGCCTCTCAACAAGTTTAATCAACATTTTCTTGCGACGACCACTACATGTTCAGATGAAGTTTTGTCAGCACCGAATCCATCCACCACTTTCTATATTTGTATACCATCTAATTTTCACAGTATTTGTGTGATTACAATTCGAGGACATAAAGATTTAGTTATTAGCAATTCTCATTATGTGTTGGATAATCAAACTACAGCGTACTCGTTTCCTATAACGGGTAAAGTTGAAAGTATTAAATGTTTTCCTGCCATTTTACATGCATCATATAAAAACCAACAAAATTCTATCGAAAACTTACTAAATAATATTATTGTTAGTAAAGGAGATATCATTGAGTTTCCATTGGGTATTTCAAGTCTAGCAGAAGACTACCTTTACATTGAATTTGTTATTCAATGTTCCCTTGAGGAGAATAAATAGGATTTTTTTAAAAAGTTTACTTCATTAACAAACATGCCTCTCAACAAGTTTAACCAACATTAACTTACTTCTATAACATGTTCGTCTGAAGAAACAGAAGATATTGTGACATCCACACTTCCACAGTTTAAGTCACCGTTTTATATTTGTGATTCATTTGATTACCACGTTAAATCTGTAATACGTTTAAAAGGTGAAAAAAAAAACGAATCTTAATAAGGAATTTTATGTATTAGATAATGGAGGAATTGCTTTCGTATTTCCATTTTCATCTAAAATTGAGAGTGTTATTCATAATTCTGCCGATGGTGATGTTTTATTAAACAACAAAGTTTATAAGTTTCACGAACTAGCTAACACGAACATTGCAAAAAATGATAAAATTGTATTTAAGCTAGGAAAACCTTCAAATATTTGTATTGAACTGCTTGTACAGTGTCCTTTAGTGAAAAATGTCTAAATTGCAAGTTGTTAAAGAGTTACATGCACCAGCACGAATTAATTTTCGAAGAAGGCATGTTTTAGTTAAAGGTTTAAATGATTTAATTCAGGCAGATCTAGCTGTTATGAATTCTTTTGCTAAGGAAAATCGGGGCTACAGTTATATTTTAGTTGTTATTAATGCATTTAGCAAATATGTTTGGGCTGTACCAGTGAAAAAGAAAACTGGAAAACATATAACGGATGCTATGAAATTAATATTATCTCAAATGAAAAACTCCCCAAAAAATTTGCAAACTGATAATGGCACGGAATTTTACAACAAAGATTTCAAAGAATTAATGCAAAAATATAATATTAATCATTATAGTACTTTTTCTAATCTTAAAGCGAGTATAGCTGAACGTGTAATTCGTACACTCAAGTCGTTACTTTGGAAAGAGTTTAGCATGCAAGGTTCATACAAATGGTTAAATATTTTGCAGAAAATTGTTCAAAAATATAACAGTATTAGACACTCTACGACTGGAGCCATACCTAGTAAAGTAAATAATCAAAATTCAAAATACATTATTGCATTTAATCATTTAAAAACGGTTGATCCTAGAAAACCGAAGTTTCGAAAAGGTGACTATGTTCGAATCAGCAAATATCGTCATGCCTTTAAAAAAGGTTATACTCCCAATTGGAGTACAGAGATATTTGGAATAAAAAAAATAAAGTTATCGAATCCAACCGTATATATTTTAGAAGATGAGAAAAATGAAGAGATTATAGGTACTTTTTATACTGAAGAATTACAGAAAGTTAAATATCCAGACGTTTTCTTAATTGAAAAAGTACTGAAACGAAAAGGTGATATGAGACTTGTGAAGTGGTTGGGAATAAATCAACAATCTTGGATTAATAAAAATAATATTGTATAACTAATTTAAGTAAATATAGAATTTATATTATTATTTTTTTTAAATAAAAAACAGTTTTTAATAAATCGTTTTATTTCATTTGTACAACACTTTTATAATTTTTGTTATCTAATTAGATTAATATACAACTTAATTCAATTTTGATTGTCTTCAGCAGAAGTTTTTCAGAAAGTTTTTCTTGCACTTTAAAAAGTGTGTGGGTTAATCACTAAACTGGCTTTTTCCATATATAGTCAGTTTTAAGAAGTTTTGGACATCTATGTATCACCTCTAATGCTAAACCGTATGTGATTGGGTTGATTAATTTTATAGGTTCTATTATATAAAGGGCAACATCCTTAATATTGTTTGATTTTTCAACTCCTGACTGTAGAATTTTTTAAGCACTGATGAAATTCTGACGTTTATATATTTCCAAAGTGTAATTTATTAATGGTAACCAATTCAAAAAGTTTAAAATTGAAGTGCCACCCAGTTTTATAATAGACTTTTCCGTTGATATTATTAAAGTCTTAATTTCATTAACATTTTCAAACTCTAACCAAAAGTGCTCTGCGTTTATACGTCCTTGTTTTTCAGCTAAATTTCCAAATTTTTTAATAGCTTCTTTGTAAGTTAAAAATATTTCCCACTCTTTCTCATTAAAGGTAATGCCATTTTCGGTATTTCCAAATATTCGGACACAAGGCTCAAATTGTAAGTCCTGCGACAGACCTACTGCAACATATTGGGTTTTATTCAGATAAAACCTTCTTTCTCCTAAATATACAATTTAATCATTTTTGTTGTAACAGAATGTTTCGTCCATGATGAGTATAAAACTTCTAACCATGTTTTTTTCTTTTTACTGCTACTTATACTAATCATTTTCATTGATCATAGGAAAAGGAAAAAACAATAACAAATTTATTTTACAAATACATATATTAGCAATATAAGTTACAGATATTAAAAAAAAATGTCAGAAAAGATTTTTTAAGGAATAATGTCCCCAAGGAAGTGTGTCAGTAGATTCATTTACTATGTATCTTTTATCGTCAAAGGGACTTAAACCAATTTTTCTTTGGTCTACACTAAAAACATTGTGTGCATCTGACCGAATTACACATTGAGAAATTACTTTTTCTGTTTTATTTTCAAGACATTTTACATAATCATCAAATGTAATTTGTTTAACTATACAGCCTTTGACACCTTTAGATTTTTTTACCACCTTATCTTCTTGTACTTTATATGCATACATTTTTGATCGTAATCCTATAAAATGTGTTATTATTTTACCGTTCGCTTCATCTTTCATGAGACCGGGAACTTTCTTATTACAAAGTGGTATGTTATATTGATTATCTAAAGCATAGTCGCTTGTATCAAACCTATGAATGTCACTTTTAATTATTTCCTCGTATAAATCTTTACATTTAATTTCATAAAAATGGGCGTCTGTATCTTGATATAAAATTTTACAATTGTCCTGTCCCATTTTCGGTAACATATAGTCATAATGAAACTCATACATACAAGTCTTCGAAATATCCAAAATGCTCATTCCAATATACAACGGCTTATTGAATAAAATTTCAGACTTTTTTAGTTCTATAGCCATCAAATCCGTGTCAAACACAGTTCTACTGTGAAATTTTGGACTGGCAATAAGATTCTTAGCTCCATATCTACCCCCCCATTGATTTACTAATTTAACATTTCGATGCTTACGAATATTTTCCATAGTTTTACCATATATGGAATTTACTTTAAGTTTAAAATGATCTTTTTCAAATTTAGTGGTAGCTTGTGCTCGAAACTGAGTATTAAGGTCTATGTATGGTTTTAACCATGCACATTGCTTAAATTTTAAAACTCTATGAATCTTTTTAATTATTAGTCCATGTTTTAAGGCTTGCTTTAAAGCACGATAATGAATAATATACCTTTCCTTATCATAAACTGTAGTTAATAACTTTGGTAGTTTCGCATTTGGAGGTACTTGGTGCTCTGAACAAAAAGGAAAATCTTTGTGAAGATCATGTAACTTTTCCGGGTACTCTAAATCTACTTCAAGAATGTATCCTTCGGGTGCATCGTCCGGAATACTGATAACGTCTATGTCAATGCCAGTCCACTGAAATTTTCCAATCGGAAGTGGCTGTGACATAGCCCATCCATATAAATTGTTAACGTCTACATACAGCAAATACTTATCAGGTTTGGATAAATCATAATTTGACATATACTTATTGTTGGCCTCTGAATATCGTGAACAACATTGACTTATTCCTCCGCGTATACTTTTTTCCATAAATAGAATCATATCTATGTCACTTAAAAGTTCCAACTCACATTTTGTATATCTTAACATACAATCCCACGAATATCCTGGTACAGTGTAGTACCAAGCAGGATCTAAACCACTAGTCTTATATCCTACATCTCTAAAATTTTCAAAAACATCACACAACAGTAGTATATCTGTTTTTAAGTATAAATCAGAATATTCACCCAAATTTTGAATATTAAATTTTTCCCAAACATTTTTTGCGTGTTCATAATTCTCAGTAGAGATACTTTCGTCATTTAACTTATTATAAAAGTGATGTTGTGCTGGTAACTGTTTCATCCAGTTTTTCTAACTTGTCAATATAGTCATAGCAAAATACTCCTTTTCGGGTCAGCAATTTAAATGTGTCGTCATTTAAATGTCTAAATTCATGTCTTAAATTTTTAAAGTCTTTTATTTCAAGTGTTGAGACTAATTCATTTAAAGAGGCACCCATAAATCTAAGAGAATCTATATAACGGAATTTTATGTTGTGCGGCAGATGTTGAGTGAAAGAAATGTATTTCTCTTTATTTATTGGTAATAAGCTAATTTTACCCTTCTTAGCAAGGTCCCTTATTATAAAGTGACTGTCATATCCCGAAAGATTGTGAAACACCACTGGAACAACAAATTGTTTCTTAAAGTTTAGATTGCAGCTCACGTGAGCAAAACCTCGAAATTCTCCAGTAAAATGAATGTGGTCTCGGACAATAACATCCGTGCACTTAAATTCTTCTTCGCAAATATGACAATACTTTGCATTTACTGTATTAGGTTTATGTTTCATAGGAATTATGGTTTTTATTTTTGATTCAATTATTTTGCTAAGGTTTAGCATTTCATTTGCAAACCAATTCATGCAATCCACTCCACGATAACTTTTAAAGTATGAAAAACTATTGTTATAGTCACATTTAACATAATATCCACAACTGAAAGCAATATGTTTTTGATATCGTATAGAATTTGCATAAAAGGTAGTTTCAAGAGGTTCAAGCATCGATTCAAAATCGGCATATATAATAAAAGGTACTCTTTGTTTATACATAAAATTTTTAAACTTTACCGTTTTGTTTTCTGGAACGGTTACTTTATATTCATTATATTCTTTACAGAGCATAACATGCACATTAAATCTTTCCTGATTACTAAAATAATTTAAACATCTGTCACAAATTATTTTTTTTTGCTCATACTTGGAAACCTGAGAATTAATAAGCTTTGATAAATCTTTAATCCAACAGTAATGATATTTTACTTCCACTATTTCATTATCCCGTGGATCAGGAGCATCATAATCATTTAGTTTTGGAAAATATACATTTTGTATCATCAGTAGATTAACATGTTTATCTACTTTGTTTTTTGTAAGACGTAAAGTAATAACTTTATAAGTTTTCCCTATTAATTCTAATCCATAAATATTAACACTTATGTGATTAAGTCTTTCAAATACAGAAATTTTATTAAATTGTATTGGAATATCTAGTCCCTGTATATTAAGAACTTGAGCATAATGTGGATATGAGTTTATACGGTTACAATTTTGAGTTGAAGGATATAAAGCACTTACTATACTCCAGTAAAAACATGCATTATCATTGTTTTGTACATTAACACAAGCTTTTTTATTAGCAATTTGTTCTGGTAAACGAATAAAACTTGAACCGTTTCCAAATTCATATTTATTTATATTAACTTCAAGTGAAATTATTTGACTTAATGACCATCCCGAGTCTTTCTCTTGAAATTCTGATAATTTTTTTAATATAAAATCTACTACATGTCTTGAAAACCATTCTTTCAAATCTGTTGACCTATCAATTACAGAATTTTTCGTGTGAAAATATTTAAAATCTATTTTATCTTCACCATCAACCAGTTGTTTAACAAATTGTCCACAAAACGTTGTATTAACTTTTATTAATGGTAATTTTGTCAAAGAAAAAGTAATTTTGCTTTGAAACAAAACGAATGCGTCATTCAAAAACTGAAGTATATCTTTATGTTTCATATTTATTATTACACCACTCATGACTCTATTTTTAAAAATACAAATAGTATCTTCCCATTTAACTGTATTATTAATTTCAAAGCTATTCCAATTTCTCAGTTTTTCAAATATAGTTTTTAAATGACTTAATTTTGTTTGCCACAAACGAGTGTTTCCAAAAGAAAAATTTTTGGTTTCTAAGGCTGCTAAGCATAGACTTATAGCAATTTTAACATGTTTTTGCCAAGATTCAATCTCAGCTAATGTGAAATTTAATTTTTTTTCGTAAAATTTTTTAACTAATATATTAATATCACTAGCAAGTTTTTCTGACATTTTTAGTATTATCTATACCTTAATTTTTGACAAACTTAAACAAAGATGCTGGGTTTCCTTTTCCTGTGTTTTTTTCACCAATGAAAATCAGAGAGTAGTTGCCGTTCCCCAACTCAATTAAATGATCTTTGATGACTAGGGTTACTCGTTGTGGTAGAAATACAAGCTTGTCCGTCAATTCAACTAGAACTGTTTGTCCATATTTAGAAGATACCAATCTTATACATTTGATTTTATTAGGAATATTTATTGGTAAATCTTTCAGCTTTGCCACTGGTTTTTTTACATCTTCTAGAAGAAGATTAGAGTTAATTGAATCTAAATCCATTTTCTATAAAACAACAGTCTAGTAAGAGGTATAATATAAAAAATAAAAATCAAGAATATTACCTGGGCTATTTTTTCTATAACAAAAACTTTAAATACAACTTTTCACCTTTTGTAAGACTACTAATTTCAAGTTATGTATACTTCTTTATGTAATTTGTAGAACTCATCTCGGTCATTTATAGTGCGATTGAACACACATCCTTCATGGAAATTACGTCATTTTTTATTTTTAGAATCTATTTTTAGAATTTATATTTAGAATCTATTTTTAGAATCTATTTTTAGAATCTTATTTTTAAATCTATTTTTAGAATATGAAATCTATGTTTAAAATTAAAAATCTCTTTTTAAGATGTATTTTTAATTGTTTAAAACTTTCAATTGTTTAACTGTATCAATAACTACAAATACACTAACCCTCGTATATAACAATTCGAATAAAGGTTTTCTTATCTCTATAATTTATTTCCTATTTTATTACGACTAATTTTATATATCCTTAAATTAAATATTCCAACTAAAAACCATAGCTTTTAGATTTGCTAATTTTTCATAAGTTTTTTGTAAAAAAAACTGTAAAAGTTTAACTTCAATAAAGCATTGTCTATATACATATTTAAAATTAATTGAATCTTAGCATCTTAAATATGTTATCGATAAAATACCGGAAAACGATAATATTAAATGTGACCCCGTTTTTTTTTTCACATAGAAGTTAAAGTATTGCTTTAAAAATATTTAGTTTTAAATAGTGTAAGTTTTATGTTAGTGTACTTTTTAATTAGTATTACCTTAGACAAGATGTAACAAAAAAAACATAATAATGTGTAAGTATATTTATTTTGATGTTCTAATACTAATAATAATAATAACAATAATAATAATAATAATAATAATAATAATAATAATAATAATACCGTTAGACAATTTTTACGGATATGATATTGAAGCCCACCCCTTTGATACTTATATCCGGGGTGGGTATAAACTAATTAGAACTATAGAAACTGTGACAAATATATCAAGAAAAAGAACCTAGCCTAGAAATTGTTTTATTAAACTTCGTATAAGAATAATTTTCTTAAGTTATGGTTAAAAAAATGTGTATCAGTTTTACATTATCATTTGTCGGTTATAACTATTCGTTAAATAATTGGTTGATAAATATATTTATCCAATATTTGATTAATATTTTATTAAAAATAAAACACACAACAAAAACACATGTTTATTGAAAAAAAAACATGGATTTTTACAATAAAATTTTAGTATAACATTTTTTTTGTAAGTTTGAAAATTTTGTTATAGCGACGCTTTTGCTTGAGACAACTTTTCTTCGTTTGTTTTTTATTGCAACATATTCGTTCTCCATTTTATGTTCCAGTGACTTCAATTCAGCTTCTAGTGACTTCAATTCGGCCTCTTGTTCCTCCAATTCAGTCTCCCGTTTTAATAGATTATTTTTCTCTTCTATAAGTTTAGCTTTATTCATATTTAGTTCATTTATTTTTTTATAAAGTTCATCCTTCTGACCTTGAATCTGTTTTAAATTTTTTTCTTTAGTTGATACTTCCTTGGATACTTGCTTAAATGATTGATCAATATTTTGGAAGTCCACTTCGTAACTTAAAATCTGTTCCAACATTCCCATATGAAAATTTACAAATTCTTTATATTTTGAAGTAAATTTTTCGTCTCTCTTTGATGTTTCGCCAATAGATTCTTCCGACTTTTGATTTAGATTTTTATTATTTAAATCATTCGTTGAGGTAGAAGCAGGATTCAAAAACATTGGTTCAGCAGCAGGATTCAAAAACATTGGTTCCTAAAACAAATACGTTAAATGTTAACATTTTCCTGTCATTTTATAAAATTAAATAAATACCAATACGATTGGTAAAATAAAAAAATCTTATTTTCATTGACAATTAATTTTTCTAGATCTTAAATAAAAAATGTAATAGCTTTACTCACCATATCAAATTCTGGAAAAAAGTCTTTCGTATCTTCTAGATATTTTTGAAGATCACTTCGATTCGAGGAGTCTGACGGTACCACAACCACATCCGAAATTACATTTATATTGGACATGTTAATATAATTATTATTATTATTATTAATTATTACTATTATTGTTATTATTATTACTATTATTACAAAGTATTTTCAAGAACTAAAGTGAAGATCTGCAAGAAAATCTGCACTTATATAAAAAAGCTTATCGCATTTAATTGTTGGAGGGTGTATGAAAAATACTTAATTAGAAGCATTATCGGTAAATTTATCAATATGTTCTTACATAATAAATACTTGCATTTTGATTACCTACCTAAAAATAATTTGGTGTTTTTTCAGGGTTAAAGATAAAAATCTTTAGAGATATTTGCATTGTGCTTGCATAAATTTTTAACTAAAAATAATTTTGTGGTCATTTTGTGGTTGCAGATAAAAGATAAAAATCTATAGATATTTTTTATGATACAACAACTTTTATGTAATATGTAAAAAATAGTAAAAAATGTTTAGCTTATTTTAAAATATTATTTGTAAATTTTCTACAAATTCTAACAAAAATTTTTCAATGAATAAATAAAATAATTGATATATATTTGTGTTTTTGGTACAAGAGCTACCTACGTCACTATTTTGCGTTTTTGAGATAAAAGTTTTTTTAGGTAAAAGTGTTAGTTTTATGCGGCCAAATACCAAATCCTCCAGTAGGTACTTACCTATTATCAGTAAACCCCATGTTTCAAAATTATAATTTGTCAGTCTTTTATTCACTATTTAAAAGTTTCTTTGAGATATATCTAAGTAGACATACCTAAGTTATTTATTTATAATATTGACTTCTTGTACCAAGCCACAAATATATGTTTGTTTTATTCATCATCATTATGTTTGAGGAAAATGAAACAAATTTAGAATAGTTGAAATATTTTTTGTTTTTATTCAACAATAAATTTATAGCTTAACAGGTTTAATTTTATTTCTAGGTTTAGACAATTGTAACTTATTAAATGATTTAAACATTATTTGTTTTTCTTCGTAAATTTGTATTGCTTTTTTAAGGCCTTTAATTCGTTTGGCAAAATCTTCCAGCTTTTGATTTAACGATATGTCTGTCAACGAAATAATACTAAATAAAAAATTAAACACTGTTAATTAAATATTATCCATACAAGATTCTGAGCCTTGTTCAACATTCATTTTCTCTTCATCTTCGTCTTCATCATCCTCCTCCTCCAGTTGAAGATAATCCGGTAGAAACTTCTGAATTTGATACAAAAATCCATCTACCTCCAAATCTCTTAAAATTCCAACCAGACAACAAATACATGCAATTATACCATCGTTATAATCTTGACATGCAGCGGATGCTTTACGATATTTCGCAGCCTGTTTCAAACACTCATCCTCAGAATAATGTCTTTTCCTTCCACACGAATACACCGCTTCATGTTCAAAATTAAACTGTTTATTTCTAAATGTTTCACCCAAACTCTCTACAGCAGTTTTTAAGTTATGCACCTTTTTGGTTTCTACGTACGCCATCCACATTCTACAAAAAATTTTTATTTAAAACAAACAAGATAAATTTCTAACCCTTACCTCTTTTCTGAAGTTGTTTATTATTAAATATCATTATTAAAATTAGAAATTACATTTATACAAATGATGTCGCCTACACGTTTTTATATTTAAATATATAATCAGAAAAAACTTGCGTATCATTCGGGTCAAAAAATGGAGTAAAATAGACTTCAGATAGGAAAAATAGATCCCCAAATCTAAAAATAAACTCCAAATTCATAAAGGGAACCGTAACTCAAACATGATAGCCACGTGAATCAAGCATGATAGTCACGTGACTCAAGCATGATAGTCACGTGAGTCTAAAAACCTTATCACATGGATCTAAAAATAGAACCTTATCACTTGAACCTAAAAATAGAACCTTATCACATAAGTCTAAAAATAAAACCTTATCACGTGGGTCTAAAAATAGAACCTTATCTTATGTGACGTCACTTCCGATCTAGATCCGCTGTAGTTATACTACTCATTTGTCATTTGACATCTTTGACATTTGCCATCTTGAAATTTGTCATTTTTGACATTTAGCATTGTGACATTTGTCATTTGACATCTTTAACATTTGCCATCTTGAAATTTGTTATTTTTGACATTTTTCATGGTGACACTTTTCATTTTTGACATTTAGCATTGTGACATTTGTCAGTTTTGACATTTGCTATCTTGAAATTTGTCATTTTTGACATTTAGCATTCTGACACTTTTCATTTTTGACATTTAGCATTGTGACATTTGTCATTTGACATCTTAGACATTTGCCATCTTGAAATTTGTCATTTTTGACACTTTTCATTTTTGACATTTAGCATTGTGACATTTTTCATTTGACATCTTTGACATTTGCCATCTTGAAATTTGTCATTTTTGACATTTTTCATGGTGACACTTTTCATTTTTGACATTTAGCATTGTGACATTTGTCAGTTTTGACATTTGCCATCTTGAAATTTGTCATTTTTGACATTTTTCATGGTGACACTTTTCATTTTTGACATTTAGCATTGTGACATTTGTCATTTGACATCTTAGACATTTGCCATCTTGAAATTTGTCATTTTTGACATTTTTTATGATGACACTTTTCATTTTTGACATTTAGCATTGTGACATTTGTCATTTGACATCTTTGACATTTGCCATCTTGAAATTTGTCATTTTTGACATTTTTCATGGTGACACTTTTCATTTTTGACATTTAGCATTGTGACATTTGTCAGTTTTGACATATGCCATCTTGAAATTTGTCATTTTTGACATTTTTCATGGTGACACTTTTCATTTTTGACATTTAGCATTGTGACATTTGTCATTTGATATCTTTGACACTTGCCATCTTGAAATTTGTCATTTTTGACATTTTTCATGGTGACACTTTTCATTTTTGACATTTAGCATTGTGACATTTGTCATTTGACATCTTTGACATTTGCCATCTTGAAATTTGTCATTTTTGACATTTAGCATTGTGACATTTGTCATTTGACATCTTCGACATTTGCCATCTTGAAATTTGTTATTTTTGACATTTTTCATGGTGACACTTTTCATTTTTGACATTTAGCATTGTGACATTTGTCAGTTTTGACATTTGCCATCTTGAAATTGGTCATTTTTGACATTTAGCATTGTGACACTTTTCATTTTTGACATTTAGCATTGTGACATTTGTCATTTGACATCTTCGACATTTGCCATCTTGAAATTTGTTATTTTTGACATTTTTCATGGTGACACTTTTCATTTTTGACATTTAGCATTGTGACATTTGTCAGTTTTGACATTTGCCATCTTGAAATTGGTCATTTTTGACATTTAGCATTGTGACACTTTTCATTTTTGACATTTAGCATTGTGACATTTGTCATTTGACATCTTTGACATTTGCCATCTTGAAATTTGTCATTTTTGACATTTTTCATGGTGACACTTTTCATTTTTGACATTTAGCATTGTGACATTTGTCATTTGACATATTTGACATTTGCCATCTTGAAATTTGTCATTTTTGACATTTAGCATTGTGATATTTGTCATTTGACATCTTTGACATTTGCCATCTTGAAATTTGTCATTTTTGACATTTTTCATGGTGACACTTTTTATTTTTGACATTTAGCATTGTGACATTTGTCATTTGACATCTTTGACATTTGCCATCTTGAAATTTGTTATTTTTGACATTTTTCATGGTGACACTTTTCATTTTTTACATTTAGCATTGTGACATTTGTCACTTGACATCTTTGACATTTGCCATCTTGAAATTTGTCATTTTTGACATTTTTCATGGTGACACTTTTCATGTTTGACATTTAGCATTGTGACATTTGTCAATTGACATCTTTGACATTTGACATCTTGAAATTTGTCATTTTTGACATTTTTCATGGTGACACTTTTCATTTTTGACATTTAGCGTTGTGACAATTGTCAGTTTTGACATTTGCCATCTTGAAATTTGTCATTTTTGACCTTTTTCATGGTGACACTTTTCATTTTTGACATTTAGCATTGTGACATTTGTCATTTGACATCTTTGACATTTGCCATCTTGAAATTTTTCATTTTTGACATTTTTCATGGTGACACTTTTCATTTTTGACATTTAGCATTGTGACATTTGTCATTTGACCTCTTTGACATTTGCCATCTTGAAATTTGTCATTTTTGACATTTAGCATTGTGACATTTGTCATTTGACATCTTTGACATTTGCCATCTTGAAATTTGTTATTTTTGACATTTTTCATGGTGACACTTTTCATTTTTGACATTTAGCATTGTGACATTTGTCAGTTTTGACATTTGCCATCTTGAAATTTGTCATTTTTAACATTTAGCATTGTGACACTTTTCATTTTTGACATTTAGCATTGTGACATTTGTCATTTGACATCTTAGACATTTGCCATCTTGAAATTTGTCATTTTTGACACTATTCATTTTTGACATTTAGCATTGTGACATTTGTCATTTGACATCTTTGACATTTGCCATCTTGAAATTTGTCATTTTTGACATTTTTCATGGTGACACTTTTCATTTTTGACATTTAGCATTGTGACATTTGTCATTTGACATCTTTGACATTTGCCATCTTGAAATTTGTCATTTTTGACATTTTTCATGGTGACACTTTTCATTTTTGACATTTAGCATTGTGACATTTGTCATTTGACATCTTTGACATTTGCCATCTTGAAATTTGTCATTTTTGACATTTTTCATGGTGACACTTTTCATTTTTGACATTTAGCATTGTGACATTTGTCATTTGACATCTTTGACATTTGCCATCTTGAAATTTTTCATTTTTGACATTTAGCATTGTGACATTTGTCATTTGACATCTTTGACATTTGCCATCTTGAAATTTGTTATTTTTGACATTTTTCATGGTGACACTTTTCATTTTTGACATTTAGCATTGTGACATTTGTCAGTTTTGACATTTAGCATTGTGACATTTGTAATTTGACATCTCAGACATTTGCCATCTTGAAATTTGTCATTTTTGACACTTTTCATTTTTGACATTTTTCATTTGACATCTTTGACATTTTCCATCTTAAAATTTGTCATTTTTGACATTTTTCATGGTGACACTTTTCATTTTTGACATTTAGCATTGTGACATTTGTCAGTTTTGACATTTGCCATCTTGAAATTTGTCATTTTTGACATTTTTCATGGTGACACTTTTCATTTTTGACATTTAGCATTGTGACATTTGTCATTTGACATCTTAGACATTTGCCATCTTGAAATTTGTCATTTTTGACACTTTTCATTTTTGACATTTAGCATTGTGACATTTGTCATTTGACATCTTTGACATTTGCCATCTTGAAATTTGTCATTTTTGACATTTTTCATGGTGACACTTTTCATTTTTGACATTTAGCATTGTGACATTTGTCAGTTTTGACATTTGCCATCTTGAAATTTGTCATTTTTGACATTTTTCATGGTGAAACTTTTTATTTTTGACATTTAGCATTGTGACATTTGTCATTTGACATCTTTGACATTTGTCATCTTGAAATTTGTCATTTTTGACATTTTTTATGGTGACACTTTTCATTTTTGACATTTAGCATTGTGACATTTGTCATTTGACATCTTTGACATTTGCCATCTTGAAATTTGTCATTTTTGACATTTTTCATGGTGACACTTTTCATTTGTGACATTTAGCATTGTGACATTTGTCATTTGACATCTTTGACATTTGCCATCTTGAAATTTGTCATTTTGGACATTTAGCATTGTGACATTTGTCTTTTGACATCTTGGACATTTGCCATCTTGAAATTTGTCATTTTTGACATTTTTCATGGTGACACTTTTCATTTTTGACATTTAGCATTGTGACATTTGTCAGTTTTGACATTTGCCATCTTGAAATTTGTCATTTTTGACATTTTTCATGGTGACACTTTTCATTTTTGACATTTAGCATTGTGACATTTGTCATTTGACATCTTTGATATTTGCTATCTTGAAATTTGTCATTTTTGACATTTTTCATGGTGACACTTTTCATTTTTGACATTTAGCATTGTGACATTTGTCATTTGACATCTTTGACATTTGCCATCTTGAAATTTTTCATTTTTGACATTTAGCATTGTGACATTTGCCATTTGACATCTTTGACATTTGCCATCTTGAAATTTGTTATTTTTGACATTTTTCATGGTGACACTTTTCATTTTTGACATTTAGCATTGTGACATTTGTCAGTTTTGACATTTGCTATCTTGAAATTTGTCATTTTTGACATTTAGCATTGTGACACTTTTCATTTTTGACATTTAGCATTGTGACATTTGTCATTTGACATCTTAGACATTTGCAATCTTGAAATTTGTCATTTTTGACACTTTTCATTTTTGACATTTAGCATTGTGACATTTTTCATTTGACATCTTTGACATTTGCCATCTTGAAATTTGTCATTTTTGACATTTTTCATGGTGACACTTTTCATTTTTGACATTTAGCATTGTGACATTTGTCAGTTTTGACATTTGCCATCTTGAAATTTGTCATTTTTGACATTTTTCATGGTGACACTTTTCATTTTTGACATTTAGCATTGTGACATTTGTCATTTGACATCTTAGACATTTGCCATCTTGAAATTTGTCATTTTTGACACTTTTCATTTTTGACATTTAGCATTGTGACATTTGTCAGTTTTGACATTTGCCATCTTGAAATTTGTCATTTTTGACATTTTTCATGGTGACACTTTTTATTTTTGACATTTAGCATTGTGACATTTGTCATTTGACATCTTTGACATTTGCCATCTTGAAATTTGTCATTTTTGATATTTTTTATGGTGACACTTTTCATTTTTGACATTTAGCATTGTGACATTTGTCATTTGACATCTTTGACATTTGCCATCTTGAAATTTGTCATTTTTGACATTTTTCATGGTGACACTTTTCATTTTTGACATTTAGCATTGTGACATTTGTCATTTGACATCTTTGACATTTGCCATCTTGAAATTTGTCATTTTTGACATTTAGCATGGTGACATTTGTCTTTTGACATCTTGGACATTTGCCATCTTGAAATTTGTCATTTTTGACATTTTTCATGGTGACACTTTTCATTTTTGACATTTAGCATTGTGACATTTGTCAGTTTTGACATTTGCCATCTTGAAATTTGTCATTTTTGACATTTTTCATGGTGACACTTTTCATTTTGACATTTAGCATTGTGACATTTGTCATTTGACATCTTTGACATTTGCCATCTTAAAATTTGTTATTTTTGACATTTTTCATGGTGACACTTTTCATTTTTGACATTTAGCATTGTGACATTTGTCATTTGACATCTTTGACATTTGCCATCTTGAAATTTGTTATTTTTGACATTTTTCATGGTGACACTTTTCATTTTTAACATTTAGCATTGTGACATTTGTCAGTTTTGACATTTGCCATCTTGAAATTTGTCATTTTTGACATTTTTCTTGGTGACACTTTTCATTTTTGACATTTAGCATTGTGACATTTGTCATTTGACATCTTTGACATTTGCCATCTTGAAATTTGTCATTTTTGACATTTAGCATTGTGACATTTGTCATTTGACATCTTTGACATTTGCCATCTTGAAATTTGTTATTTTTGACATTTTTCATGGTGACACTTTTCATTTTTGACATTTAGCATTGTGACATTTGTCAGTTTTGACATTTACCATCTTGAAATTTGTCATTTTTGACATTTTTCATGGTGACACTTTTCATTTTTGACATTTAGCATTGTGACATTTGTCATTTGACATCTTAGACATTTGCCATCTTGAAATTTGTCATTTTTGACACTTTTCATTTTTGACATTTAGCATTGTGACATTTGTCATTTGACATCTTTGACATTTGCCATCTTGAAATTTGTCATTTTTGACATTTTTCATGGTGACACTTTTCATTTTTGACATTTAGCATTGTGACATTTGTCAGTTTTGACATATGCCATCTTGAAATTTGTCATTTTTGACATTTTTCATGGTGACACTTTTCATTTGTGACATTTAGCATTGTGACATTTGTCATTTGACATCTTTGACATTTGCCATCTTGAAATTTGTCATTTTGGACATTTAGCATTGTGACATTTGTCTTTTGACATCTTGGACATTTGCCATCTTGAAATTTGTCATTTTTGACATTTTTCATGGTGACACTTTTCATTTTTGACATTTAGCATTGTGACATTTGTCATTTGACATCTTAGACATTTGCCATCTTGAAATTTGTCATTTTTGACACTTTTCATTTTTGACATTTAGCATTGTGACATTTGTCAGTTTTGACATTTGCCATCTTGAAATTTGTCATTTTTGACATTTTTCATGGTGACACTTTTTATTTTTGACATTTAGCATTGTGACATTTGTCATTTGACATCTTTGACATTTGCCATCTTGAAATTTGTCATTTTTGATATTTTTTATGGTGACACTTTTCATTTTTGACATTTAGCATTGTGACATTTGTCATTTGACATCTTTGACATTTGCCATCTTGAAATTTGTCATTTTTGACATTTTTCATGGTGACACTTTTCATTTTTGACATTTAGCATTGTGACATTTGTCATTTGACATCTTTGACATTTGCCATCTTGAAATTTGTCATTTTTGACATTTAGCATGGTGACATTTGTCTTTTGACATCTTGGACATTTGCCATCTTGAAATTTGTCATTTTTGACATTTTTCATGGTGACACTTTTCATTTTTGACATTTAGCATTGTGACATTTGTCAGTTTTGACATTTGCCATCTTGAAATTTGTCATTTTTGACATTTTTCATGGTGACACTTTTCATTTTGACATTTAGCATTGTGACATTTGTCATTTGACATCTTTGACATTTGCCATCTTAAAATTTGTTATTTTTGACATTTTTCATGGTGACACTTTTCATTTTTGACATTTAGCATTGTGACATTTGTCATTTGACATCTTTGACATTTGCCATCTTGAAATTTGTTATTTTTGACATTTTTCATGGTGACACTTTTCATTTTTAACATTTAGCATTGTGACATTTGTCAGTTTTGACATTTGCCATCTTGAAATTTGTCATTTTTGACATTTTTCTTGGTGACACTTTTCATTTTTGACATTTAGCATTGTGACATTTGTCATTTGACATCTTTGATATTTGCTATCTTGAAATTTGTCATTTTTGACATTTTTCATGGTGACACTTTTCATTTTTGACATTTAGCATTGTGACATTTGTCATTTGACATCTTTGACATTTGCCATCTTGAAATTTTTCATTTTTGACATTTAGCATTGTGACATTTGCCATTTGACATCTTTGACATTTGCCATCTTGAAATTTGTTATTTTTGACATTTTTCATGGTGACACTTTTCATTTTTGACATTTAGCATTGTGACATTTGTCAGTTTTGACATTTGCTATCTTGAAATTTGTCATTTTTGACATTTAGCATTGTGACACTTTTCATTTTTGACATTTAGCATTGTGACATTTGTCATTTGACATCTTAGACATTTGCAATCTTGAAATTTGTCATTTTTGACACTTTTCATTTTTGACATTTAGCATTGTGACATTTTTCATTTGACATCTTTGACATTTGCCATCTTGAAATTTGTCATTTTTGACATTTTTCATGGTGACACTTTTCATTTTTGACATTTAGCATTGTGACATTTGTCAGTTTTGACATTTGCCATCTTGAAATTTGTCATTTTTGACATTTTTCATGGTGACACTTTTCATTTTTGACATTTAGCATTGTGACATTTGTCATTTGACATCTTAGACATTTGCCATCTTGAAATTTGTCATTTTTGACACTTTTCATTTTTGACATTTAGCATTGTGACATTTGTCAGTTTTGACATTTGCCATCTTGAAATTTGTCATTTTTGACATTTTTCATGGTGACACTTTTTATTTTTGACATTTAGCATTGTGACATTTGTCATTTGACATCTTTGACATTTGCCATCTTGAAATTTGTCATTTTTGATATTTTTTATGGTGACACTTTTCATTTTTGACATTTAGCATTGTGACATTTGTCATTTGACATCTTTGACATTTGCCATCTTGAAATTTGTCATTTTTGACATTTTTCATGGTGACACTTTTCATTTTTGACATTTAGCATTGTGACATTTGTCATTTGACATCTTTGACATTTGCCATCTTGAAATTTGTCATTTTTGACATTTAGCATGGTGACATTTGTCTTTTGACATCTTGGACATTTGCCATCTTGAAATTTGTCATTTTTGACATTTTTCATGGTGACACTTTTCATTTTTGACATTTAGCATTGTGACATTTGTCAGTTTTGACATTTGCCATCTTGAAATTTGTCATTTTTGACATTTTTCATGGTGACACTTTTCATTTTGACATTTAGCATTGTGACATTTGTCATTTGACATCTTTGACATTTGCCATCTTAAAATTTGTTATTTTTGACATTTTTCATGGTGACACTTTTCATTTTTGACATTTAGCATTGTGACATTTGTCATTTGACATCTTTGACATTTGCCATCTTGAAATTTGTTATTTTTGACATTTTTCATGGTGACACTTTTCATTTTTGACATTTAGCATTGTGACATTTGTCATTTGACATCTTAGACATTTGCCATCTTGAAATTTGTCATTTTTGACACTTTTCATTTTTGACATTTAGCATTGTGACATTTGTCATTTGACATCTTTGACATTTGCCATCTTGAAATTTGTCATTTTTGACATTTTTCATGGTGACACTTTTCATTTTTGACATTTAGCATTGTGACATTTGTCAGTTTTGACATATGCCATCTTGAAATTTGTCATTTTTGACATTTTTCATGGTGACACTTTTCATTTGTGACATTTAGCATTGTGACATTTGTCATTTGACATCTTTGACATTTGCCATCTTGAAATTTGTCATTTTGGACATTTAGCATTGTGACATTTGTCTTTTGACATCTTGGACATTTGCCATCTTAAAATTTGTTATTTTTGACATTTTTCATGGTGACACTTTTCATTTTTGACATTTAGCATTGTGACATTTGTCATTTGACATCTTTGACATTTGCCATCTTGAAATTTGTTATTTTTGACATTTTTCATGGTGACACTTTTCATTTTTAACATTTAGCATTGTGACATTTGTCAGTTTTGACATTTGCCATCTTGAAATTTGTCATTTTTGACATTTTTCTTGGTGACACTTTTCATTTTTGACATTTAGCATTGTGACATTTGTCATTTGACATCTTTGACATTTGCCATCTTGAAATTTGTCATTTTTGACATTTAGCATTGTGACATTTGTCATTTGACATCTTTGACATTTGCCATCTTGAAATTTGTTATTTTTGACATTTTTCATGGTGACACTTTTCATTTTTGACATTTAGCATTGTGACATTTGTCAGTTTTGACATTTACCATCTTGAAATTTGTCATTTTTGACATTTTTCATGGTGACACTTTTCATTTTTGACATTTAGCATTGTGACATTTGTCATTTGACATCTTAGACATTTGCCATCTTGAAATTTGTCATTTTTGACACTTTTCATTTTTGACATTTAGCATTGTGACATTTGTCATTTGACATCTTTGACATTTGCCATCTTGAAATTTGTCATTTTTGACATTTTTCATGGTGACACTTTTCATTTTTGACATTTAGCATTGTGACATTTGTCAGTTTTGACATATGCCATCTTGAAATTTGTCATTTTTGACATTTTTCATGGTGACACTTTTCATTTGTGACATTTAGCATTGTGACATTTGTCATTTGACATCTTTGACATTTGCCATCTTGAAATTTGTCATTTTGGACATTTAGCATTGTGACATTTGTCTTTTGACATCTTGGACATTTGCCATCTTGAAATTTGTCATTTTTGACATTTTTCATGGTGACACTTTTCATTTTTGACATTTAGCATTGTGACATTTGTCAGTTTTGACATTTGCCATCTTGAAATTTGTCATTTTTGACATTTTTCATGGTGACACTTTTCATTTTTGACATTTAGCATTGTGACATTTGTCATTTGACATCTTTGATATTTGCTATCTTGAAATTTGTCATTTTTGACATTTTTCATGGTGACACTTTTCATTTTTGACATTTAGCATTGTGACATTTGTCATTTGACATCTTTGACATTTGCCATCTTGAAATTTTTCATTTTTGACATTTAGCATTGTGACATTTGCCATTTGACATCTTTGACATTTGCCATCTTGAAATTTGTTATTTTTGACATTTTTCATGGTGACACTTTTCATTTTTGACATTTAGCATTGTGACATTTGTCAGTTTTGACATTTGCTATCTTGAAATTTGTCATTTTTGACATTTAGCATTGTGACACTTTTCATTTTTGACATTTAGCATTGTGACATTTGTCATTTGACATCTTAGACATTTGCAATCTTGAAATTTGTCATTTTTGACACTTTTCATTTTTGACATTTAGCATTGTGACATTTTTCATTTGACATCTTTGACATTTGCCATCTTGAAATTTGTCATTTTTGACATTTTTCATGGTGACACTTTTCATTTTTGACATTTAGCATTGTGACATTTGTCAGTTTTGACATTTGCCATCTTGAAATTTGTCATTTTTGACATTTTTCATGGTGACACTTTTCATTTTTGACATTTAGCATTGTGACATTTGTCATTTGACATCTTAGACATTTGCCATCTTGAAATTTGTCATTTTTGACACTTTTCATTTTTGACATTTAGCATTGTGACATTTGTCAGTTTTGACATTTGCCATCTTGAAATTTGTCATTTTTGACATTTTTCATGGTGACACTTTTTATTTTTGACATTTAGCATTGTGACATTTGTCATTTGACATCTTTGACATTTGCCATCTTGAAATTTGTCATTTTTGATATTTTTTATGGTGACACTTTTCATTTTTGACATTTAGCATTGTGACATTTGTCATTTGACATCTTTGACATTTGCCATCTTGAAATTTGTCATTTTTGACATTTTTCATGGTGACACTTTTCATTTTTGACATTTAGCATTGTGACATTTGTCATTTGACATCTTTGACATTTGCCATCTTGAAATTTGTCATTTTTGACATTTAGCATGGTGACATTTGTCTTTTGACATCTTGGACATTTGCCATCTTGAAATTTGTCATTTTTGACATTTTTCATGGTGACACTTTTCATTTTTGACATTTAGCATTGTGACATTTGTCAGTTTTGACATTTGCCATCTTGAAATTTGTCATTTTTGACATTTTTCATGGTGACACTTTTCATTTTGACATTTAGCATTGTGACATTTGTCATTTGACATCTTTGACATTTGCCATCTTAAAATTTGTTATTTTTGACATTTTTCATGGTGACACTTTTCATTTTTGACATTTAGCATTGTGACATTTGTCATTT
This sequence comes from Altica lythri, assembly GCA_964028335.1. Lineage (NCBI taxonomy): Eukaryota > Metazoa > Arthropoda > Insecta > Coleoptera > Chrysomelidae > Altica > Altica lythri. The sequence goes on along the minus strand of OZ034800.1, from coordinate 5,496,615 downwards.
GACATCTTTGACATTTGCCATCTTGAAATTTGTTATTTTTGACATTTTTCATGGTGACACTTTTCATTTTTAACATTTAGCATTGTGACATTTGTCAGTTTTGACATTTGCCATCTTGAAATTTGTCATTTTTGACATTTTTCTTGGTGACACTTTTCATTTTTGACATTTAGCATTGTGACATTTGTCATTTGACATCTTTGACATTTGCCATCTTGAAATTTGTCATTTTTGACATTTAGCATTGTGACATTTGTCATTTGACATCTTTGACATTTGCCATCTTGAAATTTGTTATTTTTGACATTTTTCATGGTGACACTTTTCATTTTTGACATTTAGCATTGTGACATTTGTCAGTTTTGACATTTACCATCTTGAAATTTGTCATTTTTGACATTTTTCATGGTGACACTTTTCATTTTTGACATTTAGCATTGTGACATTTGTCATTTGACATCTTAGACATTTGCCATCTTGAAATTTGTCATTTTTGACACTTTTCATTTTTGACATTTAGCATTGTGACATTTGTCATTTGACATCTTTGACATTTGCCATCTTGAAATTTGTCATTTTTGACATTTTTCATGGTGACACTTTTCATTTTTGACATTTAGCATTGTGACATTTGTCAGTTTTGACATATGCCATCTTGAAATTTGTCATTTTTGACATTTTTCATGGTGACACTTTTCATTTTTGACATTTAGCATTGTGACATTTGTCATTTAACATCTTTGACCCTTGCCATCTTAAAATTTGTCATTTTTGACATTTTTCATGGCGACACTTTTCATTTTTGACATTTAGCATTGTGACATTTGTCATTTGACATCTTTGACATTTGCCATCTTGAAATTTGTCATTTTTGACATTTAGCATTGTGACATTTATCATTTGACATCTTTGACATTTGCCATCTTGAAATTTGTTATTTTTGACGTTTCTTATGGTGACACTTTTCATTTTTGACATTTAGCATTGACATTTGTCAGTTTTGACATTTGCCATCTTGAAATTTGTCATTTTTGACATTTAGCATTGTGACACTTTTCATTTTTGACATTTAGCATTGTGACATTTGTCATTTGACATCTTTGACATTTGCCATCTTGAAATTTGTCATTTTTGACATTTTTCATGGTGACACTTTTCATTTTTGACATTTAGCATTGTGACATTTGTCATTTGACATATTTGACATTTGCCATCTTGAAATTTGTCATTTTTGACATTTAGCATTGTGATATTTGTCATTTGACATCTTTGACATTTGCCATCTTGAAATTTGTCATTTTTGACATTTTTCATGGTGACACTTTTCATTTTTGACATTTAGCATTGTGACATTTGTCATTTGACATCTTTGACATTTGCCATCTTGAAATTTGTTATTTTTGACATTTTTCATGGTGACACTTTTCATTTTTGACATTTAGCATTGACATTTGTCATTTGACATCTTTGACATTTGCCATCTTGAAATTTGTCATTTTTGACATTTTTCATAGTGACACTTTTCATTTTTGACATTTAGCATTGTGACATTTGTCATTTGACATCTTTGACATTTGCCATCTTGAAATTTGTCATTTTTAACATTTTTCATGGTGACACTTTTCATTTTTGACATTTAGCATTGTGACATTTGTCAGTTTTGACATTTGTCATCTTGAAATTTGTCATTTTTGACATTTTTCATGGTGACACTTTTCATTTTTGACATTTAGCATTGTGACATTTGTCATTTGACATCTTAGACATTTGCCATCTTGAAATTTGTCATTTTTGACACTTTTCATTTTTGACATTTAGCATTGTGACATTTGTCATTTGACATCTTTGACATTTGCCGTCTTGAAATTTGTCATTTTTGACATTTTTTATGGTGACACTTTTCATTTTTGACATTTAGCATTGTGACATTTGTCGGTTTTGACATTTGCCATCTTGAAATTTGTCATTTTTGACATTTTTCATGGTGACACCTTTTATTTTTGACATTTAGCATTGTGACATTTGTCATTTGACATCTTTGACATTTGCCATCTTGAAATTTGTTATTTTTGACATTTTTCGTGGTGACACTTTTCATTTTTGACAATTAGCATTGTGAAATTTGTCAGTTTTGACATTTGCCATCTTGAAATTTGTCATTTTTGACATTTAGCATTGTGACACTTTTCATTTTTGACATTTAGCATTGTGACATTTGTCATTTGACATCTTAGACATTTGCCATCTTGAAATTTCTCATTTTTGACACTTTTCATTTTTGACATTTAGCATTGTGACATTTGTCATTTGACATCTTTGACATTTGCCATCTTAGACATTTGCCATCTTGAAATTTGTCATTTTTGACACTTTTCATTTTTGACATTTAGCATTGTGACATTTGTCATTTGACATCTTTGACATTTGCCATCTTGAAATTTGTCATTTTTGACATTTTTTATGGTGACACTTTTCATTTTTGACATTTAGCATTGTGACATTTGTCAGTTTTGACATTTGCCATCTTGAAATTTGTCATTTTTGACATTTTTCATGGTGACACCTTTTATTTTTGACATTTAGCATTGTGACATTTGTCATTTGACATCTTTGACATTTGCCATCTTGAAATTTGTCATTTTTGACATTTAGCATTGTGACATTTGTCATTTGACATCTTTGACATTTGCCATCTTGAAATTTGTTATTTTTGACATTTTTCGTGGTGACACTTTTCATTTTTGACAATTAGCATTGTGACATTTGTCAGTTTTGACATTTGCCATCTTGAAATTTGTCATTTTTGACATTTAGCATTGTGACACTTTTCATTTTTGACATTTAGCATTGTGACATTTGTCATTTGACATCTTAGACATTTGCCATCTTGAAATTTCTCATTTTTGACACTTTTCATTTTTGACATTTAGCATTGTGACATTTGTCATTTGACATCTTTGACATTTGCCATCTTGAAATTTGTCATTTTTGACATTTTTCATGGTGACACTTTTCATTTTTGACATTTAGCATTGTGACATTTGTCATTTGACATCTTTGACATTTGCCATTTTGAAATTTGTCATTTTTGACATTTTTCATGGTGACACTTTTCATTTTTGACATTTAGCATTGTGACATTTGTCATTTGACATCTTTGACATTTGCCATCTTGAAATTTGTTATTTTTGACATTTTTCATGGTGACACTTTTCATTTTTGACGTTTAGCATTGTGACATTTGTCAGTTTTGACATTTACCATCTTGAAATTTGTCATTTTTGACATTTTTCATGGTGACACTTTTCATTTTTGACATTTAGCATTGTGACATTTGTCATTTGACATCTTAGACATTTGCCATCTTGAAATTTGTCATTTTTGACACTTTTCATTTTTGACATTTAGCATTGTGACATTTGTCATTTGACATCTTTGACATTTGCCATCTTGAAATTTGTCATTTTTGACATTTTTCATGGTGACACTTTTCATTTTTGACATTTAGCATTGTGACATTTGTCAGTTTTGACATATGCCATCTTGAAATTTGTCATTTTTGACATTTTTCATGGTGACACTTTTCATTTTTGACATTTAGCATTGTGACATTTGTCATTTAACATCTTTGACCCTTGCCATCTTAAAATTTGTCATTTTTGACATTTTTCATGGCGACACTTTTCATTTTTGACATTTAGCATTGTGACATTTGTCATTTGACATCTTTGACATTTGCCATCTTGAAATTTGTCATTTTTACATTTAGCATTGTGACATTTATCATTTGACATCTTTGACATTTGCCATCTTGAAATTTGTTATTTTTGAGGTTTTTTATGGTGACACTTTTCATTTTTGACATTTAGCATTGACATTTGTCAGTTTTGACATTTGCCATCTTGAAATTTGTCATTTTTGACATTTAGCATTGTGACACTTTTCATTTTTGACATTTAGCATTGTGACATTTGTCATTTGACATCTTTGACATTTGCCATCTTGAAATTTGTCATTTTTGACATTTTTCATGGTGACACTTTTCATTTTTGACATTTAGCATTGTGACATTTGTCATTTGACATATTTGACATTTGCCATCTTGAAATTTGTCATTTTTGACATTTAGCATTGTGATATTTGTCATTTGACATCTTTGACATTTGCCATCTTGAAATTTGTCATTTTTGACATTTTTCATGGTGACACTTTTCATTTTTGACATTTAGCATTGTGACATTTGTCATTTGACATCTTTGACATTTGCCATCTTGAAATTTGTTATTTTTGACATTTTTCATGGTGACACTTTTCATTTTTGACATTTAGCATTGACATTTGTCATTTGACATCTTTGACATTTGCCATCTTGAAATTTGTCATTTTTGACATTTTTCATAGTGACACTTTTCATTTTTGACATTTAGCATTGTGACATTTGTCATTTGACATCTTTGACATTTGCCATCTTGAAATTTGTCATTTTTAACATTTTTCATGGTGACACTTTTCATTTTTGACATTTAGCATTGTGACATTTGTCAGTTTTGACATTTGTCATCTTGAAATTTGTCATTTTTGACATTTTTCATGGTGACACTTTTCATTTTTGACATTTAGCATTGTGACATTTGTCATTTGACATCTTAGACATTTGCCATCTTGAAATTTGTCATTTTTGACACTTTTCATTTTTGACATTTAGCATTGTGACATTTGTCATTTGACATCTTTGACATTTGCCGTCTTGAAATTTGTCATTTTTGACATTTTTTATGGTGACACTTTTCATTTTTGACATTTAGCATTGTGACATTTGTCAGTTTTGACATTTGCCATCTTGAAATTTGTCATTTTTGACATTTTTCATGGTGACACCTTTTATTTTTGACATTTAGCATTGTGACATTTGTCATTTGACATCTTTGACATTTGCCATCTTGAAATTTGTTATTTTTGACATTTTTCGTGGTGACACTTTTCATTTTTGACAATTAGCATTGTGACATTTGTCAGTTTTGACATTTGCCATCTTGAAATTTGTCATTTTTGACATTTAGCATTGTGACACTTTTCATTTTTGACATTTAGCATTGTGACATTTGTCATTTGACATCTTAGACATTTGCCATCTTGAAATTTCTCATTTTTGACACTTTTCATTTTTGACATTTAGCATTGTGACATTTGTCATTTGACATCTTTGACATTTGCCATCTTAGACATTTGCCATCTTGAAATTTGTCATTTTTGACACTTTTCATTTTTGACATTTAGCATTGTGACATTTGTCATTTGACATCTTTGACATTTGCCATCTTGAAATTTGTCATTTTTGACATTTTTTATGGTGACACTTTTCATTTTTGACATTTAGCATTGTGACATTTGTCAGTTTTGACATTTGCCATCTTGAAATTTGTCATTTTTGACATTTTTCATGGTGACACCTTTTATTTTTGACATTTAGCATTGTGACATTTGTCATTTGACATCTTTGACATTTGCCATCTTGAAATTTGTCATTTTTGACATTTAGCATTGTGACATTTGTCATTTGACATCTTTGACATTTGCCATCTTGAAATTTGTTATTTTTGACATTTTTCGTGGTGACACTTTTCATTTTTGACAATTAGCATTGTGACATTTGTCAGTTTTGACATTTGCCATCTTGAAATTTGTCATTTTTGACATTTAGCATTGTGACACTTTTCATTTTTGACATTTAGCATTGTGACATTTGTCATTTGACATCTTAGACATTTGCCATCTTGAAATTTCTCATTTTTGACACTTTTCATTTTTGACATTTAGCATTGTGACATTTGTCATTTGACATCTTTGACATTTGCCATCTTGAAATTTGTCATTTTTGACATTTTTCATGGTGACACTTTTCATTTTTGACATTTAGCATTGTGACATTTGTCATTTGACATCTTTGACATTTGCCATTTTGAAATTTGTCATTTTTGACATTTTTCATGGTGACACTTTTCATTTTTGACATTTAGCATTGTGACATTTGTCATTTGACATCTTTGACATTTGCCATCTTGAAATTTGTCATTTTTGACATTTTTCATAGTGACACTTTTCATTTTTGACATTTAGCATTGTGACATTTGTCATTTGACATCTTTGACATTTGCCATCTTGAAATTTGTCATTTTTGACATTTAGCATTGTGACATTTGTCATTTGACATCTTTGACATTTGCCATCTTGAAATTTGTTATTTTTGAAATTTTTCATGGTGACACTTTTCATTTTTGACATTTAGCATTGTGACATTTGTCAGTTTTGACATTTGCCATCTTGAAATTTGTCATTTTTGACATTTAGCATTGTGACACTTTTCATTTTTGACATTTAGCATTGTTACATTTGTCATTTGACATCTTAGACATTTGCCATCTTGAAATTTGTCATTTTTGACACTTTTCATTTTTGACATTTAGCATTGTGACATTTGTCATTTGACATCTTTGACATTTGCCATCTTGAAATTTGTCATTTTTGACGTTTTTCATGGTGACACTTTTCATTTTTGACATTTAGCATTGTGACATTTGTCAGTTTTGACATTTGCCATCTTGAAATTTGTCATTTTTGACATTTTTCATGGTGACACTTTTCATTTTTGACATTTAGCATTGTGACATTTGTCATTTGACATCTTAGACATTTGCCATCTTGAAATTTGTCATTTTTGACACTTTTCATTTTTGACATTTAGCATTGTGACATTTGTCATTTGACATCTTTGACATTTGCCATCTTGAAATTTGTCATTTTTGACATTTAGCATTGTGACATTTGTCATTTGACATCTTTGACGTTTGCCATCTTGAAATTTGTTATTTTTGACATTTTTCATGGTGACACTTTTCATTTTTGACATTTAGCATTGTGACAGTTGTCAGTTTTGACATTTGCCATCTTGAAATTTGTCATTTTTGACATTTTTCATGGTGACACTTTTCATTTTTGACATTTAGCATTGTGACATTTGTCATTTGACATCTTAGACATTTGCCATCTTGAAATTTGTCATTTTTGACACTTTTCATTTTTGACATTTAGCATTGTGACATTTGTCATTTGACATCTTTGACATTTGCCATCTTGAAATTTGTCATTTTTGACATTTTTCATGGTGACACTTTTCATTTTTGACATTTAGCATTGTGACATTTGTCAGTTTTGACATATGCCATCTTGAAATTTGTCATTTTTGACATTTTTCATGGTGACACTTTTCATTTTTGACATTTAGCATTGTGACATTTGTCATTTAACATCTTTGACCCTTGCCATCTTAAAATTTGTCATTTTTGACATTTTTCATGGTGACACTTTTCATTTTTGACATTTAGCATTGTGACATTTGTCATTTGACATCTTTGACATTTGCCATCTTGAAATTTGTCATTTTTGACATTTAGCATTGTGACATTTATCATTTGACATCTTTGACATTTGCCATCTTGAAATTTGTTATTTTTGACGTTTTTTATGGTGACACTTTTCATTTTTGACATTTAGCATTGACATTTGTCAGTTTTGACATTTGCCATCTTGAAATTTGTCATTTTTGACATTTAGCATTGTGACACTTTTCATTTTTGACATTTAGCATTGTGACATTTGTCATTTGACATCTTTGACATTTGCCATCTTGAAATTTGTCATTTTTGACATTTTTCATGGTGACACTTTTCATTTTTGACATTTAGCATTGTGACATTTGTCATTTGACATATTTGACATTTGGCATCTTGAAATTTGTCATTTTTGACATTTAGCATTGTGATATTTGTCATTTGACATCTTTGACATTTGCCATGTTGAAATTTGTCATTTTTGACATTTTTCTTGGTGACACTTTTCATTTTTGACATTTAGCATTGTGACATTTGTCATTTGACATCTTTGACATTTGCCATCTTGAAATTTGTTATTTTTGACATTTTTCATGGTGACACTTTTCATTTTTGACATTTAGCATTGACATTTGTCATTTGACATCTTTGACATTTGCCATCTTGAAATTTGTCATTTTTGACATTTTTCATAGTGACACTTTTCATTTTTGACATTTAGCATTGTGACATTTGTCATTTGACATCTTTGACATTTGCCATCTTGAAATTTGTCATTTTTGACATTTTTCATGGTGACACTTTTCATTTTTGACATTTAGCATTGTGACATTTGTCAGTTTTGACATTTGTCATCTTGAAATTTGTCATTTTTGACATTTTTCATGGTGACACTTTTCATTTTTGACATTTAGCATTGTGACATTTGTCATTTGACATCTTAGACATTTGCCGTCTTGAAATTTGTCATTTTTGACACTTTTCATTTTTGACATTTAGCATTGTGACATTTGTCATTTGACATCTTTGACATTTGCCATCTTGAAATTTGTCATTTTTGACATTTTTTATGGTGACACTTTTCATTTTTGACATTTAGCATTGTGACATTTGTCAGTTTTGACATTTGCCATCTTGAAATTTGTCATTTTTGACATTTTTCATGGTGACACCTTTTATTTTTGACATTTAGCATTGTGACATTTGTCATTTGACATCTTTGACATTTGCCATCTTGAAATTTGTCATTTTTGACATTTAGCATTGTGACATTTGTCATTTGACATCTTTGACATTTGCCATCTTGAAATTTGTTATTTTTGACATTTTTCGTGGTGACACTTTTCATTTTTGACAATTAGCATTGTGACATTTGTCAGTTTTGACATTTGCCATCTTGAAATTTGTCATTTTTGACATTTAGCATTGTGACACTTTTCATTTTTGACATTTAGCATTGTGACATTTGTCATTTGACATCTTAGACATTTGCCATCTTGAAATTTCTCATTTTTGACACTTTTCATTTTTGACATTTAGCATTGTGACATTTGTCATTTGACATCTTTGACATTTGCCATCTTGAAATTTGTCATTTTTGACATTTTTCATGGTGACACTTTTCATTTTTGACATTTAGCATTGTGACATTTGTCATTTGACATCTTTGACATTTGCCATTTTGAAATTTGTCATTTTTGACATTTTTCATGGTGACACTTTTCATTTTTGACATTTAGCATTGTGACATTTGTCATTTGACATCTTTGACATTTGCCATCTTGAAATTTGTCATTTTTGACATTTTTCATGGTGACACTTTTCATTTTTGACATTTAGCATTGTGACATTTGTCATTTGACATCTTTGACATTTGCCATCTTGAAATTTGTCATTTTTGACATTTAGCATTGTGACATTTGTCATTTGACATCTTTGACATTTGCCATCTTGAAATTTGTTATTTTTGACATTTTTCATGGTGACACTTTTCATTTTTGACATTTAGCATTGTGACATTTGTCAGTTTTGACATTTGCCATCTTGAAATTTGTCATTTTTGACATTTAGCATTGTGACACTTTTCATTTTTGACATTTAGCATTGTTACATTTGTCATTTGACATCTTAGACATTTGCCATCTTGAAATTTGTCATTTTTGACACTTTTCATTTTTGACATTTAGCATTGTGACATTTGTCATTTGACATCTTTGACATTTGCCATCTTGAAATTTGTCATTTTTGACATTTTTCATGGTGACACTTTTCATTTTTGACATTTAGCATTGTGACATTTGTCAGTTTTGACATTTGCCATCTTGAAATTTGTCATTTTTGACATTTTTCATGGGGACACTTTTCATTTTTGACATTAAGCATTGTGACATTTGTCATTTGACATCTTTGACATTTGCCATCTTAAAATTTGTCATTTTTGACATTTTTTATGGTGACACTTTTCATTTTTGACATTTAGCATTGTGACATTTATCATTTGACATCTTAGACATTTGCCATCTTGAAATTTGTCATTTTTGACACTTTTCATTTTTGACATTTAGCATTGTGACATTTGTCATTTGACATCTTTGACATTTGCCATCTTGAAATTTGTCATTTTTGACATTTTTCATGGTGACACTTTTTATTTTTGACATTTAGCATTGTGACATTTGTCATTTGACATCTTTGACATTTGCCATCTTGAAATTTGTCATTTTTGACATTTTTCATGGTGACACTTTTCATTTTTGACATTTAGCATTGTGACATTTGTCAGTTTTGACATTTGCCATCTTGAAATTTGTCATTTTTGACATTTTTCATGGTGACACTTTTCATTTTTGACATTTAGCATTGTGACATTTGTCATTTGACATCTTAGACATTTGCCATCTTGAAATTTGTCATTTTTGACACTTTTCATTTTTGACATTTAGCATTCTGACATTTGTCATTTGACATCTTTGACATTTGACATCTTGAAATTTGTCATTTTTGACATTTTTCATGGTGACACTTTTCATTTTTGACATTTAGCATTGTGACATTTGTCAGTTTTGACATTTGCCATCTTGAAATTTGTCATTTTTGACATTTTTCATGGGGACACTTTTCATTTTTGACATTTAGCATTGTGACATTTGTCATTTGACATCTTTGACATTTGCCATCTTGAAATTTGTCATTTTTGACATTTTTCATGGTGACACTTTTCATTTTTGACATTTAGCATTGTGACATTTGTCATTTGACATCTTTGACATTTGCCATCTTGAAATTTGTCATTTTTGACATTTAGCATGGTGACATTTGTCTTTTGACATCTTGGACATTTGCCATCTTGAAATTTGTCATTTTTGACATTTTTCATGGTGACACTTTTCATTTTTGACATTTAGCATTGTGACATTTGTCAGTTTTGACATTTGCCATCTTGAAATTTGTCATTTTTGACATTTTTCATGGTGACACTTTTCATTTTGACATTTAGCATTGTGACATTTGTCATTTGACATCTTTGACATTTGCCATCTTAAAATTTGTTATTTTTGACATTTTTCATGGTGACACTTTTCATTTTTGACATTTAGCATTGTGACATTTGTCATTTGACATCTTTGACATTTGCCATCTTGAAATTTGTTATTTTTGACATTTTTCATGGTGACACTTTTCATTTTTAACATTTAGCATTGTGACATTTGTCAGTTTTGACATTTGCCATCTTGAAATTTGTCATTTTTGACATTTTTCTTGGTGACACTTTTCATTTTTGACATTTAGCATTGTGACATTTGTCATTTGACATCTTTGACATTTGCCATCTTGAAATTTGTCATTTTTGACATTTAGCATTGTGACATTTGTCATTTGACATCTTTGACATTTGCCATCTTGAAATTTGTTATTTTTGACATTTTTCATGGTGACACTTTTCATTTTTGACATTTAGCATTGTGACATTTGTCAGTTTTGACATTTGCCATCTTTAAATTTGTCATTTTTGACATTTTTCATGGTGACACTTTTCATTTTTGACATTTAGCATTGTGACATTTGTCATTTGACATCTTAGACATTTGCCATCTTGAAATTTGTCATTTTTGACACTTTTCATTTTTGACATTTAGCATTGTGACATTTGTCATTTGACATCTTTGACATTTGCCATCTTGAAATTTGTCATTTTTGACATTTTTCATGGTGACACTTTTCATTTTTGACATTTAGCATTGTGACATTTGTCAGTTTTGACATATGCCATCTTGAAATTTGTCATTTTTGACATTTTTCATGGTGACACTTTTCATTTTTGACATTTAGCATTGTGACATTTGTCATTTAACATCTTTGACCCTTGCCATCTTAAAATTTGTCATTTTTGACATTTTTCATGGTGACACTTTTCATTTTTGACATTTAGCATTGTGACATTTGTCATTTGACATCTTTGACATTTGCCATCTTGAAATTTGTCATTTTTGACATTTAGCATTGTGACATTTATCATTTGACATCTTTGACATTTGCCATCTTGAAATTTGTTATTTTTGACGTTTTTTATGGTGACACTTTTCATTTTTGAAATTTAGCATTGACATTTGTCAGTTTTGACATTTGCCATCTTGAAATTTGTCATTTTTGACATTTAGCATTGTGACACTTTTCATTTTTGACATTTAGCATTGTGACATTTGTCATTTGACATCTTTGACATTTGCCATCTTGAAATTTGTCATTTTTGACATTTTTCATGGTGACACTTTTCATTTTTGACATTTAGCATTGTGACATTTGTCACTTGACATATTTGACATTTGCCATCTTGAAATTTGTCATTTTTGACATTTAGCATTGTGATATTTGTCATTTGACATCTTTGACATTTCCCATCTTGAAATTTGTCATTTTTGACATTTAGCATTGTGACATTTGTCATTTGACATATTGGACATTTGCCATCTTAAAATTTGTCATTTTTGACATTTTTCATAGTGACACTTATCATTTTTGACATTTAGCATTGTGACATTTGTCAGTTTTGATATTTGCCATCTTGAAATTTGTCATTTTTGACATTTTTCATGGTGACACTTTTCATTTTTGACATTTAGCTTTGTGACATTTGTCATTTGACATCTTTGACATTTGCCATCTTGAAATTTGTTATTTTTGACATTTTTTATGGTGACACTTTTCATTTTTGACATCTAGCATTGTGACATTTGTCATTTGACATCTTTGACATTTGCCATCTTGAAATTTGTCATTTTTGACATTTTTCATGGTGACACTTTTATTTTTGACATTTAGCATTGTGACATTTGTCATTTGACATCTTTGACATTTGCCATCTTGAAATTTGTCATTTTTGACATTTTTCATGGTGACACTTTTCATTTTTGACATTTAGCATTGTGACATTTGTCATTTGACATCTTTGACATTTGCCATCTTGAAATTTGTTATTTTTGACATTTTTCATGGTGACACTTTTCATTTTTGACATTTAGCATTGACATTTGTCATTTGACATCTTTGACATTTGCCATCTTGAAATTTGTCATTTTTGACATTTTTCATAGTGACACTTTTCATTTTTGACATTTAGCATTGTGACATTTGTCATTTGACATCTTTGACATTTGCCATCTTGAAATTTGTCATTTTTGACATTTTTCATGGTGACACTTTTCATTTTTGACATTTAGCATTGTGACATTTGTCAGTTTTGACATTTGTCATCTTAAAATTTGTCATTTTTGACAGTTTTCATGGTGACACTTTTCATTTTTGACATTTAGCATTGTGACATTTGTCATTTGACATCTTAGACATTTGCCATCTTGAAATTTGTCATTTTTGACACTTTTCATTTTTGACATTTAGCATTGTGACATTTGTCATTTGACATCTTTGACATTTGCCATCTTGAAATTTGTCATTTTTGACATTTTTTATGGTGACACTTTTCATTTTTGACATTTAGCATTGTGACATTTGTCAGTTTTGACATTTGCCATTTTGAAATTTGTCATTTTTGACATTTTTCATGGTGACACCTTTTATTTTTGACATTTAGCATTGTGACATTTGTCATTTGACATCTTTGACATTTGCCATCTTGAAATTTGTCATTTTTGACATTTAGCATTGTGACATTTGTCATTTGACATCTTTGACATTTGCCATCTTTGACATTTGCCATCTTGAAATTTGTTATTTTTGACATTTTTCGTGGTGACACTTTTCATTTTTGACAATTAGCATTGTGACATTTGTCATTTTTGACATTTGCCATCTTGAAATTTGTCATTTTTGACATTTAGCATTGTGACACTTTTCATTTTTGACATTTAGCATTGTGACATTTGTCATTTGACATCTTAGACATTTGCCATCTTGAAATTTCTCATTTTTGACACTTTTCATTTTTGACATTTAGCATTGTGACATTTGTCATTTGACATCTTTGACATTTGCCATTTTGAAATTTGTCATTTTTGACATTTTTCATGGTGACACTTTTCATTTTTGACATTTAGCATTGTGACATTTGTCATTTGACATCTTTGACATTTGCCATCTTGAAATTTGTCATTTTTGACATTTTTCATGGTGACACTTTTCATTTTTGACATTTAGCATTGTGACATTTGTCATTTGACATCTTTGACATTTGCCATCTTGAAATTTGTCATTTTTGACATTTAGCATTGTGACATTTGTCATTTGACATCTTTGACATTTGCCATCTTGAAATTTGTTATTTTTGACATTTTTCATGGTGACACTTTTCATTTTTGACATTTAGCATTGTGACATTTGTCAGTTTTGACATTTGCCATCTTGAAATTTGTCATTTTTGACATTTAGCATTGTGACACTTTTCATTTTTGACATTTAGCATTGTTACATTTGTCATTTGACATCTTAGACATTTGCCATCTTGAAATTTGTCATTTTTGACACTTTTCATTTTTGACATTTAGCATTGTGACATTTGTCATTTGACATCTTTGACATTTGCCATCTTGAAATTTGTCATTTTTGACATTTTTCATGGTGACACTTTTCATTTTTGACATTTAGCATTGTGACATTTGTCATTTGACATCTTTGACATTTGCCATTTTGAAATTTGTCATTTTTGACATTTTTCATGGTGACACTTTTCATTTTTGACATTTAGCATTGTGACATTTGTCATTTGACATCTTAGACATTTGCCATCTTGAAATTTGTCATTTTTGACATTTTTCATGGTGACACTTTTCATTTTTGACATTTAGCATTGTGACATTTGTCATTTGACATCTTTGACATTTGCCATTTTGAAATTTGTCATTTTTGACATTTTTCATGGTGACACTTTTCATTTTTGACATTTAGCATTGTGACATTTGTCATTTGACATCTTTGACATTTGCCATCTTGAAATTTGTCATTTTTGACATTTTTCATGGTGACACTTTTCATTTTTGACATTTAGCATTGTGACATTTGTCATTTGACATCTTTGACATTTGCCATCTTGAAATTTGTCATTTTTGACATTTAGCATTGTGACATTTGTCATTTGACATCTTTGACATTTGCCATCTTGAAATTTGTTATTTTTGACATTTTTCATGGTGACACTTTTCATTTTTGACATTTAGCATTGTGACATTTGTCAGTTTTGACATTTGCCATCTTGAAATTTGTCATTTTTGACATTTAGCATTGTGACACTTTTCATTTTTGACATTTAGCATTGTTACATTTGTCATTTGACATCTTAGACATTTGCCATCTTGAAATTTGTCATTTTTGACACTTTTCATTTTTGACATTTAGCATTGTGACATTTGTCATTTGACATCTTTGACATTTGCCATCTTGAAATTTGTCATTTTTGACATTTTTCATGGTGACACTTTTCATTTTTGACATTTAGCATTGTGACATTTGTCAGTTTTGACATTTGCCATCTTGAAATTTGTCATTTTTGACATTTTTCATGGTGACACTTTTCATTTTTGACATTTAGCATTGTGACATTTGTCATTTGACATCTTAGACATTTGCCATCTTGAAATTTGTCATTTTTGACACTTTTCATTTTTGACATTTAGCATTGTGACATTTGTCATTTGACATCTTTGACATTTGCCATCTTGAAATTTGTCATTTTTGACATTTAGCATTGTGACATTTGTCATTTGACATCTTTGACGTTTGCCATCTTGAAATTTGTTATTTTTGACATTTTTTATGGTGACACTTTTCATTTTTGACATTTAGCATTGTGACATTTGTCAGTTTTGACATTTGCCATCTTGAAATTTGTCATTTTTGACATTTTTCATGGTGACACTTTTCATTTTTGACATTTAGCATTGTGACATTTGTCATTTGACATCTTAGACATTTGCCATCTTGAAATTTGTCATTTTTGACACTTTTCATTTTTGACATTTAGCATTGTGACATTTGTCATTTGACATCTTTGACATTTGCCATCTTGAAATTTGTCATTTTTGACATTTTTCATGGTGACACTTTTCATTTTTGACATTTAGCATTGTGACATTTGTCATTTGACATCTTTGACATTTGCCATCTTGAAATTTGTCATTTTTGACATTTAGCATTGTGACATTTATCATTTGACATCTTTGACATTTGCCATCTTGAAATTTGTTATTTTTGACGTTTTTTATGGTGACACTTTTCATTTTTGACATTTAGCATTGACATTTGTCAGTTTTGACATTTGCCATCTTGAAATTTGTCATTTTTGACATTTAGCATTGTGACACTTTTCATTTTTGACATTTAGCATTGTGACATTTGTCATTTGACATCTTTGACATTTGCCATCTTGAAATTTGTCATTTTTGACATTTTTCATGGTGACACTTTTCATTTTTGACATTTAGCATTGTGACATTTGTCATTTGACATATTTGACATTTGCCAACTTGAAATTTGTCATTTTTGACATTTAGCATTGTGATATTTGTCATTTGACATCTTTGACATTTGCCATCTTAAAATTTGTCATTTTTGACATTTTTCATGGTGACACTTTTCATTTTTGACATTTAGCATTGTGACATTTGTCATTTGACATCTTTGACATTTGCCATCTTGAAATTTGTTATTTTTGACATTTTTCATGGTGACACTTTTCATTTTTGACATTTAGCATTGACATTTGTCATTTGACATCTTTGACATTTGCCATCTTGAAATTTGTCATTTTTGACATTTTTCATAGTGACACTTTTCATTTTTGACATTTAGCATTGTGACATTTGTCATTTGACATCTTTGACATTTGCCATCTTGAAATTTGTCATTTTTGACATTTTTCATGGTGACACTTTTCATTTTTGACATTTAGCATTGTGACATTTGTCAGTTTTGACATTTGTCATCTTGAAATTTGTCATTTTTGACATTTTTCATGGTGACACTTTTCATTTTTGACATTTAGCATTGTGACATTTGTCATTTGACATCTTAGACATTTGCCGTCTTGAAATTTGTCATTTTTGACACTTTTCATTTTTGACATTTAGCATTGTGACATTTGTCATTTGACATCTTTGACATTTGCCATCTTGAAATTTGTCATTTTTGACATTTTTTATGGTGACACTTTTCATTTTTGACATTTAGCATTGTGACATTTGTCAGTTTTGACATTTGCCATCTTGAAATTTGTCATTTTTGACATTTTTCATGGTGACACCTTTTATTTTTGACATTTAGCATTGTGACATTTGTCATTTGACATCTTTGACATTTGCCATCTTGAAATTTGTCATTTTTGACATTTAGCATTGTGACATTTGTCATTTGACATCTTTGACATTTGCCATCTTGAAATTTGTTATTTTTGACATTTTTCGTGGTGACACTTTTCATTTTTGACAATTAGCATTGTGACATTTGTCAGTTTTGACATTTGCCATCTTGAAATTTGTCATTTTTGACATTTAGCATTGTGACACTTTTCATTTTTGACATTTAGCATTGTGACATTTGTCATTTGACATCTTTGACATTTGCCATCTTGAAATTTGTCATTTTTGACATTTTTCATGGTGACACTTTTCATTTTTGACATTTAGCATTGTGACATTTGTCATTTGACATATTTGACATTTGCCAACTTGAAATTTGTCATTTTTGACATTTAGCATTGTGATATTTGTCATTTGACATCTTTGACATTTGCCATCTTAAAATTTGTCATTTTTGACATTTTTCATGGTGACACTTTTCATTTTTGACATTTAGCATTGTGACATTTGTCATTTGACATCTTTGACATTTGCCATCTTGAAATTTGTTATTTTTGACATTTTTCATGGTGACACTTTTCATTTTTGACATTTAGCATTGACATTTGTCATTTGACATCTTTGACATTTGCCATCTTGAAATTTGTCATTTTTGACATTTTTCATAGTGACACTTTTCATTTTTGACATTTAGCATTGTGACATTTGTCATTTGACATCTTTGACATTTGCCATCTTGAAATTTGTCATTTTTGACATTTTTCATGGTGACACTTTTCATTTTTGACATTTAGCATTGTGACATTTGTCAGTTTTGACATTTGTCATCTTGAAATTTGTCATTTTTGACATTTTTCATGGTGACACTTTTCATTTTTGACATTTAGCATTGTGACATTTGTCATTTGACATCTTAGACATTTGCCGTCTTGAAATTTGTCATTTTTGACACTTTTCATTTTTGACATTTAGCATTGTGACATTTGTCATTTGACATCTTTGACATTTGCCATCTTGAAATTTGTCATTTTTGACATTTTTTATGGTGACACTTTTCATTTTTGACATTTAGCATTGTGACATTTGTCAGTTTTGACATTTGCCATCTTGAAATTTGTCATTTTTGACATTTTTCATGGTGACACCTTTTATTTTTGACATTTAGCATTGTGACATTTGTCATTTGACATCTTTGACATTTGCCATCTTGAAATTTGTCATTTTTGACATTTAGCATTGTGACATTTGTCATTTGACATCTTTGACATTTGCCATCTTGAAATTTGTTATTTTTGACATTTTTCGTGGTGACACTTTTCATTTTTGACAATTAGCATTGTGACATTTGTCAGTTTTGACATTTGCCATCTTGAAATTTGTCATTTTTGACATTTAGCATTGTGACACTTTTCATTTTTGACATTTAGCATTGTGACATTTGTCATTTGACATCTTAGACATTTGCCATCTTGAAATTTCTCATTTTTGACACTTTTCATTTTTGACATTTAGCATTGTGACATTTGTCATTTGACATCTTTGACATTTGCCATCTTGAAATTTGTCATTTTTGACATTTTTCATGGTGACACTTTTCATTTTTGACATTTAGCATTGTGACATTTGTCATTTGACATCTTTGACATTTGCCATTTTGAAATTTGTCATTTTTGACATTTTTCATGGTGACACTTTTCATTTTTGACATTTAGCATTGTGACATTTGTCATTTGACATCTTTGACATTTGCCATCTTGAAATTTGTCATTTTTGACATTTTTTATGGTGACACTTTTCATTTTTGACATTTAGCATTGTGACATTTGTCATTTGACATCTTTGACATTTGCCATCTTGAAATTTGTCATTTTTGACATTTAGCATTGTGACATTTGTCATTTGACATCTTTGACATTTGCCATCTTGAAATTTGTTATTTTTGACATTTTTCATGGTGACACTTTTCATTTTTGACATTTAGCATTGTGACATTTGTCAGTTTTGACATTTGCCATCTTGAAATTTGTCATTTTTGACATTTAGCATTGTGACACTTTTCATTTTTGACATTTAGCATTGTGACATTTGTCATTTGACATCTTTGACATTTGCCATCTTGAAATTTGTCATTTTTGACATTTTTTATGGTGACACTTTTCATTTTTGACATTTAGCATTGTGACATTTGTCAGTTTTGACATTTGCCATCTTGAAATTTGTCATTTTTGACATTTTTCATGGTGACACCTTTTATTTTTGACATTTAGCATTGTGACATTTGTCATTTGACATCTTTGACATTTGCCATCTTGAAATTTGTCATTTTTGACATTTAGCATTGTGACATTTGTCATTTGACATCTTTGACATTTGCCATCTTGAAATTTGTTATTTTTGACATTTTTCGTGGTGACACTTTTCATTTTTGACAATTAGCATTGTGACATTTGTCAGTTTTGACATTTGCCATCTTGAAATTTGTCATTTTTGACATTTAGCATTGTGACACTTTTCATTTTTGACATTTAGCATTGTGACATTTGTCATTTGACATCTTAGACATTTGCCATCTTGAAATTTCTCATTTTTGACACTTTTCATTTTTAACATTTAGCATTGTGACATTTGTCATTTGACATCTTTGACATTTGCCATCTTGAAATTTGTCATTTTTGACATTTTTCATGGTGACACTTTTCATTTTTGACATTTAGCATTGTGACATTTGTCATTTGACATCTTTGACATTTGCCATTTTGAAATTTGTCATTTTTGACATTTTTCATGGTGACACTTTTCATTTTTGACATTTAGCATTGTGACATTTGTCATTTGACATCTTTGACATTTGCCATCTTGAAATTTGTCATTTTTGACATTTTTTATGGTGACACTTTTCATTTTTGACATTTAACATTGTGACATTTGTCATTTGACATCTTTGACATTTGCCATCTTGAAATTTGTCATTTTTGACATTTAGCATTGTAACATTTGTCATTTGACATCTTTGACATTTGCCATCTTGAAATTTGTTATTTTTGACATTTTTCATGGTGACACTTTTCATTTTTGACATTTAGCATTGTGACATTTGTCAGTTTTGACATTTGCCATCTTGAAATTTGTCATTTTTGACATTTAGCATTGTGACACTTTTCATTTTTGACATTTAGCATTGTTACATTTGTCATTTGACATCTTAGACATTTGCCATCTTGAAATTTGTCATTTTTGACACTTTTCATTTTTGACATTTAGCATTGTGACATTTGTCATTTGACATCTTTGACATTTGCCATCTTGAAATTTGTCATTTTTGACATTTTTCATGGTGACACTTTTCATTTTTGACATTTAGCATTGTGACATTTGTCAGTTTTGACATTTGCCATCTTGAAATTTGTCATTTTTGACATTTTTCATGGTGACACTTTTCATTTTTGACATTTAGCATTGTGACATTTGTCATTTGACATCTTAGACATTTGCCATCTTGAAATTTGTCATTTTTGACACTTTTCATTTTTGACATTTAGCATTCTGACATTTGTCATTTGACATCTTTGACATTTGCCATCTTGAAATTTGTCATTTTTGACATTTTTCATGGTGACACTTTTCATTTTTGACATTTAGCATTGTGACATTTGTCATTTGACATCTTTGACATTTGCCATTTTGAAATTTGTCATTTTTGACATTTTTCATGGTGACACTTTTCATTTTTGACATTTAGCATTGTGACATTTGTCATTTGACATCTTTGACATTTGCCATCTTGAAATTTGTCATTTTTGACATTTTTTATGGTGACACTTTTCATTTTTGACATTTAGCATTGTGACATTTGTCAGTTTTGACATTTGCCATCTTGAAATTTGTCATTTTTGACATTTAGCATTGTGACACTTTTCATTTTTGACATTTAGCATTGTGACATTTGTCATTTGACATCTTTGACATTTGCCATCTTGAAATTTGTCATTTTTGACATTTTTTATGGTGACACTTTTCATTTTTGACATTTAGCATTGTGACATTTGTCATTTGACATCTTTGACATTTGCCATCTTGAAATTTGTCATTTTTGACATTTAGCATTGTGACATTTGTCATTTGACATCTTTGACATTTGCCATCTTGAAATTTGTCATTTTTGACATTTTTCATGGTGACACTTTTATTTTTGACATTTAGCATTGTGACATTTGTCATTTGACATCTTTGACATTTGCCATCTTGAAATTTGTCATTTTTGACATTTTTCATGGTGACACTTTTCATTTTTGACATTTAGCATTGTGACATTTGTCATTTGACATCTTTGACATTTGCCATCTTGAAATTTGTTATTTTTGACATTTTTCATGGTGACACTTTTCATTTTTGACATTTAGCATTGACATTTGTCATTTGACATCTTTGACATTTGCCATCTTGAAATTTGTCATTTTTGACATTTTTCATAGTGACACTTTTCATTTTTGACATTTAGCATTGTGACATTTGTCATTTGACATCTTTGACATTTGCCATCTTGAAATTTGTCATTTTTGACATTTTTCATGGTGACACTTTTCATTTTTGACATTTAGCATTGTGACATTTGTCAGTTTTGACATTTGTCATCTTAAAATTTGTCATTTTTGACAGTTTTCATGGTGACACTTTTCATTTTTGACATTTAGCATTGTGACATTTGTCATTTGACACCTTAGACATTTGCCATCTTGAAATTTGTCATTTTTGACACTTTTCATTTTTGACATTTAGCATTGTGACATTTGTCATTTGACATCTTTGACATTTGCCATCTTGAAATTTGTCATTTTTGACATTTTTTATGGTGACACTTTTCATTTTTGACATTTAGCATTGTGACATTTGTCAGTTTTGACATTTGCCATCTTGAAATTTGTCATTTTTGACATTTTTCATGGTGACACCTTTTATTTTTGACATTTAGCATTGTGACATTTGTCATTTGACATCTTTGACATTTGCCATCTTGAAATTTGTCATTTTTGACATTTAGCATTGTGACATTTGTCATTTGACATCTTTGACATTTGCCATCTTGAAATTTGTTATTTTTGACATTTTTCGTGGTGACACTTTTCATTTTTGACAATTAGCATTGTGACATTTGTCAGTTTTGACATTTGCCATCTTGAAATTTGTCATTTTTGACATTTAGCATTGTGACACTTTTCATTTTTGACATTTAGCATTGTGACATTTGTCATTTGACATCTTAGACATTTGCCATCTTGAAATTTCTCATTTTTGACACTTTTCATTTTTGACATTTAGCATTGTGACATTTGTCATTTGACATCTTTGACATTTGCCATCTTGAAATTTGTCATTTTTGACATTTTTCATGGTGACACTTTTCATTTTTGACATTTAGCATTGTGACATTTGTCATTTGACATCTTTGACATTTGCCATTTTGAAATTTGTCATTTTTGACATTTTTCATGGTGACACTTTTCATTTTTGACATTTAGCATTGTGACATTTGTCATTTGACATCTTTGACATTTGCCATCTTGAAATTTGTCATTTTTGACATTTTTCATGGTGACACTTTTCATTTTTGACATTTAGCATTGTGACATTTGTCATTTGACATCTTTGACATTTGCCATCTTGAAATTTGTCATTTTTGACATTTAGCATTGTGACATTTGTCATTTGACATCTTTGACATTTGCCATCTTGAAATTTGTTATTTTTGACATTTTTCATGGTGACACTTTTCATTTTTGACATTTAGCATTGTGACATTTGTCAGTTTTGACATTTGCCATCTTGAAATTTGTCATTTTTGACATTTAGCATTGTGACACTTTTCATTTTTGACATTTAGCATTGTTACATTTGTCATTTGACATCTTAGACATTTGCCATCTTGAAATTTGTCATTTTTGACACTTTTCATTTTTGACATTTAGCATTGTGACATTTGTCATTTGACATCTTTGACATTTGCCATTTTGAAATTTGTCATTTTTGACATTTTTCATGGTGACACTTTTCATTTTTGACATTTAGCATTGTGACATTTGTCAGTTTTGACATTTGCCATCTTGAAATTTGTCATTTTTGACATTTTTCATGGTGACACTTTTCATTTTTGACATTTAGCATTGTGACATTTGTCATTTGACATCTTAGACATTTGCCATCTTGAAATTTGTCATTTTTGACACTTTTCATTTTTGACATTTAGCATTGTGACATTTGTCATTTGACATCTTTGACATTTGCCATCTTGAAATTTGTCATTTTTGACATTTAGCATTGTGACATTTGTCATTTGACATCTTTGACGTTTGCCATCTTGAAATTTGTTATTTTTGACATTTTTCATGGTGACACTTTTCATTTTTGACATTTAGCATTGTGACATTTGTCAGTTTTGACATTTGCCATCTTGAAATTTGTCATTTTTGACATTTTTCATGGTGACACTTTTCATTTTTGACATTTAGCATTGTGACATTTGTCATTTGACATCTTAGACATTTGCCATCTTGAAATTTGTCATTTTTGACACTTTTCATTTTTGACATTTAGCATTGTGACATTTGTCATTTGACATCTTTGACATTTGCCATCTTGAAATTTGTCATTTTTGACATTTTTCATGGTGACACTTTTCATTTTTGACATTTAGCATTGTGACATTTGTCAGTTTTGACATATGCCATCTTGAAATTTGTCATTTTTGACATTTTTCATGGTGACACTTTTCATTTTTGACATTTAGCATTGTGACATTTGTCATTTAACATCTTTGACCCTTGCCATCTTAAAATTTGTCATTTTTGACATTTTTCATGGTGACACTTTTCATTTTTGACATTTAGCATTGTGACATTTGTCATTTGACATCTTTGACATTTGCCATCTTGAAATTTGTCATTTTTGACATTTAGCATTGTGACATTTATCATTTGACATCTTTGACATTTGCCATCTTGAAATTTGTTATTTTTGACGTTTTTTATGGTGACACTTTTCATTTTTGACATTTAGCATTGACATTTGTCAGTTTTGACATTTGCCATCTTGAAATTTGTCATTTTTGACATTTAGCATTGTGACACTTTTCATTTTTGACATTTAGCATTGTGACATTTGTCATTTGACATCTTTGACATTTGCCATCTTGAAATTTGTCATTTTTGACATTTTTCATGGTGACACTTTTCATTTTTGACATTTAGCATTGTGACATTTGTCATTTGACATATTTGACATTTGCCATCTTGAAATTTGTCATTTTTGACATTTAGCATTGTGATATTTGTCATTTGACATCTTTGACATTTGCCATCTTGAAATTTGTCATTTTTGACATTTTTCATGGTGACACTTTTCATTTTTGACATTTAGCATTGTGACATTTGTCATTTGACATCTTTGACATTTGCCATCTTGAAATTTGTTATTTTTGACATTTTTCATGGTGACACTTTTCATTTTTGACATTTAGCATTGACATTTGTCATTTGACATCTTTGACATTTGCCATCTTGAAATTTGTCATTTTTGACATTTTTCATAGTGACACTTTTCATTTTTGACATTTAGCATTGTGACATTTGTCATTTGACATCTTTGACATTTGCCATCTTGAAATTTGTCATTTTTGACATTTTTCATGGTGACACTTTTCATTTTTGACATTTAGCATTGTGACATTTGTCAGTTTTGACATTTGTCATCTTGAAATTTGTCATTTTTGACATTTTTCATGGTGACACTTTTCATTTTTGACATTTAGCATTGTGACATTTGTCATTTGACATCTTAGACATTTGCCGTCTTGAAATTTGTCATTTTTGACACTTTTCATTTTTGACATTTAGCATTGTGACATTTGTCATTTGACATCTTTGACATTTGCCATCTTGAAATTTGTCATTTTTGACATTTTTTATGGTGACACTTTTCATTTTTGACATTTAGCATTGTGACATTTGTCAGTTTTGACATTTGCCATCTTGAAATTTGTCATTTTTGACATTTTTCATGGTGACACCTTTTATTTTTGACATTTAGCATTGTGACATTTGTCATTTGACATCTTTGACATTTGCCATCTTGAAATTTGTCATTTTTGACATTTAGCATTGTGACATTTGTCATTTGACATCTTTGACATTTGCCATCTTGAAATTTGTTATTTTTGACATTTTTCGTGGTGACACTTTTCATTTTTGACAATTAGCATTGTGACATTTGTCAGTTTTGACATTTGCCATCTTGAAATTTGTCATTTTTGACATTTAGCATTGTGACACTTTTCATTTTTGACATTTAGCATTGTGACATTTGTCATTTGACATCTTAGACATTTGCCATCTTGAAATTTCTCATTTTTGACACTTTTCATTTTTGACATTTAGCATTGTGACATTTGTCATTTGACATCTTTGACATTTGCCATCTTGAAATTTGTCATTTTTGACATTTTTCATGGTGACACTTTTCATTTTTGACATTTAGCATTGTGACATTTGTCATTTGACATCTTTGACATTTGCCATTTTGAAATTTGTCATTTTTGACATTTTTCATGGTGACACTTTTCATTTTTGACATTTAGCATTGTGACATTTGTCATTTGACATCTTTGACATTTGCCATCTTGAAATTTGTCATTTTTGACATTTTTTATGGTGACACTTTTCATTTTTGACATTTAACATTGTGACATTTGTCATTTGACATCTTTGACATTTGCCATCTTGAAATTTGTCATTTTTGACATTTAGCATTGTGACATTTGTCATTTGACATCTTTGACATTTGCCATCTTGAAATTTGTTATTTTTGACATTTTTCATGGTGACACTTTTCATTTTTGACATTTAGCATTGTGACATTTGTCAGTTTTGACATTTGCCATCTTGAAATTTGTCATTTTTGACATTTAGCATTGTGACACTTTTCATTTTTGACATTTAGCATTGTTACATTTGTCATTTGACATCTTAGACATTTGCCATCTTGAAATTTGTCATTTTTGACACTTTTCATTTTTGACATTTAGCATTGTGACATTTGTCATTTGACATCTTTGACATTTGCCATCTTGAAATTTGTCATTTTTGACATTTTTCATGGTGACACTTTTCATTTTTGACATTTAGCATTGTGACATTTGTCAGTTTTGACATTTGCCATCTTGAAATTTGTCATTTTTGACATTTTTCATGGTGACACTTTTCATTTTTGACATTTAGCATTGTGACATTTGTCATTTGACATCTTAGACATTTGCCATCTTGAAATTTGTCATTTTTGACACTTTTCATTTTTGACATTTAGCATTGTGACATTTGTCATTTGACATCTTTGACATTTGCCATCTTGAAATTTGTCATTTTTGACATTTTTCATGGTGACACTTTTCATTTTTGACATTTAGCATTGTGACATTTGTCAGTTTTGACATTTGTCATCTTGAAATTTGTCATTTTTGACATTTTTCATGGTGACACTTTTCATTTTTGACATTTAGCATTGTGACATTTGTCATTTGACATCTTAGACATTTGCCGTCTTGAAATTTGTCATTTTTGACACTTTTCATTTTTGACATTTAGCATTGTGACATTTGTCATTTGACATCTTTGACATTTGCCATCTTGAAATTTGTCATTTTTGACATTTTTTATGGTGACACTTTTCATTTTTGACATTTAGCATT
Source organism: Altica lythri (assembly GCA_964028335.1). NCBI lineage: Eukaryota > Metazoa > Arthropoda > Insecta > Coleoptera > Chrysomelidae > Altica > Altica lythri. The sequence continues at coordinate 5,469,691 of OZ034800.1, read as the reverse complement.
GTGACATTTGTCAGTTTTGACATTTGCCATCTTGAAATTTGTCATTTTTGACATTTTTCATGGTGACACCTTTTATTTTTGACATTTAGCATTGTGACATTTGTCATTTGACATCTTTGACATTTGCCATCTTGAAATTTGTCATTTTTGACATTTAGCATTGTGACATTTGTCATTTGACATCTTTGACATTTGCCATCTTGAAATTTGTTATTTTTGACATTTTTCGTGGTGACACTTTTCATTTTTGACAATTAGCATTGTGACATTTGTCAGTTTTGACATTTGCCATCTTGAAATTTGTCATTTTTGACATTTAGCATTGTGACACTTTTCATTTTTGACATTTAGCATTGTGACATTTGTCATTTGACATCTTAGACATTTGCCATCTTGAAATTTCTCATTTTTGACACTTTTCATTTTTGACATTTAGCATTGTGACATTTGTCATTTGACATCTTTGACATTTGCCATCTTGAAATTTGTCATTTTTGACATTTTTCATGGTGACACTTTTCATTTTTGACATTTAGCATTGTGACATTTGTCATTTGACATCTTTGACATTTGCCATTTTGAAATTTGTCATTTTTGACATTTTTCATGGTGACACTTTTCATTTTTGACATTTAGCATTGTGACATTTGTCATTTGACATCTTTGACATTTGCCATCTTGAAATTTGTCATTTTTGACATTTTTTATGGTGACACTTTTCATTTTTGACATTTAACATTGTGACATTTGTCATTTGACATCTTTGACATTTGCCATCTTGAAATTTGTCATTTTTGACATTTAGCATTGTGACATTTGTCATTTGACATCTTTGACATTTGCCATCTTGAAATTTGTTATTTTTGACATTTTTCATGGTGACACTTTTCATTTTTGACATTTAGCATTGTGACATTTGTCAGTTTTGACATTTGCCATCTTGAAATTTGTCATTTTTGACATTTAGCATTGTGACACTTTTCATTTTTGACATTTAGCATTGTTACATTTGTCATTTGACATCTTAGACATTTGCCATCTTGAAATTTGTCATTTTTGACACTTTTCATTTTTGACATTTAGCATTGTGACATTTGTCATTTGACATCTTTGACATTTGCCATCTTGAAATTTGTCATTTTTGACATTTTTCATGGTGACACTTTTCATTTTTGACATTTAGCATTGTGACATTTGTCAGTTTTGACATTTGCCATCTTGAAATTTGTCATTTTTGACATTTTTCATGGTGACACTTTTCATTTTTGACATTTAGCATTGTGACATTTGTCATTTGACATCTTAGACATTTGCCATCTTGAAATTTGTCATTTTTGACACTTTTCATTTTTGACATTTAGCATTCTGACATTTGTCATTTGACATCTTTGACATTTGCCATCTTGAAATTTGTCATTTTTGACATTTTTCATGGTGACACTTTTCATTTTTGACATTTAGCATTGTGACATTTGTCAGTTTTGACATTTGCCATCTTGAAATTTGTCATTTTTGACATTTTTCATGGGGACACTTTTCATTTTTGACATTAAGCATTGTGACATTTGTCATTTGACATCTTTGACATTTGCCATCTTAAAATTTGTCATTTTTGACATTTTTTATGGTGACACTTTTCATTTTTGACATTTAGCATTGTGACATTTATCATTTGACATCTTAGACATTTGCCATCTTGAAATTTGTCATTTTTGACACTTTTCATTTTTGACATTTAGCATTGTGACATTTGTCATTTGACATCTTTGACATTTGCCATCTTGAAATTTGTCATTTTTGACATTTTTCATGGTGACACTTTTTATTTTTGACATTTAGCATTGTGACATTTGTCATTTGACATCTTTGACATTTGCCATCTTGAAATTTGTCATTTTTGACATTTTTCATGGTGACACTTTTCATTTTTGACATTTAGCATTGTGACATTTGTCATTTGACATCTTAGACATTTGCCATCTTGAAATTTGTCATTTTTGACACTTTTCATTTTTGACATTTAGCATTGTGACATTTGTCATTTGACATCTTTGACATTTGCCATCTTGAAATTTGTCATTTTTGACATTTTTCATGGTGACACTTTTCATTTTTGACATTTAGCATTGTGACATTTGTCATTTGACATCTTTGACATTTGCCATCTTGAAATTTGTCATTTTTGACATTTAGCATTGTGACATTTGTCATTTGACATCTTTGACATTTGCCATCTTGAAATTTGTCATTTTTGACATTTTTCATGGGGACACTTTTCATTTTTGACATTAAGCATTGTGACATTTGTCATTTGACATCTTTGACATTTGCCATCTTAAAATTTGTCATTTTTGACATTTTTTATGGTGACACTTTTCATTTTTGACATTTAGCATTGTGACATTTGTCATTTGACATCTTAGACATTTGCCATCTTGAAATTTGTCATTTTTGACACTTTTCATTTTTGACATTTAGCATTGTGACATTTGTCATTTGACATATTTGACATTTGCCATCTTGAAATTTGTCATTTTTGACATTTTTCATGATGACACTTTTCATTTTTGACATTTAGCATTGTGACATTTGTCATTTGACATCTTTGACATTTGCCATCTTGAAATTTGTCATTTTTGACATTTTTCATGGTGACACTTTTCATTTTTGACATTTAGCATTGTGACATTTGTCATTTGACATCTTAGACATTTGCCATCTTGAAATTTGTCATTTTTGACACTTTTCATTTTTGACATTTAGCATTGTGACATTTGTCATTTGACATCTTTGACATTTGCCATCTTGAAATTTGTCATTTTTGACATTTTTCATGGTGACACTTTTTATTTTTGACATTTAGCATTGTGACATTTGTCATTTGACATCTTTGACATTTGCCATTTTGAAATTTGTCATTTTTGACATTTTTCATGGTGACAACTTTTATTTTTGACATTTAGCATTGTGACATTTGTCATTTGACATCTTTGACATTTGCCATCTTGAAATTTGTCATTTTTGACATTTTTCATGGTGACACTTTTCATTTTTGACATTTAGCATGGTGACATTTGTCATTTGACATCTTTGACATTTGCCATCTTGAAATTTGTCATTTTTGACATTTAGCATTGTGACATTTGTCATTTGACATCTTTGACATTTGCCATCTTGAAATTTGTTATTTTTGACATTTTTTATGGTGACACTTTTCATTTTTGACATTTCGCATTGTGACATTTGTCAGTTTTGACATTTGCCATCTTGAAATTTGTCATTTTTGACATTTAGCATTGTGACACTTTTCATTTTTGACATTTAGCATTGTGACATTTGTCATTTGACATCTTAGACATTTGCCATCTTGAAATTTGTCATTTTTGACACTTTTCATTTTTGACATTTAGCATTGTGACATTTGTCATTTGACATCTTTGACATTTGCCATCTTGAAATTTGTCATTTTTGACATTTTTCATGGTGACACTTTTCATTTTTGACATTTAGCATTGTGACATTTGTCATTTGACATCTTTGACATTTGCCATCTTGAAATTTGTCATTTTTGACATTTAGCATTGTGACATTTGTCATTTGACATCTTTGACATTTGCCATCTTGAAATTTGTTATTTTTGACATTTTTTATGGTGACACTTTTCATTTTTGACATTTCGCATTGTGACATTTGTCAGTTTTGACATTTGCCATCTTGAAATTTGTCATTTTTGACATTTTTCATGGTGACACCTTTTATTTTTGACATTTAGCATTGTGACATTTGTCATTTGACATCTTTGACATTTGCCATCTTGAAATTTGTCATTTTTGACATTTTTCATGGTGACACTTTTCATTTTTGACATTTAGCATTGTGACATTTGTCATTTGACATCTTTGACATTTGCCATCTTGAAATTTGTCATTTTTGACATTTAGCATTGTGACATTTGTCATTTGACATCTTTGACATTTGCCATCTTGAAATTTGTTATTTTTGACATTTTTTATGGTGACACTTTTCATTTTTGACATTTCGCATTGTGACATTTGTCAGTTTTGACATTTGCCATCTTGAAATTTGTCATTTTTGACATTTAGCATTGTGACACTTTTCATTTTTGACATTTAGCATTGTGACATTTGTCATTTGACATCTTAGTCATTTGCCATCTTGAAATTTGTCATTTTTGACACTTTTCATTTTTGACATTTAGCATTGTGACATTTGTCATTTGACATCTTTGACATTTGCCATCTTGAAATTTGTCATTTTTGACATTTTTCATGGTGACACTTTTCATTTTTGACATTTAGCATTGTGACATTTGTCATTTGACATCTTAGACATTTGCCATCTTGAAATTTGTCATTTTTGACACTTTTCATTTTTGACATTTAGCATTGTGACATTTGTCATTTGACATCTTTGACATTTGCCATCTTGAAATTTGTCATTTTTGACATTTTTCATGGTGACACTTTTCATTTTTGACATTTAGCATTGTGACATTTGTCAGTTTTGACATTTGCCATCTTGAAATTTGTCATTTTTGACATTTTTCATGGTGACACTTTTCATTTTTGACATTTAGCATTGTGACATTTGTCATTTGACATCTTTGACATTTGCCATCTTAAAATTTGTCATTTTTGACATTTTTTATGGTGACACTTTTCATTTTTGACATTTAGCATTGTGACATTTGTCATTTAACAGATTTGACATTTGCCATCTTGAAATTTGTCATTTTTGACATTTTTCATGATGACACTTTTCATTTTTGACATTTAGCATTGTGACATTTGTCATTTGACATCTTTGACATTTGCCATCTTGAAATTTGTCATTTTTGACATTTAGCATTGTGACATTTGTCATTTGACATCTTGGACATTTGCCATCTTGAAATTTGTCATTTGACATCTTGGACATTTGCCATCTTGAAATTTGTCATTTTTGACATTTTTCATGGTGACACTTATCATTTTTGACATTTAGCATTGTGACATTTGTCAGTTTTGACATTTGCCATCTTGAAATTTGTCATTTTTGACATTTTTCATGGTGACACTTTTCATTTTTGACATTTAGCATTGTGACATTTGTCATTTGACATCTTTGACATTTGCCATCTTGAAATTTGTCATTTTTGACATTTTTCATGGTGACACTTTTCATTTTTGGCATTTAGCATTGTGACATTTGTCATTTGACATCTTTGACATTTGCTATCTTGAAATTTGTCATTTTTGACATTTTTCATGGTGACACTTTTCATTTTTGACATTTAGCATTGTGACATTTGTCATTTGACATCTTTGACATTTGCCATCTTGAAATTTGTTATTTTTGACATTTTTCATGGTGACACTTTTCATTTTTGACATTCAGCAATGTGACATTTGTCATTTGACATCTTTGACATTTGCCATCTTGAAACTTGTCATTTTTGACATTTTTCATGGTGACACTTTTCATTTTTGACATTTGGCATTGTGACATTTGTCAGTTTTGACATTTGCCATCTTGAAATTTGTCATTTTTGACATTTTTCATGGTGACACTTTTCATTTTTGACATTTAGCATTGTGACATTTGTCATTTGACATCTTTGACATTTGCCATCTTGAAATTTGTCATTTTTGACATTTTTCATGGTGACACTTTTCATTTTTGACATTTAGCATTGTGACATTTGTCAGTTTTGACATTTGCCATCTTGAAATTTGTCATTTTTGACATTTTTCATAGTGACACTTTTCATTTTTGACATTTAGCATTGTGACATTTGTCATTTGACATCTTAGACATTTGCCATCTTGAAATTTGTCATTTTTGACACTTTTCATTTTTGACATTTAGCATTGTGACATTTGTCATTTGACATCTTTGACATTTGCCATCTTGAAATTTGTCATTTTTGACATTTTTCATGGTGACACTTTTCATTTTTGACATTTAGCATTGTGACATTTGTCAGTTTTGACATTTGCCATCTTGAAATTTGTCATTTTTGACATTTTTCATAATGACACCTTTTATTTTTGACATTTAGCATTGTGACATTTGTCATTTGACATCTTTGACATTTGCCATCTTGAAATTTGTCATTTTTGACATTTTTCATGGTGACACTTTTCATTTTTGACATTTAGCATTGTGACATTTGTCATTTGACATCTTTGACATTTGCCATCTTGAAATTTGTCATTTTTGACATTTAGCATTGTGACATTTGTCATTTGACATCTTTGACATTTGCCATCTTGAAATTTGTTATTTTTGACATTTTTTATGGTGACACTTTTCATTTTTGACATTTCGCATTGTGACATTTGTCAGTTTTGACATTTGCCATCTTGAAATTTGTCATTTTTGACATTTAGCATTGTGACACTTTTCATTTTTGACATTTAGCATTGTGACATTTGTCATTTGACATCTTAGTCATTTGCCATCTTGAAATTTGTCATTTTTGACACTTTTCATTTTTGACATTTAGCATTGTGACATTTGTCATTTGACATCTTTGACATTTGCCATCTTGAAATTTGTCATTTTTGACATTTTTCATGGTGACACTTTTCATTTTTGACATTTAGCATTGTGACATTTGTCATTTGACATCTTAGACATTTGCCATCTTGAAATTTGTCATTTTTGACACTTTTCATTTTTGACATTTAGCATTGTGACATTTGTCATTTGACATCTTTGACATTTGCCATCTTGAAATTTGTCATTTTTGACATTTTTCATGGTGACACTTTTCATTTTTGACATTTAGCATTGTGACATTTGTCAGTTTTGACATTTGCCATCTTGAAATTTGTCATTTTTGACATTTTTCATGGTGACACTTTTCATTTTTGACATTTAGCATTGTGACATTTGTCATTTGACATCTTTGACATTTGCCATCTTAAAATTTGTCATTTTTGACATTTTTTATGGTGACACTTTTCATTTTTGACATTTAGCATTGTGACATTTGTCATTTGACAGATTTGACATTTGCCATCTTGAAATTTGTCATTTTTGACATTTTTCATGATGACACTTTTCATTTTTGACATTTAGCATTGTGACATTTGTCATTTGACATCTTTGACATTTGCCATCTTGAAATTTGTCATTTTTGACATTTAGCATTGTGACATTTGTCATTTGACATCTTGGACATTTGCCATCTTGAAATTTGTCATTTGACATCTTGGACATTTGCCATCTTGAAATTTGTCATTTTTGACATTTTTCATGGTGACACTTATCATTTTTGACATTTAGCATTGTGACATTTGTCAGTTTTGACATTTGCCATCTTGAAATTTGTCATTTTTGACATTTTTCATGGTGACACTTTTCATTTTTGACATTTAGCATTGTGACATTTGTCATTTGACATCTTTGACATTTGCCATCTTGAAATTTGTCATTTTTGACATTTTTCATGGTGACACTTTTCATTTTTGGCATTTAGCATTGTGACATTTGTCATTTGACATCTTTGACATTTGCTATCTTGAAATTTGTCATTTTTGACATTTTTCATGGTGACACTTTTCATTTTTGACATTTAGCATTGTGACATTTGTCATTTGACATCTTTGACATTTGCCATCTTGAAATTTGTTATTTTTGACATTTTTCATGGTGACACTTTTCATTTTTGACATTTAGCAATGTGACATTTGTCATTTGACATCTTTGACATTTGCCATCTTGAAACTTGTCATTTTTGACATTTTTCATGGTGACACTTTTCATTTTTGACATTTGGCATTGTGACATTTGTCAGTTTTGACATTTGCCATCTTGAAATTTGTCATTTTTGACATTTTTCATGGTGACACTTTTCATTTTTGACATTTAGCATTGTGACATTTGTCATTTGACATCTTTGACATTTGCCATCTTGAAATTTGTCATTTTTGACATTTTTCATGGTGACACTTTTCATTTTTGACATTTAGCATTGTGACATTTGTCAGTTTTGACATTTGCCATCTTGAAATTTGTCATTTTTGACATTTTTCATGGTGACACTTTTCATTTTTGACATTTAGCATTGTGACATTTGTCATTTGACATCTTAGACATTTGCCATCTTGAAATTTGTCATTTTTGACACTTTTCATTTTTGACATTTAGCATTGTGACATTTGTCAGTTTTGACATTTGCCATCTTGAAATTTGTCATTTTTGACATTTTTCATGGTGACACTTTTCATTTTTGACATTTAGCATTGTGACATTTGTCATTTGACATCTTTGACATTTGCCATCTTAAAATTTGTCATTTTTGACATTTTTTATGGTGACACTTTTCATTTTTGACATTTAGCATTGTGACATTTGTCATTTGACAGATTTGACATTTGCCATCTTGAAATTTGTCATTTTTGACATTTTTCATGATGACACTTTTCATTTTTGACATTTAGCATTGTGACATTTGTCATTTGACATCTTTGACATTTGCCATCTTGAAATTTGTCATTTTTGACATTTAGCATTGTGACATTTGTCATTTGACATCTTGGACATTTGCCATCTTGAAATTTGTCATTTGACATCTTGGACATTTGCCATCTTGAAATTTGTCATTTTTGACATTTTTCATGGTGACACTTATCATTTTTGACATTTAGCATTGTGACATTTGTCAGTTTTGACATTTGCCATCTTGAAATTTGTCATTTTTGACATTTTTCATGGTGACACTTTTCATTTTTGACATTTAGCATTGTGACATTTGTCATTTGACATCTTTGACATTTGCCATCTTGAAATTTGTCATTTTTGACATTTTTCATGGTGACACTTTTCATTTTTGGCATTTAGCATTGTGACATTTGTCATTTGACATCTTTGACATTTGCTATCTTGAAATTTGTCATTTTTGACATTTTTCATGGTGACACTTTTCATTTTTGACATTTAGCATTGTGACATTTGTCATTTGACATCTTTGACATTTGCCATCTTGAAATTTGTTATTTTTGACATTTTTCATGGTGACACTTTTCATTTTTGACATTTAGCAATGTGACATTTGTCATTTGACATCTTTGACATTTGCCATCTTGAAACTTGTCATTTTTGACATTTTTCATGGTGACACTTTTCATTTTTGACATTTGGCATTGTGACATTTGTCAGTTTTGACATTTGCCATCTTGAAATTTGTCATTTTTGACATTTTTCATGGTGACACTTTTCATTTTTGACATTTAGCATTGTGACATTTGTCATTTGACATCTTTGACATTTGCCATCTTGAAATTTGTCATTTTTGACATTTTTCATGGTGACACTTTTCATTTTTGACATTTAGCATTGTGACATTTGTCAGTTTTGACATTTGCCATCTTGAAATTTGTCATTTTTGACATTTTTCATGGTGACACTTTTCATTTTTGACATTTAGCATTGTGACATTTGTCATTTGACATCTTAGACATTTGCCATCTTGAAATTTGTCATTTTTGACACTTTTCATTTTTGACATTTAGCATTGTGACATTTGTCATTTGACATCTTTGACATTTGCCATCTTGAAATTTGTCATTTTTGACATTTTTCATGGTGACACTTTTCATTTTTGACATTTAGCATTGTGACATTTGTCAGTTTTGACATTTGCCATCTTGAAATTTGTCATTTTTGACATTTTTCATGGTGACACCTTTTATTTTTGACATTTAGCATTGTGACATTTGTCATTTGACATCTTTGACATTTGCCATCTTGAAATTTGTCATTTTTGACATATTTCATGGTGACACTTTTCATTTTTGACATTTAGCATTGTGACATTTGTCATTTGACATCTTTGACATTTGCCATCTTGAAATTTGTCATTTTTGACATTTAGCATTGTGACATTTGTCATTTGACATCTTTGACATTTGCCATCTTGAAATTTGTTATTTTTGACATTTTTCATGGTGACACTTTTCATTTTTGACATTTAGCATTGTGACATTTGTCAGTTTTGACATTTGCCATCTTGAAATTTGTCATTTTTGACATTTAGCATTGTGACACTTTTCATTTTTGACATTTAGCATTGTGACATTTGTCATTTGACATCTTTGACATTTGCCATCTTGAAATTTGTCATTTTTGACATTTTTCATGGTGACACTTTTCATTTTTGACATTTAGCATTGTGACATTTGTCATTTGACATCTTTGACATTTGCCATTTTGAAATTTGTCATTTTTGACATTTTTTATGGTGACACTTTTCATTTTTGACATTTAGCATTGTGACATTTGTCATTTGACATCTTTGACATTTGCCATCTTGAAATTTGTCATTTTTGACATTTTTCATGGTGACACTTTTCATTTTTGACATTTAGCATTGTGACATTTGTCAGTTTTGACATTTGCCATCTGGAAATTTGTCATTTTTGACATTTAGCATTGTGACACTTTTCATTTTTGACATTTAGCATTGTGACATTTGTCATTTGACATCTTAGACATTTGCCATCTTGAAATTTGTCATTTTTGACACTATTCATTTTTGACATTTAGCATTGTGACATTTGTCATTTGACATCTTTGACATTTGCCATCTTGAAATTTGTCATTTTTGACATTTTTCATGGTGACACTTTTCATTTTTGACATTTAGCATTGTGACATTTGTCAGTTTTGACATTTGCCATCTTGAAATTTGTCATTTTTGACATTTTTCATGGTGACACTTTTCATTTTTGACATTTAGCATTGTAACATTTGTCATTTGACATCTTAGTCATTTGCCATCTTGAAATTTGTCATTTTTGACACTTTTCATTTTTGACATTTAGCATTGTGACATTTGTCTTTTGACATCTTTGACATTTGCCATCTTGAAATTTGTCATTTTTGACATTTTTCATGGTGACACTTTTTATTTTTAACATTTAGCATTGTGACATTTGTCAGTTTTGACATTTGCCATCTTGAGATTTGTCATTTTTGACATTTTTCATAGTGACACTTTTCATTTTTGACATTTAGCATTGTGACATTTGTCATTTGACATTTTTGACATATGCCATCTTGAAATTTGTCATTTTTGACATTTTTTATGGTGACACTTTTCATTTTTGACATTTAGCATTGTGACATTTGTCATTTGACATCTTTGACATTTGCCATCTTGAAATTTGTCATTTTTGACATTTTTCATGGTGACACTTTTCATTTTTGACATTTAGCATTGTGACATTTGTCATTGGACATCTTTGACATTTGCCATCTTGAAATTTGTCATTTTTTACATTTAGCATTGTGACATTTGTCATTTGACATCTTTGACATTTGCCATCTTGAAATTTGTCATTTTTAACATTTTTCATGGTGACACTTATCATTTTTGACATTTAGCATTGTGACATTTGTCAGTTTTGACATTTGCCATCTTGAAATTTGTCATTTTTGACCTTTTTCATGGTGACACTTTTCATTTTTGACATTTAGCATTGTGACATTTGTCATTTGACATCTTTGACATTTGCCATCTTGAAATTTGTCATTTTTGACATTTTTCATGGTGACACTTTTTATTTTTGACATTTAGCATTGTGACATTTGTCATTTGACATCTTTGACATTTGCCATCTTTGACATTTGCCATCTTGAAATTTGTCATTTTTGACATTTTTCATGGTGACACTTTTCATTTTTGACATTTAGCATTGTGACATTTGTCATTTGACATCTTTGACATTTGCCATCTTGAAATTTGTTATTTTTGACATTTTTCATGGTGACACTTTTCATTTTTGACATTTAGCAATGTGACATTTGTCATTTGACATCTTTGACATTTGCCATCTTGAAATTTGTCATTTTTGACATTTTTCATGGTGACACTTTTCATTTTTGACATTTGGCATTGTGACATTTGTCAGTTTTGACATTTGCCATCTTGAAATTTGTCATTTTTGACATTTTTCATGGTGACACTTTTCATTTTTGACATTTAGCATTGTGACATTTGTCATTTGACATCTTTGACATTTGCCATCTTGAAATTTGTTATTTTTGACATTTTTCATGGTGACACTTTTCATTTTTGACATTTAGCATTGTGACATTTGTCATTTGACATCTTTGATATTGGCCATCTTGAAATTTGTCATTTTTGACATTTTTCATGGTGACACTTTTCATTTTTGACATTTAGCATTGTGACATTTGTCATTTGACATCTTTGACATTTGCCATCTTGAAATTTGTTATTTTTGACATTTTTCATGGTGACACTTTTCATTTTTGACATTTAGCATTGTAACATTTGTCATTTGACATCTTTGACATTTGCCATCTTGAAATTTGTCATTTTTGACATTTTTCATATTGACACTTTTCATTTTTGACATTTAGCATTGTGACATTTGTCATTTGACATCTTTGACATTTCCCATCTTGAAATTTGTCATTTTTGACATTTAGCATTGTGACATTTGTCATTTGACATATTGGACATTTGCCATCTTAAAATTTGTCATTTTTGACATTTTTCATGGTGACACTTATCATTTTTGACATTTAGCATTGTGACATTTGTCAGTTTTGATATTTGCCATCTTGAAATTTGTCATTTTTGACATTTTTCATGGTGACACTTTTCATTTTTGACATTTAGCATTGTGACATTTGTCATTTGACATCTTTGACATTTGCCATCTTGAAATTTGTCATTTTTGACATTTTTTATGGTGACACTTTTCATTTTTGACATTTAGCATTGTGACATTTGTCATTTGACATCTTTGACATTTGCCATCTTGAAATTTGTTATTTTTGACATTTTTCATGGCGACACTTTTCATTTTTGACATTTAGCATTGTGACATTTGTCATTTGACATCTTTGACATTTGCCATCTTGAAATTTGTCATTTTTGACATTTTTCATGGTGACACTTTTCATTTTTGACATTTAGCATTGTGACATTTGTCATTTGACATCTTTGACATTTCCCATCTTGAAATTTGTCATTTTTGACATTTAGCATTGTGACATTTGTCATTTGACATATTGGACATTTGCCATCTTAAAATTTGTCATTTTTGACATTTTTCATAGTGACACTTATCATTTTTGACATTTAGCATTGTGACATTTGTCAGTTTTGATATTTGCCATCTTGAAATTTGTCATTTTTGACATTTTTCATGGTGACACTTTTCATTTTTGACATTTAGCTTTGTGACATTTGTCATTTGACATCTTTGACATTTGCCATCTTGAAATTTGTTATTTTTGACATTTTTTATGGTGACACTTTTCATTTTTAACATCTAGCATTGTGACATTTGTCATTTGACATCTTTGACATTTGCCATCTTGAAATTTGTCATTTTTGACATTTTTCATGGTGACACTTTTATTTTTGACATTTAGCATTGTGACATTTGTCATTTGACATCTTTGACATTTGCCATCTTGAAATTTGTTATTTTTGACATTTTTCATGGTGACACTTATCATTTTTGACATTTAGCATTGTGACATTTGTCATTTGACATCTTTGACATTTGCCATCTTGAAATTTGTCATTTTTGACATTTTTCATGGTGACACTTTTCATTTTTGACATTTAGCATTGTGACACTTGTCATTTGACATCTTTGACATTTGCCATCTTGAAATTTGTCATTTTTGACATTTAGCATTGTGACATTTGTCATTTGACATCTTTGATATTTGCCATCTTGAAATTTGTCATTTTTGATATTTTTCATGGTGACACTTTTCATTTTTGACATTTAGCATTGTGACATTTGTCATTTGACATCTTTGACATTTTCCATCTTGAAATTTGTTATTTTTGACATTTTTCATGGTGACACTTTTCATTTTTGACATTTAGCATTGTTACATTTGTCAGTTTTGACATTTGCCATCTTGAAATTTGTCATTTTTGACATTTTTCATGGTGACACTTTTTATTTTTGACATTTAGCATTGTGACATTTGTCATTTGACATCTTTGATATTTGCCATCTTGAAATTTGTCATTTTTCAAATTTTTCATGGTGACACTTTTTATTTTTGACATTAAGCATTGTGACATTTGTCATTTGACATCTTTGACATTTGCCATCTTGAAATTTGTCATTTTTGACATTTAGCATTGTGACATTTGTCATTTGACATCTTTGACATTTGCCATCTTGAAATTTGTTATTTTTGACATTTTTCATGGTGACACTTTTCATTTTTGACATTTAGCATTGTGACATTTGTCAGTTTTGACATTTGCCATCTTGAAATTTGTCATTTTTGACATTTTTCATGGTGACACTTTTCATTTTTGACATTTAGTATTGTGACATTTGTCATTTGACATCTTTGACATTTGCCATCTTGAAATTTGTTATTTTTGACATTTTTCATGGTGACACTTTTCATTTTTGACATTTAGCATTGTGACATTTGTCAGTTTTGACATTTGCCATCTTGAAATTTGTCATTTTTGACATTTTTCATGGTGACACTTTTCATTTTTGACATTTAGCATTGTGACATTTGTCATTTGACATCTTTTACATTTGCCATCTTGAAATTTGTCATTTTTGACACTTTTCATTTTTGACATTTAGCATTGTGACATTTGTCATTTGACATCTTTGACATTTGCCATCTTGAAATTTGTCATTTTTGACATTTTTCATGGTGACACTTTTCATTTTTGACTTTTAGCATTGTGACATTTGTCATTTGACATCTAGGACATTTGCAATCTTGAAATTTGTCATTTTTGACATTTTTCATGGTGACACTTTTCATTTTTGACATTTAGCATTGTGACATTTGTCATTTGACATCTTTGACATTTGCCATCTTGAAATTTGTCATTTTTGACATTTTTCATGGTGACACTTTTCATTTTTGACATTTAGCATTGTGACATTTGTCATTTGACATCTTTGACATTTCCCATTTTGAAATTTGTCATTTTTGACATTTAGCATTGTGACATTTGT
Organism: Altica lythri; assembly: GCA_964028335.1. NCBI lineage: Eukaryota > Metazoa > Arthropoda > Insecta > Coleoptera > Chrysomelidae > Altica > Altica lythri. The sequence continues at coordinate 5,454,686 of OZ034800.1, read as the reverse complement.
CATTTGACATATTGGACATTTGCCATCTTAAAATTTGTCATTTTTGACAATTTTCATGGTGACACTTATCATTTTTGACATTTAGCATTGTGACATTTGTCAGTTTTGATATTTGCCTTCTTGAAATTTGTCATTTTTGACATTTTTCATGGTGACACTTTTCATTTTTGACATTTAGCATTGTGACACTTGTCATTTGACATCTTTGACATTTGCCATTTTGAAATTTGTCATTTTTGACATTTAGCATTGTGACATTTGTCATTTGACATCTTTGATATTTGCCATCTTGAAATTTGTCATTTTTGATATTTTTCATGGTGACACTTTTCATTTTTGACATTTAGCATTGTGACATTTGTCATTTGACATCTTTGACATTTTCCATCTTGAAATTTGTTATTTTTGACATTTTTCATGGTGACACTTTTCATTTTTGACATTTAGCATTGTTACATTTGACAGTTTTGACATTTGCCATCTTGAAATTTGTCATTTTTGACATTTTTCATGGTGACACTTTTTATTTTTGACATTTAGCATTGTGACATTTGTCATTTGACATCTTTGATATTTGCCATCTTGAAATTTGTCATTTTTGACATATTTCATGGTGACACTTTTCATTTTTGACATTTAGCATTGTGACATTTGTCATTTGACATCTTTGACATTTGCCATCTTGAAATTTGTCATTTTTGACATTTAGCATTGTGACATTTGTCATTTGACATCTTTGACATTTGCCATCTTGAAATTTGTTATTTTTGACATTTTTCATGGTGACACTTTTCATTTTTGACATTTAGCATTGTGACATTTGTCATTTGACATCTTTGACATTTGCCATCTTGAAATTTGTCATTTTTGACATATTTCATGGTGACACTTTTCATTTTTGACATTTAGCATTGTGACATTTGTCATTTGACATCTTTGACATTTGCCATCTTGAAATTTGTTATTTTTGACATTTTTCATGGTGACACCTTTTATTTTTGACATTTAGCATTGTGACATTTGTCATTTGACATCTTTGACATTTGCCATCTTGAAATTTGTCATTTTTGACATATTTCATGGTGACACTTTTCATTTTTGACATTTAGCATTGTGACATTTGTCATTTGACATCTTTGACATTTGCCATCTTGAAATTTGTCATTTTTGACATTTAGCATTGTGACATTTGTCATTTGACATCTTTGACATTTGCCATCTTGAAATTTGTTATTTTTGACATTTTTCATGGTGACACTTTTCATTTTTGACATTTAGCATTGTGACATTTGTCAGTTTTGACATTTGCCATCTTGAAATTTGTCATTTTTGACATTTAGCATTGTGACACTTTTCATTTTTGACATTTAGCATTGTGACATTTGTCATTTGACATCTTTGACATTTGCCATCTTGAAATTTGTCATTTTTGACATTTTTCATGGTGACACTTTTCATTTTTGACATTTAGCATTGTGACATTTGTCATTTGACATCTTTGACATTTGCCATTTTGAAATTTGTCATTTTTGACATTTTTTATGGTGACACTTTTCATTTTTGACATTTAGCATTGTGACATTTGTCATTTGACATCTTTGACATTTGCCATCTTGAAATTTGTCATTTTTGACATTTTTCATGGTGACACTTTTCATTTTTGACATTTAGCATTGTGACATTTGTCAGTTTTGACATTTGCCATCTGGAAATTTGTCATTTTTGACATTTAGCATTGTGACACTTTTCATTTTTGACATTTAGCATTGTGACATTTGTCATTTGACATCTTAGACATTTGCCATCTTGAAATTTGTCATTTTTGACACTATTCATTTTTGACATTTAGCATTGTGACATTTGTCATTTGACATCTTTGACATTTGCCATCTTGAAATTTGTCATTTTTGACATTTTTCATGGTGACACTTTTCATTTTTGACATTTAGCATTGTGACATTTGTCAGTTTTGACATTTGCCATCTTGAAATTTGTCATTTTTGACATTTTTCATGGTGACACTTTTCATTTTTGACATTTAGCATTGTAACATTTGTCATTTGACATCTTAGTCATTTGCCATCTTGAAATTTGTCATTTTTGACACTTTTCATTTTTGACATTTAGCATTGTGACATTTGTCTTTTGACATCTTTGACATTTGCCATCTTGAAATTTGTCATTTTTGACATTTTTCATGGTGACACTTTTTATTTTTAACATTTAGCATTGTGACATTTGTCAGTTTTGACATTTGCCATCTTGAGATTTGTCATTTTTGACATTTTTCATAGTGACACTTTTCATTTTTGACATTTAGCATTGTGACATTTGTCATTTGACATTTTTGACATATGCCATCTTGAAATTTGTCATTTTTGACATTTTTTATGGTGACACTTTTCATTTTTGACATTTAGCATTGTGACATTTGTCATTTGACATCTTTGACATTTGCCATCTTGAAATTTGTCATTTTTGACATTTTTCATGGTGACACTTTTCATTTTTGACATTTAGCATTGTGACATTTGTCATTGGACATCTTTGACATTTGCCATCTTGAAATTTGTCATTTTTTACATTTAGCATTGTGACATTTGTCATTTGACATCTTTGACATTTGCCATCTTGAAATTTGTCATTTTTAACATTTTTCATGGTGACACTTATCATTTTTGACATTTAGCATTGTGACATTTGTCAGTTTTGACATTTGCCATCTTGAAATTTGTCATTTTTGACCTTTTTCATGGTGACACTTTTCATTTTTGACATTTAGCATTGTGACATTTGTCATTTGACATCTTTGACATTTGCCATCTTGAAATTTGTCATTTTTGACATTTTTCATGGTGACACTTTTTATTTTTGACATTTAGCATTGTGACATTTGTCATTTGACATCTTTGACATTTGCCATCTTTGACATTTGCCATCTTGAAATTTGTCATTTTTGACATTTTTCATGGTGACACTTTTCATTTTTGACATTTAGCATTGTGACATTTGTCATTTGACATCTTTGACATTTGCCATCTTGAAATTTGTTATTTTTGACATTTTTCATGGTGACACTTTTCATTTTTGACATTTAGCAATGTGACATTTGTCATTTGACATCTTTGACATTTGCCATCTTGAAATTTGTCATTTTTGACATTTTTCATGGTGACACTTTTCATTTTTGACATTTGGCATTGTGACATTTGTCAGTTTTGACATTTGCCATCTTGAAATTTGTCATTTTTGACATTTTTCATGGTGACACTTTTCATTTTTGACATTTAGCATTGTGACATTTGTCATTTGACATCTTTGACATTTGCCATCTTGAAATTTGTTATTTTTGACATTTTTCATGGTGACACTTTTCATTTTTGACATTTAGCATTGTGACATTTGTCATTTGACATCTTTGATATTGGCCATCTTGAAATTTGTCATTTTTGACATTTTTCATGGTGACACTTTTCATTTTTGACATTTAGCATTGTGACATTTGTCATTTGACATCTTTGACATTTGCCATCTTGAAATTTGTTATTTTTGACATTTTTCATGGTGACACTTTTCATTTTTGACATTTAGCATTGTAACATTTGTCATTTGACATCTTTGACATTTGCCATCTTGAAATTTGTCATTTTTGACATTTTTCATATTGACACTTTTCATTTTTGACATTTAGCATTGTGACATTTGTCATTTGACATCTTTGACATTTCCCATCTTGAAATTTGTCATTTTTGACATTTAGCATTGTGACATTTGTCATTTGACATATTGGACATTTGCCATCTTAAAATTTGTCATTTTTGACATTTTTCATGGTGACACTTATCATTTTTGACATTTAGCATTGTGACATTTGTCAGTTTTGATATTTGCCATCTTGAAATTTGTCATTTTTGACATTTTTCATGGTGACACTTTTCATTTTTGACATTTAGCATTGTGACATTTGTCATTTGACATCTTTGACATTTGCCATCTTGAAATTTGTCATTTTTGACATTTTTTATGGTGACACTTTTCATTTTTGACATTTAGCATTGTGACATTTGTCATTTGACATCTTTGACATTTGCCATCTTGAAATTTGTTATTTTTGACATTTTTCATGGCGACACTTTTCATTTTTGACATTTAGCATTGTGACATTTGTCATTTGACATCTTTGACATTTGCCATCTTGAAATTTGTCATTTTTGACATTTTTCATGGTGACACTTTTCATTTTTGACATTTAGCATTGTGACATTTGTCATTTGACATCTTTGACATTTCCCATCTTGAAATTTGTCATTTTTGACATTTAGCATTGTGACATTTGTCATTTGACATATTGGACATTTGCCATCTTAAAATTTGTCATTTTTGACATTTTTCATAGTGACACTTATCATTTTTGACATTTAGCATTGTGACATTTGTCAGTTTTGATATTTGCCATCTTGAAATTTGTCATTTTTGACATTTTTCATGGTGACACTTTTTATTTTTGACATTTAGCTTTGTGACATTTGTCATTTGACATCTTTGACATTTGCCATCTTGAAATTTGTTATTTTTGACATTTTTTATGGTGACACTTTTCATTTTTAACATCTAGCATTGTGACATTTGTCATTTGACATCTTTGACATTTGCCATCTTGAAATTTGTCATTTTTGACATTTTTCATGGTGACACTTTTATTTTTGACATTTAGCATTGTGACATTTGTCATTTGACATCTTTGACATTTGCCATCTTGAAATTTGTTATTTTTGACATTTTTCATGGTGACACTTATCATTTTTGACATTTAGCATTGTGACATTTGTCATTTGACATCTTTGACATTTGCCATCTTGAAATTTGTCATTTTTGACATTTTTCATGGTGACACTTTTCATTTTTGACATTTAGCATTGTGACACTTGTCATTTGACATCTTTGACATTTGCCATCTTGAAATTTGTCATTTTTGACATTTAGCATTGTGACATTTGTCATTTGACATCTTTGATATTTGCCATCTTGAAATTTGTCATTTTTGATATTTTTCATGGTGACACTTTTCATTTTTGACATTTAGCATTGTGACATTTGTCATTTGACATCTTTGACATTTTCCATCTTGAAATTTGTTATTTTTGACATTTTTCATGGTGACACTTTTCATTTTTGACATTTAGCATTGTTACATTTGTCAGTTTTGACATTTGCCATCTTGAAATTTGTCATTTTTGACATTTTTCATGGTGACACTTTTTATTTTTGACATTTAGCATTGTGACATTTGTCATTTGACATCTTTGATATTTGCCATCTTGAAATTTGTCATTTTTCAAATTTTTCATGGTGACACTTTTTATTTTTGACATTAAGCATTGTGACATTTGTCATTTGACATCTTTGACATTTGCCATCTTGAAATTTGTCATTTTTGACATTTAGCATTGTGACATTTGTCATTTGACATCTTTGACATTTGCCATCTTGAAATTTGTTATTTTTGACATTTTTCATGGTGACACTTTTCATTTTTGACATTTAGCATTGTGACATTTGTCAGTTTTGACATTTGCCATCTTGAAATTTGTCATTTTTGACATTTTTCATGGTGACACTTTTCATTTTTGACATTTAGTATTGTGACATTTGTCATTTGACATCTTTGACATTTGCCATCTTGAAATTTGTTATTTTTGACATTTTTCATGGTGACACTTTTCATTTTTGACATTTAGCATTGTGACATTTGTCAGTTTTGACATTTGCCATCTTGAAATTTGTCATTTTTGACATTTTTCATGGTGACACTTTTCATTTTTGACATTTAGCATTGTGACATTTGTCATTTGACATCTTTTACATTTGCCATCTTGAAATTTGTCATTTTTGACACTTTTCATTTTTGACATTTAGCATTGTGACATTTGTCATTTGACATCTTTGACATTTGCCATCTTGAAATTTGTCATTTTTGACATTTTTCATGGTGACACTTTTCATTTTTGACTTTTAGCATTGTGACATTTGTCATTTGACATCTAGGACATTTGCAATCTTGAAATTTGTCATTTTTGACATTTTTCATGGTGACACTTTTCATTTTTGACATTTAGCATTGTGACATTTGTCATTTGACATCTTTGACATTTGCCATCTTGAAATTTGTCATTTTTGACATTTTTCATGGTGACACTTTTCATTTTTGACATTTAGCATTGTGACATTTGTCATTTGACATCTTTGACATTTCCCATTTTGAAATTTGTCATTTTTGACATTTAGCATTGTGACATTTGTCATTTGACATATTGGACATTTGCCATCTTAAAATTTGTCATTTTTGACAATTTTCATGGTGACACTTATCATTTTTGACATTTAGCATTGTGACATTTGTCAGTTTTGATATTTGCCTTCTTGAAATTTGTCATTTTTGACATTTTTCATGGTGACACTTTTCATTTTTGACATTTAGCATTGTGACACTTGTCATTTGACATCTTTGACATTTGCCATTTTGAAATTTGTCATTTTTGACATTTAGCATTGTGACATTTGTCATTTGACATCTTTGATATTTGCCATCTTGAAATTTGTCATTTTTGATATTTTTCATGGTGACACTTTTCATTTTTGACATTTAGCATTGTGACATTTGTCATTTGACATCTTTGACATTTTCCATCTTGAAATTTGTTATTTTTGACATTTTTCATGGTGACACTTTTCATTTTTGACATTTAGCATTGTTACATTTGACAGTTTTGACATTTGCCATCTTGAAATTTGTCATTTTTGACATTTTTCATGGTGACACTTTTTATTTTTGACATTTAGCATTGTGACATTTGTCATTTGACATCTTTGATATTTGCCATCTTGAAATTTGTCATTTTTCACATTTTTCATGGTGACACTTTTTATTTTTGACATTAAGCATTGTGACATTTGTCATTTGACATCTTTGACATTTGCCATCTTGAAATTTGTCATTTTTGACATTTAGCATTGTGACATTTGTCATTTGACATCTTTGACATTTGCCATCTTGAAATTTGTTATTTTTGACATTTTTCATGGTGCCACTTTTCATTTTTGATATTTAGCATTGTGACATTTGTCAGTTTTGACATTTGCCATCTTGAGATTTGTCATTTTTGACATTTTTCATGGTGACACTTTTCATTTTTGACATTTAGCATTGTGACATTTGTCATTTGACATCTTTGACATTTGCCATCTTGAAATTTGTTATTTTTGACATTTTTCATGATGACACTTTTCATTTTTGACATTTAGCATTGTGACATTTGTCAGTTTTGACATTTGCCATCTTGAAATTTGTCATTTTTGACATTTTTTATGGTGACACTTTTCATTTTTGACATTTAGCATTGTGACATTTGTCATTTGACATCTTTGACATTTGCCATCTTGAAATTTGTCATTTTTGACACTTTTCATTTTTGACATTTAGCATTGTGACATTTGTCATTTGACATCTTTGACATTTGCCATCTTGAAATTTGTCATTTTTGACATTTTTCATGGTGACACTTTTCATTTTTGACTTTTAGCATTGTGACATTTGTCATTTGACATCTTGGACATTTGCAATCTTGAAATTTGTCATTTTTGACATTTTTCATGGTGACACTTTTCATTTTTGACATTTAGCATTGTGACATTTGTCATTTGACATCTTTGACATTTGCCATCTTGAAATTTGTTATTTTTGACATTTTTCATGGTGACACTTATCATTTTAGACATTTAGCATTGTGACATTTGTCATTTGACATCTTTGACATTTGCCATCTTGAAATTTGTCATTTTTGACATTTTTCATGGTGACACTCTTCATTTTTGACATTTAGCATTGTGACATTTGTCATTTGACATCTTGGACATTTGCCATCTTGAAATTTGTTATTTTTGACATTTTTCATGGTGACACTTTTCATTTTTGACATTTAGCATTGTGACATTTGTCATTTGACATCTTTGACATTTGCCATCTTGAAATTTGTTATTTTTGACATTTTTCATGGTGACACTTATCATTTTTGACATTTAGCATTGTGACATTTGTCATTTGACATCTTTGACATTTGCCATCTTGAAATTTGTCATTTTTGACATTTTTCATGGTGACACTTTTCATTTTTGACTTTTAGCATTGTGACATTTGTCATTTGACATCTTGGACATTTGCAATCTTGAAATTTGTCATTTTTGACATTTTTCATGGTGACACTTTTCATTTTTGACATTTAGCATTGTGACATTTGTCATTTGACATCTTTGACATTTGCCATCTTGAAATTTGTTATTTTTGACATTTTTCATGGTGACACTTATCATTTTTGACATTTAGCATTGTGACATTTGTCATTTGACATCTTTGACATTTGCCATCTTGAAATTTGTCATTTTTGACACTTTTCATTTTTGACATTTAGCATTGTGACATTTGTCATTTGACATCTTTGACATTTGCCATCTTGAAATTTGTCATTTTTGACATTTTTCATGGTGACACTTTTCATTTTTGACTTTTAGCATTGTGACATTTGTCATTTGACATCTTGGACATTTGCAATCTTGAAATTTGTCATTTTTGACATTTTTCATGGTGACTTTTTTCATTTTCGACATTTAGCATTGTGACATTTGTCATTTGACATCTTTGACATTTGCCATCTTGAAATTTGTTATTTTTGACATTTTTCATGGTGACACTTATCATTTTAGACATTTAGCATTGTGACATTTGTCATTTGACATCTTTGACATTTGCCATCTTGAAATTTGTCATTTTTGACATTTTTCATGGTGACACTCTTCATTTTTGACATTTAGCATTGTGACATTTGTCATTTGACATCTTGGACATTTGCCATCTTGAAATTTGTTATTTTTGACATTTTTCATGGTGACACTTATCATTTTTGACATTTAGCATTGTGACATTTGTCATTTGACATCTTTGACATTTGCCATCTTGAAATTTGTCATTTTTGACATTTTTCATGGTGACACTTTTCATTTTTGACATTTAGCATTGTGACACTTGTCATTTGACATCTTTGACATTTGCCATCTTGAAATTTGTCATTTTTGACATTTAGCATTGTGACATTTGTCATTTGACATCTTTGATATTTGCCATCTTGAAATTTGTCATTTTTGATATTTTTCATGGTGACACTTTTCATTTTTGACATTTAGCATTGTGACATTTGTCATTTGACATCTTTGACATTTTCCATCTTGAAATTTGTTATTTTTGACATTTTTCATGGTGACACTTTTCATTTTTGACATTTAGCATTGTTACATTTGTCAGTTTTGACATTTGCCATCTTGAAATTTGTCATTTTTGACATTTTTCATGGTGACACTTTTTATTTTTGACATTTAGCATTGTGACATTTGTCATTTGACATCTTTGATATTTGCCATCTTGAAATTTGTCATTTTTCAAATTTTTCATGGTGACACTTTTTATTTTTGACATTAAGCATTGTGACATTTGTCATTTGACATCTTTGACATTTGCCATCTTGAAATTTGTCATTTTTGACATTTAGCATTGTGACATTTGTCATTTGACATCTTTGACATTTGCCATCTTGAAATTTGTTATTTTTGACATTTTTCATGGTGACACTTTTCATTTTTGACATTTAGCATTGTGACATTTGTCAGTTTTGACATTTGCCATCTTGAAATTTGTCATTTTTGACATTTTTCATGGTGACACTTTTCATTTTTGACATTTAGTATTGTGACATTTGTCATTTGACATCTTTGACATTTGCCATCTTGAAATTTGTTATTTTTGACATTTTTCATGGTGACACTTTTCATTTTTGACATTTAGCATTGTGACATTTGTCAGTTTTGACATTTGCCATCTTGAAATTTGTCATTTTTGACATTTTTCATGGTGACACTTTTCATTTTTGACATTTAGCATTGTGACATTTGTCATTTGACATCTTTTACATTTGCCATCTTGAAATTTGTCATTTTTGACACTTTTCATTTTTGACATTTAGCATTGTGACATTTGTCATTTGACATCTTTGACATTTGCCATCTTGAAATTTGTCATTTTTGACATTTTTCATGGTGACACTTTTCATTTTTGACTTTTAGCATTGTGACATTTGTCATTTGACATCTAGGACATTTGCAATCTTGAAATTTGTCATTTTTGACATTTTTCATGGTGACACTTTTCATTTTTGACATTTAGCATTGTGACATTTGTCATTTGACATCTTTGACATTTGCCATCTTGAAATTTGTCATTTTTGACATTTTTCATGGTGACACTTTTCATTTTTGACATTTAGCATTGTGACATTTGTCATTTGACATCTTTGACATTTCCCATTTTGAAATTTGTCATTTTTGACATTTAGCATTGTGACATTTGTCATTTGACATATTGGACATTTGCCATCTTAAAATTTGTCATTTTTGACAATTTTCATGGTGACACTTATCATTTTTGACATTTAGCATTGTGACATTTGTCAGTTTTGATATTTGCCTTCTTGAAATTTGTCATTTTTGACATTTTTCATGGTGACACTTTTCATTTTTGACATTTAGCATTGTGACACTTGTCATTTGACATCTTTGACATTTGCCATTTTGAAATTTGTCATTTTTGACATTTAGCATTGTGACATTTGTCATTTGACATCTTTGATATTTGCCATCTTGAAATTTGTCATTTTTGATATTTTTCATGGTGACACTTTTCATTTTTGACATTTAGCATTGTGACATTTGTCATTTGACATCTTTGACATTTTCCATCTTGAAATTTGTTATTTTTGACATTTTTCATGGTGACACTTTTCATTTTTGACATTTAGCATTGTTACATTTGACAGTTTTGACATTTGCCATCTTGAAATTTGTCATTTTTGACATTTTTCATGGTGACACTTTTTATTTTTGACATTTAGCATTGTGACATTTGTCATTTGACATCTTTGATATTTGCCATCTTGAAATTTGTCATTTTTCACATTTTTCATGGTGACACTTTTTATTTTTGACATTAAGCATTGTGACATTTGTCATTTGACATCTTTGACATTTGCCATCTTGAAATTTGTCATTTTTGACATTTAGCATTGTGACATTTGTCATTTGACATCTTTGACATTTGCCATCTTGAAATTTGTTATTTTTGACATTTTTCATGGTGCCACTTTTCATTTTTGATATTTAGCATTGTGACATTTGTCAGTTTTGACATTTGCCATCTTGAGATTTGTCATTTTTGACATTTTTCATGGTGACACTTTTCATTTTTGACATTTAGCATTGTGACATTTGTCATTTGACATCTTTGACATTTGCCATCTTGAAATTTGTTATTTTTGACATTTTTCATGATGACACTTTTCATTTTTGACATTTAGCATTGTGACATTTGTCAGTTTTGACATTTGCCATCTTGAAATTTGTCATTTTTGACATTTTTTATGGTGACACTTTTCATTTTTGACATTTAGCATTGTGACATTTGTCATTTGACATCTTTGACATTTGCCATCTTGAAATTTGTCATTTTTGACACTTTTCATTTTTGACATTTAGCATTGTGACATTTGTCATTTGACATCTTTGACATTTGCCATCTTGAAATTTGTCATTTTTGACATTTTTCATGGTGACACTTTTCATTTTTGACTTTTAGCATTGTGACATTTGTCATTTGACATCTTGGACATTTGCAATCTTGAAATTTGTCATTTTTGACATTTTTCATGGTGACACTTTTCATTTTTGACATTTAGCATTGTGACATTTGTCATTTGACATCTTTGACATTTGCCATCTTGAAATTTGTTATTTTTGACATTTTTCATGGTGACACTTATCATTTTAGACATTTAGCATTGTGACATTTGTCATTTGACATCTTTGACATTTGCCATCTTGAAATTTGTCATTTTTGACATTTTTCATGGTGACACTCTTCATTTTTGACATTTAGCATTGTGACATTTGTCATTTGACATCTTGGACATTTGCCATCTTGAAATTTGTTATTTTTGACATTTTTCATGGTGACACTTTTCATTTTTGACATTTAGCATTGTGACATTTGTCATTTGACATCTTTGACATTTGCCATCTTGAAATTTGTTATTTTTGACATTTTTCATGGTGACACTTATCATTTTTGACATTTAGCATTGTGACATTTGTCATTTGACATCTTTGACATTTGCCATCTTGAAATTTGTCATTTTTGACATTTTTCATGGTGACACTTTTCATTTTTGACTTTTAGCATTGTGACATTTGTCATTTGACATCTTGGACATTTGCAATCTTGAAATTTGTCATTTTTGACATTTTTCATGGTGACACTTTTCATTTTTGACATTTAGCATTGTGACATTTGTCATTTGACATCTTTGACATTTGCCATCTTGAAATTTGTTATTTTTGACATTTTTCATGGTGACACTTATCATTTTTGACATTTAGCATTGTGACATTTGTCATTTGACATCTTTGACATTTGCCATCTTGAAATTTGTCATTTTTGACACTTTTCATTTTTGACATTTAGCATTGTGACATTTGTCATTTGACATCTTTGACATTTGCCATCTTGAAATTTGTCATTTTTGACATTTTTCATGGTGACACTTTTCATTTTTGACTTTTAGCATTGTGACATTTGTCATTTGACATCTTGGACATTTGCAATCTTGAAATTTGTCATTTTTGACATTTTTCATGGTGACTTTTTTCATTTTCGACATTTAGCATTGTGACATTTGTCATTTGACATCTTTGACATTTGCCATCTTGAAATTTGTTATTTTTGACATTTTTCATGGTGACACTTATCATTTTAGACATTTAGCATTGTGACATTTGTCATTTGACATCTTTGACATTTGCCATCTTGAAATTTGTCATTTTTGACATTTTTCATGGTGACACTCTTCATTTTTGACATTTAGCATTGTGACATTTGTCATTTGACATCTTGGACATTTGCCATCTTGAAATTTGTTATTTTTGACATTTTTTATGGTGACACTTATCATTTTTGACATTTAGCATTATGAAATTTGTCAGTTTTGACATTTGCCATCTTGAAATTTGTCATTTTTGACATTTTTCATGGTGACACTTTTCATTTTTGACATTTAGCATTGTGACATTTGTCATTTGACATCTTTGACATTTGCCATCTTGAAATTTGTCATTTTTGACATTTTTCATGGTGACACTTTTCATTTTTGACATTTAGCATTGTGACATTTGTCATTTGACATCTTTGACATTTGCCATCTTGAAATTTGTCATTTTTGACATTTTTCATGGTGACACTTTTCATTTTTGACATTTAGCATTGTGACATTTGTCATTTGACATCTTTGACATTTGCCATCTTGAAATTTGTCATTTTTGACATTTTTCATGGTGACACTTTTCATTTTTGACATTTAGCATTGTGACATTTGTCATTTGACATCTTTGACATTTGCCATCTTGAAATTTGTCATTTTTGACATTTTTCATGGTGACACTTTTCATTTTTGACATTTATCATTGAGACATTTGTCATTTGACATCTTTGACATTTGCCATCTTGAAATTTGTCATTTTTGACATTTTTCATGGTGAAACTTATCATTTTTGACATTTAGCATTGTGACATTTGTCAGTTTTGACATTTACCATCTTGAAATTTGTCATTTTTGACATTTTTCATGGTGACACTTTTCATTTTTGACATTTAGCATTGTGACATTTGTCATTTGACATCTTTGACATTTGCCATTTTGAAATTTGTCATTTTTGACATTTAGCATTGTGACATTTGTCAGTTTTGACATTTGCCATCTTGAAATTTGTCATTTTTGACATTTAGCATTGTGACACTTTTCATTTTTAACATTTAGCATTGTGACATTTGTCATTTGACATCTTAGACATTTGCCATCTTGAAATTTGTCATTTTTGACACTTTTCATTTTTGACATTTTGCATTGTGACATTTGTCATTTGACATCTTTGACATTTGCCATCTTGAAATTTGTCATTTTTGACATTTTTCATGGTGACACTTTTCATTTTTGACATTTAGCATTGTGACATTTGTCATTTGACATCTTTGACATTTGCCATTTTGAAATTTGTCATTTTTGACATTTAGCATTGTGACATTTGTCAGTTTTGACATTTGCCATCTTGAAATTTGTCATTTTTGACATTTAGCATTGTGACACTTTTCATTTTTAACATTTAGCATTGTGACATTTGTCATTTGACATCTTTGACATTTGCCATCTTGAAATTTGTCATTTTTGACATTTTTCATGGTGACACTTTTCATTTCTGACATTTAGCATTGTTACATTTGTCATTTGACATCTTTGACATTTGCCATCTTGAAATTTGTCATTTTTGACATTTAGCATTGTGACATTTGTCATTTGACATCTTTGACATTTGCCATCTTGAAATTTGTTATTTTTGACATTTTTCAAGGTGACACTTTTCATTTTTGACATTTAGCATTGTGACATTTGTCATTTGCCATCTTTAACATTTGCTATATTGAAATTTGTCATTTTTGACATTTTTCATGGTGACACTTTTCATTTTTGACATTTAGCATTGTTACATTTGACAGTTTTGACATTTGCCATCTTGAAATTTGTCATTTTTGACATTTTTCATGGTGACACTTTTCATTTTTGACATTTAGCATTGTGACATTTGTCATTTGACATCTTTGACATTTGCCATCTTGAAATTTGTCATTTTTGACATTTTTCATGGTGACACTTTTCATTTTTGACATTTAGCATTGAGACATTTGTCATTTGACATCTTTGACATTTGCCATCTTGAAATTTGTCATTTTTGTCATTTTTCATGGTGACACTTTTCATTTTTGACATTTAGCATTGTTACATTTGACAGTTTTGACATTTGCCATCTGGAAATTTGTCATTTTTGACATTTTTCATGGTGACACTTTTCATTTTTGACATTTAGCATTGTGACATTTGTCATTTGACATCTTTGACATTTGCCATCTTGAAATTTGTCATTTTTGACATTTTTCATGGTGACACTTTTCATTTTTGACATTTAGCATTGTGACATTTGTCATTTGACATCTTTGACATTTGCCATCTTAAAATTTGTCATTTTTGACATTTTTCATGGTGACACTTTTCATTTTTGACATTTAGCATTGTGACATTTGTCATTTGACATCTTTGACATTTGCCATCTTGAAATTTGTCATTTTTGACATTTTTCATGGTGACACTTTTCATTTTTGACATTTAGCATTGTGACATTTGTCATTTGACATCTTTGACATTTGCCATCTTGAAATTTGTCATTTTTGACATTTTTCATGGTGACACTTTTCATTTTTGACATTTGGCATTGAGACATTTGTCATTTGACATCTTTGACATTTGCCATCTTAAAATTTGTCATTTTTGACATTTTTCATGGTGACACTTATTATTTTTGACATTTAGCATTGTGACATTTGTCGTTTGACATCTTTCACATTTGCCATCTTGAAATTTGTTATTTTTGACCTTTTTCATGGTGACACTTATCATTTTTGACATTTAGCATTGTGACATTTGTCATTTGACATCTCTGACATTTGCCATATTGAAATTTGTCATTTTTGACATTTAGCATTGTGACATTTGTCATTTAACATCTTTGACATTTGCTATCTTGAAATTTGTTATTTTTGACATTTTTCATGGTGACACTTTTCATTTTTGACATTTAGCATTGTGACATTTGTCAGTTTAGACATTTGCCATCTTGAAATTTGTCATTTTTGACATTTAGTATGGTGACACTTTTCATTTTTGACATTTAGCATTGTGACATTTGTCATTTGACATCTTTGACATTTGCCATCTTGAAATTTGTCATTTTTGACATTTTTCATGGTGACACTTTTCATTTTTGACATTTAGCATTGTGACATTTGTCATTTGACATCTTTGACATTTGCCATCTTGAAAGTTGTCATTTTTGTCATTTTTCATGGTGACACTTTTCATTTTTGACATTTAGCATTGTGACATTTGTCATTTGACATCTTTGACATTTGCCATCTTGAAATTTGTCATTTTTGACATTTTTCATGGTGACACTTTTCATTTTTGACATTAAGCATTGTGACATTTGTCGTTTGACATCTTTGACATTTGCCATCTTGAAATTTGTTATTTTTGACCTTTTTCATGGTGACACTTATCATTTTTGACATTTAGCATTGTGACATTTGTCATTTGACATCTTTGACATTTGCCATATTGAAATTTGTCATTTTTGACATTTTTCATCGTGACACTTTTCATTTTTGACAATTAGCATTGTGACATTTGTCATTTGACATCTTGGACATTTGACATCTTGAAATTTGTTATTTTTGACATTTTTCATGATGACACTTATCATTTTTGACATTTAGCATTGTGACATTTGTCAGTTTTGACATTTGCCATCTTGAAATTTGTCATTTTTGACATTTTTCATGGTGACACTTTTCATTTTTAACATTTAGCATTGTGACATTTGTCATTTGACATCTTTGACATTTGCCATCTTGAAATTTGTCATTTTTGACATTTTTCATAGTGACACTTTTCATTTTTGACATTTAGCATTGTGACATTTGTCATTTGAAATCTTTGACATTTGCCATCTTGAAATTTGTCATTTTTGACATTTTTCATGGTGACACTTTTCATTTTTGACATTTAGCATTGTGACATTTGTCATTTGACATCTTTGACATCTGCCATCTTGAAATTTGTCATTTTTGACATTTTTCATGGTGACACTTTTCATTTTTGACATTTAGCATTGTGACATTTGTCAGTTTTGACATTTGCCATCTTGAAATTTGTCATTTTTGACATTTAGCATTGTGACATTTGTCATTTGACATCTTTGACATTTGTCATCTTGAAATTTGTCATTTTTGACATTTTTCATGGTGACACTTTTCATTTTTGACATTTAGCATTGTGACATTTGTCATTTGACATCTTTGACATTTGCCATCTTGACATTTGTTATTTTTGACATTTTTCATGGTGACACTTATCATTTTTGACATTTAGCATTGTGACATTTGTCATTTGACATCTTTGACATTTGCCATCTTGAAATTTGTCATTTTTGACATTTTTCATGGTGACACTTTTCATTTTTGACATTTAGCATTGTGACATTTGTCATTTGACATCTTGGACATTTGCCATCTTGAAACTTGTTATTTTTGACATTTTTCATGGTGATACTTATATTTTTTGACATTTAGCATTGTGACATTTGTCAGTTTTGACATTTGCCATCTTGAAATTTGTCATTTTTGACATTTTTCATGGTGACACTTTTCATTTTTGACATTTAGCATTGTGACATTTGTCATTTGACATCTTTGACATTTGCCATCTTGAAATTTGTCATTTTTGACATTTTTCATGGTGACACTTTTCATTTTTGACATTTAGCATTGTGACATTTGTCATTTGACATCTTTGACATTTGCCATCTTGAAATTTGTCATTTTTGACATTTTTTATGGTGACACTTTTCATTTTTGACATTTAGCATTGTGACATTTGTCATTTGACATCTTTGACATTTGCCATCTTGAAATTTGTCATTTTTGACATTTTTTATGGTGACACTTTTCATTTTTGACATTTAGCATTGTGACATTTGTCATTTGACATCTTTGACATTTGCCATCTTGAAATTTGTCATTTTTGACATTTTTTATGGTGACACTTTTCATTTTTGACATTTAGCATTGTGACATTTGTCATTTGACATCTTTGACATTTGCCATCTTGAAATTTGTCATTTTTGACATTTTTCATGGTGACACTTTTCATTTTTGACATTTAGCATTGTGACATTTGTCATTTGACATCTTTGACATTTGCCATCTTGAAATTTGTCATTTTTGACATTTTTCATGGTGACACTTTTCATTTTTGACATTTGGCATTGAGACATTTGTCATTTGACATCTTTGACATTTGCCATCTTAAAATTTGTCATTTTTGACATTTTTCATGGTGACACTTATTATTTTTGACATTTAGCATTGTGACATTTGTCAGTTTTGACATTTGCCATCTTGAAATTTGTCATTTTTGACATTTAGCATTGTGACATTTGTTATTTGACATCTTTCACATTTGCCATCTTGAAATTTGTCATTTTTGACATTTTTCATGGTGACACTTTTCATTTTTGACATTTAGCATTGTGACATTTGTCATTTGACATCTTTGACATTTGCCATCTTGAAATTTGTCATTTTTGACATTTTTCATGGTGACACTTTTCATTTTTGACATTTAGCATTGTGACATTTGTCATTTGACATCTTTGACATTTGCCATCTTAAAATTTGTCATTTTTGACATTTTTCATGGTGACACTTTTCATTTTTGACATTTAGCATTGTGACATTTGTCATTTGACATCTTTGACATTTGCCATCTTGAAATTTGTCATTTTTGACATTTTTCATGGTGACACTTTTCATTTTTGACATTTAGCATTGTGACATTTGTCATTTGACATCTTTGACATTTGCCATCTTGAAATTTGTCATTTTTGACATTTTTCATGGTGACACTTATCATTTTTGACATTTAGCATTGTGACATTTGTCAGTTTTGACATTTGCCATCTTGAAATTTGTCATTTTTGACATTTTTCATGGTGACACTTTTCATTTTTGACATTTAGCATTGTGACATTTGTCATTTGACATCTTTGACATTTGCCATCTTGAAATTTGTCATTTTTGACATTTTTCATGGTGACACTTTTCATTTTTGACATTTAGCATTGTGACATTTGTCATTTGACATCTTTGACATTTGCCATCTTGAAATTTGTCATTTTTGACATTTAGCATTGTGACATTTGTCAGTTTTGACATTTGCCATCTTGACATTTGCCATCTTGAAATTTGTCATTTTTGACATTTAGCATTGTGACACTTTTCATTTTTGACATTTAGCATTGTGACATTTGTCATTTGACATCTTAGACATTTGCCATCTTGAAATTTGTCATTTTTGACACTTTTCATTCTTGACATTTAGCATTGTGACATTTGTCATTTGACATCTTTGACATTTGCCATCTTGAAATTTGTCATTTTTGACATTTTTTATGGTGACACTTTTCATTTTTGACATTTAGCATTGTGACATTTGTCATTTGACATCTTTGACATTTGCCATCTTGAAATTTGTCATTTTTGATATTTTTCATGGTGACACTTTTCATTTCTGACATTTAGCATTGTTACATTTGTCATTTGACATCTTTGACATTTGCCATCTTGAAATTTGTCATTTTTGACATTTAGCATTGTGATATTTGTCATTTGACATCTTTGACATTTGCCATCTTGAAATTTGTCATTTTTGACATTTTTCAGGGTGACACTTTTCATTTTTGACATTTAGCATTGTGACATTTGTCATTTGACATCTTTGACATTTGCCATCTTGAAATTTGTTATTTTTGACATTTTTCATGGTGACACTTTTCATTTTTGACATTTAGCATTGTGACATTTGTCATTTGCCATCGTTGACATTTGCCATCTTGAAATTTGTCATTTTTGACATTTTTCGTGGTGACACTTTTCATTTTTGACATTTAGCATTGTGACATTTGTCATTTGACATCTTTGACATTTGCCACCTTGAAATTTGTCATTTTTGACATTTTTCATGGTGACACTTTTCATTTTTGACATTTAGCATTGTGACATTTGTCAGTTTTGACATTTGCCATCTTGAAATTTGTCATTTTTGACATTTTTCATGGTGACACTTTTCATTTTTGACATTTAGCATTGTGACATTTGTCATTTGACATCTTTGACATTTGCCATCTTGAAATTTGTCATTTTTGATATTTTTCATGGTGACACTTTTCATTTTTGACATTTAGCATTGTGACATTTGTCATTTGACATTTTTGACATTTGCCATCTTGAAATTTGTTATTTTTGACATTTTTCATGGTGACACTTTTCATTTTTGACATTTAGCATTGTGACATTTGTCATTTGACATCTTTGACATTTGCCATCTTGAAATTTGTTATTTTTGACATTTTTTATGGTGACACTTTTCATTTTTGACATTTAGCATTGTGACATTTGTCATTTGACATCTTTGACATTTGCCATTTTGAAATTTGTCATTTTTGACATTTTTCATGGTGACACTTTTCATTTTTGACATTTAGCATTGTGTCATTTGTCAGTTTTGACATTTGCCATTTTGAAATTTGTCATTTTTGACATTTTTCATGGTGACACTTTTCATTTTTGACATTTAGCATTGTGACATTTGTCATTTGACATCTTTGACATTTGCCATCTTGAAATTTGTCATTTTTGACATTTAGCATTGTGACATTTGTCATTTGACATCTTTGACATTTGCCATCTTGAAATTTGTTATTTTTGACATCTTTTATGGTGACATTTTTTATTTTTGACATTTAACATTGTGACATTTGTCTGTTTTGACATTTGCCATCTTGAAATTTGTCATTTTTGACATTTTTCATGGTGACACTTTTCATTTTTAACATTTAGCATTGTGACATTTGTCATTTGACATCTTTGACATTTCCCATCTTGAAATTTGTCATTTTTGACATTTTTCATGGTGACACTTTTCATTTTTGACATTTAGCATTGTGACATTTGTCATTTGACATCTTTAACATTTGCCATCTTGAAATTTGTCATTTTTGACATTTAGCATTGTGACATTTGTCATTTGACATCTTTGACATTTGCCATCTTGAAATTTGTTATTTTTGACATTTTTCATGGTGACACTTTTCATTTTTGACATTTAGCATTGTGACATTTGTCAGTTTTGACATTTGCCATCTTGAAATTTGTCATTTTTGACATTTAGCATTGTGACATTTGTCATTTGACATCTTTGACATTTGTCATCTTGAAATTTGTCATTTTTGACATTTTTCATGGTGACACTTTTCATTTTTGACATTTAGCATTGTGACATTTGTCATTTGACATCTTTGACATTTGCCATCTTGAAATTTGTTATTTTTGACATTTTTCATGGTGACACTTATCATTTTTGACATTTAGCATTGTGACATTTGTCATTTGACATCTTTGACATTTGCCATCTTGAAATTTGTCATTTTTGACATTTTTCATGGTGACACTTTTCATTTTTGACATTTAGCATTGTGACATTTGTCATTTGACATCTTGGACATTTGCCATCTTGAAACTTGTTATTTTTGACATTTTTCATGGTGAGACTTATTATTTTTGACATTTAGCATTGTGACATTTGTCAGTGTTGACATTTGCCATCTTGAAATTTGACATTTTTGACATTTTTCATGGTGACACTTTTCATTTTTGACATTTAGCATTGTGACATTTGTCATTTGACATCTTTGACATTTGCCATCTTGAAATTTGTCATTTTTGACATTTTTCATGGTGACACTTTTCATTTTTGACATTTAGCATTGTGACATTTGTCATTTGACATCTTTGACATTTGCCATCTTGAAATTTGTCATTTTTGACATTTTTCATGGTGACACTTTTCATTTTTGACATTTGGCATTGAGACATTTGTCATTTGACATCTTTGACATTTGCCATCTTGAAATTTGTCATTTTTGACATTTTTCATGGTGACACTTTTCATTTTTGACATTTAGCATTGTGACATTTGTCATTTGACATCTTTGACATTCGCCATCTTGAAATTTGTCATTTTTGACATTTTTCATGGTGACACTTTTCATTTTTGACATTTGGCATTGAGACATTTGTCATTTGACATCTTTGACATTTGCCATCTTGAAATTTGTCATTTTTGACATTTTTCATGGTGACACTTATTATTTTTGACATTTAGCATTGTGACATTTGTCGTTTGACATCTTTGACATTTGCCATCTTGAAATTTGTTATTTTTGACCTTTTTCATGGTGACACTTATCATTTTTGACATTTAGCATTGTGACATTTGTCATTTGACATCTTTGACATTTGCCATATTGAAATTTGTCATTTTTGACATTTAGCATTGTGACATTTGTCATTTAACATCTTTGACATTTGCTATCTTGAAATTTGTTATTTTTGACATTTTTCATGGTGACACTTTTCATTTTTGACATTTAGCATTGTGACATTTGTCAGTTTTGACATTTGCCATCTTGAAATTTGTCATTTTTGACATTTAGCATTGTGACACTTTTCATTTTTGACATTTAGCATTGTGACATTTGTCATTTGACATCTTTGACATTTGCCATCTTAAAATTTGTCATTTTTGACATTTTTCATGGTGACACTTTTCATTTTTGACATTTAGCATTGTGACATTTGTCATTTGACATCTTTGACATTTGCCATCTTGAAAGTTGTCATTTTTGTCATTTTTCATGGTGACACTTTTCATTTTTGACATTTAGCATTGTGACATTTGTCATTTGACATCTTTGACATTTGCCATCTTGAAATTTGTCATTTTTGACATTTTTCATGGTGACACTTTTCATTTTTGACATGTAGCATTGTGACATTTGTCGTTTGACATCTTTGACATTTGCCATCTTGAAATTTGTTATTTTTGACCTTTTTCATGGTGACACTTATCATTTTTGACATTTAGCATTGTGACATTTGTCATTTGACATCTTTGACATTTGCCATATTGAAATTAGTCATTTTTGACATTTTTCATCGTGACACTTTTTATTTTTGACATTTAGCATTGTGACATTTGTCATTTGACATCTTGGACATTTGACATCTTGAAATTTGTTATTTTTGACATTTTTCATGATGACACTTATCATTTTTGACATTTGTCAGTTTTGACATTTGCCATCTTGAAATTTGTCATTTTTGACATTTTTCATGGTGACACTTTTCATTTTTAACATTTAGCATTGTGACATTTGTCATTTGACATCTTTGACATTTGCCATCTTGAAATTTGTCATTTTTGACATTTTTCATAGTGACACTTTTCATTTTTGACATTTAGTATTGTGACATTTGTCATTTGACATCTTTGACATTTGCCATCTTGAAATTTGTCATTTTTGACATTTTTCATGGTGACACTTTTCATTTTTGACATTTAGCATTGTGACATTTGTCATTTGACATTTGCCATCTTGAAATTTGTCATTTTTGACATTTTTCATGGTGACACTTTTCATTTTTGACATTTAGCATTGTGACATTTGTCATTTGACATTTGCCATCTTGAAATTTGTCATTTTTGACATTTTTCATGGTGACACTTTTCATTTTTGACATTTAGCATTGTGACATTTGTCATTTGACATCTTTGACATTTGCCATCTTGAAATTTGTCATTTTTGACATTTAGCATTGTGACATTTGTCAGTTTTGACATTTGCCATCTTAAAATTTGTCATTTTTGACATTTAGCATTGTGACACTTTTCATTTTTGACATTTAGCATTGTGACATTTGTCATTTGACATCTTAGACATTTGCCATCTTGAAATTTGTCATTTTTGACACTTTTCATTTTTGACATTTAGCATTGTGACATTTGTCATTTGACATCTTTGACATTTGCCATCTTGAAATTTGTCATTTTTGACATTTTTCATGGTGACACTTTTCATTTTTGACATTTAGCATTGTGACATTTGTCATTTGACATCTTTGACATTTGCCATCTTGAAATTTGTCATTTTTGACATTTTTTATGGTGACACTTTTCATTTTTGACATTTAGCATTGTGACATTTGCCATTTGGCATCTTTGACATTTGCCATCTTGAAATTTGTTATTTTTGACATTTTTCATGGTGACACTTTTCATTTTTGACATTTAGCATTGTGACATTTGTCATTTGACATCTTTGACATTTGCCATCTTGAAATTTGTCATTTTTGACATTTAGCATTGTGACATTTGTCAGTTTTGACATTTGCCATCTTGAAATTTGTCATTTTTGACATTTAGCATTGTGACACTTTTCATTTTTGACATTTAGCATTGTGACATTTGTCATTTGACATCTTAGACATTTGCCATCTTGAAATTTGTCATTTTTGACACTTTTCATTCTTGACATTTAGCATTGTGACATTTGTCATTTGACATCTTTGACATTTGCCATCTTGAAATTTGTCATTTTTGACATTTTTTATGGTGACACTTTTCATTTTTGACATTTAGCATTGTGACATTTGTCATTTGACATCTTTGACATTTGCCATCTTGAAATTTGTCATTTTTGATATTTTTCATGGTGACACTTTTCATTTCTGACATTTAGCATTGTTACATTTGTCATTTGACATCTTTGACATTTGCCATCTTGAAATTTGTCATTTTTGACATTTAGCATTGTGATATTTGTCATTTGACATCTTTGACATTTGCCATCTTGAAATTTGTCATTTTTGACATTTTTCAGGGTGACACTTTTCATTTTTGACATTTAGCATTGTGACATTTGTCATTTGACATCTTTGACATTTGCCATCTTGAAATTTGTTATTTTTGACATTTTTCATGGTGACACTTTTCATTTTTGACATTTAGCATTGTGACATTTGTCATTTGCCATCGTTGACATTTGCCATCTTGAAATTTGTCATTTTTGACATTTTTCGTGGTGACACTTTTCATTTTTGACATTTAGCATTGTGACATTTGTCATTTGACATCTTTGACATTTGCCACCTTGAAATTTGTCATTTTTGACATTTTTCATGGTGACACTTTTCATTTTTGACATTTAGCATTGTGACATTTGTCAGTTTTGACATTTGCCATCTTGAAATTTGTCATTTTTGACATTTTTCATGGTGACACTTTTCATTTTTGACATTTAGCATTGTGACATTTGTCATTTGACATCTTTGACATTTGCCATCTTGAAATTTGTCATTTTTGATATTTTTCATGGTGACACTTTTCATTTTTGACATTTAGCATTGTGACATTTGTCATTTGACATTTGCCATCTTGAAATTTGTTATTTTTGACATTTTTCATGGTGACACTTTTCATTTTTGACATTTAGCATTGTGACATTTGTCATTTGACATCTTTGACATTTGCCATCTTGAAATTTGTTATTTTTGACATTTTTTATGGTGACACTTTTCATTTTTGACATTTAGCATTGTGACATTTGTCATTTGACATCTTTGACATTTGCCATTTTGAAATTTGTCATTTTTGACATTTTTCATGGTGACACTTTTCATTTTTGACATTTAGCATTGTGTCATTTGTCAGTTTTGACATTTGCCATTTTGAAATTTGTCATTTTTGACATTTTTCATGGTGACACTTTTCATTTTTGACATTTAGCATTGTGACATTTGTCATTTGACATCTTTGACATTTGCCATCTTGAAATTTGTCATTTTTGACATTTAGCATTGTGACATTTGTCATTTGACATCTTTGACATTTGCCATCTTGAAATTTGTTATTTTTGACATCTTTTATGGTGACATTTTTTATTTTTGACATTTAACATTGTGACATTTGTCTGTTTTGACATTTGCCATCTTGAAATTTGTCATTTTTGACATTTTTCATGGTGACACTTTTCATTTTTGACATTTAGCATTGTGACATTTGTCAGTTTTGACATTTGCCATTTTGAAATTTGTCATTTTTGACATTTTTCATGGTGACACTTTTCATTTTTAACATTTAGCATTGTGACATTTGTCATTTGACATCTTTGACATTTGCCATCTTGAAATTTGTCATTTTTGACATTTTTCATTTTTGACATTTAGCATTGTGACATTTGTCATTTGACATCTTTAACATTTGCCATCTTGAAATTTGTCATTTTTGACATTTAGCATTGTGACATTTGTCATTTGACATCTTTGACATTTGCCATCTTGAAATTTGTTATTTTTGACATTTTTCATGGTGACACTTTTCAGTTTTGACATTTAGCATTGTGACATTTGTCAGTTTTGACATTTGCCATCTTGAAATTTGTCATTTTTGACATTTAGCATTGTGACATTTGTCATTTGACATCTTTGACATTTGTCATCTTGAAATTTGTCATTTTTGACATTTTTCATGGTGACACTTTTCATTTTTGACATTTAGCATTGTGACATTTGTCATTTGACATCTTTGACATTTGCCATCTTGAAATTTGTTATTTTTGACATTTTTCATGGTGACACTTATCATTTTTGACATTTAGCATTGTGACATTTGTCATTTGACATCTTTGACATTTGCCATCTTGAAATTTGTCATTTTTGACATTTTTCATGGTGACACTTTTCATTTTTGACATTTAGCATTGTGACATTTGTCATTTGACATCTTGGACATTTGCCATCTTGAAACTTGTTATTTTTGACATTTTTCATGGTGAGACTTATTATTTTTGACATTTAGCATTGTGACATTTGTCAGTGTTGACATTTGCCATCTTGAAATTTGACATTTTTGACATTTTTCATGGTGACACTTTTCATTTTTGACATTTAGCATTGTGACATTTGTCATTTGACATCTTTGACATTTGCCATCTTGAAATTTGTCATTTTTGACATTTTTCATGGTGACACTTTTCATTTTTGACATTTAGCATTGTGACATTTGTCATTTGACATCTTTGACATTTGCCATCTTGAAATTTGTCATTTTTGACATTTTTCATGGTGACACTTTTCATTTTTGACATTTGGCATTGAGACATTTGTCATTTGACATCTTTGACATTTGCCATCTTGAAATTTGTCATTTTTGACATTTTTCATGGTGACACTTTTCATTTTTGACATTTAGCATTGTGACATTTGTCATTTGACATCTTTGACATTTGCCATCTTGAAATTTGTCATTTTTGACATTTTTCATGGTGACACTTTTCATTTTTGACATTTGGCATTGAGACATTTGTCATTTGACATCTTTGACATTTGCCATCTTGAAATTTGTCATTTTTGACATTTTTCATGGTGACACTTATTATTTTTGACATTTAGCATTGTGACATTTGTCGTTTGACATCTTTGACATTTGCCATCTTGAAATTTGTTATTTTTGACCTTTTTCATGGTGACACTTATCATTTTTGACATTTAGCATTGTGACATTTGTCATTTGACATCTTTGACATTTGCCATATTGAAATTTGTCATTTTTGACATTTAGCATTGTGACATTTGTCATTTAACATCTTTGACATTTGCTATCTTGAAATTTGTTATTTTTGACATTTTTCATGGTGACGCTTTTCATTTTTGACATTTAGCATTGTGACATTTGTCAGTTTTGACATTTGCCATCTTGAAATTTGTCATTTTTGACATTTAGCATTGTGACACTTTTCATTTTTGACATTTAGCATTGTGACATTTGTCATTAGACATCTTTGACATTTGCCATCTTAAAATTTGTCATTTTTGACATTTTTTATGGTGACACTTTTCATTTTTGACATTTAGCATTGTGACATTTGTCATTTGACATCTTTGACATTTGCCATCTTGAAAGTTGTCATTTTTGTCATTTTTCATGGTGACACTTTTCATTTTTGACATTTAGCATTGTGACATTTGTCATTTGACATCTTTGACATTTGCCATCTTGAAATTTGTCATTTTTGACATTTTTCATGGTGACACTTTTCATTTTTGACATTTAGCATTGTGACATTTGTCGTTTGACATCTTTGACATTTGCCATCTTGAAATTTGTTATTTTTGACCTTTTTCATGGTGACACTTATCATTTTTGACATTTAGCATTGTGACATTTGTCATTTGACATCTTTGACATTTGCCATATTGAAATTAGTCATTTTTGACATTTTTCATCGTGACACTTTTCATTTTTGACATTTAGCATTGTGACATTTGTCATTTGACATCTTGGACATTTGACATCTTGAAATTTGTTATTTTTGACATTTTTCATGATGACACTTATCATTTTTGACATTTGTCAGTTTTGACATTTGCCATCTTGAAATTTGTCATTTTTGACATTTTTCATGGTGACACTTCTCATTTTTAACATTTAGCATTGTGACATTTGTCATTTGACATCTTTGACATTTGCCATCTTGAAATTTGTCATTTTTGACATTTTTCATAGTGACACTTTTCATTTTTGACATTTAGCATTGTGACATTTGTCATTTGACATCTTTGACATTTGCCACCTTGAAATTTGTCATTTTTGACATTTTTCATGGTGACACTTTTCATTTTTGACATTTAGCATTGTGACATTTGTCATTTGACATCTTTGACATTTGCCATCTTGAAATTTGTCATTTTTGACATTTTTCATGGTGACACTTTTCATTTTTGACATTTAGCATTGTGACATTTGTCATTTGACATCTTTGACATTTGCCATCTTGAAATTTGTCATTTTTGACATTTTTCATGGTGACACTTTTCATTTTTGACATTTAGCATTGTGACATTTGTCATTTGACATCTTTGACATTTGCCATCTTGAAATTTGTCATTTTTGACATTTAGCATTGTGACATTTGTCAGTTTTGACATTTGCCATCTTAAAATTTGTCATTTTTGACATTTAGCATTGTGACACTTTTCATTTTTGACATTTAGCATTGTGACATTTGTCATTTGACATCTTAGACATTTGCCATCTTGAAATTTGTCATTTTTGACACTTTTCATTTTTGACATTTAGCATTGTGACATTTGTCATTTGACATCTTTGACATTTGCCATCTTGAAATTTGTCATTTTTGACATTTTTCATGGTGACACTTTTCATTTTTGACATTTAGCATTGTGACATTTGTCATTTGACATCTTTGACATTTGCCATCTTGAAATTTGTCATTTTTGACATTTTTTATGGTGACACTTTTCATTTTTGACATTTAGCATTGTGACATTTGCCATTTGGCATCTTTGACATTTGCCATCTTGAAATTTGTTATTTTTGACATTTTTCATGGTGACACTTTTCATTTTTGACATTTAGCATTGTGACATTTGTCAGTTTTGACATTTGCCATCTTGAAATTTGTCATTTTTGACATTAAGCATTGTGACACTTTTCATTTTTGACATTTAGCATTGTGACATTTGTCATTTGACATCTTTGACATTTGCCATCTTGAAATTTGTCATTTTTGACATTTTTCATGGTGACACTTTTCATTTTTGACATTTAGCATTGTTACATTTGTCATTTGATATCTTTGATATTTGCCATCTTGAAATTTGTCATTTTTGACATTTAGCATTGTGATATTTGTCATTTGACATCTTTGACATTTGCCATCTTGAAATTTGTCATTTTTGACATTTTTCATGGTGACACTTTTCATTTTTGACATTTAGCATTGTGACATTTGTCATTTGACATCTTTGACATTTGCCATCTTGAAATTTGTTATTTTTGACCTTTTTCATGGTGACACTTTTTATTTTTGACATTTAGCATTGTGACATTTGTCATTTGCCATCTTTGACATTTGCCATCTTGAAATTTGTCATTTTTGACATTTTTCATGGTGACACTTTTCATTTTTGACATTTAGCATTGTGACATTTGTCAGTTTTGACATTTGCCATCTTGAAATTTGTCATTTTTGACATTTTTCATGGTGACACTTTTCATTTTTGACATTTTGCATTGTGACATTTGTCATTTGACATCTTAGACATTTGCCATCTTGAAATTTGTCATTTTTGACACTTTTTATTTTTGACATTTAGCATTGTGACATTTGTCATTTGACATCTTTGACATTTGCAATCTTGAAATTTGTCATTTTTGACATTTTTCATGGTGACACTTTTCATTTTTGACATTTAGCATTGTGACATTTGTCATTTGACATCTTGGACATTTGCCATCTTGAAATTTGTCATTTTTGACATTTTTTATGGTGACACTTATCGTTTTTGACATTTAGCATTGTGACATTTGTCAGTTTTGACATTTTCCATCTTGAAATTTGTCATTTTTGACATTTTTCATGGTGACACTTTTCATTTTTGACATTTAGCATTGTGACATTTGTCATTTGACATCTTTGACATTTGCCATCTTGAAATTTGTCATTTTTGACATTTTTCATGGTGACACTTTTCATTTTTGACATTTAGCATTATGACATTTGTCATTTGACATCTTTGACATTTGCCATCTTGAAATTTGTCATTTTTGACATTTAGCATTGTGACATTTGTCATTTGACATCTTTGACATTTGCCATCTTGAAATTTGTTATTTTTGACATTTTTCATGGTGACACTTTTCATTTTTGACATTTAGCATTGTGACATTTGTCAGTTTTGACATTTGCCATCTTGAAATTTGTCATTTTTGACATTTTTCATGGTGACACTTTTCATTTTTGACATTTAGCATTGTGACATTTGTCATTTGACATCTTTGACATTTGCCATCTTGAAATTTGTCATTTTTGACACTTTTCATTTTTGACATTTAGCATTGTGACATTTGTCATTTGACATCTTTGACATTTGCCATCTTGAAATTTGTCATTTTTGACATTTTTCATGGTGACACTTTTCATTTTTGACATTTAGCATTGTGACATTTGTCATTTGACATCTTGGACATTTGCCATCTTGAAATTTGTCATTTTTGACATTTTTCATGGTGACACTTTTCATTTTTGACATTTAGCATTGTGACATTTGTTATTTGACATCTTTGACATTTGCCATCTTGAAATTTGTCATTTTTGACATTTTTCATGGTGACACTTTTCATTTTCGACATTTAGCATTGTGACATTTGTCATTTGACATCTTTGACATTTGCCATCTTGAAATTTGTTATTTTTGACATTTTTCATGGTGACACTTTTCATTTTTGACATTTAGCATTGTGACATTTGTCATTTGACATCTTTGACATTTGCCATCTTGAAATTTGTCATTTTTGACATTTTTCATGGTGACACTTTTCATTTTTGACATTTAGCATTGTGACATTTGTCATTTGACATCTTTGACATTTGCCATCTTGAAATTTGTCATTTTTGACATTTAGCATTGTGACATTTGTCATTTGACATCTTTGATATTTGCCATTTTGAAATTTGTCATTTTTGACATATTTCATGGTGACACTTTTCATTTTTGACATTTAGCATTGTGACATTTGTCATTTGACATCTTTGACATTTGCCATCTTGAAATTTGTCATTTTTGACATTTTTCATGGTGACACTTTTCATTTTTGACATTTAGCATTGTGACATTTGTACTTTGACATCTTTGACATTTGCCATCTTGAAATTTGTCATTTTTGACATTTTTCATAGTGACACTTTTCATTTTTGACATTTGTCATTTGACATCTTTGACATTTGCCATCTTGAAATTTGTTATTTTTGACATTTTTTATGGTGACACTTTTCATTTTTGACATTTAGCATTGTGACATTTGTCGTTTGACATCTTTGACATTTGCCATCTTTAAATTTGTTATTTTTGACCTTTTTCATGGTGACACTTATCATTTTTGACATTTAGCATTGTGACATTTGTCATTTGACATCTTTGACATTTGCCATATCGAAATTTGTCATTTTTGACATTTTTCATCGTGACACTTTTCATTTTTGACATTTAGCATTGTGACATTTGTCATTTGACATCTTGGACATTTGACATCTTGAAATTTGTTATTTTTGACATTTTTCACAATGACACTTATCATTTTTGACATTTAGCATTGTGACATTTGTCAGTTTTGACATTTGCCATCTTGAAATTTGTCATTTTTGACATTTTTCATGGTGACACTTTTCATTTTTAACATTTAGCATTGTGACATTTGTCATTTGACATCTTTGACATTTGCCATCTTGAAATTTGTCATTTTTGACATTTTTCATAGTGACACTTTTCATTTTTGACATTTAGCATTGTGACATTTGTCATTTGACATCTTTGACATTTGCCATCTTGAAATTTGTCATTTTTGACATTTTTCATTATGACACTTTTCATTTTTGACATTTAGCATTGTGACATTTGTCATTTGACATCTTTGACATTTGCCATCTTGAAATTTGTCATTTTTGACATTTTTCATGGTGACACTTTTCATTTTTGACATTTAGCATTGTGACATTTGTCATTTGACATCTTTGACATTTGCCATCTTGAAATTTGTCATTTTTGACATTTTTCATGGTGACACTTTTCATTTTTGACATTTAGCATTGTGACATTTGTCATTTGACATCTTTGACATTTGCCATCTTGAAATTTGTCATTTTTGACATTTTTCATGGTGACACTTTTCATTTTTGACATTTAGCATTGTGACATTTGTCATTTGACATCTTTGACATTTGCCATCTTGAAATTTGTCATTTTTGACATTTTTCATGGTGACACTTTTCATTTTTGACATTTATCATTGAGACATTTGTCATTTGACATCTTTGACATTTGCCATCTTGAAATTTGTCATTTTTGACATTTTTCATGGTGAAACTTATCATTTTTGACATTTAGCATTGTGACATTTGTCAGTTTTGACATTTGCCATCTTGAAATTTGTCATTTTTGACATTTTTCATGGTGACACTTTTCATTTTTGACATTTAGCATTGTGACATTTGTCATTTGACATCTTTGACATTTGCCATTTTGAAATTTGTCATTTTTGACATTTAGCATTGTGACATTTGTCAGTTTTGACATTTGCCATCTTGAAATTTGTCATTTTTGACATTTAGCATTGTGACACTTTTCATTTTTAACATTTAGCATTGTGACATTTGTCATTTGACATCTTAGACATTTGCCATCTTGAAATTTGTCATTTTTGACACTTTTCATTTTTGACATTTTGCATTGTGACATTTGTCATTTGACATCTTTGACATTTGCCATCTTGAAATTTGTCATTTTTGACATTTTTCATGGTGACACTTTTCATTTTTGACATTTAGCATTGTGACATTTGTCATTTGACATCTTTGACATTTGCCATTTTGAAATTTGTCATTTTTGACATTTAGCATTGTGACATTTGTCAGTTTTGACATTTGCCCTCTTGAAATTTGTCATTTTTGACATTTAGCATTGTGACACTTTTCATTTTTAACATTTAGCATTGTGACATTTGTCATTTGACATCTTTGACATTTGCCATCTTGAAATTTGTCATTTTTGACATTTTTCATGGTGACACTTTTCATTTCTGACATTTAGCATTGTTACATTTGTCATTTGACATCTTTGACATTTGCCATCTTGAAATTTGTCATTTTTGACATTTAGCATTGTGACATTTGTCATTTGACATCTTTGACATTTGCCATCTTGAAATTTGTTATTTTTGACATTTTTCAAGGTGACACTTTTCATTTTTGACATTTAGCATTGTGACATTTGTCATTTGCCATCTTTAACATTTGCTATATTGAAATTTGTCATTTTTGACATTTTTCATGATGACACTTTTCATTTTTGACATTTAGCATTGTTACATTTGACAGTTTTGACATTTGCCATCTTGAAATTTGTCATTTTTGACATTTTTCATGGTGACACTTTTCATTTTTGACATTTAGCATTGTGACATTTGTCATTTGACATCTTTGACATTTGCCATCTTGAAATTTGTCATTTTTGACATTTTTCATGGTGACACTTTTCATTTTTGACATTTAGCATTGAGACATTTGTCATTTGACATCTTTGACATTTGCCATCTTGAAATTTGTCATTTTTGTCATTTTTCATGGTGACACTTTTCATTTTTGACATTTAGCATTGTTACATTTGACAGTTTTGACATTTGCCATCTGGAAATTTGTCATTTTTGACATTTTTCATGGTGACACTTTTCATTTTTGACATTTAGCATTGTAACATTTGTCATTTGACATCTTTGACATTTGCCATCTTGAAATTTGTCATTTTTGACATTTTTCATGGTGACACTTTTCATTTTTGACATTTAGCATTGTGACATTTGTCATTTGACATCTTTGACATTTGCCATCTTAAAATTTGTCATTTTTGACATTTTTCATGGTGACAATTTTCATTTTTGACATTTAGCATTGTGACATTTGTCATTTGACATCTTTGACATTTGCCATCTTGAAATTTGTCATTTTTGACATTTTTCATGGTGACACTTTTCATTTTTGACATTTAGCATTGTGACATTTGTCATTTGACATCTTTGACATTTGCCATCTTGAAATTTGTCATTTTTGACATTTTTCATGGTGACACTTTTCATTTTTGACATTTGGCATTGAGACATTTGTCATGTGACATCTTTGACATTTGCCATCTTGAAATTTGTCATTTTTGACATTTTTCATGGTGACACTTATTATTTTTGACATTTAGCATTGTGACATTTGTCGTTTGACATCTTTCACATTTGCCATCTTGAAATTTGTTATTTTTGACCTTTTTCATGGTGACACTTATCATTTTTGACATTTAGCATTGTGACATTTGTCATTTGACATCTCTGACATTTGCCATATTGAAATTTGTCATTTTTGACATTTAGCATTGTGACATTTGTCATTTAACATCTTTGACATTTGCTATCTTGAAATTTGTTATTTTTGACATTTTTCATGGTGACACTTTTCATTTTTGACATTTAGCATTGTGACATTTGTCAGTTTAGACATTTGCCATCTTGAAATTTGTCATTTTTGACATTTAGTATTGTGACACTTTTCATTTTTGACATTTAGCATTGTGACATTTGTCATTTGACATCTTTGACATTTGCCATCTTGAAATTTGTCATTTTTGACATTTTTCATGGTGACACTTTTCATTTTTGACATTTAGCATTGTGACATTTGTCATTTGACATCTTTGACATTTGCCATCTTGAAAGTTGTCATTTTTGTCATTTTTCATGGTGACACTTTTCATTTTTGACATTTAGCATTGTGACATTTGTCATTTGACATCTTTGACATTTGCCATCTTGAAATTTGTCATTTTTGACATTTTTCATGGTGACACTTTTCATTTTTGACATTAAGCATTGTGACATTTGTCGTTTGACATCTTTGACATTTGCCATCTTGAAATTTGTTATTTTTGACCTTTTTCATGGTGACACTTATCATTTTTGACATTTAGCATTGTGACATTTGTCATTTGACATCTTTGACATTTGCCATATTGAAATTTGTCATTTTTGACATTTTTCATCGTGACACTTTTCATTTTTGACAATTAGCATTGTGACATTTGTCATTTGACATCTTGGACATTTGACATCTTGAAATTTGTTATTTTTGACATTTTTCATGATGACACTTATCATTTTTGACATTTAGCATTGTGACATTTGTCAGTTTTGACATTTGCCATCTTGAAATTTGTCATTTTTGACATTTTTCATGGTGACACTTTTCATTTTTAACATTTAGCATTGTGACATTTGTCATTTGACATCTTTGACATTTGCCATCTTGAAATTTGTCATTTTTGACATTTTTCATAGTGACACTTTTCATTTTTGACATTTAGCATTGTGACATTTGTCATTTGAAATCTTTGACATTTGCCATCTTGAAATTTGTCATTTTTGACATTTTTCATGGTGACACTTTTCATTTTTGACATTTAGCATTGTGACATTTGTCATTTGACATCTTTGACATTTGCCATCTTGAAATTTGTCATTTTTGACATTTTTCATGGTGACACTTTTCATTTTTGACATTAAGCATTGTGACATTTGTCAGTTTTGACATTTGCCATCTTGAAATTTGTCATTTTTGACATTTAGCATTGTGACATTTGTCATTTGACATCTTTGACATTTGTCATCTTGAAATTTGTCATTTTTGACATTTTTCATGGTGACACTTTTCATTTTTGACATTTAGCATTGTGACATTTGTCATTTGACATCTTTGACATTTGCCATCTTGACATTTGTTATTTTTGACATTTTTCATGGTGACACTTATCATTTTTGACATTTAGCATTGTGACATTTGTCATTTGACATCTTTGACATTTGCCATCTTGAAATTTGTCATTTTTGACATTTTTCATGGTGACACTTTTCATTTTTGACATTTAGCATTGTGACATTTGTCATTTGACATCTTGGACATTTGCCATCTTGAAACTTGTTATTTTTGACATTTTTCATGGTGATACTTATATTTTTTGACATTTAGCATTGTGACATTTGTCAGTTTTG
The DNA here is from genome assembly GCA_964028335.1 of Altica lythri. NCBI lineage: Eukaryota > Metazoa > Arthropoda > Insecta > Coleoptera > Chrysomelidae > Altica > Altica lythri. The sequence continues at coordinate 5,418,315 of OZ034800.1, read as the reverse complement.
ACATTTGCCATCTTGAAATTTGTCATTTTTGACATTTTTCATGGTGACACTTTTCATTTTTGACATTTAGCATTGTGACATTTGTCATTTGACATCTTTGACATTTGCCATCTTGAAATTTGTCATTTTTGACATTTTTCATGGTGACACTTTTCATTTTTGACATTAAGCATTGTGACATTTGTCATTTGACATCTTTGACATTTGCCATCTTGAAATTTGTCATTTTTGACATTTTTTATGGTGACACTTTTCATTTTTGACATTTAGCATTGTGACATTTGTCATTTGACATCTTTGACATTTGCCATCTTGAAATTTGTCATTTTTGACATTTTTCATGGTGACACTTTTCATTTTTGACATTTAGCATTGTGACATTTGTCATTTGACATCTTTGACATTTGCCATCTTGAAATTTGTCATTTTTGACATTTTTCATGGTGACACTTTTCATTTTTGACATTTGGCATTGAGACATTTGTCATTTGACATCTTTGACATTTGCCATCTTAAAATTTGTCATTTTTGACATTTTTCATGGTGACACTTATTATTTTTGACATTTAGCATTGTGACATTTGTCAGTTTTGACATTTGCCATCTTGAAATTTGTCATTTTTGACATTTAGCATTGTGACATTTGTTATTTGACATCTTTCACATTTGCCATCTTGAAATTTGTCATTTTTGACATTTTTCATGGTGACACTTTTCATTTTTGACATTTAGCATTGTGACATTTGTCATTTGACATCTTTGACATTTGCCATCTTGAAATTTGTCATTTTTGACATTTTTCATGGTGACACTTTTCATTTTTGACATTTAGCATTGTGACATTTGTCATTTGACATCTTTGACATTTGCCATCGTGTAATTTGTCATTTTTGACATTTTTTATGGTGACACTTTTCATTTTTGACATTTAGCATTGTGACATTTGTCATTTGACATCTTTGACATTTGCCATCTTGAAATTTGTCATTTTTGACATTTTTCATGGTGACACTTTTCATTTTTGACATTTGGCATTGAGACATTTGTCATTTGACATCTTTGACATTTGCCATCTTGAAATTTGTCATTTTTGACATTTTTCATGGTGACACTTATCATTTTTGACATTTAGCATTGTGACATTTGTCAGTTTTGACATTTGCCATCTTGAAATTTGTCATTTTTGACATTTTTCATGGTGACACTTTTCATTTTTGACATTTAGCATTGTGACATTTGTCATTTGACATCTTTGACATTTGCCATCTTAAAATTTGTCATTTTTGACATTTTTCATGGTGACACTTTTCATTTTTGACATTTAGCATTGTGACATTTGTCATTTGACATCTTTGACATTTGCCATCTTGAAATTTGTCATTTTTGACATTTAGCATTGTGACATTTGTCAGTTTTGACATTTGCCATCTTGACATTTGCCATCTTGAAATTTGTCATTTTTGACATTTAGCATTGTGACACTTTTCATTTTTGACATTTAGCATTGTGACATTTGTCATTTGACATCTTAGACATTTGCCATCTTGAAATTTGTCATTTTTGACACTTTTCTTTTTTGACATTTAGCATTGTGACATTTGTCATTTGACATCTTTGACATTTGCCATCTTGAAATTTGTCATTTTTGACATTTTTTATGGTGACACTTTTCATTTTTGACATTTAGCATTGTGACATTTGTCATTTGACATCTTTGACATTTGCCATCTTGAAATTTGTCATTTTTGATATTTTTCATGGTGACACTTTTCATTTCTGACATTTAGCATTGTTACATTTGTCATTTGACATCTTTGACATTTGCCATCTTGAAATTTGTCATTTTTGACATTTAGCATTGTGATATTTGTCATTTGACATCTTTGACATTTGCCATCTTGAAATTTGTCATTTTTGACATTTTTCAGGGTGACACTTTTCATTTTTGACATTTAGCATTGTGACATTTGTCATTTGACATCTTTGACATTTGCCATCTTGAAATTTGTTATTTTTGACATTTTTCATGGTGACACTTTTCATTTTTGACATTTAGCATTGTGACATTTGTCATTTGCCATCGTTGACATTTGCCATCTTGAAATTTGTCATTTTTGACATTTTTCGTGGTGACACTTTTCATTTTTGACATTTAGCATTGTGACATTTGTCATTTGACATCTTTGACATTTGCCACCTTGAAATTTGTCATTTTTGACATTTTTCATGGTGACACTTTTCATTTTTGACATTTAGCATTGTGACATTTGTCAGTTTTGACATTTGCCATCTTGAAATTTGTCATTTTTGACATTTTTCATGGTGACACTTTTCATTTTTGACATTTAGCATTGTGACATTTGTCATTTGACATCTGTGACATTTGCCATCTTGAAATTTGTCATTTTTGATATTTTTCATGGTGACACTTTTCATTTTTGACATTTAGCATTGTGACATTTGTCATTTGACATTTTTGACATTTGCCATCTTGAAATTTGTTATTTTTGACATTTTTTATGGTGACACTTTTCATTTTTGACATTTAGCATTGTGACATTTGTCATTTGACATCTTTGACATTTGCCATTTTGAAATTTGTCATTTTTGACATTTTTCATGGTGACACTTTTCATTTTTGACATTTAGCATTGTGTCATTTGTCAGTTTTGACATTTGCCATTTTGAAATTTGTCATTTTTGACATTTTTCATGGTGACACTTTTCATTTTTGACATTTAGCATTGTGACATTTGTCATTTGACATCTTTGACATTTGCCATCTTGAAATTTGTCATTTTTGACATTTAGCATTGTGACATTTGTCATTTGACATCTTTGACATTTGCCATCTTGAAATTTGTTATTTTTGACATCTTTTATGGTGACATTTTTTATTTTTGACATTTAACATTGTGACATTTGTCTGTTTTGACATTTGCCATCTTGAAATTTGTCATTTTTGACATTTTTCATGGTGACACTTTTCATTTTTGACATTTAGCATTGTGACATTTGTCAGTTTTGACATTTGCCATTTTGAAATTTGTCATTTTTGACATTTTTCATGGTGACACTTTTCATTTTTAACATTTAGCATTGTGACATTTGTCATTTGACATCTTTGACATTTCCCATCTTGAAATTTGTCATTTTTGACATTTTTCATGGTGACACTTTTCATTTTTGACATTTAGCATTGTGACATTTGTCATTTGACATCTTTAACATTTGCCATCTTGAAATTTGTCATTTTTGACATTTAGCATTGTGACATTTGTCATTTGACATCTTTGACATTTGCCATCTTGAAATTTGTTATTTTTGACATTTTTCATGGTGACACTTTTCATTTTTGACATTTAGCATTGTGACATTTGTCAGTTTTGACATTTGCCATCTTGAAATTTGTCATTTTTGACATTTAGCATTGTGACATTTGTCATTTGACATCTTTGACATTTGTCATCTTGAAATTTGTCATTTTTGACATTTTTCATGGTGACACTTTTCATTTTTGACATTTAGCATTGTGACATTTGTCATTTGACATCTTTGACATTTGCCATCTTGAAATTTGTTATTTTTGACATTTTTCATGGTGACACTTATCATTTTTGACATTTAGCATTGTGACATTTGTCATTTGACATCTTTGACATTTGCCATCTTGAAATTTGTCATTTTTGACATTTTTCATGGTGACACTTTTCATTTTTGACATTTAGCATTGTGACATTTGTCATTTGACATCTTGGACATTTGCCATCTTGAAACTTGTTATTTTTGACATTTTTCATGGTGAGACTTATTATTTTTGACATTTAGCATTGTGACATTTGTCAGTGTTGACATTTGCCATCTTGAAATTTGACATTTTTGACATTTTTCATGGTGACACTTTTCATTTTTGACATTTAGCATTGTGACATTTGTCATTTGACATCTTTGACATTTGCCATCTTGAAATTTGTCATTTTTGACATTTTTCATGGTGACACTTTTCATTTTTGACATTTAGCATTGTGACATTTGTCATTTGACATCTTTGACATTTGCCATCTTGAAATTTGTCATTTTTGACATTTTTCATGGTGACACTTTTCATTTTTGACATTTGGCATTGAGACATTTGTCATTTGACATCTTTGACATTTGCCATCTTGAAATTTGTCATTTTTGACATTTTTCATGGTGACACTTTTCATTTTTGACATTTAGCATTGTGACATTTGTCATTTGACATCTTTGACATTTGCCATCTTGAAATTTGTCATTTTTGACATTTTTCATGGTGACACTTTTCATTTTTGACATTTGGCATTGAGACATTTGTCATTTGACATCTTTGACATTTGCCATCTTGAAATTTGTCATTTTTGACATTTTTCATGGTGACACTTATTATTTTTGACATTTAGCATTGTGACATTTGTCGTTTGACATCTTTGACATTTGCCATCTTGAAATTTGTTATTTTTGACCTTTTTCATGGTGACACTTATCATTTTTGACATTTAGCATTGTGACATTTGTCATTTGACATCTTTGACATTTGCCATATTGAAATTTGTCATTTTTGACATTTAGCATTGTGACATTTGTCATTTAACATCTTTGACATTTGCTATCTTGAAATTTGTTATTTTTGACATTTTTCATGGTGACACTTTTCATTTTTGACATTTAGCATTGTGACATTTGTCAGTTTTGACATTTGCCATCTTGAAATTTGTCATTTTTGACATTTAGCATTGTGACACTTTTCATTTTTGACATTTAGCATTGTGACATTTGTCATTTGACATCTTTGACATTTGCCATCTTAAAATTTGTCATTTTTGACATTTTTCATGGTGACACTTTTCATTTTTGACATTTAGCATTGTGACATTTGTCATTTGACATCTTTGACATTTGCCATCTTGAAAGTTGTCATTTTTGTCATTTTTCATGGTGACACTTTTCATTTTTGACATTTAGCATTGTGACATTTGTCATTTGACATCTTTGACATTTGCCATCTTGAAATTTGTCATTTTTGACATTTTTCATGGTGACACTTTTCATTTTTGACATTTAGCATTGTGACATTTGTCGTTTGACATCTTTGACATTTGCCATCTTGAAATTTGTTATGTTTGACCTTTTTCATGGTGACACTTATCATTTTTGACATTTAGCATTGTGACATTTGTCATTTGACATCTTTGACATTTGCCATATTGAAATTAGTCATTTTTGACATTTTTCATCGTGACACTTTTCATTTTTGACATTTAGCATTGTGACATTTGTCATTTGACATCTTGGACATTTGACATCTTGAAATTTGTTATTTTTGACATTTTTCATGATGACACTTATCATTTTTGACATTTGTCAGTTTTGACATTTGCCATCTTGAAATTTGTCATTTTTGACATTTTTCATGGTGACACTTTTCATTTTTAACATTTAGCATTGTGACATTTGTCATTTGACATCTTTGACATTTGCCATCTTGAAATTTGTCATTTTTGACATTTTTCATAGTGACACTTTTCATTTTTGACATTTAGCATTGTGACATTTGTCATTTGACATCTTTGACATTTGCCATCTTGAAATTTGTCATTTTTGACATTTTTCATGGTGACACTTTTCATTTTTGACATTTAGCATTGTGACATTTGTCATTTGACATCTTTGACATTTGCCATTTTGAAATTTGTCATTTTTGACATTTTTCATGGTGACACTTTTCATTTTTGACATTTAGCATTGTGTCATTTGTCAGTTTTGACATTTGCCATTTTGAAATTTGTCATTTTTGACATTTTTCATGGTGACACTTTTCATTTTTGACATTTAGCATTGTGACATTTGTCATTTGACATCTTTGACATTTGCCATTTTGAAATTTGTCATTTTTGACATTTAGCATTGTGACATTTGTCATTTGACATCTTTGACATTTGCCATCTTGAAATTTGTTATTTTTGACATCTTTTATGGTGACATTTTTTATTTTTGACATTTAACATTGTGACATTTGTCTGTTTTGACATTTGCCATCTTGAAATTTGTCATTTTTGACATTTTTCATGGTGACACTTTTCATTTTTGACATTTAGCATTGTAACATTTGTCAGTTTTGACATTTGCCATTTTGAAATTTGTCATTTTTGACATTTTTCATGGTGACACTTTTCATTTTTAACATTTAGCATTGTGACATTTGTCATTTGACATCTTTGACATTTGCCATCTTGAAATTTGTCATTTTTGACATTTTTCATGGTGACACTTTTCATTTTTGACATTTAGCATTGTGACATTTGTCATTTGACATCTTTAACATTTGCCATCTTGAAATTTGTCATTTTTGACATTTAGCATTGTGACATTTGTCATTTGACATCTTTGACATTTGCCATCTTGAAATTTGTTATTTTTGACATTTTTCATGGTGACACTTTTCATTTTTGACATTTAGCATTGTGACATTTGTCAGTTTTGACATTTGCCATCTTGAAATTTGTCATTTTTGACATTTAGCATTGTGACATTTGTCATTTGACATCTTTGACATTTGTCATCTTGAAATTTGTCATTTTTGACATTTTTCATGGTGACACTTTTCATTTTTGACATTTAGCATTGTGACATTTGTCATTTGACATCTTTGACATTTGCCATCTTGAAATTTGTTATTTTTGACATTTTTCATGGTGACACTTATCATTTTTGACATTTAGCATTGTGACATTTGTCATTTGACATCTTTGACATTTGCCATCTTGAAATTTGTCATTTTTGACATTTTTCATGGTGACACTTTTCATTTTTGACATTTAGCATTGTGACATTTGTCATTTGACATCTTTGACATTTGCCATCTTGAAATTTGTCATTTTTGACATTTTTCATGGTGACACTTTTCATTTTTGACATTTGGCATTGAGACATTTGTCATTTGACATCTTTGACATTTGCCATCTTGAAATTTGTCATTTTTGACATTTTTCATTGTGACACTTTTCATTTTTGACATTTAGCATTGTGACATTTGTCATTTGACATCTTTGACATTTGCCATCTTGAAATTTGTCATTTTTGACATTTTTCATGGTGACACTTTTCATTTTTGACATTTGGCATTGAGACATTTGTCATTTGACATCTTTGACATTTGCCATCTTGAAATTTGTCATTTTTGACATTTTTCATGGTGACACTTATTATTTTTGACATTTAGCATTGTGACATTTGTCGTTTGACATCTTTGACATTTGCCATCTTGAAATTTGTTATTTTTGACCTTTTTCATGGTGACACTTATCATTTTTGACATTTAGCATTGTGACATTTGTCATTTGACATCTTTGACATTTGCCATATTGAAATTTGTCATTTTTGACATTTAGCATTGTGACATTTGTCATTTAACATCTTTGACATTTGCTATCTTGAAATTTGTTATTTTTGACATTTTTCATGGTGACACTTTTCATTTTTGACATTTAGCATTGTGACATTTGTCAGTTTTGACATTTGCCATCTTGAAATTTGTCATTTTTGACATTTAGCATTGTGACACTTTTCATTTTTGACATTTAGCATTGTGACATTTGTCATTAGACATCTTTGACATTTGCCATCTTAAAATTTGTCATTTTTGACATTTTTTATGGTGACACTTTTCATTTTTGACATTTTTTATGGTGACACTTTTCATTTTTGACATTTAGCATTGTGACATTTGTCATTTGACATCTTTGACATTTGCCATCTTGAAAGTTGTCATTTTTGTCATTTTTCATGGTGACACTTTTCATTTTTGACATTTAGCATTGTGACATTTGTCATTTGACATCTTTGACATTTGCCATCTTGAAATTTGTCATTTTTGACATTTTTCATGGTGACACTTTTCATTTTTGACATTTAGCATTGTGACATTTGTCGTTTGACATCTTTGACATTTGCCATCTTGAAATTTGTTATTTTTGACCTTTTTCATGGTGACACTTATCATTTTTGACATTTAGCATTGTGACATTTGTCATTTGACATCTTTGACATTTGCCATATTGAAATTAGTCATTTTTGACATTTTTCATCGTGACACTTTTCATTTTTGACATTTAGCATTGTGACATTTGTCATTTGACATCTTGGACATTTGACATCTTGAAATTTGTTATTTTTGACATTTTTCATGATGACACTTATCATTTTTGACATTTGTCAGTTTTGACATTTGCCATCTTGAAATTTGTCATTTTTGACATTTTTCATGGTGACACTTTTCATTTTTAACATTTAGCATTGTGACATTTGTCATTTGACATCTTTGACATTTGCCATCTTGAAATTTGTCATTTTTGACATTTTTCATAGTGACACTTTTCATTTTTGACATTTAGCATTGTGACATTTGTCATTTGACATCTTTGACATTTGCCACCTTGAAATTTGTCATTTTTGACATTTTTCATGGTGACACTTTTCATTTTTGACATTTAGCATTGTGACATTTGTCATTTGACATCTTTGACATTTGCCATCTTGAAATTTGTCATTTTTGACATTTTTCATGGTGACACTTTTCATTTTTGACATTTAGCATTGTGACATTTGTCATTTGACATCTTTGACATTTGCCATCTTGAAATTTGTCATTTTTGACATTTTTCATGGTGACACTTTTCATTTTTGACATTTAGCATTGTGACATTTGTCATTTGACATCTTTGACATTTGCCATCTTGAAATTTGTCATTTTTGACATTTAGCATTGTGACATTTGTCAGTTTTGACATTTGCCATCTTAAAATTTGTCATTTTTGACATTTAGCATTGTGACACTTTTCATTTTTGACATTTAGCATTGTGACATTTGTCATTTGACATCTTAGACATTTGCCATCTTGAAATTTGTCATTTTTGACACTTTTCATTTTTGACATTTAGCATTGTGACATTTGTCATTTGACATCTTTGACATTTGCCATCTTGAAATTTGTCATTTTTGACATTTTTCATGGTGACACTTTTCATTTTTGACATTTAGCATTGTGACATTTGTCATTTGACATCTTTGACATTTGCCATCTTGAAATTTGTCATTTTTGACATTTTTTATGGTGACACTTTTCATTTTTGACATTTAGCATTGTGACATTTGCCATTTGGCATCTTTGACATTTGCCATCTTGAAATTTGTTATTTTTGACATTTTTCATGGTGACACTTTTCATTTTTGACATTTAGCATTGTGACATTTGTCAGTTTTGACATTTGCCATCTTGAAATTTGTCATTTTTGACATTAAGCATTGTGACACTTTTCATTTTTGACATTTAGCATTGTGACATTTGTCATTTGACATCTTTGACATTTGCCATCTTGAAATTTGTCATTTTTGACATTTTTCATGGTGACACTTTTCATTTTTGACATTTAGCATTGTTACATTTGTCATTTGATATCTTTGATATTTGCCATCTTGAAATTTGTCATTTTTGACATTTAGCATTGTGATATTTGTCATTTGACATCTTTGACATTTGCCATCTTGAAATTTGTCATTTTTGACATTTTTCATGGTGACACTTTTCATTTTTGACATTTAGCATTGTGACATTTGTCATTTGACATCTTTGACATTTGCCATCTTGAAATTTGTTATTTTTGACCTTTTTCATGGTGACACTTTTTATTTTTGACATTTAGCATTGTGACATTTGTCATTTGCCATCTTTGACATTTGCCATCTTGAAATTTGTCATTTTTGACATTTTTCATGGTGACACTTTTCATTTTTGACATTTAGCATTGTGACATTTGTCATTTGACATCTTTGACATTTGCCATCTTGAAATTTGTCATTTTTCACATTTTTCATGGTGACACTTTTCATTTTTGACATTTAGCATTGTGACATTTGTCAGTTTTGACATTTGCCATCTTGAAATTTGTCATTTTTGACATTTTTTATGGTGACACTTTTCATTTTTGACATTTTGCATTGTGACATTTGTCATTTGACATCTTAGACATTTGCCATCTTGAAATTTGTCATTTTTGACACTTTTTATTTTTGACATTTAGCATTGTGACATTTGTCATTTGACATCTTTGACATTTGCAATCTTGAAATTTGTCATTTTTGACATTTTTCATGGTGACACTTTTCATTTTTGACATTTAGCATTGTGACATTTGTCATTTGACATCTTGGACATTTGCCATCTTGAAATTTGTCATTTTTGACATTTTTTATGGTGACACTTATCGTTTTTGACATTTAGCATTGTGACATTTGTCAGTTTTGACATTTTCCATCTTGAAATTTGTCATTTTTGACATTTTTCATGGTGACACTTTTCATTTTTGACATTTAGCATTGTGACATTTGTCATTTGACATCTTTGACATTTGCCATCTTGAAATTTGTCATTTTTGACATTTTTCATGGTGACACTTTTCATTTTTGACATTTAGCATTATGACATTTGTCATTTGACATCTTTGACATTTGCCATCTTGAAATTTGTCATTTTTGACATTTAGCATTGTGACATTTGTCATTTGACATCTTTGACATTTGCCATCTTGAAATTTGTTATTTTTGACATTTTTCATGGTGACACTTTTCATTTTTGACATTTAGCATTGTGACATTTGTCAGTTTTGACATTTGCCATCTTGAAATTTGTCATTTTTGACATTTTTCATGGTGACACTTTTCATTTTTGACATTTAGCATTGTGACATTTGTCATTTGACATCTTTGACATTTGCCATCTTGAAATTTGTCATTTTTGACACTTTTCATTTTTGACATTTAGCATTGTGACATTTGTCATTTGACATCTTTGACATTTGCCATCTTGAAATTTGTCATTTTTGACATTTTTCATGGTGACACTTTTCATTTTTGACATTTAGCATTGTGACATTTGTCATTTGACATCTTGGACATTTGCCATCTTGAAATTTGTCATTTTTGACATTTTTCATGGTGACACTTTTCATTTTTGACATTTAGCATTGTGACATTTGTTATTTGACATCTTTGATATTTGCCATCTTGAAATTTGTCATTTTTGACATTTTTCATGGTGACACTTTTCATTTTCGACATTTAGCATTGTGACATTTGTCATTTGACATCTTTGACATTTGCCATCTTGAAATTTGTTATTTTTGACATTTTTCATGGTGACACTTTTCATTTTTGACATTTAGCATTGTGACATTTGTCATTTGACATCTTTGACATTTGCCATCTTGAAATTTGTCATTTTTGACATTTTTCATGGTGACACTTTTCATTTTTGACATTTAGCATTGTGACATTTGTCATTTGACATCTTTGACATTTGCCATCTTGAAATTTGTCATTTTTGACATTTAGCATTGTGACATTTGTCATTTGACATCTTTGATATTTGCCATTTTGAAATTTGTCATTTTTGACATATTTCATGGTGACACTTTTCATTTTTGACATTCAGCATTGTGACATTTGTCATTTGACATCTTTGACATTTGCCATCTTGAAATTTGTCATTTTTGACATTTTTCATGGTGACACTTTTCATTTTTGACATTTAGCATTGTGACATTTGTACTTTGATATCTTTGACATTTGCCATCTTGAAATTTGTCATTTTTGACATTTTTCATAGTGACACTTTTCATTTTTGACATTTGTCATTTGACATCTTTGACATTTGCCATCTTGAAATTTGTTATTTTTGACATTTTTTAGGGTGACACTTTTCATTTTTGACATTTAGCATTGTGACATTTGTCGTTTGACATCTTTGACATTTGCCATCTTTAAATTTGTTATTTTTGACCTTTTTCATGGTGACACTTATCATTTTTGACATTTAGCATTGTGACATTTGTCATTTGACATCTTTGACATTTGCCATATCGAAATTTGTCATTTTTGACATTTTTCATCGTGACACTTTTCATTTTTGACATTTAGCATTGTGACATTTGTCATTTGACATCTTGGACATTTGACATCTTGAAATTTGTTATTTTTGACATTTTTCACAATGACACTTATCATTTTTGACATTTAGCATTGTGACATTTGTCAGTTTTGACATTTGCCATCTTGAAATTTGTCATTTTTGACATTTTTCATGGTGACACTTTTCATTTTTAACATTTAGCATTGTGACATTTGTCATTTGACATCTTTGACATTTGCCATCTTGAAATTTGTCATTTTTGACATTTTTCATAGTGACACTTTTCATTTTTGACATTTAGCATTGTGACATTTGTCATTTGACATCTTTGACATTTGCCATCTTGAAATTTGTCATTTTTGACATTTTTCATTATGACACTTTTCATTTTTGACATTTAGCATTGTGACATTTGTCATTTGACATCTTTGACATTTGCCATCTTGAAATTTGTCATTTTTGACATTTTTCATGGTGACACTTTTCATTTTTGACATTTAGCATTGTGACATTTGTCATTTGACATCTTTGACATTTGCCATCTTGAAATTTGTCATTTTTAACATTTTTCATGGTGACACTTTTCATTTTTGACATTTAGCATTGTGACATTTGTCATTTGACATCTTTGACATTTGCCATCTTGATATTTGTCATTTTTGACATTTTTCATGGTGACACTTTTCATTTTTGACATTTAGCATTGTGACATTTGTCATTTGACATCTTTGACATTTGCCATCTTGAAATTTGTCATTTTTGACATTTTTCATGGTGACACTTTTCATTTTTGACATTTATCATTGAGACATTTGTCATTTGACATCTTTGACATTTGCCATCTTGAAATTTGTCATTTTTGACATTTTTCATGGTGAAACTTATTATTTTTGACATTTAGCATTGTGACATTTGTCAGTTTTGACATTTGCCATCTTGAAATTTGTTATTTTTGACATTTTTCATGGTGACACTTTTCATTTTTGACATTTAGCATTGTGACATTTGTCATTTGACATCTTTGACATTTGCCATTTTGAAATTTGTCATTTTTGACATTTAGCATTGTGACATTTGTCAGTTTTGACATTTGCCATCTTGAAATTTGTCATTTTTGACATTTAGCATTGTGACACTTTTCATTTTTAACATTTAGCATTGTGACATTTGTCATTTGACATCTTAGACATTTGCCATCTTGAAATTTGTCATTTTTGACACTTTTCATTTTTGACATTTTGCATTGTGACATTTGTCATTTGACATCTTTGACATTTGCCATCTTGAAATTTGTCATTTTTGACATTTTTCATGGTGACACTTTTCATTTTTGACATTTAGCATTGTGACATTTGTCATTTGACATCTTTGACATTTGCCATTTTGAAATTTGTCATTTTTGACATTTAGCATTGTGACATTTGTCAGTTTTGACATTTGCCATCTTGAAATTTGTCATTTTTGACATTTAGCATTGTGACACTTTTCATTTTTAACATTTAGCATTGTGACATTTGTCATTTGACATCTTTGACATTTGCCATCTTGAAATTTGTCATTTTTGACATTTTTCATGGTGACACTTTTCATTTCTGACATTTAGCATTGTTACATTTGTCATTTGACATCTTTGACATTTGCCATCTTGAAATTTGTCATTTTTGACATTTAGCATTGTGACATTTGTCATTTGACATCTTTGACATTTGCCATCTTGAAATTTGTTATTTTTGACATTTTTCAAGGTGACACTTTTCATTTTTGACATTTAGCATTGTGACATTTGTCATTTGCCATCTTTAACATTTGCTATATTGAAATTTGTCATTTTTGACATTTTTCATGGTGACACTTTTCATTTTTGACATTTAGCATTGTTACATTTGACAGTTTTGACATTTGCCATCTTGAAATTTGTCATTTTTGACATTTTTCATGGTGACACTTTTCATTTTTGACATTTAGCATTGTGACATTTGTCATTTGACATCTTTGACATTTGCCATCTTGAAATTTGTCATTTTTGACATTTTTCATGGTGACACTTTTCATTTTTGACATTTAGCATTGAGACATTTGTCATTTGACATCTTTGACATTTGCCATCTTGAAATTTGTCATTTTTGTCATTTTTCATGGTGACACTTTTCATTTTTGACATTTAGCATTGTTACATTTGACAGTTTTGACATTTGCCATCTGGAAATTTGTCATTTTTGACATTTTTCATGGTGACACTTTTCATTTTTGACATTTAGCATTGTAACATTTGTCATTTGACATCTTTGACATTTGCCATCTTGAAATTTGTCATTTTTGACATTTTTCATGGTGACACTTTTCATTTTTGACATTTAGCATTGTGACATTTGTCATTTGACATCTTTGACATTTGCCATCTTAAAATTTGTCATTTTTGACATTTTTCATGGTGACACTTTTCATTTTTGACATTTAGCATTGTGACATTTGTCATTTGACATCTTTGACATTTGCCATCTTGAAATTTGTCATTTTTGACATTTTTCATGGTGACACTTTTCATTTTTGACATTTAGCATTGTGACATTTGTCATTTGACATCTTTGACATTTGCCATCTTGAAATTTGTCATTTTTGACATTTTTCATGGTGACACTTTTCATTTTTGACATTTGGCATTGAGACATTTGTCATTTGACATCTTTGACATTTGCCATCTTGAAATTTGTCATTTTTGACATTTTTCATGGTGACACTTATTATTTTTGACATTTAGCATTGTGACATTTGTCGTTTGACATCTTTCACATTTGCCATCTTGAAATTTGTTATTTTTGACCTTTTTCATGGTGACACTTATCATTTTTGACATTTAGCATTGTGACATTTGTCATTTGACATCTCTGACATTTGCCATATTGAAATTTGTCATTTTTGACATTTAGCATTGTGACATTTGTCATTTAACATCTTTGACATTTGCTATCTTGAAATTTGTTATTTTTGACATTTTTCATGGTGACACTTTTCATTTTTGACATTTAGCATTGTGACATTTGTCAGTTTAGACATTTGCCATCTTGAAATTTGTCATTTTTGACATTTAGTATTGTGACACTTTTCATTTTTGACATTTAGCATTGTGACATTTGTCATTTGACATCTTTGACATTTGCCATCTTGAAATTTGTCATTTTTGACATTTTTCATGGTGACACTTTTCATTTTTGACATTTAGCATTGTGACATTTGTCATTTGACATCTTTGACATTTGCCATCTTGAAAGTTGTCATTTTTGTCATTTTTCATGGTGACACTTTTCATTTTTGACATTTAGCATTGTGACATTTGTCATTTGACATCTTTGACATTTGCCATCTTGAAATTTGTCATTTTTGACATTTTTCATGGTGACACTTTTCATTTTTGACATTAAGCATTGTGACATTTGTCGTTTGACATCTTTGACATTTGCCATCTTGAAATTTGTTATTTTTGACCTTTTTCATGGTGACACTTATCATTTTTGACATTTAGCATTGTGACATTTGTCATTTGACATCTTTGACATTTGCCATATTGAAATTTGTCATTTTTGACATTTTTCATCGTGACACTTTTCATTTTTGACAATTAGCATTGTGACATTTGTCATTTGACATCTTGGACATTTGACATCTTGAAATTTGTTATTTTTGACATTTTTCATGATGACACTTATCATTTTTGACATTTAGCATTGTGACATTTGTCAGTTTTGACATTTGCCATCTTGAAATTTGTCATTTTTGACATTTTTCATGGTGACACTTTTCATTTTTAACATTTAGCATTGTGACATTTGTCATTTGACATCTTTGACATTTGCCATCTTGAAATTTGTCATTTTTGACATTTTTCATAGTGACACTTTTCATTTTTGACATTTAGCATTGTGACATTTGTCATTTGAAATCTTTGACATTTGCCATCTTGAAATTTGTCATTTTTGACATTTTTCATGGTGACACTTTTCATTTTTGACATTTAGCATTGTGACATTTGTCATTTGACATCTTTGACATTTGCCATCTTGAAATTTGTCATTTTTGACATTTTTCATGGTGACACTTTTCATTTTTGACATTAAGCATTGTGACATTTGTCAGTTTTGACATTTGCCATCTTGAAATTTGTCATTTTTGACATTTAGCATTGTGACATTTGTCATTTGACATCTTTGACATTTGTCATCTTGAAATTTGTCATTTTTGACATTTTTCATGGTGACACTTTTCATTTTTGACATTTAGCATTGTGACATTTGTCATTTGACATCTTTGACATTTGCCATCTTGACATTTGTTATTTTTGACATTTTTCATGGTGACACTTATCATTTTTGACATTTAGCATTGTGACATTTGTCATTTGACATCTTTGACATTTGCCATCTTGAAATTTGTCATTTTTGACATTTTTCATGGTGACACTTTTCATTTTTGACATTTAGCATTGTGACATTTGTCATTTGACATCTTGGACATTTGCCATCTTGAAACTTGTTATTTTTGACATTTTTCATGGTGATACTTATATTTTTTGACATTTAGCTTTGTGACATTTGTCAGTTTTGACATTTGCCATCTTGAAATTTGTCATTTTTGACATTTTTCATGGTGACACTTTTCATTTTTGACATTTAGCATTGTGACATTTGTCATTTGACATCTTTGACATTTGCCATCTTGAAATTTGTCATTTTTGACATTTTTCATGGTGACACTTTTCATTTTTGACATTAAGCATTGTGACATTTGTCATTTGACATCTTTGACATTTGCCATCTTGAAATTTGTCATTTTTGACATTTTTTATGGTGACACTTTTCATTTTTGACATTTAGCATTGTGACATTTGTCATTTGACATCTTTGACATTTGCCATCTTGAAATTTGTCATTTTTGATATTTTTCATGGTGACACTTTTCATTTTTGACATTTAGCATTGTGACATTTGTCATTTGACATCTTTGACATTTGCCATCTTGAAATTTGTCATTTTTGACATTTTTCATGGTGACACTTTTCATTTTTGACATTTGGCATTGAGACATTTGTCATTTGACATCTTTGACATTTGCCATCTTAAAATTTGTCATTTTTGACATTTTTCATGGTGACACTTATTATTTTTGACATTTAGCATTGTGACATTTGTCAGTTTTGACATTTGCCATCTTGAAATTTGTCATTTTTGACATTTAGCATTGTGACATTTGTTATTTGACATCTTTCACATTTGCCATCTTGAAATTTGTCATTTTTGACATTTTTCATGGTGACACTTTTCATTTTTGACATTTGTCATTTGACATCTTTGACATTTGCCATCTTGAAATTTGTCATTTTTGACATTTTTCATGGTGACACTTTTCATTTTTGACATTTAGCATTGTGACATTTGTCATTTGACATCTTTGACATTTGCCATCGTGAAATTTGTCATTTTTGACATTTTTTATGGTGACACTTTTCATTTTTGACATTTAGCATTGTGACATTTGTCATTTGACATCTTTGACATTTGCCATCTTGAAATTTGTCATTTTTGACATTTTTCATGGTGACACTTTTCATTTTTGACATTTGGCATTGAGACATTTGTCATTTGACATCTTTGACATTTGCCATCTTGAAATTTGTCATTTTTGACATTTTTCATGGTGACACTTATCATTTTTGACATTTAGCATTGTGACATTTGTCAGTTTTGACATTTGCCATCTTGAAATTTGTCATTTTTGACATTTTTCATGGTGACACTTTTCATTTTTGACATTTAGCATTGTGACATTTGTCATTTGACATCTTTGACATTTGCCATCTTAAAATTTGTCATTTTTGACATTTTTCATGGTGACACTTTTCATTTTTGACATTTAGCATTGTGACATTTGTCATTTGACATCTTTGACATTTGCCATCTTGAAATTTGTCATTTTTGACATTTAGCATTGTGACATTTGTCAGTTTTGACATTTGCCATCTTGACATTTGCCATCTTGAAATTTGTCATTTTTGACATTTAGCATTGTGACACTTTTCATTTTTGACATTTAGCATTGTGACATTTGTCATTTGACATCTTAGACATTTGCCATCTTGAAATTTGTCATTTTTGACACTTTTCATTCTTGACATTTAGCATTGTGACATTTGTCATTTGACATCTTTGACATTTGCCATCTTGAAATTTGTCATTTTTGACATTTTTTATGGTGACACTTTTCATTTTTGACATTTAGCATTGTGACATTTGTCATTTGACATCTTTGACATTTGCCATCTTGAAATTTGTCATTTTTGATATTTTTCATGGTGACACTTTTCATTTCTGACATTTAGCATTGTTACATTTGTCATTTGACATCTTTGACATTTGCCATCTTGAAATTTGTCATTTTTGACATTTAGCATTGTGATATTTGTCATTTGACATCTTTGACATTTGCCATCTTGAAATTTGTCATTTTTGACATTTTTCAGGGTGACACTTTTCATTTTTGACATTTAGCATTGTGACATTTGTCATTTGACATCTTTGACATTTGCCATCTTGAAATTTGTTATTTTTGACATTTTTCATGGTGACACTTTTCATTTTTGACATTTAGCATTGTGACATTTGTCATTTGCCATCGTTGACATTTGCCATCTTGAAATTTGTCATTTTTGACATTTTTCGTGGTGACACTTTTCATTTTTGACATTTAGCATTGTGACATTTGTCATTTGACATCTTTGACATTTGCCACCTTGAAATTTGTCATTTTTGACATTTTTCATGGTGACACTTTTCATTTTTGACATTTAGCATTGTGACATTTGTCAGTTTTGACATTTGCCATCTTGAAATTTGTCATTTTTGACATTTTTCATGGTGACACTTTTCATTTTTGACATTTAGCATTGTGACATTTGTCATTTGACATCTTTGACATTTGCCATCTTGAAATTTGTCATTTTTGATATTTTTCATGGTGACACTTTTCATTTTTGACATTTAGCATTGTGACATTTGTCATTTGACATTTTTGACATTTGCCATCTTGAAATTTGTTATTTTTGACATTTTTCATGCTGACACTTTTCATTTAGCATTGTGACATTTGTCATTTGACATCTTTGACATTTGCCATCTTGAAATTTGTTATTTTTGACATTTTTTATGGTGACACTTTTCATTTTTGACATTTAGCATTGTGACATTTGTCATTTGACATCTTTGACATTTGCCATTTTGAAATTTGTCATTTTTGACATTTTTCATGGTGACACTTTTCATTTTTGACATTTAGCATTGTGTCATTTGTCAGTTTTGACATTTGCCATTTTGAAATTTGTCATTTTTGACATTTTTCATGGTGACACTTTTCATTTTTGACATTTAGCATTGTGACATTTGTCATTTGACATCTTTGACATTTGCCATCTTGAAATTTGTCATTTTTGACATTTAGCATTGTGACATTTGTCATTTGACATCTTTGACATTTGCCATCTTGAAATTTGTTATTTTTGACATCTTTTATGGTGACATTTTTTATTTTTGACATTTAACATTGTGACATTTGTCTGTTTTGACATTTGCCATCTTGAAATTTGTCATTTTTGACATTTTTCATGGTGACACTTTTCATTTTTGACATTTAGCATTGTGACATTTGTCAGTTTTGACATTTGCCATTTTGAAATTTGTCATTTTTGACATTTTTCATGGTGACACTTTTCATTTTTAACATTTAGCATTGTGACATTTGTCATTTGACATCTTTGACATTTCCCATCTTGAAATTTGTCATTTTTGACATTTTTCATGGTGACACTTTTCATTTTTGACATTTAGCATTGTGACATTTGTCATTTGACATCTTTAACATTTGCCATCTTGAAATTTGTCATTTTTGACATTTAGCATTGTGACATTTGTCATTTGACATCTTTGACATTTGCCATCTTGAAATTTGTTATTTTTGACATTTTTCATGGTGACACTTTTCATTTTTGACATTTAGCATTGTGACATTTGTCAGTTTTGACATTTGCCATCTTGAAATTTGTCATTTTTGACATTTAGCATTGTGACATTTGTCATTTGACATCTTTGACATTTGTCATCTTGAAATTTGTCATTTTTGACATTTTTCATGGTGACACTTTTCATTTTTGACATTTAGCATTGTGACATTTGTCATTTGACATCTTTGACATTTGCCATCTTGAAATTTGTTATTTTTGACATTTTTCATGGTGACACTTATCATTTTTGACATTTAGCATTGTGACATTTGTCATTTGACATCTTTGACATTTGCCATCTTGAAATTTGTCATTTTTGACATTTTTCATGGTGACACTTTTCATTTTTGACATTTAGCATTGTGACATTTGTCATTTGACATCTTGGACATTTGCCATCTTGAAACTTGTTATTTTTGACATTTTTCATGGTGAGACTTATTATTTTTGACATTTAGCATTGTGACATTTGTCAGTGTTGACATTTGCCATCTTGAAATTTGACATTTTTGACATTTTTCATGGTGACACTTTTCATTTTTGACATTTAGCATTGTGACATTTGTCATTTGACATCTTTGACATTTGCCATCTTGAAATTTGTCATTTTTGACATTTTTCATGGTGACACTTTTCATTTTTGACATTTAGCATTGTGACATTTGTCATTTGACATCTTTGACATTTGCCATCTTGAAATTTGTCATTTTTGACATTTTTCATGGTGACACTTTTCATTTTTGACATTTGGCATTGAGACATTTGTCATTTGACATCTTTGACATTTGCCATCTTGAAATTTGTCATTTTTGACATTTTTCATGGTGACACTTTTCATTTTTGACATTTAGCATTGTGACATTTGTCATTTGACATCTTTGACATTTGCCATCTTGAAATTTGTCATTTTTGACATTTTTCATGGTGACACTTTTCATTTTTGACATTTGGCATTGAGACATTTGTCATTTGACATCTTTGACATTTGCCATCTTGAAATTTGTCATTTTTGACATTTTTCATGGTGACACTTATTATTTTTGACATTTAGCATTGTGACATTTGTCGTTTGACATCTTTGACATTTGCCATCTTGAAATTTGTTATTTTTGACCTTTTTCATGGTGACACTTATCATTTTTGACATTTAGCATTGTGACATTTGTCATTTGACATCTTTGACATTTGCCATATTGAAATTTGTCATTTTTGACATTTAGCATTGTGACATTTGTCATTTAACATCTTTGACATTTGCTATCTTGAAATTTGTTATTTTTGACATTTTTCATGGTGACACTTTTCATTTTTGACATTTAGCATTGTGACATTTGTCAGTTTTGACATTTGCCATCTTGAAATTTGTCATTTTTGACATTTAGCATTGTGACACTTTTCATTTTTGACATTTAGCATTGTGACATTTGTCATTTGACATCTTTGACATTTGCCATCTTAAAATTTGTCATTTTTGACATTTTTCATGGTGACACTTTTCATTTTTGACATTTAGCATTGTGACATTTGTCATTTGACATCTTTGACATTTGCCATCTTGAAAGTTGTCATTTTTGTCATTTTTCATGGTGACACTTTTCATTTTTGACATTTAGCATTGTGACATTTGTCATTTGACATCTTTGACATTTGCCATCTTGAAATTTGTCATTTTTGACATTTTTCATGGTGACACTTTTCATTTTTGACATTTAGCATTGTGACATTTGTCGTTTGACATCTTTGACATTTGCCATCTTGAAATTTGTTATTTTTGACCTTTTTCATGGTGACACTTATCATTTTTGACATTTAGCATTGTGACATTTGTCATTTGACATCTTTGACATTTGCCATATTGAAATTAGTCATTTTTGACATTTTTCATCGTGACACTTTTCATTTTTGACATTTAGCATTGTGACATTTGTCATTTGACATCTTGGACATTTGACATCTTGAAATTTGTTATTTTTGACATTTTTCATGATGACACTTATCATTTTTGACATTTGTCAGTTTTGACATTTGCCATCTTGAAATTTGTCATTTTTGACATTTTTCATGGTGACACTTTTCATTTTTAACATTTAGCATTGTGACATTTGTCATTTGACATCTTTGACATTTGCCATCTTGAAATTTGTCATTTTTGACATTTTTCATAGTGACACTTTTCATTTTTGACATTTAGCATTGTGACATTTGTCATTTGACATCTTTGACATTTGCCATCTTGAAATTTGTCATTTTTGACATTTTTCATGGTGACACTTTTCATTTTTGACATTTAGCATTGTGACATTTGTCATTTGACATTTGTCATCTTTAAATTTGTCATTTTTGACATTTTTCATGGTGACACTTTTCATTTTTGACATTTAGCATTGTGACATTTGTCATTTGACATCTTTGACATTTGCCATCTTGAAATTTGTCATTTTTGACATTTTTCATGGTGACACTTTTCATTTTTGACATTTAGCATTGTGACATTTGTCATTTGACATCTTTGACATTTGCCATCTTGAAATTTGTCATTTTTGACATTTAGCATTGTGACATTTGTCAGTTTTGACATTTGCCATCTTAAAATTTGTCATTTTTGACATTTAGCATTGTGACACTTTTCATTTAGCATTGTGACATTTGTCATTTGACATCTTAGACATTTGCCATCCTGAAATTTGTCATTTTTGACACTTTTCATTTTTGACATTTAGCATTGTGACATTTGTCATTTGACATCTTTGACATTTGCCATCTTGAAATTTGTCATTTTTGACATTTTTCATGGTGACACTTTTCATTTTTGACATTTAGCATTGTGACATTTGTCATTTGACATCTTTGACATTTGCCATCTTGAAATTTGTCATTTTTGACATTTTTTATGGTGACACTTTTCATTTTTGACATTTAGCATTGTGACATTTGCCATTTGGCATCTTTGACATTTGCCATCTTGAAATTTGTTATTTTTGACATTTTTCATGGTGACACTTTTCATTTTTGACATTTAGCATTGTGACATTTGTCATTTGACATCTTTGACATTTGCCATCTTGAAATTTGTCATTTTTGACATTTATCATTGTGACATTTGTCAGTTTTGACATTTGCCATCTTGAAATTTGTCATTTTTGACATTTAGCATTGTGACACTTTTCATTTTTGACATTTAGCATTGTGACATTTGTCATTTGACATCTTAGACATTTGCCATCTTGAAATTTGTCATTTTTGACACTTTTCATTCTTGACATTTAGCATTGTGACATTTGTCATTTGACATCTTTGACATTTGCCATCTTGAAATTTGTCATTTTTGACATTTTTTATGGTGACACTTTTCATTTTTGACATTTAGCATTGTGACATTTGTCATTTGACATCTTTGACATTTGCCATCTTGAAATTTGTCATTTTTGATATTTTTCATGGTGACACTTTTCATTTCTGACATTTAGCATTGTTACATTTGTCATTTGACATCTTTGACATTTGCCATCTTGAAATTTGTCATTTTTGACATTTAGCATTGTGATATTTGTCATTTGACATCTTTGACATTTGCCATCTTGAAATTTGTCATTTTTGACATTTTTCAGGGTGACACTTTTCATTTTTGACATTTAGCATTGTGACATTTGTCATTTGACATCTTTGACATTTGCCATCTTGAAATTTGTTATTTTTGACATTTTTCATGGTGACACTTTTCATTTTTGACATTTAGCATTGTGACATTTGTCATTTGCCATCGTTGACATTTGCCATCTTGAAATTTGTCATTTTTGACATTTTTCGTGGTGACGCTTTTCATTTTTGACATTTAGCATTGTGACATTTGTCATTTGACATCTTTGACATTTGCCACCTTGAAATTTGTCATTTTTGACATTTTTCATGGTGACACTTTTCATTTTTGACATTTAGCATTGTGACATTTGTCAGTTTTGACATTTGCCATCTTGAAATTTGTCATTTTTGACATTTTTCATGGTGACACTTTTCATTTTTGACATTTAGCATTGTGACATTTGTCATTTGACATCTTTGACATTTGCCATCTTGAAATTTGTCATTTTTGATATTTTTCATGGTGACACTTTTTATTTTTGACATTTAGCATTGTGACATTTGTCATTTGACATTTGCCATCTTGAAATTTGTTATTTTTGACATTTTTCATGGTGACACTTTTCATTTTTGACATTTAGCATTGTGACATTTGTCATTTGACATCTTTGACATTTGCCATCTTGAAATTTGTTATTTTTGACATTTTTTATGGTGACACTTTTCATTTTTGACATTTAGCATTGTGACATTTGTCATTTGACATCTTTGACATTTGCCATTTTGAAATTTGTCATTTTTGACATTTTTCATGGTGACACTTTTCATTTTTAACATTTAGCATTGTGTCATTTGTCAGTTTTGACATTTGCCATTTTGAAATTTGTCATTTTTGACATTTTTCATGGTGACACTTTTCATTTTTGACATTTAGCATTGTGACATTTGTCATTTGACATCTTTGACATTTTCCATCTTGAAATTTAACATTTTTGACATTTAGCATTGTGACATTTGTCATTTGACATCTTTGACATTTGCCATCTTGAAATTTGTTATTTTTGACATCTTTTATGGTGACATTTTTTATTTTTGACATTTAACATTGTGACATTTGTCTGTTTTGACATTTGCCATCTTGAAATTTGTCATTTTTGACATTTTTCATGGTGACACTTTTCATTTTTGACATTTAGCATTGTGACATTTGTCAGTTTTGACATTTGCCATTTTGAAATTTGTCATTTTTGACATTTTTCATGGTGAAACTTTTCATTTTTAACATTTAGCATTGTGACATTTGTCATTTGACATCTTTGACATTTGCCATCTTGAAATTTGTCATTTTTGACATTTTTCATGGTGACACTTTTCATTTTTGACATTTAGCATTGTGACATTTGTCATTTGACATCTTTAACATTTGCCATCTTGAAATTTGTCATTTTTGACATTTAGCATTGTGACATTTGTCATTTGACATCTTTGACATTTGCCATCTTGAAATTTGTTATTTTTGACATTTTTCATGGTGACACTTTTCATTTTTGACATTTAGCATTGTGACATTTGTCAGTTTTGACATTTGCCATCTTGAAATTTGTCATTTTTGACATTTAGCATTGTGACATTTGTCATTTGACATCTTTGACATTTGTCATCTTGAAATTTGTCATTTTTGACATTTTTCATGGTGACACTTTTCATTTTTGACATTTAGCATTGTGACATTTGTCATTTGACATCTTTGACATTTGCCATCTTGAAATTTGTTATTTTTGACATTTTTCATGGTGACACTTATCATTTTTGACATTTAGCATTGTGACATTTGTCATTTGACATCTTTGACATTTGCCATCTTGAAATTTGTCATTTTTGACATTTTTCATGGTGACACTTTTCATTTTTGACATTTAGCATTGTGACATTTGTCATTTGACATCTTGGACATTTGCCATCTTGAAACTTGTTATTTTTGACATTTTTCATGGTGAGACTTATTATTTTTGACATTTAGCATTGTGACATTTGTCAGTGTTGACATTTGCCATCTTGAAATTTGACATTTTTGACATTTTTCATGGTGACACTTTTCATTTTTGACATTTAGCATTGTGACATTTGTCATTTGACATCTTTGACATTTGCCATCTTGAAATTTGTCATTTTTGACATTTTTCATGGTGACACTTTTCATTTTTGACATTTAGCATTGTGACATTTGTCATTTGACATCTTTGACATTTGCCATCTTGAAATTTGTCATTTTTGACATTTTTCATGGTGACACTTTTCATTTTTGACATTTGGCATTGAGACATTTGTCATTTGACATCTTTGACATTTGCCATCTTGAAATTTGTCATTTTTGACATTTTTCATGGTGACACTTTTCATTTTTGACATTTAGCATTGTGACATTTGTCATTTGACATCTTTGACATTTGCCATCTTGAAATTTGTCATTTTTGACATTTTTCATGGTGACACTTTTCATTTTTGACATTTGGCATTGAGACATTTGTCATTTGACATCTTTGACATTTGCCATCTTGAAATTTGTCATTTTTGACATTTTTCATGGTGACACTTATTATTTTTGACATTTAGCATTGTGACATTTGTCGTTTGACATCTTTGACATTTGCCATCTTGAAATTTGTTATTTTTGACCTTTTTCATGGTGACACTTATCATTTTTGACATTTAGCATTGTGACATTTGTCATTTGACATCTTTGACATTTGCCATATTGAAATTTGTCATTTTTGACATTTAGCATTGTGACATTTGTCATTTAACATCTTTGACATTTGCTATCTTGAAATTTGTTATTTTTGACATTTTTCATGGTGACACTTTTCATTTTTGACATTTAGCATTGTGACATTTGTCAGTTTTGACATTTGCCATCTTGAAATTTGTCATTTTTGACATTTAGCATTGTGACACTTTTCATTTTTGACATTTAGCATTGTGACATTTGTCATTTGACATCTTTGACATTTGCCATCTTAAAATTTGTCATTTTTGACATTTTTCATGGTGACACTTTTCATTTTTGACATTTAGCATTGTGACATTTGTCATTTGACATCTTTGACATTTGCCATCTTGAAAGTTGTCATTTTTGTCATTTTTCATGGTGACACTTTTCATTTTTGACATTTAGCATTGTGACATTTGTCATTTGACATCTTTGACATTTGCCATCTTGAAATTTGTCATTTTTGACATTTTTCATGGTGACACTTTTCATTTTTGACATTTAGCATTGTGACATTTGTCGTTTGACATCTTTGACATTTGCCATCTTGAAATTTGTTATTTTTGACCTTTTTCATGGTGACACTTATCATTTTTGACATTTAGCATTGTGACATTTGTCATTTGACATCTTTGACATTTGCCATATTGAAATTAGTCATTTTTGACATTTTTCATCGTGACACTTTTCATTTTTGACATTTAGCATTGTGACATTTGTCATTTGACATCTTGGACATTTGACATCTTGAAATTTGTTATTTTTGACATTTTTCATGATGACACTTATCATTTTTGACATTTGTCAGTTTTGACATTTGCCATCTTGAAATTTGTCATTTTTGACATTTTTCATGGTGACACTTTTCATTTTTAACATTTAGCATTGTGACATTTGTCATTTGACATCTTTGACATTTGCCATCTTGAAATTTGTCATTTTTGACATTTTTCATAGTGACACTTTTCATTTTTGACATTTAGCATTGTGACATTTGTCATTTGACATCTTTGACATTTGCCACCTTGAAATTTGTCATTTTTGACATTTTTCATGGTGACACTTTTCATTTTTGACATTTAGCATTGTGACATTTGTCATTTGACATCTTTGACATTTGCCATCTTGAAATTTGTCATTTTTGACATTTTTCATGGTGACACTTTTCATTTTTGACATTTAGCATTGTGACATTTGTCATTTGACATCTTTGACATTTGCCATCTTGAAATTTGTCATTTTTGACATTTTTCATGGTGACACTTTTCATTTTTGACATTTAGCATTGTGACATTTGTCATTTGACATCTTTGACATTTGCCATCTTGAAATTTGTCATTTTTGACATTTAGCATTGTGACATTTGTCAGTTTTGACATTTGCCATCTTAAAATTTGTCATTTTTGACATTTAGCATTGTGACACTTTTCATTTTTGACATTTAGCATTGTGACATTTGTCATTTGACATCTTAGACATTTGCCATCTTGAAATTTGTCATTTTTGACACTTTTCATTTTTGACATTTAGCATTGTGACATTTGTCATTTGACATCTTTGACATTTGCCATCTTGAAATTTGTCATTTTTGACATTTTTCATGGTGACACTTTTCATTTTTGACATTTAGCATTGTGACATTTGTCATTTGACATCTTTGACATTTGCCATCTTGAAATTTGTCATTTTTGACATTTTTTGTGACACTTTTCATTTTTGACATTTAGCATTGTGACATTTGCCATTTGGCATCTTTGACATTTGCCATCTTGAAATTTGTTATTTTTGACATTTTTCATGGTGACACTTTTCATTTTTGACATTTAGCATTGTGACATTTGTCAGTTTTGACATTTGCCATCTTGAAATTTGTCATTTTTGACATTTAGCATTGTGACACTTTTCA
Organism: Altica lythri; assembly: GCA_964028335.1. Lineage (NCBI taxonomy): Eukaryota > Metazoa > Arthropoda > Insecta > Coleoptera > Chrysomelidae > Altica > Altica lythri. Next base: position 5,390,032 of record OZ034800.1, on the reverse strand, counting down.
TTTTTGACATTTAGCATTGTGACATTTGTCATTTGACATCTTTGACATTTGCCATCTTGAAATTTGTCATTTTTGACATTTTTCATGGTGACACTTTTCATTTTTGACATTTAGCATTGTTACATTTGTCATTTGATATCTTTGATATTTGCCATCTTGAAATTTGTCATTTTTGACATTTAGCATTGTGATATTTGTCATTTGACATCTTTGACATTTGCCATCTTGAAATTTGTCATTTTTGACATTTTTCATGGTGACACTTTTCATTTTTGACATTTAGCATTGTGACATTTGTCATTTGACATCTTTGACATTTGCCATCTTGAAATTTGTTATTTTTGACCTTTTTCATGGTGACACTTTTCATTTTTGACATTTAGCATTGTGACATTTGTCATTTGCCATCTTTGACATTTGCCATCTTGAAATTTGTCATTTTTGACATTTTTCATGGTGACACTTTTCATTTTTGACATTTAGCATTGTGACATTTGTCATTTGACATCTTTGACATTTGCCATCTTGAAATTTGTCATTTTTCACATTTTTCATGGTGACACTTTTCATTTTTGACATTTAGCATTGTGACATTTGTCAGTTTTGACATTTGCCATCTTGAAATTTGTCATTTTTGACATTTTTCATGGTGACACTTTTCATTTTTGACATTTTGCATTGTGACATTTGTCATTTGACATCTTAGACATTTGCCATCTTGAAATTTGTCATTTTTGACACTTTTTATTTTTGACATTTAGCATTGTGACATTTGTCATTTGACATCTTTGACATTTGCCATCTTGAAATTTGTCATTTTTGACATTTTTCATGGTGACACTTTTCATTTTTGACATTTAGCATTGTGACATTTGTCATTTGACATCTTGGACATTTGCCATCTTGAAATTTGTCATTTTTGACATTTTTTATGGTGACACTTATCGTTTTTGACATTTAGCATTGTGACATTTGTCAGTTTTGACATTTTCCATCTTGAAATTTGTCATTTTTGACATTTTTCATGGTGACACTTTTCATTTTTGACATTTAGCATTGTGACATTTGTCATTTGACATCTTTGACATTTGCCATCTTGAAATTTGTCATTTTTGACATTTTTCATGGTGACACTTTTCATTTTTGACATTTAGCATTATGACATTTGTCATTTGACATCTTTGACATTTGCCATCTTGAAATTTGTCATTTTTGACATTTAGCATTGTGACATTTGTCATTTGACATCTTTGACATTTGCCATCTTGAAATTTGTTATTTTTGACATTTTTCATGGTGACACTTTTCATTTTTGACATTTAGCATTGTGACATTTGTCAGTTTTGACATTTGCCATCTTGAAATTTGTCATTTTTGACATTTTTCATGGTGACACTTTTCATTTTTGACATTTAGCATTGTGACATTTGTCATTTGACATCTTTGACATTTGCCATCTTGAAATTTGTCATTTTTGACACTTTTCATTTTTGACATTTAGCATTGTGACATTTGTCATTTGACATCTTTGACATTTGCCATCTTGAAATTTGTCATTTTTGACATTTTTCATGGTGACACTTTTCATTTTTGACATTTAGCATTGTGACATTTGTCATTTGACATCTTGGACATTTGCCATCTTGAAATTTGTCATTTTTGACATTTTTCATGGTGACACTTTTCATTTTTGACATTTAGCATTGTGACATTTGTTATTTGACATCTTTGACATTTGCCATCTTGAAATTTGTCATTTTTGACATTTTTCATGGTGACACTTTTCATTTTCGACATTTAGCATTGTGACATTTGTCATTTGACATCTTTGACATTTGCCATCTTGAAATTTGTTATTTTTGACATTTTTCATGGTGACACTTTTCATTTTTGACATTTAGCATTGTGACATTTGTCATTTGACATCTTTGACATTTGCCATCTTGAAATTTGTCATTTTTGACATTTTTCATGGTGACACTTTTCATTTTTGACATTTAGCATTGTGACATTTGTCATTTGACATCTTTGACATTTGCCATCTTGAAATTTGTCATTTTTGACATTTAGCATTGTGACATTTGTCATTTGACATCTTTGATATTTGCCATTTTGAAATTTGTCATTTTTGACATATTTCATGGTGACACTTTTCATTTTTGACATTTAGCATTGTGACATTTGTCATTTGACATCTTTGACATTTGCCATCTTGAAATTTGTCATTTTTGACATTTTTCATGGTGACACTTTTCATTTTTGACATTTAGCATTGTGACATTTGTACTTTGACATCTTTGACATTTGCCATCTTGAAATTTGTCATTTTTGACATTTTTCATAGTGACACTTTTCATTTTTGACATTTGTCATTTGACATCTTTGACATTTGCCATCTTGAAATTTGTTATTTTTGACATTTTTTATGGTGACACTTTTCATTTTTGACATTTAGCATTGTGACATTTGTCGTTTGACATCTTTGACATTTGCCATCTTTAAATTTGTTATTTTTGACCTTTTTCATGGTGACACTTATCATTTTTGACATTTAGCATTGTGACATTTGTCATTTGACATCTTTGACATTTGCCATATTGAAATTTGTCATTTTTGACATTTTTCATCGTGACACTTTTCATTTTTGACATTTAGCATTGTGACATTTGTCATTTGACATCTTGGACATTTGACATCTTGAAATTTGTTATTTTTGACATTTTTCATAATGACACTTATCATTTTTGACATTTAGCATTGTGACATTTGTCAGTTTTGACATTTGCCATCTTGAAATTTGTCATTTTTGACATTTTTCATGGTGACACTTTTCATTTTTAACATTTAGCATTGTGACATTTGTCATTTGACATCTTTGACATTTGCCATCTTGAAATTTGTCATTTTTGACATTTTTCATAGTGACACTTTTCATTTTTGACATTTAGCATTGTGACATTTGTCATTTGACATCTTTGACATTTGCCATCTTGAAATTTGTCATTTTTGACATTTTTCATTATGACACTTTTCATTTTTGACATTTAGCATTGTGACATTTGTCATTTGACATCTTTGACATTTGCCATCTTGAAATTTGTCATTTTTGACATTTTTCATGGTGACACTTTTCATTTTTGACATTTAGCATTGTGACATTTGTCATTTGACATCTTTGACATTTGCCATCTTGAAATTTGTCATTTTTGACATTTTTCATGGTGACACTTTTCATTTTTGACATTTAGCATTGTGACATTTGTCATTTGACATCTTTGACATTTGCCATCTTGAAATTTGTCATTTTTGACATTTAGCATTGTGACATTTGTCAGTTTTGACATTTGCCATCTTAAAATTTGTCATTTTTGACATTTAGCATTGTGACACTTTTCATTTTTGACATTTAGCATTGTGACATTTGTCATTTGACATCTTAGACATTTGCCATCTTGAAATTTGTCATTTTTGACACTTTTCATTTTTGACATTTAGCATTGTGACATTTGTCATTTGACATCTTTGACATTTGCCGTCTTGAAATTTGTCATTTTTGACATTTTTCATGGTGACACTTTTCATTTTTGACATTTAGCATTGTGACATTTTTCATTTGACATCTTTGACATTTGCCATCTTAAAATTTGTCATTTTTGACATATTTTATGGTGACACTTTTCATTTTTGACATTTAGCATTGTGACATTTGCCATCTTTGACATTTGCCATCTTGAAATTTGTTATTTTTGACATTTTTCATGGTAACACTTTTCATTTTTGACATTTAGCATTTTGACATTTGTCATTTGACATCTTTGACATTTGCCATCTTGAAATTTGTCATTTTTGACACTTTTCATTTTTGACATTTAGCATTGTGACATTTGTCATTTGACATCTTTGACATTTGCCATCTTGAAATTTGTCATTTTTGACATTTTTCATGGTGACACTTTTCATTTTTGACATTTAGCATTGTGACATTTGTCATTTGACATCTTGGACATTTGCCATCTTGAAATTTGTCATTTTTGACATTTTTCATGGTGACACTTTTCATTTTTGACATTTAGCATTGTGACATTTGTCATTTGACATCTTTGACATTTGCCATCTTGAAATTTGTCATTTTTGACATTTTTCATGGTGACACTTTTCATTTTTGACATTTAGCATTGTGACATTTGTCATTTGACATCTTTGATATTTGCCATTTTGAAATTTGTCATTTTTGACATATTTCATGGTGACACTTTTCATTTTTGACATTTAGCATTGTGACATTTGTCATTTGACATCTTTGACATTTGCCATCTTGAAATTTGTCATTTTTGACATTTTTCATGGTGACACTTTTCATTTTTGACATTTAGCATTGTGACATTTGTCATTTGACATCTTTGACATTTGCCATCTTGAAATTTGTTATTTTTAACATTTTTCATGGTGACACTTTTCATTTTTGACATTTAGCATTGTGACATTTGTCATTTGACATCTTTGACATTTGCCATCTTGAAATTTGTCATTTTTGACCTTTTTCATGGTGACACTTTTCATTTTTAACATTTAGCATTGTGACATTTGTCATTTGACATCTTTAACATTTGCCATCTTGAAATTTGTTATTTTTGACATTTTTCATGGTGACACTTTTCATTTTTGACATTTAGCATTGTGACATTTGACATCTTTGACATTTGCCATCTTGAAATTTGTCATTTTTGACACTTTTCATTTTTGACATTTAGCATTGTGACATTTGTCATTTGACATCTTTGACATTTGCCAACTTGAAATTTGTTATTTTTGACATTTTTCATGGTGACACTTTCATTTTTGACATTTAGCATTGTGACATTTGTCATTTGACATCTTTGACATTTGCCATCTTGAAATTTGTCATTTTTGACATTTAGCATTGTGACATTTGTCATTTGACATCTTTGATATTTGCCATCTTGAAATTTGTCATTTTTGACATTTTTCATGGTGACACTTTTCATTTTTGACATTTAGCATTGTGACATTTGTCATTTGACATCTTTGACATTTGCCATCTTGAATTTGTCATATTTGACATTTTTCATGGTGACACTTTTCATTTTTGACATTTAGCATTGTGACATTTGTCATATTCGACATCTTTGACATTTGCCATCTTGAAATTTGTCATTTTTGACATTTTTCATGGTGACACTTTTCATTTTTGACATTTAGCATTGTGACATTTGTCATTTGACATCTTTGACATTTGCCATCTTAAAATTTGTCATTATTGACATTTTTCATGGGGACACTTTTCATTTTTGACATTTAGCATTGTGACATTTGTCATTTGACATCTTTGACATTTGCCATCTTGAAATTTGTTATTTTTAACATTTTTCATGGTGACACTTTTCATTTTTGACATTTAGCATTGTGACATTTGTCATTTGACATCTTTGACATTTGCCATCTTGAAATTTGTCATTTTTGACATTTAGCATTGTGACATTTGTCATTTGACATCTTTAATATTTGCCATTTTGAAATTTGTCATTTTTGACATATTTCATGGTGACACTTTTCATTTTTGACATTTAGCATTGTGACATTTGTCATTTGACATCTTTGACATTTGCCATCTTGAAATTTGTCATTTTTGACATTTTTCATGGTGACACTTTTCATTTTTGACATTTAGCATTGTGACATTTGTCATTTGACATCTTTGACATTTGCCATCTTGAAATTTGTTATTTTTAACATTTTTCATGGTGACACTTTTCATTTTTGACATTTAGCATTGTGACATTTGTCATTTGACATCTTTGACATTTGCCATCTTGAAATTTGTCATTTTTGACCTTTTTCATGGTGACACTTTTCATTTTTAACATTTAGCATTGTGACATTTGTCATTTGACATCTTTAACATTTGCCATCTTGAAATTTGTTATTTTTGACATTTTTCATGGTGACACTTTTCATTTTTGACATTTAGCATTGTGACATTTGTCATTTGACATCTTTGACATTTGCCATCTTGAAATTTGTCATTTTTGACACTTTTCATTTTTGACATTTAGCATTGTGACATTTGTCATTTGACATCTTTGACATTTGCCAACTTGAAATTTGTTATTTTTGACATTTTTCATGGTGACACTTTCATTTTTGACATTTAGCATTGTGACATTTGTCATTTGACATCTTTGACATTTGCCATCTTGAAATTTGTCATTTTTGACATTTAGCATTGTGACATTTGTCATTTGACATCTTTGATATTTGCCATCTTGAAATTTGTCATTTTTGACATTTTTCATGGTGACACTTTTCATTTTTGACATTTAGCATTGTGACATTTGTCATTTGACATCTTTGACATTTGCCATCTTGAATTTGTCATATTTGACATTTTTCATGGTGACACTTTTCATTTTTGACATTTAGCATTGTGACATTTGTCATATTCGACATCTTTGACATTTGCCATCTTGAAATTTGTCATTTTTGACATTTTTCATGGTGACACTTTTCATTTTTGACATTTAGCATTGTGACATTTGTCATTTGACATCTTTGACATTTGCCATCTTAAAATTTGTCATTATTGACATTTTTCATGGGGACACTTTTCATTTTTGACATTTAGCATTGTGACATTTGTCATTTGACATCTTTGACATTTGCCATCTTGAAATTTGTCATTTTTGACATTTTTTATGGTGACACTTTTCATTTTTGACATTTCGCATTGTGACATTTGTCATTTGACATCTTTGACATTTGCCATCTTGAAATTTGTCATTTTTGACATTTTTCACGGTGACACTTTTCATTTTTGACATTTAGCATTGTGACATTTGTCATTTGACATCTTAGACATTTGCCATCTTGAAATTTGTCATTTTTGACACTTTTCATTTTTGATATTTAGCATTGTGACATTTGTCATTTGACATCTTTGATATTTGCCATCTTGAAATTTGTCATTTTTGACATTTTTCATGGTGACACTTTTCATTTTTGACATTTAGCATTGTGACATTTGTCATTTGACATCTTTGACATTTGCCATCTTGAATTTGTCATTTTTGACATTTTTCATGGTGACACTTTTCATTTTTGACATTTAGCATTGTGACATTTGTCATATTCGACATCTTTGACATTTGCCATCTTGAAATTTGTCATTTTTGACATTTTTCATGGTGACACTTTTCATTTTTGACATTTAGCATTGTGACATTTGTCAGTTTTGACATATGCCATCTTGAAATTTGTCATTTTTGACATTTTTCATGGTGACACTTTTCATTTTTGACATTTAGCATTGCGACATTTGTCATTTGACATCTTTGACATTTGCCATCTTGAAATTTGTCATTTTTGACATTTAGCATTGTGACATTTGTCATTTGACATCTTTGATATTTGCCATCTTGAAATTTGTCATTTTTGACATTTTTCATGGTGACACTTTTCATTTTTGACATTTAGCATTGTGACATTTGTCATTTGACATCTTTGACATTTGCCATCTTGAATTTGTCATTTTTGACATTTTTCATTGTGACACTTTTCATTTTTGACATTTAGCATTGTGACATTTGTCATATTCGACATCTTTGACATTTGCCATCTTGAAATTTGTCATTTTTGACATTTTTCACGGTGACACTTTTCATTTTTGACATTTAGCATTGTGACATTTGTCATTTGACATCTTTGACATTTGCCATCTTGAAATTTGTCATTTTTGACATTTTTCACGGTGACACTTTTCATTTTTGACATTTAGCATTGTGACATTTGTCATTTGACATCTTAGACATTTGCCATCTTGACACTTTTCATTTTTGACATTTAGCATTGTGACATTTGTCATTTGACATCTTTGATATTTGCCATCTTGAAATTTGTCATTTTTGACATTTTTCATGGTGACACTTTTCATTTTTGACATTTAGCATTGTGACATTTGTCATTTGACATCTTTGACATTTGCCATCTTGAATTTGTCATTTTTGACATTTTTCATGGTGACACTTTTCATTTTTGACATTTAGCATTGTGACATTTGTCATTTGACATCTTTGACATTTGCCATCTTGAAAGTTGTCATTTTTGACATTTTTCATGGTGACACTTTTCATTTTTGACATTTAGCATTGTGACATTTGTCATTTGACATCTTTGACATTTGCCATCTTGGAATTTGTCATTTTTGACATTTTTTATGGTGACACTTTTCATTTTTGACATTTAGCATTGTGACATTTGTCATTTGACATCTTTGACATTTGCCATCTTAAAATTTGTCATTTTTGACATTTTTCATGGTGACACTTTTCATTTTTGACATTGAGCATTGTGACATTTGTCATTTTACATCTTTGATATTTGCCATCTTGAAATTTGTCATTTTTGACATTTTTCATGGTGACACTTTTCATTTTTGACATTTAGCATTGTGACATTTGTCATTTGACATCTTTGACATTTGCCATCTTGAAATTTGTCATTTTTGACATTTAGCATTGTGACATTTGTCATTTGACATCTTGGACATTTGCCATCTTGAAATTTGTCATTTTTGACATTTTTCATGGTGACACTTTTCATTTTTGACATTTAGCATTGTGACATTTGTCATTTGACATCTTTGACATTTGCCATCTTGAAATTTGTCATTTTTGACATTTTTCATGGTGACACTTTTCATTTTTGACATTTAGCATTGTGACATTTGTCATTTGACATTTTTGACATTTGCCATCTTGAAATTTGTTATTTTTGACATTTTTCATGGTGACACTTTTCATTTTTGACATTTAGCATTGTGACATTTGTCATTTGACATCTTTGACATTTGCCATCTTGAATTTGTCATTTTTGACATTTTTCATGGTGACACTTTTCATTTTTGACATTTAGCATTGTGACATTTGTCATTTGACATCTTTGACATTTGCCATCTTGAAATTTGTCATTTTTGACATTTTTCATGGTGACACTTTTCATTTTTGACATTTAGCATTGTGACATTTGTCATTTGACATCTTTGACATTTGCCATCTTGAAATTTGTCATTTTTGACATTTAGCATTGTGACATTTGTCATTTGACATCTTGGACATTTGCCATCTTGAAATTTGTCATTTTTGACATTTTTCATGGTGACACTTTTCATTTTTGACATTTAGCTTTGTGACATTTGTCATTTGACATCTTTGACATTTGCCATCTTGAAATTTGTCATTTTTGACATTTTTCATGGTGACACTTTTCATTTTTGACATTTAGCATTGTGACATTTGTCATTTGACATCTTTGACATTTGCCATCTTGAAATTTGTCATTTTTGACATTTAGCATTGTGACATTTGTCATTTGACATCTTGGACATTTGCCATCTTGAAATTTGTCATTTTTGACATTTTTCATGGTGACGCTTTTCATTTTTGACATTTAGCATTGTGACATTTGTCATTTGACATCTTTGACATTTGCCATCTTGAAATTTGTCATTTTTGACATTTTTCATGGTGACACTTTTCATTTTTGACATTTAGCATTGTGACATTTGTCATTTGACATTTTTGACATTTGCCATCTTGAAATTTGTTATTTTTGACATTTTTCATGGTGACACTTTTCATTTTTGACATTTAGCATTGTGACATTTGTCATTTGACATCTTTGACATTTGCCATCTTGAAATTTGTTATTTTTGACATTTTTCATGGTGACACTTTTCATTTTTGACATTTAGCATTGTGACATTTGTCAGTTTTGACATTTGCCATCTTGAAATTTGTCATTTTTGACATTTTTCATGGTGACACTTTTCATTTTTGACATTTAGCATTGTGACATTTGTCATGTGACATCTTTAACATTTCCCATCTTGAAATTTGTCATTTTTGACATTTAGCATTGTGACATTTGTCATTTGACATCTTTGACATTTGCCATCTTGAAATTTGTTATTTTTGACATTTTTCATGGTGACACTTTTCATTTTTGACATTTGTCAGTTTTGACATTTGCCATCTTGAAATTTGTCATTTTTGACATTTTTCATGGTGACACTTTTCATTTTTAACATTTAGCATTGTGACATTTGTCATTTGACATCTTAGACATTTGCCATCTTGAAATTTGTCATTTTTGACACTTTTCATTTTTGACATTTAGCATTGTGACATTTGTCATTTGACATCTTTGACATTTGCCACCTTGAAATTTGTCATTTTTGACATTTTTCATGGTGACACTTTTCATTTTTTTACATTTAGCATTGTGACATTTGTCAGTTTTGACATATGCCATCTTGAAATTTGTCATTTTTGACATTTTTCATGGTGACACTTTTCATTTTTGACATTTAGCATTGTGACATTTGTCATTTGACATCTTTGACACTTGCCATCTTGAAATTTGTCATTTTTGACATTTTTCGTGGTGACACTTTTCATTTTTGACATTTAGCATTGTGACATTTGTCATTTGACATCTTTGACATTTGCCATCTTGAAATTTGTCATTTTTGACATTTAGCATTGTGACATTTGTCATTTGACATCTTTGACATTTGCCATCTTGAAATTTGTTATTTTTGACATTTTTCATGGTGACGCTTTTCATTTTTGACATTTAGCATTGTGACATTTGTCAGTTTTGACATTTGCCATCTTGAAATTGGTCATTTTTGACATTTAGCATTGTGACACTTTTCATTTTTGACATTTAGCATTGTGACATTTGTCATTTGACATCTTTGACATTTGCCATCTTGAAATTTGTCATTTTTGACATTTTTCATAGTGACACTTTTCATTTTTGACATTTAGCATTGTGACATTTGTCATTTGACATATTTGACATTTGCCATCTAAAAATTTGTCATTTTTGACATTTAGCATTGTGATATTTGTCATTTGACATCTTTGACATTTGCCATCTTGAAATTTGTCATTTTTGACATTTTTCATGGTGACACTTTTCATTTTTGACATTTAGCATTGTGACATTTGTCATTTGACATCTTTGACATTTGCCATCTTGAAATTTGTTATTTTTGACATTTTTCATGGTGACACTTTTCATTTTTGACATTTAGCATTGTGACATTTGTCATTTGACATCTTTGACATTTGCCATCTTGAAATTTGTCATTTTTGACATTTTTCATGGTGACACTTTTCATTTTTGACATTTAGCATTGTGACATTTGTCAATTGACATCTTTGACATTTGCCACCTTGAAATTTGTCATTTTTGACATTTTTCATGGTGACACTTTTCATTTTTGACATTTAGCATTGTGACATTTGTCAGTTTTGACATTTGCCATCTTGAAATTTGTCATTTTTGACATTTTTCATGGTGACACTTTTCATTTTTGACATTTAGCATTGTGACATTTGTCATTTGACATCTTTGACATTTGCCATCTTGAAATTTGTCATTTTTGACATTTTTTATGGTGACACTTTTCATTTTTGACATTTAGCATTGTGACATTTGTCATTTGACATCTTTGACATTTGCCATCTTGAAATTTGTCATTTTTGACACTTTTCATTTTTGACATTTAGCATTGTGACATTTGTCATTTGACATCTTTGACAGTTGCCATCTTGAAATTTGTTATTTTTGACATTTTTCATGGTGACACTTTTCATTTTTGACATTTAGCATTGTGACATTTCTCATTTGACATCTTTGACATTTGCCATCTTGAAATTTGTCATGTTTGACATTTTTCATAGTGACACTTTTCATTTTTAACATTTAGCATTGTGACATTTGTCATTTGACATCTTTGACATTTGCCATCTTGAAATTTGTCATTTTTGACATTTTTCATGGTGACACTTTTCATTTTTGACATTTAGCATTTTGACATTTGTCATTTGACATCTTTGACATTTGCCATCTTGAAATTTGTTATTTTTGACATTTTTCATGGTGACACTTTTCATTTTTGACATTTAGCATTGTGACATTTGTCATTTGACATCTTTGACATTTGCCATCTTGAAATTTGTCATTTTTGACATTTTTCATGGTGACACTTTTCATTTTTGACATTTAGCATTGTGACATTTGTCATTTGACATCTTTGACATTTGCCATCTTGAAATTTGTCATTTTTGACATTTAGCATTGTGACATTTGTCATTTGACATCTTTGATATTTGCGATCTTGAAATTTGTCATTTTTGACATTTTTCATGGTGACACTTTTCATTTTTGACATTAAGCATTGTGACATTTGTCATTTGACATCTTTGACATTTGCCATCTTGAATTTGTCATTTTTGACATTTTTCATGGTGACACTTTTCATTTTTGACATTTAGCATTGTGACATTTGTCATATTCGACATCTTTGACATTTGCCATCTTGAAATTTGTCATTTTTGACATTTTTCATGGTGACACTTTTCATTTTTGACATTTAGCATTGTGACATTTGTCATTTGACATCTTTGACATTTGCCATCTTAAAATTTGTCATTATTGATATTTTTCATGGGGACACTTTTCATTTTTGACATTTAGCATTGTGACATTTGTCATTTGACATCTTTGACATTTGCAATCTTGAAATTTGTCATTTTTTATGGTGACACTTTTCATTTTTGACATTTAGCATTGTGACATTTGTCATTTGACATCTTTGACATTTTCCATCTTGAAATTTGTCATTTTTGACATTTTTCACGGTGACACTTTTCATTTTTGACATTTAGCATTGTGACATTTGTCATTTGACATCTTAGACATTTGCCATCTTGAAATTTGTCATTTTTGACACTTTTCATTTTTGACATTTAGCATTGTGACATTTGTCATTTGACATCTTTGACATTTGCCATCTTGAAGTTTGTCATTTTTGACATTTTTCATGGTGACACTTTTCATTTTTGACATTTAGCATTGTGACATTTGTCATTTGACATCTTGGGACATTTGCCATCTTGAAATTTGTCATTTTTGACATTTTTTATGGTGACACTTATCATTTTTGACATTTAGCATTGTGACGTTTGTCAGTTTTGACATTTGCCATCTTGAAATTTGTCATTTTTGACATTTTTCATGGTGACACTTTTCATTTTTGACATTTAGCATTGTGACATTTGTCATTTGACATTTTTGACATTTGCCATCTTGAAATTTGTCATTTTTGACATTTTTCATGGTGACACTTTTCATTTTTGACATTTAGCATTGTGACATTTGTCATTTGACATCTTTGACATTTGCCATCTTGAAATTTGTCATTTTTGACATTTTTCATGGTGACACTTTTCATTTTTGACATTTAGCATTGTGACATTTGTCATTTGACATCTTTGACATTTGCCATCTTGAAATTTGTCATTTTTGACATTTTTCATGGTGACACTTTTTATTTTTGACATTAAGCATTGTGACATTTGTCATTTGACATCTTTGACATTTGCCATTTTGAAATTTGTTATTTTTGACATTTTTCATGGTGACACTTTTCATTTTTGACATTGAGCATTGTGACATTTGTCATTTGATATCTTTGACATTTGCCATCTTGAAATTTGTCATTTTTGACATTTTTCATGGTGACACTTTTCATTTTTGACATTTAGCATTGTGACATTTGTCATTTGACATCTTTGACATTTGCCATTTTGAAATTTGTCATTTTTGACATTTAGCATTGTGACATTTGTCATTTGACATCTTGGACATTTGCCATCTTGAAATTTGTCATTTTTGACATTTTTCATGGTGACACTTTTCATTTTTGACATTTAGCATTGTGACATTTGTCATTTGACATCTTTGACATTTGCCATCTTGAAATTTGTCATTTTTGACATTTTTCATGGTGACACTTTTCATTTTTGACATTTAGCATTGTGACATTTGTCATTTGACATTTTTGACATTTGCCATCTTGAAATTTGTTATTTTTGACATTTTTCATGGTGACACTTTTCATTTTTGACATTTAGCATTGTGACATTTGTCATTTGACATCTTTGACATTTGCCATCTTAAAATTTGTTATATTTGACATTTTTCATGGTGACACTTTTCATTTTTGACATTTAGAATTGTGACATTTGTCAGTTTTGACATTTGCCATCTTAAAATTTGTCATTTTTGACATTTTTCATGGTGACACTTTTCATTTTTGACATTTAGCATTGTGACATTTGTCATTTGACATCTTTGACATTTCCCATCTTGAAATTTGTCATTTTTGACATTTAGCATTGTGACATTTGTCATTTGACATCTTTGACATTTGCCATCTTGAAATTTGTTATTTTTGACATTTTTCATGGTGACACTTTTCATTTTTGACATTTAGCATTGTGACATTTGTCATTTGACATCTTAGACATTTTCCATCTTGAAATTTGTCATTTTTGACACTTTTCATTTTTGACATTTAGCATTGTGACATTTGTCATTTGACATCTTTGACATTTGCCACCTTGAAATTTGTCATTTTTGACATTTTTCATGGTGACACTTTTCATTTTTTGACATTTAGCATTGTGACATTTGTCAGTTTTGACATATGCCATCTTGAAATTTGTCATTTTTGACATTTTTCATGGTGACACTTTTCATTTTTGACATTTAGCATTGTGACATTTGTCATTTGACATCTTTGACACTTGCCATCTTGAAATTTGTCATTTTTGACATTTTTCATGGTGACACTTTTCATTTTTGACATTTAGCATTGTGACATTTGTCATTTGACATCTTTGACATTTGCCATCTTGAAATTTGTCATTTTTGACATTTTTCATGGTGACACTTTTCATTTTTGACATTTAGCATTGTGACATTTGTCATTTGACATATTTGACATTTGCCATCTAGAAATTTGTCATTTTTGACATTTAGCATTGTTATATTTGTCATTTGACATCTTTGACATTTGCCATCTTGAAATTTGTCATTTTTGACATTTTTCATGGTGACACTTTTCATTTTTGACATTTAGCATTGTGACATTTGTCATTTGACATCTTTGACATTTGCCATCTTGAAATTTGTTATTTTTGACATTTTTCATGGTGACACTTTTCATTTTTGACATTTAGCATTGTGACATTTGACATCTTTGACATTTGCCATCTTGAAATTTGTCATTTTTGACATTTTTCATGGTGACACTTTTCATTTTTGACATTAAGCATTGTGACATTTGTCAATTGACATCTTTGACATTTGCCACCTTGAAATTTGTCATTTTTGACATTTTTCATGGTGACACTTTTCATTTTTGACATTTAGCATTGTGACATTTGTCAGTTTTGACATTTGCCATCTTGAAATTTGTCATTTTTAACATTTTTCATGGTGACACTTTTCAGTTTTGACATTTAGCATTGTGACATTTGTCATTTGACATCTTTGACATTTGCCATCTTGAAATTTGTCATTTTTGACATTTTTCATGGTGACACTTTTCATTTTTGACATTTAGCATTGTGACATTTGTCATTTGACATCTTTGACATTTGCCATCTTGAAATTTGTCATTTTTGACATTTAGCATTGTGACATTTGTCATTTGACATCTTTGACATTTGCCATCTTAAAATTTGTTATTTTTGACATTTTTCATGGTGACACTTTTCATTTTTGACATTTAGCATTGTGACATTTGTCAGTTTTGACATTTGCCATCTTGAAATTTGTCATTTTTGACATTTAGCATTGTGACACTTTTCATTTTTGACATGTAGCATTGTGACATTTGTCATTTGACATCTTAGACATTTGCCATCTTGAAATTTGTCATTTTTGACACTTTTCATTTTTGACATTTAGCATTGTGACATTTGTCATTTGACATCTTTGACATTTGCCATCTTGAAATTTGTCATTTTTGACATTTTTCATGGTGACACTTTTCATTTTTGACATTTAGCATTGTGACATTTGTCGTTTGACATCTTTGACATTTGCCATCTTGAAATTTGTCATTTTTGACATTTTTCATGGTGACACTTTTCATTTTTGACATTTAGCATTGTGACATTTGTCATTTGACATCTTTGACATTTGCCATCTTGAAATTTGTCATTTTTGACATTTTTCATGGTGACACTTTTCATTTTTGACATTTAGCATTGTGACATTTGAGTAGTATAACTACAGCGGATCTAGATCGGAAGTGACGTCACATAAGATAAGGTTCTATTTTTAGACCCACGTGATAAGGTTTTATTTTTAGACCCACGTGATAAGGTTTTATTTTTAGACTTATGTGATAAGGTTCTATTTTTAGGTCCATGTGATAAGGTTCTATTTTTACACTCACGTGTCTATCATGTTTTGATTCACGTGTACCCTTATGAATCAGTATTTGGAGTGTATTTTTAGAATCGGGGATCCATTTTTACTATCTGAAGTCAATTTTTATAATATAGAATCTATATTAAGAATTAGGAATTTAGACAGAAAGTCCCGATCCCAACTTGTTGCATTTATTTCAAACATTATAATGATGATAAATAAAACAAACATATATACCAATTATTTTATTTATTCATTAAAAAATTGTTATACAACCAAATTACATTTGATAAAGCACAAATACATTGATCATTTTTGTGATAAAAACATGTAGGATTGTCATGCTTAAAAGGTGGTTGTTCTTCTAGCTCACAAACGGGAACTTTCAAATGTTTTCTAATATAATCAGCCTTTTCTAATCCCTTTACGTAGACAATGGTGGCGTCTTTTGCTAAGTCTTTTAGGATATTAGCAAAACAGTGTACCGGAGTAAATCCAGACTCCCATTCGAGACCATGATGGTTTTTAGTTAACCAATTCGCTTGTTTATGTAAATATGGAGCCAACATTCTTATGGGAAAAGGTGGTTTGAAAACATAATGACAAACCTGTATCCCATTATATGCTGCTAGTTCTTTTACCACAAATTTGTTATTCTCTATTTTAAAACCTTGAACATCTATTATCAAATTCATATTTTTTTTATGTATCTATATAGTATGTAATTCTATATACACCTGTTATCGGGGATTATGCGCATTAAACTTGTTTTACAATTTTAGTGAGAGGATTGTAGGAAAACTCCTTTTCATGTAATATTAAACAATATGCTGAAACGTTATCACCGACACTTTTTGTTGTCTCAAATTCAATTCGTAAAACAACCGATCCACTCTGAATGATTTCTTTTTGACGCGAACAATCAATATGAATTAAAGGAGCTTTGCTTTTATATTCTTCTGGATTAAAAATTGGTTGATTCGTTTGAATATGATAGTAGGATTCTTGAAAATTTGCAAACATTTCATATAATGTGGCAAAACGATTAGTATCAAAATCTAAATTTTAATCTTGATAAGGGTATCGTTCAGAATTTAGAAATACACGTACATTAGTTAAATTGCAATGGTCAAACTCGCTCATATTTTTTATTAACTTTCCTTTGCGATTATTCTGAAATGCTATCACAATATGTCTTGGACTCTCCAATTTTGTAGTAGTTTTTACAGACCATGTGTGACGAGTTGAATTACTTAGTGTAGGATATTCAATTAACTCCCAACTCCTAAATTTAATAGGTAATTCTAGATTACTTCGAAGGATTTTGTTTAGTCGTAATTGTTCTTTTAAATTTGGTGTTATATGAGGAACGTACCAATAAAGTTTATTAATCTGAATTTTTGGTATCTCAGTTTCATCAGTAGCAATCACTGCATCAACGTCATCCTTCTCTCGAACTAACATAAGTTCCTGTCTCATTTCATAACAATTTTCCGAAAGTCTTCAAAAAATCCAGACCAGATTTTTAAGGGTATACATACATTAAAATTTTCAAAAGCATCGATAAGAAATTTTCCATTTTTTGGGAACCTTCCTCCGTTTTGTAAGAGTTTGCTTTCATTTTCATTAAGAGACAAGTAATTTTTTAAAGTAGACACCAATCCTACATTTCTTACTGCGTCGATTATTACACCGTTTAATTCATATCTGATTTCCCGAAATAAATATGTAATACCGTTATTGATAAAATTAAATTTTGTAGGTACTGTATTCTTATCAGTTAACATTTTTCCTTCTAAATATACATAGCTATTGCATGGTAGAGTAAATGCATCAAGTTCTTGAACACTGATCCGAATTTCATCGTTATAATTTAAATTTCCTGAAGTATAAGGCTGATAAGTGTGAAACTGATAGTCCTCAATAGTTGTATCACTAAAAGGTTGATCTAAAACATTTAGTACGTCCATTATACTAAAACGCGAAATCCCAAAGTTTTTAAAAAGTTGCGATTTTCTGGTCTTATCAATTGGAAAGGCAAACTCTTACTAGTTGATTTGTTCTGCCACTTCCTTTTATAATATAATGGTTTGTAGGGACTTTCGAAACGGTGGAACTGCCACACCATTATTCAATTTTTCTAAGATGTAATCGAATGGTAATAGTTTCGTTACCAAAATTTACAATGTTACCACTTTGATCAATTACTTTTACCGTAATGTTGTTTATTGTTTTAATGTTAACTGGATAGTAAAGTATTGTTAGGGGTTGCTCAACTATTTTATACCCGTTTGGAACTTGCGGAAAAAATTGATGAATTATATGAACTGGTTTACCATTTAAAAATGAACCGACTGCAATGTTACAATCAATACATATAGTGTTTACTTTTAAAATGTTTACTTTTTTAGGAGAGGTATAGGCTTTATCAGGTTCGAGCTTAATTCTTGAAAATCCTAACAATGTCCCAATTGAATTGTCAACGTCAAAATTAATCCAATTTGTGCTTCTAATATTAACTTTTTCTGTGTTCTGATCTGCCCTTATACGAGTAATTGTACCGTTTTCAAACATCTGCTTTTCAATTATTTTAATTATCTCACTTATTTCATAAGCTCCTACCGGAATTAAAAATTTAAATTCACTATTAGTACCCCACACCAGTACATTATTAGTTTCATCGACATTAAAAATGCTGTTAAAGGTATCAAAATTTGCTACTCCAATTTCATAATCTGTATTATCATCCAAATATATTGCAGGATTAAAATCAGCACTTAAAATTGATGAGCAACCACTCAATGTAAATGTGTATGACATGATGGTTAAAATATAAATGAGTTAAAGTTTTTAGTTATATTGACTAAATAAAAATTTTAAACAGTACTGTCCACAATTAAACGAATTAAATTTTTGTATTACATTATAATTGAATTTTATGTCAACGTTTCCATTACTTTTAAAATATTTTGCTAACTTATTAGGAGGGGGTAAATTTCCGTAACTATCAAAATAAATAATACTAGAACCTTGTTTTGAAAAAGCTGTCCAGTGAGTACCACTGCCACTTTTTGTATCAAGGTTAACTATACCAGATTCATAGTTTTTAATTTTGTTTGGAAGAGAATCTCGCATAAAAACACCACGAAAATGAGGAATTTTTAAGAGATTTGCATATTTTTCCAGATCTATGTTCGTCATTATACGATTAGGTAATTTCAACGGAAGTTTTTTGAATACGGTTTTAAATAAAAACCTTTCCCGTTTTTTGAATGCCGTTTCATTCCATAACCTTTGTATGGTCTCAAATAATAACCTGATCCCTTTTTTGTAGCTTGTTCCATAGCCATATTATGTCTTTGCTGTTCT
The DNA here is from genome assembly GCA_964028335.1 of Altica lythri. Lineage (NCBI taxonomy): Eukaryota > Metazoa > Arthropoda > Insecta > Coleoptera > Chrysomelidae > Altica > Altica lythri. The sequence continues at coordinate 5,370,349 of OZ034800.1, read as the reverse complement.
GCAAGTTGCTCACGATTAGCCTTAGCATCATTTACGGCCTTTGCAATTCCAGCGGCACCGCCCCCAACAGCGCCCAAAGCTCCCAGTAACGGTAAGAGTAAGGGTAAAAATCCACCCTTTTTTGGTGCTCGGATGACACGTTTTTTTTTCAAACCTTTCGATTTTTTTTTAAGACCCATCCCCAATTTACGCTTGCCTTTCATTGCCGTAGTTATTAACCAAGCAGCTGCTTTTTCCTTAAAATTTGCGTCTTTTGATTTAACTCGCTCCCAAGCTTTATTTTCCAAATCTTTATCAGCTATGTGCCTCGCAGTTAGGTCACTGTTTTGAGAATATGCGATATCGTGATTTCTGCAGGCTTTATCCAAAAGATTTATTCCCGAATCACCTCTTTCTAAGCGTTGCTTTAATTTTGTGCCTGGACCGCAAAAATGATAACCGGGTATATGTAGCTCGAATGGCAGTTTATTAATAAGAGTATTAACAAACCCTTTTCCGCGATGTGTTCTCAAGTGCTGTCGTTTCACCATTATACAATATTTATATATAGAACGGCTTTTATATATAAACTTTCAGTTCTTCCAAATCACTTAAAAATGAAAGTTGAAAAACAAAAGATTCAGTTACCTATTAAAAACCATGACATCAAGGTCCAGCATGAGATCGGAAAACATGGATTTTTATTTCAAGGTGATTCAAAAAGGGGACTTATCGTAGGTCCTAGTGGATGTGGTAAAACCAATGCCATGCTGTCCTTAATTGATCATCCAAATGGTTTAAGATTTGAAAATGTTTACATTTATTCTAAAAGTTTACACCAACCAAAATATGTGTATTTGCGAAATTTGATTCAACCTATAAAAGAAATAGGCTACGAAGAATATAGCAATGCAGAAGATATTGTTACACCAGAAGCTATCAACAATAATTCTTTAATTATATTTGATGATGTAGGTTCATGCAATCAAAACATTATTCAAAATTATTTTTGTTTTGGTCGACATAGATCCACAGATTGTTTTTACTTATGCCAAACATATTCTGCAATTCCCAAACAACTAATTCGCGATAATGCAAATCTATTAATAATTTTTCAACAAGACCTAACAAATCTCAAACATATATATGATGATCATGTAAACATTGACATGTCGTTTCAAGATTTTAAAGACATATGCTCATATTGTTGGCGAGAAAAATTTGGATTTCTTACAATTGATAAAGATTGTTCTCTATCGAATGGTAGATATCGAAAAGGGTTTGACATATATATTCATATATAAAGAGAAATTATTCGTATCAGTATTACAGTTAAAATGAATCCTCAAGTAACTAGTCAACTTATAAAAGGCAGACAGGCGCTAAAGAAGAAATATAACAGTTTAAAGAGAGATATATTAAAATCGGAGAATGAGCTGCAAAGGACATATCAACCTATTACACAACCTCTTAAGGAACTCGTATCAGCTTTCAACAAGCCAATTAAGGAAGAATCTTCTCAAGTTGAAACTTTGGAAACCTCGTTTCCGTCTTATACAAAACGAATCAAACAACGTCCGTCTAATAAAATGACTTATGTAACACCAACTGCAAGACCACTTTTCAATAGTACGCAAATGCCTATAGAAGAAGATTTAAATGAAAATGTATTATCACAAACAATTTTACCTTCTACACCTCAAGAAGAGATTTTTGAATCAGGAACTGAGAATTTACCAAATAGTTCCACTGAGGATAGGTTTATAGATGATACTATCTCTCAATACTTAAAATCATTTACCGATCCTTCAGTACTAGAACAATACTTTGAACAATTTGCATCACCTTTACCCAGAGAATATGTAGAAGGAATGATACGTGATACGGAGGGCAAATATGATCATATTTTGGGTGTATTTCACGATCCAATAAATGAAAAATTTTATATTGGAAATTCTAGCTTGGATTTTGATGGTGCCAACATTGTTATTAAGGGAATTAATTATCCGGGTACCGTTGGGCTGTACAATTTACTCTTTTTGAAAGAACCACTAATTTACAAACGACAAGATATAGAAAATTATGTTGATATCATTAAACGATCGAATGCTATACACAGAAACTATGATTCTGAATTACCTATTAAAAAGTTTCCCAATGACATTAGAGATAAATATGTGCACATTATAAAACCAAATCTAAAACAATCTGTTTTGAGACCAAGAGCTAGTACAGGACCTTCTTCGTTAATGGGAAAAATCGTAACCAGAAATATGACTAAAAAATTTGGTAAAGGAATGATGATGATGAAGAAATATAGTAATAATCCTAACGAATATAAATATTTCGATAATTACAATGAATTGATAGACAGACTGAGATTACTTTTTGCATCTCAAGAAGCTGGTAATACTGGTAATAATAACGAGATTATATCAATAATAGAAGAACTACGCGAAGGAAAAATTATTGCATAAAAGGTGTAAATTAATCGATTTTATTTAGTGGTAACATGCCTCTCAACAAGTTTAATCAACATTTTCTTGCGACGACCACTACATGTTCAGATGAAGTTTTGTCAGCACCGAATCCATCCACCACTTTCTATATTTGTATACCATCTAATTTTCACAGTATTTGTGTGATTACAATTCGAGGACATAAAGATTTAGTTATTAGCAATTCTCATTATGTGTTGGATAATCAAACTACAGCGTACTCGTTTCCTATAACGGGTAAAGTTGAAAGTATTAAATGTTTTCCTGCCATTTTACATGCATCATATAAAAACCAACAAAATTCTATCGAAAACTTACTAAATAATATTATTGTTAGTAAAGGAGATATCATTGAGTTTCCATTGGGTATTTCAAGTCTAGCAGAAGACTACCTTTACATTGAATTTGTTATTCAATGTTCCCTTGAGGAGAATAAATAGGATTTTTTTAAAAAGTTTACTTCATTAACAAACATGCCTCTCAACAAGTTTAACCAACATTAACTTACTTCTATAACATGTTCGTCTGAAGAAACAGAAGATATTGTGACATCCACACTTCCACAGTTTAAGTCACCGTTTTATATTTGTGATTCATTTGATTACCACGTTAAATCTGTAATACGTTTAAAAGGTGAAAAAAAAACGAATCTTAATAAGGAATTTTATGTATTAGATAATGGAGGAATTGCTTTCGTATTTCCATTTTCATCTAAAATTGAGAGTGTTATTCATTATTCTGCCGATGGTGATGTTTTATTAAACAACAAAGTTTATAAGTTTCACGAACTAGCTAACACGAACATTGCAAAAAATGATAAAATTGTATTTAAGCTAGGAAAACCTTCAAATATTTGTATTGAACTGCTTGTACAGTGTCCTTTAGTGAAAAATGTCTAAATTGCAAGTTGTTAAAGAGTTACATGCACCAGCACGAATTAATTTTCGAAGAAGGCATGTTTTAGTTAAAGGTTTAAATGATTTAATTCAGGCAGATCTAGCTGTTATGAATTCTTTTGCTAAGGAAAATCGGGGCTACAGTTATATTTTAGTTGTTATTAATGCATTTAGCAAATATGTTTGGGCTGTACCAGTGAAAAAGGAAACTGGAAAACATATAACGGATGCTATGAAATTAATATTATCTCAAATGAAAAACTCCCCAAAAAATTTGCAAACTGATAATGGCACGGAATTTTACAACAAAGATTTCAAAGAATTAATGCAAAAATATAATATTAATCATTATAGTACTTTTTCTAATCTTAAAGCGAGTATAGCTGAACGTGTAATTCGTACACTCAAGTCGTTACTTTGGAAAGAGTTTAGCATGCAAGGTTCATACAAATGGTTAAATATTTTGCAGAAAATTGTTCAAAAATATAACAGTATTAGACACTCTACGACTGGAGCCATACCTAGTAAAGTAAATAATCAAAATTCAAAATACATTATTGCATTTAATCATTTAAAAACGGTTGATCCTAGAAAACCGAAGTTTCGAAAAGGTGACTATGTTCGAATCAGCAAATATCGTCATGCCTTTAAAAAAGGTTATACTCCCAATTGGAGTACAGAGATATTTGGAATAAAAAAAATAAAGTTATCGAATCCAACCGTATATATTTTAGAAGATGAGAAAAATGAAGAGATTATAGGTACTTTTTATACTGAAGAATTACAGAAAGTTAAATATCCAGACGTTTTCTTAATTGAAAAAGTACTGAAACGAAAAGGTGATATAAGACTTGTGAAGTGGTTGGGAATAAATCAACAATCTTGGATTAATAAAAATAATATTGTATAACTAATTTAAGTAAATATAGAATTTATATTATTATTTTTTTTAAATAAAAAACAGTTTTTAATAAATCGTTTTATTTCATTTGTACAACACTTTTATAATTTTTGTTATCTAATTAGATTAATATACAACTTAATTCAATTTTGATTGTCTTCAGCAGAAGTTTTTCAGAAAGTTTTTCTTGCACTTTAAAAAGTGTGTGGGTTAATCACTAAACTGGCTTTTTCCATATATAGTCAGTTTTAAGAAGTTTTGGACATCTATGTATCACCTCTAATGCTAAACCGTATGTGATTGGGTTGATTAATTTTATAGGTTCTATTATATAAAGGGCAACATCCTTAATATTGTTTGATTTTTCAACTCCTGACTGTAGAATTTTTAAAGCACTGATGAAATTCTGACGTTTATATATTTCCAAAGTGTAATTTATTAATGGTAACCAATTCAAAAAGTTTAAAATTGAAGTGCCACCCAGTTTTATAATAGACTTTTCCGTTGATATTATTAAAGTCTTAATTTCATTAACATTTTCAAACTCTAACCAAAAGTGCTCTGCGTTTATACGTCCTTGTTTTTCAGCTAAATTCCCAAATTTTTTAATAGCTTCTTTGTAAGTTAAAAATATTTCCCACTCTTTCTCATTAAAGGTAATGCCATTTTCGGTATTTCCAAATATTCGGACACAAGGCTCAAAGTGTAAGTCCTGCGACAGACCTACTGCAACATATTGGGTTTTATTCAGATAAAACCTTCTTTCTCCTAAATATACAATTTTATCATTTTTGTTGTAACAGAATGTTTCGTCCATGATGAGTATAAAACTTCTAACCATGTTTTTTTCTTTTTACTGCTACTTATACTAATCATTTTCATTGATCATAGGAAAAGGAAAAAACAATAACAAATTTATTTTACAAATACATATATTAGCAATATAAGTTACAGATATTAAAAAAAAATGTCAGAAAAGATTTTTTAAGGAATAATGTCCCCAAGGAAGTGTGTCAGTAGATTCATTTACTATGTATCTTTTATCGTCAAAGGGACTTAAACCAATTTTTCTTTGGTCTACACTAAAAACATTGTGTGCATCTGACCGAATTACACATTGAGAAATTACTTTTTCTGTTTTATTTTCAAGACATTTTACATAATCATCAAATGTAATTTGTTTAACTATACAGCCTTTGACACCTTTAGATTTTTTTACCACCTTATCTTCTTGTACTTTATATGCATACATTTTTGATCGTAATCCTATAAAATGTGTTATTATTTTACCGTTCGCTTCATCTTTCATGAGACCGGGAACTTTCTTATTACAAAGTGGTATGTTATATTGATTATCTAAAGCATAGTCGCTTGTATCAAACCTATGAATGTCACTTTTAATTATTTCCTCGTATAAATCTTTACATTTAATTTAATAAAAATGGGCGTCCGTATCTTGATATAAAATTTTACAATTGTCCTGTCCCATTTTCGGTAACATATAGTCATAATGAAACTCATACATACAAGTCTTCGAAATATCCAAAATGCTCATTCCAATATACAACGGCTTATTGAATAAAATTTCAGACTTTTTTAGTTCTATAGCCATCAAATCCGTGTCAAACACAGTTCTACTGTGAAATTTTGGACTGGCAATAAGATTCTTAGCTCCATATCTACCCCCCCATTGATTTACTAATTTAACATTTCGATGCTTACGAATATTTTCCATAGTTTTACCATATATGGAATTTACTTTAAGTTTAAAATGATCTTTTTCAAATTTAGTGGTAGCTTGTGCTCGAAACTGAGTATTAAGGTCTATGTATGGTTTTAACCATGCACATTGCTTAAATTTTAAAACTCTATGAATCTTTTTAATTATTAGTCCATGTTTTAAGGCTTGCTTTAAAGCACGATAATGAATAATATACCTTTCCTTATCATAAACTGTAGTTAATAACTTTGGTAGTTTCGCATTTGGAGGTACTTGGTGCTCTGAACAAAAAGGAAAATCTTTGTGAAGATCATGTAACTTTTCCGGGTACTCTAAATCTACTTCAAGAATGTATCCTTCGGGTGCATCGTCCGGAATACTGATAACGTCTATGTCAATGCCAGTCCACTGAAATTTTCCAATCGGAAGTGGCTGTGACATAGCCCATCCATATAAATTGTTAACGTCTACATACAGCAAATACTTATCAGGTTTGGATAAATCATAATTTGACATATACTTATTGTTGGCCTCTGAATATCGTGAACAACATTGACTTATTCCTCCGCGTATACTTTTTTCCATAAATAGAATCATATCTATGTCACTTAAAAGTTCCAACTCACATTTTGTATATCTTAACATACAATCCCACGAATATCCTGGTACAGTGTAGTACCAAGCAGGATCTAAACCACTAGTCTTATATCCGACATCTCTAAAATTTTCAAAAACATCACACAACAGTAGTATATCTGTTTTTAAGTATAAATCAGAATATTCACCCAAATTTTGAATATTAAATTTTTCCCAAACATTTTTTGCGTGTTCATAATTCTCAGTAGAGATACTTTCGTCATTTAACTTATTATAAAAGTGATGTTGTGCTGGTAACTGTTTCATCCAGTTTTTCTAACTTGTCAATATAGTCATAGCAAAATACTCCTTTTCGGGTCAGCAATTTAAATGTGTCGTCATTTAAATGTCTAAATTCATGTCTTAAATTTTTAAAGTCTTTTATTTCAAGTGTTGAGACTAATTCATTTAAAGAGGCACCCATAAATCTAAGAGAATCTATATAACGGAATTTTATGTTGTGCGGCAGATGTTGAGTGAAAGAAATGTATTTCTCTTTATTTATTGGTAATAAGCTAATTTTACCCTTCTTAGCAAGGTCCCTTATTATAAAGTGACTGTCATATCCCGAAAGATTGTGAAACACCACTGGAACAACAAATTGTTTCTTAAAGTTTAGATTGCAGCTCACGTGAGCAAAACCTCGAAATTCTCCAGTAAAATGAATGTGGTCTCGGACAATAACATCCGTGCACTTAAATTCTTCTTCGCAAATATGACAATACTTTGCATCTACTGTATTAGGTTTATGTTTCATAGGAATTATGGTTTTTATTTTTGATTCAATTATTTTGCTAAGGTTTAGCATTTCATTTGCAAACCAATTCATGCAATCCACTCCACGATAACTTTTAAAGTATGAAAAACTATTGTTATAGTCACATTTAACATAATATCCACAACTGAAAGCAATATGTTTTTGATATCGTATAGAATTTGCATAAAAGGTAGTTTCAAGAGGTTCAAGCATCGATTCAAAATCGGCATATATAATAAAAGGTACTCTTTGTTTATACATAAAATTTTTAAACTTTACCGTTTTGTTTTCTGGAACGGTTACTTTATATTCATTATATTCTTTACAGAGCATAACATGCACATTAAATCTTTCCTGATTACTAAAATAATTTAAACATCTGTCACAAATTATTTTTTTTTGCTCATACTTGGAAACCTGAGAATTAATAAGCTTTGATAAATCTTTAATCCAACAGTAATGATATTTTACTTCCACTATTTCATTATCCCGTGGATCGGGAGCATCATAATCATTTAGTTTTGGAAAATATACATTTTGTATCATCAGTAGATTAACATGTTTATCTACTTTGTTTTTTGTAAGACGTAAAGTAATAACTTTATAAGTTTTCCCTATTAATTCTAATCCATAAATATTAACACTTATGTGATTAAGTCTTTCAAATACAGAAATTTTATTAAATTGTATTGGAATATCTAGTCCCTGTATATTAAGAACTTGAGCATAATGTGGATATGAGTTTATACGGTTACAATTTTGAGTTGAAGGATATAAAGCACTTACTATACTCCAGTAAAAACATGCATTATCATTGTTTTGTACATTAACACAAGCTTTTTTATTAGCAATTTGTTCTGGTAAACGAATAAAACTTGAACCGTTTCCAAATTCATATTTATTTATATTAACTTCAAGTGAAATTATTTGACTTAATGACCATCCCGAGTCTTTCTCTTGAAATTCTGATAATTTTTTTAATATAAAATCTACTACATGTCTTGAAAACCATTCTTTCAAATCTGTTGACCTATCAATTACAGAATTTTTCGTGTGAAAATATTTAAAATCTATTTTATCTTCACCATCAACCACTTGTTTAACAAATTGTCCACAAAACGTTGTATTAACTTTTATTAATGGTAATTTTGTCAAAGAAAAAGTAATTTTGCTTTGAAACAAAACGAATGCGTCATTCAAAAACTGAAGTATATCTTTATGTTTCATATTTATTATTACACCACTCATGACTCTATTTTTAAAAATACAAATAGTATCTTCCCATTTAACTGTATTATTAATTTCAAAGCTATTCCAATTTCTCAGTTTTTCAAATATAGTTTTTAAATGACTTAATTTTGTTTGCCACAAACGAGTGTTTCCAAAAGAAAAATTTTTGGTTTCTAAGGCTGCTAAGCATAGACTTATAGCAATTTTAACATGTTTTTGCCAAGATTCAATCTCAGCTAATGTGAAATTTAATTTTTTTTCGTAAAATTTTTTAACTAATATATTAATATCACTAGCAAGTTTTTCTGACATTTTTAGTATTATCTATACCTTAATTTTTGACAAACTTAAACAAAGATGCTGGGTTTCCTTTTCCTGTGTTTTTTTCACCAATGAAAATCAGAGAGTAGTTGCCGTTCCCCAACTCAATTAAATGATCTTTGATGACTAGGGTTACTCGTTGTGGTAGAAATACAAGCTTGTCCGTCAATTCAACTAGAACTGTTTGTCCATATTTAGAAGATACCAATCTTATACATTTGATTTTATTAGGAATATTTATTGGTAAATCTTTCAGCTTTGCCACTGGTTTTTTTACATCTTCTAGAAGAAGATTAGAGTTAATTGAATCTAAATCCATTTTCTATAAAACAACAGTCTAGTAAGAGGTATAATATAAAAAATAAAAATCAAGAATATTACCTGGGCTATTTTTTCTATAACAAAAACTTTAAATACAACTTTTCACCTTTTGTAAGACTACTAATTTCAAGTTATGTATACTTCTTTATGTAATTTGTAGAACTCATCTCGGTCATTTATAGTGCGATTGAACACACATCCTTCATGGAAATTACGTCATTTTTTATTTTTAGAATCTATTTTTAGAATTTATATTTAGAATCTATTTTTAGAATCTATTTTTAGAATCTTATTTTTAAATCTATTTTTAGAATATGAAATCTATGTTTAAAATTAAAAATCTCTTTTTAAGATGTATTTTTAATTGTTTAAAACTTTCAATTGTTTAACTGTATCAATAACTACAAATACACTAACCCTCGTATATAACAATTCGAATAAAGGTTTTCTTATCTCTATAATTTATTTCCTATTTTATTACGACTAATTTTATATATCCTTAAATTAAATATTCCAACTAAAAACCATAGCTTTTAGATTTGCTAATTTTTCATAAGTTTTTTGTAAAAAAAACTGTAAAAGTTTAACTTCAATAAAGCATTGTCTATATACATATTTAAAATTAATTGAATCTTAGCATCTTAAATATGTTATCGATAAAATACCGGAAAACGATAATATTAAATGTGACCCCGTTTTTTTTTTCACATAGAAGTTAAAGTATTGCTTTAAAAATATTTAGTTTTAAATAGTGTAAGTTTTATGTTAGTGTACTTTTTAATTAGTATTACCTTAGACAAGATGTAACAAAAAAAACATAATAATGTGTAAGTATATTTATTTTGATGTTCTAATACTAATAATAATAATAACAATAATAATAATAATAATAATAATAATACCGTTAGACAATTTTTACGGATATGATATTGAAGCCCACCCCTTTGATACTTATATCCGGGGTGGGTATAAACTAATTAGAACTATAGAAACTGTGACAAATATATCAAGAAAAAGAACCTAGCCTAGAAATTGTTTTATTAAACTTCGTATAAGAATAATTTTCTTAAGTTATGGTTAAAAAAATGTGTATCAGTTTTACATTATCATTTGTCGGTTATAACTATTCGTTAAATAATTGGTTGATAAATATATTTATCCAATATTTGATTAATATTTTATTAAAAATAAAACACACAACAAAAACACATGTTTATTGAAAAAAAAAACATGGATTTTTACAATAAAATTTTAGTATAACATTTTTTTTGTAAGTTTGAAAATTTTGTTATAGCGACGCTTTTGCTTGAGACAACTTTTCTTCGTTTGTTTTTTATTGCAACATATTCGTTCTCCATTTTATGTTCCAGTGACTTCAATTCAGCTTCTAGTGACTTCAATTCGGCCTCTTGTTCCTCCAATTCAGTCCCCCGTTTTAATAGATTATTTTTCTCTTCTATAAGTTTAGCTTTATTCATATTTAGTTCATTTATTTTTTTATAAAGTTCATCCTTCTGACCTTGAATCTGTTTTAAATTTTTTTCTTTAGTTGATACTTCCTTGGATACTTGCTTTAATGATTGATCAATATTTTGGAAGTCCACTTCGTAACTTAAAATCTGTTCCAACATTCCCATATGAAAATTTACAAATTCTTTATATTTTGAAGTAAATTTTTCGTCTCTCTTTGATGTTTCGCCAATAGATTCTTCCGACTTTTGATTTAGATTTTTATTATTTAAATCATTCGTTGAGGTAGAAGCAGGATTCAAAAACATTGGTTCAGCAGCAGGATTCAAAAACATTGGTTCCTAAAACAAATACGTTAAATGTTAACATTTTCCTGTCATTTTATAAAATTAAATAAATACCAATACGATTGGTAAAATAAAAAAATCTTATTTTCATTGACAATTAATTTTTCTAGATCTTAAATAAAAAATGTAATAGTTTTACTCACCATATCAAATTCTGGAAAAAAGTCTTTCGTATCTTCTAGATATTTTTGAAGATCACTTCGATTCGAGGAGTCTGACGGTACCACAACCACATCCGAAATTACATTTATATTGGACATGTTAATATAATTATTATTATTATTATTATTAATTATTACTATTATTGTTATTATTATTACTATTATTACAAAGTATTTTCAAGAACTAAAGTGAAGATCTGCAAGAAAATCTGCACTTATATAAAAAAGCTTATCGCATTTAATTGTTGGAGGGTGTATGAAAAATACTTAATTAGAAGCATTATCGGTAAATTTATCAATATGTTCTTACATAATAAATACTTGCATTTTGATTACCTACCTAAAAATAATTTGGTGTTTTTTCAGGGTTAAAGATAAAAATCTTTAGAGATATTTGCATTGTGCTTGCATAAATTTTTAACTAAAAATAATTTTGTGGTCATTTTGTGGTTGCAGATAAAAGATAAAAATCTATAGATATTTTTTATGATACAACAACTTTTATGTAATATGTAAAAAATGGTAAAAAATGTTTAGCTTATTTTAAAATATTATTTGTAAATTTTCTACAAATTCTAACAAAAATTTTTCAATGAATAAATAAAATAATTGATATATATTTGTGTTTTTGGTACAAGAGCTACCTACGTCACTATTTTGCGTTTTTGAGATAAAAGTTTTTTTAGGTAAAAGTGTTAGTTTTATGCGGCCAAATACCAAATCCTCCAGTAGGTACTTACCTATTATCAGTAAACCCCATGTTTCAAAATTATAATTTGTCAGTCTGTTATTCACTATTTAAAAGTTTCTTTGAGATATATCTAAGTAGACATACCTAAGTTATTTATTTATAATATTGACTTCTTGTACCAAGCCACAAATATATGTTTGTTTTATTCATCATCATTATGTTTGAGGAAAATGAAACAAATTTAGAATAGTTGAAATATTTTTTGTTTTTATTCAACAATAAATTTATAGCTTAACAGGTTTAATTTTATTTCTAGGTTTAGACAATTGTAACTTATTAAATGATTTAAACATTATTTGTTTTTCTTCGTAAATTTGTATTGCTTTTTTAAGGCCTTTAATTCGTTTGGCAAAATCTTCCAGCTTTTGATTTAACGATATGTCTGTCAACGAAATAATACTAAATAAAAAATTAAACACTGTTAATTAAATATTATCCATACAAGATTCTGAGCCTTGTTCAACATTCATTTTCTCTTCATCTTCGTCTTCATCATCCTCCTCCTCCAGTTGAAGATAATCCGGTAGAAACTTCTGAATTTGATACAAAAATCCATCTACCTCCAAATCTCTTAAAATTCCAACCAGACAACAAATACATGCAATTATACCATCGTTATAATCTTGACATGCAGCGGATGATTTACGATATTTCGCAGCCTGTTTCAAACACTCATCCTCAGAATAATGTCTTTTCCTTCCACACGAATACACCGCTTCATGTTCAAAATCAAACTGTTTATTTCTAAATGTTTCACCCAAACTCTCTACAGCAGTTTTTAAGTTATGCACCTTTTTGGTTTCTACGTACGCCATCCACATTCTACAAAAAATTTTTATTTAAAACAAACAAGATAAATTTCTAACCCTTACCTCTTTTCTGAAGTTGTTTATTATTAAATATCATTATTAAAATTAGAAATTACATTTATACAAATGATGTCGCCTACACGTTTTTATATTTAAATATAGTCCAATCAGAAAAAACTTGCGTATCATTCGGGTCAAAAAATGGAGTAAAATAGACTTCAGATAGGAAAAATAGATCCCCAAATCTAAAAATAAACTCCAAATTCATAAAGGGAACCGTAACTCAAACATGATAGCCACGTGAATCAAGCATGATAGTCACGTGACTCAAGCATGATAGTCACGTGAGTCTAAAAACCTTATCACATGGATCTAAAAATAGAACCTTATCACTTGAACCTAAAAATAGAACCTTATCACATAAGTCTAAAAATAAAACCTTATCACGTGGGTCTAAAAATAGAACCTTATCTTATGTGACGTCACTTCCGATCTAGATCCGCTGTAGTTATACTACTCATTTGTCATTTGACATCTTTGACATTTGCCATCTTGAAATTTGTCATTTTTGACATTTAGCATTGTGACATTTGTCATTTGACATCTTTAACATTTGCCATCTTGAAATTTGTTATTTTTGACATTTTTCATGGTGACACTTTTCATTTTTGACATTTAGCATTGTGACATTTGTCAGTTTTGACATTTGCTATCTTGAAATTTGTCATTTTTGACATTTAGCATTCTGACACTTTTCATTTTTGACATTTAGCATTGTGACATTTGTCATTTGACATCTTAGACATTTGCCATCTTGAAATTTGTCATTTTTGACACTTTTCGTTTTTGACATTTAGCATTGTGACATTTTTCATTTGACATCTTTGACATTTGCCATCTTGAAATTTGTCATTTTTGACATTTTTCATGGTGACACTTTTCATTTTTGACATTTAGCATTGTGACATTTGTCAGTTTTGACATTTGCCATCTTGAAATTTGTCATTTTTGACATTTTTCATGGTGACACTTTTCATTTTTGACATTTAGCATTGTGACATTTGTCATTTGACATCTTAGACATTTGCCATCTTGAAATTTGTCATTTTTGACATTTTTTATGATGACACTTTTCATTTTTGACATTTAGCATTGTGACATTTGTCATTTGACATCTTTGACATTTGCCATCTTGAAATTTGTCATTTTTGACATTTTTCATGGTGACACTTTTCATTTTTGACATTTAGCATTGTGACATTTGTCAGTTTTGACATATGCCATCTTGAAATTTGTCATTTTTGACATTTTTCATGGTGACACTTTTCATTTTTGACATTTAGCATTGTGACATTTGTCATTTGATATCTTTGACACTTGCCATCTTGAAATTTGTCATTTTTGACATTTTTCATGGTGACACTTTTCATTTTTGACATTTAGCATTGTGACATTTGTCATTTGACATCTTTGACATTTGCCATCTTGAAATTTGTCATTTTTGACATTTAGCATTGTGACATTTGTCATTTGACATCTTCGACATTTGCCATCTTGAAATTTGTTATTTTTGACATTTTTCATGGTGACACTTTTCATTTTTGACATTTAGCATTGTGACATTTGTCAGTTTTGACATTTGCCATCTTGAAATTGGTCATTTTTGACATTTAGCATTGTGACACTTTTCATTTTTGACATTTAGCATTGTGACATTTGTCATTTGACATCTTCGACATTTGCCATCTTGAAATTTGTTATTTTTGACATTTTTCATGGTGACACTTTTCATTTTTGACATTTAGCATTGTGACATTTGTCAGTTTTGACATTTGCCATCTTGAAATTGGTCATTTTTGACATTTAGCATTGTGACACTTTTCATTTTTGACATTTAGCATTGTGACATTTGTCATTTGACATCTTTGACATTTGCCATCTTGAAATTTGTCATTTTTGACATTTAGCATTGTGATATTTGTCATTTGACATCTTTGACATTTGCCATCTTGAAATTTGTCATTTTTGACATTTTTCATGGTGACACTTTTTATTTTTGACATTTAGCATTGTGACATTTGTCATTTGACATCTTTGACATTTGCCATCTTGAAATTTGTTATTTTTGATATTTTTCATGGTGACACTTTTCATTTTTTACATTTAGCATTGTGACATTTGTCACTTGACATCTTTGACATTTGCCATCTTGAAATTTGTCATTTTTGACATTTTTCATGGTGACACTTTTCATTTTTGACATTTAGCATTGTGACATTTGTCAATTGACATCTTTGACATTTGACATCTTGAAATTTGTCATTTTTGACATTTTTCATGGTGACACTTTTCATTTTTGACATTTAGCGTTGTGACAATTGTCAGTTTTGACATTTGCCATCTTGAAATTTGTCATTTTTGACCTTTTTCATGGTGACACTTTTCATTTTTGACATTTAGCATTGTGACATTTGTCATTTGATATCTTTGACATTTGCCATCTTGAAATTTTTCATTTTTGACATTTTTCATGGTGACACTTTTCATTTTTGACATTTAGCATTGTGACATTTGTCATTTGACCTCTTTGACATTTGCCATCTTGAAATTTGTCATTTTTGACATTTAGCATTGTGACATTTGTCATTTGACATCTTTGACATTTGCCATCTTGAAATTTGTTATTTTTGACATTTTTCATGGTGACACTTTTCATTTTTGACATTTAGCATTGTGACATTTGTCAGTTTTGACATTTGCCATCTTGAAATTTGTCATTTTTAACATTTAGCATTGTGACACTTTTCATTTTTGACATTTAGCATTGTGACATTTGTCATTTGACATCTTAGACATTTGCCATCTTGAAATTTGTCATTTTTGACACTTTTCATTTTTGACATTTAGCATTGTGACATTTGTCATTTGACATCTTTGACATTTGCCATCTTGAAATTTGTCATGTTTGACATTTTTCATGGTGACACTTTTCATTTTTGACATTTAGCATTGTGACATTTGTCATTTGACATCTTTGACATTTGCCATCTTGAAATTTTTCATTTTTGACATTTAGCATTGTGACATTTGTCATTTGACATCTTTGACATTTGCCATCTTGAAATTTGTTATTTTTGACATTTTTCATGGTGACACTTTTCATTTTTGACATTTAGCATTGTGACATTTGTCAGTTTTGACATTTAGCATTGTGACATTTGTAATTTGACATCTCAGACATTTGCCATCTTGAAATTTGTCATTTTTGACACTTTTCATTTTTGACATTTTTCATTTGACATCTTTGACATTTGCCATCTTGAAATTTGTCATTTTTGACATTTTTCATGGTGACACTTTTCATTTTTGACATTTAGCATTGTGACATTTGTCAGTTTTGACATTTGCCATCTTGAAATTTGTCATTTTTGACACTTTTCATTTTTGACATTTAGCATTGTGACATTTGTCATTTGACATCTTTGACATTTGCCATCTTGAAATTTGTCATTTTTGACATTTTTCATGGTGACACTTTTCATTTTTGACATTTAGCATTGTGACATTTGTCAGTTTTGACATTTGCCATCTTGAAATTTGTCATTTTTGACATTTTTCATGGTGACACTTTTTATTTTTGACATTTAGCATTGTGACATTTGTCATTTGACATCTTTGACATTTGTCATCTTGAAATTTGTCATTTTTGACATTTTTTATGGTGACACTTTTCATTTTTGACATTTAGCATTGTGACATTTGTCATTTGACATCTTTGACATTTGCCATCTTGAAATTTGTCATTTTTGACATTTTTCATGGTGACACTTTTCATTGTGACATTTAGCATTGTGACATTTGTCATTTGACATATTTGACATTTGCCATCTTGAAATTTGTCATTTTTGACATTTAGCATTGTGATATTTGTCATTTGACATCTTTGACATTTGCCATCTTGAAATTTGTCATTTTTGACATTTTTCATGGTGACACTTTTTATTTTTGACATTTAGCATTGTGACATTTGTCATTTGACATCTTTGACATTTGCCATCTTGAAATTTGTTATTTTTGACATTTTTCATGGTGACACTTTTCATTTTTTACATTTAGCATTGTGACATTTGTCACTTGACATCTTTGACATTTGCCATCTTGAAATTTGTCATTTTTGACATTTTTCATGGTGACACTTTTCATTTTTGACATTTAGCATTGTGACATTTGTCAATTGACATCTTTGACATTTGACATCTTGAAATTTGTCATTTTTGACATTTTTCATGGTGACACTTTTCATTTTTGACATTTAGCGTTGTGACAATTGTCAGTTTTGACATTTGCCATCTTGAAATTTGTCATTTTTGACCTTTTTCATGGTGACACTTTTCATTTTTGACATTTAGCATTGTGACATTTGTCATTTGACATCTTTGACATTTGCCATCTTGAAATTTTTCATTTTTGACATTTTTCATGGTGACACTTTTCATTTTTGACATTTAGCATTGTGACATTTGTCATTTGACCTCTTTGACATTTGCCATCTTGAAATTTGTCATTTTTGACATTTAGCATTGTGACATTTGTCATTTGACATCTTTGACATTTGCCATCATGAAATTTGTTATTTTTGACATTTTTCATGGTGACACTTTTCATTTTTGACATTTAGCATTGTGACATTTGTCAGTTTTGACATTTGCCATCTTGAAATTTGTCATTTTTAACATTTAGCATTGTGACACTTTTCATTTTTGACATTTAGCATTGTGACATTTGTCATTTGACATCTTAGACATTTGCCATCTTGAAATTTGTCATTTTTGACACTTTTCATTTTTGACATTTAGCATTGTGACATTTGTCATTTGACATCTTTGACATTTGCCATCTTGAAATTTTTCATTTTTGACATTTAGCATTGTGACATTTGTCATTTGACATCTTTGACATTTGCCATCTTGAAATTTGTTATTTTTGACATTTTTCATGGTGACACTTTTCATTTTTGACATTTAGCATTGTGACATTTGTCAGTTTTGACATTTAGCATTGTGACATTTGTAATTTGACATCTCAGACATTTGCCATCTTGAAATTTGTCATTTTTGACACTTTTCATTTTTGACATTTTTCATTTGACATCTTTGACATTTGCCATCTTGAAATTTGTCATTTTTCATGGTGACACTTTTCATTTTTGACATTTAGCATTGTGACATTTGTCAGTTTTGACATTTGCCATCTTGAAATTTGTCATTTTTGACATTTTTCATGGTGACACTTTTTATTTTTGACATTTAGCATTGTGACATTTGTCATTTGACATCTTTGACATTTGTCATCTTGAAATTTGTCATTTTTGACATTTTTTATGGTGACACTTTTCATTTTTGACATTTAGCATTGTGACATTTGTCATTTGACATCTTTGACATTTGCCATCTTGAAATTTGTCATTTTTGACATTTTTCATGGTGACACTTTTCATTTGTGACATTTAGCATTGTGACATTTGTCATTTGACATCTTTGACATTTGCCATCTTGAAATTTGTCATTTTGGACATTTAGCATTGTGACATTTGTCTTTTGACATCTTGGACATTTGCCATCTTGAAATTTGTCATTTTTGACATTTTTCATGGTGACACTTTTCATTTTTGACATTTAGCATTGTGACATTTGTCAGTTTTGACATTTGCCATCTTGAAATTTGTCATTTTTGACATTTTTCATGGTGACACTTTTCATTTTTGACATTTAGCATTGTGACATTTGTCATTTGACATCTTTGATATTTGCTATCTTGAAATTTGTCATTTTTGACATTTTTCATGGTGACACTTTTCATTTTTGACATTTAGCATTGTGACATTTGTCATTTGACATCTTTGACATTTGCCATCTTGAAATTTTTCATTTTTGACATTTAGCATTGTGACATTTGCCATTTGACATCTTAGACATTTGCCATCTTGAAATTTGTCATTTTTGACACTTTTCATTTTTGACATTTAGCATTGTGACATTTGTCAGTTTTGACATTTGCCATCTTGAAATTTGTCATTTTTGACATTTTTCATGGTGACACTTTTTATTTTTGACATTTAGCATTGTGACATTTGTCATTTGACATCTTTGACATTTGCCATCTTGAAATTTGTCATTTTTGATATTTTTTATGGTGACACTTTTCATTTTTGACATTTAGCATTGTGACATTTGTCATTTGACATCTTTGACATTTGCCATCTTGAAATTTGTCATTTTTGACATTTAGCATGGTGACATTTGTCTTTTGACATCTTGGACATTTGCCATCTTGAAATTTGTCATTTTTGACATTTTTCATGGTGACACTTTTCATTTTTGACATTTAGCATTGTGACATTTGTCATTTGACATCTTAGACATTTGCCATCTTGAAATTTGTCATTTTTGACACTTTTCATTTTTGACATTTAGCATTGTGACATTTGTCAGTTTTGACATTTGCCATCTTGAAATTTGTCATTTTTGACATTTTTCATGGTGACACTTTTTATTTTTGACATTTAGCATTGTGACATTTGTCATTTGACATCTTTGACATTTGCCATCTTGAAATTTGTCATTTTTGACATTTTTCATGGTGACACTTTTCATTTTTGACATTTAGCATTGTGACATTTGTCATTTGACATCTTTGACATTTGCCATCTTGAAATTTGTCATTTTTGACATTTAGCATGGTGACATTTGTCTTTTGACATCTTGGACATTTGCTATCTTGAAATTTGTCATTTTTGACATTTTTCATGGTGACACTTTTCATTTTTGACATTTAGCATTGTGACATTTGTCAGTTTTGACATTTGCCATCTTGAAATTTGTCATTTTTGACATTTTTCATGGTGACACTTTTCATTTTGACATTTAGCATTGTGACATTTGTCATTTGACATCTTTGACATTTGCCATCTTAAAATTTGTTATTTTTGACATTTTTCATGGTGACACTTTTCATTTTTGACATTTAGCATTGTGACATTTGTCATTTGACATCTTTGACATTTGCCATCTTGAAATTTGTTATTTTTGACATTTTTCATGGTGACACTTTTCATTTTTAACATTTAGCATTGTGACATTTGTCAGTTTTGACATTTGCCATCTTGAAATTTGTCATTTTTGACATTTTTCTTGGTGACACTTTTCATTTTTGACATTTAGCATTGTGACATTTGTCATTTGACATCTTTGACATTTGCCATCTTGAAATTTGTCATTTTTGACATTTAGCATTGTGACATTTGTCATTTGACATCTTTGACATTTGCCATCTTGAAATTTGTTATTTTTGACATTTTTCATGGTGACACTTTTCATTTTTGACATTTAGCATTGTGACATTTGTCAGTTTTGACATTTGCCATCTTGAAATTTGTCATTTTTGACATTTTTCATGGTGACACTTTTCATTTTTGACATTTAGCATTGTGACATTTGTCATTTGACATCTTAGACATTTGCCATCTTGAAATTTGTCATTTTTGACACTTTTCATTTTTGACATTTAGCATTGTGACATTTGTCATTTGACATCTTTGACATTTGCCATCTTGAAATTTGTCATTTTTGACATTTTTCATGGTGACACTTTTCATTTTTGACATTTAGCATTGTGACATTTGTCAGTTTTGACATATGCCATCTTGAAATTTGTCATTTTTGACATTTTTCATAGTGACACTTTTCATTTTTGACATTTAGCATTGTGACATTTGTCATTTAACATCTTTGACCCTTGCCATCTTAAAATTTGTCATTTTTGACATTTTTCATGGTGACACTTTTCATTTTTGACATTTAGCATTGTGACATTTGTCATTTGACATCTTTGACATTTGCCATCTTGAAATTTGTCATTTTTGACATTTAGCATTGTGACATTTATCATTTGACATCTTTGACATTTGCCATCTTGAAATTTGTTATTTTTGACGTTTTTTATGGTGACACTTTTCATTTTTGACATTTAGCATTGACATTTGTCAGTTTTGACATTTGCCATCTTGAAATTTGTCATTTTTGACATTTAGCATTGTGACACTTTTCATTTTTGACATTTAGCATTGTGACATTTGTCATTTGACATCTTTGACATTTGCCATCTTGAAATTTGTCATTTTTGACATTTTTCATGGTGACACTTTTCATTTTTGACATTTAGCATTGTGACATTTGTCATTTGACATATTTGACATTTGCCATCTTGAAATTTGTCATTTTTGACATTTAGCATTGTGATATTTGTAATTTGACATCTTTGACATTTGCCATCTTGAAATTTGTCATTTTTGACATTTTTCATGGTGACACTTTTCATTTTTGACATTTAGCATTGTGACATTTGTCATTTGACATCTTTGACATTTGCCATCTTGAAATTTGTTATTTTTGACATTTTTCATGGTGACACTTTTCATTTTTGACATTTAGCATTGACATTTGTCATTTGACATCTTTGATATTTGCCATCTTGAAATTTGTCATTTTTGACATTTTTCATAGTGACACTTTTCATTTTTGACATTTAGCATTGTGACATTTGTCATTTGACATCTTTGACATTTGCCATCTTGAAATTTGTCATTTTTGACATTTTTCATGGTGACACTTTTCATTTTTGACATTTAGCATTGTGACATTTGTCAGTTTTGACATTTGTCATCTTGAAATTTGTCATTTTTGACATTTTTCATGGTGACACTTTTCATTTTTGACATTTAGCATTGTGACATTTGTCATTTGACATCTTAGACATTTGCCATCTTGAAATTTGTCATTTTTGACACTTTTCATTTTTGACATTTAGCATTGTGACATTTGTCATTTGACATCTTTGACATTTGCCATCTTGAAATTTGTCATTTTTGACATTTTTTATGGTGACACTTTTCATTTTTGACATTTAGCATTGTGACATTTGTCAGTTTTGACATTTGCCATCTTGAAATTTGTCATTTTTGACATTTTTCATGGTGACACCTTTTATTTTTGACATTTAGCATTGTGACATTTGTCATTTGACATCTTTGACATTTGCCATCTTGAAATTTGTCATTTTTGACATTTAGCATTGTGACATTTGTCATTTGACATCTTTGACATTTGCCATCTTGAAATTTGTTATTTTTGACATTTTTCGTGGTGACACTTTTCATTTTTGACAATTAGCATTGTGACATTTGTCAGTTTTGACATTTGCCATCTTGAAATTTGTCATTTTTGACATTTAGCATTGTGACACTTTTCATTTTTGACATTTAGCATTGTGACATTTGTCATTTGACATCTTAGACATTTGCCATCTTGAAATTTCTCATTTTTGACACCTTTCATTTTTGACATTTAGCATTGTGACATTTGTCATTTGACATCTTTGACATTTGCCATCTTGAAATTTGTCATTTTTGACATTTTTCATGGTGACACTTTTCATTTTTGACATTTAGCATTGTGACATTTGTCATTTGACATCTTTGACATTTGCCATTTTGAAATTTGTCATTTTTGACATTTTTCATGGTGACACTTTTCATTTTTGACATTTAGCATTGTGACATTTGTCATTTGACATCTTTGACATTTGCCATCTTGAAATTTGTCATTTTTGACATTTTTCATGGTGACACTTTTCATTTTTGACATTTAGCATTGTGACATTTGTCATTTGACATCTTTGACATTTGCCATCTTGAAATTTGTCATTTTTGACATTTAGCATTGTGACATTTGTCATTTGACATCTTTGACATTTGCCATCTTGAAATTTGTTATTTTTGACATTTTTCATGGTGACACTTTTCATTTTTGACATTTAGCATTGTGACATTTGTCAGTTTTGACATTTGCCATCTTGAAATTTGTCATTTTTGACATTTAGCATTGTGACACTTTTCATTTTTGACATTTAGCATTGTTACATTTGTCATTTGACATCTTAGACATTTGCCATCTTGAAATTTGTCATTTTTGACACTTTTCATTTTTGACATTTAGCATTGTGACATTTGTCATTTGACATCTTTGACATTTGCCATCTTGAAATTTGTCATTTTTGACATTTTTCATGGTGACACTTTTCATTTTTGACATTTAGCATTGTGACATTTGTCAGTTTTGACATTTGCCATCTTGAAATTTGTCATTTTTGACATTTTTCATGGTGACACTTTTCATTTTTGACATTTAGCATTGTGACATTTGTCATTTGACATCTTAGACATTTGCCATCTTGAAATTTGTCATTTTTGACACTTTTCATTTTTGACATTTAGCATTCTGACATTTGTCATTTGTCATCTTTGACATTTGCCATCTTGAAATTTGTCATTTTTGACATTTTTCATGGTGACACTTTTCATTTTTGACATTTAGCATTGTGACATTTGTCAGTTTTGACATTTGCCATCTTGAAATTTGTCATTTTTGACATTTTTCATGGGGACACTTTTCATTTTTGACATTAAGCATTGTGACATTTGTCATTTGACATCTTTGACATTTGCCATCTTAAAATTTGTCATTTTTGACATTTTTTATGGTGACACTTTTGATTTTTGACATTTAGCATTGTGACATTTATCATTTGACATCTTAGACATTTGCCATCTTGAAATTTGTCATTTTTGACACTTTTCATTTTTGACATTTAGCATTGTGACATTTGTCATTTGACATCTTTGACATTTGCCATCTTGAAATTTGTCATTTTTGACATTTTTCATGGTGACACTTTTTATTTTTGACATTTAGCATTGTGACATTTGTCATTTGACATCTTTGACATTTGCCATCTTGAAATTTGTCATTTTTGACATTTTTCATGGTGACACTTTTCATTTTTGACATTTAGCATTGTGACATTTGTCATTTGACATCTTAGACATTTGCCATCTTGAAATTTGTCATTTTTGACACTTTTCATTTTTGACATTTAGCATTGTGACATTTGTCATTTGACATCTTTGACATTTGCCATCTTGAAATTTGTCATTTTTGACATTTTTCATGGTGACACTTTTCATTTTTGACATTTAGCATTGTGACATTTGTCATTTGACATCTTTGACATTTGCCATCTTGAAATTTGTCATTGTTGACATTTAGCATTGTGACATTTGTCATTTGACATCTTTGACATTTGCCATCTTGAAATTTGTCATTTTTGACATTTTTCATGGGGACACTTTTCATTTTTGACATTAAGCATTGTGACATTTGTCATTTGACATCTTTGACATTTGCCATCTTAAAATTTGTCATTTTTGACATTTTTTATGGTGACACTTTTCATTTTTGACATTTAGCATTGTGACATTTGTCATTTGACATCTTAGACATTTGCCATCTTGAAATTTGTCATTTTTGACACTTTTCATTTTCGACATTTAGCATTGTGACATTTGTCATTTGACATCTTTGACATTTGCCATCTTGAAATTTGTCATTTTTGACATTTTTCATGATGACACTTTTCATTTTTGACATTTAGCATTGTGACATTTGTCATTTGACATCTTTGACATTTGCCATCTTGAAATTTGTCATTTTTGACATTTTTCATGGTGACACTTTTCATTTTTGACATTTAGCATTGTGACATTTGTCATTTGACATCTTAGACATGTGCCATCTTGAAATTTGTCATTTTTGACACTTTTCATTTTTGACATTTAGCATTGTGACATTTGTCATTTGACATCTTTGACATTTGCCATCTTGAAATTTGTCATTTTTGACATTTTTCATGGTGACACTTTTTATTTTTGACATTTAGCATTGTGACATTTGTCATTTGACATCTTTGACATTTGCCATTTTGAAATTTGTCATTTTTGACATTTTTCATGGTGACACCTTTTATTTTTGACATTTAGCATTGTGACATTTGTCATTTGACATCTTTGACATTTGCCATCTTGAAATTTGTCATTTTTGACATTTTTCATGGTGACACTTTTCATTTTTGACATTTAGCATGGTGACATTTGTCATTTGACATCTTTGACATTTGCCATTTTGAAATTTGTCATTTTTGACATTTAGCATTGTGACATTTGTCATTTGACATCTTTGACATTTGCCATCTTGAAATTTGTTATTTTTGACATTTTTTATGGTGACACTTTTCATTTTTGACATTTCGCATTGTGACATTTGTCAGTTTTGACATTTGCCATCTTGAAATTTGTCATTTAGCATTGTGACACTTTTCATTTTTGACATTTAGCATTGTGACATTTGTCATTTGACATCTTAGACATTTGCCATCTTGAAATTTGTCATTTTTGACACTTTTCATTTTTGACATTTAGCATTGTGACATTTGTCATTTGACATCTTTGACATTTGCCATCTTGAAATTTGTCATTTTTGACATTTTTCATGGTGACACTTTTCATTTTTGACATTTAGCATTGTGACATTTGTCATTTGACATCTTTGACATTTGCCATCTTGAAATTTGTCATTTTTGACATTTAGCATTGTGACATTTGTCATTTGACATCTTTGACATTTGCCATCTTGAAATTTGTTATTTTTGACATTTTTTATGGTGACACTTTTCATTTTTGACATTTCGCATTGTGACATTTGTCAGTTTTGACATTTGCCATCTTGAAATTTGTCATTTTTGACATTTTTCATGGTGACACCTTTTATTTTTGACATTTAGCATTGTGACATTTGTCATTTGACATCTTTGACATTTGCCATCTTGAAATTTGTCATTTTTGACATTTTTCATGGTGACACTTTTCATTTTTGACATTTAGCATTGTGACATTTGTCATTTGACATCTTTGACATTTGCCATCTTGAAATTTGTCATTTTTGACATTTAGCATTGTGACATTTGTCATTTGACATCTTTGACATTTGCCATCTTGAAATTTGTTATTTTTGACATTTTTTATGGTGACACTTTTCATTTTTGACATTTCGCATTGTGACATTTGTCAGTTTTGACATTTGCCATCTTGAAATTTGTCATTTTTGACATTTAGCATTGTGACACTTTTCATTTTTGACATTTAGCATTGTGACATTTGTCATTTGACATCTTAGACATTTGCCATCTTGAAATTTGTCATTTTTGACACTTTTCATTTTTGACATTTAGCATTGTGACATTTGTCATTTGACATCTTTGACATTTGCCATCTTGAAATTTGTCATTTTTGACATTTTTCATGGTGACACTTTTCATTTTTGACATTTAGCATTGTGACATTTGTCATTTGACATCTTAGACATTTGCCATCTTGAAATTTGTCGTTTTGACACTTTTCATTTTTGACATTTAGCATTGTGACATTTGTCATTTGACATCTTTGACATTTGCCATCTTGAAATTTGTCATTTTTGACATTTTTCATGGTGACACTTTTCATTTTTGACATTTAGCATTGTGACATTTGTCAGTTTTGACATTTGCCATCTTGAAATTTGTCATTTTTGACATTTTTCATGGTGACACTTTTCATTTTTGACATTTAGCATTGTGACATTTGTCATTTGACATCTTTGACATTTGCCATCTTAAAATTTGTCATTTTTGACATTTTTTATGGTGACACTTTTCATTTTTGACATTTAGCATTGTGACATTTGTCATTTGACAGATTTGACATTTGCCATCTTGAAATTTGTCATTTTTGACATTTTTCATGATGACACTTTTCATTTTTGACAGTTAGCATTGTGACATTTGTCATTTGACATCTTTGACATTTGCCATCTTGAAATTTGTCATTTTTGACATTTAGCATTGTGACATTTGTCATTTGACATCTTGGACATTTGCCATCTTGAAATTTGTCATTTGACATCTTGGACATTTGCCATCTTGAAATTTGTCATTTTTGACATTTTTCATGGTGACACTTATCATTTTTGACATTTAGCATTGTGACATTTGTCAGTTTTGACATTTGCCATCTTGAAATTTGTCATTTTTGACATTTTTCATGGTGACACTTTTCATTTTTGACATTTAGCATTGTGACATTTGTCATTTGACATCTTTGACATTTGCCATCTTGAAATTTGTCATTTTTGACATTTTTCATGGTGACACTTTTCATTTTTGGCATTTAGCATTGTGACATTTGTCATTTGACATCTTTGACATTTGCCATCTTGAAATTTGTCATTTTTGACATTTTTCATGGTGACACTTTTCATTTTTGACATTTAGCATTGTGACATTTGTCATTTGACATCTTTGACATTTGCCATCTTGAAATTTGTTATTTTTGACATTTTTCATGGTGACACTTTTCATTTTTGACATTTAGCAATGTGACATTTGTCATTTGACATCTTTGACATTTGCCATCTTGAAACTTGTCATTTTTGACATTTTTCATGGTGACACTTTTCATTTTTGACATTTGGCATTGTGACATTTGTCAGTTTTGACATTTGCCATCTTGAAATTTGTCATTTTTGACATTTTTCATGGTGACACTTTTCATTTTTGACATTTAGCATTGTGACATTTGTCATTTGACATCTTTGACATTTGCCATCTTGAAATTTGTCATTTTTGACATTTTTCATGGTGACACTTTTCATTTTTGACATTTAGCATTGTGACATTTGTCAGTTTTGACATTTGCCATCTTGAAATTTGTCATTTTTGACATTTTTCATGGTGACACTTTTCATTTTTGACATTTAGCATTGTGACATTTGTCATTTGACATCTTAGACATTTGCCATCTTGAAATTTGTCATTTTTGACACTTTTCATTTTTGACATTTAGCATTGTGACATTTGTCATTTGACATCTTTGACATTTGCCATCTTGAAATTTGTCATTTTTGACATTTTTCATGGTGACACTTTTCATTTTTGACATTTAGCATTGTGACATTTGTCAGTTTTGACATGTGCCATCTTGAAATTTGTCATTTTTGACATTTTTCATGGTGACACCTTTTATTTTTGACATTTAGCATTGTGACATTTGTCATTTGACATCTTTGACATTTGCCATCTTGAAATTTGTCATTTTTGACATATTTCATGGTGACACTTTTCATTTTTGACATTTAGCATTGTGACATTTGTCATTTGACATCTTTGACATTTGCCATCTTGAAATTTGTCATTTTTGACATTTAGCATTGTGACATTTGTCATTTGACATCTTTGACATTTGCCATCTTGAAATTTGTTATTTTTGACATTTTTCATGGTGACACTTTTCATTTTTGACATTTAGCATTGTGACATTTGTCAGTTTTGACATTTGCCATCTTGAAATTTGTCATTTTTGACATTTAGCATTGTGACACTTTTCATTTTTGACATTTAGCATTGTGACATTTGTCATTTGACATCTTTGACATTTGCCATCTTGAAATTTGTCATTTTTGACATTTTTCATGGTGACACTTTTCATTTTTGACATTTAGCATTGTGACATTTGTCATTTGACATCTTTGACATTTGCCATTTTGAAATTTGTCATTTTCGACATTTTTCATGGTGACACTTTTCATTTTTGACATTTAGCATTGTGACATTTGTCATTTGACATCTTTGACATTTGCCATCTTGAAATTTGTCATTTGTGACATTTTTCATGGTGACACTTTTCATTTTTGACATTTAGCATTGTGACATTTGTCAGTTTTGACATTTGCCATCTGGAAATTTGTCATTTTTGACATTTAGCATTGTGACATTTGTCATTTGACATCTTAGACATTTGCCATCTTGAAATTTGTCATTTTTGACACTATTCATTTTTGACATTTAGCATTGTGACATTTGTCATTTGACATTTGCCATCTTGAAATTTGTCATTTTTGACATTTTTCATGGTGACACTTTTCATTTTTGACATTTAGCATTGTGACATTTGTCAGTTTTGACATTTGCCATCTTGAAATTTGTCATTTTTGACATTTTTCATGGTGACACTTTTCATTTTTGACATTTAGCATTGTAACATTTGTCATTTGACATCTTAGTCATTTGCCATCTTGAAATTTGTCATTTTTGACACTTTTCATTTTTGACATTTAGCATTGTGACATTTGTCTTTTGACATCTTTGACATTTGCCATCTTGAAATTTGTCATTTTTGACATTTTTCATGGTGACACTTTTTATTTTTAACATTTAGCATTGTGACATTTGTCAGTTTTGACATTTGCCATCTTGAGATTTGTCATTTTTGACATTTTTCATGGTGACACTTTTCATTTTTGACATTTAGCATTGTGACATTTGTCATTTGACATCTTTGACATTTGCCATCTTGAAATTTGTCATTTTTGACATTTTTTATGGTGACACTTTTCATTTTTGACATTTAGCATTGTGACATTTGTAATTTGACATCTTTGACATTTGCCATCTTGAAATTTGTCATTTTTGACATTTTTCATGGTGACACTTTTCATTTTTGACATTTAGCATTGTGACATTTGTCATTGGACATCTTTGACATTTGCCATCTTGAAATTTGTCATTTTTTACATTTAGCATTGTGACATTTGTCATTTGACATCTTTGACATTTGCCATCTTGAAATTTGTCATTTTTAACATTTTTCATGGTGACACTTATCATTTTTGACATTTAGCATTGTGACATTTGTCAGTTTTGACATTTGCCATCTTGAAATTTGTCATTTTTGACATTTTTCATGGTGACACTTTTCATTTTTGACATTTAGCATTGTGACATTTGTCATTTGACATCTTTGACATTTGCCATCTTGAAATTTGTCATTTTTGACATTTTTCATGGTGACACTTTTTATTTTTGACATTTAGCATTGTGACATTTGTCATTTGACATCTTTGACATTTGCCATCTTGAAATTTGTCATTTTTGACATTTTTCATGGTGACACTTTTCATTTTTGACATTTAGCATTGTGACATTTGTCATTGGACATCTTTGACATTTGCCATCTTGAAATTTGTCATTTTTTACATTTAGCATTGTGACATTTGTCATTTGACATCTTTGACATTTGCCATCTTGAAATTTGTCATTTTTGACATTTTTCATGGTGACACTTTTCATTTTTGACATTTAGCATTGTGACATTTGTCATTGGACATCTTTGACATTTGCCATCTTGAAATTTGTCATTTTTTACATTTAGCATTGTGACATTTGTCATTTGACATCTTTGACATTTGCCATCTTGAAATTTGTCATTTTTAACATTTTTCATGGTGACACTTATCATTTTTGACATTTAGCATTGTGACATTTGTCAGTTTTGACATTTGCCATCTTGAAATTTGTCATTTTTGACATTTTTCATGGTGACACTTTTCATTTTTGACATTTAGCATTGTGACATTTGTCATTTGACATCTTAGACATTTGCCATCTTGAAATTTGTCATTTTTGACACTTTTCATTTTTGACATTTAGCATTGTGACATTTGTCATTTGACATCTTTGACATTTGCCATCTTGAAATTTGTCATTTTTGACATTTTTCATGGTGACACTTTTCATTTTTGACATTTAGCATTGTGACATTTGTCAGTTTTGACATATGCCATCTTGAAATTTGTCATTTTTGACATTTTTCATAGTGACACTTTTCATTTTTGACATTTAGCATTGTGACATTTGTCATTTAACATCTTTGACCCTTGCCATCTTAAAATTTGTCATTTTTGACATTTTTCATGGTGACACTTTTCATTTTTGACATTTAGCATTGTGACATTTGTCATTTGACATCTTTGACATTTGCCATCTTGAAATTTGTCATTTTTGACATTTAGCATTGTGACATTTATCATTTGACATCTTTGACATTTGCCATCTTGAAATTTGTTATTTTTGACGTTTTTTATGGTGACACTTTTCATTTTTGACATTTAGCATTGACATTTGTCAGTTTTGACATTTGCCATCTTGAAATTTGTCATTTTTGACATTTAGCATTGTGACACTTTTCATTTTTGACATTTAGCATTGTGACATTTGTCATTTGACATCTTTGACATTTGCCATCTTGAAATTTGTCATTTTTGACATTTTTCATGGTGACACTTTTCATTTTTGACATTTAGCATTGTGACATTTGTCATTTGACATATTTGACATTTGCCATCTTGAAATTTGTCATTTTTGACATTTAGCATTGTGATATTTGTAATTTGACATCTTTGACATTTGCCATCTTGAAATTTGTCATTTTTGACATTTTTCATGGTGACACTTTTCATTTTTGACATTTAGCATTGTGACATTTGTCATTTGACATCTTTGACATTTGCCATCTTGAAATTTGTTATTTTTGACATTTTTCATGGTGACACTTTTCATTTTTGACATTTAGCATTGACATTTGTCATTTGACATCTTTGACATTTGCCATCTTGAAATTTGTCATTTTTGACATTTTTCATAGTGACACTTTTCATTTTTGACATTTAGCATTGTGACATTTGTCATTTGACATCTTTGACATTTGCCATCTTGAAATTTGTCATTTTTGACATTTTTCATGGTGACACTTTTCATTTTTGACATTTAGCATTGTGACATTTGTCAGTTTTGACATTTGTCATCTTGAAATTTGTCATTTTTGACATTTTTCATGGTGACACTTTTCATTTTTGACATTTAGCATTGTGACATTTGTCATTTGACATCTTAGACATTTGCCATCTTGAAATTTGTCATTTTTGACACTTTTCATTTTTGACATTTAGCATTGTGACATTTGTCATTTGACATCTTTGACATTTGCCATCTTGAAATTTGTCATTTTTGACATTTTTTATGGTGACACTTTTCATTTTTGACATTTAGCATTGTGACATTTGTCAGTTTTGACATTTGCCATCTTGAAATTTGTCATTTTTGACATTTTTCATGGTGACACCTTTTATTTTTGACATTTAGCATTGTGACATCTGTCATTTGACATCTTTGACATTTGCCATCTTGAAATTTGTCATTTTTGACATTTAGCATTGTGACATTTGTCATTTGACATCTTTGACATTTGCCATCTTGAAATTTGTTATTTTTGACATTTTTCGTGGTGACACTTTTCATTTTTGACAATTAGCATTGTGACATTTGTCAGTTTTGACATTTGCCATCTTGAAATTTGTCATTTTTGACATTTAGCATTGTGACACTTTTCATTTTTGACATTTAGCATTGTGACATTTGTCATTTGACATCTTAGACATTTGCCATCTTGAAATTTCTCATTTTTGACACCTTTCATTTTTGACATTTAGCATTGTGACATTTGTCATTTGACATCTTTGATATTTGCCATCTTGAAATTTGTCATTTTTGACATTTTTCATGGTGACACTTTTCATTTTTGACATTTAGCATTGTGACATTTGTCATTTGACATCTTTGACATTTGCCATTTTGAAATTTGTCATTTTTGACATTTTTCATGCTGACACTTTTCATTTTTGACATTTAGCATTGTGACATTTGTCATTTGACATCTTTGACATTTGCCATCTTGAAATTTGTCATTTTTGACATTTTTCATGGTGACACTTTTCATTTTTGACATTTAGCATTGTGACATTTGTCATTTGACATCTTTGACATTTGCCATCTTGAAATTTGTCATTTTTGACATTTAGCATTGTGACATTTGTCATTTGACATCTTTGACATTTGCCATCTTGAAATTTGTTATTTTTGACATTTTTCATGGTGACACTTTTCATTTTTGACATTTAGCATTGTGACATTTGTCAGTTTTGACATTTGCCATCTTGAAATTTGTCATTTTTGACATTTAGCATTGTGACACTTTTCATTTTTGACATTTAGCATTGTTACATTTGTCATTTGACATCTTAGACATTTGCCATCTTGAAATTTGTCATTTTTGACACTTTTCATTTTTGACATTTGTCATTTGACATCTTTGACATTTGCCATCTTGAAATTTGTCATTTTTGACATTTTTCATCGTGACACTTTTCATTTTTGACATTTAGCATTGTGACATTTGTCAGTTTTGACATTTGCCATCTTGAAATTTGTCATTTTTGACATTTTTCATGGTGACACTTTTCATTTTTGACATTTAGCATTGTGACATTTGTCATTTGACATCTTAGACATTTGCCATCTTGAAATTTGTCATTTTTGACACTTTTCATTTTTGACATTTAGCATTCTGACATTTGTCATTTGTCATCTTTGACATTTGCCATCTTGAAATTTGTCATTTTTGACATTTTTCATGGTGACACTTTTCATTTTTGACATTTAGCATTGTGACATTTGTCAGTTTTGACATTTGCCATCTTGAAATTTGTCATTTTTGACATTTTTCATGGGGACACTTTTCATTTTTGACATTAAGCATTGTGACATTTGTCATTTGACATCTTTGACATTTGCCATCTTAAAATTTGTCATTTTTGACATTTTTTATGGTGACACTTTTGATTTTTGACATTTAGCATTGTGACATTTATCATTTGACATCTTAGACATTTGCCATCTTGAAATTTGTCATTTTTGACACTTTTCATTTTTGACATTTAGCATTGTGACATTTGTCATTTGACATCTTTGACATTTGCCATCTTGAAATTTGTCATTTTTGACATTTTTCATGGTGACACTTTTTATTTTTGACATTTAGCATTGTGACATTTGTCATTTGACATCTTTGACATTTGCCATCTTGAAATTTGTCATTTTTGACATTTTTCATGGTGACACTTTTCATTTTTGACATTTAGCATTGTGACATTTGTCATTTGACATCTTAGACATTTGCCATCTTGAAATTTGTCATTTTTGACACTTTTCATTTTTGACATTTAGCATTGTGACATTTGTCATTTGACATCTTTGACATTTGCCATCTTGAAATTTGTCATTTTTGACATTTTTCATGGTGACACTTTTCATTTTTGACATTTAGCATTGTGACATTTGTCATTTGACATCTTTGACATTTGCCATCTTGAAATTTGTCATTGTTGACATTTAGCATTGTGACATTTGTCATTTGACATCTTTGACATTTGCCATCTTGAAATTTGTCATTTTTGACATTTTTCATGGGGACACTTTTCATTTTTGACATTAAGCATTGTGACATTTGTCATTTGACATCTTTGACATTTGCCATCTTAAAATTTGTCATTTTTGACATTTTTTATGGTGACACTTTTCATTTTTGACATTTAGCATTGTGACATTTGTCATTTGACATCTTAGACATTTGCCATCTTGAAATTTGTCATTTTTGACACTTTTCATTTTCGACATTTAGCATTGTGACATTTGTCATTTGACATCTTTGACATTTGCCATCTTGAAATTTGTCATTTTTGACATTTTTCATGATGACACTTTTCATTTTTGACATTTAGCATTGTGACATTTGTCATTTGACATCTTTGACATTTGCCATCTTGAAATTTGTCATTTTTGACATTTTTCATGGTGACACTTTTCATTTTTGACATTTAGCATTGTGACATTTGTCATTTGACATCTTAGACATTTGCCATCTTGAAATTTGTCATTTTTGACACTTTTCATTTTTGACATTTAGCATTGTGACATTTGTCATTTGACATCTTTGACATTTGCCATCTTGAAATTTGTCATTTTTGACATTTTTCATGGTGACACTTTTTATTTTTGACATTTAGCATTGTGACATTTGTCATTTGACATCTTTGACATTTGCCATTTTGAAATTTGTCATTTTTGACATTTTTCATGGTGACACCTTTTATTTTTGACATTTAGCATTGTGACATTTGTCATTTGACATCTTTGACATTTGCCATCTTGAAATTTGTCATTTTTGACATTTTTCATGGTGACACTTTTCATTTTTGACATTTAGCATGGTGACATTTGTCATTTGACATCTTTGACATTTGCCATTTTGAAATTTGTCATTTTTGACATTTAGCATTGTGACATTTGTCATTTGACATCTTTGACATTTGCCATCTTGAAATTTGTTATTTTTGACATTTTTTATGGTGACACTTTTCATTTTTGACATTTCGCATTGTGACATTTGTCAGTTTTGACATTTGCCATCTTGAAATTTGTCATTTTTGACATTTAGCATTGTGACACTTTTCATTTTTGACATTTAGCATTGTGACATTTGTCATTTGACATCTTAGACATTTGCCATCTTGAAATTTGTCATTTTTGACACTTTTCATTTTTGACATTTAGCATTGTGACATTTGTCATTTGACATCTTTGACATTTGCCATCTTGAAATTTGTCATTTTTGACATTTTTCATGGTGACACTTTTCATTTTTGACATTTAGCATTGTGACATTTGTCATTTGACATCTTTGACATTTGCCATCTTGAAATTTGTCATTTTTGACATTTAGCATTGTGACATTTGTCATTTGACATCTTTGACATTTGCCATCTTGAAATTTGTTATTTTTGACATTTTTTATGGTGACACTTTTCATTTTTGACATTTCGCATTGTGACATTTGTCAGTTTTGACATTTGCCATCTTGAAATTTGTCATTTTTGACATTTTTCATGGTGACACCTTTTATTTTTGACATTTAGCATTGTGACATTTGTCATTTGACATCTTTGACATTTGCCATCTTGAAATTTGTCATTTTTGACATTTTTCATGGTGACACTTTTCATTTTTGACATTTAGCATTGTGACATTTGTCATTTGACATCTTTGACATTTGCCATCTTGAAATTTGTCATTTTTGACATTTAGCATTGTGACATTTGTCATTTGACATCTTTGACATTTGCCATCTTGAAATTTGTTATTTTTGACATTTTTTATGGTGACACTTTTCATTTTTGACATTTCGCATTGTGACATTTGTCAGTTTTGACATTTGCCATCTTGAAATTTGTCATTTTTGACATTTAGCATTGTGACACTTTTCATTTTTGACATTTAGCATTGTGACATTTGTCATTTGACATCTTAGACATTTGCCATCTTGAAATTTGTCATTTTTGACACTTTTCATTTTTGACATTTAGCATTGTGACATTTGTCATTTGACATCTTTGACATTTGCCATCTTGAAATTTGTCATTTTTGACATTTTTCATGGTGACACTTTTCATTTTTGACATTTAGCATTGTGACATTTGTCATTTGACATCTTAGACATTTGCCATCTTGAAATTTGTCGTTTTGACACTTTTCATTTTTGACATTTAGCATTGTGACATTTGTCATTTGACATCTTTGACATTTGCCATCTTGAAATTTGTCATTTTTGACATTTTTCATGGTGACACTTTTCATTTTTGACATTTAGCATTGTGACATTTGTCAGTTTTGACATTTGCCATCTTGAAATTTGTCATTTTTGACATTTTTCATGGTGACACTTTTCATTTTTGACATTTAGCATTGTGACATTTGTCATTTGACATCTTTGACATTTGCCATCTTAAAATTTGTCATTTTTGACATTTTTTATGGTGACACTTTTCATTTTTGACATTTAGCATTGTGACATTTGTCATTTGACAGATTTGACATTTGCCATCTTGAAATTTGTCATTTTTGACATTTTTCATGATGACACTTTTCATTTTTGACAGTTAGCATTGTGACATTTGTCATTTGACATCTTTGACATTTGCCATCTTGAAATTTGTCATTTTTGACATTTAGCATTGTGACATTTGTCATTTGACATCTTGGACATTTGCCATCTTGAAATTTGTCATTTGACATCTTGGACATTTGCCATCTTGAAATTTGTCATTTTTGACATTTTTCATGGTGACACTTATCATTTTTGACATTTAGCATTGTGACATTTGTCAGTTTTGACATTTGCCATCTTGAAATTTGTCATTTTTGACATTTTTCATGGTGACACTTTTCATTTTTGACATTTAGCATTGTGACATTTGTCATTTGACATCTTTGACATTTGCCATCTTGAAATTTGTCATTTTTGACATTTTTCATGGTGACACTTTTCATTTTTGG
This sequence comes from Altica lythri, assembly GCA_964028335.1. Classification (NCBI taxonomy): domain Eukaryota; kingdom Metazoa; phylum Arthropoda; class Insecta; order Coleoptera; family Chrysomelidae; genus Altica; species Altica lythri. The sequence continues at coordinate 5,333,507 of OZ034800.1, read as the reverse complement.
CATTTAGCATTGTGACATTTGTCATTTGACATCTTTGACATTTGCCATCTTGAAATTTGTCATTTTTGACATTTTTCATGGTGACACTTTTCATTTTTGACATTTAGCATTGTGACATTTGTCATTTGACATCTTTGACATTTGCCATCTTGAAATTTGTTATTTTTGACATTTTTCATGGTGACACTTTTCATTTTTGACATTTAGCAATGTGACATTTGTCATTTGACATCTTTGACATTTGCCATCTTGAAACTTGTCATTTTTGACATTTTTCATGGTGACACTTTTCATTTTTGACATTTGGCATTGTGACATTTGTCAGTTTTGACATTTGCCATCTTGAAATTTGTCATTTTTGACATTTTTCATGGTGACACTTTTCATTTTTGACATTTAGCATTGTGACATTTGTCATTTGACATCTTTGACATTTGCCATCTTGAAATTTGTCATTTTTGACATTTTTCATGGTGACACTTTTCATTTTTGACATTTAGCATTGTGACATTTGTCAGTTTTGACATTTGCCATCTTGAAATTTGTCATTTTTGACATTTTTCATGGTGACACTTTTCATTTTTGACATTTAGCATTGTGACATTTGTCATTTGACATCTTAGACATTTGCCATCTTGAAATTTGTCATTTTTGACACTTTTCATTTTTGACATTTAGCATTGTGACATTTGTCATTTGACATCTTTGACATTTGCCATCTTGAAATTTGTCATTTTTGACATTTTTCATGGTGACACTTTTCATTTTTGACATTTAGCATTGTGACATTTGTCAGTTTTGACATTTGCCATCTTGAAATTTGTCATTTTTGACATTTTTCATGGTGACACCTTTTATTTTTGACATTTAGCATTGTGACATTTGTCATTTGACATCTTTGACATTTGCCATCTTGAAATTTGTCATTTTTGACATATTTCATGGTGACACTTTTCATTTTTGACATTTAGCATTGTGACATTTGTCATTTGACATCTTTGACATTTGCCATCTTGAAATTTGTCATTTTTGACATTTAGCATTGTGACATTTGTCATTTGACATCTTTGACATTTGCCATCTTGAAATTTGTTATTTTTGACATTTTTCATGGTGACACTTTTCATTTTTGACATTTAGCATTGTGACATTTGTCAGTTTTGACATTTGCCATCTTGAAATTTGTCATTTTTGACATTTAGCATTGTGACACTTTTCATTTTTGACATTTAGCATTGTGACATTTGTCATTTGACATCTTTGACATTTGCCATCTTGAAATTTGTCATTTTTGACATTTTTCATGGTGACACTTTTCATTTTTGACATTTAGCATTGTGACATTTGTCATTTGACATCTTTGACATTTGCCATTTTGAAATTTGTCATTTTTGACATTTTTCATGGTGACACTTTTCATTTTTGACATTTAGCATTGTGACATTTGTCATTTGACATCTTTGACATTTGCCATCTTGAAATTTGTCATTTGTGACATTTTTCATGGTGACACTTTTCATTTTTGACATTTAGCATTGTGACATTTGTCAGTTTTGACATTTGCCATCTGGAAATTTGTCATTTTTGACATTTAGCATTGTGACATTTGTCATTTGACATCTTAGACATTTGCCATCTTGAAATTTGTCATTTTTGACACTATTCATTTTTGACATTTAGCATTGTGACATTTGTCATTTGACATTTGCCATCTTGAAATTTGTCATTTTTGACATTTTTCATGGTGACACTTTTCATTTTTGACATTTAGCATTGTGACATTTGTCAGTTTTGACATTTGCCATCTTGAAATTTGTCATTTTTGACATTTTTCATGGTGACACTTTTCATTTTTGACATTTAGCATTGTAACATTTGTCATTTGACATCTTAGTCATTTGCCATCTTGAAATTTGTCATTTTTGACACTTTTCATTTTTGACATTTAGCATTGTGACATTTGTCTTTTGACATCTTTGACATTTGCCATCTTGAAATTTGTCATTTTTGACATTTTTCATGGTGACACTTTTTATTTTTAACATTTAGCATTGTGACATTTGTCAGTTTTGACATTTGCCATCTTGAGATTTGTCATTTTTGACATTTTTCATGGTGACACTTTTCATTTTTGACATTTAGCATTGTGACATTTGTCATTTGACATCTTTGACATTTGCCATCTTGAAATTTGTCATTTTTGACATTTTTTATGGTGACACTTTTCATTTTTGACATTTAGCATTGTGACATTTGTAATTTGACATCTTTGACATTTGCCATCTTGAAATTTGTCATTTTTGACATTTTTCATGGTGACACTTTTCATTTTTGACATTTAGCATTGTGACATTTGTCATTGGACATCTTTGACATTTGCCATCTTGAAATTTGTCATTTTTTACATTTAGCATTGTGACATTTGTCATTTGACATCTTTGACATTTGCCATCTTGAAATTTGTCATTTTTAACATTTTTCATGGTGACACTTATCATTTTTGACATTTAGCATTGTGACATTTGTCAGTTTTGACATTTGCCATCTTGAAATTTGTCATTTTTGACATTTTTCATGGTGACACTTTTCATTTTTGACATTTAGCATTGTGACATTTGTCATTTGACATCTTTGACATTTGCCATCTTGAAATTTGTCATTTTTGACATTTTTCATGGTGACACTTTTTATTTTTGACATTTAGCATTGTGACATTTGTCATTTGACATCTTTGACATTTGCCATCTTTGACATTTGCCATCTTGAAATTTGTCATTTTTGACATTTTTCATGGTGACACTTTTCATTTTTGACATTCAGCATTGTGACATTTGTCATTTGACATCTTTGACATTTGCCATCTTGAAATTTGTTATTTTTGACATTTTTCATGGTGACACTTTTCATTTTTGACATTTAGCAATGTGACATTTGTCATTTGACATCTTTGACATTTGCCATCTTGAAATTTGTCATTTTTGACATTTTTCATGGTGACACTTTTCATTTTTGACATTTGGCATTGTGACATTTGTTAGTTTTGACATTTGCCATCTTGAAATTTGTCATTTTTGACATTTTTCATGGTGACACTTTTCATTTTTGACATTTAGCATTGTGACATTTGTCATTTGACATCTTTGACATTTGCCATCTTGAAATTTGTTATTTTTGACATTTTTCAGGGTGACACTTTTCATTTTTGACATTTAGCATTGTGACATTTGTCATTTGACATCTTTGATATTGGCCATCTTGAAATTTGTCATTTTTGACATTTTTCATGGTGACACTTTTCATTTTTGACATTTAGCATTGTGACATTTGTCATTTGACATCTTTGACATTTGCCATCTTGAAATTTGTTATTTTTGACATTTTTCATGGTGACACTTTTCATTTTTGACATTTAGCATTGTGACATTTGTCATTTGACATCTTTGACATTTGCCATCTTGAAATTTGTCATTTTTGACATTTTTCATATTGACACTTTTCATTTTTGACATTTAGCATTGTGACATATGTCATTTGACATCCTTGACATTTCCCATCTTGAAATTTGTCATTTTTGACATTTAGCATTGTGACATTTGTCATTTGACATATTGGACATTTGCCATCTTAAAATTTGTCATTTTTGACATTTTTCATGGTGACACTTATCATTTTTGACATTTAGCATTGTGACATTTGTCAGTTTTGATATTTGCCATCTTGAAATTTGTCATTTTTGACATTTTTCATGGTGACACTTTTCATTTTTGACATTTAGCATTGTGACATTTGTCATTTGACATCTTTGACATTTGCCATCTTGAAATTTGTCATTTTTGACATTTTTCATGGTGACACTTTTCATTTTTGACATTTAGCATTGTGACATTTGTCATTTGACATCTTTGACATTTGCCATCTTGAAATTTGTCATTTGTGACATTTAGCATTGTGACATTTGTCATTTGACATCTTTGACATTTGCCATCTTGAAATTTGTTATTTTTGACATTTTTTATGGTGACACTTTTCATTTTTGACATTTCGCATTGTGACATTTGTCAGTTTTGACATTTGCCATCTTGAAATTTGTCATTTTTGACATTTTTCATGGTGACACCTTTTATTTTTGACATTTAGCATTGTGACATTTGTCATTTGACATCTTTGACATTTGCCATCTTGAAATTTGTCATTTTTGACATTTTTCATGGTGACACTTTTCATTTTTGACATTTAGCATTGTGACATTTGTCATTTGACATCTTTGACATTTGCCATCTTGAAATTTGTCATTTTTGACATTTAGCATTGTGACATTTGTCATTTGACATCTTTGACATTTGCCATCTTGAAATTTGTTATTTTTGACATTTTTTATGGTGACACTTTTCATTTTTGACATTTCGCATTGTGACATTTGTCAGTTTTGACATTTGCCATCTTGAAATTTGTCATTTTTGACATTTAGCATTGTGACACTTTTCATTTTTGACATTTAGCATTGTGACATTTGTCATTTGACATCTTAGACATTTGCCATCTTGAAATTTGTCATTTTTGACACTTTTCATTTTTGACATTTAGCATTGTGACATTTGTCATTTGACATCTTTGACATTTGCCATCTTGAAATTTGTCATTTTTGACATTTTTCATGGTGACACTTTTCATTTTTGACATTTAGCATTGTGACATTTGTCATTTGACATCTTAGACATTTGCCATCTTGAAATTTGTCGTTTTGACACTTTTCATTTTTGACATTTAGCATTGTGACATTTGTCATTTGACATCTTTGACATTTGCCATCTTGAAATTTGTCATTTTTGACATTTTTCATGGTGACACTTTTCATTTTTGACATTTAGCATTGTGACATTTGTCAGTTTTGACATTTGCCATCTTGAAATTTGTCATTTTTGACATTTTTCATGGTGACACTTTTCATTTTTGACATTTAGCATTGTGACATTTGTCATTTGACATCTTTGACATTTGCCATCTTAAAATTTGTCATTTTTGACATTTTTTATGGTGACACTTTTCATTTTTGACATTTAGCATTGTGACATTTGTCATTTGACAGATTTGACATTTGCCATCTTGAAATTTGTCATTTTTGACATTTTTCATGATGACACTTTTCATTTTTGACAGTTAGCATTGTGACATTTGTCATTTGACATCTTTGACATTTGCCATCTTGAAATTTGTCATTTTTGACATTTAGCATTGTGACATTTGTCATTTGACATCTTGGACATTTGCCATCTTGAAATTTGTCATTTGACATCTTGGACATTTGCCATCTTGAAATTTGTCATTTTTGACATTTTTCATGGTGACACTTATCATTTTTGACATTTAGCATTGTGACATTTGTCAGTTTTGACATTTGCCATCTTGAAATTTGTCATTTTTGACATTTTTCATGGTGACACTTTTCATTTTTGACATTTAGCATTGTGACATTTGTCATTTGACATCTTTGACATTTGCCATCTTGAAATTTGTCATTTTTGACATTTTTCATGGTGACACTTTTCATTTTTGGCATTTAGCATTGTGACATTTGTCATTTGACATCTTTGACATTTGCCATCTTGAAATTTGTCATTTTTGACATTTTTCATGGTGACACTTTTCATTTTTGACATTTAGCATTGTGACATTTGTCATTTGACATCTTTGACATTTGCCATCTTGAAATTTGTTATTTTTGACATTTTTCATGGTGACACTTTTCATTTTTGACATTTAGCAATGTGACATTTGTCATTTGACATCTTTGACATTTGCCATCTTGAAACTTGTCATTTTTGACATTTTTCATGGTGACACTTTTCATTTTTGACATTTGGCATTGTGACATTTGTGAGTTTTGACATTTGCCATCTTGAAATTTGTCATTTTTGACATTTTTCATGGTGACACTTTTCATTTTTGACATTTAGCATTGTGACATTTGTCATTTGACATCTTTGACATTTGCCATCTTGAAATTTGTCATTTTTGACATTTTTCATGGTGACACTTTTCATTTTTGACATTTAGCATTGTGACATTTGTCAGTTTTGACATTTGCCATCTTGAAATTTGTCATTTTTGACATTTTTCATGGTGACACTTTTCATTTTTGACATTTAGCATTGTGACATTTGTCATTTGACATCTTAGACATTTGCCATCTTGAAATTTGTCATTTTTGACACTTTTCATTTTTGACATTTAGCATTGTGACATTTGTCATTTGACATCTTTGACATTTGCCATCTTGAAATTTGTCATTTTTGACATTTTTCATGGTGACACTTTTCATTTTTGACATTTAGCATTGTGACATTTGTCAGTTTTGACATTTGCCATCTTGAAATTTGTCATTTTTGACATTTTTCATGGTGACACCTTTTATTTTTGACATTTAGCATTGTGACATTTGTCATTTGACATCTTTGACATTTGCCATCTTGAAATTTGTCATTTTTGACATATTTCATGGTGACACTTTTCATTTTTGACATTTAGCATTGTGACATTTGTCATTTGACATCTTTGACATTTGCCATCTTGAAATTTGTCATTTTTGACATTTAGCATTGTGACATTTGTCATTTGACATCTTTGACATTTGCCATCTTGAAATTTGTTATTTTTGACATTTTTCATGGTGACACTTTTCATTTTTGACATTTAGCATTGTGACATTTGTCAGTTTTGACATTTGCCATCTTGAAATTTGTCATTTTTGACATTTAGCATTGTGACATTTGTCATTTGACATCTTTGACATTTGCCATCTTGAAATTTGTCATTTTTGACATTTTTCATGGTGACACTTTTTATTTTTGACATTTAGCATTGTGACATTTGTCATTTGACATCTTTGACATTTGCCATCTTTGACATTTGCCATCTTGAAATTTGTCATTTTTGACATTTTTCATGGTGACACTTTTCATTTTTGACATTCAGCATTGTGACATTTGTCATTTGACATCTTTGACATTTGCCATCTTGAAATTTGTTATTTTTGACATTTTTCATGGTGACACTTTTCATTTTTGACATTTAGCAATGTGACATTTGTCATTTGACATCTTTGACATTTGCCATCTTGAAATTTGTCATTTTTGACATTTTTCATGGTGACACTTTTCATTTTTGACATTTGGCATTGTGACATTTGTTAGTTTTGACATTTGCCATCTTGAAATTTGTCATTTTTGACATTTTTCATGGTGACACTTTTCATTTTTAACATTTAGCATTGTGACATTTGTCATTTGACATCTTTGACATTTGCCATCTTGAAATTTGTTATTTTTGACATTTTTCAGGGTGACACTTTTCATTTTTGACATTTAGCATTGTGACATTTGTCATTTGACATCTTTGATATTGGCCATCTTGAAATTTGTCATTTTTGACATTTTTCATGGTGACACTTTTCATTTTTGACATTTAGCATTGTGACATTTGTCATTTGACATCTTTGACATTTGCCATCTTGAAATTTGTTATTTTTGACATTTTTCATGGTGACACTTTTCATTTTTGACATTTAGCATTGTGACATTTGTCATTTGACATCTTTGACATTTGCCATCTTGAAATTTGTCATTTTTGACATTTTTCATATTGACACTTTTCATTTTTGACATTTAGCATTGTGACATATGTCATTTGACATCTTTGACATTTCCCATCTTGAAATTTGTCATTTTTGACATTTAGCATTGTGACATTTGTCATTTGACATATTGGACATTTGCCATCTTAAAATTTGTCATTTTTGACATTTTTCATGGTGACACTTATCATTTTTGACATTTAGCATTGTGACATTTGTCAGTTTTGATATTTGCCATCTTGAAATTTGTCATTTTTGACATTTTTCATGGTGACACTTTTCATTTTTGACATTTAGCATTGTGACATTTGTCATTTGACATCTTTGACATTTGCCATCTTGAAATTTGTCATTTTTGACATTTTTTATGGTGACACTTTTCATTTTTGACATTTAGCATTGTGACATTTGTCATTTGACATCTTTGACATTTGCCATCTTGAAATTTGTTATTTTTGACATTTTTCATGGTGACACTTTTCATTTTTGACATTTAGCATTGTGACATTTGTCATTTGACATCTTTGACATTTGCCATCTTGAAATTTGTCATTTTTGACATTTTTCATGGTGACACTTTTCATTTTTGACATTTAGCATTGTGACATTTGTCATTTGACATCTTTGACATTTCCCATCTTGAAATTTGTCATTTTTGACATTTAGCATTGTGACATTTGTCATTTGACATATTGGACATTTGCCATCTTAAAATTTGTCATTTTTGACATTTTTCATAGTGACACTTATCATTTTTGACATTTAGCATTGTGACATTTGTCAGTTTTGATATTTGCCATCTTGAAATTTGTCATTTTTGACATTTTTCATGGTGACACTTTTCATTTTTGACATTTAGCTTTGTGACATTTGTCATTTGACATCTTTGACATTTGCCATCTTGAAATTTGTTATTTTTGACATTTTTTATGGTGACACTTTTCATTTTTGACATCTAGCATTGTGACATTTGTCATTTGACATCTTTGACATTTGCCATCTTGAAATTTGTCATTTTTGACATTTTTCATGGTGACACTTTTATTTTTGACATTTAGCATTGTGACATTTGTCATTTGACATCTTTGACATTTGCCATCTTGAAATTTGTTATTTTTGACATTTTTCATGGTGACACTTATCATTTTTGACATTTAGCATTGTGACATTTGTCATTTGACATCTTTGACATTTGCCATCTTGAAATTTGTCATTTTTGACATTTTTCATGGTGACACTTTTCATTTTTGACATTTAGCATTGTGACACTTGTCATTTGACATCTTTGACATTTGCCATCTTGAAATTTGTCATTTTTGACATTTAGCATTGTGACATTTGTCATTTGACATCTTTGACATTTGCCATCTTGAAATTTGTTATTTTTGACATTTTTCATGGTGACACTTTTCATTTTTGACATTTAGCATTGTGACATTTGTCAGTTTTGACATTTGCCATCTTGAAATTTGTCATTTTTGACATTTTTCATGGTGACACTTTTCATTTTTGACATTTAGTATTGTGACATTTGTCATTTGATATCTTTGACATTTGCCATCTTGAAATTTGTTATTTTTGACATTTTTCATGGTGACACTTTTCATTTTTGACATTTAGCATTGTGACATTTGTCAGTTTTGACATTTGCCATCTTGAAATTTGTCATTTTTGACATTTTTCATGGTGACACTTTTCATTTTTGACATTTAGCATTGTGACATTTGTCATTTGACATCTTTTACATTTGCCATCTTGAAATTTGTCATTTTTGACACTTTTCATTTTTGACATTTAGCATTGTGACATTTGTCATTTGACATCTTTGACATTTGCCATCTTGAAATTTGTCATTTTTGACATTTTTCATGGTGACACTTTTCATTTTTGACTTTTAGCATTGTGACATTTGTCATTTGACATCTCGGACATTTGCAATCTTGAAATTTGTCATTTTTGACATTTTTCATGGTGACACTTTTCATTTTTGACATTTAGCATTGTGACATTTGTCATTTGACATCTTTGACATTTGCCATCTTGAAATTTGTCATTTTTGACATTTTTCATGGTGACACTTTTCATTTTTGACATTTAGCATTGTGACATTTGTCATTTGACATCTTTGACATTTCCCATTTTGAAATTTGTCATTTTTGACATTTAGCATTGTGACATTTGTCATTTGACATATTGGACATTTGCCATCTTAAAATTTGTCATTTTTGACAATTTTCATGGTGACACTTATCATTTTTGACATTTAGCATTGTGACATTTGTCAGTTTTGATATTTGCCTTCTTGAAATTTGTCATTTTTGACATTTTTCATGGTGACACTTTTCATTTTTGACATTAAGCATTGTGACACTTGTCATTTGACATCTTTGACATTTGCCATCTTGAAATTTGTCATTTTTGACATTTAGCATTGTGACATCTTTGATATTTGCCATCTTGAAATTTGTCATTTTTGATATTTTTCATGGTGACACTTTTCATTTTTGACATTTAGCATTGTGACATTTGTCATTTGACATCTTTGACATTTTCCATCTTGAAATTTGTTATTTTTGACATTTTTCATGGTGACACTTTTCATTTTTGACATTTAGCATTGTGACATTTGTCATTTGACATCTTTGATATTTGCCATCTTGAAATTTGTCATTTTTCACATTTTTCATGGTGACATTTTTTATTTTTGACATTAAGCATTGTGACATTTGTCATTTGACATCTTTGACATTTGCCATCTTGAAATTTGTCATTTTTGACATTTAGCATTGTGACATCTTTGATATTTGCCATCTTGAAATTTGTCATTTTTGATATTTTTCATGGTGACACTTTTCATTTTTGACATTTAGCATTGTGACATTTGTCATTTGACATCTTTGACATTTTCCATCTTGAAATTTGTTATTTTTGACATTTTTCATGGTGACACTTTTCATTTTTGACATTTAGCATTGTGACATTTGTCATTTGACATCTTTGATATTTGCCATCTTGAAATTTGTCATTTTTCACATTTTTCATGGTGACATTTTTTATTTTTGACATTTAGCATTGTGACATTTGTCATTTGACATCTTTGACATTTGCCATCTTGAAATTTGTTATTTTTGACATTTTTCATGGTGCCACTTTTCATTTTTGATATTTAGCATTGTGACATTTGTCAGTTTTGACATTTGCCATCTTGAGATTTGTCATTTTTGACATTTTTCATGGTGACACTTTTCATTTTTGACATTTAGCATTGTGACATTTGTCATTTGACATCTTTGACATTTGCCATCTTGAAATTTGTTATTTTTGACATTTTTCATGATGACACTTTTCATTTTTGACATTTAGCATTGTGACATTTGTCAGTTTTGACATTTGCCATCTTGAAATTTGTCATTTTTGACATTTTTCATGGTGACACTTTTCATTTTTGACATTTAGCATTGTGACATTTGTCATTTGACATCTTTGACATTTGCCATCTTGAAATTTGTCATTTTTGACACTTTTCATTTTTGACATTTAGCATTGTGACATTTGTCATTTGACATCTTTGACATTTGCCATCTTGAAATTTGTCATTTTTGACATTTTTCATGGTGACACTTTTCATTTTTGACTTTTAGCATTGTGACATTTGTCATTTGACATCTTGGACATTTGCAATCTTGAAATTTGTCATTTTTGACATTTTTCATGGTGACACTTTTCATTTTTGACATTTAGCATTGTGACATTTGTCATTTGACATCTTTGACATTTGCCATCTTGAAATTTGTTATTTTTGACATTTTTCATGGTGACACTTATCATTTTAGACATTTAGCATTGTGACATTTGTCATTTGACATCTTTGACATTTGCCATCTTGAAATTTGTCATTTTTGACATTTTTCATGGTGACACTCTTCATTTTTGACATTTAGCATTGTGACATTTGTCATTTGACATCTTGGACATTTGCCATCTTGAAATTTGTTATTTTTGACATTTTTCATGGTGACACTTTTCATTTTTGACATTTAGCATTGTGACATTTGTCATTTGACATCTTTGACATTTGCCATCTTGAAATTTGTTATTTTTGACATTTTTCATGGTGACACTTATCATTTTTGACATTTAGCATTGTGACATTTGTCATTTGACATCTTTGACATTTGCCATCTTGAAATTTGTCATTTTTGACATTTTTCATGGTGACACTTTTCATTTTTGACTTTTAGCATTGTGACATTTGTCATTTGACATCTTGGACATTTGCAATCTTGAAATTTGTCATTTTTGACATTTTTCATGGTGACACTTTTCATTTTTGACATTTAGCATTGTGACATTTGTCATTTGACATCTTTGACATTTGCCATCTTGAAATTTGTTATTTTTGACATTTTTCATGGTGACACTTATCATTTTTGACATTTAGCATTGTGACATTTGTCATTTGACATCTTTGACATTTGCCATCTTGAAATTTGTCATTTTTGACACTTTTCATTTTTGACATTTAGCATTGTGACATTTGTCATTTGACATCTTTGACATTTGCCATCTTGAAATTTGTCATTTTTGACATTTTTCATGGTGACACTTTTCATTTTTGACTTTTAGCATTGTGACATTTGTCATTTGACATCTTGGACATTTGCAATCTTGAAATTTGTCATTTTTGACATTTTTCATGGTGACTTTTTTCATTTTCGACATTTAGCATTGTGACATTTGTCATTTGACATCTTTGACATTTGCCATCTTGAAATTTGTTATTTTTGACATTTTTCATGGTGACACTTATCATTTTAGACATCTAGCATTGTGACATTTGTCATTTGACATCTTGGACATTTGCCATCTTGAAATTTGTTATTTTTGACATTTTTTATGGTGACACTTATCATTTTTGACATTTAGCATTATGACGTTTGTCAGTTTTGACATTTGCCATCTTGAAATTTGTCATTTTTGACATTTTTCATGGTGACACTTTTCATTTTTGACATTTAGCATTGTGACATTTGTCATTTGACATCTTTGACATTTGCCATCTTGAAATTTGTCATTTTTGACATTTTTCATGGTGACACTTTTCATTTTTGACATTTAGCATTGTGACATTTGTCATTTGACATCTTTGACATTTGCCATCTTGAAATTTGTCATTTTTGACATTTTTCATGGTGACACTTTTCATTTTTGACATTTAGCATTGTGACATTTGTCATTTGACATCTTTGACATTTGCCATCTTGAAATTTGTCATTTTTGACATTTTTCATGGTGACACTTTTCATTTTTGACATTTAGCATTGTGACATTTGTCATTTGACATCTTTGACATTTGCCATCTTGAAATTTGTCATTTTTGACATTTTTCATGGTGACACTTTTCATTTTTGACATTTAGCATTGAGACATTTGTCATTTGACATCTTTGACATTTGCCATCTTGAAATTTGTCATTTTTGACATTTTTCATGGTGAAACTTATCATTTTTGACATTTAGCATTGTGACATTTGTCACTTTTGACATTTGCCATCTTGAAATTTGTCATTTTTGACATTTTTCATGGTGACACTTTTTATTTTTGACATTTAGCATTGTGACATTTGTCATTTGACATCTTTGACATTTGCCATTTTGAAATTTGTCATTTTTGACATTTAGCATTGTGACATTTGTCAGTTTTGACATTTGCCATCTTGAAATTTGTCATTTTTGACATTTAGCATTGTGACACTTTTCATTTTTAACATTTAGCATTGTGACATTTGTCATTTGACATCTTAGACATTTGCCATCTTTAAATTTGTCATTTTTGACACTTTTCATTTTTGACATTTTGCATTGTGACATTTGTCATTTGACATCTTTGACATTTGCCATCTTGAAATTTGTCATTTTTGACATTTTTCATGGTGACACTTTTCATTTTTGACATTTAGCATTGTGACATTTGTCATTTGACATCTTTGACATTTGCCATTTTGAAATTTGTCATTTTTGACATTTAGCATTGTGACATTTGTCAGTTTTGACATTTGCCATCTTGAAATTTGTCATTTTTGACATTTAGCATTGTGACAGTTTTCATTTTTAACATTTAGCATTGTGACATTTGTCATTTGACATCTTTGACATTTGCCATCTTGAAATTTGTCATTTTTGACATTTTTCATGGTGACACTTTTCATTTCTGACATTTAGCATTGTTACATTTGTCATTTGACATCTTTGACATTTGCCATCTTGAAATTTGTCATTTTTGACATTTAGCATTGTGACATTTGTCATTTGACATCTTTGACATTTGCCATCTTGAAATTTGTTATTTTTGACATTTTTCAAGGTGACACTTTTCATTTTTGACATTTAGCATTGTGACATTTGTCATTTGCCATCTTTAACATTTGCTATCTTGAAATTTGTCATTTTTGACATTTTTCATGGTGACACTTTTCATTTTTGACATTTAGCATTGTTACATTTGACAGTTTTGACATTTGCCATCTTGAAATTTGTCATTTTTGACATTTTTCATGGTGACACTTTTTATTTTTGACATTTAGCATTGTGACATTTGTCATTTGACATCTTTGACATTTGCCATCTTGAAATTTGTCATTTTTGACATTTTTCATGGTGACACTTTTCATTTTTGACATTTAGCATTGAGACATTTGTCATTTAACATCTTTGACATTTGCCATCTTGAAATTTGTCATTTTTGACATTTTTCATGGTGACACTTTTCATTTTTGACATTTAGCATTGTTACATTTGACATCTTTGACATTTGCCATCTTGAAATTTGTCATTTTTGACATTTTTCATGGTGACACTTTTCATTTTTGACATTAAGCATTGTGACATTTGTCGTTTGACATCTTTGACATTTGCCATCTTGAAATTTGTTATTTTTGACCTTTTTCATGGTGACACTTATCATTTTTGACATTTAGCATTGTGACATTTGTCATTTGACATCTTTGACATTTGCCATATTGAAATTTGTCATTTTTGACATTTTTCATCGTGACACTTTTCATTTTTGACAATTAGCATTGTGACATTTGTCATTTGACATCTTGGACATTTGACATCTTGAAATTTGTTATTTTTGACATTTTTCATGATGACACTTATCATTTTTGACATTTAGCATTGTGACATTTGTCAGTTTTGACATTTGCCATCTTGAAATTTGTCATTTTTGACATTTTTCATGGTGACACTTTTCATTTTTAACATTTAGCATTGTGACATTTGTCATTTGACATCTTTGACATTTGCCATCTTGAAATTTGTCATTTTTGACATTTTTCATAGTGACACTTTTCATTTTTGACATTTAGCATTGTGACATTTGTCATTTGACATCTTTGACATTTGCCATCTTGAAATTTGTCATTTTTGACATTTTTCATGGTGACACTTTTCATTTTTGACATTTAGCATTGTGACATTTGTCATTTGACATCTTTGACATTTGCCATCTTGAAATTTGTCATTTTTGACATTTTTCATGGTGACACTTTTCATTTTTGACATTTAGCATTGTGACATTTGTCAGTTTTGACATTTGCCATCTTGAAATTTGTCATTTTTGACATTTAGCATTGTGACATTTGTCATTTGACATCTTTGACATTTGTCATCTTGAAATTTGTCATTTTTGACATTTCTCATGGTGACACTTTTCATTTTTGACATTTAGCATTGTGACATTTGTCATTTGACATCTTTGACATTTGCCATCTTGACATTTGTTATTTTTGACATTTTTCATGGTGACACTTATCATTTTTGACATTTAGCATTGTGACATTTGTCATTTGACATCTTTGACATTTGCCATCTTGAAATTTGTCATTTTTGACATTTTTCATGGTGACACTTTTCATTTTTGACATTTAGCATTGTGACATTTGTCATTTGACATCTTGGACATTTGCCATCTTGAAACTTGTTATTTTTGACATTTTTCATGGTGATACTTATATTTTTTGACATTTAGCATTGTGACATTTGTCAGTTTTGACATTTGCCATCTTGAAATTTGTCATTTTTGACATTTTTCATGGTGACACTTTTCATTTTTGACATTTAGCATTGTGACATTTGTCATTTGACATCTTTGACATTTGCCATCTTGAAATTTGTCATTTTTGACATTTTTCATGGTGACACTTTTCATTTTTGACATTTAGCATTGTGACATTTGTCATTTGACATCTTTGACATTTGCCATCTTGAAATTTGTCATTTTTGACATTTTTTATGGTGACACTTTTCATTTTTGACATTTAGCATTGTGACATTTGTCATTTGACATCTTTGACATTTGCCATCTTGAAATTTGTCATTTTTGACATTTTTCATGGTGACACTTTTCATTTTTGACATTTAGCATTGTGACATTTGTCATTTGACATCTTTGACATTTGCCATCTTGAAATTTGTCATTTTTGACATTTTTCATGGTGACACTTTTCATTTTTGACATTTGGCATTGAGACATTTGTCATTTGACATCTTTGACATTTGCCATCTTAAAATTTGTCATTTTTGACATTTTTCATGGTGACACTTATTATTTTTGACATTTAGCATTGTGACATTTGTCAGTTTTGACATTTGCCATCTTGAAATTTGTCATTTTTGACATTTAGCATTGTGACATTTGTTATTTGACATCTTTCACATTTGCCATCTTGAAATTTGTCATTTTTGACATTTTTCATGGTGACACTTTTCATTTTTGACATTTAGCATTGTGACATTTGTCATTTGACATCTTTGACATTTGCCATCTTGAAATTTGTCATTTTTGACATTTTTCATGGTGACACTTTTCATTTTTGACATTTAGCATTGTGACATTTGTCATTTGACATCTTTGACATTTGCCATCGTGAAATTTGTCATTTTTGACATTTTTTATGGTGACACTTTTCATTTTTGACATTTAGCATTGTGACATTTGTCATTTGACATCTTTGACATTTGCCATCTTGAAATTTGTCATTTTTGACATTTTTCATGGTGACACTTTTCATTTTTGACATTTGGCATTGAGACATTTGTCATTTGACATCTTTGACATTTGCCATCTTGAAATTTGTCATTTTTGACATTTTTCATGGTGACACTTTTCATTTTTGACATTTAGCATTGTGACATTTGTCATTTGACATCTTTGACATTTGCCATCTTGAAATTTGTCATTTTTGACATTTTTTATGGTGACACTTTTCATTTTTGACATTTAGCATTGTGACATTTGTCATTTGACATCTTTGACATTTGCCATCTTGAAATTTGTCATTTTTGACATTTTTCATGGTGACACTTTTCATTTTTGACATTTAGCATTGTGACATTTGTCATTTGACATCTTTGACATTTGCCATCTTGAAATTTGTCATTTTTGACATTTTTCATGGTGACACTTTTCATTTTTGACATTTGGCATTGAGACATTTGTCATTTGACATCTTTGACATTTGCCATCTTAAAATTTGTCATTTTTGACATTTTTCATGGTGACACTTATTATTTTTGACATTTAGCATTGTGACATTTGTCAGTTTTGACATTTGCCATCTTGAAATTTGTCATTTTTGACATTTAGCATTGTGACATTTGTTATTTGACATCTTTCACATTTGCCATCTTGAAATTTGTCATTTTTGACATTTTTCATGGTGACACTTTTCATTTTTGACATTTAGCATTGTGACATTTGTCATTTGACATCTTTGACATTTGCCATCTTGAAATTTGTCATTTTTGACATTTTTCATGGTGACACTTTTCATTTTTGACATTTAGCATTGTGACATTTGTCATTTGACATCTTTGACATTTGCCATCGTGAAATTTGTCATTTTTGACATTTTTTATGGTGACACTTTTCATTTTTGACATTTAGCATTGTGACATTTGTCATTTGACATCTTTGACATTTGCCATCTTGAAATTTGTCATTTTTGACATTTTTCATGGTGACACTTTTCATTTTTGACATTTGGCATTGAGACATTTGTCATTTGACATCTTTGACATTTGCCATCTTGAAATTTGTCATTTTTGACATTTTTCATGGTGACACTTATCATTTTTGACATTTAGCATTGTGACATTTGTCAGTTTTGACATTTGCCATCTTGAAATTTGTCATTTTTGACATTTTTCATGGTGACACTTTTCATTTTTGACATTTAGCATTGTGACATTTGTCATTTGACATCTTTGACATTTGCCATCTTGAAATTTGTCATTTTTGACATTTTTCATGGTGACACTTTTCATTTTTGACATTTAGCATTGTGACATTTGTCATTTGACATCTTTGACATTTGCCATCTTGAAATTTGTCATTTTTGACATTTAGCATTGTGACATTTGTCAGTTTTGACATTTGCCATCTTGAAATTTGTCATTTTTGACATTTAGCATTGTGACACTTTTCATTTTTGACATTTAGCATTGTGACATTTGTCATTTGACATCTTAGACATTTGCCATCTTGAAATTTGTCATTTTTGACACTTTTCATTCTTGACATTTAGCATTGTGACATTTGTCATTTGACATCTTTGACATTTGCCATCTTGAAATTTGTCATTTTTGACATTTTTTATGGTGACACTTTTCATTTTTGACATTTAGCATTGTGACATTTGTCATTTGACATCTTTGACATTTGCCATCTTGAAATTTGTCATTTTTGATATTTTTCATGGTGACACTTTTCATTTCTGACATTTAGCATTGTTACATTTGTCATTTGACATCTTTGACATTTGCCATCTTGAAATTTGTCATTTTTGACATTTAGCATTGTGATATTTGTCATTTGACATCTTTGACATTTGCCATCTTGAAATTTGTCATTTTTGACATTTTTCAGGGTGACACTTTTCATTTTTGACATTTAGCATTGTGACATTTGTCATTTGACATCTTTGACATTTGCCATCTTGAAATTTGTTATTTTTGACATTTTTCATGGTGACACTTTTCATTTTTGACATTTAGCATTGTGACATTTGTCATTTGCCATCGTTGACATTTGCCATCTTGAAATTTGTTATTTTTGACATTTTTCGTGGTGACACTTTTCATTTTTGACATTTAGCATTGTGACATTTGTCATTTGACATCTTTGACATTTGCCACCTTGAAATTTGTCATTTTTGACATTTTTCATGGTGACACTTTTCATTTTTGACATTTAGCATTGTGACATTTGTCAGTTTTGACATTTGCCATCTTGAAATTTGTCATTTTTGACATTTTTCATGGTGACACTTTTCATTTTTGACATTTAGCATTGTGACATTTGTCATTTGACATCTTTGACATTTGCCATCTTGAAATTTGTCATTTTTGATATTTTTCATGGTGACACTTTTCATTTTTGACATTTAGCATTGTGACATTTGTCATTTGACATTTTTGACATTTGCCATCTTGAAATTTGTTATTTTTGATATTTTTCATGGTGACACTTTTCATTTTCGACATTTAGCATTGTGACATTTGTCATTTGACATCTTTGACATTTGCCATCTTGAAATTTGTTATTTTTGACATTTTTTATGGTGACACTTTTCATTTTTGACATTTAGCATTGTGACATTTGTCATTTGACATCTTTGACATTTGCCATTTTGAAATTTGTCATTTTTGACATTTTTCATGGTGACACTTTTCATTTTTGACATTTAGCATTGTGTCATTTGTCAGTTTTGACATTTGCCATTTTGAAATTTGTCATTTTTGACATTTTTTATGGTGACACTTTTCATTTTTGACATTTAGCATTGTGACATTTGTCATTTGACATCTTTGACATTTGCCATCTTGAAATTTGTCATTTTTGACATTTAGCATTGTGACATTTGTCATTTGACATCTTTGACATTTGCCATCTTGAAATTTGTTATTTTTGACATCTTTTATGGTGACATTTTTTATTTTTGACATTTAACATTGTGACATTTGTCTGTTTTGACATTTGCCATCTTGAAATTTGTCATTTTTGACATTTTTCATGGTGACACTTTTCATTTTTGACATTTAGCATTGTGACATTTGTCAGTTTTGACATTTGCCATTTTGAAATTTGTCATTTTTGACATTTTTCATGGTGACACTTTTCATTTTTAACATTTAGCATTGTGACATTTGTCATTTGACATCTTTGACATTTGCCATCTTGAAATTTGTCATTTTTGACATTTTTCATGGTGACACTTTTCATTTTTGACATTTAGCATTGTGACATTTGTCATTTGACATCTTTAACATTTGCCATCTTGAAATTTGTCATTTTTGACATTTAGCATTGTGACATTTGTCATTTGACATCTTTGACATTTGCCATCTTGAAATTTGTTATTTTTGACATTTTTCATGGTGACACTTTTCATTTTTGACATTTAGCATTGTGACATTTGTCAGTTTTGACATTTGCCATCTTGAAATTTGTCATTTTTGACATTTAGCATTGTGACATTTGTCATTTGACATCTTTGACATTTGTCATCTTGAAATTTGTCATTTTTGACATTTTTCATGGTGACACTTTTCATTTTTGACATTTAGCATTGTGACATTTGTCATTTGACATCTTTGACATTTGCCATCTTGAAATTTGTTATTTTTGACATTTTTCATGGTAACACTTATCATTTTTGACATTTAGCATTGTGACATTTGTCATTTGACATCTTTGACATTTGCCATCTTGAAATTTGTCATTTTTGACATTTTTCATGGTGACACTTTTCATTTTGGACATTTAGCATTGTGACATTTGTCATTTGACATCTTGGACATTTGCCATCTTGAAACTTGTTATTTTTGACATTTTTCATGGTGAGACTTATTATTTTTGACATTTAGCATTGTGACATTTGTCAGTTTTGACATTTGCCATCTTGAAATTTGACATTTTTGACATTTTTCATGGTGACACTTTTCATTTTTGACATTTAGCATTGTGACATTTGTCATTTGACATCTTTGACATTTGCCATCTTGAAATTTGTCATTTTTGACATTTTTCATGGTGACACTTTTCATTTTTGACATTTAGCATTGTGACATTTGTCATTTGACATCTTTGACATTTGCCATCTTGAAATTTGTCATTTTTGACATTTTTCATGGTGACACTTTTCATTTTTGACATTTGGCATTGAGACATTTGTCATTTGACATCTTTGACATTTGCCATCTTGAAATTTGTCATTTTTGACATT
Organism: Altica lythri; assembly: GCA_964028335.1. Lineage (NCBI taxonomy): Eukaryota > Metazoa > Arthropoda > Insecta > Coleoptera > Chrysomelidae > Altica > Altica lythri. The sequence continues at coordinate 5,312,589 of OZ034800.1, read as the reverse complement.
TAGCATTGTGACATTTGTCATTTAACATCTTTGACATTTGCTATCTTGAAATTTGTTATTTTTGACATTTTTCATGGTGACACTTTTCATTTTTGACATTTAGCATTGTGACATTTGTCAGTTTTGACATTTGCCATCTTGAAATTTGTCATTTTTGACATTTAGCATTGTGACACTTTTCATTTTTGACATTTAGCATTGTGACATTTGTCATTTGACATCTTTGACATTTGCCATCTTAAAATTTGTCATTTTTGACATTTTTCATGGTGACACTTTTCATTTTTGACATTTAGCATTGTGACATTTGTCATTTGACATCTTTGACATTTGCCATCTTGAAAGTTGTCATTTTTGTCATTTTTCATGGTGACACTTTTCATTTTTGACATTTAGCATTGTGACATTTGTCATTTGACATCTTTGACATTTGCCATCTTGAAATTTGTCATTTTTGACCTTTTTCATGGTGACACTTTTCATTTTTGACATTTAGCATTGTGACATTTGTCGTTTGACATCTTTGACATTTGCCATCTTGAAATTTGTTATTTTTGACCTTTTTCATGGTTACACTTATCATTTTTGACATTTAGCATTGTGACATTTGTCATTTGACATCTTTGACATTTGCCATATTGAAATTAGTCATTTTTGACATTTTTCATCGTGACACTTTTCATTTTTGACATTTAGCATTGTGACATTTGTCATTTGACATCTTGGACATTTGACATCTTGAAATTTGTTATTTTTGACATTTTTCATGATGACACTTATCATTTTTGACATTTGTCAGTTTTGACATTTGCCATCTTGAAATTTGTCATTTTTGACATTTTTCATGGTGACACTTTTCATTTTTAACATTTAGCATTGTGACATTTGTCATTTGACATCTTTGACATTTGCCATCTTGAAATTTGTCATTTTTGACATTTTTCATAGTGACACTTTTCATTTTTGACATTTAGCATTGTGACATTTGTCATTTGACATCTTTGACATTTGCCATCTTGAAATTTGTCATTTTTGACATTTTTCATGGTGACACTTTTCATTTTTGACATTTAGACACTTTTCGTTTTTGACATTTAGCATTGTGACATTTGTCATTTGACATCTTTGACATTTTCCATCTTGAAATTTGTCATTTTTGACATTTTTCATGGTGACACTTTTCATTTTTGACATTTAGCATTGTGACATTTGTCATTTGACATCTTTGACATGTGCCATCTTGAAATTTGTTATTTTTGACATTTTTCATGGTGACACTTTTCATTTTTGACATTAAGCATTGTGACATTTGTCAGTTTTGACATTTGCCATCTTGAAATTTGTCATTTTTGACATTTAGCATTGTGACACTTTTTATTTTTGACATTTAGCATTGTGACATTTGTCATTTGACATCTTAGACATTTGCCATCTTGAAATTTGTCATTTTTGACACTTTTCATGTTCGACATTTAGCATTGTGACATTTGTCATTTCACATCTTTGACATTTGCCATCTTGAAATTTGTCATTTTTGACATTTTTCATGGTGACACTTTTCATTTTTGACATTTAGCATTGTGACATTTGTCAGTTTTGACATTTGCCATCTTGAAATTTGTCATTTTAGACATTTTTCATGGTGACACTTTTCATTTTGACATTTAGCATTGTGACATTTGTCATTTGACATCTTAGACATTTGCCATCTTGAAATTTGTCATTTTTGACACTTTTCATTTTTGACATTTAGCATTGTGACATTTGTCATTTGACATCTTTGACATTTGCCATCTTGAAATTTGTCATTTTTGACATTTTTCATGGTGACACTTTTCATTTTTGACATTTAGCATTGTGACATTTGTCAGTTTTGACATTTGCCATCTTGAAATTTGTCATTTTTGACATTTTTCATGGTGACACTTTTCATCTTTGACATTTAGCATTGTGACATTTGTCATTTGACATCTTTGACATTTGCCATCTTGAAATTTGTCATTTTTGACATTTTTTATGGTGACACTTTTCATTTTTGACATTTAGCATTGTGACATTTGTCATTTGACATCTTTGACATTTGCCATCTTGAAATTTGTCATTTTTGACATTTTTCATGGTGACACTTTTCATTTTTGACATTTAGCATTGTGACATTTGTCATTGGACATCTTTGACATTTGCTATCTTGAAATTTGTCATTTTTGACATTTAGCATTGTGACATTTGTCATTTGACATCTTGGGCATTTGCCATCTTGAAATTTGTCATTTTTGACATTTTTCATGGTGACACTTTTCATTTTTGACATTTAGCATTGTGACATTTGTCAATTGACATCTTTGACATTTGCCATCTTGAAATTTGTCATTTTTGACATTTAGCATTGTGACATTTGTCATTTGACATCTTTGACATTTGCCATCTTGAAATTTGTTATTTTTGACATTTTTCATGGTGACACTTTTCATTTTTGACATTTAGCATTGTCACATTTGTCAGTTTTGACATTTGCCATCTTGAAATTTGTCATTTTTGACATTTAGCATTGTGACACTTTTCATTTTTGACATTTAGCATTGTGACATTTGTCATTTGACATCTTTGACATTTGCCATCTTGAAATTTGTCATTTTTGACATTTTTCATGGTGACACTTTTCATTTTTGACATTTGGCATTGAGACATTTGTCATTTGACATCTTTGACATTTGCCATCTTGAAATTTGTCATTTTTGACATTTTTCATGGTGACACTTATCATTTTTGACATTTAGCATTGTGACATTTGTCAGTTTTGACATTTGCCATCTTGAAATTTGTCATTTTTGACATTTTTCATGGTGACACTTTTCATTTTTGACATTTAGCATTGTGACATTTGTCATTTGACATCTTTGACATTTGCCATCTTGAAATTTGTCATTTTTGACATTTTTCATGGTGACACTTTTCATTTTTGACATTTAGCATTGTGACATTTGTCATTTGACATCTTTGACATTTGCCATCTTGAAATTTGTCATTTTTGACATTTAGCATTGTGACATTTGTCAGTTTTGACATTTGCCATCTTGAAATTTGTCATTTTTGACATTTAGCATTGTGACACTTTTCATTTTTGACATTTAGCATTGTGACATTTGTCATTTGACATCTTAGACATTTGCCATCTTGAAATTTGTCATTTTTGACACTTTTCATTCTTGACATTTAGCATTGTGACATTTGTCATTTGACATCTTTGACATTTGCCATCTTGAAATTTGTCATTTTTGACATTTTTTATGGTGACACTTTTCATTTTTGACATTTAGCATTGTGACATTTGTCATTTGACATCTTTGACATTTGCCATCTTGAAATTTGTCATTTTTGATATTTTTCATGGTGACACTTTTCATTTCTGACATTTAGCATTGTTACATTTGTCATTTGACATCTTTGACATTTGCCATCTTGAAATTTGTCATTTTTGACATTTAGCATTGTGATATTTGTCATTTGACATCTTTGACATTTGCCATCTTGAAATTTGTCATTTTTGACATTTTTCAGGGTGACACTTTTCATTTTTGACATTTAGCATTGTGACATTTGTCATTTGACATCTTTGACATTTGCCATCTTGAAATTTGTTATTTTTGACATTTTTCATGGTGACACTTTTCATTTTTGACATTTAGCATTGTGACATTTGTCATTTGCCATCGTTGACATTTGCCATCTTGAAATTTGTTATTTTTGACATTTTTCGTGGTGACACTTTTCATTTTTGACATTTAGCATTGTGACATTTGTCATTTGACATCTTTGACATTTGCCACCTTGAAATTTGTCATTTTTGACATTTTTCATGGTGACACTTTTCATTTTTGACATTTAGCATTGTGACATTTGTCAGTTTTGACATTTGCCATCTTGAAATTTGTCATTTTTGACATTTTTCATGGTGACACTTTTCATTTTTGACATTTAGCATTGTGACATTTGTCATTTGACATCTTTGACATTTGCCATCTTGAAATTTGTCATTTTTGATATTTTTCATGGTGACACTTTTCATTTTTGACATTTAGCATTGTGACATTTGTCATTTGACATTTTTGACATTTGCCATCTTGAAATTTGTTATTTTTGATATTTTTCATGGTGACACTTTTCATTTTTGACATTTAGCATTGTGACATTTGTCATTTGACATCTTTGACATTTGCCATCTTGAAATTTGTTATTTTTGACATTTTTTATGGTGACACTTTTCATTTTTGACATTTAGCATTGTGACATTTGTCATTTGACATCTTTGACATTTGCCATTTTGAAATTTGTCATTTTTGACATTTTTCATGGTGACACTTTTCATTTTTGACATTTAGCATTGTGTCATTTGTCAGTTTTGACATTTGCCATTTTGAAATTTGTCATTTTTGACATTTTTTATGGTGACACTTTTCATTTTTGACATTTAGCATTGTGACATTTGTCATTTGACATCTTTGACATTTGCCATCTTGAAATTTGTCATTTTTGACATTTAGCATTGTGACATTTGTCATTTGACATCTTTGACATTTGCCATCTTGAAATTTGTTATTTTTGACATCTTTTATGGTGACATTTTTTATTTTTGACATTTAACATTGTGACATTTGTCTGTTTTGACATTTGCCATCTTGAAATTTGTCATTTTTGACATTTTTCATGGTGACACTTTTCATTTTTGACATTTAGCATTGTGACATTTGTCAGTTTTGACATTTGCCATTTTGAAATTTGTCATTTTTGACATTTTTCATGGTGACACTTTTCATTTTTAACATTTAGCATTGTGACATTTGTCATTTGACATCTTTGACATTTGCCATCTTGAAATTTGTCATTTTTGACATTTTTCATGGTGACACTTTTCATTTTTGACATTTAGCATTGTGACATTTGTCATTTGACATCTTTAACATTTGCCATCTTGAAATTTGTCATTTTTGACATTTAGCATTGTGACATTTGTCATTTGACATCTTTGACATTTGCCATCTTGAAATTTGTTATTTTTGACATTTTTCATGGTGACACTTTTCATTTTTGACATTTAGCATTGTGACATTTGTCAGTTTTGACATTTGCCATCTTGAAATTTGTCATTTTTGACATTTAGCATTGTGACATTTGTCATTTGACATCTTTGACATTTGTCATCTTGAAATTTGTCATTTTTGACATTTTTCATGGTGACACTTTTCATTTTTGACATTTAGCATTGTGACATTTGTCATTTGACATCTTTGACATTTGCCATCTTGAAATTTGTTATTTTTGACATTTTTCATGGTAACACTTATCATTTTTGACATTTAGCATTGTGACATTTGTCATTTGACATCTTTGACATTTGCCATCTTGAAATTTGTCATTTTTGACATTTTTCATGGTGACACTTTTCATTTTTGACATTTAGCATTGTGACATTTGTCATTTGACATCTTGGACATTTGCCATCTTGAAACTTGTTATTTTTGACATTTTTCATGGTGAGACTTATTATTTTTGACATTTAGCATTGTGACATTTGTCAGTTTTGACATTTGCCATCTTGAAATTTGACATTTTTGACATTTTTCATGGTGACACTTTTCATTTTTGACATTTAGCATTGTGACATTTGTCATTTGACATCTTTGACATTTGCCATCTTGAAATTTGTCATTTTTGACATTTTTCATGGTGACACTTTTCATTTTTGACATTTAGCATTGTGACATTTGTCATTTGACATCTTTGACATTTGCCATCTTGAAATTTGTCATTTTTGACATTTTTCATGGTGACACTTTTCATTTTTGACATTTGGCATTGAGACATTTGTCATTTGACATCTTTGACATTTGCCATCTTGAAATTTGTCATTTTTGACATTTAGCATTGTGACATTTGTCATTTAACATCTTTGACATTTGCTATCTTGAAATTTGTTATTTTTGACATTTTTCATGGTGACACTTTTCATTTTTGACATTTAGCATTGTGACATTTGTCAGTTTTGACATTTGCCATCTTGAAATTTGTCATTTTTGACATTTAGCATTGTGACACTTTTCATTTTTGACATTTAGCATTGTGACATTTGTCATTTGACATCTTTGACATTTGCCATCTTAAAATTTGTCATTTTTGACATTTTTCATGGTGACACTTTTCATTTTTGACATTTAGCATTGTGACATTTGTCATTTGACATCTTTGACATTTGCCATCTTGAAAGTTGTCATTTTTGTCATTTTTCATGGTGACACTTTTCATTTTTGACATTTAGCATTGTGACATTTGTCATTTGACATCTTTGACATTTGCCATCTTGAAATTTGTCATTTTTGACATTTTTCATGGTGACACTTTTCATTTTTGACATTTAGCATTGTGACATTTGTCGTTTGACATCTTTGACATTTGCCATCTTGAAATTTGTTATTTTTGACCTTTTTCATGGTTACACTTATCATTTTTGACATTTAGCATTGTGACATTTGTCATTTGACATCTTTGACATTTGCCATATTGAAATTAGTCATTTTTGACATTTTTCATCGTGACACTTTTCATTTTTGACATTTAGCATTGTGACATTTGTCATTTGACATCTTGGACATTTGACATCTTGAAATTTGTTATTTTTGACATTTTTCATGATGACACTTATCATTTTTGACATTTGTCAGTTTTGACATTTGCCATCTTGAAATTTGTCATTTTTGACATTTTTCATGGTGACACTTTTCATTTTTAACATTTAGCATTGTGACATTTGTCATTTGACATCTTTGACATTTGCCATCTTGAAATTTGTCATTTTTGACATTTTTCATAGTGACACTTTTCATTTTTGACATTTAGCATTGTGACATTTGTCATTTGACATCTTTGACATTTGCCATCTTGAAATTTGTCATTTTTGACATTTTTCATGGTGACACTTTTCATTTTTGACATTTAGACACTTTTCGGTTTTGACATTTAGCATGGTGACATTTGTCATTTGACATCTTTGACATTTTCCATCTTGAAATTTGTCATTTTTGACATTTTTCATGGTGACACTTTTCATTTTTGACATTTAGCATTGTGACATTTGTCATTTGACATCTTTGACATGTGCCATCTTGAAATTTGTTATTTTTGACATTTTTCATGGTGACACTTTTCATTTTTGACATTAAGCATTGTGACATTTGTCAGTTTTGACATTTGCCATCTTGAAATTTGTCATTTTTGACATTTAGCATTGTGACACTTTTTATTTTTGACATTTAGCATTGTGACATTTGTCATTTGACATCTTAGACATTTGCCATCTTGAAATTTGTCATTTTTGACACTTTTCATTTTCGACATTTAGCATTGTGACATTTGTCATTTCACATCTTTGACATTTGCCATCTTGAAATTTGTCATTTTTGACATTTTTCATGGTGACACTTTTCATTTTTGACATTTAGCATTGTGACATTTGTCAGTTTTGACATTTGCCATCTTGAAATTTGTCACTTTAGACATTTTTCATGGTGACACTTTTCATTTTGACATTTAGCATTGTGACATTTGTCATTTGACATTTTAGACATTTGCCATCTTGAAATTTGTCATTTTTGACACTTTTCATTTTTGACATTTAGCATTGTGACATTTGTCATTTGACATCTTTGACATCTTGAAATTTGTCATTTTTGACATTTTTCATGGTGACACTTTTCATTTTTGACATTTAGCATTGTGACATTTGTCAGTTTTGACATTTGCCATCTTGAAATTTGTCATTTTTGACATTTTTCATGGTGACACTTTTCATCTTTGACATTTAGCATTGTGACATTTGTCATTTGACATCTTTGACATTTGCCATCTTGAAATTTGTCATTTTTGACATTTTTTATGGTGACACTTTTCATTTTTGACATTTAGCATTGTGACATTTGTCATTTGACATCTTTGACATTTGCCATCTTGAAATTTGTCATTTTTGACATTTTTCATGGTGACACTTTTCATTTTTGACATTTAGCATTGTGACATTTGTCATTGGACATCTTTGACATTTGCTATCTTGAAATTTGTCATTTTTGACATTTAGCATTGTGACATTTGTCATTTGACATCTTGGGCATTTGCCATCTTGAAATTTGTCATTTTTGACATTTTTCATGGTGACACTTTTCATTTTTGACATTTAGCATTGTGACATTTGTCAATTGACATCTTTGACATTTGCCATCTTGAAATTTGTCATTTTTGACATTTAGCATTGTGACATTTGTCATTTGACATCTTTGACATTTGCCATCTTGAAATTTGTTATTTTTGACATTTTTCATGGTGACACTTTTCATTTTTGACATTTAGCATTGTCACATTTGTCAGTTTTGACATTTGCCATCTTGAAATTTGTCATTTTTGACATTTAGCATTGTGACACTTTTCATTTTTGACATTTAGCATTGTGACATTTGTCATTTGACATCTTAGACATTTGCCATCTTGAAATTTGTCATTTTTGACACTTTTCATTTTTGACATTTAGCATTGTGACATTTGTCATTTGACATCTTTGACATTTGCCATCTTGAAATTTGTCATTTTTGACATTTTTCATGGTGACACTTTTCATTTTTGACATTTAGCATTGTGACATTTGTCAGTTTTGACATTTGCCATCTTGAAATTTGTCATTTTTGACATTTTTCATGGTGACACTTTTCATTTTTGACATTTAGCATTGTGACATTTGTCATTTGACATCTTTGACATTTGCCATCTTGAAATTTGTTATTTTTGACATTTTTCATGGTAACACTTATCATTTTTGACATTTAGCATTGTGACATTTGTCATTTGACATCTTTGACATTTGCCATCTTGAAATTTGTCATTTTTGACATTTTTCATGGTGACACTTTTCATTTTTGACATTTAGCATTGTGACATTTGTCATTTGACATCTTGGACATGTGCCATCTTGAAACTTGTTATTTTTGACATTTTTCATGGTGAGACTTATTATTTTTGACATTTAGCATTGTGACATTTGTCAGTTTTGACATTTGCCATCTTGAAATTTGACATTTTTGACATTTTTCATGGTAACACTTATCATTTTTGACATTTAGCATTGTGACATTTGTCATTTGACATCTTTAACATTTGCCATCTTGAAATTTGTCATTTTTGACATTTAGCATTGTGACATTTGTCATTTGACATCTTTGACATTTGCCATCTTGAAATTTGTTATTTTTGACATTTTTCATGGTGACACTTTTCATTTTTGACATTTAGCATTGTGACATTTGTCAGTTTTGACATTTGCCATCTTGAAATTTGTCATTTTTGACATTTAGCATTGTGACATTTGTCATTTGACATCTTTGACATTTGTCATCTTGAAATTTGTCATTTTTGACATTTTTCATGGTGACACTTTTCATTTTTGACATTTAGCATTGTGACATTTGTCATTTGACATCTTTGACATTTGCCATCTTGAAATTTGTTATTTTTGACATTTTTCATGGTAACACTTATCATTTTTGACATTTAGCATTGTGACATTTGTCATTTGACATCTTTGACATTTGCCATCTTGAAATTTGTCATTTTTGACATTTTTCATGGTGACACTTTTCATTTTTGACATTTAGCATTGTGACATTTGTCATTTGACATCTTGGACATTTGCCATCTTGAAACTTGTTATTTTTGACATGTTTCATGGTGAGACTTATTATTTTTGACATTTAGCATTGTGACATTTGTCAGTTTTGACATTTGCCATCTTGAAATTTGACATTTTTGACATTTTTCATGGTGACACTTTTCATTTTTGACATTTAGCATTGTGACATTTGTCATTTGACATCTTTGACATTTGCCATCTTGAAATTTGTCATTTTTGACATTTTTCATGGTGACACTTTTCATTTTTGACATTTAGCATTGTGACATTTGTCATTTGACATCTTTGACATTTGCCATCTTGAAATTTGTCATTTTTGACATTTTTCATGGTGACACTTTTCATTTTTGACATTTGGCATTGAGACATTTGTCATTTGACATCTTTGACATTTGCCATCTTGAAATTTGTCATTTTTGACATTTAGCATTGTGACATTTGTCATTTAACATCTTTGACATTTGCTATCTTGAAATTTGTTATTTTTGACATTTTTCATGGTGACACTTTTCATTTTTGACATTTAGCATTGTGACATTTGTCAGTTTTGACATTTGCCATCTTGAAATTTGTCATTTTTGACATTTAGCATTGTGACACTTTTCATTTTTGACATTTAGCATTGTGACATTTGTCATTTGACATCTTTGACATTTGCCATCTTAAAATTTGTCATTTTTGACATTTTTCATGGTGACACTTTTCATTTTTGACATTTAGCATTGTGACATTTGTCATTTGACATCTTTGACATTTGCCATCTTGAAAGTTGTCATTTTTGTCATTTTTCATGGTGACACTTTTCATTTTTGACATTTAGCATTGTGACATTTGTCATTTGACATCTTTGACATTTGCCATCTTGAAATTTGTCATTTTTGACATTTTTCATGGTGACACTTTTCATTTTTGACATTTAGCATTGTGACATTTGTCGTTTGACATCTTTGACATTTGCCATCTTGAAATTTGTTATTTTTGACCTTTTTCATGGTTACACTTATCATTTTTGACATTTAGCATTGTGACATTTGTCATTTGACATCTTTGACATTTGCCATATTGAAATTAGTCATTTTTGACATTTTTCATCGTGACACTTTTCATTTTTGACATTTAGCATTGTGACATTTGTCATTTGACATCTTGGACATTTGACATCTTGAAATTTGTTATTTTTGACATTTTTCATGATGACACTTATCATTTTTGACATTTGTCAGTTTTGACATTTGCCATCTTGAAATTTGTCATTTTTGACATTTTTCATGGTGACACTTTTCATTTTTAACATTTAGCATTGTGACATTTGTCATTTGACATCTTTGACATTTGCCATCTTGAAATTTGTCATTTTTGACATTTTTCATAGTGACACTTTTCATTTTTGACATTTAGCATTGTGACATTTGTCATTTGACATCTTTGACATTTGCCATCTTGAAATTTGTCATTTTTGACATTTTTCATGGTGACACTTTTCATTTTTGACATTTAGACACTTTTCGTTTTTGACATTTAGCATTGTGACATTTGTCATTTGACATCTTTGACATTTTCCATCTTGAAATTTGTCATTTTTGACATTTTTCATGGTGACACTTTTCATTTTTGACATTTAGCATTGTGACATTTGTCATTTGACATCTTTGACATTTGCCATCTTGAAATTTGTTATTTTTGACATTTTTCATGGTGACACTTTTCATTTTTGACATTAAGCATTGTGACATTTGTCAGTTTTGACATTTGCCATCTTGAAATTTGTCATTTTTGACATTTAGCATTGTGACACTTTTTATTTTTGACATTTAGCATTGTGACATTTGTCATTTGACATCTTAGACATTTGCCATCTTGAAATTTGTCATTTTTGACACTTTTCATTTTCGACATTTAGCATTGTGACATTTGTCATTTCACATCTTTGACATTTGCCATCTTGAAATTTGTCATTTTTGACATTTTTCATGGTGACACTTTTCATTTTTGACATTTAGCATTGTGACATTTGTCAGTTTTGACATTTGCCATCTTGAAATTTGTCATTTTAGACATTTTTCATGGTGACACTTTTCATTTTGACATTTAGCATTGTGACATTTGTCATTTGACATCTTAGACATTTGCCATCTTGAAATTTGTCATTTTTGACACTTTTCATTTTTGACATTTAGCATTTTGACATTTGTCATTTGACATCTTTGACATTTGCCATCTTGAAATTTGTCATTTTTGACATTTTTCATGGTGACACTTTTCATTTTTGACATTTAGCATTGTGACATTTGTCAGTTTTGACATTTGCCATCTTGAAATTTGTCATTTTTGACATTTTTCATGGTGACACTTTTCATCTTTGACATTTAGCATTGTGACATTTGTCATTTGACATCTTTGACATTTGCCATCTTGAAATTTGTCATTTTTGACATTTTTTATGGTGACACTTTTCATTTTTGACATTTAGCATTGTGACATTTGTCATTTGACATCTTTGACATTTGCCATCTTGAAATTTGTCATTTTTGACATTTTTCATGGTGACACTTTTCATTTTTGACATTTAGCATTGTGACATTTGTCATTGGACATCTTTGACATTTGCTATCTTGAAATTTGTCATTTTTGACATTTAGCATTGTGACATTTGTCATTTGACATCTTGGGCATTTGCCATCTTGAAATTTGTCATTTTTCACATTTTTCATGGTGACACTTTTCATTTTTGACATTTAGCATTGTGACATTTGTCAATTGACATCTTTGACATTTGCCATCTTGAAATTTGTCATTTTTGACATTTAGCATTGTGACATTTGTCATTTGACATCTTTGACATTTGCCATCTTGAAATTTGTTATTTTTGACATTTTTCATGGTGACACTTTTCATTTTTGACATTTAGCATTGTCACATTTGTCAGTTTTGACATTTGCCATCTTGAAATTTGTCATTTTTGACATTTAGCATTGTGACACTTTTCATTTTTGACATTTAGCATTGTGACATTTGTCATTTGACATCTTAGACATTTGCCATCTTGAAATTTGTCATTTTTGACACTTTTCATTTTTGACATTTAGCATTGTGACATTTGTCATTTGACATCTTTGACATTTGCCATCTTGAAATTTGTCATTTTTGACATTTTTCATGGTGACACTTTTCATTTTTGACATTTAGCATTGTGACATTTGTCAGTTTTGACATTTGCCATCTTGAAATTTGTCATTTTTGACATTTTTCATGGTGACACTTTTCATTTTTGACATTTAGCATTGTGACATTTGTCATTTGACATCTTTGACATTTGCCATCTTGAAATTTGTCATTTTTGACATTTTTTATGGTGACACTTTTCATTTTTGACATTTAGCATTGTGACATTTGTCATTTGACATCTTTGACATTTGCCATCTTGAAATTTGTCATTTTTGACATTTTTCATGGTGACACTTTTCATTTTTGACATTTAGCATTGTGACATTTGTCATTGGACATCTTTGACATTTGCCATCTTGAAATTTGTCATTTTTGACATTTAGCATTGTGACATTTGTCATTTGACATCTTGGACATTTGCCATCTTGAAATTTGTCATTTTTGACATTTTTCATGGTGACACTTTTCATTTTTGACATTTAGCATTGTGACATTTGTCATTTGACATCTTTGACATTTGCCATCTTGAAATTTGTCATTTTTGACATTTAGCATTGTGACATTTGTCATTTGACATCTTTGACATTTGCCATCTTAAAATTTGTTATTTTTGACATTTTTCATGGTGACACTTTTCATTTTTGACATTTAGCATTGTCACATTTGTCAGTTTTGACATTTGCCATCTTGATATTTGTCATTTTTGACATTTAGCATTGTGACACTTTTCATTTTTGACATTTAGCATTGTGACATTTGTCATTTGACATCTTAGACATTTGCCATCTTGAAATTTGTCATTTTTGACACTTTTCATTTTTGACATTTAGCATTGTGACATTTGTCATTTGACATCTTTGACATTTGCCATCTTGAAATTTGTCATTTTTGACATTTTTCATGGTGACACTTTTCATTTTTGACATTTAGCATTGTGACATTTGTCAGTTTTGACATTTGCCATCTTGAAATTTGTCATTTTAGACATTTTTTATGGTGACACTTTTCATTTTTGACATTTAGCATTGTGACATTTGTCATTTGACATCTTAGACATTTGCCATCTTGAAATTGGTCATTTTTGACACTTTTCATTTTTGACATTTAGCATTGTGACATTTGTCATTTGACATCTCTGACATTTGCCATCTTGAAATTTGTCATTTTTGACATTTTTCATGGTGACACTTTTCATTTTTGACATTTAGCATTGTGACATTTGTCAGTTTTGACATTTGCCAACTTGAAATTTGTCATTTTTGACATTTTTCATGGTGACACTTTTCATTTTTGACATTTAGCATTGTGACATTTGTCATTTGACATCTTTGACATTTGCCATCCTGAAATTTGTCATTTTTGACATTTTTTATGGTGACACTTTTCATTTTTGACATTTAGCATTGTGACATTTGTCATTTGACATCTTTGACATTTGCCATCTTGAAATTTGTCATTTTTGACATTTTTCATGGTGACACTTTTCATTTTTGACATTTAGCATTGTGACATTTGTCATTGGACATCTTTGACATTTGCCATCTTGAAATTTGTCATTTTTGACATTTAGCATTGTGACATTTGTCATTTGACATCTTGGACATTTGCCATCTTGAAATTTGTCATTTTTGACATTTTTCATGGTGACACTTATCATTTTTGACATTTAGCATTGTGACATTTGTCAGTTTTGACATTTGCCATCTTGAAATTTGTCATTTTTGACATTTTTTATGGTGACACTTTTCATTTTTGACATTTAGCATTGTGACATTTGTCATTTGACATCTTTGATATTTGCCATCTTGAAATTTGTCATTTTTGACATTTTTCATGGTGACACTTTTCATTTTTGACATTTAGCATTGTGACATTTGTCATTTGACATCTTTGACATTTGCCATCTTGAAATTTGTCATTTTTGACATTTTTCATGGTGACACTTTTCATTTTTGACATTTAGCAATGTGACACTTGTCATTTGACATCTTTGACATTTGCCATCTTGAAATTTGTCATTTTTGACATTTTCCATGGGGACACTTTTCATTTTTGACATTTGGCATTGTGACATTTGTCAGTTTTGACATTTGCCTTTTTGAAATTTGTCATTTTTGACATTTTTCATGGTGACACTTTTCATTTTTGACATTTAGCATTGTGACATTTGTCATTTGACATCTTTGACATTTGCCATCTTGAAATTTGTTATTTTTGACATTTTTCATGGTGACACTTTTCATTTTCGACATTTAGCATTGTGACATTTGTCATTTGACATCTTTGATATTGGCCATCTTGAAATTTGTCATTTTTGACATTTTTCATGGTGACACTTTTCATTTTTGACATTTAGCATTGTGACATTTGTCATTTGACATCTTTGACATTTGCCATCTTGAAATTTGTTATTTTTTGACATTTTTCATGGTGACACTTTTCATTTTTTACATTTAGCATTGTGACATTTGTCATTTGACATCTTTGACATTTGCCATGTTGAAATTTGTCATTTTTGACATTTTTCATGGTGACACTTTTCATTTTTGACATTTAGCATTGTGACATTTGTCATTTGACATCTTTGACATTTCCCATCTTGAAATTTGTCATTTTTGACATTTAGCATTGTGACATTTGTCATTTGACATATTGGACATTTGCCATCTTGAAATTTGTCATTTGACATCTTTGACATTTGCCATCTTGAAATTTGTTATTTTTGACATTTTTCATGGTGACACTTATCATTTTTGATATTTAGCATTGTGACATTTGTCATTTGACATCTTTGACATTTGCCATCTTGAAATTTGTAATTTTTGACATTTTTCATGGTGACACTTTTCATTTTTGACATTTAGCATTGTGACACTTGTCATTTGACATCTTTGACATTTGCCATCTTGAAATTTGTCATTTTTGACATTTAGCATTGTGACATTTGTCATTTGACATCTTTGATATTTGCCATCTTGAAATTTGTCATTTTTGATATTTTTCATGGTGACACTTTTCATTTTTGACATTTAGGATTGTGACATTTGACATCTTTGACATTTTCCATCTTCAAATTTGTTATTTTTGACATTTTTCATGGTGACACTTTTCATTTTTGACATTTAGCATTGTTACATTTGTCAGTTTTGACATTTGTCATCTTGAAATTTGTCATTTTTGACATTTTTCATGGTGACACTTTTTATTTTTGACATTTAGCATTGTGACATTTGTCATTTGACATCTTTGATATTTGCCATCTTGAAATTTGTCATTTTTGACATTTTTCATGGTGACACTTTTTATTTTTGACATTAAGCATTGTGACATTTGTCATTTGACATCTTTGATATTGGCCATCTTGAAATTTGTCATTTTTGACATTTTTCATGGTGACACTTTTCATTTTTGACATTTAGCATTGTGACATTTGTCATTTGACATCTTTGACATTTGCCATCTTGAAATTTGTTATTTTTTGACATTTTTCATGGTGACACTTTTCATTTTTTACATTTAGCATTGTGACATTTGTCATTTGACATCTTTGACATTTGCCATCTTGAAATTTGTCATTTTTGACATTTTTCATGGTGACACTTTTCATTTTTGACATTTAGCATTGTGACATTTGTCATTTGACATCTTTGACATTTCCCATCTTGAAATTTGTCATTTTTGACATTTAGCATTGTGACATTTGTCATTTGACATATTGGACATTTGCCATCTTGAAATTTGTCATTTTTGACATTTTTTATGGTGACACTTATCATTTTTGACATTTAGCATTGTGACATTTGTCAGTTTTGATATTTGCCATCTTGAAATTTGTCATTTTTGACATTTTTCATGGTGACACTTTTCATTTTTGACATTTACCATTGTGACATTTGTCATTTGACATCTTTGACATTTGCCATCTTGAAATTTGTTATTTTTGACATTTTTCATGGTGACACTTTTCATTTTTGACATTTAGCATTGTGACATTTGTCATTTGACATCTTTGACATTTGCCATCTTGAAATTTGTCATTTTTGAACATTTTTCATGGTGACACTTTTCATTTTTGACATTTAGCATTGTGACATTTGTCATTTGACATCTTTGACATTTGCCATCTGGAAATTTGTTATTTTTGACATTTTTCATGGTGACACTTATCATTTTTGACATTTAGCATTGTGACATTTGTGATTTGACATCTTTGACATTTGCCATCTTGAAATTTGTAATTTTTGACATTTTTCATGGTGACACTTTTCATTTTTGACATTTAGCATTGTGACACTTGTCATTTGACATCTTTGACATTTGCCATTTTGAAATTTGTCATTTTTGACATTTAGCATTGTGACATTTGTCATTTGACATCTTTGATATTTGCCATCTTGAAATTTGTCATTTTTGATATTTTTCATGGTGACACTTTTCATTTTTGACATTTAGGATTGTGACATTTGACATCTTTGACATTTTCCATCTTGAAATTTGTTATTTTTGACATTTTTCATGGTGACACTTTTCATTTTTGACATTTAGCATTGTTACATTTGTCAGTTTTGACATTTGCCATCTTGAAATTTGTCATTTTTGACATTTTTCATGGTGACACTTTTCATTTTTGACATTTAGCATTGTGACATTTGTCATTTGACATCTTTGACATTTGCCATCTTGAAATTTGTCATTTTTGACATTTTTTATGGTGACACTTTTCATTTTTGACATTTAGCATTGTGACATTTGTCATTTGACATCTTTGACATTTGCCATCTTGAAATTTGTCATTTTTGACATTTTTCATGGTGACACTTTTCATTTTTGACATTTAGCATTGTGACATTTGTCATTGGACATCTTTGACATTTGCCATCTTGAAATTTGTCATTTTTGACATTTAGCATTGTGACATTTGTCATTTGACATCTTGGACATTTGCCATCTTGAAATTTGTCATTTTTGACATTTTTCATGGTGACACTTTTCATTTTTGACATTTAGCATTGTGACATTTGTCATTTGACATCTTTGACATTTGCCATCTTGAAATTTGTCATTTTTGACATTTAGCATTGTGACATTTGTCATTTGACATCTTAGACATTTGCCATCTTGAAATTGGTCATTTTTGACACTTTTCATTTTTGACATTTAGCATTGTGACATTTGTCATTTGACATCTCTGACATTTGCCATCTTGAAATTTGTCATTTTTGACATTTTTCATGGTGACACTTTTCATTTTTGACATTTAGCATTGTGACATTTGTCAGTTTTGACATTTGCCAACTTGAAATTTGTCATTTTTGACATTTTTCATGGTGACACTTTTCATTTTTGACATTTAGCATTGTGACATTTGTCATTTGACATCTTTGACATTTGCCATCTTGAAATTTGTCATTTTTGACATTTTTTATGGTGACACTTTTCATTTTTGACATTTAGCATTGTGACATTTGTCATTTGACATCTTTGACATTTGCCATCTTGAAATTTGTCATTTTTGACATTTTTCATGGTGACACTTTTCATTTTTGACATTTAGCATTGTGACATTTGTCATTGGACATCTTTGACATTTGCCATCTTGAAATTTGTCATTTTTGACATTTAGCATTGTGACATTTGTCATTTGACATCTTGGACATTTGCCATCTTGAAATTTGTCATTTTTGACATTTTTCATGGTGACACTTATCATTTTTGACATTTAGCATTGTGACATTTGTCAGTTTTGACATTTGCCATCTTGAAATTTGTCATTTTTGACATTTTTCATGGTGACACTTTTCATTTTTGACATTTAGCATTGTGACATTTGTCATTTGACATCTTTGATATTTGCCATCTTGAAATTTGTCATTTTTGACATTTTTCATGGTGACACTTTTCATTTTTGACATTTAGCATTGTGACATTTGTCATTTGACATCTTTGACATTTGCCATCTTGAAATTTGTCATTTTTGACATTTTTCATGGTGACACTTTTCATTTTTGACATTTAGCAATGTGACATTTGTCATTTGACATCTTTGACATTTGCCATCTTGAAATTTGTCATTTTTGACATTTTCCATGGGGACACTTTTCATTTTTGACATTTGGCATTGTGACATTTGTCAGTTTTGACATTTGCCTTCTTGAAATTTGTCATTTTTGACATTTTTCATGGTGACACTTTTCATTTTTGACATTTAGCATTGTGACATTTGTCATTTGACATCTTTGACATTTGCCATCTTGAAATTTGTTATTTTTGACATTTTTCATGGTGACACTTTTCATTTTCGACATTTAGCATTGTGACATTTGTCATTTGACATCTTTGATATTGGCCATCTTGAAATTTGTCATTTTTGACATTTTTCATGGTGACACTTTTCATTTTTGACATTTAGCATTGTGACATTTGTCATTTGACATCTTTGACATTTGCCATCTTGAAATTTGTTATTTTTTGACATTTTTCATGGTGACACTTTTCATTTTTTACATTTAGCATTGTGACATTTGTCATTTGACATCTTTGACATTTGCCATCTTGAAATTTGTCATTTTTGACATTTTTCATGGTGACACCTTTCATTTTTGACATTTAGCATTGTGACATTTGTCATTTGACATCTTTGACATTTCCCATCTTGAAATTTGTCATTTTTGACATTTAGCATTGTGACATTTGTCATTTGACATATTGGACATTTGCCATCTTGAAATTTGTCATTTGACATCTTTGACATTTGCCATCTTGAAATTTGTTATTTTTGACATTTTTCATGGTGACACTTATCATTTTTGATATTTAGCATTGTGACATTTGTCATTTGACATCTTTGACATTTGCCATCTTGAAATTTGTAATTTTTGACATTTTTCATGGTGACACTTTTCATTTTTGACATTTAGCATTGTGACACTTGTCATTTGACATCTTTGACATTTGCCATCTTGAAATTTGTCATTTTTGACATTTAGCATTGTGACATTTGTCATTTGACATCTTTGATATTTGCCATCTTGAAATTTGTCATTTTTGATATTTTTCATGGTGACACTTTTCATTTTTGACATTTAGGATTGTGACATTTGACATCTCTGACATTTTCCATCTTGAAATTTGTTATTTTTGACATTTTTCATGGTGACACTTTTCATTTTTGACATTTAGCATTGTTACATTTGTCAGTTTTGACATTTGTCATCTTGAAATTTGTCATTTTTGACATTTTTCATGGTGACACTTTTTATTTTTGACATTTAGCATTGTGACATTTGTCATTTGACATCTTTGATATTTGCCATCTTGAAATTTGTCATTTTTGACATTTTTCATGGTGACACTTTTTATTTTTGACATTAAGCATTGTGACATTTGTCATTTGACATCTTTGATATTGGCCATCTTGAAATTTGTCATTTTTGACATTTTTCATGGTGACACTTTTTATTTTTGACATTTAGCATTGTGACATTTGTCATTTGACATCTTTGACATTTGCCATCTTGAAATTTGTTATTTTTTGACATTTTTCATGGTGACACTTTTCATTTTTTACATTTAGCATTGTGACATTTGTCATTTGACATCTTTGACATTTGCCATCTTGAAATTTGTCATTTTTGACATTTTTCATGGTGACACTTTTCATTTTTGACATTTAGCATTGTGACATTTGTCATTTGACATCTTTGACATTTCCCATCTTGAAATTTGTCATTTTTGACATTTAGCATTGTGACATTTGTCATTTGACATATTGGACATTTGCCATCTTGAAATTTGTCATTTTTGACATTTTTTATGGTGACACTTATCATTTTTGACATTTAGCATTGTGACATTTGTCAGTTTTGATATTTGCCATCTTGAAATTTGTCATTTTTGACATTTTTCATGGTGACACTTTTCATTTTTGACATTTAGCATTGTGACATTTGTCATTTGACATCTTTGACATTTGCCATCTTGAAATTTGTTATTTTTGACATTTTTTATGGTGACACTTTTCATTTTTGACATTTAGCATTGTGACATTTGTCATTTGACATCTTTGACATTTGCCATCTTGAAATTTGTCATTTTTGACATTTTTCATGGTGACACTTTTCATTTTTGACATTTAGCATTGTGACATTTGTCATTTGACATCTTTGACATTTGCCATCTTGAAATTTGTTATTTTTGACATTTTTCATGGTGACACTTATCATTTTTGACATTTAGCATTGTGACATTTGTCATTTGACATCTTTGACATTTGCCATCTTGAAATTTGTAATTTTTGACATTATTCATGGTGACACTTTTCATTTTTGACATTTCGCATTGTGACACTTGTCATTTGACATCTTTGACATTTGCCATCTTGAAATTTGTCATTTTTGACATTTAGCATTGTGACATTTGTCATTTGACATCTTTGATATTTGCCATCTTGAAATTTGTCATTTTTGATATTTTTCATGGTGACACTTTTCATTTTTGACATTTAGGATTGTGACATTTGACATCTTTGACATTTTCCATCTTGAAATTTGTTATTTTTGACATTTTTCATGGTGACACTTTTCATTTTTAACATTTAGCATTGTTACATTTGTCAGTTTTGACATTTGCCATCTTGAAATTTGTCATTTTTGACATTTTTCATGGTGACACTTTTCATTTTTGACATTTAGCATTGTGACATTTGTCATTTGACATCTTTGACATTTGCCATCTTGAAATTTGTCATTTTTGACATTTTTTATAGTGACACTTTTCATTTTTGACATTTAGCATTGTGACATTTGTCATTTGACATCTTTGACATTTGCCATCTTGAAATTTGTCATTTTTGACATTTTTCATGGTGACACTTTTCATTTTTGACATTTAGCATTGTGACATTTGTCATTGGACATCTTTGACATTTGCCATCTTGAAATTTGTCATTTTTGACATTTAGCATTGTGACATTTGTCATTTGACATCTTGGACATTTGCCATCTTGAAATTTGTCATTTTTGACATTTTTCATGGTGACACTTTTCATTTTTGACATTTAGCATTGTGACATTTGTCATTTGACATCTTTGACATTTGCCATTTTGAAATTTGTCATTTTTGACATTTAGCATTGTGACATTTGTCATTTGACATCTTTGACATTTGCCATCTTAAAATTTGTTATTTTTGACATTTTTCATGGTGACACTTTTCATTTTTGACATTTAGCATTGTCACATTTGTCAGTTTTGACATTTGCCATCTTGAAATTTGTCATTTTTGACATTTAGCATTGTGACACTTTTCATTTTTGACATTTAGCATTGTGACATTTGTCATTTGACATCTTAGACATTTGCCATCTTGAAATTTGTCATTTTTGACACTTTTCATTTTTGACATTTAGCATTGTGACATTTGTCATTTGACATCTTTGACATTTGCTATCTTGAAATTTGTCATTTTTGACATTTTTAATGGTGACACTTTTCATTTTTGACATTTAGCATTGTGACATTTGTCAGTTTTGACATTTGCCATCTTGAAATTTGTCATTTTAGACATTTTTCATGGTGACACTTTTCATTTTTGACATTTAGCATTGTGACATTTGTCATTTGACATCTTAGACATTTGCCATCTTGAAATTGGTCATTTTTGACACTTTTCATTTTTGACATTTAGCATTGTGACATTTGTCATTTGACATCTTTGACATTTGCAATCTTGAAATTTGTCATTTTTGACATTTTTCATGGTGACACTTTTCATTTTTGACATTTAGCATTGTGACATTTGTCAGTTTTGACATTTGCCAACTTGAAATTTGTCATTTTTGACATTTTTCATGGTGACACTTTTCATTTTTGACATTTAGCATTGTGACATTTGTCATTTGACATCTTTGACATTTGCCATCTTGAAATTTGTCATTTTTGACATTTTTTATGGTGACACTTTTCATTTTTGACATTTAGCATTGTGACATTTGTCATTTGACATCTTTGACATTTGCCATCTTGAAATTTGTCATTTTTGACATTTTTCATGGTGACACTTTTCATTTTTGACATTTAGCATTGTGACATTTGTCATTGGACATCTTTGACATTTGCCATCTTGAAATTTGTCATTTTTGACATTTAGCATTGTGACATTTGTCATTTGACATCTTGGACATTTGCCATCTTGAAATTTGTCATTTTTGACATTTTTCATGGTGACACTTATCAATTTTGACATTTAGCATTGTGACATTTGTCAGTTTTGACATTTGCCATCTTGAAATTTGTCATTTTTGACATTTTTCATGGTGACACTTTTCATTTTTGACATTTAGCATTGTGACATTTGTCATTTGACATCTTTGATATTTGCCATCTTGAAATTTGTCATTTTTGACATTTTTCATGGTGACACTTTTCATTTTTGACATTTAGCATTGTGACATTTGTCATTTGACATCTTTGACATTTGCCATCTTGAAATTTGTCATTTTTGACATTTTTCATGGTGACACTTTTCATTTTTGACATTTAGCAATGTGACATTTGTCATTTGACATCTTTGACATTTGCCATCTTGAAATTTGTCATTTTTGACATTTTTCATGGTGACACTTTTCATTTTTGACATTTGGCATTGTGACATTTGTCAGTTTTGACATTTGCCTTTTTGAAATTTGTCATTTTTGACATTTTTCATGGTGACACTTTTCATTTTTGACATTTAGCATTGTGACATTTGTCATTTGACATCTTTGACATTTGCCATCTTGAAATTTGTTATTTTTGACATTTTTCATGGTGACACTTTTCATTTTTGACATTTAGCATTGTGACATTTGTCATTTGACATCTTTGATATTGGCCATCTTGAAATTTGTCATTTTTGACATTTTTCATGGTGACACTTTTCATTTTTGACATTTAGCATTGTGACATTTGTCATTTGACATCTTTGACATTTGCCATCTTGAAATTTGTTATTTTTTGACATTTTTCATGGTGACACTTTTCATTTTTTACATTTAGCATTGTGACATTTGTCATTTGACATCTTTGACATTTGCCATCTTGAAATTTGTCATTTTTGACATTTTTCATGGTGACACTTTTCATTTTTGACATTTAGCATTGTGACATTTGTCATTTGACATCTTTGACATTTCCCATCTTGAAATTTGTCATTTTTGACATTTAGCATTGTGACATTTGTCATTTGACATATTGGACATTTGCCATCTTGAAATTTGTCATTTTTGACATTTTTTATGGTGACACTTATCATTTTTGACATTTAGCATTGTGACATTTGTCAGTTTTGATATTTGCCATCTTGAAATTTGTCATTTTTGACATTTTTCATGGTGACACTTTTCATTTTTGACATTAAGCATTGTGACATTTGTCATTTGACATCTTTGACATTTGCCATCTTGAAATTTGTTATTTTTGACATTTTTCATGGTGACACTTTTCATTTTTGACATTTAGCATTGTGACATTTGTCATTTGACATCTTTAACATTTGCCATCTTGAAATTTGTCATTTTTGACATTTTTAATGGTGACACTTATCATTTTTGACATTTAGCATTGTGACATTTGTCATTTGACATCTTTGACATTTGCCATCTTGAAATTTGTAATTTTTGACATTTTTCATGGTGACACTTTTCATTTTTGACATTTAGCATTGTGACACTTGTCATTTGACATCTTTGACATTTGCCATCTTGAAATTTGTCATTTTTGACATTTAGCATTGTGACATTTGTCACTTGACATCTTTGATATTTGCCATCTTGAAATTTGTCATTTTTGATATTTTTCATGGTGACACTTTTCATTTTTGACATTTAGGATTGTGACATTTGACATCTTTGACATTTTCCATCTTGAAATTTGTTATTTTTGACATTTTTCATGGTGACACTTTTCATTTTTGACATTTAGCATTGTGACATTTGTCATTTGACATCTTGGACATTTGCCATCTTAAAACTTGTTATTTTTGACATTTTTCATGGTGAGACTTATTATTTTTGACATTTAGCATTGTGACATTTGTCAGTTTTGACATTTGCCATCTTGAAATTTGACATTTTTGACATTTTTCATGGTGACACTTTTCATTTTTGACATTTAGCATTGTGACATTTGTCATTTGACATCTTTGACATTTGCCATCTTGAAATTTGTCATTTTTGACATTTTTCATGGTGACACTTTTCATTTTTGACATTTAGCATTGTGACATTTGTCATTTGACATCTTTGACATTTGCCATCTTGAAATTTGTCATTTTTGACATTTTTCATGGTGACACTTTTCATTTTTGACATTTGGCATTGAGACATTTGTCATTTGACATCTTTGACATTTGCCATCTTGAAATTTGTCATTTTTGACATTTTTCATGGTGACACTTTTCATTTTTGACATTTAGCATTGTGACATTTGTCATTTGACATCTTTGACATTTGCCATCTTGAAATTTGTCATTTTTGACATTTTTCATGGTGACACTTTTCATTTTTGACATTTGGCATTGAGACATTTGTCATTTGACATCTTTGACATTTGCCATATTGAAATTTGTCATTTTTGACATTTAGCATTGTGACATTTGTCATTTAACATCTTTGACATTTGCTATCTTGAAATTTGTTATTTTTGACATTTTTCATGGTGACACTTTTCATTTTTGACATTTAGCATTGTGACATTTGTCAGTTTTGACATTTGCCATCTTGAAATTTGTCATTTTTGACATTTAGCATTGTGACACTTTTCATTTTTGACATTTAGCATTGTGACATTTGTCATTTGACATCTTTGACATTTCCCATCTTAAAATTTGTCATTTTTGACATTTTTCATGGTGACACTTTTCATTTTTGACATTTAGCATTGTGACATTTGTCATTTGACATCTTTGACATTTGCCATCTTGAAAGTTGTCATTTTTGTCATTTTTCATGGTGACACTTTTCATTTTTGACATTTAGCATTGTGACATTTGACATCTTTGACATTTGCCATCTTGAAATTTGTCATTTTTGACATTTTTCATGGTGACACTTTTCATTTTTGACATTTAGCATTGTGACATTTGTCGTTTGACATCTTTGACATTTGCCATCTTGAAATTTGTTATTTTTGACCTTTTTTCATGGTGACACTTATCATTTTTGACATTTAGCATTGTGACATTTGTCATTTGACATCTTTAACATTTGCCATATTGAAATTAGTCATTTTTGACATTTTTCATCGTGACACTTTTCATTTTTGACATTTAGCATTGTGACATTTGTCATTTGACATCTTGGACATTTGACATCTTGAAATTTGTTATTTTTGACATTTTTCATGATGACACTTATCATTTTTGACATTTGTCAGTTTTGACATTTGCCATCTTGAAATTTGTCATTTTTGACATTTTTCATGGTGACACTTTTCATTTTTAACATTTAGCATTGTGACATTTGTCATTTGACATCTTTGACATTTGCCATCTTGAAATTTGTCATTTTTGACATTTTTCATAGTGACACTTTTCATTTTTGACATTTAGCATTGTGACATTTGTCATTTGACATCTTTGACATTTGCCATCTTGAAATTTGTCATTTTTGACATTTTTCATGGTGACACTTTTCATTTTTGACATTTAGACACTTTTCGTTTTTGACATTTAGCATTGTGACATTTGTCATTTGACATCTTTGACATTTTCCATCTTGAAATTTGTCATTTTTGACATTTTTCATGGTGACACTTTTCATTTTTGACATTTAGCATTGTGACATTTGTCATTTGACATCTTTGACATTTGCCATCTTGAAATTTGTTATTTTTGACATTTTTCATGGTGACACTTTTCATTTTTGACATTAAGCATTGTGACATTTGTCAGTTTTGACATTTGCCATCTTGAAATTTGTCATTTTTGACATTTAGCATTGTGACACTTTTTATTTTTGACATTTAGCATTGTGACATTTGTCATTTGACATCTTAGACATTTGCCATCTTGAAATTTGTCATTTTTGACACTTTTCATTTTCGACATTTAGCATTGTGACATTTGTCATTTCACATCTTTGACATTTGCCATCTTGAAATTTGTCATTTTTGACATTTTTCATGGTGACACTTTTCATTTTTGACATTTAGCATTGTGACATTTGTCAGTTTTGACATTTGCCATCTTGAAATTTGTCATTTTAGACATTTTTCATGGTGAGACTTTTCATTTTGACATTTAGCATTGTGACATTTGTCATTTGACATCTTAGACATTTGCCATCTTGAAATTTGTCATTTTTGACACTTTTCATTTTTGACATTTAGCATTGTGACATTTGTCATTTGACATCTTTGACATTTGCCATCTTGAAATTTGTCATTTTTGACATTTTTCATGGTGACACTTTTCATTTTTGACATTTAGCATTGTGACATTTGTCAGTTTTGACATTTGCCATCTTGAAATTTGTCATTTTTGACATTTTTCATGGTGACACTTTTCATCTTTGACATTTAGCATTGTGACATTTGTCATTTGACATCTTTGACATTTGCCATCTTGAAATTTGTCATTTTTGACATTTTTTATGGTGACACTTTTCATTTTTGACATTTAGCATTGTGACATTTGTCATTTGACATCTTTGACATTTGCCATCTTGAAATTTGTCATTTTTGACATTTTTCATGGTGACACTTTTCATTTTTGACATTTAGCATTGTGACATTTGTCATTGGACATCTTTGACATTTGCTATCTTGAAATTTGTCATTTTTGACATTTAGCATTGTGACATTTGTCATTTGACATCTTGGGCATTTGCCATCTTGAAATTTGTCATTTTTGACATTTTTCATGGTGACACTTTTCATTTTTGACATTTAGCATTGTGACATTTGTCAATTGACATCTTTGACATTTGCCATCTTGAAATTTGTCATTTTTGACATTTAGCATTGTGACATTTGTCATTTGACATCTTTGACATTTGCCATCTTGAAATTTGTTATTTTTGACATTTTTCATGGTGACACTTTTCATTTTTGACATTTAGCATAGTCACATTTGTCAGTTTTGACATTTGCCATCTTGAACTTTGTCATTTTTGACATTTAGCATTGTGACACTTTTCATTTTTGACATTTAGCATTGTGACATTTGTCATTTGACATCTTAGACATTTGCCATCTTGAAATTTGTCATTTTTGACACTTTTCATTTTTGACATTTAGCATTGTGACATTTGTCATTTGACATCTTTGACATTTGCCATCTTGAAATTTGTCATTTTTGACATTTTTCATGGTGACACTTTTCATTTTTGACATTTAGCATTGTGACATTTGTCATTTGACATCTTTGACATTTGCCATCTTGAAATTTGTTATTTTTGACATTTTTCATGGTGACACTTTTCATTTTTGACATTAAGCATTGTGACATTTGTCAGTTTTGACATTTGCCATCTTGAAATTTGTCATTTTTGACATTTAGCATTGTGACACTTTTTATTTTTGACATTTAGCATTGTGACATTTGTCATTTGACATCTTAGACATTTGCCATCTTGAAATTTGTCATTTTTGACACTTTTCATTTTCGACATTTAGCATTGTGACATTTGTCATTTCACATCTTTGACATTTGCCATCTTGAAATTTGTCATTTTTGACATTTTTCATGGTGACACTTTTCATTTTTGACATTTAGCATTGTGACATTTGTCAGTTTTGACATTTGCCATCTTGAAATTTGTCATTTTAGACATTTTTCATGGTGAGACTTTTCATTTTGACATTTAGCATTGTGACATTTGTCATTTGACATCTTAGACATTTGCCATCTTGAAATTTGTCATTTTTGACACTTTTCATTTTTGACATTTAGCATTGTGACATTTGTCATTTGACATCTTTGACATTTGCCATCTTGAAATTTGTCATTTTTGACATTTTTCATGGTGACACTTTTCATTTTTGACATTTAGCATTGTGACATTTGTCAGTTTTGACATTTGCCATCTTGAAATTTGTCATTTTTGACATTTTTCATGGTGACACTTTTCATCTTTGACATTTAGCATTGTGACATTTGTCATTTGACATCTTTGACATTTGCCATCTTGAAATTTGTCATTTTTGACATTTTTTATGGTGACACTTTTCATTTTTGACATTTAGCATTGTGACATTTGTCATTTGACATCTTTGACATTTGCCATCTTGAAATTTGTCATTTTTGACATTTTTCATGGTGACACTTTTCATTTTTGACATTTAGCATTGTGACATTTGTCATTGGACATCTTTGACATTTGCTATCTTGAAATTTGTCATTTTTGACATTTAGCATTGTGACATTTGTCATTTGACATCTTGGGCATTTGCCATCTTGAAATTTGTCATTTTTGACATTTTTCATGGTGACACTTTTCATTTTTGACATTTAGCATTGTGACATTTGTCAATTGACATCTTTGACATTTGCCATCTTGAAATTTGTCATTTTTGACATTTAGCATTGTGACATTTGTCATTTGACATCTTTGACATTTGCCATCTTGAAATTTGTTATTTTTGACATTTTTCATGGTGACACTTTTCATTTTTGACATTTAGCATAGTCACATTTGTCAGTTTTGACATTTGCCATCTTGAACTTTGTCATTTTTGACATTTAGCATTGTGACACTTTTCATTTTTGACATTTAGCATTGTGACATTTGTCATTTGACATCTTAGACATTTGCCATCTTGAAATTTGTCATTTTTGACACTTTTCATTTTTGACATTTAGCATTGTGACATTTGTCATTTGACATCTTTGACATTTGCCATCTTGAAATTTGTCATTTTTGACATTTTTCATGGTGACACTTTTCATTTTTGACATTTAGCATTGTGACATTTGTCAGTTTTGACATTTGCCATCTTGAAATTTGTCATTTTTGACATTTTTCATGGTGACACTTTTCATTTTTGACATTTAGCATTGTGACATTTGTCATTTGACATCTTTGACATTTGCCATCTTGAAATTTGTCATTTTTGACATTTTTTATGGTGACACTTTTCATTTTTGACATTTAGCATTGTGACATTTGTCATTTGACATCTTTGACATTTGCCATCTTGAAATTTGTCATTTTTGACATTTTTCATGGTGACACTTTTCATTTTTGACATTTAGCATTGTGACATTTGTCATTGGACATCTTTGACATTTGCCATCTTGAAATTTGTCATTTTTGACATTTAGCATTGTGACATTTGTCATTTGACATCTTGGACATTTGCCATCTTGAAATTTGTCATTTTTGACATTTTTCATGGTGACACTTTTCATTTTTGACATTTAGCATTGTGACATTTGTCATTTGACATCTTTGACATTTGCCATCTTGAAATTTGTCATTTTTGACATTTAGCATTGTGACATTTGTCATTTGACATCTTTGACATTTGCCATCTTAAAATTTGTTATTTTTGACATTTTTCATGGTGACACTTTTCATTTTTGACATTTAGCATTGTCACATTTGTCAGTTTTGACATTTGCCATCTTGAAATTTGTCATTTTTGACATTTAGCATTGTGACACTTTTCATTTTTGACATTTAGCATTGTGACATTTGTCATTTGACATCTTAGACATTTGCCATCTTGAAATTTGTCATTTTTGACACTTTTCATTTTTGACATTTAGCATTGTGACATTTGTCATTTGACATCTTTGACATTTGCCATCTTGAAATTTGTCATTTTTGACATTTTTCATGGTGACACTTTTCATTTTTGACATTTAGCATTGTGACATTTGTCAGTTTTGACATTTGCCATCTTGAAATTTGTCATTTTAGACATTTTTCATGGTGACACTTTTCATTTTTGACATTTAGCATTGTGACATTTGTCATTTGACATCTTAGACATTTGCCATCTTGAAATTGGTCATTTTTGACACTTTTCATTTTTGACATTTAGCATTGTGACATTTGTCATTTGACATCTCTGACATTTGCCATCTTGAAATTTGTCATTTTTGACATTTTTCATGGTGACACTTTTCATTTTTGACATTTAGCATTGTGACATTTGTCAGTTTTGACGTTTGCCAACTTGAAATTTGTCATTTTTGACATTTTTCATGGTGACACTTTTCATTTTTGACATTTAGCATTGTGACATTTGTCATTTGACATCTTTGACATTTGCCATCTTGAAATTTGTCATTTTTGACATTTTTTATGGTGACACTTTTCATTTTTGACATTTAGCATTGTGACATTTGTCATTTGACATCTTTGACATTTGCCATCTTGAAATTTGTCATTTTTGACATTTTTCATGGTGACACTTTTCATTTTTGACATTTAGCATTGTGACATTTGTCATTGGACATCTTTGACATTTGCCATCTTGAAATTTGTCATTTTTGACATTTAGCATTGTGACATTTGTCATTTGACATCTTGGACATTTGCCATCTTGAAATTTGTCATTTTTGACATTTTTCATGGTGACACTTATCATTTTTGACATTTAGCATTGTGACATTTGTCAGTTTTGACATTTGCCATCTTGAAATTTGTCATTTTTGACATTTTTCATGGTGACACTTTTCATTTTTGACATTTAGCATTGTGACATTTGTCATTTGACATCTTTGATATTTGCCATCTTGAAATTTGTCATTTTTGACATTTTTCATGGTGACACTTTTCATTTTTGACATTTAGCATTGTGACATTTGTCATTTGACATCTTTGACATTTGCCATCTTGAAATTTGTCATTTTTGACATTTTTCATGGTGACACTTTTCATTTTTGACATTTAGCAATGTGACATTTGTCATTTGACATCTTTGACATTTGCCATCTTGAAATTTGTCATTTTTGACATTTTCCATGGGGACACTTTTCATTTTTGACATTTGGCATTGTGACATTTGTCAGTTTGGACATTTGCCTTTTTGAAATTTGTCATTTTTGACATTTTTCATGGTGACACTTTTCATTTTTGACATTTAGCATTGTGACATTTGTCATTTGACATCTTTGACATTTGCCATCTTGAAATTTGTTATTTTTGACATTTTTCATGGTGACACTTTTCATTTTCGACATTTAGCATTGTGACATTTGTCATTTGACATCTTTGATATTGGCCATCTTGAAATTTGTCATTTTTGACATTTTTCATGGTGACACTTTTCATTTTTGACATTTAGCATTGTGACATTTGTCATTTGACATCTTTGACATTTGCCATCTTGAAATTTGTTATTTTTTGACATTTTTCATGGTGACACTTTTCATTTTTTACATTTAGCATTGTGACATTTGTCATTTGACATCTTTGACATTTGCCATCTTGAAATTTGTCATTTTTGACATTTTTCATGGTGACACTTTTCATTTTTGACATTTAGCATTGTGACATTTGTCATTTGACATCTTTGACATTTCCCATCTTGAAATTTGTCATTTTTGACATTTAGCATTGTGACATTTGTCATTTGACATATTGGACATTTGCCATCTTGAAATTTGTCATTTGACATCTTTGACATTTGCCATCTTGAAATTTGTTATTTTTGACATTTTTCATGGTGACACTTATCATTTTTGATATTTAGCATTGTGACATTTGTCATTTGACATCTTTGACATTTGCCATCTTGAAATTTGTAATTTTTGACATTTTTCATGGTGACACTTTTCATTTTTGACATTTAGCATTGTGACACTTGTCATTTGACATCTTTGACATTTGCCATCTTGAAATTTGTCATTTTTGACATTTAGCATTGTGACATTTGTCATTTGACATCTTTGATATTTGCCATCTTGAAATTTGTCATTTTTGATATTTTTCATGGTGACACTTTTCATTTTTGACATTTAGGATTGTGACATTTGACATCTTTGACATTTTCCATCTTGAAATTTGTTATTTTTGACATTTTTCATGGTGACACTTTTCATTTTTGACATTTAGCATTGTTACATTTGTCAGTTTTGACATTTGTCATCTTGAAATTTGTCATTTTTGACATTTTTCATGGTGACACTTTTTATTTTTGACATTTAGCATTGTGACATTTGTCATTTGACATCTTTTATATTTGCCATCTTGAAATTTGTCATTTTTGACATTTTTCATGGTGACACTTTTTATTTTTGACATTAAGCATTGTGACATTTGTCATTTGACATCTTTGATATTGGCCATCTTGAAATTTGTCATTTTTGACATTTTTCAGGGTGACACTTTTCATTTTTGACATTTAGCATTGTGACATTTGTCATTTGACATCTTTGACATTTGCCATCTTGAAATTTGTTATTTTTTGACATTTTTCATGGTGACACTTTTCATTTTTTACATTTAGCATTGTGACATTTGTCATTTGACATCTTTGACATTTGCCATCTTGAAATTTGTCATTTTTGACATTTTTCATGGTGACACTTTTCATTTTTGACATTTAGCATTGTGACATTTGTCATTTGACATCTTTGACATTTCCCATCTTAAAATTTGTCATTTTTGACATTTAGCATTGTGACATTTGTCATTTGATATATTGGACATTTGCCATCTTGAAATTTGTCATTTTTGACATTTTTCATGGTGACACTTTTCATTTTTGACATTTAGCATTGTGACATTTGTCATTTCACATCTTTGACATTTGCCATCTTGAAATTTGTCATTTTAGACATTTTTCATGGTGAGACTTTTCATTTTGACATTTAGCATTGTGACATTTGTCATTTGACATCTTAGACATTTGCCATCTTGAAATTTGTCATTTTTGACACTTTTCATTTTTGACATTTAGCATTGTGACATTTGTCATTTGACATCTTTGACATTTGCCATCTTGAAATTTGTCATTTTTGACATTTTTCATGGTGACACTTTTCATTTTTGACATTTAGCATTGTGACATTTGTCAGTTTTGACATTTGCCATCTTGAAATTTGTCATTTTTGACATTTTTCATGGTGACACTTTTCATCTTTGACATTTAGCATTGTGACATTTGTCATTTGACATCTTTGACATTTGCCATCTTGAAATTTGTCATTTTTGACATTTTTTATGGTGACACTTTTCATTTTTGACATTTAGCATTGTGACATTTGTCATTTGACATCTTTGACATTTGCCATCTTGAAATTTGTCATTTTTGACATTTTTCATGGTGACACTTTTCATTTTTGACATTTAGCATTGTGACATTTGTCATTGGACATCTTTGACATTTGCTATCTTGAAATTTGTCATTTTTGACATTTAGCATTGTGACATTTGTCATTTGACATCTTGGGCATTTGCCATCTTGAAATTTGTCATTTTTGACATTTTTCATGGTGACACTTTTCATTTTTGACATTTAGCATTGTGACATTTGTCAATTGACATCTTTGACATTTGCCATCTTGAAATTTGTCATTTTTGACATTTAGCATTGTGACATTTGTCATTTGACATCTTTGACATTTGCCATCTTGAAATTTGTTATTTTTGACATTTTTCATGGTGACACTTTTCATTTTTGACATTTAGCATAGTCACATTTGTCAGTTTTGACATTTGCCATCTTGAACTTTGTCATTTTTGACATTTAGCATTGTGACACTTTTCATTTTTGACATTTAGCATTGTGACATTTGTCATTTGACATCTTAGACATTTGCCATCTTGAAATTTGTCATTTTTGACACTTTTCATTTTTGACATTTAGCATTGTGACATTTGTCATTTGACATCTGTGACATTTGCCATCTTGAAATTTGTCATTTTTGACATTTTTCATGGTGACACTTTTCATTTTTGACATTTAGCATTGTGACATTTGTCAGTTTTGACATTTGCCATCTTGAAATTTGTCATTTTTGACATTTTTCATGGTGACACTTTTCATTTTTGACATTTAGCATTGTGACATTTGTCATTTGACATCTTTGACATTTGCCATCTTGAAATTTGTCATTTTTGACATTTTTTATGGTGACACTTTTCATTTTTGACATTTAGCATTGTGACATTTGTCATTTGACATCTTTGACATTTGCCATCTTGAAATTTGTCATTTTTGACATTTTTCATGGTGACACTTTTCATTTTTGACATTTAGCATTGTGACATTTGTCATTGGACATCTTTGACATTTGCCATCTTGAAATTTGTCATTTTTGACATTTAGCATTGTGACATTTGTCATTTGACATCTTGGACATTTGCCATCTTGAAATTTGTCATTTTTGACATTTTTCATGGTGACACTTTTCATTTTTGACATTTAGCATTGTGACATTTGTCATTTGACATCTTTGACATTTGCCATCTTGAAATTTGTCATTTTTGACATTTAGCATTGTGACATTTGTCATTTGACATCTTTGACATTTGCCATCTTAAAATTTGTTATTTTTGACATTTTTCATGGTGACACTTTTCATTTTTGACATTTAGCATTGTCACATTTGTCAGTTTTGACATTTGCCATCTTGAAATTTGTCATTTTTGACATTTAGCATTGTGACACTTTTCATTTTTGACATTTAGCATTGTGACATTTGTCATTTGACATCTTAGACATTTGCCATCTTGAAATTTGTCATTTTTGACACTTTTCATTTTTGACATTTAGCATTGTGACATTTGTCATTTGACATCTTTGACATTTGCCATCTTGAAATTTG
The DNA here is from genome assembly GCA_964028335.1 of Altica lythri. Lineage (NCBI taxonomy): Eukaryota > Metazoa > Arthropoda > Insecta > Coleoptera > Chrysomelidae > Altica > Altica lythri. The sequence goes on along the minus strand of OZ034800.1, from coordinate 5,276,942 downwards.
TCATTTTTGACATTTTTCATGGTGACACTTTTCATTTTTGACATTTAGCATTGTGACATTTGTCAGTTTTGACATTTGCCATCTTGAAATTTGTCATTTTAGACATTTTTCATGGTGACACTTTTCATTTTTGACATTTAGCATTGTGACATTTGTCATTTGACATCTTAGACATTTGCCATCTTGAAATTGGTCATTTTTGACACTTTTCATTTTTGACATTTAGCATTGTGACATTTGTCATTTGACATCTCTGACATTTGCCATCTTGAAATTTGTCATTTTTGACATTTTTTATGGTGACACTTTTCATTTTTGACATTTAGCATTGTGACATTTGTCAGTTTTGACATTTGCCAACTTGAAATTTGTCATTTTTGACATTTTTCATGGTGACACTTTTCATTTTTGACATTTAGCATTGTGACATTTGTCATTTGACATCTTTGACATTTGCCATCTTGAAATTTGTCATTTTTGACATTTTTTATGGTGACACTTTTCATTTTTGACATTTAGCATTGTGACATTTGTCATTTGACATCTTTGACATTTGCCATCTTGAAATTTGTCATTTTTGACATTTTTCATGGTGACACTTTTCATTTTTGACATTTAGCATTGTGACATTTGTCATTGGACATCTTTGACATTTGCCATCTTGAAATTTGTCATTTTTGACATTTAGCATTGTGACATTTGTCATTTGACATCTTGGACATTTGCCATCTTGAAATTTGTCATTTTTGACATTTTTCATGGTGACACTTATCATTTTTGACATTTAGCATTGTGACATTTGTCAGTTTTGACATTTGCCATCTTGAAATTTGTCATTTTTGACATTTTTCATGGTGACACTTTTCATTTTTGACATTTAGCATTGTGACATTTGTCATTTGACATCTTTGATATTTGCCATCTTGAAATTTGTCATTTTTGACATTTTTCATGGTGACACTTTTCATTTTTGACATTTAGCATTGTGACATTTGTCATTTGACATCTTTGACATTTGCCATCTTGAAATTTGTCATTTTTGACATTTTTCATGGTGACACTTTTCATTTTTGACATTTAGCAATGTGACATTTGTCATTTGACATCTTTGACATTTGCCATCTTGAAATTTGTCATTTTTGACATTTTCCATGGGGACACTTTTCATTTTTGACATTTGGCATTGTGACATTTGTCAGTTTGGACATTTGCCTTTTTGAAATTTGTCATTTTTGACATTTTTCATGGTGACACTTTTCATTTTTGACATTTAGCATTGTGACATTTGTCATTTGACATCTTTGACATTTGCCATCTTGAAATTTGTTATTTTTGACATTTTTCATGGTGACACTTTTCATTTTCGACATTTAGCATTGTGACATTTGTCATTTGACATCTTTGATATTGGCCATCTTGAAATTTGTCATTTTTGACATTTTTCATGGTGACACTTTTCATTTTTGACATTTAGCATTGTGACATTTGTCATTTGACATCTTTGACATTTGCCATCTTGAAATTTGTTATTTTTTGACATTTTTCATGGTGACACTTTTCATTTTTTACATTTAGCATTGTGACATTTGTCATTTGACATCTTTGACATTTGCCATCTTGAAATTTGTCATTTTTGACATTTTTCATGGTGACACTTTTCATTTTTGACATTTAGCATTGTGACATTTGTCATTTGACATCTTTGACATTTCCCATCTTGAAATTTGTCATTTTTGACATTTAGCATTGTGACATTTGTCATTTGACATATTGGACATTTGCCATCTTGAAATTTGTCATTTGACATCTTTGACATTTGCCATCTTGAAATTTGTTATTTTTGACATTTTTCATGGTGACACTTATCATTTTTGATATTTAGCATTGTGATATTTGTCATTTGACATCTTTGACATTTGCCATCTTGAAATTTGTAATTTTTGACATTTTTCATGGTGACACTTTTCATTTTTGACATTTAGCATTGTGACACTTGTCATTTGACATCTTTGACATTTGCCATCTTGAAATTTGTCATTTTTGACATTTAGCATTGTGACATTTGTCATTTGACATCTTTGATATTTGCCATCTTGAAATTTGTCATTTTTGATATTTTTCATGGTGACACTTTTCATTTTTGACATTTAGGATTGTGACATTTGACATCTTTGACATTTTCCATCTTGAAATTTGTTATTTTTGACATTTTTCATGGTGACACTTTTCATTTTTGACATTTAGCATTGTTACATTTGTCAGTTTTGACATTTGTCATCTTGAAATTTGTCATTTTTGACATTTTTCATGGTGACACTTTTTATTTTTGACATTTAGCATTGTGACATTTGTCATTTGACATCTTTTATATTTGCCATCTTGAAATTTGTCATTTTTGACATTTTTCATGGTGACACTTTTTATTTTTGACATTAAGCATTGTGACATTTGTCATTTGACATCTTTGATATTGGCCATCTTGAAATTTGTCATTTTTGACATTTTTCAGGGTGACACTTTTCATTTTTGACATTTAGCATTGTGACATTTGTCATTTGACATCTTTGACATTTGCCATCTTGAAATTTGTCATTTTTGACATTTTTCATGGTGACACTTTTCATTTTTGACATTTAGCATTGTGACATTTGTCATTTGACATCTTTGACATTTGCCATCTTGAAATTTGTCATTTTTGACATTTTTCATGGTGACACTTTTCATTTTTGACATTTAGCATTGTGACATTTGTCATTTGACATCTTTGACATTTGCCATCTTGAAATTTGTTATTTTTGACATTTTTCATGGTGACACTTATCATTTTTGATATTTAGCATTGTGATATTTGTCATTTGACATCTTTGACATTTGCCATCTTGAAATTTGTAATTTTTGACATTTTTCATGGTGACACTTTTCATTTTTGACATTTAGCATTGTGACACTTGTCATTTGACATCTTTGACATTTGCCATCTTGAAATTTGTCATTTTTGACATTTAGCATTGTGACATTTGTCATTTGACATCTTTGATATTTGCCATCTTGAAATTTGTCATTTTTGATATTTTTCATGGTGACACTTTTCATTTTTGACATTTAGGATTGTGACATTTGACATCTTTGACATTTTCCATCTTGAAATTTGTTATTTTTGACATTTTTCATGGTGACACTTTTCATTTTTGACATTTAGCATTGTTACATTTGTCAGTTTTGACATTTGTCATCTTGAAATTTGTCATTTTTGACATTTTTCATGGTGACACTTTTTATTTTTGACATTTAGCATTGTGACATTTGTCATTTGACATCTTTTATATTTGCCATCTTGAAATTTGTCATTTTTGACATTTTTCATGGTGACACTTTTTATTTTTGACATTAAGCATTGTGACATTTGTCATTTGACATCTTTGATATTGGCCATCTTGAAATTTGTCATTTTTGACATTTTTCAGGGTGACACTTTTCATTTTTGACATTTAGCATTGTGACATTTGTCATTTGACATCTTTGACATTTGCCATCTTGAAATTTGTCATTTTTGACATTTTTCATGGTGACACTTTTCATTTTTGACATTTAGCATTGTGACATTTGTCATTTGACATCTTTGACATTTCCCATCTTGAAATTTGTCATTTTTGACATTTAGCATTGTGACATTTGTCATTTGATATATTGGACATTTGCCATCTTGAAATTTGTCATTTTTGACATTTTTTATGGTGACACTTATCATTTTTGACATTTAGCATTGTGACATTTGTCAGTTTTGATATTTGCCATCTTGAAATTTGTCATTTTTGACATTTTTCATGGTGACACTTTTCATTTTTGACATTTAGCATTGTGACATTTGTCATTTGACATCTTTGACATTTGCCATCTTGAAATTTGTTATTTTTGACATTTTTCATGGTGACACTTTTCATTTTTGACATTTAGCATTGTGACATTTGTCATTTGACATCTTTGACATTTGCCATCTTGAAATTTGTCATTTTTGACATTTTTCATGGTGACACTTTTCATTTTTGACATTTAGCATTGTGACATTTGTCATTTGACATCTTTGACATTTGCCATCTTGAAATTTGTTATTTTTGACATTTTTCATGGTGACACTTATCATTTTTGACATTTAGCATTGTGACATTTGTCATTTGACATCTTTGACATTTGCCATCTTGAAATTTGTAATTTTTGACATTTTTCATGGTGACACTTTTCATTTTTGACATTTAGCATTGTGACACTTGTCATTTGACATCTTTGACATTTGCCATCTTGAAATTTGTCATTTTTGACATTTAGCATTGTGACATTTGTCATTTGACATCTTTGATATTTGCCATCTTGAAATTTGTCATTTTTGATATTTTTCATGGTGACACTTTTCATTTTTGACGTGACATTTGACATCTTTGACATTTTCCATCTTGAAAATTGTTATTTTTGACATTTTTCATGGTGACACTTTTCATTTTTGACATTTAGCATTGTTACATTTGTCAGTTTTGACATTTGCCATCTTGAAATTTGTCATTTTTGACATTTTTCATGGTGACACTTTTCATTTTTGACATTTAGCATTGTGACATTTGTCATTTGACATCTTTGACATTTGCCATCTTGAAATTTGTCATTTTTGACATTTTTTATGGTGACACTTTTCATTTTTGACATTTAGCATTGTGACATTTGTCATTTGACATCTTTGACATTTGCCATCTTGAAATTTGTCATTTTTGACATTTTTCATGGTGACACTTTTCATTTTTGACATTTAGCATTGTGACATTTGTCATTGGACATCTTTGACATTTGCCATCTTGAAATTTGTCATTTTTGACATTTAGCATTGTAACATTTGTCATTTGACATCTTGGACATTTGCCATCTTGAAATTTGTCATTTTTGACATTTTTCATGGTGACACTTTTCATTTTTGACATTTAGCATTGTGACATTTGTCATTTGACATCTTTGACATTTGCCATCTTGAAATTTGTCATTTTTGACATTTAGCATTGTGACATTTGTCATTTGACATCTTAGACATTTGCCATCTTGAAATTGGTCATTTTTGACACTTTTCATTTTTGACATTTAGCATTGTGACATTTGTCATTTGACATCTCTGACATTTGCCATCTTGAAATTTGTCATTTTTGACATTTTTCATGGTGACACTTTTCATTTTTGACATTTAGCATTGTGACATTTGTCAGTTTTGACATTTGCCAACTTGAAATTTGTCATTTTTGACATTTTTCATGGTGACACTTTTCATTTTTGACATTTAGCATTGTGACATTTGTCATTTGACATCTTTGACATTTGCCATCTTGAAATTTGTCATTTTTGACATTTTTTATGGTGACACTTTTCATTTTTGACATTTAGCATTGTGACATTTGTCATTTGACATCTTTGACATTTGCCATCTTGAAATTTGTCATTTTTGACATTTTTCATGGTGACACTTTTCATTTTTGACATTTAGCATTGTGACATTTGTCATTGGACATCTTTGACATTTGCCATCTTGAAATTTGTCATTTTTGACATTTAGCATTGTGACATTTGTCATTTGACATCTTGGACATTTGCCATCTTGAAATTTGTCATTTTTGACTTTTTTCATGGTGACACTTATCATTTTTGACATTTAGCATTGTGACATTTGTCAGTTTTGACATTTGCCATCTTGAAATTTGTCATTTTTGACATTTTTCATGGTGACACTTTTCATTTTTGACATTTAGCATTGTGACATTTGTCATTTGACATCTTTGATATTTGCCATCTTGAAATTTGTCATTTTTGACATTTTTCATGGTGACACTTTTCATTTTTGACATTTAGCATTGTGACATTTGTCATTTGACATCTTTGACATTTGCCATCTTGAAATTTGTCATTTTTGACATTTTTCATGGTGACACTTTTCATTTTTGACATTTAGCAATGTGACATTTGTCATTTGACATCTTTGACATTTGCCATCTTGAAATTTGTCATTTTTGACATTTTCCATGGGGACACTTTTCATTTTTGACATTTGGCATTGTGACATTTGTCAGTTTTGACATTTGCCTTTTTGAAATTTGTCATTTTTGACATTTTTCATGGTGACACTTTTCATTTTTGACATTTAGCATTGTGACATTTGTCATTTGACATCTTTGACATTTGCCATCTTGAAATTTGTTATTTTTGACATTTTTCATGGTGACACTTTTCATTTTCGACATTTAGCATTGTGACATTTGTCATTTGACATCTTTGATATTGGCCAATTTGAAATTTGTCATTTTTGACATTTTTCATGGTGACACTTTTCATTTTTGACATTTAGCATTGTGACATTTGTCATTTGACATCTTTGACATTTGCCATCTTGAAATTTGTTATTTTTTAACATTTTTCATGGTGACACTTTTCATTTTTTACATTTAGCATTGTGACATTTGTCATTTGACATCTTTGACATTTGCCATCTTGAAATTTGTCATTTTTGACATTTTTCATGGTGACACTTTTCATTTTTGACATTTAGCATTGTGACATTTGTCATTTGACATCTTTGACATTTCCCATCTTGAAATTTGTCATTTTTGACATTTAGCATTGTGACATTTGTCATTTGACATATTGGACATTTGCCATCTTGAAATTTGTCATTTGACATCTTTGACATTTGCCATCTTGAAATTTGTTATTTTTGACATTTTTCATGGTGACACTTATCATTTTTGATATTTAGCATTGTGACATTTGTCATTTGACATCTTTGACATTTGCCATCTTGAAATTTGTAATTTTTGACATTTTTCATGGTGACACTTTTCATTTTTGACATTTAGCATTGTGACACTTGTCATTTGACATCTTTGACATTTGCCATCTTGAAATTTGTCATTTTTGACATTTAGCATTGTGACATTTGTCATTTGACATCTTTGATATTTGCCATCTTAAAATTTGTCATTTTTGATATTTTTCATGGTGACACTTTTCATTTTTGACATTTAGGATTGTGACATTTGACATCTTTGACATTTTCCATCTTGAAATTTGTTATTTTTGACATTTTTCATGGTGACACTTTTCATTTTTGACATTTAGCATTGTTACATTTGTCAGTTTTGACATTTGTCATCTTGAAATTTGTCATTTTTGACATTTTTCATGATGACACTTTTTATTTTTGACATTTAGCATTGTGACATTTGTCATTTGACATCTTTGATATTTGCCATCTTGAAATTTGTCATTTTTGACATTTTTCATGGTGACACTTTTTATTTTTGACATTAAGCATTGTGACATTTGTCATTTGACATCTTTGATATTGGCCATCTTGAAATTTGTCATTTTTGACATTTTTCATGGTGACACTTTTCATTTTTGACATTTAGCATTGTGACATTTGTCATTTGACATCTTTGACATTTGCCATCTTGAAATTTGTTATTTTTTGACATTTTTCATGGTGACACTTTTCATTTTTTACATTTAGCATTGTGACATTTGTCATTTGACATCTTTGACATTTGCCATCTTGAAATTTGTCATTTTTGACATTTTTCATGGTGACACTTTTCATTTTTGACATTTAGCATTGTGACATTTGTCATTTGACATCTTTGACATTTCCCATCTTGAAATTTGTCATTTTTGACATTTAGCATTGTGACATTTGTCATTTGACATATTGGACATTTGCCATCTTGAAATTTGTCATTTTTGACATTTTTTATGGTGACACTTATCATTTTTGACATTTAGCATTGTGACATTTGTCAGTTTTGATATTTGCCATCTTGAAATTTGTCATTTTTGACATTTTTCATGGTGACACTTTTCATTTTTGACATTTAGCATTGTGACATTTGTCATTTGACATCTTTGACATTTGCCATCTTGAAATTTGTTATTTTTGACATTTTTCATGGTGACACTTTTCATTTTTGACATTTAGCATTGTGACATTTGTCATTTGACATCTTTGACATTTGCCATCTTGAAATTTGTCATTTTTGACATTTTTCATGGTGACACTTTTCATTTTTGACATTTAGCATTGTGACATTTGTCATTTGACATCTTTGACATTTGCCATCTTGAAATTTGTTATTTTTGACATTTTTCATGGTGACACTTATCATTTTTGACATTTAGCATTGTGACATTTGTCATTTGACATCTTTGACATTTGCCATCTTGAAATTTGTAATTTTTGACATTTTTCATGGTGACACTTTTCATTTTTGACATTTAGCATTGTGACACTTGTCATTTGACATCTTTGTTATTTGCCATCTTGAAATTTGTCATTTTTGACATTTAGCATTGTGACATTTGTCATTTGACATCTTTGATATTTGCCATCTTGAAATTTGTCATTTTTGATATTTTTCATGGTGACACTTTTCATTTTTGACATTTAGGATTGTGACATTTGACATCTTTGACATTTTCCATCTTGAAATTTGTTATTTTTGACATTTTTCATGGTGACACTTTTCATTTTTGACATTTAGCATTGTTACATTTGTCAGTTTTGACATTTGCCATCTTGAAATTTGTCATTTTTGACATTTTTCATGGTGACACTTTTCATTTTTGACATTTAGCATTGTGACATTTGTCATTTGACATCTTGGACATTTGCCATCTTGAAATTTGTCATTTTTGACATTTTTCATGGTGACACTTTTCATTTTTGACATTTAGCATTGTGACATTTGTCATTTGACATCTTTGACATTTGCCATCTTGAAATTTGTCATTTTTGACATTTAGCATTGTGACATTTGTCATTTGACATCTTTGACATTTGCCATCTTAAAATTTGTTATTTTTGACATTTTTCATGGTGACACTTTTCATTTTTGACATTTAGCATTGTCACATTTGTCAGTTTTGACATTTGCCATCTTGAAATTTGTCATTTTTGACATTTAGCATTGTGACACTTTTCATTTTTGACATTTAGCATTGTGACATTTGTCATTTGACATCTTAGACATTTGCCATCTTGAAATTTGTCATTTTTGACACTTTTCATTTTTGACATTTAGCATTGTGACATTTGTCATTTGACATCTTTGACATTTGCCATCTTGAAATTTGTCATTTTTGACATTTTTCATGGTGACACTTTTCATTTTTGACATTTAGCATTGTGACATTTGTCAGTTTTGACATTTGCCATCTTGAAATTTGTCATTTTAGACATTTTTCATGGTGACACTTTTCATTTTTGACATTTAGCATTGTGACATTTGTCATTTGACATCTTAGACATTTGCCATCTTGAAATTGGTCATTTTTGACACTTTTCATTTTTGACATTTAGCATTGTGACATTTGTCATTTGACATCTTTGACATTTGCAATCTTGAAATTTGTCATTTTTGACATTTTTCATGGTGACACTTTTCATTTTTGACATTTAGCATTGTGACATTTGTCAGTTTTGACATTTGCCAACTTGAAATTTGTCATTTTTGACATTTTTCATGGTGACACTTTTCATTTTTGACATTTAGCATTGTGACATTTGTCATTTGACATCTTTGACATTTGCCATCTTAAAATTTGTCATTTTTGACATTTTTTATGGTGACACTTTTCATTTTTGACATTTAGCATTGTGACATTTGTCATTTGACATCTTTGACATTTGCCATCTTGAAATTTGTCATTTTTGACATTTTTCATGGTGACACTTTTCATTTTTGACATTTAGCATTGTGACATTTGTCATTGGACATCTTTGACATTTGCCATCTTGAAATTTGTCATTTTTGACATTTAGCATTGTGACATTTGTCATTTGACATCTTGGACATTTGCCATCTTGAAATTTGTCATTTTTGACATTTTTCATGGTGACACTTATCAATTTTGACATTTAGCATTGTGACATTTGTCAGTTTTGACATTTGCCATCTTGAAATTTGTCATTTTTGACATTTTTCATGGTGACACTTTTCATTTTTGACATTTAGCATTGTGACATTTGTCATTTGACATCTTTGATATTTGCCATCTTGAAATTTGTCATTTTTGACATTTTTCATGGTGACACTTTTCATTTTTGACATTTAGCATTGTGACATTTGTCATTTGACATCTTTGACATTTGCCATCTTGAAATTTGTCATTTTTGACATTTTTCATGGTGACACTTTTCATTTTTGACATTTAGCAATGTGACATTTGTCATTTGACATCTTTGACATTTGCCATCTTGAAATTTGTCATTTTTGACATTTTTCATGGTGACACTTTTCATTTTTGACATTTGGCATTGTGACATTTGTCAGTTTTGACATTTGCCTTTTTTAAATTTGTCATTTTTGACATTTTTCATGGTGACACTTTTCATTTTTGACATTTAGCATTGTGACATTTGTCATTTGACATCTTTGACATTTGCCATCTTGAAATTTGTTATTTTTGACATTTTTCATGGTGACACTTTTCATTTTTGACATTTAGCATTGTGACATTTGTCATTTGACATCTTTGATATTGGCCATCTTGAAATTTGTCATTTTTGACATTTTTCATGGTGACACTTTTCATTTTTGACATTTAGCATTGTGACATTTGTCATTTGACATCTTTGACATTTGCCATCTTGAAATTTGTTATTTTTTGACATTTTTCATGGTGACACTTTTCATTTTTTACATTTAGCATTGTGACATTTGTCATTTGACATCTTTGACATTTGCCATCTTGAAATTTGTCATTTTTGACATTTTTCATGGTGACACTTTTCATTTTTGACATTTAGCATTGTGACATTTGTCATTTGACATCTTTGACATTTCCCATCTTGAAATTTGTCATTTTTGACATTTAGCATTGTGACATTTGTCATTTGACATATTGGACATTTGCCATCTTGAAATTTGTCATTTTTGACATTTTTTATGGTGACACTTATCATTTTTGACATTTAGCATTGTGACATTTGGCAGTTTTGATATTTGCCATCTTGAAATTTGTCATTTTTGACATTTTTCATGGTGACACTTTTCATTTTTGACATTTAGCATTGTGACATTTGTCATTTGACATCTTTGACATTTGCCATCTTGAAATTTGTTATTTTTGACATTTTTCATGGTGACACTTTTCATTTTTGACATTTAGCATTGTGACATTTGTCATTTGACATCTTTAACATTTGCCATCTTGAAATTTGTCATTTTTGACATTTTTTATGGTGACACTTTTCATTTTTGACATTTAGCATTGTGACATTTGTCATTTGACATCTTTGACATTTGCCATCTTGAAATTTGTTATTTTTGACATTTTTAATGGTGACACTTATCATTTTTGACATTTAGCATTGTGACATTTGTCATTTGACATCTTTGACATTTGCCATCTTGAAATTTGTAATTTTTGACATTTTTCATGGTGACACTTTTCATTTTTGACATTTAGCATTGTGACACTTGTCATTTGACATCTTTGACATTTGCCATCTTGAAATTTGTCATTTTTGACATTTAGCATTGTGACATTTGTCACTTGACATCTTTGATATTTGCCATCTTGAAATTTGTCATTTTTGATATTTTTCATGGTGACACTTTTCATTTTTGACATTTAGGATTGTGACATTTGACATCTTTGACATTTTCCATCTTGAAATTTGTTATTTTTGACATTTTTCATGGTGACACTTTTCATTTTTGACATTTAGCATTGTTACATTTGTCAGTTTTGACATTTGTCATCTTGAAATTTGTCATTTTTGACATTTTTCATGGTGACACTTTTTATTTTTGACATTTAGCATTGTGACATTTGTCATTTGACATCTTTGATATTTGCCATCTTGAAATTTGTCATTTTTGACATTTTTCATGGTGACACTTTTTATTTTTGACATTAAGCATTGTGACATTTGTCATTTGACATCTTTGATATTGGCCATCTTGAAATTTGTCATTTTTGACATTTTTCATGGTGACACTTTTCATTTTTGACATTTAGCATTGTGACATTTGTCATTTGACATCTTTGACATTTGCCATCTTGAAATTTGTTATTTTTTGACATTTTTCATGGTGACACTTTTCATTTTTTACATTTAGCATTGTGACATTTGTCATTTGACATCTTTGACATTTGCCATCTTGAAATTTGTCATTTTTGACATTTTTCATGGTGACACTTTTCATTTTTGACATTTAGCATTGTGACATTTGTCATTTGACATCTTTGACATTTCCCATCTTGAAATTTGTCATTTTTGACATTTAGCATTGTGACATTTGTCATTTGACATATTGGACATTTGCCATCTTGAAATTTGTCATTTTTGACATTTTTTATGGTGACACTTATCATTTTTGACATTTAGCATTGTGACATTTGTCAGTTTTGATATTTGCCATCTTGAAATTTGTCATTTTTGACATTTTTCATGGTGACACTTTTCATTTTTGACATTTAGCATTGTGACATTTGTCATTTGACATCTTTGACATTTGCCATCTTGAAATTTGTTATTTTTGACATTTTTCATGGTGACACTTTTCATTTTTGACATTTAGCATTGTGACATTTGTCATTTGACATCTTTGACATTTGCCATCTTGAAATTTGTCATTTTTGACATTTTTCGTGGTGACACTTTTCATTTTTGACATTTAGCATTGTGACATTTGTCATTTGACATCTTTGACATTTGCCATCTTGAAATTTGTTATTTTTGACATTTTTCATGGTGACACTTATCATTTTTGACATTTAGCATTGTGACATTTGTCATTTGACATCTTTGACATTTGCCATCTTGAAATTTGTAATTTTTGACATTTTTCATGGTGACACTTTTCATTTTTGACATTTAGCATTGTGACACTTGTCATTTGACATCTTTGACATTTGCCATCTTGAAATTTGTCATTTTTGACATTTAGCATTGTGACATTTGTCATTTGACATCTTTGATATTTGCCATCTTGAAATTTGTCATTTTTGATATTTTTCATGGTGACACTTTTCATTTTTGACATTTAGGATTGTGACATTTAACATCTTTGACATTTTCCATCTTGAAATTTGTTATTTTTGACATTTTTCATGGTGACACTTTTCATTTTTGACATTTAGCATTGTTACATTTGTCAGTTTTGACATTTGTCATCTTGAAATTTGTCATTTTTGACATTTTTCATGGTGACACTTTTTATTTTTGACATTTAGCATTGTGACATTTGTCATTTGACATCTTTGATATTTGCCATCTTGAAATTTGTCATTTTTGACATTTATCATTGTGACATTTGTCATTTGACATCTTTGACATTTGCCATCTTGAAATTTGTTATTTTTGACATTTTTCATGGTGACACTTTTCATTTTTGACATTTAGCATTGTGGCATTTGTCAGTTTTGACATTTGCCATCGTCAAATTTGTCATTTTTGACATTTTTCATGGTGACACTTTTCATTTTTGACATTTAGCATTGTGACATTTGTCATTTGACATCTTTGACATTTGCCATCTTGAAATTTGTCATTTTTGACACTTTTCATTTTTGACATTTAGCATTGTGACATTTGTCAGTTTTGACATTTGCCATCTTAAAATTTGTCATTTTTGACATTTTTCATGGTGACACTTTTCATTTTTGACATTTAGCATTGTGACATTTGTCATTTGACTTCTTTGACATTTGCCATCTTGAAATTTGTCATTTTTGACATTTTTCATGGTGACACTTTTTATTTTTGACATTTAGCATTGTGACATTTGTCATTTGACATCTTTGACATTTGCCATCTTGAAATTTGTCATTTTTGACATTTTTCATGGTGACACTTTTCATTTTTGACATTTAGCATTGTGACATTTGTCATTTGACATCTTAGACATTTGCCATCTTGAAATTTGTCATTTTTGACACTTTTCATTTTTGACATTTAGCATTGTGACATTTGTCATTTGACATCTTTGACATTTGCCATCTTGAAATTTGTCATTTTTGACATTAAGCATTGTGACATTTGTCATTTGACATCTTTGATATTTGCCATCTTGAAATTTGTCATTTTTGACATTTTTCATGGTGACACTTTTCATTTTTGACATTTAGCATTGTGACATTTGTCATTTGACATCTTTCACATTTGCCATCTTGAAATTTGTCATTTTTGACATATTTCATGGTGACACTTTTCATTTTTGACATTTAGCATTGTGACATTTGTCATTTGACATCTTTGACATTTGCCATCTTGAAATTTGTCATTTTTGACATTTTTCATGGTGACACTTTTCATTTTTGACATTTAGCATTGTGACATTTGTCATTTGACATCTTTGACATTTGCCATTTTGAAATTTGTCATTTTTGACATTTAGCATTGTGACATTTGTCATTTGACATCTTTGACATTTGCCATCTTGAGATTTGTTATTTTTGACATTTTTCATGGTGACACTTTTCATTTTTGACATTTATCATTGTGACATTTGTCAGTTTTGACATTTGCCATCTTGAAATTTGTCATTTTTGACATTTTTCATGGTGACACTTTTCATTTTTGCCATTTTGCATTGTGACATTTGTCATTTGACATCTTTGACATTTGCCATCTTGAAATTTGTCATTTTTGACATTTTTCATGGTGACACTTTTCATTTTTGACATTTAGCATTATGACATTTGTCATTTGACATCTTTGACGTTTGCCATCTTAAAATTTGTCATTTTTGACATTTTTCATGGTGACACTTTTCATTTTTGACATTTAGCATTGTGACATTTGTCATTTGACATCTTTGACATTTGCCATCTGGAAATTTGTCATTTAGCATTGTGACATTTGTCATTTGACATCTTTGACATTTGCCATCTTGAAATTTGTTATTTTTGACATTTTTCATGGTGACACTTTTCATTTTTGACATTTAGCATTGTTACATTTGTCAGTTTTGACATTTGCCATCTTGAAATTTGTCATTTTTGACATTTTTTATGGTGACACTTTTCATTTTTGACATTTAGCATTGTGACATTTGTCATTTGCCATCTTGAAATTTGTTATTTTTGACATTTTTCGTGGTGACACTTTTCATTTTTGACATTTAGCATTGTGACATTTGTCATTTGACATCTTTGACATTTGCCATCTTGAAATTTGTCATTATTGACATTTTTCATGGGGACACTTTTCATTTTTGACATTTAGCATTGTGACATTTGTCATTTGACATCTTTGACATTTGCCATCTTAAAATTTGTCATTTTTGACATTTTTCATGGTGACACTTTTCATTTTTGACATTTAGCATTGTGACATTTGTCATTTGACATCTTTGACATTTGCCATCTTGAAATTTGTCATTTTTGACATTTTTCACGGTGACACTTTTCATTTTTGACATTTAGCATTGTGACATTTGTCATTTGACATCTTAGACATTTGCCATCTTGAAATTTGTCATTTTTGACACTTTTCATTTTTGACATTTAGCATTGTGACATTTGTCATTTGACATCTTTGACATTTGCCATCTTGAAATTTGTCATTATTGACATTTTTCATGGGGACACTTTGCATTTTTGACATTTAGCATTGTGACATTTGTCATTTGACATCTTTGACATTTGCCATCTTGAAATTTGTTATTTTTGACATTTTTTATGGTGACACTTTTTATTTTTGACATTTAGCATTGTGACATTTGTCATTTGACATCTTTGACATTTGCCATCTTGAAATTTGTCATTTTTGACATTTTTCATGGTGACACTTTTCATTTTTGACATTTAGCATTGTGACATTTGTCATTTGCCATCTTGAAATTTGTTATTTTTGACATTTTTCATGGTGACACTTTTCATTGTTGACATTTAGCATTGTGACATTTGTCATTTGACATCTTTGACATTTGCCATCTTGAAATTTGTCATTATTGACATTTTTCATGGGGACACTTTTCATTTTTGACATTTAGCATTGTGACATTTGTCATTTGACATCTTTGACATTTGCCATCTTAAAATTTGTCATTTTTGACATTTTTCATGGTGACACTTTTCATTTTTGACATTTAGCATTGTGACATTTGTCATTTGACATCTTTGACATTTGCCATCTTGAAATTTGTCATTTTTGACATTTTTCACGGTGACACTTTTCATTTTTGACATTTAGCATTGTGACATTTGTCATTTGACATCTTAGACATTTGCCATCTTGAAATTTGTCATTTTTGACACTTTTCATTTTTGACATTTAGCATTGTGACATTTGTCATTTGACATCTTTGTTATTTGCCATCTTGAAATTTGTCATTTTTGACATTTTTCATGGTGACACTTTTCATTTTTGACATTTAGCATTGTGACATTTGTCATTTGACATCTTGGACATTTGCCATTTTGAAATTTGTCATTTTTGACATTTTTCCTGGTGACACTTATCATTTTTGACATTTAGCATTGTGACATTTGTCAGTTTTGACATTTGCCATCTTGAAATTTGTCATTTTTGACATTTTTCATGGTGACACTTTTCATTTTTGACATTTAGCATTGTGACATTTGTCATTTGACATCTTTGACATTTGCCATCTTGAAATTTGCCATTTTTGACATTTTTCATGATGACACTTTTCATTTTTGACATTTAGCATTGTGACATTTGTCATTTGACATCTTTGACATTTGCCATCTTGAAATTTGTCATTTTTGACATTTTTCATGGTGACACTTTTCATTTTTGACATTTAGCATTGTGACATTTGTCATTTGACATCTTAGACATTTGCCATCTTGAAATTTGTCATTTTTGACACTTTTCATTTTTGACATTTAGCATTGTGACATTTGTCATTTGACATCTTTGACATTTGCCATCTTGAAATTTGTCATTTTTGACATTAAGCATTGTGACATTTGTCATTTGACATCTTTGATATTTGCCATCTTGAAATTTGTCATTTTTGACATTTTTCATGGTGACACTTTTCATTTTTGACATTTAGCATTGTGACATTTGTCATTTGACATCTTTGACATTTGCCATCTTGAAATTTGTCATTTTTGACATTTTTCATTGTGACACTTTTCATTTTTGACATTTAGCATTGTGACATTTGTCATTTGACATCTTTGACATTTGCCATTTTGAAATTTGTCATTTTTGACATTAAGCATTGTGACATTTGTCATTTGACATCTTTGACATTTGCCATCTTGAAATTTGTTATTTTTGACATTTTTCATGGTGACACTTTTCATTTTTGACATTTATCATTGTGACATTTGTCAGTTTTGACATTTGCCATCTTGAAATTTGTCATTTTTGACATTTTTCATGGTGACACTTTTCATTTTTGCCATTTTGCATTGTGACATTTGTCATTTGACATCTTTGACATTTGCCATCTTGAAATTTGTCATTTTTGACATTTTTCATGGTGACACTTTTCATTTTTGACATTTAGCATTATGACATTTGTCATTTGACATCTTTGACGTTTGCCATCTTAAAATTTGTCATTTTTGACATTTTTCATGGTGACACTTTTCATTTTTGACATTTAGCATTGTGACATTTGTCATTTGACATCTTTGACATTTGCCATCTTGAAATTTGTCATTTTTGACATTTAGCATTGTGACATTTGTCATTTGACATCTTTGACATTTGCCATCTTGAAATTTGTTATTTTTGACATTTTTCATGGTGACACTTTTCATTTTTGACATTTAGCATTGTTACATTTGTCAGTTTTGACATTTGCCATCTTGAAATTTGTCATTTTTGACATTTTTTATGGTGACACTTTTCATTTTTGACATTTAGCATTGTGACATTTGTCATTTGCCATCTTGAAATTTGTTATTTTTGACATTTTTCATGGTGACACTTTTCATTTTTGACATTTAGCATTGTGACATTTGTCATTTGACATCTTTGACATTTGCCATCTTGAAATTTGTCATTATTGACATTTTTCATGGGGACACTTTTCATTTTTGACATTTAGCATTGTGACATTTGTCATTTGACATCTTTGACATTTGCCATCTTAAAATTT
This sequence comes from Altica lythri, assembly GCA_964028335.1. Taxonomy (NCBI): domain Eukaryota; kingdom Metazoa; phylum Arthropoda; class Insecta; order Coleoptera; family Chrysomelidae; genus Altica; species Altica lythri. Next base: position 5,258,829 of record OZ034800.1, on the reverse strand, counting down.
GTCATTTTTGACATTTTTCATGGTGACACTTTTCATTTTTGACATTTAGCATTGTGACATTTGTCATTTGACATCTTTGACATTTGCCATCTTGAAATTTGTCATTTTTGACATTTTTCACGGTGACACTTTTCATTTTTGACATTTAGCATTGTGACATTTGTCATTTGACATCTTAGACATTTGCCATCTTGAAATTTGTCATTTTTGACACTTTTCATTTTTGACATTTAGCATTGTGACATTTGTCATTTGACATCTTTGACATTTGCCATCTTGAAATTTGTCATTATTGACATTTTTCATGGGGACACTTTGCATTTTTGACATTTAGCATTGTGACATTTGTCATTTGACATCTTTGACATTTGCCATCTTGAAATTTGTTATTTTTGACATTTTTCATGGTGACACTTTTTATTTTTGACATTTAGCATTGTGACATTTGTCATTTGACATCTTTGACATTTGCCATCTTGAAATTTGTCATTTTTGACATTTTTCATGGTGACACTTTTCATTTTTGACATTTAGCATTGTGACATTTGTCATTTGCCATCTTGAAATTTGTTATTTTTGACATTTTTCATGGTGACACTTTTCATTGTTGACATTTAGCATTGTGACATTTGTCATTTGACATCTTTGACATTTGCCATCTTGAAATTTGTCATTATTGAAATTTTTCATGGGGACACTTTTCATTTTTGACATTTAGCATTGTGACATTTGTCATTTGACATCTTTGACATTTGCCATCTTAAAATTTGTCATTTTTGACATTTTTCATGGTGACCCTTTTCATTTTTGACATTTAGCATTGTGACATTTGTCATTTGACATCTTTGACATTTGCCATCTTGAAATTTGTCATTTTTGACATTTTTCACGGTGACACTTTTCATTTTTGACATTTAGCATTGTGACATTTGTCATTTGACATCTTAGTCATTTGCCATCTTGAAATTTGTCATTTTTGACACTTTTCATTTTTGACATTTAGCATTGTGACATTTGTCATTTGACATCTTTGTTATTTGCCATCTTGAAATTTGTCATTTTTGACATTTTTCATGGTGACACTTTTCATTTTTGACATTTAGCATTGTGACATTTGTCATTTGACATCTTGGACATTTGCCATTTTGAAATTTGTCATTTTTGACATTTTTCCTGGTGACACTTATCATTTTTGACATTTAGCATTGTGACATTTGTCAGTTTTGACATTTGCCATCTTGAAATTTGTCATTTTTGACATTTTTCATGGTGACACTTTTCATTTTTGACATTTAGCATTGTGACATTTGTCATTTGACATCTTTGACATTTGCCATCTTGAAATTTGCCATTTTTGACATTTTTCATGATGACACTTTTCATTTTTGACATTTAGCATTGTGACATTTGTCATTTGACATCTTTGACATTTGCCATCTTGAAATTTGTCATTTTTGACATTTTTCATGGTGACACTTTTCATTTTTGAGATTTAGCATTGTGGCATTTGTCAGTTTTGACATTTGCCATCGTCAAATTTGTCATTTTTGACATTTTATGGTGACACTTTTTATTTTTGACATTTAGCATTGTGACATTTGTCATTTGACATCTTTGACATTTGCCATCTTAAAATTTGTCATTTTTGACATTTAGCATTGTGACATTTGTCATTTGACATCTTTGACATTTGCCATCTTGAAATTTGTTATTTTTGACATTTTTCATGGTGACACTTTTCATTTTTGAAATTTAGCATTGTGACATTTGTCAGTTTTGACATTTGCTATCTTGAAATTTGTCATTTTTGACATTTAGCATTGTGACACTTTTCATTTTTGACATTTAGCATTGTGACATTTGTCATTTGACATCTTAGACATTTGCCATCTTGAAATTTGTCATTTTTGACATTTAGCATTGTGACATTTGTCATTTGACATCTTTGACATTTGCCATCTTGAAATTTGTTATTTTTGACATTTTTTATGGTGACACTTTTCATTTTTGATATTTAGCATTGACATTTGTCAGTTTTGACATTTGCCATCTTGAAATTTGTCATTTTTGACATTAGCATTGTGACACTTTTCATTTTTGACATTTAGCATTGTGACATTTGTCATTTGACATCTTTGACATTTGCCATCTTGAAATTTGTCATTTTTGACATTTTTTATGGAGACACTTTTCATTTTTGACATTTAGCATTGTGACATTTGTTATTTGACATATTTGACATTTGCCATCTTGAAATTTGTCATTTTTGACATTTAGCATTGTGATATTTGTCATTGGACATCTTTGACATTTGCCATCTTGAAATTTGTCATTTTTGACATTTTTCATGGTGACACTTTTCATTTTTGACATTTAGCATTGTGACATTTGTCATTTGACATCTTTGACATTTGCCATCTTGAAATTTGTTATTTTTGACATTTTTCATGGTGACACTTTTCATTTTTGACATTTAGCATTGTGACATTTGTCATTTGACATCTTTGACATTTGCTATCTTAAAATTTGTCATTTTTGACATTTTTCATGGTGACACTTTTCATTTTTGACATTTAGCATTGTGACATTTGTCATTTGACATCTTTGACATTTGCCATCTTGAAATTTGTCATTTTTGACATTTTTCATGGTGACACTTTTCATTTTTGACATTTAGCATTGTGACATTTGTCAGTTTTGACATTTGCCATCTTAAAATTTGTCATTTTTGACATTTTTCATGGTGACACTTTTCATTTTTGACATTTAGCATTGTGACATTGGTCATTTGACATCTTAGACATTTGCCATCTTGAAATTTGTCATTTTTGACACTTTTCATTTTTGACATTTAGCATTGTGACATTTGTCATTTGACATCTTTGACATTTGCCATATTGAAATTTGTCATTTTTGACATTTTTCATGGTAACACTTTTCATTTTTGACATTTAGCATTGTGACATTTGTCAGTTTTGACATTTGCCATCTTGAAATTTGTCATTTTTGACATTTTTCATGGTGAAACCTTTTATTTTTGACATTTAGCATTGTAACATTTGTCATTTGACATCTTTGACATTTGCCATCTTGAAATTTGTCATTTTTGACATTTAGCATTGTGACATTTGTCATTTGACATCTTTGACATTTGCCATCTTGAAATTTGTTATTTTTGACATTTTTCATGGTGACACTTTTCATTTTTGACATTTAGCATTGTGACATTTGTCAGTTTTGACATTTGCCATCTTGAAATTTGTCATTTTTGACATTTAGCATTGTGACACTTTTCATTTTTGACATTTAGCATTGTGACATTTGTCATTTGACATCTTAGACATTTGCCATCTTGAAATTTGTCATTTTTGACACTTTTCATTTTTGAAATTTAGCATTGTGACATTTGTCATTTGACATCTTTGACATTTGCCATCTTGAAATTTGTCATTTTTGACATTTTTCATGGTGACACTTTTCATTTTTGACATTTAGCATTGTGACATTTGTCATTTGACATCTTTGACATTTGCCATTTTGAAATTTGTCATTTTTGACATTTTTCATGGTGACACTTTTCATTTTTGACATTTAGCATTGTGACATTTGTCATTTGACATCTTTGACATTTGCCATCTTGAAATTTGTCATTTTTGACATTTTTCATGGTGACACTTTTTATTTCTGACATTTAGCATTGTGACATTTGTCATTTGACATCTTTGACATTTGCCATCTTAAAATTTGTCATTTTTGACATTTAGCATTGTGACATTTGTCATTTGACATCTTTGACATTTGCCATCTTGAAATTTGTTATTTTTGACATTTTTCATGGTGACACTTTTCATTTTTGAAATTTAGCATTGTGACATTTGTCAGTTTTGACATTTGCCATCTTGAAATTTGTCATTTTTGACATTTAGCATTGTGACACTTTTCATTTTTGACATTTAGCATTGTGACATTTGTCATTTGACATCTTTGACATTTGCCATCTTAAAATTTGTCATTTTTGACATTTAGCATTGTGACATTTGTCATTTGACATCTTTGACATTTGCCATCTTGAAATTTGTTATTTTTGACATTTTTCATGGTGACACTTTTCATTTTTGAAATTTAGCATTGTGACATTTGTCAGTTTTGACATTTGCCATCTTGAAATTTGTCATTTTTGACATTTAGCATTGTGACACTTTTCATTTTTGACATTTAGCATTGTGACATTTGTCATTTGACATCTTAGACATTTGCCATCTTGAAATTTGTCATTTTTGACACTTTTCATTTTTGACATTTAGCATTGTGACATTTGTCATTTGACATCTTTGACATTTGCCATCTTGAAATTTGTCATTTTTGACATTTTTCATGGTGACACTTTTCATTTTTGACATTTAGCATTGTGACATTTGTCAGTTTTGACATTTGCCATCTTGAAATTTGTCATTTTTGACATTTTTCATGGTGACACTTTTCATTTTTGACATTTAGCATTGTGACATTTGTCATTTGACATCTTAGACATTTGCCATCTTGAAATTTGTCATTTTTGACACTTTTCATTTTTAACATTTAGCATTGTGACATTTGTCATTTGACATCTTTGACATTTGCCATCTTGAAATTTGTCATTTTTGACATTTTTCATGGTGACACTTTTCATTTTTGACATTAAGCATTGTGACATTTGTCAGTTTTGACATTTGCCATCTTGAAATTTGTCATTTTTGACATTTTTCATGGTTACACTTTTCATTTTTGACATTTAGCATTGTGACATTTGTCATTTGACATCTTTGACATTTGCCATCTTAAAATTTGTCATTTTTGACATTTTTTATGGTGACACTTTTCATTTTTGACATTTAGCATTGTGACATTTGTCATTTGACATCTTTGACATTTGCCATCTTGAAATTTGTCATTTTTGACATTTTTCATGATGACACTTTTCATTTTTGACATTTAGCATTGTGACATTTGTCATTTGACATCTTTGACATTTGCCATCTTGAAATTTGTCATTTTTGACATTTAGCATTGTGACATTTGTCATTTGACATCTTGGACATTTGCCATCTTGAAATTTGTCATTTTTGACATTTTTCATGGTGACACTTATCATTTTTGACATTTAGCATTGTGACATTTGTCAGTTTTGACATTTGCCATCTTGAATTTATCATTTTTGACATTTTTCATGGTGACACTTTTCATTTTTGACATTTAGCATTGTGACATTTATCATTTGACATCTTTGACATTTGCCGTCTTTAAATTTGTCATTTTTGACATTTTTCATGGTGACACTTTTCATTTTTGACATTTAGCATTGTGACATTTGTCATTTGACATCTTTGACATTTGCCATCTTGAAATTTGTAATTTTTGACATTTTTCATGGTGACACTTTTCATTTTTGACATTTAGCATTGTGACATTTGTCATTTGACATCTTTGACATTTGCCATCTTGAAATTTGTTATTTTTGACATTTTTCATGGTGACACTTTTCATTTTTGACATTTAGCAATGTGACATTTGTCATTTGACATCTTTGACATTTGCCATCTTGAAATTTGTCATTTTTGACATTTTTCATGGTGACACTTTTCATTTTTGACATTTGGCATTGTGACGTTTGTCAGTTTTGACATTTACCATCTTGAAATTTGTCATTTTTGACATTTTTTATGGTGACACTTTTCATTTTTGACATTTAGCATTGTGACATTTGTCATTTAACATCTTTGACATTTGCCATCTTGAAATTTGTCATTTTTGACATTTTTCATGGTGACACTTTTCATTTTTGACATTTAGCATTGTGACATTTGTCAGTTTTGACATTTGCCATCTTGAAATTTGTCATTTTTGACATTTTTCATGGTGACACTTTTCATTTTTGACAGTTAGCATTGTGACATTTGTCATTTGACATCTTAGACATTTGCCATCTTGAAATTTGTCATTTTTGACACTTTTCATTTTTGACATTTAGCATTGTGACATTTGTCATTGGACATCTTTGACATTTGCCATCTTGAAATTTGTCATTTTTGACATTTTTCATGGTGACACTTTTCATTTTTGACATTTAGCATTGTGACATTTGTCAGTTTTGACATTTGCCATCTTGAAATTTGTCATTTTTGACATTTTTCATGGTGACACCTATTATTTTTGACATTTACCATTGTGACATTTGTCATTTGACATCTTTGACATTTGCCATCTTGAAATTTGTCATTTTTGACATTTTTCATGGTGACACTTTTCATTTTTGACATTTAGCATTGTGACATTTGTCATTTGACATCTTTGACATTTGTCATCTTGAAATTTGTCATTTCTGACATTTAGCATTGTGACATTTGTCATTTGACATCTTTGACATTTGCCATCTTGAAATTTGTTATTTTTGACATTTTTCATGGTGACACTTTTCATTTTTGACATTTAGCATTGTGACATTTGTCAGTTTTGACATTTGCCATCTTGAAATTTGTCATTTTTGACATTTAGGATTGTGACACTTTTCATTTTTGACATTTAGCATTGTGACATTTGTCATTTGACATCTTAGACATTTGCCATCTTGAAATTTGTCATTTTTGACACTTTTCATTTTTGACATTTAGCATTGTGACATTTGTCATTTGACATCTTTGACATTTGCCATCTTGAAATTTGTCATTTTTGACATTTTTCATGGTGACACTTTTCATTTTTGACATTTAGCATTGTGACATTTGTCATTTGACATCTTAGACATTTGCCATCTTGAAATTTGTCATTTTTGACACTTTTCATTTTTGACATTTAGCATTGTGACATTTGTCATTTGACATGTTTGACATTTGCCATCTTGAAATTTGTCATTTTTGACATTTTTCATGGTGACACTTTTCATTTTTGACATTTAGCATTGTGACATTTGTCAGTTTTGACATTTGCCATCTTGAAATTTGTCATTTTTGACAATTTTCATGGTGACACTTTTCATTTTTGACATTTAGCATTGTGACATTTGTCATTTGACATCTTTGACATTTTCCATCTTGAAATTTGTCATTTTTGACATTTTTCATGGTGACACTTTTCATTTTTGACATTTAGCATTGTGACATTTGTCAGTTTTGACATTTGCCATCTTGAAATTTGTCATTTTTGACATTTTTCATGGTGACACTTTTAATTTTTGACTTTTAGCATTGTGACATTTGTCATTTGACATCTTAGACATTTGCCATCTTGAAATTTGTCATTTTTGACACTTTTCATTTTTGACATTTAGCATTGTGACATTTGTCATTTGACATCTTTGACATTTGCCATCTTGAAATTTGTCATTTTTGAGATTTTTCATGGTGACACTTTTCATTTTTAACATTTAGCATTGTGACATTTGTCAGTTTTGACATTTGCCATCTTAAAATTTGTCATTTTTGACATTTTTCATGGTGACACTTTTCATTTTTGACATTTAGCATTGTGACATTTGTCATTTGACATCTTTGACATTTGCCATCTTGAAATTTGTCATTTTTGACATTTTTCATGATGACACTTTTCATTTTTGACATTTAGCATTGTGACATTTGTCATTTGACATCTTTGACATTTGCCATCTTGAAATTTGTCATTTTTGACATTTAGCATTGTGACATTTGTCATTTGACATCTTGGACATTTGCCATCTTGAAATTTGTCATTTTTGACATTTTTCATGGTGACACTTATCATTTTTGACATTTAGCATTGTGACATTTGTCAGTTTTGACATTTGCCATCTTGAAATTTATCATTTTTGACATTTTTCATGGTGACACTTTTCATTTTTGACATTTAGCATTGTGACATTTGTCATTTGACATCTTTGACATTTGCCGTCTTTAAATTTGTCATTTTTGACATTTTTCATGGTGACACTTTTCATTTTTGACATTTAGCATTGTGACATTTGTCATTTGACATCTTTGACATTTGCCATCTTGAAATTTGTCATTTTTGACATTTTTCATGGCGACACTTTTCATTTTTGACATTTAGCATTGTGACATTTGTCATTTGGCATCTTTGACATTTGCCATCTTGAAATTTGTTATTTTTGATATTTTTCATGGTGACACTTTTCATTTTTGACATTTAGCAATGTGACATTTGTCATTTGACATCTTTGACATTTGCCATCTTGAAATTTGTCATTTTTGACATTTTTCATGGTGACACTTTTCATTTTTGACATTTGGCATTGTGACGGTTGTCAGTTTTGACATTTACCATCTTGAAATTTGTCATTTTTGACATTTTTTATGGTGACACTTTTCATTTTTGACATTTAGCATTGTGACATTTGTCATTTGACATCTTTGACATTTGCCATCTTGAAATTTGTCATTTTTGACATTTTTCATGGTGACACTTTTCATTTTTGACATTTAGCATTGTGACATTTGTCATTTGACATCTTGGACATTTGCCATCTTGAAATTTGTCATTTTTGACATTTTTCATGGTGACACTTTTCATTTTTGACATTTAGCATTGTGACATTTGTCATTTGACATCTTTGACATTTGCCATCTTGAAATTTGTCATTTTTGACATTTAGCATTGTGACATTTGTCATTTGATATCTTTGACATTTGCCATCTTAAAATTTGTTATTTTTGACATTTTTCATGGTGACACTTTTCATTTTTGACATTTAGCATTGTCACATTTGTCAGTTTTGACATTTGCCATCTTGAAATTTGTCATTTTTGACATTTAGCATTGTGACACTTTTCATTTTTGACATTTAGCATTGTGACATTTGTCATTTGACATCTTAGACATTTGCCATCTTGAAATTTGTCATTTTTGACACTTTTCATTTTTGACATTTAGCATTGTGACATTTGTCATTTGACATCTTTGACATTTGCCATCTTGAAATTTGTCATTTTTGACATTTTTCATGGTGACACTTTTCATTTTTGACATTTAGCATTGTGACATTTGTCAGTTTTGACATTTGCCATCTTGAAATTTGTCATTTTAGACATTTTTCATGGTGACACTTTTCATTTTTGACATTTAGCATTGTGACATTTGTCATTTGACATCTTAGACATTTGCCATCTTGAAATTGGTCATTTTTGACACTTTTCATTTTTGACATTTAGCATTGTGACATTTGTCATTTGACATCTTTGACATTTGCCATCTTGAAATTTGTCATTTTTGACATTTTTCATGGTGAAACTTTTCATTTTTGACATTTAGCATTGTGACATTTGTCAGTTTTGACATTTGCCAACTTGAAATTTGTCATTTTTGACATTTTTCATGGTGACACTTTTCATTTTTGACATTTAGCATTGTGACATTTGTCATTTGACATCTTTGACATTTGCCATCTTGAAATTTGTCATTTTTGACATTTTTTATGGTGACACTTTTCATTTTTGACATTTAGCATTGTGACATTTGTCATTTGACATCTTTGACATTTGCCATCTTGAAATTTGTCATTTTTGACATTTTTCATGGTGACACTTTTCATTTTTGACATTTAGCATTGTGACATTTGTCATTGGACATCTTTGACATTTGCCATCTTGAAATTTGTCATTTTTGACATTTAGCATTGTGACATTTGTCATTTGACATCTTGGACATTTGCCATCTTGAAATTTGTCATTTTTGACATTTTTCATGGTGACACTTATCAATTTTGACATTTAGCATTGTGACATTTGTCAGTTTTGACATTTGCCATCTTGAAATTTGTCATTTTTGACATTTTTCATGGTGACACTTTTCATTTTTGACATTTAGCATTGTGACATTTGTCATTTGACATCTTTGATATTTGCCATCTTGAAATTTGTCATTTTTGACATTTTTCATGGTGACACTTTTCATTTTTGACATTTAGCATTGTGACATTTGTCATTTGACATCTTTGACATTTGCCATCTTGAAATTTGTCATTTTTGACATTTTTTATGGTGACACTTTTCATTTTTGACATTTAGCAATGTGACATTTGTCATTTGACATCTTTGACATTTTCCATCTTGAAATTTGTAATTTTTGACATTTTTCATGGTGACACTTTTCATTTTTGACATTTAGCATTGTGACATTTGTCATTTGACAACTTTGATATTGGCCATCTTGAAATTTGTCATTTTTGACATTTTTCATGGTGACACTTTTCATTTTTGACATTTAGCATTGTGACATTTGTCATTTGACATCTTTGACATTTGCCATCTTGAAATTTGTTATTTTTTGACATTTTTCATGGTGACACTTTTACATTTAGCATTGTGACATTTGTCATTTGACATCTTTGACATTTGCCATCTTGAAATTTGTCATTTTTGACATTTTTCATGGTGACACTTTTCATTTTTTGACATTTAGCATTGTGACATTTGTCATTTGACATCTTTGACATTTCCCATCTTGAAATTTGTCATTTTTGACATTTAGCATTGTGACATTTGTCATTTGACATATTGGACATTTGCCATCTTGAAATTTGTCATTTTTGACATTTTTTATGGTGACACTTATCATTTTTGACATTTAGCATTGTGACATTTGTCAGTTTTGATATTTGCCATCTTGAAATTTGTCATTTTTGACATTTTTCATGGTGACACTTTTCATTTTTGACATTTAGCATTGTGACATTTGTCATTTGACATCTTTGACATTTGCCATCTTGAAATTTGTTATTTTTGACATTTTTCATGGTGACACTTTTCATTTTTGACATTTAGCATTGTGACATTTGTCATTTGACATCTTTAACATTTGCCATCTTGAAATTTGTCATTTTTGACATTTTTTATGGTGACACTTTTCATTTTTGACATTTAGCATTGTGACATTTGTCATTTGACATCTTTGACATTTGCCATCTTAAAATTTGTTATTTTTGACATTTTTAATGGTGACACTTATCATTTTTGACATTTAGCATTGTGACATTTGTCATTTGACATCTTTGACATTTGCCATCTTGAAATTTGTAATTTTTGACATTTTTCATGGTGACACTTTTCATTTTTGACATTTAGCATTGTGACACTTGTCATTTGACATCTTTGACATTTGCCATCTTGAAATTTGTCATTTTTGACATTTAGCATTGTGACATTTGTCACTTGACATCTTTGATATTTGCCATCTTGAAATTTGTCATTTTTGATATTTTTCATGGTGACACTTTTCATTTTTGACATTTAGGATTGTGACATTTGACATCTTTGACATTTTCCATCTTGAAATTTGTTATTTTTGACATTTTTCATGGTGACACTTTTCATTTTTGACATTTAGCATTGTTACATTTGTCAGTTTTGACATTTGTCATCTTGAAATTTGTCATTTTTGACATTTTTCATGGTGACACTTTTTATTTTTGACATTTAGCATTGTGACATTTGTCATTTGACATCTTTGATATTTGCCATCTTGAAATTTGTCATTTTTGACATTTTTCATGGTGACACTTTTTATTTTTGACATTAAGCATTGTGACATTTGTCATTTGACATCTTTGATATTGGCCATCTTGAAATTTGTCATTTTTGACATTTTTCATGGTGACACTTTTCATTTTTGACATTTAGCATTGTGACATTTGTCATTTGACATCTTTGACATTTGCCATCTTGAAATTTGTTATTTTTTGACATTTTTCATGGTGACACTTTTCATTTTTTACATTTAGCATTGTGACATTTGTCATTTGACATCTTTGACATTTGCCATCTTGAAATTTGTCATTTTTGACATTTTTCATGGTGAAACTTTTCATTTTTGACATTTAGCATTGTGACATTTGTCATTTGACATCTTTGACATTTCTCATCTTGAAATTTGTCATTTTTGACATTTAGCATTGTGACATTTGTCATTTGACATATTGGACATTTGCCATCTTGAAATTTGTCATTTTTGACATTTTTTATGGTGACACTTATCATTTTTGACATTTAGCATTGTGACATTTGTCAGTTTTGATATTTGCCATCTTGAAATTTGTCATTTTTGACATTTTTCATGGTGACACTTTTCATTTTTGACATTTAGCATTGTGACATTTGTCATTTGACATCTTTGACATTTGCCATCTTGAAATTTGTTATTTTTGACATTTTTCATGGTGACACTTTTCATTTTTGACATTTAGCATTGTGACATTTGTCATTTGACATCTTTGACATTTGCCATCTTGAAATTTGTCATTTTTAACATTTTTCATGGTGACACTTTTCATTTTTGACATTTAGCATTGTGACATTTGTCATTTGACATCTTTGACATTTGCCATCTTGAAATTTGTTATTTTTGACATTTTTCATGGTGACACTTATCATTTTTGACATTTAGCATTGTGACACTTGTCATTTGACATCTTTGACATTTGCCATCTTGAAATTTGTCATTTTTGACATTTAGCATTGTGACATTTGTCATTTGACATCTTTGATATTTGCCATCTTGAAATTTGTCATTTTTGATATTTTTCATGGTGACACTTTTCATTTTTGACATTTAGGATTGTGACATTTGACATCTTTGACATTTTCCATCTTGAAATTTGTTATTTTTGACATTTTTCATGGTGACACTTTTCATTTTTGACATTTAGCATTGTTACATTTGTCAGTTTTGACATTTGTCATCTTGAAATTTGTCATTTTTGACATTTTTCATGGTGACACTTTTTATTTTTGACATTTAGCATTGTGACATTTGTCATTTGACATCTTTGATATTTGCCATCTTGAAATTTGTCATTTTTGACATTTATCATTGTGACATTTGTCATTTGACATCTTTGACATTTGCCATCTTGAAATTTGTTATTTTTGACATTTTTCATGGTGACACTTTTCATTTTTGACATTTAGCATTGTGGCATTTGTCAGTTTTGACATTTGCCATCGTCAAATTTGTCATTTTTGACATTTTTCATGGTGACACTTTTCATTTTTGACATTTAGCATTGTGACATTTGTCATTTGACATCTTTGACATTTGCCATCTTGAAATTTGTCATTTTTGACACTTATCATTTTTGACATTTAGCATTGTGACATTTGTCAGTTTTGACATTTGCCATCTTAAAATTTGTCATTTTTGACATTTTTCATGGTGACACTTTTCATTTTTGACATTTAGCATTGTGACATTTGTCATTTGACTTCTTTGACATTTGCCATCTTGAAATTTGTCATTTTTGACATTTTTTATGGTGACACTTTTTATTTTTGACATTTAGCATTGTGACATTTGTCATTTGACATCTTTGACATTTGCCATCTTGAAATTTGTCATTTTTGACATTTTTCATGGTGACACTTTTCATTTTTGACATTTAGCATTGTGACATTTGTCATTTGACATCTTAGACATTTGCCATCTTGAAATTTGTCATTTTTGACACTTTTCATTTTTGACATTTAGCATTGTGACATTTGTCATTTGACATCTTTGACATTTGCCATCTTGAAATTTGTCATTTTTGACATTAAGCATTGTGACATTTGTCATTTGACATCTTTGATATTTGCCATCTTGAAATTTGTCATTTTTGACATTTTTCATGGTGACACTTTTCATTTTTGACATTTAGCATTGTGACATTTGTCATTTGACATCTTTCACATTTGCCATCTTGAAATTTGTCATTTTCCATTTTTGACATTTAGCATTGTGACATTTGTCATTTGACATCTTTGACATTTGCCATCTTGAAATTTGTTATTTTTGACATTTTTCATGGTGACACTTTTCATTTTTGACATTTAGCATTGTGACATTTGTCATTTGACATCTTTGACATTTGCCATCTTAAAATTTGTCATTTTTGACATTTTTCATGGTGACACTTTTCATTTTTGACATTTAGCATTGTGACATTTGTCATTTGACATCTTTGACATTTGCCATCTTGAAATTTGTCATTTTTGACATTTTTCACGGTGACACTTTTCATTTTTGACATTTAGCATTGTGACATTTGTCATTTGACATCTTAGACATTTGCCATCTTGAAATTTGTCATTTTTGACACTTTTCATTTTTGACATTTAGCATTGTGACATTTGTCATTTGACATCTTTGACATTTGCCATCTTGAAATTTGTCATTTTTGACATTTTTCATGGTGACACTTTTCATTTTTGACATTTAGCATTGTGACATTTGTCATTTGACATCTTGGACATTTGCCATCTTGAAATTTGTCATTTTTCACACTTTTCATTTTTGACATTTAGCATTGTGACATTTGTCATTTGACATCTTTGACATTTGCCATCTTGAAATTTGTCATTTTTGACATTTTTCATGGTGACACTTTTCATTTTTGACATTTAGCATTGTGACATTTGTCATTTGACATCTTTGACATTTGCCATCTTGAAATTTGTCATTTTTGACATTTTTCATGGTGACACTTTTCATTTTTGACATTTAGCATTGTGACATTTGTCATTTGACATCTTTGACATTTGCCATCTTGAAATTTGTCATTTTTGAATTTTTCATGGTGACACTTTTCATTTTTGACATTTAGCATTGTGACATTTGTCATTTGACATCTTTGACATTTGCCATCTTGAAATTTGTCATTTTTGACATTTTTCATGGTGACACTTTTCATTTTTGACTTTTAGCATTGTGACATTTGTCATTTGAAATCTTGGACATTTGCAATCTTGAAATTTGTCATTTTTGACATTTTTCATGGTGACACTTATCATTTTTGACATTTGTCAGTTTTGACATTTGCCATCTTGAAATTTGTCATTTTTGACATTTTTCATGGTGACACTTTTCATTTTTGACATTTAGCATTGTGACATTTGTCATTTGACTTCTTTGACATTTGCCATCTTGAAATTTGTCATTTTTGACATTTTTCATGGTGACACTTTTTATTTTTGACATTTAGCATTGTGACATTTGTCATTTGACATCTTTGACATTTGCCATCTTGAAATTTGTCATTTTTGACATTTTTCGTGGTGACACTTTTCATTTTTGACATTTAGCATTGTGACATTTGTCATTTGACATCTTAGACATTTGCCATCTTGAAATTTGTCATTTTTGACACTTTTCATTTTTGACATTTAGCATTGTGACATTTGTCATTTGACATCTTTGACATTTGCCATCTTGAAATTTGTCATTTTTGACATTTTTCATGGTGACACTTTTCATTTTTGACATTCAGCATTGTGACATTTGTCATTTCACATCTTTGACATTTGCCATCTTGAAATTTGTCATTTTTGACATTTTTCATGGTGACACTTTTCATTTTTGACATTTAGCATTGTGACATTTGTCATTTCACATCTTTGACATTTGCCATCTTGAAATTTGTCATTTTTGACACTTTTCATTTTTGACATTTAGCATTGTGACATTTGTCATTTGACATCTTTGACATTTGCCATCTTGAAATTTGTCATTTTTGACATTTTTCATGGTGACACTTTTCATTTTTGACATTCAGCATTGTGACATTTGTCATTTCACATCTTTGACATTTGCCATCTTGAAATTTGTCATTTTTGACATTTTTCATGGTGACACTTTTCATTTTTGACATTTAGCATTGTGACATTTGTCAATTCACATCTTTGACATTTGCCATCTTGAAATTTGTCATTTTTGATACTTTTCATTTTTGACATTTAGCATTGTGACATTTGTCATTTGACATCTTTGACATTTGCCATCTTGAAATTTGACATTTTTGACATTTAGCATTGTGACATTTGTCATTTGACATCTTTGATATTTGCCATCTTGAAATTTGTCATTTTTGACATTTTTCATGGTGATACTTTTCATTTTTGACATTTAGCATTGTGACATTTGTCATTTGACATCTTTGACATTTGCCATCTTGAAATTTGTCATTTTTTACATTTAGCATTGTGACATTTGTCATTTGACATCTTTGACATTTGTCATCTTGAGATTTGTTATTTTTGACATTTTTCATGGTGACACTTTTCATTTTTAACATTTAGCATTGTGACATTTGTCAGTTTTGACATTTGCCATCTTGAAATTTGTCATTTTTGACATTTTTCATGATGACACTTTTCATTTTTGACATTTAGCGTTGTGACATTTGTCATTTGACATCTTTGACATTTGCCATCTTGAAATTTGTCATTTTTGACACTTTTCATTTTTGACATTTAGCATTGTGACATTTGTCATTTGACATCTTTGACATTTGCCATCTTAAAATTTGTCATTTTTGACATTTTTCATGGTGACACTTTTTATTTTTGACTTTTAGCATTGTGACATTTGTCATTTGACATCTTGGACATTTTCAATCTTGAAATTTGTCATTTTTGACATTTTTCATGGTGACACTTATCATTTTTGACATTTAGCATTGTGACATTTGTCAGTTTTGACATTTGCCATCTTGAAATTTGTCATTTTTGACATTTTTCATGGTGACACTTTTTATTTTTGACATTTAGCATTGTAACATTTGTCATTTGACATCTTTGATATTTGCCATTTTGAAATTTGTCATTTTTGACATTTTTCATGGTGACACTTTTTATTTTTGACAGTTAGCATTGTGACATTTGTCATTTGACATCTTTGACATTTGCCATCTTGAAATTTGTCATTTTTGACATTTAGCATTGTGACATTTGTCATTTGACATCTTTGACATTTGTCATCTTTGACATTTGTCATCTTGAAATTTGTTATTTTTGACATTTTTCATGGTGACACTTTTCATTTTTGACATTTAGCATTGTGACATTTGTCAGTTTTGACATTTGCCATCTTGAAATTTGTCATTTTTGACATTTTTTATGGTGACACTTTTCATTTTTGACATTTAGCATTGTGACATTTGTCATTTGACTTCTTGACATTTGCCATCTTGAAATATGTCATTTTTCATGGTGACACTTTTTATTTTTGACATTTAGCATTGTGACATTTGTCATTTGACATCTTTGACATTTGCCATCTTGAAATTTGTCATTTTTGACATTTTTCCTGGCGACACTTTTCATTTTTGACATTTAGCATTGTGACATTCGTCATTTGACATCTTAGACATTTGCCATCTTGAAATTTGTCATTTTTGACACTTTTCATTTTTGACATTTAGCATTGTGTCATTTGTCATTTGACATCTTTGACATTTGCCATCTTGAAATTTGTCATTTTTGACATTTTTTATGGTGACACTTTTCATTTTTGACATTTAGCATTGTGACATTTGTCATTTGACATCTTTGACATTTGCCATCTTGAAATTTGTCATTTTTGACATTTAGCATTGTGACATTTGTCATTTGACATCTTTGATATTTGCCATCTTGAAATTTGTCATTTTTGACATTTTTCATGGTGACACTTTTCATTTTTGACATTTAGCATTGTGACATTTGTCATTTGACATCTTTGACATTTGCCATCTTGAAATTTGTCATTTTTGACATTTTTCATGGTGACACTTTTCATTTTTGACATTTAGCATTGTGACATTTGTCATTTGACATCTTTGACATTTGCCATCTTGAAATTTGTCATTTTTGACATTTTTCATGGTGACACTTTTCATTTTTGACATTTAGCATTGTGACATTTGTCATTTGACATCTTGGACATTTGCCATCTTGAAATTTGTCATTTTTGACATTTTTCATGGTGACACTTTTCATTTTTGACATTTAGCATTGTGACATTTGTCATTTGACATCTTTGACATTTGCCATCTTGAAATTTGTCATTATTGACATTTTTCATGGGGACACTTTTCATTTTTGACATTTAGCATTGTGACATTTGTCATTTGACATCTTTGACATTTGCCATCTTGAAATTTGTCATTTTTGACATTTTTCACGGTGACACTTTTCATTTTTGACATTTAGCATTGTGACATTTGTCATTTGACATCTTAGACATTTGCCATCTTGAAATTTGTCATTTTTGACACTTTTCATTTTTGATATTTAGCATTGTGACATTTGTCATTTGACATCTTTGACATTTGCCATCTTGAAATTTGTCATTTTTGACATTTTTCATGGTGACACTTTTCATTTTTGACATTTAGCATTGTGACATTTGTCATTTGACATCTTAGACATTTGCCATCTTGAAATTTGTCATTTTTGACATTTAGCATTGTGACATTTGTCATTTGACATCTCTGACATTTGCCATCTTAAAATTTGTCATTTTTGACATTTTTCATGGTGACACTTTTCATTTTTGACATTTAGCATTGTGACATTTGTCATTTGACATCTTTGACATTTGCCATCTTGAAATTTGTCATTTTTGACATTTTTCATGGTGACACTTTTCATTTTTGACATTTAGCATTGTGACATTTGTCATTTGACATCTTAGACATTTGCCATCTTGAAATTTGTCATTTTTGACACTTTTCATTTTTGACATTTAGCATTGTGACATTTGTCATTTGACATCTTTGACATTTGCCTTCTTGAAATTTGTCATTTTTGACATTTTTCATGGTGACACTTTTCATTTGTGACATTTAGCATTGTGACATTTGTCATTTGACATCTTTGACATTTGCCATCTTGAAATTTGTCATTTTTGACATTTTTCATGGTGACACTTTTCATTTTTGACATTTATCATTGTGACATTAGACATTAGACATTTGCCATCTTGAAATTGGTCATTTTTGACACTTTTCATTTTTGACATTTAGCATTGTGACATTTGTCATTTGACATCTTTGACATTTGCCATCTTGAAATTTGTCATTTTTGACATTTTTCATGGTGACACTTTTCATATTTGACAGTTAGCATTGTGACATTTGTCATTTGACATATTAGACATTTGCCATCTTGAAATTTGTCATTTTTGACACTTTTCATTTTTGACATTTAGCATTGTGACATTTGTCATTTGACATCTTTGACATTTGCCATCTTGAAATTTGTCATTTTTGACATTTTTCATGGTGACACTTTTCATTTTTGACATTTAGCATTGTGACATTTGTCATTTGACATCTTTGACATTTGCCATCTTGAAATTTGTCATTTTTGACATTTTTCATGGTGACACATTTTTTATTTTTGACATTTAGCATTGTGACATTTGTCATTTGACATCTTTGACATTTGCCATCTTGAAATTTGTCATTTTTGACATTTTTCATGGTGACACTTTTCATTTTTGACATTTAGCATTGTGACATTTGTCAGTTTTGACATTTGCCATCTTGAAATTTGTCATTTTTGACATTTTTCATGGTGACACTTTTCATTTTTGACATTTAGCATTGTGACATTTGTCATTTGACATCTTTGACATTTGCCATCTTGAAATTTGTCATTTTTGACATTTTTCATGGTGCCACTTTTCATTTTTGACATTTAGCATTGTGACATTTGTCATTTGACATCTTTGACATTTGTCATTTGACATCTTTGACATTTGCCATCTTGAAATTTGTCATTTTTGACATTTAGCATTGTGACATTTGTCATTTGACATCTTTGACATTTGCCATCTTGAAATTTGTTATTTTTGACATTTTTCATGGTCACACTTTTCATTTTTGACATTTAGCATTGTGACATTTGTCAGTTTTGACATTTGCCATCTTGAAATTTGTCATTTTTGACATTTAGCATTGTGACATTTGTCATTTGACATCTTTGACATTTGCCATCTTGAAATTTGTCATTTTTGACATTTTTCATGGTGACACTTTTCATTTTTGACATTTAGCATCGTGACATTTGTCATTTGACATCTTAGACATTTGCCATCTTGAAATTTGTCATTTTTGACACTTTTCATTTTTGACATTTAGCATTGTGACATTTGTCATTTGATATCTTTGACATTTGCCATCTTGAAATTTGTCATTTTTGACATTTTTCATGGTGACACTTTTCATTTTTGACATTTAGCATTGTGACATTTGTCATTTGACATCTTAGACATTTGCCATCTTGAAATTTGTCATTTTTGACACTTTTCGTTTGTGACATTTAGCATTGTGACATTTGTCATTTGACATCTTTGACATTTGCCATCTTGAAATTTGTCATTTTTGACATTTTTTATGGTGACACTTTTCATTTTTGACATTTAGCATTGTGACATTTGTCATTTGACATCTTGGACATTTGCCATCTTGAAATTTGTCATTTTTGACATTTTTCATGGTGACACTTATCATTTTTGACATTTAGCATTGTGACATTTGTCAGTTTTGACATTTGCCATCTTGAAATTTGTCATTTTTGACATTTTTCATGGTGACACTTTTCATTTTTGACATTTAGCATTGTGACATTTGTCATATTCGACATCTTTGACATTTGCCATGTTGAAATTTGTCATTTTTGACATTTTTCATGGTGACACTTTTCATTTTTGACATTTAGCATTGTGACATTTGTCATTTGACATCTTTGACATTTGCCATCTTGAAATTTGTCATTATTGACATTTTTCATGGGGACACTTTTCATTTTTGACATTTAGCATTGTGACATTTGTCATTTGACATCTTTGACATTTGCCATCTTGAAATTTGTCATTTTTGACATTTTTCATGGTGACACTTTTCATTTTTGACATTTAGCATTGTGACATTTGTCAGTTTTGACATTTGCCATCTTGAAATTTGTCATTTTTGACATTTTTCATGGTGACACTTTTCATTTTTGACATTTAGCATTGTGACATTTGTCATTTGACATCTTTGACATTTGCCATCTTGAAATTTGTCATTTTTGACATTTTTCATGGTGCCACTTTTCATTTTTGACATTTAGCATTGTGACATTTGTCATTTGACATCTTTGACATTTGTCATTTGACATCTTTGACATTTGCCATCTTGAAATTTGTCATTTTTGACATTTAGCATTGTGACATTTGTCATTTGACATCTTTGACATTTGCCATCTTGAAATTTGTTATTTTTGACATTTTTCATGGTCACACTTTTCATTTTTGACATTTAGCATTGTGACATTTGTCAGTTTTGACATTTGCCATCTTGAAATTTGTCATTTTTGACATTTAGCATTGTGACATTTGTCATTTGACATCTTTGACATTTGCCATCTTGAAATTTGTCATTTTTGACATTTTTCATGGTGACACTTTTCATTTTTGACATTTAGCATCGTGACATTTGTCATTTGACATCTTAGACATTTGCCATCTTGAAATTTGTCATTTTTGACACTTTTCATTTTTGACATTTAGCATTGTGACATTTGTCATTTGATATCTTTGACATTTGCCATCTTGAAATTTGTCATTTTTGACATTTTTCATGGTGACACTTTTCATTTTTGACATTTAGCATTGTGACATTTGTCATTTGACATCTTAGACATTTGCCATCTTGAAATTTGTCATTTTTGACACTTTTCGTTTGTGACATTTAGCATTGTGACATTTGTCATTTGACATCTTTGACATTTGCCATCTTGAAATTTGTCATTTTTGACATTTTTTATGGTGACACTTTTCATTTTTGACATTTAGCATTGTGACATTTGTCATTTGACATCTTGGACATTTGCCATCTTGAAATTTGTCATTTTTGACATTTTTCATGGTGACACTTATCATTTTTGACATTTAGCATTGTGACATTTGTCAGTTTTGACATTTGCCATCTTGAAATTTGTCATTTTTGACATTTTTCATGGTGACACTTTTCATTTTTGACATTTAGCATTGTGACATTTGTCATTTGACATCTTTGACATTTGCCATCTTGAAATTTGTCATTTTTGACATTTTTCATGGTGACACTTTTCATTTTTGACATTTAGCATTGTGACATTTGTCAGTTTTGACATTTGCCATCTTGAAATTTGTCATTTTTGACATTTTTCATGGTGACACTTTTCATTTTTGACATTTAGCATTGTGACATTTGTCATTTGACATCTTTGACATTTGCCATCTTGAAATTTGTCATTTTTGACATTTTTCATGGTGCCACTTTTCATTTTTGACATTTAGCATTGTGACATTTGTCATTTGACATCTTTGACATTTGTCATTTGACATCTTTGACATTTGCCATCTTGAAATTTGTTATTTTTGACATTTAGCATTGTGACATTTGTCATTTGACATCTTTGACATTTGCCATCTTGAAATTTGTTATTTTTGACATTTTTCATGGTCACACTTTTCATTTTTGACATTTAGCATTGTGACATTTGTCAGTTTTGACATTTGCCATCTTGAAATTTGTCATTTTTGACATTTTTCATGGTGACACTTTTCATTTTTGACATTTAGCATTGTGACATTTGTCATTTGACATCTTAGACATTTGCCATCTTGAAATTTGTCATTTTTGACACTTTTCGTTTGTGACATTTAGCATTGTGACATTTGTCATTTGACATCTTTGACATTTGCCATCTTGAAATTTGTCATTTTTGACATTTTTTATGGTGACACTTTTCATTTTTGACATTTAGCATTGTGACATTTGTCATTTGACATCTTGGACATTTGCCATCTTGAAATTTGTCATTTTTGACATTTTTCATGGTGACACTTATCATTTTTGACATTTAGCATTGTGACATTTGTCAGTTTTGACATTTGCCATCTTGAAATTTGTCATTTTTGACATTTTTCATGGTGACACTTTTCATTTTTGAAATTTAGCATTGTGACATTTGCCATCTTGAAATTTGTCATTTTTGACATTGTTCATGGTGACACTTTTCATTTTTGACATTTAGCATTGTGACATTTGTCAATTGACATCTTTGACATTTGCCATCTTGAAATTTGTCATTTTTGACATTTAGCATTGTGACATTTGTCATTTGACATCTTTGACATTTGCCATCTTGAAATTTGTTATTTTTGACATTTTTCATGGTGACACTTTTCATTTTTGACATTTAGCATTGTGACATTTGTCAGTTTTGACATTTGCCATCTTGAAATTTGTCATTTTTGACATTTTTCATGGTGACACTTTTCATTTTTGACATTTAGCATTGTGACATTTGTCATTTGACATCTTTGACATTTGCCATCTTGAAATTTGTCATTTTTGACACTTTACATTTTTGACATTTAGCATTGTGACATTTGACATCTTTGACATTTGCCATCTTGAAATTTGTCATTTTTGACATTTTTCATGGTGACACTTTTCATTTTTGACATTTAGCATTGTGACATTTGTCATTTGACATCTTGGACATTTGCCATCTTGAAATTTGTCATTTTTGACATTTTTTATGGTGACACTTATCATTTTTGACATTTAGCATTGTGACATTTGTCAGTTTTGACATTTGCCATCTTGAAATTTGTCATTTTTGACATTTTTCATGGTGACACTTTTCATTTTTGACATTTAGCATTGTGACATTTGTCATTTGACATCTTTAACATTTGCCATCTTGAAATTTGACATTTTTGACATTTTTCATGGTGACACTTTTCATTTTTGACATTTAGCATTGTGACATTTGTCATTTGACATCTTTGACATTTGCCATCTTGAAATTTGTCATTTTTGACATTTTTCATGGTGACACTTTTCATTTTTGACATTTAGCATCGTGACATTTGTCATTTGACATCTTAGACATTTGCCATCTTGAAATTTGTCATTTTTGACACTTTTCATTTTTGACATTTAGCATTGTGACATTTGTCATTTGATATCTTTGACATTTGCCATCTTGAAATTTGTCATTTTTGACATTTTTCATGGTGACACTTTTCATTTTTGACATTTAGCATTGTGACATTTGTCATATTCGACATCTTTGACATTTGCCATGTTGAAATTTGTCATTTTTGACATTTTTCATGGTGACACTTTTCATTTTTGACATTTAGCATTGTGACATTTGTCATTTGACATCTTTGACATTTGCCATCTTGAAATTTGTCATTATTGACATTTTTCATAGGGACACTTTTCATTTTTGACATTTAGCATTGTGACATTTGTCATTTGACATCTTTGACATTTGCCATCTTGAAATTTGTCATTTTTGACATTTTTCATGGTGACACTTTTCATTTTTGACATTTAGCATTGTGACATTTGTCATTTGACATCTTAGACATTTGCCATCTTGAAATTTGTCATTTTTGACACTTTTCGTTTGTGACATTTAGCATTGTGACATTTGTCATTTGACATCTTTGACATTTGCCATCTTGAAATTTGTCATTTTTGACATTTTTCATGGTGACACTTTTCATTTTTGACATTTAGCATTGTGACATTTGTCATTTGACATCTTGGACATTTGCCATCTTGAAATTTGTCATTTTTGACATTTTTCATGGTGACACTTATCATTTTTGACATTTAGCATTGTGACATTTGTCAGTTTTGACATTTGCCATCTTGAAATTTGTCATTTTTGACATTTTTCATGGTGACACTTTTCATTTTTGACATTTAGCATTGTGACATTTGTCATTTGACATCTTTGACATTTGCCATCTTGAAATTTGTCATTTTTGACATTTTTCATGGTGACACTTTTCATTTTTGACATTTAGCATTGTGACATTTGTCAGTTTTGACATTTGCCATCTTGAAATTTGTCATTTTTGACATTTTTCATGGTGACACTTTTCATTTTTGACATTTAGCATTGTGACATTTGTCATTTGACATCTTAGACATTTGCCATCTTGAAATTTGTCATTTTTAACACTTTTCGTTTGTGACATTTAGCATTGTGACATTTGTCATTTGACATCTTTGACATTTGCCATCTTGAAATTTGTCATTTTTGACATTTTTTATGGTGACACTTTTCATTTTTGACATTTAGCATTGTGACATTTGTCATTTGACATCTTGGACATTTGCCATCTTGAAATTTGTCATTTTTGACATTTTTCATGGTGACACTTATCATTTTTGACATTTAGCATTGTGACATTTGTCAGTTTTGACATTTGCCATCTTGAAATTTGTCATTTTTGACATTTTTCATGGTGACACTTTTCATTTTTGAAATTTAGCATTGTGACATTTGCCATCTTGAAATTTGTCATTTTTGACATTGTTCATGGTGACACTTTTCATTTTTGACATTTAGCATTGTGACATTTGTCAATTGACATCTTTGACATTTGCCATCTTGAAATTTGTCATTTTTGACATTTAGCATTGTGACATTTGTCATTTGACATCTTTGACATTTGCCATCTTGAAATTTGTTATTTTTGACATTTTTCATGGTGACACTTTTCATTTTTGACATTTAGCATTGTGACATTTGTCAGTTTTGACATTTGCCATCTTGAAATTTGTCATTTTTGACATTTTTCATGGTGACACTTTTCATTTTTGACATTTAGCATTGTGACATTTGTCATTTGACATCTTTGACATTTGCCATCTTGAAATTTGTCATTTTTGACACTTTACATTTTTGACATTTAGCATTGTGACATTTGACATCTTTGACATTTGCCATATTGAAATTTGTCATTTTTGACATTTTTCATGGTGACACTTTTCATTTTTGACATTTAGCATTGTGACATTTGTCATTTGACATCTTGGACATTTGCCATCTTGAAATTTGTCATTTTTGACATTTTTTATGGTGACACTTATCATTTTTGACATTTAGCATTGTGACATTTGTCAGTTTTGACATTTGCCATCTTGAAATTTGTCATTTTTGACATTTTTCATGGTGACACTTTTCATTTTTGACATTTAGCATTGTGACATTTGTCATTTGACATCTTTAACATTTGCCATCTTGAAATTTGACATTTTTGACATTTTTCATGGTGACACTTTTTATTTTTGACATTTAGCATTGAGACATTTGTCATTTGACATCTTTGACATTTGCTATCTTGAAATTTGTCATTTTTGACATTTTTCATGGTGACACTTTTCATTTTTGACATTTAGCATCGTGACATTTGTCATTTGACATCTTAGACATTTGCCATCTTGAAATTTGTCATTTTTGACACTTTTCATTTTTGACATTTAGCATTGTGACATTTGTCATTTGATATCTTTGACATTTGCCATCTTGAAATTTGTCATTTTTGACATTTTTCATGGTGACACTTTTCATTTTTGACATTTAGCATTGTGACATTTGTCATATTCGACATCTTTGACATTTGCCATGTTGAAATTTGTCATTTTTGACATTTTTCATGGTGACACTTTTCATTTTTGACATTTAGCATTGTGACATTTGTCATTTGACATCTTTGACATTTGCCATCTTGAAATTTGTCATTATTGACATTTTTCATGGGGACACTTTTCATTTTTGACATTTAGCATTGTGACATTTGTCATTTGACATCTTTGACATTTGCCATCTTGAAATTTGTCATTTTTGACATTTTTCATGGTGACACTTTTCATTTTTGACATTTAGCATTGTGACATTTGTCATTTGACATCTTTGACATTTGCCATCTTGAAATTTGTCATTTTTGACATTTTTCACGGTGACACTTTTCATTTTTGACATTTAGCATTGTAACATTTGTCATTTGACATCTTAGACATTTGCCATCTTGAAATTTGTCATTTTTGACACTTTTCATTTTTGACATTTAGCATTGTGACATTTGTCATTTGACATCTTTGACATTTGCCATCTTGAAATTTGTCATTTTTGACATTTTTCATGGTGACACTTTTCATTTTTGACATTTAGCATTGTGACATTTGTCATTTGACATCTTGGACATTTGCCATCTTGAAATTTGTCATTTTTGACACTTTTCATTTTTGACATTTAGCATTGTGACATTTGTCATTTGACATCTTTGACATTTGCCATCTTGAAATTTGTCATTTTTGACATTTTTCATGGTGACACTTTTCATTTTTGACATTTAGCATTGTGACATTTGTCATTTGACATCTTTGACATTTGCCATCTTGAAATTTGTCATTTTTGACATTTTTCATGGTGACACTTTTCATTTTTGACATTTAGCATTGTGACATTTGTCATTTGACATCTTTGACATTTGCCATCTTGAAATTTGTCATTTTTGACATTTTTCATGGTGACACTTTTCATTTTTGACATTTAGCATTGTGACATTTGTCATTTGACATCTTTGACATTTGCCATCTTGAAATTTGTCATTTTTGACATTTTTCATGGTGACACTTTTCATTTTTGACTTTTAGCATTGTGACATTTGTCATTTGAAATCTTGGACATTTGCAATCTTGAAATTTGTCATTTTTGACATTTTTCATGGTGACACTTATCATTTTTGACATTTGTCAGTTTTGACATTTGCCATCTTGAAATTTGTCATTTTTGACATTTTTCATGGTGACACTTTTCATTTTTGACATTTAGCATTGTGACATTTGTCATTTGACTTCTTTGACATTTGCCATCTTGAAATTTGTCATTTTTGACATTTTTCATGGTGACACTTTTTATTTTTGACATTTAGCATTGTGACATTTGTCATTTGACATCTTTGACATTTGCCATCTTGAAATTTGTCATTTTTGACATTTTTCGTGGTGACACTTTTCATTTTTGACATTTAGCATTGTGACATTTGTCATTTGACATCTTAGACATTTGCCATCTTGAAATTTGTCATTTTGACACTTTTCATTTTTGACATTTAGCATTGTGACATTTGTCATTTGACCTCTTTGACATTTGCCATCTTGAAATTTGTCATTTTTGACATTTTTCATGGTGACACTTTTCATTTTTGACATTTAGC
Source organism: Altica lythri (assembly GCA_964028335.1). Lineage (NCBI taxonomy): Eukaryota > Metazoa > Arthropoda > Insecta > Coleoptera > Chrysomelidae > Altica > Altica lythri. The sequence goes on along the minus strand of OZ034800.1, from coordinate 5,231,010 downwards.
ATTGTGACATTTGTCATTTGACATCTTTGACATTTGCCATCTTGAAATTTGTCATTTTTGACATTTAGCATTGTGACATTTGTCATTTGACATCTTTGATATTTGCCATCTTGAAATTTGTCATTTTTGACATTTTTCATGGTGACACTTTTCATTTTTGACATTTAGCATTGTGACATTTGTCATTTCACATCTTTGACATTTGCCATCTTGAAATTTGTCATTTTTGACATTTTTCATGGTGACACTTTTCATTTTTGACATTTAGCATTGTGACATTTGTCATTTCACATCTTTGACATTTGCCATCTTGAAATTTGTCATTTTTGACACTTTTCATGGTGCCACTTTTCATTTTTGACATTTAGCATTGTGACATTTGTCATTTGACATCTTTGACATTTGCCATCTTGAAATTTGACATTTTTGACATTTAGCATTGTGACATTTGTCATTTGACATCTTTGATATTTGCCATCTTGAAATTTGTCATTTTTGACATTTTTCATGGTGATACTTTTCATTTTTGACATTTAGCATTGTGACATTTGTCATTTGACATCTTTGATATTTGCCATCTTGAAATTTGTCATTTTTGACATTTAGCATTGTGACATTTGTCATTTGTCATCTTTGACATTTGCCATCTTGAAATTTGTCATTTTTGACATTTTTCATGGTGACACTTTTCATTTTTGACATTTAGCATTGTGACATTTGTCATTTGACATCTTTGACATTTGCCATCTTGAAATTTGTCATTTTTGACATTTTTCATGGTGAAACTTTTCATTTTTGACATTTAGCATTGTGACATTTGTCATTTGACATCTTAGACATTTGCCATCTTGAAATTTGTCATTTTTGACACTTTTCATTTTTGACACTTTTCATTTTTGACATTTAGCATTGTGACATTTGTCATTTGATATCTTTGACATTTGCCATCTTGAAATTTGTCATTTTTGACATTTTTCATGGTGACACTTTTCATTTTTGACATTTAGCATTGTGACATTTGTCATATTCGACATCTTTGACATTTGCCATCTTGAAATTTGTCATTTTTGACACTTTTCATTTTTGACATTTAGCATTGTGACATTTGTCATTTGACATCTTGGACATTTGCCATCTTGAAATTTGTCATTTTTGACACTTTTCATTTTTGACATTTAGCATTGTGACATTTGTCATTTGACATCTTTGACATTTGCCATCTTGAAATTTGTCATTTTTGACATTTTTCATGGTGACACTTTTCATTTTTGACATTTAGCATTGTGACATTTGTCCTTTGACATCTTTGACATTTGCCATCTTGAAATTTGTCATTTTTGACATTTTTCGTGGTGACACTTTTCATTTTTGACATTTAGCATTGTGACATTTGTCATTTGACATCTTTGACATTTGCCATCTTGAAATTTGTCATTTTTGACATTTTTCATGGTGACACTTTTCATTTTTGACATTTAGCATTGTGACATTTGTCATTTGACATCTTTGACATTTGCCATCTTGAAATTTGTCATTTTTGACATTTTTCATGGTGACCCTTTCCATTTTTGACTTTTAGCATTGTGACATTTGTCATTTGAAATCTTGGACATTTGCAATCTTGAAATTTGTCATTTTTGACATTTTTCATGGTGACACTTATCATTTTTGACATTTGTCAGTTTTGACATTTGCCATCTTGAAATTTGTCATTTTTGACATTTTTTATGGTGACACTTTTCATTTTTGACATTTAGCATTGTGACATTTGTCATTTGACTTCTTTGACATTTGCCATCTTGAAATTTGTCATTTTTGACATTTTTCATGGTGACACTTTTTATTTTTGACATTTAGCATTGTGACATTTGTCATTTGACATCTTTGACATTTGCCATCTTGAAATTTGTCATTTTTGACATTTTTCATGGTGACACTTTTCATTTTTGACATTTAGCATTGTGACATTTGTCATTTGACATCTTAGACATTTGCCATCTTGAAATTTGTCATTTTTGACACTTTTCATTTTTGACATTTAGCATTGTGACATTTGTCATTTGACATCTTTGACATTTGCCATCTTGAAATTTGTCATTTTTGACATTTTTCATGGTGACACTTTTCATTTTTGACATTTAGCATTGTGACATTTGTCATTTGACATCTTTGACATTTGCCATCTTGAAATTTGTCATTTTTGACATTTAGCATTGTGACATTTGTCATTTGACATCTTTGATATTTGCCATCTTGAAATTTGTCATTTTTGACATTTTTCATGGTGACACTTTTCATTTTTGACATTTAGCATTGTGACATTTGTCATTTCACATCTTTGACATTTGCCATCTTGAAATTTGTCATTTTTGACATTTTTCATGGTGACACTTTTCATTTTTGACATTTAGCATTGTGACATTTGTCATTTCACATCTTTGACATTTGCCATCTTGAAATTTGTCATTTTTGACACTTTTCATGGTGACACTTTTCATTTTTGACATTTAGCATTGTGACATTTGTCATTTGACATCTTTGACATTTGCCATCTTGAAATTTGACATTTTTGACATTTAGCATTGTGACATTTGTCATTTGACATCTTTGATATTTGCCATCTTGAAATTTGTCATTTTTGACATTTTTCATGGTGATACTTTTCATTTTTGACATTTAGCATTGTGACATTTGTCATTTTACATCTTTGATATTTGCCATCTTGAAATTTGTCATTTTTGACATTTAGCATTGTGACATTTGTCATTTGTCATCTTTGACATTTGCCATCTTGAAATTTGTCATTTTTGACATTTTTCATGGTGACACTTTTCATTTTTGACATTTAGCATTGTGACATTTGTCATTTGACATCTTTGACATTTGCCATCTTGAAATTTGTCATTTTTGACATTTTTTATGGTGAAACTTTTCATTTTTGACATTTAGCATTGTGACATTTGTCATTTGACATTTTAGACATTTGCCATCTTGAAATTTGTCATTTTTGACATTTAGCATTGTGACATTTGTCATTTGATATCTTTGACATTTGCCATCTTGAAATTTGTCATTTTTGACATTTTTCATGGTGACACTTTTCATTTTTGACATTAAGCATTGTGACATTTGTCATATTCGACATCTTTGACATTTGCCATCTTGAAATTTGTCATTTTTGACATTTTTCATGGTGACACTTTTCATTTTTGACATTTAGCATTTTGACATTTGTCATTTGACATCTTTGACATTTGCCATCTTGAAATTTGTCATTATTGACATTTTTCATGGTGACACTTTTCATTTTTGACATTTAGCATTGTGACATTTGTCATTTGACATCTTAGACATTTGCCATCTTGAAATTTGTCATTTTTGACACTTTTCATTTTTGACATTTAGCATTGTGACATTTGTCATTTGACACCTTTGACATTTGCCATCTTGAAATTTGTCATTTTTGACATTTTTCATGGTGACACTTTTCATTTTTGACATTTAGCATTGTGACATTTGTCATTTGACATCTTGGACATTTGCCATCTTGAAATTTGTCATTTTTGACACTTTTCATTTTTGACATTTAGCATTGTGACATTTGTCATTTGACATCTTTGACATTTGCCATCTTGAAATTTGTCATTTTTGACATTTTTCATGGTGACACTTTTCATTTTTGACATTTAGCATTGTGACATTTGTCATTTGACATCTTTGACATTTGCCATCTTGAAATTTGTCATTTTTGACATTTTTCATGGTGACACTTTTCATTTTTGACAGTTAGCATTGTGACATTTGTCATTTGACATCTTAGACATTTGCCATCTTGAAATTTGTCATTTTTGACACTTTTCATTTTTGACACTTTTCATTTTTGACATTTAGCATTGTGACATTTGTCATTTGACATCTTTGACATTTGCCTTCTTGAAATTTGTCATTTTTGACATTTTTCATGGTGACACTTTTCATTTTTGACATTTAGCATTGTGACATTTGTCATTTGACATCTTTGACATTTGCCATCTTGAAATTTGTCATTTTTGACATTTTTCATGGTGACACTTTTCATTTTTGACATTTATCATTGTGACATTTGTCATTTGACATCTTAGACATTTGCCATCTTGAAATTTGTCATTTTTGACACTTTTCATTTTTGACATTTAGCATTGTGACATTTGTCATTTGACATCTTTGACATTTGCCATCTTGAAATTTGTCATTTTTGACATTTTTTATGGTGACACTTTTCATGTTTGACATTTAGCATTGTGACATTTGTCATTTGACATATTAGACATTTGCCATCTTGAAATTTGTCATTTTTGACACTTTTCATTTTTGACATTTAGCATTGTGACATTTGTCATTTGACATCTTTGACATTTGCCATCTTGAAATTTGTCATTTTTGACATTTTTTATAGTGACACTTTTCATTTTTGACATTTAGCATTGTGACATTTGTCATTTGACATCTTGGACATTTGCCATCTTGAAATTTGTCATTTTTGACATTTTTCATGGTGACACTTATCATTTTTGACATTTAGCATTGTGACATTTGTCAGTTTTGACATTTGCCATCTTGAAATTTGTCATTTTTGACATTTTTCATGGTGACACTTTTTATTTTTGACATTTAGCATTGTGACATTTGTCATTTGACATCTTTGATATTTGCCATCTTGAAATTTGTCATTTTTGACATTTTTCATGGTGACACTTTTTATTTTTGACATTTAGCATTGTGACATTTGTCATTTGACATCTTTGACATTTGCCATCTTGAAATTTGTCATTTTTGACATTTAGCATTGTGACATTTGTCATTTGACATCTTTGACATTTGTCATCTTGAGATTTGTTATTTTTGACATTTTTCATGGTGACACTTTTCATTTTTGACATTTAGCATTGTGACATTTGTCAGTTTTGACATTTGCCATCTTGAAATTTGTCATTTTTGACATTTTTCATGATGACACTTTTCATTTTTGACATTTAGCGTTGTGACATTTGTCATTTGACATCTTTGACATTTGCCATCTTGAAATTTGTCATTTTTGACACTTTTCATTTTTGACATTTAGCATTGTGACATTTGTCATTTGACATCTTTGACATTTGCCATCTTAAAATTTGTCATTTTTGACATTTTTCATGGTGACGTTTTTTATTTTTGACTTTTAGCATTGTGACATTTGTCATTTGACATCTTGGACATTTGCAATCTTGAAATTTGTCATTTTTGACATTTTTCATGGTGACACTTATCATTTTTGACATTTAGCATTGTGACATTTGTCAGTTTTGACATTTGCCATCTTGAAATTTGTCATTTTTGACATTTTTCATGGTGACACTTTTTATTTTTGACATTTAGCATTGTGACATTTGTCATTTGACATCTTTGATATTTGCCATTTTGAAATTTGTCATTTTTGACATTTTTCATGGTGACACTTTTTATTTTTGACATTTAGCATTGTGACATTTGTCATTTGACATCTTTGACATTTGCCATCTTGAAATTTGTCATTTTTGACATTTAGCATTGTGACATTTGTCATTTGACATCTTTGACATTTGTCATCTTGAAATTTGTTATTTTTGACATTTTTCATGGTGACACTTTTCATTTTTGACATTTAGCATTGTGACATTTGTCAGTTTTGACATTTGCCATCTTGAAATTTGTCATTTTTGACATTTTTTATGGTGACACTTTTCATTTTTGACATTTAGCATTGTGACATTTGTCATTTGACTTCTTGACATTTGCCATCTTGAAATTTGTCATTTTTCATGGTGACACTTTTTATTTTTGACATTTAGCATTGTGACATTTGTCATTTGACATCTTTGACATTTGCCATCTTGAAATTTGTCATTTTTGACATTTTTTCTGGCGACACTTTTCATTTTTGACATTTAGCATTGTGACATTTGTCATTTGACATCTTAGACATTTGCCATCTTGAAATTTGTCATTTTTGACACTTTTCATTTTTGACATTTAGCATTGTGTCATTTGTCATTTGACATCTTTGACATTTGCCATCTTGAAATTTGTCATTTTTGACATTTTTCATGGTGACACTTTTCATTTTTGACATTTAGCATTGTGACATTTGTCATTTGACATCTTTGACATTTGCCATCTTGAAATTTGTCATTTTTGACATTTAGCATTGTGACATTTGTCATTTGACATCTTTGATATTTGCCATCTTGAAATTTGTCATTTTTGACATTTTTCATGGTGACACTTTTCATTTTTGACATTTAGCATTGTGACATTTGTCATTTGACATCTTGGACATTTGCCATCTTGAAATTTGTCATTTTTGACATTTTTTATGGTGACACTTTTTATTTTTGACATTTAGCATTGTGACATTTGTCATTTGACATCTTTGACATTTGCCATCTTGAAATTTGTCATTATTGACATTTTTCATGGGGACACTTTTCATTTTTGACATTTAGCATTGTGACATTTGTCATTTGACATCTTTGACATTTGCCATCTTGAAATTTGTCATTTTTGACATTTTTCACGGTGACACTTTTCATTTTTGACATTTAGCATTGTGACATTTGTCATTTGACATCTTAGACATTTGCCATCTTGAAATTTGTCATTTTTGACACTTTTCATTTTTGATATTTAGCATTGTGACATTTGTCATTTGACATCTTTGACATTTGCCAACTTGAAATTTGTCATTTTTGACATTTTTCATGGTGACACTTTTCATTTTTGACATTTAGCATTGTGACATTTGTCATTTGACATCTTAGACATTTGCCATCTTGAAATTTGTCATTTTTGACATTTGGCATTGTGACATTTGTCATTTGACATCTTTGACATTGCCATCTTAAAATTTGTCATTTTTGACATTTTTCATGGTGACACTTTTCATTTTTGACATTTAGCATTGTGACATTTGTCATTTGACATCTTTGTCATTTGCCATCTTGAAATTTGTCATTTTTGACATTTTTCATGGTGACACTTTTCATTTTTGACATTTAGCATTGTGACATTTGTCATTTGACATCTTAGACATTTGCGATCTTGAAATTTGTCATTTTTGACACTTTTCCTTTTTGACATTTAGCATTGTGACATTTGTCATTTTTGACATTTTTCATGGTGACACTTTTCATTTGTGACATTTAGCATTGTGACATTTGTCATTTGACATCTTTGACATTTGCCATCTTGAAATTTGTCATTTTTGACATTTTTCATCGTGACACTTTTCATTTTTGACATTTATCATTGTGACATTTGTCATTTGACATCTTAGACATTTGCCATCTTGAAATTTGTCATTTTTGACACTTTTCATTTTTGACATTTAGCATTGTGACATTTGTCATTTGACATCTTTGACATTTGCCATCTTGAAATTTGTCATTTTTGACATTTTTCATGGTGACACTTTTCATATTTGACATTTAGCATTGTGACATTTGTCATTTGACATATTAGACATTTGCCATCTTGAAATTTGTCATTTTTGACACTTTTCATTTTTGACATTTAGCATTGTGACATTTGTCATTTGACATCTTTGACATTTGCCATCTTGAAATTTGTCATTTTTGACATTTTTCATGGTGACACTTTTCATTTTTGACATTTATCATTGTGACATTTGTCATTTGACATCTTAGACATTTGCCATCTTGAAATTTGTCATTTTTGACACTTTTCATTTTTGACATTTAGCATTGTGACATTTGTCATTTGACATCTTTGACATTTGCCATCTTGAAATTTGTCATTTTTGACATTTTTCATGGTGACACTTTTCATATTTGACATTTAGCATTGTGACATTTGTCATTTGACATATTAGACATTTGCCATCTTGAAATTTGTCATTTTTGACACTTTTCATTTTTGACATTTAGCATTGTGACATTTGTCATTTGACATCTTTGACATTTGCCATCTTGAAATTTGTCATTTTTGACATTTTTCATGGTGACACTTTTCATTTTTGACATTTAGCATTGTGACATTTGTCATTTGACATCTTTGACATTTGCCATCTTGAAATTTGTCATTTTTGACATTTTTCATGGTGACACATTTTTTATTTTTGACATTTAGCATTGTGACATTTGTCATTTGACATCTTTGACATTTGCCATCTTGAAATTTGTCATTTTTGACATTTTTCATGGTGACACTTTTCATTTTTGACATTTAGCATTGTGACATTTGTCAGTTTTGACATTTGCCATCTTGAAATTTGTCATTTTTGACATTTTTCATGGTGACACTTTTCATTTTTGACATTTAGCTTTGTGACATTTGTCATTTGACATCTTTGACATTTGCCATCTTGAAATTTGTCATTTTTGACATTTTTCATGGTGCCACTTTTCATTTTTGACATTTAGCATTGTGACATTTGTCATTTGACATCTTTGACATTTGTCATTTGACATCTTTGACATTTGCCATCTTGAAATTTGTCATTTTTGACATTTAGCATTGTGACATTTGTCATTTGACATCTTTGACATTTGCCATCTTGAAATTTGTTATTTTTGACATTTTTCATGGTCACACTTTTCATTTTTGACATTTAGCATTGTGACATTTGTCAGTTTTGACATTTGCCATCTTGAAATTTGTCATTTTTGACATTTTTCATGGTGACACTTTTCATTTTTGACATTTAGCATTGTGACATTTGTCATTTGACATCTTAGACATTTGCCATCTTGAAATTTGTCATTTTTGACACTTTTCATTTGTGACATTTAGCATTGTGACATTTGTCATTTGACATCTTTGACATTTGCCATCTTGAAATTTGTCATTTTTGACATTTTTCATGGTGACACTTTTTATTTTTGACATTTAGCATTGTGACATTTTTCATTTGACATCTTTAACATTTGCCATCTTGAAATTTGTCATTTTTGACATTTTTCATGGTGACACTTTTCATTTTTGACATTTAGCATTGTGACATTTGTCATTTGACATCTTTGACATTTGCCATCTTGAAATTTGTCATTTTTGACATTTTTCATGGTGACACTTTTCATTTTTGACATTTAGCATTGTGACATTTGTCATTTGACATCTTAGACATTTGCCATCTTGAAATTTGTCATTTTTGACACTTTTCATTTTTGACATTTAGCATTGTGACATTTGTCATTTGATATCTTTGACATTTGCCATCTTGAAATTTGTCATTTTTGACATTTTTCATGGTGACACTTTTCATTTTTGACATTTAGCATTGTGACATTTGTCATATTCGACATCTTTGACATTTGCCATGTTGAAATTTGTCATTTTTGACATTTTTCATGGTGACACTTTTCATTTTTGACATTTAGCATTGTGACATTTGTCATTTGACATCTTTGACATTTGCCATCTTGAAATTTGTCATTTTTGACATTTTTCATGGTGACACTTTTCATTTTTGACATTTAGCATTGTGACATTTGTCATTTGACATCTTTGACATTTGCCATCTTGAAATTTGTCATTTTTGACATTTTTCACGGTGACACTTTTCATTTTTGACATTTAGCATTGTGACATTTGTCATTTGACATCTTAGACATTTGCCATCTTGAAATTTGTCATTTTTGACACTTTTCATTTTTGACATTTAGCATTGTGACATTTGTCATTTGACATCTTTGACATTTGCCATCTTGAAATTTGTCATTTTTGACATTTTTCATGGTGACACTTTTCATTTTTGACATTTAGCATTGTGACATTTGTCATTTGACATCTTGGACATTTGCCATCTTGAAATTTGTCATTTTTGACACTTTTCATTTTTGACATTTAGCATTGTGACATTTGTCATTTGACATCTTTGACATTTGCCATCTTGAAATTTGTCATTTTTGACATTTTTCATGGTGACACTTTTCATTTTTGACATTTAGCATTGTGACATTTGTCATTTGACATCTTTGACATTTGCCATCTTGAAATTTGTCATTTTTGACATTTTTCATGGTGACACTTTTTATTTTTGACATTTAGCATTGTGACATTTGTCATTTGACATCTTAGACATTTGCCATCTTGAAATTTGTCATTTTTGACACTTTTCATTTTTGACACTTTTCATTTTTGACATTTAGCATTGTGACATTTGTCATTTGACATCTTTGACATTTGCCTTCTTGAAATTTGTCATTTTTGACATTTTTCATGGTGACACTTTTCATTTTTGACATTTAGCATTGTGACATTTGTCATTTGACATCTTTGACATTTGCCATCTTGAAATTTGTCATTTTTGACATTTTTCATGGTGACACTTTTCATTTTTGACATTTATCATTGTGACATTTGTCATTTGACATCTTAGACATTTGCCATCTTGAAATTTGTCATTTTTGACACTTTTCATTTTTGACATTTAGCATTGTGACATTTGTCATTTGACATCTTTGACATTTGCCATCTTGAAATTTGTCATTTTTGACATTTTTCATGGTGACACTTTTCATATTTGACATTTAGCATTGTGACATTTGTCATTTGACATATTAGACATTTGACATCTTTGACATTTGCCATCTTGAAATTTGTCATTTTTGACATTTTTCATAGTGACACTTTTCATTTTTGACATTTAGCATTGTGACATTTGTCATTTGACATCTTGGACATTTGCCATCTTGAAATTTGTCATTTTTGACATTTTTCATAGTGACACTTATCATTTTTGACATTTAGCATTGTGACATTTGTCAGTTTTGACATTTGCCATCTTGAAATTTGTCATTTTTGACATTTTTCATGGCGACACTTTTTATTTTTGACATTTAGCATTGTGACATTTGTCATTTGACATCTTTGATATTTGCCATCTTGAAATTTGTCATTTTTGACATTTTTCATGGTGACACTTTTTATTTTTGACATTTAGCATTGTGACATTTGTCATTTGACATCTTTGACATTTGCCATCTTGAAATTTGTCATTTTTGACATTTAGCATTGTGACATTTGTCATTTGACATCTTTGACATTTGTCATCTTGAAATTTGTTATTTTTGACATTTTTCATGGTGACACTTTTCATTTTTGACATTTAGCATTGTGACATTTGTCAGTTTTGACATTTGCCATCTTGAAATTTGTCATTTTTGACATTTTTCATGATGACACTTTTCATTTTTGACATTTAGCGTTGTGACATTTGTCATTTGACATCTTTGACATTTGCCATCTTGAAATTTGTCATTTTTGACACTTTTTATTTTTGACATTTAGCATTGTGACATTTGTCATTTGACATCTTTGATATTTGCCATCTTAAAATTTGTCATTTTTGACATTTTTCATGGTGACACTTTTTATTTTTGACTTTTAGCATTGTGACATTTGCCATTTGACATCTTGGACATTTGCAATCTTGAAATTTGTCATTTTTGACATTTTTCATGGTGACACTTATCATTTTTGACATTTAGCATTGTGACATTTGTCAGTTTTGACATTTGCCATCTTGAAATTTGTCATTTTTGACATTTTTCATGGTGACACTTTTTATTTTTGACATTTAGCATTGTGACATTTGTCATTTGACATCTTTGATATTTGCCATTTTGAAATTTGTCATTTTTGACATTTTTCATGGTGACACTTTTTATTTTTGACATTTAGCATTGTGACATTTGTCATTTGACATCTTTGACATTTGCCATCTTGAAATTTGTCATTTTTGACATTTAGCATTGTGACATTTGTCATTTGACATCTTTGACATTTGTCATCTTGAAATTTGTTATTTTTGACATTTTTCATGGTGACACTTTTCATTTTTGACATTTAGCATTGTGACATTTGTCAGTTTTGACATTTGCCATCTTGAAATTTGTCATTTTTGACATTTTTTTTGGTGACACTTTTCATTTTTGACATTTAGCATTGTGACATTTGTCATTTGACTTCTTGACATTTGCCATCTTGAAATTTGTCATTTTTCATGGTGACACTTTTTATTTTTGACATTTAGCATTGTGACATTTGTCATTTGACATCTTTGACATTTGCCATCTTGAAATTTGTCATTTTTGACATTTTTCATGGTGACACTTTTCATTTTTGACATTTAGCATTGTGACATTTGTCATTTGACATCTTTGACATTTGCCATCTTGAAATTTGTCATTTTTGACATTTAGCATTGTGACATTTGTCATTTGACATCTTTGATATTTGCCATCTTGAAATTTGTCATTTTTGACATTTTTCATGGTGACACTTTTCATTTTTGACATTTAGCATTGTGACATTTGTCATTTGACATCTTTGACATTTGCCATCTTGAAATTTGTCATTTTTGACATTTTTCATGGTGACACTTTTCATTTTTGACATTTAGCATTGTGACATTTGTCATTTGACATCTTTGACATTTGCCATCTTGAAATTTGTCATTATTGACATTTTTCATGGGGACACTTTTCATTTTTGACATTTAGCATTGTGACATTTGTCATTTGACATCTTTGACATTTGCCATCTTGAAATTTGTAATTTTTGACATTTTTCACGGTGACACTTTTCATTTTTGACATTTAGCATTGTGACATTTGTCATTTGACATCTTAGACATTTGCCATCTTGAAATTTGTCATTTTTGACACTTTTCATTTTTAATATTTAGCATTGTGACATTTGTCATTTGACATCTTTGACATTTGCCATCTTGAAATTTGTCATTTTTGACATTTTTCATGGTGACACTTTTCATTTTTGACATTTAGCATTGTGACATTTGTCATTTGACATCTTAGACATTTGCCATCTTGAAATTTGTCATTTTTGACATTTAGCATTGTGACATTTGTCATTTGACATCTTTGACATTTGCCATCTTAAAATTTGTCATTTTTGACATTTTTCATGGTGACACTTTTCATTTTTGACATTTAGCATTGTGACATTTGTCATTTGACATCTTTGACATTTGCCATCTTGAAATTTGTCATTTTTGACATTTTTCATGGTGACACTTTTCATTTTTGACATTTAGCATTGTGACATTTGTCATTTGACATCTTAGACATTTGCCATCTTGAAATTTGTCATTTTTGACACTTTTCATTTTTGACATTTAGCATTGTGACATTTGTCATTTGACATCTTTGACATTTGCCTTCTTGAAATTTGTCATTTTTGACATTTTTCATGGTGACACTTTTCATTTGTGACATTTAGCATTGTGACATTTGTCATTTGACATCTTTGACATTTGCCATCTTGAAATTTGTCATTTTTGACATTTTTCATGGTGACACTTTTCATTTTTGACATTTATCATTGTGACATTTGTCATTTGACATCTTAGACATTTGCCATCTTGAAATTTGTCATTTTTGACACTTTTCATTTTTGACATTTAGCATTGTGACATTTGTCATTTGACATCTTTGACATTTGCCATCTTGAAATTTGTCATTTTTGACATTTTTCATGGTGACACTTTTCATATTTGACATTTAGCATTGTGACATTTGTCATTTGACATATTAGACATTTGCCATCTTGAAATTTGTCATTTTTGACACTTTTCATTTTTGACATTTAGCATTGTGACATTTGTCATTTGACATCTTTGACATTTGCCATCTTGAAATTTGTCATTTTTGACATTTTTCATGGTGACACTTATCATTTTTGACATTTAGCATTGTGACATTTGTCAGTTTTGACATTTGCCATCTTGAAATTTGTCATTTTTGACATTTTTCATGGTGACACTTTTTATTTTTGACATTTAGCATTGTGACATTTGTCATTTGACATCTTTGATATTTGCCATCTTGAAATTTGTCATTTTTGACATTTTTCATGGTGACACTTTTTATTTTTGACATTTAGCATTGTGACATTTGTCATTTGACATCTTTGACATTTGCCATCTTGAAATTTGTCATTTTTGACATTTAGCATTGTGACATTTGTCATTTGACATCTTTGACATTTGTCATCTTGAAATTTGTTATTTTTGACATTTTTCATGGTGACACTTTTCATTTTTGACATTTAGCATTGTGACATTTGTCAGTTTTGACATTTGCCATCTTGAAATTTGTCATTTTTGACATTTTTCATGATGACACTTTTCATTTTTGACATTTAGCGTTGTGACATTTGTCATTTGACATCTTTGACATTTGCCATCTTGAAATTTGTCATTTTTGACACTTTTCATTTTTGACATTTAGCATTGTGACATTTGTCATTTGACAGCTTTGATATTTGCCATCTTAAAATTTGTCATTTTTGACATTTTTCATGGTGACACGTTTTATTTTTGACTTTTAGCATTGTGACATTTGTCATTTGACATCTTGGACATTTGCAATCTTGAAATTTGTCATTTTTGACATTTTTCATGGTGACACTTATCATTTTTGACATTTAGCATTGTGACATTTGTCAGTTTTGACATTTGCCATCTTGAAATTTGTCATTTTTGACATTTTTTATGGTGACACTTTTTATTTTTGACATTTAGCATTGTGACATTTGTCATTTGACATCTTTGATATTTGCCATTTTGAAATTTGTCATTTTTGACATTTTTCATGGTGACACTTTTTATTTTTGACATTTAGCATTGTGACATTTGTCATTTAACATCTTTGACATTTGCCATCTTGAAATTTGTCATTTTTGACATTTAGCATTGTGACATTTGTCATTTGACATCTTTGACATTTGTCATCTTGAAATTTGTTATTTTTGACATTTTTCATGGTGACACTTTTCATTTTTGACATTTAGCATTGTGACATTTGTCAGTTTTGACATTTGCCATCTTGAAATTTGTCATTTTTGACATTTTTTATGGTGACACTTTTCATTTTTGACATTTAGCATTGTGACATTTGTCATTTGACTTCTTGACATTTGCCATCTTGAAATTTGTCATTTTTCATGATGACACTTTTTATTTTTGACATTTAGCATTGTGACATTTGTCATTTGACATCTTTGACATTTGCCATCTTGAAATTTGTCATTTTTGACATTTTTCATGGTGACACTTTTCATTTTTGACATTTAGCATTGTGACATTTGTCATTTGACATCTTTGACATTTGCCATCTTGAAATTTGTCATTTTTGACATTTAGCATTGTGACATTTGTCATTTGACATCTTTGATATTTGCCATCTTGAAATTTGTCATTTTTGACATTTTTGATGGTGACACTTTTCATTTTTGACATTTAGCATTGTGACATTTGTCATTTGACATCTTTGACATTTGCCATCTTGAAATTTGTCATTTTTGACATTTTTCATGGTGACACTTTTCATTTTTGACATTTAGCATTGTGACATTTGTCATTTGACACTTTGACATTTGCCATCTTGAAATTTGTCATTTTTGACACTTTTCATTTTTGATATTTAGCATTGTGACATTTGTCATTTGACATCTTTGACATTTGCCATCTTGAAATTTGTCATTTTTGACATTTTTCATGTTGACACTTTTCATTTTTGACATTTAGCATTGTGACATTTGTCATTTGACATCTTAGACATTTGCCATCTTGAAATTTGTCATTTTTGACATTTAGCATTGTGACATTTGTCATTTGACATCTTTGACATTTGCCATCTTAAAATTTGTCATTTTTGACATTTTTCATGGTGACACTTTTCATTTTTGACATTTAGCATTGTGACATTTGTCATTTGACATCTTTGACATTTGCCATCTTGAAATTTGTCATTTTTGACATTTTTCATGGTGACACTTTTCATTTTTGACATTTAGCATTGTGACATTTGTCATTTGACATCTTAGACATTTGCCATCTTGAAATTTGTCATTTTTGACACTTTTCATTTTTGACATTTAGCATTGTGACATTTGTCATTTGACATCTTTGACATTTGTCTTCTTGAAATTTGTCATTTTTGACATTTTTCATGGTGACACTTTTCATTTGTGACATTTAGCATTGTGACATTTGTCATTTGACATCTTTGACATTTGCCATCTTGAAATTTGTCATTTTTGACATTTTTCATGGTGACACTTTTCATTTTTGACATTTATCATTGTGACATTTGTCATTTGACATCTTAGACATTTGCCATCTTGAAATTTGTCATTTTTGACACTTTTCATTTTTGACATTTAGCATTGTGACATTTGTCATTTGACATCTTTGACATTTGCCATCTTGAAATTTGTCATTTTTGACATTTTTCATGGTGACACTTTTCATATTTGACATTTAGCATTGTGACATTTGTCATTTGACATATTAGACATTTGCCATCTTGAAATTTGTCATTTTTGACACTTTTCATTTTTGACATTTAGCATTGTGACATTTGTCATTTGACATCTTTGACATTTGCCATCTTGAAATTTGTCATTTTTGACATTTTTCATGGTGACACTTTTCATTTTTGACATTTAGCATTGTGACATTTGTCATTTGACATCTTTGACATTTGCCATCTTGAAATTTGTCATTTTTGACATTTTTCATGGTGACACATTTTTTATTTTTGACATTTAGCATTGTGACATTTGTCATTTGACATCTTTGACATTTGCCATCTTGAAATTTGTCATTTTTGACATTTTTCATGGTGACACTTTTCATTTTTGACATTTAGCATTGTGACATTTGTCAGTTTTGACATTTGCCATCTTGAGATTTGTCATTTTTGACATTTTTCATGGTGACACTTTTCATTTTTGACATTTAGCATTGTGACATTTGTCATTTGACATCTTTGACATTTGCCATCTTGAAATTTGTCATTTTTGACATTTTTCATTTTTGACATTTAGCATTGTGACATTTGTCATTTGACATCTTTGACATTTGTCATTTGACATCTTTGACATTTGCCATCTTGAAATTTGTCATTTTTGACATTTAGCATTGTGACATTTGTCATTTGACATCTTTGACATTTGCCATCTTGAAATTTGTTATTTTTGACATTTTTCATGGTCACACTTTTCATTTTTGACATTTAGCATTGTGACATTTGTCAGTTTTGACATTTGCCATCTTGAAATTTGTCATTTTTGACATTTTCCATGGTGACACTTTTCATTTTTGACATTTAGCATTGTGACATTTGTCATTTGACATCTTAGACATTTGCCATCTTGAAATTTGTCATTTTTGACACTTTTCATTTGTGACATTTAGCATTGTGACATTTGTCATTTGACATCTTTGACATTTGCCATCTTGAAATTTGTCATTTTTGACATTTTTTATGGTGACACTTTTCATTTTTGACATTTAGCATTGTGACATTTGTCATTTGACATCTTGGACATTTGCCATCTCGAAATTTGTCATTTTTGACATTTTTCATGGTGACACTTATCATTTTTGACATTTAGCATTGTGACATTTGTCAGTTTTGACATTTGCCATCTTGAAATTTGTCATTTTTGACATTTTTCATGGTGACACTTTTCATTTTTGACATTTAGCATTGTGACATTTGTCATTTGACATCTTTGACATTTGCCATCTTGAAATTTGTCATTTTTGACATTGTTCATGGTGACACTTTTCATTTTTGACATTTAGCATTGTGACATTTGTCAATTGACATCTTTGACATTTGCCATCTTGAAATTTGTCATTTTTGACATTTAGCATTGTGACATTTGTCATTTGACATCTTTGACATTTGCCATCTTGAAATTTGTTATTTTTGACATTTTTCATGGTGACACTTTTCATTTTTGACATTTAGCATTGTGACATTTGTCAGTTTTGACATTTGCCATCTTGAAATTTGTCATTTTTGACATTTTTCATGGTGACACTTTTCATTTTTGACATTTAGCATTGTGACATTTGTCATTTGACATCTTTGACATTTGCCATCTTGAAATTTGTCATTTTTGACACTTTTCATTTTTGACATTTAGCATTGTGACATTTGACATCTTTGACATTTGCCATCTTGAAATTTGTCATTTTTGACATTTTTCATGGTGACACTTTTCATTTTTGACATTTAGCATTGTGACATTTGTCATTTGACATCTTGGACATTTGCCATCTTGAAATTTGTCATTTTTGACATTTTTTATGGTGACACTTATCATTTTTGACATTTAGCATTGTGACATTTGTCAGTTTTGACATTTGCCATCTTGAAATTTGTCATTTTTGACATTTTTCATGGTGACACTTTTTATTTTTGACATTTAGCATTGTGACATTTTTCATTTGACATCTTTAACATTTGCCATCTTGAAATTTGTCATTTTTGACATTTTTCATGGTGACACTTTTCATTTTTGACATTTAGCATTGTGACATTTGTCATTTGACATCTTTGACATTTGCCATCTTGAAATTTGTCATTTTTGACATTTTTCATGGTGACATTTTTCATTTTTGACATTTAGCATTGTGACATTTGTCATTTGACATCTTAGACATTTGCCATCTTGAAATTTGTCATTTTTGACACTTTTCATTTTTGACATTTAGCATTGTGACATTTGTCATTTGATATCTTTGACATTTGCCATCTTGAAATTTGTCATTTTTGTCATTTTTCATGGTGACACTTTTCATTTTTGACATTTAGCATTGTGACATTTGTCATATTCGACATCTTTGACATTTGCCATGTTGAAATTTGTCATTTTTGACATTTTTCATGGTGACACTTTTCATTTTTGACATTTAGCATTGTGACATTTGTCATTTGACATCTTTGACATTTGCCATCTTGAAATTTGTCATTATTGACATTTTTCATGGGGACACTTTTCATTTTTGACATTTAGCATTGTGACATTTGTCATTTGACATCTTTGACATTTGCCATCTTGAAATTTGTCATTTTTGACATTTTTCATGGTGACACTTTTCATTTTTGACATTTAGCATTGTGACATTTGTCATTTGACATCTTTGACATTTGCCATCTTGAAATTTGTCATTTTTGACATTTTTCACGGTGACACTTTTCATTTTTGACATTTAGCATTGTGACATTTGTCATTTGACATCTTAGACATTTGCCATCTTGAAATTTGTCATTTTTGACACTTTTCATTTTTGACATTTAGCATTGTGACATTTGTCATTTGACATCTTTGACATTTGCCATCTTGAAATTTGTCATTTTTGACATTTTTCATGGTGACACTTTTCATTTTTGACATTTAGCATTGTGACATTTGTCATTTGACATCTTGGACATTTGCCATCTTGAAATTTGTCATTTTTGACACTTTTCATTTTTGACATTTAGCATTGTGACATTTGTCATTTGACATCTTTGACATTTGCCATCTTGAAATTTGTCATTTTTGACATTTTTCATGGTGACACTTTTCATTTTTGACATTTAGCATTGTGACATTTGTCATTTGACATCTTTGACATTTGCCATTTTGAAATTTGTCATTTTTGACATTTTTCATGGTGACACTTTTTATTTTTGACATTTAGCATTGTGACATTTGTCATTTGACATCTTAGACATTTGCCATCTTGAAATTTGTCATTTTTGACACTTTTCATTTTTGACACTTTTCATTTTTCACATTTAGCATTGTGACATTTGTCATTTGACATCTTTGACATTTGCCTTCTTGAAATTTGTCATTTTTGACATTTTTCATGGTGACACTTTTCATTTTTGACATTTAGCATTGTGACATTTGTCATTTGACATCTTTGACATTTGCCATCTTGAAATTTGTCATTTTTGACATTTTTCATGGTGACACTTTTCATTTTTGACATTTATCATTGTGACATTTGTCATTTGACATCTTAGACATTTGCCATCTTGAAATTTGTCATTTTTGACACTTTTCATTTTTGACATTTAGCATTGTGACATTTGTCATTTGACATCTTTGACATTTGCCATCTTGAAATTTGTCATTTTTGACATTTTTCATGGTGACACTTTTCATATTTGACATTTAGCATTGTGACATTTGTCATTTGACATATTAGACATTTGCCATCTTGAAATTTGTCATTTTTGACACTTTTCATTTTTGACATTTAGCATTGTGACATTTGTCATTTGACATCTTTGACATTTGCCATCTTGAAATTTGTCATTTTTGACATTTTTCATGGTGACACTTTTCATTTTTGACATTTAGCATTGTGACATTTGTCATTTGACATCTTTGACATTTGCCATCTTGAAATTTGTTATTTTTGACATTTAGCATTGGGACATTTGTCATTTGACATCTTGGACATTTGCCATCTTGAAATTTGTCATTTTTGACATTTTTCATGGTGACACTTATCATTTTTGACATTTAGCATTGTGACATTTGTCAGTTTTGACATTTGCCATCTTGAAATTTGTCATTTTTGACATTTTTCATGGTGACACTTTTCATTTTTGACATTTATCATTGTGACATTTGTCATTTGACATCTTAGACATTTGCCATCTTGAAATTTGTCATTTTTGACACTTTTCATTTTTGACATTTAGCATTGTGACATTTGTCATTTGACATCTTTGACATTTGCCATCTTGAAATTTGTCATTTTTGACATTTTTCATGGTGACACTTTTCATTTTTGACATTTAGCATTGTGACATTTGTCCTTTGACATCTTTGACATTTGCCATCTTGAAATTTGTCATTATTGACATTTTTCATGGGGACACTTTTCATTTTTGACATTTAGCATTGTGACATTTGTCATTTGACATCTTTGACATTTGCCATCTTGAAATTTGTCATTTTTGACATTTTTCATGGTGACACTTTTCATTTTTGACATTTAGCATTGTGACATTTGTCATTTGACATCTTTGACATTTGCCATCTTGAAATTTGTCATTTTTGACATTTTTCACGGTGACACTTTTCATTTTTGACATTTAGCATTGTGACATTTGTCATTTGACATCTTAGACATTTGCCATCTTCAAATTTGTCATTTTTGACACTTTTTATTTTTGACATTTAGCATTGTGACATTTGTCATTTGACATCTTTGACATTTGCCATCTTGAAATTTGTCATTTTTGACATTTTTCATGGTGACACTTTTCATTTTTGACATTTAGCATTGTGACATTTGTCATTTGACATCTTGGACATTTGCCATCTTGAAATTTGTCATTTTTGACATTTTTCATGGTGACACTTATCATTTGTGACATTAAGCATTGTGACATTTGTCATTTGACATGTTTGACATTTGCCATCTTGAAATTTGTCATTTTTGACATTTTTCATGGTGACACTTTTCATTTTTGACATTTAGTATTGTGACATTTGTCATTTGACATCTTTGACATTTGCCATCTTGAAATTTGTTATTTTTGACATTTAGCATTGGGACATTTGTCATTTGACATCTTGGACATTTGCCATCTTGAAATTTGTCATTTTTGACATTTTTCATGGTGACACTTATCATTTTTGACATTTAGCATTGTGACATTTGTCAGTTTTGACATTTGCCATCTTGAAATTTGTCATTTTTGACATTTTTCGTAGTGACACTTTTCATTTTTGACATTTAGGATTGTGACATTTGTCATTTGACATCTTTGACATTTGCCATCTTGAAATTTGTTATTTTTGACATTTTTCATGGTGACACTTTTCATTTTTGACATTTAGCATTGTGACATTTGTCATTTGACATCTTTGACATTTTCCATCTTAAAATTTGTCATTTTTGACATTTTTCATGGTGACACTTTTCATTTTTGACATTTAGCATTGTGACATTTGTCATTTGACATCTTTGACATTTGCCATCTTGAAATTTGTTATTTTTGACATTTTTCATGGTGACACTTTTCATTTTTGACATTTAGCATTGTGACATTTGTCATTTGACATCTTTGACATTTGCCATCTTGAAATTTGTCATTTTTGACATTTTTCATGGTGAGACTTTTCATTTTTGACATTTAGCATTGTGACATTTGTCATTTGACATCTTTGACATTTGCTATCTTAAAATTTGTCATTTTTGACATTTAGCATTGTGACATTTGTCATTTGACATCTTTGACATTTGCCATCTTGAAATTTGTTATTTTTGACATTTTTCATGGTGACACTTTTCATTTTTGACATTTAGCATTGTGACATTTGTCATTTGACATCTTTGATATTTGCCATCTTGAAATTTGTCATTTTTGACATTTAGCATTGTGACATTTGTCATTTGACATCTTGGACATTTGCCATCTTGAAATTTGTCATTTTTGACATTTTTCATGGTGACACTTATCATTTTTGACATTTAGCATTGTGACATTTGTCATTTGACATCTTTGATATTTGCCATCTTGAAATTTGTCATTTTTGACATTTTTCATGGTGACACTTTTCATTTTTGACATTTAGCATTGTGACATTTGTCATTTGACATCTTTGACATTTGCCATCTTGAAATTTGTCATTTTTGACATTTTTCATGGTGACACTTTTCATTTTTGACATTTAGCATTGTGACATTTGTCATTTGACATCTTTGACATTTGCCATCTTGAAATTTGTCATTTTTGACATTTAGCATTGTGACATTTGTCATTTGACATCTTGGACATTTGCCATCTTGAAATTTGTCATTTTTGACATTTTTCATGGTGACACTTATCATTTTTGACATTTAGCATTATGACATTTGTCATTTGACATCTTTGACATTTGCCATCTTGAAATTTGTCATTTTTGACATTTAGCATTGTGACATTTGTCATTTGACATCTTTGACATTTGCCATCTTGAAATTTGTTATTTTTGACATTTTTTATGGTGACACTTTTCATTTTTGACATTTAGCATTGTGACATTTGTCATTTGACATCTTTGACATTTGCCATCTTGAAATTTGTCATTTTTGACATTTTTCATGGTGACACTTTTCATTTTTGACATTTAGCATTGTGACATTTGTCATTTGACATCTTTGACATTTGCCATTTTGAAATTTGTCATTTTTGACATTTAGCATTGTGACATTTGTCATTTGACATCTTTGATATTTGCCATCTTGAAATTTGTCATTTTTGACATTTTTCATGGTGACACTTTTCATTTTTGACATTTAGCATTGTGACATTTGACATCTTTGACATTTGCCATCTTGAAATTTGTCATTTTTGACATTTTTCATGGTGACACTTTTCATTTTTGACATTTAGCATTGTGACATTTGTCATATTTGACATCTTTGACATTTGCCATCTTGAAATTTGTCATTTTTGACATTTTTCATGGTGACACTTTTCATTTTTGACATTTAGCATTGTGACATTTGTCCTTTGACATCTTTGACATTTGCCATCTTGAAATTTGTCATTATTGACATTTTTCATGGGGACACTTTTCATTTTTGACATTTAGCATTGTGACATTTGTCATTTGACATCTTTGACATTTGCCATCTTGAAATTTGTCATTTTTGACATTTTTCATGGTGACACTTTTCATTTTTGACATTTAGCATTGTGACATTTGTCATTTGGCATCTTTGACATTTGCCATCTTGAAATTTGTCATTTTTGACATTTTTCACGGTGACACTTTTCATTTTTGACATTTAGCATTGTGACATTTGTCATTTGACATCTTAGACATTTGCCATCTTCAAATTTGTCATTTTTGACACTTTTTATTTTTGACATTTAGCATTGTGACATTTGTCATTTGACATCTTTGACATTTGCCATCTTGAAATTTGTCATTTTTGACATTTTTCATGGTGACACTTTTCATTTTTGACATTTAGCATTGTGACATTTGTCATTTGACATCTTGGACATTTGCCATCTTGAAATTTGTCATTATTGACATTTTTCATGGGGACACTTTTCATTTTTGACATTTAGCATTGTGACATTTGTCATTTGACATCTTTGACATTTGCCATCTTGAAATTTGTCATTTTTGACATTTTTCATGGTGACACTTTTCATTTTTGACATTTAGCATTGTGACATTTGTCATTTGACATCTTTGACATTTGCCATCTTGAAATTTGTCATTTTTGACATTTTTCACGGTGACACTTTTCATTTTTGACATTTAGCATTGTGACATTTGTCATTTGACATCTTAGACATTTGCCATCTTTAAATTTGTCATTTTTGACACTTTTTATTTTTGACATTTAGCATTGTGACATTTGTCATTTGACATCTTTGACATTTGCCATCTTGAAATTTGTCATTTTTGACATTTTTCATGGTGACACTTTTCATTTTTGACATTTAGCATTGTGACATTTGTCATTTGACATCTTGGACATTTGCCATCTTGAAATTTGTCATTTTTGACATTTTTCATGGTGACACTTTTCATTTTTGACATTTAGTATTGTGACATTTGTCATTTGACATCTTTGACATTTGCCATCTTGAAATTTGTTATTTTTGACATTTAGCTTTGTGACATTTGTCATTTGACATCTTGGACATTTGCCATCTTGAAATTTGTCATTTTTGACATTTTTCATGGTGACACTTATCATTTTTGACATTTAGCATTGTGACATTTGTCAGTTTTGACATTTGTCATTTTTGACATTTTTCGTGGTGACACTTTTCATTTTTGACATTTAGAATTGTGACATTTGTCATTTGACATCTTTGACATTTGCCATCTTGAAATTTGTTATTTTTGACATTTTTCATGGTGACACTTTTCATTTTTGACATTTAGCATTGTGACATTTGTCATTTGACATCTTTGACATTTTCCATCTTGAAATTTGTCATTTTTGACATTTTTCATGGTGACACTTTTCATTTTTGACATTTAGCATTGTGACATTTGTCATTTGACATCTTTGACATTTGCCATCTTGAAATTTGTTATTTTTGACATTTTTCATGGTGACACTTTTCATTTTTGACATTTAGCATTGTGACATTTGTCATTTGACATCTTTGACATTTGCCATCTTGAAATTTGTCATTTTTGACATTTTTCATGGTGAGACTTTTCATTTTTGACATTTAGCATTGTGACATTTGTCATTTGACATCTTTGACATTTGCTATCTTAAAATTTGTCATTTTTGACATTTAGCATTGTGACATTTGTCATTTGACATCTTTGATATTTACCATCTTGAAATTTGTCATTTTTGACATTTAGCATTGTGACATTTGTCATTTGACATCTTGGACATTTGCCATCTTGAAATTTGTCATTTTTGACATTTTTCATGGTGACACTTATCATTTTTGACATTTAGCATTGTGACATTTGTCATTTGACATCTTTGATATTTGCCATCTTGAAATTTGTCATTTTTGACATTTTTCATGGTGACACTTTTCATTTTTGACATTTAGCATTGTGACATTTGTCATTTGACATCTTTGACATTTGCCATCTTGAAATTTGTCATTTTTGACATTTTTCATGGTGACACTTTTCATTTTTGACATTTAGCATTGTGACAGTTGTCATTTGACATCTTTGACATTTGCCATCTTAAAATTTGTCATTTTTGACATTTAGCATTGTGACATTTGTCATTTGACATCTTTGACATTTGCCATCTTGAAATTTGTTATTTTTGACATTTTTTATGGTGACACTTTTCATTTTTGACATTTAGCATTGTGACATTTGTCATTTGACATCTTTGACATTTGCCATCTTGAAATTTGTCATTTTTGACATTTTTCATGGTGACACTTTTCATTTTTGACATTTAGCATTGTGACATTTGTCATTTGACATCTTTGACATTTGCCATCTTGAAATTTGTCATTTTTGACATTTAGCATTGTGACATTTGTCATTTGACATCTTTGATATTTGCCATCTTGAAATTTGTCATTTTTGACATTTTTCATGGTGACACTTTTCATTTTTGACATTTAGCATTGTGACATTTGTCATTTGACATCTTTGACATTTGCCATCTTGAAATTTGTCATTTTTGACATTTTTCATGGTGACACTTTTCATTTTTGACATTTAGCATTGTGACATTTGTCATATTCGACATCTTTGACATTTGCCATCTTGAAATTTGTCATTTTTGACATTTTTCATGGTGACACTTTTCATTTTTGACATTTAGCATTGTGACATTTGTCCTTTGACATCTTTGACATTTGCCATCTTGAAATTTGTCATTTTTGACATTTGTCATGGTGACACTTTTTATTTTTGACATTTAGTATTGTGACATTTGTCATTTGACATCTTTGACATTTGCTATCTTGAAATTTGTCATTTTTGACATTTAGCATTGTGACATTTGTCATTTGACATCTTTGACATTTGTCATCTTGAGATTTGTTATTTTTGACATTTTTCATGGTGA
Source organism: Altica lythri (assembly GCA_964028335.1). NCBI lineage: Eukaryota > Metazoa > Arthropoda > Insecta > Coleoptera > Chrysomelidae > Altica > Altica lythri. The sequence continues at coordinate 5,204,642 of OZ034800.1, read as the reverse complement.
CACTTTTCATTTTTGACATTTAGCATTGTGACATTTGTCAGTTTTGACATTTGCCATCTTGAAATTTGTCATTTTTGACATTTTTCATGATGACACTTTTCATTTTTGACATTTAGCGTTGTGACATTTGTCATTTGACATCTTTGACATTTGCCATCTTGAAATTTGTCATTTTTGACACTTTTCATTTTTGACATTTAGCATTGTGACATTTGTCATTTGACATCTTTGACATTTGCCATCTTAAAATTTGTCATTTTTGACATTTTTCATGGTGACACTTTTTATTTTTGACTTTTAGCATTGTGACATTTGTCATTTGACATCTTGGACATTTGCAATCTTGAAATTTGTCATTTTTGACATTTTTCATGGTGACACTTATCATTTTTGACATTTAGCATTGTGACATTTGTCAGTTTTGACATTTGCCATCTTGAAATTTGTCATTTTTGACATTTTTCATGGTGACACTTTTTATTTTTGACATTTAGCATTGTAACATTTGTCATTTGACATCTTTGATATTTGCCATTTTGAAATTTGTCATTTTTGACATTTTTCATGGTGACACTTTTTATTTTTGACATTTAGCATTGTGACATTTGTCATTTGACATCTTTGACATTTGCCATCTTGAAATTTGTCATTTTTGACATTTAGCATTGTGACATTTGTCATTTGACATCTTTGACATTTGTCATCTTGAAATTTGTTATTTTTGACATTTTTCATGGTGACACTTTTCATTTTTGACATTTAGCATTGTGACATTTGTCAGTTTTGACATTTGCCATCTTGAAATTTGTCATTTTTGACATTTTTTATGGTGACACTTTTCATTTTTGACATTTAGCATTGTGACATTTGTCATTTGACTTCTTGACATTTGCCATCTTGAAATTTGTCATTTTTTATGGTGACACTTTTTATTTTTGACATTTAGCATTGTGACATTTGTCATTTGACATCTTTGACATTTGCCATCTTGAAATTTGTCATTTTTGACATTTTTCCTGGCGACACTTTTCATTTTTGACATTTAGCATTGTGACATTCGTCCTTTGACAACTTAGACATTTGCCATCTTAAAATTTGTCATTTTTGACAATTTTCATTTTTGACATTTAGCATTGTGACATTTGTCATTTGACTTCTTGACATTTGCCATCTTGAAATTTGTCATTTTTCATGGTGACACTTTTCATTTTTGACATTTAGTATTGTGACATTTGTCATTTGACATCTTTGACATTTGCCATCTTGAAATTTGTTATTTTTGACATTTAGCTTTGTGACATTTGTCATTTGACATCTTGGACATTTGCCATCTTGAAATTTGTCATTTTTGACATTTTTCATGGTGACACTTATCATTTTTGACATTTAGCATTGTGACATTTGTCAGTTTTGACATTTGTCATTTTTGACATTTTTCGTGGTGACACTTTTCATTTTTGACATTTAGAATTGTGACATTTGTCATTTGACATCTTTGACATTTGCCATCTTGAAATTTGTTATTTTTGACATTTTTCATGGTGACACTTTTCATTTAGCATTGTGACATTTGTCATTTGACATCTTTGACATTTTCCATCTTGAAATTTGTCATTTTTGACATTTTTCATGGTGACACTTTTCATTTTTGACATTTAGCATTGTGACATTTGTCATTTGACATCTTTGACATTTGCCATCTTGAAATTTGTTATTTTTGACATTTTTCATGGTGACACTTTTCATTTTTGACATTTAGCATTGTGACATTTGTCATTTGACATCTTTGACATTTGCCATCTTGAAATTTGTCATTTTTGACATTTTTCATGGTGAGACTTTTCATTTTTGACATTTAGCATTGTGACATTTGTCATTTGACATCTTTGACATTTGCTATCTTAAAATTTGTCATTTTTGACATTTAGCATTGTGACATTTGTCATTTGACATCTTTGATATTTACCATCTTGAAATTTGTCATTTTTGACATTTAGCATTGTGACATTTGTCATTTGACATCTTGGACATTTGCCATCTTGAAATTTGTCATTTTTGACATTTTTCATGGTGACACTTATCATTTTTGACATTTAGCATTGTGACATTTGTCATTTGACATCTTTGATATTTGCCATCTTGAAATTTGTCATTTTTGACATTTTTCATGGTGACACTTTTCATTTTTGACATTTAGCATTGTGACATTTGTCATTTGACATCTTTGACATTTGCCATCTTGAAATTTGTCATTTTTGACATTTTTCATGGTGACACTTTTCATTTTTGACATTTAGCATTGTGACAGTTGTCATTTGACATCTTTGACATTTGCCATCTTAAAATTTGTCATTTTTGACATTTAGCATTGTGACATTTGTCATTTGACATCTTTGACATTTGCCATCTTGAAATTTGTTATTTTTGACATTTTTTATGGTGACACTTTTCATTTTTGACATTTAGCATTGTGACATTTGTCATTTGACATCTTTGACATTTGCCATCTTGAAATTTGTCATTTTTGACATTTTTCATGGTGACACTTTTCATTTTTGACATTTAGCATTGTGACATTTGTCATTTGACATCTTTGACATTTGCCATCTTGAAATTTGTCATTTTTGACATTTAGCATTGTGACATTTGTCATTTGACATCTTTGATATTTGCCATCTTGAAATTTGTCATTTTTGACATTTTTCATGGTGACACTTTTCATTTTTGACATTTAGCATTGTGACATTTGTCATTTGACATCTTTGACATTTGCCATCTTGAAATTTGTCATTTTTGACATTTTTCATGGTGACACTTTTCATTTTTGACATTTAGCATTGTGACATTTGTCATATTCGACATCTTTGACATTTGCCATCTTGAAATTTGTCATTTTTGACATTTTTCATGGTGACACTTTTCATTTTTGACATTTAGCATTGTGACATTTGTCCTTTGACATCTTTGACATTTGCCATCTTGAAATTTGTCATTTTTGACATTTTTCATGGTGACACTTTTTATTTTTGACATTTAGTATTGTGACATTTGTCATTTGACATCTTTGACATTTGCTATCTTGAAATTTGTCATTTTTGACATTTAGCATTGTGACATTTGTCATTTGACATCTTTGACATTTGTCATCTTGAGATTTGTTATTTTTGACATTTTTCATGGTGACACTTTTCATTTTTGACATTTAGCATTGTGACATTTGTCAGTTTTGACATTTGCCATCTTGAAATTTGTCATTTTTGACATTTTTCATGATGACACTTTTCATTTTTGACATTTAGCGTTGTGACATTTGTCATTTGACATCTTTGACATTTGCCATCTTGAAATTTGTCATTTTTGACACTTTTCATTTTTGACATTTAGCATTGTGACATTTGTCATTTGACATCTTTGACATTTGCCATCTTAAAATTTGTCATTTTTGACATTTTTCATGGTGACACTTTTTATTTTTGACTTTTAGCATTGTGACATTTGTCATTTGACATCTTGGACATTTGCAATCTTGAAATTTGTCATTTTTGACATTTTTCATGGTGACACTTATCATTTTTGACATTTAGCATTGTGACATTTGTCAGTTTTGACATTTGCCATCTTGAAATTTGTCATTTTTGACATTTTTCATGGTGACACTTTTTATTTTTGACATTTAGCATTGTAACATTTGTCATTTGACATCTTTGATATTTGCCATTTTGAAATTTGTCATTTCTGACATTTTTCATGGTGACACTTTTTATTTTTGACATTTAGCATTGTGACATTTGTCATTTGACATCTTTGACATTTGCCATCTTGAAATTTGTCATTTTTGACATTTAGCATTGTGACATTTGTCATTTGACATCTTTGACATTTGTCATCTTGAAATTTGTTATTTTTGACATTTTTCATGGTGACACTTTTCATTTTTGACATTTAGCATTGTGACATTTGTCAGTTTTGACATTTGCCATCTTGAAATTTGTCATTTTTGACATTTTTTATGGTGACACTTTTCATTTTTGACATTTAGCATTGTGACATTTGTCATTTGACTTCTTGACATTTGCCATCTTGAAATTTGTCATTTTTTATGGTGACACTTTTTATTTTTGACATTTAGCATTGTGACATTTGTCATTTGACATCTTTGACATTTGCCATCTTGAAATTTGTCATTTTTGACATTTTTCCTGGCGACACTTTTCATTTTTGACATTTAGCATTGTGACATTCGTCCTTTGACAACTTAGACATTTGCCATCTTAAAATTTGTCATTTTTGACAATTTTCATTTTTGACATTTAGCATTGTGTCATTTGTCATTTGACATCTTTGACATTTGCCATCTTGAAATTTGTCATTTTTGACATTTTTCATGGTGACACTTTTCATTTTTGACATTTAGCATTGTGACATTTGTCATTTGACATCTTTGACATTTGCCATCTTGAAATTTGTCATTTTTGACATTTAGCATTGTGACATTTGTCATTTGACATCTTTGATATTTGCCATCTTGAAATTTGTCATTTTTGACATTTTTCATGGTGACACTTTTCATTTTTGACATTTAGCATTGTGACATTTGTCATTTGACATCTTTGACATTTGCCATCTTGAAATTTGTCATTTTTGACATTTTTCATGGTGACACTTTTCATTTTTGACATTTAGCATTGTGACATTTGTCATTTGACATCTTTGACATTTGCCATCTTGAAATTTGTCATTTTTGACATTTTTCATGGTGACACTTTTCATTTTTGACATTTAGCATTGTGACATTTGTCATTTGACATCTTGGACATTTGCCATCTTGAAATTTGTCATTTTTGACATTTTTCATGGTGACACTTTTCATTTTTGACATTTAGCATTGTGACATTTGTCATTTGACATCTTTGACATTTGCCATCTTGAAATTTGTCATTATTGACATTTTTCATGGGGACACTTTTCATTTTTGACATTTAGCATTGTGACATTTGTCATTTGACATCTTTGACATTTGCCATCTTGAAATTTGTCATTTTTGACATTTTTCACGGTGACACTTTTCATTTTTGACATTTAGCATTGTGACATTTGTCATTTGACATCTTAGACATTTGCCATCTTGAAATTTGTCATTTTTGACACTTTTCATTTTTGATATTTAGCATTGTGACATTTGTCATTTGACATCTTTGACATTTGCCATCTTGAAATTTGTCATTTTTGACATTTTATGGTGACACTTTTCATTTTTGACATTTAGCATTGTGACATTTGTCATTTGACATCTTTGACATTTGCCATCTTGAAATTTGTTATTTTTGACATTTTTCATGGTGACACTTTTCATTTTTGACATTTAGCATTGTGACATTTGTCATTTGACATCTTTGATATTTGCCATCTTGAAATTTGTCATTTTTGACATTTAGCATTGTGACATTTGTCATTTGACATCTTGGACATTTGCCATCTTGAAATTTGTCATTTTTGACATTTTTCATGGTGACACTTATCATTTTTGACATTTAGCATTGTGACATTTGTCATTTGACATCTTTGATATTTGCCATCTTGAAATTTGTCATTTTTGACATTTTTCATGGTGACACTTTTCATTTTTGACATTTAGCATTGTGACATTTGTCATTTGACATCTTTGACATTTGCCTACTTGAAATTTGTCATTTTTGACATTTTTCATGGTGACACTTTTCATTTTTGACATTTAGCATTGTGACATTTGTCATTTGACATCTTTGACATTTGCCATCTTGAAATTTGTCATTTCTGACATTTAGCATTGTGACATTTGTCATTTGACATCTTGGACATTTGCCATCTTGAAATTTGTCATTTTTGACATTTTTCATGGTGACACTTATCATTTTTGACATTTAGCATTATGACATTTGTCATTTGACATCTTTGACATTTGCCATCTTGAAATTTGTCATTTTTGACATTTAGCATTGTGACATTTGTCATTTGACATCTTTGACATTTGCCATCTTGAAATTTGTTATTTTTGACATTTTTCATGGTGACACTTTTCATTTTTGACATTTAGCATTGTGACATTTGTCATTTGACATCTTTGACATTTGCCATCTTGAAATTTGTCATTTTTGACATTTTTCATGGTGACACTTTTCATTTTTGACATTTAGCATTGTGACATTTGTCATTTGACATCTTTGACATTTGCCATTTTGAAATTTGTCATTTTTGACATTTAGCATTGTGACATTTGTCATTTGACATCTTTGATATTTGCCATCTTGAAATTTGTCATTTTTGACATTTTTCATGGTGACACTTTTCATTTTTGACATTTAGCATTGTGACATTTGACATCTTTGACATTTGCCATCTTGAAATTTGTCATTTTTGACATTTTTCATGGTGACACTTTTCATTTTTGACATTTAGCATTGTGACATTTGTCATATTTGACATCTTTGACATTTGCCATCTTGAAATTTGTCATTTTTGACATTTTTCATGGTGACACTTTTCATTTTTGACATTTAGCATTGTGACATTTGTCCTTTGACATCTTTGACATTTGCCATCTTGAAATTTGTCATTATTGACATTTTTCATGGGGACACTTTTCATTTTTGACATTTAGCATTGTGACATTTGTCATTTGACATCTTTGACATTTGCCATCTTGAAATTTGTCATTTTTGACATTTTTCATGGTGACACTTTTCATTTTTGACATTTAGCATTGTGACATTTGTCATTTGACATCTTTGACATTTGCCATCTTGAAATTTGTCATTTTTGACATTTTTCACGGTGACACTTTTCATTTTTGACATTTAGCATTGTGACATTTGTCATTTGACATCTTAGACATTTGCCATCTTCAAATTTGTCATTTTTGACACTTTTTATTTTTGACATTTAGCATTGTGACATTTGTCATTTGACATCTTTGACATTTGCCATCTTGAAATTTGTCATTTTTGACATTTTTCATGGTGACACTTTTCATTTTTGACATTTAGCATTGTGACATTTGTCATTTGACATCTTGGACATTTGCCATCTTGAAATTTGTCATTATTGACATTTTTCATGGGGACACTTTTCATTTTTGACATTTAGCATTGTGACATTTGTCATTTGACATCTTTGACATTTGCCATCTTGAAATTTGTCATTTTTGACATTTTTCATGGTGACACTTTTCATTTTTGACATTTAGCATTGTGACATTTGTCATTTGACATCTTTGACATTTGCCATCTTGAAATTTGTCATTTTTGACATTTTTCACGGTGACACTTTTCATTTTTGACATTTAGCATTGTGACATTTGTCATTTGACATCTTAGACATTTGCCATCTTCAAATTTGTCATTTTTGACACTTTTTATTTTTGACATTTAGCATTGTGACATTTGTCATTTGACATCTTTGACATTTGCCATCTTGAAATTTATCATTTTTGACATTTTTCATGGTGACACTTTTCATTTTTGACATTTAGCATTGTGACATTTGTCATTTGACATCTTGGACATTTGCCATCTTGAAATTTGTCATTTTTGACATTTTTCATGGTGACACTTTTCATTTTTGACATTTAGTATTGTGACATTTGTCATTTGACATCTTTGACATTTGCCATCTTGAAATTTGTTATTTTTGACATTTAGCTTTGTGACATTTGTCATTTGACATCTTGGACATTTGCCATCTTGAAATTTGTCATTTTTGACATTTTTCATGGTGACACTTATCATTTTTGACATTTAGCATTGTGACATTTGTCAGTTTTGACATTTGTCATTTTTGACATTTTTCGTGGTGACACTTTTCATTTTTGACATTTAGGATTGTGACATTTGTCATTTGACATCTTTGACATTTGCCATCTTGAAATTTGTTATTTTTGACATTTTTCATGGTGACACTTTTCATTTTTGACATTTAGCATTGTGATATTTGTCATTTGACATCTTTGACATTTTCCATCTTGAAATTTGTCATTTTTGACATTTTTCATGGTGACACTTTTTATTTTTGACATTTAGCATTGTGACATTTGTCATTTGACATCTTTGACATTTGCCATCTTGAAATTTGTTATTTTTGACATTTTTCATGGTGACACTTTTTATTTTTGACATTTAGCATTGTGACATTTGTCATTTGACATCTTTGACATTTGCCATCTTGAAATTTGTCATTTTTGACATTTTTCATGGTGAGACTTTTCATTTTTGACATTTAGCATTGTGACATTTGTCATTTGACATCTTTGACATTTGCTATCTTAAAATTTGTCATTTTTGACATTTAGCATTGTGACATTTGTCATTTGACATCTTTGATATTTGCCATCTTGAAATTTGTCATTTTTGACATTTAGCATTGTGACATTTGTCATTTGACATCTTGGACATTTGCCATCTTGAAATTTGTCATTTTTGACATTTTTCATGGTGACACTTATCATTTTTGACATTTAGCATTGTGACATTTGTCATTTGACATCTTTGATATTTGCCATCTTAAAATTTGTCATTTTTGACATTTTTCATGGTGACACTTTTCATTTTTGACATTTAGCATTGTGACATTTGTCATTTGACATCTTTGACATTTGCCATCTTGAAATTTGTCATTTTTGACATTTTTCATGGTGACACTTTTCATTTTTGACATTTAGCATTGTGACAGTTGTCATTTGACATCTTTGACATTTGCCATCTTAAAATTTGTCATTTTTGACATTTAGCATTGTGACATTTGTCATTTGACATCTTTGACATTTGCCATCTTGAAATTTGTTATTTTTGACATTTTTCATGGTGACACTTTTCATTTTTGACATTTAGCATTGTGACATTTGTCATTTGACATCTTTGACATTTGCCATCTTGAAATTTGTCATTTTTGACATTTAGCATTGTGACATTTGTCATTTGACATCTTTGATATTTGCCATCTTGAAATTTGTCATTTTTGACATTTTTCATGGTGACACTTTTCATTTTTGACATTTAGCATTGTGACATTTGTCATTTGACATCTTTGACATTTGCCATCTTGAAATTTGTCATTTTTGACATTTCTCATGGTGACACTTTTCATTTTTGACATTTAGCATTGTGACATTTGTCATATTCGACATCTTTGACATTTGCCATCTTGAAATTTGTCATTTTTGACATTTTTCATGGTGACACTTTTCATTTTTGACATTTAGCATTGTGACATTTGTCCTTTGACATCTTTGACATTTGCCATCTTGAAATTTGTCATTTTTGACATTTTTCATGGTGACACTTTTTATTTTTGACATTTAGTATTGTGACATTTGTCATTTGACATCTTTGACATTTGCCATCTTGAAATTTGTCATTTTTGACATTTAGCATTGTGACATTTGTCATTTGACATCTTTGACATTTGTCATCTTGAGATTTGTTATTTTTGACATTTTTCATGGTGACACTTTTCATTTTTGACATTTAGCATTGTGACATTTGTCAGTTTTGACATTTGCCATCTTGAAATTTGTCATTTTTGACATTTTTCATGATGACACTTTTCATTTTTGACATTTAGCGTTGTGACATTTGTCATTTGACATCTTTGACATTTGCCATCTTGAAATTTGTCATTTTTGACACTTTTCATTTTTGACATTTAGCATTGTGAAATTTGTCATTTGACATCTTTGACATTTGCCATCTTAAAATTTGTCATTTTTGACATTTTTCATGGTGACACTTTTTATTTTTGACTTTTAGCATTGTGACATTTGTCATTTGACATCTTGGACATTTGCAATCTTGAAATTTGTCATTTTTGACATTTTTCATGGTGACACTTATCATTTTTGACATTTAGCATTGTGACATTTGTCAGTTTTGACATTTGCCATCTTGAAATTTGTCATTTTTGACATTTTTCATGGTGACACTTTTTATTTTTGACATTTAGCATTGTAACATTTGTCATTTGACATCTTTGATATTTGCCATTTTGAAATTTGTCATTTTTGACATTTTTCATAATGACACTTTTTATTTTTGACATTTAGCATTGTGACATTTGTCATTTGACATCTTTGACATTTGCCATCTTGAAATTTGTCATTTTTGACATTTAGCATTGTGACATTTGTCATTTGACATCTTTGACATTTGTCATCTTGAAATTTGTTATTTTTGACATTTTTCATGGTGACACTTTTCATTTTTGACATTTAGCATTGTGACATTTGTCAGTTTTGACATTTGCCATCTTGAAATTTGTCATTTTTGACATTTTTTATGGTGACACTTTTCATTTTTGACATTTAGCATTGTGACATTTGTCATTTGACTTCTTGACATTTGCCATCTTGAAATTTGTCATTTTTTATGGTGACACTTTTTATTTTTGACATTTAGCATTGTGACATTTGTCATTTGACATCTTTGACATTTGCCATCTTGAAATTTGTCATTTTTGACATTTTTCCTGGCGACACTTTTCATTTTTGACATTTAGCATTGTGACATTCGTCCTTTGACAACTTAGACATTTGCCATCTTGAAATTTGTCATTTTTGACACTTTTCATTTTTGACATTTAGCATTGTGTCATTTGTCATTTGACATCTTTGACATTTGCCATCTTGAAATTTGTCATTTTTGACATTTTTCATGGTGACACTTTTCATTTTTGACATTTAGCATTGTGACAGTTGTCATTTGACATCTTTGACATTTGCCATCTTAAAATTTGTCATTTTTGACATTTAGCATTGTGACATTTGTCATTTGACATCTTTGACATTTGCCATCTTGAAATTTGTTATTTTTGACATTTTTCATGGTGACACTTTTCATTTTTGACATTTAGCATTGTGACATTTGTCATTTGACATCTTTGACATTTGCCATCTTGAAATTTGTCATTTTTGACATTTAGCATTGTGACATTTGTCATTTGACATCTTTGATATTTGCCATCTTGAAATTTGTCATTTTTGACATTTTTCATGGTGACACTTTTCATTTTTGACATTTAGCATTGTGACATTTGTCATTTGACATCTTTGACATTTGCCATCTTGAAATTTGTCATTTTTGACATTTCTCATGGTGACACTTTTCATTTTTGACATTTAGCATTGTGACATTTGTCATATTCGACATCTTTGACATTTGCCATCTTGAAATTTGTCATTTTTGACATTTTTCATGGTGACACTTTTCATTTTTGACATTTAGCATCGTGACATTTGTCCTTTGACATCTTTGACATTTGCCATCTTGAAATTTGTCATTTTTGACATTTTTCATGGTGACACTTTTTATTTTTGACATTTAGTATTGTGACATTTGTCATTTGACATCTTTGACATTTGCCATCTTGAAATTTGTCATTTTTGACATTTAGCATTGTGACATTTGTCATTTGACATCTTTGACATTTGTCATCTTGAGATTTGTTATTTTTGACATTTTTCATGGTGACACTTTTCATTTTTGACATTTAGCATTGTGACATTTGTCAGTTTTGACATTTGCCATCTTGAAATTTGTCATTTTTGACATTTTTCATGATGACACTTTTCATTTTTGACATTTAGCGTTGTGACATTTGTCATTTGACATCTTTGACATTTGCCATCTTGAAATTTGTCATTTTTGACACTTTTCATTTTTGACATTTAGCATTGTGAAATTTGTCATTTGACATCTTTGACATTTGCCATCTTAAAATTTGTCATTTTTGACATTTTTCATGGTGACACTTTTTATTTTTGACTTTTAGCATTGTGACATTTGTCATTTGACATCTTGGACATTTGCAATCTTGAAATTTGTCATTTTTGACATTTTTCATGGTGACACTTATCATTTTTGACATTTAGCATTGTGACATTTGTCAGTTTTGACATTTGCCATCTTGAAATTTGTCATTTTTGACATTTTTCATGGTGACACTTTTTATTTTTGACATTTAGCATTGTAACATTTGTCATTTGACATCTTTGATATTTGCCATTTTGAAATTTGTCATTTTTGACATTTTTCATAATGACACTTTTTATTTTTGACATTTAGCATTGTGACATTTGTCATTTGACATCTTTGACATTTGCCATCTTGAAATTTGTCATTTTTGACATTTAGCATTGTGACATTTGTCATTTGACATCTTTGACATTTGTCATCTTGAAATTTGTTATTTTTGACATTTTTCATGGTGACACTTTTCATTTTTGACATTTAGCATTGTGACATTTGTCAGTTTTGACATTTGCCATCTTGAAATTTGTCATTTTTGACATTTTTTATGGTGACACTTTTCATTTTTGACATTTAGCATTGTGACATTTGTCATTTGACTTCTTGACATTTGCCATCTTGAAATTTGTCATTTTTTATGGTGACACTTTTTATTTTTGACATTTAGCATTGTGACATTTGTCATTTGACATCTTTGACATTTGCCATCTTGAAATTTGTCATTTTTGACATTTTTCCTGGCGACACTTTTCATTTTTGACATTTAGCATTGTGACATTCGTCCTTTGACAACTTAGACATTTGCCATCTTGAAATTTGTCATTTTTGACACTTTTCATTTTTGACATTTAGCATTGTGTCATTTGTCATTTGACATCTTTGACATTTGCCATCTTGAAATTTGTCATTTTTGACATTTTTCATGGTGACACTTTTCATTTTTGACATTTAGCATTGTGACATTTGTCATTTGACATCTTTGACATTTGCCATCTTGAAATTTGTCATTTTTGACATTTAGCATTGTGACATTTGTCATTTGACATCTTTGATATTTGCCATCTTGAAATTTGTCATTTTTGACATTTTTCATGGTGACACTTTTCATTTTTGACATTTAGCATTGTGACATTTGTCATTTGACATCTTTGACATTTGCCATCTTGAAATTTGTCATTTTTGACATTTTTCATGGTGACACTTTTCATTTTTGACATTTAGCATTGTGACATTTGTCATTTGACATCTTTGACATTTGCCATCTTGAAATTTGTCATTTTTGACATTTTTCATGGTGACACTTTTCATTTTTGACATTTAGCATTGTGACATTTGTCATTTGACATCTTGGACATTTGCCATCTTGAAATTTGTCATTTTTGACATTTTTCATGGTGACACTTTTCATTTTTGACATTTAGCATTGTGACATTTGTCATTTGACATCTTTGACATCTTTGACATTTGCCATCTTGAAATTTGTCTTTATTGACATTTTTCATGGGGACACTTTTCATTTTTGACATTTAGCATTGTGACATTTGTCATTTGACATCTTTGACATTTGCCATCTTGAAATTTGTCATTTTTGACATTTTTCACGGTGACACTTTTCATTTTTGACATTTAGCATTGTGACATTTGTCATTTGACATCTTAGACATTTGCCATCTTGAAATTTGTCATTTTTGACACTTTTCATTTTTGATATTTAGCATTGTGACATTTGTCATTTGACATCTTTGACATTTGTCATCTTGAAATTTGTCATTTTTGACATTTTATGGTGACACTTTTCATTTTTGACATTTAGCATTGTGACATTTGTCATTTGACATCTTAGACATTTGCCATCTTGAAATTTGTCATTTTTGACATTTAGCATTGTGACATTTGTCATTTGACATCTCTGACATTTGCCATCTTAAAATTTGTCATTTTTGACATTTTTGATGGTGACACTTTTCATTTTTGACATTTAGCATTGTGACATTTGTCATTTGACATCTTTGACATTTGCCATCTTGAAATTTGTCATTTTTGACATTTTTCATGGTGACACTTTTCATTTTTGACATTTAGCATTGTGACATTTGTCATTTGACATCTTAGACATTTGCCATCTTGAAATTTGTCATTTTTGACACTTTTCATTTTTGACATTTAGCATTGTGACATTTGTCATTTGACATCTTTGACATTTGCCTTCTTGAAATTTGTCATTTTTGACATTTTTCATGGTGACACTTTTCATTTGTGACATTTAGCATTGTGACATTTGTCATTTGACATCTTTGACATTTGCCATCTTGACATTTGTCATTTTTGACATTTTTCATGGTGACACTTTTCATTTTTGACATTTATCATTGTGACATTTGTCATTTGACATCTTAGACATTTGCCATCTTGAAATTGGTCATTTTTGACACTTTTCATTTTTGACATTTAGCATTGTGACATTTGTCATTTGACATCTTTGACATTTGCCATCTTGAAATTTGTCATTTTTGACATTTTTCATGGTGACACTTTTCATATTTGACATTTAGCATTGTGACATTTGTCATTTGACATATTAGACATTTGCCATTTTCAAATTTGTCATTTTTGACACTTTTCATTTTTGACATTTAGCATTTTGACATTTGTCATTTGACATCTTTGACATTTGCCATCTTGAAATTTGTCATTTTTGACATTTTTCATGGTGACACTTTTCATTTTTGACATTTAGCATTGTGACATTTGTCATTTGACATCTTTGACATTTGCCATCTTGAAATTTGTCATTTTTGACATTTTTCATGGTGACACATTTTTTATTTTTGACATTTAGCATTGTGACATTTGTCATTTGACATCTTTGACATTTGCCATCTTGAAATTTGTCATTTTTGACATTTTTCATGGTGACACTTTTCATTTTTGACATTTAGCATTGTGACATTTGTCAGTTTTGACATTTGCCATCTTGAAATTTGTCATTTTTGACATTTTTTATGGTGACACTTTTCATTTTTGACATTTAGCATTGTGACATTTGTCATTTGACATCTTTGACATTTGCCATCTTGAAATTTGTCATTTTTGACATTTTTCATGGTGCCACTTTTCATTTTTGACATTTAGCATTGTGACATTTGTCATTTGACATCTTTGACATTTGTCATTTGACATCTTTGACATTTGCCATCTTGAAATTTGTCATTTTTGACATTTAGCATTGTGACATTTGTCATTTGACATCTTTGACATTTGCCATCTTGAAATTTGTTATTTTTGACATTTTTCATGGTCACACTTTTCATTTTTGACATTTAGCATTGTGACATTTGTTAGTTTTGACATTTGCCATCTTGAAATTTGTCATTTTTGACATTTTTCATGGTGACACTTTTCATTTTTGACATTTAGCATTGTGACATTTGTCATTTGACATCTTAGACATTTGCCATCTTGAAATTTGTCATTTTTGACACTTTTCGTTTGTGACATTTAGCATTGTGACATTTGTCATTTGACATCTTTGACATTTGCCATCTTGAAATTTGTCATTTTTGACATTTTTTATGGTGACACTTTTCATTTTTGACATTTAGCATTGTGACATTTGTCATTTGACATCTTGGACATTTGCCATCTTGAAATTTGTCATTTTTGACATTTTTCATGGTACACTTATCATTTTTGACATTTAGCATTGTGACATTTGTCAGTTTTGACATTTGCCATCTTGAAATTTGTCATTTTTGACATTTTTCATGGTGACACTTTTCATTTTTGACATTTAGCATTGTGACATTTGTCATTTGACATCTTTGACATTTGCCATCTTGAAATTTGTCATTTTTGACATTTTTCATGGTGACACTTTTCATTTTTGACATTTAGCATTGTGACATTTGTCAGTTTTGACATTTGCCATCTTGAAATTTGTCATTTTTGACATTTTTCATGGTGACACTTTTCATTTTTGACATTTAGCATTGTGACATTTGTCATTTGACTTCTTTGACATTTGCCATCTTGAAATTTGTCATTTTTGACATTTTTCATGGTGCCACTTTTCATTTTTGACATTTAGCATTGTGACATTTGTCATTTGACATCTTTGACATTTGTCATTTGACATCTTTGACATTTGCCATCTTGAAATTTGTCATTTTTGACATTTAGCATTGTGACATTTGTCATTTGACATCTTTGACATTTGCCATCTTGAAATTTGTCATTTTTGACATTTAGCATTGTGACATTTGTCATTTGACATCTTTGACATTTGCCATCTTGAAATTTGTCATTTTTGACATTTTTCATGGTGACACTTTTCATTTTTGACATTTAGCATTGTGACATTTGTCATTTGACATCTTTGACATTTGCCATCTTGAAATTTGTCATTTTTGACATTTTTCATGGTGACACATTTTTTATTTTTGACATTTAGCATTGTGACATTTGTCATTTGACATCTTTGACATTTGCCATCTTGAAATTTGTCATTTTTGACATTTTTCATGGTGACACTTTTCATTTTTGACATTTAGCATTGTGACATTTGTCAGTTTTAACATTTGCCATCTTGAAATTTGTCATTTTTGACATTTTTTATGGTGACACTTTTCATTTTTGACATTTAGCATTGTGACATTTGTCATTTGACATCTTTGACATTTGCCATCTTGAAATTTGTCATTTTTGACATTTTTCATGGTGCCACTTTTCATTTTTGACATTTAGCATTGTGACATTTGTCATTTGACATCTTTGACATTTGTCATTTGACATCTTTGACATTTGCCATCTTGAAATTTGTCATTTTTGACATTTAGCACTGTGACATTTGTCATTTGACATCTTTGACATTTGCCATCTTGAAATTTGTTATTTTTGACATTTTTCATGGTCACACTTTTCATTTTTGACATTTAGCATTGTGACATTTGTCAGTTTTGACATTTGCCATCTTGAAATTTGTCATTTTTGACATTTTTCATGGTGACACTTTTCATTTTTGACATTTAGCATTGTGACATTTGTCATTTGACATCTTAGACATTTGCCATCTTGAAATTTGTCATTTTTGACACTTTTCGTTTGTGACATTTAGCATTGTGACATTTGTCATTTGACATCTTTGACATTTGCCATCTTGAAATTTGTCATTTTTGACATTTTTTATGGTGACACTTTTCATTTTTGACATTTAGCATTGTGACATTTGTCATTTGACATCTTGGACATTTGCCATCTTGAAATTTGTCATTTTTGACATTTTTCATGGTGACACTTATCATTTTTGACATTTAGCATTGTGACATTTGTCAGTTTTGACATTTGCCATCTTGAAATTTGTCATTTTTGACATTTTTCATGGTGACACTTTTCATTTTTGACATTTAGCATTGTGACATTTGTCATTTGACATCTTTGACATTTGCCATCTTGAAATTTGTCATTTTTGACATAGTTCATGGTGACACTTTTCATTTTTGACATTTAGCATTGTGACATTTGTCAATTGACATCTTTGACATTTGCCATCTTGAAATTTGTCATTTTTGACATTTAGCATTGTGACATTTGTCATTTGACATCTTTGACATTTGCCATCTTGAAATTTGTTATTTTTGACATTTTTCATGGTGACACTTTTCATTTTTGACATTTAGCATTGTGACATTTGTCAGTTTTGACATTTGCCATCTTGAAATTTGTCATTTTTGACATTTTTCATGGTGACACTTTTCATTTTTGACATTTAGCATTGTGACATTTGTCATTTGACATCTTTGACATTTGCCATCTTGAAATTTGTCATTTTTGACACTTTTCATTTTTGACATTTAGCATTGTGACATTTGACATCTTTGACATTTGCCATCTTGAAATTTGTCATTTTTGACATTTTTCATGGTGACACTTTTCATTTTTGACATTTAGCATTGTGACATTTGTCATTTGACATCTTGGACATTTGCCATCTTGAAATTTGTCATTTTTGACATTTTTTATGGTGACACTTATCATTTTTGACATTTAGCATTGTGACATTTGTCAGTTTTGACATTTGCCATCTTAAAATTTGTCATTTTTGACATTTTTCATGGTGACACTTTTTATTTTTGACATTTAGCATTGTGACATTTGTCATTTGACATCTTTAACATTTGCCATCTTGAAATTTGTCATTTTTGACA
The DNA here is from genome assembly GCA_964028335.1 of Altica lythri. Lineage (NCBI taxonomy): Eukaryota > Metazoa > Arthropoda > Insecta > Coleoptera > Chrysomelidae > Altica > Altica lythri. Next base: position 5,186,665 of record OZ034800.1, on the reverse strand, counting down.
TTTTTCATGGTGACACTTTTCATTTTTGACATTTAGCATTGTGACATTTGTCATTTGACATCTTTGACATTTGCCATCTTGAAATTTGTCATTTTTGACATTTTTCATGGTGACACTTTTCATTTTTGACATTTAGCATTGTGACATTTGTCATTTGACATCTTAGACATTTGCCATCTTGAAATTTGTCATTTTTGACACTTTTCATTTTTGACATTTAGCATTCTGACATTTGTCATTTGATATCTTTGACATTTGCCATCTTGAAATTTGTCATTTTTGACATTTTTCATGGTGACACTTTTCATTTTTGACATTTAGCATTGTGACATTTGTCATATTCGACATCTTTGACATTTGCCATGTTGAAATTTGTCATTTTTGACATTTTTCATGGTGACACTTTTCATTTTTGACATTTAGCATTGTGACATTTGTCATTTGACATCTTTGACATTTGCCATCTTGAAATTTGTCATTATTGACATTTTTCATGGGGACACTTTTCATTTTTGACATTTAGCATTGTGACATTTGTCATTTGACATCTTTGACATTTGCCATCTTGAAATTTGTCATTTTTGACATTTTTCATGGTGACACTTTTCATTTTTGACATTTAGCATTGTGACATTTGTCATTTGACATCTTTGACATTTGCCATCTTGAAATTTGTCATTTTTGACATTTTTCACGGTGACACTTTTCATTTTTGACATTTAGCATTGTGACATTTGTCATTTGACATCTTAGACATTTGCCATCTTGAAATTTGTCATTTTTGACACTTTTCATTTTTGACATTTAGCATTGTGACATTTGTCATTTGACATCTTTGACATTTGCCATCTTAAAATTTGTCATTTTTGACATTTTTCATGGTGACACTTTTCATTTTTGACATTTAGCATTGTGACATTTGTCATTTGACATCTTGGACATTTGCCATCTTGAAATTTGTCATTTTTGACACTTTTCATTTTTGACATTTAGCATTGTGACATTTGTCATTTGACATCTTTGACATTTGCCCTCTTGAAATTTGTCATTTTTGACATTTTTCATGGTGACACTTTTCATTTTTGACATTTAGCATTGTGACATTTGTCATTTGACATCTTTGACATTTGCCATCTTGAAATTTGTCATTTTTGACATTTTTCATGGTGACACTTTTCATTTTTGACTTTTAGCATTGTGACATTTGTCATTTGAAATCTTGGACATTTGCAATCTTGAAATTTGTCATTTTTGACATTTTTCATAGTGACACTTATCATTTTTGACATTTGTCAGTTTTGACATTTGCCATCTTGAAATTTGTCATTTTTGACATTTTTCATGGTGACACTTTTCATTTTTGACATTTAGCATTGTGACATTTGTCATTTGACTTCTTTGACATTTGCCATCTTGAAATTTGTCATTTTTGACATTTTTCATGGTGACACTTTTTATTTTTGACATTTAGCATTGTGACATTTGTCATTTGACATCTTTGACATTTGCCATCTTGAAATTTGTCATTTTTGACATTTTTCATGGTGACACTTTTCATTTTTGACATTTAGCATTGTGACATTTGTCATTTGACATCTTAGACATTTGCCATCTTAAAATTTGTCATTTTTGACACTTTTCATTTTTGACATTTAGCATTGTGACATTTGTCATTTGACATCTTTGACATTTGCCATCTTGAAATTTGTCATTTTTGACATTTTTCATGGTGACACTTATCATTTTTGACATTTAGCATTGTGACATTTGTCAGTTTTGACATTTGCCATCTTGAAATTTGTCATTTTTGACATTTTTCATGGTGCCACTTTTCATTTTTGACATTTAGCATTGTGACATTTGTCATTTGACATCTTTGACATTTGTCATTTGACATCTTTGACATTTGCCATCTTGAAATTTGTCATTTTTGACATTTAGCACTGTGACATTTGTCATTTGACATCTTTGACATTTGCCATCTTGAAATTTGTTATTTTTGACATTTTTCATGGTCACACTTTTCATTTTTGACATTTAGCATTGTGACATTTGTCAGTTTTGACATTTGCCATCTTGAAATTTGTCATTTTTGACATTTTTCATGGTGACACTTTTCATTTTTGACATTTAGCATTGTGACATTTGTCATTTGACATCTTAGACATTTGCCATCTTGAAATTTGTCATTTTTGACACTTTTCGTTTGTGACATTTAGCATTGTGACATTTGTCATTTGACATCTTTGACATTTGCCATCTTGAAATTTGTCATTTTTGACATTTTTTATGGTGACACTTTTCATTTTTGACATTTAGCATTGTGACATTTGTCATTTGACATCTTGGACATTTGCCATCTTGAAATTTGTCATTTTTGACATTTTTCATGGTGACACTTATCATTTTTGACATTTAGCATTGTGACATTTGTCAGTTTTGACATTTGCCATCTTGAAATTTGTCATTTTTGACATTTTTCATGGTGACACTTTTCATTTTTGACATTTAGCATTGTGACATTTGTCATTTGACATCTTTGACATTTGCCATCTTGAAATTTGTCATTTTTGACATTGTTCATGGTGACACTTTTCATTTTTGACATTTAGCATTGTGACATTTGTCAATTGACATCTTTGACATTTGCCATCTTGAAATTTGTCATTTTTGACATTTAGCATTGTGACATTTGTCATTTGACATCTTTGACATTTGCCATCTTGAAATTTGTTATTTTTGACATTTTTCATGGTGACACTTTTCATTTTTGACATTTAGCATTGTGACATTTGTCAGTTTTGACATTTGCCATCTTGAAATTTGTCATTTTTGACATTTTTCATGGTGACACTTTTCATTTTTGACATTTAGCATTGTGACATTTGTCATTTGACATCTTTGACATTTGCCATCTTGAAATTTGTCATTTTTGACACTTTTCATTTTTGACATTTAGCATTGTGACATTTGACATCTTTGACATTTGCCATCTTGAAATTTGTCATTTTTGACATTTTTCATGGTGACACTTTTCATTTTTGACATTTAGCATTGTGACATTTGTCATTTGACATCTTGGACATTTGCCATCTTGAAATTTGTCATTTTTGACATTTTTTATGGTGACACTTATCATTTTTGACATTTAGCATTGTGACATTTGTCAGTTTTGACATTTGCCATCTTAAAATTTGTCATTTTTGACATTTTTCATGGTGACACTTTTTATTTTTGACATTTAGCATTGTGACATTTGTCATTTGACATCTTTAACATTTGCCATCTTGAAATTTGTCATTTTTGACATTTTTCATGGTGACACTTTTCATTTTTGACATTTAGCATTGTGACATTTGTCATTTGACATCTTTGACATTTGCCATCTTGAAATTTGTCATTTTTGACATTTTTCATGGTGACACTTTTCATTTTTGACATTTAGCATTGTGACATTTGTCATTTGACATCTTAGACATTTGCCATCTTGAAATTTGTCATTTTTGACACTTTTCATTTTTGACATTTAGCATTCTGACATTTGTCATTTGATATCTTTGACATTTGCCATCTTGAAATTTGTCATTTTTGACATTTTTCATGGTGACACTTTTCATTTTTGACATTTAGCATTGTGACATTTGTCATATTCGACATCTTTGACATTTGCCATGTTGAAATTTGTCATTTTTGACATTTTTCATGGTGACACTTTTCATTTTTGACATTTAGCATTGTGACATTTGTCATTTGACATCTTTGACATTTGCCATCTTGAAATTTGTCATTATTGACATTTTTCATGGGGACACTTTTCATTTTTGACATTTAGCATTGTGACATTTGTCATTTGACATCTTTGACATTTGCCATCTTGAAATTTGTCATTTTTGACATTTTTCATGGTGACACTTTTCATTTTTGACATTTAGCATTGTGACATTTGTCATTTGACATCTTTGACATTTGCCATCTTGAAATTTGTCATTTTTGACATTTTTCACGGTGACACTTTTCATTTTTGACATTTAGCATTGTGACATTTGTCATTTGACATCTTAGACATTTGCCATCTTGAAATTTGTCATTTTTGACACTTTTCATTTTTGACATTTAGCATTGTGACATTTGTCATTTGACATCTTTGACATTTGCCATCTTAAAATTTGTCATTTTTGACATTTTTCATGGTGACACTTTTCATTTTTGACATTTAGCATTGTGACATTTGTCATTTGACATCTTGGACATTTGCCATCTTGAAATTTGTCATTTTTGACACTTTTCATTTTTGACATTTAGCATTGTGACATTTGTCATTTGACATCTTTGACATTTGCCCTCTTGAAATTTGTCATTTTTGACATTTTTCATGGTGACACTTTTCATTTTTGACATTTAGCATTGTGACATTTGTCATTTGACATCTTTGACATTTGCCATCTTGAAATTTGTCATTTTTGACATTTTTCATGGTGACACTTTTCATTTTTGACTTTTAGCATTGTGACATTTGTCATTTGAAATCTTGGACATTTGCAATCTTGAAATTTGTCATTTTTGACATTTTTCATAGTGACACTTATCATTTTTGACATTTGTCAGTTTTGACATTTGCCATCTTGAAATTTGTCATTTTTGACATTTTTCATGGTGACACTTTTCATTTTTGACATTTAGCATTGTGACATTTGTTATTTGACTTCTTTGACATTTGCCATCTTGAAATTTGTCATTTTTGACATTTTTCATGGTGAGACTTTTTATTTTTGACATTTAGCATTGTGACATTTGTCATTTGACATCTTTGACATTTGCCATCTTGAAATTTGTCATTTTTGACATTTTTTATGGTGACACTTTTCATTTTTGACATTTAGCATTGTGACATTTGTCATTTGACATCTTAGACATTTGCCATCTTGAAATTTGTCATTTTTGACACTTTTCATTTTTGACATTTAGCATTGTGACATTTGTCATTTGACATCTTTGACATTTGCCATCTTGAAATTTGTCATTTTTGACATTTTTCATGGTGACACTTTTCATTTTTGACATTTAGCATTGTGACATTTGTCATTTGACATCTTTGACATTTGCCATCTTGAAATTTGTCATTTTTGACATTTAGCATTGTGACATTTGTCATTTGACATCTTTGATATTTGCCATCTTGAAATTTGTCATTTTTGACATTTTTCATGGTGACACTTTTCATTTTTGACATTTAGCATTGTGACATTTGTCATTTCACATCTTTGACATTTGCCATCTTGAAATTTGTCATTTTTGACATTTTTCATGGTGACACTTTTCATTTGTGACATTTAGCATTGTGACATTTGTCATTTCACATCTTTGACATTTGCCATCTTGAAATTTGTCATTTTTGACACTTTTCATGGTGACACTTTTCATTTTTGACATTTAGCATTGTGACATTTGTCATTTGACATCTTTGACATTTGCCATCTTGAAATTTGACATTTTTGACATTTAGCATTGTGACATTTGTCATTTGACATCTTTGATATTTGCCATCTTGAAATTTGTCATTTTTGACATTTTTCATGGTGATACTTTTCATTTTTGACATTTAGCATTGTGACATTTGTCATTTGACATCTTTGATATTTGCCATCTTGAAATTTGTCATTTTTGACATTTAGCATTGTGACATTTGTCATTTGACATCTTTGACATTTGCCATCTTGAAATTTGTCATTTTTGACATTTTTCATGGTGACACTTTTCATTTTTGACATTTAGCATTGTGACATTTGTCATTTGACATCTTTGACATTTGCCATCTTGAAATTTGTCATTTTTGACATTTTTCATGGTGAAACTTTTCATTTTTGACATTTAGCATTGTGACATTTGTCATTTGACATCTTAGACATTTGCCATCTTGAAATTTGTCATTTTTGACACTTTTCATTTTTGACATTTAGCATTGTGACATTTGTCATTTGATATCTTTGACATTTGCCATCTTGAAATTTGTCATTTTTGACATTTTTCATGGTGACACTTTTCATTTTTGACATTTAGCATTGTGACATTTGTCATATTCGACATCTTTGACATTTGCCATCTTGAAATTTGTCATTTTTGACATTTTTTATGGTGACACTTTTCATTTTTGACATTTAGCATTTTGACATTTGTCATTTGACATCTTTGACATTTGCCATCTTGAAATTTGTCATTATTGACATTTTTCATGGGGACACTTTTCATTTTTGACATTTAGCATTGTGACATTTGTCATTTGACATCTTTGACATTTGCCATCTTGAAATTTGTCATTTTTGACATTTTTCATGGTGACACTTTTCATTTTTGACATCTAGCATTGTGACATTTGTCATTTGACATCTTTGACATTTGCCATCTTGAAATTTGTCATTTTTGACATTTTTCACGGTGACACTTTTCATTTTTGACATTTAGCATTGTGACATTTGTCATTTGACATCTTAGACATTTGCCATCTTGAAATTTGTCATTTTTGACACTTTTCATTTTTGACATTTAGCATTGTGACATTTGTCATTTGACATCTTTGACATTTGCCATCTTGAAATTTGTCATTTTTGACATTTTTCATGGTGACACTTTTCATTTTTGACATTTAGCATTGTGACATTTGTCATTTGACACCTTGGACATTTGCCATCTTGAAATTTGTCATTTTTGACACTTTTCATTTTTGACATTTAGCATTGTGACATTTGTCATTTGACATCTTTGACATTTGCCATCTTGAAATTTGTCATTTTTGACATTTTTCATGGTGACACTTTTCATTTTTGACATTTAGCATTGTGACATTTGTCATTTGACATCTTTGACATTTGCCATCTTGAAATTTGTCATTTTTGACATTTTTCATGGTGACACTTTTCATTTTTGACAGTTAGCATTGTGACATTTGTCATTTGACATCTTAGACATTTGCCATCTTGAAATTTGTCATTTTTGACACTTTTCATTTTTGACACTTTTCATTTTTGACATTTAGCATTGTGACATTTGTCATTTGACATCTTTGACATTTGCCTTCTTGAAATTTGTCATTTTTGACATTTTTCATGGTGACACTTTTCATTTTTGACATTTAGCATTGTGACATTTGTCATTTGACATCTTTGACATTTGCCATCTTGAAATTTGTCATTTTTGACATTTTTCATGGTGACACTTTTCATTTTTGACATTTATCATTGTGACATTTGTCATTTGACATCTTAGACATTTGCCATCTTGAAATTTGTCATTTTTGACACTTTTCATTTTTAACATTTAGCATTGTGACATTTGTCATTTGACATCTTTGACATTTGCCATCTTGAAATTTGTCATTTTTGACATTTTTCATGGTGACACTTTTCATATTTGACATTTAGCATTGTGACATTTGTCATTTGACATATTAGACATTTGCCATCTTGAAATTTGTCATTTTTGACACTTTTCATTTTTGACATTTAGCATTGTGACATTTGTCATTTGACATCTTTGACATTTGCCATCTTGAAATTTGTCATTTTTGACATTTTTCATAGTGACACTTTTCATTTTTGACATTTAGCATTGTGACATTTGTCATTTGACATCTTGGACATTTGCCATCTTGAAATTTGTCATTTTTGACATTTTTCATGGTGACACTTATTATTTTTGACATTTAGCATTGTGACATTTGTCAGTTTTGACATTTGCCATGTTGAAATTTGTCATTTTTGACATTTTTCATGGTGACACTTTTTATTTTTGACATTTAGCATTGTGACATTTGTCATTTGACATCTTTGATACTTGCTATCTTGAAATTTGTCATTTTTGACATTTTTCATGGTGACACTTTTTATTTTTGACATTTAGCATTGTGACATTTGTCATTTGACATCTTTGACATTTGCCATCTTGAAATTTGTCATTTTTGACATTTAGCATTGTGACATTTGTCATTTGACATCTTTGACATTTGTCATCTTGAGATTTGTTATTTTTGACATTTTTCATGGTGACACTTTTCATTTTTGACATTTAGCATTGTGACATTTGTCAGTTTTGACATTTGCCATCTTGAAATTTGTCATTTTTGACATTTTTCATGATGACACTTTTCATTTTTGACATTTAGCGTTGTGACATTTGTCATTTGACATCTTTGACATTTGCCATCTTGAAATTTGTCATTTTTGACACTTTTCATTTTTGACATTTAGCATTGTGACATTTGTCATTTGACACCTTTGACATTTGCCATCTTAAAATTTGTCATTTTTGACATTTTTCATGGTGACACTTTTTATTTTTGACTTTTAGCATTGTGACATTTGTCATTTGACATCTTGGACATTTGCAATCTTGAAATTTGTCATTTTTGACATTTTTCATGGTGACACTTATCATTTTTGACATTTAGCATTGTGACATTTGTCAGTTTTGACATTTGCCATCTTGAAATTTGTCATTTTTGACATTTTTCATGGTGACACTTTTTATTTTTGACATTTAGCATTGTGACATTTGTCATTTGACATCTTTGATATTTGCCATTTTGAAATTTGTTATTTTTGACATTTTTCATGGTGACACTTTTCATTTTTGACATTTAGCATTGTGACATTTGTCATTTGACATCTTGGACATTTGCCATCTTGAAATTTGTCATTTTTGACATTTTTCATGGTGACACTTATCATTTTTGACATTTAGCATTGTGACATTTGCCATTTTTGACATCTTTGACATTTGCCATCTTGAAATTTGTTATTTTTGACATTTTTCATGGTGACACTTTTCATTTTTGACATTTGGCATTGTGACATTTGTCATTTGACATCTTTGACATTTGCCATCTTGAAATTTGTCATTTTTGACATTTTTTATGGTGACACTTTTCATTTTTGACATTTAGCATTGTGACATTTGTCATTTGACATCTTTGACATTTGCCATCTTGAAATTTGTTATTTTTGACATTTTTCATGGTGACACTTTTCATTTTTGACATTTAGCATTGTGACATTTGTCATTTGACATCTTTGACATTTGCCATCTTGAAATTTGTCATTTTTGACATTTTTCATAGTGACACTTTTCATTTTTGACATTTAGCATTGTGACATTTGTCATTTGACATCTTTGACATTTGCCATCTTGAAATTTGTCATTTTTGACATTTAGCATTGTGACATTTGTCATTTGACATCTTGGACATTTGCCATCTTGAAATTTGTCATTTTTGACATTTTTCATGGTGACACTTATCATTTTTGACATTTAGCATTATGACATTTGTCAGTTTTGACATTTGCCATCTTAAAATTTGTCATTTTTGACATTTTCCATGGTGACACTTTTCATTTTTGACATTTAGCATTGTGACATTTGTCATTTGACATCTTTGACATTTGCCATCTTGAAATTTGTTATTTTTGACATTTTTCATGGTGACACTTTTCATTTTTGACATTTAGCATTGTGACATTTGTCATTTGACATCTTTGACATTTGCCATCTTGAAATTTGTCATTTTTGACATTTTTCATGGTGACACTTTTCATTTTTGACATTTAGCATTGTGACATTTGTCATTTGACATCTTTGACATTTGCCATCTTGAAATTTGTTATTTTTGACATTTTTCATGGTGACACTTTTCATTTTTGACATTTAGCATTGTGACATTTGTCATTTGACATCTTTGACATTTGCCATCTTGAAATTTGTCATTTTTGACATTTTTCATGATGACACTTTTCATTTTTGACATTAAGCATTGTGATATTTGTCATTTGACATCTTTGACATTTGCCATCTTGAAATTTGTTATTTTTAACATTTTTGATGGTGACACTTTTCATTTTTGACATTTAGCATTGTGACATTTTTCATTTGACATCTTTGACATTTGCCATCTTGAAATTTGTCATTTTTGACATTTAGCATTGTGACATTTGTCATTTGACATCTTGGACATTTGCCATCTTGAAATTTGTCATTTTTGACATTTTTCATGGTGACACTTATCATTTTTGACATTTAGCATTGTGACATTTGTCAGTTTTGACATTTGCCATCTTGAAATTTGTCATTTTTGACATTTTTCATAGTGACACTTTTCATTTTTGACTTTTAGCATTGTGACATTTGTCATTTGACATCTTTGACATTTGCCATCTTGAAATTTGTTATTTTTGACATTTTTCATGGTGACACTTTTCATTTTTGACATTTAGCATTGTGACATTTGTCATTTGACATCTTTGACATTTGCCATCTTGAAATTTGTCATTTTTGACATTTTTCATGGTGACACTTTTCATTTTTGACATTTAGCATTGTGACATTTGTCATTTGACATCTTTGACATTTGCCATCTTGAAATTTGTCATTTTTGACATTAAGCATTGTGACATTTGTCATTTGACATCGTGGACATTTGCCATCTTGAAATTTGTCATTTTTGACATTTTTCATGGTGACACTTATCATTTTTGACATTTAGCATTATGACATTTGTCAGTTTTGACATTTGCCATCTTAAAATTTGTCATTTTTGACATTTTTCATGGTGACACTTTTCATTTTTGACATTTAGCATTGTGACATTTGTCATTTGACATCTTTGACATTTGCCATCTTGAAATTTGTTATTTTTGACATTTTTCATGGTGACACTTTTCATTTTTGACATTTAGCATTGTGACATTTGTCATTTGACATCTTGGACATTTGCCATCTTGAAATTTGTCATTTTTGACATTTTTCATGGTGACACTTATCATTTTTGACATTTAGCATTGTGACATTTGTCAGTTTTGACATCTTTGACATTTGCCATCTTGAAATTTGTTATTTTTGACATTTTTCATGGTGACACTTTTCATTTTTGACATTAAGCATTGTGATATTTGTCATTTGACATCTTTGACATTTGCCATCTTGAAATTTGTCATTTTTGACATTAAGCATTGTGACATTTGTCATTTGACATCGTGGACATTTGCCATCTTGAAATTTGTCATTTTTGACATTTTTCATGGTGACACTTATCATTTTTGACATTTAGCATTATGACTTTTGTCAGTTTTGACATTTGCCACCTTAAAATTTGTCATTTTTGACATTTTTCATGGTGACACTTTTCATTTTTGACATTTAGCATTGTGACATTTGTCATTTGACATCTTTGACATTTGCCATCTTGAAATTTGTTATTTTTGACATTTTTCATGGTGACACTTTTCATTTTTGACATTTAGCATTGTGACATTTGTCATTTGACATCTTGGACATTTGCCATCTTGAAATTTGTCATTTTTGACATTTTTCATGGTGACACTTATCATTTTTGACATTTATCATTGTGACATTTGTCAGTTTTGACATCTTTGACATTTGCCATCTTGAAATTTGTTATTTTTGACATTTTATGGTGACACTTTTCATTTTTGACATTTAGCATTGTGACATTTGTCATTTGACATCTTTGACATTTGCCATCTTGAAATTTGTCATTTTTGACATTTTTTATGGTGACACTTTTCATTTTTGACATTTAGCATTGTGACATTTGTCATTTGACATCTTTGACATTTGCCATCTTGAAATTTGTTATTTTTGACATTTTTCATGGTGACACTTTTCATTTTTGACATTTAGCATTGTGACATTTGTCATTTGACATCTTTGACATTTGCCATCTTGAAATTTGTCATTTTTGACATTTTTCATGGTGACACTTTTCATTTTTGACATTTAGCATTGTGACATTTGTCATTTGACATCTTTGACATTTGCCATCTTGAAATTTGTCATTTTTGACATTTAGCATTGTGACATTTGTCATTTGATATCTTGGACATTTGCCATCTTGAAATTTGTCATTTTTGACATTTTTCATGGTGACACTTATCATTTTTGACATTTAGCATTATGACATTTGTCAGTTTTGACATTTGCCATCTTAAAATTTGTCATTTTTGACATTTTTCATGGTGACACTTTTCATTTTTGACATTTAGCATTGTGACATTTGTCATTTGACATCTTTGACATTTGCCATCTTGAAATTTGTTATTTTTGACATTTTTCATGGTGACACTTTTCATTTTTGACATTTAGCATTGTGACATTTGTCATTTGACATCTTTGACATTTGCCATCTTGAAATTTGTCATTTTTGACATTTTTCATGGTGACACTTTTCATTTTTGACATTTAGCATTGTGACATTTGTCATTTGACATCTTTGACATTTGCCATCTTGAAATTTGTTATTTTTGACATTTTTCATGGTGACACTTTTCATTTTTGACATTTAGCATTGTGACATTTGTCATTTGACATCTTTGACATTTGCCATCTTGAAATTTGTCATTTTTGACATTTTTCATGATGACACTTTTCATTTTTGACATTAAGCATTGTGATATTTGTCATTTGACATCTTTGACATTTGCCATCTTGAAATTTGTTATTTTTAACATTTTTCATGGTGACACTTTTCATTTTTGACATTTAGCATTGTGACATTTTTCATTTGACATCTTTGACATTTGCCATCTTGAAATTTGTCATTTTTGACATTTAGCATTGTGACATTTGTCATTTGACATCTTGGACATTTGCCATCTTGAAATTTTTCATTTTTGACATTTTTCATGGTGACACTTATCATTTTTGACATTTAGCATTGTGACATTTGTCAGTTTTGACATTTGCCATCTTGAAATTTGTCATTTTTGACATTTTTCATGGTGACACTTTTCATTTTTGACTTTTAGCATTGTGACATTTGTCATTTGACATCTTTGACATTTGCCATCTTGAAATTTGTTATTTTTGACATTTTTCATGGTGACACTTTTCATTTTTGACATTTAGCATTGTGACATTTGTCATTTGACATCTTTGACATTTGCCATCTTGAAATTTGTCATTTTTGACATTTTTCATGGTGACACTTTTCATTTTTGACATTTAGCATTGTGACATTTGTCATTTGACATCTTTGACATTTGCCATCTTGAAATTTGTCATTTTTGACATTGAGCATTGTGACATTTGTCATTTGACATCGTGGACATTTGCCATCTTAAAATTTGTCATTTTTGACATTTTTCATGGTGACACTTTTCATTTTTGACATTTAGCATTGTGACATTTGTCATTTGACATCTTTGACATTTGCCATTTTGAAATTTGTTATTTTTGACATTTTTCATGGTGACACTTTTCATTTTTGACATTTAGCATTGTGACATTTGTCATTTGACATCTTGGACATTTGCCATCTTGAAATTTGTCATTTTTGACATTTTTCATGGTGACACTTATCATTTTTGACATTTAGCATTGTGACATTTGTCAGTTTTGACATCTTTGACATTTGCCATCTTGAAATTTGTTATTTTTGACATTTTTCATGGTGACACTTTTCATTTTTGACATTAAGCATTGTGATATTTGTCATTTGACATCTTTGACATTTGCCATCTTGAAATTTGTTATTTTTAACATTTTTCATGGTGACACTTTTCATTTTTGACATTTAGCATTGTGACATTTTTCATTTGACATCTTTGACATTTGCCATCTTGAAATTTGTCATTTTTGACATTTAGCATTGTGACATTTGTCATTTGACATCTTGGACATTTGCCATCTTGAAATTTGTCATTTTTGACATTTTTCATGGTGACACTTATCATTTTTGACATTAAGCATTGTGACATTTGTCAGTTTTGACATTTGCCATCTTGAAATTTGTCATTTTTGACATTTTTCATGGTGACACTTTTTATTTTTGACTTTTAGCATTGTGACATTTGTCATTTGACATCTTTGACATTTGCCATCTTGAAATTTGTTATTTTTGACATTTTTCATGGTGACACTTTTCATTTTTGACATTTAGCATTGTGACATTTGTCATTTGACATCTTTGACATTTGCCATCTTGAAATTTGTCATTTTTGACATTTTTCATGGTGACACTTTTCATTTTTGACATTTAGCATTGTGACATTTGTCATTTGACATCTTTGACATTTGCCATCTTGAAATTTGTTATTTTTAACATTTTTCATGGTGACACTTTTCATTTTTGACATTTAGCATTGTGACATTTTTCATTTGACATCTTTGACATTTGCCATCTCGAAATTTGTCATTTTTGACATTTAGCATTGTGACATTTGTCATTTGACATCTTGGACATTTGCCATCTTGAAATTTGTCATTTTTGACATTTTTCATGGTGACACTTATCATTTTTGACATTTAGCATTGTGACATTTGTCAGTTTTGACATTTGCCATCTTGAAATTTGTCATTTTTGACATTTTTCATGGTGACACTTTTCATTTTTGACTTTTAGCATTGTGACATTTGTCATTTGACATCTTTGACATTTGCCATCTTGAAATTTGTTATTTTTGACATTTTTCATGGTGACACTTTTCATTTTTGACATTTAGCATTGTGACATTTGTCATTTGACATCTTTGACATTTGCCATCTTGAAATTTGTCATTTTTGACATTTTTCATGGTGACACTTTTCATTTTTAACATTTAGCATTGTGACATTTGTCATTTGACATCTTTGACATTTGCCATCTTGAAATTTGTTATTTTTGACATTTTTCATGGTGACACTTTTCATTTTTGACATTTAGCATTGTGACATTTGTCATTTGACATCTTGGACATTTGCCATATTGAAATTTGTCATTTTTGACATTTTTCATGGTGACACTTATCATTTTTGACATTTAGCATTGTGACATTTGTCAGTTTTGACATCTTTGACATTTGCCATCTTGAAATTTGTTATTTTTGACATTTTTCATGGTGACACTTTTCATTTTTGACATTTAGCATTGTGACATTTGTCATTTGACATCTTTGACATTTGCCATCTTGAAATTTGTCATTTTTGACATTTTTCATGGTGACACTTTTTATTTTTGACATTTAGCATTGTGACATTTGTCATTTGACATCTTTGACATTTGCCATCTTGAAATTTGTCATTTTTGACATTTAGCATTGTGACATTTCTGTACCTCGGAGGGATACAACACTATATCCATTTTCATAACTTTACAGGAGAGGAGTTTTAAACTTTTTTTCAACAAAAAGTGTTATTGGCACAGCTATTTATTGAGATGTTGAAACAATATTTTACCAGAACATTCTATTTATTGTTATTTACATCATGCAGTTGTTATAAAATAAAAAAAACCTTTTTTACGGTTTTTTTTACTTTTTTATGGACATGGTGTTGTATCCCTCTAATAAAGTTATTGTACTATAAGACCTAATGTGGGATATTCAATAACAACCACAATACTATTTGACTTACAAAATGTATTTAACTATTTTATTTATAATTCTCTTTACAAATACAAATAATACATCTATGTATTCAACCAAAATGGTATTTTAGATGCAAAAAACTCAGTCATCATCAGGTAAGTCTCCTTCAGGGTACTCACTAGTGGTATTACTAGTATGCTTTAAGTTTTTATAAAAATCATGACAAACTGTAGGAACATATGGTAGTTATGCCAATAGATCATTATACTTTTGTTGTGATATTGGTATTGGACTTTGTGTTACCAGTTGCAAATCGTTTGGCAATGTAACCTAACAAGGTCAATCTCCTGGTTTTCATTTGCGAAATTACTTTTCAAAAACAGAGTTCCCATGCTGTTCTGTTTTACTTGCAGTTGAACACAGGTTGACAAAAGAACGTGTTCTTTGTTGACATCTTTTTTTCTGTTAATAAAGGGCGGATTTTAACATATTTTGACATCGCACAAAGACCTAAAATTTTTAAAATCTTCCAGTTCCATATTATGCACAGTATATTTCATTGAGGTTTGTCTGACTAACTGCTGCCAAACCCAGGGCGTTAGAAGTGTCATGTTGTTAAGTTTTTTCTCTTCCGCTCTATCAGCGCATGGACAGTATCCGCCTCCATATGCGTGTGGCCCTTTAGTAGAAACTTTTGAGTGAATCTTTCTCCCACGAGAATTATGGTTCATTATTCTTACTATGTAAACTCATCAGAACTGTCAAAAGTACTCTTAGTTCACTAACAATCCGCCAGGCTGTGTAGAGGTATACACCACTATGTCCAGTAGTAATTCACATGCTTCAGAAGGATAAAACACCAAGTCCACATGGTGTTCTATCCCTCTAAATGAAAGTGGACTTGGTGTTGTTTTAAAACATGCTATATCCATTTCTAACTGGTTTTGGACATAGTGCTATATTCCTCTAAGAAATATGAGAAAAGCAGATTTTAACTCTGTAATAAAGTCAATATGGAAAAAAATGGACATAGTGTTGTATCCCTCCGAGGTACAGATTTGTCATTTGACATCTTGGACATTTGCCATCTTGAAATTTGTCATTTTTTATGGTGACACTTATCATTTTTGACATTTAGCATTGTGACATTTGTCAGTTTTGACATTTGCCATCTTGTAATTTGTCATTTTTGACATTTTTCATGGTGACACTTTTCATTTTTGACATTTAGCATTGTGACATTTGTCATTTGACATCTTTGACATTTGCCATCTTGAAATTTGTTATTTTTGACATTTTTCATGGTGACACTTTTCATTTGTGACATTTAGCATTGTGACATTTGTCATTTGACATCTTTGACATTTGCCATCTTAAAATTTGTCATTTTTGACATTTTTCATGGTGAAACTTTTCATTTTTGACATTTAGCATTGTGATATTTGTCATTTGACATCTTTGACATTTGCCATCTTGAAATTTGTTATTTTTGACATTTTTCATGGTGACACTTTTCATTTTTGACATTTAGCATTGTGACATTTGTCATTTGACATCTTTGACATTTGCCATCTTGAAATTTGTCATTTTTGACATTTTTCATGGTGACACTTTTCATTTTTGACATTTAGCATTGTGACATTTGTCATTTGACATCTTTGACATTTGCCATCTTGAAATTTGTCATTTTTGACATTTAGCATTGTGATATTTGTCATTTGACATCTTTGATATTTGCCATCTTGAAATTTGTCATTTTTGACATTTTTTATGGTGACACTTTTCATTTTTGACATTTAGCATTGTGACATTTGTCATTTGACATCTTTGACATTTGCCATCTTGAAATTTGTCATTTTTGACATTTTTCATGGTGACACTTTTCATTTGTGACATTTAGCATTGTGACGTTTGTCATTTGACATCTTTGACATTTGCCATTTTAAAATTTGTCATTTTTGACATTTTTCATTGTGACACTTTTCATTTTTGACATTTAGCATTGTGATATTTGTCATTTGAAATCTTTGACATTTGCCATCTTGAAATTTGTTATTTTTGACATTTTTCATGGTGACACTTTTCATTTTTGACATTTAGCATTGTGACATTTGTCATTTGACATCTTTGACATTTGCCATCTTGAAATTTGTCATTTTTGACATTTTTCATGGTGACACTTTTCATTTTTGACATTTAGCATTGTGACATTTGTCATTTGACATCTTTGACATTTGCTATCTTGAAATTTGTCATTTTTGACATTTAGCATTGTGACATTTGTTATTTGACATCTTTGATATTTGCCATCTTAAAATTTGTCATTTTTGACATTTTTTATGGTGACACTTTTCATTTCTGACATTTAGCATTGTGACATTTGTCATTTGACATCTTTGACATTTGCCATCTTGAAATTTGTCATTTTTGACATTTTTCATGGTGACACTTTTCATTTTGGCATTTATCATTGTGACATTTGTCATTTGACATCTTTGACATTTGCCATCTTGAAATTTGTCATTATTGACATTTTTCATGGGGACACTTTTCATTTTTGACATTTAGCATTGTGACATTTGTCATTTGACATTTTTGACATTTGCCATCTTGAAATTTGTCATTTTTGACATTTTTCATGGTGACACTTTTCATTTTTGACATTTAGCATTGTGACATTTGTCATTTGACATCTTTGACATTTGCCATCTTGAAATTTGTCATTTTTGACATTTTTCATGGTGACACTTTTTATTTTTGACATTTAGCATTGTGACATTTGTCATTTGACATCTTTGACATTTGCCATCTTGAAATTTGTTATTTTTGACATTTTTCATGGTGACACTTTTCATTTTTGACATTTAGCATTGTGACATTTGTCATTTGACATCTTTGACATTTGCCATCTTGAAATTTGTCATTTTTGACATTTTTCATGGTGGCACTTTTCATTTTTGACATTTAGCATTGTGACATTTGTTATTTGACATCTTTGACATTTGCCACCTTGAAATTTGTCATTTTTGACATTTTTCATGGTGACACTTTTCATTTTTGACATTTAGCATTGTGACATTTGTCATTTGACATCTTTGACATTTGCCATCTTGAAATTTGTTTTTTTTGACATTTTTCATGTTGACACTTTTTATTTTTGACATTTAGCATTGTGTCATTTGTCATTTGACATCTTTGACATTTGCCATCTTGAAATTTGTCATTTTTGACATTTAGCATTGTGACATTTGTCATTTGACATCTTTGATATTTGCCATCTTGAAATTTGTCATTTTTGACATTTTTCATGGTGACACTTTTTATTTTTGACATTTAGCATTGTGACATTTGTCATTTGACATCTTTGACATTTGCCATCTTGAAATTTGTTATTTTTGACATTTTTCATGTTGACACTTTTCATTTTTGACATTTAGCATTGTGACATTTGTCATTTGACATCTTTGACATTTGCCATCTTGAAATTTGTTATTTTTGACATTTTTCATGGTGACACTTTTCATTTTTGACATTTAGCATTGTGACATTTGTTATTTGACATCTTTGACATTTGCCATCTTGAAATTTGTCATCTTTGACATTTGCCATCTTGAAATTTGTCATTTTTGACATTTAGCATTGTGACATTTGTCATTTGACATCTTGGACATTTGCCATCTTGAAATTTGTCATTTTTGACATTTTTCATGGTGACACTTTTCATTTTTGACATTTAGCGTTGTGACATTTGTCATTTGACATCTTTGACATTTGCCATCTTGAAATTTGTCATTTTTGACATTTTTCATGGTGAGACTTTTCATTTTTGACATTTAGCATTGTGACATTTGTCATTTGACATCTTTGACATTTGCTATCTTAAAATTTGTCATTTTTGACATTTAGCATTGTGACATTTGTCATTTGACATCTTTGATATTTGCCATCTTGAAATTTGTCATTTTTGACATTTAGCATTGTGACATTTGTCATTTGACATCTTGGACATTTGCCATCTTGAAATTTGTCATTTTTGACATTTTTCATGGTGACACTTATCATTTTTGACATTTAGCATTGTGACATTTGTCATTTGACATCTTTGATATTTGCCATCTTGAAATTTGTCATTTTTGATATTTTTCATGGTGACACTTTTTATTTTTGACATTTAGCATTGTGACATTTGTCATTTGACATCTTTGACATTTGCCATCTTGAAATTTGTCATTTTTGACATTTTTCATGGTGACACTTTTCATTTTTGACATTTAGCATTGTGACATTTGTCATTTGACATCTTTGACATTTGCCATCTTGAAATTTGTCATTTTTGACATTTAGCATTGTGACATTTGTCATTTGACATCTTGGACATTTGCCATCTTGAAATTTGTCATTTTTGACATTTTTCATGGTGACACTTTTCATTTTTGACATTTAGCATTGTGACATTTGTCCTTTGACATCTTTGACATTTGCCATCTTGAAATTTGTCATTATTGACATTTTTCATGGGGACACTTTTCATTTTTGACATTTAGCATTGTGACATTTGTCATTTGACATTTTTGACATTTGCCATCTTGAAATTTGTCATTTTTGACATTTTTCATGGTGACACTTTTCATTTTTGACATTTAGCATTGTGACATTTGTCATTTGACATCTTTGACATTTGCCATCTTGAAATTTGTCATTTTTGACATTTTTCACGGTGACACTTTTCATTTTTGACATTTAGCATTGTGACATTTGTCATTTGACATCTTAGACATTTGCCATCTTCAAATTTGTCATTTTTGACACTTTTTATTTTTGACATTTAGCATTGTGACATTTGTCATTTGACATCTTTGACATTTGCCATCTTGAAATTTGTCATTTTTGACATTTTTCATGGTGACACTTTTCATTTTTGACATTTAGCATTGTGACATTTGTCATTTGACATCTTGGACATTTGCCATCTTGAAATTTGTCATTTTTGACATTTTTCATGGTGACACTTATCATTTGTGACATTAAGCATTGTGACATTTGTCATTTGACATGTTTGACATTTGCCATTTTGAAATTTGTCATTTTTGACATTTTTCATGGTGACACATTTCATTTTTGACATTTAGTATTGTGACATTTGTCATTTGACATCTTTGACATTTGCCATCTTGAAATTTGTTATTTTTGACATTTAGCATTGTGACATTTGTCATTTGACATCTTGGACATTTGCCATCTTGAAATTTGTCATTTTTGACATTTTTCATGGTGACACTTATCATTTTTGACATTTAGCATTGTGACATTTGTCAGTTTTGACATTTGCCATCTTGAAATTTGTCATTTTTGACATTTTTCGTGGTGACACTTTTCATTTTTGACATTTAGGATTGTGACATTTGTCATTTGACATCTTTGACATTTGCCATCTTGAAATTTGTTATTTTTGACATTTTTCATGGTGACACTTTTCATTTTTGACATTTAGCATTGTGACATTTGTCATTTGACATCTTTGACATTTTCCATCTTAAAATTTGTCATTTTTGACATTTTTCATGGTGACACTTTTCATTTTTGACATTTAGCATTGTGACATTTGTCATTTGACATCTTTGACATTTGCCATCTTGAAATTTGTTATTTTTGACATTTTTCATGGTGACACTTTTCATTTTTGACATTTAGCATTGTGACATTTGTCATTTGACATCTTTGACATTTGCCATCTTGAAATTTGTCATTTTTGACATTTTTCATGGTGAGACTTTTCATTTTTGACATTTAGCATTGTGACATTTGTCATTTGACATCTTTGACATTTGCTATCTTAAAATTTGTCATTTTTGACATTTAGCATTGTGACATTTGTCATTTGACATCTTTGATATTTGCCATCTTGAAATTTGTCATTTTTGACATTTAGCATTGTGACATTTGTCATTTGACATCTTGGACATTTGCCATCTTGAAATTTGTCATTTTTGACATTTTTCATGGTGACACTTATCATTTTTGACATTTAGCATTGTGACATTTGTCATTTGACATCTTTGATATTTGCCATCTTGAAATTTGTCATTTTTGACATTTTTCATGGTGACACTTTTCATTTTTGACATTTAGCATTGTGACATTTGTCATTTGACATCTTTGACATTTGCCATCTTGAAATTTGTCATTTTTGACATTTAGCATTGTGACATTTGTCATTTGACATCTTGGACATTTGCCATCTTGAAATTTGTCATTTTTGACATTTTTCATGGTGACACTTATCATTTTTGACATTTAGCATTATGACATTTGTCATTTGACATCTTTGACATTTGCCATCTTGAAATTTGTCATTTTTGACATTGAGCATTGTGACATTTGTCATTTGACATCTTTGACATTTGCCATCTTGAAATTTGTTATTTTTGACATTTTTCATGGTGACACTTTTCATTTTTGACATTTAGCATTGTGACATTTGTCATTTGACATCTTTGACATTTGCCATCTTGAAATTTGTCATTTTTGACATTTTTCATGGTGACACTTTTCATTTTTGACATTTAGCATTGTGACATTTGTCATTTGACATCTTTGACATTTGCCATTTTGAAATTTGTCATTTTTGACATTTAGCATTGTGACATTTGTCATTTGACATCTTTGATATTTGCCATCTTGAAATTTGTCATTTTTGACATTTTTCATGGTGACACTTTTCATTTTTGACATTTAGCATTGTGACATTTGACATCTTTGACATTTGCCATCTTGAAATTTGTCATTTTTGACATTTTTCATGGTAACACTTTTCATTTTTGACATTTAGCATTGTGACATTTGTCATATTTGACATCTTTGACATTTGCCATCTTGAAATTTGTCATTTTTGACATTTTTCATGGTGACACTTTTCATTTTTGACATTTAGCATTGTGACATTTGTCCTTTGACATCTTTGACATTTGCCATCTTGAAATTTGTCATTATTGACATTTTTCATGGGGACACTTTTCATTTTTGACATTTAGCATTGTAACATTTGTCATTTGACATCTTTGACATTTGCCATCTTGAAATTTGTCATTTTTGACATTTTTCATGGTGACACTTTTTATTTTTGACATTTAGCATTGTGACATTTGTCATTTGACATCTTTGACATTTGCCATCTTGAAATTTGTCATTTTTGACATTTTTCACGGTGACACTTTTCATTTTTGACATTTAGCATTGTGACATTTGTTATTTGACATCTTAGACATTTGCCATCTTCAAATTTGTCATTTTTGACACTTTTTATTTTTGACATTTAGCATTGTGACATTTGTCATTTGACATCTTTGACATTTGCCATCTTGAAATTTGTCATTTTTGACATTTTTCATGGTGACACTTTTCATTTTTGACATTTAGCATTGTGACATTTGTCATTTGACATCTTGGACATTTGCCATCTTGAAATTTGTCATTATTGACATTTTTCATGGGGACACTTTTCATTTTTGACATTTAGCATTGTGACATTTGTCATTTGACATCTTTGACATTTGCCATCTTGAAATTTGTCATTTTTGACATTTTTCATGGTGACACGTTTCATTTTTGACATTTAGCATTGTGACATTTGTCATTTGACATCTTTGACATTTGCCATCTTGAAATTTGTCATTTTTGACATTTTTCACGGTGACACTTTTCATTTTTGACATTTAGCATTGTGACATTTGTCATTTGACATCTTAGACATTTGCCATCTTCAAATTTGTCATTTTTGACACTTTTTATTTTTGACATTTAGCATTGTGACATTTGTCATTTGACATCTTTGACATTTGCCATCTTGAAATTTGTCATTTTTGACATTTTTCATGGTGACACTTTTCATTTTTGACATTTAGCATTGTGACATTTGTCATTTGACATCTTGGACATTTGCCATCTTGAAATTTGTCATTTTTGACATTTTTCATGGTGACACTTTTCATTTTTGACATTTAGTATTGTGACATTTGTCATTTGACATCTTTGACATTTGCCATCTTGAAATTTGTTATTTTTGACATTTAGCTTTGTGACATTTGTCATTTGACATCTTGGACATTTGCCATCTTGAAATTTGTCATTTTTGACATTTTTCATGGTGACACTTATCATTTTTGACATTTAGCATTGTGACATTTGTCAGTTTTGACATTTGCCATCTTGAAATTTGTCATTTTTGACATTTTTCGTGGTGACACTTTTCATTTTTGACATTTAGGATTGTGACATTTGTCATTTGACATCTTTGACATTTGCCATCTTGAAATTTGTTATTTTTGACATTTTTCATGGTGACACTTTTCATTTTTGACATTTAGCATTGTGACATTTGTCATTTGACATCTTTGACATTTTCCATCTTGAAATTTGTCATTTTTGACATTTTTCATGGTGACACTTTTCATTTTTGACATTTAGCATTGTGACATTTGTCATTTGACATCTTTGACATTTGCCATCTTGAAATTTGTTATTTTTGACATTTTTCATGGTGACACTTTTCATTTTTGACATTTAGCATTGTGACATTTGTCATTTGACATCTTTGACATTTGCCATCTTGAAATTTGTCATTTTTGGCATTTTTCATGGTGAGACTTTTCATTTTTGACATTCAGCATTGTGACATTTGTCATTTGACATTTTTGACATTTGCCATCTTGAAATTTGTTATTTTTGACATTTTTTATGGTGACACTTTTCATTTTTGACATTTAGCATTGTGACATTTGTCATTTGACATCTTTGACATTTGCCATCTTGAAATTTGTCATTTTTGACATTTTTCATGGTGAGACTTTTCATTTTTGACATTTAGCATTGTGACATTTGTCATTTGACATCTTTGACATTTGCTATCTTAAAATTTGTCATTTTTGACATTTAGCATTGTGACATTTGTCATTTGACATCTTTGATATTTGCCATCTTGAAATTTGTCATTTTTGACATTTAGCATTGTGACATTTGTCATTTGACATCTTGGACATTTGCCATCTTGAAATTTGTCATTTTTGACATTTTTCATGGTGACACTTATCATTTTTGACATTTAGCATTGTGACATTTGTCATTTGACATCTTTGATATTTGCCATCTTGAAATTTGTCATTTTTGACATTTTTCATGGTGACACTTTTCATTTTTGACATTTAGCATTGTGACATTTGTCATTTGACATCTTTGACATTTGCCATCTTGAAATTTGTCATTTTTGACATTTTTCATGGTGACACTTTTCATTTTTGACATTTAGCATTGTGACAGTTGTCATTTGACATCTTTGACATTTGCCATCTTAAAATTTGTCATTTTTGACATTTAGCATTGTGACATTTGTCATTTGACATCTTTGACATTTGCCATCTTGAAATTTGTTATTTTTGACATTTTTCATGGTGACACTTTTCATTTTTGACATTTAGCATTGTGACATTTGTCATTTGACATCTTTGACATTTGCCATCTTGAAATTTGTCATTTTTGACATTTTTCATGGTGACACTTTTTATTTTTGACATTTAGCATTGTGACATTTGTCATTTGACATCTTTGACATTTGCCATCTTGAAATTTGTCATTTTTGACATTTAGCATTGTGACATTTGTCATTTGACATCTTTGATATTTGCCATCTTGAAATTTGTCATTTTTGACATTTTTCATGGTAACACTTTTCATTTTTGACATTTAGCATTGTGACATTTGTCATTTGACATCTTTAACATTTGCCATCTTGAAATTTGTCATTTTTGACATTTTTCATGGTGACACTTTTCATTTTTGACATTTAGCATTGTGACATTTGTCATATTCGACATCTTTGACATTTACCATCTTGAAATTTGTCATTTTTGACATTTTTCATGGTGACACTTTTCATTTTTGACATTTAGCATTGTGACATTTGTCCTTTGACATCTTTGACATTTGCCATCTTGAAATTTGTCATTTTTGACATTTTTCATGGTGACACTTTTTATTTTTGACATTTAGCATTGTGACATTTGTCATTTGACATCTTTGACATTTGCCATCTTGAAATTTGTCATTTTTGACATTTAGCATTGTGACATTTGTCATTTGACATCTTTGACATTTGTCATCTTGAGATTTGTTATTTTTGACATTTTTCATGGTGACACTTTTCATTTTTGACATTTAGCATTGTGACATTTGTCAGTTTTGACATTTGCCATCTTGAAATTTGTCATTTTTGACATTTTTCATGATGACACTTTTCATTTTTGACATTTAGCGTTGTGACATTTGTCATTTGACATCTTTGACATTTGCCATCTTGAGATTTGTCATTTTTGACACTTTTCATTTTTGACATTTAGCATTGTGACATTTGTCATTTGACATCTTTGACATTTGCCATCTTAAAATTTGTCATTTTTGACATTTTTCATGGTGACACTTTTTATTTTTGACTTTTAGCATTGTGACATTTTTCATTTGACATCTTGGACATTTGCAATCTTGAAATTTGTCATTTTTGACATTTTTCATGGTGACACTTATCATTTTTGACATTTAGCATTGTGACATTTGTCAGTTTTGACATTTGCCATCTTGAAATTTGTCATTTTTGACATTTTTCATGGTGACACTTTTTATTTTTGACATTTAGCATTGTAACATTTGTCATTTGACATCTTTGATATTTGCCATTTTGAAATTTGTCATTTTTGACATTTTTCATGGTGACACTTTTTATTTTTGACATTTAGCATTGTGACATTTGTCATTTGACATCTTTGACATTTGCCATCTTGAAATTTGTCATTTTTGACATTTAGCATTGTGACATTTGTCATTTGACATCTTTGACATTTGTCATCTTTGACATTTGTCATCTTGAAATTTGTTATTTTTGACATTTTTCATGGTGACACTTTTCATTTTTGACATTTAGCATTGTGACATTTGTCAGTTTTGACATTTGCCATCTTGAAATTTGTCATTTTTGACATTTTTTATGGTGACACTTTTCATTTTTGACATTTAGCATTGTGACATTTGTCATTTGACTTCTTGACATTTGCCATCTTGAAATATGTCATTTTTCATGGTGACACTTTTTATTTTTGACATTTAGCATTGTGACATTTGTCATTTGACATCTTTGACATTTGCCATCTTGAAATTTGTCATTTTTGACATTTTTCCTGGCGACACTTTTCATTTTTGACATTTAGCATTGTGACATTCGTCATTTGACATCTTAGACATTTGCCATCTTGAAATTTGTCATTTTTGACATTTAGCATTGTGTCATTTGTCATTTGACATCTTTGACATTTGCCATCTTGAAATTTGTCATTTTTGACATTTTTTATGGTGACACTTTTCATTTTTGACATTTAGCATTGTGACATTTGTCATTTGACATCTTTGACATTTGCCATCTTGAAATTTGTCATTTTTGACATTTAGCATTGTGACATTTGTCATTTGACATCTTTGATATTTGCCATCTTGAAATTTGTCATTTTTGACATTTTTCATGGTGACACTTTTCATTTTTGACATTTAGCATTGTGACATTTGTCATTTGACATCTTTGACATTTGCCATCTTGAAATTTGTCATTTTTGACATTTTTCATGGTGACACTTTTCATTTTTGACATTTAGCATTGTGACATTTGTCATTTGACATCTTTGACATTTGCCATCTTGAAATTTGTCATTTTTGACATTTTTCATGGTGACACTTTTCATTTTTGACATTTAGCATTGTGACATTTGTCATTTGACATCTTGGACATTTGCCATCTTGAAATTTTTTATTTTTGACATTTTTCATGGTGACACTTTTCATTTTTGACATTTAGCATTGTGACATTTGTCATTTGACATCTTTGACATTTGCCATCTTGAAATTTGTCATTATTGACATTTTTCATGGGGACACTTTTCATTTTTGACATTTAGCATTGTGACATTTGTCATTTGACATCTTTGACATTTGCCATCTTGAAATTTGTCATTTTTGACATTTTTCACGGTGACACTTTTCATTTTTGACATTTAGCATTGTGACATTTGTCATTTGACATCTTAGACATTTGCCATCTTGAAATTTGTCATTTTTGACACTTTTCATTTTTGATATTTAGCATTGTGACATTTGTCATTTGACATCTTTGACATTTGCCATCTTGAAATTTGTCATTTTTGACATTTTTCATGGTGACACTTTTCATTTTTGACATTTAGCATTGTGACATTTGTCATTTGACATCTTAGACATTTGCCATCTTGAAATTTGTCATTTTTGACATTTAGCATTGTGACATTTGTCATTTGACATCTCTGACATTTGCCATCTTAAAATTTGTCATTTTTGACATTTTTCATGGTGACACTTTTCATTTTTGACAATTAGCATTGTGACATTTGTCATTTGACATCTTTGACATTTGCCATCTTGAAATTTGTCATTTTTGACATTTTTCATGGTGACACTTTTCATTTTTGACATTTAGCATTGTGACATTTGTCATTTGACATCTTAGACATTTGCCATCTTGAAATTTGTCATTTTTGACACTTTTCATTTTTGACATTTAGCATTGTGACATTTGTCATTTGACATCTTTGACATTTGCCTTCTTGAAATTTGTCATTTTTGACATTTTTCATGGTGACACTTTTCATTTGTGACATTTAGCATTGTGACATTTGTCATTTGACATCTTTGACATTTGCCATCTTGAAATTTGTCATTTTTGACATTTTTCATGGTGACACCTTTCATTTTTGACATTTATCATTGTGACATTTGTCATTTGACATCTTAGACATTTGCCATCTTGAAATTGGTCATTTTTGACACTTTTCATTTTTGACATTTAGCATTGTGACATTTGTCATTTGACATCTTTGACATTTGCCATCTTGAAATTTGTCATTTTTGACATTTTTCATGGTGACACTTTTCATATTTGACAGTTAGCATTGTGACATTTGTCATTTGACATATTAGACATTTGCCATCTTGAAATTTGTCATTTTTGACACTTTTCATTTAGCATTGTGACATTTGTCATTTGACATCTTTGACATTTGCCATCTTGAAATTTGTCATTTTTGACATTTTTCATGGTGACACTTTTCATTTTTGACATTTAGCATTGTGACATTTGTCATTTGACATCTTTGACATTTGCCATCTTGAAATTTGTCATTTTTGACATTTTTCATGGTGACACATTTTTTATTTTTGACATTTAGCATTGTGACATTTGTCATTTGACATCTTTGACATTTGCCATCTTGAAATTTGTCATTTTTGACATTTTTCATGGTGACACTTTTCATTTTTGACATTTAGCATTGTGACATTTGTCAGTTTTGACATTTGCCATCTTGAAATTTGTCATTTTTGACATTTTTCATGGTGACACTTTTCATTTTTGACATTTAGCATTGTGACATTTGTCAGTTTTGACATTTGCCATCTTGAAATTTGTCATTTTTGACATTTTTCATGGTGACACTTTTCATTTTTGACATTTAGCATTGTGACATTTGTCATTTGACATCTTAGACATTTGCCATCTTGAAATTTGTCATTTTTGACACTTTTCGTTTGTGACATTTAGCATTGTGACATTTGTCATTTGACATCTTTGACATTTGCCATCTTGAAATTTGTCATTTTTGACATTTTTTATGGTGACACTTTTCATTTTTGACATTTAGCATTGTGACATTTGTCATTTGACATCTTGGACATTTGCCATCTTGAAATTTGTCATTTTTGACATTTTTCATGGTGACACTTATCATTTTTGACATTTAGCATTGTGACATTTGTCAGTTTTGACATTTGCCATCTTGAAATTTGTCATTTTTGACATTTTTCATGGTGACACTTTTCATTTTTGACATTTAGCATTGTGACATTTGCCATCTTGAAATTTGTCATTTTTGACATTGTTCATGGTGACACTTTTCATTTTTGACATTTAGCATTGTGACATTTGTCAATTGACATCTTTGACATTTGCCATCTTGAAATTTGTCATTTTTGACATTTAGCATTGTGACATTTGTCATTTGACATCTTTGACATTTGCCATCTTGAAATTTGTTATTTTTGACATTTTTCATGGTGACACTTTTCATTTTTGACATTTAGCATTGTGACATTTGTCAGTTTTGACATTTGCCATCTTGAAATTTGTCATTTTTGACATTTTTCATGGTGACACTTTTCATTTTTGACATTTAGCATTGTGACATTTGTCATTTGACATCTTTGACATTTGCTATCTTGAAATTTGTCATTTTTGACACTTTACATTTTTGACATTTAGCATTGTGACATTTGACATCTTTGACATTTGCCATCTTGAAATTTGTCATTTTTGACATTTTTCATGGTGACACTTTTCATTTTTGACATTTAGCATTGTGACATTTGTCATTTGACATCTTGGACATTTGCCATCTTGAAATTTGTCATTTTTGACATTTTTCATGGTGACACTTTTCATTTTTGACATTTAGCATTGTGACATTTGTCATTTGACATCTTAGACATTTGCCATCTTGAAATTTGTCATTTTTGACACTTTTCGTTTGTGACATTTAGCATTGTGACATTTGTCATTTGACATCTTTGACATTTGCCATCTTGAAATTTGTCATTTTTGACATTTTTTATGGTGACACTTTTCATTTTTGACATTTAGCATTGTGACATTTGTCATTTGACATCTTGGACATTTGCCATCTTGAAATTTGTCATTTTTGACATTTTTCATGGTGACACTTATCATTTTTGACATTTAGCATTGTGACATTTGTCAGTTTTGACATTTGCCATCTTGAAATTTGTCATTTTTGACATTTTTCATGGTGACACTTTTCATTTTTGACATTTAGCATTGTGACATTTGTCATTTGACATCTTTGACATTTGCCATCTTGAAATTTGTCATTTTTGACATTTTTCATGGTGACACTTTTCATTTTTGACATTTAGCATTGTGACATTTGTCAGTTTTGACATTTGCCATCTTGAAATTTGTCATTTTTGACATTTTTCATGGTGACACTTTTCATTTTTGACATTTAGCATTGTGACATTTGTCATTTGACATCTTTGACATTTGCCATCTTGAAATTTGTCATTTTTGACATTTTTCATGGTGACACTTTTCATTTTTGACATTTAGCATTGTGACATTTGTCAGTTTTGACATTTGCCATCTTGAAATTTGTCATTTTTGACATTTTTCATGGTGACACTTTTCATTTTTGACATTTAGCATTGTGACATTTGTCATTTGACATCTTTGACATTTGTCATTTGACATCTTTGACATTTGCCATCTTGAAATTTGTCATTTTTGACATTTAGCATTGTGACATTTGTCATTTGACATCTTTGACATTTGCCATCTTGAAATTTGTTATTTTTGACATTTTTCATGGTCACACTTTTCATTTTTGACATTTAGCATTGTGACATTTGTCAGTTTTGACATTTGCAATCTTGAAATTTGTCATTTTTGACATTTTTCATGGTGACACTTATCATTTTTGACATTTGGCATTGTGACATTTGTCATTTGACATCTTAGACATTTGCCATCTTGAAATTTGTCATTTTTGACACTTTTCGTTTGTGACATTTAGCATTGTGACATTTGTCATTTGACATCTTTGACATTTGCCATCTTGAAATTTGTCATTTTTGACATTTTTTATGGTGACACTTTTCATTTTTGACATTTAGCATTGTGACATTTGTCATTTGACATCTTGGACATTTGCCATCTTGAAATTTGTCATTTTTGACATTTTTCATGGTGACACTTATCATTTTTGACATTTAGCATTGTGACATTTGTCAGTTTTGACATTTGCCATCTTGAAATTTGTCATTTTTGACATTTTTCATGGTGACACTTTTCATTTTTGACATTTAGCATTGTGACATTTGCCATCTTGAAATTTGTCATTTTTGACATTGCTCATGGTGACACTTTTCATTTTTGACATTTAGCATTGTGACATTTGTCAATTGACATCTTTGACATTTGCCATCTTGAAATTTGTCATTTTTGACATTTAGCATTGTGACATTTGTCATTTGACATCTTTGACATTTGCCATCTTGAAATTTGTTATTTTTGACATTTTTCATGGTGACACTTTTCATTTTTGACATTTAGCATTGTGACATTTGTCAGTTTTGACATTTGCCATCTTGAAATTTGTCATTTTTGACATTTTTCATGGTGACACTTTTCATTTTTGACATTTAGCATTGTGACATTTGTCATTTGACATCTTTGACATTTGCTATCTTGAAATTTGTCATTTTTGACACTTTACATTTTTGACATTTAGCATTGTGACATTTGACATCTTTGACATTTGCCATCTTGAAATTTGTCATTTTTGACATTTTTCATGGTGACACTTTTCATTTTTGACATTTAGCATTGTGACATTTGTCATTTGACATCTTGGACATTTGCCATCTTGAAATTTGTCATTTTTGACATTTTTTATGGTGACACTTATCATTTTTGACATTTAGCATTGTGACATTTGTCAGTTTTGACATTTGCCATCTTGAAATTTGTCATTTTTGACATTTTTCATGGTGACACTTTTTATTTTTGACATTTAGCATTGTGACATTTGTCATTTGACATCTTTAACATTTGCCATCTTGAAATTTGTCATTTTTGACATTTTTCATAGTGACACTTTTCATTTTTGACATTTAGCATTGTGACATTTGTCATTTGACATCTTTGACATTTGCCATCTTGAAATTTGTCATTTTTGACATTTTTCATGGTGACACTTTTCATTTTTGACATTTAGCATCGTGACATTTGTCATTTGACATCTTAGACATTTGCCATCTTGAAATTTGTCATTTTTGACACTTTTCATTTTTGACATTTAGCATTGTGACATTTGTCATTTGATATCTTTGACATTTGCCATCTTGAAATTTGTCATTTTTGACATTTTTCATGGTGACACTTTTCATTTTTGACATTTAGCATTGTGACATTTGTCATATTCGACATCTTTGACATTTGCCATGTTGAAATTTGTCATTTTTGACATTTTTCATGGTGACACTTTTCATTTTTGACATTTAGCATTGTGACATTTGTCATTTGACATCTTTGACATTTGCCATCTTGAAATTTGTCATTATTGACATTTTTCATGGGGACACTTTTCATTTTTGACATTTAGCATTGTGACATTTGTCATTTGACATCTTTGACATTTGCCATCTTGAAATTTGTAATTTTTGACATTTTTCATGGTGACACTTTTCATTTTTGACATTTAGCATTGTGACATTTGTCATTTGACATCTTTGACATTTGCCATCTTGAAATTTGTCATTTTTGACATTTTTCACGGTGACACTTTTCATTTTTGACATTTAGCATTGTGACATTTGTCATTTGACATCTTAGACATTTGCCATCTTGAAATTTGTCATTTTTGACACTTTTCATTTTTGACATTTAGCATTGTGACATTTGTCATTTGACATCTTTGACATTTGCCATCTTGAAATTTGTCATTTTTGACATTTTTCATGGTGACACTTTTCATTTTTGACATTTAGCATTGTGACATTTGTCATTTGACATCTTGGACATTTGCCATCTTGAAATTTGTCATTTTTGACACTTTTCATTTTTGACATTTAGCATTGTGACATTTGTCATTTGACATCTTTGACATTTGCCATCTTGAAATTTGTCATTTTTGACATTTTTCATGGTGACACTTTTCATTTTTGACATTTAGCATTGTGACATTTGTCATTTGACATCTTTGACATTTGCCATCTTGAAATTTGTCATTTTTGACATTTTTCATGGTGACACTTTTCATTTTTGACATTTAGCATTGTGACATTTGTCATTTGACATCTTTGACATTTGCCATCTTGAAATTTGTCATTTTTGACATTTTTCATGGTGACACTTTTCATTTTTGACATTTAGCATTGTGACATTTGTCATTTGACATCTTTGACATTTGCCATCTTGAAATTTGTCATTATTGACATTTTTCATGGTGACACTTTTCATTTTTGACTTTTAGCATTGTGACATTTGAAATCTTGGACATTTGCAATCTTGAAATTTGTCATTTTTGACATTTTTCATGGTGACACTTATCATTTTTGACATTTGTCAGTTTTGACATTTGCCATCTTGAAATTTGTCATTTTTGACATTTTTCATGGTGACACTTTTCATTTTTGACATTTAGCATTGTGACATTTGTCATTTGACTTCTTTGACATTTGCCATCTTGAAATTTGTCATTTTTGACATTTTTCATGGTGACACTTTTTATTTTTGACATTTAGCATTGTGACATTTGTCATTTGACATCTTTGACATTTGCCATCTTGAAATTTGTCATTTTTGACATTTTTCGTGGTGACACTTTTCATTTTTGACATTTAGCATTGTGACATTTGTCATTTGACATCTTAGACATTTGCCATCTTGAAATTTGTCATTTTTGACACTTTTCATTTTTGACATTTAGCATTGTGACATTTGTCATTTGACATCTTTGACATTTGCCATCTTGAAATTTGTCATTTTTGACATTTTTCATGGTGACACTTTTCATTTTTGACATTTAGCATTGTGACATTTGTCATTTGACATCTTTGACATTTGCCATCTTGAAATTTGTCATTTTTGACATTTAGCATTGTGACATTTGTCATTTGACATCTTTGATATTTGCCATCTTGAAATTTGTCATTTTTGACATTTTTCATGGTGACACTTTTCATTTTTGACATTTAGCATTGTGACATTTGTCATTTCACATCTTTGACATTTGCCATCTTGAAATTTGTCATTTTTGACATTTTTCATGGTGACACTTTTCATTTTTGACATTTAGCATTGTGACATTTGTCATTTCACATCTTTGACATTTGCCATCTTGAAATTTGTCATTTTTGACACTTTTCATGGTGACACTTTTCATTTTTGACATTTAGCATTGTGACATTTGTCATTTGACATCTTTGACATTTGCCATCTTGAAATTTGACATTTTTGACATTTAGCATTGTGACATTTGTCATTTGACATCTTTGATATTTGCCATCTTGAAATTTGTCATTTTTGACATTTTTCATGGTGATACTTTTCATTTTTGACATTTAGCATTGTGACATTTGTCATTTGACATCTTTGATATTTGCCATCTTGAAATTTGTCATTTTTGACATTTAGCATTGTGACATTTGTCATTTGTCATCTTTGACATTTGCCATCTTGAAATTTGTCATTTTTGACATTTTTCATGGTGACACTTTTCATTTTTGACATTTAGCATTGTGACATTTGACATCTTTGACATTTGCCATCTTAAAATTTGTCATTTTTGACATTTTTCATGGTGAAACTTTTCATTTTTGACATTTAGCATTGTGACATTTGTCATTTGACATCTTAGACATTTGCCATCTTGAAATTTGTCATTTTTGACACTTTTCATTTTTGACATTTAGCATTGTGACATTTGTCATTTGATATCTTTGACATTTGCCATCTTGAAATTTGTCATTTTTGACATTTTTCATGGTGACACTTTTCATTTTTGACATTTAGCATTGTGACATTTGTCATATTCGACATCTTTGACATTTGCCATCTTGAAATTTGTCATTTTTGACACTTTTCATTTTTGACATTTAGCATTGTGACATTTGTCATTTGACATCTTTGACATTTGCCATCTTGAAATTTGTCATTTTTGACATTTTTCATGGTGACACTTTTCATTTTTGACATTTAGCATTGTGACATTTGTCATTTGACATCTTTGACATTTGCCATCTTGAAATTTGTCATTTTTGACATTTTTCATGGTGACACTTTTCATTTTTGAGATTTAGCATTGTGACATTTGTCATTTGACATCTTTGACATTTGCCATCTTGAAATTTGTCATTTTTGACATTTTTCATGGTGACACTTTTCATTTTTGACATTTAGCATTGTGACATTTGTCATTTGACATCTTTGACATTTGCCATCTTGAAATTTGTCATTTTTGACATTTTTCATGGTGACCCTTTCCATTTTTGACTTTTAGCATTGTGACATTTGTCATTTGAAATCTTGGACATTTGCAATCTTGAAATTTGTAATTTTTGACATTTTTCATGGTGACACTTATCATTTTTGACATTTGTCAGTTTTGACATTTGCCATCTTGAAATTTGTCATTTTTGACATTTTTCATGGTGACACTTTTTATTTTTGACATTTAGCATTGTGACATTTGTCATTTGACATCTTTGACATTTGCCATCTTGAAATTTGTCATTTTTGACATTTTTCATGGTGACACTTTTCATTTTTGACATTTAGCATTGTGACATTTGTCATTTGACATCTTAGACATTTGCCATCTTGAAATTTGTCATTTTTGACACTTTTCATTTTTGACATTTAGCATTGTGACATTTGTCATTTGACATCTTTGACATTTGCCATCTTGAAATTTGTCATTTTTGACATTTTTCATGGTGACACTTTTCATTTTTGACATTTAGCATTGTGACATTTGTCATTTGACATCTTTGACATTTGCCATCTTGAAATTTGTCATTTTTGACATTTAGCATTGTGACATTTGTCATTTGATATCTTTGATATTTGCCATCTTGAAATTTGTCATTTTTGACATTTTTCATGGTGACACTTTTCATTTTTGACATTTAGCATTGTGACATTTGTCATTTCACATCTTTGACATTTGCCATCTTGAAATTTGTCATTTTTGACATTTTTCATGGTGACACTTTTCATTTTTGACATTTAGCATTGTGACATTTGTCATTTCACATCTTTGACATTTGCCATCTTGAAATTTGTCATTTTTGACACTTTTCATGGTGACACTTTTCATTTTTGACATTTAGCATTGTGACATTTGTTATTTGACATCTTTGACATTTGCCATCTTGAAATTTGACATTTGTGACATTTAGCATTGTGACATTTGTCATTTGACATCTTTGATATTTGCCATCTTGAAATTTGTCATTTTTGACATTTTTCATGGTGATACTTTTCATTTTTGACATTTAGCATTGTGACATTTGTCATTTTACATCTTTGATATTTGCCATCTTAAAATTTGTCATTTTTGACATTTAGCATTGTGACATTTGTCATTTGTCATCTTTGACATTTGCCATCTTGAAATTTGTCATTTTTGACATTTTTCATGGTGACACTTTTCATTTTTGACATTTAGCATTGTGACATTTGTCATTTGACATCTTTGACATTTGCCATCTTGAAATTTGTCATTTTTGACATTTTTCATGGTGAAACTTTTCATTTTTGACATTTAGCATTGTGACATTTGTCATTTGACATCTTAGACATTTGCCATCTTGAAATTTGTCATTTTTGACACTTTTCATTTTTGACATTTAGCATTGTGACATTTGTCATTTGATATCTTTGACATTTGCCATCTTGAAATTTGTCATTTTTGACATTTTTCATGGTGACACTTTTCATTTTTGACATTTAGCATTGTGACATTTGTCATATTCGACATCTTTGACATTTGCCATCTTGAAATTTGTCATTTTTGACATTTTTCATGGTGACACTTTTCATTTTTGACATTTAGCATTTTGACATTTGTCATTTGACATCTTTGACATTTGCCATCTTGAAATTTGTCATTATTGACATTTTTCATGGTGACACTTTTCATTTTTGACATTTAGCATTGTGACATTTGTCATTTGACATCTTAGACATTTGCCATCTTGAAATTTGTCATTTTTGACACTTTTCATTTTTGACATTTAGCATTGTGACATTTGTCATTTGACACCTTTGACATTTGCCATCTTGAAATTTGTCATTTTTGACATTTTTCATGGTGACACTTTTCATTTTTGACATTTAGCATTGTGACATTTGTCATTTGACATCTTGGACATTTGCCATCTTGAAATTTGTCATTTTTGACACTTTTCATTTTTGACATTTAGCATTGTGACATTTGTCATTTGACATCTTTGACATTTGCCATCTTGAAATTTGTCATTTTTGACATTTTTCATGGTGACACTTTTCATTTTTGACATTTAGCATTGTGACATTTGTCATTTGACATCTTTGACATTTGCCATCTTGAAATTTGTCATTTTTGACATTTTTCATGGTGACACTTTTCATTTTTGACAGTTAGCATTGTGACATTTGTCATTTGACATCTTAGACATTTGCCATCTTGAAATTTGTCATTTTTGACACTTTTCATTTTTGACACTTTTCATTTTTGACATTTAGCATTGTGACATTTGTCATTTGACATCTTTGACATTTGCCTTCTTGAAATTTGTCATTTTTGACATTTTTCATGGTGACACTTTTCATTTTTGACATTTAGCATTGTGACATTTGTCATTTGACATCTTTGACATTTGCCATCTTGAAATTTGTCATTTTTGACATTTTTCATGGTGACACTTTTCATTTTTGACATTTATCATTGTGACATTTGTCATTTGACATCTTAGACATTTGCCATCTTGAAATTTGTCATTTTTGACACTTTTCATTTTTGACATTTAGCATTGTGACATTTGTCATTTGACATCTTTGACATTTGCCATCTTGAAATTTGTCATTTTTGACATTTTTCATGGTGACACTTTTCATGTTTGACATTTAGCATTGTGACATTTGTCATTTGACATATTAGACATTTGCCATCTTGAAATTTGTCATTTTTGACACTTTTCATTTTTGACATTTAGCATTGTGACATTTGTCATTTGACATCTTTGACATTTGCCATCTTGAAATTTGTCATTTTTGACATTTTTTATAGTGACACTTTTCATTTTTGACATTTAGCATTGTGACATTTGTCATTTGACATCTTGGACATTTGCCATCTTGAAATTTGTCATTTTTGACATTTTTCATGGTGACACTTATCATTTTTGACATTTAGCATTGTGGCATTTGTCAGTTTTGACATTTGCCATCTTGAAATTTGTCATTTTTGACATTTTTCATGGTGACACTTTTTATTTTTGACATTTAGCATTGTGACATTTGTCATTTGACATCTTTGATATTTGCCATCTTGAAATTTGTCATTTTTGACATTTTTCATGGTGACACTTTTTATTTTTGACATTTAGCATTGTGACATTTGTCATTTGACATCTTTGACATTTGCCATCTTGAAATTTGTCATTTTTGACATTTAGCATTGTGACATTTGTCATTTGACATCTTTGACATTTGTCATCTTGAGATTTGTTATTTTTGACATTTTTCATGGTGACACTTTTCATTTTTGACATTTAGCATTGTGACATTTGTCAGTTTTGACATTTGCCATCTTGAAATTTGTCATTTTTGACATTTTTCATGATGACACTTTTCATTTTTGACATTTAGCGTTGTGACATTTGTCATTTGACATCTTTGACATTTGCCATCTTGAAATTTGTCATTTTTGACACTTTTCATTTTTGACATTTAGCATTGTGACATTTGTCATTTGACATCTTTGACATTTGCCATCTTAAAATTTGTCATTTTTGACATTTTTCATGGTGACACTTTTTATTTTTGACTTTTAGCATTGTGACATTTGACATCTTGGACATTTGCAAACTTGAAATTTGTCATTTTTGACATTTTTCATGGTGACACTTATCATTTTTGACATTTAGCATTGTGGCATTTGTCAGTTTTGACATTTGCCATCTTGAAATTTGTCATTTTTGACATTTTTCATGGTGACACTTTTTATTTTTGACATTTAGCATTGTGACATTTGTCATTTGACATCTTTGATATTTGCCATTTTGAAATTTGTCATTTTTGACATTTTTCATGGTGACACTTTTTATTTTTGACATTTAGCATTGTGACATTTGTCATTTGACATCTTTGACATTTGCCATCTTGAAATTTGTCATTTTTGACATTTAGCATTGTGACATTTGTCATTTGACATCTTTGACATTTGTCATCTTGAAATTTGTTATTTTTGACATTTTTCATGGTGACACTTTTCATTTTTGACATTTAGCATTGTGACATTTGTCAGTTTTGACATTTGCCATCTTGAAATTTGTCATTTTTGACATTTTTTATGGTGACACTTTTCATTTTTGACATTTAGCATTGTGACATTTGTCATTTGACTTCTTGACATTTGCCATCTTGAAATTTGTCATTTTTCATGGTGACACTTTTTATTTTTGACATTTAGCATTGTGACATTTGTCATTTGACATCTTTGACATTTGCCATCTTGAAATTTGTCATTTTTGACATTTTTCCTGGCGACACTTTTCATTTTTGACATTTAGCATTGTGACATTTGTCATTTGACATCTTAGACATTTGCCATCTTGAAATTTGTCATTTTTGACACTTTTCATTTTTGACATTTAGCATTGTGTCATTTGTCATTTGACATCTTTGACATTTGCCATCTTGAAATTTGTCATTTTTGACATTTTTCATGGTGACACTTTTCATTT
Organism: Altica lythri; assembly: GCA_964028335.1. Lineage (NCBI taxonomy): Eukaryota > Metazoa > Arthropoda > Insecta > Coleoptera > Chrysomelidae > Altica > Altica lythri. The sequence continues at coordinate 5,146,676 of OZ034800.1, read as the reverse complement.
TTGACATTTAGCATTGTGACATTTGTCATTTGACATCTTTGACATTTGCCATCTTGAAATTTGTCATTTTTGACATTTAGCATTGTGACATTTGTCATTTGACATCTTTGACATTTGCCATCTTGAAATTTGTCATTTTTGACATTTTTCATGGTGACACTTTTCATTTTTGACATTTAGCATTGTGACATTTGTCATTTGACATCTTGGACATTTGCCATCTTGAAATTTGTCATTTTTGACATTTTTCATGGTGACACTTTTCATTTTTGACATTTAGCATTGTGACATTTGTCATTTGACATCTTTGACATTTGCCATCTTGAAATTTGTCATTATTGACATTTTTCATGGGGACACTTTTCATTTTTGACATTTAGCATTGTGACATTTGTCATTTGACATCTTTGACATTTGCCATCTTGAAATTTGTCATTTTTGACATTTTTCACGGTGACACTTTTCATTTTTGACATTTAGCATTGTGACATTTGTCATTTGACATCTTAGACATTTGCCATCTTGAAATTTGTCATTTTTGACACTTTTCATTTTTGATATTTAGCATTGTGACATTTGACATCTTTGACATTTGCCAACTTGAAATTTGTCATTTTTGACATTTTTCATGGTGACACTTTTCATTTTTGACATTTAGCATTGTGACATTTGTCATTTGACATCTTAGACATTTGCCATCTTGAAATTTGTCATTTTTGACATTTAGCATTGTGACATTTGTCATTTGACATCTTTGACATTTGCCATTTTAAAATTTGTCATTTTTGACATTTTTCATGGTGACACTTTTCATTTTTGACATTTAGCATTGTGACATTTGTCATTTGACATCTTTGTCATTTGCCATCTTGAAATTTGTCATTTTTGACATTTTTCATGGTGACACTTTTCATTTTTGACATTTAGCATTGTGACATTTGTCATTTGACATCTTAGACATTTGCGATCTTGAAATTTGTCATTTTTGACACTTTTCATTTTTGACATTTAGCATTGTGACATTTGTCATTTGACATCTTTGACATCTGCCTTCTTGAAATTTGTCATTTTTGACATTTTTCATGGTGACACTTTTCATTTGTGACATTTAGCATTGTGACATTTGTCATTTGACATCTTTGACATTTGCCATCTTGAAATTTGTCATTTTTGACATTTTTCATGGTGACACTTTTCATTTTTGACATTTATCATTGTGACATTTGTCATTTGACATCTTAGACATTTGCCATCTTGAAATTTGTCATTTTTGACACTTTTCATTTTTGACATTTAGCATTGTGACATTTGTCATTTGACATCTTTGACATTTGCCATCTTGAAATTTGTCATTTTTGACATTTTTCATGGTGACACTTTTCATATTTGACATTTAGCATTGTGACATTTGTCATTTGACATATTAGACATTTGCCATCTTGAAATTTGTCATTTTTGACACTTTTCATTTTTGACATTTAGCATTGTGACATTTGTCATTTGACATCTTTGACATTTGCCATCTTGAAATTTGTCATTTTTGACATTTTTCATGGTGACACTTTTCATTTTTGACATTTAGCATTGTGACATTTGTCATTTGACATCTTTGACATTTGCCATCTTGAAATTTGTCATTTTTGACATTTTTCATGGTGACACATTTTTTATTTTTGACATTTAGCATTGTGACATTTGTCATTTGACATCTTTGACATTTGCCATCTTGAAATTTGTCATTTTTGACATTTTTCATGGTGACACTTTTCATTTTTGACATTTAGCATTGTGACATTTGTCAGTTTTGACATTTGCCATCTTGAAATTTGTCATTTTTGACATTTTTCATGGTGACACTTTTCATTTTTGACATTTAGCATTGTGACATTTGTCATTTGACATCTTAGACATTTGCCATCTTAAAATTTGTCATTTTTGACACTTTTCATTTTTGACATTTAGCATTGTGACATTTGTCATTTGACATCTTTGACATTTGCCTTCTTGAAATTTGTCATTTTTGACATTTTTCATGGTGACACTTTTCATTTGTGACATTTAGCATTGTGACATTTGTCATTTGACATCTTTGACATTTGCCATCTTGAAATTTGTCATTTTTGACATTTTTCATGGTGACACTTTTCATTTTTGACATTTATCATTGTGACATTTGTCATTTGACATCTTAGACATTTGCCATCTTGAAATTTGTCATTTTTGACACTTTTCATTTTTGACATTTAGCATTGTGACATTTGTCATTTGACATCTTTGACATTTGCCATCTTGAAATTTGTCATTTTTGACATTTTTCATGGTGACACTTTTCATATTTGACATTTAGCATTGTGACATTTGTCATTTGACATATTAGACATTTGCCATCTTGAAATTTGTCATTTTTGACACTTTTCATTTTTGACATTTAGCATTGTGACATTTGTCATTTGACATCTTTGACATTTGCCATCTTGAAATTTGTCATTTTTGACATTTTTCATGGTGACACTTTTCATTTTTGACATTTAGCATTGTGACATTTGTCATTTGACATCTTTGACATTTGCCATCTTGAAATTTGTCATTTTTGACATTTTTCATGGTGACACATTTTTTATTTTTGACATTTAGCATTGTGACATTTGTCATTTGACATCTTTGACATTTGCCATCTTGAAATTTGTCATTTTTGACATTTTTCATGGTGACACTTTTCATTTTTGACATTTAGCATTGTGACATTTGTCAGTTTTGACATTTGCCATCTTGAAATTTGTCATTTTTGACATTTTTCATGGTGACACTTTTCATTTTTGACATTTAGCATTGTGACATTTGTCATTTGACATCTTTGACATTTGCCATCTTGAAATTTGTCATTTTTGACATTTTTCATGGTGCCACTTTTCATTTTTGACATTTAGCATTGTGACATTTGTCATTTGACATCTTTGACATTTGTCATTTGACATCTTTGACATTTGCCATCTTGAAATTTGTCATTTTTGACATTTAGCATTGTGACATTTGTCATTTGACATCTTTGACATTTGCCATCTTGAAATTTGTTATTTTTGACATTTTTCATGGTCACACTTTTCATTTTTGACATTTAGCATTGTGACATTTGTCAGTTTTGACATTTGCCATCTTGAAATTTGTCATTTTTGACATTTTTCATGGTGACACTTTTCATTTTTGACATTTAGCATTGTGACATTTGTCATTTGACATCTTAGACATTTGCCATCTTGAAATTTGTCATTTTTGACACTTTTCATTTGTGACATTTAGCATTGTGACATTTGTCATTTGACATCTTTGACATTTGCCATCTTGAAATTTGTCATTTTTGACATTTTTCATGGTGACACTTTTTATTTTTGACATTTAGCATTGTGACATTTTTCATTTGACATCTTTAACATTTGCCATCTTGAAATTTGTCATTTTTGACATTTTTCATGGTGACACTTTTCATTTTTGACATTTAGCATTGTGACATTTGTCATTTGACATCTTTGACATTTGCCATCTTGAAATTTGTCATTTTTGACATTTTTCATGGTGACACTTTTCATTTTTGACATTTAGCATTGTGACATTTGTCATTTGACATCTTAGACATTTGCCATCTTGAAATTTGTCATTTTTGACACTTTTCATTTTTGACATTTAGCATTGTGACATTTGTCATTTGATATCTTTGACATTTGCCATCTTGAAATTTGTCATTTTTGACATTTTTCATGGTGACACTTTTCATTTTTGACATTTAGCATTGTGACATTTGTCATATTCGACATCTTTGACATTTGCCATGTTGAAATTTGTCATTTTTGACATTTTTCATGGTGACACTTTTCATTTTTGACATTTAGCATTGTGACATTTGTCATTTGACATCTTTGACATTTGCCATCTTGAAATTTGTCATTTTTGACATTTTTCATGGTGACACTTTTCATTTTTGACATTTAGCATTGTGACATTTGTCATTTGACATCTTTGACATTTGCCATCTTGAAATTTGTCATTTTTGACATTTTTCACGGTGACACTTTTCATTTTTGACATTTAGCATTGTGACATTTGTCATTTGACATCTTAGACATTTGCCATCTTGAAATTTGTCATTTTTGACACTTTTTATTTTTGACATTTAGCATTGTGACATTTGTCATTTGACATCTTTGACATTTGCCATCTTGAAATTTGTCATTTTTGACATTTTTCATGGTGACACTTTTCATTTTTGACATTTAGCATTGTGACATTTGTCATTTGACATCTTGGACATTTGCCATCTTGAAATTTGTCATTTTTGACACTTTTCATTTTTGACATTTGTCATTTGACATCTTTGACATTTGCCATCTTGAAATTTGTCATTTTTGACATTTTTCATGGTGACACTTTTCATTTTTGACATTTAGCATTGTGACATTTGTCATTTGACATCTTTGACATTTGCCATCTTGAAATTTGTCATTTTTGACATTTTTCATGGTGACACTTTTTATTTTTGACATTTAGCATTGTGACATTTGTCATTTGACATCTTAGACATTTGCCATCTTGAAATTTGTCATTTTTGACACTTTTCATTTTTGACATTTAGCATTGTGACATTTGTCATTTGACATCTTTGACATTTGCCTTCTTGAAATTTGTCATTTTTGACATTTTTCATGGTGACACTTTTCATTTTTGACATTTAGCATTGTGACATTTGTCATTTGACATCTTTGACATTTGCCATCTTGAAATTTGTCATTTTTGACATTTTTCATGGTGACACTTTTCATTTTTGACATTTATCATTGTGACATTTGTCATTTGACATCTTAGACATTTGCCATCTTGAAATTTGTCATTTTTGACACTTTTCATTTTTGACATTTAGCATTGTGACATTTGTCATTTGACATCTTTGACATTTGCCATCTTGAAATTTGTCATTTTTGACATTTTTCATGGTGACACTTTTCATATTTGACATTTAGCATTGTGACATTTGTCATTTGACATATTAGACATTTGCCATCTTGAAATTTGTCATTTTTGACACTTTTCATTTTTGACATTTAGCATTGTGACATTTGTCATTTGACATCTTTGACATTTGCCATCTTGAAATTTGTCATTTTTGACATTTTTCATAGTGACACTTTTCATTTTTGACATTTAGCATTGTGACATTTGTCATTTGACATCTTGGACATTTGCCATCTTGAAATTTGTCATTTTTGACATTTTTCATGGTGACACTTATCATTTTTGACATTTAGCATTGTGACATTTGTCAGTTTTGACATTTGCCATCTTGAAAATTGTCATTTTTGACATTTTTCATGGCGACACTTTTTATTTTTGACATTTAGCATTGTGACATTTGTCATTTGACATCTTTGATATTTGCCATCTTGAAATTTGTCATTTTTGACATTTTTCATGGTGACACTTTTTATTTTTGACATTTAGCATTGTGACATTTGTCATTTGACATCTTTGACATTTGCCATCTTGAAATTTGTCATTTTTGACATTTAGCATTGTGACATTTGTCATTTGACATCTTTGACATTTGTCATCTTGAAATTTGTTATTTTTGACATTTTTCATGGTGACACTTTTCATTTTTGACATTTAGCATTGTGACATTTGTCAGTTTTGACATTTGCCATCTTGAAATTTGTCATTTTTGACATTTTTCATGATGACACTTTTCATTTTTGACATTTAGCGTTGTGACATTTGTCATTTGACATCTTTGACATTTGCCATCTTGAAATTTGTCATTTTTGACACTTTTCATTTTTGACATTTAGCATTGTGACATTTGTCATTTGACATCTTTGATATTTGCCATCTTAAAATTTGTCATTTTTAACATTTTTCATGGTAACACTTTTTATTTTTGACTTTTAGCATTGTGACATTTGCCATTTGACATCTTGGACATTTGCAATCTTGAAATTTGTCATTTTTGACATTTTTCATGGTGACACTTATCATTTTTGACATTTAGCATTGTGACATTTGTCAGTTTTGACATTTGCCATCTTGAAATTTGTCATTTTTGACATTTTTCATGGTGACACTTTTTATTTTTGACATTTAGCATTGTGACATTTGTCATTTGACATCTTTGATATTTGCCATTTTGAAATTTGTCATTTTTGACATTTTTCATGGTGACACTTTTTATTTTTGACATTTAGCATTGTGACATTTGTCATTTGACATCTTTGACATTTGCCATCTTGAAATTTGTCATTTTTGACATTTAGCATTGCGACATTTGTCATTTGACATCTTTGACATTTGTCATCTTGAAATTTGTTATTTTTGACATTTTTCATGGTGACACTTTTCATTTTTGACATTTAGCATTGTGACATTTGTCAGTTTTGACATTTGCCATCTTGAAATTTGTCATTTTTGACATTTTTTTTGGTGACACTTTTCATTTTTGACATTTAGCATTGTGACATTTGTCATTTGACTTCTTGACATTTGCCATCTTGAAATTTGTCATTTTTCATGGTGACACTTTTTATTTTTGACATTTAGCATTGTGACATTTGTCATTTGACATCTTTGACATTTGCCATTTTGAAATTTGTCATTTTTGACATTTTTCATGGTGACACTTTTCATTTTTGACATTTAGCATTGTGACATTTGTCATTTGACATCTTTGACATTTGCCATCTTGAAATTTGTCATTTTTGACATTTAGCATTGTGACATTTGTCATTTGACATCTTTGATATTTGCCATCTTGAAATTTGTCATTTTTGACATTTTTCATGGTGACACTTTTCATTTTTGACATTTAGCATTGTGACATTTGTCATTTGACATCTTTGACATTTGCCATCTTGAAATTTGTCATTTTTGACATTTTTCATGGTGACACTTTTCATTTTTGACATTTAGCATTGTGACATTTGTCATTTAACATCTTTGACATTTGCCATCTTGAAATTTGTCATTATTGACATTTTTCATGGGGACACTTTTCATTTTTGACATTTAGCATTGTGACATTTGTCATTTGACATCTTTGACATTTGCCATCTTGAAATTTGTCATTTTTGACATTTTTCACGGTGACACTTTTCATTTTTGACATTTAGCATTGTGACATTTGTCATTTGACATCTTAGACATTTGCCATCTTGAAATTTGTCATTTTTGACACTTTTCATTTTTAATATTTAGCATTGTGACATTTGTCATTTGACATCTTTGACATTTGCCATCTTGAAATTTGTCATTTTTGACATTTTTCATGGTGACACTTTTCATTTTTGACATTTAGCATTGTGACATTTGTCATTTGACATCTTAGACATTTGCCATCTTGAAATTTGTCATTTTTGACATTTAGCATTGTGACATTTGTCATTTGACATCTTTGACATTTGCCATCTTAAAATTTGTCATTTTTGACATTTTTCATGGTGACACTTTTCATTTTTGACATTTAGCATTGTGACATTTGTCATTTGACATCTTTGACATTTGCCATCTTGAAATTTGTCATTTTTGACATTTTTCATGGTGACACTTTTCATTTTTGACATTTAGCATTGTGACATTTGTCATTTGACATCTTAGACATTTGCCATCTTGAAATTTGTCATTTTTGACACTTTTCATTTTTGACATTTAGCATTGTGACATTTGTCATTTGACATCTTTGACATTTGCCTTCTTGAAATTTGTCATTTTTGACATTTTTCATGGTGACACTTTTCATTTGTGACATTTAGCATTGTGACATTTGTCATTTGACATCTTTGACATTTGCCATCTTGAAATTTGTCATTTTTGACATTTTTCATGGTGACACTTTTCATTTTTGACATTTATCATTGTGACATTTGTCATTTGACATCTTAGACATTTGCCATCTTGAAATTTGTCATTTTTGACACTTTTCATTTTTGACATTTAGCATTGTGACATTTGTCATTTGACATCTTTGACATTTGCCATCTTGAAATTTGTCATTTTTGACATTTTTCATGGTGACACTTTTCATATTTGACATTTAGCATTGTGACATTTGTCATTTAACATATTAGACATTTGCCATCTTGAAATTTGTCGTTTTTGACACTTTTCATTTTTGACATTTAGCATTGTGACATTTGTCATTTGACATCTTTGACATTTGCCATCTTGAAATTTGTCATTTTTGACATTTTTCATGGTGACACTTATCATTTTTGACATTTAGCATTGTGACATTTGTCAGTTTTGACATTTGCCATCTTGAAATTTGTCATTTTTGACATTTTTCATGGTGACACTTTTTATTTTTGACATTTAGCATTGTGACATTTGTCATTTGACATCTTTGATATTTGCCATCTTGAAATTTGTCATTTTTGACATTTTTCATGGTGACACTTTTTATTTTTGACATTTAGCATTGTGACATTTGTCATTTGACATCTTTGACATTTGCCATCTTGAAATTGGTCATTTTTGACATTTAGCATTGTGACATTTGTCATTTGACATCTTTGACATTTGTCATCTTGAAATTTGTTATTTTTGACATTTTTCATGGTGACACTTTTCATTTTTGACATTTAGCATTGTGACATTTGTCAGTTTTGACATTTGCCATCTTGAAATTTGTCATTTTTGACATTTTTCATGATGACACTTTTCATTTTTGACATTTAGCGTTGTGACATTTGTCATTTGACATCTTTGACATTTGCCATCTTGAAATTTGTCATTTTTGACACTTTTCATTTTTGACATTTAGCATTGTGACATTTGTCATTTGACATCTTTGATATTTGCCATCTTAAAATTTGTCATTTTTGACATTTTTCATGGTGACACGTTTTATTTTTGACTTTTAGCATTGTGACATTTGTCATTTGACATCTTGGACATTTGCAATCTTGAAATTTGTCATTTTTGACATTTTTCATGGTGACACTTATCATTTTTGACATTTAGCATTGTGACATTTGTCAGTTTTGACATTTGCCATCTTGAAATTTGTCATTTTTGACATTTTTCATGGTGACACTTTTTATTTTTGACATTTAGCATTGTGACATTTGTCATTTGACATCTTTGATATTTGCCATTTTGAAATTTGTCATTTTTGACATTTTTCATGGTGACACTTTTCATTTTTGACATTTAGCATTGTGACATTTGTCATTTAACATCTTTGACATTTGCCATCTTGAAATTTGTCATTTTTGACATTTAGCATTGTGACATTTGTCATTTGACATCTTTGACATTTGTCATCTTGAAATTTGTTATTTTTGACATTTTTCATGGTGACACTTTTCATTTTTGACATTTAGCATTGTGACATTTGTCAGTTTTGACATTTGCCATCTTGAAATTTGTCATTTTTGACATTTTTTATGGTGACACTTTTCATTTTTGACATTTAGCATTGTGACATTTGTCATTTGACTTCTTGACATTTGCCATCTTGAAATTTGTCATTTTTCATGATGACACTTTTTATTTTTGACATTTAGCATTGTGACATTTGTCATTTGACATCTTTGACATTTGCCATCTTGAAATTTGTCATTTTTGACATTTTTCATGGTGACACTTTTCATTTTTGACATTTAGCATTGTGACATTTGTCATTTGACATCTTTGACATTTGCCATCTTGAAATTTGTCATTTTTGACATTTAGCATTGTGACATTTGTCATTTGACATCTTTGATATTTGCCATCTTGAAATTTGTCATTTTTGACATTTTTGATGGTGACACTTTTCATTTTTGACATTTAGCATTGTGACATTTGTCATTTGACATCTTTGACATTTGCCATCTTGAAATTTGTCATTTTTGACATTTTTCATGGTGACACTTTTCATTTTTGACATTTAGCATTGTGACATTTGTCATTTGACATCTTTGACATTTGCCATCTTGAAATTTGTCATTTTTGACAGTTTTCATTTTTGATATTTAGCATTGTGACATTTGTCATTTGACATCTTTGACATTTGCCATCTTGAAATTTGTCATTTTTGACATTTTTCATGGTGACACTTTTCATTTTTGACATTTAGCATTGTGACATTTGTCATTTGACATCTTAGACATTTGCCATCTTGAAATTTGTCATTTTTGACATTTAGCATTGTGACATTTGTCATTTGACATCTTTGACATTTGCCATCTTAAAATTTGTCATTTTTGACATTTTTCATGGTGACACTTTTCATTTTTGACATTTAGCATTGTGTCATTTGTCATTTGACATCTTTGACATTTGCCATCTTGAAATTTGTCATTTTTGACATTTTTCATGGTGACACTTTTCATTTTTGACATTTAGCATTGTGACATTTGTCATTTGACATCTTAGACATTTGCCATCTTGAAATTTGTCATTTTTGACACTTTTCATTTTTGACATTTAGCATTGTGACATTTGTCATTTGACATCTTTGACATTTGTCTTCTTGAAATTTGTCATTTTTGACATTTTTCATGGTGACACTTTTCATTTGTGACATTTAGCATTGTGACATTTGTCATTTGACATCTTTGACATTTGCCATCTTGAAATTTGTCATTTTTGACATTTTTCATGGTGACACTTTTCATTTTTGACATTTATCATTGTGACATTTGTCATTTGACATCTTAGACATTTGCCATCTTGAAATTTGTCATTTTTGACACTTTTCATTTTTGACATTTAGCATTGTGACATTTGTCATTTGACATCTTTGACATTTGCCATCTTGAAATTTGTCATTTTTGACATTTTTCATGGTGACACTTTTCATATTTGACATTTAGCATTGTGACATTTGTCATTTGACATATTAGACATTTGCCATCTTGAAATTTGTCATTTTTGACACTTTTCATTTTTGACATTTAGCATTGTGACATTTGTCATTTGACATCTTTGACATTTGCCATCTTGAAATTTGTCATTTTTGACATTTTTCATGGTGACACTTTTCATTTTTGACATTTAGCATTGTGACATTTGTCATTTGACATCTTTGACATTTGCCATCTTGAAATTTGTCATTTTTGACATTTTTCATGGTGACACATTTTTTATTTTTGACATTTAGCATTGTGACATTTGTCATTTGACATCTTTGACATTTGCCATCTTAAAATTTGTCATTTTTGACATTTTTCATGGTGACACTTTTCATTTTTGACATTTAGCATTGTGACATTTGTCAGTTTTGACATTTGCATTTCTTGAAATTTGTCATTTTTGACATTTTTCATGGTGACACTTTTCATTTTTGACATTTAGCATTGTGACATTTGTCATTTGACATCTTTGACATTTGCCATCTTGAAATTTGTCATTTTTGACATTTTTCATGGTGCCACTTTTCATTTTTGACATTTAGCATTGTGACATTTGTCATTTGACATCTTTGACATTTGTCATTTGACATCTTTGACATTTGCCATCTTGAAATTTGTCATTTTTGACATTTAGCATTGTGACATTTGTCATTTGACATCTTTGACATTTGCCATCTTGAAATTTGTTATTTTTGACATTTTTCATGGTCACACTTTTCATTTTTGACATTTAGCATTGTGACATTTGTCAGTTTTGACATTTGCCATCTTGAAATTTGTCATTTTTGACATTTTCCATGGTGACACTTTTCATTTTTGACATTTAGCATTGTGACATTTGTCATTTGACATCTTAGACATTTGCCATCTTGAAATTTGTCATTTTTGACACTTTTCATTTGTGACATTTAGCATTGTGACATTTGTCATTTGACATCTTTGACATTTGCCATCTTGAAATTTGTCATTTTTGACATTTTTTATGGTGACACTTTTCATTTTTGACATTTAGCATTGTGACATTTGTCATTTGACATCTTGGACATTTGCCATCTTGAAATTTGTCATTTTTGACATTTTTCATGGTGACACTTATCATTTTTGACATTTAGCATTGTGACATTTGTCAGTTTTGACATTTGCCATCTTGAAATTTGTCATTTTTGACATTTTTCATGGTGACACTTTTCATTTTTGACATTTAGCATTGTGACATTTGTCATTTGACATCTTTGAAATTTGCCATCTTGAAATTTGTCATTTTTGACATTGTTCATGGTGACACTTTTCATTTTTGACATTTAGCATTGTGACATTTGTCAATTGACATCTTTGACATTTGCCATCTTGAAATTTGTCATTTTTGACATTTAGCATTGTGACATTTGTCATTTGACATCTTTGACATTTGCCATCTTGAAAATTGTTATTTTTGACATTTTTCATGGTGACACTTTTCATTTTTGACATTTAGCATTGTGACATTTGTCAGTTTTGACATTTGCCATCTTGAAATTTGTCATTTTTGACATTTTTCATGGTGACACTTTTCATTTTTGACATTTAGCATTGTGACATTTGTCATTTGACATCTTTGACATTTGCCATCTTGAAATTTGTCATTTTTGACACTTTTCATTTTTGACATTTAGCATTGTGACATTTGACATCTTTGACATTTGCCATCTTGAAATTTGTCATTTTTGACATTTTTCATGGTGACACTTTTTATTTTTGACATTTAGCATTGTGACATTTGTCATTTGACATCTTGGACATTTGCCATCTTGAAATTTGTCATTTTTGACATTTTTTATGGTGACACTTATCATGTTTGACATTTAGCATTGTGACATTTGTCAGTTTTGACATTTGCCATATTGAAATTTGTCATTTTTGACATTTTTCATGGTGACACTTTTTATTTTTGACATTTAGCATTGTGACATTTTTCATTTGACATCTTTAACATTTGCCATCTTGAAATTTGTCATTTTTGACATTTTTCATGGTGACACTTTTCATTTTTGACATTTAGCATTGTGACATTTGTCATTTGACATCTTTGACATTTGCCATCTTGAAATTTGTCATTTTTGACATTTTTCATGGTGACACTTTTCATTTTTGACATTTAGCATTGTGACATTTGTCATTTGACATCTTAGACATTTGCCATCTTGAAATTTGTCATTTTTGACACTTTTCATTTTTGACATTTAGCATTGTGACATTTGTCATTTGATATCTTTGACATTTGCCATCTTGAAATTTGTCATTTTTGACATTTTTCATGGTGACACTTTTCATTTTTGACATTTAGCATTGTGACATTTGTCATATTCGACATCTTTGACATTTGCCATGTTGAAATTTGTCATTTTTGACATTTTTCATGGTGACACTTTTCATTTTTGACATTTAGCATTGTGACATTTGTCATTTGACATCTTTGACATTTGCCATCTTGAAATTTGTCATTATTGACATTTTTCATGGGGACACTTTTCATTTTTGACATTTAGCATTGTGACATTTGTCATTTGACATCTTTGACATTTGCCATCTTGAAATTTGTCATTTTTGACATTTTTTATGGTGACACTTTTCATTTTTGACATTTAGCATTGTGACATTTGTCATTTGACATCTTTGACATTTGCCATCTTGAAATTTGTCATTTTTGACATTTTTCACGGTGACACTTTTTATTTTTGACATTTAGCATTGTGACATTTGTCATTTGACATCTTAGACATTTGCCATCTTGAAATTTGTCATTTTTGACACTTTTCATTTTTGACATTTAGCATTGTGACATTTGTCATTTGACATCTTTGACATTTGCCATCTTGAAATTTGTCATTTTTGACATTTTTCATGGTGACACTTTTCATTTTTGACATTTAGCATTGTGACATTTGTCATTTGACATCTTGGACATTTGCCATCTTGAAATTTGTCATTTTTGACACTTTTCATTTTTGACATTTAGCATTGTGACATTTGTCATTTGACATCTTTGACATTTGCCATCTTGAAATTTGTCATTTTTGACATTTTTCATGGTGACACTTTTAATTTTTGACATTTAGCATTGTGACATTTGTCATTTGACATCTTTGACATTTGCCATCTTGAAATTTGTCATTTTTTACATTTTTCATGGTGACACTTTTCATTTTTGACATTTAGCATTGTGACATTTGTCATTTGACATCTTAGACATTTGCCATCTTGAAATTTGTCATTTTTGACACTTTTCATTTTTGACACTTTTCATTTTTGACATTTAGCATTGTGACATTTGTCATTTGACATCTTTGACATTTGCCTTCTTGAAATTTGTCATTTTTGACATTTTTCATGGTGACACTTTTCATTTTTGACATTTAGCATTGTGACATTTGTCATTTGACATCTTTGACATTTGCCATCTTGAAATGTGTCATTTTTGACATTTTTCATGGTGACACTTTTCATTTTTGACATTTATCATTGTGACATTTGTCATTTGACATCTTAGACATTTGCCATCTTGAAATTTGTCATTTTTGACACTTTTCATTTTTGACATTTAGCATTGTGACATTTGTCATTTGACATCTTTGACATTTGCCATCTTGAAATTTGTCATTTTTGACATTTTTCATGGTGACACTTTTCATATTTGACATTTAGCATTGTGACATTTGTCATTTGACATATTAGACATTTGCCATCTTGAAATTTGTCATTTTTGACACTTTTCATTTTTGACATTTAGCATTGTGACATTTGTCATTTGACATCTTTGACATTTGCCATCTTGAAATTTGTCATTTTTGACATTTTTCATGGTGACACTTTTCATTTTTGACATTTAGCATTGTGACATTTGTCATTTGACATCTTTGACATTTGCCATCTTGAAATTTGTCATTTTTGACATTTTTCATGGTGACACATTTTTTATTTTTGACATTTAGCATTGTGACATTTGTCATTTGACATCTTTGACATTTGCCATCTTAAAATTTGTCATTTTTGACATTTTTCATGGTGACACTTTTCATTTTTGACATTTAGCATTGTGACATTTGTCAGTTTTGACATTTGCCATCTTGAAATTTGTCATTTTTGACATTTTTCATGGTGACACTTTTCATTTTTGACATTTAGCATTGTGACATTTGTCATTTGACATCTTTGACATTTGCCATCTTGAAATTTGTCATTTTTGACATTTTTCATGGTGCCACTTTTCATTTTTGACATTTAGCATTGTGACATTTGTCATTTGACATCTTTGGCATTTGCCATCTTGAAATTTGTTATTTTTGACATTTTTCATGGTCACACTTTTCATTTTTGACATTTAGCATTGTGACATTTGTCAGTTTTGACATTTGCCATCTTGAAATTTGTCATTTTTGACATTTTTCATGGTGACACTTTTCATTTTTGACATTTAGCATTGTGACATTTGTCATTTGACATCTTAGACATTTGCCATCTTGAAATTTGTCATTTTTGACACTTTTCATTTGTGACATTTAGCATTGTGACATTTGTCATTTGACATCTTTGACATTTGCCCTCTTGAAATTTGTCATTTTTGACATTTTTCATGGTGACACTTTTTATTTTTGACATTTAGCATTGTGACATTTTTCATTTGACATCTTTAACATTTGCCATCTTGAAATTTGTCATTTTTGACATTTTTCATGGTGACACTTTTCATTTTTGACATTTAGCATTGTGACATTTGTCATTTGACATCTTTGACATTTGCCATCTTGAAATTTGTCATTTTTGACATTTTTCATGGTGGCACTTTTCATTTTTGACATTTAGCATTGTGACATTTGTCATTTGACATCTTAGACATTTGCCATCTTGAAATTTGTCATTTTTAACACTTTTCATTTTTGACATTTAGCATTGTGACATTTGTCATTTGATATCTTTGACATTTGCCATCTTGAAATTTGTCATTTTTGACATTTTTCATGGTGACACTTTTCATTTTTGACATTTAGCATTGTGACATTTGTCATATTCGACATCTTTGACATTTGCCATGTTGAAATTTGTCATTTTTGACATTTTTCATGGTGACACTTTTCATTTTTGACATTTAGCATTGTGACATTTGTCATTTGACATCTTTGACATTTGCCATCTTGAAATTTGTCATTTTTGACATTTTTCATTTTTGACATTTAGCATTGTGACATTTGTCATTTGACATCTTTGACATTTGCCATCTTGAAATTTGTCATTTTTGACATTTTTCATGGTGACACTTTTCATTTTTGACATTTAGCATTGTGACATTTGTCATTTGACATCTTGGACATTTGCCATCTTGAAATTTGTCATTTTTGACACTTTTCATTTTTGACATTTAGCATTGTGACATTTGTCATTTGACATCTTTGACATTTGCCATCTTGAAATTTGTCATTTTTGACATTTTTCATGGTGACACTTTTCATTTTTGACATTTAGCATTGTGACATTTGTCATTTGACATCTTTGACATTTGCCATCTTGAAATTTGTCATTTTTGACATTTTTCATGGTGGCACTTTTCATTTTTGACATTTAGCATTGTGACATTTGTCATTTGACATCTTAGACATTTGCCATCTTGAAATTTGTCATTTTTGACACTTTTCATTTTTGACATTTAGCATTGTGACATTTGTCATTTGATATCTTTGACATTTGCCATCTTGAAATTTGTCATTTTTGACATTTTTCATGGTGACACTTTTCATTTTTGACATTTAGCATTGTGACATTTGTCATTTGACATCTTTGACATTTGCCATCTTGAAATTTGTCATTTTTGACATTTTTCACGGTGACACTTTTCATTTTTGACATTTAGCATTGTGACATTTGTCATTTGACATCTTAGACATTTGCCATCTTGAAATTTGTCATTTTTGACACTTTTCATTTTTGACATTTAGCATTGTGACATTTGTCATTTGACATCTTTGACATTTGCCATCTTGAAATTTGTCATTTTTGACATTTTTCATGGTGACACTTTTCATTTTTGACATTTAGCATTGTGACATTTGTCATTTGACATCTTGGACATTTGCCATCTTGAAATTTGTCATTTTTGACACTTTTCATTTTTGACATTTAGCATTGTGACATTTGTCATTTGACATCTTTGACATTTGCCATCTTGAAATTTGTCATTTTTGACATTTTTCATGGTGACACTTTTCATTTTTGACATTTAGCATTGTGACATTTGTCATTTGACATCTTTGACATTTGCCATCTTGAAATTTGTCATTTTTGACATTTTTCATGGTGACACTTTTTATTTTTGACATTTAGCATTGTGACATTTGTCATTTGACATCTTAGACATTTGCCATCTTGAAATTTGTCATTTTTGACACTTTTCATTTTTGACATTTAGCATTGTGACATTTGTCATTTGACATCTTTGACATTTGCCATCTTGAAATTTGTCATTTTTGACATTTTTCATGGTGACACTTTTCATATTTGACATTTAGCATTGTGACATTTGTCATTTGACATATTAGACATTTGCCATCTTGAAATTTGTCATTTTTGACACTTTTCATTTTTGACATTTAGCATTGTGACATTTGTCATTTGACATCTTTGACATTTGCCATCTTGAAATTTGTCATTTTTGACATTTTTCATAGTGACACTTTTCATTTTTGACATTTAGCATTGTGACATTTGTCATTTGACATCTTGGACATTTGCCATCTTGAAATTTGTCATTTTTGACATATTTCATGGTGACACTTATCATTTTTGACATTTAGCATTGTGACATTTGTCAGTTTTGACATTTGCCATCTTGAAATTTGTCATTTTTGACATTTTTCATGGCGACACTTTTTATTTTTGACATTTAGCATTGTGACATTTGTCATTTGACATCTTTGATATTTGCCATCTTGAAATTTGTCATTTTTGACATTTTTCATGGTGACACTTTTTATTTTTGACATTTAGCATTGTGACATTTGTCATTTGACATCTTTGACATTTGCCATCTTTAAATTTGTCATTTTTGACATTTAGCATTGTGACATTTGTCATTTGACATCTTTGACATTTGTCATCTTGAAATTTGTTATTTTTGACATTTTTCATGGTGACACTTTTCATTTTTGACATTTAGCATTGTGACATTTGTCAGTTTTGACATTTGCCATCTTGAAATTTGTCATTTTTGACATTTTTCATGATGACACTTTTTATTTTTGACATTTAGCGTTGTGACATTTGTCATTTGACATCTTTGACATTTGCCATCTTTAAATTTGTCATTTTTGACACTTTTCATTTTTGACATTTAGCATTGTGACATTTGTCATTTGACATCTTTGATATTTGCCATCTTAAAATTTGTCATTTTTGACATTTTTCATGGTGACACTTTTTATTTTTTACTTTTAGCATTGTGACATTTGCCATTTGACATCTTGGACATTTGCAATCTTGAAATTTGTCATTTTTGACATTTTTCATGGTGACACTTATCATTTTTGACATTTAGCATTGTGACATTTGTCAGTTTTGACATTTGCCATCTTGAAATTTGTCATTTTTGACATTTTTCATGGTGACACTTTTTATTTTTGACATTTAGCATTGTGACATTTGTCATTTGACATCTTTGATATTTGCCATTTTGAAATTTGTCATTTTTGACATTTTTCATGGTGACACTTTTTATTTTTGACATTTAGCATTGTGACATTTGTCATTTGACATCTTTGACATTTGCCATCTTGAAATTTGTCATTTTTGACATTTAGCATTGTGACATTTGTCATTTGACATCTTTGACATTTGTCATCTTGAAATTTGTTATTTTTGACATTTTTCATGGTGACACTTTTCATTTTTGACATTTAGCATTGTGACATTTGTCAGTTTTGACATTTGCCATCTTGAAATTTGTCATTTTTGACATTTTTTTTGGTGACACTTTTCATTTTTGACATTTAGCATTGTGACATTTGTCATTTGACTTCTTGACATTTGCCATCTTGAAATTTGTCATTTTTCATGGTGACACTTTTTATTTTTGACATTTAGCATTGTGACATTTGTCATTTGACATCTTTAACATTTGCCATCTTGAAATTTGTCATTTTTGACATTTTTCATGGTGACACTTTTCATTTTTGACATTTAGCATTGTGACATTTGTTATTTGACATCTTTGACATTTGCCATCTTGAAATTTGTCATTTTTGACATTTAGCATTGTGACATTTGTCATTTGACATCTTTGATATTTGCCATCTTGAAATTTGTCATTTTTGACATTTTTCATGGTGACACTTTTCATTTTTGACATTTAGCATTGTGACATTTGTCATTTGACATCTTTGACATTTGCCATCTTGAAATTTGTCATTTTTGACATTTTTCATGGTGACACTTTTCATTTTTGACATTTAGCATTGTGACATTTGTCATTTGACATCTTTGACATTTGCCATCTTGAAATTTGTCATTATTGACATTTTTCATGGCGACACTTTTCATTTTTGACATTTAGCATTGTGACATTTGTCATTTGACATCTTTGACATTTGCCATCTTGAAATTTGTCATTTTTGACATTTTTCACGGTGACACTTTTCATTTTTGACATTTAGCATTGTGACATTTTTCATTTGACATCTTAGACATTTGCCATCTTGAAATTTGTCATTTTTGACACTTTTCATTTTTAATATTTAGCATTGTGACATTTGTCATTTGACATCTTTGACATTTGCCATCTTGAAATTTGTCATTTTTGACATTTTTCATGGTCACACTTTTCATTTTTGACATTTAGCATTGTGACATTTGTCATTTGACATCTTAGACATTTGCCATCTTGAAATTTGTCATTTTTGACATTTAGCATTGTGACATTTGTCATTTGACATCTTTGACATTTGCCATCTTAAAATTTGTCATTTTTGACATTTTTCATGGTGACACTTTTCATTTTTGACATTTAGCATTGTCACATTTGTCATTTGACATCTTTGACATTTGCCATCTTGAAATTTGTCATTTTTGACATTTTTCATGGTGACACTTTTCATTTTTGACATTTAGCATTGTGACATTTGTCATTTGACATCTTAGACATTTGCCATCTTGAAATTTGTCATTTTTGACACTTTTCATTTTTGACATTTAGCATTGTGACATTTGTCATTTGACATCTTTGACATTTGCCTTCTTGAAATTTGTCATTTTTAACATTTTTCATGGTGACACTTTTCATTTGTGACATTTAGCATTGTGACATTTGTCATTTGACATCTTTGACATTTGCCATCTTGAAATTTGTCATTTTTGACATTTTTCATGGTGACACTTTTCATTTTTGACATTTATCATTGTGACATTTGTCATTTGACATCTTAGACATTTGCCATCTTGAAATTTGTCATTTTTGACACTTTTCATTTTTGACATTTAGCATTGTGAGATTTGTCATTTGACATCTTTGACATTTGCCATCTTGAAATTTGTCATTTTTGACATTTTTCATGGTGACACTTTTCATATTTGACATTTAGCATTGTGACATTTGTCATTTGACATATTAGACATTTGCCATCTTGAAATTTGTCATTTTTGACACTTTTCATTTTTGACATTTAGCATTGTGACATTTGTCATTTGACATCTTTGACATTTGCCATCTTGAAATTTGTCATTTTTGACATTTTTCATGGTGACACTTATCATTTTTGACATTTAGCATTGTGACATTTGTCAGTTTTGACATTTGCCATCTTGAAATTTGTCATTTTTGACATTTTTCATGGTGACCCTTTTTATTTTTGACATTTAGCATTGTGACATTTGTCATTTGAAATCTTTGATATTTGCCATCTTGAAATTTGTCATTTTTGACATTTTTCATGGTGACACTTTTTATTTTTGACATTTAGCATTGTGACATTTGTCATTTGACATCTTTGACATTTGCCATCTTGAAATTTGTCATTTTTGACATTTAGCATTGTGACATTTGTCATTTGACATCTTTGACATTTGTCATCTTGAAATTTGTTATTTTTGACATTTTTCATGGTGACACTTTTCATTTTTGACATTTAGCATTGTGACATTTGTCATTTGACATCTTTGACATTTGCCATCTTGAAATTTGTCATTTTTGACACTTTTCATTTTTGACATTTAGCATTGTGACATTTGTCATTTGACATCTTTGATATTTGCCATCTTAAAATTTGTCATTTTTGACATTTTTCATGGTGACACGTTTTATTTTTGACTTTTAGCATTGTGACATTTGTCATTTGACATCTTGGACATTTGCAATCTTGAAATTTGTCATTTTTGACATTTTTCATGGTGACACTTATCATTTTTGACATTTAGCATTGTGACATTTGTCAGTTTTGACATTTGCCATCTTGAAATTTGTCATTTTTGACATTTTTCATGGTGACACTTTTTATTTTTGACATTTAGCATTGTGACATTTGTCATTTGACATCTTTGATATTTGCCATTTTGAAATTTGTCATTTTTGACATTTTTCATGGTGACACTTTTTATTTTTGACATTTAGCATTGTGACATTTGTCATTTAACATCTTTGACATTTGCCATCTTGAAATTTGTCATTTTTGACATTTAGCATTGTGACATTTGTCATTTGACATCTTTGACATTTGTCATCTTGAAATTTGTTATTTTTGACATTTTTCATGGTGACACTTTTCATTTTTGACATTTAGCATTGTGACATTTGTCAGTTTTGACATTTGCCATCTTGAAATTTGTCATTTTTGACATTTTTTATGGTGACACTTTTCATTTTTGACATTTAGCATTGTGACATTTTTCATTTGACTTCTTGACATTTGCCATCTTGAAATTTGTCATTTTTCATGATGACACTTTTTATTTTTGACATTTAGCATTGTAACATTTGTCATTTGACATCTTTGACATTTGCCATCTTGAAATTTGTCATTTTTGACATTTTTCATGGTGACACTTTTCATTTTTGACATTTAGCATTGTGACATTTGTCATTTGACATCTTTGACATTTGCCATCTTGAAATTTGTCATTTTTGACATTTAGCATTGTGACATTTGTCATTTGACATCTTTGATATTTGCCATCTTGAAATTTGTCATTTTTGACATTTTTGATGGTGACACTTTTCATTTTTGACATTTAGCATTGTGACATTTGTCATTTGACATCTTTGACATTTGCCATCTTGAAATTTGTCATTTTTGACATTTTTCATGGTGACACTTTTCATTTTTGACATTTAGCATTGTGACATTTGTCATTTGACATCTTTGACATTTGCCATCTTGAAATTTGTCATTTTTGGCACTTTTCATTTTTGATATTTAGCATTGTGACATTTGTCATTTGACATCTTTGACATTTGCCATCTTGAAATTTGTCATTTTTGACATTTTTCATGGTGACACTTTTCATTTTTGACATTTAGCATTGTGACATTTGTCATTTGACATCTTAGACATTTGCCATCTTGAAATTTGTCATTTTTGACATTTAGCATTGTGACATTTGTCATTTGACATCTTTGACATTTGCCATCTTAAAATTTGTCATTTTTGACATTTTTCATGGTGACACTTTTCATTTTTGACATTTAGCATTGTGACATTTGTCATTTGACATCTTAGACATTTGCCATCTTGAAATTTGTCATTTTTGACACTTTTCATTTTTGACATTTAGCATTGTGACATTTGTCATTTGATATCTTTGACATTTGCCATCTTGAAATTTGTCATTTTTGACATTTTTCATGGTGACACTTTTCATTTTTGACATTTAGCATTGTGACATTTGTCATATTCGACATCTTTGACATTTGCCATGTTGAAATTTGTCATTTTTGACATTTTTCATGGTGACACTTTTCATTTTTGACATTTAGCATTGTGACATTTGTCATTTGACATCTTTGACATTTGCCATCTTGAAATTTGTCATTATTGACATTTTTCATGGGGACACTTTTCATTTTTGACATTTAGCATTGTGACATTTGTCATTTGACATCTTTGACATTTGCCATCTTGAAATTTGTCATTTTTGACATTTTTTATGGTGACACTTTTCATTTTTGACATTTAGCATTGTGACATTTGTCATTTGACATCTTTGACATTTGCCATCTTGAAATTTGTCATTTTTGACATTTTTCACGGTGACACTTTTTATTTTTGACATTTAGCATTGTGACATTTGTCATTTGACATCTTAGACATTTGCCATCTTGAAATTTGTCATTTTTGACACTTTTCATTTTTGACATTTAGCATTGTGACATTTGTCATTTGACATCTTTGACATTTGCCATCTTGAAATTTGTCATTTTTGACATTTTTCATGGTGACACTTTTCATTTTTGACATTTAGCATTGTGACATTTGTCATTTGACATCTTGGACATTTGCCATCTTGAAATTTGTCATTTTTGACACTTTTCATTTTTGACATTTAGCATTGTGACATTTGTCATTTGACATCTTTGACATTTGCCATCTTGAAATTTGTCATTTTTGACATTTTTCATGGTGACACTTTTAATTTTTGACATTTAGCATTGTGACATTTGTCATTTGACATCTTTGACATTTGCCATCTTGAAATTTGTCATTTTTGACATTTTTCATGGTGACACTTTTCATTTTTGACATTTAGCATTGTGACATTTGTCATTTGACATCTTAGACATTTGCCATCTTGAAATTTGTCATTTTTGACACTTTTCATTTTTGACACTTTTCATTTTTGACATTTAGCATTGTGACATTTGTCATTTGACATCTTTGACATTTGCCTTCTTGAAATTTGTCATTTTTGACATTTTTCATGGTGACACTTTTCATTTTTGACATTTAGCATTGTGACATTTGTCATTTGACATCTTTGACATTTGCCATCTTGAAATTTGTCATTTTTGACATTTTTCATGGTGACACTTTTCATTTTTGACATTTATCATTGTGACATTTGTCATTTGACATCTTAGACATTTGCCATCTTGAAATTTGTCATTTTTGACACTTTTCATTTTTGACATTTAGCATTGTGACATTTGTCATTTGACATCTTTGACATTTGCCATCTTGAAATTTGTCATTTTTGACATTTTTCATGGTGACACTTTTCATATTTGACATTTAGCATTGTGACATTTGTCATTTGACATATTAGACATTTGCCATCTTGAAATTTGTCATTTTTGACACTTTTCATTTTTGACATTTAGCATTGTGACATTTGTCATTTGACATCTTTGACATTTGCCATCTTGAAATTTGTCATTTTTGACATTTTTCATGGTGACACTTTTCATTTTTGACATTTAGCATTGTGACATTTGTCATTTGACATCTTTGACATTTGCCATCTTGAAATTTGTCATTTTTGACATTTTTCATGGTGACACATTTTTTATTTTTGACATTTAGCATTGTGACATTTGTCATTTGACATCTTTGACATTTGCCATCTTAAAATTTGTCATTTTTGACATTTTTCATGGTGACACTTTTCATTTTTGACATTTAGCATTGTGACATTTGTCAGTTTTGACATTTGCCATCTTGAAATTTGTCATTTTTGACATTTTTCATGGTGACACTTTTCATTTTTGACATTTAGCATTGTGACATTTGTCATTTGACATCTTTGACATTTGCCATCTTGAAATTTGTCATTTTTGACATTTTTCATGGTGCCACTTTTCATTTTTGACATTTAGCATTGTGACATTTGTCATTTGACATCTTTGGCATTTGCCATCTTGAAATTTGTTATTTTTGACATTTTTCATGGTCACACTTTTCATTTTTGACATTTAGCATTGTGACATTTGTCAGTTTTGACATTTGCCATCTTGAAATTTGTCATTTTTGACATTTTTCATGGTGACACTTTTCATTTTTGACATTTAGCATTGTGACATTTGTCATTTGACATCTTAGACATTTGCCATCTTGAAATTTGTCATTTTTGACACTTTTCATTTGTGACATTTAGCATTGTGACATTTGTCATTTGACATCTTTGACATTTGCCCTCTTGAAATTTGTCATTTTTGACATTTTTCATGGTGACACTTTTTATTTTTGACATTTAGCATTGTGACATTTTTCATTTGACATCTTTAACATTTGCCATCTTGAAATTTGTCATTTTTGACATTTTTCATGGTGACACTTTTCATTTTTGACATTTAGCATTGTGACATTTGTCATTTGACATCTTTGACATTTGCCATCTTGAAATTTGTCATTTTTGACATTTTTCATGGTGGCACTTTTCATTTTTGACATTTAGCATTGTGACATTTGTCATTTGACATCTTAGACATTTGCCATCTTGAAATTTGTCATTTTTGACACTTTTCATTTTTGACATTTAGCATTGTGACATTTGTCATTTGATATCTTTGACATTTGCCATCTTGAAATTTGTCATTTTTGACATTTTTCATGGTGACACTTTTCATTTTTGACATTTAGCATTGTGACATTTGTCATATTCGACATCTTTGACATTTGCCATGTTGAAATTTGTCATTTTTGACATTTTTCATGGTGACACTTTTCATTTTTGACATTTAGCATTGTGACATTTGTCATTTGACATCTTTGACATTTGCCATCTTGAAATTTGTCATTTTTGACATTTTTCATTTTTGACATTTAGCATTGTGACATTTGTCATTTGACATCTTTGACATTTGCCATCTTGAAATTTGTCATTTTTGACATTTTTCATGGTGACACTTTTCATTTTTGACATTTAGCATTGTGACATTTGTCATTTGACATCTTGGACATTTGCCATCTTGAAATTTGTCATTTTTGACACTTTTCATTTTTGACATTTAGCATTGTGACATTTGTCATTTGACATCTTTGACATTTGCCATCTTGAAATTTGTCATTTTTGACATTTTTCATGGTGACACTTTTCATTTTTGACATTTAGCATTGTGACATTTGTCATTTGACATCTTTGACATTTGCCATCTTGAAATTTGTCATTTTTGACATTTTTCATGGTGGCACTTTTCATTTTTGACATTTAGCATTGTGACATTTGTCATTTGACATCTTAGACATTTGCCATCTTGAAATTTGTCATTTTTGACACTTTTCATTTTTGACATTTAGCATTGTGACATTTGTCATTTGATATCTTTGACATTTGCCATCTTGAAATTTGTCATTTTTGACATTTTTCATGGTGACACTTTTCATTTTTGACATTTAGCATTGTGACATTTGTCATTTGACATCTTTGACATTTGCCATCTTGAAATTTGTCATTTTTGACATTTTTCACGGTGACACTTTTCATTTTTGACATTTAGCATTGTGACATTTGTCATTTGACATCTTAGACATTTGCCATCTTGAAATTTGTCATTTTTGACACTTTTCATTTTTGACATTTAGCATTGTGACATTTGTCATTTGACATCTTTGACATTTGCCATCTTGAAATTTGTCATTTTTGACATTTTTCATGGTGACACTTTTCATTTTTGACATTTAGCATTGTGACATTTGTCATTTGACATCTTGGACATTTGCCATCTTGAAATTTGTCATTTTTGACACTTTTCATTTTTGACATTTAGCATTGTGACATTTGTCATTTGACATCTTTGACATTTGCCATCTTGAAATTTGTCATTTTTGACATTTTTCATGGTGACACTTTTCATTTTTGACATTTAGCATTGTGACATTTGTCATTTGACATCTTTGACATTTGCCATCTTGAAATTTGTCATTTTTGACATTTTTCATGGTGACACTTTTTATTTTTGACATTTAGCATTGTGACATTTGTCATTTGACATCTTAGACATTTGCCATCTTGAAATTTGTCATTTTTGACACTTTTCATTTTTGACATTTAGCATTGTGACATTTGTCATTTGACATCTTTGACATTTGCCATCTTGAAATTTGTCATTTTTGACATTTTTCATGGTGACACTTTTCATATTTGACATTTAGCATTGTGACATTTGTCATTTGACATATTAGACATTTGCCATCTTGAAATTTGTCATTTTTGACACTTTTCATTTTTGACATTTAGCATTGTGACATTTGTCATTTGACATCTTTGACATTTGCCATCTTGAAATTTGTCATTTTTGACATTTTTCATAGTGACACTTTTCATTTTTGACATTTAGCATTGTGACATTTGTCATTTGACATCTTGGACATTTGCCATCTTGAAATTTGTCATTTTTGACATTTTTCATGGTGACACTTATCATTTTTGACATTTAGCATTGTGACATTTGTCAGTTTTGACATTTGCCATCTTGAAATTTGTCATTTTTGACATTTTTCATGGCGACACTTTTTATTTTTGACATTTAGCATTGTGACATTTGTCATTTGACATCTTTGATATTTGCCATCTTGAAATTTGTCATTTTTGACATTTTTCATGGTGACACTTTTTATTTTTGACATTTAGCATTGTGACATTTGTCATTTGACATCTTTGACATTTGCCATCTTTAAATTTGTCATTTTTGACATTTAGCATTGTGACATTTGTCATTTGACATCTTTGACATTTGTCATCTTGAAATTTGTTATTTTTGACATTTTTCATGGTGACACTTTTCATTTTTGACATTTAGCATTGTGACATTTGTCAGTTTTGACATTTGCCATCTTGAAATTTGTCATTTTTGACATTTTTCATGATGACACTTTTTATTTTTGACATTTAGCGTTGTGAGATTTGTCATTTGACATCTTTGACATTTGCCATCTTTAAATTTGTCATTTTTGACACTTTTCATTTTTGACATTTAGCATTGTGACATTTGTCATTTGACATCTTTGATATTTGCCATCTTAAAATTTGTCATTTTTGACATTTTTCATGGTGACACTTTTTATTTTTGACTTTTAGCATTGTGACATTTGCCATTTGACATCTTGGACATTTGCAATCTTGAAATTTGTCATTTTTAACATTTTTCATGGTGACACTTTTCATTTGTGACATTTAGCATTGTGACATTTGTCATTTGACATCTTTGACATTTGCCATCTTGAAATTTGTCATTTTTGACATTTTTCATGGTGACACTTTTCATTTTTGACATTTATCATTGTGACATTTGTCATTTGACATCTTAGACATTTGCCATCTTGAAATTTGTCATTTTTGACACTTTTCATTTTTGACATTTAGCATTGTGAGATTTGTCATTTGACATCTTTGACATTTGCCATCTTGAAATTTGTCATTTTTGACATTTTTCATGGTGACACTTTTCATATTTGACATTTAGCATTGTGACATTTGTCATTTGACATATTAGACATTTGCCATCTTGAAATTTGTCATTTTTGACACTTTTCATTTTTGACATTTAGCATTGTGACATTTGTCATTTGACATCTTTGACATTTGCCATCTTGAAATTTGTCATTTTTGACATTTTTCATGGTGACACTTATCATTTTTGACATTTAGCATTGTGACATTTGTCAGTTTTGACATTTGCCATCTTGAAATTTGTCATTTTTGACATTTTTCATGGTGACCCTTTTTATTTTTGACATTTAGCATTGTGACATTTGTCATTTGAAATCTTTGATATTTGCCATCTTGAAATTTGTCATTTTTGACATTTTTCATGGTGACACTTTTTATTTTTGACATTTAGCATTGTGACATTTGTCATTTGACATCTTTGACATTTGCCATCTTGAAATTTGTCATTTTTGACATTTAGCATTGTGACATTTGTCATTTGACATCTTTGACATTTGTCATCTTGAAATTTGTTATTTTTGACATTTTTCATGGTGACACTTTTCATTTTTGACATTTAGCATTGTGACATTTGTCAGTTTTGACATTTGCCATCTTGAAATTTGTCATTTTTGACATTTTTCATGATGACACTTTTCATTTTTGACATTTAGCGTTGTGACATTTGTCATTTGACATCTTTGACATTTGCCATCTTGAAATTTGTCATTTTTGACACTTTTCATTTTTGACATTTAGCATTGTGACATTTGTCATTTGACATCTTTGATATTTGCCATCTTAAAATTTGTCATTTTTGACATTTTTCATGGTGACACGTTTTATTTTTGACTTTTAGCATTGTGACATTTGTCATTTGACATCTTGGACATTTGCAATCTTGAAATTTGTCATTTTTGACATTTTTCATGGTGACACTTATCATTTTTGACATTTAGCATTGTGACATTTGTCAGTTTTGACATTTGCCATCTTGAAATTTGTCATTTTTGACATTTTTCATGGTGACACTTTTTATTTTTGACATTTAGCATTGTGACATTTGTCATTTGACATCTTTGATATTTGCCATTTTGAAATTTGTCATTTTTGACATTTTTCATGGTGACACTTTTTATTTTTGACATTTAGCATTGTGACATTTGTCATTTAACATCTTTGACATTTGCCATCTTGAAATTTGTCATTTTTGACATTTAGCATTGTGACATTTGTCATTTGACATCTTTGACATTTGTCATCTTGAAATTTGTTATTTTTGACATTTTTCATGGTGACACTTTTCATTTTTGACATTTAGCATTGTGACATTTGTCAGTTTTGACATTTGCCATCTTGAAATTTGTCATTTTTGACATTTTTTATGGTGACACTTTTCATTTTTGACATTTAGCATTGTGACATTTGTCATTTGACTTCTTGACATTTGCCATCTTGAAATTTGTCATTTTTCATGATGACACTTTTTATTTTTGACATTAAGCATTGTAACATTTGTCATTTGACATCTTTGACATTTGCCATCTTGAAATTTGTCATTTTTGACATTTTTCATGGTGACACTTTTCATTTTTGACATTTAGCATTGTGACATTTGTCATTTGACATCTTTGACATTTGCCATCTTGAAATTTGTCATTTTTGACATTTAGCATTGTGACATTTGTCATTTGACATCTTTGATATTTGCCATCTTGAAATTTGTCATTTTTGACATTTTTGATGGTGACACTTTTCATTTTTGACATTTAGCATTGTGACATTTGTCATTTGACATCTTTGACATTTGCCATCTTGAAATTTGTCATTTTTGACATTTTTCATGGTGACACTTTTCATTTTTGACATTTAGCATTGTGACATTTGTCATTTGACATCTTTGACATTTGCCATCTTGAAATTTGTCATTTTTGGCACTTTTCATTTTTGATATTTAGCATTGTGACATTTGTCATTTGACATCTTTGACATTTGCCATCTTGAAATTTGTCATTTTTGACATTTTTCATGGTGACACTTTTCATTTTTGACATTTAGCATTGTGACATTTGTCATTTGACATCTTAGACATTTGCCATCTTGAAATTTGTCATTTTTGACATTTAGCATTGTGACATTTGTCATTTGACATCTTTGACATTTGCCATCTTAAAATTTGTCATTTTTGACATTTTTCATGGTGACACTTTTCATTTTTGACATTTAGCATTGTGACATTTGTCATTTGACATCTTAGACATTTGCCATCTTGAAATTTGTCATTTTTGACACTTTTCATTTTTGACATTTAGCATTGTGACATTTGTCATTTGATATCTTTGACATTTGCCATCTTGAAATTTGTCATTTTTGACATTTTTCATGGTGACACTTTTCATTTTTGACATTTAGCATTGTGACATTTGTCATATTCGACATCTTTGACATTTGCCATGTTGAAATTTGTCATTTTTGACATTTTTCATGGTGACACTTTTCATTTTTGACATTTAGCATTGTGACATTTGTCATTTGACATCTTTGACATTTGCCATCTTGAAATTTGTCATTATTGACATTTTTCATGGGGACACTTTTCATTTTTGACATTTAGCATTGTGACATTTGTCATTTGACATCTTTGACATTTGCCATCTTGAAATTTGTCATTTTTGACATTTTTTATGGTGACACTTTTCATTTTTGACATTTAGCATTGTGACATTTGTCATTTGACATCTTTGACATTTGCCATCTTGAAATTTGTCATTTTTGACATTTTTCACGGTGACACTTTTTATTTTTGACATTTAGCATTGTGACATTTGTCATTTGACATCTTAGACATTTGCCATCTTGAAATTTGTCATTTTTGACACTTTTCATTTTTGACATTTAGCATTGTGACATTTGTCATTTGACATCTTTGACATTTGCCATCTTGAAATTTGTCATTTTTGACATTTTTCATGGTGACACTTTTCATTTTTGACATTTAGCATTGTGACATTTGTCATTTGACATCTTGGACATTTGCCATCTTGAAATTTGTCATTTTTGACACTTTTCATTTTTGACATTTAGCATTGTGACATTTGTCATTTGACATCTTTGACATTTGCCATCTTGAAATTTGTCATTTTTGACATTTTTCATGGTGACACTTTTAATTTTTGACATTTAGCATTGTGACATTTGTCATTTGACATCTTTGACATTTGCCATCTTGAAATTTGTCATTTTTGACATTTTTCATGGTGACACTTTTCATTTTTGACATTTAGCATTGTGACATTTGTCATTTGACATCTTAGACATTTGCCATCTTGAAATTTGTCATTTTTGACACTTTTCATTTTTGACACTTTTCATTTTTGACATTTAGCATTGTGACATTTGTCATTTGACATCTTTGACATTTGCCTTCTTGAAATTTGTCATTTTTGACATTTTTCATGGTGACACTTTTCATTTTTGACATTTAGCATTGTGACATTTGTCATTTGACATCTTTGACATTTGCCATCTTGAAATTTGTCATTTTTGACATTTTTCATGGTGACACTTTTCATTTTTGACATTTATCATTGTGACATTTGTCATTTGACATCTTAGACATTTGCCATCTTGAAATTTGTCATTTTTGACACTTTTCATTTTTGACATTTAGCATTGTGACATTTGTCATTTGACATCTTTGACATTTGCCATCTTGAAATTTGTCATTTTTGACATTTTTCATGGTGACACTTTTCATATTTGACATTTAGCATTGTGACATTTGTCATTTGACATATTAGACATTTGCCATCTTGAAATTTGTCATTTTTGACACTTTTCATTTTTGACATTTAGCATTGTGACATTTGTCATTTGACATCTTTGACATTTGCCATCTTGAAATTTGTCATTTTTGACATTTTTCATGGTGACACTTTTCATTTTTGACATTTAGCATTGTGACATTTGTCATTTGACATCTTTGACATTTGCCATCTTGAAATTTGTCATTTTTGACATTTTTCATGGTGACACATTTTTTATTTTTGACATTTAGCATTGTGACATTTGTCATTTGACATCTTTGACATTTGCCATCTTAAAATTTGTCATTTTTGACATTTTTCATGGTGACACTTTTCATTTTTGACATTTAGCATTGTGACATTTGTCAGTTTTGACATTTGCCATCTTGAAATTTGTCATTTTTGACATTTTTCATGGTGACACTTTTCATTTTTGACATTTAGCATTGTGACATTTGTCATTTGACATCTTTGACATTTGCCATCTTGAAATTTGTCATTTTTGACATTTTTCATGGTGCCACTTTTCATTTTTGACATTTAGCATTGTGACATTTGTCATTTGACATCTTTGGCATTTGCCATCTTGAAATTTGTTATTTTTGACATTTTTCATGGTCACACTTTTCATTTTTGACATTTAGCATTGTGACATTTGTCAGTTTTGACATTTGCCATCTTGAAATTTGTCATTTTTGACATTTTTCATGGTGACACTTTTCATTTTTGACATTTAGCATTGTGACATTTGTCATTTGACATCTTAGACATTTGCCATCTTGAAATTTGTCATTTTTGACACTTTTCATTTGTGACATTTAGCAT
Source organism: Altica lythri (assembly GCA_964028335.1). NCBI lineage: Eukaryota > Metazoa > Arthropoda > Insecta > Coleoptera > Chrysomelidae > Altica > Altica lythri. The sequence continues at coordinate 5,113,798 of OZ034800.1, read as the reverse complement.
TGTGACATTTGTCATTTGACATCTTTGACATTTGCCCTCTTGAAATTTGTCATTTTTGACATTTTTCATGGTGACACTTTTTATTTTTGACATTTAGCATTGTGACATTTTTCATTTGACATCTTTAACATTTGCCATCTTGAAATTTGTCATTTTTGACATTTTTCATGGTGACACTTTTCATTTTTGACATTTAGCATTGTGACATTTGTCATTTGACATCTTTGACATTTGCCATCTTGAAATTTGTCATTTTTGACATTTTTCATGGTGGCACTTTTCATTTTTGACATTTAGCATTGTGACATTTGTCATTTGACATCTTAGACATTTGCCATCTTGAAATTTGTCATTTTTGACACTTTTCATTTTTGACATTTAGCATTGTGACATTTGTCATTTGATATCTTTGACATTTGCCATCTTGAAATTTGTCATTTTTGACATTTTTCATGGTGACACTTTTCATTTTTGACATTTAGCATTGTGACATTTGTCATATTCGACATCTTTGACATTTGCCATGTTGAAATTTGTCATTTTTGACATTTTTCATAGTGACACTTTTCATTTTTGACATTTAGCATTGTGACATTTGTCATTTGACATCTTTGACATTTGCCATCTTGAAATTTGTCATTTTTGACATTTTTCATTTTTGACATTTAGCATTGTGACATTTGTCATTTGACATCTTTGACATTTGCCATCTTGAAATTTGTCATTTTTGACATTTTTCATGGTGACACTTTTCATTTTTGACATTTAGCATTGTGACATTTGTCATTTGACATCTTGGACATTTGCCATCTTGAAATTTGTCATTTTTGACACTTTTCATTTTTGACATTTAGCATTGTGACATTTGTCATTTGACATCTTTGACATTTGCCATCTTGAAATTTGTCATTTTTGACATTTTTCATGGTGACACTTTTCATTTTTGACATTTAGCATTGTGACATTTGTCATTTGACATCTTTGACATTTGCCATCTTGAAATTTGTCATTTTTGACATTTTTCATGGTGGCACTTTTCATTTTTGACATTTAGCATTGTGACATTTGTCATTTGACATCTTAGACATTTGCCATCTTGAAATTTGTCATTTTTGACACTTTTCATTTTTGACATTTAGCATTGTGACATTTGTCATTTGATATCTTTGACATTTGCCATCTTGAAATTTGTCATTTTTGACATTTTTCATGGTGACACTTTTCATTTTTGACATTTAGCATTGTGACATTTGTCATTTGACATCTTTGACATTTGCCATCTTGAAATTTGTCATTTTTGACATTTTTCACGGTGACACTTTTCATTTTTGACATTTAGCATTGTGACATTTGTCATTTGACATCTTAGACATTTGCCATCTTGAAATTTGTCATTTTTGACACTTTTCATTTTTGACATTTAGCATTGTGACATTTGTCATTTGACATCTTTGACATTTGCCATCTTGAAATTTGTCATTTTTGACATTTTTCATGGTGACACTTTTCATTTTTGACATTTAGCATTGTGACATTTGTCATTTGACATCTTGGACATTTGCCATCTTGAAATTTGTCATTTTTGACACTTTTCATTTTTGACATTTAGCATTGTGACATTTGTCATTTGACATCTTTGACATTTGCCATCTTGAAATTTGTCATTTTTGACATTTTTCATGGTGACACTTTTCATTTTTGACATTTAGCATTGTGACATTTGTCATTTGACATCTTTGACATTTGCCATCTTGAAATTTGTCATTTTTGACATTTTTCATGGTGACACTTTTTATTTTTGACATTTAGCATTGTGACATTTGTCATTTGACATCTTAGACATTTGCCATCTTGAAATTTGTCATTTTTGACACTTTTCATTTTTGACATTTAGCATTGTGACATTTGTCATTTGACATCTTTGACATTTGCCATCTTGAAATTTGTCATTTTTGACATTTTTCATGGTGACACTTTTCATATTTGACATTTAGCATTGTGACATTTGTCATTTGACATATTAGACATTTGCCATCTTGAAATTTGTCATTTTTGACACTTTTCATTTTTGACATTTAGCATTGTGACATTTGTCATTTGACATCTTTGACATTTGCCATCTTGAAATTTGTCATTTTTGACATTTTTCATAGTGACACTTTTCATTTTTGACATTTAGCATTGTGACATTTGTCATTTGACATCTTGGACATTTGCCATCTTGAAATTTGTCATTTTTGACATTTTTCATGGTGACACTTATCATTTTTGACATTTAGCATTGTGACATTTGTCAGTTTTGACATTTGCCATCTTGAAATTTGTCATTTTTGACATTTTTCATGGCGACACTTTTTATTTTTGACATTTAGCATTGTGACATTTGTCATTTGACATCTTTGATATTTGCCATCTTGAAATTTGTCATTTTTGACATTTTTCATGGTGACACTTTTTATTTTTGACATTTAGCATTGTGACATTTGTCATTTGACATCTTTGACATTTGCCATCTTTAAATTTGTCATTTTTGACATTTAGCATTGTGACATTTGTCATTTGACATCTTTGACATTTGTCATCTTGAAATTTGTTATTTTTGACATTTTTCATGGTGACACTTTTCATTTTTGACATTTAGCATTGTGACATTTGTCAGTTTTGACATTTGCCATCTTGAAATTTGTCATTTTTGACATTTTTCATGATGACACTTTTTATTTTTGACATTTAGCGTTGTGAGATTTGTCATTTGACATCTTTGACATTTGCCATCTTTAAATTTGTCATTTTTGACACTTTTCATTTTTGACATTTAGCATTGTGACATTTGTCATTTGACATCTTTGATATTTGCCATCTTAAAATTTGTCATTTTTGACATTTTTCATGGTGACACTTTTTATTTTTGACTTTTAGCATTGTGACATTTGCCATTTGACATCTTGGACATTTGCAATCTTGAAATTTGTCATTTTTGACATTTTTCATGGTGACACTTATCATTTTTGACATTTAGCATTGTGACATTTGTCAGTTTTGACATTTGCCATCTTGAAATTTGTCATTTTTGACATTTTTCATGGTGACACTTTTTATTTTTGACATTTAGCATTGTGACATTTGTCATTTGACATCTTTGATATTTGCCATTTTGAAATTTGTCATTTTTGACATTTTTCATGGTGACACTTTTTATTTTTGACATTTAGCATTGTGACATTTGTCATTTGACATCTTTGACATTTGCCATCTTGAAATTTGTCATTTTTGACATTTAGCATTGTGACATTTGTCATTTGACATCTTTGACATTTGTCATCTTGAAATTTGTTATTTTTGACATTTTTCATGGTGACACTTTTCATTTTTGACATTTAGCATTGTGACATTTGTCAGTTTTGACATTTGCCATCTTGAAATTTGTCATTTTTGACATTTTTTTTGGTGACACTTTTCATTTTTGACATTTAGCATTGTGACATTTGTCATTTGACTTCTTGACATTTGCCATCTTGAAATTTGTCATTTTTCATGGTGACACTTTTTATTTTTGACATTTAGCATTGTGACATTTGTCATTTGACATCTTTAACATTTGCCATCTTGAAATTTGTCATTTTTGACATTTTTCATGGTGACACTTTTCATTTTTGACATTTAGCATTGTGACATTTGTCATTTGACATCTTTGACATTTGCCATCTTGAAATTTGTCATTTTTGACATTTAGCATTGTGACATTTGTCATTTGACATCTTTGATATTTGCCATCTTGAAATTTGTCATTTTTGACATTTTTCATGGTGACACTTTTCATTTTTGACATTTAGCATTGTGACATTTGTCATTTGACATCTTTGACATTTGCCATCTTGAAATTTGTCATTTTTGACATTTTTCATGGTGACACTTTTCATTTTTGACATTTAGCATTGTGACATTTGTCATTTGACATCTTTGACATTTGCCATCTTGAAATTTGTCATTATTGACATTTTTCATGGCGACACTTTTCATTTTTGACATTTAGCATTGTGACATTTGTCATTTGACATCTTTGACATTTGCCATCTTGAAATTTGTCATTTTTGACATTTTTCACGGTGACACTTTTCATTTTTGACATTTAGCATTGTGACATTTGTCATTTGACATCTTAGACATTTGCCATCTTGAAATTTGTCATTTTTGACACTTTTCATTTTTAATATTTAGCATTGTGACATTTGTCATTTGACATCTTTGACATTTGCCATCTTGAAATTTGTCATTTTTGACATTTTTCATGGTGACACTTTTCATTTTTGACATTTAGCATTGTGACATTTGTCATTTGACATCTTAGACATTTGCCATCTTGAAATTTGTCATTTTTGACATTTAGCATTGTGACATTTGTCATTTGACATCTTTGACATTTGCCATCTTAAAATTTGTCATTTTTGACATTTTTCATGGTGACACTTTTCATTTTTGACATTTAGCATTGTCACATTTGTCATTTGACATCTTTGACATTTGCCATCTTGAAATTTGTCATTTTTGACATTTTTCATGGTGACACTTTTCATTTTTGACATTTAGCATTGTGACATTTGTCATTTGACATCTTAGACATTTGCCATCTTGAAATTTGTCATTTTTGACACTTTTCATTTTTGACATTTAGCATTGTGACATTTGTCATTTGACATCTTTGACATTTGCCTTCTTGAAATTTGTCATTTTTAACATTTTTCATGGTGACACTTTTCATTTGTGACATTTAGCATTGTGACATTTGTCATTTGACATCTTTGACATTTGCCATCTTGAAATTTGTCATTTTTGACATTTTTCATGGTGACACTTTTCATTTTTGACATTTATCATTGTGACATTTGTCATTTGACATCTTAGACATTTGCCATCTTGAAATTTGTCATTTTTGACACTTTTCATTTTTGACATTTAGCATTGTGAGATTTGTCATTTGACATCTTTGACATTTGCCATCTTGAAATTTGTCATTTTTGACATTTTTCATGGTGACACTTTTCATATTTGACATTTAGCATTGTGACATTTGTCATTTGACATATTAGACATTTGCCATCTTGAAATTTGTCATTTTTGACACTTTTCATTTTTGACATTTAGCATTGTGACATTTGTCATTTGACATCTTTGACATTTGCCATCTTGAAATTTGTCATTTTTGACATTTTTCATGGTGACACTTATCATTTTTGACATTTAGCATTGTGACATTTGTCAGTTTTGACATTTGCCATCTTGAAATTTGTCATTTTTGACATTTTTCATGGTGACCCTTTTTATTTTTGACATTTAGCATTGTGACATTTGTCATTTGAAATCTTTGATATTTGCCATCTTGAAATTTGTCATTTTTGACATTTTTCATGGTGACACTTTTTATTTTTGACATTTAGCATTGTGACATTTGTCATTTGACATCTTTGACATTTGCCATCTTGAAATTTGTCATTTTTGACATTTAGCATTGTGACATTTGTCATTTGACATCTTTGACATTTGTCATCTTGAAATTTGTTATTTTTGACATTTTTCATGGTGACACTTTTCATTTTTGACATTTAGCATTGTGACATTTGTCAGTTTTGACATTTGCCATCTTGAAATTTGTCATTTTTGACATTTTTCATGATGACACTTTTCATTTTTGACATTTAGCGTTGTGACATTTGTCATTTGACATCTTTGACATTTGCCATCTTGAAATTTGTCATTTTTGACACTTTTCATTTTTGACATTTAGCATTGTGACATTTGTCATTTGACATCTTTGATATTTGCCATCTTAAAATTTGTCATTTTTGACATTTTTCATGGTGACACGTTTTATTTTTGACTTTTAGCATTGTGACATTTGTCATTTGACATCTTGGACATTTGCAATCTTGAAATTTGTCATTTTTGACATTTTTCATGGTGACACTTATCATTTTTGACATTTAGCATTGTGACATTTGTCAGTTTTGACATTTGCCATCTTGAAATTTGTCATTTTTGACATTTTTCATGGTGACACTTTTTATTTTTGACATTTAGCATTGTGACATTTGTCATTTGACATCTTTGATATTTGCCATTTTGAAATTTGTCATTTTTGACATTTTTTATGGTGACACTTTTTATTTTTGACATTTAGCATTGTGACATTTGTCATTTAACATCTTTGACATTTGCCATCTTGAAATTTGTCATTTTTGACATTTAGCATTGTGACATTTGTCATTTGACATCTTTGACATTTGTCATCTTGAAATTTGTTATTTTTGACATTTTTCATGGTGACACTTTTCATTTTTGACATTTAGCATTGTGACATTTGTCAGTTTTGACATTTGCCATCTTGAAATTTGTCATTTTTGACATTTTTTATGGTGACACTTTTCATTTTTGACATTTAGCATTGTGACATTTGTCATTTGACTTCTTGACATTTGCCATCTTGAAATTTGTCATTTTTCATGATGACACTTTTTATTTTTGACATTTAGCATTGTAACATTTGTCATTTGACATCTTTGACATTTGCCATCTTGAAATTTGTCATTTTTGACATTTTTCATGGTGACACTTTTCATTTTTGACATTTAGCATTGTGACATTTGTCATTTGACATCTTTGACATTTGCCATCTTGAAATTTGTCATTTTTGACATTTAGCATTGTGACATTTGTCATTTGACATCTTTGATATTTGCCATCTTGAAATTTGTCATTTTTGACATTTTTGATGGTGACACTTTTCATTTTTGACATTTAGCATTGTGACATTTGTCATTTGACATCTTTGACATTTGCCATCTTGAAATTTGTCATTTTTGACATTTTTCATGGTGACACTTTTCATTTTTGACATTTAGCATTGTGACATTTGTCATTTGACATCTTTGACATTTGCCATCTTGAAATTTGTCATTTTTGGCACTTTTCATTTTTGATATTTAGCATTGTGACATTTGTCATTTGACATCTTTGACATTTGCCATCTTGAAATTTGTCATTTTTGACATTTTTCATGGTGACACTTTTCATTTTTGACATTTAGCATTGTGACATTTGTCATTTGACATCTTAGACATTTGCCATCTTGAAATTTGTCATTTTTGACATTTAGCATTGTGACATTTGTCATTTGACATCTTTGACATTTGCCATCTTAAAATTTGTCATTTTTGACATTTTTCATGGTGACACTTTTCATTTTTGACATTTAGCATTGTGACATTTGTCATTTGACATCTTTGACATTTGCCATCTTGAAATTTGTCATTTTTGACATTTTTCATGGTGACACTTTTCATTTTTGACATTTAGCATTGTGACATTTGTCATTTGACATCTTAGACATTTGCCATCTTGAAATTTGTCATTTTTGACACTTTTCATTTTTGACATTTAGCATTGTGACATTTGTCATTTAACATCTTTGACATTTGTCTTCTTGAAATTTGTCATTTTTGACATTTTTCATGGTGACACTTTTCATTTGTGACATTTAGCATTGTGACATTTGTCATTTGACATTTGCCATCTTGAAATTTGTCATTTTTGACATTTTTCATGGTGACACTTTTCATTTTTGACATTTATCATTGTGACATTTGTCATTTGACATCTTAGACATTTGCCATCTTGAAATTTGTCATTTTTGACACTTTTCATTTTTGACATTTAGCATTGTGACATTTGTCATTTGACATCTTTGACATTTGCCATCTTGAAATTTGTCATTTTTGACATTTTTCATGGTGACACTTTTCATATTTGACATTTAGCATTGTGACATTTGTCATTTGACATATTAGACATTTGCCATCTTGAAATTTGTCATTTTTGACACTTTTCATTTTTGACATTTAGCATTGTGACATTTGTCATTTGACATCTTTGACATTTGCCATCTTGAAATTTGTCATTTTTGACATTTTTCATGGTGACACTTTTCATTTTTGACATTTAGCATTGTGACATTTGTCATTTGACATCTTTGACATTTGCCATCTTGAAATTTGTCATTTTTGACATTTTTCATGGTGACACATTTTTTATTTTTGACATTTAGCATTGTGACATTTGTCATTTGACATCTTTGACATTTTCCATCTTGAAATTTGTCATTTTTGACATTTTTCATGGTGACACTTTTCATTTTTGACATTTAGCATTGTGACATTTGTCAGTTTTGACATTTGCCATCTTGAAATTTGTCATTTTTGACATTTTTCATGGTGACACTTTTCATTTTTGACATTTAGCATTGTGACATTTGTCATTTGACATCTTTGACATTTGCCATCTTGAAATTTGTCATTTTTGACATTTTTCATGGTGCCACTTTTCATTTTTGACATTTAGCATTGTGACATTTGTCATTTGACATCTTTGACATTTGTCATTTGACATCTTTGACATTTGCCATCTTGAAAATTGTCATTTTTGACATTTAGCATTGTGACATTTGTCATTTGACATCTTTGACATTTGCCATCTTGAAATTTGTTATTTTTGACATTTTTCATGGTCACACTTTTCATTTTTGACATTTAGCATTGTGACATTTGTCAGTTTTGACATTTGCCATCTTGAAATTTGTCATTTTTGACATTTTTCATGGTGACACTTTTCATTTTTGACATTTAGCATTGTGACATTTGTCATTTGACATCTTAGACATTTGCCATCTTGAAATTTGTCATTTTTGACACTTTTCATTTGTGACATTTAGCATTGTGACATTTGTCATTTGACATCTTTGACATTTGCCATCTTGAAATTTGTCATTTTTGACATTTTTTATGGTGACACTTTTCATTTTTGACATTTAGCATTGTGACATTTGTCATTTGACATCTTGGACATTTGCCATCTTGAAATTTGTCATTTTTGACATTTTTCATGGTGACACTTATCATTTTTGACATTTAGCATTGTGACATTTGTCAGTTTTGACATTTGCCATCTTGAAATTTGTCATTTTTGACATTTTTCATGGTGACACTTTTCATTTTTGACATTTAGCATTGTGACATTTGTCATTTGACATCTTTGACATTTGCCATCTTGAAATTTGTCATTTTTGACATTGTTCATGGTGACACTTTTCATTTTTGACATTTAGCATTGTGACATTTGTCAATTGACATCTTTGACATTTGCCATCTTGAAATTTGTCATTTTTGACATTTAGCATTGTGACATTTGTCATTTGACATCTTTGACATTTGCCATCTTGAAATTTGTTATTTTTGACATTTTTCATGGTGACACTTTTCATTTTTGACATTTAGCATTGTGACATTTGTCAGTTTTGACATTTGCCATCTTGAAATTTGTCATTTTTGACATTTTTCATGGTGACACTTTTCATTTTTGACATTTAGCATTGTGACATTTGTCATTTGACATCTTTGACATTTGCCATCTTGAAATTTGTCATTTTTGACACTTTTCATTTTTGACATTTACCATTGTGACATTTGACATCTTTGACATTTGCCATCTTGAAATTTGTCATTTTTGACATTTTTCATGGTGACACTTTTCATTTTTGACATTTAGCATTGTGACATTTGTCATTTGACATCTTGGACATTTGCCATCTTGAAATTTGTCATTTTTGACATTTTTTTTGGTGACACTTATCATTTTTGACATTTAGCATTGTGACATTTGTCAGTTTTGACATTTGCCATCTTGAAATTTGTCATTTTTGACATTTTTCATGGTGACACTTTTTATTTTTGACATTTAGCATTGTGACATTTTTCATTTGACATCTTTAACATTTGCCATCTTGAAATTTGTCATTTTTGACATTTTTCATGGTGACACTTTTCATTTTTGACATTTAGCATTGTGACATTTGTCATTTGACATCTTTGACATTTGCCATCTTGAAATTTGTCATTTTTGACATTTTTCATCGTGACACTTTTCATTTTTGACATTTAGCATTGTGACATTTGTCATTTGACATCTTAGACATTTGCCATCTTGAAATTTGTCATTTTTGACACTTTTCATTTTTGACATTTAGCATTGTGACATTTGTCATTTGATATCTTTGACATTTGCCATCTTGAAATTTGTCATTTTTGACATTTTTCATGGTGACACTTTTCATTTTTGACATTTAGCATTGTGACATTTGTCATATTCGACATCTTTGACATTTGCCATGTTGAAATTTGTCATTTTTGACATTTTTCATGGTGACACTTTTCATTTTTGACATTTAGCATTGTGACATTTGTCATTTGACATCTTTGACATTTGCCATCTTGAAATTTGTCATTATTGACATTTTTCATGTGGACACTTTTCATTTTTGACATTTAGCATTGTGACATTTGTCATTTGACATCTTTGACATTTGCCATCTTGAAATTTGTCATTTTTGACATTTTTTATGGTGACACTTTTCATTTTTGACATTTAGCATTGTGACATTTGTCATTTGACATCTTTGACATTTGCCATCTTGAAATTTGTCATTTTTGACATTTTTCACGGTGACACTTTTCATTTTTGACATTTAGCATTGTGACATTTGTCATTTGACATCTTAGACATTTGCCATCTTGAAATTTGTCATTTTTGACACTTTTCATTTTTGACATTTAGCATTGTGACATTTGTCATTTGACATCTTTGACATTTGCAATCTTGAAATTTGTCATTTTTGACATTTTTCATGGTGACACTTTTCATTTTTGACATTTAGCATTGTGACATTTGTCATTTGACATCTTGGACATTTGCCATCTTGAAATTTGTCATTTTTGACACTTTTCATTTTTGACATTTAGCATTGTGACATTTGTCATTTGACATCTTTGACATTTGCCATCTTGAAATTTGTCATTTTTGACATTTTTCATGGTGACACTTTTCATTTTTGACATTTAGCATTGTGACATTTGTCATTTGACATCTTTGACATTTGCCATCTTGAAATTTGTCATTTTTGACATTTTTCATGGTGACACTTTTCATTTTTGACATTTAGCATTGTGACATTTGACATCTTAGACAGTTGCCATCTTGAAATTTGTCATTTTTGACACTTTTCATTTTTGACATTTAGCATTGTGACATTTGTCATTTGACATCTTTGACATTTGCCTTCTTGAAATTTGTCATTTTTGACATTTTTCATGGTGACACTTTTCATTTTTGACATTTAGCATTGTGACATTTGTCATTTGACATCTTTGACATTTGCCATCTTGAAATTTGTCATTTTTGACATTTTTCATGGTGACACTTTTCATTTTTGACATTTATCATTGTGACATTTGTCATTTGACATCTTAGACATTTGCCATCTTGAAATTTGTCATTTTTGACACTTTTCATTTTTGACATTTAGCATTGTGACATTTGTCATTTGACATCTTTGACATTTGCCATCTTGAAATTTGTCATTTTTGACATTTTTCATGGTGACACTTTTCATATTTGACATTTAGCATTGTGACATTTGTCATTTGACATATTAGACATTTGCCATCTTGAAATTTGTCATTTTTGACACTTTTCATTTTTGACATTTAGCATTGTGACATTTGTCATTTGACATCTTTGACATTTGCCATCTTGAAATTTCTCATTTTTGACATTTTTCATGGTGACACTTTTCATTTTTGACATTTAGCATTGTGACATTTGTCATTTAACATCTTTGACATTGGCCATCTTGAAATTTGTCATTTTTGACATTTTTCATGGTGACACTTTTCATTTTTGACATTTAGCATTGTGACATTTGTCATTTGACATCTTAGACATTTGCCATCTTGAAATTTGTCATTTTTGACACTTTTCATTTTTGACACTTTTCATTTTTGACATTTAGCATTGTGACATTTGTCATTTGACATCTTTGACATTTGCCTTCTTGAAATTTGTCATTTTTGACATTTTTCATGGTGACACTTTTCATTTTTGACATTTAGCATTGTGACATTTGTCATTTGACATCTTTGACATTTGCCATCTTGAAATTTGTCATTTTTGACATTTTTCATGGTGACACTTTTCATTTTTGACATTTATCATTGTGACATTTGTCATTTGACATCCTAGACATTTGCCATCTTGAAATTTGTCATTTTTGACACTTTTCATTTTTGACATTTAGCATTGTGACATTTGTCATTTGACATCTTTGACATTTGCCATCTTGAAATTTGTCATTTTTGACATTTTTCATGGTGACACTTTTCATATTTGACATTTAGCATTGTGACATTTGTCATTTGACATATTAGACATTTGCCATCTTGAAATTTGTCATTTTTGACACTTTTCATTTTTGACATTTAGCATTGTGACATTTGTCATTTGACATCTTTGACATTTGCCATCTTGAAATTTGTCATTTTTCATAGTGACACTTTTCATTTTTGACATTTAGCATTGTGACATTTGTCATTTGACATCTTTGATATTTGCCATCTTGAAATTTGTCATTTTTGACATTTTTCATGGTGACACTTTTTATTTTTGACATTTAGCATTGTGACATTTGTCATTTGACATCTTTGACATTTGCCGTCTTGAAATTTGTCATTTTTGACATTTAGCATTGTGACATTTGTCATTTGACATCTTTGACATTTGTCATCTTGAAATTTGTTATTTTTGACATTTTTCATGGTAACACTTTTCATTTTTGACATTTAGCATTGTGACATTTGTCAGTTTTGACATTTGCCATCTTAAAATTTGTCATTTTTGACATTTTTCATGATGACACTTTTCATTTTTGACATTTAGCGTTGTGACATTTGTCATTTGACATCTTTGACATTTGCCATCTTGAAATTTGTCATTTTTGACACTTTTCATTTTTGACATTTAGCATTGTGACATTTGTCATTTGACATCTTTGATATTTGCCATCTTAAAATTTGTCATTTTTGACATTTTTCATGGTGACACTTTTTATTTTTGACTTTTAGCATTGTGACATTTGCCATTTGACATCTTGGACATTTGCAATCTTGAAATTTGTCATTTTTGACATTTTTCATGGTGACACTTATCATTTTTGACATTTAGCATTGTGACATTTGTCAGTTTTGACATTTGCCATCTTGAAATTTGTCATTTTTGACATTTTTTATGGTGACACTTTTTATTTTTGACATTTAGCATTGTGACATTTGTCATTTGACATCTTTGATATTTGCCATTTTGAAATTTGTCATTTTTGACATTTTTCATGGTGACACTTTTTATTTTTGACATTTAGCATTGTGACATTTGTCATTTGAGATCTTTGACATTTGCCATCTTGAAATTTGTCATTTTTGACATTTAGCATTGTGACATTTGTCATTTGACATCTTTGACATTTGTCATCTTGAAATTTGTTATTTTTGACATTTTTCATGGTGACACTTTTCATTTTTGACATTTAGCATTGTGACATTTGTCAGTTTTGACATTTGCCATCTTGAAATTTGTCATTTTTGACATTTTTTATGGTGACACTTTTCATTTTTGACATTTAGCATTGTGACATTTGTCATTTGACTTCTTGACATTTGCCATCTTGAAATTTGTCATTTTTCATGGTCACACTTTTTATTTTTGACATTTAGCATTGTGACATTTGTCATTTGACATCTTTGACATTTGCCATCTTGAAATTTGTCATTTTTGACATTTAGCATTGTGACATTTGTCATTTGACATCTTTGATATTTGCCATCTTAAAATTTGTCATTTTTGACATTTTTCATGGTGACACTTTTCATTTTTGACATTTAGCATTGTGACATTTGTCATTTGACATCTTTGACATTTGCCATCTTGAAATTTGTCATTTTTGACATTTTTCATGGTGACACTTTTCATTTTTGACATTTAGCATTGTGACATTTGTCATTTGACATCTTTGACATTTGCCATCTTGAAATTTGTCATTATTGACATTTTTCATGGGGACACTTTTCATTTTTGACATTTAGCATTGTGACATTTGTCATTTGACATCTTTGACATTTGCCATCTTGAAATTTGTCATTTTTGACATTTTTCACGGTGACACTTTTCATTTTTACATTTAGCATTGTGACATTTGTCATTTGACATCTTAGACATTTGCCATCTTGAAATTTGTCATTTTTGACACTTTTCATTTTTGATATTTAGCATTGTGACATTTGTCATTTGACATCTTTGACATTTGCCATCTTGAAATTTGTCATTTTTGACATTTTTCATGGTGACACTTTTCATTTTTGACATTTAGCATTGTGACATTTGTCATTTGACATCTTAGACATTTGCCATCTTGAAATTTGTCATTTTTGACATTTAGCATTGTGACATTTGTCATTTGACATCTTTGACATTTGCCATCTTAAAATTTGTCATTTTTGACATTTTTCATGGTGACACTTTTCATTTTTGACATTTAGCATTGTGACATTTGTCATTTGACATCTTTGACATTTGCCATCTTGAAATTTGTCATTTTTGACATTTTTCATGGTGACACTTTTCATTTTTGACATTTAGCATTGTGACATTTGTCATTTGACATCTTAGACATTTGCCATCTTGAAATTTGTCATTTTTGACACTTTTCATTTTTGACATTTAGCATTGTGACATTTGTCATTTGACATCTTTGACATTTGCCTTCTTGAAATTTGTCATTTTTGACATTTTTCATGGTAACACTTTTCATTTGTGACATTTAGCATTGTGACATTTGTCATTTGACATCTTTGACATTTGCCATCTTGAAATTTGTCATTTTTGACATTTTTCATGGTGACACTTTTCATTTTTGACATTTATCATTGTGACATTTGTCATTTGACATCTTAGACATTTGCCATCTTGAAATTTGTCATTTTTGACACTTTTCATTTTTGACATTTAGCATTGTGACATTTGTCATTTGACATCTTTGACATTTGCCATCTTGAAATTTGTCATTTTTGACATTTTTTATGGTGACACTTTTCATATTTGACATTTAGCATTGTGACATTTGTCATTTGACATATTAGACATTTGCCATCTTGAAATTTGTCATTTTTGACACTTTTCATTTTTGACATTTAGCATTGTGACATTTGTCATTTGACATCTTTGACATTTGCCATCTTGAAATTTGTCATTTTTGACATTTTTCATGGTGACACTTATCGTTTTTGACATTTAGCATTGTGACATTTGTCAGTTTTGACATTTGCCATCTTGAAATTTGTCATTTTTGACATTTTTCATGGTGACACTTTTTATTTTTGACATTTAGCATTGTGACATTTGTCATTTGACATCTTTGACATTTGCCATCTTGAAATTTGTCATTTTTGACATTTAGCATTGTGACATTTGTCATTTGACATCTTTGACATTTGTCATCTTGAAATTTGTTATTTTTGACATTTTTCATGGTGACACTTTTCATTTTTGACATTTAGCATTGTGACATTTGTCAGTTTTGACATTTGTCAGTTTTGACATTTGCCATCTTGAAATTTGTCATTTTTGACATTTTTCATGATGACACTTTTCATTTTTGACATTTAGCGTTGTGACATTTGTCATTTGACATCTTTGACATTTGCCATCTTAAAATTTGTCATTTTTGACACTTTTCATTTTTGACATTTAGCATTGTGACATTTGTCATTTGACATCTTTGATATTTGCCATCTTAAAATTTGTCATTTTTGACATTTTTCATGGTGACACTTTTTATTTTTGACTTTTAGCATTGTGACATTTGTCGTTTGACATCTTGGACATTTGCAATCTTGAAATTTGTCATTTTTGACATTTTTCATGGTGACACTTATCATTTTTGACATTTAGCATTGTGACATTTGTCAGTTTTGACATTTGCCATCTTGAAATTTGTCATTTTTGACATTTTTCATGGTGACACTTTTTATTTTTGACATTTACCATTGTGACATTTGTCATTTGACATCTTTGATATTTGCCATTTTGAAATTTGTCATTTTTGACATTTTTCATGGTGACACTTTTTATTTTTGACATTTAGCATTGTGACATTTGTCATTTAACATCTTTGACATTTGCCATCTTGAAATTTGTCATTTTTGACATTTAGCATTGTGACATTTGTCATTTGACATCTTTGACATTTGTCATCTTGAAATTTGTTATTTTTGACATTTTTCATGGTGACACTTTTCATTTTTGACATTTAGCATTGTGACATTTGTCAGTTTTGACATTTGCCATCTTGAAATTTGTCATTTTTGACATTTTTTATGGTGACACTTTTAATTTTTGACATTTAGCATTGTGACATTTGTCATTTGACTTCTTGACATTTGCCATCTTGAAATTTGTCATTTTTCATGGTGACACTTTTTATTTTTGACATTTAGCATTGTGACATTTGTCGTTTGACATCTTTGACATTTGCCATCTTGAAGTTTGTCATTTTTGACATTTTTCATGGTGACACTTTTCATTTTTGACATTTAGCATTGTGACATTTGTCATTTGACATCTTTGACATTTGCCATCTTGAAATTTGTCATTTTTGACATTTAGCATTGTGACATTTGTCATTTGACATCTTTGATATTTGCCATCTTGAAATTTGTCATTTTTGACATTTTTCATGGTGACACTTTTCATTTTTGACATTTAGCATTGTGACATTTGTCATTTGACATCTTTGACATTTGCCATCTTGAAATTTGTCATTTTTGACATTTTTCATGGTGACACTTTTCATTTTTGACATTTAGCATTGTGACATTTGTCATTTGACATCTTTGACATTTGCCATCTTGAAATTTGTCATTTTTGACACTTTTCATTTTTGATATTTAGCATTGTGACATTTGTCATTTGACATCTTTGACATTTGCCATCTTGAAATTTGTCATTTTTGACATTTTTCATGGTGACACTTTTCATTTTTGACATTTAGCATTGTGACATTTGTCATTTGACATCTTAGACATTTGCCATCTTGAAATTTGTCATTTTTGACATTTAGCATTGTGACATTTGTCATTTGACATCTTTGACATTTGCCATCTTAAAATTTGTCATTTTTGACATTTTTCATGGTGACACTTTTCATTTTTGACATTTAGCATTGTGACATTTGTCATTTGACATCTTTGACATTTGCCATCTTGAAATTTGTCATTTTTGACATTTTTCATGGTGACACTTTTCATTTTTGACATTTAGCATTGTGACATTTGTCATTTGACATCTTAGACATTTGCCATCTTGAAATTTGTCATTTTTGACACTTTTCATTTTTGACATTTAGCATTGTGACATTTGTCATTTGACATCTTTGACATTTGCCTTCTTGAAATTTGTCATTTTTGACATTTTTCATGGTGACACTTTTCATTTGTGACATTTAGCATTGTGACATTTGTCATTTGACATCTTTGACATTTGCCATCTTGAAATTTGTCATTTTTGACATTTTTCATGGTGACACTTTTCATTTTTGACATTTATCATTGTGACATTTGTCATTTGACATCTTAGACATTTGCCATCTTGAAATTTGTCATTTTTGACACTTTTCATTTTTGACATTTAGCATTGTGACATTTGTCATTTGACATCTTTGACATTTGCCATCTTGAAATTTGTCATTTTTGACATTTTTCATGGTGACACTTTTCATTTTTGACATTTAGCATTGTGACATTTGTCATTTGACATCTTAGACATTTGCCATCTTGAAATTTGTCATTTTTGACACTTTTCATTTTTGACATTTAGCATTGTGACATTTGTCATTTGACATCTTTGACATTTGCCTTCTTGAAATTTGTCATTTTTGACATTTTTCATGGTGACACTTTTCATTTGTGACATTTAGCATTGTGACATTTGTTATTTGACATCTTTGACATTTGCCATCTTGAAATTTGTCATTTTTGACATTTTTCATGGTGACACTTTTCATTTTTGACATTTATCATTGTGACATTTGTCATTTGACATGTTAGACATTTGCCATCTTGAAATTTGTCATTTTTGACACTTTTCATTTTTGACATTTAGCATTGTGACATTTGTCATTTGACATCTTTGACATTTGCCATCTTGAAATTTGTCATTTTTGACATTTTTCATGGTGACACTTTTCATTTTTGACTTTTAGCATTGTGACATTTGTCATTTGACATCTTAGACATTTGCCATCTTGAAATTTGTCATTTTTGACACTTTTCATTTTTGACATTTAGCATTGTGACATTTGTCATTTGACATCTTTGACATTTGCCATCTTGAAATTTGTCATTTTTGACATTTTTTATGGTGACACTTTTTATTTTTGACATTTAGCATTGTGACATTTGTCATTTGACATCTTTGACATTTGCCATCTTGAAATTTGTCATTTTTCATGGTGACACTTTTTATTTTTGACATTTAGCATTGTGACATTTGTCATTTGACATCTTTGACATTTGCCATCTTGAAATTTGTCATTTTTGACATTTTTCATGGTGACACTTTTCATTTTTGACATTTAGCATTGTGACATTTGTCATTTGACATCTTTGACATTTGCCATCTTGAAATTTGTCATTTTTGACATTTAGCATTGTGACATTTGTCATTTGACATCTTTGATATTTGCCATCTTGAAATTTGTCATTTTTGACATTTTTCATGTTGACACTTTTCATTTTTGACATTTAGCATTGTGACATTTGTCATTTGACATCTTTGACATTTGCCATCTTGAAATTTGTCATTTTTGACATTTTTCATGGTGACACTTTTCATTTTTGACATTTAGCATTGTGACATTTGTCATTTGACATCTTTGACATTTGCCATCTTGAAATTTGTCATTTTTGACACTTTTCGTTTTTGATATTTAGCATTGTGACATTTGTCATTTGACATCTTTGACATTTGCCATCTTGAAATTTGTCATTTTTGACATTTTTCATGGTGACACTTTTCATTTTTGACATTTAGCATTGTGACATTTGTCATTTGACATCTTAGACATTTGCCATCTTGAAATTTGTCATTTTTGACATTTAGCATTGTGACATTTGTCATTTGACATCTTTGACATTTGCCATCTTAAAATTTGTCATTTTTGACATTTTTCATGGTGACACTTTTCATTTTTGACATTTAGCATTGTCACATTTGTCATTTGACATCTTTGACATTTGCCATCTTGAAATTTGTCATTTTTGACATTTTTTATGGTGACACTTTTCATTTTTGACATTTAGCATTGTGACATTTGTCATTTGACATCTTAGACATTTGCCATCTTGAAATTTGTCATTTTTGACACTTTTCATTTTTGACATTTAGCATTGTGACATTTGTCATTTGACATCTTTGACATTTGCCTTCTAGAAATTTGTCATTTTTGACATTTTTCATGGTGACACTTTTCATTTGTGACATTTAGCATTGTGACATTTGTCATTTGACATCTTTGACATTTGCCATCTTGAAATATGTCATTTTTGACATTTTTCATGGTAACACTTTTCATTTTTGACATTTATCATTGTGACATTTGTCATTTGACATCTTAGACATTTGCCATCTTGAAATTTGTCATTTTTGACACTTTTCATTTTTGACATTTAGCATTGTGACATTTGTCATTTGACATCTTTGACATTTGCCATCTTGAAATTTGTCATTTTTGACATTTTTCATGGTGACACTTTTCATATTTGACATTTAGCATTGTGACATTTGTCATTTGACATATTAGACATTTGCCATCTTGAAATTTGTCATTTTTGACACTTTTCATTTTTGACATTTAGCATTGTGACATTTGTCATTTGACATCTTTGACATTTGCCATCTTGAAATTTGTCATTTTTGACATTTTTCATGGTGACACTTTTCATTTTTGACATTTAGCATTGTGACATTTGTCATTTGACATCTTTGACATTTGCCATCTTGAAATTTGTCATTTTTGACATTTTTCATGGTGACACTTTTCATTTTTGACATTTAGCATTGTGACATTTGTCATTTGACATCTTTGACATTTGCCATCTTGAAATTTGTCATTTTTGACATTTTTCATGGTGACACTTTTCATTTTTGACATTTAGCATTGTGACATTTGTCATTTGACATCTTAGACATTTGCCATCTTGAAATTTGTCATTTTTGACACTTTTCATTTTTGACATTTAGCTTTGTGACATTTGTCATTTGACATCTTTGACATTTGCCTTCTTGAAATTTGTCATTTTTGACATTTTTCATGGTGACACTTTTCATTTGTGACATTTAGCATTGTGACATTTGTTATTTGACATCTTTGACATTTGCCATCTTGAAATTTGTCATTTTTGACATTTTTCATGGTGACACTTTTCATTTTTGACATTTATCATTGTGACATTTGTCATTTGACATCTTAGACATTTGCCATCTTGAAATTTGTCATTTTTGACACTTTTCATTTTTGACATTTAGCATTGTGACATTTGTCATTTGACATCTTTGACATTTGCCATCTTGAAATTTGTCATTTTTGACATTTTTCATGGTGACACTTTTCATTTTTGACATTTAGCATTGTGACATTTGTCATTTGACATCTTAGACATTTGCCATCTTGAAATTTGTCATTTTTGACACTTTTCATTTTTGACATTTAGCATTGTGACATTTGTCGTTTGACATCTTTGACATTTGCCATCTTGAAATTTGTCATTTTTGACATTTTTCATGGTGACACTTTTTATTTTTGACATTTAGCATTGTGACATTTGTCATTTGACATCTTTGACATTTGCCATCTTGAAATTTGTCATTTTTGACATTTTTCATGGTGACACTTTTCATTTTTGACATTTAGCATTGTGACATTTGTCATTTGACATCTTAGACATTTGCCATCTTGAAATTTGTCATTTTTGACATTTTTCATGGTGACACTTTTCATTTTTGACATTTAGCATTGTGACATTTGTCATTTGACATCTTGGACATTTGCCATCTTGAAATTTGTCATTTTTGGCATTTTTCATGGTGACACTTATCATTTTTGACATTTAGCATTGTGACATTTGTCAGTTTTGACATTTGCCATCTTGAAATTTGTCATTTTTGACATTTTTCATGGTAACACTTTTTATTTTTGACATTTAGCATTGTGACATTTGTCATTTGACATCTTTGATATTTGCCATCTTGAAATTTGTCATTTTTGACATTTTTCATGGTGACACTTTTTATTTTTGACATTAAGCATTGTGACATTTGTCATTTGACATCTTTGACATTTGCCATCTTGAAATTTGTCATTTTTGACATTTAGCATTGTGACATTTGTCATTTGACATCTTTGACATTTGCCATTTTGAAATTTGTTATTTTTGACATTTTTCATGGTGACACTTTTCATTTTTGACATTAAGCATTGTGACATTTGTCAGTTTTGACATTTGCCATCTTGAAATTTGTCATTTTTGACATTTTTTATGGTGACACTTTTCATTTTTGACATTTAGCATTGTGACATTTGTCATTTGACATCTTTGACATTTGCCATCTTGAAATTTGTCATTTTTGACACTTTTCATTTTTGACATTTAGCATTGTGACATTTGTCATTTGACATCTTTGACATTTGCCATCTTGAAATTTGTCATTTTTGACATTTTTCATGGTGACACTTTTCATTTTTGACTTTTAGCATTGTGACATTTGTCATTTGAAATCTTGGACATTTGCAATCTTGAAATTTGTCATTTTTGACATTTTTCATGGTGACACTTATCATTTTTGACATTTAGTATTGTGACATTTGTCAGTTTTGACATTTGCCATCTTGAAATTTGTCATTTTTGACATTTTTCATGGTGACACTTTTCATTTTTGACATTTAGCATTGTGACATTTGTCATTTGACTTCTTTGACATTTGCCATCTTGAAATTTGTCATTTTTGACATTTTTTATGGTGACACTTTTTATTTTTGACATTTAGCATTGTGACATTTGTCATTTGACATCTTTGACATTTGCTATCTTGAAATTTGTCATTTTTGACATTTTTCATGGTGACACTTTTCATTTTTGACATTTAGCATTGTGACATTTGTCATTTGACATCTTAGACATTTGCCATCTTGAAATTTGTCATTTTTGACACTTTTCATTTTTGACATTTAGCATTGTGACATTTGTCGTTTGACATCTTTGACATTTGCCATCTTGAAATTTGTCATTTTTGACATTTTTCATGGTGACACTTTTTATTTTTGACATTTAGCATTGTGACATTTGTCATTTGACATCTTTGACATTTGCCATCTTAAAATTTGTCATTTTTGACATTTTTCATGGTGACACTTTTCATTTTTGACATTTAGCATTGTGACATTTGTCATTTGACATCTTTGACATTTGCCATCTTGAAATTTGTCATTTTTGACATTTTTCATGGTGACACTTTTCATTTTTGACATTTAGCATTGTGACATTTGTCATTTGACATCTTAGACATTTGCCATCTTGAAATTTGTCATTTTTGACACTTTTCATTTTTGACATTTAGCATTGTGACATTTGTCGTTTGACATCTTTGACATTTGCCATCTTGAAATTTGTCATTTTTGACATTTTTCATGGTGACACTTTTTATTTTTGACATTTAGCATTGTGACATTTGTCATTTGACATCTTTGACATTTGCCATCTTGAAATTTGTCATTTTTCATGGTGACACTTTTCATTTTTGACATTTAGCATTGTGACATTTGTCATTTGACATCTTTGACATTTGCCATCTTGAAATTTGTCATTTTTGACATTTTTCATGGTGACACTTTTCATTTTTGACATTTAGCATTGTGACATTTGTCATTTGACATCTTTGACATTTGCCATCTTGAAATTTGTCATTTTTGACATTTAGCATTGTGACATTTGTCATTTGACATCTTTAATATTTGCCATCTTGAAATTTGTCATTTTTGACATTTTTCATGGTGACACTTTTCATTTTTGACATTTAGCATTGTGACATTTGTCATTTCACATCTTTGACATTTGCCATCTTGAAATTTGTCATTTTTGACATTTTTCATGGTGACACTTTTCATTTTTGACATTTAGCATTGTGACATTTGTCATTTCACATCTTTGACATTTGCCATCTTGAAATTTGTCATTTTTGACACTTTTCATGATAACACTTTTCATTTTTGACATTTAGCATTGTGACATTTGTCATTTGACATCTTTGACATTTGCCATCTTAAAATTTGACATTTTTGACATTTAGCATTGTGACATTTGTCATTTGACATCTTTGATATTTGCCATCTTGAAATTTGTCATTTTTGACATTTTTCATGGTGATACTTTTCATTTTTGACATTTAGCATTGTGACATTTGTCATTTGACATCTTTGATATTTGCCATCTTGAAATTTGTCATTTTTGACATTTAGCATTGTGACATTTGTCATTTGACATCTTTGACATTTGCCATCTTGAAATTTGTTATTTTTGACATTTTTCATGGTCACACTTTTCATTTTTGACATTTGTCAGTTTTGACATTTGCCATCTTGAAATTTGTCATTTTTGACATTTTTCATGGTGACACTTTTCATTTTTGACATTTAGCATTGTGACATTTGTCATTTGACATCTTAGACATTTGCCATCTTGAAATTTGTCATTTTTGACACTTTTCATATTTGACATTTAGCATTGTGACATTTGTCATTTGACATCTTGGACATTTGCCATCTTGAAATTTGTCATTTTTGACATTTTTCATGGTGACACTTATCATTTTTGACATTTAGCATTGTGACATTTGTCAGTTTTGACATTTGCCATCTTGAAATTTGTCATTTTTGACATTTTTCATGTTGACACTTTTCATTTTTGACATTTAGCATTGTGACATTTGTCATTTGACATCTTTGACATTTGCCATCTTGAAATTTGGCATTTTTGACATTGTTCATGGTGACACTTTTTATTTTTGACATTTAGCATTGTGACATTTGTCATTTGACATCTTTGACATTTGCCATCTTGAAATTTGTCATTTTTGACATTAGGCATTGTGACATTTGTCATTTGACATCTTTGACATTTGCCATCTTGAAATTTGTTATTTTTGACATTTTTCATGGTGACACTTTTCATTTTTGACATTTATCATTGTGACATTTGTCAGTTTTGACATTTGCCATCTTGAAATTTGTCATTTTTGACATTTTTCATGGTGACACTTTTCATTTTTGACATTTAGCATTGTGACATTTGTCATTTGACATCTTTGACATTTTCCATCTTGAAATTTGTCATTTTTGACACTTTTCATTTTTGACATTTAGCATTGTGATATTTGTCATTTGACATCTTTGACATTTGCCATCTTGAAATTTGTCATTTTTGACATTTTTCATGGTGACACTTTTCATTTTTGACATTTAGCATTGTGACATTTGTCATTTGACATCTTGAACATTTGCCATCTTGAAATTTGTCATTTTTGACATTTTTTATGGTGCCACTTATCATTTTTGACATTTAGCATTGTGACATTTGTCAGTTTTGACATTTGCCATCTTGAAATTTGTCATTTTTGACATTTTTCATGGTGACACTTTTCATTTTTGACATTTAGCATTGTGACATTTGTCATTTGACATCTTTGACATTTGCCATCTTGAAATTTGTCATTTTTGACATTTTTCATGGTGACACTTTTCATTTTTGACATTTAGCATTGTGACATTTGTCATTTGACATCTTTGACATTTGCCATCTTGAAATTTGTCATTTTTGACATTTTTCATGGTGACACTTTTCATTTTTGACATTTAGCATTGTGACATTTGTCATTTGACATCTTAGACATTTGCCATCTTGAAATTTGTCATTTTTGACACTTTTCATTTTTGACATTTAGCATTGTGACATTTGTCATTTGACATCTTTGACATTTGCCATCTTGAAATTTGTCATTTTTGACATTTTTCATGGTGACACTTTTCATTTTTGACATTTAGCATTTTGACATTTGTCATATTCGACATCTTTGATATTTGCCATCTTAAAATTTGTCATTTTTGACATTTTTCATGGTGACACTTTTCATTTTTGACATTTTACATTGTGACATTTGTCATTTGACATCTTTGACATTTGCCATCTTGAAATTTGTCATTATTGACATTTTTCATGGGGACACTTTTCATTTTTGACATTTAGCATTGTGACATTTGTCATTTGACATCTTTGATATTTGCCATCTTGAAATTTGTCATTTTTGACATTTTTCATGGTGACACTTTTCATTTTTGACATTTAGCATTGTGACATTTGTCATTTGATATCTTTGACATTTGCCATCTTGAAATTTGTCATTTTTGACATTTATCATGGTGACACTTTTTATTTTTGACATTTAGCATTGTGACATTTGTCATTTTACATCTTTGACATTTGCCATCTTGAAATTTGTCATTTTTGACATTTTTCATGGTGACACTTTTCATTTTTGACATTTAGCATTGTGACATTTGTCATTTGACATCTTAGACATTTGCCATTTTGAAATTTGTCATTTTTGACACTTTTCATTTTTGACATTTAGCATTGTGACATTTGTCATTTGACATCTTTGACATTTGCCATCTTGAAATTTGTCATTTTTGACATTTTTCATGGTGACACTTTTCATTTTTGACATTTAGCATTGTGACATTTGTCATTTGACATCTTTGACATTTGCCATCTTAAAATTTGACATTTTTGACATTTAGCATTGTGACATTTGTCATTTGACATCTTTGATATTTGCCATCTTGAAATTTGTCATTTTTGACATTTTTCATGGTGACACTTTTTATTTTTGACATTTAGCATTGTGACATTTGTCATTTGACATCTTTGATATTTGCCATCTTGAAATTTGTCATTTTTGACATTTTTCATGGTGACACTTTTTATTTTTGACATTAAGCATTGTGACATTTGTCATTTGACATCTTTGACATTTGCCATCTTGAAATTTGTCATTTTTGACATTTAGCATTGTGACATTTGTCATTTGACATCTTTGACATTTGCCATTTTGAAATTTGTTATTTTTGACATTTTTCATGGTGACACTTTTCATTTTTGACATTAAGCATTGTGACATTTGTCAGTTTTGACATTTGCCATCTTGAAATTTGTCATTTTTGACATTTTTTATGGTGACACTTTTCATTTTTGACATTTAGCATTGTGACATTTGTCATTTGACATCTTTGACATTTGCCATCTTGAAATTTGTCATTTTTGACACTTTTCATTTTTGACATTTAGCATTGTGACATTTGTCATTTGACATCTTTGACATTTGCCATCTTGAAATTTGTCATTTTTGACATTTTTCATGGTGACACTTTTCATTTTTGACTTTTAGCATTGTGACATTTGTCATTTGAAATCTTGGACATTTGCAATCTTGAAATTTGTCATTTTTGACATTTTTCATGGTGACACTTATCATTTTTGACATTTAGTATTGTGACATTTGTCAGTTTTGACATTTGCCATCTTGAAATTTGTCATTTTTGACATTTTTCATGGTGACACTTTTCATTTTTGACATTTAGCATTGTGACATTTGTCATTTGACTTCTTTGACATTTGCCATCTTGAAATTTGTCATTTTTGACATTTTTTATGGTGACACTTTTTATTTTTGACATTTAGCATTGTGACATTTGTCATTTGACATCTTTGACATTTGCTATCTTGAAATTTGTCATTTTTGACATTTTTCATGGTGACACTTTTCATTTTTGACATTTAGCATTGTGACATTTGTCATTTGAGATCTTAGACATTTGCCATCTTGAAATTTGTTATTTTTGACACTTTTCATTTTTGACATTTAGCATTGTGACATTTGTCGTTTGACATCTTTGACATTTGCCATCTTGAAATTTGTCATTTTTGACATTTTTCATGGTGACACTTTTTATTTTTGACATTTAGCATTGTGACATTTGTCATTTGACATCTTTGACATTTGCCATCTTGAAATTTGTCATTTTTGACATTTTTCATGGTGACACTTTTCATTTTTGACATATAGCATTGTGACATTTGTCATTTGACATCTTTGACATTTGCCATCTTGAAATTTGTCATTTTTGACATTTTTCATGGTGACACTTTTCACTTTTGACATTTAGCATTGTGACATTTGTCATTTGACATCTTAGACATTTGCCATCTTGAAATTTGTCATTTTTGACACTTTTCATTTTTGACATTTAGCATTGTGACATTTGTCGTTTGACATCTTTGACATTTGCCATCTTGAAATTTGTCATTTTTGACATTTTTCATGGTGACACTTTTTATTTTTGACATTTAGCATTGTGACATTTGTCATTTGACATCTTTGACATTTGCCATCTTGAAATTTGTCATTTTTGACATTTTTCATGGTGACACTTTTCATTTTTGACATTTAGCATTGTGACATTTGTCATTTGACATCTTTGACATTTGCCATCTTGAAATTTGTCATTTTTGACATTTTTCATGGTGACACTTTTCATTTTTGACATTTAGCATTGTGACATTTGTCATTTGACATCTTTGACATTTGCCATCTTGAAATTTGTCATTTTTGACATTTAGCATTGTGACATTTGTCATTTGACATCTTTGATATTTGCCATCTTGAAATTTGTCATTTTTGACATTTTTCATGGTGACACTTTTCATTTTTGACATTTAGCATTGTGACATTTGTCATTTCACATCTTTGACATTTGCCATCTTGAAATTTGTCATTTTTGACATTTTTCATGGTGACACTTTTCATTTTTGACATTTAGCATTGTGACATTTGTCATTTCACATCTTTGACATTTGCCATCTTGAAATTTGTCATTTTTGACACTTTTCATGGTAACACTTTTCATTTTTGACATTTAGCATTGTGACATTTGTCATTTGACATCTTTGACATTTGCCATCTTAAAATTTGACATTTTTGACATTTAGCATTGTGACATTTGTCATTTGACATCTTTGATATTTGCCATCTTGAAATTTGTCATTTTTGACATTTTTCATGGTGATACTTTTCATTTTTGACATTTAGCATTGTGACATTTGTCATTTGACATCTTTGATATTTGCCATCTTGAAATTTGTCATTTTTGACATTTAGCATTGTGACATTTGTCATTTGACATCTTTGACATTTGCCATCTTGAAATTTGTTATTTTTGACATTTTTCATGGTCACACTTTTCATTTTTGACATTTGTCAGTTTTGACATTTGCCATCTTGAAATTTGTCATTTTTGACATTTTTCATGGTGACACTTTTCATTTTTGACATTTAGCATTGTGACATTTGTCATTTGACATCTTAGACATTTGCCATCTTGAAATTTGTCATTTTTGACACTTTTCATATTTGACATTTAGCATTGTGACATTTGTCATTTGACATCTTGGACATTTGCCATCTTGAAATTTGTCATTTTTGACATTTTTCATGGTGACACTTATCATTTTTGACATTTAGCATTGTGACATTTGTCAGTTTTGACATTTGCCATCTTGAAATTTGTCATTTTTGACATTTTTCATGTTGACACTTTTCATTTTTGACATTTAGCATTGTGACATTTGTCATTTGACATCTTTGACATTTGCCATCTTGAAATTTGTCATTTTTGACATTGTTCATAGTGACACTTTTTATTTTTGACATTTAGCATTGTGACATTTGTCATTTGACATCTTTGACATTTGCCATCTTGAAATTTGTCATTTTTGACATTAAGCATTGTGACATTTGTCATTTGACATCTTTGACATTTGCCATCTTGAAATTTGTTATTTTTGACATTTTTCATGGTGACACTTTTCATTTTTGACATTTAGCATTGTGACATTTGTCAGTTTTGACATTTGCCATCTTGAAATTTGTCATTTTTGACATTTTTTATGGTGACACTTTTCATTTTTGACATTTAGCATTGTGACATTTGTCATTTGACATCTTTGACATTTTCCATCTTGAAATTTGTTATTTTTGACACTTTTCATTTTTGACATTTAGCATTGTGATATTTGTCATTTGACATCTTTGACATTTGCCATCTTGAAATTTGTCATTTTTGACATTTTTCATGGTGACACTTATCATTTTTGACATTTAGTATTGTGACATTTGTCAGTTTTGACATTTGCCATCTTGAAATTTGTCATTTTTGACATTTTTCATGGTGACACTTTTCATTTTTGACATTTAGCATTGTGACATTTGTCATTTGACTTCTTTGACATTTGCCATCTTGAAATTTGTCATTTTTGACATTTTTCATGGTGACACTTTTTATTTTTGACATTTAGCATTGTGACATTTGTCATTTGACATCTTTGACATTTGCTATCTTGAAATTTGTCATTTTTGACATTTTTCATGGTGACACTTTTCATTTTTGACATTTAGCATTGTGACATTTGTCATTTGAGATCTTAGACATTTGCCATCTTGAAATTTGTTATTTTTGACACTTTTCATTTTTGACATTTAGCATTGTGACATTTGTCGTTTGACATCTTTGACATTTGCCATCTTGAAATTTGTCATTTTTGACATTTTTCATGGTGACACTTTTTATTTTTGACATTTAGCATTGTGACATTTGTCATTTGACATCTTTGACATTTGCCATCTTGAAATTTGTCATTTTTGACATTTTTCATGGTGACACTTTTCATTTTTGACATATAGCATTGTGACATTTGTCATTTGACATCTTTGACATTTGCCATCTTGAAATTTGTCATTTTTGACATTTTTCATGGTGACACTTTTCATTTTTGACATTTAGCATTGTGACATTTGTCATTTGACATCTTAGACATTTGCCATCTTGAAATTTGTCATTTTTGACACTTTTCATTTTTGACATTTAGCATTGTGACATTTGTCGTTTGACATCTTTGACATTTGCCATCTTGAAATTTGTCATTTTTGACATTTTTCATGGTGACACTTTTTATTTTTGACATTTAGCATTGTGACATTTGTCATTTGACATCTTTGACATTTGCCATCTTGAAATTTGTCATTTTTGACATTTTTCATGGTGACACTTTTCATTTTTGACATTTAGCATTGTGACATTTGTCATTTGACATCTTTGACATTTGCCATCTTGAAATTTGTCATTTTTGACACTTTTCATGGTAACACTTTTCATTTTTGACATTTAGCATTGTGACATTTGTCATTTGACATCTTTGACATTTGCCATCTTAAAATTTGACATTTTTGACATTTAGCATTGTGACATTTGTCATTTGACATCTTTGATATTTGCCATCTTGAAATTTGTCATTTTTGACATTTTTCATGGTGATACTTTTCATTTTTGACATTTAGCATTGTGACATTTGTCATTTCACATCTTTGACATTTGCCATCTTGAAATTTGTCATTTTTGACACTTTTCATGGTAACACTTTTCATTTTTGACATTTAGCATTGTGACATTTGTCATTTGACATCTTTGACATTTGCCATCTTAAAATTTGACATTTTTGACATTTAGCATTGTGACATTTGTCATTTGACATCTTTGATATTTGCCATCTTGAAATTTGTCATTTTTGACATTTTTCATGGTGATACTTTTCATTTTTGACATTTAGCATTGTGACATTTGTCATTTGACATCTTTGATATTTGCCATCTTGAAATTTGTCATTTTTGACATTTAGCATTGTGACATTTGTCATTTGACATCTTTGACATTTGCCATCTTGAAATTTGTTATTTTTGACATTTTTCATGGTCACACTTTTCATTTTTGACATTTGTCAGTTTTGACATTTGCCATCTTGAAATTTGTCATTTTTGACATTTTTCATGGTGACACTTTTCATTTTTGACATTTAGCATTGTGACATTTGTCATTTGACATCTTAGACATTTGCCATCTTGAAATTTGTCATTTTTGACACTTTTCATATTTGACATTTAGCATTGTGACATTTGTCATTTGACATCTTGGACATTTGCCATCTTGAAATTTGTCATTTTTGACATTTTTCATGGTGACACTTATCATTTTTGACATTTAGCATTGTGACATTTGTCAGTTTTGACATTTGCCATCTTGAAATTTGTCATTTTTGACATTTTTCATGTTGACACTTTTCATTTTTGACATTTAGCATTGTGACATTTGTCATTTGACATCTTTGACATTTGCCATCTTGAAATTTGTCATTTTTGACATTGTTCATAGTGACACTTTTTATTTTTGACATTTAGCATTGTGACATTTGTCATTTGACATCTTTGACATTTGCCATCTTGAAATTTGTCATTTTTGACATTAAGCATTGTGACATTTGTCATTTGACATCTTTGACATTTGCCATCTTGAAATTTGTTATTTTTGACATTTTTCATGGTGACACTTTTCATTTTTGACATTTAGCATTGTGACATTTGTCAGTTTTGACATTTGCCATCTTGAAATTTGTCATTTTTGACATTTTTTATGGTGACACTTTTCATTTTTGACATTTAGCATTGTGACATTTGTCATTTGACATCTTTGACATTTTCCATCTTGAAATTTGTTATTTTTGACACTTTTCATTTTTGACATTTAGCATTGTGATATTTGTCATTTGACATCTTTGACATTTGCCATCTTGAAATTTGTCATTTTTGACATTTTTCATGGTGACACTTATCATTTTTGACATTTAGTATTGTGACATTTGTCAGTTTTGACATTTGCCATCTTGAAATTTGTCATTTTTGACATTTTTCATGGTGACACTTTTCATTTTTGACATTTAGCATTGTGACATTTGTCATTTGACTTCTTTGACATTTGCCATCTTGAAATTTGTCATTTTTGACATTTTTCATGGTGACACTTTTTATTTTTGACATTTAGCATTGTGACATTTGTCATTTGACATCTTTGACATTTGCTATCTTGAAATTTGTCATTTTTGACATTTTTCATGGTGACACTTTTCATTTTTGACATTTAGCATTGTGACATTTGTCATTTGAGATCTTAGACATTTGCCATCTTGAAATTTGTTATTTTTGACACTTTTCATTTTTGACATTTAGCATTGTGACATTTGTCGTTTGACATCTTTGACATTTGCCATCTTGAAATTTGTCATTTTTGACATTTTTCATGGTGACACTTTTTATTTTTGACATTTAGCATTGTGACATTTGTCATTTGACATCTTTGACATTTGCCATCTTGAAATTTGTCATTTTTGACATTTTTCATGGTGACACTTTTCATTTTTGACATATAGCATTGTGACATTTGTCATTTGACATCTTTGACATTTGCCATCTTGAAATTTGTCATTTTTGACATTTTTCATGGTGACACTTTTCATTTTTGACATTTAGCATTGTGACATTTGTCATTTGACATCTTAGACATTTGCCATCTTGAAATTTGTCATTTTTGACACTTTTCATTTTTGACATTTAGCATTGTGACATTTGTCGTTTGACATCTTTGACATTTGCCATCTTGAAATTTGTCATTTTTGACATTTTTCATGGTGACACTTTTTATTTTTGACATTTAGCATTGTGACATTTGTCATTTGACATCTTTGACATTTGCCATCTTGAAATTTGTCATTTTTGACATTTTTCATGGTGACACTTTTCATTTTTGACATTTAGCATTGTGACATTTGTCATTTGACATCTTTGACATTTGCCATCTTGAAATTTGTCATTTTTGACACTTTTCATGGTAACACTTTTCATTTTTGACATTTAGCATTGTGACATTTGTCATTTGACATCTTTGACATTTGCCATCTTAAAATTTGACATTTTTGACATTTAGCATTGTGACATTTGTCATTTGACATCTTTGATATTTGCCATCTTGAAATTTGTCATTTTTGACATTTTTCATGGTGATACTTTTCATTTTTGACATTTAGCATTGTGACATTTGTCATTTCACATCTTTGACATTTGCCATCTTGAAATTTGTCATTTTTGACACTTTTCATGGTAACACTTTTCATTTTTGACATTTAGCATTGTGACATTTGTCATTTGACATCTTTGACATTTGCCATCTTAAAATTTGACATTTTTGACATTTAGCATTGTGACATTTGTCATTTGACATCTTTGATATTTGCCATCTTGAAATTTGTCATTTTTGACATTTTTCATGGTGATACTTTTCATTTTTGACATTTAGCATTGTGACATTTGTCATTTGACATCTTTGATATTTGCCATCTTGAAATTTGTCATTTTTGACATTTAGCATTGTGACATTTGTCATTTGACATCTTTGACATTTGCCATCTTGAAATTTGTTATTTTTGACATTTTTCATGGTCACACTTTTCATTTTTGACATTTGTCAGTTTTGACATTTGCCATCTTGAAATTTGTCATTTTTGACATTTTTCATGGTGACACTTTTCATTTTTGACATTTAGCATTGTGACATTTGTCATTTGACATCTTAGACATTTGCCATCTTGAAATTTGTCATTTTTGACACTTTTCATATTTGACATTTAGCATTGTGACATTTGTCATTTGACATCTTGGACATTTGCCATCTTGAAATTTGTCATTTTTGACATTTTTCATGGTGACACTTATCATTTTTGACATTTAGCATTGTGACATTTGTCAGTTTTGACATTTGCCATCTTGAAATTTGTCATTTTTGACATTTTTCATGTTGACACTTTTCATTTTTGACATTTAGCATTGTGACATTTGTCATTTGACATCTTTGACATTTGCCATCTTGAAATTTGTCATTTTTGACATTGTTCATGGTGACACTTTTTATTTTTGACATTTAGCATTGTGACATTTGTCATTTGACATCTTTGACATTTGCCATCTTGAAATTTGTCATTTTTGACATTAAGCATTGTGACATTTGTCATTTGACATCTTTGACATTTGCCATCTTGAAATTTGTTATTTTTGACATTTTTCATGGTGACACTTTTCATTTTTGACATTTAGCATTGTGACATTTGTCAGTTTTGACATTTGCCATCTTGAAATTTGTCATTTTTGACATTTTTTATGGTGACACTTTTCATTTTTGACATTTAGCATTGTGACATTTGTCATTTGACATCTTTGACATTTTCCATCTTGAAATTTGTTATTTTTGACACTTTTCATTTTTGACATTTAGCATTGTGATATTTGTCATTTGACATCTTTGACATTTGCCATCTTGAAATTTGTCATTTTTGACATTTTTCATGGTGACACTTATCATTTTTGACATTTAGTATTGTGACATTTGTCAGTTTTGACATTTGCCATCTTGAAATTTGTCATTTTTGACATTTTTCATGGTGACACTTTTCATTTTTGACATTTAGCATTGTGACATTTGTCATTTGACTTCTTTGACATTTGCCATCTTGAAATTTGTCATTTTTGACATTTTTCATGGTGACACTTTTTATTTTTGACATTTAGCATTGTGACATTTGTCATTTGACATCTTTGACATTTGCCATCTTGAAATTTGTCATTTTTGACATTTTTCATGGTGACACTTTTCATTTTTGACATTTAGCATTGTGACATTTGTCATTTGAGATCTTAGACATTTGCCATCTTGAAATTTGTTATTTTTGACACTTTTCATTTTTGACATTTAGCATTGTGACATTTGTCGTTTGACATCTTTGACATTTGCCATCTTGAAATTTGTCATTTTTGACATTTTTCATGGTGACACTTTTTATTTTTGACATTTAGCATTGTGACATTTGTCATTTGACATCTTTGACATTTGCCATCTTGAAATTTGTCATTTTTGACATTTTTCATGGTGACACTTTTCATTTTTGACATATAGCATTGTGACATTTGTCATTTGACATCTTTGACATTTGCCATCTTGAAATTTGTCATTTTTGACATTTTTCATGGTGACACTTTTCATTTTTGACATTTAGCATTGTGACATTTGTCATTTGACATCTTAGACATTTGCCATCTTGAAATTTGTCATTTTTGACACTTTTCATTTTTGACATTTAGCATTGTGACATTTGTCGTTTGACATCTTTGACATTTGCCATCTTGAAATTTGTCATTTTTGACATTTTTCATGGTGACACTTTTTATTTTTGACATTTAGCATTGTGACATTTGTCATTTGACATCTTTGACATTTGCCATCTTGAAATTTGTCATTTTTGACATTTTTCATGGTGACACTTTTCATTTTTGACATTTAGCATTGTGACATTTGTCATTTGACATCTTTGACATTTGCCATCTTGAAATTTGTCATTTTTGACATTTTTCATGGTGACACTTTTCATTTTTGACATTTAGCATTGTGACATTTGTCATTTGACATCTTTGACATTTGCCATCTTGAAATTTGTCATTTTTGACATTTAGCATTGTGACATTTGTCATTTGACATCTTTGATATTTGCCATCTTGAAATTTGTCATTTTTGACATTTTTCATGGTGACACTTTTCATTTTTGACATTTAGCATTGTGACATTTGTCATTTCACATCTTTGACATTTGCCATCTTGAAATTTGTCATTTTTGACATTTTTCATGGCGACACTTTTCATTTTTGACATTTAGCATTGTGACATTTGTCATTTCACATCTTTGACATTTGCCATCTTGAAATTTGTCATTTTTGACACTTTTCATGGTAACACTTTTCATTTTTGACATTTAGCATTGTGACATTTGTCATTTGACATCTTTGACATTTGCCATCTTAAAATTTGACATTTTTGACATTTAGCATTGTGACATTTGTCATTTGACATCTTTGATATTTGCCATCTTGAAATTTGTCATTTTTGACATTTTTCATGGTGATACTTTTCATTTTTGACATTTAGCATTGTGACATTTGTCATTTGACATCTTTGATATTTGCCATCTTGAAATTTGTCATTTTTGACATTTTTCATGGTCACACTTTTCATTTTTGACATTTGTCAGTTTTGACATTTGCCATCTTGAAATTTGTCATTTTTGACATTTTTCATGGTGACACTTTTCATATTTGACATTTAGCATTGTGACATTTGTCATTTGACATCTTAGACATTTGCCATCTTGAAATTTGTCATTTTTGACACTTTTCATATTTGACATTTAGCATTGTGACATTTGTCATTTGACATCTTGGACATTTGCCATCTTGAAATTTGTCATTTTTGACATTTTTCATGGTGACACTTATCATTTTTGACATTTAGCATTGTGACATTTGTCAGTTTTGACATTTGCCATCTTGAAATTTGTCATTTTTGACATTTTTCATGGTGACACTTTTCATTTTTGACATTTAGCATTGTGACATTTGTCATTTGACATCTTTGACATTTGCCATCTTGAAATTTGTCATTTTTGACATTGTTCATGGTGACACTTTTTATTTTTGACATTTAGCATTGTGACATTTGTCATTTGACATCTTTGACATTTGCCATCTTGAAATTTGTCATTTTTGACATTAGGCATTGTGACATTTGTCATTTGACATCTTTGACATTTGCCATCTTGAAATTTGTTATTTTTGACATTTTTCATGGTGACACTTTTCATTTTTGACATTTAGCATTGTGACATTTGCCATCTTGAAATTTGTCATTTTTGACATTTTTCATGGTGACACTTTTCATTTTTGACATTTAGCATTGTGACATTTGTCATTTGACATCTTTGACATTTTCCATCTTGAAATTTGTCATTTTTGACACTTTTCATTTTTGACATTTAGCATTGTGATATTTGTCATTTGACATCTTTGACATTTGCCATCTTGAAATTTGTCATTTTTGACATTTTTCATGGTGACACTTTTCATTTTTGACATTTAGCATTGTGACATTTGTCAGTTTTGACATTTGCCATCTTGAAATTTGTCATTTTTGACATTTTTCATGGTGACACTTTTCATTTTTGACATTTAGCATTGTGACATTTGTCATTTGACATCTTTGACATTTGCCATCTTGAAATTTGTCATTTTTGACATTTTTTATGGTGACACTTTTCATTTTTGACATTTAGCATTGTGACATTTGTCATTTGACATCTTTGACATTTGCCATCTTGAAATTTGTCATTTTTGACACTTTTCATTTTTGACATTTAGCATTGTGACATTTGTCATTTGACATCTTGAACATTTGCCATCTTGAAATTTGTCATTTTTGACATTTTTTATGGTGCCACTTATCATTTTTGACATTAAGCATTGTGACATTTGTCAGTTTTGACATTTGCCATCTTGAAATTTGTCATTTTTGACATTTTTCATGGTGACACTTTTCATTTTTGACATTTAGCATTGTGACATTTGTCATTTGACATCTTTGACATTTGCCATCTTGAAATTTGTCATTTTTGACATTTTTCATGGTGACACTTTTCATTTTTGACATTTAGCATTGTGACATTTGTCATTTGACATCTTTGACATTTGCCATCTTGAAATTTGTCATTTTTGACATTTTTCATGGTGACACTTTTCATTTTTGACATTTAGCATTGTGACATTTGTCATTTGACATCTTAGACATTTGCCATCTTGAAATTTGTCATTTTTAACACTTTTCATTTTTGACATTTAGCATTGTGACATTTGTCATTTGACATCTTTGACATTTGCCATCTTGAAATTTGTCATTTTTGACATTTTTCATGGTGACACTTTTCATTTTTGACATTTAGCATTGTGACATTTGTCATATTCGACATCTTTGATATTTGCCATCTTAAAATTTGTCATTTTTGACATTTTTCATGGTGACACTTTTCATTTTTGACATTTTACATTGTGACATTTGTCATTTGACATCTTTGACATTTGCCATCTTGAAATTTGTCATTATTGACATTTTTCATGGGGACACTTTTCATTTTTGACATTTAGCATTGTGACATTTGTCATTTGACATCTTTGATATTTGCCATCTTGAAATTTGTCATTTTTGACATTTTTCATGGTGACACTTTTCATTTTTGACATTTAGCATTGTGACATTTGTCATTTGATATCTTTGACATTTGCCATCTTGAAATTTGTCATTTTTGACATTTTTCATGGTGACACTTTTTATTTTTGACATTTAGCATTGTGACATTTGTCATTTGACATCTTTGACATTTGCCATCTTGAAATTTGTCATTTTTGACATTTTTCATGGTGACACTTTTCATTTTTGACATTTAGCATTGTGACATTTGTCATTTGACATCTTAGACATTTGCCATTTTGAAATTTGTCATTTTTGACACTTTTCATTTTTGACATTTAGCATTGTGACATTTGTCATTTGACATCTTTGACATTTGCCATCTTGAAATTTGTCATTTTTGACATTTTTCATGGTGACACTTTTCATTTTTGACATTTAGCATTGTGAGATTTGTCATTTGACATCTTTGACATTTGCCATCTTGAAATTTGTCATTTTTGACATTTAGCATTGTGACATTTGTCATTTGACATCTTTGATATTTGCCATCTTGAAATTTGTCATTTTTGACATTTTTCATGGTGACACTTTTATTTTTGACATTTAGCATTGTGACATTTGTCATTTCACATCTTTGACATTTGCCATCTTGAAATTTGTCATTTTTGACATTTTTCATGGTGACACTTTTCATTTTTGACATTTAGCATTGTGACATTTGTCATTTCACATCTTTGACATTTGCCATCTTGAAATTTGTCATTTTTGACACTTTTCATGGTGACACTTTTCATTTTTGACATTTAGCATTGTGACATTTGTCATTTGACATCTTTGACATTTGCCATCTTGAAATTTGACATTTTTGACATTTAGCATTGTGACATTTGTCATTTGACATCTTTGATATTTGCCATCTTGAAATTTGGCATTTTTGACATTTTTCATGGTGATACTTTTCATTTTTGACATTTAGCATTGTGACATTTGTCATTTGACATCTTTGATATTTGCCATCTTGAAATTTGTCATTTTTGACATTTAGCATTGTGACATTTGTCATTTGACATCTTTGACATTTGCCATCTTGAAATTTGTTATTTTTGACATTTTTCATGGTCACACTTTTCATTTTTGACATTTGTCAGTTTTGACATTTGCCATCTTGAAATTTGTCATTTTTGACATTTTTCATGGTGACACTTTTCATATTTGACATTTAGCATTGTGACATTTGTCATTTGACATCTTAGACATTTGCCATCTTGAAATTTGTCATTTTTGACACTTTTCATATTTGACATTTAGCATTGTGACATTTGTCATTTGACATCTTGGACATTTGCCATCTTGAAATTTGTCATTTTTGACATTTTTTATGGTGACACTTATCATTTTTGACATTTAGCATTGTGACATTTGTCAGTTTTGACATTTGCCATCTTGAAATTTGTCATTTTTGACATTTTTCATGGTGACACTTTTCATTTTTGACATTTAGCATTGTGACATTTGTCATTTGACATCTTTGACATTTGCCATCTTGAAATTTGTCATTTTTGACATTGTTCATGGTGACACTTTTTATTTTTGACATTTAGCATTGTGACATTTGTCATTTGACATCTTTGACATTTGCCATCTTGAAATTTGTCATTTTTGACATTAAGCATTGTGACATTTGTCATTTGACATCTTTGACATTTGCCATCTTGAAATTTGTTATTTTTGACATTTTTCATGGTGACACTTTTCATTTTTGACATTTAGCATTGTGACATTTGTCAGTTTTGACATTTGCCATCTTGAAATTTGTCATTTTTGACATTTTTCATGGTGACACTTTTCATTTTTGACATTTAGCATTGTGACATTTGTCATTTGACATCTTTGACATTTTCCATCTTGAAATTTGTCATTTTTGACACTTTTCATTTTTGACATTTAGCATTGTGATATTTGTCATTTGACATCTTTGACATTTGCCATCTTGAAATTTGTCATTTTTGACATTTAGCATTGTGATATTTGTCATTTGACATCTTGAACATTTGCCATCTTGAAATTTGTCATTTTTGACATTTTTCATGGTGACACTTATCATTTTTGACATTTAGCATTGTGACATTTGTCAGTTTTGACATTTGCCATCTTAAAATTTGTCATTTTTGACATTTTTCATGGTGACACTTTTCATTTTTGACATTTAGCATTGTGACATTTGTCATTTGACATCTTTGACATTTGCCATCTTGAAATTTGTCATTTTTGACATTTTTCATGGTGACCCTTTTCATTTTTGACATTTAGCATTGTGACATTTGTCATTTGACATCTTTGACATTTGCCATCTTGAAATTTGTCATTTTTGACATTTTTCATGGTGACACTTTTCATTTTTGACATTTAGCATTGTGACATTTGTCATTTGACATCTTAGACATTTGCCATCTTGAAATTTGTCATTTTTG
The DNA here is from genome assembly GCA_964028335.1 of Altica lythri. Lineage (NCBI taxonomy): Eukaryota > Metazoa > Arthropoda > Insecta > Coleoptera > Chrysomelidae > Altica > Altica lythri. The sequence goes on along the minus strand of OZ034800.1, from coordinate 5,073,235 downwards.
ACACTTTTCATTTTTGACATTTAGCATTGTGACATTTGTCATTTGACATCTTTGACATTTGCCATCTTGAAATTTGTCATTTTTGACATTTTTCATGGTGACACTTTTCATTTTTGACATTTAGCATTGTGACATTTGTCATATTCGTCATCTTTGATATTTGCCATCTTAAAATTTGTCATTTTTGACATTTTTCATGGTGACACTTTTCATTTTTGACATTTTACATTGTGACATTTGTCATTTGACATCTTTGACATTTGCCATCTTGAAATTTGTCATTATTGACATTTTTCATGGGGACACTTTTCATTTTTGACATTTAGCATTGTGACATTTGTCATTTGACATCTTTGATATTTGCCATCTTGAAATTTGTCATTTTTGACATTTTTCACGGTGACACTTTTCATTTTTGACATTTAGCATGCTGACATTTGTCATTTGACATCTTAGACATTTGCCATCTTGAAATTTGTCATTTTTGACACTTTTCATTTTTACATTTAGCATTGTGACATTTGTCATTTGACATCTTTGACATTTGCCATCTTAAAATTTGTCATTTTTGACATTTTATGGTGACACTTTTCATTTTTGACATTTAGCATTGTGACATTTGTCATTTGACATCTTGGACATTTGCCATCTTGAAATTTGTCATTTTTGACATTTTTCATGGTGACACTTTTCATTTTTGACATTTAGCATTGTCACATTTGTCATTTGACATCTGAGACATTTGCCATCTTGAAATTTGTCATTTTTGACATTTAGCATTGTGACATTTGTCATTTGACATCTTTGACATTTGCCATCTTGAAACTTGTTATTTTTGACATTTTTTATGGTGACACTTTTCATTTCTGACATTTAGCATTGTGACATTTGTCAGGTTTGACATTTGCCATCTTGAAATTTGTCATTTTTGACATTTTTCATGATGACACTTTTCATTTTTGACATTTAGCATTGTGACATTTGTCATTTGACATCTTTGACATTTGCCATCTTGAAATTTGTTATTTTTGACATTTTTCATGGTGACACTTTTCATTTTTGACATTTAGCATTGTGACATTTGTCATTTGACATCTTTGATATTTGCCATCTTGAAATTTGTCATTTTTTACATTTTTCATAGTGACACTTTTCATTTTTGACATTTAGCATTGTGACATTTGTCATTTGACATCTTTGACATTTGCCATCTTGAAATTTGTCATTTTTGACATTTTTCACGGTGACACTTTTTATTTTTGACATTTAGCATTGTGACATTTGTCATTTGACATCTTTGACATTTGCCATCTTAAAATTGGTCATTTTTGACATTTAGCATTGTGACATTTGTCATTTGACATCTTTGACATTTGCCATCTTGAAATTTGTTATTTTTGACATTTTTCATGTTGACACTTTTCATTTTTGACATTTAGCATTGTGACATTTGTCAGTTTTGACATTTGCCATCTTGAAATTTGTCATTTTTGACATTTTTCATGGTGACACTTTTCATTTTTGACATTTAGCATTGTGACATTTGTCATTTGACATCTTTGACATTTGCCATCTTGAAATTTGTCATTTTTGACATTTTTCATGGTGACACTTTTCATTTTTGACATTTAGCATTGTGACATTTGTCATTTGACATCTTTGACATTTGCCATCTTGAAATTTGTCATTATTGACATTTTTTATGGGGACACTTTTCATTTTTGACATTTAGCATTGTGACATTTGTCATTTGACATCTTTGACATTTGCCATCTTGAAATTTGTCATTTTTGACATTTTTCATGGTGACACTTTTCATTTTTGACATTTAGCATTGTGACATTTGTCATTTGACATCTTTGACATTTGCCATCTTGAAATTTGTCATTTTTGACATTTTTCATGGTGACACTTTTCATTTTTGACATTTAGCATTGTGACATTTGTCAGTTGACATCTTAGACATTTGCCATCTTGAAATTTGTCATTTTTGACACTTTTCATTTTTGACATTTAGCATTGTGACATTTGTCATTTGACATCTTTGATATTTGCCATCTTTAAATTTGTCATTTTTGACATTTTTCATGGTGACACTTTTCATTTTTGACATTTAGCATTGTGACATTTGTCACTTGACATCTTGGACATTTGCCATCTTGAAATTTGTCATTTTTGACATTTTTCATGGTGACACTTTTCATTTTTGACATTTAGCATTGTGACATTTGTCATTTAACATCTTAGACATTTGCCATCTTGAAATTTGTCATTTTTGACATTTAGCATTGTGACATTTGTCATTTGACATCTTTGACATTTGCCATCTTGAAATTTGTTATTTTTGACATTTTTCATGGTGACACTTATCATTTTTGACATTTAGCATTGTGACATTTGTCAGTTTAGACATTTGCCATCTTGAAATTTGTCACTTTTGACATTTTTCATGGTGACACTTTTCATTTTTGACATTTAGCATTGTGACATTTGTCATTTGACATCTTTGACATTTGCCATCTTGAAATTTGTCATTTTTGACATTTTTCATGGTGCCACTTTTCATTTTTGACATTTAGCATTGTGACATTTGTCATTTGACATCTTTGACATTTGCCATCTTGAAATTTGTCATTTTTGACATTTAGCATTGTGACATTTGTCATTTGACATCTTTGACATTTGCCATCTTGAAATTTGTTATTTTTGACATTTTTCATGGTGACACTTTTCATTTTTGACATTTAGCATTGTGACATTTGTCAGTTTTGACATTTGAAATCTTGAAATTTGTCATTTTTGACATTTTTCATGGTGACACTTTTCATTTTTGACATTTAGCATTGTGACATTTGTCATTTGACATCTTTGACATTTGCCATCTTGAAATTTGTCATTTTTGACACTTTTCATTTTTGACATGTAGCATTGTGACATTTGTCATTTGACATCTTTGACATTTGCCATCTTGAAATTTGTCATTTTTGACATTTTTCATGGTGACACTTTTCATTTTTGACATTTAGCATTGTGACATTTGTCATTTGACATCTTGGACATTTGCCATCTTGAAATTTGTCATTTTTGACATTTTTTATGGTGACACTTATCATTTTTGACATTTAGCATTGTGACATTTGTCAGTTTTGACATTTGCCATCTTGAAATTTGTCATTTTTGACATTTTTCATGGTGACACTTTTTATTTTTGACATTTAGCATTGTGACATTTGTCATTTGACATCTTTGACATTTGCCATCTTGAAATTTGTCATTTTTGACATTTTTCATGGTGACACTTTTCATTTTTGACATTTAGCATTGTGACATTTGTCATTTGACATCTTTGACATTTGCCATCTTGAAATTTGTCATTTTTGACATTTTTCATTGTGACACTTTTCATTTTTGACATTTAGCATTGTGACATTTGTCATTTGACATCTTAGACATTTGAAATCTTGAAATTTGTCATTTTTGACACTTTTCATTTTTGACATTTAGCATTGTGACATTTGTCATTTGACATCTTTGACATTTGCCATCTTGAAATTTGTCATTTTTGACATTTTTCATGGTGACACTTTTCATTTTTGACATTTAGCATTGTGACATTTGTCATTTGACATCTTTGACATTTGCCATCTTGAAATTTGTCATTATTGACATTTTTCATGGGGACACTTTTCATTTTTGACATTTAGCATTGTAACATTTGTCAGTTTTGATATTTGCCATCTTGAAATTTGTCATTTTTGACATTTTTCATGGTGACACTTTTTATTTTTGACATTTAGCATTGTGACATTTGTCATTTGACATCTTTGATATTTGCCATCTTGAAATTTGTCATTTTTGACATTTTTCATGGTGACACTTTTTATTTTTGACATTAAGCATTGTGACATTTGTCATTTGACATCTTTGACATTTGCCATCTTAAAATTTGTCATTTTTGACATTTAGCATTGTGACATTTGTCATTTGACATCTTTGACATTTGCCATCTTGAAATTTGTTATTTTTGACATTTTTCATGGTGACACTTTTCATTTTTGACATTTAGCATTGTGACATTTGTCAGTTTTGACATTTGCCATCTTGAAATTTGTCATTTTTGACATTTTTCATGGTGACACTTTTCATTTTTGACATTTAGCATTGTGACATTTGTCATTTGACATCTTTGACATTTGCCACTTTGAAATTTGTCATTTTTGACACTTTTCATTTTTGACATTTAGCATTGTGACATTTGTCATTTGACATCTTTGACATTTGCCATCTTGAAATTTGTCATTTTTGACATTTTTCATGGTGACACTTTTCATTTTTGACTTTTAGCATTGTGACATTTGTCATTTGAAATCTTGGACATTTGCAATCTTGAAATTTGTCATTTTTAACATTTTTCATGGTGACACTTATCATTTTTGACATTTAGTATTGTGACATTTGTCAGTTTTGACATTTGCCATCTTGAAATTGGTCATTTTTGACATTTTTCATGGTGACACTTTTCATTTTTGACATTTAGCATTGTGACATTTGTCATTTGACTTCTTTGACATTTGCCATCTTGAAATTTGTCATTTTTGACATTTTTCATGGTGACACTTTTTATTTTTGACATTTAGCATTTTGACATTTGTCATTTGACATCTTTGACATTTGCCATCTTGAAATTTGTCATTTTTGACATTTTTCATGGTGACACTTTTCATTTTTGACATTTAGCATTGTGACATTTGTCATTTGACATCTTAGACATTTGCCATCTTGAAATTTGTCATTTTTGACACTTTTCATTTTTGACATTTAGCATTGTGACATTTGTCATTTGACATCTTTGACATTTGCCATCTTGAAATTTGTCATTTTTGACATTTTTCATGGTGACACTTTTCATTTTTGACATTTAGCATTGTGACATTTGTCATTTGACATCTTTGACATTTGCCATCTTGAAATTTGTCATTTTTGACATTTAGCATTGTGACATTTGTCATTTGACATCTTTGATATTTGCCATCTTGAAATTTGTCATTTTTGACATTTTTCATGGTGACACTTTTCATTTTTGACATTTAGCATTGTGACATTTGTCATTTCACATCTTTGACATTTGCCATCTTGAAATTTGTCATTTTTGACATTTTTCGTGGTGACACTTTTCATTTTTGACATTTAGCATTGTGACATTTGTCATTTCACATCTTTGACATTTGCCATCCTGAAATTTGTCATTTTTGACACTTTTCATGGTGACACTTTTCATTTTTGACATTTAGCATTGTGACATTTGTTATTTGACATCTTTGACATTTGCCATCTTAAAATTTGTCATTTTTGACATTTAGCATTGTGATATTTGTCATTTGACATCTTTGATATTTGCCATCTTGAAATTTGTCATTTTTGACATTTTTCATGGTGACACTTTTCATTTTTGACATTTAGCATTGTGACATTTGTCATTTGACATCTTTGATATTTGCCATCTTGAAATTTGTCATTTTTGACATTTAGCATTGTGACATTTGTCATTTGACATCTTTGACATTTGCCATCTTGAAATTTGTTATTTTTGACATTTTTAATGGTCACACTTTTCATTTTTGACATTTGTCAGTTTTGACATTTGCCATCTTGAAATTTGTCATTTTTGACATTTTTCATGGTGACACTTTTCATTTTTGACATTTAGCATTGTGACATTTGTCATTTGACATCTTAGACATTTGCCATCTTGAAATTTGTCATTTTTGACACTTTTCATATTTGACATTTAGCATTGTGACATTTATCATTTGACATCTTGGACATTTGCCATCTTGAAATTTGTCATTTTTGACATTTTTCATGGTGACACTTATCATTTTTGACATTTAGCATTGTGACATTTGTCAGTTTTGACATTTGCCATCTTGAAATTTGTCATTTTTGACATTTTTCATGGTGACACTTTTCATTTTTGACATTTAGCATTGTGACATTTGTCATTTGACATCTTTGACATTTGCCATCTTGAAATTTGTCATTTTTGACATTGTTCATGGTGACACTTTTTATTTTTGACATTTAGCATTGTGACATTTGTCATTTGACATCTTTGACATTTGCCATCTTGAAATTTGTCATTTTTGACATTAAGCATTGTGACATTTGTCATTTGACATCTTTGACATTTGCCATCTTGAAATTTGTTATTTTTGACATTTTTCATGGTGACACTTTTTATTTTTGACAGTTAGCATTGTGACATTTGTCAGTTTTGACATTTGCCATCTTGAAATTTGTCATTATTGACATTTTTCATGGGGACACTTTTCATTTTTGACATTTAGCATTGTGACATTTGTCATTTGACATCTTTGATATTTGCCATCTTGAAATTTGTCATTTTTGACATTTTTCATGGTGACACTTTTCATTTTTGACATTTAGCATTGTGACATTTGTCATTTGACATCTTTGACATTTGCCATCTTGAAATTTGTCATTTTTGACATTTTTCACGGTGACACTTTTCATTTTTGACATTTAGCATGCTGACATTTGTCATTTGACATCTTAGACATTTGCCATCTTGAAATTTGTCATTTTTGACACTTTTCATTTTTACATTTAGCATTGTGACATTTGTCATTTGACATCTTTGACATTTGCCATCTTAAAATTTGTCATTTTTGACATTTTATGGTGACACTTTTCATTTTTGACATTTAGCATTGTGACATTTGTCATTTGACATCTTGGACATTTGCCATCTTGAAATTTGTCATTTTTGACATTTTTCATGGTGACACTTTTCATTTTTGACATTTAGCATTGTGACATTTGTCATTTGACATCTGAGACATTTGCCATCTTGAAATTTGTCATTTTTGACATTTAGCATTGTGACATTTGTCATTTGACATCTTTGACATTTGCCATCATGAAACTTGTTATTTTTGACATTTTTTATGGTGACACTTTTCATTTCTGACATTTAGCATTGTGACATTTGTCAGGTTTGACATTTGCCATCTTGAAATTTGTCATTTTTGACATTTTTCATGGTGACACTTTTCATTTTTGACATTTAGCATTGTGACATTTGTCATTTGACATCTTTGACATTTGCCATCTTGAAATTTGTTATTTTTGACATTTTTCATGGTGACACTTTTCATTTTTGACATTTAGCATTGTGACATTTGTCATTTGACATCTTTAACATTTGCCATCTTGAAATTTGTCATTTTTTACATTTTTCATGGTGACACTTTTCATTTTTGACATTTAGCATTGTGACATTTGTCATTTGACATCTTTGACATTTGCCATCTTGAAATTTGTCATTTGTGACATTTTTCACGGTGACACTTTTAATTTTTGACATTTAGCATTGTGACATTTGTCATTTGACATCTTTGACATTTGCCATCTTAAAATTTGACATTTTTGACATTTAGCATTGTGACATTTGTCATTTGACATCTTTGACATTTGCCATCTTGAAATTTGTTATTTTTGACATTTTTCATGTTGACACTTTTCATTTTTGACATTTAGCATTGTGACATTTGTCAGTTTTGACATTTTCCATCTTGAAATTTGTCATTTTTGACATTTTTCATGGTGACACTTTTCATTTTTGACATTTAGCATTGTGACATTTGTCATTTGACATCTTTGACATTTGCCATCTTAAAATTTGTCATTTTTGACATTTTTCATGGTGACACTTTTCATTTTTGACATTTAGCATTGTGACATTTGTCATTTGACATCTTTGACATTTGCCATCTTGAAATTTGTCATTATTGACATTTTTCATGGGGACACTTTTCATTTTTGACATTTAGCATTGTGACATTTGTCATTTGACATCTTTGACATTTGCCATCTTTAAATTTGTCATTTTTGACATTTTTCATGGTGACACTTTTCATTTTTGACATTTAGCATTGTGACATTTGTGATTTGACATCTTGGACATTTGCCATCTTGAAATTTGTCATTTTTGACATTTTTCATGGTGACACTTTTCATTTTTGACATTTAGCATTGTGACATTTGTCATTTAACATCTTAGACATTTGCCATCTTGAAATTTGTCATTTGTGACATTTAGCATTGTGACATTTGTCATTTGACATCTTTGACATTTGCCATCTTGAAATTTGTTATTTTTGGCATTTTCCATGGTGACACTTATCATTTTTGACATTTAGCATTGTGACATTTGTCAGTTTTGACATTTGCCATCTTGAAATTTGTCATTTTTGACATTTTTTATGGTGACACTTTTCATTTTTGACATTTAGCATTGTGACATTTGTCATTTGACATCTTTGACATTTGCCATCTTGAAATTTGTCATTTTTGACAATTTTCATGGTGCCACTTTTCATTTTTGACATTTAGCATTGTGACATTTGTCATTTGACATCTTTGACATTTGCCATCTTGAAATTTGTCATTTTTGACATTTAGCATTGTGACATTTGTCATTTGACATCTTTGACATTTGCCATCTTGAAATTTGTTATTTTTGACATTTTTCATGGTCACACTTTTCATTTTTGACATTTAGCATTGTGACATTTGTCAGTTTTGACATTTGCCATCTTGAAATTTGTCATTTTTGACATTTTTCATGGTGACACTTTTCATTTTTGACATTTAGCATTGTGACATTTGTCATTTGACATCTTAGACATTTGCCATCTTGAAATTTGTCATTTTTGACACTTTTCATTTGTAACATTTAGCATTGTGACATTTGTCATTTGACATCTTTGACATTTGCCATCTTGAAATTTGTCATTTTTGACATTTTTCATGGTGACACTTATCATTTTTGACATTTAGCATTGTGACATTTGTCAGTTTTGACATTTGCCATCTTGAAATTTGTCATTTTTGACATTTTTCATGGTGACACTTTTCATTTTTGACATCTAGCATTGTGACATTTGTCATTTGACATCTTTGACATTTGCCATCTTGAAATTTGTCATTTTTGACATTGTTCATGGTGACACTTTTTATTTTTGACATTTAGCATTGTGACATTTGTCATTTGACATCTTTGACATTTGCCATCTTGAAATTTGTCATTTTTGACATTAAGCATTGTGACATTTGTCATTTGACATCTTTGACATTTGCCATCTTGAAATTTGTTATTTTTGACATTTTTCATGGTGACACTTTTTATTTTTGACATTTAGCATTGTGACATTTGTCAGTTTTGACATTTGCCACCTTGAAATTTGTCATTTTTGACATTTTTTATGGTGACACTTTTCATTTTTGACATTTAGCATTGTGACATTTGTCATTTGACATCTTTGACATTTTCCATCTTGAAATTTGTCATTTTTGACACTTTTCATTTTTGACATTTAGCATTGTGATATTTGTCATTTGACATCTTTGACATTTGCCATCTTGAAATTTGTAATTTTTGACATTTTTCATGGTGACACTTTTCATTTTTGACATTTAGCATTGTGACATTTGTCATTTGACATCTTGGACATTTGCCATCTTGAAATTTGTCATTTTTGACATTTTTCATGGTGACACTTATCATTTTTGACATTTAGCATTGTGACATTTGTCAGTTTTGACATTTGCCATCTTGAAATTTGTCATTTTTGACATTTTTCATGGTGACACTTTTCATTTTTGACATTTAGCATTGTGACATTTGTCATTTGACATCTTTGACATTTGCCATCTTGAAATTTGTCATTTTTGACATTTTTCATGGTGACACTTTTCATTTTTGACATTTAGCATTGTGACATTTGTCATTTGACATCTTTGACATTTGCCATCTTGAAATTTGTCATTTTTGACATTTTTCATGGTGAGACTTTTCATTTTTGACATTTAGCATTGTGACATTTGTCATTTGACATCTTAGACATTTGCCATCTTAAAATTTGTCATTTTTGACACTTTTCATTTTTGACATTTAGCATTGTGACATTTGTCATTTGACATCTTTGACATTTGCCATTTTGAAATTTGTCATTTTTGACATTTTTCATGGTGACACTTTTCATTTTTGACATTTAGCATTGTGACATTTGTCACATTCGACATTTTTGATATTTGCCATCTTAAAATTTGTCATTTTTGACATTTTTCATGGTGACACTTTTCATTTTTGACATTTAGCATTGTGACATTTGTCATTTGACATCTTTGACATTTGCCATCTTGAAATTTGTCATTATTGACATTTTTCATGGGGACACTTTTCATTTTTGACATTTAGCATTGTGACATTTGTCATTTGACATCTTTGACATTTGCCATCTTGAAATTTGTCATTTTTGACATTTTTCTTGGTGACACTTTTCATTTTTGACATTTAGCATTGTGACATTTGTCATTTGACATCTTGGATATTTGCCATCTTGAAATTTGTCATTTTTGACATTTTTCATGGTGACACTTTTTATTTTTGACATTTAGCATTGTGACATTTGTCATTTGACATCTGAGACATTTGCCATCTTGAAATTTGTCATTTTTGACATTTAGCATTGTGACATTTGTCATTTGACATCTTTGACATTTGCCATCTTGAAACTTGTTATTTTTGACATTTTTTATGGTGACACTTTTCATTTCTGACATTTAGCATTGTGAGATTTGTCAGGTTTGACATTTGCCATCTTGAAATTTGTCATTTTTGACATTTTTCATGGTGACACTTTTCATTTTTGACATTTAGCATTGTGACATTTGTCATTTGACATCTTTGACATTTGCCATCTTGAAATTTGTTATTTTTGACATTTTTCATGGTGACACTTTTTATTTTTGACATTTAGCATTGTGACATTTGTCATTTGACATCTTTGACATTTGCCATCTTGAAATTTGTCATTTTTTACATTTTTCATGGTGACACTTTTCATTTTTGACATTTAGCATTGTGACATTTGTCATTTGACATCTTTGACATTTGCCATCTTGAAATTTGTCATTTTTGACATTTTTCAAGGTGACACTTTTCATTTTTGACATTTAGCATTGTGACATTTGTCATTTGACATCTTTGACATTTGCCATCTTAAAATTTGTCATTTTTGACATTTAGCATTGTGACATTTGTCATTTGACATCTTTGACATTTGCCATCTTGAAATTTGTTATTTTTGACATTTTTCATGTTGACACTTTTCATTTTTGACATTTAGGATTGTGACATTTGTCAGTTTTAACATTTGCCATCTTGAAATTTGTCATTTTTGACATTTTTCATGGTGACACTTTTCATTTTTGACATTTAGCATTGTGACATTTGTCATTTGACATCTTTGACATTTGCCATCTTGAAATTTGTCATTTTTGACATTTTTAATGGTGACACTTTTCATTTTTGACATTTAGCATTGTGACATTTGTCATTTGACATCTTTGACATTTGCCATCTTGAAATTTGTCATTATTGACAATGTTTATGGTGACACTTTTCATTTGTGACATTTAGCATTGTGACATTTGTCATTTGACATCTTTGACATTTGCCATCTTGAAATTTGTCATTTTTGACATTTTTCATGGTGACACTTTTCATTTTTGACATTTAGCATTGTGACATTTGTCATTTGACATCTTTGACATTTGCCATCTTGAAATTTGTCATTTTTGACATTTTTCACGGTGACACTTTTCATTTTTGACATTTAGCATTGTGACATTTGTCAGTTGACATCTTAGACATTTGCCATCTTGAAATTTGTCATTTTTGACACTTTTCATTTTTGACATTTAGCATTGTGACATTTGTCATTTGACATCTTTAATATTTGCCATCTTTAAATTTGTCATTTTTGACATTTTTCATGGTGACACTTTTCATTTTTGACATTTAGCATTGTGACATTTGTCATTTGACATCTTGGACATTTGCCATCTTGAAATTTGTCATTTTTGACATTTTTCATGGTGACACTTTTCATTTTTGACATTTAGCATTGTGACATTTGTCATTTAACATCTTAGACATTTGCCATCTTGAAATTTGTCATTTTTGACATTTAGCATTGTGACATTTGTCATTTGACATCTTTGACATTTGCCATCTTGAAATTTGTTATTTTTGACATTTTTCATGGTGACACTTATCATTTTTGACATTTAGCATTGTGACATTTGTCATTTTTGACATTTTTCATGGTGACACTTTTCATTTTTGACATTTAGCATTATGACATTTGTCATTTGACATCTTTGACATTTGCCATCTTGAAATTTGTCATTTTTGACATTTTTCATGGTGACACTTTTCATTTTTGACATTTAGCATTGTGACATTTGTCATTTGACATCTTTGACATTTGCCATCTTGAAATTTGTCATTTTTGACATTTTTCATGGTGCCACTTTTCATTTTTGACATTTAGCATTGTGACATTTGTCATTTGACATCTTTGACATTTGCCATCTTGAAATTTGTCATTTTTGACATTTAGCATTGTGACATTTGTCATTTGACATGTTTGACATTTGCCATCTTGAAATTTGTTATTTTTGACATTTTTCATGGTCACACTTTTCATTTTTGACATTTAGCATTGTGACATTTGTCAGTTTTGACATTTGCCATCTTGAAATTTGTCATTTTTGACATTTTTCATGGTGACACTTTTCATTTTTGACATTTAGCATTGTGACATTTGTCATTTGACATCTTAGACATTTGCCATCTTGAAATTTGTCATTTTTGACACTTTTCATTTGTAACATTTAACATTGTGACATTTGTCATTTGACATCTTTGACATTTGCCATCTTGAAATTTGTCATTTTTGACATTTTTCATGGTGACACTTATCATTTTTGACATTTAGCATTGTGACATTTGTCAGTTTTGACATTTGCCATCTTGAAATTTGTCATTTTTGACATTTTTCATGGTGACACTTTTCATTTTTGACATCTAGCATTGTGACATTTGTCATTTGACATCTTTGACATTTGCCATCTTGAAATTTGTCATTTTTGACATTGTTCATGGTGACACTTTTTATTTTTGACATTTAGCATTGTGACATTTGTCATTTGACATCTTTGACATTTGCCATCTTGAAATTTGTCATTTTTGACATTAAGCATTGTGACATTTGTCATTTGACATCTTTGACATTTGCCATCTTGAAATTTGTTATTTTTGACATTTTTCATGGTGACACTTTTTATTTTTGACATTTAGCATTGTGACATTTGTCAGTTTTGACATTTGCCACCTTGAAATTTGTCATTTTTGACATTTTTTATGGTGACACTTTTCATTTTTGACATTTAGCATTGTGACATTTGTCATTTGACATCTTTGACATTTTCCATCTTGAAATTTGTCATTTTTGACACTTTTCATTTTTGACATTTAGCATTGTGATATTTGTCATTTGACATCTTTGACATTTGCCATCTTGAAATTTGTCATTTTTGACATTTTTCATGGTGACACTTTTCATTTTTGACATTTAGCATTGTGACATTTGTCATTTGACATCTTGGACATTTGCCATCTTGAAATTTGTCATTTTTGACATTTTTCATGGTGACACTTATCATTTTTGACATTTAGCATTGTGACATTTGTCAGTTTTGACATTTGCCATCTTGAAATTTGTCATTTTTGACATTTTTCATGGTGACACTTTTCATTTTTGACATTTAGCATTGTGACATTTGTCATTTGACATCTTTGACATTTGCCATCTTGAAATTTGTCATTTTTGACATTTTTCATGGTGACACTTTTCATTTTTGACATTTAGCATTGTGACATTTGTCATTTGACATCTTTGACATTTGCCATCTTGAAATTTGTCATTTTTGACATTTTTCATGGTGACACTTTTCATTTTTGACATTTAGCATTGTGACATTTGTCATTTGACATCTTAGACATTTGCCATCTTAAAATTTGTCATTTTTGACACTTTTCATTTTTGACATTTAGCATTGTGACATTTGTCATTTGACATCTTTGACATTTGCCATTTTGAAATTTGTCATTTTTTACATTTTTCATGGTGACACTTTTCATTTTTGACATTTAGCATTGTGACATTTGTCACATTCGACATCTTTGATATTTGCCATCTTAAAATTTGTCATTTTTGACATTTTTCATGGTGACACTTTTCATTTTTGACATTTAGCATTGTGACATTTGTCATTTGACATCTTTGACATTTGCCATCTTGAAATTTGTCATTATTGACATTTTTCATGGGGACACTTTTCATTTTTGACATTTAGCATTGTGACATTTGTCATTTGACATCTTTGACATTTGCCATCTTGAAATTTGTCATTTTTGACATTTTTCTTGGTGACACTTTTCATTTTTGACATTTAGCATTGTGACATTTGTCATTTGACATCTTGGATATTTGCCATCTTGAAATTTGTCATTTTTGACATTTTTCATGGTGACACTTTTTATTTTTGACATTTAGCATTGTGACATTTGTCATTTGACATCTGAGACATTTGCCATCTTGAAATTTGTCATTTTTGACATTTAGCATTGTGACATTTGTCATTTGACATCTTTGACATTTGCCATCTTGAAACTTGTTATTTTTGACATTTTTTATGGTGACACTTTTCATTTCTGACATTTAGCATTGTGAGATTTGTCAGGTTTGACATTTGCCATCTTGAAATTTGTCATTTTTGACATTTTTCATGGTGACACTTTTTATTTTTGACATTTAGCATTGTGACATTTGTCATTTGACATCTTTGACATTTGCCATCTTGAAATTTGTTATTTTTGACATTTTTCATGGTGACACTTTTTATTTTTGACATTTAGCATTGTGACATTTGTCATTTGACATCTTTGACATTTGCCATCTTGAAATTTGTCATTTTTTACATTTTTCATGGTGACACTTTTCATTTTTGACATTTAGCATTGTGACATTTGTCATTTGACATCTTTGACATTTGCCATCTTGAAATTTGTCATTTTTGACATTTTTCAAGGTGACACTTTTCATTTTTGACATTTAGCATTGTGACATTTGTCATTTGACATCTTTGACATTTGCCATCTTAAAATTTGTCATTTTTGACATTTAGCATTGTGACATTTGTCATTTGACATCTTTGACATTTGCCATCTTGAAATTTGTTATTTTTGACATTTTTCATGTTGACACTTTTCATTTTTGACATTTAGGATTGTGACATTTGTCAGTTTTAACATTTGCCATCTTGAAATTTGTCATTTTTGACATTTTTCATGGTGACACTTTTCATTTTTGACATTTAGCATTGTGACATTTGTCATTTGACATCTTTGACATTTGCCATCTTGAAATTTGTCATTTTTGACATTTTTAATGGTGACACTTTTCATTTTTGACATTTAGCATTGTGACATTTGTCATTTGACATCTTTGACATTTGCCATCTTGAAATTTGTCATTATTGACAATGTTTATGGTGACACTTTTCATTTGTGACATTTAGCATTGTGACATTTGTCATTTGACATCTTTGACATTTGCCATCTTGAAATTTGTCATTTTTGACATTTTTCATGGTGACACTTTTCATTTTTGACATTTAGCATTGTGACATTTGTCATTTGACATCTTTGACATTTGCCATCTTGAAATTTGTCATTTTTGACATTTTTCACGGTGACACTTTTCATTTTTGACATTTAGCATTGTGACATTTGTCAGTTGACATCTTAGACATTTGCCATCTTGAAATTTGTCATTTTTGACACTTTTCATTTTTGACATTTAGCATTGTGACATTTGTCATTTGACATCTTTAATATTTGCCATCTTTAAATTTGTCATTTTTGACATTTTTCATGGTGACACTTTTCATTTTTGACATTTAGCATTGTGACATTTGTCATTTGACATCTTGGACATTTGCCATCTTGAAATTTGTTATTTTTGACATTTTTCATGGTGACACTTTTCATTTTTGACATTTAGCATTGTGACATTTGTCATTTAACATCTTAGACATTTGCCATCTTGAAATTTGTCATTTTTGACATTTAGCATTGTGACATTTGTCATTTGACATCTTTGACATTTGCCATCTTGAAATTTGTTATTTTTGACATTTTTCATGGTGACACTTATCATTTTTGACATTTAGCATTGTGACATTTGTCATTTTTGACATTTTTCATGGTGACACTTTTCATTTTTGACATTTAGCATTATGACATTTGTCATTTGACATCTTTGACATTTGCCATCTTGAAATTTGTCATTTTTGACATTTTTCATGGTGCCACTTTTCATTTTTGACATTTAGCATTGTGACATTTGTCATTTGACATCTTTGACATTTGCCATCTTGTAATTTGTCATTTTTGACATTTAGCATTGTGACATTTGTCATTTGACATCTTTGACATTTGCCATCTTGAAATTTGTCATTTTTGACATTTTTCATGGTCACACTTTTCATTTTTGACATTTAGCATTGTGACATTTGTCAGTTTTGACATTTGCCATCTTGAAATTTGTCATTTTTGACATTTTTCATGGTGATACTTTTCATTTTTGACATTAAGCATTGTGACATTTGTCATTTGACATCTTAGACATTTGCCATCTTGAAATTTGTCATTTTTGACACTTTTCATTTGTGACATTTAGCAATGTGACATTTGTCATTTGACATCCTTGACATTTGCCATCTTGAAATTTGTCATTTTTGACATTTTTTATGGTGACACTTTTCATTTTTGACATTTAGCATTGTGACATTTGTCATTTGACATCTTGGACATTTGCCATCTTGAAATTTGTCATTTTTGACATTTTTTATGGTGACACTTATCATTTTTGACATTTAGCATTGTGACATTTGTCAGTTTTGACATTTGCCATCTTGAAATTTGTCATTTTTGACATTTTTCATGGTGACACTTTTCATTTTTGACATTTAGCATTGTGACATTTGTCATTTGACATCTTTGACATTTGCCATCTTGAAATTTGTCATTTTTGACATTGTTTATGGTGACACTTTTCATTTGTGACATTTAGCATTGTGACATTTGTCATTTGACATCTTTGACATTTGCCATCTTGAAATTTGTCATTTTTGACATTTAGCATTGTGACATTTGTCATTTAACATCTTTGACATTTGCCATCTTGAAATTTGTTATTTTTGACATTTTTCATGGTGACACTTTTCATTTTTGACATTTAGCATTGTGACATTTGTCAGTTTTGACATTTGCCATCTTGAAATTTGTCATTTTTGACATTTTTCATGGTGACACTTTTCATTTTTGACATTTAGCATTGTGACATTTGTCATTTGACATCTTTGACATTTGCCATCTTGAAATTTGTCATTTTTGGCACTTTTCATTTTTGACATTTAGCATTGTGACATTTGTTATTTAACATCTTTGACATTTGCCATCTTAAAATTTGTCATTTTTGACATTTTTCATGGTGACACTTTTCATTTTTGACATTTAGCATTGTGACATTTGTCATTTGACATCTTGGACATTTGCCATCTTGAAATTTGTCATTTTTGACATTTTTTATGGTGACACTTATCATTTTTGACATTTAGCATTGTGACATTTGTCAGTTTTGACATTTGCCATCTTGAAATTTGTCATTTTTGACATTTTTCATGGTGACACTTTTTATTTTTGACATTTAGCATTGTGACATTTGTCATTTGACATCTTTGACATTTGCCATCTTGAAATTTGTCATTTTTGACATTTTTCATGGTGACACTTTTCATTTTTGACATTTAGCATTGTGACATTTGTCATTTGACATCTTTGACATTTGCCATCTTGAAATTTGTCATTTTTGACATTTTTCATGGTGACACTTTTTATTTTTGACATTTAGCATTGTGACATTTGTCATTTGACATCTTAGACATTTGCCATCTTGAAATTTGTCATTTTTGACACTTTTCATTTTTGACATTTAGCATTGTGACATTTGTCATTTGACATCTTTGACATTTGCCATCTTGAAATTTGTCATTTTTGACATTTTTCATGGTGACACTTTTCATTTTTGACATTTAGCATTGTGACATTTGTCATATTCGACATCTTTGACATTTGCCATCTTGAAATTTGTCATTTTTGACATTTTTCATGGTGACACTTTTCATTTTTGACATTTAGCATTGTGACATTTGTCATTTGACATCTTTGACATTTGCCATCTTGAAATTTGTCATTATTGACATTTTTCATGGGGACACTTTTCATTTTTGACATTTAGCATTGTGACATTTGTCATTTGACATCTTTGACATTTGCCATCTTGAAATTTGTCATTTTTGACATTTTTCATGGTGACACTTTTCATTTTTGACATTTAGCATTGTGACATTTGTCATTTGACATCTTTGACATTTGCCATCTTGAAATTTGTCATTTTTGACATTTTTCACGGTGACACTTTTCATTTTTGACATTTAGCATTGTGACATTTGTCATTTGACATCTTAGACATTTGCCATCTTGAAATTTGTCATTTTTGACACTTTTCATTTTTGACATTTAGCATTGTGACATTTGTCATTTGACATCTTTGACATTTGCCATCTTGAAATTTGTCATTTTTGACATTTTTCATGGTGACACTTTTCATTTTTGACATTTAGCATTGTGACATTTGTCATTTGACATCTTGGACATTTGCCATCTTGAAATTTGTCATTTTTGACACTTTTCATTTTTGACATTTAGCATTGTGACATTTGTCATTTGACATCTTTGACATTTGCCATCTTGAAATTTGTCATTTTTGACATTTTTCATGGTGACACTTTTCATTTTCGACATTTAGCATTGTGACATTTGTCATTTGACATCTTAGACATTTGCCATCTTGAAATTTGTCATTTTTGACACTTTTCATTTGTGACATTTAGCAATGTGACATTTGTCATTTGACATCTTTGACATTTGCCATCTTGAAATTTGTCATTTTTGACATTTTTTATGGTGACACTTTTCATTTTTGACATTTAGCATTGTGACATTTGTCATTTGACATCTTGGACATTTGCCATCTTGAAATTTGTCATTTTTGACATTTTTTATGGTGACACTTATCATTTTTGACATTTAGCATTGTGATATTTGTCAGTTTTGACATTTGCCATCTTGAAATTTGTCATTTTTGACATTTTTCATGGTGACACTTTTCGTTTTTGACATTTAGCATTGTGACATTTGTCATTTGACATCTTTGACATTTGCCATCTTGAAATTTGTCATTTTTGACATTGTTCATGGTGACACTTTTCATTTTTGACATTTAGCATTGTGACATTTGTCATTTGACATCTTTGACATTTGCCATCTTGAAATTTGTCATTTTTGACATTTAGCATTGTGACATTTGTCATTTGACATCTTTGACATTTGCCATCTTGAAATTTGTATTTTTGACATTTTTCATGGTGACACTTTTCATTTTTGACATTTAGCATTGTGACATTTGTCAGTTTTGACATTTGCCATCTTGAAATTTGTCATTTTTGACATTTTTCATGGTGACACTTTTCATTTTTGACATTTAGCATTGTGACATTTGTCATTTGACATTTTTGACATTTGCCATCTTGAAATTTGTCATTTTTGACACTTTTCATTTTTGACATTTAGCATTGTGACATTTGTCATTTGACATCTTTGACATTTGCCATCTTGAAATTTGTCATTTTTGACATTTTTCATGGTGACACTTTTCATTTTTGACATTTAGCATTGTGACATTTGTCATTTGACATCTTGGACATTTGCCATCTTGAAATTTGTCATTTTTGACATTTTTTATGGTGACACTTATCATTTTTGACATTTAGCATTGTGACATTTGTCAGTTTTGACATTTGCCATCTTGAAATTTGTCATTTTTGACATTTTTCATGGTGACACTTTTTATTTTTGACATTTAGCATTGTGACATTTGTCATTTGACATCTTTGACATTTGCCATCTTGAAATTTGTCATTTTTGACATTTTTCATGGTGACACTTTTCATTTTTGACATTTAGCATTGTGACATTTGTCATTTGACATCTTTGACATTTGCCATCTTGAAATTTGTCATTTTTGACATTTTTCATGGTGACACTTTTCATTTTTGACATTTAGCATTGTGACATTTGTCATTTGACATCTCAGACATTTGCCATCTTGAAATTTGTCATTTTTGACACTTTTCATTTTTGACATTTAGCATTGTGACATTTTTCATTTGACATCTTTGACATTTGCCATCTTGAAATTTGTCATTTTTGACATTTTTCATGGTGACACTTTTCATTTTTGACATTTAGCATTGTGACATTTGTCATATTCGACATCTTTGACATTTGCCATCTTGAAATTTGTCATTTTTGACATTTTTCATGGTGACACTTTTCATTTTTGACATTTAGCATTGTGACATTTGTCATTTGACATCTTTGACATTTGCCATCTTGAAATTTGTCATTATTGACATTTTTCATGGGCACACTTTTCATTTTTGACATTTAGCATTGTGACATTTGTCATTTGACATCTTTGACATTTGCCATCTTGAAATTTGTCATTTTTGACATTTTTCATGGTGACACTTTTCATTTTTGACATTTAGCATTGTGACATTTGTCATTTGACATCTTTGACACTTGCCATCTTGAAATTTGTCATTTTTGACATTTTTCACGGTGACACTTTTCATTTTTGTCATTTAGCATTGTGACATTTGTCATTTGACATCTTAGACATTTGCCATCTTGAAATTTGTCATTTTTGACACTTTTCATTTTTGACATTTAGCATTGTGACATTTGTCATTTGACATCTTTGACATTTTCCATCTTGAAAATTGTCATTTTTGACATTTTTCATGGTGACACTTTTCATTTTTGACATTTAGCATTGTGACATTTGTCATTTGACATCTTGGACATTTGCCATCTTGAAATTTGTCATTTTTGACACTTTTCATTTTTGACATTTAGCATTGTGACATTTGTCATTTGACATCTTTGACATTTGCCATCTTGAAATTTGTCATTTTTGACATTTTTCATGGTGACACTTTTCATTTTTGACATTTAGCATTGTGACATTTGTCATTTGACATCTTGAAATTTGTCATTTTTGACACTTTTCATTTTTGACATTTAGCATTGTGACATTTGTCATTTGACATCTTTGACATTTGCCATCTTGAAATTTGTCATTTTTGACATTTTTCATGGTGACACTTTTCATTTTCGACATTTAGCATTGTGACATTTGTCATTTGACATCTTAGACATTTGCCATCTTGAAATTTGTCATTTTTGACACTTTTCATTTGTGACATTTAGCAATGTGACATTTGTCATTTGACATCTTTGACATTTGCCATCTTGAAATTTGTCATTTTTGACATTTTTTATGGTGACACTTTTCATTTTTGACATTTAGCATTGTGACATTTGTCATTTGACATCTTGGACATTTGCCATCTTGAAATTTGTCATTTTTGACATTTTTTATGGTGACACTTATCATTTTTGACATTTAGCATTGTGATATTTGTCAGTTTTGACATTTGCCATCTTGAAATTTGTCATTTTTGACATTTTTCATGGTGACACTTTTCGTTTTTGACATTTAGCATTGTGACATTTGTCATTTGACATCTTTGACATTTGCCATCTTGAAATTTGTCATTTTTGACACTTTTCATTTTTGAAATTTAGCATTTTGACATTTGTCATTTGACATCTTTGACATTTGCCATCTTGAAATTTGTTATTTTTGACATTTTTCATAGTGAAACTTTTCATTTTTGACATTTAGCATTGTGACATTTGTCATTTGACATCTTTGACATTTGCCATCTTGAAATTTGTCATTTTTGACATTTTTCATGGTGACACTTTTCATTTTTGACATTTAGCATTGTGACATTTGTCATTTGACATCTTTGACATTTGCCATCTTGAAATTTGTCATTTTTAACAGTTTTCATGGTGACACTTTTCATTTTTGACATTTAGCATTGTGACATTTGTCATTTGACATCTTTGACATTTGCCATCTTGCAATTTGTTATTTTTGACATTTTTCATGGTGACACTTTTCATTTTTGACATTTAGCATTGTGACATTTGTCATTTGACATCTTTGACATTTGCCATCTTGAAATTTGTCATTTTTGACATTTTTCATGGTGACACTTTTCATTTTTGACATTTAGCATTGTGACATTTGTCATTTGACATCTTTGACATTTGCCATCTTGAAATTTGTCATTTTTGACATTTAGCATTGCGACATTTGTCATTTGACATCTTTGATATTTGCCATCTTGAAATTTGTCATTTTTGACATTTTTCATGGTGACACTTTTCATTTTTGACATTTAGCATTGTGACATTTGTCATTTGACATCTTTGACATTTGCCATCTTGAAATTTGTCATTTTTGACATTTTTCATGGTGACACTTTTCATTTTTGACATTTAGCATTGTGACATTTGTCATATTCGACATTTGCCATCTTGAAATTTGTCATTTTTGACATTTTTCATGGTGACACTTTTCATTTTTGACATTTAGCATTGTATATATATAATATATAATATATATATATATAATATATTTATATATAACATTTGTCATTTGACATCTTTGACATTTGCCATCTTGAAATTTGTCATTATTGACATTTTTCATGGGGACACTTTTCATTTTTGACATTTGGCATTGTGACATTTGTCATTTGACATCTTTGACATTTGCCATCTTGAAATTTGTCATTTTTGACATTTTTCATGGTGACACTTTTCATTTTTGACATTTAGCATTGTGACATTTGTCATTTGACATCTTTGACATTTGCCATCCTGAAATTTGTCATTTTTGACATTTTTCACGGTGACACTTTTCATTTTTGACATTTGTCATTTGACATCTTAGACATTTGCCATCTTGAAATTTGTCATTTTTGACACTTTTCATTTTTGACATTTAGCATTGTGACATTTGTCATTTGACATCTTTGACATTTGCCATCTTGAAATTTGTCATTTTTGACATTTTTCATGGTGACACTTTTCATTTTTGACATTTAGCATTGTGACATTTGTCATTTGACATCTTGGACATTTGCCATCTTGAAATTTGTTATTTTTGACATTTAGCATTGTGACATTGTTCATTTGACATCTTTGATATTTGCCATCTTGAAATTTGTCATTTTTGACATTTTTCATGGTGACACTTTTCATTTTTGACATTTAGCATTGTGACATTTGTCATTTGACATCTTTGACATTTGCCATCTTGAAATTTGTCATTTTTGACATTTTTCATGGTGACACTTTTCATTTTCGACATTTAGCATTGTGACATTTGTCATTTGACATCTTAGACATTTGCCATCTTGAAATTTGTCATTTTTGACACTTTTCATTTGTGACATTTAGCAATGTGACATTTGTCATTTGACATCTTTGACATTTGCCATCTTGAAATTTGTCATTTTTGACATTTTTTATGGTGACACTTTTCATTTTTGACATTTAGCATTGTGACATTTGTCATTTGACATCTTGGACATTTGCCATCTTGAAATTTGTCATTTTTGACATTTTTTATGGTGACACTTATCATTTTTGACATTTAGCATTGTGATATTTGTCAGTTTTGACATTTGCCATCTTGAAATTTGTCATTTTTGACATTTTTCATGGTGACACTTTTCGTTTTTGACATTTAGCATTGTGACATTTGTCATTTGACATCTTTGACATTTGCCATCTTGAAATTTGTCATTTTTGACACTTTTCATTTTTGAAATTTAGCATTTTGACATTTGTCATTTGACATCTTTGACATTTGCCATCTTGAAATTTGTTATTTTTGACATTTTTCATAGTGAAACTTTTCATTTTTGACATTTAGCATTGTGACATTTGTCATTTGACATCTTTGACATTTGCCATCTTGAAATTTGTCATTTTTGACATTTTTCATGGTGACACTTTTCATTTTTGACATTTAGCATTGTGACATTTGTCATTTGACATCTTTGACATTTGCCATCTTGAAATTTGTCATTTTTAACAGTTTTCATGGTGACACTTTTCATTTTTGACATTTAGCATTGTGACATTTGTCATTTGACATCTTTGACATTTGCCATCTTGCAATTTGTTATTTTTGACATTTTTCATGGTGACACTTTTCATTTTTGACATTTAGCATTGTGACATTTGTCATTTGACATCTTTGACATTTGCCATCTTGAAATTTGTCATTTTTGACATTTTTCATGGTGACACTTTTCATTTTTGACATTTAGCATTGTGACATTTGTCATTTGACATCTTTGACATTTGCCATCTTGAAATTTGTCATTTTTGACATTTAGCATTGCGACATTTGTCATTTGACATCTTTGATATTTGCCATCTTGAAATTTGTCATTTTTGACATTTTTCATGGTGACACTTTTCATTTTTGACATTTAGCATTGTGACATTTGTCATTTGACATCTTTGACATTTGCCATCTTGAAATTTGTCATTTTTGACATTTTTCATGGTGACACTTTTCATTTTTGACATTTAGCATTGTGACATTTGTCATATTCGACATTTGCCATCTTGAAATTTGTCATTTTTGACATTTTTCATGGTGACACTTTTCATTTTTGACATTTAGCATTGTATATATATAATATATAATATATATATATATAATATATTTATATATAACATTTGTCATTTGACATCTTTGACATTTGCCATCTTGAAATTTGTCATTATTGACATTTTTCATGGGGACACTTTTCATTTTTGACATTTGGCATTGTGACATTTGTCATTTGACATCTTTGACATTTGCCATCTTGAAATTTGTCATTTTTGACATTTTTCATGGTGACACTTTTCATTTTTGACATTTAGCATTGTGACATTTGTCATTTGACATCTTTGACATTTGCCATCCTGAAATTTGTCATTTTTGACATTTTTCACGGTGACACTTTTCATTTTTGACATTTGTCATTTGACATCTTAGACATTTGCCATCTTGAAATTTGTCATTTTTGACACTTTTCATTTTTGACATTTAGCATTGTGACATTTGTCATTTGACATCTTTGACATTTGCCATCTTGAAATTTGTCATTTTTGACATTTTTCATGGTGACACTTTTCATTTTTGACATTTAGCATTGTGACATTTGTCATTTGACATCTTGGACATTTGCCATCTTGAAATTTGTTATTTTTGACATTTAGCATTGTGACATTGTTCATTTGACATCTTTGATATTTGCCATCTTGAAATTTGTCATTTTTGACATTTTTCATGGTGACACTTTTCATTTTTGACATTTAGCATTGTGACATTTGTCATTTGACATCTTTGACATTTGCCATCTTGAAATTTGTCATTTTTGACATTTTTCATGGTGACACTTTTCATTTTTGACATTTAGCATTGTGACATTTGTCATTTGACATCTTAGACATTTGCCATCTTGAAATTTGTCATTTTTGACACTTTTCATTTTTGACATTTATCATTGTGACATTTGTCATTTGACATCTTAGACATTTGCCATCTTGAAATTTGTCATTTTTGACACTTTTTATTTTTGACATTTAGCATTGTGACATTTGTCATTTGACATCTTTGACATTTGCCATCTTGAAATTTGTCATTTTTGACATTTTTCATGGTGACACTTTTCATATTTGACATTTAGCATTGTGACATTTGTCATTTGACATATTAGACATTTGCCATCTTGAAATTTGTCCTTTTTGACACTTTTCATTTTTGACATTCAGCATTGTGACATTTGTCATTTGACATCTTTGACATTTGCCATCTTGAAATTTATCATTTTTGACATTTTTCATAGTGACACTTTTCATTTTTGACATTTAGCATTGTGACATTTGTCATTTGACATCTTGGACATTTGCCATCTTGAAATTTGTCATTTTTGACATTTTTCATGGTGACACTTATCATTTTTGACATTTAGCATTGTGACATTTGTCAGTTTTGACATTTGCCATCTTGAAATTTGTCATTTTTGACATTTTTCATGGTGACACTTTTTATTTTTGACATTTAGCATTGTGACATTTGTCATTTGACATCTTTGATATTTGCCATCTTGAAATTTGTCATTTTTGACATTTTTCATGGTGACACTTTTTATTTTTGACATTTAGCATTGTGACATTTGTCATTTGACATCTTTGACATTTGCCATCTTGAAATTTGTCATTTTTGACATTTAGCATTGTGACATTTGTCATTTGACATCTTTGACATTTGTCATCTTGAAATTTGTTATTTTTGACATTTTTCATGGTGACACTTTTCATTTTTGACATTTAGCGTTGTGACATTTGTCATTTGACATCTTTGACATTTGCCATCTTGAAATTTGTCATTTTTGACACTTTTCATTTTTGACATTTAGCATTGTGACATTTGTCATTTGACATCTTTGACATTTGCCATCTTAAAATTTGTCATTTTTGACATTTTTCATGGTGACACTTTTCATTTTTGACTTTTAGCATTGTGACATTTGTCATTTGACATCTTGGACATTTGCAATCTTGAAATTTGTCATTTTTGACATTTTTCATGGTGACACTTATCATTTTTGACATTTAGCATTGTGACATTTGTCAGTTTTGACATTTGCCATCTTGAAATTTGTCATTTTTGTCATTTTTCATGGTGACACTTTTTATTTTTGACATTTAGCATTGTGACATTTGTCATTTGACATCTTTGATATTTGCCATCTTGAAATTTGTCATTTTTGACATTTTTCATGGTGACACTTTTTATTTTTGACATTTAGCATTGTGACATTTGTCATCTTTGACATTTGCCATCTTGAAATTTGTCATTTTTGACATTTAGCATTGTGACATTTGTCATTTGACATCTTTGACATTTGTCATCTTGAAATTTGTTATTTTTGACATTTTTCATGGTGACACTTTTCATTTTTGACATTTAGCATTGTGAAATTTGTCAGTTTTGACATTTGCCATCTTGAAATTTGTCATTTTTGACATTTTTCATGGTGACACTTTTCATTTTTGACATTTAGCATTGTGACATTTGTCATTTGACATCTTTGACATTTGCCATCTTGAAATTTGTCATTTTTGACATTTTTCATGGTGACACTTTTTATTTTTGACATTTAGCATTGTGACATTTGTCATTTGACATCTTAGACATTTGCCATCTTGAAATTTGTCATTTTTGACACTTTTCATTTTTGACATTTATCATTGTGACATTTGTCATTTGACATCTTAGACATTTGCCATCTTGAAATTTGTCATTTTTGACACTTTTTATTTTTGACATTTAGCATTGTGACATTTGTCATTTGACATCTTTGACATTTGCCATCTTGAAATTTGTCATTTTTGACATTTTTCATGGTGACACTTATCATTTTTGACATTTAGCATTGTGACATTTGTCTTTTGACATATTAGACATTTGCCATCTTGAAATTTGTCCTTTTTGACACTTTTCATTTTTGACATTCAGCATTGTGACATTTGTCATTTGACATCTTTGATATTTGCCATCTTGAAATTTGTCATTTTTGACATTTTTCATAGTGACACTTTTCATTTTTGACATTTAGCATTGTGACATTTGTCATTTGACATCTTGGACATTTGCCATCTTGAAATTTGTCATTTTTGACATTTTTCATGGTGACACTTATCATTTTTGACATTTAGCATTGTGACATTTGTCAGTTTTGATATTTGCCATCTTGAAATTTGTCATTTTTGACATTTTTCATGGTGACACTTTTTATTTTTGACATTTAGCATTGTGACATTTGTCATTTGACATCTTTGACATTTGCCATCTTGAAATTTGTCATTTTTGACATTTAGCATTGTGACATTTGTCATTTGACATCTTTGACATTTGTCATCTTGAAATTTGTTATTTTTGACATTTTTCATGGTGACACTTTTCATTTTTGACATTTAGCGTTGTGACATTTGTCATTTGACATCTTTGACATTTGCCATCTTGAAATTTGTCATTTTCGACACTTTTCATTTTTGACATTTAGCATTGTGACATTTGTCATTTGACATCTTTGACATTTGCCATCTTAAAATTTGTCATTTTTGACATTTTTCATGGTGCCACTTATCATTTTTGACATTTAGCATTGTGACATTTGTCAGTTTTGACATTTGCCATCTTGAAATTTGTCATTTTTGACATTTTTCATAGTGACACTTTTTATTTTTGACATTTAGCATTGTGACATTTGTCATTTGACATCTTTGATATTTGCCATCTTGAAATTTGTCATTTTTGACATTTTTCATGGTGACACTTTTTATTTTTGACATTTAGCATTGTGACATTTGTCATTTGACATCTTTGACATTTGCCATCTTGAAATTTGTCATTTTTGACATTTAGCATTGTGACATTTGTCATTTGACATCTTAGACATTTGCCATCTTGAAATTTGTCATTTTTGACACTTTTCATTTTTGACATTTATCATTGTGACATTTGTCATTTGACATCTTAGACATTTGCCATCTTGAAATTTGTCATTTTTGACACTTTTTATTTTTGACATTTAGCATTGTGACATTTGTCATTTGACATCTTTGACATTTGCCATCTTGAAATTTGTCATTTTTGACATTTTTCATGGTGACACTTATCATTTTTGACATTTAGCATTGTGACATTTGTCTTTTGACATATTAGACATTTGCCATCTTGAAATTTGTCCTTTTTGACACTTTTCGTTTTTGACATTCAGCATTGTGACATTTGTCATTTGACATCTTTGATATTTGCCATCTTGAAATTTGTCATTTTTGACATTTTTCATAGTGACACTTTTCATTTTTGACATTTAGCATTGTGACATTTGTCATTTGACATCTTGGACATTTGCCATCTTGAAATTTGTCATTTTTGACATTTTTCATGGTGACACTTATCATTTTTGACATTTAGCATTGTGACATTTGTCAGTTTTGATATTTGCCATCTTGAAATTTGTCATTTTTGACATTTTTCATGGTGACACTTTTTATTTTTGACATTTAGCATTGTGACATTTGTCATTTGACATCTTTGACATTTGCCATCTTGAAATTTGTCATTTTTGACATTTAGCATTGTGACATTTGTCATTTGACATCTTTGACATTTGTCATCTTGAAATTTGTTATTTTTGACATTTTTCATGGTGACACTTTTCATTTTTGACATTTAGCGTTGTGACATTTGTCATTTGACATCTTTGACATTTGCCATCTTGAAATTTGTCATTTTTGACACTTTTCATTTTTGACATTTAGCATTGTGACATTTGTCATTTGACATCTTTGACATTTGCCATCTTAAAATTTGTCATTTTTGACATTTTTCATGGTGACACTTATCATTTTTGACATTTAGCATTGTGACATTTGTCAGTTTTGACATTTGCCATCTTGAAATTTGTCATTTTTGACATTTTTCATAGTGACACTTTTTATTTTTGACATTTAGCATTGTGACATTTGTCATTTGACATCTTTGATATTTGCCATCTTGAAATTTGTCATTTTTGACATTTTTCATGGTGACACTTTTTATTTTTGACATTTAGCATTGTGACATTTGTCATTTGACATCTTTGACATTTGCCATCTTGAAATTTGTCATTTTTGACATTTAGCATTGTGACATTTGTCATTTGACATCTTTGACATTTGTCATCTTAAAATTTGTTATTTTTGACATTTTTCATGGTGACACTTTTCATTTTTGACATTTAGCATTGTGACATTTGTCAGTTTTGACATTTGCCATCTTGAAATTTGTCATTTTTGACATTTTTCATGGTGACACTTTTCATTTTTGACATTTAGCATTGTGACATTTGTCATTTGACATCTTGGACATTTGCCATCTTGAAATTTGTCATTTTTGACATTTTTTATGGTGACACTTATCATTTTTGACATTTAGCATTGTGACATTTGTCAGTTTTGACATTTGCCATCTTGAAATTTGTCATTTTTGACATTTTTCATGGTGACACTTTTTATTTTTGACATTTAGCATTGTGACATTTGTCATTTGACATCTTTGACATTTGCCATCTTGAAATTTTTCATTTTTGACATTTTTCATGGTGACACTTTTCATTTTTGACATTTAGCATTGTGACATTTGTCATTTGACATCTTTGACATTTGCCATCTTGAAATTTGTCATTTTTGACATTTTTCATGGTGACACTTTTCATTTTTGACATTTAGCATTGTGACATTTGTCATTTGACATCTTAGACATTTGCTATCTTAAATTTGTCATTTTTGACAATTTTCATTTTTGACATTTAGCATTGTGACATTTGTCATTTGATATCTTTGACATTTGCCATCTTGAAATTCGTCATTTTTGACATTTTTCATGGTGACACTTTTCATTTTTGACATTTAGCATTGTGACATTTGTCATATTCGACATCTTTGATATTTGCCATCTTGAAATTTGTCATTTTTGACATTTTTCATGGTGACACTTTTCATTTTTGACATTTAGCATTGTGACATTTGTCATTTGACATCTTTGACATTTGCCATCTTGAAATTTGTCATTATTGACATTTTTCATGGGGACACTTTTCATTTTTGACATTTAGCATTGTGACATTTGTCATTTGACATCTTTGACATTTGCCATCTTGAAATTTGTCATTTTTGACATTTTTCATGGTGACACTTTTCATTTTTGACATTTAGCATTGTGACATTTGTCATTTGACATCTTTGAAATTTGCCATCTTGAAATTTGTCATTTTTGACATTTTTCATGGTGACACTTTTCATTTTTTACATTTAGCATTGTGACATTTGTCATTTGACATCTTAGACATTTGCCATCTTGAAATTTGTCATTTTTGACACTTTTCATTTTTGACATTTAGCATTGTGACATTTGTCAGTTTTGACATTTGCCATCTTGAAATTTGTCATTTTTGACATTTTTCATGGTGACACTTTTTATTTTTGACATTTAGCATTGTGACATTTGTCATTTGACATCTTTGATATTTGCCATCTTGAAATTTGTCATTTTTGACATTTTTCATGGTGACACTTTTTATTTTTGACATTTAGCATTGTGACATTTGTCATTTGACATCTTTGACATTTGCCATCTTGAAATTTGTCATTTTTGACATTTAGCATTGTGACATTTGTCATTTGACATCTTTGACATTTGTCATCTTGAAATTTGTTATTTTTGACATTTTTCATGGTGACACTTTTCATTTTTGACATTTAGCATTGTGAAATTTGTCAGTTTTGACATTTGCCATCTTGAAATTTGTCATTTTTGACATTTTTCATGGTGACACTTTTCATTTTTGACATTTAGCATTGTGACATTTGTCATTTGACATCTTTGACATTTGCCATCTTGAAATTTGTCATTTTTGACATTTTTCATGGTGACACTTTTTATTTTTGACATTTAGCATTGTGACATTTGTCATTTGACATCTTAGACATTTGCCATCTTGAAATTTGTCATTTTTGACACTTTTCATTTTTGACATTTATCATTGTGACATTTGTCATTTGACATCTTAGACATTTGCCATCTTGAAATTTGTCATTTTTGACACTTTTTATTTTTGACATTTAGCATTGTGACATTTGTCATTTGACATCTTTGACATTTGCCATCTTGAAATTTGTCATTTTTGACATTTTTCATGGTGACACTTATCATTTTTGACATTTAGCATTGTGACATTTGTCTTTTGACATATTAGACATTTGCCATCTTGAAATTTGTCCTTTTTGACACTTTTCATTTTTGACATTCAGCATTGTGACATTTGTCATTTGACATCTTTGACATTTGCCATCTTGAAATTTGTCATTTTTGACATTTTTCATAGTGACACTTTTCATTTTTGACATTTAGCATTGTGACATTTGTCATTTGACATCTTGGACATTTGCCATCTTGAAATTTGTCATTTTTGACATTTTTCATGGTGACACTTATCATTTTTGACATTTAGCATTGTGACATTTGTCAGTTTTGACATTTGCCATCTTGAAATTTGTCATTTTTGACATTTTTCATGGTGACACTTTTTATTTTTGACATTTAGCATTGTGACATTTGTCATTTGACATCTTTGATATTTGCCATCTTGAAATTTGTCATTTTTGACATTTTTCATGGTGACACTTTTTATTTTTGACATTTAGCATTGTGACATTTGTCATTTGACATCTTTGACATTTGCCATCTTGAAATTTGTCATTTTTGACATTTAGCATTGTGACATTTGTCATTTGACATCTTTGACATTTGTCATCTTGAAATTTGTTATTTTTGACATTTTTCATGGTGACACTTTTCATTTTTGACATTTAGCGTTGTGACATTTGTCATTTGACATCTTTGACATTTGCCATCTTGAAATTTGTCATTTTTGACACTTTTCATTTTTGACATTTAGCATTGTGACATTTGTCATTTGACATCTTTGACATTTGCCATCTTAAAATTTGTCATTTTTGACATTTTTCATGGTGACACTTTTCATTTTTGACTTTTAGCATTGTGACATTTGTCATTTGACATCTTGGACATTTGCAATCTTGAAATTTGTCATTTTTGACATTTTTCATGGTGACACTTATCATTTTTGACATTTAGCATTGTGACATTTGTCAGTTTTGACATTTGCCATCTTGAAATTTGTCATTTTTGACATTTTTCATAGTGACACTTTTTATTTTTGACATTTAGCATTGTGACATTTGTCATTTGACATCTTTGATATTTGCCATCTTGAAATTTGTCATTTTTGACATTTTTCATGGTGACACTTTTTATTTTTGACATTTAGCATTGTGACATTTGTCATTTGACATCTTTGACATTTGCCATCTTGAAATTTGTCATTTTTGACATTTAGCATTGTGACATTTGTCATTTGACATCTTTGACATTTGTCATCTTAAAATTTGTTATTTTTGACATTTTTCATGGTGACACTTTTCATTTTTGACATTTAGCATTGTGACATTTGTCAGTTTTGACATTTGCCATCTTGAAATTTGTCATTTTTGACATTTTTCATGGTGACACTTTTCATTTTTGACATTTAGCATTGTGACATTTGTCATTTGACATCTTGGACATTTGCCATCTTGAAATTTGTCATTTTTGACATTTTTTATGGTGACACTTATCATTTTTGACATTTAGCATTGTGACATTTGTCAGTTTTGACATTTGCCATCTTGAAATTTGTCATTTTTGACATTTTTCATGGTGAAACTTTTTATTTTTGACATTTAGCATTGTGACATTTGTCATTTGACATCTTTGACATTTGCCATCTTGAAATTTTTCATTTTTGACATTTTTCATGGTGACACTTTTCATTTTTGACATTTAGCATTGTGACATTTGTCATTTGACATCTTTGACATTTGCCATCTTGAAATTTGTCATTTTTGACATTTTTCATGGTGACACTTTTCATTTTTGACATTTAGCATTGTGACATTTGTCATTTGACATCTTAGACATTTGCTATCTTAAATTTGTCATTTTTGACACTTTTCATTTTTGACATTTAGCATTGTGACATTTGTCATTTGATATCTTTGACATTTGCCATCTTGAAATTCGTCATTTTTGACATTTTTCATGGTGACACTTTTCATTTTTGACATTTAGCATTGTGACATTTGTCATATTCGACATCTTTGATATTTGCCATCTTGAAATTTGTCATTTTTGACATTTTTCATGGTGACACTTTTCATTTTTGACATTTAGCATTGTGACATTTGTCATTTGACATCTTTGACATTTGCCATCTTGAAATTTGTCATTATTGACATTTTTCATGGGGACACTTTTCATTTTTGACATTTAGCATTGTGACATTTGTCATTTGACATCTTTGACATTTGCCATCTTGAAATTTGTCATTTTTGACATTTTTCATGGTGACACTTTTCATTTTTGACATTTAGCATTGTGACATTTGTCATTTGACATCTTTGAAATTTGCCATCTTGAAATTTGTCATTTTTGACATTTTTCATGGTGACACTTTTCATTTTTTACATTTAGCATTGTGACATTTGTCATTTGACATCTTAGACATTTGCCATCTTGAAATTTGTCATTTTTGACACTTTTCATTTTTGACATTTAGCATTGTGACATTTGTCATTTGACATCTTTGACATTTGCCATCTTGAAATTTATCATTTTTGACATTTTTCATGGTGACACTTTTCATTTTTGACATTTAGCATTGTGACATTTGTCATATTCGACATCTTTGACATTTGCCATCTTGAAATTTGTCATTTTTGACATTTTTCATGGTGACACTTTTCATTTTTGACATTTAGCATTGTGACATTTGTCATTTGACATCTTTGACATTTGCCATCTTGAAATTTGTCATTATTGACATTTTTCATGGGGACACTTTTCATTTTTGACATTTAGCATTGTGACATTTGTCATTTGACATCTTTGACATTTGCCATCTTGAAATTTGTCATTTTTGACACTTTTCATTTTTGACATTTAGCATTGTGACATTTGTCATTTGACATCTTTGACATTTGCCATCTTGAAATTTGTCATTTTTGACATTTTTCATGGTGACACTTTTCATTTTTGACATTTAGCATTGTGACATTTGTCATTTGACATCTTGGACATTTGCCATCTTGAAATTTGTCATTTTTGACACTTTTCATTTTTGACATTTAGCATTGTGACATTTGTCATTTGACATCTTTGACATTTGCCATCTTGAAATTTGTCATTTTTGACATTTTTCATGGTGACACTTTTCATTTTTGACATTTAGCATTGTGACATTTGTCATTTGACATCTTTGACATTTGCCATCTTGAAATTTGTTATTTTTGACATTTTTCATGGTGACACTTTTCATTTTTGACATTTAGCATTGTGACATTTGTCATTTGACATCTTAGACATTTGCCATCTTGAAATTTGTCATTTTTGACACTTTTCATTTTTGACATTTAGCATTGTGACATTTGTCATTTGACATCTTTGACATTTGCTTTCTTGAA
The DNA here is from genome assembly GCA_964028335.1 of Altica lythri. Classification (NCBI taxonomy): domain Eukaryota; kingdom Metazoa; phylum Arthropoda; class Insecta; order Coleoptera; family Chrysomelidae; genus Altica; species Altica lythri. The sequence goes on along the minus strand of OZ034800.1, from coordinate 5,037,993 downwards.
ATTTGCCATTTTTGACATTTTTCATGGTGACACTTTTCATTTTTGACATTTAGCATTGTGACATTTGTCATTTGACATCTTTGACATTTGCCATCTTGAAATTTGTCATTTTTGACATTTTTCATGGTGACACTTTTCATTTTTGACATTTAGCATTGTGACATTTGTCATTTGACATCTTAGACATTTGCCATCTTGAAATTTGTCATTTTTGACACTTTTCATTTTTGACATTTATCATTGTGACATTTGTCATTTGACATCTTAGACATTTGCCATCTTGAAATTTGTCATTTTTGACACTTTTCATTTTTGACATTTAGCATTGTGACATTTGTCATTTGACATCTTTGACATTTGCCATCTTGAAATTTGTCATTTTTGACATTTTTCATGGTGACACTTTTCATATTTGACATTTAGCATTGTGACATTTGTCATTTGACATATTAGACATTTGCCATCTTGAAATTTGTCCTTTTTGACACTTTTCATTTTTGACATTCAGCATTGTGACATTTGTCATTTGACATCTTTGACATTTGCCATCTTGAAATTTGTCATTTTTGACATTTTTCATAGTGACACTTTTCATTTTTGACATTTAGCATTGTGACATTTGTCATTTGACATCTTGGACATTTGCCATCTTGAAATTTGTCATTTTTGACATTTTTCATGGTGACACTTATCATTTTTGACATTTAGCATTGTGACATTTGTCAGTTTTGACATTTGCCATCTTGAAATTTGTCATTTTTGACATTTTTTATGGTGACACTTTTTATTTTTGACATTTAGCATTGTGACATTTGTCATTTGACATCTTTGATATTTGCCATCTTGAAATTTGTCATTTTTGACATTTTTCATGGTGACACTTTTTTTTTGACATTTAGCATTGTGATATTTGTCATTTGACATCTTTGACATTTGCCATCTTGAAATTTGTCATTTTTGACATTTAGCATTGTGACATTTGTCATTTGACATCTTTGACATTTGTCATCTTGAAATTTGTTATTTTTGACATTTTTCATGGCGACACTTTTCATTTTTGACATTTAGCGTTGTGACATTTGTCATTTGACATCTTTGACATTTGCCATCTTGAAATTTGTCATTTTTGACACTTTTCATTTTTGACATTTAGCATTGTGACATTTGTCATTTGACATCTTTGACATTTGCCATCTTAAAATTTGTCATTTTTGACATTTTTCATGGTGACACTTTTCATTTTTGACTTTTAGCATTGTGACATTTGTCATTTGACATCTTGGACATTTGCAATCTTGAAATTTGTCATTTTTGACATTTTTCATGGTGACACTTATCATTTTTGACATTTAGCATTGTGACATTTGTCAGTTTTGACATTTGCCATCTTGAAATTTGTTATTTTTGACATTTTTCATGGTGACACTTTTTATTTTTGACATTTAGCATTGTGACATTTGTCATTTGACATCTTTGATATTTGCCATCTTGAAATTTGTCATTTTTGACATTTTTCATGGTGACACTTTTTATTTTTGACATTTAGCATTGTGACATTTGTCATTTGACATCTTTGACATTTGCCATCTTGAAATTTGTCATTTTTGACATTTAGCATTGTGACATTTGTCATTTGACATCTTTGACATTTGTCATCTTGAAATTTGTTATTTTTGACATTTTTCATGGTGACACTTTTCATTTTTGACATTTAGCATTGTGACATTTGTCAGTTTTGACATTTGCCATCTTGAAATTTGTCATTTTTGACATTTTTCATGGTGACACTTTTCATTTTTGACATTTAGCATTGTGACATTTGTCATTTGACTTCTTTGACATTTGCCATCTTGAAATTTGTCATTTTTCATGGTGACCCTTTTTATTTTTGACATTTAGCATTGTGACATTTGTCATTTGACATCTTTGACATTTGCCATTTTAAAATTTGTCATTTTTGACATTTTTCATGGCGACACTTTTCATTTTTGACATTTAGCATTGTGACATTTGTCATTTGACATCTTAGACATTTGCCATCTTGAAATTTGTCATTTTTGACACTTTTCATTTTTGACATTTAGCATTGTGACATTTGTCATTTGACATCTTTGACATTTGCCATCTTGAAATTTGTCATTTTTGACATTTTTCATGGTGACACTTTTCATTTTTGACATTTAGCATTGTGACATTTGTCATTTGACATCTTTGACATTTGCCATCTTGAAATTTGTCATTTTTGACATTTAGCATTGTGACATTTGTCATTTGACATCTTTGATATTTGCCATCTTGAAATTTGTCATTTTAGACATTTTTCATGGTGACACTTTTCATTTTTGACATTTAGCATTGTGACATTTGTCATTTGACATCTTTGACATTTGCCATCTTGAAATTTGTCATTTTTGACATTTTTCATGGTGACACTTTTCATTTTTGACATTTAGCATTGTGACATTTGTCATTTGACATCTTTGACATTTGCCATCTTGAAATTTGTCATTTTTGACATTTTTCATGGTGACACTTTTCATTTTTGACATTTAGCATTGTGACATTTTTCATTTTACATCTTGGACATTTGCCATCTTGAAATTTGTCATTTTTGACATTTTTCATGGTGACACTTTTCATTTTTGACATTTAGCATTGTGACATTTGTCATTTGACATCTTTGACATTTGCCATCTTGAAATTTGTCATTATTGACATTTTTCATGGGGACACTTTTTATTTTTGACATTTAGCATTGTGACATTTGTCATTTGACATCTTTGACATTTGCCATCTTGAAATTTGTCATTTTTGACATTTTTCACGGTGACACTTTTCATTTTTGACATTTAGCATTGTGACATTTGTCATTTGACATCTTAGACATTTGCCATTTTTCATGGTGACACTTTTTATTTTTGACATTTAGCATTGTGACATTTGACATCTTTGATATTTGCCATCTTGAAATTTGTCATTTTTGACATTTTTCATGGTGACACTTTTTTTTTGACATTTAGCATTGTGACATTTGTCATTTGACATCTTTGACATTTGCCATCTTGAAATTTGTCATTTTTGACATTTAGCATTGTGACATTTGTCATTTGACATCTTTGACATTTGTCATCTTGAAATTTGTTATTTTTGACATTTTTCATGGTGACACTTTTCATTTTTGACATTTAGCGTTGTGACATTTGTTATTTGACATCTTTGACATTTGCCATCTTGAAATTTGTCATTTTTGACATTTAGCATTGTGACATTTATCATTTGACATCTTTGACATTTGCCATCTTAAAATTTGTCATTTTTGACATTTTTCATGGTGACACTTTTCATTTTTGACTTTTAGCATTGTGACATTTGTCATTTGACATCTTGGACATTTGCAATCTTGAAATTTGTCATTTTTGACATTTTTCATGGTGACACTTATCATTGTTGACATTTAGCATTGTGACATTTGTCAGTTTTGACATTTGCCATCTTGAAATTTGTCATTTTTGACATTTTTCATGGTGACACTTTTTATTTTTGACATTTAGCATTGTGACATTTGTCATTTGACATCTTTGACATTTGCCATCTTGAAATTTGTCATTTTTGACATTTAGCATTGTGACATTTGTCATTTGACATCTTTGACATTTGTCATCTTGAAATTTGTTATTTTTGACATTTTTCATGGCAACACTTTTCATTTTTGACATTTAGCATTGTGACATTTGTCAGTTTTGACATTTGCCATCTTGAAATTTGTCATTTTTGACATTTTTCATGGTGACACTTTTCATTTTTGACACTTAGCATTGTGACATTTGTCATTTGACTTCTTTGACATTTCCCATCTTGAAATTTGTCATTTTTCATGGTGACATTTTTTATTTTTGACATTTAGCATTGTGACATTTGTCATTTGACATCTTTGACATTTGCCATCTTGAAATTTGTCATTTTTGACATTTTTCATGGCGACACTTTTCATTTTTGACATTTAGCATTGTGACATTTGTCATTTGACATCTTAGACATTTGCCATCTTGAAATTTGTCATTTTTGACACTTTTCATTTTTGACATTTAGCATTGTGACATTTGTCATTTGACATCTTTGACATTTGCCATCTTGAAATTTGTCATTTTTGACATTTTTCATAGTGACACTTTTCATTTTGGACATTTAGCATTGTGACATTTGTCATTTGACATCTTTGACATTTGCCATCTTGAAATTTGTCATTTTTGACATTTTTCATAGTGACACTTTTCATTTTTGACATTTAGCATTGTGACATTTGTCATTTGACATCTTTGACATTTGCCATCTTGAAATTTGTCATTTTTGACATTTAGCATTGTGACATTTGTCATTTGACATCTTTGACATTTGCCATCTTGAAATTTGTCATTTTTGACATTTTTCATGGTGACACTTTTCATTTTTGACATTTAGCATTGTGACATTTGTCATTTGACATCTTTGACATTTGCCATCTTGAAATTTGTCATTTTTGACATTTTTCATGGTGACACTTTTCATTTTTGACATTTAGCATTGTGACATTTGTCATTTGACATCTTGGACATTTGCCATCTTGAAATTTGTCATTTTTGACATTTTTCATGGTGACACTTTTCATTTTTGACATTTAGCATTGTGACATTTGTCATTTGACATCTTTGACATTTGCCATCTTGAAATTTGTCATTATTGACATTTTTCATGGGGACACTTTTTATTTTTGACATTTAGCATTGTGACATTTGTCATTTGACATCTTTGACATTTGCCATCTTTAATTTGTCATTTTTGACATTTTTCACGGTGACACTTTTCATTTTTGACATTTAGCATTGTGACATTTGTCATTTGACATCTTAGACATTTGCCATCTTGAAATTTGTCATTTTTGACACTTTTCATTTTTGATATTTAGCATTGTGACATTTGTCATTTGACATCTTTGACATTTGCCATCTTGAAATTTGTCATTTTTGACATTTTTCATGGTGACACTTTTCATTTTTGACATTTAGCATTGTGACATTTGTCATTTGACATCTTAGACATTTGCCATCTTGAAATTTGTCATTTTTGACATTTAGCATTGTGACATTTGTCATTTGACATATTAGACATTTGCCATCTTGAAATTTGTCATTTTTGACACTTTTCATTTTTGACATTTAGCATTGTGACATTTGTCGTTTGACATCTTTGACATTTGCCATCTTGAAATTTGTCATTTTTGACATTTTTCATAGTGACACTTTTCATTTTTGACATTTAGCATTGTGACATTTGTCATTTGACATCTTGGACATTTGCCATCTTGAAATTTGTCATTTTTGACATTTTTCATGGTGACACTTATCATTTTTGACATTTAGCATTGTGACATTTGTCAGTTTTGACATTTGCCATCTTGAAATTTGTCATTTTTGACATTTTTTATGGTGACACTTTTTATTTTTGACATTTAGCATTGTGACATTTGTCATTTGACATCTTTGATATTTGCCATCTTGAAATTTGTCATTTTTGACATTTTTCATGGTGACACTTTTTATTTTTGACATTTAGCATTGTGACATTTGTCATTTGACATCTTTGACATTTGCCATCTTGAAATTTGTCATTTTTGACATTTAGCATTGTGACATTTGTCATTTGACATCTTTGACATTTGTCATCTTGAAATTTGTTATTTTTGACATTTTTCATGGTGACACTTTTCATTTTTGACATTTAGCGTTGTGACATTTGTCATTTGACATCTTTGACATTTGCCATCTTGAAATTTGTCATTTTTGACACTTTTCATTTTTGACATTTAGCATTGTGACATTTGTCATTTGACATCTTTGACATTTGCCATCTTAAAATTTGTCATTTTTGACATTTTTCATGGTGACACTTTTCATTTTTGACTTTTAGCATTGTGACATTTGTCATTTGACATCTTGGACATTTGCAATCTTGAAATTTGTCATTTTTGACATTTTTCATGGTGACACTTATCATTTTTGACATTTAGCATTGTGACATTTGTCAGTTTTGACATTTGCCATCTTGAAATTTGTCATTTTTGACATTTTTCATGGTGACACTTTTTATTTTTGACATTTAGCATTGTGACATTTGTCATTTGACATCTTTGATATTTGCCATCTTGAAATTTGTCATTTTTGACATTTTTCATGGTGACACTTTTTATTTTTGACATTTAGCATTGTGACATTTGTCATTTGACATCTTTGACATTTGCCATCTTGAAATTTGTCATTTTTGACATTTAGCATTGTGACATTTGTCATTTGACATCTTTGACATTTGTCATCTTGAAATTTGTTATTTTTGACATTTTTCATGGCAACACTTTTCATTTTTGACATTTAGCATTGTGACATTTGTCAGTTTTGACATTTGCCATCTTGAAATTTGTCATTTTTGACATTTTTCATGGTGACACTTTTCATTTTTGACATTTAGCATTGTGACATTTGTCATTTGACTTCTTTGACATTTCCCATCTTGAAATTTGTCATTTTTCATGGTGACATTTTTTATTTTTGACATTTAGCATTGTGACATTTGTCATTTGACATCTTTGACATTTGCCATCTTGAAATTTGTCATTTTTGACATTTTTCATGGCGACACTTTTCATTTTTGACATTTAGCATTGTGACATTTGTCATTTGACATCTTAGACATTTGCCATCTTGAAATTTGTCATTTTTGACACTTTTCATTTTTGACATTTAGCATTGTGACATTTGTCATTTGACATCTTTGACATTTGCCATCTTGAAATTTGTCATTTTTGACATTTTTCATAGTGACACTTTTCATTTTGGACATTTAGCATTGTGACATTTGTCATTTGACATCTTTGACATTTGCCATCTTGAAATTTGTCATTTTTGACATTTTTCATAGTGACACTTTTCATTTTTGACATTTAGCATTGTGACATTTGTCATTTGACATCTTTGACATTTGCCATCTTGAAATTTGTCATTTTTGACATTTAGCATTGTGACATTTGTCATTTGACATCTTTGACATTTGCCATCTTGAAATTTGTCATTTTTGACATTTTTCATGGTGACACTTTTCATTTTTGACATTTAGCATTGTGACATTTGTCATTTGACATCTTTGACATTTGCCATCTTGAAATTTGTCATTTTTGACATTTTTCATGGTGACACTTTTCATTTTTGACATTTAGCATTGTGACATTTGTCATTTGACATCTTGGACATTTGCCATCTTGAAATTTGTCATTTTTGACATTTGTCATGGTGACACTTTTCATTTTTGACATTTAGCATTGTGACATTTGTCATTTGACATCTTTGACATTTGCCATCTTGAAATTTGTCATTATTGACATTTTTCATGGGGACACTTTTTATTTTTGACATTTAGCATTGTGACATTTGTCATTTGACATCTTTGACATTTGCCATCTTTAATTTGTCATTTTTGACATTTTTCACGGTGACACTTTTCATTTTTGACATTTAGCATTGTGACATTTGTCATTTGACATCTTAGACATTTGCCATCTTGAAATTTGTCATTTTTGACACTTTTCATTTTTGATATTTAGCATTGTGACATTTGTCATTTGACATCTTTGACATTTGCCATCTTGAAATTTGTCATTTTTGACATTTTTCATGGTGACACTTTTCATTTTTGACTTTTAGCATTGTGACATTTGTCATTTGACATCTTGGACATTTGCAATCTTGAAATTTGTCATTTTTGACATTTTTCATGGTGACACTTATCATTTTTGACATTTAGCATTGTGACATTTGTCAGTTTTGACATTTGCCATCTTGAAATTTGTTATTTTTGACATTTTTCATGGTGACACTTTTTATTTTTGACATTTAGCATTGTGACATTTGTCATTTGACATCTTTGATATTTGCCATCTTGAAATTTGTCATTTTTGACATTTTTCATGGTGACACTTTTTATTTTTGACATTTAGCATTGTGACATTTGTCATTTGACATCTTTGACATTTGCCATCTTGAAATTTGTCATTTTTGACATTTAGCATTGTGATATTTGTCATTTGACATCTTTGACATTTGTCATCTTGAAATTTGTTATTTTTGACATTTTTCATGGTGACACTTTTCATTTTTGACATTTAGCATTGTGACATTTGTTAGTTTTGACATTTGCCATCTTGAAATTTGTCATTTTTGACATTTTTCATGGTGACACTTTTCATTTTTGACATTTAGCATTGTGACATTTGTCATTTGACTTCTTTGACATTTGCCATCTTGAAATTTGTCATTTTTCATGGTGACACTTTTTATTTTTGACATTTAGCATTGTGACATTTGTCATTTGACATCTTTGACATTTGCCATTTTAAAATTTGTCATTTTTGACATTTTTCATGGCGACACTTTTCATTTTTGACATTTAGCATTGTGACATTTGTCATTTGACATCTTAGACATTTGCCATCTTGAAATTTGTCATTTTTGACACTTTTCATTTTTGACATTTAGCATTGTGACATTTGTCATTTGACATCTTTGACATTTGCCATCTTGAAATTTGTCATTTTTGACATTTTTCATGGTGACACTTTTCATTTTTGACATTTAGCATTGTGACATTTGTCATTTGACATCTTTGACATTTGCCATCTTGAAATTTGTCATTTTTGACATTTAGCATTGTGACATTTGTCATTTGACATCTTTGATATTTGCCATCTTGAAATTTGTCATTTTTGACATTTTTCATGGTGACACTTTTCATTTTTGACATTTAGCATTGTGACATTTGTCATTTGACATCTTTGACATTTGCCATCTTGAAATTTGTCATTTTTGACATTTTTCATGGTGACACTTTTCATTTTTGACATTTAGCATTGTGACATTTGTCATTTGACATCTTTGACATTTGCCATCTTGAAATTTGTCATTTTTGACATTTTTCATGGTGACACTTTTCATTTTTGACATTTAGCATTGTGACATTTTTCATTTTACATCTTGGACATTTGCCATCTTGAAATTTGTCATTTTTGACATTTTTCATGGTGACACTTTTCATTTTTGACATTTAGCATTGTGACATTTGTCATTTGACATCTTTGACATTTGCCATCTTGAAATTTGTCATTATTGACATTTTTCATGGGGACACTTTTTATTTTTGACATTTAGCATTGTGACATTTGTCATTTGACATCTTTGACATTTGCCATCTTGAAATTTGTCATTTTTGACATTTTTCACGGTGACACTTTTCATTTTTGACATTTAGCATTGTGACATTTGTCATTTGACATCTTAGACATTTGCCATTTTTCATGGTGACACTTTTTATTTTTGACATTTAGCATTGTGACATTTGACATCTTTGATATTTGCCATCTTGAAATTTGTCATTTTTGACATTTTTCATGGTGACACTTTTTATTTTTGACATTTAGCATTGTGACATTTGTCATTTGACATCTTTGACATTTGCCATCTTGAAATTTGTCATTTTTGACATTTTTCACGGTGACACTTTTCATTTTTGACATTTAGCATTGTGACATTTGTCATTTGACATCTTTGACATTTGCCATCTTGAAATTTGTCATTTTTGACATTTAGCATTGTGACATTTGTCATTTGACATCTTTGACATTTGCCATCTTGAAATTTGTCATTTTTGACATTTAGCATTGTGACATTTGTCATTTGACATCTTTGACATTTGTCATCTTGAAATTTGTTATTTTTGACATTTTTCATGGTGACACTTTTCATTTTTGACATTTAGCGTTGTGACATTTGTTATTTGACATCTTTGACATTTGCCATCTTGAAATTTGTCATTTTTGACATTTAGCATTGTGACATTTATCATTTGACATCTTTGACATTTGCCATCTTAAAATTTGTCATTTTTGACATTTTTCATGGTGACACTTTTCATTTTTGACTTTTAGCATTGTGACATTTGTCATTTGACATCTTGGACATTTGCAATCTTGAAATTTGTCATTTTTGACATTTTTCATGGTGACACTTATCATTTTTGACATTTAGCATTGTGACATTTGTCAGTTTTGACATTTGCCATCTTGAAATTTGTCATTTTTGACATTTTTCATGGTGACACTTTTTATTTTTGACATTTAGCATTGTGACATTTGTCATTTGACATCTTTGATATTTGCCATCTTGAAATTTGTCATTTTTGACATTTTTCATGGTGACACTTTTTATTTTTGACATTTAGCATTGTGACATTTGTCATTTGACATCTTTGACATTTGCCATCTTGAAATTTGTCATTTTTGACATTTAGCATTGTGACATTTGTCATTTGACATCTTTGACATTTGTCATCTTGAAATTTGTTATTTTTGACATTTTTCATGGCAACACTTTTCATTTTTGACATTTAGCATTGTGACATTTGTCAGTTTTGACATTTGCCATCTTGAAATTTGTCATTTTTGACATTTTTCATGGTGACACTTTTCATTTTTGACATTTAGCATTGTGACATTTGTCATTTAACTTCTTTGACATTTCCCATCTTGAAATTTGTCATTTTTCATGGTGACATTTTTTATTTTTGACATTTAGCATTGTGACATTTGTCATTTGACATCTTTGACATTTGCCATCTTGAAATTTGTCATTTTTGACATTTTTCATGGCGACACTTTTCATTTTTGACATTTAGCATTGTGACATTTGTCATTTGACATCTTAGACATTTGCCATCTTGAAATTTGTCATTTTTGACACTTTTCATTTTTGACATTTAGCATTGTGACATTTGTCATTTGACATCTTTGACATTTGCCATCTTGAAATTTGTCATTTTTGACATTTTTCATAGTGACACTTTTCATTTTGGACATTTAGCATTGTGACATTTGTCATTTGACATCTTTGACATTTGCCATCTTGAAATTTGTCATTTTTGACATTTTTCATAGTGACACTTTTCATTTTTGACATTTAGCATTGTGACATTTGTCATTTGACATCTTTGACATTTGCCATCTTGAAATTTGTCATTTTTGACATTTAGCATTGTGACATTTGTCATTTGACATCTTTGACATTTGCCATCTTGAAATTTGTCATTTTTGACATTTTTCATGGTGACACTTTTCATTTTTGACATTTAGCATTGTGACATTTGTCATTTGACATCTTTGACATTTGCCATCTTGAAATTTGTCATTTTTGACATTTTTCATGGTGACACTTTTCATTTTTGACATTTAGCATTGTGACATTTGTCATTTGACATCTTGGACATTTGCCATCTTGAAATTTGTCATTTTTGACATTTTTCATGGTGACACTTTTCATTTTTGACATTTAGCATTGTGACATTTGTCATTTGACATCTTTGACATTTGCCATCTTGAAATTTGTCATTATTGACATTTTTCATGGGGACACTTTTTATTTTTGACATCTAGCATTGTGACATTTGTCATTTGACATCTTTGACATTTGCCATCTTTAATTTGTCATTTTTGACATTTTTCACGGTGACACTTTTCATTTTTGACATTTAGCATTGTGACATTTGTCATTTGACATCTTAGACATTTGCCATCTTGAAATTTGTCATTTTTGACACTTTTCATTTTTGATATTTAGCATTGTGACATTTGTCATTTGACATCTTTGACATTTGCCATCTTGAAATTTGTCATTTTTGACATTTTTCATGGTGACACTTTTCATTTTTGACATTTAGCATTGTGACATTTGTCATTTGACATCTTAGACATTTGCCATCTTGAAATTTGTCATTTTTGACATTAAGCATTGTGACATTTGTCATTTGACATATTAGACATTTGCCATCTTGAAATTTGTCATTTTTGACACTTTTCATTTTTGACATTTAGCATTGTGACATTTGTCGTTTGACATCTTTGACATTTGCCATCTTGAAATTTGTCATTTTTGACATTTTTCATAGTGACACTTTTCATTTTTGACATTTAGCATTGTGACATTTGTCATTTGACATCTTGGACATTTGCCATCTTGAAATTTGTCATTTTTGACATTTTTCATGGTGACACTTATCATTTTTGACATTTAGCATTGTGACATTTGTCAGTTTTGACATTTGCCATCTTGAAATTTGTCATTTTTGACATTTTTCATGGTGACACTTTTTATTTTTGACATTTAGCATTGTGACATTTGTCATTTGACATCTTTGATATTTGCCATCTTGAAATTTGTCATTTTTGACATTTTTCATGGTGACACTTTTTATTTTTGACATTTAGCATTGTGACATTTGTCATTTGACATCTTTGACATTTGCCATCTTGAAATTTGTCATTTTTGACATTTAGCATTGTGACATTTGTCATTTGACATCTTTGACATTTGTCATCTTGAAATTTGTTATTTTTGACATTTTTCATGGTGACACTTTTCATTTTTGACATTTAGCGTTGTGACATTTGTCATTTGACATCTTTGACATTTGCCATCTTGAAATTTGTCATTTTTGACACTTTTCATTTTTGACATTTAGCATTGTGACATTTGTCATTTGACATCTTTGACATTTGCCATCTTGAAATTTGTCATTATTGACATTTTTCATGGGGACACTTTTTATTTTTGACATTTAGCATTGTGACATTTGTCATTTGACATCTTTGACATTTGCCATCTTGAAATTTGTCATTTTTGACATTTTTCACGGTGACACTTTTCATTTTTGACATTTAGCATTGTGACATTTGTCATTTGACATCTTAGACATTTGCCATTTTTCATGGTGACACTTTTTATTTTTGACATTTAGCATTGTGACATTTGACATCTTTGATATTTGCCATCTTGAAATTTGTCATTTTTGACATTTTTCATGGTGACACTTTTTATTTTTGACATTTAGCATTGTGACATTTGTCATTTGACATCTTTGACATTTGCCATCTTGAAATTTGTCATTTTTGACATTTTTCAGGGTGACACTTTTCATTTTTGACATTTAGCATTGTGACATTTGTCATTTGACATCTTTGACATTTGCCATCTTGAAATTTGTCATTTTTGACATTTAGCATTGTGACATTTGTCATTTGACATCTTTGACATTTGCCATCTTGAAATTTGTCATTTTTGACATTTAGCATTGTGACAATTGTCATTTGACATCTTTGACATTTGTCATCTTGAAATTTGTTATTTTTGACATTTTTCATGGTGACACTTTTCATTTTTGACATTTAGCGTTGTGACATTTGTTATTTGACATCTTTGACATTTGCCATCTTGAAATTTGTCATTTTTGACATTTAGCATTGTGACATGTATCATTTGACATCTTTGACATTTGCCATCTTAAAATTTGTCATTTTTGACATTTTTCATGGTGACACTTTTCATTTTTGACTTTTAGCATTGTGACATTTGTCATTTGACATCTTGGACATTTGCAATCTTGAAATTTGTCATTTTTGACATTTTTCATGGTGACACTTATCATTTTTGACATTTAGCATTGTGACATTTGTCAGTTTTGACATTTGCCATCTTGAAATTTGTCATTTTTGACATTTTTCATGGTGACACTTTTTATTTTTGACATTTAGCATTGTGACATTTGTCATTTGACATCTTTGATATTTGCCATCTTGAAATTTGTCATTTTTGACATTTTTCATGGTGACACTTTTTATTTTTGACATTTAGCATTGTGACATTTGTCATTTGACATCTTTGACATTTGCCATCTTGAAATTTGTCATTTTTGACATTTAGCATTGTGACATTTGTCATTTGACATCTTTGACATTTGTCATCTTGAAATTTGTTATTTTTGACATTTTTCATGGCAACACTTTTCATTTTTGACATTTAGCATTGTGACATTTGTCAGTTTTGACATTTGCTATCTTGAAATTTGTCATTTTTGACATTTTTCATGGTGACACTTTTCATTTTTGACATTTAGCATTGTGACATTTGTCATTTGACTTCTTTGACATTTCCCATCTTGAAATTTGTCATTTTTCATGGTGACATTTTTTATTTTTGACATTTAGCATTGTGACATTTGTCATTTGACATCTTTGACATTTGCCATCTTGAAATTTGTCATTTTTGACATTTTTCATGGCGACACTTTTCATTTTTGACATTTAGCATTGTGACATTTGTCATTTGACATCTTAGACATTTGCCATCTTGAAATTTGTCATTTTTGACACTTTTCATTTTTGACATTTAGCATTGTGACATTTGTCATTTGACATCTTTGACATTTGCCATCTTGAAATTTGTCATTTTTGACATTTTTCATAGTGACACTTTTCATTTTGGACATTTAGCATTGTGACATTTGTCATTTGACATCTTTGACATTTGCCATCTTGAAATTTGTCATTTTTGACATTTTTCATAGTGACACTTTTCATTTTTGACATTTAGCATTGTGACATTTGTCATTTGACATCTTTGACATTTGCCATCTTGAAATTTGTCATTTTTGACATTTAGCATTGTGACATTTGTCATTTGACATCTTTGACATTTGCCATCTTGAAATTTGTCATTTTTGACATTTTTCATGGTGACACTTTTCATTTTTGACATTTAGCATTGTGACATTTGTCATTTGACATCTTTGACATTTGCCATCTTGAAATTTGTCATTTTTGACATTTTTCATGGTGACACTTTTCATTTTTGACATTTAGCATTGTGACATTTGTCATTTGACATCTTGGACATTTGCCATCTTGAAATTTGTCATTTTTGACATTTTTCATGGTGACACTTTTCATTTTTGACATTTAGCATTGTGACATTTGTCATTTGACATCTTTGACATTTGCCATCTTGAAATTTGTCATTATTGACATTTTTCATGGGGACACTTTTTATTTTTGACATTTAGCATTGTGACATTTGTCATTTGACATCTTTGACATTTGCCATCTTTAATTTGTCATTTTTGACATTTTTCACGGTGACACTTTTCATTTTTGACATTTAGCATTGTGACATTTGTCATTTGACATCTTAGACATTTGCCATCTTGAAATTTGTCATTTTTGACACTTTTCATTTTTGATATTTAGCATTGTGACATTTGTCATTTGACATCTTTGACATTTGCCATCTTGAAATTTGTCATTTTTGACATTTTTCATGGTGACACTTTTCATTTTTGACATTTAGCATTGTGACATTTGTCATTTGACATCTTAGACATTTGCCATCTTGAAATTTGTCATTTTTGACATTAAGCATTGTGACATTTGTCATTTGACATATTAGACATTTGCCATCTTGAAATTTGTCATTTTTGACACTTTTCATTTTTGACATTTAGCATTGTGACATTTGTCGTTTGACATCTTTGACATTTGCCATCTTGAAATTTGTCATTTTTGACATTTTTCATAGTGACACTTTTCATTTTTGACATTTAGCATTGTGACATTTGTCATTTGACATCTTGGACATTTGCCATCTTGAAATTTGTCATTTTTGACATTTTTCATGGTGACACTTATCATTTTTGACATTTAGCATTGTGACATTTGTCAGTTTTGACATTTGCCATCTTGAAATTTGTCATTTTTGACATTTTTCATGGTGACACTTTTTATTTTTGACATTTAGCATTGTGACATTTGTCATTTGACATCTTTGATATTTGCCATCTTGAAATTTGTCATTTTTGACATTTTTCATGGTGACACTTTTTATTTTTGACATTTAGCATTGTGACATTTGTCATTTGACATCTTTGACATTTGCCATCTTGAAATTTGTCATTTTTGACATTTAGCATTGTGACATTTGTCATTTGACATCTTTGACATTTGTCATCTTGAAATTTGTTATTTTTGACATTTTTCATGGTGACACTTTTCATTTTTGACATTTAGCGTTGTGACATTTGTCATTTGACATCTTTGACATTTGCCATCTTGAAATTTGTCATTTTTGACACTTTTCATTTTTGACATTTAGCATTGTGACATTTGTCATTTGACATCTTTGACATTTGCCATCTTAAAATTTGTCATTTTTGACATTTTTCATGGTGACACTTTTCATTTTTGACTTTTAGCATTGTGACATTTGTCATTTGACATCTTGGACATTTGCAATCTTGAAATTTGTCATTTTTGACATTTTTCATGGTGACACTTATCATTTTTGACATTTAGCATTGTGACATTTGTCAGTTTTGATATTTGCCATCTTGAAATTTGTCATTTTTGACATTTTTCATGGTGACACTTTTTATTTTTGACATTTAGCATTGCGACATTTGTCATTTGACATCTTTGATATTTGCCATCTTGAAATTTGTCATTTTTGACATTTTTCATGGTGACACTTTTTATTTTTGACATTTAGCATTGTGACATTTGTCATTTGACATCTTTGACATTTGCCATCTTGAAATTTGTCATTTTTGACATTTAGCATTGTGACATTTGTCATTTGACATCTTTGACATTTGTCATCTTGAAATTTGTTATTTTTGACATTTTTCATGGTGACACTTTTCATTTTTGACATTTAGCATTGTGACATTTGTCAGTTTTGACATTTGCCATCTTGAAATTTGTCATTTTTGACATTTTTCATGGTGACACTTTTCATTTTTGACATTTAGCATTGTGACATTTGTCATTTGACTTCTTTGACATTTGCCATCTTGAAATTTGTCATTTTTCATGGTGACACTTTTTATTTTTGACATTTAGCATTGTGACATTTGTCATTTGACATCTTTGACATTTGCCATCTTGAAATTTGTCATCTTTGACATTTTTCATGGCGACACTTTTCATTTTTGACATTTAGCATTGTGACATTTGTCATTTGACATCTTAGACATTTGCCATCTTGAAATTTGTCATTTTTGACACTTTTCATTTGTGACATTTAGCATTGTGACATTTGTCATTTGACATCTTTGACATTTGCCATCTTGAAATTTGTCATTTTTGACATTTTTCATGGTGACACTTTTCATTTTTGACATTTAGCATTGTGACATTTGTCATTTGACATCTTTGACATTTGCCATCTTGAAATTTGTCATTTTTGACATTTAGCATTGTGACATTTGTCATTTGACATCTTTGATATTTGCCATCTTGAAATTTGTCATTTTTGACATTTTTCATGGTGACACTTTTCATTTTTGACATTTAGCATTGTGACATTTGTCATTTGACATCTTTGACATTTGCCATCTTGAAATTTGTCATTTTTGACATTTTTCATGGTGACACTTTTCATTTTTGACATTTAGCATTGTGACATTTGTCATTTGACATCTTTGACATTTGCCATCTTGAAATTTGTCATTTTTGACATTTTTCATGGTGACACTTTTCATTTTTGACATTTAGCATTGTGACATTTTTCATTTGACATCTTGGACATTTGCCATCTTGAAATTTGTCATTTTTGACATTTTTCATGGTGACACTTTTCATTTTTGACATTTAGCATTGTGACATTTGTCATTTGACATCTTTGACATTTGCCATCTTGAAATTTGTCATTATTGACATTTTTCATGGGGACACTTTTTATTTTTGACATTTAGCATTGTGACATTTGTCATTTGACATCTTTGACATTTGCCATCTTGAAATTTGTCATTTTTGACATTTTTCACGGTGACACTTTTCATTTTTGACATTTAGCATTGTAACATTTGTCATTTGACATCTTAGACATTTGCCATTTTTCATGGTGACACTTTTTATTTTTGACATTTAGCATTGTGACATTTGTCATTTGACATCTTTGATATTTGCCATCTTGAAATTTGTCATTTTTGACATTTTTCATGGTGACACTTTTTTTTTGACATTTAGCATTGTGACATTTGTCATTTGACATCTTTGACATTTGCCATCTTGAAATTTGTCATTTTTGACATTTAGCATTGTGACATTTGTCATTTGACATCTTTGACATTTGTCATCTTGAAATTTGTTATTTTTGACATTTTTCATGGTGACACTTTTCATTTTTGACATTTAGCGTTGTGACATTTGTTATTTGACATCTTTGACATTTGCCATCTTGAAATTTGTCATTTTTGACATTTAGCATTGTGACATTTATCATTTGACATCTTTGACATTTGCCATCTTAAAATTTGTCATTTTTGACATTTTTCATGGTGACACTTTTCATTTTTGACTTTTAGCATTGTGACATTTGTCATTTGACATCTTGGACATTTGCAATCTTGAAATTTGTCATTTTTGACATTTTTCATGGTGACACTTATCATTTTTGACATTTAGCATTGTGACATTTGTCAGTTTTGACATTTGCCATCTTGAAATTTGTCATTTTTGACATTTTTCATGGTGACACTTTTTATTTTTGACATTTAGCATTGTGACATTTGTCATTTGACATCTTTGATATTTGCCATCTTGAAATTTGTCATTTTTGACATTTTTCATGGTGACACTTTTTATTTTTGACATTTAGCATTGTGACATTTGTCATTTGACATCTTTGACATTTGCCATCTTGAAATTTGTCATTTTTGACATTTAGCATTGTGACATTTGTCATTTGACATCTTTGACATTTGTCATCTTGAAATTTGTTATTTTTGACATTTTTCATGGCAACACTTTTCATTTTTGACATTTAGCATTGTGACATTTGTCAGTTTTGACATTTGCCATCTTGAAATTTGTCATTTTTGACATTTTTCATGGTGACACTTTTCATTTTTGACATTTAGCATTGTGACATTTGTCATTTGACTTCTTTGACATTTCCCATCTTGAAATTTGTCATTTTTCATGGTGACATTTTTTATTTTTGACATTTAGCATTGTGACATTTGTCATTTGACATCTTTGACATTTGCCATCTTGAAATTTGTCATTTTTGACATTTTTCATGGCGACACTTTTCATTTTTGACATTTAGCATTGTGACATTTGTCATTTGACATCTTAGACATTTGCCATCTTGAAATTTGTCATTTTTGACACTTTTCATTTTTGACATTTAGCATTGTGACATTTGTCATTTGACATCTTTGACATTTGCCATCTTGAAATTTGTCATTTTTGACATTTTTCATAGTAACACTTTTCATTTTGGACATTTAGCATTGTGACATTTGTCATTTGACATCTTTGACATTTGCCATCTTGAAATTTGTCATTTTTGACATTTTTCATAGTGACACTTTTCATTTTTGACATTTAGCATTGTGACATTTGTCATTTGACATCTTTGACATTTGCCATCTTGAAATTTGTCATTTTTGACATTTAGCATTGTGACATTTGTCATTTGACATCTTTGACATTTGCCATCTTGAAATTTGTCATTTTTGACATTTTTCATGGTGACACTTTTCATTTTTGACATTTAGCATTGTGACATTTGTCATTTGACATCTTTGACATTTGCCATCTTGAAATTTGTCATTTTTGACATTTTTCATGGTGACACTTTTCATTTTTGACATTTAGCATTGTGACATTTGTCATTTGACATCTTGGACATTTGCCATCTTGAAATTTGTCATTTTTGACATTTTTCATGGTGACACTTTTCATTTTTGACATTTAGCATTGTGACATTTGTCATTTGACATCTTTGACATTTGCCATCTTGAAATTTGTCATTATTGACATTTTTCATGGGGACACTTTTTATTTTTGACATTTAGCATTGTGACATTTGTCATTTGACATCTTTGACATTTGCCATCTTTAATTTGTCATTTTTGACATTTTTCACGGTGACACTTTTCATTTTTGACATTTAGCATTGTGACATTTGTCATTTGACATCTTAGACATTTGCCATCTTGAAATTTGTCATTTTTGACACTTTTCATTTTTGATATTTAGCATTGTGACATTTGTCATTTGACATCTTTGACATTTGCCATCTTGAAATTTGTCATTTTTGACACTTTTCATGGTGACACTTTTCATTTTTGACATTTAGCATTGTGACATTTGTCATTTGACATCTTAGACATTTGCCATCTTGAAATTTGTCATTTTTGACATTTAGCATTGTGACATTTGTCATTTGACATATTAGACATTTGCCATCTTGAAATTTGTCATTTTTGACACTTTTCATTTTTGACATTTAGCATTGTGACATTTGTCGTTTGACATCTTTGACATTTGCCATCTTGAAATTTGTCATTTTTGACATTTTTCATAGTGACACTTTTCATTTTTGACATTTAGCATTGTGACATTTGTCATTTGACATCTTGGACATTTGCCATCTTGAAATTTGTCATTTTTGACATTTTTCATGGTGACACTTATCATTTTTGACATTTAGCATTGTGACATTTGTCAGTTTTGACATTTGCCATCTTGAAATTTGTCATTTTTGACATTTTTCATGGTGACACTTTTTATTTTTGACATTTAGCATTGTGACATTTGTCATTTGACATCTTTGATATTTGCCATCTTGAAATTTGTCATTTTTGACATTTTTCATGGTGACACTTTTTATTTTTGACATTTAGCATTGTGACATTTGTCATTTGACATCTTTGACATTTGCCATCTTGAAATTTGTCATTTTTGACATTTAGCATTGTGACATTTGTCATTTGACATCTTTGACATTTGTCATCTTGAAATTTGTTATTTTTGACATTTTTCATGGTGACACTTTTCATTTTTGACATTTAGCGTTGTGACATTTGTCATTTGACATCTTTGACATTTGCCATCTTGAAATTTGTCATTTTTGACACTTTTCATTTTTGACATTTAGCATTGTGACATTTGTCATTTGACATCTTTGACATTTGCCATCTTAAAATTTGTCATTTTTGACATTTTTCATGGTGACACTTTTCATTTTTGACTTTTAGCATTGTGACATTTGTCATTTGACATCTTGGACATTTGCAATCTTGAAATTTGTCATTTTTGACATTTTTCATGGTGACACTTATCATTTTTGACATTTAGCATTGTGACATTTGTCAGTTTTGATATTTGCCATCTTGAAATTTGTCATTTTTGACATTTTTCATGGTGACACTTTTTATTTTTGACATTTAGCATTGCGACATTTGTCATTTGACATCTTTGATATTTGCCATCTTGAAATTTGTCATTTTTGACATTTTTCATGGTGACACTTTTTATTTTTGACATTTAGCATTGTGACATTTGTCATTTGACATCTTTGACATTTGCCATCTTGAAATTTGTCATTTTTGACATTTAGCATTGTGACATTTGTCATTTGACATCTTTGACATTTGTCATCTTGAAATTTGTTATTTTTGACATTTTTCATGGTGACACTTTTCATTTTTGACATTTAGCATTGTGACATTTGTCAGTTTTGACATTTGCCATCTTGAAATTTGTCATTTTTGACATTTTTCATGGTGACACTTTTCATTTTTGACATTTAGCATTGTGACATTTGTCATTTGACTTCTTTGACATTTGCCATCTTGAAATTTGTCATTTTTCATGGTGACACTTTTTATTTTTGACATTTAGCATTGTGACATTTGTCATTTGACATCTTTGACATTTGCCATCTTGAAATTTGTCATCTTTGACATTTTTCATGGCGACACTTTTCATTTTTGACATTTAGCATTGTGACATTTGTCATTTGACATCTTAGACATTTGCCATCTTGAAATTTGTCATTTTTGACACTTTTCATTTGTGACATTTAGCATTGTGACATTTGTCATTTGACATCTTTGACATTTGCCATCTTGAAATTTGTCATTTTTGACATTTTTCATGGTGACACTTTTCATTTTTGACATTTAGCATTGTGACATTTGTCATTTGACATCTTTGACATTTGCCATCTTGAAATTTGTCATTTTTGACATTTAGCATTGTGAAATTTGTCATTTGACATCTTTGATATTTGCCATCTTGAAATTTGTCATTTTTGACATTTTTCATGGTGACACTTTTCATTTTTGACATTTAGCATTGTGACATTTGTCATTTGACATCTTTGACATTTGCCATCTTGAAATTTGTCATTTTTGACATTTTTCATGGTGACACTTTTCATTTTTGACATTTAGCATTGTGACATTTGTCATTTGACATCTTTGACATTTGCCATCTTGAAATTTGTCATTTTTGACATTTTTCATGGTGACACTTTTCATTTTTGACATTTAGCATTGTGACATTTGTCATTTGACATCTTTGACATTTGCCATCTTGAAATTTGTCATTTTTGACATTTTTCATGGTGACACTTTTCATTTTTGACATTTAGCATTGTGACATTTGTCATTTGACATCTTTGACATTTGCCATCTTGAAATTTGTCATTATTGACATTTTTCATGGGGACACTTTTTATTTTTGACATTTAGCATTGTGACATTTGTCATTTGACATCTTTGACATTTGCCATCTTGAAATTTGTCATTTTTGACATTTTTCACGGTGACACTTTTCATTTTTGACATTTAGCATTGTGACATTTGTCATTTGACATCTTAGACATTTGCTATCTTGAAATTTGTCATTTTTGACACTTTTCATTTTTGATATTTAGCATTGTGACATTTGTCATTTGACATCTTTGACATTTGCCATCTTGAAATTTGTCATTTTTGACATTTTTCATGGTGACACTTTTCATTTTTAACATTTAGCATTGTGACATTTGTCATTTGACATCTTAGACATTTGCCATCTTGAAATTTGTCATTTTTGACATTTAGCATTGTGACATTTGTCATTTGACATCTTTGACATTTGCCATCTTGAAATTTGTCATTTTTGACATTTTTTATGGTGACACTTTTCATTTTTGACATTTAGCATTGTGACATTTGTCATTTGACATCTTTGACATTTGCCATCTTGAAATTTGTCATTTTTGACATTTTTCATGGTGACACTTTTCATTTTTGATATTTAGCATTGTGACATTTGTCATTTGACATTTTTGACATTTGCCATCTTGAAATTTGTCATTTTTGACACTTTTCATTTTTGACATTTAGCATTGTGACATTTGTCATTTGACATCTTTGACATTTGCCTTCTTGAAATTTGTCATTTTTGACATTTTTCATGGTGACACTTTTCATTTGTGACATTTAGCATTGTGACATTTGTCATTTGACATCTTTGACATTTTTCATCTTGAAATTTGTCATTTTTGACAATTTTCATGGTGACACTTTTCATTTTTGACATTTATCATTGTGACATTTGTCATTTGACATCTTAGACATTTGCCATCTTGAAATTTGTCATTTTTGACACTTTTCATTTTTGACATTTAGCATTGTGACATTTGTCATTTGACATCTTTGACATTTGCCATCTTGAAATTTGTCATCTTTGACATTTTTCATGGTGACACTTTTCATATTTGACATTTAGCATTGTGACATTTGTCATTTGACATATTAGACATTTGCCATCTTGAAATTTGTCATTTTTGACACTTTTCATTTTTGACATTTAGCATTGTGACATTTGTCATTTGACATCTTTGACATTTGCCATCTTGAAATTTGTCATTTTTGACATTTTTCATGGTGACACTTTTCATTTTTGACATTTAGCATTGTGACATTTGTCATTTGACATCTTGGACATTTGCCATCTTGAAATTTGTCATTTTTGACATTTTTCATGGTGACACTTATCATTTTTGACATTTAGCATTGTGACATTTGTCAGTTTTGACATTTGCCATCTTGAAATTTGTCATTTTTGACATTTTTTATGGTGACACATTTTATTTTTGACATTTCGCATTGTGACATTTGTCATTTGACATCTTTGATATTTGCCATCTTGAAATTTGTCATTTTTGACATTTTTCATGGTGACACTTTTTATTTTTGACATTAAGCATTGTGACATTTGTCATGTGACATCTTTGACATTTGCCATCTTGAAATTTGTCATTTTTGACATTTAGCATTGTGACATTTGTCATTTGACATCTTTGACATTTGCCATCTTGAAATTTGTTATTTTTGACATTTTTCATGGTGACACTTTTCATTTTTGACATTTAGCATTGTGACATTTGTCAGTTTTGACATTTGCCATCTTGAAATTTGTCATTTTTGACATTTTTCATGGTGACACTTTTCATTTTTGACATTTAGCATTGTGACATTTGTCATTTGACATCTTTGACATTTGCCATCTTGAAATTTGTCATTTTTGACACTTTTCATTTTTGACATTTAGCATTGTGACATTTGTCATTTGACATCTTTGACATTTGCCATCTTGAAATTTGTCATTTTTGACATTTCTCATGGTGACACTTTTCATTTTTGACTTTTAGCATTGTGACATTTGTCATTTGAAATCTTGGACATTTGCAATCTTGAAATTTGTCATTTTTGACATTTTTCATGGTGACACTTATCATTTTTGACATTTAGTATTGTGACATTTGTCAGTTTTGACATTTGCCATCTTGAAATTTGTCATTTTGGACATTTTGCATGGTGACACTTTTCATTTTTGACATTTGTCATTTGACTTCTTTGACATTTGCCATCTTGAAATTTGTCATTTTTGACCTTTTTCATGGTGACACTTTTTATTTTTGACATTTAGCATTGTGACATTTGTCATTTGACATCTTTGACATTTGCCATTTTAAAATTTGTCATTTTTGACATTTTTCATGGTGACACTTTTCATTTTTGACATTTAGCATTTTGACATTTGTCATTTGACATCTTAGACATTTGCCATCTTGAAATTTGTCATTTTTGACACTTTTCATTTTTGACATTTAGCATTGTGACATTTGTCATTTGACATCTTTGACATTTGCCATCTTGAAATTTGTCATTTTTGACATTTTTCATGGTGACACTTTTCATTTTTGACATTTAGCATTGTGACATTTGTCATTTGACATCTTTGACATTTGCCATCTTGAAATTTGTCATTTTTGACATTTAGCATTGTGACATTGGTCAATTGACATCTTTGATATTTGCCATCTTGAAATTTGTCATTTTTGACATTTTTCATGGTGACACTTTTCATTTTTGACATTTAGCATTGTGACATTTGTCATTTCACATCTTTGACATTTGCCATCTTGAAATTTGTCATTTTTGACATTTTTCATGGTGACACTTTTCATTTTTGACATTTAGCATTGTGACATTTGTCATTTGACATCTTTGACATTTGCCATCTTGAAATTTGTCATTTTTTACATTTAGCATTGTGACATTTGTCATTTGACATCTTTAATATTTGCCATCTTGAAATTTGTCATTTGTGACATTTTTCATGGTGACACTTTTCATTTTTGACATTTAGCATTGTGACATTTGTCATTTCACATCTTTGACATTTGCCATCTTGAAATTTGTCATTTTTGACATTTTTCATGGTGACACTTTTCATTTTTGACATTTAGCATTGTGACATTTGTCATTTGACATCTTTGACATTTGCCATCTTGAAATTTGTTATTTTTGACATTTTTCATGGTGACACTTTTCATTTTTGACATTTAGCATTGTGACATTTGTTATTTGACCTCTTTGACATTTGCCATTTTGAAATTTGTCATTTTTTACATTTAGCATTGTGACATTTGTCATTTGACATCTTTGACATTTGCCATCTTGAAATTTGTTATTTTTGACATTTTTCATGGTGACACTTTTCATTTTTGACATTTAGCATTGTGACATTTGTCAGTTTTGACATTTGCCATCTTGAAATTTGTCATTTTTGACATTTTTCATGGTGACACTTTTCATTTTTGACATTTAGCATGGTGACATTTGTCATTTGACATCTTGGACATTTGCCATCTTGAAATTTGTCATTTTTGACATTTTTCATGGTAACACTTATCATTTTTGACATTTAGCATTGTGACATTTGTCAGTTTTTACATTTGCCATCTTGAAATTTGTCATTTTTGACATTTTTCATGGTGACACTTTTCATTTTTGACATTTAGCATTGTGACATTTGTCATTTGACATCTTTGACATTTGCCATCTTGAAATTTGTCATTTTTGACACTTTTCATTTTTGACATTTAGCATTGTGACATTTGTCATTTGACATCTTTGACATTTGCCATCTTGAAATTTGTCATTTTTGACATTTTTCATGGTGACACTTTTCATTTTTGACTTTTAGCATTGTGACATTTGTCATTTGAAATCTTGGACATTTGCAATCTTGAAATTTGTCATTTTTGACATTTTTCATGGTGACACTTATCATTTTTGACATTAAGTATTGTGACATTTGTCAGTTTTGACATTTGCCATCTTGAAATTTGTCATTTTTGACATTTTTCATGGTGACACTTTTCATTTTTGACATTTGTCATTTGACTTCTTTGACATTTGCCATCTTGAAATTTGTCATTTTTGACCTTTTTCATGGTGACACTTTTTATTTTTGACATTTAGCATTGTGACATTTGTCATTTGACATCTTTGACATTTGCCATTTTGAAATTTGTCATTTTTGACATTTTTCAAGGTGACACTTTTCATTTTTGACATTTAGCATTGTGACATTTGTCATTTGACATCTTAGACATTTGCCATCTTGAAATTTGTCATTTTTGACACTTTTCTTTTTTGACATTTAGCATTGTGACATTTGTCATTTGACATCTTTGACATTTGCCATCTTGAAATTTGTCATTTTTGACATTTTTCATGGTGACACTTTTCATTTTTGACATTTAGCATTGTGACATTTGTCATTTGACATCTTTGACATTTGCCATCTTGAAATTTGTCATTTTTGACATTTAGCATTGTGACATTGGTCAATTGACATCTTTGATATTTGCCATCTTGAAATTTGTCATTTTTGACATTTTTCATGGTGACACTTTTCATTTTTGACATTTAGCATTGTGACATTTGTCATTTCACATCTTTGACATTTGCCATCTTTAAATTTGTCATTTTTGACATTTTTCATGGTGACACTTTTTATTTTTGACATTTAGCATTGTGACATTTGTCATTTCACATCTTTGACATTTGCCATCTTGAAATTTGTCATTTTTGACACTTTTCATGGTGACACTTTTCATTTTTGACATTTAGCATTGTGACATTTGTCATTTGACATCTTTGACATTTGCCATCTTGAAATTTGTCATTTTTGACATTTAGCATTGTGACATTTGTCATTTGACATCTTTGACATTTGCCATCTTGAAATTTGTCATTTTTGACATTTAGCATTGTGACATTGGTCAATTGACATCTTTGATATTTGCCATCTTGAAATTTTTTATTTTTGACATTTTTCATGGTGACACTTTTCATTTTTGACATTTAGCATTGTGACATTTGTCATTTCACATCTTTGACATTTGCCATCTTGAAATTTGTCATTTTTGACATTTTTCATGGTGACACTTTTCATTTTTGACATTTAGCATTGTGACATTTGTCATTTCACATCTTTGACATTTGCCATCTTGAAATTTGTCATTTTTGACATTTTTCATGGTGACACTTTTCATTTTTGACATTTAGCATTGTGACATTTGTCATTTGACATCTTTGACATTTGCCATCTTGAAATTTGTTATTTTTGACATTTTTCATGGTGACACTTTTCATTTTTGACATTTAGCATTGTGACATTTGTCATTTGACCTCTTTGACATTTGCCATTTTGAAATTTGTCATTTTTGACATTTAGCATTGTGACATTTGTCATTTGACATCTTTGACATTTGCCATCTTGAAATTTGTTATTTTTGACATTTTTCATGGTGACACTTTTCATTTTTGACATTTAGCATTGTGACATTTGTTATTTGACCTCTTTGACATTTGCCATTTTAAAATTTGTCATTTTTGACATTTAGCATTGTGACATTTGTCATTTGACATCTTTGACATTTGCCATCTTGAAATTTGTTATTTTTGACATTTTTCATGGTGACACTTTTCATTTTTGACATTTAGCATTGTGACATTTGTCAGTTTTGACATTTGCCATCTTGAAATTTGTCATTTTTGACATTTTTCATGGTGACACTTTTCATTTTTGACATTTAGCATGGTGACATTTGTCATTTGACATCTTGGACATTTGCCATCTTGAAATTTGTCATTTTTGACATTTTTCATGGTAACACTTATCATTTTTGACATTTAGCATTGTGACATTTGTCAGTTTTGACATTTGCCATCTTGAAATTTGTCATTTTTGACATTTTTCATGGTGACACTTTTCATTTTTGACATTTAGCATTGTGACATTTGTCATTTGACATCTTTGACATTTGCCATCTTGAAATTTGTCATTTTTGACACTTTTCATTTTTGACATTTAGCATTGTGACATTTGTCATTTGACATCTTTGACATTTGCCATCTTGAAATTTGTCATTTTTGACATTTTTCATGGTGACACTTTTCATTTTTGACTTTTAGCATTGTGACATTTGTCATTTGAAATCTTGGACATTTGCAATCTTGAAATTTGTCATTTTTGACATTTTTCATGGTGACACTTATCATTTTTGACATTAAGTATTGTGACATTTGTCAGTTTTGACATTTGCCATCTTGAAATTTGTCATTTTTGACATTTTTCATGGTGACACTTTTCATTTTTGACATTTGACTTCTTTGACATTTGCCATCTTGAAATTTGTCATTTTTGACCTTTTTCATGGTGACACTTTTTATTTTTGACATTTAGCATTGTGACATTTGTCATTTGACATCTTTGACATTTGCCATTTTGAAATTTGTCATTTTTGACATTTTTCAAGGTGACACTTTTCATTTTTGACATTTAGCATTGTGACATTTGTCATTTGACATCTTAGACATTTGCCATCTTGAAATTTGTCATTTTTGACACTTTTCATTTTTGACATTTAGCATTGTGACATTTGTCATTTGACATCTTTGACATTTGCCATCTTGAAATTTGTCATTTTTGACATTTTTCATGGTGACACTTTTCATTTTTGACATTTAGCATTGTGACATTTGTCATTTGACATCTTTGACATTTGCCATCTTGAAATTTGTCATTTTTGACATTTAGCATTGTGACATTTGTCATTTGACATCTTTGACATTTGCCATCTTGAAATTTGTTATTTTTGTCATTTTTCATGGTGACACTTTTTATTTTTGACATTTAGCATTGTGACATTTGTCATTTGACATCTTTGACATTTGCCATCTTGAAATTTGTCATCTTTGACATTTTTCATGGCGACACTTTTCATTTTTGACATTTAGCATTGTGACATTTGTCATTTGACATCTTAGACATTTGCCATCTTGAAATTTGTCATTTTTGACACTTTTCATTTGTGACATTTAGCATTGTGACATTTGTCATTTGACATCTTTGACATTTGCCATCTTGAAATTTGTCATTTTTGACATTTTTCATGGTGACACTTTTCATTTTTGACATTTAGCATTGTGACATTTGTCATTTGACATCTTTGACATTTGCCATCTTGAAATTTGTCATTTTTGACATTTAGCATTGTGACATTTGTCATTTGACATCTTTGATATTTGCCATCTTGAAATTTGTCATTTTTGACATTTTTCATGGTGGCACTTTTCATTTTTGACATTTAGCATTGTGACATTTGTCATTTGACATCTTTGACATTTGCCATCTTGAAATTTGTCATTTTTGACATTTTTCATGGTGACACTTTTCATTTTTGACATTTAGCATTGTGACATTTGTCATTTGACATCTTTGACATTTGCCATCTTGAAATTTGTCATTTTTGACATTTTTCATGGTGACACTTTTCATTTTTGACATTTAGCATTGTGACATTTTTCATTTGACATCTTGGACATTTGCCATCTTGAAATTTGTCATTTTTGACATTTTTCATGGTGACACTTTTCATTTTTGACATTTAGCATTGTGACATTTGTCATTTGACATCTTTGACATTTGCCATCTTGAAATTTGTCATTATTGACATTTTTCATGGGGACACTTTTTATTTTTGACATTTAGCATTGTGACATTTGTCATTTGACATCTTTGACATTTGCCATCTTGAAATTTGTCATTTTTGACATTTTTCACGGTGACACTTTTCATTTTTGACATTTAGCATTGTGACATTTGTCATTTGACATCTTAGACATTTGCCATTTTTCATGGTGACACTTTTTATTTTTGACATTTAGCATTGTGACATTTGTCATTTGACATCTTTGATATTTGCCATCTTGAAATTTGTCATTTTTGACATTTTTCATGGTGACACTTTTTTTTTGACATTTAGCATTGTGACATTTGTCATTTGACATCTTTGACATTTGCCATTTTTCATGGTGACACTTTTTATTTTTGACATTTAGCATTGTGACATTTGTCATTTGACATCTTTGACATTTGTCATCTTGAAATTTGTTATTTTTGACATTTTTCATGGTGACACTTTTCATTTTTGACATTTAGCGTTGTGACATTTGTTATTTGACATCTTTGACATTTGCCATCTTGAAATTTGTCATTTTTGACATTTAGCATTGTGACATTTATCATTTGACATCTTTGACATTTGCCATCTTAAAATTTGTCATTTTTGACATTTTTCATGGTGACACTTTTCATTTTTGACTTTTAGCATTGTGACATTTGTCATTTGACATCTTGGACATTTGCAATCTTGAAATTTGTCATTTTTGACATTTTTCATGGTGACACTTATCATTTTTGACATTTAGCATTGTGACATTTGTCAGTTTTGACATTTGCCATCTTGAAATTTGTTATTTTTGACATTTTTCATGGTGACACTTTTTATTTTTGACATTTAGCATTGTGACATTTGTCATTTGACATCTTTGATATTTGCCATCTTGAAATTTGTCATTTTTGACATTTTTCATGGTGACACTTTTTATTTTTGACATTTAGCATTGTGACATTTGTCATTTGACATCTTTGACATTTGCCATCTTGAAATTTGTCATTTTTGACATTTAGCATTGTGACATTTGTCATTTGACATCTTTGACATTTGTCATCTTGAAATTTGTTATTTTTGACATTTTTCATGGTGACACTTTTCATTTTTGACATTTAGCATTGTGACATTTGTCAGTTTTGAGATTTGCCATCTTGAAATTTGTCATTTTTGACATTTTTCATGGTGACACTTTTCATTTTTGACATTTAGCATTGTGACATTTGTCATTTGACTTCTTTGACATTTGCCATCTTGAAATTTGTCATTTTTCATGGTGACACTTTTTATTTTTGACATTTAGCATTGTGACATTTGTCATTTGACATCTTTGACATTTGCCATTTTAAAATTTGTCATTTTTGACATTTTTCATGGCGACACTTTTCATTTTTGACATTTAGCATTGTGACATTTGTCATTTGACATCTTAGACATTTGCCATCTTGAAATTTGTCATTTTTGACACTTTTCATTTTTGACATTTAGCATTGTGACATTTGTCATTTGACATCTTTGACATTTGCCATCTTGAAATTTGTCATTTTTGACATTTTTCATGGTGACACTTTTCATTTTTGACATTTAGCATTGTGACATTTGTCATTTGACATCTTTGACATTTGCCATCTTGAAATTTGTCATTTTTGACATTTAGCATTGTGACATTTGTCATTTGACATCTTTGATATTTGCCATCTTGAAATTTGTCATTTTTGACATTTTTCATGGTGACACTTTTCATTTTTGACATTTAGCATTGTGACATTTGTCATTTGACATCTTTGACATTTGCCATCTTGAAATTTGTCATTTTTGACATTTTTCATGGTGACACTTTTCATTTTTGACATTTAGCATTGTGACATTTGTCATTTGACATCTTTGACATTTGCCATCTTGAAATTTGTCATTTTTGACATTTTTCATGGTGACACTTTTCATTTTTGACATTTAGCATTGTGACATTTTTCATTTTACATCTTGGACATTTGCCATCTTGAAATTTGTCATTTTTGACATTTTTCATGGTGACACTTTTCATTTTTGACATTTAGCATTGTGACATTTGTCATTTGACATCTTTGACATTTGCCATCTTGAAATTTGTCATTATTGACATTTTTCATGGGGACACTTTTTATTTTTGACATTTAGCATTGTGACATTTGTCATTTGACATCTTTGACATTTGCCATCTTGAAATTTGTCATTTTTGACATTTTTCACGGTGACACTTTTCATTTTTGACATTTAGCATTGTGACATTTGTCATTTGACATCTTAGACATTTGCCATTTTTCATGGTGACACTTTTTATTTTTGACATTTAGCATTGTGACATTTGACATCTTTGATATTTGCCATCTTGAAATTTGTCATTTTTGACATTTTTCATGGTGACACTTTTTTTTTGACATTTAGCATTGTGACATTTGTCATTTGACATCTTTGACATTTGCCATCTTGAAATTTGTCATTTTTGACATTTAGCATTGTGACATTTGTCATTTGACATCTTTGACATTTGTCATCTTGAAATTTGTTATTTTTGACATTTTTCATGGTGACACTTTTCATTTTTGACATTTAGCGTTGTGACATTTGTTATTTGACATCTTTGACATTTGCCATCTTGAAATTTGTCATTTTTGACATTTAGCATTGTGACATTTATCATTTGACATCTTTGACATTTGCCATCTTAAAATTTGTCATTTTTGACATTTTTCATGGTGACACTTTTCATTTTTGACTTTTAGCATTGTGACATTTGTCATTTGACATCTTGGACATTTGCAATCTTGAAATTTGTCATTTTTGACATTTTTCATGGTGACACTTATCATTTTTGACATTTAGCATTGTGACATTTGTCAGTTTTGACATTTGCCATCTTGAAATTTGTCATTTTTGACATTTTTCATGGTGACACTTTTTATTTTTGACATTTAGCATTGTGACATTTGTCATTTGACATCTTTGATATTTGCCATCTTGAAATTTGTCATTTTTGACATTTTTCATGGTGACACTTTTTATTTTTGACATTTAGCATTGTGACATTTGTCATTTGACATCTTTGACATTTGCCATCTTGAAATTTGTCATTTTTGACATTTAGCATTGTGACATTTGTCATTTGACATCTTTGACATTTGTCATCTTGAAATTTGTTATTTTTGACATTTTTCATGGCAACACTTTTCATTTTTGACATTTAGCATTGTGACATTTGTCAGTTTTGACATTTGCCATCTTGAAATTTGTCATTTTTGACATTTTTCATGGTGACACTTTTCATTTTTGACACTTAGCATTGTGACATTTGTCATTTGACTTCTTTGACATTTCCCATCTTGAAATTTGTCATTTTTCATGGTGACATTTTTTATTTTTGACATTTAGCATTGTGACATTTGTCATTTGACATCTTTGACATTTGCCATCTTGAAATTTGTCATTTTTGACATTTTTCATGGCGACACTTTTCATTTTTGACATTTAGCATTGTGACATTTGTCATTTGACATCTTAGACATTTGCCATCTTGAAATTTGTCATTTTTGACACTTTTCATTTTTGACATTTAGCATTGTGACATTTGTCATTTGACATCTTTGACATTTGCCATCTTGAAATTTGTAATTTTTGACATTTTTCATAGTGACTCTTTTCATTTTGGACATTTAGCATTGTGACATTTGTCATTTGACATCTTTGACATTTGCCATCTTGAAATTTGTCATTTTTGACATTTTTTATAGTGACACTTTTCATTTTTGACATTTAGCATTGTGACATTTGTCATTTGACATCTTTGACATTTGCCATCTTGAAATTTGTCATTTTTGACATTTAGCATTGTGACATTTGTCATTTGACATCTTTGACATTTGCCATCTTGAAATTTGTCATTTTTGACATTTTTCATGGTGACACTTTTCATTTTTGACATTTAGCATTGTGACATTTGTCATTTGACATCTTTGACATTTGCCATCTTGAAATTTGTCATTTTTGACATTTTTCATGGTGACACTTTTCATTTTTGACATTTAGCATTGTGACATTTGTCATTTGACATCTTGGACATTTGCCATCTTGAAATTTGTCATTTTTGACATTTTTCATGGTGACACTTTTCATTTTTGACATTTAGCATTGTGACATTTGTCATTTGACATCTTTGACATTTGCCATCTTGAAATTTGTCATTATTGACATTTTTCATGGGGACACTTTTTATTTTTGACATTTAGCATTGTGACATTTGTCATTTGACATCTTTGACATTTGCCATCTTTAATTTGTCATTTTTGACATTTTTCACGGTGACACTTTTCATTTTTGACATTTAGCATTGTGACATTTGTCATTTGACATCTTAGACATTTGCCATCTTGAAATTTGTCATTTTTGACACTTTTCATTTTTGATATTTAGCATTGTGACATTTGTCATTTGACATCTTTGACATTTGCCATCTTGAAATTTGTCATTTTTGACATTTTTCATGGTGACACTTTTCATTTTTGACATTTAGCATTGTGACATTTGTCATTTGACATCTTAGACATTTGCCATCTTGAAATTTGTCATTTTTGACATTTAGCATTGTGACATTTGTCATTTGACATATTAGACATTTGCCATCTTGAAATTTGTCATTTTTGACACTTTTCATTTTTGACATTTAGCATTGTGACATTTGTCGTTTGACATCTTTGACATTTGCCATCTTGAAATTTGTCATTTTTGACATTTTTCATAGTGACATTTTTCATTTTTGACATTTAGCATTGTGACATTTGTCATTTGACATCTTGGACATTTGCCATCTTGAAATTTGTCATTTTTGACATTTTTCATGGTGACACTTATCATTTTTGACATTTAGCATTGTGACATTTGTCAGTTTTGACATTTGCCATCTTGAAATTTGTCATTTTTGACATTTTTCATGGTGACACTTTTTATTTTTGACATTTAGCATTGTGACATTTGTCATTTGACATCTTTGATATTTGCCATCTTGAAATTTGTCATTTTTGACATTTTTCATGGTGACACTTTTTATTTTTGACATTTAGCATTGTGACATTTGTCATTTGACATCTTTGACATTTGCCATCTTGAAATTTGTCATTTTTGACATTTAGCATTGTGACATTTGTCATTTGACATCTTTGACATTTGTCATCTTGAAATTTGTTATTTTTGACATTTTTCATGGTGACACTTTTCATTTTTGACATTTAGCGTTGTGACATTTGTCATTTGACATCTTTGACATTTGCCATCTTGAAATTTGTCATTTTTGACACTTTTCATTTTTGACATTTAGCATTGTGACATTTGTCATTTGACATCTTTGACATTTGCCATCTTAAAATTTGTCATTTTTGACATTTTTCATGGTGACACTTTTCATTTTTGACTTTTAGCATTGTGACATTTGTCATTTGACATCTTGGACATTTGCAATCTTGAAATTTGTCATTTTTGACATTTTTCATGGTGACACTTATCATTTTTGACATTTAGCATTGTGACATTTGTCAGTTTTGACATTTGCCATCTTGAAATTTGTCATTTTTGACATTTTTCATGGTGACACTTTTTATTTTTGACATTTAGCATTGTGACATTTGTCATTTGACATCTTTGATATTTGCCATCTTGAAATTTGTCATTTTTGACATTTTTCATGGTGACACTTTTTATTTTTGACATTTAGCATTGTGACATTTGTCATTTGACATCTTTGACATTTGCCATCTTGAAATTTGTCATTTTTGACATTTAGCATTGTGACATTTGTCATTTGACATCTTTGACATTTGTCATCTTGAAATTTGTTATTTTTGACATTTTTCATGGCAACACTTTTCATTTTTGACATTTAGCATTGTGACATTTGTCAGTTTTGACATTTGCCATCTTGAAATTTGTCATTTTTGACATTTTTCATGGTGACACTTTTCATTTTTGACATTTAGCATTGTGACATTTGTCATTTGACTTCTTTGACATTTCCCATCTTGAAATTTGTCATTTTTCATGGTGACATTTTTTATTTTTGACATTTAGCATTGTGACATTTGTCATTTGACATCTTTGACATTTGCCATCTTGAAATTTGTCATTTTTGACATTTTTCATGGCGACACTTTTCATTTTTGACATTTAGCATTGTGACATTTGTCATTTGACATCTTAGACATTTGCCATCTTGAAATTTGTCATTTTTGACACTTTTCATTTTTGACATTTAGCATTGTGACATTTGTCATTTGACATCTTTGACATTTGCCATCTTGAAATTTGTCATTTTTGACATTTTTCATAGTGACACTTTTCATTTTGGACATTTAGCATTGTGACATTTGTCATTTGACATCTTTGACATTTGCCATCTTGAAATTTGTCATTTTTGACATTTTTCATAGTGACACTTTTCATTTTTGACATTT
The DNA here is from genome assembly GCA_964028335.1 of Altica lythri. Classification (NCBI taxonomy): domain Eukaryota; kingdom Metazoa; phylum Arthropoda; class Insecta; order Coleoptera; family Chrysomelidae; genus Altica; species Altica lythri. The sequence continues at coordinate 5,001,461 of OZ034800.1, read as the reverse complement.
AGCATTGTGACATTTGTCATTTGACATCTTTGACATTTGCCATCTTGAAATTTGTCATTTTTGACATTTAGCATTGTGACATTTGTCATTTGACATCTTTGACATTTGCCATCTTGAAATTTGTCATTTTTGACATTTTTCATGGTGACACTTTTCATTTTTGACATTTAGCATTGTGACATTTGTCATTTGACATCTTTGACATTTGCCATCTTGAAATTTGTCATTTTTGACATTTTTCATGGTGACACTTTTCATTTTTGACATTTAGCATTGTGACATTTGTCATTTGACATCTTGGACATTTGCCATCTTGAAATTTGTCATTTTTGACATTTTTTATGGTGACACTTTTCATTTTTGACATTTAGCATTGTGACATTTGTCATTTGACATCTTTGACATTTTCCATCTTGAAATTTGTCATTATTGACATTTTTCATGGGGACACTTTTTATTTTTGACATTTAGCATTGTGACATTTGTCATTTGACATCTTTGACATTTGCCATCTTTAATTTGTCATTTTTGACATTTTTCACGGTGACACTTTTCATTTTTGACATTTAGCATTGTGACATTTGTCATTTGACATCTTAGACATTTGCCATCTTGAAATTTGTCATTTTTGACACTTTTCATTTTTGATATTTAGCATTGTGACATTTGTCATTTGACATCTTTGACATTTGCCATCTTGAAATTTGTCATTTTTGACATTTTTCATGGTGACACTTTTCATTTTTGACTTTTAGCATTGTGACATTTGTCATTTGACATCTTGGACATTTGCAATCTTGAAATTTGTCATTTTTGACATTTTTCATGGTGACACTTATCATTTTTGACATTTAGCATTGTGACATTTGTCAGTTTTGACATTTGCCATCTTGAAATTTATTATTTTTGACATTTTTCATGGTGACACTTTTTATTTTTGACATTTAGCATTGTGACATTTGTCATTTGACATCTTTGATATTTGCCATCTTGAAATTTGTCATTTTTGACATTTTTCATGGTGACACTTTTTATTTTTGACATTTAGCATTGTGACATTTGTCATTTGACATCTTTGACATTTGCCATCTTGAAATTTGTCATTTTTGACATTTAGCATTGTGACATTTGTCATTTGACATCTTTGACATTTGTCATCTTGAAATTTGTTATTTTTGACATTTTTCATGGTGACACTTTTCATTTTTGACATTTAGCATTGTGACATTTGTCAGTTTTGACATTTGCCATCTTGAAATTTGTCATTTTTGACATTTTTCATGGTGACACTTTTCATTTTTGACATTTAGCATTGTGACATTTGTCATTTGACTTCTTTGACATTTGCCATCTTGAAATTTGTCATTTTTCATGGTGACACTTTTTATTTTTGACATTTAGCATTGTGACATTTGTCATTTGACATCTTTGACATTTGCCATTTTAAAATTTGTCATTTTTGACATTTTTCATGGCGACACTTTTCATTTTTGACATTTAGCATTGTGACATTTGTCATTTGACATCTTAGACATTTGCCATCTTGAAATTTGTCATTTTTGACACTTTTCATTTTTGACATTTAGCATTGTGACATTTGTCATTTGACATCTTTGACATTTGCCATCTTGAAATTTGTCATTTTTGACATTTTTCATGGTGACACTTTTCATTTTTGACATTTAGCATTGTGACATTTGTCATTTGACATCTTTGACATTTGCCATCTTGAAATTTGTCATTTTTGACATTTAGCATTGTGACATTTGTCATTTGACATCTTTGATATTTGCCATCTTGAAATTTGTCATTTTTGACATTTTTCATGGTGACACTTTTCATTTTTGACATTTAGCATTGTGACATTTGTCATTTGACATCTTTGACATTTGCCATCTTGAAATTTGTCATTTTTGACATTTTTCATGGTGACACTTTTCATTTTTGACATTTAGCATTGTGACATTTGTCATTTGACATCTTTGACATTTGCCATCTTGAAATTTGTCATTTTTGACATTTTTCATGGTGACACTTTTCATTTTTGACATTTAGCATTGTGACATTTTTCATTTTACATCTTGGACATTTGCCATCTTGAAATTTGTCATTTTTGACATTTTTCATGGTGACACTTTTCATTTTTGACATTTAGCATTGTGACATTTGTCATTTGACATCTTTGACATTTGCCATCTTGAAATTTGTCATTATTGACATTTTTCATGGGGACACTTTTTATTTTTGACATTTAGCATTGTGACATTTGTCATTTGACATCTTTGACATTTGCCATCTTGAAATTTGTCATTTTTGACATTTTTCACGGTGACACTTTTCATTTTTGACATTTAGCATTGTGACATTTGTCATTTGACATCTTAGACATTTGCCATTTTTCATGGTGACACTTTTTATTTTTGACATTTAGCATTGTGACATTTGACATCTTTGATATTTGCCATCTTGAAATTTGTCATTTTTGACATTTTTCATGGTGACACTTTTTATTTTTGACATTTAGCATTGTGACATTTGTCATTTGACATCTTTGACATTTGCCATCTTGAAATTTGTCATTTTTGACATTTTTCACGGTGACACTTTTCATTTTTGACATTTAGCATTGTGACATTTGTCATTTGACATCTTTGACATTTGCCATCTTGAAATTTGTCATTTTTGACATTTAGCATTGTGACATTTGTCATTTGACATCTTTGACATTTGCCATCTTGAAATTTGTCATTTTTGACATTTAGCATTGTGACATTTGTCATTTGACATCTTTGACATTTGTCATCTTGAAATTTGTTATTTTTGACATTTTTCATGGTGACACTTTTCATTTTTGACATTTAGCGTTGTGACATTTGTTATTTGACATCTTTGACATTTGCCATCTTGAAATTTGTCATTTTTGACATTTAGCATTGTGACATTTATCATTTGACATCTTTGACATTTGCCATCTTAAAATTTGTCATTTTTGACATTTTTCATGGTGACACTTTTCATTTTTGACTTTTAGCATTGTGACATTTGTCATTTGACATCTTGGACATTTGCAATCTTGAAATTTGTCATTTTTGACATTTTTCATGGTGACACTTATCATTTTTGACATTTAGCATTGTGACATTTGTCAGTTTTGACATTTGCCATCTTGAAATTTGTCATTTTTGACATTTTTCATGGTGACACTTTTTATTTTTGACATTTAGCATTGTGACATTTGTCATTTGACATCTTTGATATTTGCCATCTTGAAATTTGTCATTTTTGACATTTTTCATGGTGACACTTTTTATTTTTGACATTTAGCATTGTGACATTTGTCATTTGACATCTTTGACATTTGCCATCTTGAAATTTGTCATTTTTGACATTTAGCATTGTGACATTTGTCATTTGACATCTTTGACATTTGTCATCTTGAAATTTGTTATTTTTGACATTTTTCATGGCAACACTTTTCATTTTTGACATTTAGCATTGTGACATTTGTCAGTTTTGACATTTGCCATCTTGAAATTTGTCATTTTTGACATTTTTCATGGTGACACTTTTCATTTTTGACATTTAGCATTGTGACATTTGTCATTTGACTTCTTTGACATTTCCCATCTTGAAATTTGTCATTTTTCATGGTGACATTTTTTATTTTTGACATTTAGCATTGTGACATTTGTCATTTGACATCTTTGACATTTGCCATCTTGAAATTTGTCATTTTTGACATTTTTCATGGCGACACTTTTCATTTTTGACATTTAGCATTGTGACATTTGTCATTTGACATCTTAGACATTTGCCATCTTGAAATTTGTCATTTTTGACACTTTTCATTTTTGACATTTAGCATTGTGACATTTGTCATTTGACATCTTTGACATTTGCCATCTTGAAATTTGTCATTTTTGACATTTTTCATAGTGACACTTTTCATTTTGGACATTTAGCATTGTGACATTTGTCATTTGACATCTTTGACATTTGCCATCTTGAAATTTGTCATTTTTGACATTTTTCATAGTGACACTTTTCATTTTTGACATTTAGCATTGTGACATTTGTCATTTGACATCTTTGACATTTGCCATCTTGAAATTTGTCATTTTTGACATTTAGCATTGTGACATTTGTCATTTGACATCTTTGACATTTGCCATCTTGAAATTTGTCATTTTTGACATTTTTCATGGTGACACTTTTCATTTTTGACATTTAGCATTGTGACATTTGTCATTTGACATCTTTGACATTTGCCATCTTGAAATTTGTCATTTTTGACATTTTTCATGGTGACACTTTTCATTTTTGACATTTAGCATTGTGACATTTGTCATTTGACATCTTGGACATTTGCCATCTTGAAATTTGTCATTTTTGACATTTTTCATGGTGACACTTTTCATTTTTGACATTTAGCATTGTGACATTTGTCATTTGACATCTTTGACATTTGCCATCTTGAAATTTGTCATTATTGACATTTTTCATGGGGACACTTTTTATTTTTGACATTTAGCATTGTGACATTTGTCATTTGACATCTTTGACATTTGCCATCTTTAATTTGTCATTTTTGACATTTTTCACGGTGACACTTTTCATTTTTGACATTTAGCATTGTGACATTTGTCATTTGACATCTTAGACATTTGCCATCTTGAAATTTGTCATTTTTGACACTTTTCATTTTTGATATTTAGCATTGTGACATTTGTCATTTGACATCTTTGACATTTGCCATCTTGAAATTTGTCATTTTTGACATTTTTCATGGTGACACTTTTCATTTTTGACATTTAGCATTGTGACATTTGTCATTTGACATCTTAGACATTTGCCATCTTGAAATTTGTCATTTTTGACATTAAGCATTGTGACATTTGTCATTTGACATATTAGACATTTGCCATCTTGAAATTTGTCATTTTTGACACTTTTCATTTTTGACATTTAGCATTGTGACATTTGTCGTTTGACATCTTTGACATTTGCCATCTTGAAATTTGTCATTTTTGACATTTTTCATAGTGACACTTTTCATTTTTGACATTTAGCATTGTGACATTTGTCATTTGACATCTTGGACATTTGCCATCTTGAAATTTGTCATTTTTGACATTTTTCATGGTGACACTTATCATTTTTGACATTTAGCATTGTGACATTTGTCAGTTTTGACATTTGCCATCTTGAAATTTGTCATTTTTGACATTTTTCATGGTGACACTTTTTATTTTTGACATTTAGCATTGTGACATTTGTCATTTGACATCTTTGATATTTGCCATCTTGAAATTTGTCATTTTTGACATTTTTCATGGTGACACTTTTTATTTTTGACATTTAGCATTGTGACATTTGTCATTTGACATCTTTGACATTTGCCATCTTGAAATTTGTCATTTTTGACATTTAGCATTGTGACATTTGTCATTTGACATCTTTGACATTTGTCATCTTGAAATTTGTTATTTTTGACATTTTTCATGGTGACACTTTTCATTTTTGACATTTAGCGTTGTGACATTTGTCATTTGACATCTTTGACATTTGCCATCTTGAAATTTGTCATTTTTGACACTTTTCATTTTTGACATTTAGCATTGTGACATTTGTCATTTGACATCTTTGACATTTGCCATCTTAAAATTTGTCATTTTTGACATTTTTCATGGTGACACTTTTCATTTTTGACTTTTAGCATTGTGACATTTGTCATTTGACATCTTGGACATTTGCAATCTTGAAATTTGTCATTTTTGACATTTTTCATGGTGACACTTATCATTTTTGACATTTAGCATTGTGACATTTGTCAGTTTTGATATTTGCCATCTTGAAATTTGTCATTTTTGACATTTTTCATGGTGACACTTTTTATTTTTGACATTTAGCATTGCGACATTTGTCATTTGACATCTTTGATATTTGCCATCTTCAAATTTGTCATTTTTGACATTTTTCATGGTGACACTTTTTATTTTTGACATTTAGCATTGTGACATTTGTCATTTGACATCTTTGACATTTGCCATCTTGAAATTTGTCATTTTTGACATTTAGCATTGTGACATTTGTCATTTGACATCTTTGACATTTGTCATCTTGAAATTTGTTATTTTTGACATTTTTCATGGTGACACTTTTCATTTTTGACATTTAGCATTGTGACATTTGTCAGTTTTGACATTTGCCATCTTGAAATTTGTCATTTTTGACATTTTTCATGGTGACACTTTTCATTTTTGACATTTAGCATTGTGACATTTGTCATTTGACTTCTTTGACATTTGCCATCTTGAAATTTGTCATTTTTCATGGTGACACTTTTTATTTTTGACATTTAGCATTGTGACATTTGTCATTTGACATCTTTGACATTTGCCATCTTGAAATTTGTCATCTTTGACATTTTTCATGGCGACACTTTTCATTTTTGACATTTAGCATTGTGACATTTGTCATTTGACATCTTAGACATTTGCCATCTTGAAATTTGTCATTTTTGACACTTTTCATTTGTGACATTTAGCATTGTGACATTTGTCATTTGACATCTTTGACATTTGCCATCTTGAAATTTGTCATTTTTGACATTTTTCATGGTGACACTTTTCATTTTTGACATTTAGCATTGTGACATTTGTCATTTGACATCTTTGACATTTGCCATCTTGAAATTTGTCATTTTTGACATTTAGCATTGTGACATTTGTCATTTGACATCTTTGATATTTGCCATCTTGAAATTTGTCATTTTTGACATTTTTCATGGTGACACTTTTCATTTTTGACATTTAGCATTGTGACATTTGTCATTTGACATCTTTGACATTTGCCATCTTGAAATTTGTCATTTTTGACATTTTTCATGGTGACACTTTTCATTTTTGACATTTAGCATTGTGACATTTGTCATTTGACATCTTTGACATTTGCCATCTTGAAATTTGTCATTTTTGACATTTTTCATGGTGACACTTTTCATTTTTGACATTTAGCATTGTGACATTTTTCATTTGACATCTTGGACATTTGCCATCTTGAAATTTGTCATTTTTGACATTTTTCATGGTGACACTTTTCATTTTTGACATTTAGCATTGTGACATTTGTCATTTGACATCTTTGACATTTGCCATCTTGAAATTTGTCATTATTGACATTTTTCATGGGGACACTTTTTATTTTTGACATTTAGCATTGTGACATTTGTCATTTGACATCTTTGACATTTGCCATCTTGAAATTTGTCATTTTTGACATTTTTCACGGTGACACTTTTCATTTTTGACATTTAGCATTGTGACATTTGTCATTTGACATCTTAGACATTTGCCATTTTTCATGGTGACACTTTTTATTTTTGACATTTAGCATTGTGACATTTGTCATTTGACATCTTTGATATTTGCCATCTTGAAATTTGTCATTTTTGACATTTTTCATGGTGACACTTTTTTTTTGACATTTAGCATTGTGACATTTGTCATTTGACATCTTTGACATTTGCCATCTTGAAATTTGTCATTTTTGACATTTAGCATTGTGACATTTGTCATTTGACATCTTTGACATTTGTCATCTTGAAATTTGTTATTTTTGACATTTTTCATGGTGACACTTTTCATTTTTGACATTTAGCGTTGTGACATTTGTTATTTGACATCTTTGACATTTGCCATCTTGAAATTTGTCATTTTTGACATTTAGCATTGTGACATTTATCATTTGACATCTTTGACATTTGCCATCTTAAAATTTGTCATTTTTGACATTTTTCATGGTGACACTTTTCATTTTTGACTTTTAGCATTGTGACATTTGTCATTTGACATCTTGGACATTTGCAATCTTGAAATTTGTCATTTTTGACATTTTTCATGGTGACACTTATCATTTTTGACATTTAGCATTGTGACATTTATCAGTTTTGACATTTGCCATCTTGAAATTTGTCATTTTTGACATTTTTCATGGTGACACTTTTTATTTTTGACATTTAGCATTGTGACATTTGTCATTTGACATCTTTGATATTTGCCATCTTGAAATTTGTCATTTTTGACATTTTTCATGGTGACACTTTTTATTTTTGACATTTAGCATTGTGACATTTGTCATTTGACATCTTTGACATTTGCCATCTTGAAATTTGTCATTTTTGACATTTAGCATTGTGACATTTGTCATTTGACATCTTTGACATTTGTCATCTTGAAATTTGTTATTTTTGACATTTTTCATGGCAACACTTTTCATTTTTGACATTTAGCATTGTGACATTTGTCAGTTTTGACATTTGCCATCTTGAAATTTGTCATTTTTGACATTTTTCATGGTGACACTTTTCATTTTTGACATTTAGCATTGTGACATTTGTCATTTGACTTCTTTGACATTTCCCATCTTGAAATTTGTCATTTTTCATGGTGACATTTTTTATTTTTGACATTTAGCATTGTGACATTTGTCATTTGACATCTTTGACATTTGCCATCTTGAAATTTGTCATTTTTGACATTTTTCATGGCGACACTTTTCATTTTTGACATTTAGCATTGTGACATTTGTCATTTGACATCTTAGACATTTGCCATCTTGAAATTTGTCATTTTTGACACTTTTCATTTTTGACATTTAGCATTGTGACATTTGTCATTTGACATCTTTGACATTTGCCATCTTGAAATTTGTCATTTTTGACATTTTTCATAGTGACACTTTTCATTTTGGACATTTAGCATTGTGACATTTGTCATTTGACATCTTTGACATTTGCCATCTTGAAATTTGTCATTTTTGACATTTTTCATAGTGACACTTTTCATTTTTGACATTTAGCATTGTGACATTTGTCATTTGACATCTTTGACATTTGCCATCTTGAAATTTGTCATTTTTGACATTTAGCATTGTGACATTTGTCATTTGACATCTTTGACATTTGCCATCTTGAAATTTGTCATTTTTGACATTTTTCATGGTGACACTTTTCATTTTTGACATTTAGCATTGTGACATTTGTCATTTGACATCTTTGACATTTGCCATCTTGAAATTTGTCATTATTGACATTTTTCATGGGGACACTTTTTATTTTTGACATTTAGCATTGTGACATTTGTCATTTGACATCTTTGACATTTGCCATCTTGAAATTTGTCATTTTTGACATTTTTCACGGTGACACTTTTCATTTTTGACATTTAGCATTGTGACATTTGTCATTTGACATCTTAGACATTTGCCATTTTTCATGGTGACACTTTTTATTTTTGACATTTAGCATTGTGACATTTGTCATTTGACATCTTTGATATTTGCCATCTTGAAATTTGTCATTTTTGACATTTTTCATGGTGACACTTTTTTTTTGACATTTAGCATTGTGACATTTGTCATTTGACATCTTTGACATTTGCCATCTTGAAATTTGTCATTTTTGACATTTAGCATTGTGACATTTGTCATTTGACATCTTTGACATTTGTCATCTTGAAATTTGTTATTTTTGACATTTTTCATGGTGACACTTTTCATTTTTGACATTTAGCGTTGTGACATTTGTTATTTGACATCTTTGACATTTGCCATCTTGAAATTTGTCATTTTTGACATTTAGCATTGTGACATTTATCATTTGACATCTTTGACATTTGCCATCTTAAAATTTGTCATTTTTGACATTTTTCATGGTGACACTTTTCATTTTTGACTTTTAGCATTGTGACATTTGTCATTTGACATCTTGGACATTTGCAATCTTGAAATTTGTCATTTTTGACATTTTTCATGGTGACACTTATCATTTTTGACATTTAGCATTGTGACATTTGTCAGTTTTGACATTTGCCATCTTGAAATTTGTCATTTTTGACATTTTTCATGGTGACACTTTTTATTTTTGACATTTAGCATTGTGACATTTGTCATTTGACATCTTTGATATTTGCCATCTTGAAATTTGTCATTTTTGACATTTTTCATGGTGACACTTTTTATTTTTGACATTTAGCATTGTGACATTTGTCATTTGACATCTTTGACATTTGCCATCTTGAAATTTGTCATTTTTGACATTTAGCATTGTGACATTTGTCATTTGACATCTTTGACATTTGTCATCTTGAAATTTGTTATTTTTGACATTTTTCATGGCAACACTTTTCATTTTTGACATTTAGCATTGTGACATTTGTCAGTTTTGACATTTGCCATCTTGAAATTTGTCATTTTTGACATTTTTCATGGTGACACTTTTCATTTTTGACATTTAGCATTGTGACATTTGTCATTTGACTTCTTTGACATTTCCCATCTTAAAATTTGTCATTTTTCATGGTGACATTTTTTATTTTTGACATTTAGCATTGTGACATTTGTCATTTGACATCTTTGACATTTGCCATCTTGAAATTTGTCATTTTTGACATTTTTCATGGCGACACTTTTTATTTTTGACATTTAGCATTGTGACATTTGTCATTTGACATCTTAGACATCTGCCATCTTGAAATTTGTCATTTTTGACACTTTTCATTTTTGACATTTAGCATTGTGACATTTGTCATTTGACATCTTTGACATTTGCCATCTTGAAATTTGTCATTTTTGACATTTTTCATAGTGACACTTTTCATTTTGGACATTTAGCATTGTGACATTTGTCATTTGACATCTTTGACATTTGCCATCTTGAAATTTGTCATTTTTGACATTTTTCATAGTGACACTTTTCATTTTTGACATTTAGCATTGTGACATTTGTCATTTGACATCTTTGACATTTGCCATCTTGAAATTTGTCATTTTTGACATTTAGCATTGTGACATTTGTCATTTGACATCTTTGACATTTGCCATCTTGAAATTTGTCATTTTTGACATTTTTCATGGTGACACTTTTCATTTTTGACATTTAGCATTGTGACATTTGTCATTTGACATCTTTGACATTTGCCATCTTGAAATTTGTCATTTTTGACATTTTTCATGGTGACACTTTTCATTTTTGACATTTAGCATTGTGACATTTGTCATTTGACATCTTGGACATTTGCCATCTTGAAATTTGTCATTTTTGACATTTTTCATGGTGACACTTTTCATTTTTGACATTTAGCATTGTGACATTTGTCATTTGACATCTTTGACATTTGCCATCTTGAAATTTGTCATTATTGACATTTTTCATGGGGACACTTTTTATTTTTGACATTTAGCATTGTGACATTTGTCATTTGACATCTTTGACATTTGCCATCTTTAATTTGTCATTTTTGACATTTTTCACGGTGACACTTTTCATTTTTGACATTTAGCATTGTGACATTTGTCATTTGACATCTTAGACATTTGCCATCTTGAAATTTGTCATTTTTGACACTTTTCATTTTTGATATTTAGCATTGTGACATTTGTCATTTGACATCTTTGACATTTGCCATCTTGAAATTTGTCATTTTTGACATTTTTCATGGTGACACTTTTCATTTTTGACATTTAGCATTGTGACATTTGTCATTTGACATCTTAGACATTTGCCATCTTGAAATTTGTCATTTTTGACATTTAGCATTGTGACATTTGTCATTTGACATATTAGACATTTGCCATCTTGAAATTTGTCATTTTTGACACTTTTCATTTTTGACATTTAGCATTGTGACATTTGTCGTTTGACATCTTTGACATTTGCCATCTTGAAATTTGTCATTTTTGACATTTTTCATAGTGACACTTTTCATTTTTGACATTTAGCATTGTGACATTTGTCATTTGACATCTTGGACATTTGCCATCTTGAAATTTGTCATTTTTGACATTTTTCATGGTGACACTTATCATTTTTGACATTTAGCATTGTGACATTTGTCAGTTTTGACATTTGCCATCTTGAAATTTGTCATTTTTGACATTTTTCATGGTGACACTTTTTATTTTTGACATTTAGCATTGTGACATTTGTCATTTGACATCTTTGATATTTGCCATCTTGAAATTTGTCATTTTTGACATTTTTCATGGTGACACTTTTTATTTTTGACATTTAGCATTGTGACATTTGTCATTTGACATCTTTGACATTTGCCATCTTGAAATTTGTCATTTTTGACATTTAGCATTGTGACATTTGTCATTTGACATCTTTGACATTTGTCATCTTGAAATTTGTTATTTTTGACATTTTTCATGGTGACACTTTTCATTTTTGACATTTAGCGTTGTGACATTTGTCATTTGACATCTTTGACATTTGCCATCTTGAAATTTGTCATTTTTGACACTTTTCATTTTTGACATTTAGCATTGTGACATTTGTCATTTGACATCTTTGACATTTGCCATCTTAAAATTTGTCATTTTTGACATTTTTCATGGTGACACTTTTCATTTTTGACTTTTAGCATTGTGACATTTGTCATTTGACATCTTGGACATTTGCAATCTTGAAATTTGTCATTTTTGACATTTTTCATGGTGACACTTATCATTTTTGACATTTAGCATTGTGACATTTGTCAGTTTTGATATTTGCCATCTTGAAATTTGTCATTTTTGACATTTTTCATGGTGACACTTTTTATTTTTGACATTTAGCATTGCGACATTTGTCATTTGACATCTTTGATATTTGCCATCTTGAAATTTGTCATTTTTGACATTTTTCATGGTGACACTTTTTATTTTTGACATTTAGCATTGTGACATTTGTCATTTGACATCTTTGATATTTGCCATCTTGAAATTTGTCATTTTTGACATTTAGCATTGTGACATTTGTCATTTGACATCTTTGACATTTGTCATCTTGAAATTTGTTATTTTTGACATTTTTCATGGTGACACTTTTCATTTTTGACATTTAGCATTGTGACATTTGTCAGTTTTGACATTTGCCATCTTGAAATTTGTCATTTTTGACATTTTTCATGGTGACACTTTTCATTTTTGACATTTAGCATTGTGACATTTGTCATTTGACTTCTTTGACATTTGCCATCTTGAAATTTGTCATTTTTCATGGTGACACTTTTTATTTTTGACATTTAGCATTGTGACATTTGTCATTTGACATCTTTGACATTTGCCATCTTGAAATTTGTCATCTTTGACATTTTTCATGGCGACACTTTTCATTTTTGACATTTAGCATTGTGACATTTGTCATTTGACATCTTAGACATTTGCCATCTTGAAATTTGTCATTTTTGACACTTTTCATTTGTGACATTTAGCATTGTGACATTTGTCATTTGACATCTTTGACATTTGCCATCTTGAAATTTGTCATTTTTGACATTTTTCATGGTGACACTTTTCATTTTTGACATTTAGCATTGTGACATTTGTCATTTGACATCTTTGACATTTGCCATCTTAAAATTTGTCATTTTTGACATTTAGCATTGTGACATTTGTCATTTGACATCTTTGATATTTGCCATCTTGAAATTTGTCATTTTTGACATTTTTCATGGTGACACTTTTCATTTTTGACATTTAGCATTGTGACATTTGTCATTTGACATCTTTGACATTTGCCATCTTGAAATTTGTCATTTTTGACATTTTTCATGGTGACACTTTTCATTTTTGACATTTAGCATTGTGACATTTGTCATTTGACATCTTTGACATTTGCCATCTTGAAATTTGTCATTTTTGACATTTTTCATGGTGACACTTTTCATTTTTGACATTTAGCATTGTGACATTTGTCATTTGACATCTTTGACATTTGCCATCTTGAAATTTGTCATTTTTGACATTTTTCATGGTGACACTTTTCATTTTTGACATTTAGCATTGTGACATTTGTCATTTGACATCTTTGACATTTGCCATCTAGAAATTTGTCATTATTGACATTTTTCATGGAAACACTTTTTATTTTTGACATTTAGCATTGTGACATTTGTCATTTGACATCTTTGACATTTGCCATCTTGAAATTTGTCATTTTTGACATTTTTCACGGTGACACTTTTCATTTTTGACATTTAGCATTGTGACATTTGTCATTTGACATCTTAGACATTTGCTATCTTGAAATTTGTCATTTTTGACACTTTTCATTTTTGATATTTAGCATTGTGACATTTGTCATTTGACATCTTTGACATTTGCCATCTTGAAATTTGTCATTTTTGACATTTTTCATGGTGACACTTTTCATTTTTAACATTTAGCATTGTGACATTTGTCATTTGACATCTTAGACATTTGCCATCTTGAAATTTGTCATTTTTGACATTTAGCATTGTGACATTTGTCATTTGACATCTTTGACATTTGCCATCTTGAAATTTGTCATTTTTGACATTTTTTATGGTGACACTTTTCATTTTTGACATTTAGCATTGTGACATTTGTCATTTGACATCTTTGACATTTGCCATCTTGAAATTTGTCATTTTTGACATTTTTCATGGTGACACTTTTCATTTTTGATATTTAGCATTGTGACATTTGTCATTTGACATTTTTGACATTTGCCATCTTGAAATTTGTCATTTTTGACACTTTTCATTTTTGACATTTAGCATTGTGACATTTGTCATTTGACATCTTTGACATTTGCCTTCTTGAAATTTGTCATTTTTGACATTTTTCATGGTGACACTTTTCATTTGTGACATTTAGCATTGTGACATTTGTCATTTGACATCTTTGACATTTTTCATCTTGAAATTTGTCATTTTTGACAATTTTCATGGTGACACTTTTCATTTTTGACATTTATCATTGTGACATTTGTCATTTGACATCTTAGACATTTGCCATCTTGAAATTTGTCATTTTTGACACTTTTCATTTTTGACATTTAGCATTGTGACATTTGTCATTTGACATCTTTGACATTTGCCATCTTGAAATTTGTCATCTTTGACATTTTTCATGGTGACACTTTTCATATTTGACATTTAGCATTGTGACATTTGTCATTTGACATATTAGACATTTGCCATCTTGAAATTTGTCATTTTTGACACTTTTCATTTTTGACATTTAGCATTGTGACATTTGTCATTTGACATCTTTGACATTTGCCATCTTGAAATTTGTCATTTTTGACATTTTTCATGGTGACACTTTTCATTTTTGACATTTAGCATTGTGACATTTGTCATTTGACATCTTGGACATTTGCCATCTTGAAATTTGTCATTTTTGACATTTTTCATGGTGACACTTATCATTTTTGACATTTAGCATTGTGACATTTGTCAGTTTTGACATTTGCCATCTTGAAATTTGTCATTTTTGACATTTTTTATGGTGACACATTTTATTTTTGACATTTCGCATTGTGACATTTGTCATTTGACATCTTTGATATTTGCCATCTTGAAATTTGTCATTTTTGACATTTTTCATGGTGACACTTTTTATTTTTGACATTAAGCATTGTGACATTTGTCATGTGACATCTTTGACATTTGCCATCTTGAAATTTGTCATTTTTGACATTTAGCATTGTGACATTTGTCATTTGACATCTTTGACATTTGCCATCTTGAAATTTGTTATTTTTGACATTTTTCATAGTGACACTTTTCATTTTTGACATTTAGCATTGTGACATTTGTCAGTTTTGACATTTGCCATCTTGAAATTTGTCATTTTTGACATTTTTCATGGTGACACTTTTCATTTTTGACATTTAGCATTGTGACATTTGTCATTTGACATCTTTGACATTTGCCATCTTGAAATTTGTCATTTTTGACACTTTTCATTTTTGACATTTAGCATTGTGACATTTGTCATTTGACATCTTTGACATTTGCCATCTTGAAATTTGTCATTTTTGACATTTCTCATGGTGACACTTTTCATTTTTGACTTTTAGCATTGTGACATTTGTCATTTGAAATCTTGGACATTTGCAATCTTGAAATTTGTCATTTTTGACATTTTTCATGGTGACACTTATCATTTTTGACATTTAGTATTGTGACATTTGTCAGTTTTGACATTTGCCATCTTGAAATTTGTCATTTTGGACATTTTGCATGGTGACACTTTTCATTTTTGACATTTGTCATTTGACTTCTTTGACATTTGCCATCTTGAAATTTGTCATTTTTGACCTTTTTCATGGTGACACTTTTTATTTTTGACATTTAGCATTGTGACATTTGTCATTTGACATCTTTGACATTTGCCATTTTAAAATTTGTCATTTTTGACATTTTTCATGGTGACACTTTTCATTTTTGACATTTAGCATTTTGACATTTGTCATTTGACATCTTAGACATTTGCCATCTTGAAATTTGTCATTTTTGACACTTTTCATTTTTGACATTTAGCATTGTGACATTTGTCATTTGACATCTTTGACATTTGCCATCTTGAAATTTGTCATTTTTGACATTTTTCATGGTGACACTTTTCATTTTTGACATTTAGCATTGTGACATTTGTCATTTGACATCTTTGACATTTGCCATCTTGAAATTTGTCATTTTTGACATTTAGCATTGTGACATTGGTCAATTGACATCTTTGATATTTGCCATCTTGAAATTTGTCATTTTTGACATTTTTCATGGTGACACTTTTCATTTTTGACATTTAGCATTGTGACATTTGTCATTTCACATCTTTGACATTTGCCATCTTGAAATTTGTCATTTTTGACATTTTTCATGGTGACACTTTTCATTTTTGACATTTAGCATTGTGACATTTGTCATTTCACATCTTTGACATTTGCCATCTTGAAATTTGTCATTTTTGACACTTTTCATGGTGACACTTTTCATTTTTGACATTTAGCATTGTGACATTTGTCATTTGACATCTTTGACATTTGCCATCTTGAAATTTGTCATTTTTTACATTTAGCATTGTGACATTTGTCATTTGACATCTTTGATATTTGCCATCTTGAAATTTGTCATTTGTGACATTTTTCATGGTGACACTTTTCATTTTTGACATTTAGCATTGTGACATTTGTCATTTCACATCTTTGACATTTGCCATCTTGAAATTTGTCATTTTTGACATTTTTCATGGTGACACTTTTCATTTTTGACATTTAGCATTGTGACATTTGTCATTTGACATCTTTGACATTTGCCATCTTGAAATTTGTTATTTTTGACATTTTTCATGGTGACACTTTTCATTTTTGACATTTAGCATTGTGACATTTGTTATTTGACCTCTTTGACATTTGCCATTTTGAAATTTGTCATTTTTGACATTTAGCATTGTGACATTTGTCATTTGACATCTTTGACATTTGCCATCTTGAAATTTGTTATTTTTGACATTTTTCATGGTGACACTTTTCATTTTTGACATTTAGCATTGTGACATTTGTCAGTTTTGACATTTGCCATCTTGAAATTTGTCATTTTTGACATTTTTCATGGTGACACTTTTCATTTTTGACATTTAGCATGGTGACATTTGTCATTTGACATCTTGGACATTTGCCATCTTGAAATTTGTCATTTTTGACATTTTTCATGGTAACACTTATCATTTTTGACATTTAGCATTGTGACATTTGTCAGTTTTGACATTTGCCATCTTGAAATTTGTCATTTTTGACATTTTTCATGGTGACACTTTTCATTTTTGACATTTAGCATTGTGACATTTGTCATTTGACATCTTTGACATTTGCCATCTTGAAATTTGTCATTTTTGACACTTTTCATTTTTGACATTTAGCATTGTGACATTTGTCATTTGACATCTTTGACATTTGCCATCTTGAAATTTGTCATTTTTGACATTTTTCATGGTGACACTTTTCATTTTTGACTTTTAGCATTGTGACATTTGTCATTTGAAATCTTGGACATTTGCAATCTTGAAATTTGTCATTTTTGACATTTTTCATGGTGACACTTATCATTTTTGACATTAAGTATTGTGACATTTGTCAGTTTTGACATTTGCCATCTTGAAATTTGTCATTTTTGACATTTTTCATGGTGACACTTTTCATTTTTGACATTTGTCATTTGACTTCTTTGACATTTGCCATCTTGAAATTTGTCATTTTTGACCTTTTTCATGGTGACACTTTTTATTTTTGACATTTAGCATTGTGACATTTGTCATTTGACATCTTTGACATTTGCCATTTTGAAATTTGTTATTTTTGACATTTTTCAAGGTGACACTTTTCATTTTTGACATTTAGCATTGTGACATTTGTCATTTGACATCTTAGACATTTGCCATCTTGAAATTTGTCATTTTTGACACTTTTCATTTTTGACATTTAGCATTGTGACATTTGTCATTTGACATCTTTGACATTTGCCATCTTGAAATTTGTCATTTTTGACATTTTTCATGGTGACACTTTTCATTTTTGACATTTAGCATTGTGACATTTGTCATTTGACATCTTTGACATTTGCCATCTTGAAATTTGTCATTTTTGACATTTAGCATTGTGACATTGGTCAATTGACATCTTTGATATTTGCCATCTTGAAATTTGTCATTTTTGACATTTTTCATGGTGACACTTTTCATTTTTGACATTTAGCATTGTGACATTTGTCATTTCACATCTTTGACATTTGCCATCTTTAAATTTGTCATTTTTGACATTTTTCATGGTGACACTTTTTATTTTTGACATTTAGCATTGTGACATTTGTCATTTCACATCTTTGACATTTGCCATCTTGAAATTTGTCATTTTTGACACTTTTCATGGTGACACTTTTCATTTTTGACATTTAGCATTGTGACATTTGTCATTTGACATCTTTGACATTTGCCATCTTGAAATTTGTCATTTTTGACATTTAGCATTGTGACATTTGTCATTTGACATCTTTGACATTTGCCATCTTGAAATTTGTCATTTTTGACATTTAGCATTGTGACATTGGTCAATTGACATCTTTGATATTTGCCATCTTGAAATTTTTTATTTTTGACATTTTTCATGGTGACACTTTTCATTTTTGACATTTAGCATTGTGACATTTGTCATTTCACATCTTTGACATTTGCCATCTTGAAATTTGTCATTTTTGACATTTTTCATGGTGACACTTTTCATTTTTGACATTTAGCATTGTGACATTTGTCATTTCACATCTTTGACATTTGCCATCTTGAAATTTGTCATTTTTGACATTTTTCATGGTGACACTTTTCATTTTTGACATTTAGCATTGTGACATTTGTCATTTGACATCTTTGACATTTGCCATCTTGAAATTTGTTATTTTTGACATTTTTCATGGTGACACTTTTCATTTTTGACATTTAGCATTGTGACATTTGTCATTTGACCTCTTTGACATTTGCCATTTTGAAATTTGTCATTTTTGACATTTAGCATTGTGACATTTGTCATTTGACATCTTTGACATTTGCCATCTTGAAATTTGTTATTTTTGACATTTTTCATGGTGACACTTTTCATTTTTGACATTTAGCATTGTGACATTTGTTATTTGACCTCTTTGACATTTGCCATTTTAAAATTTGTCATTTTTGACATTTAGCATTGTGACATTTGTCATTTGACATCTTTGACATTTGCCATCTTGAAATTTGTTATTTTTGACATTTTTCATGGTGACACTTTTTATTTTTGACATTTAGCATTGTGACATTTGTCAGTTTTGACATTTGCCATCTTGAAATTTGTCATTTTTGACATTTTTCATGGTGACACTTTTCATTTTTGACATTTAGCATGGTGACATTTGTCATTTGACATCTTGGACATTTGCCATCTTGAAATTTGTCATTTTTGACATTTTTCATGGTAACACTTATCATTTTTGACATTTAGCATTGTGACATTTGTCAGTTTTGACATTTGCCATCTTGAAATTTGTCATTTTTGACATTTTTCATGGTGACACTTTTCATTTTTGACATTTAGCATTGTGACATTTGTCATTTGACATCTTTGACATTTGCCATCTTGAAATTTGTCATTTTTGACACTTTTCATTTTTGACATTTAGCATTGTGACATTTGTCATTTGACATCTTTGACATTTGCCATCTTGAAATTTGTCATTTTTGACATTTTTCATGGTGACACTTTTCATTTTTGACTTTTAGCATTGTGACATTTGTCATTTGAAATCTTGGACATTTGCAATCTTGAAATTTGTCATTTTTGACATTTTTCATGGTGACACTTATCATTTTTGACATTAAGTATTGTGACATTTGTCAGTTTTGACATTTGCCATCTTGAAATTTGTCATTTTTGACATTTTTCATGGTGACACTTTTCATTTTTGACATTTGACTTCTTTGACATTTGCCATCTTGAAATTTGTCATTTTTGACCTTTTTCATGGTGACACTTTTTATTTTTGACATTTAGCATTGTGACATTTGTCATTTGACATCTTTGACATTTGCCATTTTGAAATTTGTCATTTTTGACATTTTTCAAGGTGACACTTTTCATTTTTGACATTTAGCATTGTGACATTTGTCATTTGACATCTTAGACATTTGCCATCTTGAAATTTGTCATTTTTGACACTTTTCATTTTTGACATTTAGCATTGTGACATTTGTCATTTGACATCTTTGACATTTGCCATCTTGAAATTTGTCATTTTTGACATTTTTCATGGTGACACTTTTCATTTTTGACATTTAGCATTGTGACATTTGTCATTTGACATCTTTGACATTTGCCATCTTGAAATTTGTCATTTTTGACATTTAGCATTGTGACATTTGTCATTTGACATCTTTGACATTTGCCATCTTGAAATTTGTTATTTTTGTCATTTTTCATGGTGACACTTTTTATTTTTGACATTTAGCATTGTGACATTTGTCATTTGACATCTTTGACATTTGCCATCTTGAAATTTGTCATCTTTGACATTTTTCATGGCGACACTTTTCATTTTTGACATTTAGCATTGTGACATTTGTCATTTGACATCTTAGACATTTGCCATCTTGAAATTTGTCATTTTTGACACTTTTCATTTGTGACATTTAGCATTGTGACATTTGTCATTTGACATCTTTGACATTTGCCATCTTGAAATTTGTCATTTTTGACATTTTTCATGGTGACACTTTTCATTTTTGACATTTAGCATTGTGACATTTGTCATTTGACATCTTTGACATTTGCCATCTTGAAATTTGTCATTTTTGACATTTAGCATTGTGACATTTGTCATTTGACATCTTTGATATTTGCCATCTTGAAATTTGTCATTTTTGACATTTTTCATGGTGACACTTTTCATTTTTGACATTTAGCATTGTGACATTTGTCATTTGACATCTTTGACATTTGCCATCTTGAAATTTGTCATTTTTGACATTTTTCATGGTGACACTTTTCATTTTTGACATTTAGTATTGTGACATTTGTCATTTGACATCTTTGACATTTGCCATCTTGAAATTTGTCATTTTTGACATTTTTCATGGTGACACTTTTCATTTTTGACATTTAGCATTGTGACATTTTTCATTTGACATCTTGGACATTTGCCATCTTGAAATTTGTCATTTTTGACATTTTTCATGGTGACACTTTTCATTTTTGACATTTAGCATTGTGACATTTGTCATTTGACATCTTTGACATTTGCCATCTTGAAATTTGTCATTATTGACATTTTTCATGGGGACACTTTTTATTTTTGACATTTAGCATTGTGACATTTGTCATTTGACATCTTTGACATTTGCCATCTTGAAATTTGTCATTTTTGACATTTTTCACGGTGACACTTTTCATTTTTGACATTTAGCATTGTGACATTTGTCATTTGACATCTTAGACATTTGCCATTTTTCATGGTGACACTTTTTATTTTTGACATTTAGCATTGTGACATTTGTCATTTGACATCTTTGATATTTGCCATCTTGAAATTTGTCATTTTTGACATTTTTCATGGTGACACTTTTTTTTTGACATTTAGCATTGTGACATTTGTCATTTGACATCTTTGACATTTGCCATCTTGAAATTTGTCATTTTTGACATTTAGCATTGTGACATTTGTCATTTGACATCTTTGACATTTGTCATCTTGAAATTTGTTATTTTTGACATTTTTCATGGTGACACTTTTCATTTTTGACATTTAGCGTTGTGACATTTGTTATTTGACATCTTTGACATTTGCCATCTTGAAATTTGTCATTTTTGACATTTAGCATTGTGACATTTATCATTTGACATCTTTGACATTTGCCATCTTAAAATTTGTCATTTTTGAAATTTTTCATGGTGACACTTTTCATTTTTGACTTTTAGCATTGTGACATTTGTCATTTGACATCTTGGACATTTGCAATCTTGAAATTTGTCATTTTTGACATTTTTCATGGTGACACTTATCATTTTTGACATTTAGCATTGTGACATTTGTCAGTTTTGACATTTGCCATCTTGAAATTTGTCATTTTTGACATTTTTCATGGTGACACTTTTTATTTTTGACATTTAGCATTGTGACATTTGTCATTTGACATCTTTGATATTTGCCATCTTGAAATTTGTCATTTTTGACATTTTTCATGGTGACACTTTTTATTTTTGACATTTAGCATTGTGACATTTGTCATTTGACATCTTTGACATTTGCCATCTTGAAATTTGTCATTTTTGACATTTAGCATTGTGACATTTGTCATTTGACATCTTTGACATTTGTCATCTTGAAATTTGTTATTTTTGACATTTTTCATGGCAACACTTTTCATTTTTGACATTTAGCATTGTGACATTTGTCAGTTTTGACATTTGCCATCTTGAAATTTGTCATTTTTGACATTTTTCATGGTGACACTTTTCATTTTTGACATTTAGCATTGTGACATTTGTCATTTGACTTCTTTGACATTTCCCATCTTGAAATTTGTCATTTTTCATGGTGACATTTTTTATTTTTGACATTTAGCATTGTGACATTTGTCATTTGACATCTTTGACATTTGCCATCTTGAAATTTGTCATTTTTGACATTTTTCATGGCGACACTTTTCATTTTTGACATTTAGCATTGTGACATTTGTCATTTGACATCTTTGACATTTGCCATCTTGAAATTTGTCATTTTTGACATTTGTCATAGTGACACTTTTCATTTTGGACATTTAGCATTGTGACATTTGTCATTTGACATCTTTGACATTTGCCATCTTGAAATTTGTCATTTTTGACATTTTTCATAGTGACACTTTTTATTTTTGACATTTAGCATTGTGACATTTGTCATTTGACATCTTTGACATTTGCCATCTTGAAATTTGTCATTTTTGACATTTAGCATTGTGACATTTGTCATTTGACATCTTTGACATTTGCCATCTTGAAATTTGTCATTTTTGACATTTTTCATGGTGACACTTTTCATTTTTGACATTTAGCATTGTGACATTTGTCATTTGACATCTTTGACATTTGCCATCTTGAAATTTGTCATTTTTGACATTTTTCATGGTGACACTTTTCATTTTTGACATTTAGCATTGTGACATTTGTCATTTGACATCTTGGACATTTGCCATCTTGAAATTTGTCATTTTTGACATTTTTCATGGTGACACTTTTCATTTTTGACATTTAGCATTGTGACATTTGTCATTTGACATCTTTGACATTTGCCATCTTGAAATTTGTCATTATTGACATTTTTCATGGGGACACTTTTTATTTTTGACATTTAGCATTGTGACATTTGTCATTTGACATCTTTGACATTTGCCATCTTTAATTTGTCATTTTTGACATTTTTCACGGTGACACTTTTCATTTTTGACATTTAGCATTGTGACATTTGTCATTTGACATCTTAGACATTTGCCATCTTGAAATTTGTCATTTTTGACACTTGTTATTTTGATATTTAGCATTGTGACATTTGTCATTTGACATCTTTGACATTTGCCATCTTGAAATTTGTCATTTTTGACATTTTTCATGGTGACACTTTTCATTTTTGACATTTAGCATTGTGACATTTGTCATTTGACATCTTAGACATTTGCCATCTTGAAATTTGTCATTTTTGACACTTTTCATTTTTGACATTTAGCATTGTGACATTTGTCGTTTGACATCTTTGACATTTGCCATCTTGAAATTTGTCATTTTTGACATTTTTCATAGTGACACTTTTCATTTTTGACATTTAGCATTGTGACATTTGTCATTTGACATCTTGGACATTTGCCATCTTGAAATTTGTCATTTTTGACATTTTTCATGGTGACACTTATCATTTTTGACATTTAGCATTGTGACATTTGTCAGTTTTGACATTTGCCATCTTGAAATTTGTCATTTTTGACATTTTTCATGGTGACACTTTTTATTTTTGACATTTAGCATTGTGACATTTGTCATTTGACATCTTTGATATTTGCCATCTTGAAATTTGTCATTTTTGACATTTTTCATGGTGACACTTTTTATTTTTGACATTTAGCATTGTGACATTTGTCATTTGACATCTTTGACATTTGCCATCTTGAAATTTGTCATTTTTGACATTTAGCATTGTGACATTTGTCATTTGACATCTTTGACATTTGTCATCTTGAAATTTGTTATTTTTGACATTTTTCATGGTGACACTTTTCATTTTTGACATTTAGCGTTGTGACATTTGTCATTTGACATCTTTGACATTTGCCATCTTGAAATTTGTCATTTTTGACACTTTTCATTTTTGACATTTAGCATTGTGACATTTGTCATTTGACATCTTTGACATTTGCCATCTTAAAATTTGTCATTTTTGACATTTTTCATGGTGACACTTTTCATTTTTGACTTTTAGCATTGTGACATTTGTCATTTGACATCTTGGACATTTGCAATCTTGAAATTTGTCATTTTTGACATTTTTCATGGTGACACTTATCATTTTTGACATTTAGCATTGTGACATTTGTCAGTTTTGATATTTGCCATCTTGAAATTTGTCATTTTTGACATTTTTCATGGTGACACTTTTTATTTTTGACATTTAGCATTGCGACATTTGTCATTTGACATCTTTGATATTTGCCATCTTGAAATTTGTCATTTTTGACATTTTTCATGGTGACACTTTTTATTTTTGACATTTAGCATTGTGACATTTGTCATTTGACATCTTTGACATTTGCCATCTTGAAATTTGTCATTTTTGACATTTAGCATTGTGACATTTGTCATTTGACATCTTTGACATTTGTCATCTTGAAATTTGTTATTTTTGACATTTTTCATGGTGACACTTTTCATTTTTGACATTTAGCATTGTGACATTTGTCAGTTTTGACATTTGCCATCTTGAAATTTGTCATTTTTGACATTTTTCATGGTGACACTTTTCATTTTTGACATTTAGCATTGTGACATTTGTCATTTGACTTCTTTGACATTTGCCATCTTGAAATTTGTCATTTTTCATGGTGACACTTTTTATTTTTGACATTTAGCATTGTGACATTTGTCATTTGACATCTTTGACATTTGCCATCTTGAAATTTGTCATCTTTGACATTTTTCATGGCGACACTTTTCATTTTTGACATTTAGCATTGTGACATTTGTCATTTGACATCTTAGACATTTGCCATCTTGAAATTTGTCATTTTTGACACTTTTCATTTGTGACATTTAGCATTGTGACATTTGTCATTTGACATCTTTGACATTTGCCATCTTGAAATTTGTCATTTTTGACATTTTTCATGGTGACACTTTTCATTTTTGACATTTAGCATTGTGACATTTGTCATTTGACATCTTTGACATTTGCCATCTTGAAATTTGTCATTTTTGACATTTAGCATTGTGACATTTGTCATTTGACATCTTTGATATTTGCCATCTTGAAATTTGTCATTTTTGACATTTTTCATGGTGACACTTTTCATTTTTGACATTTAGCATTGTGACATTTGTCATTTGACATCTTTGACATTTGCCATCTTGAAATTTGTCATTTTTGACATTTTTCATGGTGACACTTTTCATTTTTGACATTTAGCATTGTGACATTTGTCATTTGACATCTTTGACATTTGCCATCTTGAAATTTGTCATTTTTGACATTTTTCATGGTGACACTTTTCATTTTTGACATTTAGCATTGTGACATTTGTCATTTGACATCTTTGACATTTGCCATCTTGAAATTTGTCATTTTTGACATTTTTCAGGGTGACACTTTTCATTTTTGACATTTAGCATTGTGACATTTGTCATTTGACATCTTTGACATTTGCCATCTTGAAATTTGTCATTATTGACATTTTTCATGGGGACACTTTTTATTTTTGACATTTAGCATTGTGACATTTGTCATTTGACATCTTTGACATTTGCCATCTTGAAATTTGTCATTTTTGACATTTTTCACGGTGACACTTTTCATTTTTGACATTTAGCATTGTGACATTTGTCATTTGACATCTTAGACATTTGCTATCTTGAAATTTGTCATTTTTGACACTTTTAATTTTTGATATTTAGCATTGTGACATTTGTCATTTGACATCTTTGACATTTGCCATCTTGAAATTTGTCATTTTTGACATTTTTCATGGTGACACTTTTCATTTTTAACATTTAGCATTGTGACATTTGTCATTTGACATCTTAGACATTTGCCATCTTGAAATTTGTCATTTTTGACATTTAGCATTGTGACATTTGTCATTTGACATCTTTGACATTTGCCATCTTGAAATTTGTCATTTTTGACATTTTTTATGGTGACACTTTTCATTTTTGACATTTAGCATTGTGACATTTGTCATTTGACATCTTTGACATTTGCCATCTTGAAATTTGTCATTTTTGACATTTTTCATGGTGACACTTTTCATTTTTGATATTTAGCATTGTGACATTTGTCATTTGACATTTTTGACATTTGCCATCTTGAAATTTGTCATTTTTGACACTTTTCATTTTTGACATTTAGCATTGTGACATTTGTCATTTGACATCTTTGACATTTGCCTTCTTGAAATTTGTCATTTTTGACATTTTTCATGGTGACACTTTTCATTTGTGACATTTAGCATTGTGACATTTGTCATTTGACATCTTTGACATTTGCCATCTTGAAATTTGTCATTTTTGACAATTTTCATGGTGACACTTTTCATTTTTGACATTTATCATTGTGACATTTGTCATTTGACATCTTAGACATTTGCCATCTTGAAATTTGTCATTTTTGACACTTTTCATTTTTGACATTTAGCATTGTGACATTTGTCATTTGACATCTTTGACATTTGCCATCTTGAAATTTGTCATCTTTGACATTTTTCATGGTGACACTTTTCATATTTGACATTTAGCATTGTGACATTTGTCATTTGACATATTAGACATTTGCCATCTTGAAATTTGTCATTTTTGACACTTTTCATTTTTGACATTTAGCATTGTGACATTTGTCATTTGACATCTTTGACATTTGCCATCTTGAAATTTGTCATTTTTGACATTTTTCATGGTGACACTTTTCATTTTTGACATTTAGCATTGTGACATTTGTCATTTGACATCTTGGACATTTGCCATCTTGAAATTTGTCATTTTTGACATTTTTCATGGTGACACTTATCATTTTTGACATTTAGCATTGTGACATTTGTCAGTTTTGACATTTGCCATCTTGAAATTTGTCATTTTTGACATTTTTTATGGTGACACATTTTATTTTTGACATTTCGCATTGTGACATTTGTCATTTGACATCTTTGATATTTGCCATCTTGAAATTTGTCATTTTTGACATTTTTCATGGTGACACTTTTTATTTTTGACATTAAGCATTGTGACATTTGCCATGTGACATCTTTGACATTTGCCATCTTGAAATTTGTCATTTTTGACATTTAGCATTGTGACATTTGTCATTTGACATCTTTGACATTTGCCATCTTGAAATTTGTTATTTTTGACATTTTTCATGGTGACACTTTTCATTTTTGACATTTAGCATTGTGACATTTGTCAGTTTTGACATTTGCCATCTTGAAATTTGTCATTTTTGACATTTTTCATGGTGACACTTTTCATTTTTGACATTTAGCATTGTGACATTTGTCATTTGACATCTTTGACATTTGCCATCTTGAAATTTGTCATTTTTGACACTTTTCATTTTTGACATTTAGCATTGTGACATTTGTCATTTGACATCTTTGACATTTGCCATCTTGAAATTTGTCATTTTTGACATTTCTCATGGTGACACTTTTCATTTTTGACTTTTAGCATTGTGACATTTGTCATTTGAAATCTTGGACATTTGCAATCTTGAAATTTGTCATTTTTGACATTTTTCATGGTGACACTTATCATTTTTGACATTTAGTATTGTGACATTTGTCAGTTTTGACATTTGCCATCTTGAAATTTGTCATTTTGGACATTTTGCATGGTGACACTTTTCATTTTTGACATTTGTCATTTGACTTCTTTGACATTTGCCATCTTGAAATTTGTCATTTTTGACCTTTTTCATGGTGACACTTTTTATTTTTGACATTTAGCATTGTGACATTTGTCATTTGACATCTTTGACATTTGCCATTTTGAAATTTGTCATTTTTGACATTTTTCATGGTGACACTTTTCATTTTTGACATTTAGCATTGTGACATTTGTCATTTGACATCTTAGACATTTGCCATCTTGAAATTTGTCATTTTTGACACTTTTCATTTTTGACATTTAGCATTGTGACATTTGTCATTTGACATCTTTGACATTTGCCATCTTGAAATTTGTCATTTTTGACATTTTTCATGGTGACACTTTTCATTTTTGACATTTAGCATTGTGACATTTGTCATTTGACATCTTTGACATTTGCCATCTTGAAATTTGTCATTTTTGACATTTAGCATTGTGACATTGGTCAATTGACATCTTTGATATTTGCCATCTTGAAATTTGTCATTTTTGACATTTTTCATGGTGACACTTTTCATTTTTGACATTTAGCATTGTGACATTTGTCATTTCACATCTTTGACATTTGCCATCTTGAAATTTGTCATTTTTGACATTTTTCATGGTGACACTTTTCATTTTTGACATTTAGCATTGTGACATTTGTCATTTCACATCTTTGACATTTGCCATCTTGAAATTTGTCATTTTTGACACTTTTCATGGTGACACTTTTCATTTTTGACATTTAGCATTGTGACATTTGTTATTTGACCTCTTTGACATTTGCCATTTTGAAATTTGTCATTTTTGACATTTAGCATTGTGACATTTGTCATTTGACATCTTTGACATTTGCCATCTTGAAATTTGTTATTTTTGACATTTTTCATGGTGACACTTTTCATTTTTGACATTTAGCATTGTGACATTTGTCAGTTTTGACATTTGCCATCTTGAAATTTGTCATTTTTGACATTTTTCATGGTGACACTTTTCATTTTTGACATTTAGCATGGTGACATTTGTCATTTGACATCTTGGACATTTGCCATCTTGAAATTTGTCATTTTTGACATTTTTCATGGTAACACTTATCATTTTTGACATTTAGCATTGTGACATTTGTCAGTTTTGACATTTGCCATCTTGAAATTTGTCATTTTTGACATTTTTCATGGTGACACTTTTCATTTTTGACATTTAGCATTGTGACATTTGTCATTTGACATCTTTGACATTTGCCATCTTGAAATTTGTCATTTTTGACACTTTTCATTTTTGACATTTAGCATTGTGACATTTGTCATTTGACATCTTTGACATTTGCCATCTTGAAATTTGTCATTTTTGACATTTTTCATGGTGACACTTTTCATTTTTGACTTTTAGCATTGTGACATTTGTCATTTGAAATCTTGGACATTTGCAATCTTGAAATTTGTCATTTTTGACATTTTTCATGGTGACACTTATCATTTTTGACATTAAGTATTGTGACATTTGTCAGTTTTGACATTTGCCATCTTGAAATTTGTCATTTTTGACATTTTTCATGGTGACACTTTTCATTTTTGACATTTGTCATTTGACTTCTTTGACATTTGCCATCTTGAAATTTGTCATTTTTGACCTTTTTCATGGTGACACTTTTTATTTTTGACATTTAGCATTGTGACATTTGTCATTTGACATCTTTGACATTTGCCATTTTGAAATTTGTCATTTTTGACATTTTTCAAGGTGACACTTTTCATTTTTGACATTTAGCATTGTGACATTTGTCATTTGACATCTTAGACATTTGCCATCTTGAAATTTGTCATTTTTGACACTTTTCATTTTTGACATTTAGCATTGTGACATTTGTCATTTGACATCTTTGACATTTGCCATCTTGAAATTTGTCATTTTTGACATTTTTCATGGTGACACTTTTCATTTTTGACATTTAGCATTGTGACATTTGTCATTTGACATCTTTGACATTTGCCATCTTGAAATTTGTCATTTTTGACATTTAGCATTGTGACATTGGTCAATTGACATCTTTGATATTTGCCATCTTGAAATTTGTCATTTTTGACATTTTTCATGGTGACACTTTTCATTTTTGACATTTAGCATTGTGACATTTGTCATTTCACATCTTTGACATTTGCCATCTTTAAATTTGTCATTTTTGACATTTTTCATGGTGACACTTTTTATTTTTGACATTTAGCATTGTGACATTTGTCATTTCACATCTTTGACATTTGCCATCTTGAAATTTGTCATTTTTGACACTTTTCATGGTGACACTTTTCATTTTTGACATTTAGCATTGTGACATTTGTCATTTGACATCTTTGACATTTGCCATTTTGAAATTTGTCATTTTTGACATTTAGCATTGTGACATTTGTCATTTGACATCTTTGACATTTGCCATCTTGAAATTTGTCATTTTTGACATTTAGCATTGTGACATTGGTCAATTGACATCTTTGATATTTGCCATCTTGAAATTTTTTATTTTTGACATTTTTCATGGTGACACTTTTCATTTTTGACATTTAGCATTGTGACATTTGTCATTTCACATCTTTGACATTTGCCATCTTGAAATTTGTCATTTTTGACATTTTTCATGGTGACACTTTTCATTTTTGACATTTAGCATTGTGACATTTGTCATTTCACATCTTTGACATTTGCCATCTTGAAATTTGTCATTTTTGACATTTTTCATGGTGACACTTTTCATTTTTGACATTTAGCATTGTGACATTTGTCATTTGACATCTTTGACATTTGCCATCTTGAAATTTGTTATTTTTGACATTTTTCATGGTGACACTTTTCATTTTTGACATTTAGCATTGTGACATTTGTCATTTGACCTCTTTGACATTTGCCATTTTGAAATTTGTCATTTTTGACATTTAGCATTGTGACATTTGTCATTTGACATCTTTGACATTTGCCATCTTGAAATTTGTTATTTTTGACATTTTTCATGGTGACACTTTTCATTTTTGACATTTAGCATTGTGACATTTGTTATTTGACCTCTTTGACATTTGCCATTTTGAAATTTGTCATTTTTGACATTTAGCATTGTGACATTTGTCATTTGACATCTTTGACATTTGCCATCTTGAAATTTGTTATTTTTGACATTTTTCATGGTGACACTTTTCATTTTTGACATTAAGCATTGTGACATTTGTCAGTTTTGACATTTGCTATCTTGAAATTTGTCATTTTTGACATTTTTCATGGTGACACTTTTCATTTTTGACATTTAGCATGGTGACATTTGTCATTTGACATCTTGGACATTTGCCATCTTGAAATTTGTCATTTTTGACATTTTTCATGGTAACACTTATCATTTTTGACATTTAGCATTGTGACATTTGTCAGTTTTGACATTTGCCATCTTGAAATTTGTCATTTTTGACATTTTTCATGGTGACACTTTTCATTTTTGACATTTAGCATTGTGACATTTGTCATTTGACATCTTTGACATTTGCCATCTTGAAATTTGTCATTTTTGACACTTTTCATTTTTGACATTTAGCATTGTGACATTTGTCATTTGACATCTTTGACATTTGCCATCTTGAAATTTGTCATTTTTGACATTTTTCATGGTGACACTTTTCATTTTTGACTTTTAGCATTGTGACATTTGTCATTTGAAATCTTGGACATTTGCAATCTTGAAATTTGTCATTTTTGACATTTTTCATGGTGACACTTATCATTTTTGACATTAAGTATTGTGACATTTGTCAGTTTTGACATTTGCCATCTTGAAATTGGTCATTTTTGACATTTTTCATGGTGACACTTTTCATTTTTGACATTTGTCATTTGACTTCTTTGACATTTGCCATCTTGAAATTTGTCATTTTTGACCTTTTTCATGGTGACACTTTTTATTTTTGACATTTAGCATTGTGACATTTGTCATTTGACATCTTTGACATTTGCCATTTTGAAATTTGTCATTTTTGACATTTTTCAAGGTGACACTTTTCATTTTTGACATTTAGCATTGTGACATTTGTCATTTGACATCTTAGACATTTGCCATCTTGAAATTTGTCATTTTTGACACTTTTCATTTTTGACATTTAGCATTGTGACATTTGTCATTTGACATCTTTGACATTTGCCATCTTGAAATTTGTCATTTTTGACATTTTTCATGGTGACACTTTTCATTTTTGACATTTAGCATTGTGACATTTGTCATTTGACATCTTTGACATTTGCCATCTTGAAATTTGTCATTTTTGACATTTAGCATTGTGACATTGGTCAATTGACATCTTTGATATTTGCCATCTTGAAATTTGTCATTTTTGACATTTTTCATGGTGACACTTTTCATTTTTGACATTTAGCATTGTGACATTTGTCATTTCACATCTTTGACATTTGCCATCTTTAAATTTGTCATTTTTGACATTTTTCATGGTGACACTTTTTATTTTTGACATTTAGCATTGTGACATTTGTCATTTCACATCTTTGACATTTGCCATCTTGAAATTTGTCATTTTTGACACTTTTCATGGTGACACTTTTCATTTTTGACATTTAGCATTGTGACATTTGTCATTTGACATCTTTGACATTTGCCATCTTGAAATTTGTCATTTTTGACACTTTTCATTTTTGACATTTAGCATTGTGACATTTGTCATTTGACATCTTTGACATTTGCCATCTTGAAATTTGTCATTTTTGACATTTTTCATGGTGACACTTTTCATTTTTGACTTTTAGCATTGTGACATTTGTCATTTGAAATCTTGGACATTTGCAATCTTGAAATTTGTCATTTTTGACATTTTTCATGGTGACACTTATCATTTTTGACATTAAGTATTGTGACATTTGTCAGTTTTGACATTTGCCATCTTGAAATTTGTCATTTTTGACATTTTTCATGGTGACACTTTTCATTTTTGACATTTGTCATTTGACTTCTTTGACATTTGCCATCTTGAAATTTGTCATTTTTGACCTTTTTCATGGTGACACTTTTTATTTTTGACATTTAGCATTGTGACATTTGTCATTTGACATCTTTGACATTTGCCATTTTGAAATTTGTCATTTTTGACATTTTTCAAGGTGACACTTTTCATTTTTGACATTTAGCATTGTGACATTTGTCATTTGACATCTTAGACATTTGCCATCTTGAAATTTGTCATTTTTGACACTTTTCATTTTTGACATTTAGCATTGTGACATTTGTCATTTGACATCTTTGACATTTGCCATCTTGAAATTTGTCATTTTTGACATTTTTCATGGTGACACTTTTCATTTTTGACATTTAGCATTGTGACATTTGTCATTTGACATCTTTGACATTTGCCATCTTGAAATTTGTCATTTTTGACATTTAGCATTGTGACATTGGTCAATTGACATCTTTGATATTTGCCATCTTGAAATTTGTCATTTTTGACATTTTTCATGGTGACACTTTTCATTTTTGACATTTAGCATTGTGACATTTGTCATTTCACATCTTTGACATTTGCCATCTTTAAATTTGTCATTTTTGACATTTTTCATGGTGACACTTTTTATTTTTGACATTTAGCATTGTGACATTTGTCATTTCACATCTTTGACATTTGCCATCTTGAAATTTGTCATTTTTGACACTTTTCATGGTGACACTTTTCATTTTTGACATTTAGCATTGTGACATTTGTCATTTGACATCTTTGACATTTGCCATTTTGAAATTTGTCATTTTTGACATTTAGCATTGTGACATTTGTCATTTGACATCTTTGACATTTGCCATCTTGAAATTTGTCATTTTTGACATTTAGCATTGTGACATTGGTCAATTGACATCTTTGATATTTGCCATCTTGAAATTTTTTATTTTTGACATTTTTCATGGTGACACTTTTCATTTTTGACATTTAGCATTGTCACATTTGTCATTTCACATCTTTGACATTTGCCATCTTGAAATTTGTCATTTTTGACATTTTTCATGGTGACACTTTTCATTTTTGACATTTAGCATTGTGACATTTGTCATTTCACATCTTTGACATTTGCCATCTTGAAATTTGTCATTTTTGACATTTTTCATGGTGACACTTTTCATTTTTGACATTTAGCATTGTGACATTTGTCATTTGACATCTTTGACATTTGCCATCTTGAAATTTGTTATTTTTGACATTTTTCATGGTGACACTTTTCATTTTTGACATTTAGCATTGTGACATTTGTCATTTGACCTCTTTGACATTTGCCATTTTGAAATTTGTCATTTTTGACATTTAGCATTGTGACATTTGTCATTTGACATCTTTGACATTTGCCATCTTGAAATTTGTTATTTTTGACATTTTTCATGGTGACACTTTTCATTTTTGACATTTAGCATTGTGACATTTGTTATTTGACCTCTTTGACATTTGCCATTTTGAAATTTGTCATTTTTGACATTTAGCATTGTGACATTTGTCATTTGACATCTTTGACATTTGCCATCTTGAAATTTGTTATTTTTGACATTTTTCATGGTGACACTTTTCATTTTTGACATTTAGCATTGTGACATTTGTCAGTTTTGACATTTGCTATCTTGAAATTTGTCATTTTTGACATTTTTCATGGTGACACTTTTCATTTTTGACATTTAGCATGGTGACATTTGTCATTTGACATCTTGGACATTTGCCATCTTGAAATTTGTCATTTTTGACATTTTTCATGGTAACACTTATCATTTTTGACATTTAGCATTGTGACATTTGTCAGTTTTGACATTTGCCATCTTGAAATTTGTCATTTTTGACATTTTTCATGGTGACACTTTTCATTTTTGACATTTAGCATTGTGACATTTGTCATTTGACATCTTTGACATTTGCCATCTTGAAATTTGTCATTTTTGACACTTTTCATTTTTGACATTTAGCATTGTGACATTTGTCATTTGACATCTTTGACATTTGCCATCTTGAAATTTGTCATTTTTGACATTTTTCATGGTGACACTTTTCATTTTTGACTTTTAGCATTGTGACATTTGTCATTTGAAATCTTGCACATTTGCAATCTTGAAATTTGTCATTTTTGACATTTTTCATGGTGACACTTATCATTTTTGACATTAAGTATTGTGACATTTGTCAGTTTTGACATTTGCCATCTTGAAATTGGTCATTTTTGACATTTTTCATGGTGACACTTTTCATTTTTGACATTTGTCATTTGACTTCTTTGACATTTGCCATCTTGAAATTTGTCATTTTTGACCTTTTTCATGGTGACACTTTTTATTTTTGACATTTAGCATTGTGACATTTGTCATTTGACATCTTTGACATTTGCCATTTTGAAATTTGTCATTTTTGACATTTTTCAAGGTGACACTTTTCATTTTTGACATTTAGCATTGTGACATTTGTCATTTGACATCTTAGACATTTGCCATCTTGAAATTTGTCATTTTTGACACTTTTCATTTTTGACATTTAGCATTGTGACATTTGTCATTTGACATCTTTGACATTTGCCATCTTGAAATTTGTCATTTTTGACATTTTTCATGGTGACACTTTTCATTTTTGACATTTAGCATTGTGACATTTGTCATTTGACATCTTTGACATTTGCCATCTTGAAATTTGTCATTTTTGACATTTAGCATTGTGACATTGGTCAATTGACATCTTTGATATTTGCCATCTTGAAATTTGTCATTTTTGACATTTTTCATGGTGACACTTTTCATTTTTGACATTTAGCATTGTGACATTTGTCATTTCACATCTTTGACATTTGCCATCTTTAAATTTGTCATTTTTGACATTTTTCATGGTGACACTTTTTATTTTTGACATTTAGCATTGTGACATTTGTCATTTCACATCTTTGACATTTGCCATCTTGAAATTTGTCATTTTTGACACTTTTCATGGTGACACTTTTCATTTTTGACATTTAGCATTGTGACATTTGTCATTTGACATCTTTGACATTTGCCATCTTGAAATTTGTCATTTTTGACATTTAGCATTGTGACATTTGTCATTTGACATCTTTGACATTTGCCATCTTGAAATTTGTCATTTTTGACATTTAGCATTGTGACATTGGTCAATTGACATCTTTGATATTTGCCATCTTGAAATTTTTTATTTTTGACATTTTTCATGGTGACACTTTTCATTTTTGACATTTAGCATTGTGACATTTGTCATTTCACATCTTTGACATTTGCCATCTTGAAATTTGTCATTTTTGACATTTTTCATGGTGACACTTTTCATTTTTGACATTTAGCATTGTGACATTTGTCATTTCACATCTTTGACATTTGCCATCTTGAAATTTGTCATTTTTGACATTTTTCATGGTGACACTTTTCATTTTTGACATTTAGCATTGTGACATTTGTCATTTGACATCTTTGACATTTGCCATCTTGAAATTTGTTATTTTTGACATTTTTCATGGTGACACTTTTCATTTTTGACATTTAGCATTGTGACATTTGTCATTTGACCTCTTTGACATTTGCCATTTTGAAATTTGTCATTTTTGACATTTAGCATTGTGACATTTGTCATTTGACATCTTTGACATTTGCCATCTTGAAATTTGTTATTTTTGACATTTTTCATGGTGACACTTTTCATTTTTGACATTTAGCATTGTGACATTTGTCAGTTTTGACATTTGCCATCTTGAAATTTGTTATTTTTGACATTTTTCATGGTGACACTTTTCATTTTTGACATTTAGCATGGTGACATTTGTCATTTGACATCTTGGACATTTGCCATCTTGAAATTTGTCATTTTTGACATTTTTCATGGTAACACTTATTATTTTTGACATTTAGCATTGTGACATTTGTCAGTTTTGACATTTGCCATCTTGAAATTTGTCATTTTTGACATTTTTCATGGTGACACTTTTCATTTTTGACATTTAGCATTGTGACATTTGTCATTTGACATCTTTGACATTTGCCATCTTGAAATTTGTCATTTTTGACATTTTTCATTGTGACACTTTTCATTTTTGACATTTAGCATTGTGACATTTGTCATTTGACATCTTTGACATTTGCCATCTTGAAATTTGTCATTTTTGACATTTTTCATGGTGACACTTTTCATTTTTGACATTTAGCATTGTGACATTTGTCATTTGACATCTTTGACATTTGCCATCTTGAAATTTGTCATTTTTGACATTTTTCATGGTGACACTTTTCATTTTTGACATTTAGCATTGTGACATTTGTCATTTGACATCTTAGACATTTGCCATCTTGAAATTTGTCATTTTTGACACTTTTTCTTTTTGACATTTAGCATTGTGACATTTGTCATTTGACATCTTTGACATTTGCCATCTTGAAATTTGTCATTTTTGACATTTTTCATGGTGACACTTTTCATTTTTGACATTTAGCATTGTGACATTTGTCATTTGACATCTTTGACATTTGCCATCTTGAAATTTGTCATTTTCGACATTTAGCATTGTGACATTTGTCATTTGACATCTTTGATATTTGCCATCTTGAAATTTGTCATTTTTGACATTTTTCATGGTGACACTTTTCATTTTTGACATTTAGCATTGTGACATTTTTCATTTGACATCTTTGACATTTGCCATCTTGAAATTTGTCATTTTTGACATTTTTCATGGTGACACTTTTCATTTTTGACATTTAGCATTGTGACATTTGTCATTTGACATCTTTGACGTTTGCCATCTTGAAATTTGTCATTTTTGACATTTTTCATGGTGACACTTTTCATTTTTGACATTTAGCATTGTGACATTTGTCATTTGACATCTTTGACATTTGCCATCTTGAAATTTGTCATTTTTGACATTTTTCATGGTGACGATTTTCATTTTTGACATTTAGCATTGTGACATTTGTTATTTGACATCTTGGACATTTGCCATTTTGAAATTTGTCATTTTTGACATTTTTCATGGTGACACTTATCATTATTGACATGTAGCATTGTGACATTTGTCAGTTTTGACATTTGCCATCTTGAAATTTGTCATTTCTGACATTTTTCATGGTGACACTTTTTATTTTTGACATTAAGCATTGTGACATTTGTCATTTGACATCTTTGACATTTGCCATCTTGAAATTTGTCATTTTTGACATTTAGCATTGTGACATTTGTCATTTGACATCTTTGACATTTGCCATCTTGAAATTTGTTATTTTTGACATTTTTCATGGTGACACTTTTCATTTTTGACATTTAGCATTGTGACATTTGTCAGTTTTGACATTTGCCATCTTGAAATTTGTCATTTTTGACATTTTTCATGGTGACACTTTTCATTTTTGACATTTAGCATTGTGACATTTGTCATTTGACATCTTTGACATTTGCCATCTTGAAATTTGTCATTTTTGACACTTTTCATTTTTGACATTTAGCATTGTGACATTTGTCATTTGACATCTTTGACATTTGCCATCTTGAAATTTGTCATTTTTGACATTTTTCATGGTGACACTTTTCATTTTTGACTTTTAGCATTGTGACATTTGTCATTTGACATCTTGGACATTTGCAATCTTGAAATTTGTCATTTTTGACATTTTTCATGGTGACACTTATCATTTTTGACATTTAGCATTGTGACATTTGTCAGTTTTGACATTTGTCATCTTGAAATTTGTCATTTTTGACATTTTTCATGGTGACACTTTTCATTTTTGACATTTAGCATTGTGACATTTGTCATTTGACTTCTTTGACATTTGCCATCTTGAAATTTGTCATTTTTGACATTTTTCATGGTGACACTTTTTATTTTTGACATTTAGCATTGTGACATTTGTCATTTGACATCTTTGACATTTGCCATCTTGAAATTTGTCATTTTTGACATTTTTCATGGTGACACTTTTCATTTTTGACATTTAGCATTGTGACATTTGTCATTTGACATCTTAGACATTTGCCATCTTGAAATTTGTCATTTTTGACACTTTTCATTTTTGACATTTAGCATTGTGACATTTGTCATTTGACATCTTTGACATTTGCCATCTTGAAATTTGTCATTTTTGACATTTTTCATGGTGACACTTTTTATTTTTGACATTTAGCATTGTGACATTTGTCATTTGACATCTTTGATATTTGCCATCTTGAAATTTGTCATTTTTGACATTTAGCATTGTGACATTTGTCATTTGACATCTTTGATATTTGCCATCTTGAAATTTGTCATTTTTGACATTTTTTATGGTGACACTTTTCATTTTTGACATTTAGCATTGTGACATTTGTCATTTGACATCTTTGACATTTGCCATCTTGAAATTTGTCATTTTTGACATTTTTCATGGTGACACTTTTCATTTTTGACATTTAGCATTGTGACATTTGTCATTTGACATCTTTGACATTTGCCATCTTGAAATTTGTCATTTTTGACATTTTTCATGGTGACACTTTTCATTTTTGACATTTAGCATTGTGACATTTGTCATTTGACATCTTTGACATTTGCCATTTTGAAATTTGTCATTTTTGACATTTAGCATTGTGACATTTGTCATTTGACATCTTTGACATTTGCCATCTTGAAATTTGTTATTTTTGACATTTTTCATGGTGACACTTTTCATTTTTGACATTTAGCATTGTGACATTTGTCAGTTTTTACATTTGCCATCTTCAAATTTGTCATTTTTGACATTTTTCATGGTGACACTTTTCATTTTTGACATTTAGCATTGTGACATTTGTCATTTGACATCTTAGACATTTGCCATCTTGAAATTTGTCATTTTTGACACTTTTCATTTTTGACATTTAGCATTGTGACATTTGTCATTTGACATCTTTGACATTTGCTATCTTGAAATTTGTCATTTTTGACATTTTTCATGGTGACACTTTTCATTTTTGACATTTAGCATTGTGACATTTGTCATTTGACATCTTGGACATTTGCCATCTTGAAATTTGTCATTTTTGACATTTTTCATGGTAACACTTATCATTTTTGACATTTAGCATTGTGACATTTGTCAGTTTTGACATTTGCCATCTTGAAATTTGTCATTTTTGACATTTTTCATAGTGACACTTTTCATTTTTGACATTTAGCATTGTGACATTTGTCATTTGACATCTTTGACATTTGCCATCTTGAAATTTGTCATTTTTGACATTTTTCATGGTGACACATTTCATTTTTGACATTTAGCATTGTGACATTTGTCATTTGACATCTTTGACATTTGCTATCTTGAAATTTGTCATTTTTGACATTTAGCATTGTGACATTTGTCATTTGACATCTTTGACATTTGCCATCTTGAAATTTGTTATTTTTGACATTTTTCATGGTGACACTTTTCATTTTTGACATTTAGCATTGTGACATTTGTCATTTGACATCTTTGACGTTTGCCATCTTGAAATTTGTCATTTTTGACATTTTTCATGGTAACACTTTTCATTTTTGACATTTAGCATTGTGACATTTGTCATTTGACATCTTTGACATTTGACATCTTGAAATTTGTCATTTTTGACATTTAGCACTGTGACATTTGTCATTTGACATCTTTGACATTTGCCATCTTGAAATTTGTTATTTTTGACATTTTTCATGGTGACACTTTTCATTTTTGACATTTAGCATTGTGACATTTGTCAGTTTTGTCATTTGCCATCTTGAAGTTTGCCATTTTTGACATTTTTTATGGTGACACTTTTCTTTTTTGACATTTAGCATTGTGACATTTGTCATTTGACATCTTTGACATTTGCCATCTTGAAATTTGTTATTTTTGACATTTTTCATGGTGACACTTTTCATTTTTGACATTTAGCATTGTGACATTTGTCATTTGATATCTTTGACATTTGCCATCTTGAAATTTGTTATTTTTGACATTTTTCATGGTGACACTTTTCATTTTTGACATTTAGCATTGTGACATTTGTCATTTGACATCTTTGACATTTGCCATCTTGAAATTTGTCACTATTGACATTTTTCATGGGGACACTTTTTATTTTTGACATTTAGCATTGTGACATTTGTCATTTGACATCTTTGACATTTGCCATCTTGAAATTTGTCATTTTTGACATTTTTTATGGTGACACTTTTCATTTTTGACATTTAGCATTGTGACATTTGTCATTTGACATCTTTGACATTTGCCATCTTGAAATTTGTCATTTTTGACATTTTTCACGGTGACACTTTTCATTTTTGACATTTAGCATTGTGACATTTGTCATTTGACATCTTAGACATTTGCCATCTTGAAATTTGTCATTTTTGACACTTTTCGTTTTTGACATTTAGCATTGTGACATTTGTTATTTGACATCTTTGTTATTTGCCATCTTGAAATTTGTCATTTTTGACATTTTTCATGGTGACACTTTTCATTTTTGACATTTAGCATTGTGACATTTGTCATTTGACATCTTGGACATTTGCCATCTTGAAATTTGTCATTTTTGACATTTTTCATGGTGACACTTATCATTTTTGACATTTAGCATTGTGACATTTGTCAGTTTTGACATTTGCCATCTTGAAATTTGTCATTTTTGACATTTTTCATGGTGACACTTTTCATTTTTGACATTTAGCATTGTGACATTTGTCATTTGACATCTTTGACATTTGCCATCTTGAAATTTGCCATTTTTGACATTTTTCATGGTGACACTTTTCATTTTTGACATTTAGCATTGTGACATTTGTCATTTGACATCTTTGACATTTGCCATCTTGAAATTTGTCATTTTTGACATTTTTCATGGTGACACTTTTCATTTATGACATTTAGCATTGTGACATTTGTCATTTGACATCTTTGACATTTGCCATCTTGAAATTTGTCATTTTTGACATTTTTCATGGTGACACTTTTCATTTTTGACATTTAGCATTGTGACATTTGTCATTTGACATCTTAGACATTTGCCATCTTGAAATTTGTCATT
This sequence comes from Altica lythri, assembly GCA_964028335.1. Classification (NCBI taxonomy): domain Eukaryota; kingdom Metazoa; phylum Arthropoda; class Insecta; order Coleoptera; family Chrysomelidae; genus Altica; species Altica lythri. The sequence goes on along the minus strand of OZ034800.1, from coordinate 4,958,978 downwards.
TTTGACACTTTTCATTTTTGACATTTAGCATTGTGGCATTTGTCATTTGACATCTTTGACATTTGCCATCTTAAAATTTGTCATTTTTGACATTTTTCATGGTGACACTTTTCATTTTTGACATTTAGCATTGTGACATTTGTCATTTGACATCTTTGACATTTGCCATCTTGAAATTTGTCATTTTTGACATTTTTCATGGTGACACTTTTCATTTTTGACATTTAGCATTGTGACATTTGTCATTTGACATCTTTGACATTTGCCATCTTAAAATTTGTCATTTTTGACATTTAGCATTGTGACATTTGTCATTTGACATCTTTGACATTTGCCATCTTGAAATTTGTTATTTTTGACATTTTTCATGGTGACACTTTTCATTTTTGACATTTAGCATTGTGACATTTGTCAGTTTTGACATTTGCCATCTTGAAATTTGTCGTTTTTGACATTTTTCATGGTGACACTTTTCATTTTTGACATTTAGCATTGTGACATTTGTCATTTGACATCTTTGACATTTGCCATCTTGAAATTTGTCATTTTTGACATTTTTCATGGTGACACTTTTCATTTTTGACATTCAGCATTGTGACATTTGTCATTTGACATCTTTGACATTTGCCATCTTGAAATTTGTCATTATTGACATTTTCCATGGGGACACTTTTCATTTTTGACATTTAGCATTGTGACATTTGTCATTTGACATCTTTGACATTTGCCATCTTGAAATTTGTCATTTTTGACATTTTTCATGGTGACACTTTTCATTTTTGACATTTAGCATTGTGACATTTGTCATTTGACATCTTTGACATTTGCCATCTTGAAATTTGTCATTTTTGACATTTTTCACGGTAACACTTTTCATTTTTGACATTTAGCATTGTGACATTTGTCATTTGACATCTTAGACATTTGCCATCTTGAAATTTGTCATTTTTGACACTTTTCATTTTTGACATTTAGCATTGTGACATTTGTCATTTGACATCTTTGATATTTGCCATCTTTAAATTTGTCAATATTGACATTTGTCATGGTGACACTTTTCATTTTTGACATTTAGCATTGTGACATTTGTCATTTGACATCTTGGACATTTGCCATCTTGAAATTTGTCATTTTTGACATTTTTCATGGTGACACTTTTCATTTTTGACATTTAGCATTGTGACATTTGTCATTTGACATCTTAGACATTTGCCATCTTGAAATTTGTCATTTTTGACATTTAGCATTGTGACATTTGTCATTTGACATCTTTGACATTTGCCATCTTGAAATTTGTTATTTTTGACATTTTTCATGGTGACACTTATCATTTTTGACATTTAGCATTGTGACATTTGTCAGTTTTGACATTTGCCATCTTGAAATTTGTCATTTTTGACATTGTTCATGGTGACACTTTTCATTTTTGACATTTAGCATTGTGACATTTGTCATTTGACATCTTTGACATTTGCCATCTTGAAATTTGTCATTTTTGACATTTTTCATGGTGACACTTTTCATTTTTGACATTTAGCATTGTGACATTTGTCATTTGACATCTTTGACATTTGCCATCTTGAAATTTGTCATTTTTGACATTTAGCATTGTGACATTTGTCATTTGACATCTTTGACATTTGCCATCTTGAAATTTGTTATTTTTGAAATTTTTCATGGTCACACTTTTCATTTTTGACATTTGTCAGTTTTGACATTTGCCATCTTGAAATTTGTCATTTTTGACATTTTTCATGGTGACACTTTTCATTTTTGACATTTAGCATTGTGACATTTGTCATTTGACATCTTAGACATTTGCCATCTTGAAATTTGTCATTTTTGACACTTTTCATATTTGACATTTAGCATTGTGACATTTGTCATTTGACATCTTGGACATTTGCCATCTTGAAATTTGTCATTTTTGACATTTTTCATGGTGACACTTATCATTTTTGACATTTAGCATTGTGACATTTGTCAGTTTTGACATTTGCCATCTTGAAATTTGTCATTTTTGACATTTTTCATGGTGACACTTTTCATTTTTGACATTTAGCATTGTGACATTTGTCATTTGACATCTTTGACATTTGCCATCTTGAAATTTGTCATTTTTGACATTGTTCATGGTGACACTTTTTATTTTTGACATTTAGCATTGTGACATTTGTCATTTGACATCTTTGACATTTGCCATCTTGAAATTTGTCATTTTTGACATTAAGCATTGTGACATTTGTCATTTGACATCTTTGACATTTGCCATCTTGAAATTTGTTATTTTTGACATTTTTCATGGTGAAACTTTTCATTTTTGACATTTAGCATTGTGACATTTGTCAGTTTTGACATTTGCCATCTTGAAATTTGTCATTTTTGACATTTTTCATGGTGACACTTTTCATTTTTGACATTTAGCGTTGTGACATTTGTCATTTGACATCTTTGACATTTTCCATCTTGAAATTTGTCATTTTTGACACTTTTCATTTTTGACATTTAGCATTGTGACATTTGTCATTTGACATCTTTGACATTTGCCATCTTGAAATTTGTCATTTTTGACATTTTTCATGGTGACACTTATCATTTTTGACATTTAGCATTGTGACATTTGTCAGTTTTGACATTTGCCATCTTGAAATTTGTCATTTTTGACATTTTTCATGGTGACACTTTTCATTTTTGACATTTAGCATTGTGACATTTGTCATTTGACATCTTTGACATTTGCCATCTTGAAATTTGTCATTTTTGACATTTTTCAAGGTGACACTTTTCATTTTTGACATTTTTCAAGGTGACACTTTTCATTTTTGACATTTAGCATTGTGACATTTGTCATTTGACATCTTTGACATTTGCCATTTTGAAATTTGTCATTTTTGACACTTTTCATTTTTGACATTTAGCATTGTGACATTTGTCATTTGACATCTTTGACATTTGCCATCTTGAAATTTGTCATTTTTGACATTTTTCATGGTGACACTTTTCATTTTTGACATTTAGCATTGTGACATTTGTCATTTGACATCTTTGACATTTGCCATCTTGAAATTTGTCATTTTTGACATTTAGCATTGTGACATTTGTCATTTGACATCTTTGATATTTGCCATCTTGAAATTTGTCATTTTTGACATTTTTCATGGTGACACTTTTCATTTTTGACATTTAGCATTGTGACATTTGTCATTTGACATCTTTGACATTTGCCATCTTGAAATTTGTCATTTTTGACATTTTTCAAGGTGACACTTTTCATTTTTGACATTTTTCAAGGTGACACTTTTCATTTTTGACATTTAGCATTGTGACATTTGTCATTTGACATCTTAGACATTTGCCATCTTGAAATTTGTCATTTTTGACACTTTTCATTTTTGACATTTAGCATTGTGACATTTGTCATATTCGACATCTTTGATATTTGCCATCTTGAAATTTGTCATTTTTGACATTTTTCATGGTGACACTTTTCATTTTTGACATTTAGCATTGTGACATTTGTCATATTCGACATCTTTGATATTTGCCATCTTGAAATTTGTCATTTTTGACATTTTTTATGGTGACACTTTTCATTTTTGACATTTAGCATTGTGACATTTGTCATTTGACATCTTTGACATTTGCCATCTTGAAATTTGTCATTATTGACATTTTTCATGGGGACACTTTTCATTTTTGACATTTAGCATTGTGACATTTGTCATTTGACATCTTTGACATTTGCCATCTTGAAATTTGTCATTTTTGACATTTTTCATGGTGACACTTTTCATTTTTGACATTTAGCATTGTGACATTTGTCATTTGACATCTTTGACATTTGCCATCTTGAAATTTGTCATTTTTGACATTTTTCACGGTGACACTTTTTATTTTTGACATTTAGCATTGTGACATTTGTTATTTGACATCTTAGACATTTGCCATCTTAAAATTTGTCATTTTTGACACTTTTCATTTTTGACATTTAGCATTGTGACATTTGTCATTTGACATCTTTGACATTTGCCATCTTAAAATTTGTCATTTTTGACATTTTATGGTGACACTTTTCATTTTTGACATTTAGCATTGTGACATTTGTCATTTGACATCTTGGACATTTGAAATCTTGAAATTTGTCATTTTTGACATTTTTCATGGTGACACTTTTCATTTTTGACATTTAGCATTGTGACATTTGTCATTTGACATCTGAGACATTTGCCATCTTGAAATTTGTCATTTTTGACATTTAGCATTGTGACATTTGTCATTTGACATCTTTGACATTTGCCATCTTGAAACTTGTTATTTTTGACATTTTTCATGGTGACACTTTTCATTTCTGACATTTAGCATTGTGACATTTGTCAGGTTTGACATTTGCCATCTTGAAATTTGTCATTTTTGACATTTTTCATGGTGACACTTTTCATTTTTGACATTTAGCATTGTGACATTTGTCATTTGACATCTTTGACATTTGCCATCTTGAAATTTGTTATTTTTGACATTTTTCATGGTGACACTTTTCATTTTTGACATTTAGCATTGTGACATTTGTCATTTGACATCTTTGACATTTGCCATCTTGAAATTTGTTATTTTTGACATTTTTCACGGTGACACTTTTCATTTTTGACATTTAGCATTGTGACATTTGTCATTTGACATCTTAGACATTTGCCATCTTGAAATTTGTCATTTTTGACACTTTTCATTTTTGACATTTAGCATTGTGACATTTGTCATTTGACATCTTTGACATTTGTCATCTTGAAATTTGTCATTTTTGACATTTTTCATGGTGACACTTTTTATTTTTGACATTTAGCATTGTGACATTTGTCATTTGACATCTTTGACATTTGCCATCTTGAAATTTGTCATTTTTGACATTTTTTATGGTGACACTTTTCATTTTTGACATTTAGCATTGTGACATTTGTCATTTGACATCTTTGACATTTGCCATCTTGAAATTTGTCATTTTTGACATTTTTCATGGTGACACTTTTCAATTTTGACATTTAGCATTGTGACATTTGTCATTTGACATCTTAGACATTTGCCATCTTGAAATTTGTCATTTTTGACACTTTTCATTTTTGACATTTAGCATTGTGACATTTGTCATTTGACATCTTTGACATTTGTCATCTTGAAATTTGTCATTTTTGACATTTTTCATGGTGACACTTTTTATTTTTGACATTTAGCATTGTGACATTTGTCATTTGACATCTTTGACATTTGCCATCTTGAAATTTGTCATTTTTGACATTTTTTATGGTGACACTTTTCATTTTTGACATTTAGCATTGTGACATTTGTCATTTGACATCTTTGACATTTGCCATCTTGAAATTTGTTATTTTTGACATTTAGCATTGTGACATTTGTCATTTGACATCTTTGACATTTGCCATCTTGAAATTTGTCATTTTTGACATTTTTCACGGTGACACTTTTCATTTTTGACATTTAGCATTGTGACATTTGTCATTTGACATCTTAGACATTTGCCATCTTGAAATTTGTCATTTTTGACATTTTTCACGGTGACACTTTTCATTTTTGACATTTAGCATTGTGACATTTGTCATTTGACATCTTAGACATTTGCCATCTTGAAATTTGTCATTTTTGACACTTTTCATTTTTGACATTTAGCATTGTGACATTTGTCATTTGACATCTTGGACATTTGCCATCTTGAAATTTGTCATTTTTGACATTTTTCATGGTGACACTTATCATTTTTGACATTTAGCATTGTGACATTTGTCAGTTTTGACATTTGCCATCTTGAAATTTGTCATTTTTGACATTTTTCATGGTGACACTTTTCATTTTTGACATTTAGCATTGTGACATTTGTCATTTGACATCTTTGACATTTGCCATCTTGAAATTTGCCATTTTTGACATTTTTCATGGTGACACTTTTCATTTTTGACATTTAGCATTGTGACATTTGTCATTTGACATCTTTGACATTTGCCATCTTGAAATTTGTCATTTTTGACATTTTTCATGGTGACACTTTTCATTTATGACATTTAGCATTGTGACATTTGTCATTTGACATCTTTGACATTTGCCATCTTGAAATTTGTCATTTTTGACATTTTTCATGGTGACACTTTTCATTTTTGACATTTAGCATTGTGACATTTGTCATTTGACATCTTAGACATTTGCCATCTTGAAATTTGTCATTTTTGACACTTTTCATTTTTGACATTTAGCATTGTGGCATTTGTCATTTAACATCTTTGACATTTGCCATCTTAAAATTTGTCATTTTTGACATTTTTCATGGTGACACTTTTCATTTTTGACATTTAGCATTGTGACATTTGTCATTTGACATCTTTGATTTTTGCCATCTTGAAATTTGTCATTTTTGACACTTTTCATGGTGACACTTTTCATTTTTGACATTTAGCATTGTGACATTTGTCATTTGACATCTTTGACATTTGCCATCTTGAAATTTGTCATTTTTGACATTTAGCATTGTGACATTTGTCATTTGACATCTTTGACATTTGCCATCTTGAAATTTGTTATTTTTGACATTTTTCATGGTGACACTTTTCATTTTTGACATTTAGCATTGTGACATTTGTCAGTTTTGACATTTGCCATCTTGAAATTTGTCATTTTTGACATTTTTCATGGTGACACTTTTCATTTTTGACATTTAGCATTGTGACATTTGTCATTTGACATCTTTGACATTTGCCATCTTGAAATTTGTCATTTTTGACATTTTTCATGGTGACACTTTTCATTTTTGACATTCAGCATTGTGACATTTGTCATTTGACATCTTTGACATTTGCCATCTTGAAATTTGTCATTATTGACATTTTTCATGGGGACACTTTTCATTTTTGACATTTAGCATTGTGAAATTTGTCATTTGACATCTTTGACATTTGCCATCTTGAAATTTGTCATTTTTGACATTTAGCATTGTGACATTTGTCATTTGACATCTTTGACATTTGCCATCTTGAAATTTGTTATTTTTGACATTTTTCATGGTGACACTTATCATTTTTGACATTTAGCATTGTGACATTTGTCAGTTTTGACATTTGCCATCTTGAAATTTGTCATTTTTGACATTGTTCAGGGTGACACTTTTCATTTTTGACATTTAGCATTGTGACATTTGTCATTTGACATCTTTGACATTTGCCATCTTGAAATTTGTCATTTTTGACATTTTTCATGGTGACACTTTTCATTTTTGACATTTAGCATTGTGACATTTGTCATTTGACATCTTTGACATTTGCCATCTTGAAATTTGTCATTTTTGACATTTAGCATTGTGACATTTGTCATTTGACATCTTTGACATTTGCCATCTTGAAATTTGTTATTTTTGACATTTTTCATGGTCACACTTTTCATTTTTGACATTTGTCAGTTTTGACATTTGCCATCTTGAAATTTGTCATTTTTGACATTTTTCATGGTGACACTTTTCATTTTTGACATTTAGCATTGTGACATTTGTCATTTGACATCTTAGACATTTGCCATCTTAAAATTTGTCATTTTTGACACTTTTCATATTTGACATTTAGCATTGTGACATTTGTCATTTGACATCTTGGACATTTGCCATCTTGAAATTTGTCATTTTTGACATTTTTCATGGTGACACTTATCATTTTTGACATTTAGCATTGTGACATTTGTCAGTTTTAACATTTGCCATCTTGAAATTTGTCATTTTTGACATTTTTCATGGTGACACTTTTCATTTTTGACATTTAGCATTGTGACATTTGTCATTTGACATCTTTGACATTTGCCATCTTGAAATTTGTCATTTTTGACATTGTTCATGGTGACACTTTTTATTTTTGACATTTAGCATTGTGACATTTGTCATTTGACATCTTTGACATTTGCCATCTTGAAATTTGTCATTTTTGACATTAAGCATTGTGACATTTGTCATTTGACATCTTTGACATTTGCCATCTTGAAATTTGTTATTTTTGTCATTTTTCATGGTGAAACTTTTCATTTTTGACATTTAGCATTGTGACATTTGTCAGTTTTGACATTTGCCATCTTGAAATTTGTCATTTTTGACATTTTTCATGGTGACATTTGTCATTTGACATCTTGGACATTTGCCATCTTGAAATTTGTCATTTTTGACATTTTTCATGGTGACACTTTTCATTTTTGACATTTAGCATTGTGACATTTGTCATTTGACATCTAAGACATTTGCCATCTTGAAATTTGTCATTTTTGACATTTAGCATTGTGACATTTGTCATTTGACATCTTTGACATTTGCCATCTTGAAATTTGTTATTTTTGACATTTTTCATGGTGACACTTATCATTTTTGACATTTAGCATTGTGACATTTGTCAGTTTTGACATTTGCCATCTTGAAATTTGTCATTTTTGACATTGTTCATGGTGACACTTTTCATTTTCGACATTTAGCATTATGGCATTTGTCATTTGACATCTTTGACATTTGCCATCTTGAAATTTGTCATTTTTGATATTTTTCATGGTGACACTTTTCATTTTTGACATTTAGCATTGTGACATTTGTCATTTGACATCTTTGACATTTGCCATCTTGAAATTTGTCATTTTTGACATTAAGCATTGTGACATTTGTCATTTGACATCTTTGACATTTGCCATCTTGAAATTTGTTATTTTTGACATTTTTCATGGTCACACTTTTCATTTTTGACATTTGTCAGTTTTGACATTTGCCATCTTGAAATTTGTCATTTTTGACATTTTTCATGGTGACACTTTTCATTTTTGACATTTAGCATTGTGACATTTGTCAGTTTTGACATTTGCCATCTTGAAATTTGTCATTTTTGACATTTTTCATGGTGACACTTTTCATTTTTGACATTTAGCATTGTGACATTTGTCATTTGACATCTTTGACATTTGCCATCTTGAAATTTGTCATTTTTGACATTGTTCATGGTGACACTTTTTATTTTTGACATTTAGCATTGTGACATTTGTCATTTGACATCTTTGACATTTGCCATCTTGAAATTTGTCATTTTTGACATTAAGCATTGTGACATTTGTCATTTGACATCTTTGACATTTGCCATCTTGAAATTTGTTATTTTTGACATTTTTCATGGTAAAACTTTTCATTTTTGACATTTAGCATTGTGACATTTGTCAGTTTTGACATTTGCCATCTTGAAATTTGTCATTTTTGACATTTTTCATGGTGACACTTTTCATTTTTGACATTTAGCATTGTGACATTTGTCATTTGACATCTTTGACATTTGCCATCTTGAAATTTGTCATTTTTGACATTTTTCATGGTGACACTTTTCATTTTTGACATTCAGCATTGTGACATTTGTCATTTGACATCTTTGACATTTGCCATCTTGAAATTTGTCATTATTGACATTTTTCATGGGGACACTTTTCATTTTTGACATTTAGCATTGTGAAATTTGTCATTTGACATCTTTGACATTTGCCATCTTGAAATTTGTCATTTTTGACATTTAGCATTGTGACATTTGTCATTTGACATCTTTGACATTTGCCATCTTGAAATTTGTTATTTTTGACATTTTTCATGGTGACACTTATCATTTTTGACATTTAGCATTGTGACATTTGTCAGTTTTGACATTTGCCATCTTGAAATTTGTCATTTTTGACATTGTTCAGGGTGACACTTTTCATTTTTGACATTTAGCATTGTGACATTTGTCATTTGACATCTTTGACATTTGCCATCTTGAAATTTGTCATTTTTAACATTTTTCATGGTGACACTTTTCATTTTTGACATTTAGCATTGTGACATTTGTCATTTGACATCTTTGACATTTGCCATCTTGAAATTTGTCATTTTTGACATTTAGCATTGTGACATTTGTCATTTGACATCTTTGACATTTGCCATCTTGAAATTTGTTATTTTTGACATTTTTCATGGTCACACTTTTCATTTTTGACATTTGTCAGTTTTGACATTTGCCATCTTGAAATTTGTCATTTTTGACATTTTTCATGGTGACACTTTTCATTTTTGACATTTAGCATTGTGACATTTGTCATTTGACATCTTAGACATTTGCCATCTTAAAATTTGTCATTTTTGACACTTTTCATATTTGACATTTAGCATTGTGACATTTGTCATTTGACATCTTGGACATTTGCCATCTTGAAATTTGTCATTTTTGACATTTTTCATGGTGACACTTATCATTTTTGACATTTAGCATTGTGACATTTGTCAGTTTTAACATTTGCCATCTTGAAATTTGTCATTTTTGACATTTTTCATGGTGACACTTTTCATTTTTGACATTTAGCATTGTGACATTTGTCATTTGACATCTTTGACATTTGCCATCTTGAAATTTGTCATTTTTGACATTGTTCATGGTGACACTTTTTATTTTTGACATTTAGCATTGTGACATTTGTCATTTGACATCTTTGACATTTGCCATCTTGAAATTTGTCATTTTTGACATTAAGCATTGTGACATTTGTCATTTGACATCTTTGACATTTGCCATCTTGAAATTTGTTATTTTTGACATTTTTCATGGTGAAACTTTTCATTTTTGACATTTAGCATTGTGACATTTGTCAGTTTTGACATTTGCCATCTTGAAATTTGTCATTTTTGACATTTTTCATGGTGACATTTGTCATTTGACATCTTGGACATTTGCCATCTTGAAATTTGTCATTTTTGACATTTTTCATGGTGACACTTTTCATTTTTGACATTTAGCATTGTGACATTTGTCATTTGACATCTAAGACATTTGCCATCTTGAAATTTGTCATTTTTGACATTTAGCATTGTGACATTTGTCATTTGACATCTTTGACATTTGCCATCTTGAAATTTGTTATTTTTGACATTTTTCATGGTGACACTTATCATTTTTGACATTTAGCATTGTGACATTTGTCAGTTTTGACATTTGCCATCTTGAAATTTGTCATTTTTGACATTGTTCATGGTGACACTTTTCATTTTCGACATTTAGCATTATGGCATTTGTCATTTGACATCTTTGACATTTGCCATCTTGAAATTTGTCATTTTTGATATTTTTCATGGTGACACTTTTCATTTTTGACATTTAGCATTGTGACATTTGTCATTTGACATCTTTGACATTTGCCATCTTGAAATTTGTCATTTTTGACATTAAGCATTGTGACATTTGTCATTTGACATCTTTGACATTTGCCATCTTGAAATTTGTTATTTTTGACATTTTTCATGGTCACACTTTTCATTTTTGACATTTGTCAGTTTTGACATTTGCCATCTTGAAATTTGTCATTTTTGACATTTTTCATGGTGACACTTTTCATTTTTGACATTTAGCATTGTGACATTTGTCAGTTTTGACATTTGCCATCTTGAAATTTGTCATTTTTGACATTTTTCATGGTGACACTTTTCATTTTTGACATTTAGCATTGTGACATTTGTCATTTGACATCTTTGACATTTGCCATCTTGAAATTTGTCATTTTTGACATTGTTCATGGTGACACTTTTTATTTTTGACATTTAGCATTGTGACATTTGTCATTTGACATCTTTGACATTTGCCATCTTGAAATTTGTCATTTTTGACATTAAGCATTGTGACATTTGTCATTTGACATCTTTGACATTTGCCATCTTGAAATTTGTTATTTTTGACATTTTTCATGGTAAAACTTTTCATTTTTGACATTTAGCATTGTGACATTTGTCAGTTTTGACATTTGCCATCTTGAAATTTGTCATTTTTGACATTTTTCATGGTGACATTTGTCATTTGACATCTTTGACATTTGCCATCTTGCAATTTGTTATTTTTGACATTTTTCATGGTGACACTATTCATTTTTGACATTTAGCATTGTGACATTTGTCATTTGACATCTTTGACATTTGCCATCTTGAAATTTGTCATTTTTGACATTTTTCATGGTGACACTTTTCATTTTTGACATTTAGCATTGTAACATTTGTCATTTGACATCTTTGACATTTGCCATCTTGAAATTTGTCATTTTTGACATTTAGCATTGTGACATTTGTCATTTGACATCTTTGATATTTGCCATCTTAAAATTTGTCATTTTTGACATTTTTCATGGTGACACTTTTCATTTTTGACATTTAGCATTGTGACATTTGTCATTTGACATCTTTGACAGTTGCCATCTTGAAATTTGTCATTTTTGACATTTTTCATGGTGACACTTTTCATTTTTGACATTTAGCATTGTGACATTTGTCGTATTCGACATCTTTGACATTTGCCATCTTGAAATTTGTCATTTTTGACATTTTTCATAGTGACACTTTTCATTTTTGACATTTAGCATTGTGACATTTGTCATTTGACATCTTTGACATTTGCCATCTTGAAATTTGTCATTATTGACATTTTTCATGGGGACACTTTTTATTTTTGACATTTGGCATTGTGACATTTGTCATTTGACATCTTTGACATTTGCCATCTTGAAATTTGTCATTTTTGACATTTTTCATGGTGACACTTTTCATTTTTGACATTTAGCATTGTGACATTTGTCATTTGACATCTTTGACATTTGCCATCCTAAAATTTGTCATTTTTGACATTTTTCACGGTGACACTTTTCATTTTTGACATTTGTCATTTGACATCTTAGACATTTGCCATCTTGAAATTTGTCATTTTTGACACTTTTCATTTTTGACATTTAGCATTGTGACATTTGTCATTTGACATCTTTGACATTTGCCATCTTGAAATTTGTCATTTTTGACATTTTTCATGGTGACACTTTTCATTTTTGACATTTAGCATTGTGACATTTGTCATTTGACATCTTGGACATTTGCCATCTTGAAATTTGTCATTTTTGACATTTAGCATTGTGCCATTTGTCATTTGACATCTTTGATATTTGCCATCTTGAAATTTGTCATTTTTGACATTTTTCATGGTGACACTTTTCATTTTTGACATTTAGCATTGTGACATTTGTCATTTGACATCTTTGACATTTGCCATCTTGAAATTTGTCATTTTTGACATTTTTCATGGTGACACTTTTCATTTTTGACATTTAGCATTGTGACATTTGTCATTTGACATCTTTGACATTTGCCATCTTGAAATTTGTCATTTTTGACATTTTTCATGGTGACACTTTCCATTTTTGACATTTAGCATTGTGACATTTGTCATTTGACATCTTTGACATTTGCCATCTTGAAATTTGTCATTTTTGACATTTGGCATTGTGACATTTGTCATTTGACATCTTTGACATTTGCCATCTTGAAATTTGTTATTTTTGACATTTTTCATGGTGACACTTTTCATTTTTGACATTTAGCATTGTGACATTTGTCAGTTTTGACATTTGCCATTTTGAAATTTGTCATTTTTGACATTTTTCATGGTGACACTTTTCATTTTTGACATTTAGCATTGTGACATTTGTCATTTGACATCTTTGACATTTGCCATCTTGAAATTTGTTATTTTTGACATTTTTCATGGTGACACTTTTCATTTTTGACATTTAGCATTGTGACATTTGACATCTTTGACATTTGCCATCTTGAAATTTGTCATTTTTGACCTTTTTCATGGTGACACTTTTCATTTTTGACATTTAGCATTGTGACATTTGTCATTTGACATCTTTGACATTTGCCATCTTGAAATTTGTTATTTTTGACATTTTTCATGGTGACACTTTTCATTTTTGACATTTAGCATTGTGACATTTGTCATTTGACATCTTTGACATTTGCCATCTTGAAATTTGTCATTTTTGACACTTTTCATTTTTGACATTTAGCATTGTGACATTTGTCATTTGACATCTTTGACATTTGCCATCTTGAAATTTGTTATTTTTGACATTTTTCATGGTGACACTTTTCATTTTTGACATTTAGCATTGTGACATTTGTCATTTGACATCTTTGACATTTGCCATCTTGAAATTTGTCATTTTTGACATTTTTCATGGTGACACTTTTCATTTTTGACATTTAGCATTGTGACATTTAGCATTGTGACATTTAGCATTGTGACATTTGTCATTTGACATCTTTGACATTTGCCATCTTGAAATTTGTCATTTTTGACATTTTTCATGGTGACACTTTTCATTTTTGACATTTAGCATTGTGACATTTGTCATTTGACATCTTTGACATTTGCCATCTTGAAATTTGTTATTTTTGACATTTTTCATGGTGACACTTTTCATTTTTGACATTTAGTATTGTGACATTTGTCATTTGACATCTTTGACATTTGCCATCTTGAAATTTGTCATTTTTGACATTTTTCATGGTGACACTTTTCATTTTTGACATTTAGCATTGTGACATTTGTCATTTGACATCTTTGACATTTGCCATCTTGAAATTTGTCATTTTTGACATTTAGCATTGTGACATTTGTCATTTGACATCTTTGATATTTGCCATCTTGAAATTTGTCATTTTTGACATTTTTCATGGTGACACTTTTCATTTTTGACATTTAGCATTGTGACATTTGTCATTTGACATCTTTGACATTTGCCATCTTGAATTTGTCATTTTTGACATTTTTCATGGTGACACTTTTCATTTTTGACATTTAGCATTGTGACATTTGTCATATTCGACATCTTTGACATTTGCCATCTTGAAATTTGTCATTTTTGACATTTTTCATGGTGACACTTTTCATTTTTGACATTTAGCATTGTGACATTTGTCATTTGACATCTTTGACATTTGCCATCTTAAAATTTGTCATTATTGACATTTTTCATGGGGACACTTTTCATTTTTGACATTTAGCATTGTGACATTTGTCATTTGACATCTTTGACATTTGCCATCTTGAAATTTGTCATTTTGGACATTTTTTATGGTGACACTTTTCATTTTTGACATTTAGCATTGTGACATTTGTCATTTGACATCTTTGACATTTGCCATCTTGAAATTTGTCATTTTTGACATTTTTCACGGTGACACTTTTCATTTTTGACATTTAGCATTGTGACATTTGTCATTTGACATCTTAGACATTTGCCATCTTGAAATTTGTCATTTTTGACACTTTTCATTTTTGACATTTAGCATTGTGACATTTGTCATTTGACATCTTTGACATTTGCCATCTTGAAATTTGTCATTTTTGACATTTTTCATGGTGACACTTTTCATTTTTGACATTTAGCATTGTGACATTTGTCATTTGACATCTAAGACATTTGCCATCTTGAAATTTGTCATTTTTGACATTTAGCATTGTGACATTTGTCATTTGACATCTTTGACATTTGCCATCTTGAAATTTGTTATTTTTGACATTTTTCATGGTGACACTTATCATTTTTGACATTTAGCATTGTGACATTTGTCAGTTTTGACATTTGCCATCTTGAAATTTGTCATTTTTGACATTGTTCATGGTGACACTTTTCATTTTCGACATTTAGCATTATGGCATTTGTCATTTGACATCTTTGACATTTGCCATCTTGAAATTTGTCATTTTTGATATTTTTCATGGTGACACTTTTCATTTTTGACATTTAGCATTGTGACATTTGTCATTTGACATCTTTGACATTTGCCATCTTGAAATTTGTCATTTTTGACATTAAGCATTGTGACATTTGTCATTTGACATCTTTGACATTTGCCATCTTGAAATTTGTTATTTTTGACATTTTTCATGGTCACACTTTTCATTTTTGACATTTGTCAGTTTTGACATTTGCCATCTTGAAATTTGTCATTTTTGACATTTTTCATGGTGACACTTTTCATTTTTGACATTTAGCATTGTGACATTTGTCAGTTTTGACATTTGCCATCTTGAAATTTGTCATTTTTGACATTTTTCATGGTGACACTTTTCATTTTTGACATTTAGCATTGTGACATTTGTCATTTGACATCTTTGACATTTGCCATCTTGAAATTTGTCATTTTTGACATTGTTCATGGTGACACTTTTTATTTTTGACATTTAGCATTGTGACATTTGTCATTTGACATCTTTGACATTTGCCATCTTGAAATTTGTCATTTTTGACATTAAGCATTGTGACATTTGTCATTTGACATCTTTGACATTTGCCATCTTGAAATTTGTTATTTTTGACATTTTTCATGGTAAAACTTTTCATTTTTGACATTTAGCATTGTGACATTTGTCAGTTTTGACATTTGCCATCTTGAAATTTGTCATTTTTGACATTTTTCATGGTGACATTTGTCATTTGACATCTTTGACATTTGCCATCTTGCAATTTGTTATTTTTGACATTTTTCATGGTGACACTATTCATTTTTGACATTTAGCATTGTGACATTTGTCATTTGACATCTTTGACATTTGCCATCTTGAAATTTGTCATTTTTGACATTTTTCATGGTGACACTTTTCATTTTTGACATTTAGCATTGTAACATTTGTCATTTGACATCTTTGACATTTGCCATCTTGAAATTTGTCATTTTTGACATTTAGCATTGTGACATTTGTCATTTGACATCTTTGATATTTGCCATCTTAAAATTTGTCATTTTTGACATTTTTCATGGTGACACTTTTCATTTTTGACATTTAGCATTGTGACATTTGTCATTTGACATCTTTGACAGTTGCCATCTTGAAATTTGTCATTTTTGACATTTTTCATGGTGACACTTTTCATTTTTGACATTTAGCATTGTGACATTTGTCGTATTCGACATCTTTGACATTTGCCATCTTGAAATTTGTCATTTTTGACATTTTTCATGGTGACACTTTTCATTTTTGACATTTAGCATTGTGACATTTGTCATTTGACATCTTTGACATTTGCCATCTTGAAATTTGTCATTATTGACATTTTTCATGGGGACACTTTTTATTTTTGACATTTGGCATTGTGACATTTGTCATTTGACATCTTTGACATTTGCCATCTTGAAATTTGTCATTTTTGACATTTTTCATGGTGACACTTTTCATTTTTGACATTTAGCATTGTGACATTTGTCATTTGACATCTTTGACATTTGCCATCCTAAAATTTGTCATTTTTGACATTTTTCACGGTGACACTTTTCATTTTTGACATTTGTCATTTGACATCTTAGACATTTGCCATCTTGAAATTTGTCATTTTTGACACTTTTCATTTTTGACATTTAGCATTGTGACATTTGTCATTTGACATCTTTGACATTTGCCATCTTGAAATTTGTCATTTTTGACATTTTTCATGGTGACACTTTTCATTTTTGACATTTAGCATTGTGACATTTGTCATTTGACATCTTGGACATTTGCCATCTTGAAATTTGTCATTTTTGACATTTAGCATTGTGCCATTTGTCATTTGACATCTTTGATATTTGCCATCTTGAAATTTGTCATTTTTGACATTTTTCATGGTGACACTTTTCATTTTTGACATTTAGCATTGTGACATTTGTCATTTGACATCTTTGACATTTGCCATCTTGAAATTTGTCATTTTTGACATTTTTCATGGTGACACTTTTCATTTTTGACATTTAGCATTGTGACATTTGTCATTTGACATCTTTGACATTTGCCATCTTGAAATTTGTCATTTTTGACATTTTTCATGGTGACACTTTCCATTTTTGACATTTAGCATTGTGACATTTGTCATTTGACATCTTTGACATTTGCCATCTTGAAATTTGTCATTTTTGACATTTGGCATTGTGACATTTGTCATTTGACATCTTTGACATTTGCCATCTTGAAATTTGTTATTTTTGACATTTTTCATGGTGACACTTTTCATTTTTGACATTTAGCATTGTGACATTTGTCAGTTTTGACATTTGCCATTTTGAAATTTGTCATTTTTGACATTTTTCATGGTGACACTTTTCATTTTTGACATTTAGCATTGTGACATTTGTCATTTGACATCTTTGACATTTGCCATCTTGAAATTTGTTATTTTTGACATTTTTCATGGTGACACTTTTCATTTTTGACATTTAGCATTGTGACATTTGACATCTTTGACATTTGCCATCTTGAAATTTGTCATTTTTGACCTTTTTCATGGTGACACTTTTCATTTTTGACATTTAGCATTGTGACATTTGTCATTTGACATCTTTGACATTTGCCATCTTGAAATTTGTTATTTTTGACATTTTTCATGGTGACACTTTTCATTTTTGACATTTAGCATTGTGACATTTGTCATTTGACATCTTTGACATTTGCCATCTTGAAATTTGTCATTTTTGACACTTTTCATTTTTGACATTTAGCATTGTGACATTTGTCATTTGACATCTTTGACATTTGCCATCTTGAAATTTGTTATTTTTGACATTTTTCATGGTGACACTTTTCATTTTTGACATTTAGCATTGTGACATTTGTCATTTGACATCTTTGACATTTGCCATCTTGAAATTTGTCATTTTTGACATTTTTCATGGTGACACTTTTCATTTTTGACATTTAGCATTGTGACATTTAGCATTGTGACATTTAGCATTGTGACATTTGTCATTTGACATCTTTGACATTTGCCATCTTGAAATTTGTCATTTTTGACATTTTTCATGGTGACACTTTTCATTTTTGACATTTAGCATTGTGACATTTGTCATTTGACATCTTTGACATTTGCCATCTTGAAATTTGTTATTTTTGACATTTTTCATGGTGACACTTTTCATTTTTGACATTTAGTATTGTGACATTTGTCATTTGACATCTTTGACATTTGCCATCTTGAAATTTGTCATTTTTGACATTTTTCATGGTGACACTTTTCATTTTTGACATTTAGCATTGTGACATTTGTCATTTGACATCTTTGACATTTGCCATCTTGAAATTTGTCATTTTTGACATTTAGCATTGTGACATTTGTCATTTGACATCTTTGATATTTGCCATCTTGAAATTTGTCATTTTTGACATTTTTCATGGTGACACTTTTCATTTTTGACATTTAGCATTGTGACATTTGTCATTTGACATCTTTGACATTTGCCATCTTGAATTTGTCATTTTTGACATTTTTCATGGTGACACTTTTCATTTTTGACATTTAGCATTGTGACATTTGTCATATTCGACATCTTTGACATTTGCCATCTTGAAATTTGTCATTTTTGACATTTTTCATGGTGACACTTTTCATTTTTGACATTTAGCATTGTGACATTTGTCATTTGACATCTTTGACATTTGCCATCTTAAAATTTGTCATTATTGACATTTTTCATGGGGACACTTTTCATTTTTGACATTTAGCATTGTGACATTTGTCATTTGACATCTTTGACATTTGCCATCTTGAAATTTGTCATTTTGGACATTTTTTATGGTGACACTTTTCATTTTTGACATTTAGCATTGTGACATTTGTCATTTGACATCTTTGACATTTGCCATCTTGAAATTTGTCATTTTTGACATTTTTCACGGTGACACTTTTCATTTTTGACATTTAGCATTGTGACATTTGTCATTTGACATCTTAGACATTTGCCATCTTGAAATTTGTCATTTTTGACACTTTTCATTTTTGACATTTAGCATTGTGACATTTGTCATTTGACATCTTTGACATTTGCCATCTTGAAATTTGTCATTTTTGACATTTTTCATGGTGACACTTTTCATTTTTGACATTTAGCATTGTGACATTTGTCATTTGACATCTTGGACATTTGCCATCTTGAAATTTGTCATTTTTGACATTTTTTATGGTGACACTTATCATTTTTGACATTTAGCATTGTGACATTTGTCAGTTTTGACATTTGCCATCTTGAAATTTGTCATTTTTGACATTTTTCATGGTGACACTTTTCATTTTTGACATTTAGCATTGTGACATTTGTCATTTGACATCTTTGACATTTGCCATCTTGAAATTTGTCATTTTTGACATTTTTCATGGTGACACTTTTCATTTTTGACATTTAGCATTGTGACATTTGTCATTTGACATCTTTGACATTTGCCATCTTGAAATTTGACATTTTTGACATTTTTCATGGTGACACTTTTCATTTTTGACATTTAGCATTGTGACATTTGTCATTTGACATCTTTGACATTTGCCATCTTGAAATTTGTCATTTTTGACATTTTTCATGGTGACACTTTTCATTTTTGACATTAAGCATTGTGACATTTGTCATTTGACATCTTTGACATTTGCCATCTTGAAATTTGTTATTTTTGACATTTTTCATGGTGACACTTTTCAGTTTTGACATTGAGCATTGTGACATTTGTCATTTGACATCTTTGACATTTGCCATCTTGTAATTTGTCATTTTTGACATTTTTTATGGTGACACTTTTCATTTTTGACATTTAGCATTGTGACATTTGTCATTTGACATCTTTGACATTTGCCATCTTGAAATTTGTCATTTTTGACATTTAGCATTGTGACATTTGTCATTTGACATCTTGGACATGTGCCATCTTAAAATTTGTCATTTTTGACATTTTTCATGGTGACACTTTTCATTTTTGACATTTAGCATTGTGACATTTGTCATTTGACATCTTTGACATTTGCCATCTTGAAATTTGTCATTTTTGACATTTTTCATGGTGACACTTTTCATTTTTGACATTTAGCATTGTGACATTTGTCATTTGACATTTTTGACATTTGCCATCTTGAAATTTGTTATTTTTGACATTTTTCATGGTGACACTTTTCATTTTTGACATTTAGCATTGTGACATTTGTCATTTGACATCTTTGACATTTGCCATCTTGAAATTTGTTATTTTTGACATTTTTCATGGTGACACTTTTTATTTTTGATATTTGGCATTGTGACATTTGTCAGTTTTGACATTTGCCATCTTGAAATTTGTCATTTTTGACATTTTTCATGGTGACACTTTTCATTTTTGACATTTAGCATTGTGACATTTGTCATTTGACATCTATGACATTTCCCATCTTGAAATTTGTCATTTTTGACATTTAGCATTGTGACATTTGTCATTTGACATCTTTGACATTTGCCATCTTGAAATTTGTTATTTTTGACATTTTTCATGGTGACACTTTTCATTTTTGACATTTAGCATTGTGACATTTGTCAGTTTTGACATTTGCCATCTTGAAATTTGTCATTTTTGACATTTTTCATGGTGACACTTTTCATTTTTGACATTTAGCATTGTGACATTTGTCATTTGACATCTTAGACATTTGCCATCTTGAAATTTGTCATTTTTGACACTTTTCATTTTTGACATTTAGCATTGTGACATTTGTCATTTGACATCTTTGACATTTGCCATCTTGAAATTTGTCATTTTTGACATTTAGCATTGTGACATTTGTCATTTGACATCTTTGACATTTGCCATCTTGAAATTTGTTATTTTTGACATTTTTCATGGTGACACTTTTCATTTTTGACATTTAGCATTGTGACATTTGTCAGTTTTGACATTTGCCATTTTGAAATTGGTCATTTTTGACATTTAGCATTGTGACACTTTTCATTTTTGACCTTTAGCATTGTGATATTTGTCATTTGACATCTTTGACATTTGCCATCTTGAAATTTGTCATTTTTGACATTTTTCATGGTGACACTTTTCATTTTTGACATTTAGCATTGTGACATTTGTCATTTGACATCTTTGACATTTGCCATCTTGAAATTTGACATTTTTGACATTTTTCATGGTGACACTTTTCATTTTTGACATTTAGCATTGTGACATTTGTCATTTGACATCTTTGATATTTGCCATCTTAAAATTTGTCATTTTTGACATTTTTCATGGTGACACTTTTCATTTTTGACATTTAGCATTGTGACATTTGTCATTTGACATCTTTGACAGTTGCCATCTTGAAATTTGTCATTTTTGACATTTTTCATGGTGACACTTTTCATTTTTGACATTTAGCATTGTGACATTTGTCGTATTCGACATCTTTGACATTTGCCATCTTGAAATTTGTCATTTTTGACATTTTTCATGGTGACACTTTTCATTTTTGACATTTAGCATTGTGACATTTGTCATTTGACATCTTTGACATTTGCCATCTTGAAATTTGTCATTATTGACATTTTTCATGGGGACACTTTTTATTTTTGACATTTGGCATTGTGACATTTGTCATTTGACATCTTTGACATTTGCCATCTTGAAATTTGTCATTTTTGACATTTTTCATGGTGACACTTTTCATTTTTGACATTTAGCATTGTGACATTTGTCATTTGACATCTTTGACATTTGCCATCCTAAAATTTGTCATTTTTGACATTTTTCACGGTGACACTTTTCATTTTTGACATTTGTCATTTGACATCTTAGACATTTGCCATCTTGAAATTTGTCATTTTTGACACTTTTCATTTTTGACATTTAGCATTGTGACATTTGTCATTTGACATCTTTGACATTTGCCATCTTGAAATTTGTCATTTTTGACATTTTTCATGGTGACACTTTTCATTTTTGACATTTAGCATTGTGACATTTGTCATTTGACATCTTGGACATTTGCCATCTTGAAATTTGTCATTTTTGACATTTAGCATTGTGCCATTTGTCATTTGACATCTTTGATATTTGCCATCTTGAAATTTGTCATTTTTGACATTTTTCATGGTGACACTTTTCATTTTTGACATTTAGCATTGTGACATTTGTCATTTGACATCTTTGACATTTGCCATCTTGAAATTTGTCATTTTTGACATTTTTCATGGTGACACTTTTCATTTTTGACATTTAGCATTGTGACATTTGTCATTTGACATCTTTGACATTTGCCATCTTGAAATTTGTCATTTTTGACATTTTTCATGGTGACACTTTCCATTTTTGACATTTAGCATTGTGACATTTGTCATTTGACATCTTTGACATTTGCCATCTTGAAATTTGTCATTTTTGACATTTGGCATTGTGACATTTGTCATTTGACATCTTTGACATTTGCCATCTTGAAATTTGTTATTTTTGACATTTTTCATGGTGACACTTTTCATTTTTGACATTTAGCATTGTGACATTTGTCAGTTTTGACATTTGCCATTTTGAAATTTGTCATTTTTGACATTTTTCATGGTGACACTTTTCATTTTTGACATTTAGCATTGTGACATTTGTCATTTGACATCTTTGACATTTGCCATCTTGAAATTTGTTATTTTTGACATTTTTCATGGTGACACTTTTCATTTTTGACATTTAGCATTGTGACATTTGACATCTTTGACATTTGCCATCTTGAAATTTGTCATTTTTGACCTTTTTCATGGTGACACTTTTCATTTTTGACATTTAGCATTGTGACATTTGTCATTTGACATCTTTGACATTTGCCATCTTGAAATTTGTTATTTTTGACATTTTTCATGGTGACACTTTTCATTTTTGACATTTAGCATTGTGACATTTGTCATTTGACATCTTTGACATTTGCCATCTTGAAATTTGTCATTTTTGACACTTTTCATTTTTGACATTTAGCATTGTGACATTTGTCATTTGACATCTTTGACATTTGCCATCTTGAAATTTGTTATTTTTGACATTTTTCATGGTGACACTTTTCATTTTTGACATTTAGCATTGTGACATTTGTCATTTGACATCTTTGACATTTGCCATCTTGAAATTTGTCATTTTTGACATTTTTCATGGTGACACTTTTCATTTTTGACATTTAGCATTGTGACATTTAGCATTGTGACATTTAGCATTGTGACATTTGTCATTTGACATCTTTGACATTTGCCATCTTGAAATTTGTCATTTTTGACATTTTTCATGGTGACACTTTTCATTTTTGACATTTAGCATTGTGACATTTGTCATTTGACATCTTTGACATTTGCCATCTTGAAATTTGTTATTTTTGACATTTTTCATGGTGACACTTTTCATTTTTGACATTTAGTATTGTGACATTTGTCATTTGACATCTTTGACATTTGCCATCTTGAAATTTGTCATTTTTGACATTTTTCATGGTGACACTTTTCATTTTTGACATTTAGCATTGTGACATTTGTCATTTGACATCTTTGACATTTGCCATCTTGAAATTTGTCATTTTTGACATTTAGCATTGTGACATTTGTCATTTGACATCTTTGATATTTGCCATCTTGAAATTTGTCATTTTTGACATTTTTCATGGTGACACTTTTCATTTTTGACATTTAGCATTGTGACATTTGTCATTTGACATCTTTGACATTTGCCATCTTGAATTTGTCATTTTTGACATTTTTCATGGTGACACTTTTCATTTTTGACATTTAGCATTGTGACATTTGTCATATTCGACATCTTTGACATTTGCCATCTTGAAATTTGTCATTTTTGACATTTTTCATGGTGACACTTTTCATTTTTGACATTTAGCATTGTGACATTTGTCATTTGACATCTTTGACATTTGCCATCTTAAAATTTGTCATTATTGACATTTTTCATGGGGACACTTTTCATTTTTGACATTTAGCATTGTGACATTTGTCATTTGACATCTTTGACATTTGCCATCTTGAAATTTGTCATTTTGGACATTTTTTATGGTGACACTTTTCATTTTTGACATTTAGCATTGTGACATTTGTCATTTGACATCTTTGACATTTGCCATCTTGAAATTTGTCATTTTTGACATTTTTCACGGTGACACTTTTCATTTTTGACATTTAGCATTGTGACATTTGTCATTTGACATCTTAGACATTTGCCATCTTGAAATTTGTCATTTTTGACACTTTTCATTTTTGACATTTAGCATTGTGACATTTGTCATTTGACATCTTTGACATTTGCCATCTTGAAATTTGTCATTTTTGACATTTTTCATGGTGACACTTTTCATTTTTGACATTTAGCATTGTGACATTTGTCATTTGACATCTTGGACATTTGCCATCTTGAAATTTGTCATTTTTGACATTTTTTATGGTGACACTTATCATTTTTGACATTTAGCATTGTGACATTTGTCAGTTTTGACATTTGCCATCTTGAAATTTGTCATTTTTGACATTTTTCATGGTGACACTTTTCATTTTTGACATTTAGCATTGTGACATTTGTCATTTGACATCTTTGACATTTGCCATCTTGAAATTTGTCATTTTTGACATTTTTCATGGTGACACTTTTCATTTTTGACATTTAGCATTGTGACATTTGTCATTTGACATCTTTGACATTTGCCATCTTGAAATTTGACATTTTTGACATTTTTCATGGTGACACTTTTCATTTTTGACATTTAGCATTGTGACATTTGTCATTTGACATCTTTGACATTTGCCATCTTGAAATTTGTCATTTTTGACATTTTTCATGGTGACACTTTTCATTTTTGACATTAAGCATTGTGACATTTGTCATTTGACATCTTTGACATTTGCCATCTTGAAATTTGTTATTTTTGACATTTTTCATGGTGACACTTTTCAGTTTTGACATTGAGCATTGTGACATTTGTCATTTGACATCTTTGACATTTGCCATCTTGTAATTTGTCATTTTTGACATTTTTTATGGTGACACTTTTCATTTTTGACATTTAGCATTGTGACATTTGTCATTTGACATCTTTGACATTTGCCATCTTGAAATTTGTCATTTTTGACATTTAGCATTGTGACATTTGTCATTTGACATCTTGGACATGTGCCATCTTAAAATTTGTCATTTTTGACATTTTTCATGGTGACACTTTTCATTTTTGACATTTAGCATTGTGACATTTGTCATTTGACATCTTTGACATTTGCCATCTTGAAATTTGTCATTTTTGACATTTTTCATGGTGACACTTTTCATTTTTGACATTTAGCATTGTGACATTTGTCATTTGACATTTTTGACATTTGCCATCTTGAAATTTGTTATTTTTGACATTTTTCATGGTGACACTTTTCATTTTTGACATTTAGCATTGTGACATTTGTCATTTGACATCTTTGACATTTGCCATCTTGAAATTTGTTATTTTTGACATTTTTCATGGTGACACTTTTTATTTTTGATATTTGGCATTGTGACATTTGTCAGTTTTGACATTTGCCATCTTGAAATTTGTCATTTTTGACATTTTTCATGGTGACACTTTTCATTTTTGACATTTAGCATTGTGACATTTGTCATTTGACATCTATGACATTTCCCATCTTGAAATTTGTCATTTTTGACATTTAGCATTGTGACATTTGTCATTTGACATCTTTGACATTTGCCATCTTGAAATTTGTTATTTTTGACATTTTTCATGGTGACACTTTTCATTTTTGACATTTAGCATTGTGACATTTGTCAGTTTTGACATTTGCCATCTTGAAATTTGTCATTTTTGACATTTTTCATGGTGACACTTTTCATTTTTGACATTTAGCATTGTGACATTTGTCATTTGACATCTTAGACATTTGCCATCTTGAAATTTGTCATTTTTGACACTTTTCATTTTTGACATTTAGCATTGTGACATTTGTCATTTGACATCTTTGACATTTGCCATCTTGAAATTTGTCATTTTTGACATTTAGCATTGTGACATTTGTCATTTGACATCTTTGACATTTGCCATCTTGAAATTTGTTATTTTTGACATTTTTCATGGTGACACTTTTCATTTTTGACATTTAGCATTGTGACATTTGTCAGTTTTGACATTTGCCATTTTGAAATTGGTCATTTTTGACATTTAGCATTGTGACACTTTTCATTTTTGACCTTTAGCATTGTGATATTTGTCATTTGACATCTTTGACATTTGCCATCTTGAAATTTGTCATTTTTGACATTTTTCATGGTGACACTTTTCATTTTTGACATTTAGCATTGTGACATTTGTCATTTGACATATTTGACATTTGCCATCTAGAAATTTGTCATTTTTGACATTTAGCATTGTGATATTTGTCATTTGACATCTTTGACATTTGCCATCTTGAAATTTGTCATTTTTGACATTTTTCATGGTGACACTTTTCATTTTTGACATTTAGCATTGTGACATTTGTCATTTGACATCTTTGACATTTGCCATCTTGAAATTTGTCATTTTTGACATTTTTCATGGTGACACTTTTCATTTTTGACATTTAGCATTGTGACATTTGTCAATTGACATCTTTGACATTTGCCACCTTGAAATTTGTCATTTTTGACATTTTTCATGGTGACACTTTTCATTTTTGACATTTAGCATTGTGACATTTGTCAGTTTTGACATTTGCCATCTTGAAATTTGTCATTTTTGACATTTTTCATGGTGACACTTTTCATTTTTGACATTTAGCATTGTGACATTTGTCATTTGACATCTTTGACATTTGCCATCTTGAAATTTGTCATTTTTGACATTTTTCATGGTGACACTTTTCATTTTTGACATTTAGCATTGTGACATTTGTCATTTGACATCTTTGACATTTGCCATCTTAAAATTTGTCATTTTTGACATTTAGCATTGTGACATTTGTCATTTGACATCTTTGACATTTGCCATCTTGAAATTTGTTATTTTTGACATTTTTCATGGTGACACTTTTCATTTTTGACATTTAGCATTGTGACATTTGTCAGTTTTGACATTTGCCATCTTGAAATTTGTCATTTTTGACATTTAGCATTGTGACACTTTTTATTTTTGACATTTAGCATTGTGACATTTGTCATTTGACATCTTAGACATTTGCCATCTTGAAATTTGTCATTTTTGACACTTTTCATTTTTGACATTAAGCATTGTGACATTTGTCATTTGACATCTTTGACATTTGCCATCTTGAAATTTGTCATTTTTGACATTTTTCATGGTGACACTTTTCATTTTTGACATTTAGCATTGTGACATTTGTCATTTGACATCTTTGACATTTGCCATCTTGAAATTTGTCATTTTTGACATTTTTCATGGTGACACTTTTCATTTTTGACATTTAGCATTGTGACATTTGTCATTTGACATCTTTGACATTTGCCATCTTGAAATTTGTCATTTTTGACATTTTTCATGGTGACACTTTTCATTTTTGACATTTAGCATTGTGACATTTGTCATTTGACATCTTTGACATTTGCCATCTTGAAATTTGTCATTTTTGACATTTAGAATTGTGACATTTGTCATTTGACATCTTTAACATTTGCCATCTTGAAATTTGTTATTTTTGACATTTTTCATGGTGACACTTTTCATTTTTGACATTTAGCATTGTGACATTTGTCAGTTTTGACATTTGCTATCTTGAAATTTGTCATTTTTGACATTTAGCATTGTGACACTTTTCATTTTTGACATTTAGCATTGTGACATTTGTCATTTGACATCTTAGACATTTGCCATCTTAAAATTTGTCATTTTTGACACTTTTCATTTTTGACATTTAGCATTGTGACATTTTTCATTTGACATCTTTGACATTTGCCATCTTGAAATTTGTCATTTTTGACATTTTTCATGGTGACACTTTTCATTTTTGACATTTAGCATTGTGACATTTGTCAGTTTTGACATTTGCCATCTTGAAATTTGTCATTTTTGACATTTTTCATGGTGACACTTTTCATTTTTGACATTTAGCATTGTGACATTTGTCATTTGACATCTTAGACATTTGCCATCTTGAAATTTGTCATTTTTGACACTTTTCATTTTTTGACATTTAGCATTGTGACATTTGTCATTTGACATCTTTGACATTTGCCATCTTGAATTTGTCATTTTTGACATTTTTCATGGTGACACTTTTCATTTTTGACATTTAGCATTGTGACATTTGTCATATTCGACATCTTTGACATTTGCCATCTTGAAATTTGTCATTTTTGACATTTTTCATGGTGACACTTTTCATTTTTGACATTTAGCATTGTGACATTTGTCATTTGACATCTTTGACATTTGCCATCTTAAAATTTGTCATTATTGACATTTTTCATGGGGACACTTTTCATTTTTGACATTTAGCATTGTGACATTTGTCATTTGACATCTTTGACATTTGCCATCTTGAAATTTGTCATTTTTGACATTTTTATGGTGACACTTTTCATTTTTGACATTTAGCATTGTGACATTTGTCATTTGACATCTTTGACATTTGCCATCTTGAAATTTGTCATTTTTGACATTTTTCACGGTGACACTTTTCATTTTTGACATTTAGCATTGTGACATTTGTCATTTGACATCTTAGACATTTGCCATCTTGAAATTTGTCATTTTTGACATTTTTCATGGTGACACTTTTCATTTTTGACATTTAGCATTGTGACATTTGTCATTTGACATCTTTGACATTTGCCATCTTGAATTTGTCATTTTTGACATTTTTCATGGTGACACTTTTCATTTTTGACATTTAGCATTGTGACATTTGTCATATTCGACATCTTTGACATTTGCCATCTTGAAATTTGTCATTTTTGACATTTTTCATGGTGACACTTTTCATTTTTGACATTTAGCATTGTGACATTTGTCAGTTTTGACATATGCCATCTTGAAATTTGTCATTTTTGACATTTTTCATGGTGACACTTTTCATTTTTGACATTTAGCATTGTGACATTTGTCATTTGACATCTTTGACATTTGCCATCTTGAAATTTGTCATTTTTGACATTTAGCATTGTGACATTTGTCATTTGACCTCTTTGATATTTGCCATCTTGAAATTTGTCATTTTTGACATTTTTCATGGTGACACTTTTCATTTTTGACATTTAGCATTGTGACATTTGTCATTTGACATCTTTGACATTTGCCATCTTGAATTTGTCATTTTTGACATTTTTCATGGTGACACTTTTCATTTTTGACATTTAGCATTGTGACATTTGTCATATTCGACATCTTTGACATTTGCCATCTTGAAATTTGTCATTTTTGACATTTTTCATGGTGACACTTTTCATTTTTGACATTTAGCATTGTGACATTTTTCATTTGACATCTTTGACATTTGCCATCTTAAAATTTGTCATTATTGACATTTTTCATGGGGACACTTTTCATTTTTGACATTTAGCATTGTGACATTTGTCATTTGACATCTTTGACATTTGCCATCTTGAAATTTGTCATTTTTGACATTTTTTATGGTGACACTTTTCATTTTTGACATTGAGCATTGTGACATTTGTCATTTGACATCTTTGACATTTGCCATCTTGAAATTTGTCATTTTTGACATTTTTCACGGTGACACTTTTCATTTTTGACATTTAGCATTGT
The DNA here is from genome assembly GCA_964028335.1 of Altica lythri. Taxonomy (NCBI): domain Eukaryota; kingdom Metazoa; phylum Arthropoda; class Insecta; order Coleoptera; family Chrysomelidae; genus Altica; species Altica lythri. The sequence continues at coordinate 4,928,627 of OZ034800.1, read as the reverse complement.
GACATTTGTCATTTGACATCTTTGACATTTGCCATCTTGAAATTTGTCATTTTTGACATTTTTCACGGTGACACTTTTCATTTTTGACATTTAGCATTGTGACATTTGTCATTTGACATCTTAGACATTTGCCATCTTGAAATTTGTCATTTTTGACACTTTTCATTTTTGACATTTAGCATTGTGACATTTGTCATTTGACATCTTTGATATTTGCCGTCTTGAAATTTGTCATTTTTGACATTTTTCATGGTGACACTTTTCATTTTTGACATTTAGCATTGTGACATTTGTCATTTGACATCTTTGACATTTGCCATCTTGAATTTGTCATTTTTGACATTTTTCATGGTGTCACTTTTCATTTTTGACATTTAGCATTGTGACATTTGTCATTTGACATCTTTGACATTTGCCATCTTGAAATTTGTCATTTTTGACATTTTTCACGGTGACACTTTTCATTTTTGACATTTAGCATTGTGACATTTGTCATTTGACATCTTAGACATTTGCCATCTTGAAATTTGTCATTTTTGACATTTTTCATGGTGACACTTTTCATTTTTGACATTTAGCATTGTGACATTTGTCATTTGACATCTTTGACATTTGCCATCTTGAATTTGTCATTTTTGACATTTTTCATGGTGACACTTTTCATTTTTGACATTTAGCATTGTGACATTTGTCATATTCGACATCTTTGACATTTGCCATCTTGAAATTTGTCATTTTTGACATTTTTCATGGTGACACTTTTCATTTTTGACATTTAGCATTGTGACATTTGTCAGTTTTGACATATGCCATCTTGAAATTTGTCATTTTTGACATTTTTCATGGTGACACTTTTCATTTTTGACATTTAGCATTGTGACATTTGTCATTTGACATCTTTGACATTTGCCATCTTGAAATTTGTCATTTTTGACATTTAGCATTGTGACATTTGTCATTTGACCTCTTTGATATTTGCCATCTTGAAATTTGTCATTTTTGACATTTTTCATGGTGACACTTTTCATTTTTGACATTTAGCATTGTGACATTTGTCATTTGACATCTTTGACATTTGCCATCTTGAATTTGTCATTTTTGACATTTTTCATGGTGACACTTTTCATTTTTGACATTTAGCATTGTGACATTTGTCATATTCGACATCTTTGACATTTGCCATCTTGAAATTTGTCATTTTTGACATTTTTCATGGTGACACTTTTCATTTTTGACATTTAGCATTGTGACATTTTTCATTTGACATCTTTGACATTTGCCATCTTAAAATTTGTCATTATTGACATTTTTCATGGGGACACTTTTCATTTTTGACATTTAGCATTGTGACATTTGTCATTTGACATCTTTGACATTTGCCATCTTGAAATTTGTCATTTTTGACATTTTTTATGGTGACACTTTTCATTTTTGACATTTAGCATTGTGACATTTGTCATTTGACATCTTTGACATTTGCCATCTTGAAATTTGTCATTTTTGACATTTTTCACGGTGACACTTTTCATTTTTGACATTTAGCATTGTGACATTTGTCATTTGACATCTTTGACATTTGCCATCTTGAAATTTGTCATTTTTGACATTTTTCACGGTGACACTTTTCATTTTTGACATTTAGCATTGTGACATTTGTCATTTGACATCTTAGACATTTGCCATCTTGAAATTTGTCATTTTTGACACTTTTCATTTTTGACATTTAGCATTGTGACATTTGTCATTTGACATCTTTGATATTTGCCGTCTTGAAATTTGTCATTTTTGACATTTTTCATGGTGACACTTTTCATTTTTGACATTTAGCATTGTGACATTTGTCATTTGACATCTTTGACATTTGCCATCTTGAATTTGTCATTTTTGACATTTTTCATGGTGACACTTTTCATTTTTGACATTTAGCATTGTGACATTTGTCATTTGACATCTTTGACATTTGCCATCTTGAAATTTGTCATTTTTGACATTTTTCATGGTGACACTTTTCATTTTTGACATTTAGCATTGTGACATTTGTCATTTGACATCTTTGACATTTGCCATCTTGAAATTTGTCATTTTTGACATTTTTTATGGTGACACTTTTCATTTTTGACATTTAGCATTGTGACATTTGTCATTTGACATCTTTGACATTTGCTATCTTAAAATTTGTCATTTTTGACATTTTTCATGGTGACACTTTTCATTTTTGACATTGAGCATTGTGACATTTGTCATTTGACATCTTTGACATTTGCCATCTTGAAATTTGTCATTTTTGACATTTTTCATGGTGACACTTTTCATTTTTGACATTTAGCATTGTGACATTTGTCATTTGACATCTTTGACATTTGCCATCGTGAAATTTGTCATTTTTGACATTTAGCATTGTGACATTTGTCATTTGACATCTTGGACATTTGCCATCTTGAAATTTGTCATTTTTGACATTTTTCATGGTGACACTTTTCATTTTTGACATTTAGCATTGTGACATTTGTCATTTGACATCTTTGACATTTGCCATCTTGAAATTTGTCATTTTTGACATTTTTCATGGTGACACTTTTCATTTTTGACATTTAGCATTGTGACATTTGTCATTTGACATTTTTGACATTTGCCATCTTGAAATTTGTTATTTTTGACATTTTTCATGGTGACACTTTTCATTTTTGACATTTAGCATTGTGACATTTGTCATTTGACATCTTTGACATTTGCCATCTTGAAATTTGTTATTTTTGACATTTTTCATGGTGACACTTTTCATTTTTGACATTTAGCATTGTGACATTTGTCAGTTTTGACATTTGCCATCTTGAAATTTGTCATTTTTGACATTTTTCTTGGTGACACTTTTCATTTTTGACATTTAGCATTGTGACATTTGTCATTTGACATCTTTGACATTTCCCATCTTGAAATTTGTCATTTTTGACATTTAGCATTGTGACATTTGTCATTTGACATCTTTGACATTTGCCATCTTGAAATTTGTTATTTTTGACATTTTTCATGGTGACACTTTTCATTTTTGACATTTGTCAGTTTTGACATTTGCCATCTTGAAATTTGTCATTTTTGACATTTTTCATGGTGACACTTTTCATTTTTGACATTTAGCATTGTGACATTTGTCATTTGACATCTTAGACATTTGCCATCTTGAAATTTGTCATTTTTGACACTTTTCATTTTTGACATTTAGCATTGTGACATTTGTCATTTGACATCTTTGACATTTGCCACCTTGAAATTTGTCATTTTTGACATTTTTCATGGTGACACTTTTCATTTTTGACATTTAGCATTGTGACATTTGTCAGTTTTGACATTTGCCATCTTGAAATTTGTCATTTTTGACATTTAGCATTGTGACACTTTTCATTTTTGACATTTAGCATTGTGACATTTGTCATTTGACATCTTAGACATTTGCCATCTTGAAACTTGTCATTTTTGACACTTTTCATTTTTGACATTAAGCATTGTGACATTTGTCATTTGACATCTTTGACATTTGCCATCTTGAAATTTGTCATTTTTGACATTTTTCATGGTGACACTTTTCATTTTTGACATTTAGCATTGTGACATTTGTCATTTGACATCTTTGACATTTGCCATCTTGAAATTTGTCATTTTTGACATTTTTCATGGTGACACTTTTCATTTTTGACATTTAGCATTGTGACATTTGTCATTTGACATCTTTGACATTTGCCATCTTGAAATTTGTCATTTTTGACATTTTTCATGGTGACACTTTTCATTTTTGACATTTAGCATTGTGACATTTGTCATTTGACATCTTTGACATTTGCCATCTTGAAATTTGTCATTTTTGACATTTAGCATTGTGACATTTGTCATTTGACATCTTTGACATTTGCCATCTTGAAATTTGTTATTTTTGACATTTTTCATGGTGACACTTTTCATTTTTGACATTTAGCATTGTGACATTTGTCAGTTTTGACATTTGCTATCTTGAAATTTGTCATTTTTGACATGTAGCATTGTGACACTTTTCATTTTTGACATTTAGCATTGTGACATTTGTCATTTGACATCTTAGACATTTGCCATCTTAAAATTTGTCATTTTTGACACTTTTCATTTTTGACATTTAGCATTGTGACATTTTTCATTTGACATCTTTGACATTTGCCATCTTGAAATTTGTCATTTTTGACATTTTTCATGGTGACACTTTTCATTTTTGACATTTAGCATTGTGACATTTGTCAGTTTTGACATTTGCCATCTTGAAATTTGTCATTTTTGACATTTTTCATGGTGACACTTTTCATTTTTGACATTTAGCATTGTGACATTTGTCATTTGACATCTTAGACATTTGCCATCTTGAAATTTGTCATTTTTGACACTTTTCATTTTTTGACATTTAGCATTGTGACATTTGTCATTTGACATCTTTGACATTTGCCATCTTGAAATTTGTCATTTTTGACATTTTTCATGGTGACACTTTTCATTTTTGACATTTAGCATTGTGACATTTGTCATTTGACATCTTTGACATTTGCCATCTTGAAATTTGTCATTTTTGACATTTTTCATGGTGACACTTTTCATTTTTGACATTTAGCATTGTGACATTTGTCATTTGACATCTTTGACATTTGCCATCTTGAAATTTGTCATTTTTGACATTTTTCATGGTGACACTTTTCATTTTTGACATTTAGCATTGTGACATTTGTCATTTGACATCTTTGACATTTGCCAACTTGAAATTTTTCATTTTTGACATTTAGCATTGTGACATTTGTCATTCGACATCTTTGACATTTGCCATCTTGAAATTTGTTATTTTTGACATTTTTCATGGTGACACTTTTCATTTTTGACATTTAGCATTGTGACATTTGTCAGTTTTGACATTTGCTATCTTGAAATTTGTCATTTTTGACATTTAGCATTGTGACACTTTTCGTTTTTGACATTTAGCATTGTGACATTTGTCATTTGACATCTTAGACACTTGCCATCTTGAAATTTGTCATTTTTGACACTTTTCATTTTTGACATTTAGCATTGTGACATTTGTCATTTGACACCTTTGACATTTGCCATTTGAAATTTATCATTTTTGACATTTTTCATGGTGACACTTTTCATTTTTGACATTTAGCATTGTGACATTTGTCATTTGACATCTTTGACATTTGCCATCTTGAAATTTGTTATCTTTGACATTTTTCACGGTGACACTTTTTATTTTTGACATTTAGCATTGTGACATTTGTCATTTGACATCTTAGACATTTGCCATCTTGAAATTTGTCATTTTTGACACTTTTCATTTTTGACATTTAGCATTGTGACATTTGTCATTTGACATCTTTGACATTTGCCATCTTGAAATTTGTCATTTTTGACATTTTTCATGGTGACACTTTTCATTTTTGACATTTAGCATTGTGACATTTGTCATTTGACATCTTTGACATTTGCCATCTTGAAATTTGTCATTTTTGACATTTTTCATGGTGACACTTTTCATTTTTGACATTTAGCATTGTGACATTTGTCATTTGACATCTTTGACATTTGCCATCTTGAAATTTGTCATTTTTGACATTTTTCATGGTGACACTTTTCAATTTGGACATTTAGCATTGTGACATTTGTCATTTGACATCTTAGATATTTGCCATCTTGAAATTTGTCATTTTTGACACTTTTCATTTTTGACATTTAGCATTGTGACATTTGTCATTTGACATCTTTGATATTTGCCATCTTGGAATTTGTCATTTTTGGCATTTTTTATGGTGACACTTTTCATTTTTGACATTTAGCATTGTGACATTTGTCATTTGACATATTTGACATTTGCCATCTTGAAATTTGTCATTTTTGACATTTAGCATTGTGACATTTGTCATTTGACATCTTTGATATTTGCCATCTTGAAATTTGTCATTTTTGACATTTTTCATAGTGACACTTTTCACTTTTGACATTTAGCATTGTGACATTTGTCATTTGACATCTTTGACATTTGCCATCTTGAAATTTGTCATTTTTGACATTTTTCATGGTGACACTTTTCATTTTTGACATTTAGCATTGTGACATTTGTCATTTGACATCTTTAACATTTGCCATCTTAAAATTTGTCATTTTTGACATTTTTCATGGTGACACTTTTCATTTTTGACATTTAGCATTGTGACATTTGTCATTTGACATCTTTGACATTTGCCATCTTGAAATTTGTTATTTTTGACATTTTTCATGGTGACACTTTTCATTTTTGACATTTAGCATTGTGACATATGTCAGTTTTGACATTTGCCATCTTGAAATTTGTCATTTTTGACATTTTTCATGGTGACACTTTTCATTTTTGACATTTAGCATTGTGACATTTGTCATTTGACATCTTTGACATTTGCCATCTTGAAATTTGTTATTTTTGACATTTTTCATGGTAACACTTTTCATTTTTGACATTTAGCATTGTGACATTTGTCAGTTTTGACATTTGCCATCTTGAAATTTGTCATTTTTTGACATTTTTCATGGTGACACTCTTAATTTTTGACATTTAGCATTGTGACATTTGTCATTTGACATCTTTGACATTTGCTATCTTGAAATTTGTTATTTTTGACATTTTTCATGGTGACACTTTTCATTTTTGACATTTAGTATTGTGACATTTGTCATTTGACATCTTTGACATTTGCCATCTTAAAATTTGTCATTTTTGACATTTTTCATGGTGACACTTTTCATTTTTGACATTTAGCATTGTGACATTTGTCATTTGACATCTTTGACATTTGCCATCTTAAAATTTGTTATTTTTGATATTTTTCATGGTGACACTTTTCATTTTTGACATTTAGCATTGTGACATTTGTCATTTGACATCTTTGACATTTTCCATCTTGAAATTTGTCATTTTTGACACTTTTCATTTTTGAAATTTAGCATTTTGACATTTGTCATTTGACATCTTTGACATTTGCCATCTTGAAATTTGTTATTTTTGACATTTTTCATAGTGAAACTTTTCATTTTTGACATTTAGCATTGTGACATTTGTCATTTGACATCTTTGACATTTGCCATCTTGAAATTTGTCATTTTTGACATTTTTCATGGTGACACTTTTCATTTTTGACATTTAGCATTGTGACATTTGTCATTTGACATCTTTGACATTTGCCATCTTGAAATTTGTCATTTTTGACAGTTTTCATGGTGACACTTTTCATTTTTGACATTTAGCATTGTGACATTTGTCATTTGACATCTTTGACATTTGCCATCTTGAAATTTGTTATTTTTGACATTTAGCATTGTGACATTGTTCATTTGACATCTTTGATATTTGCCATCTTGAAATTTGTCATTTTTGACATTTTTCATGGTGACACTTTTCATTTTTGACATTTAGCATTGTGACATTTGTCATTTGACATCTTTGACATTTGCCATCTTGAAATTTGTCATTTTTGACATTTTTCATGGTGACACTTTTCATTTTTGACATTTAGCATTGTGACATTTGTCATTTGACATCTTTGACATTTGCCACCTTGAAATTTGTCATTTTTAACATTTTTCATAGTGACACTTTTCATTTTTGACATTTAGCATTGTGACATTTGTCATTTGATATCTTTGACATTTGCCATCTTGAAATTTGTCATTTTTGACATTTGGCATTGTGACATTTGTCATTTGACATCTTTGACATTTGCCATCTTGAAATTTGTTATTTTTGACATTTTTCATGGTGACACTTTTCATTTTTGACATTTAGCATTGTGACATTTGTCAGTTTTGACATTTGCCATCTTAAAATTTGTCATTTTTGACATTTTTCATGGTGACACTTTTCATTTTTGACATTTAGCATTGTGACATTTGTCATTTGACATCTTTGACATTTGCCATCTTGAAATTTGTTATTTTTGACATTTTTCATGGTGACACTTTTCATTTTTGACATTTAGCATTGTGACATTTGTCAGTTTTGACATTTGCCATCTTGAAATTTGTCATTTTTGACATTTTTCATGGTGACACTTTTCATTTTTGACATTTAGCATTGTGACATTTGTCATTTGACATCTTTGACATTTGCCATCTTGAAATTTGTTATTTTTAACATTTTTCATGGTGACACTTTTCATTTTTGACATTTAGCATTGTGACATTTGTCATTTGACATCTTTGACATTTGCCATCTTGAAATTTGTCATTTTTGACCTTTTTCATGGTGACACTTTTCATTTTTGACATTTAGCATTGTGACATTTGTCATTTGACATCTTTAACATTTGCCATCTTGAAATTTGTTATTTTTGACATTTTTCATGGTGACACTTTTCATTTTTGACATTTAGCATTGTGACATTTGTCATTTGACATCTTTGACATTTGCCATCTTGAAATTTGTCATTTTTGACACTTTTCATTTTTGACATTTAGCATTGGGACATTTGTCATTTGACATCTTTGACATTTGCCATCTTGAAATTTGTTATTTTTGACATTTTTCATGGTGACGTTTTTCATTTTTGACATTTAGCATTGTGACATTTGTCATTTGACATCTTTGACATTTGCCATCTTGAAATTTGTCATTTTTGACATTTTTCATGGTGACACTTTTCATTTTTGACATTTAGCATTGTGACATTTGTCATTTGACATCTTTGACATTTGCCATCTTGAAATTTGTCATTTTTGACATTTTTCATGGTGACACTTTTCATTTTTGACATTTAGCATTGTGACATTTGTCATTTGACATCTTTGACATTTGCCATCTTGAAATTTGTTATTTTTGACATTTTTCATGGTGACACTTTTCATTTTTGACATTTAGCATTGTGACATTTGTCATTTGACATCTTTGACATTTGCCATCTTGAAATTTGTCATTTTTGACATTTAGCATTGTGACATTTGTCATTTGACATCTTTGATATTTGCCATCTTGAAATTTGTCATTTTTGACATTTTTCATGGTGACACTTTTCATTTTTGACATTTAGCATTGTGACATTTGTCATTTGACATCTTTGACATTTGCCATCTTGAATTTGTCATTTTTGACATTTTTCATGGTGACACTTTTCATTTTTGACATTTAGCATTGTGACATTTGTCATATTCGACATCTTTGACATTTGCCATCTTGAAATTTGTCATTTTTGACATTTTTCATGGTGACACTTTTCATTTTTGACATTTAGCATTGTGACATTTGTCATTTGACATCTTTGACATTTGCCATCTTAAAATTTGTCATTATTGACATTTTTCATGGGGACACTTTTCATTTTTGACATTTAGCATTGTGACATTTGTCATTTGACATCTTTGACATTTGCCATCTTGAAATTTGTCATTTTTGACATTTTTATGGTGACACTTTTCATTTTTGACATTTAGCATTGTGACATTTGTCATTTGACATCTTTGACATTTGCCATCTTGAAATTTGTCATTTTTGACATTTTTCACGGTGACACTTTTCATTTTTGACATTTAGCATTGTGACATTTGTCATTTGACATCTTAGACATTTGCCATCTTGAAATTTGTCATTTTTGACATTTTTCATGGTGACACTTTTTATTTTTGACATTTAGCATTGTGACATTTGTCATTTGACATCTTTGACATTTGCCATCTTGAATTTGTCATTTTTGACATTTTTCATGGTGACACTTTTCATTTTTGACATTTAGCATTGTGACATTTGTCATATTCGACATCTTTGACATTTGCCATCTTGAAATTTGTCATTTTTGACATTTTTCATGGTGACACTTTTCATTTTTGACATTTAGCATTGTGACATTTGTCAGTTTTGACATATGCCATCTTGAAATTTGTCATTTTTGACATTTTTCATGGTGACACTTTTCATTTTTGACATTTAGCATTGTGACATTTGTCATTTGACATCTTTGACATTTGCCATCTTGAAATTTGTCATTTTTGACATTTAGCATTGTGACATTTGTCATTTGACCTCTTTGATATTTGCCATCTTGAAATTTGTCATTTTTGACATTTTTCATGGTGACACTTTTCATTTTTGACATTTAGCATTGTGACATTTGTCATTTGACATCTTTGACATTTGCCATCTTGAATTTGTCATTTTTGACATTTTTCATGGTGACACTTTTCATTTTTGACATTTAGCATTGTGACATTTGTCATATTCGACATCTTTGACATTTGCCATCTTGAAATTTGTCATTTTTGACATTTTTCATGGTGACACTTTTCATTTTTGACATTTAGCATTGTGACATTTGTCATTTGACATCTTTGACATTTGCCATCTTAAAATTTGTCATTATTGACATTTTTCATGGGGACACTTTTCATTTTTGACATTTAGCATTGTGACATTTGTCATTTGACATCTTTGACATTTGCCATCTTGAAATTTGTCATTTTTGACATTTTTTATGGTGACACTTTTCATTTTTGACATTTAGCATTGTGACATTTGTCATTTGACATCTTTGACATTTGCCATCTTGAAATTTGTCATTTTTGACATTTTTCACGGTGACACTTTTCATTTTTGACATTTAGCATTGTGACATTTGTCATTTGACATCTTTGACATTTGCCATCTTGAAATTTGTCATTTTTGACATTTTTCACGGTGACACTTTTCATTTTTGACATTTAGCATTGTGACATTTGTCATTTGACATCTTAGACATTTGCCATCTTGAAATTTGTCATTTTTGACACTTTTCATTTTTGACATTTAGCATTGTGACATTTGTCATTTGACATCTTTGATATTTGCCATCTTGAAATTTGTCATTTTTGACATTTTTCATGGTGACACTTTTCATTTTTGACATTTAGCATTGTGACATTTGTCATTTGACATCTTTGACATTTGCCATCTTGAATTTGTCATTTTTGACATTTTTCATGGTGACACTTTTCATTTTTGACATTTAGCATTGTGACATTTGTCATTTGACATCTTTGACATTTGCCATCTTGAAATTTGTCATTTTTGACATTTTTCATGGTGACACTTTTCATTTTTGACATTTAGCATTGTGACATTTGTCATTTGACATCTTTGACATTTGCCATCTTGAAATTTGTCATTTTTGACATTTTTTATGGTGACACTTTTCATTTTTGACATTTAGCATTGTGACATTTGTCATTTGACATCTTTGACATTTGCCATCTTAAAATTTGTCATTTTTGACATTTTTCATGGTGACACTTTTCATTTTTGACATTGAGCATTGTGACATTTGTCATTTGACATCTTTGACATTTGCCATCTTGAAATTTGTCATTTTTGACATTTTTCATGGTGACACTTTTCATTTTTGACATTTAGCATTGTGACATTTGTCATTTGACATCTTTGACATTTGCCATCTTGAAATTTGTCATTTTTGACATTTAGCATTGTGACATTTGTCATTTGACATCTTGGACATTTGCCATCTTGAAATTTGTCATTTTTGACATTTTTCATGGTGACACTTTTCATTTTTGACATTTAGCATTGTGACATTTGTCATTTGACATCTTTGATATTTGCCATCTTGAAATTTGTCATTTTTGACATTTTTCATGGTGACACTTTTCATTTTTGACATTTAGCATTGTGACATTTGTCATTTGACATCTTTGACATTTGCCATCTTGAATTTGTCATTTTTGACATTTTTCATGGTGACACTTTTCATTTTTGACATTTAGCATTGTGACATTTGTCATTTGACATCTTTGACATTTGCCATCTTGAAATTTGTCATTTTTGACATTTTTCATGGTGACACTTTTCATTTTTGACATTTAGCATTGTGACATTTGTCATTTGACATCTTTGACATTTGCCATCTTAAAATTTGTCATTTTTGACATTTTTTATGGTGACACTTTTCATTTTTGACATTTAGCATTGTGACATTTGTCATTTGACATCTTTGACATTTGCCATCTTAAAATTTGTCATTTTTGACATTTTTCATGGTGACACTTTTCATTTTTGACATTGAGCATTGTGACATTTGTCATTTGACATCTTTGACATTTGCCATCTTGAAATTTGTCATTTTTGACATTTTTCATGGTGACACTTTTCATTTTTGACATTTAGCATTGTGACATTTGTCATTTGACATCTTTGACATTTGCCATCTTGAAATTTGTCATTTTTGACATTTAGCATTGTGACATTTGTCATTTGACATCTTGGACATTTGCCATCTTGAAATTTGTCATTTTTGACATTTTTCATGGTGACACTTTTCATTTTTGACATTTAGCATTGTGACATTTGTCATTTGACATCTTTGACATTTGCCATCTTCAAATTTGTCATTTTTGACATTTTTCATGGTGACACTTTTCATTTTTGACATTTAGCATTGTGACATTTGTCATTTGACATTTTTGACATTTGCCATCTTGAAATTTGTTATTTTTGACATTTTTCATGGTGACACTTTTCATTTTTGACATTTAGCATTGTGACATTTGTCATTTGACATCTTTGACATTTGCCATCTTGAAATTTGTTATTTTTGACATTTTTCATGGTGACACTTTTCATTTTTGACATTTAGCATTGTGACATTTGTCAGTTTTGACATTTGCCATCTTGAAATTTGTCATTTTTGACATTTTTCATGGTGACACTTTTCATTTTTGACATTTAGCATTGTGACATTTGTCATTTGACATCTTTGACATTTCCCATCTTGAAATTTGTCATTTTTGACATTTAGCATTGTGACATTTGTCATTTGACATCTTTGACATTTGCCATCTTGAAATTTGTTATTTTTGACATTTTTCATGGTGACACTTTTCATTTTTGACATTTGTCAGTTTTGACATTTGCCATCTTGAAATTTGTCATTTTTGACATTTTTCATAGTGACACTTTTCATTTTTGACATTGAGCATTGTGACATTTGTCATTTGACATCTTAGACATTTGCCATCTTGAAATTTGTCATTTTTGACATTTTTCATGGTGACACTTTTCATTTTTGACATTTAGCATTGTGACATTTGTCATTTGACATCTTTGACATTTGCCATCTTGAAATTTGTCATTTTTGACATTTAGCATTGTGACATTTGTCATTTGACATCTTGGACATTTGCCATCTTGAAATTTGTCATTTTTGACATTTTTCATGGTGACACTTTTCATTTTTGACATTTAGCATTGTGACATTTGTCATTTGACATCTTTGACATTTGCCATCTTGAAATTTGTCATTTTTGACATTTTTCATGGTGACACTTTTCATTTTTGACATTTAGCATTGTGACATTTGTCATTTGACATTTTTGACATTTGCCATCTTGAAATTTGTTATTTTTGACATTTTTCATGGTGACACTTTTCATTTTTGACATTTAGCATTGTGACATTTGTCATTTGACATTTTTGACATTTGCCATCTTGAAATTTGTTATTTTTGACATTTTTCATGGTGACACTTTTCATTTTTGACATTTAGCATTGTGACATTTGTCATTTGACATCTTTGACATTTGCCATCTTGAAATTTGTTATTTTTGACATTTTTCATGGTGACACTTTTCATTTTTGACATTTAGCATTGTGACATTTGTCAGTTTTGACATTTGCCATCTTGAAATTTGTCATTTTTGACATTTTTCATGGTGACACTTTTCATTTTTGACATTTAGCATTGTGACATTTGTCATTTGACATCTTTGACATTTCCCATCTTGAAATTTGTCATTTTTGACATTTAGCATTGTGACATTTGTCATTTGACATCTTTGACATTTGCCATCTTGAAATTTGTTATTTTTGACATTTTTCATGGTGACACTTTTCATTTTTGACATTTGTCAGTTTTGACATTTGCCATCTTGAAATTTGTCATTTTTGACATTTTTCATGGTGACACTTTTCATTTTTAACATTTAGCATTGTGACATTTGTCATTTGACATCTTTGATATTTGCCATCTTGAAATTTGTCATTTTTGACATTTTTCATAGTGACACTTTTCATTTTTGACATTTAGCATTGTGACATTTGTCATTTGACATATTTGACATTTGCCATCTAGAAATTTGTCATTTTTGACATTTAGCATTGTGATATTTGACATTTGACATCTTTGACATTTGCCATCTTGAAATTTGTCATTTTTGACATTTTTCATGGTGACACTTTTCATTTTTGACATTTAGCATTGTGACATTTGTCATTTGACATCTTTGACATTTGCCATCTTGAAATTTGTTATTTTTGACATTTTTCATGGTGACACTTTTCATTTTTAACATTTAGCATTGTGACATTTGTCATTTGACATCTTTGATATTTGCCATCTTGAAATTTGTCATTTTTGACATTTTTCATGGTGACACTTTTCATTTTTGACATTTAGCATTGTGACATTTGTCATTTGACATCTTTGACATTTGCCATCTTGAATTTGTCATTTTTGACATTTTTCATGGTGACACTTTTCATTTTTGACATTTAGCATTGTGACATTTGTCATTTGACATCTTTGACATTTGCCATCTTGAAATTTGTCATTTTTGACATTTTTCATGGTGACACTTTTCATTTTTGACATTTAGCATTGTGACATTTGTCATTTGACATCTTTGACATTTGCCATCTTGAAATTTGTCATTTTTGACATTTTTTATGGTGACACTTTTCATTTTTGACATTTAGCATTGTGACATTTGTCATTTGACATCTTTGACATTTGCCATCTTAAAATTTGTCATTTTTGACATTTTTCATGGTGACACTTTTCATTTTTGACATTGAGCATTGTGACATTTGTCATTTGACATCTTTGACATTTGCCATCTTGAAATTTGTCATTTTTGACATTTTTCATGGTGACACTTTTCATTTTTGACATTTAGCATTGTGACATTTGTCATTTGACATCTTTGACATTTGCCATCTTGAAATTTGTCATTTTTGACATTTAGCATTGTGACATTTGTCATTTGACATCTTGGACATTTGCCATTTTGAAATTTGTCATTTTTGACATTTTTCATGGTGACACTTTTCATTTTTGACATTTAGCATTGTGACATTTGTCATTTGACATCTTTGACATTTGCCATCTTGAAATTTGTCATTTTTGACACTTTTCATGGTGACACTTTTCATTTTTGACATTTAGCATTGTGACATTTGTCATTTTACATTTTTGACATTTGCCATCTTGAAATTTGTTATTTTTGACATTTTTCATGGTGACACTTTTCATTTTTGACATTTAGCATTGTGACATTTGTCATTTGACATCTTTGACATTTGCCATCTTGAAATTTGTTATTTTTGACATTTTTCATGGTGACACTTTTCATTTTTGACATTTAGCATTGTGACATTTGTCAGTTTTGACATTTGCCATCTTGAAATTTGTCATTTTTGACATTTTTCATGGTGACACTTTTCATTTTTGACATTTAGCATTGTGACATTTGTCATTTGACATCTTTGACATTTCCCATCTTGAAATTTGTCATTTTTGACATTTAGCATTGTGACATTTGTCATTTGACATCTTTGACATTTGCCATCTTGAAATTTGTTATTTTTGACATTTTTCATGGTGACACTTTTCATTTTTGACATTGAGCATTGTGACATTTGTCATTTGACATCTTTGACATTTGCCATCTTGAAATTTGTCATTTTTGACATTTTTCATGGTGACACTTTTCATTTTTGACATTTAGCATTGTGACATTTGTCATTTGACATCTTTGACATTTGCCATCTAGAAATTTGTCATTTTTGACATTTAGCATTGTGACATTTGTCATTTGACATCTTGGACATTTGCCATTTTGAAATTTGTCATTTTTGACATTTTTCATGGTGACACTTTTCATTTTTGACATTTAGCATTGTGACATTTGTCATTTGACATCTTTGACATTTGCCATCTTGAAATTTGTTATTTTTGACATTTTTCATGGTGACACTTTTCATTTTTAACATTTAGCATTGTGACATTTGTCATTTGACATCTTTGATATTTGCCATCTTGAAATTTGTCATTTTTGACATTTTTCATGGTGACACTTTTCATTTTTGACATTTAGCATTGTGACATTTGTCATTTGACATCTTTGACATTTGCCATCTTGAAATTTGTCATTTTTGACATTTAGCATTGTGACATTTGTCATTTGACATCTTGGACATTTGCCATTTTGAAATTTGTCATTTTTGACATTTTGCATGGTGACACTTTTCATTTTTGACATTTAGCATTGTGACATTTGTCATTTGACATCTTTGACATTTGCCATCTTGAAATTTGTCATTTTTGACATTTTTCATGGTGACACTTTTCATTTTTGACATTTAGCATTGTGACATTTGTCATTTTACATTTTTGACATTTGCCATCTTGAAATTTGTTATTTTTGACATTTTTCATGGTGACACTTTTCATTTTTGACATTTAGCATTGTGACATTTGTCATTTGACATCTTTGACATTTGCCATCTTGAAATTTGTTATTTTTGACATTTTTCATGGTGACACTTTTCATTTTTGACATTTAGCATTGTGACATTTGTCAGTTTTGACATTTGCCATCTTGAAATTTGTCATTTTTGACATTTTTCATGGTGACACTTTTCATTTTTGACATTTAGCATTGTGACATTTGTCATTTGACATCTTTGACATTTCCCATCTTGAAATTTGTCATTTTTGACATTTAGCATTGTGACATTTGTCATTTGACATCTTTGACATTTGCCATCTTGAAATTTGTTATTTTTGACATTTTTCATGGTGACACTTTTCATTTTTGACATTTGTCAGTTTTGACATTTGCCATCTTGAAATTTGTCATTTTTGACATTTTTCATGGTGACACTTTTCATTTTTGACATTTAGCATTGTGACATTTGTCATTTGACATCTTAGACATTTGCCATCTTGAAATTTGTCATTTTTGACACTTTTCATTTTTGACATTTAGCATTGTGACATTTGTCATTTGACATCTTTGACATTTGCCATCTTGAAATTTGTCATATTTGACACTTTTCATTTTTGACATTTAGCATTGTGACATTTGTCATTTGACATCTTTGACATTTGCCATCTTGAAATTTGTCATTTTTGACATTTTTCATGGTGACACTTTTCATTTTTGACTTTTAGCATTGTGACATTTGTCATTTGACATCTTGGACATTTGCCATCTTGAAATTTGTCATTTTTGACATTTAGCATTGTGACATTTGTCATTTGACATCTTGGACATTTGCCATTTTGAAATTTGTCATTTTTGACATTTTGCATGGTGACACTTTTCATTTTTGACATTTAGCATTGTGACATTTGTCATTTGACATCTTTGACATTTGCCATCTTGAAATTTGTCATTTTTGACATTTTTCATGGTGACACTTTTCATTTTTGACATTTAGCATTGTGACATTTGTCATTTTACATTTTTGACATTTGCCATCTTGAAATTTGTTATTTTTGACATTTTTCATGGTGACACTTTTCATTTTTGACATTTAGCATTGTGACATTTGTCATTTGACATCTTTGACATTTGCCATCTTGAAATTTGTTATTTTTGACATTTTTCATGGTGACACTTTTCATTTTTGACATTTAGCATTGTGACATTTGTCAGTTTTGACATTTGCCATCTTGAAATTTGTCATTTTTGACATTTTTCATGGTGACACTTTTCATTTTTGACATTTAGCATTGTGACATTTGTCATTTGACATCTTTGACATTTCCCATCTTGAAATTTGTCATTTTTGACATTTAGCATTGTGACATTTGTCATTTGACATCTTTGACATTTGCCATCTTGAAATTTGTTATTTTTGACATTTTTCATGGTGACACTTTTCATTTTTGACATTTGTCAGTTTTGACATTTGCCATCTTGAAATTTGTCATTTTTGACATTTTTCATGGTGACACTTTTCATTTTTGACATTTAGCATTGTGACATTTGTCATTTGACATCTTAGACATTTGCCATCTTGAAATTTGTCATTTTTGACACTTTTCATTTTTGACATTTAGCATTGTGACATTTGTCATTTGACATCTTTGACATTTGCCACCTTGAAATTTGTCATTTTTGACATTTTTCATGGTGACACTTTTCATTTTTTGACATTTAGCATTGTGACATTTGTCAGTTTTGGCATATGCCATCTTGAAATTTGTCATTTTTGACATTTTTCATGGTGACACTTTTCATTTTTGACATTTAGCATTGTGACATTTGTCATTTGACATCTTTGACATTTGCCATCTTGAAATTTGTTATTTTTGACATTTTTCATGGTGACACTTTTCATTTTTGACATTTAGCATTGTGACATTTGTCAGTTTTGACATTTGCCATCTTGAAATTTGTCATTTTTGACATTTTTCATGGTGACACTTTTCATTTTTGACATTTAGCATTGTGACATTTGTCATTTGACATCTTTGACATTTCCCATCTTGAAATTTGTCATTTTTGACATTTAGCATTGTGACATTTGTCATTTGACATCTTTGACATTTGCCATCTTGAAATTTGTTATTTTTGACATTTTTCATGGTGACACTTTTCATTTTTGACATTTGTCAGTTTTGACATTTGCCATCTTGAAATTTGTCATTTTTGACATTTTTCATGGTGACACTTTTCAGTTTTGACATTTAGCATTGTGACATTTGTCATTTGACATCTTAGACATTTGCCATCTTGAAATTTGTCATTTTTGACACTTTTCATTTTTGACATTTAGCATTGTGACATTTGTCATTTGACATCTTTGACATTTGCCACCTTGAAATTTGTCATTTTTGACATTTTTCATGGTGACACTTTTCATTTTTTGACATTTAGCATTGTGACATTTGTCAGTTTTGACATATGCCATCTTGAAATTTGTCATTTTTGACATTTTTCATGGTGACACTTTTCATTTTTGACATTTAGCATTGTGACATTTGTCATTTGACATCTTTGACACTTGCCATCTTGAAATTTGTCATTTTTGACATTTTTCGTGGTGACACTTTTCATTTTTGACATTTAGCATTGTGACATTTGTCATTTGACATCTTTGACATTTGCCATCTTGAAATTTGTCATTTTTGACATTTAGCATTGTGACATTTGTCATTTGACATCTTTGACATTTGCCATCTTGAAATTTGTTATTTTTGACATTTTTCATGGTGACGCTTTTCATTTTTGACATTTAGCATTGTGACATTTGTCAGTTTTGACATTTGCCATCTTGAAATTGGTCATTTTTGACATTTAGCATTGTGACACTTTTCATTTTTGACATTTAGCTTTGTGACATTTGTCATTTGACATCTTTGATATTTGCCATCTTGAAATTTGTCATTTTTGACATTTTTCATAGTGACACTTTTCATTTTTGACATTTAGCATTGTGACATTTGTCATTTGACATATTTGATATTTGCCATCTAGAAATTTGTCATTTTTGACATTTAGCATTGTGATATTTGACATTTGACATCTTTGACATTTGCCATCTTGAAATTTGTCATTTTTGACATTTTTCATGGTGACACTTTTCATTTTTGACATTTAGCATTGTGACATTTGTCATTTGACATCTTTGACATTTGCCATCTTGAAATTTGTTATTTTTGACATTTTTCATGGTGACACTTTTCATTTTTAACATTTAGCATTGTGACATTTGTCATTTGACATCTTTGACATTTGCCATCTTGAAATTTGTCATTTTTGACATTTTTCATGGTGACACTTTTCATTTTTGACATTTAGCATTGTGACATTTGTCAATTGACATCTTTGACATTTGCCACCTTGAAATTTGTCATTTTTGACATTTTTCATGGTGACACTTTTCATTTTTGACATTTAGCATTGTGACATTTCTCAGTTTTGACATTTGCCATCTTGAAATTTGTCATTTTTGACATTTTTCATGGTGACACTTTTCATTTTTGACATTTAGCATTGTGACATTTGTCATTTGACATCTTTGACATTTGCCATCTTGAAATTTGTCATTTTTGACATTTTTTATGGTGACACTTTTCATTTTTGACATTTAGCATTGTGACATTTGTCATTTGACATCTTTGACATTTGCCATCTTGAAATTTGTCATTTTTGACACTTTTTATTTTTGACATTTAGCATTGTGACATTTGTCAGTTGACATCTTTGACATTTGCCATCTTGAAATTTGTTATTTTTGACATTTTTCATGGTGACACTTTTCATTTTTGACATTTAGCATTGTGACATTTCTCATTTGACATCTTTGACATTTGCCATCTTGAAATTTGTCATTTTTGACATTTTTCATGGTGACACTTTTCATTTTTGACATTTAGCATTGTGACATTTGTCATTTGACATCTTTGACATTTGCCATCTTGAAATTTGTCATTTTTGACATTTTTCATGGTGACACTTTTCATTTTTGACATTTAGCATTGTGACATTTGTCATTTGACATCTTTGACATTTGCCATCTTGAAATTTGTTATTTTTGACATTTTTCATGGTGACACTTTTCATTTTTGACATTTAGCATTGTGACATTTGTCATTTGACATCTTTGACATTTGCCATCTTGAAATTTGTCATTTTTGACATTTTTCATGGTGACACTTTTCATTTTTGACATTTAGCATTGTGACATTTGTCATTTGACATCTTTGACATTTGCCATCTTGAAATTTGTCATTTTTCACATTTAGCATTGTGACATTTGTCATTTGACATCTTTGATATTTGCGATCTTGAAATTTGTCATTTTTGACATTTTTCATGGTGACACTTTTCATTTTTGACATTTAGGATTGTGACATTTGTCATTTGACATCTTTGACATTTGCCATCTTGAATTTGTCATTTTTGACATTTTTCATGGTGACACTTTTCATTTTTGACATTTAGCATTGTGACATTTGTCATATTCGACATCTTTGACATTTGCCATCTTGAAATTTGTCATTTTTGACATTTTTCATGGTGACACTTTTCATTTTTGACATTTAGCATTGTGACATTTGTCATTTGACATCTTTGACATTTGCCATCTTAAAATTTGTCATTATTGATATTTTTCATGGGGACACTTTTCATTTTTGACATTTAGCATTGTGACATTTGTCATTTGACATCTTTGACATTTGCCATTTTGAAATTTGTCATTTTTGACATTTTTTATGGTGACACTTTTCATTTTTGACATTTAGCATTGTGACATTTGTCATTTGACATCTTTGACATTTGCCATCTTGAAATTTGTCATTTTTAACATTTTTCACGGTGACACTTTTCATTTTTGACATTTAGGATTGTGACATTTGTCATTTGACATCTTAGACATTTGCCATCTTGAAATTTGTCATTTTTGACACTTTTCATTTTTGACATTTAGCATTGTGACATTTGTCATTTGACATCTTTGACATTTGCCATCTTGAAATTTGTCATTTTTGACATTTTTCATGGTGACACTTTTCATTTTTGACATTTAGCATTGTGACATTTGTCATTTGACATCTTGGACATTTGCCATCTTGAAATTTGTCATTTTTGACATTTTTTATGGTGACACTTATCATTTTTGACATTTAGCATTGTGACGTTTGTCAGTTTTGACAATTGCCATCTTGAAATTTGTCATTTTTGACATTTTTCATGGTGACACTTTTCATTTTTGACATTTAGCATTGTGACATTTGTCATTTGACATCTTTGACATTTGCCATCTTGAAATTTGTCATTTTTGACATTTTTTATGGTGACACTTTTCATTTTTGACATTTAGCATTGTGACATTTGTCATTTGACATCTTTGACATTTGCCATCTTGAAATTTGTCATTTTTGACATTTTTCATGGTGACACTTTTCATTTTTGACATTAAGCATTGTGACATTTGTCATTTGACATCTTTGACATTTGCCATCTTGAAATTTGTTATTTTTGACATTTTTCATGGTGACACTTTTCATATTTGACATTGAGCATTGTGACATTTGTCATTTGACATCTTTGACGTTTGCCATCTTGAAATTTGTCATTTTTGACATTTTTCATGGTGACACTTTTCATTTTTGACATTTAGCATTGTGACATTTCTCATTTGACATCTTTGACATTTGCCATCTTGAAATTTGTCATTTTTGACATTTAGCATTGTGACATTTGTCATTTGACATCTTTGACATTTGCCATCTTGAAATTTGTCATTTTTGACATTTTTCATGGTGACACTTTTCATTTTTGACATTTAGCATTGTGACATTTGTCATTTGACATCTTTGACATTTGCCATCTTGAAATTTGTTATTTTTGACATTTTTCATGGTGACACTTTTCATTTTTGACATTTAGCATTGTGACATTTGTCATTTGACATCTTTGACATTTGCCATCTTGAAATTTGTCATTTTTGACATTTTTCATGGTGACACTTTTCATTTTTGACATTTAGCATTGTGACATTTGTCATTTGACATCTTTGACATTTGCCATCTTGAAATTTGTCATTTTTCACATTTAGCATTGTGACATTTGTCATTTGACATCTTTGATATTTGCGATCTTGAAATTTGTCATTTTTGACATTTTTCATGGTGACACTTTTCATTTTTGACATTTAGGATTGTGACATTTGTCATTTGACATCTTTGACATTTGCCATCTTGAATTTGTCATTTTTGACATTTTTCATGGTGACACTTTTCATTTTTGACATTTAGCATTGTGACATTTGTCATATTCGACATCTTTGACATTTGCCATCTTGAAATTTGTCATTTTTGACATTTTTCATGGTGACACTTTTCATTTTTGACATTTAGCATTGTGACATTTGTCATTTGACATCTTTGACATTTGCCATCTTAAAATTTGTCATTATTGATATTTTTCATGGGGACACTTTTCATTTTTGACATTTAGCATTGTGACATTTGTCATTTGACATCTTTGACATTTGCCATTTTGAAATTTGTCATTTTTGACATTTTTTATGGTGACACTTTTCATTTTTGACATTTAGCATTGTGACATTTGTCATTTGACATCTTTGACATTTGCCATCTTGAAATTTGTCATTTTTAACATTTTTCACGGTGACACTTTTCATTTTTGACATTTAGGATTGTGACATTTGTCATTTGACATCTTAGACATTTGCCATCTTGAAATTTGTCATTTTTGACACTTTTCATTTTTGACATTTAGCATTGTGACATTTGTCATTTGACATCTTTGACATTTGCCATCTTGAAATTTGTCATTTTTGACATTTTTCATGGTGACACTTTTCATTTTTGACATTTAGCATTGTGACATTTGTCATTTGACATCTTGGACATTTGCCATCTTGAAATTTGTCATTTTTGACATTTTTTATGGTGACACTTATCATTTTTGACATTTAGCATTGTGACGTTTGTCAGTTTTGACAATTGCCATCTTGAAATTTGTCATTTTTGACATTTTTCATGGTGACACTTTTCATTTTTGACATTTAGCATTGTGACATTTGTCATTTGACATCTTTGACATTTGCCATCTTGAAATTTGTCATTTTTGACATTTTTCATGGTGACACTTTTCATTTTTGACATTTAGCATTGTGACATTTGTCATTTGACATCTTTGACATTTGCCATCTTGAAATTTGTCATTTTTGACATTTTTCATGGTGACACTTTTCATTTTTGACATTAAGCATTGTGACATTTGTCATTTGACATCTTTGACATTTGCCATCTTGAAATTTGTTATTTTTGACATTTTTCATGGTGACACTTTTCATATTTGACATTGAGCATTGTGACATTTGTCATTTGACATCTTTGACGTTTGCCATCTTGAAATTTGTCATTTTTGACATTTTTCATGGTGACACTTTTCATTTTTGACATTTAGCATTGTGACATTTCTCATTTGACATCTTTGACATTTGCCATCTTGAAATTTGTCATTTTTGACATTTAGCATTGTGACATTTGTCATTTGACATCTTGGACATTTGCCATCTTGAAATTTGTCATTTTTGACATTTTTCATGGTGACACTTTTCATTTTTGACATTTAGCATTGTGACATTTGTCATTTGACATCTTTGACATTTGCCATCTTGAAATTTGTCATTTTTGACATTTTTCATGGTGACACTTTTCATTTTTGACATTTAGCATTGTGACATTTGTCATTTGACATCTTTAACATTTGCCATCTTAAAATTTGTTATATTTGACATTTTTCATGGTGACACTTTTCATTTTTGACATTTAGAATTGTGACATTTGTCAGTTTTGACATTTGCCATCTTAAAATTTGTCATTTTTGACCTTTTTCATGGTGACACTTTTCATTTTTGACATTTAGCATTGTGACATTTGTCATTTGACATCTTTGACATTTCCCATCTTGAAATTTGTCATTTTTGACATTTAGCATTGTGACATTTGTCATTTGACATCTTTGACATTTGCCATCTTGAAATTTGTTATTTTTGACATTTTTCATGGTGACACTTTTCATTTTTGACATTTAGGATTGTGACATTTGTCATTTGACATCTTTGACATTTGCCATCTTGAATTTGTCATTTTTGACATTTTTCATGGTGACACTTTTCATTTTTGACATTTAGCATTGTGACATTTGTCATATTCGACATCTTTGACATTTGCCATCTTGAAATTTGTCATTTTTGACATTTTTCATGGTGACACTTTTCATTTTTGACATTTAGCATTGTGACATTTGTCATTTGACATCTTTGACATTTCCCATCTTGAAATTTGTCATTTTTGACATTTAGCATTGTGACATTTGTCATTTGACATCTTTGACATTTGCCATCTTGAAATTTGTTATTTTTGACATTTTTCATGGTGACACTTTTCATTTTTGACATTTAGCATTGTGACATTTGTCAGTTTTGACATTTGCCATCTTGAAATTTATCATTTTTGACATTTTTTATGGTGACACTTTTCATTTTTGACATTTAGCATTGTGACATTTGTCATTTGACATCTTAGACATTTGCCATCTTGAAATTTGTCATTTTTGACACTTTTCATTTTTGACATTTAGCATTGTGACATTTGTCATTTGACATCTTTGACACTTGCCATCTTGAAATTTGTCATTTTTGACATTTTTCATGGTGACACTTTTCATTTTTGACATTTAGCATTGTGACATTTGTCATTTGACATCTTTGACATTTGCCATCTTGAAATTTGTCATTTTTGACATTTTTCATGGTGACACTTTTCATTTTTGACATTTAGCATTGTGACATTTGTCATTTGACATATTTGACATTTGCCATCTAGAAATTTGTCATTTTTGACATTTAGCATTGTGATATTTGTCATTTGAC
Organism: Altica lythri; assembly: GCA_964028335.1. Lineage (NCBI taxonomy): Eukaryota > Metazoa > Arthropoda > Insecta > Coleoptera > Chrysomelidae > Altica > Altica lythri. The sequence goes on along the minus strand of OZ034800.1, from coordinate 4,903,135 downwards.
ATCTTTGACATTTGCCATCTTGAAATTTGTCATTTTTGACATTTTTCATGGTGACACTTTTCATTTTTGACATTTAGCATTGTGACATTTGTCATTTGACATCTTTGACATTTGCCATCTTGAAATTTGTTATTTTTGACATTTTTCATGGTGACATTTTTCATTTTTGACATTTAGCATTGTGACATTTGTCATTTGACATCTTTGACATTTGCCATTTTGAAATTTGTCATTTTTGACATTTTTTATGGTGACACTTTTCATTTTTGACATTTAGCATTGTGACATTTGTCATTTGACATCTTTGACATTTGCCATCTTGAAATTTGTCATTTTTGACATTTTTCACGGTGACACTTTTCATTTTTGACATTTAGCATTGTGACATTTGTCATTTGACATCTTAGACATTTGCCATCTTGAAATTTGTCATTTTTGACACTTTTCATTTTTGACATTTAGCATTGTGACATTTGTCATTTGACATCTTTGACATTTGCCATCTTGAAATTTGTCATTTTTGACATTTTTCATGGTGACACTTTTCATTTTTGACATTTAGCATTGTGACATTTGTCATTTGACATCTTGGACATTTGCCATCTTGAAATTTGTCATTTTTGACATTTTTTATGGTGACACTTATCATTTTTGACATTTAGCATTGTGACGTTTGTCAGTTTTGACAATTGCCATCTTGAAATTTGTCATTTTTGACATTTTTCATGGTGACACTTTTCATTTTTGACATTTAGCATTGTGACATTTGTCATTTGACATCTTTGACATTTGCCATCTTGAAATTTGTCATTTTTGACATTTTTCATGGTGACACTTTTCATTTTTGACATTTAGCATTGTGACATTTGTCATTTGACATCTTTGACATTTGCCATCTTGAAATTTGTCATTTTTGACATTTTTCATGGTGACACTTTTCATTTTTGACATTAAGCATTGTGACATTTGTCATTTGACATCTTTGACATTTGCCATCTTGAAATTTGTTATTTTTGACATTTTTCATGGTGACACTTTTCATTTTTGACATTGAGCATTGTGACATTTGTCATTTGACATCTTTGACGTTTGCCATCTTGAAATTTGTCATTTTTGACATTTTTCATGGTGACACTTTTCATTTTTGACATTTAGCATTGTGACATTTCTCATTTGACATCTTTGACATTTGCCATCTTGAAATTTGTCATTTTTGACATTTAGCATTGTGACATTTGTCATTTGACATCTTGGACATTTGCCATCTTGAAATTTGTCATTTTTGACATTTTTCATGGTGACACTTTTCATTTTTGACATTTAGCATTGTGACATTTGTCATTTGACATCTTTGACATTTGCCATCTTGAAATTTGTCATTTTTGACATTTTTCATGGTGACACTTTTCATTTTTGACATTTAGCATTGTGACATTTGTCATTTGACATCTTTAACATTTGCCATCTTAAAATTTGTTATATTTGACATTTTTCATGGTGACACTTTTCATTTTTGACATTTAGAATTGTGACATTTGTCAGTTTTGACATTTGCCATCTTAAAATTTGTCATTTTTGACCTTTTTCATGGTGACACTTTTCATTTTTGACATTTAGCATTGTGACATTTGTCATTTGACATCTTTGACATTTCCCATCTTGAAATTTGTCATTTTTGACATTTAGCATTGTGACATTTGTCATTTGACATCTTTGACATTTGCCATCTTGAAATTTGTTATTTTTGACATTTTTCATGGTGACACTTTTCATTTTTGACATTTAGCATTGTGACATTTGTCAGTTTTGACATTTGCCATCTTGAAATTTATCATTTTTGACATTTTTTATGGTGACACTTTTCATTTTTGACATTTAGCATTGTGACATTTGTCATTTGACATCTTAGACATTTGCCATCTTGAAATTTGTCATTTTTGACACTTTTCATTTTTGACATTTAGCATTGTGACATTTGTCATTTGACATCTTTGACATTTGCCACCTTGAAATTTGTCATTTTTGACATTTTTCATGGTGACACTTTTCATTTTTTGACATTTAGCATTGTGACATTTGTCAGTTTTGACATATGCCATCTTGAAATTTGTCATTTTTGACATTTTTCATGGTGACACTTTTTATTTTTGACATTTAGCATTGTGACATTTGTCATTTGACATCTTTGACACTTGCCATCTTGAAATTTGTCATTTTTGACATTTTTCATGGTGACACTTTTCATTTTTGACATTTAGCATTGTGACATTTGTCATTTGACATCTTTGACATTTGCCATCTTAAAATTTGTCATTTTTGACATTTTTCATGGTGACACTTTTCATTTTTGACATTTAGCATTGTGACATTTGTCATTTGACATATTTGACATTTGCCATCTAGAAATTTGTCATTTTTGACATTTAGCATTGTGATATTTGTCATTTGACATCTTTGACATTTGCCATCTTGAAATTTGTCATTTTTGACATTTTTCATGGTGACACTTTTCATTTTTGACATTTAGCATTGTGACATTTGTCATTTGACATCTTTGACATTTGCCATCTTGAAATTTGTTATTTTTGACATTTTTCATGGTGACATTTTTCATTTTTGACATTTAGCATTGTGACATTTGACATCTTTGACATTTGCCATCTTAAAATTTGTCATTTTTGACATTTTTCATGGTGACACTTTTCATTTTTGACATTTAGCATTGTGACATTTGTCAATTGACATCTTTGACATTTGCCATCTTGAAATTTGTCATTTTTGACATTTTTCATGGTGACACTTTTCATTTTTGACATTTAGCATTGTGACATTTGTCATTTGACATTTTTGACATTTGCCATCTTGAAATTTGTTATTTTTGACATTTTTCATGGTGACACTTTTCATTTTTGACATTTAGCATTGTGACATTTGTCATTTGACATCTTTAACATTTGCCATCTTAAAATTTGTTATATTTGACATTTTTCATGGTGACACTTTTCATTTTTGACATTTAGAATTGTGACATTTGTCAGTTTTGACATTTGCCATCTTAAAATTTGTCATTTTTGACATTTTTCATGGTGACACTTTTCATTTTTGACATTTAGCATTGTGACATTTGTCATTTGACATCTTTGACATTTCCCATCTTGAAATTTGTCATTTTTGACATTTAGCATTGTGACATTTGTCATTTGACATCTTTGACATTTGCCATCTTGAAATTTGTTATTTTTGACATTTTTCATGGTGACACTTTTCATTTTTGACATTTAGCATTGTGACATTTGTCAGTTTTGACATTTGCCATCTTGAAATTTATCATTTTTGACATTTTTTATGGTGACACTTTTCATTTTTGACATTTAGCATTGTGACATTTGTCATTTGACATCTTAGACATTTGCCATCTTGAAATTTGTCATTTTTGACATTTAGCATTGTGACATTTGTCATTTGACATCTTTGACATTTGCCACCTTGAAATTTGTCATTTTTGACATTTTTCATGGTGACACTTTACATTTTTTGACATTTAGCATTGTGACATTTGTCAGTTTTGACATATGCCATCTTGAAATTTGTCATTTTTGACATTTTTCATGGTGACACTTTTCATTTTTGACATTTAGCATTGTGACATTTGTCATTTGACATCTTTGACACTTGCCATCTTGAAATTTGTCATTTTTGACATTTTTCATGGTGACACTTTTCATTTTTGACATTTAGCATTGTGACATTTGTCATTTGACATCTTTGACATTTGCCATCTTGAAATTTGTCATTTTTGACATTTTTCATGGTGACACTTTTCATTTTTGACATTTAGCATTGTGACATTTGTCATTTGACATATTTGACATTTGCCATCTAGAAATTTGTCATTTTTGACATTTAGCATTGTGATATTTGTCATTTGACATCTTTGACATTTGCCATCTTGAAATTTGTCATTTTTGACATTTTTCATGGTGACACTTTTCATTTTTGACATTTAGCATTGTGACATTTGTCATTTGACATCTTTGACATTTGCCATCTTGAAATTTGTCATTTTTGACATTTAGCATTGTGACATTTGTCATTTGACATCTTTGATATTTGCCATCTTGAAATTTGTCATTTTTGACATTTTTCATGGTGACACTTTTCATTTTTGACATTTAGCATTGTGACATTTGTCATTTGACATCTTTGACATTTGCCATCTTGAAATTTGTCATTTTTGACATTTTTCATGGTGACACTTTTCATTTTTGACATTTAGCATTGTGACATTTGTCATTTGTCAGTTTTGACATTTGCCATCTTAAAATTTGTCATTTTTGACATTTTTCATGGTGACACTTTTCATTTTTGACATTTAGCATTGTGACATTTGTCATTTGACATCTTTGACATTTCCCATCTTGAAATTTGTCATTTTTGACATTTAGCATTGTGACATTTGTCATTTGACATCTTTGACATTTGCCATCTTGAAATTTGTTATTTTTGACATTTTTCATGGTGACACTTTTCATTTTTGACATTTAGCATTGTGACATTTGTCAGTTTTGACATTTGCCATCTTGAAATTTATCATTTTTGACATTTTTTATGGTGACACTTTTCATTTTTGACATTTAGCATTGTGACATTTGTCATTTGACATCTTAGACATTTGCCATCTTGAAATTTGTCATTTTTGACACTTTTCATTTTTGACATTTAGCATTGTGACATTTGTCATTTGACATCTTTGACATTTGCCACCTTGAAATTTGTCATTTTTGACATTTTTCATGGTGACACTTTTCATTTTTTGACATTTAGCATTGTGACATTTGTCAGTTTTGACATATGCCATCTTGAAATTTGTCATTTTTGACATTTTTCATGGTGACACTTTTCATTTTTGACATTTAGCATTGTGACATTTGTCATTTGACATCTTTGACACTTGCCATCTTGAAATTTGTCATTTTTGACATTTTTCATGGTGACACTTTTCATTTTTGACATTTAGCATTGTGACATTTGTCATTTGACATCTTTGACATTTGCCATCTTGAAATTTGTCATTTTTGACATTTTTCATGGTGACACTTTTCATTTTTGACATTTAGCATTGTGACATTTGTCATTTGACATATTTGACATTTGCCATCTAGAAATTTGTCATTTTTGACATTTAGCATTGTGATATTTGTCATTTGACATCTTTGACATTTGCCATCTTGAAATTTGTCATTTTTGACATTTTTCATGGTGACACTTTTCATTTTTGACATTTAGTATTGTGACATTTGTCATTTGACATCTTTGACATTTGCCATCTTGAAATTTGTCATTTTTGACATTTAGCATTGTGACATTTGTCATTTGACATCTTTGATATTTGCCATCTTGAAATTTGTCATTTTTGACATTTTTCATGGTGACACTTTTCATTTTTGACATTTAGCATTGTGACATTTGTCATTTGACATCTTTGACATTTGCCATGTTGAAATTTGTCATTTTTGACATTTTTCATGGTGACACTTTTCATTTTTGACATTTAGCATTGTGACATTTGTCATTTGACATCTTTGACATTTGCCATCTTGAAATTTGTCATTTTTGACATTTTTCATGGTGACACTTTTCATTTTTGACATTTAGCATTGTGACATTTGTCATTTGACATCTTTGACATTTGCCATCTTGAAATTTGTCATTTTTGACATTTTTCATGGTGACACTTTTCATTTTTGACATTTAGCATTGTGACATTTGTCATTTGACATCTTTGACATTTGCCATCTTGAAATTTGTCATTATTGACATTTTTCATGGGGACACTTTTTATTTTTGACATTTAGCATTGTGACATTTGTCATTTGACATCTTTGACATTTGCCATCTTGAAATTTGTCATTTTTGACATTTTTCACGGTGACACTTTTCATTTTTGACATTTGGCATTGTGACATTTGTCATTTGACATCTTAGACATTTGCCATCTTGAAATTTGTCATTTTTGACACTTTTCGTTTTTGATATTTAGCATTGTGACATTTGTCATTTGACATCTTTGACATTTGCCATCTTGAAATTTGTCATTTTTGACATTTTTCATGGTGACACTTTTCATTTTTGACATTTAGCATTGTGACATTTGTCATTTGACATCTTTGACATTTGCCATCTTGAAATTTGTCATTTTTGACATTTTTCATGGTGACACTTTTCATTTTTGACATTTAGCATTGTGACATTTGTCATTTGACATATTTGACATTTGCCATCTAGAAATTTATCATTTTTGACATTTAGCATTGTGATATTTGTCATTTGACATCTTTGACATTTGCCATCTTGAAATTTGTCATTTTTGACATTTTTCATGGTGACACTTTTCATTTTTGACATTTAGCATTGTGACATTTGTCATTTGACATCTTTGACACTTGCCATCTTGAAATTTGTCATTTTTGACATTTTTCATGGTGACACTTTTCATTTTTGACATTTAGCATTGTGACATTTGTCATTTGACATCTTTGACATTTGCCATCTTGAAATTTGTCATTTTTGACATTTTTCATGGTGACACTTTTCATTTTTGACATTTAGCATTGTGACATTTGTCATTTGACATATTTGACATTTGCCATCTAGAAATTTGTCATTTTTGACATTTAGCATTGTGATATTTGTCATTTGACATCTTTGACATTTGCCATCTTGAAATTTGTCATTTTTGACATTTTTCATGGTGACACTTTTCATTTTTGACATTTAGCATTGTGACATTTGTTATTTGACATCTTTGACATTTGCCATCTTGAAATTTGTTATTTTTGACATTTTTCATGGTGACATTTTTCATTTTTGACATTTAGCATTGTGACATTTGACATCTTTGACATTTGCCATCTTGAAATTTGTCATTTTTGACATTTTTCATGGTGACACTTTTCATTTTTGACATTTAGCATTGTGACATTTGTCAATTGACATCTTTGACATTTGCCATCTTGAAATTTGTCATTTTTGACATTTTTCATGGTGACACTTTTCATTTTTGACATTTAGCATTGTGACATTTGTCATTTGACATTTTTGACATTTGCCATCTTGAAATTTGTTATTTTTGACATTTTTCATGGTGACACTTTTCATTTTTGACATTTAGCATTGTGACATTTGTCATTTGACATCTTTAACATTTGCCATCTTAAAATTTGTTATATTTGACATTTTTCATGGTGACACTTTTCATTTTTGACATTTAGAATTGTGACATTTGTCAGTTTTGACATTTGCCATCTTAAAATTTGTCATTTTTGACATTTTTCATGGTGACACTTTTCATTTTTGACATTTAGCATTGTGACATTTGTCATTTGACATCTTTGACATTTCCCATCTTGAAATTTGTCATTTTTGACATTTAGCATTGTGACATTTGTCATTTGACATCTTTGACATTTGCCATCTTGAAATTTGTTATTTTTGACATTTTTCATGGTGACACTTTTCATTTTTGACATTTAGCATTGTGACATTTGTCAGTTTTGACATTTGCCATCTTGAAATTTATCATTTTTGACATTTTTTATGGTGACACTTTTCATTTTTGACATTTAGCATTGTGACATTTGTCATTTGACATCTTAGACATTTGCCATCTTGAAATTTGTCATTTTTGACACTTTTCATTTTTGACATTTAGCATTGTGACATTTGTCATTTGACATCTTTGACATTTGCCACCTTGAAATTTGTCATTTTTGACATTTTTCATGGTGACACTTTTCATTTTTTGACATTTAGCATTGTGACATTTGTCAGTGTTGACATATGCCATCTTGAAATTTGTCATTTTTGACATTTTTCATGGTGACACTTTTCATTTTTGACATTTAGCATTGTGACATTTGTCATTTGACATCTTTGACACTTGCCATCTTGAAATTTGTCATTTTTGACATTTTTCATGGTGACACTTTTCATTTTTGACATTTAGCATTGTGACATTTGTCATTTGACATCTTTGACATTTGCCATCTTGAAATTTGTCATTTTTGACATTTTTCATGGTGACACTTTTCATTTTTGACATTTAGCATTGTGACATTTGTCATTTGACATATTTGACATTTGCCATCTAGAAATTTGTCATTTTTGACATTTAGCATTGTGATATTTGTCATTTGACATCTTTGACATTTGCCATCTTGAAATTTGTCATTTTTGACATTTTTCATGGTGACACTTTTCATTTTTGACATTTAGCATTGTGACATTTGTCATTTGACATCTTTGACATTTGCCATCTTGAAATTTGTCATTTTTGACATTTAGCATTGTGACATTTGTCATTTGACATCTTTGATATTTGCCATCTTGAAATTTGTCATTTTTGACATTTTTCATGGTGACACTTTTCATTTTTGACATTTAGCATTGTGACATTTGTCATTTGACATCTTTGACATTTGCCATCTTGAAATTTGTCATTTTTGACATTTTTCATGGTGACACTTTTCATTTTTGACATTTAGCATTGTGACATTTGTCATTTGTCAGTTTTGACATTTGCCATCTTAAAATTTGTCATTTTTGACATTTTTCATGGTGACACTTTTCATTTTTGACATTTAGCATTGTGACATTTGTCATTTGACATCTTTGACATTTCCCATCTTGAAATTTGTCATTTTTGACATTTAGCATTGTGACATTTGTCATTTGACATCTTTGACATTTGCCATCTTGAAATTTGTTATTTTTGACATTTTTCATGGTGACACTTTTCATTTTTGACATTTAGCATTGTGACATTTGTCAGTTTTGACATTTGCCATCTTGAAATTTATCATTTTTGACATTTTTTATGGTGACACTTTTCATTTTTGACATTTAGCATTGTGACATTTGTCATTTGACATCTTAGACATTTGCCATCTTGAAATTTGTCATTTTTGACACTTTTCATTTTTGACATTTAGCATTGTGACATTTGTCATTTGACATCTTTGACATTTGCCACCTTGAAATTTGTCATTTTTGACATTTTTCATGGTGACACTTTTCATTTTTTGACATTTAGCATTGTGACATTTGTCAGTTTTGACATATGCCATCTTGAAATTTGTCATTTTTGACATTTTTCATGGTGACACTTTTCATTTTTGACATTTAGCATTGTGACATTTGTCATTTGACATCTTTGACACTTGCCATCTTGAAATTTGTCATTTTTGACATTTTTCATGGTGACACTTTTCATTTTTGACATTTAGCATTGTGACATTTGTCATTTGACATCTTTGACATTTGCCATCTTGAAATTTGTCATTTTTGACATTTTTCATGGTGACACTTTTCATTTTTGACATTTAGCATTGTGACATTTGTCATTTGACATATTTGACATTTGCCATCTAGAAATTTGTCATTTTTGACATTTAGCATTGTGATATTTGTCATTTGACATCTTTGACATTTGCCATCTTGAAATTTGTCATTTTTGACATTTTTCATGGTGACACTTTTCATTTTTGACATTTAGCATTGTGACATTTGTCATTTGACATCTTTGACATTTGCCATCTTGAAATTTGTCATTTTTGACATTTAGCATTGTGACATTTGTCATTTGACATCTTTGATATTTGCCATCTTAAAATTTGTCATTTTTGACATTTTTCATGGTGACACTTTTCATTTTTGACATTTAGCATTGTGACATTTGTCATTTGACATCTTTGACATTTGCTATCTTGAAATTTGTCATTTTTGACATTTTTCATGGTGACACTTTTCATTTTTGACATTTAGCATTGTGACATTTGTCATTTGACATCTTTGACATTTGCCATCTTGAAATTTGTCATTTTTGACATTTTTCATGGTGACACTTTTCATTTTTGACATTTAGCATTGTGACATTTGTCATTTGACATCTTTGACATTTGCCATCTTGAAATTTGTCATTTTTGACATTTTTCATGGTGACACTTTTCATTTTTGACATTTAGCATTGTGACATTTGTCATTTGACATCTTTGACATTTGCCATCTTGAAATTTGTCATTATTGACATTTTTCATGGGGACACTTTTTATTTTTGACATTTAGCATTGTGACATTTGTCATTTGACATCTTTGACATTTGCCATCTTGAAATTTGTCATTTTTGACATTTTTCACGGTGACACTTTTCATTTTTGACATTTAGCATTGTGACATTTGTCATTTGACATCTTAGACATTTGCCATCTTGAAATTTGTCATTTTTGACACTTTTCGTTTTTGATATTTAGCATTGTGACATTTGTCATTTGACATCTTTGACATTTGCCATCTTGAAATTTGTCATTTTTGACATTTTTCATGGTGACACTTTTCATTTTTGACATTTAGCATTGTGACATTTGTCATTTGACATCTTAGACATTTGCCATCTTGAAATTTGTCATTTTTGACATTTAGCATTGTGACATTTGTCATTTGACATCTTTGATATTTGCCATCTTGAAATTTGTCATTTTTGACATTTTTCATGGTAACACTTTTCATTTTTGACATTTAGCATTGTGACATTTGTCATTTGACATCTTTGACATTTGCCATCTTGAAATTTGTCATTTTTGACATTTTTCATGGTGACACTTTTCATTTTTGATATTTAGCATTGTGACATTTGTCATTTGACATCTTAGACATTTGCCATCTTGAAATTTGTCATTTTTGACACTTTTCATTTTTGACATTTAGCATTGTGACATTTGTCATTTGACATCTTTGACATTTGCCTTCTTGAAATTTGTCATTTTTGACATTTTTCATGGTGACACTTTTCATTTGTGACATTTAGCATTGTGACATTTGTCATTTGACATCTTTGACATTTGCCATCTTGAAATTTGTCATTTTTGACAATTTTCATGGTGACACTTTTTATTTTTGACATTTATCATTGTGACATTTGTCATTTGACATCTTAGACATTTGCCATCTTGAAATTTGTCATTTTTGACACTTTTCATTTTTGACATTTAGCATTGTGACATTTGTCATTTGACATCTTTGACATTTGCCATCTTGAAATTTGTCATCTTTGACATTTTTCATGGTGACACTTTTCATATTTGACATTTAGCATTGTGACATTTGTCATTTGACATATTAGACATTTGCCATCTTGAAATTTGTCATTTTTGACACTTTTCATTTTTGACATTTAGCATTGTGACATTTGTCATTTGACATCTTTGACATTTGCCATCTTGAAATTTGTCATTTTTGACATTTTTTATGGTGACACATTTTATTTTTGACATTTCGCATTGTGACATTTGTCATTTGACATCTTTGATATTTGCCATCTTGAAATTTGTCATTTTTGACATTTTTCATGGTGACACTTTTTATTTTTGACATTAAGCATTGTGACATTTGTCATGTGACATCTTTGACATTTGCCATCTTGAAATTTGTCATTTTTGACATTTAGCATTGTGACATTTGTCATTTGACATCTTTGACATTTGCCATCTTGAAATTTGTTATTTTTGACATTTTTCATGGTGACACTTTTCATTTTTGACATTTAGCATTGTGACATTTGTCAGTTTTGACATTTGCCATCTTGAAATTTGTCATTTTTGACATTTTTCATGGTGACACTTTTCATTTTTGACATTTAGCATTGTGACATTTGTCATTTGACATCTTTGACATTTGCCATCTTGAAATTTGTCATTTTTGACACTTTTCATTTTTGACATTTAGCATTGTGACATTTGTCATTTGACATCTTTGACATTTGCCATCTTGAAATTTGTCATTTTTGACATTTTTCATGGTGACACTTTTCATTTTTGACTTTTAGCATTGTGACATTTGTCATTTGAAATCTTGGACATTTGCAATCTTGAAATTTGTCATTTTTGACATTTTTCATGGTGACACTTATCATTTTTGACATTTAGTATTGTGACATTTGTCAGTTTTGACATTTGCCATCTTGAAATTTGTCATTTTTGACATTTTTCATGGTGACACTTTTCATTTTTGACATTTGTCATTTGACTTCTTTGACATTTGCCATCTTGAAATTTGTCATTTTTGACCTTTTTCATGGTGACACTTTTTATTTTTGACATTTAGCATTGTGACATTTGTCATTTGACATCTTTGACATTTGCCATTTTGAAATTTGTCATTTTTGACATTTTTCATGGTGACACTTCTCATTTTTGACATTTAGCATTGTGACATTTGTCATTTGACATCTTAGACATTTGCCATCTTGAAATTTGTCATTTTTGACACTTTTCATTTTTGACATTTAGCATTGTGACATTTGTCATTTGACATCTTTGACATTTGCCATCTTGAAATTTGTCATTTTTGACATTTTTCATGGTGACACTTTTCATTTTTGACATTTAGCATTGTGACATTTGTCATTTGACATCTTTGACATTTGCTATCTTGAAATTTGTCATTTTTGACATTTAGCATTGTGACATTGGTCAATTGACATCTTTGATATTTGCCATCTTGAAATTTGTCATTTTTGACATTTTTCATGGTGACACTTTTCATTTTTGACATTTAGCATTGTGACATTTGTCATTTCACATCTTTGACATTTGCCATCTTGAAATTTGTCATTTTTGACATTTTTCATGGTGACACTTTTCATTTTTGACATTTAGCATTGTGACATTTGTCATTTCACATCTTTGACATTTGCCATCTTGAAATTTGTCATTTTTGACACTTTTCATGGTGACACTTTTCATTTTTGACATTTAGCATTGTGACATTTGTCATTTGACATCTTTGACATTTGCCATCTTGAAATTTGTCATTTTTGACATTTAGCATTGTGACATTTGTCATTTGACATCTTTGATATTTGCCATCTTGAAATTTGTCATTTTTGACATTTTTCATGGTGACACTTTTCATTTTTGACATTTAGCATTGTGACAATTGTCATTTCACATCTTTGACATTTGCCATCTTGAAATTTGTCATTTTTGACATTTTTCATGGTGACACTTTTCATTTTTGACATTTAGCATTGTGACATTTGTCATTTGACATCTTTGACATTTGCCATCTTGAAATTTGTTATTTTTGACATTTTTCATGGTGACACTTTTCATTTTTGACATTTAGCATTGTGACATTTGTTATTTGACCTCTTTGACATTTGCCATTTTGAAATTTGTCATTTTTGACATTTAGCATTGTGACATTTGTCATTTGACATCTTTGACATTTGCCATCTTGAAATTTGTTATTTTTGACATTTTTCATGGTGACACTTTTCATTTTTGACATTTAGCATTGTGACATTTGTCAGTTTTGACATTTGCCATCTTGAAATTTGTCATTTTTGACATTTTTCATGGTGACACTTTTCATTTTTGACATTTAGCATGGTGACATTTGTCATTTGACATCTTGGACATTTGCCATCTTGAAATTTGTCATTTTTGACATTTTTCATGGTAACACTTATCATTTTTGAATTGTGACATTTGTCAGTTTTGACATTTGCCATCTTGAAATTTGTCATTTTTGACATTTTTCATGGTGACACTTTTCATTTTTGACATTTAGCATTGTGACATTTGTCATTTGACATCTTTGACATTTGCCATCTTGAAATTTGTCATTTTTGACACTTTTAATTTTTGACATTTAGCATTGTGACATTTGTCATTTGACATCTTTGACATTTGCCATCTTGAAATTTGTCATTTTTGACATTTTTCATGGTGACACTTTTCATTTTTGACTTTTAGCATTGTGACATTTGTCATTTGAAATCTTGGACATTTGCAATCTTGAAATTTGTCATTTTTGACATTTTTCATGGTGACACTTATCATTTTTGACATTAAGTATTGTGACATTTGTCAGTTTTGACATTTGCCATCTTGAAATTTGTCATTTTTGACATTTTTCATGGTGACACTTTTCATTTTTGACATTTGTCATTTGACTTCTTTGACATTTGCCATCTTGAAATTTGTCATTTTTGACCTTTTTTATGGTGACACTTTTTATTTTTGACATTTAGCATTGTGACATTTGTCATTTGACATCTTTGACATTTGCCATTTTGAAATTTGTCATTTTTGACATTTTTCAAGGTGACACTTTTCATTTTTGACATTTAGCATTGTGACATTTGTCATTTGACATCTTAGACATTTGCCATCTTGAAATTTGTCATTTTTGACACTTTTTATTTTTGACATTTAGCATTGTGACATTTGTCATTTGACATCTTTGACATTTGCCATCTTGAAATTTGTCATTTTTGACATTTTTCATGGTGACACTTTTCATTTTTGACATTTAGCATTGTGACATTTGTCATTTGACATCTTTGACATTTGCCATCTTGAAATTTGTCATTTTTGACATTTAGCATTGTGACATTGGTCAATTGACATCTTTGATATTTGCCATCTTGAAATTTGTCATTTTTGACATTTTTCATGGTGACACTTTTCATTTTTGACATTTAGCATTGTGACATTTGTCATTTCACATCTTTGACATTTGCCATCTTGAAATTTGTCATTTTTGACATTTTTCATGGTGACACTTTTTATTTTTGACGTTTAGCATTGTGACATTTGTCATTTCACATCTTTGACATTTGCCATCTTGAAATTTGTCATTTTTGACACTTTTCATGGTGACACTTTTCATTTTTGACATTTAGAATTGTGACATTTGTCATTTGACATCTTTGACATTTGCCATCTTGAAATTTGTCATTTTTGACATTTAGCATTGTGACATTTGTCATTTGACATCTTTGACATTTGCCATCTTGAAATTTGTCATTTTTGACATTTAGCATTGTGACATTGGTCAATTGACATCTTTGATATTTGCCATCTTGAAATTTTTCATTTTTGACATTTTTCATGGTGACACTTTTCATTTTTGACATTTAGCATTGTGACATTTGTCATTTCACATCTTTGACATTTGCCATCTTGAAATTTGTCATTTTTGACATTTTTCATGGTGACACTTTTCATTTTTGACATTTAGCATTGTGACATTTGTCATTTCACATCTTTGACATTTGCCATCTTGAAATTTGTCATTTTTGACATTTTTCATGGTGACACTTTTCATTTTTGACATTTAGCATTGTGACATTTGTCATTTGACATCTTTGACATTTGCCATCTTGAAATTTGTTATTTTTGACATTTTTCATGGTGACACTTTTCATTTTTGACATTAAGCATTGTGACATTTGTCATTTGACCTCTTTGACATTTGCCATTTTGAAATTTGTCATTTTTGACATTTAGCATTGTGACATTTGTCATTTGACACCTTTGACATTTGCCATCTTGAAATTTGTTATTTTTGACATTTTTTATGGTGACACTTTTCATTTTTGACATTTAGCATTGTGACATTTGTCAGTTTTGACATTTGCCATCTTGAAATTTGTCATTTTTGACATTTTTCATGGTGACACTTTTCATTTTTGACATTTAGCATTGTGACATTTGTCATTTGACATCTTAGACATTTGCCATCTTGAAATTTGTCATTTTTGACATTTAGCATTGTGACATTTGTCATTTGACATCTTTGACATTTGCCATCTTGAAATTTGTCATTTTTGACATTTTTCATGGTAACACTTATCATTTTTGACATTTAGCATTGTGACATTTGTCAGTTTTGACATTTGCCATCTTGAAATTTGTCATTTTTGACATTTTTCATGGTGACACTTTTCATTTTTGACATTTAGCATTGTGACATTTGTCATTTGCCATCTTGAAATTTGTCATTTTTGACATTTTTCATTGTGACACTTTTCATTTTTGACATTTAGCATTGTGACATTTGTCATTTGACATCTTTGACATTTGCCATATTGAAATTTGTCATTTTTGACATTTTTCATGGTGACACTTTTCATTTTTGACATTTAGCATTGTGACATTTGTCATTTGACATCTTTGACATTTGCCATCTTGAAATTTGTCATTTTTGACATTTTTCATGGTGACACTTTTTATTTTTGACATTTAGCATTGTGACATTTGTCATTTGACATCTTAGACATTTGCCATCTTGAAATTTGTCATTTTTGACACTTTTTCTTTTTGACACTTTTTCTTTTTGACATTTAGCATTGTGACATTTGTCATTTGACATCTTTGACATTTGCCATCTTGAAATTTGTCATTTTTGACATTTTTCATGGTGACACTTTTCATTTTTGACATTTAGCATTGTGACATTTGTCATTTGACATCTTTGGCATTTGCCATCTTGAAATTTGTCATTTTCGACATTTAGCATTGTGACATTTGTCATTTGACATCTTTGATATTTGCCATCTTGAAATTTGTCATTTTTGACATTTTTCATGGTGACACTTTTCATTTTTGACATTTAGCATTGTGACATTTGTCATTTGACATCTTTGACATTTGCCATCTTGAAATTTGTCATTTTTGACATTTTTCATGGTGACACTTTTCATTTTTGACATTTAGCATTGTGACATTTGTCATTTGACATCTTTGACATTTGCCATCTTGAAATTTGTCATTTTTGACATTTTTCATGGTGACACTTTTCATTTTTGACATTAAGCATTGTGACATTTGTCATTTGACATCTTTGACATTTGCCATCTTGAAATTTGTTATTTTTGACATTTTTCATGGTGACACTTTTCATTTTTGACATTGAGCATTGTGACATTTGTCATTTGACATCTTTGATATTTGCCATCTTGAAATTTGTCATTTTTGACATTTTTCATGGTGACACTTTTCATTTTTGACATTTAGCATTGTGACATTTGTCATTTGACATCTTTGACATTTGCCATCTTGAAATTTGTCATTTTTGACATTTAGCATTGAGACATTTGTCATTTGACATCTTGGACATTTGCCATCTTGAAATTTGTCATTTTTGACATTTTTCATGGTGACACTTTTCACTTTTGACATTTAGCATTGTGACATTTGTCATTTGACATCTTTGACATTTGCCATCTTGAAATTTGTCATTTTTGACATTTTTCATGGTGACACTTTTCATTTTTGACATCTAGCATTGTGACATTTGTCATTTGACATTTTTGACATTTGCCATCTTGAAATTTGTTATTTTTGACATTTTTCATAGTGACACTTTTCATTTTTGACATTTAGCATTGTGACATTTGTCATTTGACATCTTTAACATTTGCCATCTTAAAATTTGTTAAATTTGACATTTTTCATGGTGACACTTTTCATTTTTGACATTTAGAATTGTGACATTTGTCAGTTTTGACATTTGCCATCTTAAAATTTGTCATTTTTGACATTTTTCATGGTGACACTTTTCATTTTTGACATTTAGCATTGTGACATTTGTCATTTGACATCTTTGACATTTCCCATCTTGAAATTTGTCATTTTTGACATTTAGCATTGTGACATTTGTCATTTGACATCTTTGACATTTGCCATCTTGAAATTTGTTATTTTTGACATTTTTCATGGTGACACTTTTCATTTTTGACATTTAGCATTGTGACATTTGTCAGTTTTGACATTTGCCATCTTGAAATTTATCATTTTTGACATTTTTTATGGTGACACTTTTCATTTTTGACATTTAGCATTGTGACATTTGTCATTTGACATCTTAGACATTTGCCATCTTGAAATTGGTCATTTTTGACACTTTTCATTTTTGACATTTAGCATTGTGACATTTGTCATTTGACATCTTTGACATTTGCCACCTTGAAATTTGTCATTTTTGACATTTTTCATGGTGACACTTTTCATTTTTTGACATTTAGCATTGTGACATTTGTCAGTTTTGACATATGCCATCTTGAAATTTGTCATTTTTGACATTTTTCATGGTGACACTTTTCATTTTTGACATTTAGCATTGTGACATTTGTCATTTGACATCTTTGACACTTGCCATCTTGAAATTTGTCATTTTTGACATTTTTCATGGTGACACTTTTCATTTTTGACATTTAGCATTGTGACATTTGTCATTTGACATCTTTGACATTTGCCATCTTGAAATTTGTCATTTTTGACATTTTTCATGGTGACACTTTTCATTTTTGACATTTAGCATTGTGACATTTTTCATTTGACATATTTGACATTTGCCATCTAGAAATTTGTCATTTTTGACATTTAGCATTGTGATATTTGTCATTTGACATCTTTGACATTTGCCATCTTGAAATTTGTCATTTTTGACATTTTTCATGGTGACACTTTTCATTTTTGACATTTAGCATTGTGACATTTGTCATTTGACATCTTTGACATTTGCCATCTTGAAATTTGTCATTTTTGACATTTAGCATTGTGACATTTGTCATTTGACATCTTTGATATTTGCCATCTTGAAATTTGTCATTTTTGACATTTTTCATGGTGACACTTTTCATTTTTGACATTTAGCATTGTGACATTTGTCATTTGACATCTTTGACATTTGCCATCTTGAAATTTGTCATTTTTGACATTTTTCATGGTGACACTTTTCATTTTTGACATTTAGCATTGTGACATTTGTCATTTGACATCTTTGACATTTGCCATCTTGAAATTTGTCATTTTTGACATTTTTCATGGTGACACTTTTCATTTTTGACATTTAGCATTGTGACATTTGTCATTTGACATCTTTGACAATTGCCATCTTGAAATTTGTCATTTTTGACATTTTTCATGGTGACACTTTTCATTTTTGACATTTAGCATTGTGACATTTGTCATTTGACATCTTTGACATTTGCCATCTTGAAATTTGTCATTATTGACATTTTTCATGGAGACACTTTTTATTTTTGACATTTAGCATTGTGACATTTGTCATTTGACATCTTTGACATTTGCCATCTTGAAATTTGTCATTTTTGACATTTTTCACGGTGACACTTTTCATTTTTGACATTTAGCATTGTGACATTTGTCATTTGACATCTTAAACATTTGCCATCTTGAAATTTGTCATTTTTGACACTTTTCATTTTTGATATTTAGCATTGTGACATTTGTCATTTGACATCTTTGACATTTGCCATCTTGAAATTTGTCATTTTTGACATTTTTCATGGTGACACTTTTCATTTTTGACATTTAGCATTGTGACATTTGTCATTTGACATCTTAGACATTTGCCATCTTGAAATTTGTCATTTTTGACATTTAGCATTGTGACATTTGTCATTTGACATCTTTGACATTTGCCATCTTGAAATTTGTCATTTTTGACATTTTTCATGGTGACACTTTTCATTTTTGACATTTAGCATTGTGACATTTGTCATTTGACATCTTTGACATTTGCCATTTTGAAATTTGTCATTTTTGACATTTTTCATGGTGACACTTTTCATTTTTGATATTTAGCATTGTGACATTTGTCATTTGACATCTTAGACATTTGCCATCTTGAAATTTGTCATTTTTGACACTTTTCATTTTTGACATTTAGCATTGTGACATTTGTCATTTGACATCTTTGACATTTGCCATCTTGAAATTTGTCATCTTTGACATTTTTCATGGTGACACTTTTCATTTTTGACATTTAGCATTGTGACATTTGTCATTTGACATCTTTGACATTTGCCATCTTGAAATTTGTCATTTTTGACATTTTTCATGGTGACACTTTTCATTTTTGACATTTAGCATTGTGACATTTGTCATTTGACATCTTTGACATTTGCCATCTTGAAATTTGTCATTTTTGACATTTTTCATGGTGACACTTTTCATTTTTGACATTTAGCATTGTGACATTTGTCATTTGACATCTTTGACAATTGCCATCTTGAAATTTGTCATTTTTGACATTTTTCATGGTGACACTTTTCATTTTTGACATTTAGCATTGTGACATTTGTCATTTGACATCTTTGACATTTGCCATCTTGAAATTTGTCATTATTGACATTTTTCATGGAGACACTTTTTATTTTTGACATTTAGCATTGTGACATTTGTCATTTGACATCTTTGACATTTGCCATCTTGAAATTTGTCATTTTTGACATTTTTCACGGTGACACTTTTCATTTTTGACATTTAGCATTGTGACATTTGTCATTTGACATCTTAAACATTTGCCATCTTGAAATTTGTCATTTTTGACACTTTTCATTTTTGATATTTAGCATTGTGACATTTGTCATTTGACATCTTTGACATTTGCGATCTTGAAATTTGTCATTTTTGACATTTTTCATGGTGACACTTTTCATTTTTGACATTTAGCATTGTGACATTTGTCATTTGACATCTTAGACATTTGCCATCTTGAAATTTGTCATTTTTGACATTTAGCATTGTGACATTTGTCATTTGACATCTTTGACATTTGCCATCTTGAAATTTGTCATTTTTGACATTTTTCATAGTGACACTTTTCATTTTTGACATTTAGCATTGTGACATTTGTCATTTGACATCTTTGACATTTGCCATCTTGAAATTTGTCATTTTTGACATTTTTCATGGTGACACTTTTCATTTTTGATATTTAGCATTGTGACATTTGTCATTTGACATCTTAGACATTTGCCATCTTGAAATTTGTCATTTTTGACACTTTTCATTTTTGACATTTAGCATTGTGACATTTGTCATTTGACATCTTTGACATTTGCCTTCTTGAAATTTGTCATTTTTGACATTTTTCATGGTGACACTTTTCATTTGTGACATTTAGCATTGTGACATTTGTCATTTGACATCTTTGACATTTGCCATCTTGAAATTTGTCATTTTTGACAATTTTCATGGTAACACTTTTCATTTTTGACATTTATCATTGTGACATTTGTCATTTGACATCTTAGACATTTGCCATCTTGAAATTTGTCATTTTTGACACTTTTCATTTTTGACATTTAGCATTGTGACATTTGTCATTTGACATCTTTGACATTTGCCATCTTGAAATTTGTCATCTTTGACATTTTTCATGGTGAAACTTTTCATATTTGACATTTAGCATTGTGACATTTGTCATTTGACATATTAGACATTTGCCATCTTGAAATTTGTCATTTTTGACACTTTTCATTTTTGACATTTAGCATTGTGACATTTGTCATTTGACATCTTTGACATTTGCCATCTTGTAATTTGTCATTTTTGACATTTTTCATGGTGACACTTTTCATTTTTGACATTTAGCATTGTGACATTTGTCATTTGACATCTTGGACATTTGCCATCTTGAAATTTGTCATTTTTGACATTTTTCATGGTGACACTTATCATTTTTGACATTTAGCATTGTGACATTTGTCAGTTTTGACATTTGCCATCTTGAAATTTGTCATTTTTGACATTTTTTATGGTGACACATTTTATTTTTGACATTTCGCATTGTGACATTTGTCATTTGACATCTTTGATATTTGCCATCTTGAAATTTGTCATTTTTGACATTTTTCATGGTGACACTTTTTATTTTTGACATTAAGCATTGTGACATTTGTCATGTGACATCTTTGACATTTGCCATCTTGAAATTTGTCATTTTTGACATTTAGCATTGTGACATTTGTCATTTGACATCTTTGACATTTGCCATCTTGAAATTTGTTATTTTTGACATTTTTCATGGTGACACTTTTCATTTTTGACATTTAGCATTGTGACATTTGTCAGTTTTGACATTTGCCATCTTGAAATTTGTCATTTTTGACATTTTTCATGGTGACACTTTTCATTTTTGACATTTAGCATTGTGACATTTGTCATTTGACATCTTTGACATTTGCCATCTTGAAATTTGTCATTTTTGACACTTTTCATTTTTGACATTTAGCATTGTGACATTTGTCATTTGACATCTTTGACATTTGCCATCTTGAAATTTGTCATTTTTGACATTTTTCATGGTGACACTTTTCATTTTTGACTTTTAGCATTGTGACATTTGTCATTTGAAATCTTGGACATTTGCAATCTTGAAATTTGTCATTTTTGACATTTTTCATGGTGACACTTATCATTTTTGACATTTAGTATTGTGACATTTGTCAGTTTTGACATTTGCCATCTTGAAATTTGTCATTTTTGACATTTTTCATGGTGACACTTTTCATTTTTGACATTTGTCATTTGACTTCTTTGACATTTGCCATCTTGAAATTTGTCATTTTTGACCTTTTTCATGGTGACACTTTTTATTTTTGACATTTAGCATTGTGACATTTGTCATTTGACATCTTTGACATTTGCCATTTTGAAATTTGTCATTTTTGACATTTTTCATGGTGACACTTTTCATTTTTGACATTTAGCATTGTGACATTTGTCATTTGACATCTTAGACATTTGCCATCTTGAAATTTGTCATTTTTGACACTTTTCATTTTTGACATTTAGCATTGTGACATTTGTCATTTGACATCTTTGACATTTGCCATCTTGAAATTTGTCATTTTTGACATTTTTCATGGTGACACTTTTCATTTTTGACATTTAGCATTGTGACATTTGTCATTTGACATCTTTGACATTTGCCATCTTGAAATTTGTCATTTTTGACATTTAGCATTGTGACATTGGTCAATTGACATCTTTGATATTTGCCATCTTGAAATTTGTCATTTTTGACTTTTTTCATGGTGACACTTTTTATTTTTGACATTTAGCATTGTGACATTTGTCATTTCACATCTTTGACATTTGCCATCTTGAAATTTGTCATTTTTGACATTTTTCATGGTGACACTTTTCATTTTTGACATTTAGCATTGTGACATTTGTCATTTCACATCTTTGACATTTGCCATCTTGAAATTTGTCATTTTTGACACTTTTCATGGTGACACTTTTCATTTTTGACATTTAGCATTGTGACATTTGTCATTTGACATCTTTGACATTTGCCATCTTGAAATTTGTCATTTTTGACATTTTTCATGGTGACACTTTTCATTTTTGACATTTAGCATTGTGACATTTGTCATTTGACATCTTTGACATTTGCCATCTTGAAATTTGTCATTTTTGACATTTAGCATTGTGACATTGGTCAATTGACATCTTTGATATTTGCCATCTTGAAATTTGTCATTTTTGACTTTTTTCATGGTGACACTTTTCATTTTTGACATTTAGCATTGTGACATTTGTCATTTGACATCTTTGACATTTGCCATCTTGAAATTTGTCATTTTTGACATTTTTCATGGTGACACTTTTCATTTTTGATATTTAGCATTGTGACATTTGTCATTTGACATCTTAGACATTTGCCATCTTGAAATTTGTCATTTTTGACACTTTTCATTTTTGACATTTAGCATTGTGACATTTGTCATTTGACATCTTTGACATTTGCCTTCTTGAAATTTGTCATTTTTGACATTTTTCATGGTGACACTTTTCATTTGTGACATTTAGCATTGTGACATTTGTCATTTGACATCTTTGACATTTGCCATCTTGAAATTTGTCATTTTTGACAATTTTCATGGTAACACTTTTCATTTTTGACATTTATCATTGTGACATTTGTCATTTGACATCTTAGACATTTGCCATCTTGAAATTTGTCATTTTTGACACTTTTCATTTTTGACATTTAGCATTGTGACATTTGTCATTTGACATCTTTGACATTTGCCATCTTGAAATTTGTCATCTTTGACATTTTTCATGGTGAAACTTTTCATATTTGACATTTAGCATTGTGACATTTGTCATTTGACATATTAGACATTTGCCATCTTGAAATTTGTCATTTTTGACACTTTTCATTTTTGACATTTAGCATTGTGACATTTGTCATTTGACATCTTTGACATTTGCCATCTTGTAATTTGTCATTTTTGACATTTTTCATGGTGACACTTTTCATTTTTGACATTTAGCATTGTGACATTTGTCATTTGACATCTTGGACATTTGCCATCTTGAAATTTGTCATTTTTGACATTTTTCATGGTGACACTTATCATTTTTGACATTTAGCATTGTGACATTTGTCAGTTTTGACATTTGCCATCTTGAAATTTGTCATTTTTGACATTTTTTATGGTGACACATTTTATTTTTGACATTTCGCATTGTGACATTTGTCATTTGACATCTTTGATATTTGCCATCTTGAAATTTGTCATTTTTGACATTTTTCATGGTGACACTTTTTATTTTTGACATTAAGCATTGTGACATTTGTCATGTGACATCTTTGACATTTGCCATCTTGAAATTTGTCATTTTTGACATTTAGCATTGTGACATTTGTCATTTGACATCTTTGACATTTGCCATCTTGAAATTTGTTATTTTTGACATTTTTCATGGTGACACTTTTCATTTTTGACATTTAGCATTGTGACATTTGTCAGTTTTGACATTTGCCATCTTGAAATTTGTCATTTTTGACATTTTTCATGGTGACACTTTTCATTTTTGACATTTAGCATTGTGACATTTGTCATTTGACATCTTTGACATTTGCCATCTTGAAATTTGTCATTTTTGACACTTTTCATTTTTGACATTTAGCATTGTGACATTTGTCATTTGACATCTTTGACATTTGCCATCTTGAAATTTGTCATTTTTGACATTTTTCATGGTGACACTTTTCATTTTTGACTTTTAGCATTGTGACATTTGTCATTTGAAATCTTGGACATTTGCAATCTTGAAATTTGTCATTTTTGACATTTTTCATGGTGACACTTATCATTTTTGACATTTAGTATTGTGACATTTGTCAGTTTTGACATTTGCCATCTTGAAATTTGTCATTTTTGACATTTTTCATGGTGACACTTTTCATTTTTGACATTTGTCATTTGACTTCTTTGACATTTGCCATCTTGAAATTTGTCATTTTTGACCTTTTTCATGGTGACACTTTTTATTTTTGACATTTAGCATTGTGACATTTGTCATTTGACATCTTTGACATTTGCCATTTTGAAATTTGTCATTTTTGACATTTTTCATGGTGACACTTTTCATTTTTGACATTTAGCATTGTGACATTTGTCATTTGACATCTTAGACATTTGCCATCTTGAAATTTGTCATTTTTGACACTTTTCATTTTTGACATTTAGCATTGTGACATTTGTCATTTGACATCTTTGACATTTGCCATCTTGAAATTTGTCATTTTTGACATTTTTCATGGTGACACTTTTCATTTTTGACATTTAGCATTGTGACATTTGTCATTTGACATCTTTGACATTTGCCATCTTGAAATTTGTCATTTTTGACATTTAGCATTGTGACATTGGTCAATTGACATCTTTGATATTTGCCATCTTGAAATTTGTCATTTTTGACTTTTTTCATGGTGACACTTTTTATTTTTGACATTTAGCATTGTGACATTTGTCATTTCACATCTTTGACATTTGCCATCTTGAAATTTGTCATTTTTGACATTTTTCATGGTGACACTTTTCATTTTTGACATTTAGCATTGTGACATTTGTCATTTCACATCTTTGACATTTGCCATCTTGAAATTTGTCATTTTTGACACTTTTCATGGTGACACTTTTCATTTTTGACATTTAGCATTGTGACATTTGTCATTTGA
The DNA here is from genome assembly GCA_964028335.1 of Altica lythri. Lineage (NCBI taxonomy): Eukaryota > Metazoa > Arthropoda > Insecta > Coleoptera > Chrysomelidae > Altica > Altica lythri. The sequence goes on along the minus strand of OZ034800.1, from coordinate 4,877,497 downwards.
CATCTTTGACATTTGCCATCTTGAAATTTGTCATTTTTGACATTTAGCATTGTGACATTTGTCATTTGACATCTTTGATATTTGCCATCTTGAAATTTGTCATTTTTGACATTTTTCATGGTGACACTTTTCATTTTTGACATTTAGCATTGTGACATTTGTCATTTCACATCTTTGACATTTGCCATCTTGAAATTTGTCATTTTTGACATTTTTCATGGTGACACTTTTCATTTTTGACATTTAGCATTGTGACATTTGTCATTTGACATCTTTGACATTTGCCATCTTGAAATTTGTTATTTTTGACATTTTTCATGGTGACACTTTTCATTTTTGACATTTAGCATTGTGACATTTGTTATTTGACCTCTTTGACATTTGCCATTTTGAAATTTGTCATTTTTGACATTTAGCATTGTGACATTTGTCATTTGACATCTTTGACATTTGCCATCTTGAAATTTGTTATTTTTGACATTTTTCATGGTGACAGTTTTCATTTTTGACATTTAGCATTGTGACATTTGTCAGTTTTGACATTTGCCATCTTGAAATTTGTCATTTTTGACATTTTTCATGGTGACACTTTTCATTTTTGACATTTAGCATGGTGACATTTGTCATTTGACGTCTTGGACATTTGCCATCTTAAAATTTGTCATTTTTGACATTTTTCATGGTAACACTTATCATTTTTGACATTTAGCATTGTGACATTTGTCAGTTTTGACATTTGCCATCTTGAAATTTGTCATTTTTGACATTTTTTATGGTGACACTTTTCATTTTTGACATTTAGCATTGTGACATTTGTCATTTGACATCTTTGACATTTGCCATCTTGAAATTTGTCATTTTTGACACTTTTCATTTTTGACATTTAGCATTGTGACATTTGTCATTTGACATCTTTGACATATGCCATCTTGAAATTTGTCATTTTTGACATTTTTCATGGTGACACTTTTCATTTTTGACTTTAAGCATTGTGACATTTGTCATTTGAAATCTTGGACATTTGCAATCTTGAAATTTGTCATTTTTGACATTTTTCATGGTGACACTTATCATTTTTGACATTAAGTATTGTGACATTTGTCAGTTTTGACATTTGCCATCTTGAAATTTGTCATTTTTGACATTTTTCATGGTGACACTTTTCATTTTTGACATTTGTCATTTGACTTCTTTGACATTTGCCATCTTGAAATTTGTCATTTTTGACCTTTTTCATGGTGACACTTTTTATTTTTGACATTTAGCATTGTGACATTTGTCATTTGACATCTTTGACATTTGCCATTTTGAAATTTGTCATTTTTGACATTTAGCATTGTGACATTGGTCAATTGACATCTTTAACATTTGCCATCTTAAAATTTGTTATATTTGACATTTTTCATGGTGACACTTTTCATTTTTGACATTTAGAATTGTGACATTTGTCAGTTTTGACATTTGCCATCTTAAAATTTGTCATTTTTGACATTTTTCATGGTGACACTTTTCATTTTTGACATTTAGCATTGTGACATTTGTCATTTGACATCTTTGACATTTCCCATCTTGAAATTTGTCATTTTTGACATTTAGCATTGTGACATTTGTCATTTGACATCTTTGACATTTGCCATCTTGAAATTTGTTATTTTTGACATTTTTCATGGTGACACTTTTCATTTTTGACATTTAGCATTGTGACATTTGTCAGTTTTGACATTTGCCATCTTGAAATTTATCATTTTTGACATTTTTTATGGTGACACTTTTCATTTTTGACATTTAGCATTGTGACATTTGTCATTTGACATCTTAGACATTTGCCATCTTGAAATTTGTCATTTTTGACACTTTTCATTTTTGACATTTAGCATTGTGACATTTGTCATTTGACATCTTTGACATTTGCCACCTTGAAATTTGTCATTTTTGACATTTTTCATGGTGACACTTTTCATTTTTTGACATTTAGCATTGTGACATTTGTCAGTTTTGACATATGCCATCTTGAAATTTGTCATTTTTGACATTTTTCATGGTGACACTTTTCATTTTTGACATTTAGCATTGTGACATTTGTCATTTGACATCTTTGACACTTGTCATCTTGAAATTTGTCATTTTTGACATTTTTCATGGTGACACTTTTCATTTTTGACATTTAGCATTGTGACATTTGTCATTTGACATCTTTGACATTTGCCATCTTGAAATTTGTCATTTTTGACATTTTTCATGGTGACACTTTTCATTTTTGACATTTAGCATTGTGACATTTGTCATTTGACATATTTGACATTTGCCATCTAGAAATTTGTCATTTTTGACATTTAGCATTGTGATATTTCTCATTTGACATCTTTGACATTTGCCATCTTGAAATTTGTCATTTTTGACATTTTTCATGGTGACACTTTTCATTTTTGACATTTAGCATTGTGACATTTGTCATTTGACATCTTTGACATTTGCCATCTTGAAATTTGTCATTTTTGACATTTAGCATTGTGACATTTGTCATTTGACATCTTTGATATTTGCCATCTTGAAATTTGTCATTTTTGACATTTTTCATGGTGACACTTTTCATTTTTGACATTTAGCATTGTGACATTTGTCATTTGACATCTTTGACATTTGCCATCTTGAAATTTGTCATTTTTGACATTTTTCATGGTGACACTTTTCATTTTTGACATTTAGCATTGTGACATTTGTCATTTGACATCTTTGACATTTGCCATCTTGAAATTTGTCATTTTTGACATTTTTCATGGTGACACTTTTCATTTTTGACATTTAGCATTGTGACATTTGTCATTTGACATCTTTGACAATTGCCATCTTGAAATTTGTCATTTTTGACATTTTTCATGGTGACACTTTTCATTTTTGACATTTAGCATTGTGACATTTGTCATTTGACATCTTTGACATTTGCCATCTTGAAATTTGTCATTATTGACATTTTTCATGGGGACACTTTTTATTTTTGACATTTAGCATTGTGACATTTGTCATTTGACATCTTGGACATTTGCAATCTTGAAATTTGTCATTTTTGACATTTTTCATGGTGCCACTTATCATTTTTGACATTTAGTATTGTGACATTTGTCAGTTTTGACATTTGCCATCTTCAAATTTGTCATTTTTGACATTTTTCATGGTGACACTTTTCATTTTTGACATTTGTCATTTGACTTCTTTGACATTTGCCATCTTGAAATTTGTCATTTTTGACCTTTTTCATGGTGACACTTTTTATTTTTGACATTTAGCATTGTGACATTTGTCATTTGACATCTTTGACATTTGCCATTTTGAAATTTGTCATTTTTGACATTTTTCATGGTGACACTTTTCATTTTTGACATTTAGCATTGTGACATTTGTCATTTGACATCTTAGACATTTGCCATCTTGAAATTTGTCATTTTTGACACTTTTCATTTTTGACATTTAGCATTGTGACATTTGTCATTTGACATCTTTGACATTTGCCATCTTGAAATTTGTCATTTTTGACATTTTTCATGGTGACACTTTTCATTTTTGACATTTAGCATTGTGACATTTGTCATTTGACATCTTTGACATTTGCCATCTTGAAATTTGTCATTTTTGACATTTAGCATTGTGACATTGGTCAATTGACATCTTTGATATTTGCCATCTTGAAATTTGTCATTTTTGACTTTTTTCATGGTGACACTTTTCATTTTTGACAATTAGCATTGTGACATTTGTCATTTGACATCTTTGACATTTGCCATCTTGAAATTTGTCATTTTTGACATTTTTCATGGTGACACTTTTCATTTTTGACATTTAGCATTGTGACATTTGTCATTTGACATCTTTGACATTTGCCATCTTGAAATTTGTCATTTTTGACACTTTTCATGGTGACACTTTTCATTTTTGACATTTAGCATTGTGACATTTGTCATTTGACATCTTTGACATTTGCCATCTTGAAATTTGTCATTTTTGACATTTAGCATTGTGACATTTGTCATTTGACATCTTTGATATTTGCCATCTTGAAATTTGTCATTTTTGACATTTTTCATGGTGACACTTTTCATTTTTGACATTTAGCATTGTGACATTTGTCATTTCACATCTTTGAGATTTGCCATCTTGAATTTTGTCATTTTTGACATTTTTCATGGTGACACTTTTCATTTTTGACATTTAGCATTGTGACATTTGTCATTTGACATCTTTGATATTTGCCATCTTGAAATTTGTTATTTTTGACATTTTTCATGGTGACACTTTTCATTTTTGACATTTAGCATTGTGACATTTGTTATTTGACCTCTTTGACATTTGCCATTTTGAAATTTGTCATTTTTGACATTTAGCATTGTGACATTTGTCATTTGACATCTTTGACATTTGCCATCTTGAAATTTGTTATTTTTGACATTTTTCATGGTGACAGTTTTCATTTTTGACATTTAGCATTGTGACATTTGTCAGTTTTGACATTTGCCATCTTGAAATTTGTCATTTTTGACATTTTTCATGGTGACACTTTTCATTTTTGACATTTAGCATGGTGACATTTGTCATTTGACGTCTTGGACATTTGCCATCTTAAAATTTGTCATTTTTGACATTTTTCATGGTAACACTTATCATTTTTGACATTTAGCATTGTGACATTTGTCAGTTTTGACATTTGCCATCTTGAAATTTGTCATTTTTGACATTTTTTATGGTGACACTTTTCATTTTTGACATTTAGCATTGTGACATTTGTCATTTGACATCTTTGACATTTGCCATCTTGTAATTTGTCATTTTTGACACTTTTCATTTTTGACATTTAGCATTGTGACATTTGTCATTTGACATCTTTGACATATGCCATCTTGAAATTTGTCATTTTTGACATTTTTCATGGTGACACTTTTCATTTTTGACTTTTAGCATTGTGACATTTGTCATTTGAAATCTTGGACATTTGCAATCTTGAAATTTGTCATTTTTGACATTTTTCATGGTGACACTTATCATTTTTGACATTAAGTATTGTGACATTTGTCAGTTTTGACATTTGCCATCTTGAAATTTGTCATTTTTGACATTTTTCATGGTGACACTTTTCATTTTTGACATTTGTCATTTGACTTCTTTGACATTTGCCATCTTGAAATTTGTCATTTTTGACCTTTTTCATGGTGACACTTTTTATTTTTGACATTTAGCATTGTGACATTTGTCATTTGACATCTTTGACATTTGCCATTTTGAAATTTGTCATTTTTGACATTTAGCATTGTGACATTGGTCAATTGACATCTTTAACATTTGCCATCTTAAAATTTGTTATATTTGACATTTTTCATGGTGACACTTTTCATTTTTGACATTTAGAATTGTGACATTTGTCAGTTTTGACATTTGCCATCTTAAAATTTGTCATTTTTGACATTTTTCATGGTGACACTTTTCATTTTTGACATTTAGCATTGTGACATTTGTCATTTGACATCTTTGACATTTCCCATCTTGAAATTTGTCATTTTTGACATTTAGCATTGTGACATTTGTCATTTGACATCTTTGACATTTGCCATCTTGAAATTTGTTATTTTTGACATTTTTCATGGTGACACTTTTCATTTTTGACATTTAGCATTGTGACATTTGTCAGTTTTGACATTTGCCATCTTGAAATTTATCATTTTTGACATTTTTTATGGTGACACTTTTCATTTTTGACATTTAGCATTGTGACATTTGTCATTTGACATCTTAGACATTTGCCATCTTGAAATTTGTCATTTTTGACACTTTTCATTTTTGACATTTAGCATTGTGACATTTGTCATTTGACATCTTTGACATTTGCCACCTTGAAATTTGTCATTTTTGACATTTTTCATGGTGACACTTTTCATTTTTTGACATTTAGCATTGTGACATTTGTCAGTTTTGACATATGCCATCTTGAAATTTGTCATTTTTGACATTTTTCATGGTGACACTTTTCATTTTTGACATTTAGCATTGTGACATTTGTCATTTGACATCTTTGACACTTGTCATCTTGAAATTTGTCATTTTTGACATTTTTCATGGTGACACTTTTCATTTTTGACATTTAGCATTGTGACATTTGTCATTTGACATCTTTGACATTTGCCATCTTGAAATTTGTCATTTTTGACATTTTTCATGGTGACACTTTTCATTTTTGACATTTAGCATTGTGACATTTGTCATTTGACATATTTGACATTTGCCATCTAGAAATTTGTCATTTTTGACATTTAGCATTGTGATATTTGTCATTTGACATCTTTGACATTTGCCATCTTGAAATTTGTCATTTTTGACATTTTTCATGGTGACACTTTTCATTTTTGACATTTAGCATTGTGACATTTGTCATTTGACATCTTTGACATTTGCCATCTTGAAATTTGTCATTTTTGACATTTAGCATTGTGACATTTGTCATTTGACATCTTTGATATTTGCCATCTTGAAATTTGTCATTTTTGACATTTTTCATGGTGACACTTTTCATTTTTGACATTTAGCATTGTGACATTTGTCATTTGACATCTTTGACATTTGCCATCTTGAAATTTGTCATTTTTGACATTTTTCATGGTGACACTTTTCATTTTTGACATTTAGCATTGTGACATTTGTCATTTGACATCTTTGACATTTGCCATCTTGAAATTTGTCATTTTTGACATTTTTCATGGTGACACTTTTCATTTTTGACATTTAGCATTGTGACATTTGTCATTTGACATCTTTGACAATTGCCATCTTGAAATTTGTCATTTTTGACATTTTTCATGGTGACACTTTTCATTTTTGACATTTAGCATTGTGACATTTGTCATTTGACATCTTTGACATTTGCCATCTTGAAATTTGTCATTATTGACATTTTTCATGGGGACACTTTTTATTTTTGACATTTAGCATTGTGACATTTGTCATTTGACATCTTTGACATTTGCCATCTTGAAATTTGTCATTTTTGACATTTTTCACGGTGACACTTTTCATTTTTGACATTTAGCATTGTGACATTTGTCATTTGACATCTTAAACATTTGCCATCTTGAAATTTGTCATTTTTGACACTTTTCATTTTTGATATTTAGCATTGTGACATTTGTCATTTGACATCTTTGACATTTGCCATCTTGAAATTTGTCATTTTTGACATTTTTCATGGTGACACTTTTCATTTTTGACATTTAGCATTGTGACATTTGTCATTTGACATCTTAGACATTTGCCATCTTGAAATTTGTCATTTTTGACATTTAGCATTGTGACATTTGTCATTTGACATCTTTGACATTTGCCATCTTGAAATTTGTCATTTTTGACATTTTTCATGGTGACACTTTTCATTTTTGACATTTAGCATTGTGACATTTGTCATTTGACATCTTTGACATTTGCCATCTTGAAATTTGTCATTTTTGACATTTTTCATGGTGACACTTTTCATTTTTGATATTTAGCATTGTGACATTTGTCATTTGACATCTTAGACATTTGCCATCTTGAAATTTGTCATTTTTGACACTTTTCATTTTTGACATTTAGCATTGTGACATTTGTCATTTGACATCTTTGACATTTGCCTTCTTGAAATTTGTCATTTTTGACATTTTTCATGGTGACACTTTTCATTTGTGACATTTAGCATTGTGACATTTGTCATTTGACATCTTTGACATTTGCCATCTTGAAATTTGTCATTTTTGACAATTTTCATGGTGACACTTTTCATTTTTGACATTTATCATTGTGACATTTGTCATTTGACATCTTAGACATTTGCCATCTTGAAATTTGTCATTTTTGACACTTTTCATTTTTGACATTTAGCATTGTGACATTTGTCATTTGACATCTTTGACATTTGTTATCTTGAAATTTGTCATCTTTGACATTTTTCATGGTGACACTTTTCATATTTGACATTTAGCATTGTGACATTTGTCATTTGACATATTAGACATTTGCCATCTTGAAATTTGTCATTTTTGACACTTTTCATTTTTGACATTTAGCATTGTGACATTTGTCATTTGACATCTTTGACATTTGCCATCTTGTAATTTGTCATTTTTGACATTTTTCATGGTGACACTTTTCATTTTTGACATTTAGCATTGTGACATTTGTCATTTGACATCTTGGACATTTGCCATCTTGAAATTTGTCATTTTTGACATTTTTCATGGTGACACTTATCATTTTTGACATTTAGCATTGTGACATTTGTCAGTTTTGACATTTGCCATCTTGAAATTTGTCATTTTTGACATTTTTTATGGTGACACATTTTATTTTTGACATTTCGCATTGTGACATTTGTCATTTGACATCTTTGATATTTGCCATCTTGAAATTTGTCATTTTTGACATTTTTCATGGTGACACTTTTTATTTTTGACATTAAGCATTGTGACATTTGTCATGTGACATCTTTGACATTTGCCATCTTGAAATTTGTCATTTTTGACATTTAGCATTGTGACATTTGTCATTTGACATCTTTGACATTTGCCATCTTGAAATTTGTTATTTTTGACATTTTTCATGGTGACACTTTTCATTTTTGACATTTAGCATTGTGACATTTGTCAGTTTTGACATTTGCCATCTTGAAATTTGTCATTTTTGACATTTTTCATGGTGACACTTTTCATTTTTGACATTTAGCATTGTGACATTTGTCATTTGACATCTTTGACATTTGCCATCTTGAAATTTGTCATTTTTGACACTTTTCATTTTTGACATTTAGCATTGTGACATTTGTCATTTGACATCTTTGACATTTGCCATCTTGAAATTTGTCATTTTTGACATTTTTCATGGTGACACTTTTCATTTTTGACTTTTAGCATTGTGACATTTGTCATTTGAAATCTTGGACATTTGCAATCTTGAAATTTGTCATTTTTGACATTTTTCATGGTGACACTTATCATTTTTGACATTTAGTATTGTGACATTTGTCAGTTTTGACATTTGCCATCTTGAAATTTGTCATTTTTGACATTTTTCATGGTGACACTTTTCATTTTTGACATTTGTCATTTGACTTCTTTGACATTTGCCATCTTGAAATTTGTCATTTTTGACCTTTTTCATGGTGACACTTTTTATTTTTGACATTTAGCATTGTGACATTTGTCATTTGACATCTTTGACATTTGCCATTTTGAAATTTGTCATTTTTGACATTTTTCATGGTGACACTTTTCATTTTTGACATTTAGCATTGTGACATTTGTCATTTGACATCTTAGACATTTGCCATCTTGAAATTTGTCATTTTTGACACTTTTCATTTTTGACATTTAGCATTGTGACATTTGTCATTTGACATCTTTGACATTTGCCATCTTGAAATTTGTCATTTTTGACATTTTTCATGGTGACACTTTTCATTTTTGACATTTAGCATTGTGACATTTGTCATTTGACATCTTTGACATTTGCCATCTTGAAATTTGTCATTTTTGACATTTAGCATTGTGACATTGGTCAATTGACATCTTTGATATTTGCCATCTTGAAATTTGTCATTTTTGACATTTTTCATGGTGACACTTTTCATTTTTGACATTTAGCATTGTGACATTTGTCATTTCACATCTTTGACATTTGCCATCTTGAAATTTGTCATTTTTGACATTTTTCATGGTGACACTTTTCATTTTTGACATTTAGCATTGTGACATTTGTCATTTCACATCTTTGACATTTGCCATCTTGAAATTTGTCATTTTTGACACTTTTCATGGTGACACTTTTCATTTTTGACATTTAGCATTGTGACATTTGTCATTTGACATCTTTGACATTTGCCATCTTGAAATTTGTCATTTTTGACATTTAGCATTGTGACATTTGTCATTTGACATCTTTGATATTTGCCATCTTGAAATTTGTCATTTTTGACATTTTTCATGGTGACACTTTTCATTTTTGACATTTAGCATTGTGACATTTGTCATTTCACATCTTTGACATTTGCCATCTTGAAATTTGTCATTTTTGACATTTTTCATGGTGACACTTTTCATTTTTGACATTTAGCATTGTGACATTTGTCATTTGACATCTTTGACATTTGCCATCTTGAAATTTGTTATTTTTGACATTTTTCATGGTGACACTTTTCATTTTTGACATTTAGCATTGTGACATTTGTTATTTGACCTCTTTGACATTTGCCATTTTGAAATTTGTCATTTTTGACATTTAGCATTGTGACATTTGTCATTTGACATCTTTGACATTTGCCATCTTGAAATTTGTTATTTTTGACATTTTTCATGGTGACACTTTTCATTTTTGACATTTAGCATTGTGACATTTGTCAGTTTTGACATTTGCCATCTTGAAATTTGTCATTTTTGACATTTTTCATGGTGACACTTTTCATTTTTGACATTTAGCATGGTGACATTTGTCATTTGACGTCTTGGACATTTGCCATCTTAAAATTTGTCATTTTTGACATTTTTCATGGTAACACTTATCATTTTTGACATTTAGCATTGTGACATTTGTCAGTTTTGACATTTGCCATCTTGAAATTTGTCATTTTTGACATTTTTCATGGTGACACTTTTCATTTTTGACATTTAGCATTGTGACATTTGTCATTTGACATCTTTGACATTTGCCATCTTGAAATTTGTCATTTTTGACACTTTTCATTTTTGACATTTAGCATTGTGACATTTGTCATTTGACATCTTTGACATTTGCCATCTTGAAATTTGTCATTTTTGACATTTTTCATGGTGACACTTTTCATTTTTGACTTTTAGCATTGTGACATTTGTCATTTGAAATCTTGGACATTTGCAATCTTGAAATTTGTCATTTTTGACATTTTTCATGGTGACACTTATCATTTTTGACATTAAGTATTGTGACATTTGTCAGTTTTGACATTTGCCATCTTGAAATTTGTCATTTTTGACATTTTTCATGGTGACACTTTTCATTTTTGACATTTGTCATTTGACTTCTTTGACATTTGCCATCTTGAAATTTGTCATTTTTGACCTTTTTCATGGTGACACTTTTTATTTTTGACATTTAGCATTGTGACATTTGTCATTTGACATTTTTGACATTTGCCATTGTGAAATTTGTCATTTTTGACATTTTTCAAGGTGACACTTTTCATTTTTGACATTTAGCATTGTGACATTTGTCATTTGACATCTTAGACATTTGCCATCTTGAAATTTGTCATTTTTGACACTTTTCATTTTTGACATTTAGCATTGTGACATTTGTCATTTGACATCTTTGACATTTGCCATCTTGAAATTTGTCATTTTTGACATTTTTCATGGTGACACTTTTGATTTTTGACATTTAGCATTGTGACATTTGTCATTTGACATCTTTGACATTTGCCATCTTGAAATTTGTCATTTTTGACATTTAGCATTGTGACATTGGTCAATTGACATCTTTGATATTTGCCATCTTGAAATTTGTCATTTTTGACACTGTTCATTTTTGACATTTAGCATTGTGACATTTGTCATTTGACATCTTTGACATTTGCCACCTTGAAATTTGTCATTTTTGACATTTTTCATGGTGACACTTTTCATTTTTTGACATTTAGCATTGTGACATTTGTCAGTTTTGACATATGCCATCTTGAAATTTGTCATTTTTGACATTTTTCATGGTGACACTTTTCATTTTTGACATTTAGCATTGTGACATTTGTCATTTGACATCTTTGACACTTGTCATCTTGAAATTTGTCATTTTTGACATTTTTCATGGTGACACTTTTCATTTTTGACATTTAGCATTGTGACATTTGTCATTTGACATCTTTGACATTTGCCATCTTGAAATTTGTCATTTTTGACATTTTTCATGGTGACACTTTTCATTTTTGACATTTAGCATTGTGACATTTGTCATTTCACATCTTTGACATTTGCCATCTTAAAATTTGTCATTTTTGACATTTTTCATGGTGACACTTTTTATTTTTGACATTTAGCATTGTGACATTTGTCATTTCACATCTTTGACATTTGCCATCTTGAAATTTGTCATTTTTGACACTTTTCATGGTGACACTTTTCATTTTTGACATTTAGCATTGTGACATTTGTCATTTGACATCTTTGACATTTGCCATCTTGAAATTTGTCATTTTTGACATTTAGCATTGTGACATTTGTCATTTGACATCTTTGACATTTGCCATCTTGAAATTTGTCATTTTTGACATTTAGCATTGTGACATTGGTCAATTGACATCTTTGATATTTGCCATCTTGAAATTTTTCATTTTTGACATTTTTCATGGTGACACTTTTCATTTTTGACATTTAGCATTGTGACATTTGTCATTTCACATCTTTGACATTTGCCATCTTGAAATTTGTCATTTTTGACATTTTTCATGGTGACACTTTTCATTTTTGACATTTAGCATTGTGACATTTGTCATTTCACATCTTTGACATTTGCCATCTTGAAATTTGTCATTTTTGACATTTTTCATGGTGACACTTTTCATTTTTGACATTTAGCATTGTGACATTTGTCATTTGACATCTTTGACATTTGCCATCTTGAAATTTGTTATTTTTGACATTTTTCATGATGACACTTTTCATTTTTGACATTTAGCATTGTGACATTTGTCATTTGACCTCTTTGACATTTGCCATTTTGAAATTTGTCATTTTTGACATTTAGCATTGTGACATTTGTCATTTGACATCTTTGAAATTTGCCATCTTGAAATTTGTTATTTTTGACATTTTTCATGGTGACACTTTTCATTTTTGACATTTAGCATTGTGACATTTGTCAGTTTTGACATTTGCCATCTTGAAATTTGTCATTTTTGACATTTTTCATGGTGACACTTTTCATTTTTGACATTTAGCATGGTGACATTTGTCATTTGACATCTTGGACATTTGCCATCTTAAAATTTGTCATTTTTGACATTTTTCATGGTAACACTTATCATTTTTGACATTTAGCATTGTGACATTTGTCAGTTTTGACATTTGCCATCTTGAAATTTGTCATTTTTGACATTTTTCATGGTGACACTTTTCATTTTTGACATTTAGCATTGTGACATTTGTCATTTGACATCTTTGACATTTGCCATCTTGAAATTTGTCATTTTTGACATTTTTTATTGTGACACTTTTTATTTTTGACATTTAGCATTGTGACATTTGTCATTTGACATCTTTGACATTTGCCATCTTGAAATTTGTCATTTTTGACATTTTTCATGGTGACACTTTTCATTTTTGACATTTAGCATTGTGACATTTGTCAGTTGACATCTTTGACATTTGCTATCTTGAAATTTGTCATTTTTGACATTTTTCATGGTGACACTTTTCATTTTTGACATTTAGCATTGTGACATTTGTCATTTGACATCTTAGACATTTGCCATCTTGAAATTTGTCATTTTTGACACTTTTTCTTTTTGACATTTAGCATTGTGACATTTGTCATTTGACATCTTTGACATTTGCCATCTTGAAATTTGTCATTTTTGACATTTTTTGTGGTGACACTTTTCATTTTTGACATTTAGCATTGTGACATTTGTCATTTGACATCTTTGACATTTGCCATCTTGAAATTTGTCATTTTCGACATTTAGCATTGTGACATTTGTCATTTGACATCTTTGATATTTGCCATCTTGAAATTTGTCATTTTTGACATTTTTCATGGTGACACTTTTCATTTTTGACATTTAGCATTGTGACATTTGTCATTTGACATCTTTGACATTTGCCATCTTGAAATTTGTCATTTTTGACATTTTTCATGGTGACACTTCATTTTTGACATTTAGCATTGTGACATTTGTCATTTGACATCTTTGACGTTTGCCATCTTGAAATTTGTCATTTTTGACATTTTTCATGGTGACACTTTTCATTTTTGACATTTAGCATTGTGACATTTGTCATTTGACATCTTTGACATTTGCCATCTTGAAATTTGTCATTTTTGACATTTTTCATGGTGACACTTTTCATTTTTGACATTTAGCATTGTGACATTTGTTATTTGACATCTTCGACATTTGCCATTTTGAAATTTGTCATTTTTGACATTTTTCATAGTGACACTTATCATTATTGACATGTAGCATTGTGACATTTGTCAGTTTTGACATTTGCCATCTTGAAATTTGTCATTTCTGACATTTTTCATGGTGACACTTTTTATTTTTGACATTAAGCATTGTGACATTTGTCATTTGACATCTTTGACATTTGCCATCTTGAAATTTGTCATTTTTGACATTTAGCATTGTGACATTTGTCATTTGACATCTTTGACATTTGCCATCTTGAAATTTGTTATTTTTGACATTTTTCATGGTGACACTTTTCATTTTTGACATTTAGCATTGTGACATTTGTCAGTTTTGACATTTGCCATCTTGAAATTTGTCATTTTTGACATTTTTCATGGTGACACTTTTCATTTTTGACATTTAGCATTGTGACATTTGTCATTTGACATCTTTGACATTTGCCATCTTGAAATTTGTCATTTTTGACACTTTTAATTTTTGACATTTAGCATTGTGACATTTGTCATTTGACATCTTTGACATTTGCCATCTTGAAATTTGTCATTTTTGACATTTTTCATGGTGACACTTTTCATTTTTGACTTTTAGCATTGTGACATTTGTCATTTGACATCTTGGACATTTGCAATCTTGAAATTTGTCATTTTTGACATTTTTCATGGTGACACTTATCATTTTTGACATTTAGCATTGTGACATTTGTCAGTTTTGACATTTGCCATCTTGAAATTTGTCATTTTTGACATTTTTCATGGTGACACTTTTCATTTTTGACATTTAGCATTGTGACATTTGTCATTTGACTTCTTTGACATTTGCCATCTTGAAATTTATCATTTTTGACATTTTTCATAGTGACACTTTTTATTTTTGACATTTAGCATTGTGACATTTGTCATTTGACATCTTTGACATTTGCCATCTTGAAATTTGTCATTTTTGACATTTTTCATGGTGACACTTTTCATTTTTGACATTTAGCATTGTGACATTTGTCATTTGACATCTTAGACATTTGCCATCTTGAAATTTGTCATTTTTGACACTTTTCATTTTTGACATTTAGCATTGTGACATTTGGCATTTGACATCTTTGACATTTGCCATCTTGAAATTTGTCATTTTTGACATTTTTCATGGTGACACTTTTTATTTTTGACATTTAGCATTGTGACATTTGTCATTTGACATCTTTGATATTTGCCATCTTGAAATTTGTCATTTTTGACATTTAGCATTGTGACATTTGTCATTTGACATCTTTGATATTTGCCATCTTGAAATTTGTCATTTTTGACATTTTTTATGGTGACACTTTTCATTTTTGACATTTAGCATTGTGACATTTGTCATTTGACATCTTTGACATTTGCCATCTTGAAATTTGTCATTTTTGACATTTTTCATGGTGACACTTTTCATTTTTGACATTTAGCATTGTGACATTTGTCATTTGACATCTTTGACATTTGCCATCTTGAAATTTGTCATTTTTGACATTTTTCATGGTGACACTTTTCATTTTTGACATTTAGCATTGTGACATTTGTCATTTGACATCTTTGACATTTGCCATTTTGAAATTTGTCATTTTTGACATTTAGCATTGTGACATTTGTCATTTGACATCTTTGACATTTGCCATCTTGAAATTTGTTATTTTTGACATTTTTCATGGTGACACTTTTCATTTTTGACATTTAGCATTGTGACATTTGTCAGTTTTTACATTTGCCATCTTCAAATTTGTCAGTTTTGACATTTTTCATGGTGACACTTTTCATTTTTGACATTTAGCATTGTGACATTTGTCATTTGACATCTTAGACATTTGCCATCTTGAAATTTGTCATTTTTGACACTTTTCATTTTTGACATTTAGCATTGTGACATTTGTCATTTGACATCTTTGACATTTGCCATCTTGAAATTTGTCATTTTTGACATTTTTCATGGTAACACTTTTCATTTTTGACATTTAGCATTGTGACATTTCTCATTTGACATCTTGGACATTTGCCATCTTGAAATTTGTCATTTTTGACATTTTTCATGGTAACACTTATCATTTTTGACATTTAGCATTGTGACATTTGTCAGTTTTGACATTTGCCATCTTGAAATTTGTCATTTTTGACATTTTTCATAGTGACACTTTTCATTTTTGACATTTAGCATTGTGACATTTGTCATTTGACATCTTTGACATTTGCCATCTTGAAATTTGTCATTTTTGACATTTTTCATGGTGACACATTTCATTTTTGACATTTAGCATTGTGACATTTGTCATTTGACATCTTTGACATTTGCTATCTTGAAATTTGTCATTTGACATCTTTGACATTTGCTATCTTGAAATTTGTCATTTTTGACATTTAGCATTGTGACATTTGTCATTTGACATCTTTGACATTTGCCATCTTGAAATTTGTTATTTTTGACATTTTTCATGGTGACACTTTTCATTTTTGACATTTAGCATTGTGACATTTGTCATTTGACATCTTTGACATTTGCCATCTTGAAATTTGTCATTTTTGACATTTTTCATGGTGACACTTTTCATTTTTGACATTTAGCATTGTGACATTTGTCATTTGACATCTTTGACGTTTGCCATCTTGAAATTTGTCATTTTTGACATTTTTCATGGTAACACTTTTCATTTTTGACATTTAGCATTGTGACATTTGTCATTTGACATCTTTGACATTTGACTTCTTGAAATTTGTCATTTTTGACATTTAGCATTGTGACATTTGTCATTTGACATCTTTGACATTTGCCATCTTGAAATTTGTTATTTTTGACATTTTTCATGGTGACACTTTTCATTTTTGACATTTAGCATTGTGACATTTGTCAGTTTTGTCATTTGCCATCTTGAAGTTTGCCATTTTTGACATTTTTTATGGTGACACTTTTCATTTTTGACATTTAGCATTGTGACATTTGTCATTTGACATCTTTGACATTTGCCATCTTGAAATTTGTTATTTTTGACATTTTTCATGGTGACACTTTTCATTTTTGACATTTAGCATTGTGACATTTGTCATTTGACATCTTTGACATTTGCCATCTTGAAATTTGTTATTTTTGACATTTTTCATGGTGACACTTTTCATTTTTGACATTTAGCATTGTGACATTTGTCATTTGACATCTTTGACATTTGCCATCTTGAAATTTGTCACTATTGACATTTTTCATGGGGACACTTTTCATTTTTGACATTTAGCATTGTGACATTTGTCATTTGACATCTTTGACATTTGCCATCTTGAAATTTGTCATTTTTGACATTTTTTATGGTGACACTTTTCATTTTTGACATTTAGCATTGTGACATTTGTCATTTGACATCTTTGACATTTGCCGTCTTGAAATTTGTCATTTTTGACATTTTTCACGGTGACACTTTTCATTTTTGACATTTAGCATTGTGACATTTGTCATTTGACATCTTAGACATTTGCCATCTTGAAATTTGTCATTTTTGACACCTTTCGTTTTTGACATTTAGCATTGTGACATTTGTTATTTGACATCTTTGTTATTTGCCATCTTGAAATTTGTCATTTTTGACATTTTTCATGGTGACACTTTTCATTTTTGACATTTAGCATTGTGACATTTGTCATTTGACATCTTGGACATTTGCCATCTTGAAATTTGTCATTTTTGACATTTTTCATGGTGACACTTATCATTTTTGACATTTAGCATTGTGACATTTGTCAGTTTTGACATTTGCCATCTTGAAATTTGTCATTTTTGACATTTTTCATGGTGACACTTTTCATTTTTGACATTTAGCATTGTGACATTTGTCAGTTTTGACATTTGCCATCTTGAAATTTGCCATTTTTGACATTTTTCATGGTGACACTTTTCATTTTTGACATTTAGCATTGTGACATTTGTCATTTGACATCTTTGACATTTGCCATCTTGAAATTTGTCATTTTTGACATTTTTCATGGTGACACTTTTCATTTTTGACATTTAGCATTGTGACATTTGTCAGTTTTGACATTTGCCATCTTGAAATTTGTCATTTTTGACACTTTTCATGGTGACACTTTTCATTTTTGACATTTAGCATTGTGACATTTGTCATTTGACATCTTTGACATTTGCCATCTTGAAATTTGTCATTTTTGACATTTTTCATGGTGACACTTTTCATTTTTGACATTCAGCATTGTGACATTTGTCATTTGACATCTTTGACATTTGCCATCTTGAAATTTGTCATTATTGACATTTTTCATGGGGACACTTTTCATTTTTGACATTTAGCATTGTGACATTTGTCATTTGACATCTTTGATATTTGCCATCTTTAAATTTGTCAATATTGACATTTGTTATGGTGACACTTTTCATTTTTGACATTTAGCATTGTGACATTTGTCATTTGACATCTTGGACATTTGCCATCTTGAAATTTGTCATTTTTGACATTTTTCATGGTGACACTTTTCATTTTTGACATTTAGCATTGTGACATTTGTCATTTGACATCTTAGACATTTGCCATCTTGAAATTTGTCATTTTTGACATTTAGCATTGTGACATTTGTCATTTGACATCTTTGACATTTGCCATCTTGAAATTTGTTATTTTTGACATTTTTCATGGTGACACTTATCATTTTTGACATTTAGCATTGTGACATTTGTCAGTTTTGACATTTGCCATCTTAAAATTTGTCATTTTTGACATTGTTCATGGTGACACTTTTCATTTTTGACATTTAGCATTGTGACATTTGTCATTTGACATCTTTGACATTTGCCATCTTGAAATTTGTCATTTTTGACATTTTTCATGGTGACACTTTTCATTTTTGACATTTAGCATTGTGACATTTGTCATTTGACATCTTTGACATTTGCCATCTTGAAATTTGTCATTTTTGACATTTAGCATTGTGACATTTGTCATTTGACATCTTTGACATTTGCCATCTTGAAATTTGTTATTTTTGAAATTTTTCATGGTCACACTTTTCATTTTTGACATTTGTCAGTTTTGACATTTGCCATCTTGAAATTTGTCATTTTTGACATTTTTCATGGTGACACTTTTCATTTTTGACATTTAGCATTGTGACATTTGTCATTTGACATCTTAGACATTTGCCATCTTGAAATTTGTCATTTTTGACACTTTTCATATTTGACATTTAGCATTGTGAGATTTGTCATTTGACATCTTGGACATTTGCCATCTTGAAATTTGTCATTTTTGACATTTTTCATGGTGACACTTATCATTTTTGACATTTAGCATTGTGACATTTGTCAGTTTTGACATTTGCCATCTTGAAATTTGTCATTTTTGACATTTTTCATGGTGACACTTTTCATTTTTGACATTTAGCATTGTGACATTTGTCATTTGACATCTTTGACATTTGCCATCTTAAAATTTGTCATTTTTGACATTGTTCATGGTGACACTTTTTATTTTTGACATTTAGCATTGTGACATTTGTCATTTGACATCTTTGACATTTGCCATCTTGAAATTTGTCATTTTTGACATTAAGCATTGTGACATTTGTCATTTGACATCTTTGACATTTGCCATCTTGAAATTTGTTATTTTTGACATTTTTCATGGTGAAACTTTTCATTTTTGACATTTAGCATTGTGACATTTGTCAGTTTTGACATTTGCCATCTTGAAATTTGTCATTTTTGACATTTTTCATGGTGACACTTTTCATTTTTGACATTTAGCGTTGTGACATTTGTCATTTGACATCTTTGACATTTTCCATCTTGAAATTTGTCATTTTTGACACTTTTCATTTTTGACATTTAGCATTGTGACATTTGTCATTTGACATCTTTGACATTTGCCATCTTGAAATTTGTCATTTTTGACATTTTTCATGGTGACACTTATCATTTTTGACATTTAGCATTGTGACATTTGTCAGTTTTGACATTTGCCATCTTGAAATTTGTCATTTTTGACATTTTTCATGGTGACACTTTTCATTTTTGACATTTAGCATTGTGACATTTGTCATTTGACATCTTTGACATTTGCCATCTTGAAATTTGTCATTTTTGACATTTTTCAAGGTGACACTTTTCATTTTTGACATTTTTCAAGGTGACACTTTTCATTTTTGACATTTAGCATTGTGACATTTGTCATTTGACATCTTTGACATTTGCCATTTTGAAATTTGTCATTTTTGACACTTTTCATTTTTGACATTTAGCATTGTGACATTTGTCATTTGACATCTTTGACATTTGCCATCTTGAAATTTGTCATTTTTGACATTTTTCATGGTGACACTTTTCATTTTTGACATTTAGCATTGTGACATTTGTCATTTGACATCTTTCATATTTGCCATCTTGAAATTTGTCATTTTTGACATTTTTCATGGTGACACTTTTCATTTTTGACATTTAGCATTGTGACATTTGTCATTTGACATCTTTGACATTTGCCATCTTGAAATTTGTCATTTTTGACATTTTTCAAGGTGACACTTTTCATTTTTGACATTTTTCAAGGTGACACTTTTCATTTTTGACATTTAGCATTGTGACATTTGTCATTTGACATCTTAGACATTTGCCATCTTGAAATTTGTGATTTTTGACACTTTTCATTTTTGACATTTAGCATTGTGACATTTGTCATATTCGACATCTTTGATATTTGCCATCTTGAAATTTGTCATTTTTGACATTTTTTATGGTGACACTTTTCATTTTTGACATTTAGCATTGTGACATTTGTCATTTGACATCTTTGACATTTGCCATCTTGAAATTTGTCATTATTGACATTTTTCATGGGGACACTTTTCATTTTTGACATTTAGCATTGTGACATTTGTCATTTGACATCTTTGACATTTGCCATCTTGAAATTTGTCATTATTGATATTTTTCATGGGGACACTTTTCATTTTTGACATTTAGCATTGTGACATTTGTCATTTGACATCTTTGACATTTGCCATTTTGAAATTTGTCATTTTTGACATTTTTTATGGTGACACTTTTCATTTTTGACATTTAGCATTGTGACATTTGTCATTTGACATCTTTGACATTTGCCATCTTGAAATTTGTCATTTTTGACATTTTTCACGGTGACACTTTTCATTTTTGACATTTAGCATTGTGACATTTGTCATTTGACATCTTAGACATTTGCCATCTTGAAATTTGTCATTTTTGACACTTTTCATTTTTGACATTTAGCATTGTGACATTTGTCATTTGACATCTTTGACATTTGCCATCTTGAAATTTGTCATTTTTGACATTTTTCATGGTGACACTTTTCATTTTTGACATTTAGCAATGTGACATTTGTCATTTGACATCTTGGACATTTGCCATCTTGAAATTTGTCATATTTGACATTTTTTATGGTGACACTTATCATTTTTGACATTTAGCATTGTGACGTTTGTCAGTTTTGACATTTGCCATCTTGAAATTTGTCATTTTTGACATTTTTCATGGTGACACTTTTCATTTTTGACATTTAGCATTGTGACATTTGTCATTTGACATCTTTGACATTTGCCATCTTGAAATTTGTCATTTTTGACATTTTTCATGGTGACACTTTTCATTTTTGACATTTAGCATTGTGACATTTGTCATTTGACATCTTTGACATTTGCCATCTTGAAATTTGTCATTTTTGACATTTTTCATGGTGGCACTTTTCATTTTTGACATTTAGCATTGTGACATTTGTCATTTGACATCTTTGACATTTGCCATTTTGAAATTTGTCATTTTTGACATTTAGCATTGTGACATTTGTCATTTGACATCTTTGACATTTGCCATCTTGAAATTTGTTATTTTTGACATTTTTCATGGTGACACTTTTCATTTTTGACATTTAGCATTGTGACATTTGTCATTTGACATCTTTGATATTTGCCATCTTGAAATTTGTCATTTTTGACATTTAGCATTGTGACATTTGTCATTTGACATCTTTGATATTTGCCATCTTGAAATTTGTCATTTTTGACATTTTTTATGGTGACACTTTTCATTTTTGACATTTAGCATTGTGACATTTGTCATTTGACATCTTTGACATTTGCCATCTTGAAATTTGTCATTTTTGACATTTTTCATGGTGACACTTTTCATTTTTGACATTTAGCATTGTGACATTTGTCATTTGACATCTTTGACATTTGCCATCTTGAAATTTGTCATTTTTGACATTTTTCATGGTGACACTTTTCATTTTTGACATTTAGCATTGTGACATTTGTCATTTGACATCTTTGACATTTGCCATTTTGAAATTTGTCATTTTTGACATTTAGCATTGTGACATTTGTCATTTGACATCTTTGACATTTGCCATCTTGAAATTTGTTATTTTTGACATTTTTCATGGTGACACTTTTCATTTTTGACATTTAGCATTGTGACATTTGTCAGTTTTTACATTTGCCATCTTCAAATTTGTCAGTTTTGACATTTTTCATGGTGACACTTTTCATTTTTGACATTTAGCATTGTGACATTTGTCATTTGACATCTTAGACATTTGCCATCTTGAAATTTGTCATTTTTGACACTTTTTATTTTTGACATTTAGCATTGTGACATTTGTCATTTGACATCTTTGACATTTGCCATCTTGAAATTTGTCATTTTTGACATTTTTCATGGTAACACTTTTCATTTTTGACATTTAGCATTGTGACATTTGTCATTTGACATCTTGGACATTTGCCATCTTGAAATTTGTCATTTTTGACATTTTTCATGGTAACACTTATCATTTTTGACATTTAGCATTGTGACATTTGTCAGTTTTGACATTTGCCATCTTGAAATTTGTCATTTTTGACATTTTTCATAGTGACACTTTTCATTTTTGACATTTAGCATTGTGACATTTGTCATTTGACATCTTTGACATTTGCCATCTTGAAATTTGTCATTTTTGACATTTTTCATGGTGACACATTTCATTTTTGACATTTAGCATTGTGACATTTGTCATTTGACATCTTTGACATTTGCTATCTTGAAATTTGTCATTTGACATCTTTGACATTTGCTATCTTGAAATTTGTCATTTTTGACATTTAGCATTGTGACATTTGTCATTTGACATCTTTGACATTTGCCATCTTGAAATTTGTTATTTTTGACATTTTTCATGGTGACACTTTTCATTTTTGACATTTAG
This sequence comes from Altica lythri, assembly GCA_964028335.1. Classification (NCBI taxonomy): domain Eukaryota; kingdom Metazoa; phylum Arthropoda; class Insecta; order Coleoptera; family Chrysomelidae; genus Altica; species Altica lythri. Next base: position 4,854,101 of record OZ034800.1, on the reverse strand, counting down.
CATTGTGACATTTGTCATTTGACATCTTTGACATTTGCCATCTTGAAATTTGTCATTTTTGACATTTTTCATGGTGACACTTTTCATTTTTGACATTTAGCATTGTGACATTTGTCATTTGACATCTTTGACGTTTGCCATCTTGAAATTTGTCATTTTTGACATTTTTCATGGTAACACTTTTCATTTTTGACATTTAGCATTGTGACATTTGTCATTTGACATCTTTGACATTTGACTTCTTGAAATTTGTCATTTTTGACATTTAGCATTGTGACATTTGTCATTTGACATCTTTGACATTTGCCATCTTGAAATTTGTTATTTTTGACATTTTTCATGGTGACACTTTTCATTTTTGACATTTAGCATTGTGACATTTGTCAGTTTTGTCATTTGCCATCTTGAAGTTTGCCATTTTTGACATTTTTTATGGTGACACTTTTCATTTTTGACATTTAGCATTGTGACATTTGTCATTTGACATCTTTGACATTTGCCATCTTGAAATTTGTTATTTTTGACATTTTTCATGGTGACACTTTTCATTTTTGACATTTAGCATTGTGACATTTGTCATTTGACATCTTTGACATTTGCCATCTTGAAATTTGTTATTTTTGACATTTTTCATGGTGACACTTTTCATTTTTGACATTTAGCATTGTGACATTTGTCATTTGACATCTTTGACATTTGCCATCTTGAAATTTGTCACTATTGACATTTTTCATGGGGACACTTTTCATTTTTGACATTTAGCATTGTGACATTTGTCATTTGACATCTTTGACATTTGCCATCTTGAAATTTGTCATTTTTGACATTTTTTATGGTGACACTTTTCATTTTTGACATTTAGCATTGTGACATTTGTCATTTGACATCTTTGACATTTGCCGTCTTGAAATTTGTCATTTTTGACATTTTTCACGGTGACACTTTTCATTTTTGACATTTAGCATTGTGACATTTGTCATTTGACATCTTAGACATTTGCCATCTTGAAATTTGTCATTTTTGACACCTTTCGTTTTTGACATTTAGCATTGTGACATTTGTTATTTGACATCTTTGTTATTTGCCATCTTGAAATTTGTCATTTTTGACATTTTTCATGGTGACACTTTTCATTTTTGACATTTAGCATTGTGACATTTGTCATTTGACATCTTGGACATTTGCCATCTTGAAATTTGTCATTTTTGACATTTTTCATGGTGACACTTATCATTTTTGACATTTAGCATTGTGACATTTGTCAGTTTTGACATTTGCCATCTTGAAATTTGTCATTTTTGACATTTTTCATGGTGACACTTTTCATTTTTGACATTTAGCATTGTGACATTTGTCAGTTTTGACATTTGCCATCTTGAAATTTGCCATTTTTGACATTTTTCATGGTGACACTTTTCATTTTTGACATTTAGCATTGTGACATTTGTCATTTGACATCTTTGACATTTGCCATCTTGAAATTTGTCATTTTTGACATTTTTCATGGTGACACTTTTCATTTTTGACATTTAGCATTGTGACATTTGTCAGTTTTGACATTTGCCATCTTGAAATTTGTCATTTTTGACACTTTTCATGGTGACACTTTTCATTTTTGACATTTAGCATTGTGACATTTGTCATTTGACATCTTTGACATTTGCCATCTTGAAATTTGTCATTTTTGACATTTTTCATGGTGACACTTTTCATTTTTGACATTCAGCATTGTGACATTTGTCATTTGACATCTTTGACATTTGCCATCTTGAAATTTGTCATTATTGACATTTTTCATGGGGACACTTTTCATTTTTGACATTTAGCATTGTGACATTTGTCATTTGACATCTTTGATATTTGCCATCTTTAAATTTGTCAATATTGACATTTGTTATGGTGACACTTTTCATTTTTGACATTTAGCATTGTGACATTTGTCATTTGACATCTTGGACATTTGCCATCTTGAAATTTGTCATTTTTGACATTTTTCATGGTGACACTTTTCATTTTTGACATTTAGCATTGTGACATTTGTCATTTGACATCTTAGACATTTGCCATCTTGAAATTTGTCATTTTTGACATTTAGCATTGTGACATTTGTCATTTGACATCTTTGACATTTGCCATCTTGAAATTTGTTATTTTTGACATTTTTCATGGTGACACTTATCATTTTTGACATTTAGCATTGTGACATTTGTCAGTTTTGACATTTGCCATCTTAAAATTTGTCATTTTTGACATTGTTCATGGTGACACTTTTCATTTTTGACATTTAGCATTGTGACATTTGTCATTTGACATCTTTGACATTTGCCATCTTGAAATTTGTCATTTTTGACATTTTTCATGGTGACACTTTTCATTTTTGACATTTAGCATTGTGACATTTGTCATTTGACATCTTTGACATTTGCCATCTTGAAATTTGTCATTTTTGACATTTAGCATTGTGACATTTGTCATTTGACATCTTTGACATTTGCCATCTTGAAATTTGTTATTTTTGAAATTTTTCATGGTCACACTTTTCATTTTTGACATTTGTCAGTTTTGACATTTGCCATCTTGAAATTTGTCATTTTTGACATTTTTCATGGTGACACTTTTCATTTTTGACATTTAGCATTGTGACATTTGTCATTTGACATCTTAGACATTTGCCATCTTGAAATTTGTCATTTTTGACACTTTTCATATTTGACATTTAGCATTGTGAGATTTGTCATTTGACATCTTGGACATTTGCCATCTTGAAATTTGTCATTTTTGACATTTTTCATGGTGACACTTATCATTTTTGACATTTAGCATTGTGACATTTGTCAGTTTTGACATTTGCCATCTTGAAATTTGTCATTTTTGACATTTTTCATGGTGACACTTTTCATTTTTGACATTTAGCATTGTGACATTTGTCATTTGACATCTTTGACATTTGCCATCTTAAAATTTGTCATTTTTGACATTGTTCATGGTGACACTTTTTATTTTTGACATTTAGCATTGTGACATTTGTCATTTGACATCTTTGACATTTGCCATCTTGAAATTTGTCATTTTTGACATTAAGCATTGTGACATTTGTCATTTGACATCTTTGACATTTGCCATCTTGAAATTTGTTATTTTTGACATTTTTCATGGTGAAACTTTTCATTTTTGACATTTAGCATTGTGACATTTGTCAGTTTTGACATTTGCCATCTTGAAATTTGTCATTTTTGACATTTTTCATGGTGACACTTTTCATTTTTGACATTTAGCGTTGTGACATTTGTCATTTGACATCTTTGACATTTTCCATCTTGAAATTTGTCATTTTTGACACTTTTCATTTTTGACATTTAGCATTGTGACATTTGTCATTTGACATCTTTGACATTTGCCATCTTGAAATTTGTCATTTTTGACATTTTTCATGGTGACACTTATCATTTTTGACATTTAGCATTGTGACATTTGTCAGTTTTGACATTTGCCATCTTGAAATTTGTCATTTTTGACATTTTTCATGGTGACACTTTTCATTTTTGACATTTAGCATTGTGACATTTGTCATTTGACATCTTTGACATTTGCCATCTTGAAATTTGTCATTTTTGACATTTTTCAAGGTGACACTTTTCATTTTTGACATTTTTCAAGGTGACACTTTTCATTTTTGACATTTAGCATTGTGACATTTGTCATTTGACATCTTTGACATTTGCCATTTTGAAATTTGTCATTTTTGACACTTTTCATTTTTGACATTTAGCATTGTGACATTTGTCATTTGACATCTTTGACATTTGCCATCTTGAAATTTGTCATTTTTGACATTTTTCATGGTGACACTTTTCATTTTTGACATTTAGCATTGTGACATTTGTCATTTGACATCTTTCATATTTGCCATCTTGAAATTTGTCATTTTTGACATTTTTCATGGTGACACTTTTCATTTTTGACATTTAGCATTGTGACATTTGTCATTTGACATCTTTGACATTTGCCATCTTGAAATTTGTCATTTTTGACATTTTTCAAGGTGACACTTTTCATTTTTGACATTTAGCATTGTGACATTTGTCATTTGACATCTTAGACATTTGCCATCTTGAAATTTGTGATTTTTGACACTTTTCATTTTTGACATTTAGCATTGTGACATTTGTCATATTCGACATCTTTGATATTTGCCATCTTGAAATTTGTCATTTTTGACATTTTTTATGGTGACACTTTTCATTTTTGACATTTAGCATTGTGACATTTGTCATTTGACATCTTTGACATTTGCCATCTTGAAATTTGTCATTATTGACATTTTTCATGGGGACACTTTTCATTTTTGACATTTAGCATTGTGACATTTGTCATTTGACATCTTTGACATTTGCCATCTTGAAATTTGTCATTATTGATATTTTTCATGGGGACACTTTTCATTTTTGACATTTAGCATTGTGACATTTGTCATTTGACATCTTTGACATTTGCCATTTTGAAATTTGTCATTTTTGACATTTTTTATGGTGACACTTTTCATTTTTGACATTTAGCATTGTGACATTTGTCATTTGACATCTTTGACATTTGCCATCTTGAAATTTGTCATTTTTGACATTTTTCACGGTGACACTTTTCATTTTTGACATTTAGCATTGTGACATTTGTCATTTGACATCTTAGACATTTGCCATCTTGAAATTTGTCATTTTTGACACTTTTCATTTTTGACATTTAGCATTGTGACATTTGTCATTTGACATCTTTGACATTTGCCATCTTGAAATTTGTCATTTTTGACATTTTTCATGGTGACACTTTTCATTTTTGACATTTAGCAATGTGACATTTGTCATTTGACATCTTGGACATTTGCCATCTTGAAATTTGTCATTTTTGACATTTTTTATGGTGACACTTATCATTTTTGACATTTAGCATTGTGACGTTTGTCAGTTTTGACATTTGCCATCTTGAAATTTGTCATTTTTGACATTTTTCATGGTGACACTTTTCATTTTTGACATTTAGCATTGTGACATTTGTCATTTGACATCTTTGACATTTGCCATCTTGAAATTTGTCATTTTTGACATTTTTCATGGTGACACTTTTCATTTTTGACATTTAGCATTGTGACATTTGTCATTTGACATCTTTGACATTTGCCATCTTGAAATTTGTCATTTTTGACATTTTTCATGGTGACACTTTTCATTTTTGACATTAAGCATTGTGACATTTGTCATTTGACATCTTTGACATTTGCCATCTTGAAATTTGTTATTTTTGACATTTTTCATGGTGACACTTTTCATTTTTGACATTGAGCATTGTGACATTTGTCATTTGACATCTTTGACATTTGCCATCTTGAAATTTGTCATTTTTGACATTTTTCATGGTGACACTTTTCATTTTTGACATTTAGCATTGTGACATTTGTCATTTGACATCTTTGACATTTGCCATCTTGAAATTTGTCATTTTTGACATTTAGCATTGTGACATTTGTCATTTGACATCTTGGACATTTGCCATCTTGAAATTTGTCATTTTTGACATTTTTCATGGTGACACTTTTCATTTTTGACATTTAGCATTGTGACATTTGTCATTTGACATCTTTGACATTTGCCATCTTGAAATTTGTCATTTTTGACATTTTTCATGGTTACACTTTTCATTTTTGACATTTAGCATTGTGACATTTGTCATTTGACATTTTTGACATTTGCCATCTTGAAATTTGTTATTTTTGACATTTTTCATGGTGACACTTTTCATTTTTGACATTTAGCATTGTGACATTTGTCATTTGACATCATAGACATTTGCCATCTTGAAATTTGTGATTTTTGACACTTTTCATTTTTGACATTTAGCATTGTGACATTTGTCATATTCGACATCTTTGATATTTGCCATCTTGAAATTTGTCATTTTTGACATTTTTCATGGTGACACTTTTCATTTTTGACATTTAGCATTGTGACATTTGTCATATTCGACATCTTTGATATTTGCCATCTTGAAATTTGTCATTTTTGACATTTTTTATGGTGACACTTTTCATTTTTGACATTTAGCATTGTGACATTTGTCATTTGACATCTTTGACATTTGCCATCTTGAAATTTGTCATTATTGACATTTTTCATGGGGACACTTTTCATTTTTGACATTTAGCATTGTGACATTTGTCATTTGACATCTTTGACATTTGCCATCTTGAAATTTGTCATTATTGATATTTTTCATGGGAACACTTTTCATTTTTGACATTTAGCATTGTGACATTTGTCATTTGACATCTTTGACATTTGCCATTTTGAAATTTGTCATTTTTGACATTTTTTATGGTGACACTTTTCATTTTTGACATTTAGCATTGTGACATTTGTCATTTGACATCTTTGACATTTGCCATCTTGAAATTTGTCATTTTTGACATTTTTCACGGTGACACTTTTCATTTTTGACATTTAGCATTGTGACATTTGTCATTTGACATCTTAGACATTTGCCATCTTGAAATTTGTCATTTTTGACACTTTTCATTTTTGACATTTAGCATTGTGACATTTGTCATTTGACATCTTTGACATTTGCCATCTTGAAATTTGTCATTTTTGACATTTTTCATGGTGACACTTTTCATTTTTGACATTTAGCATTGTGACATTTGTCATTTGACATCTTGGACATTTGCCATCTTGAAATTTGTCATTTTTGACATTTTTTATGGTGACACTTATCATTTTTGACATTTAGCATTGTGACGTTTGTCAGTTTTGACATTTGCCATCTTGAAATTTGTCATTTTTGACATTTTTCATGGTGACACTTTTCATTTTTGACATTTAGCATTGTGACATTTGTCATTTGACATCTTTGACATTTGCCATCTTGAAATTTGTCATTTTTGACATTTTTCATGGTGACACTTTTCATTTTTGACATTTAGCATTGTGACATTTGTCATTTGACATCTTTGACATTTGCCATCTTGAAATTTGTCATTTTTGACATTTTTCATGGTGACACTTTTCATTTTTGACATTAAGCATTGTGACATTTGTCATTTGACATCTTTGACATTTGCCATCTTGAAATTTGTTATTTTTGACATTTTTCATGGTGACACTTTTCATTTTTGACATTGAGCATTGTGACATTTGTCATTTGACATCTTTGACATTTGCCATCTTGAAATTTGTCATTTTTGACATTTTTCATAGTGACACTTTTCATTTTTGACATTTAGCATTGTGACATTTGTCATTTGACATCTTTGACATTTGCCATCTTGAAATTTGTCATTTTTGACATTTAGCATTGTGACATTTGTCATTTGACATCTTGGACATTTGCCATCTTGAAATTTGTCATTTTTGACATTTTTCATGGTGACACTTTTCATTTTTGACATTTAGCATTGTAACATTTGTCATTTGACATCTTTGACATTTGCCATCTTGAAATTTGTCATTTTTGACATTTTTCATGGTGACACTTTTCATTTTTGACATTTAGCATTGTGACATTTGTCATTTGACATTTTTGACATTTGCCATCTTGAAATTTGTTATTTTTGACATTTTTCATGGTGACACTTTTCATTTTTGACATTTAGCATTGTGACATTTGTCATTTGACATCTTAGACATTTGCCATCTTGAAATTTGTCATTTTTGACACTTTTCATTTTTGACATTTAGCATTGTGACATTTGTCATTTGACATCTTTGACATTTGCCATCTTGAAATTTGTCATTTTTGACATTTTTCATGGTGACACTTTTCATTTTTGACATTTAGCATTGTGACATTTGTCATTTGACATCTTGGACATTTGCCATCTTGAAATTTGTCATTTTTGACATTTTTTATGGTGACACTTATCATTTTTGACATTTAGCATTGTGACGTTTGTCAGTTTTGACATTTGCCATCTTGAAATTTGTCATTTTTGACATTTTTCATGGTGACACTTTTCATTTTTGACATTTAGCATTGTGACATTTGTCATTTGACATCTTTGACATTTGCCATCTTGAAACTTGTCATTTTTGACATTTTTCATGGTGACACTTTTCATTTTTGACATTTAGCATTGTGACATTTGTCATTTGACATCTTTGACATTTGCCATCTTGAAATTTGTCATTTTTGACATTTTTCATGGTGACACTTTTCATTTTTGACATTAAGCATTGTGACATTTGTCATTTGACATCTTTGACATTTGCCATCTTGAAATTTGTTATTTTTGACATTTTTCATGGTGACACTTTTCATTTTTGACATTGAGCATTGTGACATTTGTCATTTGACATCTTTGACATTTGCCATCTTGAAATTTGTCATTTTTGACATTTTTCATGGTGACACTTTTTATTTTTGACATTTAGCATTGTGACATTTGTCATTTGACATCTTTGACATTTGCCATCTTGAAATTTGTCATTTTTGACATTTAGCATTGTGACATTTGTCATTTGACATCTTGGACATTTGCCATCTTGAAATTTGTCATTTTTGACATTTTTCATGGTGACACTTTTCATTTTTGACATTTAGCATTGTGACATTTGTCATTTGACATCTTTGACATTTGCCATCTTGAAATTTGTCATTTTTGACATTTTTCATGGTGACACTTTTCATTTTTGACATTTAGCATTGTGACATTTGTCATTTGACATTTTTGACATTTGCCATCTTGAAATTTGTTATTTTTGACATTTTTCATGGTGACACTTTTCATTTTTGACATTTAGCATTGTGACATTTGTCATTTGACATCTTTAACATTTGCCATCTTAAAATTTGTTATATTTGACATTTTTCATGGTGACACTTTTCATTTTTGACATTTAGAATTGTGACATTTGTCAGTTTTGACATTTGCCATCTTAAAATTTGTCATTTTTGACATTTTTCATGGTGACACTTTTCATTTTTGACATTTAGCATTGTGACATTTGTCATTTGACATCTTTGACATTTCCCATCTTGAAATTTGTCATTTTTGACATTTAGCATTGTGACATTTGTCATTTGACATCTTTGACATTTGCCATCTTGAAATTTGTTATTTTTGACATTTTTCATGGTGACACTTTTCATTTTTGACATTTAGCATTGTGACATTTGTCAGTTTTGACATTTGCCATCTTGAAATTTATCATTTTTGACATTTTTCATGGTGACACTTTTCATTTTTGACATTTAGCATTGTGACATTTGTCATTTGACATCTTTGACATTTGCCATCTTGAAATTTGTCATTTTTGACATTTTTCATGGTGACACTTTTCATTTTTGACATTTAGCATTGTGACATTTGTCATTTGACATCTTTGACATTTGCCATTTTGAAATTTGTCATTTTTGACATTTTTCATGGTGACACTTTTCATTTTTGACATTAAGCATTGTGACATTTGTCATTTGACATCTTTGACATTTGCCATCTTGAAATTTGTTATTTTTGACATTTTTCATGGTGACACTTTTCATTTTTGACATTGAGCATTGTGACATTTGTCATTTGACATCTTTGACATTTGCCATCTTGAAATTTGTCATTTTTGACATTTTTCATGGTGACACTTTTCATTTTTGACATTTAGCATTGTGACATTTGTCATTTGACATCTTTGACATTTGCCATCTTGAAATTTGTCATTTTTGACATTTAGCATTGTGACATTTGTCATTTGACATCTTGGACATTTGCCATCTTGAAATTTGTCATTTTTGACATTTTTCATGGTGACACTTTTCATTTTTGACATTTAGCATTGTGACATTTGTCATTTGACATCTTTGACATTTGCCATCTTGAAATTTGTCATTTTTGACATTTTTCATGGTGACACTTTTCATTTTTGACATTTAGCATTGTGACATTTGTCATTTGACATTTTTGACATTTGCCATCTTGAAATTTGTTATTTTTGACATTTTTCATGGTGACACTTTTCATTTTTGACATTTAGCATTGTGACATTTGTCATTTGACATCTTAGACATTTGCCATCTTGAAATTTGTCATTTTTGACACTTTTCATTTTTGACATTTAGCATTGTGACATTTGTCATTTGACATCTTTGACATTTGCCATCTTGAAATTTGTCATTTTTGACATTTTTCATGGTGACACTTTTCATTTTTGACATTTAGCATTGTGACATTTGTCATTTGACATCTTGGACATTTGCCATCTTGAAATTTGTCATTTTTGACATTTTTTATGGTGACACTTATCATTTTTGACATTTAGCATTGTGACGTTTGTCAGTTTTGACATTTGCCATCTTGAAATTTGTCATTTTTGACATTTTTCATGGTGACACTTTTCATTTTTGACATTTAGCATTGTGACATTTGTCATTTGACATCTTTGACATTTGCCATCTTGAAATTTGTCATTTTTGACATTTTTCATGGTGACACTTTTCATTTTTGACATTTAGCATTGTGACATTTGTCATTTGACATCTTTGACATTTGCCATCTTGAAATTTGTCATTTTTGACATTTTTCATGGTGACACTTTTCATTTTTGACATTAAGCATTGTGACATTTGTCATTTGACATCTTTGACATTTGCCATCTTGAAATTTGTTATTTTTGACATTTTTCATGGTGACACTTTTCATTTTTGACATTGAGCATTGTGACATTTGTCATTTGACATCTTTGACATTTGCCATCTTGAAATTTGTCATTTTTGACATTTTTCATGGTGACACTTTTCATTTTTGACATTTAGCATTGTGACATTTGTCATTTGACATCTTTGACATTTGCCATCTTGAAATTTGTCATTTTTGACATTTAGCATTGTGACATTTGTCATTTGACATCTTGGACATTTGCCATCTTGAAATTTGTCATTTTTGACATTTTTCATGGTGACACTTTTCATTTTTGACATTTAGCATTGTCACATTTGTCATTTGACATCTTTGACATTTGCCATCTTGAAATTTGTCATTTTTGACATTTTTCATGGTGACACTTTTCATTTTTGACATTTAGCATTGTGACATTTGTCATTTGACATTTTTGACATTTGCCATCTTGAAATTTGTTTTTTTTGACATTTTTCATGGTGACACTTTTCATTTTTGACATTTAGCATTGTGACATTTGTCATTTGACATCTTTAACATTTGCCATCTTAAAATTTGTTATATTTGACATTTTTCATGGTGACACTTTTCATTTTTGACATTTAGAATTGTGACATTTGTCAGTTTTGACATTTGCCATCTTAAAATTTGTCATTTTTGACATTTTTCATGGTAACACTTTTCATTTTTGACATTTAGCATTGTGACATTTGTCATTTGACATCTTTGACATTTCCCATCTTGAAATTTGTCATTTTTGACATTTAGCATTGTGACATTTGTCATTTGACATCTTTGACATTTGCCATCTTGAAATTTGTTATTTTTGACATTTTTCATGGTGACACTTTTCATTTTTGACATTTAGCATTGTGACATTTGTCAGTTTTGACATTTGCCATCTTGAAATTTATCATTTTTGACATTTTTTATGGTGACACTTTTCATTTTTGACATTTAGCATTGTGACATTTGTCATTTGACATCTTAGACATTTGCCATCTTGAAATTTGTCATTTTTGACACTTTTCATTTTTGACATTTAGCATTGTGACATTTGTCATTTGACATCTTTGACATTTGCCACCTTGAAATTTGTCATTTTTGACATTTTTCATGGTGACACTTTTCATTTTTTGACATTTAGCATTGTGACATTTGTCAGTTTTGACATATGCCATCTTGAAATTTGTCATTTTTGACATTTTTCATGGTGACACTTTTCATTTTTGACATTTAGCATTGTGACATTTGTCATTTGACATCTTTGACACTTGCCATCTTGAAATTTGTCATTTTTGACATTTTTCATGGTGACACTTTTCATTTTTGACATTTAGCATTGTGACATTTGTCATTTGACATCTTTGACATTTGCCATCTTGAAATTTGTCATTTTTGACATTTTTCATGGTGACACTTTTCATTTTTGACATTTAGCATTGTGACATTTGTCATTTGACATATTTGACATTTGCCATCTAGAAATTTGTCATTTTTGACATTTAGCATTGTGATATTTGTCATTTGACATCTTTGACATTTGCCATCTTGAAATTTGTCATTTTTGACATTTTTCATGGTGACACTTTTCATTTTTGACATTTAGCATTGTGACATTTGTCATTTGACATCTTTGACATTTGCCATCTTGAAATTTGTTATTTTTGACATTTTTCATGGTGACATTTTTCATTTTTGACATTTAGCATTGTGACATTTGACATCTTTGACATTTGCCATCTTGAAATTTGTCATTTTTGACATTTTTCATGGTGACACTTTTCATTTTTGACATTTAGCATTGTGACATTTGTCAATTGACATCTTTGACATTTGCCACCTTGAAATTTGTCATTTTTGACATTTTTCATGGTGACACTTTTCATTTTTGACATTTAGCATTGTGACATTTGTCAGTTTTAACATTTGCCATCTTGAAATTTGTCATTTTTGACATTTTTCATGGTGACACTTTTCAGTTTTGACATTTAGCATTGTGACATTTGTCATTTGACATCTTTGACATTTGCCATATTGAAATTTGTCATTTTTGACATTTTTCACGGTGACACTTTTCATTTTTGACATTTAGCATTGTGACATTTGTCATTTGACATCTTAGACATTTGCCATCTTGAAATTTGTCATTTTTGACACTTTTCATTTTTGACATTTAGCATTGTGACATTTGTCATTTGACATCTTTGACATTTGCCATCTTGAAATTTGTCATTTTTGACATTTTTCATGGTGACACTTTTCATTTTTGACATTTAGCATTGTGACATTTGTCATTTGACATCTTGGACATTTGCCATCTTGAAATTTGTCATTTTTGACATTTTTTATGGTGACACTTATCATTTTTGACATTTAGCATTGTGACGTTTGTCAGTTTTGACATTTGCCATCTTGAAATTTGTCATTTTTGACATTTTTCATGGTGACACTTTTCATTTTTGACATTTAGCATTGTGACATTTGTCATTTGACATCTTTGACATTTGCCATCTTGAAATTTGTCATTTTTGACATTTTTCATGGTGACACTTTTCATTTTTGACATTTAGCATTGTGACATTTGTCATTTGACATCTTTGACATTTGCCATCTTGAAATTTGTCATTTTTGACATTTTTCATGGTGACACTTTTCATTTTTGACATTAAGCATTGTGACATTTGTCATTTGACATCTTTGACATTTGCCATCTTGAAATTTGTTATTTTTGACATTTTTCATGGTGACACTTTTCATTTTTGACATTGAGCATTGTGACATTTGTCATTTGACATCTTTGACATTTGCCATCTTGAAATTTGTCATTTTTGACATTTTTCATGGTGACACTTTTCATTTTTGACATTTAGCATTGTGACATTTGTCATTTGACATCTTTGACATTTGCCATCTTGAAATTTGTCATTTTTTACATTTAGCATTGTGACATTTGTCATTTGACATCTTGGACATTTGCCATCTTGAAATTTGTCATTTTTGACATTTTTCATGGTGACACTTTTCATTTTTGACATTTAGCATTGTGACATTTGTCATTTGACATCTTTGACATTTGCCATCTTGAAATTTGTCATTTTTGACATTTTTCATGGTGACACTTTTCATTTTTGACATTTAGCATTGTGACATTTGTCATTTGACAGTTTTGACATTTGCCATCTTGAAATTTGTTATTTTTGACATTTTTCATGGTGACACTTTTCATTTTTGACATTTAGCATTGTGACATTTGTCATTTGACATCTTTAACATTTGCCATCTTAAAATTTGTTATATTTGACATTTTTCATGGTGACACTTTTCATTTTTGACATTTAGAATTGTGACATTTGTCAGTTTTGACATTTGCCATCTTAAAATTTGTCATTTTTGACATTTTTCATGGTGACACTTTTCATTTTTGACATTTAGCATTGTGACATTTGTCATTTGACATCTTTGACATTTCCCATCTTGAAATTTGTCATTTTTGACATTTAGCATTGTGACATTTGTCATTTGACATCTTTTACATTTGCCATCTTGAAATTTGTTATTTTTGACATTTTTCATGGTGACACTTTTCATTTTTGACATTTAGCATTGTGACATTTGTCAGTTTTGACATTTGCCATCTTGAAATTTATCATTTTTGACATTTTTTATGGTGACACTTTTCATTTTTGACATTTAGCATTGTGACATTTGTCATTTGACATCTTAGACATTTGCCATCTTGAAATTTGTCATTTTTGACACTTTTCATTTTTGACATTTAGCATTGTGACATTTGTCATTTGACATCTTTGACATTTGCCACCTTGAAATTTGTCATTTTTGACATTTTTCATGGTGACACTTTTCATTTTTTGACATTTAGCATTGTGACATTTGTCAGTTTTGACATATGCCATCTTGAAATTTGTCATTTTTGACATTTTTCATGGTGACACTTTTTATTTTTGACATTTAGCATTGTGACATTTGTTATTTGACATCTTTGACACTTGCCATCTTGAAATTTGTCATTTTTGACATTTTTCATGGTGACACTTTTCATTTTTGACATTTAGCATTGTGACATTTGTCATTTGACATCTTTGACATTTGCCATCTTGAAATTTGTCATTTTTGACATTTTTCATGGTGACACTTTTCATTTTTGACATTTAGCATTGTGACATTTGTCATTTGACATATTTGACATTTGCCATCTAGAAATTTGTCATTTTTGACATTTAGCATTGTGATATTTGTCATTTGACATCTTTGACATTTGCCATCTTGAAATTTGTCATTTTTGACATTTTTCATGGTGACACTTTTCATTTTTGACATTTAGCATTGTGACATTTGTCATTTGACATCTTTGACATTTGCCATCTTGAAATTTGTCATTTTTGACATTTAGCATTGTGACATTTGTCATTTGACATCTTTGATATTTGCCATCTTGAAATTTGTCATTTTTGACATTTTTCATGGTGACACTTTTCATTTTTGACATTTAGCATTGTGACATTTGTCATTTGACATCTTTGACATTTGCCATCTTGAAATTTGTCATTTTTGACATTTTTCATGGTGACACTTTTCATTTTTGACATTTAGCATTGTGACATTTGTCATTTGACATCTTTGACATTTGCCATCTTGAAATTTGTCATTTTTGACATTTTTCATGGTGACACTTTTCATTTTTGACATTTAGCATTGTGACATTTGTCATTTGACATCTTTGACATTTGCCATCTTGAAATTTGTCATTTTTGACATTTTTTATGGTGACACTTTTCATTTTTGACATTTAGCATTGTGACATTTGTCATTTGACATCTTTGACATTTGCCATCTTGAAATTTGTCATTATTGACATTTTTCATGGGGACACTTTATATTTTTGACATTTAGCATTGTGACATTTGTCATTTGACATCTTTGACATTTGCCATCTTGAAATTTGTCATTTTTGACATTTTTCACGGTGACACTTTTCATTTTTGACATTTAGCATTGTGACATTTGTCATTTGACATCTTAGACATTTGCCATCTTGAAATTTGTCATTTTTGACACTTTTCATTTTTGATATTTAGCATTGTGACATTTGTCATTTGACATCTTTGACATTTGCCATCTTGAAATTTGTCATTTTTGACATTTTTCATGGTGACACTTTTCATTTTTGACATTTAGCATTGTGACATTTGTCATTTGACATCTTAGACATTTGCCATCTTGAAATTTGTCATTTTTGACATTTAGCATTGTGACATTTGTCATTTGACATCTTTGACATTTGCCATCTTGAAATTTGTCATTTTTGACATTTTTCATGGTGACACTTTTCATTTTTGACATTTAGCATTGTGACATTTGTCATTTGACATCTTAAACATTTGCCATCTTGAAATTTGTCATTTTTGACACTTTTCATTTTTGATATTTAGCATTGTGACATTTGTCATTTGACATCTTTGACATTTGCCATCTTGAAATTTGTCATTTTTGACATTTTTCATGGTGACACTTTTCATTTTTGACATTTAGCATTGTGACATTTGTCATTTGACATCTTAGATATTTGCCATCTTGAAATTTGTCATTTTTGACATTTAGCATTGTGACATTTGTCATTTGACATCTTTGACATTTGCCATCTTGAAATTTGTCATTTTTGACATTTTTCATGGTGACACTTTTCATTTTTGACATTTAGCATTGTGACATTTGTCATTTGACATCTTTGACATTTGCCATCTTGAAATTTGTCATTTTTGACATTTTTCATGGTGACACTTTTCATTTTTGATATTTAGCATTGTGACATTTGTCATTTGACATCTTAGACATTTGCCATCTTGAAATTTGTCATTTTTGACACTTTTCATTTTTGACATTTAGCATTGTGACATTTGTCATTTGACATCTTTGACATTTGCCTTCTTGAAATTTGTCATTTTTGACATTTTACATGGTGACACTTTTCATTTGTGACATTTAGCATTGTGACATTTGTCATTTGACATCTTTGACATTTGCCATCTTGAAATTTGTCATTTTTGACAATTTTCATGGTGACACTTTTCATTTTTGACATTTATCATTGTGACATTTGTCATTTGACATCTTAGACATTTTCCATCTTGAAATTTGTCATTTTTGACACTTTTCATTTTTGACATTTAGCATTGTGACATTTGTCATTTGACATCTTTGACATTTGTTATCTTGAAATTTGTCATCTTTGACATTTTTCATGGTGACACTTTTCATATTTGACATTTAGCATTGTGACATTTGTCATTTGACATATTAGACATTTGCCATCTTGAAATTTGTCATTTTTGACATTTAGCATTGTGACATTTGTCATTTGACATCTTTGACATTTGCCTTCTTGAAATTTGTCATTTTTGACATTTTTCATGGTGACACTTTTCATTTGTGACATTTAGCATTGTGACATTTGTCATTTGACATCTTTGACATTTGCCATCTTGAAATTTGTCATTTTTGACATTTTTCATGGTGACACTTTTCATTTTTGATATTTAGCATTGTGACATTTGTCATTTGACATCTTAGACATTTGCCATCTTGAAATTTGTCATTTTTGACACTTTTCATTTTTGACATTTAGCATTGTGACATTTGTCATTTGACATCTTTGACATTTGCCATCTTGAAATTTGTCATTTTTGACATTTTTCATGGTGACACTTTTCATTTTTGACATTTAGCATTGTGACATTTGTCATTTGACATCTTTGACATTTGCCATCTTGAAATTTGTCATTTTTGACATTTTTCATGGTGACACTTTTCATTTTTGACATTTAGCATTGTGACATTTGTCATTTGACATATTTGACATTTGCCATCTAGAAATTTGTCATTTTTGACATTTAGCATTGTGATATTTGTCATTTGACATCTTTGACATTTGCCATCTTGAAATTTGTCATTTTTGACATTTTTCATGGTGACACTTTTCATTTTTGACATTTAGCATTGTGACATTTGTCATTTGACATCTTTGACATTTGCCATCTTGAAATTTGTTATTTTTGACATTTTTCATGGTGACATTTTTCATTTTTGACATTTAGCATTGTGACATTTGACATCTTTGACATTTGCCATCTTGAAATTTGTCATTTTTGACATTTTTCATGGTGACACTTTTCATTTTTGACATTTAGCATTGTGACATTTGTCAATTGACATCTTTGACATTTGCCACCTTGAAATTTGTCATTTTTGACATTTTTCATGGTGACACTTTTCATTTTTGACATTTAGCATTGTGACATTTGTCAGTTTTAACATTTGCCATCTTGAAATTTGTCATTTTTGACATTTTTCATGGTGACACTTTTCAGTTTTGACATTTAGCATTGTGACATTTGTCATTTGACATCTTTGACATTTGCCATATTGAAATTTGTCATTTTTGACATTTTTCACGGTGACACTTTTCATTTTTGACATTTAGCATTGTGACATTTGTCATTTGACATCTTAGACATTTGCCATCTTGAAATTTGTCATTTTTGACACTTTTCATTTTTGACATTTAGCATTGTGACATTTGTCATTTGACATCTTTGACATTTGCCATCTTGAAATTTGTCATTTTTGACATTTTTCATGGTGACACTTTTCATTTTTGACATTTAGCATTGTGACATTTGTCATTTGACATCTTGGACATTTGCCATCTTGAAATTTGTCATTTTTGACATTTTTTATGGTGACACTTATCATTTTTGACATTTAGCATTGTGACGTTTGTCAGTTTTGACATTTGCCATCTTGAAATTTGTCATTTTTGACCTTTTTCATGGTGACACTTTTCATTTTTGACATTTAGCATTGTGACATTTGTCATTTGACATCTTTGACATTTGCCATCTTGAAATTTGTCATTTTTGACATTTTTCATGGTGACACTTTTCATTTTTGACATTTAGCATTGTGACATTTGTCATTTGACATCTTTGACATTTGCCATCTTGAAATTTGTCATTTTTGACATTTTTCATGGTGACACTTTTCATTTTTGACATTAAGCATTGTGACATTTGTCATTTGACATCTTTGACATTTGCCATCTTGAAATTTGTTATTTTTGACATTTTTCATGGTGACACTTTTCATTTTTGACATTGAGCATTGTGACATTTGTCATTTGACATCTTTGACATTTGCCATCTTGAAATTTGTCATTTTTGACATTTTTCATGGTGACACTTTTCATTTTTGACATTTAGCATTGTGACATTTGTCATTTGACATCTTTGACATTTGCCATCTTGAAATTTGTCATTTTTTACATTTAGCATTGTGACATTTGTCATTTGACATCTTGGACATTTGCCATCTTGAAATTTGTCATTTTTGACATTTTTCATGGTGACACTTTTCATTTTTGACATTTAGCATTGTGACATTTGTCATTTGACATCTTTGACATTTGCCATCTTGAAATTTGTCATTTTTGACATTTTTCATGGTGACACTTTTCATTTTTGACATTTAGCATTGTGACATTTGTCATTTGACATTTTTGACATTTGCCATCTTGAAATTTGTTATTTTTGACATTTTTCATGGTGACACTTTTCATTTTTGACATTTAGCATTGTGACATTTGTCATTTGACATCTTTAACATTTGCCATCTTAAAATTTGTTATATTTGACATTTTTCATGGTGACACTTTTCATTTTTGACATTTAGAATTGTGACATTTGTCAGTTTTGACATTTGCCATCTTAAAATTTGTCATTTTTGACATTTTTCATGGTGACACTTTTCATTTTTGACATTTAGCATTGTGACATTTGTCATTTGACATCTTTGACATTTCCCATCTTGAAATTTGTCATTTTTGACATTTAGCATTGTGACATTTGTCATTTGACATCTTTTACATTTGCCATCTTGAAATTTGTTATTTTTGACATTTTTCATGGTGACACTTTTCATTTTTGACATTTAGCATTGTGACATTTGTCAGTTTTGACATTTGCCATCTTGAAATTTATCATTTTTGACATTTTTTATGGTGACACTTTTCATTTTTGACATTTAGCATTGTGACATTTGTCATTTGACATCTTAGACATTTGCCATCTTGAAATTTGTCATTTTTGACACTTTTCATTTTTGACATTTAGCATTGTGACATTTGTCATTTGACATCTTTGACATTTGCCACCTTGAAATTTGTCATTTTTGACATTTTTCATGGTGACACTTTTCATTTTTTGACATTTAGCATTGTGACATTTGTCAGTTTTGACATATGCCATCTTGAAATTTGTCATTTTTGACATTTTTCATGGTGACACTTTTTATTTTTGACATTTAGCATTGTGACATTTGTTATTTGACATCTTTGACACTTGCCATCTTGAAATTTGTCATTTTTGACATTTTTCATGGTGACACTTTTCATTTTTGACATTTAGCATTGTGACATTTGTCATTTGACATCTTTGACATTTGCCATCTTGAAATTTGTCATTTTTGACATTTTTCATGGTGACACTTTTCATTTTTGACATTTAGCATTGTGACATTTGTCATTTGACATATTTGACATTTGCCATCTAGAAATTTGTCATTTTTGACATTTAGCATTGTGATATTTGTCATTTGACATCTTTGACATTTGCCATCTTGAAATTTGTCATTTTTGACATTTTTCATGGTGACACTTTTCATTTTTGACATTTAGCATTGTGACATTTGTCATTTGACATCTTTGACATTTGCCATCTTGAAATTTGTCATTTTTGACATTTAGCATTGTGACATTTGTCATTTGACATCTTTGATATTTGCCATCTTGAAATTTGTCATTTTTGACATTTTTCATGGTGACACTTTTCATTTTTGACATTTAGCATTGTGACATTTGTCATTTGACATCTTTGACATTTGCCATCTTGAAATTTGTCATTTTTGACATTTTTCATGGTGACACTTTTCATTTTTGACATTTAGCATTGTGACATTTGTCATTTGACATCTTTGACATTTGCCATCTTGAAATTTGTCATTTTTGACATTTTTCATGGTGACACTTTTCATTTTTGACATTTAGCATTGTGACATTTGTCATTTGACATCTTTGACATTTGCCATCTTGAAATTTGTCATTTTTGACATTTTTTATGGTGACACTTTTCATTTTTGACATTTAGCATTGTGACATTTGTCATTTGACATCTTTGACATTTGCCATCTTGAAATTTGTCATTATTGACATTTTTCATGGGGACACTTTATATTTTTGACATTTAGCATTGTGACATTTGTCATTTGACATCTTTGACATTTGCCATCTTGAAATTTGTCATTTTTGACATTTTTCACGGTGACACTTTTCATTTTTGACATTTAGCATTGTGACATTTGTCATTTGACATCTTAGACATTTGCCATCTTGAAATTTGTCATTTTTGACACTTTTCATTTTTGATATTTAGCATTGTGACATTTGTCATTTGACATCTTTGACATTTGCCATCTTGAAATTTGTCATTTTTGACATTTTTCATGGTGACACTTTTCATTTTTGACATTTAGCATTGTGACATTTGTCATTTGACATCTTAGACATTTGCCATCTTGAAATTTGTCATTTTTGACATTTAGCATTGTGACATTTGTCATTTGACATCTTTGACATTTGCCATCTTGAAATTTGTCATTTTTGACATTTTTCATGGTGACACTTTTCATTTTTGACATTTAGCATTGTGACATTTGTCATTTGACATCTTAAACATTTGCCATCTTGAAATTTGTCATTTTTGACACTTTTCATTTTTGATATTTAGCATTGTGACATTTGTCATTTGACATCTTTGACATTTGCCATCTTGAAATTTGTCATTTTTGACATTTTTCATGGTGACACTTTTCATTTTTGACATTTAGCATTGTGACATTTGTCATTTGACATCTTAGACATTTGCCATCTTGAAATTTGTCATTTTTGACATTTAGCATTGTGACATTTGTCATTTGACATCTTTGACATTTGCCATCTTGAAATTTGTCATTTTTGACATTTTTCATGGTGACACTTTTCATTTTTGACATTTAGCATTGTGACATTTGTCATTTGACATCTTTGACATTTGCCATCTTGAAATTTGTCATTTTTGACATTTTTCATGGTGACACTTTTCATTTTTGATATTTAGCATTGTGACATTTGTCATTTGACATCTTAGACATTTGCCATCTTGAAATTTGTCATTTTTGACACTTTTCATTTTTGACATTTAGCATTGTGACATTTGTCATTTGACATCTTTGACATTTGCCTTCTTGAAATTTGTCATTTTTGACATTTTTCATGGTGACACTTTTCATTTGTGACATTTAGCATTGTGACATTTGTCATTTGACATCTTTGACATTTGCCATCTTGAAATTTGTCATTTTTGACAATTTTCATGGTGACACTTTTCATTTTTGACATTTATCATTGTGACATTTGTCATTTGACATCTTAGACATTTTCCATCTTGAAATTTGTCATTTTTGACACTTTTCATTTTTGACATTTAGCATTGTGACATTTGTCATTTGACATCTTTGACATTTGTTATCTTGAAATTTGTCATCTTTGACATTTTTCATGGTGACACTTTTCATATTTGACATTTAGCATTGTGACATTTGTCATTTGACATATTAGACATTTGCCATCTTGAAATTTGTCATTTTTGACACTTTTCATTTTTGACATTTAGCATTGTGACATTTGTCATTTGACACCTTTGACATTTGCCATCTTGTAATTTGTCATTTTTGACATTTTTCATGGTGACACTTTTCATTTTTGACATTTAGCATTGTGACATTTGTCATTTGACATCTTGGACATTTGCCATCTTGAAATTTGTCATTTTTGACATTTTTCATGGTGACACTTATCATTTTTGACATTTAGCATTGTGACATTTGTCAGTTTTGACATTTGCCATCTTGAAATTTGTCATTTTTGACATTTTTTATGGTGACACATTTTATTTTTGACATTTCGCATTGTGACATTTGTCATTTGACATCTTTGATATTTGCCATCTTGAAATTTGTCATTTTTGACATTTTTCATGGTGACACTTTTTATTTTTGACATTAAGCATTGTGACATTTGTCATGTGACATCTTTGACATTTGCCATCTTGAAATTTGTCATTTTTGACATTTAGCATTGTGACATTTGTCATTTGACATCTTTGACATTTGCCATCTTGAAATTTGTTATTTTTGACATTTTTCATGGTGACACTTTTCATTTTTGACATTTAGCATTGTGACATTTGTCAGTTTTGACATTTGCCATCTTGAAATTTGTCATTTTTGACATTTTTCATGGTGACACTTTTCATTTTTGACATTTAGCATTGTGACATTTGTCATTTGACATCTTTGACATTTGCCATCTTGAAATTTGTCATTTTTGACACTTTTCATTTTTGACATTTAGCATTGTGACATTTGTCATTTGACATCTTTGACATTTGCCATCTTGAAATTTGTCATTTTTGACATTTTTCATGGTGACACTTTTCATTTTTGACTTTTAGCATTGTGACATTTGTCATTTGAAATCTTGGACATTTGCAATCTTGAAATTTGTCATTTTTGACATTTTTCATGGTGACACTTATCATTTTTGACATTTAGTATTGTGACATTTGTCAGTTTTGACATTTGCCATCTTGAAATTTGTCATTTTTGACATTTTTCATGGTGACACTTTTCATTTTTGACATTTGTCATTTGACTTCTTTGACATTTGCCATCTTGAAATTTGTCATTTTTGACCTTTTTCATGGTGACACTTTTTATTTTTGACATTTAGCATTGTGACATTTGTCATTTGACATCTTTGACATTTGCCATTTTGAAATTTGTCATTTTTGACATTTTTCATGGTGACACTTTTCATTTTTGACATTTAGCATTGTGACATTTGTCATTTGACATCTTAGACATTTGCCATCTTGAAATTTGTCATTTTTGACACTTTTCATTTTTGACATTTAGCATTGTGACATTTGTCATTTGACATCTTTGACATTTGCCATCTTGAAATTTGTCATTTTTGACATTTTTCATGGTGACACTTTTCATTTTTGACATTTAGCATTGTGACATTTGTCATTTGACATCTTTGACATTTGCCATCTTGAAATTTGTCATTTTTCACATTTAGCATTGTGACATTGGTCAATTGACATCTTTGATATTTGCCATCTTGAAATTTGTCATTTTTGACATTTTTCATGGTGACACTTTTCATTTTTGACATTTAGCATTGTGACATTTGTCATTTCACATCTTTGACATTTGCCATCTTGAAATTTGTCATTTTTGACATTTTTCATGGTGACACTTTTCATTTTTGACATTTAGCATTGTGACATTTGTCATTTCACATCTTTGACATTTGCCATCTTGAAATTTGTCATTTTTGACACTTTTCATGGTGACACTTTTCATTTTTGACATTTAGCATTGTGACATTTGTCATTTGACATCTTTGACATTTGCCATCTTGAAATTTGTCATTTTTGACATTTAGCATTGTGACATTTGTCATTTGACATCTTTGATATTTGCCATCTTGAAATTTGTCATTTTTGACATTTTTCATGGTGACACTTTTCATTTTTGACATTTAGCATTGTGACATTTGTCATTTCACATCTTTGACATTTGCCATCTTGAAATTTGTCATTTTTGACATTTTTCATGGTGACACTTTTCATTTTTGACATTTAGCATTGTGACATTTGTCATTTGACATCTTTGACATTTGCCATCTTGAAATTTGTTATTTTTGACATTTTTCATGGTGACACTTTTCATTTTTGACATTTAGCATTGTGACATTTGTTATTTGACCTCTTTGACATTTGCCATTTTGAAATTTGTCATTTTTGACATTTAGCATTGTGACATTTGTCATTTGACATCTTTGACATTTGCCATCTTGAAATTTGTTATTTTTGACATTTTTCATGGTGACACTTTTCATTTTTGACATTTAGCATTGTGACATTTGTCAGTTTTGACATTTGCCATCTTGAAATTTGTCATTTTTGACATTTTTCATGGTGACACTTTTCATTTTTGACATTTAGCATGGTGACATTTGTCATTTGACGTCTTGGACATTTGCCATCTTAAAATTTGTCATTTTTGACATTTTTCATGGTAACACTTATCATTTTTGACATTTAGCATTGTGACATTTGTCAGTTTTGACATTTGCCATCTTGAAATTTGTCATTTTTGACATTTTTCATGGTGACACTTTTCATTTTTGACATTTAGCATTGTGACATTTGTCATTTGACATCTTTGACATTTGCCATCTTGAAATTTGTCATTTTTGACACTTTTCATTTTTGACATTTAGCATTGTGACATTTGTCATTTGACATCTTTGACATTTGCCATCTTGAAATTTGTCATTTTTGACATTTTTCATGGTGACACTTTTCATTTTTGACTTTTAGCATTGTGACATTTGTCATTTGAAATCTTGGACATTTGCAATCTTGAAATTTGTCATTTTTGACATTTTTCATGGTGACACTTATCATTTTTGACATTAAGTATTGTGACATTTGTCAGTTTTGACATTTGCCATCTTGAAATTTGTCATTTTTGACATTTTTCATGGTGACACTTTTCATTTTTGACATTTGTCATTTGACTTCTTTGACATTTGCCATCTTGAAATTTGTCATTTTTGACCTTTTTCATGGTGACACTTTTTATTTTTGACATTTAGCATTGTGACATTTGTCATTTGACATTTTTGACATTTGCCATTGTGAAATTTGTCATTTTTGACATTTTTCAAGGTGACACTTTTCATTTTTGACATTTAGCATTGTGACATTTGTCATTTGACATCTTAGACATTTGCCATCTTGAAATTTGTCATTTTTGACACTTTTCATTTTTGACATTTAGCATTGTGACATTTGTCATTTGACATCTTTGACATTTGCCATCTTGAAATTTGTCATTTTTGACATTTTTCATGGTGACACTTTTGATTTTTGACATTTAGCATTGTGACATTTGTCATTTGACATCTTTGACATTTGCCATCTTGAAATTTGTCATTTTTGACATTTAGCATTGTGACATTGGTCAATTGACATCTTTGATATTTGCCATCTTGAAATTTGTCATTTTTGACACTGTTCATTTTTGACATTTAGCATTGTGACATTTGTCATTTGACATCTTTGACATTTGCCACCTTGAAATTTGTCATTTTTGACATTTTTCATGGTGACACTTTTCATTTTTTGACATTTAGCATTGTGACATTTGTCAGTTTTGACATATGCCATCTTGAAATTTGTCATTTTTGACATTTTTCATGGTGACACTTTTCATTTTTGACATTTAGCATTGTGACATTTGTCATTTGACATCTTTGACACTTGTCATCTTGAAATTTGTCATTTTTGACATTTTTCATGGTGACACTTTTCATTTTTGACATTTAGCATTGTGACATTTGTCATTTGACATCTTTGACATTTGCCATCTTGAAATTTGTCATTTTTGACATTTTTCATGGTGACACTTTTCATTTTTGACATTTAGCATTGTGACATTTGTCATTTCACATCTTTGACATTTGCCATCTTAAAATTTGTCATTTTTGACATTTTTCATGGTGACACTTTTTATTTTTGACATTTAGCATTGTGACATTTGTCATTTCACATCTTTGACATTTGCCATCTTGAAATTTGTCATTTTTGACACTTTTCATGGTGACACTTTTCATTTTTGACATTTAGCATTGTGACATTTGTCATTTGACATCTTTGACATTTGCCATCTTGAAATTTGTCATTTTTGACATTTAGCATTGTGACATTTGTCATTTGACATCTTTGACATTTGCCATCTTGAAATTTGTCATTTTTGACATTTAGCATTGTGACATTGGTCAATTGACATCTTTGATATTTGCCATCTTGAAATTTTTCATTTTTGACATTTTTCATGGTGACACTTTTCATTTTTGACATTTAGCATTGTGACATTTGTCATTTCACATCTTTGACATTTGCCATCTTGAAATTTGTCATTTTTGACATTTTTCATGGTGACACTTTTCATTTTTGACATTTAGCATTGTGACATTTGTCATTTCACATCTTTGACATTTGCCATCTTGAAATTTGTCATTTTTGACATTTTTCATGGTGACACTTTTCATTTTTGACATTTAGCATTGTGACATTTGTCATTTGACATCTTTGACATTTGCCATCTTGAAATTTGTTATTTTTGACATTTTTCATGATGACACTTTTCATTTTTGACATTTAGCATTGTGACATTTGTCATTTGACCTCTTTGACATTTGCCATTTTGAAATTTGTCATTTTTGACATTTAGCATTGTGACATTTGTCATTTGACATCTTTGAAATTTGCCATCTTGAAATTTGTTATTTTTGACATTTTTCATGGTGACACTTTTCATTTTTGACATTTAGCATTGTGACATTTGTCAGTTTTGACATTTGCCATCTTGAAATTTGTCATTTTTGACATTTTTCATGGTGACACTTTTCATTTTTGACATTTAGCATGGTGACATTTGTCATTTGACATCTTGGACATTTGCCATCTTAAAATTTGTCATTTTTGACATTTTTCATGGTAACACTTATCATTTTTGACATTTAGCATTGTGACATTTGTCAGTTTTGACATTTGCCATCTTGAAATTTGTCATTTTTGACATTTTTCATGGTGACACTTTTCATTTTTGACATTTAGCATTGTGACATTTGTCATTTGACATCTTTGACATTTGCCATCTTGAAATTTGTCATTTTTGACATTTTTTATTGTGACACTTTTTATTTTTGACATTTAGCATTGTGACATTTGTCATTTGACATCTTTGACATTTGCCATCTTGAAATTTGTCATTTTTGACATTTTTCATGGTGACACTTTTCATTTTTGACATTTAGCATTGTGACATTTGTCAGTTGACATCTTTGACATTTGCTATCTTGAAATTTGTCATTTTTGACATTTTTCATGGTGACACTTTTCATTTTTGACATTTAGCATTGTGACATTTGTCATTTGACATCTTAGACATTTGCCATCTTGAAATTTGTCATTTTTGACACTTTTTCTTTTTGACATTTAGCATTGTGACATTTGTCATTTGACATCTTTGACATTTGCCATCTTGAAATTTGTCATTTTTGACATTTTTCATGGTGACACTTTTCATTTTTGACATTTAGCATTGTGACATTTGTCATTTGACATCTTGGACATTTGCCATCTTGAAATTTGTCATTTTTGACATTTTTTATGGTGACACTTATCATTTTTGACATTTAGCATTGTGACGTTTGTCAGTTTTGACATTTGCCATCTTGAAATTTGTCATTTTTGACATTTTTCATGGTGACACTTTTCATTTTTGACATTTAGCATTGTGACATTTGTCATTTGACATCTTTGACATTTGCCATCTTGAAACTTGTCATTTTTGACATTTTTCATGGTGACACTTTTCATTTTTGACATTTAGCATTGTGACATTTGTCATTTGACATCTTTGACATTTGCCATCTTGAAATTTGTCATTTTTGACATTTTTCATGGTGACACTTTTCATTTTTGACATTAAGCATTGTGACATTTGTCATTTGACATCTTTGACATTTGCCATCTTGAAATTTGTTATTTTTGACATTTTTCATGGTGACACTTTTCATTTTTGACATTGAGCATTGTGACATTTGTCATTTGACATCTTTGACATTTGCCATCTTGAAATTTGTCATTTTTGACATTTTTCATGGTGACACTTTTTATTTTTGACATTTAGCATTGTGACATTTGTCATTTGACATCTTTGACATTTGCCATCTTGAAATTTGTCATTTTTGACATTTAGCATTGTGACATTTGTCATTTGACATCTTGGACATTTGCCATCTTGAAATTTGTCATTTTTGACATTTTTCATGGTGACACTTTTCATTTTTGACATTTAGCATTGTGACATTTGTCATTTGACATCTTTGACATTTGCCATCTTGAAATTTGTCATTTTTGACATTTTTCATGGTGACACTTTTCATTTTTGACATTTAGCATTGTGACATTTGTCATTTGACATTTTTGACATTTGCCATCTTGAAATTTGTTATTTTTGACATTTTTCATGGTGACACTTTTCATTTTTGACATTTAGCATTGTGACATTTGTCATTTGACATCTTTAACATTTGCCATCTTAAAATTTGTTATATTTGACATTTTTCATGGTGACACTTTTCATTTTTGACATTTAGAATTGTGACATTTGTCAGTTTTGACATTTGCCATCTTAAAATTTGTCATTTTTGACATTTTTCATGGTGACACTTTTCATTTTTGACATTTAGCATTGTGACATTTGTCATTTGACATCTTTGACATTTCCCATCTTGAAATTTGTCATTTTTGACATTTAGCATTGTGACATTTGTCATTTGACATCTTTGACATTTGCCATCTTGAAATTTGTTATTTTTGACATTTTTCATGGTGACACTTTTCATTTTTGACATTTAGCATTGTGACATTTGTCAGTTTTGACATTTGCCATCTTGAAATTTATCATTTTTGACATTTTTCATGGTGACACTTTTCATTTTTGACATTTAGCATTGTGACATTTGTCATTTGACATCTTTGACATTTGCCATCTTGAAATTTGTCATTTTTGACATTTTTCATGGTGACACTTTTCATTTTTGACATTTAGCATTGTGACATTTGTCATTTGACATCTTTGACATTTGCCATTTTGAAATTTGTCATTTTTGACATTTTTCATGGTGACACTTTTCATTTTTGACATTAAGCATTGTGACATTTGTCATTTGCCATCTTGAAATTTGTTATTTTTGACATTTTTCATAGTGACACTTTTCATTTTTGACATTGAGCATTGTGACATTTGTCATTTGACATCTTTGACATTTGCCATCTTGAAATTTGTCATTTTTGACATTTTTCATGGTGACACTTTTCATTTTTGACATTTAGCATTGTGACATTTGTCATTTGACATCTTTGACATTTGCCATCTTGAAATTTGTCATTTTTGACATTTAGCATTGTGACATTTGTCATTTGACATCTTGGACATTTGCCATCTTGAAATTTGTCATTTTTGACATTTTTCATGGTGACACTTTTCATTTTTGACATTTAGCATTGTGACATTTGTCATTTGACATCTTTGACATTTGCCATCTTGAAATTTGTCATTTTTGACATTTTTCATGGTGACACTTTTCATTTTTGACATTTAGCATTGTGACATTTGTCATTTGACATTTTTGACATTTGCCATCTTGAAATTTGTTATTTTTGACATTTTTCATGGTGACACTTTTCATTTTTGACATTTAGCATTGTGACATTTGTCATTTGACATCTTAGACATTTGCCATCTTGAAATTTGTCATTTTTGACACTTTTCATTTTTGACATTTAGCATTGTGACATTTGTCATTTGACATCTTTGACATTTGCCATCTTGAAATTTGTCATTTTTGACATTTTTCATGGTGACACTTTTCATTTTTGACATTTAGCATTGTGACATTTGTCATTTGACATCTTGGACATTTGCCATCTTGAAATTTGTCATTTTTGACATTTTTTATGGTGACACTTATCATTTTTGACATTTAGCATTGTGACGTTTGTCAGTTTTGACATTTGCCATCTTGAAATTTGTCATTTTTGACATTTTTCATGGTGACACTTTTCATTTTTGACATTTAGCATTGTGACATTTGTCATTTGACATCTTTGACATTTGCCATCTTGAAATTTGTCATTTTTGACATTTAGCATTGTGACATTTGTCATTTGACATCTTTGATATTTGCCATCTTGAAATTTGTCATTTTTGACATTTTTCATGGTGACACTTTTCATTTTTGACATTTAGCATTGTGACATTTGTCATTTCACATCTTTGACATTTGCCATCTTGAAATTTGTCATTTTTGACATTTTTCATGGTGACACTTTTCATTTTTGACATTTAGCATTGTGACATTTGTCATTTGACATCTTTGACATTTGCCATCTTGAAATTTGTTATTTTTGACATTTTTCATGGTGACACTTTTCATTTTTGACATTTAGCATTGTGACATTTGTTATTTGACCTCTTTGACATTTGCCATTTTGAAATTTGTCATTTTTGACATTTAGCATTGTGACATTTGTCATTTGACATCTTTGACATTTGCCATCTTGAAATTTGTTATTTTTGACATTTTTCATGGTGACACTTTTCATTTTTGACATTTAGCATTGTGACATTTGTCAGTTTTGACATTTGCCATCTTGAAATTTGTCATTTTTGACATTTTTCATGGTGACACTTTTCATTTTTGACTTTTAGCATTGTGACATTTGTCATTTGAAATCTTGGACATTTGCAATCTTGAAATTTGTCATTTTTGACATTTTTCATGGTGACACTTATCATTTTTGACATTTAGTATTGTGACATTTGTCAGTTTTGACATTTGCCATCTTGAAATTTGTCATTTTTGACATTTTTCATGGTGACACTTTTCATTTTTGACATTTGTCATTTGACTTCTTTGACATTTGCCATCTTGAAATTTGTCATTTTTGACCTTTTTCATGGTGACACTTTTTATTTTTGACATTTAGCATTGTGACATTTGTCATTTGACATCTTTGACATTTGCCATTTTGAAATTTGTCATTTTTGACATTTTTCATGGTGACACTTTTCATTTTTGACATTTAGCATTGTGACATTTGTCATTTGACATCTTAGACATTTGCCATCTTGAAATTTGTCATTTTTGACACTTTTCATTTTTGACATTTAGCATTGTGACATTTGTCATTTGACATCTTTGACATTTGCCATCTCGAAATTTGTCATTTTTGACATTTTTCATGGTGACACTTTTCATTTTTGACATTTAGCATTGTGACATTTGTCATTTGACATCTTTGACATTTGCCATCTTGAAATTTGTCATTTTTGACATTTAGCATTGTGACATTGGTCAATTGACATCTTTGATATTTGCCATCTTGAAATTTGTCATTTTTGACATTTTTCATGGTGACACTTTTCATTTTTGACATTTAGCATTGTGACATTTGTCATTTCACATCTTTGACATTTGCCATCTTGAAATTTGTCATTTTTGACATTTTTCATGGTGACACTTTTCATTTTTGACATTTAGCATTGTGACATTTGTCATTTCACATCTTTGACATTTGCCATCTTGAAATTTGTCATTTTTGACACTTTTCATGGTGACACTTTTCATTTTTGACATTTAGCATTGTGACATTTGTCATTTGACATCTTTGACATTTGCCATCTTGAAATTTGTCATTTTTGACATTTAGCATTGTGACATTTGTCATTTGACATCTTTGATATTTGCCATCTTGAAATTTGTCATTTTTGACATTTTTCATGGTGACACTTTTCATTTTTGACATTTAGCATTGTGACATTTGTCATTTCACATCTTTGACATTTGCCATCTTGAAATTTGTCATTTTTGACATTTTTCATGGTGACACTTTTCATTTTTGACATTTAGCATTGTGACATTTGTCATTTGACATCTTTGACATTTGCCATCTTGAAATTTGTTATTTTTGACATTTTTCATGGTGACACTTTTCATTTTTGACATTTAGCATTGTGACATTTGTTATTTGACCTCTTTGACATTTGCCATTTTGAAATTTGTCATTTTTGACATTTAGCATTGTGACATTTGTCATTTGACATCTTTGACATTTGCCATCTTGAAATTTGTTATTTTTGACATTTTTCATGGTGACACTTTTCATTTTTGACATTTAGCATTGTGACATTTGTCAGTTTTGACATTTGCCATCTTGAAATTTGTCATTTTTGACATTTTTCATGGTGACACTTTTCATTTTTGACATTTAGCATGGTGACATTTGTCATTTGACGTCTTGGACATTTGCCATCTTAAAATTTGTCATTTTTGACATTTTTCATGGTAACACTTATCATTTTTGACATTTAGCATTGTGACATTTGTCAGTTTTGACATTTGCCATCTTGAAATTTGTCATTTTTGACATTTTTCATGGTGACACTTTTCATTTTTGACATTTAGCATTGTGACATTTGTCATTTGACATCTTTGACATTTGCCATCTTGAAATTTGTCATTTTTGACACTTTTCATTTTTGACATTTAGCATTGTGACATTTGTCATTTGACATCTTTGACATTTGCCATCTTGAAATTTGTCATTTTTGACATTTTTCATGGTGACACTTTTCATTTTTGACTTTTAGCATTGTGACATTTGTCATTTGAAATCTTGGACATTTGCAATCTTGAAATTTGTCATTTTTGACATTTTTCATGGTGACACTTATCATTTTTGACATTAAGTATTGTGACATTTGTCAGTTTTGACATTTGCCATCTTGAAATTTGTCATTTTTGACATTTTTCATGGTGACACTTTTCATTTTTGACATTTGTCATTTGACTTCTTTGACATTTGCCATCTTGAAATTTGTCATTTTTGACCTTTTTCATGGTGACACTTTTTATTTTTGACATTTAGCATTGTGACATTTGTCATTTGACATTTTTGACATTTGCCATTGTGAAATTTGTCATTTTTGACATTTTTCAAGGTGACACTTTTCATTTTTGACATTTAGCATTGTGACATTTGTCATTTGACATCTTAGACATTTGCCATCTTGAAATTTGTCATTTTTGACACTTTTCATTTTTGACATTTAGCATTGTGACATTTGTCATTTGACATCTTTGACATTTGCCATCTTGAAATTTGTCATTTTTGACATTTTTCATGGTGACACTTTTGATTTTTGACATTTAGCATTGTGACATTTGTCATTTGACATCTTTGACATTTGCCATCTTGAAATTTGTCATTTTTGACATTTAGCATTGTGACATTGGTCAATTGACATCTTTGATATTTGCCATCTTGAAATTTGTCATTTTTGACACTGTTCATTTTTGACATTTAGCATTGTGACATTTGTCATTTGACATCTTTGACATTTGCCACCTTGAAATTTGTCATTTTTGACATTTTTCATGGTGACACTTTTCATTTTTTGACATTTAGCATTGTGACATTTGTCAGTTTTGACATATGCCATCTTGAAATTTGTCATTTTTGACATTTTTCATGGTGACACTTTTCATTTTTGACATTTAGCATTGTGACATTTGTCATTTGACATCTTTGACACTTGTCATCTTGAAATTTGTCATTTTTGACATTTTTCATGGTGACACTTTTCATTTTTGACATTTAGCATTGTGACATTTGTCATTTGACATCTTTGACATTTGCCATCTTGAAATTTGTCATTTTTGACATTTTTCATGGTGACACTTTTCATTTTTGACATTTAGCATTGTGACATTTGTCATTTCACATCTTTGACATTTGCCATCTTAAAATTTGTCATTTTTGACATTTTTCATGGTGACACT
This sequence comes from Altica lythri, assembly GCA_964028335.1. Classification (NCBI taxonomy): domain Eukaryota; kingdom Metazoa; phylum Arthropoda; class Insecta; order Coleoptera; family Chrysomelidae; genus Altica; species Altica lythri. The sequence goes on along the minus strand of OZ034800.1, from coordinate 4,819,785 downwards.
TTTTATTTTTGACATTTAGCATTGTGACATTTGTCATTTCACATCTTTGACATTTGCCATCTTGAAATTTGTCATTTTTGACACTTTTCATGGTGACACTTTTCATTTTTGACATTTAGCATTGTGACATTTGTCATTTGACATCTTTGACATTTGCCATCTTGAAATTTGTCATTTTTGACATTTAGCATTGTGACATTTGTCATTTGACATCTTTGACATTTGCCATCTTGAAATTTGTCATTTTTGACATTTAGCATTGTGACATTGGTCAATTGACATCTTTGATATTTGCCATCTTGAAATTTTTCATTTTTGACATTTTTCATGGTGACACTTTTCATTTTTGACATTTAGCATTGTGACATTTGTCATTTCACATCTTTGACATTTGCCATCTTGAAATTTGTCATTTTTGACATTTTTCATGGTGACACTTTTCATTTTTGACATTTAGCATTGTGACATTTGTCATTTCACATCTTTGACATTTGCCATCTTGAAATTTGTCATTTTTGACATTTTTCATGGTGACACTTTTCATTTTTGACATTTAGCATTGTGACATTTGTCATTTGACATCTTTGACATTTGCCATCTTGAAATTTGTTATTTTTGACATTTTTCATGATGACACTTTTCATTTTTGACATTTAGCATTGTGACATTTGTCATTTGACCTCTTTGACATTTGCCATTTTGAAATTTGTCATTTTTGACATTTAGCATTGTGACATTTGTCATTTGACATCTTTGAAATTTGCCATCTTGAAATTTGTTATTTTTGACATTTTTCATGGTGACACTTTTCATTTTTGACATTTAGCATTGTGACATTTGTCAGTTTTGACATTTGCCATCTTGAAATTTGTCATTTTTGACATTTTTCATGGTGACACTTTTCATTTTTGACATTTAGCATGGTGACATTTGTCATTTGACATCTTGGACATTTGCCATCTTAAAATTTGTCATTTTTGACATTTTTCATGGTAACACTTATCATTTTTGACATTTAGCATTGTGACATTTGTCAGTTTTGACATTTGCCATCTTGAAATTTGTCATTTTTGACATTTTTCATGGTGACACTTTTCATTTTTGACATTTAGCATTGTGACATTTGTCATTTGACATCTTTGACATTTGCCATCTTGAAATTTGTCATTTTTGACATTTTTTATTGTGACACTTTTTATTTTTGACATTTAGCATTGTGACATTTGTCATTTGACATCTTTGACATTTGCCATCTTGAAATTTGTCATTTTTGACATTTTTCATGGTGACACTTTTCATTTTTGACATTTAGCATTGTGACATTTGTCAGTTGACATCTTTGACATTTGCTATCTTGAAATTTGTCATTTTTGACATTTTTCATGGTGACACTTTTTATTTTTGACATTTAGCATTGTGACATTTGTCATTTGACATCTTAGACATTTGCCATCTTGAAATTTGTCATTTTTGACACTTTTTCTTTTTGACATTTAGCATTGTGACATTTGTCATTTGACATCTTTGACATTTGCCATCTTGAAATTTGTCATTTTTGACATTTTTCATGGTGACACTTTTCATTTTTGACATTTAGCATTGTGACATTTGTCATTTGACATCTTGGACATTTGCCATCTTGAAATTTGTCATTTTTGACATTTTTTATGGTGACACTTATCATTTTTGACATTTAGCATTGTGACGTTTGTCAGTTTTGACATTTGCCATCTTGAAATTTGTCATTTTTGACATTTTTCATGGTGACACTTTTCATTTTTGACATTTAGCATTGTGACATTTGTCATTTGACATCTTTGACATTTGCCATCTTGAAACTTGTCATTTTTGACATTTTTCATGGTGACACTTTTCATTTTTGACATTTAGCATTGTGACATTTGTCATTTGACATCTTTGACATTTGCCATCTTGAAATTTGTCATTTTTGACATTTTTCATGGTGACACTTTTCATTTTTGACATTAAGCATTGTGACATTTGTCATTTGACATCTTTGACATTTGCCATCTTGAAATTTGTTATTTTTGACATTTTTCATGGTGACACTTTTCATTTTTGACATTGAGCATTGTGACATTTGTCATTTGACATCTTTGACATTTGCCATCTTGAAATTTGTCATTTTTGACATTTTTCATGGTGACACTTTTTATTTTTGACATTTAGCATTGTGACATTTGTCATTTGACATCTTTGACATTTGCCATCTTGAAATTTGTCATTTTTGACATTTAGCATTGTGACATTTGTCATTTGACATCTTGGACATTTGCCATCTTGAAATTTGTCATTTTTGACATTTTTCATGGTGACACTTTTCATTTTTGACATTTAGCATTGTGACATTTGTCATTTGACATCTTTGACATTTGCCATCTTGAAATTTGTCATTTTTGACATTTTTCATGGTGACACTTTTCATTTTTGACATTTAGCATTGTGACATTTGTCATTTGACATTTTTGACATTTGCCATCTTGAAATTTGTTATTTTTGACATTTTTCATGGTGACACTTTTCATTTTTGACATTTAGCATTGTGACATTTGTCATTTGACATCTTTAACATTTGCCATCTTAAAATTTGTTATATTTGACATTTTTCATGGTGACACTTTTCATTTTTGACATTTAGAATTGTGACATTTGTCAGTTTTGACATTTGCCATCTTAAAATTTGTCATTTTTGACATTTTTCATGGTGACACTTTTCATTTTTGACATTTAGCATTGTGACATTTGTCATTTGACATCTTTGACATTTCCCATCTTGAAATTTGTCATTTTTGACATTTAGCATTGTGACATTTGTCATTTGACATCTTTGACATTTGCCATCTTGAAATTTGTTATTTTTGACATTTTTCATGGTGACACTTTTCATTTTTGACATTTAGCATTGTGACATTTGTCAGTTTTGACATTTGCCATCTTGAAATTTATCATTTTTGACATTTTTCATGGTGACACTTTTCATTTTTGACATTTAGCATTGTGACATTTGTCATTTGACATCTTTGACATTTGCCATCTTGAAATTTGTCATTTTTGACATTTTTCATGGTGACACTTTTCATTTTTGACATTTAGCATTGTGACATTTGTCATTTGACATCTTTGACATTTGCCATTTTGAAATTTGTCATTTTTGACATTTTTCATGGTGACACTTTTCATTTTTGACATTAAGCATTGTGACATTTGTCATTTGCCATCTTGAAATTTGTTATTTTTGACATTTTTCATGGTGACACTTTTCATTTTTGACATTGAGCATTGTGACATTTGTCATTTGACATCTTTGACATTTGCCATCTTGAAATTTGTCATTTTTGACATTTTTCATGGTGACACTTTTCATTTTTGACATTTAGCATTGTGACATTTGTCATTTGACATCTTTGACATTTGCCATCTTGAAATTTGTCATTTTTGACATTTAGCATTGTGACATTTGTCATTTGACATCTTGGACATTTGCCATCTTGAAATTTGTCATTTTTGACATTTTTCATGGTGACACTTTTCATTTTTGACATTTAGCATTGTGACATTTGTCATTTGACATCTTTGACATTTGCCATCTTGAAATTTGTCATTTTTGACATTTTTCATGGTGACACTTTTCATTTTTGACATTTAGCATTGTGACATTTGTCATTTGACATTTTTGACATTTGCCATCTTGAAATTTGTTATTTTTGACATTTTTCATGGTGACACTTTTCATTTTTGACATTTAGCATTGTGACATTTGTCATTTGACATCTTAGACATTTGCCATCTTGAAATTTGTCATTTTTGACACTTTTCATTTTTGACATTTAGCATTGTGACATTTGTCATTTGACATCTTTGACATTTGCCATCTTGAAATTTGTCATTTTTGACATTTTTCATGGTGACACTTTTCATTTTTGACATTTAGCATTGTGACATTTGTCATTTGACATCTTGGACATTTGCCATCTTGAAATTTGTCATTTTTGACATTTTTTATGGTGACACTTATCATTTTTGACATTTAGCATTGTGACGTTTGTCAGTTTTGACATTTGCCATCTTGAAATTTGTCATTTTTGACATTTTTCATGGTGACACTTTTCATTTTTGACATTTAGCATTGTGACATTTGTCATTTGACATCTTTGACATTTGCCATCTTGAAATTTGTCATTTTTGACATTTTTCATGGTGACACTTTTCATTTTTGACATTTAGCATTGTGACATTTGTCATTTGACATCTTTGACATTTGCCATCTTGAAATTTGTCATTTTTGACATTTTTCATGGTGACACTTTTCATTTTTGACATTAAGCATTGTGACATTTGTCATTTGACATCTTTGACATTTGCCATCTTGAAATTTGTTATTTTTGACATTTTTCATGGTGACACTTTTCATTTTTGACATTGAGCATTGTGACATTTGTCATTTGACATCTTTGACATTTGCCATCTTGAAATTTGTCATTTTTGACATTTTTCATGGTGACACTTTTCATTTTTGACATTTAGCATTGTGACATTTGTCATTTGACATCTTTGACATTTGCCATCTTGAAATTTGTCATTTTTGACATTTAGCATTGTGACATTTGTCATTTGACATCTTGGACATTTGCCATCTTGAAATTTGTCATTTTTGACATTTTTCATGGTGACACTTTTCATTTTTGACATTTAGCATTGTGACATTTGTCATTTGACATCTTTGACATTTGCCATCTTGAAATTTGTCATTTTTGACATTTTTCATGGTGACACTTTTCATTTTTGACATTTAGCATTGTGACATTTGTCATTTGACATTTTTGACATTTGCCATCTTGAAATTTGTTTTTTTTGACATTTTTCATGGTGACACTTTTCATTTTTGACATTTAGCATTGTGACATTTGTCATTTGACATCTTTAACATTTGCCATCTTAAAATTTGTTATATTTGACATTTTTCATGGTGACACTTTTCATTTTTGACATTTAGAATTGTGACATTTGTCAGTTTTGACATTTGCCATCTTAAAATTTGTCATTTTTGACATTTTTCATGGTAACACTTTTCATTTTTGACATTTAGCATTGTGACATTTGTCATTTGACATCTTTGACATTTCCCATCTTGAAATTTGTCATTTTTGACATTTAGCATTGTGACATTTGTCATTTGACATCTTTGACATTTGCCATCTTGAAATTTGTTATTTTTGACATTTTTCATGGTGACACTTTTCATTTTTGACATTTAGCATTGTGACATTTGTCAGTTTTGACATTTGCCATCTTGAAATTTATCATTTTTGACATTTTTTATGGTGACACTTTTCATTTTTGACATTTAGCATTGTGACATTTGTCATTTGACATCTTAGACATTTGCCATCTTGAAATTTGTCATTTTTGACACTTTTCATTTTTGACATTTAGCATTGTGACATTTGTCATTTGACATCTTTGACATTTGCCACCTTGAAATTTGTCATTTTTGACATTTTTCATGGTGACACTTTTCATTTTTTGACATTTAGCATTGTGACATTTGTCAGTTTTGACATATGCCATCTTGAAATTTGTCATTTTTGACATTTTTCATGGTGACACTTTTCATTTTTGACATTTAGCATTGTGACATTTGTCATTTGACATCTTTGACACTTGCCATCTTGAAATTTGTCATTTTTGACATTTTTCATGGTGACACTTTTCATTTTTGACATTTAGCATTGTGACATTTGTCATTTGACATCTTTGACATTTGCCATCTTGAAATTTGTCATTTTTGACATTTTTCATGGTGACACTTTTCATTTTTGACATTTAGCATTGTGACATTTGTCATTTGACATATTTGACATTTGCCATCTAGAAATTTGTCATTTTTGACATTTAGCATTGTGATATTTGTCATTTGACATCTTTGACATTTGCCATCTTGAAATTTGTCATTTTTGACATTTTTCATGGTGACACTTTTCATTTTTGACATTTAGCATTGTGACATTTGTCATTTGACATCTTTGACATTTGCCATCTTGAAATTTGTTATTTTTGACATTTTTCATGGTGACATTTTTCATTTTTGACATTTAGCATTGTGACATTTGACATCTTTGACATTTGCCATCTTGAAATTTGTCATTTTTGACATTTTTCATGGTGACACTTTTCATTTTTGACATTTAGCATTGTGACATTTGTCAATTGACATCTTTGACATTTGCCACCTTGAAATTTGTCATTTTTGACATTTTTCATGGTGACACTTTTCATTTTTGACATTTAGCATTGTGACATTTGTCAGTTTTAACATTTGCCATCTTGAAATTTGTCATTTTTGACATTTTTCATGGTGACACTTTTCAGTTTTGACATTTAGCATTGTGACATTTGTCATTTGACATCTTTGACATTTGCCATATTGAAATTTGTCATTTTTGACATTTTTCACGGTGACACTTTTCATTTTTGACATTTAGCATTGTGACATTTGTCATTTGACATCTTAGACATTTGCCATCTTGAAATTTGTCATTTTTGACACTTTTCATTTTTGACATTTAGCATTGTGACATTTGTCATTTGACATCTTTGACATTTGCCATCTTGAAATTTGTCATTTTTGACATTTTTCATGGTGACACTTTTCATTTTTGACATTTAGCATTCTGACATTTGTCATTTGACATCTTGGACATTTGCCATCTTGAAATTTGTCATTTTTGACATTTTTTATGGTGACACTTATCATTTTTGACATTTAGCATTGTGACGTTTGTCAGTTTTGACATTTGCCATCTTGAAATTTGTCATTTTTGACATTTTTCATGGTGACACTTTTCATTTTTGACATTTAGCATTGTGACATTTGTCATTTGACATCTTTGACATTTGCCATCTTGAAATTTGTCATTTTTGACATTTTTCATGGTGACACTTTTCATTTTTGACATTTAGCATTGTGACATTTGTCATTTGACATCTTTGACATTTGCCATCTTGAAATTTGTCATTTTTGACATTTTTCATGGTGACACTTTTCATTTTTGACATTAAGCATTGTGACATTTGTCATTTGACATCTTTGACATTTGCCATCTTGAAATTTGTTATTTTTGACATTTTTCATGGTGACACTTTTCATTTTTGACATTGAGCATTGTGACATTTGTCATTTGACATCTTTGACATTTGCCATCTTGAAATTTGTCATTTTTGACATTTTTCATGGTGACACTTTTCATTTTTGACATTTAGCATTGTGACATTTGTCATTTGACATCTTTGACATTTGCCATCTTGAAATTTGTCATTTTTTACATTTAGCATTGTGACATTTGTCATTTGACATCTTGGACATTTGCCATCTTGAAATTTGTCATTTTTGACATTTTTCATGGTGACACTTTTCATTTTTGACATTTAGCATTGTGACATTTGTCATTTGACATCTTTGACATTTGCCATCTTGAAATTTGTCATTTTTGACATTTTTCATGGTGACACTTTTCATTTTTGACATTTAGCATTGTGACATTTGTCATTTGACATTTTTGACATTTGCCATCTTGAAATTTGTTATTTTTGACATTTTTCATGGTGACACTTTTCATTTTTGACATTTAGCATTGTGACATTTGTCATTTGACATCTTTAACATTTGCCATCTTAAAATTTGTTATATTTGACATTTTTCATGGTGACACTTTTCATTTTTGACATTTAGAATTGTGACATTTGTCAGTTTTGACATTTGCCATCTTAAAATTTGTCATTTTTGACATTTTTCATGGTGACACTTTTCATTTTTGACATTTAGCATTGTGACATTTGTCATTTGACATCTTTGACATTTCCCATCTTGAAATTTGTCATTTTTGACATTTAGCATTGTGACATTTGTCATTTGACATCTTTTACATTTGCCATCTTGAAATTTGTTATTTTTGACATTTTTCATGGTGACACTTTTCATTTTTGACATTTAGCATTGTGACATTTGTCAGTTTTGACATTTGCCATCTTGAAATTTATCATTTTTGACATTTTTTATGGTGACACTTTTCATTTTTGACATTTAGCATTGTGACATTTGTCATTTGACATCTTAGACATTTGCCATCTTGAAATTTGTCATTTTTGACACTTTTCATTTTTGACATTTAGCATTGTGACATTTGTCATTTGACATCTTTGACATTTGCCACCTTGAAATTTGTCATTTTTGACATTTTTCATGGTGACACTTTTCATTTTTTGACATTTAGCATTGTGACATTTGTCAGTTTTGACATATGCCATCTTGAAATTTGTCATTTTTGACATTTTTCATGCTGACACTTTTTATTTTTGACATTTAGCATTGTGACATTTGTTATTTGACATCTTTGACACTTGCCATCTTGAAATTTGTCATTTTTGACATTTTTCATGGTGACACTTTTCATTTTTGACATTTAGCATTGTGACATTTGTCATTTGACATCTTTGACATTTGCCATCTTGAAATTTGTCATTTTTGACATTTTTCATGGTGACACTTTTCATTTTTGACATTTAGCATTGTGACATTTGTCATTTGACATATTTGACATTTGCCATCTAGAAATTTGTCATTTTTGACATTTAGCATTGTGATATTTGTCATTTGACATCTTTGACATTTGCCATCTTGAAATTTGTCATTTTTGACATTTTTCATGGTGACACTTTTCATTTTTGACATTTAGCATTGTGACATTTGTCATTTGACATCTTTGACATTTGCCATCTTGAAATTTGTCATTTTTGACATTTAGCATTGTGACATTTGTCATTTGACATCTTTGATATTTGCCATCTTGAAATTTGTCATTTTTGACATTTTTCATGGTGACACTTTTCATTTTTGACATTTAGCATTGTGACATTTGTCATTTGACATCTTTGACATTTGCCATCTTGAAATTTGTCATTTTTGACATTTTTCATGGTGACACTTTTCATTTTTGACATTTAGCATTGTGACATTTGTCATTTGACATCTTTGACATTTGCCATCTTGAAATTTGTCATTTTTGACATTTTTCATGGTGACACTTTTCATTTTTGACATTTAGCATTGTGACATTTGTCATTTGACATCTTTGACATTTGCCATCTTGAAATTTGTCATTTTTGACATTTTTTATGGTGACACTTTTCATTTTTGACATTTAGCATTGTGACATTTGTCATTTGACATCTTTGACATTTGCCATCTTGAAATTTGTCATTATTGACATTTTTCATGGGGACACTTTTTATTTTTGACATTTAGCATTGTGACATTTGTCATTTGACATCTTTGACATTTGCCATCTTGAAATTTGTCATTTTTGACATTTTTCACGGTGACACTTTTCATTTTTGACATTTAGCATTGTGACATTTGTCATTTGACATCTTAGACATTTGCCATCTTGAAATTTGTCATTTTTGACACTTTTCATTTTTGATATTTAGCATTGTGACATTTGTCATTTGACATCTTTGACATTTGCCATCTTGAAATTTGTCATTTTTGACATTTTTCATGGTGACACTTTTCATTTTTGACATTTAGCATTGTGACATTTGTCATTTGACATCTTAGACATTTGCCATCTTGAAATTTGTCATTTTTGACATTTAGCATTGTGACATTTGTCATTTGACATCTTTGACATTTGCCATCTTGAAATTTGTCATTTTTGACATTTTTCATGGTGACACTTTTCATTTTTGACATTTAGCATTGTGACATTTGTCATTTGACATCTTAAACATTTGCCATCTTGAAATTTGTCATTTTTGACACTTTTCATTTTTGATATTTAGCATTGTGACATTTGTCATTTGACATCTTTGACATTTGCCATCTTGAAATTTGTCATTTTTGACATTTTTCATGGTGACACTTTTCATTTTTGACATTTAGCATTGTGACATTTGGCATTTGACATCTTAGACATTTGCCATCTTGAAATTTGTCATTTTTGACATTTAGCATTGTGACATTTGTCATTTGACATCTTTGACATTTGCCATCTTGAAATTTGTCATTTTTGACATTTTTCATGGTGACACTTTTCATTTTTGACATTTAGCATTGTGACATTTGTCATTTGACATCTTTGACATTTGCCATCTTGAAATTTGTCATTTTTGACATTTTTCATGGTAACACTTTTCATTTTTGATATTTAGCATTGTGACATTTGTCATTTGACATCTTAGACATTTGCCATCTTGAAATTTGTCATTTTTGACACTTTTCATTTTTGACATTTAGCATTGTGACATTTGTCATTTGACATCTTTGACATTTGCCTTCTTGAAATTTGTCATTTTTGACATTTTTCATGGTGACACTTTTCATTTGTGACATTTAGCATTGTGACATTTGTCATTTGACATCTTTGACATTTGCCATCTTGAAATTTGTCATTTTTGACAATTTTCATGGTGACACTTTTCATTTTTGACATTTATCATTGTGACATTTGTCATTTGACATCTTAGACATTTGCCATCTTGAAATTTGTCATTTTTGACACTTTTCATTTTTGACATTTAGCATTGTGACATTTGTCATTTGACATCTTTGACATTTGTTATCTTGAAATTTGTCATCTTTGACATTTTTCATGGTGACACTTTTCATATTTGACATTTAGCATTGTGACATTTGTCATTTGACATATTAGACATTTGCCATCTTGAAATTTGTCATTTTTGACACTTTTCATTTTTGACATTTAGCATTGTGACATTTGTCATTTGACACCTTTGACATTTGCCATCTTGTAATTTGTCATTTTTGACATTTTTCATGGTGACACTTTTCATTTTTGACATTTAGCATTGTGACATTTGTCATTTGACATCTTGGACATTTGCCATCTTGAAATTTGTCATTTTTGACATTTTTCATGGTGACACTTATCATTTTTGACATTTAGCATTGTGACATTTGTCAGTTTTGACATTTGCCATCTTGAAATTTGTCATTTTTGACATTTTTTATGGTGACACATTTTATTTTTGACATTTCGCATTGTGACATTTGTCATTTGACATCTTTGATATTTGCCATCTTGAAATTTGTCATTTTTGACATTTTTCATGGTGACACTTTTTATTTTTGACATTAAGCATTGTGACATTTGTCATGTGACATCTTTGACATTTGCCATCTTGAAATTTGTCATTTTTGACATTTAGCATTGTGACATTTGTCATTTGACATCTTTGACATTTGCCATCTTGAAATTTGTTATTTTTGACATTTTTCATGGTGACACTTTTCATTTTTGACATTTAGCATTGTGACATTTGTCAGTTTTGACATTTGCCATCTTGAAATTTGTCATTTTTGACATTTTTCATGGTGACACTTTTCATTTTTGACATTTAGCATTGTGACATTTGTCATTTGACATCTTTGACATTTGCCATCTTGAAATTTGTCATTTTTGACACTTTTCATTTTTGACATTTAGCATTGTGACATTTGTCATTTGACATCTTTGACATTTGCCATCTTGAAATTTGTCATTTTTGACATTTTTCATGGTGACACTTTTCATTTTTGACTTTTAGCATTGTGACATTTGTCATTTGAAATCTTGGACATTTGCAATCTTGAAATTTGTCATTTTTGACATTTTTCATGGTGACACTTATCATTTTTGACATTTAGTATTGTGACATTTGTCAGTTTTGACATTTGCCATCTTGAAATTTGTCATTTTTGACATTTTTCATGGTGACACTTTTCATTTTTGACATTTGTCATTTGACTTCTTTGACATTTGCCATCTTGAAATTTGTCATTTTTGACCTTTTTCATGGTGACACTTTTTATTTTTGACATTTAGCATTGTGACATTTGTCATTTGACATCTTTGACATTTGCCATTTTGAAATTTGTCATTTTTGACATTTTTCATGGTGACACTTTTCATTTTTGACATTTAGCATTGTGACATTTGTCATTTGACATCTTAGACATTTGCCATCTTGAAATTTGTCATTTTTGACACTTTTCATTTTTGACATTTAGCATTGTGACATTTGTCATTTGACATCTTTGACATTTGCCATCTTGAAATTTGTCATTTTTGACATTTTTCATGGTGACACTTTTCATTTTTGACATTTAGCATTGTGACATTTGTCATTTGACATCTTTGACATTTGCCATCTTGAAATTTGTCATTTTTGACATTTAGCATTGTGACATTGGTCAATTGACATCTTTGATATTTGCCATCTTGAAATTTGTCATTTTTGACATTTTTCATGGTGACACTTTTCATTTTTGACATTTAGCATTGTGACATTTGTCATTTCACATCTTTGACATTTGCCATCTTGAAATTTGTCATTTTTGACATTTTTCATGGTGACACTTTTCATTTTTGACATTTAGCATTGTGACATTTGTCATTTCACATCTTTGACATTTGCCATCTTGAAATTTGTCATTTTTGACACTTTTCATGGTGACACTTTTCATTTTTGACATTTAGCATTGTGACATTTGTCATTTGACATCTTTGACATTTGCCATCTTGAAATTTGTCATTTTTGACATTTAGCATTGTGACATTTGTCATTTGACATCTTTGATATTTGCCATCTTGAAATTTGTCATTTTTGACATTTTTCATGGTGACACTTTTCATTTTTGACATTTAGCATTGTGACATTTGTCATTTCACATCTTTGACATTTGCCATCTTGAAATTTGTCATTTTTGACATTTTTCATGGTGACACTTTTCATTTTTGACATTTAGCATTGTGACATTTGTCATTTGACATCTTTGACATTTGCCATCTTGAAATTTGTTATTTTTGACATTTTTCATGGTGACACTTTTCATTTTTGACATTTAGCATTGTGACATTTGTTATTTGACCTCTTTGACATTTGCCATTTTGAAATTTGTCATTTTTGACATTTAGCATTGTGACATTTGTCATTTGACATCTTTGACATTTGCCATCTTGAAATTTGTTATTTTTGACATTTTTCATGGTGACACTTTTCATTTTTGACATTTAGCATTGTGACATTTGTCAGTTTTGACATTTGCCATCTTGAAATTTGTCATTTTTGACATTTTTCATGGTGACACTTTTCATTTTTGACATTTAGCATGGTGACATTTGTCATTTGACGTCTTGGACATTTGCCATCTTAAAATTTGTCATTTTTGACATTTTTCATGGTAACACTTATCATTTTTGACATTTAGCATTGTGACATTTGTCAGTTTTGACATTTGCCATCTTGAAATTTGTCATTTTTGACATTTTTCATGGTGACACTTTTCATTTTTGACATTTAGCATTGTGACATTTGTCATTTGACATCTTTGACATTTGCCATCTTGAAATTTGTCATTTTTGACACTTTTCATTTTTGACATTTAGCATTGTGACATTTGTCATTTGACATCTTTGACATTTGCCATCTTGAAATTTGTCATTTTTGACATTTTTCATGGTGACACTTTTCATTTTTGACTTTTAGCATTGTGACATTTGTCATTTGAAATCTTGGACATTTGCAATCTTGAAATTTGTCATTTTTGACATTTTTCATGGTGACACTTATCATTTTTGACATTAAGTATTGTGACATTTGTCAGTTTTGACATTTGCCATCTTGAAATTTGTCATTTTTGACATTTTTCATGGTGACACTTTTCATTTTTGACATTTGTCATTTGACTTCTTTGACATTTGCCATCTTGAAATTTGTCATTTTTGACCTTTTTCATGGTGACACTTTTTATTTTTGACATTTAGCATTGTGACATTTGTCATTTGACATTTTTGACATTTGCCATTGTGAAATTTGTCATTTTTGACATTTTTCAAGGTGACACTTTTCATTTTTGACATTTAGCATTGTGACATTTGTCATTTGACATCTTAGACATTTGCCATCTTGAAATTTGTCATTTTTGACACTTTTCATTTTTGACATTTAGCATTGTGACATTTGTCATTTGACATCTTTGACATTTGCCATCTTGAAATTTGTCATTTTTGACATTTTTCATGGTGACACTTTTGATTTTTGACATTTAGCATTGTGACATTTGTCATTTGACATCTTTGACATTTGCCATCTTGAAATTTGTCATTTTTGACATTTAGCATTGTGACATTGGTCAATTGACATCTTTGATATTTGCCATCTTGAAATTTGTCATTTTTGACACTGTTCATTTTTGACATTTAGCATTGTGACATTTGTCATTTGACATCTTTGACATTTGCCACCTTGAAATTTGTCATTTTTGACATTTTTCATGGTGACACTTTTCATTTTTTGACATTTAGCATTGTGACATTTGTCAGTTTTGACATATGCCATCTTGAAATTTGTCATTTTTGACATTTTTCATGGTGACACTTTTCATTTTTGACATTTAGCATTGTGACATTTGTCATTTGACATCTTTGACACTTGTCATCTTGAAATTTGTCATTTTTGACATTTTTCATGGTGACACTTTTCATTTTTGACATTTAGCATTGTGACATTTGTCATTTGACATCTTTGACATTTGCCATCTTGAAATTTGTCATTTTTGACATTTTTCATGGTGACACTTTTCATTTTTGACATTTAGCATTGTGACATTTGTCATTTCACATCTTTGACATTTGCCATCTTAAAATTTGTCATTTTTGACATTTTTCATGGTGACACTTTTTATTTTTGACATTTAGCATTGTGACATTTGTCATTTCACATCTTTGACATTTGCCATCTTGAAATTTGTCATTTTTGACACTTTTCATGGTGACACTTTTCATTTTTGACATTTAGCATTGTGACATTTGTCATTTGACATCTTTGACATTTGCCATCTTGAAATTTGTCATTTTTGACATTTAGCATTGTGACATTTGTCATTTGACATCTTTGACATTTGCCATCTTGAAATTTGTCATTTTTGACATTTAGCATTGTGACATTGGTCAATTGACATCTTTGATATTTGCCATCTTGAAATTTTTCATTTTTGACATTTTTCATGGTGACACTTTTCATTTTTGACATTTAGCATTGTGACATTTGTCATTTCACATCTTTGACATTTGCCATCTTGAAATTTGTCATTTTTGACATTTTTCATGGTGACACTTTTCATTTTTGACATTTAGCATTGTGACATTTGTCATTTCACATCTTTGACATTTGCCATCTTGAAATTTGTCATTTTTGACATTTTTCATGGTGACACTTTTCATTTTTGACATTTAGCATTGTGACATTTGTCATTTGACATCTTTGACATTTGCCATCTTGAAATTTGTTATTTTTGACATTTTTCATGATGACACTTTTCATTTTTGACATTTAGCATTGTGACATTTGTCATTTGACCTCTTTGACATTTGCCATTTTGAAATTTGTCATTTTTGACATTTAGCATTGTGACATTTGTCATTTGACATCTTTGAAATTTGCCATCTTGAAATTTGTTATTTTTGACATTTTTCATGGTGACACTTTTCATTTTTGACATTTAGCATTGTGACATTTGTCAGTTTTGACATTTGCCATCTTGAAATTTGTCATTTTTGACATTTTTCATGGTGACACTTTTCATTTTTGACATTTAGCATGGTGACATTTGTCATTTGACATCTTGGACATTTGCCATCTTAAAATTTGTCATTTTTGACATTTTTCATGGTAACACTTATCATTTTTGACATTTAGCATTGTGACATTTGTCAGTTTTGACATTTGCCATCTTGAAATTTGTCATTTTTGACATTTTTCATGGTGACACTTTTCATTTTTGACATTTAGCATTGTGACATTTGTCATTTGACATCTTTGACATTTGCCATCTTGAAATTTGTCATTTTTGACATTTTTTATTGTGACACTTTTTATTTTTGACATTTAGCATTGTGACATTTGTCATTTGACATCTTTGACATTTGCCATCTTGAAATTTGTCATTTTTGACATTTTTCATGGTGACACTTTTCATTTTTGACATTTAGCATTGTGACATTTGTCAGTTGACATCTTTGACATTTGCTATCTTGAAATTTGTCATTTTTGACATTTTTCATGGTGACACTTTTCATTTTTGACATTTAGCATTGTGACATTTGTCATTTGACATCTTAGACATTTGCCATCTTGAAATTTGTCATTTTTGACACTTTTTCTTTTTGACATTTAGCATTGTGACATTTGTCATTTGACATCTTTGACATTTGCCATCTTGAAATTTGTCATTTTTGACATTTTTTGTGGTGACACTTTTCA
Source organism: Altica lythri (assembly GCA_964028335.1). NCBI lineage: Eukaryota > Metazoa > Arthropoda > Insecta > Coleoptera > Chrysomelidae > Altica > Altica lythri. The sequence goes on along the minus strand of OZ034800.1, from coordinate 4,803,444 downwards.
TTTTTGACATTTAGCATTGTGACATTTGTCATTTGACATCTTTGACATTTGCCATCTTGAAATTTGTCATTTTCGACATTTAGCATTGTGACATTTGTCATTTGACATCTTTGATATTTGCCATCTTGAAATTTGTCATTTTTGACATTTTTCATGGTGACACTTTTCATTTTTGACATTTAGCATTGTGACATTTGTCATTTGACATCTTTGACATTTGCCATCTTGAAATTTGTCATTTTTGACATTTTTCATGGTGACACTTCATTTTTGACATTTAGCATTGTGACATTTGTCATTTGACATCTTTGACGTTTGCCATCTTGAAATTTGTCATTTTTGACATTTTTCATGGTGACACTTTTCATTTTTGACATTTAGCATTGTGACATTTGTCATTTGACATCTTTGACATTTGCCATCTTGAAATTTGTCATTTTTGACATTTTTCATGGTGACACTTTTCATTTTTGACATTTAGCATTGTGACATTTGTTATTTGACATCTTCGACATTTGCCATTTTGAAATTTGTCATTTTTGACATTTTTCATAGTGACACTTATCATTATTGACATGTAGCATTGTGACATTTGTCAGTTTTGACATTTGCCATCTTGAAATTTGTCATTTCTGACATTTTTCATGGTGACACTTTTTATTTTTGACATTAAGCATTGTGACATTTGTCATTTGACATCTTTGACATTTGCCATCTTGAAATTTGTCATTTTTGACATTTAGCATTGTGACATTTGTCATTTGACATCTTTGACATTTGCCATCTTGAAATTTGTTATTTTTGACATTTTTCATGGTGACACTTTTCATTTTTGACATTTAGCATTGTGACATTTGTCAGTTTTGACATTTGCCATCTTGAAATTTGTCATTTTTGACATTTTTCATGGTGACACTTTTCATTTTTGACATTTAGCATTGTGACATTTGTCATTTGACATCTTTGACATTTGCCATCTTGAAATTTGTCATTTTTGACACTTTTAATTTTTGACATTTAGCATTGTGACATTTGTCATTTGACATCTTTGACATTTGCCATCTTGAAATTTGTCATTTTTGACATTTTTCATGGTGACACTTTTCATTTTTGACTTTTAGCATTGTGACATTTGTCATTTGACATCTTGGACATTTGCAATCTTGAAATTTGTCATTTTTGACATTTTTCATGGTGACACTTATCATTTTTGACATTTAGCATTGTGACATTTGTCAGTTTTGACATTTGCCATCTTGAAATTTGTCATTTTTGACATTTTTCATGGTGACACTTTTCATTTTTGACATTTAGCATTGTGACATTTGTCATTTGACTTCTTTGACATTTGCCATCTTGAAATTTATCATTTTTGACATTTTTCATAGTGACACTTTTTATTTTTGACATTTAGCATTGTGACATTTGTCATTTGACATCTTTGACATTTGCCATCTTGAAATTTGTCATTTTTGACATTTTTCATGGTGACACTTTTCATTTTTGACATTTAGCATTGTGACATTTGTCATTTGACATCTTAGACATTTGCCATCTTGAAATTTGTCATTTTTGACACTTTTCATTTTTGACATTTAGCATTGTGACATTTGTCATTTGACATCTTTGACATTTGCCATCTTGAAATTTGTCATTTTTGACATTTTTCATGGTGACACTTTTTATTTTTGACATTTAGCATTGTGACATTTGTCATTTGACATCTTTGATATTTGCCATCTTGAAATTTGTCATTTTTGACATTTAGCATTGTGACATTTGTCATTTGACATCTTTGATATTTGCCATCTTGAAATTTGTCATTTTTGACATTTTTTATGGTGACACTTTTCATTTTTGACATTTAGCATTGTGACATTTGTCATTTGACATCTTTGACATTTGCCATCTTGAAATTTGTCATTTTTGACATTTTTCATGGTGACACTTTTCATTTTTGACATTTAGCATTGTGACATTTGTCATTTGACATCTTTGACATTTGCCATCTTGAAATTTGTCATTTTTGACATTTTTCATGGTGACACTTTTCATTTTTGACATTTAGCATTGTGACATTTGTCATTTGACATCTTTGACATTTGCCATTTTGAAATTTGTCATTTTTGACATTTAGCATTGTGACATTTGTCATTTGACATCTTTGACATTTGCCATCTTGAAATTTGTTATTTTTGACATTTTTCATGGTGACACTTTTCATTTTTGACATTTAGCATTGTGACATTTGTCAGTTTTTACATTTGCCATCTTCAAATTTGTCAGTTTTGACATTTTTCATGGTGACACTTTTCATTTTTGACATTTAGCATTGTGACATTTGTCATTTGACATCTTAGACATTTGCCATCTTGAAATTTGTCATTTTTGACACTTTTCATTTTTGACATTTAGCATTGTGACATTTGTCATTTGACATCTTTGACATTTGCCATCTTGAAATTTGTCATTTTTGACATTTTTCATGGTAACACTTTTCATTTTTGACATTTAGCATTGTGACATTTCTCATTTGACATCTTGGACATTTGCCATCTTGAAATTTGTCATTTTTGACATTTTTCATGGTAACACTTATCATTTTTGACATTTAGCATTGTGACATTTGTCAGTTTTGACATTTGCCATCTTGAAATTTGTCATTTTTGACATTTTTCATAGTGACACTTTTCATTTTTGACATTTAGCATTGTGACATTTGTCATTTGACATCTTTGACATTTGCCATCTTGAAATTTGTCATTTTTGACATTTTTCATGGTGACACATTTCATTTTTGACATTTAGCATTGTGACATTTGTCATTTGACATCTTTGACATTTGCTATCTTGAAATTTGTCATTTGACATCTTTGACATTTGCTATCTTGAAATTTGTCATTTTTGACATTTAGCATTGTGACATTTGTCATTTGACATCTTTGACATTTGCCATCTTGAAATTTGTTATTTTTGACATTTTTCATGGTGACACTTTTCATTTTTGACATTTAGCATTGTGACATTTGTCATTTGACATCTTTGACATTTGCCATCTTGAAATTTGTCATTTTTGACATTTTTCATGGTGACACTTTTCATTTTTGACATTTAGCATTGTGACATTTGTCATTTGACATCTTTGACGTTTGCCATCTTGAAATTTGTCATTTTTGACATTTTTCATGGTAACACTTTTCATTTTTGACATTTAGCATTGTGACATTTGTCATTTGACATCTTTGACATTTGACTTCTTGAAATTTGTCATTTTTGACATTTAGCATTGTGACATTTGTCATTTGACATCTTTGACATTTGCCATCTTGAAATTTGTTATTTTTGACATTTTTCATGGTGACACTTTTCATTTTTGACATTTAGCATTGTGACATTTGTCAGTTTTGTCATTTGCCATCTTGAAGTTTGCCATTTTTGACATTTTTTATGGTGACACTTTTCATTTTTGACATTTAGCATTGTGACATTTGTCATTTGACATCTTTGACATTTGCCATCTTGAAATTTGTTATTTTTGACATTTTTCATGGTGACACTTTTCATTTTTGACATTTAGCATTGTGACATTTGTCATTTGACATCTTTGACATTTGCCATCTTGAAATTTGTTATTTTTGACATTTTTCATGGTGACACTTTTCATTTTTGACATTTAGCATTGTGACATTTGTCATTTGACATCTTTGACATTTGCCATCTTGAAATTTGTCACTATTGACATTTTTCATGGGGACACTTTTCATTTTTGACATTTAGCATTGTGACATTTGTCATTTGACATCTTTGACATTTGCCATCTTGAAATTTGTCATTTTTGACATTTTTTATGGTGACACTTTTCATTTTTGACATTTAGCATTGTGACATTTGTCATTTGACATCTTTGACATTTGCCGTCTTGAAATTTGTCATTTTTGACATTTTTCACGGTGACACTTTTCATTTTTGACATTTAGCATTGTGACATTTGTCATTTGACATCTTAGACATTTGCCATCTTGAAATTTGTCATTTTTGACACCTTTCGTTTTTGACATTTAGCATTGTGACATTTGTCATTTGACATCTTTGACATTTGCCACCTTGAAATTTGTCATTTTTGACATTTTTCATGGTGACACTTTTCATTTTTTGACATTTAGCATTGTGACATTTGTCAGTTTTGACATATGCCATCTTGAAATTTGTCATTTTTGACATTTTTCATGGTGACACTTTTCATTTTTGACATTTAGCATTGTGACATTTGTCATTTGACATCTTTGACACTTGTCATCTTGAAATTTGTCATTTTTGACATTTTTCATGGTGACACTTTTCATTTTTGACATTTAGCATTGTGACATTTGTCATTTGACATCTTTGACATTTGCCATCTTGAAATTTGTCATTTTTGACATTTTTCATGGTGACACTTTTTATTTTTGACATTTAGCATTGTGACATTTGTCATTTCACATCTTTGACATTTGCCATCTTAAAATTTGTCATTTTTGACATTTTTCATGGTGACACTTTTTATTTTTGACATTTAGCATTGTGACATTTGTCATTTCACATCTTTGACATTTGCCATCTTGAAATTTGTCATTTTTGACACTTTTCATGGTGACACTTTTCATTTTTGACATTTAGCATTGTGACATTTGTCATTTGACATCTTTGACATTTGCCATCTTGAAATTTGTCATTTTTGACATTTAGCATTGTGACATTTGTCATTTGACATCTTTGACATTTGCCATCTTGAAATTTGTCATTTTTGACATTTAGCATTGTGACATTGGTCAATTGACATCTTTGATATTTGCCATCTTGAAATTTTTCATTTTTGACATTTTTCATGGTGACACTTTTCATTTTTGACATTTAGCATTGTGACATTTGTCATTTCACATCTTTGACATTTGCCATCTTGAAATTTGTCATTTTTGACATTTTTCATGGTGACACTTTTCATTTTTGACATTTAGCATTGTGACATTTGTCATTTCACATCTTTGACATTTGCCATCTTGAAATTTGTCATTTTTGACATTTTTCATGGTGACACTTTTCATTTTTGACATTTAGCATTGTGACATTTGTCATTTGACATCTTTGACATTTGCCATCTTGAAATTTGTTATTTTTGACATTTTTCATGATGACACTTTTCATTTTTGACATTTAGCATTGTGACATTTGTCATTTGACCTCTTTGACATTTGCCATTTTGAAATTTGTCATTTTTGACATTTAGCATTGTGACATTTGTCATTTGACATCTTTGAAATTTGCCATCTTGAAATTTGTTATTTTTGACATTTTTCATGGTGACACTTTTCATTTTTGACATTTAGCATTGTGACATTTGTCAGTTTTGACATTTGCCATCTTGAAATTTGTCATTTTTGACATTTTTCATGGTGACACTTTTCATTTTTGACATTTAGCATGGTGACATTTGTCATTTGACATCTTGGACATTTGCCATCTTAAAATTTGTCATTTTTGACATTTTTCATGGTAACACTTATCATTTTTGACATTTAGCATTGTGACATTTGTCAGTTTTGACATTTGCCATCTTGAAATTTGTCATTTTTGACATTTTTCATGGTGACACTTTTCATTTTTGACATTTAGCATTGTGACATTTGTCATTTGACATCTTTGACATTTGCCATCTTGAAATTTGTCATTTTTGACATTTTTTATTGTGACACTTTTTATTTTTGACATTTAGCATTGTGACATTTGTCATTTGACATCTTTGACATTTGCCATCTTGAAATTTGTCATTTTTGACATTTTTCATGGTGACACTTTTCATTTTTGACATTTAGCATTGTGACATTTGTCAGTTGACATCTTTGACATTTGCTATCTTGAAATTTGTCATTTTTGACATTTTTCATGGTGACACTTTTCATTTTTGACATTTAGCATTGTGACATTTGTCATTTGACATCTTAGACATTTGCCATCTTGAAATTTGTCATTTTTGACACTTTTTCTTTTTGACATTTAGCATTGTGACATTTGTCATTTGACATCTTTGACATTTGCCATCTTGAAATTTGTCATTTTTGACATTTTTTGTGGTGACACTTTTCATTTTTGACATTTAGCATTGTGACATTTGTCATTTGACATCTTTGACATTTGCCATCTTGAAATTTGTCATTTTCGACATTTAGCATTGTGACATTTGTCATTTGACATCTTTGATATTTGCCATCTTGAAATTTGTCATTTTTGACATTTTTCATGGTGACACTTTTCATTTTTGACATTTAGCATTGTGACATTTGTCATTTGACATCTTTGACATTTGCCATCTTGAAATTTGTCATTTTTGACATTTTTCATGGTGACACTTCATTTTTGACATTTAGCATTGTGACATTTGTCATTTGACATCTTTGACGTTTGCCATCTTGAAATTTGTCATTTTTGACATTTTTCATGGTGACACTTTTCATTTTTGACATTTAGCATTGTGACATTTGTCATTTGACATCTTTGACATTTGCCATCTTGAAATTTGTCATTTTTGACATTTTTCATGGTGACACTTTTCATTTTTGACATTTAGCATTGTGACATTTGTTATTTGACATCTTCGACATTTGCCATTTTGAAATTTGTCATTTTTGACATTTTTCATAGTGACACTTATCATTATTGACATGTAGCATTGTGACATTTGTCAGTTTTGACATTTGCCATCTTGAAATTTGTCATTTCTGACATTTTTCATGGTGACACTTTTTATTTTTGACATTAAGCATTGTGACATTTGTCATTTGACATCTTTGACATTTGCCATCTTGAAATTTGTCATTTTTGACATTTAGCATTGTGACATTTGTCATTTGACATCTTTGACATTTGCCATCTTGAAATTTGTTATTTTTGACATTTTTCATGGTGACACTTTTCATTTTTGACATTTAGCATTGTGACATTTGTCAGTTTTGACATTTGCCATCTTGAAATTTGTCATTTTTGACATTTTTCATGGTGACACTTTTCATTTTTGACATTTAGCATTGTGACATTTGTCATTTGACATCTTTGACATTTGCCATCTTGAAATTTGTCATTTTTGACACTTTTAATTTTTGACATTTAGCATTGTGACATTTGTCATTTGACATCTTTGACATTTGCCATCTTGAAATTTGTCATTTTTGACATTTTTCATGGTGACACTTTTCATTTTTGACTTTTAGCATTGTGACATTTGTCATTTGACATCTTGGACATTTGCAATCTTGAAATTTGTCATTTTTGACATTTTTCATGGTGACACTTATCATTTTTGACATTTAGCATTGTGACATTTGTCAGTTTTGACATTTGCCATCTTGAAATTTGTCATTTTTGACATTTTTCATGGTGACACTTTTCATTTTTGACATTTAGCATTGTGACATTTGTCATTTGACTTCTTTGACATTTGCCATCTTGAAATTTATCATTTTTGACATTTTTCATAGTGACACTTTTTATTTTTGACATTTAGCATTGTGACATTTGTCATTTGACATCTTTGACATTTGCCATCTTGAAATTTGTCATTTTTGACATTTTTCATGGTGACACTTTTCATTTTTGACATTTAGCATTGTGACATTTGTCATTTGACATCTTAGACATTTGCCATCTTGAAATTTGTCATTTTTGACACTTTTCATTTTTGACATTTAGCATTGTGACATTTGTCATTTGACATCTTTGACATTTGCCATCTTGAAATTTGTCATTTTTGACATTTTTCATGGTGACACTTTTTATTTTTGACATTTAGCATTGTGACATTTGTCATTTGACATCTTTGATATTTGCCATCTTGAAATTTGTCATTTTTGACATTTAGCATTGTGACATTTGTCATTTAACATCTTTGATATTTGCCATCTTGAAATTTGTCATTTTTGACATTTTTTATGGTGACACTTTTCATTTTTGACATTTAGCATTGTGACATTTGTCATTTGACATCTTTGACATTTGCCATCTTGAAATTTGTCATTTTTGACATTTTTCATGGTGACACTTTTCATTTTTGACATTTAGCATTGTGACATTTGTCATTTGACATCTTTGACATTTGCCATCTTGAAATTTGTCATTTTTGACATTTTTCATGGTGACACTTTTCATTTTTGACATTTAGCATTGTGACATTTGTCATTTGACATCTTTGACATTTGCCATTTTGAAATTTGTCATTTTTGACATTTAGCATTGTGACATTTGTCATTTGACATCTTTGACATTTGCCATCTTGAAATTTGTTATTTTTGACATTTTTCATGGTGACACTTTTCATTTTTGACATTTAGCATTGTGACATTTGTCAGTTTTTACATTTGCCATCTTCAAATTTGTCAGTTTTGACATTTTTCATGGTGACACTTTTCATTTTTGACATTTAGCATTGTGACATTTGTCATTTGACATCTTAGACATTTGCCATCTTGAAATTTGTCATTTTTGACACTTTTCATTTTTGACATTTAGCATTGTGACATTTGTCATTTGACATCTTTGACATTTGCCATCTTGAAATTTGTCATTTTTGACATTTTTCATGGTAACACTTTTCATTTTTGACATTTAGCATTGTGACATTTCTCATTTGACATCTTGGACATTTGCCATCTTGAAATTTGTCATTTTTGACATTTTTCATGGTAACACTTATCATTTTTGACATTTAGCATTGTGACATTTGTCAGTTTTGACATTTGCCATCTTGAAATTTGTCATTTTTGACATTTTTCATAGTGACACTTTTCATTTTTGACATTTAGCATTGTGACATTTGTCATTTGACATCTTTGACATTTGCCATCTTGAAATTTGTCATTTTTGACATTTTTCATGGTGACACATTTCATTTTTGACATTTAGCATTGTGACATTTGTCATTTGACATCTTTGACATTTGCTATCTTGAAATTTGTCATTTGACATCTTTGACATTTGCTATCTTGAAATTTGTCATTTTTGACATTTAGCATTGTGACATTTGTCATTTGACATCTTTGACATTTGCCATCTTGAAATTTGTTATTTTTGACATTTTTCATGGTGACACTTTTCATTTTTGACATTTAGCATTGTGACATTTGTCATTTGACATCTTTGACATTTGCCATCTTGAAATTTGTCATTTTTGACATTTTTCATGGTGACACTTTTCATTTTTGACATTTAGCATTGTGACATTTGTCATTTGACATCTTTGACGTTTGCCATCTTGAAATTTGTCATTTTTGACATTTTTCATGGTAACACTTTTCATTTTTGACATTTAGCATTGTGACATTTGTCATTTGACATCTTTGACATTTGACTTCTTGAAATTTGTCATTTTTGACATTTAGCATTGTGACATTTGTCATTTGACATCTTTGACATTTGCCATCTTGAAATTTGTTATTTTTGACATTTTTCATGGTGACACTTTTCATTTTTGACATTTAGCATTGTGACATTTGTCAGTTTTGTCATTTGCCATCTTGAAGTTTGCCATTTTTGACATTTTTTATGGTGACACTTTTCATTTTTGACATTTAGCATTGTGACATTTGTCATTTGACATCTTTGACATTTGCCATCTTGAAATTTGTTATTTTTGACATTTTTCATGGTGACACTTTTCATTTTTGACATTTAGCATTGTGACATTTGTCATTTGACATCTTTGACATTTGCCATCTTGAAATTTGTTATTTTTGACATTTTTCATGGTGACACTTTTCATTTTTGACATTTAGCATTGTGACATTTGTCATTTGACATCTTTGACATTTGCCATCTTGAAATTTGTCACTATTGACATTTTTCATGGGGACACTTTTCATTTTTGACATTTAGCATTGTGACATTTGTCATTTGACATCTTTGACATTTGCCATCTTGAAATTTGTCATTTTTGACATTTTTTATGGTGACACTTTTCATTTTTGACATTTAGCATTGTGACATTTGTCATTTGACATCTTTGACATTTGCCGTCTTGAAATTTGTCATTTTTGACATTTTTCACGGTGACACTTTTCATTTTTGACATTTAGCATTGTGACATTTGTCATTTGACATCTTAGACATTTGCCATCTTGAAATTTGTCATTTTTGACACCTTTCGTTTTTGACATTTAGCATTGTGACATTTGTTATTTGACATCTTTGTTATTTGCCATCTTGAAATTTGTCATTTTTGACATTTTTCATGGTGACACTTTTCATTTTTGACATTTAGCATTGTGACATTTGTCATTTGACATCTTGGACATTTGCCATCTTGAAATTTGTCATTTTTGACATTTTTCATGGTGACACTTATCATTTTTGACATTTAGCATTGTGACATTTGTCAGTTTTGACATTTGCCATCTTGAAATTTGTCATTTTTGACATTTTTCATGGTGACACTTTTCATTTTTGACATTTAGCATTGTGACATTTGTCAGTTTTGACATTTGCCATCTTGAAATTTGCCATTTTTGACATTTTTCATGGTGACACTTTTCATTTTTGACATTTAGCATTGTGACATTTGTCATTTGACATCTTTGACATTTGCCATCTTGAAATTTGTCATTTTTGACATTTTTCATGGTGACACTTTTCATTTTTGACATTTAGCATTGTGACATTTGTCAGTTTTGACATTTGCCATCTTGAAATTTGTCATTTTTGACACTTTTCATGGTGACACTTTTCATTTTTGACATTTAGCATTGTGACATTTGTCATTTGACATCTTTGACATTTGCCATCTTGAAATTTGTCATTTTTGACATTTTTCATGGTGACACTTTTCATTTTTGACATTCAGCATTGTGACATTTGTCATTTGACATCTTTGACATTTGCCATCTTGAAATTTGTCATTATTGACATTTTTCATGGGGACACTTTTCATTTTTGACATTTAGCATTGTGACATTTGTCATTTGACATCTTTGATATTTGCCATCTTTAAATTTGTCAATATTGACATTTGTTATGGTGACACTTTTCATTTTTGACATTTAGCATTGTGACATTTGTCATTTGACATCTTGGACATTTGCCATCTTGAAATTTGTCATTTTTGACATTTTTCATGGTGACACTTTTCATTTTTGACATTTAGCATTGTGACATTTGTCATTTGACATCTTAGACATTTGCCATCTTGAAATTTGTCATTTTTGACATTTAGCATTGTGACATTTGTCATTTGACATCTTTGACATTTGCCATCTTGAAATTTGTTATTTTTGACATTTTTCATGGTGACACTTATCATTTTTGACATTTAGCATTGTGACATTTGTCAGTTTTGACATTTGCCATCTTAAAATTTGTCATTTTTGACATTGTTCATGGTGACACTTTTCATTTTTGACATTTAGCATTGTGACATTTGTCATTTGACATCTTTGACATTTGCCATCTTGAAATTTGTCATTTTTGACATTTTTCATGGTGACACTTTTCATTTTTGACATTTAGCATTGTGACATTTGTCATTTGACATCTTTGACATTTGCCATCTTGAAATTTGTGATTTTTGACATTTAGCATTGTGGCATTTGTCATTTGACATCTTTGACATTTGCCATCTTGAAATTTGTTATTTTTGAAATTTTTCATGGTCACACTTTTCATTTTTGACATTTGTCAGTTTTGACATTTGCCATCTTGAAATTTGTCATTTTTGACATTTTTCATGGTGACACTTTTCATTTTTGACATTTAGCATTGTGACATTTGTCATTTGACATCTTAGACATTTGCCATCTTGAAATTTGTCATTTTTGACACTTTTCATATTTGACATTTAGCATTGTGAGATTTGTCATTTGACATCTTGGACATTTGCCATCTTGAAATTTGTCATTTTTGACATTTTTCATGGTGACACTTATCATTTTTGACATTTAGCATTGTGACATTTGTCAGTTTTGACATTTGCCATCTTGAAATTTGTCATTTTTGACATTTTTCATGGTGACACTTTTCATTTTTGACATTTAGCATTGTGACATTTGTCATTTGACATCTTTGACATTTGCCATCTTAAAATTTGTCATTTTTGACATTGTTCATGGTGACACTTTTTATTTTTGACATTTAGCATTGTGACATTTGTCATTTGACATCTTTGACATTTGCCATCTTGAAATTTGTCATTTTTGACATTAAGCATTGTGACATTTGTCATTTGACATCTTTGACATTTGCCATCTTGAAATTTGTTATTTTTGACATTTTTCATGGTGAAACTTTTCATTTTTGACATTTAGCATTGTGACATTTGTCAGTTTTGACATTTGCCATCTTGAAATTTGTCATTTTTGACATTTTTCATGGTGACACTTTTCATTTTTGACATTTAGCGTTGTGACATTTGTCATTTGACATCTTTGACATTTTCCATCTTGAAATTTGTCATTTTTGACACTTTTCATTTTTGACATTTAGCATTGTGACATTTGTCATTTGACATCTTTGACATTTGCCATCTTGAAATTTGTCATTTTTGACATTTTTCATGGTGACACTTATCATTTTTGACATTTAGCATTGTGACATTTGTCAGTTTTGACATTTGCCATCTTGAAATTTGTCATTTTTGACATTTTTCATGGTGACACTTTTCATTTTTGACATTTAGCATTGTGACATTTGTCATTTGACATCTTTGACATTTGCCATCTTGAAATTTGTCATTTTTGACATTTTTCAAGGTGACACTTTTCATTTTTGACATTTTTCAAGGTGACACTTTTCATTTTTGACATTTAGCATTGTGACATTTGTCATTTGACATCTTTGACATTTGCCATTTTGAAATTTGTCATTTTTGACACTTTTCATTTTTGACATTTAGCATTGTGACAGTTGTCATTTGACATCTTTGACATTTGCCATCTTGAAATTTGTCATTTTTGACATTTTTCATGGTGACACTTTTCATTTTTGACATTTAGCATTGTGACATTTGTCATTTGACATCTTTCATATTTGCCATCTTGAAATTTGTCATTTTTGACATTTTTCATGGTGACACTTTTCATTTTTGACATTTAGCATTGTGACATTTGTCATTTGACATCTTTGACATTTGCCATCTTGAAATTTGTCATTTTTGACATTTTTCAAGGTGACACTTTTCATTTTTGACATTTTTCAAGGTGACACTTTTCATTTTTGACATTTAGCATTGTGACATTTGTCATTTGACATCTTAGACATTTGCCATCTTGAAATTTGTGATTTTTGACACTTTTCATTTTTGACATTTAGCATTGTGACATTTGTCATATTCGACATCTTTGATATTTGCCATCTTAAAATTTGTCATTTTTGACATTTTTTATGGTGACACTTTTCATTTTTGACATTTAGCATTGTGACATTTGTCATTTGACATCTTTGACATTTGCCATCTTGAAATTTGTCATTATTGACATTTTTCATGGGGACACTTTTCATTTTTGACATTTAGCATTGTGACATTTGTCATTTGACATCTTTGACATTTGCCATCTTGAAATTTGTCATTATTGATATTTTTCATGGGGACACTTTTCATTTTTGACATTTAGCATTGTGACATTTGTCATTTGACATCTTTGACATTTGCCATTTTGAAATTTGTCATTTTTGACATTTTTTATGGTGACACTTTTCATTTTTGACATTTAGCATTGTGACATTTGTCATTTGACATCTTTGACATTTGCCATCTTGAAATTTGTCATTTTTGACATTTTTCACGGTGACACTTTTCATTTTTGACATTTAGCATTGTGACATTTGTCATTTGACATCTTAGACATTTGCCATCTTGAAATTTGTCATTTTTGACACTTTTCATTTTTGACATTTAGCATTGTGACATTTGTCATTTGACATCTTTGACATTTGCCATCTTGAAATTTGTCATTTTTGACATTTTTCATGGTGACACTTTTCATTTTTGACATTTAGCAATGTGACATTTGTCATTTGACATCTTGGACATTTGCCATCTTGAAATTTGTCATTTTTGACATTTTTTATGGTGACACTTATCATTTTTGACATTTAGCATTGTGACGTTTGTCAGTTTTGACATTTGCCATCTTGAAATTTGTCATTTTTGACATTTTTCATGGTGACACTTTTCATTTTTGACATTTAGCATTGTGACATTTGTCATTTGACATCTTTGACATTTGCCATCTTGAAATTTGTCATTTTTGACATTTTTCATGGTGACACTTTTCATTTTTGACATTTAGCATTGTGACATTTGTCATTTGACATCTTTGACATTTGCCATCTTGAAATTTGTCATTTTTGACATTTTTCATGGTGACACTTTTCATTTTTGACATTTAGCATTGTGACATTTGTCATTTGACATCTTTGACATTTGCCATTTTGAAATTTGTCATTTTTGACATTTAGCATTGTGACATTTGTCATTTGACATCTTTGACATTTGCCATCTTGAAATTTGTTATTTTTGACATTTTTCATGGTGACACTTTTCATTTTTGACATTTAGCATTGTGACATTTGTCATTTGACATCTTTGATATTTGCCATCTTGAAATTTGTCATTTTTGACATTTAGCATTGTGACATTTGTCATTTGACATCTTTGATATTTGCCATCTTGAAATTTGTCATTTTTGACATTTTTTATGGTGACACTTTTCATTTTTGACATTTAGCATTGTGACATTTGTCATTTGACATCTTGGACATTTGCCATCTTGAAATTTGTCATTTTTGACATTTTTCATGGTAACACTTATCATTTTTGACATTTAGCATTGTGACATTTGTCAGTTTTGACATTTGCCATCTTGAAATATGTCATTTTTGACATTTTTCATAGTGACACTTTTCATTTTTGACATTTAGCATTGTGACATTTGTCATTTGACATCTTTGACATTTGCCATCTTGAAATTTGTCATTTTTGACATTTTTCATGGTGACACATTTCATTTTTGACATTTAGCATTGTGACATTTGTCATTTGACATCTTTGACATTTGCTATCTTGAAATTTGTCATTTGACATCTTTGACATTTGCTATCTTGAAATTTGTCATTTTTGACATTTAGCATTGTGACATTTGTCATTTGACATCTTTGACATTTGCCATCTTGAAATTTGTTATTTTTGACATTTTTCATGGTGACACTTTTCATTTTTGACATTTAGCATTGTGACATTTGTCATTTGACATCTTTGACATTTGCCATCTTGAAATTTGTCATTTTTGACATTTTTCATGGTGACACTTTTCATTTTTGACATTTAGCATTGTGACATTTGTCATTTGACATCTTTGACGTTTGCCATCTTGAAATTTGTCATTTTTGACATTTTTCATGGTAACACTTTTCATTTTTGACATTTAGCATTGTGACATTTGTCATTTGACATCTTTGACATTTGACTTCTTGAAATTTGTCATTTTTGACATTTAGCATTGTGACATTTGTCATTTGACATCTTTGACATTTGCCATCTTGAAATTTGTTATTTTTGACATTTTTCATGGTGACACTTTTCATTTTTGACATTTAGCATTGTGACATTTGTCAGTTTTGTCATTTGCCATCTTGAAGTTTGCCATTTTTGACATTTTTTATGGTGACACTTTTCATTTTTGACATTTAGCATTGTGACATTTGTCATTTGACATCTTTGACATTTGCCATCTTGAAATTTGTTATTTTTGACATTTTTCATGGTGACACTTTTCATTTTTGACATTTAGCATTGTGACATTTGTCATTTGACATCTTTGACATTTGCCATCTTGAAATTTGTTATTTTTGACATTTTTCATGGTGACACTTTTCATTTTTGACATTTAGCATTGTGACATTTGTCATTTGACATCTTTGACATTTGCCATCTTGAAATTTGTCACTATTGACATTTTTCATGGGGACACTTTTCATTTTTGACATTTAGCATTGTGACATTTGTCATTTGACATCTTTGACATTTGCCATCTTGAAATTTGTCATTTTTGACATTTTTTATGGTGACACTTTTCATTTTTGACATTTAGCATTGTGACATTTGTCATTTGACATCTTTGACATTTGCCGTCTTGAAATTTGTCATTTTTGACATTTTTCACGGTGACACTTTTCATTTTTGACATTTAGCATTGTGACATTTGTCATTTGACATCTTAGACATTTGCCATCTTGAAATTTGTCATTTTTGACACCTTTCGTTTTTGACATTTAGCATTGTGACATTTGTTATTTGACATCTTTGTTATTTGCCATCTTGAAATTTGTCATTTTTGACATTTTTCATGGTGACACTTTTCATTTTTGACATTTAGCATTGTGACATTTGTCATTTGACATCTTGGACATTTGCCATCTTGAAATTTGTCATTTTTGACATTTTTCATGGTGACACTTATCATTTTTGACATTTAGCATTGTGACATTTGTCAGTTTTGACATTTGCCATCTTGAAATTTGTCATTTTTGACATTTTTCATGGTGACACTTTTCATTTTTGACATTTAGCATTGTGACATTTGTCAGTTTTGACATTTGCCATCTTGAAATTTGCCATTTTTGACATTTTTCATGGTGACACTTTTCATTTTTGACATTTAGCATTGTGACATTTGTCATTTGACATCTTTGACATTTGCCATCTTGAAATTTGTCATTTTTGACATTTTTCATGGTGACACTTTTCATTTTTGACATTTAGCATTGTGACATTTGTCAGTTTTGACATTTGCCATCTTGAAATTTGTCATTTTTGACACTTTTCATGGTGACACTTTTCATTTTTGACATTTAGCATTGTGACATTTGTCATTTGACATCTTTGACATTTGCCATCTTGAAATTTGTCATTTTTGACATTTTTCATGGTGACACTTTTCATTTTTGACATTCAGCATTGTGACATTTGTCATTTGACATCTTTGACATTTGCCATCTTGAAATTTGTCATTATTGACATTTTTCATGGGGACACTTTTCATTTTTGACATTTAGCATTGTGACATTTGTCATTTGACATCTTTGATATTTGCCATCTTTAAATTTGTCAATATTGACATTTGTTATGGTGACACTTTTCATTTTTGACATTTAGCATTGTGACATTTGTCATTTGACATCTTGGACATTTGCCATCTTGAAATTTGTCATTTTTGACATTTTTCATGGTGACACTTTTCATTTTTGACATTTAGCATTGTGACATTTGTCATTTGACATCTTAGACATTTGCCATCTTGAAATTTGTCATTTTTGACATTTAGCATTGTGACATTTGTCATTTGACATCTTTGACATTTGCCATCTTGAAATTTGTTATTTTTGACATTTTTCATGGTGACACTTATCATTTTTGACATTTAGCATTGTGACATTTGTCAGTTTTGACATTTGCCATCTTAAAATTTGTCATTTTTGACATTGTTCATGGTGACACTTTTCATTTTTGACATTTAGCATTGTGACATTTGTCATTTGACATCTTTGACATTTGCCATCTTGAAATTTGTCATTTTTGACATTTTTCATGGTGACACTTTTCATTTTTGACATTTAGCATTGTGACATTTGTCATTTGACATCTTTGACATTTGCCATCTTGAAATTTGTCATTTTTGACATTTAGCATTGTGACATTTGTCATTTGACATCTTTGACATTTGCCATCTTGAAATTTGTTATTTTTGAAATTTTTCATGGTCACACTTTTCATTTTTGACATTTGTCAGTTTTGACATTTGCCATCTTGAAATTTGTCATTTTTGACATTTTTCATGGTGACACTTTTCATTTTTGACATTTAGCATTGTGACATTTGTCATTTGACATCTTAGACATTTGCCATCCTGAAATTTGTCATTTTTGACACTTTTCATATTTGACATTTAGCATTGTGAGATTTGTCATTTGACATCTTGGACATTTGCCATCTTGAAATTTGTCATTTTTGACATTTTTCATGGTGACACTTATCATTTTTGACATTTAGCATTGTGACATTTGTCAGTTTTGACATTTGCCATCTTGAAATTTGTCATTTTTGACATTTTTCATGGTGACACTTTTCATTTTTGACATTTAGCATTGTGACATTTGTCATTTGACATCTTTGACATTTGCCATCTTAAAATTTGTCATTTTTGACATTGTTCATGGTGACACTTTTTATTTTTGACATTTAGCATTGTGACATTTGTCATTTGACATCTTTGACATTTGCCATCTTGAAATTTGTCATTTTTGACATTAAGCATTGTGACATTTGTCATTTGACATCTTTGACATTTGCCATCTTGAAATTTGTTATTTTTGACATTTTTCATGGTGAAACTTTTCATTTTTGACATTTAGCATTGTGACATTTGTCAGTTTTGACATTTGCCATCTTGAAATTTGTCATTTTTGACATTTTTCATGGTGACACTTTTCATTTTTGACATTTAGCGTTGTGACATTTGTCATTTGACATCTTTGACATTTTCCATCTTGAAATTTGTCATTTTTGACACTTTTCATTTTTGACATTTAGCATTGTGACATTTGTCATTTGACATCTTTGACATTTGCCATCTTGAAATTTGTCATTTTTGACATTTTTCATGGTGACACTTATCATTTTTGACATTTAGCATTGTGACATTTGTCAGTTTTGACATTTGCCATCTTGAAATTTGTCATTTTTGACATTTTTCATGGTGACACTTTTCATTTTTGACATTTAGCATTGTGACATTTGTCATTTGACATCTTTGACATTTGCCATCTTGAAATTTGTCATTTTTGACATTTTTCAAGGTGACACTTTTCATTTTTGACATTTTTCAAGGTGACACTTTTCATTTTTGACATTTAGCATTGTGACATTTGTCATTTGACATCTTTGACATTTGCCATTTTGAAATTTGTCATTTTTGACACTTTTCATTTTTGACATTTAGCATTGTGACATTTGTCATTTGACATCTTTGACATTTGCCATCTTGAAATTTGTCATTTTTGACATTTTTCATGGTGACACTTTTCATTTTTGACATTTAGCATTGTGACATTTGTCATTTGACATCTTTCATATTTGCCATCTTGAAATTTGTCATTTTTGACATTTTTCATGGTGACACTTTTCATTTTTGACATTTAGCATTGTGACATTTGTCATTTGACATCTTTGACATTTGCCATCTTGAAATTTGTCATTTTTGACATTTTTCAAGGTGACACTTTTCATTTTTGACATTTTTCAAGGTGACACTTTTCATTTTTGACATTTAGCATTGTGACATTTGTCATTTGACATCTTAGACATTTGCCATCTTGAAATTTGTGATTTTTGACACTTTTCATTTTTGACATTTAGCATTGTGACATTTGTCATATTCGACATCTTTGATATTTGCCATCTTGAAATTTGTCATTTTTGACATTTTTTATGGTGACACTTTTCATTTTTGACATTTAGCATTGTGACATTTGTCATTTGACATCTTTGACATTTGCCATCTTGAAATTTGTCATTATTGACATTTTTCATGGGGACACTTTTCATTTTTGACATTTAGCATTGTGACATTTGTCATTTGACATCTTTGACATTTGCCATCTTGAAATTTGTCATTATTGATATTTTTCATGGGGACACTTTTCATTTTTGACATTTAGCATTGTGACATTTGTCATTTGACATCTTTGACATTTGCCATTTTGAAATTTGTCATTTTTGACATTTTTTATGGTGACACTTTTCATTTTTGACATTTAGCATTGTGACATTTGTCATTTGACATCTTTGACATTTGCCATCTTGAAATTTGTCATTTTTGACATTTTTCACGGTGACACTTTTCATTTTTGACATTTAGCATTGTGACATTTGTCATTTGACATCTTAGACATTTGCCATCTTGAAATTTGTCATTTTTGACACTTTTCATTTTTGACATTTAGCATTGTGACATTTGTCATTTGACATCTTTGACATTTGCCATCTTGAAATTTGTCATTTTTGACATTTTTCATGGTGACACTTTTCATTTTTGACATTTAGCAATGTGACATTTGTCATTTGACATCTTGGACATTTGCCATCTTGAAATTTGTCATTTTTGACATTTTTTATGGTGACACTTATCATTTTTGACATTTAGCATTGTGACGTTTGTCAGTTTTGACATTTGCCATCTTGAAATTTGTCATTTTTGACATTTTTCATGGTGACACTTTTCATTTTTGACATTTAGCATTGTGACATTTGTCATTTGACATCTTTGACATTTGCCATCTTGAAATTTGTCATTTTTGACATTTTTCATGGTGACACTTTTCATTTTTGACATTTAGCATTGTGACATTTGTCATTTGACATCTTTGACATTTGCCATCTTGAAATTTGTCATTTTTGACATTTTTCATGGTGACACTTTTCATTTTTGACATTAAGCATTGTGACATTTGTCATTTGACATCTTTGACATTTGCCATCTTGAAATTTGTTATTTTTGACATTTTTCATGGTGACACTTTTCATTTTTGACATTGAGCATTGTGACATTTGTCATTTGACATCTTTGACATTTGCCATCTTGAAATTTGTCATTTTTGACATTTTTCATGGTGACACTTTTCATTTTTGACATTTAGCATTGTGACATTTGTCATTTGACATCTTTGACATTTGCCATCTTGAAATTTGTCATTTTTGACATTTAGCATTGTGACATTTGTCATTTGACATCTTGGACATTTGCCATCTTGAAATTTGTCATTTTTGACATTTTTCATGGTGACACTTTTCATTTTTGACATTTAGCATTGTGACATTTGTCATTTGACATCTTTGACATTTGCCATCTTGAAATTTGTCATTTTTGACATTTTTCATGGTTACACTTTTCATTTTTGACATTTAGCATTGTGACATTTGTCATTTGACATTTTTGACATTTGCCATCTTGAAATTTGTTATTTTTGACATTTTTCATGGTGACACTTTTCATTTTTGACATTTAGCATTGTGACATTTGTCATTTGACATCATAGACATTTGCCATCTTGAAATTTGTGATTTTTGACACTTTTCATTTTTGACATTTAGCATTGTGACATTTGTCATATTCGACATCTTTGATATTTGCCATCTTGAAATTTGTCATTTTTGACATTTTTCATGGTGACACTTTTCATTTTTGACATTTAGCATTGTGACATTTGTCATATTCGACATCTTTGATATTTGCCATCTTGAAATTTGTCATTTTTGACATTTTTTATGGTGACACTTTTCATTTTTGACATTTAGCATTGTGACATTTGTCATTTGACATCTTTGACATTTGCCATCTTGAAATTTGTCATTATTGACATTTTTCATGGGGACACTTTTCATTTTTGACATTTAGCATTGTGACATTTGTCATTTGACATCTTTGACATTTGCCATCTTGAAATTTGTCATTATTGATATTTTTCATGGGGACACTTTTCATTTTTGACATTTAGCATTGTGACATTTGTCATTTGACATCTTTGACATTTGCCATTTTGAAATTTGTCATTTTTGACATTTTTTATGGTGACACTTTTCATTTTTGACATTTAGCATTGTGACATTTGTCATTTGACATCTTTGACATTTGCCATCTTGAAATTTGTCATTTTTGACATTTTTCACGGTGACACTTTTCATTTTTGACATTTAGCATTGTGACATTTGTCATTTGACATCTTAGACATTTGCCATCTTGAAATTTGTCATTTTTGACACTTTTCATTTTTGACATTTAGCATTGTGACATTTGTCATTTGACATCTTTGACATTTGCCATCTTGAAATTTGTCATTTTTGACATTTTTCATGGTGACACTTTTCATTTTTGACATTTAGCATTGTGACATTTGTCATTTGACATCTTGGACATTTGCCATCTTGAAATTTGTCATTTTTGACATTTTTTATGGTGACACTTATCATTTTTGACATTTAGCATTGTGACGTTTGTCAGTTTTGACATTTGCCATCTTGAAATTTGTCATTTTTGACATTTTTCATGGTGACACTTTTCATTTTTGACATTTAGCATTGTGACATTTGTCATTTGACATCTTTGACATTTGCCATCTTGAAATTTGTCATTTTTGACATTTTTCATGGTGACACTTTTCATTTTTGACATTTAGCATTGTGACATTTGTCATTTGACATCTTTGACATTTGCCATCTTGAAATTTGTCATTTTTGACATTTTTCATGGTGACACTTTTCATTTTTGACATTAAGCATTGTGACATTTGTCATTTGACATCTTTGACATTTGCCATCTTGAAATTTGTTATTTTTGACATTTTTCATGGTGACACTTTTCATTTTTGACATTGAGCATTGTGACATTTGTCATTTGACATCTTTGACATTTGCCATCTTGAAATTTGTCATTTTTGACATTTTTCATGGTGACACTTTTCATTTTTGACATTTAGCATTGTGACATTTGTCATTTGACATCTTTGACATTTGCCATCTTGAAATTTGTCATTTTTGACATTTAGCATTGTGACATTTGTCATTTGACATCTTGGACATTTGCCATCTTGAAATTTGTCATTTTTGACATTTTTCATGGTGACACTTTTCATTTTTGACATTTAGCATTGTAACATTTGTCATTTGACATCTTTGACATTTGCCATCTTGAAATTTGTCATTTTTGACATTTTTCATGGTGACACTTTTCATTTTTGACATTTAGCATTGTGACATTTGTCATTTGACATTTTTGACATTTGCCATCTTGAAATTTGTTATTTTTGACATTTTTCATGGTGACACTTTTCATTTTTGACATTTAGCATTGTGACATTTGTCATTTGACATCTTAGACATTTGCCATCTTGAAATTTGTCATTTTTGACACTTTTCATTTTTGACATTTAGCATTGTGACATTTGTCATTTGACATCTTTGACATTTGCCATCTTGAAATTTGTCATTTTTGACATTTTTCATGGTGACACTTTTCATTTTTGACATTTAGCATTGTGACATTTGTCATTTGACATCTTGGACATTTGCCATCTTGAAATTTGTCATTTTTGACATTTTTTATGGTGACACTTATCATTTTTGACATTTAGCATTGTGACGTTTGTCAGTTTTGACATTTGCCATCTTGAAATTTGTCATTTTTGACATTTTTCATGGTGACACTTTTCATTTTTGACATTTAGCATTGTGACATTTGTCATTTGACATCTTTGACATTTGCCATCTTGAAACTTGTCATTTTTGACATTTTTCATGGTGACACTTTTCATTTTTGACATTTAGCATTGTGACATTTGTCATTTGACATCTTTGACATTTGCCATCTTGAAATTTGTCATTTTTGACATTTTTCATGGTGACACTTTTCATTTTTGACATTAAGCATTGTGACATTTGTCATTTGACATCTTTGACATTTGCCATCTTGAAATTTGTTATTTTTGACATTTTTCATGGTGACACTTTTCATTTTTGACATTGAGCATTGTGACATTTGTCATTTGACATCTTTGACATTTGCCATCTTGAAATTTGTCATTTTTGACATTTTTCATGGTGACACTTTTTATTTTTGACATTTAGCATTGTGACATTTGTCATTTGACATCTTTGACATTTGCCATCTTGAAATTTGTCATTTTTGACATTTAGCATTGTGACATTTGTCATTTGACATCTTGGACATTTGCCATCTTGAAATTTGTCATTTTTGACATTTTTCATGGTGACACTTTTCATTTTTGACATTTAGCATTGTGACATTTGTCATTTGACATCTTTGACATTTGCCATCTTGAAATTTGTCATTTTTGACATTTTTCATGGTGACACTTTTCATTTTTGACATTTAGCATTGTGACATTTGTCATTTGACATTTTTGACATTTGCCATCTTGAAATTTGTTATTTTTGACATTTTTCATGGTGACACTTTTCATTTTTGACATTTAGCATTGTGACATTTGTCATTTGACATCTTTAACATTTGCCATCTTAAAATTTGTTATATTTGACATTTTTCATGGTGACACTTTTCATTTTTGACATTTAGAATTGTGACATTTGTCAGTTTTGACATTTGCCATCTTAAAATTTGTCATTTTTGACATTTTTCATGGTGACACTTTTCATTTTTGACATTTAGCATTGTGACATTTGTCATTTGACATCTTTGACATTTCCCATCTTGAAATTTGTCATTTTTGACATTTAGCATTGTGACATTTGTCATTTGACATCTTTGACATTTGCCATCTTGAAATTTGTTATTTTTGACATTTTTCATGGTGACACTTTTCATTTTTGACATTTAGCATTGTGACATTTGTCAGTTTTGACATTTGCCATCTTGAAATTTATCATTTTTGACATTTTTCATGGTGACACTTTTCATTTTTGACATTTAGCATTGTGACATTTGTCATTTGACATCTTTGACATTTGCCATCTTGAAATTTGTCATTTTTGACATTTTTCATGGTGACACTTTTCATTTTTGACATTTAGCATTGTGACATTTGTCATTTGACATCTTTGACATTTGCCATTTTGAAATTTGTCATTTTTGACATTTTTCATGGTGACACTTTTCATTTTTGACATTAAGCATTGTGACATTTGTCATTTGACATCTTTGACATTTGCCATCTTGAAATTTGTTATTTTTGACATTTTTCATGGTGACACTTTTCATTTTTGACATTGAGCATTGTGACATTTGTCATTTGACATCTTTGACATTTGCCATCTTGAAATTTGTCATTTTTGACATTTTTCATGGTGACACTTTTCATTTTTGACATTTAGCATTGTGACATTTGTCATTTGACATCTTTGACATTTGCCATCTTGAAATTTGTCATTTTTGACATTTAGCATTGTGACATTTGTCATTTGACATCTTGGACATTTGCCATCTTGAAATTTGTCATTTTTGACATTTTTCATGGTGACACTTTTCATTTTTGACATTTAGCATTGTGACATTTGTCATTTGACATCTTTGACATTTGCCATCTTGAAATTTGTCATTTTTGACATTTTTCATGGTGACACTTTTCATTTTTGACATTTAGCATTGTGACATTTGTCATTTGACATTTTTGACATTTGCCATCTTGAAATTTGTTATTTTTGACATTTTTCATGGTGACACTTTTCATTTTTGACATTTAGCATTGTGACATTTGTCATTTGACATCTTAGACATTTGCCATCTTGAAATTTGTCATTTTTGACACTTTTCATTTTTGACATTTAGCATTGTGACATTTGTCATTTGACATCTTTGACATTTGCCATCTTGAAATTTGTCATTTTTGACATTTTTCATGGTGACACTTTTCATTTTTGACATTTAGCATTGTGACATTTGTCATTTGACATCTTGGACATTTGCCATCTTGAAATTTGTCATTTTTGACATTTTTTATGGTGACACTTATCATTTTTGACATTTAGCATTGTGACGTTTGTCAGTTTTGACATTTGCCATCTTGAAATTTGTCATTTTTGACATTTTTCATGGTGACACTTTTCATTTTTGACATTTAGCATTGTGACATTTGTCATTTGACATCTTTGACATTTGCCATCTTGAAATTTGTCATTTTTGACATTTTTCATGGTGACACTTTTCATTTTTGACATTTAGCATTGTGACATTTGTCATTTGACATCTTTGACATTTGCCATCTTGAAATTTGTCATTTTTGACATTTTTCATGGTGACACTTTTCATTTTTGACATTAAGCATTGTGACATTTGTCATTTGACATCTTTGACATTTGCCATCTTGAAATTTGTTATTTTTGACATTTTTCATGGTGACACTTTTCATTTTTGACATTGAGCATTGTGACATTTGTCATTTGACATCTTTGACATTTGCCATCTTGAAATTTGTCATTTTTGACATTTTTCATGGTGACACTTTTCATTTTTGACATTTAGCATTGTGACATTTGTCATTTGACATCTTTGACATTTGCCATCTTGAAATTTGTCATTTTTGACATTTAGCATTGTGACATTTGTCATTTGACATCTTGGACATTTGCCATCTTGAAATTTGTCATTTTTGACATTTTTCATGGTGACACTTTTCATTTTTGACATTTAGCATTGTGACATTTGTCATTTGACATCTTTGACATTTGCCATCTTGAAATTTGTCATTTTTGACATTTTTCATGGTGACACTTTTCATTTTTGACATTTAGCATTGTGACATTTGTCATTTGACATTTTTGACATTTGCCATCTTGAAATTTGTTTTTTTTGACATTTTTCATGGTGACACTTTTCATTTTTGACATTTAGCATTGTGACATTTGTCATTTGACATCTTTAACATTTGCCATCTTAAAATTTGTTATATTTGACATTTTTCATGGTGACACTTTTCATTTTTGACATTTAGAATTGTGACATTTGTCAGTTTTGACATTTGCCATCTTAAAATTTGTCATTTTTGACATTTTTCATGGTAACACTTTTCATTTTTGACATTTAGCATTGTGACATTTGTCATTTGACATCTTTGACATTTCCCATCTTGAAATTTGTCATTTTTGACATTTAGCATTGTGACATTTGTCATTTGACATCTTTGACATTTGCCATCTTGAAATTTGTTATTTTTGACATTTTTCATGGTGACACTTTTCATTTTTGACATTTAGCATTGTGACATTTGTCAGTTTTGACATTTGCCATCTTGAAATTTATCATTTTTGACATTTTTTATGGTGACACTTTTCATTTTTGACATTTAGCATTGTGACATTTGTCATTTGACATCTTAGACATTTGCCATCTTGAAATTTGTCATTTTTGACACTTTTCATTTTTGACATTTAGCATTGTGACATTTGTCATTTGACATCTTTGACATTTGCCACCTTGAAATTTGTCATTTTTGACATTTTTCATGGTGACACTTTTCATTTTTTGACATTTAGCATTGTGACATTTGTCAGTTTTGACATATGCCATCTTGAAATTTGTCATTTTTGACATTTTTCATGGTGACACTTTTCATTTTTGACATTTAGCATTGTGACATTTGTCATTTGACATCTTTGACACTTGCCATCTTGAAATTTGTCATTTTTGACATTTTTCATGGTGACACTTTTCATTTTTGACATTTAGCATTGTGACATTTGTCATTTGACATCTTTGACATTTGCCATCTTGAAATTTGTCATTTTTGACATTTTTCATGGTGACACTTTTCATTTTTGACATTTAGCATTGTGACATTTGTCATTTGACATATTTGACATTTGCCATCTAGAAATTTGTCATTTTTGACATTTAGCATTGTGATATTTGTCATTTGACATCTTTGACATTTGCCATCTTGAAATTTGTCATTTTTGACATTTTTCATGGTGACACTTTTCATTTTTGACATTTAGCATTGTGACATTTGTCATTTGACATCTTTGACATTTGCCATCTTGAAATTTGTTATTTTTGACATTTTTCATGGTGACATTTTTCATTTTTGACATTTAGCATTGTGACATTTGACATCTTTGACATTTGCCATCTTGAAATTTGTCATTTTTGACATTTTTCATGGTGACACTTTTCATTTTTGACATTTAGCATTGTGACATTTGTCAATTGACATCTTTGACATTTGCCACCTTGAAATTTGTCATTTTTGACATTTTTCATGGTGACACTTTTCATTTTTGACATTTAGCATTGTGACATTTGTCAGTTTTAACATTTGCCATCTTGAAATTTGTCATTTTTGACATTTTTCATGGTGACACTTTTCAGTTTTGACATTTAGCATTGTGACATTTGTCATTTGACATCTTTGACATTTGCCATATTGAAATTTGTCATTTTTGACATTTTTCACGGTGACACTTTTCATTTTTGACATTTAGCATTGTGACATTTGTCATTTGACATCTTAGACATTTGCCATCTTGAAATTTGTCATTTTTGACACTTTTCATTTTTGACATTTAGCATTGTGACATTTGTCATTTGACATCTTTGACATTTGCCATCTTGAAATTTGTCATTTTTGACATTTTTCATGGTGACACTTTTCATTTTTGACATTTAGCATTGTGACATTTGTCATTTGACATCTTGGACATTTGCCATCTTGAAATTTGTCATTTTTGACATTTTTTATGGTGACACTTATCATTTTTGACATTTAGCATTGTGACGTTTGTCAGTTTTGACATTTGCCATCTTGAAATTTGTCATTTTTGACATTTTTCATGGTGACACTTTTCATTTTTGACATTTAGCATTGTGACATTTGTCATTTGACATCTTTGACATTTGCCATCTTGAAATTTGTCATTTTTGACATTTTTCATGGTGACACTTTTCATTTTTGACATTTAGCATTGTGACATTTGTCATTTGACATCTTTGACATTTGCCATCTTGAAATTTGTCATTTTTGACATTTTTCATGGTGACACTTTTCATTTTTGACATTAAGCATTGTGACATTTGTCATTTGACATCTTTGACATTTGCCATCTTGAAATTTGTTATTTTTGACATTTTTCATGGTGACACTTTTCATTTTTGACATTGAGCATTGTGACATTTGTCATTTGACATCTTTGACATTTGCCATCTTGAAATTTGTCATTTTTGACATTTTTCATGGTGACACTTTTCATTTTTGACATTTAGCATTGTGACATTTGTCATTTGACATCTTTGACATTTGCCATCTTGAAATTTGTCATTTTTTACATTTAGCATTGTGACATTTGTCATTTGACATCTTGGACATTTGCCATCTTGAAATTTGTCATTTTTGACATTTTTCATGGTGACACTTTTCATTTTTGACATTTAGCATTGTGACATTTGTCATTTGACATCTTTGACATTTGCCATCTTGAAATTTGTCATTTTTGACATTTTTCATGGTGACACTTTTCATTTTTGACATTTAGCATTGTGACATTTGTCATTTGACATTTTTGACATTTGCCATCTTGAAATTTGTTATTTTTGACATTTTTCATGGTGACACTTTTCATTTTTGACATTTAGCATTGTGACATTTGTCATTTGACATCTTTAACATTTGCCATCTTAAAATTTGTTATATTTGACATTTTTCATGGTGACACTTTTCATTTTTGACATTTAGAATTGTGACATTTGTCAGTTTTGACATTTGCCATCTTAAAATTTGTCATTTTTGACATTTTTCATGGTGACACTTTTCATTTTTGACATTTAGCATTGTGACATTTGTCATTTGACATCTTTGACATTTCCCATCTTGAAATTTGTCATTTTTGACATTTAGCATTGTGACATTTGTCATTTGACATCTTTTACATTTGCCATCTTGAAATTTGTTATTTTTGACATTTTTCATGGTGACACTTTTCATTTTTGACATTTAGCATTGTGACATTTGTCAGTTTTGACATTTGCCATCTTGAAATTTATCATTTTTGACATTTTTTATGGTGACACTTTTCATTTTTGACATTTAGCATTGTGACATTTGTCATTTGACATCTTAGACATTTGCCATCTTGAAATTTGTCATTTTTGACACTTTTCATTTTTGACATTTAGCATTGTGACATTTGTCATTTGACATCTTTGACATTTGCCACCTTGAAATTTGTCATTTTTGACATTTTTCATGGTGACACTTTTCATTTTTTGACATTTAGCATTGTGACATTTGTCAGTTTTGACATATGCCATCTTGAAATTTGTCATTTTTGACATTTTTCATGGTGACACTTTTTATTTTTGACATTTAGCATTGTGACATTTGTTATTTGACATCTTTGACACTTGCCATCTTGAAATTTGTCATTTTTGACATTTTTCATGGTGACACTTTTCATTTTTGACATTTAGCATTGTGACATTTGTCATTTGACATCTTTGACATTTGCCATCTTGAAATTTGTCATTTTTGACATTTTTCATGGTGACACTTTTCATTTTTGACATTTAGCATTGTGACATTTGTCATTTGACATATTTGACATTTGCCATCTAGAAATTTGTCATTTTTGACATTTAGCATTGTGATATTTGTCATTTGACATCTTTGACATTTGCCATCTTGAAATTTGTCATTTTTGACATTTTTCATGGTGACACTTTTCATTTTTGACATTTAGCATTGTGACATTTGTCATTTGACATCTTTGACATTTGCCATCTTGAAATTTGTCATTTTTGACATTTAGCATTGTGACATTTGTCATTTGACATCTTTGATATTTGCCATCTTGAAATTTGTCATTTTTGACATTTTTCATGGTGACACTTTTCATTTTTGACATTTAGCATTGTGACATTTGTCATTTGACATCTTTGACATTTGCCATCTTGAAATTTGTCATTTTTGACATTTTTCATGGTGACACTTTTCATTTTTGACATTTAGCATTGTGACATTTGTCATTTGACATCTTTGACATTTGCCATCTTGAAATTTGTCATTTTTGACATTTTTCATGGTGACACTTTTCATTTTTGACATTTAGCATTGTGACATTTGTCATTTGACATCTTTGACATTTGCCATCTTGAAATTTGTCATTTTTGACATTTTTTATGGTGACACTTTTCATTTTTGACATTTAGCATTGTGACATTTGTCATTTGACATCTTTGACATTTGCCATCTTGAAATTTGTCATTATTGACATTTTTCATGGGGACACTTTTTATTTTTGACATTTAGCATTGTGACATTTGTCATTTGACATCTTTGACATTTGCCATCTTGAAATTTGTCATTTTTGACATTTTTCACGGTGACACTTTTCATTTTTGACATTTAGCATTGTGACATTTGTCATTTGACATCTTAGACATTTGCCATCTTGAAATTTGTCATTTTTGACACTTTTCATTTTTGATATTTAGCATTGTGACATTTGTCATTTGACATCTTTGACATTTGCCATCTTGAAATTTGTCATTTTTGACATTTTTCATGGTGACACTTTTCATTTTTGACATTTAGCATTGTGACATTTGTCATTTGACATCTTAGACATTTGCCATCTTGAAATTTGTCATTTTTGACATTTAGCATTGTGACATTTGTCATTTGACATCTTTGACATTTGCCATCTTGAAATTTGTCATTTTTGACATTTTTCATGGTGACACTTTTCATTTTTGACATTTAGCATTGTGACATTTGTCATTTGACATCTTTGACATTTGCCATCTTGAAATTTGTCATTTTTGACATTTTTCATGGTGACACTTTTCATTTTTGATATTTAGCATTGTGACATTTCTCATTTGACATCTTAGACATTTGCCATCTTGAAATTTGTCATTTTTGACACTTTTCATTTTTGACATTTAGCATTGTGACATTTGTCATTTGACATCTTTGACATTTGCCTTCTTGAAATTTGTCATTTTTGACATTTTTCATGGTGACACTTTTCATTTGTGACATTTAGCATTGTGACATTTGTCATTTGACATCTTTGACATTTGCCATCTTGAAATTTGTCATTTTTGACAATTTTCATGGTGACACTTTTCATTTTTGACATTTATCATTGTGACATTTGTCATTTGACATCTTAGACATTTGCCATCTTGAAATTTGTCATTTTTGACACTTTTCATTTTTGACATTTAGCATTGTGACATTTGTCATTTGACATCTTTGACATTTGCCATCTTGAAATTTGTCATCTTTGACATTTTTCATGGTGACACTTTTCATATTTGACATTTAGCATTGTGACATTTGTCATTTGACATATTAGACATTTGCCATCTTGAAATTTGTCATTTTTGACACTTTTCATTTTTGACATTTAGCATTGTGACATTTGTCATTTGACATCTTTGACATTTGCCATCTTGAAATTTGTCATTTTTGACATTTTTCATGGTGACACTTTTCATTTTTGACATTTAGCATTGTGACATTTGTCATTTGACATCTTGGACATTTGCCATCTTGAAATTTGTCATTTTTGACATTTTTCATGGTGACACTTATCATTTTTGACATTTAGCATTGTGACATTTGTCAGTTTTGACATTTGCCATCTTGAAATTTGTCATTTTTGACATTTTTTATGGTGACACATTTTATTTTTGACATTTCGCATTGTGACATTTGTCATTTGACATCTTTGATATTTGCCATCTTGAAATTTGTCATTTTTGACATTTTTCATGGTGACACTTTTTATTTTTGACATTAAGCATTGTGACACTTGTCATGTGACATCTTTGACATTTGCCATCTTGAAATTTGACATTTTTGACATTTAGCATTGTGACATTTGTCATTTGACATCTTTGACATTTGCCATCTTGAAATTTGTTATTTTTGACATTTTTCATGGTGACACTTTTCATTTTTGACATTTAGCATTGTGACATTTGTCAGTTTTGACATTTGCCATCTTGAAATTTGTCATTTTTGACATTTTTCATGGTGACACTTTTCATTTTTGACATTTAGCATTGTGACATTTGTCATTTGACATCTTTGACATTTGCCATCTTGAAATTTGTCATTTTTGACACTTTTCATTTTTGACATTTAGCATTGTGACATTTGTCATTTGACATCTTTGACATTTGCCATCTTGAAATTTGTCATTTTTGACATTTTTCATGGTGACACTTTTCATTTTTGACTTTTAGCATTGTGACATTTGTCATTTGAAATCTTGGACATTTGCAATCTTGAAATTTGTCATTTTTGACATTTTTCATGGTGACACTTATCATTTTTGACATTTAGTATTGTGACATTTGTCAGTTTTGACATTTGCCATCTTGAAATTTGTCATTTTTGACATTTTTCATGGTGACACTTTTCATTTTTGACATTTGTCATTTGACTTCTTTGACATTTGCCATCTTGAAATTTGTCATTTTTGACCTTTTTCATGGTGACACTTTTTATTTTTGACATTTAGCATTGTGACATTTGTCATTTGACATCTTTGACATTTGCCATTTTGAAATTTGTCATTTTTGACATTTTTCATGGTGACACTTTTCATTTTTGACATTTAGCATTGTGACATTTGTCATTTGACATCTTAGACATTTGCCATCTTGAAATTTGTCATTTTTGACACTTTTCATTTTTGACATTTAGCATTGTGACATTTGTCATTTGACATCTTTGACATTTGCCATCTTGAAATTTGTCATTTTTGACATTTTTCATGGTGACACTTTTCATTTTTGACATTTAGCATTGTGACATTTGTCATTTGACATCTTTGACATTTGCCATCTTGAAATTTGTCATTTTTGACATTTAGCATTGTGACATTGGTCAATTGACATCTTTGATATTTGCCATCTTGAAATTTGTCATTTTTGACATTTTTCATGGTGACACTTTTCATTTTTGACATTTAGCATTGTGACATTTGTCATTTCACATCTTTGACATTTGCCATCTTGAAATTTGTCATTTTTGACATTTTTCATGGTGACACTTTTCATTTTTGACATTTAGCATTGTGACATTTGTCATTTCACATCTTTGACATTTGCCATCTTGAAATTTGTCATTTTTGACACTTTTTATGGTGACACTTTTCATTTTTGACATTTAGCATTGTGACATTTGTCATTTGACATCTTTGACATTTGCCATCTTGAAATTTGTCATTTTTGACATTTAGCATTGTGACATTTGTCATTTGACATCTTTGATATTTGCCATCTTGAAATTTGTCATTTTTGACATTTTTCATGGTGACACTTTTCATTTTTGACATTTAGCATTGTGACATTTGTCATTTCACATCTTTGACATTTGCCATCTTGAAATTTGTCATTTTTGACATTTTTCATGGGGACACTTTTCATTTTTGACATTTAGCATTGTGACATTTGTCATTTGACATCTTTGACATTTGCCATCTTGAAATTTGTTATTTTGACATTTTTCATGGTGACACTTTTCATTTTTGACATTTAGCATTGTGACATTTGTTATTTGACCTCTTTGACATTTGCCATTTTGAAATTTGTCATTTTTGACATTTAGCATTGTGACATTTGTCATTTGACATCTTTGACATTTGCCATCTTGAAATTTGTTATTTTTGACATTTTTCATGGTGACACTTTTCATTTTTGACATTTAGCATTGTGACATTTGTCAGTTTTGACATTTGCCATCTTGAAATTTGTCATTTTTGACATTTTTCATGGTGACACTTTTCATTTTTGACATTTAGCATGGTGACATTTGTCATTTGACATCTTGGACATTTGCCATCTTGAAATTTGTCATTTTTGACATTTTTCATGGTAACACTTATCATTTTTGACATTTAGCATTGTGACATTTGTCAGTTTTGACATTTGCCATCTTGAAATTTGTCATTTTTGACATTTTTCATGGTGACACTTTTCATTTTTGACATTTAGCATTGTGACATTTGTCATTTGACATCTTTGACATTTGCCATCTTGAAATTTGTCATTTTTGACACTTTTCATTTTTGACATTTAGCATTGTGACATTTGTCATTTGACATCTTTGACATTTGCCATCTTGAAATTTGTCATTTTTGACATTTTTCATAGTGACACTTTTCATTTTTGACTTTTAGCATTGTGACATTTGTCATTTGAAATCTTGGACATTTGCAATCTTGAAATTTGTCATTTTTGAAATTTTTTATGGTGACACTTATCATTTTTGACATTAAGTATTGTGACATTTGTCAGTCTTGACATTTGCCAACTTGAAATTTGTCATTTTTGACATTTTTCATGGTGACACTTTTCATTTTTGACATTTGTCATTTGACTTCTTTGACATTTGCCATCTTGAAATTTGTCATTTTTGACCTTTTTCATGGTGTACACTTTTTATTTTTGACATTTAGCATTGTGACATTTGTCATTTGACATCTTTGACATTTGCCATTTTGAAATTTGTCATTTTTGACATTTTTCAAGGTGACACTTTTCATTTTTGACATTTAGCATTGTGACATTTGTCATTTGACATCTTAGACATTTGCTATCTTGAAATTTGTCATTTTTGACACTTTTCATTTTTGACATTTAGCATTGTGACATTTGTCATTTGACATCTTTGACATTTGCCATCTTGAAATTTGTCATTTTTGACATTTTTCATGGTGACACTTTTCATTTTTGACATTTAGCATTGTGACATTTGTCATTTGACATCTTTGACATTTGCCATCTTGAAATTTGTCATTTTTGACATTTTTCATGGTGACACTTTTCATTTTTGACATTTAGCATTGTGACATTTGTCATTTCACATCTTTGACATTTGCCATCTTGAAATTTGTCATTTTTGACATTTTTCATGGTGACACTTTTTATTTTTGTTATTTAGCATTGTGACATTTGTCATTTCACATCTTTGACATTTGCCATCTTGAAATTTGTCATTTTTGACACTTTTCATGGTGACACTTTTCATTTTTGACATTTAGCATTGTGACATTTGTCATTTGACATCTTTGACATTTGCCATCTTGAAATTTGTCATTTTTGACATTTAGCATTGTGACATTTGTCATTTGACATCTTTGACATATGCCATCTTGAAATTTGTCATTTTTGACATTTTTCATGGTGACACTTTTCATTTTTGACATTTAGCATTGTGACATTTGTCATTTGACATCTTTGACACTTGCCATCTTGAAATTTGTCATTTTTGACATTTTTCATGGTGACACTTTTCATTTTTGACATTTAGCATTGTGACATTTGTCATTTGACATCTTTGACATTTGCCATCTTCAAATTTGTCATTTTTGACATTTTTCATGGTGACACTTTTCATTTTTGACATTTAGCATTGTGACATTTGTCATTTGACATATTTGACATTTGCCATCTAGAAATTTGTCATTTTTGACATTTAGCATTGTGATATTTGTCATTTGACATCTTTGACATTTGCCATCTTGAAATTTGTCATTTTTGACATTTTTCATGGTGACACTTTTTATTTTTGACATTTAGCATTGTGACATTTGTCATTTGACATCTTTGACATTTGCCATCTTGAAATTTGTTATTTTTGACATTTTTCATGGTGACATTTTTCATTTTTGACATTTAGCATTGTGACATTTGACATCTTTGACATTTGCCATCTTGAAATTTGTCATTTTTGACATTTTTCATGGTGACACTATTCATTTTTGACATTTAGCATTGTGACATTTGTCAATTGACATCTTTGACATTTGCCACCTTGAAATTTGTCATTTTTGACATTTTTCATGGTGACACTTTTCATTTTTGACATTTAGCATTGTGACATTTGTCAGTTTTAACATTTGCCATCTTGAAATTTGTCATTTTTGACATTTTTCATGGTGACACTTTTCATTTTTGACATTTAGCATTGTGACATTTGTCATTTGACATTTTTGACATTTGCCATCTTGAAATTTGTTATTTTTGACATTTTTCATGGTGACACTTTTCATTTTTGACATTTAGCATTGTGACATTTGTCATTTGACATCTTTAACATTTGCCATCTTAAAATTTGTTATATTTGACATTTTTCATGGTGACACTTTTCATTTTTGACATTTAGAATTGTGACATTTGTCAGTTTTGACATTTGCCATCTTAAAATTTGTCATTTTTGACATTTTTCATGGTGACACTTTTCATTTTTGACATTTAGCATTGTGACATTTGTCATTTGACATCTTTGACATTTCCCATCTTGAAATTTGTCATTTTTGACATTTTTCATGGTGACACTTTTTATTTTTGACATTTAGCATTGTGACATTTGTCATTTGACATCTTTGACATTTGCCATCTTGAAATTTGTTATTTTTGACATTTTTCATGGTGACATTTTTCATTTTTGACATTTAGCATTGTGACATTTGACATCTTTGACATTTGCCATCTTGAAATTTGTCATTTTTGACATTTTTCATGGTGACACTTTTCATTTTTGACATTTAGCATTGTGACATTTGTCATTTGACATCTTTGACATTTGCCATCTTGAAATTTGTCATTTTTGACATTTTTCATGGTGACACTTTTCATTTTTGACATTTAGCATTGTGACATTTGTCATTTGACATTTTTGACATTTGCCATCTTGAAATTTGTTATTTTTGACATTTTTCATGGTGACACTTTTCATTTTTGACATTTAGCATTGTGACATTTGTCATTTGACATCTTTAACATTTGCCATCTTAAAATTTGTTATATTTGACATTTTTCATGGTGACACTTTTCATTTTTGACATTTAGAATTGTGACATTTGTCAGTTTTGACATTTGCCATCTTAAAATTTGTCATTTTTGACATTTTTCATGGTGACACTTTTCATTTTTGACATTTAGCATTGTGACATTTGTCATTTGACATCTTTGACATTTCCCATCTTGAAATTTGTCATTTTTGACATTTAGCATTGTGACATTTGTCATTTGACATCTTTGACATTTGCCATCTTGAAATTTGTTATTTTTGACATTTTTCATGGTGACACTTTTCATTTTTGACATTTAGCATTGTGACATTTGTCAGTTTTGACATTTGCCATCTTGAAATTTATCATTTTTGACATTTTTCATGGTGACACTTTTCATTTTTGACATTTAGCATTGTGACATTTGTCATTTGACATCTTTGACATTTGCCATCTTGAAATTTGTCATTTTTGACATTTTTCATGGTGACACTTTTCATTTTTGACATTTAGCATTGTGACATTTGTCATTTGACATCTTTGACATTTGCCATTTTGAAATTTGTCATTTTTGACATTTTTCATGGTGACACTTTTCATTTTTGACATTAAGCATTGTGACATTTGTCATTTGACATCTTTGACATTTGCCATCTTGAAATTTGTTATTTTTGACATTTTTCATGGTGACACTTTTCATTTTTGACATTGAGCATTGTGACATTTGTCATTTGACATCTTTGACATTTGCCATCTTGAAATTTGTCATTTTTGACATTTTTCATGGTGACACTTTTCATTTTTGACATTTAGCATTGTGACATTTGTCATTTGACATCTTTGACATTTGCCATCTTGAAATTTGTCATTTTTGACATTTAGCATTGTGACATTTGTCATTTGACATCTTGGACATTTGCCATCTTGAAATTTGTCATTTTTGACATTTTTCATGGTGACACTTTTCATTTTTGACATTTAGCATTGTGACATTTGTCATTTGACATCTTTGACATTTGCCATCTTGAAATGTGTCATTTTTGACATTTTTCATGGTGACACTTTTCATTTTTGACATTTAGCATTGTGACATTTGTCATTTGACATTTTTGACATTTGCCATCTTGAAATTTGTTATTTTTGACATTTTTCATGGTGACACTTTTCATTTTTGACATTTAGCATTGTGACATTTGTCATTTGACATCTTAGACATTTGCCATCTTGAAATTTGTCATTTTTGACACTTTTCATTTTTGACATTTAGCATTGTGACATTTGTCATTTGACATCTTTGACATTTGCCATCTTGAAATTTGTCATTTTTGACATTTTTCATGGTGACACTTTTCATTTTTGACATTTAGCATTGTGACATTTGTCATTTGACATCTTGGACATTTGCCATCTTGAAATTTGTCATTTTTGACATTTTTTATGGTGACACTTATCATTTTTGACATTTAGCATTGTGACGTTTGTCAGTTTTGACATTTGCCATCTTGAAATTTGTCATTTTTGACATTTTTCATGGTGACACTTTTCATTTTTGACATTTAGCATTGTGACATTTGTCATTTGACATCTTTGACATTTGCCATCTTGAAATTTGTCATTTTTGACATTTTTCATGGTGACACTTTTCATTTTTGACATTTAGCATTGTGACATTTGTCATTTGACATCTTTGACATTTGCCATCTTGAAATTTGTCATTTTTGACATTTTTCATGGTGACACTTTTCATTTTTGACATTAAGCATTGTGACATTTGTCATTTGACATCTTTGACATTTGCCATCTTGAAATTTGTTATTTTTGACATTTTTCATGGTGACACTTTTCATTTTTGACATTGAGCATTGTGACATTTGTCATTTGACATCTTTGACATTTGCCATCTTGAAATTTGTCATTTTTGACATTTTTCATGGTGACACTTTTCATTTTTGACATTTAGCATTGTGACATTTGTCATTTGACATCTTTGACATTTGCCATCTTGAAATTTGTCATTTTTGACATTTAGCATTGTGACATTTGTCATTTGACATCTTGGACATTTGCCATCTTGAAATTTGTCATTTTTGACATTTTTCATGGTGACACTTTTCATTTTTGACATTTAGCATTGTGACATTTGTCATTTGACATCTTTGACATTTGCCATCTTGAAATTTGTCATTTTTGACATTTTTCATGGTGACACTTTTCATTTTTGACATTTAGCATTGTGACATTTGTCATTTGACATTTTTGACATTTGCCATCTTGAAATTTGTTTTTTTTGACATTTTTCATGGTGACACTTTTCATTTTTGACATTTAGCATTGTGACATTTGTCATTTGACATCTTTAACATTTGCCATCTTAAAATTTGTTATATTTGACATTTTTCATGGTGACACTTTTCATTTTTGACATTTAGAATTGTGACATTTGTCAGTTTTGACATTTGCCATCTTAAAATTTGTCATTTTTGACATTTTTCATGGTGACACTTTTCATTTTTGACATTTAGCATTGTGACATTTGTCATTTGACATCTTTGACATTTCCCATCTTGAAATTTGTCATTTTTGACATTTAGCATTGTGACATTTGTCATTTGACATCTTTGACATTTGCCATCTTGAAATTTGTTATTTTTGACATTTTTCATGGTGACAATTTTCATTTTTGACATTTAGCATTGTGACATTTGTCAGTTTTGACATTTGCCATCTTGAAATTTATCATTTTTGACATTTTTTATGGTGACACTTTTCATTTTTGACATTTAGCATTGTGACATTTGTCATTTGACATCTTAGACATTTGCCATCTTGAAATTTGTCATTTTTGACACTTTTCATTTTTGACATTTAGCATTGTGACATTTGTCATTTGACATCTTTGACATTTGCCACCTTGAAATTTGTCATTTTTGACATTTTTCATGGTGACACTTTTCATTTTTTGACATTTAGCATTGTGACATTTGTCAGTTTTGACATATGCCATCTTGAAATTTGTCATTTTTGACATTTTTCATGGTGACACTTTTCATTTTTGACATTTAGCATTGTGACATTTGTCATTTGACATCTTTGACACTTGCCATCTTGAAATTTGTCATTTTTGACATTTTTCATGGTGACACTTTTCATTTTTGACATTTAGCATTGTGACATTTGTCATTTGACATCTTTGACATTTGCCATCTTGAAATTTGTCATTTTTGACATTTTTCATGGTGACACTTTTCATTTTTGACATTTAGCATTGTGACATTTGTCATTTGACATATTTGATATTTGCCATCTAGAAATTTGTCATTTTTGACATTTAGCATTGTGATATTTGTCATTTGACATCTTTGACATTTG
This sequence comes from Altica lythri, assembly GCA_964028335.1. Classification (NCBI taxonomy): domain Eukaryota; kingdom Metazoa; phylum Arthropoda; class Insecta; order Coleoptera; family Chrysomelidae; genus Altica; species Altica lythri. The sequence goes on along the minus strand of OZ034800.1, from coordinate 4,762,736 downwards.
CCATCTTGAAATTTGTCATTTTTGACATTTTTCATGGTGACACTTTTCATTTTTGACATTTAGCATTGTGACATTTGTCATTTGACATCTTTGACATTTGCCATCTTGAAATTTGTTATTTTTGACATTTTTCATGGTGACATTTTTCATTTTTGACATTTAGCATTGTGACATTTGACATCTTTGACATTTGCCATCTTGAAATTTGTCATTTTTGACATTTTTCATGGTGACACTTTTCATTTTTGACATTTAGCATTGTGACATTTGTCAATTGACATCTTTGACATTTGCCACCTTGAAATTTGTCATTTTTGACATTTTTCATGGTGACACTTTTCATTTTTGACATTTAGCATTGTGACATTTGTCAGTTTTAACATTTGCCATCTTGAAATTTGTCATTTTTGACATTTTTCATGGTGACACTTTTCAGTTTTGACATTTAGCATTGTGACATTTGTCATTTGACATCTTTGACATTTGCCATATTGAAATTTGTCATTTTTGACATTTTTCACGGTGACACTTTTCATTTTTGACATTTAGCATTGTGACATTTGTCATTTGACATCTTAGACATTTGCCATCTTGAAATTTGTCATTTTTGACACTTTTCATTTTTGACATTTAGCATTGTGACATTTGTCATTTGACATCTTTGACATTTGCCATCTTGAAATTTGTCATTTTTGACATTTTTCATGGTGACACTTTTCATTTTTGACATTTAGCATTGTGACATTTGTCATTTGACATCTTGGACATTTGCCATCTTGAAATTTGTCATTTTTGACATTTTTTATGGTGACACTTATCATTTTTGACATTTAGCATTGTGACGTTTGTCAGTTTTGACATTTGCCATCTTGAAATTTGTCATTTTTGACATTTTTCATGGTGACACTTTTCATTTTTGACATTTAGCATTGTGACATTTGTCATTTGACATCTTTGACATTTGCCATCTTGAAATTTGTCATTTTTGACATTTTTCATGGTGACACTTTTCATTTTTGACATTTAGCATTGTGACATTTGTCATTTGACATCTTTGACATTTGCCATCTTGAAATTTGTCATTTTTGACATTTTTCATGGTGACACTTTTCATTTTTGACATTAAGCATTGTGACATTTGTCATTTGACATCTTTGACATTTGCCATCTTGAAATTTGTTATTTTTGACATTTTTCATGGTGACACTTTTCATTTTTGACATTGAGCATTGTGACATTTGTCATTTGACATCTTTGACATTTGCCATCTTGAAATTTGTCATTTTTGACATTTTTCATGGTGACACTTTTCATTTTTGACATTTAGCATTGTGACATTTGTCATTTGACATCTTTGACATTTGCCATCTTGAAATTTGTCATTTTTTACATTTAGCATTGTGACATTTGTCATTTGACATCTTGGACATTTGCCATCTTGAAATTTGTCATTTTTGACATTTTTCATGGTGACACTTTTCATTTTTGACATTTAGCATTGTGACATTTGTCATTTGACATCTTTGACATTTGCCATCTTGAAATTTGTCATTTTTGACATTTTTCATGGTGACACTTTTCATTTTTGACATTTAGCATTGTGACATTTGTCATTTGACATTTTTGACATTTGCCATCTTGAAATTTGTTATTTTTGACATTTTTCATGGTGACACTTTTCATTTTTGACATTTAGCATTGTGACATTTGTCATTTGACATCTTTAACATTTGCCATCTTAAAATTTGTTATATTTGACATTTTTCATGGTGACACTTTTCATTTTTGACATTTAGAATTGTGACATTTGTCAGTTTTGACATTTGCCATCTTAAAATTTGTCATTTTTGACATTTTTCATGGTGACACTTTTCATTTTTGACATTTAGCATTGTGACATTTGTCATTTGACATCTTTGACATTTCCCATCTTGAAATTTGTCATTTTTGACATTTAGCATTGTGACATTTGTCATTTGACATCTTTTACATTTGCCATCTTGAAATTTGTTATTTTTGACATTTTTCATGGTGACACTTTTCATTTTTGACATTTAGCATTGTGACATTTGTCAGTTTTGACATTTGCCATCTTGAAATTTTTCATTTTTGACATTTTTTATGGTGACACTTTTCATTTTTGACATTTAGCATTGTGACATTTGTCATTTGACATCTTAGACATTTGCCATCTTGAAATTTGTCATTTTTGACACTTTTCATTTTTGACATTTAGCATTGTGACATTTGTCATTTGACATCTTTGACATTTGCCACCTTGAAATTTGTCATTTTTGACATTTTTCATGGTGACACTTTTCATTTTTTGACATTTAGCATTGTGACATTTGTCAGTTTTGACATATGCCATCTTGAAATTTGTCATTTTTGACATTTTTCATGGTGACACTTTTTATTTTTGACATTTAGCATTGTGACATTTGTTATTTGACATCTTTGACACTTGCCATCTTGAAATTTGTCATTTTTGACATTTTTCATGGTGACACTTTTCATTTTTGACATTTAGCATTGTGACATTTGTCATTTGACATCTTTGACATTTGCCATCTTGAAATTTGTCATTTTTGACATTTTTTATGGTGACACTTTTCATTTTTGACATTTAGCATTGTGACATTTGTCATTTGACATATTTGACATTTGCCATCTAGAAATTTGTCATTTTTGACATTTAGCATTGTGATATTTGTCATTTGACATCTTTGACATTTGCCATCTTGAAATTTGTCATTTTTGACATTTTTCATGGTGACACTTTTCATTTTTGACATTTAGCATTGTGACATTTGTCATTTGACATCTTTGACATTTGCCATCTTGAAATTTGTCATTTTTGACATTTAGCATTGTGACATTTGTCATTTGACATCTTTGATATTTGCCATCTTGAAATTTGTCATTTTTGACATTTTTCATGGTGACACTTTTCATTTTTGACATTTAGCATTGTGACATTTGTCATTTGACATCTTTGACATTTGCCATCTTGAAATTTGTCATTTTTGACATTTTTCATGGTGACACTTTTCATTTTTGACATTTAGCATTGTGACATTTGTCATTTGACATCTTTGACATTTGCCATCTTGAAATTTGTCATTTTTGACATTTTTCATGGTGACACTTTTCATTTTTGACATTTAGCATTGTGACATTTGTCATTTGACATCTTTGACATTTGCCATCTTGAAATTTGTCATTTTTGACATTTTTTATGGTGACACTTTTCATTTTTGACATTTAGCATTGTGACATTTGTCATTTGACATCTTTGACATTTGCCATCTTGAAATTTGTCATTATTGACATTTTTCATGGGGACACTTTTTATTTTTGACATTTAGCATTGTGACATTTGTCATTTGACATCTTTGACATTTGCCATCTTGAAATTTGTCATTTTTGACATTTTTCACGGTGACACTTTTCATTTTTGACATTTAGCATTGTGACATTTGTCATTTGACATCTTAGACATTTGCCATCTTGAAATTTGTCATTTTTGACACTTTTCATTTTTGATATTTAGCATTGTGACATTTGTCATTTGACATCTTTGACATTTGCCATCTTGAAATTTGTCATTTTTGACATTTTTCATGGTGACACTTTTCATTTTTGACATTTAGCATTGTGACATTTGTCATTTGACATCTTAGACATTTGCCATCTTGAAATTTGTCATTTTTGACATTTAGCATTGTGACATTTGTCATTTGACATCTTTGACATTTGCCATCTTGAAATTTGTCATTTTTGACATTTTTCATGGTGACACTTTTCATTTTTGACATTTAGCATTGTGACATTTGTCATTTGACATCTTTGACATTTGCCATCTTGAAATTTGTCATTTTTGACATTTTTCATGGTGACACTTTTCATTTTTGATATTTAGCATTGTGACATTTCTCATTTGACATCTTAGACATTTGCCATCTTGAAATTTGTCATTTTTGACACTTTTCATTTTTGACATTTAGCATTGTGACATTTGTCATTTGACATCTTTGACATTTGCCTTCTTGAAATTTGTCATTTTTGACATTTTTCATGGTGACACTTTTCATTTGTGACATTTAGCATTGTGACATTTGTCATTTGACATCTTTGACATTTGCCATCTTGAAATTTGTCATTATTGACATTTTTCATGGGGACACTTTTTATTTTTGACATTTAGCATTGTGACATTTGTCATTTGACATCTTTGACATTTGCCATCTTGAAATTTGTCATTTTTGACATTTTTCACGGTGACACTTTTCATTTTTGACATTTAGCATTGTGACATTTGTCATTTGACATCTTAGACATTTGCCATCTTGAAATTTGTCATTTTTGACACTTTTCATTTTTGATATTTAGCATTGTGACATTTGTCATTTGACATCTTTGACATTTGCCATCTTGAAATTTGTCATTTTTGACATTTTTCATGGTGACACTTTTCATTTTTGACATTTAGCATTGTGACATTTGTCATTTGACATCTTTGACATTTGCCATCTTGAAATTTGTCATTTTTGACATTTTTTATGGTGACACTTTTCATTTTTGACATTTAGCATTGTGACATTTGTCATTTGACATCTTTGACATTTGCCATCTTGAAATTTGTCATTATTGACATTTTTCATGGGGACACTTTTTATTTTTGACATTTAGCATTGTGACATTTGTCATTTGACATCTTTGACATTTGCCATCTTGAAATTTGTCATTTTTGACATTTTTCACGGTGACACTTTTCATTTTTGACATTTAGCATTGTGACATTTGTCATTTGACATCTTAGACATTTGCCATCTTGAAATTTGTCATTTTTGACACTTTTCATTTTTGATATTTAGCATTGTGACATTTGTCATTTGACATCTTTGACATTTGCCATCTTGAAATTTGTCATTTTTGACATTTTTCATGGTGACACTTTTCATTTTTGACATTTAGCATTGTGACATTTGTCATTTGACATCTTAGACATTTGCCATCTTGAAATTTGTCATTTTTGACATTTAGCATTGTGACATTTGTCATTTGACATCTTTGACATTTGCCATCTTGAAATTTGTCATTTTTGACATTTTTCATGGTGACACTTTTCATTTTTGACATTTAGCATTGTGACATTTGTCATTTGACATCTTTGACATTTGCCATCTTGAAATTTGTCATTTTTGACATTTTTCATGATGACACTTTTCATTTTTGATATTTAGCATTGTGACATTTCTCATTTGACATCTTAGACATTTGCCATCTTGAAATTTGTCATTTTTGACACTTTTCATTTTTGACATTTAGCATTGTGACATTTGTCATTTGACATCTTTGACATTTGCCTTCTTGAAATTTGTCATTTTTGACATTTTTCATGGTGACACTTTTCATTTGTGACATTTAGCATTGTGACATTTGTCATTTGACATCTTTGACATTTGCCATCTTGAAATTTGTCATTTTTGACAATTTTCATGGTGACACTTTTCATTTTTGACATTTATCATTGTGACATTTGTCATTTGACATCTTAGACATTTGCCATCTTGAAATTTGTCATTTTTGACACTTTTCATTTTTGACATTTAGCATTGTGACATTTGTCATTTGACATCTTTGACATTTGCCATCTTGAAATTTGTCATCTTTGACATTTTTCATGGTGACACTTTTCATATTTGACATTTAGCATTGTGACATTTGTCATTTTTGACACTTTTCATTTTTGACATTTAGCATTGTGACATTTGTCATTTGACATCTTTGACATTTGCCATCTTGAAATTTGTCATTTTTGACATTTTTCATGGTGACACTTTTCATTTTTGACATTTAGCATTGTGACATTTGTCATTTGACATCTTTGACATTTGCCATCTTGAAATTTGTCATTATTGACATTTTTCATGGGGACACTTTTTATTTTTGACATTTAGCATTGTGACATTTGTCATTTGACATCTTTGACATTTGCCATCTTGAAATTTGTCATTTTTGACATTTTTCACGGTGACACTTTTCATTTTTGACATTTAGCATTGTGACATTTGTCATTTGACATCTTAGACATTTGCCATCTTGAAATTTGTCATTTTTGACACTTTTCATTTTTGATATTTAGCATTGTGACATTTGTCATTTGACATCTTTGACATTTGCCATCTTGAAATTTGTCATTTTTGACATTTTTCATGGTGACACTTTTCATTTTTGACATTTAGCATTGTGACATTTGTCATTTGACATCTTAGACATTTGCCATCTTGAAATTTGTCATTTTTGACATTTAGCATTGTGACATTTGTCATTTGACATCTTTGACATTTGCCATCTTGAAATTTGTCATTTTTGACATTTTTCATGGTGACACTTTTCATTTTTGACATTTAGCAATGTGACATTTGTCATTTGACATCTTTGACATTTGCCATCTTGAAATTTGTCATTTTTGACATTTTTCATGGTGACACTTTTCATTTTTGATATTTAGCATTGTGACATTTCTCATTTGACATCTTAGACATTTGCCATCTTGAAATTTGTCATTTTTGACACTTTTCATTTTTGACATTTAGCATTGTGACATTTGTCATTTGACATCTTTGACATTTGCCTTCTTGAAATTTGTCATTTTTGACATTTTTCATGGTGACACTTTTCATTTGTGACATTTAGCATTGTGACATTTGTCATTTGACATCTTTGACATTTGCCATCTTGAAATTTGTCATTTTTGACAATTTTCATGGTGACACTTTTCATTTTTGACATTTATCATTGTGACATTTGTCATTTGACATCTTAGACATTTGCCATCTTGAAATTTGTCATTTTTGACACTTTTCATTTTTGACATTTAGCATTGTGACATTTGTCATTTGACATCTTTGACATTTGCCATCTTGAAATTTGTCATCTTTGACATTTTTCATGGTGACACTTTTCATATTTGACATTTAGCATTGTGACATTTGTCATTTGACATATTAGACATTTGCCATCTTGAAATTTGTCATTTTTGACACTTTTCATTTTTGACATTTAGCATTGTGACATTTGTCATTTGACATCTTTGACATTTGCCATCTTGAAATTTGTCATTTTTGACATTTTTCATGGTGACACTTTTCATTTTTGACATTTAGCATTGTGACATTTGTCATTTGACATCTTGGACATTTGCCATCTTGAAATTTGTCATTTTTGACATTTTTCATGGTGACACTTATCATTTTTGACATTTAGCATTGTGACATTTGTCAGTTTTGACATTTGCCATCTTGAAATTTGTCATTTTTGACATTTTTTATGGTGACACATTTTATTTTTGACATTTCGCATTGTGACATTTGTCATTTGACATCTTTGATATTTGCCATCTTGAAATTTGTCATTTTTGACATTTTTCATGGTGACACTTTTTATTTTTGACATTAAGCATTGTGACATTTGTCATGTGACATCTTTGACATTTGCCATCTTGAAATTTGACATTTTTGACATTTAGCATTGTGACATTTGTCATTTGACATCTTTGACATTTGCCATCTTGAAATTTGTTATTTTTGACATTTTTCATGGTGACACTTTTCATTTTTGACATTTAGCATTGTGACATTTGTCAGTTTTGACATTTGCCATCTTGAAATTTGTCATTTTTGACATTTTTCATGGTGACACTTTTCATTTTTGACATTTAGCATTGTGACATTTGTCATTTGACATCTTTGACATTTGCCATCTTGAAATTTGTCATTTTTGACACTTTTCATTTTTGACATTTAGCATTGTGACATTTGTCATTTGACATCTTTGACATTTGCCATCTTGAAATTTGTCATTTTTGACATTTTTCATGGTGACACTTTTCATTTTTGACTTTTAGCATTGTGACATTTGTCATTTGAAATCTTGGACATTTGCAATCTTGAAATTTGTCATTTTTGACATTTTTCATGGTGACACTTATCATTTTTGACATTTAGTATTGTGACATTTGTCAGTTTTGACATTTGCCATCTTGAAATTTGTCATTTTTGACATTTTTCATGGTGACACTTTTCATTTTTGACATTTGTCATTTGACTTCTTTGACATTTGCCATCTTGAAATTTGTCATTTTTGACCTTTTTCATGGTGACACTTTTTATTTTTGACATTTAGCATTGTGACATTTGTCATTTGACATCTTTGACATTTGCCATTTTGAAATTTGTCATTTTTGACATTTTTCATGGTGACACTTTTCATTTTTGACATTTAGCATTGTGACATTTGTCATTTGACATCTTAGACATTTGCCATCTTGAAATTTGTCATTTTTGACACTTTTCATTTTTGACATTTAGCATTGTGACATTTGTCATTTGACATCTTTGACATTTGCCATCTTGAAATTTGTCATTTTTGACATTTTTCATGGTGACACTTTTCATTTTTGACATTTAGCATTGTGACATTTGTCATTTGACATCTTTGACATTTGCCATCTTGAAATTTGTCATTTTTGACATTTAGCATTGTGACATTGGTCAATTGACATCTTTGATATTTGCCATCTTGAAATTTGTCATTTTTGACATTTTTCATGGTGACACTTTTCATTTTTGACATTTAGCATTGTGACATTTGTCATTTCACATCTTTGACATTTGCCATCTTGAAATTTGTCATTTTTGACATTTTTCATGGTGACACTTTTCATTTTTGACATTTAGCATTGTGACATTTGTCATTTCACATCTTTGACATTTGCCATCTTGAAATTTGTCATTTTTGACACTTTTTATGGTGACACTTTTCATTTTTGACATTTAGCATTGTGACATTTGTCATTTGACATCTTTGACATTTGCCATCTTGAAATTTGTCATTTTTGACATTTAGCATTGTGACATTTGTCATTTGACATCTTTGATATTTGCCATCTTGAAATTTGTCATTTTTGACATTTTTCATGGTGACACTTTTCATTTTTGACATTTAGCATTGTGACATTTGTCATTTCACATCTTTGACATTTGCCATCTTGAAATTTGTCATTTTTGACATTTTTCATGGGGACACTTTTCATTTTTGACATTTAGCATTGTGACATTTGTCATTTGACATCTTTGACATTTGCCATCTTGAAATTTGTTATTTTGACATTTTTCATGGTGACACTTTTCATTTTTGACATTTAGCATTGTGACATTTGTTATTTGACCTCTTTGACATTTGCCATTTTGAAATTTGTCATTTTTGACATTTAGCATTGTGACATTTGTCATTTGACATCTTTGACATTTGCCATCTTGAAATTTGTTATTTTTGACATTTTTCATGGTGACACTTTTCATTTTTGACATTTAGCATTGTGACATTTGTCAGTTTTGACATTTGCCATCTTGAAATTTGTCATTTTTGACATTTTTCATGGTGACACTTTTCATTTTTGACATTTAGCATGGTGACATTTGTCATTTGACATCTTGGACATTTGCCATCTTGAAATTTGTCATTTTTGACATTTTTCATGGTAACACTTATCATTTTTGACATTTAGCATTGTGACATTTGTCAGTTTTGACATTTGCCATCTTGAAATTTGTCATTTTTGACATTTTTCATGGTGACACTTTTCATTTTTGACATTTAGCATTGTGACATTTGTCATTTGACATCTTTGACATTTGCCATCTTGAAATTTGTCATTTTTGACACTTTTCATTTTTGACATTTAGCATTGTGACATTTGTCATTTGACATCTTTGACATTTGCCATCTTGAAATTTGTCATTTTTGACATTTTTCATAGTGACACTTTTCATTTTTGACTTTTAGCATTGTGACATTTGTCATTTGAAATCTTGGACATTTGCAATCTTGAAATTTGTCATTTTTGAAATTTTTCATGGTGACACTTATCATTTTTGACATTAAGTATTGTGACATTTGTCAGTCTTGACATTTGCCATCTTGAAATTTGTCATTTTTGACATTTTTCATGGTGACACTTTTCATTTTTGACATTTGTCATTTGACTTCTTTGACATTTGCCATCTTGAAATTTGTCATTTTTGACCTTTTTCATGGTGACACTTTTTATTTTTGACATTTAGCATTGTGACATTTGTCATTTGACATCTTTGACATTTGCCATTTTGAAATTTGTCATTTTTGACATTTTTCAAGGTGACACTTTTCATTTTTGACATTTAGCATTGTGACATTTGTCATTTGACATCTTAGACATTTGCCATCTTGAAATTTGTCATTTTTGACACTTTTCATTTTTGACATTTAGCATTGTGACATTTGTCATTTGACATCTTTGACATTTGCCATCTTGAAATTTGTCATTTTTGACATTTTTCATGGTGACACTTTTCATTTTTGACATTTAGCATTGTGACATTTGTCATTTGACATCTTTGACATTTGCCATCTTGAAATTTGTCATTTTTGACATTTTTCATGGTGACACTTTTCATTTTTGACATTTAGCATTATGACATTTGTCATTTCACATCTTTGACATTTGCCATCTTGAAATTTGTCATTTTTGACATTTTTCATGGTGACACTTTTTATTTTTGTTATTTAGCATTGTGACATTTGTCATTTCACATCTTTGACATTTGCCATCTTGAAATTTGTCATTTTTGACACTTTTCATGGTGACACTTTTCATTTTTGACATTTAGCATTGTGACATTTGTCATTTGACATCTTTGACATTTGCCATCTTGAAATTTGTCATTTTTGACATTTAGCATTGTGACATTTGTCATTTGACATCTTTGACATATGCCATCTTGAAATTTGTCATTTTTGACATTTTTCATGGTGACACTTTTCATTTTTGACATTTAGCATTGTGACATTTGTCATTTGACATCTTTGACACTTGCCATCTTGAAATTTGTCATTTTTGACATTTTTCATGGTGACACTTTTCATTTTTGACATTTAGCATTGTGACATTTGTCATTTGACATCTTTGACATTTGCCATCTTGAAATTTGTCATTTTTGACATTTTTCATGGTGACACTTTTCATTTTTGACATTTAGCATTGTGACATTTGTCATTTGACATATTTGACATTTGCCATCTAGAAATTTGTCATTTTTGACATTTAGCATTGTGATATTTGTCATTTGACATCTTTGACATTTGCCATCTTGAAATTTGTCATTTTTGACATTTTTCATGGTGACACTTTTTATTTTTGACATTTAGCATTGTGACATTTGTCATTTGACATCTTTGACATTTGCCATCTTGAAATTTGTTATTTTTGACATTTTTCATGGTGACATTTTTCATTTTTGACATTTAGCATTGTGACATTTGACATCTTTGACATTTGCCATCTTGAAATTTGTCATTTTTGACATTTTTCATGGTGACACTTTTCATTTTTGACATTTAGCATTGTGACATTTGTCAATTGACATCTTTGACATTTGCCACCTTGAAATTTGTCATTTTTGACATTTTTCATGGTGACACTTTTCATTTTTGACATTTAGCATTGTGACATTTGTCAGTTTTAACATTTGCCATCTTGAAATTTGTCATTTTTGACATTTTTCATGGTGACACTTTTCATTTTTGACATTTAGCATGGTGACATTTGTCATTTGACATCTTGGACATTTGCCATCTTGAAATTTGTCATTTTTGACATTTTTCATGGTAACACTTATCATTTTTGACATTTAGCATTGTGACATTTGTCAGTTTTGACATTTGCCATCTTGAAATTTGTCATTTTTGACATTTTTCATGGTGACACTTTTCATTTTTGACATTTAGCATTGTGACATTTGTCATTTGACATCTTTGACATTTGCCATCTTGAAATTTGTCATTTTTGACACTTTTCATTTTTGACATTTAGCATTGTGACATTTGTCATTTGACATCTTTGACATTTGCCATCTTGAAATTTGTCATTTTTGACATTTTTCATAGTGACACTTTTCATTTTTGACTTTTAGCATTGTGACATTTGTCATTTGAAATCTTGGACATTTGCAATCTTGAAATTTGTCATTTTTGAAATTTTTCATGGTGACACTTATCATTTTTGACATTAAGTATTGTGACATTTGTCAGTCTTGACATTTGCCATCTTGAAATTTGTCATTTTTGACATTTTTCATGGTGACACTTTTCATTTTTGACATTTGTCATTTGACTTCTTTGACATTTGCCATCTTGAAATTTGTCATTTTTGACCTTTTTCATGGTGACACTTTTTATTTTTGACATTTAGCATTGTGACATTTGTCATTTGACATCTTTGATATTTGCCATTTGCCATTTTGAAATTTGTCATTTTTGACATTTTTCAAGGTGACACTTTTCATTTTTGACATTTAGCATTGTGACATTTGTCATTTGACATCTTAGACATTTGCCATCTTGAAATTTGTCATTTTTGACACTTTTCATTTTTGACATTTAGCATTGTGACATTTGTCATTTGACATCTTTGACATTTGCCATCTTGAAATTTGTCATTTTTGACATTTTTCATGGTGACACTTTTCATTTTTGACATTTAGCATTGTGACATTTGTCATTTCACATCTTTGACATTTGCCATCTTGAAATTTGTCATTTTTGACATTTTTCATGGTGACACTTTTTATTTTTGTTATTTAGCATTGTGACATTTGTCATTTCACATCTTTGATATTTGCCATCTTGAAATTTGTCATTTTTGACACTTTTCATGGTGACACTTTTCATTTTTGACATTTAGCATTGTGACATTTGTCATTTGACATCTTTGACATTTGCCATCTTGAAATTTGTCATTTTTGACATTTAGCATTGTGACATTTGTCATTTGACATCTTTGACATATGCCATCTTGAAATTTGTCATTTTTGACATTTTTCATGGTGACACTTTTCATTTTTGACATTTAGCATTGTGACATTTGTCATTTGACATCTTTGACACTTGCCATCTTGAAATTTGTCATTTTTGACATTTTTCATGGTGACACTTTTCATTTTTGACATTTAGCATTGTGACATTTGTCATTTGACATCTTTGACATTTGCCATCTTGAAATTTGTCATTTTTGACATTTTTCATGGTGACACTTTTCATTTTTGACATTTAGCATTGTGACATTTGTCATTTGACATATTTGACATTTGCCATCTAGAAATTTGTCATTTTTGACATTTAGCATTGTGATATTTGTCATTTGACATCTTTGACATTTGCCATCTTGAAATTTGTCATTTTTGACATTTTTCATGGTGACACTTTTTATTTTTGACATTTAGCATTGTGACATTTGTCATTTGACATCTTTGACATTTGCCATCTTGAAATTTGTTATTTTTGACATTTTTCATGGTGACATTTTTCATTTTTGACATTTAGCATTGTGACATTTGACATCTTTGACATTTGCCATCTTGAAATTTGTCATTTTTGACATTTTTCATGGTGACACTTTTCATTTTTGACATTTAGCATTGTGACATTTGTCAATTGACATCTTTGACATTTGCCACCTTGAAATTTGTCATTTTTGACATTTTTCATGGTGACACTTTTCATTTTTGACATTTAGCATTGTGACATTTGTCAGTTTTAACATTTGCCATCTTGAAATTTGTCATTTTTGACATTTTTCATGGTGACACTTTTCAGTTTTGACATTTAGCATTGTGACATTTGTCATTTGACATCTTTGACATTTGCCATATTGAAATTTGTCATTTTTGACATTTTTCACGGTGACACTTTTCATTTTTGACATTTAGCATTGTGACATTTGTCATTTGACATCTTAGACATTTGCCATCTTGAAATTTGTCATTTTTGACACTTTTCATTTTTGACATTTAGCATTGTGACATTTGTCATTTGACATCTTTGACATTTGCCATCTCGAAATTTGTCATTTTTGACATTTTTCATGGTGACACTTTTCATTTTTGACATTTAGCATTGTGACATTTGTCATTTGACATCTTGGACATTTGCCATCTTGAAATTTGTCATTTTTGACATTTTTTATGGTGACACTTATCATTTTTGACATTTAGCATTGTGACGTTTGTCAGTTTTGACATTTGCCATCTTGAAATTTGTCATTTTTGACATTTTTCATGGTGACACTTTTCATTTTTGACATTTAGCATTGTGACATTTGTCATTTGACATCTTTGACATTTGCCATCTCGAAATTTGTCATTTTTGACATTTTTCATGGTGACACTTTTCATTTTTGACATTTAGCATTGTGACATTTGTCATTTGACATCTTTGACATTTGCCATCTTGAAATTTGTCATTTTTGACATTTTTCATGGTGACACTTTTCATTTTTGACATTAAGCATTGTGACATTTGTCATTTGACATCTTTGACATTTGCCATCTTGAAATTTGTTATTTTTGACATTTTTCATGGTGACACTTTTCATTTTTGACATTGAGCATTGTGACATTTGTCATTTGACATCTTTGACATTTGCCATCTTGAAATTTGTCATTTTTGACATTTTTCATGGTGACACTTTTCATTTTTGACATTTAGCATTGTGACATTTGTCATTTGACATCTTTGACATTTGCCATCTTGAAATTTGTCATTTTTTACATTTAGCATTGTGACATTTGTCATTTGACATCTTGGACATTTGCCATCTTGAAATTTGTCATTTTTGACATTTTTCATGGTGACACTTTTCATTTTTGACATTTAGCATTGTGACATTTGTCATTTGACATCTTTGACATTTGCCATCTTGAAATTTGTCATTTTTGACATTTTTCATGGTGACACTTTTCATTTTTGACATTTAGCATTGTGACATTTGTCATTTGACATTTTTGACATTTGCCATCTTGAAATTTGTTATTTTTGACATTTTTCATGGTGACACTTTTCATTTTTGACATTTAGCATTGTGACATTTGTCATTTGACATCTTTAACATTTGCCATCTTAAAATTTGTTATATTTGACATTTTTCATGGTGACACTTTTCATTTTTGACATTTAGAATTGTGACATTTGTCAGTTTTGACATTTGCCATCTTAAAATTTGTCATTTTTGACATTTTTCATGGTGACACTTTTCATTTTTGACATTTAGCATTGTGACATTTGTCATTTGACATCTTTGACATTTCCCATCTTGAAATTTGTCATTTTTGACATTTAGCATTGTGACATTTGTCATTTGACATCTTTTACATTTGCCATCTTGAAATTTGTTATTTTTGACATTTTTCATGGTGACACTTTTCATTTTTGACATTTAGCATTGTGACATTTGTCAGTTTTGACATTTGCCATCTTGAAATTTATCATTTTTGACATTTTTTATGTTGACACTTTTCATTTTTGACATTTAGCATTGTGACATTTGTCATTTGACATCTTAGACATTTGCCATCTTGAAATTTGTCATTTTTGACACTTTTCATTTTTGACATTTAGCATTGTGACATTTGTCATTTGACATCTTTGACATTTGCCACCTTGAAATTTGTCATTTTTGACATTTTTCATGGTGACACTTTTCATTTTTTGACATTTAGCATTGTGACATTTGTCAGTTTTGACATATGCCATCTTGAAATTTGTCATTTTTGACATTTTTCATGGTGACACTTTTCATTTTTGACATTTAGCATTGTGACATTTGTTATTTGACATCTTTGACACTTGCCATCTTGAAATTTGTCATTTTTGACATTTTTCATGGTGACACTTTTCATTTTTGACATTTAGCATTGTGACATTTGTCATTTGACATCTTTGACATTTGCCATCTTGAAATTTGTCATTTTTGACATTTTTCATGGTGACACTTTTCATTTTTGACATTTAGCATTGTGACATTTGTCATTTGACATATTTGACATTTGCCATCTAGAAATTTGTCATTTTTGACATTTAGCATTGTGATATTTGTCATTTGACATCTTTGACATTTGCCATCTTGAAATTTGTCATTTTTGACATTTTTCATGGTGACACTTTTCATTTTTGACATTTAGCATTGTGACATTTGTCATTTGACATCTTTGACATTTGCCATCTTGAAATTTGTCATTTTTGACATTTAGCATTGTGACATTTGTCATTTGACATCTTTGATATTTGCCATCTTGAAATTTGTCATTTTTGACATTTTTCATGGTGACACTTTTCATTTTTGACATTTAGCATTGTGACATTTGTCATTTGACATCTTTGACATTTGCCATCTTGAAATTTGTCATTTTTGACATTTTTCATGGTGACACTTTTCATTTTTGACATTTAGCATTGTGACATTTGTCATTTGACATCTTTGACATTTGCCATCTTGAAATTTGTCATTTTTGACATTTTTTATGGTGACACTTTTCATTTTTGACATTTAGCATTGTGACATTTGTCATTTGACATCTTTGACATTTGCCATCTTGAAATTTGTCATTATTGACATTTTTCATGGGGACACTTTTTATTTTTGACATTTAGCATTGTGACATTTGTCATTTGACATCTTTGACATTTGCCATCTTGAAATTTGTCATTTTTGACATTTTTCACGGTGACACTTTTCATTTTTGACATTTAGCATTGTGACATTTGTCATTTGACATCTTAGACATTTGCCATCTTGAAATTTGTCATTTTTGACACTTTTCATTTTTGATATTTAGCATTGTGACATTTGTCATTTGACATCTTTGACATTTGCCATCTTGAAATTTGTCATTTTTGACATTTTTCATGGTGACACTTTTCATTTTTGACATTTAGCATTGTGACATTTGTCATTTGACATCTTAGACATTTGCCATCTTGAAATTTGTCATTTTTGACATTTAGCATTGTGACATTTGTCATTTGACATCTTTGACATTTGCCATCTTGAAATTTGTCATTTTTGACATTTTTCATGGTGACACTTTTCATTTTTGACATTTAGCATTGTGACATTTGTCATTTGACATCTTTGACATTTGCCATCTTGAAATTTGTCATTTTTGACATTTTTCATGGTGACACTTTTCATTTTTGATATTTAGCATTGTGACATTTCTCATTTGACATCTTAGACATTTGCCATCTTGAAATTTGTCATTTTTGACACTTTTCATTTTTGACATTTAGCATTGTGACATTTGTCATTTGACATCTTTGACATTTGCCTTCTTGAAATTTGTCATTTTTGACATTTTTCATGGTGACACTTTTCATTTGTGACATTTAGCATTGTGACATTTGTCATTTGACATCTTTGACATTTGCCATCTTGAAATTTGTCATTTTTGACAATTTTCATGGTGACACTTTTCATTTTTGACATTTATCATTGTGACATTTGTCATTTGACATCTTAGACATTTGCCATCTTGAAATTTGTCATTTTTGACACTTTTCATTTTTGACATTTAGCATTGTGACATTTGTCATTTGACATCTTTGACATTTGCCATCTTGAAATTTGTCATCTTTGACATTTTTCATGGTGACACTTTTCATATTTGACATTTAGCATTGTGACATTTGTCATTTGACATATTAGACATTTGCCATCTTGAAATTTGTCATTTTTGACACTTTTCATTTTTGACATTTAGCATTGTGACATTTGTCATTTGACATCTTTGACATTTGCCATCTTGAAATTTGTCATTTTTGACATTTTTCATGGTGACACTTTTCATTTTTGACATTTAGCATTGTGACATTTGTCATTTGACATCTTGGACATTTGCCATCTTGAAATTTGTCATTTTTGACATTTTTCATGGTGACACTTATCATTTTTGACATTTAGCATTGTGACATTTGTCAGTTTTGACATTTGCCATCTTGAAATTTGTCATTTTTGACATTTTTTATGGTGACACATTTTATTTTTGACATTTCGCATTGTGACATTTGTCATTTGACATCTTTGATATTTGCCATCTTGAAATTTGTCATTTTTGACATTTTTCATGGTGACACTTTTTATTTTTGACATTAAGCATTGTGACATTTGTCATGTGACATCTTTGACATTTGCCATCTTGAAATTTGACATTTTTGACATTTAGCATTGTGACATTTGTCATTTGACATCTTTGACATTTGCCATCTTGAAATTTGTTATTTTTGACATTTTTCATGGTGACACTTTTCATTTTTGACATTTAGCATTGTGACATTTGTCAGTTTTGACATTTGCCATCTTGAAATTTGTCATTTTTGACATTTTTCATGGTGACACTTTTCATTTTTGACATTTAGCATTGTGACATTTGTCATTTGACATCTTTGACATTTGCCATCTTGAAATTTGTCATTTTTGACACTTTTCATTTTTGACATTTAGCATTGTGACATTTGTCATTTGCCATCTTGAAATTTGTCATTTTTGACATTTTTCATGGTGACACTTTTCATTTTTGACTTTTAGCATTGTGACATTTGTCATTTGAAATCTTGGACATTTGCAATCTTGAAATTTGTCATTTTTGACATTTTTCATGGTGACACTTATCATTTTTGACATTTAGTATTGTGACATTTGTCAGTTTTGACATTTGCCATCTTGAAATTTGTCATTTTTGACATTTTTCATGGTGACACTTTTCATTTTTGACATTTGTCATTTGACTTCTTTGACATTTGCCATCTTGAAATTTGTCATTTTTGACCTTTTTCATGGTGACACTTTTTATTTTTGACATTTAGCATTGTGACATTTGTCATTTGACATCTTTGACATTTGCCATTTTGAAATTTGTCATTTTTGACATTTTTCATGGTGACACTTTTCATTTTTGACATTTAGCATTGTGACATTTGTCATTTGACATCTTAGACATTTGCCATCTTGAAATTTGTCATTTTTGACACTTTTCATTTTTGACATTTAGCATTGTGACATTTGTCATTTGACATCTTTGACATTTGCCATCTTGAAATTTGTCATTTTTGACATTTTTCATGGTGACACTTTTCATTTTTGACATTTAGCATTGTGACATTTGTCATTTGACATCTTTGACATTTGCCATCTTGAAATTTGTCATTTTTGACATTTAGCATTGTGACATTGGTCAATTGACATCTTTGATATTTGCCATCTTGAGATTTGTCATTTTTGACATTTTTCATGGTGACACTTTTCATTTTTGACATTTAGCATTGTGACATTTGTCATTTCACATCTTTGACATTTGCCATCTTGAAATTTGTCATTTTTGACATTTTTCATGGTGACACTTTTCATTTTTGACATTTAGCATTGTGACATTTGTCATTTCACATCTTTGACATTTGCCATCTTGAAATTTGTCATTTTTGACACTTTTTATGGTGACACTTTTCATTTTTGACATTTAGCATTGTGACATTTGTCATTTGACATCTTTGACATTTGCCATCTTGAAATTTGTCATTTTTGACATTTAGCATTGTGACATTTGTCATTTGACATCTTTGATATTTGCCATCTTGAAATTTGTCATTTTTGACATTTTTCATGGTGACACTTTTCATTTTTGACATTTAGCATTGTGACATTTGTCATTTCACATCTTTGACATTTGCCATCTTGAAATTTGTCATTTTTGACATTTTTCATGGTGACACTTTTCATTTTTGACATTTAGCATTGTGACATTTGTCATTTGACATCTTTGACATTTGCCATCTTGAAATTTGTTATTTTTGACATTTTTCATGGTGACACTTTTCATTTTTGACATTTAGCATTGTGACATTTGTTATTTGACCTCTTTGACATTTGCCATTTTGAAATTTGTCATTTTTGACATTTAGCATTGTGACATTTGTCATTTGACATCTTTGACCTTTGCCATCTTGAAATTTGTTATTTTTGACATTTTTCATGGTGACACTTTTCATTTTTGACATTTAGCATTGTGACATTTGTCAGTTTTGACATTTGCCATCTTGAAATTTGTCATTTTTGACATTTTTCATGGTGACACTTTTCATTTTTGACATTTAGCATGGTGACATTTGTCATTTGACATCTTGGACATTTGCCATCTTGAAATTTGTCATTTTTGACATTTTTCATGGTAACACTTATCATTTTTGACATTTAGCATTGTGACATTTGTCAGTTTTGACATTTGCCATCTTGAAATTTGTCATTTTTGACATTTTTCATGGTGACACTTTTCATTTTTGACATTTAGCATTGTGACATTTGTCATTTGACATCTTTGACATTTGCCATCTTGAAATTTGTCATTTTTGACACTTTTCATTTTTGACATTTAGCATTGTGACATTTGTCATTTGACATCTTTGACATTTGCCATCTTGAAATTTGTCATTTTTGACATTTTTCATAGTGACACTTTTCATTTTTGACTTTTAGCATTGTGACATTTGTCATTTGAAATCTTGGACATTTGCAATCTTGAAATTTGTCATTTTTGAAATTTTTCATGGTGACACTTATCATTTTTGACATTAAGTATTGTGACATTTGTCAGTTTTGACATTTGCCATCTTGAAATTTGTCATTTTTGACATTTTTCATGGTGACACTTTTCATTTTTGACATTTGTCATTTGACTTCTTTGACATTTGCCATCTTGAAATTTGTCATTTTTGACCTTTTTCATGGTGACACTTTTTATTTTTGACATTTAGCATTGTGACATTTGTCATTTGACATCTTTGACATTTGCCATTTTGAAATTTGTCATTTTTGACATTTTTCAAGGTGACACTTTTCATTTTTGACATTTAGCATTGTGACATTTGTCATTTGACATCTTAGACATTTGCCATCTTGAAATTTGTCATTTTTGACACTTTTCATTTTTGACATTTAGCATTGTGACATTTGTCATTTGACATCTTTGACATTTGCCATCTTGAAATTTGTCATTTTTGACATTTTTCATGGTGACACTTTTCATTTTTGACATTTAGCATTGTGACATTTGTCATTTGACATCTTTGACATTTGCCATCTTGAAATTTGTCATTTTTGACATTTTTCATGGTGACACTTTTCATTTTTGACATTTAGCATTGTGACATTTGTCATTTCACATCTTTGACATTTGCCATCTTGAAATTTGTCATTTTTGACATTTTTCATGGTGACACTTTTTATTTTTGTTATTTAGCATTGTGACATTTGTCATTTCACATCTTTGACATTTGCCATCTTGAAATTTGTCATTTTTGACACTTTTCATGGTGACACTTTTCATTTTTGACATTTAGCATTGTGACATTTGTCATTTGACATCTTTGACATTTGCCATCTTGAAATTTGTCATTTTTGACATTTAGCATTGTGACATTTGTCATTTGACATCTTTGACATTTGCCATCTTGAAATTTGTCATTTTTGACATTTAGCATTGTGACATTGGTCAATTGACATCTTTGATATTTGCCATCTTGAAATTTTTCATTTTTGACATTTTTCATGGTGACACTTTTCATTTTTGACATTTAGCATTGTGACATTTGTCATTTCACATCTTTGACATTTGCCATCTTGAAATTTGTCATTTTTGACATTTTTCATGGTGACACTTTTCATTTTTGACATTTAGCATTGTGACATTTGTCATTTCACATCTTTGACATTTGCCATCTTGAAATTTGTCATTTTTGACATTTTTCATGGTGACACTTTTCATTTTTGACATTTAGCATTGTGACATTTGTCATTTGACATCTTTGACATTTGCCATCTTGAAATTTGTTATTTTTGACATTTTTCATGGTGACACTTTTCATTTTTGACATTTAGCATTGTGACATTTGTCATTTGACCTCTTTGACATTTGCCATTTTAAAATTTGTCATTTTTGACATTTAGCATTGTGACATTGGTCATTTGACATCTTTGACATTTGCCATATTGAAATTTGTTATTTTTGACATTTTTCATGGTGACAGTTTTCATTTTTGACATTTAGCATTGTGACATTTGTCAGTTTTGACATTTGCCATCTTGAAATTTGTCATTTTTGACATTTTTCATGGTGACACTTTTCATTTTTGACATTTAGCATGGTGACATTTGTCATTTGACATCTTGGACATTTGCCATCTTGAAATTTGTCATTTTTGACATTTTTCATGGTAACACTTATCATTTTTGACATTTAGCATTGTGACATTTGTCAGTTTTGACATTTGCCATCTTGAAATTTGTCATTTTTGACATTTTTCATGGTGACACTTTTCATTTTTGACATTTAGCATTGTGACATTTGTCATTTGACATCTTTGACATTTGCCATCTTGAAATTTGTCATTTTTGACATTTTTCATTGTGACACTTTTCATTTTTGACATTTAGCATTGTGACATTTGTCATTTGACATCTTTGACATTTGCCATCTTGAAATTTGTCATTTTTGACATTTTTCATGGTGACACTTTTCATTTTTGACATTTAGCATTGTGACATTTGTCATTTGACATCTTTGACATTTGCCATCTTGAAATTTGTCATTTTTGACATTTTTCATGGTGACACTTTTCATTTTTGACATTTAGCATTGTGACATTTGTCATTTGACATCTTAGACATTTGCCATCTTGAAATTTGTCATTTTTGACACTTTTTCTTTTTGACATTTAGCATTGTGACATTTGTCATTTGACATCTTTGACATTTGCCATCTTGAAATTTGTCATTTTTGACATTTTTCATGGTGACACTTTTCATTTTTGACATTTAGCATTTTGACATTTGTCATTTGACATCTTTGACATTTGCCATCTTGAAATTTGTCATTTTCGACATTTAGCATTGTGACATTTGTCATTTGACCTCTTTGATATTTGCCATCTTGAAATTTGTCATTTTTGACATTTTTCATGGTGACACTTTTCATTTTTGACATTTAGCATTGTGACATTTGTCATTTGACATCTTTGACATTTGCCATCTTGAAATTTGTCATTTTTGACATTTTTCATGGTGACACTTTTCATTTTTGACATTTAGCATTGTGACATTTGTCATTTGACATCTTTGACATTTGCCATCTTGAAATTTGTCATTTTTGACATTTTTCATGGTGACACTTTTCATTTTTGACATTAAGCATTGTGACATTTGTCATTTGACATCTTTGACATTTGCCATCTTGAAATTTGTTATTTTTGACATTTTTCATGGTGACACTTTTCATTTTTGACATTGAGCATTGTGACATTTGTCATTTGACATCTTTGACATTTGCCATCTTGAAATTTGTCATTTTTGACATTTTTCATGGTGACACTTTTCATTTTTGACATTTAGCATTGTGACATTTGTCATTTGACATCTTTGACATTTGCCATCTTGAAATTTGTCATTTTTGACATTTAGCATTGTGACATTTGTCATTTGACATCTTGGACATTTGCCATCTTGAAATTTGTCATTTTTGACATTTTTCATGGTGACACTTTTCATTTTTGACATTTAGCATTGTGACATTTGTCATTTGACATCTTTGACATTTGCCATCTTGAAATTTGTCATTTTTGACATTTTTCATGGTGACACTTTTCATTTTTGACATTTGGCATTGTGACATTTGTCATTTGACATTTTTGACATTTGCCATCTTGAAATTTGTTATTTTTGACATTTTTCATGGTGACACTTTTCATTTTTGACATTTAGCATTGTGACATTTGTCATTTGACATCTTTAACATTTGCCATCTTAAAATTTGTTATATTTGACATTTTTCATGGTGACACTTTTCATTTTTGACATTTAGAATTGTGACATTTGTCAGTTTTGACATTTGCCATCTTAAAATTTGTCATTTTTGACATTTTTCATGGTGACACTTTTCATTTTTGACATTTAGCATTGTGACATTTGTCATTTGACATCTTTGACATTTCCCATCTTGAAATTTGTCATTTTTGACATTTAGCATTGTGACATTTGTCATTTGACATCTTTGACATTTGCCATCTTGAAATTTGTTATTTTTGACATTTTTCATGGTGACACTTTTCATTTTTGACATTTAGCATTGTGACATTTGTCAGTTTTGACATTTGCCATCTTGAAATTTATCATTTTTGACATTTTTTATGGTGACACTTTTCATTTTTGACATTTAGCATTGTGACATTTGTCATTTGACATCTTAGACATTTGCCATCTTGAAATTTGTCATTTTTGACACTTTTCATTTTTGACATTTAGCATTGTGACATTTGTCATTTGACATCTTTGACATTTGCCACCTTGAAATTTGTCATTTTTGACATTTTTCATGGTGACACTTTTCATTTTTTGACATTTAGCATTGTGACATTTGTCAGTTTTGACATATGCCATCTTGAAATTTGTCATTTTTGACATTTTTCATGGTGACACTTTTCATTTTTGACATTTAGCATTGTGACATTTGTCATTTGACATCTTTGACACTTGCCATCTTGAAATTTGTCATTTTTGACATTTTTCATGGTGACACTTTTCATTTTTGACATTTAGCATTGTGACATTTGTCATTTGACATCTTTGACATTTGCCATCTTGAAATTTGTCATTTTTGACATTTTTCATGGTGACACTTTTCATTTTTGACATTTAGCATTGTGACATTTGTCATTTGACATATTTGACATTTGCCATCTAGAAATTTGTCATTTTTGACATTTAGCATTGTGATATTTGTCATTTGACATCTTTGACATTTGCCATCTTGAAATTTGTCATTTTTGACATTTTTCATGGTGACACTTTTCATTTTTGACATTTAGCATTGTGACATTTGTCATTTGACATCTTTGACATTTGCCATCTTGAAATTTGTCATTTTTGACATTTAGCATTGTGACATTTGTCATTTGACATCTTTGATATTTGCCATCTTGAAATTTGTCATTTTTGACATTTTTCATGGTGACACTTTTCATTTTTGACATTTAGCATTGTGACATTTGTCATTTGACATCTTTGACATTTGCCGTCTTGAAACTTGTCATTTTTGACATTTTTCATGGTGACACTTTTCATTTTTGACATTTAGCATTGTGACATTTGTCATTTGACATCTTTGACATTTGCCATCTTGAAATTTGTCATTTTTGACATTTTTCATGGTGACACTTTTCATTTTTGACATTTAGCATTGTGACATTTGTCATTTGACATCTTTGACAATTGCCATCTTGAAATTTGTCATTTTTGACATTTTTCATAGTGACACTTTTCATTTTTGACATTTAGCATTGTGACATTTGTCATTTGACATCTTTGACATTTGCCATCTTGAAATTTGTCATTATTGACATTTTTCATGGGGACACTTTTTATTTTTGACATTTAGCATTGTGACATTTGTCATTTGACATCTTTGACATTTGCCATCTTGAAATTTGTCATTTTTGACATTTTTCACGGTGACACTTTTCATTTTTGACATTTAGCATTGTGACATTTGTCATTTGACATCTTAGACATTTGCCATCTTGAAATTTGTCATTTTTGACACTTTTCATTTTTGATATTTAGCATTGTGACATTTGTCATTTGACATCTTTGACATTTGCCATCTTGAAATTTGTCATTTTTGACATTTTTCATGGTGACACTTTTCATTTTTGACATTTAGCATTGTGACATTTGTCATTTGACATCTTAGACATTTGCCATCTTGAAATTTGTCATTTTTGACATTTAGCATTGTGACATTTGTCATTTGACATCTTTGACATTTGCCATCTTGAAATTTGTCATTTTTGACATTTTTCATGGTGACACTTTTCATTTTTGACATTTAGCATTGTGACATTTGTCATTTGACATCTTTGACATTTGCCATCTTGAAATTTGTCATTTTTGACATTTTTCATGGTGACACTTTTCATTTTTGATATTTAGCATTGTGACATTTGTCATTTGACATCTTAGACATTTGCCATCTTGAAATTTGTCATTTTTGACACTTTTCATTTTTGACATTTAGCATTGTGACATTTGTCATTTGACATCTTTGACATTTGCCTTCTTGAAATTTGTCATTTTTGACATTTTTCATGGTGACACTTTTCATTTGTGACATTTAGCATTGTGACATTTGTCATTTGACATCTTTGACATTTGCCATCTTGAAATTTGTCATTTTTGACAATTTTCATGGTGACACTTTTCATTTTTAACATTTATCATTGTGACATTTGTCATTTGACATCTTAGACATTTGCCATCTTGAAATTTGTCATTTTTGACACTTTTCATTTTTGACATTTAGCATTGTGACATTTGTCATTTGACATCTTTGACATTTGCCATCTTGAAATTTGTCATCTTTGACATTTTTCATGGTGACACTTTTCATATTTGACATTGAGCATTGTGACATTTGTCATTTGACATATTAGACATTTGCCATCTTGAAATTTGTCATTTTTGACACTTTTCATTTTTGACATTTAGCATTGTGACATTTGTCATTTGACATCTTTGACATTTGCCATCTTGTAATTTGTCATTTTTGACATTTTTCATGGTGACACTTTTCATTTTTGACATTTAGCATTGTGACAATTGTCATTTGACATCTTGGACATTTGCCATCTTGAAATTTGTCATTTTTGACATTTTTCATGGTGACACTTATCATTTTTGACATTTAGCATTGTGACATTTGTCAGTTTTGACATTTGCCATCTTGAAATTTGTCATTTTTGACATTTTTTATGGTGACACATTTTATTTTTGACATTTCGCATTGTGACATTTGTCATTTGACATCTTTGATATTTGCCATCTTGAAATTTGTCATTTTTGACATTTTTCATGGTGACACTTTTTATTTTTGACATTAAGCATTGTGACATTTGTCATGTGACATCTTTGACATTTGCCATCTTGAAATTTGTCATTTTTGACATTTAGCATTGTGACATTTGTCATTTGACATCTTTGACATTTGCCATCTTGAAATTTGTTATTTTTGACATTTTTCATGGTGACACTTTTCATTTTTGACATTTAGCATTGTGACATTTGTCAGTTTTGACATTTGCCATCTTGAAATTTGTCATTTTTGACATTTTTCATGGTGACACTTTTCATTTTTGACATTTAGCATTGTGTCATTTGTCATTTGACATCTTTGACATTTGCCATCTTGAAATTTGTCATTTTTGACACTTTTCATTTTTGACATTTAGCATTGTGACATTTGTCATTTGACATCTTTGACATTTGCCATCTTGAAATTTGTCATTTTTGACATTTTTCATGGTGACACTTTTCATTTTTGACTTTTAGCATTGTGACATTTGTCATTTGAAATCTTGGACATTTGCAATCTTGAAATTTGTCATTTTTGACATTTTTCATGGTGACACTTATCATTTTTGACATTTAGTATTGTGACATTTGTCAGTTTTGACATTTGCCATCTTGAAATTTGTCATTTTTGACATTTTCCATGGTGACACTTTTCATTTTTGACATTTGTCATTTGACTTCTTTGACATTTGCCATCTTGAAATTTGTCATTTTTGACCTTTTTCATGGTGACACTTTTTATTTTTGACATTTAGCATTGTGACATTTGTCATTTGACATCTTTGACATTTGCCATTTTGAAATTTGTCATTTTTGACATTTTTCATGGTGACACTTTTCATTTTTGACATTTAGCATTGTGACATTTGTCATTTGACATCTTAGACATTTGCCATCTTGAAATTTGTCATTTTTGACACTTTTCATTTTTGACATTTAGCATTGTGACATTTGTCATTTGACATCTTTGACATTTCCCATCTTGAAATTTGTCATTTTTGACATTTTTCATGGTGACACTTTTCATTTTTGACATTTAGCATTGTGACATTTGTCATTTGACATCTTTGACATTTGCCATCTTGAAATTTGTCATTTTTGACATTTAGCATTGTGACATTGGTCAATTGACATCTTTGATATTTGCCATCTTGAAATTTGTCATTTTTGACATTTTTCATGGTGACACTTTTCATTTTTGACATTTAGCATTGTGACATTTGTCATTTCACATCTTTGACATTTGCCATCTTGAAATTTGTCATTTTTGACATTTTTCATGGTGACACTTTTCATTTTTGACATTTAGCATTGTGACATTTGTCATTTCACATCTTTGACATTTGCCATCTTGAAATTTGTTATTTTTGACACTTTTCATGGTGACACTTTTCATTTTTGACATTTAGCATTGTGACATTTGTCATTTGACATCTTTGACATTTGCCATCTTGAAATTTGTCATTTTTGACATTTAGCATTGTGACATTTGTCATTTGACATCTTTGATATTTGCCATCTTGAAATTTGTCATTTTTGACATTTTTCATGGTGACACTTTTCATTTTTGACATTTAGCATTATGACATTTGTCATTTCACATCTTTGACATTTGCCATCTTGAAATTTGTCATTTTTGACATTTTTCATGGTGACACTTTTCATTTTTGACATTTAGCATTGTGACATTTGTCATTTGACATCTTTGACATTTGCCATCTTGAAATTTGTTATTTTTGACATTTTTCATGGTGACACTTTTCATTTTTGACATTTAGCATTGTGACATTTGTTATTTGACCTCTTTGACATTTGCCATTTTGAAATTTGTCATTTTTGACATTTAGCATTGTGACATTTGTCATTTGACATCTTTGACATTTGCCATCTTGAAATTTGTTATTTTTGACATTTTTCATGGTGACACTTTTCATTTTTGACATTTAGCATTGTGACATTTGTCAGTTTTGACATTTGCCATCTTGAAATTTGTCATTTTTAACATTTTTCATGGTGACACTTTTCATTTTTGACATTTAGCATGGTGACATTTGTCATTTGACATCTTGGACATTTGCCATCTTGAAATTTGTCATTTTTGACATTTTTCATGGTAACACTTATCATTTTTGACATTTAGCATTGTGACATTTGTCAGTTTTGACATTTGCCATCTTGAAATTTGTCATTTTTGACATTTTTCATGGTGACACTTTTCATTTTTGACATTTAGCATTGTGACATTTGTCATTTGACATCTTTGACATTTGCCATCTTGAAATTTGTCATTTTTGACACTTTTCATTTTTGACATTTAGCATTGTGACATTTGTCATTTGACATCTTTGACATTTGCCATCTTGAAATTTGTCATTTTTGACATTTTTCATGGTGACACTTTTCATTTTTGACTTTTAGCATTGTGACATTTGTCATTTGAAATCTTGGACATTTGCAATCTTGAAATTTGTCATTTTTGACATTTTTCATGGTGACACTTATCATTTTTGACATTAAGTATTGTGACATTTGTCAGTTTTGACATTTGCCATCTTGAAATTTGTCATTTTTGACATTTTTCATGGTGACACTTTTCATTTTTGACATTTGTCATTTGACTTCTTTGACATTTGCCATCTTGAAATTTGTCATTTTTGACCTTTTTCATGGTGACACTTTTTATTTTTGACATTTAGCATTGTGACATTTGTCATTTGACATCTTTGACATTTGCCATTTTGAAATTTGTCATTTTTGACATTTTTCAAGGTGACACTTTTCATTTTTGACATTTAGCATTGTGACATTTGTCATTTGACATCTTAGACATTTGCCATCTTGAAATTTGTCATTTTTGACACTTTTCATTTTTGACATTTAGCATTGTGACAGTTGTCATTTGACATCTTTGACACTTGCCATCT
Organism: Altica lythri; assembly: GCA_964028335.1. Classification (NCBI taxonomy): domain Eukaryota; kingdom Metazoa; phylum Arthropoda; class Insecta; order Coleoptera; family Chrysomelidae; genus Altica; species Altica lythri. Next base: position 4,732,985 of record OZ034800.1, on the reverse strand, counting down.
TGAAATTTGTCATTTTTGACATTTTTCATGGTGACACTTTTCATTTTTGACATTTAGCATTGTGACATTTGTCATTTGACATCTTTGACATTTGCCATCTTGAAATTTGTCATTTTTGACATTTAGCATTGTGACATTGGTCAATTGACATCTTTGATATTTGCCATCTTGAAATTTGTCATTTTTGACATTTTTCATGGTGACACTTTTCATTTTTGACATTTAGCATTGTGACATTTGTCATTTCACATCTTTGACATTTGCCATCTTGAAATTTGTCATTTTTGACATTTTTCATGGTGACACTTTTTATTTTTGACATTTAGCATTGTGACATTTGTCATTTCACATCTTTGACATTTGCCATCTTGAAATTTGTCATTTTTGACACTTTTCATGGTGACACTTTTCATTTTTGACATTTAGCATTGTGACATTTGTCATTTGACATCTTTGACATTTGCCATCTTGAAATTTGTCATTTTTGACATTTAGCATTGTGACATTTGTCATTTGACATCTTTGACATTTGCTATCTTGAAATTTGTCATTTTTGACATTTAGCATTGTGACATTGGTCAATTGACATCTTTGATATTTGCCATCTTGAAATTTTTCATTTTTGACATTTTTCATGGTGACACTTTTCATTTTTGACATTTAGCATTGTGACATTTGTCATTTTACATCTTTGACATTTGCCATCTTGAAATTTGTCATTTTTGACATTTTTCATGGTGACACTTTTCATTTTTGACATTTAGCATTGTGACATTTGTCATTTCACATCTTTGACATTTGCCATCTTGAAATTTGTCATTTTTGACATTTTTCATGGTGACACTTTTCATTTTTGACATTTAGCATTGTGACATTTGTCATTTGACATCTTTGACATTTGTCATCTTGAAATTTGTTATTTTTGACATTTTTCATGGTGACACTTTTCATTTTTGACATTTAGCATTGTGACATTTGTCATTTGACCTCTTTGACATTTGCCATTTTGAAATTTGTCATTTTTGACATTTAGCATTGTGACATTTGTCATTTGACATCTTTGACATTTGCCATCTTGAAATTTGTTATTTTTGACATTTTTCATGGTGACACTTTTCATTTTTGACATTTAGCATTGTGACATTTGTCAGTTTTGACATTTGCCATCTTGAAATTTGTCATTTTTGACATTTTTCATGGTGACACTTTTCATTTTTGACATTTAGCATGGTGACATTTGTCATTTGACATCTTGGACATTTGCCATCTTGAAATTTGTCATTTTTGACATTTTTCATGGTAACACTTATCATTTTTGACATTTAGCATTGTGACATTTGTCAGTTTTGACATTTGCCATCTTGAAATTTGTCATTTTTGACATTTTTCATGGTGACACTTTTCATTTTTGACATTTAGCATTGTGACATTTGTCATTTGACATCTTTGACATTTGCCATCTTGAAATTTGTCATTTTTGACATTTTTCATTGTGACACTTTTCATTTTTGACATTTAGCATTGTGACATTTGTCATTTGACATCTTTGACATTTGCCATCTTGAAATTTGTCATTTTTGACATTTTTCATGGTGACACTTTTCATTTTTGACATTTAGCATTGTGACATTTGTCATTTGACATCTTTGACATTTGCCATCTTGAAATTTGTCATTTTTGACATTTTTCATGGTGACACTTTTCATTTTTGACATTTAGCATTGTGACATTTGTCATTTGACATCTTAGACATTTGCCATCTTGAAATTTGTCATTTTTGACACTTTTTCTTTTTGACATTTAGCATTGTGACATTTGTCATTTGACATCTTTGACATTTGCCATCTTGAAATTTGTCATTTTTGACATTTTTCATGGTGACATTTGTCATTTGACATCTTTGACATTTGCCATCTTGAAATTTGTTATTTTTGACATTTTTCATGGTGACACTTTTCATTTTTGACATTTAGCATTGTGACATTTGTCAGTTTTGACATTTGCCATCTTGAAATTTGTCATTTTTGACATTTTTCATGGTGACACTTTTCATTTTTGACATTTAGCATTGTGACATTTGTCATTTGACATCTTTGACATTTGCCATCTTGAAATTTGTCATTTTTGACACTTTTCATTTTTGACATTTAGCATTGTGACATTTGTCATTTGACATCTTTGACATTTGCCATCTTGAAATTTGTCATTTTTGACATTTTTCATGGTGACACTTTTCATTTTTGACTTTTAGCATTGTGACATTTGTCATTTGAAATCTTGGACATTTGCAATCTTGAAATTTGTCATTTTTGACATTTTTCATGGTGACACTTATCATTTTTGACATTTAGTATTGTGACATTTGTCAGTTTTGACATTTGCCATCTTGAAATTTGTCATTTTTGACCTTTTTCATGGTGACACTTTTTATTTTTGACATTTAGCATTGTGACATTTGTCATTTGACATCTTTGACATTTGCCATTTTGAAATTTGTCATTTTTGACATTTTTCATGGTGACACTTTTCATTTTTGACATTTAGCATTGTGACATTTGTCATTTGACATCTTAGACATTTGCCATCTTGAAATTTGTCATTTTTGACACTTTTCATTTTTGACATTTAGCATTGTGACATTTGTCATTTGACATCTTTGACATTTGCCATCTTGAAATTTGTCATTTTTGACATTTTTCATGGTGACACTTTTCATTTTTGACATTTAGCATTGTGACATTTGTCATTTGACATCTTTGACATTTGCCATCTTGAAATTTGTCATTTTTGACATTTAGCATTGTGACATTGGTCAATTGACATCTTTGATATTTGCCATCTTGAAATTTGTCATTTTTGACATTTTTCATGGTGACACTTTTCATTTTTGACATTTAGCATTGTGACATTTGTCATTTCACATCTTTGACATTTGCCATCTTGAAATTTGTCATTTTTGACATTTTTCATGGTGACACTTTTCATTTTTGACATTTAGCATTGTGACATTTGTCATTTCACATCTTTGACATTTGCCATCTTGAAATTTGTCATTTTTGACACTTTTCATGGTGACACTTTTCATTTTTGACATTTAGCATTGTGACATTTGTCATTTGACATCTTTGACATTTGCCATCTTGAAATTTGTCATTTTTGACATTTAGCATTGTGACATTTGTCATTTGACATCTTTGATATTTGCCATCTTGAAATTTGTCATTTTTGACATTTTTCATGGTGACACTTTTCATTTTTGACATTTAGCATTGTGACATTTGTCATTTCACATCTTTGACATTTGCCATCTTGAAATTTGTCATTTTTGACATTTTTCATGGTGACACTTTTCATTTTTGACATTTAGCATTGTGACATTTGTCATTTGACATCTTTGACATTTGCCATCTTGAAATTTGTTATTTTTGACATTTTTCATGGTGACACTTTTCATTTTTGACATTTAGCATTGTGACATTTGTTATTTGACCTCTTTGACATTTGCCATTTTGAAATTTGTCATTTTTGACATTTAGCATTGTGACATTTGTCATTTGACATCTTTGACATTTGCCATCTTGAAATTTGTTATTTTTGACATTTTTCATGGTGACACTTTTCATTTTTGACATTTAGCATTGTGACATTTGTCAGTTTTGACATTTGCCATCTTGAAATTTGTCATTTTTGACATTTTTCATGGTGACACTTTTCATTTTTGACATTTAGCATGGTGACATTTGTCATTTGACATCTTGGACATTTGCCATCTTGAAATTTGTCATTTTTGACATTTTTCATGGTAACACTTATCATTTTTGACATTTAGCATTGTGACATTTGTCAGTTTTGACATTTGCCATCTTGAAATTTGTCATTTTTGACATTTTTCATGGTGACACTTTTCATTTTTGACATTTAGCATTGTGACATTTGTCATTTGACATCTTTGACATTTGCCATCTTGAAATTTGTCATTTTTGACATTTAGCATTGTGACATTTGTCATTTGACATCTTTGACATTTGCCATCTTGAAATTTGTCATTTTTGACATTTTTCATGGTGACACTTTTCATTTTTGACTTTTAGCATTGTGACATTTGTCATTTGAAATCTTGGACATTTGCAATCTTGAAATTTGTCATTTTTGACATTTTTCATGGTGACACTTATCATTTTTGACATTAAGTATTGTGACATTTGTCAGTTTTGACATTTGCCATCTTGAAATTTGTCATTTTTGACATTTTTCATGGTGACACTTTTCATTTTTGACATTTGTCATTTGACTTCTTTGACATTTGCCATCTTGAAATTTGTCATTTTTGACCTTTTTCATGGTGACACTTTTTATTTTTGACATTTAGCATTGTGACATTTGTCATTTGACATCTTTGACATTTGCCATTTTGAAATTTGTCATTTTTGACATTTTTCAAGGTGACACTTTTCATTTTTGACATTTAGCATTGTGACATTTGTCATTTGACATCTTAGACATTTGCCATCTTGAAATTTGTCATTTTTGACACTTTTCATTTTTGACATTTAGCATTGTGACATTTGTCATTTGACATCTTTGACATTTGCCATCTTGAAATTTGTCATTTTTGACATTTTTCATGGTGACACTTTTCATTTTTGACATTTAGCATTGTGACATTTGTCATTTGACATCTTTGACATTTGCCATCTTGAAATTTGTCATTTTTGACATTTAGCATTGTGACATTGGTCAATTGACATCTTTGATATTTGCCATCTTGAAATTTGTCATTTTTGACATTTTTCATGGTGACACTTTTTATTTTTGACATTTAGCATTGTGACATTTGTCATTTCACATCTTTGACATTTGCCATCTTGAAATTTGTCATTTTTGACATTTTTCATGGTGACACTTTTTATTTTTGACATTTAGCATTGTGACATTTGTCATTTCACATCTTTGACATTTGCCATCTTGAAATTTGTCATTTTTGACACTTTTCATGGTGACACTTTTCATTTTTGACATTTAGCATTGTGACATTTGTCATTTGACATCTTTGACATTTGCCATCTTGAAATTTGTCATTTTTGACATTTAGCATTGTGACATTTGTCATTTGACATCTTTGACATTTGCCATCTTGAAATTTGTCATTTTTGACATTTAGCATTGTGACATTGGTCAATTGACATCTTTGATATTTGCCATCTTGAAATTTTTCATTTTTGACATTTTTCATGGTGACACTTTTCATTTTTGACATTTAGCATTGTGACATTTGTCATTTCACATCTTTGACATTTGCCATCTTGAAATTTGTCATTTTTGACATTTTTCATGGTGACACTTTTCATTTTTGACATTTAGCATTGTGACATTTGTCATTTCACATCTTTGACATTTGCCATCTTGAAATTTGTCATTTTTGACATTTTTCATGGTGACACTTTTCATTTTTGACATTTAGCATTTGGACATTTGTCATTTGACATCTTTGACATTTGCCATCTTGAAATTTGTTATTTTTGACATTTTTCATGGTGACACTTTTCATTTTTGACATTTAGCATTGTGACATTTGTCATTTGACCTCTTTGACATTTGCCATTTTGAAATTTGTCATTTTTGACATTTAGCATTGTGACATTTGTCATTTGACATCTTTGACATTTGCCATCTTGAAATTTGTTATTTTTGACATTTTTCATGGTGACACTTTTCATTTTTGACATTTAGCATTGTGACATTTGTCAGTTTTGACATTTGCCATCTTGAAATTTGTCATTTTTGACATATTTCATGGTGACACTTTTCATTTTTGACATTTAGCATGGTGACATTTGTCATTTGACATCTTGGACATTTGCCATCTTGAAATTTGTCATTTTTGACATTTTTCATGGTAACACTTATCATTTTTGACATTTAGCATTGTGACATTTGTCAGTTTTGACATTTGCCATCTTGAAATTTGTCATTTTTGACATTTTTCATGGTGACACTTTTCATTTTTGACATTTAGCATTGTGACATTTGTCATTTGACATCTTTGACATTTGCCATCTTGAAATTTGTCATTTTTGACATTTTTCATTGTGACACTTTTCATTTTTGACATTTAGCATTGTGACATTTGTCATTTGACATCTTTGACATTTGCCATCTTGAAATTTGTCATTTTTGACATTTTTCATGGTGACACTTTTCATTTTTGACATTTAGCATTGTGACATTTGTCATTTGACATCTTTGACATTTGCCATCTTGAAATTTGTCATTTTTGACATTTTTCATGGTGACACTTTTCATTTTTGACATTTAGCATTGTGACATTTGTCATTTGACATCTTAGACATTTGCCATCTTGAAATTTGTCATTTTTGACACTTTTTCTTTTTGACATTTAGCATTGTGACATTTGTCATTTGACATCTTTGACATTTGCCATCTTGAAATTTGTCATTTTTGACATTTTTCATGGTGACACTTTTCATTTTTGACATTTAGCATTGTGACATTTGTCATTTGACATCTTTGACATTTGCCATCTTGAAATTTGTCATTTTCGACATTTAGCATTGTGACATTTGTCATTTGACATCTTTGATATTTGCCATCTTGAAATTTGTCATTTTTGACATTTTTCATGGTGACACTTTTCATTTTTGACATTTAGCATTGTGACATTTGTCATTTGACATCTTTGACATTTGCCATCTTGAAATTTGTCATTTTTGACATTTTTCATGGTGACACTTCATTTTTGACATTTAGCATTGTGACATTTGTCATTTGACATCTTTGACGTTTGCCATCTTGAAATTTGTCATTTTTGACATTTTTCATGGTGACACTTTTCATTTTTGACATTTAGCATTGTGACATTTGTCATTTGACATTTTTGACATTTGCCATCTTGAAATTTGTCATTTTTGACATTTTTCATGGTGACACTTTTCATTTTTGACATTTAGCATTGTGACATTTGTTATTTGACATCTTGGACATTTGCCATTTTGAAATTTGTCATTTTTGACATTTTTCATGGTGACACTTATCATTATTGACATGTAGCATTGTGACATTTGTCAGTTTTGACATTTGCCATCTTGAAATTTGTCATTTCTGACATTTTTCATGGTGACACTTTTTATTTTTGACATTAAGCATTGTGACATTTGTCATTTGACATCTTTGACATTTGCCATCTTGAAATTTGTCATTTTTGACATTTAGCATTGTGACATTTGTCATTTGACATCTTTGACATTTGCCATCTTGAAATTTGTTATTTTTGACATTTTTCATGGTGACACTTTTCATTTTTGACATTTAGCATTGTGACATTTGTCAGTTTTGACATTTGCCATCTTGAAATTTGTCATTTTTGACATTTTTCATGGTGACACTTTTCATTTTTGACATTTAGTATTGTGACATTTGTCATTTGACATCTTTGACATTTGCCATCTTGAAATTTGTCATTTTTGACACTTTTCATTTTTGACATTTAGCATTGTGACATTTGTCATTTGACATCTTTGACATTTGCCATCTTGAAATTTGTCATTTTTGACATTTTTCATGGTGACACTTTTCATTTTTGACTTTTAGCATTGTGACATTTGTCATTTGACATCTTGGACATTTGCAATCTTGAAATTTGTCATTTTTGACATTTTTCATGGTGACACTTATCATTTTTGACATTTCGCATTGTGACATTTGTCAGTTTTGACATTTGCCATCTTGAAATTTGTCATTTTTGACATTTAGCATTGTGACATTTGTCATTTGACATCTTTGACATTTGCCATCTTGAAATTTGTCATTTTTGACACTTTTCATTTTTGACATTTAGCATTGTGACATTTGTCATTTGACATCTTTGACATTTGCCATCTTGAAATTTGTCATTTTTGACATTTTTCATGGTGACACTTTTCATTTTTGACATTTAGCATTGTGACATTTGTCAGTTTTGACATTTGCCATCTTGAAATTTGTCATTTTTGACATTTTTCATGGTGACACTTTTCATTTTTGACATTTAGCATTGTGACATTTGTCATTTGACATCTTAGACATTTGCCATCTTGAAATTTGTCATTTTTGACACTTTTCATTTTTGACATTTAGCATTGTGACATTTGTCATTTGACATCTTTGACATTTGCCATCTTGAAATTTGTCATTTTTGACATTTTTCATGGTGACACTTTTTATTTTTGACATTTAGCATTGTGACATTTGTCATTTGACATCTTTGATATTTGCCATCTTGAAATTTGTCATTTTTGACATTTAGCATTGTGACATTTGTCATTTGACATCTTTGATATTTGCCATCTTGAAATTTGTCATTTTTGACATTTTTCATGGTAACACTTATCATTTTTGACATTTAGCATTGTGACATTTGTCAGTTTTGACATTTGCCATCTTGAAATTTGTCATTTTTGACATTTTTCATGGTGACACTTTTCATTTTTGACATTTAGCATTGTGACATTTGTCATTTGACATCTTTGACATTTGCCATCTTGAAATTTGTCATTTTTGACATTTTTCATTGTGACACTTTTCATTTTTGACATTTAGCATTGTGACATTTGTCATTTGACATCTTTGACATTTGCCATCTTGAAATTTGTCATTTTTGACATTTTTCATGGTGACACTTTTCATTTTTGACATTTAGCATTGTGACATTTGTCATTTGACATCTTTGACATTTGCCATCTTGAAATTTGTCATTTTTGACATTTTTCATGGTGACACTTTTCATTTTTGACATTTAGCATTGTGACATTTGTCATTTGACATCTTAGACATTTGCCATCTTGAAATTTGTCATTTTTGACACTTTTTCTTTTTGACATTTAGCATTGTGACATTTGTCATTTGACATCTTTGACATTTGCCATCTTGAAATTTGTCATTTTTGACATTTTTCATGGTGACACTTTTCATTTTTGACATTTAGCATTGTGACATTTGTCATTTGACATCTTTGACATTTGCCATCTTGAAATTTGTCATTTTTGACATTTTTCATGGTGACACTTTTCATTTTTGACATTTAGCATTGTGACATTTGTCATTTGACATCTTTGACATTTGCCATCTTGAAATTTGTCATTTTTGACATTTAGCATTGTGACATTTGTCATTTGACATCTTTGACATTTGCCATCTTGAAATTTGTCATTTTTGACATTTTTCATGGTGACACTTCATTTTTGACATTTAGCATTGTGACATTTGTCATTTGACATCTTTGACGTTTGCCATCTTGAAATTTGTCATTTTTGACATTTTTCATGGTGACACTTTTCATTTTTGACATTTAGCATTGTGACATTTGTCATTTGACATCTTTGACATTTGCCATCTTGAAATTTGTCATTTTTGACATTTTTCATGGTGACACTTTTCATTTTTGACATTTAGCATTGTGACATTTGTTATTTGACATCTTGGACATTTGCCATTTTGAAATTTGTCATTTTTGACATTTTTCATGGTGACACTTATCATTATTGACATGTAGCATTGTGACATTTGTCAGTTTTGACATTTGCCATCTTGAAATTTGTCATTTCTGACATTTTTCATGGTGACACTTTTTATTTTTGACATTAAGCATTGTGACATTTGTCATTTGACATCTTTGACATTTGCTATCTTGAAATTTGTCATTTTTGACATTTAGCATTGTGACATTTGTCATTTGACATCTTTGACATTTGTCATCTTGAAATTTGTTATTTTTGACATTTTTCATGGTGACACTTTTCATTTTTGACATTTAGCATTGTGACATTTGTCATTTGACATCTTTGACATTTGCCATCTTGAAATTTGTCATTTTTGACACTTTTCATTTTTGACATTTAGCATTGTGACATTTGTCATTTGACATCTTTGACATTTGCCATCTTGAAATTTGTCATTTTTGACATTTTTCATGGTGACACTTTTCATTTTTGACTTTTAGCATTGTGACATTTGTCATTTGACATCTTGGACATTTGCAATCTTGAAATTTGTCATTTTTGACATTTTTCATGGTGACACTTATCATTTTTGACATTTAGCATTGTGACATTTGTCAGTTTTGACATTTGCCATCTTGAAATTTGTCATTTTTGACATTTTTCATGGTGACACTTTTCATTTTTGACATTTAGCATTGTGGCATTTGTCATTTGACATCTTTGACATTTGCCATCTTAAAATTTGTCATTTTTGACATTTTTCATGGTGACACTTTTCATTTTTGACATTTAGCATTGTGACATTTGTCATTTGACATCTTTGACATTTAACATCTTGAAATTTGTCATTTTTGACATTTTTCATGGTGACACTTTTCATTTTTGACATTTAGCATTGTGACATTTGTCATTTGACATCTTTGACATTTGCCATCTTGAAATTTGTCATTTTTGACATTTTTCATGGTGACACTTTTCATTTTTGACATTTAGCATTGTGACATTTGTTATTTGACATCTTGGACATTTGCCATTTTGAAATTTGTCATTTTTGACATTTTTCATGGTGACACTTATCATTATTGACATGCAGCATTGTGACATTTGTCAGTTTTGACATTTGCCATCTTGAAATTTGTCATTTCTGACATTTTTCATGGTGACACTTTTTATTTTTGACATTAAGCATTGTGACATTTGTCATTTGACATCTTTGACATTTGCCATCTTGAAATTTGTCATTTTTGACATTTAGCATTGTGACATTTGTCATTTGACATCTTTGACATTTGTCATCTTGAAATTTGTTATTTTTGACATTTTTCATGGTGACACTTTTCATTTTTGACATTTAGCATTGTGACATTTGTCATTTGACATCTTTGACATTTGCCATCTTGAAATTTGTCATTTTTGACACTTTTCATTTTTGACATTTAGCATTGTGACATTTGTCATTTGACATCTTTGACATTTGCCATCTTGAAATTTGTCATTTTTGACATTTTTCATGGTGACACTTTTCATTTTTGACTTTTAGCATTGTGACATTTGTCATTTGACTTCTTTGACATTTGCCATCTTGAAATTTGTCATTTTTGACATTTTTCATGGTGACACTTTTTATTTTTGACATTTAGCATTGTGACATTTGTCATTTGACATCTTTGACATTTGCCATCTTGAAATTTGTCATTTTTGACATTTTTCATGGTGACACTTTTCATTTTTGACATTTAGCATTGTGACATTTGTCATTTGACATCTTAGACATTTGCCATCTTGAAATTTGTCATTTTTGACACTTTTCATTTTTGACATTTAGCATTGTGACATTTGTCATTTGACATCTTTGACATTTGCCATCTTGAAATTTGTCATTTTTGACATTTTTCATGGTGACACTTTTTATTTTTGACATTTAGCATTGTGACATTTGTCATTTGACATCTTTGATATTTGCCATTTTGAAATTTGTCATTTTTGACATTTAGCATTGTGACATTTGTCATTTGACATCTTTGATATTTGCCATCTTGAAATTTGTCATTTTTGACATTTTTTATGGTGACACTTTTCATTTTTGACATTTAGCATTGTGACATTTGTCATTTGACATCTTTGACATATGCCATCTTGAAATTTGTCATTTTTGACATTTTTCATGGTGACACTTTTCATTTTTGACATTTAGCATTGTGACATTTGTCATTTGACATCTTTGACATTTGCCATCTTGAAATTTGTCATTTTTGACATTTTTCATGGTGACACTTTTCATTTTTGACATTTAGCATTGTGACATTTGTCATTTGACATCTTTGACATTTGCCATCTTGAAATTTGTTATTTTTGACATTTTTCATGGTGACACTTTTCATTTTTGACATTTAGCATTGTGACATTTGTCAGTTTTTACACTTGCCATCTTCAAATTTGTCATTTTTGACATTTTTCATGGTGACACTTTTCATTTTTGACATTTAGCATTGTGACATTTGTCATTTGACATCTTAGACATTTGCCATCTTGAAATTTGTCATTTTTGACACTTTTCATTTTTGACATTTAGCATTGTGACATTTGTCATTTGACATCTTTGACATTTGCCATCTTGAAATTTGTCATTTTTGACATTTTTCATGGTGACACTTTTCATTTTTGACATTTAGCATTGTGACATTTGTCATTTGACATCTTGGACATTTGCCATCTTGAAATTTGTCATTTTTGACATTTTTCATGGTAACACTTATCATTTTTGACATTTAGCATTGTGACATTTGTCAGTTTTGACATTTGCCATCTTGAAATTTGTCATTTTTGACATTTTTCATAGTGACACTTTTCATTTTTGACATTTAGCATTGTGACATTTGTCATTTGACATCTTTGACATTTGCCATCTTGAAATTTGTCATTTTTGACATTTTTCATGGTGACACATTTCATTTTTGACATTTAGCATTGTGACATTTGTCATTTGACATCTTTGACATTTGCTATCTTGAAATTTGTCATTTTTGACATTTAGCATTGTGACATTTGTCATTTGACATCTTTGACATTTGCCATCTTGAAATTTGTTATTTTTGACATTTTTCATGGTGACACTTTTCATTTTTGACATTTAGCATTGTGACATTTGTCATTTGACATCTTTGACATTTGCCATCTTGAAATTTGTCATTTTTGACATTTTTCATTGTGACACTTTTCATTTTTGACATTTAGCATTGTGACATTTGTCATTTGACATCTTTGACGTTTGCCATCTTGAAATTTGTCATTTTTGACATTTTTCATGGTAACACTTTTCATTTTTGACATTTAGCATTGTGACATTTGTCATTTGACATCTTTGACATTTGACATCTTTGACATTTGACATCTTGAAATTTGTCATTTTTGACATTTAGCATTGTGACATTTGTCATTTGACATCTTTGACATTTGCCATCTTGAAATTTGTTATTTTTGACATTTTTCATGGTGACACTTTTCATTTTTGACATTTAGCATTGTGACATTTGTCAGTTTTGTCATTTGCCATCTTGAAGTTTGCCATTTTTGACATTTTTTATGGTGACACTTTTCATTTTTGACATTTAGCATTGTGACATTTGTCATTTGACATCTTTGACATTTGCCATCTTGAAATTTGTTATTTTTGACATTTTTCATGGTGACACTTTTCATTTTTGACATTTAGCATTGTGACATTTGTCATTTGACATCTTTGACATTTGCCATCTTGAAATTTGTTATTTTTGACATTTTTCATGGTGACACTTTTCATTTTTGACATTTAGCATTGTGACATTTGTCATTTGACATCTTTGACATTTGCCATCTTGAAATTTGTCACTATTGACATTTTTCATGGGGACACTTTTCATTTTTGACATTTAGCATTGTGACATTTGTCATTTGACATCTTTGACATTTGCCATCTTGAAATTTGTCATTTTTGACATTTTTTATGGTGACACTTTTCATTTTTGACATTTAGCATTGTGACATTTGTCATTTGACATCTTTGACATTTGCCATCTTGAAATTTGTCATTTTTGACATTTTTCACGGTGACACTTTTCATTTTTGACATTTAGCATTGTGACATTTGTCATTTGACATCTTAGACATTTGCCATCTTGAAATTTGTCATTTTTGACACTTTTCGTTTTTGACATTTAGCATTGTGACATTTGTTATTTGACATCTTTGTTATTTGCCATCTTGAAATTTGTCATTTTTGACATTTTTCATGGTGACACTTTTCATTTTTGACATTTAGCATTGTGACATTTGTCATTTGACATCTTGGACATTTGCCATCTTGAAATTTGTCATTTTTGACATTTTTCATGGTGACACTTTTCATTTTTGACATTTAGCATTGTGACATTTGTCATTTGACATCTTTGACATTTGCCATCTTGAAATTTGTCATTTTTGACATTTTTCATGGTGACACTTTTCATTTATGACATTTAGCATTGTGACATTTGACATCTTTTACATTTGCCATCTTGAAATTTGTCATTTTTGACATTTTTCATGGTGACACTTTTCATTTTTGACATTTAGCATTGTGACATTTGTCATTTGACATCTTAGACATTTGCCATCTTGAAATTTGTCATTTTTGACACTTTTCATTTTTGACATTTAGCATTGTGGCATTTGTCATTTGACATCTTTGACATTTGCTATTTTAAAATTTGTCATTTTTGACATTTTTCATGGTGACACTTTTCATTTTTGACATTTAGCATTGTGACATTTGTCATTTGACATCTTTGACATTTGCCATCTTGAAATTTGTCATTTTTGACATTTTTCATGGTGACACTTTTCATTTTTGACATTTAGCATTGTGACATTTGTCATTTGACATCTTTGACATTTGCCATCTTGAAATTTGTCATTTTTGACATTTAGCATTGTGACATTTGTCATTTGACATCTTTGACATTTGCCATCTTGAAATTTGTTATTTTTGACATTTTTCATGGTGACACTTTTCATTTTTGACATTTAGCATTGTGACATTTGTCAGTTTTGACATTTGCCATCTTGAAATTTGTCATTTTTGACATTTTTCATGGTGACACTTTTCATTTTTGACATTTAGCATTGTGACATTTGTCATTTGACATCTTTGACATTTGCCATCTTGAAATTTGTCATTTTTGACATTTTTCATGGTGACACTTTTCATTTTTGACATTCAGCATTGTGACATTTGTCATTTGACATCTTTGACATTTGCCATCTTGAAATTTGTCATTATTGACATTTTTTATGGGGACACTTTTCATTTTTGACATTTAGCATTGTGACATTTGTCATTTGACATCTTTGATATTTGCCATCTTGAAATTTGTCATTTTTGACATTTTTCATGGTGACACTTTTCATTTTTGACATTTAGCATTGTGACATTTGTCATTTGACATCTTTGACATTTGCCATCTTGAAATTTGTCATTTTTGACATTTTTCATGGTGACACTTTTCATTTATGACATTTAGCATTGTGACATTTGTCATTTGACATCTTTGACATTTGCCATCTTGAAATTTGTCATTTTTGACATTTTTCATGGTGACACTTTTCATTTTTGACATTTAGCATTGTGACATTTGTCATTTGACATCTTAGACATTTGCCATCTTGAAATTTGTCATTTTTGACACTTTTCATTTTTGACATTTAGCATTGTGGCATTTGTCATTTGACATCTTTGACATTTGCCATCTTAAAATTTGTCATTTTTGACATTTTTCATGGTGACACTTTTCATTTTTGACATTTAGCATTGTGACATTTGTCATTTGACATCTTTGACATTTGCCATCTTGAAATTTGTCATTTTTGACATTTTTCATGGTGACACTTTTCATTTTTGACATTTAGCATTGTGACATTTGTCATTTGACATCTTTGACATTTGCCATCTTGAAATTTGTCATTTTTGACATTTAGCATTGTGACATTTGTCATTTGACATCTTTGACATTTGCCATCTTGAAATTTGTTATTTTTGACATTTTTCATGGTGACACTTTTCATTTTTGACATTTAGCATTGTGACATTTGTCAGTTTTGACATTTGCCATCTTGAAATTTGTCATTTTTGACATTTTTCATGGTGACACTTTTCATTTTTGACATTTAGCATTGTGACATTTGTCATTTGACATCTTTGACATTTGCCATCTTGAAATTTGTCATTTTTGACATTTTTCATAGTGACACTTTTCATTTTTGACATTCAGCATTGTGACATTTGTCATTTGACATCTTTGACATTTGCCATCTTGAAATTTGTCATTATTGACATTTTTCATGGGGACACTTTTCATTTTTGACATTTAGCATTGTGACATTTGTCATTTGACATCTTTGACATTTGCCATCTTGAAATTTGTCATTTTTGACATTTTTCATGGTGACACTTTTCATTTTTGACATTTAGCATTGTGACATTTGTCATTTGACATCTTTGACATTTGCCATCTTGAAATTTGTCATTTTTGACATTTTTCACGGTAACACTTTTCATTTTTGACATTTAGCATTGTGACATTTGTCATTTGACATCTTAGACATTTGCCATCTTGAAATTTGTCATTTTTGACACTTTTCATTTTTGACATTTAGCATTGTGACATTTGTCATTTGACATCTTTGATATTTGCCATCTTTAAATTTGTCAATATTGACATTTGTCATGGTGACACTTTTCATTTTTGACATTTAGCATTGTGACATTTGTCATTTGACATCTTGGACATTTGCCATCTTGAAATTTGTCATTTTTGACATTTTTCATGGTGACACATTTCATTTTTGACATTTAGCATTGTGACATTTGTCATTTGACATCTTAGACATTTGCCATCTTGAAATTTGTCATTTTTGACATTTAGCATTGTGACATTTGTCATTTGACATCTTTGACATTTGCCATCTTGAAATTTGTTATTTTTGACATTTTTCATGGTGACACTTATCATTTTTGACATTTAGCATTGTGACATTTGTCAGTTTTGACATTTGCCATCTTGAAATTTGTCATTTTTGACATTGTTCATGGTGACACTTTTCATTTTTGACATTTAGCATTGTGACATTTGTCATTTGACATCTTTGACATTTGCCATCTTGAAATTTGTCATTTTTGACATTTTTCATGGTGACACTTTTCATTTTTGACATTTAGCATTGTGACATTTGTCATTTGACATCTTTAACATTTGCCATCTTGAAATTTGTTATATT
This sequence comes from Altica lythri, assembly GCA_964028335.1. Taxonomy (NCBI): domain Eukaryota; kingdom Metazoa; phylum Arthropoda; class Insecta; order Coleoptera; family Chrysomelidae; genus Altica; species Altica lythri. The sequence continues at coordinate 4,716,201 of OZ034800.1, read as the reverse complement.
TGACATTTTTCATGGTGACACTTTTCATTTTTGACATTTAGAATTGTGACATTTGTCAGTTTTGACATTTGCCATCTTAAAATTTGTCATTTTTGACATTTTTCATGGTGACACTTTTCATTTTTGACATTTAGCATTGTGACATTTGTCATTTGACATCTTTGACATTTCCCATCTTGAAATTTGTCATTTTTGACATTTAGCATTGTGACATTTGTCATTTGACATCTTTGACATTTGCCATCTTGAAATTTGTTATTTTTGACATTTTTCATGGTGACACTTTTCATTTTTGACATTTAGCATTGTGACATTTGTCAGTTTTGACATTTGCCATCTTGAAATTTATCATTTTTGACATTTTTTATGGTGACACTTTTCATTTTTGACATTTAGCATTGTGACATTTGTCATTTGACATCTTAGACATTTGCCATCTTGAAATTTGTCATTTTTGACACTTTTCATTTTTGACATTTAGCATTGTGACATTTGTCATTTGACATCTTTGACATTTGCCACCTTGAAATTTGTCATTTTTGACATTTTTCATGGTGACACTTTTCATTTTTTGACATTTAGCATTGTGACATTTGTCAGTTTTGACATATGCCATCTTGAAATTTGTCATTTTTGACATTTTTCATGGTGACACTTTTCATTTTTGACATTTAGCATTGTGACATTTGTCATTTGACATCTTTGACACTTGCCATCTTGAAATTTGTCATTTTTGACATTTTTCATGGTGACACTTTTCATTTTTGACATTTAGCATTGTGACATTTGTCATTTGACATCTTTGACATTTGCCATCTTGAAATTTGTCATTTTTGACATTTTTCATGGTGACACTTTTCATTTTTGACATTTAGCATTGTGACATTTGTCATTTGACATATTTGACATTTGCCATCTAGAAATTTGTCATTTTTGACATTTAGCATTGTGATATTTGTCATTTGACATCTTTGACATTTGCCATCTTGAAATTTGTCATTTTTGACATTTTTCATGGTGACACTTTTCATTTTTGACATTTAGCATTGTGACATTTGTCATTTGACATCTTTGACATTTGCCATCTTGAAATTTGTCATTTTTGACATTTAGCATTGTGACATTTGTCATTTGACATCTTTGATATTTGCCATCTTGAAATTTGTCATTTTTGACATTTTTCATGGTGACACTTTTCATTTTTGACATTTAGCATTGTGACATTTGTCATTTGACATCTTTGACATTTGCCATCTTGAAACTTGTCATTTTTGACATTTTTCATGGTGACACTTTTCATTTTTGACATTTAGCATTGTGACATTTGTCATTTGACATCTTTGACATTTGCCATCTTGAAATTTGTCATTTTTGACATTTTTCATGGTGACACTTTTCATTTTTGACATTTAGCATTGTGACATTTGTCATTTGACATCTTTGACAATTGCCATCTTGAAATTTGTCATTTTTGACATTTTTCATAGTGACACTTTTCATTTTTGACATTTAGCATTGTGACATTTGTCATTTGACATCTTTGACATTTGCCATCTTGAAATTTGTCATTATTGACATTTTTCATGGGGACACTTTTTATTTTTGACATTTAGCATTGTGACATTTGTCATTTGACATCTTAGACATTTGCCATCTTGAAATTTGTCATTTTTGACACTTTTCATTTTTGATATTTAGCATTGTGACATTTGTCATTTGACATCTTTGACATTTGCCATCTTGAAATTTGTCATTTTTGACATTTTTCATGGTGACACTTTTCATTTTTGACATTTAGCATTGTGACATTTGTCATTTGACATCTTAGACATTTGCCATCTTGAAATTTGTCATTTTTGACATTTAGCATTGTGACATTTGTCATTTGACATCTTTGACATTTGCCATCTTGAAATTTGTCATTTTTGACATTTTTCATGGTGACACTTTTCATTTTTGACATTTAGCATTGTGACATTTGTCATTTGACATCTTTGACATTTGCCATCTTGAAATTTGTCATTTTTGACATTTTTCATGGTGACACTTTTCATTTTTGATATTTAGCATTGTGACATTTGTCATTTGACATCTTAGACATTTGCCATCTTGAAATTTGTCATTTTTGACACTTTTCATTTTTGACATTTAGCATTGTGACATTTGTCATTTGACATCTTTGACATTTGCCTTCTTGAAATTTGTCATTTTTGACATTTTTCATGGTGACACTTTTCATTTGTGACATTTAGCATTGTGACATTTGTCATTTGACATCTTTGACATTTGCCATCTTGAAATTTGTCATTTTTGACAATTTTCATGGTGACACTTTTCATTTTTGACATTTATCATTGTGACATTTGTCATTTGACATCTTAGACATTTGCCATCTTGAAATTTGTCATTTTTGACACTTTTCATTTTTGACATTTAGCATTGTGACATTTGTCATTTGACATCTTTGACATTTGCCATCTTGAAATTTGTCATCTTTGACATTTTTCATGGTGACACTTTTCATATTTGACATTTAGCATTGTGACATTTGTCATTTGACATATTAGACATTTGCCATCTTGAAATTTGTCATTTTTGACACTTTTCATTTTTGACATTTAGCATTGTGACATTTGTCATTTGACATCTTTGACATTTGCCATCTTGTAATTTGTCATTTTTGACATTTTTCATGGTGACACTTTTCATTTTTGACATTTAGCATTGTGACAATTGTCATTTGACATCTTGGACATTTGCCATCTTGAAATTTGTCATTTTTGACATTTTTCATGGTGACACTTATCATTTTTGACATTTAGCATTGTGACATTTGTCAGTTTTGACATTTGCCATCTTGAAATTTGTCATTTTTGACATTTTTTATGGTGACACATTTTATTTTTGACATTTCGCATTGTGACATTTGTCATTTGACATCTTTGATATTTGCCATCTTGAAATTTGTCATTTTTGACATTTTTCATGGTGACACTTTTTATTTTTGACATTAAGCATTGTGACATTTGTCATGTGACATCTTTGACATTTGCCATCTTGAAATTTGTCATTTTTGACATTTAGCATTGTGACATTTGTCATTTGACATCTTTGACATTTGCCATCTTGAAATTTGTTATTTTTGACATTTTTCATGGTGACACTTTTCATTTTTGACATTTAGCATTGTGACATTTGTCAGTTTTGACATTTGCCATCTTGAAATTTGTCATTTTTGACATTTTTCATGGTGACACTTTTCATTTTTGACATTTAGCATTGTGTCATTTGTCATTTGACATCTTTGACATTTGCCATCTTGAAATTTGTCATTTTTGACACTTTTCATTTTTGACATTTAGCATTGTGACATTTGTCATTTGACATCTTTGACATTTGCCATCTTGAAATTTGTCATTTTTGACATTTTTCATGGTGACACTTTTCATTTTTGACTTTTAGCATTGTGACATTTGTCATTTGAAATCTTGGACATTTGCAATCTTGAAATTTGTCATTTTTGACATTTTTCATGGTGACACTTATCATTTTTGACATTTAGTATTGTGACATTTGTCAGTTTTGACATTTGCCATCTTGAAATTTGTCATTTTTGACATTTTCCATGGTGACACTTTTCATTTTTGACATTTGTCATTTGACTTCTTTGACATTTGCCATCTTGAAATTTGTCATTTTTGACCTTTTTCATGGTGACACTTTTTATTTTTGACATTTAGCATTGTGACATTTGTCATTTGACATCTTTGACATTTGCCATTTTGAAATTTGTCATTTTTGACATTTTTCATGGTGACACTTTTCATTTTTGACATTTAGCATTGTGACATTTGTCATTTGACATCTTAGACATTTGCCATCTTGAAATTTGTCATTTTTGACACTTTTCATTTTTGACATTTAGCATTGTGACATTTGTCATTTGACATCTTTGACATTTCCCATCTTGAAATTTGTCATTTTTGACATTTTTCATGGTGACACTTTTCATTTTTGACATTTAGCATTGTGACATTTGTCATTTGACATCTTTGACATTTGCCATCTTGAAATTTGTCATTTTTGACATTTAGCATTGTGACATTGGTCAATTGACATCTTTGATATTTGCCATCTTGAAATTTGTCATTTTTGACATTTTTCATGGTGACACTTTTCATTTTTGACATTTAGCATTGTGACATTTGTCATTTCACATCTTTGACATTTGCCATCTTGAAATTTGTCATTTTTGACATTTTTCATGGTGACACTTTTCATTTTTGACATTTAGCATTGTGACATTTGTCATTTCACATCTTTGACATTTGCCATCTTGAAATTTGTTATTTTTGACACTTTTCATGGTGACACTTTTCATTTTTGACATTTAGCATTGTGACATTTGTCATTTGACATCTTTGACATTTGCCATCTTGAAATTTGTCATTTTTGACATTTAGCATTGTGACATTTGTCATTTGACATCTTTGATATTTGCCATCTTGAAATTTGTCATTTTTGACATTTTTCATGGTGACACTTTTCATTTTTGACATTTAGCATTGTGACATTTGTCATTTCACATCTTTGACATTTGCCATCTTGAAATTTGTCATTTTTGACATTTTTCATGGTGACACTTTTCATTTTTGACATTTAGCATTGTGACATTTGTCATTTGACATCTTTGACATTTGCCATCTTGAAATTTGTTATTTTTGACATTTTTCATGGTGACACTTTTCATTTTTGACATTTAGCATTGTGACATTTGTTATTTGACCTCTTTGACATTTGCCATTTTGAAATTTGTCATTTTTGACATTTAGCATTGTGACATTTGTCATTTGACATCTTTGACATTTGCCATCTTGAAATTTGTTATTTTTGACATTTTTCATGGTGACACTTTTCATTTTTGACATTTAGCATTGTGACATTTGTCAGTTTTGACATTTGCCATCTTGAAATTTGTCATTTTTAACATTTTTCATGGTGACACTTTTCATTTTTGACATTTAGCATGGTGACATTTGTCATTTGACATCTTGGACATTTGCCATCTTGAAATTTGTCATTTTTGACATTTTTCATGGTAACACTTATCATTTTTGACATTTAGCATTGTGACATTTGTCAGTTTTGACATTTGCCATCTTGAAATTTGTCATTTTTGACATTTTTCATGGTGACACTTTTCATTTTTGACATTTAGCATTGTGACATTTGTCATTTGACATCTTTGACATTTGCCATCTTGAAATTTGTCATTTTTGACACTTTTCATTTTTGACATTTAGCATTGTGACATTTGTCATTTGACATCTTTGACATTTGCCATCTTGAAATTTGTCATTTTTGACATTTTTCATGGTGACACTTTTCATTTTTGACTTTTAGCATTGTGACATTTGTCATTTGAAATCTTGGACATTTGCAATCTTGAAATTTGTCATTTTTGACATTTTTCATGGTGACACTTATCATTTTTGACATTAAGTATTGTGACATTTGTCAGTTTTGACATTTGCCATCTTGAAATTTGTCATTTTTGACATTTTTCATGGTGACACTTTTCATTTTTGACATTTGTCATTTGACTTCTTTGACATTTGCCATCTTGAAATTTGTCATTTTTGACCTTTTTCATGGTGACACTTTTTATTTTTGACATTTAGCATTGTGACATTTGTCATTTGACATCTTTGACATTTGCCATTTTGAAATTTGTCATTTTTGACATTTTTCAAGGTGACACTTTTCATTTTTGACATTTAGCATTGTGACATTTGTCATTTGACATCTTAGACATTTGCCATCTTGAAATTTGTCATTTTTGACACTTTTCATTTTTGACATTTAGCATTGTGACAGTTGTCATTTGACATCTTTGACACTTGCCATCTTGAAATTTGTCATTTTTGACATTTTTCATGGTGACACTTTTCATTTTTGACATTTAGCATTGTGACATTTGTCATTTGACATCTTTGACATTTGCCATCTTGAAATTTGTCATTTTTGACATTTAGCATTGTGACATTGGTCAATTGACATCTTTGATATTTGCCATCTTGAAATTTGTCATTTTTGACATTTTTCATGGTGACACTTTTCATTTTTGACATTTAGCATTGTGACATTTGTCATTTCACATCTTTGACATTTGCCATCTTGAAATTTGTCATTTTTGACATTTTTCATGGTGACACTTTTTATTTTTGACATTTAGCATTGTGACATTTGTCATTTCACATCTTTGACATTTGCCATCTTGAAATTTGTCATTTTTGACACTTTTCATGGTGACACTTTTCATTTTTGACATTTAGCATTGTGACATTTGTCATTTGACATCTTTGACATTTGCCATCTTGAAATTTGTCATTTTTGACATTTAGCATTGTGACATTTGTCATTTGACATCTTTGACATTTGCTATCTTGAAATTTGTCATTTTTGACATTTAGCATTGTGACATTGGTCAATTGACATCTTTGATATTTGCCATCTTGAAATTTTTCATTTTTGACATTTTTCATGGTGACACTTTTCATTTTTGACATTTAGCATTGTGACATTTGTCATTTTACATCTTTGACATTTGCCATCTTGAAATTTGTCATTTTTGACATTTTTCATGGTGACACTTTTCATTTTTGACATTTAGCATTGTGACATTTGTCATTTCACATCTTTGACATTTGCCATCTTGAAATTTGTCATTTTTGACATTTTTCATGGTGACACTTTTCATTTTTGACATTTAGCATTGTGACATTTGTCATTTGACATCTTTGACATTTGCCATCTTGAAATTTGTTATTTTTGACATTTTTCATGGTGACACTTTTCATTTTTGACATTTAGCATTGTGACATTTGTCATTTGACCTCTTTGACATTTGCCATTTTGAAATTTGTCATTTTTGACATTTAGCATTGTGACATTTGTCATTTGACATCTTTGACATTTGCCATCTTGAAATTTGTTATTTTTGACATTTTTCATGGTGACACTTTTCATTTTTGACATTTAGCATTGTGACATTTGTCAGTTTTGACATTTGCCATCTTGAAATTTGTCATTTTTGACATTTTTTATGGTGACACTTTTCATTTTTGACATTTAGCATGGTGACATTTGTCATTTGACATCTTGGACATTTGCCATCTTGAAATTTGTCATTTTTGACATTTTTCATGGTAACACTTATCATTTTTGACATTTAGCATTGTGACATTTGTCAGTTTTGACATTTGCCATCTTGAAATTTGTCATTTTTGACATTTTTCATGGTGACACTTTTCATTTTTGACATTTAGCATTGTGACATTTGTCATTTGACATCTTTGACATTTGCCATCTTGAAATTTGTCATTTTTGACATTTTTCATTGTGACACTTTTCATTTTTGACATTTAGCATTGTGACATTTGTCATTTGACATCTTTGACATTTGCCATCTTGAAATTTGTCATTTTTGACATTTTTCATGGTGACACTTTTCATTTTTGACATTTAGCATTGTGACATTTGTCATTTGACATCTTTGACATTTGCCATCTTGAAATTTGTCATTTTTGACATTTTTCATGGTGACACTTTTCATTTTTGACATTTAGCATTGTGACATTTGTCATTTGACATCTTAGACATTTGCCATCTTGAAATTTGTCATTTTTGACACTTTTTCTTTTTGACATTTAGCATTGTGACATTTGTCATTTGACATCTTTGACATTTGCCATCTTGAAATTTGTCATTTTTGACATTTTTCATGGTGACATTTGTCATTTGACATCTTTGACATTTGCCATCTTGAAATTTGTTATTTTTGACATTTTTCATGGTGACACTTTTCATTTTTGACATTTAGCATTGTGACATTTGTCAGTTTTGACATTTGCCATCTTGAAATTTGTCATTTTTGACATTTTTCATGGTGACACTTTTCATTTTTGACATTTAGCATTGTGACATTTGTCATTTGACATCTTTGACATTTGCCATCTTGAAATTTGTCATTTTTGACACTTTTCATTTTTGACATTTAGCATTGTGACATTTGTCATTTGACATCTTTGACATTTGCCATCTTGAAATTTGTCATTTTTGACATTTTTCATGGTGACACTTTTCATTTTTGACTTTTAGCATTGTGACATTTGTCATTTGAAATCTTGGACATTTGCAATCTTGAAATTTGTCATTTTTGACATTTTTCATGGTGACACTTATCATTTTTGACATTTAGTATTGTGACATTTGTCAGTTTTGACATTTGCCATCTTGAAATTTGTCATTTTTGACATTTTTCATGGTGACACTTTTCATTTTTGACATTTGTCATTTGACTTCTTTGACATTTGCCATCTTGAAATTTGTCATTTTTGACCTTTTTCATGGTGACACTTTTTATTTTTGACATTTAGCATTGTGACATTTGTCATTTGACATCTTTGACATTTGCCATTTTGAAATTTGTCATTTTTGACATTTTTCATGGTGACACTTTTCATTTTTGACATTTAGCATTGTGACATTTGTCATTTGACATCTTAGACATTTGCCATCTTGAAATTTGTCATTTTTGACACTTTTCATTTTTGACATTTAGCATTGTGACATTTGTCATTTGACATCTTTGACATTTGCCATCTTGAAATTTGTCATTTTTGACATTTTTCATGGTGACACTTTTCATTTTTGACATTTAGCATTGTGACATTTGTCATTTGACATCTTTGACATTTGCCATCTTGAAATTTGTCATTTTTGACATTTAGCATTGTGACATTGGTCAATTGACATCTTTGATATTTGCCATCTTGAAATTTGTCATTTTTGACATTTTTCATGGTGACACTTTTCATTTTTGACATTTAGCATTGTGACATTTGTCATTTCACATCTTTGACATTTGCCATCTTGAAATTTGTCATTTTTGACATTTTTCATGGTGACACTTTTCATTTTTGACATTTAGCATTGTGACATTTGTCATTTCACATCTTTGACATTTGCCATCTTGAAATTTGTCATTTTTGACACTTTTCATGGTGACACTTTTCATTTTTGACATTTAGCATTGTGACATTTGTCATTTGACATCTTTGACATTTGCCATCTTGAAATTTGTCATTTTTGACATTTAGCATTGTGACATTTGTCATTTGACATCTTTGATATTTGCCATCTTGAAATTTGTCATTTTTGACATTTTTCATGGTGACACTTTTCATTTTTGACATTTAGCATTGTGACATTTGTCATTTCACATCTTTGACATTTGCCATCTTGAAATTTGTCATTTTTGACATTTTTCATGGTGACACTTTTCATTTTTGACATTTAGCATTGTGACATTTGTCATTTGACATCTTTGACATTTGCCATCTTGAAATTTGTTATTTTTGACATTTTTCATGGTGACACTTTTCATTTTTGACATTTAGCATTGTGACATTTGTTATTTGACCTCTTTGACATTTGCCATTTTGAAATTTGTCATTTTTGACATTTAGCATTATGACATTTGTCATTTGACATCTTTGACATTTGCCATCTTGAAATTTGTTATTTTTGACATTTTTCATGGTGACACTTTTCATTTTTGACATTTAGCATTGTGACATTTGTCAGTTTTGACATTTGCCATCTTGAAATTTGTCATTTTTGACATTTTTCATGGTGACACTTTTCATTTTTGACATTTAGCATGGTGACATTTGTCATTTGACATCTTGGACATTTGCCATCTTGAAATTTGTCATTTTTGACATTTTTCATGGTAACACTTATCATTTTTGACATTTAGCATTGTGACATTTGTCAGTTTTGACATTTGCCATCTTGAAATTTGTCATTTTTGACATTTTTCATGGTGACACTTTTCATTTTTGACATTTAGCATTGTGACATTTGTCATTTGACATCTTTGACATTTGCCATCTTGAAATTTGTCATTTTTGACACTTTTCATTTTTGACATTTAGCATTGTGACATTTGTCATTTGACATCTTTGACATTTGCCATCTTGAAATTTGTCATTTTTGACATTTTTCATGGTGACACTTTTCATTTTTGACTTTTAGCATTGTGACATTTGTCATTTGAAATCTTGGACATTTGCAATCTTGAAATTTGTCATTTTTGACATTTTTCATGGTGACACTTATCATTTTTGACATTAAGTATTGTGACATTTGTCAGTTTTGACATTTGCCATCTTGAAATTTGTCATTTTTGACATTTTTCATGGTGACACTTTTCATTTTTGACATTTGTCATTTGACTTCTTTGACATTTGCCATCTTGAAATTTGTCATTTTTGACCTTTTTCATGGTGACACTTTTTATTTTTGACATTTAGCATTGTGACATTTGTCATTTGACATCTTTGACATTTGCCATTTTGAAATTTGTCATTTTTGACATTTTTCAAGGTGACACTTTTCATTTTTGACATTTAGCATTGTGACATTTGTCATTTGACATCTTAGACATTTGCCATCTTGAAATTTGTCATTTTTGACACTTTTCATTTTTGACATTTAGCATTGTGACATTTGTCATTTGACATCTTTGACATTTGCCATCTTGAAATTTGTCATTTTTGACATTTTTCATGGTGACACTTTTCATTTTTGACATTTAGCATTGTGACATTTGTCATTTGACATCTTTGACATTTGCCATCTTGAAATTTGTCATTTTTGACATTTAGCATTGTGACATTGGTCAATTGACATCTTTGATATTTGCCATCTTGAAATTTGTCATTTTTGACATTTTTCATGGTGACACTTTTTATTTTTGACATTTAGCATTGTGACATTTGTCATTTCACATCTTTGACATTTGCCATCTTGAAATTTGTCATTTTTGACATTTTTCATGGTGACACTTTTTATTTTTGACATTTAGCATTGTGACATTTGTCATTTCACATCTTTGACATTTGCCATCTTGAAATTTGTCATTTTTGACACTTTTCATGGTGACACTTTTCATTTTTGACATTTAGCATTGTGACATTTGTCATTTGACATCTTTGACATTTGCCATCTTGAAATTTGTCATTTTTGACATTTAGCATTGTGACATTTGTCATTTGACATCTTTGACATTTGCCATCTTGAAATTTGTCATTTTTGACATTTAGCATTGTGACATTGGTCAATCGACATCTTTGATATTTGCCATCTTGAAATTTTTCATTTTTGACATTTTTCATGGTGACACTTTTCATTTTTGACATTTAGCATTGTGACATTTGTCATTTCACATCTTTGACATTTGCCATCTTGAAATTTGTCATTTTTGACATTTTTCATGGTGACACTTTTCATTTTTGACATTTAGCATTGTGACATTTGTCATTTCACATCTTTGACATTTGCCATCTTGAAATTTGTCATTTTTGACATTTTTCATGGTGACACTTTTCATTTTTGACATTTAGCATTTGGACATTTGTCATTTGACATCTTTGACATTTGCCATCTTGAAATTTGTTATTTTTGACATTTTTCATGGTGACACTTTTCATTTTTGACATTTAGCATTGTGACATTTGTCATTTGACCTCTTTGACATTTGCCATTTTGAAATTTGTCATTTTTGACATTTAGCATTGTGACATTTGTCATTTGACATCTTTGACATTTGCCATCTTGAAATTTGTTATTTTTGACATTTTTCATGGTGACACTTTTCATTTTTGACATTTAGCATTGTGACATTTGTCAGTTTTGACATTTGCCATCTTGAAATTTGTCATTTTTGACATATTTCATGGTGACACTTTTCATTTTTGACATTTAGCATGGTGACATTTGTCATTTGACATCTTGGACATTTGCCATCTTGAAATTTGTCATTTTTGACATTTTTCATGGTAACACTTATCATTTTTGACATTTAGCATTGTGACATTTGTCAGTTTTGACATTTGCCATCTTGAAATTTGTCATTTTTGACATTTTTCATGGTGACACTTTTCATTTTTGACATTTAGCATTGTGACATTTGTCATTTGACATCTTTGACATTTGCCATCTTGAAATTTGTCATTTTTGACATTTTTCATTGTGACACTTTTCATTTTTGACATTTAGCATTGTGACATTTGTCATTTGACATATTTGACATTTGCCATCTTGAAATTTGTCATTTTTGACATTTTTCATGGTGACACTTTTCATTTTTGACATTTAGCATTGTGACATTTGTCATTTGACATCTTTGACATTTGCCATCTTGAAATTTGTCATTTTTGACATTTTTCATGGTGACACTTTTCATTTTTGACATTTAGCATTGTGACATTTGTCATTTGACATCTTAGACATTTGCCATCTTGAAATTTGTCATTTTTGACACTTTTTCTTTTTGACATTTAGCATTGTGACATTTGTCATTTGACATCTTTGACATTTGCCATCTTGAAATTTGTCATTTTTGACATTTTTCATGGTGACACTTTTCATTTTTGACATTTAGCATTGTGACATTTGTCATTTGACATCTTTGACATTTGCCATCTTGAAATTTGTCATTTTCGACATTTAGCATTGTGACATTTGTCATTTGACATCTTTGATATTTGCCATCTTGAAATTTGTCATTTTTGACATTTTTCATGGTGACACTTTTCATTTTTGACATTTAGCATTGTGACATTTGTCATTTGACATCTTTGACATTTGCCATCTTGAAATTTGTCATTTTTGACATTTTTCATGGTGACACTTCATTTTTGACATTTAGCATTGTGACATTTGTCATTTGACATCTTTGACGTTTGCCATCTTGAAATTTGTCATTTTTGACATTTTTCATGGTGACACTTTTCATTTTTGACATTTAGCATTGTGACATTTGTCATTTGACATTTTTGACATTTGCCATCTTGAAATTTGTCATTTTTGACATTTTTCATGGTGACACTTTTCATTTTTGACATTTAGCATTGTGACATTTGTTATTTGACATCTTGGACATTTGCCATTTTGAAATTTGTCATTTTTGACATTTTTCATGGTGACACTTATCATTATTGACATGTAGCATTGTGACATTTGTCAGTTTTGACATTTGCCATCTTGAAATTTGTCATTTCTGACATTTTTCATGGTGACACTTTTTATTTTTGACATTAAGCATTGTGACATTTGTCATTTGACATCTTTGACATTTGCCATCTTGAAATTTGTCATTTTTGACATTTAGCATTGTGACATTTGTCATTTGACATCTTTGACATTTGCCATCTTGAAATTTGTTATTTTTGACATTTTTCATGGTGACACTTTTCATTTTTGACATTTAGCATTGTGACATTTGTCAGTTTTGACATTTGCCATCTTGAAATTTGTCATTTTTGACATTTTTCATGGTGACACTTTTCATTTTTGACATTTAGTATTGTGACATTTGTCATTTGACATCTTTGACATTTGCCATCTTGAAATTTGTCATTTTTGACACTTTTCATTTTTGACATTTAGCATTGTGACATTTGTCATTTGACATCTTTGACATTTGCCATCTTGAAATTTGTCATTTTTGACATTTTTCATGGTGACACTTTTCATTTTTGACTTTTAGCATTGTGACATTTGTCATTTGACATCTTGGACATTTGCAATCTTGAAATTTGTCATTTTTGACATTTTTCATGGTGACACTTATCATTTTTGACATTTCGCATTGTGACATTTGTCAGTTTTGACATTTGCCATCTTGAAATTTGTCATTTTTGACATTTAGCATTGTGACATTTGTCATTTGACATCTTTGACATTTGCCATCTTGAAATTTGTCATTTTTGACACTTTTCATTTTTGACATTTAGCATTGTGACATTTGTCATTTGACATCTTTGACATTTGCCATCTTGAAATTTGTCATTTTTGACATTTTTCATGGTGACACTTTTCATTTTTGACATTTAGCATTGTGACATTTGTCAGTTTTGACATTTGCCATCTTGAAATTTGTCATTTTTGACATTTTTCATGGTGACACTTTTCATTTTTGACATTTAGCATTGTGACATTTGTCATTTGACTTTTTTGACATTTGCCATCTTGAAATTTGTCATTATTGACATTTTTCATGGTGACACTTTTTATTTTTGACATTTAGCATTGTGACATTTGTCATTTGACATCTTTGACATTTGCCATCTTGAAATTTGTCATTTTTGACATTTTTCATGGTGACACTTTTCATTTTTGACATTTAGCATTGTGACATTTGTCATTTGACATCTTAGACATTTGCCATCTTGAAATTTGTCATTTTTGACACTTTTCATTTTTGACATTTAGCATTGTGACATTTGTCATTTGACATCTTTGACATTTGCCATCTTGAAATTTGTCATTTTTGACATTTTTCATGGTGACACTTTTTATTTTTGACATTTAGCATTGTGACATTTGTCATTTGACATCTTTGATATTTGCCATCTTGAAATTTGTCATTTTTGACATTTAGCTTTGTGACATTTGTCATTTGACATCTTTGATATTTGCCATCTTGAAATTTGTCATTTTTGACATTTTTCATGGTAACACTTATCATTTTTGACATTTAGCATTGTGACATTTGTCAGTTTTGACATTTGCCATCTTGAAATTTGTCATTTTTGACATTTTTCATGGTGACACTTTTCATTTTTGACATTTAGCATTGTGACATTTGTCATTTGACATCTTTGACATTTGCCATCTTGAAATTTGTCATTTTTGACATTTTTCATTGTGACACTTTTCATTTTTGACATTTAGCATTGTGACATTTGTCATTTGACATCTTTGACATTTGCCATCTTGAAATTTGTCATTTTTGACACTTTTTCTTTTTGACATTTAGCATTGTGACATTTGTCATTTGACATCTTTGACATTTGCCATCTTGAAATTTGTCATTTTTGACATTTTTCATGGTGACACTTTTCATTTTTGACATTTAGCATTGTGACATTTGTCATTTGACATCTTTGACATTTGCCATCTTGAAATTTGTCATTTTTGACATTTTTCATGGTGACACTTTTCATTTTTGACATTTAGCATTGTGACATTTGTCATTTGACATCTTTGACATTTGCCATCTTGAAATTTGTCATTTTTGACATTTAGCATTGTGACATTTGTCATTTGACATCTTTGACATTTGCCATCTTGAAATTTGTCATTTTTGACATTTTTCATGGTGACACTTCATTTTTGACATTTAGCATTGTGACATTTGTCATTTGACATCTTTGACGTTTGCCATCTTGAAATTTGTCATTTTTGACATTTTTCATGGTGACACTTTTCATTTTTGACATTTAGCATTGTGACATTTGTCATTTGACATCTTTGACATTTGCCATCTTGAAATTTGTCATTTTTGACATTTTTCATGGTGACACTTTTCATTTTTGACATTTAGCATTGTGACATTTGTTATTTGACATCTTGGACATTTGCCATTTTGAAATTTGTCATTTTTGACATTTTTCATGGTGACACTTATCATTATTGACATGTAGCATTGTGACATTTGTCAGTTTTGACATTTGCCATCTTGAAATTTGTCATTTTTGACATTTAGCATTGTGACATTTGTCATTTGACATCTTTGACATTTGTCATCTTGAAATTTGTTATTTTTGACATTTTTCATGGTGACACTTTTCATTTTTGACATTTAGCATTGTGACATTTGTCATTTGACATCTTTGACATTTGCCATCTTGAAATTTGTCATTTTTGACACTTTTCATTTTTGACATTTAGCATTGTGACATTTGTCATTTGACATCTTTGACATTTGCCATCTTGAAATTTGTCATTTTTGACATTTTTCATGGTGACACTTTTCATTTTTGACTTTTAGCATTGTGACATTTGTCATTTGACATCTTGGACATTTGCAATCTTGAAATTTGTCATTTTTGACATTTTTCATGGTGACACTTATCATTTTTGACATTTAGCATTGTGACATTTGTCAGTTTTGACATTTGCCATCTTGAAATTTGTCATTTTTGACATTTTTCATGGTGACACTTTTCATTTTTGACATTTAGCATTGTGACATTTGTCATTTGACTTCTTTGACATTTGCCATCTTGAAATTTGTCATTTTTGACATTTTTCATGGTGACACTTTTTATTTTTGACATTTAGCATTGTGACATTTGTCATTTGACATCTTTGACATTTGCCATCTTGAAATTTGTCATTTTTGACATTTTTCATGGTGACACTTTTCATTTTTGACATTTAGCATTGTGACATTTGTCATTTGACATCTTAGACATTTGCCATCTTGAAATTTGTCATTTTTGACACTTTTCATTTTTGACATTTAGCATTGTGACATTTGTCATTTGACATCTTTGACATTTGCCATCTTGAAATTTGTCATTTTTGACATTTTTCATGGTGACACTTTTTATTTTTGACATTTAGCATTGTGACATTTGTCATTTGACATCTTTGATATTTGCCATTTTGAAATTTGTCATTTTTGACATTTAGCATTGTGACATTTGTCATTTGACATCTTTGATATTTGCCATCTTGAAATTTGTCATTTTTGACATTTTTTATGGTGACACTTTTCATTTTTGACATTTAGCATTGTGACATTTGTCATTTGACATCTTTGACATATGCCATCTTGAAATTTGTCATTTTTGACATTTTTCATGGTGACACTTTTCATTTTTGACATTTAGCATTGTGACATTTGTCATTTGACATCTTTGACATTTGCCATCTTGAAATTTGTCATTTTTGACATTTTTCATGGTGACACTTTTCATTTTTGACATTTAGCATTGTGACATTTGTCATTTGACATCTTTGACATTTGCCATCTTGAAATTTGTTATTTTTGACATTTTTCATGGTGACACTTTTCATTTTTGACATTTAGCATTGTGACATTTGTCAGTTTTTACATTTGCCATCTTCAAATTTGTCATTTTTGACATTTTTCATGGTGACACTTTTCATTTTTGACATTTAGCATTGTGACATTTGTCATTTGACATCTTAGACATTTGCCATCTTGAAATTTGTCATTTTTGACACTTTTCATTTTTGACATTTAGCATTGTGACATTTGTCATTTGACATCTTTGACATTTGCCATCTTGAAATTTGTCATTTTTGACATTTTTCATGGTGACACTTTTCATTTTTGACATTTAGCATTGTGACATTTGTCATTTGACATCTTGGACATTTGCCATCTTGAAATTTGTCATTTTTGACATTTTTCATGGTAACACTTATCATTTTTGACATTTAGCATTGTGACATTTGTCAGTTTTGACATTTGCCATCTTGAAATTTGTCATTTTTGACATTTTTCATAGTGACACTTTTCATTTTTGACATTTAGCATTGTGACATTTGTCATTTGACATCTTTGACATTTGCCATCTTGAAATTTGTCATTTTTGACATTTTTCATGGTGACACATTTCATTTTTGACATTTAGCATTGTGACATTTGTCATTTGACATCTTTGACATTTGCTATCTTGAAATTTGTCATTTTTGACATTTAGCATTGTAACATTTGTCATTTGACATCTTTGACATTTGCCATCTTGAAATTTGTTATTTTTGACATTTTTCATGGTGACACTTTTCATTTTTGACATTTAGCATTGTGACATTTGTCATTTGACATCTTTGACATTTGCCATCTTGAAATTTGTCATTTTTGACATTTTTCATTGTGACACTTTTCATTTTTGACATTTAGCATTGTGACATTTGTCATTTGACATCTTTGACGTTTGCCATCTTGAAATTTGTCATTTTTGACATTTTTCATGGTAACACTTTTCATTTTTGACATTTAGCATTGTGACATTTGTCATTTGACATCTTTGACATTTGACATCTTTGACATTTGACATCTTGAAATTTGTCATTTTTGACATTTAGCATTGTGACATTTGTCATTTGACATCTTTGACATTTGCCATCTTGAAATTTGTTATTTTTGACATTTTTCATGGTGACACTTTTCATTTTTGACATTTAGCATTGTGACATTTGTCAGTTTTGTCATTTGCCATCTTGAAGTTTGCCATTTTTGACATTTTTTATGGTGACACTTTTCATTTTTGACATTTAGCATTCTGACATTTGTCATTTGACATCTTTGACATTTGCCATCTTGAAATTTGTTATTTTTGACATTTTTCATGGTGACACTTTTCATTTTTGACATTTAGCATTGTGACATTTGTCATTTGACATCTTTGACATTTGCCATCTTGAAATTTGTTATTTTTGACATTTTTCATGGTGACACTTTTCATTTTTGACATTTAGCATTGTGACATTTGTCATTTGACATCTTTGACAGTTGCCATCTTGAAATTTGTCACTATTGACATTTTTCATGGGGACACTTTTCATTTTTGACATTTAGCATTGTGACATTTGTCATTTGACATCTTTGACATTTGCCATCTTGAAATTTGTCATTTTTGACATTTTTTATGGTGACACTTTTCATTTTTGACATTTAGCATTGTGACATTTGTCATTTGACATCTTTGACATTTGCCATCTTGAAATTTGTCATTTTTGACATTTTTCACGGTGACACTTTTCATTTTTGACATTTAGCATTGTGACATTTGTCATTTGACATCTTAGACATTTGCCATCTTGAAATTTGTCATTTTTGACACTTTTCGTTTTTGACATTTAGCATTGTGACATTTGTTATTTGACATCTTTGTTATTTGCCATCTTGAAATTTGTCATTTTTGACATTTTTCATGGTGACACTTTTCATTTTTGACATTTAGCATTGTGACATTTGTCATTTGACATCTTGGACATTTGCCATCTTGAAATTTGTCATTTTTGACATTTTTCATGGTGACACTTTTCATTTTTGACATTTAGCATTGTGACATTTGTCATTTGACATCTTTGACATTTGCCATCTTGAAATTTGTCATTTTTGACATTTTTCATGGTGACACTTTTCATTTATGACATTTAGCATTGTGACATTTGTCATTTGACATCTTTTACATTTGCCATCTTGAAATTTGTCATTTTTGACATTTTTCATGGTGACACTTTTCATTTTTGACATTTAGCATTGTGACATTTGTCATTTGACATCTTAGACATTTGCCATCTTGAAATTTGTCATTTTTGACACTTTTCATTTTTGACATTTAGCATTGTGGCATTTGTCATTTGACATCTTTGACATTTGCTATTTTAAAATTTGTCATTTTTGACATTTTTCATGGTGACACTTTTCATTTTTGACATTTAGCATTGTGACATTTGTCATTTGACATCTTTGACATTTGCCATCTTGAAATTTGTCATTTTTGACATTTTTTATGGTGACACTTTTCATTTTTGACATTTAGCATTGTGACATTTGTCATTTGACATCTTTGACATTTGCCATCTTGAAATTTGTCATTTTTGACATTTAGCATTGTGACATTTGTCATTTGACATCTTTGACATTTGCCATCTTGAAATTTGTTATTTTTGACATTTTTCATGGTGACACTTTTCATTTTTGACATTTAGCATTGTGACATTTGTCAGTTTTGACATTTGCCATCTTGAAATTTGTCATTTTTGACATTTTTCATGGTGACACTTTTCATTTTTGACATTTAGCATTGTGACATTTGTCATTTGACATCTTTGACATTTGCCATCTTAAAATTTGTCATTTTTGACATTTTTCATGGTGACACTTTTCATTTTTGACATTCAGCATTGTGACATTTGTCATTTGACATCTTTGACATTTGCCATATTGAAATTTGTCATTATTGACATTTTTTATGGGGACACTTTTCATTTTTGACATTTAGCATTGTGACATTTGTCATTTGACATCTTTGACATTTGCCATCTTGAAATTTGTCATTTTTGACATTTTTCATGGTGACACTTTTCATTTTTGACATTTAGCATTGTGACATTTGTCATTTGACATCTTTGACATTTGCCATCTTGAAATTTGTCATTTTTGACATTTTTCATGGTGACACTTTTCATTTATGACATTTAGCATTGTGACATTTGTCATTTGACATCTTTGACATTTGCCATCTTGAAATTTGTCATTTTTGACATTTTTCATGGTGACACTTTTCATTTTTGACATTTAGCATTGTGACATTTGTCATTTGACATCTTAGACATTTGCCATCTTGAAATTTGTCATTTTTGACACTTTTCATTTTTGACATTTAGCATTGTGGCATTTGTCATTTGACATCTTTGACATTTGCCATCTTAAAATTTGTCATTTTTGACATTTTTCATGGTGACACTTTTCATTTTTGACATTTAGCATTGTGACATTTGTCATTTGACATCTTTGACATTTGCCATCTTGAAATTTGTCATTTTTGACATTTTTCATGGTGACACTTTTCATTTTTGACATTTAGCATTGTGACATTTGTCATTTGACATCTTTGACATTTGCCATCTTGAAATTTGTCATTTTTGACATTTAGCATTGTGACATTTGTCATTTGACATCTTTGACATTTGCCATCTTGAAATTTGTTATTTTTGACATTTTTCATGGTGACACTTTTCATTTTTGACATTTAGCATTGTGACATTTGTCAGTTTTGACATTTGCCATCTTGAAATTTGTCATTTTTGACATTTTTCATGGTGACACTTTTCATTTTTGACATTTAGCATTGTGACATTTGTCATTTGACATCTTTGACATTTGCCATCTTGAAATTTGTCATTTTTGACATTTTTCATAGTGACACTTTTCATTTTTGACATTCAGCATTGTGACATTTGTCATTTGACATCTTTGACATTTGCCATCTTGAAATTTGTCATTATTGACATTTTTCATGGGGACACTTTTCATTTTTGACATTTAGCATTGTGACATTTGTCATTTGACATCTTTGACATTTGCCATCTTGAAATTTGTCATTTTTGACATTTTTCATGGTGACACTTTTCATTTTTGACATTTAGCATTGTGACATTTGTCATTTGACATCTTTGACATTTGCCATCTTGAAATTTGTCATTTTTGACATTTTTCACGGTAACACTTTTCATTTTTGACATTTAGCATTGTGACATTTGTCATTTGACATCTTAGACATTTGCCATCTTGAAATTTGTCATTTTTGACACTTTTCATTTTTGACATTTAGCATTGTGACATTTGTCATTTGACATCTTTGATATTTGCCATCTTTAAATTTGTCAATATTGACATTTGTCATGGTGACACTTTTCATTTTTGACATTTAGCATTGTGACATTTGTCATTTGACATCTTGGACATTTGCCATCTTGAAATTTGTCATTTTTGACATTTTTCATGGTGACACATTTCATTTTTGACATTTAGCATTGTGACATTTGTCATTTGACATCTTAGACATTTGCCATCTTGAAATTTGTCATTTTTGACATTTAGCATTGTGACATTTGTCATTTGACATCTTTGACATTTGCCATCTTGAAATTTGTTATTTTTGACATTTTTCATGGTGACACTTATCATTTTTGACATTTAGCATTGTGACATTTGTCAGTTTTGACATTTGCCATCTTGAAATTTGTCATTTTTGACATTGTTCATGGTGACACTTTTCATTTTTGACATTTAGCATTGTGACATTTGTCATTTGACATCTTTGACATTTGCCATCTTGAAATTTGTCATTTTTGACATTTTTCATGGTGACACTTTTCATTTTTGACATTTAGCATTGTGACATTTGTCATTTGACATCTTTAATATTTGCCATCTTGAAATTTGTCATTTTTGACATTTAGCATTGTGACATTTGTCATTTGACATCTTTGACATTTGCCATCTTGAAATTTGTTATTTTTGAAATTTTTCATGGTCACACTTTTCATTTTTGACATTTGTCAGTTTTGACATTTGCCATCTTGAAATTTGTCATTTTTGACATTTTTCATGGTGACACTTTTCATTTTTGACATTTAGCATTGTGACATTTGTCATTTGACATCTTAGACATTTGCCATCTTGAAATTTGTCATTTTTGACACTTTTCATATTTGACATTTAGCATTGTGACATTTGTCATTTGACATCTTGGACATTTGCCATCTTGAAATTTGTCATTTTTGACATTTTTCATGGTGACACTTATCATTTTTGACATTTAGCATTGTGACATTTGTCAGTTTTGACATTTGCCATCTTGAAATTTGTCATTTTTGACATTTTTCATGGTGACACTTTTCATTTTTGACATTTAGCATTGTGACATTTGTCATTTGACATCTTTGACATTTGCCATCTTGAAATTTGTCATTTTTGACATTGTTCATGGTGACACTTTTTATTTTTGACATTTAGCATTGTGACATTTGTCATTTGACATCTTTGACATTTGCCATCTTGAAATTTGTCATTTTTGACATTAAGCATTGTGACATTTGTCATTTGACATCTTTGACATTTGCCATCTTGAAATTTGTTATTTTTGACATATTTTATGGTGAAACTTTTCATTTTTGACATTTAGCATTGTGACATTTGTCAGTTTTGACATTTGCCATCTTGAAATTTGTCATTTTGACATTTTTCATGGTGACACTTTTCATTTTTGACATTTAGCGTTGTGACATTTGTCATTTGACATCTTTGACATTTTCCATCTTGAAATTTGTCATTTTTGACACTTTTCATTTTTGACATTTAGCATTGTGACATTTGTCATTTGACATCTTTGACATTTGCCATCTTGAAATTTGTCATTTTTGACATTTTTCATGGTGACACTTATCATTTTTGACATTTAGCATTGTGACATTTGTCAGTTTTGACATTTGCCATCTTGAAATTTGTCATTTTTGACATTTTTCATGGTGACACTTTTCATTTTTGACATTTAGCATTGTGACATTTGTCATTTGACATCTTTGACATTTGCCATCTTGAAATTTGTCATTTTTGACATTTTTCAAGGTGACACTTTTCATTTTTGACATTTTTCAAGGTGACACTTTTCATTTTTGACATTTAGCATTGTGACATTTGTCATTTGACATCTTTGACATTTGCCATTTTAAAATTTGTCATTTTTGACACTTTTCATTTTTGACATTTAGCATTGTGACATTTGTCATTTGACATCTTTGACATTTGCCATCTTGAAATTTGTCATTTTTGACATTTTTCATGGTGACACTTTTCATTTTTGACATTTAGCATTGTGACATTTGTCATTTGACATCTTTGACATTTGCCATCTTGAAATTTGTCATTTTTGACATTTAGCATTGTGACATTTGTCATTTGACATCTTTGATATTTGCCATCTTGAAATTTGTCATTTTTGACATTTTTCATGGTGACACTTTTCATTTTTGACATTTAGCATTGTGACATTTGTCATTTGACATCTTTGACATTTGCCATCTTGAAATTTGTCATTTTTGACATTTTTCAAGGTGACACTTTTTATTTTTGACATTTTTCAAGGTGACACTTTTCATTTTTGACATTTAGCATTGTGACATTTGTCATTTGACATCTTAGACATTTGCCATCTTGAAATTTGTCATTTTTGACACTTTTCATTTTTGACATTTAGCATTGTGACATTTGTCATATTCGACATCTTTGATATTTGCCATCTTGAAATTTGTCATTTTTGACATTTTTCATGGTGACACTTTTCATTTTTGACATTTAGCATTGTGACATTTGTCATATTCGACATCTTTGATATTTGCCATCTTGAAATTTGTCATTTTTGACATTTTTTATGGTGACACTTTTCATTTTTGACATTTAGCATTGTGACATTTGTCATTTGACATCTTTGACATTTGCCATCTTGAAATTTGTCATTATTGACATTTTTCATGGGGACACTTTTCATTTTTGACATTTAGCATTGTGACATTTGTCATTTGACATCTTTGACATTTGCCATCTTGAAATTTGTCATTTTTGACATTTTTCATGGTGACACTTTTCATTTTTGACATTTAGCATTGTGACATTTGTCATTTGACATCTTTGACATTTGCCATCTTGAAATTTGTCATTTTTGACATTTTTCACGGTGACACTTTTCATTTTTGACATTTAGCATTGTGACATTTGTCATTTGACATCTTAGACATTTGCCATCTTAAAATTTGTCATTTTTGACACTTTTCATTTTTGACATTTAGCATTGTGACATTTGTCATTTGACATCTTTGACATTTGCCATCTTAAAATTTGTCATTTTTGACATTTTATGGTGACACTTTTCATTTTTGACATTTAGCATTGTGACATTTGTCATTTGACATCTTGGACATTTGCCATCTTGAAATTTGTCATTTTTGACATTTTTCATGGTGACACTTTTTATTTTTGACATTTAGCATTGTGACATTTGTCATTTGACATCTGAGACATTTGCCATCTTGAAATTTGTCATTTTTGACATTTAGCATTGTGACATTTGTCATTTGACATCTTTGACATTTGCCATCTTGAAACTTGTTATTTTTGACATTTTTCATGGTGACACTTTTCATTTCTGACATTTAGCATTGTGACATTTGTCAGGTTTAACATTTGCCATCTTGAAATTTGTCATTTTTGACATTTTTCATGGTGACACTTTTCATTTTTGACATTTAGCATTGTGACATTTGTCATTTGACATCTTTGACATTTGCCATCTTAAAATTTGTCATTTTTGACATTTTTCATGGTGACACTTTTCATTTTTGACATTTAGCATTGTGACATTTGTCATTTGACATCTTTGACATTTGCCATCTTGAAATTTGTCATTTTTGACATTTTTCATGGTGACACTTTTCATTTTTGACATTTAGCATTGTGACATTTGTCATTTGACATCTTTGACATTTGCCATCTTGAAATTTGTCATTTTTGACAATTAGCATTGTGACATTTGTCATTTGACATCTTTGACATTTGCCATCTTGAAATTTGTCATTTTTGACATTTTTCATGGTGACACTTTTCATTTTTGACATTTAGCATTGTGACATTTGTCATTTGACATCTTTGACATTTGCCATCTTGAAATTTGTCATTTTTGACATTTAGCATTGTGACATTTGTCATTTGACATCTTTGACATTTGCCATCTTGAAATTTGTTATTTTTGACATTTTTCATGGTGACACTTTTCATTTTTGACATTTAGCATTGTGACATTTGTCAGTTTTGACATTTGCCATCTTGAAATTTGTCATTTTTGACATTTTTCATGGTGACACTTTTCATTTTTGACATTTAGCATTGTGACATTTGTCATTTGACATCTTTGACATTTGCCATCTTGAAATTTGTCATTTTTGACATTTTTCATAGTGACACTTTTCATTTTTGACATTCAGCATTGTGACATTTGTCATTTGACATCTTTGACATTTGCCATCTTGAAATTTGTCATTATTGACATTTTTCATGGGGACACTTTTCATTTTTGACATTTAGCATTGTGACATTTGTCATTTGACATCTTTGACATTTGCCATCTTGAAATTTGTCATTTTTGACATTTTTCATGGTGACACTTTTCATTTTTGACATTTAGCATTGTGACATTTGTCATTTGACATCTTTGACATTTGCCATCTTGAAATTTGTCATTTTTGACATTTTTCACGGTAACACTTTTCATTTTTGACATTTAGCATTGTGACATTTGTCATTTGACATCTTAGACATTTGCCATCTTGAAATTTGTCATTTTTGACACTTTTCATTTTTGACATTTAGCATTGTGACATTTGTCATTTGACATCTTTGATATTTGCCATCTTTAAATTTGTCAATATTGACATTTGTCATGGTGACACTTTTCATTTTTGACATTTAGCATTGTGACATTTGTCATTTGACATCTTGGACATTTGCCATCTTGAAATTTGTCATTTTTGACATTTTTCATGGTGACACATTTCATTTTTGACATTTAGCATTGTGACATTTGTCATTTGACATCTTAGACATTTGCCATCTTGAAATTTGTCATTTTTGACATTTAGCATTGTGACATTTGTCATTTGACATCTTTGACATTTGCCATCTTGAAATTTGTTATTTTTGACATTTTTCATGGTGACACTTATCATTTTTGACATTTAGCATTGTGACATTTGTCAGTTTTGACATTTGCCATCTTGAAATTTGTCATTTTTGACATTGTTCATGGTGACACTTTTCATTTTTGACATTTAGCATTGTGACATTTGTCATTTGACATCTTTGACATTTGCCATCTTGAAATTTGTCATTTTTGACATTTTTCATGGTGACACTTTTCATTTTTGACATTTAGCATTGTGACATTTGTCATTTGACATCTTTAACATTTGCCATCTTGAAATTTGTCATTTTTGACATTTAGCATTGTGACATTTGTCATTTGACATCTTTGACATTTGCCATCTTGAAATTTGTTATTTTTGAAATTTTTCATGGTCACACTTTTCATTTTTGACATTTGTCAGTTTTGACATTTGCCATCTTGAAATTTGTCATTTTTGACATTTTTCATGGTGACACTTTTCATTTTTGACATTTAGCATTGTGACATTTGTCATTTGACATCTTAGACATTTGCCATCTTGAAATTTGTCATTTTTGACACTTTTCATATTTGACATTTAGCATTGTGACATTTGTCATTTGACATCTTGGACATTTGCCATCTTGAAATTTGTCATTTTTGACATTTTTCATGGTGACACTTATCATTTTTGACATTTAGCATTGTGACATTTGTCAGTTTTGACATTTGCCATCTTGAAATTTGTCATTTTTGACATTTTTCATGGTGACACTTTTCATTTTTGACATTTAGCATTGTGACATTTGTCATTTGACATCTTTGACATTTGCCATCTTGAAATTTGTCATTTTTGACATTGTTCATGGTGACACTTTTTATTTTTGACATTTAGCATTGTGACATTTGTCATTTGACATCTTTGACATTTGCCATCTTGAAATTTGTCATTTTTGACATTAAGCATTGTGACATTTGTCATTTGACATCTTTGACATTTGCCATCTTGAAATTTGTTATTTTTGACATATTTTATGGTGAAACTTTTCATTTTTGACATTTAGCATTGTGACATTTGTCAGTTTTGACATTTGCCATCTTGAAATTTGTCATTTTGACATTTTTCATGGTGACACTTTTCATTTTTGACATTTAGCGTTGTGACATTTGTCATTTGACATCTTTGACATTTTCCATCTTGAAATTTGTCATTTTTGACACTTTTCATTTTTGACATTTAGCATTGTGACATTTGTCATTTGACATCTTTGACATTTGCCATCTTGAAATTTGTCATTTTTGACATTTTTCATGGTGACACTTATCATTTTTGACATTTAGCATTGTGACATTTGTCAGTTTTGACATTTGCCATCTTGAAATTTGTCATTTTTGACATTTTTCATGGTGACACTTTTCATTTTTGACATTTAGCATTGTGACATTTGTCATTTGACATCTTTGACATTTGCCATCTTGAAATTTGTCATTTTTGACATTTTTCAAGGTGACACTTTTCATTTTTGACATTTTTCAAGGTGACACTTTTCATTTTTGACATTTAGCATTGTGACATTTGTCATTTGACATCTTTGACATTTGCCATTTTGAAATTTGTCATTTTTGACACTTTTCATTTTTGACATTTAGCATTGTGACATTTGTCATTTGACATCTTTGACATTTGCCATCTTGAAATTTGTCATTTTTGACATTTTTCATGGTGACACTTTTCATTTTTGACATTTAGCATTGTGACATTTGTCATTTGACATCTTTGACATTTGCCATCTTGAAATTTGTCATTTTTGACATTTAGCATTGTGACATTTGTCATTTGACATCTTTGATATTTGCCATCTTGAAATTTGTCATTTTTGACATTTTTCATGGTGACACTTTTCATTTTTGACATTTAGCATTGTGACATTTGTCATTTGACATCTTTGACATTTGCCATCTTGAAATTTGTCATTTTTGACATTTTTCAAGGTGACACTTTTCATTTTTGACATTTTTCAAGGTGACACTTTTCATTTTTGACATTTAGCATTGTGACATTTGTCATTTGACATCTTAGACATTTGCCATCTTGAAATTTGTCATTTTTGACACTTTTCATTTTTGACATTTAGCATTGTGACATTTGTCATATTCGACATCTTTGATATTTGCCATCTTGAAATTTGTCATTTTTGACATTTTTCATGGTGACACTTTTCATTTTTGACATTTAGCATTGTGACATTTGTCATATTCGACATCTTTGATATTTGCCATCTTGAAATTTGTCATTTTTGACATTTTTTATGGTGACACTTTTCATTTTTGACATTTAGCATTGTGACATTTGTCATTTGACATCTTTGACATTTGCCATCTTGAAATTTGTCATTATTGACATTTTTCATGGGGACACTTTTCATTTTTGACATTTAGCATTGTGACATTTGTCATTTGACATCTTTGACATTTGCCATCTTGAAATTTGTCATTTTTGACATTTTTCATGGTGACACTTTTCATTTTTGACATTTAGCATTGTGACATTTGTCATTTGACATCTTTGACATTTGCCATCTTGAAATTTGTCATTTTTGACTTTTTTCACGGTGACACTTTTCATTTTTGACATTTAGCATTGTGACATTTGTCATTTGACATCTTAGACATTTGCCATCTTAAAATTTGTCATTTTTGACACTTTTCATTTTTGACATTTAGCATTGTGACATTTGTCATTTGACATCTTTGACATTTGCCATCTTAAAATTTGTCATTTTTGACATTTTATGGTGACACTTTTCATTTTTGACATTTAGCATTGTGACATTTGTCATTTGACATCTTGGACATTTGCCATCTTGAAATTTGTCATTTTTGACATTTTTCATGGTGACACTTTTTATTTTTGACATTTAGCATTGTGACATTTGTCATTTGACATCTGAGACATTTGCCATCTTGAAATTTGTCATTTTTGACATTTAGCATTGTGACATTTGTCATTTGACATCTTTGAAATTTGCCATCTTGAAACTTGTTATTTTTGACATTTTTTATGGTGACACTTTTCATTTCTGACATTTAGCATTGTGACATTTGTCAGGTTTAACATTTGCCATCTTGAAATTTGTCATTTTTGACATTTTTCATGGTGACACTTTTCATTTTTGACATTTAGCATTGTGACATTTGTCATTTGACATCTTTGACATTTGCCATCTTGAAATTTGTTATTTTTGACATTTTTCATGGTGACACTTTTCATTTTTGACATTTAGCATTGTGACATTTGTCATTTGACATCTTTGACATTTGCCATCTTGAAATTTGTCATTTTTGACATTTTTCATGGTGACACTTTTCATTTTTGACATTTAGCATTGTGACATTTGTCATTTGACATCTTTGACATTTGCCATCTTGAAATTTGTTATTTTTGACATTTTTCATGGTGACACTTTTCATTTTTGACATTTAGCATTGTGACATTTGTCATTTGACATCTTTGACATTTGCCATCTTGAAATTTGTTATTTTTGACATTTTTCACGGTGACACTTTTCATTTTTGACATTTAGCATTGTGACATTTGTCATTTGACATCTTAGACATTTGCCATCTTGAAATTTGTCATTTTTGACACTTTTCATTTTTGACATTTAGCATTGTGACATTTGTCATTTGACATCATTGACATTTGTCATCTTGAAATTTGTCATTTTTGACATTTTTCATGGTGACACTTTTTATTTTTGACATTTAGCATTGTGACATTTGTCATTTGACATCTTTGACATTTGCCATCTTGAAATTTGTCATTTTTGACATTTTTCATGGTGACACTTTTCATTTTTGACATTTAGCATTGTGACATTTGTCATTTGACATCTTTGACATTTGCCATCTTGAAATTTGTCATTTTTGACATTTTTCATGGTGACACTTTTCAATTTTGACATTTAGCATTGTGACATTTGTCATTTGACATCTTAGACATTTGCCATCTTGAAATTTGTCATTTTTGACACTTTTCATTTTTGACATTTAGCATTGTGACATTTGTCATTTGACATCTTTGACATTTGCCATCTTGGAATTTGTCATTTTTGACATTTTTTATGGTGACACTTTTCATTTTTGACATTTAGCATTGTGACATTTGTCATTTGACATCTTTGACATTTGCCATCTTGAAATTTGTCATTTTTGACATTTAGCATTGTGACATTTGTCATTTGACATCTTTGACATTTGCCATCTTGAAATTTGTCATTTTTGACATTTTTCACGGTGACACTTTTCATTTTTGACATTTAGCATTGTGACATTTGTCATTTGACATCTTAGACATTTGCCATCTTGAAATTTGTCATTTTTGACACTTTTCATTTTTGACATTTAGCATTGTGACATTTGTTATTTGACATCTTTGTTATTTGCCATCTTGAAATTTGTCATTTTTGACATTTTTCATGGTGACACTTTTCATTTTTGACATTTAGCATTGTGACATTTGTCATTTGACATCTTGGACATTTGCCATCTTGAAATTTGTCATTTTTGACATTTTTCATGGTGACACTTATCATTTTTGACATTTAGCATTGTGACATTTGTCAGTTTTGACATTTGCCATCTTGAAATTTGTCATTTTTGACATTTTTCATGGTGACACTTTTCATTTTTGACATTTAGCATTGTGACATTTGTCATTTGACATCTTTGACATTTGCCATCTTGAAATTTGCCATTTTTG
This sequence comes from Altica lythri, assembly GCA_964028335.1. Classification (NCBI taxonomy): domain Eukaryota; kingdom Metazoa; phylum Arthropoda; class Insecta; order Coleoptera; family Chrysomelidae; genus Altica; species Altica lythri. The sequence continues at coordinate 4,685,322 of OZ034800.1, read as the reverse complement.
ACATTTTTCATGGTGACACTTTTCATTTTTGACATTTAGCATTGTGACATTTGTCATTTGACATCTTTGACATTTGCCATCTTGAAATTTGTCATTTTTGACATTTTTCATGGTGACACTTTTCATTTATGACATTTAGCATTGTGACATTTGTCATTTGACTTCTTTGATATTTGCCATCTTAAAATTTGTCATTTTTGACATTTTTCATGGTGACACTTTTCATTTTTGACATTTAGCATTGTGACATTTGTCGTATTCGACATCTTTGACATTTGCCATCTTGAAATTTGTCATTTTTGACATTTTTCATGGTGACACTTTTCATTTTTGACATTTAGCATTGTGTCATTTGTCATTTGACATCTTTGACATTTGCCATTTTGAAATTTGTCATTATTGACATTTTTCATGGGGACACTTTTCATTTTAGACATTTGGCATTGTGACATTTGTCATTTGACATCTTTGACATTTGCCATCTTGAAATTTGTCATTTTTGACATTTTTCATGGTGACACTTTTCATTTTTGACATTTAGCATTGTGACATTTGTCATTTGACATCTTTGACATTTGCCATCCTAAAATTTGTCATTTTTGACATTTTTCACGGTGACACTTTTCATTTTTGACATTTGTCATTTGACATCTTTGACATTTGCCATCTTGAAATTTGTCATTTTTGACACTTTTCATTTTTGACATTTAGCATTGTGACATTTGTCATTTGACATCTTTGACATTTGCCATCTTGAAATTTGTTATTTTTGACATTTTTCATGGTGACACTTTTCATTTTTGACATTTAGCATTGTGACATTTGTCATTTGACATCTTTGACATTTGCCATCTTGAAATTTGTCATTTTTGACATTTTTCATGGTGACACTTTTCATGTTTGACATTTAGCATTGTGACATTTAGCATTGTGACATTTGTCATTTGACATCTTTGACATTTGCCATCTTGAAATTTGTCATTTTTGACATTTTTCATGGTGACACTTTTCATTTTTGACGTTTAGCATTGTGACATTTGTCATTTGACATCTTTGACATTTGCCATCTTGAAATTTGTTATTTTTGACATTTTTCATGGTGACACTTTTCATTTTTGACATTTAGCATTGTGACATTTGTCATTTGACATCTTTGACATTTGCCATCTTGAAATTTGTCATTTTTGACATTTTTCATGGTGACACTTTTCATTTTTGACATTTAGCATTGTGACATTTGTCATTTGACATCTTTGACATTTGCCATCTTGAAATTTGTCATTTTTGACATTTAGCATTGTGACATTTGTCATTTGACATCTTTGATATTTGCCATCTTGAAATTTGTCATTTTTGACATTTTTCATGGTGACACTTTTCATTTTTGACATTTAGCATTGTGACATTTGTCATTTGACATCTTTGACATTTGCCATCTTGAATTTGTCATTTTTGACATTTTTCATGGTGACACTTTTCATTTTTGACATTTAGCATTGTGACATTTGTCATATTCGACATCTTTGACATTTGCCATCTTGAAATTTGTCATTTTTGACATTTTTCATGGTGACACTTTTCATTTTTGACATTTAGCATTGTGACATTTGTCATTTGACATCTTTGACATTTGCCATCTTAAAATTTGTCATTATTGACATTTTTCATGGGGACACTTTTCATTTTTGACATTTAGCATTGTGACATTTGTCATTTGACATCTTTGACATTTGCCATCTTGAAATTTGTCATTTTGGACATTTTTTATGGTAACACTTTTCATTTTTGACATTTAGCATTGTGACATTTGTCATTTGACATCTTTGACATTTGCCATCTTGAAATTTGTCATTTTTGACATTTTTCACGGTGACACTTTTCATTTTTGACATTTAGCATTGTGACATTTCGTCATTTGACATCTTAGACATTTGCCATCTTGAAATTTGTCATTTTTGACACTTTTCATTTTTGACATTTAGCATTGTGACATTTGTCATTTGACATCTTTGACATTTGCCATCTTGAAATTTGTCATTTTTGACATTTTTCATGGTGACACTTTTCATTTTTGACATTTAGCATTGTGACATTTGTCATTTGACATCTTGGACATTTGCCATCTTGAAATTTGTCATTTTTGACATTTTTTATGGTGACACTTATCATTTTTGACATTTAGCATTGTGACATTTGTCAGTTTTGACATTTGCCATCTTGAAATTTGTCATTTTTGACATTTTTCATAGTGAAACTTTTCATTTTTGACATTTAGCATTGTGACATTTGTCATTTGACATCTTTGACATTTGCCATCTTGAAATTTGTCATTTTTGACATTTTTCATGGTGACACTTTTCATTTTTGACATTAAGCATTGTGACATTTGTCATTTGACATCTTTGACATTTGCCATCTTGAAATTTGACATTTTTGACATTTTTCATGGTGACACTTTTCATTTTTGACATTTAGCATTGTGACATTTGTCATTTGACATCTTTGACATTTGCCATCTTGAAATTTGTCATTTTTGACATTTTTCATGGTGACACTTTTCATTTTTGACATTAAGCATTGTGACATTTGTCATTTGACATCTTTGACATTTGCCATCTTGAAATTTGTTATTTTTGACATTTTTCATGGTGACACTTTTCATTTTTGACATTGAGCATTGTGACATTTGTCATTTGACATCTTTGACATTTGCCATCTTGTAATTTGTCATTTTTGACATTTTTTATGGTGACACTTTTCATTTTTGATATTTAGCATTGTGACATTTGCCATTTGACATCTTTGACATTTGCCATCTTGAAATTTGTCATTTTTGACATTTAGCATTGTGACATTTGTCATTTGACATCTTGGACATTTGCCATCTTGAAATTTGTCATTTTTGACATTTTTCATGGTGACACTTTTCATTTTTGACATTTAGCATTGTGACATTTGTCATTTGACATCTTTGACATTTGCCATCTTGAAATTTGTCATTTTTAACATTTTTCATGGTGACACTTTTCATTTTTGACATTTAGCATTGTGACATTTGTCATTTGACATTTTTGACATTTGCCATCTTGAAATTTGTTATTTTTGACATTTTTCATGGTGACACTTTTCATTTTTGACATTTAGCATTGTGACATTTGTCATTTGACATTTGCCATCTTGAAATTTGTTATTTTTGACATTTTTCATGGTGACACTTTTTATTTTTGATATTTGGCATTGTGACATTTGTCAGTTTTGACATTTGCCATCTTGAAATTTGTCATTTTTGACATTTTTCATGGTGACACTTTTCATTTTTGACATTTAGCATTGTGACATTTGTCATTTGACATCTTTGACATTTCCCATCTTGAAATTTGTCATTTTTGACATTTAGCATTGTGACATTTGTCATTTGACATCTTTGACATTTGCCATCTTGAAATTTGTTATTTTTGACATTTTTCATGGTGACACTTTTCATTTTTGACATTTAGCATTGTGACATTTGTCAGTTTTGACATTTGCCATCTTGAAATTTGTCATTTTTGACATTTTTCATGGTGACACTTTTCATTTTTGACATTTAGCATTGTGACATTTGTCATTTGACATCTTAGACATTTGCCATCTTGAAATTTGTCATTTTTGACATTTTTCATGGTGACACTTTTCATTTTTGACATTTAGCATTGTGACATTTGTCAATTGACATCTTTGACATTTGCCATCTTGAAATTTGTCATTTTTGACATTTAGCATTGTGACATTTGTCATTTGACATCTTTGACATTTGCCATCTTGAAATTTGTTATTTTTGACATTTTTCATGGTGACACTTTTCATTTTTGACATTTAGCATTGTGACATTTGTCAGTTTTGACATTTGCCATCTTGAAATTGGTCATTTTTGACATTTAGCATTGTGACACTTTTCATTTTTGACATTTAGCATTGTGACATTTGTCATTTGACATCTTTGACATTTGCCATCTTGAAATTTGTCATTTTTGGCATTTTTCATGGTGACACTTTTCATTTTTGACATTTAGCATTGTGACATTTGTCATTTGACATATTTGACATTTGCCATCCAGAAATTTGTCATTTTTGACATTTAGCATTGTGATATTTGTCATTTGACATCTTTGACATTTGCCATCTTGAAATTTGTCATTTTTGACATTTTTCATGGTGACACTTTTCATTTTTGACATTTAGCATTGTGACATTTGTCATTTGACATCTTTGACATTTGCCATCTTGAAATTTGTCATTTTTGACATTTTTCATGGTGACACTTTTCATTTTTGACATTTAGCATTGTGACATTTGTCAATTGACATCTTTGACATTTGCCACCTTGAAATTTGTCATTTTTGACATTTCTCATGGTGACACTTTTCATTTTTGACATTTAGCATTGTGACATTTGTCAGTTTTGACATTTGCCATCTTGAAATTTGTCATTTTTGACATTTTTCATGGTGACACTTTTCATTTTTGACATTTAGCATTGTGACATTTGTCATTTGACATCTTTGACATTTGCCATCTTGAAATTTGTCATTTTTGACATTTTTCATGGTGACACTTTTCATTTTTGACATTTAGCATTGTGACATTTGTCATTTGACATCTTTGACATTTGCCATCTTAAAATTTGTCATTTTTGACATTTAGCATTGTGACATTTGTCATTTGACATCTTTGACATTTGCCATCTTGAAATTTGTTATTTTTGACATTTTTCATGGTGACACTTTTCATTTTTGACATTTAGCATTGTGACATTTGTCAGTTTTGACATTTGCCATCTTGAAATTTGTCATTTTTGACATTTAGCATTGTGACACTTTTCATTTTTGACATTTAGCATTGTGACATTTGTCATTTGACATCTTAGACATTTGCCATCTTGAAATTTGTCATTTTTGACACTTTTCATTTTTGACATTAAGCATTGTGACATTTGTCATTTGACATCTTTGACATTTGCCATCTTGAAATTTGTCATTTTTCATGGTGACACTTTTCATTTTTGACATTTAGCATTGTGACATTTGTCATTTGACATCTTTGACATTTGCCATCTTGAAATTTGTCATTTTTGACATTTTTCATGGTGACACTTTTCATTTTTGACATTTAGCATTGTGACATTTGTCATTTGACATCTTTGACATTTGCCATTTTGAAATTTGTCATTTTTGACATTTTTCATGGTGACACTTTTCATTTTTGACATTTAGCATTGTGACATTTGTCATTTGACATCTTTGACATTTGCCATCTTGAAATTTGTCATTTTTGACATTTAGCATTGTGACATTTGTCATTTGACATCTTTGACATTTGCCATCTTGAAATTTGTTATTTTTGACATTTTTCATGGTGACACTTTTCATTTTTGACATTTAGCATTGTGACATTTGTCAGTTTTGACATTTGCTATCTTGAAATTTGTCATTTTTGACATTTAGCATTGTGACACTTTTCATTTTTGACATTTAGCATTGTGACATTTGTCATTTGACATCTTAGACATTTGCCATCTTAAAATTTGTCATTTTTGACACTTTTCATTTTTGACATTTAGCATTGTGACATTTTTCATTTGACATCTTTGACATTTGCCATTTTGAAATTTGTCATTTTTGACATTTTTCATGGTGACACTTTTCATTTTTGACATTTAGCATTGTGACATTTGTCAGTTTTGACATTTGCCATCTTGAAATTTGTCATTTTTGACATTTTTTATGGTGACACTTTTCATTTTTGATATTTAGCATTGTGACATTTGTCATTTGACATCTTAGACATTTGCCATCTTGAAATTTGTCATTTTTGACACTTTTCATTTTTTGACATTTAGCATTGTGACATTTGTCATTTGACATCTTTGACATTTGCCATCTTGAAATTTGTCATTTTTGACATTTTTCATGGTGACACTTTTTATTTTTGACATTTAGCATTGTGACATTTGTCATTTGACATCTTTGACATTTGCCATCTTGAAATTTGTCATTTTTGACATTTTTCATGGTGACACTTTTCATTTTTGACATTTAGCATTGTGACATTTGACATCTTTGACATTTGCCATCTTGAAATTTGTCATTTTTGACATTTTTCATGGTGACACTTTTCATTTTTGACATTTAGCATTGTGACATTTGTCATTTGACATCTTTGACATTTGCCATCTTGAAATTTTTCATTTTTGACATTTAGCATTGTGACATTTGTCATTCGACATCTTTGACATTTGCCATCTTGAAATTTGTTATTTTTGACATTTTTCATGGTGACACTTTTCATTTTTGACATTTAGCATTGTGACATTTGTCAGTTTTGACATTTGCTATCTTGAAATTTGTCATTTTTGACATTTAGCATTGTGACACTTTTCATTTTTGACATTTAGCATTGTGACATTTGTCATTTGACATCTTAGACACTTGCCATCTTGAAATTTGTCATTTTTGACACTTTTCATTTTTGACATTTAGCATTGTGACATTTGTCATTTGACATCTTTGACATTTGCCATCTTGAAATTTATCATTTTTGACATTTTTCATGGTGACACTTTTCATTTTTGACATTTAGCATTGTGACATTTGTCATTTGACATCTTTGACATTTGCCATCTTGAAATTTGTTATCTTTGACATTTTTCACGGTGACACTTTTTATTTTTGACATTTAGCATTGTGACATTTGTCATTTGACATCTTAGACATTTGCCATCTTGAAATTTGTCATTTTTGACACTTTTCATTTTTGACATTTAGCATTGTGACATTTGTCATTTGACATCTTTGACATTTGCCATCTTGAAATTTGTCATTTTTGACATTTTTCATGGTGACACTTTTCATTTTTGACATTTAGCATTGTGACATTTGTCATTTGACATCTTTGACATTTGCCATCTTGAAATTTGTCATTTTTGACATTTTTCATGGTGACACTTTTCATTTTTGACATTTAGCATTGTGACATTTGTCATTTGACATCTTTGACATTTGCCATCTTGAAATTTGTCATTTTTGACATTTTTCATGGTGACACTTTTCAATTTTGACATTTAGCATTGTGACATTTGTCATTTGACATTTTAGACATTTGCCATCTTGAAATTTGTCATTTTTGACACTTTTCATTTTTGACATTTAGCATTGTGACATTTGTCATTTGATATCTTTGATATTTGCCATCTTGGAATTTGTCATTTTTGGCATTTTTTATGGTGACACTTTTCATTTTTGACATTTAGCATTGTGACATTTGTCATTTGACATCTTTGACATTTGCCATCTTGAAATTTGTCATTTTTGACATTTAGCATTGTGACATTTGTCATTTGACATCTTTGATATTTGCTATCTTGAAATTTGTTATTTTTGACATTTTTCATGGTGACACTTTTCATTTTTGACATTTAGTATTGTGACATTTGTCATTTGACATCTTTGACATTTGCCATCTTGAAATTTGTCATTTTTGACATTTTTCATGGTGACACTTTTCATTTTTGACATTTAGCATTGTGACATTTGTCATTTGACATCTTTGACATTTGCCATCTTAAAATTTGTTATTTTTGATATTTTTCATGGTGACACTTTTCATTTTTGACATTTAGCATTGTGACATTTGTCATTTGACATCTTTGACATTTGCCATCTTGAAATTTGTCATTTTTGACACTTTTCATTTTTGAAATTTAGCATTTTGACGTTTGTCATTTGACATCTTTGACATTTGCCATCTTGAAATTTGTTATTTTTGACATTTTTCATAGTGACACTTTTCATTTTTGACATTTAGCATTGTGACATTTGTCATTTGACATCTTTGACATTTGCCATCTTGAAATTTGTCATTTTTGACATTTTTCATGGTGACACTTTTCATTTTTGACATTTAGCATTGTGACATTTGTCATTTGACATCTTTGAAATTTGCCATCTTGAAATTTGTCATTTTTGACAGTTTTCATGGTGACACTTTTCATTTTTGACATTTAGCATTGTGACATTTGTCATTTGACATCTTTGACATTTGCCATCTTGCAATTTGTTATTTTTGACATTTTTCATGGTGACACTTTTCATTTTTGACATTTAGCATTGTGACATTTGTCATTTGACATCTTTGACATTTGCCATCTTGAAATTTGTCATTTTTGACATTTTTCATGGTGACACTTTTCATTTTTGACATTTAGCATTGTGACATTTGTCATTTGACATCTTTGACATTTGCCATCTTGAAATTTGTCATTTTTGACATTTAGCATTGCGACATTTGTCATTTGACATCTTTGATATTTGCCATCTTGAAATTTGTCATTTTTGACATTTTTCATGGTGACACTTTTCATTTTTGACATTTAGCATTGTCACATTTGTCATTTGACATCTTTGACATTTGCCATCTTGAAATTTGTCATTTTTGACATTTTTCATGGTGACACTTTTCATTTTTGACATTTAGCATTGTGACATTTGTCATATTCGACATTTGCCATCTTGAAATTTGTCATTTTTGACATTTTTCATGGTGACACTTTTCATTTTTGACATTTAGCATTGTATATATATAATATATAATATATATATATATATATATATATATATATATATATATATATATATATATATATATATATATATATATATATATATATATATATATATATATATATATAACATTTGTCATTTGACATCTTTGACATTTGCCATCTTGAAATTTGTCATTATTGACATTTTTCATGGGGACACTTTTCATTTTTGACATTTGGCATTGTGACATTTGTCATTTGACATCTTTGACATTTGCCATCTTGAAATTTGTCATTTTTGACATTTTTCATGGTGACACTTTTCATTTTTGACATTTAGCATTGTGACATTTGTCATTTGACATCTTTGACATTTGCCATCCTGAAATTTGTCATTTTTGACATTTTTCACGGTGACACTTTTCATTTTTGACATTTGTCATTTGACATCTTAGACATTTGCCATCTTGAAATTTGTCATTTTTGACACTTTTCATTTTTGACATTTAGCATTGTGACATTTGTCATTTGACATCTTTGACATTTGCCATCTTGAAATTTGTCATTTTTGACATTTTTCATGGTGACACTTTTCATTTTTGACATTTAGCATTGTGACATTTGTCATTTGACATCTTGGACATTTGCCATCTTGAAATTTGTCATTTTTGACATTTAGCATTGTGACATTGTTCATTTGACATCTTTGATATTTGCCATCTTGAAATTTGTCATTTTTGACATTTTTCATGGTGACACTTTTCATTTTTGACATTTAGCATTGTGACATTTGTCATTTGACATCTTTGACATTTGCCATCTTGAAATTTGTCATTTTTGACATTTTTCATGGTGACACTTTTCATTTTTGACATTTAGCATTGTGACATTTGTCATTTGACATCTTTGACATTTGCCACCTTGAAATTTGTCATTTTTAACATTTTTCATAGTGACACTTTTCATTTTTGACATTTAGCATTGTGACATTTGTCATTTGATATCTTTGACATTTGCCATCTTGAAATTTGTCATTTTTGACATTTGGCATTGTGACATTTGTCATTTGACATCTTTGACATTTGCCATCTTGAAATTTGTTATTTTTGACATTTTTCATGGTGACACTTTTCATTTTTGACATTTAGCATTGTGACATTTGTCAGTTTTGACATTTGCCATCTTAAAATTTGTCATTTTTGACATTTTTCATGGTGACACTTTTCATTTTTGACATTTAGCATTGTGACATTTGTCATTTGACATCTTTGACATTTGCCATCTTGAAATTTGTTATTTTTGACATTTTTCATGGTGACACTTTTCATTTTTGACATTTAGCATTGTGACATTTGTCAGTTTTGACATTTGCCATCTTGAAATTTGTCATTTTTGACATTTTTCATGGTGACACTTTTCATTTTTGACATTTAGCATTGTGACATTTGTCATTTGACATCTTTGACATTTGCCATCTTGTAATTTGTTATTTTTAACATTTTTCATGGTGACACTTTTCATTTTTGACATTTAGCATTGTGACATTTGTCATTTGACATCTTTGACATTTGCCATCTTGAAATTTGTCATTTTTGACCTTTTTTATGGTGACACTTTTCATTTTTGACATTTAGCATTGTGACATTTGTCATTTGACATCTTTAACATTTGCCATCTTGAAATTTGTTATTTTTGACATTTTTCATGGTGACACTTTTCATTTTTGACATTTAGCATTGTGACATTTGTCATTTGACATCTTTGACATTTGCCATCTTGAAATTTGTCATTTTTGACACTTTTCATTTTTGACATTTAGCATTGTGACATTTGTCATTTGACATCTTTGACATTTGCCATCTTGAAATTTGTTATTTTTGACATTTTTCATGGTGACACTTTTCATGGTGACACTTTTCATTTTTGACATTTAGCATTGTGACATTTGTCATTTGACATCTTTGACATTTGCCATCTTGAAATTTGTCATTTTTGACATTTTTCATGGTGACACTTTTCATTTTTGACATTTAGCATTGTGACATTTGTCATTTGACATCTTTGACATTTGCCATCTTGAAATTTGTCATTTTTGACATTTTTCATGGTGACACTTTTCATTTTTGACATTTAGCATTGTGACATTTGTCATTTGACATCTTTGACATTTGCCATCTTGAAATTTGTTATTTTTGACATTTTTCATGGTGACACTTTTCATTTTTGACATTTGGCATTGTGACATTTGTCATTTGACATCTTTGACATTTGCCATCTTGAAATTTGTCATTTTTGACATTTTTCATGGTGACACTTTTCATTTTTGACATTTAGCATTGTGACATTTGTCATTTGACATCTTTGACATTTGCCATCTTGACATTTGTCATTTTTGACATTTAGCGTTGTGACATTTGTCATTTGACATCTTTGATATTTGCCATCTTGAAATTTGTCATTTTTGACATTTTTCATGGTGACACTTTTCATTTTTGACATTTAGCATTGTGACATTTGTCATTTGACATCTTTGACATTTGCCATCTTGAATTTGTCATTTGACATCTTTGACATTTGCCATCTTGAATTTGTCATTTTTGACATTTTTCATGGTGACACTTTTCATTTTTGACATTTAGCATTGTGACATTTGTCATATTCGACATCTTTGACATTTGCCATCTTGAAATTTGTCATTTTTGACATTTTTCATGGTGACAATTTTCATTTTTGACATTTAGCATTGTGACATTTGTCATTTGACATCTTTGACATTTGCCATCTTGAAATTTGTCATTTTTGACATTTTTCACGGTGACACTTTTCATTTTTGACATTTAGCATTGTGTTATTTGTCATTTGACATCTTAGACATTTGCCATCTTGAAATTTGTCATTTTTGACATTTTTCATGGTGACACTTTTCATTTTTGACATTTAGCATTGTGACATTTGTCATTTGACATCTTTGACATTTGCCATCTTGAATTTGTCATTTTTGACATTTTTCATGGTGACACTTTTCATTTTTGACATTTAGCATTGTGACATTTGTCATATTCGACATCTTTGACATTTGCCATCTTGAAATTTGTCATTTTTGACATTTTTCATGGTGACACTTTTCATTTTTGACATTTAGCATTGTGACATTTGTCAGTTTTGACATATGCCATTTTGAAATTTGTCATTTTTGACATTTTTCATGGTGACACTTTTCATTTTTGACATTTAGCATTGTGACATTTGTCATTTGACATCTTTGACATTTGCCATCTTGAAATTTGTCATTTTTGACATTTAGCATTGTGACATTTGTCATTTGACATCTTTGATATTTGCCATCTTGAAATTTGTCATTTTTGACATTTTTCATGGTGACACTTTTCATTTTTGACATTTAGCATTGTGACATTTGTCATTTGACATCTTTGACATTTGCCATCTTGAATTTGTCATTTTTGACATTTTTCATGGTGACACTTTTCATTTTTGACATTTAGCATTGTGACATTTGTCATATTCGACATCTTTGACATTTGCCATCTTGAAATTTGTCATTTTTGACATTTTTCATGGTGACACTTTTCATTTTTGACATTTAGCATTGTGACATTTGTCATTTGACATCTTTGACATTTGCCATCTTAAAATTTGTCATTATTGACATTTTTCATGGGGACACTTTTCATTTTTGACATTTAGCATTGTGACATTTGTCATTTGACATCTTTGACATTTGCCATCTTGAAATTTGTCATTTTTGACATTTTTTATGGTGACACTTTTCATTTTTGACATTTAGCATTGTGACATTTGTCATTTGACATCTTTGACATTTGCCATCTTGAAATTTGTCATTTTTGACATTTTTCACGGTGACACTTTTCATTTTTGACATTAAGCATTGTGACATTTGTCATTTGACATCTTTGACATTTGCCATCTTGAAATTTGTCATTTTTGACATTTTTCACGGTGACACTTTTCATTTTTGACATTTAGCATTGTGACATTTGTCATTTGACATCTTAGACATTTGCCATCTTGAAATTTGTCATTTTTGACACTTTTCATTTTTGACATTTAGCATTGTGACATTTGTCATTTGACATCTTTGATATTTGCCATCTTGAAATTTGTCATTTTTGACATTTTTCATGGTGACACTTTTCATTTTTGACATTTAGCATTGTGACATTTGTCATTTGACATCTTTGACATTTGCCATCTTGAATTTGTCATTTTTGACATTTTTCATGGTGACACTTTTCATTTTTGACATTTAGCATTGTGACATTTGTCATTTGACATCTTTGACATTTGCCATCTTGAAATTTGTCATTTTTGACATTTTTCATGGTGACACTTTTCATTTTTGACATTTAGCATTGTGACATTTGTCATTTGACATCTTTGACATTTGCCATCTTGAAATTTGTCATTTTTGACATTTTTTATGGTGACACTTTTCATTTTTGACATTTAGCATTGTGACATTTGTCATTTGACATCTTTGACATTTGCCATCTTAAAATTTGTCATTTTTGACATTTTTCATGGTGACACTTTTCATTTTTGACATTGAGCATTGTGACATTTGTCATTTAACATCTTTGACATTTGCCATCTTGAAATTTGTCATTTTTGACATTTTTCATGGTGACACTTTTCATTTTTGACATTTAGCATTGTGACATTTGTCATTTGACATCTTTGACATTTGCCATCTTGAAATTTGTCATTTTTGACATTTAGCATTGTGACATTTGTCATTTGACATCTTGGACATTTGCCATCTTGAAATTTGTCATTTTTGACATTTTTCATGGTGACACTTTTCATTTTTGACATTTAGCATTGTGACATTTGTCATTTGACATCTTTGACATTTGCCATCTTGAAATTTGTCATTTGTGACATTTTTTATGGTGACACTTTTCATTTTTGACATTTAGCATTGTGACATTTGTCATTTGACATTTTTGACATTTGCCATCTTGAAATTTGTTATTTTTGACATTTTTCATGGTGACACTTTTCATTTTTGACATTTAGCATTGTGACATTTGTCATTTGACATCTTTGACATTTGCCATCTTGAAATTTGTTATTTTTGACATTTTTCATGGTGACACTTTTCATTTTTGACATTTAGCATTGTGACATTTGTCAGTTTTGACATTTGCCATCTTGAAATTTGTCATTTTTGACATTTTTCATGGTGACACTTTTCATTTTTGACATTTATCATTGTGACATTTGTCATTTCACATCTTTGACATTTCCCATCTTGAAATTTGTCATTTTTGACATTTAGCATTGTGACATTTGTCATTTGACATCTTTGACATTTGCCATCTTGAAATTTGTTATTTTTGACATTTTTCATGGTGACACTTTTCATTTTTGACATTTGTCAGTTTTGACATTTGCCATCTTGAAATTTGTCATTTTTGACATTTTTCATGGTGACACTTTTCATTTTTGACATTTAGCATTGTGACATTTGTCATTTGACATCTTAGACATTTGCCATCTTGAAATTTGTCATTTTTGACACTTTTCATTTTTGACATTTAGCATTGTGACATTTGTCATTTGACATCTTTGACATTTGCCACCTTGAAATTTGTCATTTTTGACATTTTTCATGGTGACACTTTTCATTTTTTGACATTTAGCATTGTGACATTTGTCAGTTTTGACATATGCCATCTTGAAATTTGTCATTTTTGACATTTTTCATGGTGACACTTTTCATTTTTGACATTTAGCATTGTGACATTTGTCATTTGACATCTTTGACACTTGCCATCTTGAAATTTGTCATTTTTGACATTTTTCGTGGTGACACTTTTCATTTTTGACATTTAGCATTGTGACATTTGTCATTTGACATCTTTGACATTTGCCATCTTGAAATTTGTCATTTTTGACATTTAGCATTGTGACATTTGTCATTTGACATCTTTGACATTTGCCATCTTGAAATTTGTTATTTTTGACATTTTTCATGGTGACGCTTTTCATTTTTGACATTTAGCATTGTGACATTTGTCAGTTTTGACATTTGCCATCTTGAAATTGGTCATTTTTGACATTTAGCATTGTGACACTTTTCATTTTTGACATTTAGCATTGTGACATTTGTCATTTGACATCTTTGACATTTGCCATCTTGAAATTTGTCATTTTTGACATTTTTCATAGTGACACTTTTCATTTTTGACATTTAGCATTGTGACATTTGTCATTTGACATATTTGACATTTGCCATCTAGAAATTTGTCATTTTTGACATTTAGCATTGTGATATTTGTCATTTGACATCTTTGACATTTGCCATCTTGAAATTTGTCATTTTTGACATTTTTCATGGTGACACTTTTCATTTTTGACATTTAGCATTGTGACATTTGTCATTTGACATCTTTGACATTTGCCATCTTGAAATTTGTTATTTTTGACATTTTTCATGGTGACACTTTTCATTTTTGACATTTAGCATTGTGACATATGTCATTTGACATCTTTGACATTTGCCATCTTGAAATTTGTCATTTTTGACATTTTTCATGGTGACACTTTTCATTTTTGACATTTAGCATTGTGACATTTGTCAATTGACATCTTTGACATTTGCCACCTTGAAATTTGTCATTTTTGACATTTTTCATGGTGAAACTTTTCATTTTTGACATTTAGCATTGTGACATTTCTCAGTTTTGACATTTGCCATCTTGAAATTTGTCATTTTTGACATTTTTCATGGTGACACTTTTCATTTTTGACATTTAGCATTGTGACATTTGTCATTTGACATCTTTGACATTTGCCATCTTGAAATTTGTCATTTTTGACATTTTTTATGGTGACACTTTTCATTTTTGACATTTAGCATTGTGACATTTGTCATTTGACATCTTTGACATTTGCCATCTAGAAATTTGTCATTTTTGACACTTTTTATTTTTGACATTTAGCATTGTGACATTTGTCATTTGACATCTTTGACATTTGCCATCTTGAAATTTGTTATTTTTGACATTTTTCATGGTGACACTTTTCATTTTTGACATTTAGCATTGTGACATTTCTCATTTGACATCTTTGACATTTGCCATCTTGAAATTTGTCATTTTTGACATTTTTCATGGTGACACTTTTCATTTTTGACATTTAGCATTGTGACATTTGTCATTTGACATCTTTGACATTTGCCATCTTGAAATTTGTCATTTTTGACATTTTTCATGGTGACACTTTTCATTTTTGACATTTAGCATTGTGACATTTGTCATTTGACATCTTTGACATTTGCCATCTTGAAATTTGTTATTTTTGACATTTTTCATGGTGACACTTTTCATTTTTGACATTTAGCATTGTGACATTTGTCATTTGACATCTTTGACATTTGCCATCTTGAAATTTGTCATTTTTGACATTTTTCATGGTGACACTTTTCATTTTTGACATTTAGCATTGTGACATTTGTCATTTGACATCTTTGACATTTGCCATCTTAAAATTTGTCATTTTTGACATTTAGCATTGTGACATTTGTCATTTGACATCTTTGATATTTGCGATCTTGAAATTTGTCATTTTTGACATTTTTCATGGTGACACTTTTCATTTTTGACATTTAGCATTGTGACATTTGTCATTTGACATCTTTGACATTTGCCATCTTTAATTTGTCATTTTTGACATTTTTCATGGTGACACTTTTCATTTTTGACATTTAGCATTGTGACATTTGTCATATTCGACATCTTTGACATTTGCCATCTTGAAATTTGTCATTTTTGACATTTTTCATGGTGACACTTTTCATTTTTGACATTTAGCATTGTGACATTTGTCATTTGACATCTTTGACATTTGCCATCTTAAAATTTGTCATTATTGATATTTTTCATGGGGACACTTTTCATTTTTGACATTTAGCATTGTGACATTTGTCATTTGACATCTTTGACATTTGCCATTTTGAAATTTGTCATTTTTGACATTTTTTATGGTGACACTTTTCATTTTTGACATTTAGCATTGTGACATTTGTCATTTGACATCTTTGACATTTGCCATCTTGAAATTTGTCATTTTTGACATTTTTCACGGTGACACTTTTCATTTTTGACATTTAGCATTGTGACATTTGTCATTTGACATCTTAAACATTTGCCATCTTGAAATTTGTCATTTTTGACACTTTTCATTTTTGACATTTAGCATTGTGACATTTGTCATTTGACATCTTTGACATTTGCCATCTTGAAATTTGTCATTTTTGACATTTTTCATGGTGACACTTTTCATTTTTGACATTTAGCATTGTGACATTTGTCATTTGACATCTTGGACATTTGCCATCTTGAAATTTGTCATTTTTGACATTTTTTATGGTGACACTTATCATTTTTGACATTTAGCATTGTGACGTTTGTCAGTTTTGACATTTGCCATCTTGAAATTTGTCATTTTTGACATTTTTCATGGTGACACTTTTCATTTTTGACATTTAGCATTGTGACATTTGTCATTTGACATCTTTGACATTTGCCATCTTGAAATTTGTCATTTTTGACATTTTTCATGGTGACACTTTTCATTTTTGACATTTAGCATTGTGACATTTGTCATTTGACATCTTTGACATTTGCCATCTTGAAATTTGTCATTTTTGACATTTTTCATGGTGACACTTTTTATTTTTGACATTAAGCATTGTGACATTTGTCATTTGACATCTTTGACATTTGCCATCTTGAAATTTGTTATTTTTGACATTTTTCATGGTGACACTTTTCATTTTTGACATTGAGCATTGTGACATTTGTCATTTGACATCTTTGACATTTGCCATCTTGAAATTTGTCATTTTTGACATTTTTCATGGTGACACTTTTCATTTTTGACATTTAGCATTGTGACATTTGTCATTTGACATCTTTGACATTTGCCATCTTGAAATTTGTCATTTTTGACATTTAGCATTGTGACATTTGTCATTTGACATCTTGGACATTTGCCATCTTGAAATTTGTCATTTTTGACATTTTTCATGGTGACACTTTTCATTTTTGACATTTAGCATTGTGACATTTGTCATTTGACATCTTTGACATTTGCCATCTTGAAATTTGTCATTTTTGACATTTTTCATGGTGACACTTTCCATTTTTGACATTTAGCATTGTGACATTTGTCATTTGACATTTTTGACATTTGCCATCTTGAAATTTGTTATTTTTGACATTTTTCATGGTGACACTTTTCATTTTTGACATTTAGCATTGTGACATTTGTCATTTGACATCTTTAACATTTGCCATCTTAAAATTTGTTATATTTGACATTTTTCATGGTGACACTTTTCATTTTTGACATTAAGAATTGTGACATTTGTCAGTTTTGACATTTGCCATCTTAAAATTTGTCATTTTTGACATTTTTCATGGTGACACTTTTCATTTTTGACATTTAGCATTGTGACATTTGTCATTTGACATCTTTGACATTTCCCATCTTGAAATTTGTCATTTTTGACATTTAGCATTGTGACATTTGTCATTTGACATCTTTGACATTTTCCATCTTGAAATTTGTTATTTTTGACATTTTTCATGGTGACACTTTTCATTTTTGACATTTAGCATTGTGACATTTGTCAGTTTTGACATTTGCCATCTTGAAATTTATCATTTTTGACATTTTTTATGGTGACACTTTTCATTTTTGACATTTAGCATTGTGACATTTGTCATTTGACATCTTAGACATTTGCCATCTTGAAATTTGTCATTTTTGACATTTAGCATTGTGACATTTGTCATTTGACATCTTTGACATTTGCCACCTTGAAATTTGTCATTTTTGACATTTTTCATGGTGACACTTTTCATTTTTTGACATTTAGCATTGTGACATTTGTCAGTTTTGACATATGCCATCTTGAAATTTGTCATTTTTGACATTTTTCATGGTGACACTTTTCATTTTTGACATTTAGCATTGTGACATTTGTCATTTGACATCTTTGACACTTGCCATCTTGAAATTTGTCATTTTTGACATTTTTCATGGTGACACTTTTCATTTTTGACATTTAGCATTGTGACATTTGTCATTTGACATCTTTGACATTTGCCATCTTGAAATTTGTCATTTTTGACATTTTTCATGGTGACACTTTTCATTTTTGACATTTAGCATTGTGACATTTGTCATTTGACATATTTGACATTTGCCATCTAGAAATTTGTCATTTTTGACATTTAGCATTGTGATATTTGTCATTTGACATCTTTGACATTTGCCATCTTGAAATTTGTCATTTTTGACATTTTTCATGGTGACACTTTTCAATTTTGACATTTAGCATTGTGACATTTGTCATTTGACATCTTTGACATTTGCCATCTTGAAATTTGTTATTTTTGACATTTTTCATGGTGACATTTTTCATTTTTGACATTTAGCATTGTGACATTTGACATCTTTGACATTTGCCATCTTGAAATTTGTCATTTTTGACATTTTTCATGGTGACACTTTTCATTTTTGACATTTAGCATTGTGACATTTGTCAATTGACATCTTTGACATTTGCCACCTTGAAATTTGTCATTTTTGACATTTTTCATGGTGACACTTTTCATTTTTGACATTTAGCATTGTGACATTTGTCAGTTTTAACATTTGCCATCTTGAAATTTGTCATTTTTGACATTTTTCATGGTGACACTTTTCAGTTTTGACATTTAGCATTGTGACATTTGTCATTTGACATCTTTGACATTTGCCATCTTGAAATTTGTCATTTTTGACATTTTTCATGGTGACACTTTTCATTTTTGACATTTAGCATTGTGACATTTGTCATTTGACATCTTTGACATTTGCCATCTTGAAATTTGTCATTTTTGACATTTAGCATTGTGACATTTGTCATTTGACATCTTTGACATTTGCCATCTTGAAATTTGTTATTTTTGACATTTTTCATGGTGACACTTTTCATTTTTGACATTTAGCATTGTGACATTTGTCAGTTTTGACATTTGCCATCTTGAAATTTGTCATTTTTGACATTTAGCATTGTGACACTTTTCATTTTTGACATGTAGCATTGTGACATTTGTCATTTGACATCTTAGACATTTGCCATCTTGAAATTTGTCATTTTTGACACTTTTCGTTTTTGACATTTAGCATTGTGACATTTGTCATTTGACATCTTTGACATTTGCCATCTTGAAATTTGTCATTTTTGACATTTTTCATGGTGACACTTTTCATTTTTGACATTTAGCATTGTGACATTTGTCATTTAACATCTTTGACATTTGCCATCTTGAAATTTGTCATTTTTGACATTTTTCATGGTGACACTTTTCATTTTTGACATTTAGCATTGTGACATTTGTCATTAGACATCTTTGACATTTGCCATCTTGAAATTTGTCATTTTTGACATTTTTCATGGTGACACTTTTCATTTTTGACATTTAGCATTGTGACATTTGAGTAGTATAACTACAGCGGATCTAGATCGGAAGTGACGTCACATAAGATAAGGTTCTATTTTTAGACCCACGTGATAAGGTTTTATTTTTAGACCCACGTGATAAGGTTTTATTTTTAGACTTATGTGATAAGGTTCTATTTTTAGGTCCATGTGATAAGGTTCTATTTTAACACTCACGTGTCTATCATGTTTTGATTCACGTGTACCCTTATGAATCAGTATTTGGAGTGTATTTTTAGAATCGGGGATCCATTTTTACTATCTGAAGTCAATTTTTATAGTATAGAATCTATATTAAGAATCAGGAATTTAGACAGAAAGTCCCGATCCCAACTTGTTGCATTTATTTCAAACATTATAATGATGATAAATAAAACAAACATATATACCAATTGTTTAATTTATTCATTAAAAAATTGTTATACAACCAAATTACATTTGATAAAGCACAAATACATTGATCATTTTTGTGATAAAAACATGTAGGATTGTCATGCTTAAAAGGTGGTTGTTCTTCTAGCTCACAAACGGGAACTTTCAAATGTTTTCTAATATAATCAGCCTTTTCTAATCCCTTTACGTAGACAATGGTGGCGTCTTTTGCTAAGTCTTTTAGGATATTAGCAAAACAGTGTACCGGAGTAAATCCAGACTCCCATTCGAGACCATGATGGTTTTTAGTTAACCAATTCGCTTGTTTATGTAAATATGGAGCCAACATTCTTATGGGAAAAGGTGGTTTGAAAACATAATGACAAACCTGTATCCCATTATATGCTGCTAGTTCTTTTACCACAAATTTGTTATTCTCTATTTTAAAACCTTGAACATCTATTATCAAATTCATATTTTTTTTATGTATCTATATAGTATGTAATTCTATATACACCTGTTATCGGGGATTATGCGCATTAAACTTGTTTTACAATTTTAGTGAGAGGATTGTAGGAAAACTCCTTTTCATGTAATATTAAACAATATGCTGAAACGTTATCACCGACACTTTTTGTTGTCTCAAATTCAATTCGTAAAACAACCGATCCACTCTGAATGATTTCTTTTTGACGCGAACAATCAATATGAATTAAAGGAGCTTTGCTTTTATATTCTTCTGGATTAAAAATTGGTTGATTCGTTTGAATATGATAGTAGGATTCTTGAAAATTTGCAAACATTTCATATAATGTGGCAAAACGATTAGTATCAAAATCTAAATTTTAATCTTGATAAGGGTATCGTTCAGAATTTAGAAATACACGTACATTAGTTAAATTGCAATGATCAAACTCGCTCATATTTTTTATTAACTTTCCTTTGCGATTATTCTGAAATGCTATCACAATATGTCTTGGACTCTCCAATTTTGTAGTAGTTTTTACAGACCATGTGTGACGAGTTGAATTACTTAGTGTAGGATATTCAATTAACTCCCAACTCCTAAATTTAATAGGTAATTCTAGATTACTTCGAAGGATTTTGTTTAGTCGTAATTGTTCTTTTAAATTTGGTGTTATATGAGGAACGTACCAATAAAGTTTATTAATCTGAATTTTTGGTATCTCAGTTTCATCAGTAGCAATCACTGCATCAACGTCATCCTTCTCTCGAACTAACATAAGTTCCTGTCTCATATTCATAACAATTTTCCGAAAGTCTTCAAAAAATCCAGACCAGATTTTTAAGGGTATACATACATTAAAATTTCCAAAAGCATCGATAAGAAGTTTTCCATTTTTTGGGAACCTTCCTCCGTTTTGTAAGAGTTTGCTTTCATTTTCATTAAGAGACAAGTAATTTTTTAAAGTAGACACCAATCCTACATTTCTTACTGCGTCGATTATTACACCGTTTAATTCATATCTGATTTCCCGAAATAAATATGTAATACCGTTATTGATAAAATTAAATTTTGTAGGTACTGTATTCTTATCAGTTAACATTTTTCCTTCTAAATATACATAGCTATTGCATGGTAGAGTAAATGCATCAAGTTCTTGAACACTGATCCGAATTTCATCGTTATAATTTAAATTTCCTGAAGTATAAGGCTGATAAGTGTGAAACTGATAGTCCTCAATAGTTGTATCACTAAAAGGTTGATCTAAAACATTTAGTACGTCCATTATACTAAAACGCGAAATCCCAAAGTTTTTAAAAAGTTGCGATTTTCTGGTCTTATCAATTGGAAAGGCAAACTCTTACTAGTTGATTTGTTCTGCCACTTCCTTTTATAATATAATGGTTTGTAGGGACTTTCGAAACGGTGGAACTGCCACACCATTATTCAATTTTTCTAAGATGTAATCGAATGGTAATAGTTTCGTTACCAAAATTTACAATGTTACCACTTTGATCAATTACTTTTACAGTAATGTTGTTTATTGTTTTAATGTTAACTGGATAGTAAAGTATTGTTAGGGGTTGCTCAACTATTTTATACCCGTTTGGAACTTGCGGAAAAAATTGATGAATTATATGAACTGGTTTACCATTTAAAAATGAACCGACTGCAATGTTACAATCAATACATATAGTGTTTACTTTTAAAATGTTTACTTTTTTAGGAGAGGTATAGGCTTTATCAGGTTCGAGCTTAATTCTTGAAAATCCTAACAATGTCCCAATTGAATTGTCAACGTCAAAATTAATCCAATTTGTGCTTCTAATATTAACTTTTTCTGTGTTCTGATCTGCCCTTATACGAGTAATTGTACCGTTTTCAAACATCTGCTTTTCAATTATTTTAATTATCTCACTTATTTCATAAGCTCCTACCGGAATTAAAAATTTAAATTCACTATTAGTACCCCACACCAGTACATTATTAGTTTCATCGACATTAAAAATGCTGTTAAAGGTATCAAAATTTGCTACTCCAATTTCATAATCTGTATTATCATCCAAATATATTGCAGGATTAAAATCAGCACTTAAAATTGATGAGCAACCACTCAATGTAAATGTGTATGACATGATGGTTAAAATATAAATGAGTTAAAGTTTTTAGTTATATTGACTAAATAAAAATTTTAAACAGTACTGTTCACAATTAAACGAATTAAATTTTTGTATTACATTATAATTGAATTTTATGTCAACGTTTCCATTACTTTTAAAATATTTTGCTAACTCATTAGGAGGGGGTAAATTTCCGTAACTATCAAAATAAATAATACTAGAACCTTGTTTTGAAAAAGCTGTCCAGTGAGTACCACTGCCACTTTTTGTATCAAGGTTAACTATACCAGATTCATAGTTTTTAATTTTGTTTGGAAGAGAATCTCGCATAAAAACACCACGAAAATGAGGAATTTTTAAGAGATTTGCATATTTTTCCAGATCTATGTTCGTCATTATACGATTAGGTAATTTCAACGGAAGTTTTTTGAATACGGTTTTAAATAAAAACCTTTCCCGTTTTTTGAATGCCGTTTCATTCCATAACCTTTGTATGGTCTCAAATAATAACCTGATCCCTTTTTTGTAGCTTGTTCCATAGCCATATTATGTCTTTGCTGTTCTGCAAGTTGCTCACGATTAGCCTTAGCATCATTTACGGCCTTTGCAATTCCAGCGGCACCGCCCCCAACAGCGCCCAAAGCTCCCAGTAACGGTAAGAGTAAGGGTAAAAATCCACCCTTTTTTGGTGCTCGGATGACACGTTTTTTTTTCAAACCTTTCGATTTTTTTTTAAGACCCATCCCCAATTTACGCTTGCCTTTCATTGCCGTAGTTATTAACCAAGCAGCTGCTTTTTCCTTAAAATTTGCGTCTTTTGATTTAACTCGCTCCCAAGCTTTATTTTAGAAATCTTTATCAGCTATGTGCCTCGCAGTTAGGTCACTGTTTTGAGAATATGCGATATCGTGATTTCTGCAGGCTTTATTCAAAAGATTTATTCCCGAATCACCTCTTTCTAAGCGTTGCTTTAATTTTGTGCCTGGACCGCAAAAATGATAACCGGGTATATGTAGCTCGAATGGCAGTTTATTAATAAGAGTATTAACAAACCCTTTTCAGCGATGTGTTTTCAAGTGCTGTCGTTTCACCATTATACAATATTTATGTATAGAACGGCTTTTATATATAAACTTTCAGTTCTTCCAAATCACTTAAAAATGAAAGTTGAAAAACAAAAGATTCAGTTACCTATTAAAAACCATGACATCAAGGTCCAGCATGAGATCGGAAAACATGGATTTTTATTTCAAGGTGATTCAAAAAGGGGACTTATCGTAGGTCCTAGTGGATGTGGTAAAACCAATGCCATGCTGTCCTTAATTGATCATCCAAATGGTTTGAGATTTGAAAATGTTTACATTTATTCTAAAAGTTTACACCAACCAAAATATGTGTATTTGCGAAATTTGATTCAACCTATAAAAGAAATAGGCTACGAAGAATATAGCAATGCAGAAGATATTGTTACACCAGAAGCTATTAACAATAATTCTTTAATTATATTTGATGATGTAGGTTCATGCAATCAAAACATTATTCAAAATTATTTTTGTTTTGGTCGACATAGATCCACAGATTGTTTTTACTTATGCCAAACATATTCTGCAATTCCCAAACAACTAATTCGCGATAATGCAAATCTATTAATAATTTTTCAACAAGACCTAACAAATCTCAAACATATATATGATGATCATGTAAACATTGACATGTCGTTTCAAGATTTTAAAGACATATGCTCATATTGTTGGCGAGAAAAATTTGGATTTCTTACAATTGATAAAGATTGTTCTCTATCGAATGGTAGATATCGAAAAGGGTTTGACATATATATTCATATATAAAGAGAAATTATTCGTATCAGTATTACAGTTAAAATGAATCCTCAAGTAACTAGTCAACTTATAAAAGGCAGACAGGCGCTAAAGAAGAAATATAACAGTTTAAAGAGAGATATATTAAAATCGGAGAATGAGCTGCAAAGGACATATCAACCTATTACACAACCTCTTAAGGAACTCGTATCAGCTTTCAACAAGCCAATTAAGGAAGAATCTTATCAAGTTGAAACTTTGGAAACCTCGTTTCCGTCTTATACAAAACGAATCAAACAACGTCCGTCTAATAAAATGACTTATGTAACACCAACTGCAAGACCACTTTTCAATAGTACGCAAATGCCTATAGAAGAAGATTTAAATGAAAATGTATTATCACAAACAATTTTACCTTCTACACCTCAAGAAGAGATTTTTGAATCAGGAACTGAGAATTTACCAAATAGTTCCACTGAGGATAGGTTTATAGATGATACTATCTCTCAATACTTAAAATCATTTACCGATCCTTCAGTACTAGAACAATACTTTGAACAATTTGCATCACCTTTACCCAGAGATTATGTAGAAGGAATGATACGTGATACGGAGGGCAAATATGATCATATTTTGGGTGTATTTCACGATCCAATAAATGAAAAATTTTATATTGGAAATTCTAGCTAGGATTTTGATGGTGCCAACATTGTTATTAAGGGAATTAATTATCCGGGTACCGTTGGGCTGTACAATTTACTCTTTTTAAAAGAACCACTAATTTACAAACGACAAGATATAGAAAATTATGTTGATATCATTAAACGATCAAATGCTATACACAGAAACTATGATTCTGAATTACCTATTAAAAAGTTTCCCAATGACATTAGAGATAAATATGTGCACATTATAAAACCAAATCTAAAACAATCTGTTTTGAGACCAAGAGCTAGTACAGGACCTTCTTCGTTAATGGGAAAAATCGTAACCAGAAATATGACTAAAAAATTTGGTAAAGGAATGATGATGATGAAATATAGTAATAATCCTAACGAATATAAATATTTCGATAATTACAATGAATTGATAGACAGACTGAGATTACTTTTTGCATCTCAAGAAGCTGGTAATACTGGTAATAATAACGAGATTATATCAATAATAGAAGAACTACGCGAAGGAAAAATTATTGCATAAAAGGTGTAAATTAATTGATTTTATTTAGTGTTAACATGCCTCTCAACAAGTTTAATCAACATTTTCTTGCGACGACCACTACATGTTCAGATGAAGTTTTGTCAGCACCGAATCCATCCACCACTTTCTATATTTGTATACCATCTAATTTTCACAGTATTTGTGTGATTACAATTCGAGGACATAAAGATTTAGTTATTAGCAATTCTCATTATGTGTTGGATAATCAAACTACAGCGTACTCGTTTCCTATAACGGGTAAAGTTAAAAGTATTAAATGTTTTCCTGCCATTTTACATGCATCATATAAAAACCAACAAAATTCTATCGAAAACTTACTAAATAATATTATTGTTAGTAAAGGAGATATCATTGAGTTTCCATTGGGTATTTCAAGTCTAGCAGAAGACTACCTTTACATTGAATTTGTTATTCAATGTTCCCTTGAGGAGAATAAATAGGATTTTTTTAAAAAGTTTACTTTATTAACAAACATGCCTCTCAACAAGTTTAACCAACATTATCTTACTTCTATAACATGTTCGTCTGAAGAAACAGAAGATATTGTGACATCCACACTTCCACAGTTTAAGTCACCGTTTTATATTTGTGATTCATTTGATTACCACGTTAAATCTGTAATACGTTTAAAAGGTGAAAAAAAAACGAATCTTAATAAGGAATTTTATGTATTAGATAATGGAGGAATTGCTTTCGTATTTCCATTTTCATCTAAAATTGAGAGTGTTATTCATTATTCTGCCGATGGTGATGTTTTATTAAACAACAAAGTTTATAAGTTTCACGAACTAGCTAACACGAACATTGCAAAAAATGATAAAATTGTATTTAAGCTAGGAAAACCTTCAAATATTTGTATTGAACTGCTTGTACAGTGTCCTTTAGTGAAAAATGTCTAAATTGCAAGTTGTTAAAGAGTTACATGCACCAGCACGAATTAATTTTCGAAGAAGGCATGTTTTAGTTAAAGGTTTAAATGATTTAATTCAGGCAGATCTAGCTGTTATGAATTCTTTTGCTAAGGAAAATCGGGGCTACAGTTATATTTTAGTTGTTATTAATGCATTTAGCAAATGTGTTTGGGCTGTACCAGTGAAAAAGAAAACTGGAAAACATATAACGGATGCTATGAAATTAATATTATCTCAAATGAAAAACTCCCCAAAAAATTTGCAAACTGATAATGGCATGGAATTATACAACAAAGATTTCAAAGAATTAATGCAAAAATATAATATTAATCATTATAGTACTTTTTCTAATCTTAAAGCGAGTATAGCTGAACGTGTAATTCGTACACTCAAGTCGTTACTTTGGAAAGAGTTTAGCATGCAAGGTTCATACAAATGGTTAAATATTTTGCAGAAAATTGTTCAAAAATATAACAGTATTAGACACTCTACGACTGGAGCCATACCTAGTAAAGTAAATAATCAAAATTCAAAATACATAATTGTATTTAATCATTTAAAAACGGTTGATCCTAGAAAACCGAAGTTTCGAAAAGGTGACTATGTTCGAATCAGCAAATATCGTCATGCCTTTAAAAAAGGTTATACTCCCAATTGGAGTACAGAGATATTTAGAATAAAAAAAATAAAGTTATCGAATCCAACCGTATATATTTTAGAAGATGAGAAAAATGAAGAGATTATAGGTACTTTTTATACTGAAGAATTACAGAAAGTTAAATATCCAGACGTTTTCTTAATTGAAAAAGTACTGAAACGAAAAGGTGATATGAGACTTGTGAAGTGGTTGGGAATAAATCAACAATCTTGAATTAATAAAAATAATATTGTGTAACTAATTTAAGTAAATATAGAATTTATATTATTATTTTTTTTAAATAAAAAACAGTTTTTAATAAATCGTTTTATTTCATTTGTACAACACTTTTATAATTTTTGTTATCTAATTAGATTAATATACAACTTAATTCAATTTTGATTGTCTTCAGCAGAAGTTTTTCAGAAAGTTTTTCTTGCACTTTAAAAAGTGTGTGGGTTAATCACTAAACTGGCTTTTTCCATATATAGTCAGTTTTAAGAAGTTTTGGACATCTATGTATCACCTCTAATGCTAAACCGTATGTGATTGGGTTGATTAATTTTATAGGTTCTATTATATAAAGGGCAACATCCTTAATATTGTTTGATTTTTCAACTCCTGACTGTAGAATTTTTAAAGCACTGATGAAATTCTGACGTTTATATATTTCCAAAGTGTAATTTATTAATGGTAACCAATTCAAAAAGTTTAAAATTGAAGTGCCACCCAGTTTTATAATAGACTTTTCCGTTGATATTATTAAAGTCTTAATTTCATTAACATTTTCAAACTCTAACCAAAAGTGCTCTGCGTTTATACGTCCTTGTTTTTCAGCTAAATTCCCAAATTTTTTAATAGCTTCTTTGTAAGTTAAAAATATTTCCCACTCTTTCTCATTAAAGGTAATGCCATTTTCGGTATTTCCAAATATTCGGACACAAGGCTCAAAGTGTAAGTCCTGCGACAGACCTACTGCAACATATTGGGTTTTATTCAGATAAAACCTTCTTTCTCCTAAATATACAATTTTATCATTTTTGTTGTAACATAATGTTTCGTCCATGATCAGTATAAAACTTCTAACCATGTTTTTTTCTTTTTACTGCTACTTATACTAATCATTTTCATTGATCATAGGAAAAGGAAAAAACAATAACAAATTTATTTTACAAATACATATATTAGCAATATAAGTTACAGATATTAAAAAAAATGTCAGAAAAGATTTTTTAAGGAATAATGTCCCCAAGGAAGTGTGTCAGTAGATTCATTTACTATGTATCTTTTATCGTCAAAGGGACTTAAACCAATTTTTCTTTGGTCTACACTAAAAACATTGTGTGCATCTGACCGAATTACACATTGAGAAATTACTTTTTCTGTTTTATTTTCAAGACATTTTACATAATCATCAAATGTAATTTGTTTAACTATACAGCCTTTGACACCTTTAGATTTTTTTACCACCTTATCTTCTTGTACTTTATATGCATACATTTTTGATCGTAATCCTATAAAATGTGTTATTATTTTACCGTTCGCTTCATCTTTCATGAGACCGGGAACTTTCTTATTACAAAGTGGTATGTTATATTGATTATCTAAAGCATAGTCGCTTGTATCAAACCTATGAATGTCACTTTTAATTATTTCCTCGTATAAATCTTTACATTTAATTTCATAAAAATGGGCGTCCGTATCTTGATATAAAATTTTACAATTGTCCTGTCCCATTTTCGGTAACATATAGTCATAATGAAACTCATACATACAAGTCTTCGAAATATCCAAAATGCTCATTCCAATATACAACGGCTTATTGAATAAAATTTCAGACTTTTTTAGTTCTATAGCCATCAAATCCGTGTCAAACACAGTTCTACTGTGAAATTTTGGACTGGCAATAAGATTCTTAGCTCCATATCTACCCCCCCATTGATTTACTAATTTAACATTTCGATGCTTACGAATATTTTCCATAGTTTTACCATATATGGAATTTACTTTAAGTTTAAAATGATCTTTTTTAAATTTAGTGGTAGCTTGTGCTTGAAACTGAGTATTAAGGTCTATGTATGGTTTTAACCATGCACATTGCTTAAATTTTAAAACTCTATGAATCTTTTTAATTATTAGTCCATGTTTTAAGGCTTGCTTTAAAGCACGATAATGAATAATATACCTTTCCTTATCATAAACTGTAGTTAATAACTTTGATAGTTTCGCATTTGGAGGTACTTGGTGCTCTGAACAAAAAGGAAAATCTTTGTGAAGATCATGTAACTTTTCCGGGTACTCTAAATCTACTTCAAGAATGTATCCTTCGGGTGCATCGTCCGGAATACTGATAACGTCTATGTCAATGCCAGTCCACTGAAATTTTCCAATCGGAAGTGGCTGTGACATAGCCCATCCATATAAATTGTTAACGTCTACATACAGCAAATACTTATCAGGTTTGGATAAATCATAATTTGACATATACTTATTGTTGGCCTCTGAATATCGTGAACAACATTGACTTATTCCTCCGCGTATACTTTTTTCCATAAATAGAATCATATCTATGTCACTTAAAAGTTCCTACTCACATTTTGTATATCTTAACATACAATCCCACGAATATCCTGGTACAGTGTAGTACCAAGCAGGATCTAAACCACTAGTCTTATATCCTACATCTCTAAAATTTTCAAAAACATCACACAACAGTAGTATATCTGTTTTTAAGTATAAATCAGAATATTCACCCAAATTTTGAATATTAAATTTTTCCCAAACATTTTTTGCGTGTTCATAATTCTCAGTAGAGATACTTTCGTCATTTAACTTATTATAAAAGTGATGTTGTGCTGGTAACTGTTTCATCCAGTTTTTCTAACTTGTCAATATAGTCATAGCAAAATACTCCTTTTCGGGTCAGCAATTTAAATGTGTCGTCATTTAAATGTCTAAATTCATGTCTTAAATTTTTAAAGTCTTTTATTTCAAGTGTTGAGACTAATTCATTTAAAGAGGCACCCATAAATCTAAGAGAATCTATATAACGGAATTTTATGTTGTGCGGCAGATGTTGAGTGAAAGAAATGTATTTCTCTTTATTTATTGGTAATGAGCTAATTTTACCCTTCTTAGCAAGGTCCCTTATTATAAAGTGACTGTCATATCCCGAAAGATTGTGAAACACCACTGGAACAACAAATTGTTTCTTAAAGTTTAGATTGCAGCTCACGTGAGCAAAACCTCGAAATTCTCCAGTAAAATGAATGTGGTCTCGGACAATAACATCCGTGCACTTAAATTCTTCTTCGCAAATATGACAATACTTTGCATCTACTGTATTAGGTTTATGTTTCATAGGAATTATGGTTTTTATTTTTGATTCAATTATTTTGCTAAGGTTTAGCATTTCATTTGCAAACCAATTCATGCAATCCACTCCACGATAACTTTTAAAGTATGAAAAACTATTGTTATAGTCACATTTAACATAATATCCACAACTGAAAGCAATATGTTTTTGATATCGTATAGAATTTGCATAGAAGGTAGTTTCAAGAGGTTCAAGCATCGATTCAAAATCGGCATATATAATAAAAGGTACTCTTTGTTTATACATAAAATTTTTAAACTTTACCGTTTTGTTTTCTGGAACGGTTACTTTATATTCATTATATTCTTTACAGAGCATAACATGCACATTAAATCTTTCCTGATTACTAAAATAATTTAAACATCTGTCACAAATTATTTTTTTTTGCTCATACTTGGAAACCTGAGAATTAATAAGTTTTGATAAATCTTTAATCCAACAGTAATGATATTTTACTTCCACTATTTCATTATCCCGTGGATCAGGAGCATCATAATCATTTAGTTTTGGAAAATATACATTTTGTATCATCAGTAGATTAACATGTTTATCTACTTTGTTTTTTGTAAGACGTAAAGTAATAACTTTATAAGTTTTCCCTATTAATTCTAATCCATAAATATTAACACTTATGTGATTAAGTCTTTCAAATACAGAAATTTTATTAAATTGTATTGGAATATCTAGTCCCTGTATATTAAGAACTTGAGCATAATGTGGATATGAGTTTATACGGTTACAATTTTGAGTTGAAGGATATAAAGCACTTACTATACTCCAGTAAAAACATGCATTATCATTGTTTTGTACATTAACACAAGCTTTTTTATTAGCAATTTGTTCTGGTAAACGAATAAAACTTGAACCGTTTCCAAATTCATATTTATTTATATTAACTTCAAGTGAAATTATTTGACTTAATGACCATCCCGAGTCTTTCTCTTGAAATTCTGATAATTTTTTTAATATAAAATCTACTACATGTCTTGAAAACCATTCTTTCAAATCTGTTGACCTATCAATTACAGAATTTTTTGTGTGAAAATATTTAAAATCTATTTTATCTTCACCATCAACCACTTGTTTAACAAATTGTCCACAAAACGTTGTATTAACTTTTATTAATGGTAATTTTGTCAAAGAAAAAGTAATTTTGCTTTGAAACAAAACGAATGCGTCATTCAAAAACTGAAGTATATCTTTATGTTTCATATTTATTATTACACCACTCATGACTCTATTTTTAAAAATACAAATAGTATCTTCCCATTTAACTGTATTATTAATTTCAAAGCTATTCCAATTTCTCAGTTTTTCAAATATAGTTTTTAAATGACTTAATTTTGTTTGCCACAAACGAGTGTTTCCAAAAGAAAAATTTTTGGTTTCTAAGGCTGCTAAGCATAGACTTATAGCAATTTTAACATGTTTTTGCCAAGATTCAATCTCAGCTAATGTGAAATTTAATTTTTTTTCGTAAAATTTTTTAACTAATATTTAATATCACTAGCAAGTTTTTCTGACATTTTTAGTATTATCTATACCTTAATTTTTGACAAACTTAAACAAAGATGCTGGGTTTCCTTTTCCTGTGTTTTTTTCACCAATGAAAATCAGAGAGTAGTTGCCGTTCCCCAACTCAATTAAATGATCTTTGATGACTAGGGTTACTCGTTGTGGTAGAAATACAAGCTTGTCCGTCAATTCAACTAGAACTGTTTGTCCATATTTAGAAGATACCAATCTTATACATTTGATTTTATTAGGAATATTTATTGGTAAATCTTTCAGCTTTGCCACTGGTTTTTTTACATCTTCTAGAAGAAGATTAGAGTTAATTGAATCTAAATCCATTTTCTATAAAACAACAGTCTAGTAAGAGGTATAATATAAAAAATAAAAATCAAGAATATTACCTGGGCTATTTTTTCTATAACAAAAACTTTAAATACAACTTTTCACCTTTTGTAAGACTACTAATTTCAAGTTATGTATACTTCTTTATGTAATTTGTAGAACTCATCTCGGTCATTTATAGTGCGATTGAACACACATCCTTCATGGAAATTACGTCATTTTTTATTTTTAGAATCTATTTTTAGAATTTATATTTAGAATCTATTTTTAGAATCTATTTTTAGAATCTTATTTTTAAATCTATTTTTAGAATATGAAATCTATGTTTAAAATTAAAAATCTCTTTTTAAGATGTATTTTTAATTGTTTAAAACTTTCAATTGTTTAACTGTATTAATAACTACAAATACACTAACCCTCGTATATAACAATTCGAATAAAGGTTTTCTTATCTCTATAATTTATTTCCTATTTTATTACGACTAATTTTATATATCCTTAAATTAAATATTCCAACTAAAAACCATAGCTTTTAGATTTGCTAATTTTTCATAAGTTTTTTGTAAAAAAAAACTGTAAAAGTTTAACTTCAATAAAGCATTGTCTATATACATATTTAAAATTAATTGAATCTTAGCATCTTAAATATGTTATCGATAAAATACCGGAAAACGATAATATTAAATGTGACCCCGTTTTTTTTTTCACATAGAAGTTAAAGTATTGCTTTAAAAATATTTAGTTTTAAATAGTGTAAGTTTTATGTTAGTGTACTTTTTAATTAGTATTACCTTAGACAAGATGTAACAAAAAAAACATAATAATGTGTAAGTATATTTATTTTGATGTTCTAATACTAATAATAATAATAAAAATAATAATAATAATAATAATAATAATAATAATAATAATAATAATAATAATAATAATAATAATACCGTTAGACAAT
The DNA here is from genome assembly GCA_964028335.1 of Altica lythri. Taxonomy (NCBI): domain Eukaryota; kingdom Metazoa; phylum Arthropoda; class Insecta; order Coleoptera; family Chrysomelidae; genus Altica; species Altica lythri. The sequence continues at coordinate 4,651,479 of OZ034800.1, read as the reverse complement.
TTTTACGGATATGATATTGAAGCCCACCCCTTTGATACTTATATCCGGGGTGGGTATAAACTAATTAGAACTATAGAAACTGTGACAAATATATCAAGAAAAAGAACCTAGCCTAGAAATTGTTTTATTAAACTTCGTATAAGAATAATTTTCTTAAGTTATGGTTAAAAAAATGTGTATCAGTTTTACATTATCATTTGTCGGTTATAACTATTCGTTAAATAATTGGTTGATAAATATATTTATCCAATATTTGATTAATATTTTATTAAAAATAAAACACACAACAAAAACACATGTTTATTGAAAAAAAAAACATGGATTTTTACAATAAAATTTTAGTATAACATTTTTTTTGTAAGTTTGAAAATTTTGTTATAGCGACGCTTTTGCTTGAGACAACTTTTCTTCGTTTGTTTTTTATTGCAACATATTCGTTCTCCATTTTATGTTCCAGTGACTTTAATTCAGCTTCTAGTGACTTCAATTCGGCCTCTTGTTCCTCCAATTCAGTCTCCCGTTTTAATAGATTATTTTTCTCTTCTATAAGTTTAGCTTTATTCATATTTAGTTCATTTATTTTTTTATAAAGTTCATCCTTCTGACCTTGAATCTGTTTTAAATTTTTTTCTTTAGTTGAAACTTCCTTGGATACTTGCTTTAATAATTGATCAATTTTTTGGAAGTCCACTTCGTAACTTAAAATCTGTTCCAACATTCCCATATGAAAATTTACAAATTCTTTATATTTTGAAGTAAATTTTTCGTCTCTCTTTGATGTTTCGCCAATAGATTCTTCCGACTTTTGATTTAGATTTTTATTATTTAAATCATTCGTTGAGGTAGAAGCAGGATTCAAAAACATTGGTTCAGCAGCAGGATTCAAAAACATTGGTTCCTAAAACAAATACGTTAAATGTTAACATTTTCCTGTCATTTTATAAAATTAAATAAATACCAATACGATTGGTAAAATAAAAAAATCTTATTTTCATTGACAATTAATTTTTCTAGATCTTAAATAAAAAATGTAATAGTTTTACTCACCATATCAAATTCTGGAAAAAAGTCTTTCGTATCTTCTAGATATTTTTGAAGATCACTTCGATTCGAGGAGTCTGACGGTACCACAACCACATCCGAAATTACATTTATATTGGACATGTTAATATAATTATTATTATTATTATTAATTATTACTATTATTGTTATTATTATTACTATTATTACAAAGTATTTTCAAGAACTAAAGTGAAGATCTGCAAGAAAATCTGCACTTATATAAAAAAGCTTATCGCATTTAATTGTTGGAGGGTGTATGAAAAATAATTAATTAGAAGCATTATCGGTAAATTTATCAATATGTTCTTACATAGTAAATACTTGCATTTTGATTACCTACCTAAAAATAATTTGGTGTTTTTTCAGGGTTAAAGATAAAAATCTTTAGAGATATTTGCATTGTGCTTGCATAATTTTTTAACTAAAAATAATTTTGTGGTCATTTTGTGGTTGCAGATAAAAGATAAAAATCTATAGATATTTTTTATGATACAACAACTTTTATGTAATATGTAAAAAATAGTAAAAAATGTTTAGCTTATTTTAAAATATTATTTGTAAATTTTCTACAAATTCTAACAAAAATTTTTCAATGAATAAATAAAATAATTGATATATATTTGTGTTTTTGGTACAAGAGCTACCTACGTCACTATTTTGCGTTTTTGAGATAAAAGTTTTTTTAGGTAAAAGTGTTAGTTTTATGCGGCCAAATACCAAATCCTCCAGTAGGTACTTACCTATTATCAGTAAACCCCATGTTTCAAAATTATAATTTGTCAGTCTTTTATTCACTATTTAAAAGTTTCTTTGAGATATATCTAAGTAGACATACCTATTTATAATATTGACTTCTTGTACCAAGCCACAAATATATGTTTGTTTTATTTATCATCATTATGTTTGAGGAAAATGAAACAAATTTAGAATAGTTGAAATATTTTTTGTTTTTATTCAACAATAAATTTATAGCTTAACAGGTTTAATTTTATTTCTAGGTTTAGACAATTGTAACTTATTAAATGATTTAAACAATATTTGTTTTTCTTCGTAAATTTGTATTGCTTTTTTAAGGCCTTTAATTCGTTTGGCAAAATCTTCCAGCTTTTGATTTAACGATATGTCTGTCAACGAAATAATACTAAATAAAAAATTAAACACTGTTAATTAAATATTATCCATACAAGATTCTGAGCCTTGTTCAACATTCATTTTCTCTTCATCTTCGTCTTCATCATCCTCCTCCTCCAGTTGAAGATAATCCGGTAGAAACTTCTGAATTTGATACAAAAATCCATCTACCTCCAAATCTCTTAAAATTCCAACCAGACAACAAATACATGCAATTATACCATCGTTATAATCTTGACATGCAGCGGATGCTTTACGATATTTCGCAGCCTGTTTCAAACACTCATCCTCAGAATAATGTCTTTTCCTTCCACACGAATACACCGCTTCATGTTCAAAATCAAACTGTTTATTTCTAAATGTTTTACCCAAACTCTCTACAGCAGTTTTTAAGTTATGCACCTTTTTGGTTTCTACGTACGCCATCCACATTCTACAAAAAATTTTTATTTAAAACGAACAAGATAAATTTCTAACCCTTACCTCTTTTCTGAAGTTGTTTATTATTAAATATCATTATTAAAATTAGAAATTACATTTATACAAATGATGTCGCCTACACGTTTTTATATTTAAATATAGTCCAATCAGAAAAAACTTGCGTATCATTCGGGTCAAAAAATGGAGTAAAATAGACTTCAGATAGGAAAAATAGATCCCCAAATCTAAAAATAAACTCCAAATTCATAAAGGGAACCGTAACTCAAACATGATAGCCACGTGAATCAAGCATGATAGTCACGTGACTCAAGCATGATAGTCACGTGAGTCTAAAAACCTTATCACATGGATCTAAAAATAGAACCTTATCACTTGAACCTAAAAATAGAACCTTATCACATAAGTCTAAAAATAAAACCTTATCACGTGGGTCTAAAAATAGAACCTTATCTTATGTGACGTCACTTCCGATCTAGATCCGCTGTAGTTATACTACTCATTTGTCATTTGACATCTTTGACATTTACCATCTTGAAATTTGTCATTTTAGACATTTAGCATTGTGACATTTGTCATTTGACATCTTTGACATTTGCCATCTTGAAATTTGTTATTTTTGACATTTTTCATGGTGACACTTTTCATTTTTGACATTTAGCATTGTGACATTTGTCAGTTTTGACATTTGCTATCTTGAAATTTGTCATTTTTGACATTTAGCATTGTGACACTTTTCATTTTTGACATTTAGCATTGTGACATTTGTCATTTGACATCTTAGACATTTGCCATCTTGAAATTTGTCATTTTTGACACTTTTCATTTTTGACATTTAGCATTGTGACATTTTTCATTTGACATCTTTGACATTTGCCATCTTGAAATTTGTCATTTTTGACATTTTTCATGGTGACACTTTTCATTTTTGACATTTAGCATTGTGACATTTGTCAGTTTTGACATTTGCCATCTTGAAATTTGTCATTTTTGACATTTTTCATGGTGACACTTTTCATTTTTGACATTTAGCATTGTGACATTTGTCATTTGACATCTTAGACATTTGCCATCTTGAAATTTGTCATTTTTGACATTTTTTATGGTGACACTTTTCATTTTTGACATTTAGCATTGTGACATTTGTCATTTGACATCTTTGACATTTGCCATCTTGAAATTTGTCATTTTTGACATTTTTCATGGTGACACTTTTCATTTTTGACATTTAGCATTGTGACATTTGTCAGTTTTGACATATGCTATCTTGAAATTTGTCATTTTTGACATTTTTCATGGTGACACTTTTCATTTTTGACATTTAGCATTGTGACATTTGTCATTTGACATCTTTGACACTTGCCATCTTGAAATTTGTCATTTCTGACATTTTTCATGGTGACAATTTTCATTTTTGACATTTAGCATTGTGACATTTGTCATTTGACATCTTTGACATTTGCCATCTTGAAATTTGTCATTTTTGACATTTAGCATTGTGACATTTGTCATTTGACATCTTCGACATTTGCCATCTTGAAATTTGTTATTTTTGACATTTTTCATGGTGACACTTTTCATTTTTGACATTTAGCATTGTGACATTTGTCAGTTTTGACATTTGCCATCTTAAAATTGGTCATTTTTGACATTTAGCATTGTGACACTTTTCATTTTTGACATTTAGCATTGTGACATTTGTCATTTGACATCTTTGACATTTGCCATCTTGAAATTTGTCATTTTTGACATTTTTCATGGTGACACTTTTCATTTTTGACATTTAGCATTGTGACATTTGTCATTTGACATATTTGACATTTGCCATCTTGAAATTTGTCATTTTTGACATTTAGCATTGTGATATTTGTCATTTGACATCTTTGACATTTGCCATCTTGAAATTTGTCATTTTTGACATTTTTCATGGTGACACTTTTCATTTTTGACATTTAGCATTGTGACATTTGTCATTTGACATCTTTGACATTTGCCATCTTGAAATTTGTTATTTTTGACATTTTTCATGGTGACACTTTTCATTTTTTACATTTAGCATTGTGACATTTGTCATTTGACATCTTTGACATTTGCCATCTTGAAATTTGTCATTTTTGACATTTTTCATGGTGACACTTTTCATTTTTGACATTTAGCATTGTGACATTTGTCAATTGACATCTTTGACATTTGACATCTTGAAATTTGTCATTTTGGACATTTTTCATGGTGACACTTTTCATTTTTGACATTTAGCGTTGTGACAATTGTCAGTTTTGACATTTGCCATCTTGAAATTTGTCATTTTTGACCTTTTTCATGGTGACACTTTTCATTTTTGACATTTAGCATTGTGACATTTGTCATTTGACATCTTTGACATTTGCCATCTTGAAATTTGTCATTTTTGACATTTAGCATTGTGACATTTGTCATTTGACATCTTTGACATTTGCCATCTTGAAATTTGTTATTTTTGACATTTTTCATGGTGACACTTTTCATTTTTGACATTTAGCATTGTGACATTTGTCAGTTTTGACATTTGCCATCTTGAAATTTGTCATTTTTAACATTTAGCATTGTGACACTTTTCATTTTTGACATTTAGCATTGTGACATTTGTCATTTGACATCTTAGACATTTGCCATCTTGAAATTTGTCATTTATGACACTTTTCATTTTTGACATTTAGCATTGTGACATTTGTCATTTGACATCTTTGACATTTGCCGTCTTGAAATTTGTCATTTTTGACATTTTTCATGGTGACACTTTTCATTTTTGACATTTAGCATTGTGACATTTGTCATTTGACATCTTTGACATTTGCCATCTTGAAATTTGTCATTTTTGACATTTTTCATGGTGACACTTTTCATTTTTGACATTTAGCATTGTGACATTTGTCATTTGACATCTTTGACATTTGCCATCTTGAAATTTGTCATTTTTGACATTTTTCATGGTGACACTTTTCATTTTTGACATTTAGCATTGTGACATTTGTCATTTGACATCTTTGACATTTGCCATCTTGAAATTTTTCATTTTTGACATTTAGCATTGTGACATTTGTCATTTGACATCTTTGACATTTGCCATCTTGAAATTTGTTATTTTTGACATTTTTCATGGTGACACTTTTCATTTTTGACATTTAGCATTGTGACATTTGTCAGTTTTGACATTTAGCATTGTGACATTTGTAATTTGACATCTTAGACATTTGCCATCTTGAAATTTGTCATTTTTGACATTTTTCATGGTGACACTTTTCATTTTTGACATTTAGCATTGTGACATTTGTCAGTTTTGACATTTGCCATCTTGAAATTTGTCATTTTTGACATTTTTCATGGTGACACTTTTCATTTTTGACATTTAGCATTGTGACATTTGTCATTTGACATCTTTGACATTTGCCATCTTGAAATTTGTCATTTTTGACATTTTTCATGGTGACACTTTTCATTTTTGACATTTAGCATTGTGACATTTGTCAGTTTTGACATTTGCCATCTTGAAATTTGTCATTTTTGACATTTTTCATGGTGACACTTTTCATTTTTGACATTTAGCATTGTGGCATTTGTCATTTGACATCTTAGACATTTGCCATCTTGAAATTTGTCATTTTTGACACTTTTCATTTTTGACATTTAGCATTGTGACATTTGTCATTTGACATCTTTGACATTTGCCATCTTGAAATTTGTCATTTTTGACATTTTTCATGGTGACACTTTTCATTTTTGACATTTAGCATTGTGACATTTGTCAGTTTTGACATTTGCCATCTTGAAATTTGTCATTTCTGACATTTTTCATGGTGACACTTTTTATTTTTGACATTTAGCATTGTGACATTTGTCATTTGACATCTTTGACATTTGTCATCTTGAAATTTGTCATTTTTGACATTTTTTATGGTGACACTTTTCATTTTTGACATTTAGCATTGTGACATTTGTCATTTGATATCTTTGACATTTGCCATCTTGAAATTTGTCATTTTTGACATTTTTCATGGTGACACTTTTCATTTGTGACATTTAGCATTGTGACATTTGTCATTTGACATCTTTGACATTTGCCATCTTGAAATTTGTCATTTTGGACATTTAGCATTGTGACATTTGTCTTTTGACATCTTGGACATTTGCCATCTTGAAATTTGTCATTTTTGACATTTTTCATGTTGACACTTTTCATTTTTGACATTTAGCATTGTGACATTTGTCAGTTTTGACATTTGCCATCTTGAAATTTGTCATTTTTGACATTTTTCATGGTGACACTTTTCATTTTTGACATTTAGCATTGTGACATTTGTCATTTGACATCTTTGATATTTGCTATCTTGAAATTTGTCATTTTTGACATTTTTCATGGTGACACTTTTCATTTTTGACATTTAGCATTGTGACATTTGTCATTTGACATCTTTGACATTTGCCATCTTGAAATTTTTCATTTTTGACATTTAGCATTGTGACATTTGTCATTTGACATCTTTGACATTTGCCATCTTGAAATTTGTTATTTTTGACATTTTTCATGGTGACACTTTTCATTTTTGACATTTAGCATTGTGACATTTGTCAGTTTTGACATTTGCTATCTTGAAATTTGTCATTTTTGACATTTAGCATTGTGACACTTTTCATTTTTGACATTTAGCATTGTGACATTTGTCATTTGACATCTTAGACATTTGCCATCTTGAAATTTGTCATTTTTGACACTTTTCATTTTTGACATTTAGCATTGTGACATTTTTCATTTGACATCTTTGACATTTGCCATCTTGAAATTTGTCATTTTTGACATTTTTCATGGTGACACTTTTCATTTTTGACATTTAGCATTGTGACATTTGTCAGTTTTGACATTTGCCATCTTGAAATTTGTCATTTTTGACATTTTTCATGGTGACACTTTTTATTTTTGACATTTAGCATTGTGACATTTGTCATTTGACATCTTAGACATTTGCCATCTTGAAATTTGTCATTTTTGACACTTTTCATTTTTGACATTTAGCATTGTGACATTTGTCAGTTTTGACATTTGCCATCTTGAAATTTGTCATTTTTGACATTTTTCATGGTGACACTTTTCATTTTTGTCATTTAGCATTGTGACATTTGTCAGTTTTGACATTTGCCATCTTGAAATTTGTCATTTTTGACATTTTTCATGGTGACACTTTTCATTTTTGACATTTAGCATTGTGACATTTGTCATTTGACATCTTTGACATTTGCTATCTTGAAATTTGTCATTTTTGACATTTTTCATGGTGACACTTTTCATTTTTGACATTTAGCATTGTGACATTTGTCATTTGACATCTTTGACATTTGCCATCTTAAAATTTGTTATTTTTGACATTTTTCATGGTGACACTTTTCATTTTTGACATTTAGCATTGTGACATTTGTCATTTGACATCTTTGACATTTGCCATCTTGAAATTTGTTATTTTTGACATTTTTCATGGTGACACTTTTCATTTTTGACATTTAGCATTGTGACATTTGTCAGTTTTGACATTTGCCATCTTGAAATTTGTCATTTTTGACATTTTTCTTGGTGACACTTTTCATTTTTGACATTTAGCATTGTGACATTTGTCATTTGACATCTTTGACATTTGCCATCTTGAAATTTGTCATTTTTGACATTTAGCATTGTGACATTTGTCATTTGACATCTTTGACATTTGCCATCTTGAAATTTGTTATTTTTGACATTTTTCATGGTGACACTTTTCATTTTTGACATTTAGCATTGTGACATTTGTCAGTTTTGACATTTGCCATCTTGAAATTTGTCATTTTTGACATTTTTCATGGTGACACTTTTCATTTTTGACATTTAGCATTGTGACATTTGTCATTTGACATCTTAGACATTTGCCATCTTGAAATTTGTCATTTTTGACACTTTTCATTTTTGACATTTAGCATTGTGACATTTGTCATTTGACATCTTTGACATTTGCCATCTGGAAATTTGTCATTTTTGACATTTTTCATGGTGACACTTTTCATTTTTGACATTTAGCATTGTGACATTTGTCAGTTTTGACATATGCCATCTTGAAATTTGTCATTTTTGACATTTTTCATGGTGACACTTTTCATTTTTGACATTTAGCATTGTGACATTTGTCATTTAACATCTTTGACCCTTGCCATCTTAAAATTTGTCATTTTTGACATTTTTCATGGTGACACTTTTCATTTTTGACATTTAGCATTGTGACATTTGTCATTTGACATCTTTGACATTTGCCATCTTGAAATTTGTCATTTTTGACATTTAGCATTGTGACATTTATCATTTGACATCTTTGACATTTGCCATCTTGAAATTTGTTATTTTTGACATTTTTTATGGTGACACTTTTCATTTTTGACATTTAGCATTGACATTTGTCAGTTTTGACATTTGCCATCTTGAAATTTGTCATTTTTGACATTTAGCATTGTGACACTTTTCATTTTTGACATTTAGCATTGTGACATTTGTCATTTGACATCTTTGACATTTGCCATCTTGAAATTTGTCATTTTTGACATTTTTCATGGTGACACTTTTCATTTTTGACATTTAGCATTGTGACATTTGTCATTTGACATATTTGACATTTGCCATCTTGAAATTTGTCATTTTTGACATTTAGCATTGTGATATTTGTCATTTGACATCTTTGACATTTGCCATCTTGAAATTTGTCATTTTTGACATTTTTCATGGTGACACTTTTCATTTTTGACATTTAGCATTGTGACATTTGTCATTTGACATCTTTGACATTTGCCATCTTGAAATTTGTTATTTTTGACATTTTTCATGGTGACACTTTTCATTTTTGACATTTAGCATTGACATTTGTCATTTGACATCTTTGACATTTGCCATCTTGAAATTTGTCATTTTTGACATTTTTCATGGTGACACTTTTCATTTTTGACATTTAGCATTGTGACATTTGTCATTTGATATCTTTGACATTTGCCATCTTGAAATTTGTCATTTTTGACATTTTTCATGGTGACACTTTTCATTTTTGACATTTAGCATTGTGACATTTGTCAGTTTTGACATTTGTCATCTTGAAATTTGTCATTTTTGACATTTTTCATGGTGACACTTTTCATTTTTGACATTTAGCATTGTGACATTTGTCATTTGACATCTTAGACATTTGCCATCTTGAAATTTGTCATTTTAGACACTTTTCATTTTTGACATTTAGCATTGTGACATTTGTCATTTGACATCTTTGACATTTGCCATCTTGAAATTTGTCATTTTTGACATTTTTTATGGTGACACTTTTCATTTTTGACATTTAGCATTGTGACATTTGTTAGTTTTGACATTTGCCATCTTGAAATTTGTCATTTTTGACATTTTTCATAGTGACACCTTTTATTTTTGACATTTAGCATTGTGACATTTGTCATTTGACATCTTTGACATTTGCCATCTTGAAATTTGTCATATTTGACATTTAGCATTGTGACATTTGTCATTTGACATCTTTGACATTTGTCATTTGACATCTTTGACATTTGCCATCTTGAAATTTGTTATTTTTGACATTTTTCGTGGTGACACTTTTCATTTTTGACAATTAGCATTGTGACATTTGTCAGTTTTGACATTTGCCATCTTGAAATTTGTCATTTTTGACATTTAGCATTGTGACACTTTTCATTTTTGACATTTAGCATTGTGACATTTGTCATTTGACATCTTAGACATTTGCCATCTTGAAATTTGTCATTTTTGACACTTTTCATTTTTGACATTTAGCATTGTGACATTTGTCATTTGACATCTTTGATATTTGCTATCTTGAAATTTGTCATTTTTGACATTTTTCATGGTGACACATTTCATTTTTGACATTTAGCATTGTGACATTTGTCAGTTTTGACATTTGCCATCTTGAAATTTGTCATTTTTGACATTTTTCATGGTGACACTTTTCATTTTTGACATTTAGCATTGTGACATTTGTCATTTGACATCTTTGATATTTGCTATCTTGAAATTTGTCATTTTTGACATTTTTCATGGTGACACTTTTCATTTTTGACATTTAGCATTGTGACATTTGTCATTTGACATCTTTGACATTTGCCATCTTGAAATTTTTCATTTTTGACATTTAGCATTGTGACATTTGTCATTTGACATCTTTGACATTTGCCATCTTGAAATTTGTTATTTTTGACATTTTTCATGGTGACACTTTTCATTTTTGACATTTAGCATTGTGACATTTGTCAGTTTTGACATTTGCTATCTTGAAATTTTTCATTTTTGACATTTAGCATTGTGACACTTTTCATTTTTGTCATTTAGCATTGTGACATTTGTCATTTGACATCTTAGACATTTGCCATCTTGAAATTTGTCATTTTTGACACTTTTCATTTTTGACATTTAGCATTGTGACATTTTTCATTTGACATCTTTGACATTTGCCATCTTGAAATTTGTCATTTTTGACATTTTTCATGGTGACACTTTTCATTTTTGACATTTAGCATTGTGACATTTGTCAGTTTTGACATTTGCCATCTTGAAATTTGTCATTTTTGACATTTTTCATGGTGACACTTTTCATTTTTGACATTTAGCATTGTGACATTTGTCATTTGACATCTTAGACATTTGCCATCTTGAAATTTGTCATTTTTGACACTTTTCATTTTTGACATTTAGCATTGTGACATTTGTCAGTTTTGACATTTGCCATCTTGAAATTTGTCATTTTTGACATTTTTCATGGTGACACTTTTCATTTTTGACATTTAGCATTGTGACATTTGTCAGTTTTGACATTTGCCATCTTGAAATTTGTCATTTTTGACATTTTTCATGGTGACACTTTTCATTTTTGACATTTAGCATTGTGACATTTGTCATTTGACATCTTTGACATTTGCTATCTTGAAATTTGTCATTTTTGACATTTTTCATGGTGACACTTTTCATTTTTGACATTTAGCATTGTGACATTTGTCATTTGACATCTTTGACATTTGCCATCTTAAAATTTGTTATTTTTGACATTTTTCATGGTGACACTTTTCATTTTTGACATTTAGCATTGTGACATTTGTCATTTGACATCTTTGACATTTGCCATCTTGAAATTTGTTATTTTTGACATTTTTCATGGTGACACTTTTCATTTTTGACATTTAGCATTGTGACATTTGTCAGTTTTGACATTTGCCATCTTGAAATTTGTCATTTTTGACATTTTTCTTGGTGACACTTTTCATTTTTGACATTTAGCATTGTGACATTTGTCATTTGACATCTTTGACATTTGCCATCTTGAAATTTGTCATTTTTGACATTTAGCATTGTGACATTTGTCATTTGACATCTTTGACATTTGCCATCTTGAAATTTGTTATTTTTGACATTTTTCATGGTGACACTTTTCATTTTTGACATTTAGCATTGTGACATTTGTCAGTTTTGACATTTGCCATCTTGAAATTTGTCATTTTTGACATTTTTCATGGTGACACTTTTCATTTTTGACATTTAGCATTGTGACATTTGTCATTTGACATCTTAGACATTTGCCATCTTGAAATTTGTCATTTTTGACACTTTTCATTTTTGACATTTAGCATTGTGACATTTGTCATTTGACATCTTTGACATTTGCCATCTTGAAATTTGTCATTTTTGACATTTTTCATGGTGACACTTTTCATTTTTGACATTTAGCATTGTGACATTTGTCAGTTTTGACATATGCCATCTTGAAATTTGTCATTTTTGACATTTTTCATGGTGACACTTTTCATTTTTGACATTTAGCATTGTGACATTTGTCATTTAACATCTTTGACCCTTGCCATCTTAAAATTTGTCATTTTTGACATTTTTCATGGTTACACTTTTCATTTTTGACATTTAGCATTGTGACATTTGTCATTTGACATCTTTGACATTTGCCATCTTGAAATTTGTCATTTTTGACATTTAGCATTGTGACATTTATCATTTGACATCTTTGACATTTGCCATCTTGAAATTTGTTATTTTTGACATTTTTTATGGTGACACTTTTCATTTTTGACATTTAGCATTGACATTTGTCAGTTTTGACATTTGCCATCTTGAAATTTGTCATTTTTGACATTTAGCATTGTGACACTTTTCATTTTTGACATTTAGCATTGTGACATTTGTCATTTGACATCTTTGACATTTGCCATCTTGAAATTTGTCATTTTTGACATTTTTCATGGTGACACTTTTCATTTTTGACATTTATCATTGTGACATTTGTCATTTGACATATTTGACATTTGCCATCTTGAAATTTGTCATTTTTGACATTTAGCATTGTGATATTTGTCATTTGACATCTTTGACATTTGCCATCCTGAAATTTGTCATTTTTGACATTTTTCATGGTGACACTTTTCATTTTTGACATTTAGCATTGTGACATTTGTCATTTGACATCTTTGACATTTTCCATCTTGAAATTTGTTATTTTTGACATTTTTCATGGTGACACTTTTCATTTTTGACATTTAGCATTGACATTTGTCATTTGACATCTTTGACATTTGCCATCTTGAAATTTGTCATTTTTGACATTTTTCATGGTGACACTTTTCATTTTTGACATTTAGCATTGTGACATTTGTCATTTGATATCTTTGACATTTGCCATCTTGAAATTTGTCATTTTTGACATTTTTCATGGTGACACTTTTCATTTTTGACATTTAGCATTGTGACATTTGTCAGTTTTGACATTTGTCATCTTGAAATTTGTCATTTTTGACATTTTTCATGGTGACACTTTTCATTTTTGACATTTAGCATTGTGACATTTGTCATTTGACATCTTAGACATTTGCCATCTTGAAATTTGTCATTTTAGACACTTTTCATTTTTGACATTTAGCATTGTGACATTTGTCATTTGACATCTTTGACATTTGCCATCTTGAAATTTGTCATTTTTGACATTTTTTATGGTGACACTTTTCATTTTTGACATTTAGCATTGTGACATTTGTCATTTGACATCTTTGACATTTGCCATTTTGAAATTTGTCATTTTTGACATTTTTCATGGTGACACTTTTCATTTTTGACAATTAGCATTGTGACATTTGTCAGTTTTGACATTTGCCATCTTGAAATTTGTCATTTTTGACATTTTTCATAGTGACACCTTTTATTTTTGACATTTAGCATTGTGACATTTGTCATTTGACATCTTTGACATTTGCCATCTTGAAATTTGTCATATTTGACATTTAGCATTGTGACATTTGTCATTTGACATCTTTGACATTTGCCATCTTGAAATTTGTTATTTTTGACATTTTTCGTGGTGACACTTTTCATTTTTGACAATTAGCATTGTGACATTTGTCAGTTTTGACATTTGCCATCTTGAAATTTGTCATTTTTGACATTTAGCATTGTGACACTTTTCATTTTTGACATTTAGCATTGTGACATTTGTTATTTGACATCTTAGACATTTGCCATCTTGAAATTTGTCATTTTTGACACTTTTCATTTTTGACATTTAGCATTGTGACATTTGTCATTTGACATCTTTGACATTTGCCATCTTGAAATTTGTCATTTTTGACATTTTTCATGGTGACACTTTTCATTTTTGACATTTAGCATTGTGACATTTGTCATTTGACATCTTTGACATTTGCCATTTTGAAATTTGTCATTTTTGACATTTTTCATGGTGACACTTTTCATTTTTGACATTTAGCATTGTGACATTTGTCATTTGACATCTTTGACATTTGCCATCTTGAAATTTGTCATTTTTGACATTTTTCATGGTGACACTTTTCATTTTTGACATTTAGCATTGTGACATTTGTCATTTGACATCTTTGACATTTGCCATCTTGAAATTTGTCATTTTTGACATTTAGCATTGTGACATTTGTCATTTGACATCTTTGACATTTGCCATCTTGAAATTTGTTATTTTTGACATTTTTCATGGTGACACTTTTCATTTTTGACATTTAGCATTGTGACATTTGTCAGTTTTGACATTTGCCATCTTGAAATTTGTCATTTTTGACATTTAGCATTGTGACACTTTTCATTTTTGACATTTAGCATTGTTACATTTGTCATTTGACATCTTAGACATTTGCCATCTTGAAATTTGTCATTTTTGACACTTTTCATTTTTGACATTTAGCATTGTGACATTTGTCATTTGACATCTTTGACATTTGCCATCTTGAAATTTGTCATTTTTGACATTTTTCATGGTGACACTTTTCATTTTTGACATTTAGCATTGTGACATTTGTCAGTTTTGACATTTGCCATCTTGAAATTTGTCATTTTTGACATTTTTCATGGTGACACTTTTCATTTTTGACATTTAGCATTGTGACATTTGTCATTTGACATCTTAGACATTTGCCATCTTCAAATTTGTCATTTTTGACACTTTTCATTTTTGACATTTAGCATTGTGACATTTGTCATTTGACATCTTTGACATTTGCCATCTTGAAATTTGTCATTTTTGACATTTTTCATGGTGACACTTTTCATTTTTGACATTTAGCATTGTGACATTTGTCAGTTTTGACATTTGCCATCTTGAAATTTGTCATTTTTGACATTTTTCATGGGGACACTTTTCATTTTTGACATTAAGCATTGTGACATTTGTCATTTGACATCTTTGACATTTGCCATCTTAAAATTTGTCATTTTTGACATTTTTTATGGTGACACTTTTCATTTTTGACATTTAGCATTGTGACATTTGTCATTGTGACATTTGTCATTTGACATCTTTGACATTTGCCATCTTGAAATTTGTCATTTTTGACATTTTTCATGATGACACTTTTCATTTTTGACATTTAGCATTGTGACATTTGTCATTTGACATCTTTGACATTTGCCATCTTGAAATTTGTCATTTTTGACATTTTTCATGGTGACACTTTTTATTTTTGACATTTAGCATTGTGACATTTGTCATTTGACATCTTAGACATTTGCCATCTTGAAATTTGTCATTTTTGACACTTTTCATTTTTGACATTTAGCATTGTGACATTTGTCATTTGACATCTTTGACATTTGCCATCTTGAAATTTGTCATTTTTGACATTTTTCATGGTGACACTTTTCATTTTTGACATTTAGCATTGTGACATTTGTCAGTTTTGACATTTGCCATCTTGAAATTTGTCATTTTTGACATTTTTCATGGTGACACCTTTTATTTTTGACATTTAGCATTGTGACATTTGTCATTTGACATCTTTGACATTTGCCATCTTGAAATTTGTCATTTTTGACATTTTTCATGGTGACACTTTTCATTTTTGACATTTAGCATTGTGACATTTGTCATTTGACATCTTTGACATCTTTGACATTTGCCATTTTGAAATTTGTCATTTTTGACATTTAGCATTGTGACATTTGTCATTTGACATCTTTGACATTTGCCATCTTGAAATTTGTTATTTTTGACATTTTTTATGGTGACACTTTTCATTTTTGACATTTCGCATTGTGACATTTGTCAGTTTTGACATTTGCCATCTTGAAATTTGTCATTTTTGACATTTAGCATTGTGACACTTTTCATTTTTGACATTTAGCATTGTGACATTTGTCATTTGACATCTTAGACATTTGCCATCTTGAAATTTGTCATTTTTGACACTTTTTATTTTTGACATTTAGCATTGTGACATTTGTCATTTGACATCTTTGACATTTGCCATCTTGAAATTTGTCATTTTTGACATTTTTTATGGTGACACTTTTCATTTTTGACATTTAGCATTGTGACATTTGTCATTTGACATCTTAGACATTTGCCATCTTGAAATTTGTCATTTTTGACACTTTTCATTTTTGACATTTAGCATTGTGACATTTGTCATTTGACATCTTTGACATTTGCCATCTTGAAATTTGTCATTTTTGACATTTTTCATGGTGACACTTTTCATTTTTGACATTTAGCATTGTGACATTTGTCATTTGACATATTTGACATTTGCCATCTTGAAATTTGTCATTTTTGACATTTTTCATGATGACACTTTTCATTTTTGACATTTAGCATTGTGACATTTGTCAGTTTTGACATTTGCCATCTTGAAATTTGTCATTTTTGACATTTTTCATGGTGACACTTTTCATTTTTGACATTTAGCATTGTGACATTTGTCATTTGACATCTTTGACATTTGCCATCTTAAAATTTGTCATTTTTGACATTTTTTATGGTGACACTTTTCATTTTTGACATTTAGCATTGTGACATTTGTCATTTGACATATTTGACATTTGCCATCTTGAAATTTGTCATTTTTGACATTTTTCATGATGACACTTTTCATTTTTGACATTTAGCATTGTGACATTTGTCATTTGACATCTTTGACATTTGCCATCTTGAAATTTGTCATTTTTGACATTAAGCATTGTGACATTTGTCATTTGACATCTTGGACATTTGCCATCTTGAAATTTGTCATTTTTGACATTTTTCATGGTGACACTTATCATTTTTGACATTTAGCATTGTGACATTTGTCAGTTTTGACATTTGCCATCTTGAAATTTGTCATTTTTGACATTTTTCATGGTGACACTTTTCATTTTTGACATTTAGCATTGTGACATTTGTCATTTGACATCTTTGACATTTGCCATCTTGAAATTTGTCAATTTTGACATTTTTCATGGTGACACTTTTCATTTTTGGCATTTAGCATTGTGACATTTGTCATTTGACATCTTTGACATTTGCCATCTTGAAATTTGTCATTTTTGACATTTTTCATGGTGACACTTTTCATTTTTGACATTTAGCATTGTGACATTTGTCATTTGACATCTTTGACATTTGCCATCTTGAAATTTGTTATTTTTGACATTTTTCATGGTGACACTTTTCATTTTTGACATTTAGCAATGTGACATTTGTCATTTGACATCTTTGACATTTGCCATCTTGAAATTTGTCATTTTTGACATTTTTCATGGTGACACTTTTCATTTTTGACATTTGGCATTGTGACATTTGTCAGTTTTGACATTTGCCATCTTGAAATTTGTCATTTTTGACATTTTTCATGGTGACACTTTTCATTTTTGACATTTAGCATTGTGACATTTGTCATTTGACATCTTTGACATTTGCCATCTTGAAATTTGTCATTTTTGACATTTTTCATGGTGACACTTTTCATTTTTGACATTTAGCATTGTGACATTTGTCAGTTTTGACATTTGCCATCTTGAAATTTGTCATTTTTGACATTTTTCATGGTGACACTTTTCATTTTTGACATTTAGCATTGTGACATTTGTCATTTGACATCTTAGACATTTGCCATCTTGAAATTTGTCATTTTTGACACTTTTCATTTTTGACATTTAGCATTGTGACATTTGTCATTTGACATCTTTGACATTTGCCATCTTGAAATTTGTCATTTTTGACATTTTTCATGGTGACACTTTTCATTTTTGACATTTAGCATTGTGACATTTGTCAGTTTTGACATTTGCCATCTTGAAATTTGTCATTTTTGACATTTTTCATGGTGACACCTTTTATTTTTGACATTTAGCATTGTGACATTTGTCATTTGACATCTTTGACATTTGCCATCTTGAAATTTGTCATTTTTGACATATTTCATGGTGACACTTTTCATTTTTGACATTTAGCATTGTGACATTTGTCATTTGACATCTTTGACATTTGCCATCTTGAAATTTGTCATTTTTGACATTTAGCATTGTGACATTTGTCATTTGACATCTTTGACATTTGCCATCTTGAAATTTGTCATTTTTGACATTTTTCATGGTGACACTTTTCATTTTTGACATTTAGCATTGTGACATTTGTCAGTTTTGACATTTGTCATCTTGAAATTTGTCATTTTTGACATTTTTCATGGTGACACTTTTTATTTTTGACATTTAGCATTGTGACATTTGTCATTTGACATCTTAGACATTTGCCATCTTGAAATTTGTCATTTTTGACACTTTTCATTTTTAACATTTAGCATTGTGACATTTGTCATTTGACATCTTTGACATTTGCCATCTTGAAATTTGTCATTTTTGACATTTTTTATGGTGACACTTTTCATTTTTGACATTTAGCATTGTGACATTTGTCAGTTTCGACATTTGCCATCTTGAAATTTGTCATTTTTGACATTTTTCATGGTGACACCTTTTATTTTTGACATTTAGCATTGTGACATTTGTCATTTGACATCTTTGACATTTGCCATCTTGAAATTTGTCATTTTTGACATTTAGCATTGTGACATTTGTCATTTGACATCTTTGACATTTGCCATCTTGAAATTTGTCATTTTTGACATTTTTCATGGTGACACTTTTCATTTTTGTCATTTAGCATTGTGACATTTGTTATTTGACATCTTTGACATTTGCCATTTTGAAATTTGTCATTTTTGACATTTTTCATGGTGACACTTTTCATTTTTGACATTTAGCATTGTGACATTTGTCATTTGACATCTTTGACATTTGCCATCTTGAAATTTGTCATTTTTGACATTTTTCATGGTGACACTTTTCATTTTTGACATTTAGCATTGTGACATTTGTCATTTGACATCTTTGACATTTGCCATCTTGAAATTTGTCATTTTTGACATTTAGCATTGTGACATTTGTCATTTGACATCTTTGACATTTGCCATCTTGAAATTTGTTATTTTTGACATTTTTCATGGTGACACTTTTCATTTTTGACATTTAGCATTGTGACATTTGTCAGTTTTGACATTTGCCATCTTGAAATTTGTCATTTTTGACATTTAGCATTGTGACACTTTTCATTTTTGACATTTAGCATTGTTACATTTGTCATTTGACATCTTAGACATTTGCCATCTTGAAATTTGTCATTTTTGACACTTTTCATTTTTGACATTTAGCATTGTGACATTTGTCATTTGACATCTTTGACATTTGCCATCTTGAAATTTGTCATTTTTGACATTTTTCATGGTGACACTTTTCATTTTTGACATTTAGCATTGTGACATTTGTCAGTTTTGACATTTGCCATCTTGAAATTTGTCATTTTTGACATTTTTCATGGTGACACTTTTCATTTTTGACATTTAGCATTGTGACATTTGTCATTTGACATCTTAGACATTTGCCATCTTGAAATTTGTCATTTTTGACACTTTTCATTTTTGACATTTAGCATTGTGACATTTGTCATTTGACATCTTTGACATTTGCCATCTTGAAATTTGTCATTTTTGACATTTTTCATGGTGACACTTTTCATTTTTGACATTTAGCATTGTGACATTTTTCAGTTTTGATATTTGCCATCTTGAAATTTGTCATTTTTGACATTTTTCATGGGGACACTTTTCATTTTTGACATTAAGCATTGTGACATTTGTCATTTGACATCTTTGACATTTGCCATCTTAAAATTTGTCATTTTTGACATTTTTTATGGTGACACTTTTCATTTTTGACATTTAGCATTGTGACATTTGTCATTGTGACATTTGTCATTTGACATCTTTGACATTTGCCATCTTGAAATTTGTCATTTTTGACATTTTTCATGATGACACTTTTCATTTTTTACATTTAGCATTGTGACATTTGTCATTTGACATCTTTGACATTTGCCATCTTGAAATTTGTCATTTTTGACATTTTTCATGGTGACACTTTTGATTTTTGACATTTAGCATTGTGACATTTGTCATTTGACATCTTAGACATTTGCCATCTTGAAATTTGTCATTTTTGACACTTTTCATTTTTGACATTTAACATTGTGACATTTGTCATTTGACATCTTTGACATTTGCCATCTTGAAATTTGTCATTTTTGACATTTTTCATGATGACACTTTTCATTTTTGACATTTAGCATTGTGACATTTGTCAGTTTTGACATTTGCCATCTTGAAATTTGTCATTTTTGACATTTTTCATGGTGACACCTTTTATTTTTGACATTTAGCATTGCGACATTTGTCATTTGACATCTTTGACATTTGCTATCTTGAAATTTGTCATTTTTGACATTTTTCATGGTGACACTTTTCATTTTTGACATTTAGCATTGTGACATTTGTCATTTGACATCTTTGACATCTTTGACATTTGCCATCTTGAAATTTGTCATTTTTGACATTTAGCATTGTGACATTTGTCATTTGACATCTTTGACATTTGCCATCTTGAAATTTGTTATTTTTTACATTTTTTATGGTGACACTTTTCATTTTTGACATTTCGCATTGTGACATTTGTCAGTTTTGACATTTGCCATCTTGAAATTTGTCATTTTTGACATTTAGCATTGTGACACTTTTCATTTTTGACATTTAGCATTGTGACATTTGTCATTTGACATCTTAGACATTTGCCATCTTAAAATTTGTCATTTTTGACACTTTTCATTTTTGACATTTAGCATTGTGACATTTGTCATTTGACATCTTTGACATTTGCCATCTTGAAATTTGTCATTTTTGACATTTTTCATGGTGACACTTTTCATTTTTGACATTTAGCATTGTGACATTTGTCATTTGACATCTTAGACATTTGCCATCTTGAAATTTGTCATTTTTGACACTTTTCATTTTTGACATTTAGCATTGTGACATTTGTCATTTGACATCTTTAAAATTTGCCATCTTGAAATTTGTCATTTTTGACATTTTTCATGGTGACACTTTTCATTTTTGACATTTAGCATTGTGACATTTGTCAGTTTTGACATTTGCCATCTTGAAATTTGTCATTTTTGACATTTTTCATGGTGACACTTTTCATTTTTGACATTTAGCATTGTGACATTTGTCATTTGACATCTTTGACATTTGCCATCTTAAAATTTGTCATTTTTGACATTTTTTATGGTGACGCTTTTCATTTTTGACATTTAGCATTGTGACATTTGTCATTTGACATATTTGACATTTGCCATCTTGAAATTTGTCATTTTTGACATTTTTCATGATGACACTTTTCATTTTTGACATTTAGCATTGTGACATTTGTCATTTGACATCTTTGACATTTGCCATCTTGAAATTTGTCATTTTTGACATTTAGCATTGTGACATTTGTCATTTGACATCTTGGACATTTGCCATCTTGAAATTTGTCATTTTTGACATTTTTCATGGTGACACTTATCATTTTTGACATTTAGCATTGTGACATTTGTCAGTTTTGACATTTGCCATCTTGAAATTTGTCATTTTTGACATTTTTCATGGTGACACTTTTCATTTTTGACATTTAGCATTGTGACATTTGTCATTTGACATCTTTGACATTTGCCATCTTGAAATTTGTCATTTTTGACATTTTTCATGGTGACACTTTTCATTTTTGACATTTAGCATTGTGACATTTGTCATTTGACATCTTTGACATTTGCCATCTTGAAATTTGTCATTTTTGACATTTAGCATTGTGACATTTGTCATTTGACATCTTTGACATTTGCCATCTTGAAATTTGTTATTTTTGACATTTTTCATGGTGACACTTTTCATTTTTGACATTTAGCATTGTGACATTTGTCAGTTTTGACATTTGCCATCTTGAAATTTGTCATTTTTGACATTTAGCATTGTGACACTTTTCATTTTTGACATTTAGCATTGTTACATTTGTCATTTGACATCTTAGACATTTGCCATCTTGAAATTTGTCATTTTTGACACTTTTCATTTTTGACATTTAGCATTGTGACATTTGTCATTTGACATCTTTGACATTTGCCATCTTGAAATTTGTCATTTTTGACATTTTTCATGGTGACACTTTTCATTTTTGACATTTAGCATTGTGACATTTGTCAGTTTTGACATTTGCCATCTTGAAATTTGTCATTTTTGACATTTTTCATGGTGACACTTTTCATTTTTGACATTTAGCATTGTGACATTTGTCATTTGACATCTTAGACATTTGCCATCTTGAAATTTGTCATTTTTGACACTTTTCATTTTTGACATTTAGCATTGTGACATTTGTCATTTGACATCTTTGACATTTGCCATCTTGAAATTTGTCATTTTTGACATTTTTCATGGTGACACTTTTCATTTTTGACATTTAGCATTGTGACATTTTTCAGTTTTGATATTTGCCATCTTGAAATTTGTCATTTTTGACATTTTTCATGGGGACACTTTTCATTTTTGACATTAAGCATTGTGACATTTGTCATTTGACATCTTTGACATTTGCCATCTTAAAATTTGTCATTTTTGACATTTTTTATGGTGACACTTTTCATTTTTGACATTTAGCATTGTGACATTTGTCATTGTGACATTTGTCATTTGACATCTTTGACATTTGCCATCTTGAAATTTGTCATTTTTGACATTTTTCATGATGACACTTTTCATTTTTTACATTTAGCATTGTGACATTTGTCATTTGACATCTTTGACATTTGCCATCTTGAAATTTGTCATTTTTGACATTTTTCATGGTGACACTTTTGATTTTTGACATTTAGCATTGTGACATTTGTCATTTGACATCTTAGACATTTGCCATCTTGAAATTTGTCATTTTTGACACTTTTCATTTTTGACATTTAACATTGTGACATTTGTCATTTGACATCTTTGACATTTGCCATCTTGAAATTTGTCATTTTTGACATTTTTCATGATGACACTTTTCATTTTTGACATTTAGCATTGTGACATTTGTCAGTTTTGACATTTGCCATCTTGAAATTTGTCATTTTTGACATTTTTCATGGTGACACCTTTTATTTTTGACATTTAGCATTGCGACATTTGTCATTTGACATCTTTGACATTTGCTATCTTGAAATTTGTCATTTTTGACATTTTTCATGGTGACACTTTTCATTTTTGACATTTAGCATTGTGACATTTGTCATTTGACATCTTTGACATCTTTGACATTTGCCATCTTGAAATTTGTCATTTTTGACATTTAGCATTGTGACATTTGTCATTTGACATCTTTGACATTTGCCATCTTGAAATTTGTTATTTTTTACATTTTTTATGGTGACACTTTTCATTTTTGACATTTCGCATTGTGACATTTGTCAGTTTTGACATTTGCCATCTTGAAATTTGTCATTTTTGACATTTAGCATTGTGACACTTTTCATTTTTGACATTTAGCATTGTGACATTTGTCATTTGACATCTTAGACATTTGCCATCTTAAAATTTGTCATTTTTGACACTTTTCATTTTTGACATTTAGCATTGTGACATTTGTCATTTGACATCTTTGACATTTGCCATCTTGAAATTTGTCATTTTTGACATTTTTCATGGTGACACTTTTCATTTTTGACATTTAGCATTGTGACATTTGTCATTTGACATCTTAGACATTTGCCATCTTGAAATTTGTCATTTTTGACACTTTTCATTTTTGACATTTAGCATTGTGACATTTGTCATTTGACATCTTTAAAATTTGCCATCTTGAAATTTGTCATTTTTGACATTTTTCATGGTGACACTTTTCATTTTTGACATTTAGCATTGTGACATTTGTCAGTTTTGACATTTGCCATCTTGAAATTTGTCATTTTTGACATTTTTCATGGTGACACTTTTCATTTTTGACATTTAGCATTGTGACATTTGTCATTTGACATCTTTGACATTTGCCATCTTAAAATTTGTCATTTTTGACATTTTTTATGGTGACGCTTTTCATTTTTGACATTTAGCATTGTGACATTTGTCATTTGACATATTTGACATTTGCCATCTTGAAATTTGTCATTTTTGACATTTTTCATGATGACACTTTTCATTTTTGACATTTAGCATTGTGACATTTGTCATTTGACATCTTTGACATTTGCCATCTTGAAATTTGTCATTTTTGACATTTAGCATTGTGACATTTGTCATTTGACATCTTGGACATTTGCCATCTTGAAATTTGTCATTTTTGACATTTTTCATGGTGACACTTATCATTTTTGACATTTAGCATTGTGACATTTGTCAGTTTTGACATTTGCCATCTTGAAATTTGTCATTTTTGACATTTTTCATGGTGACACTTTTCATTTTTGACATTTAGCATTGTGACATTTGTCATTTGACATCTTTGACATTTGCCATCTTGAAATTTGTCATTTTTGACATTTTTCATGGTGACACTTTTCATTTTTGGCATTTAGCATTGTGACATTTGTCATCTGACATCTTTGACATTTGCCATCTTGAAATTTGTCATTTTTGACATTTTTCATGGTGACACTTTTCATTTTTGACATTTAGCATTGTGACATTTGTCATTTGACATCTTTGACATTTGCCATCTTGAAATTTGTTATTTTTGACATTTTTCATGGTGACACTTTTCATTTTTGACATTTAGCAATGTGACATTTGTCATTTGACATCTTTGACATTTGCCATCTTGAAATTTGTCATTTTTGACATTTTTCATGGTGACACTTTTCATTTTTGACATTTGGCATTGTGACATTTGTCAGTTTTGACATTTGCCATCTTGAAATTTGTCATTTTTGACATTTTTCATGGTGACACTTTTCATTTTTGACATTTAGCATTGTGACATTTGTCATTTGACATCTTTGACATTTGCCATCTTGAAATTTGTCATTTTTGACATTTTTCATGGTGACACTTTTAATTTTTGACATTTAGCATTGTGACATTTGTCAGTTTTGACATTTGCCATCTTGAAATTTGTCATTTTTGACATTTTTAATGGTGTCACTTTTCATTTTTGACATTTAGCATTGTGACATTTGTCATTTGACATCTTAGACATTTGCCATCTTGAAATTTGTCATTTTTGACACTTTTCATTTTTGACATTTAGCATTGTGACATTTGTCATTTGACATCTTTGACATTTGCCATCTTGAAATTTGTCATTTTTGACATTTTTCATGGTGACACTTTTCATTTTTGACATTTAGCATTGTGACATTTGTCAGTTTTGACATTTGCCATCTTGAAATTTGTCATTTTTGACATTTTTCATGGTGACACCTTTTATTTTTGACATTTAGCATTGTGACATTTGTCATTTGACATCTTTGACATTTGCCATCTTGAAATTTGTCATTTTTGACATATTTCATGGTGACACTTTTCATTTTTGACATTTAGCATTGTGACATTTGTCATTTGACATCTTTGACATTTGCCATCTTGAAATTTGTCATTTTTGACATTTAGCATTGTGACATTTTTCATTTGACATCTTTGACATTTGCCATCTTGAAATTTGTCATTTTTGACATTTTTCATGGTGACACTTTTCATTTTTGACATTTAGCATTGTGACATTTGTCAGTTTTGACATTTGTCATCTTGAAATTTGTCATTTTTGACATTTTTCATGGTGACACTTTTCATTTTTGACATTTAGCATTGTGACATTTGTCATTTGACATCTTAGACATTTGCCATCTTGATATTTGTCATTTTTGACACTTTTCATTTTTGACATTTAGCATTGTTACATTTGTCATTTGACATCTTTGACATTTGCCATCTTGAAATTTGTCATTTTTGACATTTTTTATGGTGACACTTTTCATTTTTGACATTTAGCATTGTGACATTTGTCAGTTTTGACATTTGCCATCTTGAAATTTGTCATTTTTGACATTTTTTATGGTGACACCTTTTATTTTTGACATTTAGCATTGTGACATTTGTCATTTGACATCTTTGACATTTGCCATCTTGAAATTTGTCATTTTTGACATTTAGCATTGTGACATTTGTCATTTGACATCTTTGACATTTGCCATCTTGAAATTTGTTATTTTTGACATTTTTCGTGGTGACACTTTTCATTTTTGACAATTAGCATTGTGACATTTGTCAGTTTTGACATTTGCCATCTTGAAATTTGTCATTTTTGACATTTAGCATTGTGACACTTTTCATTTTTGACATTTAGCATTGTGACATTTGTCATTTGACATCTTAGACATTTGCCATCTTGAAATTTGTCATTTTTGACACTTTTCATTTTTGACATTTAGCATTGTGACATTTGTCATTTGACATCTTTGACATTTGCCATCTTGAAATTTGTCATTTTTGACATTTTTCATGGTGACACTTTTCATTTTTGACATTTAGCATTGTGACATTTGTCATTTGACATCTTTGACATTTGCCATCTTGAAATTTGTTATTTTTGACATTTTTCATGGTGACACTTTTCATTTTTGACATTTAGCATTGTGACATTTGTCAGTTTGACATTTGCCATCTTGAAATTTGTCATTTTTGACATTTTTCTTGGTGACACTTTTCATTTTTGACATTTAGCATTGTGACATTTGTCATTTGACATCTTTGACATTTGCCATCTTGAAATTTGTCATTTTTGACATTTAGCATTGTGACATTTGTCATTTGACATCTTTGACATTTGCCATCTTGAAATTTGTTATTTTTGACATTTTTCATGGTGACACTTTTCATTTTTGACATTTAGCATTGTGACATTTGTCAGTTTTGACATTTGCCATCTTGAAATTTGTCATTTTTGACATTTTTCATGGTGACACTTTTCATTTTTGACATTTAGCATTGTGACATTTGTCATTTGACATCTTAGACATTTGCCATCTTGAAATTTGTCATTTTTGACACTTTTCATTTTTGACATTTAGCATTGTGACATTTGTCATTTGACATCTTTGACATTTGCCATCTTGAAATTTGTCATTTTTGACATTTTTCATGGTGACACTTTTCATTTTTGACATTTAGCATTGTGAAATTTGTCAGTTTTGACATATGCCATCTTGAAATTTGTCATTTTTGACATTTTTCATGGTGACACTTTTCATTTTTGACATTTAGCATTGTGACATTTGTCATTTAACATCTTTGACCCTTGCCATCTTAAAATTTGTCATTTTTGACATTTTTCATGGTGACACTTTTCATTTTTGACATTTAGCATTGTGACATTTATCATTTGACATCTTTGACATTTGCCATCTTGAAATTTGTTATTTTTGACATTTTTTATGGTGACACTTTTCATTTTTGACATTTAGCATTGACATTTGTCAGTTTTGACATTTGCCATCTTGAAATTTGTCATTTTTGACATTTAGCATTGTGACACTTTTCATTTTTGACATTTAGCATTGTGACATTTGTCATTTGACATCTTTGACATTTGCCATCTTGAAATTTGTCATTTTTGACATTTTTCATGGTGACACTTTTCATTTTTGACATTTAGCATTGTGACATTTGTCATTTGACATATTTGACATTTGCCATCTTGAAATTTGTCATTTTTGACATTTAGCATTGTGATATTTGTCATTTGACATCTTTGACATTTGCCATCTTGAAATTTGTCATTTTTGACATTTTTCATGGTGACACTTTTCATTTTTGACATTTAGCATTGTGACATTTGTCATTTGACATCTTTGACATTTGCCATCTTGAAATTTGTTATTTTTGACATTTTTCATGGTGACACTTTTCATTTTTGACATTTAGCATTGACATTTGTCATTTGACATCTTTGACATTTGCCATCTTGAAATTTGTCATTTTTGACATTTTTCATGGTGACACTTTTCATTTTTGACATTTAGCATTGTGACATTTGTCATTTGACATCTTTGACATTTGCCATCTTGAAATTTGTCATTTTTGACATTTTTCATGGTGACACTTTTCATTTTTGACATTTAGCATTGTGATATTTGTCAGTTTTGACATTTGTCATCTTGAAATTTGTCATTTTTGACATTTTTCATGGTGACACTTTTCATTTTTGACATTTAGCATTGTGACATTTGTCAGTTTTGACATTTGCCATCTTGAAATTTGTCATTTTTGACATTTTTCATGGTGACACCTTTTATTTTTGACATTTAGCATTGTGACATTTGTCATTTGACATCTTTGACATTTGCCATCTTGAAATTTGTCATTTTTGACATATTTTATGGTGACACTTTTCATTTTTGACATTTAGCATTGTGACATTTGTCATTTGACATCTTTGACATTTGCCATCTTGAAATTTGTCATTTTTGACATTTAGCATTGTGACA
Organism: Altica lythri; assembly: GCA_964028335.1. Classification (NCBI taxonomy): domain Eukaryota; kingdom Metazoa; phylum Arthropoda; class Insecta; order Coleoptera; family Chrysomelidae; genus Altica; species Altica lythri. The sequence continues at coordinate 4,622,632 of OZ034800.1, read as the reverse complement.
TTTGTCATTTGACATCTTTGACATTTGCCATCTTGAAATTTGTCATTTTTGACATTTTTCATGGTGACACTTTTCATTTTTGACATTTAGCATTGTGACATTTGTCAGTTTTGACATTTGTCATCTTGAAATTTGTCATTTTTGACATTTTTCATGGTGACACTTTTCATTTTTGACATTTAGCATTGTGACATTTGTCATTTGACATCTTAGACATTTGCCATCTTGATATTTGTCATTTTTGACACTTTTTATTTTTGACATTTAGCATTGTGACATTTGTCATTTGACATCTTTGACATTTGCCATCTTGAAATTTGTCATTTTTGACATTTTTTATGGTGACACTTTTCATTTTTGACATTTAGCATTGTGACATTTGTCAGTTTTGACATTTGCCATCTTGAAATTTGTCATTTTTGACATTTTTCATGGTGACACCTTTTATTTTTGACATTTAGCATTGTGACATTTGTCATTTGACATCTTTGACATTTGCCATCTTGAAATTTGTCATTTTTGACATTTAGCATTGTGACATTTGTCATTTGACATCTTTGACATTTGCCATCTTGAAATTTGTTATTTTTGACATTTTTCGTGGTGACACTTTTCATTTTTGACAATTAGCATTGTGACATTTGTCAGTTTTGACATTTGCCATCTTGAAATTTGTCATTTTTGACATTTAGCATTGTGACACTTTTCATTTTTGACATTTAGCATTGTGACATTTGTCATTTGACATCTTAGACATTTGCCATCTTGAAATTTGACATTTTTGACACTTTTCATTTTTGACATTTAGCATTGTGACATTTGTCATTTGACATCTTTGACATTTGCCATCTTGAAATTTGTCATTTTTAACATTTTTCATGGTGACACTTTTCATTTTTGACATTTAGCATTGTGACATTTGTCATTTGACATCTTTGACATTTGCCATTTTGAAATTTGTCATTTTTGACATTTTTCATGGTGACACTTTTCATTTTTGACATTTAGCATTGTGACATTTGTCATTTGACATCTTTGACATTTGCCATCTTGAAATTTGTCATTTTTGACATTTTTCATGGTGACACTTTTCATTTTTGACATTTAGCATTGTGACATTTGTCATTTGACATCTTTGACATTTGCCATCTTGAAATTTGTCATTTTTGACATTTAGCATTGTGACATTTGTCATTTGACATCTTTGACATTTGCCATCTTGAAATTTGTTATTTTTGACATTTTTCATGGTGACACTTTTCATTTTTGACATTTAGCATTGTGACATTTGTCAGTTTTGACATTTGCCATCTTGAAATTTGTCATTTTTGACATTTAGCATTGTGACACTTTTCATTTTTGACATTTAGCATTGTTACATTTGTCATTTGACATCTTAGACATTTGCCATCTTGAAATTTGTCATTTTTGACACTTTTCATTTTTGACATTTAGCATTGTGACATTTGTCATTTGACATCTTTGACATTTGCCATCTTGAAATTTGTCATTTTTGACATTTTTCATGGTGACACTTTTCATTTTTGACATTTAGCATTGTGACATTTGTCAGTTTTGACATTTGCCATCTTGAAATTTGTCATTTTTGACATTTTTTATGGTGACACTTTTCATTTTTGACATTTAGCATTGTGACATTTGTCATTTGACATCTTAGACATTTGCCATCTTGAAATTTGTCATTTTTGACACTTTTCATTTTTGACATTTAGCATTGTGACATTTGTCATTTGACATCTTTGACATTTGCCATCTTGAAATTTGTCATTTTTGACATTTTTTATGGTGACACTTTTCATTTTTGACATTTAGCATTGTGACATTTGTCAGTTTTGACATTTGCCATCTTGAAATTTGTCATTTTTGACATTTTTCATGGGGACACTTTTCATTTTTGACATTAAGCATTGTGACATTTGTCATTTGACATCTTTGACATTTGCCATCTCAAAATTTGTCATTTTTGACATTTTTTATGGTGACACTTTTCATTTTTGACATTTAGCATTGTGACATTTGTCATTTGACATCTTTGACATTTGCCATCTTGAAATTTGTCATTTTTGACATTTTTCATGATGACACTTTTCATTTTTGACATTTAGCATTGTGACATTTGTCATTTGACATCTTTGACATTTGCCATCTTGAAATTTGTCATTTTTGACATTTTTCATGGTGACACTTTTCATTTTTGACATTTAGCATTGTGACATTTGTCATTTGACATCTTAGACATTTGCCATCTTGAAATTTGTCATTTTTGACACTTTTCATTTTTGACATTTAGCATTGTGACATTTGTCATTTGACATCTTTGACATTTGCCATCTTGAAATTTGTCATTTTTGACATTTTTCATGGTGACACTTTTCATTTTTGACATTTAGCATTGTGACATTTGTCAGTTTTGACATTTGCCATCTTGAAATTTGTCATTTTTGACATTTTTCATGGTGACACCTTTTATTTTTGACATTTAGCATTGTGACATTTGTCATTTGACATCTTTGACATTTGCCATCTTGAAATTTGTCATTTTTGACATTTTTCATGGTGACACTTTTCATTTTTGACATTTAGCATTGTGACATTTGTCATTTGACATCTTAGACATTTGCCATCTTGAAATTTGTCATTTTGACACTTTTCATTTTTGACATTTAGCATTGTGACATTTGTCATTTGACATCTTTGACATTTGCCATCTTAAAATTTGTCATTTTTGACATTTTTCATGGTAACACTTTTCATTTTTGACATTTAGCATTGTGACATTTGTCAGTTTTGACATTTGCCATCTTGAAATTTGTCATTTTTGACATTTTTCATGGTGACACTTTTCATTTTTGACATTTAGCATTGTGACATTTGTCATTTGACATCTTTGACATTTGCCATCTTAAAATTTGTCATTTTTGACATTTTTTATGGTGACACTTTTCATTTTTGACATTTAGCATTGTGACATTTGTCATTTGACATATTTGACATTTGCCATCTTGAAATTTGTCATTTTTGACATTTTTCATGATGACACTTTTCATTTTTGACATTTAGCATTGTGACATTTGTCATTTGACATCTTTGACATTTGCCATCTTGAAATTTGTCATTTTTGACATTTAGCATTGTGACATTTGTCATTTGACATCTTGGACATTTGCCATCTTGAAATTTGTCATTTTTGACATTTTTCATGGTGACACCTTTTATTTTTGACATTTAGCATTGTGACATTTGTCATTTGACATCTTTGACATTTGCCATCTTGAAATTTGTTATTTTTGACATTTTTCATGGTGACACTTTTCATTTTTGACATTTAGCAATGTGACATTTGTCATTTGACATCTTTGACATTTGCCATCTTGAAATTTGTCATTTTTGACATTTTTCATGGTGACACTTTTCATTTTTGACATTTGGCATTGTGACATTTGTCAGTTTTGACATTTGCTATCTTGAAATTTGTCATTTTTGACATTTTTCATGGTGACACTTTTCATTTTTGACATTTAGCATTGTGACATTTGTCATTTGACATCTTTGACATTTGCCATCTTGAAATTTGTCATTTTTGACATTTTTCATGGTGACACTTTTCATTTTTGACATTTAGCATTGTGACATTTGTCAGTTTTGACATTTGCCATCTTGAAATTTGTCATTTTTGACATTTTTCATGGTGACACTTTTCATTTTTGACATTTAGCATTGTGACATTTGTCATTTGACATCTTAGACATTTGCCATCTTGAAATTTGTCATTTTTGACACTTTTCATTTTTGACATTTAGCATTGTGACATTTGTCATTTGACATCTTTGACATTTGCCATCTTGAAATTTGTCATTTTTGACATTTTTCATGGTGACACTTTTCATTTTTGACATTTAGCATTGTGACATTTGTCAGTTTTGACATTTGCCATCTTGAAATTTGTCATTTTTGACATTTTTTATGGTGACACCTTTTATTTTTGACATTTAGCATTGTGACATTTGTCATTTGACATCTTTGACATTTGCCATCTTGAAATTTGTCATTTTTGACATATTTCATGGTGACACTTTTCATTTTTGACATTTAGCATTGTGACATTTGTCATTTGACATCTTTGACATTTGCCATCTTGAAATTTGTCATTTTTGACATTTAGCATTGTGACATTTGTCATTTGACATCTTTGACATTTGCCATCTTGAAATTTGTCATTTTTGACATTTTTCATGGTGACACTTTTCATTTTTGACATTTAGCATTGTGACATTTGTCAGTTTTGACATTTGTCATCTTGAAATTTGTCATTTTTGACATTTTTCATGGTGACACTTTTCATTTTTGACATTTAGCATTGTGACATTTGTCATTTGACATCTTAGACATTTGCCATCTTGATATTTGTCATTTTTGACACTTTTTATTTTTGACATTTAGCATTGTGACATTTGTCATTTGACATCTTTGACATTTGCCATCTTGAAATTTGTCATTTTTGACATTTTTTATGGTGACACTTTTCATTTTTGACATTTAGCATTGTGACATTTGTCAGTTTTGACATTTGCCATCTTGAAATTTGTCATTTTTGACATTTTTCATGGTGACACCTTTTATTTTTGACATTTAGCATTGTGACATTTGTCATTTGACATCTTTGACATTTGCCATCTTAAAATTTGTCATTTTTGACATTTAGCATTGTGACATTTGTCATTTGACATCTTCGACATTTGCCATCTTGAAATTTGTTATTTTTGACATTTTTCGTGGTGACACTTTTCATTTTTGACAATTAGCATTGTGACATTTGTCAGTTTTGACATTTGCCATCTTGAAATTTGTCATTTTTGACATTTAGCATTGTGACACTTTTCATTTTTGACATTTAGCATTGTGACATTTGTCATTTGACATCTTAGACATTTGCCATCTTGAAATTTGTCATTTTTGACACTTTTCATTTTTGACATTTAGCATTGTGACATTTGTCATTTGACATCTTTGACATTTGCCATCTTGAAATTTGTTATTTTTGACATTTTTCATGGTGACACTTTTCATTTTTGACATTTAGCATTGTGACATTTGTCAGTTTTGACATTTACCATCTTGAAATTTGTCATTTTTGACATTTTTCTTGGTGACACTTTTCATTTTTGACATTTAGCATTGTGACATTTGTCATTTGACATCTTTGACATTTGCCATCTTGAAATTTGTCATTTTTGACATTTAGCATTGTGACATTTGTCATTTGACATCTTTGACATTTGCCATCTTGAAATTTGTTATTTTTGACATTTTTCATGGTGACACTTTTCATTTTTGACATTTAGCATTGTGACATTTGTCAGTTTTGACATTTGCCATCTTGAAATTTGTCATTTTTGACATTTTTCATGGTGACACTTTTCATTTTTGACATTTAGCATTGTGACATTTGTCATTTGACATCTTAGACATTTGCCATCTTGAAATTTGTCATTTTTGACACTTTTCATTTTTGACATTTAGCATTGTGACATTTGTCATTTGACATCTTTGACATTTGCCATCTTGAAATTTGTCATTTTTGACATTTTTCATGGTGACACTTTTCATTTTTGACATTTAGCATTGTGACATTTGTCAGTTTTGACATATGCTATCTTGAAATTTGTCATTTTTGACATTTTTCATGGTGACACTTTTCATTTTTGACATTTAGCATTGTGACATTTGTCATTTAACATCTTTGACCCTTGCCATCTTAAAATTTGTCATTTTTGACATTTTTCATGGTGACACTTTTCATTTTTGACATTTAGCATTGTGACATTTGTCATTTGACATCTTTGACATTTGCCATCTTGAAATTTGTCATTTTTGACATTTAGCATTGTGACATTTATCATTTGACATCTTTGACATTTGCCATCTTGAAATTTGTTATTTTTGACATTTTTTATGGTGACACTTTTCATTTTTGACATTTAGCATTGACATTTGTCACTTTTGACATTTGCCATCTTGAAATTTGTCATTTTTGACATTTAGCATTGTGACACTTTTCATTTTTGACATTTAGCATTGTGACATTTGTCATTTGACATCTTTGACATTTGCCATCTTGAAATTTGTCATTTTTGACATTTTTCATGGTGACACTTTTCATTTTTGACATTTAGCATTGTGACATTTGTCATTTGACATATTTGACATTTGCCATCTTGAAATTTGTCATTTTTGACATTTGGCATTGTGATATTTGTCATTTGACATCTTTGACATTTGCCATCTTGAAATTTGTCATTTTTGACATTTTTCATGGTGACACTTTTCATTTTTGACATTTAGCATTGTGACATTTGTCATTTGACATCTTTGACATTTGCCATCTTGAAATTTGTTATTTTTGACATTTTTCATGGTGACACTTTTCATTTTTGACATTTAGTATTGACATTTGTCATTTGACATCTTTGACATTTGCCATCTTGAAATTTGTCATTTTTGATATTTTTCATGGTGACACTTTTCATTTTTGACATTTATTTATTTATTTATTTAACGGATAAACCAATTTATAATAATATATCAATAAACAATTCTTAACATTCCTAATTACATTCATATTGAAAAATTACATATACAAACTAAATATCAAATTTAAAAAAAAAGTTGTAAAAAATTTTAAAAGTCTAAAAACTAATGGCCCTGACTTGACTTTTAAATCGTGACAAAGCTGAGTCGAAAATATCGAGATTATGTTGGTACTTGTTAGCAGTCCTCAACAGTCTAGTTATAGGTTCATTCCTGCCATAGTTTGTCTGGTGAAATGGAATATGAAACAATTCAGTATTACGGGTTCTTCTATCATTTACGTTAAATTCAATTAAAGCCAGTAAGTCGGGACAATTAATGTGACCACTAAGTAGTTTGTGTAAAAAACACAAATCAAGTTCTATTCTCCGGTTTTTTAAGGACTGAAGATTTAAACGACTTAGCAATTCATCGATGTGAAAATCATTTATCTGAATTCCCAATTTAAAGGCAGACTGTCTTAAAAATTTATTTTGGACCCTTTCTATTAAAAGTGTGTCAGTGTTAAAATGTGGAGACCAAACTACTGAGTTATACTCTAAGATGCTACGAACTAATGAACAGTATAATAATTTTAAAACCTCTACTGAAAAATGTCGAGATGTTCTAATAATAAAGCCCAGAGTTTTATTTGCTTTAGATGTAATTTCTGATATGTGTTGTTTAAATGACAATTTGGAATCAAACCTAACACCAAGATCTCTCATATTATTGGTTACAGTAATATTTTTATTTTTTATGCTGTAATTAAATGCATGGAAGTTGGAGTTTCTAGAGAAAGTAATTTGGTAGCATTTGTTTTGGTTTAATTCCAGCAAATTAATATCACACCAATGAACCAATTTATTGAGATCTTGCTGTAACATAATGGCGTCATCTAAATCTTTGATTTTTTTAAACATCTTGAGATCATCCGCAAATATCAAGCAACAGCTGTCCGATAAGACTTCCACCACATCATTAATAAACAAATTGAATAAAATCGGTCCAAGATGTGATCCCTGTGGAACACCTGATGTCACATTTATCACCGATGAAATGGAGCCAGCATATCTAACACATTGCGATCTGTTCGACAGATAACTCTGTAGCCAAGAAAATACACTCCCTCTTATACCTACCGCGAATAATTTTGATAGTAACAATTCCTGATTAACTCTATCGAAAGCTTTTTTAAAATCTGTATATATAGAATCAACCTGAAATTTATTTTCAAAAGCTGTCAGAATGTAATTTTCATAACATAGTAAATTTGAGGTAGTAGATTTTCCAGATGTGAAACCATGTTGTTGTGAATTAATTATATGCCGTGTGTCCCAAGACAGTTTTTTAGAGATAAGGGAGTCTAGAAGTTTTGGTATTTCAGATTGTAGGCACACAGCACGATAATTTGTGATATCATTTCTCATACCCGATTTGTAGATAGGCGCAAGAAAACTTTGTTTCCAAAAATCTGGAAACATGCCCTGCTCTAAACTTAATTTAAAAAGACTATGAATGGCTTTAGCAAGAGTAAAAACGCATTTTTTTAATACATAAATTGGTATGCCATCAGGACCATAAGAAAGTTTCCCTGGAGCTCTCATAATGGCTTCTATTATTTCGTTAACAGTAACAGTGTAACGACTAACATTTACGCTATCCCGCATATATGAATATTCCGGAATTTGATTAACTTGTTTAGTAGAATAAACAGTTGAAAAGTACTCTGCGAAAAGATTTACTATACTATTGTTATCATTCCCTAAGTTATCATTATAAATCATAGATGAAGGTAATTTATAAGAGTTTTTTTCATTATTGACATGTTTCCAAAAGAAAGTTGGGTTTGAGAAGATACTGTTCTCAGTTTTTAAGATAAAATCATTAAAGCAATCATTTCTTAGTCTTGAACACTCTTCCCGAAGATGTGCAAAATGATAGTAATATCTAAGGTCACCTGAGGATTTGTACAGTTTATGTATTTTCTTTTTTTCAGTAATTAAATACTTAAGTTGTGAATTAAACCAGTGTGGAAAGTTTGATGGTTTATACTTTTTGATTGGAATAAATGTATTTATACCCTCATAAAGGATGCTGTAAAAATGATCGACCGCCTCATTTACGTTTATATTATTTAATAATAAATTCCAGTTTACTTGGGCTAAGTAATCATTTAGTCCTATATAGTTGCCTTGTTTGAAATCATAAAAATATTCCTCATATGTTAGACTGGGTTCATTCTTTATTTTCAGATTAAAGGAAATAGCAGTGTGGTGCATACTGTTATTAAAAAGAGGGTCTATAGGTTCTGAAACTTTTATATTGCGAAAACTGGAAAATATAAGATCAAGATAGACTTTCCTACTATTTGCTATCGTATTAATCTGAAATAAATTATAGAATTCCATACCATTTGATAATATCAGTGCTTTAGAGTTATCAGGGCAGTTTACTTTCAAGCCAAACTCATCATTAGACCACGTGGCTTCAGGCAAATTATAATCACCACAAATGATAAGCTTACTGTTCTTATAACTATCACAAATATATTCAATAACACCAATGTGTTCCATATATTTATTCTCACCAGACAAGGGAGGCAAATAAACTCCTCCAATAATGACATTTTGGTTATTAATATTAAAAGTGATGTAAAGATGTTCAATAGAACTTGGAATTATTGTGACTGCTTTCGTGAATAACTTACTTTTGACAGCTATTAAAATACCACCACCTCTCGACTTGCCTGTCTCCAAGACGTCCCTATCTAATCTAAAAATGTCAAAGTCATGTAAATGTAATTCAGAATCTCTGAAATCTTCATTTAACCATGTTTCAACAATTATTATAACATCATATACAGAACATAGTGCCGTTTGACTAAAGTTTAATATTTTTGTTCTAAGACCACCCACATTATGATAATACACTGAAATAGAGTTCGAAGTATCATTTAGTTTTTTGACTTACATGAAATTTGAGGAATTCCACGAACATATTTAATAAAAACTTCTTCACCTTTTTCTCTTCTCTCATTTAATTCTTCTTTCACTTTCTTCATACTTTTCATCTGCATGCTTGTCATATCTAAGTCTATGAAGACTTTCCTTTCCTTTTTAATGTGTTTCCTGTTTCTCATAATTGTCATTACTTCATCTGAATTCTGAAGAATAACCTTTAGTGGACGAGCTCCATTTTTGTTTTTCTTTCCCACTCGTAAAGTTTTTATTATTTTGATTTCTTCATTTGTCATTTCAGTAACTATCTCCTTTACTTTTTCAGCATCTCTTACATTGTTATTCTCTAATACATTATAGAACATAATATTCTTAGCCCTTCTTTGACGTTCATGAATTTCTGTTATTACATTTTCTTCAGACAGTGTTTTTTGCAAGTGAGTTTTTAAATTACTAATTTCATCATGCATTTCATCAATTTTCTTTAGCAATCTTGGAATCATTTTTACCCCACTTTGGCAATCTTCACAGTAATATCTTAGTATCCTTTTTCCTTTCAAATCCATTACTTTTAACTCTGATGCATTAAGATCTGAACAATTTCTATGTACAACCCTTTCACAGCTGTCACATGCAATAGAGTTACTCCCTTCCTCAATTGGATGATTACAATTGGCACACTTCATTTCTTTAATATTGTTAACTTAAAATATTTTTGACTACACCACATTTAGCATTGTGACATTTGTCATTTGACATCTTTGACATTTGCCATCTTGAAATTTGTCATTTTTGACATTTTTCATGGTGACACTTTTCATTTTTGACATTTAGCATTGTGACATTTGTCAGTTTTGACATTTGTCATCTTGAAATTTGTCATTTTTGACATTTTTCATGGTGACACTTTTCATTTTTGACATTTAGCATTGTGACATTTGTCATTTGACATCTTAGACATTTGCCATCTTGAAATTTGTCATTTTTGACACTTTTCATTTTTGACATTTAGCATTGTGACATTTGTCATTTGACATCTTTGACATTTGCCATCTTGAAATTTGTCATTTTTGACATTTTTTATGGTGACACTTTTCATTTTTGACATTTAGCATTGTGACATTTGTCAGTTTTGACATTTGCCATCTTGAAATTTGTCATTTTTGACATTTTTCATGGTGACACCTTTTATTTTTGACATTTAGCATTGTGACATTTGTCATTTGACATCTTTGACATTTGCCATCTTGAAATTTGTCATTTTTGACATTTAGCATTGTGACATTTGTCATTTGACATCTTTGACATTTGCCATCTTGAAATTTGTTATTTTTGACATTTTTCGTGGTGACACTTTTCATTTTTGACAATTAGCATTGTGACATTTGTCAGTTTTGACATTTGCCATCTTGAAATTTGTCATTTTTGACATTTAGCATTGTGACACTTTTCATTTTTGACATTTAGCATTGTGACATTTGTCATTTGACATCTTAGACATTTGCCATCTTGAAATTTGTCATTTTTGACACTTTTCATTTTTGACATTTAGCATTGTGACATTTGTCATTTGACATCTTTGACATTTGCCATCTTGAAATTTGTCATTTTTGACATTTTTCATGGTGACACTTTTCATTTTTGACAAATAGCATTGTGACATTTGTCATTTGACATCTTTGACATTTGCCATTTTGAAATTTGTCATTTTTGACATTTTTCATGGTGACACTTTTCATTTTTGACATTATGCATTGTGACATTTGTCATTTGACATCTTTGACATTTGCCATCTTGAAATTTGTCATTTTTGACATTTTTCATGGTGACACTTTTCATTTTTGACATTTAGCATTGTGACATTTGTCATTTGACATCTTTGACATTTGCCATCTTGAAATTTGTCATTTTTGACATTTAGCATTGTGACATTTGTCATTTGACATCTTTGACATTTGCCATCTTGAAATTTGTTATTTTTGACATTTTTCATGGTGACACTTTTCATTTTTGACATTTAGCATTGTGACATTTGTCAGTTTTGACATTTGCCATCTTGAAATTTGTCATTTTTGACATTTAGCATTGTGACACTTTTTATTTTTGACATTTAGCATTGTTACATTTGTAATTTGACATCTTAGACATTTGCCATCTTGAAATTTGTCATTTTTGACACTTTTCATTTTTGACATTTAGCATTGTGACATTTGTCATTTGACATCTTTGACATTTGCCATCTTGAAATTTGTCATTTTTGACATTTTTCATGGTGACACTTTTCATTTTTGACATTTAGCATTGTGACATTTGTCAGTTTTGACATTTGCCATCTTGAAATTTGTCATTTTTGACATTTTTCATGGTGACACTTTTCATTTTTGACATTTAGCATTGTGACATTTGTTATTTGACATCTTAGACATTTGCCATCTTGAAATTTGTCATTTTTGACACTTTTCATTTTTGACATTTAGCATTGTGACATTTGTCATTTGACATCTTTGACATTTGCCATCTTGAAATTTGTCATTTTTGACATTTTTCATGGTGACACATTTTTTATTTTTGACATTTAGCATTGTGACATTTGTCAGTTTTGACATTTGCCATCTTGAAATTTGTCATTTTTGACATTTTTCATGGGGACACTTTTCATTTTTGACATTAAGCATTGTGACATTTGTCATTTGACATCTTTGACATTTGCCATCTCAAAATTTGTCATTTTTGACATTTTTTATGGTGACACTTTTCATTTTTGACATTTAGCATTGTGACATTTGTCATTGTGACATTTGTCAGTTGACATCTTTGACATTTGCCATCTTGAAATTTGTCATTTTTGACATTTTTCATGATGACACTTTTCATTTTTGACATTTAGCATTGTGACATTTGTCATTTGACATCTTTGACATTTGCCATCTTGAAATTTGTCATTTTTGACATTTTTCATGGTGACACTTTTCATTTTTGACATTTAGCATTGTGACATTTGTCATTTGACATCTTTGACATTTGCCATCTTGAAATTTGTCATTTTTGACATTTTTCATGGTGACACTTTTCATTTTTGACATTTAGCATTGTGACATTTGTCATTTGACATCTTTGACATTTGCCATCTTGAAATTTGTCATTTTTGACATTTTTCATGGTGACACTTTTCATTTTTGACATTTAGCATTGTGACATTTGTCATTTGAAATCTTTGACATTTGCCATCTTGAAATTTGTCATTTTTGACATTTTTCATGGTGACACTTTTCATTTTTGACATTTAGCATTGTGACATTTGTCAGTTTTGACATTTGCCATCTTGAAATTTGTCATTTTTGACATTTTTCATGGGGACACTTTTCATTTTTGACATTAAGCATTGTGACATTTGTCATTTGACATCTTTGACATTTGCCATCTTAAAATTTGTCATTTTTGACATTTTTTATGGTGACACTTTTCATTTTTGACATTTAGCATTGTGACATTTGTCATTGTGACATTTGTCATTTGACATCTTTGACATTTGCCATCTTGAAATTTGTCATTTTTGACATTTTTCATGATGACACTTTTCATTTTTGACATTTAGCATTGTGACATTTGTCATTTGACATCTTTGACATTTGCCATCTTGAAATTTGTCATTTTTGACATTTTTTATGGTGACACTTTTCATTTTTGACATTTAGCATTGTGACATTTGTCATTTGACATCTTAGACATTTGCCATCTTGAAATTTGTCATTTTTGACACTTTTCATTTTTGACATTTAGCATTGTGACATTTGTCATTTGACATCTTTGACATTTGCCATCTTGAAATTTGTCATTTTTGACATTTTTCATGGTGACACTTTTTATTTTTGACATTTAGCATTGTGACATTTGTCAGTTTTGACATTTGCCATCTTGAAATTTGTCATTTTTGACATTTTTCATGGTGACACCTTTTATTTTTGACATTTAGCATTGTGACATTTGTCATTTGACATCTTTGACATTTGCCATCTTGAAATTTGTCATTTTTGACATTTTTCATGGTGACACTTTTCATTTTTGACATTTAGCATTGTGACATTTGTCATTTGACATCTTTGACATCTTTGACATTTGCCATCTTGAAATTTGTCATTTTTGACATTTAGCATTGTGACATTTGTCATTTGACATCTTTGACATTTGCCATCTTGAAATTTGTTATTTTTGACATTTTTTATGGTGACACTTTTCATTTTTGACATTTCGCATTGTGACATTTGTCAGTTTTGACATTTGCCATCTTGAAATTTGTCATTTTTGACATTTAGCATTGTGACACTTTTCATTTTTGACATTTAGCATTGTGACATTTGTCATTTGACATCTTAGACATTTGCCATCTTGAAATTTGTCATTTTTGACACTTTTCATTTTTGACATTTAGCATTGTGACATTTGTCATTTGACATCTTTGACATTTGCCATCTTAAAATTTGTCATTTTTGACATTTTTCATGGTGACACTTTTCATTTTTGACATTTAGCATTGTGACATTTGTCATTTAACATCTTTGACATTTGCCATCTTAAAATTTGTCATTTTTGACATTTTTTATGGTGACACTTTTCATTTTTGACATTTAGCATTGTGACATTTGTCATTTGACATATTTGACATTTGCCATCTTGAAATTTGTCATTTTTGACATTTTTCATGATGACACTTTTCATTTTTGACATTTAGCATTGTGACATTTGTCATTTGACATCTTTGACATTTGCCATCTTGAAATTTGTCATTTTTGACATTTAGCATTGTGACATTTGTCATTTGACATCTTGGACATTTGCCATCTTGAAATTTGTCATTTTTGACATTTTTCATGGTGACACTTATCATTTTTGACATTTAGCATTGTGACATTTGTCAGTTTTGACATTTGCCATCTTGAAATTTGTTATTTTTGACATTTTTCATGGTGACACTTTTCATTTTTGACATTTAGCATTGTGACATTTGTCATTTGACATCTTTGACATTTGCCATCTTGAAATTTGTCATTTTTGACATTTTTCATGGTGACACTTTTCATTTTTGGCATTTAGCATTGTGACATTTGTCATTTGACATCTTTGACATTTGCCATCTTGAAATTTGTCATTTTTGACATTTTTCATGGTGACACTTTTCATTTTTGACATTTAGCATTGTGACATTTGTCATTTGACATCTTTGACATTTGCCATCTTGAAATTTGTTATTTTTGACATTTTTCATGGTGTCACTTTTCATTTTTGACATTTAGCAATGTGACATTTGTCATTTGACATCTTTGACATTTGCCATCTTGAAATTTGTCATTTTTGACATTTTTCATGGTGACACTTTTCATTTTTGACATTTGGCATTGTGACATTTGTCAGTTTTGACATTTGCCATCTTGAAATTTGTCATTTTTGACATTTTTCATGGTGACACTTTTCATTTTTGACATTTAGCATTGTGACATTTGTCATTTGACATCTTTGACATTTGCCATCTTGAAATTTGTCATTTTTGACATTTTTCATGGTGACACTTTTCATTTTTGACATTTAGCATTGTGACATTTGTCAGTTTTGACATTTGCCATCTTGAAATTTGTCATTTTTGACATGTTTCATGGTGACACTTTTCATTTTTGACATTTAGCATTGTGACATTTGTCATTTGACATCTTAGACATTTGCCATCTTGAAATTTGTCATTTTTGACACTTTTCATTTTTGACATTTAGCATTGTGACATTTGTCATTTGACATCTTTGACATTTGCCATCTTGAAATTTGTCATTTTTGACATTTAGCATTGCGACATTTGTCATTTGACATCTTGGACATTTGCCATCTTGAAATTTGTCATTTTTGACATTTTTCATGGTGACACTTATCATTTTTGACATTTAGCATTGTGACATTTGTCAGTTTTGACATTTGCCATCTTGAAATTTGTCATTTTTGACATTTTTCATGGTGACACTTTTCATTTTTGACATTTAGCATTGTGACATTTGTCATTTGACATCTTTGACATTTGCCATCTTGAAATTTGTCATTTTTGACATTTTTCATGGTGACACTTTTCATTTTTGGCATTTAGCATTGTGACATTTGTCATTTGACATCTTTGACATTTGCCATCTTGAAATTTGTCATTTTTGACATTTTTCAGGGTGACACTTTTCATTTTTGACATTTAGCATTGTGACATTTGTCATTTGACATCTTTGACATTTGCCATCTTGAAATTTGTTATTTTTGACATTTTTCATGGTGACACTTTTCATTTTTGACATTTAGCAATGTGACATTTGTCATTTGACATCTTTGACATTTGCCATCTTGAAATTTGTCATTTTTGACATTTTTCATGGTGACACTTTTCATTTTTGACATTTGGCATTGTGACATTTGTCAGTTTTGACATTTGCCATCTTGAAATTTGTCATTTTTGACATTTTTCATGGTGACACTTTTCATTTTTGACATTTAGCATTGTGACATTTGTCATTTGACATCTTTGACATTTGCCATCTTGAAATTTGTCATTTTTGACATTTTTCATGGTGACACTTTTCATTTTTGACATTTGTCAGTTTTGACATTTGCCATCTTGAAATTTGTCATTTTTGACATTTTTCATGGGGACACTTTTCATTTTTGACATTAAGCATTGTGACATTTGTCATTTGACATCTTTGACATTTGCCATCTCAAAATTTGTCATTTTTGACATTTTTTATGGTGACACTTTTCATTTTTGACATTTAGCATTGTGACATTTGTCATTGTGACATTTGTCATTTGACATCTTGACATTTGCCATCTTGAAATTTGTCATTTTTGACATTTTTCATGATGACACTTTTCATTTTTGACATTTAGCATTGTGACATTTGTCATTTGACATCTTTGACATTTGCCATCTTGAAATTTGTCATTTTTGACATTTTTCATGGTGACACTTTTCATTTTTGACATTTAGCATTGTGACATTTGTCATTTGACATCTTAGACATTTGCCATCTTGAAATTTGTCATTTTTGACACTTTTCATTTTTGACATTTAGCATTGTGACATTTGTCATTTGACATCTTTGACATTTGCCATCTTGAAATTTGTCATTTTTGACATTTTTCATGGTGACACTTTTCATTTTTGACATTTAGCATTGTGACATTTGTCATTTGACATCTTTGACATTTGCCATCTTGAAATTTGTCATTTTTGACATTTTTCATGGTGACACTTTTCATTTTTGACATTTAGCATTGTGACATTTGTCATTTGACATCTTTGACATTTGCCATCTTGAAATTTGTCATTTTTGACATTTTTCATGGTGACACTTTTCATTTTTGACATTTAGCATTGTGACATTTGTCATTTGAAATCTTTGACATTTGCCATCTTGAAATTTGTCATTTTTGACATTTTTCATGGTGACACTTTTCATTTTTGACATTTAGCATTGTGACATTTGTCAGTTTTGACATTTGCCATCTTGAAATTTGTCATTTTTGACATTTTTCATGGGGACACTTTTCATTTTTGACATTAAGCATTGTGACATTTGTCATTTGACATCTTTGACATTTGCCATCTTAAAATTTGTCATTTTTGACATTTTTTATGGTGACACTTTTCATTTTTGACATTTAGCATTGTGACATTTGTCATTGTGACATTTGTCATTTGACATCTTTGACATTTGCCATCTTGAAATTTGTCATTTTTGACATTTTTCATGATGACACTTTTCATTTTTGACATTTAGCATTGTGACATTTGTCATTTGACATCTTTGACATTTGCCATCTTGAAATTTGTCATTTTTGACATTTTTTATGGTGACACTTTTCATTTTTGACATTTAGCATTGTGACATTTGTCATTTGACATCTTAGACATTTGCCATCTTGAAATTTGTCATTTTTGACACTTTTCATTTTTGACATTTAGCATTGTGACATTTGTCATTTGACATCTTTGACATTTGCCATCTTGAAATTTGTCATTTTTGACATTTTTCATGGTGACACTTTTCATTTTTGACATTTAGCATTGTGACATTTGTCAGTTTTGACATTTGCCATCTTGAAATTTGTCATTTTTGACATTTTTCATGGTGACACCTTTTATTTTTGACATTTAGCATTGTGACATTTGTCATTTGACATCTTTGACATTTGCCATCTTGAAATTTGTCATTTTTGACATTTTTCATGGTGACACTTTTCATTTTTGACATTTAGCATTGTGACATTTGTCATTTGACATCTTTGACATCTTTGACATTTGCCATCTTGAAATTTGTCATTTTTGACATTTAGCATTGTGACATTTGTCATTTGACATCTTTGACATTTGCCATCTTGAAATTTGTTATTTTTGACATTTTTTATGGTGACACTTTTCATTTTTGACATTTCGCATTGTGACATTTGTCAGTTTTGACATTTGCCATCTTGAAATTTGTCATTTTTGACATTTAGCATTGTGACACTTTTCATTTTTGACATTTAGCATTGTGACATTTGTCATTTGACATCTTAGACATTTGCCATCTTGAAATTTGTCATTTTTGACACTTTTCATTTTTGACATTTAGCATTGTGACATTTGTCATTTGACATCTTTGACATTTGCCATCTTGAAATTTGTCATTTTTGACATTTTTCATGGTGACACTTTTCATTTTTGGCATTTAGCATTGTGACATTTGTCATTTGACATCTTTGACATTTGCCATCTTGAAATTTGTCATTTTTGACATTTTTCATGGTGACACTTTTCATTTTTGACATTTAGCATTGTGACATTTGTCATTTGACATCTTTGACATTTGCCATCTTGAAATTTGTTATTTTTGACATTTTTCATGGTGACACTTTTCATTTTTGACATTTAGCAATGTGACATTTGTCATTTGAAATCTTTGACATTTGCCATCTTGAAATTTGTCATTTTTGACATTTTTCATGGTGACACTTTTCATTTTTGACATTTGGCATTGTGACATTTGTCAGTTTTGACATTTGCCATCTTGAAATTTGTCATTTTTGACATTTTTCATGGTGACACTTTTCATTTTTGACATTTAGCATTGTGACATTTGTCATTTGACATCTTTGACATTTGCCATCTTGAAATTTGTCATTTTTGACATTTTTCATGGTGACACTTTTCATTTTTGACATTTAGCATTGTGACATTTGTCAGTTTTGACATTTGCCATCTTGAAATTTATCATTTTTGACATGTTTCATGGTGACACTTTTCATTTTTGACATTTAGCATTGTGACATTTGTCATTTGACATCTTAGACATTTGCCATCTTGAAATTTGTCATTTTTGACACTTTTCATTTTTGACATTTAGCATTGTGACATTTGTCATTTGACATCTTTGACATTTGCCATCTTGAAATTTGTCATTTTTGACATTTAGCATTGTGACATTTGTCATTTGACATCTTGGACATTTGCCATCTTGAAATTTGTCATTTTTGACATTTTTCATGGTGACACTTATCATTTTTGACATTTAGCATTGTGACATTTGTCAGTTTTGACATTTGCCATCTTGAAATTTGTCATTTTTGACATTTTTCATGGTGACACTTTTCATTTTTGACATTTAGCATTGTGACATTTGTCATTTGACATCTTTGACATTTGCCATCTTGAAATTTGTCATTTTTGACATTTTTCATGGTGACACTTTTCATTTTTGGCATTTAGCATTGTGACATTTGTCATTTGACATCTTTGACATTTGCCATCTTGAAATTTGTCATTTTTGACATTTTTCATGGTGACACTTTTCATTTTTGACATTTAGCATTGTGACATTTGTCATTTGACATCTTTGACATTTGCCATCTTGAAATTTGTTATTTTTGACATTTTTCATGGTGACACTTTTCATTTTTGACATTTAGCAATGTGACATTTGTCATTTGACATCTTTGACATTTGCCATCTTGAAATTTGTCATTTTTGACATTTTTCATGGTGACACTTTTCATTTTTGACATTTGGCATTGTGACATTTGTCAGTTTTGACATTTGCCATCTTGAAATTTGTCATTTTTGACATTTTTCATGGTGACACTTTTCATTTTTGACATTTAGCATTGTGACATTTGTCATTTGACATCTTTGACATTTGCCATCTTGAAATTTGTCATTTTTGACATTTTTCATGGTGACACTTTTCATTTTTGACATTTAGCATTGTGACATTTGTCAGTTTTGACATTTGCCATCTTGAAATTTGTCATTTTTGACATTTTTCATGGGGACACTTTTCATTTTTGACATTAAGCATTGTGACATTTGTCATTTGACATCTTTGACATTTGCCATCTCAAAATTTGTCATTTTTGACATTTTTTATGGTGACACTTTTCATTTTTGACATTTAGCATTGTGACATTTGTCATTGTGACATTTGTCATTTGACATCTTTGACATTTGCCATCTTGAAATTTGTCATTTTTGACATTTTTCATGATGACACTTTTCATTTTTGACATTTAGCATTGTGACATTTGTCATTTGACATCTTTGACATTTGCCATCTTGAAATTTGTCATTTTTGACATTTTTCCTGGTGACACTTTTCATTTTTGACATTTAGCATTGTGACATTTGTCATTTGACATCTTAGACATTTGCCATCTTGAAATTTGTCATTTTTGACACTTTTCATTTTTGACATTTAGCATTGTGACATTTGTCATTTGACATCTTTGACATTTGCCATCTTGAAATTTGTCATTTTTGACATTTTTCATGGTGACACTTTTCATTTTTGACATTTAGCATTGTGACATTTGTCATTTGACATCTTTGACATTTGCCATCTTGAAATTTGTCATTTTTGACATTTTTCATGGTGACACTTTTCATTTTTGACATTTAGCATTGTGACATTTGTCATTTGACATCTTTGACATTTGCCATCTTGAAATTTGTCATTTTTGACATTTTTCATGGTGACACTTTTCATTTTTGACATTTAGCATTGTGACATTTGTCATTTGAAATCTTTGACATTTGCCATCTTGAAATTTGTCATTTTTGACATTTTTCATGGTGACACTTTTCATTTTTGACATTTAGCATTGTGACATTTGTCAGTTTTGACATTTGCCATCTTGAAATTTGTCATTTTTGACATTTTTCATGGGGACACTTTTCATTTTTGACATTAAGCATTGTGACATTTGTCATTTGACATCTTTGACATTTGTCATCTTAAAATTTGTCATTTTTGACATTTTTTATGGTGACACTTTTCATTTTTGACATTTAGCATTGTGACATTTGTCATTGTGACATTTGTCATTTGACATCTTTGACATTTGCCATCTTGAAATTTGTCATTTTTGACATTTTTTATGATGACACTTTTCATTTTTGACATTTAGCATTGTGACATTTGTCATTTGACATCTTTGACATTTGCCATCTTGAAATTTGTCATTTTTGACATTTTTTATGGTGACACTTTTCATTTTTGACATTTAGCATTGTGACATTTGTCATTTGACATCTTAGACATTTGCCATCTTGAAATTTGTCATTTTTGACACTTTTCATTTTTGACATTTAGCATTGTGACATTTGTCATTTGACATCTTTGACATTTGCCATCTTGAAATTTGTCATTTTTGACATTTTTCATGGTGACACTTTTCATTTTTGACATTTAGCATTGTGACATTTGTCAGTTTTGACATTTGCCATCTTGAAATTTGTCATTTTTGACATTTTTCATGGTGACACCTTTTATTTTTGACATTTAGCATTGTGACATTTGTCATTTGACATCTTTGACATTTTCCATCTTGAAATTTGTCATTTTTGACATTTTTCATGGTGACACTTTTTATTTTTGACATTTAGCATTGTGACATTTGTCATTTGACATCTTTGACATCTTTGACATTTGCCATCTTGAAATTTGTCATTTTTGACATTTAGCATTGTGACATTTGTCATTTGACATCTTTGACATTTGCCATCTTGAAATTTGTTATTTTTGACATTTTTTATGGTGACACTTTTCATTTTTGACATTTCGCATTGTGACATTTGTCAGTTTTGACATTTGCCATCTTGAAATTTGTCATTTTTGACATTTAGCATTGTGACACTTTGCATTTTTGACATTTAGCATTGTGACATTTGTCATTTGACATCTTAGACATTTGCCATCTTGAAATTTGTCATTTTTGACACTTTTCATTTTTGATATTTAGCATTGTGACATTTGTCATTTGACATCTTTGACATTTGCCATCTTGAAATTTGTCATTTTTGACATTTTTCATGGTGACACTTTTCATTTTTGACATTTAGCATTGTGACATTTGTCATTTGACATCTTAGACATTTGCCATCTTGAAATTTGTCATTTTTGACACTTTTCATTTTTGACATTTAGCATTGTGACATTTGTCATTTGACATCTTTGACATTTGCCATCTTAAAATTTGTCATTTTTGACATTTTTCATGGTGACACTTTTCATTTTTGACATTTAGCATTGTGACATTTGTCAGTTTTGACATTTGCCATCTTGAAATTTGTCATTTTTGACATTTTTCATGGTGACACTTTTCATTTTTGACATTTAGCATTGTGACATTTGTCATTTGACATCTTTGACATTTGCCATCTTAAAATTTGTCATTTTTGACATTTTTTATGGTGACACTTTTCATTTTTGACATTTAGCATTGTGACATTTGTCATTTGACATATTTGACATTTGCCATCTTGAAATTTGTCATTTTTGACATTTTTCATGATGACACTTTTCATTTTTGACATTTAGCATTGTGACATTTGTCATTTGACATCTTTGACATTTGCCATCTTGAAATTTGTCATTTTTGACATTTAGCATTGTGACATTTGTCATTTGACATCTTTGACATTTGCCATCTTGAAATTTGTCATTTTTGACATTTTTCATGGTGACACTTTTCATTTTTGGCATTTAGCATTGTGACATTTGTCATTTGACATCTTTGACATTTGCCATCTTGAAATTTGTCATTTTTGACATTTTTCATGGTGACACTTTTCATTTTTGACATTTAGCATTGTGACATTTGTCATTTGACATCTTTGACATTTGCCATCTTGAAATTTGTTATTTTTGACATTTTTCATGGTGACACTTTTCATTTTTGACATTTAGCAATGTGACATTTGTCATTTGACATCTTTGACATTTGCCATCTTGAAATTTGTCATTTTTGACATTTTTCATGGTGACACTTTTCATTTTTGACATTTGGCATTGTGACATTTGTCAGTTTTGACATTTGCCACCTTGAAATTTGTCATTTTTGACATTTTTCATGGTGACACTTTTCATTTTTGACATTTAGCATTGTGACATTTGTCATTTGACATCTTTGACATTTGCCATCTTGAAATTTGTCATTTT
Source organism: Altica lythri (assembly GCA_964028335.1). Lineage (NCBI taxonomy): Eukaryota > Metazoa > Arthropoda > Insecta > Coleoptera > Chrysomelidae > Altica > Altica lythri. The sequence goes on along the minus strand of OZ034800.1, from coordinate 4,599,588 downwards.
TGACATTTTTCATGGTGACACTTTTCATTTTTGACATTTAGCATTGTGACATTTGTCAGTTTTGACATTTGCCATCTTGAAATTTGTCATTTTTGACATTTTTCATGGGGACACTTTTCATTTTTGACATTTAGCATTGTGACATTTGTCATTGTGACATTTGTCATTTGACATCTTTGACATTTGCCATCTTAAAATTTGTCATTTTTGACATTTTTTATGGTGACACTTTTCATTTTTGACATTTAGCATTGTGACATTTGTCATTGTGACATTTGTCATTTGACATCTTTGACATTTGCCATCTTGAAATTTGTCATTTTTGACATTTTTCATGATGACACTTTTCATTTTTGACATTTAGCATTGTGACATTTGTCATTTGACATCTTAGACATTTGCCATCTTGAAATTTGTCATTTTTGACATTTTTTATGGTGACACTTTTCATTTTTGACATTTAGCATTGTGACATTTGTCATTTGACATCTTAGACATTTGCCATCTTGAAATTTGTCATTTTTGACACTTTTCATTTTTGACATTTAGCATTGTGACATTTGTCATTTGACATCTTTGACATTTGCCATCTTGAAATTTGTCATTTTTGACATTTTTCATGGTGACACTTTTCATTTTTGACATTTAGCATTGTGACATTTGTCAGTTTTGACATTTGCCATCTTGAAATTTGTCATTTTGGACATTTTTCATGGTGACACCTTTTATTTTTGACATTTAGCATTGTGACATTTGTCATTTGACATCTTTGACATTTGCCATCTTGAAATTTGTCATTTTTGACATTTTTCATGGTGACACTTTTCATTTTTGACATTTAGCATTGTGACATTTGTCATTTGACATCTTTGACATCTTTGACATTTGCCATCTTGAAATTTGTCATTTTTGACATTTAGCATTGTGACATTTGTCATTTGACATCTTTGACATTTGCCATCTTGAAATTTGTTATTTTTGACATTTTTTATGGTGACACTTTTCATTTTTGACATTTCGCATTGTGACATTTGTCAGTTTTGACATTTGCCATCTTGAAATTTGTCATTTTTGACATTTAGCATTGTGACACTTTTCATTTTTGACATTTAGCATTGTGACATTTGTCATTTGACATCTTAGACATTTGCCATCTTGAAATTTGTCATTTTTGACACTTTTCATTTTTGACATTTAGCATTGTGACATTTGTCATTTGACATCTTTGACATTTGCCATCTTAAAATTTGTCATTTTTGACATTTTTCATGGTGACACTTTTCATTTTTGACATTTAGCATTGTGACATTTGTCATTTGACATCTTAGACATTTGCCATCTTGAAATTTGTCATTTTTGACACTTTTCATTTTTGACATTTAGCATTGTGACATTTGTCATTTGACATCTTTGACATTTGCCATCTTGAAATTTGTCATTTTTGACATTTTTCATGGTGACACTTTTCATTTTTGACATTTAGCATTGTGACATTTGTCAGTTTTGACATTTGCCATCTTGAAATTTGTCATTTTTGACATTTTTCATGGTGACACTTTTCATTTTTGACATTTAGCATTGTGACATTTGTCATTTAACATCTTTGACATTTGCCATCTTAAAATTTGTCATTTTTGACATTTTTTATGGTGACACTTTTCATTTTTGACATTTAGCATTGTGACATTTGTCATTTGACATATTTGACATTTGCCATCTTGAAATTTGTCATTTTTGACATTTTTCATGATGACACTTTTCATTTTTGACATTTAGCATTGTGACATTTGTCATTTGACATCTTTGACATTTGCCATCTTGAAATTTGTCATTTTTGACATTTAGCATTGTGACATTTGTCATTTGACATCTTGGACATTTGCCATCTTGAAATTTGTCATTTTTGACATTTTTCATGGTGACACTTATCATTTTTGACATTTAGCATTGTGACATTTGTCAGTTTTGACATTTGCCATCTTGAAATTTGTTATTTTTGACATTTTTCATGGTGACACTTTTCATTTTTGACATTTAGCATTGTGACATTTGTCATTTGACATCTTTGACATTTGCCATCTTGAAATTTGTCATTTTTGACATTTTTCATGGTGACACTTTTCATTTTTGGCATTTAGCATTGTGACATTTGTCATTTGACATCTTTGACATTTGCCATCTTGAAATTTGTCATTTTTGACATTTTTCATGGTGACACTTTTCATTTTTGACATTTAGCATTGTGACATTTGTCATTTGACATCTTTGACATTTGCCATCTTGAAATTTGTTATTTTTGACATTTTTCATGGTGACACTTTTCATTTTTGACATTTAGCAATGTGACATTTGTCATTTGACATCTTTGACATTTGCCATCTTGAAATTTGTCATTTTTGACATTTTTCATGGTAACACTTTTCATTTTTGACATTTGGCATTGTGACATTTGTCAGTTTTGACATTTGCCATCTTGAAATTTGTCATTTTTGACATTTTTCATGGTGACACTTTTCATTTTTGACATTTAGCATTGTGACATTTGTCATTTGACATCTTTGACATTTGCCATCTTGAAATTTGTCATTTTTGACATTTTTCATGGTGACACTTTTCATTTTTGGCATTTAGCATTGTGACATTTGTCATTTGACATCTTTGACATTTGCCATCTTGAAATTTGTCATTTTTGACATTTTTCATGGTGACACTTTTCATTTTTGACATTTAGCATTGTGACATTTGTCAGTTTTGACATTTGCCATCTTGAAATTTGTCATTTTTGACATTTTTCATGGTGACACTTTTCATTTTTGACATTTAGCATTGTGACATTTGTCATTTAACATCTTTGACATTTGCCATCTTAAAATTTGTCATTTTTGACATTTTTTATGGTGACACTTTTCATTTTTGACATTTAGCATTGTGACATTTGTCATTTGACATATTTGACATTTGCCATCTTGAAATTTGTCATTTTTGACATTTTTCATGATGACACTTTTCATTTTTGACATTTAGCATTGTGACATTTGTCATTTGACATCTTTGACATTTGCCATCTTGAAATTTGTCATTTTTGACATTTAGCATTGTGACATTTGTCATTTGACATCTTGGACATTTGCCATCTTGAAATTTGTCATTTTTGACATTTTTCATGGTGACACTTATCATTTTTGACATTTAGCATTGTGACATTTGTCAGTTTTGACATTTGCCATCTTGAAATTTGTTATTTTTGACATTTTTCATGGTGACACTTTTCATTTTTGACATTTAGCATTGTGACATTTGTCATTTGACATCTTTGACATTTGCCATCTTGAAATTTGTCATTTTTGACATTTTTCATGGTGACACTTTTCATTTTTGGCATTTAGCATTGTGACATTTGTCATTTGACATCTTTGACATTTGCCATCTTGAAATTTGTCATTTTTGACATTTTTCATGGTGACACTTTTCATTTTTGACATTTAGCATTGTGACATTTGTCATTTGACATCTTTGACATTTGCCATCTTGAAATTTGTTATTTTTGACATTTTTCATGGTGACACTTTTCATTTTTGACATTTAGCAATGTGACATTTGTCATTTGACATCTTTGACATTTGCCATCTTGAAATTTGTCATTTTTGACATTTTTCATGGTAACACTTTTCATTTTTGACATTTGGCATTGTGACATTTGTCAGTTTTGACATTTGCCATCTTGAAATTTGTCATTTTTGACATTTTTCATGGTGACACTTTTCATTTTTGACATTTAGCATTGTGACATTTGTCATTTGACATCTTTGACATTTGCCATCTTGAAATTTGTCATTTTTGACATTTTTCATGGTGACACTTTTCATTTTTGACATTTAGCATTGTGACATTTGTCAGTTTTGACATTTGCCATCTTGAAATTTGTCATTTTTGACATGTTTCATGGTGACACTTTTCATTTTTGACATTTAGCATTGTGACATTTGTCATTTGACATCTTAGACATTTGCCATCTTGAAATTTGTCATTTTTGACACTTTTCATTTTTGACATTTAGCATTGTGACATTTGTCATTTGACATCTTTGACATTTGCCATCTTGAAATTTGTCATTTTTGACATTTAGCATTGCGACATTTGTCATTTGACATCTTGGACATTTGCCATCTTGAAATTTGTCATTTTTGACATTTTTCATGGTGACACTTATCATTTTTGACATTTAGCATTGTGACATTTGTCAGTTTTGACATTTGCCATCTTGAAATTTGTCATTTTTGACATTTTTCATGGTGACACTTTTCATTTTTGACATTTAGCATTGTGACATTTGTCATTTGATATCTTTGACATTTGCCATCTTGAAATTTGTCATTTTTGACATTTTTCATGGTGACACTTTTCATTTTTGGCATTTAGCATTGTGACATTTGTCATTTGACATCTTTGACATTTGCCATCTTGAAATTTGTCATTTTTGACATTTTTCATGGTGACACTTTTCATTTTTGACATTTAGCATTGTGACATTTGTCATTTGACATCTTTGACATTTGCCATCTTGAAATTTGTTATTTTTGACATTTTTCATGGTGACACTTTTCATTTTTGACATTTAGCAATGTGACATTTGTCATTTGACATCTTTGACATTTGCCATCTTGAAATTTGTCATTTTTGACATTTTTCATGGTGACACTTTTCATTTTTGACATTTGGCATTGTGACATTTGTCAGTTTTGACATTTGCCATCTTGAAATTTGTCATTTTTGACATTTTTCATGGTGACACTTTTCATTTTTGACATTTAGCATTGTGACATTTGTCATTTGACATCTTTGACATTTGCCATCTTGAAATTTGTCATTTTTGACATTTTTCATGGTGACACTTTTCATTTTTGACATTTAGCATTGTGACATTTGTCAGTTTTGACATTTGCCATCTTGAAATTTGTCATTTTTGACATTTTTCATGGGGACACTTTTCATTTTTGACATTAAGCATTGTGACATTTGTCATTTGACATCTTTGACATTTGCCATCTCAAAATTTGTCATTTTTGACATTTTTTATGGTGACACTTTTCATTTTTGACATTTAGCATTGTGACATTTGTCATTGTGACATTTGTCATTTGACATCTTGACATTTGCCATCTTGAAATTTGTCATTTTTGACATTTTTCATGATGACACTTTTCATTTTTGACATTTAGCATTGTGACATTTGTCATTTGACATCTTTGACATTTGCCATCTTGAAATTTGTCATTTTTGACATTTTTCATGGTGACACTTTTCATTTTTGACATTTAGCATTGTGACATTTGTCATTTGACATCTTAGACATTTGCCATCTTGAAATTTGTCATTTTTGACACTTTTCATTTTTGACATTTAGCATTGTGACATTTGTCATTTGACATCTTTGACATTTGCCATCTTGAAATTTGTCATTTTTGACATTTTTCATGGTGACACTTTTCATTTTTGACATTTAGCATTGTGACATTTGTCAGTTTTGACATTTGCCATCTTGAAATTTGTCATTTTTGACATTTTTCATGGTGACACCTTTTATTTTTGACATTTAGCATTGTGACATTTGTCATTTGACATCTTTGACATTTGCCATCTTGAAATTTGTCATTTTTGACATTTTTCATGGTGACACTTTTCATTTTTGACATTTAGCATTGTGACATTTGTCATTTGACATCTTTGACATCTTTGACATTTGCCATCTTGAAATTTGTCATTTTTGACATTTAGCATTGTGACATTTGTCATTTGACATCTTTGACATTTGCCATCTTGAAATTTGTTATTTTTGACATTTTTTATGGTGACACTTTTCATTTTTGACATTTCGCATTGTGACATTTGTCAGTTTTGACATTTGCCATCTTGAAATTTGTCATTTTTGACATTTAGCATTGTGACACTTTTCATTTTTGACATTTAGCATTGTGACATTTGTCATTTGACATCTTAGACATTTGCCATCTTGAAATTTGTCATTTTTGACACTTTTCATTTTTGACATTTAGCATTGTGACATTTGTCATTTGACATCTTTGACATTTGCCATCTTGAAATTTGTCATTTTTGACATTTTTCATGGTGACACTTTTCATTTTTGGCATTTAGCATTGTGACATTTGTCATTTGACATCTTTGACATTTGCCATCTTGAAATTTGTCATTTTTGACATTTTTCATGGTGACACTTTTCATTTTTGACATTTAGCATTGTGACATTTGTCATTTGACATCTTTGACATTTGCCATCTTGAAATTTGTTATTTTTGACATTTTTCATGGTGACACTTTTCATTTTTGACATTTAGCAATGTGACATTTGTCATTTGAAATCTTTGACATTTGCCATCTTGAAATTTGTCATTTTTGACATTTTTCATGGTGACACTTTTCATTTTTGACATTTGGCATTGTGACATTTGTCAGTTTTGACATTTGCCATCTTGAAATTTGTCATTTTTGACATTTTTCATGGTGACACTTTTCATTTTTGACATTTAGCATTGTGACATTTGTCATTTGACATCTTTGACATTTGCCATCTTGAAATTTGTCATTTTTGACATTTTTCATGGTGACACTTTTCATTTTTGACATTTAGCATTGTGACATTTGTCAGTTTTGACATTTGCCATCTTGAAATTTATCATTTTTGACATGTTTCATGGTGACACTTTTCATTTTTGACATTTAGCATTGTGACATTTGTCATTTGACATCTTAGACATTTGCCATCTTGAAATTTGTCATTTTTGACACTTTTCATTTTTGACATTTAGCATTGTGACATTTGTCATTTGACATCTTTGACATTTGCCATCTTGAAATTTGTCATTTTTGACATTTAGCATTGTGACATTTGTCATTTGACATCTTGGACATTTGCCATCTTGAAATTTGTCATTTTTGACATTTTTCATGGTGACACTTATCATTTTTGACATTTAGCATTGTGACATTTGTCAGTTTTGACATTTGCCATCTTGAAATTTGTCATTTTTGACATTTTTCATGGTGACACTTTTCATTTTTGACATTTAGCATTGTGACATTTGTCATTTGACATCTTTGACATTTGCCATCTTGAAATTTGTCATTTTTGACATTTTTCATGGTGACACTTTTCATTTTTGGCATTTAGCATTGTGACATTTGTCATTTGACATCTTTGACATTTGCCATCTTGAAATTTGTCATTTTTGACATTTTTCATGGTGACACTTTTCATTTTTGACATTTAGCATTGTGACATTTGTCATTTGACATCTTTGACATTTGCCATCTTGAAATTTGTTATTTTTGACATTTTTCATGGTGACACTTTTCATTTTTGACATTTAGCAATGTGACATTTGTCATTTGACATCTTTGACATTTGCCATCTTGAAATTTGTCATTTTTGACATTTTTCATGGTGACACTTTTCATTTTTGACATTTGGCATTGTGACATTTGTCAGTTTTGACATTTGCCATCTTGAAATTTGTCATTTTTGACATTTTTCATGGTGACACTTTTCATTTTTGACATTTAGCATTGTGACATTTGTCATTTGACATCTTTGACATTTGCCATCTTGAAATTTGTCATTTTTGACATTTTTCATGGTGACACTTTTCATTTTTGACATTTAGCATTGTGACATTTGTCAGTTTTGACATTTGCCATCTTGAAATTTGTCATTTTTGACATTTTTCATGGGGACACTTTTCATTTTTGACATTAAGCATTGTGACATTTGTCATTTGACATCTTTGACATTTGCCATCTCAAAATTTGTCATTTTTGACATTTTTTATGGTGACACTTTTCATTTTTGACATTTAGCATTGTGACATTTGTCATTGTGACATTTGTCATTTGACATCTTTGACATTTGCCATCTTGAAATTTGTCATTTTTGACATTTTTCATGATGACACTTTTCATTTTTGACATTTAGCATTGTGACATTTGTCATTTGACATCTTTGACATTTGCCATCTTGAAATTTGTCATTTTTGACATTTTTCCTGGTGACACTTTTCATTTTTGACATTTAGCATTGTGACATTTGTCATTTGACATCTTAGACATTTGCCATCTTGAAATTTGTCATTTTTGACACTTTTCATTTTTGACATTTAGCATTGTGACATTTGTCATTTGACATCTTTGACATTTGCCATCTTGAAATTTGTCATTTTTGACATTTTTCATGGTGACACTTTTCATTTTTGACATTTAGCATTGTGACATTTGTCATTTGACATCTTTGACATTTGCCATCTTGAAATTTGTCATTTTTGACATTTTTCATGGTGACACTTTTCATTTTTGACATTTAGCATTGTGACATTTGTCATTTGACATCTTTGACATTTGCCATCTTGAAATTTGTCATTTTTGACATTTTTCATGGTGACACTTTTCATTTTTGACATTTAGCATTGTGACATTTGTCATTTGAAATCTTTGACATTTGCCATCTTGAAATTTGTCATTTTTGACATTTTTCATGGTGACACTTTTCATTTTTGACATTTAGCATTGTGACATTTGTCAGTTTTGACATTTGCCATCTTGAAATTTGTCATTTTTGACATTTTTCATGGGGACACTTTTCATTTTTGACATTAAGCATTGTGACATTTGTCATTTGACATCTTTGACATTTGTCATCTTAAAATTTGTCATTTTTGACATTTTTTATGGTGACACTTTTCATTTTTGACATTTAGCATTGTGACATTTGTCATTGTGACATTTGTCATTTGACATCTTTGACATTTGCCATCTTGAAATTTGTCATTTTTGACATTTTTTATGATGACACTTTTCATTTTTGACATTTAGCATTGTGACATTTGTCATTTGACATCTTTGACATTTGCCATCTTGAAATTTGTCATTTTTGACATTTTTTATGGTGACACTTTTCATTTTTGACATTTAGCATTGTGACATTTGTCATTTGACATCTTAGACATTTGCCATCTTGAAATTTGTCATTTTTGACACTTTTCATTTTTGACATTTAGCATTGTGACATTTGTCATTTGACATCTTTGACATTTGCCATCTTGAAATTTGTCATTTTTGACATTTTTCATGGTGACACTTTTCATTTTTGACATTTAGCATTGTGACATTTGTCAGTTTTGACATTTGCCATCTTGAAATTTGTCATTTTTGACATTTTTCATGGTGACACCTTTTATTTTTGACATTTAGCATTGTGACATTTGTCATTTGACATCTTTGACATTTTCCATCTTGAAATTTGTCATTTTTGACATTTTTCATGGTGACACTTTTTATTTTTGACATTTAGCATTGTGACATTTGTCATTTGACATCTTTGACATCTTTGACATTTGCCATCTTGAAATTTGTCATTTTTGACATTTAGCATTGTGACATTTGTCATTTGACATCTTTGACATTTGCCATCTTGAAATTTGTTATTTTTGACATTTTTTATGGTGACACTTTTCATTTTTGACATTTCGCATTGTGACATTTGTCAGTTTTGACATTTGCCATCTTGAAATTTGTCATTTTTGACATTTAGCATTGTGACACTTTGCATTTTTGACATTTAGCATTGTGACATTTGTCATTTGACATCTTAGACATTTGCCATCTTGAAATTTGTCATTTTTGACACTTTTCATTTTTGATATTTAGCATTGTGACATTTGTCATTTGACATCTTTGACATTTGCCATCTTGAAATTTGTCATTTTTGACATTTTTCATGGTGACACTTTTCATTTTTGACATTTAGCATTGTGACATTTGTCATTTGACATCTTAGACATTTGCCATCTTGAAATTTGTCATTTTTGACACTTTTCATTTTTGACATTTAGCATTGTGACATTTGTCATTTGACATCTTTGACATTTGCCATCTTAAAATTTGTCATTTTTGACATTTTTCATGGTGACACTTTTCATTTTTGACATTTAGCATTGTGACATTTGTCAGTTTTGACATTTGCCATCTTGAAATTTGTCATTTTTGACATTTTTCATGGTGACACTTTTCATTTTTGACATTTAGCATTGTGACATTTGTCATTTGACATCTTTGACATTTGCCATCTTAAAATTTGTCATTTTTGACATTTTTTATGGTGACACTTTTCATTTTTGACATTTAGCATTGTGACATTTGTCATTTGACATATTTGACATTTGCCATCTTGAAATTTGTCATTTTTGACATTTTTCATGATGACACTTTTCATTTTTGACATTTAGCATTGTGACATTTGTCATTTGACATCTTTGACATTTGCCATCTTGAAATTTGTCATTTTTGACATTTAGCATTGTGACATTTGTCATTTGACATCTTTGACATTTGCCATCTTGAAATTTGTCATTTTTGACATTTTTCATGGTGACACTTTTCATTTTTGGCATTTAGCATTGTGACATTTGTCATTTGACATCTTTGACATTTGCCATCTTGAAATTTGTCATTTTTGACATTTTTCATGGTGACACTTTTCATTTTTGACATTTAGCATTGTGACATTTGTCATTTGACATCTTTGACATTTGCCATCTTGAAATTTGTTATTTTTGACATTTTTCATGGTGACACTTTTCATTTTTGACATTTAGCAATGTGACATTTGTCATTTGACATCTTTGACATTTGCCATCTTGAAATTTGTCATTTTTGACATTTTTCATGGTGACACTTTTCATTTTTGACATTTGGCATTGTGACATTTGTCAGTTTTGACATTTGCCACCTTGAAATTTGTCATTTTTGACATTTTTCATGGTGACACTTTTCATTTTTGACATTTAGCATTGTGACATTTGTCATTTGACATCTTTGACATTTGCCATCTTGAAATTTGTCATTTTTGACATTTTTCATGGTGACACTTTTCATTTTTGACATTTAGCATTGTGACATTTGTCAGTTTTGACATTTGCCATCTTGAAATTTGTCATTTTTGACATTTTTCATGGGGACACTTTTCATTTTTGACATTTAGCATTGTGACATTTGTCATTGTGACATTTGTCATTTGACATCTTTGACATTTGCCATCTTAAAATTTGTCATTTTTGACATTTTTTATGGTGACACTTTTCATTTTTGACATTTAGCATTGTGACATTTGTCATTGTGACATTTGTCATTTGACATCTTTGACATTTGCCATCTTGAAATTTGTCATTTTTGACATTTTTCATGATGACACTTTTCATTTTTGACATTTAGCATTGTGACATTTGTCATTTGACATCTTAGACATTTGCCATCTTGAAATTTGTCATTTTTGACATTTTTTATGGTGACACTTTTCATTTTTGACATTTAGCATTGTGACATTTGTCATTTGACATCTTAGACATTTGCCATCTTGAAATTTGTCATTTTTGACACTTTTCATTTTTGACATTTAGCATTGTGACATTTGTCATTTGACATCTTTGACATTTGCCATCTTGAAATTTGTCATTTTTGACATTTTTCATGGTGACACTTTTCATTTTTGACATTTAGCATTGTGACATTTGTCAGTTTTGACATTTGCCATCTTGAAATTTGTCATTTTGGACATTTTTCATGGTGACACCTTTTATTTTTGACATTTAGCATTGTGACATTTGTCATTTGACATCTTTGACATTTGCCATCTTGAAATTTGTCATTTTTGACATTTTTCATGGTGACACTTTTCATTTTTGACATTTAGCATTGTGACATTTGTCATTTGACATCTTTGACATCTTTGACATTTGCCATCTTGAAATTTGTCATTTTTGACATTTAGCATTGTGACATTTGTCATTTGACATCTTTGACATTTGCCATCTTGAAATTTGTTATTTTTGACATTTTTTATGGTGACACTTTTCATTTTTGACATTTCGCATTGTGACATTTGTCAGTTTTGACATTTGCCATCTTGAAATTTGTCATTTTTGACATTTAGCATTGTGACACTTTTCATTTTTGACATTTAGCATTGTGACATTTGTCATTTGACATCTTAGACATTTGCCATCTTGAAATTTGTCATTTTTGACACTTTTCATTTTTGACATTTAGCATTGTGACATTTGTCATTTGACATCTTTGACATTTGCCATCTTAAAATTTGTCATTTTTGACATTTTTCATGGTGACACTTTTCATTTTTGACATTTAGCATTGTGACATTTGTCATTTGACATCTTAGACATTTGCCATCTTGAAATTTGTCATTTTTGACACTTTTCATTTTTGACATTTAGCATTGTGACATTTGTCATTTGACATCTTTGACATTTGCCATCTTGAAATTTGTCATTTTTGACATTTTTCATGGTGACACTTTTCATTTTTGACATTTAGCATTGTGACATTTGTCAGTTTTGACATTTGCCATCTTGAAATTTGTCATTTTTGACATTTTTCATGGTGACACTTTTCATTTTTGACATTTAGCATTGTGACATTTGTCATTTAACATCTTTGACATTTGCCATCTTAAAATTTGTCATTTTTGACATTTTTTATGGTGACACTTTTCATTTTTGACATTTAGCATTGTGACATTTGTCATTTGACATATTTGACATTTGCCATCTTGAAATTTGTCATTTTTGACATTTTTCATGATGACACTTTTCATTTTTGACATTTAGCATTGTGACATTTGTCATTTGACATCTTTGACATTTGCCATCTTGAAATTTGTCATTTTTGACATTTAGCATTGTGACATTTGTCATTTGACATCTTGGACATTTGCCATCTTGAAATTTGTCATTTTTGACATTTTTCATGGTGACACTTATCATTTTTGACATTTAGCATTGTGACATTTGTCAGTTTTGACATTTGCCATCTTGAAATTTGTTATTTTTGACATTTTTCATGGTGACACTTTTCATTTTTGACATTTAGCATTGTGACATTTGTCATTTGACATCTTTGACATTTGCCATCTTGAAATTTGTCATTTTTGACATTTTTCATGGTGACACTTTTCATTTTTGGCATTTAGCATTGTGACATTTGTCATTTGACATCTTTGACATTTGCCATCTTGAAATTTGTCATTTTTGACATTTTTCATGGTGACACTTTTCATTTTTGACATTTAGCATTGTGACATTTGTCATTTGACATCTTTGACATTTGCCATCTTGAAATTTGTTATTTTTGACATTTTTCATGGTGACACTTTTCATTTTTGACATTTAGCAATGTGACATTTGTCATTTGACATCTTTGACATTTGCCATCTTGAAATTTGTCATTTTTGACATTTTTCATGGTAACACTTTTCATTTTTGACATTTGGCATTGTGACATTTGTCAGTTTTGACATTTGCCATCTTGAAATTTGTCATTTTTGACATTTTTCATGGTGACACTTTTCATTTTTGACATTTAGCATTGTGACATTTGTCATTTGACATCTTTGACATTTGCCATCTTGAAATTTGTCATTTTTGACATTTTTCATGGTGACACTTTTCATTTTTGGCATTTAGCATTGTGACATTTGTCATTTGACATCTTTGACATTTGCCATCTTGAAATTTGTCATTTTTGACATTTTTCATGGTGACACTTTTCATTTTTGACATTTAGCATTGTGACATTTGTCAGTTTTGACATTTGCCATCTTGAAATTTGTCATTTTTGACATTTTTCATGGTGACACTTTTCATTTTTGACATTTAGCATTGTGACATTTGTCATTTAACATCTTTGACATTTGCCATCTTAAAATTTGTCATTTTTGACATTTTTTATGGTGACACTTTTCATTTTTGACATTTAGCATTGTGACATTTGTCATTTGACATATTTGACATTTGCCATCTTGAAATTTGTCATTTTTGACATTTTTCATGATGACACTTTTCATTTTTGACATTTAGCATTGTGACATTTGTCATTTGACATCTTTGACATTTGCCATCTTGAAATTTGTCATTTTTGACATTTAGCATTGTGACATTTGTCATTTGACATCTTGGACATTTGCCATCTTGAAATTTGTCATTTTTGACATTTTTCATGGTGACACTTATCATTTTTGACATTTAGCATTGTGACATTTGTCAGTTTTGACATTTGCCATCTTGAAATTTGTTATTTTTGACATTTTTCATGGTGACACTTTTCATTTTTGACATTTAGCATTGTGACATTTGTCATTTGACATCTTTGACATTTGCCATCTTGAAATTTGTCATTTTTGACATTTTTCATGGTGACACTTTTCATTTTTGGCATTTAGCATTGTGACATTTGTCATTTGACATCTTTGACATTTGCCATCTTGAAATTTGTCATTTTTGACATTTTTCATGGTGACACTTTTCATTTTTGACATTTAGCATTGTGACATTTGTCATTTGACATCTTTGACATTTGCCATCTTGAAATTTGTTATTTTTGACATTTTTCATGGTGACACTTTTCATTTTTGACATTTAGCAATGTGACATTTGTCATTTGACATCTTTGACATTTGCCATCTTGAAATTTGTCATTTTTGACATTTTTCATGGTAACACTTTTCATTTTTGACATTTGGCATTGTGACATTTGTCAGTTTTGACATTTGCCATCTTGAAATTTGTCATTTTTGACATTTTTCATGGTGACACTTTTCATTTTTGACATTTAGCATTGTGACATTTGTCATTTGACATCTTTGACATTTGCCATCTTGAAATTTGTCATTTTTGACATTTTTCATGGTGACACTTTTCATTTTTGACATTTAGCATTGTGACATTTGTCAGTTTTGACATTTGCCATCTTGAAATTTGTCATTTTTGACATGTTTCATGGTGACACTTTTCATTTTTGACATTTAGCATTGTGACATTTGTCATTTGACATCTTAGACATTTGCCATCTTGAAATTTGTCATTTTTGACACTTTTCATTTTTGACATTTAGCATTGTGACATTTGTCATTTGACATCTTTGACATTTGCCATCTTGAAATTTGTCATTTTTGACATTTAGCATTGCGACATTTGTCATTTGACATCTTGGACATTTGCCATCTTGAAATTTGTCATTTTTGACATTTTTCATGGTGACACTTATCATTTTTGACATTTAGCATTGTGACATTTGTCAGTTTTGACATTTGCCATCTTGAAATTTGTCATTTTTGACATTTTTCATGGTGACACTTTTCATTTTTGACATTTAGCATTGTGACATTTGTCATTTGATATCTTTGACATTTGCCATCTTGAAATTTGTCATTTTTGACATTTTTCATGGTGACACTTTTCATTTTTGGCATTTAGCATTGTGACATTTGTCATTTGACATCTTTGACATTTGCCATCTTGAAATTTGTCATTTTTGACATTTTTCATGGTGACACTTTTCATTTTTGACATTTAGCATTGTGACATTTGTCATTTGACATCTTTGACATTTGCCATCTTGAAATTTGTTATTTTTGACATTTTTCATGGTGACACTTTTCATTTTTGACATTTAGCAATGTGACATTTGTCATTTGACATCTTTGACATTTGCCATCTTGAAATTTGTCATTTTTGACATTTTTCATGGTGACACTTTTCATTTTTGACATTTGGCATTGTGACATTTGTCAGTTTTGACATTTGCCATCTTGAAATTTGTCATTTTTGACATTTTTCATGGTGACACTTTTCATTTTTGACATTTAGCATTGTGACATTTGTCATTTGACATCTTTGACATTTGCCATCTTGAAATTTGTCATTTTTGACATTTTTCATGGTGACACTTTTCATTTTTGACATTTAGCATTGTGACATTTGTCAGTTTTGACATTTGCCATCTTGAAATTTGTCATTTTTGACATTTTTCATGGGGACACTTTTCATTTTTGACATTAAGCATTGTGACATTTGTCATTTGACATCTTTGACATTTGCCATCTCAAAATTTGTCATTTTTGACATTTTTTATGGTGACACTTTTCATTTTTGACATTTAGCATTGTGACATTTGTCATTGTGACATTTGTCATTTGACATCTTGACATTTGCCATCTTGAAATTTGTCATTTTTGACATTTTTCATGATGACACTTTTCATTTTTGACATTTAGCATTGTGACATTTGTCATTTGACATCTTTGACATTTGCCATCTTGAAATTTGTCATTTTTGACATTTTTCATGGTGACACTTTTCATTTTTGACATTTAGCATTGTGACATTTGTCATTTGACATCTTAGACATTTGCCATCTTGAAATTTGTCATTTTTGACACTTTTCATTTTTGACATTTAGCATTGTGACATTTGTCATTTGACATCTTTGACATTTGCCATCTTGAAATTTGTCATTTTTGACATTTTTCATGGTGACACTTTTCATTTTTGACATTTAGCATTGTGACATTTGTCATTTGACATCTTTGACATTTGCCATCTTGAAATTTGTCATTTTTGACATTTTTCATGGTGACACTTTTCATTTTTGACATTTAGCATTGTGACATTTGTCATTTGACATCTTTGACATTTGCCATCTTGAAATTTGTCATTTTTGACATTTTTCATGGTGACACTTTTCATTTTTGACATTTAGCATTGTGACATTTGTCATTTGAAATCTTTGACATTTGCCATCTTGAAATTTGTCATTTTTGACATTTTTCATGGTGACACTTTTCATTTTTGACATTTAGCATTGTGACATTTGTCAGTTTTGACATTTGCCATCTTGAAATTTGTCATTTTTGACATTTTTCATGGGGACACTTTTTATTTTTGACATTAAGCATTGTGACATTTGTCATTTGACATCTTTGACATTTGCCATCTTAAAATTTGTCATTTTTGACATTTTTTATGGTGACACTTTTCATTTTTGACATTTAGCATTGTGACATTTGTCATTGTGACATTTGTCATTTGACATCTTTGACATTTGCCATCTTGAAATTTGTCATTTTTGACATTTTTCATGATGACACTTTTCATTTTTGACATTTAGCATTGTGACATTTGTCATTTGACATCTTTGACATTTGCCATCTTGAAATTTGTCATTTTTGACATTTTTTATGGTGACACTTTTCATTTTTGACATTTAGCATTGTGACATTTGTCATTTGACATCTTAGACATTTGCCATCTTGAAATTTGTCATTTTTGACACTTTTCATTTTTGACATTTAGCATTGTGACATTTGTCATTTGACATCTTTGACATTTGCCATCTTGAAATTTGTCATTTTTGACATTTTTCATGGTGACACTTTTCATTTTTGACATTTAGCATTGTGACATTTGTCAGTTTTGACATTTGCCATCTTGAAATTTGTCATTTTTGACATTTTTCATGGTGACACCTTTTATTTTTGACATTTAGCATTGTGACATTTGTCATTTGACATCTTTGACATTTGCCATCTTGAAATTTGTCATTTTTGACATTTTTCATGGTGACACTTTTCATTTTTGACATTTAGCATTGTGACATTTGTCATTTGACATCTTTGACATCTTTGACATTTGCCATCTTGAAATTTGTCATTTTTGACATTTAGCATTGTGACATTTGTCATTTGACATCTTTGACATTTGCCATCTTGAAATTTGTTATTTTTGACATTTTTTATGGTGACACTTTTCATTTTTGACATTTCGCATTGTGACATTTGTCAGTTTTGACATTTGCCATCTTGAAATTTGTCATTTTTGACATTTAGCATTGTGACACTTTTCATTTTTGACATTTAGCATTGTGACATTTGTCATTTGACATCTTAGACATTTGCCATCTTGAAATTTGTCATTTTTGACACTTTTCATTTTTGACATTTAGCATTGTGACATTTGTCATTTGACATCTTTGACATTTGCCATCTTGAAATTTGTCATTTTTGACATTTTTCATGGTGACACTTTTCATTTTTGGCATTTAGCATTGTGACATTTGTCATTTGACATCTTTGACATTTGCCATCTTGAAATTTGTCATTTTTGACATTTTTCATGGTGACACTTTTCATTTTTGACATTTAGCATTGTGACATTTGTCATTTGACATCTTTGACATTTGCCATCTTGAAATTTGTTATTTTTGACATTTTTCATGGTGACACTTTTCATTTTTGACATTTAGCAATGTGACATTTGTCATTTGAAATCTTTGACATTTGCCATCTTGAAATTTGTCATTTTTGACATTTTTCATGGTGACACTTTTCATTTTTGACATTTGGCATTGTGACATTTGTCAGTTTTGACATTTGCCATCTTGAAATTTGTCATTTTTGACATTTTTCATGGTGACACTTTTCATTTTTGACATTTAGCATTGTGACATTTGTCATTTGACATCTTTGACATTTGCCATCTTGAAATTTGTCATTTTTGACATTTTTCATGGTGACACTTTTCATTTTTGACATTTAGCATTGTGACATTTGTCAGTTTTGACATTTGCCATCTTGAAATTTATCATTTTTGACATGTTTCATGGTGACACTTTTCATTTTTGACATTTAGCATTGTGACATTTGTCATTTGACATCTTAGACATTTGCCATCTTGAAATTTGTCATTTTTGACACTTTTCATTTTTGACATTTAGCATTGTGACATTTGTCATTTGACATCTTTGACATTTGCCATCTTGAAATTTGTCATTTTTGACATTTAGCATTGTGACATTTGGCATTTGACATCTTGGACATTTGCCATCTTGAAATTTGTCATTTTTGACATTTTTCATGGTGACACTTATCATTTTTGACATTTAGCATTGTGACATTTGTCAGTTTTGACATTTGCCATCTTGAAATTTGTCATTTTTGACATTTTTCATGGTGAAACTTTTCATTTTTGACATTTAGCATTGTGACATTTGTCATTTGACATCTTTGACATTTGCCATCTTGAAATTTGTCATTTTTGACATTTTTCATGGTGACACTTTTCATTTTTGGCATTTAGCATTGTGACATTTGTCATTTGACATCTTTGACATTTGCCATCTTGAAATTTGTCATTTTTGACATTTTTCATGGTGACACTTTTCATTTTTGACATTTAGCATTGTGACATTTGTCATTTGACATCTTTGACATTTGCCATCTTGAAATTTGTTATTTTTGACATTTTTCATGGTGACACTTTTCATTTTTGACATTTAGCAATGTGACATTTGTCATTTGACATCTTTGACATTTGCCATCTTGAAATTTGTCATTTTTGACATTTTTCATGGTGACACTTTTCATTTTTGACATTTGGCATTGTGACATTTGTCAGTTTTGACATTTGCCATCTTGAAATTTGTCATTTTTGACATTTTTCATGGTGACACTTTTCATTTTTGACATTTAGCATTGTGACATTTGTCATTTGACATCTTTGACATTTGCCATCTTGAAATTTGTCATTTTTGACATTTTTCATGGTGACACTTTTCATTTTTGACATTTAGCATTGTGACATTTGTCAGTTTTGACATTTGCCATCTTGAAATTTGTCATTTTTGACATTTTTCATGGGGACACTTTTCATTTTTGACATTAAGCATTGTGACATTTGTCATTTGACATCTTTGACATTTGCCATCTCAAAATTTGTCATTTTTGACATTTTTTATGGTGACACTTTTCATTTTTGACATTTAGCATTGTGACATTTGTCATTGTGACATTTGTCATTTGACATCTTTGACATTTGCCATCTTGAAATTTGTCATTTTTGACATTTTTCATGATGACACTTTTCATTTTTGACATTTAGCATTGTGACATTTGTCATTTGACATCTTTGACATTTGCCATCTTGAAATTTGTCATTTTTGACATTTTTCATGGTGACACTTTTCATTTTTGACATTTAGCATTGTGACATTTGTCATTTGACATCTTAGACATTTGCCATCTTGAAATTTGTCATTTTTGACACTTTTCATTTTTGACATTTAGCATTGTGACATTTGTCATTTGACATCTTTGACATTTGCCATCTTGAAATTTGTCATTTTTGACATTTTTCATGGTGACACTTTTCATTTTTGACATTTAGCATTGTGACATTTGTCATTTGACATCTTTGACATTTGCCATCTTGAAATTTGTCATTTTTGACATTTTTCATGGTGACACTTTTCATTTTTGACATTTAGCATTGTGACATTTGTCATTTGACATCTTTGACATTTGCCATCTTGAAATTTGTCATTTTTGACATTTTTCATGGTAACACTTTTCATTTTTGACATTTAGCATTGTGACATTTGTCATTTGAAATCTTTGACATTTGCCATCTTGAAATTTGTCATTTTTGACATTTTTCATGGTGACACTTTTCATTTTTGACATTTAGCATTGTGACATTTGTCAGTTTTGACATTTGCCATCTTGAAATTTGTCATTTTTGACATTTTTCATGGGGACACTTTTCATTTTTGACATTAAGCATTGTGACATTTGTCATTTGACATCTTTGACATTTGCCATCTTAAAATTTGTCATTTTTGACATTTTTTATGGTGACACTTTTCATTTTTGACATGTAGCATTGTGACATTTGTCATTGTGACATTTGTCATTTGACATCTTTGACATTTGCCATCTTGAAATTTGTCATTTTTGACATTTTTTATGATGACACTTTTCATTTTTGACATTTAGCATTGTGACATTTGTCATTTGACATCTTTGACATTTGCCATCTTGAAATTTGTCATTTTTGACATTTTTTATGGTGACACTTTTCATTTTTGACATTTAGCATTGTGACATTTGTCATTTGACATCTTAGACATTTGCCATCTTGAAATTTGTCATTTTTGACACTTTTCATTTTTGACATTTAGCATTGTGACATTTGACATCTTTGACATTTGCCATCTTGAAATTTGTCATTTTTGACATTTTTCATGGTGACACTTTTCATTTTTGACATTTAGCATTGTGACATTTGTCAGTTTTGACATTTGCCATCTTGAAATTTGTCATTTTTGACATTTTTCATGGTGACACTCTTTATTTTTGACATTTAGCATTGTGACATTTGTCATTTGACATCTTTGACATTTTCCATCTTGAAATTTGTCATTTTTGACATTTTTCATGGTGACACTTTTCATTTTTGACATTTAGCATTGTGACATTTGTCATTTGACATCTTTGACATCTTTGACATTTGCCATCTTGAAATTTGTCATTTTTGACATTTAGCATTGTGACATTTGTCATTTGACATCTTTGACATTTGCCATCTTGAAATTTGTTATTTTTGACATTTTTTATGGTGACACTTTTCATTTTTGACATTTCGCATTGTGACATTTGTCAGTTTTGACATTTGCCATCTTGAAATTTGTCATTTTTGACATTTAGCATTGTGACACTTTTCATTTTTGACATTTAGCATTGTGACATTTGTCATTTGACATCTTAGACATTTGCCATCTTGAAATTTGTCATTTTTGACACTTTTCATTTTTGACATTTAGCATTGTGACATTTGTCATTTGACATCTTTGACATTTGCCATCTTGAAATTTGTCATTTTTGACATTTTTCATGGTGACACTTTTCATTTTTGACATTTAGCATTGTGACATTTGTCATTTGACATCTTAGACATTTGCCATCTTGAAATTTGTCATTTTTGACACTTTTCATTTTTGACATTTAGCATTGTGACATTTGTCATTTGACATCTTTGACATTTGCCATCTTGAAATTTGTCATTTTTGACATTTTTCATGGTGACACTTTTCATTTTTGACATTTAGCATTGTGACATTTGTCAGTTTTGACATTTGCCATCTTGAAATTTGTCATTTTTGACATTTTTCATGGTGACACTTTTCATTTTTGACATTTAGCATTGTGACATTTGTCATTTGACATCTTTGACATTTGCCATCTTAAAATTTGTCATTTTTGACATTTTTTATGGTGACACTTTTCATTTTTGACATTTAGCATTGTGACATTTGTCATTTGACATATTTGACATTTGCCATCTTGAAATTTGTCATTTTTGACATTTTTCATGATGACACTTTTCATTTTTGACATTTAGCATTGTGACATTTGTCATTTGACATCTTTGACATTTGCCATCTTGAAATTTGTCATTTTTGACATTTAGCATTGTGACATTTGTCATTTGACATCTTTGACATTTGCCATCTTGAAATTTGTCATTTTTGACATTTTTCATGGTGACACTTTTCATTTTTGGCATTTAGCATTGTGACATTTGTCATTTGACATCTTTGACATTTGCCATCTTGAAATTTGTCATTTTTGACATTTTTCATGGTGACACTTTTCATTTTTGACATTTAGCATTGTGACATTTGTCATTTGACATCTTTGACATTTGCCATCTTGAAATTTGTTATTTTTGACATTTTTCATGGTGACACTTTTCATTTTTGACATTTAGCAATGTGACATTTGTCATTTGACATCTTTGACATTTGCCATCTTGAAATTTGTCATTTTTGACATTTTTCATGGTGACACTTTTCATTTTTGACATTTGGCATTGTGACATTTGTCAGTTTTGACATTTGCCACCTTGAAATTTGTCATTTTTGACATTTTTCATGGTGACACTTTTCATTTTTGACATTTAGCATTGTGACATTTGTCATTTGACATCTTTGACATTTGCCATCTTGAAATTTGTCATTTTTGACATTTTTCATGGTGACACTTTTCATTTTTGACATTTAGCATTGTGACATTTGTCAGTTTTGACATTTGCCATCTTGAAATTTGTCATTTTTGACATGTTTCATGGTGACACTTTTCATTTTTGACATTTAGCATTGTGACATTTGTCATTTGACATCTTAGACATTTGCCATCTTGAAATTTGTCATTTTTGACACTTTTCATTTTTGACATTTAGCATTGTGACATTTGTCATTTGACATCTTTGACATTTGCCATCTTGAAATTTGTCATTTTTGACATTTTTCATGGTGACACTCTTTATTTTTGACATTTAGCATTGTGACATTTGTCATTTGACATCTTTGACATTTTCCATCTTGAAATTTGTCATTTTTGACATTTTTCATGGTGACACTTTTCATTTTTGACATTTAGCATTGTGACATTTGTCATTTGACATCTTTGACATCTTTGACATTTGCCATCTTGAAATTTGTCATTTTTGACATTTAGCATTGTGACATTTGTCATTTGACATCTTTGACATTTGCCATCTTGAAATTTGTTATTTTTGACATTTTTTATGGTGACACTTTTCATTTTTGACATTTCGCATTGTGACATTTGTCAGTTTTGACATTTGCCATCTTGAAATTTGTCATTTTTGACATTTAGCATTGTGACACTTTTCATTTTTGACATTTAGCATTGTGACATTTGTCATTTGACATCTTAGACATTTGCCATCTTGAAATTTGTCATTTTTGACACTTTTCATTTTTGACATTTAGCATTGTGACATTTGTCATTTGACATCTTTGACATTTGCCATCTTGAAATTTGTCATTTTTGACATTTTTCATGGTGACACTTTTCATTTTTGACATTTAGCATTGTGACATTTGTCATTTGACATCTTAGACATTTGCCATCTTGAAATTTGTCATTTTTGACACTTTTCATTTTTGACATTTAGCATTGTGACATTTGTCATTTGACATCTTTGACATTTGCCATCTTGAAATTTGTCATTTTTGACATTTTTCATGGTGACACTTTTCATTTTTGACATTTAGCATTGTGACATTTGTCAGTTTTGACATTTGCCATCTTGAAATTTGTCATTTTTGACATTTTTCATGGTGACACTTTTCATTTTTGACATTTAGCATTGTGACATTTGTCATTTGACATCTTTGACATTTGCCATCTTAAAATTTGTCATTTTTGACATTTTTTATGGTGACACTTTTCATTTTTGACATTTAGCATTGTGACATTTGTCATTTGACATATTTGACATTTGCCATCTTGAAATTTGTCATTTTTGACATTTTTCATGATGACACTTTTCATTTTTGACATTTAGCATTGTGACATTTGTCATTTGACATCTTTGACATTTGCCATCTTGAAATTTGTCATTTTTGACATTTAGCATTGTGACATTTGTCATTTGACATCTTTGACATTTGCCATCTTGAAATTTGTCATTTTTGACATTTTTCATGGTGACACTTTTCATTTTTGGCATTTAGCATTGTGACATTTGTCATTTGACATCTTTGACATTTGCCATCTTGAAATTTGTCATTTTTGACATTTTTCATGGTGACACTTTTCATTTTTGACATTTAGCATTGTGACATTTGTCATTTGACATCTTTGACATTTGCCATCTTGAAATTTGTTATTTTTGACATTTTTCATGGTGACACTTTTCATTTTTGACATTTAGCAATGTGACATTTGTCATTTGACATCTTTGACATTTGCCATCTTGAAATTTGTCATTTTTGACATTTTTCATGGTGACACTTTTCATTTTTGACATTTGGCATTGTGACATTTGTCAGTTTTGACATTTGCCACCTTGAAATTTGTCATTTTTGACATTTTTCATGGTGACACTTTTCATTTTTGACATTTAGCATTGTGACATTTGTCATTTGACATCTTTGACATTTGCCATCTTGAAATTTGTCATTTTTGACATTTTTCATGGTGACACTTTTCATTTTTGACATTTAGCATTGTGACATTTGTCAGTTTTGACATTTGCCATCTTGAAATTTGTCATTTTTGACATGTTTCATGGTGACACTTTTCATTTTTGACATTTAGCATTGTGACATTTGTCATTTGACATCTTAGACATTTGCCATCTTGAAATTTGTCATTTTTGACACTTTTCATTTTTGACATTTAGCATTGTGACATTTGTCATTTGACATCTTTGACATTTGCCATCTTGAAATTTGTCATTTTTGACATTTTTCATGGTGACACTTTTCATTTTTGACATTTAGCATTGTGACATTTGTCAGTTTTGACATTTGCCATCTTGAAATTTGTCATTTTTGACATTTTTCATGGTGACACCTTTTATTTTTGACATTTAGCATTGTGACATTTGTCATTTGACATCTTTGACATTTGCCATCTTGAAATTTGTCATTTTTGACATATTTCATGGTGACACTTTTCATTTTTGACATTTAGCATTGTGACATTTGACATTTGCCATCTTAAAATTTGTCATTTTTGACATTTTTTATGGTGACACTTTTCATTTTTGACATTTAGCATTGTGACATTTGTCATTGTGACATTTGTCATTTGACATCTTTGACATTTGCCATCTTGAAATTTGTCATTTTTGACATTTTTTATGATGACACTTTTCATTTTTGACATTTAGCATTGTGACATTTGTCATTTGACATCTTTGACATTTGCCATCTTGAAATTTGTCATTTTTGACATTTTTTATGGTGACACTTTTCATTTTTGACATTTCGCATTGTGACATTTGTCATTTGACATCTTAGACATTTGCCATCTTGAAATTTGTCATTTTTGACACTTTTCATTTTTGACATTTAGCATTGTGACATTTGTCATTTGACATCTTTGACATTTGCCATCTTGAAATTTGTCATTTTTGACATTTTTCATGGTGACACTTTTCATTTTTGACATTTAGCATTGTGACATTTGTCAGTTTTGACATTTGCCATCTTGAAATTTGTCATTTTTGACATTTTTCATGGTGACACCTTTTATTTTTGACATTTAGCATTGTGACATTTGTCATTTGACATCTTTGACATTTTCCATCTTGAAATTTGTCATTTTTGACATTTTTCATGGTGACACTTTTCATTTTTGACATTTAGCATTGTGACATTTGTCATTTGACATCTTTGACATCTTTGACATTTGCCATCTTGAAATTTGTCATTTTTGACATTTAGCATTGTGACATTTGTCATTTGACATCTTTGACATTTGCCATCTTGAAATTTGTTATTTTTGACATTTTTTATGGTGACACTTTTCATTTTTGACATTTCGCATTGTGACATTTGTCAGTTTTGACATTTGCCATCTTGAAATTTGTCATTTTTGACATTTAGCATTGTGACACTTTTCATTTTTGACATTTAGCATTGTGACATTTGTCATTTGACATCTTAGACATTTGCCATCTTGAAATTTGTCATTTTTGACACTTTTCATTTTTGACATTTAGCATTGTGACATTTGTCATTTGACATCTTTGACATTTGCCATCTTGAAATTTGTCATTTTTGACATTTTTCATGGTGACACTTTTCATTTTTGACATTTAGCATTGTGACATTTGTCATTTGACATCTTAGACATTTGCCATCTTGAAATTTGTCATTTTTGACACTTTTCATTTTTGACATTTAGCATTGTGACATTTGTCATTTGACATCTTTGACATTTGCCATCTTGAAATTTGTCATTTTTGACATTTTTCATGGTGACACTTTTCATTTTTGACATTTAGCATTGTGACATTTGTCATTTGACATCTTTGACATTTGCCATCTTGAAATTTGTCATTTTTGACATTTTTCATGGTGACACTTTTCATTTTTGACATTTAGCATTGTGACATTTGTCATTTGACATCTTTGACATTTGCCATCTTGAAATTTGTCATTTTTGACATTTTTCATGGTGACACTTTTCATTTTTGACATTTAGCATTGTGACATTTGTCATTTGAAATCTTTGACATTTGCCATCTTGAAATTTGTCATTTTTGACATTTTTCATGGTGACACTTTTCATTTTTGACATTTAGCATTGTGACATTTGTCAGTTTTGACATTTGCCATCTTGAAATTTGTCATTTTTGACATTTTTCATGGGGACACTTTTCATTTTTGACATTAAGCATTGTGACATTTGTCATTTGACATCTTTGACATTTGCCATCTTAAAATTTGTCATTTTTGACATTTTTTATGGTGACACTTTTCATTTTTGACATGTAGCATTGTGACATTTGTCATTGTGACATTTGTCATTTGACATCTTTGACATTTGCCATCTTGAAATTTGTCATTTTTGACATTTTTTATGATGACACTTTTCATTTTTGACATTTAGCATTGTGACATTTGTCATTTGACATCTTTGACATTTGCCATCTTGAAATTTGTCATTTTTGACATTTTTTATGGTGACACTTTTCATTTTTGACATTTAGCATTGTGACATTTGTCATTTGACATCTTAGACATTTGCCATCTTGAAATTTGTCATTTTTGACACTTTTCATTTTTGACATTTAGCATTGTGACATTTGTCATTTGACATCTTTGACATTTGACATCTTGAAATTTGTCATTTTTGACATTTTTCATGGTGACACTTTTCATTTTTGACATTTAGCATTGTGACATTTGTCAGTTTTGACATTTGCCATCTTGAAATTTGTCATTTTTGACATTTTTCATGGTGACACCTTTTATTTTTGACATTTAGCATTGTGACATTTGTCATTTGACATCTTTGACATTTTCCATCTTGAAATTTGTCATTTTTGACATTTTTCATGGTGACACTTTTCATTTTTGACATTTAGCATTGTGACATTTGTCATTTGACATCTTTGACATCTTTGACATTTGCCATCTTGAAATTTGTCATTTTTGACATTTAGCATTGTGACATTTGTCATTTGACATCTTTGACATTTGCCATCTTGAAATTTGTTATTTTTGACATTTTTTATGGTGACACTTTTCATTTTTGACATTTCGCATTGTGACATTTGTCAGTTTTGACATTTGCCATCTTGAAATTTGTCATTTTTGACATTTAGCATTGTGACACTTTTCATTTTTGACATTTAGCATTGTGACATTTGTCATTTGACATCTTAGACATTTGCCATCTTGAAATTTGTCATTTTTGACACTTTTCATTTTTGACATTTAGCATTGTGACATTTGTCATTTGACATCTTTGACATTTGCCATCTTGAAATTTGTCATTTTTGACATTTTTCATGGTGACACTTTTCATTTTTGACATTTAGCATTGTGACATTTGTCATTTGACATCTTAGACATTTGCCATCTTGAAATTTGTCATTTTTGACACTTTTCATTTTTGACATTTAGCATTGTGACATTTGTCATTTGACATCTTTGACATTTGCCATCTTGAAATTTGTCATTTTTGACATTTTTCATGGTGACACTTTTCATTTTTGACATTTAGCATTGTGACATTTGTCAGTTTTGACATTTGCCATCTTGAAATTTGTCATTTTTGACATTTTTCATGGTGACACTTTTCATTTTTGACATTTAGCATTGTGACATTTGTCATTTGACATCTTTGACATTTGCCATCTTAAAATTTGTCATTTTTGACATTTTTTATGGTGACACTTTTCATTTTTGACATTTAGCATTGTGACATTTGTCATTTGACATATTTGACATTTGCCATCTTGAAATTTGTCATTTTTGACATTTTTCATGATGACACTTTTCATTTTTGACATTTAGCATTGTGACATTTGTCATTTGACATCTTTGACATTTGCCATCTTGAAATTTGTCATTTTTGACATTTAGCATTGTGACATTTGTCATTTGACATCTTTGACATTTGCCATCTTGAAATTTGTCATTTTTGACATTTTTCATGGTGACACTTTTCATTTTTGGCATTTAGCATTGTGACATTTGTCATTTGACATCTTTGACATTTGCCATCTTGAAATTTGTCATTTTTGACATTTTTCATGGTGACACTTTTCATTTTTGACATTTAGCATTGTGACATTTGTCATTTGACATCTTTGACATTTGCCATCTTGAAATTTGTTATTTTTGACATTTTTCATGGTGACACTTTTCATTTTTGACATTTAGCAATGTGACATTTGTCATTTGACATCTTTGACATTTGCCATCTTGAAATTTGTCATTTTTGACATTTTTCATGGTGACACTTTTCATTTTTGACATTTGGCATTGTGACATTTGTCAGTTTTGACATTTGCCACCTTGAAATTTGTCATTTTTGACATTTTTCATGGTGACACTTTTCATTTTTGACATTTAGCATTGTGACATTTGTCATTTGACATCTTTGACATTTGCCATCTTGAAATTTGTCATTTTTGACATTTTTCATGGTGACACTTTTCATTTTTGACATTTAGCATTGTGACATTTGTCAGTTTTGACATTTGCCATCTTGAAATTTGTCATTTTTGACATGTTTCATGGTGACACTTTTCATTTTTGACATTTAGCATTGTGACATTTGTCATTTGACATCTTAGACATTTGCCATCTTGAAATTTGTCATTTTTGACACTTTTCATTTTTGACATTTAGCATTGTGACATTTGTCATTTGACATCTTTGACATTTGCCATCTTGAAATTTGTCATTTTTGACATTTTTCATGGTGACACTTTTCATTTTTGACATTTAGCATTGTGACATTTGTCAGTTTTGACATTTGCCATCTTGAAATTTGTCATTTTTGACATTTTTCATGGTGACACCTTTTATTTTTGACATTTAGCATTGTGACATTTGTCATTTGACATCTTTGACATTTGCCATCTTGAAATTTGTCATTTTTGACATATTTCATGGTGACACTTTTCATTTTTGACATTTAGCATTGTGACATTTGACATTTGCCATCTTAAAATTTGTCATTTTTGACATTTTTTATGGTGACACTTTTCATTTTTGACATTTAGCATTGTGACATTTGTCATTGTGACATTTGTCATTTGACATCTTTGACATTTGCCATCTTGAAATTTGTCATTTTTGACATTTTTTATGATGACACTTTTCATTTTTGACATTTAGCATTGTGACATTTGACATCTTTGACATTTGCCATCTTGAAATTTGTCATTTTTGACATTTTTTATGGTGACACTTTTCATTTTTGACATTTCGCATTGTGACATTTGTCATTTGACATCTTAGACATTTGCCATCTTAAAATTTGTCATTTTTGACACTTTTCATTTTTGACATTTAGCATTGTGACATTTGTCAGTTTTGACATTTGCCATCTTGAAATTTGTCATTTTTGACATTTTTCATGGTGACACCTTTTATTTTTGACATTTAGCATTGTGACATTTGTCATTTGACATCTTTGACATTTTCCATCTTGAAATTTGTCATTTTTGACATTTTTCATGGTGACACTTTTCATTTTTGACATTTAGCATTGTGACATTTGTCATTTGACATCTTTGACATCTTTGACATTTGCCATCTTGAAATTTGTCATTTTTGACATTTAGCATTGTGACATTTGTCATTTGACATCTTTGACATTTGCCATCTTGAAATTTGTTATTTTTGACATTTTTTATGGTGACACTTTTCATTTTTGACATTTCGCATTGTGAAATTTGTCAGTTTTGACATTTGCCATCTTGAAATTTGTCATTTTTGACATTTAGCATTGTGACACTTTTCATTTTTGACATTTAGCATTGTGACATTTGTCATTTGACATCTTAGACATTTGCCATCTTGAAATTTGTCATTTTTGACACTTTTCATTTTTGACATTTAGCATTGTGACATTTGTCATTTGACATCTTTGACATTTGCCATCTTGAAATTTGTCATTTTTGACATTTTTCATAGTGACACTTTTCATTTTTGACATTTAGCATTGTGACATTTGTCATTTGACATCTTAGACATTTGCCATCTTGAAATTTGTCATTTTTGACACTTTTCATTTTTGACATTTAGCATTGTGACATTTGTCATTTGACATCTTTGACATTTGCCATCTTGAAATTTGTCATTTTTGACATTTTTCATGGTGACACTTTTCATTTTTGACATTTAGCATTGTGACATTTGTCAGTTTTGACATTTGCCATCTTGAAATTTGTCATTTTTGACATTTTTCATGGTGACACTTTTCATTTTTGACATTTAGCATTGTGACATTTGTCATTTGACATCTTTGACATTTGCCATCTTAAAATTTGTCATTTTTGACATTTTTTATGGTGACACTTTTCATTTTTGACATTTAGCATTGTGACATTTGTCATTTGACATATTTGACATTTGCCATCTTGAAATTTGTCATTTTTGACATTTTTCATGATGACACTTTTCATTTTTGACATTTAGCATTGTGACATTTGTCATTTGACATCTTTGACATTTGCCATCTTGAAATTTGTCATTTTTGACATTTAGCATTGTGACATTTGTCATTTGACATCTTGGACATTTGCCATCTTGAAATTTGTCATTTTTGACATTTTTCATGGTGACACTTATCATTTTTGACATTTAGCATTGTGACATTTGTCAGTTTTGACATTTGCCATCTTGAAATTTGTCATTTTTGACATTTTTCATGGTGACACTTTTCATTTTTGACATTTAGCATTGTGACATTTGTCATTTGACATCTTTGACATTTGCCATCTTGAAATTTGTCATTTTTGACATTTTTCATGGTGACACTTTTCATTTTTGGCATTTAGCATTGTGACATTTGTCATTTGACATCTTTGACATTTGCCATCTTGAAATTTGTCATTTTTGACATTTTTCATGGTGACACTTTTCATTTTTGACATTTAGCATTGTGACATTTGTCATTTGACATCTTTGACATTTGCCATCTTGAAATTTGTTATTTTTGACATTTTTCATGGTGACACTTTTCATTTTTGACATTTAGCAATGTGACATTTGTCATTTGACATCTTTGACATTTGCCATCTTGAAATTTGTCATTTTTGACATTTTTCATGGTGACACTTTTCATTTTTGACATTTGGCATTGTGACATTTGTCAGTTTTGACATTTGCCACCTTGAAATTTGTCATTTTTGACATTTTTCATGGTGACACTTTTCATTTTTGACATTTAGCATTGTGACATTTGTCATTTGACATCTTTGACATTTGCCATCTTGAAATTTGTCATTTTTGACATTTTTCATGGTGACACTTTTCATTTTTGACATTTAGCATTGTGACATTTGTCAGTTTTGACATTTGCCATCTTGAAATTTGTCATTTTTGACATTTTTCATGGTGACACTTTTCATTTTTGACATTTAGCATTGTGACATTTGTCATTTGACATCTTTGACATTTGCCATCTTGAAATTTGTTATTTTTGACATTTTTCATGGTGACACTTTTCATTTTTGACATTTAGCAATGTGACATTTGTCATTTGACATCTTTGACATTTGCCATCTTGAAATTTGTCATTTTTGACATTTTTCATGGTGACACTTTTCATTTTTGACATTTGGCATTGTGACATTTGTCAGTTTTGACATTTGCCATCTTGAAATTTGTCATTTTTGACATTTTTCATGGTGACACTTTTCATTTTTGACATTTAGCATTGTGACATTTGTCATTTGACATCTTTGACATTTGCCATCTTGAAATTTGTCATTTTTGACATTTTTCATGGTGACACTTTTCATTTTTGACATTTAGCATTGTGACATTTGTCAGTTTTGACATTTGCCATCTTGAAATTTGTCATTTTTGACATTTTTCATGGGGACACTTTTCATTTTTGACATTAAGCATTGTGACATTTGTCATTTGACATCTTTGACATTTGCCATCTCAAAATTTGTCATTTTTGACATTTTTTATGGTGACACTTTTCATTTTTGACATTTAGCATTGTGACATTTGTCATTGTGACATTTGTCATTTGACATCTTTGACATTTGCCATCTTGAAATTTGTCATTTTTGACATTTTTCATGATGACACTTTTCATTTTTGACATTTAGCATTGTGACATTTGTCATTTGACATCTTTGACATTTGCCATCTTGAAATTTGTCATTTTTGACATTTTTCATGGTGACACTTTTCATTTTTGACATTTAGCATTGTGACATTTGTCATTTGACATCTTAGACATTTGCCATCTTGAAATTTGTCATTTTTGACACTTTTCATTTTTGACATTTAGCATTGTGACATTTGTCATTTGACATCTTTGACATTTGCCATCTTAAAATTTGTCATTTTTGACATTTTTCATGGTGACACTTTTCATTTTTGACATTTAGCATTGTGACATTTGTCATTTGACATCTTTGACATTTGCCATCTTGAAATTTGTCATTTTTGACATTTTTCATGGTGACACTTTTCATTTTTGACATTTAGCATTGTGACATTTGTCATTTGACATCTTTGACATTTGCCATCTTGAAATTTGTCATTTTTGACATTTTTCATGGTGACACTTTTCATTTTTGACATTTAGCATTGTGACATTTGTCATTTGAAATCTTTGACATTTGCCATCTTGAAATTTGTCATTTTTGACATTTTTCATGGTGACACTTTTCATTTTTGACATTTAGCATTGTGACATTTGTCAGTTTTGACATTTGCCATCTTGAAATTTGTCATTTTTGACATTTTTCATGGGGACACTTTTCATTTTTGACATTAAGCATTGTGACATTTGTCATTTGACATCTTTGACATTTGCCATCTTAAAATTTGTCATTTTTGACATTTTTTATGGTGACACTTTTCATTTTTGACATTTAGCATTGTGACATTTGTCATTGTGACATTTGTCATTTGACATCTTTGACATTTGCCATCTTGAAATTTGTCATTTTTGACATTTTTTATGATGACACTTTTCATTTTTGACATTTAGCATTGTGACATTTGTCATTTGACATCTTTGACATTTGCCATCTTGAAATTTGTCATTTTTGACATTTTTTATGGTGACACTTTTCATTTTTGACATTTAGCATTGTGACATTTGTCATTTGACATCTTAGACATTTGCCATCTTGAAATTTGTCATTTTTGACACTTTTCATTTTTGACATTTAGCATTGTGACATTTGTCATTTGACATCTTTGACATTTGCCATCTTGAAATTTGTCATTTTTGACATTTTTCATGGTGACACTTTTCATTTTTGACATTTGGCATTGTGACATTTGTCAGTTTTGACATTTGCCATCTTGAAATTTGTCATTTTTGACATTTTTCATGGTGACACCTTTTATTTTTGACATTTAGCATTGTGACATTTGTCATTTGACATCTTTGACATTTTCCATCTTGAAATTTGTCATTTTTGACATTTTTCATGGTGACACTTTTCATTTTTGACATTTAGCATTGTGACATTTGTCATTTGACATCTTTGACATCTTTGACATTTGCCATCTTGAAATTTGTCATTTTTGACATTTAGCATTGTGACATTTGTCATTTGACATCTTTGACATTTGCCATCTTGAAATTTGTTATTTTTGACATTTTTTATGGTGACACTTTTCATTTTTGACATTTCGCATTGTGACATTTGTCAGTTTTGACATTTGCCATCTTGAAATTTGTCATTTTTGACATTTAGCATTGTGACACTTTTCATTTTTGACATTTAGCATTGTGACATTTGTCATTTGACATCTTAGACATTTGCCATCTTGAAATTTGTCATTTTTGACACTTTTCATTTTTGACATTTAGCATTGTGACATTTGTCATTTGACATCTTTGACATTTGCCATCTTGAAATTTGTCATTTTTGACATTTTTCATGGTGACACTTTTCATTTTTGACATTTAGCATTGTGACATTTGTCATTTGACATCTTAGACATTTGCCATCTTGAAATTTGTCATTTTTGACACTTTTCATTTTTGACATTTAGCATTGTGACATTTGTCATTTGACATCTTTGACATTTGCCATCTTGAAATTTGTCATTTTTGACATTTTTCATGGTGACACTTTTCATTTTTGACATTTAGCATTGTGACATTTGTCAGTTTTGACATTTGCCATCTTGAAATTTGTCATTTTTGACATTTTTCATGGTGACACTTTTCATTTTTGACATTTAGCATTGTGACATTTGTCATTTGACATCTTTGACATTTGCCATCTTAAAATTTGTCATTTTTGACATTTTTTATGGTGACACTTTTCATTTTTGACATTTAGCATTGTGACATTTGTCATTTGACATATTTGACATTTGCCATCTTGAAATTTGTCATTTTTGACATTTTTCATGATGACACTTTTCATTTTTGACATTTAGCATTGTGACATTTGTCATTTGACATCTTTGACATTTGCCATCTTGAAATTTGTCATTTTTGACATTTAGCATTGTGACATTTGTCATTTGACATCTTTGACATTTGCCATCTTGAAATTTGTCATTTTTGACATTTTTCATGGTGACACTTTTCATTTTTGGCATTTAGCATTGTGACATTTGTCATTTGACATCTTTGACATTTGCCATCTTGAAATTTGTCATTTTTGACATTTTTCATGGTGACACTTTTCATTTTTGACATTTAGCATTGTGACATTTGTCATTTGACATCTTTGACATTTGCCATCTTGAAATTTGTTATTTTTGACATTTTTCATGGTGACACTTTTCATTTTTGACATTTAGCAATGTGACATTTGTCATTTGACATCTTTGACATTTGCCATCTTGAAATTTGTCATTTTTGACATTTTTCATGGTGACACTTTTCATTTTTGACATTTGGCATTGTGACATTTGTCAGTTTTGACATTTGCCACCTTGAAATTTGTCATTTTTGACATTTTTCATGGTGACACTTTTCATTTTTGACATTTAGCATTGTGACATTTGTCATTTGACATCTTTGACATTTGCCATCTTGAAATTTGTCATTTTTGACATTTTTCATGGTGACACTTTTCATTTTTGACATTTAGCATTGTGACATTTGTCAGTTTTGACATTTGCCATCTTGAAATTTGTCATTTTTGACATGTTTCATGGTGACACTTTTCATTTTTGACATTTAGCATTGTGACATTTGTCATTTGACATCTTAGACATTTGCCATCTTGAAATTTGTCATTTTTGACACTTTTCATTTTTGACATTTAGCATTGTGACATTTGTCATTTGACATCTTTGACATTTGCCATCTTGAAATTTGTCATTTTTGACATTTTTCATGGTGACACTTTTCATTTTTGACATTTAGCATTGTGACATTTGTCAGTTTTGACATTTGCCATCTTGAAATTTGTCATTTTTGACATTTTTCATGGTGACACCTTTTATTTTTGACATTTAGCATTGTGACATTTGTCATTTGACATCTTTGACATTTGCCATCTTGAAATTTGTCATTTTTGACATATTTCATGGTGACACTTTTCATTTTTGACATTTAGCATTGTGACATTTGACATTTGCCATCTTAAAATTTGTCATTTTTGACATTTTTTATGGTGACACTTTTCATTTTTGACATTTAGCATTGTGACATTTGTCATTGTGACATTTGTCATTTGACATCTTTGACATTTGCCATCTTGAAATTTGTCATTTTTGACATTTTTTATGATGACACTTTTCATTTTTGACATTTAGCATTGTGACATTTGTCATTTGACATCTTTGACATTTGCCATCTTGAAATTTGTCATTTTTGACATTTTTTATGGTGACACTTTTCATTTTTGAC
This sequence comes from Altica lythri, assembly GCA_964028335.1. Taxonomy (NCBI): domain Eukaryota; kingdom Metazoa; phylum Arthropoda; class Insecta; order Coleoptera; family Chrysomelidae; genus Altica; species Altica lythri. Next base: position 4,563,035 of record OZ034800.1, on the reverse strand, counting down.
ATTTAGCATTGTGACATTTGTCATTTGACATCTTAGACATTTGCCATCTTGAAATTTGTCATTTTTGACACTTTTCATTTTTGACATTTAGCATTGTGACATTTGTCATTTGACATCTTTGACATTTGCCATCTTGAAATTTGTCATTTTTGACATTTTTCATGGTGACACTTTTCATTTTTGACATTTAGCATTGTGACATTTGTCAGTTTTGACATTTGCCATCTTGAAATTTGTCATTTTTGACATTTTTCATGGTGACACCTTTTATTTTTGACATTTAGCATTGTGACATTTGTCATTTGACATCTTTGACATTTTCCATCTTGAAATTTGTCATTTTTGACATTTTTCATGGTGACACTTTTCATTTTTGACATTTAGCATTGTGACATTTGTCATTTGACATCTTTGACATCTTTGACATTTGCCATCTTGAAATTTGTCATTTTTGACATTTAGCATTGTGACATTTGTCATTTGACATCTTTGACATTTGCCATCTTGAAATTTGTTATTTTTGACATTTTTTATGGTGACACTTTTCATTTTTGACATTTCGCATTGTGACATTTGTCAGTTTTGACATTTGCCATCTTGAAATTTGTCATTTTTGACATTTAGCATTGTGACACTTTTCATTTTTGACATTTAGCATTGTGACATTTGTCATTTGACATCTTAGACATTTGCCATCTTGAAATTTGTCATTTTTGACACTTTTCATTTTTGACATTTAGCATTGTGACATTTGTCATTTGACATCTTTGACATTTGCCATCTTGAAATTTGTCATTTTTGACATTTTTCATGGTGACACTTTTCATTTTTGACATTTAGCATTGTGACATTTGTCATTTGACATCTTAGACATTTGCCATCTTGAAATTTGTCATTTTTGACACTTTTCATTTTTGACATTTAGCATTGTGACATTTGTCATTTGACGTCTTTGACATTTGCCATCTTGAAATTTGTCATTTTTGACATTTTTCATGGTGACACTTTTCATTTTTGACATTTAGCATTGTGACATTTGTCAGTTTTGACATTTGCCATCTTGAAATTTGTCATTTTTGACATTTTTCATGGTGACACTTTTCATTTTTGACATTTAGCATTGTGACATTTGTCATTTGACATCTTTGACATTTGCCATCTTAAAATTTGTCATTTTTGACATTTTTTATGGTGACACTTTTCATTTTTGACATTTAGCATTGTGACATTTGTCATTTGACATATTTGACATTTGCCATCTTGAAATTTGTCATTTTTGACATTTTTCATGATGACTCTTTTCATTTTTGACATTTAGCATTGTGACATTTGTCATTTGACATCTTTGACATTTGCCATCTTGAAATTTGTCATTTTTGACATTTAGCATTGTGACATTTGTCATTTGACATCTTGGACATTTGCCATCTTGAAATTTGTCATTTTTGACATTTTTCATGGTGACACTTATCATTTTTGACATTTAGCATTGTGACATTTGTCAGTTTTGACATTTGCCATCTTGAAATTTGTCATTTTTGACATTTTTCATGGTGACACTTTTCATTTTTGACATTTAGCATTGTGACATTTGTCATTTGACATCTTTGACATTTGCCATCTTGAAATTTGTCATTTTTGACATTTTTCATGGTGACACTTTTCATTTTTGGCATTTAGCATTGTGACATTTGTCATTTGACATCTTTGACATTTGCCATCTTGAAATTTGTCATTTTTGACATTTTTCATGGTGACACTTTTCATTTTTGACATTTAGCATTGTGACATTTGTCATTTGACATCTTTGACATTTGCCATCTTGAAATTTGTTATTTTTGACATTTTTCATGGTGACACTTTTCATTTTTGACATTTAGCAATGTGACATTTGTCATTTGACATCTTTGACATTTGCCATCTTGAAATTTGTCATTTTTGACATTTTTCATGGTGACACTTTTCATTTTTGACATTTGGCATTGTGACATTTGTCAGTTTTGACATTTGCCACCTTGAAATTTGTCATTTTTGACATTTTTCATGGTGACACTTTTCATTTTTGACATTTAGCATTGTGACATTTGTCATTTGACATCTTTGACATTTGCCATCTTGAAATTTGTCATTTTTGACATTTTTCATGGTGACACTTTTCATTTTTGACATTTAGCATTGTGACATTTGTCAGTTTTGACATTTGCCATCTTGAAATTTGTCATTTTTGACATGTTTCATGGTGACACTTTTCATTTTTGACATTTAGCATTGTGACATTTGTCATTTGACATCTTAGACATTTGCCATCTTGAAATTTGTCATTTTTGACACTTTTCATTTTTGACATTTAGCATTGTGACATTTGTCATTTGACATCTTTGACATTTGCCATCTTGAAATTTGTCATTTTTGACATTTTTCATGGTGACACTTTTCATTTTTGACATTTAGCATTGTGACATTTGTCAGTTTTGACATTTGCCATCTTGAAATTTGTCATTTTTGACATTTTTTATGGTGACACCTTTTATTTTTGACATTTAGCATTGTGACATTTGTCATTTGACATCTTTGACATTTGCCATCTTGAAATTTGTCATTTTTGACATATTTCATGGTGACACTTTTCATTTTTGACATTTAGCATTGTGACATTTGTCATTTGACATCTTTGACATTTGCCATCTTGAAATTTGTCATTTTTGACATTTAGCATTGTGACATTTGTAATTTGACATCTTTGACATTTGCCATCTTGAAATTTGTTATTTTTGACATTTTTCATGGTGACACTTTTCATTTTTGACATTTAGCATTGTGACATTTGTCAGTTTTGACATTTGCCATCTTGAAATTTGTCATTTTTGACATTTTTCATGGTGACACTTTTTATTTTTGACATTTAGCATTGTGACATTTGTCATTTGACATCTTAGACAATTGCCATCTTGAAATTTGTCATTTTTGACACTTTTCATTTTTGACATTTAGCATTGTGACATTTGTCATTTGACATCTTTGACATTTGCCATCTTGAAATTTGTCATTTTTGACATTTTTCATGGTGACACTTTTCATTTTTGACATTTAGCATTGTGACATTTGTCATTTGACATCTTTGACATTTGCCATTTTGAAATTTGTCATTTTTGACATTTTTCATGGTGACACTTTTCATTTTTGACATTTAGCATTGTGACATTTGTCATTTGACATCTTTGACATTTGCCATCTTGAAATTTGTCATTTTTGACATTTTTCATGGTGACACTTTTCATTTTTGACATTTAGCATTGTGACATTTGTCAGTTTTGACATTTGCCATCTGGAAATTTGTCATTTTTGACATTTAGCATTGTGACACTTTTCATTTTTGACATTTAGCATTGTGACATTTGTCATTTGACATCTTAGACATTTGCCATCTTGAAATTTGTCATTTTTGACACTATTCATTTTTGACATTTAGCATTGTGACATTTGTCATTTGACATCTTTGACATTTGCCATCTTGAAATTTGTCATTTTTGACATTTTTCATGGTGACACTTTTCATTTTTGACATTTAGCATTGTGACATTTGTCAGTTTTGACATTTGCCATCTTGAAATTTGTCATTTTTGACATTTTTCATGGTGACACTTTTCATTTTTGACATTTAGCATTGTGACATTTGTCATTTGACATCTTAGTCATTTGCCATCTTGAAATTTGTCATTTTTGACACTTTTCATTTTTGACATTTAGCATTGTGACATTTGTCATTTGACATCTTTGACATTTGCCATCTTGAAATTTGTCATTTTTGACATTTTTCATGGTGACACTTTTCATTTTTGACATTTAGCATTGTGACATTTGTCAGTTTTGACATTTGCCATCTTGAGATTTGTCATTTTTGACATTTTTCATGGTGACACTTTTCATTTTTGACATTTAGCATTGTGACATTTGTCATTTGACATCTTTGACATTTGCCATCTTGAAATTTGTCATTTTTGACATTTTTTATGGTGACACTTTTCATTTTTGACATTTAGCATTGTGACATTTGTCATTTGACATCTTTGACATTTGCCATCTTGAAATTTGTCATTTTTGACATTTTTCATGGTGACACTTTTTATTTTTGACATTTAGCATTGTGACATTTGTCATTGGACATCTTTGACATTTGCCATCTTGAAATTTGTCATTTTTTACATTTAGCATTGTGACATTTGTCATTTGACATCTTTGACATTTGCCATCTTGAAATTTGTCATTTTTAACATTTTTCATGGTGACACTTATCATTTTTGACATTTAGCATTGTGACATTTGTCAGTTTTGACATTTGCCATCTTGAAATTTGTCATTTTTGACATTTTTCATGGTGACACTTTTCATTTTTGACATTTAGCATTGTGACATTTGTCATTTGACATCTTTGACATTTGCCATCTTGAAATTTGTCATTTTTGACATTTTTCATGGTGACACTTTTCATTTTTGACATTTAGCATTGTGACATTTGTCATTTGACATCTTTGACATTTGCCATCTTGAAATTTGACATTTTTGACATTTTTCATGGTGACACTTTTCATTTTTGACATTTAGCATTGTGACATTTGTCATTTGACATCTTTGACATTTGCCATCTTGAAATTTGTTATTTTTGACATTTTTCATGGTGACACTTTTCATTTTTGATATTTAGCAATGTGACATTTGTCATTTGACATCTTTGACATTTGCCATCTTGAAATTTGTCATTTTTGACATTTTTCATGGTGACACTTTTCATTTTTGACATTTGGCATTGTGACATTTGTCAGTTTTGACATTTGCCATCTTGAAATTTGTCATTTTTGACATTTTTCATGGTGACACTTTTCATTTTTGACATTTAGCATTGTGACATTTGTCATTTGACATCTTTGACATTTGCCATCTTGAAATTTGTTATTTTTGACATTTTTCATGGTGACACTTTTCATTTTTGACATTTAGCATTGTGACATTTGTCATTTGACATCTTTGATATTGGCCATCTTGAAATTTGTCATTTTTGACATTTTTCATGGTGACACTTTTCATTTTTGACATTTAGCATTGTGACATTTGTCATTTGACATCTTTGACATTTGCCATCTTGAAATTTGTTATTTTTGACATTTTTCATGGTGACACTTTTCATTTTTGACATTTAGCATTGTGACATTTGTCATTTGACATCTTTGACATTTGCCATTTTGAAATTTGTCATTTTTGACATTTTTCATGGTGACACTTTTCATTTTTGACATTTAGCATTGTGACATTTGTCATTTGACATCTTTGACATTTCCCATCTTGAAATTTGTCATTTTTGACATTTAGCATTGTGACATTTGTCATTTGACATATTGGACATTTGCCATCTTAAAATTTGTCATTTTTGACATTTTTCATGGTGACACTTTTCATTTTTGACATTTAGCATTGTGACATTTGTCATTTGACATCTTTGACATTTGCCATCTTGAAATTTGTCATTTTTGACATTTTTCATGGTGACACTTTTCATTTTTGACATTTAGCATTGTGACATTTGTCATTTGACATCTTTGACATTTCCCATCTTGAAATTTGTCATTTTTGACATTTAGCATTGTGACATTTGTCATTTGACATATTGGACATTTGCCATCTTAAAATTTGTCATTTTTGACATTTTTCATGGTGACACTTATCATTTTTGACATTTAGCATTGTGACATTTGTCAGTTTTGATATTTGCCATCTTGAAACTTGTCATTTTTGACATTTTTCATGGTGACACTTTTCATTTTTGACATTTAGCTTTGTGACATTTGTCATTTGACATCTTTGACATTTGCCATCTTGAAATTTGTTATTTTTGACATTTTTTATGGTGACACTTTTCATTTTTGACATTTAGCATTGTGACATTTGTCATTTGACATCTTTGACATTTGCCATCTTGAAATTTGTCATTTTTGACATTTTTCATGGTGACACTTTTATTTTTGACATTTAGCATTGTGACATTTGTCATTTGACATCTTTGACATTTGCCATCTTGAAATTTGTTATTTTTGACATTTTTCATGGTGACACTTATCATTTTTGACATTTAGCATTGTGACATTTGTCATTTGACATCTTTGACATTTGCCATCTTGAAATTTGTCATTTTTGACATTTTTCATGGTGACACTTTTCATTTTTGACATTTAGCATTGTGACACTTGTCATTTGACATCTTTGACATTTGCCATCTTGAAATTTGTCATTTTTGACATTTAGCATTGTGACATTTGTCATTTGACATCTTTGATATTTGCCATCTTGAAATTTGTCATTTTTGATATTTTTCATGGTGACACTTTTCATTTTTGACATTTAGCATTGTGACATTTGTCATTTGACATCTTTGACATTTTCCATCTTGAAATTTGTTATTTTTGACATTTTTCATGGTGACACTTTTCATTTTTGACATTTAGCATTGTTACATTTGTCAGTTTTGACATTTGCCATCTTGAAATTTGTCATTTTTGACATTTTTCATGGTGACACTTTTTATTTTTGACATTTAGCATTGTGACATTTGTCATTTGACATCTTTGATATTTGCCATCTTGAAATTTGTCATTTTTCACATTTTTCATGGTGACACTTTTTATTTTTGACATTAAGCATTGTGACATTTGTCATTTGACATCTTTGACATTTGCCATCTTGAAATTTGTCATTTTTGACATTTAGCAATGTGACATTTGTCATTTGACATCTTTGACATTTGCCATCTTAAAATTTGTTATTTTTGACATTTTTCATGGTGACACTTTTCATTTCTGACATTTAGCATTGTGACATTTGTCAGTTTTGACATTTGCCATCTTGAAATTTGTCATTTTTGACATTTTTCATGGTGACACTTTTCATTTTTGACATTTAGTATTGTGACATTTGTCATTTGACATCTTTGACATTTGCCATCTTGAAATTTGTTATTTTTGACATTTTTCATGGTGACACTTTTCATTTTTGACATTTAGCATTGTGACATTTGTCAGTTTTGACATTTGCCATCTTGAAATTTGTCATTTTTGACATTTTTCATGGTGACACTTTTCATTTTTGACATTTAGCATTGTGACATTTGTCATTTGACATCTTTGACATTTGCCATCTTGAAATTTGTCATTTTTGACACTTTTCATTTTTGACATTTAGCATTGTGACATTTGTCATTTGACATCTTTGACATTTGCCATCTTGAAATTTGTCATTTTTGACATTTTTCATGGTGACACTTTTCATTTTTGACTTTTAGCATTGTGACATTTGTCATTTGACATCTTGGACATTTGCAATCTTGAAATTTGTCATTTTTCATGGTGACACTTTTCATTTTTGACATTTAGCATTGTGACATTTGTCATTTGACATCTTTGACATTTGCCATCTTGAAATTTGTCATTTTTGACATTTTTCATGGTGACACTTTTCATTTCTGACATTTAGCATTGTGACATTTGTCATTTGACATCTTTGACATTTCCCATTTTGAAATTTGTCATTTTTGACATTTAGCATTGTGACATTTGTCATTTGACATATTGGACATTTGCCATCTTAAAATTTGTCATTTTTGACAATTTTCATGGTGACACTTATCATTTTTGACATTTAGCATTGTGACATTTGTCAGTTTTGATATTTGCCTTCTTGAAATTTGTCATTTTTGACATTTTTCATGGTGACACTTTTCATTTTTGACATTTAGCATTGTGACACTTGTCATTTGACATCTTTGACATTTGCCATCTTGAAATTTGTCATTTTTGACATTTAGCATTGTGACATTTGTCATTTGACATCTTTGATATTTGCCATCTTGAAATTTGTCATTTTTGATATTTTTCATGGTGACACTTTTCATTTTTGACATTTAGCATTGTGACATTTGTCATTTGACATCTTTGACATTTTCCATCTTGAAATTTGTTATTTTTGACATTTTTCATGGTGACACTTTTCATTTTTGACATTTAGCATTGTTACATTTGACAGTTTTGACATTTGCCATCTTGAAATTTGTCATTTTTGACATTTTTCATGGTGACACTTTTTATTTTTGACATTTAGCATTGTGACATTAGTCATTTGACATCTTTGATATTTGCCATCTTGAAATTTGTCATTTTTCACATTTTTCATGGTGACACTTTTTATTTTTGACATTAAGCATTGTGACATTTGTCATTTGACATCTTTGACATTTGCCATCTTGAAATTTGTCATTTTTGACATTTAGCATTGTGACATTTGTCATTTGACATCTTTGACATTTGCCATCTTGAAATTTGTTATTTTTGACATTTTTCATGGTGCCACTTTTCATTTTTGACATTTAGCATTGTGACATTTGTCAGTTTTGACATTTGCCATCTTGAGATTTGTCATTTTTGACATTTTTTATGGTGACACTTTTCATTTTTGACATTTAGCATTGTGACATTTGTCATTTGACATCTTTGACATTTGCCATCTTGAAATTTGTTATTTTTGACATTTTTCATGATGACACTTTTCATTTTTGACATTTAGCATTGTGACATTTGTCAGTTTTGACATTTGCCATCTTAAAATTTGTCATTTTTGACATTTTTCATGGTGACACTTTTCATTTTTGACATTTAGCATTGTGACATTTGTCATTTGACATCTTTGACATTTGCCATCTTGAAATTTGACATTTTTGACATTTTTCATAGTGACACTTTTCATTTTTGACATTTGGCATTGTGACATTTGTCAGTTTTGACATTTGCCATCTTGAAATTTGTCATTTTTGACATTTTTCATGGTGACACTTTTCAATTTTGACATTTAGCATTGTGACATTTGTCATTTGACATTTTTGACATTTGCCATCTTGAAATTTGTTATTTTTGACATTTTTCATGGTGACACTTTTCATTTTTAACATTTAGCATTGTAACATTTGTCATTTGACATCTTTGATATTTGCCATCTTGAAATTTGTCATTTTTGACATTTTTCATGGTGACACTTATCATTTTTGACATTTAGCATTGTGACATTTGTCATTTGACATCTTTGACATTTGCCACCTTGAAACTTGTCATTTTTGACATTTTTAATGGTGACACTTTTCATTTTTGACATTTAGCATTGTGACATTTGTCATTTGACATCTTTGATATTTGCCATCTTGAAATTTGTCATTTTTGACATTTTTCATGGTGACACTTTTCATTTTTGACATTTAGCATTGTGACATTTGTCATTTGACATCTTTGACATTTGCCATCTTGAAATTTGTCATTTTTGACATTTTTCATGGTGACACTTTTCATTTTTGTCATTTAGCATTATGACATTTGTCAGTTTTGACATTTGCCATCTTGAAATTTGTCATTTTTGACATTTTTCATGGTGACATTTTCATTTTTGACATTAAGCATTGTGACATTTGTCATTTGACATCTTACACATTTGCCATCTTGAAATTTGTCATTTTTGACACTTTTCATTTTTGACATTTAGCATTGTGACATTTGTCATTTGACATCTTTGACATTTGCCATCTTGAAATTTGTCATTTTTGACATTTTTTATGGTGACACTTTTCATTTTTGACATTAAGCATTGTGACATTTGTCAGTTTTGACATTTGCCATCTTGAAATTTGTCATTTTTGACATTTTTCATGGTGACACTTTTCATTTTTGACATTTAGCATTGTGACATTTGTTATTTGACATTTGCCATCTTGAAATTTGTCATTTTTGACATTTTTCATGGTGACACTTTTCATTTTTGACATTTAGCATTGTGACATTTGTCATTTGACATCTTTGACATTTGCCATCTTGAAATTTGTCATTTTTGACATTTAGCATTGTGACATTTGTCATTTGACATCTTTGACATTTGCTATCTTGACATTTGTTATTTTTGACATTTTTCATGGTGACACTTTTCATTTTTGACATTTAGCATTGTGACATTTGTCAGTTTTGACATTTGCCATCTTGAAATTTGTCATTTTTGACATTTAGCATTGTGACACTTTTCATTTTTGACATTTAGCATTGTGACATTTGTCATTTGACATCTTTGACATTTGCCATCTTGAAATTTGTCATTTTTGACATTTGTCATGGTGACACTTTTCATTTTTGACATTTAGCATTGTGACATTTGTCATTTGACATCTTTGACATTTGCCATCTTGAAATTTGTCATTTTTGACATTTTTCATGGTGACACTTTTCATTTTTGACATTTAGCATTGTGACATTTGTCATTTGACATCTTTGACATTTGCCATCTTGAAATTTGTCATTTTTGACATTTTTCATGGTGACACTTTTTATTTTTGACATTTAGCATTGTGACATTTGTCATTTGACATCTTTGACATTTGCCATCTTGAAATTTGTTATTTTTGACATTTTTCATGGTGACACTTATCATTTTTAACATTTAGCATTGTGACATTTGTCATTTGACATCTTTGATATTTGCCATCTTGAAATTTGTCATTTTTGACATTTTTCATGGTGACACTCTTCATTTTTGACATTTAGCATTGTGACATTTGTCATTTGACATCTTGGACATTTGCCATCTTGAAATTTGTTATTTTTGACATTTTTCATGGTGACACTTATCATTTTTGACATTTAGCATTGTGACATTTGTCAGTTTTGACATTTGCCATCTTGAAATTTGTCATTTTTGACATTTTTCATGGTGACACTTTTCATTTTTGACATTTAGCATTGTGACATTTGTCATTTGACATCTTTGACATTTGCCATCTTGAAATTTGTCATTTTTGACATTTTTCATGGTGACACTTTTCATTTTTGACATTTAGCATTGTGACATTTGTCATTTGACATCTTTGACATTTGCCATCTTAAAATTTGTCATTTTTGACATTTTTCATGGTGACACTTTTCATTTTTGACATTTAGCATTGTGACATTTGTCATTTGACATCTTTGACATTTGCCATCTTGAAATTTGTCATTTTTGACATTTTTCATGGTGACACTTTTCATTTTTGACATTTAGCATTGTGATATTTGTCATTTAACATCTTTGACATTTGCCATCTTGAAATTTGTCATTTTTGACATTTTTCATGGTGACACTTTTCATTTTTGACATTTAGCATTGAGACATTTGTCATTTGACATCTTTGACATTTGCCATCTTGAAGTTTGTCATTTTTGACATTTTTCATGGTGACACTTATCATTTTTGACATTTAGCATTGTGACATTTGTCAGTTTTGACATTTGCCATCTTGAAATTTGTCATTTTTGACATTTTTCATGGTGACACTTTTCATTTTTGACATTTAGCATTGTGACATTTGTCATTTGACATCTTTGACATTTGCCATCTTGAAATTTGTCATTTTTGACATTTAGCATTGTGACATTTGTCAGTTTTGACATTTGCCATCTTAAAATTTGTCATTTTTGACATTTAGCATTGTGACACTTTTCATTTTTAACATTTAGCATTGTGACATTTGTCATTTGACATCTTAGACATTTGCCATCTTGAAATTTGTCATTTTTGACACTTTTTATTTTTGACATTTAGCATTGTGACATTTGTCATTTGACATCTTTGACATTTGCCATCTTGAAATTTGTCATTTTTGACATTTTTCATGGTAACACTTTTTATTTTTGACATTTAGCATTGTGACATTTGTCATTTGACATCTTTGACATTTGCCATCTTAAAATTTGTCATTTTTGACATTTTTCATGGTGACACTTTTCATTTCTGACATTTAGCATTGTTACATTTGTCATTTGACATCTTTGACATTTGCCATCTTGAAATTTGTCATTTTTGACATTTAGCATTGTGACATTTGTCATTTGACATCTTTGACATTTGCCATCTTGAAATTTGTTATTTTTGACATTTTTCAAGGTGACACTTTTCATTTTTGACATTTAGCATTGTGACATTTGTCATTTGCCATCTTTGACATTTGCCATCTTGGAATTTGTCATTTTTGACATTTTTCATGGTGACACTTATCATTTTTGACATTTAGCTCTGTGACATTTGTCAGTTTTGACATTCGCCATCTTCACATTTGTCATTTTTGACATTTTTCATGGTGATACTTTTCATTTTTGACATTTAGCATTGTGACATTTGTCATTTGACATCTTTGACATTTGCCATCTTAAAATTTGTCATTGTTGACATTTTTCATGGTGACACTTTTCATTTTTGACATTTAGCATTGTGACATTTGTCAGTTTTGACATTTGCCATCTTGAAATTTGTTATTTTTGACATTTTTCATGGTGACACTTTTCATTTTTGACATTTAGCATTGTGACATTTGTCATTTGACATCTTTGACATTTGCCATTTTGAAATTTGTCATTTTTGACATTTTTCATGGTGACACTTTTCATTTTTGACATTTAGCATTGTGACATTTGTCATTTGACATCTTTGACATTTCCCATCTTGAAATTTGTCATTTTTGACATTTAGCATTGTGACATTTGTCATTTAACATATTGGACATTTGCCATCTTAAAATTTGTCATTTTTGACATTTTTCATGGTGACACTTTTCATTTTTGACATTTAGCATTGTGACATTTGTCATTTGACATCTTTGACATTTGCCATCTTGAAATTTGTCATTTTTGACATTTAGCATTGTGACATTTGTCATTTGACATCTTTGACATTTCCCATCTTGAAATTTGTCATTTTTGACATTTAGCATTGTGACATTTGTCATTTGACATATTGGACATTTGCCATCTTAAAATTTGTCATTTTTGACATTTTTCATGGTGACACTTATCATTTTTGACATTTAGCATTGTGACATTTGTCAGTTTTGATATTTGCCATCTTGAAACTTGTCATTTTTGACATTTTTCATGGTGACACTTTTCATTTTTGACATTTAGCTTTGTGACATTTGTCATTTGACATCTTTGACATTTGCCATCTTGAAATTTGTTATTTTTGACATTTTTTATGGTGACACTTTTCATTTTTGACATTTAGCATTGTGACATTTGTCATTTGACATCTTTGACATTTGCCATCTTGAAATTTGTCATTTTTGACATTTTTCATGGTGACACTTTTATTTTTGACATTTAGCATTGTGACATTTGTCATTTGACATCTTTGACATTTGCCATCTTGAAATTTGTTATTTTTGACATTTTTCATGGTGACACTTATCATTTTTGACATTTAGCATTGTGACATTTGTCATTTGACATCTTTGACATTTGCCATCTTGAAATTTGTCATTTTTGACATTTTTCATGGTGACACTTTTCATTTTTGACATTTAGCATTGTGACACTTGTCATTTGACATCTTTGACATTTGCCATCTTGAAATTTGTCATTTTTGACATTTAGCATTGTGACATTTGTCATTTGACATCTTTGATATTTGCCATCTTGAAATTTGTCATTTTTGATATTTTTCATGGTGACACTTTTCATTTTTGACATTTAGCATTGTGACATTTGTCATTTGACATCTTTGACATTTTCCATCTTGAAATTTGTTATTTTTGACATTTTTCATGGTGACACTTTTCATTTTTGACATTTAGCATTGTTACATTTGTCAGTTTTGACATTTGCCATCTTGAAATTTGTCATTTTTGACATTTTTCATGGTGACACTTTTTATTTTTGACATTTAGCATTGTGACATTTGTCATTTGACATCTTTGATATTTGCCATCTTGAAATTTGTCATTTTTCACATTTTTCATGGTGACACTTTTTATTTTTGACATTAAGCATTGTGACATTTGTCATTTGACATCTTTGACATTTGCCATCTTGAAATTTGTCATTTTTGACATTTAGCAATGTGACATTTGTCATTTGACATCTTTGACATTTGCCATCTTAAAATTTGTTATTTTTGACATTTTTCATGGTGACACTTTTCATTTTTGACATTTAGCATTGTGACATTTGTCAGTTTTGACATTTGCCATCTTGAAATTTGTCATTTTTGACATTTTTCATGGTGACACTTTTCATTTTTGACATTTAGTATTGTGACATTTGTCATTTGACATCTTTGACATTTGCCATCTTGAAATTTGTTATTTTTGACATTTTTCATGGTGACACTTTTCATTTTTGACATTTAGCATTGTGACATTTGTCAGTTTTGACATTTGCCATCTTGAAATTTGTCATTTTTGACATTTTTCATGGTGACACTTTTCATTTTTGACATTTAGCATTGTGACATTTGTCATTTGACATCTTTGACATTTGCCATCTTGAAATTTGTCATTTTTGACACTTTTCATTTTTGACATTTAGCATTGTGACATTTGTCATTTGACATCTTTGACATTTGCCATCTTGAAATTTGTCATTTTTGACATTTTTCATGGTGACACTTTTCATTTTTGACTTTTAGCATTGTGACATTTGTCATTTGACATCTTGGACATTTGCAATCTTGAAATTTGTCATTTTTGACATTTTTCATGGTGACACTTTTCATTTTTGACATTTAGCATTGTGACATTTGTCATTTGACATCTTTGACATTTGCCATCTTGAAATTTGTCATTTTTGACATTTTTCATGGTGACACTTTTCATTTCTGACATTTAGCATTGTGACATTTGTCATTTGACATCTTTGACATTTCCCATTTTGAAATTTGTCATTTTTGACATTTAGCATTGTGACATTTGTCATTTGACATATTGGACATTTGCCATCTTAAAATTTGTCATTTTTGACAATTTTCATGGTGACACTTATCATTTTTGACATTTAGCATTGTGACATTTGTCAGTTTTGATATTTGCCTTCTTGAAATTTGTCATTTTTGACATTTTTCATGGTGACACTTTTCATTTTTGACATTTAGCATTGTGACACTTGTCATTTGACATCTTTGACATTTGCCATCTTGAAATTTGTCATTTTTGACATTTAGCATTGTGACATTTGTCATTTGACATCTTTGATATTTGCCATCTTGAAATTTGTCATTTTTGATATTTTTCATGGTGACACTTTTCATTTTTGACATTTAGCATTGTGACATTTGTCATTTGACATCTTTGACATTTTCCATCTTGAAATTTGTTATTTTTGACATTTTTCATGGTGACACTTTTCATTTTTGACATTTAGCATTGTTACATTTGACAGTTTTGACATTTGCCATCTTGAAATTTGTCATTTTTGACATTTTTCATGGTGACACTTTTTATTTTTGACATTTAGCATTGTGACATTTGTCATTTGACATCTTTGATATTTGCCATCTTGAAATTTGTCATTTTTCACATTTTTCATGGTGACACTTTTTATTTTTGACATTAAGCATTGTGACATTTGTCATTTGACATCTTTGACATTTGCCATCTTGAAATTTGTCATTTTTGACATTTAGCATTGTGACATTTGTCATTTGACATCTTTGACATTTGCCATCTTGAAATTTGTTATTTTTGACATTTTTCATGGTGCCACTTTTCATTTTTGACATTTAGCATTGTGACATTTGTCAGTTTTGACATTTGCCATCTTGAGATTTGTCATTTTTGACATTTTTTATGGTGACACTTTTCATTTTTGACATTTAGCATTGTGACATTTGTCATTTGACATCTTTGACATTTGCCATCTTGAAATTTGTTATTTTTGACATTTTTCATGATGACACTTTTCATTTTTGACATTTAGCATTGTGACATTTGTCAGTTTTGACATTTGCCATCTTGAAATTTGTCATTTTTGACATTTTTCATGGTGACACTTTTCATTTTTGACATTTAGCATTGTGACATTTGTCATTTGACATCTTTGACATTTGCCATCTTGAAATTTGACATTTTTGACATTTTTCATAGTGACACTTTTCATTTTTGACATTTGGCATTGTGACATTTGTCAGTTTTGACATTTGCCATCTTGAAATTTGTCATTTTTGACATTTTTCATGGTGACACTTTTCAATTTTGACATTTAGCATTGTGACATTTGTCATTTGACATTTTTGACATTTGCCATCTTGAAATTTGTTATTTTTGACATTTTTCATGGTGACACTTTTCATTTTTAACATTTAGCATTGTAACATTTGTCATTTGACATCTTTGATATTTGCCATCTTGAAATTTGTCATTTTTGACATTTTTCATGGTGACACTTATCATTTTTGACATTTAGCATTGTGACATTTGTCATTTGACATCTTTGACATTTGCCACCTTGAAACTTGTCATTTTTGACATTTTTAATGGTGACACTTTTCATTTTTGACATTTAGCATTGTGACATTTGTCATTTGACATCTTTGATATTTGCCATCTTGAAATTTGTCATTTTTGACATTTTTCATGGTGACACTTTTCATTTTTGACATTTAGCATTGTGACATTTGTCATTTGACATCTTTGACATTTGCCATCTTGAAATTTGTCATTTTTGACATTTTTCATGGTGACACTTTTCATTTTTGTCATTTAGCATTATGACATTTGTCAGTTTTGACATTTGCCATCTTGAAATTTGTCATTTTTGACATTTTTCATGGTGACATTTTCATTTTTGACATTAAGCATTGTGACATTTGTCATTTGACATCTTAGACATTTGCCATCTTGAAATTTGTCATTTTTGACACTTTTCATTTTTGACATTTAGCATTGTGACATTTGTCATTTGACATCTTTGACATTTGCCATCTTGAAATTTGTCATTTTTGACATTTTTTATGGTGACACTTTTCATTTTTGACATTAAGCATTGTGACATTTGTCAGTTTTGACATTTGCCATCTTGAAATTTGTCATTTTTGACATTTTTCATGGTGACACTTTTCATTTTTGACATTTAGCATTGTGACATTTGTTATTTGACATTTGCCATCTTGAAATTTGTCATTTTTGACATTTTTCATGGTGACACTTTTCATTTTTGACATTTAGCATTGTGACATTTGTCATTTGACATCTTTGACATTTGCCATCTTGAAATTTGTCATTTTTGACATTTAGCATTGTGACATTTGTCATTTGACATCTTTGACATTTGCTATCTTGACATTTGTTATTTTTGACATTTTTCATGGTGACACTTTTCATTTTTGACATTTAGCATTGTGACATTTGTCAGTTTTGACATTTGCCATCTTGAAATTTGTCATTTTTGACATTTAGCATTGTGACACTTTTCATTTTTGACATTTAGCATTGTGACATTTGTCATTTGACATCTTTGACATTTGCCATCTTGAAATTTGTCATTTTTGACATTTGTCATGGTGACACTTTTCATTTTTGACATTTAGCATTGTGACATTTGTCATTTGACATCTTTGACATTTGCCATCTTGAAATTTGTCATTTTTGACATTTTTCATGGTGACACTTTTCATTTTTGACATTTAGCATTGTGACATTTGTCATTTGACATCTTTGACATTTGCCATCTTGAAATTTGTCATTTTTGACATTTTTCATGGTGACACTTTTTATTTTTGACATTTAGCATTGTGACATTTGTCATTTGACATCTTTGACATTTGCCATCTTGAAATTTGTTATTTTTGACATTTTTCATGGTGACACTTATCATTTTTAACATTTAGCATTGTGACATTTGTCATTTGACATCTTTGATATTTGCCATCTTGAAATTTGTCATTTTTGACATTTTTCATGGTGACACTCTTCATTTTTGACATTTAGCATTGTGACATTTGTCATTTGACATCTTGGACATTTGCCATCTTGAAATTTGTTATTTTTGACATTTTTCATGGTGACACTTATCATTTTTGACATTTAGCATTGTGACATTTGTCAGTTTTGACATTTGCCATCTTGAAATTTGTCATTTTTGACATTTTTCATGGTGACACTTTTCATTTTTGACATTTAGCATTGTGACATTTGTCATTTGACATCTTTGACATTTGCCATCTTGAAATTTGTCATTTTTGACATTTTTCATGGTGACACTTTTCATTTTTGACATTTAGCATTGTGACATTTGTCATTTGACATCTTTGACATTTGCCATCTTGAAATTTGTCATTTTTGACATTTTTCATGGTGACACTTTTCATTTTTGACATTTAGCATTGTGACATTTGTCATTTGACATCTTTGACATTTGCCATCTTGAAATTTGTCATTTTTGACATTTTTCATGGTGACACTTTTCATTTTTGACATTTAGCATTGTGATATTTGTCATTTAACATCTTTGACATTTGCCATCTTGAAATTTGTCATTTTTGACATTTTTCATGGTGACACTTTTCATTTTTGACATTTAGCATTGAGACATTTGTCATTTGACATCTTTGACATTTGCCATCTTGAAATTTGTCATTTTTGACATTTTTCATGGTGACACTTATCATTTTTGACATTTAGCATTGTGACATTTGTCAGTTTTGACATTTGCCATCTTGAAATTTGTCATTTTTGACATTTTTCATGGTGACACTTTTCATTTTTGACATTTAGCATTGTGACATTTGTCATTTGACATCTTTGACATTTGCCATCTTGAAATTTGTCATTTTTGACATTTAGCATTGTGACATTTGTCAGTTTTGACATTTGCCATCTTAAAATTTGTCATTTTTGACATTTAGCATTGTGACACTTTTCATTTTTAACATTTAGCATTGTGACATTTGTCATTTGACATCTTAGACATTTGCCATCTTGAAATTTGTCATTTTTGACACTTTTTATTTTTGACATTTAGCATTGTGACATTTGTCATTTGACATCTTTGACATTTGCCATCTTGAAATTTGTCATTTTTGACATTTTTCATGGTAACACTTTTTATTTTTGACATTTAGCATTGTGACATTTGTCATTTGACATCTTTGACATTTGCCATCTTAAAATTTGTCATTTTTGACATTTATCATGGTGACACTTTTCATTTCTGACATTTAGCATTGTTACATTTGTCATTTGACATCTTTGACATTTGCCATCTTGAAATTTGTCATTTTTGACATTTAGCATTGTGACATTTGTCATTTGACATCTTTGACATTTGCCATCTTGAAATTTGTTATTTTTGACATTTTTCAAGGTGACACTTTTCATTTTTGACATTTAGCATTGTGACATTTGTCATTTGCCATCTTTGACATTTGCCATCTTGGAATTTGTCATTTTTGACATTTTTCATGGTGACACTTATCATTTTTGACATTTAGCTCTGTGACATTTGTCAGTTTTGACATTCGCCATCTTCAAATTTGTCATTTTTGACATTTTTCATGGTGATACTTTTCATTTTTGACATTTAGCATTGTGACATTTGTCATTTGACATCTTTGACATTTGCCATCTTAAAATTTGTCATTTTTGACATTTTTCATGGTGACACTTTTCATTTTTGACATTTAGCATTGTGACATTTGTCAGTTTTGACATTTGCCATCTTGAAATTTGTTATTTTTGACATTTTTCATGGTGACACTTTTCATTTTTGACATTTAGCATTGTGACATTTGTCATTTGACATCTTAGACATTTGCCATCTTGAAATTTATCATTTTTGACACTTTTCATTTTTGACATTTAGCATTGTGACATTTGTCATTTGACATCTTTGACATTTGCCATCTTAAAATTTGTCATTTTTGACATTTTTCATGGTGACACTTTTCATTTTTGACATTTAGCATTGTGACATTTGTCATTTGACATCTTGGACATTTGCCATCTTGAAATTTGTCATTTTTGACATTTTTCATGGTGACACTTATCATTTTTGACATTTAGCATTGTGACATTTGTCAGTTTTGACATTTGCCATCTTGAATTTTGTCATTTTTGACATTTTTCATGGTGACACTTTTCATTTTTGACATTTAGCATTGTGACATTTGTCAGTTTTGACATTTGCCATCTTGAAATTTGTCATTTTTGACATTTTTCATGGTGACACTTTTCATTTTTGACATTTAGCATTGTGACATTTGTCATTTGACATTTTAGACATTTGCCATCTTGAAATTTGTCATTTTTGACACTTTTCATTTTTGACATTTAGCATTGTGACATTTGTCATTTGAAATCTTTGACATTTGCCATCTTGAAATTTGTCATTTTTGACATTTTTCATGGTGACACTTTTCATTTTTGACATTTAGCATTGTGACATTTGTCATTTGACATCTTGGACATTTGCCATCTTGAAATTTGTCATTTTTGACATTTTTCATGGTGACACTTATCATTTTTGACATTTAGCATTGTGACATTTGTCAGTTTTGACATTTGCCATCTTGAAGTTTTTCATTTTTGACATTTTTCATGGTGACACTTTTCATTTTTGACATTTAGCATTGTGACATTTGTCATTTGACATCTTTGACATTTGCCATCTTAAAATTTGTCATTTTTGACAATTTTCATGGTGACACTTTTCATTTTTGACATTTAGCATTGTGACATTTGTCATTTGACATCTTTGACATTTGCCATCTTGAAATTTGTCATTTTTGACATTTAGCATTGTGACATTTGTCATTTGACATCTTTGACATTTGCTATCTTGAAATTTGTCATTTTTGACATTTTTCATGGTGACACTTATCATTTTTGACATTTAGCATTGTGACATTTGTCAGTTTTGACATTTGCTATCTTGAAATTTTTTATTTTTGACATTTTTCATGGTGACACTTTTCATTTTTGACATTTAGCATTGTGACATTTGTCATTTGACATCTTTGACATTTGCCATCTTGAAATTTGTCATTTTTGACAATTTTCATGGTGACACTTTTCATTTTTGACATTTAGCATTGTGACATTTGTCATTTGACATCTTTGACATTTGCCATCTTGAAATTTGTCATTTTTGACATTTAGCATTGTGACATTTGTCATTTGACATCTTTGACATTTGTCATTTGACATCTTTGACATTTGCCATCTTGAAATTTGTCATTTTTGACATTTTTCATGGTGACACTTTTCATTTTTGACATTTAGCATTGTGACATTTGTCAGTTTTGACATTTGCCATCTTGAAATTTGTCATTTTTGACATTTTTCATGGTGACACCTTTTATTTTTGACATTTAGCATTGTGACATTTGTCATTTGACATCTTTGACATTTGCCATCTTGAAATTTGTCATTTTTGACATATTTCATGGTGACACTTTTCATTTTTGACATTTAGCATTGTGACATTTGTCATTTGACATCTTTGACATTTGCCATCTTGAAATTTGTCATTTTTGACATTTAGCATTGTGACATTTGTCATTTGACATCTTTGACATTTGCCATCTTGAAATTTGTTATTTTTGACATTTTTCATGGTGACACTTTTCATTTTTGACATTTAGCATTGTGACATTTGTCAGTTTTGACATTTGCCATCTTGAAATTTGTCATTTTTGACATTTTTCATGGTGACACTTTTCATTTTTGACATTTAGCATTGTGACATTTGTCATTTGACATCTTAGACATTTGCCATCTTGAAATTTGTCATTTTTGACACTTTTCATTTTTGACATTTAGCATTGTGACATTTGTCATTTGACATCTTTGACATTTGCCATCTTGAAATTTGTCATTTTTGACATTTTTCATGGTGACACTTTTCATTTTTGACATTTAGCATTGTGACATTTGTCATTTGACATCTTTGACATTTGCCATTTTGAAATTTGTCATTTTTGACATTTTTCATGGTGACACTTTTCATTTTTGACATTTAGCATTGTGACATTTGTCATTTGACATCTTTGACATTTGCCATCTTGAAATTTGTCATTTTTGACATTTTTCATGGTGACACTTTTCATTTTTGACATTTAGCATTGTGACATTTGTCAGTTTTGACATTTGCCATCTGGAAATTTGTCATTTTTGACATTTAGCATTGTGACACTTTTCATTTTTGACATTTAGCATTGTGACATTTGTCATTTGACATCTTAGACATTTGCCATCTTGAAATTTGTCATTTTTGACACTATTCATTTTTGACATTTAGCATTGTGACATTTGTCATTTGACATCTTTGACATTTGCCATCTTGAAATTTGTCATTTTTGACATTTTTCATGGTGACACTTTTCATTTTTGACATTTAGCATTGTGACATTTGTCAGTTTTGACATTTGCCATCTTGAAATTTGTCATTTTTGACATTTTTCATGGTGACACTTTTCATTTTTGACATTTAGCATTGTGACATTTGTCATTTGACATCTTAGTCATTTGCCATCTTGAAATTTGTCATTTTTGACACTTTTCATTTTTGACATTTAGCATTGTGACATTTGTCATTTGACATCTTTGACATTTGCCATCTTGAAATTTGTCATTTTTGACATTTTTCATGGTGACACTTTTCATTTTTGACATTTAGCATTGTGACATTTGTCAGTTTTGACATTTGCCATCTTGAGATTTGTCATTTTTGACATTTTTCATGGTGACACTTTTCATTTTTGACATTTAGCATTGTGACATTTGTCATTTGACATCTTTGACATTTGCCATCTTGAAATTTGTCATTTTTGACATTTTTTATGGTGACACTTTTCATTTTTGACATTTAGCATTGTGACATTTGTCATTTGACATCTTTGACATTTGCCATCTTGAAATTTGTCATTTTTGACATTTTTCATGGTGACACTTTTTATTTTTGACATTTAGCATTGTGTCATTTGTCATTGGACATCTTTGACATTTGCCATCTTGAAATTTGTCATTTTTTACATTTAGCATTGTGACATTTGTCATTTGACATCTTTGACATTTGCCATCTTGAAATTTGTCATTTTTAACATTTTTCATGGTGACACTTATCATTTTTGACATTTAGCATTGTGACATTTGTCAGTTTTGACATTTGCCATCTTGAAATTTGTCATTTTTGACATTTTTCATGGTGACACTTTTCATTTTTGACATTTAGCATTGTGACATTTGTCATTTGACATCTTTGACATTTGCCATCTTGAAATTTGTCATTTTTGACATTTTTCATGGTGACACTTTTCATTTTTGACATTTAGCATTGTGACATTTGTCATTTGACATCTTTGACATTTGCCATCTTGAAATTTGTCATTTTTGACATTTTTCATGGTGACACTTTTCATTTTTGATATTTAGCAATGTGACATTTGTCATTTGACATCTTTGACATTTGCCATCTTGAAATTTGTCATTTTTGACATTTTTCATGGTGACACTTTTCATTTTTGACATTTGGCATTGTGACATTTGTCAGTTTTGACATTTGCCATCTTGAAATTTGTCATTTTTGACATTTTTCATGGTGACACTTTTCATTTTTGACATTTAGCATTGTGACATTTGTCATTTGACATCTTTGACATTTGCCATCTTGAAATTTGTTATTTTTGACATTTTTCATGGTGACACTTTTCATTTTTGACATTTAGCATTGTGACATTTGTCATTTGACATCTTTGATATTGGCCATCTTGAAATTTGTCATTTTTGACATTTTTCATGGTGACACTTTTCATTTTTGACATTTAGCATTGTGACATTTGTCATTTGACATCTTTGACATTTGCCATCTTGAAATTTGTTATTTTTGACATTTTTCATGGTGACACTTTTCATTTTTGACATTTAGCATTGTGACATTTGTCATTTAACATCTTTGACATTTGCCATTTTGAAATTTGTCATTTTTGACATTTTTCATGGTGACACTTTTCATTTTTGACATTTAGCATTGTGACATTTGTCATTTGACATCTTTGACATTTCCCATCTTGAAATTTGTCATTTTTGACATTTAGCATTGTGACATTTGTCATTTGACATATTGGACATTTGCCATCTTAAAATTTGTCATTTTTGACATTTTTCATGGTGACACTTTTCATTTTTGACATTTAGCATTGTGACATTTGTCATTTGACATCTTTGACATTTGCCATCTTGAAATTTGTCATTTTTGACATTTTTCATGGTGACACTTTTCATTTTTGACATTTAGCATTGTGACATTTGTCATTTGACATCTTTGACATTTCCCATCTTGAAATTTGTCATTTTTGACATTTAGCATTGTGACATTTGTCATTTGACATATTGGACATTTGCCATCTTAAAATTTGTCATTTTTGACATTTTTCATGGTGACACTTATCATTTTTGACATTTAGCATTGTGACATTTGTCAGTTTTGATATTTGCCATTTTGAAACTTGTCATTTTTGACATTTTTCATGGTGACACTTTTCATTTTTGACATTTAGCTTTGTGACATTTGTCATTTGACATCTTTGACATTTGCCATCTTGAAATTTGTTATTTTTGACATTTTTTATGGTGACACTTTTCATTTTTGACATTTAGCATTGTGACATTTGTCATTTGACATCTTTGACATTTGCCATCTTGAAATTTGTCATTTTTGACATTTTTCATGGTGACACTTTTATTTTTGACATTTAGCATTGTGACATTTGTCATTTGACATCTTTGACATTTGCCATCTTGAAATTTGTTATTTTTGACATTTTTCATGGTGACACTTATCATTTTTGACATTTAGCATTGTGACATTTGTCATTTGACATCTTTGACATTTGCCATCTTGAAATTTGTCATTTTTGACATTTTTCATGGTGACACTTTTCATTTTTGACATTTAGCATTGTGACACTTGTCATTTGACATCTTTGACATTTGCCATCTTGAAATTTGTCATTTTTGACATTTAGCATTGTGACATTTGTCATTTGACATCTTTGATATTTGCCATCTTGAAATTTGTCATTTTTGATATTTTTCGTGGTGACACTTTTCATTTTTGACATTTAGCATTGTGACATTTGTCATTTGACATCTTTGACATTTTCCATCTTGAAATTTGTTATTTTTGACATTTTTCATGGTGACACTTTTCATTTTTGACATTTAGCATTGTTACATTTGTCAGTTTTGACATTTGCCATCTTGAAATTTGTCATTTTTGACATTTTTCATGGTGACACTTTTTATTTTTGACATTTAGCATTGTGACATTTGTCGTTTGACATCTTTGATATTTGCCATCTTGAAATTTGTCATTTTTCACATTTTTCATGGTGACACTTTTTATTTTTGACATTAAGCATTGTGACATTTGTCATTTGACATCTTTGACATTTGCCATCTTGAAATTTGTCATTTTTGACATTTAGCATTGTGACATTTGTCAGTTTTGATATTTGCCATCTTGAAACTTGTCATTTTTGACATTTTTCATGGTGACACTTTTCATTTTTGACATTTAGCTTTGTGACATTTGTCATTTGACATCTTTGACATTTGCCATCTTGAAATTTGTTATTTTTGACATTTTTTATGGTGACACTTTTCATTTTTGACATTTAGCATTGTGACATTTGTCATTTGACATCTTTGACATTTGCCATCTTGAAATTTGTCATTTTTGACATTTTTCATGGTGACACTTTTATTTTTGACATTTAGCATTGTGACATTTGTCATTTGACATCTTTGACATTTGCCATCTTGAAATTTGTTATTTTTGACATTTTTCATGGTGACACTTATCATTTTTGACATTTAGCATTGTGACATTTGTCATTTGACATCTTTGACATTTGCCATCTTGAAATTTGTCATTTTTGACATTTTTTATGGTGACACTTTTCATTTTTGACATTTAGCATTGTGACACTTGTCATTTGACATCTTTGACATTTGCCATCTTGAAATTTGTCATTTTTGACATTTAGCATTGTGACATTTGTCATTTGACATCTTTGATATTTGCCATCTTGAAATTTGTCATTTTTGATATTTTTCGTGGTGACACTTTTCATTTTTGACATTTAGCATTGTGACATTTGTCATTTGACATCTTTGACATTTTCCATCTTGAAATTTGTTATTTTTGACATTTTTCATGGTGACACTTTTCATTTTTGACATTTAGCATTGTTACATTTGTCAGTTTTGACATTTGCCATCTTGAAATTTGTCATTTTTGACATTTTTCATGGTGACACTTTTTATTTTTGACATTTAGCATTGTGACATTTGTCGTTTGACATCTTTGATATTTGCCATCTTGAAATTTGTCATTTTTCACATTTTTCATGGTGACACTTTTTATTTTTGACATTAAGCATTGTGACATTTGTCATTTGACATCTTTGACATTTGCCATCTTGAAATTTGTCATTTTTGACATTTAGCAATGTGACATTTGTCATTTGACATCTTTGACATTTGCCATCTTGAAATTTGTTATTTTTGACATTTTTCATGGTGACACTTTTCATTTTTGACATTTAGCATTGTGACATTTGTCAGTTTTGACATTTGCCATCTTGAAATTTGTCATTTTTGACATTTTTCATGGTGACACTTTTCATTTTTGACATTTAGTATTGTGACATTTGTCATTTGACATCTTTGACATTTGCCATCTTGAAATTTGTTATTTTTGACATTTTTCATGGTGACACTTTTCATTTTTGACATTTAGCATTGTGACATTTGTCAGTTTTGACATTTGCCATCTTGAAATTTGTCATTTTTGACATTTTTCATGGTGACACTTTTCATTTTTGACATTTAGCATTGTGACATTTGTCATTTGACATCTTTGACATTTGCCATCTTGAAATTTGTCATTTTTGACATTTAGCATTGTGACATTTGTCATTTGACATCTTTGACATTTGCCATCTTGAAATTTGTCATTTTTGACATTTTTCATGGTGACACTTTTCATTTTTGACTTTTAGCATTGTGACATTTGTCATTTGACATCTTGGACATTTGCAATCTTGAAATTTGTCATTTTTGACATTTTTCATGGTGACACTTTTCATTTTTGACATTTAGCATTGTGACATTTGACATCTTTGACATTTGCCATCTTGAAATTTGTCATTTTTGACATTTTTCATGGTGACACTTTTCATTTTTGACATTTAGCATTGTGACATTTGTCATTTGACATCTTTGACATTTCCCATTTTGAAATTTGTCATTTTTGACATTTAGCATTGTGACATTTGTCATTTGACATATTGGACATTTGCCATCTTAAAATTTGTCATTTTTGACAATTTTCATGGTGACACTTATCATTTTTGACATTTAGCATTGTGACATTTGTCAGTTTTGATATTTGCCTTCTTGAAATTTGTCATTTTTGACATTTTTCATGGTGACACTTTTCATTTTTGACATTTAGCATTGTGACACTTGTCATTTGACATCTTTGACATTTGCCATCTTGAAATTTGTCATTTTTGACATTTAGCATTGTGACATTTGTCATTTGACATCTTTGATATTTGCCATCTTGAAATTTGTCATTTTTGATATTTTTCATGGTGACACTTTTCATTTTTGACATTTAGCATTGTGACATTTGTCATTTGACATCTTTGACATTTTCCATCTTGAAATTTGTTATTTTTGACATTTTTCATGGTGACACTTTTCATTTTTGACATTTAGCATTGTTACATTTGACAGTTTTGACATTTGCCATCTTGAAATTTGTCATTTTTGACATTTTTCATGGTGACACTTTTTATTTTTGACATTTAGCATTGTGACATTTGTCATTTGACATCTTTGATATTTGCCATCTTGAAATTTGTCATTTTTCACATTTTTCATGGTGACACTTTTTATTTTTGACATTAAGCATTGTGACATTTGTCATTTGACATCTTTGACATTTGCCATCTTGAAATTTGTCATTTTTGACATTTAGCATTGTGCCATTTGTCATTTGACATCTTTGACATTTGCCATCTTAAAATTTGTTATTTTTGACATTTTTCATGGTGCCACTTTTCATTTTTGACATTTAGCATTGTGACATTTGTCAGTTTTGACATTTGCCATCTTGAGATTTGTCATTTTTGACATTTTTTATGGTGACACTTTTCATTTTTGACATTTAGCATTGTGACATTTGTCATTTGACATCTTTGACATTTGCCATCTTGAAATTTGTTATTTTTGACATTTTTCATGATGACACTTTTCATTTTTGACATTTAGCATTGTGACATTTGTCAGTTTTGACATTTGCCATCTTGAAATTTGTCATTTTTGACATTTTTCATGGTGACACTTTTCATTTTTGACATTTAGCATTGTGACATTTGTCATTTGACATCTTTGACATTTGCCATCTTGAAATTTGACATTTTTGACATTTTTCATAGTGACACTTTTCATTTTTGACATTTGGCATTGTGACATTTGTCAGTTTTGACATTTGCCATCTTGAAATTTGTCATTTTTGACATTTTTCATGGTGACACTTTTCAATTTTGACATTTAGCATTGTGACATTTGTCATTTGACATTTTTGACATTTGCCATCTTGAAATTTGTTATTTTTGACATTTTTCATGGTGACACTTTTCATTTTTAACATTTAGCATTGTAACATTTGTCATTTGACATCTTTGATATTTGCCATCTTGAAATTTGTCATTTTTGACATTTTTCATGGTGACACTTATCATTTTTGACATTTAGCATTGTGACATTTGTCATTTGACATCTTTGACATTTGCCACCTTGAAATTTGTCATTTTTGACATTTTTAATGGTGACACTTTTCATTTTTGACATTTAGCATTGTGACATTTGTCATTTGACATCTTTGATATTTGCCATCTTGAAATTTGTCATTTTTGACATTTTTCATGGTGACACTTTTCATTTTTGACATTTAGCATTGTGACATTTGTCATTTGACATCTTTGACATTTGCCATCTTGAAATTTGTCATTTTTGACATTTTTCATGGTGACACTTTTCATTTTTGTCATTTAGCATTATGACATTTGTCAGTTTTGACATTTGCCATCTTGAAATTTGTCATTTTTGACATTTTTCATGGTGACATTTTCATTTTTGACATTAAGCATTGTGACATTTGTCATTTGACATCTTAGACATTTGCCATCTTGAAATTTGTCATTTTTGACACTTTTCATTTTTGACATTTAGCATTGTGACATTTGTCATTTGACATCTTTGACATTTGCCATCTTGAAATTTGTCATTTTTGACATTTTTCATGGTGACACTTTTCATTTTTGACATTAAGCATTGTGACATTTGTCAGTTTTGACATTTGCCATCTTGAAATTTGTCATTTTTGACATTTTTCATAGTGACACTTTTCATTTTTGACATTTAGCATTGTGACATTTGTTATTTGACATTTGCCATCTTGAAATTTGTCATTTTTGACATTTTTCATGGTGACACTTTTCATTTTTGACATTTAGCATTGTGACATTTGTCATTTGACATCTTTGACATTTGCCATCTTGAAATTTGTCATTTTTGACATTTAGCATTGTGACATTTGTCATTTGACATCTTTGACATTTGCTATCTTGACATTTGTTATTTTTGACATTTTTCATGGTGACACTTTTCATTTTTGACATTTAGCATTGTGACATTTGTCAGTTTTGACATTTGCCATCTTGAAATTTGTCATTTTTGACATTTAGCATTGTGACACTTTTCATTTTTGACATTTAGCATTGTGACATTTGTCATTTGACATCTTTGACATTTGCCATCTTGAAATTTGTCATTTTTGACATTTGTCATGGTGACACTTTTCATTTTTGACATTTAGCATTGTGACATTTGTCATTTGACATCTTTGACATTTGCCATCTTGAAATTTGTCATTTTTGACATTTTTCATGGTGACACTTTTCATTTTTGACATTTAGCATTGTGACATTTGTCATTTGACATCTTTGACATTTGCCATCTTGAAATTTGTCATTTTTGACATTTTTCATGGTGACACTTTTTATTTTTGACATTTAGCATTGTGACATTTGTCATTTGACATCTTTGACATTTGCCATCTTGAAATTTGTTATTTTTGACATTTTTCATGGTGACACTTATCATTTTTAACATTTAGCATTGTGACATTTGTCATATGACATCTTTGATATTTGCCATCTTGAAATTTGTCATTTTTGACATTTTTCATGGTGACACTCTTCATTTTTGACATTTAGCATTGTGACATTTGTCATTTGACATCTTGGACATTTGCCATCTTGAAATTTGTTATTTTTGACATTTTTCATGGTGACACTTATCATTTTTGACATTTAGCATTGTGACATTTGTCAGTTTTGACATTTGCCATCTTGAAATTTGTCATTTTTGACATTTTTCATGGTGACACTTTTCATTTTTGACATTTAGCATTGTGACATTTGTCATTTGACATCTTTGACATTTGCCATCTTGAAATTTGTCATTTTTGACATTTTTCATGGTGACACTTTTCATTTTTGACATTTAGCATTGTGACATTTGTCATTTGACATCTTTGACATTTGCCATCTTGAAATTTGTCATTTTTGACATTTTTCATGGTGACACTTTTCATTTTTGACATTTAGCATTGTGACATTTGTCATTTGACATCTTTGACATTTGCCATCTTGAAATTTGTCATTTTTGACATTTTTCATGGTGACACTTTTCATTTTTGACATTTAGCATTGTGATATTTGTCATTTAACATCTTTGACATTTGCCATCTTGAAATTTGTCATTTTTGACATTTTTCATGGTGACACTTTTCATTTTTGACATTTAGCATTGAGACATTTGTCATTTGACATCTTTGACATTTGCCATCTTGAAATTTGTCATTTTTGACATTTTTCATGGTGACACTTTTCATTTTTGACATTTAGCATTGTGACATTTGTCATTTGACATCTTTGACATTTGCCATCTTGAAATTTGTCATTTTTGACATTTAGCATTGTGACATTTGTCAGTTTTGACATTTGCCATCTTAAAATTTGTCATTTTTGACATTTAGCATTGTGACACTTTTCATTTTTAACATTTAGCATTGTGACATTTGTCATTTGACATCTTAGACATTTGCCATCTTGAAATTTGTCATTTTTGACACTTTTCATTTTTGACATTTAGCATTGTGACATTTGTCATTTGACATCTTTGACATTTGCCATCTTGAAATTTGTCATTTTTGACATTTTTCATGGTAACACTTTTTATTTTTGACATTTAGCATTGTGACATTTGTCATTTGACATCTTTGACATTTGCCATCTTGAAATTTGTCATTTTTGACATTTTTCATGGTGACACTTTTCATTTCTGACATTTAGCATTGTTACATTTGTCATTTGACATCTTTGACATTTGCCATCTTGAAATTTGTCATTTTTGACATTTAGCATTGTGACATTTGTCATTTGACATCTTTGACATTTGCCATCTTGAAATTTGTTATTTTTGACATTTTTCAAGGTGACACTTTTCATTTTTGACATTTAGCATTGTGACATTTGTCATTTGCCATCTTTGACATTTGCCATCTTGAAATTTGTCATTTTTGACATTTTTCATGGTGACACTTATCATTTTTGACATTTAGCTCTGTGACATTTGTCAGTTTTGACATTCGCCATCTTCAAATTTGTCATTTTTGACATTTTTCATGGTGATACTTTTCATTTTTGACATTTAGCATTGTGACATTTGTCATTTGACATCTTTGACATTTGCCATCTTGAAATTTGTCATTTTTGACATTTTTCATGGTGACACTTTTCATTTTTGACATTTAGCATTGTGACATTTGTCAGTTTTGACATTTGCCATCTTGAAATTTGTTATTTTTGACATTTTTCATGGTGACACTTTTCATTTTTGACATTTAGCATTGTGACATTTGTCATTTGACATCTTAGACATTTGCCATCTTGAAATTTATCATTTTTGACACTTTTCATTTTTGACATTTAGCATTGTGACATTTGTCATTTGACATCTTTGACATTTGCCATCTTAAAATTTGTCATTTTTGACATTTTTCATGGTGACACTTTTCATTTTTGACATTTAGCATTGTGACATTTGTCATTTGACATCTTGGACATTTGCCATCTTGAAATTTGTCATTTTTGATATTTTTCATGGTGACACTTATCATTTTTGACATTTAGCATTGTGACATTTGTCAGTTTTGACATTTGCCATCTTGAAATTTGTCATTTTTGACATTTTTCATGGTGACACTTTTCATTTTTGACATTTAGCATTGTGACATTTGTCAGTTTTGACATTTGCCATCTTGAAATTTGTCATTTTTGACATTTTTCATGGTGACACTTTTCATTTTTGACATTTAGCATTGTGACATTTGTCATTTGACATTTTAGACATTTGCCATCTTGAAATTTGTCATTTTTGACACTTTTCATTTTTGACATTTAGCATTGTGACATTTGTCATTTGACATCTTTGACATTTGCCATCTTGAAATTTGTCATTTTTACATTTTTCATGGTGACACTTTTCATTTTTGACATTTAGCATTGTGACATTTGTCATTTGACATCTTGGACATTTGCCATCTTGAAATTTGTCATTTTTGACATTTTTCATGGTGACACTTATCATTTTTGACATTTAGCATTGTGACATTTGTCAGTTTTGACATTTGCCATCTTGAAGTTTTTCATTTTTGACATTTTTCATGGTGACACTTTTCATTTTTGACATTTAGCATTGTGACATTTGTCATTTGACATCTTTGACATTTGCCATCTTGAAATTTGTCATTTTTGACAATTTTCATGGTGACACTTTTCATTTTTGACATTTAGCATTGTGACATTTGTCATTTGACATCTTTGACATTTGCCATCTTGAAATTTGTCATTTTTGACATTTAGCATTGTGACATTTGTCATTTGACATCTTTGACATTTGCTATCTTGAAATTTGTCATTTTTGACATTTTTCATGGTGACACTTATCATTTTTGACATTTAGCATTGTGACATTTGTCAGTTTTGACATTTGCCATCTTGAAATTTTTCATTTTTGACATTTTTCATGGTGACACTTTTCATTTTTGACATTTAGCATTGTGACATTTGTCATTTGACATCTTTGACATTTGCCATCTTGAAATTTGTCATTTTTGACAATTTTCATGGTGACACTTTTCATTTTTGACATTTAGCATTGTGACATTTGTCATTTGACATCTTTGACATTTGCCATCTTGAAATTTGTCATTTTTGACATTTAGCATTGTGACATTTGTCATTTGACATCTTTGACATTTGCCATCTTGAAATTTTTTATTTTTGACATTTTTCATGGTGACACTTTTCATTTTTGACATTTAGCATTGTGACATTTGTCATTTGACATCTTTGACATTTGCCATCTTGAAATTTGTCATTTTTGACAATTTTCATGGTGACACTTTTCATTTTTGACATTTAGCATTGTGACATTTGTCATTTGACATCTTTGACATTTGCCATCTTGAAATTTGTCATTTTTGACATTTAGCATTTTGACATTTGTCATTTGACATCTTTGACATTTGCCATCTTGAAATTTGTCATTTTTTACATTTTTCATGGTGACACTTTTCATTTTTGACATTTAGCATTGTGACATTTGTCAGTTTTGACATTTGCCATCTTGAAATTTGTCATTTTTAACATTTTTCATGGTGACACTTTTCATTTTTGACATTTAGCATTGTGACATTTGTCATTTGACATTTTAGACATTTGCCATCTTGAAATTTGTCATTTTTGACACTTTTCATTTTTGACATTTTGCATTGTGACATTTGTCATTTGACATCTTTGACATTTGCCATCTTGAAATTTGTCATTTTTGACATTTTTCATGGTGACACTTTTCATTTTTGACATTTAGCATTGTGACATTTGTCATTTGACACCTTGGACATTTGCCATCTTGAAATTTGTCATTTTTGACATTTTTCATGGTGACACTTTTCATTTTTGACATTTAGCATTGTGACATTTGTCATTTGACATCTTTGACATTTGCCATCTTCAAATTTGTCATTTTTGACATTTTTCATGGTGACACTTTTCATTTTTGACATTTAGCATTGTGACATTTGTCATTTGACATCTTGGATATTTGCCATCTTGAAATTTGTCATTTTTGACATTTTTCATGGTGACACTTTTCATTTTTGACATTTAGCATTGTGACATTTGTCATTTGATATCTTTGACATTTGCCATCTTGAAATTTGACATTTTTGACATTTTTCATGGTGACACTTTTCATTTTTGACATTTAGCATTGTGACATTTGTCATTTGACATCTTTGACATTTGCCATCTTGAAATTTGTTATTTTTGACATTTTTCATGGTGACACTTTTCATTTTTGACATTTAGCATTGTGACATTTGTCATTTGACATCTTTGACATTTGCCATCTTGAAATTTGTCATTTTTGACATTTTTCATGGTGACACTTTTCATTTTTGACATTTAGCATTGTGACATTTGTCATTTGACATCTTTGACATTTGCCATCTTGAAATTTGTCATTTTTCATGGTGACACTTTTCATTTTTGACATTTGGCATTGTGACATTTGTCAGTTTTGACATTTGCCATCTTGAAATTTGTCATTTTTGACATTTTTCATGGTGACACTTTTCATTTTTGACATTTAGCATTGTGACATTTGTCATTTCACATCTTTGACATTTGCCATCTTGAAATTTGTTATTTTTGACATTTTTCATGGTGACACTTTTCATTTTTGACATTTAGCATTGTAACATTTGTCATTTGACATCTTTGATATTTGCCATCTTGAAATTTGTCATTTTTGACATTTTTCATGGTGACACTTTTCATTTTTGACATTTAGCATTGTGACATTTGTCATTTGACATCTTTGACATTTGCCATCTTGAAATTTGTCATTTTTGACATTTTTCATGGTGACACTTTTCATTTTTGACATTTAGCATTGTGACATTTGTCATTTGACATCTTAGACATTTGCCATCTTGAAATTTGTCATTTTTGACACCTTTCATTTTTGACATTTAGCATTGTGACATTTGTCATTTGACATCTTTGACATTTGCCATCTTGAAATTTGTCATTTTTGACATTTAGCATTGTGACATTTGTCATTTGACATCTTTGAC
Organism: Altica lythri; assembly: GCA_964028335.1. NCBI lineage: Eukaryota > Metazoa > Arthropoda > Insecta > Coleoptera > Chrysomelidae > Altica > Altica lythri. The sequence goes on along the minus strand of OZ034800.1, from coordinate 4,527,885 downwards.
ATTTGCTATCTTGAAATTTGTTATTTTTGACATTTTTCATGGTGACACTTTTCATTTTTGACATTTAGCATTGTGACATTTGTCAGTTTTGACATTTGCCATCTTGAAATTTGTCATTTTTGACATTTTTCATGATGACACTTTTCATTTTTGACATTTAGCATTGTGACATTTGTCATTTGACATCTTTGACATTTGCTATCTTGAAATTTGTCATTTATGACACTTTTCATTTTTTACATTTAGCATTGTGACATTTGTCATTTGACATCTTGGACATTTGCCATCTTGAAATTTGTCATTTTTGACATTTTTCATGGTGACACTTTTCATTTTTGACATTTAGCATTGTGACATTTGTCATTTGACATCTTTGACATTTGCCATCTTGAAATTTGACATTTTTGACATTTTTCATGGTGACACTTTTCATTTTTGACATTTAGCATTGTGACATTTGTCATTTGACATCTTTGACATTTGCCATCTTGAAATTTGTTATTTTTGACATTTTTCATCGTGACACTTTTCATTTTTGACATTTAGCATTGTGACATTTGTCATTTGACATCTTTGACATTTGCCATCTTGAAATTTGTCATTTTTGACATTTTTCATAGTGACACTTTTCATTTTTGACATTTAGCATTGTGACATTTGTCATTTGACATCTTTGACATTTGCCATCTTGAAATTTGTTATTTTTGACATTTTTCATGGTGACACTTTTCATTTTTGACATTTGGCATTGTGACATTTGTCAGTTTTGACATTTGCCATCTTGAAATTTGTCATTTTTGACATTTTTCATGGTGACACTTTTCATTTTTGACATTTAGCATTGTAACATTTGTCATTTGACATCTTTGATATTTGCCATCTTGAAATTTGTCATTTTTGACATTTTTCATGGTGACACTTATCATTTTTGACATTTAGCATTGTGACATTTGTCATTTGACATCTTTGACATTTGCCATCTTAAAATTTGTCATTTTTGACATTTTTCATGGTGACACTTTTCATTTTTGACATTTAGCATTGTGACATTTGTCATTTGACATCTTTGACATTTGCCATCTTGAAATTTGTCATTTTTGACATTTAGCATTGTGACATTTGTCATTTGACATCTTTGATATTTGCCATCTTGAAATTTGTCATTTTTGACATTTTTCATGGTGACACTTTTCATTTTTGACATTTAGCATTGTGACATTTGTCATTTGACATCATTGACATTTGCCATCTTGAAATTTGTTATTTTTGACATTTTTCATGGTGACACTTTTCATTTTTGACGTTTAGCATTGTGACATTTGTCAGTTTGGACATTTGCCATTTTGAAATTTGTCATTTTTGACATTTTTTATGGTGACACTTTTCATTTTTGTCATTTAGCATTGTGACATTTGTCATTTGACATCTTTGACATTTGCCATCTTGAAATTTGTTATTTTTGACATTTTTCATGGTGACACTTTTCATTTTTGACATTTAGCGTTGTGACATTTGTCATTTGACATCTTTGACATTTGCCATCTTAAAATTTGTTATTTTTGACATTTTATGGTGACATTTTTTATTTTTGACATTTAACATTGTGACATTTGTCAGTTTTGACATTTGCCATCTTGAAATTTGTCATTTTTGACATTTTTCATGGTGACACTTTTCATTTTTGACATTTAGCATTGTGACATTTGTCAGTTTTGACATTTGCCATCTTGAAATTTGTTATTTTTGACATTTTTCATGGTGACACTTTTCATTTTTAACATTTAGCATTGTGACATTTGTCATTTGACATCTTTGACATTTGCCATCTTGAAATTTGTCATTTTTGACATTTGTCATTTGACATCTTTGACATTTGCCATCTTGAAATTTGTCATTTTTGACATTTAGCATTGTGACATTTGTCATTTGATATCTTTGACATTTGCCATCTTGAAATTTGTTATTTTTGACATTTTTCATGGTGACACTTTTCATTTTTGACATTTAGCATGGTGACATTTGTCAGTTTTGACATTTGCCATCTTGAAATTTGTCATTTTTGACATTTAGCATTGTGACATTTGTCATTTGACATCTTTGACATTTGTCATCTTGAAATTTGTCATTTTTGACATTTTTCATGGTGACACTTTTCATTTTTGACATTTAGCATTGTGACATTTGTCATTTGACATCTTTGACATTTGCCATCTTGAAATTTGTTATTTTTGACATTTTTCATAGTGACACTTATCATTTTTGACATTTAGCATTGTGACATTTGTCATTTGACATCTTTGACATTTGCCATCTTGAAATTTGTCATTTTTGACATTTTTCATGGTGACACTTTTCATTTTTGACATTTAGCATTGTGACATTTGTCATTTGACATCTTGGACATTTGCCATCTTGAAACTTGTTATTTTTGACATTTTTCATGGTGACACTTATTATTTTTGACATTTAGCATTGTGACATTTGTCAGTTTTGACATTTGCCATCTTGAAATTTGTCATTTTTGACATTTTTCATGGTGACACTTTTCATTTTTGACATTTAGCATTGTGACATTTGTCATTTGACATCTTTGACATTTGCCATCTTGAAATTTGTTATTTTTGACATTTTTCATGGTGACACTTTTCATTTTTGACATTTAGCATTGTGACATTTGTCATTTGACATCTTTGACATTTGCCATCTTGAAATTTGTTATTTTTGACATTTTTCATGGTGACACTTTTCATTTTTGACATTTAGCATTGTGACATTTGTCAGTTTTGACATTTGCCATCTTGAAATTTGTCATTTTTGACATTTTTCATGGTGACACTTTTCATTTTTGACATTTAGCATTGTGACATTTGTCATTTGACATCTTTGACATTTGCCATCTTGAAATTTGTCATTTTTGACATTTAGCATTGTGACATTTGTCATTTGACATCTTTGACATTTGCCATCTTGAAATTTGTTATTTTTGACATCTTTCATGGTGACATTTTTTATTTTTGACATTTAACATTGTGACATTTGTCAGTTTTGACATTTGCCATCTTGAAATTTGTCATTTTTGACATTTTTCATGGTGACACGTTTCATTTTTGACATTTAGCATTGTGACATTTGTCAGTTTTGACATTTGCCATCTTGAAATTTGTCATTTTTGACATTTTTTATGGTGACACTTTTCATTTTTAACATTTAGCATTGTGACATTTGTCATTTGACATCTTTGACATTTGCCATCTTGAAATTTGTCATTTTTGACATTTTTCATGGTGACACTTTTCATTTTTGACATTTAGCATTGTGACATTTGTCATTTGACATCTTTGACATTTGCCATCTTGAAATTTGTCATTTTTGACATTTAGCATTGTGACATTTGTCATTTGACATCTTTGACATTTGCCATCTTGAAATTTGTTATTTTTGACATTTTTCATGGTGACACTTTTCATTTTTGACATTTAGCATTGTGACATTTGTCAGTTTTGGCATTTGCCATCTTGAAATTTGTCATTTTTGACATTTAGCATTGTGACATTTGTCATTTGACATCTTTGACATTTGTCATCTTGAAATTTGTCATTTTTGACATTTTTCATGGTGACACTTTTCATTTTTGACATTTAGCATTGTGACATTTGTCATTTGACATCTTTGACATTTGCCATCTTGAAATTTGTTATTTTTGACATTTTGCATGGTGACACTTATCATTTTTGACATTTAGCATTGTGACATTTGTCATTTGACATCTTTGACATTTGCCATCTTGAAATTTGTCATTTTTGACATTTTTCATGGTGACACTTTTCATTTTTGACATTTAGCATTGTGACATTTGTCATTTGACATCTTTGACATTTGCCATCTTGAAATTTGTCATTTTTGACATTTTTTATGGTGACACTTTTCATTTTTGACATTTAGCATTGTGACATTTGTCATTTGACATCTTTGACATTTGCCATCTTGAAATTTGTCATTTTTGACATTTTTCATGGTGACACATTTTTTATTTTTGACATTTGGCATTGAGACATTTGTCATTTGACATCTTTGACATTTGCCATCTTGAAATTTGTCATTTCTGACATTTTTCATGGTGACACTTATCATTTTTGACATTTAGCATTGTGACATTTGTCAGTTTTGACATTTGCCATCTTGAAATTTGTCATTTTTGACATTTTTCATGGTGACACTTTTCATTTTTGACATTTAGCATTGTGACATTTGTCATTTGACATCTTTGACATTTGCCATCTTGAAATTTGTCATTTTTGACATTTTTCATGGTGACACTTTTCATTTTTGACATTTAGCATTGTGACATTTGTCATTTGACATCTTTGACATTTGCCATCTTGAAATTTGTCATTTTTGACATTTAGCATTGTGACATTTGTCAGTTTTGACATTTGCCATCTTGAAATTTGTCATTTTTGACATTTAGCATTGTGACACTTTTCATTTTTGACATTTAGCATTGTGACATTTGTCATTTGACATCTTAGACATTTGTCATCTTGAAATTTGTCATTTTTGACACTTTTCATTCTTGACATTTAGCATTGTGACATTTGTCATTTGACATCTTTGACATTTGCCATCTTGAAATTTGTCATTTTTGACATTTTTTATGGTGACACTTTTCATTTTTGACATTTAGCATTGTGACATTTGTCATTTGACATCTTTGACATTTGCCATCTTGAAATTTGTCATTTTTGACATTTTTTATGGTGACACTTTTCATTTCTGACATTTAGCATTGTTACATTTGTCATTTGACATCTTTGACATTTGCCATCTTGAAATTTGTCATTTTTGACATTTAGCATTGTGATATTTGTCATTTGACATCTTTGACATTTGCCATCTTGAAATTTGTTATTTTTGACATTTTTCATGGTGACACTTTTCATTTTTGACATTTAGCATTGTGACATTTGTCATTTGCCATCGTTGACATTTGCCATCGTTGACATTTGCCATCTTGAAATTTGTCATTTTTGACATTTTTCGTGGTGACACTTTTCATTTTTGACATTTAGCATTGTGACATTTGTCATTTGACATCTTTGACATTTGCCACCTTGAAATTTGTCATTTTTGACATTTTTCATGGTGACACTTTTCATTTTTGTCATTTAGCATTATGACATTTGTCAGTTTTGACATTTGCCATCTTGAAATTTGTCATTTTTGACATTTTTCATGGTGACATTTTCATTTTTGACATTAAGCATTGTGACATTTGTCATTTGACATCTTAGACATTTGCCATCTTGAAAATTGTCATTTTTGACACTTTTCATTTTTGACATTTAGCATTGTGACATTTGTCATTTGACATCTTTGACATTTGCCATCTTGAAATTTGTCATTTTTGACATTTTTCATGGTGACACTTTTCATTTTTGACATTAAGCATTGTGACATTTGTCAGTTTTGACATTTGCCATCTTGAAATTTGTCATTTTTGACATTTTTCATGGTGACACTTTTCATTTTTGACATTTAGCATTGTGACATTTGTTATTTGACATTTGCCATCTTGAAATTTGTCATTTTTGACATTTTTCATGGTGACACTTTTCATTTTTGACATTTAGCATTGTGACATTTGTCATTTGACATCTTTGACATTTGCCATCTTAAAATTTGTCATTTTTGACATTTAGCATTGTGACATTTGTCATTTGACATCTTTGACATTTGCTATCTTGAAATTTGTTATTTTTGACATTTTTCATGGTGACACTTTTCATTTTTAACATTTAGCATTGTGACATTTGTCAGTTTTGACATTTGCCATCTTGAAATTTGTCATTTTTGACATTTAGCATTGTGACACTTTTCATTTTTGACATTTAGCATTGTGACATTTGTCATTTGACATCTTTGACATTTGCCATCTTGAAATTTGTCATTTTTGACATTTGTCATGGTGACACTTTTCATTTTTGACATTTAGCATTGTGACATTTGTCATTTGACATCTTTGACATTTGCCATCTTGAAATTTGTCATTTTTGACATTTTTCATGGTGACACTTTTCATTTTTGACATTTAGCATTGTGACATTTGTCATTTGACATCTTTGACATTAGCCATCTTGAAATTTGTCATTTTTGACATTTTTCATGGTGACACTTTTCATTTTTGACATTTAGCATTATGACATTTGTCATTTGACATCTTTGACATTTGCCATCTTGAAATTTGTTATTTTTGACATTTTTCATGGTGACACTTATCATTTTTGACATTTAGCATTGTGACATTTGTCGTTTGACATCTTTGATATTTGCCATCTTGAAATTTGTCATTTTTGACATTTTTCATGGTGACACTCTTCATTTTTGACATTTAGCATTGTGACATTTGTCATTTGACATCTTGGACATTTGCCATCTTGAAATTTGTTATTTTTGACATTTTTCATGGTGACACTTATCATTTTTGACATTTAGCATTGTGACATTTGTCAGTTTTGACATTTGCCATCTTGAAATTTGTCATTTTTGACATTTTTCATGGTGACACTTTTCATTTTTGACATTTAGCATTGTGACATTTGTCATTTGACATCTTTGACATTTGCCATCTTGAAATTTGTCATTTTTGACATTTTTCATGGTGACACTTTTCATTTTTGACATTTAGCATTGTGACATTTGTCATTTGACATCTTTGACATTTGCCATCTTGAAATTTGTCATTTTTGACATTTTTCATGGTGACACTTTTCATTTTTGACATTTAGCATTGTGACATTTGTCATTTGACATCTTTGACATTTGCCATCTTGAAATTTGTCATTTTTGACATTTTTCATGGTGACACTTTTCATTTTTGACATTTAGCATTGTGATATTTGTCATTTAACATCTTTGACATTTGCCATCTTGAAATTTGTCATTTTTGACATTTTTCATGGTGACACTTTTTATTTTTGGCATTTAGCATTGAGACATTTGTCATTTGACATCTTTGACATTTGCCATCTTGAAATTTGTCATTTTTGACATTTTTCATGGTGACACTTATCATTTTTGACATTTAGCATTGTGACATTTGTCAGTTTTGACATTTGCCATCTTGAAATTTGTCATTTTTGACATTTTTCATGGTGACACTTTTCATTTTTGACATTTAGCATTGTGACATTTGTCGTTTGACATCTTTGACATTTGCCATCTTGAAATTTGTCATTTTTGACATTTAGCATTGTGACATTTGTCAGTTTTGACATTTGCCATCTTGAAATTTGTCATTTTTGACATTTTTCATGGTGACACTTTTCATTTTTGACATTTAGCATTGTGACATTTGTTATTTGACATTTGCCATCTTGAAATTTGTCATTTTTGACATTTTTCATGGTGACACTTTTCATTTTTGACATTTAGCATTGTGACATTTGTCATTTGACATCTTTGACATTTGCCATCTTAAAATTTGTCATTTTTGACATTTAGCATTGTGACATTTGTCATTTGACATCTTTGACATTTGCTATCTTGAAATTTGTTATTTTTGACATTTTTCATGGTGACACTTTTCATTTTTGACATTTAGCATTGTGACATTTGTCAGTTTTGACATTTGCCATCTTGAAATTTGTCATTTTTGACATTTAGCATTGTGACACTTTTCATTTTTGACATTTAGCATTGTGACATTTGTCATTTGACATCTTTGACATTTGCCATCTTGAAATTTGTCATTTTTGACATTTGTCATGGTGACACTTTTCATTTTTGACATTTAGCATTGTGACATTTGTCATTTGACATCTTTGACATTTGCCATCTTGAAATTTGTCATTTTTGACATTTTTCATGGTGACACTTTTCATTTTTGACATTTAGCATTGTGACATTTGTCATTTGACATCTTTGACATTTGCCATCTTGAAATTTGTCATTTTTGACATTTTTCATGGTGACACTTTTCATTTTTGACATTTAGCATTATGACATTTGTCATTTGACATCTTTGACATTTGCCATCTTGAAATTTGTTATTTTTGACATTTTTCATGGTGACACTTATCATTTTTGACATTTAGCATTGTGACATTTGTCATTTGACATCTTTGATATTTGCCATCTTGAAATTTGTCATTTTTGACATTTTTCATGGTGACACTCTTCATTTTTGACATTTAGCATTGTGACATTTGTCATTTGACATCTTGGACAGTTGCCATCTTGAAATTTGTTATTTTTGACATTTTTCATGGTGACACTTATCATTTTTGACATTTAGCATTGTGACATTTGTCAGTTTTGACATTTGCCATCTTGAAATTTGTCATTTTTGACATTTTTCATGGTGACACTTTTCATTTTTGACATTTAGCATTGTGACATTTGTCATTTGACATCTTTGACATTTGCAATCTTGAAATTTGTCATTTTTGACATTTTTCATGGTGACACTTTTCATTTTTGACATTTAGCATTGTGACATTTGTCATTTGACATCTTTGACATTTGCCATCTTGAAATTTGTCATTTTTGACATTTTTCATGGTGACACTTTTCATTTTTGACATTTAGCATTGTGACATTTGTCATTTGACATCTTTGACATTTGCCATCTTGAAATTTGTCATTTTTGACATTTTTCATGGTGACACTTTTCATTTTTGACATTTAGCATTGTGATATTTGTCATTTAACATCTTTGACATTTGCCATCTTGAAATTTGTCATTTTTGACATTTTTCATGGTGACACTTTTCATTTTTGGCATTTAGCATTGAGACATTTGTCATTTGACATCTTTGACATTTGCCATCTTGAAATTTGTCATTTTTGACATTTTTCATGGTGACACTTATCATTTTTGACATTTAGCATTGTGACATTTGTCAGTTTTGACATTTGCCATCTTGAAATTTGTCATTTTTGACATTTTTCATGGTGACACTTTTCATTTTTGACATTTAGCATTGTGACATTTGTCATTTGACATCTTTGACATTTGCCATCTTGAAATTTGTCATTTTTGACATTTAGCATTGTGACATTTGTCAGTTTTGACATTTGCCATCTTAAAATTTGTCATTTTTGACATTTAGCATTGTGACACTTTTCATTTTTAACATTTAGCATTGTGACATTTGTCATTTGACATCTTAGACATTTGCCATCTTGAAATTTGTCATTTTTGACACTTTTCATTTTTGACATTTAGCATTGTGACATTTGTCATTTGACATCTTTGACATTTGCCATCTTGAAATTTGTCATTTTTGACATTTTTCATGGTAACACTTTTTATTTTTGACATTTAGCATTGTGACATTTGGCATTTGACATCTTTGACATTTGCCATCTTGAAATTTGTCATTTTTGACATTTTTCATGGTGACACTTTTCATTTCTGACATTTAGCATTGTTACATTTGTCATTTGACATCTTTGACATTTGCCATCTTGAAATTTGTCATTTTTGACATTTAGCATTGTGACATTTGTCATTTGACATCTTTGACATTTGCCATCTTGAAATTTGTTATTTTTGACATTTTTCAAGGTGACACTTTTCATTTTTGACATTTAGCATTGTGACATTTGTCATTTGCCATCTTTGACATTTGCCATCTTGAAATTTGTCATTTTTGACATTTTTCATGGTGACACTTATCATTTTTGACATTTAGCATTGTGACATTTGTCAGTTTTGACATTTGCCATCTTCAAATTTGTAATTTTTGACATTTTTCATGGTGATACTTTTCATTTTTGACATTTAGCATTGTGACATTTGTCATTTGACATCTTTGACATTTGCCATTTTGAAATTTGTCATTTTTGACATTTTTCATGGTGACACTTTTCATTTTTGACATTTAGCATTGTGACATTTGTCAGTTTTGACATTTGCCATCTTAAAATTTGTTATTTTTGACATTTTTCATGGTGACACTTTTCATTTTTGACATTTAGCATTGTGACATTTGTCATTTGACATCTTAGACATTTGCCATCTTGAAATTTATCATTTTTGACACTTTTCATTTTTGACATTTAGCATTGTGACATTTGTCATTTGACATCTTGGACATTTGCCATCTTGAAATTTGTCATTTTTGACATTTTTCATGGTGACACTTATCATTTTTGACATTTAGCATTGTGACATTTGTCATTTGACATCTTTGATATTTGCCATCTTGAAATTTGTCATTTTTGACATTTTTCATGGTGACACTCTTCATTTTTGACATTTAGCATTGTGACATTTGTCATTTGACATCTTGGACATTTGCCATCTTGAAATTTGTTATTTTTGACATTTTTCATGGTGACACTTATCATTTTTGACATTTAGCATTGTGACATTTGTCAGTTTTGACATTTGCCATCTTGAAATTTGTCATTTTTGACATTTTTCATGGTGACACTTTTCATTTTTGACATTTAGCATTGTGACATTTGTCATTTGACATCTTTGACATTTGCAATCTTGAAATTTGTCATTTTTGACATTTTTCATGGTGACACTTTTCATTTTTGACATTTAGCATTGTGACATTTGTCATTTGACATCTTTGACATTTGCCATCTTGAAATTTGTCATTTTTGACATTTTTCATGGTGACACTTTTCATTTTTGACATTTAGCATTGTGACATTTGTCATTTGACATCTTTGACATTTGCCATCTTGAAATTTGTCATTTTTGACATTTTTCATGGTGACACTTTTCATTTTTGACATTTAGCATTGTGATATTTGTCATTTAACATCTTTGACATTTGCCATCTTGAAATTTGTCATTTTTGACATTTTTCATGGTGACACTTTTCATTTTTGGCATTTAGCATTGAGACATTTGTCATTTGACATCTTTGACATTTGCCATCTTGAAATTTGTCATTTTTGACATTTTTCATGGTGACACTTATCATTTTTGACATTTAGCATTGTGACATTTGTCAGTTTTGACATTTACCATCTTGAAATTTGTCATTTTTGACATTTTTCATGGTGACACTTTTCATTTTTGACATTTAGCATTGTGACATTTGTCATTTGACATCTTTGACATTTGCCATCTTGAAATTTGTCATTTTTGACATTTAGCATTGTGACATTTGTCAGTTTTGACATTTGCCATCTTAAAATTTGTCATTTTTGACATTTAGCATTGTGACACTTTTCATTTTTAACATTTAGCATTGTGACATTTGTCATTTGACATCTTAGACATTTGCCATCTTGAAATTTGTCATTTTTGACACTTTTCATTTTTGACATTTAGCATTGTGACATTTGTCATTTGACATCTTTGACATTTGCCATCTTGAAATTTGTCATTTTTGACATTTTTCATGGTAACACTTTTTATTTTTGACATTTAGCATTGTGACATTTGTCATTTGACATCTTTGACATTTGCCATCTTGAAATTTGTCATTTTTGACATTTTTCATGGTGACACTTTTCATTTCTGACATTTAGCATTGTTACATTTGTCATTTGACATCTTTGACATTTGCCATCTTGAAATTTGTCATTTTTGACATTTAGCATTGTGACATTTGTCATTTGACATCTTTGACATTTGCCATCTTGAAATTTGTTATTTTTGACATTTTCCAAGGTGACACTTTTCATTTTTGACATTTAGCATTGTGACATTTGTCATTTGCCATCTTTGACATTTGCCATCTTGAAATTTGTCATTTTTGACATTTTTCATGGTGACACTTATCATTTTTGACATTTAGCATTGTGACATTTGTCAGTTTTGACATTTGCCATCTTCAAATTTGTAATTTTTGACATTTTTCATGGTGATACTTTTCATTTTTGACATTTAGCATTGTGACATTTGTCATTTGACATCTTTGACATTTGCCATTTTGAAATTTGTCATTTTTGACATTTTTCATGGTGACACTTTTCATTTTTGACATTTAGCATTGTGACATTTGTCAGTTTTGACATTTGCCATCTTGAAATTTGTTATTTTTGACATTTTTCATGGTGACACTTTTCATTTTTGACATTTAGCATTGTGACATTTGTCATTTGACATCTTAGACATTTGCCATCTTGAAATTTATCATTTTTGACACTTTTCATTTTTGACATTTAGCATTGTGACATTTGTCATTTGACATCTTGGACATTTGCCATCTTGAAATTTGTCATTTTTGACATTTTTCATGGTGACACTTATCATTTTTGACATTTAGCATTGTGACATTTGTCAGTTTTGACATTTGCCATCTTGAAATTTGTCATTTTTGACATTTTTCATGGTGACACTTTTCATTTTTGACATTTAGCATTGTGACATTTGTCATTTGACATCTTTGACATTTGCCATCTTGAAATTTGTCATTTTTGACAATTTTCATAGTGACACTTTTCATTTTTGACATTTAGCATTGTGACATTTGTCATTTGACATCTTTGACATTTGCCATCTTGAAATTTGTCATTTTTGACATTTAGCATTGTGACATTTGTCATTTGACATCTTTGACATTTGCTATCTTGAAATTTGTTATTTTTGACATTTTTCATGGTGACACTTTTCATTTTTGACATTTAGCATTGTGACATTTGTCAGTTTTGACATTTGCCATCTTGAAATTTGTCATTTTTGACATTTTTCATGATGACACTTTTCATTTTTGACATTTAGCATTGTGACATTTGTCATTTGACATCTTTGACATTTGCTATCTTGAAATTTGTCATTTATGACACTTTTCATTTTTGACATTTAGCATTGTGACATTTGTCATTTGACATCTTTGACATTTGCCTTTTTGAAATTTGTCATTTTTGACATTTTTCATGGTGACACTTTTCATTTTTGACATTTAGCATTGTGACATTTGTCAGTTTTGACATTTGCCATCTTGAAATTTGTTATTTTTACATTTTTCATGGTGACACTTTTCATTTTTGACATTTAGCATTGTGACATTTGTCATTTGACATCTTAGACATTTGCCATCTTGAAATTTATCATTTTTGACACTTTTCATTTTTGACATTTAGCATTGTGACATTTGTCATTTGACATCTTTGACATTTGCCATCTTGAAATTTGTCATTTTTGACATTTTTCATGGTGACACTTTTCATTTTTGACATTTAGCATTGTGACATTTGTCATTTGACATCTTGGACATTTGCCATCTTGAAATTTGTCATTTTTGACATTTTTCATGGTGCCACTTATCATTTTTGACATTTAGCATTGTGACATTTGTCAGTTTTGACATTTGCCATCTTAAAATTTGTCATTTTTGACATTTTTCATGGTGACACTTTTCATTTTTGACATTTAGCATTGTGACATTTGTCATTTGACATCTTTGACATTTGCCATCTTGAAATTTGTCATTTTTGACAATTTTCATAGTGACACTTTTCATTTTTGACATTTAGCATTGTGACATTTGTCATTTGACATCTTTGACATTTGCCATCTTGAAATTTGTCATTTTTGACATTTAGCATTGTGACATTTGTCATTTGACATCTTTGACATTTGCTATCTTGAAATTTGTTATTTTTGACATTTTTCATGGTGACACTTTTCATTTTTGACATTTAGCATTGTGACATTTGTCAGTTTTGACATTTGCCATCTTGAAATTTGTCATTTTTGACATTTTTCATGATGACACTTTTCATTTTTGACATTTAGCATTGTGACATTTGTCATTTGACATCTTTGACATTTGCTATCTTGAAATTTGTCATTTATGACACTTTTCATTTTTGACATTTAGCATTGTGACATTTGTCATTTGACATCTTTGACATTTGCCATCTTGAAATTTGTTATTTTTGACATTTTTCAAGGTGACACTTTTCATTTTTGACATTTAGCATTGTGACATTTGTCATTTGCCATCTTTGACATTTGCCATCTTAAAATTTGTCATTTTTGACATTTTTCATGGTGACACTTATCATTTTTGACATTTAGCATTGTGACATTTGTCAGTTTTGACATTTGCCATCTTCAAATTTGTCATTTTTGACATTTTTCATGGTGACACTTTTCATTTTTGACATTTAGCATTTTGACATTTGTCATTTGACATCTTTGACATTTGCCATCTTGAAATTTGTCATTTTTGACATTTTTCATGGTGACACTTTTCATTTTTGACATTTAGCATTGTGACATTTGTCAGTTTTGACATTTGCCATCTTGAAATTTGTCATTTTTGACATTTTTCATGGTGACACTTTTCATTTTTGACATTTAGCATTGTGACATTTGTCATTTGACATCTTAGACATTTGCCATCTTGAAATTTGTCATTTTTGACACTTTTCATTTTTGACATTTAGCATTGTGACATTTGTCATTTGACATCTTGGACATTTGCCATCTTAAAATTTGTCATTTTTGACATTTTTTATGGTGACACTTATCATTTTTGACATTTAGCATTGTGACATTTGTCAGTTTTGACATTTGCCATCTTGAAATTTTTCATTTTTGACATTTTTCATGGTGACACTTTTCATTTTTGACATTTAGCATTGTGACATTTGTCATTTGACATCTTTGACATTTGCCATCTTGAAATTTGTCATTTTTGACACTTTTCATTTTTGACATTTAGCATTGTGACATTTGTCATTTGACATCTTGGACATTTGCCATCTTAAAATTTGTCATTTTTGACATTTTTTATGGTGACACTTATCATTTTTGACATTTAGCATTGTGACATTTGTCAGTTTTGACATTTGCCATCTTGAAATTTGTCATTTTTGACATTTTTCATGGTGACACTTTTCATTTTTGACATTTAGCATTGTGACATTTGTCATTTGACATCTTAGACATTTGCCATCTTGAAATTTGTCATTTTTGACACTTTTCATTTTTGACATTTAGCATTGTGACATTTGTCATTTGACATCTTGGACATTTGCCATCTTAAAATTTGTCATTTTTGACATTTTTTATGGTGACACTTATCATTTTTGACATTTAGCATTGTGACATTTGTCAGTTTTGACATTTGCCATCTTGAAATTTTTCATTTTTGACATTTTTCATGGTGACACTTTTCATTTTTGACATTTAGCATTGTGACATTTGTCATTTGACATCTTTGACATTTGCCATCTTGAAATTTGTCATTTTTGACAATTTTCATGGTGACACTTTTCATTTTTGACATTTAGCATTGTGACATTTGTCATTTGACATCTTTGACATTTGCCATCTTGAAATTTGTCATTTTTGACATTTTTCATGGTGACACTTTTCATTTTTGACATTTAGCATTGTGACATTTGTCATTTGACATCTTTGACATTTGCCATCTTGAAATTTGTCATTTTTGACATTTTTCATGGTGACACTTTTCATTTTTGACATTTAGCATTGTGATATTTGTCATTTAACATCTTTGACATTTGCCATCTTGAAATTTGTCATTTTTGACATTTTTCATGGTGACACTTTTCATTTTTGGCATTTAGCATTGAGACATTTGTCATTTGACATCTTTGACATTTGCCATCTTGAAATTTGTCATTTTTGACATTTTTCATGGTGACACTTATCATTTTTGACATTTAGCATTGTGACATTTGTCAGTTTTGACATTTGCCATCTTGAAATTTGTCATTTTTGACATTTTTCATGGTGACACTTTTCATTTTTGACATTTAGCATTGTGACATTTGTCATTTGACATCTTTGACATTTGCCATCTTGAAATTTGTCATTTTTGACATTTAGCATTGTGACATTTGTCAGTTTTAACATTTGCCATCTTAAAATTTGTCATTTTTGACATTTAGCATTGTGACACTTTTCATTTTTAACATTTAGCATTGTGACATTTGTCATTTGACATCTTAGACATTTGCCATCTTGAAATTTGTCATTTTTGACACTTTTCATTTTTGACATTTAGCATTGTGACATTTGTCATTTGACATCTTTGACATTTGCCATCTTGAAATTTGTCATTTTTGACATTTTTCATGGTAACACTTTTTATTTTTGACATTTAGCATTGTGACATTTGTCATTTGACATCTTTGACATTTGCCATCTTGAAATTTGTCATTTTTGACATTTTTCATGGTGACATTTTTTATTTCTGACATTTAGCATTGTTACATTTGTCATTTGACATCTTTGACATTTGCCATCTTGAAATTTGTCATATTTGACATTTAGCATTGTGACATTTGTCATTTGACATCTTTGACATTTGCCATCTTGAAATTTGTTATTTTTGACATTTTTCAAGGTGACACTTTTCATTTTTGACATTTAGCATTGTGACATTTGTCATTTGCCATCTTTGACATTTGCCATCTTGAAATTTGTCATTTTTGACATTTTTCATGGTGACACTTATCATTTTTGACATTTAGCATTGTGACGTTTGTCAGTTTTGACATTTGCCATCTTCAAATTTGTAATTTTTGACATTTTTCATGGTGATACTTTTCATTTTTGACATTTAGCATTGTGACATTTGTCATTTGACATCTTTGACATTTGCCATTTTGAAATTTGTCATTTTTGACATTTTTCATGGTGACACTTTTCATTTTTGACATTTAGCATTGTGACATTTGTCAGTTTTGACATTTGCCATCTTGAAATTTGTTATTTTTGACATTTTTCGTGGTGACACTTTTCATTTTTGACATTTAGCATTGTGACATTTGTCATTTGACATCTTAGACATTTGCCATCTTGAAATTTATCATTTTTGACACTTTTCATTTTTGACATTTAGCATTGTGACATTTGTCATTTGACATCTTGGACATTTGCCATCTTGAAATTTGTCATTTTTGAAATTTTTCATGGTGACACTTATCATTTTTGACATTTAGCATTGTGACATTTGTCAGTTTTGACATTTGCCATCTTGAAATTTGTCATTTTTGACATTTTTCATGGTGACACTTTTCATTTTTGACATTTAGCATTGTGACATTTGTCATTTGACATCTTTGACATTTGCCATCTTGAAATTTGTCATTTTTGACAATTTTCATAGTGACACTTTTCATTTTTGACATTTAGCATTGTGACATTTGTCATTTGACATCTTTGACATTTGCCATCTTGAAATTTGTCATTTTTGACATTTAGCATTGTGACATTTGTCATTTGACATCTTTGACATTTGCTATCTTGAAATTTGTTATTTTTGACATTTTTCATGGTGACACTTTTCATTTTTGACATTTAGCATTGTGACATTTGTCAGTTTTGACATTTGCCATCTTGAAATTTGTCATTTTTGACATTTTTCATGATGACACTTTTCATTTTTGACATTTAGCATTGTGACATTTGTCATTTGACATCTTTGACATTTGCTATCTTGAAATTTGTCATTTATGACACTTTTCATTTTTGACATTTAGCATTGTGACATTTGTCATTTGACATCTTTGACATTTGCCATCTTGAAATTTGTTATTTTTGACATTTTTCAAGGTGACACTTTTCATTTTTGACATTTAGCATTGTGACATTTGTCATTTGCCATCTTTGACATTTGCCATCTTAAAATTTGTCATTTTTGACATTTTTCATGGTGACACTTATCATTTTTGACATTTAGCATTGTGACATTTGTCAGTTTTGACATTTGCCATCTTCAAATTTGTCATTTTTGACATTTTTCATGGTGACACTTTTCATTTTTGACATTTAGCATTTTGACATTTGTCATTTGACATCTTTGACATTTGCCATCTTGAAATTTGTCATTTTTGACATTTTTCATGGTGACACTTTTCATTTTTGACATTTAGCATTGTGACATTTGTCAGTTTTGACATTTGTCATCTTGAAATTTGTCATTTTTGACAATTTTCATAGTGACACTTTTCATTTTTGACATTTAGCATTGTGACATTTGTCATTTGACATCTTTGACATTTGCCATCTTGAAATTTGTCATTTTTGACATTTAGCATTGTGACATTTGTCATTTGACATCTTTGACATTTGCTATCTTGAAATTTGTTATTTTTGACATTTTTCATGGTGACACTTTTTATTTTTGACATTTAGCATTGTGACATTTGTCAGTTTTGACATTTGCCATCTTGAAATTTGTCATTTTTGACATTTTTCATGATGACACTTTTCATTTTTGACATTTAGCATTGTGACATTTGTCATTTGACATCTTTGACATTTGCTATCTTGAAATTTGTCATTTATGACACTTTTCATTTTTGACATTTAGCATTGTGACATTTGTCATTTGACATCTTTGACATTTGCCATTTTGAAATTTGTCATTTTTGACATTTTTCATGGTGACACTTTTCATTTTTGACATTTAGCATTGTGACATTTGTCAGTTTTGACATTTGCCATCTTGAAATTTGTTATTTTTGACATTTTTCATGGTGACACTTTTCATTTTTGACATTTAGCATTGTGACATTTGTCATTTGACATCTTAGACATTTGCCATCTTGAAATTTATCATTTTTGACACTTTTCATTTTTGACATTTAGCATTGTGACATTTGTCATTTGACATCTTTGACATTTGCCATCTTGAAATTTGTCATTTTTGACATTTTTCATGGTGACACTTTTCATTTTTGACATTTAGCATTGTGACATTTGTCATTTGACATCTTGGACATTTTCCATCTTGAAATTTGTCATTTTTGACATTTTTCATGGTGCCACTTATCATTTTTGACATTTAGCATTGTGACATTTGTCAGTTTTGACATTTGCCATCTTGAAATTTGTCATTTTTGACATTTTTCATGGTGACACTTTTCATTTTTGACATTTAGCATTGTGACATTTGTCATTTGACATCTTTGACATTTGCCATCTTGAAATTTGTCATTTTTGACAATTTTCATAGTGACACTTTTCATTTTTGACATTTAGCATTGTGACATTTGTCATTTGACATCTTTGACATTTGCCATCTTGAAATTTGTCAGTTTTGACATTTAGCATTGTGACATTTGTCATTTGACATCTTTGACATTTGCTATCTTGAAATTTGTTATTTTTGACATTTTTCATGGTGACACTTTTCATTTTTGACATTTAGCATTGTGACATTTGTCAGTTTTGACATTTGCCATCTTGAAATTTGTCATTTTTGACATTTTTCATGATGACACTTTTCATTTTTGACATTTAGCATTGTGACATTTGTCATTTGACATCTTTGACATTTGCTATCTTGAAATTTGTCATTTATGACACTTTTCATTTTTGACATTTAGCATTGTGACATTTGTCATTTGACATCTTTGCCATCTTGAAATTTGTTATTTTTGACATTTTTCAAGGTGACACTTTTCATTTTTGACATTTAGCATTGTGACATTTGTCATTTGCCATCTTTGACATTTGCCATCTTAAAATTTGTCATTTTTGACATTTTTCATGGTGACACTTATCATTTTTGACATTTAGCATTGTGACATTTGTCAGTTTTGACACTTGCCATCTTCAAATTTGTCATTTTTGACATTTTTCATGGTGACACTTTTCATTTTTGACATTTAGCATTTTGACATTTGTCATTTGACATCTTTGACATTTGCCATCTTGAAATTTGTCATTTTTGACATTTTTCATGGTGACACTTTTCATTTTTGACATTTAGCATTGTGACATTTGTCAGTTTTGACATTTGCCATCTTGAAATTTGTCATTTTTGACATTTTTCATGGTGACACTTTTCATTTTTGACATTTAGCATTGTGACATTTGTCATTTGACATCTTAGACATTTGCCATCTTGAAATTTGTCATTTTTGACACTTTTCATTTTTGACATTTAGCATTGTGACATTTGTCATTTGACATCTTGGACATTTGCCATCTTGAAATTTGTCATTTTTGACATTTTTTATGGTGACACTTATCATTTTTGACATTTAGCATTGTGACATTTGTCAGTTTTGACATTTGCCATCTTGAAATTTTTCATTTTTGACATTTTTCATGGTGACACTTTTCATTTTTGACATTTAGCATTGTGACATTTGTCATTTGACATCTTTGACATTTGCCATCTTGAAATTTGTCATTTTTGACAATTTTCATGGTGACACTTTTCATTTTTGACATTTAGCATTGTGACATTTGTCATTTGACATCTTTGACATTTGCCATCTTGAAATTTGTCATTTTTGACATTTAGCATTGTGACATTTGTCATTTGACATCTTTGACATTTGCTATCTTGAAATTTGTTATTTTTGACATTTTTCATGGTGACACTTTTTATTTTTGACATTTAGCATTGTGACATTTGTCAGTTTTGACATTTGCCATCTTGAAATTTGTCATTTTTGACATTTTTTATGATGACACTTTTTATTTTTGACATTTAGCATTGTGACATTTGTCATTTGACATCTTTGACATTTGCTATCTTGAAATTTGTCATTTATGACACTTTTCATTTTTGACATTTAGCATTGTGACATTTGTCATTTAACATCTTTGACATTTGCCATCTTGAAATTTGTCATTTTTGACATTTTTCATGGTGACACTTTTCATTTTTGACATTTAGCATTGTGACATTTGTCATTTGACATCTTGGATATTTGCCATCTTGAAATTTGTCATTTTTGACATTTTTCATGGTGACACTTTTCATTTTTGACATTTAGCATTGTGACATTTGTCATTTGACATCTTTGACATTTGCCATCTTGAAATTTGACATTTTTGACATTTTTCATGGTGACACTTTTCATTTTTGACATTTAGCATTGTGACATTTGTCATTTGACATCTTTGACATTTGCCATCTTGAAATTTGTTATTTTTGACATTTTTCATGGTGACACTTTTCATTTTTGACATTTAGCATTGTGACATTTGTCATTTGACATCTTTGACATTTGCCATCTTGAAATTTGTCATTTTTGACATTTTTCATGGTGACACTTTTCATTTTTGACATTTAGCATTGTGACATTTGTCATTTGACATCTTTGACATTTGCCATCTTGAAATTTGTTATTTTTGACATTTTTCATGGTGACACTTTTCATTTTTGACATTTAGCATTGTGACATTTGTCATTTGACATCTTTGACATTTGCCATCTTGAAATTTGTCATTTTTCATGGTGACACTTTTCATTTTTGACATTTGGCATTGTGACATTTGTCAGTTTTGACATTTGCCATCTTGAAATTTGTCATTTTTGACATTTTTCATGGTGACACTTTTCATTTTTGACATTTAGCATTGTGACATTTGTCATTTCACATCTTTGACATTTGCCATCTTGAAATTTGTTATTTTTGACATTTTTCATGGTGACACTTTTCATTTTTGACATTTAGCATTGTAACATTTGTCATTTGACATCTTTGATATTTGCCATCTTGAAATTTGTCATTTTTGACATTTTTCATGGTGACACTTTTCATTTTTGACATTTAGCATTGTGACATTTGTCATTTGACATCTTTGACATTTGCCATCTTGAAATTTGTCATTTTTGACATTTTTCATGGTGACACTTTTCATTTTTGACATTTAGCATTGTGACATTTGTCATTTGACATCTTAGACATTTGCCATCTTGAAATTTGTCATTTTTGACACCTTTCATTTTTGACATTTAGCATTGTGACATTTGTCATTTGACATCTTTGACATTTGCCATCTTGAAATTTGTCATTTTTGACATTTAGCATTGTGACATTTGTCATTTGACATCTTTGACATTTGCTATTTTGAAATTTGTTATTTTTGACATTTTTCATGGTGACACTTTTCATTTTTGACATTTAGCATTGTGACATTTGTCAGTTTTGACATTTGCCATCTTGAAATTTGTCATTTTTGACATTTTTCATGATGACACTTTTCATTTTTGACATTTAGCATTGTGACATTTGTCATTTGACATCTTTGACATTTGCTATCTTGAAATTTGTCATTTATGACACTTTTCATTTTTGACATTTAGCATTGTGACATTTGTCATTTGACATCTTGGACATTTGCCATCTTGAAATTTGTCATTTTTGACATTTTTCATGGTGACACTTTTCATTTTTGACATTTAGCATTGTGACATTTGTCATTTGACATCTTTGACATTTGCCATCTTGAAATTTGACATTTTTGACATTTTTCATCGTGACACTTTTCATTTTTGACATTTAGCATTGTGACATTTGTCATTTGACATCTTTGACATTTGCCATCTTGAAATTTGTCATTTTTGACATTTTTCATGGTGACACTTTTCATTTTTGACATTTGGCATTGTGACATTTGTCAGTTTTGACATTTGCCATCTTGAAATTTGTCATTTTTGACATTTTTCATGGTGACACTTTTCATTTTTGACATTTAGCATTGTAACATTTGTCATTTGACATCTTTGATATTTGCCATCTTGAAATTTGTCATTTTTGACATTTTTCATGGTGACACTTTTAATTTTTGACATTTAGCATTGTGACATTTGTCATTTGACATCTTTGACATTTGCCATCTTAAAATTTGTCATTTTTGACATTTTTCATGGTGACACTTTTCATTTTTGACATTTAGCATTGTGACATTTGTCATTTGACATCTTTGACATTTGCCATCTTGAAATTTGTCATTTTTGACATTTAGCATTGTGACATTTGTCATTTGACATCTTTGATATTTGCCATCTTGAAATTTGTCATTTTTGACATTTTTCATGGTGACACTTTTCATTTTTGACATTTAGCATTGTGACATTTGGCATTTGACATCTTTGACATTTGCCATCTTGAAA
Source organism: Altica lythri (assembly GCA_964028335.1). Lineage (NCBI taxonomy): Eukaryota > Metazoa > Arthropoda > Insecta > Coleoptera > Chrysomelidae > Altica > Altica lythri. The sequence goes on along the minus strand of OZ034800.1, from coordinate 4,505,068 downwards.
TTTGTCATTTTTGACATTTTTCATGGTGACACTTTTCATTTTTGAGATTTAGCATTGTGACATTTGTCATTTGACATCTCTGACATTTGCCATCTTGAAATTTGTTATTTTTGACATTTTTCATGGTGACACTTTTTATTTTTGACATTTAGCATTGTGACATTTGTCATTTGACATCTTTGACATTTGCCATCTTGAAATTTGTCATTTTTGACATTTTTCATGGTGACACTTTTTATTTTTGACATTAAGCATTGTGACATTTGTCATTTGACATCTTTGACATTTGCCATCTTGAAATTTGTTATTTTTGACATTTTTCATGGTGACACTTTTCATTTTTGACATTTAGCATTGTGACATTTGTCATTTGACATCTTTGACATTTGCCATGTTGAAATTTGTTATTTTTGACATTTTTTATGGTGACACTTTTCATTTTTGACATTTAGCATTGTGACATTTGTCAGTTTTGACATTTGTCATCTTGAAATTTGTCATTTTTGACATTTTTCATGGTGACACTTTTCATTTTTGAAATTTAGCATTGTGACATTTGTCATTTGACATCTTTGACATTTGCCATCTTAAAATTTGTTATTTTTGACATTTTTCATGGTGACATTTTTTATTTTTGACATTTAACATTGTGACATTTGTCAGTTTTGACATTTGCCATCTTGAAATTTGTCATTTTTGACATTTTTCATGGTGACACTTTTCATTTTTGACATTTAGCATTGTGACATTTGTCAGTTTTGACATTTGCCATCTTGAAATTTGTCATTTTTGACATTTTTCATGGTGACACTTTTCATTTTTAACATTTAGCATTGTGACATTTGTCATTTGACATCTTTGACATTTGCCATCTTGAAATTTGTCATTTTTGACATTTGTCATTTGACATCTTTGACATTTGCCATCTTGAAATTTGTCATTTTTGACATTTAGCATTGTGACATTGGTCATTTGACATCTTTGACATTTGCCATCTTGAAATTTGTTATTTTTGACATTTTTTATGGTGACACTTTTCATTTTTGACATTTAGCATTGTGACATTTGTCAGTTTTGACATTTGCCATCTTGAAATTTGTCATTTTTGACATTTTTCATGGTGACACTTTTCATTTTTGACATTTAGCATTGTGACATTTGTCATTTGACATCTTTGACATTTGCCATCTTGAAATTTGTCATTTTTGACACTTTTCATTTTTGACATTTAGCATTGTGACATTTGTCATTTGACATCTTTGACATTTGCCATCTTGAAATTTGTCATTTTTGACATTTTTCATGGTGACACTTTTCATTTTTGACTTTTAGCATTGTGACATTTGTCATTTGACATCTTGGACATTTGCAATCTTGAAATTTGTCATTTTTGACATTTTTCATGGTGACACTTTTCATTTTTGACATTTAGCATTGTGACATTTGTCATTTGACATCTTTGACATTTGCCATCTTGAAATTTGTCATTTTTGACATTTTTCATGGTGACACTTTTCATTTTTGACATTTAGCATTGTGACATTTGTCATTTGACATCTTTGACATTTCCCATTTTAAAATTTGTCATTTTTGACATTTAGCATTGTGACATTTGTCATTTGACATATTGGACATTTGCCATCTTAAAATTTGTCATTTTTGACAATTTTCATGGTGACACTTATCATTTTTGACATTTAGCATTGTGACATTTGTCAGTTTTGATATTTGCCTTCTTGAAATTTGTCATTTTTGACATTTTTCATGGTGACACTTTTCATTTTTGACATTTAGCATTGTGACACTTGTCATTTGACATCTTTGACATTTGCCATCTTGAAATTTGTCATTTTTGACATTTAGCATTGTGACATTTGTCATTTGACATCTTTGATATTTGCCATCTTGAAATTTGTCATTTTTGATATTTTTCATGGTGACACTTTTCATTTTTGACATTTAGCATTGTGACATTTGTCATTTGACATCTTTGACATTTTCCATCTTGAAATTTGTTATTTTTGACATTTTTCATGGTGACACTTTTCATTTTTGACATTTAGCATTGTTACATTTGACAGTTTTGACATTTGCCATCTTGAAATTTGTCATTTTTGACATTTTTCATGGTGACACTTTTTATTTTTGACATTTAGCATTGTGACATTTGTCATTTGACATCTTTGATATTTGCCATCTTGAAATTTGTCATTTTTCACATTTTTCATGGTGACACTTTTTATTTTTGACATTAAGCATTGTGACATTTGTCATTTACCATCTTTGACATTTGCCATCTTGAAATTTGTCATTTTTGACATTTAGCATTGTGACATTTGTCATTTGACATCTTTGACATTTGCCATCTTGAAATTTGTTATTTTTGACATTTTTCATGGTGCCACTTTTCATTTTTGACATTTAGCATTGTGACATTTGTCAGTTTTGACATTTGCCATCTTGAGATTTGTCATTTTTGACATTTTTCATGGTGACACTTTTCATTTTTGACATTTAGCATTGTGACATTTGTCATTTGACATCTTTGACATTTGCCATCTTAAAATTTGTTATTTTTGACATTTTTCATGATGACACTTTTCATTTTTGACATTTAGCATTGTGACATTTGTCAGTTTTGACATTTGCCATCTTGAAATTTGTCATTTTTGACATTTTTCATGGTGACACTTTTCATTTTTGACATTTAGCATTGTGACATTTGTCATTTGACATCTTTGACATTTGCCATCTTGAAATTTGTCATTTTTGACACTTTTCATTTTTGACATTTAGCATTGTGACATTTGTCATTTGACATCTTTGACATTTGCCATCTTGAAATTTGTCATTTTTGACATTTTTCATGGTGACACTTTTCATTTTTGACTCTTAGCATTGTGACATTTGTCATTTGACATCTTGGACATTTGCAATCTTGAAATTTGTCATTTTTGACATTTTTCATGGTGACACTTTTCATTTTTGACATTTAGCATTGTGACATTTGTCATTTGACATCTTTGACATTTGCCATCTTGAAATTTGTTATTTTTGACATTTTTCATGGTGACACTTATCATTTTAGACATTTAGCATTGTGACATTTGTCATTTCACATCTTTGACATTTGCCATCTTGAAATTTGTCATTTTTGACATTTTTCATGGTGACACTCTTCATTTTTGACATTTAGCATTGTGACATTTGTCATTTGACATCTTGGACATTTGCCATCTTAAAATTTGTTATTTTTGACATTTTTCATGGTGACACTTATCATTTTTGACATTTAGCATTATGACATTTGTCAGTTTTGACATTTGCCATCTTGAAATTTGTCATTTTTGACATTTTTCATGGTGACACTTTTCATTTTTGACATTTAGCATTGTGACATTTGTCATTTGACATCTTTGACATTTGCCATCTTAAAATTTGTCATTTTTGACATTTTTCATGGTGACACTTCTCATTTTTGACATTTAGCATTGTGACATTTGTCATTTGACATCTTTGACATTTGCCATCTTGAAATTTGTCATTTTTGACATTTTTCATGGTGACACTTTTCATTTTTGACATTTAGCATTGTGACATTTGTCATTTGACATCTTTGACATTTGCCATCTTGAAATTTGTCATTTTTGACATTTTTCATGGTGACACTTTTCATTTTTGACATTTAGCATTGTGACATTTGTCATTTGACATCTTTGACATTTGCCATCTTGAAATTTGTCATTTTTGATATTTTTCATGGTGACACTTTTCATTTTTGACATTTAGCATTGAGACATTTGTCATTTGACATCTTTGACATTTGCCATCTTGAAATTTGTCATTTTTGACATTTTTCATGGTGACACTTATCATTTTTGACATTTAGCATTGTGACATTTGTCAGTTTTGACATTTGCCATCTTGAAATTTGTCATTTTTGACATTTTTCATGGTGACACTTTTCATTTTTGACATTTAGCATTGTGACATTTGTCATTTGACATCTTTGACATTTGCCATTTTGAAATTTGTCATTTTTGACATTTAGCATTGTGACATTTGTCAGTTTTGACATTTGCCATCTTGAAATTTGTCATTTTTGACATTTAGCATTGTGACACTTTTCATTTTTAACATTTAGCATTGTGACATTTGTCATTTGACATCTTAGACATTTGCCATCTTGAAATTTGTCATTTTTGACACTTTTCATTTTTGACATTTAGCATTGTGACATTTGTCATTTGACATCTTTGACATTTGCCATCTTGAAATTTGTCATTTTTGACATTTTTCATGGTGACACTTTTCATTTTTGACATTTAGCATTGTGACATTTGTCATTTGACATCTTTGACATTTGCCATCTTGAAATTTGTCATTTTTGACATTTTTCATGGTGACACTTTTCATTTCTGACATTAAGCATTGTTACATTTGTCATTTGACATCTTTGACATTTGCCATCTTGAAATTTGTCATTTTTGACATTTAGCATTGTGACATTTGTCATTTGACATCTTTGACATTTGCCATCTTGAAATTTGTTATTTTTGACATTTTTCAAGGTGACACTTTTCATTTTTGACATTTAGCATTGTGACATTTGTCATTTGCCATCTTTAACATTTGCTATCTTGAAATTTGTCATTTTTGACATTTTTCATGGTGACACTTATCATTTGTGACATTTAGCATTGTGACATTTGTCAGTTTTGACATTTGCTATCTTCAAATTTGTCATTTTTGACATTTTTCATGGTGACACTTTTCATTTTTGACATTTAGCATTGTGACATTTGTCATTTGACATCTTTGACATTTGCCATCTTGAAATTTGTCATTTTTGACATTTTTCATGGTGACACTTTTCATTTTTGACATTTAGCATTGAGACATTTGTCATTTGCCATCTTTAACATTTGCTATCTTGAAATTTGTCATTTTTGACATTTTTCATGGTGACACTTATCATTTGTGACATTTAGCATTGTGACATTTGTCAGTTTTGACATTTGCTATCTTCAAATTTGTCATTTTTGACATTTTTCATGGTGACACTTTTCATTTTTGACATTTAGCATTGTGACATTTGTCATTTGACATCTTTGACATTTGCCATCTTGAAATTTGTCATTTTTGACACTTTTCATTTTTGACATTTAGCATTGTGACATTTGTCATTTGACATCTTTGACATTTGCCATCTTGAAATTTGTCATTTTTGACATTTTTCATGGTGACACTTTTCATTTTTGACTTTTAGCATTGTGACATTTGTCATTTGACATCTTGGACATTTGCAATCTTGAAATTTGTCAATTTTGACATTTTTCATGGTGACACTTTTCATTTTTGACATTTAGCATTGTGACATTTGTCATTTGACATCTTTGACATTTGCCATCTTGAAATTTGTTATTTTTGACATTTTTCATGGTGACACTTATCATTTTAGACATTTAGCATTGTGACATTTGTCATTTGACATCTTTGACATTTGCCATCTTGAAATTTGTCATTTTTGACATTTTTCATGGTGACACTCTTCATTTTTGACATTTAGCATTGTGACATTTGTCATTTGACATCTTGGACATTTGCCATCTTGAAATTTGTTATTTTTGACATTTTTCATGGTGACACTTATCATTTTTGACATTTAGCATTATGACATTTGTCAGTTTTGACATTTGCCATCTTGAAATTTGTCATTTTTGACATTTTTCATGGTGACACTTTTCATTTTTGACATTTAGCATTGTGACATTTGTCATTTGACATCTTTGACATTTGCCATCTTGAAATTTGTCATTTTTGACATTTTTCATGGTGACACTTTTCATTTTTGACATTTAGCATTGTGACATTTTCATTTGACATCTTTGACATTTGCCATCTTGAAATTTGTCATTTTTGACATTTTTCATGGTGACACTTTTCATTTTTGACATTTAGCATTGTGACATTTGTCATTTGACATCTTTGACATTTGCCATCTTGAAATTTGTCATTTTTGACATTTTTCATGGTGACACTTTTTATTTTTGACATTTAGCATTGTGACATTTGTCATTTGACATCTTTGACATTTGCCATCTTGAAATTTGTCATTTTTGACATTTTTCATGGTGACACTTTTCATTTTTGACATTTAGCATTGAGACATTTGTCATTTGACATCTTTGACATTTGCCATCTTGAAATTTGTCATTTTTGACATTTTTCATGGTGACACTTATCATTTTTGACATTTAGCATTGTGACATTTGTTAGTTTTGACATTTGCCATCTTGAAATTTGTCATTTTTGACATTTTTCATGGTGACACTTTTCATTTTTGACATTTAGCATTGTGACATTTGTCATTTGACATTTTCCATTTTGAAATTTGTCATTTTTGACATTTAGCATTGTGACATTTGTCAGTTTTGACATTTGCCATCTTGAAATTTGTCATTTTTGACATTTAGCATTGTGACACTTTTCATTTTTAACATTTAGCATTGTGACATTTGTCATTTGACATCTTAGACATTTGCCATCTTGAAATTTGTCATTTTTGACACTTTTCATTTTTGACATTTAGCATTGTGACATTTGTCATTTGACATCTTTGACATTTGTCATCTTGAAATTTGTCATTTTTGACATTTTTCATGGTGACACTTTTCATTTTTGACATTTAGCATTGTGACATTTGTCATTTGACATCTTTGACATTTGCCATCTTGAAATTTGTCATTTTTGACATTTTTCATGGTGACACTTTTCATTTCTGACATTTAGCATTGTTACATTTGTCATTTGACATCTTTGACATTTGCCATCTTGAAATTTGTCATTTTTGACATTTAGCATTGTGACATTTGTCATTTGACATCTTTGACATTTGCCATCTTGAAATTTGTTATTTTTGACATTTTTCAAGGTGACACTTTTCATTTTTGACATTTAGCATTGTGACATTTGTCATTTGCCATCTTTAACATTTGCTATCTTGAAATTTGTCATTTTTGACATTTTTCATGGTGACACTTATCATTTGTGACATTTAGCATTGTGACATTTGTCAGTTTTGACATTTGCTATCTTCAAATTTGTCATTTTTGACATTTTTCATGGTGACACTTTTCATTTTTGACATTTAGCATTGTGACATTTGTCATTTGACATCTTTGACATTTGCCATCTTGAAATTTGTCATTTTTGACATTTTTCATGGTGACACTTTTCATTTTTGACATTTAGCATTGAGACATTTGTCATTTGACATCTTTGACATTTGCCATCTTGAAATTTGTCATTTTTGACATTTTTCATGGTGACACTTATCATTTTTGACATTTAGCATTGTGACATTTGTCAGTTTTGACATTTGCCATCTTGAAATTTGTCATTTTTGACATTTTTCATGGTGACACTTTTCATTTTTGACATTTAGCATTGTGACATTTGTCATCTTGAAATTTGTCATTTTTGACATTTTTCATGGTGACACTTTTCATTTTTGACATTTAGGATTGTGACATTTGTCATTTGACATCTTTGACATTTGCCATTTTAAAATTTGTCATTTTTGACATTTAGCATTGTGACATTTGTCAGTTTTGACATTTGCCATCTTGAAATTTGTCATTTTTGACATTTAGCATTGTGACACCTTTCATTTTTAACATTTAGCATTGTGACATTTGTCATTTGACATTTGCCATCTTGAAATTTGTCATTTTTGACACTTTTCATTTTTGACAGTTAGCATTGTGACATTTGTCATTTGACATCTTTGACATTTGCCATCTTGAAATTTGTCATTTTTGACATTTTTCATGGTGACACTTTTTATTTTTGACATTTAGCATTGTGACATTTGTCATTTGACATCTTGGACATTTGCCATCTTAAAATTTGTCATTTTTGACATTTTTCATGGTGCCACTTATCATTTTTGACATTTAGCATTGTGACATTTGTCAGTTTTGACATTTGCCATCTTGAAATTTGTCATTTTTGACATTTTTCATGGTGACACTTTTCATTTTTGACATTTAGCATTGTGACATTTGTCATTTGACATCTTTGACATTTGCCATCTTGAAATTTGTCATTTTTGACAATTTTCATGGTGACACTTTTCATTTTTGACATTTAGCATTGTGACATTTGTCATTTGACATCTTTGACATTTGCCATCTTGAAATTTGTCATTTTTGACATTTAGCATTGTGACATTTGTCATTTGACATCTTTGACATTTGCTATCTTGAAATTTGTTATTTTTGACATTTTTCATGGTGACACTTTTCATTTTTGACATTTAGCATTGTGACATTTGTCAGTTTTGACATTTGCCATCTTGAAATTTGTCATTTTTGACATTTTTCATGGTGACACTTTTCATTTTTGACATTTAGCATTGTGACATTTGTCATTTGACATCTTTGACATTTGCTATCTTAAAATTTGTCATTTATGACACTTTTCATTTTTGACATTTAGCATTGTGACATTTGTCATTTAACATCTTTGACATTTGCCATCTTGAAATTTGTCATATTTGACATTTTTCATGGTGACACTTTTCATTTTTGACATTTAACATTGTGACATTTGTCATTTGACATCTTGGACATTTGCCATCTTGAAATTTGTCATTTTTGACATTTTTCATGGTGACACTTTTCATTTTTGACATTTAGCATTGTGACATTTGTCATTTGACATCTTTGACATTTGCCATCTTGAAATTTGACATTTTTGACATTTTTCATAGTGACACTTTTCATTTTTGACATTTGGCATTGTGACATTTGTCAGTTTTGACATTTGCCATCTTGAAATTTGTCATTTTTGACATTTTTCATGGTGACACTTTTCATTTTTGACATTTAGCATTGTGACATTTGTCATTTGACATTTTTGACATTTGCCATCTTGAAATTTGTTATTTTTGACATTTTTCATGGTGACACTTTTCATTTTTAACATTTAGCATTGTAACATTTGTCATTTGACATCTTTGATATTTGCCATCTTGAAATTTGTCATTTTTGACATTTTTCATGGTGACACTTATCATTTTTGACATTTAGCATTGTGACATTTGTCATTTGACATCTTTGACATTTGCCATCTTGAAATTTGTCATTTTTGACATTTTTCATGGTGACACTTTTCATTTTTGACATTTAGCATTGTGACATTTGTCATTTGACATCTTTGACATTTGCCATCTTGAAATTTGTCATTTTTGACATTTTTCATGGTGACACTTTTCATTTTTGTCATTTAGCATTATGACATTTGTCAGTTTTAACATTTGCCATCTTGAAATTTGTCATTTTTGACATTTTTCATGGTGACATTTTCATTTTTGACATTAAGCATTGTGACATTTGTCATTTGACATCTTAGACATTTGCCATCTTGAAATTTGTCATTTTTGACACTTTTCATTTTTGACATTTAGCATTGTGACATTTGTCATTTGACATCTTTGACATTTGCCATCTTGAAATTTGTCATTTTTGACATTTTTCATGGTGACACTTTTCATTTTTGACATTAAGCATTGTGACATTTGTCAGTTTTGATATTTGCCATCTTGAAATTTGTCATTTTTGACATTTTTCATGGTGACACTTTTCATTTTTGACATTTAGCATTGTGACATTTGTTATTTGACATTTGCCATCTTAAAATTTGTCATTTTTGACATTTTTCATGGTGACACTTTTCATTTTTGACATTTAGCATTGTGACATTTGTCATTTGACATCTTTGACATTTGCCATCTTGAAATTTGTCATTTTTGACATTTAGCATTCTGACATTTGTCATTTGACATCTTTGACATTTGCTATCTTGAAATTTGTTATTTTTGACATTTTTCATGGTGACACTTTTCATTTTTGACATTTAGCATTGTGACATTTGTCAGTTTTGATATTTGCCATCTTGAAATTTGTCATTTTTGACATTTAGCATTGTGACACTTTTCATTTTTGACATTTAGCATTGTGACATTTGTCATTTGACATCTTTGACATTTGCCATCTTGAAATTTGTCATTTTTGACATTTGTCATGGTGACACTTTTCATTTTTGACATTTAGCATTGTGACATTTGTCATTTGACATCTTTGACATTTGCCATCTTGAAATTTGTTATTTTTGACATTTTTCATGGTGACACTTATCATTTTAGACATTTAGCATTGTGACATTTGTCATTTGACATCTTTGACATTTGCCATCTTGAAATTTGTCATTTTTGACATTTTTCATGGTGACACTCTTCATTTTTGACATTTAGCATTGTGACATTTGTCATTTGACATCTTGGACATTTGCCATCTTGAAATTTGTTATTTTTGACATTTTTCATGGTGACACTTATCATTTTTGACATTTAGCATTATGACATTTGTCAGTTTTGACATTTGCCATCTTGAAAATTGTCATTTTTGACATTTTTCATGGTGACACTTTTCATTTTTGACATTTAGCATTGTGACATTTGTCATTTGACATCTTTGACATTTGCCATCTTGAAATTTGTCATTTTTGACATTTTTCATGGTGACACTTTTCATTTTTGACATTTAGCATTGTGACATTTGTCATTTGACATCTTTGACATTTGCCATCTTGAAATTTGTCATTTTTGACATTTTTCATGGTGACACTTTTCATTTTTGACATTTAGCATTGTGACATTTGTCATTTGACATCTTTGACATTTGCCATCTTGAAATTTGTCATTTTTGACATTTTTCATGGTGACACTTTTCATTTTTGACATTTAGCATTGTGACATTTGTCATTTGACATCTTTGACATTTGCCATCTTGAAATTTGTCATTTTTGATATTTTTCATGGTGACACTTTTCATTTTTGACATTTAGCATTGAGACATTTGTCATTTGACATCTTTGACATTTGCCATCTTGAAATTTGTCATTTTTGACATTTTTCATGGTGACACTTATCATTTTTGACATTTAGCATTGTGACATTTGTCATTTGACATCTTTGACATTTGCCATCTTGAAATTTGTCATTTTTGACATTTGTCATGGTGACACTTTTCATTTTTGACATTTAGCATTGTGACATTTGTCATTTGACATCTTTGACATTTGCCATCTTGAAATTTGTTATTTTTGACATTTTTCATGGTGACACTTATCATTTTAGACATTTAGCATTGTGACATTTGTCATTTGACATCTTTGACATTTGCCATCTTGAAATTTGTCATTTTTGACATTTTTCATGGTGACACTCTTCATTTTTGACATTTAGCATTGTGACATTTGTCATTTGACATCTTGGACATTTGCCATCTTGAAATTTGTTATTTTTGACATTTTTCATGGTGACACTTATCATTTTTGACATTTAGCATTATGACATTTGTCAGTTTTGACATTTGCCATCTTGAAAATTGTCATTTTTGACATTTTTCATGGTGACACTTTTCATTTTTGACATTTAGCATTGTGACATTTGTCATTTGACATCTTTGACATTTGCCATCTTGAAATTTGTCATTTTTGACATTTTTCATGGTGACACTTTTCATTTTTGACATTTAGCATTGTGACATTTGTCATTTGACATCTTTGACATTTGCCATCTTGAAATTTGTCATTTTTGATATTTTTCATGGTGACACTTTTCATTTTTGACATTTAGCATTAAGACATTTGTCATTTGACATCTTTGACATTTGCCATCTTGAAATTTGTCATTTTTGACATTTTTCATGGTGACACTTATCATTTTTGACATTTAGCATTGTGACATTTGTCATTTGACATCTTTGACATTTGCCATCTTGAAATTTGTCATTTTTGACATTTAGCATTCTGACATTTGTCATTTGACATCTTTGACATTTGCTATCTTGAAATTTGTTATTTTTGACATTTTTCATGGTGACACTTTTCATTTTTGACATTTAGCATTGTGACATTTGTCAGTTTTGATATTTGCCATCTTGAAATTTGTCATTTTTGACATTTAGCATTGTGACACTTTTCATTTTTGACATTTAGCATTGTGACATTTGTCATTTGACATCTTTGACATTTGCCATCTTGAAATTTGTCATTTTTGACATTTGTCATGGTGACACTTTTCATTTTTGACATTTAGCATTGTGACATTTGTCATTTGACATCTTTGACATTTGCCATCTTGAAATTTGTTATTTTTGACATTTTTCATGGTGACACTTATCATTTTAGACATTTAGCATTGTGACATTTGTCATTTGACATCTTTGACATTTGCCATCTTGAAATTTGTCATTTTTGACATTTTTCATGGTGACACTCTTCATTTTTGACATTTAGCATTGCGACATTTGTCATTTGACATCTTGGACATTTGCCATCTTGAAATTTGTTATTTTTGACATTTTTCATGGTGACACTTATCATTTTTGACATTTAGCATTATGACATTTGTCAGTTTTGACATTTGCCATCTTGAAATTTGTCATTTTTGACATTTTTCATGGTGACACTTTTCATTTTTGACATTTAGCATTGTGACATTTGTCATTTGACATCTTTGACATTTGCCATCTTGAAATTTGTCATTTTTGACATTTTTCATGGTGACACTTTTCATTTTTGACATTTAGCATTGTGACATTTGTCATTTGACATCTTTGACATTTGCCATCTTGAAATTTGTCATTTTTGACATTTTTCATGGTGACACTTTTCATTTTTGACATTTAGCATTGTGACATTTGTCATTTGACATCTTTGACATTTGCCATCTTGAAATTTGTCATTTTTGACATTTTTCATGGTGACACTTTTCATTTTTGACATTTAGCATTGTGACATTTGTCATTTGACATCTTTGACATTTGCCATCTTGAAATTTGTCATTTTTGATATTTTTCATGGTGACACTTTTCATTTTTGACATTTAGCATTGAGACATTTGTCATTTGACATCTTTGACATTTGCCATCTTGAAATTTGTCATTTTTGACATTTTTCATGGTGACACTTATCATTTTTGACATTTAGCATTGTGACATTTGTCAGTTTTGACATTTGCCATCTTGAAATTTGTCATTTTTGACATTTTTCATGGTGACACTTTTCATTTTTGACATTTAGCATTGTGACATTTGTCATTTGACATCTTTGACATTTGCCATTTTGAAATTTGTCATTTTTGACATTTAGCATTGTGACATTTGTCAGTTTTGACATTTGCCATCTTGAAATTTGTCATTTTTGACATTTAGCATTGTGACACTTTTCATTTTTAACATTTAGCATTGTGACATTTGTCATTTGACATCTTAGACATTTGCCATCTTGAAATTTGTCATTTTTGACACTTTTCATTTTTGACATTTAGCATTGTGACATTTGTCATTTGACATCTTTGACATTTGCCATCTTGAAATTTGTCATTTTTGACATTTTTCATGGTGACACTTTTCATTTTTGACATTTAGCATTGTGACATTTGTCATTTGACATCTTTGACATTTGCCATCTTGAAATTTGTCATTTTTGACATTTTTCATGGTGACACTTTTCATTTCTGACATTAAGCATTGTTACATTTGTCATTTGACATCTTTGACATTTGCCATCTTGAAATTTGTCATTTTTGACATTTAGCATTGTGACATTTGTCATTTGACATCTTTGACATTTGCCATCTTGAAATTTGTTATTTTTGACATTTTTCAAGGTGACACTTTTCATTTTTGACATTTAGCATTGTGACATTTGTCATTTGCCATCTTTAACATTTGCTATCTTGAAATTTGTCATTTTTGACATTTTTCATGGTGACACTTATCATTTGTGACATTTAGCATTGTGACATTTGTCAGTTTTGACATTTGCTATCTTCAAATTTGTCATTTTTGACATTTTTCATGGTGACACTTTTCATTTTTGACATTTAGCATTGTGACATTTGTCATTTGACATCTTTGACATTTGCCATCTTGAAATTTGTCATTTTTGACATTTTTCATGGTGACACTTTTCATTTTTGACATTTAGCATTAAGACATTTGTCATTTGCCATCTTTAACATTTGCTATCTTGAAATTTGTCATTTTTGACATTTTTCATGGTGACACTTATCATTTGTGACATTTAGCATTGTGACATTTGTCAGTTTTGACATTTGCTATCTTCAAATTTGTCATTTTTGACATTTTTCATGGTGACACTTTTCATTTTTGACATTTAGCATTGTGACATTTGTCATTTGACATCTTTGACATTTGCCATCTTGAAATTTGTCATTTTTGACACTTTTCATTTTTGACATTTAGCATTGTGACATTTGTCATTTGACATCTTTGACATTTGCCATCTTGAAATTTGTCATTTTTGACATTTTTCATGGTGACACTTTTCATTTTTGACTTTTAGCATTGTGACATTTGTCATTTGACATCTTGGACATTTGCAATCTTGAAATTTGTCATTTTTGACATTTTTCATGGTGACACTTTTCATTTTTGACATTTAGCATTGTGACATTTGTCATTTGACATCTTTGACATTTGCCATCTTGAAATTTGTTATTTTTGACATTTTTCATGGTGACACTTATCATTTTAGACATTTAGCATTGTGACATTTGTCATTTGACATCTTTGACATTTGCCATCTTGAAATTTGTCATTTTTGACATTTTTCATGGTGACACTCTTCATTTTTGACATTTAGCATTGTGACATTTGTCATTTGACATCTTGGACATTTGCCATCTTGAAATTTGTTATTTTTGACATTTTTCATGGTGACACTTATTATTTTTGACATTTAGCATTATGACATTTGTCAGTTTTGACATTTGCCATCTTGAAATTTGTCATTTTTGACATTTTTCATGGTGACACTTTTCATTTTTGACATTTAGCATTGTGACATTTGTCATTTGACATCTTTGACATTTGCCATCTTGAAATTTGTCATTTTTGACATTTTTCATGGTGACACTTTTCATTTTTGACATTTAGCATTGTGACATTTGTCATTTGACATCTTTGACATTTGCCATCTTGAAATTTGTCATTTTTGACATTTTTCATGGTGACACTTTTCATTTTTGACATTTAGCATTGTGACATTTGTCATTTGACATCTTTGACATTTGCCATCTTGAAATTTGTCATTTTTGACATTTTTCATGGTGACACTTTTCATTTTTGACATTTAGCATTGTGACATTTGTCATTTGACATCTTTGACATTTGCCATCTTGAAATTTGTCATTTTTGACATTTTTCATGGTGACACTTTTCATTTTTGACATTTAGCATTGAGACATTTGTCATTTGACATCTTTGACATTTGCCATCTTGAAATTTGTCATTTTTGACATTTTTCATGGTGACACTTATCATTTTTGACATTTAGCATTGTGACATTTGTCAGTTTTGACATTTGCCATCTTCAAATTTGTCATTTTTGACATTTTTCATGGTGACACTTTTCATTTTTGACATTTAGCATTGTGACATTTGTCATTTGACATCTTTGACATTTGCCATTTTGAAATTTGTCATTTTTGACATTTAGCATTGTGACATTTGTCAGTTTTGACATTTGCCATCTTGAAATTTGTCATTTTTGACATTTAGCATTGTGACACTTTTCATTTTTAACATTTAGCATTGTGACATTTGTCATTTGACATCTTAGACATTTGCCATCTTGAAATTTGTCATTTTTGACACTTTTCATTTTTGACATTTAGCATTGTGACATTTGTCATTTGACATCTTTGACATTTGTCATCTTGAAATTTGTCATTTTTGACATTTTTTATGGTGACACTTTTCATTTTTGACATTTAGCATTGTGACATTTGTCATTTGACATCTTTGACATTTGCCATCTTGAAATTTGTCATTTTTGACATTTTTCATGGTGACACTTTTCATTTCTGACATTTAGCATTGTTACATTTGTCATTTGACATCTTTGACATTTGCCATCTTGAAATTTGTCATTTTTGACATTTAGCATTGTGACATTTGTCATTTGACATCTTTGACATTTGCCATCTTGAAATTTGTTATTTTTGACATTTTTCAAGGTGACACTTTTCATTTTTGACATTTAGCATTGTGACATTTGTCATTTGCCATCTTTAACATTTGCTATCTTGAAATTTGTCATTTTTGACATTTTTCATGGTGACACTTATCATTTGTGACATTTAGCATTGTGACATTTGTCAGTTTTGACATTTGCTATCTTCAAATTTGTCATTTTTGACATTTTTCATGGTGACACTTTTCATTTTTGACATTTAGCATTGTGACATTTGTCATTTGACATCTTTGACATTTGCTATCTTGAAATTTGTCATTTTTGACATTTTTCATGGTGACACTTATCATTTGTGACATTTAGCATTGTGACATTTGTCAGTTTTGACATTTGCTATCTTCAAATTTGTCATTTTTGACATTTTTCATGGTGACACTTTTCATTTTTGACATTTAGCATTGTGACATTTGTCATTTGACATCTTTGACATTTGCCATCTTGAAATTTGTCATTTTTGACATTTTTCATGGTGACACTTATCATTTTTGACATTTAGCATTGTGACATTTGTCAGTTTTGACATTTGCCATCTTGAAATTTGTCATTTTTGACATTTTTCATGGTGACACTTTTCATTTTTGACATTTAGCATTGTGACATTTGTCATCTTGAAATTTGTCATTTTTGACATTTTTCATAGTGACACTTTTCATTTTTGACATTTAGCATTGTGACATTTGTCATTTGACATCTTTGACATTTGCCATTTTAAAATTTGTCATTTTTGACATTTAGCATTGTGACATTTGTCAGTTTTGACATTTGCCATCTTGAAATTTGTCATTTTTGACATTTAGCATTGTGACACTTTTCATTTTTAACATTTAGCATTGTGACATTTGTCATTTGACATTTGCCATCTTGAAATTTGTCATTTTTGACACTTTTCATTTTTGACAGTTAGCATTGTGACATTTGTCATTTGACATCTTTGACATTTGCCATCTTGAAATTTGTCATTTTTGACATTTTTCATGGTGACACTTTTTATTTTTGACATTTAGCATTGTGACATTTGTCATTTGACATCTTGGACATTTGCTATCTTAAAATTTGTCATTTTTGACATTTTTCATGGTGCCACTTATCATTTTTGACATTTAGCATTGTGACATTTGTCAGTTTTGACATTTGCCATCTTGAAATTTGTCATTTTTGACATTTTTCATGGTGACACTTTTCATTTTTGACATTTAGCATTGTGACATTTGTCATTTGACATCTTTGACATTTGCCATCTTGAAATTTGTCATTTTTGACAATTTTCATGGTGACACTTTTCATTTTTGACATTTAGCATTGTGACATTTGTCATTTGACATCTTTGACATTTGCCATCTTGAAATTTGTCATTTTTGACATTTAGCATTGTGACATTTGTCATTTGACATCTTTGACATTTGCTATCTTGAAATTTGTTATTTTTGACATTTTTCATGGTGACACTTTTCATTTTTGACATTTAGCATTGTGACATTTGTCAGTTTTGACATTTGCCATCTTGAAATTTGTCATTTTTGACATTTTTTATGGTGACACTTTTCATTTTTGACATTTAGCATTGTGACATTTGTCAGTTTTGACATTTGCCATCTTGAAATTTGTCATTTTTGACATTTTTCATGGTGACACTTTTCATTTTTGACATTTAGCATTGTGACATTTGTCATTTGACATCTTTGACATTTGCCATCTTGAAATTTGTCATTTTTGACAATTTTCATGGTGACACTTTTCATTTTTGACATTTAGCATTGTGACATTTGTCATTTGACATCTTTGACATTTGCCATCTTGAAATTTGTCATTTTCGACATTTAGCATTGTGACATTTGTCATTTGACATCTTTGACATTTGCCATCTTGAAATTTGTCATTTTTGACATTTTTCATGGTGACACTTATCATTTTTGACATTTAGCATTGTGACATTTGTCAGTTTTGACATTTGCCATCTTGAAATTTGTCATTTTTGACATTTTTCATGGTGACACTTTTCATTTTTGACATTTAGCATTGTGACATTTGTCATTTGACATCTTTGACATTTGCCATTTTGAAATTTGTCATTTTTGACATTTAGCATTGTGACATTTGTCAGTTTTGACATTTGCCATCTTGAAATTTGTCATTTTTGACATTTAGCATTGTGACACTTTTCATTTTTAACATTTAGCATTGTGACATTTGTCATTTGACATCTTAGACATTTGCCATCTTGAAATTTGTCATTTTTGACACTTTTCATTTTTGACATTTAGCATTGTGACATTTGTCATTTGACATCTTTGACATTTGTCATCTTGAAATTTGTCATTTTTGACATTTTTCATGGTGACACTTTTCATTTTTGACATTTAGCATTGTGACATTTGTCATTTGACATCTTTGACATTTGCCATCTTGAAATTTGTCATTTTTGACATTTTTCATGGTGACACTTTTCATTTCTGACATTTAGCATTGTTACATTTGTCATTTGACATCTTTGACATTTGCCATCTTGAAATTTGTCATTTTTGACATTTAGCATTGTGACATTTGTCATTTGACATCTTTGACATTTGCCATCTTGAAATTTGTTATTTTTGACATTTTTCAAGGTGACACTTTTCATTTTTGACATTTAGCATTGTGACATTTGTCATTTGCCATCTTTAACATTTGCTATCTTGAAATTTGTCATTTTTGACATTTTTCATGGTGACACTTATCATTTGTGACATTTAGCATTGTGACATTTGTCAGTTTTGACATTTGCTATCTTCAAATTTGTCATTTTTGACATTTTTCATGGTGACACTTTTCATTTTTGACATTTAGCATTGTGACATTTGTCATTTGACATCTTTGACATTTGCCATCTTGAAATTTGTCATTTTTGACATTTTTCATGGTGACACTTATCATTTTTGACATTTAGCATTGTGACATTTGTCAGTTTTGACATTTGCCATCTTGAAATTTGTCATTTTTGACATTTTTCATGGTGACACTTTTCATTTTTGACATTTAGCATTGTGACATTTGTCATCTTGAAATTTGTCATTTTTGACATTTTTCATAGTGACACTTTTCATTTTTGATATTTAGCATTGTGACATTTGTCATTTGACATCTTTGACATTTGCCATTTTAAAATTTGTCATTTTTGACATTTAGCATTGTGACATTTGTCAGTTTTGACATTTGCCATCTTGAAATTTGTCATTTTTGACATTTAGCATTGTGACACTTTTCATTTTTAACATTTAGCATTGTGACATTTGTCATTTGACATTTGCCATCTTGAAATTTGTCATTTTTGACACTTTTCATTTTTGACAGTTAGCATTGTGACATTTGTCATTTGACATCTTTGACATTTGCCATCTTGAAATTTGTCATTTTTGACATTTTTCATGGTGACACTTTTTATTTTTGACATTTAGCATTGTGACATTTGTCATTTGACATCTTGGACATTTGCTATCTTAAAATTTGTCATTTTTGACATTTTTCATGGTGCCACTTATCATTTTTGACATTTAGCATTGTGACATTTGTCAGTTTTGACATTTGCCATCTTGAAATTTGTCATTTTTGACATTTTTTATGGTGACACTTTTCATTTTTGACATTTAGCATTGTCACATTTGTCATTTGACATCTTTGACATTTGCCATCTTGAAATTTGTCATTTTTGACAATTTTCATGGTGACACTTTTCATTTTTGACATTTAGCATTGTGACATTTGTCAGTTTTGACATTTGCCATCTTGAAATTTGTCATTTTTGACATTTTTCATGGTGACACTTATCATTTGTGACATTTAGCATTGTGACATTTGTCAGTTTTGACATTTGCTATCTTCAAATTTGTCATTTTTGACATTTTTCATGGTGACACTTTTCATTTTTGACATTTAGCATTGTGACATTTGTCATTTGACATCTTTGACATTTGCCATCTTGAAATTTGTCATTTTTGACATTTTTCATGGTGACACTTTTCATTTTTGACATTTAGCATTAAGACATTTGTCATTTGCCATCTTTAACATTTGCTATCTTGAAATTTGTCATTTTTGACATTTTTCATGGTGACACTTATCATTTGTGACATTTAGCATTGTGACATTTGTCAGTTTTGACATTTGCTATCTTCAAATTTGTCATTTTTGACATTTTTCATGGTGACACTTTTCATTTTTGACATTTAGCATTGTGACATTTGTCATTTGACATCTTTGACATTTGCCATCTTGAAATTTGTCATTTTTGACACTTTTCATTTTTGACATTTAGCATTGTGACATTTGTCATTTGACATCTTTGACATTTGCCATCTTGAAATTTGTCATTTTTGACATTTTTCATGGTGACACTTTTCATTTTTGACTTTTAGCATTGTGACATTTGTCATTTGACATCTTGGACATTTGCAATCTTGAAATTTGTCATTTTTGACATTTTTCATGGTGACACTTTTCATTTTTGACATTTAGCATTGTGACATTTGTCATTTGACATCTTTGACATTTGCCATCTTGAAATTTGTTATTTTTGACATTTTTCATGGTGACACTTATCATTTTAGACATTTAGCATTGTGACATTTGTCATTTGACATCTTTGACATTTGCCATCTTGAAATTTGTCATTTTTGACATTTTTCATGGTGACACTCTTCATTTTTGACATTTAGCATTGTGACATTTGTCATTTGACATCTTGGACATTTGCCATCTTGAAATTTGTTATTTTTGACATTTTTCATGGTGACACTTATTATTTTTGACATTTAGCATTATGACATTTGTCAGTTTTGACATTTGCCATCTTGAAATTTGTCATTTTTGACATTTTTCATGGTGACACTTTTCATTTTTGACATTTAGCATTGTGACATTTGTCATTTGACATCTTTGACATTTGCCATCTTGAAATTTGTCATTTTTGACATTTTTCATGGTGACACTTTTCATTTTTGACATTTAGCATTGTGACATTTGTCATTTGACATCTTTGACATTTGCCATCTTGAAATTTGTCATTTTTGACATTT
This sequence comes from Altica lythri, assembly GCA_964028335.1. Lineage (NCBI taxonomy): Eukaryota > Metazoa > Arthropoda > Insecta > Coleoptera > Chrysomelidae > Altica > Altica lythri. The sequence continues at coordinate 4,483,889 of OZ034800.1, read as the reverse complement.
TTCATGGTGACACTTTTCATTTTTGACATTTAGCATTGTGACATTTGTCATTTGACATCTTTGACATTTGCCATCTTGAAATTTGTCATTTTTGACATTTTTCATGGTGACACTTTTCATTTTTGACATTTAGCATTGTGACATTTGTCATTTGACATCTTTGACATTTGCCATCTTGAAATTTGTCATTTTTGACATTTTTCATGGTGACACTTTTCATTTTTGACATTTAGCATTGAGACATTTGTCATTTGACATCTTTGACATTTGCCATCTTGAAATTTGTCATTTTTGACATTTTTCATGGTGACACTTATCATTTTTGACATTTAGCATTGTGACATTTGTCAGTTTTGACATTTGCCATCTTCAAATTTGTCATTTTTGACATTTTTCATGGTGACACTTTTCATTTTTGACATTTAGCATTGTGACATTTGTCATTTGACATCTTTGACATTTGCCATTTTGAAATTTGTCATTTTTGACATTTAGCATTGTGACATTTGTCAGTTTTGACATTTGCCATCTTGAAATTTGTCATTTTTGACATTTAGCATTGTGACACTTTTCATTTTTAACATTTAGCATTGTGACATTTGTCATTTGACATCTTAGACATTTGCCATCTTGAAATTTGTCATTTTTGACACTTTTCATTTTTGACATTTAGCATTGTGACATTTGTCATTTGACATCTTTGACATTTGTCATCTTGAAATTTGTCATTTTTGACATTTTTTATGGTGACACTTTTCATTTTTGACATTTAGCATTGTGACATTTGTCATTTGACATCTTTGACATTTGCCATCTTGAAATTTGTCATTTTTGACATTTTTCATGGTGACACTTTTCATTTCTGACATTTAGCATTGTTACATTTGTCATTTGACATCTTTGACATTTGCCATCTTGAAATTTGTCATTTTTGACATTTAGCATTGTGACATTTGTCATTTGACATCTTTGACATTTGCCATCTTGAAATTTGTTATTTTTGACATTTTTCAAGGTGACACTTTTCATTTTTGACATTTAGCATTGTGACATTTGTCATTTGCCATCTTTAACATTTGCTATCTTGAAATTTGTCATTTTTGACATTTTTCATGGTGACACTTATCATTTGTGACATTTAGCATTGTGACATTTGTCAGTTTTGACATTTGCTATCTTCAAATTTGTCATTTTTGACATTTTTCATGGTGACACTTTTCATTTTTGACATTTAGCATTGTGACATTTGTCATTTGACATCTTTGACATTTGCTATCTTGAAATTTGTCATTTTTGACATTTTTCATGGTGACACTTATCATTTGTGACATTTAGCATTGTGACATTTGTCAGTTTTGACATTTGCTATCTTCAAATTTGTCATTTTTGACATTTTTCATGGTGACACTTTTCATTTTTGACATTTAGCATTGTGACATTTGTCATTTGACATCTTTGACATTTGCCATCTTGAAATTTGTCATTTTTGACATTTTTCATGGTGACACTTATCATTTTTGACATTTAGCATTGTGACATTTGTCAGTTTTGACATTTGCCATCTTGAAATTTGTCATTTTTGACATTTTTCATGGTGACACTTTTCATTTTTGACATTTAGCATTGTGACATTTGTCATCTTGAAATTTGTCATTTTTGACATTTTTCATAGTGACACTTTTCATTTTTGACATTTAGCATTGTGACATTTGTCATTTGACATCTTTGACATTTGCCATTTTAAAATTTGTCATTTTTGACATTTAGCATTGTGACATTTGTCAGTTTTGACATTTGCCATCTTGAAATTTGTCATTTTTGACATTTAGCATTGTGACACTTTTCATTTTTAACATTTAGCATTGTGACATTTGTCATTTGACATTTGCCATCTTGAAATTTGTCATTTTTGACACTTTTCATTTTTGACAGTTAGCATTGTGACATTTGTCATTTGACATCTTTGACATTTGCCATCTTGAAATTTGTCATTTTTGACATTTTTCATGGTGACACTTTTTATTTTTGACATTTAGCATTGTGACATTTGTCATTTGACATCTTGGACATTTGCTATCTTAAAATTTGTCATTTTTGACATTTTTCATGGTGCCACTTATCATTTTTGACATTTAGCATTGTGACATTTGTCAGTTTTGACATTTGCCATCTTGAAATTTGTCATTTTTGACATTTTTCATGGTGACACTTTTCATTTTTGACATTTAGCATTGTGACATTTGTCATTTGACATCTTTGACATTTGCCATCTTGAAATTTGTCATTTTTGACAATTTTCATGGTGACACTTTTCATTTTTGACATTTAGCATTGTGACATTTGTCATTTGACATCTTTGACATTTGCCATCTTGAAATTTGTCATTTTTGACATTTAGCATTGTGACATTTGTCATTTGACATCTTTGACATTTGCTATCTTGAAATTTGTTATTTTTGACATTTTTCATGGTGACACTTTTCATTTTTGACATTTAGCATTGTGACATTTGTCAGTTTTGACATTTGCCATCTTGAAATTTGTCATTTTTGACATTTTTTATGGTGACACTTTTCATTTTTGACATTTAGCATTGTGACATTTGTCAGTTTTGACATTTGCCATCTTGAAATTTGTCATTTTTGACATTTTTCATGGTGACACTTTTCATTTTTGACATTTAGCATTGTGACATTTGTCATTTGACATCTTTGACATTTGCCATCTTGAAATTTGTCATTTTTGACAATTTTCATGGTGACACTTTTCATTTTTGACATTTAGCATTGTGACATTTGTCATTTGACATCTTTGACATTTGCCATCTTGAAATTTGTCATTTTCGACATTTAGCATTGTGACATTTGTCATTTGACATCTTTGACATTTGCCATCTTGAAATTTGTCATTTTTGACATTTTTCATGGTGACACTTATCATTTTTGACATTTAGCATTGTGACATTTGTCAGTTTTGACATTTGCCATCTTGAAATTTGTCATTTTTGACATTTTTCATGGTGACACTTTTCATTTTTGACATTTAGCATTGTGACATTTGTCATTTGACATCTTTGACATTTGCCATTTTGAAATTTGTCATTTTTGACATTTAGCATTGTGACATTTGTCAGTTTTGACATTTGCCATCTTGAAATTTGTCATTTTTGACATTTAGCATTGTGACACTTTTCATTTTTAACATTTAGCATTGTGACATTTGTCATTTGACATCTTAGACATTTGCCATCTTGAAATTTGTCATTTTTGACACTTTTCATTTTTGACATTTAGCATTGTGACATTTGTCATTTGACATCTTTGACATTTGTCATCTTGAAATTTGTCATTTTTGACATTTTTCATGGTGACACTTTTCATTTTTGACATTTAGCATTGTGACATTTGTCATTTGACATCTTTGACATTTGCCATCTTGAAATTTGTCATTTTTGACATTTTTCATGGTGACACTTTTCATTTCTGACATTTAGCATTGTTACATTTGTCATTTGACATCTTTGACATTTGCCATCTTGAAATTTGTCATTTTTGACATTTAGCATTGTGACATTTGTCATTTGACATCTTTGACATTTGCCATCTTGAAATTTGTTATTTTTGACATTTTTCAAGGTGACACTTTTCATTTTTGACATTTAGCATTGTGACATTTGTCATTTGCCATCTTTAACATTTGCTATCTTGAAATTTGTCATTTTTGACATTTTTCATGGTGACACTTATCATTTGTGACATTTAGCATTGTGACATTTGTCAGTTTTGACATTTGCTATCTTCAAATTTGTCATTTTTGACATTTTTCATGGTGACACTTTTCATTTTTGACATTTAGCATTGTGACATTTGTCATTTGACATCTTTGACATTTGCCATCTTGAAATTTGTCATTTTTGACATTTTTCATGGTGACACTTATCATTTTTGACATTTAGCATTGTGACATTTGTCAGTTTTGACATTTGCCATCTTGAAATTTGTCATTTTTGACATTTTTCATGGTGACACTTTTCATTTTTGACATTTAGCATTGTGACATTTGTCATCTTGAAATTTGTCATTTTTGACATTTTTCATAGTGACACTTTTCATTTTTGATATTTAGCATTGTGACATTTGTCATTTGACATCTTTGACATTTGCCATTTTAAAATTTGTCATTTTTGACATTTAGCATTGTGACATTTGTCAGTTTTGACATTTGCCATCTTGAAATTTGTCATTTTTGACATTTAGCATTGTGACACTTTTCATTTTTAACATTTAGCATTGTGACATTTGTCATTTGACATTTGCCATCTTGAAATTTGTCATTTTTGACACTTTTCATTTTTGACAGTTAGCATTGTGACATTTGTCATTTGACATCTTTGACATTTGCCATCTTGAAATTTGTCATTTTTGACATTTTTCATGGTGACACTTTTTATTTTTGACATTTAGCATTGTGACATTTGTCATTTGACATCTTGGACATTTGCTATCTTAAAATTTGTCATTTTTGACATTTTTCATGGTGCCACTTATCATTTTTGACATTTAGCATTGTGACATTTGTCAGTTTTGACATTTGCCATCTTGAAATTTGTCATTTTTGACATTTTTTATGGTGACACTTTTCATTTTTGACATTTAGCATTGTCACATTTGTCATTTGACATCTTTGACATTTGCCATCTTGAAATTTGTCATTTTTGACAATTTTCATGGTGACACTTTTCATTTTTGACATTTAGCATTGTGACATTTGTCATTTGACATCTTTGACATTTGCCATCTTGAAATTTGTCATTTTTGACATTTAGCATTGTGACATTTGTCATTTGACATCTTTGACATTTGCTATCTTGAAATTTGTTATTTTTGACATTTTTCATGGTGAAACTTTTCATTTTTGACATTTAGCATTGTGACATTTGTCAGTTTTGACATTTGCCATCTTGAAATTTGTCATTTTTGACATTTTTCATGGTGACACTTTTCATTTTTGACATTTAGCATTGTGACATTTGTCATTTGACATCTTTGACATTTGCTATCTTAAAATTTGTCATTTATGACACTTTTCATTTTTGACATTTAGCATTGTGACATTTGTCATTTGACATCTTTGACATTTGCCATCTTGAAATTTGTCATATTTGACATTTTTCATGGTGACACTTTTCATTTTTGACATTTAACATTGTGACATTTGTCATTTGACATCTTGGACATTTGCCATCTTGAAATTTGTCATTTTTGACATTTTTCATGGTGACACTTTTCATTTTTGACATTTAGCATTGTGACATTGGTCATTTGACATCTTTGACATTTGCCATCTTGAAATTTGACATTTTTGTCATTTTTCATAGTGACACTTTTCATTTTTGACATTTGGCATTGTGACATTTGTCAGTTTTGACATTTGCCATCTTGAAATTTGTCATTTTTGACATTTTTCATGGTGACACTTTTCATTTTTGACATTTAGCATTGTGACATTTGTCATTTGACATTTTTGACATTTGCCATCTTGAAATTTGTTATTTTTGACATTTTTCATGGTGACACTTTTCATTTTTAACATTTAGCATTGTAACATTTGTCATTTGACATCTTTGATATTTGCCATCTTGAAATTTGTCATTTTTGACATTTTTCATGGTGACACTTATCATTTTTGACATTTAGCATTGTGACATTTGTCATTTGACATCTTTGACATTTGCCACCTTAAAATTTGTCATTTTTGACATTTTTCATGGTGACACTTTTCATTTTTGACATTTAGCATTGTGACATTTGTCATTTGACATCTTTGATATTTGCCATCTTGAAATTTGTCATTTTTGACATTTTTCATGGTGACACTTTTCATTTTTGACATTTAGCATTGTGACATTTGTCATTTGACATCTTTGACATTTGCCATCTTGAAATTTGTCATTTTTGACATTTTTCATGGTGACACTTTTCATTTTTGTCATTTAGCATTATGACATTTGTCAGTTTTGACATTTGCCATCTTGAAATTTGTCATTTTTGACATTTTTCATGGTGACATTTTCATTTTTGACATTAAGCATTGTGACATTTGTCATTTGACATCTTAGACATTTGCCATCTTAAAATTTGTCATTTTTGACACTTTTCATTTTTGACATTTAGCATTGTGACATTTGTCATTTGACATCTTTGACATTTGCCATCTTGAAATTTGTCATTTTTGACATTTTTCATGGTGACACTTTTCATTTTTGACATTAAGCATTGTGACATTTGTCAGTTTTGACATTTGCCATCTTGAAATTTGTCATTTTTGACATTTTTCATGGTGACACTTTTCATTTTTGACATTTAGCATTGTGACATTTGTTATTTGACATCTTTGACATTTGCCATCTTGAAATTTGTCATTTTTGACATTTAGCATTGTGACATTTGTCATTTGACATCCTTGACATTTGCTATCTTGAAATTTGTTATTTTTGACATTTTTTATGGTGACACTTTTCATTTTTGATATTTAGCATTGTGACATTTGTCAGTTTTGACATTTGCCATCTTGAAATTTGTCATTTTTGACATTTTTTATGGTGACACTTTTCATTTTTGACATTTAGCATTGTCACATTTGTCATTTGACATCTTTGACATTTGCCATCTTGAAATTTGTCATTTTTGACATTTGTCATGGTGACACTTTTCATTTTTGACATTTAGCATTGTGACATTTGTCATTTGACATCTTTGACATTTGCCATCTTGAAATTTGTCATTTTTGACATTTTTCATGGTGACACTTTTCATTTTTGACATTTAGCATTGTGACATTTGTCATTTGACATCTTTGACATTTGCCATTTTGAAATTTGTCATTTTTGACATTTTTCATGGTGACACTTTTCATTTTTGACATTTAGCATTGTGACATTTGTCATTTGACACCTTTGACATTTGCCATCTTGAAATTTGTTATTTTTGACATTTTTCATGGTGACACTTTTCATTTTTGACATTTAGCATTGTGACATTTGTCATTTGACACCTTTGACATTTGCCATCTTGAAATTTGTTATTTTTGACATTTTTCATGGTGACACTTATCATTTTTGACATTTAGCATTGTGACATTTGTCATTTGACATCTTTGATATTTGCCATCTTGAAATTTGTCATTTTTGACATTTTTCATGGTGACACTCTTCATTTTTGACATTTAGCATTGTGACATTTGTCAGTTTTGACATTTGCCATCTTGAAATTTGTCATTTTTGACATTTTTCATGGTGACACTTTTCATTTTTGACATTTAGCATTGTGACATTTGTCATTTGACATCTTTGACATTTGCCATCTTGAAATTTGTCATTTTTGACATTTTTCATGGTGACACTTTTCATTTTTGACATTTAGCATTGTGACATTTGTCATTTGACATCTTTGACATTTGCCATCTTGAAATTTGTCATTTTTGACATTTTTCATGGTGACACTTTTCATTTTTGACATTTAGCATTGTGACATTTGTCATTTGACATCTTTGACATTTGCCATCTTGAAATTTGTCATTTTTGACATTTGTCATGGTGACACTTTTCATTTTTGACATTTAGCATTGTGACATTTGTCATTTGACATCTTTGACATTTGCCATCTTGAAATTTGTCATTTTTGACATTTTTCATGGTGACACTTTTCATTTTTGACATTTAGCATTGTGACATTTGTCATTTGACATCTTTGACATTTGCCATTTTGAAATTTGTCATTTTTGACATTTTTCATGGTGACACTTTTCATTTTTGACATTTAGCATTGTGACATTTGTCATTTGACACCTTTGACATTTGCCATCTTGAAATTTGTTATTTTTGACATTTTTCATGGTGACACTTATCATTTTTGACATTTAGCATTGTGACATTTGTCATTTGACATCTTTGATATTTGCCATCTTGAAATTTGTCATTTTTGACATTTTTCATGGTGACACTCTTCATTTTTGACATTTAGCATTGTGACATTTGTCATTTGACATCTTGGACATTTGCCATCTTGAAATTTGTTATTTTTGACATTTTTCATGGTGACACTTATCATTTTTGACATTTAGCATTGTGACATTTGTCAGTTTTGACATTTGCCATCTTGAAATTTGTCATTTTTGACATTTTTCATGGTGACACTTTTCATTTTTGACATTTAGCATTGTGACATTTGTCATTTGACATCTTTGACATTTGCCATCTTGAAATTTGTCATTTTTGACATTTTTCATGGTGACACTTTTCATTTTTGACATTTAGCATTGTGACATTTGTCATTTGACATCTTTGACATTTGCCATCTTGAAATTTGTCATTTTTGACATTTTTCATGGTGACACTTTTCATTTTTGACATTTAGCATTGTGACATTTGTCATTTGACATCTTTGACATTTGCCATCTTGAAATTTGTCATTTTTGACATTTTTCATGGTGACACTTTTCATTTTTGACATTTAGCATTGTGATATTTGTCATTTAACATCTTTGACATTTGCCATCTTGAAATTTGTCATTTTTGACATTTTTCATGGTGACACTTTTCATTTTTGACATTTAGCATTGAGACATTTGTCATTTGACATCTTTGACATTTGCCATCTTGAAATTTGTCATTTTTGACATTTTTCATGGTGACACTTATCATTTTTGACATTTAGCATTGTGACATTTGTCAGTTTTGACATTTGCCATCTTGAAATTTGTCATTTTTGACATTTTTCATGGTGACACTTTTCATTTTTGACATTTAGCATTGTGACATTTGTCATTTGACATCTTTGACATTTGCCATCTTGAAATTTGTCATTTTTGACATTTAGCATTGTGACATTTGTCAGTTTTGACATTTGCCATCTTAAAATTTGTCATTTTTGACATTTAGCATTGTGACACTTTTCATTTTTAACATTTAGCATTGTGACATTTGTCATTTGACATCTTAGACATTTGCCATCTTGAAATTTGTCATTTTTGACACTTTTCATTTTTGACATTTAGCATTGTGACATTTGTCATTTGACATCTTTGACATTTGCCATCTTGAAATTTGTCATTTTTGACATTTTTCATGGTAACACTTTTTATTTTTGACATTTAGCATTGTGACATTTGTCATTTGACATCTTTGACATTTGCCATCTTGAAATTTGTCATTTTTGACATTTTTCATGGTGACACTTTTCATTTTTGACATTTAGCATTGACATTTGTCATTTGACATCTTTGACATTTGCCATCTTGAAATTTGTCATTTTTGACATTTTTCATGGTGACACTTTTCATTTTTGACATTTAGCATTGTGACATTTGTCATTTGACATCTTTGACATTTGCCATCTTGAAATTTGTCATTTTTGACATTTAGCATTGTGACATTTGTCAGTTTTGACATTTGCCATCTTAAAATTTGTCATTTTTGACATTTAGCATTGTGACACTTTTCATTTTTAACATTTAGCATTGTGACATTTGTCATTTGACATCTTAGACATTTGCCATCTTGAAATTTGTCATTTTTGACACTTTTCATTTTTGACATTTAGCATTGTGACATTTGTCATTTGACATCTTTGACATTTGCCATCTTGAAATTTGTCATTTTTGACATTTTTCATGGTAACACTTTTTATTTTTGACATTTAGCATTGTGACATTTGTCATTTGACATCTTTGACATTTGCCATCTTGAAATTTGTCATTTTTGACATTTTTCATGGTGACACTTTTCATTTCTGACATTTAGCATTGTTACATTTGTCATTTGACATCTTTGACATTTGCCATCTTGAAATTTGTCATTTTTGACATTTAGCATTGTGACATTTGTCATTTGACATCTTTGACATTCGCCATCTTGAAATTTGTTATTTTTGACATTTTTCAAGGTGACACTTTTCATTTTTGACATTTAGCATTGTGACATTTGTCATTTGCCATCTTTGACATTTGCCATCTTGAAATTTGTCATTTTTGACATTTTTCATGGTGACACTTATCATTTTTGACATTTAGCATTGTGACATTTGTCAGTTTTGACATTTGCCATCTTCAAATTTGTCATTTTTGACATTTTTCAGGGTGATACTTTTCATTTTTGACATTTAGCATTGTGACATTTGTCATTTGACATCTTTGACATTTGCCATCTTGAAATTTGTCATTTTTGACATTTTTCATGGTGACACTTTTCATTTTTGACATTTAGCATTGTGACATTTGTCAGTTTTGACATTTGCCATCTTGAAATTTGTTATTTTTGACATTTTTCATGGTGACACTTTTCATTTTTGACATTTAGCATTGTGACATTTGTCATTTGACATCTTAGACATTTGCCATCTTGAAATTTATCATTTTTGACACTTTTCATTTTTGACATTTAGCATTGTGACATTTGTCATTTGACATCTTTGACATTTGCCATCTTGAAATTTGTCATTTTTGACATTTTTCATGGTGACACTTTTCATTTTTGACATTTAGCATTGTGACATTTGTCATTTGACATCTTGGACATTTGCCATCTTGAAATTTGTCATTTTTGACATTTTTCATGGTGACACTTATCATTTTTGACATTTAGCATTGTGACATTTGTCAGTTTTAACATTTGCCATCTTGAAATTTGTCATTTTTGACATTTTTCATGGTGACACTTTTCATTTTTGACATTTAGCATTGTGACATTTGTCATTTGACATCTTTGACATTTGCCATCTTGAAATTTGTCATTTTTGACAATTTTCATAGTGACACTTTTCATTTTTGACATTTAGCATTGTGACATTTGTCATTTGACATCTTTGACATTTGCCATCTTGAAATTTGTCATTTTTGACATTTAGCATTGTGACATTTGTCATTTGACATCTTTGACATTTGCTATCTTGAAATTTGTTATTTTTGACATTTTTCATGGTGACACTTTTCATTTTTGACATTTAGCATTGTGACATTTGTCAGTTTTGACATTTGCTATCTTGAAATTTGTCATTTTTGACATTTTTCATGATGACACTTTTCATTTTTGAAATTTAGCATTGTGACATTTGTCATTTGACATCTTTGACATTTGATATCTTGAAATTTGTCATTTATGACACTTTTCATTTTTGACATTTAGCATTGTGACATTTGTCATTTGACATCTTTGACATTTGCCGTCTTGAAATTTGTTATTTTTGACATTTTTCAAGGTGACACTTTTCATTTTTGACATTTAGCATTGTGACATTTGTCATTTGCCATCTTTGACATTTGCCATCTTGAAATTTGTCATTTTTGACATTTTTCATGGTGACACTTATCATTTTTGACATTTAGCATTGTGACATTTGTCAGTTTTGACATTTGCCATGTTCAAATTTGTCATTTTTGACATTTTTCATGGTGACACTTTTCATTTTTGACATTTAGCATTGTGATATTTGTCATTTGACATCTTTGACATTTGCCATCTTGAAATTTGTTATTTTTGACATTTTTCAAGGTGACACTTTTCATTTTTGACATTTAGCATTTTGACATTTGTCATTTGACATCTTTGACATTTGCCATCTTGAAATTTGTCATTTTTGACATTTTTCATGGTGACACTTTTCATTTTTGACATTTAGCATTGTGACATTTGTCAGTTTTGACATTTGCCATCTTGAAATTTGTCATTTTTGACATTGTTCATGGTGACACTTTTCAATTTTGACATTTAGCATTGTGACATTTGTCATTTGACATCTTTGACATTTGCCATCTTGAAGTTTGTCATTTTTGACATTTTTCATAGTGACACTTTTCATTTTTGACATTTAGCATTGTGACATTTGTCATTTGACATCTTGGACATTTGCCATCTTGAAATTTGTCATTTTTGACATTTTTCATGGTGACACTTATCATTTTTGACATTTAGCATTGTGACATTTGTCAGTTTTGACATTTGCCATCTTGAAATTTTTCATTTTTGACATTTTTCATGGTGACACTTTTCATTTTTGACATTTAGCATTGTGACATTTGTCATTTGACATCTTTGACATTTGCCATCTTGAAATTTGTCATTTTTGACAAATTTCATGGTGACACTTTTCATTTTTGACATTTAGCATTGTAACATTTGTCATTTGACATCTTTGACATTTGCCATCTTGAAATTTGTCATTTTTGACATTTAGCATTGTGACATTTGTCATTTGACATCTTTGACATTTGCTATCTTGAAATTTGTTATTTTTGACATTTTTCATGGTGACACTTTTCATTTTTGACATTTAGCATTGTGACATTTGTCAGTTTTGACATTTGCCATCTTGAAATTTGTCATTTTTGACATTTTTCATGATGACACTTTTCATTTTTGACATTTAGCATTGTGACATTTGTCATTTGACATCTTTGACATTTGCTATCTTGAAATTTGTCATTTATGACACTTTTCATTTTTGACATTTAGCATTGTGACATTTGTCATTTGACATCTTTGATATTTGCCATCTTGAAATTTGTCATTTTTAACATTTTTCATGGTGACACTTTTCATTTTTGACATTTAGCATTGTGACATTTGTCATTTGACATCTTGGATATTTGCCATCTTGAAATTTGTCATTTTTGACATTTTTCATGGTGACACTTTTCATTTTTGACATTTAGCATTGTGACATTTGTCATTTGACATCTTTGACATTTGCCATCTTGAAATTTGACATTTTTGACATTTTTCATGGTGACACTTTTCATTTTTGACATTTAGCATTGTGACATTTGTCATTTGACATCTTTGACATTTGCCATCTTGAAATTTGTTATTTTTGACATTTTTCATGGTGACACTTTTCATTTTTGACATTTAGCATTGTGACATTTGTCATTTGACATCTTTGACATTTGCCATCTTGAAATTTGTCATTTTTGACATTTTTCATGGTGACACTTTTCATTTTTGACATTTAGCATTGTGACATTTGTCATTTGACATCTTTGACATTTGCCATCTTGAAATTTGTTATTTTTGACATTTTTCATGGTGACACTTTTCATTTTTGACATTTAGCATTGTGACATTTGTCATTTGACATCTTTGACATTTGCCATCTTGAAATTTGTCATTTTTCATGGTGACACTTTTCATTTTTGACATTTGGCATTGTGACATTTGTCAGTTTTGACATTTGCCATCTTGAAATTTGTCATTTTTGACATTTTTCATGGTGACACTTTTCATTTTTGACATTTAGCATTGTGACATTTGTCATTTCACATCTTTGACATTTGCCATCTTGAAATTTGTTATTTTTGACATTTTTCATGGTGACACTTTTCATTTTTGACATTTAGCATTGTAACATTTGTCATTTGACATCTTTGATATTTGCCATCTTGAAATTTGTCATTTTTGACATTTTTCATGGTGACACTTTTCATTTTTGACATTTAGCATTGTGACATTTGTCATTTGACATCTTTGACATTTGCCATGTTGAAATTTGTCATTTTTGACTTTTTTCATGGTGACACTTTTCATTTTTGACATTTAGCATTGTGACATTTGTCATTTGACATCTTAGACATTTGCCATCTTGAAATTTGTCATTTTTGACACCTTTCATTTTTGACATTTAGCATTGTGACATTTGTCATTTGACATCTTTGACATTTGCCATCTTGAAATTTGTCATTTTTGACATTTAGCATTGTGACATTTGTCATTTGACATCTTTGACATTTGCTATCTTGAAATTTGTTATTTTTGACATTTTTCATGGTGACACTTTTCATTTTTGACATTTAGCATTGTGACATTTGTCAGTTTTGACATTTGCCATCTTGAAATTTGTCATTTTTGACATTTTTCATGATGACACTTTTCATTTTTGACATTTAGCATTGTGACATTTGTCATTTGACATCTTTGACATTTGCTATCTTGAAATTTGTCATTTATGACACTTTTCATTTTTGACATTTAGCATTGTGACATTTGTCATTTGACATCTTGGACATTTGCCATCTTGAAATTTGTCATTTTTGACATTTTTCATGGTGACACTTTTCATTTTTGACATTTAGCATTGTGACATTTGTCATTTGACATCTTTGACATTTGCCATCTTGAAATTTGACATTTTTGACATTTTTCATGGTGACACTTTTCATTTTTGACATTTAGCATTGTGACATTTGTCATTTGACATCTTTGACATTTGCCATCTTGAAATTTGTTATTTTTGACATTTTTCATCGTGACACTTTTCATTTTTGACATTTAGCATTGTGACATTTGTCATTTGACATCTTTGACATTTGCCATCTTGAAATTTGTCATTTTTGACATTTTTCATAGTGACACTTTTCATAGTGACACTTTTCATTTTTGACATTTAGCATTGTGACATTTGTCATTTGACATCTTTGACATTTGCCATCTTGAAATTTGTTATTTTTGACATTTTTCATAGTGACACTTTTCATTTTTGACATTTAGCGTTGTGACATTTGTCATTTGACATCTTTGACATTTGCCATCTTGAAATTTGTCATTTTTGACATTTTTCATGGTGATACTTTTCATTTTTGACATTTGGCATTGTGACATTTGTCAGTTTTGACATTTGCCATCTTGAAATTTGTCATTTTTGACATTTTTCATGGTGACACTTTTCATTTTTGACATTTAGCATTGTAACATTTGTCATTTGACATCTTTGATATTTGCCATCTTGAAATTTGTCATTTTTGACATTTTTTATGGTGACACTTTTCATTTTTGACATTTAGCATTGTGACATTTGTCATTTGACATCTTTGACATTTGCCATCTTAAAATTTGTCATTTTTGACATTTTTCATGGTGACACTTTTCATTTTTGACATTTAGCATTGTGACATTTGTCATTTGACATCTTTGACATTTGCCATCTTGAAATTTGTCATTTTTGACATTTAGCATTGTGACATTTGTCATTTGACATCTTTGATATTTGCCATCTTGAAATTTGTTATTTTTGACATTTTTCATGGTGACACTTTTCATTTTTGACATTTAGCATTGTGACATTTGTCATTTGACATCATTGACATTTGCCTTCTTGAAATTTGTTATTTTTGACATTTTTCATGGTGACACTTTTCATTTTTGACATTTAGCATTGTGACATTTGTCAGCTTTGACATTTGCCATTTTGAAATTTGTCATTTTTGACATTTTTTATGGTGACACTTTTCATTTTTGACATTTAGCATTGTGACATTTGGCATTTGACATCTTTGATATTTGCCATCTTGAAATTTGTCATTTTTGACATTTTTTATGGTGACACTTTTCATTTTTGACATTTAGCATTGTGACATTTGTCATTTGACATCTTTGACATTTGCCATCTTGAAATTTGTCATTTTTGACATTTAGCATTGTGACATTTGTCATTTGACATCTTTGACATTTGCCATCTTGAAATTTGTTATTTTTGACATTTTTCATGGTGACACTTTTCATTTTTGACATTTAGCATTGTGACATTTGGCATTTGACATCTTTGACATTTGCCATCTTGAAATTTGTCATTTTTGACATTTTTCATGGTGACACTTTTCATTTTTGACATTTAGCATTGTGACATTTGTCATTTGACATCTCTGACATTTGCCATCTTGAAATTTGTTATTTTTGACATTTTTCATGGTGACACTTTTTATTTTTGACATTTAGCATTGTGACATTTGTCATTTGACATCTTTGACATTTGCCATCTTGAAATTTGTCATTTTTGACATTTTTCATGGTGACACTTTTTATTTTTGACATTAAGCATTGTGACATTTGTCATTTGACATCTTTGACATTTGCCATCTTGAAATTTGTTATTTTTGACATTTTTCATGGTGACACTTTTCATTTTTGACATTTAGCATTGTGACATTTGTCATTTGACATCTTTGACATTTGCCATGTTGAAATTTGTTATTTTTGACATTTTTTATGGTGACACTTTTCATTTTTGACATTTAGCATTGTGACATTTGTCAGTTTTGACATTTGCCATCTTGAAATTTGTCATTTTTGACATTTTTCATGGTGACACTTTTCATTTTTGAAATTTAGCATTGTGACATTTGTCATTTGACATCTTTGACATTTGCCATCTTAAAATTTGTTATTTTTGACATTTTTCATGGTGACATTTTTTATTTTTGACATTTAACATTGTGACATTTGTCAGTTTTGACATTTGCCATCTTGAAATTTGTCATTTTTGACATTTTTCATGGTGACACTTTTCATTTTTGACATTTAGCATTGTGACATTTGTCAGTTTTGACATTTGCCATCTTGAAATTTGTCATTTTTGACATTTTTCATGGTGACACTTTTCATTTTTAACATTTAGCATTGTGACATTTGTCATTTGACATCTTTGACATTTGCCATCTTGAAATTTGTCATTTTTGACATTTGTCATTTGACATCTTTGACATTTGCCATCTTGAAATTTGTCATTTTTGACATTTAGCATTGTGACATTTGTCATTTGATATCTTTGACATTTGCCATCTTGAAATTTGTTATTTTTGACATTTTTCATGGTGACACTTTTCATTTTTGACATTTAGCATGGTGACATTTGTCAGTTTTGACATTTGCCATCTTGAAATTTGTCATTTTTGACATTTAGCATTGTGACATTTGTCATTTGACATCTTTGACATTTGTCATCTTGAAATTTGTCATTTTTGACATTTTTCATGGTGACACTTTTCATTTTTGACATTTAGCATTGTGACATTTGTCATTTGACATCTTTGACATTTGCCATCTTGAAATTTGTTATTTTTGACATTTTTCATGGTGACACTTATCATTTTTGACATTTAGCATTGTGACATTTGTCATTTGACATCTTTGACATTTGCCATCTTGAAATTTGTCATTTTTGACATTTTTCATGGTGACACTTTTCATTTTTGACATTTAGCATTGTGACATTTGTCATTTGACATCTTGGACATTTGCCATCTTGAAACTTGTTATTTTTGACATTTTTCATGGTGACACTTATTATTTTTGACATTAAGCATTGTGACATTTGTCAGTTTTGACATTTGCCATCTTGAAATTTGTCATTTTTGACATTTTTCATGGTGACACTTTTCATTTTTGACATTTAGCATTGTGACATTTGTCATTTGACATCTTTGACATTTGCCATCTTGAAATTTGTTATTTTTGACATTTTTCATGGTGACACTTTTCATTTTTGACATTTAGCATTGTGACATTTGTCATTTGACATCTTTGACATTTGCCATCTTGAAATTTGTTATTTTTGACATTTTTCATGGTGACACTTTTCATTTTTGACATTTAGCATTGTGACATTTGTCAGTTTTGACATTTGCCATCTTGAAATTTGTCATTTTTGACATTTTTCATGGTGACACTTTTCATTTTTGACATTTAGCATTGTGACATTTGTCATTTGACATCTTTGACATTTACCATCTTGAAATTTGTCATTTTTGACATTTAGCATTGTGACATTTGTCATTTGACATCTTTGACATTTGCCATCTTGAAATTTGTTATTTTTGACATCTTTCATGGTGACATTTTTTATTTTTGACATTTAACATTGTGACATTTGTCAGTTTTGACATTTGCCATCTTGAAATTTGTCATTTTTGACATTTTTCATGGTGACACGTTTCATTTTTGACATTTAGCATTGTGACATTTGTCAGTTTTGACATTTGCCATCTTGAAATTTGTCATTTTTGACATTTTTCATGGTGACACTTTTCATTTTTAACATTTAGCATTGTGACATTTGTCATTTGACATCTTTGACATTTGCCATCTTGAAATTTGTCATTTTTGACATTTTTCATGGTGACACTTTTCATTTTTGACATTTAGCATTGTGACATTTGTCATTTGACATCTTTGACATTTGCCATCTTGAAATTTGTCATTTTTGACATTTAGCATTGTGACATTTGTCATTTGACATCTTTGACATTTGCCATCTTGAAATTTGTTATTTTTGACATTTTTCATGGTGACACTTTTCATTTTTGACATTTAGCATTGTGACATTTGTCAGTTTTGACATTTGCCATATTGAAATTTGTCATTTTTGACATTTAGCATTGTGACATTTGTCATTTGACATCTTTGACATTTGTCATCTTGAAATTTGTCATTTTTGACATTTTTCATGGTGACACTTTTCATTTTTGACATTTAGCATTGTGACATTTGTCATTTGACATCTTTGACATTTGCCATCTTGAAATTTGTTATTTTTGACATTTTTCATGGTGACACCTATCATTTTTGACATTTAGCATTGTGACATTTGTCATTTGACATCTTTGACATTTGTCATCTTGAAATTTGTCATTTTTGACATTTTTCATGGTGACACTTTTCATTTTTGACATTTAGCATTGTGACATTTGTCATTTGACATCTTTGACATTTGCCATCTTGAAATTTGTCATTTTTGACATTTTTTATGGTGACACTTTTCATTTTTGACATTTAGCATTGTGACATTTGTCATTTGACATCTTTGACATTTGCCATCTTGAAATTTGTCATTTTTGACATTTTTCATGGTGACACTTTTCATTTTTGACATTTGGCATTGAGACATTTGTCATTTGACATCTTTGACATTTGCCATCTTGAAATTTGTCATTTCTGACATTTTTCATGGTGACACTTATCATTTTTGACATTTAGCATTGTGACATTTGTCAGTTTTGACATTTGCCATCTTGAAATTTGTCATTTTTGACATTTTTCATGGTGACACTTTTCATTTTTGACATTTAGCATTGTGACATTTGTCATTTGACATCTTTGACATTTGCCATCTTGAAATTTGTCATTTTTGACATTTTTCATGGTAACACTTTTCATTTTTGACATTTAGCATTGTGACATTTGTCATTTGACATCTTTGACATTTGCCATCTTGAAATTTGTCATTTTTGACATTTAGCATTGTGACATTTGTCAGTTTTGACATTTGCCATCTTGAAATTTGTCATTTTTGACATTTAGCATTGTGACACTTTTCATTTTTGACATTTAGCATTGTGACATTTGTCATTTGACATCTTAGACATTTGTCATCTTAAAATTTGTCATTTTTGACACTTTTCATTCTTGACATTTAGCATTGTGACATTTGTCATTTGACATCTTTGACATTTGCCATCTTGAAATTTGTCATTTTTGACATTTTTTATGGTGACACTTTTCATTTTTGACATTTAGCATTGTGACATTTGTCATTTGACATCTTTGACATTTGCCATCTTGAAATTTGTCATTTTTGACATTTTTTATGGTGACACTTTTCATTTTTGACATTTAGCATTGTTACATTTGTCATTTGACATCTTTGTCATTTGCCATCTTGAAATTTGTCATTTTTGACATTTAGCATTGTGATATTTGTCATTTGACATCTTTGACATTTGCCATCTTGAAATTTGTCATTTTTGACATTTTTCAGGGTGACACTTTTCATTTTTGACATTTAGCATTGTGACATTTGTCATTTGACATCTTTGACATTTGCCATCTTGAAATTTGTTATTTTTGACATTTTTCATGGTGACACTTTTCATTTTTGACATTTAGCATTGTGACATTTGTCATTTGCCATCGTTGACATTTGCCATCTTGAAATTTGTCATTTTTGACATTTTTTGTGGTGACACTTTTCATTTTTGACATTTAGCATTGTGACATTTGTCATTTGACATCTTTGACATTTGCCACCTTGAAATTTGTCATTTTTGACATTTTTCATTGTGACACTTTTCATTTTTGTCATTTAGCATTATGACATTTGTCAGTTTTGACATTTGCCATCTTGAAATTTGTCATTTTTGACATTTTTCATGGTGACATTTTCATTTTTGACATTAAGCATTGTGACATTTGTCATTTGACATCTTAGACATTTGCCATCTTGAAATTTGTCATTTTTGACACTTTTCATTTTTGACATTTAGCATTGTGACATTTGTCATTTGACATCTTTGACATTTGCCATCTTGAAATTTGTCATTTTTGACATTTTTCATGGTGACACTTTTCATTTTTGACATTAAGCATTGTGACATTTGTCAGTTTTGACATTTGCCATTTTGAAATTTGTCATTTTTGACATTTTTCATGGTGACACTTTTCATTTTTGACATTTAGCATTGTGACATTTGTTATTTGACATTTGCCATCTTGAAATTTGTCATTTTTGACATTTTTCATGGTGACACTTTTCATTTTTGACATTTAGCATTGTGACATTTGTCATTTGACATCTTTGACATTTGCCATCTTGAAATTTGTCATTTTTGACATTTAGCATTGTGACATTTGTCATTTGACATCTTTGACATTTGCTATCTTGAAATTTGTTATTTTTGACATTTTTCATGGTGACACTTTTCATTTTTGACATTTAGCATTGTGACATTTGTCAGTTTTGACATTTGCCATCTTGAAATTTGTCATTTTTGACATTTAGCATTGTGACACTTTTCATTTTTGACATTTAGCATTGTGACATTTGTCATTTGACATCTTTGACATTTGCCATCTTGAAATTTGTCATTTTTGACATTTGTCATGGTGACACTTTTCATTTTTGACATTTAGCATTGTGACATTTGTCATTTGACATCTTTGACATTTGCCATCTTGAAATTTGTCATTTTTAACATTTTTCATGGTGACACTTTTCATTTTTGACATTTAGCATTGTGACATTTGTCATTTGACATCTTTGACATTTGCCATCTTGAAATTTGTCATTTTTGACATTTTTAATGGTGACACTTTTCATTTTTGACATTTAGCATTGTGACATTTGTCATTTGACATCTTTGACATTTGCCATCTTGTAATTTGTCATTTTTGACATTTTTCATGGTGACACTTTTCATTTTTGACATTTAGCATTGTGACATTTGTCATTTGACATCTTTGACATTTGCCATCTTGAAATTTGTCATTTTTGACATTTTTCATGGTGACACTTTTCATTTTTGACATTTAGCATTGTGACATTTGTCATTTGACATCTTTGACATTTGCCATCTTGAAATTTGTCATTTTTGACATTTTTCATGGTGACACTTTTCATTTTTGACATTTAGCATTGTGATATTTGTCATTTAACATCTTTGACATTTGCCATCTTGAAATTTGTCATTTTTGACATTTTTCATGGTGACACTTTTCATTTTTGACATTTAGCATTGAGACATTTGTCATTTGACATCTTTGACATTTGCAATCTTGAAATTTGTCATTTTTGACATTTTTCATGGTGACACTTATCATTTTTGACATTTAGCATTGTGACATTTGTCAGTTTTGACATTTGCCATCTTGAAATTTGTCATTTTTGACATTTTTCATGGCGACACTTTTCATTTTTGACATTTAGCATTGTGACATTTGTCATTTGACATCTTTGACATTTGCCATCTTGAAATTTGTCATTTTTGACATTTAGCATTGTGACATTTGTCAGTTTTGACATTTGCCATCTTAAAATTTGTCATTTTTGACATTTAGCATTGTGACACTTTTCATTTTTAACATTTAGCATTGTGACATTTGTCATTTGACATCTTAGACATTTGCCATCTTGAAATTTGTCATTTTTGACACTTTCCATTTTTGACATTTAGCATTGTGACATTTGTCATTTGACATCTTTGACATTTGCCACCTTGAAATTTGTCATTTTTGACATTTTTCATTGTGACACTTTTCATTTTTGTCATTTAGCATTATGACATTTGTCAGTTTTGACATTTGCCATCTTGAAATTTGTCATTTTTGACATTTTTCATGGTGACATTTTCATTTTTGACATTAAGCATTGTGACATTTGTCATTTGACATCTTAGACATTTGCCATCTTGAAATTTGTCATTTTTGACACTTTTCATTTTTGACATTTAGCATTGTGACATTTGTCATTTGACATCTTTGACATATTTGCCATCTTGAAATTTGTCATTTTTGACATTTTTCATGGTGACACTTTTCATTTTTGACATTAAGCATTGTGACATTTGTCAGTTTTGACATTTGCCATTTTGAAATTTGTCATTTTTGACATTTTTCATGGTGACACTTTTCATTTTTGACATTTAGCATTGTGACATTTGTTATTTGACATTTGCCATCTTGAAATTTGTCATTTTTGACATTTTTCATGGTGACACTTTTCATTTTTGACATTTAGCATTGTGACATTTGTCATTTGACATCTTTGACATTTGCCATCTTGAAATTTGTCATTTTTGACATTTAGCATTGTGACATTTGTCATTTGACATCTTTGACATTTGCTATCTTGAAATTTGTTATTTTTGACATTTTTCATGGTGACACTTTTCATTTTTGACATTTAGCATTGTGACATTTGTCAGTTTTGACATTTGCCATCTTGAAATTTGTCATTTTTGACATTTAGCATTGTGACACTTTTCATTTTTGACATTTAGCATTGTGACATTTGTCATTTGACATCTTTGACATTTGCCATCTTGAAATTTGTCATTTTTGACATTTGTCATGGTGACACTTTTCATTTTTGACATTTAGCATTGTGACATTTGTCATTTGACATCTTTGACATTTGCCATCTTGAAATTTGTCATTTTTAACATTTTTCATGGTGACACTTTTCATTTTTGACATTTAGCATTGTGACATTTGTCATTTGACATCTTTGACATTTGCCATCTTGAAATTTGTCATTTTTGACATTTTTAATGGTGACACTTTTCATTTTTGACATTTAGCATTGTGACATTTGTCATTTGACATCTTTGACATTTGCCATCTTGTAATTTGTCATTTTTGACATTTTTCATGGTGACACTTTTCATTTTTGACATTTAGCATTGTGACATTTGTCATTTGACATCTTTGACATTTGCCATCTTGAAATTTGTCATTTTTGACATTTTTCATGGTGACACTTTTCATTTTTGACATTTAGCATTGTGACATTTGTCATTTGACATCTTTGACATTTGCCATCTTGAAATTTGTCATTTTTGACATTTTTCATGGTGACACTTTTCATTTTTGACATTTAGCATTGTGATATTTGTCATTTAACATCTTTGACATTTGCCATCTTGAAATTTGTCATTTTTGACATTTTTCATGGTGACACTTTTCATTTTTGACATTTAGCATTGAGACATTTGTCATTTGACATCTTTGACATTTGCCATCTTGAAATTTGTCATTTTTGACATTTTTCATGGTGACACTTATCATTTTTGACATTTAGCATTGTGACATTTGTCAGTTTTGACATTTGCCATCTTGAAATTTGTCATTTTTGACATTTTTCATGGCGACACTTTTCATTTTTGACATTTAGCATTGTGACATTTGTCATTTGACATCTTTGACATTTGCCATCTTGAAATTTGTCATTTTTGACATTTAGCATTGTGACATTTGTCAGTTTTGACATTTGCCATCTTAAAATTTGTCATTTTTGACATTTAGCATTGTGACACTTTTCATTTTTAACATTTAGCATTGTGACATTTGTCATTTGACATCTTAGACATTTGCCATCTTGAAATTTGTCATTTTTGACACTTTCCATTTTTGACATTTAGCATTGTGACATTTGTCATTTGACATCTTTGACATTTGCCATCTTGAAATTTATCATTTTTGACATTTTTCATGGTAACACTTTTTATTTTTGACATTTAGCATTGTGACATTTGTCATTTGACATCTTTGACATTTGCCATCTTGAAATTTGTCATTTTTGACATTTTTCATGGTGACACTTTTCATTTCTGACATTTAGCATTGTTACATTTGTCATTTGACATCTTTGACATTTGCCATCTTGAAATTTGTCATTTTTGACATTTAGCATTGTGACATTTGTCATTT
Organism: Altica lythri; assembly: GCA_964028335.1. Classification (NCBI taxonomy): domain Eukaryota; kingdom Metazoa; phylum Arthropoda; class Insecta; order Coleoptera; family Chrysomelidae; genus Altica; species Altica lythri. The sequence continues at coordinate 4,459,867 of OZ034800.1, read as the reverse complement.
GACATCTTTGACATTTGCCATCTTGAAATTTGTTATTTTTGACATTTTTCAAGGTGACACTTTTCATTTTTGACATTTAGCATTGTGACATTTGTCATTTGCCATCTTTGACATTTGCCATCTTGAAATTTGTCATTTTTGACATTTTTCATGGTGACACTTATCATTTTTGACATTTAGCATTGTGACGTTTGTCAGTTTTGACATTTGCCATCTTCAAATTTGTCATTTTTGACATTTTTCATGGTGATACTTTTCATTTTTGACATTTAGCATTGTGACATTTGTCATTTGACATCTTTGACATTTGCCATCTTGAAATTTGTCATTTTTGACATTTTTCATGGTGACACTTTTCATTTTTGACATTTAGCATTGTGACATTTGTCAGTTTTGACATTTGCCATCTTGAAATTTGTTATTTTTGACATTTTTCATGGTGACACTTTTCATTTTTGACATTTAGCATTGTAACATTTGTCATTTGACATCTTAGACATTTGCCATCTTGAAATTTATCATTTTTGACACTTTTCATTTTTGACATTTAGCATTGTGACATTTGTCATTTGACATCTTTGACATTTGCCATCTTGAAATTTGTCATTTTTGACATTTTTCATGGTGACACTTTTCATTTTTGACATTTAGCATTGTGACATTTGTCATTTGACATCTTGGACATTTGCCATCTTGAAATTTGTCATTTTTGACATTTTTCATGGTGACACTTATCATTTTTGACATTTAGCATTGTGACATTTGTCAGTTTTGACATTTGCCATCTTGAAATTTGTCATTTTTGACATTTTTCATGGTGACACTTTTCATTTTTGACATTTAGCATTGTGACATTTGTCATTTGACATCTTTGACATTTGCCATCTTGAAATTTGTCATTTTTGACAATTTTCATAGTGACACTTTTCATTTTTGACATTTAGCATTGTGACATTTGTCATTTGACATCTTTGACATTTGCCATCTTGAAATTTGTCATTTTTGACATTTAGCATTGTGACATTTGTCATTTGACATCTTTGACATTTGCTATCTTGAAATTTGTTATTTTTGACATTTTTCATGGTGACACTTTTCATTTTTGACATTTAGCATTGTGACATTTGTCAGTTTTGACATTTGCCATTTGAAATTTGTCATTTTTGACATTTTTCATGATGACACTTTTCATTTTTGACATTTAGCATTGTGACATTTGTCATTTGACATCTTTGACATTTGCTATCTTGAAATTTGTCATTTATGACACTTTTCATTTTTGACATTTAGCATTGTGACATTTGTCATTTGACATCTTTGACATTTGCCATCTTGAAATTTGTTATTTTTGACATTTTTCAAGGTGACACTTTTCATTTTTGACATTTAGCATTGTGACATTTGTCATTTGCCATCTTTGACATTTGCCATCTTGAAATTTGTCATTTTTGACATTTTTCATAATGACACTTATCATTTTTGACATTTAGCATTGTGACATTTGTCAGTTTTGACATTTGCCATCTTCAAATTTGTCATTTTTGACATTTTTCATGGTGACACTTTTCATTTTTGACATTTAGCATTTTGACATTTGTCATTTGACATCTTTGACATTTGCCATCTTGAAATTTGTCATTTTTGACATTTTTCATGGTGACACTTTTCATTTTTGACATTTAGCATTGTGACATTTGTCAGTTTTGACATTTGCCATCTTGAAATTTGTCATTTTTGACATTTAGCATTGTGACATTTGTCATTTGACATCTTTGACATTTGCCATCTTGAAATTTGTCATTTTTGACATTTTTCATGGTGACACTTTTCATTTTTGACATTAAGCATTGTGACATTTGTCAGTTTTGACATTTGCCATTTTGAAATTTGTCATTTTTGACATTTTTCATGGTGACACTTTTCATTTTTGACATTTAGCATTGTGACATTTGTTATTTGACATTTGCCATCTTGAAATTTGTCATTTTTGACATTTTTCATGGTGACACTTTTCATTTTTGACATTTAGCATTGTGACATTTGTCATTTGACATCTTTGACATTTGCCATCTTGAAATTTGTCATTTTTGACATTTAGCATTGTGACATTTGTCATTTGACATCTTTGACATTTGCTATCTTGAAATTTGTTATTTTTGACATTTTTCATGGTGACACTTTTCATTTTTGACATTTAGCATTGTGACATTTGTCAGTTTTGACATTTGCCATCTTGAAATTTGTCATTTTTGACATTTAGCATTGTGACACTTTTCATTTTTGACATTTAGCATTGTGACATTTGTCATTTGACATCTTTGACATTTGCCATCTTGAAATTTGTCATTTTTGACATTTGTCATGGTGACACTTTTCATTTTTGACATTTAGCATTGTGACATTTGTCATTTGACATCTTTGACATTTGCCATCTTGAAATTTGTCATTTTTAACATTTTTCATGGTGACACTTTTCATTTTTGACATTTAGCATTGTGACATTTGTCATTTGACATCTTTGACATTTGCCATCTTGAAATTTGTCATTTTTGACATTTTTAATGGTGACACTTTTCATTTTTGACATTTAGCATTGTGACATTTGTCATTTGACATCTTTGACATTTGCCATCTTGTAATTTGTCATTTTTGACATTTTTCATGGTGACACTTTTCATTTTTGACATTTAGCATTGTGACATTTGTCATTTGACATCTTTGACATTTGCCATCTTGAAATTTGTCATTTTTGACATTTTTCATGGTGACACTTTTCATTTTTGACATTTAGCATTGTGACATTTGTCATTTGACATCTTTGACATTTGCCATCTTGAAATTTGTCATTTTTGACATTTTTCATGGTGACACTTTTCATTTTTGACATTTAGCATTGTGATATTTGTCATTTAACATCTTTGACATTTGCCATCTTGAAATTTGTCATTTTTGACATTTTTCATGGTGACACTTTTCATTTTTGACATTTAGCATTGAGACATTTGTCATTTGACATCTTTGACATTTGCCATCTTGAAATTTGTCATTTTTGACAATTTTTATGGTGACACTTATCATTTTTGACATTTAGCATTGTGACATTTGTCAGTTTTGACATTTGCCATCTTGAAATTTGTCATTTTTGACATTTTTCATGGCGACACTTTTCATTTTTGACATTTAGCATTGTGACATTTGTCATTTGACATCTTTGACATTTGCCATCTTGAAATTTGTCATTTTTGACATTTAGCATTGTGACATTTGTCAGTTTTGACATTTGCCATCTTAAAATTTGTCATTTTTGACATTTAGCATTGTGACACTTTTCATTTTTAACATTTAGCATTGTGACATTTGTCATTTGACATCTTAGACATTTGCCATCTTGAAATTTGTCATTTTTGACACTTTCCATTTTTGACATTTAGCATTGTGACATTTGTCATTTGACATCTTTGACATTTGCCATCTTGAAATTTGTCATTTTTGACATTTTTCATGGTAACACTTTTTATTTTTGACATTTAGCATTGTGACATTTGTCATTTGACATCTTTGACATTTGCCATCTTGAAATTTGTCATTTTTGACATTTTTCATGGTGACACTTTTCATTTCTGACATTTAGCATTGTTACATTTGTCATTTGACATCTTTGACATTTGCCATCTTGAAATTTGTCATTTTTGACATTTAGCATTGTGACATTTGTCATTTGACATCTTTGACATTTGCCATCTTGAAATTTGTTATTTTTGACATTTTTCAAGGTGACACTTTTCATTTTTGACATTTAGCATTGTGACATTTGTCATTTGCCATCTTTGACATTTGCCATCTTGAAATTTGTCATTTTTGACATTTTTCATGGTGACACTTATCATTTTTGACATTTAGCATTGTGACGTTTGTCAGTTTTGACATTTGCCATCTTCAAATTTGTCATTTTTGACATTTTTCATGGTGATACTTTTCATTTTTGACATTTAGCATTGTGACATTTGTCATTTGACATCTTTGACATTTGCCATCTTGAAATTTGTCATTTTTGACATTTTTCATGGTGACACTTTTCATTTTTGACATTTAGCATTGTGACATTTGTCAGTTTTGACATTTGCCATCTTGAAATTTGTTATTTTTGACATTTTTCATGGTGACACTTTTCATTTTTGACATTTAGCATTGTAACATTTGTCATTTGACATCTTAGACATTTGCCATCTTGAAATTTATCATTTTTGACACTTTTCATTTTTGACATTTAGCATTGTGACATTTGTCATTTGACATCTTTGACATTTGCCATCTTGAAATTTGTCATTTTTGACATTTTTCATGGTGACACTTTTCATTTTTGACATTTAGCATTGTGACATTTGTCATTTGACATCTTGGACATTTGCCATCTTGAAATTTGTCATTTTTGACATTTTTCATGGTGACACTTATCATTTTTGACATTTAGCATTGTGACATTTGTCAGTTTTGACATTTGCCATCTTGAAATTTGTCATTTTTGACATTTTTCATGGTGACACTTTTCATTTTTGACATTTAGCATTGTGACATTTGTCATTTGACATCTTTGACATTTGCCATCTTGAAATTTGTCATTTTTGACAATTTTCATAGTGACACTTTTCATTTTTGACATTTAGCATTGTGACATTTGTCATTTGACATCTTTGACATTTGCCATCTTGAAATTTGTCATTTTTGACATTTAGCATTGTGACATTTGTCATTTGACATCTTTGACATTTGCTATCTTGAAATTTGTTATTTTTGACATTTTTCATGGTGACACTTTTCATTTTTGACATTTAGCATTGTGACATTTGTCAGTTTTGACATTTGCCATTTGAAATTTGTCATTTTTGACATTTTTCATGATGACACTTTTCATTTTTGACATTTAGCATTGTGACATTTGTCATTTGACATCTTTGACATTTGCTATCTTGAAATTTGTCATTTATGACACTTTTCATTTTTGACATTTAGCATTGTGACATTTGTCATTTGACATCTTTGACATTTGCCATCTTGAAATTTGTTATTTTTGACATTTTTCAAGGTGACACTTTTCATTTTTGACATTTAGCATTGTGACATTTGTCATTTGCCATCTTTGACATTTGCCATCTTGAAATTTGTCATTTTTGACATTTTTCATAATGACACTTATCATTTTTGACATTTAGCATTGTGACATTTGTCAGTTTTGACATTTGCCATCTTCAAATTTGTCATTTTTGACATTTTTCATGGTGACACTTTTCATTTTTGACATTTAGCATTTTGACATTTGTCATTTGACATCTTTGACATTTGCCATCTTGAAATTTGTCATTTTTGACATTTTTCATGGTGACACTTTTCATTTTTGACATTTAGCATTGTGACATTTGTCAGTTTTGACATTTGCCATCTTGAAATTTGTCATTTTTGACATTTTTCATGGTGACACTTTTCATTTTTGACATTTAGCATTGTGACATTTGTCATTTGACATCTTAGACATTTGCCATCTTGAAATTTGTCATTTTTGACACTTTTCATTTTTGACATTTAGCATTGTGACATTTGTCATTTGACATCTTTGACATTTGCCATCTTGAAATTTGTCATTTTTGACATTTTTCATGGTGACACTTTTCATTTTTGACATTTAGCATTGTGACATTTGTCATTTGACATCTTAGACATTTGCCATCTTGAAATTTGTCATTTTTGACACTTTTCATTTTTGACATTTAGCATTGTGACATTTGTCATTTGACATCTTTGACATTTGCCATCTTGAAATTTGTCATTTTTGACATTTTTCATGGTGACACTTTTCATTTTTGACATTTAGCATTGTGACATTTGTCATTTGACATCTTTGACATTTGCCATTTTAAAATTTGTCATTTTTGACATTTAGCATTGTGACATTTGTCAGTTTTGACATTTGCCATCTTGAAATTTGTCATTTTTGACATTTAGCATTGTGACACTTTTCATTTTTAACATTTAGCATTGTGACATTTGTCATTTGACATTTGCCATCTTGAAATTTGTCATTTTTGACACTTTTCATTTTTGACAGTTAGCATTGTGACATTTGTCATTTGACATCTTTGACATTTGCCATCTTGAAATTTGTCATTTTTGACATTTTTCATGGTGACACTTTTTATTTTTGACATTTAGCATTGTGACATTTGTCATTTGACATCTTGGACATTTGCCATCTTAAAATTTGTCATTTTTGACATTTTTCATGGTGCCACTTATCATTTTTGACATTTAGCATTGTGACATTTGTCAGTTTTGACATTTGCCATCTTGAAATTTGTCATTTTTGACATTTTTCATGGTGACACTTTTCATTTTTGACATTTAGCATTGTGACATTTGTCATTTGACATCTTTGACATTTGCCATCTTAAAATTTGTCATTTTTGACATTTAGCATTGTGACATTTGTCATTTGACATCTTTGACATTTGCTATCTTGAAATTTGTTATTTTTGACATTTTTCATGGTGACACTTTTCATTTTTGACATTTAGCATTGTGACATTTGTCAGTTTTGACATTTGCCATCTTGAAATTTGTCATTTTTGACATTTTTCATGGTGACACTTTTCATTTTTGACATTTAGCATTGTGACATTTGTCATTTGACATCTTTGACATTTGCCATCTTGAAATTTGTCATTTTTGACAATTTTCATGGTGACACTTTTCATTTTTGACATTTAGCATTGTGACATTTGTCATTTGACATCTTTGACATTTGCCATCTTGAAATTTGTCATTTTTGACATTTAGCATTGTGACATTTGTCATTTGACATCTTTGACATTTGCTATCTTGAAATTTGTTATTTTTGACATTTTTCATGGTGACACTTTTCATTTTTGACATTTAGCATTGTGACATTTGTCAGTTTTGACATTTGCCATCTTGAAATTTGTCATTTTTGACATTTTTCATGGTGACACTTTTCATTTTTGACATTTAGCATTGTGACATTTGTCATTTGACATCTTTGACATTTGCTATCTTAAAATTTGTCATTTATGACACTTTTCATTTTTGACATTTAGCATTGTGACATTTGTCATTTGACATCTTTGACATTTGCCATCTTGAAATTTGTCATATTTGACATTTTTCATGGTGACACTTTTCATTTTTGACATTTAACATTGTGACATTTGTCATTTGACATCTTGGACATTTGCCATCTTGAAATTTGTCATTTTTGACATTTTTCATGGTGACACTTTTCATTTTTGACATTTAGCATTGTGACATTTGTCATTTGACATCTTTGACATTTGCCATCTTGAAATTTGACATTTTTAACATTTTTCATAGTGACACTTTTCATTTTTGACATTTGGCATTGTGACATTTGTCAGTTTTGACATTTGCCATCTTGAAATTTGTCATTTTTGACATTTTTCATGGTGACACTTTTCATTTTTGACATTTAGCATTGTGACATTTGTCATTTGACATTTTTGACATTTGCCATCTTGAAATTTGTTATTTTTGACATTTTTCATGGTGACACTTTTCATTTTTAACATTTAGCATTGTAACATTTGTCATTTGACATCTTTGATATTTGCCATCTTGAAATTTGTCATTTTTGACATTTTTCATGGTGACACTTATCATTTTTGACATTTAGCATTGTGACATTTGTCATTTGACATCTTTGACATTTGCCACCTTGAAATTTGTCATTTTTGACATTTTTCATGGTGACACTTTTCATTTTTGACATTTAGCATTGTGACATTTGTCATTTGACATCTTTGATATTTGCCATCTTGAAATTTGTCATTTTTGACATTTTTCATGCTGACACTTTTCATTTTTGACATTTAGCATTGTGACATTTGTCATTTGACATCTTTGACATTTGCCATCTTGAAATTTGTCATTTTTGACATTTTTCATGGTGACACTTTTCATTTTTGTCATTTAGCATTATGACATTTGTCAGTTTTGACATTTGCCATCTTGAAATTTGTCAATTTTGACATTTTTCATGGTGACATTTTCATTTTTGACATTAAGCATTGTGACATTTGTCATTTGACATCTTAGACATTTGCCATCTTGAAATTTGTCATTTTTGACACTTTTCATTTTTGACATTTAGCATTGTGACATTTGTCATTTGACATCTTTGACATTTGCCATCTTGAAATTTGTCATTTTTGACATTTTTCATGGTGACACTTTTCATTTTTGACATTAAGCATTGTGACATTTGTCAGTTTTGACATTTGCCATCTTGAAATTTGTCATTTTTGACATTTTTCATGGTGACACTTTTCATTTTTGACATTTAGCATTGTGACATTTGTTATTTGACATTTGCCATCTTGAAATTTGTCATTTTTGACATTTTTCATGGTGACACTTTTCATTTTTGACATTTAGCATTGTGACATTTGTCATTTGACATCTTTGACATTTGCCATCTTGAAATTTGTCATTTTTGACATTTAGCATTGTGACATTTGTCATTTGCCATCTTTGACATTTGCTATCTTGAAATTTGTTATTTTTGACATTTTTCATGGTGACACTTTTCATTTTTGACATTTAGCATTGTGACATTTGTCAGTTTTGACATTTGCCATCTTGAAATTTGTCATTTTTGACATTTAGCATTGTGACACTTTTCATTTTTGACATTTAGCATTGTGACATTTGTCATTTGACATCTTTGACATTTGCCATCTTGAAATTTGTCATTTTTAACATTTGTCATGGTGACACTTTTCATTTTTGACATTTAGCATTGTGACATTTGTCATTTGACATCTTTGACATTTGCCATCTTGAAATTTGTCATTTTTGACATTTAGCATTGTGACATTTGTCATTTGACATCTTTGACATTTGCCATTTTGAAATTTGTCATTTTTGACATTTTTCATGGTGACACTTTTCATTTTTGACATTTAGCATTGTGACATTTGTCATTTGACATCTTTGACATTTGCCATCTTGAAATTTGTTATTTTTGACATTTTTCATGGTGACACTTATCATTTTTGACATTTAGCATTGTGACATTTGTCATTTGACATCTTTGATATTTGCCATCTTGAAATTTGTCATTTTTGACATTTTTCATGGTGACACTCTTCATTTTTGACATTTAGCATTGTGACATTTGTCATTTGACATCTTGGACATTTGCCATCTTGAAATTTGTTATTTTTGACATTTTTCATGGTGACACTTTTCATTTTTAACATTTAGCATTGTAACATTTGTCATTTGACATCTTTGATATTTGCCATCTTGAAATTTGTCATTTTTGACATTTTTCATGGTGACACTTATCATTTTTGACATTTAGCATTGTGACATTTGTCATTTGACATCTTTGACATTTGCCACCTTGAAATTTGTCATTTTTGACATTTTTCATTGTGACACTTTTCATTTTTGACATTTAGCATTGTGACATTTGTCATTTGACATCTTTGATATTTGCCATCTTGAAATTTGTCATTTTTGACATTTTTCATGGTGACACTTTTCATTTTTGACATTTAGCATTGTGACATTTGTCATTTGACATCTTTGACATTTGCCATCTTGAAATTTGTCATTTATGACACTTTTCATTTTTGACATTTAGCATTGTGACATTTGTCATTTGACATCTTTGACATTTGCCATCTTGAAATTTGTTATTTTTGACATTTTTCATGGTAACACTTTTTATTTTTGACATTTAGCATTGTGACATTTGTCATTTGACATCTTTGACATTTGCCATCTTGAAATTTGTCATTTTTGACATTTTTCATGGTGACACTTTTCATTTCTGACATTTAGCATTGTTACATTTGTCATTTGACATCTTTGACATTTGCCATCTTGAAATTTGTCATTTTTGACATTTAGCATTGTGACATTTGTCATTTGACATCTTTGACATTTGCCATCTTGAAATTTGTTATTTTTGACATTTTTCAAGGTGACACTTTTCATTTTTGACATTTAGCATTGTGACATTTGTCATTTGCCATCTTTGACATTTGCCATCTTGAAATTTGTCATTTTTGACATTTTTCATGGTGACACTTATCATTTTTGACATTTAGCATTGTGACGTTTGTCAGTTTTGACATTTGCCATCTTCAAATTTGTCATTTTTGACATTTTTCATGGTGATACTTTTCATTTTTGACATTTAGCATTGTGACATTTGTCATTTGACATCTTTGACATTTGCCATCTTGAAATTTGTCATTTTTGACATTTTTCATGGTGACACTTTTCATTTTTGACATTTAGCATTGTGACATTTGTCAGTTTTGACATTTGCCATCTTGAAATTTGTTATTTTTGACATTTTTCATGGTGACACTTTTCATTTTTGACATTTAGCATTGTAACATTTGTCATTTGACATCTTAGACATTTGCCATCTTGAAATTTATCATTTTTGACACTTTTCATTTTTGACATTTAGCATTGTGACATTTGTCATTTGACATCTTTGACATTTGCCATCTTGAAATTTGTCATTTTTGACATTTTTCATGGTGACACTTTTCATTTTTGACATTTAGCATTGTGACATTTGTCATTTGACATCTTGGACATTTGCCATCTTGAAATTTGTCATTTTTGACATTTTTCATGGTGACACTTATCATTTTTGACATTTAGCATTGTGACATTTGTCAGTTTTGACATTTGCCATCTTGAAATTTGTCATTTTTGACATTTTTCATGGTGACACTTTTCATTTTTGACATTTAGCATTGTGACATTTGTCATTTGACATCTTTGACATTTGCCATCTTGAAATTTGTCATTTTTGACAATTTTCATAGTGACACTTTTCATTTTTGACATTTAGCATTGTGACATTTGTCATTTGACATCTTTGACATTTGCCATCTTGAAATTTGTCATTTTTGACATTTAGCATTGTGACATTTGTCATTTGACATCTTTGACATTTGCTATCTTGAAATTTGTTATTTTTGACATTTTTCATGGTGACACTTTTCATTTTTGACATTTAGCATTGTGACATTTGTCAGTTTTGACATTTGCCATTTGAAATTTGTCATTTTTGACATTTTTCATGATGACACTTTTCATTTTTGACATTTAGCATTGTGACATTTGTCATTTGACATCTTTGACATTTGCTATCTTGAAATTTGTCATTTATGACACTTTTCATTTTTGACATTTAGCATTGTGACATTTGTCATTTGACATCTTTGACATTTGCCATCTTGAAATTTGTTATTTTTGACATTTTTCAAGGTGACACTTTTCATTTTTGACATTTAGCATTGTGACATTTGTCATTTGCCATCTTTGACATTTGCCATCTTGAAATTTGTCATTTTTGACATTTTTCATAATGACACTTATCATTTTTGACATTTAGCATTGTGACATTTGTCAGTTTTGACATTTGCCATCTTCAAATTTGTCATTTTTGACATTTTTCATGGTGACACTTTTCATTTTTGACATTTAGCATTTTGACATTTGTCATTTGACATCTTTGACATTTGCCATCTTGAAATTTGTCATTTTTGACATTTTTCATGGTGACACTTTTCATTTTTGACATTTAGCATTGTGACATTTGTCAGTTTTGACATTTGCCATCTTGAAATTTGTCATTTTTGACATTTTTCATGGTGACACTTTTCATTTTTGACATTTAGCATTGTGACATTTGTCATTTGACATCTTAGACATTTGCCATCTTGAAATTTGTCATTTTTGACACTTTTCATTTTTGACATTTAGCATTGTGACATTTGTCATTTGACATCTTTGACATTTGCCATCTTGAAATTTGTCATTTTTGACATTTTTCATGGTGACACTTTTCATTTTTGACATTTAGCATTGTGACATTTGTCATTTGACATCTTAGACATTTGCCATCTTGAAATTTGTCATTTTTGACACTTTTCATTTTTGACATTTAGCATTGTGACATTTGTCATTTGACATCTTTGACATTTGCCATCTTGAAATTTGTCATTTTTGACATTTTTCATGGTGACACTTTTCATTTTTGACATTTAGCATTGTGACATTTGTCATTTGACATCTTTGACATTTGCCATTTTAAAATTTGTCATTTTTGACATTTAGCATTGTGACATTTGTCAGTTTTGACATTTGCCATCTTGAAATTTGTCATTTTTGACATTTAGCATTGTGACACTTTTCATTTTTAACATTTAGCATTGTGACATTTGTCATTTGACATTTGCCATCTTGAAATTTGTCATTTTTGACACTTTTCATTTTTGACAGTTAGCATTGTGACATTTGTCATTTGACATCTTTGACATTTGCCATCTTGAAATTTGTCATTTTTGACATTTTTCATGGTGACACTTTTTATTTTTGACATTTAGCATTGTGACATTTGTCATTTGACATCTTGGACATTTGCCATCTTAAAATTTGTCATTTTTGACATTTTTCATGGTGCCACTTATCATTTTTGACATTTAGCATTGTGACATTTGTCAGTTTTGACATTTGCCATCTTGAAATTTGTCATTTTTGACATTTTTCATGGTGACACTTTTCATTTTTGACATTTAGCATTGTGACATTTGTCATTTGACATCTTTGACATTTGCCATCTTGAAATTTGTCATTTTTGACATTTAGCATTGTGACATTTGTCATTTGACATCTTTGACATTTGCTATCTTGAAATTTGTTATTTTTGACATTTTTCATGGTGACACTTTTCATTTTTGACATTTAGCATTGTGACATTTGTCAGTTTTGACATTTGCCATCTTGAAATTTGTCATTTTTGACATTTTTCATGGTGACACTTTTCATTTTTGACATTTAGCATTGTGACATTTGTCATTTGACATCTTTGACATTTGCCATCTTGAAATTTGTCATTTTTGACAATTTTCATGGTGACACTTTTCATTTTTGACATTTAGCATTGTGACATTTGTCATTTGACATCTTTGACATTTGCCATCTTGAAATTTGTCATTTTTGACATTTAGCATTGTGACATTTGTCATTTGACATCTTTGACATTTGCTATCTTGAAATTTGTTATTTTTGACATTTTTCATGGTGACACTTTTCATTTTTGACATTTAGCATTGTGACATTTGTCAGTTTTGACATTTGCCATCTTGAAATTTGTCATTTTTGACATTTTTCATGGTGACACTTTTCATTTTTGACATTTAGCATTGTGACATTTGTCATTTGACATCTTTGACATTTGCTATCTTAAAATTTGTCATTTATGACACTTTTCATTTTTGACATTTAGCATTGTGACATTTGTCATTTGACATCTTTGACATTTGCCATCTTGAAATTTGTCATATTTGACATTTTTCATGGTGACACTTTTCATTTTTGACATTTAACATTGTGACATTTGTCATTTGACATCTTGGACATTTGCCATCTTGAAATTTGTCATTTTTGACATTTTTCATGGTGACACTTTTCATTTTTGACATTTAGCATTGTGACATTTGTCATTTGACATCTTTGACATTTGCCATCTTGAAATTTGACATTTTTAACATTTTTCATAGTGACACTTTTCATTTTTGACATTTGGCATTGTGACATTTGTCAGTTTTGACATTTGCCATCTTGAAATTTGTCATTTTTGACATTTTTCATGGTGACACTTTTCATTTTTGACATTTAGCATTGTGACATTTGTCATTTGACATTTTTGACATTTGCCATCTTGAAATTTGTTATTTTTGACATTTTTCATGGTGACACTTTTCATTTTTAACATTTAGCATTGTAACATTTGTCATTTGACATCTTTGATATTTGCCATCTTGAAATTTGTCATTTTTGACATTTTTCATGGTGACACTTATCATTTTTGACATTTAGCATTGTGACATTTGTCATTTGACATCTTTGACATTTGCCACCTTGAAATTTGTCATTTTTGACATTTTTCATGGTGACACTTTTCATTTTTGACATTTAGCATTGTGACATTTGTCATTTGACATCTTTGATATTTGCCATCTTGAAATTTGTCATTTTTGACATTTTTCATGCTGACACTTTTCATTTTTGACATTTAGCATTGTGACATTTGTCATTTGACATCTTTGACATTTGCCATCTTGAAATTTGTCATTTTTGACATTTTTCATGGTGACACTTTTCATTTTTGTCATTTAGCATTATGACATTTGTCAGTTTTGACATTTGCCATCTTGAAATTTGTCAATTTTGACATTTTTCATGGTGACATTTTCATTTTTGACATTAAGCATTGTGACATTTGTCATTTGACATCTTAGACATTTGCCATCTTGAAATTTGTCATTTTTGACACTTTTCATTTTTGACATTTAGCATTGTGACATTTGTCATTTGACATCTTTGACATTTGCCATCTTGAAATTTGTCATTTTTGACATTTTTCATGGTGACACTTTTCATTTTTGACATTAAGCATTGTGACATTTGTCAGTTTTGACATTTGCCATCTTGAAATTTGTCATTTTTGACATTTTTCATGGTGACACTTTTCATTTTTGACATTTAGCATTGTGACATTTGTTATTTGACATTTGCCATCTTGAAATTTGTCATTTTTGACATTTTTCATGGTGACACTTTTCATTTTTGACATTTAGCATTGTGACATTTGTCATTTGACATCTTTGACATTTGCCATCTTGAAATTTGTCATTTTTGACATTTAGCATTGTGACATTTGTCATTTGACATCTTTGACATTTGCTATCTTGAAATTTGTTATTTTTGACATTTTTCATGGTGACACTTTTCATTTTTGACATTTAGCATTGTGACATTTGTCAGTTTTGACATTTGCCATCTTGAAATTTGTCATTTTTGACATTTAGCATTGTGACACTTTTCATTTTTGACATTTAGCATTGTGACATTTGTCATTTGACATCTTTGACATTTGCCATCTTGAAATTTGTCATTTTTAACATTTGTCATGGTGACACTTTTCATTTTTGACATTTAGCATTGTGACATTTGTCATTTGACATCTTTGACATTTGCCATCTTGAAATTTGTCATTTTTGACATTTAGCATTGTGACATTTGTCATTTGACATCTTTGACATTTGCCATTTTGAAATTTGTCATTTTTGACATTTTTCATGGTGACACTTTTCATTTTTGACATTTAGCATTGTGACATTTGTCATTTGACATCTTTGACATTTGCCATCTTGAAATTTGTTATTTTTGACATTTTTCATGGTGACACTTATCATTTTTGACATTTAGCATTGTGACATTTGTCATTTGACATCTTTGATATTTGCCATCTTAAAATTTGTCATTTTTGACATTTTTCATGGTGACACTCTTCATTTTTGACATTTAGCATTGTGACATTTGTCATTTGACATCTTGGACATTTGCCATCTTGAAATTTGTTATTTTTGACATTTTTCATGGTGACACTTTTCATTTTTAACATTTAGCATTGTAACATTTGTCATTTGACATCTTTGATATTTGCCATCTTGAAATTTGTCATTTTTGACATTTTTCATGGTGACACTTATCATTTTTGACATTTAGCATTGTGACATTTGTCATTTGACATCTTTGACATTTGCCACCTTGAAATTTGTCATTTTTGAAATTTTTCATTGTGACACTTTTCATTTTTGACATTTAGCATTGTGACATTTGTCATTTGACATCTTTGATATTTGCCATCTTGAAATTTGTCATTTTTGACATTTTTCATGGTGACACTTTTCATTTTTGACATTTAGCATTGTGACATTTGTCATTTGACATCTTTGACATTTGCCATCTTGAAATTTGTCATTTTTGACATTTTTCATGGTGACACTTTTCATTTTTGTCATTTAGCATTATGACATTTGTCAGTTTTGACATTTGCCATCTTGAAATTTGTCATTTTTGACATTTTTCATGGTGACATTTTCATTTTTGACATTAAGCATTGTGACATTTGTCATTTGACATCTTAGACATTTGCCATCTTGAAATTTGTCATTTTTGACACTTTTCATTTTTGACATTTAGCATTGTGACATTTGTCATTTGACATCTTTGACATTTGCCATCTTGAAATTTGTCATTTTTGACATTTTTCATGGTGACACTTTTCATTTTTGACATTAAGCATTGTGACATTTGTCAGTTTTGACATTTGCCATCTTGAAATTTGTCATTTTTGACATTTTTCATGGTGACACTTTTCATTTTTGACATTTAGCATTGTGACATTTGTTATTTGACATTTGCCATCTTAAAATTTGTCATTTTTGACATTTTTCATGGTGACACTTTTCATTTTTGACATTTAGCATTGTGACATTTGTCATTTGACATCTTTGACATTTGCCATCTTGAAATTTGTCATTTTGGACATTTAGCATTGTGACATTTGTCATTTGACATCTTTGACATTTGCTATCTTGAAATTTGTTATTTTTGACATTTTTCATGGTGACACTTTTCATTTTTGACATTTAGCATTGTGACATTTGTCAGTTTTGACATTTGCCATCTTGAAATTTGTCATTTTTGACATTTAGCATTGTGACACTTTTCATTTTTGACATTTAGCATTGTGACATTTGTCATTTGACATCTTTGACATTTGCCATCTTGAAATTTGTCATTTTTGACATTTGTCATGGTGACACTTTTCATTTTTGACATTTAGCATTGTGACATTTGTCATTTGACATCTTTGACATTTGCCATCTTGAAATTTGTTATTTTTGACATTTTTCATGGTGACACTTTTCATTTTTGACATTTAGCATTGTGACATTTGTCATTTGACATCTTTGACATTTGCCATTTTGAAATTTGTCATTTTTGACATTTTTCATGGTGACACTTTTCATTTTTGACATTTAGCATTGTGACATTTGTCATTTGACATCTTTGACATTTGCCATCTTGAAATTTGTTATTTTTGACATTTTTCATGGTGACACTTATCATTTTTGACATTTAGCATTGTGACATTTGTCATTTGACATCTTTGATATTTGCCATCTTGAAATTTGTCATTTTTGACATTTTTCATGGTGACACTCTTCATTTTTGACATTTAGCATTGTGACATTTGTCATTTGACATCTTGGACATTTGCCATCTTGAAATTTGTTATTTTTGACATTTTTCATGGTGACACTTATCATTTTTGACATTTAGCATTGTGACATTTGTCAGTTTTGACATTTGCCATCTTGAAATTTGTCATTTTTGACATTTTTCATGGTGACACTTTTCATTTTTGACATTTAGCATTGTGACATTTGTCATTTGACATCTTTGACATTTGCCATCTTGAAATTTGTCATTTTTGACATTTTTCATGGTGACACTTTTCATTTTTGACATTTAGCATTGTGACATTTGTCATTTGACATCTTTGACATTTGCCATCTTGAAATTTGTCATTTTTAACATTTTTCATGGTGACACTTTTCATTTTTGACATTTAGCATTGTGACATTTGTCATTTGACATCTTTGACATTTGCCATCTTGAAATTTGTCATTTTTGACATTTTTCATGGTGACACTTTTCATTTTTGACATTTAGCATTGTGATATTTGTCATTTAACATCTTTGACATTTGCCATCTTGAAATTTGTCATTTTTGACATTTTTCATGGTGACACTTTTCATTTTTGACATTTAGCATTGAGACATTTGTCATTTGACATCTTTGACATTTGCCATCTTGAAATTTGTCATTTTTGACATTTTTTATGGTGACACTTATCATTTTTGACATTTAGCATTGTGACATTTGTCAGTTTTGACATTTGCCATCTTGAAATTTGTCATTTTTGACATTTTTCATGGTGACACTTTTCATTTTTGACATTTAGCATTGTGACATTTGTCATTTGACATCTTTGACATTTGCCATCTTGAAATTTGTCATTTTTGACATTTAGCATTGTGACATTTGTCAGTTTTGACATTTGCCATCTTAAAATTTGTCATTTTTGACATTTAGCATTGTGACACTTTTTATTTTTAACATTTAGCATTGTGACATTTGTCATTTGACATCTTAGACATTTGCCATCTTGAAATTTGTCATTTTTGACACTTTTCATTTTTGACATTTAGCATTGTGACATTTGTCATTTGACATCTTTGACATTTGCCATCTTGAAATTTGTCATTTTTGACATTTTTCATGGTAACACTTTTTATTTTTGACATTTAGCATTGTGACATTTGTCATTTGACATCTTTGACATTTGCCATCTTGAAATTTGTCATTTTTGACATTTTTCATGGTGACACTTTTCATTTCTGACATTTAGCATTGTTACATTTGTCATTTGACATCTTTGACATTTGCCATCTTGAAATTTGTCATTTTTGACATTTAGCATTGTGACATTTGTCATTTGACATCTTTGACATTTGCCATCTTGAAATTTGTTATTTTTAACATTTTTCAAGGTGACACTTTTCATTTTTGACATTTAGCATTGTGACATTTGTCATTTGCCATCTTTGACATTTGCCATCTTGAAATTTGTCATTTTTGACATTTTTTATGGTGACACTTATCATTTTTGACATTTAGCATTGTGACATTTGTCAGTTTTGACATTTGCCATCTTCAAATTTGTCATTTTTGACATTTTTCATGGTGATACTTTTCATTTTTGACATTTAGCATTGTGACATTTGTCATTTGACATCTTTGACATTTGCCATCTTGAAATTTGTCATTTTTGACATTTTTCATGGTGACACTTTTCATTTTTGACATTTAGCATTGTGACATTTGTCAGTTTTGACATTTGCCATCTTGAAATTTGTTATTTTTGACATTTTTCATGGTGACACTTTTCATTTTTGACATTTAGCATTGTGACATTTGTCATTTGACATCTTAGACATTTGCCATCTTGAAATTTATCATTTTTGACACTTTTCATTTTTGACATTTAGCATTGTGACATTTGTCATTTGACATCTTTGACATTTGCCATCTTGAAATTTGTCATTTTTGACATTTTTCATGGTGACACTTTTCATTTTTGACATTTAGCATTGTGACATTTGTCATTTGACATCTTGGACATTTGCCATCTTGAAATTTGTCATTTTTGACATTTTTCATGGTGACACTTATCATTTTTGACATTTAGCATTGTGACATTTGTCAGTTTTAACATTTGCCATCTTGAAATTTGTCATTTTTGACATTTTTCATGGTGACACTTTTCATTTTTGACATTTAGCATTGTGACATTTGTCATTTGACATCTTTGACATTTGCCATCTTGAAATTTGTCATTTTTGACAATTTTCATAGTGACACTTTTCATTTTTGACATTTAGCATTGTGACATTTGTCATTTGACATCTTTGACATTTGCCATCTTGAAATTTGTCATTTTTGACATTTAGCATTGTGACATTTGTCATTTGACATCTTTGACATTTGCTATCTTGAAATTTGTTATTTTTGACATTTTTCATGGTGACACTTTTCATTTTTGACATTTAGCATTGTGACATTTGTCAGTTTTGACATTTGCCATCTTGAAATTTGTCATTTTTGACATTTTTCATGATGACACTTTTCATTTTTGACATTTAGCATTGTGACATTTGTCATTTGACATCTTTGACATTTGCTATCTTGAAATTTGTCATTTATGACACTTTTCATTTTTGACATTTAGCATTGTGACATTTGTCATTTGACATCTTTGACATTTGCCATCTTGAAATTTGTTATTTTTGACATTTTTCAAGGTGACACTTTTCATTTTTGACATTTAGCATTGTGACATTTGTCATTTGCCATCTTTGACATTTGCCATCTTGAAATTTGTCATTTTTGACATTTTTCATGGTGACACTTATCATTTTTGACATTTAGCGTTGTGACATTTGTCAGTTTTGACATTTGCCATGTTCAAATTTGTCATTTTTGACATTTTTCATGGTGACACTTTTCATTTTTGACATTTAGCATTGTGACATTTGTCATTTGACATCTTTGACATTTGCCATCTTGAAATTTGTCATTTTTGACATTTTTCATGGTGACACTTATCATTTTTGACATTTAGCATTGTGACATTTGTCAGTTTTGACATTTGCCATGTTCAAATTTGTCATTTTTGACATTTTTCATGGTGACACTTTTCATTTTTGACATTTAGCATTGTGACATTTGTCATTTGACATCTTTGACATTTGCCATCTTGAAATTTGTTATTTTTGACATTTTTCAAGGTGACACTTTTCATTTTTGACATTTAGCATTTTGACATTTGTCATTTGACATCTTTGACATTTGCCATCTTGAAATTTGTCATTTTTGACATTTTTCATGGTGACACTTTTCATTTTTGACATTTAGCATTGTGACATTTGTCAGTTTTGACATTTGCCATCTTGAAATTTGTCATTTTTGACATTTTTCATGGTGACACTTTTCATTTTTGACATTTAGCATTGTGACATTTGTCATTTGACATCTTGGACATTTGCCATCTTGAAATTTGTCATTTTTGACATTTTATGGTGACACTTATCATTTTTGACATTTAGCATTGTGACATTTGTCAGTTTTGACATTTGCCATCTTGAAATTTTTCATTTTTGACATTTTTCATGGTGACACTTTTCATTTTTGACATTTAGCATTGTGACATTTGTCATTTGACATCTTTGACATTTGCCATCTTGAAATTTGTCATTTTTGACAAATTTCATGGTGACACTTTTCATTTTTGACATTTAGCATTGTGACATTTGTCATTTGACATCTTTGACATTTGCCATCTTGAAATTTGTCATTTTTGACATTTAGCATTGTGACATTTGTCATTTGACATCTTTGACATTTACTATCTTGAAATTTGTTATTTTTGACATTTTTCATGGTGACACTTTTTATTTTTGACATTTAGCATTGTGACATTTGTCAGTTTTGACATTTGCCATCTTGAAATTTGTCATTTTTGACATTTTTCATGATGACACTTTTCATTTTTGACATTTAGCATTGTGACATTTGTCATTTGACATCTTTGACATTTGCTATCTTGAAATTTGTCATTTATGACACTTTTCATTTTTGACATTTAGCATTGTGACATTTGTCATTTGACATCTTTGACATTTGCCATCTTGAAATTTGTCATTTTTGACATTTTTCATGGTGACACTTTTCATTTTTGACATTTAGCATTGTGACATTTGTCATTTGACATCTTGGATATTTGCCATCTTGAAATTTGTCATTTTTGACATTTTTCATGGTGACACTTTTCATTTTTGACATTTAGCATTGTGACATTTGTCATTTGACATCTTTGACATTTGCCATCTTGAAATTTGACATTTTTGACATTTTTCATGGTGACACTTTTCATTTTTGACATTTAGCATTGTGACATTTGTCATTTGACATCTTTGACATTTGCCATCTTGAAATTTGTTATTTTTGACATTTTTCATGGTGACACTTTTCATTTTTGACATTTAGCATTGTGACATTTGTCATTTGACATCTTTGACATTTGCCATCTTGAAATTTGTCATTTTTGACATTTTTCATGGTGACACTTTTCATTTTTGACATTTAGCATTGTGACATTTGTCATTTGACATCTTTGACATTTGCCATCTTGAAATTTGTTATTTTTGACATTTTTCATGGTGACACTTTTCATTTTTGACATTTAGCATTGTGACATTTGTCATTTGACATCTTTGACATTTGCCATTTTGAAATTTGTCATTTTTCATGGTGACACTTTTCATTTTTGACATTTGGCATTGTGACATTTGTCAGTTTTGACATTTGCCATCTTGAAATTTGTCATTTTTGACATTTTTCATGGTGACACTTTTCATTTTTGACATTTAGCATTGTGACATTTGTCATTTCACATCTTTGACATTTGCCATCTTGAAATTTGTTATTTTTGACATTTTTCATGGTGACACTTTTCATTTTTGACATTTAGCATTGTAACATTTGTCATTTGACATCTTTGATATTTGCCATCTTGAAATTTGTCATTTTTGACATTTTTCATGGTGACACTTTTCATTTTTGACATTTAGCATTGTGACATTTGTCATTTGACATCTTTGACATTTGCCATCTTGAAATTTGTCATTTTTGACATTTTTCATGGTGACACTTTTCATTTTTGACATTTAGCATTGTGACATTTGTCATTTGACATCTTTGACATTTGCCATCTTGAAATTTGTCATTTTTGACATTTTTCATGGTGACACTTTTCATTTTTGACATTTAGCATTGTGACATTTGTCATTTGACATCTTTGACATTTGCCATCTTGAAATTTGTTATTTTTGACATTTTTCATGGTGACACTTTTCATTTTTGACATTTAGCATTGTGACATTTGTCATTTGACATCTTTGACATTTGCCATCTTGAAATTTGTCATTTTTGACATTTAGCATTGTGACATTTGTCATTTGACATCTTTGACATTTGCTATCTTGAAATTTGTTATTTTTGACATTTTTCATGGTGACACTTTTCATTTTTGACATTTAGCATTGTGACATTTGTCAGTTTTGACATTTGCCATCTTGAAATTTGTCATTTTTGACATTTTTCATGATGACACTTTTCATTTTTGACATTTAGCATTGTGACATTTGTCATTTGACATCTTTGACATTTGCTATCTTGAAATTTGTCATTTATGACACTTTTCATTTTTGACATTTAGCATTGTGACATTTGTCATTTGACATCTTGGACATTTGCCATCTTGAAATTTGTCATTTTTGACATTTTTCATGGTGACACTTTTCATTTTTGACATTTAGCATTGTGGCATTTGTCATTTGACATCTTTGACATTTGCCATCTTGAAATTTGACATTTTTGACATTTTTCATGGTGACACTTTTCATTTTTGACATTTAGCATTGTGACATTTGTCATTTGACATTTTTGACATTTGCCATCTTGAAATTTGTTATTTTTGACATTTTTCATCGTGACACTTTTCATTTTTGACATTTAGCATTGTGACATTTGTCATTTGACATCTTTGACATTTGCCATCTTGAAATTTGTCATTTTTGACATTTTTCATAGTGACACTTTTCATTTTTGACATTTAGCATTGTGACATTTGTCATTTGAGATCTTTGACATTTGCCATCTTGAAATTTGTTATTTTTGACATTTTTCATGGTGACACTTTTCATTTTTGACATTTAGCGTTGTGACATTTGTCATTTGACATCTTTGACATTTGCCATCTTGAAATTTGTCATTTTTGACATTTTTCATGGTGACACTTTTCATTTTTGACATTTGGCATTGTGACATTTGTCAGTTTTGACATTTGCCATCTTGAAATTTGTCATTTTTGACATTTTTCATGGTGACACTTTTCATTTTTGACATTTAGCATTGTAACATTTGTCATTTGACATCTTTGATATTTGCCATCTTGAAATTTGTCATTTTTGACATTTTTTATGGTGACACTTTTCATTTTTGACATTTAGCATTGTGACATTTGTCATTTGACATCTTTGACATTTGCCATCTTAAAATTTGTCATTTTTGACATTTTTCATGGTGACACTTTTCATTTTTGACATTTAGCATTGTGACATTTGTCATTTGACATCTTTGACATTTGCCATCTTGAAATTTGTCATTTTTGACATTTAGCATTGTGACATTTGTCATTTGACATCTTTGATATTTGCCATCTTGAAATTTGTCATTTTTGACATTTTTCATGGTGACACTTTTCATTTTTGACATTTAGCATTGTGACATTTGTCATTTGACATCATTGACATTTGCCATCTTGAAATTTGTTATTTTTGACATTTTTCATGGTGACACTTTTCATTTTTGACATTTAGCATTGTGACATTTGTCAGTTTTGACATTTGCCATTTTGAAATTTGTCATTTTTGACATTTTTTATGGTGACACTTTTTATTTTTGACATTTAGCATTGTGACATTTGTCATTTGACATCTTTGACATTTGCCATCTTGAAATTTGTTATTTTTGACATTTTTCATGGTGACACTTTTCATTTTTGACATTTAGCATTGTGACATTTGGCATTTGACATCTTTGACATTTGCCATCTTGAAATTTGTCATTTTTGACATTTTTCATGGTGACACTTTTCATTTTTGACATTTAGCATTGTGACATTTGTCATTTGACATCTCTGACATTTGCCATCTTGAAATTTGTTATTTTTGACATTTTTCATGGTGACACTTTTTATTTTTGACATTTAGCATTGTGACATTTGTCATTTGACATCTTTGACATTTGCCATCTTGAAATTTGTCATTTTTGACATTTTTCATGGTGACACTTTTTATTTTTGACATTAAGCATTGTGACATTTGTCATTTGACATCTTTGACATTTGCCATCTTGAAATTTGTTATTTTTGACATTTTTCATGGTGACACTTTTCATTTTTGACATTTAGCATTGTGACATTTGTCATTTGACATCTTTGACATTTGCCATGTTAAAATTTGTTATTTTTGACATTTTTTATGGTGACACTTTTCATTTTTGACATTTAGCATTGTGACATTTGTCAGTTTTGACATTTGCCATCTTGAAATTTGTCATTTTTGACATTTTTCATGGTGACACTTTTCATTTTTGAAATTTAGCATTGTGACATTTGTCATTTGACATCTTTGACATTTGCCATCTTAAAATTTGTTATTTTTGACATTTTTCATGGTGACATTTTTTATTTTTGACATTTAACATTGTGACATTTGTCAGTTTTGACATTTGCCATCTTGAAATTTGTCATTTTTGACATTTTTCATGGTGACACTTTTCATTTTTGACATTTAGCATTGTGACATTTGTCAGTTTTGACATTTGCCATCTTGAAATTTGTCATTTTTGACAATTTTCATGGTGACACTTTTCATTTTTAACATTTAGCATTGTGACATTTGTCATTTGACATCTTTGACATTTGCCATCTTGAAATTTGTCATTTTTGACATTTGCCATTTGACATCTTTGACATTTGCCATCTTGAAATTTGTCATTTTTGACATTTAGCATTGTGACATTTGTCATTTGATATCTTTGACATTTGCCATCTTGAAATTTGTTATTTTTGACATTTTTCATGGTGACACTTTTCATTTTTGACATTTAGCATGGTGACATTTGTCAGTTTTGACATTTGCCATCTTGAAATTTGTCATTTTTGACATTTAGCATTGTGACATTTGTCATTTGACATCTTTGACATTTGTCATCTTGAAATTTGTCATTTTTAACATTTTTCATGGTGACACTTTTCATTTTTGACATTTAGCATTGTGATATTTGTCATTTGACATCTTTGACATTTGCCATCTTGAAATTTGTTATTTTTGACATTTTTCATGGTGACACTTATCATTTTTGACATTTAGCATTGTGACATTGGTCATTTGACATCTTTGACATTTGCCATCTTGAAATTTGTCATTTTTGACATTTTTCATGGTGACACTTTTCATTTTTGACATTTAGCATTGTGACATTTGTCATTTGACATCTTGGACATTTGCCATCTTGAAACTTGTTATTTTTGACATTTTTCATGGTGACACTTATTATTTTTGACATTTAGCATTGTGACATTTGTCAGTTTTGACATTTGCCATCTTGAAATTTGTCATTTTTGACATTTTTCATGGTGACACTTTTCATTTTTGACATTTAGCATTGTGACATTTGTCATTTGACATCTTTGACATTTGCCATCTTGAAATTTGTTATTTTTGACATTTTTCATGGTGACACTTTTCATTTTTGACATTTAGCATTGTGACATTTGTCATTTGACATCTTTGACATTTGCCATCTTGAAATTTGTTATTTTTGACATTTTTCATGGTGACACTTTTCATTTTTGACATTTAGCATTGTGACATTTGTCAGTTTTGACATTTGCCATCTTGAAATTTGTCATTTTTGACATTTTTCATGGTGACACTTTTCATTTTTGACATTTAGCATTGTGACATTTGTCATTTGACATCTTTGACATTTGCCATCTTGAAATTTGTCATTTTTGACATTTAGCATTGTGACATTTGTCATTTGACATCTTTGACATTTGCCATCTTGAAATTTGTTATTTTTGACATCTTTCATGGTGACATTTTTTATTTTTGACATTTAACATTGTGACATTTGTCAGTTTTGACATTTGCCATCTTGAAATTTGTCATTTTTGACATATTTCATGGTGACACGTTTCATTTTTGACATTTAGCATTGTGACATTTGTCAGTTTTGACATTTGCCATCTTGAAATTTGTCATTTTTGACATTTTTCATGGTGACACTTTTCATTTTTAACATTTAGCATTGTGACATTTGTCATTTGACATCTTTGACATTTGCCATCTTGAAATTTGTCATTTTTGACATTTTTCATGGTGACACTTTTCATTTTTGACATTTAGCATTGTGACATTTGTCATTTGACATCTTTGACATTTGCCATCTTGAAATTTGTCATTTTTGACATTTAGCATTGTGACATTTGTCATTTGACATCTTTGACATTTGCCATCTTGAAATTTGTTATTTTTGACATTTTTCATGGTGACACTTTTCATTTTTGACATTTAGCATTGTGACATTTGTCAGTTTTGACATTTGCCATCTTGAAATTTGTCATTTTTGACATTTAGCATTGTGACATTTGTCATTTGACATCTTTGACATTTGTCATCTTGAAATTTGTCATTTTTGACATTTTTCATGGTGACACTTTTCATTTTTGACATTTAGCATTGTGACATTTGTCGTTTGACATCTTTGACATTTGCCATCTTGAAATTTGTTATTTTTGACATTTTTCATGGTGACACTTATCATTTTTGACATTTAGCATTGTGACATTTGTCATTTGACATCTTTGACATTTGTCATCTTGAAATTTGTCATTTTTGACATTTTTCATGGTGACACTTTTCATTTTTGACATTTAGCATTGTGACATTTGTCATTTGACATCTTTGACATTTGCCATCTTGAAATTTGTCATTTTTGACATTTTTTATGGTGACACTTTTCATTTTTGACATTTTTCATGGTGACACTTTTCATTTTTGACATTTAGCATTGTGACATTTGTCATTTGACATCTTTGACATTTGCCATCTTGAAATTTGTCATTTTTGACATTTAGCATTGTGACACTTTTCATTTTTGACATTTAGCATTGTGACATTTGTCATTTGACATCTTAGACATTTGTCATCTTAAAATTTGTCATTTTTGACACTTTTCATTCTTGACATTTAGCATTGTGACATTTGTCATTTGACATCTTTGACATTTGCCATCTTGAAATTTGTCATTTTTGACATTTTTTATGGTGACACTTTTCATTTTTGACATTTAGCATTGTGACATTTGTCATTTGACATCTTTGACATTTGCCATCTTGAAATTTGTCATTTTTGACATTTTTTATGGTGACACTTTTCATTTCTGACATTTAGCATTGTTACATTTGTCATTTGACATCTTTGTCATTTGCCATCTTGAAATTTGTCATTTTTGACATTTAGCATTGTGATATTTGTCATTTGACATCTTTGACATTTGCCATCTTGAAATTTGTCATTTTTGACATTTTTCAGGGTGACACTTTTCATTTTTGACATTTAGCATTGTGACATTTGTCATTTGACATCTTTGACATTTGCCATCTTGAAATTTGTTATTTTTGACATTTTTCATGGTGACACTTTTCATTTTTGACATTTAGCATTGTGACATTTGTCATTTGCCATCGTTGACATTTGCCATCTTGAAATTTGTCATTTTTGACATTTTTCGTGGTGACACTTTTCATTTTTGACATTTAGCATTGTGACATTTGTCATTTGACATCTTAGACATTTGCCATCTTGAAATTTGTCATTTTTGACACTTTTCATTTTTGACATTTAGCATTGTGACATTTGTCATTTGACATCTTTGACATTTGCCATCTTGAAATTTGTCATTTTTGACATTTTTCATGGTGACACTTTTCATTTTTGACATTAAGCATTGTGACATTTGTCAGTTTTGACATTTGCCATTTTGAAATTTGTCATTTTTGACATTTTTCATTTTTGACATTTAGCATTGTGACATTTTTTATTTGACATTTGCCATCTTGAAATTTGTCATTTTTGACATTTTTCATGGTGACACTTTTCATTTTTGACATTTAGCATTGTGACATTTGTCATTTGACATCTTTGACATTTGCCATCTTGAAATTTGTCATTTTTGACATTTAGCATTGTGACATTTGTCATTTGACATCTTTGACATTTGCTATCTTGAAATTTGTTATTTTTGACATTTTTCATGGTGACACTTTTCATTTTTGACATTTAGCATTGTGACATTTGTCAGTTTTGACATTTGCCATCTTGAAATTTGTCATTTTTGACATTTTTCATGGTGACACTTTTCATTTTTGACATTTAGCATTGTGACATTTGTCATTTGACATCTTTGACATTTGCCATCTTGAAATTTGTCATTTTTGACATTTTTCATGGTGACACTTTTCATTTTTGACATTTAGCATTGTGACATTTGTCATTTGACATCTTTGACATTTGCCATCTTGAAATTTGTCATTTTTGACATTTTTCATGGTGACACTTTTCATTTTTGACATTTAGCATTGTGACATTTGTCATTTGACATCTTTGACATTTGCCATCTTGAAATTTGTCATTTTTGACATTTTTCATGGTGACACTTTTCATTTTTGACATTTAGCATTGTGATATTTGTCATTTAACATCTTTGACATTTGCCATCTTGAAATTTGTCATTTTTGACATTTTTCATGGTGACACTTTTCATTTTTGACATTTAGCATTGAGACATTTGTCATTTGACATCTTTGACATTTGCCATCTTGAAATTTGTCATTTTTGACATTTTTCATGGTGACACTTATCATTTTTGACATTTAGCATTGTGACATTTGTCAGTTTTGACATTTGCCATCTTGAAATTTGTCATTTTTGACATTTTTCATGGCGACACTTTTCATTTTTGACATTTAGCATTGTGACATTTGTCATTTGACATCTTTGACATTTGCCATCTTGAAATTTGTCATTTTTGACATTTAGCATTGTGACATTTGTCAGTTTTGACATTTGCCATCTTAAAATTTGTCATTTTTGACATTTAGCATTGTGACACTTTTCATTTTTAACATTTAGCATTGTGACATTTGTCATTTGACATCTTAGACATTTGCCATCTTGAAATTTGTCATTTTTGACACTTTCCATTTTTGACATTTAGCATTGTGACATTTGTCATTTGACATCTTTGACATTTGCCATCTTGAAATTTGTCATTTTTGACATTTTTCATGGTAACACTTTTTATTTTTGACATTTAGCATTGTGACATTTGTCATTTGACATCTTTGACATTTGCCATCTTGAAATTTGTCATTTTTAACATTTTTCATGGTGACACTTTTCATTTCTGACATTTAGCATTGTTACATTTGTCATTTGACATCTTTGACATTTGCCATCTTGAAATTTGTCATTTTTGACATTTAGCATTGTGACATTTGTCATTTGACATCTTTGACATTTGCCATCTTGAAATTTGTTATTTTTGACATTTTTCAAGGTGACACTTTTCATTTTTGACATTTAGCATTGTGACATTTGTCATTTGCCATCTTTGACATTTGCCATCTTGAAATTTGTCATTTTTGACATTTTTCATGGTGACACTTATCATTTTTGACATTTAGCATTGTGACATTTGTCAGTTTTGACATTTGCCATCTTCAAATTTGTCATTTTTGACATTTTTCATGGTGATACTTTTCATTTTTGACATTTAGCATTGTGACATTTGTCATTTGACATCTTTGACATTTGCCATCTTGAAATTTGTCATTTTTGACATTTTTCATGGTGACACTTTTCATTTTTGACATTTAGCATTGTGACATTTGTCAGTTTTGACATTTGCCATCTTGAAATTTGTTATTTTTGACATTTTTCATGGTGACACTTTTCATTTTTGACATTTAGCATTGTGACATTTGTCATTTGACATCTTAGACATTTGCCATCTTGAAATTTATCATTTTTGACACTTTTCATTTTTGACATTTAGCATTGTGACATTTGTCATTTGACATCTTTGACATTTGCCATCTTGAAATTTGTCATTTTTGACATTTTTCATGGTGACACTTTTCATTTTTGACATTTAGCATTGTGACATTTGTCATTTGACATCTTGGACATTTGCCATCTTGAAATTTGTCATTTTTGACATTTTTCATGGTGACACTTATCATTTTTGACATTTAGCATTGTGACATTTGTCAGTTTTGACATTTGCCATCTTGAAATTTGTCATTTT
Organism: Altica lythri; assembly: GCA_964028335.1. Lineage (NCBI taxonomy): Eukaryota > Metazoa > Arthropoda > Insecta > Coleoptera > Chrysomelidae > Altica > Altica lythri. Next base: position 4,429,323 of record OZ034800.1, on the reverse strand, counting down.
TGACATTTTTCATGGTGACACTTTTCATTTTTGACATTTAGCATTGTGACATTTGTCATTTGACATCTTTGACATTTGCCATCTTGAAATTTGTCATTTTTGACAATTTTCATAGTGACACTTTTCATTTTTGACATTTAGCATTGTGACATTTGTCATTTGACATCTTTGACATTTGCCATCTTGAAATTTGTCATTTTTGACATTTAGCATTGTGACATTTGTCATTTGACATCTTTGACATTTGCTATCTTGAAATTTGTTATTTTTGACATTTTTCATGGTGACACTTTTCATTTTTGACATTTAGCATTGTGACATTTGTCAGTTTTGACATTTGCCATTTGAAATTTGTCATTTTTGACATTTTTCATGATGACACTTTTCATTTTTGACATTTAGCATTGTGACATTTGTCATTTGACATCTTTGACATTTGCTATCTTGAAATTTGTCATTTATGACACTTTTCATTTTTGACATTTATCATTGTGACATTTGTCATTTGACATCGTTGACATTTGCCATCTTGAAATTTGTTATTTTTGACATTTTTCAAGGTGACACTTTTCATTTTTGACATTTAGCATTGTGACATTTGTCATTTGCCATCTTTGACATTTGCCATCTTGAAATTTGTCATTTTTGACATTTTTCATGGTGACACTTATTATTTTTGACATTTAGCATTGTGACATTTGTCAGTTTTGACATTTGCCATCTTCAAATTTGTCATTTTTGACATTTTTCATGGTGACACTTTTCATTTTTGACATTTAGCATTTTGACATTTGTCATTTGACATCTTTGACATTTGCCATCTTGAAATTTGTCATTTTTGACATTTTTCATGGTGACACTTTTCATTTTTTACATTTAGCATTGTGACATTTGTCAGTTTTGACATTTGCCATCTTGAAATTTGTCATTTTTGACATTTTTCATGGTGACACTTTTCATTTTTGACATTTAGCATTGTGACATTTGTCATTTGACATCTTAGACATTTGCCATCTTGAAATTTGTCATTTTTGACACTTTTTATTTTTGACATTTAGCATTGTGACATTTGTCATTTGACATCTTTGACATTTGCCATCTTGAAATTTGTCATTTTTGACATTTTTCATGGTGACACTTTTCATTTTTGACATTTAGCATTGTGACATTTGTCATTTGACATCTTAGACATTTGCCATCTTGAAATTTGTCATTTTTGACACTTTTCATTTTTGACATTTAGCATTGTGACATTTGTCATTTGACATCTTTGACATTTGCCATCTTGAAATTTGTCATTTTTGACATTTTTCATGGTGACACTTTTCATTTTTGACATTTAGCATTGTGACATTTGTCATTTGACATCTTTGACATTTGCCATTTTAAAATTTGTCATTTTTGACATTTAGCATTGTGACATTTGTCAGTTTTGACATTTGCCATCTTGAAATTTGTCATTTTTGACATTTAGCATTGTGACACTTTTCATTTTTAACATTTAGCATTGTGACATTTGTCATTTGACATTTGCCATCTTGAAATTTGTCATTTTTGACACTTTTCATTTTTGACAGTTAGCATTGTGACATTTGTCATTTGACATCTTTGACATTTGCCATCTTGAAATTTGTCATTTTTGACATTTTTCATGGTGACACTTTTTATTTTTGACATTTAGCATTGTGACATTTGTCATTTGACATCTTGGACATTTGCCATCTTAAAATTTGTCATTTTTGACATTTTTCATGGTGCCACTTATCATTTTTGACATTTAGCATTGTGAGATTTGTCAGTTTTGACATTTGCCATCTTGAAATTTGTCATTTTTGACATTTTTTATGGTGACACTTTTCATTTTTGACATTTAGCATTGTGACATTTGTCAGTTGACATCTTTGACATTTGCCATCTTGAAATTTGTCATTTTTGACAATTTTCATGGTGACACTTTTCATTTTTGACATTTAGCATTGTGACATTTGTCATTTGACATCTTTGACATTTGCCATCTTGAAATTTGTCATTTTTGACATTTAGCATTGTGACATTTGTCATTTGACATCTTTGACATTTGCTATCTTGAAATTTGTTATTTTTGACATTTTTCAGGGTGACACTTTTCATTTTTGACATTTAGCATTGTGACATTTGTCAGTTTTGACATTTGCCATCTTGAAATTTGTCATTTTTGACATTTTTCATGGTGACACTTTTCATTTTTGACATTTAGCATTGTGACATTTTTCATTTGACATCTTTGACATTTGCTATCTTAAAATTTGTCATTTATGACACTTTTCATTTTTGACATTTAGCATTGTGACATTTGTCATTTGACATCTTTGACATTTGCCATCTTGAAATTTGTCATATTTGACATTTTTCATGGTGACACTTTTCATTTTTGACATTTAACATTGTGACATTTGTCATTTGACATCTTGGACATTTGCCATCTTGAAATTTGTCATTTTTGACATTTTTCATGGTGACACTTTTCATTTTTGACATTTAGCATTGTGACATTTGTCATTTGACATCTTTGACATTTGCCATCTTGAAATTTGACATTTTTGACATTTTTCATAGTGACACTTTTCATTTTTGACATTTGGCATTGTGACATTTGTCAGTTTTGACATTTGCCATCTTGAAATTTGTCATTTTTGACATTTTTCATGGTGACACTTTTCATTTTTGACATTTAGCATTGTGACATTTGTCATTTGACATTTTTGACATTTGCCATCTTGAAATTTGTTATTTTTGACATTTTTCATGGTGACACTTTTCATTTTTAACATTTAGCATTGTAACATTTGTCATTTGACATCTTTGATATTTGCCATCTTGAAATTTGTCATTTTTGACATTTTTCATGGTGACACTTATCATTTTTGACATTTAGCATTGTGACATTTGTCATTTGACATCTTTGACATTTGCCACCTTGAAATTTGTCATTTTTGACATTTTTCATGGTGACACTTTTCATTTTTGACATTTAGCATTGTGACATTTGTCATTTGACATCTTTGATATTTGCCATCTTGAAATTTGTCATTTTTGACATTTTTCATAGTGACACTTTTCATTTTTGACATTTAGCATTGTGACATTTGTCATTTGACATCTTTGACATTTGCCATCTTGAAATTTGTCATTTTTGACATTTTTCATGGTGACACTTTTCATTTTTGTCATTTAGCATTATGACATTTGTCAGTTTTGACATTTGCCATCTTGAAATTTGTCATTTTTGACATTTTTTATGGTGACATTTTCATTTTTGACATTAAGCATTGTGACATTTGTCATTTGACATCTTAGACATTTGCCATCTTGAAATTTGTCATTTTTGACACTTTTCATTTTTGACATTTAGCATTGTGACATTTGTCATTTGACATCTTTGACATTTGCTATCTTAAAATTTGTCATTTATGACACTTTTCATTTTTGACATTTAGCATTGTGACATTTGTCATTTGACATCTTTGACATTTGCCATCTTGAAATTTGTCATATTTGACATTTTTCATGGTGACACTTTTCATTTTTGACATTTAACATTGTGACATTTGTCATTTGACATCTTGGACATTTGCCATCTTGAAATTTGTCATTTTTGACATTTTTCATGGTGACACTTTTCATTTTTGACATTTAGCATTGTGACATTTGTCATTTGACATCTTTGACATTTGCCATCTTGAAATTTGACATTTTTGACATTTTTCATAGTGACACTTTTCATTTTTGACATTTGGCATTGTGACATTTGTCAGTTTTGACATTTGCCATCTTGAAATTTGTCATTTTTGACATTTTTCATGGTGACACTTTTCATTTTTGACATTTAGCATTGTGACATTTGTCATTTGACATTTTTGACATTTGCCATCTTGAAATTTGTTATTTTTGACATTTTTCATGGTGACACTTTTCATTTTTAACATTTAGCATTGTAACATTTGTCATTTGACATCTTTGATATTTGCCATCTTGAAATTTGTCATTTTTGACATTTTTCATGGTGACACTTATCATTTTTGACATTTAGCATTGTGACATTTGTCATTTGACATCTTTGACATTTGCCACCTTGAAATTTGTCATTTTTGACATTTTTCATGGTGACACTTTTCATTTTTGACATTTAGCATTGTGACATTTGTCATTTGACATCTTTCATATTTGCCATCTTGAAATTTGTCATTTTTGACATTTTTCATAGTGACACTTTTCATTTTTGACATTTAGCATTGTGACATTTGTCATTTGACATCTTTGACATTTGCCATCTTGAAATTTGTCATTTTTGACATTTTTCATGGTGACACTTTTCATTTTTGACATTAAGCATTGTGACATTTGTCAGTTTTGACATTTGCCATCTTGAAATTTGTCATTTTTGACATTTTTCATGGTGACACTTATCATTTTTGACATTTAGCATTGTGACATTTGTCATTTGACATCTTTGACATTTGCCATCTTGAAATTTGTCATTTTTGACATTTTTCATGGTGACACTTTTCATTTTTGTCATTTAGCATTATGACATTTGTCAGTTTTGACATTTGCCATCTTGAAATTTGTCATTTTTGACATTTTTCATGGTGACATTTTCATTTTTGACATTAAGCATTGTGACATTTGTCATTTGACATCTTAGACATTTGCCATCTTGAAATTTGTCATTTTTGACACTTTTCATTTTTGACATTTAGCATTGTGACATTTGTCATTTGACATCTTTGACATTTGCTATCTTAAAATTTGTCATTTATGACACTTTTCATTTTTGACATTTAGCATTGTGACATTTGTCATTTGACATCTTTGACATTTGCCATCTTGAAATTTGTCATATTTGACATTTTTTATGGTGACACTTTTCATTTTTGACATTTAACATTGTGACATTTGTCATTTGACATCTTGGACATTTGCCATCTTGAAATTTGTCATTTTTGACATTTTTCATGGTGACACTTTTCATTTTTGACATTTAGCATTGTGACATTTGTCATTTGACATCTTTGACATTTGCCATCTTGAAATTTGACATTTTTGACATTTTTCATAGTGACACTTTTCATTTTTGACATTTGGCATTGTGACATTTGTCAGTTTTGACATTTGCCATCTTGAAATTTGTCATTTTTGACATTTTTCATGGTGACACTTTTCATTTTTGACATTTAGCATTGTGACATTTGTCATTTGACATTTTTGACATTTGCCATCTTGAAATTTGTTATTTTTGACATTTTTCATGGTGACACTTTTCATTTTTAACATTTAGCATTGTAACATTTGTCATTTGACATCTTTGATATTTGCCATCTTGAAATTTGTTATTTTTGACATTTTTCATGGTGACACTTTTCATTTTTAACATTTAGCATTGTAACATTTGTCATTTGACATCTTTGATATTTGCCATCTTGAAATTTGTCATTTTTGACATTTTTCATGGTGACACTTTTCATTTTTGACATTAAGCATTGTGACATTTGTCAGTTTTGACATTTGCCATCTTGAAATTTGTCATTTTTGACATTTTTCATGGTGACACTTTTCATTTTTGACATTTAGCATTGTGACATTTGTCATTTGACATCTTTGATATTTGCCATCTTGACATTTGTCATTTTTGACATTTTTCATAGTGACACTTTTCATTTTTGACATTTAGCATTGTGACATTTGTCATTTGACATCTTTGACATTTGCCATCTTGAAATTTGTCATTTTTGACATTTTTCATGGTGACACTTTTCATTTTTGACATTAAGCATTGTGACATTTGTCAGTTTTGACATTTGCCATCTTGAAATTTGTCATTTTTGACATTTTTCATGGTGACACTTATCATTTTTGACATTTAGCATTGTGACATTTGTCATTTGACATCTTTGACATTTGCCACCTTGAAATTTGTCATTTTTGACATTTTTCATGGTGACACTTTTCATTTTTGACATTTAGCATTGTGACATTTGTCATTTGACATCTTTGATATTTGCCATCTTGAAATTTGTCATTTTTGACATTTTTCATGGTGACACTTTTCATTTTTGACATTTAGCATTGTGACATTTGTCATTTGACATCTTTGACATTTGCCATCTTGAAATTTGACATTTTTGACATTTTTCATAGTGACACTTTTCATTTTTGACATTTGGCATTGTGACATTTGTCAGTTTTGACATTTGCCATCTTGAAATTTGTCATTTTTGACATTTTTCATGGTGACACTTTTCATTTTTGACATTTAGCATTGTGACATTTGTCATTTGACATTTTTGACATTTGCCATCTTGAAATTTGTTATTTTTGACATTTTTCATGGTGACACTTTTCATTTTTAACATTTAGCATTGTAACATTTGTCATTTGACATCTTTGATATTTGCCATCTTGAAATTTGTCATTTTTGACATTTTTCATGGTGACACTTATCATTTTTGACATTTAGCATTGTGACATTTGTCATTTGACATCTTTGACATTTGCCACCTTGAAATTTGTCATTTTTGACATTTTTCATGGTGACACTTTTCATTTTTGACATTTAGCATTGTGACATTTGTCATTTGACATCTTTGATATTTGCCATCTTGAAATTTGTCATTTTTGACATTTTTCATAGTGACACTTTTCATTTTTGACATTTAGCATTGTGACATTTGTCATTTGACATCTTTGACATTTGCCATCTTGAAATTTGTCATTTTTGACATTTTTCATGGTGACACTTTTCATTTTTGACATTAAGCATTGTGACATTTGTCAGTTTTGACATTTGCCATCTTGAAATTTGTCATTTTTGACATTTTTCATGGTGACACTTATCATTTTTGACATTTTGCATTGTGACATTTGTCATTTGACATCTTTGACATTTGCCACCTTGAAATTCGTCATTTTTGACATTTTTCATGGTGACACTTTTCATTTTTGACATTTAGCATTGTGACATTTGTCATTTGACATCTTTGATATTTGCCATCTTGAAATTTGTCATTTTTGACATTTTTCATAGTGACACTTTTCATTTTTGACATTAAGCATTGTGACATTTGTCATTTGACATCTTAGACATTTGCCATCTTGAAATTTGTCATTTTTGACACTTTTCATTTTTGACATTTAGCATTGTGACATTTGTCATTTGACATCTTTGACATTTGCTATCTTAAAATTTGTCATTTATGACACTTTTCATTTTTGACATTTAGCATTGTGACATTTGTCATTTGACATCTTTGACATTTGCCATCTTGAAATTTGTCATATTTGACATTTTTCATGGTGACACTTTTCATTTTTGACATTTAACATTGTGACATTTGTCATTTGACATCTTGGACATTTGCCATCTTAAAATTTGTCATTTTTGACATTTTTCATGGTGACACTTTTCATTTTTGACATTTAGCATTGTGACATTTGTCATTTGACATCTTTGACATTTGCCATCTTGAAATTTGACATTTTTGACATTTTTCATAGTGACACTTTTCATTTTTGACATTTGGCATTGTGACATTTGTCAGTTTTGACATTTGCCATCTTGAAATTTGTCATTTTTGACATTTTTTATGGTGACACTTTTCATTTTTGACATTTAGCATTGTGACATTTGTCATTTGACATTTTTGACATTTGCCATCTTGAAATTTGTTATTTTTGACATTTTTCATGGTGACACTTTTCATTTTTAACATTTAGCATTGTAACATTTGTCATTTGACATCTTTGATATTTGCCATCTTGAAATTTGTTATTTTTGACATTTTTCATGGTGACACTTTTCATTTTTAACATTTAGCATTGTAACATTTGTCATTTGACATCTTTGATATTTGCCATCTTGAAATTTGTCATTTTTGACATTTTTCATGGTGACACTTATCATTTTTGACATTTAGCATTGTGACATTTGTCATTTGACATCTTTGACATTTGCCACCTTGAAATTTGTCATTTTTGACATTTTTCATGGTGACACTTTTCATTTTTGACATTTAGCATTGTGACATTTGTCATTTGACATCTTTGATATTTGCCATCTTGAAATTTGTCATTTTTGACATTTTTCATAGTGACACTTTTCATTTTTGACATTTAGCATTGTGACATTTGTCATTTGACATCTTTGACATTTGCCATCTTGAAATTTGTCATTTTTGACATTTTTCATGGTGACACTTTTCATTTTTGACATTAAGCATTGTGACATTTGTCAGTTTTGACATTTGCCATCTTGAAATTTGTCATTTTTGACATTTTTCATGGTGACACTTATCATTTTTGACATTTAGCATTGTGACATTTGTCATTTGACATCTTTGACATTTGCCACCTTGAAATTTGTCATTTTTGACATTTTTCATGGTGACACTTTTCATTTTTGACATTTAGCATTGTGACATTTGTCATTTGACATCTTTGATATTTGCCATCTTGAAATTTGTCATTTTTGACATTTTTCATAGTGACACTTTTCATTTTTGACATTTAGCATTGTGACATTTGTCATTTGACATCTTTGACATTTGCCATCTTGAAATTTGTCATTTTTGACATTTTTCATGGTGACACTTTTCATTTTTGTCATTTAGCATTATGACATTTGTCAGTTTTGACATTTGCCATCTTGAAATTTGTCATTTTTGACATTTTTCATGGTGACATTTTCATTTTTGACATTAAGCATTGTGACATTTGTCATTTGACATCTTAGACATTTGCCATCTTGAAATTTGTCATTTTTGACACTTTTCATTTTTGACATTTAGCATTGTGACATTTGTCATTTGACATCTTTGACATTTGCTATCTTAAAATTTGTCATTTATGACACTTTTCATTTTTGACATTTAGCATTGTGACATTTGTCATTTGACATCTTTGACATTTGCCATCTTGAAATTTGTCATATTTGACATTTTTCATGGTGACACTTTTCATTTTTGACATTTAACATTGTGACATTTGTCATTTGACATCTTGGACATTTGCCATCTTGAAATTTGTCATTTTTGACATTTTTCATGGTGACACTTTTCATTTTTGACATTTAGCATTGTGACATTTGTCATTTGACATCTTTGACATTTGCCATCTTGAAATTTGACATTTTTGACATTTTTCATAGTGACACTTTTCATTTTTGACATTTGGCATTGTGACATTTGTCAGTTTTGACATTTGCCATCTTGAAATTTGTCATTTTTGACATTTTTCATGGTGACACTTTTCATTTTTGACATTTAGCATTGTGACATTTGTCATTTGACATTTTTGACATTTGCCATCTTAAAATTTGTTATTTTTGACATTTTTCATGGTGACACTTTTCATTTTTAACATTTAGCATTGTAACATTTGTCATTTGACATCTTTGATATTTGCCATCTTGAAATTTGTCATTTTTGACATTTTTCATGGTGACACTTATCATTTTTGACATTTAGCATTGTGACATTTGTCATTTGACATCTTTGACATTTGCCACCTTGAAATTTGTCATTTTTGACATTTTTCATGGTGACACTTTTCATTTTTGACATTTAGCATTGTGACATTTGTCATTTGACATCTTTGATATTTGCCATCTTGAAATTTGTCATTTTTGACATTTTTCATAGTGACACTTTTCATTTTTGACATTTAGCATTGTGACATTTGTCATTTGACATCTTTGACATTTGCCATCTTGAAATTTGTCATTTTTGACATTTTTCATGGTGACACTTTTCATTTTTGACATTAAGCATTGTGACATTTGTCAGTTTTGACATTTGCCATCTTGAAATTTGTCATTTTTGACATTTTTCATGGTGACACTTTTCATTTTTGACATTTAGCATTGTGACATTTGTTATTTGACATTTGCCATCTTGAAATTTGTCATTTTTGACATTTTTCATGGTGACACTTTTCATTTTTGACATTTAGCATTGTGACATTTGTCATTTGACATCTTTGACATTTGCCATCTTGAAATTTGTCATTTTTGACATTTAGCATTGTGACATTTGTCATTTGACATCTTTGACATTTGCTATCTTGAAATTTGTTATTTTTGACATTTTTCATGGTGACACTTTTCATTTTTGACATTTAGCATTGTGACATTTGTCAGTTTTGACATTTGCCATCTTGAAATTTGTCATTTTTGACATTTAGCATTGTGACATTTGTCATTTGACATCTTAGACATTTGCCATCTTGAAATTTGTCATTTTTGACACTTTTCATTTTTGACATTTAGCATTGTGACATTTGTCATTTGACATCTTTGACATTTGCCATCTTGAAATTTGTCATTTTTGACATTTTTCATGGTGACACTTTTCATTTTTGACATTAAGCATTGTGACATTTGTCAGTTTTGACATTTGCCATCTTGAAATTTGTCATTTTTGACATTTTTCATGGTGACACTTTTCATTTTTGACATTTAGCATTGTGACATTTGTTATTTGACATTTGCCATCTTGAAATTTGTCATTTTTGACATTTTTCATGGTGACACTTTTCATTTTTGACATTTAGCATTGTGACATTTGTCATTTGACATCTTTGACATTTGCCATCTTGAAATTTGTCATTTTTGACATTTAGCATTGTGACATTTGTCATTTGACATCTTTGACATTTGCCATCTTGAAATTTGTCATTTTTGACATTTGTCATGGTGACACTTTTCATTTTTGACATTTAGCATTGTGACATTTGTCATTTGACATCTTTGACATTTGCCATCTTGAAATTTGTCATTTTTGACATTTTTCATGGTGACACTTTTCATTTTTGACATTAAGCATTGTGACATTTGTCATTTGACATCTTTGACATTTGCCATTTTGAAATTTGTCATTTTTGACATTTTTCATGGTGACACTTTTCATTTTTGACATTTAGCATTGTGACATTTGTCATTTGACATCTTTGACATTTGCCATCTTGAAATTTGTTATTTTTGACATTTTTCATGGTGACACTTATCATTTTTGACATTTAGCATTGTGACATTTGTCATTTGACATCTTTGATATTTGCCATCTTGAAATTTGTCATTTTTGACATTTTTCATGGTGACACTCTTCATTTTTGACATTTAGCATTGTGACATTTGTCATTTGACATCTTGGACATTTGCCATCTTGAAATTTGTTATTTTTGACATTTTTCATGGTGACACTTATCATTTTTGACATTTAGCATTGTGACATTTGTCAGTTTTGACATTTGCCATCTTGAAATTTGTCATTTTTGACATTTTTCATGGTGACACTTTTCATTTTTGACATTTAGCATTGTGACATTTGTCATTTGACATCTTTGACATTTGCCATCTTGAAATTTGTCATTTTTGACATTTTTCATGGTGACACTTTTCATTTTTGACATTTAGCATTGTGACATTTGTCATTTGACATCTTTGACATTTGCCATCTTGAAATTTGTCATTTTTGACATTTTTCATGGTGACACTTTTCATTTTTGACATTTAGCATTGTGACATTTGTCATTTGACATCTTTGACATTTGCCATCTTGAAATTTGTCATTTTTGACATTTTTCATGGTGACACTTTTCATTTTTGACATTTAGCATTGTGATATTTGTCATTTAACATCTTTGACATTTGCCATCTTGAAATTTGTCATTTTTGACATTTTTCATGGTGACACTTTTCATTTTTGACATTTAGCATTGAGACATTTGTCATTTGACATCTTTGACATTTGCCATCTTAAAAATTTGTCATTTTTGACATTTTTCATGGTGACACTTATCATTTTTGACATTTAGCATTGTGACATTTGTCAGTTTTGACATTTGCCATCTTGAAATTTGTCATTTTTGACATTTTTCATGGTGACACTTTTCATTTTTGACATTTAGCATTGTGACATTTGTCATTTGACATCTTTGACATTTGCCATCTTGAAATTTGTCATTTTTGACATTTAGCATTGTGACATTTGTCAGTTTTGACATTTGCCATCTTAAAATTTGTCATTTTTGACATTTAGCATTGTGACACTTTTCATTTTTAACATTTAGCATTGTGACATTTGTCATTTGACATCTTAGACATTTGCCATCTTGAAATTTGTCATTTTTGACACTTTTCATTTTTGACATTTAGCATTGTGACATTTGTCATTTGACATCTTTGACATTTGCCATCTTGAAATTTGTCATTTTTGACATTTTTCATGGTAACACTTTTTATTTTTGACATTTAGCATTGTGACATTTGTCATTTGACATCTTTGACATTTGCCATCTTGAAATTTGTCATTTTTGACATTTTTCATGGTGACACTTTTCATTTCTGACATTTAGCATTGTTACATTTGTCATTTGACATCTTTGACATTTGCCATCTTGAAATTTGTCATTTTTGACATTTTTCATGGTAACACTTTTCATTTTTGACATTTAGCATTGTGACATTTGTCATTTGACATCTTTGATATTTGCCATCTTGAAATTTGTTATTTTTGACATTTTTCATGGTGACACTTTTCATTTTTAACATTTAGCATTGTAACATTTGTCATTTGACATCTTTGATATTTGCCATCTTGAAATTTGTCATTTTTGACATTTTTCATGGTGACACTTTTCATTTTTGACATTAAGCATTGTGACATTTGTCAGTTTTGACATTTGCCATCTTGAAATTTGTCATTTTTGACATTTTTCATGGTGACACTTTTCATTTTTGACATTTAGCATTGTGACATTTGTCATTTGACATCTTTGATATTTGCCATCTTGACATTTGTCATTTTTGACATTTTTCATAGTGACACTTTTCATTTTTGACATTTAGCATTGTGACATTTGACATCTTTGACATTTGCCATCTTGAAATTTGTCATTTTTGACATTTTTCATGGTGACACTTTTCATTTTTGACATTAAGCATTGTGACATTTGTCAGTTTTGACATTTGCCATCTTGAAATTTGTCATTTTTGACATTTTTCATGGTGACACTTATCATTTTTGACATTTAGCATTGTGACATTTGTCATTTGACATCTTTGACATTTGCCACCTTGAAATTTGTCATTTTTGACATTTTTCATGGTGACACTTTTCATTTTTGACATTTAGCATTGTGACATTTGTCATTTGACATCTTTGATATTTGCCATCTTGAAATTTGTCATTTTTGACATTTTTCATGGTGACACTTTTCATTTTTGACATTTAGCATTGTGACATTTGTCATTTGACATCTTTGACATTTGCCATCTTGAAATTTGACATTTTTGACATTTTTCATAGTGACACTTTTCATTTTTGACATTTGGCATTGTGACATTTGTCAGTTTTGACATTTGCCATCTTGAAATTTGTCATTTTTGACATTTTTCATGGTGACACTTTTCATTTTTGACATTTAGCATTGTGACATTTGTCATTTGACATTTTTGACATTTGCCATCTTGAAATTTGTTATTTTTGACATTTTTCATGGTGACACTTTTCATTTTTAACATTTAGCATTGTAACATTTGTCATTTGACATCTTTGATATTTGCCATCTTGAAATTTGTCATTTTTGACATTTTTCATGGTGACACTTATCATTTTTGACATTTAGCATTGTGACATTTGTCATTTGACATCTTTGACATTTGCCACCTTGAAATTTGTCATTTTTGACATTTTTCATGGTGACACTTTTCATTTTTGACATTTAGCATTGTGACATTTGTCATTTGACATCTTTGATATTTGCCATCTTGAAATTTGTCATTTTTGACATTTTTCATAGTGACACTTTTCATTTTTGACATTTAGCATTGTGACATTTGTCATTTGACATCTTTGACATTTGCCATCTTGAAATTTGTCATTTTTGACATTTTTCATGGTGACACTTTTCATTTTTGACATTAAGCATTGTGACATTTGTCAGTTTTGACATTTGCCATCTTGAAATTTGTCATTTTTGACATTTTTCATGGTGACACTTATCATTTTTGACATTTAGCATTGTGACATTTGTCATTTGACATCTTTGACATTTGCCACCTTGAAATTTGTCATTTTTGACATTTTTCATGGTGACACTTTTCATTTTTGACATTTAGCATTGTGACATTTGTCATTTGACATCTTTGATATTTGCCATCTTGAAATTTGTCATTTTTGACATTTTTCATAGTGACACTTTTCATTTTTGACATTTAGCATTGTGACATTTGTCATTTGACATCTTTGTCATTTGCCATCTTGAAATTTGTCATTTTTGACATTTTTCATGGTGACACTTTTCATTTTTGTCATTTAGCATTATGACATTTGTCAGTTTTGACATTTGCCATCTTGAAATTTGTCATTTTTGACATTTTTCATGGTGACATTTTCATTTTTGACATTAAGCATTGTGACATTTGTCATTTGACATCTTAGACATTTGCCATCTTGAAATTTGTCATTTTTGACACTTTTCATTTTTGACATTTAGCATTGTGACATTTGTCATTTGACATCTTTGACATTTGCTATCTTAAAATTTGTCATTTATGACACTTTTCATTTTTGACATTTAGCATTGTGACATTTGTCATTTGACATCTTTGACATTTGCCATCTTGAAATTTGTCATATTTGACATTTTTCATGGTAACACTTTTCATTTTTGACATTTAACATTGTGACATTTGTCATTTGACATCTTGGACATTTGCCATCTTGAAATTTGTCATTTTTGACATTTTTCATGGTGACACTTTTCATTTTTGACATTTAGCATTGTGACATTTGTCATTTGACATCTTTGACATTTGCCATCTTGAAATTTGACATTTTTGACATTTTTCATAGTGACACTTTTCATTTTTGACATTTGGCATTGTGACATTTGTCAGTTTTGACATTTGCCATCTTGAAATTTGTCATTTTTGACATTTTTCATGGTGACACTTTTCATTTTTGACATTTAGCATTGTGACATTTGTCATTTGACATTTTTGACATTTGCCATCTTGAAATTTGTTATTTTTGACATTTTTCATGGTGACACTTTTCATTTTTAACATTTAGCATTGTAACATTTGTCATTTGACATCTTTGATATTTGCCATCTTGAAATTTGTTATTTTTGACATTTTTCATGGTGACACTTTTCATTTTTAACATTTAGCATTGTAACATTTGTCATTTGACATCTTTGATATTTGCCATCTTGAAATTTGTCATTTTTGACATTTTTCATGGTGACACTTATCATTTTTGACATTTAGCATTGTGACATTTGTCATTTGACATCTTTGACATTTGCCACCTTGAAATTTGTCATTTTTGACATTTTTCATGGTGACACTTTTCATTTTTGACATTTAGCATTGTGACATTTGTCATTTGACATCTTTGATATTTGCCATCTTGAAATTTGTCATTTTTGACATTTTTCATAGTGACACTTTTCATTTTTGACATTTAGCATTGTGACATTTGTCATTTGACATCTTTGACATTTGCCATCTTGAAATTTGTCATTTTTGACATTTTTCATGGTGACACTTTTCATTTTTGACATTAAGCATTGTGACATTTGTCAGTTTTGACATTTGCCATCTTGAAATTTGTCATTTTTGACATTTTTCATGGTGACACTTATCATTTTTGACATTTAGCATTGTGACATTTGTCATTTGACATCTTTGACATTTGCCACCTTGAAATTTGTCATTTTTGACATTTTTCATGGTGACACTTTTCATTTTTGACATTTAGCATTGTGACATTTGTCATTTGACATCTTTGATATTTGCCATCTTGAAATTTGTCATTTTTGACATTTTTCATAGTGACACTTTTCATTTTTGACATTTAGCATTGTGACATTTGTCATTTGACATCTTTGACATTTGCCATCTTGAAATTTGTCATTTTTGACATTTTTCATGGTGACACTTTTCATTTTTGTCATTTAGCATTATGACATTTGTCAGTTTTGACATTTGCCATCTTGAAATTTGTCATTTTTGACATTTTTCATGGTGACATTTTCATTTTTGACATTAAGCATTGTGACATTTGTCATTTGACATCTTAGACATTTGCCATCTTGAAATTTGTCATTTTTGACACTTTTCATTTTTGACATTTAGCATTGTGACATTTGTCATTTGACATCTTTGACATTTGCTATCTTAAAATTTGTCATTTATGACACTTTTCATTTTTGACATTTAGCATTGTGACATTTGTCATTTGACATCTTTGACATTTGCCATCTTGAAATTTGTCATATTTGACATTTTTCATGGTGACACTTTTCATTTTTGACATTTAACATTGTGACATTTGTCATTTGACATCTTGGACATTTGCCATCTTGAAATTTGTCATTTTTGACATTTTTCATGGTGACACTTTTCATTTTTGACATTTAGCATTGTGACATTTGTCATTTGACATCTTTGACATTTGCCATCTTGAAATTTGACATTTTTGACATTTTTCATAGTGACACTTTTCATTTTTGACATTTGGCATTGTGACATTTGTCAGTTTTGACATTTGCCATCTTGAAATTTGTCATTTTTGACATTTTTCATGGTGACACTTTTCATTTTTGACATTTAGCATTGTGACATTTGTCATTTGACATTTTTGACATTTGCCATCTTGAAATTTGTTATTTTTGACATTTTTCATGGTGACACTTTTCATTTTTAACATTTAGCATTGTAACATTTGTCATTTGACATCTTTGATATTTGCCATCTTGAAATTTGTCATTTTTGACATTTTTCATGGTGACACTTATCATTTTTGACATTTAGCATTGTGACATTTGTCATTTGACATCTTTGACATTTGCCACCTTGAAATTTGTCATTTTTGACATTTTTCATGGTGACACTTTTCATTTTTGACATTTAGCATTGTGACATTTGTCATTTGACATCTTTGATATTTGCCATCTTGAAATTTGTCATTTTTGACATTTTTCATAGTGACACTTTTCATTTTTGACATTTAGCATTGTGACATTTGTCATTTGACATCTTTGACATTTGCCATCTTGAAATTTGTCATTTTTGACATTTTTCATGGTGACACTTTTCATTTTTGACATTAAGCATTGTGACATTTGTCAGTTTTGACATTTGCCATCTTGAAATTTGTCATTTTTGACATTTTTCATGGTGACACTTTTCATTTTTGACATTTAGCATTGTGACATTTGTTATTTGACATTTGCCATCTTGAAATTTGTCATTTTTGACATTTTTCATGGTGACACTTTTCATTTTTGACATTTAGCATTGTGACATTTGTCATTTGACATCTTTGACATTTGCCATCTTGAAATTTGTCATTTTTGACATTTAGCATTGTGACATTTGTCATTTGACATCTTTGACATTTGCTATCTTGAAATTTGTTATTTTTGACATTTTTCATGGTGACACTTTTCATTTTTGACATTTAGCATTGTGACATTTGTCAGTTTTGACATTTGCCATCTTGAAATTTGTCATTTTTGACATTTAGCATTGTGACATTTGTCATTTGACATCTTAGACATTTGCCATCTTGAAATTTGTCATTTTTGACACTTTTCATTTTTGACATTTAGCATTGTGACATTTGTCATTTGACATCTTTGACATTTGCCATCTTGAAATTTGTCATTTTTGACATTTTTTATGGTGACACTTTTCATTTTTGACATTAAGCATTGTGACATTTGTCAGTTTTGACATTTGCCATCTTGAAATTTGTCATTTTTGACATTTTTCATGGTGACACTTTTCATTTTTGACATTTAGCATTGTGACATTTGTTATTTGACATTTGCCATCTTGAAATTTGTCATTTTTGACATTTTTCATGGTGACACTTTTCATTTTTGACATTTAGCATTGTGACATTTGTCATTTGACATCTTTGACATTTGCCATCTTGAAATTTGTCATTTTTGACATTTAGCATTGTGACATTTGTCATTTGACATCTTTGACATTTGCCATCTTGAAATTTGTCATTTTTGACATTTGTCATGGTGACACTTTTCATTTTTGACATTTAGCATTGTGACATTTGTCATTTGACATCTTTGACATTTGCCATCTTGAAATTTGTCATTTTTGACATTTTTCATGGTGACACTTTTCATTTTTGACATTTAGCATTGTGACATTTGTCATTTGACATCTTTGACATTTGCCATTTTGAAATTTGTCATTTTTGACATTTTTCATGGTGACACTTTTCATTTTTGACATTTAGCATTGTGACATTTGTCATTTGACATCTTTGACATTTGCCATCTTGAAATTTGTTATTTTTGACATTTTTCATGGTGACACTTATCATTTTTGACATTTAGCATTGTGACATTTGTCATTTGACATCTTTGATATTTGCCATCTTTAAATTTGTCATTTTTGACATTTTTCATGGTGACACTCTTCATTTTTGACATTTAGCATTGTGACATTTGTCATTTGACATCTTGGACATTTGCCATCTTGAAATTTGTTATTTTTGACATTTTTCATGGTGACACTTATCATTTTTGACATTTAGCATTGTGACATTTGTCAGTTTTGACATTTGCCATCTTGAAATTTGTCATTTTTGACATTTTTCATGGTGACACTTTTCATTTTTGACATTTAGCATTGTGACATTTGTCATTTGACATCTTTGACATTTGCCATCTTGAAATTTGTCATTTTTGACATTTTTCATGGTGACACTTTTCATTTTTGACATTTAGCATTGTGACATTTGTCATTTGACATCTTTGACATTTGCCATCTTGAAATTTGTCATTTTTGACATTTTTCATGGTGACACTTTTCATTTTTGACATTTAGCATTGTGACATTTGTCATTTGACATCTTTGACATTTGCCATCTTGAAATTTGTCATTTTTGACATTTTTCATGGTGACACTTTTCATTTTTGACATTTAGCATTGTGACATTTGTCATTTGACATTTTTGACATTTGCCATCTTGAAATTTGTTATTTTTGACATTTTTCATGGTGACACTTTTCATTTTTAACATTTAGCATTGTAACATTTGTCATTTGACATCTTTGATATTTGCCATCTTGAAATTTGTCATTTTTGACATTTTTCATGGTGACACTTATCATTTTTGACATTTAGCATTGTGACATTTGTCATTTGACATCTTTGACATTTGCCACCTTGAAATTTGTCATTTTTGACATTTTTCATGGTGACACTTTTCATTTTTGACATTTAGCATTGTGACATTTGTCATTTGACATCTTTGATATTTGCCATCTTGAAATTTGTCATTTTTGACATTTTTCATAGTGACACTTTTCATTTTTGACATTTAGCATTGTGACATTTGTCATTTGACATCTTTGACATTTGCCATCTTGAAATTTGTCATTTTTGACATTTTTCATGGTGACACTTTTCATTTTTGACATTAAGCATTGTGACATTTGTCAGTTTTGACATTTGCCATCTTGAAATTTGTCATTTTTGACATTTTTCATGGTGACACTTATCATTTTTGACATTTAGCATTGTGACATTTGTCATTTGACATCTTTGACATTTGCCACCTTAAAATTTGTCATTTTTGACATTTTTCATGGTGACACTTTTCATTTTTGACATTTAGCATTGTGACATTTGTCATTTGACATCTTTGATATTTGCCATCTTGAAATTTGTCATTTTTGACATTTTTCATAGTGACACTTTTCATTTTTGACATTTAGCATTGTGACATTTGTCATTTGACATCTTTGACATTTGCCATCTTGAAATTTGTCATTTTTGACATTTTTCATGGTGACACTTTTCATTTTTGTCATTTAGCATTATGACATTTGTCAGTTTTGACATTTGCCATCTTGAAATTTGTCATTTTTGACATTTTTCATGGTGACATTTTCATTTTTGACATTAAGCATTGTGACATTTGTCATTTGACATCTTAGACATTTGCCATCTTGAAATTTGTCATTTTTGACACTTTTCATTTTTGACATTTAGCATTGTGACATTTGTCATTTGACATCTTTGACATTTGCTATCTTAAAATTTGTCATTTATGACACTTTTCATTTTTGACATTTAGCATTGTGACATTTGTCATTTGACATCTTTGACATTTGCCATCTTGAAATTTGTCATATTTGACATTTTTCATGGTGACACTTTTTATTTTTGACATTTAACATTGTGACATTTGTCATTTGACATCTTGGACATTTGCCATCTTGAAATTTGTCATTTTTGACATTTTTCATGGTGACACTTTTCATTTTTGACATTTAGCATTGTGACATTTGTCATTTGACATCTTTGACATTTGCCATCTTGAAATTTGACATTTTTGACATTTTTCATAGTGACACTTTTCATTTTTGACATTTGGCATTGTGACATTTGTCAGTTTTGACATTTGCCATCTTGAAATTTGTCATTTTTGACATTTTTCATGGTGACACTTTTCATTTTTGACATTTAGCATTGTGACATTTGTCATTTGACATTTTTGACATTTGCCATCTTGAAATTTGTTATTTTTGACATTTTTCATGGTGACACTTTTCATTTTTAACATTTAGCATTGTAACATTTGTCATTTGACATCTTTGATATTTGCCATCTTGAAATTTGTTATTTTTGACATTTTTCATGGTGACACTTTTCATTTTTAACATTTAGCATTGTAACATTTGTCATTTGACATCTTTGATATTTGCCATCTTGAAATTTGTCATTTTTGACATTTTTCATGGTGACACTTATCATTTTTGACATTTAGCATTGTGACATTTGTCATTTGACATCTTTGACATTTGCCACCTTGAAATTTGTCATTTTTGACATTTTTCATGGTGACACTTTTTATTTTTGACATTTAGCATTGTGACATTTGTCATTTGACATCTTTGATATTTGCCATCTTGAAATTTGTCATTTTTGACATTTTTCATAGTGACACTTTTCATTTTTGACATTTAGCATTGTGACATTTGTCATTTGACATCTTTGACATTTGCCATCTTGAAATTTGTCATTTTTGACATTTTTCATGGTGACACTTTTCATTTTTGACATTAAGCATTGTGACATTTGTCAGTTTTGACATTTGCCATCTTGAAATTTGTCATTTTTGACATTTTTCATGGTGACACTTATCATTTTTGACATTTAGCATTGTGACATTTGTCATTTGACATCTTTGACATTTGCCACCTTGAAATTTGTCATTTTTGACATTTTTCATGGTGACACTTTTCATTTTTGACATTTAGCATTGTGACATTTGTCATTTGACATCTTTGATATTTGCCATCTTGAAATTTGTCATTTTTGACATTTTTCATAGTGACACTTTTCATTTTTGACATTTAGCATTGTGACATTTGTCATTTGACATCTTTGACATTTGCCATCTTGAAATTTGTTATTTTTGACATTTTTCATGGTGACACTTTTCATTTTTAACATTTAGCATTGTAACATTTGTCATTTGACATCTTTGATATTTGCCATCTTGAAATTTGTCATTTTTGACATTTTTCATGGTGACACTTATCATTTTTGACATTTAGCATTGTGACATTTGTCATTTGACATCTTTGACATTTGCCACCTTGAAATTTGTCATTTTTGACATTTTTCATGGTGACACTTTTCATTTTTGACATTTAGCATTGTGACATTTGTCATTTGACATCTTTGATATTTGCCATCTTGAAATTTGTCATTTTTGACATTTTTCATAGTGACACTTTTCATTTTTGACATTTAGCATTGTGACATTTGTCATTTGACATCTTTGACATTTGCCATCTTGAAATTTGTCATTTTTGACATTTTTCATGGTGACACTTTTCATTTTTGACATTAAGCATTGTGACATTTGTCAGTTTTGACATTTGCCATCTTGAAATTTGTCATTTTTGACATTTTTCATGGTGACACTTTTCATTTTTGACATTTAGCATTGTGACATTTGTTATTTGACATTTGCCATCTTGAAATTTGTCATTTTTGACATTTTTCATGGTGACACTTTTCATTTTTGACATTTAGCATTGTGACATTTGTCATTTGACATCTTTGACATTTGCCATCTTGAAATTTGTCATTTTTGACATTTAGCATTGTGACATTTGTCATTTGACATCTTTGACATTTGCTATCTTGAAATTTGTTATTTTTGACATTTTTCATGGTGACACTTTTCATTTTTGACATTTAGCATTGTGACATTTGTCAGTTTTGACATTTGCCATCTTGAAATTTGTCATTTTTGACATTTAGCATTGTGACATTTGTCATTTGACATCTTAGACATTTGCCATCTTGAAATTTGTCATTTTTGACACTTTTCATTTTTGACATTTAGCATTGTGACATTTGTCATTTGACATCTTTGACATTTGTTATCTTGAAATTTGTCATTTTTGACATTTTTCATGGTGACACTTTTCATTTTTGACATTAAGCATTGTGACATTTGTCAGTTTTGACATTTGCCATCTTGAAATTTGTCATTTTTGACATTTTTCATGGTGACACTTTTCATTTTTGACATTTAGCATTGTGACATTTGTTATTTGACATTTGCCATCTTGAAATTTGTCATTTTTGACATTTTTCATGGTGACACTTTTCATTTTTGACATTTAGCATTGTGACATTTGTCATTTGACATCTTTGACATTTGCCATCTTGAAATTTGTCATTTTTGACATTTAGCATTGTGACATTTGTCATTTGACATCTTTGACATTTGCCATCTTGAAATTTGTCATTTTTGACATTTGTCATGGTGACACTTTTCATTTTTGACATTTAGCATTGTGACATTTGTCATTTGACATCTTTGACATTTGCCATCTTGAAATTTGTCATTTTTGACATTTTTCATGGTGACACTTTTCATTTTTGACATTTAGCATTGTGACATTTGTCATTTGACATCTTTGACATTTGCCATTTTGAAATTTGTCATTTTTGACATTTTTCATGGTGACACTTTTCATTTTTGACATTTAGCATTGTGACATTTGTCATTTGACATCTTTGACATTTGCCATCTTGAAATTTGTTATTTTTGACATTTTTCATGGTGACACTTATCATTTTTGACATTTAGCATTGTGACATTTGTCATTTGACATCTTTGATATTTGCCATCTTGAAATTTGTCATTTTTGACATTTTTCATGGTGACACTCTTCATTTTTGACATTTAGCATTGTGACATTTGTCATTTGACATCTTGGACATTTGCCATCTTGAAATTTGTTATTTTTGACATTTTTCATGGTGACACTTATCATTTTTGACATTTAGCATTGTGACATTTGTCAGTTTTGACATTTGCCATCTTGAAATTTGTCATTTTTGACATTTTTCATGGTGACACTTTTCATTTTTGACATTTAGCATTGTGACATTTGTCATTTGACATCTTTGACATTTGCCATCTTGAAATTTGTCATTTTTGACATTTTTCATGGTGACACTTTTCATTTTTGACATTTAGCATTGTGACATTTGTCATTTGACATCTTTGACATTTGCCATCTTGAAATTTGTCATTTTTGACATTTTTCATGGTGACACTTTTCATTTTTGACATTTAGCATTGTGACATTTGTCATTTGACATCTTTGACATTTGCCATCTTGAAATTTGTCATTTTTGACATTTTTCATGGTGACACTTTTCATTTTTGACATTTAGCATTGTGATATTTGTCATTTAACATCTTTGACATTTGCCATCTTGAAATTTGTCATTTTTGACATTTTTCATGGTGACACTTTTCATTTTTGACATTTAGCATTGAGACATTTGTCATTTGACATCTTTGACATTTGCCATCTTAAAAATTTGTCATTTTTGACATTTTTCATGGTGACACTTATCATTTTTGACATTTAGCATTGTGACATTTGTCAGTTTTGACATTTGCCATCTTGAAATTTGTCATTTTTGACATTTTTCATGGTGACACTTTTCATTTTTGACATTTAGCATTGTGACATTTGTCATTTGACATCTTTGACATTTGCCATCTTGAAATTTGTCATTTTTGACATTTAGCATTGTGACATTTGTCAGTTTTGACATTTGCCATCTTAAAATTTGTCATTTTTGACATTTAGCATTGTGACACTTTTCATTTTTAACATTTAGCATTGTGACATTTGTCATTTGACATCTTAGACATTTGCCATCTTGAAATTTGTCATTTTTGACACTTTTCATTTTTGACATTTAGCATTGTGACATTTGTCATTTGACATCTTTGACATTTGCCATCTTGAAATTTGTCATTTTTGACATTTTTCATGGTAACACTTTTTATTTTTGACATTTAGCATTGTGACATTTGTCATTTGACATCTTTGACATTTGCCATCTTGAAATTTGTCATTTTTGACATTTTTCATGGTGACACTTTTCATTTCTGACATTTAGCATTGTTACATTTGTCATTTGACATCTTTGACATTTGCCATCTTGAAATTTGTCATTTTTGACATTTAGCATTGTGACATTTGTCATTTTTGACATTTAGCATTGTGACATTTGTCAGTTTTGACATTTGCCATCTTCAAATTTGTCATTTTTGACATTTTTCATGGTGATACTTTTCATTTTTGACATTTAGCATTGTGACATTTGTCATTTGACATCTTTGACATTTGCCATCTTGAAATTTGTCATTTTTGACATTTTTCATGGTGACACTTTTCATTTTTGACATTTAGCATTGTGACATTTGTCAGTTTTGACATTTGCCATCTTGAAATTTGTTATTTTTGACATTTTTCATGGTGACACTTTTCATTTTTGACATTTAGCATTGTGACATTTGTCATTTGACATCTTAGACATTTGCCATCTTGAAATTTATCATTTTTGACACTTTTCATTTTTGACATTTAGCATTGTGACATTTGTCATTTGACATCTTTGACATTTGCCATCTTGAAATTTGTCATTTTTGACATTTTTCATGGTGACACTTTTCATTTTTGACATTTAGCATTGTGACATTTGTCATTTGACATCTTGGACATTTGCCATCTTGAAATTTGTCATTTTTGACATTTTTCATGGTGACACTTATCATTTTTGACATTTAGCATTGTGACATTTGTCAGTTTTAACATTTGCCATCTTGAAATTTGTCATTTTTGACATTTTTCATGGTGACACTTTTCATTTTTGACATTTAGCATTGTGACATTTGTCATTTGACATCTTTGACATTTGCCATCTTGAAATTTGTCATTTTTGACAATTTTCATAGTGACACTTTTCATTTTTGACATTTAGCATTGTGATATTTGTCATTTGACATCTTTGACATTTGCCATCTTGAAATTTGTCATTTTTGACATTTAGCATTGTGACATTTGTCATTTGACATCTTTGACATTTGCTATCTTGAAATTTGTTATTTTTGACATTTTTCATGGTGACACTTTTCATGTTTGACATTTAGCATTGTGACATTTGTCAGTTTTGACATTTGCCATCTTGAAATTTGTCATTTTTGACATTTTTCATGATGACACTTTTCATTTTTGACATTTAGCATTGTGACATTTGTCATTTGACATCTTTGACATTTGCTATCTTGAAATTTGTCATTTATGACACTTTTCATTTTTGACATTTAGCATTGTGACATTTGTCATTTGACATCTTTGACATTTGCCATCTTGAAATTTGTTATTTTTGACATTTTTCAAGGTGACACTTTTCATTTTTGACATTTAGCATTGTGACATTTGTCATTTGCCATCTTTGACATTTGCCATCTTGAAATTTGTCATTTTTGACATTTTTCATGGTGACACTTATCATTTTTGACATTTAGCATTGTGACATTTGTCATTTGACATCTTTGACATTTGCCATCTTGAAATTTGTTATTTTTGACATTTTTCAAGGTGACACTTTTCATTTTTGACATTTAGCATTTTGACATTGGTCATTTGACATCTTTGACATTTGCCATCTTGAAATTTGTCATTTTTGACATTTTTCATGGTGACACTTTTCATTTTTGACATTTAGCATTGTGACATTTGTCAGTTTTGACATTTGCCATCTTGAAATTTGTCATTTTTGACATTTTTCATGGCGACACTTTTCATTTTTGACATTTAGCATTGTGACATTTGTCATTTGACATCTTAGACATTTGCCATCTTGAAATTTGTCATTTTTGACACTTTTCATTTTTGACATTTAGCATTGTGACATTTGTCATTTGACATCTTTGACATTTGCCATCTTGAAATTTGTCATTTTTGACATTTTTCATAGTGACACTTTTCATTTTTGACATTTAGCATTGTGACATTTGTCATTTGACATCTTGGACATTTGCCATCTTGAAATTTGTCATTTTTGACATTTTTCATGGTGACACTTATCATTTTTGACATTTAGCATTGTGACATTTGTCAGTTTTGACATTTGCCATCTTGAAATTTTTCATTTTTGACATTTTTCATGGTGACACTTTTCATTTTTGACATTTAGCATTGTGACATTTGTCATTTGACATCTTTGACATTTGCCATCTTGAAATTTGTCATTTTTGACAAATTTCATGGTGACACTTTTCATTTTTGACATTTAGCATTGTGACATTTGTCATTTGACATCTTTGACATTTGCCATCTTGAAATTTGTCATTTTTGACATTTAGCATTGTGACATTTGTCATTTGACATCTTTGACATTTGCTATCTTGAAATTTGTTATTTTTGACATTTTTCATGGTGACACTTTTCATTTTTGACATTTAGCATTGTGACATTTGTCAGTTTTGACATTTGCCATCTTGAAATTTGTCATTTTTGACATTTTTCATGATGACACTTTTCATTTTTGACATTTAGCATTGTGACATTTGTCATTTGACATCTTTGACATTTGCTATCTTGAAATTTGTCATTTATGACACTTTTCATTTTTGACATTTAGCATTGTGACATTTGTCATTTGACATCTTTGACATTTGCCATCTTGAAATTTGTCATTTTTGACATTTTTCATGGTGACACTTTTCATTTTTGACATTTAGCATTGTGACATTTGTCATTTGACATCTTGGATATTTGCCATCTTGAAATTTGTCATTTTTGACATTTTTCATGGTGACACTTTTCATTTTTGACATTTAGCATTGTGACATTTGTCATTTGACATCTTTGACATTTGCCATCTTGAAATTTGACATTTTTGACATTTTTCATGGTGACACTTTTCATTTTTGACATTTAGCATTGTGACATTTGTCATTTGACATCTTTGACATTTGCCATCTTGAAATTTGTTATTTTTGACATTTTTCATGGTGACACTTTTCATTTTTGACATTTAGCATTGTGACATTTGTCATTTGACATCTTTGACATTTGCCATCTTGAAATTTGTCATTTTTGACATTTTTCATGGTGACACTTTTCATTTTTGACATTTAACATTGTGACATTTGTCATTTGACATCTTTGACATTTGCCATCTTGAAATTTGTTATTTTTGACATTTTTCATGGTGACACTTTTCATTTTTGACATTTAGCATTGTGACATTTGTCATTTGACATCTTTGACATTTGCCATCTTGAAATTTGTCATTTTTCATGGTGACACTTTTCATTTTTGACATTTGGCATTGTGACATTTGTCAGTTTTGACATTTGCCATCTTGAAATTTGTCATTTTTGACATTTTTCATGGTGACACTTTTCATTTTTGACATTTAGCATTGTGACATTTGTCATTTCACATCTTTGACATTTGCCATCTTGAAATTTGTTATTTTTGACATTTTTCATGGTGACACTTTTCATTTTTGACATTTAGCATTGTAACATTTGTCATTTGACATCTTTGATATTTGCCATCTTGAAATTTGTCATTTTTGACATTTTTCATGGTGACACTTTTCATTTTTGACATTTAGCATTGTGACATTTGTCATTTGACATCTTTGACATTTGCCATCTTGAAATTTGTCATTTTTGACATTTTTCATGGTGACACTTTTCATTTTTGACATTTAGCATTGTGACATTTGTCATTTGACATCTTAGACATTTGCCATCTTGAAATTTGTCATTTTTGACACCTTTCATTTTTGACATTTAGCATTGTGACATTTGTCATTTGACATCTTTGACATTTGCCATCTTGAAATTTGTCATTTTTGACATTTAGCATTGTGACATTTGTCATTTGACATCTTTGACATTTGCTATCTTGAAATTTGTTATTTTTGACATTTTTCATGGTGACACTTTTCATTTTTGACATTTAGCATTGTGACATTTGTCAGTTTTGACATTTGCCATCTTGAAATTTGTCATTTTTGACATTTTTCATGATGACACTTTTCATTTTTGACATTTAGCATTGTGACATTTGTCATTTGACATCTTTGACATTTGCTATCTTGAAATTTGTCATTTATGACACTTTTCATTTTTGACATTTAGCATTGTGACATTTGTCATTTGACATCTTGGACATTTGCCATCTTGAAATTTGTCATTTTTGACATTTTTCATGGTGACACTTTTCATTTTTGACATTTAGCATTGTGACATTTGTCATTTGACATCTTTGACATTTGCCATCTTGAAATTTGACATTTTTGACATTTTTCATGGTGACACTTTTCATTTTTGACATTTAGCATTGTGACATTTGTCATTTGACATCTTTAACATTTGCCATCTTGAAATTTGTTATTTTTGACATTTTTCATCGTGACACTTTTCATTTTTGACATTTAGCATTGTGACATTTGTCATTTGACATCTTTGACATTTGCCATCTTGAAATTTGTCATTTTTGACATTTTTCATAGTGACACTTTTCATTTTTGACATTTAGCATTGTGACATTTGTCATTTGACATCTTTGACATTTGCCATCTTGAAATTTGTTATTTTTGACATTTTTCATGGTGACACTTTTCATTTTTGACATTTAGCGTTGTGACATTTGTCATTTGACATCTTTGACATTTGCCATCTTGAAATTTGTCATTTTTGACATTTTTCATGGTGACACTTTTCATTTTTGACATTTAGCATTGTGACATTTGTCAGTTTTGACATTTGCCATCTTGAAATTTGTCATTTTTGACATTTTTCATGGTGACACTTTTCATTTTTGACATTTAGCATTGTGACATTTGTCATTTGACATCTTAGACATTTGCCATCTTGAAATTTGTCATTTTTGACACTTTTCATTTTTGACATTTAGCATTGTGACATTTGTCATTTGACATCTTTGACATTTGCCATCTTAAAATTTGTCATTTTTGACATTTTTCATGGTGACACTTTTCATTTTTGACATTTAGCATTGTGACATTTGTCATTTGACATCTTTGACATTTGCCATCTTGAAATTTGTCATTTTTGACATTTAGCATTGTGACATTTGTCATTTGACATCTTTGATATTTGCCATCTTGAAATTTGTCATTTTTGACATTTTTCATGGTGACACTTTTCATTTTTGACATTTAGCATTGTGACATTTGTCATTTGACATCATTGACATTTGCCATCTTGAAATTTGTTATTTTTGACATTTTTCATGGTGACACTTTTCATTTTTGACATTTAGCATTGTGACATTTGTCAGTTTTGACATTTGCCATTTTGAAATTTGTCATTTTTGACATTTTTTATGGTGACACTTTTCATTTTTGACATTTAGCATTGTGACATTTGTCATTTGACATCTTTGACATTTGCCATCTTGAAATTTGTTATTTTTGACATTTTTCATGGTGACACTTTTCATTTTTGACATTTAGCATTGTGACATTTGGCATTTGACATCTTTGACATTTGCCATCTTGAAATTTGTCATTTTTGACATTTTTCATGGTGACACTTTTCATTTTTGACATTTAGCATTGTGACATTTGTCATTTGACATCTCTGACATTTGCCATCTTGAAATTTGTTAATTTTGACATTTTTCATGGTGACACTTTTTATTTTTGACATTTAGCATTGTGACATTTGTCATTTGACATCTTTGACATTTGCCATCTTGAAATTTGTCATTTTTGACATTTTTCATGGTGACACTTTTTATTTTTGACATTAAGCATTGTGACATTTGTCATTTGACATCTTTGACATTTGCCATCTTGAAATTTGTTATTTTTGACATTTTTCATGGTGACACTTTTCATTTTTGACATTTAGCATTGTGACATTTGTCATTTGACATCTTTGACATTTGCCATGTTGAAATTTGTTATTTTTGACATTTTTTATGGTGACACTTTTCATTTTTGACATTTAGCATTGTGACATTTGTCAGTTTTGACATTTGCCATCTTGAAATTTGTCATTTTTGACATTTTTCATGGTGACACTTTTCATTTTTGAAATTTAGCATTGTGACATTTGTCATTTGACATCTTTGACATTTGCCATCTTAAAATTTGTTATTTTTGACATTTTTCATGGTGACATTTTTTATTTTTGACATTTAACATTGTGACATTTGTCAGTTTTGACATTTGCCATCTTGAAATTTGTCATTTTTGACATTTTTCATGGTGACACTTTTCATTTTTGACATTTAGCATTGTGACATTTGTCAGTTTTGACATTTGCCATCTTGAAATTTGTCATTTTTGACATTTTTCATGGTGACACTTTTCATTTTTAACATTTAGCATTGTGACATTTGTCATTTGACATCTTTGACATTTGCCATCTTGAAATTTGTCATTTTTGACATTTGTCATTTGACATCTTTGACATTTGCCATCTTGAAATTTGTCATTTTTGACATTTAGCATTGTGACATTTGTCATTTGATATCTTTGACATTTGCCATCTTGAAATTTGTTATTTTTGACATTTTTCATGGTGACACTTTTCATTTTTGACATTTAGCATGGTGACATTTGTCAGTTTTGACATTTGCCATCTTGAAATTTGTCATTTTTGACATTTAGCATTGTGACATTTGTCATTTGACATCTTTGACATTTGTCATCTTGAAATTTGTCATTTTTGACATTTTTCATGGTGACACTTTTCACTTTTGACATTTAGCATTGTGACATTTGTCATTTGACATCTTTGACATTTGCCATCTTGAAATTTGTTATTTTTGACATTTTTCATGGTGACACTTATCATTTTTGACATTTAGCATTGTGACATTTGTCATTTGACATCTTTGACATTTGCCATCTTGAAATTTGTCATTTTTGACATTTTTCATGGTGACACTTTTCATTTTTGACATTTAGCATTGTGACATTTGTCATTTGACATCTTGGACATTTGCCATCTTGAAACTTGTTATTTTTGACATTTTTCATGGTGACACTTATTATTTTTGACATTTAGCATTGTGACATTTGTCAGTTTTGACATTTGCCATCTTGAAATTTGTCATTTTTGACATTTTTCATGGTGACACTTTTCATTTTTGACATTTAGCATTGTGACATTTGTCATTTGACATCTTTGACATTTGCCATCTTGAAATTTGTTATTTTTGACATTTTTCATGGTGACACTTTTCATTTTTGACATTTAGCATTGTGACATTTGTCATTTGACATCTTTGACATTTGCCATCTTGAAATTTGTTATTTTTGACATTTTTCATGGTGACACTTTTCATTTTTGACATTTAGCATTGTGACATTTGTCAGTTTTGACATTTGCCATCTTGAAATTTGTCATTTTTGACATTTTTCATGGTGACACTTTTCATTTTTGACATTTAGCATTGTGACATTTGTCATTTGACATCTTTGACATTTGCCATCTTGAAATTTGTCATTTTTGACATTTAGCATTGTGACATTTGTCATTTGACATCTTTGACATTTGCCATCTTGAAATTTGTTATTTTTGACATCTTTCATGGTGACATTTTTTATTTTTGACATTTAACATTGTGACATTTGTCAGTTTTGACATTTGCCATCTTGAAATTTGTCATTTTTGACATTTTTCATGGTGACACGTTTCATTTTTGACATTTAGCATTGTGACATTTGTCAGTTTTGACATTTGCCATCTTGAAATTTGTCATTTTTGACATTTTTCATGGTGACACTTTTCATTTTTAACATTTAGCATTGTGACATTTGTCATTTGACATCTTTGACATTTGCCATCTTGAAATTTGTCATTTTTGACATTTTTCATGGTGACACTTTTCATTTTTGACATTTAGCATTGTGACATTTGTCATTTGACATCTTTGACATTTGCCATCTTGAAATTTGTCATTTTTGACATTTAGCATTGTGACATTTGTCATTTGACATCTTTGACATTTGCCATCTTGAAATTTGTTATTTTTGACATTTTTCATGGTGACACGTTTCATTTTTGACATTTAGCATTGTGACATTTGTCAGTTTTGACATTTGCCATCTTGAAATTTGTCATTTTTGACATTTAGCATTGTGACATTTGTCATTTGACATCTTTGACATTTGTCATCTTGAAATTTGTCATTTTTGACATTTTTCATGGTGACACTTTTCATTTTTGACATTTAGCATTGTGACATTTGTCATTTGACATCTTTGACATTTGCCATCTTGAAATTTGTTATTTTTGACATTTTTCATGGTGACACTTATCATTTTTGACATTTAGCATTGTGACATTTGTCATTTGACATCTTTGACATTTGTCATCTTGAAATTTGTCATTTTTGACATTTTTCATGGTGACACTTTTCATTTTTGACATTTAGCATTGTGACATTTGTCATTTGACATCTTTGACATTTGCCATCTTGAAATTTGTCATTTTTGACATTTTTTATGGTGACACTTTTCATTTTTGACATTTAGCATTGTGACATTTGTCATTTGACATCTTTGACATTTGCCATCTTGAAATTTGTCATTTTTGACATTTTTCATGGTGACACTTTTCATTTTTGACATTTGGCATTGAGACATTTGTCATTTGACATCTTTGACATTTGCCATCTTGAAATTTGTCATTTCTGACATTTTTCATGGTGACACTTATCATTTTTGACATTTAGCATTGTGACATTTGTCAGTTTTGACATTTGCCATCTTGAAATTTGTCATTTTTGACATTTTTCATGGTGACACTTTTCATTTTTGACATTTAGCATTGTGACATTTGTCATTTGACATCTTTGACATTTGCCATCTTGAAATTTGTCATTTTTGACATTTTTCATGGTGACACTTTTCAGTTTTGACATTTAGCATTGTGACATTTGTCATTTGACATCTTTGACATTTGCCATCTTGAAATTTGTCATTTTTGACATTTAGCATTGTGACATTTGTCAGTTTTGACATTTGCCATCTTGAAATTTGTCATTTTTGACATTTAGCATTGTGACACTTTTCATTTTTGACATTTAGCATTGTGACATTTGTCATTTGACATCTTAGACATTTGTCATCTTGAAATTTGTCATTTTTGACACTTTTCATTCTTGACATTTAGCATTGTGACATTTGTCATTTGACATCTTTGACATTTGCCATCTTGAAATTTGTCATTTTTACATTTTTTATGGTGACACTTTTCATTTTTGACATT
Source organism: Altica lythri (assembly GCA_964028335.1). NCBI lineage: Eukaryota > Metazoa > Arthropoda > Insecta > Coleoptera > Chrysomelidae > Altica > Altica lythri. The sequence goes on along the minus strand of OZ034800.1, from coordinate 4,395,637 downwards.
TAGCATTGTGACATTTGTCATTTGACATCTTTGACATTTGCCATCTTGAAATTTGTCATTTTTGACATTTTTTATGGTGACACTTTTCATTTCTGACATTAAGCATTGTTACATTTGTCATTTGACATCTTTGTCATTTGCCATCTTGAAATTTGTCATTTTTGACATTTAGCATTGTGATATTTGTCATTTGACATCTTTGACATTTGCCATCTTGAAATTTGTCATTTTTGACATTTTTCAGGGTGACACTTTTCATTTTTGACATTTAGCATTGTGACATTTGTCATTTGACATCTTTGACATTTGCCATCTTGAAATTTGTTATTTTTGACATTTTTCATGGTGACACTTTTCATTTTTGACATTTAGCATTGTGACATTTGTCATTTGCCATCGTTGACATTTGCCATCTTGAAATTTGTCATTTTTGACATTTTTCGTGGTGACACTTTTCATTTTTGACATTTAGGATTGTGACATTTGTCAGTTTTGACATTTGCCATGTTCAAATTTGTCATTTTTGACATTTTTCATGGTGACACTTTTCATTTTTGACATTTAGCATTGTGACATTTGTCATTTGACATCTTTGACATTTGCCATCTTGAAATTTGTTATTTTTGATATTTTTCAAGGTGACACTTTTCATTTTTGACATTTAGCATTTTGACATTTGTCATTTGACATCTTTGACATTTGCCATCTTGAAATTTGTCATTTTTGACATTTTTCATGGTGACACTTTTCATTTTTGACATTTAGCATTGTGACATTTGTCAGTTTTGACATTTGCCATCTTGAAATTTGTCATTTTTGACATTTTTCATGGTGACACTTTTCATTTTTGACATTTAGCATTGTGACATTTGTCATTTGACATCTTAGACATTTGCCATCTTGAAATTTGTCATTTTTGACACTTTTCATTTTTGACATTTAGCATTGTGACATTTGTCATTTGACATCTTTGACATTTGCCATCTTGAAATTTGTCATTTTTGACATTTTTCATAGTGACACTTTTCATTTTTGACATTTAGCATTGTGACATTTGTCATTTGACATCTTGGACATTTGCCATCTTGAAATTTGTCATTTTTGACATTTTTCATGGTGACACTTATCATTTTTGACATTTAGCATTGTGACATTTGTCAGTTTTGACATTTGCCATCTTGAAATTTTTCATTTTTGACATTTTTCATGGTGACACTTTTCATTTTTGACATTTGACATTGTGACATTTGTCATTTGACATCTTTGACATTTGCCATCTTGAAATTTGTCATTTTTGACAAATTTCATGGTGACACTTTTCATTTTTGACATTTAGCATTGTGACATTTGTCATTTGACATCTTTGACATTTGCCATCTTGAAATTTTTCATTTTTGACATTTAGCATTGTGACATTTGTCATTTGACATCTTTGACATTTGCTATCTTGAAATTTGTTATTTTTGACATTTTTCATGGTGACACTTTTCATTTTTGACATTTAGCATTGTGACATTTGTCAGTTTTGACATTTGCCATCTTGAAATTTGTCATTTTTGACATTTTTCATGATGACACTTTTCATTTTTGACATTTAGCATTGTGACATTTGTCATTTGACATCTTTGACATTTGCTATCTTGAAATTTGTCATTTATGACACTTTTCATTTTTGACATTTAGCATTGTGACATTTGTCATTTGACATCTTTGACATTTGCCATCTTGAAATTTGTCATTTTTGACATTTTTCATGGTGACACTTTTCATTTTTGACATTTAGCATTGTGACATTTGTCATTTGACATGATATTTGCCATCTTGAAATTTGTCATTTTTGACATTTTTCATGGTAACACTTTTCATTTTTGACATTTAGCATTGTGACATTTGTCATTTGACATCTTTGACATTTGCCATCTTGAAATTTGACATTTTTGACATTTTTCATGGTGACACTTTTCATTTTTGACATTTAGCATTGTGACATTTGTCATTTGACATCTTTGACATTTGCCATCTTGAAATTTGTTATTTTTGACATTTTTCATGGTGACACTTTTCATTTTTGACATTTAGCATTGTGACATTTGTCATTTGACATCTTTGACATTTGCCATCTTGAAATTTGTCATTTTTGACATTTTTCATGGTGACACTTTTCATTTTTGACATTTAACATTGTGACATTTGTCATTTGACATCTTTGACATTTGCCATCTTGAAATTTGTTATTTTTGACATTTTTCATGGTGACACTTTTAATTTTTGACATTTAGCATTGTGACATTTGTCATTTGACATCTTTGACATTTGCCATCTTGAAATTTGTCATTTTTCATGGTGACACTTTTCATTTTTGACATTTGGCATTGTGACATTTGTCAGTTTTGGCATTTGCCATCTTGAAATTTGTCATTTTTGACATTTTTCATGGTGACACTTTTCATTTTTGACATTTAGCATTGTGACATTTTTCATTTCACATCTTTGACATTTGCCATCTTGAAATTTGTTATTTTTGACATTTTTCATGGTGACACTTTTCATTTTTGACATTTAGCATTGTAACATTTGTCATTTGACATCTTTGATATTTGCCATCTTGAAATTTGTCATTTTTGACATTTTTCATGGTGACACTTTTCATTTTTGACATTTAGCATTGTGACATTTGTCATTTGACATCTTTGACATTTGCCATCTTGAAATTTGTCATTTTTGACATTTTTCATGGTGACACTTTTCATTTTTGACATTTAGCATTGTGACATTTGTCATTTGACATCTTAGACATTTGCCATCTTGAAATTTGTCATTTTTGACACCTTTCATTTTTGACATTTAGCATTGTGACATTTGTCATTTGACATCTTTGACATTTGCCATCTTGAAATTTGTCATTTTTGACATTTAGCATTGTGACATTTGTCATTTGACATCTTTGACATTTGCTATCTTGAAATTTGTTATTTTTGACATTTTTCATGGTGACACTTTTCATTTTTGACATTTAGCATTGTGACATTTGTCAGTTTTGACATTTGCCATCTTGAAATTTGTCATTTTTGACATTTTTCATGATGACACTTTTCATTTTTGACATTTAGCATTGTGACATTTGTCATTTGACATCTTTGACATTTGCTATCTTGAAATTTGTCATTTATGACACTTTTCATTTTTGACATTTAGCATTGTGACATTTGTCATTTGACATCTTGGACATTTGCCATCTTGAAATTTGTCATTTTTGACATTTTTCATGGTGACACTTTTCATTTTTGACATTTAGCATTGTGACATTTGTCATTTGACATCTTTGACATTTGCCATCTTGAAATTTGACATTTTTGACATTTTTCATGGTGACACTTTTCATTTTTGACATTTAGCATTGTGACATTTGTCATTTGACATCTTTAACATTTGCCATCTTGAAATTTGTTATTTTTGACATTTTTCATCGTGACACTTTTCATTTTTGACATTTAGCATTGTGACATTTGTCATTTGACATCTTTGACATTTGCCATCTTGAAATTTGTCATTTTTGACATTTTTCATAGTGACACTTTTCATTTTTGACATTTAGCATTGTGACATTTGTCATTTGACATCTTTGACATTTGCCATCTTGAAATTTGTTATTTTTGACATTTTTCATGGTGACACTTTTCATTTTTGACATTTAGCGTTGTGACATTTGTCATTTGACATCTTTGACATTTGCCATCTTGAAATTTGTCATTTTTGACATTTTTCATGGTGACACTTTTCATTTTTGACATTTGGCATTGTGACATTTGTCAGTTTTGACACTTGCCATCTTGAAATTTGTCATTTTTGACATTTTTCATGGTGACACTTTTCATTTTTGACATTTAGCATTGTAACATTTGTCATTTGACATCTTTGATATTTGCCATCTTGAAATTTGTCATTTTTGACATTTTTTATGATGACACTTTTCATTTTTGACATTTAGCATTGTGACATTTGTTATTTGACATCTTTGACATTTGCCATCTTAAAATTTGTCATTTTTGACATTTTTCATGGTGACACTTTTCATTTTTGACATTTAGCATTGTGACATTTGTCATTTGACATCTTTGACATTTGCCATCTTGAAATTTGTCATTTTTGACATTTAGCATTGTGACATTTGTCATTTGACATCTTTGATATTTGCCATCTTGAAATTTGTCATTTTTGACATTTTTCATGGTGACACTTTTCATTTTTGACATTTAGCATTGTGACATTTGTCATTTGACATCATTGACATTTGCCATCTTGAAATTTGTTATTTTTGACATTTTTCATGGTGACACTTTTCATTTTTGACATTTAGCATTGTGACATTTGTCAGTTTTGACATTTGCCATTTTGAAATTTGTCATTTTTGACATTTTTTATGGTGACACTTTTCATTTTTGACATTTAGCATTGTGACATTTGTCATTTGACATCTTTTACATTTGCCATCTTGAAATTTGTTATTTTTGACATTTTTCATGGTGACACCTTTCATTTTTGACATTTAGCATTGTGACATTTGTCAGTTTTGACATTTGCCATTTTGAAATTTGTCATTTTTGACATTTTTTATGGTGACACTTTTCATTTTTGACATTTAGCATTGTAACATTTGTCATTTGACATCTTAGACATTTGCCATTTTGAAATTTGTCATTTTTGACACTTTTCATTTTTGACATTTAGCATTGTGACATTTGTCATTTGACATCTTTGACATTTGCCATCTTGAAATTTGTCATTTTTGACATTTTTCATGGTGACACTTTTCATTTTTGACATTAAGCATTGTGACATTTGTCAGTTTTGACATCTTTGACATTTGCCATCTTGAAATTTGTCATTTTTGACATTTAGCATTGTGACATTTGTCATTTGACATCTTTGACATTTGCTATCTTGAAATTTTTTTATTTTTGACATTTTTCATGGTGACACTTTTCATTTTTGACATTTAGCATTGTGACATTTGTCAGTTTTGACATTTGCCATCTTGAAATTTGTCATTTTTGACATTTAGCATTGTGACACTTTTCATTTTTGACATTTAGCATTGTGACATTTGTCATTTGACATCTTTGACATTTGCCATCTTGAAATTTGTCATTTTTGACATTTGTCATGGTGACACTTTTCATTTTTGACATTTAGCATTGTGACATTTGTCATTTGACATCTTTGACATTTGCCATCTTGAAATTTGTCATTTTTGAAATTTTTCATGGTGACACTTTTCATTTTTGACATTTAGCATTGTGACATTTGTCATTTGACATCTTTGACATTTGCCATCTTGAAATTTGTCATTTTTGACATTTTTCATGGTGACACTTTTCATTTTTGACATTTAGCATTGTGACATTTGTCATTTGACATCTTTGACATTTGCCATCTTGAAATTTGTCATTTTTGACATTTTTCATGGTGACACTTTTCATTTTTGACATTTAGCATTGTGACATTTGTCATTTGACATCTTTGACATTTGCCATCTTGAAATTTGTCATTTTTGACATTTTTCATGGTGACACTTTTCATTTTTGACATTTAGCATTGTGACATTTGTCATTTGACATCTTTGACATTTGCCATCTTGAAATTTGTCATTTTTGACATTTTTCATGGTGACACTTTTCATTTTTGACATTTAGCATTGTGATATTTGTCATTTAACATCTTTGACATTTGCCATCTTAAAATTTGTCATTTTTGACATTTTTCATGGTGACACTTTTCATTTTTGACATTTAGCATTGAGACATTTGTCATTTGACATCTTTCACATTTGCCATCTTGAAATTTGTCATTTTTGACATTTTTTATGGTGACACTTATAATTTTTGACATTTAGCATTGTGACATTTGTCAGTTTTGACATTTGCCATCTTGAAATTTGTCATTTTTGACATTTTTCATGGCGACACTTTTCATTTTTGACATTTAGCATTGTGACATTTGTCATTTGATATCTTTGACATTTGCCATCTTGAAATTTGTCATTTTTGACATTTAGCATTGTGACATTTGTCAGTTTTGACATTTGCCATCTTAAAATTTGTCATTTTTGACATTTAGCATTGTGACACTTTTCATTTTTAACATTTAGCATTGTGACATTTGTCATTTGACATCTTAGACATTTGCCATCTTGAAATTTGTCATTTTTGACACTTTCCATTTTTGACATTTAGCATTGTGACATTTGTCATTTGACATCTTTGACATTTGCCATCTTGAAATTTGTCATTTTTGACATTTTTTATGGTAACACTTTTTATTTTTGACATTTAGCATTGTGACATTTGTCATTTGACATCTTTGACATTTGCCATCTTGAAATTTGTCATTTTTGACATTTTTCATGGTGACACTTTTCATTTCTGACATTTAGCATTGTTACATTTGTCATTTGACATCTTTGACATTTGCCATCTTGAAATTTGTCATTTTTGACATTTAGCATTGTGACATTTGTCATTTGACATCTTTGACATTTGCCATCTTGAAATTTGTTATTTTTGACATTTTTCAAGGTGACACTTTTCATTTTTGACATTTAGCATTGTGACATTTGTCATTTGCCATCTTTGACATTTGCCATCTTGAAATTAGTCATTTTTGACATTTTTCATGGTGACACTTATCATTTTTGACATTTAGCATTGTGACATTTGTCAGTTTTGACATTTGCCATCTTCAAATTTGTCATTTTTGACATTTTTCATGGTGATACTTTTCATTTTTGACATTTAGCATTGTGACATTTGTCATTTGACATCTTTGACATTTGCCATCTTAAAATTTCTCATTTTTGACATTTTTCATGGTGACACTTTTCATTTTTGACATTTAGCATTGTGACATTTGTCAGTTTTGACATTTGCCATCTTGAAATTTGTTATTTTTGACATTTTTCATGGTGACACTTTTCATTTTTGACATTTAGCATTGTGACATTTGTCATTTGACATCTTAGACATTTGCCATCTTGAAATTTATCATTTTTGACACTTTTCATTTTTGAAATTTAGCATTGTGACATTTGTCATTTGACATCTTTGACATTTGCCATCTTGAAATTTGTCATTTTTGACATTTTTCATGGTGACACTTTTCATTTTTGACATTTAGCATTGTGACATTGGTCATTTGACATCTTGGACATTTGCCATCTTGAAATTTGTCATTTTTGACATTTTTCATGGTGACACTTATCATTTTTGACATTTAGCATTGTGACATTTGTCAGTTTTGACATTTGCCATCTTGAAATTTGTCATTTTTGACATTTTTCATGGTGACACTTTTCATTTTTGACATTTAGCATTGTGACATTTGTCATTTGACATCTTTGACATTTGCCATCTTGAAATTTGTCATTTTTGACAATTTTCATAGTGACACTTTTCATTTTTGACATTTAGCATTGTGACATTTGTCATTTGACATCTTTGACATTTGCCATCTTGAAATTTGTCATTTTTGACATTTAGCATTGTGACATTTGTCATTTGACATCTTTGACATTTGCTATCTTGAAATTTGTTATTTTTGACATTTTTCATGGTGACACTTTTCATTTTTGACATTTAGCATTGTGACATTTGTCAGTTTTGACATTTGCCATTTGAAATTTGTCATTTTTGACATTTTTCATGATGACACTTTTCATTTTTGACATTTAGCATTGTGACATTTGTCATTTGACATCTTTGACATTTGCTATCTTGAAATTTGTCATTTATGACACTTTTCATTTTTGACATTTAGCATTGTGACATTTGTCATTTGACATCTTTGACATTTGCCATCTTGAAATTTGTTATTTTTGACATTTTTCAAGGTGACACTTTTCATTTTTGACATTTAGCATTGTGACATTTGTCATTTGCCATCTTTGACATTTGCCATCTTAAAATTTGTCATTTTTGACATTTTTCATGGTGACACTTATCATTTTTGACATTTAGCATTGTGACATTTGTCAGTTTTGACATTTGCCATCTTCAAATTTGTCATTTTTGACATTTTTCATGGTGACACTTTTCATTTTTGACATTTAGCATTTTGACATTTGTCATTTGACATCTTTGACATTTGCCATCTTGAAATTTGTCATTTTTGACATTTTTCATGGTGACACTTTTCATTTTTGACATTTGTCAGTTTTGACATTTGCCATCTTGAAATTTGTCATTTTTGACATTTTTCATGGTGACACTTTTCATTTTTGACATTTAGCATTGTGACATTTGTCATTTGACATCTTAGACATTTGCCATCTTGAAATTTGTCATTTTTGACACTTTTCATTTTTGACATTTAGCATTGTGACATTTGTCATTTGACATCTTTGACATCTGCCATCTTGAAATTTGTCATTTTTGACATTTTTCATGGTGACACTTTTCATTTTTGACATTTAGCATTGTGACATTTGTCATTTGACATCTTGGACATTTGCCATCTTGAAATTTGTCATTTTTGACATTTTTCATGGTGACACTTATCATTTTTGACATTTAGCATTGTGACATTTGTCAGTTTTGACATTTGCCATCTTGAAATTTTTCATTTTTGACATTTTTCATGGTGACACTTTTCATTTTTGACATTTAGCATTGTGACATTTGTCATTTGACATCTTTGACATTTGCCATCTTGAAATTTGTCATTTTTGACAATTTTCATGGTGACACTTTTCATTTTTGACATTTAGCATTGTGACATTTGTCATTTGACATCTTTGACATTTGCCATCTTGAAATTTGTCATTTTTGACATTTAGCATTGTGACATTTGTCATTTGACATCTTTGACGTTTGCTATCTTGAAATTTGTTATTTTTGACATTTTTCATGGTGACACTTTTCATTTTTGACATTTAGCATTGTGACATTTGTCAGTTTTGACATTTGCCATCTTGAAATTTGTCATTTTTGACATTTTTCATGATGACACTTTTTATTTTTGACATTTAGCATTGTGACATTTGTCATTTAACATCTTTGACATTTGCTATCTTGAAATTTGTCATTTATGACACTTTTCATTTTTGACATTTAGCATTGTGACATTTGTCATTTGACATCTTTGACATTTGCCATCTTGAAATTTGTCATTTTTGACATTTTTCATGGTGACACTTTTCATTTTTGACATTTAGCATTGTGACATTTGTCATTTGACATCTTGGATATTTGCCATCTTGAAATTTGTCATTTTTGACATTTTTCATGGTGACACTTTTCATTTTTGACATTTAGCATTGTGACATTTGTCATTTGACATCTTTGACATTTGCCATCTTGAAATTTGACATTTTTGACATTTTTCATGGTGACACTTTTCATTTTTGACATTTAGCATTGTGACATTTGTCATTTGACATCTTTGACATTTGCCATCTTGAAATTTGTTATTTTTGACATTTTTCATGGTGACACTTTTCATTTTTGACATTTAGCATTGTGACATTTGTCATTTGACATCTTTGACATTTGCCATCTTGAAATTTGTCATTTTTGACATTTTTCATGGTGACACTTTTCATTTTTGACATTTAGCATTGTGACATTTGTCATTTGACATCTTTGACATTTGCTATCTTGAAATTTGTTATTTTTGACATTTTTCATGGTGACACTTTTCATTTTTGACATTTAGCATTGTCACATTTGTCATTTGACATCTTTGACATTTGCCATCTTGAAATTTGTCATTTTTCATGGTGACACTTTTCATTTTTGACATTTGGCATTGTGACATTTGTCAGTTTTGACATTTGCCATCTTGAAATTTGTCATTTTTGACATTTTTCATGGTGACACTTTTCATTTTTGACATTTAGCATTGTGACATTTGTCATTTCACATCTTTGACATTTGCCATCTTGAAATTTGTTATTTTTGACATTTTTCATGGTGACACTTTTCATTTTTGACATTTAGCATTGTAACATTTGTCATTTGACATCTTTGATATTTGCCATCTTGAAATTTGTCATTTTTGACATTTTTCATGGTGACACTTTTCATTTTTGACATTTAGAATTGTGACATTTGTCATTTGACATCTTTGACATTTGCCATCTTGAAATTTGTCATTTTTGACATTTAGCATTGTGACATTTGTCATTTGACATCTTTGACATTTGCTATCTTGAAATTTGTTATTTTTGACATTTTTCATGGTGACACTTTTCATTTTTGACATTTAGCATTGTGACATTTGTCAGTTTTGACATTTGCCATCTTGAAATTTGTCATTTTTGACATTTTTCATGATGACACTTTTTATTTTTGACATTTAGCATTGTGACATTTGTCATTTGACATCTTTGACATTTGCTATCTTGAAATTTGTCATTTATGACACTTTTCATTTTTGACATTTAGCATTGTGACATTTGTCATTTGACATCTTTGACATTTGCCATCTTGAAATTTGTCATTTTTGACATTTTTCATGGTGACACTTTTCATTTTTGACATTTAGCATTGTGACATTTGTCATTTGACATCTTGGATATTTGCCATCTTGAAATTTGTCATTTTTGACATTTTTCATGGTGACACTTTTCATTTTTGACATTTAGCATTGTGACATTTGTCATTTGACATCTTTGACATTTGCCATCTTGAAATTTGACATTTTTGACATTTTTCATGGTGACACTTTTCATTTTTGACATTTAGCATTGTGACATTTGTCATTTGACATCTTTGACATTTGCCATCTTGAAATTTGTTATTTTTGACATTTTTCATGGTGACACTTTTCATTTTTGACATTTAGCATTGTGACATTTGTCATTTGACATCTTTGACATTTGCCATCTTAAAATTTGTCATTTTTGACATTTTTCATGGTGACACTTTTCATTTTTCACATTTAGCATTGTGACATTTTTCATTTGACATCTTTGACATTTGCCATCTTGAAATTTGTTATTTTTGACATTTTTCATGGTGACACTTTTCATTTTTGACATTTAGCATTGTGACATTTGTCATTTGACATCTTTGACATTTGCCATCTTGAAATTTGTCATTTTTCATGGTGACACTTTTCATTTTTGACATTTGGCATTGTGACATTTGTCAGTTTTGACATTTGCCATCTTGAAATTTGTCATTTTTGACATTTTTCATGGTGACACTTTTCATTTTTGACATTTAGCATTGTGACATTTGTCATTTCACATCTTTGACATTTGCCATCTTGAAATTTGTTATTTTTGACATTTTTCATGGTGACACTTTTCATTTTTGACATTTAGCATTGTAACATTTGTCATTTGACATCTTTGATATTTGCCATCTTGAAATTTGTCATTTTTGACATTTTTCATGGTGACACTTTTCATTTTTGACATTTAGCATTGTGACATTTGTCATTTGACATCTTTGACATTTGCCATCTTGAAATTTGTCATTTTTGACATTTTTCATGGTGACACTTTTCATTTTTGACATTTAGCATTGTGACATTTGTCATTTGACATCTTAGACATTTGCCATCTTGAAATTTGTCATTTTTGACACCTTTCATTTTTGACATTTAGCATTGTGACATTTGTCATTTGACATCTTTGACATTTGCCATCTTGAAATTTGTCATTTTTGACATTTAGCATTGTGACATTTGTCATTTGACATCTTTGACATTTGCTATCTTGAAATTTGTTATTTTTGACATTTTTCATGGTGACACTTTTCATTTTTGACATTTAGCATTGTGACATTTGTCAGTTTTGACATTTGCCATCTTGAAATTTGTCATTTTTGACATTTTTCATGATGACACTTTTCATTTTTGACATTTAGCATTGTGACATTTGTCATTTGACATCTTTGACATTTGCTATCTTGAAATTTGTCATTTATGACACTTTTCATTTTTGACATTTAGCATTGTGACATTTGTCATTTGACATCTTGGACATTTGCCATCTTGAAATTTGTCATTTTTGACATTTTATGGTGACACTTTTCATTTTTGACATTTAGCATTGTGACATTTGTCATTTGACATCTTTGACATTTGCCATCTTGAAATTTGACATTTTTGACATTTTTCATGGTGACACTTTTCATTTTTGACATTTAGCATTGTGACATTTGTCATTTGACATCTTTGACATTTGCCATCTTGAAATTTGTTATTTTTGACATTTTTCATCGTGACACTTTTCATTTTTGACATTTAGCATTGTGACATTTGTCATTTGACATCTTTGACATTTGCCATCTTGAAATTTGTCATTTTTGACATTTTTCATAGTGACACTTTTCATTTTTGAGATTTAGCATTGTGACATTTGTCATTTGACATCTTTGACATTTGCCATCTTGAAATTTGTTATTTTTGACATTTTTCATGGTGACACTTTTCATTTTTGACATTTAGCGTTGTGACATTTGTCATTTGACATCTTTGACATTTGCCATCTTAAAATTTGTCATTTTTGACATTTTTCATGGTGACACTTTTCATTTTTGACATTTGGCATTGTGACATTTGTCAGTTTTGACATTTGCCATCTTGAAATTTGTCATTTTTGACATTTTTCATGGTGACACTTTTCATTTTTGACATTTAGCATTGTAACATTTGTCATTTGACATCTTTGATATTTGCCATCTTGAAATTTGTCATTTTTGACATTTTTCATGGTGACACTTTTCATTTTTGACATTTAGCATTGTGACATTTGTCATTTGACATCTTTGACATTTGCCATCTTAAAATTTGTCATTTTTGACATTTTTCATGGTGACACTTTTCATTTTTGACATTTAGCATTGTGACATTTGTCATTTGACATCTTTGACATTTGCCATCTTGAAATTTGTCATTTTTGACATTTGGCATTGTGACATTTGTCATTTGACATCTTTGATATTTGCCATCTTGAAATTTGTCATTTTTGACATTTTTCATGGTGACACTTTTCATTTTTGACATTTAGCATTGTGACATTTGTCATTTGACATCATTGACATTTGCCATCTTGAAATTTGTTATTTTTGACATTTTTCATGGTGACACTTTTCATTTTTGACATTTAGCATTGTGACATTTGGCATTTGACATCTTTGACATTTGCCATCTTGAAATTTGTCATTTTTGACATTTTTTATGGTGACACTTTTCATTTTTGACATTTAGCATTGTGACATTTGTCATTTGACATCTCTGACATTTGCCATCTTGAAATTTGTTATTTTTGACATTTTTCATGGTGACACTTTTTATTTTTGACATTTAGCATTGTGACATTTGTCATTTAACATCTTTGACATTTGCCATCTTGAAATTTGTCATTTTTGACATTTTTCATGGTGACACTTTTTATTTTTGACATTAAGCATTGTTACATTTGTCATTTGACATCTTTGACATTTGCCATCTTGAAATTTGTTATTTTTGACATTTTTCATGGTGACACTTTTCATTTTTGACATTTAGCATTGTGACATTTGTCATTTGACATCTTTGACATTTGCCATGTTGAAATTTGTTATTTTTGACATTTTTTATGGTGACACTTTTCATTTTTGACATTTAGCATTGTGACATTTGTCAGTTTTGACATTTGCCATCTTTAAATTTGTCATTTTTGACATTTTTCATGGTGACACTTTTCATTTTTGAAATTTAGCATTGTGACATTTGTCATTTGACATCTTTGACATTTGCCATCTTAAAATTTGTTATTTTTGACATTTTTCATGGTGACATTTTTTATTTTTGACATTTAACATTGTGACATTTGTCAGCTTTGACATTTGCCATCTTGAAATTTGTCATTTTTGACATTTTTCATGGTGACACTTTTCATTTTTGACATTTGTCAGTTTTGACATTTGCCATCTTGAAATTTGTCATTTTTGACATTTTTATGGTGACACTTTTCATTTTTAACATTTAGCATTGTGACATTTGTCATTTGACATCTTTGACATTTGCCATCTTGAAATTTGTCATTTTTGACATTTGTCATTTGACATCTTTGACATTTGCCATCTTGAAATTTGTCATTTTTGACATTTAGCATTGTGACATTTGTCATTTGATATCTTTGACATTTGCCATCTTGAAATTTGTTATTTTTGACATTTTTCATGGTGACACTTTTCATTTTTGACATTTAGCATGGTGACATTTGTCAGTTTTGACATTTGCCATCTTGAAATTTGTCATTTTTGACATTTAGCATTGTGACATTTGTCATTTGACATCTTTGACATTTGTCATCTTGAAATTTGTCATTTTTGACATTTTTCATAGTGACACTTTTCATTTTTGACATTTAGCATTGTGACATTTGTCATTTGACATCTTTGACATTTGCCATCTTGAAATTTGTTATTTTTGACATTTTTCATGGTGACACTTATCATTTTTGACATTTAGCATTGTGACATTTGTCATTTGACATCTTTGACATTTGCCATCTTGAAATTTGTCATTTTTGACATTTTTCATGGTGACACTTTGCATTTTTGACATTTAGCATTGTGACATTTGTCATTTGACATCTTGGACATTAGCCATCTTGAAACTTGTTATTTTTGACATTTTTCATGGTGACACTTATTATTTTTGACATTTAGCATTGTGACATTTGTCAGTTTTGACATTTGCCATCTTGAAATTTGTCATTTTTGACATTTTTCATGGTGACACTTTTCATTTTTGACATTTAGCATTGTGACATTTGTCATTTGACATCTTTGACATTTGCCATCTTGAAATTTGTTATTTTTGACATTTTTCATGGTGACACTTTTCATTTTTGACATTTAGCATTGTGACATTTGTCATTTGATATCTTTGACATTTGCCATCTTGAAATTTGTTATTTTTGACATTTTTCATGGTGACCCTTTTCATTTTTGACATTTAGCATTGTGACATTTGTCAGTTTTGACATTTGCCATCTTGAAATTTGTCATTTTTGACATTTTTCATGGTGACACTTTTCATTTTTGACATTTAGCATTGTGACATTTGTCATTTGACATCTTTGACATTTGCCATCTTGAAATTTGTCATTTTTGACATTTAGCATTGTGACATTTGTCATTTGACATATTTGACATTTGCCATCTTGAAATTTGTTATTTTTGACATCTTTCATGGTGACATTTTTTATTTTTGACATTTAACATTGTGACATTTGTCAGTTTTGACATTTGCCATCTTGAAATTTGTCATTTTTGACATTTTTCATGGTGACACGTTTCATTTTTGACATTTAGCATTGTGACATTTGTCAGTTTTGACATTTGCCATCTTGAAATTTGTCATTTTTGACATTTTTCATGGTGACACTTTTCATTTTTAACATTTACCATTGTGACATTTGTCATTTGACATCTTTGACATTTGCCATCTTGAAATTTGTCATTTTTGACATTTTTCATGGTGACACTTTTCATTTTTGACATTTAGCATTGTGACATTTGTCATTTGACATCTTTGACATTTGCCATCTTGAAATTTGTCATTTTTGACATTTAGCATTGTGACATTTGTCATTTGACATCTTTGACATTTGCCATCTTGAAATTTGTTATTTTTGACATTTTTCATGGTGACACTTTTCATTTTTGACATTTAGCATTGTGACATTTGTCAGTTTTGACATTTGCCATCTTGAAATTTGTCATTTTTGACATTTAGCATTGTGACATTTGTCATTTGACATCTTTGACATTTGTCATCTTCAAATTTGTCATTTTTGACATTTTTCATGGTGACACTTTTCATTTTTGACATTTAGCATTGTGACATTTGTTATTTGACATCTTTGACATTTGCCATCTTGAAATTTGTTATTTTTGACATTTTTCATGGTGACACTTATCATTTTTGACATTTAGCATTGTGACATTTGTCATTTGACATCTTTGACATTTGCCATCTTGAAATTTGTCATTTTTGACATTTTTCATGGTGACACTTTTCATTTTTGACATTTAGCATTGTGACATTTGTCATTTGACATCTTTGACATTTGCCATCTTGAAATTTGTCATTTTTGACATTTTTTATGGTGACACTTTTCATTTTTGACATTTAGCATTGTGACATTTGTCATTTGACATCTTTGACATTTGCCATCCTAAAATTTGTCATTTTTGACATTTTTCATGGTGACACTTTTCATTTTTGACATTTGGCATTGAGACATTTGTCATTTGACATCTTTGACATTTGCCATCTTGAAATTTGTCATTTCTGACATTTTTCATGGTGACACTTATCATTTTTGACATTTAGCATTGTGACATTTGTCAGTTTTGATATTTGCCATCTTGAAATTTGTCATTTTTGACATTTTTCATGGTGACACTTTTCATTTTTGACATTTAGCATTGTGACATTTGTCATTTGACATCTTTGACATTTGCCATCTTGAAATTTGTCATTTTTGACATTTTTCATGGTGACACTTTTCATTTTTGACATTTAGCTTTGTGACATTTGTCATTTGACATCTTTGACATTTGCCATCTTGAAATTTGTCATTTTTGACATTTAGCATTGTGACATTTGTCAGTTTTGACATTTGCCACCTTGAAATTTGTCATTTTTGACATTTAGCATTGTGACACTTTTCATTTTTGACATTTAGCATTGTGACATTTGTCATTTGACATCTTAGACATTTGTCATCTTGAAATTTGTCATTTTTGACACTTTTCATTCTTGACATTTAGCATTGTGACATTTGTCATTTGACATCTTCGACATTTGCCATCTTGAAATTTGTCATTTTTGACATTTTTTATGGTGACACTTTTCATTTTTGACATTTAGCATTGTGACATTTGTCATTTGACATCTTTGACATTTGCCATCTTGAAATTTGTCATTTTTGACATTTTTTATGGTGACACTTTTCATTTCTGACATTTAGCATTGTTACATTTGTCATTTGACATCTTTGACATTTGCCATCTTGAAATTTGTCATTTTTGACATTTAGCATTGTGACATTTGTCATTTGACATCTTTGACATTTGCCATCTTGAAATTTGTTATTTTTTACATCTTTCATGGTGACATTTTTTATTTTTGACATTTAACATTGTGACATTTGTCAGTTTTGACATTTGCCATCTTGAAATTTGTCATTTTTGACATTTTTCATGGTGACACGTTTCATTTTTGACATTTAGCATTGTGACATTTGTCAGTTTTGACATTTGCCATCTTGAAATTTGTCATTTTTGACATTTTTCATGGTGACACTTTTCATTTTTAACATTTACCATTGTGACATTTGTCATTTGACATCTTTGACATTTGCCATCTTGAAATTTGTCATTTTTGACATTTTTCATGGTGACACTTTTCATTTTTGACATTTAGCATTGTGACATTTGTCATTTGACATCTTTGACATTTGCCATCTTGAAATTTGTCATGTTTGACATTTAGCATTGTGACATTTGTCATTTGACATCTTTGACATTTGCCATCTTGAAATTTGTTATTTTTGACATTTTTCATGGTGACACTTTTCATTTTTGACATTTAGCATTGTGACATTTGTCGGTTTTGACATTTGCCATCTTGAAATTTGTCATTTTTGACATTTAGCATTGTGACATTTGTCATTTGACATCTTTGACATTTGTCATCTTGAAATTTGTCATTTTTGACATTTTTCATGGTGACACTTTTCATTTTTGACATTTAGCATTGTGAAATTTGTCATTTGACATCTTTGACATTTGCCATCTTGAAATTTGTTATTTTTGACATTTTTCATGGTGACACTTATCATTTTTGACATTTAGCATTGTGACATTTGTCATTTGACATCTTTGACATTTGCCATCTTGAAATTTGTCATTTTTGACATTTTTCATGGTGACACTTTTCATTTTTGACATTTAGCATTGTGACATTTGTCATTTGACATCTTTGACATTTGCCATCTTGAAATTCGTCATTTTTGAAATTTTTTATGGTGACACTTTTCATTTTTGACATTTAGCATTGTGACATTTGTCATTTGACATCTTTGACATTTGCCATCCTGAAATTTGTCATTTTTGACATTTTTCATGGTGACACTTTTCATTTTTGACATTTGGCATTGAGACATTTGTCATTTGACATCTTTGACATTTGCCATCTTGAAATTTGTCATTTCTGACATTTTTCATGGTGACACTTATCATTTTTGACATTTAGCATTGTGACATTTGTCAGTTTTGACATTTGCCATCTTGAAATTTGTCATTTTTGACATTTTTCATGGTGACACTTTTCATTTTTGACATTTAGCATTGTGACATTTGTCATTTGACATCTTTGACATTTGCCATCTTGAAATTTGTCATTTTTGACATTTTTCATGGTGACACTTTTCATTTTTGACATTTAGCATTGTGACATTTGTCATTTGACATCTTTGACATTTGCCATCTTGAAATTTGTCATTTTTGACATTTAGCATTGTGACATTTGTCAGTTTTGACATTTGCCATCTTGAAATTTGTCATTTTTGACATTTAGCATTTTGACACTTTTCATTTTTGACATTTAGCATTGTGACATTTGTCATTTGACATCTTAGACATTTGTCATCTTGAAATTTGTCATTTTTGACACTTTTCATTCTTGACATTTAGCATTGTGACATTTGTCATTTGACATCTTTGACATTTGCCATCTTGAAATTTGTCATTTTTGACATTTTTTATGGTGACACTTTTCATTTTTGACATTTAGCATTGTGACATTTGTCATTTGACATCTTTGACATTTGCCATCTTGAAATTTGTCATTTTTGACATTTTTTATGGTGACACTTTTCATTTCTGACATTTAGCATTGTTACATTTGTCATTTGACATCTTTGACATTTGCCATCTTGAAATTTGTCATTTTTGACATTTAGCATTGTGATATTTGTCATTTGACATCTTTGACATTTGCCATCTTGAAATTTGTCATTTTTGACATTTTTCAGGGTGACACTTTTCATTTTTGACATTTAGCATTGTGACATTTGTCATTTGACATCTTTGACAGTTGTCATCTTGAAATTTGTTATTTTTGACATTTTTCATGGTGACACTTTTCATTTTTGACATTTAGCATTGTGACATTTGTCATTTGCCATCGTTGACATTTGCCATCTTGAAATTTGTCATTTTTGACATTTTTCGTGGTGACACTTTTCATTTTTGACATTTAGCATTGTGACATTTGTCATTTGACATCTTTGACATTTGCCACCTTGAAATTTGTCATTTTTGACATTTTTCATGGTGACACTTTTCATTTTTGACATTTAGCATTGTGACATTTATCAGTTTTGACATTTGCCATCTTGAAATGTGTCATTTTTGACATTTTTCATGGTGACACTTTTCATTTTTGACATTTAGCATTGTGACATTTGTCATTTGACATCTTTGACATTTGCCATTTTGAAATTTGTCATTTTTGATATTTTTCATGGTGACACTTTTCATTTTTGACATTTAGCATTGTGACATTTGTCATTTGACATTTTTGACATTTGCCATCTTGAAATTTGTTATTTTTGACATTTTTCATGGTGACACTTTTCATTTTTGACATTTAGCATTGTGACATTTGTCATTTGACATCTTTGATATTTGCCATCTTGAAATTTGTCATTTTTGACATTTTTCATGGTGACACTTTTGATTTTTGACATTTAGCATTGTGACATTTGTCATTTGACATCTTTGACATTTGCCATCTTGAAATTTGTCATTTTTGACATTTTTCATGGTGACACTTTTCATTTTTGACATTTAGCATTGTGACATTTGTCATTTGACATCTTTGACATTTGCCATCTTGAAATTTGTCATTTTTGACATTTAGCATTGTGACATTTGGCATTTGACATCTTTGACATTTGCCATCTTGAAATTTGTTATTTTTGACATCGTTCATGGTGACATTTTTTATTTTTGACATTTAACATTGTGACATTTGTCTGTTTTGACATTTGCCATCTTGAAATTTGTCATTTTTGACATTTTTCATGGTGACACTTTTCATTTTTGACATTTAGCATTGTGACATTTGTCAGTTTTGACATTTGCCATCTTGAAATTTGTCATTTTTGACATTTTTCATGGTGACACTTTTCATTTTTAACATTTAGCATTGTGACATTTGTCATTTGACATCTTTGACATTTGCCATCTTGAAATTTGTCATTTTTGACATTTTTCATGGTGACACTTTTCATTTTTGACATTTAGCATTGTGACATTTGTCATTTGACATCTTTGACATTTGCCATCTTGAAATTTGTCATTTTTGACATTTAGCATTGTGACATTTGTCATTTGACATCTTTGACATTTGCCATCTTAAAATTTGTTATTTTTGACATTTTTCATGGTGACACTTTTCATTTTTGACATTTAGCATTGTGACATTTGTCAGTTTTGATATTTGCCATCTTGAAATTTGTCATTTTTGACATTTAGCATTGTGACATTTGTCATTTGACATCTTTGACATTTGTCATCTTGAAATTTGTCATTTTTGACATTTTTCATGGTGACACTTTTCATTTTTGACATTTAGCATTGTGACATTTGTCATTTAACATCTTTGACATTTGCCATCTTGAAATTTGTTATTTTTGACATTTTTCATGGTGACACTTATCATTTTTGACATTTAGCATTGTGACATTTGTCATTTGACATCTTTGACATTTGCCATCTTGAAATTTGTCATTTTTGACATTTTTCATGGTGACACTTTTCATTTTTGACATTTAGCATTGTGACATTTGTCATTTGACATCTTGGACATTTGCCATCTTGAAACTTGTTATTTTTGACATTTTTCATGGTGAGACTTATTATTTTTGACATTTAGCATTGTGACATTTGTCAGTTTTGACATTTGCCATCTTGAAATTTGTCATTTTTGACATTTTTCATGGTGACACTTTTCATTTTTGACATTTAGCATTGTGACATTTGTCATTTGACATCTTTGACATTTGCCATCTTGAAATTTGTCATTTTTGACATTTTTCATGGTGACACTTTTCATTTTTGACATTTAGCATTGTGACATTTGTCATTTGACATCTTTGACATTTGCCATCTTGAAATTTGTCATTTTTGACATTTTTTATGGTGACACTTTTCATTTTTGACATTTAGCATTGTGACATTTGTCATTTGACATCTTTGACATTTGCCATCTTGAAATTTGTCATTTTTGACATTTTTCATGGTGACACTTTTCATTTTTGACATTTGGCATTGAGACATTTGTCATTTGACATCTTTGACATTTGCCATCTTGAAATTTGTCATTTCTGACATTTTTCATGGTGACACTTATCATTTTTGACATTTTGCATTGTGACATTTGTCAGTTTTGACATTTGCCATCTTGAAATTTGTCATTTTTGACATTTTTCATGGTGACACTTTTCATTTTTGACATTTAGCATTGTGACATTTGTCATTTGACATCTTTGACATTTGCCATCTTGAAATTTGTCATTTTTGACATTTTTCATGGTGACACTTTTCATTTTTGACATTTAGCATTGTGACATTTGTCATTTGATATCTTTGACATCTTTGACATTTGCCATCTTGAAATTTGTCATTTTTGACATTTAGCATTGTGACATTTGTCAGTTTTGACATTTGCCATCTTGAAATTTGTCATTTTTGACATTTAGCATTGTGACACTTTTCATTTTTGACATTTAGCATTTTGACATTTGTCATTTGACATCTTAGACATTTGTCATCTTGAAATTTGTCATTTTTGACACTTTTCATTCTTGACATTTAGCATTGTGACATTTGTCATTTGACATCTTTGACATTTGCCATCTTGAAATTCGTCATTTTTGACATTTTTTATGGTGACACTTTTCATTTTTGACATTTAGCATTGTGACATTTGTCATTTGACATCTTTGACATTTGCCATCTTGAAATTTGTCATTTTTGACATTTTTTATGGTGACACTTTTCATTTCTGACATTTAGCATTGTTACATTTGTCATTTGACATCTTTGACATTTGCCATCTTGAAATTTGACATTTTTGACATTTAGCATTGTGATATTTGTCATTTGACATCTTTGACATTTGCCATCTTGAAATTTGTCATTTTTGACATTTTTCAGGGTGACACTTTTCATTTTTGACATTTAGCATTGTGACATTTGTCATTTGACATCTTTGACATTTGCCATCTTGAAATTTGTTATTTTTGACATTTTTCATGGTGACACTTTTCATTTTTGACATTTAGCATTGTGACATTTGTCATTTGCCATCGTTGACATTTGCCATCTTGAAATTTGTCATTTTTGACATTTTTCGTGGTGACACTTTTCATTTTTGACATTTAGCATTGTGACATTTGTCATTTGACATCTTTGACATTTGCCACCTTGAAATTTGTCATTTTTGACATTTTTCATGGTGACACTTTTCATTTTTGACATTTAGCATTGTGACATTTGTCAGTTTTGACATGTGCCATCTTGAAATGTGTCATTTTTGACATTTTTCATGGTGACACTTTTCATTTTTGACATTTAGCATTGTGACATTTGTCATTTGACATCTTTGACATTTGCCATCTTGAAATTTGTCATTTTTGATATTTTTCATGGTGACACTTTTCATTTTTGACATTTAGCATTGTGACATTTGTCATTTGACATCTTTGATATTTGCCATCTTGAAATTTGTCATTTTTGACATTTTTCATGGTGACACTTTTCATTTTTGACATTTAGCATTGTGACATTTGTCAGTTTTGACATTTGCCATCTTGAAATTTGTCATTTTTGACATTTTTCATGGTGACACTTTTCATTTTTAACATTTAGCATTGTGACATTTGTCATTTGACATCTTTGACATTTGCCATCTTGAAATTTGTCATTTTTGACATTTTTCATGGTGACACTTTTCATTTTTGACATTTAGCATTGTGACATTTGTCATTTGACATCTTTGACATTTGCCATCTTGAAATTTGTCATTTTTGACATTTAGCATTGTGACATTTGTCATTTGACATCTTTGACATTTGCCATCTTGAAATTTGTTATTTTTGACATTTTTCATGGTGACACTTTTCATTTTTGACATTTAGCATTGTGACATTTGTCAGTTTTGATATTTGCCATCTTGAAATTTGTCATTTTTGACATTTAGCATTGTGACATTTGTCATTTGACATCTTTGACATTTGTCATCTTGAAATTTGTCATTTTTGACATTTTTCATGGTGACACTTTTCATTTTTGACATTTAGCATTGTGACATTTGTCATTTAACATCTTTGACATTTGCCATCTTGAAATTTGTTATTTTTGACATTTTTCATGGTGACACTTATCATTTTTGACATTTAGCATTGTGACATTTGTCATTTGACATCTTTGACATTTGCCATCTTGAAATTTGTCATTTTTGACATTTTTCATGGTGACACTTTTCATTTTTGACATTTAGCATTGTGACATTTGTCATTTGACATCTTGGACATTTGCCATCTTGAAACTTGTTATTTTTGACATTTTTCATGGTGAGACTTATTATTTTTGACATTTAGCATTGTGACATTTGTCAGTTTTGACATTTGCCATCTTGAAATTGGTCATTTTTGACATTTTTCATGGTAACACTTTTCATTTTTGACATTTAGCATTGTGACATTTGTCATTTGACATCTTTGACATTTGCCATCTTGAAATTTGTCATTTTTGACATTTTTCATGGTGACACTTTTCATTTTTGACATTTAGCATTGTGACATTTGTCATTTGACATCTTTGACATTTGCCATCTTAAAATTTGTCATTTTTGACATTTTTCATGGTGACACTTTTCATTTTTGACATTTAGCATTGTGACATTTGTCATTTGACATCTTTGACATTTGCCATCTTGAAATTTGTCATTTTTGACATTTTTCATGGTGACACTTTTCATTTTTGACATTTAGCATTGCGACATTTGTCATTTGACATCTTTGACATTTGCCATCTTGAAATTTGTCATTTTTGACATTTTTCATGGTGACACTTTTCATTTTTGACATTTGGCATTGAGACATTTGTCATTTGACATCTTTGACATTTGCCATCTTGAAATTTGTCATTTTTGACATTTTTCATGGTGACACTTATTATTTTTGACATTTAGCATTGTGACATTTGTCGTTTGACATCTTTGACATTTGCCATCTTGAAATTTGTTATTTTTGACCTTTTTCATGGTGACACTTATCATTTTTGACATTTAGCATTGTGACATTTGTCATTTGACATCTTTGACATTTGCCATATTGAAATTTGTCATTTTTGACATTTAGCATTGTGACATTTGTCATTTAACATCTTTGACATTTGCTATCTTGAAATTTGTTATTTTTGACATTTTTCATGGTGACACTTTTTATTTTTGACATTTAGCATTGTGACATTTGTCAGTTTAGACATTTGCCATCTTGAAATTTGTCATTTTTGACATTTAGCATTGTGACACTTTTCATTTTTGACATTTAGCATTGTGACATTTGTCATTTGACATCTTTGACATTTGCCATCTTGAAATTTGTTATTTTTGACATTTTTCATGGTGACACTTTTCATTTTTGACATTTAGCATTGTGACATTTGTCATTTGATATCTTTGACATTTGCCATCTTGAAATTTGTTATTTTTGACATTTTTCATGGTGACACTTTTCATTTTTGACATTTAGCATTGTGACATTTGTCAGTTTTGACATTTGCCATCTTGAAATTTGTCATTTTTGACATTTTTCATGGTGACACTTTTCATTTTTGACATTTAGCATTGTGACATTTGTCATTTGACATCTTTGACATTTGCCATCTTGAAATTTGTCATTTTTGACATTTAGCATTGTGACATTTGTCATTTGACATCTTTGACATTTGCCATCTTGAAATTTGTTATTTTTGACATCTTTCATGGTGACATTTTTTATTTTTGACATTTAACATTGTGACATTTGTCAGTTTTGACATTTGCCATCTTGAAATTTGTCATTTTTGACATTTTTCATGGTGACACGTTTCATTTTTGACATTTAGCATTGTGACATTTGTCAGTTTTGACATTTGCCATCTTGAAATTTGTCATTTTTGACATTTTTCATGGTGACACTTTTCATTTTTAACATTTAGCATTGTGACATTTGTCATTTGACATCTTTGACATTTGCCATCTTGAAATTTGTCATTTTTGACATTTTTCATGGTGACACTTTTCATTTTTGACATTTAGCATTGTGACATTTGTCATTTGACATCTTTGACATTTGCCATCTTGAAATTTGTCATTTTTGACATTTAGCATTGTGACATTTGTCATTTGACATCTTTGACATTTGCCATCTTGAAATTTGTTATTTTTGACATTTTTCATGGTGACACTTTTCATTTTTGACATTTAGCATTGTGACATTTGTCAGTTTTGACATTTGCCATCTTGAAATTTGTCATTTTTGACATTTAGCATTGTGACATTTGTCATTTGACATCTTTGACATTTGTCATCTTGAAATTTGTCATTTTTGACATTTTTCATGGTGACACTTTTCATTTTTGACATTTAGCATTGTGACATTTGTCATTTGACATCTTTGACATTTGCCATCTTGAAATTTGTTATTTTTGACATTTTTCATGGTGACACTTTTCATTTTTGACATTTAGCATTGTGACATTTGTCAGTTTTGACATTTGCCATCTTGAAATTTGTCATTTTTGACATTTAGCATTGTGACATTTGTCATTTGACATTTGCCATCTTGAAATTTGTTATTTTTGACATTTTTCATGGTGACACTTTTCATTTTTGACATTTAGCATTGTGACATTTGTCAGTTTTGATATTTGCCATCTTGAAATTTGTCATTTTTGACATTTAGCATTGTGACATTTGTCATTTGACATCTTTGACATTTGTCATCTTGAAATTTGTCATTTTTGACATTTTTCATGGTGACACTTTTCATTTTTGACATTTAGCATTGTGACATTTGTCATTTAACATCTTTGACATTTGCCATCTTGAAATTTGTTATTTTTGACATTTTTCATGGTGACACTTATCATTTTTGACATTTAGCATTGTGACATTTGTCATTTGACATCTTTGACATTTGCCATCTTGAAATTTGTCATTTTTTACATTTTTCATGGTGACACTTTTCATTTTTGACATTTAGCATTGTGACATTTGTCATTTGACATCTTGGACATTTGCCATCTTGAAACTTGTTATTTTTGACATTTTTCATGGTGAGACTTATTATCTTTGACATTTAGCATTGTGACATTTGTCAGTTTTGACATTTGCCATCTTGAAATTTGTCATTTTTGACATTTTTCATGGTGACACTTTTCATTTTTGACATTTAGCATTGTGACATTTGTCATTTGACATCTTTGACATTTGCCATCTTGAAATTTGTCATTTTTGACATTTTTCATGGTGACACTTTTCATTTTTGACATTTAGCATTGTGACATTTGTCATTTGACATCTTTGACATTTGCCATCTTAAAATTTGTCATTTTCGACATTTTTCATGGTGACACTTTTCATTTTTGACATTTAGCATTGTGACATTTGTCATTTGACATCTTTGACATTTGCCATCTTGAAATTTGTCATTTTTTACATTTTTCATGGTGACACTTTTCATTTTTGACATTTAGCATTGTGACATTTGTCATTTGACATCTTGGACATTTGCCATCTTGAAACTTGTTATTTTTGACATTTTTCATGGTGAGACTTATTATCTTTGACATTAAGCATTGTGACATTTGTCAGTTTTGACATTTGCCATCTTGAAATTTGTCATTTTTGACATTTTTCATGGTGACACTTTTCATTTTTGACATTTAGCATTGTGACATTTGTCATTTGACATCTTTGACATTTGCCATCTTGAAATTTGTCATTTTTGACATTTTTCATGGTGACACTTTTCATTTTTGACATTTAGCATTGCGACATTTGTCATTTGACATCTTTGACATTTGCCATCTTGAAATTTGTCATTTTTGACATTTTTCATGGTGACACTTTTCATTTTTGACATTTGGCAT
The DNA here is from genome assembly GCA_964028335.1 of Altica lythri. Lineage (NCBI taxonomy): Eukaryota > Metazoa > Arthropoda > Insecta > Coleoptera > Chrysomelidae > Altica > Altica lythri. The sequence continues at coordinate 4,368,422 of OZ034800.1, read as the reverse complement.
TGAGACATTTGTCATTTGACATCTTTGACATTTGCCATCTTGAAATTTGTCATTTTTGACATTTTTCATGGTGACATTTATTATTTTTGACATTTAGCATTGTGACATTTGTCGTTTGACATCTTTGACATTTGCCATCTTGAAATTTGTTATTTTTGACCTTTTTCATGGTGACACTTATCATTTTTGACATTTAGCATTGTGACATGTGTCATTTGACATCTTTGACATTTGCCATATTGAAATTTGTCATTTTTGACATTTAGCATTGTGACATTTGTCATTTAACATCTTTGACATTTGCTATCTTGAAATTTGTTATTTTTGACATTTTTCATGGTGACACTTTTCATTTTTGACATTTAGCATTGTGACATTTGTCAGTTTAGACATTTGCCATCTTGAAATTTGTCATTTTTGACATTTAGCATTGTGACATTTGTCATTTGACATTTGCCATCTTGAAATTTGTTATTTTTGACATTTTTCATGGTGACACTTTTCATTTTTGACATTTAGCATTGTGATATTTGTCAGTTTTGATATTTGCCATCTTGAAATTTGTCATTTTTGACATTTAGCATTGTGACATTTGTCATTTGACATCTTTGACATTTGTCATCTTGAAATTTGTCATTTTTGACATTTTTCATGGTGTCACTTTTCATTTTTGACATTTAGCATTGTGACATTTGTCATTTAACATCTTTGACATTTGCCATCTTGAAATTTGTTATTTTTGACATTTTTCATGGTGACACTTATCATTTTTGACATTTAGCATTGTGACATTTGTCATTTGACATCTTTGACATTTGCCATCTTGAAATTTGTCATTTTTTACATTTTTCATAGTGACACTTTTCATTTTTGACATTTAGCATTGTGACATTTGTCATTTGACATCTTGGACATTTGCCATCTTGAAACTTGTTATTTTTGACATTTTTCATGGTGAGACTTATTATTTTTGACATTTAGCATTGTGACATTTGTCAGTTTTGACATTTGCCATCTTGAAATTTGTCATTTTTGACATTTTTCATGGTGACACTTTTCATTTTTGACATTTAGCATTGTGACATTTGTCATTTGACATCTTTGACATTTGCCATCTTCAAATTTGTCATTTTTGACATTTTTCATGGTGACACTTTTCATTTTTGACATTTAGCATTGTGACATTTGACATCTTTGACATTTGCCATCTTAAAATTTGTCATTTTCGACATTTTTCATGGTGACACTTTTCATTTTTGACATTTAGCATTGTGACATTTGTCATTTGACATCTTTGACATTTGCCATCTTGAAATTTGTCATTTTTGACATTTTTCATGGTGACACTTTTCATTTTTGACATTTAGCATTGCGACATTTGTCATTTGACATCTTTGACATTTGCCATCTTGAAATTTGTCATTTTTGACATTTTTCATGGTGACACTTTTCATTTTTGACATTTGGCATTGAGACATTTGTCATTTGACATCTTTGACATTTGCCATCTTGAAATTTGTCATTTTTGACATTTTTCATGGTGACACTTATTATTTTTGACATTTAGCATTGTGACATTTGTCGTTTGACATCTTTGACATTTGCCATCTTGAAATTTGTTATTTTTGACCTTTTTCATGGTGACACTTATCATTTTTGACATTTAGCATTGTGACATTTGTCATTTGACATCTTTGACATTTGCCATATTGAAATTTGTCATTTTTGACATTTAGCATTGTGACATTTGTCATTTAACATCTTTGACATTTGCTATCTTGAAATTTGTTATTTTTGACATTTTTCATGGTGACACTTTTCATTTTTGACATTTAGCATTGTGACATTTGTCAGTTTAGACATTTGCCATCTTGAAATTTGTCATTTTTGACATTTAGCATTGTGACACTTTTCATTTTTGACATTTAGCATTGTGACATTTGTCATTTGACATCTTGGACATTTGCCATCTTGAAACTTGTTATTTTTGACATTTTTCATGGTGACACTTATTATTTTTGACATTTAGCATTGTGACATTTGTCAGTTTTGACATTTGCCATCTTGAAATTTGTCATTTTTGACATTTTTCATGGTGACACTTTTCATTTTTGACATTTAGCATTGTGACATTTGTCATTTGACATCTTTGACATTTGCCATCTTGAAATTTGTTATTTTTGACATTTTTCATGGTGACACTTTTCATTTTTGACATTTAGCATTGTGACATTTGTCATTTGATATCTTTGACATTTGCCATCTTGAAATTTGTTATTTTTGACATTTTTCATGGTGACACTTTTCATTTTTGACATTTAGCATTGTGACAATTGTCAGTTTTGACATTTGCCATCTTGAAATTTGTCATTTTTGACATTTTTCATGGTGACACTTTTCATTTTTGACATTTAGCATTGTGACATTTGTCATTTGACATCTTTGACATTTGCCATCTTGAAATTTGTCATTTTTGACATTTAGCATTGTGACATTTGTCATTTGACATCTTTGACATTTGCCATCTTGAAATTTGTTATTTTTGACATCTTTCATGGTGACATTTTTTATTTTTGACATTTAACATTGTGACATTTGTCAGTTTTGACATTTGCCATCTTGAAATTTGTCATTTTTGACATTTTTCATGGTGACACGTTTCATTTTTGACATTTAGCATTGTGACATTTGTCAGTTTTGACATTTGCCATCTTGAAATTTGTCATTTTTGACATTTTTCATGGTGACACTTTTCATTTTTAACATTTAGCATTGTGACATTTGTCATTTGACATCTTTGACATTTGCCATCTTGAAATTTGTCATTTTTGACATTTTTCATGGTGACACTTTTCATTTTTGACATTTAGCATTGTGACATTTGTCATTTGACATCTTTGACATTTGCCATCTTGAAATTTGTCATTTTTGACATTTAGCATTGTGACATTTGTCATTTGACATCTTTGACATTTGCCATCTTGAAATTTGTTATTTTTGACATTTTTCATGGTGACACTTTTCATTTTTGACATTTAGCATTGTGACATTTGTCAGTTTTGACATTTGCCATCTTGAAATTTGTCATTTTTGACATTTAGCATTGTGACATTTGTCATTTGACATCTTTGACATTTGTCATCTTGAAATTTGTCATTTTTGACATTTTTCATGGTGACACTTTTCATTTTTGACATTTAGCATTGTGACATTTGTCATTTGACATCTTTGACATTTGCCATCTTGAAATTTGTTATTTTTGACATTTTTCATGGTGACACTTATCATTTTTGACATTTAGCATTGTGACATTTGTCATTTGACATCTTTGACATTTGCCATCTTGAAATTTGTCATTTTTGACATTTTTTATGGTGACACTTTTCATTTTTGACATTTAGCATTGTGACATTTGTCATTTGACATCTTTGACATTTGCCATCTTAAAATTTGTTATTTTTGACCTTTTTCATGGTGACACTTATAATTTTTGACATTTAGCATTGTGACATTTGTCATTTGACATCTTTGACATTTGCCATATTGAAATTTGTCATTTTTGACATTTAGCATTGTGACATTTGTCATTTAACATCTTTGACATTTGCTATCTTGAAATTTGTTATTTTTGACATTTTTCATGGTGACACTTTTCATTTTTGACATTTAGCATTGTGACATTTGTCAGTTTAGACATTTGCCATCTTGAAATTTGTCATTTTTGACATTTAGCATTGTGACACTTTTCATTTTTGACATTTAGCATTGTGACATTTGTCATTTGACATCTTGGACATTTGCCATCTTGAAACTTGTTATTTTTGACATTTTTCATAGTGACACTTATTATTTTTGACATTTAGCATTGTGACATTTGTCAGTTTTGACATTTGCCATCTTGAAATTTGTCATTTTTGACATTTTTCATGGTGACACTTTTCATTTTTGACATTTAGCATTGTGACATTTGTCATTTGACATCTTTGACATTTGCCATCTTGAAATTTGTTATTTTTGACATTTTTCATGGTGACACTTTCATTTTTGACATTTAGCATTGTGACATTTGTCATTTGATATCTTTGACATTTGCCATCTTGAAATTTGTTATTTTTGACATTTTTCATGGTGACACTTTTCATTTTTGACATTTAGCATTGTGACATTTGTCAGTTTTGACATTTGCCATCTTGAAATTTGTCATTTTTGACATTTTTCATGGTGACACTTTTCATTTTTGACATTTAGCATTGTGACATTTGTCATTTGACATCTTTGACATTTGCCATCTTGAAATTTGTCATTTTTGACATTTAGCATTGTGACATTTGTCATTTGACATCTTTGACATTTGCCATCTTGAAATTTGTTATTTTTGACATCTTTCATGGTGACATTTTTTATTTTTGACATTTAACATTGTGACATTTGTCAGTTTTGACATTTGCCATCTTGAAATTTGTCATTTTTGACATTTTTCATGGTGACACGTTTCATTTTTGACATTTAGCATTGTGACATTTGTCAGTTTTGACATTTGCCATCTTGAAATTTGTCATTTTTGACATTTTTCATGGTGACACTTTTCATTTTTAACATTTAGCATTGTGACATTTGTCATTTGACATCTTTGACATTTGCCATCTTGAAATTTGTCATTTTTGACATTTTTCATGGTGACACTTTTCATTTTTGACATTTAGCATTGTGACATTTGTCATTTGACATCTTTGACATTTGCCATCTTGAAATTTGTCATTTTTGACATTTAGCATTGTGACATTTTTCATTTGACATCTTTGACATTTGCCATCTTGAAATTTGTTATTTTTGACATTTTTCATGGTGACACTTTTCATTTTTGACATTTAGCATTGTGACATTTGTCAGTTTTGACATTTGCCATCTTGAAATTTGTCATTTTTGACATTTAGCATTGTGACATTTGTCATTTGACATCTTTGACATTTGTCATCTTGAAATTTGTCATTTTTGACATTTTTCATGGTGACACTTTTCATTTTTGACATTTAGCATTGTGACATTTGTCATTTGACATCTTTGACATTTGCCATCTTGAAATTTGTTATTTTTGACATTTTTCATGGTGACACTTATCATTTTTGACATTTAGCATTGTGACATTTGTCATTTGACATCTTTGACATTTGCCATCTTGAAATTTGTCATTTTTGACATTTTTCATGGTGACACTTTTCATTTTTGACATTTAGCATTGTGACATTTGTCATTTGACATCTTTGACATTTGCCATCTTGAAATTTGTCATTTTTGACATTTTTTATGGTGACACTTTTCATTTTTGACATTTAGCATTGTGACATTTGTCATTTGACATCTTTGACATTTGCCATCTTGAAATTTGTCATTTTTGACATTTTTCATGGTGACACTTTTCGTTTTTGACATTTGGCATTGAGACATTTGTCATTTGACATCTTTGACATTTGCCATCTTGAAATTTGTCATTTCTGACATTTTTCATGGTGACACTTATCATTTTTGACATTTAGCATTGTGACATTTGTCAGTTTTGACATTTGCCATCTTGAAATTTGTCAGTTTTGACATTTTTCATGGTGACACTTTTCATTTTTGACATTTAGCATTGTGACATTTGTCATTTGACATCTTTGACATTTGCCATCTTGAAATTTGTCATTTTTGACATTTAGCATTGTGACATTTGTCAGTTTTGGCATTTGCCATCTTGAAATTTGTCATTTTTGACATTTAGCATTGTGACACTTTTCATTTTTGACATTTAGCATTGTGACATTTGTCATTTGACATCTTAGACATTTGTCATCTTGAAATTCGTCATTTTTGACACTTTTCATTCTTGACATTTAGCATTGTGACATTTGTCATTTGACATCTTTGACATTTGCCATCTTGAAATTTGTCATTTTTGACATTTTTTATGGTGACACTTTTCATTTTTGACATTTAGCATTGTGACATTTGTCATTTGACATCTTTGACATTTGCCATCTTGAAATTTGTCATTTTTGACATTTTTTATGGTGACACTTTTCATTTCTGACATTTAGCATTGTTACATTTGTCATTTGACATCTTTGACATTTGCCATCTTGAAATTTGTCATTTTTGACATTTAGCATTGTGATATTTGTCATTTGACATCTTTGACATTTGCCATCTTGAAATTTGTCATTTTTGACATTTTTCAGGGTGACACTTTTCATTTTTGACATTTAGCATTGTGACATTTGTCATTTGACATCGTTGACATTTGCCATCTTGAAATTTGTTATTTTTGACATTTTTCATGGTGACACTTTTCATTTTTGACATTTAGCATTGTGACATTTGTCATTTGCCATCGTTGACATTTGCCATCTTGAAATTTGTCATTTTTGACATTTTTCGTGGTGACACTTTTCATTTTTGACATTTAGCATTGTGACATTTGTCATTTGACATCTTTGACATTTGCCACCTTGAAATTTGTCATTTTTGACATTTTTCATGGTGACACTTTTCATTTTTGACATTTAGCATTGTGACATTTGTCAGTTTTGACATTTGCCATCTTGAAATGTGTCATTTTTGACATTTTTCATGGTGACACTTTTCATTTTTGACATTTAGCATTGTGACATTTGTCATTTGACATCTTTGACATTTGCCATCTTGAAATTTGTCATTTTTGACATTTTTCATGGTGACACTTTTCATTTTTGACATTTAGCATTGTGACATTTGTCATTTGACATCTTTGACATTTGCCATCTTGAAATTTGTTATTTTTGACATTTTTCATGGTGACACTTTTCATTTTTGACATTTAGCATTGTGACATTTGTCATTTGATATCTTTGACATTTGCCATCTTGAAATTTGTTATTTTTGACATTTTTCATGGTGACACTTTTCATTTTTGACATTTAGCATTGTGACATTTGTCAGTTTTGACATTTGCCATCTTAAAATTTGTCATTTTTTACATTTTTCATGGTGATACTTTTCATTTTTGACATTTAGCATTGTGACATTTGTCATTTGACATCTTTGACATTTGCCATCTTGAAATTTGTCATTTTTGACATTTAGCATTGTGACATTTGTCATTTGACATCTTTGACATTTGCCATCTTGAAATTTGTTATTTTTGACATCTTTCATGGTGACATTTTTTATTTTTGACATTTAACATTGTGACATTTGTCAGTTTTGACATTTGCCATCTTGAAATTTGTCATTTTTGACATTTTTCATGGTGACACGTTTCATTTTTGACATTTAGCATTGTGACATTTGTCAGTTTTGACATTTGCCATCTTGAAATTTGTCATTTTTGACATTTTTCATGGTGACACTTTTCATTTTTAACATTTAGCATTGTGACATGTGTCATTTGACATCTTTGACATTTGCCATCTTGAAATTTGTCATTTTTGACATTTTTCATGGTGACACTTTTCATTTTTGACATTTAGCATTGTGACATTTGTCATTTGACATCTTTGACATTTGCCATCTTGAAATTTGTCATTTTTGACATTTAGCATTGTGACATTTGTCATTTGACATCTTTGACATTTGCCATCTTGAAATTTGTTATTTTTGACATTTTTCATGGTGACACTTTTCATTTTTGACATTTAGCATTGTGACATTTGTCAGTTTTGACATTTGCCATCTTGAAATTTGTCATTTTTGACATTTAGCATTGTGACATTTGTCATTTGACATCTTTGACATTTGTCATCTTGAAATTTGTCATTTTTGACATTTTTCATGGTGACACTTTTCATTTTTGACATTTAGCATTGTGACATTTGTCATTTGACATCTTTGACATTTGCCATCTTGAAATTTGTTATTTTTGACATTTTTCATGGTGACACTTATCATTTTTGACATTTAGCATTGTGACATTTGTCATTTGACATCTTTGACATTTGCCATCTTGAAATTTGTCATTTTTGACATTTTTCATGGTGACACTTTTCATTTTTGACATTTAGCATTGTGACATTTGTCATTTGACATCTTTGACATTTGCCATCTTGAAATTTGTCATTTTTGACATTTTTTATGGTGACACTTTTCATTTTTGACATTTAGCATTGTGACATTTGTCATTTGACATTTTTGACATTTGCCATCTTGAAATTTGTCATTTTTGACATTTTTCATGGTGACACTTTTCGTTTTTGACATTTGGCATTGAGACATTTGTTATTTGACATCTTTGACATTTGCCATCTTGAAATTTGTCATTTCTGACATTTTTCATGTTGACACTTATCATTTTTGACATTTAGCATTGTGACATTTGTCAGTTTTGACATTTGCCATCTTGAAATTTGTCATTTTTGACATTTTTCATGGTGACACTTTTCATTTTTGACATTTAGCATTGTGACATTTGTCATTTGACATCTTTGACATTTGCCATCTTGAAATTTGTCATTTTTGACATTTAGCATTGTGACATTTGTCAGTTTTGACATTTGCCATCTTGAAATTTGTCATTTTTGACATTTAGCATTGTGACACTTTTCATTTTTGACATTTAGCATTGTGACATTTGTCATTTGACATCTTAGACATTTGTCATCTTGAAATTTGTCATTTTTGACACTTTTCATTCTTGACATTTAGCATTGTGACATTTGTCATTTGACATCTTTGACATTTGCCATCTTGAAATTTGTCATTTTTGACATTTTTTATGGTGACACTTTTCATTTTTGACATTTAGCATTGTGACATTTGTCATTTGACATCTTTGACATTTGCCATCTTGAAATTTGTCATTTTTGACATTTTTTATGGTGACACTTTTCATTTCTGACATTTAGCATTGTTACATTTGTCATTTGACATCTTTGACATTTGCCATCTTGAAATTTGTCATTTTTGACATTTAGCATTGCGATATTTGTCATTTGACATCTTTGACATTTGCCATCTTGAAATTTGTCATTTTTGACATTTTTCAGGGTGACACTTTTCATTTTTGACATTTAGCATTGTGACATTTGTCATTTGACATCTTTGACATTTGCCATCTTGAAATTTGTTATTTTTGACATTTTTCATGGTGACACTTTTCATTTTTGACATTTAGCATTGTGACATTTGTCATTTGCCATCGTTGACATTTGCCATCTTGAAATTTGTCATTTTTGACATTTTTCGTGGTGACACTTTTCATTTTTGACATTTAGCATTGTGACATTTTTCATTTGACATCTTTGACATTTGCCACCTTGAAATTTGTCATTTTTGACATTTTTCATGGTGACACTTTTCATTTTTGACATTTAGCATTGTGACATTTGTCAGTTTTGACATTTGCCATCTTGAAATGTGTCATTTTTGACATTTTTCATGGTGACACTTTTCATTTTTGACATTTAGCACTGTGACATTTGTCATTTGACATCTTTGACATTTGCCATCTTGAAATTTGTCATTTTTGATATTTTTCATGGTGACACTTTTCATTTTTGACATTTAGCATTGTGACATTTGTCATTTGACATTTTTGACATTTGCCATCTTGAAATTTGTTATTTTTGACATTTTTCATGGTGACACTTTTAATTTTTGACATTTAGCATTGTGACATTTGTCATTTGACATCTTTGATATTTGCCATCTTGAAATTTGTCATTTTTGACATTTTTCATGGTGACACTTTTCATTTTTGACATTTAGCATTGTGACATTTGTCATTTGACATCTTTGACATTTGCCATCTTGAAATTTGTCATTTTTGACATTTTTCATGGTGACACTTTTCATTTTTGACATTTAGCATTGTGACATTTGTCATTTGACATCTTTGACATTTGCCATCTTGAAATTTGTCATTTTTGACATTTAGCATTGTGACATTTGGCATTTGACATCTTTGACATTTGCCATCTTGAAATTTGTTATTTTTGACATCTTTCATGGTGACATTTTTTATTTTTGACATTTAACATTGTGACATTTGTCTGTTTTGACATTTGCCATCTTGAAATTTGTCATTTTTGACATTTTTCATGGTGACACTTTTCATTTTTGACATTTAGCATTGTGACATTTGTCAGTTTTGACATTTGCCATCTTGAAATTTGTCATTTTTGACATTTTTCATGGTGACACTTTTCATTTTTAACATTTAGCATTGTGACATTTGTCATTTGACATCTTTGACATTTGCCATCTTGAAATTTGTCATTTTTGACATTTTTCATGGTGACACTTTTCATTTTTGACATTTAGCATTGTGACATTTGTCATTTGACATCTTTGACATTTGCCATCTTGAAATTTGTCATTTTTGACATTTAGCATTGTGACATTTGTCATTTGACATCTTTGACATTTGCCATCTTGAAATTTGTTATTTTTGACATTTTTCATGGTGACACTTTTCATTTTTGACATTTAGCATTGTGACATTTGTCAGTTTTGATATTTGCCATCTTGTAATTTGTCATTTTTGACATTTAGCATTGTGACATTTGTCATTTGACATCTTTGACATTTGTCATCTTGAAATTTGTCATTTTTGACATTTTTCATGGTGACACTTTTCATTTTTGACATTTAGCATTGTGACATTTGTCATTTGACATCTTTGACATTTGCCATCTTGAAATTTGTTATTTTTGACATTTTTCATGGTGACACTTATCATTTTTGACATTTAGCATTGTGACATTTGTCATTTGACATCTTTGACATTTGCCATCTTGAAATTTGTCATTTTTGACATTTTTCATGGTGACACTTTTCATTTTTGACATTTAGCATTGTGACATTTGTCATTTGACATCTTGGACATTTGCCATCTTGAAACTTGTTATTTTTGACATTTTTCATGGTCAGACTTATTATTTTTGACATTTAGCATTGTGACATTTGTCAGCTTTGACATTTGCCATCTTGAAATTTGTCATTTTTGACATTTTTCATGGTGACACTTTTCATTTTTGACATTTAGCATTGTGACATTTGTCATTTGACATCTTTGACATTTGCCATCTTGAAATTTGTCATTTTTGACATTTTTCATGGTGACACTTTTCATTTTTGACATTTAGCATTGTGACATTTGTCATTTGACATCTTTGACATTTGCCATCTTAAAATTTGTCATTTTTGACATTTTTCATGGTGACACTTTTCATTTTTGACATTTAGCATTGTGACATTTGTCATTTGACATCTTTGACATTTGCCATCTTGAAATTTGTCATTTTTGACATTTTTCATGGTGACACTTTTCATTTTTGACATTTAGCATTGCGACATTTGTCATTTGACATCTTTGACATTTGCCATCTTGAAATTTGTCATTTTTGACATTTTTCATGGTGACACTTTTCATTTTTGACATTTGGCATTGAGACATTTGTCATTTGACATCTTTGACATTTGCCATCTTGAAATTTGTCATTTTTGACATTTTTCATGGTGACACTTATTATTTTTGACATTTAGCATTGTGACATTTGTCGTTTGACATCTTTGACATTTGCCATCTTGAAATTTGTTATTTTTGACCTTTTTCATGGTGACACTTATCATTTTTGACATTTAGCATTGTGACATTTGTCATTTGACATCTTTGACATTTGCCATATTGAAATTTGTCATTTTTGACATTTTTCATGGTGACACTTTTCATTTTTGACATTTAGCATTGTGACATTTGTCAGTTTAGACATTTGCCATCTTAAAATTTGTCATTTTTGACATTTAGCATTGTGACACTTTTCATTTTTGACATTTAGCATTGTGACATTTGTCATTTGACATCTTTGACATTTGCCATCTTGAAATTTGTCATTTTTGACATTTTTCATGGTGACACTTTTCATTTTTGACATTTAGCATTGTGACATTTGTCATTTGACATCTTTGACATTTGCCATCTTGAAAGTTGTCATTTTTGTCATTTTTCATGGTGACACTTTTCATTTTTGACATTTAGCATTGTGACATTTGTCATTTGACATCTTTGACATTTGCCATCTTGAAATTTGTCATTTTTGACATTTTTCATGGTGACACTTTTCATTTTTGACATTTAGCATTGTGACATTTGTCATTTGACATCTTTGACATTTGCCATCTTGAAATTTGTCATTTTTGACATTTTTCATGGTGACACTTTTCATTTTTGACATTTAGCATTGTGACATTTGTCATTTGACATCTTTGACATTTGCCATCTTAAAATTTGTCATTTTTGACCTTTTTCATGGTGACACTTTTCATTTTTGACATTTAGCATTGTGACATTTGTCATTTGACATCTTTGACATTTGCCATCTTGAAATTTGTCATTTTTGACATTTTTCATGGTGACACTTTTCATTTTTGACATTTAGCATTGCGACATATGTCATTTGACATCTTTGACATTTGCCATCTTGAAATTTGTCATTTTTGACATTTTTCATGGTGACACTTTTCATTTTTGACATTTGGCATTGAGACATTTGTCATTTGACATCTTTGACATTTGCCATCTTGAAATTTGTCATTTTTGACATTTTTCATGGTGACACTTATTATTTTTGACATTTAGCATTGTGACATTTGTCGTTTGACATCTTTGACATTTGCCATCTTGAAATTTGTTATTTTTGACCTTTTTCATGGTGACACTTTTCATTTTTGACATTTAGCATTGTGACATTTGTCATTTAACATCTTTGACATTTGCTATCTTGAAATTTGTTATTTTTGACATTTTTCATGGTGACACTTTTCATTTTTGACATTTAGCATTGTGACATTTGTCAGTTTAGACATTTGCCATCTTGAAATTTGTCATTTTTGACATTTAGCCTTGTGACACTTTTCATTTTTGACATTTAGCATTGTGACATTTGTCATTTGACATCTTTGACATTTGCCATCTTGAAATTTGTCATTTTTGACATTTTTCATGGTGACACTTTTCATTTTTGACATTTAGCATTGTGACATTTGTCATTTGACATCTTTGACATTTGCCATCTTGAAAGTTGTCATTTTTGTCATTTTTCATGGTGACACTTTTCATTTTTGACATTTAGCATTGTGACATTTGTCATTTGACATCTTTGACATTTGCCATCTTGAAATTTGTCATTTTTGACATTTTTCATGGTGACACTTTTCATTTTTGACATTAAGCATTGTGACATTTGTCGTTTGACATCTTTGACATTTGCCATCTTGAAATTTGTTATTTTTGACCTTTTTCATGGTGACACTTATCATTTTTGACATTTAGCATTGTGACATTTGTCATTTGACATCTTTGACATTTGCCATATTGAAATTTGTCATTTTTGACATTTTTCATCGTGACACTTTTCATTTTTGACATTTAGCTTTGTGACATTTGTCATTTGACATCTTGGACATTTGACATCTTGAAATTTGTTATTTTTGACATTTTTCATGATGACACTTATCATTTTTGACATTTAGCATTGTGACATTTGTCATTTGACATCTTTGACATTTGCCATCTTGAAATTTGTCATTTTTGACATTTTTCATAGTGACACTTTTCATTTTTGACATTTAGCATTGTGACATTTGTCATTTGACATCTTTGACATTTGCCATATTGAAATTTGTCATTTTTGACATTTTTCATGGTGACACTTTTCATTTTTGACATTTAGCATTGTGACATTTGTCATTTGACATCTTTGACATTTGCCATCTTGACATTTGTTATTTTTCACATTTTTCATGGTGACACTTATCATTTTTGACATTTAGCATTGTGACATTTGTCATTTGACATCTTTGACATTTGCCATCTTGAAATTTGTCATTTTTGACATTTTTCATGGTGACACTTTTCATTTTTGACATTTAGCATTGTGACATTTGTCATAGAACATCTTGGACATTTGCCATCTTGAAACTTGTTATTTTTGACATTTTTCATGGTGACACTTATATTTTTTGACATTTAGCATTGTGACATTTGTCAGTTTTGACATTTGCCATCTTGAAATTTGTCATTTTTGACATTTTTCATGGTGACACTTTTCATTTTTGACATTTAGCATTGTGACATTTGTCATTTGACATCTTTGACATTTGCCATCTTGAAATTTGTCATTTTTGACATTTTTCATGGTGACACTTTTCATTTTTGACATTTAGCATTGTGACATTTTGTCATTTGACATCTTTGACATTTGTCATCTTGAAATTTGTCATTTTTGACATTTTTCATGGTGACACTTTTCATTTTTGACATTTAGCATTGTGACATTTGTCATTTGACATCTTTGACATTTGCCATCTTGAAATTTGTCATTTTTGACATTTTTCATGGTGACACTTTTCATTTTTGACATTTAGCATTGTGACATTTGTCATTTGACATCTTTGACATTTGCCATCTTGAAATTTGTCATTTTTGACATTTTTCATGGTGACACTTTTCATTTTTGACATTTGGCATTGAGACATTTGTCATTTGATATCTTTGACATTTGCCATCTTAAAATTTGTCATTTTTGACATTTTTCATGGTGACACTTATTATTTTTGACATTTAGCATTGTGACATTTGTCAGTTTTGACATTTGCCATCTTGAAATTTGTCATTTTTGACATTTAGCATTGTGACATTTGTCATTTGACATCTTTGACATTTGCCATCTTGAAATTTGTCATTTTTGACATTTTTCATGGTGACACTTTTCATTTTTGACATTTAGCATTGTGACATTTGTCATTTGACATCTTTGACATTTGCCATCTTGAAATTTGTCATTTTTGACATTTTTCATGGTGACACTTTTCATTTTTGACATTTAGCATTGTGACATTTGTCATTTGACATCTTTGACATTTGCCATCTTGAAATTTGTCATTTTTGACATTTGTTATGGTGACACTTTTCATTTTTGACATTTAGCATTGTGACATTTGTCATTTGACATCTTTGACATTTGCCATCTTGAAATTTGTCATTTTTGACATTTTTCATGGTGACACTTTTCATTTTTGACATTTGGCATTGAGACATTTGTCATTTGACATCTTTGACATTTGCCATCTTGAAATTTGTCATTTTTGACATTTTTCATGGTGACACTTATCATTTTTGACATTTAGCATTGTGACATTTGTCAGTTTTGACATTTGCCATCTTGAAATTTGTCATTTTTGACATTTTTCATGGTGACACTTTTCATTTTTGACATTTAGCATTGTGACATTTGTCATTTGACATCTTTGACATTTGCCATCTTGAAATTTGTCATTTTTGACATTTTTCATGGTGACACTTTTCATTTTTGACATTTAGCATTGTGACATTTGTCATTTGACATCTTGGACATTTGCCATCTTGAAACTTGTTATTTTTGACATTTTTCATGGTGACACTTATATTTTTTGACATTTAGCATTGTGACATTTGTCAGTTTTGACATTTGCCATCTTGAAATTTGTCATTTTTGACATTTTTCATGGTGACACTTTTCATTTTTGACATTTAGCATTGTGACATTTGTCATTTGACATCTTTGACATTTGCCATCTTGAAATTTGTCATTTTTGACATTTTTCATGGTGACACTTTTCATTTTTGACATTTAGCATTGTGACATTTGTCATTTGACATCTTTGACATTTGTCATCTTGAAATTTGTCATTTTTGACATTTTTCATGGTGACACTTTTCATTTTTGACATTTAACATTGTGACATTTGTCATTTGACATCTTTGACATTTGCCATCTTGAAATTTGTCATTTTTGACATTTTTCATGGTGACACTTTTCATTTTTGACATTTAGCATTGTGACATTTGTCATTTGACATCTTTGACATTTGCCATCTTGAAATTTGTCATTTTTGACATTTTTCATGGTGACACTTTTCATTTTTGACATTTGGCATTGAGACATTTGTCATTTGACATCTTTGACATTTGCCATCTTAAAATTTGTCATTTTTGACATTTTTCATGGTAACACTTATTATTTTTGACATTTAGCATTGTGACATTTGTCAGTATTGACATTTGCCATCTTGAAATTTGTCATTTTTGACATTTAGCATTGTGACATTTGTCATTTGACATCTTTGACATTTGCCATCTTGAAATTTGTCATTTTTGACATTTTTCATGGTGACACTTTTCATTTTTGACATTTAGCATTGTGACATTTGTCATTTGACATCTTTGACATTTGCCATCTTGAAATTTGTCATTTTTGACATTTTTCATGGTGACACTTTTCATTTTTGACATTTAGCATTGTGACATTTGACATCTTTGACATTTGCCATCTTGAAATTTGTCATTTTTGACATTTTTTATGGTGACACTTTTCATTTTTGACATTTAGCATTGTGACATTTGTCATTTGACATCTTTGACATTTGCCATCTTGAAATTTGTCATTTTTGACATTTTTCATGGTGACACTTTTCATTTTTGACATTTGGCATTGAGACATTTGTCATTTGACATCTTTGACATTTGCCATCTTGAAATTTGTCATTTTTGACATTTTTCATGGTGACACTTATCATTTTTGACATTTAGCATTGTGACATTTGTCAGTTTTGACATTTGCCATCTTGAAATTTGTCATTTTTGACATTTTTCATGGTGACACTTTTCATTTTTGACATTTAGCATTGTGACATTTGTCATTTGACATCTTTGACATTTGCCATCTTGAAATTTGTCATTTTTGACATTTTTCATGGTGACACTTTTCATTTTTGACATTTAGCATTGTGACATTTGTCATTTGACATCTTTGACATTTGCCATCTTGAAATTTGTCATTTTTGACATTTAGCATTGTGACATTTGTCAGTTTTGACATTTGCCATCTTGAAATTTGTCATTTTTGACATTTAGCATTGTGACACTTTTCATTTTTGACATTTAGCATTGTGACATTTGTCATTTGACATCTTAGACATTTGCCATCTTGAAATTTGTCATTTTTGACACTTTTCATTTTTGACATTTAGCATTGTGACATTTGTCATTTGACATCTTTGACATTTGCCATCTTGAAATTTGTCATTTTTGACATTTCTTATGGTGACACTTTTCATTTTTGACATTTAGCATTGTGACATTTGTCATTTGACATCTTTGACATTTGCCATCTTGAAATTTGTCATTTTTGACATTTTTCATGGTGACACTTTTCATTTCTGACATTTAGCATTGTTACATTTGTCATTTGACATCTTTGACATTTGCCATCTTGAAATTTGTCATTTTTGACATTTTTCAGGGTGACACTTTTCATTTTTGACATTTAGCATTGTGACATTTGTCATTTGACATCTTTGACATTTGCCATCTTGAAATTTGTTATTTTTGACATTTTTCATGGTGACACTTTTCATTTTTGACATTTAGCATTGTGACATTTGTCATTTGACATCTTTGACATTTGCCATCTTGAAATTTGTTATTTTTGACATTTTTTATGGTGACACTTTTCATTTTTGACATTTAGCATTGTGACATTTGTCATTTGACATCTTTGACATTTGCCATTTTGAAATTTGTCATTTTTGACATTTTTCATGGTGACACTTTTCATTTTTGACATTTAGCATTGTGTCATTTGTCAGTTTTGACATTTGCCATTTTGAAATTTGTCATTTTTGACATTTTTCATGGTGACACTTTTCATTTTTGACATTTAGCATTGTGACATTTGTCATTTGACATCTTTGACATTTGCTATCTTAAAATTTGTCATTTTTGACATTTAGCATTGTGACATTTGTCATTTGACATCTTTGACATTTGCCATCTTGAAATTTGTTATTTTTGACATCTTTCATGGTGACATTTTTTATTTTTGACATTTAACATTGTGACATTTGTCTGTTTTGACATTTGCCATCTTGAAATTTGTCATTTTTGACATTTTTCATGGTGACACTTTTCATTTTTGACATTTAGCATTGTGACATTTGTCAGTTTTGACATTTGCCATCTTGAAATTTGTCATTTTTGACATTTTTTATGGTGACACTTTTTATTTTTAACATTTAGCATTGTGACATTTGTCATTTGACATCTTTGACATTTGCCATCTTGAAATTAGTCATTTTTGACATTTTTCATGGTGACACTTTTCATTTTTGACATTTAGCATTGTGACATTTGTCATTTGACATCTTTGACATTTGCCATCTTGAAATTTGTCATTTTTGACATTTAGCATTGTGACATTTGTCATTTGACATCTTTGACATTTGCCATCTTGAAATTTGTTATTTTTGACATTTTTCATGGTGACACTTTTCATTTTTGACATTTAGCATTGTGACATTTGTCAGTTTTGACATTTGCCATCTTGAAATTTGTCATTTTTGACATTTAGCATTGTGACATTTGTCATTTGACATCTTTGACATTTGTCATCTTGAAATTTGTCATTTTTGACATTTTTCATGGTGACACTTTTCATTTTTGACATTTAGCATTGTGACATTTGTCATTTGACATCTTTGACATTTGCCATCTTGAAATTTGTTATTTTTAACATTTTTCATGGTGACACTTATCATTTTTGACATTTAGCATTGTGACATTTGTCATTTGACATCTTTGACATTTGCCATCTTGAAATTTGTCATTTTTGACATTTTTCATGGTGACACTTTTCATTTTTGACATTTAGAATTGTGACATTTGTCATTTGACATCTTGGACATTTGCCATCTTGAAACTTGTTATTTTTGACATTTTTCATGGTGAGACTTATTATTTTTGACATTTAGCATTGTGACATTTGTCAGTTTTGACATTTGCCATCTTGAAATTTGACATTTTTGACATTTTTCATGGTGACACTTTTCATTTTTGACATTTAGCATTGTGACATTTGTCATTTGACATCTTTGACATTTGCCATCTTGAAATTTGTCATTTTTGACATTTTTCATGGTGACACTTTTCATTTTTGACATTTAGCATTGTGACATTTGTC
Source organism: Altica lythri (assembly GCA_964028335.1). NCBI lineage: Eukaryota > Metazoa > Arthropoda > Insecta > Coleoptera > Chrysomelidae > Altica > Altica lythri. The sequence goes on along the minus strand of OZ034800.1, from coordinate 4,349,415 downwards.
ATTTGACATCTTTGACATTTGCCATCTTGAAATTTGTCATTTTTGACATTTTTCATGGTGACACTTTTCATTTTTGACATTTAGCATTGTGACATTTGTCATTTGACATCTTTGACATTTGCCATCTTGAAATTTGTCATTTTTGACATTTTTCATGGTGACACTTTTCATTTCTGACATTTAGCATTGTGACATTTGTCATTTGACATCTTTGACATTTGCCATCTTGAAATTTGTCATTTTTGACATTTTTCATGGTGACACTTTTCATTTTTGACATTTGGCATTGAGACATTTGTCATTTGACATCTTTGACATTTGCCATCTTAAAATTTGTCATTTTTGACATTTTTCATGGTGACACTTTTCATTTTTGACATTTAGCATTGTGACATTTGTCATTTGACATCTTTGACATTTGCCATCTTGAAATTTGTCATTTTTGACATTTTTCATGGTGACACTTTTCATTTTTGACATTTGGCATTGAGACATTTGTCATTTGACATCTTTGACATTTGCCATCTTGAAATTTGTCATTTTTGACATTTTTCATGGTGACACTTATTATTTTTGACATTTAGCATTGTGACATTTGTCGTTTGACATCTTTGACATTTGCCATCTTGAAATTTGTTATTTTTGACCTTTTTCATGGTGACACTTATCATTTTTGACATTTAGCATTGTGACATTTGTCATTTGACATCTTTGACATTTGCCATATTGAACTTTGTCATTTTTGACATTTAGCATTGTGACATTTGTCATTTAACATCTTTGACATTTGCTATCTTGAAATTTGTTATTTTTGACATTTTTCATGGTGACACTTTTTATTTTTGACATTTAGCATTGTGACATTTGTCAGTTTTGACATTTGCCATCTTGAAATTTGTCATTTTTGACATTTAGCATTGTGACACTTTTCATTTTTGACATTGAGCATTGTGACATTTGTCAATTGACATCTTTGACATTTGCCATCTTGAAAGTTGTCATTTTTGTCATTTTTCATGGTGACACTTTTCATTTTTGACATTTAGCATTGTGACATTTGTCATTTGACATCTTTGACATTTGCCATCTTGAAATTTGTCATTTTTGACATTTTTCATGGTGACACTTTTCATTTTTGACATTTAGCATTGTGACATTTGTCATTTGACATCTTTGACATTTGCCATCTTGAAATTTGACATTTTTGACATTTTTCATGGGGACACTTTTCATTTTTGACATTTAGTATTGTGACATTTGTCATTTGACATCTTTGACATTTGCCATCTTGAAATTTGTCATTTTTGACATTTTTCATGGTGACACTTTTCATTTTTGACATTTAGCATTGTGACATTTGTCATTTGACATCTTTGACATTTGCCATCTTGAAATTTGTCATTTTTGACATTTTTCATGGTGACACTTTTCATTTTCGACATTTGGCATTGAGACATTTGTCATTTGACATCTTTGACATTTGCCATCTTGAAATTTGTCATTTTTGACATTTTTCATGGTGACACTTTTCATTTTTGACATTTAGCATTGTGACATTTGTCATTTGACATCTTTGACATTTGCCATCTTGAAATTTGTCATTTTTGACATTTTTCATGGTGACACTTTTCATTTTTGACATTTGGCATTGAGACATTTGTCATTTGACATCTTTGACATTTGCCATCTTGAAATTTGTCATTTTTGACATTTTTCATGGTGACACTTATTATTTTTGACATTTAACCTTGTGACATTTGTCGTTTGACATCTTTGACATTTGCCATCTTGAAATTTGTTATTTTTGACCTTTTTCATGGTGACACTTATCATTTTTGACATTTAGCATTGTGACATTTGTCATTTGACATCTTTGACATTTGCCATATTGAAATTTGTCATTTTTGACATTTGTCATTTAACATCTTTGACATTTGCTATCTTGAAATTTGTTATTTTTGACATTTTTCATGGTGACACTTTTCATTTTTGACATTTAGCATTGTGACATTTGTCAGTTTTGACATTTGCCATCTTGAAATTTGTCATTTTTGACATTTAGCATTGTGACACTTTTCATTTTTGACATTGAGCATTGTGACATTTGTCATTTGACATCTTTGACATTTGCCATCTTGAAACTTGTCATTTTTGACATTTTTCATGGTGACACTTTTCATTTTTAACATTTAGCATTGTGACATTTGTCATTTGACATCTTTGACATTTGCCATCTTGAAATTTGTCATTTTTGACATTTTTCATAGTGACACTTTTCATTTTTGACATTTAGCATTGTGACATTTGTCATTTGACATCTTTGACATTTGCCATCTTGAAATTTGTCATTTCTGACATTTTTCATGGTGACACTTATCATTTTTGACATTTAGCATTGTGACATTTGTCATTTGACATCTTTGACATTTGCTATCTTAAAATTTGTCATTTTTGACATTTTTCATGGTGACACTTTTCATTTTTGACATTTAGCATTGTGACATTTGTCATTTGACATCTTTGACATTTGCCATCTTGAAATTTGACATTTTTGACATTTTTCATGGTGACACTTTTCATTTTTGACATTTAGCATTGTGACATTTGTCATTTGACATCTTTGACATTTGCCATCTTGAAATTTGTCATTTTTGACATTTTTCATGGTGACACTTTTCATTTTTGACATTTAGCATTGTGACATTTGTCATTTGACATCTTTGACATTTGCCATCTTGAAATTTGTCATTTTTGACATTTTTCATGGTGACACTTTTCATTTTTGACATTTGGCATTGAGACATTTGTCATTTGACATCTTTGACATTTGCCATCTTGAAATTTGTCATTTTTGACATTTTTCATGGTGACACTTTTCATTTTTGACATTTAGCATTGTGACATTTGTCATTTGACATCTTTGACATTTGCCATCTTGAAATTTGTCATTTTTGACATTTTTCATGGTGACACTTTTCATTTTTGACATTTGGCATTGAGACATTTGTCATTTGACATCTTTGACATTTGCCATCTTGAAATTTGTCATTTTTGACATTTTTCATGGTGACACTTATTATTTTTGACATTTAGCATTGTGACATTTGTCGTTTGACATCTTTGACATTTGCCATCTTGAAATTTGTTATTTTTGACCTTTTTCATGGTGACACTTATCATTTTTGACATTTAGCATTGTGACATTTGTCATTTGACATCTTTGACATTTGCCATATTGAAATTTGTCATTTTTGACATTTAGCATTGTGACATTTGTCATTTAACATCTTTGACATTTGCTATCTTGAAATTTGTTATTTTTGACATTTTTCATGGTGACACTTTTCATTTTTGACATTTAGCATTGTGACATTTGTCAGTTTTGACATTTGCCATCTTGAAATTTGTCATTTTTGACATTTAGCATTGTGACACTTTTCATTTTTGACATTGAGCATTGTGACATTTGTCATTTGACATCTTTGACATTTGCCATCTTGAAACTTGTCATTTTTGTCATTTTTCATGGTGACACTTTTCATTTTTGACATTTAGCATTGTGACATTTGTCATTTGACATCTTTGACATTTGCCATCTTGAAATTTGTCATTTTTGACATTTTTCATGGTGACACTTATCATTTTTGACATTTAGCATTGTGACATTTGTTATTTGACATCTTTGACATTTGCCATATTGAAATTAGTCATTTTTGACATTTTTCATCGTGACACTTTTCATTTTTGACATTTAGCATTGTGACATTTGTCATTTGACATCTTTGACATTTGCCATCTTGAAATTTGTCATTTTTGACATTTTTCATAGTGACACTTTTCATTTTTGACATTTAGCATTGTGACATTTGTCATTTGACATCTTTGACATTTGCCATCTTGAAATTTGTCATTTCTGACATTTTTCATGGTGACACTTATCATTTTTGACATTTAGCATTGTGACATTTGTCATTTGACATCTTTGACATTTGCCATCTTAAAATTTGTCATTTTTGACATTTTTCATGGTGACACTTTTCATTTTTGACATTTAGCATTGTGACATTTGTCATTTGACATCTTTGACATTTGCCATCTTGAAATTTGTCATTTTTGACATTTTTCATGGTGACACTTTTCATTTTTGACATTTAGCATTGTGACATTTGTCATTTGACATCTTTGACATTTGCCATCTTGAAATTTGTCATTTTTGACATTTAGCATTGTGACATTTGTCAGTTTTGACATTTGCCATCTTAAGATTTGTCATTTTTGACATTTAGCATTGTGACACTTTTCATTTTTGACATTTAGCATTGTGACATTTGTCATTTGACATCTTAGACATTTGCCATCTTGAAATTTGTCATTTTTGACACTTTTCATTTTTGACATTTAGCATTGTGACATTTGTCATTTGACATCTTTGACATTTGCCATCTTGAAATTTGTCATTTTTGACATTTTTTATGGTGACACTTTTCATTTTTGACATTTAGCATTGTGACATTTGCCATTTGGCATCTTTGACATTTGCCATCTTGAAATTTGTTATTTTTGACATTTTTCATGGTGACACTTTTCATTTTTGACATTTAGCATTGTGACATTTGTCAGTTTTGACATTTGCCATCTTGAAATTTGTCATTTTTGACATTTAGCATTGTGACACTTTTCATTTTTGACATTTAGCATTGTGACATTTGTCATTTGACAACTTTGACATTTGCCATCTTGAAATTGGTCATTTTTGACATTTTTCATGGTGACACTTTTCATTTTTGACATTTAGCATTGTTACATTTGTCATTTGATATCTTTGACATTTGCCATCTTGAAATTTGTCATTTTTGACATTTAGCATTGTGATATTTGTCATTTGACATCTTTGACATTTGCCATCTTAAAATTTGTCATTTTTGACATTTTTCATGGTGACACTTTTCATTTTTGACATTTAGCATTGTGACATTTGTCATTTGACATCTTTGACATTTGCCATCTTGAAATTTGTTATTTTTGACCTTTTTCATGGTGACACTTTTCATTTTTGACATTTAGGATTGTGACATTTGTCATTTGCCATCTTTGACATTTGCCATCTTGAAATTTGTCATTTTTGACATTTTTCATGGTGACACTTTTCATTTTTGACATTTAGCATTGTGACATTTGTCATTTGACATCTTTGACATTTGCCATCTTAAAATTTGTCATTTTTCACATTTTTCATGGTGACACTTTTCATTTTTGACATTTAGCATTGTGACATTTGTCAGTTTTGACATTTGCCATCTTGAAATTTGTCATTTTTGACATTTTTCATGGTGACACTTTTCATTTTTGACATTTTGCATTGTGACATTTGTCATTTGACATCTTAGACATTTGCCATCTTGAAATTTGTCATTTTTGACACTTTTTATTTTTGACATTTAGCATTGTGACATTTGTCATTTGACATCTTTGACATTTGCCATCTTAAAATTTGTCATTTTTGACATTTTTCATGGTGACACTTTTCATTTTTGACATTTAGCATTGTGACATTTGTCATTTGACATCTTGGACATTTGCCATCTTGCAATTTGTCATTTTTGACATTTTTTATGGTGACACTTATCATTTTTGACATTTAGCATTGTGACATTTGTCAGTTTTGACATTTTCCATCTTGAAATTTGTCATTTTGACATTTTTCATGGTGACACTTTTCATTTTTGACATTTAGCATTGTGACATTTGTCATTTGACATCTTTGACATTTGCCATCTTGAAATTTGTCATTTTTGACATTTTTCATGGTGACACTTTTCATTTTTGACATTTAGCATTATGACATTTGTCATTTGACATCTTTGACATTTGCCATCTTGAAATTTGTCATTTTTGACATTTAGCATTGTGACATTTGTCATTTGACATCTTTGACATTTGCCATCTTGAAATTTGTTATTTTTGACATTTTTCATGGTGACACTTTTCATTTTTGACATTTAGCATTGTGACATTTGTCAGTTTTGACATTTGCCATCTTGAAATTTGTCATTTTTGACATTTTTCATGGTGACACTTTTCATTTTTGACATTTAGCATTGTGACATTTGTCATTTGACATCTTTGACATTTGCCATCTTGAAATTTGTCATTTTTGACACTTTTCATTTTTGACATTTAGCATTGTGACATTTGTCATTTGACATTTTTGACATTTGCCATCTTGAAATTTGTCATTTTTGACATTTTTCATGGTGACACTTTTCATTTTTGACATTTAGCATTGTGACATTTGTCATTTGACATCTTGGACATTTGCCATCTTGAAATTTGTCATTTTTGACATTTTTCATGGTGACACTTTTCATTTTTGACATTTAGCATTGTGACATTTGTCATTTGACATCTTTGACATTTGCCATCTTGAAATTTGTCATTTTTGACATTTTTCATGGTGACACTTTTCATTTTTGACATTTAGCATTGTGACATTTGTCATTTGACATCTTTGACATTTGCCATCTTGAAATTTGTTATTTTTGACATTTTTCATGGTGACACTTTTCATTTTTGATATTTAGCATTGTGACATTTGTCATTTGACATCTTTGACATTTGCCATCTTGAAATTTGTCATTTTTGACATTTTTCATGGTGACTCTTTTCATTTTTGACATTTAGCATTGTGACATTTGTCATTTGACATCTTTGACATTTGCCATCTTGAAATTTGTCATTTTTGACATTTAGCATTGTGACATTTGTCATTTGACATCTTTGATATTTGCCATTTTAAAATTTGTCATTTTTGACATATTTCATGGTGACACTTTCCATTTTTGACATTTAGCATTGTGACATTTGTCATTTGACATCTTTGACATTTGCCATCTTGAAATTTGTCATTTTTGACATTTTTCATGGTGACACTTTTCATTTTTGACATTTAGCATTGTGACATTTGTACTTTGACATCTTTGACATTTGCCATCTTGAAATTTGTCATTTTTGACATTTTTCATAGTGACACTTTTCATTTTTGACATTTAGCATTGTGACATTTGTCATTTGACATCTTTGACATTTGCCATCTTGAAATTTGTTATTTTTGACATTTTTTATGGTGACACTTTTCATTTTTGACATTTAGCATTGTGACATTTGTCGTTTGACATCTTTGACATTTGCCATCTTTAAATTTGTTATTTTTGACCTTTTTCATGGTGACACTTATCATTTTTGACATTTAGCATTGTGACATTTGTCATTTGACATCTTTGACATTTGCCATATTGAAATTTGTCATTTTTGACATTTTTCATCGTGACACTTTTCATTTTTGACATTTAGCATTGTGACATTTGTCATTTGACATCTTGGACATTTGACATCTTGAAATTTGTTATTTTTGACATTTTTCATAATGACACTTATCATTTTTGACATTTAGCATTGTGACATTTGTCAGTTTTGACATTTGCCATCTTGAAATTTGTCATTTTTGACATTTTTCATGGTGACACTTTTCATTTTTGACATTTAGCATTGTGACATTTGTCATTTGACATCTTTGACATTTGCCATCTTGAAATTTGTCATTTTTGACATTTAGCATTGTGACATTTGTCAGTTTTGACATTTGCCATCTTAAGATTTGTCATTTTTGACATTTAGCATTGTGACACTTTTCATTTTTGACATTTAGCATTGTGACATTTGTCATTTGACATCTTAGACATTTGCCATCTTGAAATTTGTCATTTTTGACACTTTTCATTTTTGACATTTAGCATTGTGACATTTGTCATTTGACATCTTTGACATTTGCCATCTTGAAATTTGTCATTTTTGACATTTTTCATGGTGACACTTTTCATTTTTGACATTTAGCATTGTGACATTTTTCATTTGCCATCTTAAAATTTGTCATTTTTGACATATTTTATGGTGACACTTTTCATTTTTGACATTTAGCATTGTGACATTTGCCATCTTTGACATTTGCCATCTTGAAATTTGTTATTTTTGACATTTTTCATGGTGACACTTTTCATTTTTGACATTTAGCATTGTGACATTTGTCAGTTTTGACATTTGCCATCTTGAAATTTGTCATTTTTGACATTTAGCATTGTGACACTTTTCATTTTTGACATTTAGCATTGTGACATTTGTCATTTGACATCTTTGACATTTGCCATCTTGAAATTTGTCATTTTTGACATTTTTCATGGTGACACTTTTCATTTTTGACATTTAGCATTGTTACATTTGTCATTTGATATCTTTGACATTTGCCATCTTGAAATTTGTCATTTTTGACATTTAGCATTGTGATATTTGTCATTTGACATCTTTGACATTTGCCATCTTGAAATTTGTCATTTTTGACATTTTTCATGGTGACACTTTTCATTTTTGACATTTAGCATTGTGACATTTGTCATTTGACATCTTTGACATTTGCCATCTTGAAATTTGTCATTTTTGACATTTTTCATGGTGACACTTTTCATTTTTGACATTTAGCATTGTGACATTTGTCATTTGACATCTTTGACATTTGCCATCTTGAAATTTGTCATTTTTGACATTTTTCATGGTGACACTTTTCATTTTTGACATTTAGCATTGTGACATTTGTCATTTGACATCTTTGACATTTGCCATCTTGAAATTTGTCATTTTTGACATTTTTCATGGTGACACTTTTCATTTTTGACATTTAGCATTGTGACATTTGTCATTTGACATCTTTGACATTTGCCATCTTGAAATTTGTCATTTTTGACATTTAGCATTGTGACATTTGTCAGTTTTGACATTTGCCATCTTAAAATTTGTCATTTTTGACATTTAGCATTGTGACACTTTTCATTTTTGACATTTAGCATTGTGACATTTGTCATTTGACATCTTAGACATTTGCCATCTTGAAATTTGTCATTTTTGACACTTTTCATTTTTGACATTTAGCATTGTGACATTTGTCATTTGACATCTTTGAAATTTGCCATCTTGAAATTTGTCATTTTTGACATTTTTTATGGTGACACTTTTCATTTTTGACATTTAGCATTGTGACATTTGCCATTTGGCATCTTTGACATTTGCCATCTTGAAATTTGTTATTTTTGACATTTTTCATGGTGACACTTTTCATTTTTGACATTTAGCATTGTGACATTTGTCAGTTTTGACATTTGCCATCTTGAAATTTGTCATTTTTGACATTTAGCATTGTGACACTTTTCATTTTTGACATTTAGCATTGTGACATTTGTCATTTGACATCTTTGACATTTGCCATCTTGAAATTTGTCATTTTTGACATTTTTCATGGTGACACTTTTCATTTTTGACATTTAGCATTGTTACATTTGTCATTTGATATCTTTGACATTTGCCATCTTGAAATTTGTCATTTTTGACATTTAGCATTGTGATATTTGTCATTTGACATCTTTGACATTTGCCATCTTGAAATTTGTCATTTTTGACATTTTTCATGGTGACACTTTTCATTTTTGACATTTAGCATTGTGACATTTGTCATTTGACATCTTTGACATTTGCCATCTTGAAATTTGTTATTTTTGACCTTTTTCATGGTGACACTTTTCATTTTTGACATTTAGCATTGTGACATTTGTCATTTGCCATCTTTGACATTTGTCATCTTGAAATTTGTCATTTTTGACATTTTTCATGGTGACACTTTTCATTTTTGACATTTAGCATTGTGACATTTGTCATTTGACATCTTTGACATTTGCCATCTTGAAATTTGTCATTTTTCACATTTTTCATGGTGACACTTTTCATTTTTGACATTTAGCATTGTGACATTTGTCAGTTTTGACATTTGCCATCTTGAAATTTGTCATTTTTGACATTTTTCATGGTGACACTTTTCATTTTTGACATTTTGCATTGTGACATTTGTCATTTGACATCTTAGACATTTGCCATCTTGAAATTTGTCATTTTTGACACTTTTTATTTTTGACATTTAGCATTGTGACATTTGTCATTTGACATCTTTGACATTTGCCATCTTGAAATTTGTCATTTTTGACATTTTTCATGGTGACACTTTTCATTTTTGACATTTAGCATTGCGACATTTGTCATTTGACATCTTGGACATTTGCCATCTTGAAATTTGTCATTTTTGACATTTTTTATGGTGACACTTATCATTTTTGACATTTAGCATTGTGACATTTGTCAGTTTTGACATTTTCCATCTTCAAATTTGTCATTTTTGACATTTTTCATGGTGACACTTTTCATTTTTGACATTTAGCATTGTGACATTTGTCATTTGACATCTTTGACATTTGCCATCTTGAAATTTGTCATTTTTGACATTTTTCATGGTGACACTTTTCATTTTTGACATTTAGCATTATGACATTTGTCATTTGACATCTTTGACATTTGCCATCTTGAAATTTGTCATTTTTGACATTTAGCATTGTGACATTTGTCATTTGACATCTTTGACATTTGCCATCTTGAAATTTGTTATTTTTGACATTTTTCATGGTGACACTTTTCATTTTTGACATTTAGCATTGTGACATTTGTCAGTTTTGACATTTGCCATCTTGAAATTTGTCATTTTTGACATTTTTCATGGTGACACTTTTCATTTTTGACATTTAGCATTGTGACATTTGTCATTTGACATCTTTGACATTTGCCATCTTGAAATTTGTCATTTTTGACACTTTTCATTTTTGACATTTAGCATTGTGACATTTGTCATTTGACATTTTTGACATTTGCCATTTTGAAATTTGTCATTTTTGACATTTTTCATGGTGACACTTTTCATTTTTGACATTTAGCATTGTGACATTTGTCATTTGACATCTTGGACATTTGCCATCTTGAAATTTGTCATTTTTGACATTTTTCATGGTGACACTTTTCATTTTTGACATTTAGCATTGTGACATTTGTCATTTGACATCTTTGACATTTGCCATCTTGAAATTTGTCATTTTTGACATTTTTCATGGTGACACTTTTCATTTTTGACATTTAGCATTGTGACATTTGTCATTTGACATCTTTGACATTTGCCATCTTGAAATTTGTTATTTTTGACATTTTTTATGGTGACACTTTTCATTTTTGATATTTAGCATTGTGACATTTGTCATTTGACATCTTTGACATTTGCCATCTTGAAATTTGTCATTTTTGACATTTTTCATGGTGACACTTTTCATTTTTGACATTTAGCATTGTGACATTTGTCATTTGACATCTTTGACATTTGCCATCTTGAAATTTGTCATTTTTGACATTTAGCATTGTGACATTTGTCATTTGACATCTTTGATATTTGCCATTTTGAAATTTGTCATTTTTGACATATTTCATGGTGACACTTTTCATTTTTGACATTTAGCATTGTGACATTTGTCATTTGACATCTTTGATATTTGCCATCTTGAAATTTGTCATTTTTGACATTTGTCATGGTGACACTTTTCATTTTTGACATTTAGCATTGTGACATTTGTACTTTGACATCTTTGACATTTGCCATCTTGAAATTTGTCTTTTTTGACATTCTTCATAGTGACACTTTTCATTTTTGACATTTAGCATTGTGACATTTGTCATTTGACATCTTTGACATTTGCCATCTTGAAATTTGTTATTTTTGACATTTTTTATGGTGACACTTTTCATTTTTGACATTTAGCATTGTGACATTTGTCGTTTGACATCTTTGACATTTGCCATCTTTAAATTTGTTATTTTTGACCTTTTTCATGGTGACACTTATCATTTTTGACATTTAGCATTGTGACATTTGTCATTTGACATCTTTGACATTTGCCATATTGAAATTTGTCATTTTTGACATTTTTCATCGTGACACTTTTCATTTTTGACATTTAGCATTGTGACATTTGTCATTTGACATCTTGGACATTTGACATCTTGAAATTTGTTATTTTTGACATTTTTCATAATGACACTTATCATTTTTGACATTTAGCATTGTGACATTTGTCAGTTTTGACATTTGCCATCTTGAAATTTGTCATTTTTGACATTTTTCATGGTGACACTTTTCATTTTTAACATTTAGCATTGTGACATTTGTCATTTGACATCTTTGACATTTGCCATCTTGAAATTTGTCATTTTTGACATTTTTCATAGTGACACTTTTCATTTTTGACATTTAGCATTGTGACATTTGTCATTTGACATCTTTGACATTTGCCATCTTGAAATTTGTCAATTTTGTCATTTTTCATGGTGACACTTTTCATTTTTGACATTTAGCATTGTGACATTTGTCATTTGACATCTTTGACATTTGCCATCTTGAAATTTGTCATTTTTGACATTTTTCATGGTGACACTTTTCATTTTTGACATTTAGCATTGTGACATTTGTCTTTTGACATCTTTGACATTTGCCATCTTGAAATTTGTCATTTTTGACATTTTTCATGGTGACACTTTTCATTTTTGACATTTAGCATTGTGACATTTGTCATTTGACATCTTTGACATTTGCCATCTTGAAATTTGTCATTTTTGACATTTAGCATTGTGACATTTGTCAGTTTTGACATTTGCCATCTTAAAATTTGTCATTTTTGACATTTAGCATTGTGACACTTTTCATTTTTGACATTTAGCATTGTGACATTTGTCATTTGACATCTTAGACATTTGCCATCTTGAAATTTGTCATTTTTGACACTTTTCATTTTTGACATTTAGCATTGTGACATTTGTCATTTGACATCTTTGACATTTGCCATCTTGAAATTTGTCATTTTTGACATTTTTCATGGTGACACTTTTCATTTTTGACATTTAGCATTGTGACATTTTTCATTTGACATCTTTGACATTTGCCATCTTAAAATTTGTCATTTTTGACATATTTTATGGTGACACTTTTCATTTTTGACATTTAGCATTGTGACATTTGCCATCTTTGACATTTGCCATCTTGAAATTTGTTATTTTTGACATTTTTCATGGTGACACTTTTCATTTTTGACATTTAGCATTGTGACATTTGTCAGTTTTGACATTTGCCATCTTGAAATTTGTCATTTTTGACATTTAGCATTGTGACACGTTTCATTTTTGACATTTAGCATTGTGACATTTGTCGTTTGACATCTTTGACATTTGCCATCTTTAAATTTGTTATTTTTGACCTTTTTCATGGTGACACTTATCATTTTTGACATTTAGCATTGTGACATTTGTCATTTGACATCTTTGACATTTGCCATATTGAAATTTGTCATTTTTGACATTTTTCATCGTGACACTTTTCATTTTTGACATTTAGCATTGTGACATTTGTCATTTGACATCTTGGACATTTGACATCTTGAAATTTGTTATTTTTGACATTTTTCATAATGACACTTATCATTTTTGACATTTAGCATTGTGACATTTGTCAGTTTTGACATTTGCCATCTTGAAATTTGTCATTTTTGACATTTTTCATGGTGACACTTTTCATTTTTAACATTTAGCATTGTGACATTTGTCATTTGACATCTTTGACATTTGCCATCTTGAAATTTGTCATTTTTGACATTTTTCATAGTGACACTTTTCATTTTTGACATATAGCATTGTGACATTTGTCATTTGACATCTTTGACATTTGCCATCTTGAAATTTGTCAATTTTGTCATTTTTCATGGTGACACTTTTCATTTTTGACATTTAGCATTGTGACATTTGTCATTTGACATCTTTGACATTTGCCATCTTGAAATTTGTCATTTTTGACATTTTTCATGGTGACACTTTTCATTTTTGACATTTAGCATTGTGACATTTGTTTTTTGACATCTTTGACATTTGCCATCTTGAAATTTGTCATTTTTGACATTTTTCATGGTGACACTTTTCATTTTTGACATTTAGCATTGTGACATTTGTCATTTGACATCTTTGACATTTGCCATCTTGAAATTTGTCATTTTTGACATTTAGCATTGTGACATTTGTCAGTTTTGACATTTGCCATCTTAAAATTTGTCATTTTTGACATTTAGCATTGTGACACTTTTCATTTTTGACATTTAGCATTGTGACATTTGTCATTTGACATCTTAGACATTTGCCATCTTGAAATTTGTCATTTTTGACACTTTTCATTTTTGACATTTAGCATTGTGACATTTGTCATTTGACATCTTTGACATTTGCCATCTTGAAATTTGTCATTTTTGACATTTTTCATGGTGACACTTTTCATTTTTGACATTTAGCATTGTGACATTTTTCATTTGACATCTTTGACATTTGCCATCTTAAAATTTGTCATTTTTGACATATTTTATGGTGACACTTTTCATTTTTGACATTTAGCATTGTGACATTTGCCATCTTTGACATTTGCCATCTTGAAATTTGTTATTTTTGACATTTTTCATGGTGACACTTTTCATTTTTGACATTTAGCATTGTGACATTTGTCAGTTTTGACATTTGCCATCTTGAAATTTGTCATTTTTGACATTTAGCATTGTGACACGTTTCATTTTTGACATTTAGCATTGTGACATTTGTCATTTGACATCTTTGACATTTGCCATCTTGAAATTTGTCATTTTTGACATTTTTCATGGTGACACTTTTCATTTTTGACATTTAGCATTGTTACATTTGTCATTTGATATCTTTGACATTTGCCATCTTGAAATTTGTCATTTTTGACATTTAGCATTGTGATATTTGTCATTTGACATCTTTGACATTTGCCATCTTGAAATTTGTCATTTTTGACATTTTTCATGGTGACACTTTTCATTTTTGACATTTAGCATTGTGACATTTGTCATTTGACATCTTTGACATTTGCCATCTTGAAATTTGTTATTTTTGACATTTTTCATGGTGACACTTTTCATTTTTGACATTTAGCATTGTGACATTTGTCATTTGCCATCTTTGACATTTGCCATCTTGAAATTTGTCATTTTTGATGTTTTTCATGGTGACACTTTTTATTTTTGACATTTAGCATTGTGACATTTGTCATTTGACATCTTTGACATTTGCCATCTTGAAATTTGTCATTTTTGACATTTTTCATGGTGACACTTTTCATTTTTGACATTTGTCAGTTTTGACATTTGCCATCTTGAAATTTGTCATTTTTGACATTTTTTATGGTGACACTTTTCATTTTTGACATTTTGCATTGTGACATTTGTCATTTGACATCTTAGACATTTGCCATCTTGAAATTTGTCATTTTTGACACTTTTTATTTTTGACATTTAGCATTGTGACATTTGTCATTTGACATCTTTGACATTTGCCATCTTGAAATTTGTCATTTTTGACATTTTTCATGGTGACACTTTTCATTTTTGACATTTAGCATTGTGACATTTGTCATTTGACATCTTGGACATTTGCCATCTTGAAATTTGTCATTTTTGACATTTTTTATGGTGACACTTATCATTTTTGACATTTAGCATTGTGACATTTGTCAGTTTTGACATTTTCCATCTTGGAATTTGTCATTTTTGACATTTTTCATGGTGACACTTTTCATTTTTGACATTTAGCATTGCGACATTTGTCATTTGACATCTTTGACATTTGCCATCTTGAAATTTGTCATTTTTGACATTTTTCATGGTGACACTTTTCATTTTTGACATTTAGCATTATGACATTTGTCATTTGACATCTTTGACATTTGCCATCTTAAAATTTGTCATTTTTGACATTTAGCATTGTGACATTTGTCATTTGACATCTTTGACATTTGCCATCTTGAAATTTGTTATTTTTGACATTTTTCATGGTGACACTTTTCATTTTTGACATTTAGCATTGTGACATTTGTCAGTTTTGACATTTGCCATCTTGAAATTTGTCATTTTTGACATTTTTCATTGTGACACTTTTCATTTTTGACATTTAGCATTTTGACATTTGTCATTTGACATCTTTGACATTTGCCATCTTGAAATTTGTCATTTTTGACACTTTTCATTTTTGACATTTAGCATTGTGACATTTGTCATTTGACATCTTTGACATTTGCCATCTTGAAATTTGTCATTTTTGACATTTTTCATGGTGACACTTTTCATTTTTGACATTTAGCATTGTGACATTTGTCATTTGACATCTTGGACATTTGCCATCTTGAAATTTGTCATTTTTGACATTTTTCATGGTGACACTTTTCATTTTTGACATTTAGCATTGTGACATTTGTCATTTGACATCTTTGACATTTGCCATCTTGAAATTTGTTATTTTTGACATTTTTCATGGTGACACTTTTCATTTTTGACATTTAGCATTGTGACATTTGTCATTTGACATCTTTGACATTTGCCATCTTGAAATTTGTCATTTTTGACATTTTTCATGGTGACACTTTTCATTTTTGACATTTAGCATTGTGACATTTGTCATTTGACATCTTTGACATTTGCCATCTTGAAATTTGTCATTTTTGACATTTAGCATTGTGACATTTGTCATTTGACATCTTTGATATTTGCCATTTTGAAATTTGTCATTTTTGACATATTTCATGGTGACACTTTTCATTTTTGACATTTAGCATTGTGACATTTGTCATTTGACATCTTTGACATTTGCCATCTTGAAATTTGTCATTTTTGACATTTTTCATGGTGACACTTTTCATTTTTGACATTTAGCATTGTGACATTTGTCCTTTGACATCTTTGACATTTGCCATCTTGAAATTTGTCATTTTTGACATTTTTCATAGTGACACTTTTCATTTTTGACATTTAGCATTGTGACATTTGTCATTTGACATCTTTGACATTTGCTATCTTGAAATTTGTTATTTTTGACATTTTTCATGGTGACACTTTTCATTTTTGACATTTAGCATTGTGACATTTGTCAGTTTTGACATTTGCCATCTTGAAATTTGTCATTTTTGACATTTAGCATTGTGACACTTTTCATTTTTGACATTTAGCATTGTGACATTTGTCATTTGACATCTTTGACATTTGCCATCTTGAAATTTGTCATTTTTGACATTTTTCATGGTGACACTTTTTATTTTTGACATTTAGCATTGTGACATTTGTCATTTGACATCTTGGACATTTGACATCTTGAAATTTGTTATTTTTGACATTTTTCATGATGACACTTATCATTTTTGACATTTAGCATTGTGACATTTGTCAGTTTTGACATTTGCCATCTTGAAATTTGTCATTTTTGACATTTTTTATGGTGACACTTTTCATTTTTGACATTTAGCATTGTGACATTTGTCATTTGACATCTTTGACATTTGCCATCTTAAAATTTGTCATTTTTGACATTTTTCATGGTGACACTTTTCATTTTTGACATTTAGCATTGTGACATTTGTCATTTGACATCTTTGACATTTGCCATCTTGAAATTTGTCATTTTTGACATTTTTCATGGTGACACTTATCATTTTTGACATTTAGCATTGTGACATTTGTCAGTTTTGACATTTGTCATCTTGAAATTTGTCATTTTTGACATTTTTCATGGTGACACTTTTCACTTTTGACATTTAGCATTGTGACATTTGTCATTTGACATCTTTGACATTTGCCATCTTGAAATTTGTCATTTTTGACATTTTTCATGGTGACACTTTTCATTTTTGACATTTAGCATTGTGACATTTGACAGTTTTGACATTTGCCATCTTGAAATTTGTCATTTTTGACATTTAGCATTGTGACACTTATCATTTTTGACATTTAGCATTGGGACATTTGTCATTTGACATCTTTGACATTTGCCATCTTGAAATTTGTCATTTTTGACATTTTTCATCGTGACACTTTTTATTTTTGACATTTAGCATTGTGACATTTGTCATTTGACATCTTGGACATTTGACATCTTGAAATTTGTTATTTTTGACATTTTTCATGATGACACTTATCATTTTTGACATTTAGCATTGTGACATTTGTCAGTTTTGACATTTGCCATCTTGAAATTTGTCATTTTTGACATTTTTCATGGTGACGCTTTTCATTTTTGACATTTAGCATTGTGACATTTGTCATTTGACATCTTTGACATTTGCCATCTTGAAATTTGTCATTTTTGACATTTTTTATGGTGACACTTTACATTTTTGACATTTAGCATTGTGACATTTGTCATTTGACATCTTTGACATTTGCCATCTTGAAATTTGTCATTTTTGACATTTTTCATGGTGACACTTTTCATTTTTGACATTTAGCATTGTGACATTTGTCATTTGACATCTTTGACATTTGCCATCTTGAAATTTGTTATTTTTGACATTTTTCATGGTGACACTTATCATTTTTGACATTTAGCATTGTGACATTTGTCAGTTTTGACATTTGTCATCTTGAAGTTTGTCATTTTTGACATTTTTCATGGTGACACTTTTCACTTTTGACATTTAGCATTGTGACATTTGTCATTTGACATCTTTGACACTTGCCATCTCGAAATTTGTCATTTTTGACATGTTTCATGGTGATACTTTTCATTTTTGACATTTAGCATTGTGACATTTGTCATTTGACATCTTTGACATTTGCCATCTTGAAATTTGACATTTTTGACATTTAGCATTGTAACATTTGTCAGTTTTGACATTTGCCATCTTAAAATTTGTCATTTTTGACATTTAGCATTGTGACATTTGTCATTTGACATCTTAGACATTTGCCATCTTGAAATTTGTCATTTTTGACACTTTTCATTTTTGACATTTAGCATTGTGACATTTGTCATTTGACATCTTTGACATTTGCCATCTTGAAATTTGTCATTTTTGACATTTTTCATGGTGACACTTTTCATTTTTGACATTTAGCATTGTGACATTTGCCATTTGACATCTTTGACATTTGCCATCTTGAAATTTGTCATTTTTGACATTTAGCATTGTGACATTTGTCATTTGACATCTTTGACATTTGCTATCTTGAAATTTGTTATTTTTGACATTTTTCATGGTGACACTTTTCATTTTTGACATTTAGCATTGTGACATTTGTCAGTTTTGACATTTTCCATCTTGAAATTTGTCATTTTTGACATTTAGCATTGTGACACTTTTCATTTTTAACATTTAGCATTGTGACATTTGTCATTTGACATCTTTGACATTTGCCATCTTAAAATTTGTTATTTTTGACATTTTTCATGGTGACACTTTTCATTTTTGACATTTAGCATTGTAATATTTGGCATTTGACATCTTTGACATTTGCCATCTTGAAAGTTGTCATTTTTGTCATTTTTCATGGTGACACTTTTCATTTTTGACATTTAGCATTGTGACATTTGTCATTTGACATCTTTGACATTTGCCATCTTAAAATTTGTCATTTTTAACATTTTT
The DNA here is from genome assembly GCA_964028335.1 of Altica lythri. Lineage (NCBI taxonomy): Eukaryota > Metazoa > Arthropoda > Insecta > Coleoptera > Chrysomelidae > Altica > Altica lythri. The sequence goes on along the minus strand of OZ034800.1, from coordinate 4,329,992 downwards.
CATGGTGACACTTTTCATTTTTGACATTTAGCATTGTGACATTTGACATCTTTGACATTTGCCATCTTGAAATTTGTCATTTTTGACATTTTTCAATGTGACACTTTTCATTTTTGACATTTAGCATTGTGACATTTGTCATTTAACATCTTTGACATTTGTCATCTTGAAATTTGTCATTTTTGACATTTTTCATGGTGACACTTTTCATTTTTGACATTTAGCATTGTGACATTTGTCATCTTTGACATTTGCCATATTGAAATTTGTTATTTTTGACATTTTTCATCGTGACACTTTTCATTTTTGACATTTAGCATTGTGACATTTGTCATTTGACATCTTGGACATTTGACATCTTGAAATTTGTTATTTTTGACATTTTTCATGATGACACTTATCATTTTTGACATTTAGCATTGTGACATTTGTCAGTTTTGACATTTGCCATCTTGAAATTTGTCATTTTTGACATTTTTCATGGTGACACTTTTCATTTTTAACATTTCACATTGTGACATTTGTCATTAGACATCTTTGACATTTGTCATTTTGAAATTTGTCATTTTTGACATTTTTCTTGGTGACACTTTTCATTTTTGACATTTAGCATTGTCACATTTGTCATTTGACATCTTTGACATTTGCAATCTTGAAATTTGTCATTTTTGACATTTTTCATGGTGACACTTTTCATTTTTGACATTTAGCATTGTGACATTTGACATCTTTGACATTTGCCATCTTGAAATTTGTCATTTTTGACATTTTTCAATGTGACACTTTTCATTTTTGACATTTAGCATTGTGACATTTGTCATTTAACATCTTTGACATTTGTCATCTTGAAATTTGTCATTTTTGACATTTTTCATGGTGACACTTTTCATTTTTGACATTTAGCATTGTGACATTTGTCATTTGACATCTTTGACATTTGCCATCTTGAAATTTGTCATTTTTGACATTTTTTATGGTGACACTTATCATTTTTGACATTTAGCATTGTGACATTTGTCAGTTTTGACATTTGTCATCTTGAAATTTGTCATTTTTGACATTTTTCATGGTGACACTTTTCATTTTTGACATTTAGCATTGTGACATTTGTCATGTGACATCTTTGACATTTGCCATCTTGAAATTTGTCATTTTTGACATTTTTCATGGTGACACTTTTCATTTTTGACATTTAGCATTGTGACATTTGTCAGTTTTGACATTTGCCATCTTGAAATTTGTCATTTTTGACATTTAGCATTGTGACAATTTTCATTTTTGACATTTAGCATTGTGACATTTGTCATTTGACATCTTTGACATTTGCCATCTTGAAATTTGTCATTTTTGACATTTTTCATGGTGACACTTTTCATTTTTGACATTTAGCATTGTTACATTTGTCATTTGATATCTTTGACATTTGCCATCTTGAAATTTGTCATTTTTGACATTTAGCATTGTGATATTTGTCATTTGACATGTTTGACATTTGCCATCTTGAAATTTGTAATTTTTGACATTTTTCATGGTGACACTTTTCATTTTTGACATTTAGCATTGTGACATTTGTCATTTGACATCTTTGACATTTGCCATCTTGAAATTTGTTATTTTTGACATTTTTCATGGTGACACTTTTCATTTTTGACATTTAGCATTGTGACATTTGTCATTTGCCATCTTTGACATTTGCCATCTTGAAATTTGTCATTTTTGATGTTTTTCATGGTGACACTTTTTATTTTTGACATTTAGCATTGTGACATTTGTCATTTGACATCTTTGACATTTGCCATCTTGAAATTTGTCATTTTTGACATTTTTCATGGTGACACTTTTCATTTTTGACATTTGTCAGTTTTGACATTTGCCATCTTGAAATTTGTCATTTTTGACATTTTTCATGGTGACACTTTTCATTTTTGACATTTTGCATTGTGACATTTGTCATTTGACATCTTAGACATTTGCCATCTTGAAATTTGTCATTTTTGACACTTTTTATTTTTGACATTTAGCATTGTGACATTTGTCATTTGACATCTTTGACATTTGCCATCTTGAAATTTGTCATTTTTGACATTTTTCATGGTGACACTTTTCATTTTTGACATTTAGCATTGTGACATTTTTCATTTGACATCTTTGACATTTGCCATCTTAAAATTTGTCATTTTTGACATATTTTATGGTGACACTTTTCATTTTTGACATTTAGCATTGTGACATTTGTCATTTGACATCTTTGACATTTGCCATCTTGAAATTTGTCATTTTTGACATTTTTCATGGTGACACTTTTCATTTTTGACATTTAGCATTGTGACATTTGTCATTTGACATCTTTGACATTTGCCATCTTGAAATTTGTCATTTTTGACATTTAGCATTGTGACATTTGTCATTTGACATCTTTGATATTTGCCATTTTGAAATTTGTCATTTTTGACATATTTCATGGTGACACTTTTCATTTTTGACATTTAGCATTGTGACATTTGACATCTTTGACATTTGCCATCTTGAAATTTGTCATTTTTGACATTTTTCATGGTGACACTTTTCATTTTTGACATTTAGCATTGTGACATTTGTCCTTTGACATCTTTGACATTTGCCATCTTGAAATTTGTCATTTTTGACATTTTTCATAGTGACACTTTTCATTTTTGACATTTAGCATTGTGACATTTGTCATTTGACATCTTTGACATTTGCCATCTTGAAATTTGTTATTTTTGACATTTTTTATGGTGACACTTTTCATTTTTGACATTTAGCATTGTGACATTTGTCATTTGACATCTTTGACATTTGCCATCTTGAAATTTGTCATTTTTGACATTTTTCATGGTGACACTTTTCATTTTTGACATTTAGCATTGTGACATTTGTCATTTGACATCTTTGACATTTGCCATCTTGAAATTTGTCATTTTTGACATTTTTCATGGTGACACTTTTCATTTTTGACATTTAGCATTGTGACATTTGTCATTTGACATCTTTGACATTTGCCATCTTGAAATTTGTCATTTTTGACATTTAGCATTGTGACATTTGTCATTTGACATCTTTGACATTTGCTATCTTGAAATTTGTTATTTTTGACATTTTTCATGGTGTCACTTTTCATTTTTGACATTTAGCATTGTGACATTTGTCAGTTTTGACATTTGCCATCTTGAAATTTGTCATTTTTGACATTTAGCATTGTGACATTTGTCATTTGACATCTTTGACATTTGCCATCTTGAAATTTGTCATTTTTGACATTTTTCATGGTGACACTTTTTATTTTTGACATTTAGCATTGTGACATTTGTCATTTGACATCTTGGACATTTGACATCTTGAAATTTGTTATTTTTGACATTTTTCATGATGACACTTATCATTTTTGACATTTAGCATTGTGACATTTGTCAGTTTTGACATTTGCCATCTTGAAATTTGTCATTTTTGACATTTTTTATGGTGACACTTTTCAGTTTTGACATTTAGCATTGTGACATTTGTCATTTGACATCTTTGACATTTGCCATCTTAAAATTTGTCATTTTTGACATTTTTCATGGTGACACTTATCATTTTTGACATTTAGCATTGTGACATTTGTCATTTGACATCTTTGACATTTGCCATCTTGAAATTTGTCATTTTTGACATTTAGCATTGTGACATTTGTCATTTGACATCTTTGATATTTGCCATTTTGAAATTTGTCATTTTTGACATATTTCATGGTGACACTTTTCATTTTTGACATTTAGCATTGTGACATTTGACATCTTTGACATTTGCCATCTTGAAATTTGTCATTTTTGACATTTTTCATGGTGACACTTTTCATTTTTGACATTTAGCATTGTGACATTTATCCTTTGACATCTTTGACATTTGCCATCTTGAAATTTGTCATTTTTGACATTTTTCATAGTGACACTTTTCATTTTTGACATTTAGCATTGTGACATTTGTCATTTGACATCTTTGACATTTGCCATCTTGAAATTTGTTATTTTTGACATTTTTTATGGTGACACTTTTCATTTTTGACATTTAGCATTGTGACATTTGTCATTTGACATCTTTGACATTTGCCATCTTGAAATTTGTCATTTTTGACATTTTTCATGGTGACACTTTTCATTTTTGACATTTAGCATTGTGACATTTGTCATTTGACATCTTTGACATTTGCCATCTTGAAATTTGTCATTTTTGACATTTTTCATGGTGACACTTTTCATTTTTGACATTTAGCATTGTGACATTTGTCATTTGACATCTTTGACATTTGCCATCTTGAAATTTGTCATTTTTGACATTTAGCATTGTGACATTTGTCATTTGACATCTTTGACATTTGCTATCTTGAAATTTGTTATTTTTGACATTTTTCATGGTGACACTTTTCATTTTTGACATTTAGCATTGTGACATTTGTCAGTTTTGACATTTGCCATCTTGAAATTTGTCATTTTTGACATTTAGCATTGTGACACTTTTCATTTTTGACAATTAGCATTGTGACATTTGTCATTTGACATCTTTGACATTTGCCATCTTGAAATTTGTCATTTTTGACATTTTTTATGGTGACACTTTTTATTTTTGACATTTAGCATTGTGACATTTGTCATTTGACATCTTGGACATTTGACATCTTGAAATTTGTTATTTTTGACATTTTTTATGATGACACTTATCATTTTTGACATTTAGCATTGTGACATTTGTCAGTTTTGACATTTGCCATCTTGAAATTTGTCATTTTTGACATTTTTTATGGTGACACTTTTCAGTTTTGACATTTAGCATTGTGACATTTGTCATTTGACATCTTTGACACTTGCCATCTTGAAATTTGTCATTTTTGACATTTTTCATGGTGACACTTTTCATTTTTGACATTTAGCATTGTGACATTTGTCATTTGACATCTTTGACATTTGCCATCTTGAAATTTGTCATTTTTGACATTTTTCATGGTGACACTTATCATTTTTGACATTTAGCATTGTGACATTTGTCAGTTTTGACATTTGTCATCTTGAAATTTGTCATTTTTGACATTTTTCATGGTGACACTTTTCACTTTTGACATTTAGCATTGTGACATTTGTCATTTGACATCTTTGACATTTGCCATCTTGAAATTTGTCATTTTTGACATTTTTCATGGTGACACTTTTCATTTTTGACATTTAGCATTGTGACATTTGACAGTTTTGACATTTGCCATCTTGAAATTTGTCATTTTTGACATTTAGCATTGTGACACTTATCATTTTTGACATTTAGCATTGGGACATTTGTCATTTGACATCTTTGACATTTGCCATCTTGAAATTTGTCATTTTTGACATTTTTCATCGTGACACTTTTTATTTTTGACATTTAGCATTGTGACATTTGTCATTTGACATCTTGGACATTTGACATCTTGAAATTTGTTATTTTTGACATTTTTCATGATGACACTTATCATTTTTGACATTTAGCATTGTGACATTTGTCAGTTTTGACATTTGCCATCTTGAAATTTGTCATTTTTGACATTTTTCATGGTGACGCTTTTCATTTTTGACATTTAGCATTGTGACATTTGTCATTTGACATCTTTGATATTTGCCATCTTGAAATTTGTCATTTTTGACATTTTTCATGGTGACACTTTTCATTTTTGTCATTTAGCATTGTGACATTTGTCATTTGACATCTTTGACATTCGCCATCTTGAAATTTGTCATTTTTGACATTTTTCATGGTGACACTTTTCATTTTTGACATTTAGCATTGTGACATTTGTCATTTGACATCTTTGACATTTGCCATCTTGAAATTTGTCATTTTTGACATTTTTTATGGTGACACTTTACATTTTTGACATTTAGCATTGTGACATTTGTCATTTGACATCTTTGACATTTGCCATCTTGAAATTTGTCATTTTTGACATTTTTCATGGTGACACTTATCATTTTTGACATTTAGCATTGTGACATTTGTCATTTGACATCTTTGACATTTGCCATATTGAAATTTGTCATTTTTGACATTTAGCATTGTGACATTTGTCATTTGACATCTTTGACATTTGCCATCTTGAAATTTGTTATTTTTGACATTTTTCATGGTGACACTTATCATTTTTGACATTTAGCATTGTGACATTTGTCAGTTTTGACATTTGTCATCTTGAAGTTTGTCATTTTTGACATTTTTCATGGTGACACTTTTCACTTTTGACATTTAGCATTGTGACATTTGTCATTTGACATCTTTGACACTTGCCATCTCGAAATTTGTCATTTTTGACATGTTTCATGGTGACACTTTTCATTTTTGACATTTAGCATTGTGACATTTGTCATTTGACATCTTTGACATTTGCCATCTTGAAATTTGACATTTTTGACATTTAGCATTGTAACATTTGTCAGTTTTGACATTTGCCATCTTAAAATTTGTCATTTTTGACATTTAGCATTGTGACACTTTTCATTTTTGACATTTAGCATTGTGACATTTGTCATTTGACATCTTAGACATTTGCCATCTTGAAATTTGTCATTTTTGACACTTTTCATTTTTGACATTTAGCATTGTGACATTTGTCATTTGACATCTTTGACATTTGCCATCTTGAAATTTGTCATTTTTGACATTTTTCATGGTGACACTTTTCATTTTTGACATTTAGCATTGTGACATTTGCCATTTGACATCTTTGACATTTGCCATCTTGAAATTTGTCATTTTTGACATTTAGCATTGTGACATTTGTCATTTGACATCTTTGACATTTGCTATCTTGAAATTTGTTATTTTTGACATTTTTCATGGTGACACTTTTTATTTTTGACATTTAGCATTGTGACATTTGTCAGTTTTGACATTTGCCATTTTGAAATTTGTCATTTTTGACATTTAGCATTGTGACACTTTTCATTTTTAACATTTAGCATTGTGACATTTGTCATTTGACATCTTTGACATTTGCTATCTTAAAATTTGTCATTTTTGACATTTTTCATGGTGACACTTTTCATTTTTGACATTTAGCATTGTAATATTTGGCATTTGACATCTTTGACATTTGCCATCTTGAAAGTTGTCATTTTTGTCATTTTTCATGGTGACACTTTTCATTTCTGACATTTAGCATTGTGACATTTGTCATTTGACATCTTTGACATTTGCCATCTTAAAATTTGTCATTTTTAACATTTTTCATGGTGACACTTTTCATTTTTGACATTTAGCATTGTGACATTTGTCGTTTGACATCTTTGACATTTGCCATCTTGAAATTTGTTATTTTTGACATTTTTTATGGTGACACTTATCATTTTTGACATTTAGCATTGTGACATTTGTCATTTGACATCTTTGACATTTGCCATATTGAAATTTGTCATTTTTGACATTTTGTATCGTAACACTTTTCATTTTTGACATTTAGCATTGTGACATTTGTCATTTGACATCTTGGACATTTGACATCTTGAAATTTGTTATTTTTGACATTTTTCATGATGACACTTATCATTTTTGACATTTAGCATTGTGACATTTGTCAGTTTTGACATTTGCCATCTTGAAATTTGTCATTTTTGACATTTTTCATGGTGACACTTTTCATTTTTAACATTTCGCATTGTGACATTTGTCATTTGACATCTTTGACATTTGTCATTTTGAAATTTGTCATTTTTGACATTTTTCTTGGTCACACTTTTCATTTTTGACATTTAGCATTGTCACATTTGTCATTTGACATCTTTGACATTTGCAATCTTGAAATTTGTCATTTTTGACATTTTTCATGGTGACACTTTTCATTTTTGACATTTAGCATTGTGACATTTGACATCTTTGACATTTGCCATCTTGAAATTTGTCATTTTTGACATTTTTCAATGTGACACTTTTCATTTTTGACATTTAGCATTGTGACATTTGTCATTTAACATCTTTGACATTTGTCATCTTGAAATTTGTCATTTTTGACATTTTTCATGGTGACACTTTTCATTTTTGACATTTAGCATTGTGACATTTGTCATTTGACATCTTTGACATTCGCCATCTTGAAATTTGTCATTTTTGACATTTTTCATGGTGACACTTTTCATTTTTGACATTTAGCATTGTGACATTTGTCATTTGACATCTTTGACATTTGCCATCTTAAAATTTGTCATTTTTGACATTTTTTATGGTGACACTTTTCATTTTTGACATTTAGCATTGTGACATTTGTCATTTGACATCTTTGACATTTGCCATCTTGAAATTTGTCATTTTTGACATTTTTCATGGTGACACTTTTCATTTTTGACATTTAGCATTGTGACATTTGTCATTTGACATCTTTGACATTTGCCATCTTGAAATTTGTCATTTTTGACATTTAGCATTGTGACATTTGTCAGTTTTGACATTTGCCATCTTAAAATTTGTCATTTTTGACATTTAGCATTGTGACACTTTTCATTTTTGACATTTAGCATTGTGACATTTGTCATTTGACATCTTAGACATTTGCCATCTTGAAATTTGTCATTTTTGACACTTTTCATTTTTGACATTTAGCATTGTGACATTTGTCATTTGACATCTTTGACATTTGCCATCTTGAAATTTGTCATTTTTGACATTTTTTATGGTGACACTTTTCATTTTTGACATTTAGCATTGTGACATTTGTCATTTGACATCTTTGACATTTGCCATCTTGAAATTTCTCATTTTTGACATTTTTCATGGTGACACTTTTCATTTTTGACATTTAGCATTGTGACATTTGCCATTTGACATCTTTGACATTTGCCATCTTGAAATTTGTTATTTTTGACATTTTTCATGGTGACACTTTTCATTTTTGACATTTAGCATTGTGACATTTGTCAGTTTTGACATTTGCCATCTTGAAATTTGTCATTTTTGACATTTAGCATTGTGACACTTTTCATTTTTGACATTTAGCATTGTGACATTTGTCATTTGACATCTTTGACATTTGCCATCTTGAAATTTGTCATTTTTGACATTTTTTATGGTGACACTTTTCATTTTTGACATTTAGCATTGTTACATTTGTCATTTGATATCTTTGACATTTGCCATCTTGAAATTTGTCATTTTTGACATTTAGCATTGTGATATTTGTCATTTGACATCTTTGACATTTGCCATCTTGAAATTTGTCATTTTTGACATTTTTCATGGTGACACTTTTCATTTTTGACATTTAGCATTGTGACATTTGTCATTTGACATCTTTGACATTTGCCATCTTGAAATTTGTTATTTTTGACATTTTTCATGGTGACACTTTTCATTTTTGACATTTAGCATTGTGACATTTGTCATTTGCCATCTTTGACATTTGCCATCTTGAAATTTGTCATTTTTGACATTTTTCATGGTGACACTTTTCATTTTTGACATTTAGCATTGTGACATTTGTCATTTGACATCTTTGACATTTGCCATCTTGAAATTTGTCATTTTTGACATTTTTTATGGTGACACTTTTTATTTTTGACATTTAGCATTGTGACATTTGTCATTTGACATCTTGGACATTTGACATCTTGAAATTTGTTATTTTTGACATTTTTCATGATGACACTTATCATTTTTGACATTTAGCATTGTGACATTTGTCAGTTTTGACATTTGCCATCTTGAAATTTGTCATTTTTGACATTTTTCATGGTGACACTTTTCATTTTTGACATTTAGCATTGTGACATTTGTCATTTGACATCTTTGACATTTGCCATCTTGAAATTTGTTATTTTTGACATTTTTTATGGTGACACTTTTCATTTTTGACATTTAGCATTGTGACATTTGTCATTTGACATCTTTGACATTTGCCATCTTGAAATTTGTCATTTTTGACATTTTTCATGGTGACACTTTTCATTTTTGACATTTAGCATTGTGACATTTGTCATTTGACATCTTTGACATTTGCCATCTTGAAATTTGTCATTTTTGACATTTTTCATGGTGACACTTATCATTTTTGACATTTAGCATTGTGACATTTGTCAGTTTTGACATTTGTCATCTTGAAATTTGTCATTTTTGACATTTTTCATGGTGACACTTTTCACTTTTGACATTTAGCATTGTGACATTTGTCATTTGACATCTTTGACATTTGCCATCTCGAAATTTGTCATTTTTGACATTTTTCATGGTGACACTTTTCATTTTTGACATCTAGCATTGTGACATTTGTCAGTTTTGACATTTGCCATCTTGAAATTTGTCATTTTTGACATTTAGCATTGTGACACTTATCATTTTTGACATTTAGCATTGGGACATTTGTCATTTGACATCTTTGACATTTGCCATCTTGAAATTTGTCATTTTTGACATTTTTCATCGTGACACTTTTTATTTTTGACATTTAGCATTGTGACATTTGTCATTTGACATCTTGGACATTTGACATCTTGAAATTTGTTATTTTTGACATTTTTCATGATGACACTTATCATTTTTGACATTTAGCATTGTGACATTTGTCAGTTTTGACATTTGCCATCTTGAAATTTGTCATTTTTGACATTTTTCATGGTAACACTTTTCATTTTTGACATTTAGCATTGTGACATTTGTCATTTGACATCTTTGATATTTGCCATCTTGAAATTTGTCATTTTTGACATTTTTCATGGTCACACTTTTCATTTTTGTCATTTAGCATTGTGACATTTGTCATTTGACATCTTTGATATTCGCCATCTTGAAATTTGTCATTTTTGACATTTTTCATGGTGACACTTTTCATTTTTGACATTTAGCATTGTGACATTTGTCATTTGACATCTTTGACATTTGCCATCTTAAAATTTGTCATTTTTGACATTTTTCATGGTGACACTTTTCACTTTTGACATTTAGCATTGTGACATTTGTCATTTGACATCTTTGACATTTGCCATCTCGAAATTTGTCATTTTTGACATGTTTCATGGTGACACTTTTCATTTTTGACATTTAGCATTGTGACATTTGTCATTTGACATCTTTGACATTTGCCATCTTGAAATTTGACATTTTTGACATTTAGCATTGTAACATTTGTCAGTTTTGACATTTGCCATCTTAAAATTTGTCATTTTTGACATTTAGCATTGTGACACTTTTCATTTTTGACATTTAGCATTGTGACATTTGTCATTTGACATCTTAGACATTTGCCATCTTGAAATTTGACATTTTTGACACTTTTCATTTTTGACATTTAGCATTTTGACATTTGTCATTTGACATCTTTGACATTTGCCATCTTGAAATTTGTCATTTTTGACATTTTTCATGGTAACACTTTTCATTTTTGACATTTAGCATTGTGACATTTGTCATTTGACATCTTTGACATTTGCCATCTTGAAATTTGTCATTTTTGACATTTTTCATGGTGACACTTTTTATTTTTGACATTTAGCATTGTGACATTTGCCATTTGACATCTTTGACATTTGCCATCTTGAAATTTGTCATTTTTTACATTTAGCATTGTGACATTTGTCATTTGACATCTTTGACATTTGCTATCTTGAAATTTGTTATTTTTGACATTTTTCATGGTGACACTTTTCATTTTTGACATTTAGCATTGTGACATTTGTCAGTTTTGACATTTGCCATCTTGAAATTTGTCATTTTTGACATTTAGCATTGTGACACTTTTCATTTTTGACATTTAGCATTGTGACATTTGTCATTTGACATCTTTGACATTTGCCATCTTAAAATTTGTCATTTTTGACATTTTTCATGGTGACACTTTTCATTTTTGACATTTAGCATTGTGATATTTGGCATTTGACATCTTTGACATTTGCCATCTTGAAAGTTGTCATTTTTGTCATTTTTCATGGTGACACTTTTCATTTTTGACATTTAGCATTGTGACATTTGTCATTTGACATCTTTGACATTTGCCATCTTGCAATTTGTCATTTTTAACATTTTTCATGGTGACACTTTTCATTTTTGACATTTAGCATTGTGACATTTGTCGTTTGACATCTTTGACATTTGCCATCTTGAAATTTGTTATTTTTTGACATTTTTCATCGTGACACTTATCATTTTTGACATTTAGCATTGTGACATTTGTCATTTGACATCTTTGACATTTGCCATATTGAAATTTGTCATTTTTGACATTTTTCATCGTGACACTTTTCATTTTTGACATTTAGCATTGTGACATTTGTCATTTGACATCTTGGACATTTGACATCTTGAAATTTGTTATTTTTGACATTTTTCATGATGACACTTATCATTTTTGACATTTAGCATTGTGACATTTGTCAGTTTTGACATTTGCCATCTTGAAATTTGTCATTTTTGACATTTTTCATGGTGACACTTTTCATTTTTGACATTTAGCATTGTGACATTTGTCATTTGACATCTTTGACATTTGCCATCTTGAAATTTGTTATTTTTGACATTTTTTATGGTGACACTTTTCATTTTTGACATTTAGCATTGTGACATTTGTCATTTGACATCTTTGACATTTGCCATCTTGAAATTTGTCATTTTTGACATTTTTCATGGTGACACTTTTCATTTTTGACATTTAGCATTGTGACATTTGTCATTTGACATCTTTGACATTTGCCATCTTGAAATTTGTCATTTTTGACATTTTTCATGGTGACACTTATCATTTTTGACATTTAGCATTGTGACATTTGTCAGTTTTGACATTTGTCATCTTGAAATTTGTCATTTTTGACATTTTTCATGGTGACACTTTTCACTTTTGACATTTAGCATTGTGACATTTGTCATTTGACATCTTTGACATTTGCCATCTCGAAATTTGTCATTTTGACATTTTTCATGGTGACACTTTTCATTTTTGACATCTAGCATTGTGACATTTGTCAGTTTTGACATTTGCCATCTTGAAATTTGTCATTTTTGACATTTAGCATTGTGACACTTATCATTTTTGACATTTAGCATTGGGACATTTGTCATTTGACATCTTTGACATTTGCCATCTTGAAATTTGTCATTTTTGACATTTTTCATCGTGGCACTTTTTATTTTTGACATTTAGCATTGTGACATTTGTCATTTGACATCTTGGACATTTGACATCTTGAAATTTGTTATTTTTGACATTTTTCATGATGACACTTATCATTTTTGACATTTAGCATTGTGACATTTGTCAGTTTTGACATTTGCCATCTTGAAATTTGTCATTTTTGACATTTTTCATGGTAACACTTTTCATTTTTGACATTTAGCATTGTGACATTTGTCATTTGACATCTTTGATATTTGCCATCTTGAAATTTGTCATTTTTGACATTTTTCATGGTCACACTTTTCATTTTTGTCATTTAGCATTGTGACATTTGTCATTTGACATCTTTGATATTCGCCATCTTGAAATTTGTCATTTTTGACATTTTTCATGGTGACACTTTTCATTTTTGACATTTAGCATTGTGACATTTGTCATTTGACATCTTTGATATTTGCCATCTTAAAATTTGTCATTTTTGACATTTTTTATGGTGACACTTTTCATTTTTGACATTTAGCATTGTGACATTTGTCATTTGACATCTTTGACATTTGCCATCTTGAAATTTGTCATTTTTGACATTTTTCATGGTGACACTTTTCATTTTTGACATTTAGCATTGTGACATTTGTCATTTGACATCTTTGACATTTGCCATCTTGAAATTTGTTATTTTTGACATTTTTCATGGTGACACTTATCATTTTTGACATTTAGCATTGTGACATTTGTCAGGTTTGACATTTGTCATCTTGAAGTTTGTCATTTTTGACATTTTTCATGGTGACACTTTTCACTTTTGACATTTAGCATTGTGACATTTGTCATTTGACATCTTTGACATTTGCCATCTCGAAATTTGTCATTTTTGACATGTTTCATGGTGACACTTTTCATTTTTGACATTTAGCATTGTGACATTTGTCATTTGACATCTTTGACATTTGCCATCTTGAAATTTGACATTTTTGACATTTAGCATTGTAACATTTGTCAGTTTTGACATTTGCCATCTTAAAATTTGTCATTTTTGACATTTAGCATTGTGACACTTTTCATTTTTGACATTTAGCATTGTGACATTTGTCATTTGACATCTTAGACATTTGCCATCTTGAAATTTGTCATTTTTGACACTTTTCATTTTTGACATTTAGCATTTTGACATTTGTCATTTGACATCTTTGACATTTGCCATCTTGAAATTTGTCATTTTTGACATTTTTCATGGTAACACTTTTCATTTTTGACATTTAGCATTGTGACATTTGTCATTTGACATCTTTGACATTTGCCATCTTGAAATTTGTCATTTTTGACATTTTTCATGGTGACACTTTTCATTTTTGACATTTAGCATTGTGACATTTGCCATTTGACATCTTTGACATTTGCCATCTTGAAATTTGTCATTTTTTACATTTAGCATTGTGACATTTGTCATTTGACATCTTTGACATTTGCTATCTTGAAATTTGTTATTTTTGACATTTTTCATGGTGACACTTTTCATTTTTGACATTTAGCATTGTGACATTTGTCAGTTTTGACATTTGCCATCTTGAAATTTGTCATTTTTGACATTTAGCATTGTGACACTTTTCATTTTTGACATTTAGCATTGTGACATTTGTCATTTGACATCTTTGACATTTGCCATCTTAAAATTTGTCATTTTTGACATTTTTCATGGTGACACTTTTCATTTTTGACATTTAGCATTGTGATATTTGGCATTTGACATCTTTGACATTTGCCATCTTGAAAGTTGTCATTTTTGTCATTTTTCATGGTGACACTTTTCATTTTTGACATTTAGCATTGTGACATTTGTCATTTGACATCTTTGACATTTGCCATCTTGAAATTTGTCATTTTTAACATTTTTCATGGTGACACTTTTCATTTTTGACATTTAGCATTGTGACATTTGTCGTTTGACATCTTTGACATTTGCCATCTTGAAATTTGTTATTTTTTGACATTTTTCATCGTGACACTTATCATTTTTGACATTTAGCATTGTGACATTTGTCATTTGACATCTTTGACATTTGCCATATTGAAATTTGTCATTTTTGACATTTTTCATCGTGACACTTTTCATTTTTGACATTTAGCATTGTGACATTTGTCATTTGACATCTTGGACATTTGACATCTTGAAATTTGTTATTTTTGACATTTTTCATGATGACACTTATCATTTTTGACATTTAGCATTGTGACATTTGCCATCTTGAAATTTGTCATTTTTGACATTTTTCATGGTGACACTTTTCATTTTTAACATTTCGCATTGTGACATTTGTCATTTGACATCTTTGACATTTGTCATTTTGAAATTTGTCATTTTTGACATTTTTCATGGTGACACTTTTCATTTTTGACATTTAGCATTGTCACATTTGTCATTTGACATCTTTGACATTTGCAATCTTGAAATTTGTCATTTTTGACATTTTTCATGGTGACACTTTTCATTTTTGACATTTAGCATTGTGACATTTGACATCTTTGACATTTGCTATCTTGAAATTTGTCATTTTTGACATTTTTCAATGTGACACTTTTCATTTTTGACATTTAGCATTGTGACATTTGTCATTTAACATCTTTGACATTTGTCATCTTGAAATTTGTCATTTTTGACATTTTTCATGGTGACACTTTTCATTTTTGACATTTAGCATTGTGACATTTGTCATTTGACATCTTTGACATTTGCCATCTTGAAATTTGTCATTTTTGACATTTTTCATGGTGACACTTTTCATTTTTGACATTTAGCATTGTGACATTTGCCATTTGACATCTTTGACATTTGCCATCTTGAAATTTGTCATTTTTGACATTTTTCATGGTGACACTTTTCATTTTTGACATTTAGCATTGTGACATTTGTCATTTGACATCTTTGACATTTGCCATCTTAAAATTTGTCATTTTTGACATTTTTTATGGTGACACTTTTCATTTTTGACATTTAGCATTGTGACATTTGTCATTTGACATCTTTGACATTTGCCATCTTGAAATTTGTCATTTTTGACATTTTTCATGGTGACACTTTTCATTTTTGACATTTAGCATTGTGACATTTGTCATTTGACATCTTTGACATTTGCCATCTTGAAATTTGTTATTTTTGACATTTTTCATGGTGACACTTATCATTTTTGACATTTAGCATTGTGACATTTGTCAGGTTTGACATTTGTCATCTTGAAGTTTGTCATTTTTGACATTTTTCATGGTGACACTTTTCACTTTTGACATTTAGCATTGTGACATTTGTCATTTGACATCTTTGACATTTGCCATCTCGAAATTTGTCATTTTTGACATGTTTCATGGTGACACTTTTCATTTTTGACATTTAGCATTGTGACATTTGTCATTTGACATCTTTGACATTTGCCATCTTGAAATTTGACATTTTTGACATTTAGCATTGTAACATTTGTCAGTTTTGACATTTGCCATCTTAAAATTTGTCATTTTTGACATTTAGCATTGTGACACTTTTCATTTTTGACATTTAGCATTGTGACATTTGTCATTTGACATCTTAGACATTTGCCATCTTGAAATTTGTCATTTTTGACACTTTTCATTTTTGACATTTAGCATTTTGACATTTGTCATTTGACATCTTTGACATTTGCCATCTTGAAATTTGTCATTTTTGACATTTTTCATGGTAACACTTTTCATTTTTGACATTTAGCATTGTGACATTTGTCATTTGACATCTTTGACATTTGCCATCTTGAAATTTGTCATTTTTGACATTTTTCATGGTGACACTTTTCATTTTTGACATTTAGCATTGTGACATTTGCCATTTGACATCTTTGACATTTGCCATCTTGAAATTTGTCATTTTTTACATTTAGCATTGTGACATTTGTCATTTGACATCTTTGACATTTGCTATCTTGAAATTTGTTATTTTTGACATTTTTCATGGTGACACTTTTCATTTTTGACATTTAGCATTGTGACATTTGTCAGTTTTGACATTTGCCATCTTGAAATTTGTCATTTTTGACATTTAGCATTGTGACACTTTTCATTTTTGACATTTAGCATTGTGACATTTGTCATTTGACATCTTTGACATTTGCCATCTTAAAATTTGTCATTTTTGACATTTTTCATGGTGACACTTTTCATTTTTGACATTTAGCATTGTGATATTTGGCATTTGACATCTTTGACATTTGCCATCTTGAAAGTTGTCATTTTTGTCATTTTTCATGGTGACACTTTTCATTTTTGACATTTAGCATTGTGACATTTGTCATTTGACATCTTTGACATTTGCCATCTTGAAATTTGTCATTTTTAACATTTTTCATGGTGACACTTTTCATTTTTGACATTTAGCATTGTGACATTTGTCGTTTGACATCTTTGACATTTGCCATCTTGAAATTTGTTATTTTTTGACATTTTTCATCGTGACACTTATCATTTTTGACATTTAGCATTGTGACATTTGTCATTTGACATCTTTGACATTTGCCATATTGAAATTTGTCATTTTTGACATTTTTCATCGTGACACTTTTCATTTTTGACATTTAGCATTGTGACATTTGTCATTTGACATCTTGGACATTTGACATCTTGAAATTTGTTATTTTTGACATTTTTCATGATGACACTTATCATTTTTGACATTTAGCATTGTGACATTTGTCAGTTTTGACATTTGCCATCTTGAAATTTGTCATTTTTGACATTTTTCATGGTGACACTTTTCATTTTTAACATTTCGCATTGTGACATTTGTCATTTGACATCTTTGACATTTGTCATTTTGAAATTTGTCATTTTTGACATTTTTCATGGTGACACTTTTCATTTTTGACATTTAGCATTGTCACATTTGTCATTTGACATCTTTGACATTTGCAATCTTGAAATTTGTCATTTTTGACATTTTTCATGGTGACACTTTTCATTTTTGACATTTAGCATTGTGACATTTGACATCTTTGACATTTGCCATCTTGAAATTTGTCATTTTTGACATTTTTCAATGTGACACTTTTCATTTTTGACATTTAGCATTGTGACATTTGTCATTTAACATCTTTGACATTTGTCATCTTGAAATTTGTCATTTTTGACATTTTTCATGGTGACACTTTTCATTTTTGACATTTAGCATTGTGACATTTGTCATTTGACATCTTTGACATTTGCCATCTTGAAATTTGTCATTTTTGACATTTTTCATGGTGACACTTATCATTTTTGACATTTAGCATTGTGACATTTGTCAGTTTTGACATTTGTCATCTTGAAATTTGTCATTTTTGACATTTTTCATGGTGACACTTTTCATTTTTGACATTTAGCATTGTGACATTTGTCATGTGACATCTTTGACATTTGCCATCTTGAAATTTGTCATTTTTGACATTTTTCATGGTGACACTTTTCATTTTTGACATTTAGCATTGTGACATTTGTCATTTGACATCTTTGACATTTGCCATCTTGAAATTTGTCATTTTTGACATTTAGCATTGTGACATTTGTCAGTTTTGACATTTGCCATCTTAAAATTTGTCATTTTTGACATTTAGCATTGTGACACTTTTCATTTTTGACATTTAGCATTGTGACATTTGTCATTTGACATCTTAGACATTTGCCATCTTGAAATTTGTCATTTTTGACATTTTTCATGGTAACACTTTTCATTTTTGACATTTAGCATTGTGACATTTGCGATTTGACATCTTTGACATTTGCCAACTTGAAATTTGTTATTTTTGACATTTTTCATGGTGACACTTTTCATTTTTGACATTTAGCATTGTGACATTTGTCAGTTTTGACATTTGCCATCTTGAAATTTGTCATTTTTGACATTTAGCATTGTGACACTTTTCATTTTTGACATTTAGCATTGTGACACTTTTCATTTTTGACATTTAGCATTGTGACATTTGTCAGTTGACATCTTTGACATTTGCTATCTTGAAATTTGTCATTTTTGACATTTTTTATGGTGACACTTTTCATTTTTGACATTTAGCATTGTGACATTTGTCATTTGACATCTTTGACATTTGCCATCTTAAAATTTGTCATTTTTGACATTTTTCATGGTAACACTTTTTATTTTTGACATTTAGCATTGTGACATTTGCCATTTGACATCTTTGACATTTGCCATCTTGAAATTTGTTATTTTTGACATTTTTCATGGTGACACTTTTCATTTTTGACATTTAGCATTGTGACATTTGTCAGTTTTGACATTTGCCATCTTGAAATTTGTCATTTTTGACATTTAGCATTGTGACACTTTTCATTTTTGACATTTAGCATTGTGACATTTGTCATTTGACATCTTTGACATTTGCCATCTTGAAATTTGTCATTTTTGACATTTTTTATGGTGACACTTTTCATTTTTGACATTTTGCATTGTTACATTTGTCATTTGATATCTTTGACATTTGCCATTTTGAAATTTGTCATTTTTGACATTTAGCATTGTGATATTTGTCATTTGACATCTTTGACATTTGCCATCTTGAAATTTGTCATTTTTGACATTTTTCATGGTGACACTTTTCATTTTTGACATTTAGCATTGTGACATTTGTCATTTGACATCTTTGACATTTGCTATCTTGAAATTTGTTATTTTTGACATTTTTCATGGTGACACTTTTCATTTTTGACATTTAGCATTGTGAAATTTGTCATTTTTGACATTTTTTATGGTGACACTTTTCATTTTTGACATTTAGCATTGTGACATTTGTCATTTGACATCTTTGACATTTGCCATCTTAAAATTTGTCATTTTTGACATTTTTCATGGTAACACTTTTCATTTTTGACATTTAGCATTGTGACATTTGCCATTTGACATCTTTGACATTTGCCATCTTGAAATTTGTTATTTTTGACATTTTTCATGGTGACACTTTTCATTTTTGACATTTAGCATTGTGACATTTGTCAGTTTTGACATTTGCCATCTTGAAATTTGTCATTTTTGACATTTAGCATTGTGACACTTTTCATTTTTGACATTTAGCATTGTGACATTTGTCATTTGACATCTTTGACATTTGCCATCTTAAAATTTGTCATTTTTGACATTTTTCATGGTGACACTTTTCATTTTTGACATTTAGCATTGTGATATTTGGCATTTGACATCTTTGACATTTGCCATCTTGAAAGTTGTCATTTTTGTCATTTTTCATGGTGACACTTTTCATTTTTGACATTTAGCATTCTGACATTTGTCATTTGACATCTTTGACATTTGCCATCTTGAAATTTGTCATTTTTAACATTTTTTATGGTGACACTTTTCATTTTTGACATTTAGCATTGTGACATTTGTCGTTTGACATCTTTGACATTTGCCATCTTGAAATTTGTTATTTTTGACATTTTTTATGGTGACACTTATCATTTTTGACATTTAGCATTGTGACATTTGTCATTTGACATCTTTGACATTTGCCATATTGAAATTTGTCATTTTTGACATTTTTCATCGTGACACTTTTCATTTTTGACATTTAGCATTGTGACATTTGTCATTTGACATCTTGGACATTTGACATCTTGAAAGTTGTTATTTTTGACATTTTTCATGATGACACTTATCATTTTTGACATTTAGCATTGTGACATTTGTCAGTTTTGACATTTGCCATCTTGAAATTTGTCATTTTTGACATTTTTCATGGTGACACTTTTCATTTTTAACATTTCGCATTGTGACATTTGTCATTTGACATCTTTGACATTTGTCATTTTGAAATTTGTCATTTTTGACATTTTTCATGGTGACACTTTTTATTTTTGACATTTAGCATTGTCATATTTGTCATTTGACATCTTTGACATTTGCAATCTTGAAATTTGTCATTTTTGACATTTTTCATGGTGACACTTTTCATTTTTGACATTTAGCATTGTGACATTTGACATCTTTGACATTTGACATCTTTGACATTTGCCATCTTGAAATTTGTCATTTTTGACATTTTTCAATGTGACACTTTTCATTATTGACATTTAGCATTGTGACATTTGTCATTTAACATCTTTGACATTTGTCATCTTGAAATTTGTCATTTTTGACATTTTTCATGGTGACACTTTTCATTTTTGACATTTAGCATTGTGACATTTGTCATTTGACATCTTTGACATTTGCCATCTTGAAATTTGTCATTTTTGACATTTTTCATGGTGACACTTATCATTTTTGACATTTAGCATTGTGACATTTGTCAGTTTTGACATTTGTCATCTTGAAATTTGTCATTTTTGACATTTTTCATGGTGACACTTTTCATTTTTGACATTTAGCATTGTGACATTTGTCATGTAACATCTTTGACATTTGCCATCTTGAAATTTGTCATTTTTGACATTTTTCATGGTGACACTTTTCATTTTTGACATTTAGCATTGTGACATTTGTCATTTGACATCTTTGACATTTGCCATCTTGAAATTTGTCATTTTTGACATTTAGCATTGTGACATTTGTCAGTTTTGACATTTGCCATCTTAAAATTTGTCATTTTTGACATTTAGCATTGTGACACTTTTCATTTTTGACATTTAGCATTGTGACATTTGTCATTTGACATCTTAGACATTTGCCATCTTGAAATTTGTCATTTTTGACACTTTTCATTTTTGACATTTAGCATTGTGACATTTGTCATTTGACATCTTTGACATTTGCCATCTTGAAATTAGTCATTTTTGACATTTTTTATGGTGACACTTTTCATTTTTGACATTTAGCATTGTGACATTTGTCATTTGACATCTTTGACATTTGCCATCTTGAAATTTGTCATTTTTGACATTTTTCATGGTGACACTTTTCATTTTTGACATTTAGCATTGTGACATTTGCCATTTGACATCTTTGACTTTTGCCATCTTGAAATTTGTTATTTTTGACATTTTTCATGGTGACACTTTTCATTTTTGACATTTAGCATTGTGACATTTGTCAGTTTTGACATTTGCCATCTTGAAATTTGTCATTTTTGACATTTAGCATTGTGACACTTTTCATTTTTGACATTTAGCATTGTGACATTTGTCATTTGACATCTTTGACATTTGCCATCTTGAAATTTGTCATTTTTGACATTTTTTATGGTGACACTTTTCATTTTTGACATTTAGCATTGTTACATTTGTCATTTGATATCTTTGACATTTGCCATCTTGAAATTTGTCATTTTTGACATTTAGCATTGTGATATTTGTCATTTGACATCTTTGACATTTGCCATCTTGAAATTTGTCATTTTTGACATTTTTCATGGTGACACTTTTCGTTTTTGACATTTAGCATTGTGACATTTGTCATTTGACATCTTTGACATTTGGTATCTTGAAATTTGTTATTTTTGACATTTTTCATGGTGACACTTTTCATTTTTGACATTAAGCATTGTGACATTTGTCATTTGCCATC
This sequence comes from Altica lythri, assembly GCA_964028335.1. Classification (NCBI taxonomy): domain Eukaryota; kingdom Metazoa; phylum Arthropoda; class Insecta; order Coleoptera; family Chrysomelidae; genus Altica; species Altica lythri. The sequence continues at coordinate 4,307,382 of OZ034800.1, read as the reverse complement.
TTTGACATTTGCCATCTTGAAATTTGTCATTTTTGACATTTTTCATGGTGACACTTTTCATTTTTGACATTTAGCATTGTGACATTTGTCATTTGACATCTTTGACATTTGCCATCTTGAAATTTGTCATTTTTGACATTTTTCATGGTGACACTTTTCATTTTTGACATTTAGCATTGTGACATTTGTCAGTTTTGACATTTGCCATCTTGAAATTTGTCATTTTTGACATTTTTCATGGTGACACTTATCATTTTTGACATTTAGCATTGTGACATTTGTCAGTTTTGACATTTTCCATCTTGAAATTTGTCATTTTTGACATTTTTCATGGTGACACTTTTCATTTTTGACATTTAGCATTGTGACATTTGTCATTTGACATCTTTGACATTTGCCATCTTGAAATTTGTCATTTTTGACATTTAGCATTGTGACATTTGTCATTTGACATCTTTGACATTTGCCATCTTAAAATTTGTTATTTTTGACATTTTTCATGGTGACACTTTTCATTTTTGACATTTAGCATTGTGACATTTGTCAGTTTTGACATTTGCCATCTTGAAATTTGTCATTTTTGACATTTTTCATGGTGACACTTTTCATTTTTGACATTTAGCATTGTGACATTTGTCATTTGACATTTTGGACATTTGCCATTTGAAATTTGTCATTTTTGACATTTTTCATGGTGACACTTTTCATTTTTGACATTTAGCATTGTGACATTTGTCATTTGACATCTTGGACATTTGCCATCTTGAAATTTGTCATTTTTGACATTTTTCATGGTGACACTTATCATTTTTGACATTTAGCATTGTGACATTTGTCAGTTTTGACATTTGCTATCTTGAAATTTGTCATTTTTGACATTTTTCATGGTGACACTTTTCATTTTTGACATTTAGCATTGTGACATTTGTCATTTGACATCTTTGACATTTGCCATCTTGAAATTTGTCATTTTTGACATTTTTCATGGTGACACTTTTCATTTTTGACATTTAGCATTGTGACATTTGTCATTTGACATCTTTGACATTTGCCATCTTGAAATTTGTTATTTTTGACATTTTTCATGGTGACACTTTTCATTTTTGACATTTAGCATTGTGACATTTGTCATTTGCCATCTTGAAATTTGTCATTCTTGACATTTTTCATGGTGACACTTTTCATTTTTGACATTTAGCATTGTGACATTTGTTATTTGACATCTTTGACATTTGCCATCTTGAAATTTGTTATTTTTGACATTTTTCATAGTGACACTTTTCATTTTTGACATTTAGCATTGTGACATTTGTCATTTGACATCTTTGACATTTGCCATCTTGAAATTTGTCATTATTGACATTTTTCATGGTGACACTTTTCATTTTTGACATTTAGCATTGTGACATTTGTCATTTGACATCTTTGACATTTGCCATCTTGAAATTTGTTATTTTTGACATTTTTCATGGTGACACTTTTCATTTTTGACATTTAGCATTGTGACATTTGTCATTTGACATCTTTGACATTTGCCATCTTGAAATTTGTCATTTTTGACATTTAGCATTGTGACATTTGTCATTTGACATCTTTGACATTTGCCATCTTGAAATTTGTTATTTTTGACATTTTTCATGGTGACACTTTTTATTTTTGACATTTAGCATTGTGACATTTGTCATTTGACATCTTGGACATTTGCCATCTTGAAATTTGTCATTTTTGACATTTTTCATGGTGACACTTTTCATTTTTGACATTTAGCATTGTGACATTTGTCATTTGACATCTTTGACATTTGCCATCTTGAAATTTGTCATTTTTGACATTTTTCATGGTGACACTTTTCATTTTTGACATTTAGCATTGTGACATTTGTCATTTGACATCTTTGACATTTGCCATCTTGAAATTTGTTATTTTTGACATTTTTCATGGTGACACTTTTCATTTTTGACATTTAGCATTGTGACATTTGTCATTTGACATCTTTGACATCTTTGACATTTGCCATCTTGAAATTTGTCATTTTTGACATTTTTTATGGTGACACTTTTCATTTTTGACATTTAGCATTGTGACATTTGTCATTTGACATCTTTGACATTTGCCATCTTGAAATTTGTCATTTTTGACATTCAGCATTGTGACATTTGTCATTTGACACCTTTGATATTTGCCATCTTGAAATTTGTCATTTTTAACATTTTTCATGGTGACACTTTTCATTTTTGACATTTAGCATTGTGACATTTGTCATTTGACATCTTTGACATTTGCCATTTTGAAATTTGTCATTTTTGACATTTTTCATGGTGACACTTTTCATTTTTGACATTTAGCATTGTGACATTTGTCATTTGACATCTTTGACATTTGCCATCTTGAAATTTGTCATTTTTGACATTTTTCATGGTGACACTTTTCATTTTTGACATTTAGCATTGTGACATTTGTCATTTGACATCTTTGACATTTGCCATCTTGAAATTTGTTATTTTTGACATTTTTCATGGTGACACTTTTCATTTTTGACATTTAGCATTGTGACATTTGTCATTTGACATCTTTGACATTTGCCATCTTAAAATTTGTCATTTTTGACATTTAGCATTGTGACATTTGTCATTTGACATCTTGGACATTTGCCATCTTGAAATTTGTCATTTTTGACATTTTTCGTGGTGACACTTATCATTTTTGATATTTAGCATTGTGACATTTGTCAGTTTTGACATTTGCCATCTTGAAATTTGTCATTTTTGACATTTTTCATGGTGACACTTTTCATTTTTGACATTTAGCATTGTGACATTTGTCATTTGACATCTTTGACATTTGCCATCTTGAAATTTGTTATTTTTAACATTTTTCATGGTGACACTTTTCATTTTTGACGTTTAGCATTGTGACATTTGTCATTTGACATCTTTGACATTTGCCATCTTGAAATTTGTTATTTTTGACATTTTTCATGGTGACACTTTTCATTTTTGACATTTAGCATTGTGACATTTGTCATTTGACATCTTTGACATTTGCCATCTTGAAATTTGTCATTTTTGACATTTAGCACTGTGATATTTGTCATTTGACATCTTTGACATTTGCCATCTTGAAATTTGTTATTTTTGACATTTTTCATGGTGACACTTTTCATTTTTGACATTTAGCATTGTGACATTTGTCAGTTTTGACATTTGCCATCTTGAAATTTGTCATTTTTGACATTTTTCATGGTGACACTTTTCATTTTTGACATTTAGCATTGTGACATATGTCATTTGACATCTTTGACATTTGCCATCTTAAAATTTGTCATTTTTGACACTTTTCATTTTTGACATTTAGCATTGTGACATTTGTCATTTGACATCTTTGACATTTGCCATCTTGAAATTTGTCATTTTTGACATTTTTCATGGTGACACTTTTCATTTTTGACATTTAGCATTGTGACATTTGTCATTTGACATCTTGGACATTTGCCATCTTGAAATTTGTAATTTTTGACATTTTTCATGGTGACACTTTTCATTTTTGACATTTAGCATTGTGACATTTGTCATTTGACATCTTTGATATTTTCCATCTTGAAATTTGTCATTTTTGACATTTTTCATGGTGACACTTTTCATTTTTGACATTTAGCATTGTGACATTTGTCATTTGACATCTTTGACATTTGCCATCTTGAAATTTGTTATTTTTGACATTTTTCATGGTGACACTTTTCATTTTTGACATTAAGCATTGCGACATTTGTCATTTGACATCTTTGACATTTGCCATCTTGAAATTTGTCATTTTTGACATTTTTCATGGTGACACTTTTCAGTTTTGACATTTAGCATTGTGACATTTGTCATATGACATCTTTGATATTTGCCATCTTGAAATTTGTCATTTTTGACATTTAGCATTGTGACATTTGTCATTTGACATCTTTGATATTTGCCATCTTGAAATTTGTCATTTTTGACATTTTTCATGGTGACACTTTTCATTTGTGACATTTAGCATTGTGACATTTGTCATTTGACATCTTTGACATTTGCCATCTTGAAATTTGTCATTTTTGACATTTTTCATGGTGACACTTTTCATTTTTGACATTAAGCATTGTGACATTTGTCATTTGACATCTTTGACATTTGCCATCTTGAAATTTGTCATTTTTGACATTTTTCGTGGTGACACTTATCATTTTTGACATTTAGCATTGTGACATTTGTCATTTGACATCTTTGACATTTGCCATCTTGAAATTTGTTATTTTTGACATTTTTCATGGTGACACTTTTCATTTTTGACATTTAGCATTGTGACATTTGTCATTTGACATCTTTGACATTTGCCATCTTGAAATTTGTCATTTTTGACATTTTTCATGGTGACACTTTTCATTTTTGACATTTAGTATTGTGACATTTGTCATTTGACATCTTTGACATTTGCCATCTTGAAATTTGTCATTTTTGACATTTAGCATTGTGACATTTGTCATTTGACATCTTGGACATTTGCCATCTTAAAATTTGTTATTTTTAACATTTTTCATGGTGACACTTTTCATTTTTGACATTTAGCATTGTGACATTTGTCAGTTTTGAAATTTGCCATCTTGAAATTTGTCATTTTTGACATTTTTCATGGTGACACTTTTCATTTTTGACATTTAGCATTGTGACATTTGTCATTTGACATCTTGGACATTTGCCATCTTGAAATTTGTCATTTTTGACATTTTTCATGGTGACACTTTTCATTTTTGTCATTTAGCATTGTGACATTTGTCATTTGACATCTTGGACATTTGCCATCTTGAAATTTGTCATTTTTGACATTTTTCATGGTGACACTTATCATTTTTGACATTTAGCATTGTGACATTTGTCAGTTTTGACATTTGCCATCTTGAAATTTATCATTTTTGACATTTTTCATGGTGACACTTTTCATTTTTGACATTTAGCATTGTGACATTTGTCATTTGACATCTTTGACATTTGCCATCTTGAAATTTGTTATTTTTGACATTTTTCATGGTGACACTTTTCATTTTTGACATTTAGCATTGTGACATTTGTCATTTGACATCTTTGACATTTGCCATCTTGAAATTTGTCATTTTTGACATTTTTCATGGTGACACTTTTCATTTTTGACATTTAGCATTGTGACATTTGTCATTTGACATCTTTGACATTTGCCATCTTGAAATTTGGTATTTTTGACATTTTTCATGGTGACACTTTTCATTTTTGACATTTAGCATTGTGACATTTGTCATTTGACATCTTTGACATTTGCCATCTTGAAATTTGTCATTTTTGACATTTAGCATTGTGACATTTGTCATTTGACATCTTTGACATTTGCCATCTTGAAATTTGTTATTTTTGACATTTTTCATGGTGACACTTTTCATTTTTGACATTTAGCATTGTGACATTTGTCATTTGACATCTTGGACATCTGCCATCTTGAAATTTGTCATTTTTGACATTTTTCATGGTGACACTTTTCATTTTTGACATTTAGCATTGTGACATTTGTCATTTGACATCTTTGACATTTGCCATCTTGAAATTTGTCATTTTTGACATTTTTCATGGTGACACTTTTCATTTTTGACATTTAGCATTGTGACATTTGTCATTTGACATCTTTGACATTTGCCATCTTGAAATTTGTTATTTTTGACATTTTTCATGGTGACACTTTTCATTTTTGACATTTAGCATTGTGACATTTGTCATTTGACATCTTTGACATTTGCCATCTTGAAATTTGTCATTTTTGACATTTTTCATGGTGACACTTTTCATTTTTGACATTTAGCATTGTGACATTTGTCATTTGACATCTTTGACATTTGCCATCTTGAAATTTGTCATTTTTGACATTTAGCATTGTGACATTTGTCATTTGACATCTTTGATATTTGCCATCTTGAAATTTGTCATTTTTGACATTTTTCATGGTGACACTTTTCATTTTTGACATTTAGCATTGTGACATTTGTCATTTGACATCTTTGACATTTGCCATCTTGAAATTTGTCATTTTTGACATTTTTCATGGTGACACTTTTCATTTTTGACATTTAGCATTGTGACATTTGTCATTTGACATCTTAGACATTTGCCATCTTGAAATTTGTCATTTTTGACACTTTTCATTTTTGACATTTAGCATTGTGACATTTGTCATTTGACATCTTTGACATTTGCCATCTTGAAATTTGTCATTTTTGACATTTTTCATTGTGACACTTTTCATTTTTGACATTTAGCATTGTGACATTTGTCATTTGACATTTGCCATTTTGAAATTTGTCATTTTTGACATTTTTCATGGTGACACTTTTCATTTTTGACATTTAGCATTGTGACATTTGTCATTTGACATCTTTGACATTTGCCATCTTGAAATTTGTCATTTTTGACATTTTTCATGGTGACACTTTTCATTTTTGACATTTAGCATTGTGACATTTGTCATTTGACATCTTTGACATTTGCCATCTTGAAATTTGTTATTTTTGACATTTTTCATGGTGACACTTTTCATTTTTGACATTTAGCATTGTGACATTTGTCATTTGACATCTTTGACATTTGCCATCTTAAAATTTGTCATTTTTGACATTTAGCATTGTGACATTTGTCATTTGACATCTTGGACATTTGCCATTTTGAAATTTGTCATTTTTGACATTTTTCATGGTGACACTTATCATTTTTGACATTTAGCATTGTGACATTTGTCAGTTTTGACATTTGCCATCTTGAAATTTGTCATTTTTGACATTTTTCATGGTGACACTTTTCATTTTTGACATTTAGCATTGTGACATTTGTCATTTGACATCTTTGACATTTGCCATCTTGAAATTTGTTATTTTTAACATTTTTCATGGTGACACTTTTCATTTTTGACATTTAGCATTGTGACATTTGTCATTTGACATCTTTGACATTTGCCATCTTGAAATTTGTTATTTTTGACATTTTTCATGGTGACACTTTTCATTTTTGACATTTAGCATTGTGACATTTGTCATTTGACATCTTTGACATTTGCCATCTTGAAATTTGTTATTTTTAACATTTTTCATGGTGACACTTTTCATTTTTGACATTTAGCATTGTGACATTTGTCATTTAACATCTTTGACATTTGCCATCTTGAAATTTGTCATTTTTGACATTTTTCATGGTGACACTTTTCATTTTTGACATTTAGCATAGTGACATTTGTCATTTGACATCTTTGACATTTGCCATCTTGAAATTTGTCATTTTTGACATTTAGCATTGTGACATTTGTCATTTGACATCTTTGACATTTGCCATCTTGAAATTTGTTATTTTTGACATTTTTCATGGTGACACTTTTCATTTTTGACATTTAGCATTGTGACATTTGTCAGTTTTGACATTTGCCATCTTGAAATTTGTCATTTTTGACATTTTTCATGGTGACACTTTTCATTTTTGACATTTAGCATTGTGACATTTGTCATTTGACATCTTGGACATTTGCCATCTTGAAATTTGTCATTTTTGACATTTTTCATGGTGACACTTTTCATTTTTGACATTTAGCATTGTGACATTTGTCATTTGACATCTTGGACATTTGTAATCTTGAAATTTGTCATTTTTGACATTTTTCATGGTGACACTTATCATTTTTGACATTTAGCATTGTGACATTTGTCAGTTTTGACATTTGCCATCTTGAAATTTGTCATTTTTGACATTTTTCATGGTGACACTTTTCATTTTTGACATTTAGCATTGTGACATTTGTCATTTGACATCTTTGACATTTGCCATCTTGAAATTTGTTATTTTTGACATTTTTCATGGTGACACTTTTCATTTTTGACATTTAGCATTGTGACATTTGTCATTTGACATCTTTGACATTTGCCATCTTGAAATTTGTCATTTTTGACATTTTTCATGGTGACACTTTTCATTTTTGACATTTGGCATTGTGACATTTGTCATTTGACATCTTTGACATTTGCCATCTTGAAATTTGTTATTTTTGACATTTTTCATGGTGACACTTTTCATTTTTGACATTTAGCATTGTGACATTTGTCATTTGACATCTTTGACATTTGCCATCTTGAAATTTGTCATTTTTGACATTTAGCATTGTGACATTTGTCATTTGACATCTTTGACATTTGCCATCTTGAAATTTGTTATTTTTGACATTTTTCATGGTGACACTTTTCATTTTTGACATTTAGCATTGTGACATTTGTCATTTGACATCTTGGACATTTGCCATCTTGAAATTTGTCATTTTTGACATTTTTCATGGTGACACTTTTCATTTTTGACATTTAGCATTGTGACATTTGTCATTTGACATCTTTGACATTTGCCATCTTGAAATTTGTCATTTTTGACATTTTTCATGGTGACACTTTTCATTTTTGACATTTAGCATTGTGACATTTGTCATTTGACATCTTTGATATTTGCCATCTTGAAATTTCTTGTTTTTGACATTTTTCATGGTGACACTTTTCATTTTTGACATTTAGCATTGTGACATTTGTCATTTGACATCTTTGACATTTGCCATCTTGAAATTTGTCATTTTTGACATTTTTCATGGTGACACTTTTTATTTTTGACATTTAGCATTGTGACATTTGTCATTTGACATCTTTGACATTTGCCATCTTGAAATTTGTCATTTTTGACATTTAGCATTGTGACATTTGTCATTTGACATCTTTGATATTTGCCATCTTGAAATTTGTCATTTTTGACATTTTTCATGGTGACACTTTTCATTTTTGACATTTAGCATTGTGACATTTGTCATTTGACATCTTTGACATTTGCCATTTTGAAATTTGTCATTTTTGACATTTTTCATGGTGACACTTTTCATTTTTGACATTTAGCATTGTGACATTTGTCATTTGACATCTTTGACATTTGCCATCTTGAAATTTGTCATTTTTGACATTTTTCATGGTGACACTTTTCATTTTTGACATTTAGCATTGTGACATTTGTCATTTGACATCTTTGACATTTGCCATCTTAAAATTTGTCATTTTTGACATTTAGCATTGTGACATGTGTCATTTGACATCTTGGACATTTGCCATCTTGAAATTTGTCATTTTTGACATTTTTCATGGTGACACTTTTCATTTTTGACATTTAGCATTGTGACATTTGTCATTTGACATCTTTGACATTTGCCATCTTGAAACTTGTCATTTTTGACATTTAGCATTGTGATATTTGTCATTTGACATCTTTGACATTTGCCATCTTGATATTTGTTATTTTTGACATTTTTCATGGTGACACTTTTCATTTTTGACATTTAGCATTGTGACATTTGTCAGTTTTGACATTTGCCATCTTGAAATTTGTCATTCTTGACATTTTTCATGGTGACACTTTTCATTTTTGACATTTAGCATTGTGACATTTGTCATTTGACATTTTTGACATTTGCCATCTTGAAATTTGTTATTTTTGACATTTTTCATGGTGACACTTTTCATTTTTGACATTTAGCATTGTGACATTTGTCATTTGACATCTTTGACATTTGCCATCTTGAAATTTGTCATTTTTGACATTTAGCATTGTGATATTTGTCATTTGACATCTTTGACATTTGCCATCTTGAAATTTGTTATTTTTGACATTTTTCATGGTGACACTTTTCATTTTTGACATTTAGCATTGTGACATTTGTCAGTTTTAACATTTGCCATCTTGAAATTTGTCATTTTTGACATTTTTCATGGTGACACTTTTCATTTTTGACATTTAGCATTGTGACATATGTCATTTGACATCTTTGACATTTGCCATCTTGAAATTTGTCATTTTTGACACTTTTCATTTTTGACATTTAGCATTGTGACATTTGTCATTTGCCATCTTGAAATTTGTCATTTTTGACATTTTTCATGGTGACACTTTTCATTTTTGACATTTAGCATTGTGACATTTGTCATTTGACATCTTGGACATTTGCCATCTTGAAATTTGTCATTTTTGACATTTTTCATGGTGACACTTTTCATTTTTGACATTTAGCATTGTGACATTTGTCATTTGACATCTTTGACATTTGCCATCTTGAAATTTGTCATTTTTGACATTTTTCATGGTGACACTTTTCATTTTTGACATTTAGCATTGTGACATTTGTCATTTGACATCTTTGACATTTGCCATCTTGAAATTTGTTATTTTTGACATTTTTCATGGTGACACTTTTCATTTTTGACATTTAGCATTGCGACATTTGTCATTTGACATCTTTGACATTTGCCATCTTGAAATTTGTCATTTTTGACATTTTTCATGGTGACACTTTTCAGTTTTGACATTTAGCATTGTGACATTTGTCATTTGACATCTTTGACATTTGCCATCTTGAAATTTGTCATTTTTGACATTTAGCATTGTGACATTTGTCATTTGACATCTTTGATATTTGCCATCTTGAAATTTGTCATTTTTGACATTTTTCATGGTGACACTTTTCATTTGTGACATCTAGCATTGTGACATTTGTCATTTGACATCTTTGACATTTGCCATCTTGAAATTTGTCATTTTTGACATTTTTCATGGTGACACTTTTCATTGTTGACATTTAGCATTGTGACATTTGTCATTTGACATCTTTGACATTTGCCATCTTGAAATTTGTCATTTTTGACATTTTTCATGGTGACACTTTTCATTTTTGACATTTAGCATTGTGACATTTGTCATTTGACATCTTTGACATTTGACATCTTGAAATTTGTTATTTTTGACATTTTTCATGGTGACACTTTTCATTTTTGACATTTAGCATTGTGACATTTGTCATTTGACATCTTTGACATTTGCCATCTTGAAATTTGTCATTTTTGACATTTTTCATGGTGACACTTTTCATTTTTGACATTTAGCATTGTGACATTTGTCATTTGACATCTTGGACATTTGCCATTTTGAAATTTGTTATTTTTGACATTTTTCATGGTGACACTTATCATTTTTGACATTTAGCATTGCGACATTGACATTTGTCAGTTTTGACATTTGCTATCTTGAAATTTGTCATTTTTGACATTTTTCATGGTGACACTTTTCATTTTTGACATTTAGCATTGTGACATTTGTCATTTGACATCTTTGACATTTGCCATCTTGAAATTTGTTATTTTTGACATTTTTCATGGTGACACTTTTCATTTTTGACATTTAGCATTGTGACATTTGTCATTTGACATCTTTGACATTTGCCATCTTGAAATTTGTCATTTTTGACATTTTTCATGGTGACACTTTTCATTTTTGACATTTAGCATTGTGACATTTGTCATTTGACATCTTTGACATTTGCCATCTTGAAATTTGTTATTTTTGACATTTTTCATGGTGACACTTTTCATTTTTGACACTTAGCATTGTGACATTTGTCATTTCACATCTTTGACATTTGCCATCTTGAAATTTGTCATTTTTGAAATTTTTTATGGTGACACTTTTTATTTTTGACATTTAGCATTGTGACATTTGTCATTTGACATCTTTGACATTTGCCATCTTGAAATTTGTCATTTTTGACATTTAGCATTGTGACATTTGTCATTTGACATCTTTGACATTTGCCATCTTGAAATTTGTTATTTTTGACATTTTTCATGGTGACACTTTTCATTTTTGACATTTAGCATTGTGAATTTGTCAGTTTTGACATTTGCCATCTTGACATTTGTCATTTTTGACATTTTTTACGGTGAAACTTTTCATTTTTGACATTTAGCATTGTGACATTTGTCATTTGACATCTTTGACATTTGCCATCTTGAAATTTGTTATTTTTGACATTTTTCATGGTGACACTTTTCATTTTTGACATTAAGCATTGTGACATTTGTCATTTGACATCTTTGACATTTGCCATCTTGAAATTTGTCATTTTTGACATTTTTCATGGTGACACTTTTCATTTTTGACATTTAGCATTGTGACATTTGTCATTTAAGATCTTTAACATTTGCCATCTTGAAATTTGTCATTTTTGACATTTAGCATTGTGACATTTGTCATTTGACATCTTGGACATTTGCCATTTTGAAATTTGTTATTTTTGACATTTTTCATGGTGACACTTATCATTTTTGACATTTAGCATTGTGACATTTGTCAGTTTTGACATTTGCCATCTTGAAATTTGTCATTTTTGACATTTTTCATGGTGACACTTTTCATTTTTGACATTTAGCATTGTGACATATGTCATTTGACATCTTTGACATTTGCCATCTTGAAATTTGTCATTTTTGACACTTTTCATTTTTGCTATTTAGCATTGTGACATTTGTCATTTGACATCTTTGACATTTGCCATCTTGAAATTTGTCATTTTTGACATTTTTCATGGTGACACTTTTCATTTTTGACATTTAGCATTGTGACATTTGTCATTTGACATCTTGGACATTTGCCATCTTGAAATTTGTCATTTTTGACATTTTTCATGGTGACACTTATCATTTTTGACATTTAGCATTGTGACATTTGTCAGTTTTGACATTTGCTATCTTGAAATTTGTCATTTTTGACATTTTTCATGGTGACACTTTTCATTTTTGACATTTAGCATTGTGACATTTGTCATTTGACATCTTTGACATTTGCCATCTTGAAATTTGTTATTTTTGACATTTTTCATGGTGACACTTTTCATTTTTGACATTTAGCATTGTGACATTTGTCATTTGACATCTTTGACATTTGCCATCTTGAAATTTGTCATTTTTGACATTTTTCATGGTGACACTTTTCATTTTTGACATTTAGCATTGTGACATTTGTCATTTGACATCTTTGACATTTGCCATCTTGAAATTTGTTATTTTTGACATTTTTCATGGTGACACTTTTCATTTTGACATTTAGCATTGTGACATTTGTCATTTCACATCTTTGACATTTGCCATCTTGAAATTTGTCATTTTTGAAATTTTTTATGGTGACACTTTTTATTTTTGACATTTAGCATTGTGACATTTGTCATTTGACATCTTTGACATTTGCCATCTTGAAATTTGTCATTTTTGACATTTAGCATTGTGACATTTGTCATTTGACATCTTTGACATTTGCCATCTTGAAATTTGTTATTTTTGACATTTTTCATGGTGACACTTTTCATTTTTGACATTTAGCATTGTGAATTTGTCAGTTTTGACATTTGCCATCTTGACATTTGTCATTTTTGACATTTTTTACGGTGAAACTTTTCATTTTTGACATTTAGCATTGTAACATTTGTCATTTGACATCTTTGACATTTGCCATCTTGAAATTTGTTATTTTTGACATTTTTCATGGTGACACTTTTCATTTTTGACATTTAGCATTGTGACATTTGTCATTTGACATCTTTGACATTTGCCATCTTGAAATTTGTCATTTTTGACATTTTTCATGGTAACACTTTTCATTTTTGACATTTAGCATTGTGACATTTGTCATTTAAGATCTTTGACATTTGCTATCTTGAAATTTGTCATTTTTGACATTTAGCATTGTGACATTTGTCATTTGACATCTTGGACATTTGCCATTTTGAAATTTGTTATTTTTGACATTTTATGGTGACACTTATCATTTTTGACATTTAGCATTGTGACATTTGTCAGTTTTGACATTTGCCATCTTGAAATTTGTCATTTTTGACATTTTTCATGGTGACACTTTTCATTTTTGACATTTAGCATTGTGACATATGTCATTTGACATCTTTGACATTTGCCATCTTGAAATTTGTCATTTTTGACACTTTTCATTTTTGACATTTAGCATTGTGACATTTGTCATTTGACATCTTTGACATTTGCCATCTTGAAATTTGTCATTTTTGACATTTTTCATGGTGACACTTTTCATTTTTGACATTTAGCATTGTGACATTTGTCATTTGACATCTTGGACATTTGCCATCTTGAAATTTGTCATTTTTGACATTTTTCATGGTGACACTTTTCATTTTTGACATTTAGCATTGTGACATTTGTCATTTGACATCTTTGACATTTGCCATCTTAAAATTTGTCATTTTTGACATTTAGCATTGTGACATTTGTCATTTGACATCTTGGACATTTGCCATTTTGAAATTTGTCATTTTTGACATTTTTCATGGTGACACTTATCATTTTTGACATTTAGCATTGTGACATTTGTCAGTTTTGACATTTGCCATCTTGAAATTTGTCATTTTTGACATTTTTCATGGTGACACTTTTCATTTTTGACATTTAGCATTGTGACATTTGTCATTTGACATCTTTGACATTTGCCATCTTGAAATTTGTTATTTTTAACATTTTTCATGGTGACACTTTTCATTTTTGACATTTAGCATTGTGACATTTGTCATTTGACATCTTTGACATTTGCCATCTTGAAATTTGTTATTTTTGACATTTTTCATGGTGACACTTTTCATTTTTGACATTTAGCATTGTGACATTTGTCATTTGACATCTTTGACATTTGCCATCTTGAAATTTGTTATTTTTAACATTTTTCATGGTGACACTTTTCATTTTTGACATTTAGCATTGTGACATTTGTCATTTGACATCTTTGACATTTGCCATCTTGAAATTTGTCATTTTTGACATTTTTCATGGTGACACTTTTCATTTTTGACATTTAGCATTGTGACATTTGTCATTTGACATCTTTGACATTTGCCATCTTGAAATTTGTCATTTTTGACATTTAGCATTGTGACATTTGTCATTTGACATCTTTGACATTTGCCATCTTGAAATTTGTTATTTTTGACATTTTTCATGGTGACACTTTTCATTTTTGACATTTAGCATTGTGACATTTGTCAGTTTTGACATTTGCCATCTTGAAATTTGTCGTTTTTGACATTTTTCATGGTGACACTTTTCATTTTTGACATTTAGCATTGTGACATTTGTCATTTGACATCTTGGACATTTGCCATCTTGAAATTTGTCATTTTTGACATTTTTCATGGTGACACTTTTCATTTTTGACATTTAGCATTGTGACATTTGTCATTTGACATCTTGGACATTTGTAATCTTGAAATTTGTCATTTTTGACATTTTTCATGGTGACACTTATCATTTTTGACATTTAGCATTGTGACATTTGTCAGTTTTGACATTTGCCATCTTGAAATTTGTCATTTTTGACATTTTTCATGGTGACACTTTTCATTTTTGACATTTAGCATTGTGACATTTGTCATTTGACATCTTTGACATTTGCCATCTTGAAATTTGTCATTTTTGACATTTTTCATGGTGACACTTTTCATTTTTGACATTTAGCATTGTGACATTTGTCATTTGACATCTTTGACATTTGCCATCTTGAAATTTGTCATTTTTGACATTTAGCATTGTGACATTTGTCATTTGACATCTTTGATATTTGCCATTTTGAAATTTGTCATTTTTGACATATTTCATGGTGACACTTTTCATTTTTGACATTTAGCATTGTGACATTTGTCATTTGACATCTTTGACATTTGCCATCTTGATATTTGTCATTTTTGACATTTTTCATGGTGACACTTTTCATTTTTGACATTTAGCATTGTGACATTTGTACTTTGACATCTTTGACATTTGCCATCTTGAAATTTGTCATTTTTGACATTTTTCATAGTGACACTTTTCATTTTTGACATTTAGCATTGTGACATTTGTCATTTGACATCTTTGACATTTGCCATCTTGAAATTTGTTATTTTTGACATTTTTTATGGTGACACTTTTCATTTTTGACATTTAGCATTGTGACATTTGTCGTTTGATATCTTTGACATTTGCCATCTTTAAATTTGTTATTTTTGACCTTTTTCATGGTGACACTTATCATTTTTGACATTTAGCATTGTGACATTTGTCATTTGACATCTTTGACATTTGCCATATTGAAATTTGTCATTTTTGACATTTTTCATCGTGACACTTTTCATTTTTGACATTTAGCATTGTGACATTTGTCATTTGACATCTTGGACATTTGACATCTTGAAATTTGTTATTTTTGACATTTTTCATAATGACACTTATCATTTTTGACATTTAGCATTGTGACATTTGTCAGTTTTGACATTTGCCATCTTGAAATTTGTCATTTTTGACATTTTTCATGGTGACACTTTTCATTTTTAACATTTAGCATTGTGACATTTGTCATTTGACATCTTTGACATTTGCCATCTTGAAATTTGTCATTTTTGACATTTTTCATAGTGACACTTTTCATTTTTGACATTTAGCATTGTGACATTTGTCATTTGACATCTTTGACATTTGCCATCTTGAAATTTGTCATTTTTGACATTTTTCATGGTGACACTTATCATTTTTGACATTTTGCATTGTGACATTTGTCATTTGACATCTTTGACATTTGCCATCTTGAAATTTGTCATTTTTGACATTTTTCATGGTGACACTTTTCATTTTTGACATTTAGCATTGTGACATTTGTCATTTGACATCTTTGACATTTGCCATCTTGAAATTTGTCATTTTTGACATTTTTCATGGTGACACTTTTCATTTTTGACATTTAGCATTGTGACATTTGTCATTTGACATCTTTGACATTTGCCATCTTGAAATTTGTCATTTTTGACATTTAGCATTGTGACATTTGTCAGTTTTGACATTTGCCATCTTAAAATTGGTCATTTTTGACATTTAGCATTGTGACACTTTTCATTTTTGACATTTAGCATTGTGACATTTGTCATTTGACATCTTAGACATTTGCCATCTTGAAATTTGTCATTTTTGACACTTTTCATTTTTGACATTTAGCATTGTGACATTTGTCATTTGACATCTTTGACATTTGCCATCTTGAAATTTGTCATTTTTGACATTTTATGGTGACACTTTTCATTTTTGACATTTAGCATTGTGACATTTTTCATTTGACATCTTTGACATTTGCCATCTTAAAATTTGTCATTTTTGACATATTTTATGGTGACACTTTTCATTTTTGACATTTAGCATTGTGACATTTGCCATCTTTGACATTTGCCATCTTGAAATTTGTTATTTTTGACATTTTTCATGGTGACACTTTTCATTTTTGACATTTAGCATTGTGACATTTGTCAGTTTTGACATTTGCCATCTTGAAATTTGTCATTTTTGACATTTAGCATTGTGACACTTTTCATTTTTGACATTTAGCATTGTGACATTTGTCATTTGACATCTTTGACATTTGCCATCTTGAAATTTGTCATTTTTGACATTTTTCATGGTGACACTTTTCATTTTTGACATTTAGCATTGTTACATTTGTCATTTGATATCTTTGACATTTGCCATCTTGAAATTTGTCATTTTTGACATTTAGCATTGTGATATTTGTCATTTGACATCTTTGACATTTGCCATCTTGAAATTTGTCATTTTTGACATTTTTCATGGTGACACTTTTCATTTTTGACATTTAGCATTGTGACATTTGTCATTTGACATCTTTGACATTTGCCATCTTGAAATTTGTTATTTTTGACATTTTTCATGGTGACACTTTTCATTTTTGACATTTAGCATTGTGACATTTGTCATTTGCCATCTTTGACATTTGCCATCTTGAAATTTGTCATTTTTGATGTTTTTCATGGTGACACTTTTTATTTTTGACATTAAGCATTGTGACATTTGTCATTTGACATCTTTGACATTTGCCATCTGGAAATTTGTCATTTTTGACATTTTTCATGGTGACACTTTTCATTTTTGACATTTGTCAGTTTTGACATTTGCCATCTTGAAATTTGTCATTTTTGACATTTTTCATGGTGACACTTTTCATTTTTGACATTTTGCATTGTGACATTTGTCATTTGACATCTTAGACATTTGCCATCTTGAAATTTGTCATTTTTGACACTTTTTATTTTTGACATTTAGCATTGTGACATTTGTCATTTGACATCTTTGACATTTGCCATCTTGAAATTTGTCATTTTTGACATTTTTCATGGTGACACTTTTCATTTTTGACATTTAGCATTGTGACATTTGTCATTTGACATCTTGGACATTTGCCATCTTGAAATTTGTCATTTTTGACATTTTTTATGGTGACACTTATCATTTTTGACATTTAGCATTGTGACATTTGTCAGTTTTGACATTTTCCATCTTGAAATTTGTCATTTTTGACATTTTTCATGGTGACACTTTTCATTTTTGACATTTAGCATTGTGACATTTGTCATTTGACATCTTTGACATTTGCCATCTTGAAATTTGTCATTTTTGACATTTTTCATGGTGACACTTTTCATTTTTGACATTTAGCATTATGACATTTGTCATTTGACATCTTTGACATTTGCCATCTTGAAATTTGTCATTTTTGACATTTAGCATTGTGACATTTGTCATTTGACATCTTTGACATTTGCCATCTTGAAATTTGTTATTTTTGACATTTTTCATGGTGACACTTTTCATTTTTGACATTTAGCATTGTGACATTTGTCAGTTTTGACATTTGCCATCTTGAAATTTGTCATTTTTGACATTTTTCATGGTGACACTTTTCATTTTTGACATTTAGCATTTTGACATTTGTCATTTGACATCTTTGACATTTGCCATCTTGAAATTTGTCATTTTTGACACTTTTCATTTTTGACATTTGTCATTTGACATCTTTGACATTTGCCATCTTGAAATTTGTCATTTTTGACATTTTTCATGGTGACACTTTTCATTTTTGACATTTAGCATTGTGACATTTGTCATTTGACATCTTGGACATTTGCCATCTTGAAATTTGTCATTTTTGACATTTTTCATGGTGACACTTTTCATTTTTGACATTTAGCATTGTGACATTTGTCATTTGACATCTTTGACATTTGCCATCTTGAAATTTGTTATTTTTGACATTTTTCATGGTGACACTTTTCATTTTTGACATTTAGCATTGTGACATTTGTCATTTGACATCTTTGACATTTGCCATCTTGAAATTTGTCATTTTTGACATTTTTCATGGTGACACTTTTTATTTTTGACATTTAGCATTGTGGCATTTGTCATTTGACATCTTTGACATTTGCCATCTTGAAATTTGTCATTTTTGACATTTAGCATTGTGACATTTGTCATTTGACATCTTTGATATTTGCCATTTTGAAATTTGTCATTTTTGACATATTTCATGGTGACACTTTTCATTTTTGACATTTAGCATTGTGACATTTGTCATTTGACCTCTTTGACATTTGCCATCTTGAAATTTGTCATTTTTGACATTTTTCATGGTGACACTTTTCATTTTTGACATTTAGCATTGTGACATTTGTCCTTTGACATCTTTGACATTTGCCATCTTGAAATTTGTCATTTTTGACATTTTTCATACTGACACTTTTCATTTTTGACATTTAGCATTGTGACATTTGTCATTTGACATCTTTGACATTTGCCATCTTGAAATTTGTTATTTTTGACATTTTTTATGGTGACACTTTTCATTTTTGACATTTAGCATTGTGACATTTGTCATTTGACATCTTTGACATTTGCCATCTTGAAATTTGTCATTTTTGACATTTTTCATGGTGACACTTTTCATTTTTGACATTTAGCATTGTGACATTTGTCATTTGACATCTTTGACATTTGCCATCTTGAAATTTGTCATTTTTGACATTTTTCATGGTGACACTTTTCATTTTTGACATTTAGCATTGTGACATTTGTCATTTGACATCTTTGACATTTGCCATCTTGAAATTTGTCATTTTTGACATTTAGCATTGTGACATTTGTCATTTGACATCTTTGACATTTGCTATCTTGAAATTTGTTATTTTTGACATTTTTCATGGTGACACTTTTCATTTTTGACATTTAGCATTGTGACATTTGTCAGTTTTGACATTTGCCATCTTGAAATTTGTCATTTTTGACATTTAGCATTGTGACACTTTTCATTTTTGACATTTAGCATTGTGACATTTGTCATTTGACATCTTTGACATTTGCCATCTTGAAATTTGTCATTTTTGACATTTTTCATGGTGACACTTTTTATTTTTGACATTTAGCATTGTGACATTTGTCATTTGACATCTTGGACATTTGACATCTTGAAATTTGTTATTTTTGACATTTTTCATGATGACACTTATCATTTTTGACATTTAGCATTGTGACATTTGTCAGTTTTGACATTTGCCATCTTGAAATTTGTCATTTTTGACATTTTTTATGGTGACACTTTTCATTTTTGACATTTAGCATTGTGACATTTGTCATTTGACATCTTTGACATTTGCCATCTTGAAATTTGTCATTTTTGACATTTTTCATGGTGACACTTTTCATTTTTGACATTTAGCATTGTGACATTTGTCATTTGACATCTTTGACATTTGCCATCTTGAAATTTGTCATTTTTGACATTTAGCATTGTGATATTTGTCATTTGACATCTTTGACATTTGCCATCTTGAAATTTGTTATTTTTGACATTTTTCATGGTGACACTTTTCATTTTTGACATTTAGCATTGTGACATTTGTCAGTTTTAACATTTGCCATCTTGAAATTTGTCATTTTTGACATTTTTCATGGTGACACTTTTCATTTTTGACATTTAGCATTGTGACATATGTTATTTGACATCTTTGACATTTGCCATCTTGAAATTTGTCATTTTTGACACTTTTCATTTTTGACATTTAGCATTGTGACATTTGTCATTTGACATCTTTGACATTTGCCATCTTGAAATTTGTCATTTTTGACATTTTTCATGGTGACACTTTTCATTTTTGACATTTAGCATTGTGACATTTGTCATTTGACATCTTGGACATTTGCCATCTTGAAATTTGTCATTTTTGACATTTTTCATGGTGACACTTTTCATTTTTGACATTTAGCATTGTGACATTTGTCATTTGACATCTTTGACATTTGCCATCTTGAAATTTGTTATTTTTGACATTTTTCATGGTGACACTTTTCATTTTTGACATTTAGCATTGTGACATTTGTCATTTGACATCTTTGACATTTGCCATCTTGAAATTTGTTATTTTTGACATTTTTCATGGTGACACTTTTCATTTTTGACATTTAGCATTGCGACATTTGTCATTTGACATCTTTGACATTTGCCATCTTGAAATTTGTCATTTTTGACATTTTTCATGGTGACACTTTTCAGTTTTGACATTTAGCATTGTGACATTTGTCATTTGACATCTTTGACATTTGCCATCTTGAAATTTGTCATTTTTGACATTTAGCATTGTGACATTTGTCATTTGACATCTTTGATATTTGCCATCTTGAAATTTGTCATTTTTGACATTTTTCATGGTGACACTTTTCATTTGTGACATCTAGCATTGTGACATTTGTCATTTGACATCTTTGACATTTGCCATCTTGAAATTTGTCATTTTTGACATTTTTCATGGTGACACTTTTCATTGTTGACATTTAGCATTGTGACATTTGTCATTTGACATCTTTGATATTTGCCATCTTGAAATTTGTCATTTTTGACATTTTTCATGGTGACACTTTTCATTTTTGACATTTAGCATTGTGACATTTGTCATTTGACATCTTTGACATTTGCCATCTTGAAATTTGTTATTTTTGACATTTTTCATGGTGACACTTTTCATTTTTGACATTTAGCATTGTGACATTTGTCATTTGACATCTTTGACATTTGCCATCTTGAAATTTGTCATTTTTGACATTTTTCATGGTGACACTTTTCATTTTTGACATTTAGCATTGTGACATTTGTCATTTAAGATCTTTGACATTTGCCATCTTAAAATTTGTCATTTTTGACATTTAGCATTGTGACATTTGTCATTTGACATCTTGGACATTTGCCATTTTGAAATTTGTTATTTTTGACATTTTTCATGGTGACACTTATCATTTTTGACATTTAGCATTGTGACATTTGTCAGTTTTGACATTTGCCATCTTCAAATTTGTCATTTTTGACATTTTTCATGGTGACACTTTTTATTTTTGACATTTAGCATTGTGACATTTGTCATTTGACATCTTTGACATTTGCCATCTTGAAATTTGTTATTTTTGACATTTTTCATGGTGACACTTTTCATTTTTGACATTTAGCATTGTGACATTTGTCATTTGACATCTTTGACATTTGCCATCTTGAAATTTGTTATTTTTAACATTTTTCATGGTGACACTTTTCATTTTTGACATTTAGCATTGTGACATTTGTCATTTAAGATCTTTGACATTTGCCATCTTGAAATTTGTCATTTTTGACATTTAGCATTGTGACATTTGTCATTTGACATCTTGGACATTTGCCATTTTGAAATTTGTTATTTTTGACATTTTTCATGGTGACACTTATCATTTTTGACATTTAGCATTGTGACATTTGTCAGTTTTGACATTTGCCATCTTGAAATTTGTCATTTTTGACATTTTTCATGGTGACACTTTTCATTTTTGACATTTAGCATTGTGACATATGTCATTTGACATCTTTGACATTTGCCATCTTAAAATTTGTCATTTTTGACACTTTTCATTTTTGACATTTAGCATTGTGACATTTGTCATTTGACATCTTTGACATTTGCCATCTTGAAATTTGTCATTTTTGACATTTTTCATGGTGACACTTTTCATTTTTGACATTTAGCATTGTGACATTTGTCATTTGACATCTTGGACATTTGCCATCTTGAAATTTGTCATTTTTGACATTTTTCATGGTGACACTTTTCATTTTTGACATTTAGCATTGTGACATTTGTCATTTGACATCTTTGACATTTGCCATCTTAAAATTTGTCATTTTTGACATTTAGCATTGTGACATTTGTCATTTGACATCTTGGACATTTGCCATTTTGAAATTTGTCATTTTTGACATTTTTCATGGTGACACTTATCATTTTTGACATTTAGCATTGTGACATTTGTCAGTTTTGACATTTGCCATCTTGAAATTTGTCATTTTTGACATTTTTCATGGTGACACTTTTCATTTTTGACATTTAGCATTGTGACATTTGTCATTTGACATCTTTGACATTTGCCATCTTGAAATTTGTTATTTTTAACATTTTTCATGGTGACACTTTTCATTTTTGACATTTAGCATTGTGACATTTGTCATTTGACATCTTTGACATTTGCCATCTTGAAATTTGTTATTTTTGACATTTTTCATGGTGACACTTTTCATTTTTGACATTTAGCATTGTGACATTTGTCATTTGACATCTTTGACATTTGACATCTTGAAATTTGTTATTTTTAACATTTTTCATGGTGACACTTTTCATTTTTGACATTTAGCATTGTGACATTTGTCATTTGACATCTTTGACATTTGCCATCTTGAAATTTGTCATTTTTGACATTTTTCATGGTGACACTTTTCATTTTTGACATTTAGCATTGTGACATTTGTCATTTGACATCTTTGACATTTGCCATCTTGAAATTTGTCATTTTTGACATTTAGCATTGTGACATTTGTCATTTGACATCTTTGACATTTGCCATCTTGAAATTTGTTATTTTTGACATTTTTCATGGTGACACTTTTCATTTTTGACATTTAGCATTGTGACATTTGTCAGTTTTGACATTTGCCATCTTGAAATTTGTCATTTTTGACATTTTTCATGGTGACACTTTTCATTTTTGACATTTAGCATTGTGACATTTGTCATTTGACATCTTGGACATTTGCCATCTTGAAATTTGTCATTTTTGACATTTTTCATGGTGACACTTTTCATTTTTGACATTTAGCATTGTGACATTTGTCATTTGACATCTTGGACATTTGTAATCTTGAAATTTGTCATTTTTGACATTTTTCATGGTGACACTTATCATTTTTGACATTTAGCATTGTGACATTTGTCAGTTTTGACATTTGCCATCTTGAAATTTGTCATTTTTGACATTTTTCATGGTGACACTTTTCATTTTTGACATTTAGCATTGTGACATTTGTCATTTGACATCTTTGACATTTGCCATCTTGAAATTTGTCATTTTTGACATTTTTCATGGTGACACTTTTCATTTTTGACATTTAGCATTGTGACATTTGTCATTTGACATCTTTGACATTTGCCATCTTGAAATTTGTCATTTTTGACATTTAGCATTGTGACATTTGTCATTTGACATCTTTGATATTTGCCATTTTGAAATTTGTCATTTTTGACATATTTCATGGTGACACTTTTCATTTTTGACATTTAGCATTGTGACATTTGTCATTTGACATCTTTGACATTTGCCATCTTGATATTTGTCATTTTTGACATTTTTCATGGTGACACTTTTCATTTTTGACATTTAGCATTGTGACATTTGTACTTTGACATCTTTGACATTTGCCATCTTGAAATTTGTCATTTTTGACATTTTTCATAGTGACACTTTTCATTTTTGACATTTAGCATTGTGACATTTGTCATTTGACATCTTTGACATTTGCCATCTTGAAATTTGTTATTTTTGACATTTTTTATGGTGACACTTTTCATTTTTGACATTTAGCATTGTGACATTTGTCGTTTGATATCTTTGACATTTGCCATCTTTAAATTTGTTATTTTCGACCTTTTTCATGGTGACACTTATCATTTTTGACATTTAGCATTGTGACATTTGTCATTTGACATCTTTGACATTTGCCATATTGAAATTTGTCATTTTTGACATTTTTCATCGTGACACTTTTCATTTTTGACATTTAGCATTGTGACATTTGTCATTTGACATCTTGGACATTTGACATCTTGAAATTTGTTATTTTTGACATTTTTCATAATGACACTTATCATTTTTGACATTTAGCATTGTGACATTTGTCAGTTTTGACATTTGCCATCTTGAAATTTGTCATTTTTGACATTTTTCATGGTGACACTTTTCATTTTTAACATTTAGCATTGTGACATTTGTCATTTGACATCTTTGACATTTGCCATCTTGAAATTTGTCATTTTTGACATTTTTCATAGTGACACTTTTCATTTTTGACATTTAGCATTGTGACATTTGTCATTTGACATCTTTGACATTTGCCATCTTGAAATTTGTCATTTTTGACATTTTTCATGGTGACACTTATCATTTTTGACATTTAGCATTGTGACATTTGTCATTTGACATCTTTGACATTTGCCATCTTGAAATTTGTCATTTTTGACATTTTTCATGGTGACACTTTTCATTTTTGACATTTAGCATTGTGACATTTGTCATTTGACATCTTTGACATTTGCCATCTTGAAATTTGTCATTTTTGACATTTTTCATGGTGACACTTTTCATTTTTGACATTTAGCATTGTGACATTTGTCATTTGACATCTTTGACATTTGCCATCTTGAAATTTGTCATTTTTGACATTTAGCATTGTGACATTTGTCAGTTTTGACATTTGCCATCTTAAAATTTGTCATTTTTGACATTTAGCATTGTGACACTTTTCATTTTTGACATTTAGCATTGTGACATTTGTCATTTGACATCTTAGACATTTGCCATCTTGAAATTTGTCATTTTTGACACTTTTCATTTTTGACATTTAGCATTGTGACATTTGTCATTTGACATCTTTGACATTTGCCATCTTGAAATTTGTCATTTTTGACATTTTATGGTGACACTTTTCATTTTTGACATTTAGCATTGTGACATTTTTCATTTGACATCTTTGACATTTGCCATCTTAAAATTTGTCATTTTTGACATATTTTATGGTGACACTTTTCATTTTTGACATTTAGCATTGTGACATTTGCCATCTTTGACATTTGCCATCTTGAAATTTGTTATTTTTGACATTTTTCATGGTGACACTTTTCATTTTTGACATTTAGCATTGTGACATTTGTCAGTTTTGACATTTGCCATCTTGAAATTTGTCATTTTTGACATTTAGCATTGTGACACTTTTCATTTTTGACATTTAGCATTGTGACATTTGTCATTTGACATCTTTGACATTTGCCATCTTGAAATTTGTCATTTTTGACATTTTTCATGGTGACACTTTTCATTTTTGACATTTAGCATTGTTACATTTGTCATTTGATATCTTTGACATTTGCCATCTTGAAATTTGTCATTTTTGACATTTAGCATTGTGATATTTGTCATTTGACATCTTTGACATTTGCCATCTTGAAATTTGTCATTTTTGACATTTTTCATGGTGACACTTTTCATTTTTGACATTTAGCATTGTGACATTTGTCATTTGACATCTTTGACATTTGCCATCTTGAAATTTGTTATTTTTGACATTTTTCATGGTGACACTTTTCATTTTTGACATTTAGCATTGTGACATTTGTCATTTGCCATCTTTGACATTTGCCATCTTGAAATTTGTCATTTTTGATGTTTTTCATGGTGACACTTTTTATTTTTGACATTAAGCATTGTGACATTTGTCATTTGACATCTTTGACATTTGCCATCTTGAAATTTGTCATTTTTGACATTTTTCATGGTGACACTTTTCATTTTTGACATTTGTCAGTTTTGACATTTGCCATCTTGAAATTTGTCATTTTTGACATTTTTCATGGTGACACTTTTCATTTTTGACATTTTGCATTGTGACATTTGTCATTTGACATCTTAGACATTTGCCATCTTGAAATTTGTCATTTTTGACACTTTTTATTTTTGACATTTAGCATTGTGACATTTGTCATTTGACATCTTTGACATTTGCCATCTTGAAATTTGTCATTTTTGACATTTTTCATGGTGACACTTTTCATTTTTGACATTTAGCATTGTGACATTTGTCATTTGACATCTTGGACATTTGCCATCTTGAAATTTGTCATTTTTGACATTTTTTATGGTGACACTTATCATTTTTGACATTTAGCATTGTGACATTTGTCAGTTTTGACATTTTCCATCTTGAAATTTGTCATTTTTGACATTTTTCATGGTGACACTTTTCATTTTTGACATTTAGCATTGTGACATTTGTCATTTGACATCTTTGACATTTGCCATCTTGAAATTTGTCATTTTTGACATTTTTCATGGTGACACTTTTCATTTTTGACATTTAGCATTATGACATTTGTCATTTGACATCTTTGACATTTGCCATCTTGAAATTTGTCATTTTTGACATTTAGCATTGTGACATTTGTCAGTTTTGACATTTGCCATCTTAAAATTTGTCATTTTTGACATTTAGCATTGTGACACTTTTCATTTTTGACATTTAGCATTGTGACATTTGTCATTTGACATCTTAGACATTTGCCATCTTGAAATTTGTCATTTTTGACACTTTTCATTTTTGACATTTAGCATTGTGACATTTGTCATTTGACATCTTTGACATTTGCCATCTTGAAATTTGTCATTTTTGACATTTTATGGTGACACTTTTCATTTTTGACATTTAGCATTGTGACATTTTTCATTTGACATCTTTGACATTTGCCATCTTAAAATTTGTCATTTTTGACATATTTTATGGTGACACTTTTCATTTTTGACATTTAGCATTGTGACATTTGCCATCTTTGACATTTGCCATCTTGAAATTTGTTATTTTTGACATTTTTCATGGTGACACTTTTCATTTTTGACATTTAGCATTGTGACATTTGTCAGTTTTGACATTTGCCATCTTGAAATTTGTCATTTTTGACATTTAGCATTGTGACACTTTTCATTTTTGACATTTAGCATTGTGACATTTGTCATTTGACATCTTTGACATTTGCCATCTTGAAATTTGTCATTTTTGACATTTTTCATGGTGACACTTTTCATTTTTGACATTTAGCATTGTTACATTTGTCATTTGATATCTTTGACATTTGCCATCTTGAAATTTGTCATTTTTGACATTTAGCATTGTGATATTTGTCATTTGACATCTTTGACATTTGCCATCTTGAAATTTGTCATTTTTGACATTTTTCATGGTGACACTTTTCATTTTTGACATTTAGCATTGTGACATTTGTCATTTGACATCTTTGACATTTGCCATCTTGAAATTTGTTATTTTTGACATTTTTCATGGTGACACTTTTCATTTTTGACATTTAGCATTGTGACATTTGTCATTTGCCATCTTTGACATTTGCCATCTTGAAATTTGTCATTTTTGATGTTTTTCATGGTGACACTTTTTATTTTTGACATTAAGCATTGTGACATTTGTCATTTGACATCTTTGACATTTGCCATCTTGAAATTTGTCATTTTTGACATTTTTCATGGTGACACTTTTCATTTTTGACATTTGTCAGTTTTGACATTTGCCATCTTGAAATTTGTCATTTTTGACATTTTTCATGGTGACACTTTTCATTTTTGACATTTTGCATTGTGACATTTGTCATTTGACATCTTAGACATTTGCCATCTTGAAATTTGTCATTTTTGACACTTTTTATTTTTGACATTTAGCATTGTGACATTTGTCATTTGACATCTTTGACATTTGCCATCTTGAAATTTGTCATTTTTGACATTTTTCATGGTGACACTTTTCATTTTTGACATTTAGCATTGTGACATTTGTCATTTGACATCTTGGACATTTGCCATCTTGAAATTTGTCATTTTTGACATTTTTTATGGTGACACTTATCATTTTTGACATTTAGCATTGTGACATTTGTCAGTTTTGACATTTTCCATCTTGAAATTTGTCATTTTTGACATTTTTCATGGTGACACTTTTCATTTTTGACATTTAGCATTGTGACATTTGTCATTTGACATCTTTGACATTTGCCATCTTGAAATTTGTCATTTTTGACATTTTTCATGGTGACACTTTTCATTTTTGACATTTAGCATTATGACATTTGTCATTTGACATCTTTGACATTTGCCATCTTGAAATTTGTCATTTTTGACATTTAGCATTGTGACATTTGTCATTTGACATCTTTGACATTTGCCATCTTGAAATTTGTTATTTTTGACATTTTTCATGGTGACACTTTTCATTTTTGACATTTAGCATTGTGACATTTGTCAGTTTTGACATTTGCCATCTTGAAATTTGTCATTTTTGACATTTTTCATGGTGACACTTTTCATTTTTGACATTTAGCATTTTGACATTTGTCATTTGACATCTTTGACATTTGCCATCTTGAAATTTGTCATTTTTGACACTTTTCATTTTTGACATTTAGCATTGTGACATTTGTCATTTGACATCTTTGACATTTGCCATCTTGAAATTTGTCATTTTTGACATTTTTCATGGTGACACTTTTCATTTTTGACATTTAGCATTGTGACATTTGTCATTTGACATCTTGGACATTTGCCATCTTGAAATTTGTCATTTTTGACATTTTTCATGGTGACACTTTTCATTTTTGACATTTAGCATTGTGACATTTGTCATTTGACATCTTTGACATTTGCCATCTTGAAATTTGTTATTTTTGACATTTTTCATGGTGACACTTTTCATTATTGACATTTAGCATTGTGACATTTGTCATTTGACATCTTTGACATTTGCCATCTTGAAATTTGTCATTTTTGACATTTTTCATGGTGACACTTTTTATTTTTGACATTTAGCATTGTGGCATTTGTCATTTGACATCTTTGACATTTGCCATCTTGAAATTTGTCATTTTTGACATTTAGCATTGTGACATTTGTCATTTGACATCTTTGATATTTGCCATTTTGAAATTTGTCATTTTTGACATATTTCATGGTGACACTTTTCATTTTTGACATTTAGCATTGTGACATTTGTCATTTGACATCTTTGACATTTGCCATCTTGAAATTTGTCATTTTTGACATTTTTCATGGTGACACTTTTCATTTTTGACATTTAGCATTGTGACATTTGTCCTTTGACATCTTTGACATTTGCCATCTTGAAATTTGTCATTTTTGACATTTTTCATACTGACACTTTTCATTTTTGACATTTAGCATTGTGACATTTGTCATTTGACATCTTTGACATTTGCCATCTTGAAATTTGTTATTTTTGACATTTTTTATGGTGACACTTTTCATTTTTGACATTTAGCATTGTGACATTTGTCATTTGACATCTTTGACATTTGCCATCTTGAAATTTGTCATTTTTGACATTTTTCATGGTGACACTTTTCATTTTTGACATTTAGCATTGTGACATTTGTCATTTGACATCTTTGACATTTGCCATCTTGAAATTTGTCATTTTTGACATTTTTCATGGTGACACTTTTCATTTTTGACATTTAGCATTGTGACATTTGTCATTTGACATCTTTGACATTTGCCATCTTGAAATTTGTCATTTTTGACATTTAGTATTGTGACATTTGTCATTTGACATCTTTGACATTTGCTATCTTGAAATTTGTTATTTTTGACATTTTTCATGGTGACACTTTTCATTTTTGACATTTAGCATTGTGACATTTGTCAGTTTTGACATTTGCCATCTTGAAATTTGTCATTTTTGACATTTAGCATTGTGACACTTTTCATTTTTGACATTTAGCATTGTGACATTTGTCATTTGACATCTTTGACATTTGCCATCTTGAAATTTGTCATTTTTGACATTTTTCATGGTGACACTTTTTATTTTTGACATTTAGCATTGTGACATTTGTCATTTGACATCTTGGACATTTGACATCTTGAAATTTGTTATTTTTGACATTTTTCATGATGACACTTATCATTTTTGACATTTAGCATTGTGACATTTGTCAGTTTTGACATTTGCCATCTTGAAATTTGTCATTTTTGACATTTTTTATGGTGACACTTTTCATTTTTGACATTTAGCATTGTGACATTTGTCATTTGACATCTTTGACATTTGCCATCTTGAAATTTGTCATTTTTGACATTTTTCATGGTGACACTTTTCATTTTTGACATTTAGCATTGTGACATTTGTCATTTGACATCTTTGACATTTGCCATCTTGAAATTTGTCATTTTTGACATTTAGCATTGTGATATTTGTCATTTGACATCTTTGACATTTGCCATCTTGAAATTTGTTATTTTTGACATTTTTCATGGTGACACTTTTCATTTTTGACATTTAGCATTGTGACATTTGTCAGTTTTAACATTTGCCATCTTGAAATTTGTCATTTTTGACATTTTTTATGGTGACACTTTTCATTTTTGACATTTAGCATTGTGACATATGTTATTTGACATCTTTGACATTTGCCATCTTGAAATTTGTCATTTTTGACACTTTTCATTTTTGACATTTAGCATTGTGACATTTGTCATTTGACATCTTTGACATTTGCCATCTTGAAATTTGTCATTTTTGACATTTTTCATGGTGACACTTTTCATTTTTGACATTTAGCATTGTGACATTTGTCATTTGACATCTTGGACATTTGCCATCTTGAATTTTGTCATTTTTGACATTTTTCATGGTGACACTTTTCATTTTTGACATTTAGCATTGTGACATTTGTCATTTGACATCTTTGACATTTGCCATCTTGAAATTTGTTATTTTTGACATTTTTCATGGTGACACTTTTCATTTTTGACATTTAGCATTGTGACATTTGTCATTTGACATCTTTGACATTTGCCATCTTGAAATTTGTTATTTTTGACATTTTTCATGGTGACACTTTTCATTTTTGACATTTAGCATTGCGACATTTGTCATTTGACATCTTTGACATTTGCCATCTTGGAATTTGTCATTTTTGACATTTTTCATGGTGACACTTTTCAGTTTTGACATTTAGCATTGTGACATTTGTCATTTGACATCTTTGACATTTGCCATCTTGAAATTTGTCATTTTTGACATTTAGCATTGTGACATTTGTCATTTGACATCTTTGATATTTGCCATCTTGAAATTTGTCATTTTTGACATTTTTCATGGTGACACTTTTCATTTGTGACATCTAGCATTGTGACATTTGTCATTTGACATCTTTGACATTTGCCATCTTGAAATTTGTCATTTTTGACATTTTTCATGGTGACACTTTTCATTGTTGACATTTAGCATTGTGACATTTGTCATTTGACATCTTTGATATTTGCCATCTTGAAATTTGTCATTTTTGACATTTTTCATGGTGACACTTTTCATTTTTGACATTTAGCATTGTGACATTTGTCATTTGACATCTTTGACATTTGCCATCTTGAAATTTGTTATTTTTGACATTTTTCATGGTGACACTTTTCATTTTTGACATTTAGCATTGTGACATTTGTCATTTGACATCTTTGACATTTGCCATCTTGAAATTTGTCATTTTTGACATTTTTCATGGTGACACTTTTCATTTTTGACATTTAGCATTGTGACATTTGTCATTTAAGATCTTTGACATTTGCCATCTTAAAATTTGTCATTTTTGACATTTAGCATTGTGACATTTGTCATTTGACATCTTGGACATTTGCCATTTTGAAATTTGTTATTTTTGACATTTTTCATGGTGACACTTATCATTTTTGACATTTAGCATTGTCACATTTGTCAGTTTTGACATTTGCCATCTTCAAATTTGTCATTTTTGACATTTTTCATGGTGACACTTTTTATTTTTGACATTTAGCATTGTGACATTTGTCATTTGACATCTTTGACATTTGCCATCTTGAAATTTGTTATTTTTGACATTTTTCATGGTGACACTTTTCATTTTTGACATTTAGCATTGTGACATTTGTCATTTGACATCTTTGACATTTGCCATCTTGAAATTTGTCATTTTTGACATTTTTCATGGTGACACTTTTCATTTTTGACATTTAGCATTGTGACATTTGTCATTTGACATCTTTGACATTTGCCATCTTGAAATTTGTTATATTTGACATTTTTCATGGTGACACTTTTCATTTTTGACATTTAGCATTGTGACATTTGTCATTTCACATCTTTGACATTTGCCATCTTGAAATTTGTCATTTTTGAAATTTTTTATGGTGACACTTTTTATTTTTGACATTTAGCATTGTGACATTTGTCATTTGACATCTTTGACATTTGCCATCTTAAAATTTGTCATTTTTGACATTTAGCATTGTGACATTTGTCATTTGACATCTTTGACATTTGCCATCTTGAAATTTGTTATTTTTGACATTTTTCATGGTGACACTTTTCATTTTTGACATTTAGCATTGTGACATTTGTCATTTGACATCTTTGACATTTGCTATCTTGAAATTTGTCATTTTTGACATTTTTCATGGTGACACTTTTCATTTTTGACATTTAGCATTGTGACATTTGTCATTTAAGATCTTTGACATTTGCCATCTTGAAATTTGTCATTTTTGACATTTAGCATTGTGACATTTGTCATTTGACATCTTGGACATTTGACATTTTGAAATTTGTTATTTTTGACATTTTTCATGGTGACACTTATCATTTTTGACATTTAGCATTGTGACATCTGTCAGTTTTGACATTTGCCATCTTGAAATTTGTCATTTTTGACATTTTTCATGGTGACACTTTTCATTTTTGACATTTAGCATTGTGACATTTGTCATTTGACATCTTTGACATTTGCCATCTTGAAATTTGTTATTTTTGACATTTTTCATGGTGACACTTTTCATTTTTGACATTTAGCATTGTGACATTTGTCATTTGACATCTTTGACATTTGCCATCTTGAAATTTGTCATTTTTGACATTTTTCATGGTGACACTTTTTATTTTTGACATTTAGCATTGTGACATTTGTCATTTGACATCTTTGACATTTGCCATCTTGAAATTTGTCATTTTTGACATTTAGCATTGTGATATTTGTCATTTGACATCTTTGACATTTGCCATCTTGAAATTTGTTATTTTTGACATTTTTCATGGTGACACTTTTCATTTTTGACATTTAGCATTGTGACATTTGTCAGTTTTGACATTTGCCATCTTGAAATTTGTCATTTTTGACATTTTTCATGGTGACACTTTTCATTTTTGACATTTAGCATTGTGACATATGTGATTTGACATCTTTGACATTTGCCATCTTGAAATTTGTCATTTTTGACACTTTTCATTTTTGACATTTAGCATTGTGACATTTGTCATTTGACATCTTTGACATTTGCCATCTTGAAATTTGTCATTTTTGACATTTTTCATGGTGACACTTTTCATTTTTGACATTTAGCATTGTGACATTTGTCATTTGACATCTTGGACATTTGCCATCTTGAAATTTGTCATTTTTGACATTTTTCATGGTGACACTTTTCATTTTTGACATTTAGCATTGTGACATTTGTCATTTGACATCTTTGACATTTGCCATCTTGAAATTTGTCATTTTTGACATTTTTCATGGTGACACTTTTCATTTTTGACATTTAGCATTGTGACATTTGTCATTTGACATCTTTGACATTTGCCATCTTGAAATTTGTTATTTTTGACATTTTTCATGGTGACACTTTTCATTTTTGACATTTAGCATTGCGACATTTGTCATTTGACATCTTTGACATTTGCCATCTTGAAATTTGTCATTTTTGACATTTTTCATGGTGACACTTTTCATTTTTGACATTTAGCATTGTGACATATGCCATTTGACATCTTTGACATTTGCCATCTTGAAATTTGTCATTTTTGACACTTTTCATTTTTGACATTTAGCATTGTGACATTTGTCATTTGACATCTTTGACATTTGCCATCTTGAAATTTGTCATTTTTGACATTTTTCATGGTGACACTTTTCATTTTTGACATTTAGCATTGTGACATTTGTCATTTGACATCTTGGACATTTGCCATCTTGAAATTTGTCATTTTTGACATTTTTCATGGTGACACTTTTCATTTTTGACATTTAGCATTGTGACATTTGTCATTTGACATCTTTGACATTTGCCATCTTGAAATTTGTCATTTTTGACATTTTTCATGGTGACACTTTTCATTTTTGACATTTAGCATTGTGACATTTGTCATTTGACATCTTTGACATTTGCCATCTTGAAATTTGTTATTTTTGACATTTTTCATGGTGACACTTTTCATTTTTGACATTTAGCATTGCGACATTTGTCATTTGACATCTTTGACATTTGCCATCTTGAAATTTGTCATTTTTGACATTTTTCATGGTGACACTTTTCATTTTTGACATTTAGCATTGTGACATTTGTCAGTTTTGACATTTGCCATCTTGAAATTTGTCATTTTTGACATTTTTCATGGTGACACTTTTCATTTTTGACATTTAGCATTGTGACATTTGTCATTTGACATCTTGGACATTTGCCATCTTGAAATTTGTCATTTTTGACATTTTTCATGGTGACACTTTTCATTTTTGACATTTAGCATTGTGACATTTGTCATTTGACATCTTGGACATTTGCCATCTTGAAATTTGTCATTTTTGACATTTTTCATGGTGACACTTATCATTTTTGACATTTAGCATTGTGACATTTGTCAGTTTTGACATTTGCCATCTTGAAATTTGTCATTTTTGACATTTTTTATGGTGACACTTTTCATTTTTGACATTTAGCATTGTGACATTTGTCATTTGACATCTTTGACATTTGCCATCTTGAAATTTGTTATTTTTGACATTTTTCATGGTGACACTTTTCATTTTTGACATTTAGCATTGTGACATTTGTCATTTGACATCTTTGACATTTGCCATCTTGAAATTTGTCATTTTTGACATTTTTCATGGTGACACTTTTCATTTTTGACATTTAGCATTGTGACATTTGTCATTTGACATCTTTGACATTTGCCATCTTGAAATTTGTTATTTTTGACATTGTTCATGGTGACACTTTTCATTTTTGACATTTAGCATTGTGACATTTGTCATTTGACATCTTTGACATTTGCCATCTTGAAATTTGTCATTTTTGACATTTAGCATTGTGACATTTGTCATTTGACATCTTTGACATTTGCCATCTTGAAATTTGTTATTTTTGACATTTTTCATGGTGACACTTTTCATTTTTGACATTTAGCATTGTGACATTTGTCATTTGACATCTTTGACATTTGCCATCTTGAAATTTGTTATTTTTAACATTTTTCATGGTGACACTTTTCATTTTTGACATTTAGCATTGTGACATTTGTCATTTAACATCTTTGACATTTGCCATCTTGAAATTTGTCATTTTTGACATTTTTCATGGTGACACTTTTCATTTTTGACATTTAGCATAGTGACATTTGTCATTTGACATCTTTGACATTTGCCATCTTGAAATTTGTCATTTTTGACATTTAGCATTGTGACATTTGTCATTTGACATCTTTGACATTTGCCATCTTGAAATTTGTTATTTTTGACATTTTTCATGGTGACACTTTTCATTTTTGACATTTAGCATTGTGACATTTGTCAGTTTTGACATTTGCCATCTTGAAATTTGTCATTTTTGACATTTTTCATGGTGACACTTTTCATTTTTGACATTTAGCATTGTGACATTTGTCATTTGACATCTTGGACATTTGCCATCTTGAAATTTGTCATTTTTGACATTTTTCATGGTGACACTTTTCATTTTTGACATTTAGCATTGTGACATTTGTCATTTGACATCTTGGACATTTGTAATCTTGAAATTTGTCATTTTTGACATTTTTCATGGTGACACTTATCATTTTTGACATTTAGCATTGTGACATTTGTCAGTTTTGACATTTGCCATCTTGAAATTTGTCATTTTTGACATTTTTCATGGTGACACTTTTCATTTTTGACATTTAGCATTGTGACATTTGTCATTTGACATCTTTGACATTTGCCATCTTGAAATTTGTTATTTTTGACATTTTTCATGGTGACACTTTTCATTTTTGACATTTAGCATTGTGACATTTGTCATTTGACATCTTTGACATTTGCCATCTTGAAATTTGTCATTTTTGACATTTTTCATGGTGACACTTTTCATTTTTGACATTTAGCATTGTGACATTTGTCATTTGACATCTTTGACATTTGCCATCTTGAAATTTGTTATTTTTGACATTTTTCATGGTGACACTTTTCATTTTTGACATTTAGCATTGTGACATTTGTCATTTGACATCTTTGACATTTGCCATCTTGAAATTTGTCATTTTTGACATTTAGCATTGTGACATTTGTCATTTGACATCTTTGACATTTGCCATCTTGAAATTTGTTATTTTTGACATTTTTCATGGTGACACTTTTCATTTTTGACATTTAGCATTGTGACATTTGTCATTTGACATCTTGGACATTTGCCATCTTGAAATTTGTCATTTTTGACATTTTTCATGGTGACACTTTTCATTTTTGACATTTAGCATTGTGACATTTGTCATTTGACATCTTTGACATTTGCCATCTTGAAATTTGTCATTTTTGACATTTTTCATGGTGACACTTTTCATTTTTGACATTTAGCATTGTGACATTTGTCATTTGACATCTTTAATATTTGCCATCTTGAAATTTCTTATTTTTGACATTTTTCATGGTGACACTTTTCATTTTTGACATTTAGCATTGTGACATTTGTCATTTGACATCTTTGACATTTGCCATCTTGAAATTTGTCATTTTTGACATTTTTCATGGTGACACTTTTTATTTTTGACATTTAGCATTGTGACATTTGTCATTTGACATCTTTGACATTTGCCATCTTGAAATTTGTCATTTTTGACATTTAGCATTGTGACATTTGTCATTTGACATCTTTGATATTTGCCATCTTGAAATTTGTCATTTTTGACATTTTTCATGGTGACACTTTTCATTTTTGACATTTAGCATTGTGACATTTGTCATTTGACATCTTTGACATTTGCCATTTTGAAATTTGTCATTTTTGACATTTTTCATGGTGACACTTTTCATTTTTGACATTTAGCATTGTGACATTTGTCATTTGACATCTTTGACATTTGCCATCTTGAAATTTGTCATTTTTGACATTTTTCATGGTGACACTTTTCATTTTTGACATTTAGCATTGTGACATTTGTCATTTGACATCTTTGACATTTGCCATCTTAAAATTTGTCATTTTTGACATTTAGCATTGTGACATGTGTCATTTGACATCTTGGACATTTGCCATCTTGAAATTTGTCATTTTTGACATTTTTCATGGTGACACTTTTCATTTTTGACATTTAGCATTGTGACATTTGTCATTTGACATCTTTGACATTTGCCATCTTGAAACTTGTCATTTTTGACATTTAGCATTGTGATATTTGTCATTTGACATCTTTGACATTTGCCATCTTGATATTTGTTATTTTTGACATTTTTCATGGTGACACTTTTCATTTTTGACATTTAGCATTGTGACATTTGTCAGTTTTGACATTTGCCATCTTGAAATTTGTCATTCTTGACATTTTTCATGGTGACACTTTTCATTTTTGACATTTAGCATTGTGACATTTGTCATTTGACATCTTTGACATTTGCCATCTTGAAATTTGTTATTTTTGACATTTTTCATGGTGACACTTTTCATTTTTGACATTTAGCATTGTGACATTTGTCATTTGACATCTTTGACATTTGCCATCTTGAAATTTGTCATTTTTGACATTTAGCATTGTGATATTTGTCATTTGACATCTTTGACATTTGCCATCTTGAAATTTGTTATTTTTGACATTTTTCATGGTGACACTTTTCATTTTTGACATTTAGCATTGTGACATTTGTCAGTTTTAACATTTGCCATCTTGAAATTTGTCATTTTTGACATTTTTCATGGTGACACTTTTCATTTTTGACATTTAGCATTGTGACATATGTCATTTGACATCTTTGACATTTGCCATCTTGAAATTTGTCATTTTTGACACTTTTCATTTTTGACATTTAGCATTGTGACATTTGTCATTTGACATCTTTGACATTTGCCATCTTGAAATTTGTCATTTTTGACATTTTTCATGGTGACACTTTTCATTTTTGACATTTAGCATTGTGACATTTGTCATTTGACATCTTGGACATTTGCTATCTTGAAATTTGTCATTTTTGACATTTTTCATGGTGACACTTTTCATTTTTGACATTTAGCATTGTGACATTTGTCATTTGACATCTTTGACATTTGCCATCTTGAAATTTGTCATTTTTGACATTTTTCATGGTGACACTTTTCATTTTTGACATTTAGCATTGTGACATTTGTCATTTGACATCTTTGACATTTGCCATCTTGAAATTTGTTATTTTTGACATTTTTCATGGTGACACTTTTCATTTTTGACATTTAGCATTGCGACATTTGTCATTTGACATCTTTGACATTTGCCATCTTGAAATTTGTCATTTTTGACATTTTTCATGGTGACACTTTTCAGTTTTGACATTTAGCATTGTGACATTTGTCATTTGACATCTTTGACATTTGCCATCTTGAAATTTGTCATTTTTGACATTTAGCATTGTGACATTTGTCATTTGACATCTTTGATATTTGCCATCTTGAAATTTGTCATTTTTGACATTTTTCATGGTGACACTTTTCATTTGTGACATCTAGCATTGTGACATTTGTCATTTGACATCTTTGACATTTGCCATCTTGAAATTTGTCATTTTTGACATTTTTCATGGTGACACTTTTCATTGTTGACATTTAGCATTGTGACATTTGTCATTTGACATCTTTGACATTTGCCATCTTGAAATTTGTCATTTTTGACATTTTTCATGGTGACACTTTTCATTTTTGACATTTAGCATTGTGACATTTGTCATTTGACATCTTTGACATTTGCCATCTTGAAATTTGTTATTTTTGACATTTTTCATGGTGACACTTTTCATTTTTGACATTTAGCATTGTGACATTTGTCATTTGACATCTTTGACATTTGCCATCTTGAAATTTGTCATTTTTGACATTTTTCATGGTGACACTTTTCATTTTTGACATTTAGCATTGTGACATTTGTCATTTGACATCTTGGACATTTGCCATTTTGAAATTTGTTATTTTTGACATTTTTCATGGTGACACTTATCATTTTTGACATTTAACATTGTGACATTGACATTTGTCAGTTTTGACATTTGCTATCTTGAAATTTGTCATTTTTGACATTTTTCATGGTGACACTTTTCATTTTTGACATTTAGCATTGTGACATTTGACATTTTTGACATTTGCCATCTTGAAATTTGTTATTTTTGACATTTTTCATGGTGACACTTTTCATTTTTGACATTTAGCATTGTGACATTTGTCATTTGACATCTTTGACATTTGCCATCTTGAAATTTGTCATTTTTGACATTTTTCATGGTGACACTTTTCATTTTTGACATTTAGCATTGTGACATTTGTCATTTGACATCTTTGACATTTGCCATCTTGAAATTTGTTATTTTTGACATTTTTCATGGTGACACTTTTCATTTTTGACACTTAGCATTGTGACATTTGTCATTTCACATCTTTGACATTTGCCATCTTGAAATTTGTCATTTTTGAAATTTTTTATGGTGACACTTTTTATTTTTGACATTTAGCATTGTGACATTTGTCATTTGACATCTTTGACATTTGCCATCTTGAAATTTGTCATTTTTGACATTTAGCATTGTGACATTTGTCATTTGACATCTTTGACATTTGCCATCTTGAAATTTGTTATTTTTGACATTTTTCATGGTGACACTTTTCATTTTTGACATTTAGCATTGTGAATTTGTCAGTTTTGACATTTGCCATCTTGACATTTGTCATTTTTGACATTTTTTACGGTGAAACTTTTCATTTTTGACATTTAGCATTGTGACATTTGTCATTTGACATCTTTGACATTTGCCATCTTGAAATTTGTTATTTTTGACATTTTTCATGGTGACACTTTTCATTTTTGACATTAAGCATTGTGACATTTGTCATTTGACATCTTTGACATTTGCCATCTTGAAATTTGTCATTTTTGACATTTTTCATGGTGACACTTTTCATTTTTGACATTTAGCATTGTGACATTTGTCATTTAAGATCTTTAACATTTGCCATCTTGAAATTTGTCATTTTTGACATTTAGCATTGTGACATTTGTCATTTGACATCTTGGACATTTGCCATTTTGAAATTTGTTATTTTTGACATTTTTCATGGTGACACTTATCATTTTTGACATTTAGCATTGTGAC
Source organism: Altica lythri (assembly GCA_964028335.1). Taxonomy (NCBI): domain Eukaryota; kingdom Metazoa; phylum Arthropoda; class Insecta; order Coleoptera; family Chrysomelidae; genus Altica; species Altica lythri. The sequence continues at coordinate 4,266,054 of OZ034800.1, read as the reverse complement.
ATTTGTCAGTTTTGACATTTGCCATCTTGAAATTTGTCATTTTTGACATTTTTCATGGTGACACTTTTCATTTTTGACATTTAGCATTGTGACATATGTCATTTGACATCTTTGACATTTGCCATCTTGAAATTTGTCATTTTTGACACTTTTCATTTTTGCTATTTAGCATTGTGACATTTGTCATTTGACATCTTTGACATTTGCCATCTTGAAATTTGTCATTTTTGACATTTTTCATGGTGACACTTTTCATTTTTGACATTTAGCATTGTGACATTTGTCATTTGACATCTTGGACATTTGCCATCTTGAAATTTGTCATTTTTGACATTTTTCATGGTGACACTTATCATTTTTGACATTTAGCATTGTGACATTTGTCAGTTTTGACATTTGCTATCTTGAAATTTGTCATTTTTGACATTTTTCATGGTGACACTTTTCATTTTTGACATTTAGCATTGTGACATTTGTCATTTGACATCTTTGACATTTGCCATCTTGAAATTTGTTATTTTTGACATTTTTCATGGTGACACTTTTCATTTTTGACATTTAGCATTGTGACATTTGTCATTTGACATCTTTGACATTTGCCATCTTGAAATTTGTCATTTTTGACATTTTTCATGGTGACACTTTTCATTTTTGACATTTAGCATTGTGACATTTGTCATTTGACATCTTTGACATTTGCCATCTTGAAATTTGTTATTTTTGACATTTTTCATGGTGACACTTTTCATTTTTGACATTTAGCATTGTGACATTTGTCATTTCACATCTTTGACATTTGCCATCTTGAAATTTGTCATTTTTGAAATTTTTTATGGTGACACTTTTTATTTTTGACATTTAGCATTGTGACATTTGTCATTTGACATCTTTGACATTTGCCGTCTTGAAATTTGTCATTTTTGACATTTAGCATTGTGACATTTGTCATTTGACATCTTTGACATTTGCCATCTTGAAATTTGTTATTTTTGACATTTTTCATGGTGACACTTTTCATTTTTGACATTTAGCATTGTGAATTTGTCAGTTTTGACATTTGCCATCTTGACATTTGTCATTTTTGACATTTTTTACGGTGAAACTTTTCATTTTTGACATTTAGCATTGTAACATTTGTCATTTGACATCTTTGACATTTGCCATCTTGAAATTTGTTATTTTTGACATTTTTCATGGTGACACTTTTCATTTTTGACATTTAGCATTGTGACATTTGTCATTTGACATCTTTGACATTTGCCATCTTGAAATTTGTCATTTTTGACATTTTTCATGGTAACACTTTTCATTTTTGACATTTAGCATTGTGACATTTGTCATTTAAGATCTTTGACATTTGCCATCTTGAAATTTGTCATTTTTGACATTTAGCATTGTGACATTTGTCATTTGACATCTTGGACATTTGCCATTTTGAAATTTGTTATTTTTGACATTTTTCATGGTGACACTTATCATTTTTGACATTTAGCATTGTGACATTTGTCAGTTTTGACATTTGCCATCATGAAATTTGTCATTTTTGACATTTTTCATGGTGACACTTTTCATTTTTGACATTTAGCATTGTGACATATGTCATTTGACATCTTTGACATTTGCCATCTTGAAATTTGTCATTTTTGACACTTTTCATTTTTGACATTTAGCATTGTGACATTTGTCATTTGACATCTTTGACATTTGCCATCTTGAAATTTGTAATTTTTGACATTTTTCATGGTGACGCTTTTCATTTTTGACATTTAGCATTGTGACATTTGTCATTTGACATCTTGGACATTTGCCATCTTGAAATTTGTCATTTTTGACATTTTTCATGGTGACACTTTTCATTTTTGACATTTAGCATTGTGACATTTGTCATTTGACATCTTTGACATTTGCCATCTTAAAATTTGTCATTTTTGACATTTAGCATTGTGACATTTGTCATTTGACATCTTGGACATTTGCCATTTTGAAATTTGTCATTTTTGACATTTTTCATGGTGACACTTATCATTTTTGACATTTAGCATTGTGACATTTGTCAGTTTTGACATTTGCCATCTTGAAATTTGTCATTTTTGACATTTTTCATGGTGACACTTTTCATTTTTGACATTTAGCATTGTGACATTTGTCATTTGACATCTTTGACATTTGCCATCTTGAAATTTGTTATTTTTAACATTTTTCATGGTGACACTTTTCATTTTTGACATTTAGCATTGTGACATTTGTCATTTGACATCTTTGACATTTGCCATCTTGAAATTTGTTATTTTTGACATTTTTCATGGTGACACTTTTCATTTTTGACATTTAGCATTGTGACATTTGTCATTTGACATCTTTGACATTTGCCATCTTGAAATTTGTTATTTTTAACATTTTTCATGGTGACACTTTTCATTTTTGACATTTAGCATTGTGACATTTGTCATTTGACATCTTTGACATTTGCCATCTTGAAATTTGTCATTTTTGACATTTTTCATGGTGACACTTTTCATTTTTGACATTTAGCATTGTGACATTTGTCATTTGACATCTTTGACATTTGCTATCTTGAAATTTGTCATTTTTGACATTTAGCATTGTGACATTTGTCATTTGACATCTTTGACATTTGCCATCTTGAAATTTGTTATTTTTGACATTTTTCATGGTGACACTTTTCATTTTTGACATTTAGCATTGTGACATTTGTCAGTTTTGACATTTGCCATCTTGAAATTTGTCATTTTTGACATTTTTCATGGTGACACTTTTCATTTTTGACATTTAGCATTGTGACATTTGTCATTTGACATCTTGGACATTTGCCATCTTGAAATTTGTCATTTTTGACATTTTTCATGGTGACACTTTTCATTTTTGACATTTAGCATTGTGACATTTGTCATTTGACATCTTGGACATTTGTAATCTTGAAATTTGTCATTTTTGACATTTTTCATGGTGACACTTATCATTTTTGACATTTAGCATTGTGACATTTGTCAGTTTTGACATTTGCCATCTTGAAATTTGTCATTTTTGACATTTTTCATGGTGACACTTTTCATTTTTGACATTTAGCATTGTGACATTTGTCATTTGACATCTTTGACATTTGCCATCTTGAAATTTGTCATTTTTGACATTTTTCATGGTGACACTTTTCATTTTTGACATTTAGCATTGTGACATTTGTCATTTGACATCTTTGACATTTGCCATCTTGAAATTTGTCATTTTTGACATTTAGCATTGTGACATTTGTCATTTGACATCTTTGATATTTGCCATTTTGAAATTTGTCATTTTTGACATATTTCATGGTGACACTTTTCATTTTTGACATTTAGCATTGTGACATTTGTCATTTGACATCTTTGACATTTGCCATCTTGATATTTGTCATTTTTGACATTTTTCATGGTGACACTTTTCATTTTTGACATTTAGCATTGTGACATTTGTACTTTGACATCTTTGACATTTCCCATCTTGAAATTTGTCATTTTTGACATTTTTCATAGTGACACTTTTCATTTTTGACATTTAGCATTGTGACATTTGTCATTTGACATCTTTGACATTTGCCATCTTGAAATTTGTTATTTTTGACATTTTTTATGGTGACACTTTTCATTTTTGACATTTAGCATTGTGACATTTGTCGTTTGATATCTTTGACATTTGCCATCTTTAAATTTGTTATTTTTGACCTTTTTCATGGTGACACTTATCATTTTTGACATTTAGCATTGTGACATTTGTCATTTGACATCTTTGACATTTGCCATATTGAAATTTGTCATTTTTGACATTTTTCATCGTGACACTTTTCATTTTTGACATTTAGCATTGTGACATTTGTCATTTGACATCTTGGACATTTGACATCTTGAAATTTGTTATTTTTGACATTTTTCATAATGACACTTATCATTTTTGACATTTAGCATTGTGACATTTGTCAGTTTTGACATTTGCCATCTTGAAATTTGTCATTTTTGACATTTTTCATGGTGACACTTTTCATTTTTAACATTTAGCATTGTGACATTTGTCATTTGACATCTTTGACATTTGCCATCTTGAAATTTGTCATTTTTGACATTTTTCATAGTGACACTTTTCATTTTTGACATTTAGCATTGTGACATTTGTCATTTGACATCTTTGACATTTGCCATCTTGAAATTTGTCATTTTTGACATTTTTCATGGTGACACTTATCATTTTTGACATTTAGCATTGTGACATTTGTCATTTGACATCTTTGACATTTGCCATCTTGAAATTTGTCATTTTTGACATTTTTCATGGTGACACTTTTCATTTTTGACATTTAGCATTGTGACATTTGTCATTTGACATCTTTGACATTTGCCATCTTGAAATTTGTCATTTTTGACATTTTTCATGGTGACACTTTTCATTTTTGACATTTAGCATTGTGACATTTGTCATTTGACATCTTTGACATTTGCCATCTTGAAATTTGTCATTTTTGACATTTAGCATTGTGACATTTGTCAGTTTTGACATTTGCCATCTTAAAATTTGTCATTTTTGACATTTAGCATTGTGACACTTTTCATTTTTGACATTTAGCATTGTGACATTTGTCATTTGACATCTTAGACATTTGCCATCTTGAAATTTGTCATTTTTGACACTTTTCATTTTTGACATTTAGCATTGTGACATTTGTCATTTGACATCTTTGACATTTGCCATCTTGAAATTTGTCATTTTTGACATTTTATGGTGACACTTTTCATTTTTGACATTTAGCATTGTGACATTTTTCATTTGACATCTTTGACATTTGCCATCTTAAAATTTGTCATTTTTGACATATTTTATGGTGACACTTTTCATTTTTGACATTTAGCATTGTGACATTTGCCATCTTTGACATTTGCCATCTTGAAATTTGTTATTTTTGACATTTTTCATGGTGACACTTTTCATTTTTGACATTTAGCATTGTGACATTTGTCAGTTTTGACATTTGCCATCTTGAAATTTGTCATTTTTGACATTTAGCATTGTGACACTTTTCATTTTTGACATTTAGCATTGTGACATTTGTCATTTGACATCTTTGACATTTGCCATCTTGAAATTTGTCATTTTTGACATTTTTCATGGTGACACTTTTCATTTTTGACATTTAGCATTGTTACATTTGTCATTTGATATCTTTGACATTTGCCATCTTGAAATTTGTCATTTTTGACATTTAGCATTGTGATATTTGTCATTTGACATCTTTGACATTTGCCATCTTGAAATTTGTCATTTTTGACATTTTTCATGGTGACACTTTTCATTTTTGACATTTAGCATTGTGACATTTGTCATTTGACATCTTTGACATTTGCCATCTTGAAATTTGTTATTTTTGACATTTTTCATGGTGACACTTTTCATTTTTGACATTTAGCATTGTGACATTTGTCATTTGCCATCTTTGACATTTGCCATCTTGAAATTTGTCATTTTTGATGTTTTTCATGGTGACACTTTTTATTTTTGACATTAAGCATTGTGACATTTGTCATTTGACATCTTTGACATTTGCCATCCATAAATTTGTCATTTTTGACATTTTTCATGGTGACACTTTTCATTTTTGACATTTGTCAGTTTTGACATTTGCCATCTTGAAATTTGTCATTTTTGACATTTTTCATGGTGACACTTTTCATTTTTGACATTTTGCATTGTGACATTTGTCATTTGACATCTTAGACATTTGCCATCTTGAAATTTGTCATTTTTGACACTTTTTATTTTTGACATTTAGCATTGTGACATTTGTCATTTGACATCTTTGACATTTGCCATCTTGAAATTTGTCATTTTTGACATTTTTCATGGTGACACTTTTCATTTTTGATATTTAGCATTGTGACATTTGTCATTTGACATCTTGGACATTTGCCATCTTGAAATTTGTCATTTTTGACATTTTTTATGGTGACACTTATCATTTTTGACATTTAGCATTGTGACATTTGTCAGTTTTGACATTTTCCATCTTGAAATTTGTCATTTTTGACATTTTTCATGGTGACACTTTTCATTTTTGACATTTAGCATTGTGACATTTGTCATTTGACATCTTTGACATTTGCCATCTTGAAATTTGTCATTTTTGACATTTTTCATGGTGACACTTTTCATTTTTGACATTTAGCATTATGACATTTGTCATTTGACATCTTTGACATTTGCCATCTTGAAATTTGTCATTTTTGACATTTAGCATTGTGACATTTGTCATTTGACATCTTTGACATTTGCCATCTTGAAATTTGTTATTTTTGACATTTTTCATGGTGACACTTTTCATTTTTGACATTTAGCATTGTGACATTTGTCAGTTTTGACATTTGCCATCTTGAAATTTGTCATTTTTGACATTTTTCATGGTGACACTTTTCATTTTTGACATTTAGCATTTTGACATTTGTCATTTGACATCTTTGACATTTGCCATCTTGAAATTTGTCATTTTTGACACTTTTCATTTTTGACATTTAGCATTGTGACATTTGTCATTTGACATCTTTGACATTTGCCATCTTGAAATTTGTCATTTTTGACATTTTTCATGGTGACACTTTTCATTTTTGACATTTAGCATTGTGACATTTGTCATTTGACATCTTGGACATTTGCCATCTTGAAATTTGTCATTTTTGACATTTTTCATGGTGACACTTTTCATTTTTGACATTTAGCATTGTGACATTTGTCATTTGACATCTTTGACATTTGCCATCTTGAAATTTGTTATTTTTGACATTTTTCATGGTGACACTTTTCATTTTTGACATTTAGCATTGTGACATTTGTCATTTGACATCTTTGACATTTGCCATCTTGAAATTTGTCATTTTTGACATTTTTCATGGTGACACTTTTTATTTTTGACATTTAGCATTGTGGCATTTGTCATTTGACATCTTTGACATTTGCCATCTTGAAATTTGTCATTTTTGACATTTAGCATTGTGACATTTGTCATTTGACATCTTTGATATTTGCCATTTTGAAATTTGTCATTTTTGACATATTTCATGGTGACACTTTTCATTTTTGACATTTAGCATTGTGACATTTGACATCTTTGACATTTGCCATCTTGAAATTTGTCATTTTTGACATTTTTCATGGTGACACTTTTCATTTTTGACATTTAGCATTGTGACATTTGTCCTTTGACATCTTTGACATTTGCCATCTTGAAATTTGTCATTTTTGACATTTTTCATACTGACACTTTTCATTTTTGACATTTAGCATTGTGACATTTGTCATTTGACATCTTTGACATTTGCCATCTTGAAATTTGTTATTTTTGACATTTTTTATGGTGACACTTTTCATTTTTGACATTTAGCATTGTGACATTTGTCATTTGACATCTTTGACATTTGCCATCTTGAAATTTGTCATTTTTGACATTTTTCATGGTGACACTTTTCATTTTTGACATTTAGCATTGTGACATTTGTCATTTGACATCTTTGACATTTGCCATCTTGAAATTTGTCATTTTTGACATTTTTCATGGTGACACTTTTCATTTTTGACATTTAGCATTGTGACATTTGTCATTTGACATCTTTGACATTTGCCATCTTGAAATTTGTCATTTTTGACATTTAGCATTGTGAAATTTGTCATTTGACATCTTTGACATTTGCTATCTTGAAATTTGTTATTTTTGACATTTTTCATGGTGACACTTTTCATTTTTGACATTTAGCATTGTGACATTTGTCAGTTTTGACATTTGCCATCTTGAAATTTGTCATTTTTGACATTTAGCATTGTGACACTTTTCATTTTTGACATTTAGCATTGTGACATTTGTCATTTGACATCTTTGACATTTGCCATCTTGAAATTTGTCATTTTTGACATTTTTCATGGTGACACTTTTTATTTTTGACATTTAGCATTGTGACATTTGTCATTTGACATCTTGGACATTTGACATCTTGAAATTTGTTATTTTTGACATTTTTCATGATGACACTTATCATTTTTGACATTTAGCATTGTGACATTTGTCAGTTTTGACATTTGCCATCTTGAAATTTGTCATTTTTGACATTTTTTATGGTGACACTTTTCATTTTTGACATTTAGCATTGTGACATTTGTCATTTGACATCTTTGACATTTGCCATCTTGAAATTTGTCATTTTTGACATTTTTCATGGTGACACTTTTCATTTTTGACATTTAGCATTGTGACATTTGTCATTTGACATCTTTGACATTTGCCATCTTGAAATTTGTCATTTTTGACATTTAGCATTGTGATATTTGTCATTTGACATCTTTGACATTTGCCATCTTGAAATTTGTTATTTTTGACATTTTTCATGGTGACACTTTTCATTTTTGACATTTAGCATTGTGACATTTGTCAGTTTTAACATTTGCCATCTTGAAATTTGTCATTTTTGACATTTTTCATGGTGACACTTTTCATTTTTGACATTTAGCATTGTGACATATGTTATTTGACATCTTTGACATTTGCCATCTTGAAATTTGTCATTTTTGACACTTTTCATTTTTGACATTTAGCATTGTGACATTTGTCATTTGACATCTTTGACATTTGCCATCTTGAAATTTGTCATTTTTGACATTTTTCATGGTGACACTTTTCATTTTTGACATTTAGCATTGTGACATTTGTCATTTGACATCTTGGACATTTGCCATCTTGAAATTTGTCATTTTTGACATTTTTCATGGTGACACTTTTCATTTTTGACATTTAGCATTGTGACATTTGTCATTTGACATCTTTGACATTTGCCATCTTGAAATTTGTTATTTTTGACATTTTTCATGGTGACACTTTTCATTTTTGACATTTAGCATTGTGACATTTGTCATTTGACATCTTTGACATTTGCCATCTTTAAATTTGTTATTTTTGACATTTTTCATGGTGACACTTTTCATTTTTGACATTTAGCATTGCGACATTTGTCATTTGACATCTTTGACATTTGCCATCTTGAAATTTGTCATTTTTGACATTTTTCATGGTGACACTTTTCAGTTTTGACATTTAGCATTGTGACATTTGTCATTTGACATCTTTGACATTTGCCATCTTGAAATTTGTCATTTTTGACATTTAGCATTGTGACATTTGTCATTTGACATCTTTGATATTTGCCATCTTGAAATTTGTCATTTTTGACATTTTTCATGGTGACACTTTTCATTTGTGACATCTAGCATTGTGACATTTGTCATTTGACATCTTTGACATTTGCCATCTTGAAATTTGTCATTTTTGACATTTTTCATGGTGACACTTTTCATTGTTGACATTTAGCATTGTGACATTTGTCATTTGACATCTTTGATATTTGCCATCTTGAAATTTGTCATTTTTGACATTTTTCATGGTGACACTTTTCATTTTTGACATTTAGCATTGTGACATTTGTCATTTGACATCTTTGACATTTGCCATCTTGAAATTTGTTATTTTTGACATTTTTCATGGTGACACTTTTCATTTTTGACATTTAGCATTGTGACATTTGTCATTTGACATCTTTGACATTTGCCATCTTGAAATTTGTCATTTTTGACATTTTTCATGGTGACACTTTTCATTTTTGACATTTAGCATTGTGACATTTGTCATTTAAGATCTTTGACATTTGCCATCTTAAAATTTGTCATTTTTGACATTTAGCATTGTGACATTTGTCATTTGACATCTTGTACATTTGCCATTTTGAAATTTGTTATTTTTGACATTTTTCATGGTGACACTTATCATTTTTGACATTTAGCATTGTGACATTTGTCAGTTTTGACATTTGCCATCTTCAAATTTGTCATTTTTGACATTTTTCATGGTGACACTTTTTATTTTTGACATTTAGCATTGTGACATTTGTCATTTGACATCTTTGACATTTGCCATCTTGAAATTTGTTATTTTTGACATTTTTCATGGTGACACTTTTCATTTTTGACATTTAGCATTGTGACATTTGTCATTTGACATCTTTGACATTTGCCATCTTGAAATTTGTTATTTTTAACATTTTTCATGGTGACACTTTTCATTTTTGACATTTAGCATTGTGACATTTGTCATTTAAGATCTTTGACATTTGCCATCTTGAAATTTGTCATTTTTGACATTTAGCATTGTGACATTTGTCATTTGACATCTTGGACATTTGCCATTTTGAAATTTGTTATTTTTGACATTTTTCATGGTGACACTTATCATTTTTGACATTTAGCATTGTGACATTTGTCAGTTTTGACATTTGCCATCTTGAAATTTGTCATTTTTGACATTTTTCATGGTGACACTTTTCATTTTGGACATTTAGCATTGTGACATATGTCATTTGACATCTTTGACATTTGCCATCTTGAAATTTGTCATTTTTGACACTTTTCATTTTTGACATTTAGCATTGTGACATTTGTCATTTGACATCTTTGACATTTGCCATCTTGAAATTTGTCATTTTTGACATTTTTCATGGTGACACTTTTCATTTTTGACATTTAGCATTGTGACATTTGTCATTTGACATCTTGGACATTTGCCATCTTGAAATTTGTCATTTTTGACATTTTTCATGGTGACACTTTTCATTTTTGACATTTAGCATTGTGACATTTGTCATTTGACATCTTTGACATTTGCCATCTTAAAATTTGTCATTTTTGACATTTAGCATTGTGACATTTGACATCTTGGACATTTGCCATTTTGAAATTTGTCATTTTTGACATTTTTCATGGTGACACTTATCATTTTTGACATTTAGCATTGTGACATTTGTCAGTTTTGACATTTGCCATCTTGAAATTTGTCATTTTTGACATTTTTCATGGTGACACTTTTCATTTTTGACATTAAGCATTGTGACATTTGTCATTTGACATCTTTGACATTTGCCATCTTGAAATTTGTTATTTTTAACATTTTTCATGGTGACACTTTTCATTTTTGACATTTAGCATTGTGACATTTGTCATTTGACATCTTTGACATTTGCCATCTTGAAATTTGTTATTTTTGACATTTTTCATGGTGACACTTTTCATTTTTGACATTTAGCATTGTGACATTTGTCATTTGACATCTTTGACATTTGCCATCTTGAAATTTGTTATTTTTAACATTTTTCATGGTGACACTTTTCATTTTTGACATTTAGCATTGTGACATTTGTCATTTGACATCTTTGACATTTGCCATCTTGAAATTTGTCATTTTTGACATTTTTCATGGTGACACTTTTCATTTTTGACATTTAGCATTGTGACATTTGTCATTTGACATCTTTGACATTTGCCATCTTGAAATTTGTCATTTTTGACATTTAGCATTGTGACATTTGTCATTTGACATCTTTGACATTTGCCATCTTGAAATTTGTTATTTTTGACATTTTTCATGGTGACACTTTTCATTTTTGACATTTAGCATTGTGACATTTGTCAGTTTTGACATTTGCCATCTTGAAATTTGTCATTTTTGACATTTTTCATGGTGACACTTTTCATTTTTGACATTTAGCATTGTGACATTTGTCATTTGACATCTTGGACATTTGCCATCTTGAAATTTGTCATTTTTGACATTTTTCATGGTGACACTTTTCATTTTTGACATTTAGCATTGTGACATTTGTCATTTGACATCTTGGACATTTGTAATCTTGAAATTTGTCATTTTTGACATTTTTCATGGTGACACTTATCATTTTTGACATTTAGCATTGTGACATTTGTCAGTTTTGACATTTGCCATCTTGAAATTTGTCATTTTTGACATTTTTCATGGTGACACTTTTCATTTTTGACATTTAGCATTGTGACATTTGTCATTTGACATCTTTGACATTTGCCATCTTGAAATTTGTCATTTTTGACATTTTTCATGGTGACACTTTTCATTTTTGACATTTAGCATTGTGACATTTGTCATTTGACATCTTTGACATTTGCCATCTTGAAATTTGTCATTTTTGACATTTAGCATTGTGACATTTGTCATTTGACATCTTTGATATTTGCCATTTTGAAATTTGTCATTTTTGACATATTTCATGGTGACACTTTTCATTTTTGACATTTAGCATTGTGACATTTGTCATTTGACATCTTTGACATTTGCCATCTTGATATTTGTCATTTTTGACATTTTTCATGGTGACACTTTTCATTTTTGACATTTAGCATTGTGACATTTGTACTTTGACATCTTTGACATTTGCCATCTTGAAATTTGTCATTTTTGACATTTTTCATAGTGACACTTTTCATTTTTGACATTTAGCATTGTGACATTTGTCATTTGACATCTTTGACATTTGCCATCTTGAAATTTGTTATTTTTGACATTTTTCATGGTGACACTTTTCATTTTTGACATTTAGCATTGTGACATTTGTCATTTGACATCTTTGACATTTGCCATCTTGAAATTTGTTATTTTTAACATTTTTCATGGTGACACTTTTCATTTTTGACATTTAGCATTGTGACATTTGTCATTTGACATCTTTGACATTTGCCATCTTGAAATTTGTCATTTTTGACATTTTTCATGGTGACACTTTTCATTTTTGACATTTAGCATTGTGACATTTGTCATTTGACATCTTTGACATTTGCCATCTTGAACTTTGTCATTTTTGACATTTAGCATTGTGACATTTGTCATTTGACATCTTTGACATTTGCCATCTTGAAATTTGTTATTTTTGACATTTTTCATGGTGACACTTTTCATTTTTTACATTTAGCATTGTGACATTTGTCAGTTTTGACATTTGCCATCTTGAAATTTGTCATTTTTGACATTTTTCATGGTGACACTTTTCATTTTTGACATTTAGCATTGTGACATTTGTCATTTGACATCTTGGACATTTGCCATCTTGAAATTTGTCATTTTTGACATTTTTCATGGTGACACTTTTCATTTTTGACATTTAGCATTGTGACATTTGTCATTTGACATCTTGGACATTTGTAATCTTGAAATTTGTCATTTTTGACATTTTTCATGGTGACACTTATCATTTTTGACATTTAGCATTGTGACATTTGTCAGTTTTGACATTTGCCATCTTGAAATTTGTCATTTTTGACATTTTTCATGGTGACACTTTTCATTTTTGACATTTAGCATTGTGACATTTGTCATTTGACATCTTTGACATTTGCCATCTTGAAATTTGTCATTTTTGACATTTTTCATGGTGACACTTTTCATTTTTGACATTTAGCATTGTGACATTTGTCATTTGACATCTTTGACATTTGCCATCTTGAAATTTGTCATTTTTGACATTTAGCATTGTGACATTTGTCATTTGACATCTTTGATATTTGCCATTTTGAAATTTGTCATTTTTGACATATTTCATGGTGACACTTTTCATTTTTGACATTTAGCATTGTGACATTTGTCATTTGACATCTTTGACATTTGCCATCTTGATATTTGTCATTTTTGACATTTTTCATGGTGACACTTTTCATTTTTGACATTTAGCATTGTGACATTTGTACTTTGACATCTTTGACATTTGCCATCTTGAAATTTGTCATTTTTGACATTTTTCATAGTGACACTTTTCATTTTTGACATTTAGCATTGTGACATTTGTCATTTGACATCTTTGACATTTGCCATCTTTAAATTTGTTATTTTTGACATTTTTTATGGTGACACTTTTCATTTTTGACATTTAGCATTGTGACATTTGTCGTTTGATATCTTTGACATTTGCCATCTTTAAATTTGTTATTTTTGACCTTTTTCATGGTGACACTTATCATTTTTGACATTTAGCATTGTGACATTTGTCATTTGACATCTTTGACATTTGCCATATTGAAATTTGTCATTTTTGACATTTTTCATCGTGACACTTTTCATTTTTGACATTTAGCATTGTGACATTTGTCATTTGACATCTTGGACATTTGACATCTTGAAATTTGTTATTTTTGACATTTTTCATAATGACACTTATCATTTTTGACATTTAGCATTGTGACATTTGTCAGTTTTGACATTTGCCATCTTGAAATTTGTCATTTTTGACATTTTTCATGGTGACACTTTTCATTTTTAACATTTAGCATTGTGACATTTGTCATTTGACATCTTTGACATTTGCCATCTTGAAATTTGTCATTTTTGACATTTTTCATAGTGACACTTTTCATTTTTGACATTTAGCATTGTGACATTTGTCATTTGACATCTTTGACATTTGCCATCTTGAAATTTGTCATTTTTGACATTTTTCATGGTGACACTTATCATTTTTGACATTTAGCATTGTGACATTTGTCATTTGACATCTTTGACATTTGCCATCTTGAAATTTGTCATTTTTGACATTTTTCATGGTGACACTTTTCATTTTTGACATTTAGCATTGTGACATTTGTCATTTGACATCTTTGACATTTGCCATCTTGAAATTTGTCATTTTTGACATTTTTCATGGTGACACTTTTCATTTTTGACATTTAGCATTGTGACATTTGTCATTTGACATCTTTGACATTTGCCATCTTGAAATTTGTCATTTTTGACATTTAGCATTGTGACATTTGTCAGTTTTGACATTTGCCATCTTAAAATTTGTCATTTTTGACATTTAGCATTGTGACACTTTTCATTTTTGACATTTAGCATTGTGACATTTGTCATTTGACATCTTAGACATTTGCCATCTTGAAATTTGTCATTTTTGACACTTTTCATTTTTGACATTTAGCATTGTGACATTTGTCATTTGACATCTTTGACATTTGCCATCTTGAAATTTGTCATTTTTGACATTTTATGGTGACACTTTTCATTTTTGACATTTAGCATTGTGACATTTTTCATTTGACATCTTTGACATTTGCCATCTTAAAATTTGTCATTTTTGACATATTTTATGGTGACACTTTTCATTTTTGACATTTAGCATTGTGACATTTGCCATCTTTGACATTTGCCATCTTGAAATTTGTTATTTTTGACATTTTTCATGGTGACACTTTTCATTTTTGACATTTAGCATTGTGACATTTGTCAGTTTTGACATTTGCCATCTTGAAATTTGTCATTTTTGACATTTAGCATTGTGACACTTTTCATTTTTGACATTTAGCATTGTGACATTTGTCATTTGACATCTTTGACATTTGCCATCTTGAAATTTGTCATTTTTGACATTTTTCATGGTGACACTTTTCATTTTTGACATTTAGCATTGTTACATTTGTCATTTGATATCTTTGACATTTGCCATCTTGAAATTTGTCATTTTTGACATTTAGCATTGTGATATTTGTCATTTGACATCTTTGACATTTGCCATCTTGAAATTTGTCATTTTTGACATTTTTCATGGTGACACTTTTCATTTTTGACATTTAGCATTGTGACATTTGTCATTTGACATCTTTGACATTTGCCATCTTGAAATTTGTTATTTTTGACATTTTTCATGGTGACACTTTTCATTTTTGACATTTAGCATTGTGACATTTGTCATTTGCCATCTTTGACATTTGCCATCTTGAAATTTGTCATTTTTGATGTTTTTCATGGTGACACTTTTTATTTTTGACATTAAGCATTGTGACATTTGTCATTTGACATCTTTGACATTTGCCATCTTGAAATTTGTCATTTTTGACATTTTTCATGGTGACACTTTTCATTTTTGACATTTGTCAGTTTTGACATTTGCCATCTTGAAATTTGTCATTTTTGACATTTTTCATGGTGACACTTTTCATTTTTGACATTTTGCATTGTGACATTTGTCATTTGACATCTTAGACATTTGCCATCTTGAAATTTGTCATTTTTGACACTTTTTATTTTTGACATTTAGCATTGTGACATTTGTCATTTGACATCTTTGACATTTGCCATCTTGAAATTTGTCATTTTTGACATTTTTCATGGTGACACTTTTCATTTTTGACATTTAGCATTGTGACATTTGTCATTTGACATCTTGGACATTTGCCATCTTGAAATTTGTCATTTTTGACATTTTTTATGGTGACACTTATCATTTTTGACATTTAGCATTGTGACATTTGTCAGTTTTGACATTTTCCATCTTGAAATTTGTCATTTTTGACATTTTTCATGGTGACACTTTTCATTTTTGACATTTAGCATTGTGACATTTGTCATTTGACATCTTTGACATTTGCCATCTTGAAATTTGTCATTTTTGACATTTTTCATGGTGACACTTTTCATTTTTGACATTTAGCATTATGACATTTGTCATTTGACATCTTTGACATTTGCCATCTTGAAATTTGTCATTTTTGACATTTAGCATTGTGACATTTGTCATTTGACATCTTTGACATTTGCCATCTTGAAATTTGTTATTTTTGACATTTTTCATGGTGACACTTTTCATTTTTGACATTTAGCATTGTGACATTTGTCAGTTTTGACATTTGCCATCTTGAAATTTGTCATTTTTGACATTTTTCATGGTGACACTTTTCATTTTTGACATTTAGCATTTTGACATTTGTCATTTGACATCTTTGACATTTGCCATCTTGAAATTTGTCATTTTTGACACTTTTCATTTTTGACATTTAGCATTGTGACATTTGTCATTTGACATCTTTGACATTTGCCATCTTGAAATTTGTCATTTTTGACATTTTTCATGGTGACACTTTTCATTTTTGACATTTAGCATTGTGACATTTGTCATTTGACATCTTGGACATTTGCCATCTTGAAATTTGTCATTTTTGACATTTTTCATGGTGACACTTTTCATTTTTGACATTTAGCATTGTGACATTTGTCATTTGACATCTTTGACATTTGCCATCTTGAAATTTGTTATTTTTGACATTTTTCATGGTGACACTTTTCATTTTTGACATTTAGCATTGTGACATTTGTCATTTGACATCTTTGACATTTGCCATCTTGAAATTTGTCATTTTTGACATTTTTCATGGTGACACTTTTTATTTTTGACATTTAGCATTGTGGCATTTGTCATTTGACATCTTTGACATTTGCCATCTTGAAATTTGTCATTTTTGACATTTAGCATTGTGACATTTGTCATTTGACATCTTTGATATTTGCCATTTTGAAATTTGTCATTTTTGACATATTTCATGGTGACACTTTTCATTTTTGACATTTAGCATTGTGACATTTGTCATTTGACATCTTTGACATTTGCCATCTTGAAATTTGTCATTTTTGACATTTTTCATGGTGACACTTTTCATTTTTGACATTTAGCATTGTGACATTTGTCCTTTGACATCTTTGACATTTGCCATCTTGAAATTTGTCATTTTTGACATTTTTCATACTGACACTTTTCATTTTTGACATTTAGCATTGTGACATTTGTCATTTGACATCTTTGACATTTGCCATCTTGAAATTTGTTATTTTTGACATTTTTTATGGTGACACTTTTCATTTTTGACATTTAGCATTGTGACATTTGTCATTTGACATCTTTGACATTTGCCATCTTGAAATTTGTCATTTTTGACATTTTTCATGGTGACACTTTGCATTTTTGACATTTAGCATTGTGACATTTGTCATTTGACATCTTTGACATTTGCCATCTTGAAATTTGTCATTTTTGACATTTTTCATGGTGACACTTTTCATTTTTGACATTTAGCATTGTGACATTTGTCATTTGACATCTTTGACATTTGCCATCTTGAAATTTGTCATTTTTGACATTTAGCATTGTGACATTTGTCATTTGACATCTTTGACATTTGCTATCTTGAAATTTGTTATTTTTGACATTTTTCATGGTGACACTTTTCATTTTTGACATTTAGCATTGTGACATTTGTCAGTTTTGACATTTGCCATCTTGAAATTTGTCATTTTTGACATTTAGCATTGTGACACTTTTCATTTTTGACATTTAGCATTGTGACATTTGTCATTTGACATCTTTGACATTTGCCATCTTGAAATTTGTCATTTTTGACATTTTTCATGGTGACACTTTTTATTTTTGACATTTAGCATTGTGACATTTGTCATTTGACATCTTGGACATTTGACATCTTGAAATTTGTTATTTTTGACATTTTTCATGATGACACTTATCATTTTTGACATTTAGCATTGTGACATTTGTCAGTTTTGACATTTGCCATCTTGATATTTGTCATTTTTGACATTTTTTATGGTGACACTTTTCATTTTTGACATTTAGCATTGTGACATTTGTCATTTGACATCTTTGACATTTGCCATCTTGAAATTTGTCATTTTTGACATTTTTCATGGTGACACTTTTCATTTTTGACATTTAGCATTGTGACATTTGTCATTTGACATCTTTGACATTTGCCATCTTGAAATTTGTCATTTTTGACATTTAGCATTGTGATATTTGTCATTTGACATCTTTGACATTTGCCATCTTGAAATTTGTTATTTTTGACATTTTTCATGGTGACACTTTTCATTTTTGACATTTAGCATTGTGACATTTGTCAGTTTTAACATTTGCCATCTTGAAATTTGTCATTTTTGACATTTTTCATGGTGACACTTTTCATTTTTGACATTTAGCATTGTGACATATGTTATTTGACATCTTTGACATTTGCCATCTTAAAATTTGTCATTTTTGACACTTTTCATTTTTGACATTTAGCATTGTGACATTTGTCATTTGACATCTTTGACATTTGCCATCTTGAAATTTGTCATTTTTGACATTTTTCATGGTGACACTTTTCATTTTTGACATTTAGCATTGTGACATTTGTCATTTGACATCTTGGACATTTGCCATCTTGAAATTTGTCATTTTTGACATTTTTCATGGTGACACTTTTCATTTTTGACATTTAGCATTGTGACATTTGTCATTTGACATCTTTGACATTTGCCATCTTGAAATTTGTTATTTTTGACATTTTTCATGGTGACACTTTTCATTTTTGACATTTAGCATTGTGACATTTGTCATTTGACATCTTTGACATTTGCCATCTTGAAATTTGTTATTTTTGACATTTTTCATGGTGACACTTTTCATTTTTGACATTTAGCATTGCGACATTTGTCATTTGACATCTTTGACATTTGCCATCTTGAAATTTGTCATTTTTGACATTTTTCATGGTGACACTTTTCAGTTTTGACATTTAGCATTGTGACATTTGTCATTTGACATCTTTGACATTTGCCATCTTGAAATTTGTCATTTTTGACATTTAGCATTGTGACATTTGTCATTTGACATCTTTGATATTTGCCATCTTGAAATTTGTCATTTTTGACATTTTTCATGGTGACACTTTTCATTTGTGACATCTAGCATTGTGACATTTGTCATTTGACATCTTTGACATTTGCCATCTTGAAATTTGTCATTTTTGACATTTTTCATGGTGACACTTTTCATTGTTGACATTTAGCATTGTGACATTTGTCATTTGACATCTTTGATATTTGCCATCTTGAAATTTGTCATTTTTGACATTTTTCATGGTGACACTTTTCATTTTTGACATTTAGCATTGTGACATTTGTCATTTGACATCTTTGACATTTGCCATCTTGAAATTTGTTATTTTTGACATTTTTCATGGTGACACTTTTCATTTTTGACATTTAGCATTGTGACATTTGTCATTTGACATCTTTGACATTTGCCATCTTGAAATTTGTCATTTTTGACATTTTTCATGGTGACACTTTTCATTTTTGACATTTAGCATTGTGACATTTGTCATTTAAGATCTTTGACATTTGCCATCTTAAAATTTGTCATTTTTGACATTTAGCATTGTGACATTTGTCATTTGACATCTTGGACATTTGCCATTTTGAAATTTGTTATTTTTGACATTTTTCATGGTGACACTTATCATTTTTGACATTTAGCATTGTGACATTTGTCAGTTTTGACATTTGCCATCTTCAAATTTGTCATTTTTGACATTTTTCATGGTGACACTTTTTATTTTTGACATTTAGCATTGTGACATTTGTCATTTGACATCTTTGACATTTGCCATCTTGAAATTTGTTATTTTTGACATTTTTCATGGTGACACTTTTCATTTTTGACATTTAGCATTGTGACATTTGTCATTTGACATCTTTGACATTTGCCATCTTGAAATTTGTCATTTTTGACATTTTTCATGGTGACACTTTTCATTTTTGACATTTAGCATTGTGACATTTGTCATTTGACATCTTTGACATTTGCCATCTTGAAATTTGTTATATTTGACATTTTTCATGGTGACACTTTTCATTTTTGACATTTAGCATTGTGACATTTGTCATTTCACATCTTTGACATTTGCCATCTTGAAATTTGTCATTTTTGAAATTTTTTATGGTGACACTTTTTATTTTTGACATTTAGCATTGTGACATTTGTCATTTGACATCTTTGACATTTGCCATCTTGAAATTTGTCATTTTTGACATTTAGCATTGTGACATTTGTCATTTGACATCTTTGACATTTGCCATCTTGAAATTTGTTATTTTTGACATTTTTCATGGTGACACTTTTCATTTTTGACATTTAGCATTGTGACATTTGTCATTTAAGATCTTTGACATTTGCCATCTTGAAATTTGTCATTTTTGACATTTAGCATTGTGACATTTGTCATTTGACATCTTGGACATTTGCCATTTTGAAATTTGTTATTTTTGACATTTTTCATGGTGACACTTATCATTTTTGACATTTAGCATTGTGACATCTGTCAGTTTTGACATTTGCCATCTTGAAATTTGTCATTTTTGACATTTTTCATGGTGACACTTTTCATTTTTGACATTTAGCATTGTGACATTTGTCATTTGACATCTTTGACATTTGCCATCTTGAAATTTGTTATTTTTGACATTTTTCATGGTGACACTTTTCATTTTTGACATTTAGCATTGTGACATTTGTCATTTGACATCTTTGACATTTGCCATCTTGAAATTTGTCATTTTTGACATTTTTCATGGTGACACTTTTCATTTTTGACATTTAGCATTGTGACATTTGTCATTTGACATCTTTGACATTTGCCATCTTGAAATTTGTCATTTTTGACATTTAGCATTGTGATATTTGTCATTTGACATCTTTGACATTTGCCATCTTGAAATTTGTTATTTTTGACATTTTTCATGGTGACACTTTTCATTTTTGACATTTAGCATTGTGACATTTGTCAGTTTTGACATTTGCCATCTTGAAATTTGTCATTTTTGACATTTTTCATGGTGACACTTTTCATTTTTGACATTTAGCATTGTGACATATGTGATTTGACATCTTTGACATTTGCCATCTTGAAATTTGTCATTTTTGACACTTTTCATTTTTGACATTTAGCATTGTGACATTTGTCATTTGACATCTTTGACATTTGCCATCTTGAAATTTGTCATTTTTGACATTTTTCATGGTGACACTTTTCATTTTTGACATTTAGCATTGTGACATTTGTCATTTGACATCTTGGACATTTGCCATCTTGAAATTTGTCATTTTTGACATTTTTCATGGTGACACTTTTCATTTTTGACATTTAGCATTGTGACATTTGTCATTTGACATCTTTGACATTTGCCATCTTGAAATTTGTCATTTTTGACATTTTTCATGGTGACACTTTTCATTTTTGACATTTAGCATTGTGACATTTGTCATTTGACATCTTTGACATTTGCCATCTTGAAATTTGTTATTTTTGACATTTTTCATGGTGACACTTTTCATTTTTGACATTTAGCATTGCGACATTTGTCATTTGACATCTTTGACATTTGCCATCTTGAAATTTGTCATTTTTGACATTTTTCATGGTGACACTTTTCATTTTTGACATTTAGCATTGTGACATATGCCATTTGACATCTTTGACATTTGCCATCTTGAAATTTGTCATTTTTGACACTTTTCATTTTTGACATTTAGCATTGTGACATTTGTCATTTGACATCTTTGACATTTGCCATCTTGAAATTTGTCATTTTTGACATTTTTTATGGTGACACTTTTCATTTTTGACATTTAGCATTGTGACATTTGTCATTTGACATCTTGGACATTTGCCATCTTGAAATTTGTCATTTTTGACATTTTTCATGGTGACACTTTTCATTTTTGACATTTAGCATTGTGACATTTGTCATTTGACATCTTTGACATTTGCCATCTTGAAATTTGTCATTTTTGACATTTTTCATGGTGACACTTTTCATTTTTGACATTTAGCATTGTGACATTTGTCATTTGACATCTTTGACATTTGCCATCTTGAAATTTGTTATTTTTGACATTTTTCATGGTGACACTTTTCATTTTTGACATTTAGCATTGCGACATCTGTCATTTGACATCTTTGACATTTGCCATCTTGAAATTTGTCATTTTTGACATTTTTCATGGTGACACTTTTCATTTTTGACATTTAGCATTGTGACATTTGTCAGTTTTGACATTTGCCATCTTGAAATTTGTCATTTTTGACATTTTTCATGGTGACACTTTTCATTTTTGACATTTAGCATTGTGACATTTGTCATTTGACATCTTGGACATTTGCCATCTTGAAATTTGTCATTTTTGACATTTTTCATGGTGACACTTTTCATTTTTGACATTTAGCATTGTGACATTTGTCATTTGACATCTTGGACATTTGCCATCTTGAAATTTGTCATTTTTGACATTTTTCATGGTGACACTTATCATTTTTGACATTTAGCATTGTGACATTTGTCAGTTTTGACATTTGCCATCTTGAAATTTGTCATTTTTGACATTTTTCATGGTGACACTTTTCATTTTTGACATTTAGCATTGTGACATTTGTCATTTGACATCTTTGACATTTGCCATCTTGAAATTTGGTATTTTTGACATTTTTCATGGTGACACTTTTCATTTTTGACATTTAGCATTGTGACATTTGTCATTTGACATCTTTGACATTTGCCATCTTGAAATTTGTCATTTTTGACATTTTTCATGGTGACACTTTTCATTTTTGACATTTAGCATTGTGACATTTGTCATTTGACATCTTTGACATTTGCCATCTTGAAATTTGTTATTTTTGACATTTTTCATGGTGACACTTTTCATTTTTGACATTTAGCATTGTGACATTTGTCATTTGACATCTTTGACATTTGCCATCTTGAAATTTGTCATTTTTGACATTTAGCATTGTGACATTTGTCATTTGACATCTTTGACATTTGCCATCTTGAAATTTGTTATTTTTTACATTTTTCATGGTGACACTTTTCATTTTTGACATTTAGCATTGTGACATTTGTCATTTGACATCTTGGACATTTGCCATCTTGAAATTTGTCATTTTTGACATTTTTCATGGTGACACTTTTCATTTTTGACATTTAGCATTGTGACATTTGTCATTTGACATCTTTGACATTTGCCATCTTGAAATTTGTCATTTTTGACATTTTTCATGGTGACACTTTTCATTTTTGACATTTAGCATTGTGACATTTGTCATTTGACATCTTTGACATTTGCCATCTTGAAATTTGTTATTTTTGACATTTTTCATGGTGACACTTTTCATTTTTGACATTTAGCATTGTGACATTTGTCATTTGACATCTTTGACATTTGCCATCTTGAAATTTGTCATTTTTGACATTTTTCATGGTGACACTTTTCATTTTTGACATTTAGCATTGTGACATTTGTCATTTGACATCTTTGACATTTGCCATCTTGAAATTTGTCATTTTTGACATTTAGCATTGTGACATTTGTCATTTGACATCTTTGATATTTGCCATCTTGAAATTTGTCATTTTTGACATTTTTCATGGTGACACTTTTCATTTTTGACATTTAGCATTGTGACATTTGTCATTTGACATCTTAGACATTTGCCATCTTGAAATTTGTCATTTTTGACACTTTTCATTTTTGACATTTAGCATTATGACATTTGTCATTTGACATCTTTGACATTTGCCATCTTGAAATTTGTCATTTTTGACATTTTTCATTGTGACACTTTTCATTTTTGACATTTAGCATTGTGACATTTGTCATTTGACATTTGCCATTCTGAAATTTGTCATTTTTGACATTTTTCATGGTGACACTTTTTATTTTTGACATTTAGCATTGTGACATTTGTCATTTGACATCTTTGACATTTGCCATCTTGAAATTTGTCATTTTTGACATTTTTCATGGTGACACTTTTCATTTTTGACATTTAGCATTGTGACATTTGTCATTTGACATCTTTGACATTTGCCATCTTGAAATTTGTTATTTTTGACATTTTTCATGGTGACACTTTTCATTTTTGACATTTAGCATTGTGACATTTGTCATTTGACATCTTTGACATTTGCCATCTTAAAATTTGTCATTTTTGACATTTAGCATTGTGACATTTGTCATTTGACATCTTGGACATTTGCCATTTTGAAATTTGTCATTTTTGACATTTTTCATGGTGACACTTATCATTTTTGACATTTAGCATTGTGACATTTGTCAGTTTTGACATTTGCCATCTTGAAATTTGTCATTTTTGACATTTTTCATGGTGACACTTTTCATTTTTGACATTTAGCATTGTGACATTTGTCATTTGACATCTTTGACATTTGCCATCTTGAAATTCGTTATTTTTAACATTTTTCATAGTGACACTTTTCATTTTTGACATTTAGGATTGTGACATTTGTCATTTGACATCTTTGACATTTGCCATCCTGAAATTTGTTATTTTTGACATTTTTCATGGTGACACTTTTCATTTTTGACATTTAGCATTGTGACATTTGTCATTTGACATCTTTGACATTTGCCATCTTGAAATTTGTTATTTTTAACATTTTTCATGATGACACTTTTCATTTTTGACATTTAGCATTGTGACATTTGTCATTTGACATCTTTGACATTTGCCATCTTGAAATTTGTCATTTTTGACATTTTTCATGGTGACACTTATCATTTTTGACATTTAGCATTGTGACATTTGTCAGTTTTGACATTTGCCATCTTCAAATTTGTCATTTTTGACATTTTTCATGGTGACACTTTTTATTTTTGACATTTAGCATTGTGACATTTGTCATTTGACATCTTTGACATTTGCCATCTTGAAATTTGTTATTTTTGACATTTTTCATGGTGACACTTTTCATTTTTGACATTTAGCATTGTGACATTTGTCATTTGACATCTTTGACATTTGCCATCTTGAAATTTGTCATTTTTGACATTTTTCATGGTGACACTTTTCATTTTTGACATTTAGCATTGTGACATTTGTCATTTGACATCTTTGACATTTGCCATCTTGAAATTTGTTATATTTGACATTTTTCATGGTGACACTTTTCATTTTTGACATTTAGCATTGTGACATTTGTCATTTCACATCTTTGACATTTGCCATCTTGAAATTTGTCATTTTTGAAATTTTTTATGGTGACACTTTTTATTTTTGACATTTAGCATTGTGACGTTTGTCATTTGACATCTTTGACATTTGCCATCTTGAAATTTGTCATTTTTGACATTTAGCATTGTGACATTTGTCATTTGACATCTTTGACATTTGCCATCTTGAAATTTGTTATTTTTGACATTTTTCATGGTGACACTTTTCATTTTTGACATTTAGCATTGTGACATTTGTCATTTGACATCTTTGACATTTGCCATCTTGAAATTTGTCATTTTTGACATTTTTCATGGTGACACTTTTCATTTTTGACATTTAGCATTGTGACATTTGTCATTTAAGATCTTTGACATTTGCCATCTTGAAATTTGTCATTTTTGACATTTAGCATTGTGACATTTGTCATTTGACATCTTGGACATTTGCCATTTTGAAATTTGTTATTTTTGACATTTTTCATGGTGACACTTATCATTTTTGACATTTAGCATTGTGACATCTGTCAGTTTTGACATTTGCCATCTTGAAATTTGTCATTTTTGACATTTTTCATGGTGACACTTTTCATTTTTGACATTTAGCATTGTGACATTTGTCATTTGACATCTTTGACATTTGCCATCTTGAAATTTGTTATTTTTGACATTTTTCAGGGTGACACTTTTCATTTTTGACATTTAGCATTGTGACATTTGTCATTTGACATCTTTGACATTTGCCATCTTGAAATTTGTCATTTTTGACATTTTTCATGGTGACACTTTTCATTTTTGACATTTAGCATTGTGACATTTGTCATTTGACATCTTTGACATTTGCCATCTTGAAATTTGTCATTTTTGACATTTAGCATTGTGATATTTGTCATTTGACATCTTTGACATTTGCCATCTTGAAATTTGTTATTTTTGACATTTTTCATGGTGACACTTTTCATTTTTGACATTTAGCATTGTGACATTTGTCAGTTTTGACATTTGCCATCTTGAAATTTGTCATTTTTGACATTTTTCATGGTGACACTTTTCATTTTTGACATTTAGCATTGTGACATATGTGATTTGACATCTTTGACATTTGCCATCTTGAAATTTGTCATTTTTGACACTTTTCATTTTTGACATTTAGCATTGTGACATTTGTCATTTGACATCTTTGACATTTGCCATCTTGAAATTTGTCATTTTTGACATTTTTCATGGTGACACTTTTCATTTTTGACATTTAGCATTGTGACATTTGTCATTTGACATCTTGGACATTTGCCATCTTGAAATTTGTCATTTTTGACATTTTTCATGGTGACACTTTTCATTTTTGACATTTAGCATTGTGACATTTGTCATTTGACATCTTTGACATTTGCCATCTTGAAATTTGTCATTTTTGACATTTTTCATGGTGACACTTTTCATTTTTGACATTTAGCATTGTGACATTTGTCATTTGACATCTTTGACATTTGCCATCTTGAAATTTGTTATTTTTGACATTTTTCATGGTGACACTTTTCATTTTTGACATTTAGCATTGCGACATTTGTCATTTGACATCTTTGACATTTGCCATCTTGAAATTTGTCATTTTTGACATTTTTCATGGTGACACTTTTCATTTTTGACATTTAGCATTGTGACATATGCCATTTGACATCTTTGACATTTGCCATCTTGAAATTTGTCATTTTTGACACTTTTCATTTTTGACATTTAGCATTGTGACATTTGTCATTTGACATCTTTGACATTTGCCATCTTGAAATTTGTCATTTTTGACATTTTTCATGGTGACACTTTTCATTTTTGACATTTAGCATTGTGACATTTGTCATTTGACATCTTGGACATTTGCCATCTTGAAATTTGTCATTTTTGACATTTTTCATGGTGACACTTTTCATTTTTGACATTTAGCATTGTGACATTTGTCATTTGACATCTTTGACATTTGCCATCTTGAAATTTGTCATTTTTGACATTTTTCATGGTGACACTTTTCATTTTTGACATTTAGCATTGTGACATTTGTCATTTGACATCTTTGACATTTGCCATCTTGAAATTTGTTATTTTTGACATTTTTCATGGTGACACTTTTCATTTTTGACATTTAGCATTGCGACATTTGTCATTTGACATCTTTGACATTTGCCATCTTGAAATTTGTCATTTTTGACATTTTTCATGGTGACACTTTTCATTTTTGACATTTAGCATTGTGACATTTGTCAGTTTTGACATTTGCCATCTTGAAATTTGTCATTTTTGACATTTTTCATGGTGACACTTTTCATTTTTGACATTTAGCATTGTGACATTTGTCATTTGACATCTTGGACATTTGCCATCTTGAAATTTGTCATTTTTGACATTTTTCATGGTGACACTTTTCATTTTTGACATTTAGCATTGTGACATTTGTCATTTGACATCTTGGACATTTGCCATCTTGAAATTTGTCATTTTTGACATTTTTCATGGTGACACTTATCATTTTTGACATTTAGCATTGTGACATTTGTCAGTTTTGACATTTGCCATCTTGAAATTGGTCATTTTTGACATTTTTCATGGTGACACTTTTCATTTTTGACATTTAGCATTGTGACATTTGTCATTTGACATCTTTGACATTTGCCATCTTGAAATTTGGTATTTTTGACATTTTTCATGGTGACACTTTTCATTTTTGACATTTAGCATTGTGACATTTGTCATTTGACATCTTTGACATTTGCCATCTTGAAATTTGTCATTTTTGACATTTTTCATGGTGACACTTTTCATTTTTGACATTTAGCATTGTGACATTTGTCATTTGACATCTTTGACATTTGCCATCTTGAAATTTGTTATTTTTGACATTTTTCATGGTGACACTTTTCATTTTTGACATTTAGCATTGTGACATTTGTCATTTGACATCTTGGACATTTGCCATCTTGAAATTTGTCATTTTTGACATTTAGCATTGTGACATTTGTCATTTGACATCTTTGACATTTGCCATCTTAAAATTTGTTATTTTTTACATTTTTCATGGTGACACTTTTCATTTTTGACATTTAGCATTGTGACATTTGTCATTTGACATCTTGGACATTTGCCATCTTGAAATTTGTCATTTTTGACATTTTTTATGGTGACACTTTTCATTTTTGACATTTAGCATTGTGACATTTGTCATTTGACATCTTTGACATTTGCCATCTTGAAATTTGTCATTTTTGACATTTTTCATGGTGACACTTTTCATTTTTGACATTTAGCATTGTGACATTTGTCATTTGACATCTTTGACATTTGCCATCTTGAAATTTGTTATTTTTGACATTTTTCATGGTGACACTTTTCATTTTTGACATTTAGCATTGTGACATTTGTCATTTGACATCTTTGACATTTGCCATCTTGAAATTTGTCATTTTTGACATTTTTCATGGTGACACTTTTCATTTTTGACATTTAGCATTGTGACATTTGTCATTTGACATCTTTGACATTTGCCATCTTGAAATTTGTCATTTTTGACATTTAGCATTGTGACATTTGTCATTTGACATCTTTGATATTTGCCATCTTGAAATTTGTCATTTTTGACATTTTTCATGGTGACACTTTTCATTTTTGACATTTAGCATTGTGACATTTGTCATTTGACATCTTAGACATTTGCCATCTTGAAATTTGTCATTTTTGACACTTTTCATTTTTGACATTTAGCATTGTGACATTTGTCATTTGACATCTTTGACATTTGCCATCTTGAAATTTGTCATTTTTGACATTTTTCATTGTGACACTTTTCATTTTTGACATTTAGCATTGTGACATTTGTCATTTGACATTTGCCATTCTGAAATTTGTCATTTTTGACATTTTTCATGGTGACACTTTTCATTTTTGACATTTAGCATTGTGACATTTGTCATTTGACATCTTTGACATTTGCCATCTTGAAATTTGTCATTTTTGACATTTTTCATGGTGACACTTTTCATTTTTGACATTTAGCATTGTGACATTTGTCATTTGACATCTTTGACATTTGCCATCTTGAAATTTGTTATTTTTGACATTTTTCATGGTGACACTTTTCATTTTTGACATTTAGCATTGTGACATTTGTCATTTGACATCTTTGACATTTGCCATCTTAAAATTTGTCATTTTTGACATTTAGCATTGTGACATTTGTCATTTGACATCTTGGACATTTGCCATTTTGAAATTTGTCATTTTTAACATTTTTCATGGTGACACTTATCATTTTTGACATTAAGCATTGTGACATTTGTCAGTTTTGACATTTGCCATCTTGAAATTTGTCATTTTTGACATTTTTCATGGTGACACTTTTCATTTTTGACATTTAGCATTGTGACATTTGTCATTTGACATCTTTGACATTTGCCATCTTGAAATTCGTTATTTTTAACATTTTTCATAGTGACACTTTTCATTTTTGACATTTAGGATTGTGACATTTGTCATTTGACATCTTTGACATTTGCCATCTTGAAATTTGTTATTTTTGACATTTTTCATGGTGACACTTTTCATTTTTGACATTTAGCATTGTGACATTTGTCATTTGACATCTTTGACATTTGCCATCTTGAAATTTGTTATTTTTAACATTTTTCATGATGACACTTTTCATTTTTGACATTTAGCATTGTGACATTTGTCATTTGACATCTTTGACATTTGCCATCTTGAAATTTGTCATTTTTGACATTTTTCATGGTGACACTTTTCATTTTTGACATTTAGCATTGTGACATTTGTCATTTGACATCTTTGACATTTGCCATCTTGAAATTTGTCATTTTTGACATTTAGCATTGTGACATTTGTCATTTGACATCTTTGACATTTGCCATCTTGAAATTTGTTATTTTTGACATTTTTCATGGTGACACTTTTCATTTTTGACATTTAGCATTGTGACATTTGTCAGTTTTGACATTTGCCATCTTGAAATTTGTCATTTTTGACATTTTTCATGGTGACACTTTTCATTTTTGACATTTAGCATTGTGACATTTGTCATTTGACATCTTGGACATTTGCCATCTTGAAATTTGTCATTTTTGACATTTTTCATGGTGACACTTTTCATTTTTGACATTTAGCATTGTGACATTTGTCATTTGACATCTTGGACATTTGTAATTTTGAAATTTGTCATTTTTGACATTTTTCATGGTGACACTTATCATTTTTGACATTTAGCATTGTGACATTTGTCAGTTTTGACATTTGCCATCTTGAAATTTGTCATTTTTGACATTTTATGGTGACACTTTTCATTTTTGACATTTAGCATTGTGACATTTGTCATTTGACATCTTTGACATTTGCCATCTTGAAATTTGTCATTTTTAACATTTTTCATGGTGACACTTTTCATTTTTGACATTTAGCATTGTGACATTTGTCATTTGACATCTTTGACATTTGCCATCTTGAAATTTGTCATTTTTGACATTTAGCATTGTGACATTTGTCATTTGACATCTTTGATATTTGCCATTTTGAAATTTGTCATTTTTGACATATTTCATGGTGACACTTTTCATTTTTGACATTTAGCATTGTGACATTTGTCATTTGACATCTTTGACATTTGCCATCTTAATATTTGTCATTTTTGACATTTTTCATGGTGACACTTTTCATTTTTGACATTTAGCATTGTGACATTTGTACTTTGACATCTTTGACATTTGCCATCTTGAAATTTGTCATTTTTGACATTTTTCATAGTGACACTTTTCATTTTTGACATTTAGCATTGTGACATTTGTCATTTGACATCTTTGACATTTGCCATCTTGAAATTTGTTATTTTTGACATTTTTTATGGTGACACTTTTCATTTTTGACATTTAGCATTGTGACATTTGTCGTTGGACATCTTTGACATTTGCCATCTTTAAATTTGTTATTTTTGACCTTTTTCATGGTGACACTTATCATTTTTGACATTTAGCATTGTGACATTTGTCATTTGACATCTTTGACATTTGCCATATTGAAATTTGTCATTTTTGACATTTTTCATCGTGACACTTTTCATTTTTGACATTTAGCATTGTGACATTTGTCATTTGACATCTTGGACATTTGACATCTTGAAATTTGTTATTTTTGACATTTTTCATAATGACACTTATCATTTTTGACATTTAGCATTGTGACATTTGTCAGTTTTGACATTTGCCATCTTGAAATTTGTCATTTTTGACATTTTTCATGGTGACACTTTTCATTTTTAACATTTAGCATTGTGACATTTGTCATTTGACATCTTTGACATTTGCCATCTTGAAATTTGTCATTTTTGACATTTTTCATAGTGACACTTTTCATTTTTGACATTTAGCATTGTGACATTTGTCATTTGACATCTTTGACATTTGCCATCTTGAAATTTGTCATTTTTGACATTTTTCATGGTGACACTTTTCATTTTTGACATTTAGCATTGTGACATTTGTCATTTGACATCTTTGACATTTGCCATCTTGAAATTTGTCATTTTTGACATTTTTCATGGTGACACTTTTCATTTTTGACATTTAGCATTGTGACATTTGTCATTTGACATCTTTGACATTTGCCATCTTGAAATTTGTCATTTTTGACATTTTTCATGGTGACACTTTTCATTTTTGACATTTAGCATTGTGACATTTGTCATTTGACATCTTTGAAATTTGCCATCTTGAAATTAGTCATTTTTGACATTTAGCATTGTGACATTTGTCAGTTTTGACATTTGCCATCTTAAAATTTGTCATTTTTGACATTTAGCATTGTGACACTTTTCATTTTTGACATTTAGCATTGTGACATTTGTCATTTGACATCTTAGACATTTGCCATCTTGAAATTTGTCATTTTTGACACTTTTCATTTTTGACATTTAGCATTGTGACATTTGTCATTTGACATCTTTGACATTTGCCATCTTGAAATTTGTCATTTTTGATGTTTGTCATGGTGACACTTTTTATTTTTGACATTTAGCATTGTGACATTTGTCATTTGACATCTTTGACATTTGCCATCTTGAAATTTGTCATTTTTGACATTTTTCATGGTGACACTTTTCATTTTTGACATTTGTGAGTTTTGACATTTGCCATCTTGAAATTTGTCATTTTTGACATTTTTCATGGTGACACTTTTCATTTTTGACATTTTGCATTGTGACATTTGTCATTTGACATCTTTGACATTTGCCATCTTGAAATTTGTCATTTTTGACATTTTTCATGGTGACACTTTTCATTTTTGACATTTAGCATTATGACATTTGTCATTTGACATCTTTGACATTTGCCATCTTGAAATTTGTCATTTTTGACATTTAGCATTGTGACATTTGTCATTTGACATCTTTGACATTTGCCATCTTGAAATTTGTTATTTTTGACATTTTTCATGGTGACACTTTTCATTTTTGACATTTAGCATTGTGACATTTGTCAGTTTTGACATTTGCCATCTTGAAATTTGTCATTTTTGACATTTTTCATGGTGACACTTTTCATTTTTGACATTTAGCATTTTGACATTTGTCATTTGACATCTTTGACATTTGCCATCTTGAAATTTGTCATTTTTGACACTTTTCATTTTTGACATTTAGCATTGTGACATTTGTCATTTGACATCTTTGACATTTGCCATCTTGAAATTTGTCATTTTTGACATTTTTCATGGTGACACTTTTCATTTTTGAAATTTAGCATTGTGACATTTGTCATTTGACATCTTGGACATTTGCCATCTTGAAATTTGTCATTTTTGACATTTTTCATGGTGACACTTTTCATTTTTGACATTTAGCATTGTGACATTTGTCATTTGACATCTTTGACATTTGCCATCTTGAAATTTGTTATTTTTGACATTTTTCATGGTGACACTTTTCATTTTTGACATTTAGCATTGTGACATTTGTCATTTGACATCTTTGACATTTGCCATCTTGAAATTTATCATTTTTGACATTTTTCATGGTGACACTTTTCATTTTTGACATTTAGCATTGTGACATTTGTCATTTGACATCTTTGACATTTGCCATCTTGAAATTTGTCATTTTTGACATTTAGCATTGTGACATTTGTCATTTGACATCTTTGATATTTGCCATTTTGAAATTTGTCATTTTTGACATATTTCATGGTGACACTTTTCATTTTTGACATTTAGCATTGTGACATTTGTCATTTGACATCTTTGACATTTGCCATCTTGAAATTTGTCATTTTTGACATTTTTCATGGTGACACTTTTCATTTTTGACATTTAGCATTGTGACATTTGTCCTTTGACATCTTTGACATTTGCCATCTTGAAATTTGTCATTTTTGACATTTTTCATAGTGACACTTTTCATTTTTGACATTTAGCATTGTGACATTTGTCATTTGACATCTTTGACATTTGCCATCTTAAAATTTGTTATTTTTGACATTTTTTATGGTGACACTTTTCATTTTTGACATTTAGCATTGTGACATTTGTCATTTGACATCGTTGACATTTGCCATCTTGAAATTTGTCATTTTTGACATTTTTCATGGTGACACTTTTCATTTTTGACATTTAGCATTGTGACATTTGTCATTTGACATCTTTGACATTTGCCATCTTGAAATTTGTCATTTTTGACATTTTTCATGGTGACACTTTTCATTTTTGACATTTAGCATTGTGACATTTGTCATTTGACATCTTTGACATTTGCCATCTTGAAATTTGTCATTTTTGACATTTAGCATTGTGACATTTGTCATTTGACATCTTTGACATTTGCTATCTTGAAATTTGTTATTTTTGACATTTTTCATGGTGACACTTTTCATTTTTGACATTTAGCATTGTGACATTTGTCAGTTTTGACATTTGCCATCTTGAAATTTGTCATTTTTGACATTTAGCATTGTGACACTTTTCATTTTTGACATTTAGCATTGTGACATTTGTCATTTGACATCTTTGACATTTGCCATCTTAAAATTTGTCATTTTTGACATTTTTCATGGTGACACTTTTTATTTTTGACATTTAGCATTGTGACATTTGTCATTTGACATCTTGGACATTTGATATCTTGAAATTTATTATTTTTGACATTTTTCATGATGACACTTATCATTTTTGACATTTAGCATTGTGACATTTGTCAGTTTTGACATTTGCCATCTTGAAATTTGTCATTTTTGACATTTTTTATGGTGACACTTTTCATTTTTGACATTTAGCATTGTGACATTTGTCATTTGACATCTTTGACATTTGCCATCTTGAAATTTGTCATTTTTGACATTTTTCATGGTGACACTTTTCATTTTTGACATTTAGCATTGTGACATTTGTCATTTGACATCTTTGACATTTGCCATCTTGAAATTTGTCATTTTTGACATTTTTCATGGTGACACTTATCATTTTTGACATTTAGCATTGTGACATTTGTCAGTTTTGACATTTGTCATCTTGAAATTTGTCATTTTTGACATTTTTCATGGTGA
This sequence comes from Altica lythri, assembly GCA_964028335.1. Lineage (NCBI taxonomy): Eukaryota > Metazoa > Arthropoda > Insecta > Coleoptera > Chrysomelidae > Altica > Altica lythri. The sequence goes on along the minus strand of OZ034800.1, from coordinate 4,230,935 downwards.
CACTTTTCACTTTTGACATTTAGCATTGTGACATTTGTCATTTGACATCTTTGACATTTGCCATCTTAAAATTTGTCATTTTTGACATTTTTCATGGTGACACTTTTCATTTTTGACATTTAGCATTGTGACATTTGACAGTTTTGACATTTGCCATCTTGAAATTTGTCATTTTTGACATTTAGCATTGTGACACTTATCATTTTTGACATTTAGCATTGGGACATTTGTCATTTGACATCTTTGACATTTGCCATCTTGAAATTTGTCATTTTTGACATTTTTCATCGTAACACTTTTTATTTTTGACATTTAGCATTGTGACATTTGTCATTTGACATCTTGGACATTTGACATCTTGAAATTTGTTATTTTTGACATTTTTCATGATGACACTTATCATTTTTGACATTTAGCATTGTGACATTTGTCAGTTTTGACATTTGCCATCTTGAAATTTGTCATTTTTGACATTTTTCATGGTGACACTTTTCATTTTTGACATTTAGCATTGTGACATTTGTCATTTGACATCTTTAATATTTGCCATCTTGAAATTTGTCATTTTTGACATTTTTCATGGTGACACTTTTCATTTTTGTCATTTAGCATTGTGACATTTGTCATTTGACATCTTTGACATTCGCCATCTTGAAATTTGTCATTTTTGACATTTTTCATGGTGACACTTTTCATTTTTGACATTTAGCATTGTGACATTTGTCATTTGACATCTTTGACATTTGCCATCTTGAAATTTGTCATTTTTGACATTTTTTATGGTGACACTTTACATTTTTGACATTTGGCATTGTGACATTTGTCATTTGACATCTTTGACATTTGCCATCTTGAAATTTGTCATTTTTGACATTTTTCATGGTGACACTTTTCATTTTTGACATTTAGCATTGTGACATTTGTCATTTGACATCTTTGACATTTGCCATCTTGAAATTTGTTATTTTTGACATTTTTTATGGTGACACTTATCATTTTTGACATTTAGCATTGTGACATTTGTCAGTTTTGACATTTGTCATCTTGAAGTTTGTCATTTTTGACATTTTTCATGGTGACACTTTTCACTTTTGACATTTAGCATTGTGACATTTGTCATTTGACATCTTTGACATTTGCCATCTTGAAATTTGACATTTTTGACATTTAGCATTGTAACATTTGTCAGTTTTGACATTTGCCATCTTAAAATTTGTCATTTTTGACATTTAGCATTGTGACACTTTTCATTTTTGACATTTAGCATTGTGACATTTGTCATTTGACATCTTAGACATTTGCCATCTTGAAATTTGTCATTTTTGACACTTTTCATTTTTGACATTTAGCATTGTGACATTTGTCATTTGACATCTTTGACATTTGCCATCTTGAAATTTGTCATTTTTGACATTTTTCATGGTAACACTTTTCATTTTTGACATTTAGCATTGTGACATTTGTCATTTGACATCTTTGACATTTGCCATCTTGAAATTTGTCATTTTTGACATTTTTCATGGTGACACTTTTCATTGTTGACATTTAGCATTGTGACATTTGCCATTTGACATCTTTGACATTTGCCATCTTGAAATTTGTCATTTTTGACATTTAGCATTGTGACATTTGACATCTTTGACATTTGCTATCTTGAAATTTGTTATTTTTGACATTTTTCATGGTGGCACTTTTCATTTTTGACATTTAGCATTGTGACATTTGTCAGTTTTGACATTTGCCATCTTGAAATTTGTCATTTTTGACATTTAGCATTGTGACACTTTTCATTTTTGACATTTAGCATCGTGACATTTGTCATTTGACATCTTTGACATTTGCCATCTTAAAATTTGTCATTTTTGACATTTTTCATGGTGACACTTTTCATTTTTGACATTTAGCATTGTAATATTTGGCATTTGACATCTTTGACATTTGCCATCTTGAAAGTTGTCATTTTTGTCATTTTTCATGGTGACACTTTTCATTTTTGACATTTAGCATTGTGACATTTGTCATTTGACATCTTTGATATTTGCCATCTTAAAATTTGTCATTTTTAACATTTTTCATGGTGACACTTTTCATTTTTGACATTTAGCATTGTGACATTTGTCGTTTGACATCTTTGACATTTGCCATCTTGAAATTTGTTATTTTTGACATTTTTCATGGTGACACTTATCATTTTTGACATTTAGCATTGTGACATTTGTCATTTGACATCTTTGACATTTGCCATATTGAAATTTGTCATTTTTGACATTTTTCATCGTGACACTTTTCATTTTTGACATTTAGCATTGTGACATTTGTCATTTGACATCTTGGACATTTGACATCTTGAAATTTGTCATTTTTGACATTTTTCATGGTAACACTTTTCATTTTTGACATTTAGCATTGTGACATTTGTCATTTGACATCTTTGACATTTGCCATCTTGAAATTTGTCATTTTTGACATTTTTCATGGTGACACTTTTCATTTTTGACATTTAGCATTGTGACATTTGCCATTTGACATCTTTGACATTTGCCATCTTGAAATTTGTCATTTTTGACATTTAGCATTGTGACATTTGTCATTTGACATCTTTGACATTTGCTATCTTGAAATTTGTTATTTTTGACATTTTTCATGGTGACACTTTTCATTTTTGACATTTAGCATTGTGACATTTGTCAGTTTTGACATTTGCCATCTTGAAATTTGTCATTTTTGACATTTAGCATTGTGACACTTTTCATTTTTGACATTTAGCATCGTGACATTTGTCATTTGACATCTTTGACATTTGCCATCTTAAAATTTGTCATTTTTGACATTTTTCATGGTGACACTTTTCATTTTTGACATTTAGCATTGTAATATTTGGCATTTGACATCTTTGACATTTGCCATCTTGAAAGTTGTCATTTTTGTCATTTTTCATGGTGACACTTTTCATTTTTGACATTTAGCATTGTGACATTTGTCATTTGACATCTTTGACATTTGCCATCTTAAAATTTGTCATTTTTAACATTTTTCATGGTGACACTTTTCATTTTTGACATTTAGCATTGTGACATTTGTCGTTTGACATCTTTGACATTTGCCATCTTGAAATTTGTTATTTTTGACATTTTTCATGGTGACACTTATCATTTTTGACATTTAGCATTGTGACATTTGTCATTTGACATCTTTGACATTTGCCATATTGAAATTTGTCATTTTTGACATTTTTCATCGTGACACTTTTCATTTTTGACATTTAGCATTGTGACATTTGTCATTTGACATCTTGGACATTTGACATCTTGAAATTTGTTATTTTTGACATTTTTCATGATGACACTTATCATTTTTGACATTTAGCATTGTGACATTTGTCAGTTTTGACATTTGCCATCTTGAAATTTGTCATTTTTGACATTTTTCATGGTGACACTTTTCATTTTTAACATTTCGCATTGTGACATTTGTCATTTGACATCTTTGACATTTGTCATTTTGAAATTTGTCATTTTTGACATTTTTCATGGTGACACTTTTCATTTATGACATTTAGCATTGTCACATTTGTCATTTGACATCTTTGACATTTGCAATCTTGAAATTTGTCATTTTTGACATTTTTCATGGTGACACTTTTCATTTTTGACATTTAGCATTGTGACATTTGACATCTTTGACATTTGCCATCTTGAAATTTGTCATTTTTGACATTTTTCAATGTGACACTTTTCATTTTTGACATTTAGCATTGTGACATTTGTCATTTAACATCTTTGACATTTGTCATCTTGAAATTTGTCATTTTTGACATTTTTCATGGTGACACTTTTCATTTTTGACATTTAGCATTGTGACATTTGTCATTTGACATCTTTGACATTTGCCATCTTGAAAGTTGTCATTTTTGTCATTTTTCATGGTGACACTTTTCATTTTTGACATTTAGCATTGTGACATTTGTCATTTGACATCTTTGACATTTGCCATCTTGAAATTTGTCATTTTTGACATTTTTCATGGTGACACTTTTCATTTTTAACATTTCGCATTGTGACATTTGTCATTTGACATCTTTGACATTTGTCATTTTAAAATTTGTCATTTTTGACATTTTTCATGGTGACACTTATCATTTTTGACATTTAGCATTGTGACATTTGTCAGTTTTGACATTTGTCATCTTGAAATTTGTCATTTTTGACATTTTTCATGGTGACACTTTTCATTTTTGACATTTAGCATTGTGACATTTGTCATGTGACATCTTTGACATTTGCCATCTTGAAATTTGTCATTTTTGACATTTTTCATGGTGACACTTTTCATTTTTGACATTTAGCATTGTGACATTTGTCATTTGACATCTTTGACATTTGCCATCTTGAAATTTGTCATTTTTGACATTTAGCATTGTGACATTTGTCAGTTTTGACATTTGCCATCTTAAAATTTGTCATTTTTGACATTTAGCATTGTGACACTTTTCATTTTTGACATTTAGCATTGTGACATTTGTCATTTGACATCTTAGACATTTGCCATCTTGAAATTTGTCATTTTTGACACTTTTCATGGTGACACTTTTCATTTTTGACATTTAGCATTGTGACATTTGTCAGTTTTGACATTTGCCATCTTGAAATTTGTCATTTTTGACATTTAGCATTGTGACACTTTTCATTTTTGACATTTAGCATTGTGACATTTGTCATTTGACATCTTTGACATTTGCCATCTTGAAATTTGTCATTTTTGACATTTTTTATGGTGACACTTTTCATTTTTGACATTTAGCATTGTTACATTTGTCATTTGATATCTTTGACATTTGCCATCTTGAAATTTGTCATTTTTGACATTTAGCATTGTGATATTTGTCATTTGACATCTTTGACATTTGCCATCTTGAAATTTGTCATTTTTGACATTTTTCATGGTGACACTTTTCATTTTTGACATTTAGCATTGTGACATTTGTCATTTGACATCTTTGACATTTGCCATCTTGAAATTTGTTATTTTTGACATTTTTCATGGTGACACTTTTCATTTTTGACATTTAGCATTGTGACATTTGTCATTTGCCATCTTTGACATTTGCCATCTTGAAATTTGTCATTTTTAACATTTTTCATGGTGACACTTTTCATTTTTGACATTTAGCATTGTGACATTTGTCATTTGACATCTTTGACATTTGCCATCTTGAAATTTGTCATTTTTGACATTTTTCATGGTGACACTTTTTATTTTTGACATTTAGCATTGTGACATTTGTCATTTGACATCTTGGACATTTGACATCTTGAAATTTGTTATTTTTTACATTTTTCATGATGACACTTATCATTTTTGACATTTAGCATTGTGACATTTGTCAGTTTTGACATTTGCCATCTTGAAATTTGTCATTTTTGACATTTTTCATGGTGACACTTTTCATTTTTGACATTTAGCATTGTGACATTTGTCATTTGACATCTTTGACATTTGCCATCTTGAAATTTGTTATTTTTGACATTTTTTATGGTGACACTTTTCATTTTTGACATTTAGCATTGTGACATTTGTCATTTGACATCTTTGACATTTGCCATCTTGAAATTTGTCATTTTTGACATTTTTCATGGTGACACTTTTCATTTTTGACATTTAGCATTGTGACATTTGTCATTTGACATCTTTGACATTTGCCATCATGAAATTTGTCATTTTTGACATTTTTCATGGTGACACTTATCATTTTTGACATTTAGCATTGTGACATTTGTCAGTTTTGACATTTGTCATCTTGAAATTTGTCATTTTTGACATTTTTCATGGTGACACTTTTCACTTTTGACATTTAGCATTGTGACATTTGTCATTTGACATCTTTGACATTTGCCATCTCGAAATTTGTCATTTTTGACATTTTTCATGGTGACACTTTTCATTTTTGACATCTAGCATTGTGACATTTGTCAGTTTTGACATTTGCCATCTTGAAATTTGTCATTTTTGACATTTAGCATTGTGACACTTATCATTTTTGACATTTAGCATTGGGACATTTGTCATTTGACATATTTGACATTTGCCATCTTGAAATTTGTCATTTTTGACATTTTTCATCGTGACACTTTTTATTTTTGACATTTAGCATTGTGACATTTGTCATTTGACATCTTGGACATTTGACATCTTGAAATTTGTTATTTTTGACATTTTTCATGATGACACTTATCATTTTTGACATTTAGCATTGTGACATTTGTCAGTTTTGACATTTGCCATCTTGAAATTTGTCATTTTTGACATTTTTCATGGTGACACTTTTCATTTTTGACATTTAGCATTGTGACATGTGTCATTTGACATCTTTGATATTTGCCATCTTGAAATTTGTCATTTTTGACATTTTTCATGGTCACACTTTTCATTTTTGTCATTTAGCATTGTGACATTTGTCATTTGACATCTTTGACATTCGCCATCTTGAAATTTGTCATTTTTGACACTTTTCATTTTTGACATTTAGCATTGTGACATTTGTCATTTGACATCTTTGACATTTGCCATCTTGAAATTTGTCATTTTTGACATTTTTTATGGTGACACTTTTCATTTTTGACATTTAGCATTGTGACATTTGTCATTTGACATCTTTGACATTTGCCATCTTGAAATTTGTCATTTTTGACATTTTGCATGGTGACACTTTTCATTTTTGACATTTAGCATTGTGACATTTGTCATTTGACATCTTTGACATTTGCCATCTTAAAATTTGTTATTTTTGACATTTTTCATGGTGACACTTATCATTTTTGACATTTAGCATTGTGACATTTGTCAGTTTTGACATTTGTCATCTTGAAGTTTGTCATTTTTGACATTTTTCATGGTGACACTTTTCACTTTTGACATTTAGCATTGTGACATTTGTCATTTGACATCTTTGACATTTGCTATCTCGAAATTTGTCATTTTTGACATGTTTCATGGTGACACTTTTCATTTTTGACATTTAGCATTGTGACATTTGTCATTTGACATCTTTGACATTTGCAATCTTGAAATTTGACATTTTTGACATTTAGCATTGTAACATTTGTCAGTTTTGACATTTGCCATCTTAAAATTTGTCATTTTTGACATTTAGCATTGTGACACTTTTCATTTTTGACATTTAGCATTGTGACATTTGTCATTTGACATCTTAGACATTTGCCATCTTGAAATTTGTCATTTTTGACACTTTTCATTTTTGACATTTAGCATTGTGACATTTGTCATTTGACATCTTTGACATTTGCCATCTTGAAATTTGTCATTCTTGACATTTTTCATGGTAACACTTTTCATTTTTGACATTTAGCATTGTGACATTTGTCATTTGACATCTTTGACATTTGCCATCTTGAAATTTGTCATTTTTGACATTTTTCATGGTGACACCTTTCATTTTTGACATTTAGCATTGTGACATTTGCCATTTGACATCTTTGACATTTACCATCTTGAAATTTGTCATTTTTGACATTTAGCATTGTGACATTTGTCATTTGACATCTTTGACATTTGCTATCTTGAAATTTGTTATTTTTGACATTTTTCATGGTGACACTTTTCATTTTTGACATTTAGCATTGTGACATTTGTCAGTTTTGACATTTGCCATCTTAAAATTTGTCATTTTTGACATTTAGCATTGTGACACTTTTCATTTTTGACATTTAGCATTGTGACATTTGTCATTTGACATCTTTGACATTTGCCATCTTAAAATTTGTCATTTTTGACATTTTTCATGGTGACACTTTTCATTTTTGACATTTAGCATTGTGATATTTGGCATTTGACATCTTTGACATTTGCCATCTTGAAAGTTGTCATTTTTGTCATTTTTCATGGTGACACTTTTCATTTTTGACATTTAGCATTGTGACATTTGTCATTTGACATCTTTGACATTTGCCATCTTGAAATTTGTCATTTTTAACATTTTTCATGGTGACACTTTTCATTTTTGACATTTAGCATTGTGACATTTGTCGTTTGACATCTTTGACATTTGCCATTTTGAAATTTGTCATTTTTGACATTTTTTATGGTGACACTTTACATTTTTGACATTTAGCATTGTGACATTTGTCATTTGACATCTTTGACATTTGCCATCTTGAAATTTGTCATTTTTGACATTTTTCATGGTGACACTTTTCATTTTTGACATTTAGCATTGTGACATTTGTCATTTGACATCTTTGACATTTGCCATCTTGAAATTTGTTATTTTTGACATTTTTTATGGTGACACTTATCATTTTTGACATTTAGCATTGTGACATTTGTCAGTTTTGACATTTGTCATCTTGAAGTTTGTCATTTTTGACATTTTTCATGGTGACACTTTTCACTTTTGACATTTAGCATTGTGACATTTGTCATTTGACATCTTTGACACTTGCCATCTAGAAATTTGTCATTTTTGACATGTTTCATGGTGACACTTTTCATTTTTGGCATTTAGCATTGTGACATTTGTCATTTGACATCTTTGACATTTGCCATCTTGAAATTTGACATTTTTGACATTTAGCATTGTAACATTTGTCAGTTTTGACATTTGCCATCTTAAAATTTGTCATTTTTGACATTTAGCATTGTGACACTTTTCATTTTTGACATTTAGCATTGTGACATTTGTCATTTGACATCTTAGACATTTGCCATCTTGAAATTTGTCATTTTTGACACTTTTCATTTTTGACATTTAGCATTGTGACATTTGTCATTTGACATCTTTGACATTTGCCATCTTGAAATTTGTCATTTTTGACATTTTTCATGGTAACACTTTTCATTTTTGACATTTAGCATTGTGACATTTGTCATTTGACATCTTTGACATTTGCCATCTTGAAATTTGTCATTTTTGACATTTTTCATGGTGACACTTTTCATTTTTGACATTTAGCATTGTGACATTTGCCATTTGACATCTTTGACATTTGCCATCTTGAAATTTGTCATTTTTGACATTTAGCATTGTGAAATTTGTCATTTGACATCTTTGACATTTGCTATCTTGAAATTTGTTATTTTTGACATTTTTCATGGTGACACTTTTCATTTTTGACATTTAGCATTGTGACATTTGTCAGTTTTGACATTTGCCATCTTGAAATTTGTCATTTTTGACATTTAGCATTGTGACACTTTTCATTTTTGACATTTAGCATCGTGACATTTGTCATTTGACATCTTTGACATTTGCCATCTTAAAATTTGTCATTTTTGACATTTTTCATGGTGACACTTTTCATTTTTGACATTTAGCATTGTAATATTTGGCATTTGACATCTTTGACATTTGCCATCTTGAAAGTTGTCATTTTTGTCATTTTTCATGGTGACACTTTTCATTTTTGACATTTAGCATTGTGACATTTGTCATTTGACATCTTTGATATTTGCCATCTTAAAATTTGTCATTTTTAACATTTTTCATGGTGACACTTTTCATTTTTGACATTTAGCATTGTGACATTTGTCGTTTGACATCTTTGACATTTGCCATCTTGAAATTTGTTATTTTTGACATTTTTCATGGTGACACTTATCATTTTTGACATTTAGCATTGTGACATTTGTCATTTGACATCTTTGACATTTGCCATATTGAAATTTGTCATTTTTGACATTTTTCATCGTGACACTTTTCATTTTTGACATTTAGCATTGTGACATTTGTCATTTGACATCTTAGACATTTGCCATCTTGAAATTTGTCATTTTTGACACTTTTCATTTTTGACATTTAGCATTGTGACATTTGTCATTTGACATCTTTGACATTTGCCATCTTGAAATTTGTCATTTTTGACATTTTTCATGGTAACACTTTTCATTTTTGACATTTAGCATTGTGACATTTGTCATTTGACATCTTTGACATTTGCCATCTTGAAATTTGTCATTTTTGACATTTTTCATGGTGACACTTTTCATTTTTGACATTTAGCATTGTGACATTTGCCATTTGACATCTTTGACATTTGCCATCTTGAAATTTGTCATTTTTGACATTTAGCATTGTGACATTTGTCATTTGACATCTTTGACATTTGCTATCTTGAAATTTGTTATTTTTGACATTTTTCATGGTGACACTTTTCATTTTTGACATTTAGCATTGTGACATTTGTCAGTTTTGACATTTGCCATCTTGAAATTTGTCATTTTTGACATTTAGCATTGTGACACTTTTCATTTTTGACATTTAGCATCGTGACATTTGTCATTTGACATCTTTGACATTTGCCATCTTAAAATTTGTCATTTTTGACATTTTTCATGGTGACACTTTTCATTTTTGACATTTAGCATTGTAATATTTGGCATTTGACATCTTTGACATTTGCCATCTTGAAAGTTGTCATTTTTGTCATTTTTCATGGTGACACTTTTCATTTTTGACATTTAGCATTGTGACATTTGTCATTTGACATCTTTGATATTTGCCATCTTAAAATTTGTCATTTTTAACATTTTTCATGGTGACACTTTTCATTTTTGACATTTAGCATTGTGACATTTGTCGTTTGACATCTTTGACATTTGCCATCTTGAAATTTGTTATTTTTGACATTTTTCATGGTGACACTTATCATTTTTGACATTTAGCATTGTGACATTTGTCATTTGACATCTTTGACATTTGCCATATTGAAATTTGTCATTTTTGACATTTTTCATCGTGACACTTTTCATTTTTGACATTTAGCATTGTGACATTTGTCATTTGACATCTTGGACATTTGACATCTTGAAATTTGTCATTTTTGACATTTTTCATGGTAACACTTTTCCTTTTTGACATTTAGCATTGTGACATTTGTCATTTGACATCTTTGACATTTGCCATCTTGAAATTTGTCATTTTTGACATTTTTCATGGTGACACTTTTCATTTTTGACATTTAGCATTGTGACATTTGCCATTTGACATCTTTGACATTTGCCATCTTGAAATTTGTCATTTTTGACATTTAGCATTGTGACATTTGTCATTTGACATCTTTGACATTTGCTATCTTGAAATTTGTTATTTTTGACATTTTTCATGGTGACACTTTTCATTTTTGACATTTAGCATTGTGACATTTGTCAGTTTTGACATTTGCCATCTTGAAATTTGTCATTTTTGACATTTAGCATTGTGACACTTTTCATTTTTGACATTTAGCATCGTGACATTTGTCATTTGACATCTTTGACATTTGCCATCTTAAAATTTGTCATTTTTGACATTTTTCATGGTGACACTTTTCATTTTTGACATTTAGCATTGTAATATTTGGCATTTGACATCTTTGACATTTGCCATCTTGAAAGTTGTCATTTTTGTCATTTTTCATGGTGACACTTTTCATTTTTGACATTTAGCATTGTGACATTTGTCATTTGACATCTTTGACATTTGCCATCTTAAAATTTGTCATTTTTAACATTTTTCATGGTGACACTTTTCATTTTTGACATTTAGCATTGTGACATTTGTCGTTTGACATCTTTGACATTTGCCATCTTGAAATTTGTTATTTTTGACATTTTTCATGGTGACACTTATCATTTTTGACATTTAGCATTGTGACATTTGTCATTTGACATCTTTGACATTTGCCATATTGAAATTTGTCATTTTTGACATTTTTCATCGTGACACTTTTCATTTTTGACATTTAGCATTGTGACATTTGTCATTTGACATCTTGGACATTTGACATCTTGAAATTTGTTATTTTTGACATTTTTCATGATGACACTTATCATTTTTGACATTTAGCATTGTGACATTTGTCAGTTTTGACATTTGCCATCTTGAAATTTGTCATTTTTGACATTTTTCATGGTGACACTTTTCATTTTTAACATTTCGCATTGTGACATTTGTCATTTGACATCTTTGACATTTGTCATTTTGAAATTTGTCATTTTTGACATTTTTCATGGTGACACTTTTCATTTTTGACATTTAGCATTGTCACATTTGTCATTTGACATCTTTGACATTTGCAATCTTGAAATTTGTCATTTTTGACATTTTTCATGGTGACACTTTTCATTTTTGACATTTAGCATTGTGACATTTGACATCTTTGACATTTGCCATCTTGAAATTTGTCATTTTTGACATTTTTCAATGTGACACTTTTCATTTTTGACATTTAGCATTGTGACATTTGTCATTTAACATCTTTGACATTTGTCATCTTGAAATTTGTCATTTTTGACATTTTTCATGGTGACACTTTTCATTTTTGACATTTAGCATTGTGACATTTGTCATTTGACATCTTTGACATTTGCCATCTTAAAATTTGTCATTTTTGACATTTTTCATGGTGACACTTATCATTTTTGACATTAAGCATTGTGACATTTGTCAGTTTTGACATTTGTCATCTTGAAATTTGTCATTTTTGACATTTTTCATGGTGACACTTTTCATTTTTGACATTTAGCATTGTGACATTTGTCATGTGACATCTTTGACATTTGCCATCTTGAAATTTGTCATTTTTGACATTTTTCATGGTGACACTTTTCATTTTTGACATTTAGCATTGTGACATTTGTCATTTGACATCTTTGACATTTGCCATCTTGAAATTTGTCATTTTTGACATTTAGCATTGTGACATTTGTCAGTTTTGACATTTGCCATCTTAAAATTTGTCATTTTTGACATTTAGCATTGTGACACTTTTCATTTTTGACATTTAGCATTGTGACATTTGTCATTTGACATCTTAGACATTTGCCATCTTGAAATTTGTCATTTTTGACACTTTTCATGGTGACACTTTTCATTTTTGACATTTAGCATTGTGACATTTGTCAGTTTTGACATTTGCCATCTTGAAATTTGTCATTTTTGACATTTAGCATTGTGACACTTTTCATTTTTGACATTTAGCATTGTGACATTTGTCATTTGACATCTTTGACATTTGCCATCTTGAAATTTGTCATTTTTGACATTTTTTATGGTGACACTTTTCATTTTTGAAATTTAGCATTGTTACATTTGTCATTTGATATCTTTGACATTTGCCATCTTGAAATTTGTCATTTTTGACATTTAGCATTGTGATATTTGTCATTTGACATCTTTGACATTTGCCATCTTGAAATTTGTCATTTTTGACATTTTTCATGGTGACACTTTTCATTTTTGACATTTAGCATTGTGACATTTGTCATTTGACATCTTTGACATTTGCCATCTTGAAATTTGTTATTTTTGACATTTTTCATGGTGACACTTTTCATTTTTGACATTTAGCATTGTGACATTTGTCACTTGCCATCTTTGACATTTGCCATCTTGAAATTTGTCATTTTTGACATTTTTCATGGTGACACTTTTCATTTTTGACATTTAGCATTGTGACATTTGTCATTTGACATCTTTGACATTTGCCATCTTGAAATTTGTCATTTTTGACATTTTTCATGGTGACACTTTTTATTTTTGACATTTAGCATTGTGACATTTGTCATTTGACATCTTGGACATTTGACATCTTGAAATTTGTTATTTTTGACATTTTTCATGATGACACTTATCATTTTTGACATTTAGCATTGTGACATTTGTCAGTTTTGACATTTGCCATCTTGAAATTTGTCATTTTTGACATTTTTCATGGTGACACTTTTCATTTTTGACATTTAGCATTGTGACATTTGTCATTTGACATCTTTGACATTTGCCATCTTGAAATTTGTTATTTTTGACATTTTTTATGGTGACACTTTTCATTTTTGACATTTAGCATTGTGACATTTGTCATTTGACATCTTTGACATTTGCCATCTTGAAATTTGTCATTTTTGACATTTTTCATGGTGACACTTTTCATTTTTGACATTTAGCATTGTGACATTTGTCATTTGACATCTTTGACATTTGCCATCTTGAAATTTGTCATTTTTGACATTTTTCATGGTGACACTTATCATTTTTGACATTTAGCATTGTGACATTTGTCAGTTTTGACATTTGTCATCTTGAAATTTGTCATTTTTGACATTTTTCATGGTGACACTTTTCACTTTTGACATTTAGCATTGTGACATTTGTCATTTGACATCTTTGACATTTGCCATCTCGAAATTTGTCATTTTTGACATTTTTCATGGTGACACTTTTCATTTTTGACATCTAGCATTGTGACATTTGTCAGTTTTGACATTTGCCATCTTGAAATTTGTCATTTTTGACATTTAGCATTGTGACACTTATCATTTTTGACATTTAGCATTGGGATATTTGTCATTTGACATATTTGACATTTGCCATCTTGAAATTTGTCATTTTTGACATTTTTCATCGTGACACTTTTTATTTTTGACATTTAGCATTGTGACATTTGTCATTTGACATCTTGGACATTTGACATCTTGAAATTTGTTATTTTTGACATTTTTCATGATGACACTTATCATTTTTGACATTTAGCATTGTGACATTTGTCAGTTTTGACATTTGCCATCTTGAAATTTGTCATTTTTGACATTTTTCATGGTGACACTTTTCATTTTTGACATTTAGCATTGTGACATGTGTCATTTGACATCTTTGATATTTGCCATCTTGAAATTTGTCATTTTTGACATTTTTCATGGTCACACTTTTCATTTTTGTCATTTAGCATTGTGACATTTGTCATTTGACATCTTTGACATTCGCCATCTTGAAATTTGTCATTTTTGACACTTTTCATTTTTGACATTTAGCATTGTGACATTTGTCATTTGACATCTTTGACATTTGCCATCTTGAAATTTGTCATTTTTGACATTTTTTATGGTGACACTTTTCATTTTTGACATTTAGCATTGTGACATTTGTCATTTGACATCTTTGACATTTGCCATCTTGAAATTTGTCATTTTTGACATTTTTCATGGTGACACTTTTCATTTTTGACATTTAGCATTGTGACATTTGTCATTTGACATCTTTGACATTTGCCATCTTGAAATTTGTTATTTTTGACATTTTTCATGGTGACACTTATCATTTTTGACATTTAGCATTGTGACATTTGTCAGTTTTGACATTTGTCATCTTGAAGTTTGTCATTTTTGACATTTTTCATGGTGACACTTTTCACTTTTGACATTTAGCATTGTGACATTTGTCATTTGACATCTTTGACATTTGCCATCTCGAAATTTGTCATTTTTGACATGTTTCATAGTGACACTTTTCATTTTTGACATTTAGCATTGTGACATTTGTCATTTGACATCTTTGACATTTGCAATCTTGAAATTTGACATTTTTGACATTTAGCATTGTAACATTTGTCAGTTTTGACATTTGCCATCTTAAAATTTGTCATTTTTGACATTTAGCATTGTGACACTTTTCATTTTTGACATTTAGCATTGTGACATTTGTCATTTGACATCTTAGACATTTGCCATCTTGAAATTTGTCATTTTTGACACTTTTCATTTTTGACATTTAGCATTGTGACATTTGTCATTTGACATCTTAGACATTTGCCATCTTGAAATTTGTCATTCTTGACATTTTTCATGGTAACACTTTTCATTTTTGACATTTAGCATTGTGACATTTGTCATTTGACATCTTTGACATTTGCCATCTTGAAATTTGTCATTTTTGACATTTTTCATGGTGACACTTTTCATTTTTGACATTTAGCATTGTGACATTTGCCATTTGACATCTTTGACATTTACCATCTTGAAATTTGTCATTTTTGACATTTAGCATTGTGACATTTGTCATTTGACATCTTTGACATTTGCTATCTTGAAATTTGTTATTTTTGACATTTTTCATGGTGACACTTTTCATTTTTGACATTTAGCATTGTGACATTTGTCAGTTTTGACATTTGCCATCTTAAAATTTGTCATTTTTGACATTTAGCATTGTGACACTTTTCATTTTTGACATTTAGCATTGTGACATTTGTCATTTGACATCTTTGACATTTGCCATCTTAAAATTTGTCATTTTTGACATTTTTCATGGTGACACTTTTCATTTTTGACATTTAGCATTGTGATATTTGGCATTTGACATCTTTGACATTTGCCATCTTGAAAGTTGTCATTTTTGTCATTTTTCATGGTGACACTTTTCATTTTTGACATTTAGCATTGTGACATTTGTCATTTGACATCTTTGACATTTGCCATCTTGAAATTTGTCATTTTTAACATTTTTCATGGTGACACTTTTCATTTTTGACATTTAGCATTGTGACATTTGTCGTTTGACATCTTTGACATTTGCCATCTTGAAATTTGTTATTTTTTGACATTTTTCATGGTGACACTTATCATTTTTGACATTTAGCATTGTGACATTTGTCAGTTTTGACATTTGCCATCTTGAAATTTGTCATTTTTGACATTTTTCATGGTGACACTTTTCATTTTTAACATTTCGCATTGTGACATTTGTCATTTGACATCTTTGACATTTGTCATTTTGAAATTTGTCATTTTTGACATTTTTCATGGTGACACTTTTCATTTTTGACATTTAGCATTGTCACATTTGTCATTTGACATCTTTGACATTTGCAATCTTGAAATTTGTCATTTTTGACATTTTTCATGGTGACACTTTTCATTTTTGACATTTAGCATTGTGACATTTGACATCTTTGACATTTGCCATCTTAAAATTTGTCATTTTTGACATTTTTCAATGTGACACTTTTCATTTTTGACATTTAGCATTGTGACATTTGTCATTTAACATCTTTGACATTTGTCATCTTGAAATTTGTCATTTTTGACATTTTTCATAGTGACACTTTTCATTTTTGACATTTAGCATTGTGACATTTGTCATTTGACATCTTTGACATTTGCCATCTTGAAATTTGTCATTTTTGACATTTTTCATGGTGACACTTTTTATTTTTGACATTTAGCATTGTGACATTTGTCAGTTTTGACATTTGTCATCTTGAAATTTGTCATTTTTGACATTTTTCATGCTGACACTTTTCATTTTTGACATTTAGCATTGTGACATTTGTCATGTGACATCTTTGACATTTGCCATCTTGAAATTTGTCATTTTTGACATTTTTCATGGTGACACTTTTCATTTTTGACATTTAGCATTGTGACATTTGTCATTTGACATCTTTGACATTTGCCATCTTGAAATTTGTCATTTTTAACATTTAGCATTGTGACATTTGTCAGTTTTGACATTTGCCATCTTAAAATTTGTCATTTTTGACATTTAGCATTGTGACACTTTTCATTTTTGACATTTAGCATTGTGACATTTGTCATTTGACATCTTAGACATTTGCCATCTTGAAATTTGTCATTTTTTACACTTTTCATTTTTGACATTTAGCATTGTGACATTTGTCATTTGACATCTTTGACATTTGCCATCTTGAAATTTGTCATTTTTGACATTTTTTATGGTGACACTTTTCATTTTTGACATTTAGCATTGTGACATTTGTCATTTGACATCTTTGACATTTGCCATCTTGAAATTTGTCATTTTTGACATTTTTCATGGTAACACTTTTCATTTTTGACATTTAGCATTGTGACATTTGCCATTTGACATCTTTGACATTTGCCATCTTGAAATTTGTTATTTTTGACATTTTTCATGGTGACACTTTTCATTTTTGACATTTAGCATTGTGACATTTGTCAGTTTTGACATTTGCCATCTTGAAATTTGTCATTTTTGACATTTAGCATTGTGACACTTTTCATTTTTGACATTTAGCATTGTGACATTTGTCATTTGACATCTTTGACATTTGCCATCTTGAAATTTGTCATTTTTGACATTTTTTATGGTGACACTTTTCATTTTTGACATTTAGCATTGTTACATTTGTCATTTGATATCTTTGACATTTGCCATCTTGAAATTTGTCATTTTTGACATTTAGCATTGTGATATTTGTCATTTGACATCTTTGACATTTGCCATCTTGAAATTTGTCATTTTTGACATTTTTCATGGTGACACTTTTCATTTTTGACATTTAGCATTGTGACATTTGTCATTTGACATCTTTGACATTTGCTATCTTGAAATTTGTTATTTTTGACATTTTTCATGGTGACACTTTTCATTTTTGACATTTAGCATTGTGACATTTGTCAGTTTTGACATTTGCCATCTTGAAATTTGTCATTTTTGACATTTAGCATTGTGACACTTTTCATTTTTGACATTTAGCATTGTGACATTTGTCATTTGACATCTTTGACATTTGCCATCTTAAAATTTGTCATTTTTGACATTTTTCATGATGACACTTTTCATTTTTGACATTTAGCATTGTGATATTTGGCATTTGACATCTTTGACATTTGCCATCTTGAAAGTTGTCATTTTTGTCATTTTTCATGGTGACACTTTTCATTTTTGACATTTAGCATTGTGACATTTGTCATTTGACATCTTTGACATTTGCCATCTTGAAATTTGTCATTTTTAACATTTTTCATGGTGACACTTTTCATTTTTGACATTTAGCATTGTGACATTTGTCGTTTGACATCTTTGACATTTGCCATCTTGAAATTTGTTATTTTTGACATTTTTCATGGTGACACTTATCATTTTTGACATTTAGCATTGTGACATTTGTCATTTGACATCTTTGACATTTTCCATATTGAAATTTGTCATTTTTGACATTTTTCATCGTGACACTTTTCATTTTTGACATTTAGCATTGTGACATTTGTCATTTGACATCTTGGACATTTGACATCTTGAAATTTGTTATTTTTGACATTTTTCATGATGACACTTATCATTTTTGACATTTAGCATTGTGACGTTTGTCAGTTTTGACATTTGCCATCTTGAAATTTGTCATTTTTGACATTTTTTATGGTGACACTTTTCATTTTTAACATTTCGCATTGTGACATTTGTCATTTGACATCTTTGACATTTGTCATTTTGAAATTTGTCATTTTTGACATTTTTCATGGTGACACTTTTCATTTTTGACATTTAGCATTGTCACATTTGTCATTTGACATCTTTGACATTTGCAATCTTGAAATTTGTCATTTTTGACATTTTTCATGGTGACACTTTTCATTTTTGACATTTAGCATTGTGACATTTGACATCTTTGACATTTGCCATCTTGAAATTTGTCATTTTTGACATTTTTCAATGTGACACTTTTCATTTTTGACATTTAGCATTGTGACATTTGTCATTTAACATCTTTGACATTTGTCATCTTGAAATTTGTCATTTTTGACATTTTTCATGGTGACACTTTTCATTTTTGACATTTAGCATTGTGACATTTGTCATTTGACATCTTTGACATTTGCCATCTTGAAATTTGTCATTTTTGACATCTTCCATGGTGACACTTATCATTTTTGACATTTAGCATTGTGACATTTGTCAGTTTTGACATTTGTCATCTTGAAATTTGTCATTTTTGACATTTTTCATGGTGACACTTTTTATTTTTGACATTTAGCATTGTGACATTTGTCATGTGACATCTTTGACATTTGCCATCTTGAAATTTGTCATTTTTGACATTTTTCATGGTGACACTTTTCATTTTTGACATTTAGCATTGTGACATTTGTCATTTGACATCTTTGACATTTGCCATCTTGAAATTTGTCATTTTTGACATTTAGCATTGTGACATTTGTCAGTTTTGACATTTGCCATCTTAAAATTTGTCATTTTTGACATTTAGCATTGTGACACTTTTCATTTTTGACATTTAGCATTGTGACATTTGTCATTTGACATCTTAGACATTTGCCATCTTGAAATTTGTCATTTTTGACACTTTTCATTTTTGACATTTAGCATTGTGACATTTGTCATTTGACATCTTTGACATTTGCCATCTTGAAATTTGTCATTTTTGACATTTTTTATGGTGACACTTTTCATTTTTGACATTTAGCATTGTGACATTTGTCATTTGACATCTTTGACATTTGCCATCTTGAAATTTGTCATTTTTGACATTTTTCATGGTGACACTTTTCATTTTTAACATTTAGCATTGTGACATTTGACATCTTTGACATTTGCCATCTTGAAATTTGTCATTTTTGACATTTTTCAATGTGACACTTTTCATTTTTGACATTTAGCATTGTGACATTTGTCATTTAACATCTTTGACATTTGTCATCTTGAAATTTGTCATTTTTGACATTTTTCATGGTGACACTTTTCATTTTTGACATTTAGCATTGTGACATTTGTCATTTGACATCTTTGACATTTGCCATCTTGAAATTGGTCATTTTTGACATTTTTCATGGTGACACTTATCATTTTTGACATTTAGCATTGTGACATTTGTCAGTTTTGACATTTGTCATCTTGAAATTTGTCATTTTTGACATTTTTATGGTGACACTTTTCATTTTTGACATTTAGCATTGTGACATTTGTCATGTGACATCTTTGACATTTGCCATCTTGAAATTTGTCATTTTTGACATTTTTCATGGTGACACTTTTCATTTTTGACATTTAGCATTGTGACATTTGTCATTTGACATCTTTGACATTTGCCATCTTGAAATTTGTCATTTTTGACATTTTTCATGGTGACACTTTTCATTTTTGACATTTAGCATTGTGACATTTGTCAGTTTTGACATTTGTCATCTTGAAATTTGTCATTTTTGACATTTTTCATGCTGACACTTTTCATTTTTGACATTTAGCATTGTGACATTTGTCATGTGACATCTTTGACATTTGCCATCTTGAAATTTGTCATTTTTGACATTTTTCATGGTGACACTTTTCATTTTTGACATTTAGCATTGTGACATTTGTCATTTGACATCTTTGACATTTGCCATCTTGAAATTTGTCATTTTTGACATTTAGCATTGTGACATTTGTCAGTTTTGACATTTGCCATCTTAAAATTTCTCATTTTTGACATTTAGCATTGTGACACTTTTCATTTTTGACATTTAGCATTGTGACATTTGTCATTTGACATCTTAGACATTTGCCATCTTGAAATTTGTCATTTTTTACACTTTTCATTTTTGACATTTAGCATTGTGACATTTGTCATTTGACATCTTTGACATTTGCCATCTTGAAATTTGTCATTTTTGACATTTTTTATGGTGACACTTTTCATTTTTGACATTTAGCATTGTGACATTTGTCATTTGACATCTTTGACATTTGCCATCTTGAAATTTGTCATTTTTGACATTTTTCATGGTAACACTTTTCATTTTTGACATTTAGCATTGTGACATTTGCCATTTGACATCTTTGACATTTGCCATCTTGAAATTTGTTATTTTTGACATTTTTCATGGTGACACTTTTCATTTTTGACATTTAGCATTGTGACATTTGTCAGTTTTGACATTTGCCATCTTGAAATTTGTCATTTTTGACATTTAGCATTGTGACACTTTTCATTTTTGACATTTAGCATTGTGACATTTGTCATTTGACATCTTTGACATTTGCCATCTTGAAATTTGTCATTTTTGACATTTTTTATGGTGACACTTTTCATTTTTGACATTTAGCATTGTTACATTTGTCATTTGATATCTTTGACATTTGCCATCTTGAAATTTGTCATTTTTGACATTTAGCATTGTGATATTTGTCATTTGACATCTTTGACATTTGCCATCTTGAAATTTGTCATTTTTGACATTTTTCATGGTGACACTTTTCATTTTTGACATTTAGCATTGTGACATTTGTCATTTGACATCTTTGACATTTGCTATCTTGAAATTTGTTATTTTTGACATTTTTCATGGTGACACTTTTCATTTTTGACATTTAGCATTGTGACATTTGTCAGTTTTGACATTTGCCATCTTGAAATTTGTCATTTTTGACATTTAGCATTGTGACACTTTTCATTTTTGACATTTAGCATTGTGACATTTGTCATTTGACATCTTTGACATTTGCCATCTTAAAATTTATCATTTTTGACATTTTTCATGATGACACTTTTCATTTTTGACATTTAGCATTGTGATATTTGGCATTTGACATCTTTGACATTTGCCATCTTGAAAGTTGTCATTTTTGTCATTTTTCATGGTGACACTTTTCATTTTTGACATTTAGCATTGTGACATTTGTCATTTGACATCTTTGACATTTGCCATCTTGAAATTTGTCATTTTTAACATTTTTCATGGTGACACTTTTCATTTTTGACATTTAGCATTGTGACATTTGTCGTTTGACATCTTTGACATTTGCCATCTTGAAATTTGTTATTTTTGACATTTTTCATGGTGACACTTATCATTTTTGACATTTAGCATTGTGACATTTGTCATTTGACATCTTTGACATTTGCCATATTGAAATTTGTCATTTTTGACATTTTTCATCGTGACACTTTTCATTTTTGACATTTAGCATTGTGACATTTGTCATTTGACATCTTGGACATTTGACATCTTGAAATTTGTTATTTTTGACATTTTTCATGATGACACTTATCATTTTTGACATTTAGCATTGTGACATTTGTCAGTTTTGACATTTGCCATCTTGAAATTTGTCATTTTTGACATTTTTTATGGTGACACTTTTCATTTTTAACATTTCGCATTGTGACATTTGTCAATTGACATCTTTGACATTTGTCATTTTGAAATTTGTCATTTTTGACATTTTTCATGGTGACACTTTTCATTTTTGACATTTAGCATTGTCACATTTGTCATTTGACATCTTTGACATTTGCAATCTTGAAATTTGTCATTTTTGACATTTTTCATGGTGACACTTTTCATTTTTGACATTTAGCATTGTGACATTTGACATCTTTGACATTTGCCATCTTGAAATTTGTCATTTTTGACATTTTTCAATGTGACACTTTTCATTTTTGACATTTAGCATTGTGACATTTGTCATTTAACATCTTTGACATTTGTCATCTTGAAATTTGTCATTTTTGACATTTTTCATGGTGACACTTTTAATTTTTGACATTTAGCATTGTGACATTTGTCATTTGACATCTTTGACATTTGCCATCTTGAAATTTGTCATTTTTGACATCTTCCATGGTGACACTTATCATTTTTGACATTTAGCATTGTGACATTTGTCAGTTTTGACATTTGTCATCTTGAAATTTGTCATTTTTGACATTTTTCATGGTGACACTTTTCATTTTTGACATTTAGCATTGTGACATTTGTCATGTGACATCTTTGACATTTGCCATCTTGAAATTTGTCATTTTTGACATTTTTCATGGTGACACTTTTCATTTTTGACATTTAGCATTGTGACATTTGTCATTTGACATCTTTGACATTTGCCATCTTGAAATTTGTCATTTTTGACATTTAGCATTGTGACATTTGTCAGTTTTGACATTTGCCATCTTAAAATTTGTCATTTTTGACATTTAGCATTGTGACACTTTTCATTTTTGACATTTAGCATTGTGACATTTGTCATTTGACATCTTAGACATTTGCCATCTTGAAATTTGTCATTTTTGACACTTTTCATTTTTGACATTTAGCATTGTGACATTTGTCATTTGACATCTTTGACATTTGCCATCTTGAAATTTGTCATTTTTGACATTTTTTATGGTGACACTTTTCATTTTTGACATTTAGCATTGTGACATTTGTCATTTGACATCTTTGACATTTGCCATCTTGAAATTTGTCATTTTTGAAATTTTTCATGGTAACACTTTTCATTTTTGACATTTAGCATTGTGACATTTGCCATTTGACATCTTTGACATTTGCCATCTTGAAATTTGTTATTTTTGACATTTTTCATGGTGACACTTTTCATTTTTGACATTTAGCATTGTGACAGTTGTCAGTTTTGACATTTGCCATCTTGAAATTTGTCATTTTTGACATTTAGCATTGTGACACTTTTCATTTTTGACATTTAGCATTCTGACATTTGTCATTTGACATCTTTGACATTTGCCATCTTGAAATTTGTCATTTTTGACATTTTTTATGGTGACACTTTTCATTTTTGACATTTAGCATTGTTACATTTGTCATTTGATATCTTTGACATTTGCCATCTTGAAATTTGTCATTTTTGACATTTAGCATTGTGATATTTGTCATTTGACATCTTTGACATTTGCCATCTTGAAATTTGTCATTTTTGACATTTTTCATGGTGACACTTTTCATTTTTGACATTTAGCATTGTGACATTTGTCATTTGACATCTTTGACATTTGCTATCTTGAAATTTGTTATTTTTGACATTTTTCATGGTGACACTTTTCATTTTTGACATTTAGCATTGTGACATTTGTCAGTTTTGACATTTGCCATCTTGAAATTTGTCATTTTTGACATTTAGCATTGTGACACTTTTCATTTTTGACATTTAGCATTGTGACATTTGTCATTTGACATCTTTGACATTTGCCATCTTAAAATTTGTCATTTTTGACATTTTTCATGATGACACTTTTCACTTTTGACATTTAGCATTGTGATATTTGGCATTTGACATCTTTGACATTTGCCATCTTGAAAGTTGTCATTTTTGTCATTTTTCATGGTGACACTTTTCATTTTTGACATTTAGCATTGTGACATTTGTCATTTGACATCTTTGACATTTGCCATCTTGAAATTTGTCATTTTTAACATTTTTCATGGTGACACTTTTCATTTTTGACATTTAGCATTGTGACATTTGTCGTTTGACATCTTTGACATTTGCCATCTTGAAATTTGTTTTTTTTGACATTTTTCATGGTGACACTTATCATTTTTGACATTTAGCATTGTGACATTTGTCATTTGACATCTTTGACATTTGCCATATTGAAATTTGTCATTTTTGACATTTTTCATCGTGACACTTTTCATTTTTGACATTTAGCATTGTGACATTTGTCATTTGACATCTTGGACATTTGACATCTTGAAATTTGTTATTTTTGACATTTTTCATGATGACACTTATCATTTTTGACATTTAGCATTGTGACATTTGTCAGTTTTGACATTTGCCATCTTGAAATTTGTCATTTTTGACATTTTTTATGGTGACACTTTTCATTTTTAACATTTCGCATTGTGACATTTGTCATTTGACATCTTTGACATTTGTCATTTTGAAATTTGTCATTTTTGACATTTTTCATGGTGACACTTTTCATTTTTGACATTTAGCATTGTCACATCTGTCATTTGACATCTTTGACATTTGCAATCTTGAAATTTGTCATTTTTGACATTTTTCATGGTGACACTTTTCATTTTTGACATTTAGCATTGTGACATTTGACATCTTTGACATTTGCCATCTTGAAATTTGTCATTTTTGACATTTTTCAATGTGACACTTTTCATTTTTGACATTTAGCATTGTGACATTTGTCATCTAACATCTTTGACATTTGTCATCTTGAAATTTGTCATTTTTGACATTTTTCATGGTGACACTTTTCATTTTTGACATTTAGCATTGTGACATTTGTCATTTGACATCTTTGACATTTGCCATCTTGAAATTTGTCATTTTTGACATTTTTCATGGTGACACTTATCATTTTTGACATTTAGCATTGTGACATTTGTCAGTTTTGACATTTGTCATCTTGAAATTTGTCATTTTTGACATTTTTATGGTGACACTTTTCATTTTTGACATTTAGCATTGTGACATTTGTCATGTGACATCTTTGACATTTGCCATCTTGAAATTTGTCATTTTTGACATTTTTCATGGTGACACTTTTCATTTTTGACATTTAGCATTGTGACATTTGTCATTTGACATCTTTGACATTTGCCATCTTGAAATTTGTCATTTTTGACATTTAGCATTGTGACATTTGTCAGTTTTGACATTTGCCATCTTAAAATTTGTCATTTTTGACATTTAGCATTGTGACACTTTTCATTTTTGACATTTAGCATTGTGACATTTGTCATTTGACATCTTAGACATTTGCCATCTTGAAATTTGTCATTTTTGACACTTTTCATTTTTGACATTTAGCATTGTGACATTTGTCATTTGACATCTTTGACATTTGCCATCTTGAAATTTGTCATTTTTGACATTTTTTATGGTGACACTTTTCATTTTTGACATTTAGCATTGTGACATTTGTCATTTGACATCTTTGACATTTGCCATCTTGAAATTTGTCATTTTTGACATTTTTCATGGTGACACTTTTCATTTTTGACATTTAGCATTGTGACATTTGCCATTTGACATCTTTGACTTTTGCCATCTTGAAATTTGTTATTTTTGACATTTTTCATGGTGACACTTTTCATTTTTGACATTTAGCATTGTGACATTTGTCAGTTTTGACATTTGCCATCTTAAAATTTGTCATTTTTGACATTTAGCATTGTGACACTTTTCATTTTTGACATTTAGCATTGTGACATTTGTCATTTGACATCTTTGACATTTGCCATCTTGAAATTTGTCATTTTTGACATTTTTTATGGTGACACTTTTCATTTTTGACATTTAGCATTGTTACATTTGTCATTTGATATCTTTGACATTTGCCATCTTGAAATTTGTCATTTTTGACATTTAGCATTGTGATATTTGTCATTTGACATCTTTGACATTTGCCATCTTGAAATTTGTCATTTTTGACATTTTTCATGGTGACACTTTTCATTTTTGACATTTAGCATTGTGACATTTGTCATTTGACATCTTTGACATTTGCCATCTTGAAATTTGTTATTTTTGACATTTTTCATGGTGACACTTTTCATTTTTGACATTTAGCATTGTGACATTTGTCATTTGCCATCTTTGACATTTGCCATCTTGAAATTTGTCATTTTTGACATTTTTCATGGTGACACTTTTCATTTTTGACATTTAGCATTGTGACATTTGTCATTTGACATCTTTGACCTTTGCTATCTTGAAATTTGTCATTTTTGACATTTTTCATGGTGACACTTTACATTTTTGACATTTAGCATTGTGACATTTGTCAGTTTTGACATTTTCCATCTTGAAATTTGTCATTTTTGACATTTTTTGTGGTGACACTTATCATTTTTGACATTTAGCATTGTGACATTTGTCAGTTTTGACATTTTCCATCTTGAAATTTGTCATTTTTGACATTTTTCATGGTGACACTTTTCATTTTTGACATTTAGCATTGTGACATTTGTCATTTGACATCTTTGACATTTGCCATCTTGAAATTTGTCATTTTTGACATTTTTCATGGTGACACTTTTCATTTTTGACATTTAGCATTGTGACATTTGTCATTTGACATCTTTGACATTTGCCATCTTGAAATTTGTCATTTTTGACATTTAGCATTGTGACATTTGTCATTTGACATCTTTGACATTTGCCATCTTGAAATTTGTTATTTTTGACATTTTTCATGGTGACACTTTTCATTTTTGACATTTAGCATTGTGACATTTGTCAGTTTTGACATTTGCCAACTTGAAATTTGTCATTTTTGACATTTTTCATGGTGACACTTTTCATTTTTGACATTTAGCATTGTGACATTTGTCATTTGACATTTTGGACATTTGCCATTTGAAATTTGTCATTTTTGACATTTTTCATGGTGACACTTTTCATTTTTGACATTTAGCATTGTGACATTTGTCATTTGACATCTTGGACATTTGCCATCTTGAAATTTGTCATTTTTGACATTTTTCATGGTGACACTTATCATTTTTGACATTTAGCATTGTGACATTTGTCAGTTTTGACATTTGCCATCTTGAAATTTGTCATTTTTGACATTTTTCATGGTGACACTTTTCATTTTTGACATTTAGCATTGTGACATTTGTCATTTGACATCTTTGACATTTGCCATCTTGAAATTTGTTATTTTTGACATTTTTCATGGTAACACTTTTCATTTTTGACATTTAGCATTGTGACATTTGTCATTTGACATCTTTGACATTTGCCATCTTGAAATTTGTCATTTTTGACATTTTTCATTGTGACACTTTTCATTTTTGACATTTAGCATTGTGACATTTGTCATTTGACATCTTTGACATTTGCCATCTTGAAATTTGTTATTTTTGACATTTTTCATGGTGACACTTTTCATTTTTGACATTTAGCATTGTGACATTTGTCATTTGACATCTTTGACATTTGCAATCTTGAAATTTGTCATTTTTGACATTTAGCATTGTGACATTTGTCATTTGACATCTTTGACATTTGCCATCTTGAAATTTGTTATTTTTGACATTTTTCATGGTGACACTTTTCATTTTTGACATTTAGCATTGTGACATTTGTCATTTGACATCTTGGACATTTGCCATCTTGAAATTTGTCATTTTTGACATTTTTCATGGTGACACTATTCATTTTTGACATTTAGCATTGTGACATTTGTCATTTGACATCTTTGACATTTGCCACCTTGAAATTTGTCATTTTTGACATTTTTCATGGTGACACTTTTCATTTTTGACATTTAGCATTGTGACATTTGTCATTTGACATCTTTGACATTTTCCATCTTGAAATTTGTTATTTTTGACATTTTTCATGGTGACACTTTTCATTTTTGACATTTAGCATTGTGACATTTGTCATTTGACATCTTTGACATTTGCCATCTTGAAATTTGTCATTTTTGACATTTTTCATGGTGACACTTTTCATTTTTGACATTTAGCATTGTGACATTTGTCATTTGACATCTTTGACATTTGCCAACTTGAAATTTGTCATTTTTGACATTTAGCATTGTAACATTTGTCATTTGACATCTTTGATATTTGCCATCTTCAAATTTGTCATTTTTGACATTTTTCATGGTGACACTTTTCATTTTTGACATTTAGCATTGTGACATTTGTCATTTGACATCTTTGACATTTGCCATTTTGAAATTTGTCATTTTTGACATTTTTCACGGTGACACTTTTCATTTTTGACATTTAGCATTGTGACATTTGTCATTTGACATCTTTGACATTTGCCATCTTGAAATTTGTCATTTTTGACATTTTTCATGGTGACACTTTTCATTTTTGACATTTAGCATTGTGACATTTGTCATTTGACATCTTTGACATTTGCCATCTTGAAATTTGTTATTTTTGACATTTTTCATGGTGACACTTTTCATTTTTGACATTTAGCATTGTGACATTTGTCATTTGACATCTTTGACATTTGCCATCTTAAAATTTGTCATTTTTGACATTTAGCATTGTGACATTTGTCATTTGACATCTTTGACATTTGCCATCTTGAAATTTGTCATTTTTGACATTTTTCATGGTGACCCTTTTCATTTTTGACATTTAGCATTGTGACATTTGTCATTTGACATCTTTGACATTTGCCATCTTGAAATTTGTCATTTTTGACATTTAGCATTGTGACATTTGTCATTTGACATCTTTGACATTTGCCATCTTGAAATTTGTTATTTTTGACATTTTTCATGGTGACACTTTTCATTTTTGACATTTAGCATTGTGACATTTGTCAGTTTTGACATTTGCCATCTTGAAATTTGTCATTTTTGACATTTTTCATGGTGACACTTTTCATTTTTTACATTTAGCATTGTGACATTTGTCATTTGACAACTTGGACATTTGCCATCTTGAAATTTGTCATTTTTGACATTTTTCATGGTGACACTTTTCATTTTTGACATTTAGCATTGTGACATTTGTCATTTGACATCTTGGACATTTGTAATCTTGAAATTTGTCATTTTTGACATTTTTCATGGTGACACTTATCATTTTTGACATTTAGCATTGTGACATTTGTCAGTTTTGACATTTGCCATCTTGAAATTTGTCATTTTTGACATTTTTCATGGTGACACTTTTCATTTTTGACATTTAGCATTGTGACATTTGTTATTTGACATCTTTGACATTTGCCATCTTGAAATTTGTTATTTTTGACATTTTTCATGGTGACACTTTTCATTTTTGACATTTAGCATTGTGACATTTGTCATTTGACATCTTTGACATTTGCCATCTTGAAATTTGTCATTTTTGACATTTTTCATGGTGACACTTTTCATTTTTGACATTTAGCATTGTGACATTTGTCATTTGACATCTTTGACATTTGCCATCTTGAAATTTGTTATTTTTGACATTTTTCATGGTGACACTTTTCATTTTTGACATTTAGCATTGTGACATTTGTCATTTGACATCTTTGACATTTGCCATCTTGAAATTTGTCATTTTTGACATTTAGCATTGTGACATTTGTCATTTGACATCTTTGACATTTGCCATCTTGAAATTTGTTATTTTTGACATTTTTCATGGTGACACTTTTTATTTTTGACATTTAGCATTGTGACATTTGTCATTTGACATCTTGGACATTTGCCATCTTGAAATTTGTCATTTTTGACATTTTTCATGGTGACACTTTTCATTTTTGACATTTAGCATTGTGACATTTGTCATTTGACATCTTTGACATTTTCCATCTTGAAATTTGTCATTTTTGACATTTTTCATGGTGACACTTTTCATTTTTGACATTTAGCATTGTGACATTTGTCATTTGACATCTTTGACATTTGCCATCTTGAAATTTGTTATTTTTGACATTTTTCATGGTGACACTTTTCATTTTTGACATTTAGCATTGTGACATTTGTCATTTGACATCTTTGACATTTGCCATCTTGAAATTTGTCATTTTTGACATTTTTCATGGTGACACTTTTCATTTTTGACATTTAGCATTGTGACATTTGTCATTTGACATCTTTGACATTTGCCATCTTGAAATTTGTCATTTTTGACATTCAGCATTGTGACATTTGTCATTTGACACCTTTGATATTTGTCATCTTGAAATTTGTCATTTTTAACATTTTTCATGGTGACACTTTTCATTTTTGACATTTAGCATTGTGACATTTGTCATTTGACATCTTTGACATTTGCCATTTTGAAATTTGTCATTTTTGACATTTTTCATGGTGACACTTTTCATTTTTGACATTTAGCATTGTGACATTTGTCATTTGACATCTTTGACATTTGCCATCTTGAAATTTGTCATTTTTGACATTTTTCATGGTGACACTTTTCATTTTTGACATTTAGCATTGTGACATTTGTCATTTGACATCTTTGACATTTGCCATCTTGAAATTTGTTATTTTTGACATTTTTCATGGTGACACTTTTCATTTTTGACATTTAGCATTGTGACATTTGTCATTTGACATCTTTGACATTTGCCATCTTAAAATTTGTCATTTTTGACAATAAGCATTGTGACATTTGTCATTTGACATCTTGGACATTTGCCATCTTGAAATTTGTCATTTTTGACATTTTATGGTGACACTTATCATTTTTGACATTTAGCATTGTGACATTTGTCAGTTTTGACATTTGCCATCTTGAAATTTGTCATTTTTGACATTTTTCATGGTGACACTTTTCATTTTTGACATTTAGCATTGTGACATTTGTCATTTGACATCTTTGACATTTGCCATCTTGAAATTTGTTATTTTTAACATTTTTCATGGTGACACTTTTCATTTTTGACATTTAGCATTGTGACATTTGTCATTTGACATCTTTGACATTTGCCATCTTGAAATTTGTCATTTTTGACATTTTTCATGGTGACACTTTTCATTTTTGACATTTAGCATTGTGACATTTGTCATTTGACATCTTGGACATTTGCCATCTTGAAATTTGTAATTTTTGACATTTTTCATGGTGACACTTTTCATTTTTGACATTTAGCATTGTGACATTTGTCATTTGACATCTTTGACATTTGCCATCTTGAAATTTGTCATTTTTGACATTTTTCATGGTGACACTTTTCATTTTTGACATTTAGCATTGTGACATTTGTCATTTGACATCTTTGACATTAGCCATCTTGAAATTTGTTATTTTTGACATTTTTCATGGTGACACTTTTCATTTTTGACATTTAGCATTGCGACATTTGTCATTTGACATCTTTGACATTTGCCATCTTGAAATTTGTCATTTTTGACATTTTTCATGGTGACACTTTTCAGTTTTGACATTTAGCATTGTGACATTTGTCATTTGACATCTTTGACATTTGCCATCTTGAAATTTGTCATTTTTGACATTTAGCATTGTGACATTTGTCATTTGACATCTTTGATATTTGCCATCTTGAAATTTGTCATTTTTGACATTTTTCATGGTGACACTTTTCATTTGTAACATCTAGCATTGTGACATTTGTCATTTGACATCTTTGACATTTGCCATCTTGAAATTTGTCATTTTTGACATTTTTCATGGTGACACTTTTCATTTTTGACATTTAGCATTGTGACATTTGTCATATTCGACATCTTTGACATTTCCCATCTTGAAATTTGTCATTTTTGACATTTTTCATGGTGACACTTTTCATTTTTGACCTTTAGCATTGTGACATTTGTCATTTGACATCTTTGACATTTGCCATCTTGAAATTTGTCATTATTGACATTTTTCATGGGGATACTTTTCATTTTTGACATTTAGCATTGTGACATTTGTCATTTGACATCTTTGACATTTGCCATCTTGAAATTTGTCATTATTGACATTTTTCATGGGGATACTTTTCATTTTTGACATTTAGCATTGTGACATTTGTCATTTGACATCTTTGACATTTGCCATCTTGAAACTTGTCATTTTTGACATTTTTCATGGTGACACTTTTCATTTTTGACATTTGCCATCTTGAAATTTGTTATTTTTGACATTTTTCATGGTGACACTTTTCATTTTTGACATTTAGCATTGTGACATTTGTCATTTGACATCTTTGACATTTGCCATCTTGAAATTTGTCATTTTTGACATTTTTCATGGTGACACTTTTCATTTTTGACATTTAGCATTGTGACTTTTGTCATTTAAGATCTTTGACATTTGCCATCTTGAAATTTGTCATTTTTGACATTTAGCATTGTGACATTTGTCATTTGACATCTTGGACATTTGCCATTTTGAAATTTGTTATTTTTGACATTTTTCATGGTGACACTTATCATTTTTGACATTTAGCATTGTGACATTTGTCAGTTTTGACATTTGCCATCTTGAAATTTGTCATTTTTGACATTTTTCATGGTGACACTTTTCATTTTTGACATTTAGCATTGTGACATTTGTCATTTGACATCTTTGACATTTGCCATCTTGAAATTTGTTATTTTTGACATTTTTCATGGTGACACTTTTCATTTTTGACATTTAGCATTGTGACATTTGTCATTTGACATCTTTGACATTTGCCATCTTGAAATTTGTCATTTTTGACATTTTTCATGGTGACACTTTTCATTTTTGACATTTAGCATTGTGACATTTGTCATTTGACATCTTTGACATTTGCCATCTTGAAATTTGTTATTTTTGACATTTTTCATGGTGACACTTTTCATTTTTGACATTTAGCATTGTGACATTTGTCATTTGACATCTTTGACATTTGCCATTTGCCATCTTGAAATTTGTCATTTTTGAAATTTTTTATGGTGACACTTTTTATTTTTGACATTTAGCATTGTGACATTTGTCATTTGACATCTTTGACATTTGCCATCTTGAAATTTGTCATTTTTGACATTTAGCATTGTGACATTTGTCATTTGACATCTTTGACATTTGCCATCTTGAAATTTGTTATTTTTGACATTTTTCATGGTGACACTTTTCATTTTTGACATTTAGCATTGTGAATTTGTCAGTTTTGACATTTGCCATCTTGACATTTGTCATTTTTGACATTTTTCACGGTGAAACTTTTCATTTTTGACATTTAGCATTGTGACATTTGTCATTTGACATCTTTGACATTTGCCATCTTAAATTTTTGTTATTTTTGACATTTTTCATGGTGACACTTTTCATTTTTGACATTTAGCATTGTGACATTTGTCATTTGACATCTTTGACATTTGCCATCTTGAAATTTGTCATTTTTGACATTTTTCATGGTGACACTTTTCATTTTTGACATTTAGCATTGTGACATTTGTCATTTAAGATCTTTGACATTTGCCATCTTGAAATTTGTCATTTTTGACATTTTTCATGGTGACACTTTTCATTTTTGACATTTAGCATTGTGACATTTGTCATTTGACATCTTTGACATTTGCCATCTTGAAATTTGTTATTTTTGACATTTTTCATGGTGACACTTTTCATTTTTGACATTTAGCATTGTGACATTTGTCATTTGACATCTTTGACATTTGCCATCTTGAAATTTGTCATTTTTGACATTTTTCATGGTGACACTTTTCATTTTTGACATTTAGCATTGTGACATTTGTCATTTAAGATCTTTGACATTTGCCATCTTGAAATTTGTCATTTTTGACATTTAGCATTGTGACATTTGTCATTTGACATCTTGGACATTTGCCATTTTGAAATTTGTTATTTTTGACATTTTTCATGGTGACACTTTTCATTTTTGACATTTAGCATTGTGACATTTGTCATTTGACATCTTTGACATTTGCCATCTTGAAATTTGTCATTTTTGACATTTTTCATGGTGACACTTTTCAGTTTTGACATTTAGCATTGTGACATTTGTCATTTGACATCTTTGACATTTGCCATCTTGAAATTTGTCATTTTTGACATTTAGCATTGTGACATTTGTCATTTGACATCTTTGATATTTGCCATCTTGAAATTTGTCATTTTTGACATTTTTCATGGTGACACTTTTTATTTGTAACATCTAGCATTGTGACATTTGTCATTTGACATCTTTGACATTTGCCATCTTGAAATTTGTCATTTTTGACATTTTTCATGGTGACACTTTTCATTTTTGACATTTAGCATTGTGACATTTGTCATATTCGACATCTTTGACATTTCCCATCTTGAAATTTGTCATTTTTGACATTTTTCATGGTGACACTTTTCATTTTTGACCTTTAGCATTGTGACATTTGTCATTTGACATCTTTGACATTTGCCATCTTGAAATTTGTCATTATTGACATTTTTCATGGGGATACTTTTTATTTTTGACATTTAGCATTGTGACATTTGTCATTTGACATCTTTGACATTTGCCATCTTGAAATTTGTCATTATTGACATTTTTCATGGGGATACTTTTCATTTTTGACATTTAGCATTGTGACATTTGTCATTTGACATCTTTGACATTTGCCATCTTGAAACTTGTCATTTTTGACATTTTTCATGGTGACACTTTTCATTTTTGACATTTAGCATTGTGACATTTGTCATTTGACATCTTTGACATTTGCCATCTTGAAATTTGTTATTTTTGACATTTTTCATGGTGACACTTTTCATTTTTGACATTTAGCATTGTGACATTTGTCATTTGACATCTTTGACATTTGCCATCTTGAAATTTGTCATTTTTGACATTTTTCATGGTGACACTTTTCATTTTTGACATTTAGCATTGTGACTTTTGTCATTTAAGATCTTTGACATGTGCCATCTTGAAATTTGTCATTTTTGACATTTAGCATTGTGACATTTGTCATTTGACATCTTGGACATTTGCCATTTTGAAATTTGTTATTTTTGACATTTTTCATGGTGACACTTATCATTTTTGACATTTAGCATTGTGACATTTGTCAGTTTTGACATTTGCCATCTTGAAATTTGTCATTTTTGACACTTTTCATTTTTGACATTTAGCATTGTGACATTTGTCATTTGACATCTTTGACATTTGCCATCTTGAAATTTGTTATTTTTGACATTTTTCATGGTGACACTTTTCATTTTTGACATTTAGCATTGTGACATTTGTCATTTGACATCTTTGACATTTGCCATCTTGAAATTTGTCATTTTTGACATTTTTCATGGTGACACTTTTCATTTTTGACATTTAGCATTGTGACATTTGTCATTTGACATCTTTGACATTTGCCATCTTGAAATTTGTTATTTTTGACATTTTTCATGGTGACACTTTTCATTTTTGACATTTAGCATTGTGACATTTGTCATTTGACATCTTTGACATTTGCCATCTTGAAATTTGTCATTTTTGAAATTTTTTATGGTGACACTTTTTATTTTTGACATTTAGCATTGTGACATTTGTCATTTGACATCTTTGACATTTGCCATCTTGAAATTTGTCATTTTTGACATTTAGCATTGTGACATTTGTCATTTGACATCTTTGACATTTGCCATCTTGAAATTTGTTATTTTTGACATTTTTCATGGTGACACTTTTCATTTTTGACATTTAGCATTGTGAATTTGTCAGTTTTGACATTTGCCATCTTGACATTTGTCATTTTTGACATTTTTCACGGTGAAACTTTTCATTTTTGACATTTAGCATTGTGACATTTGTCATTTGACATCTTTGACATTTGCCATCTTGAAATTTGTTATTTTTGACATTTTTCATGGTGACACTTTTCATTTTTGACATTTAGCATTGTGACATTTGTCATTTGACATCTTTGACATTTGCCATCTTGAAATTTGTCATTTTTGACATTTTTCATGGTGACACTTTTCATTTTTGACATTTAGCATTGTGACATTTGTCATTTAAGATCTTTGACATTTGCCATCTTGAAATTTGTCATTTTTGACATTTTTCATGGTGACACTTTTCATTTTTGACATTTAGCATTGTGACATTTGTCATTTGACATCTTTGACATTTGCCATCTTGAAATTTGTTATTTTTGACATTTTTCATGGTGACACTTTTCATTTTTGACATTTAGCATTGTGACATTTGTCATTTGACATCTTTGACATTTGCCATCTTGAAATTTGTCATTTTTGACATTTTTCATGGTGACACTTTTCATTTTTGACATTTAGCATTGTGACATTTGTCATTTAAGATCTTTGACATTTGCCATCTTGAAATTTGTCATTTTTGACATTTAGCATTGTGACATTTGTCATTTGACATCTTGGACATTTGCCATTTTGAAATTTCTTTTTTTTGACATTTTTCATGGTGACACTTTTCATTTTTGACATTTAGCATTGTGACATTTGTCATTTGACATCTTTGACATTTGCCATCTTGAAATTTGTCATTTTTGACATTTAGCATTGTGACATTTGTCA
Organism: Altica lythri; assembly: GCA_964028335.1. Lineage (NCBI taxonomy): Eukaryota > Metazoa > Arthropoda > Insecta > Coleoptera > Chrysomelidae > Altica > Altica lythri. Next base: position 4,193,711 of record OZ034800.1, on the reverse strand, counting down.
TTTGACATCTTTGACATTTGCCATCTTGAAATTTGTTATTTTTGACATTTTTCATGGTGACACTTTTCATTTTTGACATTTAGCATTGTGAATTTGTCAGTTTTGACATTTGCCATCTTGACATTTGTCATTTTTGACATTTTTCACGGTGAAACTTTTCATTTTTGACATTTAGCATTGTGACATTTGTCATTTGACATCTTTGACATTTGCCATCTTGAAATTTGTTATTTTTGACATTTTTCATGGTGACACTTTTCATTTTTGACATTTAGCATTGTGACATTTGTCATTTGACATCTTTGACATTTGCCATCTTGAAATTTGTCATTTTTGACATTTTTCATGGTGACACTTTTCATTTTTGACATTTAGCATTGTGACATTTGTCATTTAAGATCTTTGACATTTGCCATCTTGAAATTTGTCATTTTTGACATTTTTCATGGTGACACTTTTCATTTTTGACATTTAGCATTGTGACATTTGTCATTTGACATCTTTGAGATTTGCCATCTTGAAATTTGTTATTTTTGACATTTTTCATGGTGACACTTTTCATTTTTGACATTTAGCATTGTGACATTTGTCATTTAAGATCTTTGACATTTGCCATCTTGAAATTTGTCATTTTTGACATTTTTCATGGTGACACTTATCATTTTTGACATTAAGCATTGTGACATTTGTCAGTTTTGACATTTGTCATCTTGAAATTTGTCATTTTTGACATTTTTCATGGTGACACTTTTCATTTTTGACATTTAGCATTGTGACATTTGTCATGTGACATCTTTGACATTTGCCATCTTGAAATTTGTCATTTTTGACATTTTTCATGGTGACACTTTTCATTTTTGACATTTAGCATTGTGACATTTGTCATTTGACATCTTTGACATTTGCCATCTTGAAATTTGTCATTTTTGACATTTAGCATTGTGACATTTGTCAGTTTTGACATTTGCCATCTTAAAATTTGTCATTTTTGACATTTAGCATTGTGACACTTTTCATTTTTGACATTTAGCATTGTGACATTTGTCATTTGACATCTTAGACATTTGCCATCTTGAAATTTGTCATTTTTGACACTTTTCATGGTGACACTTTTCATTTTTGACATTTAGCATTGTGACATTTGTCAGTTTTGACATTTGCCATCTTGAAATTTGTCATTTTTGACATTTAGCATTGTGACACTTTTCATTTTTGACATTTAGCATTGTGACATTTGTCATTTGACATCTTTGACATTTGCCATCTTGAAATTTGTCATTTTTGACATTTTTTATGGTGACACTTTTCATTTTTGACATTTAGCATTGTTACATTTGTCATTTGATATCTTTGACATTTGCCATCTTGAAATTTGTCATTTTTGACATTTAGCATTGTGATATTTGTCATTTGACATCTTTGACATTTGCCATCTTGAAATTTGTCATTTTTGACATTTTTCATGGTGACACTTTTCATTTTTGACATTTAGCATTGTGACATTTGTCATTTGACATCTTTGACATTTGCCATCTTGAAATTTGTTATTTTTGACATTTTTCATGGTGACACTTTTCATTTTTGACATTTAGCATTGTGACATTTGTCATTTGACATCTTTGACATTTGCCATCTTGAAATTTGTCATTTTTGACATTTTTCATGGTGACACTTTTCATTTTTGACATTTAGCATTGTGACATTTGTCATTTGACATCTTTGACATTTGCCATCTTGAAATTTGTTATTTTTGACATTTTTCATGGTGACACTTTTCATTTTTGACATTTAGCATTGTGACATTTGTCATTTGACATCTTTGACATTTGCCATCTTGAAATTTGTCATTTTTGAAATTTTTTATGGTGACACTTTTTATTTTTGACATTTAGCATTGTGACATTTGTCATTTGACATCTTTGACATTTGCCATCTTGAAATTTGTCATTTTTGACATTTAGCATTGTGACATTTGTCATTTGACATCTTTGACATTTGCCATCTTGAAATTTGTTATTTTTGACATTTTTCATGGTGACACTTTTCATTTTTGACATTTAGCATTGTGAATTTGTCAGTTTTGACATTTGCCATCTTGACATTTGTCATTTTTGACATTTTTCACGGTGAAACTTTTCATTTTTGACATTTAGCATTGTGACATTTGTCATTTGACATCTTTGACATTTGCCATCTTAAATTTTTGTTATTTTTGACATTTTTCATGGTGACACTTTTCATTTTTGACATTTAGCATTGTGACATTTGTCATTTGACATCTTTGACATTTGCCATCTTGAAATTTGTCATTTTTGACATTTTTCATGGTGACACTTTTCATTTTTGACATTTAGCATTGTGACATTTGTCATTTAAGATCTTTGACATTTGCCATCTTGAAATTTGTCATTTTTGACATTTTTCATGGTGACACTTTTCATTTTTGACATTTAGCATTGTGACATTTGTCATTTGACATCTTTGACATTTGCCATCTTGAAATTTGTTATTTTTGACATTTTTCATGGTGACACTTTTCATTTTTGACATTTAGCATTGTGACATTTGTCATTTGACATCTTTGACATTTGCCATCTTGAAATTTGTCATTTTTGACATTTTTCATGGTGACACTTTTCATTTTTGACATTTAGCATTGTGACATTTGTCATTTAAGATCTTTGACATTTGCCATCTTGAAATTTGTCATTTTTGACATTTAGCATTGTGACATTTGTCATTTGACATCTTGGACATTTGCCATTTTGAAATTTGTTATTTTTGACATTTTTCATGGTGACACTTTTCATTTTTGACATTTAGCATTGTGACATTTGTCATTTGACATCTTTGACATTTGCCATCTTGAAATTTGTCATTTTTGACATTTTTCATGGTGACACTTTTCAGTTTTGACATTTAGCATTGTGACATTTGTCATTTGACATCTTTGACATTTGCCATCTTGAAATTTGTCATTTTTGACATTTAGCATTGTGACATTTGTCATTTGACATCTTTGATATTTGCCATCTTGAAATTTGTCATTTTTGACATTTTTCATGGTGACACTTTTTATTTGTAACATCTAGCATTGTGACATTTGTCATTTGACATCTTTGACATTTGCCATCTTGAAATTTGTCATTTTTGACATTTTTCATGGTGACACTTTTCATTTTTGACATTTAGCATTGTGACATTTGTCATATTCGACATCTTTGACATTTCCCATCTTGAAATTTGTCATTTTTGACATTTTTCATGGTGACACTTTTCATTTTTGACCTTTAGCATTGTGACATTTGTCATTTGACATCTTTGACATTTGCCATCTTGAAATTTGTCATTATTGACATTTTTCATGGGGATACTTTTCATTTTTGACATTTAGCATTGTGACATTTGTCATTTGACATCTTTGACATTTGCAATCTTGAAATTTGTCATTATTGACATTTTTCATGGGGATACTTTTCATTTTTGACATTTAGCATTGTGACATTTGTCATTTGACATCTTTGACATTTGCCATCTTGAAACTTGTCATTTTTGACATTTTTCATGGTGACACTTTTCATTTTTGACATTTAGCATTGTGACATTTGTCATTTGACATCTTTGACATTTGCCATCTTGAAATTTGTTATTTTTGACATTTTTCATGGTGACACTTTTCATTTTTGACATTTAGCATTGTGACATTTGTCATTTTTTGACATTTTTCATGGTGACACTTTTCATTTTTGACATTTAGCATTGTGACTTTTGTCATTTAAGATCTTTGACATGTGCCATCTTGAAATTTGTCATTTTTGACATTTAGCATTGTGACATTTGTCATTTGACATCTTGGACATTTGCCATTTTGAAATTTGTTATTTTTGACATTTTTCATGGTGACACTTATCATTTTTGACATTTAGCATTGTGACATTTGTCAGTTTTGACATTTGCCATCTTGAAATTTGTCATTTTTGACACTTTTCATTTTTGACATTTAGCATTGTGACATTTGTCATTTGACATCTTTGACATTTGCCATCTTGAAATTTGTTATTTTTGACATTTTTCATGGTGACACTTTTCATTTTTGACATTTAGCATTGTGACATTTGTCATTTGACATCTTTGACATTTGCCATCTTGAAATTTGTCATTTTTGACATTTTTCATGGTGACACTTTTCATTTTTGACATTTAGCATTGTGACATTTGTCATTTGACATCTTTGACATTTGCCATCTTGAAATTTGTTATTTTTGACATTTTTCATGGTGACACTTTTCATTTTTGACATTTAGCATTGTGACATTTGTCATTTGACATCTTTGACATTTGCCATCTTGAAATTTGTCATTTTTGAAATTTTTTATGGTGACACTTTTTATTTTTGACATTTAGCATTGTGACATTTGTCATTTGACATCTTTGACATTTGCCATCTTGAAATTTGTCATTTTTGACATTTAGCATTGTGACATTTGTCATTTGACATCTTTGACATTTGCCATCTTGAAATTTGTTATTTTTGACATTTTTCATGGTGACACTTTTCATTTTTGACATTTAGCATTGTGAATTTGTCAGTTTTGACATTTGCCATCTTGACATTTGTCATTTTTGACATTTTTCACGGTGAAACTTTTCATTTTTGACATTTAGCATTGTGACATTTGTCATTTGACATCTTTGACATTTGCCATCTTGAAATTTGTTATTTTTGACATTTTTCATGGTGACACTTTTCATTTTTGACATTTAGCATTGTGACATTTGTCATTTGACATCTTTGACATTTGCCATCTTGAAATTTGTCATTTTTGACATTTTTCATGGTGACACTTTTCATTTTTGACATTTAGCATTGTGACATTTGTCATTTAAGATCTTTGACATTTGCCATCTTGAAATTTGTCATTTTTGACATTTTTCATGGTGACACTTTTCATTTTTGACATTTAGCATTGTGACATTTGTCATTTGACATCTTTGACATTTGCCATCTTGAAATTTGTTATTTTTGACATTTTTCATGGTGACACTTTTCATTTTTGACATTTAGCATTGTGACATTTGTCATTTGACATCTTTGACATTTGCCATCTTGAAATTTGTCATTTTTGACATTTTTCATGGTGACACTTTTCATTTTTGACATTTAGCATTGTGACATTTGTCATTTAAGATCTTTGACATTTGCCATCTTGAAATTTGTCATTTTTGACATTTAGCATTGTGACATTTGTCATTTGACATCTTGGACATTTGCCATTTTGAAATTTGTTTTTTTTGACATTTTTCATGGTGACACTTTTCATTTTTGACATTTAGCATTGTGACATTTGTCATTTGACATCTTTGACATTTGCCATCTTGAAATTTGTCATTTTTGACATTTAGCATTGTGACATTTGTCATTTGACATCTTTGACATTTGCCATCTTGAAATTTGTTATTTTTGACATTTTTCATGGTGACACTTTTCATTTTTGACATTTAGCATTGTGAATTTGTCAGTTTTGACATTTGCCATCTTGACATTTGTCATTTTTGACATTTTTCACGGTGAAACTTTTCATTTTTGACATTTAGCATTGTGACATTTGTCATTTGACATCTTTGACATTTGCCATCTTGAAATTTGTTATTTTTGACATTTTTCATGGTGACACTTTTCATTTTTGACATTTAGCATTGTGACATTTGTCATTTGACATCTTTGACATTTGCCATCTTGAAATTTGTCATTTTTGACATTTTTCATGGTGACACTTTTCATTTTTGACATTTAGCATTGTGACATTTGTCATTTAAGATCTTTGACATTTGCCATCTTGAAATTTGTCATTTTTGACATTTTTCATGGTGACACTTTTCATTTTTGACATTTAGCATTGTGACATTTGTCATTTGACATCTTTGAGATTTGCCATCTTGAAATTTGTTATTTTTGACATTTTTCATGGTGACACTTTTCATTTTTGACATTTAGCATTGTGACATTTGTCATTTAAGATCTTTGACATTTGCCATCTTGAAATTTGTCATTTTTGACATTTTTCATGGTGACACTTATCATTTTTGACATTAAGCATTGTGACATTTGTCAGTTTTGACATTTGTCATCTTGAAATTTGTCATTTTTGACATTTTTCATGGTGACACTTTTCATTTTTGACATTTAGCATTGTGACATTTGTCATGTGACATCTTTGACATTTGCCATCTTGAAATTTGTCATTTTTGACATTTTTCATGGTGACACTTTTCATTTTTGACATTTAGCATTGTGACATTTGTCATTTGACATCTTTGACATTTGCCATCTTGAAATTTGTCATTTTTGACATTTAGCATTGTGACATTTGTCAGTTTTGACATTTGCCATCTTAAAATTTGTCATTTTTGACATTTAGCATTGTGACACTTTTCATTTTTGACATTTAGCATTGTGACATTTGTCATTTGACATCTTAGACATTTGCCATCTTGAAATTTGTCATTTTTGACACTTTTCATGGTGACACTTTTCATTTTTGACATTTAGCATTGTGACATTTGTCAGTTTTGACATTTGCCATCTTGAAATTTGTCATTTTTGACATTTAGCATTGTGACACTTTTCATTTTTGACATTTAGCATTGTGACATTTGTCATTTGACATCTTTGACATTTGCCATCTTGAAATTTGTCATTTTTGACATTTTTTATGGTGACACTTTTCATTTTTGACATTTAGCATTGTTACATTTGTCATTTGATATCTTTGACATTTGCCATCTTGAAATTTGTCATTTTTGACATTTAGCATTGTGATATTTGTCATTTGACATCTTTGACATTTGCCATCTTGAAATTTGTCATTTTTGACATTTTTCATGGTGACACTTTTCATTTTTGACATTTAGCATTGTGACATTTGTCATTTGACATCTTTGACATTTGCCATCTTGAAATTTGTTATTTTTGACATTTTTCATGGTGACACTTTTCATTTTTGACATTTAGCATTGTGACATTTGTCATTTGCCATCTTTGACATTTGCCATCTTGAAATTTGTCATTTTTGACATTTTTCATGGTGACACTTTTCATTTTTGACATTTAGCATTGTGACATTTGTCATTTGACATCGTTGACATTTGCCATCTTGAAATTTGTCATTTTTGACATTTTTCATGGTGACACTTTTTATTTTTGACATTTAGCATTGTGACATTTGTCATTTGACATCTTGGACATTTGACATCTTGAAATTTGTTATTTTTGACATTTTTCATGATGACACTTATCTTTTTTGACATTTAGCATTGTGACATTTGTCAGTTTTGACATTTGCCATCTTGAAATTTGTCATTTTTGACATTTTTCATGGTGACACTTTTCATTTTTGACATTTAGCATTGTGACATTTGTCATTTGACATCTTTGACATTTGCCATCTTGAAATTTGTTATTTTTGACATTTTTTATGGTGACACTTTTCATTTTTGACATTTAGCATTGTGACATTTGTCATTTGACATCTTTGACATTTGCCATCTTGAAATTTGTCATTTTTGACATTTTTCATGGTGACACTTTTCATTTTTGACATTTAGCATTGTGACATTTGTCATTTGACATCTTTGACATTTGCCATCTTGAAATTTGTTATTTTTGACATTTTTCATGGTGACACTTTTCATTTTTGACATTTAGCATTGTGACATTTGTCATTTGACATCTTTGACATTTGCCATCTTAAAATTTGTCATTTTTGACATTTAGCATTGTGACATTTGTCATTTGACATCTTGGACATTTGCCATTTTGAAATTTGTCATTTTTAACATTTTTCATGGTGACACTTATCATTTTTGACATTTAGCATTGTGACATTTGTCAGTTTTGACATTTGCCATCTTGAAATTTGTCATTTTTGACATTTTTCATGGTGACACTTTTCATTTTTGACATTTAGCATTGTGACATTTGTCATTTGACATCTTTGACATTTGCCATCTTGAAATTCGTTATTTTTAACATTTTTCATAGTGACACTTTTCATTTTTGACATTTAGGATTGTGACATTTGTCATTTGACATCTTTGACATTTGCCATCTTGAAATTTGTTATTTTTGACATTTTTCATGGTGACACTTTTCATTTTTGACATTTAGCATTGTGACATTTGTCATTTGACATCTTTGACATTTGCCATCTTGAAATTTGTTATTTTTAACATTTTTCATGATGACACTTTTCATTTTTGACATTTAGCATTGTGACATTTGTCATTTGACATCTTTGACATTTGCCATCTTGAAATTTGTCATTTTTGACATTTTTCATGGTGACACTTTTCATTTTTGACATTTAGCATTGTGACATTTGTCATTTGACATCTTTGACATTTGCCATCTTGAAATTTGTCATTTTTGACATTTAGCATTGTGACATTTGTCATTTGACATCTTTGACATTTGCCATCTTGAAATTTGTTATTTTTGACATTTTTCATGGTGACACTTTTCATTTTTGACATTTAGCATTGTGACATTTGTCAGTTTTGACATTTGCCATCTTGAAATTTGTCATTTTTGACATTTTTCATGGTGACACTTTTCATTTTTGACATTTAGCATTGTGACATTTGTCATTTGACATCTTGGACATTTGCCATCTTGAAATTTGTCATTTTTGACATTTTTCATGGTGACACTTTTCATTTTTGACATTTAGCATTGTGACATTTGTCATTTGACATCTTGGACATTTGTAATTTTGAAATTTGTCATTTTTGACATTTTTCATGGTGACACTTATCATTTTTGACATTTAGCATTGTGACATTTGTCAGTTTTGACATTTGCCATCTTGAAATTTGTCATTTTTGACATTTTATGGTGACACTTTTCATTTTTGACATTTAGCATTGTGACATTTGTCATTTGACATCTTTGACATTTGCCATCTTGAAATTTGTCATTTTTGACATTTTTCATGGTGACACTTTTCATTTTTGACATTTAGCATTGTGACATTTGTCATTTGACATCTTTGACATTTGCCATCTTGAAATTTGTCATTTTTGACATTTAGCATTGTGACATTTGTCATTTGACATCTTTGATATTTGCCATTTTGAAATTTGTCATTTTTGACATATTTCATGGTGACACTTTTCATTTTTGACATTTAGCATTGTGACATTTGTCATTTGACATCTTTGACATTTGCCATCTTAATATTTGTCATTTTTGACATTTTTCATGGTGACACTTTTCATTTTTGACATTTAGCATTGTGACATTTGTACTTTGACATCTTTGACATTTGCCATCTTGAAATTTGTCATTTTTGACATTTTTCATAGTGACACTTTTCATTTTTGACATTTAGCATTGTGACATTTGTCATTTGACATCTTTGACATTTGCCATCTTGAAATTTGTTATTTTTGACATTTTTTATGGTGACACTTTTCATTTTTGACATTTAGCATTGTGACATTTGTCGTTGGACATCTTTGACATTTGCCATCTTTAAATTTGTTATTTTTGACCTTTTTCATGGTGACACTTATCATTTTTGACATTTAGCATTGTGACATTTGTCATTTGACATCTTTGACATTTGCCATATTGAAATTTGTCATTTTTGACATTTTTCATCGTGACACTTTTCATTTTTGACATTTAGCATTGTGACATTTGTCATTTGACATCTTGGACATTTGACATCTTGAAATTTGTTATTTTTGACATTTTTCATAATGACACTTATCATTTTTGACATTTAGCATTGTGACATTTGTCAGTTTTGACATTTGCCATCTTGAAATTTGTCATTTTTGACATTTTTCATGGTGACACTTTTCATTTTTAACATTTAGCATTGTGACATTTGTCATTTGACATCTTTGACATTTGCCATCTTGAAATTTGTCATTTTTGACATTTTTCATAGTGACACTTTTCATTTTTGACATTTAGCATTGTGACATTTGTCATTTGACATCTTTGACATTTGCCATCTTGAAATTTGTCATTTTTGACATTTTTCATGGTGACACTTTTCATTTTTGACATTTAGCATTGTGACATTTGTCATTTGACATCTTTGACATTTGCCATCTTGAAATTTGTCATTTTTGACATTTTTCATGGTGACACTTTTCATTTTTGACATTTAGCATTGTGACATTTGTCATTTGACATCTTTGACATTTGCCATCTTGAAATTTGTCATTTTTGACATTTTTCATGGTGACACTTTTCATTTTTGACATTTAGCATTGTGACATTTGTCATTTGACATCTTTGAAATTTGCCATCTTGAAATTAGTCATTTTTGACATTTAGCATTGTGACATTTGTCAGTTTTGACATTTGCCATCTTAAAATTTGTCATTTTTGACATTTAGCATTGTGACACTTTTCATTTTTGACATTTAGCATTGTGACATTTGTCATTTGACATCTTAGACATTTGCCATCTTGAAATTTGTCATTTTTGACACTTTTCATTTTTGACATTTAGCATTGTGACATTTGTCATTTGACATCTTTGACATTTGCCATCTTGAAATTTGTCATTTTTGATGTTTGTCATGGTGACACTTTTTATTTTTGACATTTAGCATTGTGACATTTGTCATTTGACATCTTTGACATTTGCCATCTTGAAATTTGTCATTTTTGACATTTTTCATGGTGACACTTTTCATTTTTGACATTTGTGAGTTTTGACATTTGCCATCTTGAAATTTGTCATTTTTGACATTTTTCATGGTGACACTTTTCATTTTTGACATTTTGCATTGTGACATTTGTCATTTGACATCTTTGACATTTGCCATCTTGAAATTTGTCATTTTTGACATTTTTCATGGTGACACTTTTCATTTTTGACATTTAGCATTATGACATTTGTCATTTGACATCTTTGACATTTGCCATCTTGAAATTTGTCATTTTTGACATTTAGCATTGTGACATTTGTCATTTGACATCTTTGACATTTGCCATCTTGAAATTTGTTATTTTTGACATTTTTCATGGTGACACTTTTCATTTTTGACATTTAGCATTGTGACATTTGTCAGTTTTGACATTTGCCATCTTGAAATTTGTCATTTTTGACATTTTTCATGGTGACACTTTTCATTTTTGACATTTAGCATTTTGACATTTGTCATTTGACATCTTTGACATTTGCCATCTTGAAATTTGTCATTTTTGACACTTTTCATTTTTGACATTTAGCATTGTGACATTTGTCATTTGACATCTTTGACATTTGCCATCTTGAAATTTGTCATTTTTGACATTTTTCATGGTGACACTTTTCATTTTTGACATTTAGCATTGTGACATTTGTCATTTGACATCTTGGACATTTGCCATCTTGAAATTTGTCATTTTTGACATTTTTCATGGTGACACTTTTCATTTTTGACATTTAGCATTGTGACATTTGTCATTTGACATCTTTGACATTTGCCATCTTGAAATTTGTTATTTTTGACATTTTTCATGGTGACACTTTTCATTTTTGACATTTAGCATTGTGACATTTGTCATTTGACATCTTTGACATTTGCCATCTTGAAATTTATCATTTTTGACATTTTTCATGGTGACACTTTTCATTTTTGACATTTAGCATTGTGACATTTGTCATTTGACATCTTTGACATTTGCCATCTTGAAATTTGTCATTTTTGACATTTAGCATTGTGACATTTGTCATTTGACATCTTTGATATTTGCCATTTTGAAATTTGTCATTTTTGACATATTTCATGGTGACACTTTTCATTTTTGACATTTAGCATTGTGACATTTGTCATTTGACATCTTTGACATTTGCCATCTTGAAATTTGTCATTTTTGACATTTTTCATGGTGACACTTTTCATTTTTGACATTTAGCATTGTGACATTTGTCCTTTGACATCTTTGACATTTGCCATCTTGAAATTTGTCATTTTTGACATTTTTCATAGTGACACTTTTCATTTTTGACATTTAGCATTGTGACATTTGTCATTTGACATCTTTGACATTTGCCATCTTAAAATTTGTTATTTTTGACATTTTTTATGGTGACACTTTTCATTTTTGACATTTAGCATTGTGACATTTGTCATTTGACATCGTTGACATTTGCCATCTTGAAATTTGTCATTTTTGACATTTTTCATGGTGACACTTTTCATTTTTGACATTTAGCATTGTGACATTTGTCATTTGACATCTTTGACATTTGCCATCTTGAAATTTGTCATTTTTGACATTTTTCATGGTGACACTTTTCATTTTTGACATTTAGCATTGTGACATTTGTCATTTGACATCTTTGACATTTGCCATCTTGAAATTTGTCATTTTTGACATTTAGCATTGTGACATTTGTCATTTGACATCTTTGACATTTGCTATCTTGAAATTTGTTATTTTTGACATTTTTCATGGTGACACTTTTCATTTTTGACATTTAGCATTGTGACATTTGTCAGTTTTGACATTTGCCATCTTGAAATTTGTCATTTTTGACATTTAGCATTGTGACACTTTTCATTTTTGACATTTAGCATTGTGACATTTGTCATTTGACATCTTTGACATTTGCCATCTTAAAATTTGTCATTTTTGACATTTTTCATGGTGACACTTTTTATTTTTGACATTTAGCATTGTGACATTTGTCATTTGACATCTTGGACATTTGATATCTTGAAATTTATTATTTTTGACATTTTTCATGATGACACTTATCATTTTTGACATTTAGCATTGTGACATTTGTCAGTTTTGACATTTGCCATCTTGAAATTTGTCATTTTTGACATTTTTTATGGTGACACTTTTCATTTTTGACATTTAGCATTGTGACATTTGTCATTTGACATCTTTGACATTTGCCATCTTGAAATTTGTCATTTTTGACATTTTTCATGGTGACACTTTTCATTTTTGACATTTAGCATTGTGACATTTGTCATTTGACATCTTTGACATTTGCCATCTTGAAATTTGTCATTTTTGACATTTTTCATGGTGACACTTATCATTTTTGACATTTAGCATTGTGACATTTGTCAGTTTTGACATTTGTCATCTTGAAATTTGTCATTTTTGACATTTTTCATGGTGACACTTTTCACTTTTGACATTTAGCATTGTGACATTTGTCATTTGACATCTTTGACATTTGCCATCTTAAAATTTGTCATTTTTGACATTTTTCATGGTGACACTTTTCATTTTTGACATTTAGCATTGTGACATTTGACAGTTTTGACATTTGCCATCTTGAAATTTGTCATTTTTGACATTTAGCATTGTGACACTTATCATTTTTGACATTTAGCATTGGGACATTTGTCATTTGACATCTTTGACATTTGCCATCTTGAAATTTGTCATTTTTGACATTTTTCATCGTAACACTTTTTATTTTTGACATTTAGCATTGTGACATTTGTCATTTGACATCTTGGACATTTGACATCTTGAAATTTGTTATTTTTGACATTTTTCATGATGACACTTATCATTTTTGACATTTAGCATTGTGACATTTGTCAGTTTTGACATTTGCCATCTTGAAATTTGTCATTTTTGACATTTTTCATGGTGACACTTTTCATTTTTGACATTTAGCATTGTGACATTTGTCATTTGACATCTTTAATATTTGCCATCTTGAAATTTGTCATTTTTGACATTTTTCATGGTGACACTTTTCATTTTTGTCATTTAGCATTGTGACATTTGTCATTTGACATCTTTGACATTCGCCATCTTGACATTTGTCATTTTTGACATTTTTCATGGTGACACTTTTCATTTTTGACATTTAGCATTGTGACATTTGTCATTTGACATCTTTGACATTTGCCATCTTGAAATTTGTCATTTTTGACATTTTTTATGGTGACACTTTACATTTTTGACATTTGGCATTGTGACATTTGTCATTTGACATCTTTGACATTTGCCATCTTGAAATTTGTCATTTTTGACATTTTTCATGGTGACACTTTTCATTTTTGACATTTAGCATTGTGACATTTGTCATTTGACATCTTTGACATTTGCCATCTTGAAATTTGTTATTTTTGACATTTTTTATGGTGACACTTATCATTTTTGACATTTAGCATTGTGACATTTGTCAGTTTTGACATTTGTCATCTTGAAGTTTGTCATTTTTGACATTTTTCATGGTGACACTTTTCACTTTTGACATTTAGCATTGTGACATTTGTCATTTGACATCTTTGACATTTGCCATCTTGAAATTTGACATTTTTGACATTTAGCATTGTAACATTTGTCAGTTTTGACATTTGCCATCTTAAAATTTGTCATTTTTGACATTTAGCATTGTGACACTTTTCATTTTTGACATTTAGCATTGTGACATTTGTCATTTGACATCTTAGACATTTGCCATCTTGAAATTTGTCATTTTTGACACTTTTCATTTTTGACATTTAGCATTGTGACATTTGTCATTTGACATCTTTGACATTTGCCATCTTGAAATTTGTCATTTTTGACATTTTTCATGGTAACACTTTTCATTTTTGACATTTAGCATTGTGACATTTGTCATTTGACATCTTTGACATTTGCCATCTTGAAATTTGTCATTTTTGACATTTTTCATGGTGACACTTTTCATTGTTGACATTTAGCATTGTGACATTTGCCATTTGACATCTTTGACATTTGCCATCTTGAAATTTGTCATTTTTGACATTTAGCATTATGACATTTGACATCTTTGACATTTGCTATCTTGAAATTTGTTATTTTTGACATTTTTCATGGTGGCACTTTTCATTTTTGACATTTAGCATTGTGACATTTGTCAGTTTTGACATTTGCCATCTTGAAATTTGTCATTTTTGACATTTAGCATTGTGACACTTTTCATTTTTGACATTTAGCATCGTGACATTTGTCATTTGACATCTTTGACATTTGCCATCTTAAAATTTGTCATTTTTGACATTTTTCATGGTGACACTTTTCATTTTTGACATTTAGCATTGTAATATTTGGCATTTGACATCTTTGACATTTGCCATCTTGAAAGTTGTCATTTTTGTCATTTTTCATGGTGACACTTTTCATTTTTGACATTTAGCATTGTGACATTTGTCATTTGACATCTTTGATATTTGCCATCTTAAAATTTGTCATTTTTAACATTTTTCATGGTGACACTTTTCATTTTTGACATTTAGCATTGTGACATTTGTCGTTTGACATCTTTGACATTTGCCATCTTGAAATTTGTTATTTTTGACATTTTTCATGGTGACACTTATCATTTTTGACATTTAGCATTGTGACATTTGTCATTTGACATCTTTGACATTTGCCATATTGAAATTTGTCATTTTTGACATTTTTCATCGTGACACTTTTCATTTTTGACATTTAGCATTGTGACATTTGTCATTTGACATCTTGGACATTTGACATCTTGAAATTTGTCATTTTTGACATTTTTCATGGTAACACTTTTCATTTTTGACATTTAGCATTGTGACATTTGTCATTTGACATCTTTGACATTTGCCATCTTGAAATTTGTCATTTTTGACATTTTTCATGGTGACACTTTTCATTTTTGACATTTAGCATTGTGACATTTGCCATTTGACATCTTTGACATTTGCCATCTTGAAATTTGTCATTTTTGACATTTAGCATTGTGACATTTGTCATTTGACATCTTTGACATTTGCTATCTTGAAATTTGTTATTTTTGACATTTTTCATGGTGACACTTTTCATTTTTGACATTTAGCATTGTGACATTTGTCAGTTTTGACATTTGCCATCTTGAAATTTGTCATTTTTGACATTTAGCATTGTGACACTTTTCATTTTTGACATTTAGCATCGTGACATTTGTCATTTGACATCTTTGACATTTGCCATCTTAAAATTTGTCATTTTTGACATTTTTCATGGTGACACTTTTCATTTTTGACATTTAGCATTGTAATATTTGGCATTTGACATCTTTGACATTTGCCATCTTGAAAGTTGTCATTTTTGTCATTTTTCATGGTGACACTTTTCATTTTTGACATTTAGCATTGTGACATTTGTCATTTGACATCTTTGACATTTGCCATCTTAAAATTTGTCATTTTTAACATTTTTCATGGTGACACTTTTCATTTTTGACATTTAGCATTGTGACATTTGTCGTTTGACATCTTTGACATTTGCCATCTTGAAATTTGTTATTTTTGACATTTTTCATGGTGACACTTATCATTTTTGACATTTAGCATTGTGACATTTGTCATTTGACATCTTTGACATTTGCCATATTGAAATTTGTCATTTTTGACATTTTTCATCGTGACACTTTTCATTTTTGACATTTAGCATTGTGACATTTGTCATTTGACATCTTGGACATTTGACATCTTGAAATTTGTTATTTTTGACATTTTTCATGATGACACTTATCATTTTTGACATTTAGCATTGTGACATTTGTCAGTTTTGACATTTGCCATCTTGAAATTTGTCATTTTTGACATTTTTCATGGTGACACTTTTCATTTTTAACATTTCGCATTGTGACATTTGTCATTTGACATCTTTGACATTTGTCATTTTGAAATTTGTCATTTTTGACATTTTTCATGGTGACACTTTTCATTTATGACATTTAGCATTGTCACATTTGTCATTTGACATCTTTGACATTTGCAATCTTGAAATTTGTCATTTTTGACATTTTTCATGGTGACACTTTTCATTTTTGACATTTAGCATTGTGACATTTGACATCTTTGACATTTGCCATCTTGAAATTTGTCATTTTTGACATTTTTCAATGTGACACTTTTCATTTTTGACATTTAGCATTGTGACATTTGTCATTTAACATCTTTGACATTTGTCATCTTGAAATTTGTCATTTTTGACATTTTTCATGGTGACACTTTTCATTTTTGACATTTAGCATTGTGACATTTGTCATTTGACATCTTTGACATTTGCCATCTTGAAAGTTGTCATTTTTGTCATTTTTCATGGTGACACTTTTCATTTTTGACATTTAGCATTGTGACATTTGTCATTTGACATCTTTGACATTTGCCATCTTGAAATTTGTCATTTTTGACATTTTTCATGGTGACACTTTTCATTTTTAACATTTCGCATTGTGACATTTGTCATTTGACATCTTTGACATTTGTCATTTTAAAATTTGTCATTTTTGACATTTTTCATGGTGACACTTATCATTTTTGACATTTAGCATTGTGACATTTGTCAGTTTTGACATTTGTCATCTTGAAATTTGTCATTTTTGACATTTTTCATGGTGACACTTTTCATTTTTGACATTTAGCATTGTGACATTTGTCATGTGACATCTTTGACATTTGCCATCTTGAAATTTGTCATTTTTGACATTTTTCATGGTGACACTTTTCATTTTTGACATTTAGCATTGTGACATTTGTCATTTGACATCTTTGACATTTGCCATCTTGAAATTTGTCATTTTTGACATTTAGCATTGTGACATTTGTCAGTTTTGACATTTGCCATCTTAAAATTTGTCATTTTTGACATTTAGCATTGTGACACTTTTCATTTTTGACATTTAGCATTGTGACATTTGTCATTTGACATCTTAGACATTTGCCATCTTGAAATTTGTCATTTTTGACACTTTTCATGGTGACACTTTTCATTTTTGACATTTAGCATTGTGACATTTGTCAGTTTTGACATTTGCCATCTTGAAATTTGTTATTTTTGACATTTTTCATGGTGACACTTTTCATTTTTGACATTTAGCATTGTGACATTTGTCATTTGCCATCTTTGACATTTGCCATCTTGAAATTTGTCATTTTTAACATTTTTCATGGTGACACTTTTCATTTTTGACATTTAGCATTGTGACATTTGTCATTTGACATCTTTGACATTTGCCATCTTGAAATTTGTCATTTTTGACATTTTTCATGGTGACACTTTTTATTTTTGACATTTAGCATTGTGACATTTGTCATTTGACATCTTGGACATTTGACATCTTGAAATTTGTTATTTTTTACATTTTTCATGATGACACTTATCATTTTTGACATTTAGCATTGTGACATTTGTCAGTTTTGACATTTGCCATCTTGAAATTTGTCATTTTTGACATTTTTCATGGTGACACTTTTCATTTTTGACATTTAGCATTGTGACATTTGTCATTTGACATCTTTGACATTTGCCATCTTGAAATTTGTTATTTTTGACATTTTTTATGGTGACACTTTTCATTTTTGACATTTAGCATTGTGACATTTGTCATTTGACATCTTTGACATTTGCCATCTTGAAATTTGTCATTTTTGACATTTTTCATGGTGACACTTTTCATTTTTGACATTTAGCATTGTGACATTTGTCATTTGACATCTTTGACATTTGCCATCATGAAATTTGTCATTTTTGACATTTTTCATGGTGACACTTATCATTTTTGACATTTAGCATTGTGACATTTGTCAGTTTTGACATTTGTCATCTTGAAATTTGTCATTTTTGACATTTTTCATGGTGACACTTTTCACTTTTGACATTTAGCATTGTGACATTTGTCATTTGACATCTTTGACATTTGCCATCTCGAAATTTGTCATTTTTGACATTTTTCATGGTGACACTTTTCATTTTTGACATCTAGCATTGTGACATTTGTCAGTTTTGACATTTGCCATCTTGAAATTTGTCATTTTTGACATTTAGCATTGTGACACTTATCATTTTTGACATTTAGCATTGGGACATTTGTCATTTGACATATTTGACATTTGCCATCTTGAAATTTGTCATTTTTGACATTTTTCATCGTGACACTTTTTATTTTTGACATTTAGCATTGTGACATTTGTCATTTGACATCTTGGACATTTGACATCTTGAAATTTGTTATTTTTGACATTTTTCATGATGACACTTATCATTTTTGACATTTAGCATTGTGACATTTGTCAGTTTTGACATTTGCCATCTTGAAATTTTTCATTTTTGACATTTTTCATGGTGACACTTTTCATTTTTGACATTTAGCATTGTGACATGTGTCATTTGACATCTTTGATATTTGCCATCTTGAAATTTGTCATTTTTGACATTTTTCATGGTCACACTTTTCATTTTTGTCATTTAGCATTGTGACATTTGTCATTTGACATCTTTGACATTCGCCATCTTGAAATTTGTCATTTTTGACACTTTTCATTTTTGACATTTAGCATTGTGACATTTGTCATTTGACATCTTTGACATTTGCCATCTTGAAATTTGTCATTTTTGACATTTTTTATGGTGACACTTTTCATTTTTGACATTTAGCATTGTGACATTTGTCATTTGACATCTTTGACATTTGCCATCTTGAAATTTGTCATTTTTGACATTTTGCATGGTGACACTTTTCATTTTTGACATTTAGCATTGTGACATTTGTCATTTGACATCTTTGACATTTGCCATCTTAAAATTTGTTATTTTTGACATTTTTCATGGTGACACTTATCATTTTTGACATTTAGCATTGTGACATTTGTCAGTTTTGACATTTGTCATCTTGAAGTTTGTCATTTTTGACATTTTTCATGGTGACACTTTTCACTTTTGACATTTAGCATTGTGACATTTGTCATTTGACATCTTTGACATTTGCTATCTCGAAATTTGTCATTTTTGACATGTTTCATGGTGACACTTTTCATTTTTGACATTTAGCATTGTGACATTTGTCATTTGACATCTTTGACATTTGCAATCTTGAAATTTGACATTTTTGACATTTAGCATTGTAACATTTGTCAGTTTTGACATTTGCCATCTTAAAATTTGTCATTTTTGACATTTAGCATTGTGACACTTTTCATTTTTGACATTTAGCATTGTGACATTTGTCATTTGACATCTTAGACATTTGCCATCTTGAAATTTGTCATTTTTGACACTTTTCATTTTTGACATTTAGCATTGTGACATTTGTCATTTGACATCTTTGACATTTGCCATCTTGAAATTTGTCATTCTTGACATTTTTCATGGTAACACTTTTCATTTTTGACATTTAGCATTGTGACATTTGTCATTTGACATCTTTGACATTTGCCATCTTGAAATTTGTCATTTTTGACATTTTTCATGGTGACACCTTTCATTTTTGACATTTAGCATTGTGACATTTGCCATTTGACATCTTTGACATTTACCATCTTGAAATTTGTCATTTTTGACATTTAGCATTGTGACATTTGTCATTTGACATCTTTGACATTTGCTATCTTGAAATTTGTTATTTTTGACATTTTTCATGGTGACACTTTTCATTTTTGACATTTAGCATTGTGACATTTGTCAGTTTTGACATTTGCCATCTTAAAATTTGTCATTTTTGACATTTAGCATTGTGACACTTTTCATTTTTGACATTTAGCATTGTGACATTTGTCATTTGACATCTTTGACATTTGCCATCTTAAAATTTGTCATTTTTGACATTTTTCATGGTGACACTTTTCATTTTTGACATTTAGCATTGTGATATTTGGCATTTGACATCTTTGACATTTGCCATCTTGAAAGTTGTCATTTTTGTCATTTTTCATGGTGACACTTTTCATTTTTGACATTTAGCATTGTGACATTTGTCATTTGACATCTTTGACATTTGCCATCTTGAAATTTGTCATTTTTAACATTTTTCATGGTGACACTTTTCATTTTTGACATTTAGCATTGTGACATTTGTCGT
Source organism: Altica lythri (assembly GCA_964028335.1). Taxonomy (NCBI): domain Eukaryota; kingdom Metazoa; phylum Arthropoda; class Insecta; order Coleoptera; family Chrysomelidae; genus Altica; species Altica lythri. The sequence goes on along the minus strand of OZ034800.1, from coordinate 4,172,886 downwards.
TTGACATCTTTGACATTTGCCATTTTGAAATTTGTCATTTTTGACATTTTTTATGGTGACACTTTACATTTTTGACATTTAGCATTGTGACATTTGTCATTTGACATCTTTGACATTTGCCATCTTGAAATTTGTCATTTTTGACATTTTTCATGGTGACACTTTTCATTTTTGACATTTAGCATTGTGACATTTGTCATTTGACATCTTTGACATTTGCCATCTTGAAATTTGTTATTTTTGACATTTTTTATGGTGACACTTATCATTTTTGACATTTAGCATTGTGACATTTGTCAGTTTTGACATTTGTCATCTTGAAGTTTGTCATTTTTGACATTTTTCATGGTGACACTTTTCACTTTTGACATTTAGCATTGTGACATTTGTCATTTGACATCTTTGACACTTGCCATCTAGAAATTTGTCATTTTTGACATGTTTCATGGTGACACTTTTCATTTTTGGCATTTAGCATTGTGACATTTGTCATTTGACATCTTTGACATTTGCCATCTTGAAATTTGACATTTTTGACATTTAGCATTGTAACATTTGTCAGTTTTGACATTTGCCATCTTAAAATTTGTCATTTTTGACATTTAGCATTGTGACACTTTTCATTTTTGACATTTAGCATTGTGACATTTGTCATTTGACATCTTAGACATTTGCCATCTTGAAATTTGTCATTTTTGACACTTTTCATTTTTGACATTTAGCATTGTGACATTTGTCATTTGACATCTTTGACATTTGCCATCTTGAAATTTGTCATTTTTGACATTTTTCATGGTAACACTTTTCATTTTTGACATTTAGCATTGTGACATTTGTCATTTGACATCTTTGACATTTGCCATCTTGAAATTTGTCATTTTTGACATTTTTCATGGTGACACTTTTCATTTTTGACATTTAGCATTGTGACATTTGCCATTTGACATCTTTGACATTTGCCATCTTGAAATTTGTCATTTTTGACATTTAGCATTGTGAAATTTGTCATTTGACATCTTTGACATTTGCTATCTTGAAATTTGTTATTTTTGACATTTTTCATGGTGACACTTTTCATTTTTGACATTTAGCATTGTGACATTTGTCAGTTTTGACATTTGCCATCTTGAAATTTGTCATTTTTGACATTTAGCATTGTGACACTTTTCATTTTTGACATTTAGCATCGTGACATTTGTCATTTGACATCTTTGACATTTGCCATCTTAAAATTTGTCATTTTTGACATTTTTCATGGTGACACTTTTCATTTTTGACATTTAGCATTGTAATATTTGGCATTTGACATCTTTGACATTTGCCATCTTGAAAGTTGTCATTTTTGTCATTTTTCATGGTGACACTTTTCATTTTTGACATTTAGCATTGTGACATTTGTCATTTGACATCTTTGATATTTGCCATCTTAAAATTTGTCATTTTTAACATTTTTCATGGTGACACTTTTCATTTTTGACATTTAGCATTGTGACATTTGTCGTTTGACATCTTTGACATTTGCCATCTTGAAATTTGTTATTTTTGACATTTTTCATGGTGACACTTATCATTTTTGACATTTAGCATTGTGACATTTGTCATTTGACATCTTTGACATTTGCCATATTGAAATTTGTCATTTTTGACATTTTTCATCGTGACACTTTTCATTTTTGACATTTAGCATTGTGACATTTGTCATTTGACATCTTAGACATTTGCCATCTTGAAATTTGTCATTTTTGACACTTTTCATTTTTGACATTTAGCATTGTGACATTTGTCATTTGACATCTTTGACATTTGCCATCTTGAAATTTGTCATTTTTGACATTTTTCATGGTAACACTTTTCATTTTTGACATTTAGCATTGTGACATTTGTCATTTGACATCTTTGACATTTGCCATCTTGAAATTTGTCATTTTTGACATTTTTCATGGTGACACTTTTCATTTTTGACATTTAGCATTGTGACATTTGCCATTTGACATCTTTGACATTTGCCATCTTGAAATTTGTCATTTTTGACATTTAGCATTGTGACATTTGTCATTTGACATCTTTGACATTTGCTATCTTGAAATTTGTTATTTTTGACATTTTTCATGGTGACACTTTTCATTTTTGACATTTAGCATTGTGACATTTGTCAGTTTTGACATTTGCCATCTTGAAATTTGTCATTTTTGACATTTAGCATTGTGACACTTTTCATTTTTGACATTTAGCATCGTGACATTTGTCATTTGACATCTTTGACATTTGCCATCTTAAAATTTGTCATTTTTGACATTTTTCATGGTGACACTTTTCATTTTTGACATTTAGCATTGTAATATTTGGCATTTGACATCTTTGACATTTGCCATCTTGAAAGTTGTCATTTTTGTCATTTTTCATGGTGACACTTTTCATTTTTGACATTTAGCATTGTGACATTTGTCATTTGACATCTTTGATATTTGCCATCTTAAAATTTGTCATTTTTAACATTTTTCATGGTGACACTTTTCATTTTTGACATTTAGCATTGTGACATTTGTCGTTTGACATCTTTGACATTTGCCATCTTGAAATTTGTTATTTTTGACATTTTTCATGGTGACACTTATCATTTTTGACATTTAGCATTGTGACATTTGTCATTTGACATCTTTGACATTTGCCATATTGAAATTTGTCATTTTTGACATTTTTCATCGTGACACTTTTCATTTTTGACATTTAGCATTGTGACATTTGTCATTTGACATCTTGGACATTTGACATCTTGAAATTTGTCATTTTTGACATTTTTCATGGTAACACTTTTCCTTTTTGACATTTAGCATTGTGACATTTGTCATTTGACATCTTTGACATTTGCCATCTTGAAATTTGTCATTTTTGACATTTTTCATGGTGACACTTTTCATTTTTGACATTTAGCATTGTGACATTTGCCATTTGACATCTTTGACATTTGCCATCTTGAAATTTGTCATTTTTGACATTTAGCATTGTGACATTTGTCATTTGACATCTTTGACATTTGCTATCTTGAAATTTGTTATTTTTGACATTTTTCATGGTGACACTTTTCATTTTTGACATTTAGCATTGTGACATTTGTCAGTTTTGACATTTGCCATCTTGAAATTTGTCATTTTTGACATTTAGCATTGTGACACTTTTCATTTTTGACATTTAGCATCGTGACATTTGTCATTTGACATCTTTGACATTTGCCATCTTAAAATTTGTCATTTTTGACATTTTTCATGGTGACACTTTTCATTTTTGACATTTAGCATTGTAATATTTGGCATTTGACATCTTTGACATTTGCCATCTTGAAAGTTGTCATTTTTGTCATTTTTCATGGTGACACTTTTCATTTTTGACATTTAGCATTGTGACATTTGTCATTTGACATCTTTGACATTTGCTATCTTAAAATTTGTCATTTTTAACATTTTTCATGGTGACACTTTTCATTTTTGACATTTAGCATTGTGACATTTGTCGTTTGACATCTTTGACATTTGCCATCTTGAAATTTGTTATTTTTGACATTTTTCATGGTGACACTTATCATTTTTGACATTTAGCATTGTGACATTTGTCATTTGACATCTTTGACATTTGCCATATTGAAATTTGTCATTTTTGACATTTTTCATCGTGACACTTTTCATTTTTGACATTTAGCATTGTGACATTTGTCATTTGACATCTTGGACATTTGACATCTTGAAATTTGTTATTTTTGACATTTTTCATGATGACACTTATCATTTTTGACATTTAGCATTGTGACATTTGTCAGTTTTGACATTTGCCATCTTGAAATTTGTCATTTTTGACATTTTTCATGGTGACACTTTTCATTTTTAACATTTCGCATTGTGACATTTGTCATTTGACATCTTTGACATTTGTCATTTTGAAATTTGTCATTTTTGACATTTTTCATGGTGACACTTTTCATTTTTGACATTTAGCATTGTCACATTTGTCATTTGACATCTTTGACATTTGCAATCTTGAAATTTGTCATTTTTGACATTTTTCATGGTGACACTTTTCATTTTTGACATTTAGCATTGTGACATTTGACATCTTTGACATTTGCCATCTTGAAATTTGTCATTTTTGACATTTTTCAATGTGACACTTTTCATTTTTGACATTTAGCATTGTGACATTTGTCATTTAACATCTTTGACATTTGTCATCTTGAAATTTGTCATTTTTGACATTTTTCATGGTGACACTTTTCATTTTTGACATTTAGCATTGTGACATTTGTCATTTGACATCTTTGACATTTGCCATCTTAAAATTTGTCATTTTTGACATTTTTCATGGTGACACTTATCATTTTTGACATTAAGCATTGTGACATTTGTCAGTTTTGACATTTGTCATCTTGAAATTTGTCATTTTTGACATTTTTCATGGTGACACTTTTCATTTTTGACATTTAGCATTGTGACATTTGTCATGTGACATCTTTGACATTTGCCATCTTGAAATTTGTCATTTTTGACATTTTTCATGGTGACACTTTTCATTTTTGACATTTAGCATTGTGACATTTGTCATTTGACATCTTTGACATTTGCCATCTTGAAATTTGTCATTTTTGACATTTAGCATTGTGACATTTGTCAGTTTTGACATTTGCCATCTTAAAATTTGTCATTTTTGACATTTAGCATTGTGACACTTTTCATTTTTGACATTTAGCATTGTGACATTTGTCATTTGACATCTTAGACATTTGCCATCTTGAAATTTGTCATTTTTGACACTTTTCATGGTGACACTTTTCATTTTTGACATTTAGCATTGTGACATTTGTCAGTTTTGACATTTGCCATCTTGAAATTTGTCATTTTTGACATTTAGCATTGTGACACTTTTCATTTTTGACATTTAGCATTGTGACATTTGTCATTTGACATCTTTGACATTTGCCATCTTGAAATTTGTCATTTTTGACATTTTTTATGGTGACACTTTTCATTTTTGAAATTTAGCATTGTTACATTTGTCATTTGATATCTTTGACATTTGCCATCTTGAAATTTGTCATTTTTGACATTTAGCATTGTGATATTTGTCATTTGACATCTTTGACATTTGCCATCTTGAAATTTGTCATTTTTGACATTTTTCATGGTGACACTTTTCATTTTTGACATTTAGCATTGTGACATTTGTCATTTGACATCTTTGACATTTGCCATCTTGAAATTTGTTATTTTTGACATTTTTCATGGTGACACTTTTCATTTTTGACATTTAGCATTGTGACATTTGTCACTTGCCATCTTTGACATTTGCCATCTTGAAATTTGTCATTTTTGACATTTTTCATGGTGACACTTTTCATTTTTGACATTTAGCATTGTGACATTTGTCATTTGACATCTTTGACATTTGCCATCTTGAAATTTGTCATTTTTGACATTTTTCATGGTGACACTTTTTATTTTTGACATTTAGCATTGTGACATTTGTCATTTGACATCTTGGACATTTGACATCTTGAAATTTGTTATTTTTGACATTTTTCATGATGACACTTATCATTTTTGACATTTAGCATTGTGACATTTGTCAGTTTTGACATTTGCCATCTTGAAATTTGTCATTTTTGACATTTTTCATGGTGACACTTTTCATTTTTGACATTTAGCATTGTGACATTTGTCATTTGACATCTTTGACATTTGCCATCTTGAAATTTGTTATTTTTGACATTTTTTATGGTGACACTTTTCATTTTTGACATTTAGCATTGTGACATTTGTCATTTGACATCTTTGACATTTGCCATCTTGAAATTTGTCATTTTTGACATTTTTCATGGTGACACTTTTCATTTTTGACATTTAGCATTGTGACATTTGTCATTTGACATCTTTGACATTTGCCATCTTGAAATTTGTCATTTTTGACATTTTTCATGGTGACACTTATCATTTTTGACATTTAGCATTGTGACATTTGTCAGTTTTGACATTTGTCATCTTGAAATTTGTCATTTTTGACATTTTTCATGGTGACACTTTTCACTTTTGACATTTAGCATTGTGACATTTGTCATTTGACATCTTTGACATTTGCCATCTCGAAATTTGTCATTTTTGACATTTTTCATGGTGACACTTTTCATTTTTGACATCTAGCATTGTGACATTTGTCAGTTTTGACATTTGCCATCTTGAAATTTGTCATTTTTGACATTTAGCATTGTGACACTTATCATTTTTGACATTTAGCATTGGGATATTTGTCATTTGACATATTTGACATTTGCCATCTTGAAATTTGTCATTTTTGACATTTTTCATCGTGACACTTTTTATTTTTGACATTTAGCATTGTGACATTTGTCATTTGACATCTTGGACATTTGACATCTTGAAATTTGTTATTTTTGACATTTTTCATGATGACACTTATCATTTTTGACATTTAGCATTGTGACATTTGTCAGTTTTGACATTTGCCATCTTGAAATTTGTCATTTTTGACATTTTTCATGGTGACACTTTTCATTTTTGACATTTAGCATTGTGACATGTGTCATTTGACATCTTTGATATTTGCCATCTTGAAATTTGTCATTTTTGACATTTTTCATGGTCACACTTTTCATTTTTGTCATTTAGCATTGTGACATTTGTCATTTGACATCTTTGACATTCGCCATCTTGAAATTTGTCATTTTTGACACTTTTCATTTTTGACATTTAGCATTGTGACATTTGTCATTTGACATCTTTGACATTTGCCATCTTGAAATTTGTCATTTTTGACATTTTTTATGGTGACACTTTTCATTTTTAACATTTAGCATTGTGACATTTGTCATTTGACATCTTTGACATTTGCCATCTTGAAATTTGTCATTTTTGACATTTTTCATGGTGACACTTTTCATTTTTGACATTTAGCATTGTGACATTTGTCATTTGACATCTTTGACATTTGCCATCTTGAAATTTGTTATTTTTGACATTTTTCATGGTGACACTTATCATTTTTGACATTTAGCATTGTGACATTTGTCAGTTTTGACATTTGTCATCTTGAAGTTTGTCATTTTTGACATTTTTCATGGTGACACTTTTCACTTTTGACATTTAGCATTGTGACATTTGTCATTTGACATCTTTGACATTTGCCATCTCGAAATTTGTCATTTTTGACATGTTTCATAGTGACACTTTTCATTTTTGACATTTAGCATTGTGACATTTGTCATTTGACATCTTTGACATTTGCAATCTTGAAATTTGACATTTTTGACATTTAGCATTGTAACATTTGTCAGTTTTGACATTTGCCATCTTAAAATTTGTCATTTTTGACATTTAGCATTGTGACACTTTTCATTTTTGACATTTAGCATTGTGACATTTGTCATTTGACATCTTAGACATTTGCCATCTTGAAATTTGTCATTTTTGACACTTTTCATTTTTGACATTTAGCATTGTGACATTTGTCATTTGACATCTTAGACATTTGCCATCTTGAAATTTGTCATTCTTGACATTTTTCATGGTAACACTTTTCATTTTTGACATTTAGCATTGTGACATTTGTCATTTGACATCTTTGACATTTGCCATCTTGAAATTTGTCATTTTTGACATTTTTCATGGTGACACTTTTCATTTTTGACATTTAGCATTGTGACATTTGCCATTTGACATCTTTGACATTTACCATCTTGAAATTTGTCATTTTTGACATTTAGCATTGTGACATTTGTCATTTGACATCTTTGACATTTGCTATCTTGAAATTTGTTATTTTTGACATTTTTCATGGTGACACTTTTCATTTTTGACATTTAGCATTGTGACATTTGTCAGTTTTGACATTTGCCATCTTAAAATTTGTCATTTTTGACATTTAGCATTGTGACACTTTTCATTTTTGACATTTAGCATTGTGACATTTGTCATTTGACATCTTTGACATTTGCCATCTTAAAATTTGTCATTTTTGACATTTTTCATGGTGACACTTTTCATTTTTGACATTTAGCATTGTGATATTTGGCATTTGACATCTTTGACATTTGCCATCTTGAAAGTTGTCATTTTTGTCATTTTTCATGGTGACACTTTTCATTTTTGACATTTAGCATTGTGACATTTGTCATTTGACATCTTTGACATTTGCCATCTTGAAATTTGTCATTTTTAACATTTTTCATGGTGACACTTTTCATTTTTGACATTTAGCATTGTGACATTTGTCGTTTGACATCTTTGACATTTGCCATCTTGAAATTTGTTATTTTTTGACATTTTTCATGGTGACACTTATCATTTTTGACATTTAGCATTGTGACATTTGTCAGTTTTGACATTTGCCATCTTGAAATTTGTCATTTTTGACATTTTTCATGGTGACACTTTTCATTTTTAACATTTCGCATTGTGACATTTGTCATTTGACATCTTTGACATTTATCATTTTGAAATTTGTCATTTTTGACATTTTTCATGGTGACACTTTTCATTTTTGACATTTAGCATTGTCACATTTGTCATTTGACATCTTTGACATTTGCAATCTTGAAATTTGTCATTTTTGACATTTTTCATGGTGACACTTTTCATTTTTGACATTTAGCATTGTGACATTTGACATCTTTGACATTTGCCATCTTAAAATTTGTCATTTTTGACATTTTTCAATGTGACACTTTTCATTTTTGACATTTAGCATTGTGACATTTGTCATTTAACATCTTTGACATTTGTCATCTTGAAATTTGTCATTTTTGACATTTTTCATAGTGACACTTTTCATTTTTGACATTTAGCATTGTGACATTTGTCATTTGACATCTTTGACATTTGCCATCTTGAAATTTGTCATTTTTGACATTTTTCATGGTGACACTTTTTATTTTTGACATTTAGCATTGTGACATTTGTCAGTTTTGACATTTGTCATCTTGAAATTTGTCATTTTTGACATTTTTCATGCTGACACTTTTCATTTTTGACATTTAGCATTGTGACATTTGTCATGTGACATCTTTGACATTTGCCATCTTGAAATTTGTCATTTTTGACATTTTTCATGGTGACACTTTTCATTTTTGACATTTAGCATTGTGACATTTGTCATTTGACATCTTTGACATTTGCCATCTTGAAATTTGTCATTTTTAACATTTAGCATTGTGACATTTGTCAGTTTTGACATTTGCCATCTTAAAATTTGTCATTTTTGACATTTAGCATTGTGACACTTTTCATTTTTGACATTTAGCATTGTGACATTTGTCATTTGACATCTTAGACATTTGCCATCTTGAAATTTGTCATTTTTTACACTTTTCATTTTTGACATTTAGCATTGTGACATTTGTCATTTGACATCTTTGACATTTGCCATCTTGAAATTTGTCATTTTTGACATTTTTTATGGTGACACTTTTCATTTTTGACATTTAGCATTGTGACATTTGTCATTTGACATCTTTGACATTTGCCATCTTGAAATTTGTCATTTTTGACATTTTTCATGGTAACACTTTTCATTTTTGACATTTAGCATTGTGACATTTGCCATTTGACATCTTTGACATTTGCCATCTTGAAATTTGTTATTTTTGACATTTTTCATGGTGACACTTTTCATTTTTGACATTTAGCATTGTGACATTTGTCAGTTTTGACATTTGCCATCTTGAAATTTGTCATTTTTGACATTTAGCATTGTGACACTTTTCATTTTTGACATTTAGCATTGTGACATTTGTCATTTGACATCTTTGACATTTGCCATCTTGAAATTTGTCATTTTTGACATTTTTTATGGTGACACTTTTCATTTTTGACATTTAGCATTGTTACATTTGTCATTTGATATCTTTGACATTTGCCATCTTGAAATTTGTCATTTTTGACATTTAGCATTGTGATATTTGTCATTTGACATCTTTGACATTTGCCATCTTGAAATTTGTCATTTTTGACATTTTTCATGGTGACACTTTTCATTTTTGACATTTAGCATTGTGACATTTGTCATTTGACATCTTTGACATTTGCTATCTTGAAATTTGTTATTTTTGACATTTTTCATGGTGACACTTTTCATTTTTGACATTTAGCATTGTGACATTTGTCAGTTTTGACATTTGCCATCTTGAAATTTGTCATTTTTGACATTTAGCATTGTGACACTTTTCATTTTTGACATTTAGCATTGTGACATTTGTCATTTGACATCTTTGACATTTGCCATCTTAAAATTTGTCATTTTTGACATTTTTCATGATGACACTTTTCATTTTTGACATTTAGCATTGTGATATTTGGCATTTGACATCTTTGACATTTGCCATCTTGAAAGTTGTCATTTTTGTCATTTTTCATGGTGACACTTTTCATTTTTGACATTTAGCATTGTGACATTTGTCATTTGACATCTTTGACATTTGCCATCTTGAAATTTGTCATTTTTAACATTTTTCATGGTGACACTTTTCATTTTTGACATTTAGCATTGTGACATTTGTCGTTTGACATCTTTGACATTTGCCATCTTGAAATTTGTTATTTTTGACATTTTTCATGGTGACACTTATCATTTTTGACATTTAGCATTGTGACATTTGTCATTTGACATCTTTGACATTTTCCATATTGAAATTTGTCATTTTTGACATTTTTCATCGTGACACTTTTCATTTTTGACATTTAGCATTGTGACATTTGTCATTTGACATCTTGGACATTTGACATCTTGAAATTTGTTATTTTTGACATTTTTCATGATGACACTTATCATTTTTGACATTTAGCATTGTGACGTTTGTCAGTTTTGACATTTGCCATCTTGAAATTTGTCATTTTTGACATTTTTTATGGTGACACTTTTCATTTTTAACATTTCGCATTGTGACATTTGTCATTTGACATCTTTGACATTTGTCATTTTGAAATTTGTCATTTTTGACATTTTTCATGGTGACACTTTTCATTTTTGACATTTAGCGTTGTCACATTTGTCATTTGACATCTTTGACATTTGCAATCTTGAAATTTGTCATTTTTGACATTTTTCATGGTGACACTTTTCATTTTTGACATTTAGCATTGTGACATTTGACATCTTTGACATTTGCCATCTTGAAATTTGTCATTTTTGACATTTTTCAATGTGACACTTTTCATTTTTGACATTTAGCATTGTGACATTTGTCATTTAACATCTTTGACATTTGTCATCTTGAAATTTGTCATTTTTGACATTTTTCATGGTGACACTTTTCATTTTTGACATTTAGCATTGTGACATTTGTCATTTGACATCTTTGACATTTGCCATCTTGAAATTTGTCATTTTTGACATCTTCCATGGTGACACTTATCATTTTTGACATTTAGCATTGTGACATTTGTCAGTTTTGACATTTGTCATCTTGAAATTTGTCATTTTTGACATTTTTCATGGTGACACTTTTCATTTTTGACATTTAGCATTGTGACATTTGTCATGTGACATCTTTGACATTTGCCATCTTGAAATTTGTCATTTTTGACATTTTTCATGGTGACACTTTTCATTTTTGACATTTAGCATTGTGACATTTGTCATTTGACATCTTTGACATTTGCCATCTTGAAATTTGTCATTTTTGACATTTAGCATTGTGACATTTGTCAGTTTTGACATTTGCCATCTTAAAATTTGTCATTTTTGACATTTAGCATTGTGACACTTTTCATTTTTGACATTTAGCATTGTGACATTTGTCATTTGACATCTTAGACATTTGCCATCTTGAAATTTGTCATTTTTGACACTTTTCATTTTTGACATTTAGCATTGTGACATTTGTCATTTGACATCTTTGACATTTGCCATCTTGAAATTTGTCATTTTTGACATTTTTTATGGTGACACTTTTCATTTTTGACATTTAGCATTGTGACATTTGTCATTTGACATCTTTGACATTTGCCATCTTGAAATTTGTCATTTTTGACATTTTTCATGGTGACACTTTTCATTTTTAACATTTAGCATTGTGACATTTGACATCTTTGACATTTGCCATCTTGAAATTTGTCATTTTTGACATTTTTCAATGTGACACTTTTCATTTTTGACATTTAGCATTGTGACATTTGTCATTTAACATCTTTGACATTTGTCATCTTGAAATTTGTCATTTTTGACATTTTTCATGGTGACACTTTTCATTTTTGACATTTAGCATTGTGACATTTGTCATTTGACATCTTTGACATTTGCCATCTTGAAATTTGTCATTTTTGACATTTTTCATGGTGACACTTATCATTTTTGACATTTAGCATTGTGACATTTGTCAGTTTTGACATTTGTCATCTTGAAATTTGTCATTTTTGACATTTTTATGGTGACACTTTTCATTTTTGACATTTAGCATTGTGACATTTGTCATGTGACATCTTTGACATTTGCCATCTTGAAATTTGTCATTTTTGACATTTTTCATGGTGACACTTTTCATTTTTGACATTTAGCATTGTGACATTTGTCATTTGACATCTTTGACATTTGCCATCTTGAAATTTGTCATTTTTGACATTTTTCATGGTGACACTTTTCATTTTTGACATTTAGCATTGTGACATTTGTCAGTTTTGACATTTGTCATCTTGAAATTTGTCATTTTTGACATTTTTCATGCTGACACTTTTCATTTTTGACATTTAGCATTGTGACATTTGTCATGTGACATCTTTGACATTTGCCATCTTGAAATTTGTCATTTTTGACATTTTTCATGGTGACACTTTTCATTTTTGACATTTAGCATTGTGACATTTGTCATTTGACATCTTTGACATTTGCCATCTTGAAATTTGTCATTTTTGACATTTAGCATTGTGACATTTGTCAGTTTTGACATTTGCCATCTTAAAATTTCTCATTTTTGACATTTAGCATTGTGACACTTTTCATTTTTGACATTTAGCATTGTGACATTTGTCATTTGACATCTTAGACATTTGCCATCTTGAAATTTGTCATTTTTTACACTTTTCATTTTTGACATTTAGCATTGTGACATTTGTCATTTGACATCTTTGACATTTGCCATCTTGAAATTTGTCATTTTTGACATTTTTTATGGTGACACTTTTCATTTTTGACATTTAGCATTGTGACATTTGTCATTTGACATCTTTGACATTTGCCATCTTGAAATTTGTCATTTTTGACATTTTTCATGGTAACACTTTTCATTTTTGACATTTAGCATTGTGACATTTGCCATTTGACATCTTTGACATTTGCCATCTTGAAATTTGTTATTTTTGACATTTTTCATGGTGACACTTTTCATTTTTGACATTTAGCATTGTGACATTTGTCAGTTTTGACATTTGCCATCTTGAAATTTGTCATTTTTGACATTTAGCATTGTGACACTTTTCATTTTTGACATTTAGCATTGTGACATTTGTCATTTGACATCTTTGACATTTGCCATCTTGAAATTTGTCATTTTTGACATTTTTTATGGTGACACTTTTCATTTTTGACATTTAGCATTGTTACATTTGTCATTTGATATCTTTGACATTTGCCATCTTGAAATTTGTCATTTTTGACATTTAGCATTGTGATATTTGTCATTTGACATCTTTGACATTTGCCATCTTGAAATTTGTCATTTTTGACATTTTTCATGGTGACACTTTTCATTTTTGACATTTAGCATTGTGACATTTGTCATTTGACATCTTTGACATTTGCTATCTTGAAATTTGTTATTTTTGACATTTTTCATGGTGACACTTTTCATTTTTGACATTTAGCATTGTGACATTTGTCAGTTTTGACATTTGCCATCTTGAAATTTGTCATTTTTGACATTTAGCATTGTGACACTTTTCATTTTTGACATTTAGCATTGTGACATTTGTCATTTGACATCTTTGACATTTGCCATCTTAAAATTTGTCATTTTTGACATTTTTCATGATGACACTTTTCACTTTTGACATTTAGCATTGTGATATTTGGCATTTGACATCTTTGACATTTGCCATCTTGAAAGTTGTCATTTTTGTCATTTTTCATGGTGACACTTTTCATTTTTGACATTTAGCATTGTGACATTTGTCATTTGACATCTTTGACATTTGCCATCTTGAAATTTGTCATTTTTAACATTTTTCATGGTGACACTTTTCATTTTTGACATTTAGCATTGTGACATTTGTCGTTTGACATCTTTGACATTTGCCATCTTGAAATTTGTTTTTTTTGACATTTTTCATGGTGACACTTATCATTTTTGACATTTAGCATTGTGACATTTGTCATTTGACATCTTTGACATTTGCCATATTGAAATTTGTCATTTTTGACATTTTTCATCGTGACACTTTTCATTTTTGACATTTAGCATTGTGACATTTGTCATTTGACATCTTGGACATTTGACATCTTGAAATTTGTTATTTTTGACATTTTTCATGATGACACTTATCATTTTTGACATTTAGCATTGTGACATTTGTCAGTTTTGACATTTGCCATCTTGAAATTTGTCATTTTTGACATTTTTTATGGTGACACTTTTCATTTTTAACATTTCGCATTGTGACATTTGTCATTTGACATCTTTGACATTTGTCATTTTGAAATTTGTCATTTTTGACATTTTTCATGGTGACACTTTTCATTTTTGACATTTAGCATTGTCACATTTGTCATTTGACATCTTTGACATTTGCAATCTTGAAATTTGTCATTTTTGACATTTTTCATGGTGACACTTTTCATTTTTGACATTTAGCATTGTGACATTTGACATCTTTGACATTTGCCATCTTGAAATTTGTCATTTTTGACATTTTTCAATGTGACACTTTTCATTTTTGACATTTAGCATTGTGACATTTGTCATCTAACATCTTTGACATTTGTCATCTTGAAATTTGTCATTTTTGACATTTTTCATGGTGACACTTTTCATTTTTGACATTTAGCATTGTGACATTTGTCATTTGACATCTTTGACATTTGCCATCTTGAAATTTGTCATTTTTGACATTTTTCATGGTGACACTTATCATTTTTGACATTTAGCATTGTGACATTTGTCAGTTTTGACATTTGTCATCTTGAAATTTGTCATTTTTGACATTTTTATGGTGACACTTTTCATTTTTGACATTTAGCATTGTGACATTTGTCATGTGACATCTTTGACATTTGCCATCTTGAAATTTGTCATTTTTGACATTTTTCATGGTGACACTTTTCATTTTTGACATTTAGCATTGTGACATTTGTCATTTGACATCTTTGACATTTGCCATCTTGAAATTTGTCATTTTTGACATTTAGCATTGTGACATTTGTCAGTTTTGACATTTGCCATCTTAAAATTTGTCATTTTTGACATTTAGCATTGTGACACTTTTCATTTTTGACATTTAGCATTGTGACATTTGTCATTTGACATCTTAGACATTTGCCATCTTGAAATTTGTCATTTTTGACACTTTTCATTTTTGACATTTAGCATTGTGACATTTGTCATTTGACATCTTTGACATTTGCCATCTTGAAATTTGTCATTTTTGACATTTTTTATGGTGACACTTTTCATTTTTGACATTTAGCATTGTGACATTTGTCATTTGACATCTTTGACATTTGCCATCTTGAAATTTGTCATTTTTGACATTTTTCATGGTGACACTTTTCATTTTTGACATTTAGCATTGTGACATTTGCCATTTGACATCTTTGACTTTTGCCATCTTGAAATTTGTTATTTTTGACATTTTTCATGGTGACACTTTTCATTTTTGACATTTAGCATTGTGACATTTGTCAGTTTTGACATTTGCCATCTTAAAATTTGTCATTTTTGACATTTAGCATTGTGACACTTTTCATTTTTGACATTTAGCATTGTGACATTTGTCATTTGACATCTTTGACATTTGCCATCTTGAAATTTGTCATTTTTGACATTTTTTATGGTGACACTTTTCATTTTTGACATTTAGCATTGTTACATTTGTCATTTGATATCTTTGACATTTGCCATCTTGAAATTTGTCATTTTTGACATTTAGCATTGTGATATTTGTCATTTGACATCTTTGACATTTGCCATCTTGAAATTTGTCATTTTTGACATTTTTCATGGTGACACTTTTCATTTTTGACATTTAGCATTGTGACATTTGTCATTTGACATCTTTGACATTTGCCATCTTGAAATTTGTTATTTTTGACATTTTTCATGGTGACACTTTTCATTTTTGACATTTAGCATTGTGACATTTGTCATTTGCCATCTTTGACATTTGCCATCTTGAAATTTGTCATTTTTGACATTTTTCATGGTGACACTTTTCATTTTTGACATTTAGCATTGTGACATTTGTCATTTGACATCTTTGACCTTTGCTATCTTGAAATTTGTCATTTTTGACATTTTTCATGGTGACACTTTTCATTTTTGACATTTAGCATTGTGACATTTGTCAGTTTTGACATTTTCCATCTTGAAATTTGTCATTTTTGACATTTTTTGTGGTGACACTTATCATTTTTGACATTTAGCATTGTGACATTTGTCAGTTTTGACATTTTCCATCTTGAAATTTGTCATTTTTGACATTTTTCATGGTGACACTTTTCATTTTTGACATTTAGCATTGTGACATTTGTCATTTGACATCTTTGACATTTGCCATCTTGAAATTTGTCATTTTTGACATTTTTCATGGTGACACTTTTCATTTTTGACATTTAGCATTGTGACATTTGTCATTTGACATCTTTGACATTTGCCATCTTGAAATTTGTCATTTTTGACATTTAGCATTGTGACATTTGTCATTTGACATCTTTGACATTTGCCATCTTGAAATTTGTTATTTTTGACATTTTTCATGGTGACACTTTTCATTTTTGACATTTAGCATTGTGACATTTGTCAGTTTTGACATTTGCCAACTTGAAATTTGTCATTTTTGACATTTTTCATGGTGACACTTTTCATTTTTGACATTTAGCATTGTGACATTTGTCATTTGACATTTTGGACATTTGCCATTTGAAATTTGTCATTTTTGACATTTTTCATGGTGACACTTTTCATTTTTGACATTTAGCATTGTGACATTTGTCATTTGACATCTTGGACATTTGCCATCTTGAAATTTGTCATTTTTGACATTTTTCATGGTGACACTTATCATTTTTGACATTTAGCATTGTGACATTTGTCAGTTTTGACATTTGCCATCTTGAAATTTGTCATTTTTGACATTTTTCATGGTGACACTTTTCATTTTTGACATTTAGCATTGTGACATTTGTCATTTGACATCTTTGACATTTGCCATCTTGAAATTTGTTATTTTTGACATTTTTCATGGTAACACTTTTCATTTTTGACATTTAGCATTGTGACATTTGTCATTTGACATCTTTGACATTTGCCATCTTGAAATTTGTCATTTTTGACATTTTTCATTGTGACACTTTTCATTTTTGACATTTAGCATTGTGACATTTGTCATTTGACATCTTTGACATTTGCCATCTTGAAATTTGTTATTT
The DNA here is from genome assembly GCA_964028335.1 of Altica lythri. Taxonomy (NCBI): domain Eukaryota; kingdom Metazoa; phylum Arthropoda; class Insecta; order Coleoptera; family Chrysomelidae; genus Altica; species Altica lythri. The sequence continues at coordinate 4,155,258 of OZ034800.1, read as the reverse complement.
TTGACATTTTTCATGGTGACACTTTTCATTTTTGACATTTAGCATTGTGACATTTGTCATTTGACATCTTTGACATTTGCAATCTTGAAATTTGTCATTTTTGACATTTAGCATTGTGACATTTGTCATTTGACATCTTTGACATTTGCCATCTTGAAATTTGTTATTTTTGACATTTTTCATGGTGACACTTTTCATTTTTGACATTTAGCATTGTGACATTTGTCATTTGACATCTTGGACATTTGCCATCTTGAAATTTGTCATTTTTGACATTTTTCATGGTGACACTATTCATTTTTGACATTTAGCATTGTGACATTTGTCATTTGACATCTTTGACATTTGCCACCTTGAAATTTGTCATTTTTGACATTTTTCATGGTGACACTTTTCATTTTTGACATTTAGCATTGTGACATTTGTCATTTGACATCTTTGACATTTTCCATCTTGAAATTTGTTATTTTTGACATTTTTCATGGTGACACTTTTCATTTTTGACATTTAGCATTGTGACATTTGTCATTTGACATCTTTGACATTTGCCATCTTGAAATTTGTCATTTTTGACATTTTTCATGGTGACACTTTTCATTTTTGACATTTAGCATTGTGACATTTGTCATTTGACATCTTTGACATTTGCCAACTTGAAATTTGTCATTTTTGACATTTAGCATTGTAACATTTGTCATTTGACATCTTTGATATTTGCCATCTTCAAATTTGTCATTTTTGACATTTTTCATGGTGACACTTTTCATTTTTGACATTTAGCATTGTGACATTTGTCATTTGACATCTTTGACATTTGCCATTTTGAAATTTGTCATTTTTGACATTTTTCACGGTGACACTTTTCATTTTTGACATTTAGCATTGTGACATTTGTCATTTGACATCTTTGACATTTGCCATCTTGAAATTTGTCATTTTTGACATTTTTCATGGTGACACTTTTCATTTTTGACATTTAGCATTGTGACATTTGTCATTTGACATCTTTGACATTTGCCATCTTGAAATTTGTTATTTTTGACATTTTTCATGGTGACACTTTTCATTTTTGACATTTAGCATTGTGACATTTGTCATTTGACATCTTTGACATTTGCCATCTTAAAATTTGTCATTTTTGACATTTAGCATTGTGACATTTGTCATTTGACATCTTTGACATTTGCCATCTTGAAATTTGTCATTTTTGACATTTTTCATGGTGACCCTTTTCATTTTTGACATTTAGCATTGTGACATTTGTCATTTGACATCTTTGACATTTGCCATCTTGAAATTTGTCATTTTTGACATTTAGCATTGTGACATTTGTCATTTGACATCTTTGACATTTGCCATCTTGAAATTTGTTATTTTTGACATTTTTCATGGTGACACTTTTCATTTTTGACATTTAGCATTGTGACATTTGTCAGTTTTGACATTTGCCATCTTGAAATTTGTCATTTTTGACATTTTTCATGGTGACACTTTTCATTTTTTACATTTAGCATTGTGACATTTGTCATTTGACAACTTGGACATTTGCCATCTTGAAATTTGTCATTTTTGACATTTTTCATGGTGACACTTTTCATTTTTGACATTTAGCATTGTGACATTTGTCATTTGACATCTTGGACATTTGTAATCTTGAAATTTGTCATTTTTGACATTTTTCATGGTGACACTTATCATTTTTGACATTTAGCATTGTGACATTTGTCAGTTTTGACATTTGCCATCTTGAAATTTGTCATTTTTGACATTTTTCATGGTGACACTTTTCATTTTTGACATTTAGCATTGTGACATTTGTTATTTGACATCTTTGACATTTGCCATCTTGAAATTTGTTATTTTTGACATTTTTCATGGTGACACTTTTCATTTTTGACATTTAGCATTGTGACATTTGTCATTTGACATCTTTGACATTTGCCATCTTGAAATTTGTCATTTTTGACATTTTTCATGGTGACACTTTTCATTTTTGACATTTAGCATTGTGACATTTGTCATTTGACATCTTTGACATTTGCCATCTTGAAATTTGTTATTTTTGACATTTTTCATGGTGACACTTTTCATTTTTGACATTTAGCATTGTGACATTTGTCATTTGACATCTTTGACATTTGCCATCTTGAAATTTGTCATTTTTGACATTTAGCATTGTGACATTTGTCATTTGACATCTTTGACATTTGCCATCTTGAAATTTGTTATTTTTGACATTTTTCATGGTGACACTTTTTATTTTTGACATTTAGCATTGTGACATTTGTCATTTGACATCTTGGACATTTGCCATCTTGAAATTTGTCATTTTTGACATTTTTCATGGTGACACTTTTCATTTTTGACATTTAGCATTGTGACATTTGTCATTTGACATCTGTGACATTTTCCATCTTGAAATTTGTCATTTTTGACATTTTTCATGGTGACACTTTTCATTTTTGACATTTAGCATTGTGACATTTGTCATTTGACATCTTTGACATTTGCCATCTTGAAATTTGTTATTTTTGACATTTTTCATGGTGACACTTTTCATTTTTGACATTTAGCATTGTGACATTTGTCATTTGACATCTTTGACATTTGCCATCTTGAAATTTGTCATTTTTGACATTTTTCATGGTGACACTTTTCATTTTTGACATTTAGCATTGTGACATTTGTCATTTGACATCTTTGACATTTGCCATCTTGAAATTTGTCATTTTTGACATTCAGCATTGTGACATTTGTCATTTGACACCTTTGATATTTGTCATCTTGAAATTTGTCATTTTTAACATTTTTCATGGTGACACTTTTCATTTTTGACATTTAGCATTGTGACATTTGTCATTTGACATCTTTGACATTTGCCATTTTGAAATTTGTCATTTTTGACATTTTTCATGGTGACACTTTTCATTTTTGACATTTAGCATTGTGACATTTGTCATTTGACATCTTTGACATTTGCCATCTTGAAATTTGTCATTTTTGACATTTTTCATGGTGACACTTTTCATTTTTGACATTTAGCATTGTGACATTTGTCATTTGACATCTTTGACATTTGCCATCTTGAAATTTGTTATTTTTGACATTTTTCATGGTGACACTTTTCATTTTTGACATTTAGCATTGTGACATTTGTCATTTGACATCTTTGACATTTGCCATCTTAAAATTTGTCATTTTTGACAATAAGCATTGTGACATTTGTCATTTGACATCTTGGACATTTGCCATCTTGAAATTTGTCATTTTTGACATTTTATGGTGACACTTATCATTTTTGACATTTAGCATTGTGACATTTGTCAGTTTTGACATTTGCCATCTTGAAATTTGTCATTTTTGACATTTTTCATGGTGACACTTTTCATTTTTGACATTTAGCATTGTGACATTTGTCATTTGACATCTTTGACATTTGCCATCTTGAAATTTGTTATTTTTAACATTTTTCATGGTGACACTTTTCATTTTTGACATTTAGCATTGTGACATTTGTCATTTGACATCTTTGACATTTGCCATCTTGAAATTTGTCATTTTTGACATTTTTCATGGTGACACTTTTCATTTTTGACATTTAGCATTGTGACATTTGTCATTTGACATCTTGGACATTTGCCATCTTGAAATTTGTAATTTTTGACATTTTTCATGGTGACACTTTTCATTTTTGACATTTAGCATTGTGACATTTGTCATTTGACATCTTTGACATTTGCCATCTTGAAATTTGTCATTTTTGACATTTTTCATGGTGACACTTTTCATTTTTGACATTTAGCATTGTGACATTTGTCATTTGACATCTTTGACATTAGCCATCTTGAAATTTGTTATTTTTGACATTTTTCATGGTGACACTTTTCATTTTTGACATTTAGCATTGCGACATTTGTCATTTGACATCTTTGACATTTGCCATCTTGAAATTTGTCATTTTTGACATTTTTCATGGTGACACTTTTCAGTTTTGACATTTAGCATTGTGACATTTGTCATTTGACATCTTTGACATTTGCCATCTTGAAATTTGTCATTTTTGACATTTAGCATTGTGACATTTGTCATTTGACATCTTTGATATTTGCCATCTTGAAATTTGTCATTTTTGACATTTTTCATGGTGACACTTTTCATTTGTAACATCTAGCATTGTGACATTTGTCATTTGACATCTTTGACATTTGCCATCTTGAAATTTGTCATTTTTGACATTTTTCATGGTGACACTTTTCATTTTTGACATTTAGCATTGTGACATTTGTCATATTCGACATCTTTGACATTTCCCATCTTGAAATTTGTCATTTTTGACATTTTTCATGGTGACACTTTTCATTTTTGACCTTTAGCATTGTGACATTTGTCATTTGACATCTTTGACATTTGCCATCTTGAAATTTGTCATTATTGACATTTTTCATGGGGATACTTTTCATTTTTGACATTTAGCATTGTGACATTTGTCATTTGACATCTTTGACATTTGCCATCTTGAAATTTGTCATTATTGACATTTTTCATGGGGATACTTTTCATTTTTGACATTTAGCATTGTGACATTTGTCATTTGACATCTTTGACATTTGCCATCTTGAAACTTGTCATTTTTGACATTTTTCATGGTGACACTTTTCATTTTTGACATTTGCCATCTTGAAATTTGTTATTTTTGACATTTTTCATGGTGACACTTTTCATTTTTGACATTTAGCATTGTGACATTTGTCATTTGACATCTTTGACATTTGCCATCTTGAAATTTGTCATTTTTGACATTTTTCATGGTGACACTTTTCATTTTTGACATTTAGCATTGTGACTTTTGTCATTTAAGATCTTTGACATTTGCCATCTTGAAATTTGTCATTTTTGACATTTAGCATTGTGACATTTGTCATTTGACATCTTGGACATTTGCCATTTTGAAATTTGTTATTTTTGACATTTTTCATGGTGACACTTATCATTTTTGACATTTAGCATTGTGACATTTGTCAGTTTTGACATTTGCCATCTTGAAATTTGTCATTTTTGACATTTTTCATGGTGACACTTTTCATTTTTGACATTTAGCATTGTGACATTTGTCATTTGACATCTTTGACATTTGCCATCTTGAAATTTGTTATTTTTGACATTTTTCATGGTGACACTTTTCATTTTTGACATTTAGCATTGTGACATTTGTCATTTGACATCTTTGACATTTGCCATCTTGAAATTTGTCATTTTTGACATTTTTCATGGTGACACTTTTCATTTTTGACATTTAGCATTGTGACATTTGTCATTTGACATCTTTGACATTTGCCATCTTGAAATTTGTTATTTTTGACATTTTTCATGGTGACACTTTTCATTTTTGACATTTAGCATTGTGACATTTGTCATTTGACATCTTTGACATTTGCCATCTTGAAATTTGTCATTTTTGAAATTTTTTATGGTGACACTTTTTATTTTTGACATTTAGCATTGTGACATTTGTCATTTGACATCTTTGACATTTGCCATCTTGAAATTTGTCATTTTTGACATTTAGCATTGTGACATTTGTCATTTGACATCTTTGACATTTGCCATCTTGAAATTTGTTATTTTTGACATTTTTCATGGTGACACTTTTCATTTTTGACATTTAGCATTGTGAATTTGTCAGTTTTGACATTTGCCATCTTGACATTTGTCATTTTTGACATTTTTCACGGTGAAACTTTTCATTTTTGACATTTAGCATTGTGACATTTGTCATTTGACATCTTTGACATTTGCCATCTTAAATTTTTGTTATTTTTGACATTTTTCATGGTGACACTTTTCATTTTTGACATTTAGCATTGTGACATTTGTCATTTGACATCTTTGACATTTGCCATCTTGAAATTTGTCATTTTTGACATTTTTCATGGTGACACTTTTCATTTTTGACATTTAGCATTGTGACATTTGTCATTTAAGATCTTTGACATTTGCCATCTTGAAATTTGTCATTTTTGACATTTTTCATGGTGACACTTTTCATTTTTGACATTTAGCATTGTGACATTTGTCATTTGACATCTTTGACATTTGCCATCTTGAAATTTGTTATTTTTGACATTTTTCATGGTGACACTTTTCATTTTTGACATTTAGCATTGTGACATTTGTCATTTGACATCTTTGACATTTGCCATCTTGAAATTTGTCATTTTTGACATTTTTCATGGTGACACTTTTCATTTTTGACATTTAGCATTGTGACATTTGTCATTTAAGATCTTTGACATTTGCCATCTTGAAATTTGTCATTTTTGACATTTAGCATTGTGACATTTGTCATTTGACATCTTGGACATTTGCCATTTTGAAATTTGTTATTTTTGACATTTTTCATGGTGACACTTTTCATTTTTGACATTTAGCATTGTGACATTTGTCATTTGACATCTTTGACATTTGCCATCTTGAAATTTGTCATTTTTGACATTTTTCATGGTGACACTTTTCAGTTTTGACATTTAGCATTGTGACATTTGTCATTTGACATCTTTGACATTTGCCATCTTGAAATTTGTCATTTTTGACATTTAGCATTGTGACATTTGTCATTTGACATCTTTGATATTTGCCATCTTGAAATTTGTCATTTTTGACATTTTTCATGGTGACACTTTTTATTTGTAACATCTAGCATTGTGACATTTGTCATTTGACATCTTTGACATTTGCCATCTTGAAATTTGTCATTTTTGACATTTTTCATGGTGACACTTTTCATTTTTGACATTTAGCATTGTGACATTTGTCATATTCGACATCTTTGACATTTCCCATCTTGAAATTTGTCATTTTTGACATTTTTCATGGTGACACTTTTCATTTTTGACCTTTAGCATTGTGACATTTGTCATTTGACATCTTTGACATTTGCCATCTTGAAATTTGTCATTATTGACATTTTTCATGGGGATACTTTTCATTTTTGACATTTAGCATTGTGACATTTGTCATTTGACATCTTTGACATTTGCCATCTTGAAATTTGTCATTATTGACATTTTTCATGGGGATACTTTTCATTTTTGACATTTAGCATTGTGACATTTGTCATTTGACATCTTTGACATTTGCCATCTTGAAACTTGTCATTTTTGACATTTTTCATGGTGACACTTTTCATTTTTGACATTTAGCATTGTGACATTTGTCATTTGACATCTTTGACATTTGCCATCTTGAAATTTGTTATTTTTGACATTTTTCATGGTGACACTTTTCATTTTTGACATTTAGCATTGTGACATTTGTCATTTGACATCTTTGACATTTGCCATCTTGAAATTTGTCATTTTTGACATTTTTCATGGTGACACTTTTCATTTTTGACATTTAGCATTGTGACTTTTGTCATTTAAGATCTTTGACATGTGCCATCTTGAAATTTGTCATTTTTGACATTTAGCATTGTGACATTTGTCATTTGACATCTTGGACATTTGCCATTTTGAAATTTGTTATTTTTGACATTTTTCATGGTGACACTTATCATTTTTGACATTTAGCATTGTGACATTTGTCAGTTTTGACATTTGCCATCTTGAAATTTGTCATTTTTGACACTTTTCATTTTTGACATTTAGCATTGTGACATTTGTCATTTGACATCTTTGACATTTGCCATCTTGAAATTTGTTATTTTTGACATTTTTCATGGTGACACTTTTCATTTTTGACATTTAGCATTGTGACATTTGTCATTTGACATCTTTGACATTTGCCATCTTGAAATTTGTCATTTTTGACATTTTTCATGGTGACACTTTTCATTTTTGACATTTAGCATTGTGACATTTGTCATTTGACATCTTTGACATTTGCCATCTTGAAATTTGTTATTTTTGACATTTTTCATGGTGACACTTTTCATTTTTGACATTTAGCATTGTGACATTTGTCATTTGACATCTTTGACATTTGCCATCTTGAAATTTGTCATTTTTGAAATTTTTTATGGTGACACTTTTTATTTTTGACATTTAGCATTGTGACATTTGTCATTTGACATCTTTGACATTTGCCATCTTGAAATTTGTCATTTTTGACATTTAGCATTGTGACATTTGTCATTTGACATCTTTGACATTTGCCATCTTGAAATTTGTTATTTTTGACATTTTTCATGGTGACACTTTTCATTTTTGACATTTAGCATTGTGAATTTGTCAGTTTTGACATTTGCCATCTTGACATTTGTCATTTTTGACATTTTTCACGGTGAAACTTTTCATTTTTGACATTTAGCATTGTGACATTTGTCATTTGACATCTTTGACATTTGCCATCTTGAAATTTGTTATTTTTGACATTTTTCATGGTGACACTTTTCATTTTTGACATTTAGCATTGTGACATTTGTCATTTGACATCTTTGACATTTGCCATCTTGAAATTTGTCATTTTTGACATTTTTCATGGTGACACTTTTCATTTTTGACATTTAGCATTGTGACATTTGTCATTTAAGATCTTTGACATTTGCCATCTTGAAATTTGTCATTTTTGACATTTTTCATGGTGACACTTTTCATTTTTGACATTTAGCATTGTGACATTTGTCATTTGACATCTTTGACATTTGCCATCTTGAAATTTGTTATTTTTGACATTTTTCATGGTGACACTTTTCATTTTTGACATTTAGCATTGTGACATTTGTCATTTGACATCTTTGACATTTGCCATCTTGAAATTTGTCATTTTTGACATTTTTCATGGTGACACTTTTCATTTTTGACATTTAGCATTGTGACATTTGTCATTTAAGATCTTTGACATTTGCCATCTTGAAATTTGTCATTTTTGACATTTAGCATTGTGACATTTGTCATTTGACATCTTGGACATTTGCCATTTTGAAATTTGTTTTTTTTGACATTTTTCATGGTGACACTTTTCATTTTTGACATTTAGCATTGTGACATTTGTCATTTGACATCTTTGACATTTGCCATCTTGAAATTTGTCATTTTTGACATTTAGCATTGTGACATTTGTCATTTGACATCTTTGACATTTGCCATCTTGAAATTTGTTATTTTTGACATTTTTCATGGTGACACTTTTCATTTTTGACATTTAGCATTGTGAATTTGTCAGTTTTGACATTTGCCATCTTGACATTTGTCATTTTTGACATTTTTCACGGTGAAACTTTTCATTTTTGACATTTAGCATTGTGACATTTGTCATTTGACATCTTTGACATTTGCCATCTTGAAATTTGTTATTTTTGACATTTTTCATGGTGACACTTTTCATTTTTGACATTTAGCATTGTGACATTTGTCATTTGACATCTTTGACATTTGCCATCTTGAAATTTGTCATTTTTGACATTTTTCATGGTGACACTTTTCATTTTTGACATTTAGCATTGTGACATTTGTCATTTAAGATCTTTGACATTTGCCATCTTGAAATTTGTCATTTTTGACATTTTTCATGGTGACACTTTTCATTTTTGACATTTAGCATTGTGACATTTGTCATTTGACATCTTTGAGATTTGCCATCTTGAAATTTGTTATTTTTGACATTTTTCATGGTGACACTTTTCATTTTTGACATTTAGCATTGTGACATTTGTCATTTAAGATCTTTGACATTTGCCATCTTGAAATTTGTCATTTTTGACATTTTTCATGGTGACACTTATCATTTTTGACATTAAGCATTGTGACATTTGTCAGTTTTGACATTTGTCATCTTGAAATTTGTCATTTTTGACATTTTTCATGGTGACACTTTTCATTTTTGACATTTAGCATTGTGACATTTGTCATGTGACATCTTTGACATTTGCCATCTTGAAATTTGTCATTTTTGACATTTTTCATGGTGACACTTTTCATTTTTGACATTTAGCATTGTGACATTTGTCATTTGACATCTTTGACATTTGCCATCTTGAAATTTGTCATTTTTGACATTTAGCATTGTGACATTTGTCAGTTTTGACATTTGCCATCTTAAAATTTGTCATTTTTGACATTTAGCATTGTGACACTTTTCATTTTTGACATTTAGCATTGTGACATTTGTCATTTGACATCTTAGACATTTGCCATCTTGAAATTTGTCATTTTTGACACTTTTCATGGTGACACTTTTCATTTTTGACATTTAGCATTGTGACATTTGTCAGTTTTGACATTTGCCATCTTGAAATTTGTCATTTTTGACATTTAGCATTGTGACACTTTTCATTTTTGACATTTAGCATTGTGACATTTGTCATTTGACATCTTTGACATTTGCCATCTTGAAATTTGTCATTTTTGACATTTTTTATGGTGACACTTTTCATTTTTGACATTTAGCATTGTTACATTTGTCATTTGATATCTTTGACATTTGCCATCTTGAAATTTGTCATTTTTGACATTTAGCATTGTGATATTTGTCATTTGACATCTTTGACATTTGCCATCTTGAAATTTGTCATTTTTGACATTTTTCATGGTGACACTTTTCATTTTTGACATTTAGCATTGTGACATTTGTCATTTGACATCTTTGACATTTGCCATCTTGAAATTTGTTATTTTTGACATTTTTCATGGTGACACTTTTCATTTTTGACATTTAGCATTGTGACATTTGTCATTTGACATCTTTGACATTTGCCATCTTGAAATTTGTCATTTTTGACATTTTTCATGGTGACACTTTTCATTTTTGACATTTAGCATTGTGACATTTGTCATTTGACATCTTTGACATTTGCCATCTTGAAATTTGTTATTTTTGACATTTTTCATGGTGACACTTTTCATTTTTGACATTTAGCATTGTGACATTTGTCATTTGACATCTTTGACATTTGCCATCTTGAAATTTGTCATTTTTGAAATTTTTTATGGTGACACTTTTTATTTTTGACATTTAGCATTGTGACATTTGTCATTTGACATCTTTGACATTTGCCATCTTGAAATTTGTCATTTTTGACATTTAGCATTGTGACATTTGTCATTTGACATCTTTGACATTTGCCATCTTGAAATTTGTTATTTTTGACATTTTTCATGGTGACACTTTTCATTTTTGACATTTAGCATTGTGAATTTGTCAGTTTTGACATTTGCCATCTTGACATTTGTCATTTTTGACATTTTTCACGGTGAAACTTTTCATTTTTGACATTTAGCATTGTGACATTTGTCATTTGACATCTTTGACATTTGCCATCTTAAATTTTTGTTATTTTTGACATTTTTCATGGTGACACTTTTCATTTTTGACATTTAGCATTGTGACATTTGTCATTTGACATCTTTGACATTTGCCATCTTGAAATTTGTCATTTTTGACATTTTTCATGGTGACACTTTTCATTTTTGACATTTAGCATTGTGACATTTGTCATTTAAGATCTTTGACATTTGCCATCTTGAAATTTGTCATTTTTGACATTTTTCATGGTGACACTTTTCATTTTTGACATTTAGCATTGTGACATTTGTCATTTGACATCTTTGACATTTGCCATCTTGAAATTTGTTATTTTTGACATTTTTCATGGTGACACTTTTCATTTTTGACATTTAGCATTGTGACATTTGTCATTTGACATCTTTGACATTTGCCATCTTGAAATTTGTCATTTTTGACATTTTTCATGGTGACACTTTTCATTTTTGACATTTAGCATTGTGACATTTGTCATTTAAGATCTTTGACATTTGCCATCTTGAAATTTGTCATTTTTGACATTTAGCATTGTGACATTTGTCATTTGACATCTTGGACATTTGCCATTTTGAAATTTGTTATTTTTGACATTTTTCATGGTGACACTTTTCATTTTTGACATTTAGCATTGTGACATTTGTCATTTGACATCTTTGACATTTGCCATCTTGAAATTTGTCATTTTTGACATTTTTCATGGTGACACTTTTCAGTTTTGACATTTAGCATTGTGACATTTGTCATTTGACATCTTTGACATTTGCCATCTTGAAATTTGTCATTTTTGACATTTAGCATTGTGACATTTGTCATTTGACATCTTTGATATTTGCCATCTTGAAATTTGTCATTTTTGACATTTTTCATGGTGACACTTTTTATTTGTAACATCTAGCATTGTGACATTTGTCATTTGACATCTTTGACATTTGCCATCTTGAAATTTGTCATTTTTGACATTTTTCATGGTGACACTTTTCATTTTTGACATTTAGCATTGTGACATTTGTCATATTCGACATCTTTGACATTTCCCATCTTGAAATTTGTCATTTTTGACATTTTTCATGGTGACACTTTTCATTTTTGACCTTTAGCATTGTGACATTTGTCATTTGACATCTTTGACATTTGCCATCTTGAAATTTGTCATTATTGACATTTTTCATGGGGATACTTTTCATTTTTGACATTTAGCATTGTGACATTTGTCATTTGACATCTTTGACATTTGCAATCTTGAAATTTGTCATTATTGACATTTTTCATGGGGATACTTTTCATTTTTGACATTTAGCATTGTGACATTTGTCATTTGACATCTTTGACATTTGCCATCTTGAAACTTGTCATTTTTGACATTTTTCATGGTGACACTTTTCATTTTTGACATTTAGCATTGTGACATTTGTCATTTGACATCTTTGACATTTGCCATCTTGAAATTTGTTATTTTTGACATTTTTCATGGTGACACTTTTCATTTTTGACATTTAGCATTGTGACATTTGTCATTTGACATCTTTGACATTTGCCATCTTGAAATTTGTCATTTTTGACATTTTTCATGGTGACACTTTTCATTTTTGACATTTAGCATTGTGACTTTTGTCATTTAAGATCTTTGACATGTGCCATCTTGAAATTTGTCATTTTTGACATTTAGCATTGTGACATTTGTCATTTGACATCTTGGACATTTGCCATTTTGAAATTTGTTATTTTTGACATTTTTCATGGTGACACTTATCATTTTTGACATTTAGCATTGTGACATTTGTCAGTTTTGACATTTGCCATCTTGAAATTTGTCATTTTTGACACTTTTCATTTTTGACATTTAGCATTGTGACATTTGTCATTTGACATCTTTGACATTTGCCATCTTGAAATTTGTTATTTTTGACATTTTTCATGGTGACACTTTTCATTTTTGACATTTAGCATTGTGACATTTGTCATTTGACATCTTTGACATTTGCCATCTTGAAATTTGTCATTTTTGACATTTTTCATGGTGACACTTTTCATTTTTGACATTTAGCATTGTGACATTTGTCATTTGACATCTTTGACATTTGCCATCTTGAAATTTGTTATTTTTGACATTTTTCATGGTGACACTTTTCATTTTTGACATTTAGCATTGTGACATTTGTCATTTGACATCTTTGACATTTGCCATCTTGAAATTTGTCATTTTTGAAATTTTTTATGGTGACACTTTTTATTTTTGACATTTAGCATTGTGACATTTGTCATTTGACATCTTTGACATTTGCCATCTTGAAATTTGTCATTTTTGACATTTAGCATTGTGACATTTGTCATTTGACATCTTTGACATTTGCCATCTTGAAATTTGTTATTTTTGACATTTTTCATGGTGACACTTTTCATTTTTGACATTTAGCATTGTGAATTTGTCAGTTTTGACATTTGCCATCTTGACATTTGTCATTTTTGACATTTTTCACGGTGAAACTTTTCATTTTTGACATTTAGCATTGTGACATTTGTCATTTGACATCTTTGACATTTGCCATCTTGAAATTTGTTATTTTTGACATTTTTCATGGTGACACTTTTCATTTTTGACATTTAGCATTGTGACATTTGTCATTTGACATCTTTGACATTTGCCATCTTGAAATTTGTCATTTTTGACATTTTTCATGGTGACACTTTTCATTTTTGACATTTAGCATTGTGACATTTGTCATTTAAGATCTTTGACATTTGCCATCTTGAAATTTGTCATTTTTGACATTTTTCATGGTGACACTTTTCATTTTTGACATTTAGCATTGTGACATTTGTCATTTGACATCTTTGACATTTGCCATCTTGAAATTTGTTATTTTTGACATTTTTCATGGTGACACTTTTCATTTTTGACATTTAGCATTGTGACATTTGTCATTTGACATCTTTGACATTTGCCATCTTGAAATTTGTCATTTTTGACATTTTTCATGGTGACACTTTTCATTTTTGACATTTAGCATTGTGACATTTGTCATTTAAGATCTTTGACATTTGCCATCTTGAAATTTGTCATTTTTGACATTTAGCATTGTGACATTTGTCATTTGACATCTTGGACATTTGCCATTTTGAAATTTGTTTTTTTTGACATTTTTCATGGTGACACTTTTCATTTTTGACATTTAGCATTGTGACATTTGTCATTTGACATCTTTGACATTTGCCATCTTGAAATTTGTCATTTTTGACATTTAGCATTGTGACATTTGTCATTTGACATCTTTGACATTTGCCATCTTGAAATTTGTTATTTTTGACATTTTTCATGGTGACACTTTTCATTTTTGACATTTAGCATTGTGAATTTGTCAGTTTTGACATTTGCCATCTTGACATTTGTCATTTTTGACATTTTTCACGGTGAAACTTTTCATTTTTGACATTTAGCATTGTGACATTTGTCATTTGACATCTTTGACATTTGCCATCTTGAAATTTGTTATTTTTGACATTTTTCATGGTGACACTTTTCATTTTTGACATTTAGCATTGTGACATTTGTCATTTGACATCTTTGACATTTGCCATCTTGAAATTTGTCATTTTTGACATTTTTCATGGTGACACTTTTCATTTTTGACATTTAGCATTGTGACATTTGTCATTTAAGATCTTTGACATTTGCCATCTTGAAATTTGTCATTTTTGACATTTTTCATGGTGACACTTTTCATTTTTGACATTTAGCATTGTGACATTTGTCATTTGACATCTTTGAGATTTGCCATCTTGAAATTTGTTATTTTTGACATTTTTCATGGTGACACTTTTCATTTTTGACATTTAGCATTGTGACATTTGTCATTTAAGATCTTTGACATTTGCCATCTTGAAATTTGTCATTTTTGACATTTTTCATGGTGACACTTATCATTTTTGACATTAAGCATTGTGACATTTGTCAGTTTTGACATTTGTCATCTTGAAATTTGTCATTTTTGACATTTTTCATGGTGACACTTTTCATTTTTGACATTTAGCATTGTGACATTTGTCATGTGACATCTTTGACATTTGCCATCTTGAAATTTGTCATTTTTGACATTTTTCATGGTGACACTTTTCATTTTTGACATTTAGCATTGTGACATTTGTCATTTGACATCTTTGACATTTGCCATCTTGAAATTTGTCATTTTTGACATTTAGCATTGTGACATTTGTCAGTTTTGACATTTGCCATCTTAAAATTTGTCATTTTTGACATTTAGCATTGTGACACTTTTCATTTTTGACATTTAGCATTGTGACATTTGTCATTTGACATCTTAGACATTTGCCATCTTGAAATTTGTCATTTTTGACACTTTTCATGGTGACACTTTTCATTTTTGACATTTAGCATTGTGACATTTGTCAGTTTTGACATTTGCCATCTTGAAATTTGTCATTTTTGACATTTAGCATTGTGACACTTTTCATTTTTGACATTTAGCATTGTGACATTTGTCATTTGACATCTTTGACATTTGCCATCTTGAAATTTGTCATTTTTGACATTTTTTATGGTGACACTTTTCATTTTTGACATTTAGCATTGTTACATTTGTCATTTGATATCTTTGACATTTGCCATCTTGAAATTTGTCATTTTTGACATTTAGCATTGTGATATTTGTCATTTGACATCTTTGACATTTGCCATCTTGAAATTTGTCATTTTTGACATTTTTCATGGTGACACTTTTCATTTTTGACATTTAGCATTGTGACATTTGTCATTTGACATCTTTGACATTTGCCATCTTGAAATTTGTTATTTTTGACATTTTTCATGGTGACACTTTTCATTTTTGACATTTAGCATTGTGACATTTGTCATTTGCCATCTTTGACATTTGCCATCTTGAAATTTGTCATTTTTGACATTTTTCATGGTGACACTTTTCATTTTTGACATTTAGCATTGTGACATTTGTCATTTGACATCTTTGACATTTGCCATCTTGAAATTTGTCATTTTTGACATTTTTCATGGTGACACTTTTTATTTTTGACATTTAGCATTGTGACATTTGTCATTTGACATCTTGGACATTTGACATCTTGAAATTTGTTATTTTTGACATTTTTCATGATGACACTTATCTTTTTTGACATTTAGCATTGTGACATTTGTCAGTTTTGACATTTGCCATCTTGAAATTTGTCATTTTTGACATTTTTCATGGTGACACTTTTCATTTTTGACATTTAGCATTGTGACATTTGTCATTTGACATCTTTGACATTTGCCATCTTGAAATTTGTTATTTTTGACATTTTTTATGGTGACACTTTTCATTTTTGACATTTAGCATTGTGACATTTGTCATTTGACATCTTTGACATTTGCCATCTTGAAATTTGTCATTTTTGACATTTTTCATGGTGACACTTTTCATTTTTGACATTTAGCATTGTGACATTTGTCATTTGACATCTTTGACATTTGCCATCTTGAAATTTGTCATTTTTGACATTTTTCATGGTGACACTTATCATTTTTGACATTTAGCATTGTGACATTTGTCAGTTTTGACATTTGTCATCTTGAAATTTGTCATTTTTGACATTTTTCATGGTGACACTTTTCACTTTTGACATTTAGCATTGTGACATTTGTCATTTGACATCTTTGACATTTGCCATCTCGAAATTTGTCATTTTTGACATTTTTCATGGTGACACTTTTCATTTTTGACATCTAGCATTGTGACATTTGTCAGTTTTGACATTTGCCATCTTGAAATTTGTCATTTTTGACATTTAGCATTGTGACACTTATCATTTTTGACATTTAGCATTGGGATATTTGTCATTTGACATATTTGACATTTGCCATCTTGAAATTTGTCATTTTTGACATTTTTCATCGTGACACTTTTTATTTTTGACATTTAGCATTGTGACATTTGTCATTTGACATCTTGGACATTTGACATCTTGAAATTTGTTATTTTTGACATTTTTCATGATGACACTTATCATTTTTGACATTTAGCATTGTGACATTTGTCAGTTTTGACATTTGCCATCTTGAAATTTGTCATTTTTGACATTTTTCATGGTGACACTTTTCATTTTTGACATTTAGCATTGTGACATGTGTCATTTGACATCTTTGATATTTGCCATCTTGAAATTTGTCATTTTTGACATTTTTCATGGTCACACTTTTCATTTTTGTCATTTAGCATTGTGACATTTGTCATTTGACATCTTTGACATTCGCCATCTTGAAATTTGTCATTTTTGACACTTTTCATTTTTGACATTTAGCATTGTGACATTTGTCATTTGACATCTTTGACATTTGCCATCTTGAAATTTGTCATTTTTGACATTTTTTATGGTGACACTTTTCATTTTTGACATTTAGCATTGTGACATTTGTCATTTGACATCTTTGACATTTGCCATCTTGAAATTTGTCATTTTTGACATTTTTCATGGTGACACTTTTCATTTTTGACATTTAGCATTGTGACATTTGTCATTTGACATCTTTGACATTTGCCATCTTGAAATTTGTTATTTTTGACATTTTTCATGGTGACACTTATCATTTTTGACATTTAGCATTGTGACATTTGTCAGTTTTGACATTTGTCATCTTGAAGTTTGTCATTTTTGACATTTTTCATGGTGACACTTTTCACTTTTGACATTTAGCATTGTGACATTTGTCATTTGACATCTTTGACATTTGCCATCTCGAAATTTGTCATTTTTGACATGTTTCATAGTGACACTTTTCATTTTTGACATTTAGCATTGTGACATTTGTCATTTGACATCTTTGACATTTGCAATCTTGAAATTTGACATTTTTGACATTTAGCATTGTAACATTTGTCAGTTTTGACATTTGCCATCTTAAAATTTGTCATTTTTGACATTTAGCATTGTGACACTTTTCATTTTTGACATTTAGCATTGTGACATTTGTCATTTGACATCTTAGACATTTGCCATCTTGAAATTTGTCATTTTTGACACTTTTCATTTTTGACATTTAGCATTGTGACATTTGTCATTTGACATCTTTGACATTTGCCATCTTGAAATTTGTCATTCTTGACATTTTTCATGGTAACACTTTTCATTTTTGACATTTAGCATTGTGACATTTGTCATTTGACATCTTTGACATTTGCCATCTTGAAATTTGTCATTTTTGACATTTTTCATGGTGACACTTTTCATTTTTGACATTTAGCATTGTGACATTTGCCATTTGACATCTTTGACATTTACCATCTTGAAATTTGTCATTTTTGACATTTAGCATTGTGACATTTGTCATTTGACATCTTTGACATTTGCTATCTTGAAATTTGTTATTTTTGACATTTTTCATGGTGACACTTTTCATTTTTGACATTTAGCATTGTGACATTTGTCAGTTTTGACATTTGCCATCTTAAAATTTGTCATTTTTGACATTTAGCATTGTGACACTTTTCATTTTTGACATTTAGCATTGTGACATTTGTCATTTGACATCTTTGACATTTGCCATCTTAAAATTTGTCATTTTTGACATTTTTCATGGTGACACTTTTCATTTTTGACA
Organism: Altica lythri; assembly: GCA_964028335.1. Lineage (NCBI taxonomy): Eukaryota > Metazoa > Arthropoda > Insecta > Coleoptera > Chrysomelidae > Altica > Altica lythri. Next base: position 4,136,393 of record OZ034800.1, on the reverse strand, counting down.
TTTAGCATTGTGATATTTGGCATTTGACATCTTTGACATTTGCCATCTTGAAAGTTGTCATTTTTGTCATTTTTCATGGTGACACTTTTCATTTTTGACATTTAGCATTGTGACATTTGTCATTTGACATCTTTGACATTTGCCATCTTGAAATTTGTCATTTTTCATGGTGACACTTTTCATTTTTGACATTTAGCATTGTGACATTTGTCGTTTGACATCTTTGACATTTGCCATCTTGAAATCTGTTATTTTTTGACATTTTTCATGGTGACACTTATCATTTTTGACATTTAGCATTGTGACATTTGTCAGTTTTGACATTTGCCATCTTGAAATTTGTCATTTTTGACATTTTTCATGGTGACACTTTTCATTTTTAACATTTCGCATTGTGACATTTGTCATTTGACATCTTTGACATTTGTCATTTTGAAATTTGTCATTTTTGACATTTTTCATGGTGACACTTTTCATTTTTGACATTTAGCATTGTCACATTTGTCATTTGACATCTTTGACATTTGCAATCTTGAAATTTGTCATTTTTGACATTTTTCATGGTGACACTTTTCATTTTTGACATTTAGCATTGTGACATTTGACATCTTTGACATTTGCCATCTTAAAATTTGTCATTTTTGACATTTTTCAATGTGACACTTTTCATTTTTGACATTTAGCATTGTGACATTTGTCATTTAACATCTTTGACATTTGTCATCTTGAAATTTGTCATTTTTGACATTTTTCATAGTGACACTTTTCATTTTTGACATTTAGCATTGTGACATTTGTCATTTGACATCTTTGACATTTGCCATCTTGAAATTTGTCATTTTTGACATTTTTCATGGTGACACTTTTTATTTTTGACATTTAGCATTGTGACATTTGTCAGTTTTGACATTTGTCATCTTGAAATTTGTCATTTTTGACATTTTTCATGCTGACACTTTTCATTTTTGACATTTAGCATTGTGACATTTGTCATGTGACATCTTTGACATTTGCCATCTTGAAATTTGTCATTTTTGACATTTTTCATGGTGACACTTTTCATTTTTGACATTTAGCATTATGACATTTGTCATTTGACATCTTTGACATTTGCCATCTTGAAATTTGTCATTTTTAACATTTAGCATTGTGACATTTGTCAGTTTTGACATTTGCCATCTTAAAATTTGTCATTTTTGACATTAAGCATTGTGACACTTTTCATTTTTGACATTTAGCATTGTGACATTTGTCATTTGACATCTTAGACATTTGCCATCTTGAAATTTGTCATTTTTTACACTTTTCATTTTTGACATTTAGCATTGTGACATTTGTCATTTGACATCTTTGACATTTGCCATCTTGAAATTTGTCATTTTTGACATTTTTTATGGTGACACTTTTCATTTTTGACATTTAGCATTGTGACATTTGTCATTTGACATCTTTGACATTTGCCATCTTGAAATTTGTCATTTTTGACATTTTTCATGGTAACACTTTTCATTTTTGACATTTAGCATTGTGACATTTGCCATTTGACATCTTTGACATTTGCCATCTTGAAATTTGTTATTTTTGACATTTTTCATGGTGACACTTTTCATTTTTGACATTTAGCATTGTGACATTTGTCAGTTTTGACATTTGCCATCTTGAAATTTGTCATTTTTGACATTTAGCATTGTGACACTTTTCATTTTTGACATTTAGCATTGTGACATTTGTCATTTGACATCTTTGACATTTGCCATCTTGAAATTTGTCATTTTTGACATTTTTTATGGTGACACTTTTCATTTTTGACATTTAGCATTGTTACATTTGTCATTTGATATCTTTGACATTTGCCATCTTGAAATTTGTCATTTTTGACATTTAGCATTGTGATATTTGTCATTTGACATCTTTGACATTTGCCATCTTGAAATTTGTCATTTTTGACATTTTTCATGGTGACACTTTTCATTTTTGACATTTAGCATTGTGACATTTGTCATTTGACATCTTTGACATTTGCTATCTTGAAATTTGTTATTTTTGACATTTTTCATGGTGACACTTTTCATTTTTGACATTTAGCATTGTGACATTTGTCAGTTTTGACATTTGCCATCTTGAAATTTGTCATTTTTGACATTTAGCATTGTGACACTTTTCATTTTTGACATTTAGCATTGTGACATTTGTCATTTGACATCTTTGACATTTGCCATCTTAAAATTTGTCATTTTTGACATTTTTCATGATGACACTTTTCATTTTTGACATTTAGCATTGTGATATTTGGCATTTGACATCTTTGACATTTGCCATCTTGAAAGTTGTCATTTTTGTCATTTTTCATGGTGACACTTTTCATTTTTGACATTTAGCATTGTGACATTTGTCATTTGACATCTTTGACATTTGCCATCTTGAAATTTGTCATTTTTAACATTTTTCATGGTGACACTTTTCATTTTTGACATTTAGCATTGTGACATTTGTCGTTTGACATCTTTGACATTTGCCATCTTGAAATTTGTTATTTTTGACATTTTTCATGGTGACACTTATCATTTTTGACATTTAGCATTGTGACATTTGTCATTTGACATCTTTGACATTTGCCATATTGAAGTTTGTCATTTTTGACATTTTTCATCGTGACACTTTTCATTTTTGACATTTAGCATTGTGACATTTGTCATTTGACATCTTGGACATTTGACATCTTGAAATTTGTTATTTTTGACATTTTTCATGATGACACTTATCATTTTTGACATTTAGCATTGTGACGTTTGTCAGTTTTGACATTTGCCATCTTGAAATTTGTCATTTTTGACATTTTTTATGGTGACACTTTTCATTTTTAACATTTCGCATTGTGACATTTGTCATTTGACATCTTTGACATTTGTCATTTTGAAATTTGTCATTTTTGACATTTTTCATGGTGACACTTTTCATTTTTGACATTTAGCATTGTCACATTTGTCATTTGACATCTTTGACATTTGCAATCTTGAAACTTGTCATTTTTGACATTTTTCATGGTGACACTTTTCATTTTTGACATTTAGCATTGTGACATTTGACATCTTTGACATTTGCCATCTTGAAATTTGTCATTTTTGACATTTTTCAATGTGACACTTTTCATTTTTGACATTTAGCATTGTGACATTTGTCATTTAACATCTTTGACATTTGTCATCTTGAAATTTGTCATTTTTGACATTTTTCATGGTGACACTTTTCATTTTTGACATTTAGCATTGTGACATTTGTCATTTGACATCTTTGACATTTGCCATCTTGAAATTTGTCATTTTTGACATCTTCCATGGTGACACTTATCATTTTTGACATTTAGCATTGTGACATTTGTCAGTTTTGACATTTGTCATCTTGAAATTTGTCATTTTTGACATTTTTCATGGTGACACTTTTCATTTTTGACATTTAGCATTGTGACATTTGTCATGTGACATCTTTGACATTTGCCATCTTGAAATTTGTCATTTTTGACATTTTTCATGGTGACACTTTTCATTTTTGACATTTAGCATTGTGACATTTGTCATTTGACATCTTTGACATTTGCCATCTTGAAATTTGTCATTTTTGACATTTAGCATTGTGACATTTGTCAGTTTTGACATTTGCCATCTTAAAATTTGTCATTTTTGACATTTAGCATTGTGACACTTTTCATTTTTGACATTTAGCATTGTGACATTTGTCATTTGACATCTTAGACATTTGCCATCTTGAAATTTGTCATTTTTGACACTTTTCATTTTTGACATTTAGCATTGTGACATTTGTCATTTGACATCTTTGACATTTGCCATCTTGAAATTTGTCATTTTTGACATTTTTTATGGTGACACTTTTCATTTTTGACATTTAGCATTGTGACATTTGTCATTTGACATCTTTGACATTTGCCATCTTGAAATTTGTCATTTTTGACATTTTTCATGGTGACACTTTTCATTTTTAACATTTAGCATTGTGACATTTGACATCTTTGACATTTGCCATCTTGAAATTTGTCATTTTTGACATTTTTCAATGTGACACTTTTCATTTTTGACATTTAGCATTGTGACATTTGTCATTTAACATCTTTGACATTTGTCATCTTGAAATTTGTCATTTTTGACATTTTTCATGGTGACACTTTTCATTTTTGACATTTAGCATTGTGACATTTGTCATTTGACATCTTTGACATTTGCCATCTTGAAATTTGTCATTTTTGACATTTTTCATGGTGACACTTATCATTTTTGACATTTAGCATTGTGACATTTGTCAGTTTTGACATTTGTCATCTTGAAATTTGTCATTTTTGACATTTTTATGGTGACACTTTTCATTTTTGACATTTAGCATTGTGACATTTGTCATGTGACATCTTTGACATTTGCCATCTTGAAATTTGTCATTTTTGACATTTTTCATGGTGACACTTTTCATTTTTGACATTTAGCATTGTGACATTTGTCATTTGACATCTTTGACATTTGCCATCTTGAAATTTGTCATTTTTGACATTTTTCATGGTGACACTTTTCATTTTTGACATTTAGCATTGTGACATTTGTCAGTTTTGACATTTGTCATCTTGAAATTTGTCATTTTTGACATTTTTCATGCTGACACTTTTCATTTTTGACATTTAGCATTGTGACATTTGTCATGTGACATCTTTGACATTTGCCATCTTGAAATTTGTCATTTTTGACATTTTTCATGGTGACACTTTTCATTTTTGACATTTAGCATTGTGACATTTGTCATTTGACATCTTTGACATTTGCCATCTTGAAATTTGTCATTTTTGACATTTAGCATTGTGACATTTGTCAGTTTTGACATTTGCCATCTTAAAATTTCTCATTTTTGACATTTAGCATTGTGACACTTTTCATTTTTGACATTTAGCATTGTGACATTTGTCATTTGACATCTTAGACATTTGCCATCTTGAAATTTGTCATTTTTTACACTTTTCATTTTTGACATTTAGCATTGTGACATTTGTCATTTGACATCTTTGACATTTGCCATCTTGAAATTTGTCATTTTTGACATTTTTTATGGTGACACTTTTCATTTTTGACATTTAGCATTGTGACATTTGTCATTTGACATCTTTGACATTTGCCATCTTGAAATTTGTCATTTTTGACATTTTTCATGGTAACACTTTTCATTTTTGACATTTAGCATTGTGACATTTGCCATTTGACATCTTTGACATTTGCCATCTTGAAATTTGTTATTTTTGACATTTTTCATGGTGACACTTTTCATTTTTGACATTTAGCATTGTGACATTTGTCAGTTTTGACATTTGCCATCTTGAAATTTGTCATTTTTGACATTTAGCATTGTGACACTTTTCATTTTTGACATTTAGCATTGTGACATTTGTCATTTGACATCTTTGACATTTGCCATCTTGAAATTTGTCATTTTTGACATTTTTTATGGTGACACTTTTCATTTTTGACATTTAGCATTGTTACATTTGTCATTTGATATCTTTGACATTTGCCATCTTGAAATTTGTCATTTTTGACATTTAGCATTGTGATATTTGTCATTTGACATCTTTGACATTTGCCATCTTGAAATTTGTCATTTTTGACATTTTTCATGGTGACACTTTTCATTTTTGACATTTAGCATTGTGACATTTGTCATTTGACATCTTTGACATTTGCTATCTTGAAATTTGTTATTTTTGACATTTTTCATGGTGACACTTTTCATTTTTGACATTTAGCATTGTGACATTTGTCAGTTTTGACATTTGCCATCTTGAAATTTGTCATTTTTGACATTTAGCATTGTGACACTTTTCATTTTTGACATTTAGCATTGTGACATTTGTCATTTGACATCTTTGACATTTGCCATCTTAAAATTTGTCATTTTTGACATTTTTCATGATGACACTTTTCATTTTTGACATTTAGCATTGTGATATTTGGCATTTGACATCTTTGACATTTGCCATCTTGAAAGTTGTCATTTTTGTCATTTTTCATGGTGACACTTTTCATTTTTGACATTTAGCATTGTGACATTTGTCATTTGACATCTTTGACATTTGCCATCTTGAAATTTGTCATTTTTAACATTTTTCATGGTGACACTTTTCATTTTTGACATTTAGCATTGTGACATTTGTCGTTTGACATCTTTGACATTTGCCATCTTGAAATTTGTTATTTTTGACATTTTTCATGGTGACACTTATCATTTTTGACATTTAGCATTGTGACATTTGTCATTTGACATCTTTGACATTTGCCATATTGAAATTTGTCATTTTTGACATTTTTCATCGTGACACTTTTCATTTTTGACATTTAGCATTGTGACATTTGTCATTTGACATCTTGGACATTTGACATCTTGAAATTTGTTATTTTTGACATTTTTCATGATGACACTTATCATTTTTGACATTTAGCATTGTGACATTTGTCAGTTTTGACATTTGCCATCTTGAAATTTGTCATTTTTGACATTTTTTATGGTGACACTTTTCATTTTTAACATTTCGCATTGTGACATTTGTCAATTGACATCTTTGACATTTGTCATTTTGAAATTTGTCATTTTTGACATTTTTCATGGTGACACTTTTCATTTTTGACATTTAGCATTGTCACATTTGTCATTTGACATCTTTGACATTTGCAATCTTGAAATTTGTCATTTTTGACATTTTTCATGGTGACACTTTTCATTTTTGACATTTAGCATTGTGACATTTGACATCTTTGACATTTGCCATCTTGAAATTTGTCATTTTTGACATTTTTCAATGTGACACTTTTCATTTTTGACATTTAGCATTGTGACATTTGTCATTTAACATCTTTGACATTTGTCATCTTGAAATTTGTCATTTTTGACATTTTTCATGGTGACACTTTTAATTTTTGACATTTAGCATTGTGACATTTGTCATTTGACATCTTTGACATTTGCCATCTTGAAATTTGTCATTTTTGACATCTTCCATGGTGACACTTATCATTTTTGACATTTAGCATTGTGACATTTGTCAGTTTTGACATTTGTCATCTTGAAATTTGTCATTTTTGACATTTTTCATGGTGACACTTTTCATTTTTGACATTTAGCATTGTGACATTTGTCATGTGACATCTTTGACATTTGCCATCTTGAAATTTGTCATTTTTGACATTTTTCATGGTGACACTTTTCATTTTTGACATTTAGCATTGTGACATTTGTCATTTGACATCTTTGACATTTGCCATCTTGAAATTTGTCATTTTTGACATTTAGCATTGTGACATTTGTCAGTTTTGACATTTGCCATCTTAAAATTTGTCATTTTTGACATTTAGCATTGTGACACTTTTCATTTTTGACATTTAGCATTGTGACATTTGTCATTTGACATCTTAGACATTTGCCATCTTGAAATTTGTCATTTTTGACACTTTTCATTTTTGACATTTAGCATTGTGACATTTGTCATTTGACATCTTTGACATTTGCCATCTTGAAATTTGTCATTTTTGACATTTTTTATGGTGACACTTTTCATTTTTGACATTTAGCATTGTGACATTTGTCATTTGACATCTTTGACATTTGCCATCTTGAAATTTGTCATTTTTGAAATTTTTCATGGTAACACTTTTCATTTTTGACATTTAGCATTGTGACATTTGCCATTTGACATCTTTGACATTTGCCATCTTGAAATTTGTTATTTTTGACATTTTTCATGGTGACACTTTTCATTTTTGACATTTAGCATTGTGACAGTTGTCAGTTTTGACATTTGCCATCTTGAAATTTGTCATTTTTGACATTTAGCATTGTGACACTTTTCATTTTTGACATTTAGCATTCTGACATTTGTCATTTGACATCTTTGACATTTGCCATCTTGAAATTTGTCATTTTTGACATTTTTTATGGTGACACTTTTCATTTTTGACATTTAGCATTGTTACATTTGTCATTTGATATCTTTGACATTTGCCATCTTGAAATTTGTCATTTTTGACATTTAGCATTGTGATATTTGTCATTTGACATCTTTGACATTTGCCATCTTGAAATTTGTCATTTTTGACATTTTTCATGGTGACACTTTTCATTTTTGACATTTAGCATTGTGACATTTGTCATTTGACATCTTTGACATTTGCTATCTTGAAATTTGTTATTTTTGACATTTTTCATGGTGACACTTTTCATTTTTGACATTTAGCATTGTGACATTTGTCAGTTTTGACATTTGCCATCTTGAAATTTGTCATTTTTGACATTTAGCATTGTGACACTTTTCATTTTTGACATTTAGCATTGTGACATTTGTCATTTGACATCTTTGACATTTGCCATCTTAAAATTTGTCATTTTTGACATTTTTCATGATGACACTTTTCACTTTTGACATTTAGCATTGTGATATTTGGCATTTGACATCTTTGACATTTGCCATCTTGAAAGTTGTCATTTTTGTCATTTTTCATGGTGACACTTTTCATTTTTGACATTTAGCATTGTGACATTTGTCATTTGACATCTTTGACATTTGCCATCTTGAAATTTGTCATTTTTAACATTTTTCATGGTGACACTTTTCATTTTTGACATTTAGCATTGTGACATTTGTCGTTTGACATCTTTGACATTTGCCATCTTGAAATTTGTTTTTTTTGACATTTTTCATGGTGACACTTATCATTTTTGACATTTAGCATTGTGACATTTGTCATTTGACATCTTTGACATTTGCCATATTGAAATTTGTCATTTTTGACATTTTTCATCGTGACACTTTTCATTTTTGACATTTAGCATTGTGACATTTGTCATTTGACATCTTGGACATTTGACATCTTGAAATTTGTTATTTTTGACATTTTTCATGATGACACTTATCATTTTTGACATTTAGCATTGTGACATTTGTCAGTTTTGACATTTGCCATCTTGAAATTTGTCATTTTTGACATTTTTTATGGTGACACTTTTCATTTTTAACATTTCGCATTGTGACATTTGTCATTTGACATCTTTGACATTTGTCATTTTGAAATTTGTCATTTTTGACATTTTTCATGGTGACACTTTTCATTTTTGACATTTAGCATTGTCACATTTGTCATTTGACATCTTTGACATTTGCAATCTTGAAATTTGTCATTTTTGACATTTTTCATGGTGACACTTTTCATTTTTGACATTTAGCATTGTGACATTTGACATCTTTGACATTTGCCATCTTGAAATTTGTCATTTTTGACATTTTTCAATGTGACACTTTTCATTTTTGACATTTAGCATTGTGACATTTGTCATCTAACATCTTTGACATTTGTCATCTTGAAATTTGTCATTTTTGACATTTTTCATGGTGACACTTTTCATTTTTGACATTTAGCATTGTGACATTTGTCATTTGACATCTTTGACATTTGCCATCTTGAAATTTGTCATTTTTGACATTTTTCATGGTGACACTTATCATTTTTGACATTTAGCATTGTGACATTTGTCAGTTTTGACATTTGTCATCTTGAAATTTGTCATTTTTGACATTTTTATGGTGACACTTTTCATTTTTGACATTTAGCATTGTGACATTTGTCATGTGACATCTTTGACATTTGCCATCTTGAAATTTGTCATTTTTGACATTTTTCATGGTGACACTTTTCATTTTTGACATTTAGCATTGTGACATTTGTCATTTGACATCTTTGACATTTGCCATCTTGAAATTTGTCATTTTTGACATTTAGCATTGTGACATTTGTCAGTTTTGACATTTGCCATCTTAAAATTTGTCATTTTTGACATTTAGCATTGTGACACTTTTCATTTTTGACATTTAGCATTGTGACATTTGTCATTTGACATCTTAGACATTTGCCATCTTGAAATTTGTCATTTTTGACACTTTTCATTTTTGACATTTAGCATTGTGACATTTGTCATTTGACATCTTTGACATTTGCCATCTTGAAATTTGTCATTTTTGACATTTTTTATGGTGACACTTTTCATTTTTGACATTTAGCATTGTGACATTTGTCATTTGACATCTTTGACATTTGCCATCTTGAAATTTGTCATTTTTGACATTTTTCATGGTGACACTTTTCATTTTTGACATTTAGCATTGTGACATTTGCCATTTGACATCTTTGACTTTTGCCATCTTGAAATTTGTTATTTTTGACATTTTTCATGGTGACACTTTTCATTTTTGACATTTAGCATTGTGACATTTGTCAGTTTTGACATTTGCCATCTTAAAATTTGTCATTTTTGACATTTAGCATTGTGACACTTTTCATTTTTGACATTTAGCATTGTGACATTTGTCATTTGACATCTTTGACATTTGCCATCTTGAAATTTGTCATTTTTGACATTTTTTATGGTGACACTTTTCATTTTTGACATTTAGCATTGTTACATTTGTCATTTGATATCTTTGACATTTGCCATCTTGAAATTTGTCATTTTTGACATTTAGCATTGTGATATTTGTCATTTGACATCTTTGACATTTGCCATCTTGAAATTTGTCATTTTTGACATTTTTCATGGTGACACTTTTCATTTTTGACATTTAGCATTGTGACATTTGTCATTTGACATCTTTGACATTTGCCATCTTGAAATTTGTTATTTTTGACATTTTTCATGGTGACACTTTTCATTTTTGACATTTAGCATTGTGACATTTGTCATTTGCCATCTTTGACATTTGCCATCTTGAAATTTGTCATTTTTGACATTTTTCATGGTGACACTTTTCATTTTTGACATTTAGCATTGTGACATTTGTCATTTGACATCTTTGACCTTTGCCATCTTGAAATTTGTCATTTTTGACATTTTTCATGGTGACACTTTTCATTTTTGACATTTAGCATTGTGACATTTGTCAGTTTTGACATTTTCCATCTTGAAATTTGTCATTTTTGACATTTTTTGTGGTGACACTTATCATTTTTGACATTTAGCATTGTGACATTTGTCAGTTTTGACATTTTCCATCTTGAAATTTGTCATTTTTGACATTTTTCATGGTGACACTTTTCATTTTTGACATTTAGCATTGTGACATTTGTCATTTGACATCTTTGACATTTGCCATCTTGAAATTTGTCATTTTTGACATTTTTCATGGTGACACTTTTCATTTTTGACATTTAGCATTGTGACATTTGTCATTTGACATCTTTGACATTTGCCATCTTGAAATTTGTCATTTTTAACATTTAGCATTGTGACATTTGTCATTTGACATCTTTGACATTTGCCATCTTGAAATTTGTTATTTTTGACATTTTTCATGGTGACACTTTTCATTTTTGACATTTAGCATTGTGACATTTGTCAGTTTTGACATTTGCCATCTTGAAATTTGTTTTTTTTGACATTTTTCATGGTGACACTTATCATTTTTGACATTTAGCATTGTGACATTTGTCATTTGACATCTTTGACATTTGCCATATTGAAATTTGTCATTTTTGACATTTTTCATCGTGACACTTTTCATTTTTGACATTTAGCATTGTGACATTTGTCATTTGACATCTTGGACATTTGACATCTTGAAATTTGTTATTTTTGACATTTTTCATGATGACACTTATCATTTTTGACATTTAGCATTGTGACATTTGTCAGTTTTGACATTTGCCATCTTGAAATTTGTCATTTTTGACATTTTTTATGGTGACACTTTTCATTTTTAACATTTCGCATTGTGACATTTGTCATTTGACATCTTTGACATTTGTCATTTTGAAATTTGTCATTTTTGACATTTTTCATGGTGACACTTTTCATTTTTGACATTTAGCATTGTCACATTTGTCATTTGACATCTTTGACATTTGCAATCTTGAAATTTGTCATTTTTGACATTTTTCATGGTGACACTTTTCATTTTTGACATTTAGCATTGTGACATTTGACATCTTTGACATTTGCCATCTTGAAATTTGTCATTTTTGACATTTTTCAATGTGACACTTTTCATTTTTGACATTTAGCATTGTGACATTTGTCATCTAACATCTTTGACATTTGTCATCTTGAAATTTGTCATTTTTGACATTTTTCATGGTGACACTTTTCAGTTTTGACATTTAGCATTGTGACATTTGTCATTTGACATCTTTGACATTTGCCATCTTGAAATTTGTCATTTTTGACATTTTTCATGGTGACACTTATCATTTTTGACATTTAGCATTGTGACATTTGTCAGTTTTGACATTTGTCATCTTGAAATTTGTCATTTTTGACATTTTTATGGTGACACTTTTCATTTTTGACATTTAGCATTGTGACATTTGTCATGTGACATCTTTGACATTTGCCATCTTGAAATTTGTCATTTTTGACATTTTTCATGGTGACACTTTTCATTTTTGACATTTAGCATTGTGACATTTGTCATTTGACATCTTTGACATTTGCCATCTTGAAATTTGTCATTTTGGACATTTAGCATTGTGACATTTGTCAGTTTTGACATTTGCCATCTTAAAATTTGTCATTTTTGACATTTAGCATTGTGACACTTTTCATTTTTGACATTTAGCATTGTGACATTTGTCATTTGACATCTTAGACATTTGCCATCTTGAAATTTGTCATTTTTGACACTTTTCATTTTTGACATTTAGCATTGTGACATTTGTCATTTGACATCTTTGACATTTGCCATCTTGAAATTTGTCATTTTTGACATTTTTTATGGTGACACTTTTCATTTTTGACATTTAGCATTGTGACATTTGTCATTTGACATCTTTGACATTTGCCATCTTGAAATTTGTCATTTTTGACATTTTTCATGGTGACACTTTTCATTTTTGACATTTAGCATTGTGACATTTGCCATTTGACATCTTTGACTTTTGCCATCTTGAAATTTGTTATTTTTGACATTTTTCATGGTGACACTTTTCATTTTTGACATTTAGCATTGTGACATTTGTCAGTTTTGACATTTGCCATCTTAAAATTTGTCATTTTTGACATTTAGCATTGTGACACTTTTCATTTTTGACATTTAGCATTGTGACATTTGTCATTTGACATCTTTGACATTTGCCATCTTGAAATTTGTCATTTTTGACATTTTTTATGGTGACACTTTTCATTTTTGACATTTAGCATTGTTACATTTGTCATTTGATATCTTTGACATTTGCCATCTTGAAATTTGTCATTTTTGACATTTAGCATTGTGATATTTGTCATTTGACATCTTTGACATTTGCCATCTTGAAATTTGTCATTTTTGACATTTTTCATGGTGACACTTTTCATTTTTGACATTTAGCATTGTGACATTTGTCATTTGACATCTTTGACATTTGCCATCTTGAAATTTGTTATTTTTGACATTTTTCATGGTGACACTTTTCATTTTTGACATTTAGCATTGTGACATTTGTCATTTGCCATCTTTGACATTTGCCATCTTGAAATTTGTCATTTTTGACATTTTTCATGGTGACACTTTTCATTTTTGACATTTAGCATTGTGACATTTGTCATTTGACATCTTTGACCTTTGCCATCTTGAAATTTGTCATTTTTGACATTTTTCATGGTGACACTTTTCATTTTTGACATTTAGCATTGTGACATTTGTCAGTTTTGACATTTTCCATCTTGAAATTTGTCATTTTTGACATTTTTTGTGGTGACACTTATCATTTTTGACATTTAGCATTGTGACATTTGTCAGTTTTGACATTTTCCATCTTGAAATTTGTCATTTTTGACATTTTTCATGGTGACACTTTTCATTTTTGACATTTAGCATTGTGACATTTGTCATTTGACATCTTTGACATTTGCCATCTTGAAATTTGTCATTTTTGACATTTTTCATGGTGACACTTTTCATTTTTGACATTTAGCATTGTGACATTTGTCATTTGACATCTTTGACATTTGCCATCTTGAAATTTGTCATTTTTAACATTTAGCATTGTGACATTTGTCATTTGACATCTTTGACATTTGCCATCTTGAAATTTGTTATTTTTGACATTTTTCATGGTGACACTTTTCATTTTTGACATTTAGCATTGTGACATTTGTCAGTTTTGACATTTGCCAACTTGAAATTTGTCATTTTTGACATTTTTCATGGTGACACTTTTCATTTTTGACATTTAGCATTGTGACATTTGTCATTTGACATTTTGGACATTTGCCATTTGAAATTTGTCATTTTTGACATTTTTCATGGTGACACTTTTCATTTTTGACATTTAGCATTGTGACATTTGTCATTTGACATCTTGGACATTTGCCATCTTGAAATTTGTCATTTTTGACATTTTTCATGGTGACACTTATCATTTTTGACATTTAGCATTGTGACATTTGTCAGTTTTGACATTTGCCATCTTGAAATTTGTCATTTTTGACATTTTTCATGGTGACACTTTTCATTTTTGACATTTAGCATTGTGACATTTGTCATTTGACATCTTTGACATTTGCCATCTTGAAATTTGTTATTTTTGACATTTTTCATGGTAACACTTTTCATTTTTGACATTTAGCATTGTGACATTTGTCATTTGACATCTTTGACATTTGCCATCTTGAAATTTGTCATTTTTGACATTTTTCATTGTGACACTTTTCATTTTTGACATTTAGCATTGTGACATTTGTCATTTGACATCTTTGACATTTGCCATCTTGAAATTTGTTATTTTTGACATTTTTCATGGTGACACTTTTCATTTTTGACATTTAGCATTGTGACATTTGTCATTTGACATCTTTGACATTTGCAATCTTGAAATTTGTCATTTTTGACATTTAGCATTGTGACATTTGTCATTTGACATCTTTGACATTTGCCATCTTGAAATTTGTTATTTTTGACATTTTTCATGGTGACACTTTTCATTTTTGACATTTAGCATTGTGACATTTGTCATCTGACATCTTGGACATTTGCCATCTTGAAATTTGTCATTTTTGACATTTTTCATGGTGACACTATTCATTTTTGACATTTAGCATTGTGACATTTGTCATTTGACATCTTTGACATTTGCCACCTTGAAATTTGTCATTTTTGACATTTTTCATGGTGACACTTTTCATTTTTGACATTTAGCATTGTGACATTTGTCATTTGACATCTTTGACATTTTCCATCTTGAAATTTGTTATTTTTGACATTTTTCATGGTGACACTTTTCATTTTTGACATTTAGCATTGTGACATTTGTCATTTGACATCTTTGACATTTGCCATCTTGAAATTTGTCATTTTTGACATTTTTCATGGTGACACTTTTCATTTTTGACATTTAGCATTGTGACATTTGTCATTTGACATCTTTGACATTTGCCAACTTGAAATTTGTCATTTTTGACATTTAGCATTGTAACATTTGTCATTTGACATCTTTGATATTTGCCATCTTCAAATTTGTCATTTTTGACATTTTTCATGGTGACACTTTTCATTTTTGACATTTAGCATTGTGACATTTGTCATTTGACATCTTTGACATTTGCCATTTTGAAATTTGTCATTTTTGACATTTTTCACGGTGACACTTTTCATTTTTGACATTTAGCATTGTGACATTTGTCATTTGACATCTTTGACATTTGCCATCTTGAAATTTGTCATTTTTGACATTTTTCATGGTGACACTTTTCATTTTTGACATTTAGCATTGTGACATTTGTCATTTGACATCTTTGACATTTGCCATCTTGAAATTTGTTATTTTTGACATTTTTCATGGTGACACTTTTCATTTTTGACATTTAGCATTGTGACATTTGTCATTTGACATCTTTGACATTTGCCATCTTAAAATTTGTCATTTTTGACATTTAGCATTGTGACATTTGTCATTTGACATCTTTGACATTTGCCATCTTGAAATTTGTCATTTTTGACATTTTTCATGGTGACCCTTTTCATTTTTGACATTTAGCATTGTGACATTTGTCATTTGACATCTTTGACATTTGCCATCTTGAAATTTGTCATTTTTGACATTTAGCATTGTGACATTTGTCATTTGACATCTTTGACATTTGCCATCTTGAAATTTGTTATTTTTGACATTTTTCATGGTGACACTTTTCATTTTTGACATTTAGCATTGTGACATTTGTCAGTTTTGACATTTGCCATCTTGAAATTTGTCATTTTTGACATTTTTCATGGTGACACTTTTCATTTTTGACATTTAGCATTGTGACATTTGTCATTTGACAACTTGGACATTTGCCATCTTGAAATTTGTCATTTTTGACATTTTTCATGGTGACACTTTTCATTTTTGACATTTAGCATTGTGACATTTGTCATTTGACATCTTGGACATTTGTAATCTTGAAATTTGTCATTTTTGACATTTTTCATGGTGACACTTATCATTTTTGACATTTAGCATTGTGACATTTGTCAGTTTTGACATTTGCCATCTTGAAATTTGTCATTTTTGACATTTTTCATGGTGACACTTTTCATTTTTGACATTTAGCATTGTGACATTTGTTATTTGACATCTTTGACATTTGCCATCTTGAAATTTGTTATTTTTGACATTTTTCATGGTGACACTTTTTATTTTTGACATTTAGCATTGTGACATTTGTCATTTGACATCTTTGACATTTGCCATCTTGAAATTTGTCATTTTTGACATTTTTCATGGTGACACTTTTCATTTTTGACATTTAGCATTGTGACATTTGTCATTTGACATCTTTGACATTTGCCATCTTGAAATTTGTTATTTTTGACATTTTTCATGGTGACACTTTTCATTTTTGACATTTAGCATTGTGACATTTGTCATTTGACATCTTTGACATTTGCCATCTTGAAATTTGTCATTTTTGACATTTAGCATTGTGACATTTGTCATTTGACATCTTTGACATTTGCCATCTTGAAATTTGTTATTTTTGACATTTTTCATGGTGACACTTTTTATTTTTGACATTTAGCATTGTGACATTTGTCATTTGACATCTTGGACATTTGCCATCTTGAAATTTGTCATTTTTGACATTTTTCATGGTGACACTTTTCATTTTTGACATTTAGCATTGTGACATTTGTCATTTGACATCTTTGACATTTTCCATCTTGAAATTTGTCATTTTTGACATTTTTCATGGTGACACTTTTCATTTTTGACATTTAGCATTGTGACATTTGTCATTTGACATCTTTGACATTTGCCATCTTGAAATTTGTTATTTTTGACATTTTTCATGGTGACACTTTTCATTTTTG
Organism: Altica lythri; assembly: GCA_964028335.1. Classification (NCBI taxonomy): domain Eukaryota; kingdom Metazoa; phylum Arthropoda; class Insecta; order Coleoptera; family Chrysomelidae; genus Altica; species Altica lythri. The sequence continues at coordinate 4,119,043 of OZ034800.1, read as the reverse complement.
ACATTTAGCATTGTGACATTTGTCATTTGACATCTTTGACATTTGCCATCTTGAAATTTGTCATTTTTGACATTTTTCATGGTGACACTTTTCATTTTTGACATTTAGCATTGTGACATTTGTCATTTGACATCTTTGACATTTGCCATCTTGAAATTTGTCATTTTTGACATTCAGCATTGTGACATTTGTCATTTGACACCTTTGATATTTGCCATCTTGAAATTTGTCATTTTTAACATTTTTCATGGTGACACTTTTCATTTTTGACATTTAGCATTGTGACATTTGTCATTTGACATCTTTGACATTTGCCATTTTGAAATTTGTCATTTTTGACATTTTTCATGGTGACACTTTTCATTTTTGACATTTAGCATTGTGACATTTGTCATTTGACATCTTTGACATTTGCCATCTTGAAATTTGTCATTTTTGACATTTTTCATGGTGACACTTTTCATTTTTGACATTTAGCATTGTGACATTTGTCATTTGACATCTTTGACATTTGCCATCTTGAAATTTGTTATTTTTGACATTTTTCATGGTGACACTTTTCATTTTTGACATTTAGCATTGTGACATTTGTCATTTGACATCTTTGACATTTGCCATCTTGAAATTTGTTATTTTTGACATTTTTCATGGTGACACTTTTCATTTTTGACATTTAGCATTGTGACATTTGTCATTTGACATCTTTGACATTTGCCATCTTGAAATTTGTCATTTTTGACATTTTTCATGGTGACACTTTTCATTTTTGACATTTAGCATTGTGACATTTGTCATTTGACATCTTTGACATTTGCCATCTTGAAATTTGTCATTTTTGACATTCAGCATTGTGACATTTGTCATTTGACACCTTTGATATTTGCCATCTTGAAATTTGTCATTTTTAACATTTTTCATGGTGACACTTTTCATTTTTGACATTTAGCATTGTGACATTTGTCATTTGACATCTTTGACATTTGCCATTTTGAAATTTGTCATTTTTGACATTTTTCATGGTGACACTTTTCATTTTTGACATTTAGCATTGTGACATTTGTCATTTGACATCTTTGACATTTGCCATCTTGAAATTTGTCATTTTTGACATTTTTCATGGTGACACTTTTCATTTTTGACATTTAGCATTGTGACATTTGTCATTTGACATCTTTGACATTTGCCATCTTGAAATTTGTTATTTTTGACATTTTTCATGGTGACACTTTTCATTTTTGACATTTAGCATTGTGACATTTGTCATTTGACATCTTTGACATTTGCCATCTTAAAATTTGTCATTTTTGACAATAAGCACTGTGACATTTGTCATTTGACATCTTGGACATTTGCCATCTTGAAATTTGTCATTTTTGACATTTTATGGTGACACTTATCATTTTTGACATTTAGCATTGTGACATTTGTCAGTTTTGACATTTGCCATCTTGAAATTTGTCATTTTTGACATTTTTCATGGTGACACTTTTCATTTTTGACATTTAGCATTGTGACATTTGTCATTTGACATCTTTGACATTTGCCATCTTGAAATTTGTTATTTTTAACATTTTTCATGGTGACACTTTTCATTTTTGACATTTAGCATTGTGACATTTGTCATTTGACATCTTTGACATTTGCCATCTTGAAATTTGTCATTTTTGACATTTTTCATGGTGACACTTTTCATTTTTGACATTTAGCATTGTGACATTTGTCATTTGACATCTTGGACATTTGCCATCTTGAAATTTGTAATTTTTGACATTTTTCATGGTGACACTTTTCATTTTTGACATTTAGCATTGTGACATTTGTCATTTGACATCTTTGACATTTGCCATCTTGAAATTTGTCATTTTTGACATTTTTCATGGTGACACTTTTCATTTTTGACATTTAGCATTGTGACATTTGTCATTTGACATCTTTGACATTAGCCATCTTGAAATTTGTTATTTTTGACATTTTTCATGGTGACACTTTTCATTTTTGACATTTAGCATTGCGACATTTGTCATTTGACATCTTTGACATTTGCCATCTTGAAATTTGTCATTTTTGACATTTTTCATGGTGACACTTTTCAGTTTTGACATTTAGCATTGTGACATTTGTCATTTGACATCTTTGACATTTGCCATCTTGAAATTTGTCATTTTTGACATTTAGCATTGTGACATTTGTCATTTGACATCTTTGATATTTGCCATCTTGAAATTTGTCATTTTTGACATTTTTCATGGTGACACTTTTCATTTGTAACATCTAGCATTGTGACATTTGTCATTTGACATCTTTGACATTTGCCATCTTGAAATTTGTCATTTTTGACATTTTTCATGGTGACACTTTTCATTTTTGACATTTAGCATTGTGACATTTGTCATATTCGACATCTTTGACATTTCCCATCTTGAAATTTGTCATTTTTGACATTTTTCATGGTGACACTTTTCATTTTTGACCTTTAGCATTGTGACATTTGTCATTTGACATCTTTGACATTTGCCATCTTGAAATTTGTCATTTTTGACATTTTTCATGGTGACACTTTTCATTTTTGACCTTTAGCATTGTGACATTTGTCATTTGACATCTTTGACATTTGCCATCTTGAAATTTGTCATTATTGACATTTTTCATGGGGATACTTTTCATTTTTGACATTTAGCATTGTGACATTTGTCATTTGACATCTTTGACATTTGCCATCTTGAAACTTGTCATTTTTGACATTTTTCATGGTGACACTTTTCATTTTTGACATTTGCCATCTTGAAATTTGTTATTTTTGACATTTTTCATGGTGACACTTTTCATTTTTGACATTTAGCATTGTGACATTTGTCATTTGACATCTTTGACATTTGCCATCTTGAAATTTGTCATTTTTGACATTTTTCATGGTGACACTTTTCATTTTTGACATTTAGCATTGTGACTTTTGTCATTTAAGATCTTTGACATTTGCCATCTTGAAATTTGTCATTTTTGACATTTAGCATTGTGACATTTGTCATTTGACATCTTGGACATTTGCCATTTTGAAATTTGTTATTTTTGACATTTTTCATGGTGACACTTATCATTTTTGACATTTAGCATTGTGACATTTGTCAGTTTTGACATTTGCCATCTTGAAATTTGTCATTTTTGACATTTTTCATGGTGACACTTTTCATTTTTGACATTTAGCATTGTGACATTTGTCATTTGACATCTTTGACATTTGCCATCTTGAAATTTGTTATTTTTGACATTTTTCATGGTGACACTTTTCATTTTTGACATTTAGCATTGTGACATTTGTCATTTGACATCTTTGACATTTGCCATCTTGAAATTTGTCATTTTTGACATTTTTCATGGTGACACTTTTCATTTTTGACATTTAGCATTGTGACATTTGTCATTTGACATCTTTGACATTTGCCATCTTGAAATTTGTTATTTTTGACATTTTTCATGGTGACACTTTTCATTTTTGACATTTAGCATTGTGACATTTGTCATTTGACATCTTTGACATTTGCCATCTTGAAATTTGTCATTTTTGAAATTTTTTATGGTGACACTTTTTATTTTTGACATTTAGCATTGTGACATTTGTCATTTGACATCTTTGACATTTGCCATCTTGAAATTTGTCATTTTTGACATTTAGCATTGTGACATTTGTCATTTGACATCTTTGACATTTGCCATCTTGAAATTTGTTATTTTTGACATTTTTCATGGTGACACTTTTCATTTTTGACATTTAGCATTGTGAATTTGTCAGTTTTGACATTTGCCATCTTGACATTTGTCATTTTTGACATTTTTCACGGTGAAACTTTTCATTTTTGACATTTAGCATTGTGACATTTGTCATTTGACATCTTTGACATTTGCCATCTTAAATTTTTGTTATTTTTGACATTTTTCATGGTGACACTTTTCATTTTTGACATTTAGCATTGTGACATTTGTCATTTGACATCTTTGACATTTGCCATCTTGAAATTTGTCATTTTTGACATTTTTCATGGTGACACTTTTCATTTTTGACATTTAGCATTGTGACATTTGTCATTTAAGATCTTTGACATTTGCCATCTTGAAATTTGTTATTTTTGACATTTTTCATGGTAACACTTTTCATTTTTGACATTTAGCATTGTGACATTTGTCATTTGACATCTTTGACATTTGCCATCTTGAAATTTGTCATTTTTGACATTTTTCATTGTGACACTTTTCATTTTTGACATTTAGCATTGTGACATTTGTCATTTGACATCTTTGACATTTGCCATCTTGAAATTTGTTATTTTTGACATTTTTCATGGTGACACTTTTCATTTTTGACATTTAGCATTGTGACATTTGTCATTTGACATCTTTGACATTTGCAATCTTGAAATTTGTCATTTTTGACATTTAGCATTGTGACATTTGTCATTTGACATCTTTGACATTTGCCATCTTGAAATTTGTTATTTTTGACATTTTTCATGGTGACACTTTTCATTTTTGACATTTAGCATTGTGACATTTGTCATCTGACATCTTGGACATTTGCCATCTTGAAATTTGTCATTTTTGACATTTTTCATGGTGACACTATTCATTTTTGACATTTAGCATTGTGACATTTGTCATTTGACATCTTTGACATTTGCCACCTTGAAATTTGTCATTTTTGACATTTTTCATGGTGACACTTTTCATTTTTGACATTTAGCATTGTGACATTTGTCATTTGACATCTTTGACATTTTCCATCTTGAAATTTGTTATTTTTGACATTTTTCATGGTGACACTTTTCATTTTTGACATTTAGCATTGTGACATTTGTCATTTGACATCTTTGACATTTGCCATCTTGAAATTTGTCATTTTTGACATTTTTCATGGTGACACTTTTCATTTTTGACATTTAGCATTGTGACATTTGTCATTTGACATCTTTGACATTTGCCAACTTGAAATTTGTCATTTTTGACATTTAGCATTGTAACATTTGTCATTTGACATCTTTGATATTTGCCATCTTCAAATTTGTCATTTTTGACATTTTTCATGGTGACACTTTTCATTTTTGACATTTAGCATTGTGACATTTGTCATTTGACATCTTTGACATTTGCCATTTTGAAATTTGTCATTTTTGACATTTTTCACGGTGACACTTTTCATTTTTGACATTTAGCATTGTGACATTTGTCATTTGACATCTTTGACATTTGCCATCTTGAAATTTGTCATTTTTGACATTTTTCATGGTGACACTTTTCATTTTTGACATTTAGCATTGTGACATTTGTCATTTGACATCTTTGACATTTGCCATCTTGAAATTTGTTATTTTTGACATTTTTCATGGTGACACTTTTCATTTTTGACATTTAGCATTGTGACATTTGTCATTTGACATCTTTGACATTTGCCATCTTAAAATTTGTCATTTTTGACATTTAGCATTGTGACATTTGTCATTTGACATCTTTGACATTTGCCATCTTGAAATTTGTCATTTTTGACATTTTTCATGGTGACCCTTTTCATTTTTGACATTTAGCATTGTGACATTTGTCATTTGACATCTTTGACATTTGCCATCTTGAAATTTGTCATTTTTGACATTTAGCATTGTGACATTTGTCATTTGACATCTTTGACATTTGCCATCTTGAAATTTGTTATTTTTGACATTTTTCATGGTGACACTTTTCATTTTTGACATTTAGCATTGTGACATTTGTCAGTTTTGACATTTGCCATCTTGAAATTTGTCATTTTTGACATTTTTCATGGTGACACTTTTCATTTTTGACATTTAGCATTGTGACATTTGTCATTTGACAACTTGGACATTTGCCATCTTGAAATTTGTCATTTTTGACATTTTTCATGGTGACACTTTTCATTTTTGACATTTAGCATTGTGACATTTGTCATTTGACATCTTGGACATTTGTAATCTTGAAATTTGTCATTTTTGACATTTTTCATGGTGACACTTATCATTTTTGACATTTAGCATTGTGACATTTGTCAGTTTTGACATTTGCCATCTTGAAATTTGTCATTTTTGACATTTTTCATGGTGACACTTTTCATTTTTGACATTTAGCATTGTGACATTTGTTATTTGACATCTTTGACATTTGCCATCTTGAAATTTGTTATTTTTGACATTTTTCATGGTGACACTTTTTATTTTTGACATTTAGCATTGTGACATTTGTCATTTGACATCTTTGACATTTGCCATCTTGAAATTTGTCATTTTTGACATTTTTCATGGTGACACTTTTCATTTTTGACATTTAGCATTGTGACATTTGTCATTTGACATCTTTGACATTTGCCATCTTGAAATTTGTTATTTTTGACATTTTTCATGGTGACACTTTTCATTTTTGACATTTAGCATTGTGACATTTGTCATTTGACATCTTTGACATTTGCCATCTTGAAATTTGTCATTTTTGACATTTAGCATTGTGACATTTGTCATTTGACATCTTTGACATTTGCCATCTTGAAATTTGTTATTTTTGACATTTTTCATGGTGACACTTTTTATTTTTGACATTTAGCATTGTGACATTTGTCATTTGACATCTTGGACATTTGCCATCTTGAAATTTGTCATTTTTGACATTTTTCATGGTGACACTTTTCATTTTTGACATTTAGCATTGTGACATTTGTCATTTGACATCTTTGACATTTTCCATCTTGAAATTTGTCATTTTTGACATTTTTCATGGTGACACTTTTCATTTTTGACATTTAGCATTGTGACATTTGTCATTTGACATCTTTGACATTTGCCATCTTGAAATTTGTTATTTTTGACATTTTTCATGGTGACACTTTTCATTTTTGACATTTAGCATTGTGACATTTGTCATTTGACATCTTTGACATTTGCCATCTTGAAATTTGTCATTTTTGACATTTTTCATGGTGACACTTTTCATTTTTGACATTTAGCATTGTGACATTTGTCATTTGACATCTTTGACATTTGCCATCTTGAAATTTGTCATTTTTGACATTCAGCATTGTGACATTTGTCATTTGACACCTTTGATATTTGCCATCTTGAAATTTGTCATTTTTAACATTTTTCATGGTGACACTTTTCATTTTTGACATTTAGCATTGTGACATTTGTCATTTGACATCTTTGACATTTGCCATTTTGAAATTTGTCATTTTTGACATTTTTCATGGTGACACTTTTCATTTTTGACATTTAGCATTGTGACATTTGTCATTTGACATCTTTGACATTTGCCATCTTGAAATTTGTCATTTTTGACATTTTTCATGGTGACACTTTTCATTTTTGACATTTAGCATTGTGACATTTGTCATTTGACATCTTTGACATTTGCCATCTTGAAATTTGTTATTTTTGACATTTTTCATGGTGACACTTTTCATTTTTGACATTTAGCATTGTGACATTTGTCATTTGACATCTTTGACATTTGCCATCTTGAAATTTGTTATTTTTGACATTTTTCATGGTGACACTTTTCATTTTTGACATTTAGCATTGTGACATTTGTCATTTGACATCTTTGACATTTGCCATCTTGAAATTTGTCATTTTTGACATTTTTCATGGTGACACTTTTCATTTTTGACATTTAGCATTGTGACATTTGTCATTTGACATCTTTGACATTTGCCATCTTGAAATTTGTCATTTTTGACATTCAGCATTGTGACATTTGTCATTTGACACCTTTGATATTTGCCATCTTGAAATTTGTCATTTTTAACATTTTTCATGGTGACACTTTTCATTTTTGACATTTAGCATTGTGACATTTGTCATTTGACATCTTTGACATTTGCCATTTTGAAATTTGTCATTTTTGACATTTTTCATGGTGACACTTTTCATTTTTGACATTTAGCATTGTGACATTTGTCATTTGACATCTTTGACATTTGCCATCTTGAAATTTGTCATTTTTGACATTTTTCATGGTGACACTTTTCATTTTTGACATTTAGCATTGTGACATTTGTCATTTGACATCTTTGACATTTGCCATCTTGAAATTTGTTATTTTTGACATTTTTCATGGTGACACTTTTCATTTTTGACATTTAGCATTGTGACATTTGTCATTTGACATCTTTGACATTTGCCATCTTAAAATTTGTCATTTTTGACAATAAGCACTGTGACATTTGTCATTTGACATCTTGGACATTTGCCATCTTGAAATTTGTCATTTTTGACATTTTATGGTGACACTTATCATTTTTGACATTTAGCATTGTGACATTTGTCAGTTTTGACATTTGCCATCTTGAAATTTGTCATTTTTGACATTTTTCATGGTGACACTTTTCATTTTTGACATTTAGCATTGTGACATTTGTCATTTGACATCTTTGACATTTGCCATCTTGAAATTTGTTATTTTTAACATTTTTCATGGTGACACTTTTCATTTTTGACATTTAGCATTGTGACATTTGTCATTTGACATCTTTGACATTTGCCATCTTGAAATTTGTCATTTTTGACATTTTTCATGGTGACACTTTTCATTTTTGACATTTAGCATTGTGACATTTGTCATTTGACATCTTGGACATTTGCCATCTTGAAATTTGTAATTTTTGACATTTTTCATGGTGACACTTTTCATTTTTGACATTTAGCATTGTGACATTTGTCATTTGACATCTTTGACATTTGCCATCTTGAAATTTGTCATTTTTGACATTTTTCATGGTGACACTTTTCATTTTTGACATTTAGCATTGTGACATTTGTCATTTGACATCTTTGACATTAGCCATCTTGAAATTTGTTATTTTTGACATTTTTCATGGTGACACTTTTCATTTTTGACATTTAGCATTGCGACATTTGTCATTTGACATCTTTGACATTTGCCATCTTGAAATTTGTCATTTTTGACATTTTTCATGGTGACACTTTTCAGTTTTGACATTTAGCATTGTGACATTTGTCATTTGACATCTTTGACATTTGCCATCTTGAAATTTGTCATTTTTGACATTTAGCATTGTGACATTTGTCATTTGACATCTTTGATATTTGCCATCTTGAAATTTGTCATTTTTGACATTTTTCATGGTGACACTTTTCATTTGTAACATCTAGCATTGTGACATTTGTCATTTGACATCTTTGACATTTGCCATCTTGAAATTTGTCATTTTTGACATTTTTCATGGTGACACTTTTCATTTTTGACATTTAGCATTGTGACATTTGTCATATTCGACATCTTTGACATTTCCCATCTTGAAATTTGTCATTTTTGACATTTTTCATGGTGACACTTTTCATTTTTGACCTTTAGCATTGTGACATTTGTCATTTGACATCTTTGACATTTGCCATCTTGAAATTTGTCATTTTTGACATTTTTCATGGTGACACTTTTCATTTTTGACCTTTAGCATTGTGACATTTGTCATTTGACATCTTTGACATTTGCCATCTTGAAATTTGTCATTATTGACATTTTTCATGGGGATACTTTTCATTTTTGACATTTAGCATTGTGACATTTGTCATTTGACATCTTTGACATTTGCCATCTTGAAACTTGTCATTTTTGACATTTTTCATGGTGACACTTTTCATTTTTGACATTTGCCATCTTGAAATTTGTTATTTTTGACATTTTTCATGGTGACACTTTTCATTTTTGACATTTAGCATTGTGACATTTGTCATTTGACATCTTTGACATTTGCCATCTTGAAATTTGTCATTTTTGACATTTTTCATGGTGACACTTTTCATTTTTGACACTTAGCATTGTGACTTTTGTCATTTAAGATCTTTGACATTTGCCATCTTGAAATTTGTCATTTTTGACATTTAGCATTGTGACATTTGTCATTTGACATCTTGGACATTTGCCATTTTGAAATTTGTTATTTTTGACATTTTTCATGGTGACACTTATCATTTTTGACATTTAGCATTGTGACATTTGTCAGTTTTGACATTTGCCATCTTGAAATTTGTCATTTTTGACATTTTTCATGGTGACACTTTTCATTTTTGACATTTAGCATTGTGACATTTGTCATTTGACATCTTTGACATTTGCCATCTTGAAATTTGTTATTTTTGACATTTTTCATGGTGACACTTTTCATTTTTGACATTTAGCATTGTGACATTTGTCATTTGACATCTTTGACATTTGCCATCTTGAAATTTGTCATTTTTGACATTTTTCATGGTGACACTTTTCATTTTTGACATTTAGCATTGTGACATTTGTCATTTGACATCTTTGACATTTGCCATCTTGAAATTTGTTATTTTTGACATTTTTCATGGTGACACTTTTCATTTTTGACATTTAGCATTGTGACATTTGTCATTTGACATCTTTGACATTTGCCATCTTGAAATTTGTCATTTTTGAAATTTTTTATGGTGACACTTTTTATTTTTGACATTTAGCATTGTGACATTTGTCATTTGACATCTTTGACATTTGCCATCTTGAAATTTGTCATTTTTGACATTTAGCATTGTGACATTTGTCATTTGACATCTTTGACATTTGCCATCTTGAAATTTGTTATTTTTGACATTTTTCATGGTGACACTTTTCATTTTTGACATTTAGCATTGTGAATTTGTCAGTTTTGACATTTGCCATCTTGACATTTGTCATTTTTGACATTTTTCACGGTGAAACTTTTCATTTTTGACATTTAGCATTGTGACATTTGTCATTTGACATCTTTGACATTTGCCATCTTAAATTTTTGTTATTTTTGACATTTTTCATGGTGACACTTTTCATTTTTGACATTTAGCATTGTGACATTTGTCATTTGACATCTTTGACATTTGCCATCTTGAAATTTGTCATTTTTGACATTTTTCATGGTGACACTTTTCATTTTTGACATTTAGCATTGTGACATTTGTCATTTAAGATCTTTGACATTTGCCATCTTGAAATTTGTCATTTTTGACATTTTTCATGGTGACACTTTTCATTTTTGACATTTAGCATTGTGACATTTGTCATTTGACATCTTTGACATTTGCCATCTTGAAATTTGTTATTTTTGACATTTTTCATGGTGACACTTTTCATTTTTGACATTTAGCATTGTGACATTTGTCATTTGACATCTTTGACATTTGCCATCTTGAAATTTGTCATTTTTGACATTTTTCATGGTGACACTTTTCATTTTTGACATTTAGCATTGTGACATTTGTCATTTAAGATCTTTGACATTTGCCATCTTGAAATTTGTCATTTTTGACATTTAGCATTGTGACATTTGTCATTTGACATCTTGGACATTTGCCATTTTGAAATTTGTTATTTTTGACATTTTTCATGGTGACACTTTTCATTTTTGACATTTAGCATTGTGACATTTGTCATTTGACATCTTTGACATTTGCCATCTTGAAATTTGTCATTTTTGACATTTTTCATGGTGACACTTTTCAGTTTTGACATTTAGCATTGTGACATTTGTCATTTGACATCTTTGACATTTGCCATCTTGAAATTTGTCATTTTTGACATTTAGCATTGTGACATTTGTCATTTGACATCTTTGATATTTGCCATCTTGAAATTTGTCATTTTTGACATTTTTCATGGTGACACTTTTTATTTGTAACATCTAGCATTGTGACATTTGTCATTTGACATCTTTGACATTTGCCATCTTGAAATTTGTCATTTTTGACATTTTTCATGGTGACACTTTTCATTTTTGACATTTAGCATTGTGACATTTGTCATATTCGACATCTTTGACATTTCCCATCTTGAAATTTGTCATTTTTGACATTTTTCATGGTGACACTTTTCATTTTTGACCTTTAGCATTGTGACATTTGTCATTTGACATCTTTGACATTTGCCATCTTGAAATTTGTCATTATTGACATTTTTCATGGGGATACTTTTCATTTTTGACATTTAGCATTGTGACATTTGTCATTTGACATCTTTGACATTTGCCATCTTGAAATTTGTCATTATTGACATTTTTCATGGGGATACTTTTCATTTTTGACATTTAGCATTGTGACATTTGTCATTTGACATCTTTGACATTTGCCATCTTGAAACTTGTCATTTTTGACATTTTTCATGGTGACACTTTTCATTTTTGACATTTAGCATTGTGACATTTGTCATTTGACATCTTTGACATTTGCCATCTTGAAATTTGTTATTTTTGACATTTTTCATGGTGACACTTTTCATTTTTGACATTTAGCATTGTGACATTTGTCATTTGACATCTTTGACATTTGCCATCTTGAAATTTGTCATTTTTGACATTTTTCATGGTGACACTTTTCATTTTTGACATTTAGCATTGTGACTTTTGTCATTTAAGATCTTTGACATGTGCCATCTTGAAATTTGTCATTTTTGACATTTAGCATTGTGACATTTGTCATTTGACATCTTGGACATTTGCCATTTTGAAATTTGTTATTTTTGACATTTTTCATGGTGACACTTATCATTTTTGACATTTAGCATTGTGACATTTGTCAGTTTTGACATTTGCCATCTTGAAATTTGTCATTTTTGACATTTTTCATGGTGACACTTTTCATTTTTGACATTTAGCATTGTGACATTTGTCATTTGACATCTTTGACATTTGCCATCTTGAAATTTGTTATTTTTGACATTTTTCATGGTGACACTTTTCATTTTTGACATTTAGCATTGTGACATTTGTCATTTGACATCTTTGACATTTGCCATCTTGAAATTTGTCATTTTTGACATTTTTCATGGTGACACTTTTCATTTTTGACATTTAGCATTGTGACATTTGTCATTTGACATCTTTGACATTTGCCATCTTGAAATTTGTTATTTTTGACATTTTTCATGGTGACACTTTTCATTTTTGACATTTAGCATTGTGACATTTGTCATTTGACATCTTTGACATTTGCCATCTTGAAATTTGTCATTTTTGAAATTTTTTATGGTGACACTTTTTATTTTTGACATTTAGCATTGTGACATTTGTCATTTGACATCTTTGACATTTGCCATCTTGAAATTTGTCATTTTTGACATTTAGCATTGTGACATTTGTCATTTGACATCTTTGACATTTGCCATCTTGAAATTTGTTATTTTTGACATTTTTCATGGTGACACTTTTCATTTTTGACATTTAGCATTGTGAATTTGTCAGTTTTGACATTTGCCATCTTGACATTTGTCATTTTTGACATTTTTCACGGTGAAACTTTTCATTTTTGACATTTAGCATTGTGACATTTGTCATTTGACATCTTTGACATTTGCCATCTTAAATTTTTGTTATTTTTGACATTTTTCATGGTGACACTTTTCATTTTTGACATTTAGCATTGTGACATTTGTCATTTGACATCTTTGACATTTGCCATCTTGAAATTTGTCATTTTTGACATTTTTCATGGTGACACTTTTCATTTTTGACATTTAGCATTGTGACATTTGTCATTTGACATCTTTGACATTTGCCATTTTGAAATTTGTCATTTTTGACATTTTTCATGGTGACACTTTTCATTTTTGACATTTAGCATTGTGACATTTGTCATTTGACATCTTTGACATTTGCCATCTTGAAATTTGTCATTTTTGACATTTTTCATGGTGACACTTTTCATTTTTGACATTTAGCATTGTGACATTTGTCATTTGACATCTTTGACATTTGCCATCTTGAAATTTGTTATTTTTGACATTTTTCATGGTGACACTTTTCATTTTTGACATTTAGCATTGTGACATTTGTCATTTGACATCTTTGACATTTGCCATCTTGAAATTTGTTATTTTTGACATTTTTCATGGTGACACTTTTCATTTTTGACATTTAGCATTGTGACATTTGTCATTTGACATCTTTGACATTTGCCATCTTGAAATTTGTCATTTTTGACATTTTTCATGGTGACACTTTTCATTTTTGACATTTAGCATTGTGACATTTGTCATTTGACATCTTTGACATTTGCCATCTTGAAATTTGTCATTTTTGACATTCAGCATTGTGACATTTGTCATTTGACACCTTTGATATTTGCCATCTTGAAATTTGTCATTTTTAACATTTTTCATGGTGACACTTTTCATTTTTGACATTTAGCATTGTGACATTTGTCATTTGACATCTTTGACATTTGCCATTTTGAAATTTGTCATTTTTGACATTTTTCATGGTGACACTTTTCATTTTTGACATTTAGCATTGTGACATTTGTCATTTGACATCTTTGACATTTGCCATCTTGAAATTTGTCATTTTTGACATTTTTCATGGTGACACTTTTCATTTTTGACATTTAGCATTGTGACATTTGTCATTTGACATCTTTGACATTTGCCATCTTGAAATTTGTTATTTTTGACATTTTTCATGGTGACACTTTTCATTTTTGACATTTAGCATTGTGACATTTGTCATTTGACATCTTTGACATTTGCCATCTTAAAATTTGTCATTTTTGACAATAAGCACTGTGACATTTGTCATTTGACATCTTGGACATTTGCCATCTTGAAATTTGTCATTTTTGACATTTTATGGTGACACTTATCATTTTTGACATTTAGCATTGTGACATTTGTCAGTTTTGACATTTGCCATCTTGAAATTTGTCATTTTTGACATTTTTCATGGTGACACTTTTCATTTTTGACATTTAGCATTGTGACATTTGTCATTTGACATCTTTGACATTTGCCATCTTGAAATTTGTTATTTTTAACATTTTTCATGGTGACACTTTTCATTTTTGACATTTAGCATTGTGACATTTGTCATTTGACATCTTTGACATTTGCCATCTTGAAATTTGTCATTTTTGACATTTTTCATGGTGACACTTTTCATTTTTGACATTTAGCATTGTGACATTTGTCATTTGACATCTTGGACATTTGCCATCTTGAAATTTGTAATTTTTGACATTTTTCATGGTGACACTTTTCATTTTTGACATTTAGCATTGTGACATTTGTCATTTGACATCTTTGACATTTGCCATCTTGAAATTTGTCATTTTTGACATTTTTCATGGTGACACTTTTCATTTTTGACATTTAGCATTGTGACATTTGTCATTTGACATCTTTGACATTAGCCATCTTGAAATTTGTTATTTTTGACATTTTTCATGGTGACACTTTTCATTTTTGACATTTAGCATTGCGACATTTGTCATTTGACATCTTTGACATTTGCCATCTTGAAATTTGTCATTTTTGACATTTTTCATGGTGACACTTTTCAGTTTTGACATTTAGCATTGTGACATTTGTCATTTGACATCTTTGACATTTGCCATCTTGAAATTTGTCATTTTTGACATTTAGCATTGTGACATTTGTCATTTGACATCTTTGATATTTGCCATCTTGAAATTTGTCATTTTTGACATTTTTCATGGTGACACTTTTCATTTGTAACATCTAGCATTGTGACATTTGTCATTTGACATCTTTGACATTTGCCATCTTGAAATTTGTCATTTTTGACATTTTTCATGGTGACACTTTTCATTTTTGACATTTAGCATTGTGACATTTGTCATATTCGACATCTTTGACATTTCCCATCTTGAAATTTGTCATTTTTGACATTTTTCATGGTGACACTTTTCATTTTTGACCTTTAGCATTGTGACATTTGTCATTTGACATCTTTGACATTTGCCATCTTGAAATTTGTCATTTTTGACATTTTTCATGGTGACACTTTTCATTTTTGACCTTTAGCATTGTGACATTTGTCATTTGACATCTTTGACATTTGCCATCTTGAAATTTGTCATTATTGACATTTTTCATGGGGATACTTTTCATTTTTGACATTTAGCATTGTGACATTTGTCATTTGACATCTTTGACATTTGCCATCTTGAAACTTGTCATTTTTGACATTTTTCATGGTGACACTTTTCATTTTTGACATTTGCCATCTTGAAATTTGTTATTTTTGACATTTTTCATGGTGACACTTTTCATTTTTGACATTTAGCATTGTGACATTTGTCATTTGACATCTTTGACATTTGCCATCTTGAAATTTGTCATTTTTGACATTTTTCATGGTGACACTTTTCATTTTTGACATTTAGCATTGTGACTTTTGTCATTTAAGATCTTTGACATTTGCCATCTTGAAATTTGTCATTTTTGACATTTAGCATTGTGACATTTGTCATTTGACATCTTGGACATTTGCCATTTTGAAATTTGTTATTTTTGACATTTTTCATGGTGACACTTATCATTTTTGACATTTAGCATTGTGACATTTGTCAGTTTTGACATTTGCCATCTTGAAATTTGTCATTTTTGACATTTTTCATGGTGACACTTTTCATTTTTGACATTTAGCATTGTGACATTTGTCATTTGACATCTTTGACATTTGCCATCTTGAAATTTGTTATTTTTGACATTTTTCATGGTGACACTTTTCATTTTTGACATTTAGCATTGTGACATTTGTCATTTGACATCTTTGACATTTGCCATCTTGAAATTTGTCATTTTTGACATTTTTCATGGTGACACTTTTCATTTTTGACATTTAGCATTGTGACATTTGTCATTTGACATCTTTGACATTTGCCATCTTGAAATTTGTTATTTTTGACATTTTTCATGGTGACACTTTTCATTTTTGACATTTAGCATTGTGACATTTGTCATTTGACATCTTTGACATTTGCCATCTTGAAATTTGTCATTTTTGAAATTTTTTATGGTGACACTTTTTATTTTTGACATTTAGCATTGTGACATTTGTCATTTGACATCTTTGACATTTGCCATCTTGAAATTTGTCATTTTTGACATTTAGCATTGTGACATTTGTCATTTGACATCTTTGACATTTGCCATCTTGAAATTTGTTATTTTTGACATTTTTCATGGTGACACTTTTCATTTTTGACATTTAGCATTGTGAATTTGTCAGTTTTGACATTTGCCATCTTGACATTTGTCATTTTTGACATTTTTCACGGTGAAACTTTTCATTTTTGACATTTAGCATTGTGACATTTGTCATTTGACATCTTTGACATTTGCCATCTTAAATTTTTGTTATTTTTGACATTTTTCATGGTGACACTTTTCATTTTTGACATTTAGCATTGTGACATTTGTCATTTGACATCTTTGACATTTGCCATCTTGAAATTTGTCATTTTTGACATTTTTCATGGTGACACTTTTCATTTTTGACATTTAGCATTGTGACATTTGTCATTTAAGATCTTTGACATTTGCCATCTTGAAATTTGTCATTTTTGACATTTTTCATGGTGACACTTTTCATTTTTGACATTTAGCATTGTGACATTTGTCATTTGACATCTTTGACATTTGCCATCTTGAAATTTGTTATTTTTGACATTTTTCATGGTGACACTTTTCATTTTTGACATTTAGCATTGTGACATTTGTCATTTGACATCTTTGACATTTGCCATCTTGAAATTTGTCATTTTTGACATTTTTCATGGTGACACTTTTCATTTTTGACATTTAGCATTGTGACATTTGTCATTTAAGATCTTTGACATTTGCCATCTTGAAATTTGTCATTTTTGACATTTAGCATTGTGACATTTGTCATTTGACATCTTGGACATTTGCCATTTTGAAATTTGTTATTTTTGACATTTTTCATGGTGACACTTTTCATTTTTGACATTTAGCATTGTGACATTTGTCATTTGACATCTTTGACATTTGCCATCTTGAAATTTGTCATTTTTGACATTTTTCATGGTGACACTTTTCAGTTTTGACATTTAGCATTGTGACATTTGTCATTTGACATCTTTGACATTTGCCATCTTGAAATTTGTCATTTTTGACATTTAGCATTGTGACATTTGTCATTTGACATCTTTGATATTTGCCATCTTGAAATTTGTCATTTTTGACATTTTTCATGGTGACACTTTTTATTTGTAACATCTAGCATTGTGACATTTGTCATTTGACATCTTTGACATTTGCCATCTTGAAATTTGTCATTTTTGACATTTTTCATGGTGACACTTTTCATTTTTGACATTTAGCATTGTGACATTTGTCATATTCGACATCTTTGACATTTCCCATCTTGAAATTTGTCATTTTTGACATTTTTCATGGTGACACTTTTCATTTTTGACCTTTAGCATTGTGACATTTGTCATTTGACATCTTTGACATTTGCCATCTTGAAATTTGTCATTATTGACATTTTTCATGGGGATACTTTTCATTTTTGACATTTAGCATTGTGACATTTGTCATTTGACATCTTTGACATTTGCCATCTTGAAATTTGTCATTATTGACATTTTTCATGGGGATACTTTTCATTTTTGACATTTAGCATTGTGACATTTGTCATTTGACATCTTTGACATTTGCCATCTTGAAACTTGTCATTTTTGACATTTTTCATGGTGACACTTTTCATTTTTGACATTTAGCATTGTGACATTTGTCATTTGACATCTTTGACATTTGCCATCTTGAAATTTGTTATTTTTGACATTTTTCATGGTGACACTTTTCATTTTTGACATTTAGCATTGTGACATTTGTCATTTGACATCTTTGACATTTGCCATCTTGAAATTTGTCATTTTTGACATTTTTCATGGTGACACTTTTCATTTTTGACATTTAGCATTGTGACTTTTGTCATTTAAGATCTTTGACATGTGCCATCTTGAAATTTGTCATTTTTGACATTTAGCATTGTGACATTTGTCATTTGACATTTTTCATGGTGACACTTATCATTTTTGACATTTAGCATTGTGACATTTGTCAGTTTTGACATTTGCCATCTTGAAATTTGTCATTTTTGACATTTTTCATGGTGACACTTTTCATTTTTGACATTTAGCATTGTGACATTTGTCATTTGACATCTTTGACATTTGCCATCTTGAAATTTGTTATTTTTGACATTTTTCATGGTGACACTTTTCATTTTTGACATTTAGCATTGTGACATTTGTCATTTGACATCTTTGACATTTGCCATCTTGAAATTTGTCATTTTTGACATTTTTCATGGTGACACTTTTCATTTTTGACATTTAGCATTGTGACATTTGTCATTTGACATCTTTGACATTTGCCATCTTGAAATTTGTTATTTTTGACATTTTTCATGGTGACACTTTTCATTTTTGACATTTAGCATTGTGACATTTGTCATTTGACATCTTTGACATTTGCCATCTTGAAATTTGTCATTTTTGAAATTTTTTATGGTGACACTTTTTATTTTTGACATTTAGCATTGTGACATTTGTCATTTGACATCTTTGACATTTGCCATCTTGAAATTTGTCATTTTTGACATTTAGCATTGTGACATTTGTCATTTGACATCTTTGACATTTGCCATCTTGAAATTTGTTATTTTTGACATTTTTCATGGTGACACTTTTCATTTTTGACATTTAGCATTGTGAATTTGTCAGTTTTGACATTTGCCATCTTGACATTTGTCATTTTTGACATTTTTCACGGTGAAACTTTTCATTTTTGACATTTAGCATTGTGACATTTGTCATTTGACATCTTTGACATTTGCCATCTTGAAATTTGTTATTTTTGACATTTTTCATGGTGACACTTTTCATTTTTGACATTTAGCATTGTGACATTTGTCATTTGACATCTTTGACATTTGCCATCTTGAAATTTGTCATTTTTGACATTTTTCATGGTGACACTTTTCATTTTTGACATTTAGCATTGTGACATTTGTCATTTAAGATCTTTGACATTTGCCATCTTGAAATTTGTCATTTTTGACATTTTTCATGGTGACACTTTTCATTTTTGACATTTAGCATTGTGACATTTGTCATTTGACATCTTTGACATTTGCCATCTTGAAATTTGTTATTTTTGACATTTTTCATGGTGACACTTTTCATTTTTGACATTTAGCATTGTGACATTTGTCATTTGACATCTTTGACATTTGCCATCTTGAAATTTGTCATTTTTGACATTTTTCATGGTGACACTTTTCATTTTTGACATTTAGCATTGTGACATTTGTCATTTAAGATCTTTGACATTTGCCATCTTGAAATTTGTCATTTTTGACATTTAGCATTGTGACATTTGTCATTTGACATCTTGGACATTTGCCATTTTGAAATTTGTTTTTTTTGACATTTTTCATGGTGACACTTTTCATTTTTGACATTTAGCATTGTGACATTTGTCATTTGACATCTTTGACATTTGCCATCTTGAAATTTGTCATTTTTGACATTTAGCATTGTGACATTTGTCATTTGACATCTTTGACATTTGCCATCTTGAAATTTGTTATTTTTGACATTTTTCATGGTGACACTTTTCATTTTTGACATTTAGCATTGTGAATTTGTCAGTTTTGACATTTGCCATCTTGACATTTGTCATTTTTGACATTTTTCACGGTGAAACTTTTCATTTTTGACATTTAGCATTGTGACATTTGTCATTTGACATCTTTGACATTTGCCATCTTGAAATTTGTTATTTTTGACATTTTTCATGGTGACACTTTTCATTTTTGACATTTAGCATTGTGACATTTGTCATTTGACATCTTTGACATTTGCCATCTTGAAATTTGTCATTTTTGACATTTTTCATGGTGACACTTTTCATTTTTGACATTTAGCATTGTGACATTTGTCATTTAAGATCTTTGACATTTGCCATCTTGAAATTTGTCATTTTTGACATTTTTCATGGTGACACTTTTCATTTTTGACATTTAGCATTGTGACATTTGTCATTTGACATCTTTGAGATTTGCCATCTTGAAATTTGTTATTTTTGACATTTTTCATGGTGACACTTTTCATTTTTGACATTTAGCATTGTGACATTTGTCGTTTGACATCTTTGACATTTGCCATCTTGAAATTTGTCATTTTTGACATTTTTCATGGTGACACTTTTCATTTTTGACATTTAGCATTGTGACATTTGTCATTTGACATCTTTGACATTTGCCATCTTGAAATTTGTCATTTTTGACATTTAGCATTGTGATATTTGTCATTTGACATCTTTGACATTTGCCATCTTGAAATTTGTTATTTTTGACATTTTTCATGGTGACACTTTTCATTTTTGACATTTAGCATTGTGACATTTGTCATTTAAGATCTTTGACATTTGCCATCTTGAAATTTGTCATTTTTGACATTTTTCATGGTGACACTTTTCATTTTTGACATTTAGCATTGTGACATTTGTCATTTGACATCTTTGACATTTGCCATCTTGGAATTTGTTATTTTTGACATTTTTCATGGTGACACTTTTCATTTTTGACATTTAGCATTGTGACATTTGTCATTTGACATCTTTGACATTTGCCATCTTGAAATTTGTCATTTTTGACATTTTTCATGGTGACACTTTTCATTTTTGACATTTAGCATTGTGACATTTGTCATTTAAGATCTTTGACATTTGCCATCTTGAAATTTGTCATTTTTGACATTTAGCATTGTGACATTTGTCATTTGACATCTTGGACATTTGCCATTTTGAAATTTGTTATTTTTGACATTTTTCATGGTGACACTTATCATTTTTGACATTTAGCATTGTGACATTTGTCAGTTTTGACATTTGCCATCTTGAAATTTGTCATTTTTGACATTTTTGATGGTGACACTTTTCATTTTTGACATTTAGCATTGTGACATTTGTCATTTGACATCTTTGACATTTGCCATCTTAAAATTTGTTATTTTTGACATTTTTCATGGTGACACTTTTCATTTTTGACATTTAGCATTGTGACATTTGTCATTTGACATCTTTGACATTTGCCATCTTGAAATTTGTCATTTTTGACATTTTTCATGGTGACACTTTTCATTTTTGACATTAAGCATTGTGACATTTGTCATTTGACATCTTTGACATTAGCCATCTTGAAATTTGTTATTTTTGACATTTTTCATGGTGACACTTTTCATTTTTGACATTTAGCATTGCGACATTTGTCATTTGACATCTTTGACATTTGCCATCTTGAAATTTGTCATTTTTGACATTTTTCATGGTGACACTTTTCAGTTTTGACATTTAGCATTGTGACATTTGTCATTTGACATCTTTGACATTTGCCATCTTGAAATTTGTCATTTTTGACATTTAGCATTGTGACATTTGTCATTTGACATCTTTGACATTTGCCATCTTAAAATTTGTCATTTTTGACAATAAGCACTGTGACATTTGTCATTTGACATCTTGGACATTTGCCATCTTGAAATTTGTCATTTTTGACATTTTATGGTGACACTTATCATTTTTGACATTTAGCATTGTGACATTTGTCAGTTTTGACATTTGCCATCTTGAAATTTGTCATTTTTGACATTTTTCATGGTGACACTTTTCATTTTTGACATTTAGCATTGTGACATTTGTCATTTGACATCTTTGACATTTGCCATCTTGAAATTTGTTATTTTTAACATTTTTCATGGTGACACTTTTCATTTTTGACATTTAGCATTGTGACATTTGTCATTTGACATCTTTGACATTTGCCATCTTGAAATTTGTCATTTTTGACATTTTTCATGGTGACACTTTTCATTTTTGACATTTAGCATTGTGACATTTGTCATTTGACATCTTGGACATTTGCCATCTTGAAATTTGTAATTTTTGACATTTTTCATGGTGACACTTTTCATTTTTGACATTTAGCATTGTGACATTTGTCATTTGACATCTTTGACATTTGCCATCTTGAAATTTGTCATTTTTGACATTTTTCATGGTGACACTTTTCATTTTTGACATTTAGCATTGTGACATTTGTCATTTGACATCTTTGACATTAGCCATCTTGAAATTTGTTATTTTTGACATTTTTCATGGTGACACTTTTCATTTTTGACATTTAGCATTGCGACATTTGTCATTTGACATCTTTGACATTTGCCATCTTGAAATTTGTCATTTTTGACATTTTTCATGGTGACACTTTTCAGTTTTGACATTTAGCATTGTGACATTTGTCATTTGACATCTTTGACATTTGCCATCTTGAAATTTGTCATTTTTGACATTTAGGATTGTGACATTTGTCATTTGACATCTTTGATATTTGCCATCTTGAAATTTGTCATTTTTGACATTTTTCATGGTGACACTTTTCATTTGTAACATCTAGCATTGTGACATTTGTCATTTGACATCTTTGACATTTGCCATCTTGAAATTTGTCATTTTTGACATTTTTCATGGTGACACTTTTCATTTTTGACATTTAGCATTGTGACATTTGTCATATTCGACATCTTTGACATTTCCCATCTTGAAATTTGTCATTTTTGACATTTTTCATGGTGACACTTTTCATTTTTGACCTTTAGCATTATGACATTTGTCATTTGACATCTTTGACATTTGCCATCTTGAAATTTGTCATTTTTGACATTTTTCATGGTGACACTTTTCATTTTTGACCTTTAGCATTGTGACATTTGTCATTTGACATCTTTGACATTTGCCATCTTGAAATTTGTCATTATTGACATTTTTCATGGGGATACTTTTCATTTTTGACATTTAGCATTGTGACATTTGTCATTTGACATCTTTGACATTTGCCATCTTGAAACTTGTCATTTTTGACATTTTTCATGGTGACACTTTTCATTTTTGACATTTGCCATCTTGAAATTTGTTATTTTTGACATTTTTCATGGTGACACTTTTCATTTTTGACATTTAGCATTGTGACATTTGTCATTCGACATCTTTGACATTTGCCATCTTGAAATTTGTCATTTTTGACATTTTTCATGGTGACACTTTTCATTTTTGACATTTAGCATTGTGACTTTTGTCATTTAAGATCTTTGACATTTGCCATCTTGAAATTTGTCATTTTTGACATTTAGCATTGTGACATTTGTCATTTGACATCTTGGACATTTGCCATTTTGAAATTTGTTATTTTTGACATTTTTCATGGTGACACTTATCATTTTTGACATTTAGCATTGTGACATTTGTCAGTTTTGACATTTGCCATCTTGAAATTTGTCATTTTTGACATTTTTCATGGTGACACTTTTCATTTTTGACATTTAGCATTGTGACATTTGTCATTTGACATCTTTGACATTTGCCATCTTGAAATTTGTTATTTTTGACATTTTTCATGGTGACACTTTTCATTTTTGACATTTAGCATTGTGACATTTGTCATTTGACATCTTTGACATTTGCCATCTTGAAATTTGTCATTTTTGACATTTTTCATGGTGACACTTTTCATTTTTGACATTTAGCATTGTGACATTTGTCATTTGACATCTTTGACATTTGCCATCTTGAAATTTGTTATTTTTGACATTTTTCATGGTGACACTTTTCATTTTTGACATTTAGCATTGTGACATTTGTCATTTGACATCTTTGACATTTGCCATCTTGAAATTTGTCATTTTTGAAATTTTTTATGGTGACACTTTTTATTTTTGACATTTAGCATTGTGACATTTGTCATTTGACATCTTTGACATTTGCCATCTTGAAATTTGTCATTTTTGACATTTAGCATTGTGACATTTGTCATTTGACATCTTTGACATTTGCCATCTTGAAATTTGTTATTTTTGACATTTTTCATGGTGACACTTTTCATTTTTGACATTTAGCATTGTGAATTTGTCAGTTTTGACATTTGCCATCTTGACATTTGTCATTTTTGACATTTTTCACGGTGAAACTTTTCATTTTTGACATTTAGCATTGTGACATTTGTCATTTGACATCTTTGACATTTGCCATCTTAAATTTTTGTTATTTTTGACATTTTTCATGGTGACACTTTTCATTTTTGACATTTAGCATTGTGACATTTGTCATTTGACATCTTTGACATTTGCCATCTTGAAATTTGTCATTTTTGACATTTTTCATGGTGACACTTTTCATTTTTGACATTTAGCATTGTGACATTTGTCATTTAAGATCTTTGACATTTGCCATCTTGAAATTTGTCATTTTTGACATTTTTCATGGTGACACTTTTCATTTTTGACATTTAGCATTGTGACATTTGTCATTTGACATCTTTGACATTTGCCATCTTGAAATTTGTTATTTTTGACATTTTTCATGGTGACACTTTTCATTTTTGACATTTAGCATTGTGACATTTGTCATTTGACATCTTTGACATTTGCCATCTTGAAATTTGTCATTTTTGACATTTTTCATGGTGACACTTTTCATTTTTGACATTTAGCATTGTGACATTTGTCATTTAAGATCTTTGACATTTGCCATCTTGAAATTTGTCATTTTTGACATTTAGCATTGTGACATTTGTCATTTGACATCTTGGACATTTGCCATTTTGAAATTTGTTATTTTTGACATTTTTCATGGTGACACTTTTCATTTTTGACATTTAGCATTGTGACATTTGTCATTTGACATCTTTGACATTTGCCATCTTGAAATTTGTCATTTTTGACATTTTTCATGGTGACACTTTTCAGTTTTGACATTTAGCATTGTGACATTTGTCATTTGACATCTTTGACATTTGCCATCTTGAAATTTGTCATTTTTGACATTTAGCATTGTGACATTTGTCATTTGACATCTTTGATATTTGCCATCTTGAAATTTGTCATTTTTGACATTTTTCATGGTGACACTTTTTATTTGTAACATCTAGCATTGTGACATTTGTCATTTGACATCTTTGACATTTGCCATCTTGAAATTTGTCATTTTTGACATTTTTCATGGTGACACTTTTCATTTTTGACATTTAGCATTGTGACATTTGTCATATTCGACATCTTTGACATTTCCCATCTTGAAATTTGTCATTTTTGACATTTTTCATGGTGACACTTTTCATTTTTGACCTTTAGCATTGTGACATTTGTCATTTGACATCTTTGACATTTGCCATCTTGAAATTTGTCATTATTGACATTTTTCATGGGGATACTTTTCATTTTTGACATTTAGCATTGTGACATTTGTCATTTGACATCTTTGACATTTGCCATCTTGAAATTTGTCATTATTGACATTTTTCATGGGGATACTTTTCATTTTTGACATTTAGCATTGTGACATTTGTCATTTGACATCTTTGACATTTGCCATCTTGAAACTTGTCATTTTTGACATTTTTCATGGTGACACTTTTCATTTTTGACATTTAGCATTGTGACATTTGTCATTTGACATCTTTGACATTTGCCATCTTGAAATTTGTTATTTTTGACATTTTTCATGGTGACACTTTTCATTTTTGACATTTAGCATTGTGACATTTGTCATTTGACATCTTTGACATTTGCCATCTTGAAATTTGTCATTTTTGACATTTTTCATGGTGACACTTTTCATTTTTGACATTTAGCATTGTGACTTTTGTCATTTAAGATCTTTGACATGTGCCATCTTGAAATTTGTCATTTTTGACATTTAGCATTGTGACATTTGTCATTTGACATCTTGGACATTTGCCATTTTGAAATTTGTTATTTTTGACATTTTTCATGGTGACACTTATCATTTTTGACATTTAGCATTGTGACATTTGTCAGTTTTGACATTTGCCATCTTGAAATTTGTCATTTTTGACATTTTTCATGGTGACACTTTTCATTTTTGACATTTAGCATTGTGACATTTGTCATTTGACATCTTTGACATTTGCCATCTTGAAATTTGTTATTTTTGACATTTTTCATGGTGACACTTTTCATTTTTGACATTTAGCATTGTGACATTTGTCATTTGACATCTTTGACATTTGCCATCTTGAAATTTGTCATTTTTGACATTTTTCATGGTGACACTTTTCATTTTTGACATTTAGCATTGTGACATTTGTCATTTGACATCTTTGACATTTGCCATCTTGAAATTTGTTATTTTTGACATTTTTCATGGTGACACTTTTCATTTTTGACATTTAGCATTGTGACATTTGTCATTTGACATCTTTGACATTTGCCATCTTGAAATTTGTCATTTTTGAAATTTTTTATGGTGACACTTTTTATTTTTGACATTTAGCATTGTGACATTTGTCATTTGACATCTTTGACATTTGCCATCTTAAAATTTGTCATTTTTGACATTTAGCATTGTGACATTTGTCATTTGACATCTTTGACATTTGCCATCTTGAAATTTGTTATTTTTGACATTTTTCATGGTGACACTTTTCATTTTTGACATTTAGCATTGTGAATTTGTCAGTTTTGACATTTGCCATCTTGACATTTGTCATTTTTGACATTTTTCACGGTGAAACTTTTCATTTTTGACATTTAGCATTGTGACATTTGTCATTTGACATCTTTGACATTTGCCATCTTGAAATTTGTTATTTTTGACATTTTTCATGGTGACACTTTTCATTTTTGACATTTAGCATTGTGACATTTGTCATTTGACATCTTTGACATTTGCCATCTTGAAATTTGTCATTTTTGACATTTTTCATGGTGACACTTTTCATTTTTGACATTTAGCATTGTGACATTTGTCATTTAAGATCTTTGACATTTGCCATCTTGAAATTTGTCATTTTTGACATTTTTCATGGTGACACTTTTCATTTTTGACATTTAGCATTGTGACATTTGTCATTTGACATCTTTGACATTTGCCATCTTGAAATTTGTTATTTTTGACATTTTTCATGGTGACACTTTTCATTTTTGACATTTAGCATTGTGACATTTGTCATTTGACATCTTTGACATTTGCCATCTTGAAATTTGTCATTTTTGACATTTTTCATGGTGACACTTTTCATTTTTGACATTTAGCATTGTGACATTTGTCATTTAAGATCTTTGACATTTGCCATCTTGAAATTTGTCATTTTTGACATTTAGCATTGTGACATTTGTCATTTGACATCTTGGACATTTGCCATTTTGAAATTTGTTTTTTTTGACATTTTTCATGGTGACACTTTTCATTTTTGACATTTAGCATTGTGACATTTGTCATTTGACATCTTTGACATTTGCCATCTTGAAATTTGTCATTTTTGACATTTAGCATTGTGACATTTGTCATTTGACATCTTTGACATTTGCCATCTTGAAATTTGTTATTTTTGACATTTTTCATGGTGACACTTTTCATTTTTGACATTTAGCATTGTGAATTTGTCAGTTTTGACATTTGCCATCTTGACATTTGTCATTTTTGACATTTTTCACGGTGAAACTTTTCATTTTTGACATTTAGCATTGTGACATTTGTCATTTGACATCTTTGACATTTGCCATCTTGAAATTTGTTATTTTTGACATTTTTCATGGTGACACTTTTCATTTTTGACATTTAGCATTGTGACATTTGTCATTTGACATCTTTGACATTTGCCATCTTGAAATTTGTCATTTTTGACATTTTTCATGGTGACACTTTTCATTTTTGACATTTAGCATTGTGACATTTGTCATTTAAGATCTTTGACATTTGCCATCTTGAAATTTGTCATTTTTGACATTTTTCATGGTGACACTTTTCATTTTTGACATTTAGCATTGTGACATTTGTCATTTGACATCTTTGAGATTTGCCATCTTGAAATTTGTTATTTTTGACATTTTTCATGGTGACACTTTTCATTTTTGACATTTAGCATTGTGACATTTGTCGTTTGACATCTTTGACATTTGCCATCTTGAAATTTGTCATTTTTGACATTTTTCATGGTGACACTTTTCATTTTTGACATTTAGCATTGTGACATTTGTCATTTGACATCTTTGACATTTGCCATCTTGAAATTTGTCATTTTTGACATTTAGCATTGTGATATTTGTCATTTGACATCTTTGACATTTGCCATCTTGAAATTTGTTATTTTTGACATTTTTCATGGTGACACTTTTCATTTTTGACATTTAGCATTGTGACATTTGTCATTTAAGATCTTTGACATTTGCCATCTTGAAATTTGTCATTTTTGACATTTTTCATGGTGACACTTTTCATTTTTGACATTTAGCATTGTGACATTTGTCATTTGACATCTTTGACATTTGCCATCTTGGAATTTGTTATTTTTGACATTTTTCATGGTGACACTTTTCATTTTTGACATTTAGCATTGTGACATTTGTCATTTGACATCTTTGACATTTGCCATCTTGAAATTTGTCATTTTTGACATTTTTCATGGTGACACTTTTCATTTTTGACATTTAGCATTGTGACATTTGTCATTTAAGATCTTTGACATTTGCCATCTTGAAATTTGTCATTTTTGACATTTAGCATTGTGACATTTGTCATTTGACATCTTGGACATTTGCCATTTTGAAATTTGTTATTTTTGACATTTTTCATGGTGACACTTATCATTTTTGACATTTAGCATTGTGACATTTGTCAGTTTTGACATTTGCCATCTTGAAATTTGTCATTTTTGACATTTTTGATGGTGACACTTTTCATTTTTGACATTTAGCATTGTGACATTTGTCATTTGACATCTTTGACATTTGCCATCTTAAAATTTGTTATTTTTGACATTTTTCATGGTGACACTTTTCATTTTTGACATTTAGCATTGTGACATTTGTCATTTGACATCTTTGACATTTGCCATCTTGAAATTTGTCATTTTTGACATTTTTCATGGTGACACTTTTCATTTTTGACATTAAGCATTGTGACATTTGTCATTTGACATCTTTGACATTTGCCATCTTGAAATTTGTCATTTTTGACATTTAGCATTGTGATATTTGTCATTTGACATCTTTGACATTTGCCATCTTGAAATTTGTTATTTTTGACATTTTATGGTGACACTTTTCATTTTTGACATTTAGCATTGTGACATTTGTCATTTGACATCTTGGACATTTGCCATCTTGAAATTTGTCATTTTTGACACTTTTCATTTTTGACATTTAGCATTGTGACATTTATCATTTGACATCTTTGACATTTGCCATCTTGAAATTTGTCATTTTTGACATTTTTCATGGTGACACTTTTCATTTTTGTCATTTAGCATTGTGACATATGTCATTTGACATCTTTGACATTTGCCATCTTGAAATTTGTCATTTTTGACACTTTTCATTTTTGACATTTAGCATTGTGACATTTGTCATTTGACATCTTTGACATTTGCCATCTTGAAATTTGTCATTTTTGACATTTTTCATGGTGACACTTTTCATTTTTGACATTTAGCATTGT
Organism: Altica lythri; assembly: GCA_964028335.1. Classification (NCBI taxonomy): domain Eukaryota; kingdom Metazoa; phylum Arthropoda; class Insecta; order Coleoptera; family Chrysomelidae; genus Altica; species Altica lythri. The sequence goes on along the minus strand of OZ034800.1, from coordinate 4,088,707 downwards.
GACATTTGTCATTTGACATCTTGGACATTTGCCATCTTGAAATTTGTCATTTTTGACATTTTTCATGGTGACACTTTTCATTTTTGACATTTAGCATTGTGACATTTGTCATTTGACATCTTTGACATTTACCATCTTGAAATTTGTCATTTTTGACATTTTTCATGGTGACACTTTTCATTTTTGACATTTAGCATTGTGACATTTGTCATTTGACATCTTTGACATTTGCCATCTTGAAATTTGTTATTTTTGACATTTTTCATGGTGACACTTTTCATTTTTGACATTTAGCATTGCGACATTTGTCATTTGACATCTTTGACATTTGCCCTCTTGAAATTTGTCATTTTTGACATTTTTCATGGTGACACTTTTCAGTTTTGACATTTAGCATTGTGACATTTGTCAGTTTTGACATTTGCCATCTTGAAATTTGTCATTCTTGACATTTTTCATGGTGACACTTTTCATTTTTGACATTTAGCATTGTGACATTTGTCATTTGACATCTTTGACATTTGCCATCTTGAAATTTGTTATTTTTGACATTTTTCATGGTGACACTTTTCATTTTTGACATTTAGCATTGTGACATTTGTCATTTGACATCTTTGACATTTGCCATCTTGAAATTTGTCATTTTTGACATTTAGCATTGTGATATTTGTCATTTGACATCTTTGACATTTGCCATCTTGAAATTTGTTATTTTTGACATTTTTCATGGTGACACTTTTCATTTTTGACATTTAGCATTGTGACATTTGTCAGTTTTAACATTTGCCATCTTGAAATTTGTCATTTTTGACATTTTTCATGGTGACATTTTTCATTTTTGACATTTAGCATTGTGACATATGTCATTTGACATCTTTGACATTTGCCATCTTGAAATTTGTCATTTTTGACATTTAGCATTGTGACATTTGTCATTTGACATCTTTGATATTTGCCTTCTTGAAATTTGTCATTTTTGACATTTTTCATGGTGACACTTTTCATTTTTGACATTTAGCATTGTGACATTTGTCATTTGACATCTTTGACATTTGCCATTTTGAAATTTGTCATTTTTGACATTTTTCATGGTGACATTTTTCATTTTTGACATTTAGCATTGTGACATTTGTCATTTGACATCTTTGACATTTGCCATCTTGAAATTTGTCATTTTTGACATTTTTCATGGTGACACTTTTCATTTTTGACATTTAGCATTGTGACATTTGTCATTTGACATCTTTGACATTTGCCATCTTAAAATTTGTCATTTTTGACATTTAGCATTGTGACATGTGTCATTTGACATCTTGGACATTTGCCATCTTGAAATTTGTCATTTTTGACATTTTTCATGGTGACACTTTTCATTTTTGACATTTAGCATTGTGACATTTGTCATTTGACATCTTTGACATTTGCCATCTTGAAATTTGTCATTTTTGACATTTAGCATTGTGATATTTGTCATTTGACATCTTTGACATTTGCCATCTTGAAATTTGTTATTTTTGACATTTTTCATGGTGACACTTTTCATTTTTGACATTTAGCATTGTGACATTTGTCAGTTTTGACATTTGCCATCTTGAAATTTGTCATTCTTGACATTTTTCATGGTGACACTTTTTATTTTTGACATTTAGCATTGTGACATTTGTCATTTGACATCTTTGACATTTGCCATCTTGAAATTTGTTATTTTTGACATTTTTCATGGTGACACTTTTCATTTTTGACATTTAGCATTGTGACATTTGTCATTTGACATCTTTGACATTTGCCATCTTGAAATTTGTCATTTTTGACATTTAGCATTGTGATATTTGTCATTTGACATCTTTGACATTTGCCATCTTGAAATTTGTTATTTTTGACATTTTTCATGGTGACACTTTTCATTTTTGACATTTAGCATTGTGACATTTGTCAGTTTTAACATTTGCCATCTTGAAATTTGTCATTTTTGATATTTTTCATGGTGACACTTTTCATTTTTGACATTTAGCATTGTGACATATGTCATTTGACATTTTTGACATTTGCCATCTTGAAATTTGTCATTTTTGACACTTTTCATTTTTGACATTTAGCATTGTGACATTTGTCATTTGACATCTTTGACATTTGCCATCTTGAAATTTGTCATTTTTGACATTTTTCATGGTGACACTTTTCATTTTTGACATTTAGCATTGTGACATTTGTCATTTGACATCTTGGACATTTGCCATCTTGAAATTTGTAATTTTTGACATTTTTCATGGTGACACTTTTCATTTTTGACATTTAGCATTGTGACATTTGTCATTTGACATCTTTGACATTTGCCATCTTGAAATTTGTCATTTTTGACATTTTTCATGGTGACACTTTTCATTTTTGACATTTAGCATTGTGACATTTGTCATTTGATATCTTTGACATTTGCCATCTTGAAATTTGTTATTTTTGACATTTTTCATGGTGACACTTTTCATTTTTGACATTTAGCATTGCGACATTTGTCATTTGACATCTTTGACATTTGCCATCTTGAAATTTGTCATTTTTGACATTTTTCATGGTGACACTTTTCAGTTTTGACATTTAGCATTGTGACATTTGTCATTTGACATCTTTGACATTTGCCATCTTGAAATTTGTCATTTTTGACATTTAGCATTGTGACATTTGTCATTTGACATCTTTGATATTTGCCATCTTGAAATTTGTCATTTTTGACATTTTTCATGGTGACACTTTTCATTTGTGACATCTAGCATTGTGACATTTGTCATTTGACATCTTTGACATTTGCCATCTTGAAATTTGTCATTTTTGACATTTTTCATGGTGACACTTTTCATTTTTGACATTTAGCATTGTGACATTTGTCATATTCGACATCTTTGACATTTCCCATCTTGAAATTTGTCATTTTTGACATTTTTCATGGTGACACTTTTCATTTTTGACCTTTAGCATTGTGACATTTGTCATTTGACATCTTTGACATTTGCCATCTTGAAATTTGTCATTATTGACATTTTTCATGGGGATACTTTTCATTTTTGACATTTAGCATTGTGACATTTGTCATTTGACATCTTTGACATTTGCCATCTTGAAATTTGTCATTATTGACATTTTTCATGGGGATACTTTTCATTTTTGACATTTAGCATTGTGACATTTGTCATTTGACATCTTTGACATTTGCCATCTTGAAATTTGTCATTTTTGACATTTTTCATGGTGACACTTTTCATTTTTGACATTTAGCATTGTGACATTTGTCATTTGACATCTTTGACATTTGCCATCTTGAAATTTGTCATTTTTGAAATTTTTTATGGTGACACTTTTTATTTTTGACATTTAGCATTGTGACATTTGTCATTTGACATCTTTGACATTTGCCATCTTGAAATTTGTCATTTTTGACATTTAGCATTGTGACATTTGTCATTTGACATCTTTGACATTTGCCATCTTGAAATTTGTTATTTTTGACATTTTTCATGGTGACACTTTTCATTTTTGACATTTAGCATTGTGAATTTGTCAGTTTTGACATTTGCCATCTTGACATTTGTCATTTTTGACATTTTTCACGGTGAAACTTTTCATTTTTGACATTTAGCATTGTGACATTTGTCATTTGACATCTTTGACATTTGCCATCTTGAAATTTGTCATTTTTGACATTTTTCATGGTGACACTTTTCATTTTTGACATTTAGCATTGTGACATTTGTCATTTGATATCTTTGACATTTGCCATCTTGAAATTTGTTATTTTTGACATTTTTCATGGTGACACTTTTCATTTTTGACATTTAGCATTGCGACATTTGTCATTTGACATCTTTGACATTTGCCATCTTGAAATTTGTCATTTTTGACATTTTTCATGGTGACACTTTTCAGTTTTGACATTTAGCATTGTGACATTTGTCATTTGACATCTTTGACATTTGCCATCTTGAAATTTGTCATTTTTGACATTTAGCATTGTGACATTTGTCATTTGACATCTTTGATATTTGCCATCTTGAAATTTGTCATTTTTGACATTTTTCATGGTGACACTTTTCATTTGTGACATCTAGCATTGTGACATTTGTCATTTGACATCTTTGACATTTGCCATCTTGAAATTTGTCATTTTTGACATTTTTCATGGTGACACTTTTCATTTTTGACATTTAGCATTGTGACATTTGTCATATTCGACATCTTTGACATTTCCCATCTTGAAATTTGTCATTTTTGACATTTTTCATGGTGACACTTTTCATTTTTGACCTTTAGCATTGTGACATTTGTCATTTGACATCTTTGACATTTGCCATCTTGAAATTTGTCATTATTGACATTTTTCATGGGGATACTTTTCATTTTTGACATTTAGCATTGTGACATTTGTCATTTGACATCTTTGACATTTGCCATCTTGAAATTTGTCATTATTGACATTTTTCATGGGGATACTTTTCATTTTTGACATTTAGCATTGTGACATTTGTCATTTGACATCTTTGACATTTGCCATCTTGAAATTTGTCATTTTTGACATTTTTCATGGTGACACTTTTCATTTTTGACATTTAGCATTGTGACATTTGTCATTTGACATCTTTGACATTTGCCATCTTGAAATTTGTCATTTTTGAAATTTTTTATGGTGACACTTTTTATTTTTGACATTTAGCATTGTGACATTTGTCATTTGACATCTTTGACATTTGCCATCTTGAAATTTGTCATTTTTGACATTTAGCATTGTGACATTTGTCATTTGACATCTTTGACATTTGCCATCTTGAAATTTGTTATTTTTGACATTTTTCATGGTGACACTTTTCATTTTTGACATTTAGCATTGTGAATTTGTCAGTTTTGACATTTGCCATCTTGACATTTGTCATTTTTGACATTTTTCACGGTGAAACTTTTCATTTTTGACATTTAGCATTGTGACATTTGTCATTTGACATCTTTGACATTTGCCATCTTGAAATTTGTTATTTTTGACATTTTTCATGGTGACACTTTTCATTTTTGACATTTAGCATTGTGACATTTGTCATTTGACATCTTTGACATTTGCCATCTTGAAATTTGTCATTTTTGACATTTTTCATGGTGACACTTTTCATTTTTGACATTTAGCATTGTGACATTTGTCATTTAAGATCTTTGACATTTGCCATCTTGAAATTTGTCATTTTTGACATTTTTCATGGTGACACTTTTCATTTTTGACATTTAGCATTGTGACATTTGTCATTTGACATCTTTGACATTTGCCATCTTGAAATTTGTTATTTTTGACATTTTTTATGGTGACACTTTTCATTTTTGACATTTAGCATTGTGACATTTGTCATTTGACATCTTTGACATTTGCCATCTTGAAATTTGTCATTTTTGACATTTTTCATGGTGACACTTTTCATTTTTGACATTTAGCATTGTGACATTTGTCATTTAAGATCTTTGACATTTGCCATCTTGAAATTTGTCATTTTTGACATTTAGCATTGTGACATTTGTCATTTGACATCTTGGACATTTGCCATTTTGAAATTTGTTATTTTTGACATTTTTCATGGTGACACTTTTCATTTTTGACATTTAGCATTGTGACATTTGTCATTTGACATCTTTGACATTTGCCATCTTGAAATTTGTCATTTTTGACATTTAGCATTGTGACATTTGTCATTTGACATCTTTGACATTTGCCATCTTGAAATTTGTTATTTTTGACATTTTTCATGGTGACACTTTTCATTTTTGACATTTAGCATTGTGAATTTGTCAGTTTTGACATTTGCCATCTTGACATTTGTCATTTTTGACATTTTTCACGGTGAAACTTTTCATTTTTGACATTTAGCATTGTGACATTTGTCATTTGACATCTTTGACATTTGCCATCTTGAAATTTGTTATTTTTGACATTTTTCATGGTGACACTTTTCATTTTTGACATTTAGCATTGTGACATTTGTCATTTGACATCTTTGACATTTGCCATCTTGAAATTTGTCATTTTTGACATTTTTCATGGTGACACTTTTCATTTTTGACATTTAGCATTGTGACATTTGTCATTTAAGATCTTTGACATTTGCCATCTTGAAATTTGTCATTTTTGACATTTTTCATGGTGACACTTTTCATTTTTGACATTTAGCATTGTGACATTTCTCATTTGACATCTTTGACATTTGCCATCTTGAAATTTGTTATTTTTGACATTTTTCATGGTGACACTTTTCATTTTTGACATTTAGCATTGTGACATTTGTCATTTGACATCTTTGACATTTGCCATCTTGAAATTTGTCATTTTTGACATTTTTCATGGTGACACTTTTCATTTTTGACATTTAGCATTGTGACATTTGTCATTTGACATCTTTGACATTTGCCATCTTGAAATTTGTCATTTTTGACATTTAGCATTGTGACATTTGTCATTTGACATCTTTGACATTTGCCATCTTGAAATTTGTCATTTTTGACATTTAGCATTGTGACATTTGTCATTTGACATCTTTGATATTTGCCATCTTGAAATTTGTCATTTTTGACATTTTTCATGGTGACACTTTTCATTTGTGACATCTAGCATTGTGACATTTGTCATTTGACATCTTTGACATTTGCCATCTTGAAATTTGTCATTTTTGACATTTTTCATGGTGACACTTTTCATTTTTGACATTTAGCATTGTGACATTTGTCATATTCGACATCTTTGACATTTCCCATCTTGAAATTTGTCATTTTTGACATTTTTCATGGTGACACTTTTCATTTTTGACCTTTAGCATTGTGACATTTGTCATTTGACATCTTTGACATTTGCCATCTTGAAATTTGTCATTATTGACATTTTTCATGGGGATACTTTTCATTTTTGACATTTAGCATTGTGACATTTGTCATTTGACATCTTTGACATTTGCCATCTTGAAATTTGTCATTATTGACATTTTTCATGGGGATACTTTTCATTTTTGACATTTAGCATTGTGACATTTGTCATTTGACATCTTTGACATTTGCCATCTTGAAATTTGTCATTTTTGACATTTTTCATGGTGACACTTTTCATTTTTGACATTTAGCATTGTGACATTTGTCATTTGACATCTTTGACATTTGCCATCTTGAAATTTGTCATTTTTGAAATTTTTTATGGTGACACTTTTTATTTTTGACATTTAGCATTGTGACATTTGTCATTTGACATCTTTGACATTTGCCATCTTGAAATTTGTCATTTTTGACATTTAGCATTGTGACATTTGTCATTTGACATCTTTGACATTTGCCATCTTGAAATTTGTTATTTTTGACATTTTTCATGGTGACACTTTTCATTTTTGACATTTAGCATTGTGAATTTGTCAGTTTTGACATTTGCCATCTTGACATTTGTCATTTTTGACATTTTTCACGGTGAAACTTTTCATTTTTGACATTTAGCATTGTGACATTTGTCATTTGACATCTTTGACATTTGCCATCTTGAAATTTGTCATTTTTGACATTTTTCATGGTGACACTTTTCATTTTTGACATTTAGCATTGTGACATTTGTCATTTGATATCTTTGACATTTGCCATCTTGAAATTTGTTATTTTTGACATTTTTCATGGTGACACTTTTCATTTTTGACATTTAGCATTGCGACATTTGTCATTTGACATCTTTGACATTTGCCATCTTGAAATTTGTCATTTTTGACATTTTTCATGGTGACACTTTTCAGTTTTGACATTTAGCATTGTGACATTTGTCATTTGACATCTTTGACATTTGCCATCTTGAAATTTGTCATTTTTGACATTTAGCATTGTGACATTTGTCATTTGACATCTTTGATATTTGCCATCTTGAAATTTGTCATTTTTGACATTTTTCATGGTGACACTTTTCATTTGTGACATCTAGCATTGTGACATTTGTCATTTGACATCTTTGACATTTGCCATCTTGAAATTTGTCATTTTTGACATTTTTCATGGTGACACTTTTCATTTTTGACATTTAGCATTGTGACATTTGTCATATTCGACATCTTTGACATTTCCCATCTTGAAATTTGTCATTTTTGACATTTTTCATGGTGACACTTTTCATTTTTGACCTTTAGCATTGTGACATTTGTCATTTGACATCTTTGACATTTGCCATCTTGAAATTTGTCATTATTGACATTTTTCATGGGGATACTTTTCATTTTTGACATTTAGCATTGTGACATTTGTCATTTGACATCTTTGACATTTGCCATCTTGAAATTTGTCATTATTGACATTTTTCATGGGGATACTTTTCATTTTTGACATTTAGCATTGTGACATTTGTCATTTGACATCTTTGACATTTGCCATCTTGAAATTTGTCATTTTTGACATTTTTCATGGTGACACTTTTCATTTTTGACATTTAGCATTGTGACATTTGTCATTTGACATCTTTGACATTTGCCATCTTGAAATTTGTCATTTTTGAAATTTTTTATGGTGACACTTTTTATTTTTGACATTTAGCATTGTGACATTTGTCATTTGACATCTTTGACATTTGCCATCTTGAAATTTGTCATTTTTGACATTTAGCATTGTGACATTTGTCATTTGACATCTTTGACATTTGCCATCTTGAAATTTGTTATTTTTGACATTTTTCATGGTGACACTTTTCATTTTTGACATTTAGCATTGTGAATTTGTCAGTTTTGACATTTGCCATCTTGACATTTGTCATTTTTGACATTTTTCACGGTGAAACTTTTCATTTTTGACATTTAGCATTGTGACATTTGTCATTTGACATCTTTGACATTTGCCATCTTGAAATTTGTTATTTTTGACATTTTTCATGGTGACACTTTTCATTTTTGACATTTAGCATTGTGACATTTGTCATTTAAGATCTTTGACATTTGCCATCTTGAAATTTGTCATTTTTGACATTTTTCATGGTGACACTTTTCATTTTTGACATTTAGCATTGTGACATTTGTCATTTGACATCTTTGACATTTGCCATCTTGAAATTTGTCATTTTTGACATTTTTCATGGTGACACTTTTCATTTTTGACATTTAGCATTGTGACATTTGTCATTTAAGATCTTTGACATTTGCCATCTTGAAATTTGTCATTTTTGACATTTTTCATGGTGACACTTTTCATTTTTGACATTTAGCATTGTGACATTTGTCATTTGACATCTTTGACATTTGCCATCTTGAAATTTGTTATTTTTGACATTTTTTATGGTGACACTTTTCATTTTTGACATTTAGCATTGTGACATTTGTCATTTGACATCTTTGACATTTGCCATCTTGAAATTTGTCATTTTTGACATTTTTCATGGTGACACTTTTCATTTTTGACATTTAGCATTGTGACATTTGTCATTTAAGATCTTTGACATTTGCCATCTTGAAATTTGTCATTTTTGACATTTAGCATTGTGACATTTGTCATTTGACATCTTGGACATTTGCCATTTTGAAATTTGTTATTTTTGACATTTTTCATGGTGACACTTTTCATTTTTGACATTTAGCATTGTGACATTTGTCATTTGACATCTTTGACATTTGCCATCTTGAAATTTGTCATTTTTGACATTTAGCATTGTGACATTTGTCATTTGACATCTTTGACATTTGCCATCTTGAAATTTGTTATTTTTGACATTTTTCATGGTGACACTTTTCATTTTTGACATTTAGCATTGTGAATTTGTCAGTTTTGACATTTGCCATCTTGACATTTGTCATTTTTGACATTTTTCACGGTGAAACTTTTCATTTTTGACATTTAGCATTGTGACATTTGTCATTTGACATCTTTGACATTTGCCATCTTGAAATTTGTTATTTTTGACATTTTTCATGGTGACACTTTTCATTTTTGACATTTAGCATTGTGACATTTGTCATTTGACATCTTTGACATTTGCCATCTTGAAATTTGTCATTTTTGACATTTTTCATGGTGACACTTTTCATTTTTGACATTTAGCATTGTGACATTTGTCATTTAAGATCTTTGACATTTGCCATCTTGAAATTTGTCATTTTTGACATTTTTCATGGTGACACTTTTCATTTTTGACATTTAGCATTGTGACATTTCTCATTTGACATCTTTGACATTTGCCATCTTGAAATTTGTTATTTTTGACATTTTTCATGGTGACACTTTTCATTTTTGACATTTAGCATTGTGACATTTGTCATTTGACATCTTTGACATTTGCCATCTTGAAATTTGTCATTTTTGACATTTTTCATGGTGACACTTTTCATTTTTGACATTTAGCATTGTGACATTTGTCATTTGACATCTTTGACATTTGCCATCTTGAAATTTGTCATTTTTGACATTTAGCATTGTGATATTTGTCATTTGACATCTTTGACATTTGCCATCTTGAAATTTGTTATTTTTGACATTTTTCATGGTGACACTTTTCATTTTTGACATTTAGCATTGTGACATTTGTCATTTAAGATCTTTGACATTTGCCATCTTGAAATTTGTCATTTTTGACATTTTTCATGGTGACACTTTTCATTTTTGACATTTAGCATTGTGACATTTGTCATTTGACATCTTTGACATTTGCCATCTTGAAATTTGTTATTTTTGACATTTTTCATGGTGACACTTTTCATTTTTGACATTTAGCATTGTGACATTTGTCATTTGACATCTTTGACATTTGCCGTCTTGAAATTTGTCATTTTTGACATTTTTCATGGTGACACTTTTAATTTTTGACATTTAGCATTGTGAAATTTGTCATTTAAGATCTTTGACATTTGCCATCTTGAAATTTGTCATTTTTGACATTTAGCATTGTGACATTTGTCATTTGACATCTTGGACATTTGCCATTTTGAAATTTGTTATTTTTGACATTTTTCATGGTGACACTTATCATTTTTGACATTTAGCATTGTGACATTTGTCAGTTTTGACATTTGCCATCTTGAAATTTGTCATTTTTGACATTTTTGATGGTGACACTTTTCATTTTTGACATTTAGCATTGTGACATTTGTCATTTGACATCTTTGACATTTGCCATCTTAAAATTTGTTATTTTTGACATTTTTCATGGTGACACTTTTCATTTTTGACATTTAGCATTGTGACATTTGTCATTTGACATCTTTGACATTTGCCATCTTGAAATTTGTCATTTTTGACATTTTTCATGGTGACACTTTTCATTTTTGACATTTAGCATTGTGACATTTGTCATTTGACATCTTTGACATTTGCCATCTTGAAATTTGTCATTTTTGACATTTAGCATTGTGATATTTGTCATTTGACATCTTTGACATTTGCCATCTTGAAATTTGTTATTTTTGACATTTTATGGTGACACTTTTCATTTTTGACATTTAGCATTGTGACATTTGTCATTTGACATCTTGGACATTTGCCATCTTGAAATTTGTCATTTTTGACATTTTTCATGGTGACACTTTTCATTTTTGACATTTAGCATTGTGATATTTGTCATTTGACATCTTTGACATTTGCCATCTTGAAATTTGTCATTTTTGACATTTTTCATGGTGACACTTTTCATTTTTGACATTTAGCATTGTGACATATGTCATTTGACATCTTTGACATTTGCCATCTTGAAATTTGTCATTTTTGACACTTTTCATTTTTGACATTTAGCATTGTGACATTTGTCATTTGACATCTTTGACATTTGCCATCTTGAAATTTGTCATTTTTGACATTTTTCATGGTGACACTTTTCATTTTTGACATTTAGCATTGTGACATTTGTCATTTGACATCTTGGACATTTGCCATCTTGAAATTTGTCATTTTTGACATTTTTCATGGTGACACTTTTCATTTTTGACATTTAGCATTGTGACATTTGTCATTTGACATCTTTGACATTTACCATCTTGAAATTTGTCATTTTTGACATTTTTCATGGTGACACTTTTTATTTTTGACATTTAGCATTGTGACATTTGTCATTTGACATCTTTGACATTTGCCATCTTGAAATTTGTTATTTTTGACATTTTTCATGGTGACACTTTTCATTTTTGACATTTAGCATTGCGACATTTGTCATTTGACATCTTTGACATTTGCCATCTTGAAATTTGTCATTTTTGACATTTTTCATGGTGACACTTTTCAGTTTTGACATTTAGCATTGTGACATTTGTCAGTTTTGACATTTGCCATCTTGAAATTTGTCATTCTTGACATTTTTCAGGGTGACACTTTTCATTTTTGACATTTAGCATTGTGACATTTGTCATTTGACATCTTTGACATTTGCCATCTTGAAATTTGTTATTTTTGACATTTTTCATGGTGACACTTTTCATTTTTGACATTTAGCATTGTGACATTTGTCATTTGACATCTTTGACATTTGCCATCTTGAAATTTGTCATTTTTGACATTTAGCATTGTGATATTTGTCATTTGACATCTTTGACATTTGCCATCTTGAAATTTGTTATTTTTGACATTTTTCATGGTGACACTTTTCATTTTTGACATTTAGCATTGTGACATTTGTCAGTTTTAACATTTGCCATCTTGAAATTTGTCATTTTTGACATTTTTCATGGTGACATTTTTCATTTTTGACATTTAGCATTGTGACATATGTCATTTGACATCTTTAACATTTGCCATCTTGAAATTTGTCATTTTTGACACTTTTCATTTTTGACATTTAGCATTGTGACATTTGTCATTTGACATCTTTGACATTTGCCATCTTGAAATTTGTCATTTTTGACATTTTTCATGGTGACACTTTTCATTTTTGACATTTAGCATTGTGACATTTGTCATTTGACATCTTGGACATTTGCCATCTTGAAATTTGTCATTTTTGACATTTTTCATGGTGACACTTTTCATTTTTGACATTTAGCATTGTGACATTTGTCATTTGACATCTTTGACATTTGTCATTTGACATCTTTGACATTTGCCATCTTGAAATTTGTCATTTTTGACATTTTTCATGGTGACACTTTTCATTTTTGACATTTAGCATTGTGACATTTGTCATTTGACATCTTTGACATTTGCCATCTTGAAATTTGTTATTTTTGACATTTTTCATGGTGACACTTTTCATTTTTGACATTTAGCATTGCGACATTTGTCATTTGACATCTTTGACATTTGCCATCTTGAAATTTGTCATTTTTGACATTTTTCATGGTGACACTTTTCAGTTTTGACATTTAGCATTGTGACATTTGTCATTTGACATCTTTGACATTTGCCATCTTGAAATTTGTCATTTTTGACATTTAGCATTGTGACATTTGTCATTTGACATCTTTGACATTTGCCATCTTGAAATTTGTTATTTTTGACATTTTTCATGGTGACACTTTTCATTTTTGACATTTAGCATTGTGAATTTGTCAGTTTTGACATTTGCCATCTTGACATTTGTCATTTTTGACATTTTTCACGGTGAAACTTTTCATTTTTGACATTTAGCATTGTGACATTTGTCATTTGACATCTTTGACATTTGCCATCTTGAAATTTGTTATTTTTGACATTTTTCATGGTGACACTTTTCATTTTTGACATTTAGCATTGTGACATTTGTCATTTGACATCTTTGACATTTGCCATCTTGAAATTTGTCATTTTTGACATTTTTCATGGTGACACTTTTCATTTTTGACATTTAGCATTGTGACACTTGTCATTTAAGATCTTTGACATTTGCCATCTTGAAATTTGTCATTTTTGACATTTTTCATGGTGACACTTTTCATTTTTGACATTTAGCATTGTGACATTTCTCATTTGACATCTTTGACATTTGCCATCTTGAAATTTGTTATTTTTGACATTTTTCATGGTGACACTTTTCATTTTTGACATTTAGCATTGTGACATTTGTCATTTGACATCTTTGACATTTGCCATCTTGAAATTTGTCATTTTTGACATTTTTCATGGTGACACTTTTCATTTTTGACATTTAGCATTGTGACATTTGTCATTTGACATCTTTGACATTTGCCATCTTGAAATTTGTCATTTTTGACATTTAGCATTGTGATATTTGTCATTTGACATCTTTGACATTTGCCATCTTGAAATTTGTTATTTTTGACATTTTTCATGGTGACACTTTTCATTTTTGACATTTAGCATTGTGACATTTGTCATTTAAGATCTTTGACATTTGCCATCTTGAAATTTGTCATTTTTGACATTTTTCATGGTGACACTTTTCATTTTTGACATTTAGCATTGTGACATTTGTCATTTGACATCTTTGACATTTGCCATCTTGAAATTTGTTATTTTTGACATTTTTCATGGTGACACTTTTCATTTTTGACATTTAGCATTGTGACATTTGTCATTTGACATCTTTGACATTTGCCATCTTGAAATTTGTCATTTTTGACATTTTTCATGGTGACACTTTTCATTTTTGACATTTAGCATTGTGAAATTTGTCATTTAAGATCTTTGACATTTGCCATCTTGAAATTTGTCATTTTTGACATTTAGCATTGTGACATTTGTCATTTGACGTCTTGGACATTTGCCATTTTGAAATTTGTTATTTTTGACATTTTTCATGGTGACACTTATCATTTTTGACATTTAGCATTGTGACATTTGTCAGTTTTGACATTTGCCATCTTGAAATTTGTCATTTTTGACATTTTTGATGGTGACACTTTTCATTTTTGACATTTAGCATTGTGACATTTGTCATTTGACATCTTTGACATTTGCCATCTTAAAATTTGTTATTTTTGACATTTTTCATGGTGACACTTTTCATTTTTGACATTTAGCATTGTGACATTTGTCATTTGACATCTTTGACATTTGCCATCTTGAAATTTGTCATTTTTGACATTTTTCATGGTGACACTTTTCATTTTTGACATTTAGCATTGTGACATTTGTCAGTTTTGACATTTGCCATCTTGAAATTTGTCATTTTTGACATTTTTGATGGTGACACTTTTCATTTTTGACATTTAGCATTGTGACATTTGTCATTTGACATCTTTGACATTTGCCATCTTAAAATTTGTTATTTTTGACATTTTTCATGGTGACACTTTTCATTTTTGACATTTAGCATTGTGACATTTGTCATTTGACATCTTTGACATTTGCCATCTTGAAATTTGTCATTTTTGACATTTAGCATTGTGATATTTGTCATTTGACATCTTTGACATTTGCCATCTTGAAATTTGTTATTTTTGACATTTTATGGTGACACTTTTCATTTTTGACATTTAGCATTGTGACATTTGTCATTTGACATCTTGGACATTTGCCATCTTGAAATTTGTCATTTTTGACATTTTTCATGGTGACACTTTTCATTTTTGACATTTAGCATTGTGATATTTGTCATTTGACATCTTTGACATTTGCCATCTTGAAATTTGTCATTTTTGACATTTTTCATGGTGACACTTTTCATTTTTGACATTTAGCATTGTGACATATGTCATTTGACATCTTTGACATTTGCCATCTTGAAATTTGTCATTTTTGACACTTTTCATTTTTGACATTTAGCATTGTGACATTTGTCATTTGACATCTTTGACATTTGCCATCTTGAAATTTGTCATTTTTGACATTTTTCATGGTGACACTTTTCATTTTTGACATTTAGCATTGTGACATTTGTCATTTGACATCTTGGACATTTGCCATCTTGAAATTTGTCATTTTTGACATTTTTCATGGTGACACTTTTCATTTTTGACATTTAGCATTGTGACATTTGTCATTTGACATCTTTGACATTTACCATCTTGAAATTTGTCATTTTTGACATTTTTCATGGTGACACTTTTCATTTTTGACATTTAGCATTGTGACATTTGTCATTTGACATCTTTGACATTTGCCATCTTGAAATTTGTTATTTTTGACATTTTTCATGGTGACACTTTTCATTTTTGACATTTAGCATTGCGACATTTGTCATTTGACATCTTTGACATTTGCCATCTTGAAATTTGTCATTTTTGACATTTTTCATGGTGACACTTTTCAGTTTTGACATTTAGCATTGTGACATTTGTCAGTTTTGACATTTGCCATCTTGAAATTTGTCATTCTTGACATTTTTCATGGTGACACTTTTCATTTTTGACATTTAGCATTGTGACATTTGTCATTTGACATCTTTGACATTTGCCATCTTGAAATTTGTTATTTTTGACATTTTTCATGGTGACACTTTTCATTTTTGACATTTAGCATTGTGACATTTGTCATTTGACATCTTTGACATTTGCCATCTTGAAATTTGTCATTTTTGACATTTAGCATTGTGATATTTGTCATTTGACATCTTTGACATTTGCCATCTTGAAATTTGTTATTTTTGACATTTTTCATGGTGACACTTTTCATTTTTGACATTTAGCATTGTGACATTTGTCAGTTTTAACATTTGCCATCTTGAAATTTGTCATTTTTGACATTTTTCATGGTGACATTTTTCATTTTTGACATTTAGCATTGTGACATATGTCATTTGACATCTTTAACATTTGCCATCTTGAAATTTGTCATTTTTGACACTTTTCATTTTTGACATTTAGCATTGTGACATTTGTCATTTGACATCTTTGACATTTGCCATCTTGAAATTTGTCATTTTTGACATTTTTCATGGTGACACTTTTCATTTTTGACATTTAGCATTGTGACATTTGTCATTTGACATCTTGGACATTTGCCATCTTGAAATTTGTCATTTTTGACATTTTTCATGGTGACACTTTTCATTTTTGACATTTAGCATTGTGACATTTGTCATTTGACATCTTTGACATTTGTCATTTGACATCTTTGACATTTGCCATCTTGAAATTTGTCATTTTTGACATTTTTCATGGTGACACTTTTCATTTTTGACATTTAGCATTGTGACATTTGTCATTTGACATCTTTGACATTTGCCATCTTGAAATTTGTTATTTTTGACATTTTTTATGGTGACACTTTTCATTTTTGACATTTAGCATTGCGACATTTGTCATTTGACATCTTTGACATTTGCCATCTTGAAATTTGTCATTTTTGACATTTTTCATGGTGACACTTTTCAGTTTTGACATTTAGCATTGTGACATTTGTCATTTGACATCTTTGACATTTGCCATCTTGAAATTTGTCATTTTTGACATTTAGCATTGTGACATTTGTCATTTGACATCTTTGATATTTGCCATCTTGAAATTTGTCATTTTTGACATTTTTCATGGTGACACTTTTCATTTGTGACATCTAGCATTGTGACATTTGTCATTTGACATCTTTGACATTTGCCATCTTGAAATTTGTCATTTTTGACATTTTTCATGGTGACACTTTTCATTTTTGACATTTAGCATTGTGACATTTGTCATATTCGACATCTTTGATATTTGCCATCTTGAAATTTGTCATTTTTCATGGTGACACTTTTCATTTTTGACATTTAGCATTGTGACATTTGTCATTTGACATCTTTGACATTTGCCATCTTGAAATTTGTCATTATTGACATTTTTCATGGGGATACTTTTCATTTTTGACATTTAGCATTGTGACATTTGTCATTTGACATCTTTGACATTTGCCATCTTGAAATTTGTCATTTTTGACATTTTTCATGGTGACACTTTTCATTTTTGACATTTAGCATTGTGACATTTGTCATTTGACATCTTTGACATTTGCCATCTTGAAATTTGTTATTTTTGACATTTTTCATGGTGACACTTTTCATTTCTGACATTTAGCATTGTGACATTTGTCATTTGACATCTTTGACATTTGCCATCTTGAAATTTGTCATTTTTGACATTTTTCATGGTGACACTTTTCATTTTTGACATTTAGCATTGTGACATTTGTCATTTAAGATCTTTGACATTTGCCATCATGAAATTTGTCATTTTTGACATTTAGCATTGTGACATTTGTCATTTGACATCTTGGACATTTGCCATTTTGAAATTTGTTATTTTTGACATTTTTCATGGTGACACTTATCATTTTTGACATTTAGCATTGTGACATTTGTCAGTTTTGACATTTGCCATCTTGAAATTTGTCATTTTTGACATTTTTCATGGTGACACTTTTCATTTTTGACATTTAGCATTGTGACATTTGTCATTTGACATCTTTGACATTTGCCATCTTGAAATTTGTTATTTTTGACATTTTTCATGGTGACACTTTTCATTTTTGACATTTAGCATTGTGACATTTGTCATTTGACATCTTTGACATTTGCCATCTTGAAATTTGTCATTTTTGACATTTTTCATGGTGACACTTTTCATTTTTGACATTTAGCATTGTGACATTTGTCATTTGACATCTTTGACATTTGCCATCTTGAAATTTGTTATTTTTGACATTTTTCATGGTGACACTTTTCATTTTTGACATTTAGCATTGTGACATTTGTCATTTGACATCTTTGACATTTGCCATCTTGAAATTTGTCATTTTTGAAATTTTTTATGGTGACACTTTTTATTTTTGACATTTAGCATTGTGACATTTGTCATTTGACATCTTTGACATTTGCCATCTTGAAATTTGTCATTTTTGACATTTAGCATTGTGACATTTGTCATTTGACATCTTTGACATTTGCCATCTTGAAATTTGTTATTTTTGACATTTTTCATGGTGACACTTTTCATTTTTGACATTTAGCATTGTGAATTTGTCAGTTTTGACATTTGCCATCTTGACATTTGTCATTTTTGACATTTTTCACGGTGAAACTTTTCATTTTTGACATTTAGCATTGTGACATTTGTCATTTGACATCTTTGACATTTGCCATCTTGAAATTTGTTATTTTTGACATTTTTCATGGTGACACTTTTCATTTTTGACATTTAGCATTGTGACATTTGTCATTTGACATCTTTGACATTTGCCATCTTGAAATTTGTCATTTTTGACATTTTTCATGGTGACACTTTTCATTTTTGACATTTAGCATTGTGACATTTGTCATTTAAGATCTTTGACATTTGCCATCTTGAAATTTGTCATTTTTGACATTTTTCATGGTGACACTTTTCATTTTTGACATTTAGCATTGTGACATTTGTCATTTGACATCTTTGACATTTGCCATCTTGAAATTTGTTATTTTTGACATTTTTTATGGTGACACTTTTCATTTTTGACATTTAGCATTGTGACATTTGTCATTTGACATCTTTGACATTTGCCATCTTGAAATTTGTCATTTTTGACATTTTTCATGGTGACACTTTTCATTTTTGACATTTAGCATTGTGACATTTGTCATTTAAGATCTTTGACATTTGCCATCTTGAAATTTGTCATTTTTGACATTTAGCATTGTGACATTTGTCATTTGACATCTTGGACATTTGCAATTTTGAAATTTGTTATTTTTGACATTTTTCATGGTGACACTTATCATTTTTGACATTTAGCATTGTGACATTTGTCAGTTTTGACATTTGCCATCTTGAAATTTGTCATTTTTGACATTTTTCATGGTGACACTTTTCATTTTTGACATTTAGCATTGTGACATTTGTCATTTGACATCTTTGACATTTGCCATCTTGAAATTTGTTATTTTTGACATTTTTCATGGTGACACTTTTCATTTTTGACATTTAGCATTGTGACATTTGTCATTTGACATCTTTGACATTTGCCATCTTGAAATTTGTCATTTTTGACATTTTTCATGGTGACACTTTTCATTTTTGACATTTAGCATTGTGACATTTGTCATTTGACATCTTTGACATTTGCCATCTTGAAATTTGTCATTTTTGACATTTAGCATTGTGATATTTGTCATTTGACATCTTTGACATTTGCCATCTTGAAATTTGTTATTTTTGACATTTTTCATGGTGACACTTTTCATTTTTGACATTTAGCATTGTGACATTTGTCATTTAAGATCTTTGACATTTGCCATCTTGAAATTTGTCATTTTTGACATTTTTCATGGTGACACTTTTCATTTTTGACATTTAGCATTGTGACATTTGTCATTTGACATCTTTGACATTTGCCATCTTGAAGTTTGTTATTTTTGACATTTTTCATGGTGACACTTTTCATTTTTGACATTTAGCATTGTGACATTTGTCATTTGACATCTTTGACATTTGCCATCTTGAAATTTGTCATTTTTGACATTTTTCATGGTGACACTTTTCATTTTTGACATTTAGCATTGTGACATTTGTCATTTAAGATCTTTGACATTTGCCATCTTGAAATTTGTCATTTTTGACATTTAGCATTGTGACATTTGTCATTTGACATCTTGGACATTTGCCATTTTGAAATTTGTTATTTTTGACATTTTTCATGGTGACACTTATCATTTTTGACATTTAGCATTGTGACATTTGTCAGTTTTGACATTTGCCATCTTGAAATTTGTCATTTTTGACATTTTTGATGGTGACACTTTTCATTTTTGACATTTAGCATTGTGACATTTGTCATTTGACATCTTTGACATTTGCCATCTTAAAATTTGTTATTTTTGACATTTTTCATGGTGACACTTTTCATTTTTGACATTTAGCATTGTGACATTTGTCATTTGACATCTTTGACATTTGCCATCTTGAAATTTGTCATTTTTGACATTTTTCATGGTGACACTTTTCATTTTTGACATTTAGCATTGTGACATTTGTCATTTGACATCTTTGACATTTGCCATCTTGAAATTTGTCATTTTTGACATTTAGCATTGTGATATTTGTCATTTGACATCTTTGACATTTGCCATCTTGAAATTTGTTATTTTTGACATTTTTCATGGTGACACTTTTCATTTTTGACATTTAGCATTGTGACAATTGTCAGTTTTGACATTTGTCATTTTTGACATTTTTCATGGTGACACTTTTCATTTTTGACATTTAGCATTGTGACATATGTCATTTGACATCTTTGACATTTGCCATCTTAAAATTTGTCATTTTTGACACTTGTCATTTTTGACATTTAGCATTGTGACATTTGTCATTTGACATCTTTGACATTTGCCATCTTGAAATTTGTCATTTTTGACATTTTTCATGGTGACACTTTTCATTTTTGACATTTAGCATTGTGACATTTGTCATTTGACATCTTGGACATTTGCCATCTTGAAATTTGTCATTTTTGACATTTTTCATGGTGACACTTTTCATTTTTGACATTTAGCATTGTGACATTTGTCATTTGACATCTTTGACATTTGCCATCTTGAAATTTGTCATTTTTGACATTTTTCATGGTGACACTTTTCATTTTTGACATTTAGCATTGTGACATTTGTCATTTGACATCTTTGACATTTGCCATCTTGAAATTTGTTATTTTTGACATTTTTCATGGTGACACTTTTCATTTTTGACATTTAGCATTGCGACATTTGTCATTTGACATCTTTGACATTTGCCATCTTGAAATTTGTCATTTTTGACATTTTTCATGGTGACACTTTTCATTTTTGACATTTAGCATTGTGACATTTGTCATTTAAGATCTTTGACATTTGCCATCTTGAAATTTGTCATTTTTGACATTTAGCATTGTGACATTTGTCATTTGACATCTTGGACATTTGCCATTTTGAAATTTGTTATTTTTGACATTTTTCATGGTGACACTTTTCATTTTTGACATTTGCCATCTTGAAGTTTGTTATTTTTGACATTTTTCATGGTGACACTTTTCATTTTTGACATTTAGCATTGTGACATTTGTCATTTGACATCTTTGACATTTGCCATCTTGAAATTTGTCATTTTTGACATTTTTCATGGTGACACTTTTCATTTTTGACATTTAGCATTGTGACATTTGTCATTTAAGATCTTTGACATTTGCCATCTTGAAATTTGTCATTTTTGACATTTAGCATTGTGACATTTGTCATTTGACATCTTGGACATTTGCCATCTTGAAATTTGTCATTTTTGACATTTTTCATGGTGACACTTTTCATTGTTGACATTAAGCATTGTGACATTTGTCATTTGACATCTTTGACATTTGCCATCTTGAAATTTGTCATTTTTGACATTTTTCATGGTGACACTTTTCATTTTTGACATTTAGCATTGTGACATTTGTCATTTGACATCTTGGACATTTGCCATCTTGAAATTTGTCATTTTTGACATTTTTCATGGTGACACTTTTCATTGTTGACATTAAGCATTGTGACATTTGTCATTTGACATCTTTGACATTTGCCATCTTGAAATTTGTCATTTTTGACATTTTTCATGGTGACACTTTTCATTTTTGACATTTAGCATTGTGACATTTGTCATTTGACATCTTTGACATTTGCCATCTTGAAATTTGTTATTTTTGACATTTTTCATGGTGACACTTTTCATTTTTGACATTTAGCATGGTGACATTTGTCATTTGACATCTTTGACATTTGCCATCTTGAAATTTGTCATTTTTGACATTTTTCATGGTGACACTTTTCATTTTTGACATTTAGCATTGTGACATTTGTCATTTAAGATCTTTGACATTTGCCATCTTGAAATTTGTCATTTTTGACATTTAGCATTGTGACATTTGTCATTTGACATCTTGGACATTTGCCATTTTGAAATTTGTTATTTTTGATATTTTTCATGGTGACACTTATCATTTTTGACATTTAGCATTGTGACATTTGTCAGTTTTGACATTTGCCATTTTGAAATTTGTCATTTTTGACATTTTTCATGGTGACACTTTTCATTTTTGACATTTAGCATTGTGACATTTGTCATTTGACATCTTTGACATTTGCCATCTTGAAATTTGTTATTTTTGACATTTTTCATGGTGACACTTTTCATTTTTGACATTTAGCATTGTGACATTTGTCATTTGACATCTTTGACATTTGCCATCTTGAAATTTGTCATTTTTGACATTTTTCATGGTGACACTTTTCATTTTTGACATTTAGCATTGTGACATTTGTCATTTGACATCTTTGACATTTGCCATCTTGAAATTTGTTATTTTTGACATTTTTCATGGTGACACTTTTCATTTTTGACATTTAGCATTGTGACATTTGTCATTTGACATCTTTGACATTTGCCATCTTGAAATTTGTCATTTTTGAAATTTTTTATGGTGACACTTTTTATTTTTGACATTTAGCATTGTGACATTTGTCATTTGACATCTTTGACATTTGCTATCTTGAAATTTGTCATTTTTGACATTTAGCATTGTGACATTTGTCATTTGACATCTTTGACATTTGCCATCTTGAAATTTGTTATTTTTGACATTTTTCATGGTGACACTTTTCATTTTTGACATTTAGCATTGTGAATTTGTCAGTTTTGACATTTGCCATCTTGACATTTGTCATTTTTGACATTTTTCACGGTGAAACTTTTCATTTTTGACATTTAGCATTGTGACATTTGTCATTTGACATCTTTGACATTTGCCATCTTGAAATTTGTTATTTTTGACATTTTTCATGGTGACACTTTTCATTTTTAACATTTAGCATTGTGACATTTGTCATTTGACATCTTTGACATTTGCCATCTTGAAATTTGTCATTTTTGACATTTTTCATGGTGACACTTTTCATTTTTGACATTTAGCATTGTGACATTTGTCATTTAAGATCTTTGACATTTGCCATCTTGAAATTTGTCATTTTTGACATTTAGCATTGTGACATTTGTCATTTGACATCTTGGACATTTGCCATTTTGAAATTTGTTATTTTTGACATTTTTCATGGTGACACTTATCATTTTTGACATTTAGCATTGTGAATTTGTCAGTTTTGACATTTGCCATCTTGACATTTGTCATTTTTGACATTTTTCACGGTGAAACTTTTCATTTTTGACATTTAGCATTGTGACATTTGTCATTTGACATCTTTGACATTTGCCATCTTAAAATTTGTCATTTTTGACATTTTTCATGGTGACACTTTTCATTTTTGACATTTAGCATTGTGACATTTGTCATTTGACATCTTTGACATTTGCCATCTTGAAATTTGTTATTTTTGACATTTTTCATGGTGACACTTTTCATTTTTGACATTTAGCATTGTGAATTTGTCAGTTTTGACATTTGCCATCTTGACATTTGTCATTTTTGACATTTTTCACGGTGACACTTTTCATTGTTGACATTTAGCATTGTGACATTTGTCATTTGACATCTTTGACATTTGCCATCTTGAAATTTGTCATTTTTGACATTTTTCATGGTGACACTTTTCATTTTTGACATTTAGCATTGTGACATTTGTCATTTGACATCTTTGACATTTGCCATCTTGAAATTTGTTATTTTTGACATTTTTCATGGTGACACTTTTCATTTTTGACATTTAGCATTGTGACATTTGTCATTTGACATCTTTGACATTTGCCATCTTGAAATTTGTCATTTTTGACATTTTTCATGGTGACACTTTTCATTTTTGACATTTAGCATTGTGACATTTGTCATTTAAGATCTTTGACATTTGCCATCTTGAAATTTGTCATTTTTGACATTTAGCATTGTGACATTTGTCATTTGACATCTTGGACATTTGCCATTTTGAAATTTGTTATTTTTGACATTTTTCATGGTGACACTTATCATTTTTGACATTTAGCATTGTGACATTTGTCAGTTTTGACATTTGCCATCTTGAAATTTGTCATTTTTGACATTTTTCATGGTGACACTTTTCATTTTTGACATTTAGCATTGTGACATTTGTCATTTGACATCTTTGACATTTGCCATCTTGAAATTTGTTATTTTTGACATTTTTCATGGTGACACTTTTCATTTTTGACATTTAGCATTGTGACATTTGTCATTTGACATCTTTGACATTTGCCATCTTGAAATTTGTCATTTTTGACATTTTTCATGGTGACACTTTTCATTTTTGACATATAGCATTGTGACATTTGTCATTTGACATCTTTGACATTTGCCATCTTGAAATTTGTTATTTTTGACATTTTTCATGGTGACACTTTTCATTTTTGACATTTAGCATTGTGACATTTGTCATTTGACATCTTTGACATTTGCCATCTTGAAATTTGTCATTTTTGAAATTTTTTATGGTGACACTTTTTATTTTTGACATTTAGCATTGTGACATTTGTCATTTGACATCTTTGACATTTGCCATCTTGAAATTTGTCATTTTTGACATTTAGCATTGTGACATTTGTCATTTGACATCTTTGACATTTGCCATCTTGAAATTTGTTATTTTTGACATTTTTCATGGTGACACTTTTCATTTTTGACATTTAGCATTGTGAATTTGTCAGTTTTGACATTTGCCATCTTGACATTTGTCATTTTTGACATTTTTCACGGTGAAACTTTTCATTTTTGACATTTAGCATTGTGACATTTGTCATTTGACATCTTTGACATTTGCCATCTTGAAATTTGTTATTTTTGACATTTTTCATGGTGACACTTTTCATTTTTGACATTTAGCATTGTGACATTTGTCATTTGACATCTTTGACATTTGCCATCTTGAAATTTGTCATTTTTGACATTTTTCATGGTGACACTTTTCATTTTTGACATTTAGCATTGTGACATTTGTCATTTGACATCTTTGACATTTGCCATCTTGAAATTTGTCATTTTTGACATTTTTCATGGCGACACTTTTCATTTTTGACATTTAGCATTGTGACATTTGTCATTTGACATCTTTGACATTTGCCATCTTGAAATTTGTCATTTTTGACATTTAGCATTGTGACATTTGTCATTTGACATCTTTGACATTTGCCATCTTGAAATTTGTCATTTTTGACATTTTTCATGGTGACACTTTTCATTTTTGACATTTAGCATTGTGACATTTGTCATTTGACATCTTTGACATTTGCCATCTTGAAATTTGTCATTTTTGACATTTTTCATGGTGACACTTTTCATTTTTGACATATAGCATTGTGACATTTGTCATTTGACATCTTTGACATTTGCCATCTTGAAATTTGTTATTTTTGACATTTTTCATGGTGACACTTTTCATTTTTGACATTTAGCATTGTGACATTTGTCATTTGACATCTTTGACATTTGCCATCTTGAAATTTGTCATTTTTGAAATTTTTTATGGTGACACTTTTTATTTTTGACATTTAGCATTGTGACATTTGTCATTTGACATCTTTGACATTTGCCATCTTGAAATTTGTCATTTTTGACATTTAGCATTGTGACATTTGTCATTTGACATCTTTGACATTTGCCATCTTGAAATTTGTTATTTTTGACATTTTGCATGGTGACACTTTTCATTTTTGACATTTAGCATTGTGAATTTGTCAGTTTTGACATTTGCCATCTTGACATTTGTCATTTTTGACATTTTTCACGGTGAAACTTTTCATTTTTGACATTTAGCATTGTGACATTTGTCATTTGACATCTTTGACATTTGCCATCTTGAAATTTGTTATTTTTGACATTTTTCATGGTGACACTTTTCATTTTTGACATTTAGCATTGTGACATTTGTCATTTGACATCTTTGACATTTGCCATCTTGAAATTTGTCATTTTTGACATTTTTCATGGTGACACTTTTCATTTTTGACATTTAGCATTGTGACATTTGTCATTTGACATCTTTGACATTTGCCATCTTGAAATTTGTCATTTTTGACATTTTTCATGGCGACACTTTTCATTTTTGACATTTAGCATTGTGACATTTGTCATTTGACATCTTTGACATTTGCCATCTTGAAATTTGTCATTTTTGACATTTAGCATTGTGACATTTGTCATTTGACATCTTTGATATTTGCCATCTTGAAATTTGTCATTTTTGACATTTTTCATGGTGACACATTTCATTTTTGACATTTAGCATTGTGACATTTGTCATTTGACATCTTTGACATTTGCCATCTTGAAATTTGTCATTTTTGACATTTTTCATGGTGACACTTTTCATTTTTGACATTTAGCATTGTGACATTTGTCATATTCGACATCTTTGACATTTGCCATCTTCAAATTTGTCATTTTTGAAATTTTTCATGGTGACACTTTTCATTTTTGACATTTAGCATTGTGACATTTGTTATTTGACATCTTTGACATTTGCCATCTTGAAATTTGTCATTATTGACATTTTTCATGGGGACACTTTTCATTTTTGACATTAAGCATTGTGACATTTGTCATTTGACATCTTTGACATTTGCCATCTTGAAATTTGTCATTTTTGACATTTTTCATGGTGACACTTTTCATTTTTGACATCAAGCATTGTGACATTTGTCATTTGACATCTTTGACATTTGCCATCTTGAAATTTTACATTTTTAACATTTTTCACGGTGACACTTTTCATTTTTGACCTTTAGCATTGTGACATTTGTCATTTGACATCTTAGACATTTGCCATCTTGAAATTTGTCATTTTTGACACTTTTCATTTTTGACATTTAGCATTGTGACATTTGTCATTTGCCATCTTGAAATTTGTCATTTTTGACATTTTTCATGGTGACACTTTTCATTTTTGACATTTAGCATTGTGACATTTGTCATTTGACATCTTGGACATTTGCCATCTTGAAATTTGTCATTTTTGACATTTTTCATGGTGACGCTTATCATTTTTGACATTTAGCATTGTGACATTTGTCAGTTTTGACATTTGCCATCTTGAAATTTGTCATTTTTGACATTTTTCATGGTGACACTTTTCAGTTTTGACATTTAGCATTGTGACATTTGTCATTTGACATCTTTGACATTTGCCATCTTGAAATTTGTCATTTTTGACATTTTTCATGGTAACGCTTTTCATTTTTGACATTTAGCATCGTGACATTTGTCATTTGACATCTTGGACATTTGCCATCTTGAAATTTGTCATTTTTGACGTTTTTCATGGTGACACTTTTCATTTTTGACATTTAGCATTGTGACATTTGTCATTTGACATCTTTGACATTTGCCATCTTGAAATTTGTTATTTTTGACATTTTTCATGGTGACACTTTTCATTTTTAACATTTAGCATTGTGACATTTGTCATTTGACATCTTTGACATTTGCCATCTTGAAATTTGTCATTTTTGACATTTTTCATGGTGACACTTTTCATTTTTGACATTTAGCATTGTGACATTTGTCACTTGACATCTTTGACATTTGCCATCTTGAAATTTGTCATTTTTGACATTTTTCATGGTGACACTTTTCATTTTTCACATTTAGCATAGTGACATTTGTCATTTGACATCTTTGACATTTGCCATCTTGAAATTTGTTATTTTTGACATTTTTCATGGTGACACTTTTCATTTTTGACATTTAGCATTGTGACATTTGTCATTTGACATCTTTGACATTTGCCATCTTGAAATTTGTAATTTTTGACATTTTTCCTGGTGACTCTTTTCATTTTTGACATTTAGCATTGTGACATTTGTCATTTGACATCTTTGACATTTGCCATCTTGAAATTTGTCATTTTTGACATTTTTCATGGTGACACTTTTCATTTTTGACATTTAGCATTGTGACATTTGTCATTTGACATCTTTGACATTTGCCATCTTGAAATTTGTTATTTTTGACATTTTTCATGGTGACACTTTTCATTTCTGACATTTAGCATTGTGACATTTGTCATTTGACATCTTTGATATTTGCCATCTTGAAATTTGTTATTTTTGACATTTTTCATGGTGACACTTTTCATTTTTGACATTTAGCATTGTGACATTTGTCATTTGACATCTTTGATATTTGCCATCTTGAAATTTGTCATTTTTGACATTTTTCATGGTGACACTTTTCATTTTTGACATTTAGCATTGTGACATTTGTCATTTGACATTTTTGACATTTGCCATCTTGAAATTTGTCATTTTTGACATTTTTCATGGTGACACTTTTCATTTTTGACATTTAGCATTGTGACATTTGTCATTTGACATCTTTGACATTTGCCATCTTGAAATTTGTTATTTTTGACATTTTTCATGGTGACACTTTTCATTTTTGACATTTAGCATTGTGACATTTGCCATTTGACATCTTTGACATTTGCCATCTTGAAATTTGTCATTTTTGACATTTTTCCTGGTGACACTTTTCATTTTTGACATTTAGCATTGTGACATTTGTCATTTGACAAATTGACATTTGCCATCTTGAAATTTGTCATTTTTGACATTTAGCATTGTGACATTTGTCATTTGACATCTTTGACATTTGCCATCTTGAAATTTGTCATTTTTGACATTTTTCATGGTGACACTTTTCATTTTTGACATTTAGCATTGTGACATTTGTCATTTGACATCTTTGACATTTGCCATCTTGAAATTTGTCATTTTTGACATTTTTCATGGTGACACTTTTCATTTTTCACATTTAGCATAGTGACATTTGTCATTTGACATCTTTGACATTTGCCATCTTGAAATTTGTTATTTTTGACATTTTTCATGGTGACACTTTTCATTTTTGACATTTAGCATTGTGACATTTGTCATTTGACATCTTTGACATTTGCCATCTTGAAATTTGTCATTTTTGACATTTTTCCTGGTGACTCTTTTCATTTTTGACATTTAGCATTGTGACATTTGTCATTTGACATCTTTGACATTTGCCATCTTGAAATATGTCATTTTTGACATTTTTCATGGTGACACTTTTCATTTTTGACATTTAGCATTGTGACATTTGTCATTTGACATCTTTGACATTTGCCATCTTGAAATTTGTTATTTTTGACATTTTTCATGGTGACACTTTTCATTTTTGACATTTAGCATTGTGACATTTGTCATTTGACATCTTTGATATTTGCCATCTTGAAATTTGTCATTTTTGACATTTTTCATGGTGACACTTTTCATTTTTGACATTTAGCATTGTGACATTTGTCATTTGACATTTTTGACATTTGCCATCTTGAAATTTGTCATTTTTGACATTTTTCATGGTGACACTTTTCATTTTTGACATTTAGCATTGTGACATTTGTCATTTGACATCTTTGACATTTGCCATCTTGAAATTTGTTATTTTTGACATTTTTCATGGTGACACTTTTCATTTTTGACATTTAGCATTGTGACATTTGTCATTTGACATCTTTGACATTTGCCATCTTGAAATTTGTCATTTTTGACATTTTTCCTGGTGACACTTTTCATTTTTGACATTTAGCATTGTGACATTTGTCATTTGACAAATTGACATTTGCCATCTTGAAATTTGTCATTTTTGACATTTAGCATTGTGACATTTGTCATTTGACATCTTGGACATTTGCCATCTTGAAATTTGTCATTTTTGAGATTTTTCATGGTGACACTTATCATTTTTGACATTTTGCATTGTGACATTTGTCAGTTTTGACATTTGCCATCTTGAAATTTGTCATTTTTGACATTTTTCATGGTGACACTTTTCATTTTTGACATTTAACATTGTGA
This sequence comes from Altica lythri, assembly GCA_964028335.1. Classification (NCBI taxonomy): domain Eukaryota; kingdom Metazoa; phylum Arthropoda; class Insecta; order Coleoptera; family Chrysomelidae; genus Altica; species Altica lythri. The sequence continues at coordinate 4,058,099 of OZ034800.1, read as the reverse complement.
CATTTGTCATTTGACATCTTTGACATTTGTCATCTTGAAATTTGTTATTTTTGACATTTTTCATGGTGACACTTTTCATTTTTGACATTTAGCCTTGTGACATTTGTCATTTGACATCTTTGACATTTGCCATCTTGAAATTTGTCATTTTTGACATTTTTCATGGTGACACTTTTCATTTTTGACATTTAGCATTGTGACATTTGTCATTTGACATCTTTGACATTTGCCATCTTAAAATTTGTTATTTTTGACATTTTTCATGGTGACACTTTTCATTTTTGACATTTAGCATTGTGACATCTTTGACATTTGCCATCTTGAAATTTGTCATTTTTGACATTTTTCATGGTGACACTTTTCATTTTTGACATTTAGCATTGTGACATTTGTCATTTGACATCTTTGACATTTGCCATCTTGAAATTTGTCATTTTTGACATTTTTATGGTGACACTTTTCATTTTTGACATTTAGCATTGTGACATTTGTCATTTGACATCTTTGACATTTGCCATCTTGAAATTTGTCATTTTTGACATTTAGCATTGTGACATTTGTCATTTGACATCTTTGATATTTGCCATCTTGAAATTTGTCATTTTTGACATTATTCATGGTGGCACTTTTTATTTTTGACATTTAGCATTGTGACATTTGTCATTTGACATCTTTGACATTTGCCATCTTGAAATTTGTCATTTTTGACATTTTTCATGGTGACACTTTTTATTTTTGACATTTAGCATTGTAACATTTGTCATATTCGACATCTTTGACATTTGCCATCTTGAAATTTGTCATTTTTGACATTTTTCATGGTGACACTTTTTATTTTTGACATTTAGCATTGTGACATTTGTCATTTGACATCTTTGACATTTGCCATCTTGAAATTTGTCATTATTATTATTTTTCATGAGGACACTTTTCATTTTTGACATTTAGCATTGTGACATTTGTCATTTGACATCTTTGACATTTGCCATCTTAAAATTTGTCATTTTTGACATTTTTCATGGTGACACTTTTCATTTTTGACATTTAGCATTGTGACATTTGTCATTTGACATCTTTGACATTTGCCATCTTGAAATTTGTCATTTTTGACATTTTTCACGGTGACACTTTTTATTTTTGACATTTAGCATTGTGACATTTGTCATTTGACATCTTTGACATTTGCCATCTTGAAATTTGTCATTTTTGACATTTTTCATGGTGACACTTTTCATTTTTGACATTTAGCATTGTGACATTTGTCATTTGACATCTTGGACATTTGCCATCTTAAAATTTGTTATTTTTGACATTTTTCATGGTGACACTTTTCATTTTTGACATTTAGCATTGTGACATTTGTCAGTTTTGACATTTGCCATCTTGAAATTTGTAATTTTTGACATTTTTCATGGTGACACTTTTCATTTTTGACATTTAGCATTGTGACATTTGTCATTTGACATCTTTGACATTTGCCATCTTGAAATTTGTTATTTTTGACATTTTTCATTGTGACACTTTTCATTTTTGACATTTAGCATTGTGACATTTGTCAGTTTTGACATTTGCCATCTTGAAATTTGTAATTTTTGACATTTTTTATGGTGACACTTTTCAATTTTGACATTTAGCATTGTGACATTTGTCATTTGACATCTTTGACATTTGCCATCTTGAAATTTGTCTTTTTTGACATTTATCATGGTGACACTTTTCATTTTTGACACTTAGCATTGTGACATTTGTCATTTGACATCTTTGATATTTGCCATCTTGAAATTTGTCATTTTTGACATTTTTCATGGTGACACTTTTCATTTTTGACATTTAGCATTGTGAAATTTGTCATTTGACATCTTTGACATTTGCCATCTTGAAATTTGTCATTTTTGCCATTTTATGGTGACACTTTTCATTTTTGACATTTAGCATTGTGACATTTGTCATTTGACATCTTTGACATTTGCCATCTTAAAATTTGACATTTTTCGTGACACTTTTCATTTTTGACACTTAGCATTGTGACATTTGTCATTTGACATCTTTGACATTTGCCATCTTGAAATTTGTCATTTTTGACATTTTTCATGGTGACACTTTTCATTTTTGACATTTAGCATTGTGACATTTGTCATTTGACATCTTTGACATTTGCCATCTTGAAATTTGTCATTTTTGACATTTTTCATGGTGACACTTTTCATTTTTGACATTTAGCATTGTGACATTTGTCATTTGACATCTTTGACATTTGCCATCTTGAAATTTGTCATTTTTGACATTTTTCATGGTGACACTTTTCATTTTTGACATTTAGCATTGTGACATTTGTCATTTGACATCTTTGACATTTGCCATCTTGAAATTTGTTATTTTTGACATTTTTCATGGTGACACTTTTCATTTTTGACATTTAGCATTGTGATATTTGTCATTTGACATCTTTGACATTTGCCATCTTGAAATTTGTCATTTTTGACATTTTTCATGGTGACACTTTTCATTTTTGACATTTAGCATTGTGACATTTGTCATTTGACATCTTTGACATTTGCCATCTTGAAATTTGTCATTTTTGACATTTAGCATTGTGACATTTGTCATTTGACATCTTGGACATTTGCCATCTTAAACTTTGTCATTTTTGACATTTTTCATGGTGACACTTTTCATTTTTGACACTTAGCATTGTGACATTTGTCATTTGACATCTTTGACATTTGCCATCTTAAAATTTGTCATTTTTGACATTTTTCATGGTGACACTTTTCATTTTTGACATTTAGCATTGTGACATTTGTCATTTGACATCTTTGACATTTGTTATCTTGAAATTTGTCATTTTTGACATTTTGCACGGTGACACTTTTTATTTTTGACATTTAGCATTGTGACATTTGTCATTTGACATCTTTGACATTTGCCATCTTGAAATTTGTCATTTTTGACATTTTTCATGGTGACACTTTTCATTTTTGACATTTAGCATTGTGACATTTGTCATTTGACATCTTGGACATTTGCCATCTTGAAATTTGTTATTTTTGACATTTTTCATGGTGCCACTTTTCATTTTTGACATTTAGCATTGTGACATTTGTCAGTTTTGACATTTATCATCTTGAAATTTGTAATTTTTGACATTTTTCATGGTGACACTTTTCATTTTTGACATTTAGCATTGTGACATTTGTCATTTGACATCTTTGACATTTGCCATCTTGAAATTTGTCATTTTTGACATTTTTCATGGTGACACTTTTCATTTTTGACATTTAGCATTGTGACATCTTTGACAATTGCCATCTTGAAATTTGTCATTTTTTACATTTTTCATGGTGACACTTTTCATTTTTGACATTTAGCATTGTGACATTTGTCATTTGACATCTTTGACATTTGCCATCTTGAAATTTGTCATTTTTGATATTTTTATGGTGACACTTTTCATTTTTGACATTTAGCATTGTGACATTTGTCATTTGACATCTTTGACATTTGCCATCTTGAAATTTGTCATTTTTGACATTTAGCATTGTGACATTTGTCATTTGACATCTTTGACATTTGCCATCTTGAAATTTGTCATTTTTGACATTTTTCATGGTGACACTTTTTATTTTTGACATTTAGCATTGTAACATTTGTCATATTCGACATCTTTGACATTTGCCATCTTGAAATTTGTCATTTTTGACATTTTTCATGGTGACACTTTTCATTTTTGACATTTAGCATTGTGACATTTGTCATTTGACATCTTTGACATTTGCCATCTTGAAATTTGTCATTATTATTATTTTTCATGGGGACACTTTTCATTTTTGACATTTAGCATTGTGACATTTGTCATTTGACATCTTTGACATTTGCCATCTTAAAATTTGTCATTTTTGACATTTTTCATGGTGACACTTTTCATTTTTGACATTTAGCATTGTGACATTTGTCATTTGACATCTTTGACATTTGCCATCTTGAAATTTGTCATTTTTGACATTTTTCATGGTGACACTTTTCATTTTTGACATTTAGCATTGTGACATTTGGCATTTGACATCTTGGACATTTGCCATCTTAAAATTTGTTATTCTGACATTTTTCATGGTGACACTTTTCATTTTTGACATTTAGCAATGTGACATTTGTCAGTTTTGACATTTGCCATCTTGAAATTTGTCATTTTTGACATTTTTCACGGTGACACTTTTCATTTTTGACATTTAGCATTGTGACATTTGTCATTTGACATCTTTGACATTTGCCATCTTGAAATTTGTCATTTTTGACATTTTTCATGGTGACACTTTTCATTTTTGACATTTAGCATTGTGACATTTGGCATTTGACATCTTGGACATTTGCCATCTTAAAATTTGTTATTCTGACATTTTTCATGGTGACACTTTTCATTTTTGACATTTAGCAATGTGACATTTGTCAGTTTTGACATTTGCCATCTTGAAATTTGTAATTTTTGACATTTTTCATGGTGACACTTTTCATTTTTGACATTTAGCATTGTGACATTTGTCATTTGACATCTTTGACATTTGCCATCGTGAAATTTGTTATTTTTGACATTTTTCATTGTGACACTTTTTATTTTTGACATTTAGCATTGTGACATTTGTCAGTTTTGACATTTGCCATCTTGAAATTTGTAATTTTTGACATTTTTCATGGTGACACTTTTCATTTTTGACATTTAGCATTGTGACATTTGTCATTTGACATCTTTGACATTTGCCATCTTGAAATTTGTTATTTTTGACATTTTTCATGGTGACACTATTCATTTTTGACATTTAGCATTGTGACATTTGTCATTTGACATCTTTGACATTTGCCATCTTGAAATTTGTCATTTTTGACATTTTTCATGGTGACACTTTTCATTTTTGACACTTAGCATTGTGACATTTGTCATTTGACATCTTTGATATTTGCCATCTTGAAATTTGTCATTTTTGACATTTTTCATGGTGACACTTTTCATTTTTGACATTTAGCATTGTGACATTTGTCATTTGACATCTTTGACATTTGCCATCTTGAAATTTGTCATTTTTGACATTTTTCATGGTGACACTTTTCATTTTTGACATTTAGCATTGTGACATTTGTCATTTGACATCTTTGACATTTGCCATCTTAAAATTTGACATTTTTTGTGACACTTTTCATTTTTGACACTTAGCATTGTGACATTTGTCATTTGACATCTTTGACATTTGCCATATTGAAATTTGTCATTTTTGACATTTTTCATGGTGACACTTTTCATTTTTGACATTTAGCATTGTGACATTTGTCATTTGACATCTTTGACATTTGCCATCTTGAAATTTGTCATTTTTGACATTTTTCATGGTGACACTTTTCATTTTTGACATTTAGCATTGTGACATTTGTCATTTGACATCTTTGACATTTGCCATCTTGAAATTTGTCATTTTTGACATTTTTCATGGTGACACTTTTCATTTTTGACATTTAGCATTGTGACATTTGTCATTTGACATCTTTGACATTTGCCATCTTGAAATTTGTTATTTTTGACATTTTTCATGGTGACACTTTTCATTTTTGACATTTAGCATTGTGACATTTGTCATTTGACATCTTTGACATTTGCCATCTTGAAATTTGTCATTTTTGACATTTTTCATGGTGACACTTTTCATTTTTGACATTTAGCATTGTGACATTTGTTATTTGACATCTTTGACATTTGCCATCTTGAAATTTGTCATTTTTGACATTTTTCATGGTGACACTTTTCATTTTTGACATTTAGCATTGTGACATTTGTCATTTGACATCTTTGACATTTGCCATCTTGAAATTTGTTATTTTTGACATTTTTCATGGTGACACTTTTCATTTTTGACATTTAGCATTGTGATATTTGTCATTTGACATCTTTGACATTTGCCATCTTGAAATTTGTCATTTTTGACATTTTTCATGGTGACACTTTTCATTTTTGACATTTAGCATTGTGACATTTGTCATTTGACATCTTTGACATTTGCCATCTTGAAATTTGTCATTTTTGACATTTAGCATTGTGACATTTGTCATTTGACATCTTGGACATTTGCCATCTTGAACTTTGTCATTTTTGACATTTTTCATGGTGACACTTTTCATTTTTGACACTTAGCATTGTGACATTTGTCATTTGACATCTTTGACATTTGCCATCTTAAAATTTGTCATTTTTGACATTTTTCATGGTGACACTTTTCATTTTTGACATCTGGCATTGTGACATTTGTCATTTGACATCTTTGACATTTGCCATCTTGAAATTTGTCATTTTTGACATTTTTCACGGTGACACTTTTTATTTTTGACATTTAGCATTGTGACATTTGTCATTTGACATCTTTGACATTTGCCATCTTGAAATTTGTCATTTTTGACATTTCTCATGGTGACACTTTTCATTTTTGACATTTAGCATTGTGACATTTGTCATTTGACATCTTGGACATTTGCCATCTTGAAATTTGTTATTTTGACATTTTTCATGGTGACACTTTTCATTTTTGACATTTAGCATTGTGACATTTGACAGTTTTGACATTTGCCATCTTGAAATTTGTAATTTTTGACATTTTTCATGGTGACACTTTTCATTTTTGACATTTAGCATTGTGACATTTGTCATTTGACATCTTTGACATTTGCCATCTTGAAATTTGTTATTTTTGACATTTTTCATGGTGACACTTTTCATTTTTGACATTTAGCATTGTGACATTTGTCAGTTTTGACATTTGCCATCTTAAAATTTGTAATTTTTGACATTTTTTATGGTGACACTTTTCATTTTTGACATTTAGCATTGTGACATTTGTCATTTGACATCTTTGACATTTGCCATCTTGAAATTTGTTATTTTTGACATTTTTCATGGTGACACTATTCATTTTTGACATTTAGCATTGTGACATTTGTCATTTGACATCTTTGACATTTGCCATCTTGAAATTTGTCATTTTTGACATTTTTCATGGTGACACTTATCATTTTTGACATTTAGCATTGTGACATTTGTCAGTTTTGACATTTGTCATCTTGAAATTTGTCATTTTTGACATTTTTCATGGTGACATTTTTGACATTTAGCATTGTGACATTTGTCATTTGACATCTTGGACATTTGCCATCTTGAAATTTGTCATTTTTGACATTTTTCATGGTGACACTTTTCATTTTTGACATTTAGCATTGTGACACTTTTCATTTTTGACATTTAGCATTGTGACATTTGTCATTTGACATCTTGGACATTTGCCATCTTGAACTTTGTCATTTTTGACATTTTTCATGGTGACACTTTTCATTTTTGACACTTAGCATTGTGACATTTGTCATTTGACATCTTTGACATTTGCCATCTTGAAATTTGTCATTTTTGACATTTTTCATGGTGACACTTTTCATTTTTGACATTTAGCATTGTGACATTTGTCATTTGACATCTTTGACATTTGCCATCTTGAAATTTGTCATTTTTGACATTTTTCATGGTGACACTTATCATTTTTGACATTTAGCATTGTGACATTTGTCAGTTTTGACATTTGTCATCTTGAAATTTGTCATTTTTGACATTTTTCATGGTGACACTTTTCATTTTTGACATTTAGCATTGTGACATTTGTCATTTGACATCTTTGACATTTGCGATCTTGAAATTTGTTTTTTTTGACATTTTTCATGGTGACACTTTTCATTTTTGACATTTAGCATTGTGACATTTGTCATTTGACATCTTTGACATTTGCCATCTTGAAATTTGTTATTTTTGACATTTTTCATGGTGACACTTTTCATTTTTGACATTTAGCATTGTGACATTTGTCATTTGACATCTTTGACATTTGCCATCTTGAAATTTGTCATTTTTGACATTTAGCATTGTGACATTTGTCATTTGACATCTTGGACATTTGCCATCTTGAAATTTGTCATTTTTGACATTTTTCATGGTGACACTTTTCATTTTTGACACTTAGCATTGTGACATTTGTCATTTGACATCTTTGACATTTGCCATCTTGAAATTTGTCATTTTTGACATTTTTCATGGTGACACTTTTCATTTTTGACATTTAGCATTGTGACATTTGTCATTTGACATCTTTGACATTTGCCATCTTGAAATTTGTCATTTTTGACATTTAGCATTGTGACATTTGTCAGTTTTGACATTTGCCATCTTAAAATTTGTCATTTTTGACATTTAGCATTGTGACACTTTTCATTTTTGACATTTAGCATTGTGACATTTGTCATTTGACATCTTAGACATTTGCCATCTTAGACATTTGCCATCTTGAAATTTGTCATTTTTGACACTTTTCATTTTTGACATTTAGCATTGTGACATTTGTCATTTGACATCTTTGACATTTGCCATCTTGAAATTTGTCATTTTTGACATTTTTCATGGTGACACTTTTCATTTTTGACATTTAGCATTGTGACATTTGTCATTTGACATCTTTGACATTTGCCATCTTAAAATTTGTCATTTTTGACATTTTTCATGGTGACACTTTTCATTTTAGACATTTAGCATTGTGACATTTGTCATTTGACATCTTTGACATTTGCCATCTTGAAATTTGTCATTTTTGACATTTTTCATGGTGACACTTTTCATTTTTGACATTTAGCATTGTGACATTTGTCATTTGACATCTTTGACATTTGCCATCTTGAAATTTGTTATTTTTGACATTTTTCATGGTGACACTTTTTATTTTTGACATTTAGCATTGTGACATTTGTCATTTGACATCTTTGACATTTGCCATCTTGAAATTTGTCATTTTTGACATTTTTCATGGTGACACTTTTCATTTTTGACATTTAGCATTGTGACATTTGTCATTTGACATCTTTGACATTTGCCATCTTGAAATTTGTCATTTTTGACATTTTTCATGGTGACACTTTTCATTTTTGACATTTAGCATTGTGACATTTGTCATTTGACATCTTTGACATTTGCCATCTTGAAATTTGTTATTTTTGACATTTTTCATGGTGACACTTTTCATTTTTGACATTTAGCATTGTGATATTTGTCATTTGACATCTTTGACATTTGCCATCTTGAAATTTGTCATTTTTGACATTTTTCATGGTGACACTTTTCATTTTTGACATTTAGCATTGTGACATTTGTCATTTGACATCTTTGACATTTGCCATCTTGAAATTTGTCATTTTTGACATTTAGCATTGTGACATTTGTCATTTGACATCTTGGACATTTGCCATCTTGAACTTTGTCATTTTTGACATTTTTCATGGTGACACTTTTCATTTTTGACACTTAGCATTGTGACATTTGTCATTTGACATCTTTGACATTTGCCATCTTAAAATTTGTCATTTTTGACATTTTTCATGGTGACACTTTTCATTTTTGACATTTAGCATTGTGACATTTGTCATTTGACATCTTTGACATTTGCCATCTTGAAATTTGTCATTTTTGACATTTTTCACGGTGACACTTTTTATTTTTGACATTTAGCATTGTGACATTTGTCATTTGACATCTTTGACATTTGCCATCTTGAAATTTGTCATTTTTGACATTTTTCATGGTGACACTTTTCATTTTTGACATTTAGCATTGTGACATTTGTCATTTGACATCTTGGACATTTGCCATTTTGAAAATTGTTATTTTTGACATTTTTCATGGTGACACTTTTCATTTTTGACATTTAGCATTGTGACATTTGTCAGTTTTGACATTTGCCATCTTGAAATTTGTAATTTTTGACATTATTCATGGTGACACTTTTCATTTTTGACATTTAGCATTGTGACATTTGTCATTTGACATCTTTGACATTTGCCATCTTGAAATTTGTGATTTTTGACATTTTTCATGGTGACACTTTTCATTTTTGACATTTAGCATTGTGACATCTTTGACATTTGCCATCTTGAAATTTGTCATTTTTGACATTTTTCATGGTGACACTTTTCATTTTTGACATTTAGCATTGTGACATTTGTCATTTGACATCTTGGACATTTGCCATCTTGAAATTTGTTATTTTTGACATTTTTCATGGTGCCACTTTTCATTTTTGACATTTAGCATTGTGACATTTGTCAGTTTTGACATTTATCATCTTGAAATTTGTAATTTTTGACATTTTTCATGGTGACACTTTTCATTTTTGACATTTAGCATTGTGACATTTGTCATTTGACATCTTTGACATTTGCCATCTTGAAATTTGTCATTTTTGACATTTTTCATGGTGACACTTTTCATTTTTGACATTTAGCATTGTGACATCTTTGACAATTGCCATCTTGAAATTTGTCATTTTTTACATTTTTCATGGTGACACTTTTCATTTTTGACATTTAGCATTGTGACATTTGTCATTTGACATCTTTGACATTTGCCATCTTGAAATTTGTCATTTTTGATATTTTTATGGTGACACTTTTCATTTTTGACATTTAGCATTGTGACATTTGTCATTTGACATCTTTGACATTTGCCATCTTGAAATTTGTCATTTTTGACATTTAGCATTGTGACATTTGTCATTTGACATCTTTGACATTTGCCATCTTGAAATTTGTCATTTTTGACATTTTTCATGGTGACACTTTTTATTTTTGACATTTAGCATTGTAACATTTGTCATATTCGACATCTTTGACATTTGCCATCTTGAAATTTGTCATTTTTGACATTTTTCATGGTGACACTTTTCATTTTTGACATTTAGCATTGTGACATTTGTCATTTGACATCTTTGACATTTGCCATCTTGAAATTTGTCATTATTATTATTTTTCATGGGGACACTTTTCATTTTTGACATTTAGCATTGTGACATTTGTCATTTGACATCTTTGACATTTGCCATCTTAAAATTTGTCATTTTTGACATTTTTCATGGTGACACTTTTCATTTTTGACATTTAGCATTGTGACATTTGTCATTTGACATCTTTGACATTTGCCATCTTGAAATTTGTCATTTTTGACATTTTTCATGGTGACACTTTTCATTTTTGACATTTAGCATTGTGACATTTGGCATTTGACATCTTGGACATTTGCCATCTTAAAATTTGTTATTCTGACATTTTTCATGGTGACACTTTTCATTTTTGACATTTAGCAATGTGACATTTGTCAGTTTTGACATTTGCCATCTTGAAATTTGTCATTTTTGACATTTTTCACGGTGACACTTTTCATTTTTGACATTTAGCATTGTGACATTTGTCATTTGACATCTTTGACATTTGCCATCTTGAAATTTGTCATTTTTGACATTTTTCATGGTGACACTTTTCATTTTTGACATTTAGCATTGTGACATTTGGCATTTGACATCTTGGACATTTGCCATCTTAAAATTTGTTATTCTGACATTTTTCATGGTGACACTTTTCATTTTTGACATTTAGCAATGTGACATTTGTCAGTTTTGACATTTGCCATCTTGAAATTTGTAATTTTTGACATTTTTCATGGTGACACTTTTCATTTTTGACATTTAGCATTGTGACATTTGTCATTTGACATCTTTGACATTTGCCATCGTGAAATTTGTTATTTTTGACATTTTTCATTGTGACACTTTTTATTTTTGACATTTAGCATTGTGACATTTGTCAGTTTTGACATTTGCCATCTTGAAATTTGTAATTTTTGACATTTTTCATGGTGACACTTTTCATTTTTGACATTTAGCATTGTGACATTTGTCATTTGACATCTTTGACATTTGCCATCTTGAAATTTGTTATTTTTGACATTTTTCATGGTGACACTATTCATTTTTGACATTTAGCATTGTGACATTTGTCATTTGACATCTTTGACATTTGCCATCTTGAAATTTGTCATTTTTGACATTTTTCATGGTGACACTTTTCATTTTTGACACTTAGCATTGTGACATTTGTCATTTGACATCTTTGATATTTGCCATCTTGAAATTTGTCATTTTTGACATTTTTCATGGTGACACTTTTCATTTTTGACATTTAGCATTGTGACATTTGTCATTTGACATCTTTGACATTTGCCATCTTGAAATTTGTCATTTTTGACATTTTTCATGGTGACACTTTTCATTTTTGACATTTAGCATTGTGACATTTGTCATTTGACATCTTTGACATTTGCCATCTTAAAATTTGACATTTTTTGTGACACTTTTCATTTTTGACACTTAGCATTGTGACATTTGTCATTTGACATCTTTGACATTTGCCATATTGAAATTTGTCATTTTTGACATTTTTCATGGTGACACTTTTCATTTTTGACATTTAGCATTGTGACATTTGTCATTTGACATCTTTGACATTTGCCATCTTGAAATTTGTCATTTTTGACATTTTTCATGGTGACACTTTTCATTTTTGACATTTAGCATTGTGACATTTGTCATTTGACATCTTTGACATTTGCCATCTTGAAATTTGTCATTTTTGACATTTTTCATGGTGACACTTTTCATTTTTGACATTTAGCATTGTGACATTTGTCATTTGACATCTTTGACATTTGCCATCTTGAAATTTGTTATTTTTGACATTTTTCATGGTGACACTTTTCATTTTTGACATTTAGCATTGTGACATTTGTCATTTGACATCTTTGACATTTGCCATCTTGAAATTTGTCATTTTTGACATTTTTCATGGTGACACTTTTCATTTTTGACATTTAGCATTGTGACATTTGTTATTTGACATCTTTGACATTTGCCATCTTGAAATTTGTCATTTTTGACATTTTTCATGGTGACACTTTTCATTTTTGACATTTAGCATTGTGACATTTGTCATTTGACATCTTTGACATTTGCCATCTTGAAATTTGTTATTTTTGACATTTTTCATGGTGACACTTTTCATTTTTGACATTTAGCATTGTGATATTTGTCATTTGACATCTTTGACATTTGCCATCTTGAAATTTGTCATTTTTGACATTTTTCATGGTGACACTTTTCATTTTTGACATTTAGCATTGTGACATTTGTCATTTGACATCTTTGACATTTGCCATCTTGAAATTTGTCATTTTTGACATTTAGCATTGTGACATTTGTCATTTGACATCTTGGACATTTGCCATCTTGAACTTTGTCATTTTTGACATTTTTCATGGTGACACTTTTCATTTTTGACACTTAGCATTGTGACATTTGTCATTTGACATCTTTGACATTTGCCATCTTAAAATTTGTCATTTTTGACATTTTTCATGGTGACACTTTTCATTTTTGACATCTGGCATTGTGACATTTGTCATTTGACATCTTTGACATTTGCCATCTTGAAATTTGTCATTTTTGACATTTTTCACGGTGACACTTTTTATTTTTGACATTTAGCATTGTGACATTTGTCATTTGACATCTTTGACATTTGCCATCTTGAAATTTGTCATTTTTGACATTTCTCATGGTGACACTTTTCATTTTTGACATTTAGCATTGTGACATTTGTCATTTGACATCTTGGACATTTGCCATCTTGAAATTTGTTATTTTGACATTTTTCATGGTGACACTTTTCATTTTTGACATTTAGCATTGTGACATTTGACAGTTTTGACATTTGCCATCTTGAAATTTGTAATTTTTGACATTTTTCATGGTGACACTTTTCATTTTTGACATTTAGCATTGTGACATTTGTCATTTGACATCTTTGACATTTGCCATCTTGAAATTTGTTATTTTTGACATTTTTCATGGTGACACTTTTCATTTTTGACATTTAGCATTGTGACATTTGTCAGTTTTGACATTTGCCATCTTAAAATTTGTAATTTTTGACATTTTTTATGGTGACACTTTTCATTTTTGACATTTAGCATTGTGACATTTGTCATTTGACATCTTTGACATTTGCCATCTTGAAATTTGTTATTTTTGACATTTTTCATGGTGACACTATTCATTTTTGACATTTAGCATTGTGACATTTGTCATTTGACATCTTTGACATTTGCCATCTTGAAATTTGTCATTTTTGACATTTTTCATGGTGACACTTATCATTTTTGACATTTAGCATTGTGACATTTGTCAGTTTTGACATTTGTCATCTTGAAATTTGTCATTTTTGACATTTTTCATGGTGACATTTTTGACATTTAGCATTGTGACATTTGTCATTTGACATCTTGGACATTTGCCATCTTGAAATTTGTCATTTTTGACATTTTTCATGGTGACACTTTTCATTTTTGACATTTAGCATTGTGACACTTTTCATTTTTGACATTTAGCATTGTGACATTTGTCATTTGACATCTTGGACATTTGCCATCTTGAACTTTGTCATTTTTGACATTTTTCATGGTGACACTTTTCATTTTTGACACTTAGCATTGTGACATTTGTCATTTGACATCTTTGACATTTGCCATCTTGAAATTTGTCATTTTTGACATTTTTCATGGTGACACTTTTCATTTTTGACATTTAGCATTGTGACATTTGTCATTTGACATCTTTGACATTTGCCATCTTGAAATTTGTCATTTTTGACATTTTTCATGGTGACACTTATCATTTTTGACATTTAGCATTGTGACATTTGTCAGTTTTGACATTTGTCATCTTGAAATTTGTCATTTTTGACATTTTTCATGGTGACACTTTTCATTTTTGACATTTAGCATTGTGACATTTGTCATTTGACATCTTTGACATTTGCGATCTTGAAATTTGTTTTTTTTGACATTTTTCATGGTGACACTTTTCATTTTTGACATTTAGCATTGTGACATTTGTCATTTGACATCTTTGACATTTGCCATCTTGAAATTTGTTATTTTTGACATTTTTCATGGTGACACTTTTCATTTTTGACATTTAGCATTGTGACATTTGTCATTTGACATCTTTGACATTTGCCATCTTGAAATTTGTCATTTTTGACATTTAGCATTGTGACATTTGTCATTTGACATCTTGGACATTTGCCATCTTGAAATTTGTCATTTTTGACATTTTTCATGGTGACACTTTTCATTTTTGACACTTAGCATTGTGACATTTGTCATTTGACATCTTTGACATTTGCCATCTTGAAATTTGTCATTTTTGACATTTTTCATGGTGACACTTTTCATTTTTGACATTTAGCATTGTGACATTTGTCATTTGACATCTTTGACATTTGCCATCTTGAAATTTGTCATTTTTGACATTTAGCATTGTGACATTTGTCAGTTTTGACATTTGCCATCTTAAAATTTGTCATTTTTGACATTTAGCATTGTGACACTTTTCATTTTTGACATTTAGCATTGTGACATTTGTCATTTGACATCTTAGACATTTGCCATCTTAGACATTTGCCATCTTGAAATTTGTCATTTTTGACACTTTTCATTTTTGACATTTAGCATTGTGACATTTGTCATTTGACATCTTTGACATTTGCCATCTTGAAATTTGTCATTTTTGACATTTTTCATGGTGACACTTTTCATTTTTGACATTTAGCATTGTGACATTTGTCATTTGACATCTTTGACATTTGCCATCTTAAAATTTGTCATTTTTGACATTTTTCATGGTGACACTTTTCATTTTAGACATTTAGCATTGTGACATTTGTCATTTGACATCTTTGACATTTGCCATCTTGAAATTTGTCATTTTTGACATTTTTCATGGTGACACTTTTCATTTTTGACATTTAGCATTGTGACATTTGTCATTTGACATCTTTGACATTTGCCATCTTGAAATTTGTTATTTTTGACATTTTTCATGGTGACACTTTTTATTTTTGACATTTAGCATTGTGACATTTGTCATTTGACATCTTTGACATTTGCCATCTTGAAATTTGTCATTTTTGACATTTTTCATGGTGACACTTTTCATTTTTGACATTTAGCATTGTGACATTTGTCATTTGACATCTTTGACATTTGCCATCTTGAAATTTGTCATTTTTGACATTTTTCATGGTGACACTTTTCATTTTTGACATTTAGCATTGTGACATTTGTCATTTGACATCTTTGACATTTGCCATCTTGAAATTTGTTATTTTTGACATTTTTCATGGTGACACTTTTCATTTTTGACATTTAGCATTGTGATATTTGTCATTTGACATCTTTGACATTTGCCATCTTGAAATTTGTCATTTTTGACATTTTTCATGGTGACACTTTTCATTTTTGACATTTAGCATTGTGACATTTGTCATTTGACATCTTTGACATTTGCCATCTTGAAATTTGTCATTTTTGACATTTAGCATTGTGACATTTGTCATTTGACATCTTGGACATTTGCCATCTTGAACTTTGTCATTTTTGACATTTTTCATGGTGACACTTTTCATTTTTGACACTTAGCATTGTGACATTTGTCATTTGACATCTTTGACATTTGCCATCTTAAAATTTGTCATTTTTGACATTTTTCATGGTGACACTTTTCATTTTTGACATTTAGCATTGTGACATTTGTCATTTGACATCTTTGACATTTGCCATCTTGAAATTTGTCATTTTTGACATTTTTCACGGTGACACTTTTTATTTTTGACATTTAGCATTGTGACATTTGTCATTTGACATCTTTGACATTTGCCATCTTGAAATTTGTCATTTTTGACATTTTTCATGGTGACACTTTTCATTTTTGACATTTAGCATTGTGACATTTGTCATTTGACATCTTGGACATTTGCCATTTTGAAAATTGTTATTTTTGACATTTTTCATGGTGACACTTTTCATTTTTGACATTTAGCATTGTGACATTTGTCAGTTTTGACATTTGCCATCTTGAAATTTGTAATTTTTGACATTATTCATGGTGACACTTTTCATTTTTGACATTTAGCATTGTGACATTTGTCATTTGACATCTTTGACATTTGCCATCTTGAAATTTGTGATTTTTGACATTTTTCATGGTGACACTTTTCATTTTTGACATTTAGCATTGTGACATCTTTGACATTTGCCATCTTGAAATTTGTCATTTTTGACATTTTTCATGGTGACACTTTTCATTTTTGACATTTAGCATTGTGACATTTGTCATTTGACATCTTTGACATTTGCCATCTTGAAATTTGTCATTTTTGACATTTTTATGGTGACACTTTTCATTTTTGATATTTAGCATTGTGACATTTGTCATTTGACATCTTTGACATTTGCCACCTTGAAATTTGTCATTTTTGACATTTAGCATTGTGACATTTGTCATTTGACATCTTTGATATTTGCCATCTTGAAATTTGTCATTTTTGACATTATTCATGGTGGCACTTTTTATTTTTGACATTTAGCATTGTGACATTTGTCATTTGACATCTTTGACATTTGCCATCTTGAAATTTGTCATTTTTGACATTTTTCATGGTGACACTTTTTATTTTTGACATTTAGCATTGTAACATTTGTCATATTCGACATCTTTGACATTTGCCATCTTGAAATTTGTCATTTTTGACATTTTTCATGGTGACACTTTTCATTTTTGACATTTAGCATTGTGACATTTGTCATTTGACATCTTTGACATTTGCCATCTTGAAATTTGTCATTATTATTATTTTTCATGGGGACACTTTTCATTTTTGACATTTAGCATTGTGACATTTGTCATTTGACATCTTTGACATTTGCCATCTTAAAATTTGTCATTTTTGACATTTTTCATGGTGACACTTTTCATTTTTGACATTTAGCATTGTGACATTTGTCATTTGACATCTTTGACATTTGCCATCTTGAAATTTGTCATTTTTGACATTTTTCACGGTGACACTTTTTATTTTTGACATTTAGCATTGTGACATTTGTCATTTGACATCTTTGACATTTGCCATTTTGAAATTTGTCATTTTTGACATTTTTCATGGTGACACTTTTCATTTTTGACATTTAGCATTGTGACATTTGTCATTTGACATCTTGGACATTTGCCATCTTGAAATTTGTTATTTTTGACATTTTTCATGGTGACACTTTTTATTTTTGACATTTAGCATTGTGACATTTGTCAGTTTTGACATTTGCCATCTTGAAATTTGTAATTTTTGACGTTTTTCATGGTGACACTTTTCATTTTTGACATTTAGCATTGTGACATTTGTCATTTGACATCTTTGACATTTGCCATCTTGAAATTTGTTATTTTTGACATTTTTCATTGTGACACTTTTCATTTTTGACATTTAGCATTGTGACATTTGTCAGTTTTGACATTTGCCATCTTGAAATTTGTAATTTTTGACATTTTTCATGGTGACACTTTTCATTTTTGACATTTAGCATTGTGACATTTGTCATTTGACATCTTTGACATTTGCCATCTTGAAATTTGTTATTTTTGACATTTTTCATGGTGACACTATTCATTTTTGACATTTAGCATTGTGACATTTGTCATTTGACATCTTTGACATTTGCCATCTTGAAATTTGTCATTTTTGACATTTTTCATGGTGACACTTTTCATTTTTGACACTTAGCATTGTGACATTTGTCATTTGACATCTTTGATATTTGCCATCTTGAAATTTGTCATTTTTGATATTTTTCATGGTGACACTTTTCATTTTTGACATTTAGCATTGTGACATTTGTCATTTGACATCTTTGACATTTGCCATCTTGAAATTTGTCATTTTTGACATTTTTCATGGTGACACTTTTCATTTTTGACATTTAGCATTGTGACATTTGTCATTTGACATCTTTGACATTTGCCATCTTAAAATTTGACATTTTTCGTGACACTTTTCATTTTTGACACTTAGCATTGTGACATTTGTCATTTGACATCTTTGACATTTGCCATCTTGAAATTTGTCATTTTTGACATTTTTCATGGTGACACTTTTCATTTTTGACATTTAGCATTGTGACATTTGTCATTTGACATCTTTGACATTTGCCATCTTGAAATTTGTCATTTTTGACATTTTTCATGGTGACACTTTTCATTTTTGACATTTAGCATTGTGACATTTGTCATTTGACATCTTTGACATTTGCCATCTTGAAATTTGTCATTTTTGACATTTTTCATGGTGACACTTTTCATTTTTGACATTTAGCATTGTGACATTTGTCATTTGACATCTTTGACATTTGCCATCTTGAAATTTGTTATTTTTGACATTTTTCATGGTGACACTTTTCATTTTTGACATTTAGCATGGTGACATTTGTCATTTGACATCTTTGACATGTGCCATCTTGAAATTTGTCATTTTTGACATTTTTCATGGTGACACTTTTCATTTTTGACATTTAGCATTGTGACATTTGTCATTTGACATCTTTGATATTTGCCATCTTGAAATTTGTCATTTTTGACATTTTTCATGGTGACACTTTTCATTTTTGACATTTAGCATTGTGACATTTGTCATTTGACATCTTTGACATTTGCCATCTTGAAATTTGTTATTTTTGACATTTTTCATGGTGACACTTTTCATTTTTGACATTTAGCATTGTGATATTTGTCATTTGACATCTTTGACATTTGCCATCTTGAAATTTGTCATTTTTAACATTTTTCATGGTGACACTTTTCATTTTTGACATTTAGCATTGTGACATTTGTCATTTGACATCTTTGACATTTGCCATCTTGAAATTTGTCATTTTTGACATTTAGCATTGTGACATTTGTCATTTGACATCTTGGACATTTGCCATCTTGAACTTTGTCATTTTTGACATTTTTCATGGTGACACTTTTCATTTTTGACACTTAGCATTGTGACATTTGTCATTTGACATCTTTGACATTTGCCATCTTAAAATTTGTCATTTTTGACATTTTTCATGGTGACACTTTTCATTTTTGACATTTAGCATTGTGACATTTGTCATTTGATATCTTTGACATTTGCCATCTTGAAATTTGTCATTTTTGACATTTTTCACGGTGACACTTTTTATTTTTGACATTTAGCATTGTGACATTTGTCATTTGACATCTTTGACATTTGCCATCTTGAAATTTGTCATTTTTGACATTTTTCATGGTGACACTTTTCATTTTTGACATTTAGCATTGTGACATTTGTCATTTGACATCTTGGACATTTGCCATCTTGAAATTTGTTATTTTTGACATTTTTCATGGTGACACTTTTCATTTTTGACATTTAGCATTGTGACATTTGTCATTTGACATCTTTGACATTTGCCATCTTGAAATTTGTTATTTTTGACATTTTTCATGGTGACACTTTTCATTTTTGACATTTAGCATTGTGACATTTGTCAGTTTTAACATTTGCCATTTTGAAATTTGTAATTTTTGACATTTTTTATGTTGACACTTTTCATTTTTGACATTTAGCATTGTGACATTTGTCATTTGACATCTTTGACATTTGCCATCTTGAAATTTGTTATTTTTGACATTTTTCATGGTGACACTATTCATTTTTGACATTTAGCATTGTGACATTTGTCATTTGACATCTTTGACATTTGCCATCTTGAAATTTGTCATTTTTGACATTTTTCATGGTGACACTTATCATTTTTGACATTTAGCATTGTGACATTTGTCAGTTTTGACATTTGTCATCTTAAAATTTGTCATTTTTGACATTTTTCATGGTGACATTTTTGACATTTAGCATTGTGACATTTGTCATTTGACATCTTGGACATTTGCCATCTTGAAATTTGTCATTTTTGACATTTTTCATGGTGACACTTTTCATTTTTGACACTTAGCATTGTGACATTTGTCATTTGACATCTTTGACATTTGCCATCTTGAAATTTGTCATTTTTGACATTTTTCATGGTGACACTTTTCATTTTTGACATTTAGCATTGTGACATTTGTCATTTGACATCTTTGACATTTTCCATCTTGAAATTTGTCATTTTTGACATTTTTCATGGTGACACTTATCATTTTTGACATTTAGCATTGTGACATTTGTCAGTTTTGACATTTGTCATCTTGAAATTTGTCATTTTTGACATTTTTCATGGTGACACTTTTCATTTTTGACATTTAGCATTGTGACATTTGTCATTTGACATCTTTGACATTTGCGATCTTAAAATTTGTTATTTTTGACATTTTTCATGGTGACACTTTTCATTTTTGACATTTAGCATTGTGACATTTGTCATTTGACATCTTTGACATTTGCCATCTTGAAATTTGTCATTTTTGACATTTTTCATGGTGACACTTTTCATTTTTGACATTTAGCATTGTGACATTTGTCATTTGACATCTTTGACATTTGCCATCTTGAAATTTGTCATTTTTGACATTTTTCATGGTGACACTTTTCATTTTTGACATTTAGCATTGTGACATTTGTCATTTGACATCTTTGACATTTGCCATCTTGAAATTTGTCATTTTTGACATTTTTCATGGTGACACTTTTCATTTTTGACATTTAGCATTGTGACATTTGTCATTTGACATCTTTGACATTTGCCATCTTGAAATTTGTCATTTTTGACATTTAGCATTGTGACATTTGTCATTTGACATCTTGGACATTTGCCATCTTGAAATTTGTCATTTTTGACATTTTTATGGTGACACTTTTCATTTTTGACATTTAGCATTGTGACATTTGTCATTTGACATCTTTGACATTTGCCATCTTGAAATTTGTCATTTTTGACATTTAGCATTGTGACATTTGTCATTTGACATCTTTGATATTTGCCATCTTGAAATTTGTCATTTTTGACATTATTCATGGTGGCACTTTTTATTTTTGACACTTAGCATTGTGACATTTGTCATTTGACATCTTTGACATTTGCCATCTTGAAATTTGGCATTTTTGACATTTTTCATGGTGACACTTTTTATTTTTGACATTTAGCATTGTAACATTTGTCATATTCGACATCTTTGACATTTGCCATCTTGAAATTTGTCATTTTTGACATTTTTCATGGTGACACTTTTCATTTTTGACATTTAGCATTGTGACATTTGTCATTTGACATCTTTGACATTTGCCATCTTGAAATTTGTCATTATTATTATTTTTCATGGGGACACTTTTCATTTTTGACATTTAGCATTGTGACATTTGTCATTTGACATCTTTGACATTTGCCATCTTAAAATTTGTCATTTTTGACATTTTTCATGGTGACACTTTTCATTTTTGACATTTAGCATTGTGACATTTGTCATTTGACATCTTTGACATTTGCCATCTTGAAATTTGTCATTTTTGACATTTTTCACGGTGACACTTTTTATTTTTGACATTTAGCATTGTGACATTTGTCATTTGACATCTTTGACATTTGCCATCTTGAAATTTGTCATTTTTGACATTTTTCATGGTGACACTTTTCATTTTTGACATTTAGCATTGTGACATTTGTCATTTGACATCTTGGACATTTGCCATCTTGAAATTTGTTATTTTTGACATTTTTCATGGTGACACTTTTCATTTTTGACATTTAGCATTGTGACATTTGTCAGTTTTGACATTTGCCATCTTGAAATTTGTAATTTTTGACGTTTTTTATGGTGACACTTTTCATTTTTGACATTTAGCATTGTGACATTTGTCATTTGACATCTTTGACATTTGCCATCTTGAAATTTGTTATTTTTGACATTTTTCATTGTGACACTTTTCATTTTTGACATTTAGCATTGTGACATTTGTCAGTTTTGACATTTGCCATCTTGAAATTTGTAATTTTTGACATTTTTCATGGTGACACTTTTCATTTTTGACATTTAGCATTGTGACATTTGTCATTTGACATCTTTGACATTTGCCATCTTGAAATTTGTTATTTTTGACATTTTTCATGGTGACACTATTCATTTTTGACATTTAGCATTGTGACATTTGTCATTTGACATCTTTGACATTTGCCATCTTGAAATTTGTCATTTTTGACATTTTTCATGGTGACACTTTTCATTTTTGACACTTAGCATTGTGACATTTGTCATTTGACATCTTTGATATTTGCCATCTTGAAATTTGTCATTTTTGATATTTTTCATGGTGACACTTTTCATTTTTGACATTTAGCATTGTGACATTTGTCATTTGACATCTTTGACATTTGCCATCTTGAAATTTGTCATTTTTGACATTTTTCATGGTGACACTTTTCATTTTTGACATTTAGCATTGTGACATTTGTCATTTGACATCTTTGACATTTGCCATCTTAAAATTTGACATTTTTCGTGACACTTTTCATTTTTGACACTTAGCATTGTGACATTTGTCATTTGACATCTTTGACATTTGCCATCTTGAAATTTGTCATTTTTGACATTTTTCATGGTGACACTTTTCATTTTTGACATTTAGCATTGTGACATTTGTCATTTGACATCTTTGACATTTGCCATCTTGAAATTTGTCATTTTTGACATTTTTCATGGTGACACTTTTCATTTTTGACATTTAGCATTGTGACATTTGTCATTTGACATCTTTGACATTTGCCATCTTGAAATTTGTCATTTTTGAAATTTTTCATGGTGACACTTTTCATTTTTGACATTTAGCATTGTGACATTTGTCATTTGACATCTTTGACATTTGCCATCTTAAAATTTGTTATTTTTGACATTTTTCATGGTGACACTTTTCATTTTTGACATTTAGCATTGTGACATTTGTCATTTGACATCTTTGACATTTGCCATCTTGAAATTTGTCATTTTTGACATTTTTCATGGTGACACTTTTCATTTTTGACATTTAGCATTGTGACATTTGTCATTTGACATCTTGGACATTTGCCATCTTGAAATTTGTCATTTTTGACATTTTTCATGGTGACACTTTTCATTTTTGACACTTAGCATTGTGACATTTGTCATTTGACATCTTTGACATTTGCCATCTTGAAATTTGTCATTTTTGACATTTTTCATGGTGACACTTTTCATTTTTGACATTTAGCATTGTGATATTTGTCATTTGACATCTTTGACATTTGCCATCTTGAAATTTGTCATTTTTGACATTTAGCATTGTGACATTTGTCAGTTTTGACATTTGCCATCTTAAAATTTGTCATTTTTGACATTTAGCATTGTGACACTTTTCATTTTTGACATTTAGCATTGTGACATTTGTCATTTGACATCTTAGACATTTGCCATCTTGAAATTTGTCATTTTTGACACTTTTCATTTTTGACATTTAGCATTGTGACATTTGTCATTTGACATCTTTGACATTTGCCATCTTGAAATTTGTCATTTTTGACATTTTTCATGGTGACACTTATTATTTTTGACATTTAGCATTGTGACATTTGTCAGTTTTGACATTTGTCATCTTAAAATTTGTCATTTTTGACATTTTTCATTGTGACATTTTTGACATTTAGCATTGTGACATTTGTCATTTGACATCTTGGACATTTGCCATCTTGAAATTTGTCATTTTTGACATTTTTCATGGTGACACTTTTCATTTTTGACACTTAGCATTGTGACATTTGTCATTTGACATCTTTGACATTTGCCATCTTGAAATTTGTCATTTTTGACATTTTTCATGGTGACACTTTTCATTTTTGACATTTAGCATTGTGACATTTGTCATTTGACATCTTTGACATTTGCGATCTTGAAATTTGTTATTTTTGACATTTAGCATTGTGACACTTTTCATTTTTGACATTTAGCATTGTGACATTTGTCATTTGACATCTTGGACATTTGCCATCTTGAACTTTGTCATTTTTGACATTTTTCATGGTGACACTTTTCATTTTTGACATTTAGCATTGTCACATTTGTCATTTGACATCTTGGACATTTGCCATCTTGAAATTTGTCATTTTTGACATTTTTCATGGTGACACTTTTCATTTTTGACATTTAGCATTGTGACATTTGTCATTTGACATCTTTGACATTTGCCATCTTAAAATTTGACATTTTTCGTGACACTTTTCATTTTTGACACTTAGCATTGTGACATTTGTCATTTGACATCTTTGACATTTGCCATCTTGAAATTTGTCATTTTTGACATTTTTCATGGTGACACTTTTCATTTTTGACATTTAGCATTGTGACATTTGTCATTTGACATCTTTGACATTTGCCATCTTGAAATTTGTTATTTTTGACATTTTTCATGGTGACACTTTTCATTTTTGACATTTAGCATTGTGATATTTGTCATTTGACATCTTTGACATTTGCCATCTTGAAATTTGTCATTTTTGACATTTTTCATGGTGACACTTTTCATTTTTGACATTTAGCATTGTGACATTTGTCATTTGACATCTTTGACATTTGCCATCTTGAAATTTGTCATTTTTGACATTTAGCATTGTGACATTTGTCATTTGACATCTTGGACATTTGCCATCTTGAACTTTGTCATTTTTGACATTTTTCATGGTGACACTTTTCATTTTTGACACTTAGCATTGTGACATTTGTCATTTGACATCTTTGACATTTGCCATCTTAAAATTTGTCATTTTTGACATTTTTCATGGTGACACTTTTCATTTTTGACATTTAGCATTGTGACATTTGTCATTTGACATCTTTGACATTTGCCATCTTGAAATTTGTCATTTTTGACATTTTTCACGGTGACACTTTTTATTTTTGACATTTAGCATTGTGACATTTGTCATTTGACATCTTTGACATTTGCCATCTTGAAATTTGTCATTTTTGACATTTTTCATGGTGACACTTTTCATTTTTGACATTTAGCATTGTGACATTTGTCATTTGACATCTTGGACATTTGCCATTTTGAAAATTGTTATTTTTGACATTTTTCATGGTGACACTTTTCATTTTTGACATTTAGCATTGTGACATTTGTCAGTTTTGACATTTGCCATCTTGAAATTTGTAATTTTTGACATTATTCATGGTGACACTTTTCATTTTTGACATTTAGCATTGTGACATTTGTCATTTGACATCTTTGACATTTGCCATCTTGAAATTTGTCATTTTTGACATTTTTCATGGTGACACTTTTCATTTTTGACATTTAGCATTGTGACATCTTTGACATTTGCCATCTTGAAATTTGTCATTTTTGACATTTTTCATGGTGACACTTTTCATTTTTGACATTTAGCATTGTGACATTTGTCATTTGACATCTTTGACATTTGCCATCTTGAAATTTGTCATTTTTGACATTTTTATGGTGACACTTTTCATTTTTGATATTTAGCATTGTGACATTTGTCATTTGACATCTTTGACATTTGCCACCTTGAAATTTGTCATTTTTGACATTTAGCATTGTGACATTTGTCATTTGACATCTTTGATATTTGCCATCTTGAAATTTGTCATTTTTGACATTATTCATGGTGGCACTTTTTATTTTTGACATTTAGCATTGTGACATTTGTCATTTGACATCTTTGACATTTGCCATCTTGAAATTTGTCATTTTTGACATTTTTCATGGTGACACTTTTTATTTTTGACATTTAGCATTGTAACATTTGTCATATTCGACATCTTTGACATTTGCCATCTTGAAATTTGTCATTTTTGACATTTTTCATGGTGACACTTTTCATTTTTGACATTTAGCATTGTGACATTTGTCATTTGACATCTTTGACATTTGCCATCTTGAAATTTGTCATTATTATTATTTTTCATGGGGACACTTTTCATTTTTGACATTTAGCATTGTGACATTTGTCATTTGACATCTTTGACATTTGCCATCTTAAAATTTGTCATTTTTGACATTTTTCATGGTGACACTTTTCATTTTTGACATTTAGCATTGTGACATTTGTCATTTGACATCTTTGACATTTGCCATCTTGAAATTTGTCATTTTTGACATTTTTCACGGTGACACTTTTTATTTTTGACATTTAGCATTGTGACATTTGTCATTTGACATCTTTGACATTTGCCATTTTGAAATTTGTCATTTTTGACATTTTTCATGGTGACACTTTTCATTTTTGACATTTAGCATTGTGACATTTGTCATTTGACATCTTGGACATTTGCCATCTTGAAATTTGTTATTTTTGACATTTTTCATGGTGACACTTTTTATTTTTGACATTTAGCATTGTGACATTTGTCAGTTTTGACATTTGCCATCTTGAAATTTGTAATTTTTGACGTTTTTCATGGTGACACTTTTCATTTTTGACATTTAGCATTGTGACATTTGTCATTTGACATCTTTGACATTTGCCATCTTGAAATTTGTTATTTTTGACATTTTTCATTGTGACACTTTTCATTTTTGACATTTAGCATTGTGACATTTGTCAGTTTTGACATTTGCCATCTTGAAATTTGTAATTTTTGACATTTTTCATGGTGACACTTTTCATTTTTGACATTTAGCATTGTGACATTTGTCATTTGACATCTTTGACATTTGCCATCTTGAAATTTGTTATTTTTGACATTTTTCATGGTGACACTATTCATTTTTGACATTTAGCATTGTGACATTTGTCATTTGACATCTTTGACATTTGCCATCTTGAAATTTGTCATTTTTGACATTTTTCATGGTGACACTTTTCATTTTTGACACTTAGCATTGTGACATTTGTCATTTGACATCTTTGATATTTGCCATCTTGAAATTTGTCATTTTTGATATTTTTCATGGTGACACTTTTCATTTTTGACATTTAGCATTGTGACATTTGTCATTTGACATCTTTGACATTTGCCATCTTGAAATTTGTCATTTTTGACATTTTTCATGGTGACACTTTTCATTTTTGACATTTAGCATTGTGACATTTGTCATTTGACATCTTTGACATTTGCCATCTTAAAATTTGACATTTTTCGTGACACTTTTCATTTTTGACACTTAGCATTGTGACATTTGTCATTTGACATCTTTGACATTTGCCATCTTGAAATTTGTCATTTTTGACATTTTTCATGGTGACACTTTTCATTTTTGACATTTAGCATTGTGACATTTGTCATTTGACATCTTTGACATTTGCCATCTTGAAATTTGTCATTTTTGACATTTTTCATGGTGACACTTTTCATTTTTGACATTTAGCATTGTGACATTTGTCATTTGACATCTTTGACATTTGCCATCTTGAAATTTGTCATTTTTGACATTTTTCATGGTGACACTTTTCATTTTTGACATTTAGCATTGTGACATTTGTCATTTGACATCTTTGACATTTGCCATCTTGAAATTTGTTATTTTTGACATTTTTCATGGTGACACTTTTCATTTTTGACATTTAGCATGGTGACATTTGTCATTTGACATCTTTGACATGTGCCATCTTGAAATTTGTCATTTTTGACATTTTTCATGGTGACACTTTTCATTTTTGACATTTAGCATTGTGACATTTGTCATTTGACATCTTTGATATTTGCCATCTTGAAATTTGTCATTTTTGACATTTTTCATGGTGACACTTTTCATTTTTGACATTTAGCATTGTGACATTTGTCATTTGACATCTTTGACATTTGCCATCTTGAAATTTGTTATTTTTGACATTTTTCATGGTGACACTTTTCATTTTTGACATTTAGCATTGTGATATTTGTCATTTGACATCTTTGACATTTGCCATCTTGAAATTTGTCATTTTTAACATTTTTCATGGTGACACTTTTCATTTTTGACATTTAGCATTGTGACATTTGTCATTTGACATCTTTGACATTTGCCATCTTGAAATTTGTCATTTTTGACATTTAGCATTGTGACATTTGTCATTTGACATCTTGGACATTTGCCATCTTGAACTTTGTCATTTTTGACATTTTTCATGGTGACACTTTTCATTTTTGACACTTAGCATTGTGACATTTGTCATTTGACATCTTTGACATTTGCCATCTTAAAATTTGTCATTTTTGACATTTTTCATGGTGACACTTTTCATTTTTGACATTTAGCATTGTGACATTTGTCATTTGACATCTTTGACATTTGCCATCTTGAAATTTGTCATTTTTGACATTTTTCACGGTGACACTTTTTATTTTTGACATTTAGCATTGTGACATTTGTCATTTGACATCTTTGACATTTGCCATCTTGAAATTTGTCATTTTTGACATTTTTCATGGTGACACTTTTCATTTTTGACATTTAGCATTGTGACATTTGTCATTTGACATCTTGGACATTTGCCATCTTGAAATTTGTTATTTTTGACATTTTTCATGGTGACACTTTTCATTTTTGACATTTAGCATTGTGACATTTGTCATTTGACATCTTTGACATTTGCCATCTTGAAATTTGTTATTTTTGACATTTTTCATGGTGACACTTTTCATTTTTGACATTTAGCATTGTGACATTTGTCAGTTTTAACATTTGCCATTTTGAAATTTGTAATTTTTGACATTTTTTATGTTGACACTTTTCATTTTTGACATTTAGCATTGTGACATTTGTCATTTGACATCTTTGACATTTGCCATCTTGAAATTTGTTATTTTTGACATTTTTCATGGTGACACTATTCATTTTTGACATTTAGCATTGTGACATTTGTCATTTGACATCTTTGACATTTGCCATCTTGAAATTTGTCATTTTTGACATTTTTCATGGTGACACTTATCATTTTTGACATTTAGCATCGTGACATTTGTCAGTTTTGACATTTGTCATCTTAAAATTTGTCATTTTTGACATTTTTCATGGTGACATTTTTGACATTTAGCATTGTGACATTTGTCATTTGACATCTTGGACATTTGCCATCTTGAAATTTGTCATTTTTGACATTTTTCATGGTGACACTTTTCATTTTTGACACTTAGCATTGTGACATTTGTCATTTGACATCTTTGACATTTGCCATCTTGAAATTTGTCATTTTTGACATTTTTCATGGTGACACTTTTCATTTTTGACATTTAGCATTGTGACATTTGTCATTTGACATCTTTGACATTTTCCATCTTGAAATTTGTCATTTTTGACATTTTTCATGGTGACACTTATCATTTTTGACATTTAGCATTGTGACATTTGTCAGTTTTGACATTTGTCATCTTGAAATTTGTCATTTTTGACATTTTTCATGGTGACACTTTTCATTTTTGACATTTAGCATTGTGACATTTGTCATTTGACATCTTTGACATTTGCGATCTTAAAATTTGTTATTTTTGACATTTTTCATGGTGACACTTTTCATTTTTGACATTTAGCATTGTGACATTTGTCATTTGACATCTTTGACATTTGCCATCTTGAAATTTGTCATTTTTGACATTTTTCATGGTGACACTTTTCATTTTTGACATTTAGCATTGTGACATTTGTCATTTGACATCTTTGACATTTGCCATCTTGAAATTTGTCATTTTTGACATTTTTCATGGTGACACTTTTCATTTTTGACATTTAGCATTGTGACATTTGTCATTTGACATCTTTGACATTTGCCATCTTGAAATTTGTCATTTTTGACATTTAGCATTGTGACATTTGTCATTTGACATCTTGGACATTTGCCATCTTGAAATTTGTCATTTTTGACATTTTTATGGTGACACTTTTCATTTTTGACATTTAGCATTGTGACATTTGTCATTTGACATCTTTGACATTTGCCATCTTGAAATTTGTCATTTTTGACATTTAGCATTGTGACATTTGTCATTTGACATCTTTGATATTTGCCATCTTGAAATTTGTCATTTTTGACATTATTCATGGTGGCACTTTTTATTTTTGACACTTAGCATTGTGACATTTGTCATTTGACATCTTTGACATTTGCCATCTTGAAATTTGGCATTTTTGACATTTTTCATGGTGACACTTTTTATTTTTGACATTTAGCATTGTAACATTTGTCATATTCGACATCTTTGACATTTGCCATCTTGAAATTTGTCATTTTTGACATTTTTCATGGTGACACTTTTCATTTTTGACATTTAGCATTGTGACATTTGTCATTTGACATCTTTGACATTTGCCATCTTGAAATTTGTCATTATTATTATTTTTCATGGGGACACTTTTCATTTTTGACATTTAGCATTGTGACATTTGTCATTTGACATCTTTGACATTTGCCATCTTAAAATTTGTCATTTTTGACATTTTTCATGGTGACACTTTTCATTTTTGACATTTAGCATTGTGACATTTGTCATTTGACATCTTTGACATTTGCCATCTTGAAATTTGTCATTTTTGACATTTTTCACGGTGACACTTTTTATTTTTGACATTTAGCAT
Source organism: Altica lythri (assembly GCA_964028335.1). Classification (NCBI taxonomy): domain Eukaryota; kingdom Metazoa; phylum Arthropoda; class Insecta; order Coleoptera; family Chrysomelidae; genus Altica; species Altica lythri. The sequence continues at coordinate 4,026,800 of OZ034800.1, read as the reverse complement.
TGTGACATTTGTCATTTGACATCTTTGACATTTGCCATCTTGAAATTTGTCATTTTTGACATTTTTCATGGTGACACTTTTCATTTTTGACATTTAGCATTGTGACATTTGTCATTTGACATCTTGGACATTTGCCATCTTGAAATTTGTTATTTTTGACATTTTTCATGGTGACACTTTTCATTTTTGACATTTAGCATTGTGACATTTGTCAGTTTTGACATTTGCCATCTTGAAATTTGTAATTTTTGACGTTTTTTATGGTGACACTTTTCATTTTTGACATTTAGCATTGTGACATTTGTCATTTGACATCTTTGACATTTGCCATCTTGAAATTTGTTATTTTTGACATTTTTCATTGTGACACTTTTCATTTTTGACATTTAGCATTGTGACATTTGTCAGTTTTGACATTTGCCATCTTGAAATTTGTAATTTTTGACATTTTTCATGGTGACACTTTTCATTTTTGACATTTAGCATTGTGACATTTGTCATTTGACATCTTTGACATTTGCCATCTTGAAATTTGTTATTTTTGACATTTTTCATGGTGACACTATTCATTTTTGACATTTAGCATTGTGACATTTGTCATTTGACATCTTTGACATTTGCCATCTTGAAATTTGTCATTTTTGACATTTTTCATGGTGACACTTTTCATTTTTGACACTTAGCATTGTGACATTTGTCATTTGACATCTTTGATATTTGCCATCTTGAAATTTGTCATTTTTGATATTTTTCATGGTGACACTTTTCATTTTTGACATTTAGCATTGTGACATTTGTCATTTGACATCTTTGACATTTGCCATCTTGAAATTTGTCATTTTTGACATTTTTCATGGTGACACTTTTCATTTTTGACATTTAGCATTGTGACATTTGTCATTTGACATCTTTGACATTTGCCATCTTAAAATTTGACATTTTTCGTGACACTTTTCATTTTTGACACTTAGCATTGTGACATTTGTCATTTGACATCTTTGACATTTGCCATCTTGAAATTTGTCATTTTTGACATTTTTCATGGTGACACTTTTCATTTTTGACATTTAGCATTGTGACATTTGTCATTTGACATCTTTGACATTTGCCATCTTGAAATTTGTCATTTTTGACATTTTTCATGGTGACACTTTTCATTTTTGACATTTAGCATTGTGACATTTGTCATTTGACATCTTTGACATTTGCCATCTTGAAATTTGTCATTTTTGAAATTTTTCATGGTGACACTTTTCATTTTTGACATTTAGCATTGTGACATTTGTCATTTGACATCTTTGACATTTGCCATCTTAAAATTTGTTATTTTTGACATTTTTCATGGTGACACTTTTCATTTTTGACATTTAGCATTGTGACATTTGTCATTTGACATCTTTGACATTTGCCATCTTGAAATTTGTCATTTTTGACATTTTTCATGGTGACACTTTTCATTTTTGACATTTAGCATTGTGACATTTGTCATTTGACATCTTGGACATTTGCCATCTTGAAATTTGTCATTTTTGACATTTTTCATGGTGACACTTTTCATTTTTGACACTTAGCATTGTGACATTTGTCATTTGACATCTTTGACATTTGCCATCTTGAAATTTGTCATTTTTGACATTTTTCATGGTGACACTTTTCATTTTTGACATTTAGCATTGTGATATTTGTCATTTGACATCTTTGACATTTGCCATCTTGAAATTTGTCATTTTTGACATTTAGCATTGTGACATTTGTCAGTTTTGACATTTGCCATCTTAAAATTTGTCATTTTTGACATTTAGCATTGTGACACTTTTCATTTTTGACATTTAGCATTGTGACATTTGTCATTTGACATCTTAGACATTTGCCATCTTGAAATTTGTCATTTTTGACACTTTTCATTTTTGACATTTAGCATTGTGACATTTGTCATTTGACATCTTTGACATTTGCCATCTTGAAATTTGTCATTTTTGACATTTTTCATGGTGACACTTATCATTTTTGACATTTAGCATTGTGACATTTGTCAGTTTTGACATTTGTCATCTTAAAATTTGTCATTTTTGACATTTTTCATTGTGACATTTTTGACATTTAGCATTGTGACATTTGTCATTTGACATCTTGGACATTTGCCATCTTGAAATTTGTCATTTTTGACATTTTTCATGGTGACACTTTTCATTTTTGACACTTAGCATTGTGACATTTGTCATTTGACATCTTTGACATTTGCCATCTTGAAATTTGTCATTTTTGACATTTTTCATGGTGACACTTTTCATTTTTGACATTTAGCATTGTGACATTTGTCATTTGACATCTTTGACATTTGCGATCTTGAAATTTGTTATTTTTGACATTTAGCATTGTGACACTTTTCATTTTTGACATTTAGCATTGTGACATTTGTCATTTGACATCTTGGACATTTGCCATCTTGAACTTTGTCATTTTTGACATTTTTCATGGTGACACTTTTCATTTTTGACATTTAGCATTGTCACATTTGTCATTTGACATCTTGGACATTTGCCATCTTGAAATTTGTCATTTTTGACATTTTTCATGGTGACACTTTTCATTTTTGACATTTAGCATTGTGACATTTGTCATTTGACATCTTTGACATTTGCCATCTTAAAATTTGACATTTTTCGTGACACTTTTCATTTTTGACACTTAGCATTGTGACATTTGTCATTTGACATCTTTGACATTTGCCATCTTGAAATTTGTCATTTTTGACTTTTTTCATGGTGACACTTTTCATTTTTGACATTTAGCATTGTGACATTTGTCATTTGACATCTTTGACATTTGCCATCTTGAAATTTGTCATTTTTGACATTTTTCATGGTGACACTTTTCATTTTTGACATTTAGCATTGTGACATTTGTCATTTGACATCTTTGACATTTGCCATCTTGAAATTTGTCATTTTTGACATTTTTCATGGTGACACTTTTCATTTTTGACATTTAGCATTGTGACATTTGTCATTTGACATCTTTGACATTTGCCATCTTGAAATTTGTTATTTTTGACATTTTTCATGGTGACACTTTTCATTTTTGACATTTAGCATTGTGACATTTGTCATTTGACATCTTTGACATTTGCCATCTTGAAATTTGTCATTTTTGACATTTTTCATGGTGACACTTTTCATTTTTGACATTTAGCATTGTGACATTTGTCATTTGACATCTTTGACATTTGCCATCTTGAAATTTGTCATTTTTGACATTTTTCATGGTGACACTTTTCATTTTTGACATTTAGCATTGTGACATTTGTCATTTGACATCTTTGACATTTGCCATCTTGAAATTTGTTATTTTTGACATTTTTCATGGTGACACTTTTCATTTTTGACATTTAGCATTGTGATATTTGTCATTTGACATCTTTGACATTTGCCATCTTGAAATTTGTCATTTTTGACATTTTTCATGGTGACACTTTTCATTTTTGACATTTAGCATTGTGACATTTGTCATTTGACATCTTTGACATTTGCCATCTTGAAATTTGTCATTTTTGACATTTAGCATTGTGACATTTGTCATTTGACATCTTGGACATTTGCCATCTTGAACTTTGTCATTTTTGACATTTTTCATGGTGACCCTTTTCATTTTTGACACTTAGAATTGTGACATTTGTCATTTGACATCTTTGACATTTGCCATCTTAAAATTTGTCATTTTTGACATTTTTCATGGTGACACTTTTCATTTTTGACATTTAGCATTGTGACATTTGTCATTTGACATCTTTAACATTTGCCATCTTGAAATTTGTCATTTTTGACATTTTTCACGGTGACACTTTTTATTTTTGACATTTAGCATTGTGACATTTGTCATTTGACATCTTTGACATTTGCCATCTTGAAATTTGTCATTTTTGACATTTTTCATGGTGACACTTTTCATTTTTGACATTTAGCATTGTGACATTTGTCATTTGACATCTTGGACATTTGCCATCTTGAAATTTGTTATTTTTGACATTTTCATGGTGACACTTTTCATTTTTGACATTTAGCATTGTGACATTTGTCAGTTTTGACATTTGCCATCTTGAAATTTGTAATTTTTGACATTTTTCATGGTGACACTTTTCATTTTTGACATTTAGCATTGTGACATTTGTCATTTGACATCTTTGACATTTGCCATCTTGAAATTTGTTATTTTTGACATTTTTCATGGTGACACTTTTCATTTTTGACATTTAGCATTGTGACATTTGTCAGTTTTGACATTTGCCATCTTGAAATTTGTAATTTTTGACATTTTTTATGGTGACACTTTTCATTTTTGACATTTAGCATTGTGACATTTGTCATTTGACATCTTTGACATTTGCCATCTTGAAATTTGTTATTTTTGACATTTTTCATGGTGACACTATTCATTTTTGACATTTAGCATTGTGACATTTGTCATTTGACATCTTTGACATTTGCCATCTTGAAATTTGTCATTTTTGACATTTTTCATGGTGACACTTATCATTTTTGACATTTAGCATTGTGACATTTGTCAGTTTTGACATTTGTCATCTTAAAATTTGTCATTTTTGACATTTTTCATGGTGACATTTTTGACATTTAGCATTGTGACATGTGTCATTTGACATCTTGGACATTTGCCATCTTGAAATTTGTCATTTTTGACATTTTTCATGGTGACACTTTTCATTTTTGACACTTAGCATTGTGACATTTGTCATTTGACATCTTTGACATTTGCCATCTTGAAATTTGTCATTTTTGACATTTTTCATGGTGACACTTTTCATTTTTGACATTTAGCATTGTGACATTTGTCATTTGACATCTTTGACATTTGCGATCTTGAAATTTGTTATTTTTGACATTTAGCATTGTGACACTTTTCATTTTTGACATTTAGCATTGTGACATTTGTCATTTGACATCTTGGACATTTGCCATCTTGAACTTTGTCATTTTTGACATTTTTCATGGTGACACTTTTCATTTTTGACATTTAGCATTGTGACATTTGTCATTTGACATCTTGGACATTTGCCATCTTGAAATTTGTCATTTTTGACATTTTTCATGGTGACACTTTTCATTTTTGACATTTAGCATTGTGACATTTGTCATTTGACATCTTTGACATTTGCCATCTTAAAATTTGACATTTTTCGTGACACTTTTCATTTTTGACACTTAGCATTGTGACATTTGTCATTTGACATCTTTGACATTTGCCATCTTGAAATTTGTTATTTTTGACATTTTTCATGGTGACACTTTTCATTTTTGACATTTAGCATTGTGACATTTGTCATTTGACATCTTTGACATTTGCCATCTTGAAATTTGTCATTTTTGACATTTTTCATGGTGACACTTTTCATTTTTGACATTTAGCATTGTGACATTTGTCATTTGACATCTTTGACATTTGCCATCTTGAAATTTGTCATTTTTGACATTTTTCATGGTGACACTTTTCATTTTTGACATTTAGCATTGTGACATTTGTCATTTGACATCTTTGACATTTGCCATCTTGAAATTTGTTATTTTTGACATTTTTCATGGTGACACTTTTCATTTTTGACATTTAGCATTGTGACATTTGTCATTTGACATCTTTGACATTTGCCATCTTGAAATTTGTCATTTTTGACATTTTTCATGGTGACACTTTTCATTTTTGACATTTAGCATTGTGACATTTGTCATTTGACATCTTTGACATTTGCCATCTTGAAATTTGTCATTTTTGACATTTTTCATGGTGACACTTTTCATTTTTGACATTTAGCATTGTGACATTTGTCATTTGACATCTTTGACATTTGCCATCTTGAAATTTGTCATTTTTGACATTTTTTATGGTGACACTTTTCATTTTTGACATTTAGCATTGCGACATTTGTCATTTGACATCTTTGACATTTGCCATCTTAAAATTTGACATTTTTCGTGACACTTTTCATTTTTGACACTTAGCATTGTGACATTTGTCATTTGACATCTTTGACATTTGCCATCTTGAAATTTGTAATTTTTGACGTTTTTTATGGTGACACTTTTCATTTTTGACATTTAGCATTGTGACATTTGTCATTTGACATCTTTGACATTTGCCATCTTGAAATTTGTTATTTTTGACATTTTTCATTGTGACACTTTTCATTTTTGACATTTAGCATTGTGACATTTGTCAGTTTTGACATTTGCCATCTTGAAATTTGTAATTTTTGACATTTTTCATGGTGACACTTTTCATTTTTGACATTTAGCATTGTGACATTTGTCATTTGACATCTTTGACATTTGCCATCTTGAAATTTGTTATTTTTGACATTTTTCATGGTGACACTATTCATTTTTGACATTTAGCATTGTGACATTTGTCATTTGACATCTTTGACATTTGCCATCTTGAAATTTGTCATTTTTGACATTTTTCATGGTGACACTTTTCATTTTTGACACTTAGCATTGTGACATTTGTCATTTGACATCTTTGATATTTGCCATCTTGAAATTTGTCATTTTTGATATTTTTCATGGTGACACTTTTCATTTTTGACATTTAGCATTGTGACATTTGTCATTTGACATCTTTGACATTTGCCATCTTGAAATTTGTCATTTTTGACATTTTTCATGGTGACACTTTTCATTTTTGACATTTAGCATTGTGACATTTGTCATTTGACATCTTTGACATTTGCCATCTTAAAATTTGACATTTTTCGTGACACTTTTCATTTTTGACACTTAGCATTGTGACATTTGTCATTTGACATCTTTGACATTTGCCATCTTGAAATTTGTCATTTTTGACATTTTTCATGGTGACACTTTTCATTTTTGACATTTAGCATTGTGACATTTGTCATTTGACATCTTTGACATTTGCCATCTTGAAATTTGTCATTTTTGACATTTTTCATGGTGACACTTTTCATTTTTGACATTTAGCATTGTGACATTTGTCATTTGACATCTTTGACATTTGCCATCTTGAAATTTGTCATTTTTGAAATTTTTCATGGTGACACTTTTCATTTTTGACATTTAGCATTGTGACATTTGTCATTTGACATCTTTGACATTTGCCATCTTGAAATTTGTTATTTTTGACATTTTTCATGGTGACATTTTTGACATTTAGCATTGTGACATTTGTCATTTGACATCTTGGACATTTGCCATCTTGAAATTTGTCATTTTTGACATTTTTCATGGTGACACTTTTCATTTTTGACACTTAGCATTGTGACATTTGTCATTTGACATCTTTGACATTTGCCATCTTGAAATTTGTCATTTTTGACATTTTTCATGGTGACACTTTTCATTTTTGACATTTAGCATTGTGACATTTGTCATTTGACATCTTTGACATTTTCCATCTTGAAATTTGTCATTTTTGACATTTTTCATGGTGACACTTATCATTTTTGACATTTAGCATTGTGACATTTGTCAGTTTTGACATTTGTCATCTTGAAATTTGTCATTTTTGACATTTTTCATGGTGACACTTTTCATTTTTGACATTTAGCATTGTGACATTTGTCATTTGACATCTTTGACATTTGCGATCTTAAAATTTGTTATTTTTGACATTTTTCATGGTGACACTTTTCATTTTTGACATTTAGCATTGTGACATTTGTCATTTGACATCTTTGACATTTGCCATCTTGAAATTTGTCATTTTTGACATTTTTCATGGTGACACTTTTCATTTTTGACATTTAGCATTGTGACATTTGTCATTTGACATCTTTGACATTTGCCATCTTGAAATTTGTCATTTTTGACATTTTTCATGGTGACACTTTTCATTTTTGACATTTAGCATTGTGACATTTGTCATTTGACATCTTTGACATTTGCCATCTTGAAATTTGTCATTTTTGACATTTTTCATGGTGACACTTTTCATTTTTGACATTTAGCATTGTGACATTTGTCATTTGACATCTTTGACATTTGCCATCTTGAAATTTGTCATTTTTGACATTTAGCATTGTGACATTTGTCATTTGACATCTTGGACATTTGCCATCTTGAAATTTGTCATTTTTGACATTTTTATGGTGACACTTTTCATTTTTGACATTTAGCATTGTGACATTTGTCATTTGACATCTTTGACATTTGCCATCTTGAAATTTGTCATTTTTGACATTTAGCATTGTGACATTTGTCATTTGACATCTTTGATATTTGCCATCTTGAAATTTGTCATTTTTGACATTATTCATGGTGGCACTTTTTATTTTTGACACTTAGCATTGTGACATTTGTCATTTGACATCTTTGACATTTGCCATCTTGAAATTTGGCATTTTTGACATTTTTCATGGTGACACTTTTTATTTTTGACATTTAGCATTGTAACATTTGTCATATTCGACATCTTTGACATTTGCCATCTTGAAATTTGTCATTTTTGACATTTTTCATGGTGACACTTTTCATTTTTGACATTTAGCATTGTGACATTTGTCATTTGACATCTTTGACATTTGCCATCTTGAAATTTGTCATTATTATTATTTTTCATGGGGACACTTTTCATTTTTGACATTTAGCATTGTGACATTTGTCATTTGACATCTTTGACATTTGCCATCTTAAAATTTGTCATTTTTGACATTTTTCATGGTGACACTTTTCATTTTTGACATTTAGCATTGTGACATTTGTCATTTGACATCTTTGACATTTGCCATCTTGAAATTTGTCATTTTTGACATTTTTCACGGTGACACTTTTTATTTTTGACATTTAGCATTGTGACATTTGTCATTTGACATCTTTGACATTTGCCATCTTGAAATTTGTCATTTTTGACATTTTTCATGGTGACACTTTTCATTTTTGACATTTAGCATTGTGACATTTGTCATTTGACATCTTGGACATTTGCCATCTTGAAATTTGTTATTTTTGACATTTTTCATGGTGACACTTTTCATTTTTGACATTTAGCATTGTGACATTTGTCAGTTTTGACATTTGCCATCTTGAAATTTGTAATTTTTGACGTTTTTTATGGTGACACTTTTCATTTTTGACATTTAGCATTGTGACATTTGTCATTTGACATCTTTGACATTTGCCATCTTGAAATTTGTTATTTTTGACATTTTTCATTGTGACACTTTTCATTTTTGACATTTAGCATTGTGACATTTGTCAGTTTTGACATTTGCCATCTTGAAATTTGTAATTTTTGACATTTTTCATGGTGACACTTTTCATTTTTGACATTTAGCATTGTGACATTTGTCATTTGACATCTTTGACATTTGCCATCTTGAAATTTGTTATTTTTGACATTTTTCATGGTGACACTATTCATTTTTGACATTTAGCATTGTGACATTTGTCATTTGACATCTTTGACATTTGCCATCTTGAAATTTGTCATTTTTGACATTTTTCATGGTGACACTTTTCATTTTTGACACTTAGCATTGTGACATTTGTCATTTGACATCTTTGATATTTGCCATCTTGAAATTTGTCATTTTTGATATTTTTCATGGTGACACTTTTCATTTTTGACATTTAGCATTGTGACATTTGTCATTTGACATCTTTGACATTTGCCATCTTGAAATTTGTCATTTTTGACATTTTTCATGGTGACACTTTTCATTTTTGACATTTAGCATTGTGACATTTGTCATTTGACATCTTTGACATTTGCCATCTTAAAATTTGACATTTTTCGTGACACTTTTCATTTTTGACACTTAGCATTGTGACATTTGTCATTTGACATCTTTGACATTTGCCATCTTGAAATTTGTCATTTTTGACATTTTTCATGGTGACACTTTTCATTTTTGACATTTAGCATTGTGACATTTGTCATTTGACATCTTTGACATTTGCCATCTTGAAATTTGTCATTTTTGACATTTTTCATGGTGACACTTTTCATTTTTGACATTTAGCATTGTGACATTTGTCATTTGACATCTTTGACATTTGCCATCTTGAAATTTGTCATTTTTGAAATTTTTCATGGTGACACTTTTCATTTTTGACATTTAGCATTGTGACATTTGTCATTTGACATCTTTGACATTTGCCATCTTAAAATTTGTTATTTTTGACATTTTTCATGGTGACACTTTTCATTTTTGACATTTAGCATTGTGACATTTGTCATTTGACATCTTTGACATTTGCCATCTTGAAATTTGTCATTTTTGACATTTTTCATGGTGACACTTTTCATTTTTGACATTTAGCATTGTGACATTTGTCATTTGACATCTTGGACATTTGCCATCTTGAAATTTGTCATTTTTGACATTTTTCATGGTGACACTTTTCATTTTTGACACTTAGCATTGTGACATTTGTCATTTGACATCTTTGACATTTGCCATCTTGAAATTTGTCATTTTTGACATTTTTCATGGTGACACTTTTCATTTTTGACATTTAGCATTGTGATATTTGTCATTTGACATCTTTGACATTTGCCATCTTGAAATTTGTCATTTTTGACATTTAGCATTGTGACATTTGTCAGTTTTGACATTTGCCATCTTAAAATTTGTCATTTTTGACATTTAGCATTGTGACACTTTTCATTTTTGACATTTAGCATTGTGACATTTGTCATTTGACATCTTAGACATTTGCCATCTTGAAATTTGTCATTTTTGACACTTTTCATTTTTGACATTTAGCATTGTGACATTTGTCATTTGACATCTTTGACATTTGCCATCTTGAAATTTGTCATTTTTGACATTTTTCATGGTGACACTTATCATTTTTGACATTTAGCATTGTGACATTTGTCGGTTTTGACATTTGTCATCTTAAAATTTGTCATTTTTGACATTTTTGACATTTAGCATTGTGACATTTGTCATTTGACATCTTGGACATTTGCCATCTTGAAATTTGTCATTTTTGACATTTTTCATGGTGACACTTTTCATTTTTGACACTTAGCATTGTGACATTTGTCATTTGACATCTTTGACATTTGCCATCTTGAAATTTGTCATTTTTGACATTTTTCATGGTGACACTTTTCATTTTTGACATTTAGCATTGTGACATTTGTCATTTGACATCTTTGACATTTGCGATCTTGAAATTTGTTATTTTTGACATTTAGCATTGTGACACTTTTCATTTTTGACATTTAGCATTGTGACATTTGTCATTTGACATCTTGGACATTTGCCATCTTGAACTTTGTCATTTTTGACATTTTTCATGGTGACACTTTTCATTTTTGACATTTAGCATTGTCACATTTGTCATTTGACATCTTGGACATTTGCCATCTTGAAATTTGTCATTTTTGACATTTTTCATGGTGACACTTTTCATTTTTGACATTTAGCATTGTGACATTTGTCATTTGACATCTTTGACATTTGCCATCTTAAAATTTGACATTTTTCGTGACACTTTTCATTTTTGACACTTAGCATTGTGACATTTGTCATTTGACATCTTTGACATTTGCCATCTTGAAATTTGTCATTTTTGACATTTTTCATGGTGACACTTTTCATTTTTGACATTTAGCATTGTGACATTTGTCATTTGACATCTTTGACATTTGCCATCTTGAAATTTGTCATTTTTGACATTTTTCATGGTGACACTTTTCATTTTTGACATTTAGCATTGTGACATTTGTCATTTGACATCTTTGACATTTGCCATCTTGAAATTTGTCATTTTTGACATTTTTCATGGTGACACTTTTCATTTTTGACATTTAGCATTGTGACATTTGTCATTTGACATCTTTGACATTTGCCATCTTGAAATTTGTTATTTTTGACATTTTTCATGGTGACACTTTTCATTTTTGACATTTAGCATTGTGACATTTGTCATTTGACATCTTTGACATTTGCCATCTTGAAATTTGTCATTTTTGACATTTTTCATGGTGACACTTTTCATTTTTGACATTTAGCATTGTGACATTTGTCATTTGACATCTTTGACATTTGCCATCTTGAAATTTGTCATTTTTGACATTTTTCATGGTGACACTTTTCATTTTTGACATTTAGCATTGTGACATTTGTCATTTGACATCTTTGACATTTGCCATCTTGAAATTTGTTATTTTTGACATTTTTCATGGTGACACTTTTCATTTTTGACATTTAGCATTGTGATATTTGTCATTTGACATCTTTGACATTTGCCATCTTGAAATTTGTCATTTTTGACATTTTTCATGGTGACACTTTTCATTTTTGACATTTAGCATTGTGACATTTGTCATTTGACATCTTTGACATTTGCCATCTTGAAATTTGTCATTTTTGACATTTAGCATTGTGACATTTGTCATTTGACATCTTGGACATTTGCCATCTTGAACTTTGTCATTTTTGACATTTTTCATGGTGACCCTTTTCATTTTTGACACTTAGAATTGTGACATTTGTCATTTGACATCTTTGACATTTGCCATCTTAAAATTTGTCATTTTTGACATTTTTCATGGTGACACTTTTCATTTTTGACATTTAGCATTGTGACATTTGTCATTTGACATCTTTAACATTTGCCATCTTGAAATTTGTCATTTTTGACATTTTTCACGGTGACACTTTTTATTTTTGACATTTAGCATTGTGACATTTGTCATTTGACATCTTTGACATTTGCCATCTTGAAATTTGTCATTTTTGACATTTTTCATGGTGACACTTTTCATTTTTGACATTTAGCATTGTGACATTTGTCATTTGACATCTTGGACATTTGCCATCTTGAAATTTGTTATTTTTGACATTTTCATGGTGACACTTTTCATTTTTGACATTTAGCATTGTGACATTTGTCAGTTTTGACATTTGCCATCTTGAAATTTGTAATTTTTGACATTTTTCATGGTGACACTTTTCATTTTTGACATTTAGCATTGTGACATTTGTCATTTGACATCTTTGACATTTGCCATCTTGAAATTTGTTATTTTTGACATTTTTCATGGTGACACTTTTCATTTTTGACATTTAGCATTGTGACATTTGTCAGTTTTGACATTTGCCATCTTGAAATTTGTAATTTTTGACATTTTTTATGGTGACACTTTTCATTTTTGACATTTAGCATTGTGACATTTGTCATTTGACATCTTTGACATTTGCCATCTTGAAATTTGTTATTTTTGACATTTTTCATGGTGACACTATTCATTTTTGACATTTAGCATTGTGACATTTGTCATTTGACATCTTTGACATTTGCCATCTTGAAATTTGTCATTTTTGACATTTTTCATGGTGACACTTATCATTTTTGACATTTAGCATTGTGACATTTGTCAGTTTTGACATTTGTCATCTTAAAATTTGTCATTTTTGACATTTTTCATGGTGACATTTTTGACATTTAGCATTGTGACATGTGTCATTTGACATCTTGGACATTTGCCATCTTGAAATTTGTCATTTTTGACATTTTTCATGGTGACACTTTTCATTTTTGACACTTAGCATTGTGACATTTGTCATTTGACATCTTTGACATTTGCCATCTTGAAATTTGTCATTTTTGACATTTTTCATGGTGACACTTTTCATTTTTGACATTTAGCATTGTGACATTTGTCATTTGACATCTTTGACATTTGCGATCTTGAAATTTGTTATTTTTGACATTTAGCATTGTGACACTTTTCATTTTTGACATTTAGCATTGTGACATTTGTCATTTGACATCTTGGACATTTGCCATCTTGAACTTTGTCATTTTTGACATTTTTCATGGTGACACTTTTCATTTTTGACATTTAGCATTGTGACATTTGTCATTTGACATCTTGGACATTTGCCATCTTGAAATTTGTCATTTTTGACATTTTTCATGGTGACACTTTTCATTTTTGACATTTAGCATTGTGACATTTGTCATTTGACATCTTTGACATTTGCCATCTTAAAATTTGACATTTTTCGTGACACTTTTCATTTTTGACACTTAGCATTGTGACATTTGTCATTTGACATCTTTGACATTTGCCATCTTGAAATTTGTTATTTTTGACATTTTTCATGGTGACACTTTTCATTTTTGACATTTAGCATTGTGACATTTGTCATTTGACATCTTTGACATTTGCCATCTTGAAATTTGTCATTTTTGACATTTGTCATGGTGACACTTTTCATTTTTGACATTTAGCATTGTGACAGTTGTCATTTGACATCTTTGACATTTGCCATCTTGAAATTTGTCATTTTTGACATTTTTCATGGTGACACTTTTCATTTTTGACATTTAGCATTGTGACATTTGTCATTTGACATCTTTGACATTTGCCATCTTGAAATTTGTTATTTTTGACATTTTTCATGGTGACACTTTTCATTTTTGACATTTAGCATTGTGACATTTGTCATTTGACATCTTTGACATTTGCCATCTTGAAATTTGTCATTTTTGACATTTTTCATGGTGACACTTTTCATTTTTGACATTTAGCATTGTGACATTTGTCATTTGACATCTTTGACATTTGCCATCTTGAAATTTGTCATTTTTGACATTTTTCATGGTGACACTTTTCATTTTTGACATTTAGCATTGTGACATTTGTCATTTGACATCTTTGACATTTGCCATCTTGAAATTTGTCATTTTTGACATTTTTTATGGTGACACTTTTCATTTTTGACATTTAGCATTGCGACATTTGTCATTTGACATCTTTGACATTTGCCATCTTAAAATTTGACATTTTTCGTGACACTTTTCATTTTTGACACTTAGCATTGTGACATTTGTCATTTGACATCTTTGACATTTGCCATCTTGAAATTTGTAATTTTTGACGTTTTTTATGGTGACACTTTTCATTTTTGACATTTAGCATTGTGACATTTGTCATTTGACATCTTTGACATTTGCCATCTTGAAATTTGTTATTTTTGACATTTTTCATTGTGACACTTTTCATTTTTGACATTTAGCATTGTGACATTTGTCAGTTTTGACATTTGCCATCTTGAAATTTGTAATTTTTGACATTTTTCATGGTGACACTTTTCATTTTTGACATTTAGCATTGTGACATTTGTCATTTGACATCTTTGACATTTGCCATCTTGAAATTTGTTATTTTTGACATTTTTCATGGTGACACTATTCATTTTTGACATTTAGCATTGTGACATTTGTCATTTGACATCTTTGACATTTGCCATCTTGAAATTTGTCATTTTTGACATTTTTCATGGTGACACTTTTCATTTTTGACACTTAGCATTGTGACATTTGTCATTTGACATCTTTGATATTTGCCATCTTGAAATTTGTCATTTTTGATATTTTTCATGGTGACACTTTTCATTTTTGACATTTAGCATTGTGACATTTGTCATTTGACATCTTTGACATTTGCCATCTTGAAATTTGTCATTTTTGACATTTTTCATGGTGACACTTTTCATTTTTGACATTTAGCATTGTGACATTTGTCATTTGACATCTTTGACATTTGCCATCTTAAAATTTGACATTTTTCGTGACACTTTTCATTTTTGACACTTAGCATTGTGACATTTGTCATTTGACATCTTTGACATTTGCCATCTTGAAATTTGTCATTTTTGACATTTTTCATGGTGACACTTTTCATTTTTGACATTTAGCATTGTGACATTTGTCATTTGACATCTTTGACATTTGCCATCTTGAAATTTGTCATTTTTGACATTTTTCATGGTGACACTTTTCATTTTTGACATTTAGCATTGTGACATTTGTCATTTGACATCTTTGACATTTGCCATCTTGAAATTTGTCATTTTTGAAATTTTTCATGGTGACACTTTTCATTTTTGACATTTAGCATTGTGACATTTGTCATTTGACATCTTTGACATTTGCCATCTTGAAATTTGTTATTTTTGACATTTTTCATGGTGACACTTTTCATTTTTGACATTTAGCATTGTGACATTTGTCATTTGACATCTTTGACATTTGCCATCTTGAAATTTGTCATTTTTGACATTTTTCATGGTGACACTTTTCATTTTTGACATTTAGCATTGTGACATTTGTCATTTGACATCTTTGATATTTGCCATCTTGAAATTTGTCATTTTTGACATTTTTCATGGTGACACTTTTCATTTTTGACATTTAGCATTGTGACATTTGTCATCTGACATCTTTGACATTTGCCATCTTGAAATTTGTTATTTTTGACATTTTTCATGGTGACACTTTTCATTTTTGACATTTAGCATTGTGATATTTGTCATTTGACATCTTTGACATTTGCCATCTTGAAATTTGTCATTTTTGACATTTAGCATTGTGACATTTGTCATTTGACATCTTGGACATTTGCCATCTTGAAATTTGTCATTTTTGACATTTTTTATGGTGACACTTTTCATTTTTGACACTTAGCATTGTGACATTTGTCATTTGACATCTTTGACATTTGCCATCTTGAAATTTGTCATTTTTGACATTTTTCATGGTGACACTTTTCATTTTTGACATTTAGCATTGTGACATTTGTCATTTGACATCTTTGACATTTGCCATCTTGAAATTTGTCATTTTTGACATTTAGCATTGTGACATTTGTCAGTTTTGACATTTGCCATCTTAAAATTTGTCATTTTTGACATTTAGCATTGTGACACTTTTCATTTTTGACATTTAGCATTGTGACATTTGTCATTTGACATCTTAGACATTTGCCATCTTGAAATTTGTCATTTTTGACACTTTTCATTTTTGACATTTAGCATTGTGACATTTGTCATTTGACATCTTTGACATTTGCCATCTTGAAATTTGTCATTTTTGACATTTTTCATGGTGACACTTATCATTTTTGACATTTAGCATTGTGACATTTGTCAGTTTTGACATTTGTCATCTTAAAATTTGTCATTTTTGACATTTTTCATTGTGACATTTTTGACATTTAGCATTGTGACATTTGTCATTTGACATCTTGGACATTTGCCATCTTGAAATTTGTCATTTTTGACATTTTTCATGGTGACACTTTTCATTTTTGACACTTAGCATTGTGACATTTGTCATTTGACATCTTTGACATTTGCCATCTTGAAATTTGTCATTTTTGACATTTTTCATGGTGACACTTTTCATTTTTGACATTTAGCATTGTGACATTTGTCATTTGACATCTTTGACATTTGCGATCTTGAAATTTGTTATTTTTGACATTTAGCATTGTGACACTTTTCATTTTTGACATTTAGCATTGTGACATTTGTCATTTGACATCTTGGACATTTGCCATCTTGAACTTTGTCATTTTTGACATTTTTCATGGTGACATTTTTCATTTTTGACATTTAGCATTGTCACATTTGTCATTTGACATCTTGGACATTTGCCATCTTGAAATTTGTCATTTTTGACATTTTTCATGGTGACACTTTTCATTTTTGACATTTAGCATTGTGACATTTGTCATTTGACATCTTTGACATTTGCCATCTTAAAATTTGACATTTTTCGTGACACTTTTCATTTTTGACACTTAGCATTGTGACATTTGTCATTTGACATCTTTGACATTTGCCATCTTGAAATTTGTCATTTTTGACATTTTTCATGGTGACACTTTTCATTTTTGACATTTAGCATTGTGACATTTGTCATTTGACATCTTTGACATTTGCCATCTTGAAATTTGTCATTTTTGACATTTTTCATGGTGACACTTTTCATTTTTGACATTTAGCATTGTGACATTTGTCATTTGACATCTTTGACATTTGCCATCTTGAAATTTGTCATTTTTGACATTTTTCATGGTGACACTTTTCATTTTTGACATTTAGCATTGTGACATTTGTCATTTGACATCTTTGACATTTGCCATCTTGAAATTTGTTATTTTTGACATTTTTCATGGTGACACTTTTCATTTTTGACATTTAGCATTGTGACATTTGTCATTTGACATCTTTGACATTTGCCATCTTGAAATTTGTCATTTTTGACATTTTTCATGGTGACACTTTTCATTTTTGACATTTAGCATTGTGACATTTGTCATTTGACATCTTTGACATTTGCCATCTTGAAATTTGTCATTTTTGACATTTTTCATGGTGACACTTTTCATTTTTGACATTTAGCATTGTGACATTTGTCATTTGACATCTTTGACATTTGCCATCTTGAAATTTGTTATTTTTGACATTTTTCATGGTGACACTTTTCATTTTTGACATTTAGCATTGTGATATTTGTCATTTGACATCTTTGACATTTGCCATCTTGAAATTTGTCATTTTTGACATTTTTCATGGTGACACTTTTCATTTTTGACATTTAGCATTGTGACATTTGTCATTTGACATCTTTGACATTTGCCATCTTGAAATTTGTCATTTTTGACATTTAGCATTGTGACATTTGTCATTTGACATCTTGGACATTTGCCATCTTGAACTTTGTCATTTTTGACATTTTTCATGGTGACCCTTTTCATTTTTGACACTTAGAATTGTGACATTTGTCATTTGACATCTTTGACATTTGCCATCTTAAAATTTGTCATTTTTGACATTTTTCATGGTGACACTTTTCATTTTTGACATTTAGCATTGTGACATTTGTCATTTGACATCTTTGACATTTGCCATCTTGAAATTTGTCATTTTTGACATTTTTCACGGTGACACTTTTTATTTTTGACATTTAGCATTGTGACATTTGTCATTTGACATCTTTGACATTTGCCATCTTGAAATTTGTCATTTTTGACATTTTTCATGGTGACACTTTTCATTTTTGACATTTAGCATTGTGACATTTGTCATTTGACATCTTGGACATTTGCCATCTTGAAATTTGTTATTTTTGACATTTTCATGGTGACACTTTTCATTTTTGACATTTAGCATTGTGACATTTGTCAGTTTTGACATTTGCCATCTTGAAATTTGTAATTTTTGACATTTTTCATGGTGACACTTTTCATTTTTGACATTTAGCATTGTGACATTTGTCATTTGACATCTTTGACATTTGCCATCTTGAAATTTGTTATTTTTGACATTTTTCATGGTGACACTTTTCATTTTTGACATTTAGCATTGTGACATTTGTCAGTTTTGACATTTGCCATCTTGAAATTTGTAATTTTTGACATTTTTTATGGTGACACTTTTCATTTTTGACATTTAGCATTGTGACATTTGTCATTTGACATCTTTGACATTTGCCATCTTGAAATTTGTTATTTTTGACATTTTTCATGGTGACACCATTCATTTTTGACATTTAGCATTGTGACATTTGTCATTTGACATCTTTGACATTTGCCATCTTGAAATTTGTCATTTTTGACATTTTTCATGGTGACACTTATCATTTTTGACATTTAGCATTGTGACATTTGTCAGTTTTGACATTTGTCATCTTAAAATTTGTCATTTTTGACATTTTTCATGGTGACATTTTTGACATTTAGCATTGTGACATGTGTCATTTGACATCTTGGACATTTGCCATCTTGAAATTTGTCATTTTTGACATTTTTCATGGTGACACTTTTCATTTTTGACACTTAGCATTGTGACATTTGTCATTTGACATCTTTGACATTTGCCATCTTGAAATTTGTCATTTTTGACATTTTTTATGGTGACACTTTTCATTTTTGACATTTAGCATTGTGACATTTGTCATTTGACATCTTTGACATTTGCGATCTTGAAATTTGTTATTTTTGACATTTAGCATTGTGACACTTTTCATTTTTGACATTTAGCATTGTGACATTTGTCATTTGACATCTTGGACATTTGCCATCTTGAACTTTGTCATTTTTGACATTTTTCATGGTGACACATTTCATTTTTGACATTTAGCATTGTGACATTTGTCATTTGACATCTTGGACATTTGCCATCTTGAAATTTGTCATTGACATTTTTCATGGTGACACTTTTCATTTTTGACATTTAGCATTGTGACATTTGTCATTTGACATCTTTGACATTTGCCATCTTAAAATTTGACATTTTTCGTGACACTTTTCATTTTTGACACTTAGCATTGTGACATTTGTCATTTGACATCTTTGACATTTGCCATCTTGAAATTTGTTATTTTTGACATTTTTCATGGTGACACTTTTCATTTTTGACATTTAGCATTGTGACATTTGTCATTTGACATCTTTGACATTTGCCATCTTGAAATTTGTCATTTTTGACATTTTTCATGGTGACACTTTTCATTTTTGACATTTAGCATTGTGACATTTGTCATTTGACATCTTTGACATTTGCCATCTTGAAATTTGTCATTTTTGACATTTTTCATGGTGACACTTTTCATTTTTGACATTTAGCATTGTGACATTTGTCATTTGACATCTTTGACATTTGCCATCTTGAAATTTGTTATTTTTGACATTTTTCATGGTGACACTTTTCATTTTTGACATTTAGCATTGTGACATTTGTCATTTGACATCTTTGACATTTGCCATCTTGAAATTTGTCATTTTTGACATTTTTCATGGTGACACTTTTCATTTTTGACATTTAGCATTGTGACATTTGTCATTTGACATCTTTGACATTTGCCATCTTGAAATTTGTCATTTTTGACATTTTTCATGGTGACACTTTTCATTTTTGACATTTAGCATTGTGACATTTGTCATTTGACATCTTTGACATTTGCCATCTTGAAATTTGTTATTTTTGACATTTTTCATGGTGACACTTTTCATTTTTGACATTTAGCATTGTGATATTTGTCATTTGACATCTTTGACATTTGCCATCTTGAAATTTGTCATTTTTGACATTTTTCATGGTGACACTTTTCATTTTTGACATTTAGCATTGTGACATTTGTCATTTGACATCTTTGACATTTGCCATCTTGAAATTTGTCATTTTTGACATTTTTCATGGTGACACTTTTCATTTTTGACATTTAGCATTGTGACATTTGTCATTTGACATCTTTGACATTTGCCATCTTGAAATTTGTTATTTTTGACATTTTTCATGGTGACACTTTTCATTTTTGACATTTAGCATTGTGACATTTGTCATTTGACATCTTTGACATTTGCCATCTTGAAATTTGTCATTTTTGACATTTTTCATGGTGACACTTTTCATTTTTGACATTTAGCATTGTGACATTTGTCATTTGACATCTTTGACTTTTGCCATCTTGAAATTTGTCATTTTTGACATTTTTCATGGTGACACTTTTCATTTTTGACATTTAGCATTGTGACATTTGTCATTTGACATCTTGGACATTTGCCATCTTGAAATTTGTTATTTTTGACATTTTTCATGGTGACACTTTTCATTTTTGACACTTAGCATTGTGACATTTGTCATTTGACATCTTTGACATTTGCCATCTTAAAATTTGTCATTTTTGACATTTTTCATGGTGACACTTTTCATTTTTGACATTTAGCATTGTGACATTTGTCATTTGACATCTTTGACATTTGCCATCTTGAAATTTGTCATTTTTGACATTTAGCATTGTGACATTTGTCATTTGACATCTTGGACATTTGCCATCTTGAACTTTGTCATTTTTGACATTTTTCATGGTGACACTTTTCATTTTTGACACTTAGCATTGTGACATTTGTCATTTGACATCTTTGACATTTGCCATCTTAAAATTTGTCATTTTTGACATTTTTCATGGTGACACTTTTCATTTTTGACATTTAGCATTGTGACATTTGTCATTTGACATCTTTGACATTTGCCATCTTGAAATTTGTCATTTTTGACATTTTTCACGGTGACACTTTTTATTTTTGACATTTAGCATTGTGACATTTGTCATTTGACATCTTTGACTTTTGCCATCTTGAAATTTGTCATTTTTGACATTTTTCATGGTGACACTTTTCATTTTTGACATTTAGCATTGTGACATTTGTCATTTGACATCTTGGACATTTGCCATCTTGAAATTTGTTATTTTTGACATTTTTCATGGTGACACTTTTCATTTTTGACATTTAGCATTGTGACATTTGTCAGTTTTGACATTTGCCATCTTGAAATTTGTAATTTTTGACATTTTTCATGGTGACACTTTTCATTTTTGACATTTAGCATTGTGACATTTGTCATTTGACATCTTTGACATTTGCCATCTTGAAATTTGTTATTTTTGACATTTTTCATGGTGACACTTTTCATTTTTGACATTTAGCATTGTGACATTTGTCAGTTTTGACATTTGCCATCTTGAAATTTGTAATTTTTGACATTTTTTATGGTGACACTTTTCATTTTTGACATTTAGCATTGTGACATTTGTCATTTGACATCTTTGACATTTGCCATCTTGAAATTTGTCATTTTTGACATTTTTCATGGTGACACTTATCATTTTTGACATTTAGCATTGTGACATTTGTCAGTTTTGACATTTGTCATCTTAAAATTTGTCATTTTTGACATTTTTCATGGTGACATTTTTGACATTTAGCATTGTGACATTTGTCATTTGACATCTTGGACATTTGCCATCTTGAAATTTGTCATTTTTGACATTTTTCATGGTGACACTTTTCATTTTTGACACTTAGCATTGTGACATTTGTCATTTGACATCTTTGACATTTGCCATCTTGAAATTTGTCATTTTTGACATTTTTCATGGTGACACTTTTCATTTTTGACATTTAGCATTGTGACATTTGTCATTTGACATCTTTGACATTTGCGATCTTGAAATTTGTTATTTTTGACATTTAGCATTGTGACACTTTTCATTTTTGACATTTAGCATTGTGACATTTGTTATTTGACATCTTGGACATTTGCCATCTTGAACTTTGTCATTTTTGACATTTTTCATGGTGACACTTTTCATTTTTGACACTTAGCATTGTGACATTTGTCATTTGACATCTTTGACATTTGCCATCTTGAAATTTGTCATTTTTGACATTTTTCATGGTGACACTTTTCATTTTTGACATTTAGCATTGTGACATTTGTCATTTGACATCTTTGACATTTGCCATCTTGAAATTTGTCATTTTTGACATTTTTCATGGTGACACTTATCATTTTTGACATTTAGCATTGTGACATTTGTCAGTTTTGACATTTGTCATCTTGAAATTTGTCATTTTTGACATTTTTCATGGTGACACTTTTCATTTTTGACATTTAGCATTGTGACATTTGTCATTTGACATCTTTGACATTTGCGATCTTGAAATTTGTTATTTTTGACATTTTTCATGGTGACACTTTTCATTTTTGACATTTAGCATTGTGACATTTGTCATTTGACATCTTTGACATTTGCCATTTTGAAATTTGTCATTTTTGACATTTTTCATGGTGACACTTTTCATTTTTGACATTTAGCATTGTGACATTTGTCATTTGACATCTTTGACATTTGCCATCTTGAAATTTGTCATTTTTGACATTTAGCATTGTGACATTTGTCATTTGACATCTTGGACATTTGCCATCTTGAAATTTGTCATTTTTGACATTTTTCATGGTGACACTTTTCATTTTTGACACTTAGCATTGTGACATTTGTCATTTGACATCTTTGACATTTGCCATCTTAAAATTTGTCATTTTTGACATTTTTCATGGTGACACTTTTCATTTTTGACATTTAGCATTGTGACATTTGTCATTTGACATCTTTGACATTTGCCATCTTGAAATTTGTCATTTTTGACATTTAGCATTGTGACATTTGTCAGTTTTGACATTTGCCATCTTAAAATTTGTCATTTTTGACATTTAGCATTGTGACACTTTTCATTTTTGACATTTAGCATTGTGACATTTGTCATTTGACATCTTAGACATTTGCCATCTTGAAATTTGTCATTTTTGACACTTTTCATTTTTGACATTTAGCATTGTGACATTTGTCATTTGACATCTTTGACATTTGCCATCTTGAAATTTGTCATTTTTGACATTTTTCATGGTGACACTTTTCATTTTTGACATTTAGCATTGTGACATTTGTCATTTGACATCTTTGACATTTGCCATCTTGAAATTTGTCATTTTTGACATTTTTCATGGTGACACTTTTCATTTTTGACATTTAGCATTGTGACATTTGCCATTTGACATCTTTGACATTTGCCATCTTGAAATTTGTTATTTTTGACATTTTTCATGGTGACACTTTTCATTTTTGACATTTAGCATTGTGACATTTGTCATTTGACATCTTTAACATTTGCCATCTTGAAATTTGTCATTTTTGACATTTTTATGGTGACACTTTTCATTTTTGACATTTAGCATTGTGACATTTGTCATTTGACATCTTTGACATTTGCCATCTTGAAATTTGTCATTTTTGACATTTAGCATTGTGACATTTGTCATTTGACATCTTTGATATTTGCCATCTTGAAATTTGTCATTTTTGACATTTTTCATGGTGACACTTTTTATTTTTGACATTTAGCATTGTGACATTTGTCATTTGACATCTTTGACATTTGCCATCTTGAAATTTGTCATTTTTGACATTTTTTATGGTGACACATTTTATTTTTGACATTTAGCATTGTGACATTTGTCATATTCGACATCTTTGACATTTGCCATCTTGAAATTTGTCATTTTTGACATTTTTCATGGTGACACTTTTCATTTTTGACATTTAGCATTGTGACATTTGCCATTTGACATCTTTGACATTTGCCATCTTGAAATTTGTCATTATTAACATTTTTCATGGGGACACTTTTCATTTTTGACATTTAGCATTGTGACATTTGTCATTTGACATCTTTGACATTTGCCATCTTAAAATTTGTCATTTTTGACATTTTTCATGGTGACACTTTTCATTTTTGACATTTAGCATTGTGACATTTGTCATTTGACATCTTTGACATTTGCCATCTTGAAATTTGTCATTTTTGACATGTTTCACGGTGACACTTTTTATTTTTGACATTTAGCATTGTGACATTTGTCATTTGACATCTTTGACATTTGCTATCTTGAAATTTGTCATTTTTGACATTTTTCATGGTGACACTTTTTATTTTTGACATTTAGCATTGTGACATTTGTCATTTGACATCTTTGACATTTGCCATCTTGAAATTTGTCATTTTTGACATTTAGCATTGTGACATTTGTCAGTTTTGACATTTGCCATCTTAAAATTTGTCATTTTTGACATTTAGCATTGTGACACTTTTCATTTTTGACATTTAGCATTGTGACATTTGTCATTTGACATCTTAGACATTTGCCATCCTGAAATTTGTCATTTTTGACACTTTTCATTTTTGACATTTAGCATTGTGACATTTGTCATTTGACATCTTTGACATTTGCCATCTTGAAATTTGTTATTTTTGACATTTTTCATGGTAACACTTTTCATTTTTGCCATTTAGCATTGTGACATTTGTCATTTAACATTTGCCATCTTGAAATTTGTCATTTTTGACATTTTTCATGGTGACACTTTTCATTTTTGACATTTAGCATTGTGACATTTGCCATTTGACATCTTTGACATTTGTCATCTTGAAATTTGTCATTTTTGACATTTTTCATGGTGACACTTTTCATTTTTGACATTTAGCATTGTGACATTTGTCATTTGACATCTTTGACATTTGCCATCTTGAAATTTGTTATTTTTGACATTTTTCATGGTGACACTTTTCATTTTTGACATTTAGCATTGTGACATTTGTCATTTGACATCTTTGACATTTGCCATCTTGAAATTTGTCATTTTTGACATTTTTCTTGGTGACACTTTTCATTTTTGACATTTAGCATTGTGACATTTGTCATTTGACATCTTTGACATTTGCCATCTTGAAATTTGTCATTTTTGACATTTAGCATTGTGACATTTGTCAGTTTTGACATTTGCCATCTTAAAATTTGTCATTTTTGACATTTAGCATTGTGACACTTTTCATTTTTGACATTTAGCATTGTGACATTTGTCATTTGACATCTTAGACATTTGCCATCTTGAAATTTGTCATTTTTGACACTTTTCATTTTTGACATTTAGCATTGTGACATTTGTCATTTGACATCTTTGACATTTGCCATCTTGAAATTTGTCATTTTTGACATTTTTCATGGTGACACTTTTCATTTTTGACATTTAGCATTGTGACATTTGTCATTTGACATCTTTGACATTTGCCATCTTGAAATTTGTCATTTTTGACATTTTTCATGGTGACACTTTTCATTTTTGACATTTAGCATTGTGACATTTGCCATTTGACATCTTTGACATTTGCCATCTTGAAATTTGTTATTTTTGACATTTTTCATGGTGACACTTTTCATTTTTGACATTTAGCATTGTGACATTTGTCAGTTTTGACATTTGCCATCTTGAAATTTGTCATTTTTGACATTTAGCATTGTGACACTTTTCATTTTTGACATTTAGCATTGTGACATTTGTCATTTGACATCTTTGACATTTGCCATCTTGAAATTTGTCATTTTTGACATTTTTCTTGGTGACACTTTTCATTTTTGACATTTAGCATTGTGACATTTGTCATTTGACATCTTTGACATTTGCCATCTTGAAATTTGTCATTTTTGACATTTAGCATTGTGACATTTGTCAGTTTTGACATTTGCCATCTTAAAATTTGTCATTTTTGACATTTAGCATTGTGACACTTTTCATTTTTGACATTTAGCATTGTGACATTTGTCATTTGACATCTTAGACATTTGCCATCTTGAAATTTGTCATTTTTGACACTTTTCATTTTTGACATTTAGCATTGTGACATTTGTCATTTGACATCTTTGACATTTGCCATCTTGAAATTTGTCATTTTTGACATTTTTCATGGTGACACTTTTCATTTTTGACATTTAGCATTGTGACATTTGTCATTTGACATCTTTGACATTTGCCATTTTGAAATTTGTCATTTTTGACATTTTTCATGGTGACACTTTTCATTTTTGACATTTAGCATTGTGACATTTGCCATTTGACATCTTTGACATTTGCCATCTTGAAATTTGTTATTTTTGACATTTTTCATGGTGACACTTTTCATTTTTGACATTTAGCATTGTGACATTTGTCATTTAACATTTGCCATCTTGAAATTTGTCATTTTTGACATTTTTCATGGTGACACTTTTCATTTTTGACATTTAGCATTGTGACATTTGCCATTTGACATCTTTGACATTTGTCATCTTGAAATTTGTCATTTTTGACATTTTTCATGGTGACACTTTTCATTTTTGACATTTAGCATTGTGACATTTGTCATTTGACATCTTTGACATTTGCCATCTTGAAATTTGTTATTTTTGACATTTTTCATGGTGACACTTTTCATTTTTGACATTTAGCATTGTGACATTTGTCATTTGACATCTTTGACATTTGCCATCTTGAAATTTGTCATTTTTGACATTTTTCTTGGTGACACTTTTCATTTTTGACATTTAGCATTGTGACATTTGTCATTTGACATCTTTGACATTTGCCATCTTGAAATTTGTCATTTTTGACATTTAGCATTGTGACATTTGTCAGTTTTGACATTTGCCATCTTAAAATTTGTCATTTTTGACATTTAGCATTGTGACACTTTTCATTTTTGACATTTAGCATTGTGACATTTGTCATTTGACATCTTAGACATTTGCCATCTTGAAATTTGTCATTTTTGACACTTTTCATTTTTGACATTTAGCATTGTGACATTTGTCATTTGACATCTTTGACATTTGCCATCTTGAAATTTGTCATTTTTGACATTTTTCATGGTGACACTTTTCATTTTTGACATTTAGCATTGTGACATTTGTCATTTGACATCTTTGATATTTGCCATCTTGAAATTTGTCATTTTTGACATTTTTCATGGTGACACTTTTCATTTTTGACATTTAGCATTGTGACATTTGCCATTTGACATCTTTGACATTTGCCATCTTGAAATTTGTTATTTTTGACATTTTTCATGGTGACACTTTTCATTTTTGACATTTAGCATTGTGACATTTGTCAGTTTTGACATTTGCCATCTTGAAATTTGTCATTTTTGACATTTAGCATTGTGACACTTTTCATTTTTGACATTTAGCATTGTGACATTTGTCATTTGACATCTTTGACATTTGCCATCTTGAAATTTGTCATTTTTGACATTTTTCTTGGTGACACTTTTCATTTTTGACATTTAGCATTGTGACATTTGTCATTTGACATCTTTGACATTTGCCATCTTGAAATTTGTCATTTTTGACATTTAGCATTGTGACATTTGTCAGTTTTGACATTTGCCATCTTAAAATTTGTCATTTTTGACATTTAGCATTGTGACACTTTTCATTTTTGACATTTAGCATTGTGACATTTGTCATTTGACATCTTAGACATTTGCCATCTTGAAATTTGTCATTTTTGACACTTTTCATTTTTGACATTTAGCATTGTGACATTTGTCATTTGACATCTTTGACATTTGCCATCTTGAAATTTGTCATTTTTGACATTTTTCATGGTGACACTTTTCATTTTTGACATTTAGCATTGTGACATTTGTCATTTGACATCTTTGACATTTGCCATCTTGAAATTTGTCATTTTTGACATTTTTCATGGTGACACTTTTCATTTTTGACATTTAGCATTGTGACATTTGCCATTTGACATCTTTGACATTTGCCATCTTGAAATTTGTTATTTTTGACATTTTTCATGGTGACACTTTTCATTTTTGACATTTAGCATTGTGACATTTGTCAGTTTTGACATTTGCCATCTTGAAATTTGTCATTTTTGACATTTAGCATTGTGACACTTTTCATTTTTGACATTTAGCATTGTGACATTTGTCATTTGACATCTTTGACATTTGCCATCTTGAAATTTGTCATTTTTGACATTTTTCATGGTGACACTTTTCATTTTTGACATTTAGCATTGTGATATTTGTCATTTGACATCTTTGACATATGCCATCTTGAAATTTGTCATTTTTGACATTTTTCATGGTGACACTTTTCATTTTTGACATTTAGCATTGTGACATTTGTCATTTGACATCTTTGACATTTGCCATCTTGAAATTTGTTATTTTTGACATTTTTCATGGTGACACTATTCATTTTTGACATTTAGCATTGTGACGTTTGTCATTTGCCATCTTTGACATTTGCCATCTTGAAATTTGTCATTTTTGACATTTTTCATGGTGACACTTTTCATTTTTGACATTTAGCATTGTGACATTTGTCATTTGACATCTTTGACATATGCCATCTTAAAATTTGTCATTTTTGACATTTTTCATGTTGACACTTTTCATTTTTGACATTTAGCATTGTGACGTTTGTCAGTTTTGACATTTGCCATCTTGAAATTTGTCATTTTTGATATTTTTCATGGTGACACTTTTCATTTTTGACATTTAGCATTGTGACATTTGTCATTTGACATCTTAGACATTTGCCATCTTGAAATTTGTCATTTTTGACACTTTTCATTTTTGACATTTAGCATTGTGACATTTGTCATTTGACATCTTTAACATTTGCCATCTTGAAATTTGTCATTTTTGACATTTTTCATGGTGACACTTTTCATTTTTGACATTTAGCATTGTGACATTTGTCATTTGACATCTTGGACATTTGCCATCTTAAAATTTGTCATTTTTGACATTTTTCATGGTGACACTTATCATTTTTGACATTTAGCATTGTGACATTTGTCAGTTTTGACATTTTCCATCTTGAAATTTGTCATTTTTGACATTTTTCATGGTGACACTTTTCATTTTTGACATTTAGCATTGTGACATTTGTCATTTGACATCTTTGACATTTGCCATCTTGAAATTTGTCATTTTTGACATTTTTCATGGTGTCACTTTTCATTTTTGACATTTAGCATTGTGACATTTGTCATTTGACATCTTTGACATTTGCCATCTTGAAATTTGTCATTTTTGACATTTAGCATTGTGACATTTGTCATTTGACATTTTTGACATTTGCCATCTTGAAATTTGTTATTTTTGACATTTTTCATGGTGACACTTTTCATTTTTGACATTTAGCATTGTGACATTTGTCAGTTTTGACATTTGCCATCTTGAAATTTGTCATTTTTGACATTTTTCATGGTGACACTTTTCATTTTTGACATTTAGCATTGTGACATTTGTCATTTGACATCTTTGACATTTGCCATCTTGAAATTTGTCATTTTTGACACTTTTCATTTTTGACATTTAGCATTGTGACATTTGTCATTTGACATCTTTGACATTTGCCATCTTGAAATTTGTCATTTTTGACATTTTTCATGGTGACACTTTTCATTTTTGACATTTAGCATTGTGACATTTGTCATTTGACATCTTGGACATTTGCCATCTTGAAATTTGTCATTT
This sequence comes from Altica lythri, assembly GCA_964028335.1. NCBI lineage: Eukaryota > Metazoa > Arthropoda > Insecta > Coleoptera > Chrysomelidae > Altica > Altica lythri. The sequence continues at coordinate 3,996,302 of OZ034800.1, read as the reverse complement.
TTGACATTTAGCATTGTGACATTTGTCATTTGACATCTTTGACATTTGCCATCTTGAAATTTGTCATTTTTGACATTTTTCATGGTGACACTTTCCATTTTTGACATTTAGCATTGTGACATTTGTCATTTGACATCTTTGACATTTGCCATCTTGAAATTTGTTAATTTTGACATTTTTCATGGTGACACTTTTCATTTTTGACATTTAGCATTGTGACATTTGTCATTTGACATCTTTGACATTTGCCATCTTAAAATTTGTCATTTTTGACATTTTTCATGGTGACACTTTTCATTTTTGACATTTAGCATTGTGACATTTGTCATTTGACATCTTTGACATTTGCCATCTTGAAATTTATCATTTTTGACATTTAGCATTGTGACATTTGTCATTTGACATCTTTGATATTTGCCATCTTGAAATTTGTCATTTTTGACATTTTTCATGGTGACACTTTTCATTTTTGACATTTAGCATTGTGACATTTGTCATTTGACATCTTTGACATTTGCCATCTTGAAATTTGTCATTTTTGACATTTTTCATGGTGAAACTTTTCACTTTTGACATTTAGCATTGTGACATTTGTCATTTGACATCTTTGACATTTGCCATCTTGAAATTTGTTACTTTTGATATTTTTCATGGTGACACTTTTCATTTTTGACATTTAGCATTGTGACATTTGTCATTTGACATCTTTGACATTTGCCATCTTTAAATTTGTCATTTTTGACATTTAGCATTGTGACATTTGTCATTTGACATCTTGGACATTTGCCATCTTGAAATTTGTCATTTTTGACATTTTTCATGGTGACACTTTTTATTTTTGACATTTAGCATTGTGACATTTGTCATTTGACATCTTTGACATTTGCCATCTTGAAATTTGTCATTTTTGACATTTTTCATGGTGAAACTTTTCACTTTTGACATTTAGCATTGTGACATTTGTCATTTGACATCTTTGACATTTGCCATCTTGAAATTTGTTATTTTTGATATTTTTCATGGTGACACTTTTCATTTTTGACATTTAGCATTGTGACATTTGTCATTTGACATCTTTGACATTTGCCATCTTGAAATTTATCATTTTTGACATTTAGCATTGTGACATTTGTCATTTGACATCTTTGACATTTGCCAGCTTGAAATTTGTCATTTTTGACATTTTTCATGGTGACACTTTTTATTTTTGACATTTAGCATTGTGACATTTGTCATTTGACATCTTTGACATTTGCCATCTTGAAATTTGTCATTTTTGACATTTTTCATGGTGAAACTTTTCACTTTTGACATTTAGCATTGTGACATTTGTCATTTGACATCTTTGACATTTGCCATCTTGAAATTTGTTATTTTTGATATTTTTCATGGTGACACTTTTCATTTTTGACATTTAGCATTGTGACATTTGTTATTTGACATCTTTGACATTTGCCATCTTTAAATTTGTCATTTTTGACATTTAGCATTGTGACATTTGTCATTTGACATCTTGGACATTTGCCATCTTGAAATTTGTCATTTTTGACATTTTTTATGGTGACACTTTTCATTTTTGACATTTAGCATTGTGACATTTGTCATTTGACATCTTTAATATTTGCCATCTTGAAATTTGTTATTTTTGACATTTTTCATGGTGACACTTTTCATTTTTGACATTTAGCATTGTGACATTTGTCATTTGACATCTTTGACATTTGCCATCTTGAAATTTGTCATTTTTGACATTTTTCATGGTGACACTTTTCATTTTTGACATTTAGCATTGTGACATTTGTCATTTAACATCTTTGACATTTGCCATCTTGAAATTTGTTATTTTTGACATTTTTCATGGTGACACTTTTCATTTTTGACATTTAGCATTGTGACATTTGTCATTTGACATCTTTGACATTTGCCATCTTGAAATTTGTCATTTTTGACATTTAGCATTGTGACATTTGTCATTTGACATCTTTGACATTTGCCATCTTGAAATTTGTTATTTTTGACATTTTTCATGGTGACACTTTTCATTTTTGACATTTAGCATTGTGACATTTGTCAGTTTTGACATTTGCCATCTTGAAATTTGTCATTTTTGACATTTTTCATGGTGACACTTTTCATTTTTGACATTTAGCATTGTGACATTTGTCATTTGACATCTTTGACATTTGCCATCTTGAAATTTGTCATTTTTGACACTTTTCATTTTTGACATTTAGCATTGTGACATTTGTCATTTGACATCTTTGACATTTGCCATCTTGAAATTTGTCATTTTTGACATTTTTCATGGTGACACTTTTCATTTTTGACATTTAGCATTGTGACATTTGTCATTTGACATCTTGGACATTTGCCATCTTGAAATTTGTCATTTTTGACATTTTTCATGGTGACACTTTTCATTTTTGACATTTAGCATTGTGACATTTGTCATTTGACTTCTTTGACATTTGCCATCTTGAAATTTGTCATTTTTGACATTTTTCATGGTGACACTTTTCATTTTTGACATTTAGCATTGTGACATTTGTCATTTGACATCTTTGACATTTGCCATCTTGAAATTTGTTATTTTTGACATTTTTCATGGTGACACTTTTCATTAACTACATTTAGCATTGTGACATTTGTCAATTGACATCTTTGACATTTGCCATCTTGAAATTTGTCATTTTTGATATTTTTCATGGTGACACTTTTTATTTTTGAAATTTAGCATTGTGACATTTGTCATTTGACATCTTTGACATTTGCCATCTTGAAATTGGTAATTTTTGACATTTAGCATTGTGACATTTGTCATTTGTCATCTTTGATATTTGCCATCTTGAAATTTGTCATTTTTGACATCTTTCATGGTGACACTTTTCATTTTTGACATTTAGCATTGTGACATTTGTCATTTGACATCTTTGACATTTGCCATCTTGAAATTTGTCATTTTTGACATTTTTCATGGTGACACTTTTCATTTTTGACATTTAGCATTGTGACATTTGTCATTTGACATCTTTGACATTTGCCATCTTGAAATTTGTCATTTTTGACATTTTTTATAGTGACACTTTTTATTTTTGACATTTAGCATTGTGACATTTGTCATTTGACATCTTTGACATTTGCCATCTTGAAATTTGTTATTTTTGACATTTTTCATGGTGACACTTTTCATTTTTGACATTTAGCATTGTGACATTTGTCATTTGACATCTTTGACATTTGCCATCTTGAAATTTGTCATTTTTGACATTTTTCATGGTGACACTTTTCATTTTTGACATTTAGCATTGTGACATTTGTCATTTGACATCTTTGACATTTGCCATCTTAAAATTTGTCATTTTTGACATTTAGCATTGTGACATTTGTCATTTGACATCTTTGACATTTGCCATCTTGAAATTTGTTATTTTTGACATTTTTCATGGTGACACTTTTCATTTTTGACATTTAGCATTGTGACATTTGTCAGTTTTGACATTTGCCATCTTGAAATTTGTCATTTTTGACATTTAGCATTGTGACACTTTTCATTTTTGACATTTAGCATTGTGACATTTGTCATTTGACATCTTTGACATTTGCCATCTTGAAATTTGTCATTTTTGACATTTTTCATGGTGACACTTTTCATTTTTGACATTTAGCATTGTTACATTTGTCATTTGATATCTTTGACATTTGCCATCTTGAAATTTGTCATTTTTGACATTTAGCATTGTGATATTTGTCATTTGACATCTTTGACATATGCCATCTTGAAATTTGTCATTTTTGACATTTTTCATGGTGACACTTTTCATTTTTGACATTTAGCATTGTGACATTTGTCATTTGACATCTTTGACATTTGCCATCTTGAAATTTGTTATTTTTGACATTTTTCATGGTGACACTATTCATTTTTGACATTTAGCATTGTGACATTTGTCATTTGCCATCTTTGACATTTGCCATCTTGAAATTTGTCATTTTTGACATTTTTCATGGTGACACTTTTCATTTTTGACATTTAGCATTGTGACATTTGTCATTTGACATCTTTGACATATGCCATCTTAAAATTTGTCATTTTTGACATTTTTCATGTTGACACTTTTCATTTTTGACATTTAGCATTGTGACGTTTGTCAGTTTTGACATTTGCCATCTTGAAATTTGTCATTTTTGATATTTTTCATGGTGACACTTTTCATTTTTGACATTTAGCATTGTGACATTTGTCATTTGACATCTTAGACATTTGCCATCTTGAAATTTGTCATTTTTGACACTTTTCATTTTTGACATTTAGCATTGTGACATTTGTCATTTGACATCTTTAACATTTGCCATCTTGAAATTTGTCATTTTTGACATTTTTCATGGTGACACTTTTCATTTTTGACATTTAGCATTGTGACATTTGTCATTTGACATCTTGGACATTTGCCATCTTAAAATTTGTCATTTTTGACATTTTTCATGGTGACACTTATCATTTTTGACATTTAGCATTGTGACATTTGTCAGTTTTGACATTTGCCATCTTGAAATTTGTCATTTTTGACATTTTTCATGGTGACACTTTTCATTTTTGACATTTAGCATTGTGACATTTGTCATTTGACATCTTTGACATTTGCCATCTTGAAATTTGTCATTTTTGACACTTTTCATTTTTGACATTTAGCATTGTGACATTTGTCATTTGACATCTTTGACATTTGCCATCTTGAAATTTGTCATTTTTGACATTTTTCATGGTGACACTTTTCATTTTTGACATTTAGCATTGTGACATTTGTCATTTGACATCTTGGACATTTGCCATCTTGAAATTTGTCATTTTTGACATTTTTCATGGTGACACTTTTCATTTTTGACATTTAGCATTGTGACATTTGTCATTTGACTTCTTTGACATTTGCCATCTTGAAATTTGTCATTTTTGACATTTTTCATGGTGACACTTTTCATTTTTGACATTTAGCATTGTGACATTTGTCATTTGACATCTTTGACATTTGCCATCTTGAAATTTGTTATTTTTGACATTTTTCATGGTGACACTTTTCATTAACTACATTTAGCATTGTGACATTTGTCAATTGACATCTTTGACATTTGCCATCTTGAAATTTGTCATTTTTGATATTTTTCATGGTGACACTTTTTATTTTTGAAATTTAGCATTGTGACATTTGTCATTTGACATCTTTGACATTTGCCATCTTGAAATTGGTAATTTTTGACATTTAGCATTGTGACATTTGTCATTTGTCATCTTTGATATTTGCCATCTTGAAATTTGTCATTTTTGACATCTTTCATGGTGACACTTTTCATTTTTGACATTTAGCATTGTGACATTTGTCATTTGACATCTTTGACATTTGCCATCTTGAAATTTGTCATTTTTGACATTTTTCATGGTGACACTTTTCATTTTTGACATTTAGCATTGTGACATTTGTCATTTGACATCTTTGACATTTGCCATCTTGAAATTTGTCATTTTTGACATTTTTTATAGTGACACTTTTCATTTTTGACATTTAGCATTGTGACATTTGTCATTTGACATCTTTGACATTTGCCATCTTGAAATTTGTTATTTTTGACATTTTTCATGGTGACACTTTTCATTTTTGACATTTAGCATTGTGACATTTGTCATTTGACATCTTTGACATTTGCCATCTTGAAATTTGTCATTTTTGACATTTTTCATGGTGACACTTTTCATTTTTGACATTTAGCATTGTGACATTTGTCATTTGACATCTTTGACAATTGCCATCTTAAAATTTGTCATTTTTGACATTTAGCATTGTGACATTTGTCATTTGACATCTTTGACATTTGCCATCTTGAAATTTGTTATTTTTGACATTTTTCATGGTGACACTTTTCATTTTTGACATTTAGCATTGTGACATTTGTCAGTTTTGACATTTGCCATCTTGAAATTTGTCATTTTTGACATTTAGCATTGTGACACTTTTCATTTTTGACATTTAGCATTGTGACATTTGTCATTTGACATCTTTGACATTTGCCATCTTGAAATTTGTCATTTTTGACATTTTTCATGGTGACACTTTTCATTTTTGACATTTAGCATTGTTACATTTGTCATTTGATATCTTTGACATTTGCCATCTTGAAATTTGTCATTTTTGACATTTAGCATTGTGATATTTGTCATTTGACATCTTTGACATATGCCATCTTGAAATTTGTCATTTTTGACATTTTTCATGGTGACACTTTTCATTTTTGACATTTAGCATTGTGACATTTGTCATTTGACATCTTTGACATTTGCCATCTTGAAATTTGTTATTTTTGACATTTTTCATGGTGACACTATTCATTTTTGACATTTAGCATTGTGACATTTGTCATTTGCCATCTTTGACATTTGCCATCTTGAAATTTGTCATTTTTGACATTTTTCATGGTGACACTTTTCATTTTTGACATTTAGCATTGTGACATTTGTCATTTGACATCTTTGACATATGCCATCTTAAAATTTGTCATTTTTGACATTTTTCATGTTGACACTTTTCATTTTTGACATTTAGCATTGTGACGTTTGTCAGTTTTGACATTTGCCATCTTGAAATTTGTCATTTTTGATATTTTTCATGGTGACACTTTTCATTTTTGACATTTAGCATTGTGACATTTGTCATTTGACATCTTAGACATTTGCCATCTTGAAATTTGTCATTTTTGACACTTTTCATTTTTGACATTTAGCATTGTGACATTTGTCATTTGACATCTTTAACATTTGCCATCTTGAAATTTGTCATTTTTGACATTTTTCATGGTGACACTTTTCATTTTTGACATTTAGCATTGTGACATTTGTCATTTGACATCTTGGACATTTGCCATCTTAAAATTTGTCATTTTTGACATTTTTCATGGTGACACTTATCATTTTTGACATTTAGCATTGTGACATTTGTCAGTTTTGACATTTTCCATCTTGAAATTTGTCATTTTTGACATTTTTCATGGTGACACTTTTCATTTTTGACATTTAGCATTGTGACATTTGTCATTTGACATCTTTGACATTTGCCATCTTGAAATTTGTCATTTTTGACATTTTTCATGGTGTCACTTTTCATTTTTGACATTTAGCATTGTGACATTTGTCATTTGACATCTTTGACATTTGCCATCTTGAAATTTGTCATTTTTGACATTTAGCATTGTGACATTTGTCATTTGACATTTTTGACATTTGCCATCTTGAAATTTGTTATTTTTGACATTTTTCATGGTGACACTTTTCATTTTTGACATTTAGCATTGTGACATTTGTCAGTTTTGACATTTGCCATCTTGAAATTTGTCATTTTTGACATTTTTCATGGTGACACTTTTCATTTTTGACATTTAGCATTGTGACATTTGTCATTTGACATCTTTGACATTTGCCATCTTGAAATTTGTCATTTTTGACACTTTTCATTTTTGACATTTAGCATTGTGACATTTGTCATTTGACATCTTTGACATTTGCCATCTTGAAATTTGTCATTTTTGACATTTTTCATGGTGACACTTTTCATTTTTGACATTTAGCATTGTGACATTTGTCATTTGACATCTTGGACATTTGCCATCTTGAAATTTGTCATTTTTGACATTTAGCATTGTGACATTTGTCATTTGACATCTTTGACATTTGCCATCTTGAAATTTGTTATTTTTGACATTTTTCATGGTGACACTTTCCATTTTTGACATTTAGCATTGTGACATTTGTCATTTGACATCTTTGACATTTGCCATCTTGAAATTTGTTATTTTTGACATTTTTCATGGTGACACTTTTCATTTTTGACATTTAGCATTGTGACATTTGTCATTTGACATCTTTGACATTTGCCATCTTAAAATTTGTCATTTTTGACATTTTTCATGGTGACACTTTTCATTTTTGACATTTAGCATTGTGACATTTGTCATTTGACATCTTTGACATTTGCCATCTTGAAATTTATCATTTTTGACATTTAGCATTGTGACATTTGTCATTTGACATCTTTGATATTTGCCATCTTGAAATTTGTCATTTTTGACATTTTTCATGGTGACACTTTTCATTTTTGACATTTAGCATTGTGACATTTGTCATTTGACATCTTTGACATTTGCCATCTTGAAATTTGTCATTTTTGACATTTTTCATGGTGAAACTTTTCACTTTTGACATTTAGCATTGTGACATTTGTCATTTGACATCTTTGACATTTGCCATCTTGAAATTTGTTACTTTTGATATTTTTCATGGTGACACTTTTCATTTTTGACATTTAGCATTGTGACATTTGTCATTTGACATCTTTGACATTTGCCATCTTTAAATTTGTCATTTTTGACATTTAGCATTGTGACATTTGTCATTTGACATCTTGGACATTTGCCATCTTGAAATTTGTCATTTTTGACATTTTTCATGGTGACACTTTTTATTTTTGACATTTAGCATTGTGACATTTGTCATTTGACATCTTTGACATTTGCCATCTTGAAATTTGTCATTTTTGACATTTTTCATGGTGAAACTTTTCACTTTTGACATTTAGCATTGTGACATTTGTCATTTGACATCTTTGACATTTGCCATCTTGAAATTTGTTATTTTTGATATTTTTCATGGTGACACTTTTCATTTTTGACATTTAGCATTGTGACATTTGTCATTTGACATCTTTGACATTTGCCATCTTGAAATTTATCATTTTTGACATTTAGCATTGTGACATTTGTCATTTGACATCTTTGACATTTGCCATCTTGAAATTTGTCATTTTTGACATTTTTCATGGTGACACTTTTTATTTTTGACATTTAGCATTGTGACATTTGTCATTTGACATCTTTGACATTTGCCATCTTGAAATTTGTCATTTTTGACATTTTTCATGGTGAAACTTTTCACTTTTGACATTTAGCATTGTGACATTTGTCATTTGACATCTTTGACATTTGCCATCTTGAAATTTGTTATTTTTGATATTTTTCATGGTGACACTTTTCATTTTTGACATTTAGCATTGTGACATTTGTCATTTGACATCTTTGACATTTGCCATCTTTAAATTTGTCATTTTTGACATTTAGCATTGTGACATTTGTCATTTGACATCTTGGACATTTGCCATCTTGAAATTTGTCATTTTTGACATTTTTTATGGTGACACTTTTCATTTTTGACATTTAGCATTGTGACATTTGTCATTTGACATCTTTAATATTTGCCATCTTGAAATTTGTTATTTTTGACATTTTTCATGGTGACACTTTTCATTTTTGACATTTAGCATTGTGACATTTGTCATTTGACATCTTTGACATTTGCCATCTTGAAATTTGTCATTTTTGACATTTTTCATGGTGACACTTTTCATTTTTGACATTTAGCATTGTGACATTTGTCATTTGACATCTTTGACATTTGCCATCTTGAAATTTGTTATTTTTGACATTTTTCATGGTGACACTTTTCATTTTTGACATTTAGCATTGTGACATTTGTCATTTGACATCTTTGACATTTGCCATCTTGAAATTTGTCATTTTTGACATTTAGCATTGTGACATTTGTCATTTGACATCTTTGACATTTGCCATCTTGAAATTTGTTATTTTTGACATTTTTCATGGTGACACTTTTCATTTTTGACATTTAGCATTGTGACATTTGTCAGTTTTGACATTTGCCATCTTGAAATTTGTCATTTTTGACATTTTTCATGGTGACACTTTTCATTTTTGACATTTAGCATTGTGACATTTGTCATTTGACATCTTTGACATTTGCCATCTTGAAATTTGTCATTTTTGACACTTTTCATTTTTGACATTTAGCATTGTGACATTTGTCATTTGACATCTTTGACATTTGCCATCTTGAAATTTGTCATTTTTGACATTTTTCATGGTGACACTTTTCATTTTTGACATTTAGCATTGTGACATTTGTCATTTGACATCTTGGACATTTGCCATCTTGAAATTTGTCATTTTTGACATTTTTCATGGTGACACTTTTCATTTTTGACATTTAGCATTGTGACATTTGTCATTTGACTTCTTTGACATTTGCCATCTTGAAATTTGTCATTTTTGACATTTTTCATGGTGACACTTTTCATTTTTGACATTTAGCATTGTGACATTTGTCATTTGACATCTTTGACATTTGCCATCTTGAAATTTGTTATTTTTGACATTTTTCATGGTGACACTTTTCATTAACTACATTTAGCATTGTGACATTTGTCAATTGACATCTTTGACATTTGCCATCTTGAAATTTGTCATTTTTGATATTTTTCATGGTGACACTTTTTATTTTTGACATTTAGCATTGTGACATTTGTCATTTGACATCTTTGACATTTGCCATCTTGAAATTGGTAATTTTTGACATTTAGCATTGTGACATTTGTCATTTGTCATCTTTGATATTTGCCATCTTGAAATTTGTCATTTTTGACATTTTTCATGGTGACACTTTTCATTTTTGACATTTAGCATTGTGACATTTGTCATTTGACATCTTTGACATTTGCCATCTTGAAATTTGTCATTTTTGACATTTTTCATGGTGACACTTTTCATTTTTGACATTTAGCATTGTGACATTTGTCATTTGACATCTTTGACATTTGCCATCTTGAAATTTGTCATTTTTGACATTTTTTATAGTGACACTTTTCATTTTTGACATTTAGCATTGTGACATTTGTCATTTGACATCTTTGACATTTGCCATCTTGAAATTTGTTATTTTTGACATTTTTCATGGTGACACTTTTCATTTTTGACATTTAGCATTGTGACATTTGTCATTTGACATCTTTGACATTTGCCATCTTGAAATTTGTCATTTTTGACATTTTTCATGGTGACACTTTTCATTTTTGACATTTAGCATTGTGACATTTGTCATTTGACATCTTTGACATTTGCCATCTTAAAATTTGTCATTTTTGACATTTAGCATTGTGACATTTGTCATTTGACATCTTTGACATTTGCCATCTTGAAATTTGTTATTTTTGACATTTTTCATGGTGACACTTTTCATTAACTACATTTAGCATTGTGACATTTGTCAATTGACATCTTTGACATTTGCCATCTTGAAATTTGTCATTTTTGATATTTTTCATGGTGACACTTTTTATTTTTGACATTTAGCATTGTGACATTTGTCATTTGACATCTTTGACATTTGCCATCTTGAAATTGGTAATTTTTGACATTTAGCATTGTGACATTTGTCATTTGTCATCTTTGATATTTGCCATCTTGAAATTTGTCATTTTTGACATTTTTCATGGTGACACTTTTCATTTTTGACATTTAGCATTGTGACATTTGTCATTTGACATCTTTGACATTTGCCATCTTGAAATTTGTCATTTTTGACATTTTTCATGGTGACACTTTTCATTTTTGACATTTAGCATTGTGACATTTGTCATTTGACATCTTTGACATTTGCCATCTTGAAATTTGTCATTTTTGACATTTTTTATAGTGACACTTTTCATTTTTGACATTTAGCATTGTGACATTTGTCATTTGACATCTTTGACATTTGCCATCTTGAAATTTGTTATTTTTGACATTTTTCATGGTGACACTTTTCATTTTTGACATTTAGCATTGTGACATTTGTCATTTGACATCTTTGACATTTGCCATCTTGAAATTTGTCATTTTTGACATTTTTCATGGTGACACTTTTCATTTTTGACATTTAGCATTGTGACATTTGTCATTTGACATCTTTGACATTTGCCATCTTAAAATTTGTCATTTTTGACATTTAGCATTGTGACATTTGTCATTTGACATCTTGGACATTTTCCATCTTGAAATTTGTTATTTTTGACATTTTTCATGGTGACACTTATCATTGTTGACATTTAGCATTGTGACATTTGTCAGTTTTGACATTTGCCATCTTGAAATTTGTCATTTTTGACATTTTTCATGGTGACACTTTTCATTTTTGACATTTAGCATTGTGACATTTGTCATTTGACATCTTTGACATTTGCCATCTTGAAATTTGTTATTTTTGACATTTTTCATGGTGACACTTTTCATTTTTGACATTTAGCATTGTGACATTTGTCATTTGACATCTTTGACATTTGCCATCTTGAAATTTGTCATTTTTGACATTTTTCATGGTGACACTTTTCATTTTTGACATTTAGCATTGTGACATTTGTCATTTGACATCTTTGACATTTGCCATCTTAAAATTTGTTATTTTTGACATTTTTTATGGTGACACTTTTCATTTTTGACATATAGCATTGTGACATTTGTCATTTGACATCTTTGACATTTGCCATCTTGAAATTTGTCATTTTTGAAATTTTTTATGGTGACACTTTTTATTTTTGACATTTAGCATTGTGACATTTGTCATTTGACATCTTTGACATATGCCATCTTGAAATTTGTCATTTTTGACATTTAGCATTGTGACATTTGTCATTTGACATCTTTGACATTTGCCATCTTGAAATTTGTTATTTTTGACATTTTTTATGGTGACACTTTTCATTTTTGACATTTAGCATTGTGACATTTGTCAGTTTTGACATTTGCCATCTTGAAATTTGTCATTTTTGACATTTAGCATTGTGACACTTTTCATTTTTGACATTTAGCATTGTGACATTTGTCATTTGACATCTTTGACATTTGCCATCTTGAAATTTGTCATTTTTGACATTTTTCATGGTGACACTTTTCATTTTTGACATTTAGCATTGTTACATTTGTCATTTGATATCTTTGACATTTGCCATCTTGAAATTTGTCATTTTTGACATTTAGCATTGTGATATTTGTCATTTGACATCTTTGACATTTGCCATCTTGAAATTTGTCATTTTTGACATTTTTCATGGTGACACTTTTCATTTTTGACATTTAGCATTGTGACATTTGTCATTTGACATCTTTGACATTTGCCATCTTGAAATTTGTTATTTTTGACATTTTTCATGGTGACACTATTCATTTTTGACATTTAGCATTGTGATATTTGTCATTTGCCATCTTTGACATTTGCCATCTTGAAATTTGTCATTTTTGACATTTTTCATGGTGACACTTTTCATTTTTGACATTTAGCATTGTGACATTTGTCATTTGACATCTTTGACATATGCCATCTTAAAATTTGTCATTTTTGACATTTTTCATGGTGACACTTTTCATTTTTGACATTTAGCATTGTGACATTTGTCAGTTTTGACATTTGCCATCTTGAAATTTGTCATTTTTGACATTTTTCATGGTGACACTTTTCATTTTTGACATTTAGCATTGTGACATTTGTCATTTGACATCTTAGACATTTGCCATCTTGAAATTTGTCATTTTTGACACTTTTCATTTTTGACATTTAGCATTGTGACATTTGTCATTTGACATCTTTAACATTTGCCATCTTGAAATTTGTCATTTTTGACATTTTTCATGGTGACACTTTTCATTTTTGACATTTAGCATTGTGACATTTGTCATTTGACATCTTGGACATTTGCCATCTTGAAATTTGTCATTTTTGACATTTTTCATGGTGACACTTATCATTTTTGACATTTAGCATTGTGACATTTGTCAGTTTTGACATTTTCCATCTTGAAATTTGTCATTTTTGACATTTTTCATGGTGACACTTTTCATTTTTGACATTTAGCATTGTGACATTTGTCATTTGACATCTTTGACATTTGCCATCTTGAAATTTGTCATTTTTGACATTTTTTATGGTGTCACTTTTCATTTTTGACATTTAGCATTGTGACATTTGTCATTTGACATCCTTGACATTTGCCATCTTGAAATTTGTCATTTTTGACATTTAGCATTGTGACATTTGTCATTTGACATTTTTGACATTTGCCATCTTGAAATTTGTTATTTTTGACATTTTTCATGGTGACACTTTTCATTTTTGACATTTAGCATTGTGACATTTGTCAGTTTTGACATTTGCCATCTTGAAATTTGTCATTTTTGACATTTTTCATGGTGACACTTTTCATTTTTGACATTTAGCATTGTGACATTTGTCATTTGACATCTTTGACATTTGCCATCTTGAAATTTGTCATTTTTGACACTTTTCATTTTTGACATTTAGCATTGTGACATTTGTCATTTGACATCTTTGACATTTGCCATCTTGAAATTTGTCATTTTTGACATTTTTCATGGTGACACTTTTCATTTTTGACATTTAGCATTGTGACATTTGTCATTCGACATCTTGGACATTTGCCATCTTGAAATTTGTCATTTTTGACATTTAGCATTGTGACATTTGTCATTTAACATCTTTGACATTTGCCATCTTGAAATTTGTCATTTTTGACATTTTTCATGGTGACACTTTCCATTTTTGACATTTAGCATTGTGACATTTGTCATTTGACATCTTTGACATTTGCCATCTTGAAATTTGTTATTTTTGACATTTTTCATGGTGACACTTTTCATTTTTGACATTTAGTATTGTGACATTTGTCATTTGACATCTTTGACATTTGCCATCTTAAAATTTGTCATTTTTGACATTTTTCATGGTGACACTTTTCATTTTTGACATTTAGCATTGTGACATTTGTCATTTGACATCTTTGACATTTGCCATCTTGAAATTTATCATTTTTGACATTTAGCATTGTGACATTTGTCATTTGACATCTTTGATATTTGCCATCTTGAAATTTGTCATTTTTGACATTTTTCATGGTGACACTTTTCATTTTTGACATTTGTCATTTGACATCTTTGACATTTGCCATCTTGAAATTTGTCATTTTTGACATTTTTCATGGTGTCACTTTTCATTTTTGACATTTAGCATTGTGACATTTGTCATTTGACATCTTTGACATTTGCCATCTTGAAATTTGTCATTTTTGACATTTTTCATGGTGACACTTTTCATTTTTGACATTTAGCATTGTGACATTTGTCATTTGACATCTTTGACATTTGCCATCTTGAAATTTGTTATTTTTGACATTTTTCATGGTGACACTTTTCATTTTTGACATTTAGCATTGTGACATTTGTCATTTGACATCTTTGACATTTGCCATCTTTAAATTTGTCATTTTTGACATTTAGCATTGTGACATTTGTCATTTGACATCTTGGACATTTGCCATCTTGAAATTTGTCATTTTTGACATTTTTCATGGTGACACTTATCATTTTTGACATTTAGCATTGTGACATTTGTCAGTTTTGACATTTGCCATCTTGAAATTTGTCATTTTTGACATTTTTCAAGGTGACACTTTTCATTTTTGACATTTAGCATTGTGACATTTGTCATTTGACATCTTTAATATTTGCCATCTTGAAATTTGTTATTTTTGACATTTTTCATGGTGACACTTTTCATTTTTGAAATTTAGCATTGTGACATTTGTCATTTGACATCTTTGACATTTGCCATCTTAAAATTTGTCATTTTTGACATTTTTCATGGTGACACTTTTCATTTTTGACATTTAGCATTGTGACATTTGTTATTTGACATCTTTGACATTTGCCATCTTGAAATTTGTTATTTTTGACATTTTTCATGGTGACACTTTTCATTTTTGACATTTAGCATTGTGACATTTGTCATTTGACATCTTTGACATTTGCCATCTTGAAATTTGTCATTTTTGACATTTAGCATTGTGACATTTGTCATTTGACATCTTTGACATTTGCCATCTTGAAATTTGTTATTTTTGACATTTTTCATGGTGACACTTTTCATTTTTGACATTTAGCATTGTGACATTTGGCAGTTTTGACATTTGCCATCTTGAAATTTGTCATTTTTGACATTTTTCATGGTGACACTTTTCATTTTTGACATTTAGCATTGTGACATTTGTCATTTGACATCTTTGACATTTGCCATCTTGAAATTTGTCATTTTTGACACTTTTCATTTTTGACATTTAGCATTGTGACATTTGTCATTTGACATCTTTGACATTTGCCATCTTGAAATTAGTCATTTTTGACATTTTTCATGGTGACACTTTTCATTTTTGACATTTAGCATTGTGACATTTGTCATTTGACATCTTGGACATTTGCCATCTTGAAATTTGTCATTTTTGACATTTTTCATGGTGACACTTTTCATTTTTGACATTTAGCATTGTGACATTTGTCATTTGACATCTTTGACATTTGCCATCTTGAAATTTGTCATTTTTGACATTTTTCATGGTGACACTTTTCATTTTTGACATTTAGCATTGTGACATTTGTCATTTGACATCTTTGACATTTGCCATCTTGAAATTTGTTATTTTTGACATTTTTCATGGTGACACTTTTCATTTTTGACATTTAGCATTGTGACATTTGTCAATTGACATCTTTGACATTTGCCATCTTGAAATTTGTCATTTTTGACATTTTTCATGGTGACACTTTTTATTTTTGACATTTAGCATTGTGACATTTGTCATTTGACATCTTTGACATTTGCCATCTTGAAATTGGTCATTTTTGACATTTAGCATTGTGACATTTGTCATTTGTCATCTTTGATATTTGCCATCTTGAAATTTGTCATTTTTGACATTTTTCATGGTGAAACTTTTCATTTTTGACATTTAGCATTGTGACATTTGTCATTTGACATCTTTGACATTTGCCATCTTGAAATTTGTCATTTTTGACATTTTTCATGGTGACACTTTTCATTTTTGACATTTAGCATTGTGACATTTGTCATTTGACATCTTTGACATTTGCCATCTTGAAATTTGTCATTTTTGACATTTAGCATTGTGACATTTGTCATTTGACATCTTTGACATTTGCCATCTTGAAATTTGTCATTTTTGACATTTTTCATGGTGACACTTTTCATTTTTGACATTTAGCATTGTGACATTTGTCATTTGACATCTTGGACATTTGCCATCTTGAAATTTGTCATTTTTGACATTTTTCATGGTGACACTTTTCATTTTTGACATTTAGCATTGTGACATTTGTCATTTGACATCTTTGACATTTGCCATCTTGAAATATGTCATTTTTGACATTTTTCATGGTGACACTTTTCATTTTTGACATTTAGCATTGTGACATTTGTCATTTGACATCTTTGACATTTGCCATCTTGAAATTTGTTATTTTTGACATTTTTCATGGTGACACTTTTCATTTTTGACATTTAGCATTGTGACATTTGTCAATTGACATCTTTGACATTTGCCATCTTGAAATTTGTCATTTTTGACATTTTTCATGGTGAAACTTTTCATTTTTGACATTTAGCATTGTGACATTTGTCATTTGACATCTTTGACATTTGCCATCTTGAAATTTGTCATTTTTGACATTTTTCATGGTGACACTTTTCATTTTTGACATTTAGCATTGTGACATTTGTCATTTGACATCTTTGACATTTGCCATCTTGAAATTTGTCATTTTTGACATTTAGCATTGTGACATTTGTCATTTGACATCTTTGACATTTGCCATATTGAAATTTGTTATTTTTGACATTTTTCATGGTGACACTTTTCATTTTTGACATTTAGCATTGTGATATTTGTCATTTGACATCTTTGACATTTGCCATCTTGAAATTTGTCATTTTTGACATTTTTCATGGTGACACTTTTCATTTTTGACATTTAGCATTGTGACATTTGTCATTTGACATCTTTGACATTTGCCATCTTGAAATTTGTCATTTTTGACATTTAGCATTGTGACATTTGTCATTTGACATCTTGGACATTTTCCATCTTGAAATTTGTTATTTTTGACATTTTTCATGGTGACACTTATCATTTTTGACATTTAGCATTGTGACATTTGTCATTTGACATCTTTGACATTTGCCATCTTAAAATTTGTTATTTTTGACATTTTTCATGGTGACACTTTTCATTTTTGACATTTAGCATTGTGACATTTGTCATTTGACATCTTTAACATTTGCCATCTTGAAATTTGTCATTTTTGACATTTTTCATGGTGACACTTTTCATTTTTGACATTTAGCATTGTGACATTTGTCATTTGACATCTTTGACATTTGCCATCTTAAAATTTGTTATTTTTGACATTTTTTATGGTGACACTTTTCATTTTTGACATTTAGCATTGTAACATTTGTCATTTGACATCTTTGACATTTGCCATCTTGAAATTTGTCATTTTTGAAATTTTTTATGGTGACACTTTTTATTTTTGACATTTAGCATTGTGACATTTGTCATTTGACATCTTTGACATTTGCCATCTTGAAATTTGTCATTTTTGACACTTTTCATTTTTGACATTTAGCATTGTGACATTTGTCATTTGACATCTTTGACATTTGCCATCTTGAAATTTGTCATTTTTGACATTTAGCATTGTGACATTTGTCATTTGACATCTTTGACATTTGCCATCTTGAAATTTGTTATTTTTGACATTTTTCATGGTGACACTTTTCATTTTTGACATTTAGCATTGTGACATTTGTCATTTGACATCTTTGACATTTGCCATCTTGAAATTTGTCATTTTTGACATTTTTCATGGTGACACTTTTCATTTTTGACATTTAGCATTGTGACATTTGTCATTTGACATCTTTGACATTTGCCATCTTGAAATTTGTCATTTTTGACATTTAGCATTGTGACATTTGTCATTTGACATCTTGGACATTTTCCATCTTGAAATTTGTTATTTTTGACATTTTTCATGGTGACACTTATCATTTTTGACATTTAGCATTGTGACATTTGTCATTTGACATCTTTGACATTTGCCATCTTGAAATTTGTTATTTTTGACATTTTTCATGGTGACACTTTTTATTTTTGACATTTAGCATTGTGACATTTGTCATTTGACATCTTTAACATTTGCCATCTTGAAATTTGTTATTTTTGACATTTTTCATGGTGACACTTTTCATTTTTGACATTTAGCATTGTGACATTTGTCATTTGACATCTTTGACATTTGCCATCTTAAAATTTGTTATTTTTGACATTTTTTATGGTGACACTTTTCATTTTTGACATTTAGCATTGTAACATTTGTCATTTGACATCTTTGACATTTGCCATCTTGAAATTTGTCATTTTTGAAATTTTTCATGGTGACACTTTTTATTTTTGACATTTAGCATTGTGACATTTGTCATTTGACATCTTTGACATTTGCCATCTTGAAATTTGTCATTTTTGACATTTAGCATTGTGACATTTGTCATTTGACATCTTTGACATTTGCCATCTTGAAATTTGTTATTTTTAACATTTTTCATGGTGACACTTTTCATTTTTGACATTTAGCATTGTGACATTTGTCAGTTTTGACATTTGCCATCTTGAAATTTGTCATTTTTGACATTTTTCATGGTGACAATTTTCATTTTTGACATTTAGCATTGTGACATTTGTCGTTTGACATCTTTGACATTTGCCATCTTGAAATTTGTTATTTTTGACATTTTTTATGGTGACACTTATCATTTTTGACATTTAGCATTGTGACATTTGTCATTGGACATCTTTGACATTTGCCATATTGAAATTTGTCATTTTTGACATTTTTCATCGTGACACTTTTCATTTTTGACATTTAGCATTGTGACATTTGTCATTTGACACCTTGGACATTTGACATCTTGAAATTTGTTATTTTTGACATTTTTCATGATCACACTTATCATTTTTGACATTTAGCATTGTGACATTTGTCAGTTTTGACATTTGCCATCTTGAAATTTGTCATTTTTGACATTTTTCATGGTGACACTTTTCATTTTTAACATTTAGCATTGTGACATTTGTCATTTGACATCTTTGACATTTGCCATCTTGAAATTTGTCATTTTTGACATTTTTCATGGTGACACTTTTCATTTTTGACATTTAGCATTGTGACATTTGTCATTTGACATCTTTGATATCTGCCATCTTGAAATTTGTCATTTTTGACATTTAGCATTGTGACATTTGTCATTTGACATCTTTGACATTTGTCATCTTGAAATTTGTCATTTTTGACATTTTTCATGGTGACACTTTTCATTTTTGACATTTAGCATTGTGACATTTGTCATTTGACATCTTTGACATTTGCCATCTTGAAATTTGTTATTTTTGACATTTTTCATGGTGACACTTATCATTTTTGACATTTAGCATTGTGACATTTGTCAGTTTTGACATTTGTCATCTTGAAATTTGTCATTTGTGACATTTTTCATGGTGACACTTTTCATTTTTGACATTTAGCATTGTGACATTTGTCATTTGACATCTTTGACATTTGCCATCTTGAAATTTGTTATTTTTGACATTTTTCATGGTGACACTTTTCATTTTTGACATTTAGCATTGTGACATTTGTCAATTGACATCTTTGACATTTGCCATCTTGAAATTTGTCATTTTTGACATTTTTCATGGTGACACTTTTTATTTTTGACATTTAGCATTGTGACATTTGTCATTTGACATCTTTGACATTTGCCATCTTGAAATTGGTCATTTTTGACATTTAGCATTGTGACATTTGTCATTTGTCATCTTTGATATTTGCCATCTTGAGATTTGTCATTTTTGACATTTTTCATGGTGAAACTTTTCATTTTTGACATTTAGCATTGTGACATTTGTCATTTGACATCTTTGACATTTGCCATCTTGAAATTTGTCATTTTTGACATTTTTCATGGTGACACTTTTCATTTTTGACATTTAGCATTGTGACATTTGTCATTTGACATCTTTGACATTTGCCATCTTGAAATTTGTCATTTTTGACATTTAGCATTGTGACATTTGTCATTTGACATCTTTGACATTTGCCATCTTGAAATTTGTCATTTTTGACATTTTTCATGGTGACACTTTTCATTTTTGACATTTAGCATTGTGACATTTGTCATTTGACATCTTGGACATTTGCCATCTTGAAATTTGTCATTTTTGACATTTTTCATGGTGACACTTTTCATTTTTGACATTTAGCATTGTGACATTTGTCATTTGACATCTTTGACATTTGCCATCTTGAAATATGTCATTTTTGACATTTTTCATGGTGACACTTTTCATTTTTGACATTTAGCATTGTGACATTTGTCATTTGACATCTTTGACATTTGCCATCTTGAAATTTGTTATTTTTGACATTTTTCATAGTGACACTTTTCATTTTTGACATTTAGCATTGTGACATTTGTCAATTGACATCTTTGACATTTGCCATCTTGAAATTTGTCTTTTTTGACATTTTTCATGGTGACACTTTTTATTTTTGACATTTAGCATTGTGACATTTGTCATTTGACATCTTTGACATTTGCCATCTTGAAATTGGTCATTTTTGACATTTAGCATTGTGACATTTGTCATTTGTCATCTTTGATATTTGCCATCTTGAAATTTGTCATTTTTGACATTTTTCATGGTGAAACTTTTCATTTTTGACATTTAGCATTGTGACATTTGTCATTTGACATCTTTGACATTTGCCATCTTGAAATTTGTCATTTTTGACATTTTTCATGGTGACACTTTTCATTTTTGACATTTAGCATTGTGACATTTGTCATTTGACATCTTTGACATTTGCCATCTTGAAATTTGTCATTTTTGACATTTAGCATTGTGACATTTGTCATTTGACATCTTTGACATTTGCCATCTTGAAATTTGTTATTTTTGACATTTTTCATGGTGACACTTTTCATTTTTGACATTTAGCATTGTGATATTTGTCATTTGACATCTTTGACATTTGCCATCTTGAAATTTGTCATTTTTGACATTTTTCATGGTGACACTTTTCATTTTTGACATTTAGCATTGTGACATTTGTCATTTGACATCTTTGACATTTGCCATCTTGAAATTTGTCATTTTTGACATTTAGCATTGTGACATTTGTCATTTGACATCTTGGACATTTTCCATCTTGAAATTTGTTATTTTTGACATTTTTCATGGTGACACTTATCATTTTTGACATTTAGCATTGTGACATTTGTCATTTGACATCTTTGACATTTGCCATCTTGAAATTTGTTATTTTTGACATTTTTCATGGTGACACTTTTCATTTTTGACATTTAGCATTGTGACATTTGTCATTTGACATCTTTAACATTTGCCATCTTGAAATTTGTCATTTTTGACATTTTTCATGGTGACACTTTTCATTTTTGACATTTAGCATTGTGACATTTGTCATTTGACATCTTTGACATTTGCCATCTTAAAATTTGTTATTTTTGACATTTTTTATGGTGACACTTTTCATTTTTGACATTTAGCATTGTAACATTTGTCATTTGACATCTTTGACATTTGCCATCTTGAAATTTGTCATTTTTGAAATTTTTTATGGTGACACTTTTTATTTTTGACATTTAGCATTGTGACATTTGTCATTTGACATCTTTGACATTTGCCATCTTGAAATTTGTCATTTTTGACACTTTTCATTTTTGACATTTAGCATTGTGACATTTGTCATTTGACATCTTTGACATTTGCCATCTTGAAATTTGTCATTTTTGACATTTAGCATTGTGACATTTGTCATTTGACATCTTTGACATTTGCCATCTTGAAATTTGTTATTTTTGACATTTTTCATGGTGACACTTTTCATTTTTGACATTTAGCATTGTGACATTTGTCATTTGACATCTTTGACATTTGCCATCTTGAAATTTGTCATTTTTGACATTTTTCATGGTGACACTTTTCATTTTTGACATTTAGCATTGTGACATTTGTCATTTGACATCTTTGACATTTGCCATCTTGAAATTTGTCATTTTTGACATTTAGCATTGTGACATTTGTCATTTGACATCTTGGACATTTTCCATCTTGAAATTTGTTATTTTTGACATTTTTCATGGTGACACTTATCATTTTTGACATTTAGCATTGTGACATTTGTCATTTGACATCTTTGACATTTGCCATCTTGAAATTTGTTATTTTTGACATTTTTCATGGTGACACTTTTTATTTTTGACATTTAGCATTGTGACATTTGTCATTTGACATCTTTAACATTTGCCATCTTGAAATTTGTCATTTTTGACATTTTTCATGGTGACACTTTTCATTTTTGACATTTAGCATTGTGACATTTGTCATTTGACATCTTTGACATTTGCCATCTTAAAATTTGTTATTTTTGACATTTTTTATGGTGACACTTTTCATTTTTGACATTTAGCATTGTAACATTTGTCATTTGACATCTTTGACATTTGCCATCTTGAAATTTGTCATTTTTGAAATTTTTCATGGTGACACTTTTTATTTTTGACATTTAGCATTGTGACATTTGTCATTTGACATCTTTGACATTTGCCATCTTGAAATTTGTCATTTTTGACATTTAGCATTGTGACATTTGTCATTTGACATCTTTGACATTTGCCATCTTGAAATTTGTTATTTTTAACATTTTTCATGGTGACACTTTTCATTTTTGACATTTAGCATTGTGACATTTGTCAGTTTTGACATTTGCCATCTTGAAATTTGTCATTTTTGACATTTTTCATGGTGACAATTTTCATTTTTGACATTTAGCATTGTGACATTTGTCGTTTGACATCTTTGACATTTGCCATCTTGAAATTTGTTATTTTTGACATTTTTTATGGTGACACTTATCATTTTTGACATTTAGCATTGTGACATTTGTCATTGGACATCTTTGACATTTGCCATATTGAAATTTGTCATTTTTGACATTTTTCATCGTGACACTTTTCATTTTTGACATTTAGCATTGTGACATTTGTCATTTGACACCTTGGACATTTGACATCTTGAAATTTGTTATTTTTGACATTTTTCATGATCACACTTATCATTTTTGACATTTAGCATTGTGACATTTGTCAGTTTTGACATTTGCCATCTTGAAATTTGTCATTTTTGACATTTTTCATGGTGACACTTTTCATTTTTAACATTTAGCATTGTGACATTTGTCATTTGACATCTTTGACATTTGCCATCTTGAAATTTGTCATTTTTGACATTTTTCATGGTGACACTTTTCATTTTTGACATTTAGCATTGTGACATTTGTCATTTGACATCTTTGATATTTGCCATCTTGAAATTTGTCATTTTTGACATTTAGCATTGTGACATTTGTCATTTGACATCTTTGACATTTGTCATCTTGAAATTTGTCATTTTTGACATTTTTCATGGTGACACTTTTCATTTTTGACATTTAGCATTGTGACATTTGTCATTTGACATCTTTGACATTTGCCATCTTGAAATTTGTTATTTTTGACATTTTTTATGGTGACACTTATCATTTTTGAAATTTAGCATTGTGACATTTGTCAGTTTTGACATTTGTCATCTTGAAATTTGTCATTTGTGAAATTTTTCATGTAGACACTTTTCATTTTTGACATTTAGCATTGTGACATTTGTCATTTGACATCTTTGACATTTGCCATCTTGAAATTTGTCATTTTTGACATTTTTCATGGTGACACTTTTCATTTTTGACATTTAGCATTGTGACATTTGTCATTTGACATCTTTGACATTTGCCATCTTGAAATTTGTCATTTTTGACATTTAGCATTGTGACATTTGTCAGTTTTGACATTTGCCATCTTAAAATTTGTCATTTTTGACATTTAGCATTGTGACACTTTTCATTTTTGACATTTAGCATTGTGACATTTGTCATTTGACATCTTAGACATTTGCCATCCTAAAATTTGTCATTTTTGACACTTTTCATTTTTGACATTTAGCATTGTGACATTTGTCATTTGACATCTTTGACATTTGCCATCTTGAAATTTGTCATTTTTAACATTTTTCATGGTGACACTTTTCATTTTTGCCATTTAGCATTGTGACATTTGTCATTTGACATCTTTGACATTTGCCATCTTGAAATTTGTTATTTTTGACATTTTTCATGGTGACACTTTTCATTTTTGACATTTAGCATTGTGACATTTGCCATTTGACATCTTTGACATTTCTCATCTTGAAATTTGTAATTTTTGACATTTTTCATGGTGACACTTTTCATTTTTGACATTTAGCATTGTGACATTTGTCATTTGACATCTTTGACATTTGCCATCTTAAAATTTGTTATTTTTGACATTTTTCATGGTGACACTTATCATTTTTGACATTTATCATTTTGACATTTGTCAGTTTTGACATTTGTCATCTTGAAATTTGTCATTTTTGACATTTTTCATGGTGACACTTTTCATTTTTGACATTTAGCATTGTGACATTTGTCATTTGACATCTTTGACATTTGCCATCTTGAAATTTGTCATTTTTAACATTTTTCATGGTGACACTTTTCATTTTTGACATTTAGCATTGTGGCATTTGTCATTTGACATCTTTGACATTTGCCATCTTGAAATTTGTCATTTTTGACATTTAGCATTGTGACATTTGTCAGTTTTGACATTTGCTATCTTAAAATTTGTCATTTTTGACATTTAGCATTGTGACACTTTTCATTTTTGACATTTAGCATTGTGACATTTGTCATTTGACATCTTAGACATTTGCCATCTTGAAATTTGTCATTTTTGACACTTTTCATTTCTGACATTTAGCATTGTGACATTTGTCATTTGACATCTTTGACATTTGCCATCTTGAAATTTGTCATTTTTGACATTTTTCATGGTGACACTTTTCATTTTGACATTTAGCATTGTGACATTTGTCATTTGACATCTTTGACATTTGCCATCTTGAAATTTGTCATTTTTGACATTTTTCATGGTGACACTTTTCATTTTTGACATTTAGCATTGTGACATTTGCCATTTGACATCTTTGACATTTGCCATCTTGAAATTTGTTATTTTTGACATTTTTCATGGTGACACTTTTCATTTTTGACATTTAGCATTGTGACATTTGTCAGTTTTGACATTTGCCATCTTGAAATTTGTCATTTTTGACATTTAGCATTGTGACATTTGTCATTTGACATCTTTGACATTTGGCATCTTGAAATTTGTCATTTTTGACATTTTTCATGGTGACACTTTTCATTTTTGACATTTAGCATTGTTACATTTGTCATTTGATATCTTTGACATTTGCCATCTTGAAATTTGTCATTTTTGACATTTAGCATTGTGATATTTGTCATTTGACATCTTTGACATTTGCCATCTTGAAATTTGTCATTTTTGACATTTTTCATGGTGACACTTTTCATTTTTGACATTTAGCATTGTGACATTTGTCATTTGACATCTTTGACATTTGCCATCTTGAAATTTGTTATTTTTGACATTTTTCATGGTGACACTATTCATTTTTGACATTTAGCATTGTGACATTTGTCATTTGCCATCTTTGACATTTGCCATCTTGAAATTTGTCATTTTTGACATTTTTCATGGTGACACTTTTCATTTTTGACATTTAGCATTGTGACATTTGTCATTTGACATCTTTGACATATGCCATCTTAAAATTTGTCATTTTTGACATTTTTCATGTTGACACTTTTCATTTTTGACATTTAGCATTGTGACGTTTGTCAGTTTTGACATTTGCCATCTTGAAATTTGTCATTTTTGATATTTTTCATGGTGACACTTTTCATTTTTGACATTTAGCATTGTGACATTTGTCATTTGACATCTTAGACATTTGCCATCTTGAAATTTGTCATTTTTGACACTTTATTTTTGACATTTAGCATTGTGACATTTGTCATTTGACATCTTTAACATTTGCCATCTTGAAATTTGTCATTTTTGACATTTTTCATGGTGACACTTTTCATTTTTGACATTTAGCATTGTGACATTTGTCATTTGACATCTTGGACATTTGCCATCTTAAAATTTGTCATTTTTGACATTTTTCATGGTGACACTTATCATTTTTGACATTTAGCATTGTGACATTTGTCAGTTTTGACATTTTCCATCTTGAAATTTGTCATTTTTGACATTTTTCATGGTGACACTTTTCATTTTTGACGTTTAGCATTGTGACATTTGGCATTTGACATCTTTGACATTTGCCATCTTGAAATTTGTCATTTTTGACATTTTTCATGGTGTCACTTTTCATTTTTGACATTTAGCATTGTGACATTTGTCATTTGACATCTTTGACATTTGCCATCTTGAAATTTGTCATTTTTGACATTTAGCATTGTGACATTTGTCATTTGACATTTTTGACATTTGCCATCTTGAAATTTGTTATTTTTGACATTTTTCATGGTGACACTTTTCATTTTTGACATTTAGCATTGTGACATTTGTCAGTTTTGACATTTGCCATCTTGAAATTTGTCATTTTTGACATTTTTCATGGTGACACTTTTCATTTTTGACATTTAGCATTGTGACATTTGTCATTTGACATCTTTGACATTTGCCATCTTGAAATTTGTCATTTTTGACAATTTTCATTTTTGACATTTAGCATTGTGACATTTGTCATTTGACATCTTTGACATTTGCCATCTTGAAATTTGTCATTTTTGACATTTTTCATGGTGACACTTTTCATTTTTGACATTTAGCATTGTGACATTTGTCATTTGACATCTTGGACATTTGCCATCTTGAAATTTGTCATTTTTGACATTTAGCATTGTGACATTTGTCATTTGACATCTTTGACATTTGCCATCTTGAAATTTGTCATTTTTGACATTTTTCATGGTGACACTTTCCATTTTTGACATTTAGCATTGTGACATTTGTCATTTGACATCTTTGACATTTGCCATCTTGAAATTTGTTATTTTTGACATTTTTCATGGTGACACTTTTCATTTTTGACATTTAGCATTGTGACATTTGTCATTTGACATCTTTGACATTTGCCATCTTAAAATTTGTCATTTTTGACATTTTTCATGGTGACACTTTTCATTTTTGACATTTAGCATTGTGACATTTGTCATTTGACATCTTTGACATTTGCCATCTTGAAATTTATCATTTTTGACATTTAGCATTGTGACATTTGTCATTTGACATTTTTGATATTTGCCATCTTGAAATTTGTCATTTTTGACATTTTTCATGGTGACACTTTTCATTTTTGACATTTAGCATTGTGACATTTGTCATTTGACATCTTTGACATTTGCCATCTTGAAATTTGTCATTTTTGACATTTTTCATGGTGACACTTTTTATTTTTGACATTTAGCATTTTGACATTTGTCATTTGACATCTTTGACATTTGCCATCTTGAAATTTGTCATTTTTGACATTTTTCATGGTGACACTTTTCACTTTTGACATTTAGCATTGTGACATTTGTCATTTGACATCTTTGACATTTGCCATCTTGAAATTTGTTATTTTTGACATTTTTCATGGTGACACTTTTCATTTTTGACATTTAGCATTGTGACATTTGTCATTTGACATCTTTGACATTTGCCATCTTTAAATTTGTCATTTTTGACATTTAGCATTGTGACATTTGTCATTTGACATCTTGGACATTTGCCATCTTGAAATTTGTCATTTTTAACATTTTTCATGGTGACACTTATCATTTTTGACATTTAGCATTGTGACATTTGTCAGTTTTGACATTTGACATCTTGAAATTTGTCATTTTTGACATTTTTCATGGTGACACTTTTAATTTTTGACATTTAGCATTGTGACATTTGTCATTTGACATCTTTAATATTTGCCATCTTGAAATTTGTTATTTTTGACATTTTTCATGGTGACACTTTTCATTTTTGACATTTAGCATTGTGACATTTGTCATTTGACATTTTTGACATTTGCCATCTTGAAATTTGTCATTTTTGACATTTTTCATGGTGACACTTTTCATTTTTGACATTTAGCATTGTGGCATTTGTCATTTGACATCTTTGACATTTGCCATCTTGAAATTTGTTATTTTTGACATTTTTCATGGTGACACTTTTCATTTTTGACATTTAGCATTGTGACATTTGTCATTTGACATCTTTGACATTTGCCATCTTGAAATTTGTCATTTTTGACATTTAGCATTGTGACATTTGTCATTTGACATCTTTGACATTTGCCATCTTGAAATTTGTTATTTTTGACAGTTTTCATGGTGACACTTTTCATTTTTGACATTTAGCATTGTGACATTTGTCAGTTTTGACATTTGCCATCTTGAAATTTGTCATTTTTGACATTTTTCATGGTGACACTTTTCATTTTTGACATCTAGCATTGTGACATTTGTCATTTGACATCTTTGACATTTGCCATCTTGAAATTTGTCATTTTTGACACTTTTCATTTTTGACATTTAGCATTGTGACATTTGTCATTTGACATCTTTGACATTTGCCATCTTGAAATTTGTCATTTTTGACATTTTTCATGGTGACACTTTTCATTTTTGACATTTAGCATTGTGACATTTGTCATTTGACATCTTGGACATTTGCCATCTTGAAATTTGTCATTTTTGACATTTTTCATGGTGACACTTTTCATTTTTGACATTTAGCATTGTGACATTTGTCATTTGACATCTTTGACATTTGCCATCTTGAAATTTGTCATTTTTGACATTTTTCATGGTGACACTTTTCATTTTTGACATTTAGCATTGTGACATTTGTCATTTGACATCTTTGACATTTGCCATCTTGAAATTGGTAATTTTTGACATTTAGCATTGTGACATTTGTCATTTGTCATCTTTGATATTTGCCATCTTGAAATTTGTCATTTTTGACATTTTTCATGGTGACACTTTTCATTTTTGACATTTAGCATTGTGACATTTGTCATTTGACATCTTTGACATTTGCCATCTTGAAATTTGTCATTTTTGACATTTTTTATAGTGACACTTTTCATTTTTGACATTTAGCATTGTGACATTTGTCATTTGACATCTTTGACATTTGCCATCTTGAAATTTGTTATTTTTGACATTTTTCATGGTGACACTTTTCATTTTTGACATTTAGCATTGTGACATTTGTCATTTGACATCTTTGACATTTGCCATCTTGAAATTTGTCATTTTTGACATTTTTCATGGTGACACTTTTCATTTTTGACATTTAGCATTGTGACATTTGTCATTTGACATCTTTGACATTTGCCATCTTAAAATTTGTCATTTTTGACATTTAGCATTGTGACATTTGTCATTTGACATCTTGGACATTTTCCATCTTGAAATTTGTTATTTTTGACATTTTTCATGGTGACACTTATCATTTTTGACATTAAGCATTGTGACATTTGTCAGTTTTGACATTGGCCATCTTGAAATTTGTCAGTTTTGACATTTTTCATGGTGACACTTTTCATTTTTGACATTTAGCATTGTGACATTTGTCATTTGACATCTTTGACATTTGCCATCTTAAAATTTGTCATTTTTGACATTTAGCATTGTGACATTTGTCATTTGACATCTTGGACATTTTCCATCTTGAAATTTGTTATTTTTGACATTTTTCATGGTGACACTTATCATTTTTGACATTAAGGATTGTGACATTTGTCAGTTTTGACATTGGCCATCTTGAAATTTGTTATTTTTGACATTTTTCATGGTGACACTATTCATTTTTGACATTTAGCATTGTGACATTTGTCATTTGCCATCTTTGACATTTGCCATCTTGAAATTTGTCATTTTTAACATTTTTCATGGTGACACTTTTCATTTTTGACATTTAGCATTGTGACATTTGTCATTTGACATCTTTGACATATGCCATCTTAAAATTTGTCATTTTTGACATTTTTCATGTTGACACTTTTCATTTTTGACATTTAGCATTGTGACGTTTGTCAGTTTTGACATTTGCCATCTTGAAATTTGTCATTTTTGATATTTTTCATGGTGACACTTTTCATTTTTGACATTTAGCATTGTGACATTTGTCATTTGACATCTTAGACATTTGCCATCTTGAAATTTGTCATTTTTGACACTTTATTTTTGACATTTAGCATTGTGACATTTGTCATTTGACATCTTTAACATTTGCCATCTTGAAATTTGTCATTTTTGACATTTTTCATGGTGACACTTTTCATTTTTGACATTTAGCATTGTGACATTTGTCATTTGACATCTTGGACATTTGCCATCTTAAAATTTGTCATTTTTGACATTTTTCATGGTGACACTTATCATTTTTGACATTTAGCATTGTGACATTTGTCAGTTGTGACATTTTCCATCTTGAAATTTGTCATTTTTGACATTTTTCATGGTGACACTTTTCATTTTTGACGTTTAGCATTGTGACATTTGTCATTTGACATCTTTGACATTTGCCATCTTGAAATTTGTCATTTTTGACATTTTTCATGGTGTCACTTTTCATTTTTGACATTTAGCATTGTGACATTTGTCATTTGACATCTTTGACATTTGCCATCTTGAAATTTGTCATTTTTGACATTTAGCATTGTGACATTTGTCATTTGACATTTTTGAC
This sequence comes from Altica lythri, assembly GCA_964028335.1. NCBI lineage: Eukaryota > Metazoa > Arthropoda > Insecta > Coleoptera > Chrysomelidae > Altica > Altica lythri. The sequence continues at coordinate 3,964,708 of OZ034800.1, read as the reverse complement.
ATTTGCCATCTTGAAATTTGTTATTTTTGACATTTTTCATGGTGACACTTTTCATTTTTGACATTTAGGATTGTGACATTTGTCAGTTTTGACATTTGCCATCTTGAAATTTGTCATTTTTGACATTTTTCATGGTGACACTTTTCATTTTTGACATTTAGCATTGTGACATTTGTCATTTGACATCTTTGACATTTGCCATCTTGAAATTTGTCATTTTTGACAATTTTCATTTTTGACATTTAGCATTGTGACATTTGTCATTTGACATCTTTGACATTTGCCATCTTTAAATTTGTCATTTTTGACATTTTTCATGGTGACACTTTTCATTTTTGACATTTAGCATTGTGACATTTGTCATTTGACATCTTGGACATTTGCCATCTTGAAATTTGTCATTTTTGACATTTAGCATTGTGACATTTGTCATTTGACATCTTTGACATTTGCCATCTTGAAATTTGTCATTTTTGACATTTTTCATGGTGACACTTTCCATTTTTGACATTTAGCATTGTGACATTTGTCATTTGACATCTTTGACATTTGCCATCTTGAAATTTGTTATTTTTGACATTTTTCATGGTGACACTTTTCATTTTTGACATTTAGCATTGTGACATTTGTCATTTGACATCTTTGACATTTGCCATCTTAAAATTTGTCATTTTTGACATTTTTCATGGTGACACTTTTCATTTTTGACATTTAGCATTGTGACATTTGTCATTTGACATCTTTGACATTAGCCATCTTGAAATTTATCATTTTTGACATTTAGCATTGTGACATTTGTCATTTGACATCTTTGATATTTGCCATCTTGAAATTTGTCATTTTTGACATTTTTCATGGTGACACTTTTCATTTTTGACATTTAGCATTGTGACATTTGTCATTTGACATCTTTGACATTTGCCATCTTGAAATTTGTCATTTTTGACATTTTTCATGGTGACACTTTTTATTTTTGACATTTAGCATTGTGACATTTGTCATTTGACATCTTTGACATTTGCCATCTTGAAATTTGTCATTTTTGACATTTTTCATGGTGACACTTTTCACTTTTGACATTTAGCATTGTGACATTTGTCATTTGACATCTTTGACATTTGCCATCTTGAAATTTGTTATTTTTGACATTTTTCATGGTGACACTTTTCATTTTTGACATTTAGCATTGTGACATTTGTCATTTGACATCTTTGACATTTGCCATCTTTAAATTTGTCATTTTTGACATTTAGCATTGTGACATTTGTCATTTGACATCTTTGACATTTGCCATCTTGAAATTTGTTATTTTTGACATTTTTCATGGTGACACTTTTCATTTTTGACATTTAGCATTGTGACATTTGTCAGTTTTGACATTTGCCATCTTGAAATTTGTCATTTTTGACATTTTTCATGGTGACACTTTTCATTTTTGACATCTAGCATTGTGACATTTGTCATTTGACATCTTTGACATTTGCCATCTTGAAATTTGTCATTTTTGACACTTTTCATTTTTGACATTTAGCATTGTGACATTTGTCATTTGACATCTTTGACATTTGCCATCTTGAAATTTGTCATTTTTGACATTTTTCATGGTGACACTTTTCATTTTTGACATTTAGCATTGTGACATTTGTCATTTGACATCTTGGACATTTGCCATCTTGAAATTTGTCATTTTTGACATTTTTCATGGTGACACTTTTCATTTTTGACATTTAGCATTGTGACATTTGTCATTTGACATCTTTGACATTTGCCATCTTGAAATTTGTCATTTTTGACATTTTTCATGGTGACACTTTTAATTTTTGACATTTAGCATTGTGACATTTGTCATTTGACATCTTTGACATTTGCCATCTTGAAATTGGTAATTTTTGACATTTAGCATTGTGACATTTGTCATTTGTCATCTTTGATATTTGCCATCTTGAAATTTGTCATTTTTGACATTTTTCATGGTGACACTTTTCATTTTTGACATTTAGCATTGTGACATTTGTCATTTGACATCTTTGACATTTGCCATCTTGAAATTTGTCATTTTTGACATTTTTTATAGTGACACTTTTCATTTTTGACATTTAGCATTGTGACATTTGTCATTTGACATCTTTGACATTTGCCATCTTGAAATTTGTTATTTTTGACATTTTTCATGGTGACACTTATCATTTTTGACATTAAGGATTGTGACATTTGTCAGTTTTGACATTGGCCATCTTGAAATTTGTTATTTTTGACATTTTTCATGGTGACACTATTCATTTTTGACATTTAGCATTGTGACATTTGTCATTTGCCATCTTTGACATTTGCCATCTTGAAATTTGTCATTTTTGACATTTTTCATGGTGACACTTTTCATTTTTGACATTTAGCATTGTGACATTTGTCATTTGACATCTTTGACATATGCCATCTTAAAATTTGTCATTTTTGACATTTTTCATGTTGACACTTTTCATTTTTGACATTTAGCATTGTGACGTTTGTCAGTTTTGACATTTGCCATCTTGAAATTTGTCATTTTTGATATTTTTCATGGTGACACTTTTCATTTTTGACATTTAGCATTGTGACATTTGTCATTTGACATCTTAGACATTTGCCATCTTGAAATTTGTCATTTTTGACACTTTATTTTTGACATTTAGCATTGTGACATTTGTCATTTGACATCTTTAACATTTGCCATCTTGAAATTTGTCATTTTTGACATTTTTCATGGTGACACTTTTCATTTTTGACATTTAGCATTGTGACATTTGACATCTTGGACATTTGCCATCTTAAAATTTGTCATTTTTGACATTTTTCATGGTGACACTTATCATTTTTGACATTTAGCTTTGTGACATTTGTCAGTTGTGACATTTTCCATCTTGAAATTTGTCATTTTTGACATTTTTCATGGTGACACTTTTCATTTTTGACGTTTAGCATTGTGACATTTGTCATTTGACATCTTTGACATTTGCCATCTTGAAATTTGTCATTTTTGACATTTTTCATGGTGTCACTTTTCATTTTTGACATTTAGCATTGTGACATTTGTCATTTGACATCTTTGACATTTGCCATCTTGAAATTTGTCATTTTTGACATTTAGCATTGTGACATTTGTCATTTGACATTTTTGACATTTGCCATCTTGAAATTTGTTATTTTTGACATTTTTCATGGTGACACTTTTCATTTTTGACATTTAGGATTGTGACATTTGTCAGTTTTGACATTTGCCATCTTGAAATTTGTCATTTTTGACATTTTTCATGGTGACACTTTTCATTTTTGACATTTAGCATTGTGACATTTGTCATTTGACATCTTTGACATTTGCCATCTTGAAATTTGTCATTTTTGACAATTTTCATTTTTGACATTTAGCATTGTGACATTTGTCATTTGACATCTTTGACATTTGCCATCTTGAAATTTGTCATTTTTGACATTTTTCATGGTGACACTTTTCATTTTTGACATTTAGCATTGTGACATTTGTCATTTGACATCTTGGACATTTGCCATTTTGAAATTTGTCATTTTTGACATTTAGCATTGTGACATTTGTCATTTGACATCTTTGACATTTGCCATCTTGAAATTTGTCATTTTTGACATTTTTCATGGTGACACTTTCCATTTTTGACATTTAGCATTGTGACATTTGTCATTTGACATCTTTGACATTTGCCATCTTGAAATTTGTTATTTTTGACATTTTTCATGGTGACACTTTTCATTTTTGACATTTAGCATTGTGACATTTGTCATTTGACATCTTTGACATTTGCCATCTTAAAATTTGTCATTTTTGACATTTTTCATGGTGACACTTTTCATTTTTGACATTTAGCATTGTGACATTTGTCATTTGACATCTTTGACATTAGCCATCTTGAAATTTATCATTTTTGACATTTAGCATTGTGACATTTGTCATTTGACATCTTTGATATTTGCCATCTTGAAATTTGTCATTTTTGACATTTTTCATGGTGACACTTTTCATTTTTGACATTTAGCATTGTGACATTTGTCATTTGACATCTTTGACATTTGCCATCTTGAAATTTGTCATTTTTGACATTTTTCATGGTGACACTTTTTATTTTTGACATTTAGCATTGTGACATTTGTCATTTGACATCTTTGACATTTGCCATCTTGAAATTTGTCATTTTTGACATTTTTCATGGTGACACTTTTCACTTTTGACATTTAGCATTGTGACATTTGTCATTTGACATCTTTGACATTTGCCATCTTGAAATTTGTTATTTTTGACATTTTTCATGGTGACACTTTTCATTTTTGACATTTAGCATTGTGACATTTGTCATTTGACATCTTTGACATTTGCCATCTTTAAATTTGTCATTTTTGACATTTAGCATTGTGACATTTGTCATTTGACATCTTGGACATTTGCCATCTTGAAATTTGTCATTTTTGACATTTTTCATGGTGACACTTATCATTTTTGACATTTAGCATTGTGACATTTGTCAGTTTTGACATTTGCCATCTTGAAATTTGTCATTTTTGACATTTTTCATGGTGACACTTTTCATTTTTGACATTTAGCATTGTGACATTTGTCATTTGACATCTTTAATATTTGCCATCTTGAAATTTGTTATTTTTGACATTTTTCATGGTGACACTTTTCATTTTTGACATTTAGCATTGTGACATTTGTCATTTGACATCTTTAATATTTGCCATCTTGAAATTTGTTATTTTTGACATTTTTCATGGTGACACTTTTCATTTTTGACATTTAGCATTGTGACATTTGTCATTTGACATTTTTGACATTTGCCATCTTGAAATTTGTCATTTTTGACATTTTTCATGGTGACACTTTTCATTTTTGACATTTAGCATTGTGACATTTGTCATTTGACATCTTTGACATTTGCCATCTTGAAATTTGTTATTTTTGACATTTTTCATGGTGACACTTTTCATTTTTGACATTTAGCATTGTGACATTTGTCATTTGACATCTTTGACATTTGCCATCTTGAAATTTGTCATTTTTGACATTTAGCATTGTGACATTTGTCATTTGACATCTTTGACATTTGCCATCTTGAAATTTGTTATTTTTGACATTTTTTATGGTGACACTTTTCATTTTTGACATTTAGCATTGTGACATTTGTCAGTTTTGACATTTGCCATCTTGAAATTTGTCATTTTTGACATTTTTCATGGTGACACTTTTCATTTTTGACATTTAGCATTGTGACATTTGTCATTTGACATCTTTGACATTTGCCATCTTGAAATTTGTCATTTTTGACACTTTTCATTTTTGACATTTAGCATTGTGACATTTGTCATTTGACATCTTTGACATTTGCCATCTTGAAATTTGTCATTTTTGACATTTTTCATGGTGACACTTTTCATTTTTGACATTTAGCATTGTGACATTTGTCATTTGACATCTTGGACATTTGCCATCTTGAAATTTGTCATTTTTGACATTTTTCATGGTGACACTTTTCATTTTTGACATTTAGCATTGTGACATTTGTCATTTGACATCTTTGACATTTGCCATCTTGAAATTTGTCATTTTTGACATTTTTCATGGTGACACTTTTCATTTTTGACATTTAGCATTGTGACATTTGTCATTTGACATCTTTGACATTTGCCATCTTGAAATTGGTAATTTTTGACATTTAGCATTGTGACATTTGTCATTTGTCATCTTTGATATTTGCCATCTTGAAATTTGTCATTTTTGACATTTTTCATGGTGACACTTTTCATTTTTGACATTTAGCATTGTGACATTTGTCATTTGACATCTTTGACATTTGCCATCTTGAAATTTGTCATTTTTGACATTTTTTATAGTGACACTTTTCATTTTTGACATTTAGCATTGTGACATTTGTCATTTGACATCTTTGACATTTGCCATCTTGAAATTTGTTATTTTTGACATTTTTCATGGTGACACTTTTCATTTTTGACATTTAGCATTGTGACATTTGTCATTTGACATCTTTGACATTTGCCATCTTGAAATTTGTTATTTTTGACATTTTTCATGGTGACACTTTTCATTTTTGACATTTAGCATTGTGACATTTGTCATTTGACATCTTTGACATTTGCCATCTTGAAATTTGTCATTTTTGACATTTTTCATGGTGACACTTTTCATTTTTGACATTTAGCATTGTGACATTTGTCATTTGACATCTTGGACATTTTCCATCTTGAAATTTGTTATTTTTGACATTTTTCATGGTGACACTTATCATTTTTGACATTAAGCATTGTGACATTTGTCAGTTTTGACATTGGCCATCTTGAAATTTGTCATTTTTGACATTTTTCATGGTGACACTTTTCATTTTTGACATTTAGCATTGTGACATTTGTCATTTGACATCTTTGACATTTGCCATCTTGAAATTTGTTATTTTTGACATTTTTCATGGTGACACTTTTCATTTTTGACATTTAGCATTGTGACATTTGTCATTTGACATCTTTGACATTTGCCATCTTGAAATTTGTCATTTTTGACATTTTTCATGGTGACACTTTTCATTTTTGACATTTAGCATTGTGACATTTGTCATTTGACATCTTTGACATTTGCCATCTTGAAATTTGTTATTTTTGACATTTTTTATGGTGACACTTTTCATTTTTGACATTTAGCATTGTGACATTTGTCAGTTTTGACATTTGCCATCTTGAAATTTGTCATTTTTGACATTTAGCATTGTGACACTTTTCATTTTTGACATTTAGCATTGTGACATTTGTCATTTGACATCTTTGACATTTGCCATCTTGAAATTTGTCATTTTTGACATTTTTCATGGTGACACTTTTCATTTTTGACATTTAGCATTGTTACATTTGTCATTTGATATCTTTGACATTTGCCATCTTGAAATTTGTCATTTTTGACATTTAGCATTGTGATATTTGTCATTTGACATCTTTGACATTTGCCATCTTGAAATTTGTCATTTTTGACATTTTTCATGGTGACACTTTTCATTTTTGACATTTAGCATTGTGACATTTGTCATTTGACATCTTTGACATTTGCCATCTTGAAATTTGTTATTTTTGACATTTTTCATGGTGACACTATTCATTTTTGACATTTAGCATTGTGACATTTGTCATTTGCCATCTTTGACATTTGCCATCTTGAAATTTGTCATTTTTGACATTTTTCATGGTGACACTTTTCATTTTTGACATTTAGCATTGTGACATTTGTCATTTGACATCTTTGACATATGCCATCTTAAAATTTGTCATTTTTGACATTTTTCATGGTGACACTTTTCATTTTTGACATTTAGCATTGTGACATTTGTCAGTTTTGACATTTGCCATCTTGAAATTTGTCATTTTTGACATTTTTCATGGTGACACTTTTTATTTTTGACATTTAGCATTGTGACATTTGTCATTTGACATCTTAGACATTTGCCATCTTGAAATTTGTCATTTTTGACACTTTTCATTTTTGACATTTAGCATTGTGACATTTGTCATTTGACATCTTTAACATTTGCCATCTTGAAATTTGTCATTTTTGACATTTTTCATGGTGACACTTTTCATTTTTGACATTTAGCATTGTGACATTTGTCATTTGACATCTTGGACATTTGCCATCTTGAAATTTGTCATTTTTGACATTTTTCATGGTGACACTTATCATTTTTGACATTTAGCATTGTGACATTTGTCAGTTTTGACATTTTCCATCTTAAAATTTGTCATTTTTGACATTTTTCATGGTGACACTTTTCATTTTTGACATTTAGCATTGTGACATTTGTCATTTGACATCTTTGACATTTGCCATCTTGAAATTTGTCATTTTTGACATTTTTCATGGTGTCACTTTTCATTTTTGACATTTAGCATTGTGACATTTGTCATTTGACATCTTTGACATTTGCCATCTTGAAATTTGTCATTTCTGACATTTAGCATTGTGACATTTGTCATTTGACATTTTTGACATTTGCCATCTTGAAATTTGTTATTTTTGACATTTTTCATGGTGACACTTTTCATTTTTGACATTTAGCATTGTGACATTTGTCAGTTTTGACATTTGCCATCTTGAAATTTGTCATTTTTGACATTTTTCATGGTGACACTTTTCATTTTTGACATTTAGCATTGTGACATTTGTCATTTGACATCTTTGACATTTGCCATCTTGAAATTTGTCATTTTTGACACTTTTCATTTTTGACATTTAGCATTGTGACATTTGTCATTTGACATCTTTGACATTTGCCATCTTGAAATTTGTCATTTTTGACATTTTTCATGGTGACACTTTTCATTTTTGACATTTAGCATTGTGACATTTGTCATTTGACATCTTGGACATTTGCCATCTTGAAATTTGTCATTTTTGACATTTAGCATTGTGACATTTGTCATTTGACATCTTTGACATTTGCCTTCTTGAAATTTGTCATTTTTGACATTTTTCATGGTGACACTTTCCATTTTTGACATTTAGCATTGTGACATTTGTCATTTGACATCTTTGACATTTGCCATCTTGAAATTTGTTATTTTTGACATTTTTCATGGTGACACTTTTCATTTTTGACATTTAGCATTGTGACATTTGTCATTTGACATCTTTGACATTTGCCATCTTAAAATTTGTCATTTTTGACATTTTTCATGGTGACACTTTTCATTTTTGACATTTAGCATTGTGACATTTGTCATTTGACATCTTTGACATTTGCCATCTTGAAATTTATCATTTTTGACATTTAGCATTGTGACATTTGTCATTTGACATCTTTGACATTTGCCATCTTGAAATTTGTCATTTTTGACATTTTTCATGGTGACACTTTTCATTTTTGACATTTAGCATTGTGACATTTGTCATTTGACATCTTTGACATTTGCCATCTTGAAATTTGTCATTTTTGACATTTTTCATGGTGACACTTTTCATTTTTGACATTTAGCATTGTGACATTTGTCATTTGACATCTTTGACATTTGCCATCTTGAAATTTGTCATTTTTGACATTTTTCATGGTGACACTTTTCATTTTTGACATTTAGCATTGTGACATTTGTCATTTGACATCTTTGACATTTGCCATCTTGAAATTTGTTATTTTTGACATTTTTCATGGTGACACTTTTCATTTTTGACATTTAGCATTGTGACATTTGTCATTTGACATCTTTGACATTTGCCATCTTTAAATTTGTCATTTTTGACATTTAGCATTGTGACATTTGTCATTTGACATCTTGGACATTTGCCATCTTGAAATTTGTCATTTTTGACATTTTTCATGGTGACACTTATCATTTTTGACATTTAGCATTGTGACATTTGTCAGTTTTGACATTTGCCATCTTGAAATTTGTCATTTTTGACATTTTTCAAGGTGACACTTTTCATTTTTGACATTTAGCATTGTGACATTTGTCATTTGACATCTTTAATATTTGCCATCTTGAAATTTGTTATTTTTGACATTTTTCATGGTGACACTTTTCATTTTTGACATTTAGCATTGTGACATTTGTCATTTGACATCTTTGACATTTGCCATCTTGAAATTTGTCATTTTTGACATTTTTCATGGTGACACTTTTCATTTTTGACATTTAGCATTGTGACATTTATCATTTAACATCTTTGACATTTGCCATCTTGAAATTTGTTATTTTTGACATTTTTCATGGTGACACTTTTCATTTTTGACATTAAGCATTGTGACATTTGTCATTTGACATCTTTGACATTTGCCATCTTGAAATTTGTCATTTTTGACATTTAGCATTGTGACATTTGTCATTTGACATCTTTGACATTTGCCATCTTGAAATTTGTCATTTTTGACATTTTTCATGGTAACACTTTTCATTTTTGACATTTAGCATTGTGACATTTGCCATTTGACATCTTTGACATTTGCCATCTTGAAATTTGTTATTTTTGACATTTTTCATGGTGACACTTTTCATTTTTGACATTTAGCATTGTGACATTTGTCAGTTTTGACATTTGCCATCTTGAAATTTGTCATTTTTGACATTTTTCATGGTGACACTTTTCATTTTTGACATTTAGCATTGTGACATTTGTCAGTTTTGACATTTGCCATCTTGAAATTTGTCATTTTTGACATTTTTCATGGTGACACTTTTCATTTTTGACATTTAGCATTGTGACATTTGTCATTTGACATCTTTGACATTTGCCATCTTGAAATTTGTCATTTTTGACACTTTTCATTTTTGACATTTAGCATTGTGACATTTGTCATTTGACATCTTTGACATTTGCCATCTTGAAATTTGTCATTTTTGACATTTTTCATGGTGACACTTTTCATTTTTGACATTTAGCATTGTGACATTTGTCATTTGACATCTTGGACATTTGCCATCTTGAAATTTGTCATTTTTGACATTTTTCATGGTGACACTTTTCATTTTTGACATTTAGCATTGTGACATTTGTCATTTGACATCTTTGACATTTGCCATCTTGAAATTTGTCATTTTTGACATTTTTCATGGTGACACTTTTCATTTTTGACATTTAGCATTGTGACATTTGTCATTTGACATCTTTGACATTTGCCATCTTGAAATTTGTTATTTTTGACATTTTTCATGGTGACACTTTTCATTTTTGACATTTAGCATTGTGACATTTGTCAATTGACATCTTTGACATTTGCCATCTTGAAATTTGTCATTTTTGACATTTTTCATGGTGACACTTTTTATTTTTGACATTTAGCATTGTGACATTTGTCATTTGACATCTTTGACATTTGCCATCTTAAAATTGGTCATTTTTGACATTTAGCATTGTGACATTTGTCATTTGTCATCTTTGATATTTGCCATCTTGAAATTTGTTATTTTTGACATTTTTCATGGTGACACTTTTCATTTTTGACATTTAGCATTGTGACATTTGTCATTTGACATCTTTGACATTTGCCATCTTGAAATTTGTCATTTTTGACATTTTTCATGGTGACACTTTTCATTTTTGACATTTAGCATTGTGACATTTGTCATTTGACATCTTTGACATTTGCCATCTTGAAATTTGTCATTTTTGACATTTTTTATAGTGACACTTTTCATTTTTGACATTTAGCATTGTGACATTTGTCATTTGACATCTTTGACATTTGCCATCTTGAAATTTGTTATTTTTGACATTTTTCATGGTGACACTTTTCATTTTTGACATTTAGCATTGTGACATTTGTCATTTGACATCTTTGACATTTGCCATCTTGAAATTTGTCATTTTTGACATTTTTCATGGTGACACTTTTCATTTTTGACATTTAGCATTGTGACATTTGTCATTTGACATCTTTGACATTTGCCATCTGGAAATTTGTCATTTTTGACATTTAGCATTGTGACATTTGTCATTTGACATCTTGGACATTTTCCATCTTGAAATTTGTTATTTTTGACATTTTTCATGGTGACACTTATCATTTTTGACATTTAGCATTGTGACATTTGTCATTTGACATCTTTGACATTTGCCATCTTGAAATTTGTTATTTTTGACATTTTTCATAGTGACACTTTTCATTTTTGACATTTAGCATTGTGACATTTGTCATTTGACATCTTTGACATTTGCCATCTTGAAATTTGTCATTTTTGACATTTTTCATGGTGACACTTTTCATTTTTGACATTTAGCATTGTGACATTTGTCATTTGACATCTTTGACATTTGCCATCTTAAAATTTGTTCTTTTTGACATTTTTTATGGTGACACTTTTCATTTTTGACATTTAGCATTGTGACATTTGTCATTTGACATCTTTGACATTTGCCATCTTGAAATTTGTCATTTTTGAAATTTTTTATGGTGACACTTTTTATTTTTGACATTTAGCATTGTGACATTTGTCATTTGACATCTTTGACATTTGCCATCTTGAAATTTGTCATTTTTGACATTTAGCATTGTGACATTTGTCATTTGACATCTTTGACATTTGCCATCTTGAAATTTGTCATTTTTGACATTTAGCATTGTGACATTTGTCATTTGACATCTTTGACATTTGCCATCTTGAAATTTGTTATTTTTGACATTTTTCATGGTGACACTTTTTATTTTTGACATTTAGCATTGTGACATTTGTCAGTTTTGACATTTGCCATCTTGAAATTTGTCATTTTTGACATTTTTCATGGTGACAATTTTCATTTTTGACATTTAGCATTGTGACATTTGTCATTTGACATCTTTGACATTTGCCATCTTAAGATTTGTTATTTTTGACATTTTTCATGGTGACACTTTTCATTTTTGACATTTAGCATTGTGACATTTGTCATTTGACATCTTTGACATTTGCCATCTTGAAATTTGTCATTTTTGACATTTTTCATGTTGACACTTTTCATTTTTGACATTTAGCATTGTTACATTTGTCATTTGATATCTTTGACATTTGCCATCTTGAAATTTGTCATTTTTGACATTTAGCATTGTGATATTTGTCATTTGACATCTTTGACATTTGCCATCTTGAAATTTGTCATTTTTAATATTTTTCATGGTGACACTTTTCATTTTTGACATTTAGCATTGTGACATTTGTCATTTGACATCTTAGACATTTGCCATCTTGAAATTTGTCATTTTTGACACTTTTCATTTTTGACATTTAGCATTGTGACATTTGTCATTTGACATCTTTAACATTTGCCATCTTGAAATTTGTCATTTTTGACATTTTTCATGGTGACACTTTTCATTTTTGACATTTAGCATTGTGACATTTGTCATTTGACATCTTGGTAATTTGCCATCTTAAAATTTGTCATTTTTGACATTTTTCATGGTGACACTTATCATTTTTGACATTTAGCATTGTGACATTTGTCAGTTTTGACATTTTCCATCTTGAAATTTGTCATTTTTGACATTTTTCATGGTGACACTTTTCATTTTTGACATTTAGCATTGTGACATTTGTCATTTGACATCTTTGACATTTGCCATCTTGAAATTTGTAATTTTTGACATTTTTCATGGTGTCACTTTTCATTTTTGACATTTAGCATTGTGATATTTGTCATTTGACATCTTTGACATTTGCCATCTTGAAATTTGTCATTTTTGACATTTAGCATTCTGACATTTGTCATTTGACATTTTTGACATTTGCCATCTTGAAATTTGTTATTTTTGACATTTTTCATGGTGACACTTTTCATTTTTGACATTTAGCATTGTGACATTTGTCAGTTTTGACATTTGCCATCTTGAAATTTGTCATTTTTGACATTTTTCATGGTGACACTTTTCATTTTTGACATTTAGCATTGTGACATTTGTCATTTGACATCTTTGACATTTGCCATCTTGAAATTTGTCATTTTTGACACTTTTCATTTTTGACATTTAGCATTGTGACATTTGTCATTTGACATCTTTGACATTTGCCATCTTGAAATTTGTCATTTTTGACATTTTTCCTGGTGACACTTTTCATTTTTGACATTTAGCATTGTGACATTTGTCATTTGACATCTTGGACATTTGCCATCTTGAAATTTGTCATTTTTGACATTTAGCATTGTGACATTTGTCATTTGACATCTTTGACATTTGCCATCTTGAAATTTGTCATTTTTGACATTTTTCATGGTGACACTTTCCATTTTTGACATTTAGCATTGTGACATTTGTCATTTGACATCTTTGACATTTGCCATCTTGAAATTTGTTATTTTTGACATTTTTCATGGTGACACTTTTTATTTTTGACATTTAGCATTGTGACATTTGTCATTTGACATCTTTGACATTTGCCATCTTAAAATTTGTCATTTTTGACATTTTTCATGGTGACACTTTTCATTTTTGACATTTAGCATTGTGACATTTGTCATTTGACATCTTTGACATTTGCCATCTTGAAATTTATCATTTTTGACATTTAGCATTGTGACATTTGTCATTTGACATCTTTGATATTTGCCATCTTGAAATTTGTCATTTTTGACATTTTTCATGGTGACACTTTTCATTTTTGACATTTAGCATTGTGACATTTGTCATTTGACATCTTTGACATTTGCCATCTTGAAATTTGTCATTTTTGACATTTTTCATGGTGACACTTTTTATTTTTGACATTTAGCATTGTGACATTTGTCATTTGACATCTTTGACATTTGCCATCTTGAAATTTGTCATTTTTGACATTTTTCATGGTGACACTTTTCACTTTTGACATTTAGCATTGTGACATTTGTCATTTGACATCTTTGACATTTGCCATCTTGAAATTTGTTATTTTTGATATTTTTCATGGTGACACTTTTCATTTTTGACATTTAGCATTGTGACATTTGTCATTTGACTTTTTTGACATTTGCCATCTTTAAATTTGTCATTTTTGACATTTAGCATTGTGACATTTGTCATTTGACATCTTGGACATTTGCCATCTTGAAATTTGTCATTTTTGACATTTTTCATGGTGACACTTATCATTTTTGACATTTAGCATTGTGACATTTGTCAGTTTTGACATTTGCCATCTTGAAATTTGTCATTTTTGACATTTTTCATGGTGACACTTTTCATTTTTGACATTTTTCATGGTGACACTTTTCATTTTTGACATTTAGCATTGTGACATTTGTCATTTGACATCTTTGACATTTGCCATCTTGAAATTTGTCATTTTTGACATTTTTCATGGTGACACTTTTCATTTTTGACATTTAGCATTGTGACATTTGTCATTTGACATCTTTGACATTTGCCATCTTGAAATTTGTTATTTTTGACATTTTTCATGGTGACACTTTTCATTTTTGACATTTAGCATTGTGACATTTGTCAATTGACATCTTTGACATTTGCCATCTTGAAATTTGTCATTTTTGACATTTTTCATGGTGACACTTTTTATTTTTGACATTTAGCATTGTGACATTTGTCATTTGACATCTTTGACATTTGCCATCTTGAAATTGGTCATTTTTGACATTTAGCATTGTGACATTTGTCATTTGTCATCTTTGATATTTGCCATCTTGAAATTTGTCATTTTTGACATTTTTCATGGTGACACTTTTCATTTTTGACATTTAGCATTGTGACATTTGTCATTTGACATCTTTGACATTTGCCATCTTGAAATTTGTCATTTTTGACATTTTTCATGGTGACACTTTTCATTTTTGACATTTAGCATTGTGACATTTGTCATTTGACATCTTTGACATTTGCCATCTTGAAATTTGTCATTTTTGACATTTTTTATAGTGACACTTTTCATTTTTGACATTTAGCATTGTGACATTTGTCATTTGACATCTTTGACATTTGCCATCTTGAAATTTGTTATTTTTGACATTTTTCATGATGACACTTTTCATTTTTGACATTTAGCATTGTGACATTTGTCATTTGACATCTTTGACATTTGCCATCTTGAAATTTGTCATTTTTGACATTTTTCATGGTGACACTTTTCATTTTTGACATTTAGCATTGTGACATTTGTCATTTGACATCTTTGACATTTGCCATCTGGAAATTTGTCATTTTTGACATTTAGCATTGTGACATTTGTCATTTGACATCTTGGACATTTTCCATCTTGAAATTTGTTATTTTTGACATTTTTCATGGTGACACTTATCATTTTTGACATTTAGCATTGTGACATTTGTCATTTGACATCTTTGACATTTGCCATCTTGAAATTTGTTATTTTTGACATTTTTCATAGTGACACTTTTCATTTTTGACATTTAGCATTGTGACATTTGTCATTTGACATCTTTGACATTTGCCATCTTGAAATTTGTCATTTTTGACATTTTTCATGGTGACACTTTTCATTTTTGACATTTAGCATTGTGACATTTGTCATTTGACATCTTTGACATTTGCCATCTTAAAATTTGTTATTTTTGACATTTTTTATGGTGACACTTTTCATTTTTGACATTTAGCATTGTGACATTTGTCATTTGACATCTTTGACATTTGCCATCTTGAAATTTGTCATTTTTGAAATTTTTTATGGTGACACTTTTTATTTTTGACATTTAGCATTGTGACATTTGTCATTTGACATCTTTGACATTTGCCATCTTGAAATTTGTCATTTTTGACATTTAGCATTGTGACATTTGTCATTTGACATCTTTGACATTTGCCATCTTGAAATTTGTCATTTTTGACATTTAGCATTGTGACATTTGTCATTTGACATCTTTGACATTTGCCATCTTGAAATTTGTTATTTTTGACATTTTTCATGGTGACACTTTTCATTTTTGACATTTAGCATTGTGACATTTGTCAGTTTTGACATTTGCCATCTTGAAATTTGTCATTTTTGACATTTTTCATGGTGACAATTTTCATTTTTGACATTTAGCATTGTGACATTTGTCATTTGACATCTTTGACATTTGCCATCTTAAAATTTGTTATTTTTGACATTTTTCATGGTGACACTTTTCATTTTTGACATTTAGCATTGTGACATTTGTCATTTGACATCTTTGACATTTGCCATCTTGAAATTTGTCATTTTTGACATTTTTCATGTTGACACTTTTCATTTTTGACATTTAGCATTGTGACATTTGTCATTTGACATCTTTGACATTTGCCATCTTAAAATTTGTCATTTTTGACAGTTTTCATGGCGACACTTTTCATTTTTGACATTTAGCATTGTGACATTTGTCAGTTTTGACATTTGCCATCTTGAAATTTGTCATTTTTGACATTTAGCATTGTGACACTTTTCATTTTTGACATTTAGCATTGTGACATTTGTCATTTGACATCTTTGACATTTGCCATCTTGAAATTTGTCATTTTTGACATTTTTCATGGTGACACTTTTCATTTTTGACATTTAGCATTGTTACATTTGTCATTTGATATCTTTGACATTTGCCATCTTGAAATTTGTCATTTTTGACATTTAGCATTGTGATATTTGTCATTTGACATCTTTGACATTTGCCATCTTGAAATTTGTCATTTTTGACATTTTTCATGGTGACACTTTTCATTTTTGACATTTAGCATTGTGACATTTGTCATTTGACATCTTTGACATTTGCCTTCTTGAAATTTGTTATTTTTGACATTTTTCATGGTGACACTATTCATTTTTGACATTTAGCATTGTGACATTTGTCATTTGCCATCTTTGACATTTGCCATCTTGAAATTTGTCATTTTTGACATTTTTCATGGTGACACTTTTCATTTTTGACATTTAGCATCGTGACATTTGTCATTTGACATCTTTGACATATGCCATCTTAAAATTTGTCATTTTTGACATTTTTCATGTTGACACTTTTCATTTTTGACATTTAGCATTGTGACGTTTGTCAGTTTTGACATTTGCCATCTTGAAATTTGTCATTTTTGATATTTTTCATGGTGACACTTTTCATTTTTGACATTTAGCATTGTGACATTTGTCATTTGACATCTTAGACATTTGCCATCTTGAAATTTGTCATTTTTGACACTTTTCATTTTTGACATTTAGCATTGTGACATTTGTCATTTGACATCTTTAACATTTGCCATCTTGAAATTTGTCATTTTTGACATTTTTCATGGTGACACTTTTCATTTTTGACATTTAGCATTGTGACATTTGTCATTTGACATCTTGGACATTTGCCATCTTAAAATTTGTCATTTTTGACATTTTTCATGGTGACACTTATCATTTTTGACATTTAGCATTGTGACATTTGTCAGTTTTGACATTTTCCATCTTGAAATTTGTCATTTTTGACATTTTTCATGGTGACACTTTTCATTTTTGACATTTAGCATTGTGACATTTGTCATTTGACATCTTTGACATTTGCCATCTTGAAATTTGTCATTTTTGACATTTTTCATGGTGTCACTTTTCATTTTTGACATTTAGCATTGTGACATTTGTCATTTGACATCTTTGACATTTGCCATCTTGAAATTTGTCATTTTTGACATTTAGCATTGTGACATTTGTCATTTGACATTTTTGACATTTGCCATCTTGAAATTTGTTATTTTTGACATTTTTCATGGTGACACTTTTCATTTTTGACATTTAGCATTGTGACATTTGTCAGCTTTGACATTTGCCATCTTGAAATTTGTCATTTTTGACATTTTTCATGGTGACACTTTTCATTTTTGACATTTAGCATTGTGACATTTGTCATTTGACATCTTTGACATTTGCCATCTTGAAATTTGTCATTTTTGACACTTTTCATTTTTGACATTTAGCATTGTGACATTTGTCATTTGACATCTTTGACATTTGCCATCTTGAAATTTGTCATTTTTGACATTTTTCATGGTGACACTTTTCATTTTTGACATTTAGCATTGTGACATTTGTCATTTGACATCTTGGACATTTGCCATCTTGAAATTTGTCATTTTTGACATTTAGCATTGTGACATTTGTCATTTGACATCTTTGACATTTGCCATCTTGAAATTTGTCATTTTTGACATTTTTCATGGTGACACTTTCCATTTTTGACATTTAGCATTGTGACATTTGTCATTTGACATCTTTGACATTTGCCATCTTGAAATTTGTTATTTTTGACATTTTTCATGGTGACACTTTTTATTTTTGACATTTAGCATTGTGACATTTGTCATTTGACATCTTTGACATTTGCCATCTTAAAATTTGTCATTTTTGACATTTTTCATGGTGACACTTTTCATTTTTGACATTTAGCATTGTGACATTTGTCATTTGACATCTTTGACATTTGCCATCTTGAAATTTATCATTTTTGACATTTAGCATTGTGACATTTGTCATTTGACATCTTTGATATTTGCCATCTTGAAATTTGTCATTTTTGACATTTTTCATGGTGACACTTTTCATTTTTGACATTTAGCATTGTGACATTTGTCATTTGACATCTTTGACATTTGCCATCTTGAAATTTGTCATTTTTGACATTTTTCATGGTGACACTTTTTATTTTTGACATTTAGCATTGTGACATTTGTCATTTGACATCTTTGACATTTGCCATCTTGAAATTTGTCATTTTTGACATTTTTCATGGTGACACTTTTCACTTTTGACATTTAGCATTGTGACATTTGTCATTTGACATCTTTGACATTTGCCATCTTGAAATTTGTTATTTTTGATATTTTTCATGGTGACACTTTTCATTTTTGACATTTAGCATTGTGACATTTGTCATTTGACATCTTTGACATTTGCCATCTTTAAATTTGTCATTTTTGACATTTAGCATTGTGACATTTGTCATTTGACATCTTGGACATTTGCCATCTTGAAATTTGTCATTTTTGACATTTTTCATGGTGACACTTATCATTTTTGACATTTAGCATTGTGACATTTGTCAGTTTTGACATTTGCCATCTTGAAATTTGTCATTTTTGACATTTTTCATGGTGACACTTTTCATTTTTGACATTTAGCATTGTGACATTTGTCATTTGACATCTTTAATATTTGCCATCTTGAAATTTGTTATTTTTGACATTTTTCATGGTGACACTTTTCATTTTTGACATTTAGCATTGTGACATTTGTCATTTGACATCTTTGACATTTGCCATCTTGAAATTTGTCATTTTTGACATTTTTCATGGTGACACTTTTCATTTTTGACATTTAGCATTGTGACATTTGTCATTTGACATCTTTGACATTTGCCATCTTGAAATTTGTTATTTTTGACATTTTTCATGGTGACACTTTTCATTTTTGACATTTAGCATTGTGACATTTGTCATTTGACATCTTTGACATTTGCCATCTTGAAATTTGTCATTTTTGACATTTAGCATTGTGACATTTGTCATTTGACATCTTTGACATTTGCCATCTTGAAATTTGTTATTTTTGACATTTTTCATGGTGACACTTTTCATTTTTGACATTTAGCATTGTGACATTTGTCAGTTTTGACATTTGCCATCTTGAAATTTGTCATTTTTGACATTTTTCATGGTGACACTTTTCATTTTTGACATTTAGCATTGTGACATTTGTCATTTGACATCTTTGACATTTGCCATCTTGAAATTTGTCATTTTTGACACTTTTCATTTTTGACATTTAGCATTGTGACATTTGTCATTTGACATCTTTGACATTTGCCATCTTGAAATTTGTCATTTTTGACATTTTTCATGGTGACACTTTTCATTTTTGACATTTAGCATTGTGACATTTGTCATTTGACATCTTGGACATTTGCCATCTTGAAATTTGTCATTTTTGACATTTTTCATGGTGACACTTTTCATTTTTGACATTTAGCATTGTGACATTTGTCATTTGACTTCTTTGACATTTGCCATCTTGAAATTTGTCATTTTTGACATTTTTCATGGTGACACTTTTCATTTTTGACATTTAGCATTGTGACATTTGTCATTTGACATCTTTGACATTTGCCATCTTGAAATTTGTTATTTTTGACATTTTTCATGGTGACACTTTTCATTAACTACATTTAGCATTGTGACATTTGTCAATTGACATCTTTGACATTTGCCATCTTGAAATTTGTCATTTTTGATATTTTTCATGGTGACACTTTTCATTTTTGACATTTAGCATTGTGACATTTGTCATTTGACATCTTTGACATTTGCCATCTTGAAATTTGTCATTTTTGACATTTTTCATGGTGACACTTTTCATTTTTGACATTTAGCATTGTGACATTTGTCATTTGACATCTTTGACATTTGCCATCTTAAAATTTGTCATTTTTGACATTTAGCATTGTGACATTTGTCATTTGACATCTTTGACATTTGCCATCTTGAAATTTGTTATTTTTGACATTTTTCATGGTGACACTTTTCATTAACTACATTTAGCATTGTGACATTTGTCAATTGACATCTTTGACATTTGCCATCTTGAAATTTGTCATTTTTGATATTTTTCATGGTGACACTTTTTATTTTTGACATTTAGCATTGTGACATTTGTCATTTGACATCTTTGACATTTGCCATCTTGAAATTGGTAATTTTTGACATTTAGCATTGTGACATTTGTCATTTGTCATCATTGATATTTGCCATCTTGAAATTTGTCATTTTTGACATTTTTCATGGTGACACTTTTCATTTTTGACATTTAGCATTGTGACATTTGTCATTTGACATCTTTGACATTTGCCATCTTGAAATTTGTCATTTTTGACATTTTTCATGGTGACACTTTTCATTTTTGACATTTAGCATTGTGACATTTGTCATTTGACATCTTTGACATTTGCCATCTTGAAATTTGTCATTTTTGACATTTTTTATAGTGACACTTTTCATTTTTGACATTTAGCATTGTGACATTTGTCATTTGACATCTTTGACATTTGCCATCTTGAAATTTGTTATTTTTGACATTTTTCATGGTGACACTTTTCATTTTTGACATTTAGCATTGTGACATTTGTCATTTGACATCTTTGACATTTGCCATCTTGAAATTTGTCATTTTTGACATTTTTAATGGTGACACTTTTCATTTTTGACATTTAGCATTGTGACATTTGTCATTTGACATCTTTGACATTTGCTATCTTGAAATTTGTCATTTTTAACATTTAGCATTGTGACATTTGTCATTTGACATCTTTGATATTTGCCATCTTGAAATTTGTCATTTTTGACATTTTTCATGGTGACATTTTTTATTTTTGACATTTAGCATTGTGACATTTGTCATTTGACATCTTTGACATTTGCCATCTTGAAATTTGTCATTTTTGACATTTTTTATAGTGACACTTTTCATTTTTGACATTTAGCATTGTGACATTTGTCATTTGACATCTTTGACATTTGCCATCTTGAAATTTGTCATTTTTGACATTTAGCATTGTGACATTTGTCATTTGACATTTTTGACATTTGCCATCTTGAAATTTGTTATTTTTGACATTTTTCATGGTGACACTTTTCATTTTTGACATTTAGCATTGTGACATTTGTCAGCTTTGACATTTGCCATCTTGAAATTTGTCATTTTTGACATTTTTCATGGTGACACTTTTCATTTTTGACATTTAGCATTGTGACATTTGTCATTTGACATCTTTGACATTTGCCATCTTGAAATTTGTCATTTTTGACACTTTTCATTTTTGACATTTAGCATTGTGACATTTGTCATTTGACATCTTTGACATTTGCCATCTTGAAATTTGTCATTTTTGACATTTTTCATGGTGACACTTTTCATTTTTGACATTTAGCATTGTGACATTTGTCATTTGACATCTTGGACATTTGCCATCTTGAAATTTGTCATTTTTGACATTTAGCATTGTGACATTTGTCATTTGACATCTTTGACATTTGCCATCTTGAAATTTGTCATTTTTGACATTTTTCATGGTGACACTTTCCATTTTTGACATTTAGCATTGTGACATTTGTCATTTGACATCTTTGACATTTGCCATCTTGAAATTTGTTATTTTTGACATTTTTCATGGTGACACTTTTTATTTTTGACATTTAGCATTGTGACATTTGTCATTTGACATCTTTGACATTTGCCATCTTAAAATTTGTCATTTTTGACATTTTTCATGGTGACACTTTTCATTTTTGACATTTAGCATTGTGACATTTGTCATTTGACATCTTTGACATTTGCCATCTTGAAATTTATCATTTTTGACATTTAGCATTGTGACATTTGTCATTTGACATCTTTGATATTTGCCATCTTGAAATTTGTCATTTTTGACATTTTTCATGGTGACACTTTTCATTTTTGACATTTAGCATTGTGACATTTGTCATTTGACATCTTTGACATTTGCCATCTTGAAATTTGTCATTTTTGACATTTTTCATGGTGACACTTTTTATTTTTGACATTTAGCATTGTGACATTTGTCATTTGACATCTTTGACATTTGCCATCTTGAAATTTGTCATTTTTGACATTTTTCATGGTGACACTTTTCACTTTTGACATTTAGCATTGTGACATTTGTCATTTGACATCTTTGACATTTGCCATCTTGAAATTTGTTATTTTTGATATTTTTCATGGTGACACTTTTCATTTTTGACATTTAGCATTGTGACATTTGTCATTTGACATCTTTGACATTTGCCATCTTTAAATTTGTCATTTTTGACATTTAGCATTGTGACATTTGTCATTTGACATCTTGGACATTTGCCATCTTGAAATTTGTCATTTTTGACATTTTTCATGGTGACACTTATCATTTTTGACATTTAGCATTGTGACATTTGTCAGTTTTGACATTTGCCATCTTGAAATTTGTCATTTTTGACATTTTTCATGGTGACACTTTTCATTTTTGACATTTAGCATTGTGACATTTGTCATTTGACATCTTTAATATTTGCCATCTTGAAATTTGTTATTTTTGACATTTTTCATGGTGACACTTTTCATTTTTGACATTTAGCATTGTGACATTTGTCATTTGACATCTTTGACATTTGCCATCTTGAAATTTGTCATTTTTGACATTTTTCATGGTGACACTTTTCATTTTTGACATTTAGCATTGTGACATTTGTCATTTGACATCTTTGACATTTGCCATCTTGAAATTTGTTATTTTTGACATTTTTCATGGTGACACTTTTCATTTTTGACATTTAGCATTGTGACATTTGTCATTTGACATCTTTGACATTTGCCATCTTGAAATTTGTCATTTTTGACATTTAGCATTGTGACATTTGTCATTTGACATCTTTGACATTTGCCATCTTGAAATTTGTTATTTTTGACATTTTTCATGGTGACACTTTTCATTTTTGACATTTAGCATTGTGACATTTGTCAGTTTTGACATTTGCCATCTTGAAATTTGTCATTTTTGACATTTTTCATGGTGACACTTTTCATTTTTGACATTTAGCATTGTGACATTTGTCATTTGACATCTTTGACATTTGCCATCTTGAAATTTGTCATTTTTGACACTTTTCATTTTTGACATTTAGCATTGTGACATTTGTCATTTGACATCTTTGACATTTGCCATCTTGAAATTTGTCATTTTTGACATTTTTCATGGTGACACTTTTCATTTTTGACATTTAGCATTGTGACATTTGTCATTTGACATCTTGGACATTTGCCATCTTGAAATTTGTCATTTTTGACATTTTTCATGGTGACACTTTTCATTTTTGACATTTAGCATTGTGACATTTGTCATTTGACTTCTTTGACATTTGCCATCTTGAAATTTGTCATTTTTGACATTTTTCATGGTGACACTTTTCATTTTTGACATTTAGCATTGTGACATTTGTCATTTGACATCTTTGACATTTGCCATCTTGAAATTTGTTATTTTTGACATTTTTCATGGTGACACTTTTCATTAACTACATTTAGCATTGTGACATTTGTCAATTGACATCTTTGACATTTGCCATCTTGAAATTTGTCATTTTTGATATTTTTCATGGTGACACTTTTTATTTTTGACATTTAGCATTGTGACATTTGTCATTTGACATCTTTGACATTTGCCATCTTGAAATTGGTAATTTTTGACATTTAGCATTGTGACATTTGTCATTTGTCATCTTTGATATTTGCCATCTTGAAATTTGTCATTTTTGACATTTTTCATGGTGACACTTTTCATTTTTGACATTTAGCATTGTGACATTTGTCATTTGACATCTTTGACATTTGCCATCTTGAAATTTGTCATTTTTGACATTTTTCATGGTGACACTTTTTATTTTTGACATTTAGCATTGTGACATTTGTCATTTGACATCTTTGACATTTGCCATCTTGAAATTTGTCATTTTTGACATTTTTTATAGTGACACTTTTCATTTTTGACATTTAGCATTGTGACATTTGTCATTTGACATCTTTGACATTTGCCATCTTGAAATTTGTTATTTTTGACATTTTTCATGGTGACACTTTTCATTTTTGACATTTAGCATTGTGACATTTGTCATTTGACATCTTTGACATTTGCCATCTTGAAATTTGTCATTTTTGACATTTTTCATGGTGACACTTTTCATTTTTGACATTTAGCATTGTGACATTTGTCATTTGACATCTTTGACATTTGCCATCTTAAAATTTGTCATTTTTGACATTTAGCATTGTGACATTTGTCATTTGACATCTTTGACATTTGCCATCTTGAAATTTGTTATTTTTGACATTTTTCATGGTGACACTTTTCATTAACTACATTTAGCATTGTGACATTTGTCAATTGACATCTTTGACATTTGCCATCTTGAAATTTGTCATTTTTGATATTTTTCATGGTGACACTTTTTATTTTTGACATTTAGCATTGTGACATTTGTCATTTGACATCTTTGACATTTGCCATCTTGAAATTGGTAATTTTTGACATTTAGCATTGTGACATTTGTCATTTGTCATCATTGATATTTGCCATCTTGAAATTTGTCATTTTTGACATTTTTCATGGTGACACTTTTCATTTTTGACATTTAGCATTGTGACATTTGTCATTTGACATCTTTGACATTTGCCATCTTGAAATTTGTCATTTTTGACATTTTTCATGGTGACACTTTTCATTTTTGACATTTAGCATTGTGACATTTGTCATTTGACATCTTTGACATTTGCCATCTTGAAATTTGTCATTTTTGACATTTTTTATAGTGACACTTTTCATTTTTGACATTTAGCATTGTGACATTTGTCATTTGACATCTTTGACATTTGCCATCTTGAAATTTGTTATTTTTGACATTTTTCATGGTGACACTTTTCATTTTTGACATTTAGCATTGTGACATTTGTCATTTGACATCTTTGACATTTGCCATCTTGAAATTTGTCATTTTTGACATTTTTAATGGTGACACTTTTCATTTTTGACATTTAGCATTGTGACATTTGTCATTTGACATCTTTGACATTTGCTATCTTGAAATTTGTCATTTTTAACATTTAGCATTGTGACATTTGTCATTTGACATCTTTGATATTTGCCATCTTGAAATTTGTCATTTTTGACATTTTTCATGGTGACATTTTTTATTTTTGACATTTAGCATTGTGACATTTGTCATTTGACATCTTTGACATTTGCCATCTTGAAATTTGTCATTTTTGACATTTTTCATGGTGACACTTTTCATTTTTGACATTTAGCATTGTGACATTTGTTATTTGACATCTTTGACATTGGCCATCTTGAAATTTGTCATTTTTGACACTTTTCATTTAGCATTGTGACATTTGTCATTTGACATCTTTGACATTTGCCATCTTGAAATTTGTCATTTTTGACATTTTTAATGGTGACACTTTTCATTTTTGACATTTAGCATTGTGACATTTGTCATTTGACATCTTTGACATTTGCTATCTTGAAATTTGTCATTTTTAACATTTAGCATTGTGACATTTGTCATTTGACATCTTTGATATTTGCCATCTTG
Source organism: Altica lythri (assembly GCA_964028335.1). NCBI lineage: Eukaryota > Metazoa > Arthropoda > Insecta > Coleoptera > Chrysomelidae > Altica > Altica lythri. Next base: position 3,938,120 of record OZ034800.1, on the reverse strand, counting down.
AAATTTGTCATTTTTGACATTTTTCATGGTGACATTTTTTATTTTTGACATTTAGCACTGTGACATTTGTCATTTGACATCTTTGACATTTGCCATCTTGAAATTTGTCATTTTTGACATTTTTCATGGTGACACTTTTCATTTTTGACATTTAGCATTGTGACATTTGTTATTTGACATCTTTGACATTGGCCATCTTGAAATTTGTCATTTTTGACATTTTTCATGGTGACACTTTTCATTTTTGACATTTAGCATTGTGACATTTGTCATTTGACATCTTTGAAATTTGCCATTTTGAAATTTGTCATTTTTGACATTTAGCATTGTGACATTTGTCATTTGACATCTTTGACATTTGCTATCTTGAAATTTGTTATTTTTTACATTTTTCATGGTGACACTTTTCATTTTTGACATTTAGCATTGTGACATTTGTCAGTTTTGACATTTGCCATCTTGAAATTTGTCATTTTTGACATTTTTCATGGTGACACTTTTCATTTTTGACATTTATCATTGTGACATTTGTCATTTGACATCTTAGACATTTGCCATCTTGAAATTTGTCATTTTTGACACTTTTCATTTTTGACATTTAGCATTGTGACATTTGTCATTTGACATCTTTGACATTTGCCATCTTGGAATTTGTTATTGTTGACATTTTTCATGGTGACACTTTTCATTTTTGACATTTAGCATTGTGACATTTGTCATTTGACATCTTTGACATTTGCCATCTTAAAATTTGTCATTTTTGACATTTAGCATTGTGACATTTGTCATTTGACATCTTGGACATTTTCCATCTTGAAATTTGTTATTTTTGACATTTTTCATGGTGACACTTATCATTTTTGACATTTAGCATTGTGACATTTGTCAGTTTTGACATTTGCCATCTTGAAATTTGTCATTTTTGACATTTTTCATGGTGACACTTTTCATTTTTGACATTTAGCATTGTGACATTTGTCATTTGACATCTTTGATATTTGCCATCTTGAAATTTGTTATTTTTGACATTTTTCATGGTGACACTTTTCATTTTTGACATTTAGCATTGTGACATTTGTCATTTGACATCTTTGACATTTGCCATCTTGAAATTTGTCATTTTTGACATTTTTCATGGTGACACTTTTCATTTTTGACATTTAGCATTGTGACATTTGTCATTTGACATCTTTGACATTTGCCATCTTAAAATTTGTTATTTTTGACATTTTTTATGGTGACACTTTTCATTTTTGACATTTAGCATTGTGACATTTGTCATTTGACATCTTTGACATTTGCCATCTTGAAATTTGTCATTTTTGAAATTTTTTATGGTGACACTTTTTATTTTTGACATTTAGCATTGTGACATTTGTCATTTGACATCTTTGACATATGCCATCTTGAAATTTGTCATTTTTGACATTTAGCATTGTGACATTTGTCATTTGACATCTTTGACATTTGCCATCTTGAAATTTGTTATTTTTGACATTTTTCATGGTGACACTTTTCATTTTTGACATTTAGCATTGTGACATTTGTCAGTTTTGACATTTGCCATCTTGAAATTTGTCATTTTTGACATTTAGCATTGTGACACTTTTCATTTTTGACATTTAGCATTGTGACATTTGTCATTTGACATCTTTGACATTTGCCATCTTGAAATTTGTCATTTTTGACATTTTTCATGGTGACACTTTTCATTTTTGACATTTAGCATTGTTACATTTGTCATTTGATATCTTTGACATTTGCCATCTTGAAATTTGTCATTTTTGACATTTAGCATTGTGATATTTGTCATTTGACATCTTTGACATTTGCCATCTTGAAATTTGTCATTTTTGACATTTTTCATGGTGACACTTTTCATTTTTGACATTTAGCATTGTGACATTTGTCATTTGACATCTTTGACATTTGCCATCTTGAAATTTGTTATTTTTGACATTTTTCATGGTGACACTATTCATTTTTGACATTTAGCATTGTGACATTTGTCATTTGCCATCTTTGACATTTGCCATCTTGAAATTTGTCATTTTTGACATTTTTCATGGTGACACTTTTCATTTTTGACATTTAGCATTGTGACATTTGTCATTTGACATCTTTGACATATGCCATCTTAAAATTTGTCATTTTTGACATTTTTCATGGTGACACTTTTCATTTTTGACATTTAGCATTGTGACATTTGTCAGTTTTGACATTTGCCATCTTGAAATTTGTCATTTTTGACATTTTTCATGGTGACACTTTTCATTTTTGACATTTAGCATTGTGACATTTGTCATTTGACATCTTTGACATTTGCCATCTTTAAATTTGTCATTTTTGACATTTAGCATTGTGACATTTGTCATTTGACATCTTGGACATTTGCCATCTTGAAATTTGTCATTTTTGACATTTTTCATGGTGACACTTATCATTTTTGACATTTAGCATTGTGACATTTGTCAGTTTTGACATTTGCCATCTTGAAATTTGTCATTTTTGACATTTTTCATGGTGACACTTTTCATTTTTGACATTTAGCATTGTGACATTTGTCATTTGACATCTTTAATATTTGCCATCTTGAAATTTGTTATTTTTGACATTTTTCATGGTGACACTTTTCATTTTTGACATTTAGCATTGTGACATTTGTCATTTGACATCTTTGACATTTGCCATCTTGAAATTTGTCATTTTTGACATTTTTCATGGTGACACTTTTCATTTTTGACATTTAGCATTGTGACATTTGTCATTTGACATCTTTGACATTTGCCATCTTGAAATTTGTTATTTTTGACATTTTTCATGGTGACACTTTTCATTTTTGACATTTAGCATTGTGACATTTGTCATTTGACATCTTTGACATTTGCCATCTTGAAATTTGTCATTTTTGACATTTAGCATTGTGACATTTGTCATTTGACATCTTTGACATTTGCCATCTTGAAATTTGTTATTTTTGACATTTTTCATGGTGACACTTTTCATTTTTGACATTTAGCATTGTGACATTTGTCAGTTTTGACATTTGCCATCTTGAAATTTGTCATTTTTGACATTTTTCATGGTGACACTTTTCATTTTTGACATTTAGCATTGTGACATTTGTCATTTGACATCTTTGACATTTGCCATCTTGAAATTTGTCATTTTTGACACTTTTCATTTTTGACATTTAGCATTGTGACATTTGTCATTTGACATCTTTGACATTTGCCATCTTGAAATTTGTCATTTTTGACATTTTTCATGGTGACACTTTTCATTTTTGACATTTAGCATTGTGACATTTGTCATTTGACATCTTGGACATTTGCCATCTTGAAATTTGTCATTTTTGACATTTTTCATGGTGACACTTTTCATTTTTGACATTTAGCATTGTGACATTTGTCATTTGACTTCTTTGACATTTGCCATCTTGAAATTTGTCATTTTTGACATTTTTCATGGTGACACTTTTCATTTTTGACATTTAGCATTGTGACATTTGTCATTTGACATCTTTGACATTTGCCATCTTGAAATTTGTTATTTTTGACATTTTTCATGGTGACACTTTTCATTAACTACATTTAGCATTGTGACATTTGTCAATTGACATCTTTGACATTTGCCATCTTGAAATTTGTCATTTTTGATATTTTTCATGGTGACACTTTTTATTTTTGACATTTAGCATTGTGACATTTGTCATTTGACATCTTTGACATTTGCCATCTTGAAATTGGTAATTTTTGACATTTAGCATTGTGACATTTGTCATTTGTCATCTTTGATATTTGCCATCTTGAAATTTGTCATTTTTGACATTTTTCATGGTGACACTTTTCATTTTTGACATTTAGCATTGTGACATTTGTCATTTGACATCTTTGACATTTGCCATCTTGAAATTTGTCATTTTTGACATTTTTCATGGTGACACTTTTCATTTTTGACATTTAGCATTGTGACATTTGTCATTTGACATCTTTGACATTTGCCATCTTGAAATTTGTCATTTTTGACATTTTTTATAGTGACACTTTTCATTTTTGACATTTAGCATTGTGACATTTGTCATTTGACATCTTTGACATTTGCCATCTTGAAATTTGTTATTTTTGACATTTTTCATGGTGACACTTTTCATTTTTGACATTTAGCATTGTGACATTTGTCATTTGACATCTTTGACATTTGCCATCTTGAAATTTGTCATTTTTGACATTTTTCATGGTGACACTTTTTATTTTTGACATTTAGCATTGTGACATTTGTCATTTGACATCTTTGACATTTGCCATCTTAAAATTTGTCATTTTTGACATTTAGCATTGTGACATTTGTCATTTGACATCTTTGACATTTGCCATCTTGAAATTTGTTATTTTTGACATTTTTCATGGTGACACTTTTCATTAACTACATTTAGCATTGTGACATTTGTCAATTGACATCTTTGACATTTGCCATCTTGAAATTTGTCATTTTTGATATTTTTCATGGTGACACTTTTTATTTTTGACATTTAGCATTGTGACATTTGTCATTTGACATCTTTGACATTTGCCATCTTGAAATTGGTAATTTTTGACATTTAGCATTGTGACATTTGTCATTTGTCATCATTGATATTTGCCATCTTGAAATTTGTCATTTTTGACATTTTTCATGGTGACACTTTTCATTTTTGACATTTAGCATTGTGACATTTGTCATTTGACATCTTTGACATTTGCCATCTTGAAATTTGTCATTTTTGACATTTTTCATGGTGACACTTTTCATTTTTGACATTTAGCATTGTGACATTTGTCATTTGACATCTTTGACATTTGCCATCTTGAAATTTGTCATTTTTGACATTTTTTATAGTGACACTTTTCATTTTTGACATTTAGCATTGTGACATTTGTCATTTGACATCTTTGACATTTGCCATCTTGAAATTTGTTATTTTTGACATTTTTCATGGTGACACTTTTCATTTTTGACATTTAGCATTGTGACATTTGTCATTTGACATCTTTGACATTTGCCATCTTGAAATTTGTCATTTTTGACATTTTTCATGGTGACACTTTTCATTTTTGACATTTAGCATTGTGACATTTGTCATTTGACATCTTTGACATTTGCCATCTTAAAATTTGTCATTTTTGACATTTAGCATTGTGACATTTGTCATTTGACATCTTGGACATTTTCCATCTTGAAATTTGTTATTTTTGACATTTTTCATGGTGACACTTATCATTTTTGACATTTAGCATTGTGACATTTGTCAGTTTTGACATTTGCCATCTTGAAATTTGTCATTTTTGACATTTTTCATGGTGACACTTTTCATTTTTGACATTTAGCATTGTGACATTTGTCATTTGACATCTTTGATATTTGCCATCTTGAAATTTGTTATTTTTGACATTTTTCATGGTGACACTTTTCATTTTTGACATTTAGCATTGTGACATTTGTCATTTGACATCTTTGACATTTGCCATCTTGAAATTTGTCATTTTTGACATTTTTCATGGTGACACTTTTCATTTTTGACATTTAGCATTGTGACATTTGTCATTTGACATCTTTGACATTTGCCATCTTAAAATTTGTTATTTTTGACATTTTTTATGGTGACACTTTTCATTTTTGACATTTAGCATTGTGACATTTGTCATTTGACATCTTTGACATTTGCCATCTTGAAATTTGTCATTTTTGAAATTTTTTATGGTGACACTTTTTATTTTTGACATTTAGCATTGTGACATTTGTCATTTGACATCTTTGACATATGCCATCTTGAAATTTGTCATTTTTGACATTTAGCATTGTGACATTTGTCATTTGACATCTTTGACATTTGCCATCTTGAAATTTGTTATTTTTGACATTTTTCATGGTGACACTTTTCATTTTTGACATTTAGCATTGTGACATTTGTCAGTTTTGACATTTGCCATCTTGAAATTTGTCATTTTTGACATTTAGCATTGTGACACTTTTCATTTTTGACATTTAGCATTGTGACATTTGTCATTTGACATCTTTGACATTTGCCATCTTGAAATTTGTCATTTTTGACATTTTTCATGGTGACACTTTTCATTTTTGACATTTAGCATTGTTACATTTGTCATTTGATATCTTTGACATTTGCCATCTTGAAATTTGTCATTTTTGACATTTAGCATTGTGATATTTGTCATTTGACATCTTTGACATTTGCCATCTTGAAATTTGTCATTTTTGACATTTTTCATGGTGACACTTTTCATTTTTGACATTTAGCATTGTGACATTTGTCATTTGACATCTTTGACATTTGCCATCTTGAAATTTGTTATTTTTGACATTTTTCATGGTGACACTATTCATTTTTGACATTTAGCATTGTGACATTTGTCATTTGCCATCTTTGACATTTGCCATCTTGAAATTTGTCATTTTTGACATTTTTCATGGTGACACTTTTCATTTTTGACATTTAGCATTGTGACATTTGTCATTTGACATCTTTGACATATGCCATCTTAAAATTTGTCATTTTTGACATTTTTCATGGTGACACTTTTCATTTTTGACATTTAGCATTGTGACATTTGTCAGTTTTGACATTTGCCATCTTGAAATTTGTCATTTTTGACATTTTTCATGGTGACACTTTTCATTTTTGACATTTAGCATTGTGACATTTGTCATTTGACATCTTAGACATTTGCCATCTTGAAATTTGTCATTTTTGACACTTTTCATTTGTGACATTTAGCATTGTGACATTTGTCATTTGACATCTTTAACATTTGCCATCTTGAAATTTGTCATTTTTGACATTTTTCATGGTGACACTTTTCATTTTTGACATTTAGCATTGTGACATTTGTCATTTGACATCTTGGACATTTGCCATCTTGAAATTTGTCATTTTTGACATTTTTCATGGTGACACTTATCATTTTTGACATTTAGCATTGTGACATTTGTCAGTTTTGACATTTTCCATCTTGAAATTTGTCATTTTTGACATTTTTCATGGTGACACTTTTTATTTTTGACATTTAGCATTGTGACATTTGTCATTTGACATCTTTGACATTTGCCATCTTGAAATTTGTCATTTTTGACATTTTTCATGGTGTCACTTTTCATTTTTGACATTTAGCAATGTGACATTTGTCATTTGACATCCTTGACATTTGCCATCTTGAAATTTGTCATTTTTGACATTTAGCATTGTGACATTTGTCATTTGACATTTTTGACATTTGCCATCTTGAAATTTGTTATTTTTGACATTTTTCATGGTGACACTTTTCATTTTTGACATTTAGCATTGTGACATTTGTCAGTTTTGACATTTGCCATCTTGAAATATGTCATTTTTGACATTTTTCATGGTGACACTTTTCATTTTTGACATTTAGCATTGTGACATTTGTCATTTGACATCTTTGACATTTGCCATCTTGAAATTTGTCATTTTTGACACTTTTCATTTTTGACATTTAGCATTGTGACATTTGTCATTTGACATCTTTGACATTTGCCATCTTGAAATTTGTCATTTTTGACATTTTTCATGGTGACACTTTTCATTTTTGACATTTAGCATTGTGACATTTGTCATTCGACATCTTGGACATTTGCCATCTTGAAATTTGTCATTTTTGACATTTAGCATTGTGACATTTGTCATTTGACATCTTTGACATTTGCCATCTTGAAATTTGTCATTTTTGACATTTTTCATGGTGACACTTTCCATTTTTGACATTTAGCATTGTGACATTTGTCATTTGACATCTTTGACATTTGCCATCTTGAAATTTGTTATTTTTGACATTTTTCATGGTGACACTTTTCATTTTTGACATTTAGTATTGTGACATTTGTCATTTGACATCTTTGACATTTGCCATCTTAAAATTTGTCATTTTTGACATTTTTCATGGTGACACTTTTCATTTTTGACATTTAGCATTGTGACATTTGTCATTTGACATCTTTGATATTTGCCATCTTGAAATTTGTCATTTTTGACATTTTTCATGGTGACACTTTTCATTTTTGACATTTGTCATTTGACATCTTTGACATTTGCCATCTTGAAATTTGTCATTTTTGACATTTTTCATGGTGTCACTTTTCATTTTTGACATTTAGCATTGTGACATTTGTCATTTGACATCTTTGACATTTGCCATCTTGAAATTTGTCATTTTTGACATTTTTCATGGTGACACTTTTCATTTTTGACATTTAGCATTGTGACATTTGTCATTTGACATCTTTGACATTTGCCATCTTGAAATTTGTTATTTTTGACATTTTTCATGGTGACACTTTTCATTTTTGACATTTAGCATTGTGACATTTGTCATTTGACATCTTTGACATTTGCCATCTTTAAATTTGTCATTTTTGACATTTAGCATTGTGACATTTGTCATTTGACATCTTGGACATTTGCCATCTTGAAATTTGTCATTTTTGACATTTTTCATGGTGACACTTATCATTTTTGACATTTAGCATTGTGACATTTGTCAGTTTTCACATTTGCCATCTTGAAATTTGTCATTTTTGACATTTTTCAAAGTGACACTTTTCATTTTTGACATTTAGCATTGTGACATTTGTCATTTGACATCTTTAATATTTGCCATCTTGAAATTTGTTATTTTTGACATTTTTCATGGTGACACTTTTCATTTTTGACATTTAGCATTGTGACATTTGTCATTTGACATCTTTGACATTTGCCATCTTGAAATTTGTCATTTTTGACATTTTTCATGGTGACACTTTTCATTTTTGACATTTAGCATTGTGACATTTGTTATTTGACATCTTTGACATTTGCCATCTTGAAATTTGTTATTTTTGACATTTTTCATGGTGACACTTTTCATTTTTGACATTTAGCATTGTGACATTTGTCATTTGACATCTTTGACATTTGCCATCTTGAAATTTGTCATTTTTGACATTTAGCATTGTGACATTTGTCATTTGACATCTTTGACATTTGCCATCTTGAAATTTGTTATTTTTGACATTTTTCATGGTGACACTTTTCATTTTTGACATTAAGCATTGTGACATTTGTCAGTTTTGACATTTGCCATCTTGAAATTTGTCATTTTTGACATTTTTCATGGTGACACTTTTCATTTTTGACATTTAGCATTGTGACATTTGTCATTTGACATCTTTGACATTTGCCATCTTGAAATTTGTCATTTTTGACACTTTTCATTTTTGACATTTAGCATTGTGACATTTGTCATTTGACATCTTTGACATTTGCCATCTTGAAATTTGTCATTTTTGACATTTTTCATGGTGACACTTTTCATTTTTGACATTTAGCATTGTGACATTTGTCATTTGACATCTTGGACATTTGCCTTTTTGAAATTTGTCATTTTTGACATTTTTCATGGTGACACTTTTCATTTTTGACATTTAGCATTGTGACATTTGTCATTTGACATCTTTGACATTTGCCATCTTGAAATTTGTCATTTTTGACATTTTTCATGGTGACACTTTTCATTTTTGACATTTAGCATTGTGACATTTGTCATTTGACATCTTTGACATTTGCCATCTTGAAATTTGTTATTTTTGACATTTTTCATGGTGACACTTTTCATTTTTGACATTTAGCATTGTGACATTTGTCAATTGACATCTTTGACATTTGCCATCTTGAAATTTGTCATTTTTGACATTTTTCATGGTGACACTTTTTATTTTTGACATTTAGCATTGTGACATTTGTCATTTGACATCTTTGACATTTGCCATCTTGAAATTGGTCATTTTTGACATTTAGCATTGTGACATTTGTCATTTGTCATCTTTGATATTTGCCATCTTGAAATTTGTCATTTTTGACATTTTTCATGGTGAAACTTTTCATTTTTGACATTTAGCATTGTGACATTTGTCATTTGACATCTTTGACATTTGCCATCTTGAAATTTGTCATTTTTGACATTTTTCATGGTGACACTTTTCATTTTTGACATTTAGCATTGTGACATTTTTCATTTGACATCTTTGACATTTGCCATCTTGAAATTTGTCATTTTTGACATTTAGCATTGTGACATTTGTCATTTGACATCTTTGACATTTGCCATCTTGAAATTTGTTATTTTTGACATTTTTCATGGTGACACTTTTCATTTTTGACATTTAGCATTGTGACATTTTTCATTTGACATCTTTGACATTTGCCATCTTGAAATTTGTCATTTTTGACATTTTTCATGGTGACAATTTTCATTTTTGACATTTAGCATTGTGACATTTGTCATTTGACATCTTGGACATTTGCCATCTTGAAATTTGTCATTTTTGACATTTTTCATGGTGACACTTTTCATTTTTGACATTTAGCATTGTGACATTTGTCATTTGACATCTTTGACATTTGCCATCTTGAAATTTGTCATTTTTGACATTTTTCATGGTGACACTTTTCATTTTTGACATTTAGCATTGTGACATTTGTCATTTGACATCTTTGACATTTGCCATCTTGAAATTTGTTATTTTTGACATTTTTCATGGTGACACTTTTCATTTTTGACATTTAGCATTGTGACATTTGTCAATTGACATCTTTGACATTTGCCATCTTAAAATTTGTCATTTTTGACATTTTTCATGGTGACACTTTTTATTTTTGACATTTAGCATTGTGACATTTGTCATTTGACATCTTTGACATTTGCCATCTTGAAATTGGTCATTTTTGACATTTAGCATTGTGACATTTGTCATTTGTCATCTTTGATATTTGCCATCTTGAAATTTGTCATTTTTGACATTTTTCATGGTGAAACTTTTCATTTTTGACATTTAGCATTGTGACATTTGTCATTTGACATCTTTGACATTTGCCATCTTGAAATTTGTCATTTTTGACATTTTTCATGGTGACACTTTTCATTTTTGACATTTAGCATTGTGACATTTGTCATTTGACATCTTTGACATTTGCCATCTTGAAATTTGTCATTTTTGACATTTAGCATTGTGACATTTGTCATTTGACATCTTTGACATTTGCCATCTTGAAATTTGTTATTTTTGACATTTTTCATGGTGACACTTTTCATTTTTGACATTTAGCATTGTGACATTTGTCATTTGACATCTTTGACATTTGCCATCTTGAAATTTGTCATTTTCGACATTTTTCATGGTGACACTTTTCATTTTTGACATTTAGCATTGTGACATTTGTCATTTGACATCTTTGACATTTGCCATCTTGAAATTTGTCATTTTTGACATTTAGCATTGTGACATTTGTCATTTGACATCTTGGACATTTTCCATCTTGAAATTTGTTATTTTTGACATTTTTCATGGTGACACTTATCATTTTTGACATTTAGCATTGTGACATTTGTCATTTGACATCTTTGACATTTGCCATCTTGAAATTTGTTATTTTTGACATTTTTCATGGTGACACTTTTCATTTTTGACATTTAGCATTGTGACATTTGTCATTTGACATCTTTAACATTTGCCATCTTGAAATTTGTCATTTTTGACATTTTTCATGGTGACACTTTTCATTTTTGACATTTAGCATTGTGACATTTGTCATTTGACATCTTTGACATTTGCCATCTTAAAATTTGTTATTTTTGACATTTTTTATGGTGACACTTTTCATTTTTGACATTTAGCATTGTAACATTTGTCATTTGACATCTTTGACATTTGCCATCTTGAAATTTGTCATTTTTGACATTTTTCATGGTGTCACTTTTCATTTTTGACATTTAGCATTGTGACATTTGTCATTTGACATCTTTGACATTTGCCATCTTGAAATTTGTCATTTTTGACATTTTTCATGGTGACACTTTTCATTTTTGACATTTAGCATTGTGACATTTGTCATTTGACATCTTTGACATTTGCCATCTTGAAATTTGTTATTTTTGACATTTTTCATGGTGACACTTTTCATTTTTGACATTTAGCATTGTGACATTTGTCATTTGACATCTTTGACATTTGCCATCTTTAAATTTGTCATTTTTGACATTTAGCATTGTGACATTTGTCATTTGACATCTTGGACATTTGCCATCTTGAAATTTGTCATTTTTGACATTTTTCATGGTGACACTTATCATTTTTGACATTTAGCATTGTGACATTTGTCAGTTTTCACATTTGCCATCTTGAAATTTGTCATTTTTGACATTTTTCAAAGTGACACTTTTCATTTTTGACATTTAGCATTGTGACATTTGTCATTTGACATCTTTAATATTTGCCATCTTGAAATTTGTTATTTTTGACATTTTTCATGGTGACACTTTTCATTTTTGACATTTAGCATTGTGACATTTGTCATTTGACATCTTTGACATTTGCCATCTTGAAATTTGTCATTTTTGACATTTTTCATGGTGACACTTTTCATTTTTGACATTTAGCATTGTGACATTTGTTATTTGACATCTTTGACATTTGCCATCTTGAAATTTGTTATTTTTGACATTTTTCATGGTGACACTTTTCATTTTTGACATTTAGCATTGTGACATTTGTCATTTGACATCTTTGACATTTGCCATCTTGAAATTTGTCATTTTTGACATTTAGCATTGTGACATTTGTCATTTGACATCTTTGACATTTGCCATCTTGAAATTTGTTATTTTTGACATTTTTCATGGTGACACTTTTCATTTTTGACATTTAGCATTGTGACATTTGTCAGTTTTGACATTTGCCATCTTGAAATTTGTCATTTTTGACATTTTTCATGGTGACACTTTTCATTTTTGTTATTTAGCATTGTGACATTTGTCATTTGACATCTTTGACATTTGCCATCTTGAAATTTGTCATTTTTGACACTTTTCATTTTTGACATTTAGCATTGTGACATTTGTCATTTGACATCTTTGACATTTGCCATCTTGAAATTTGTCATTTTTGACATTTTTCATGGTGACACTTTTCATTTTTGACATTTAGCATTGTGACATTTGTCATTTGACATCTTTGACATTTGCCATCTTGAAATTTGTTATTTTTGACATTTTTCATGGTGACACTTTTCATTTTTGACATTTAGCATTGTGACATTTGTCAATTGACATCTTTGACATTTGCCATCTTGAAATTTGTCATTTTTGACATTTTTCATGGTGACACTTTTTATTTTTGACATTTAGCATTGTGACATTTGTCATTTGACATCTTTGACATTTGCCATCTTGAAATTGGTCATTTTTGACATTTAGCATTGTGACATTTGTCATTTGTCATCTTTGATATTTGCCATCTTGAAATTTGTCATTTTTGACATTTTTCATGGTGAAACTTTTCATTTTTGACATTTAGCATTGTGACATTTGTCATTTGACATCTTTGACATTTGCCATCTTGAAATTTGTCATTTTTGACATTTTTCATGGTGACACTTTTCATTTTTGACATTTAGCATTGTGACATTTTTCATTTGACATCTTTGACATTTGCCATCTTGAAATTTGTCATTTTTGACATTTAGCATTGTGACATTTGTCATTTGACATCTTTGACATTTGCCATCTTGAAATTTGTTATTTTTGACATTTTTCATGGTGACACTTTTCATTTTTGACATTTAGCATTGTGACATTTTTCATTTGACATCTTTGACATTTGCCATCTTGAAATTTGTCATTTTTGACATTTTTCATGGTGACAATTTTCATTTTTGACATTTAGCATTGTGACATTTGTCATTTGACATCTTGGACATTTGCCATCTTGAAATTTGTCATTTTTGACATTTTTCATGGTGACACTTTTCATTTTTGACATTTAGCATTGTGACATTTGTCATTTGACATCTTTGACATTTGCCATCTTGAAATTTGTCATTTTTGACATTTTTCATGGTGACACTTTTCATTTTTGACATTTAGCATTGTGACATTTGTCATTTGACATCTTTGACATTTGCCATCTTGAAATTTGTTATTTTTGACATTTTTCATGGTGACACTTTTCATTTTTGACATTTAGCATTGTGACATTTGTCAATTGACATCTTTGACATTTGCCATCTTAAAATTTGTCATTTTTGACATTTTTCATGGTGACACTTTTTATTTTTGACATTTAGCATTGTGACATTTGTCATTTGACATCTTTGACATTTGCCATCTTGAAATTGGTCATTTTTGACATTTAGCATTGTGACATTTGTCATTTGTCATCTTTGATATTTGCCATCTTGAAATTTGTCATTTTTGACATTTTTCATGGTGAAACTTTTCATTTTTGACATTTAGCATTGTGACATTTGTCATTTGACATCTTTGACATTTGCCATCTTGAAATTTGTCATTTTTGACATTTTTCATGGTGACACTTTTCATTTTTGACATTTAGCATTGTGACATTTGTCATTTGACATCTTTGACATTTGCCATCTTGAAATTTGTCATTTTTGACATTTAGCATTGTGACATTTGTCATTTGACATCTTTGACATTTGCCATCTTGAAATTTGTTATTTTTGACATTTTTCATGGTGACACTTTTCATTTTTGACATTTAGCATTGTGACATTTGTCATTTGACATCTTTGACATTTGCCATCTTGAAATTTGTCATTTTCGACATTTTTCATGGTGACACTTTTCATTTTTGACATTTAGCATTGTGACATTTGTCATTTGACATCTTTGACATTTGCCATCTTGAAATTTGTCATTTTTGACATTTAGCATTGTGACATTTGTCATTTGACATCTTGGACATTTTCCATCTTGAAATTTGTTATTTTTGACATTTTTCATGGTGACACTTATCATTTTTGACATTTAGCATTGTGACATTTGTCATTTGACATCTTTGACATTTGCCATCTTGAAATTTGTTATTTTTGACATTTTTCATGGTGACACTTTTCATTTTTGACATTTAGCATTGTGACATTTGTCATTTGACATCTTTAACATTTGCCATCTTGAAATTTGTCATTTTTGACATTTAGCATTGTGACATTTGTCATTTGACATCTTTGACATTTGCCATCTTGAAATTTGTTATTTTTAACATTTTTCATGGTGACACTTTTCATTTTTGACATTTAGCATTGTGACATTTGTCATTTGACATCTTTGACATTTGCCATCTTAAAATTTGTTATTTTTGACATTTTTTATGGTGACACTTTTCATTTTTGACATTTAGCATTGTAACATTTGTCATTTGACATCTTTGACATTTGCCATCTTGAAATTTGTCATTTTTGAAATTTTTTATGGTGACACATTTTATTTTTGACATTTAGCATTGTGACATTTGTCATTTGACATCTTTGACATTTGCCATCTTGAAATTTGTCATTTTTGACATTTAGCATTGTGACATTTGTCATTTGACATCTTTGACATTTGCCATCTTGAAATTTGTTATTTTTAACATTTTTCATGGTGACACTTTTCATTTTTGACATTTAGCATTGTGACATTTGTCAGTTTTGACATTTGCCATCTTGAAATTTGTCATTTTTGACATTTTTCATGGTGACAATTTTCATTTTTGACATTTAGCATTGTGACATTTGTCGTTTGACATCTTTGACATTTGCCATCTTGAAATTTGTTATTTTTGACATTTTTTATGGTGACACTTATCATTTTTGACATTTAGCATTGTGACATTTGTCATTGGACATCTTTGACATTTGCCATATTGAAATTTGTCATTTTTGACATTTTTCATCGTGACACTTTTCATTTTTGACATTTAGCATTGTGACATTTGTCATTTGACACCTTGGACATTTGACATCTTGAAATTTGTTATTTTTGACATTTTTCATGATGACACTTATCATTTTTGACATTTAGCATTGTGACATTTGTCAGTTTTGACATTTGCCATCTTGAAATTTGTCATTTTTGACATTTTTCATGGTGACACTTTTCATTTTTAACATTTAGCATTGTGACATTTGTCATTTGACATCTTTGACATTTGCCATCTTGAAATTTGTCATTTTTGACATTTTTCATGGTGACACTTTTCATTTTTGACATTTAGCATTGTGACATTTGTCATTTGACATCTTTGATATTTGCCATCTTGAAATTTGTCATTTTTGACATTTAGCATTGTGACATTTGTCATTTGACATCTTTGACATTTGTCATCTTGAAATTTGTCATTTTTGACATTTTTCATGGTGACACTTTTCATTTTTGACATTTAGCATTGTGACATTTGTCATTTGACATCTTTGACATTTGCCATCTTGAAATTTGTTATTTTTGACATTTTTCATGGTGACACTTATCATTTTTGACATTTAGCATTGTGACATTTGTCAGGTTTGACATTTGTCATCTTGAAATTTGTCATTTTTGACATTTTTCATGGTGACACTTTTCATTTTTGACATTTAGCATTGTGACATTTGTCATTTGACATCTTTGACATTTGCCATCTTGAAATTTGTCATTTTTGACATTTTTCATGGTGACACTTTCATTTTTGACATTTAGCATTGTGACATTTGTCATTTGACATCTTTGACATTTGCCATCTTGAAATTTGTCATTTTTGACATTTAGCATTGTGACATTTGTCAGTTTTGACATTTGCCATCTTAAAATTTGTCATTTTTGACATTTAGCATTGTGACACTTTTCATTTTTGACATTTAGCATTGTGACATTTGTCATTTGACATCTTAGACATTTGCCATCCTAAAATTTGTCATTTTTGACACTTTTCATTTTTGACATTTAGCATTGTGACATTTGTCATTTGACATCTTTGACATTTGCCATCTTGAAATTTGTCATTTTTGACATTTTTCATGGTGACACTTTTCATTTTTGCCATTTAGCATTGTGACATTTGTCATTTGACATCTTTGACATTTGCCATCTTGAAATTTGTCATTTTTGACATTTTTCATGGTGACACTTTTCATTTTTGACATTTAGCATTGTGGCATTTGCCATTTGACATCTTTGACATTTCTCATCTTGAAATTTGTCATTTTTGACATTTTTCATGGTGACACTTTTCATTTTTGACATTTAGCATTGTGACATTTGTCATTTGACATCTTTGACATTTGCCATCTTGAAATTTGTTATTTTTGACATTTTTCATGGTGACACTTATCATTTTTGACATTTATCATTTTGACATTTGTCAGTTTTGACATTTGTCATCTTGAAATTTGTCATTTTTGACATTTTTCATGGTGACACTTTTCATTTTTGACATTTAGCATTGTGACATTTGTCATTTGACATCTTTGACATTTGCCATCTTGAAATTTGTCATTTTTAACATTATTCATGGTGACACTTTTCATTTTTGACATTTAGCATTGTGGCATTTGTCATTTGACATCTTTGACATTTGCCATCTTGAAATTTGTCATTTTTGACATTTAGCATTGTGACATTTGTCAGTTTTGACATTTGCTATCTTAAAATTTGTCATTTTTGACATTTAGCATTGTGACACTTTTCATTTTTGACATTTAGCATTGTGACATTTGTCATTTGACATCTTAGACATTTGCCATCTTGAAATTTGTCATTTTTGACACTTTTCATTTTTGACATTTAGCATTGTGACATTTGTCATTTGACATCTTTGACATTTGCCATCTTGAAATTTGTCATTTTTGACATTTTTCATGGTGACACTTTTCATTTTGACATTTAGCATTGTGACATTTGTCATTTGACATCTTTGACATTTGCCATCTTGAAATTTGTCATTTTTGACATTTTTCATGGTGACACTTTTCATTTTTGACATTTAGCATTGTGACATTTGCCATTTGACATCTTTGACATTTGCCATCTTGAAATTTGTTATTTTTGACATTTTTCATGGTGACACTTTTCATTTTTGACATTTAGCATTGTGACATTTGTCAGTTTTGACATTTGCCATCTTGAAATTTGTCATTTTTGACATTTAGCATTGTGACACTTTTTATTTTTGACATTTAGCATTGTGACATTTGTCATTTGACATCTTTGACATTTGGCATCTTGAAATTTGTCATTTTTGACATTTTTCATGGTGACACTTTTCATTTTTGACATTTAGCATTGTTACATTTGTCATTTGATATCTTTGACATTTGCCATCTTGAAATTTGTCATTTTTGACATTTAGCATTGTGATATTTGTCATTTGACATCTTTGACATTTGCCATCTTGAAATTTGTCATTTTTGACATTTTTCATGGTGACACTTTTCATTTTTGACATTTAGCATTGTGACATTTGTCATTTGACATCTTTGACATTTGCCATCTTGAAATTTGTTATTTTTGACATTTTTCATGGTGACACTATTCATTTTTGACATTTAGCATTGTGACATTTGTCATTTGCCATCTTTGACATTTGCCATCTTGAAATTTGTCATTTTTGACATTTTTCATGGTGACACTTTTCATTTTTGACATTTAGCATTGTGACATTTGTCATTTGACATCTTTGACATATGCCATCTTAAAATTTGTCATTTTTGACATTTTTCATGTTGACACTTTTCATTTTTGACATTTAGCATTGTGACGTTTGTCAGTTTTGACATTTGCCATCTTGAAATTTGTCATTTTTGATATTTTTCATGGTGACACTTTTCATTTTTGACATTTAGCATTGTGACATTTGTCAGTTTTGACATTTGCCATCTTGAAATTTGTCATTTTTGACATTTTTCATGGTGACACTTTTCATTTTTGACATTTAGCATTGTGACATTTGTCATTTGACATCTTTGACATTTGCCATCTTGAAATTTGTCATTTTTGACAATTTTCATTTTTGACATTTAGCATTGTGACATTTGTCATTTGACATCTTTGACATTTGCCATCTTGAAATTTGTCATTTTTGACATTTTTCATGGTGACACTTTTCATTTTTGACATTTAGCATTGTGACATTTGTCATTTGACATCTTGGACATTTGCCATCTTGAAATTTGTCATTTTTGACATTTAGCATTGTGACATTTGTCATTTGACATCTTTGACATTTGCCATCTTGAAATTTGTCATTTTTGACATTTTTCATGGTGACACTTTCCATTTTTGACATTTAGCATTGTGACATTTGTCATTTGACATCTTTGACATTTGCCATCTTGAAATTTGTTATTTTTGACATTTTTCATGGTGACACTTTTCATTTTTGACATTTAGCATTGTGACATTTGTCATTTGACATCTTTGACATTTGCCATCTTAAAATTTGTCATTTTTGACATTTTTCATGGTGACACTTTTCATTTTTGACATTTAGCATTGTGACATTTGTCATTTGACATCTTTGACATTTGCCATCTTGAAATTTATCATTTTTGACATTTAGCATTGTGACATTTGTCATTTGACATCTTTGATATTTGCCATCTTGAAATTTGTCATTTTTGACATTTTTCATGGTGACACTTTTCATTTTTGACATTTAGCATTGTGACATTTGTCATTTGACATCTTTGACATTTGCCATCTTGAAATTTGTCATTTTTGACATTTTTCATGGTGACACTTTTTATTTTTGACATTTAGCATTTTGACATTTGTCATTTGACATCTTTGACATTTGCCATCTTGAAATTTGTCATTTTTGACATTTTTCATGGTGACACTTTTCACTTTTGACATTTAGCATTGTGACATTTGTCATTTGACATCTTTGACATTTGCCATCTTGAAATTTGTTATTTTTGACATTTTTCATGGTGACACTTTTCATTTTTGTAATTTAGCATTGTGACATTTGTCATTTGACATCTTTGACATTTGCCATCTTTAAATTTGTCATTTTTGACATTTAGCATTGTGACATTTGTCATTTGACATCTTGGACATTTGCCATCTTGAAATTTGTCATTTTTAACATTTTTCATGGTGACACTTATCATTTTTGACATTTAGCATTGTGACATTTGTCAGTTTTGACATTTGCCATCTTGAAATTTGTCATTTTTGACATTTTTCATGGTGACACTTTTTATTTTTAACATTTAGCATTGTGACATTTGTCATTTGACATCTTTAATATTTGCCATCTTGAAATTTGTTATTTTTGACATTTTTCATGGTGACACTTTTCATTTTTGACATTTAGCATTGTGACATTTGTCATTTGACATTTTTGACATTTGCCATCTTGAAATTTGTCATTTTTGACATTTTTCATGGTGACACTTTTCATTTTTGACATTTAGCATTGTGACATTTGTCATTTGACATCTTTGACATTTGCCATCTTGAAATTTGTTATTTTTGACATTTTTCATGGTGACACTTTTCATTTTTGACATTTAGCATTGTGACATTTGTCATTTGACATCTTTGACATTTGCCATCTTGAAATTTGTCATTTTTGACATTTTTCATGGTGACACTTTTCATTTTTGACATTTAGCATTGTGACATTTGTCATTTGACATCTTTGACATTTGCCATCTTGAAATTGGTAATTTTTGACATTTAGCATTGTGACATTTGTCATTTGTCATCTTTGATATTTGCCATCTTGAAATTTGTCATTTTTGACATTTTTCATGGTGACACTTTTCATTTTTGACATTTAGCATTGTGACATTTGTCATTTGACATCTTTGACATTTGCCATCTTGAAATTTGTCATTTTTGACATTTTTTATAGTGACACTTTTCATTTTTGACATTTAGCATTGTGACATTTGTCATTTGACATCTTTGACATTTGCCATCTTGAAATTTGTTATTTTTGACATTTTTCATGGTGACACTTTTCATTTTTGACATTTAGCATTGTGACATTTGTCATTTGACATCTTTGACATTTGCCATCTTGAAATTTGTCATTTTTGACATTTTTCATGGTGACACTTTTCATTTTTGACATTTAGCATTGTGACATTTGTCATTTGACATCTTTGACATTTGCCATCTTAAAATTTGTCATTTTTGACATTTAGCATTGTGACATTTGTCATTTGACATCTTGGACATTTTCCATCTTGAAATTTGTTATTTTTGACATTTTTCATGGTGACACTTATCATTTTTGACATTAAGCATTGTGACATTTGTCAGTTTTGACATTGGCCATCTTGAAATTTGTCATTTTTGACATTTTTCATGGTGACACTTTTCATTTTTGACATTTAGCATTGTGACATTTGTCATTTGACATCTTTAACATTTGCCATCTTAAAATTTGTCATTTTTGACATTTAGCATTGTGACATTTGTCATTTGACATCTTGGACATTTTCCATCTTGAAATTTGTTATTTTTGACATTTTTCATGGTGACACTTATCATTTTTGACATTAAGCATTGTGACATTTGTCAGTTTTGACATTGGCCATCTTGAAATTTGTTATTTTTGACATTTTTCATAGTGACACTATTCATTTTTGACATTTAGCATTGTGACATTTGTCATTTGCCATCTTTGACATTTGCCATCTTGAAATTTGTCATTTTTGACATTTTTCATGGTGACACTTTTCATTTTTGACATTTAGCATTGTGACATTTGTCATTTGACATCTTTGACATATGCCATCTTAAAATTTGTCATTTTTGACATTTTTCATGTTGACACTTTTCATTTTTGACATTTAGCATTGTGACGTTTGTCAGTTTTGACATTTGCCATCTTGAAATTTGTCATTTTTGATATATTTCATGGTGACACTTTTCATTTTTGACATTTAGCATTGTGACATTTGTCATTTGACATCTTAGACATTTGCCATCTTGAAATTTGTCATTTTTGACACTTTATTTTTGACATTTAGCATTGTGACATTTGTCATTTGACATCTTTAACATTTGCCATCTTGAAATTTGTCATTTTTGACATTTTTCATGGTGACACTTTTCATTTTTGACATTTAGCATTGTGACATTTGTCATTTGACATCTTGGACATTTGCCATCTTAAAATTTGTCATTTTTGACATTTTTCATGGTGACACTTATCATTTTTGACATTTAGCAATGTGACATTTGTCAGTTTTGACATTTTCCATCTTGAAATTTGTCATTTTTGACATTTTTCATGGTGACACTTTTCATTTTTGACGTTTAGCATTGTGACATTTGTCATTTGACATCTTTGACATTTGCCATCTTGAAATTTGTCATTTTTGACATTTTTCATGGTGTCACTTTTCATTTTTGACATTTAGCATTGTGACATTTGTCATTTGACATCTTTGACATTTGCCATCTTGAAATTTGTCATTTTTGACATTTGGCATTGTGACATTTGTCATTTGACATTTTTGACATTTGCCATCTTGAAATTTGTTATTTTTGACATTTTTCATGGTGACACTTTTCATTTTTGACATTTAGCATTGTGACATTTGTCAGTTTTGACATTTGCCATCTTGAAATTTGTCATTTTTGACATTTTTCATGGTGACACTTTTCATTTTTGACATTTAGCATTGTGACATTTGTCATTTGACATCTTTGACATTTGCCATCTTGAAATTTGTCATTTTTGACAATTTTCATTTTTGACATTTAGCATTGTGACATTTGTCATTTGACATCTTTGACATTTGCCATCTTGAAATTTGTCATTTTTGACATTTTTCATGGTGACACTTTTCATTTTTGACATTTAGCATTGTGACATTTGTCATTTGACATCTTGGACATTTGCCATCTTGAAATTTGTCATTTTTGACATTTAGCATTGTGACATTTGTCATTTGACATCTTTGACATTTGCCATCTTGAAATTTGTCATTTTTGACATTTTTCATGGTGACACTTTCCATTTTTGACATTTAGCATTGTGACATTTGTCATTTGACATCTTTGACATTTGCCATCTTGAAATTTGTTATTTTTGACATTTTTCATGGTGACACTTTTCATTTTTGACATTTAGCATTGTGACATTTGTCATTTGACATCTTTGACATTTGCCATCTTAAAATTTGTCATTTTTGACATTTTTCATGGTGACACTTTTCATTTTTGACATTTAGCATTGTGACATTTGTCATTTGACATCTTTGACATTAGCCATCTTGAAATTTATCATTTTTGACATTTAGCATTGTGACATTTGTCATTTGACATCTTTGATATTTGCCATCTTGAAATTTGTCATTTTTGACATTTTTCATGGTGACACTTTTCATTTTTGACATTTAGCATTGTGACATTTGTCATTTGACATCTTTGACATTTGCCATCTTGAAATTTGTCATTTTTGACATTTTTCATGGTGACACTTTTTATTTTTGACATTTAGCATTGTGACATTTGTCATTTGACATCTTTGACATTTGCCATCTTGAAATTTGTCATTTTTGACATTTTTCATGGTGACACTTTTCACTTTTGACATTTAGCATTGTGACATTTGTCATTTGACATCTTTGACATTTGCCATCTTGAAATTTGTTATTTTTGACATTTTTCATGGTGACACTTTTCATTTTTGACATTTAGCATTGTGACATTTGTCATTTGACATCTTTGACATTTGCCATCTTTAAATTTGTCATTTTTGACATTTAGCATTGTGACATTTGTCATTTGACATCTTGGACATTTGCCATCTTGAAATTTGTCATTTTTGACATTTTTCATGGTGACACTTATCATTTTTGACATTTAGCATTGTGACATTTGTCAGTTTTGACATTTGCCATCTTGAAATTTGTCATTTTTGACATTTTTCATGGTGACACTTTTCATTTTTGACATTTAGCATTGTGACATTTGTCATTTGACATCTTTGACATTTGCCATCTTGAAATTTGTCATTTTTGACAATTTTCATTTTTGACATTTAGCATTGTGACATTTGTCATCTTTGACATTTGCCATCTTGAAATTTGTCATTTTTGACATTTTTCATGGTGACACTTTTCATTTTTGACATTTAGCATTGTGACATTTGTCATTTGACATCTTGGACATTTGCCATCTTGAAATTTGTCATTTTTGACATTTAGCATTGTGACATTTGTCATTTGACATCTTTGACATTTGCCATCTTGAAATTTGTCATTTTTGACATTTTTCATGGTGACACTTTCCATTTTTGACATTTAGCATTGTGACATTTGTCATTTGACATCTTTGACATTTGCCATCTTGAAATTTGTTATTTTTGACATTTTTCATGGTGACACTTTTCATTTTTGACATTTAGCATTGTGACATTTGTCATTTGACATCTTTGACATTTGCCATCTTAAAATTTGTCATTTTTGACATTTTTCATGGTGACACTTTTCATTTTTGACATTTAGCATTGTGACATTTGTCATTTGACATCTTTGACATTAGCCATCTTGAAATTTATCATTTTTGACATTTAGCATTGTGACATTTGTCATTTGACATCTTTGATATTTGCCATCTTGAAATTTGTCATTTTTGACATTTTTCATGGTGACACTTTTCATTTTTGACATTTAGCATTGTGACATTTGTCATTTGACATCTTTGACATTTGCCATCTTGAAATTTGTCATTTTTGACATTTTTCATGGTGACACTTTTTATTTTTGACATTTAGCATTGTGACATTTGTCATTTGACATCTTTGATATTTGCCATCTTGAAATTTGTCATTTTTGACATTTTTCATGGTGACACTTTTCACTTTTGACATTTAGCATTGTGACATTTGTCATTTGACATCTTTGACATTTGCCATCTTGAAATTTGTTATTTTTGACATTTTTCATGGTGACACTTTTCATTTTTGACATTTAGCATTGTGACATTTGTCATTTGACATCTTTGACATTTGCCATCTTTAAATTTGTCATTTTTGACATTTAGCATTGTGACATTTGTCATTTGACATCTTGGACATTTGCCATCTTGAAATTTGTCATTTTTGACATTTTTCATGGTGACACTTATCATTTTTGACATTTAGCATTGTGACATTTGTCAGTTTTGACATTTGCCATCTTGAAATTTGTCATTTTTGACATTTTTCATGGTGACACTTTTCATTTTTGACATTTAGCATTGTGACATTTGTCATTTGACATCTTTAATATTTGCCATCTTGAAATTTGTTATTTTTGACATTTTTCATGGTGACACTTTTCATTTTTGACATTTAGCATTGTGACATTTGTCATTTGACATTTTTGACATTTGCCATCTTGAAATTTGTCATTTTTGACATTTTTCATGGTGACACTTTTCATTTTTGACATTTAGCATTGTGACATTTGTCATTTGACATCTTTGACATTTGCCATCTTGAAATTTGTTATTTTTGACATTTTTCATGGTGACACTTTTCATTTTTGACATTTAGCATTGTGACATTTGTCATTTGACATCTTTGACATTTGCCATCTTGAAATTTGTCATTTTTGACATTTAGCATTGTGACATTTGTCATTTGACATCTTTGACATTTGCCATCTTGAAATTTGTTATTTTTGACATTTTTCATGGTGACACTTTTCATTTTTGACATTTAGCATTGTGACATTAGTCAGTTTTGACATTTGCCATCTTGAAATTTGTCATTTTTGACATTTTTCATGGTGACACTTTTCATTTTTGACATTTAGCATTGTGACATTTGTCATTTGACATCTTTGACATTTGCCATCTTGAAATTTGTCATTTTTGACACTTTTCATTTTTGACATTTAGCATTGTGACATTTGTCATTTGACATCTTTGACATTTGCCATCTTGAAATTTGTCATTTTTGACATTTTTCATGGTGACACTTTTCATTTTTGACATTTAGCATTGTGACATTTGTCATTTGACATCTTGGACATTTGCCATCTTGAAATTTGTCAATTTTGACATTTTTCATGGTGACACTTTTCATTTTTGACATTTAGCATTGTGACATTTGTCATTTGACATCTTTGACATTTGCCATCTTGAAATTTGTCATTTTTGACATTTTTCATGGTGACACTTTTCATTTTTGACATTTAGCATTGTGACATTTGTCATTTGACATCTTTGACATTTGCCATCTTGAAATTGGTAATTTTTGACATTTAGCATTGTGACATTTGTCATTTGTCATCTTTGATATTTGCCATCTTGAAATTTGTCATTTTTGACATTTTTCATGGTGACACTTTTCATTTTTGACATTTAGCATTGTGACATTTGTCATTTGACATCTTTGACATTTGCCATCTTGAAATTTGTCATTTTTGACATTTTTTATAGTGACACTTTTCATTTTTGACATTTAGCATTGTGACATTTGTCATTTGACATCTTTGATATTTGCCATCTTGAAATTTGTTATTTTTGACATTTTTCATGGTGACACTTTTCATTTTTGACATTTAGCATTGTGACATTTGTCATTTGACATCTTTGACATTTGCCATCTTGAAATTTGTTATTTTTGACATTTTTCATGGTGACACTTTTCATTTTTGACATTTAGCATTGTGACATTTGTCATTTGACATCTTTGACATTTGCCATCTTGAAATTTGTTATTTTTGACATTTTTTATGGTGACACTTTTCATTTTTGACATTTAGCATTGTGACATTTGTCATTTGACATCTTTGATATTTGCCATCTTGAAATTTGTCATTTCTGAAATTTTTTATGGTGACACTTTTTATTTTTGACATTTAGCATTGTGACATTTGTCATTTGACATCTTTGACATATGCCATCTTGAAATTTGTCATTTTTGACATTTAGCATTGTGACATTTGTCATTTGACATCTTTGACATTTGCCGTCTTGAAATTTGTTATTTTTGACATTTTTCATGGTGACACTTTTCATTTTTGACATTTAGCATTGCGACATTTGTCAGTTTTGACATTTGCCATCTTGAAATTTGTCATTTTTGACATTTAGCATTGTGACACTTTTCATTTTTGACATTTAGCATTGTGACATTTGTCATTTGACATCTTTGACATTTGCCATCTTGAAATTTGTCATTTTTGACATTTTTCATGGTGACACTTTTCATTTTTGACATTTAGCATTGTTACATTTGTCATTTGATATCTTTGACATTTGCCATCTTGAAATTTGTCATTTTTGACATTTAGCATTGTGATATTTGTCATTTGACATCTTTGACATTTGCCATCTTGAAATTTGTCATTTTTGACATTTTTCATGGTGACACTTTTCATTTTTGACATTTAGCATTGTGACATTTGTCATTTGACATCTTTGACATTTGCCATCTTGAAATTTGTTATTTTTGACATTTTTCATGGTGACACTATTCATTTTTGACATTTAGCATTGTGACATTTGGCATTTGCCATCTTTGACATTTGCCATCTTGAAATTTGTCATTTTTGACATTTTTCATGGTGACACTTTTCATTTTTGACATTTAGCATTGTGACATTTGTCATTTGACATCTTTGACATATGCCATCTTAAAATTTGTCATTTTTGACATTTTTCATGGTGACACTTTTCATTTTTGACATTTAGCATTGTGACATTTGTCAGTTTTGACATTTGCCATCTTGAAATTTGTCATTTTTGACATTTTTCATGGTGACACTTTTTATTTTTGACATTTAGCATTGTGACATTTGTCATTTGACATCTTAGACATTTGCCATCTTGAAATTTGTCATTTTTGACACTTTTCATTTTTGACATTTAGCATTGTGACATTTGTCATTTGACATCTTTAACATTTGCCATCTTGAAATTTGTCATTTTTGACATTTTTCATGGTGACACTTTTCATTTTTGACATTTAGCATTGTGACATTTGTCATTTGACATCTTGGACATTTGCCATCTTGAAATTTGTCATTTTTGACATTTTTCATGGTGACACTTATCATTTTTGACATTTAGCATTGTGACATTTGTCAGTTTTGACATTTTCCATCTTGAAATTTGTCATTTTTGACATTTTTCATGGTGACACTTTTCATTTTTGACATTTAGCATTGTGACATTTGTCATTTGACATCTTTGACATTTGCCATCTTGAAATTTGTCATTTTTGACATTTTTCATGGTGTCACTTTTCATTTTTGACATTTAGCATTGTGACATTTGTCATTTGACATCTTTGACATTTGCCATCTTGAAATTTGTCATTTCTGACATTTAGCATTGTGACATTTGTCATTTGACATTTTTGACATTTGCCATCTTGAAATTTGTTATTTTTGACATTTTTCATGGTGACACTTTTCATTTTTGACATTTAGCATTGTGACATTTGTCAGTTTTGACATTTGCCATCTTGAAATTTGTCATTTTTGACATTTTTCATGGTGACACTTTTCATTTTTGACATTTAGCATTGTGACATTTGTCATTTGACATCTTTGACATTTGCCATCTTGAAATTTGTCATTTTTGACACTTTTCATTTTTGACATTTAGCATTGTGACATTTGTCATTTGACATCTTTGACATTTGCCATCTTGAAATTTGTCATTTTTGACATTTTTCATGGTGACACTTTTCATTTTTGACATTTAGCATTGTGACATTTGTCATTTGACATCTTGGACATTTGCCATCTTGAAATTTGTCATTTTTGACATTTAGCATTGTGACATTTGTCATTTGACATCTTTGACATTTGCCTTCTTGAAATTTGTCATTTTTGACATTTTTCATGGTGACACTTTCCATTTTTGACATTTAGCATTGTGACATTTGTCATTTGACATCTTTGACATTTGCCATCTTGAAATTTGTTATTTTTGACATTTTTCATGGTGACACTTTTCATTTGTGACATTTAGCATTGTGACATTTGTCATTTGACATCTTTGACATTTGCCATCTTAAAATTTGTCATTTTTGACATTTTTCATGGTGACACTTTTCATTTTTGACATTTAGCATTGTGACATTTGTCATTTGACATCTTTGACATTTGCCATCTTGAAATTTATCATTTTTGACATTTAGCATTGTGACATTTGTCATTTGACATCTTTGACATTTGCCATCTTGAAATTTGTCATTTTTGCCATTTTTCATGGTGACACTTTTCATTTTTGACATTTAGCATTGTGACATTTGTCATTTGACATCTTTGACATTTGCCATCTTGAAATTTGTCATTTTTGACATTTTTCATGGTGACACTTTTCATTTTTGACATTTAGCATTGTGACATTTGTCATTTGACATCTTTGACATTTGCCATCTTGAAATTTGTCATTTTTGACATTTTTCATGGTGACACTTTTCATTTTTGACATTTAGCATTGTGACATTTGTCATTTGACATCTTTGACATTTGCCATCTTGAAATTTGTTATTTTTGACATTTTTCATGGTGACACTTTTCATTTTTGACATTTAGCATTGTGACATTTGTCATTTGACATCTTTGACATTTGCCATCTTTAAATTTGTCATTTTTGACATTTAGCATTGTGACATTTGTCATTTGACATCTTGGACATTTGCCATCTTGAAATTTGTCATTTTTGACATTTTTCATGGTGACACTTATCATTTTTGACATTTAGCATTGTGACATTTGTGAGTTTTGACATTTGCCATCTTGAAATTTGTCATTTTTGACATTTTTCAAGGTGACACTTTTCATTTTTGACATTTAGCATTGTGACATTTGTCATTTGACATCTTTAATATTTGCCATTTTGAAATTTGTTATTTTTGACATTTTTCATGGTGACACTTTTCATTTTTGACATTTAGCATTGTGACATTTGTCATTTGACATCTTTGACATTTGCCATCTTGAAATTTGTCATTTTTGACATTTTTCATGGTGACGCTTTTCATTTTTGACATTTAGCATTGTGACATTTATCATTTAACATCTTTGACATTTGCCATCTTGAAATTTGTTATTTTTGACATTTTTCATGGTGACACTTTTCATTTTTGACATTAAGCATTGTGACATTTGTCATTTGACATCTTTGACATTTGCCATCTTGAAATTTGTCATTTTTGACATTTAGCATTGTGACATTTGTCATTTGACATCTTTGACATTTGCCATCTTTGACATTTGCCATCTTGAAATTTGTCATTTTTGACATTTTTCATGGTAACACTTTTCATTTTTGACATTTAGCATTGTGACATTTGCCATTTGACATCTTTGACATTTGCCATCTTGAAATTTGTTATTTTTGACATTTTTCATGGTGACACTTTTCATTTTTGACATTTAGCATTGTGACATTTGTCAGTTTTGACATTTGCCATCTTGAAATTTGTCATTTTTGACATTTTTCATGGTGACACTTTTCATTTTTGACATTTAGCATTGTGACATTTGTCAGTTTTGACATTTGCCATCTTGAAATTTGTCATTTTTGACATTTTTCATGGTGACACTTTTCATTTTTGACATTTAGCATTGTGACATTTGTCATTTGACATCTTTGACATTTGCCATCTTGAAATTTGTCATTTTTGACACTTTTCATTTTTGACATTTAGCATTGTGACATTTGTCATTTGACATCTTTGACATTTGCCATCTTAAAATTTGTCATTTTTGACATTTTTCATGGTGACACTTTTCATTTTTGACATTTAGCATTGTGACATTTGTCATTTGACATCTTGGACATTTGCCATCTTGAAATTTGTCATTTTTGACATTTTTCATGGTGACACTTTTCATTTTTGACATTTAGCATTGTGACATTTGTCATTTGACATCTTTGACATTTGCCATCTTGAAATTTGTCATTTTTGACATTTTTCATGGTGACACTTTTCATTTTTGACATTTAGCATTGTGACATTTGTCATTTGACATCTTTGACATTTGCCATCTTGAAATTTGTTATTTTTGACATTTTTCATGGTGACACTTTTCATTTTTGACATTTAGCATTGTGACATTTGTCAATTGACATCTTTGACATTTGCCATCTTGAAATTTGTCATTTTTGACATTTTTCATGGTGACACTTTTTATTTTTGACATTTAGCATTGTGACATTTGTCATTTGACATCTTTGACATTTGCCATCTTGAAATTGGTTATTTTTGACATTTAGCATTGTGACATTTGTCATTTGTCATCTTTGATATTTGCCATCTTGAAATTTGTCATTTTTGACATTTTTCATGGTGACACTTTTCATTTTTGACATTTAGCATTGTGACATTTGTCATTTGACATCTTTGACATTTGCCATCTTGAAATTTGTCATTTTTGACATTTTTCATGGTGACACTTTTCATTTTTGACATTTAGCATTGTGACATTTGTCATTTGACATCTTTGACATTTGCCATCTTGAAATTTGTCATTTTTGACATTTTTTATAGTGACACTTTTCATTTTTGACATTTAGCATTGTGACATTTGTCATTTGACATCTTCGACATTTGCCATCTTGAAATTTGTTATTTTTGACATTTTTCATGGTGACACTTTTCATTTTTGACATTTAGCATTGTGACATTTGTCATTTGACATCTTTGACATTTGCCATCTTGAAATTTGTCATTTTTGACATTTTTCATGGTGACACTTTTCATTTTTGACATTTAGCATTGTGACATTTGTCATTTGACATCTTTGACATTTGCCATCTGGAAATTTGTCATTTTTGACATTTAGCATTGTGACATTTGTCATTTGACATCTTGGACATTTTCCATCTTGAAATTTGTTATTTTTGACATTTTTCATGGTGACACTTATCATTTTTGACATTTAGCATTGTGACATTTGTCATTTGACATCTTTGACATTTGCCATCTTGAAATTTGTTATTTTTGACATTTTTCATAGTGACACTTTTCATTTTTGACATTTAGCATTGTGACATTTGTCATTTGACATCTTTGACATTTGCCATCTTGAAATTTGTCATTTTTGACATTTTTCATGGTGACACTTTTCATTTTTGACATTTAGCATTGTGACATTTGTCATTTGACATCTTTGACATTTGCCATCTTAAAATTTGTTATTTTTGACATTTTTTATGGTGACACTTTTCATTTTTGACATTTAGCATTGTGACATTTGTCATTTGACATCTTTGAAATTTGCCATCTTGAAATTTGTCATTTTTGAAATTTTTTATGGTGACACTTTTTATTTTTGACATTTAGCATTGTGACATTTGTCATTTGACATCTTTGACATTTGCCATCTTGAAATTTGTCATTTTTGACATTTAGCATTGTGACATTTGTCATTTGACATCTTTGACATTTGCCATCTTGAAATTTGTTATTTTTGACATTTTTCATGGTGACACTTTTCATTTTTGACATTTAGCATTGTGACATTTGTCAGTTTTGACATTTGCCATCTTGAAATTTGTCATTTTTGACATTTTTCATGGTGACAATTTTCATTTTTGACATTTAGCATTGTGACATTTGTCATTTGACATCTTTGACATTTGCCATCTTAAAATTTGTTATTTTTGACATTTTTCATGGTGACACTTTTCATTTTTGACATTTAGCATTGTGACATTTGTCATTTGACATCTTTGACATTTGCCATCTTGAAATTTGTCATTTTTGACATTTTTCATGTTGACACTTTTCATTTTTGACATTTAGCATTGTGACATTTGTCATTTGACATCTTTGACATTTGCCATCTTGAAATTTGTCATTTTTGACAGTTTTCATGGCGACACTTTTCATTTTTGACATTTAGCATTGTGACATTTGTCATTTGACATCTTTGACATTTGCCATCTTGAAATTTGTCATTTTTGACATTTTTCATGGTGACACTTTTCATTTTTGACATTTAGCATTGTGACATTTGTCATTTGACATCTTTGACATTTGCCATCTTGAAATTTGTCATTTTTGACATTTAGCATTGTGACATTTGTCATTTGACATCTTTGATATTTGCCATCTTGAAATGTGTCATTTTTGACATTTTTCATAGTGACACTTTTCATTTTTGACATTTAGCATTGTGACATTTGTCATTTGACATCTTTGACATTTGCCATCTTGAAATTTGTCATTTTTGACATTTTTCATGGTGACACTTTTCATTTTTGACATTTAGCATTGTGACATTTGTCATTTGACATCTTTGACATTTGCCATCTTAAAATTTGTCATTTTTGACATTTTTCATGGTGACACTTTTCATTTTTGACATTTAGCATTGTGACATTTGTCATTTGACATCTTTGACATTTGCCATCTTGAAATTGGTCATTTTTGACATTTAGCATTGTGACATTTGTCATTTGTCATCTTTGATATTTGCCATCTTGAAATTTGTCATTTTTGACATTTTTCATGGTGACACTTTTCATTTTTGACATTTAGCATTCTGACATTTGTCATTTGACATCTTTGACATTTGCCATCTTGAAATTTGTCATTTTTTACATTTTTCATGGTGACACTTTTCATTTTTGACATTTAGCATTGTGACATTTGTCATTTGACATCTTTGACATTTGCCATCTTGAAATTTGTCATTTTTGACATTTTTTATAGTGACACTTTTCATTTTTGACATTTAGCATTGTGACATTTGTCATTTGACATCTTTGACATTTGCCATCTTGAAATTTGTTATTTTTGACATTTTTCATGGTGACACTTTTCATTTTTGACATTTAGCATTGTGACATTTGTCATTTGACATCTTTGACATTTGCCATCTTGAAATTTGTCATTTTTGACATTTTTCATGGTGACACTTTTCATTTTTGACATTTAGCATTGTGACATTTGTCATTTGACATCTTTGACATTTGCCATCTTGAAATTTGTCATTTTTGACATTTAGCATTGTGACATTTGTCATTTAACATCTTGGACATTTTCCATCTTGAAATTTGTTATTTTTGATATTTTTCATGGTGACACTTATCATTTTTGACATTTAGCATTGTGACATTTGTCATTTGACATCTTTGACATTTGCCATCTTGAAATTTGTTATTTTTGACATTTTTCATGGTGACACTTTTCATTTTTGACATTTAGCATTGTGACATTTGTCATTTGACATCTTTGACATTTGCCATCTTGAAATTTGTCATTTTTGACATTTTTCATGGTGACACTTTTCATTTTTGACATTTAGCATTGTGACATTTGTCATTTGACATCTTTGACATTTGCCATCTTAAAATTTGTTATTTTTGACATTTTTTATGGTGACACTTTTCATTTTTGACATTTAGCATTGTGACATTTGTCATTTGACATCTTTGACATTTGCCATCTTGAAATTTGTCATTTTTGAAAATTTTTATGGTGACACTTTTTATTTTTGACATTTAGCATTGTGACATTTGTCATTTGACATCTTTGACATTTGCCATCTTGAAATTTGTCATTTTTGACATTTAGCATTGTGACATTTGTCATTTGACATCTTTGACATTTGCCATCTTGAAATTTGTTATTTTTGACATTTTTCATGGTGACACTTTTCATTTTTGACATTTAGCATTGTGACATTTGTCAGTTTTGACATTTGCCATCTTGAAATTTGTCATTTCTGACATTTTTCATGGTGACAATTTTCATTTTTGACATTTAGCATTGTGACATTTGTCATTTGACATCTTTGACATTTGCCATCTTGAAATTTTTTATTTTTGACATTTTTCATGGTGACACTTTTCATTTTTGACATTTAGCATTGTGACATTTGTCATTTGACATCTTTGACATTTGCCATCTTGAAATTTGTCATTTTTGACATTTTTCATGTTGACACTTTTCATTTTTGACATTTAGCATTGTGACATTTGTCATTTGACATCTTTGACATTTGCCATCTTGAAATTTGTCATTTTTGACAGTTTTCATGGCGACACTTTTCATTTTTGACATTTAGCATTGTGACATTTGTCATTTGACATCTTTGACATTTGCTATCTTGAAATTTGTCATTTTTGACATTTTTCATGGTGACACTTTTCATTTTTGACATTTAGCATTGTGACATTTGTCATTTGACATCTTTGACATTTGCCATCTTGAAATTTGTCATTTTTGACATTTAGCATTGTGACATTTGTCATTTGACATCTTTGATATTTGCCATCTTGAAATTTGTCATTTTTGACATTTTTCATAGTGACACTTTTCATTTTTGACATTTAGCATTGTGACATTTGTCATTTGACATCTTTGACATTTGCCATCTTGAAATTTGTTATTTTTGACATTTTTCATGGCGACACTTTTCATTTTTGACATTTAGCATTGTGACATTTGTCATTTGACATCTTTGACATTTGCCATCTTGAAATTTGTCATTTTTGACATTTTTCATGGTGACACTTTTCATTTTTGACATTTAGCATTGTGACATTTGTCATTTGACATCTTTGACATTTGCCATCTTAAAATTTGTCATTTTTGACATTTAGCATTGTGACATTTGTCATTTGACATCTTGGACATTTTCCATCTTGAAATTTGTTATTTTTGACATTTTTCATGGTGACACTTATCATTTTTGACATTAAGCATTGTGACATTTGTCAGTTTTGACATTGGCCATCTTGAAATTTGTCATTTTTGACATTTTTCATGGTGACACTTTTCATTTTTGACATTTAGCATTGTGACATTTGTCATTTGACATCTTTGACATTTGCCATCTTGAAATTTGTTATTTTTGACATTTTTCATGGTGACACTTTTCATTTTTGACATTTAGCATTGTGACATTTGTCATTTGACATCTTTGACATTTGCCATCTTGAAATTTGTCATTTTTGACATTTTTCATGGTGACACTTTTCATTTTTGACATTTAGCATTGTGACATTTGTCATTTGACATCTTTGACATTTGCCATCTTGAAATTTGTTATTTTTGACATTTTTTATGGTGACACTTTTCATTTTTGACATTTAGCATTGTGACATTTGTCATTTGACATCTTTGACATTTGCCATCTTGAAATTTGTCATTTCTGAAATTTTTTATGGTGACACTTTTTATTTTTGACATTTAGCATTGTGACATTTGTCATTTGACATCTTTGACATATGCCATCTTGAAATTTGTCATTTTTGACATTTAGCATTGTGACATTTGTCATTTGACATCTTTGACATTTGCCATCTTGAAATTTGTTATTTTTGACATTTTTCATGGTGACACTTTTCATTTTTGACATTTAGCATTGTGACATTTGTCAGTTTTGACATTTGCCATCTTGAAATTTGTCATTTTTGACATTTAGCATTGTGACACTTTTCATTTTTGACATTTAGCATTGTGACATTTGTCGTTTGACATCTTTGACATTTGCCATCTTGAAATTTGTCATTTTTGACATTTTTCATGGTGACACTTTTCATTTTTGACATTTAGCATTGTTACATTTGTCATTTGATATCTTTGACATTTGCCATCTTGAAATTTGTCATTTTTGACATTTAGCATTGTGATATTTGTCATTTGACATCTTTGACATTTGCCATCTTGAAATTTGTCATTTTTGACATTTTTCATGGTGACACTTTTCATTTTTGACATTTAGCATTGTGACATTTGTCATTTGACATCTTTGACATTTGCCATCTTGAAATTTGTTATTTTTGACATTTTTCATGGTGACACTATTCATTTTTGACATTTAGCATTGTGACATTTGTCATTTGCCATCTTTGACATTTGCCATCTTGAAATTTGTCATTTTTGACATTTTTCATGGTGACACTTTTCATTTTTGACATTTAGCATTGTGACATTTGTCATTTGACATCTTTGACATATGCCATCTTAAAATTTGTCATTTTTGACATTTTTCATGGTGACACTTTTCATTTTTGACATTTAGCATTGTGACATTTGTCAGTTTTGACATTTGCCATCTTGAAATTTGTCATTTTTGACATTTTTCATGGTGACACTTTTTATTTTTGACATTTAGCATTGTGACATTTGTCATTTGACATCTTAGACATTTGCCATCTTGAAATTTGTCATTTTTGACACTTTTCATTTTTGACATTTAGCATTGTGACATTTGTCATTTGACATCTTTAACATTTGCCATCTTGAAATTTGTCATTTTTGACATTTTTCATGGTGACACTTTTCATTTTTGACATTTAGCATTGTGACATTTGTCATTTGACATCTTGGACATTTGCCATCTTGAAATTTGTCATTTTTGACATTTTTCATGGTGACACTTATCATTTTTGACATTTAGCATTGTGACATTTGTCAGTTTTGACATTTTCCATCTTGAAATTTGTCATTTTTGACATTTTTCATGGTGACACTTTTCATTTTTGACATTTAGCATTGTGACATTTGTCATTTGACATCTTTGACATTTGCCATCTTGAAATTTGTCATTTTTGACATTTTTCATGGTGCCACTTTTCATTTTTGACATTTAGCATTGTGACATTTGTCATTTGACATCTTTGACATTTGCCATCTTGAAATTTGTCATTTCTGACATTTAGCATTGTGACATTTGTCATTTGACATTTTTGACATTTGCCATCTTGAAATTTGTTATTTTTGACATTTTTCATGGTGACACTTTTCATTTTTGACATTTAGCATTGTGACATTTGTCAGTTTTGACATTTGCCATCTTGAAATTTGTCATTTTTGACATTTTTCATGGTGACACTTTTCATTTTTAACATTTAGCATTGTGACATTTGTCATTTGACATCTTTGACATTTGCCATCTGTAAATTTGTCATTTTTGACACTTTTCATTTTTGACATTTAGCATTGTGACATTTGTCATTTGACATCTTTGACATTTGCCATCTTGAAATTTGTCATTTTTGACATTTTTCATGGTGACACTTTTCATTTTTGACATTTAGCATTGTGACATTTGTCATTTGACATCTTGGACATTTGCCATCTTGAAATTTGTCATTTTTGACATTTAGCATTGTGACATTTGTCATTTGACATCTTTGACATTTGCCTTCTTGAAATTTGTCATTTTTGACATTTTTCATGGTGACACTTTCCATTTTTGACATTTAGCATTGTGACATTTGTCATTTGACATCTTTGACATTTGTCATCTTGAAATTTGTTATTTTTGACATTTTTCATGGTGACACTTTTCATTTTTGACATTTAGCATTGTGACATTTGTCATTTGACATCTTTGACATTTGCCATCTTAAAATTTGTCATTTTTGACATTTTTTATGGTGACACTTTTCATTTTTGACATTTAGCATTGTGACATTTGTCATTTGACATCTTTGACATTTGCCATCTTGAAATTTATCATTTTTGACATTTAGCATTGTGACATTTGTCATTTGACATCTTTGACATTTGCCATCTTGAAATTTGTCATTTTTGACATTTTTCATGGTGACACTTTTCATTTTTGACATTTAGCATTGTGACATTTGTCATTTGACATCTTTGACATTTGCCATCTTGAAATTTGTCATTTTTGACATTTTTCATGGTGACACTTTTCATTTTTGACATTTAGCATTGTGACATTTGTCATTTGACATCTTTGACATTTGCCATCTTGAAATTTGTCATTTTTGACATTTTTCATGGTGACACTTTTCATTTTTGACATTTAGCATTGTGACATTTGTCATTTGACATCTTTGACATTTGCCATCTTGAAATTTGTTATTTTTGACATTTTTCATGGTGACACTTTTCATTTTTGACATTTAGCATTGTGACATTTGTCATTTGACATCTTTGACATTTGCCATCTTTAAATTTGTCATTTTTGACATTTAGCATTGTGACATTTGTCATTTGACATCTTGGACATTTGCCATCTTGAAATTTGTCATTTTTGACATTTTTCATGGTGACACTTATCATTTTTGACATTTAGCATTGTGACATTTGTCAGTTTTGACATTTGCCATCTTGAAATTTGTCATTTTTGACATTTTTCAAGGTGACACTTTTCATTTTTGACATTTAGCATTGTGACATTTGTCATTTGACATCTTTAATATTTGCCATCTTGAAATTTGTTATTTTTGACATTTTTCATGGTGACACTTTTCATTTTTGACATTTAGCATTGTGACATTTGTCATTTGACATCTTTGACATTTGCCATCTTGAAATTTGTCATTTTTGACATTTTTCATGGTGACACTTTTCATTTTTGACATTTTTCATGGTGACACTTTTCATTTTTGACATTTAGCATTGTTACATTTGTCATTTGATATCTTTGACATTTGCCATCTTGAAATTTGTCATTTTTGACATTTAGCATTGTGATATTTGTCATTTGACATCTTTGACATTTGCCATCTTGAAATTTGTCATTTTTGACATTTTTCATGGTGACACTTTTCATTTTTGACATTTAGCATTGTGACATTTGTCATTTGACATCTTTGACATTTGCCATCTTGAAATTTGTTATTTTTGACATTTTTCATGGTGACACTATTCATTTTTGACATTTAGCATTGTGACATTTGTCATTTGCCATCTTTGACATTTGCCATCTTGAAATTTGTCATTTTTGACATTTTTCATGGTGACACTTTTCATTTTTGACATTTAGCATTGTGACATTTGTCATTTGACATCTTTAACATTTGCCATCTTGAAATTTGTCATTTTTGACATTTTTCATGGTGACACTTTTCATTTTTGACATTTAGCATTGTGACATTTGTCATTTGACATCTTGGACATTTGCCATCTTGAAATTTGTCATTTTTGACATTTTTCATGGTGACACTTATCATTTTTGACATTTAGCATTGTGACATTTGTCAGTTTTGACATTTTCCATCTTGAAATTTGTCATTTTTGACATTTTTCATGGTGACACTTTTCATTTTTGACATTTAGCATTGTGACATTTGTCATTTGACATCTTTGACATTTGCCATCTTGAAATTTGTCATTTTTGACATTTTTCATGGTGTCACTTTTCATTTTTGACATTTAGCATTGTGACATTTGTCATTTGACATCTTTGACATTTGCCATCTTGAAATTTGTCATTTCTGACATTTAGCATTGTGACATTTGTCATTTGATATTTTTGACATTTGCCATCTTGAAATTTGTTATTTTTGACATTTTTCATGGTGACACTTTTCATTTTTGACATTTA
This sequence comes from Altica lythri, assembly GCA_964028335.1. Lineage (NCBI taxonomy): Eukaryota > Metazoa > Arthropoda > Insecta > Coleoptera > Chrysomelidae > Altica > Altica lythri. The sequence goes on along the minus strand of OZ034800.1, from coordinate 3,898,021 downwards.
GCATTGTGACATTTGTCAGTTTTGACATTTGCCATCTTGAAATTTGTCATTTTTGACATTTTTCATGGTGACACTTTTCATTTTTGACATTTAGCATTGTGACATTTGTCATTTGACATCTTTGACATTTGCCATCTTGAAATTTGTCATTTTTGACACTTTTCATTTTTGACATTTAGCATTGTGACATTTGTCATTTGACATCTTTGACATTTGCCATCTTGAAATTTGTCATTTTTGACATTTTTCATGGTGACACTTTTCATTTTTGACATTTAGCATTGTGACATTTGTCATTTGACATCTTGGACATTTGCCATCTTGAAATTTGTTATTTTTGACATTTTTCATGGTGACACTTTTCATTTTTGACATTTAGCATTGTGACATTTGTCAGTTTTCACATTTGCCATCTTGAAATTTGTCATTTTTGACATTTTTCATGGTGACACTTTTCATTTTTGACATTTAGCATTGTGACATTTGTCATTTGACATCTTTGACATTTGCCATCTGTAAATTTGTCATTTTTGACACTTTTCATTTTTGACATTTAGCATTGTGACATTTGTCATTTGACATCTTTGACATTTGCCATCTTGAAATTTGTCATTTTTGACATTTTTCATGGTGACACTTTTCATTTTTGACATTTAGCATTGTGACATTTGTCATTTGACATCTTTGACATTTGCCATCTTGAAATTTGTCATTTTTGACATTTTTCATGGTGACACTTTTCATTTTTGACATTTAGCATTGTGACATTTGTCATTTGACATCTTTGACATTTGCCATCTTAAAATTTGTTATTTTTGACATTTTTTATGGTGACACTTTTCATTTTTGACATTTAGCATTGTGACATTTGTCATTTGACATCTTTGACATTTGCCATCTTGAAATTTGTCATTTTTGAAAATTTTTATGGTGACACTTTTTATTTTTGACATTTAGCATTGTGACATTTGTCATTTGACATCTTTGACATTTGCCATCTTGAAATTTGTCATTTTTGACATTTAGCATTGTGACATTTGTCATTTGACATCTTTGACATTTGCCATCTTGAAATTTGTTATTTTTGACATTTTTCATGGTGACACTTTTCATTTTTGACATTTAGCATTGTGACATTTGTCAGTTTTGACATTTGCCATCTTGAAATTTGTCATTTCTGACATTTTTCATGGTGACAATTTTCATTTTTGACATTTAGCATTGTGACATTTGTCATTTGACATCTTTGACATTTGCCATCTTGAAATTTTTTATTTTTGACATTTTTCATGGTGACACTTTTCATTTTTGACATTTAGCATTGTGACATTTGTCATTTGACATCTTTGACATTTGCCATCTTGAAATTTGTCATTTTTGACACTTTTCATTTTTGACATTTAGCATTGTGACATTTGTCATTTGACATCTTTGACATTTGCCATCTTGAAATTTGTCATTTTTGACATTTTTCATGGTGACACTTTTCATTTTTGACATTTAGCATTGTGACATTTGTCATTTGACATCTTGGACATTTGCCATCTTGAAATTTGTCATTTTTGACATTTAGCATTGTGACATTTGTCATTTGACATCTTTGACATTTGCCTTCTTGAAATTTGTCATTTTTGACATTTTTCATGGTGACACTTTCCATTTTTGACATTTAGCATTGTGACATTTGTCATTTGACATCTTTGACATTTGCCATCTTGAAATTTGTTATTTTTGACATTTTTCATGGTGACACTTTTCATTTGTGACATTTAGCATTGTGACATTTGTCATTTGACATCTTTGACATTTGCCATCTTAAAATTTGTCATTTTTGACATTTTTCATGGTGACACTTTTCATTTTTGACATTTAGCATTGTGACATTTGTCATTTGACATCTTTGACATTTGCCATCTTGAAATTTATCATTTTTGACATTTAGCATTGTGACATTTGTCATTTGACATCTTTGACATTTGCCATCTTGAAATTTGTCATTTTTGCCATTTTTCATGGTGACACTTTTCATTTTTGACATTTAGCATTGTGACATTTGTCATTTGACATCTTTGACATTTGCCATCTTGAAATTTGTCATTTTTGACATTTTTCATGGTGACACTTTTCATTTTTGACATTTAGCATTGTGACATTTGTCATTTGACATCTTTGACATTTGCCATCTTGAAATTTGTCATTTTTGACATTTTTCATGGTGACACTTTTCATTTTTGACATTTAGCATTGTGACATTTGTCATTTGACATCTTTGACATTTGCCATCTTGAAATTTGTTATTTTTGACATTTTTCATGGTGACACTTTTCATTTTTGACATTTAGCATTGTGACATTTGTCATTTGACATCTTTGACATTTGCCATCTTTAAATTTGTCATTTTTGACATTTAGCATTGTGACATTTGTCATTTGACATCTTGGACATTTGCCATCTTGAAATTTGTCATTTTTGACATTTTTCATGGTGACACTTATCATTTTTGACATTTAGCATTGTGACATTTGTGAGTTTTGACATTTGCCATCTTGAAATTTGTCATTTTTGACATTTTTCAAGGTGACACTTTTCATTTTTGACATTTAGCATTGTGACATTTGTCATTTGACATCTTTAATATTTGCCATTTTGAAATTTGTTATTTTTGACATTTTTCATGGTGACACTTTTCATTTTTGACATTTAGCATTGTGACATTTGTCATTTGACATCTTTGACATTTGCCATCTTGAAATTTGTCATTTTTGACATTTTTCATGGTGACGCTTTTCATTTTTGACATTTAGCATTGTGACATTTATCATTTAACATCTTTGACATTTGCCATCTTGAAATTTGTTATTTTTGACATTTTTCATGGTGACACTTTTCATTTTTGACATTAAGCATTGTGACATTTGTCATTTGACATCTTTGACATTTGCCATCTTGAAATTTGTCATTTTTGACATTTAGCATTGTGACATTTGTCATTTGACATCTTTGACATTTGCCATCTTTGACATTTGCCATCTTGAAATTTGTCATTTTTGACATTTTTCATGGTAACACTTTTCATTTTTGACATTTAGCATTGTGACATTTGCCATTTGACATCTTTGACATTTGCCATCTTGAAATTTGTTATTTTTGACATTTTTCATGGTGACACTTTTCATTTTTGACATTTAGCATTGTGACATTTGTCAGTTTTGACATTTGCCATCTTGAAATTTGTCATTTTTGACATTTTTCATGGTGACACTTTTCATTTTTGACATTTAGCATTGTGACATTTGTCAGTTTTGACATTTGCCATCTTGAAATTTGTCATTTTTGACATTTTTCATGGTGACACTTTTCATTTTTGACATTTAGCATTGTGACATTTGTCATTTGACATCTTTGACATTTGCCATCTTGAAATTTGTCATTTTTGACACTTTTCATTTTTGACATTTAGCATTGTGACATTTGTCATTTGACATCTTTGACATTTGCCATCTTGAAATTTGTCATTTTTGACATTTTTCATGGTGACACTTTTCATTTTTGACATTTAGCATTGTGACATTTGTCATTTGACATCTTGGACATTTGCCATCTTGAAATTTGTCATTTTTGACATTTTTCATGGTGACACTTTTCATTTTTGACATTTAGCATTGTGACATTTGTCATTTGACATCTTTGACATTTGCCATCTTGAAATTTGTCATTTTTGACATTTTTCATGGTGACACTTTTCATTTTTGACATTTAGCATTGTGACATTTGTCATTTGACATCTTTGACATTTGCCATCTTGAAATTTGTTATTTTTGACATTTTTCATGGTGACACTTTTCATTTTTGACATTTAGCATTGTGACATTTGTCAATTGACATCTTTGACATTTGCCATCTTGAAATTTGTCATTTTTGACATTTTTCATGGTGACACTTTTTATTTTTGACATTTAGCATTGTGACATTTGTCATTTGACATCTTTGACATTTGCCATCTTGAAATTGGTTATTTTTGACATTTAGCATTGTGACATTTGTCATTTGTCATCTTTGATATTTGCCATCTTGAAATTTGTCATTTTTGACATTTTTCATGGTGACACTTTTCATTTTTGACATTTAGCATTGTGACATTTGTCATTTGACATCTTTGACATTTGCCATCTTGAAATTTGTCATTTTTGACATTTTTCATGGTGACACTTTTCATTTTTGACATTTAGCATTGTGACATTTGTCATTTGACATCTTTGACATTTGCCATCTTGAAATTTGTCATTTTTGACATTTTTTATAGTGACACTTTTCATTTTTGACATTTAGCATTGTGACATTTGTCATTTGACATCTTTGACATTTGCCATCTTGAAATTTGTTATTTTTGACATTTTTCATGGTGACACTTTTCATTTTTGACATTTAGCATTGTGACATTTGTCATTTGACATCTTTGACATTTGCCATCTTGAAATTTGTCATTTTTGACATTTTTCATGGTGACACTTTTCATTTTTGACATTTAGCATTGTGACATTTGTCATTTGACATCTTTGACATTTGCCATCTGGAAATTTGTCATTTTTGACATTTAGCATTGTGACATTTGTCATTTGACATCTTGGACATTTTCCATCTTGAAATTTGTTATTTTTGACATTTTTCATGGTGACACTTATCATTTTTGACATTTAGCATTGTGACATTTGTCATTTGACATCTTTGACATTTGCCATCTTGAAATTTGTTATTTTTGACATTTTTCATAGTGACACTTTTCATTTTTGACATTTAGCATTGTGACATTTGTCATTTGACATCTTTGACATTTGCCATCTTGAAATTTGTCATTTTTGACATTTTTCATGGTGACACTTTTCATTTTTGACATTTAGCATTGTGACATTTGTCATTTGACATCTTTGACATTTGCCATCTTAAAATTTGTTATTTTTGACATTTTTTATGGTGACACTTTTCATTTTTGACATTTAGCATTGTGACATTTGTCATTTGACATCTTTGAAATTTGCCATCTTGAAATTTGTCATTTTTGAAATTTTTTATGGTGACACTTTTTATTTTTGACATTTAGCATTGTGACATTTGTCATTTGACATCTTTGACATTTGCCATCTTGAAATTTGTCATTTTTGACATTTAGCATTGTGACATTTGTCATTTGACATCTTTGACATTTGCCATCTTGAAATTTGTTATTTTTGACATTTTTCATGGTGACACTTTTCATTTGTGACATCTAGCATTGTGACATTTGTCATTTGACATCTTTGACATTTGCCATCTTAAAATTTGTTATTTTTGACATTTTTCATGGTGACACTTTTCATTTTTGACATTTAGCATTGTGACATTTGTCATTTGACATCTTTGACATTTGCCATCTTGAAATTTGTCATTTTTGACATTTTTCATGTTGACACTTTTCATTTTTGACATTTAGCATTGTGACATTTGTCATTTGACATCTTTGACATTTGCCATCTTGAAATTTGTCATTTTTGACAGTTTTCATGGCGACACTTTTCATTTTTGACATTTAGCATTGTGACATTTGTCATTTGACATCTTTGACATTTGCCATCTTGAAATTTGTCATTTTTGACATTTTTCATGGTGACACTTTTCATTTTTGACATTTAGCATTGTGACATTTGTCATTTGACATCTTTGACATTTGCCATCTTGAAATTTGTCATTTTTGACATTTAGCATTGTGACATTTGTCATTTGACATCTTTGATATTTGCCATCTTGAAATGTGTCATTTTTGACATTTTTCATAGTGACACTTTTCATTTTTGACATTTAGCATTGTGACATTTGTCATTTGACATCTTTGACATTTGCCATCTTGAAATTTGTCATTTTTGACATTTTTCATGGTGACACTTTTCATTTTTGACATTTAGCATTGTGACATTTGTCATTTGACATCTTTGACATTTGCCATCTTAAAATTTGTCATTTTTGACATTTTTCATGGTGACACTTTTCATTTTTGACATTTAGCATTGTGACATTTGTCATTTGACATCTTTGACATTTGCCATCTTGAAATTGGTCATTTTTGACATTTAGCATTGTGACATTTGTCATTTGTCATCTTTGATATTTGCCATCTTGAAATTTGTCATTTTTGACATTTTTCATGGTGACACTTTTCATTTTTGACATTTAGCATTCTGACATTTGTCATTTGACATCTTTGACATTTGCCATCTTGAAATTTGTCATTTTTTACATTTTTCATGGTGACACTTTTCATTTTTGACATTTAGCATTGTGACATTTGTCATTTGACATCTTTGACATTTGCCATCTTGAAATTTGTCATTTTTGACATTTTTTATAGTGACACTTTTCATTTTTGACATTTAGCATTGTGACATTTGTCATTTGACATCTTTGACATTTGCCATCTTGAAATTTGTTATTTTTGACATTTTTCATGGTGACACTTTTCATTTTTGACATTTAGCATTGTGACATTTGTCATTTGACATCTTTGACATTTGCCATCTTGAAATTTGTCATTTTTGACATTTTTCATGGTGACACTTTTCATTTTTGACATTTAGCATTGTGACATTTGTCATTTGACATCTTTGACATTTGCCATCTTGAAATTTGTCATTTTTGACATTTAGCATTGTGACATTTGTCATTTAACATCTTGGACATTTTCCATCTTGAAATTTGTTATTTTTGATATTTTTCATGGTGACACTTATCATTTTTGACATTTAGCATTGTGACATTTGTCATTTGACATCTTTGACATTTGCCATCTTGAAATTTGTTATTTTTGACATTTTTCATGGTGACACTTTTCATTTTTGACATTTAGCATTGTGACATTTGTCATTTGACATCTTTGACATTTGCCATCTTGAAATTTGTCATTTTTGACATTTTTCATGGTGACACTTTTCATTTTTGACATTTAGCATTGTGACATTTGTCATTTGACATCTTTGACATTTGCCATCTTAAAATTTGTTATTTTTGACATTTTTTATGGTGACACTTTTCATTTTTGACATTTAGCATTGTGACATTTGTCATTTGACATCTTTGACATTTGCCATCTTGAAATTTGTCATTTTTGAAAATTTTTATGGTGACACTTTTTATTTTTGACATTTAGCATTGTGACATTTGTCATTTGACATCTTTGACATTTGCCATCTTGAAATTTGTCATTTTTGACATTTAGCATTGTGACATTTGTCATTTGACATCTTTGACATTTGCCATCTTGAAATTTGTTATTTTTGACATTTTTCATGGTGACACTTTTCATTTTTGACATTTAGCATTGTGACATTTGTCAGTTTTGACATTTGCCATCTTGAAATTTGTCATTTCTGACATTTTTCATGGTGACAATTTTCATTTTTGACATTTAGCATTGTGACATTTGTCATTTGACATCTTTGACATTTGCCATCTTGAAATTTTTTATTTTTGACATTTTTCATGGTGACACTTTTCATTTTTGACATTTAGCATTGTGACATTTGTCATTTGACATCTTTGACATTTGCCATCTTGAAATTTGTCATTTTTGACATTTTTCATGTTGACACTTTTCATTTTTGACATTTAGCATTGTGACATTTGTCATTTGACATCTTTGACATTTGCCATCTTGAAATTTGTCATTTTTGACAGTTTTCATGGCGACACTTTTCATTTTTGACATTTAGCATTGTGACATTTGTCATTTGATATCTTTGACATTTGCTATCTTGAAATTTGTCATTTTTGACATTTTTCATGGTGACACTTTTCATTTTTGACATTTAGCATTGTGACATTTGTCATTTGACATCTTTGACATTTGCCATCTTGAAATTTGTCATTTTTGACATTTAGCATTGTGACATTTGTCATTTGACATCTTTGATATTTGCCATCTTGAAATTTGTCATTTTTGACATTTTTCATAGTGACACTTTTCATTTTTGACATTTAGCATTGTGACATTTGTCATTTGACATCTTTGACATTTGCCATCTTGAAATTTGTTATTTTTGACATTTTTCATGGCGACACTTTTCATTTTTGACATTTAGCATTGTGACATTTGTCATTTGACATCTTTGACATTTGCCATCTTGAAATTTGTCATTTTTGACATTTTTCATGGTGACACTTTTCATTTTTGACATTTAGCATTGTGACATTTGTCATTTGACATCTTTGACATTTGCCATCTTAAAATTTGTCATTTTTGACATTTAGCATTGTGACATTTGTCATTTGACATCTTGGACATTTTCCATCTTGAAATTTGTTATTTTTGACATTTTTCATGGTGACACTTATCATTTTTGACATTAAGCATTGTGACATTTGTCAGTTTTGACATTGGCCATCTTGAAATTTGTCATTTTTGACATTTTTCATGGTGACACTTTTCATTTTTGACATTTAGCATTGTGACATTTGTCATTTGACATCTTTGACATTTGCCATCTTGAAATTTGTTATTTTTGACATTTTTCATGGTGACACTTTTCATTTTTGACATTTAGCATTGTGACATTTGTCATTTGACATCTTTGACATTTGCCATCTTGAAATTTGTCATTTTTGACATTTTTCATGGTGACACTTTTCATTTTTGACATTTAGCATTGTGACATTTGTCATTTGACATCTTTGACATTTGCCATCTTGAAATTTGTTATTTTTGACATTTTTTATGGTGACACTTTTCATTTTTGACATTTAGCATTGTGACATTTGTCATTTGACATCTTTGACATTTGCCATCTTGAAATTTGTCATTTCTGAAATTTTTTATGGTGACACTTTTTATTTTTGACATTTAGCATTGTGACATTTGTCATTTGACATCTTTGACATATGCCATCTTGAAATTTGTCATTTTTGACATTTAGCATTGTGACATTTGTCATTTGACATCTTTGACATTTGCCATCTTGAAATTTGTTATTTTTGACATTTTTCATGGTGACACTTTTCATTTTTGACATTTAGCATTGTGACATTTGTCAGTTTTGACATTTGCCATCTTGAAATTTGTCATTTTTGACATTTAGCATTGTGACACTTTTCATTTTTGACATTTAGCATTGTGACATTTGTCATTTGACATCTTTGACATTTGCCATCTTGAAATTTGTCATTTTTGACATTTTTCATGGTGACACTTTTCATTTTTGACATTTAGCATTGTTACATTTGTGATTTGATATCTTTGACATTTGCCATCTTGAAATTTGTCATTTTTGACATTTAGCATTGTGATATTTGTCATTTGACATCTTTGACATTTGCCATCTTGAAATTTGTCATTTTTGACATTTTTCATGGTGACACTTTTCATTTTTGACATTTAGCATTGTGACATTTGTCATTTGACATCTTTGACATTTGCCATCTTGAAATTTGTTATTTTTGACATTTTTCATGGTGACACTATTCATTTTTGACATTTAGCATTGTGACATCTGTCATTTGCCATCTTTGACATTTGCCATCTTGAAATTTGTCATTTTTGACATTTTTCATGGTGACACTTTTCATTTTTGACATTTAGCATTGTGACATTTGTCATTTGACATCTTTGACATATGCCATCTTAAAATTTGTCATTTTTGACATTTTTCATGGTGACACTTTTCATTTTTGACATTTAGCATTGTGACATTTGTCAGTTTTGACATTTGCCATCTTGAAATTTGTCATTTTTGACATTTTTCATGGTGACACTTTTTATTTTTGACATTTAGCATTGTGACATTTGTCATTTGACATCTTAGACATTTGCCATCTTGAAATTTGTCATTTTTGACACTTTTCATTTTTGACATTTAGCATTGTGACATTTGTCATTTGACATCTTTAACATTTGCCATCTTGAAATTTGTCATTTTTGACATTTTTCATGGTGACACTTTTCATTTTTGACATTTAGCATTGTGACATTTGTCATTTGACATCTTGGACATTTGCCATCTTGAAATTTGTCATTTTTGACATTTTTCATGGTGACACTTATCATTTTTGACATTTAGCATTGTGACATTTGTCAGTTTTGACATTTTCCATCTTGAAATTTGTCATTTTTGACATTTTTCATGGTGACACTTTTCATTTTTGACATTTAGCATTGTGACATTTGTCATTTGACATCTTTGACATTTGCCATCTTGAAATTTGTCATTTTTGACATTTTTCATGGTGCCACTTTTCATTTTTGACATTTAGCATTGTGACATTTGTCATTTGACATCTTTGACATTTGCCATCTTGAAATTTGTCATTTCTGACATTTAGCATTGTGACATTTGTCATTTGACATTTTTGACATTTGCCATCTTGAAATTTGTTATTTTTGACATTTTTCATGGTGACACTTTTCATTTTTGACATTTAGCATTGTGACATTTGTCAGTTTTGACATTTGCCATCTTGAAATTTGTCATTTTTGACATTTTTCATGGTGACACTTTTCATTTTTAACATTTAGCATTGTGACATTTGTCATTTGACATCTTTGACATTTGCCATCTGTAAATTTGTCATTTTTGACACTTTTCATTTTTGACATTTAGCATTGTGACATTTGTCATTTGACATCTTTGACATTTGCCATCTTGAAATTTGTCATTTTTGACATTTTTCATGGTGACACTTTTCATTTTTGACATTTAGCATTGTGACATTTGTCATTTGACATCTTGGACATTTGCCATCTTGAAATTTGTCATTTTTGACATTTAGCATTGTGACATTTGTCATTTGACATCTTTGACATTTGCCTTCTTGAAATTTGTCATTTTTGACATTTTTCATGGTGACACTTTCCATTTTTGACATTTAGCATTGTGACATTTGTCATTTGACATCTTTGACATTTGCCATCTTGAAATTTGTTATTTTTGACATTTTTCATGGTGACACTTTTCATTTTTGACATTTAGCATTGTGACATTTGTCATTTGACATCTTTGACATTTGCCATCTTAAAATTTGTCATTTTTGACATTTTTTATGGTGACACTTTTCATTTTTGACATTTAGCATTGTGACATTTGTCATTTGACATCTTTGACATTTGCCATCTTGAAATTTATCATTTTTGACATTTAGCATTGTGACATTTGTCATTTGACATCTTTGACATTTGCCATCTTGAAATTTGTCATTTTTGACATTTTTCATGGTGACACTTTTCATTTTTGACATTTAGCATTGTGACATTTGTCATTTGACATCTTTGACATTTGCCATCTTGAAATTTGTCATTTTTGACATTTTTCATGGTGACACTTTTCATTTTTGACATTTAGCATTGTGACATTTGTCATTTGACATCTTTGACATTTGCCATCTTGAAATTTGTCATTTTTGACATTTTTCATGGTGACACTTTTCATTTTTGACATTTAGCATTGTGACATTTGTCATTTGACATCTTTGACATTTGCCATCTTGAAATTTGTTATTTTTGACATTTTTCATGGTGACACTTTTCATTTTTGACATTTAGCATTGTGACATTTGTCATTTGACATCTTTGACATTTGCCATCTTTAAATTTGTCATTTTTGACATTTAGCATTGTGACATTTGTCATTTGACATCTTGGACATTTGCCATCTTGAAATTTGTCATTTTTGACATTTTTCATGGTGACACTTATCATTTTTGACATTTAGCATTGTGACATTTGTCAGTTTTGACATTTGCCATCTTGAAATTTGTCATTTTTGACATTTTTCAAGGTGACACTTTTCATTTTTGACATTTAGCATTGTGACATTTGTCATTTGACATCTTTAATATTTGCCATCTTGAAATTTGTTATTTTTGACATTTTTCATGGTGACACTTTTCATTTTTGACATTTAGCATTGTGACATTTGTCATTTGACATCTTTGACATTTGCCATCTTGAAATTTGTCATTTTTGACATTTTTCATGGTGACACTTTTCATTTTTGACATTTTTCATGGTGACACTTTTCATTTTTGACATTTAGCATTGTTACATTTGTCATTTGATATCTTTGACATTTGCCATCTTGAAATTTGTCATTTTTGACATTTAGCATTGTGATATTTGTCATTTGACATCTTTGACATTTGCCATCTTGAAATTTGTCATTTTTGACATTTTTCATGGTGACACTTTTCATTTTTGACATTTAGCATTGTGACATTTGTCATTTGACATCTTTGACATTTGCCATCTTGAAATTTGTTATTTTTGACATTTTTCATGGTGACACTATTCATTTTTGACATTTAGCATTGTGACATTTGTCATTTGCCATCTTTGACATTTGCCATCTTGAAATTTGTCATTTTTGACATTTTTCATGGTGACACTTTTCATTTTTGACATTTAGCATTGTGACATTTGTCATTTGACATCTTTAACATTTGCCATCTTGAAATTTGTCATTTTTGACATTTTTCATGGTGACACTTTTCATTTTTGACATTTAGCATTGTGACATTTGTCATTTGACATCTTGGACATTTGCCATCTTGAAATTTGTCATTTTTGACATTTTTCATGGTGACACTTATCATTTTTGACATTTAGCATTGTGACATTTGTCAGTTTTGACATTTTCCATCTTGAAATTTGTCATTTTTGACATTTTTCATGGTGACACTTTTCATTTTTGACATTTAGCATTGTGACATTTGTCATTTGACATCTTTGACATTTGCCATCTTGAAATTTGTCATTTTTGACATTTTTCATGGTGTCACTTTTCATTTTTGACATTTAGCATTGTGACATTTGTCATTTGACATCTTTGACATTTGCCATCTTGAAATTTGTCATTTCTGACATTTAGCATTGTGACATTTGTCATTTGACATTTTTGACATTTGCCATCTTGAAATTTGTTATTTTTGACATTTTTCATGGTGACACTTTTCATTTTTGACATTTAGCATTGTGACATTTGTCAGTTTTGACATTTGCCATCTTGAAATTTGTCATTTTTGACATTTTTCATGGTGACACTTTTCATTTTTGACATTTAGCATTGTGACATTTGTCATTTGACATCTTTGACATTTGCCATCTTGAAATTTGTCATTTTTGACACTTTTCATTTTTGACATTTAGCATTGTGACATTTGTCATTTGACATCTTTGACATTTGCCATCTTGAAATTTGTCATTTTTGACATTTTTCATGGTGACACTTTTCATTTTTGACATTTAGCATTGTGACATTTGTCATTTGACATCTTGGACATTTGCCATCTTGAAATTTGTTATTTTTGACATTTTTCATGGTGACACTTTTCATTTTTGACATTTAGCATTGTGACATTTGTCAGTTTTCACATTTGCCATCTTGAAATTTGTCATTTTTGACATTTTTCATGGTGACACTTTTCATTTTTGACATTTAGCATTGTGACATTTGTCATTTGACATCTTTGACATTTGCCATCTGTAAATTTGTCATTTTTGACACTTTTCATTTTTGACATTTAGCATTGTGACATTTGTCATTTGACATCTTTGACATTTGCCATCTTGAAATTTGTCATTTTTGACATTTTTCATGGTGACACTTTTCATTTTTGACATTTAGCATTGTGACATTTGTCATTTGACATCTTTGACATTTGCCATCTTGAAATTTGTCATTTTTGACATTTTTCATGGTGACACTTTTCATTTTTGACATTTAGCATTGTGACATTTGTCATTTGACATCTTTGACATTTGCCATCTTAAAATTTGTTATTTTTGACATTTTTTATGGTGACACTTTTCATTTTTGACATTTAGCATTGTGACATTTGTCATTTGACATCTTTGACATTTGCCATCTTGAAATTTGTCATTTTTGAAAATTTTTATGGTGACACTTTTTATTTTTGACATTTAGCATTGTGACATTTGTCATTTGACATCTTTGACATTTGCCATCTTGAAATTTGTCATTTTTGACATTTAGCATTGTGACATTTGTCATTTGACATCTTTGACATTTGCCATCTTGAAATTTGTTATTTTTGACATTTTTCATTTTTGACATTTAGCATTGTGACATTTGTCAGTTTTGACATTTGCCATCTTGAAATTTGTCATTTCTGACATTTTTCATGGTGACAATTTTCATTTTTGACATTTAGCATTGTGACATTTGTCATTTGACATCTTTGACATTTGCCATCTTGAAATTTTTTATTTTTGACATTTTTCATGGTGACACTTTTCATTTTTGACATTTAGCATTGTGACATTTGTCATTTGACATCTTTGACATTTGCCATCTTGAAATTTGTCATTTTTGACATTTTTCATGTTGACACTTTTCATTTTTGACATTTAGCATTGTGACATTTGTCATTTGACATCTTTGACATTTGCCATCTTGAAATTTGTCATTTTTGACAGTTTTCATGGCGACACTTTTCATTTTTGACATTTAGCATTGTGACATTTGTCATTTGACATCTTTGACATTTGCTATCTTGAAATTTGTCATTTTTGACATTTTTCATGGTGACACTTTTCATTTTTGACATTTAGCATTGTGACATTTGTCATTTGACATCTTTGACATTTGCCATCTTGAAATTTGTCATTTTTGACATTTAGCATTGTGACATTTGTCATTTGACATCTTTGATATTTGCCATCTTGAAATTTGTCATTTTTGACATTTTTCATAGTGACACTTTTCATTTTTGACATTTAGCATTGTGACATTTGTCATTTGACATCTTTGACATTTGCCATCTTGAAATTTGTTATTTTTGACATTTTTCATGGCGACACTTTTCATTTTTGACATTTAGCATTGTGACATTTGTCATTTGACATCTTTGACATTTGCCATCTTGAAATTTGTCATTTTTGACATTTTTCATGGTGACACTTTTCATTTTTGACATTTAGCATTGTGACATTTGTCATTTGACATCTTTGACATTTGCCATCTTAAAATTTGTCATTTTTGACATTTAGCATTGTGACATTTGTCATTTGACATCTTGGACATTTTCCATCTTGAAATTTGTTATTTTTGACATTTTTCATGGTGACACTTATCATTTTTGACATTAAGCATTGTGACATTTGTCAGTTTTGACATTGGCCATCTTGAAATTTGTCATTTTTGACATTTTTCATGGTGACACTTTTCATTTTTGACATTTAGCATTGTGACATTTGTCATTTGACATCTTTGACATTTGCCATCTTGAAATTTGTTATTTTTGACATTTTTCATGGTGACACTTTTCATTTTTGACATTTAGCATTGTGACATTTGTCATTTGACATCTTTGACATTTGCCATCTTGAAATTTGTCATTTTTGACATTTTTCATGGTGACACTTTTCATTTTTGACATTTAGCATTGTGACATTTGTCATTTGACATCTTTGACATTTGCCATCTTGAAATTTGTTATTTTTGACATTTTTTATGGTGACACTTTTCATTTTTGACATTTAGCATTGTGACATTTGTCATTTGACATCTTTGACATTTGCCATCTTGAAATTTGTCATTTCTGAAATTTTTTATGGTGACACTTTTTATTTTTGACATTTAGCATTGTGACATTTGTCATTTGACATCTTTGACATATGCCATCTTGAAATTTGTCATTTTTGACATTTAGCATTGTGACATTTGTCATTTGACATCTTTGACATTTGCCATCTTGAAATTTGTTATTTTTGACATTTTTCATGGTGACACTTTTCATTTTTGACATTTAGCATTGTGACATTTGTCAGTTTTGACATTTGCCATCTTGAAATTTGTCATTTTTGACATTTAGCATTGTGACACTTTTCATTTTTGACATTTAGCATTGTGACATTTGTCATTTGACATCTTTGACATTTGCCATCTTGAAATTTGTCATTTTTGACATTTTTCATGGTGACACTTTTCATTTTTGACATTTAGCATTGTTACATTTGTCATTTGATATCTTTGACATTTGCCATCTTGAAATTTGTCATTTTTGACATTTAGCATTGTGATATTTGTCATTTGACATCTTTGACATTTGCCATCTTGAAATTTGTCATTTTTGACATTTTTCATGGTGACACTTTTCATTTTTGACATTTAGCATTGTGACATTTGTCATTTGACATCTTTGACATTTGCCATCTTGAAATTTGTTATTTTTGACATTTTTCATGGTGACACTATTCATTTTTGACATTTAGCATTGTGACATTTGTCATTTGCCATCTTTGACATTTGCCATCTTGAAATTTGTCATTTTTGACATTTTTCATGGTGACACTTTTCATTTTTGACATTTAGCATTGTGACATTTGTCATTTGACATCTTTGACATATGCCATCTTAAAATTTGTCATTTTTGACATTTTTCATGGTGACACTTTTCATTTTTGACATTTAGCATTGTGACATTTGTCAGTTTTGACATTTGCCATCTTGAAATTTGTCATTTTTGACATTTTTCATGGTGACACTTTTTATTTTTGACATTTAGCATTGTGACATTTGTCATTTGACATCTTAGACATTTGCCATCTTGAAATTTGTCATTTTTGACACTTTTCATTTTTGACATTTAGCATTGTGACATTTGTCATTTGACATCTTTAACATTTGCCATCTTGAAATTTGTCATTTTTGACATTTTTCATGGTGACACTTTTCATTTTTGACATTTAGCATTGTGACATTTGTCATTTGACATCTTGGACATTTGCCATCTTGAAATTTGTCATTTTTGACATTTTTCATGGTGACACTTATCATTTTTGACATTTAGCATTGTGACATTTGTCAGTTTTGACATTTTCCATCTTGAAATTTGTCATTTTTGACATTTTTCATGGTGACACTTTTCATTTTTGACATTTAGCATTGTGACATTTGTCATTTGACATCTTTGACATTTGCCATCTTGAAATTTGTCATTTTTGACATTTTTCATGGTGCCACTTTTCAT
Organism: Altica lythri; assembly: GCA_964028335.1. Classification (NCBI taxonomy): domain Eukaryota; kingdom Metazoa; phylum Arthropoda; class Insecta; order Coleoptera; family Chrysomelidae; genus Altica; species Altica lythri. Next base: position 3,881,020 of record OZ034800.1, on the reverse strand, counting down.
TTTTGACATTTAGCATTGTGACATTTGTCATTTGACATCTTTGACATTTGCCATCTTGAAATTTGTCATTTCTGACATTTAGCATTGTGACATTTGTCATTTGACATTTTTGACATTTGCCATCTTGAAATTTGTTATTTTTGACATTTTTCATGGTGACACTTTTCATTTTTGACATTTAGCATTGTGACATTTGTCAGTTTTGACATTTGCCATCTTGAAATTTGTCATTTTTGACATTTTTCATGGTGACACTTTTCATTTTTAACATTTAGCATTGTGACATTTGTCATTTGACATCTTTGACATTTGCCATCTGTAAATTTGTCATTTTTGACACTTTTCATTTTTGACATTTAGCATTGTGACATTTGTCATTTGACATCTTTGACATTTGCCATCTTGAAATTTGTCATTTTTGACATTTTTCATGGTGACACTTTTCATTTTTGACATTTAGCATTGTGACATTTGTCATTTGACATCTTGGACATTTGCCATCTTGAAATTTGTCATTTTTGACATTTAGCATTGTGACATTTGTCATTTGACATCTTTGACATTTGCCTTCTTGAAATTTGTCATTTTTGACATTTTTCATGGTGACACTTTCCATTTTTGACATTTAGCATTGTGACATTTGTCATTTGACATCTTTGACATTTGCCATCTTGAAATTTGTTATTTTTGACATTTTTCATGGTGACACTTTTCATTTTTGACATTTAGCATTGTGACATTTGTCATTTGACATCTTTGACATTTGCCATCTTAAAATTTGTCATTTTTGACATTTTTTATGGTGACACTTTTCATTTTTGACATTTAGCATTGTGACATTTGTCATTTGACATCTTTGACATTTGCCATCTTGAAATTTATCATTTTTGACATTTAGCATTGTGACATTTGTCATTTGACATCTTTGACATTTGCCATCTTGAAATTTGTCATTTTTGACATTTTTCATGGTGACACTTTTCATTTTTGACATTTAGCATTGTGACATTTGTCATTTGACATCTTTGACATTTGCCATCTTGAAATTTGTCATTTTTGACATTTTTCATGGTGACACTTTTCATTTTTGACATTTAGCATTGTGACATTTGTCATTTGACATCTTTGACATTTGCCATCTTGAAATTTGTCATTTTTGACATTTTTCATGGTGACACTTTTCATTTTTGACATTTAGCATTGTGACATTTGTCATTTGACATCTTTGACATTTGCCATCTTGAAATTTGTTATTTTTGACATTTTTCATGGTGACACTTTTCATTTTTGACATTTAGCATTGTGACATTTGTCATTTGACATCTTTGACATTTGCCATCTTTAAATTTGTCATTTTTGACATTTAGCATTGTGACATTTGTCATTTGACATCTTGGACATTTGCCATCTTGAAATTTGTCATTTTTGACATTTTTCATGGTGACACTTATCATTTTTGACATTTAGCATTGTGACATTTGTCAGTTTTGACATTTGCCATCTTGAAATTTGTCATTTTTGACATTTTTCAAGGTGACACTTTTCATTTTTGACATTTAGCATTGTGACATTTGTCATTTGACATCTTTAATATTTGCCATCTTGAAATTTGTTATTTTTGACATTTTTCATGGTGACACTTTTCATTTTTGACATTTAGCATTGTGACATTTGTCATTTGACATCTTTGACATTTGCCATCTTGAAATTTGTCATTTTTGACATTTTTCATGGTGACACTTTTCATTTTTGACATTTTTCATGGTGACACTTTTCATTTTTGACATTTAGCATTGTTACATTTGTCATTTGATATCTTTGACATTTGCCATCTTGAAATTTGTCATTTTTGACATTTAGCATTGTGATATTTGTCATTTGACATCTTTGACATTTGCCATCTTGAAATTTGTCATTTTTGACATTTTTCATGGTGACACTTTTCATTTTTGACATTTAGCATTGTGACATTTGTCATTTGACATCTTTGACATTTGCCATCTTGAAATTTGTTATTTTTGACATTTTTCATGGTGACACTATTCATTTTTGACATTTAGCATTGTGACATTTGTCATTTGCCATCTTTGACATTTGCCATCTTGAAATTTGTCATTTTTGACATTTTTCATGGTGACACTTTTCATTTTTGACATTTAGCATTGTGACATTTGTCATTTGACATCTTTAACATTTGCCATCTTGAAATTTGTCATTTTTGACATTTTTCATGGTGACACTTTTCATTTTTGACATTTAGCATTGTGACATTTGTCATTTGACATCTTGGACATTTGCCATCTTGAAATTTGTCATTTTTGACATTTTTCATGGTGACACTTATCATTTTTGACATTTAGCATTGTGACATTTGTCAGTTTTGACATTTTCCATCTTGAAATTTGTCATTTTTGACATTTTTCATGGTGACACTTTTCATTTTTGACATTTAGCATTGTGACATTTGTCATTTGACATCTTTGACATTTGCCATCTTGAAATTTGTCATTTTTGACATTTTTCATGGTGTCACTTTTCATTTTTGACATTTAGCATTGTGACATTTGTCATTTGACATCTTTGACATTTGCCATCTTGAAATTTGTCATTTCTGACATTTAGCATTGTGACATTTGTCATTTGACATTTTTGACATTTGCCATCTTGAAATTTGTTATTTTTGACATTTTTCATGGTGACACTTTTCATTTTTGACATTTAGCATTGTGACATTTGTCAGTTTTGACATTTGCCATCTTGAAATTTGTCATTTTTGACATTTTTCATGGTGACACTTTTCATTTTTGACATTTAGCATTGTGACATTTGTCATTTGACATCTTTGACATTTGCCATCTTGAAATTTGTCATTTTTGACACTTTTCATTTTTGACATTTAGCATTGTGACATTTGTCATTTGACATCTTTGACATTTGCCATCTTGAAATTTGTCATTTTTGACATTTTTCATGGTGACACTTTTCATTTTTGACATTTAGCATTGTGACATTTGTCATTTGACATCTTGGACATTTGCCATCTTGAAATTTGTTATTTTTGACATTTTTCATGGTGACACTTTTCATTTTTGACATTTAGCATTGTGACATTTGTCAGTTTTCACATTTGCCATCTTGAAATTTGTCATTTTTGACATTTTTCATGGTGACACTTTTCATTTTTGACATTTAGCATTGTGACATTTGTCATTTGACATCTTTGACATTTGCCATCTGTAAATTTGTCATTTTTGACACTTTTCATTTTTGACATTTAGCATTGTGACATTTGTCATTTGACATCTTTGACATTTGCCATCTTGAAATTTGTCATTTTTGACATTTTTCATGGTGACACTTTTCATTTTTGACATTTAGCATTGTGACATTTGTCATTTGACATCTTGGACATTTGCCATCTTGAAATTTGTCATTTTTGACATTTAGCATTGTGACATTTGTCATTTGACATCTTTGACATTTGCCTTCTTGAAATTTGTCATTTTTGACATTTTTCATGGTGACACTTTCCATTTTTGACATTTAGCATTGTGACATTTGTCATTTGACATCTTTGACATTTGCCATCTTGAAATTTGTTATTTTTGACATTTTTCATGGTGACACTTTTCATTTTTGACATTTAGCATTGTGACATTTGTCACTTGACATCTTTGACATTTGCCATCTTAAAATTTGTCATTTTTGACATTTTTTATGGTGACACTTTTCATTTTTGACATTTAGCATTGTGACATTTGTCATTTGACATCTTTGACATTTGCCATCTTGAAATTTATCATTTTTGACATTTAGCATTGTGACATTTGTCATTTGACATCTTTGACATTTGCCATCTTGAAATTTGTCATTTTTGACATTTTTCATGGTGACACTTTTCATTTTTGACATTTAGCATTGTGACATTTGTCATTTGACATCTTTGACATTTGCCATCTTGAAATTTGTCATTTTTGACATTTTTCATGGTGACACTTTTCATTTTTGACATTTAGCATTGTGACATTTGTCATTTGACATCTTTGACATTTGCCATCTTGAAATTTGTCATTTTTGACATTTTTCATGGTGACACTTTTCATTTTTGACATTTAGCATTGTGACATTTGTCATTTGACATCTTTGACATTTGCCATCTTGAAATTTGTTATTTTTGACATTTTTCATGGTGACACTTTTCATTTTTGACATTTAGCATTGTGACATTTGTCATTTGACATCTTTGACATTTGCCATCTTTAAATTTGTCATTTTTGACATTTAGCATTGTGACATTTGTCATTTGACATCTTGGACATTTGCCATCTTGAAATTTGTCATTTTTGACATTTTTCATGGTGACACTTATCATTTTTGACATTTAGCATTGTGACATTTGTCAGTTTTGACATTTGCCATCTTGAAATTTGTCATTTTTGAGATTTTTCAAGGTGACACTTTTCATTTTTGACATTTAGCATTGTGACATTTGTCATTTGACATCTTTAATATTTGCCATCTTGAAATTTGTTATTTTTGACATTTTTCATGGTGACACTTTTCATTTTTGACATTTAGCATTGTGACATTTGTCATTTGACATCTTTGACATTTGCCATCTTGAAATTTGTCATTTTTGACATTTTTCATGGTGACACTTTTCATTTTTGACATTTTTCATGGTGACACTTTTCATTTTTGACATTTAGCATTGTTACATTTGTCATTTGATATCTTTGACATTTGCCATCTTGAAATTTGTCATTTTTGACATTTAGCATTGTGATATTTGTCATTTGACATCTTTGACATTTGCCATCTTGAAATTTGTCATTTTTGACATTTTTCATGGTGACACTTTTCATTTTTGACATTTAGCATTGTGACATTTGTCATTTGACATCTTTGACATTTGCCATCTTGAAATTTGTTATTTTTGACATTTTTCATGGTGACACTATTCATTTTTGACATTTAGCATTGTGACATTTGTCATTTGCCATCTTTGACATTTGCCATCTTGAAATTTGTCATTTTTGACATTTTTCATGGTGACACTTTTCATTTTTGACATTTAGCATTGTGACATTTGTCATTTGACATCTTTGACATATGCCATCTTAAAATTTGTCATTTTTGACATTTTTCATGGTGACACTTTTCATTTTTGACATTTAGCATTGTGACATTTGTCAGTTTTGACATTTGCCATCTTGAAATTTGTCATTTTTGACATTTTTCATGGTGACACTTTTTATTTTTGACATTTAGCATTGTGACATTTGTCATTTGACATCTTAGACATTTGCCATCTTGAAATTTGTCATTTTTGACACTTTTCATTTTTGACATTTAGCATTGTGACATTTGTCATTTGACATCTTTAACATTTGCCATCTTGAAATTTGTCATTTTTGACATTTTTCATGGTGACACTTTTCATTTTTGACATTTAGCATTGTGACATTTGTCATTTGACATCTTGGACATTTGCCATCTTGAAATTTGTCATTTTTGACATTTTTCATGGTGACACTTATCATTTTTGACATTTAGCATTGTGACATTTGTCAGTTTTGACATTTTCCATCTTGAAATTTGTCATTTTTGACATTTTTCATGGTGACACTTTTCATTTTTGACATTTAGCATTGTGACATTTGTCATTTGACATCTTTGACATTTGCCATCTGGAAATTTGTCATTTTTGACATTTTTCATGGTGTCACTTTTCATTTTTGACATTTAGCATTGTGACATTTGTCATTTGACATCTTTGACATTTGCCATCTTGAAATTTGTCATTTCTGACATTTAGCATTGTGACATTTGTCATTTGACATTTTTGACATTTGCCATCTTGAAATTTGTTATTTTTGACATTTTTCATGGTGACACTTTTCATTTTTGACATTTAGCATTGTGACATTTGTCAGTTTTGACATTTGCCATCTTGAAATTTGTCATTTTTGACATTTTTCATGGTGACACTTTTCATTTTTGACATTTAGCATTGTGACATTTGTCATTTGACATCTTTGACATTTGCCATCTTGAAATTTGTCATTTTTGACACTTTTCATTTTTGACATTTAGCATTGTGACATTTGTCATTTGACATCTTTGACATTTGCCATCTTGAAATTTGTCATTTTTGACATTTTTCATGGTGACACTTTTCATTTTTGACATTTAGCATTGTGACATTTGTCATTTGACATCTTGGACATTTGCCATCTTGAAATTTGTCATTTTTGACATTTAGCATTGTGACATTTGTCATTTGACATCTTTGACATTTGCCTTCTTGAAATTTGTCATTTTTGACATTTTTCATGGTGACACTTTTCATTTTTGACATTTAGCATTGTGACATTTGTCATTTGACATCTTTGACATTTGCCATCTTAAAATTTGTCATTTTTGACATTTTTCATGGTGACACTTTTCATTTTTGACATTTAGCATTGTGACATTTGTCATTTGACATCTTTGACATTTGCCATCTTGAAATTTATCATTTTTGACATTTAGCATTGTGACATTTGTCATTTGACATCTTTGACATTTGCCATCTTGAAATTTGTCATTTTTGACATTTTTCATGGTGACACTTTTCATTTTTGACATTTAGCATTGTGACATTTGTCATTTGACATCTTTGACATTTGCCATCTTGAAATTTGTCATTTTTGACATTTTTCATGGTGACACTTTTCATTTTTGACATTTAGCATTGTGACATTTGTCATTTGACATCTTTGACATTTGCCATCTTGAAATTTGTCATTTTTGACGTTTTTCATGGTGACACTTTTCATTTTTGACATTTAGCATTTTGACATTTGTCATTTGACATCTTTGACATTTGCCATCTTGAAATTTGTTATTTTTGACATTTTTCATGGTGACACTTTTCATTTTTGACATTTAGCATTGTGACATTTGTCATTTGACATCTTTGACATTTGCCATCTTTAAATTTGTCATTTTTGACATTTAGCATTGTGACATTTGTCATTTGACATCTTGGACATTTGCCATCTTGAAATTTGTCATTTTTGACATTTTTCATGGTGACACTTATCATTTTTGACATTTAGCATTGTGACATTTGTCAGTTTTGACATTTGCCATCTTAAAATTTGTCATTTTTGACATTTTTCAAGGTGACACTTTTCATTTTTGACATTTAGCATTGTGACATTTGTCATTTGACATCTTTAATATTTGCCATCTTGAAATTTGTTATTTTTGACATTTTTCATGGTGACACTTTTCATTTTTGACATTTAGCATTGTGACATTTGTCATTTGACATCTTTGACATTTGCCATCTTGAAATTTGTCATTTTTGACATTTTTCATGGTGACACTTTTCATTTTTGACATTTAGCATTGTGACATTTATCATTTGACATCTTTGACATTTGCCATCTTGAAATTTGTTATTTTTGACATTTTTCATGGTGACACTTTTCATTTTTGACATTAAGCATTGTGACATTTGTCATTTGACATCTTTGACATTTGCCATCTTGAAATTTGTCATTTTTGACATTTAGCATTGTGACATTTGTCATTTGACATCTTTGACATTTGCCATCTTGAAATTTGTCATTTTTGACATTTTTCATGGTAACACTTTTCATTTTTGACATTTAGCATTGTGACATTTGCCATTTGACATCTTTGACATTTGCCATCTTGAAATTTGTTATTTTTGACATTTTTCATGGTGACACTTTTCATTTTTGACATTTAGCATTGTGACATTTGTCAGTTTTGACATTTGCCATCTTGAAATTTGTCATTTTTGACATTTTTCATGGTGACACTTTTCATTTTTGACATTTAGCATTGTGACATTTGTCAGTTTTGACATTTGCCATCTTGAAATTTGTCATTTTTGACATTTTTCATGGTGACACTTTTCATTTTTGACATTTAGCATTGTGACATTTGTCATTTGACATCTTTGACATTTGCCATCTTGAAATTTGTCATTTTTGACACTTTTCATTTTTGACATTTAGCATTGTGACATTTGCCATTTGACATCTTTGACATTTGCCATCTTGAAATTTGTTATTTTTGACATTTTTCATGGTGACACTTTTCATTTTTGACATTTAGCATTGTGACATTTGTCAGTTTTGACATTTGCCATCTTGAAATTTGTCATTTTTGACATTTTTCATGGTGACACTTTTCATTTTTGACATTTAGCATTGTGACATTTGTCAGTTTTGACATTTGCCATCTTGAAATTTGTCATTTTTGACATTTTTCATGGTGACACTTTTCATTTTTGACGTTTAGCATTGTGACATTTGTCATTTGACATCTTTGACATTTGCCATCTTGAAATTTGTCATTTTTGACATTTTTCATGGTGTCACTTTTCATTTTTGACATTTAGCATTGTGACATTTGTCATTTGACATCTTTGACATTTGCCATCTTGAAATTTGTCATTTCTGACATTTAGCATTGTGACATTTGTCATTTGACATTTTTGACATTTGCCATCTTGAAATTTGTTATTTTTGACATTTTTCATGGTGACACTTTTCATTTTTGACATTTAGCATTGTGACATTTGTCAGTTTTGACATTTGCCATCTTGAAATTTGTCATTTTTGACATTTTTCATGGTGACACTTTTCATTTTTGACATTTAGCATTGTGACATTTGTCATTTGACATCTTTGACATTTGCCATCTTGAAATTTGTCATTTTTGACACTTTTCATTTTTGACATTTAGCATTGTGACATTTGTCATTTGACATCTTTGACATTTGCCATCTTGAAATTTGTCATTTTTGACATTTTTCATGGTGACACTTTTCATTTTTGACATTTAGCATTGTGACATTTGTCATTTGACATCTTGGACATTTGCCATCTTGAAATTTGTCATTTTTGACATTTAGCATTGTGACATTTGTCATTTGACATCTTTGACATTTGCCTTCTTGAAATTTGTCATTTTTGACATTTTTCATGGTGACACTTTTCATTTTTGACATTTAGCATTGTGACATTTGTCATTTGACATCTTTGACATTTGCCATCTTAAAATTTGTCATTTTTGACATTTTTCATGGTGACACTTTTCATTTTTGACATTTAGCATTGTGACATTTGTCATTTGACATCTTTGACATTTGCCATCTTGAAATTTATCATTTTTGACATTTAGCATTGTGACATTTGTCATTTGACATCTTTGACATTTGCCATCTTGAAATTTGTCATTTTTGACATTTTTCATGGTGACACTTTTCATTTTTGACATTTAGCATTGTGACATTTGTCATTTGACATCTTTGACATTTGCCATCTTGAAATTTGTCATTTTTGACATTTTTCATGGTGACACTTTTCATTTTTGACATTTAGCATTGTGACATTTGTCATTTGACATCTTTGACATTTGCCATCTTGAAATTTGTCATTTTTGACGTTTTTCATGGTGACACTTTTCATTTTTGACATTTAGCATTGTGACATTTGTCATTTGACATCTTTGACATTTGCCATCTTGAAATTTGTTATTTTTGACATTTTTCATGGTGACACTTTTCATTTTTGACATTTAGCATTGTGACATTTGTCATTTGACATCTTTGACATTTGCCATCTTTAAATTTGTCATTTTTGACATTTAGCATTGTGACATTTGTCATGTGACATCTTGGACATTTGCCATCTTGAAATTTGTCATTTTTGACATTTTTCATAGTGACACTTATCATTTTTGACATTTAGCATTGTGACATTTGTCAGTTTTGACATTTGCCATCTTAAAATTTGTCATTTTTGACATTTTTCAAGGTGACACTTTTCATTTTTGACATTTAGCATTGTGACATTTGTCATTTGACATCTTTAATATTTGCCATCTTGAAATTTGTTATTTTTGACATTTTTCATGGTGACACTTTTCATTTTTGACATTTAGCATTGTGACATTTGTCATTTGACATCTTTGACATTTGCCATCTTGAAATTTGTCATTTTTGACATTTTTCATGGTGACACTTTTCATTTTTGACATTTAGCATTGTGACATTTATCATTTGACATCTTTGACATTTGCCATCTTGAAATTTGTTATTTTTGACATTTTTCATGGTGACACTTTTCATTTTTGACATTAAGCATTGTGACATTTGTCATTTGACATCTTTGACATTTGCCATCTTGAAATTTGTCATTTTTGACATTTAGCATTGTGACATTTGTCATTTGACATCTTTGACATTTGCCATCTTGAAATTTGTCATTTTTGACATTTTTCATGGTAACACTTTTCATTTTTGACATTTAGCATTGTGACATTTGCCATTTGACATCTTTGACATTTGCCATCTTGAAATTTGTTATTTTTGACATTTTTCATGGTGACACTTTTCATTTTTGACATTTAGCATTGTGACATTTGTCAGTTTTGACATTTGCCATCTTGAAATTTGTCATTTTTGACATTTTTCATGGTGACACTTTTCATTTTTGACATTTAGCATTGTGACATTTGTCAGTTTTGACATTTGCCATCTTGAAATTTGTCATTTTTGACATTTTTCATGGTGACACTTTTCATTTTTGACATTTAGCATTGTGACATTTGTCATTTGACATCTTTGACATTTGCCATCTTGAAATTTGTCATTTTTGACACTTTTCATTTTTGACATTTAGCATTGTGACATTTGCCATTTGACATCTTTGACATTTGCCATCTTGAAATTTGTTATTTTTGACATTTTTCATGGTGACACTTTTCATTTTTGACATTTAGCATTGTGACATTTGTCAGTTTTGACATTTGCCATCTTGAAATTTGTCATTTTTGACATTTTTCATGGTGACACTTTTCATTTTTGACATTTAGCATTGTGACATTTGTCAGTTTTGACATTTGCCATCTTGAAATTTGTCATTTTTGACAGTTTTCATGGTGACACTTTTCATTTTTGACGTTTAGCATTGTGACATTTGTCATTTGACATCTTTGACATTTGCCATCTTGAAATTTGTCATTTTTGACATTTTTCATGGTGTCACTTTTCATTTTTGACATTTAGCATTGTGACATTTGTCATTTGACATCTTTGACATTTGCCATCTTGAAATTTGTCATTTTTGACATTTAGCATTGTGACATTTGTCATTTGACATTTTTGACATTTGCCATCTTGAAATTTGTTATTTTTGACATTTTTCATGGTGACACTTTTCATTTTTGACATTTAGCATTGTGACATTTGTCATTTGACATCTTTGACATTTGCCATCTTGAAATTTGTCATTTTTGACAATTTTCATTTTTGACATTTAGCATTGTGACATTTGTCATTTGACATCTTTGACATTTGCCATCTTGAAATTTGTCATTTTTGACATTTTTCATGGTGACACTTTTCATTTTTGACATTTAGCATTGTGACATTTGTCATTTGACATCTTGGACATTTGCCATCTTGAAATTTGTCATTTTTGACATTTAGCATTGTGACATTTGTCATTTGACATCTTTGACATTTGCCATCTTGAAATTTGTCATTTTTGACATTTTTCATGGTGACACTTTCCATTTTTGACATTTAGCATTGTGACATTTGTCATTTGACATCTTTGACATTTGCCATCTTGAAATTTGTTATTTTTGACATTTTTCATGGTGACACTTTTCATTTTTGACATTTAGCATTGTGACATTTGTCATTTGACATCTTTGACATTTGCCATCTTAAAATTTGTCATTTTTGACATTTTTCATGGTGACACTTTTCATTTTTGACATTTAGCATTGTGACATTTGTCATTTGACATCTTTGACATTTGCCATCTTGAAATTTATCATTTTTGACATTTAGCATTGTGACATTTGTCATTTGACATCTTTGATATTTGCCATCTTGAAATTTGTCATTTTTGACATTTTTCATGGTGACACTTTTCATTTTTGACATTTAGCATTGTGACATTTGTCATTTGACATCTTTGACATTTGCCATCTTGAAATTTGTCATTTTTGACATTTTTCATGGTGACACTTTTTATTTTTGACATTTAGCATTTTGACATTTGTCATTTGACATCTTTGACATTTGCCATCTTGAAATTTGTCATTTTTGACATTTTTCATGGTGACACTTTTCACTTTTGACATTTAGCATTGTGACATTTGTCATTTGACATCTTTGACATTTGCCATCTTGAAATTTGTTATTTTTGACATTTTTCATGGTGACACTTTTCATTTTTGTAATTTAGCATTGTGACATTTGTCATTTGACATCTTTGACATTTGCCATCTTTAAATTTGTCATTTTTGACATTTAGCATTGTGACATTTGTCATTTGACATCTTGGACATTTGCCATCTTGAAATTTGTCATTTTTAACATTTTTCATGGTGACACTTATCATTTTTGACATTTAGCATTGTGACATTTGTCAGTTTTGTCATTTGCCATCTTGAAATTTGTCATTTTTGACATTTTTCATGGTGACACTTTTCATTTTTGACATTTAGCATTGTGACATTTGTCATTTGACATCTTTAATATTTGCCATCTTGAAATTTGTTATTTTTGACATTTTTCATGGTGACACTTTTCATTTTTGACATTTAGCATTGTGACATTTGTCATTTGACATTTTTGACATTTGCCATCTTGAAATTTGTCATTTTTGACATTTTTCATGGTGACACTTTTCATTTTTGACATTTAGCATTGTGACATTTGTCATTTGACATCTTTGACATTTGCCATCTTGAAATTTGTTATTTTTGACATTTTTCATGGTGACACTTTTCATTTTTGACATTTAGCATTGTGACATTTGTCATTTGACATCTTTGACATTTGCCATCTTGAAATTTGTCATTTTTGACATTTAGCATTGTGACATTTGTCATTTGACATCTTTGACATTTGCCATCTTGAAATTTGTTATTTTTGACATTTTTCATGGTGACACTTTTCATTTTTGACATTTAGCATTGTGACATTTGTCAGTTTTGACATTTGCCATCTTGAAATTTGTCATTTTTGACATTTTTCATGGTGACACTTTTCATTTTTGACATCTAGCATTGTGACATTTGTCATTTGACATCTTTGACATTTGCCATCTTAAAATTTGTCATTTTTGACATTTAGCATTGTGACATTTGTCATTTGACATCTTGGACATTTTCCATCTTGAAATTTGTTATTTTTGACATTTTTCATGGTGACACTTATCATTTTTGACATTAAGCATTGTGACATTTGTCAGTTTTGACATTGGCCATCTTGAAATTTGTCATTTTTGACATTTTTCATGGTGACACTTTTCATTTTTGACATTTAGCATTGTGACATTTGTCATTTGACATCTTTGACATTTGCCATCTTAAAATTTGTCATTTTTGACATTTAGCATTGTGACATTTGTCATTTGACATCTTGGACATTTTCCATCTTGAAATTTGTTATTTTTGACATTTTTCATGGTGACACTTATCATTTTTGACATTAAGCATTGTGACATTTGTCAGTTTTGACATTGGCCATCTTGAAATTTGTTATTTTTGACATTTTTCATAGTGACACTATTCATTTTTGACATTTAGCATTGTGACATTTGTCATTTGCCATCTTTGACATTTGCCATCTTGAAATTTGTCATTTTTGACATTATTCATGGTGACACTTTTCATTTTTGACATTTAGCATTGTGACATTTGTCATTTGACATCTTTGACATATGCCATCTTAAAATTTGTCATTTTTGACATTTTTCATGTTGACACTTTTCATTTTTGACATTTAGCATTGTGACGTTTGTCAGTTTTGACATTTGCCATCTTGAAATTTGTCATTTTTGATATATTTCATGGTGACACTTTTCATTTTTGACATTTAGCATTGTGACATTTGTCATTTGACATCTTAGACATTTGCCATCTTGAAATTTGTCATTTTTGACACTTTATTTTTGACATTTAGCATTGTGACATTTGTCATTTGACATCTTTAACATTTGCCATCTTGAAATTTGTCATTTTTGACATTTTTCATGGTGACACTTTTCATTTTTAACATTTAGCATTGTGACATTTGTCATTTGACATCTTGGACATTTGCCATCTTAAAATTTGTCATTTTTGACATTTTTCATGGTGACACTTATCATTTTTGACATTTAGCATTGTGACATTTGTCAGTTTTGACATTTTCCATCTTGAAATTTGTCATTTTTGACATTTTTCATGGTGACACTTTTCATTTTTGACGTTTAGCATTGTGACATTTGTCATTTGACATCTTTGACATTTGCCATCTTGAAATTTGTCATTTTTGACATTTTTCATGGTGTCACTTTTCATTTTTGACATTTAGCATTGTGACATTTGTCATTTGACATCTTTGACATTTGCCATCTTGAAATTTGTCATTTTTGACATTTAGCATTGTGACATTTGTCATTTGACATTTTTGACATTTGCCATCTTGAAATTTGTTATTTTTGACATTTTTCATGGTGACACTTTTCATTTTTGACATTTAGCATTGTGACATTTGTCAGTTTTGACATTTGCCATCTTGAAATTTGTCATTTTTGACATTTTTCATGGTGACACTTTTCATTTTTGACATTTAGCATTGTGACATTTGTCATTTGACATCTTTGACATTTGCCATCTTGAAATTTGTCATTTTTGACAATTTTCATTTTTGACATTTAGCATTGTGACATTTGTCATTTGACATCTTTGACATTTGCCATCTTGAAATTTGTCATTTTTGACATTTTTCATGGTGACACTTTTCATTTTTGACATTTAGCATTGTGACATTTGTCATTTGACATCTTGGACATTTGCCATCTTGAAATTTGTCATTTTTGACATTTAGCATTGTGACATTTGTCATTTGACATCTTTGACATTTGCCATCTTGAAATTTGTCATTTTTGACATTTTTCATGGTGACACTTTCCATTTTTGACATTTAGCATTGTGACATTTGTCATTTGACATCTTTGACATTTGCCATCTTGAAATTTGTTATTTTTGACATTTTTCATGGTGACACTTTTCATTTTTGACATTTAGCATTGTGACATTTGTCATTTGACATCTTTGACATTTGCCATCTTAAAATTTGTCATTTTTGACATTTTTCATGGTGACACTTTTCATTTTTGACATTTAGCATTGTGACATTTGTCATTTGACATCTTTGACATTAGCCATCTTGAAATTTATCATTTTTGACATTTAGCATTGTGACATTTGTCATTTGACATCTTTGATATTTGCCATCTTGAAATTTGTCATTTTTGACATTTTTCATGGTGACACTTTTCATTTTTGACATTTAGCATTGTGACATTTGTCATTTGACATCTTTGACATTTGCCATCTTGAAATTTGTCATTTTTGACATTTTTCATGGTGACACTTTTTATTTTTGACATTTAGCATTGTGACATTTGTCATTTGACATCTTTGACATTTGCCATCTTGAAATTTGTCATTTTTGACATTTTTCATGGTGACACTTTTCACTTTTGACATTTAGCATTGTGACATTTGTCATTTGACATCTTTGACATTTGCCATCTTGAAATTTGTTATTTTTGACATTTTTCATGGTGACACTTTTCATTTTTGACATTTAGCATTGTGACATTTGTCATTTGACATCTTTGACATTTGCCATCTTTAAATTTGTCATTTTTGACATTTAGCATTGTGACATTTGTCATTTGACATCTTGGACATTTGCCATCTTGAAATTTGTCATTTTTGACATTTTTCATGGTGACACTTATCATTTTTGACATTTAGCATTGTGACATTTGTCAGTTTTGACATTTGCCATCTTGAAATTTGTCATTTTTGACATTTTTCATGGTGACACTTTTCATTTTTGACATTTAGCATTGTGACATTTGTCATTTGACATCTTTAATATTTGCCATCTTGAAATTTGTTATTTTTGACATTTTTCATGGTGACACTTTTCATTTTTGACATTTAGCATTGTGACATTTGTCATTTGACATTTTTGACATTTGCCATCTTGAAATTTGTCATTTTTGACATTTTTCATGGTGACACTTTTCATTTTTGACATTTAGCATTGTGACATTTGTCATTTGACATCTTTGACATTTGCCATCTTGAAATTTGTTATTTTTGACATTTTTCATGGTGACACTTTTCATTTTTGACATTTAGCATTGTGACATTTGTCATTTGACATCTTTGACATTTGCCATCTTGAAATTTGTCATTTTTGACATTTAGCATTGTGACATTTGTCATTTGACATCTTTGACATTTGCCATCTTGAAATTTGTTATTTTTGACATTTTTCATGGTGACACTTTTCATTTTTGACATTTAGCATTGTGACATTTGCCATCTTGAAATTTGTCATTTTTGACATTTTTCATGGTGACACTTTTCATTTTTGACATTTAGCATTGTGACATTTGTCATTTGACATCTTTGACATTTGCCATCTTGAAATTTGTCATTTTTGACACTTTTCATTTTTGACATTTAGCATTGTGACATTTGTCATTTGACATCTTTGACATTTGCCATCTTGAAATTTGTCATTTTTGACATTTTTCATGGTGACACTTTTCATTTTTGACATTTAGCATTGTGACATTTGTCATTTGACATCTTGGACATTTGCCATCTTGAAATTTGTCAATTTTGACATTTTTCATGGTGACACTTTTCATTTTTGACATTTAGCATTGTGACATTTGTCATTTGACATCTTTGACATTTGCCATCTTGAAATTTGTTATTTTTGACATTTTTCATGGTGACACTTTTCATTTTTGACATTTAGCATTGTGACATTTGTCATTTGACATCTTTGACATTTGCCATCTTGAAATTTGTCATTTTTGACATTTAGCATTGTGACATTTGTCATTTGACATCTTTGACATTTGCCATCTTGAAATTTGTTATTTTTGACATTTTTCATGGTGACACTTTTTATTTTTGACATTTAGCATTGTGACATTTGTCAGTTTTGACATTTGCCATCTTGAAATTTGTCATTTTTGACATTTTTCATGGTGACACTTTTCATTTTTGACATCTAGCATTGTGACATTTGTCATTTGACATCTTTGACATTTGCCATCTTAAAATTTGTCATTTTTGACATTTAGCATTGTGACATTTGTCATTTGACATCTTGGACATTTTCCATCTTGAAATTTGTTATTTTTGACATTTTTCATGGTGACACTTATCATTTTTGACATTAAGCATTGTGACATTTGTCAGTTTTGACATTGGCCATCTTGAAATTTGTCATTTTTGACATTTTTCATGGTGACACTTTTCATTTTTGACATTTAGCATTGTGACATTTGTCATTTGACATCTTTGACATTTGCCATCTTAAAATTTGTCATTTTTGACATTTAGCATTGTGACATTTGTCATTTGACATCTTGGACATTTTCCATCTTGAAATTTGTTATTTTTGACATTTTTCATGGTGACACTTATCATTTTTGACATTAAGCATTGTGACATTTGTCAGTTTTGACATTGGCCATCTTGAAATTTGTTATTTTTGACATTTTTCATAGTGACACTATTCATTTTTGACATTTAGCATTGTGACATTTGTCATTTGCCATCTTTGACATTTGCCATCTTGAAATTTGTCATTTTTGACATTATTCATGGTGACACTTTTCATTTTTGACATTTAGCATTGTGACATTTGTCATTTGACATCTTTGACATATGCCATCTTAAAATTTGTCATTTTTGACATTTTTCATGTTGACACTTTTCATTTTTGACATTTAGCATTGTGACGTTTGTCAGTTTTGACATTTGCCATCTTGAAATTTGTCATTTTTGATATATTTCATGGTGACACTTTTCATTTTTGACATTTAGCATTGTGACATTTGTCATTTGACATCTTAGACATTTGCCATCTTGAAATTTGTCATTTTTGACACTTTATTTTTGACATTTAGCATTGTGACATTTGTCATTTGACATCTTTAACATTTGCCATCTTGAAATTTGTCATTTTTGACATTTTTCATGGTGACACTTTTCATTTTTGACATTTAGCATTGTGACATTTGTCATTTGACATCTTGGACATTTGCCATCTTAAAATTTGTCATTTTTGACATTTTTCATGGTGACACTTATCATTTTTGACATTTAGCATTGTGACATTTGTCAGTTTTGACATTTTCCATCTTGAAATTTGTCATTTTTGACATTTTTCATGGTGACACTTTTCATTTTTGACGTTTAGCATTGTGACATTTGTCATTTGACATCTTTGACATTTGCCATCTTGAAATTTGTCATTTTTGACATTTTTCATGGTGTCACTTTTCATTTTTGACATTTAGCATTGTGACATTTGTCATTTGACATCTTTGACATTTGCCATCTTGAAATTTGTCATTTTTGACATTTAGCATTGTGACATTTGTCATTTGACATTTTTGACATTTGCCATCTTGAAATTTGTTATTTTTGACATTTTTCATGGTGACACTTTTCATTTTTGACATTTAGCATTGTGACATTTGTCAGTTTTGACATTTGCCATCTTGAAATTTGTCATTTTTGACATTTTTCATGGTGACACTTTTCATTTTTGACATTTAGCATTGTGACATTTGTCATTTGACATCTTTGACATTTGCCATCTTGAAATTTGTCATTTTTGACAATTTTCATTTTTGACATTTAGCATTGTGACATTTGTCATTTGACATCTTTGACATTTGCCATCTTGAAATTTGTCATTTTTGACATTTTTCATGGTGACACTTTTCATTTTTGACATTTAGCATTGTGACATTTGTCATTTGACATCTTGGACATTTGCCATCTTGAAATTTGTCATTTTTGACATTTAGCATTGTGACATTTGTCATTTGACATCTTTGACATTTGCCATCTTGAAATTTGTCATTTTTGACATTTTTCATGGTGACACTTTCCATTTTTGACATTTAGCATTGTGACATTTGTCATTTGACATCTTTGACATTTGCCATCTTGAAATTTGTTATTTTTGACATTTTTCATGGTGACACTTTTCATTTTTGACATTTAGCATTGTGACATTTGTCATTTGACATCTTTGACATTTGCCATCTTAAAATTTGTCATTTTTGACATTTTTCATGGTGACACTTTTCATTTTTGACATTTAGCATTGTGACATTTGTCATTTGACATCTTTGACATTAGCCATCTTGAAATTTATCATTTTTGACATTTAGCATTGTGACATTTGTCATTTGACATCTTTGATATTTGCCATCTTGAAATTTGTCATTTTTGACATTTTTCATGGTGACACTTTTCATTTTTGACATTTAGCATTGTGACATTTGTCATTTGACATCTTTGACATTTGCCATCTTGAAATTTGTCATTTTTGACATTTTTCATGGTGACACTTTTTATTTTTGACATTTAGCATTGTGACATTTGTCATTTGACATCTTTGACATTTGCCATCTTGAAATTTGTCATTTTTGACATTTTTCATGGTGACACTTTTCACTTTTGACATTTAGCATTGTGACATTTGTCATTTGACATCTTTGACATTTGCCATCTTGAAATTTGTTATTTTTGACATTTTTCATGGTGACACTTTTCATTTTTGACATTTAGCATTGTGACATTTGTCATTTGACATCTTTGACATTTGCCATCTTTAAATTTGTCATTTTTGACATTTAGCATTGTGACATTTGTCATTTGACATCTTGGACATTTGCCATCTTGAAATTTGTCATTTTTGACATTTTTCATGGTGACACTTATCATTTTTGACATTTAGCATTGTGACATTTGTCAGTTTTGACATTTGCCATCTTGAAATTTGTCATTTTTGACATTTTTCATGGTGACACTTTTCATTTTTGACATTTAGCATTGTGACATTTGTCATTTGACATCTTTAATATTTGCCATCTTGAAATTTGTTATTTTTGACATTTTTCATGGTGACACTTTTCATTTTTGACATTTAGCATTGTGACATTTGTCATTTGACATTTTTGACATTTGCCATCTTGAAATTTGTCATTTTTGACATTTTTCATGGTGACACTTTTCATTTTTGACATTTAGCATTGTGACATTTGTCATTTGACATCTTTGACATTTGCCATCTTGAAATTTGTTATTTTTGACATTTTTCATGGTGACACTTTTCATTTTTGACATTTAGCATTGTGACATTTGTCATTTGACATCTTTGACATTTGCCATCTTGAAATTTGTCATTTTTGACATTTAGCATTGTGACATTTGTCATTTGACATCTTTGACATTTGCCATCTTGAAATTTGTTATTTTTGACATTTTTCATGGTGACACTTTTCATTTTTGACATTTAGCATTGTGACATTTGCCATCTTGAAATTTGTCATTTTTGACATTTTTCATGGTGACACTTTTCATTTTTGACATTTAGCATTGTGACATTTGTCATTTGACATCTTTGACATTTGCCATCTTGAAATTTGTCATTTTTGACACTTTTCATTTTTGACATTTAGCATTGTGACATTTGTCATTTGACATCTTTGACATTTGCCATCTTGAAATTTGTCATTTTTGACATTTTTCATGGTGACACTTTTCATTTTTGACATTTAGCATTGTGACATTTGTCATTTGACATCTTGGACATTTGCCATCTTGAAATTTGTCAATTTTGACATTTTTCATGGTGACACTTTTCATTTTTGACATTTAGCATTGTGACATTTGTCATTTGACATCTTTGACATTTGCCATCTTGAAATTTGTCATTTTTGACATTTTTCATGGTGACACTTTTCATTTTTGACATTTAGCATTGTGACATTTGTCATTTGACATCTTTGACATTTGCCATCTTGAAATTGGTAATTTTTGACATTTAGCATTGTGACATTTGTCATTTGTCATCTTTGATATTTGCCATCTTGAAATTTGTCATTTTTGACATTTTTCATGGTGACACTTTTCATTTTTGACATTTAGCATTGTGACATTTGTCATTTGACATCTTTGACATTTGCCATCTTGAAATTTGTCATTTTTGACATTTTTTATAGTGACACTTTTCATTTTTGACATTTAGCATTGTGACATTTGTCATTTGACATCTTTGACATTTGCCATCTTGAAATTTGTTATTTTTGACATTTTTCATGGTGACACTTTTCATTTTTGACATTTAGCATTGTGACATTTGTCATTTGACATCTTTGACATTTGCCATCTTGAAATTTGTTATTTTTGACATTTTTCATGGTGACACTTTTCATTTTTGACATTTAGCATTGTGACATTTGTCATTTGACATCTTTGACATTTGCCATCTTGAAATTTGTTATTTTTGACATTTTTTATGGTGACACTTTTCATTTTTGACATTTAGCATTGTGACATTTGTCATTTGACATCTTTGATATTTGCCATCTTGAAATTTGTCATTTCTGAAATTTTTTATGGTGACACTTTTTATTTTTGACATTTAGCATTGTGACATTTGTCATTTGACATCTTTGACATATGCCATCTTGAAATTTGTCATTTTTGACATTTAGCATTGTGACATTTGTCATTTGACATCTTTGACATTTGCCGTCTTGAAATTTGTTATTTTTGACATTTTTCATGGTGACACTTTTCATTTTTGACATTTAGCATTGTGACATTTGTCAGTTTTGACATTTGCCATCTTGAAATTTGTCATTTTTGACATTTAGCATTGTGACACTTTTCATTTTTGACATTTAGCATTGTGACATTTGTCATTTGACATCTTTGACATTTGCCATCTTGAAATTTGTCATTTTTGACATTTTTCATGGTGACACTTTTCATTTTTGACATTTAGCATTGTTACATTTGTCATTTGATATCTTTGACATTTGCCATCTTGAAATTTGTCATTTTTGACATTTAGCATTGTGATATTTGTCATTTGACATCTTTGACATTTGCCATCTTGAAATTTGTCATTTTTGACATTTTTCATGGTGACACTTTTCATTTTTGACATTTAGCATTGTGACATTTGTCATTTGACATCTTTGACATTTGCCATCTTGAAATTTGTTATTTTTGACATTTTTCATGGTGACACTATTCATTTTTGACATTTAGCATTGTGACATTTGGCATTTGCCATCTTTGACATTTGCCATCTTGAAATTTGTCATTTTTGACATTTTTCATGGTGACACTTTTCATTTTTGACATTTAGCATTGTGACATTTGTCATTTGACATCTTTGACATATGCCATCTTAAAATTTGTCATTTTTGACATTTTTCATGGTGACACTTTTCATTTTTGACATTTAGCATTGTGACATTTGTCAGTTTTGACATTTGCCATCTTGAAATTTGTCATTTTTGACATTTTTCATGGTGACACTTTTTATTTTTGACATTTAGCATTGTGACATTTGTCATTTGACATCTTAGACATTTGCCATCTTGAAATTTGTCATTTTTGACACTTTTCATTTTTGACATTTAGCATTGTGACATTTGTCATTTGACATCTTGGACATTTGCCATCTTGAAATTTGTCATTTTTGACATTTTTCATGGTGACACTTATCATTTTTGACATTTAGCATTGTGACATTTGTCAGTTTTGACATTTTCCATCTTGAAATTTGTCATTTTTGACATTTTTCATGGTGACACTTTTCATTTTTGACATTTAGCATTGTGACATTTGTCATTTGACATCTTTGACATTTGCCATCTTGAAATTTGTCATTTTTGACATTTTTCATGGTGTCACTTTTCATTTTTGACATTTAGCATTGTGACATTTGTCATTTGACATCTTTGACATTTGCCATCTTGAAATGTGTCATTTCTGACATTTAGCATTGTGACATTTGTCATTTGACATTTTTGACATTTGCCATCTTGAAATTTGTTATTTTTGACATTTTTCATGGTGACACTTTTCATTTTTGACATTTAGCATTGTGACATTTGTCAGTTTTGACATTTGCCATCTTGAAATTTGTCATTTTTGACATTTTTCATGGTGACACTTTTCATTTTTGACATTTAGCATTGTGACATTTGTCATTTGACATCTTTGACATTTGCCATCTTGAAATTTGTCATTTTTGACACTTTTCATTTTTGACATTTAGCATTGTGACATTTGTCATTTGACATCTTTGACATTTGCCATCTTGAAATTTGTCATTTTTGACATTTTTCATGGTGACACTTTTCATTTTTGACATTTAGCATTGTGACATTTGTCATTTGACATCTTGGACATTTGCCATCTTGAAATTTGTCATTTTTGACATTTAGCATTGTGACATTTGTCATTTGACATCTTTGACATTTGCCTTCTTGAAATTTGTCATTTTTGACATTTTTCATGGTGACACTTTCCATTTTTGACATTTAGCATTGTGACATTTGTCATTTGACATCTTTGACATTTGCCATCTTGAAATTTGTTATTTTTGACATTTTTCATGGTGACACTTTTCATTTGTGACATTTAGCATTGTGACATTTGTCATTTGACATCTTTGACATTTGCCATCTTAAAATTTGTCATTTTTGACATTTTTCATGGTGACACTTTTCATTTTTGACATTTAGCATTGTGACATTTGTCATTTGACATCTTTGACATTTGCCATCTTGAAATTTATCATTTTTGACATTTAGCATTGTGACATTTGTCATTTGACATCTCTGACATTTGCCATCTTGAAATTTGTCATTTTTGCCATTTTTCATGGTGACACTTTTCATTTTTGACATTTAGCATTGTGACATTTGTCATTTGACATCTTTGACATTTGCCATCTTGAAATTTGTCATTTTTGACATTTTTCATGGTGACACTTTTCATTTTTGACATTTAGCATTGTGACATTTGTCATTTGACATCTTTGACATTTGCCATCTTGAAATTTGTCATTTTTGACATTTTTCATGGTGACACTTTTCATTTTTGACATTTAGCATTGTGACATTTGTCATTTGACATCTTTGACATTTGCCATCTTGAAATTTGTTATTTTTGACATTTTTCATGGTGACACTTTTCATTTTTGACATTTAGCATTGTGACATTTGTCATTTGACATCTTTGACATTTGCCATCTTTAAATTTGTCATTTTTGACATTTAGCATTGTGACATTTGTCATTTGACATCTTGGACATTTGCCATCTTGAAATTTGTCATTTTTGACATTTTTCATGGTGACACTTATCATTTTTGACATTTAGCATTGTGACATTTGTCAGTTTTGACATTTGCTATCTTGAAATTTGTCATTTTTGACATTTTTCAAGGTGACACTTTTCATTTTTGACATTTAGCATTGTGACATTTGTCAGTTTTGACATTTGCCATCTTGAAATTTGTCATTTTTGACATTTTTCATGGTGACACTTTTCATTTTTGACATTTAGCATTGTGACATTTGTCAGTTTTGACATTTGCCATCTTGAAATTTGTCATTTTTGACATTTTTCATGGTGACACTTTTCATTTTTGACATTTAGCATTGTGACATTTGTCATTTGACATCTTTGACATTTGCCATCTTGAAATTTGTCATTTTTGACACTTTTCATTTTTGACATTTAGCATTGTGACATTTGTCATTTGACATCTTTGACATTTGCCATCTTGAAATTTGTCATTTTTGACATTTTTCATGGTGACACTTTTCATTTTTGACATTTAGCATTGTGACATTTGTCATTTGACATCTTGGACATTTGCCATCTTGAAATTTGTCATTTTTGACATTTTTCATGGTGACACTTTTCATTTTTGACATTTAGCATTGTGACATTTGTCATTTGACATCTTTGACATTTGCCATCTTGAAATTTGTCATTTTTGACATTTTTCATGGTGACACTTTTCATTTTTGACATTTAGCATTGTGACATTTGTCATTTGACATCTTTGACATTTGCCATCTTGAAATTTGTTATTTTTGACATTTTTCATGGTGACACTTTTCATTTTTGACATTTAGCATTGTGACATTTGTCAATTGACATCTTTGACATTTGCCATCTTGAAATTTGTCATTTTTGACATTTTTCATGGTGACACTTTTTATTTTTGACATTTAGCATTGTGACATTTGTCATTTGACATCTTTGACATTTGCCATCTTGAAATTGGTTATTTTTGACATTTAGCATTGTGACATTTGTCATTTGTCATCTTTGATATTTGCCATCTTGAAATTTGTCATTTTTGACATTTTTCATGGTGACACTTTTCATTTTTGACATTTAGCATTGTGACATTTGTCATTTGACATCTTTGACATTTGCCATCTTGAAATTTGTCATTTTTGACATTTTTCATGGTGACACTTTTCATTTTTGACATTTAGCATTGTGACATTTGTCATTTGACATCTTTGACATTTGCCATCTTGAAATTTGTCATTTTTGACATTTTTTATAGTGACACTTTTCATTTTTGACATTTAGCATTGTGACATTTGTCATTTGACATCTTTGACATTTGCCATCTTGAAATTTGTTATTTTTGACATTTTTCATGGTGACACTTTTCATTTTTGTCATTTAGCATTGTGACATTTGTCATTTGACATCTTTGACATTTGCCATCTTGAAATTTGTCATTTTTGACATTTTTCATGGTGACATTTTTCATTTTTGACATTTAGCATTGTGACATTTGTCATTTGACATCTTTGACATTTGCCATCTGGAAATTTGTCATTTTTGACATTTAGCATTGTGACATTTGTCATTTGACATCTTGGACATTTTCCATCTTGAAATTTGTTATTTTTGACATTTTTCATGGTGACACTTATCATTTTTGACATTTAGCATTGTGACATTTGTCATTTGACATCTTTGACATTTGCCATCTTGAAATTTGTTATTTTTGACATTTTTCATAGTGACACTTTTCATTTTTGACATTTAGCATTGTGACATTTGTCATTTGACATCTTTGACATTTGCCATCTTGAAATTTGTCATTTTTGACATTTTTCATGGTGACACTTTTCATTTTTGACATTTAGCATTGTGACATTTGTCATTTGACATCTTTGACATTTGCCATCTTAAAATTTGTTATTTTTGACATTTTTTATGGTGACACTTTTCATTTTTGACATTTAGCATTGTGACATTTGTCATTTGACATCTTTGACATTTGCCATCTTGAAATTTGTCATTTTTGAAATTTTTTATGGTGACACTTTTTATTTTTGACATTTAGCATTGTGACATTTGTCATTTGACATCTTTGACATTTGCCATCTTGAAATTTGTCATTTTTGACATTTAGCATTGTGACATTTGTCATTTGACATCTTTGACATTTGCCATCTTGAAATTTGTTATTTTTGACATTTTTCATGGTGACACTTTTCATTTTTGACATTTAGCATTGTGACATTTGTCAGTTTTGACATTTGCCATCTTGAAATTTGTCATTTTTGACATTTTTCATGGTGACAATTTTCATTTTTGACATTTAGCATTGTGACATTTGTCATTTGACATCTTTGACATTTGCCATCTTAAAATTTGTTATTTTTGACATTTTTCATGGTGACACTTTTCATTTTTGACATTTAGCATTGTGACATTTGTCATTTGACATCTTTGACATTTGCCATCTTGAAATTTGTCATTTTTGACATTTTTCATGTTGACACTTTTCATTTTTGACATTTAGCATTGTGACATTTGTCATTTGACATCTTTGACATTTGCCATCTTGAAATTTGTCATTTTTGACAGTTTTCATGGCGACACTTTTCATTTTTGACATTTAGCATTGTGACATTTGTCATTTGACATCTTTGACATTTGCCATCTTGAAATTTGTCATTTTTGACATTTTTCATGGTGACACTTTTCATTTTTGACATTTAGCATTGTGACATTTGTCATTTGACATCTTTGACATTTGCCATCTTGAAATTTGTCATTTTTGACATTTAGCATTGTGACATTTGTCATTTGACATCTTTGATATTTGCCATCTTGAAATGTGTCATTTTTGACATTTTTCATAGTGACACTTTTCATTTTTGACATTTAGCATTGTGACATTTGTCATTTGACATCTTTGACATTTGCCATCTTGAAATTTGTCATTTTTGACATTTTTCATGGTGACACTTTTCATTTTTGACATTTAGCATTGTGACATTTGTCATTTGACATCTTTGACATTTGCCATCTTAAAATTTGTCATTTTTGACATTTTTCATGGTGACACTTTTCATTTTTGACATTTAGCATTGTGACATTTGTCATTTGACATCTTTGACATTTGCCATCTTGAAATTGGTCATTTTTGACATTTAGCATTGTGACATTTGTCATTTGTCATCTTTGATATTTGCCATCTTGAAATTTGTCATTTTTGACATTTTTCATGGTGACACTTTTCATTTTTGACATTTAGCATTGTGACATTTGTCATTTGACATCTTTGACATTTGCCATCTTGAAATTTGTCATTTTTTACATTTTTCATGGTGACACTTTTCATTTTTGACATTTAGCATTGTGACATTTGTCATTTGACATCTTTGACATTTGCCATCTTGAAATTTGTCATTTTTGACATTTTTTATAGTGACACTTTTCATTTTTGACATTTAGCATTGTGACATTTGTCATTTGACATCTTTGACATTTGCCATCTTGAAATTTGTTATTTTTGACATTTTTCATGGTGACACTTTTCATTTTTGACATTTAGCATTGTGACATTTGTCATTTGACATCTTTGACATTTGCCATCTTGATATTTGTCATTTTTGACATTTTTCATGGTGACACTTTTCATTTTTGACATTTAGCATTGTGACATTTGTCATTTGACATCTTTGACATTTGCCATCTTGAAATTTGTCATTTTTGACATTTAGCATTGTGACATTTGTCATTTGACATCTTGGACATTTTCCATCTTGAAATTTGTTATTTTTGATATTTTTCATGGTGACACTTATCATTTTTGACATTTAGCATTGTGACATTTGTCATTTGACATCTTTGACATTTGCCATCTTGAAATTTGTTATTTTTGACATTTTTCATGGTGACACTTTTCATTTTTAACATTTAGCATTGTGACATTTGTCATTTGACATCTTTGACATTTGCCATCTTGAAATTTGTCATTTTTGACATTTTTCATGGTGACACTTTTCATTTTTGACATTTAGCATTGTGACATTTGTCATTTGACATCTTTGACATTTGCCATCTTAAAATTTGTTATTTTTGACATTTTTTATGGTGACACTTTTCATTTTTGACATTTAGCATTGTGACATTTGTCATTTGACATCTTTGACATTTGCCATCTTGAAATTTGTCATTTTTGAAAATTTTTATGGTGACACTTTTTATTTTTGACATTTAGCATTGTGACATTTGTCATTTGACATCTTTGACATTTGCCATCTTGAAATTTGTCATTTTTGACATTTAGCATTGTGACATTTGTCATTTGACATCTTTGACATTTGCCATCTTGAAATTTGTTATTTTTGACATTTTTCATGGTGACACTTTTCATTTTTGACATTTAGCATTGTGACATTTGTCAGTTTTGACATTTGCCATCTTGAAATTTGTCATTTTTGACATTTTTCATGGTGACAATTTTCATTTTTGACATTTAGCATTGTGACATTTGTCATTTGACATCTTTGACATTTGCCATCTTGAAATTTTTTATTTTTGACATTTTTCATGGTGACACTTTTCATTTTTGACATTTAGCATTGTGACATTTGTCATTTGACATCTTTGACATTTGCCATCTTGAAATTTGTCATTTTTGACATTTTTCATGTTGACACTTTTCATTTTTGACATTTAGCATTGTGACATTTGTCATTTGACATCTTTGACATTTGCCATCTTGAAATTTGTCATTTTTGACAGTTTTCATGGCGACACTTTTCATTTTTGACATTTAGCATTGTGACATTTGTCATTTGACATCTTTGACATTTGCTATCTTGAAATTTGTCATTTTTGACATTTTTCATGGTGACACTTTTCATTTTTGACATTTAGCATTGTGACATTTGTCATTTGACATCTTTGACATTTGCCATCTTGAAATTTGTCATTTTTGACATTTAGCATTGTGACATTTGTCATTTGACATCTTTGATATTTGCCATCTTGAAATTTGTCATTTTTGACATTTTTCATAGTGACACTTTTCATTTTTGATATTTAGCATTGTGACATTTGTCATTTGACATCTTTGACATTTGCCATCTTGAAATTTGTTATTTTTGACATTTTTCATGGCGACACTTTTCATTTTTGACATTTAGCATTGTGACATTTGTCATTTGACATCTTTGACATTTGCCATCTTGAAATTTGTCATTTTTGACATTTTTCATGGTGACACTTTTCATTTTTGACATTTAGCATTGTGACATTTGTCATTTGACATCTTTGACATTTGCCATCTTAAAATTTGTCATTTTTGACATTTAGCATTGTGACATTTGTCATTTGACATCTTGGACATTTTCCATCTTGAAATTTGTTATTTTTGACATTTTTCATGGTAACACTTATCATTTTTGACATTAAGCATTGTGACATTTGTCAGTTTTGACATTGGCCATCTTGAAATTTGTCATTTTTGACATTTTTCATGGTGACACTTTTCATTTTTGACATTTAGCATTGTGACATTTGTCATTTGACATCTTTGACATTTGCCATCTTGAAATTTGTTATTTTTGACATTTTTCATGGTGACACTTTTCATTTTTGACATTTAGCATTGTGACATTTGTCATTTGACATCTTTGACATTTGCCATCTTGAAATTTGTCATTTTTGACATTTTTCATGGTGACACTTTTCATTTTTGACATTTAGCATTGTGACATTTGTCATTTGACATCTTTGACATTTGCCATCTTGAAATTTGTTATTTTTGACATTTTTTATGGTGACACTTTTCATTTTTGACATTTAGCATTGTGACATTTGTCATTTGACATCTTTGACATTTGCCATCTTGAAATTTGTCATTTCTGAAATTTTTTATGGTGACACTTTTTATTTTTGACATTTAGCATTGTGACATTTGTCATTTGACATCTTTGACATATGCCATCTTGAAATTTGTCATTTTTGACATTTAGCATTGTGACATTTGTCATTTGACATCTTTGACATTTGCCATCTTGAAATTTGTTATTTTTGACATTTTTCATGGTGACACTTTTCATTTTTGACATTTAGCATTGTGACATTTGTCAGTTTTGACATTTGCCATCTTGAAATTTGTCATTTTTGACATTTAGCATTGTGACACTTTTCATTTTTGACATTTAGCATTGTGACATTTGTCATTTGACATCTTTGACATTTGCCATCTTGAAATTTGTCATTTTTGACATTTTTCATGGTGACACTTTTCATTTTTGACATTTAGCATTGTTACATTTGTCATTTGATATCTTTGACATTTGCCATCTTGAAATTTGTCATTTTTGACATTTAGCATTGTGATATTTGTCATTTGACATCTTTGACATTTGCCATCTTGAAATTTGTCATTTTTGACATTTTTCATGGTGACACTTTTCATTTTTGACATTTAGCATTGTGACATTTGTCATTTGACATCTTTGTCATTTGCCATCTTGAAATTTGTTATTTTTGACATTTTTCATGGTGACACTATTCATTTTTGACATTTAGCATTGTGACATTTGTCATTTGCCATCTTTGACATTTGCCATCTTGAAATTTGTCATTTTTGACATTTTTCATGGTGACACTTTTCATTTTTGACATTTAGCATTGTGACATTTGTCATTTGACATCTTTGACATATGCCATCTTAAAATTTGTCATTTTTGACATTTTTCATGGTGACACTTTTCATTTTTGACATTTAGCATTGTGACATTTGTCAGTTTTGACATTTGCCATCTTGAAATTTGTCATTTTTGACATTTTTCATGGTGACACTTTTTATTTTTGACATTTAGCATTGTGACATTTGTCATTTGACATCTTAGACATTTGCCATCTTGAAATTTGTCATTTTTGACACTTTTCATTTTTGACATTTAGCATTGTGACATTTGTCATTTGACATCTTTAACATTTGCCATCTTGAAATTTGTCATTTTTGACATTTTTCATGGTGACACTTTTCATTTTTGACATTTAGCATTGTGACATTTGTCATTTGACATCTTGGACATTTGCCATCTTGAAATTTGTCATTTTTGACATTTTTCATGGTGACACTTATCATTTTTGACATTTAGCATTGTGACATTTGTCAGTTTTGACATTTTCCATCTTGAAATTTGTCATTTTTGACATTTTTCATGGTGACACTTTTCATTTTTGACATTTAGCATTGTGACATTTGTCATTTGACATCTTTGACATTTGCCATCTTGAAATTTGTCATTTTTGACATTTTTCATGGTGCCACTTTTCATTTTTGACATTTAGCATTGTGACATTTGTCATTTGACATCTTTGACATTTGCCATCTTGAAATTTGTTATTTTTGACATTTTTCATGGTGACACTTTTCATTTTTGACATTTAGCATTGTGACATTTGTCAGTTTTGACATTTGCCATCTTGAAATTTGTCATTTTTGACATTTTTCATGGTGACACTTTTCATTTTTGACATTTAGCATTGTGACATTTGTCATTTGACATCTTTGACATTTGCCATCTGTAAATTTGTCATTTTTGACACTTTTCATTTTTGACAGTTAGCATTGTGACATTTGTCATTTGACATCTTTGACATTTGCCATCTTGAAATTTGTCATTTTTGACATTTTTCATGGTGACACTTTTCATTTTTGACATTTAGCATTGTGACATTTGTCATTTGACATCTTGGACATTTGCCATCTTGAAATTTGTCATTTTTGACATTTAGCATTGTGACATTTGTCATTTGACATCTTTGACATTTGCCTTCTTGAAATTTGTCATTTTTGACATTTTTCATGGTGACACTTTCCATTTTTGACATTTAGCATTGTGACATTTGTCATTTGACATCTTTGACATTTGCCATCTTGAAATTTGTTATTTTTGACATTTTTCATGGTGACACTTTTCATTTTTGACATTTAGCATTGTGACATTTGTCATTTGACATCTTTGACATTTGCCATCTTAAAATTTGTCATTTTTGACATTTTTTATGGTGACACTTTTCATTTTTGACATTTAGCATTGTGACATTTGTCATTTGACATCTTTGACATTTGCCATCTTGAAATTTATCATTTTTGACATTTAGCATTGTGACATTTGTCATTTGACATCTTTGACATTTGCCATCTTGAAATTTGTCATTTTTGACATTTTTCATGGTGACACTTTTCATTTTTGACATTTAGCATTGTGACATTTGTCATTTGACATCTTTGACATTTGCCATCTTGAAATTTGTCATTTTTGACATTTTTCATGGTGACACTTTTCATTTTTGACATTTAGCATTGTGACATTTGTCATTTGACATCTTTGACATTTGCCATCTTGAAATTTGTCATTTTTGACATTTTTCATGGTGACACTTTTCATTTTTGACATTTAGCATTGTGACATTTGTCATTTGACATCTTTGACATTTGCCATCTTGAAATTTGTTATTTTTGACATTTTTCATGGTGACACTTTTCATTTTTGACATTTAGCATTGTGACATTTGTCATTTGACATCTTTGACATTTGCCATCTTTAAATTTGTCATTTTTGACATTTAGCATTGTGACATTTGTCATTTGACATCTTGGACATTTGCCATCTTGAAATTTGTCATTTTTGACATTTTTCATGGTGACACTTATCATTTTTGACATTTAGCATTGTGACATTTGTCAGTTTTGACATTTGCCATCTTGAAATTTGTCATTTTTGACATTTTTCAAGGTGACACTTTTCATTTTTGACATTTAGCATTGTGACATTTGTCATTTGACATCTTTAATATTTGCCATCTTGAAATTTGTTATTT
Organism: Altica lythri; assembly: GCA_964028335.1. Taxonomy (NCBI): domain Eukaryota; kingdom Metazoa; phylum Arthropoda; class Insecta; order Coleoptera; family Chrysomelidae; genus Altica; species Altica lythri. The sequence goes on along the minus strand of OZ034800.1, from coordinate 3,847,878 downwards.
TTGACATTTTTCATGGTGACACTTTTCATTTTTGACATTTAGCATTGTGACATTTGTCATTTGACATCTTTGACATTTGCCATCTTGAAATTTGTCATTTTTGACATTTTTCATGGTGACACTTTTCATTTTTGACATTTTTCATGGTGACACTTTTCATTTTTGACATTTAGCATTGTTACATTTGTCATTTGATATCTTTGACATTTGCCATCTTGAAATTTGTCATTTTTGACATTTAGCATTGTGATATTTGTCATTTGACATCTTTGACATTTGCCATCTTGAAATTTGTCATTTTTGACATTTTTCATGGTGACACTTTTCATTTTTGACATTTAGCATTGTGACATTTGTCATTTGACATCTTTGACATTTGCCATCTTGAAATTTGTTATTTTTGACATTTTTCATGGTGACACTTTTCATTTTTGACATTTAGCATTGTGACATTTGTCATTTGCCATCTTTGACATTTGCCATCTTGAAATTTGTCATTTTTGACATTTTTCATGGTGACACTTTTCATTTTTGACATTTAGCATTGTGACATTTGTCATTTGACATCTTTGACATATGCCATCTTAAAATTTGTCATTTTTGACATTTTTCATGGTGACACTTTTCATTTTTGACATTTAGCATTGTGACATTTGTCAGTTTTGACATTTGCCATCTTGAAATTTGTCATTTTTGACATTTTTCATGGTGACACTTTTTATTTTTGACATTTAGCATTGTGACATTTGTCATTTGACATCTTAGACATTTGCCATCTTGAAATTTGTCATTTTTGACACTTTTCATTTTTGACATTTAGCATTGTGACATTTGTCATTTGACATCTTTAACATTTGCCATCTTTAAATTTGTCATTTTTGACATTTTTCATGGTGACACTTTTCATTTTTGACATTTAGCATTGTGACATTTGTCATTTGACATCTTGGACATTTGCCATCTTGAAATTTGTTATTTTTGACATTTTTCATGGTGACACTTATCATTTTTGACATTTAGCATTGTGACATTTGTCAGTTTTGACATTTTCCATCTTGAAATTTGTCATTTTTGACATTTTTCATGGTGACACTTTTCATTTTTGACATTTAGCATTGTGACATTTGTCATTTGACATCTTTGACATTTGCCATCTTGAAATTTGTCATTTTTGACATTTTTCATGGTGTCACTTTTCATTTTTGACATTTAGCATTGTGACATTTGTCATTTGACATCTTTGACATTTGCCATCTTGAAATTTGTCATTTCTGACATTTAGCATTGTGACATTTGTCATTTGACATTTTTGACATTTGCCATCTTGAAATTTGTTATTTTTGACATTTTTCATGGTGACACTTTTCATTTTTGACATTTAGCATTGTGACATTTGTCAGTTTTGACATTTGCCATCTTGAAATTTGTCATTTTTGACATTTTTCATGGTGACACTTTTCATTTTTGACATTTAGCATTGTGACATTTGTCATTTGACATCTTTGACATTTGCCATCTTGAAATTTGTCATTTTTGACACTTTTCATTTTTGACATTTAGCATTGTGACATTTGTCATTTGACATCTTTGACATTTGCCATCTTGAAATTTGTCATTTTTGACATTTTTCATGGTGACACTTTTCATTTTTGACATTTAGCATTGTGACATTTGTCATTTGACATCTTGGACATTTGCCATCTTGAAATTTGTCATTTTTGACATTTAGCATTGTGACATTTGTCATTTGACATCTTTGACATTTGCCTTCTTGAAATTTGTCATTTTTGACATTTTTCATGGTGACACTTTTCATTTTTGACATTTAGCATTGTGACATTTGTCATTTGACATCTTTGACATTTGCCATCTTAAAATTTGTCATTTTTGACATTTTTCATGGTGACACTTTTCATTTTTGACATTTAGCATTGTGACATTTGTCATTTGACATCTTTGACATTTGCCATCTTGAAATTTATCATTTTTGACATTTAGCATTGTGACATTTGTCATTTGACATCTTTGACATTTGCCATCTTGAAATTTGTCATTTTTGACATTTTTCATGGTGACACTTTTCATTTTTGACATTTAGCATTGTGACATTTGTCATTTGACATCTTTGACATTTGCCATCTTGAAATTTGTCATTTTTGACATTTTTCATGGTGACACTTTTCATTTTTGACATTTAGCATTGTGACATTTGTCATTTGACATCTTTGACATTTGCCATCTTGAAATTTGTCATTTTTGACGTTTTTCATGGTGACACTTTTCATTTTTGACATTTAGCATTGTGACATTTGTCATTTGACATCTTTGACATTTGCCATCTTGAAATTTGTTATTTTTGACATTTTTCATGGTGACACTTTTCATTTTTGACATTTAGCATTGTGACATTTGTCATTTGACATCTTTGACATTTGCCATCTTTAAATTTGTCATTTTTGACATTTAGCATTGTGACATTTGTCATTTGACATCTTGGACATTTGCCATCTTGAAATTTGTCATTTTTGACATTTTTCATGGTGACACTTATCATTTTTGACATTTAGCATTGTGACATTTGTCAGTTTTGACATTTGCCATCTTAAAATTTGTCATTTTTGACATTTTTCAAGGTGACACTTTTCATTTTTGACATTTAGCATTGTGACATTTGTCATTTGACATCTTTAATATTTGCCATCTTGAAATTTGTTATTTTTGACATTTTTCATGGTGATACTTTTCATTTTTGACATTTAGCATTGTGACATTTGTCATTTGACATCTTTGACATTTGCCATCTTGAAATTTGTCATTTTTGACATTTTTCATGGTGACACTTTTCATTTTTGACATTTAGCATTGTGACATTTGTCATTTGCCATCTTTGACATTTGCCATCTTGAAATTTGTCATTTTTGACATTTTTCATGGTGACACTTTTCATTTTTGACATTTAGCATTGTGACATTTGTCATTTGACATCTTTGACATATGCCATCTTAAAATTTGTCATTTTTGACATTTTTCATGGTGACACTTTTCATTTTTGACATTTAGCATTGTGACATTTGTCAGTTTTGACATTTGCCATCTTGAAATTTGTCATTTTTGACATTTTTCATGGTGACACTTTTTAGTTTTGACATTTAGCATTGTGACATTTGTCATTTGACATCTTAGACATTTGCCATCTTGAAATTTGTCATTTTTGACACTTTTCATTTTTGACATTTAGCATTGTGACATTTGTCATTTGACATCTTTAACATTTGCCATCTTGAAATTTGTCATTTTTGACATTTTTCATGGTGACACTTTTCATTTTTGACATTTAGCATTGTGACATTTGTCATTTGACATCTTGGACATTTGCCATCTTGAAATTTGTCATTTTTGACATTTTTCATGGTGACACTTATCATTTTTGACATTTAGCATTGTGACATTTGTCAGTTTTGACATTTTCCATCTTGAAATTTGTCATTTTTGACATTTTTCATGGTGACACTTTTCATTTTTGACATTTAGCATTGTGACATTTGTCATTTGACATCTTTGACATTTGCCATCTTGAAATTTGTCATTTTTGACATTTTTCATGGTGTCACTTTTCATTTTTGACATTTAGCATTGTGACATTTGTCATTTGACATCTTTGACATTTGCCATCTTGAAATTTGTCATTTCTGACATTTAGCATTGTGACATTTGTCATTTGACATTTTTGACATTTGCCATCTTGAAATTTGTTATTTTTGACATTTTTCATGGTGACACTTTTCATTTTTGACATTTAGCATTGTGACATTTGTCAGTTTTGACATTTGCCATCTTGAAATTTGTCATTTTTGACATTTTTCATGGTGACACTTTTCATTTTTGACATTTAGCATTGTGACATTTGTCATTTGACATCTTTGACATTTGCCATCTTGAAATTTGTCATTTTTGACACTTTTCATTTTTGACATTTAGCATTGTGACATTTGTCATTTGACATCTTTGACATTTGCCATCTTGAAATTTGTCATTTTTGACATTTTTCATGGTGACACTTTTCATTTTTGACATTTAGCATTGTGACATTTGTCATTTGACATCTTGGACATTTGCCAGCTTGAAATTTGTCATTTTTGACATTTAGCATTGTGACATTTGTCATTTGACATCTTTGACATTTGCCTTCTTGAAATTTGTCATTTTTGACATTTTTCATGGTGACACTTTTCATTTTTGACATTTAGCATTGTGACATTTGTCATTTGACATCTTTGACATTTGCCATCTTAAAATTTGTCATTTTTGACATTTTTCATGGTGACACTTTTCATTTTTGACATTTAGCATTGTGACATTTGTCATTTGACATCTTTGACATTTGCCATCTTGAAATTTATCATTTTTGACATTTAGCATTGTGACATTTGTCATTTGACATCTTTGACATTTGCCATCTTGAAATTTGTCATTTTTGACATTTTTCATGGTGACACTTTTCATTTTTGACATTTAGCATTGTGACATTTGTCATTTGACATCTTTGACATTTGCCATCTTGAAATTTGTCATTTTTGACATTTTTCATGGTGACACTTTTCATTTTTGACATTTAGCATTGTGACATTTGTCATTTGACATCTTTGACATTTGCCATCTTGAAATTTGTCATTTTTGACGTTTTTCATGGTGACACTTTTCATTTTTGACATTTAGCATTGTGACATTTGTCATTTGACATCTTTGACATTTGCCATCTTGAAATTTGTTATTTTTGACATTTTTCATGGTGACACTTTTCATTTTTGACATTTAGCATTGTGACATTTGTCATTTGACATCTTTGACATTTGCCATCTTTAAATTTGTCATTTTTGACATTTAGCATTGTGACATTTGTCATTTGACATCTTGGACATTTGCCATCTTGAAATTTGTCATTTTTGACATTTTTCATGGTGACACTTATCATTTTTGACATTTAGCATTGTGACATTTGTCAGTTTTGACATTTGCCATCTTAAAATTTGTCATTTTTGACATTTTTCAAGGTGACACTTTTCATTTTTGACATTTAGCATTGTGACATTTGTCATTTGACATCTTTAATATTTGCCATCTTGAAATTTGTTATTTTTGACATTTTTCATGGTGACACTTTTCATTTTTGACATTTAGCATTGTGACATTTGTCATTTGACATCTTTGACATTTGCCATCTTGAAATTTGTCATTTTTGACATTTTTCATGGTGACACTTTTCATTTTTGACATTTAGCATTGTGACATTTATCATTTGACATCTTTGACATTTGCCATCTTGAAATTTGTTATTTTTGACATTTTTCATGGTGACACTTTTCATTTTTGACATTAAGCATTGTGACATTTGTCATTTGACATCTTTGACATTTGCCATCTTGAAATTTGTCATTTTTGACATTTAGCATTGTGACATTTGTCATTTGACATCTTTGACATTTGCCATCTTGAAATTTGTCATTTTTGACATTTTTCATGGTAACACTTTTCATTTTTGACATTTAGCATTGTGACATTTGCCATTTGACATCTTTGACATTTGCCATCTTGAAATTTGTTATTTTTGACATTTTTCATGGTGACACTTTTCATTTTTGACATTTAGCATTGTGACATTTGTCAGTTTTGACATTTGCCATCTTGAAATTTGTCATTTTTGACATTTTTCATGGTGACACTTTTCATTTTTGACATTTAGCATTGTGACATTTGTCAGTTTTGACATTTGCCATCTTGAAATTTGTCATTTTTGACATTTTTCATGGTGACACTTTTCATTTTTGACATTTAGCATTGTGACATTTGTCATTTGACATCTTTGACATTTGCCATCTTGAAATTTGTCATTTTTGACACTTTTCATTTTTGACATTTAGCATTGTGACATTTGTCATTTGACATCTTTGACATTTGCCATCTTGAAGTTTGTCATTTTTGACATTTTTCATGGTGACACTTTTCATTTTTGACATTTAGCATTGTGACATTTGTCATTTGACATCTTGGACATTTGCCATCTTGAAATTTGTCATTTTTGACATTTTTCATGGTGACACTTTTCATTTTTGACATTTAGCATTGTGACATTTGTCATTTGACATCTTTGACATTTGCCATCTTGAAATTTGTCATTTTTGACATTTTTCATGGTGACACTTTTCATTTTTGACATTTAGCATTGTGACATTTGTCATTTGACATCTTTGACATTTGCCATCTTGAAATTTGTTATTTTTGACATTTTTCATGGTGACACTTTTCATTTTTGACATTTAGCATTGTGACATTTGTCAATTGACATATTTGCCATCTTGAAATTTGTCATTTTTGACATTTTTCATGGTGACACTTTTTATTTTTGACATTTAGCATTGTGACATTTGTCATTTGACATCTTTGACATTTGCCATCTTGAAATTGGTCATTTTTGACATTTAGCATTGTGACATTTGTCATTTGTCATCTTTGATATTTGCCATCTTGAAATTTGTCATTTTTGACATTTTTCATGGTGACACTTTTCATTTTTGACATTTAGCATTGTGACATTTGTCATTTGACATCTTTGACATTTGCCATCTTGAAATTTGTCATTTTTGACATTTTTCATGGTGACACTTTTCATTTTTGACATTTAGCATTGTGACATTTGTCATTTGACATCTTTGACATTTGCCATCTTGAAATTTGTCATTTTTGACATTTTTTATAGTGACACTTTTCATTTTTGACATTTAGCATTGTGACATTTGTCATTTGACATCTTTGACATTTGCCATCTTGAAATTTGTTATTTTTGACATTTTTCATGGTGACACTTTTCATTTTTGACATTTAGCATTGTGACATTTGTCATTTGACATCTTTGACATTTGCCATCTTGAAATTTGTCATTTTTGACATTTTTCATGGTGACACTTTTCATTTTTGACATTTAGCATTGTGACATTTGTCATTTGACATCTTTGACATTTGCCATCTGAAAATTTGTCATTTTTGACATTTAGCATTGTGACATTTGTCATTTGACATCTTGGACATTTTCCATCTTGAAATTTGTTATTTTTGACATTTTTCATGGTGACACTTTTCATTTTTGACATTTAGCATTGTGACATTTGTCATTTGACATCTTTGACATTTGCCATCTTGAAATTTGTCATTTTTGACATTTTTCATGGTGACACTTTTCATTTTTGACATTTAGCATTGTGACATTTGTCATTTGACATCTTTGACATTTGCCATCTTAAAATTTGTTATTTTTGACATTTTTTATGGTGACACTTTTCATTTTTGACATTTAGCATTGTGACATTTGTCATTTGACATCTTTGACATTTGCCATCTTGAAATTTGTCATTTTTGAAATTTTTTGTGGTGACACTTTTTATTTTTGACATTTAGCATTGTGACATTTGTCATTTGACATCTTTGACATTTGCCATCTTGAAATTTGTCATTTTTGACATTTAGCATTGTGACATTTGTCATTTGACATCTTTGACATTTGCCATCTTGAAATTTGTTATTTTTGACATTTTTCATGGTGACACTTTTCATTTTTGACATTTAGCATTGTGACATTTGTCAGTTTTGACATTTGCCATCTTGAAATTTGTCATTTTTGACATTTTTCATGGTGACAATTTTCATTTTTGACATTTAGCATTGTGACATTTGTCATTTGACATCTTTGACATTTGCCATCTTGAAATTTGTTATTTTTGACATTTTTCATGGTGACACTTTTCATTTTTGACATTTAGCATTGTGACATTTGTCATTTGACATCTTTGACATTTGCCATCTTGAAATTTGTCATTTTTGACATTTTTCATGTTGACACTTTTCATTTTTGACATTTAGCATTGTGACATTTGTCATTTGACATCTTTGACATTTGCCATCTTGAAATTTGTCATTTTTGACAGTTTTCATGGCGACACTTTTCATTTTTGACATTTAGCATTGTGACATTTGTCATTTGACATCTTTGACATTTGCCATCTTGAAATTTGTCATTTTTGACATTTTTCATGGTGACACTTTTCATTTTTGACATTTAGCATTGTGACATTTGTCATTTGACATCTTTGACATTTGCCATCTTGAAATTTGTCATTTTTGACATTTAGCATTGTGACATTTGTCATTTGACATCTTTGATATTTGCCATCTTGAAATTTGTCATTTTTGACATTTTTCATAGTGACACTTTTCATTTTTGACATTTAGCATTGTGACATTTGTCATTTGACATCTTTGACATTTGCTATCTTGAAATTTGTCATTTTTGACATTTTTCATGGTGACACTTTTCATTTTTGACATTTAGCATTGTGACATTTGTCATTTGACATCTTTGACATTTGCCATCTTAAAATTTGTCATTTTTGACATTTTTCATGGTGACACTTTTCATTTTTGACATTTAGCATTGTGACATTTGTCATTTGACATCTTTGACATTTGCCATCTTGAAATTGGTCATTTTTGACATTTAGCATTGTGACATTTGTCATTTGTCATCTTTGATATTTGCCATCTTGAAATTTGTCATTTTTGACATTTTTCATGGTGACACTTTTCATTTTTGACATTTAGCATTGTGACATTTGTCATTTGACATCTTTGACATTTGCCATCTTGAAATTTGTCATTTTTGACATTTTTCATGGTGACACTTTTCATTTTTGACATTTAGCATTGTGACATTTGTCATTTGACATCTTTGACATTTGCCATCTTGAAATTTGTCATTTTTGACATTTTTTATAGTGACACTTTTCATTTTTGACATTTAGCATTGTGACATTTGTCATTTGACATCTTTGACATTTGCCATCTTGAAATTTGTTATTTTTGACATTTTTCATGGTGACACTTTTCATTTTTGACATTTAGCATTGTGACATTTGTCATTTGACATCTTTGACATTTGCCATCTTGAAATTTGTCATTTTTGACATTTTTCATGGTGACACTTTTCATTTTTGACATTTAGCATTGTGACATTTGTCATTTGACATCTTTGACATTTGCCATCTTGAAATTTGTCATTTTTGACATTTAGCATTGTGACATTTGTCATTTGACATCTTGGACATTTTCCATCTTGAAATTTGTTATTTTTGACATTTTTCATGGTGACACTTATCATTTTTGACATTTAGCATTGTGACATTTGTCATTTGACATCTTTGACATTTGCCATCTTGAAATTTGTTATTTTTGACATTTTTCATGGTGACACTTTTCATTTTTGACATTTAGCATTGTGACATTTGTCATTTGACATCTTTGACATTTGCCATCTTGAAATTTGTCATTTTTGACATTTTTCATGGTGACACTTTTCATTTTTGTCATTTAGCATTGTGACATTTGTCATTTGACATCTTTGACATTTGCCATCTTAAAATTTGTTATTTTTGACATTTTTTATGGTGACACTTTTCATTTTTGACATTTAGCATTGTGACATTTGTCATTTGACATCTTTGACATTTGCCATCTTGAAATTTGTCATTTTTGAAATTTTTTATGGTGACACTTTTTATTTTTGACATTTAGCATTGTGACATTTGTCATTTGACATCTTTGACATTTGCCATCTTGAAATTTGTCATTTTTGACATTTAGCATTGTGACATTTGTCATTTGACATCTTTGACATTTGCCATCTTGAAATTTGTTATTTTTGACATTTTTCATGGTGACACTTTTCATTTTTGACATTTAGCAATGTGACATTTGTCAGTTTTGATATTTGCCATCTTGAAATTTGTCATTTTTGACATTTTTTATGGTGACAATTTTCATTTTTGACATTTAGCATTGTGACATTTGTCATTTGACATCTTTGACATTTGCCATCTTGAAATTTGTTATTTTTGACATTTTTCATGGTGACACTTTTCATTTTTGACATTTAGCATTGTGACATTTGTCATTTGACATCTTTGACATTTGCCATCTTGAAATTTGTCATTTTTGACATTTTTCATGTTGACACTTTTCATTTTTGACATTTAGCATTGTGACATTTGTCATTTGACATCTTTGACATTTGCCATCTTGAAATTTGTCATTTTTGACAGTTTTCATGGCGACACTTTTCATTTTTGACATTTAGCATTGTGACATTTGTCATTTGACATCTTTGACATTTGCCATCTTGAAATTTGTCATTTTTGACATTTTTCATGGTGCCACTTTTCATTTTTGACATTTAGCATTGTGACATTTGTCATTTGACATCTTTGACATTTGTCATTTGACATCTTTGACATTTGTCATTTGACATCTTTGACATTTGCCATCTTGAAATTTGTCATTTTTGACATTTAGCATTGTGACATTTGTCATTTGACATCTTTGACATTTGCCATCTTGAAATTTGTTATTTTTGACATTTTTCATGGTCACACTTTTCATTTTTGACATTTAGCATTGTGACATTTGTCAGTTTTGACATTTGCCATCTTGAAATTTGTCATTTTTGACATTTTACATGGTGACACTTTTCATTTTTGACATTTAGCATTGTGACATTTGTCATTTGACATCTTAGACATTTGCCATCTTGAAATTTGTCATTTTTGACACTTTTCGTTTGTGACATTTAGCATTGTGACATTTGTCATTTGACATCTTTGACATTTGCCATCTTGAAATTTGTCATTTTTGACATTTTTTATGGTGACACTTTTCATTTTTGACATTTAGCATTGTGACATTTGTCATTTGACATCTTGGACATTTGCCATCTTGAAATTTGTCATTTTTGACATTTTTCATGGTGACACTTATCATTTTTGACATTTAGCATTGTGACATTTGTCAGTTTTGACATTTGCCATCTTGAAATTTGTCATTTTTGACATTTTTCATGGTGACACTTTTCATTTTTGACATTTAGCATTGTGACATTTGTCATTTGACATCTTTGACATTTGCCATCTTGAAATTTGTCATTTTTGACATTTTTCATGGTGACACTTTTCATTTTTGACATTTAGCATTGTGACATTTGTCAGTTTTGACATTTGCCATCTTGAAATTTGTCATTTTTGACATTTTTCATGGTGACACTTTTCATTTTTGACATTTAGCATTGTGACATTTGTCATTTGACATCTTTGACATTTGCCATCTTGAAATTTGTCATTTTTGACATTTTTCATGGTGCCACTTTTCATTTTTGACATTTAGCATTGTGACATTTGTCATTTGACATCTTTGACATTTGTCATTTGACATCTTTGACATTTGCCATCTTGAAATTTGTCATTTTTGACATTTAGCATTGTGACATTTGTCATTTGACATCTTTGACATTTGCCATCTTGAAATTTGTTATTTTTGACATTTTTCATGGTCACACTTTTCATTTTTGACATTTAGCATTGTGACATTTGTCAGTTTTGACATTTGCCATCTTGAAATTTGTCATTTTTGACATTTTTCATGGTGACACTTTTCATTTTTGACATTTAGCATTGTGACATTTGTCATTTGACATCTTAGACATTTGCCATCTTGAAATTTGTCATTTTTGACACTTTTCGTTTGTGACATTTAGCATTGTGACATTTGTCATTTGACATCTTTGACATTTGCCATCTTGAAATTTGTCATTTTTGACATTTTTTATGGTGACACTTTTCATTTTTGACATTTAGCATTGTGACATTTGTCATTTGACATCTTGGACATTTGCCATCTTGAAATTTGTCATTTTTGACATTTTTCATGGTGACACTTATTATTTTTGACATTTAGCATTGTGACATTTGTCAGTTTTGACATTTGCCATCTTGAAATTTGTCATTTTTGACATTTTTCATGGTGACACTTTTCATTTTTGACATTTAGCATTGTGACATTTGCCATCTTGAAATTTGTCATTTTTGACATTGTTCATGGTGACACTTTTCATTTTTGACATTTAGCATTGTGACATTTGTCAATTGACATCTTTGACATTTGCCATCTTGAAATTTGTCATTTTTGACATTTAGCATTGTGACATTTGTCATTTGACATCTTTGACATTTGCCATCTTGAAATTTGTTATTTTTGACATTTTTCATGGTGACACTTTTCATTTTTGACATTTAGCATTGTGACATTTGTCAGTTTTGACATTTGCCATCTTGAAATTTGTCATTTTTGACATTTTTCATGGTGACACTTTTCATTTTTGACATTTAGCATTGTGACATTTGTCATTTGACATCTTTGACATTTGCCATCTTGAAATTTGTCATTTTTGACACTTTACATTTTTGACATTTAGCATTGTGACATTTGACATCTTTGACATTTGCCATCTTGAAATTTGTCATTTTTGACATTTTTCATGGTGACACTTTTCATTTTTGACATTTAGCATTGTGGCATTTGTCAGTTTTGACATTTGCCATCGTCAGATTTGTCATTTTTGACATTTTTCATGGTGACACTTTTCATTTTTGACATTTAGCATTGTGACATTTGTCATTTGACATCTTTGACATTTGCCATCTTGAAATTTGTCATTTTTGACACTTTTCATTTTTGACATTTAGCATTGTGACATTTGTCAGTTTTGACATTTGCCATCTTAAAATTTGTCATTTTTGACATTTTTCATGGTGACACTTTTCATTTTTGACATTTAGCATTGTGACATTTGTCATTTGACTTCTTTGACATTTGCCATCTTGAAATTTGTCATTTTTGACATTTTTCATGGTGACACTTTTTATTTTTGACATTTAGCATTGTGACATTTGTCATTTGACATCTTTGACATTTGCCATCTTGAAATTTGTCATTTTTGACATTTTTCATGGTGACACTTTTCATTTTTGACATTTAGCATTGTGACATTTGTCATTTGACATCTTAGACATTTGCCATCTTGAAATTTGTCATTTTTGACACTTTTCATTTTTGACATTTAGCATTGTGACATTTGTCATTTGACATCTTTGACATTTGCCATCTTGAAATTTGTCATTTTTGACATTAAGCATTGTGACATTTGTCATTTGACATCTTTGATATTTGCCATCTTGAAATTTGTCATTTTTGACATTTTTCATGGTGACACTTTTCATTTTTGACATTTAGCATTGTGACATTTGTCATTTGACATCTTTCACATTTGCCATCTTGAAATTTGTCATTTTTGACATATTTCATGGTGACACTTTTCATTTTTGACATTTAGCATTGTGACATTTGTCATTTGACATCTTTGACATTTGCCATCTTGAAATTTGTCATTTTTGACATTTTTCATTGTGACACTTTTCATTTTTGACATTTGACATCTTTGACATTTGCCATTTTGAAATTTGTCATTTTTGACATTTAGCATTGTGACATTTGTCATTTGACATCTTTGACATTTGCCATCTTGAAATTTGTTATTTTTGACATTTTTCATGGTGACACTTTTCATTTTTGACATTTATCATTGTGACATTTGTCAGTTTTGACATTTGCCATCTTGAAATTTGTCATTTTTGACATTTTTCATGGTGACACTTTTCATTTTTGCCATTTTGCATTGTGACATTTGTCATTTGACATCTTTGAAATTTGCCATCTTGAAATTTGTCATTTTTGACATTTTTCATGGTGACACTTTTCATTTTTGACATTTAGCATTATGACATTTGTCATTTGACATCTTTGACGTTTGCCATCTTAAAATTTGTCATTTTTGACATTTTTCATGGTGACACTTTTCATTTTTGACATTTAGCATTGTGACATTTGTCATTTGACATCTTTGACATTTGCCATCTTTGACATTTGCCATCTTGAAATTTGTCATTTTTGACATTTAGCATTGTGACATTTGTCATTTGACATCTTTGACATTTGCCATCTTGAAATTTGTTATTTTTGACATTTTTCATGGTGACACTTTTCATTTTTGACATTTAGCATTGTTACATTTGTCAGTTTTGACATTTGCCATCTTGAAATTTGTCATTTTTGACATTTTTTATGGTGACACTTTTCATTTTTGACATTTAGCATTGTGACATTTGTCATTTGCCATCTTGAAATTTGTTATTTTTGACATTTTTCATGGTGACACTTTTCATTTTTGACATTTAGCATTGTGACATTTGTCATTTGACATCTTTGACATTTGCCATCTTGAAATTTGTCATTATTGACATTTTTCATGGGGACACTTTTCATTTTTGACATTTAGCATTGTGACATTTGTCATTTGACATCTTTGACATTTGCCATCTTAAAATTTGTCATTTTTGACATTTTTCATGGTGACACTTTTCATTTTTGACATTTAGCATTGTGACATTTGTCATTTGACATCTTTGACATTTGCCATCTTGAAATTTGTCATTTTTGACATTTTTCACGGTGACACTTTTTATTTTTGACATTTAGCATTGTGACATTTGTCATTTGACATCTTAGACATTTGCCATCTTGAAATTTGTCATTTTTGACACTTTTCATTTTTGACATTTAGCATTGTGACATTTGTCATTTGACATCTTTGACATTTGCCATCTTGAAATTTGTCATTATTGACATTTTTCATGGGGACACTTTGCATTTTTGACATTTAGCATTGTGACATTTGTCATTTGACATCTTTGACATTTGCCATCTTGAAATTTGTTATTTTTGACATTTTTCATGGTGACACTTTTTATTTTTGACATTTAGCATTGTGACATTTGTCATTTGACATCTTTGAAATTTGCCATCTTGAAATTTGTCATTTTTGACATTTTTTATGGTGACACTTTTCATTTTTGACATTTAGCATTGTGACATTTGTCATTTGCCATCTTAAAATTTGTTATTTTTGACATTTTTCATGGTGACACTTTTCATTGTTGACATTTAGCATTGTGACATTTGTCATTTGACATCTTTGACATTTGCCATCTTGAAATTTGTCATTATTGACATTTTTCATGGGGACACTTTTCATTTTTGACATTTAGCATTGTGACATTTGTCATTTGACATCTTTGACATTTGCCATCTTAAAATTTGTCATTTTTGACATTTTTCATGGTGACACTTTTCATTTTTGACATTTAGCATTGTGACATTTGTCATTTGACATCTTTGACATTTGCCATCTTGAAATTTGTCATTTTTGAGATTTTTCACGGTGACACTTTTCATTTTTGACATTTAGCATTGTGACATTTGTCATTTGACATCTTAGACATTTGCCATCTTGAAATTTGTCATTTTTGACACTTTTCATTTTTGACATTTAGCATTGTGACATTTGTCATTTGACATCTTTGTTATTTGCCATCTTGAAATTTGTCATTTTTGACATTTTTCATGGTGACACTTTTCATTTTTGACATTTAGCATTGTGACATTTGTCATTTGACATCTTGGACATTTGCCATTTTGAAATTTGTCATTTTTGACATTTTTCCTGGTGACACTTATCATTTTTGACATTTAGCATTGTGACATTTGTCAGTTTTGACATTTGCCATCTTGAAATTTGTCATTTTTGACATTTTTCATCGTGACACTTTTCATTTTTGACATTTAGCATTGTGACATTTGTCATTTGACATCTTTGACATTTGCCATCTTGAAATTTGCCATTTTTGACATTTTTCATGATGACACTTTTCATTTTTGACATTTAGCATTGTGACATTTGTCATTTGACATCTTTGACATTTGCCATCTTGAAATTTGTCATTTTTGACATTTTTCATGGTGACACTTTTCATTTTTGACATTTAGCATCGCGGCATTTGTCAGTTTTGACATTTGCCATCGTCAAATTTGTCATTTTTGACATTTTATGGTGACACTTTTTATTTTTGACATTTAGCATTGTGACATTTGTCATTTGACATCTTTGACATTTGCCATCTTAAAATTTGTCATTTTTGACATTTAGCATTGTGACATTTGTCATTTGACATCTTTGACATTTGCCATCTTGAAATTTGTTATTTTTGACATTTTTCATGGTGACACTTTTCATTTTTGAAATTTAGCATTGTGACATTTGTCAGTTTTGACATTTGCCATCTTGAAATTTGTCATTTTTGACATTTAGCATTGTGACACTTTTCATTTTTGACATTTAGCATTGTGACATTTGTCATTTGACATCTTAGACATTTGCCATCTTGAAATTTGTCATTTTTGACATTTAGCATTGTGACATTTGTCATTTGACATCTTTGACATTTGCCATCTTGAAATTTGTTATTTTTGACATTTTTTATGGTGACACTTTTCATTTTTGACATTTAGCATTGGCATTTGTCAGTTTTGACATTTGCCATCTTGAAATTTGTCATTTTTGACATTAGCATTGTGACACTTTTCATTTTTGACATTTAGCATTGTGACATTTGTCATTTGACATCTTTGACATTTGCCATCTTGAAATTTGTCATTTTTGACATTTTTTATGGTGACACTTTTCATTTTTGACATTTAGCATTGTGACATTTGTTATTTGACATATTTGACATTTGCCATCTTGAAATTTGTCATTTTTGACATTTAGCATTGTGATATTTGTCATTTGACATCTTTGACATTTGCCATCTTGAAATTTGTCATTTTTGACATTTTTCATGGTGACACTTTTCATTTTTGACATTTAGCATTGTGACATTTGTCATTTGACATCTTTGACATTTGCCATCTTGAAATTTGTTATTTTTGACATTTTTCATGGTGACACTTTTCATTTTTGACATTTAGCATTGTGACATTTGTCATTTGACATCTTTGACATTTGCCATCTTGAAATTTGTCATTTTTGACATTTTTCATGTTGACACTTTTCATTTTTGACATTTAGCATTGTGACATTTGTCATTTGACATCGTTGACATTTGCCATCTTGAAATTTGTCATTTTTGACATTTTTCATGGTGACACTTTTCATTTTTGACATTTAGCATTGTGACATTTGTCAGTTTTGACATTTGCCATCTTGAAATTTGTCATTTTTGACATTTTTCATGGTGACACTTTTCATTTTTGACATTTAGCATTGTGATATTGGTCATTTGACATCTTAGACATTTGCCATCGTGAAATTTGTCATTTTTGACACTTTTCATTTTTGACATTTAGCATTGTGACATTTGTCATTTGACATCTTTGACATTTGCCATATTGAAATTTGTCATTTTTGACATTTTTCATGGTAACACTTTTCATTTTTGACATTTAGCATTGTGACATTTGTCAGTTTTGACATTTGCCATCTTGAAATTTGTCATTTTTGACATTTTTCATGGTGAAACCTTTTATTTTTGAC
The DNA here is from genome assembly GCA_964028335.1 of Altica lythri. Lineage (NCBI taxonomy): Eukaryota > Metazoa > Arthropoda > Insecta > Coleoptera > Chrysomelidae > Altica > Altica lythri. Next base: position 3,830,519 of record OZ034800.1, on the reverse strand, counting down.
ATTTAGCATTGTAACATTTGTCATTTGACATCTTTGACATTTGCCATCTTGGAATTTGTCATTTTTGACATTTAGCATTGTGACATTTGTCATTTGACATCTTTGACATTTGCCATCTTGAAATTTGTTATTTTTGACATTTTTCATGGTGACACTTTTCATTTTTGACATTTAGCATTGTGACATTTGTCAGTTTTGACATTTGCCATCTTGAAATTTGTCATTTTTGACATTTAGCATTGTGACACTTTTCATTTTTGACATTTAGCATTGTGACATTTGTCATTTGACATCTTAGACATTTGCCATCTTGAAATTTGTCATTTTTGACACTTTTCATTTTTGAAATTTAGCATTGTGACATTTGTCATTTGACATCTTTGACATTTGCCATCTTGAAATTTGTCATTTTTGACATTTTTCATGGTGACACTTTTCATTTTTGACATTTAGCATTGTGACATTTGTCATTTGACATCTTTGACATTTGCCATTTTGAAATTTGTCATTTTTGACATTTTTCATGGTGACACTTTTCATTTTTGACATTTAGCATTGTGACATTTGTCATTTGACATCTTTGACATTTGCCATCTTGAAATTTGTCATTTTTGACATTTTTCATGGTGACACTTTTTATTTCTGACATTTAGCATTGTGACATTTGTCATTTGACATCTTTGACATTTGCCATCTTAAAATTTGTCATTTTTGACATTTAGCATTGTGACATTTGTCATTTGACATCTTTGACATTTGCCATCTTGAAATTTGTTATTTTTGACATTTTTCATGGTGACACTTTTCATTTTTGAAATTTAGCATTGTGACATTTGTCAGTTTTGACATTTGCCATCTTGAAATTTGTCATTTTTGACATTTAGCATTGTGACACTTTTCATTTTTGACATTTAGCATTGTGACATTTGTCATTTGACATCTTTGACATTTGCCATCTTAAAATTTGTCATTTTTGACATTTAGCATTGTGACATTTGTCATTTGACATCTTTGACATTTGCCATCTTGAAATTTGTTATTTTTGACATTTTTCATGGTGACACTTTTCATTTTTGAAATTTAGCATTGTGACATTTGTCAGTTTTGACATTTGCCATCTTGAAATTTGTCATTTTTGACATTTAGCATTGTGACACTTTTCATTTTTGACATTTAGCATTGTGACATTTGTCATTTGACATCTTAGACATTTGCCATCTTGAAATTTGTCATTTTTGACACTTTTCATTTTTGACATTTAGCATTGTGACATTTGTCATTTGACATCTTTGACATTTGCCATGTTGAAATTTGTCATTTTTGACATTTTTCATGGTGACACTTTTCATTTTTGACATTTAGCATTGTGACATTTGTCAGTTTTGACATTTGCCATCTTGAAATTTGTCATTTTTGACATTTTTCATGGTGGCACTTTTCATTTTTGACATTTAGCATTGTGACATTTGTCATTTGACATCTTAGACATTTGCCATCTTGAAATTTGTCATTTTTGACACTTTTCATTTTTGACATTTAGCATTGTGACATTTGTCATTTGACATCTTTGACATTTGCCATCTTGAAATTTGTCATTTTTGACATTTTTCATGGTGACACTTTTCATTTTTGACATTAAGCATTGTGACATTTGTCAGTTTTGACATTTGCCATCTTGAAATTTGTCATTTTTGACATTTTTCATGGTTACACTTTTCATTTTTGACATTTAGCATTGTGACATTTGTCATTTGACATCTTTGACATTTGCCATCTTAAAATTTGTCATTTTTGACATTTTTTATGGTGACACTTTTCATTTTTGACATTTAGCATTGTGACATTTGTCATTTGACATCTTTGACATTTGCCATCTTGAAATTTGTCATTTTTGACATTTTTCATGATGACACTTTTCATTTTTGACATTTAGCATTGTGACATTTGTCATTTGACATCTTTGACATTTGCCATCTTGAAATTTGTCATTTTTGACATTTAGCATTGTGACATTTGTCATTTGACATCTTGGACATTTGCCATCTTGAAATTTGTCATTTTTGACATTTTTCATGGTGACACTTATCATTTTTGACATTTAGCATTGTGACATTTGTCAGTTTTGACATTTCCCATCTTGAATTTATCATTTTTGACATTTTTCATGGTGACACTTTTCATTTTTGACATTTAGCATTGTGACATTTATCATTTGACATCTTTGACATTTGCCGTCTTTAAATTTGTCATTTTTGACATTTTTCATGGTGACACTTTTCATTTTTGACATTTAGCATTGTGACATTTGTCATTTGACATCTTTGACATTTGCCATCTTGAAATTTGTCATTTTTGACATTTTTCATGGTGACACTTTTCATTTTTGACATTTAGCATTGTGACATTTGTCATTTGACATCTTTGACATTTGCCATCTTGAAATTTGTTATTTTTGACATTTTTCATGGTGACACTTTTCATTTTTGACATTTAGCAATGTGACATTTGTCATTTGACATCTTTGACATTTGCCATCTTGAAATTTGTCATTTTTGACATTTTTCATGGTGACACTTTTCATTTTTGACATTTGGCATTGTGACGTTTGTCAGTTTTGACATTTACCATCTTGAAATTTGTCATTTTTGACATTTTTTATGGTGACACTTTTCATTTTTGACATTTAGCATTGTGACATTTGTCATTTAACATCTTTGACATTTGCCATCTTGAAATTTGTCATTTTTGACATTTTTCATGGTGACACTTTTCATTTTTGACATTTAGCATTGTGACATTTGTCAGTTTTGACATTTGCCATCTTGAAATTTGTCATTTTTGACATTTTTCATGGTGACACTTTTCATTTTTGACATTTAGCATTGTGACATTTGTCATTTGACATCTTAGACATTTGCCATCTTGAAATTTGTCATTTTTGACACTTTTCATTTTTGACATTTAGCATTGTGGCATTTGTCATTGGACATCTTTGACAATTGCCATCTTGAAATTTGTCATTTTTGACATTTTTCATGGTGACACTTTTCATTTTTGACATTTAGCATTGTGACATTTGTCATTTGACATCTTAGACATTTGCCATCTTGAAATTTGTCATTTTTGACACTTTTCATTTTTGACATTTAGCATTGTGACATTTGTCATTTGACATCTTTGACATTTGCCATCTTGAAATTTGTCATTTTTGACATTAAGCATTGTGACATTTGTCATTTGACATCTTTGATATTTGCCATCTTGAAATTTGTCATTTTTGACATTTTTCATGGTGACACTTTTCATTTTTGACATTTAGCATTGTGACATTTGTCATTTGACATCTTTCACATTTGCCATCTTGAAATTTGTCATTTTTGACATATTTCATGGTGACACTTTTCATTTTTGACATTTAGCATTGTGACATTTGTCATTTGACATCTTTGACATTTGCCATCTTGAAATTTGTCATTTTTGACATTTTTCATTGTGACACTTTTCATTTTTGACATTTAGCATTGTGACATTTGTCATTTGACATCTTTGACATTTGCCATTTTGAAATTTGTCATTTTTGACATTTAGCATTGTGACATTTGTCATTTGACATCTTTGACATTTGCCATCTTGAAATTTGTTATTTTTGACATTTTTCATGGTGACACTTTTCATTTTTGACATTTATCATTGTGACATTTGTCAGTTTTGACATTTGTAATCTTGAAATTTGTCATTTTTGACATTTTTCATGGTGACACTTTTCATTTTTGAAATTTAGCATTGTGACATTTGTCAGTTTTGACATTTGCCATCTTGAAATTTGTCATTTTTGACATTTAGCATTGTGACACTTTTCATTTTTGACATTTAGCATTGTGACATTTGTCATTTGACATCTTAGACATTTGCCATCTTGAAATTTGTCATTTTTGACACTTTTCATTTTTGACATTTAGCATTGTGACATTTGTCATTTGACATCTTTGACATTTGCCATGTTGAAATTTGTCATTTTTGACATTTTTCATGGTGACACTTTTCATTTTTGACATTTAGCATTGTGACATTTGTCAGTTTTGACATTTGCCATCTTGAAATTTGTCATTTTTGACATTTTTCATGGTGACACTTTTCATTTTTGACATTTAGCATTGTGACATTTGTCATTTGACATCTTAGACATTTGCCATCTTGAAATTTGTCATTTTTGACACTTTTCATTTTTGACATTTAGCATTGTGACATTTGACATCTTTGACATTTGCCATCTTGAAATTTGTCATTTTTGACATTTTTCATGGTGACACTTTTCATTTTTGACATTAAGCATTGTGACATTTGTCAGTTTTGACATTTGCCATCTTGAAATTTGTCATTTTTGACATTTTTCATGGTTACACTTTTCATTTTTGACATTTAGCATTGTGACATTTGTCATTTGACATCTTTGACATTTGCCATCTTAAAATTTGTCATTTTTGACATTTTTTATGGTGACACTTTTCATTTTTGACATTTAGCATTGTGACATTTGTCATTTGACATCTTTGACATTTGCCATCTTGAAATTTGTCATTTTTGACATTTTTCATGATGACACTTTTCATTTTTGACATTTAGCATTGTGACATTTGTCATTTGACATCTTTGACATTTGCCATCTTGAAATTTGTCATTTTTGACATTTAGCATTGTGACATTTGTCATTTGACATCTTGGACATTTGCCATCTTGAAATTTGTCATTTTTGACATTTTTCATGGTGACACTTATCATTTTTGACATTTAGCATTGTGACATTTGTCAGTTTTGACATTTGCCATCTTGAATTTATCATTTTTGACATTTTTCATGGTGACACTTTTCATTTTTGACATTTAGCATTGTGACATTTATCATTTGACATCTTTGACATTTGCCGTCTTTAAATTTGTCATTTTTGACATTTTTCATGGTGACACTTTTCATTTTTGACATTTAGCATTGTGACATTTGTCATTTGACATCTTTGACATTTGCCATCTTGAAATTTGTCATTTTTGACATTTTTCATGGTGACACTTTTCATTTTTGACATTTAGCATTTTGACATTTGTCATTTGACATCTTTGACATTTGCCATCTTGAAATTTGTTATTTTTGACATTTTTTATGGTGACACTTTTCATTTTTGACATTTAGCAATGTGACATTTGTCATTTGACATCTTTGACATTTGCCATCTTGAAATTTGTCATTTTTGACATTTTTCATGGTGACACTTTTCATTTTTGACATTTGGCATTGTGACGTTTGTCAGTTTTGACATTTACCATCTTGAAATTTGTCATTTTTGACATTTTTTATGGTGACACTTTTCATTTTTGACATTTAGCATTGTGACATTTGTCATTTAACATCTTTGACATTTGCCATCTTGAAATTTGTCATTTTTGACATTTTTCATGGTGACACTTTTCATTTTTGACATTTAGCATTGTGACATTTGTCAGTTTTGACATTTGCCATCTTGAAATTTGTCATTTTTGACATTTTTCATGGTGACACTTTTCATTTTTGACATTTAGCATTGTGACATTTGTCATTTGACATCTTAGACATTTGCCATCTTGAAATTTGTCATTTTTGACACTTTTCATTTTTGACATTTAGCATTGTGACATTTGTCATTGGACATCTTTGACATTTGCCATCTTGAAATTTGTCATTTTTGACATTTTTCATGGTGACACTTTTCATTTTTGACATTTAGCATTGTGACATTTGTCATTTGACATTTTAGACATTTGCCATCTTGAAATTTGTCATTTTTGACACTTTTCATTTTTGACATTTAGCATTGTGACATTTGTCATTTGACATCTTTGACATTTGCCATCTTGAAATTTGTCATTTTTGACATTAAGCATTGTGACATTTGTCATTTGACATCTTTGATATTTGCCATCTTGAAATTTGTCATTTTTGACATTTTTCATGGTGACACTTTTCATTTTTGACATTTAGCATTGTGACATTTGTCATTTGACATCTTTCACATTTGCCATCTTGAAATTTGTCATTTTTGACATATTTCATGGTGACACTTTTCATTTTTGACATTTAGCATTGTGACATTTGTCATTTGACATCTTTGACATTTGCCATCTTGAAATTTGTCATTTTTGACATTTTTCATTGTGACACTTTTCATTTTCGACATTTAGCATTGTGACATTTGTCATTTGACATCTTTGACATTTGCCATTTTGAAATTTGTCATTTTTGACATTTAGCATTGTGACATTTGTCATTTGACATCTTTGACATTTGCCATCTTGAAATTTGTTATTTTTGACATTTTTCATGGTGACACTTTTCATTTTTGACATTTATCATTGTGACATTTGTCAGTTTTGACATTTGCCATCTTGAAATTTGTCATTTTTGACATTTTTCATGGTGACACTTTTCATTTTTGCCATTTTGCATTGTGACATTTGTCATTTGACATCTTTGACATTTGCCATCTTGAAATTTGTTATTTTTGACATTTTTCATGGTGACACTTTTCATTTTTGACATTTAGCATTATGACATTTGTCATTTGACATCTTTGACGTTTGCCATCTTAAAATTTGTCATTTTTGACATTTTTCATGGTGACACTTTTCATTTTTGACATTTAGCATTGTGACATTTGTCATTTGACATCTTTGACATTTGCCATCTTGAAATTTGTCATTTTTGACATTTAGCATTGTGACATTTGTCATTTGACATCTTTGACATTTGCCATCTTGAAATTTGTTATTTTTGACATTTTTCATGGTGACACTTTTCATTTTTGACATTTAGCATTGTTACATTTGTCAGTTTTGACATTTGCCATCTTGAAATTTGTCATTTTTGACATTTTTTATGGTGACACTTTTTATTTTTGACATTTAGCATTGTGACATTTGTCATTTGCCATCTTGAAATTTGTTATTTTTGACATTTTTCATGGTGACACTTTTCATTTTTGACATTTAGCATTGTGACATTTGTCATTTGACATATTTGACATTTGCCATCTTGAAATTTGTCATTATTGACATTTTTCATGGGGACACTTTTCATTTTTGACATTTAGCATTGTGACATTTGTCATTTGACATCTTTGACATTTGCCATCTTAAAATTTGTCATTTTTGACATTTTTCATGGTGACACTTTTCATTTTTGACATTTAGCATTGTGACATTTGTCATTTGACATCTTTGACATTTGCCATCTTGAAATTTGTCATTTTTGACATTTTTCACGGTGACACTTTTCATTTTTGACATTTAGCATTGTGACATTTGTCATTTGACATCTTAGACATTTGCCATCTTGAAATTTGTCATTTTTGACACTTTTCATTTTTGACATTTAGCATTGTGACATTTGTCATTTGACATCTTTGACATTTGCCATCTTGAAATTTGTCATTATTGACATTTTTCATGGGGACACTTTGCATTTTTGACATTTAGCATTGTGACATTTGTCATTTGACATCTTTGACATTTGCCATCTTGAAATTTGTTATTTTTGACATTTTTCATGGTGACACTTTTTATTTTTGACATTTAGCATTGTGACATTTGTCATTTGACATCTTTGACATTTGCCATCTTGAAATTTGTCATTTTTGACATTTTTCATGGTGACACTTTTCATTTTTGACATTTAGCATTGTGACATTTGTCATTTGCCATCTTGAAATTTGTTATTTTTGACATTTTTCATGGTGACACTTTTCATTGTTGACATTTAGCATTGTGACATTTGTCATTTGACATCTTTGACATTTGCCATCTTGAAATTTGTCATTATTGACATTTTTCATGGGGACACTTTTCATTTTTGACATTTAGCATTGTGACATTTGTCATTTGACATCTTTGACATTTGCCATCTTAAAATTTGTCATTTTTGACATTTTTCATGGTGACACTTTTCATTTTTGACATTTAGCATTGTGACATTTGTCATTTGACATCTTTGACATTTGCCATCTTGAAATTTGTCATTTTTGACATTTTTCACGGTGACACTTTTCATTTTTGACATTTAGCATTGTGACATTTGTCATTTGACATCTTAGACATTTGCCATCTTGAAATTTGTCATTTTTGACACTTTTCATTTTTGACATTTAGCATTGTGACATTTGTCATTTGACATCTTTGTTATTTGCCATCTTGAAATTTGTCATTTTTGACATTTTTCATGGTGACACTTTTCATTTTTGACATTTAGCATTGTGACATTTGTCATTTGACATCTTGGACATTTGCCATTTTGAAATTTGTCATTTTTGACATTTTTCCTGGTGACACTTATCATTTTTGACATTTAGCATTGTGACATTTGTCAGTTTTGACATTTGCCATCTTGAAATTTGTCATTTTTGACATTTTTCATGGTGACACTTTTCATTTTTGACATTTAGCATTGTGACATTTGTCATTTGACATCTTTGACATTTGCGATCTTGAAATTTGCCATTTTTTACATTTTTCATGATGACACTTTTCATTTTTGACATTTAGCATTGTGACATTTGTCATTTGACATCTTTGACATTTGCCATCTTGAAATTTGTCATTTTTGACATTTTTCATGGTGACACTTTTCATTTTTGACATTTAGCATTGTGGCATTTGTCAGTTTTGACATTTGCCATCGTCAAATTTGTCATTTTTGACATTTTATGGTGACACTTTTTATTTTTGACATTTAGCATTGTGACATTTGTCATTTGACATCTTTGACATTTGCCATCTTAAAATTTGTCATTTTTGACATTTAGCATTGTGACATTTGTCATTTGACATCTTTGACATTTGCCATCTTGAAATTTGTTATTTTTGACATTTTTCATGGTGACACTTTTCATTTTTGAAATTTAGCATTGTGACATTTGTCAGTTTTGACATTTGCCATCTTGAAATTTGTCATTTTTGACATTTAGCATTGTGACACTTTTCATTTTTGACATTTCGCATTGTGACATTTGTCATTTGACATCTTAGACATTTGCCATCTTGAAATTTGTCATTTTTGACATTTAGCATTGTGACATTTGTCATTTGACATCTTTGACATTTGCCATCTTGAAATTTGTTATTTTTGACATTTTTTATGGTGACACTTTTCATTTTTGACATTTAGCATTGACATTTGTCAGTTTTGACATTTGCCATCTTGAAATTTGTCATTTTTGACATTAGCATTGTGACACTTTTCATTTTTGACATTTAGCATTGTGACATTTGTCATTTGACATCTTTGACATTTGCCATCTTGAAATTTGTCATTTTTGACATTTTTTATGGTGACACTTTTCATTTTTGACATTTAGCATTGTGACATTTGTTATTTGACATTTGCCATCTTGAAATTTGTCATTTTTGACATTTAGCATTGTGATATTTGTCATTTGACATCTTTGACATTTGCCATCTTGAAATTTGTCATTTTTGACATTTTTCATGGTGACACTTTTCATTTTTGACATTTAGCATTGTGACATTTGTCATTTGACATCTTTGACATTTGCCATCTTGAAATTTGTTATTTTTGACATTTTTCATGGTGACACTTTTCATTTTTGACATTTCGCATTGTGACATTTGTCATTTGACATCTTTGACATTTGCCATCTTGAAATTTGTCATTTTTGACATTTTTCATGGTGACTCTTTTCATTTTTGACATTTAGCATTGTGACATTTGTCATTTGACATCTTTGACATTTGCCATCTTGAAATTTGTCATTTTTGACATTTTTCATGGTGACACTTTTCATTTTTGACATTTAGCATTGTGACATTTGTCAGTTTTGACATTTGCCATCTTGAAATTTGTCATTTTTGACATTTTTCATGGTGACACTTTTCATTTTTGACATTTAGCATTGTGACATTGGTCATTTGACATCTTAGACATTTGCCATCTTGAAATTTGTCATTTTTGACACTTTTCATTTTTGACATTTAGCATTGTGACATTTGTCATTTGACATCTTTGACATTTGCCATATTGAAATTTTTCATTTTTGACATTTTTCATGGTAACACTTTTCATTTTTGACATTTAGCATTGTGACATTTGTCAGTTTTGACATTTGCCATCTTGAAATTTGTCATTTTTGACATTTTTCATGGTGAAACCTTTTATTTTTGACATTTAGCATTGTAACATTTGTCATTTGACATCTTTGACATTTGCCATCTTGAAATTTGTCATTTTTGACATTTAGCATTGTGACATTTGTCATTTGACATCTTTGACATTTGCCATCTTGAAATTTGTTATTTTTGACATTTTTCATGGTGACACTTTTCATTTTTGACATTTAGCATTGTGACATTTGTCAGTTTTGACATTTGCCATCTTGAAATTTGTCATTTTTGACATTTAGCATTGTGACACTTTTCATTTTTGACATTTAGCATTGTGACATTTGTCATTTGACATCTTAGACATTTGCCATCTTGAAATTTGTCATTTTTGACACTTTTCATTTTTGAAATTTAGCATTATGACATTTGTCATTTGACATCTTTGACATTTGCCATCTTGAAATTTGTCATTTTTGACATTTTTCATGGTGACACTTTTCATTTTTGACATTTAGCATTGTGACATTTGTCATTTGACATCTTTGACATTTGCCATTTTGAAATTTGTCATTTTTGACATTTTTCATGGTGACACTTTTCATTTTTGACATTTAGCATTGTGACATTTGTCATTTGACATCTTTGACATTTGCCATCTTGAAATTTGTCATTTTTGACATTTTTCATGGTGACACTTTTTATTTCTGACATTTAGCATTGTGACATTTGTCATTTGACATCTTTGACATTTGCCATCTTAAAATTTGTCATTTTTGACATTTAGCATTGTGACATTTGTCATTTGACATCTTTGACATTTGCCATCTTGAAATTTGTTATTTTTGACATTTTTCATGGTGACACTTTTCATTTTTGAAATTTAGCATTGTGACATTTGTCAGTTTTGACATTTGCCATCTTGAAATTTGTCATTTTTGACATTTAGCATTGTGACACTTTTCATTTTTGACATTTAGCATTGTGACATTTGTCATTTGACATCTTTGACATTTGCCATCTTAAAATTTGTCATTTTTGACATTTAGCATTGTGACATTTGTCATTTGACATCTTTGACAATTGCCATCTTGAAATTTGTTATTTTTGACATTTTTCATGGTGACACTTTTCATTTTTGAAATTTAGCATTGTGACATTTGTCAGTTTTGACATTTGCCATCTTGAAATTTGTCATTTTTGACATTTAGCATTGTGACACTTTTCATTTTTGACATTTAGCATTGTGACATTTGTCATTTGACATCTTAGACATTTGCCATCTTGAAATTTGTCATTTTTGACACTTTTCATTTTTGACATTTAGCATTGTGACATTTGTCATTTGACATCTTTGACATTTGCCATGTTGAAATTTGTCATTTTTGACATTTTTCATGGTGACACTTTTCATTTTTGACATTTAGCATTGTGACATTTGTCAGTTTTGACATTTGCCATCTTGAAATTTGTCATTTTTGACATTTTTCATGGTGACACTTTTCATTTTTGACATTTAGCATTGTGACATTTGTCATTTGACATCTTAGACATTTGCCATCTTGAAATTTGTCATTTTTGACACTTTTCATTTTTGACATTTAGCATTGTGACATTTGTCATTTGACATCTTTGACATTTGCCATCTTGAAATTTGTCATTTTTGACATTTTTCATGGTGACACTTTTCATTTTTGACATTAAGCATTGTGACATTTGTCAGTTTTGACATTTGCCATCTTGAAATTTGTCATTTTTGACATTTTTCATGGTTACACTTTTCATTTTTGACATTTAGCATTGTGACATTTGTCATTTGACATCTTTGACATTTGCCATCTTAAAATTTGTCATTTTTGACATTTTTTATGGTGACACTTTTCATTTTTGACATTTAGCATTGTGACATTTGTCATTTGACATCTTTGACATTTGCCATCTTGAAATTTGTCATTTTTGACATTTTTCATGATGACACTTTTCATTTTTGACATTTAGCATTGTGACATTTGTCATTTGACATCTTTGACATTTGCCATCTTGAAATTTGTCATTTTTGACATTTAGCATTGTGACACTTATCATTTTTGACATTTAGCATTGTGACATTTGTCAGTTTTGACATTTGCCATCTTGAATTTATCATTTTTGACATTTTTCATGGTGACACTTTTCATTTTTGACATTTAGCATTGTGACATTTATCATTTGACATCTTTGACATTTGCCGTCTTTAAATTTGTCATTTTTGACATTTTTCATGGTGACACTTTTCATTTTTGACATTTAGCATTGTGACATTTGTCATTTGACATCTTTGACATTTGCCATCTTGAAATTTGTCATTTTTGACATTTTTCATGGTGACACTTTTCATTTTTGACATTTAGCATTGTGACATTTGTCATTTGACATCTTTGACATTTGCCATCTTGAAATTTGTTATTTTTGACATTTTTCATGGTGACACTTTTCATTTTTGACATTTAGCAATGTGACATTTGTCATTTGACATCTTTGACATTTGCCATCTTGAAATTTGTCATTTTTGACATTTTTCATGGTGACACTTTTCATTTTTGACATTTGGCATTGTGACGTTTGTCAGTTTTGACATTTACCATCTTGAAATTTGTCATTTTTGACATTTTTTATGGTGACACTTTTCATTTTTGACATTTAGCATTGTGACATTTGTCATTTAACATCTTTGACATTTGCCATCTTGAAATTTGTCATTTTTGACATTTTTCATGGTGACACTTTTCATTTTTGACATTTAGCATTGTGACATTTGTCAGTTTTGACATTTGCCATCTTGAAATTTGTCATTTTTGACATTTTTCATGGTGACACTTTTCATTTTTGACATTTAGCATTGTGACATTTGTCATTTGACATCTTAGACATTTGCCATCTTGAAATTTGTCATTTTTGACACTTTTCATTTTTGACATTTAGCATTGTGACATTTGTCATTGGACATCTTTGACATTTGCCATCTTGAAATTTGTCATTTTTGACATTTTTCATGGTGACACTTTTCATTTTTGACATTTAGCATTGTGACATTTGTCAGTTTTGACATTTGCCATCTTGAAATTTGTCATTTTTGACATTTTTCATGGTGACACCTATTATTTTTGACATTTAGCATTGTGACATTTGTCATTTGACATTTTTGACATTTGCCATCTTGAAATTTGTCATTTTTGACATTTTTCATGGTGACACTTTTCATTTTTGACATTTAGCATTGTGACATTTGTCATTTGACATCTTTGACATTTGTCATCTTGAAATTTGTCATTTCTGACATTTAGCATTGTGAGATTTGTCATTTGACATCTTTGACATTTGCCATCTTGAAATTTGTTATTTTTGACATTTTTCATGGTGACACTTTTCATTTTTGACATTTAGCATTGTGACATTTGTCAGTTTTGACATTTGCCATCTTGAAATTTGTCATTTTTGACATTTAGCATTGTGACACTTTTCATTTTTGACATTTAGCATTGTGACATTTGTCATTTGACATCTTAGACATTTGCCATCTTGAAATTTGTCATTTTTGACACTTTTCATTTGTGACATTTAGCATTGTGACATTTGTCATTTGACATCTTTGACATTTGCCATCTTGAAATTTGTCATTTTTGACATTTTTCATGGTGACACTTTTCATTTTTGACATTTAGCATTGTGACATTTGTCATTTGACATCTTAGACATTTGCCATCTTGAAATTTGTCATTTTTGACACTTTTCATTTTTGACATTTAGCATTGTGACATTTGTCATTTGACATGTTTGACATTTGCCATCTTGAAATTTGTCATTTTTGACATTTTTCATGGTGACACTTTTCATTTTTGACATTTAGCATTGTGACATTTGTCAGTTTTGACATTTGCCATCTTGAAATTTGTCATTTTTGACATTTTTCATGGTGACACTTTTCATTTTTGACATTTAGCATTGTGACATTTGTCATTTGACATCTTTGACATTTGCCATCTTGAAATTTGTCATTTTTGACATTTTTCATGGTGACACTTTTTATTTTTGACATTTAGCATTGTGACATTTGTCAGTTTTGACATTTGCCATCTTGAAATTTGTCATTTTTGACATTTTTCATGGTGACACTTTTCATTTTTGACATTTAGCATTGTGACATTTGTCATTTGACATCTTAGACATTTGCCATCTTGAAATTTGTCATTTTTGACACTTTTCATTTTTGACATTTAGCATTGTGACATTTGTCATTTGACATCTTTGACATTTGCCATCTTGAAATTTGTCATTTTTGACATTTTTCATGGTGACACTTTTCATTTTTGACATTTAGCATTGTGACATTTGTCAGTTTTGACATTTGCCATCTTGAAATTTGTCATTTTTGACATTTTTCATGGTGACACTTTTCATTTTTGACATTTAGCATTGTGACATTTGTCATTTGACATCTTTGACATTTGCCATCTTAAAATTTGTCATTTTTGACATTTTTTATGGTGACACTTTTCATTTTTGACATTTAGCATTGTGACATTTGTCATTTGACATCTTTGACATTTGCCATCTTGAAATTTGTCATTTTTGACATTTAGCATTGTGACATTTGTCATTTGACATCTTTGACATTTGCCATCTTGAAATTTGTTATTTTTGACATTTTTCATGGTGACACTTTTCATTTTTGACATTTAGCATTGTCACATTTGTCAGTTTTGACATTTGCCATCTTGAAATTTGTCATTTTTGACATTTAGCATTGTGACACTTTTCATTTTTGACATTTAGCATTGTGACATTTGTCATTTGACATCTTAGACATTTGCCATCTTGAAATTTGTCATTTTTGACACTTTTAATTTTTGACATTTAGCATTGTGACATTTGTCATTTGACATCTTTGACATTTGCCATCTTGAAATTTGTCATTTTTGACATTTTTCATGGTGACACTTTTCATTTTTGACATTTAGCATTGTGACATTTGTCAGTTTTGACATTTGCCATCTTGAAATTTGTCATTTTTGACATTTTTCATGGTGACACTTTTCATTTTTGACATTTAGCATTGTGACATTTGTCATTTGACATCTTTGACATTTGCCATCTTGAAATTTGTCATTTTTGACATTTTTTATGGTGACACTTTTCATTTTTGACATTTAGCATTGTGACATTTGTCATTTGACATCTTTGACATTTGCCATCTTGAAATTTGTCATTTTTGACATTTTTCATGGTGACACTTTTCATTTTTGACATTTAGCATTGTGACATTTGTCATTGGACATCTTTGACATTTGCCATCTTGAAATTTGTCATTTTTGACATTTAGCATTGTGACATTTGTCATTTGACATCTTGGACATTTGCCATCTTGAAATTTGTCATTTTTGACATTTTTCATGGTGACACTTTTCATTTTTGACATTTAGCATTGTGACATTTGTCATTTGACATCTTTGACATTTGCCATCTTGAAATTTGTCATTTTTGACATTTAGCATTGTGACATTTGTCATTTGACATCTTTGACATTTGCCATCTTAAAATTTGTTATTTTTGACATTTTTCATGGTGACACTTTTCATTTTTGACATTTAGCATTGTCACATTTGTCAGTTTTGACATTTGCCATCTTGAAATTTGTCATTTTTGACATTTAGCATTGTGACACTTTTCATTTTTGACATTTAGCATTGTGACATTTGTCATTTGACATCTTAGACATTTGCCATCTTGAAATTTGTCATTTTTGACACTTTTCATTTTTGACATTTAGCATTGTGACATTTGTCATTTGACATCTTTGACATTTGCCATCTTGAAATTTGTCATTTTTGACATTTTTCATGGTGACACTTTTCATTTTTGACATTTAGCATTGTGACATTTGTCAGTTTTGACATTTGCCAACTTGAAATTTGTCATTTTTGACATTTTTCATGGTGACACTTTTCATTTTTGACATTTAGCATTGTGACATTTGTCATTTGACATCTTTGACATTTGCCATCTTGAAATTTGTCATTTTTGACATTTTTTATGGTGACACTTTTCATTTTTGACATTTAGCATTGTGACATTTGTCATTTGACATCTTTGACATTTGCCATCTTGAAATTTGTCATTTTTGACATTTTTCATGGTGACACTTTTCATTTTTGACATTTAGCATTGTGACATTTGTCATTGGACATCTTTGACATTTGCCATCTTGAAATTTGTCATTTTTGACATTTAGCATTGTGACATTTGTCATTTGACATCTTGGACATTTGCCATCTTGAAATTTGTCATTTTTGACATTTTTCATGGTGACACTTATCATTTTTGACATTTAGCATTGTGACATTTGTCAGTTTTGACATTTGCCATCTTGAAATTTGTCATTTTTGACATTTTTCATGGTGACACTTTTCATTTTTGACATTTAGCATTGTGACATTTGTCATTTGACATCTTTGATATTTGCCATCTTGAAATTTGTCATTTTTGACATTTTTCATGGTGACACTTTTCATTTTTGACATTTAGCATTGTGACATTTGTCATTTGACATCTTTGACATTTGCCATCTTGAAATTTGTCATTTTTGACATTTTTCATGGTGACACTTTTCATTTTTGACATTTAGCAATGTGACATTTGTCATTTGACATCTTTGACATTTGCCATCTTGAAATTTGTCATTTTTGACATTTTTCATGGTGACACTTTTCATTTTTGACATTTGGCATTGTGACATTTGTCAGTTTTGACATTTGCCTTTTTGAAATTTGTCATTTTTGACATTTTTCATGGTGACACTTTTCATTTTTAACATTTAGCATTGTGACATTTGTCATTTGACATCTTTGACATTTGCCATCTTGAAATTTGTTATTTTTGACATTTTTTATGGTGACACTTTTCATTTTTGACATTTAGCATTGTGACATTTGTCATTTGACATCTTTGATATTGGCCATCTTGAAATTTGTCATTTTTGACATTTTTCATGGTGACACTTTTTATTTTTGACATTTAGCATTGTGACATTTGTCATTTGACATCTTTGACATTTGCCATCTTGAAATTTGTTATTTTTTGACATTTTTCATGGTGACACTTTTCATTTTTTACATTTAGCATTGTGACATTTGTCATTTGACATCTTTGACATTTGCCATCTTGAAATTTGTCATTTTTGACATTTTTCATGGTGACACTTATCATTTTTGACATTTAGCATTGTGACATTTGTCAGTTTTGATATTTGCCATCTTGAAATTTGTCATTTTTGACATTTTTCATGGTGACACTTTTCATTTTTGACATTTAGCATTGTGACATTTGTCATTTGACATCTTTGACATTTGCCATCTTGAAATTTGTCATTTTTGACATTTTTTATGGTGACACTTATCATTTTTGACATTTAGCATTGTGACATTTGTCAGTTTTGATATTTGCCATCTTGAAATTTGTCATTTTTGACATTTTTCATGGTGACACTTTTCATTTTTGACATTTAGCATTGTGACATTTGTCATTTGACATCTTTGACATTTGCCATCTTGAAATTTGTTATTTTTGACATTTTTCATGGTGACACTTTTCATTTTTGACATTTAGCATTGTGACATTTGTCATTTGACATCTTTGACATTTGCCATCTTGAAATTTGTCATTTTTGACATTTTTCATGGTGACACTTTTCATTTTTGACATTTAGCATTGTGACATTTGTCATTTGACATCTTTGACATTTGCCATCTTGAAATTTGTTATTTTTGACATTTTTCATGGTGACACTTATCATTTTTGACATTTAGCATTGTGACATTTGTCATTTGACATCTTTGACATTTGCCATCTTGAAATTTGTAATTTTTGACATTTTTCATGGTAACACTTTTCATTTTTGACATTTAGCATTGTGACACTTGTCATTTGACATCTTTGACATTTGCCATCTTGAAATTTGTCATTTTTGACATTTAGCATTGTGACATTTGTCATTTGACATCTTTGATATTTGCCATCTTGAAATTTGTCATTTTTGATATTTTTCATGGTGACACTTTTTATTTTTGACATTTAGGATTGTGACATTTGACATCTTTGACATTTTCCATCTTGAAATTTGTTATTTTTGACATTTTTCATGGTGACACTTTTCATTTTTGACATTTAGCATTGTTACATTTGTCAGTTTTGACATTTGTCATCTTGAAATTTGTCATTTTTGACATTTTTCATGGTGACACTTTTTATTTTTGACATTTAGCATTGTGACATTTGTCATTTGACATCTTTGATATTTGCCATCTTGAAATTTGTCATTTTTGACATTTTTCATGGTGACACTTTTTATTTTTGACATTAAGCATTGTGACATTTGTCATTTGACATCTTTGATATTGGCCATCTTGAAATTTGTCATTTTTGACATTTTTCATGGTGACACTTTTCATTTTTGACATTTAGCATTGTGACATTTGTCATTTGACATCTTTGACATTTGCCATCTTGAAATTTGTTATTTTTTGACATTTTTCATGGTGACACTTTTCATTTTTTACATTTAGCATTGTGACATTTGTCATTTGACATCTTTGACATTTGCCATCTTGAAATTTGTCATTTTTGACATTTTTCATGGTGACACTTTTCATTTTTGACATTTAGCATTGTGACATTTGTCATTTGACATCTTTGACATTTCCCATCTTGAAATTTGTCATTTTTGACATTTAGCATTGTGACATTTGTCATTTGACATATTGGACATTTGCCATCTTGAAATTTGTCATTTTTGACATTTTTTATGGTAACACTTATCATTTTTGACATTTAGCATTGTGACATTTGTCAGTTTTGATATTTGCCATCTTGAAATTTGTCACTTTTGACATTTTTCATGGTGACACTTTTCATTTTTGACATTTAGCATTGTGACATTTGTCATTTGACATCTTTGACATTTGCCATCTTGAAATTTGTTATTTTTGACATTTTTCATGGTGACACTTTTCATTTTTGACATTTAGCATTGTGACATTTGTCATTTGACATCTTTGACATTTGCCATCTTGAAATTTGTCATTTTTGACATTTTTCATGGTGACACTTTTCATTTTTGACATTTAGCATTGTGACATTTGTCATTTGACATCTTTGACATTTGCCATCTTGAAATTTGTTATTTTTGACATTTTTCATGGTGACACTTATCATTTTTGACATTTAGCATTGTGACATTTGTCATTTGACATCTTTGACATTTGCCATCTTAAAATTTGTAATTTTTGACATTTTTCATGGTGACACTTTTCATTTTTGACATTTAGCATTGTGACACTTGTCATTTGACATCTTTTACATTTGCCATCTTGAAATTTGTCATTTTTGACATTTAGCATTGTGACATTTGTCATTTGACATCTTTGATATTTGCCATCTTGAAATTTTTCATTTTTGATATTTTTCATGGTGACACTTTTCATTTTTGACATTTAGGATTGTGACATTTGACATCTTTGACATTTTCCATCTTGAAATTTGTTATTTTTGACATTTTTCATGGTGACACTTTTCATTTTTGACATTTAGCATTGTTACATTTGTCAGTTTTGACATTTGTCATCTTGAAATTTGTCATTTTTGACATTTTTCATGGTGACACTTTTTATTTTTGACATTTAGCATTGTGACATTTGTCATTTGACATCTTTGATATTTGCCATCTTGAAATTTGTCATTTTTGACATTGTTTATGGTGACACTTTTTATTTTTGACATTAAGCATTGTGACATTTGTCATTTGACATCTTTGACATTTGCGATCTTGAAATTTGTCATTTTTGACATTTATCATTGTGACATTTGTCATTTGACATCTTTGACATTTGCCATCTTGAAATTTGTTATTTTTGACATTTTTCATGGTGACACTTTTCATTTTTGACATTTAGCATTGTGACATTTGTCATTTGACATCTTTGACATTTGCCATCTTGAAATTTGTCATTTTTGACATTTAGCATTGTGACATTTGTCATTTGACATCTTTGACATTTGCCATCTTGAAATTTGTTATTTTTGACATTTTTCATGGTGACACTTTTCATTTTTGACATTTAGCATTGTCACATTTGTCAGTTTTGACATTTGCCATCTTGAAATTTGTCATTTTTGACATTTAGCATTGTGACACTTTTCATTTTTGACATTTAGCATTGTGACATTTGTCATTTGACATCTTAGACATTTGCCATCTTGAAATTTGTCATTTTTGACACTTTTAATTTTTGACATTTAGCATTGTGACATTTGTCATTTGACATCTTTGACATTTGCCATCTTGAAATTTGTCATTTTTGACATTTTTCATGGTGACACTTTTCATTTTTGACATTTAGCATTGTGACATTTGTCAGTTTTGACATTTGCCATCTTGAAATTTGTCATTTTTGACATTTTTCATGGTGACACTTTTCATTTTTGACATTTAGCATTGTGACATTTGTCATTTGACATCTTTGACATTTGCCATCTTGAAATTTGTCATTTTTGACATTTTTTATGGTGACACTTTTCATTTTTGACATTTAGCATTGTGACATTTGTCATTTGACATCTTTGACATTTGCCATCTTGAAATTTGTCATTTTTGACATTTTTCATGGTGACACTTTTCATTTTTGACATTTAGCATTGTGACATTTGTCATTGGACATCTTTGACATTTGCCATCTTGAAATTTGTCATTTTTGACATTTAGCATTGTGACATTTGTCATTTGACATCTTGGACATTTGCCATCTTGAAATTTGTCATTTTTGACATTTTTCATGGTGACACTTTTCATTTTTGACATTTAGCATTGTGACATTTGTCATTTGACATCTTTGACATTTGCTATCTTGAAATTTGTCATTTTTGACATTTAGCATTGTGACATTTGTCATTTGACATCTTTGACATTTGCCATCTTAAAATTTGTTATTTTTGACATTTTTCATGGTGACACTTTTCATTTTTGACATTTAGCATTGTCACATTTGTCAGTTTTGACATTTGCCATCTTGAAATTTGTCATTTTTGACATTTAGCATTGTGACACTTTTCATTTTTGACATTTAGCATTGTGACATTTGTCATTTGACATCTTAGACATTTGCCATCTTGAAATTTGTCATTTTTGACACTTTTCATTTTTGACATTTAGCATTGTGACATTTGTCATTTGACATCTTTGACATTTGCCATCTTGAAATTTGTCATTTTTGACATTTTTCATGGTGACACTTTTCATTTTTGACATTTAGCATTGTGACATTTGTCAGTTTTGACATTTGCCAACTTGAAATTTGTCATTTTTGACATTTTTCATGGTGACACTTTTCATTTTTGACATTTAGCATTGTGACATTTGTCATTTGACATCTTTGACATTTGCCATCTTGAAATTTGTCATTTTTGACATTTTTTATGGTGACACTTTTCATTTTTGACATTTAGCATTGTGACATTTGTCATTTGACATCTTTGACATTTGCCATCTTGAAATTTGTCATTTTTGACATTTTTCATGGTGACACTTTTCATTTTTGACATTTAGCATTGTGACATTTGTCATTGGACATCTTTGACATTTGCCATCTTGAAATTTGTCATTTTTGACATTTAGCATTGTGACATTTGTCATTTGACATCTTGGACATTTGCCATCTTGAAATTTGTCATTTTTGACATTTTTCATGGTGACACTTATCATTTTTGACATTTAGCATTGTGACATTTGTCAGTTTTGACATTTGCCATCTTGAAATTTGTCATTTTTGACATTTTTCATGGTGACACTTTTCATTTTTGACATTTAGCATTGTGACATTTGTCATTTGACATCTTTGATATTTGCCATCTTGAAATTTGTCATTTTTGACATTTTTCATGGTGACACTTTTCATTTTTGACATTTAGCATTGTGACATTTGTCATTTGACATCTTTGACATTTGCCATCTTGAAATTTGTCATTTTTGACATTTTTCATGGTGACACTTTTCATTTTTGACATTTAGCAATGTGACATTTGTCATTTGACATCTTTGACATTTGCCATCTTGAAATTTGTCATTTTTGACATTTTTCATGGTGACACTTTTCATTTTTGACATTTGGCATTGTGACATTTGTCAGTTTTGACATTTGCCTTTTTGAAATTTGTCATTTTTGACATTTTTCATGGTGACACTTTTCATTTTTAACATTTAGCATTGTGACATTTGTCATTTGACATCTTTGACATTTGCCATCTTGAAATTTGTTATTTTTGACATTTTTTATGGTGACACTTTTCATTTTTGACATTTAGCATTGTGACATTTGTCATTTGACATCTTTGATATTGGCCATCTTGAAATTTGTCATTTTTGACATTTTTCATGGTGACACTTTTTATTTTTGACATTTAGCATTGTGACATTTGTCATTTGACATCTTTGACATTTGCCATCTTGAAATTTGTTATTTTTTGACATTTTTCATGGTGACACTTTTCATTTTTTACATTTAGCATTGTGACATTTGTCATTTGACATCTTTGACATTTGCCATCTTGAAATTTGTCATTTTTGACATTTTTCATGGTGACACTTATCATTTTTGACATTTAGCATTGTGACATTTGTCAGTTTTGATATTTGCCATCTTGAAATTTGTCATTTTTGACATTTTTCATGGTGACACTTTTCATTTTTGACATTTAGCATTGTGACATTTGTCATTTGACATCTTTGACATTTGCCATCTTGAAATTTGTCATTTTTGACATTTTTTATGGTGACACTTATCATTTTTGACATTTAGCATTGTGACATTTGTCAGTTTTGATATTTGCCATCTTGAAATTTGTCATTTTTGACATTTTTCATGGTGACACTTTTCATTTTTGACATTTAGCATTGTGACATTTGTCATTTGACATCTTTGACATTTGCCATCTTGAAATTTGTTATTTTTGACATTTTTCATGGTGACACTTTTCATTTTTGACATTTAGCATTGTGACATTTGTCATTTGACATCTTTGACATTTGCCATCTTGAAATTTGTCATTTTTGACATTTTTCATGGTGACACTTTTCATTTTTGACATTTAGCATTGTGACATTTGTCATTTGACATCTTTGACATTTGCCATCTTGAAATTTGTTATTTTTGACATTTTTCATGGTGACACTTATCATTTTTGACATTTAGCATTGTGACATTTGTCATTTGACATCTTTGACATTTGCCATCTTGAAATTTGTAATTTTTGACATTTTTCATGGTAACACTTTTCATTTTTGACATTTAGCATTGTGACACTTGTCATTTGACATCTTTGACATTTGCCATCTTGAAATTTGTCATTTTTGACATTTAGCATTGTGACATTTGTCATTTGACATCTTTGATATTTGCCATCTTGAAATTTGTCATTTTTGATATTTTTCATGGTGACACTTTTTATTTTTGACATTTAGGATTGTGACATTTGACATCTTTGACATTTTCCATCTTGAAATTTGTTATTTTTGACATTTTTCATGGTGACACTTTTCATTTTTGACATTTAGCATTGTTACATTTGTCAGTTTTGACATTTGTCATCTTGAAATTTGTCATTTTTGACATTTTTCATGGTGACACTTTTTATTTTTGACATTTAGCATTGTGACATTTGTCATTTGACATCTTTGATATTTGCCATCTTGAAATTTGTCATTTTTGACATTTTTCATGGTGACACTTTTTATTTTTGACATTAAGCATTGTGACATTTGTCATTTGACATCTTTGATATTGGCCATCTTGAAATTTGTCATTTTTGACATTTTTCATGGTGACACTTTTCATTTTTGACATTTAGCATTGTGACATTTGTCATTTGACATCTTTGACATTTGCCATCTTGAAATTTGTTATTTTTTGACATTTTTCATGGTGACACTTTTCATTTTTTACATTTAGCATTGTGACATTTGTCATTTGACATCTTTGACATTTGCCATCTTGAAATTTGTCATTTTTGACATTTTTCATGGTGACACTTTTCATTTTTGACATTTAGCATTGTGACATTTGTCATTTGACATCTTTGACATTTCCCATCTTGAAATTTGTCATTTTTGACATTTAGCATTGTGACATTTGTCATTTGACATATTGGACATTTGCCATCTTGAAATTTGTCATTTTTGACATTTTTTATGGTAACACTTATCATTTTTGACATTTAGCATTGTGACATTTGTCAGTTTTGATATTTGCCATCTTGAAATTTGTCACTTTTGACATTTTTCATGGTGACACTTTTCATTTTTGACATTTAGCATTGTGACATTTGTCATTTGACATCTTTGACATTTGCCATCTTGAAATTTGTTATTTTTGACATTTTTCATGGTGACACTTTTCATTTTTGACATTTAGCATTGTGACATTTGTCATTTGACATCTTTGACATTTGCCATCTTGAAATTTGTCATTTTTGACATTTTTCATGGTGACACTTTTCATTTTTGACATTTAGCATTGTGACATTTGTCATTTGACATCTTTGACATTTGCCATCTTGAAATTTGTTATTTTTGACATTTTTCATGGTGACACTTATCATTTTTGACATTTAGCATTGTGACATTTGTCATTTGACATCTTTGACATTTGCCATCTTAAAATTTGTAATTTTTGACATTTTTCATGGTGACACTTTTCATTTTTGA
This sequence comes from Altica lythri, assembly GCA_964028335.1. Classification (NCBI taxonomy): domain Eukaryota; kingdom Metazoa; phylum Arthropoda; class Insecta; order Coleoptera; family Chrysomelidae; genus Altica; species Altica lythri. The sequence continues at coordinate 3,805,598 of OZ034800.1, read as the reverse complement.
CATTTAGCATTGTGACACTTGTCATTTGACATCTTTTACATTTGCCATCTTGAAATTTGTCATTTTTGACATTTAGCATTGTGACATTTGTCATTTGACATCTTTGATATTTGCCATCTTGAAATTTTTCATTTTTGATATTTTTCATGGTGACACTTTTCATTTTTGACATTTAGGATTGTGACATTTGACATCTTTGACATTTTCCATCTTGAAATTTGTTATTTTTGACATTTTTCATGGTGACACTTTTCATTTTTGACATTTAGCATTGTTACATTTGTCAGTTTTGACATTTGTCATCTTGAAATTTGTCATTTTTGACATTTTTCATGGTGACACTTTTTATTTTTGACATTTAGCATTGTGACATTTGTCATTTGACATCTTTGATATTTGCCATCTTGAAATTTGTCATTTTTGACATTGTTTATGGTGACACTTTTTATTTTTGACATTAAGCATTGTGACATTTGTCATTTGACATCTTTGACATTTGCGATCTTGAAATTTGTCATTTTTGACATTTATCATTGTGACATTTGTCATTTGACATCTTTGACATTTGCCATCTTGAAATTTGTTATTTTTGACATTTTTCATGGTGACACTTTTCATTTTTGACATTTAGCATTGTGACATTTGTCATTTGACATCTTTGACATTTGCCATCTTGAAATTTGTCATTTTTGACATTTAGCATTGTGACATTTGTCATTTGACATCTTTGACATTTGCCATCTTGAAATTTGTTATTTTTGACATTTTTCATGGTGACACTTTTCATTTTTGACATTTAGCATTGTCACATTTGTCAGTTTTGACATTTGCCATCTTGAAATTTGTCATTTTTGACATTTAGCATTGTGACACTTTTCATTTTTGACATTTAGCATTGTGACATTTGTCATTTGACATCTTAGACATTTGCCATCTTGAAATTTGTCATTTTTGACACTTTTAATTTTTGACATTTAGCATTGTGACATTTGTCATTTGACATCTTTGACATTTGCCATCTTGAAATTTGTCATTTTTGACATTTTTCATGGTGACACTTTTCATTTTTGACATTTAGCATTGTGACATTTGTCAGTTTTGACATTTGCCATCTTGAAATTTGTCATTTTTGACATTTTTCATGGTGACACTTTTCATTTTTGACATTTAGCATTGTGACATTTGTCATTTGACATCTTTGACATTTGCCATCTTGAAATTTGTCATTTTTGACATTTTTCATGGTGACACTTTTCATTTTTGACATTTAGCATTGTTACATTTGTCAGTTTTGACATTTGTCATCTTGAAATTTGTCATTTTTGACATTTTTCATGGTGACACTTTTTATTTTTGACATTTAGCATTGTGACATTTGTCATTTGACATCTTTGATATTTGCCATCTTGAAATTTGTCATTTTTGACATTGTTTATGGTGACACTTTTTATTTTTGACATTAAGCATTGTGACATTTGTCATTTGACATCTTTGACATTTGCGATCTTGAAATTTGTCATTTTTGACATTTATCATTGTGACATTTGTCATTTGACATCTTTGACATTTGCCATCTTGAAATTTGTTATTTTTGACATTTTTCATGGTGACACTTTTCATTTTTGACATTTAGCATTGTGACATTTGTCATTTGACATCTTTGACATTTGCCATCTTGAAATTTGTCATTTTTGACATTTAGCATTGTGACATTTGTCATTTGACATCTTTGACATTTGCCATCTTGAAATTTGTTATTTTTGACATTTTTCATGGTGACACTTTTCATTTTTGACATTTAGCATTGTCACATTTGTCAGTTTTGACATTTGCCATCTTGAAATTTGTCATTTTTGACATTTAGCATTGTGACACTTTTCATTTTTGACATTTAGCATTGTGACATTTGTCATTTGACATCTTAGACATTTGCCATCTTGAAATTTGTCATTTTTGACACTTTTAATTTTTGACATTTAGCATTGTGACATTTGTCATTTGACATCTTTGACATTTGCCATCTTGAAATTTGTCATTTTTGACATTTTTCATGGTGACACTTTTCATTTTTGACATTTAGCATTGTGACATTTGTCAGTTTTGACATTTGCCATCTTGAAATTTGTCATTTTTGACATTTTTCATGGTGACACTTTTCATTTTTGACATTTAGCATTGTGACATTTGTCATTTGACATCTTTGACATTTGCCATCTTGAAATTTGTCATTTTTGACATTTTTTATGGTGACACTTTTCATTTTTGACATTTAGCATTGTGACATTTGTCATTTGACATCTTTGACATTTGCCATCTTGAAATTTGTCATTTTTGACATTTTTCATGGTGACACTTTTCATTTTTGACATTTAGCATTGTGACATTTGTCATTGGACATCTTTGACATTTGCCATCTTGAAATTTGTCATTTTTGACATTTAGCATTGTGACATTTGTCATTTGACATCTTGGACATTTGCCATCTTGAAATTTGTCATTTTTGACATTTTTCATGGTGACACTTTTCATTTTTGACATTTAGCATTGTGACATTTGTCATTTGACATCTTTGACATTTGCCATCTTGAAATTTGTCATTTTTGACATTTAGCATTGTGACATTTGTCATTTGACATCTTTGACATTTGCCATCTTAAAATTTGTTATTTTTGACATTTTTCATGGTGACACTTTTCATTTTTGACATTTAGCATTGTCACATTTGTCAGTTTTGACATTTGCCATCTTGAAATTTGTCATTTTTGACATTTAGCATTGTGACACTTTTCATTTTTGACATTTAGCATTGTGACATTTGTCATTTGACATCTTAGACATTTGCCATCTTGAAATTTGTCATTTTTGACACTTTTAATTTTTGACATTTAGCATTGTGACATTTGTCATTTGACATCTTTGACATTTGCCATCTTGAAATTTGTCATTTTTGACATTTTTCATGGTGACACTTTTCATTTTTGACATTTAGCATTGTGACATTTGTCAGTTTTGACATTTGCCAACTTGAAATTTGTCATTTTTGACATTTTTCATGGTGACACTTTTCATTTTTGACATTTAGCATTGTGACATTTGTCATTTGACATCTTTGACATTTGCCATCTTGAAATTTGTCATTTTTGACATTTTTTATGGTGACACTTTTCATTTTTGACATTTAGCATTGTGACATTTGTCATTTGACATCTTTGACATTTGCCATCTTGAAATTTGTCATTTTTGACATTTTTCATGGTGACACTTTTCATTTTTGACATTTAGCATTGTGACATTTGTCATTGGACATCTTTGACATTTGCCATCTTGAAATTTGTCATTTTTGACATTTAGCATTGTGACATTTGTCATTTGACATCTTGGACATTTGCCATCTTGAAATTTGTCATTTTTGACATTTTTCATGGTGACACTTATCATTTTTGACATTTAGCATTGTGACATTTGTCAGTTTTGACATTTGCCATCTTGAAATTTGTCATTTTTGACATTTTTCATGGTGACACTTTTCATTTTTGACATTTAGCATTGTGACATTTGTCATTTGACATCTTTGATATTTGCCATCTTGAAATTTGTCATTTTTGACATTTTTCATGGTGACACTTTTCATTTTTGACATTTAGCATTGTGACATTTGTCATTTGACATCTTTGACATTTGCCATCTTGAAATTTGTCATTTTTGACATTTTTCATGGTGACACTTTTCATTTTTGACATTTAGCAATGTGACATTTGTCATTTGACATCTTTGACATTTGCCATCTTGAAATTTGTCATTTTTGACATTTTTCATGGTGACACTTTTCATTTTTGACATTTGGCATTGTGACATTTGTCAGTTTTGACATTTGCCTTTTTGAAATTTGTCATTTTTGACATTTTTCATGGTGACACTTTTCATTTTTAACATTTAGCATTGTGACATTTGTCATTTGACATCTTTGACATTTGCCATCTTGAAATTTGTTATTTTTGACATTTTTTATGGTGACACTTTTCATTTTTGACATTTAGCATTGTGACATTTGTCATTTGACATCTTTGATATTGGCCATCTTGAAATTTGTCATTTTTGACATTTTTCATGGTGACACTTTTTATTTTTGACATTTAGCATTGTGACATTTGTCATTTGACATCTTTGACATTTGCCATCTTGAAATTTGTTATTTTTTGACATTTTTCATGGTGACACTTTTCATTTTTTACATTTAGCATTGTGACATTTGTCATTTGACATCTTTGACATTTGCCATCTTGAAATTTGTCATTTTTGACATTTTTCATGGTGACACTTATCATTTTTGACATTTAGCATTGTGACATTTGTCAGTTTTGATATTTGCCATCTTGAAATTTGTCATTTTTGACATTTTTCATGGTGACACTTTTCATTTTTGACATTTAGCATTGTGACATTTGTCATTTGACATCTTTGACATTTGCCATCTTGAAATTTGTCATTTTTGACATTTTTTATGGTGACACTTATCATTTTTGACATTTAGCATTGTGACATTTGTCAGTTTTGATATTTGCCATCTTGAAATTTGTCATTTTTGACATTTTTCATGGTGACACTTTTCATTTTTGACATTTAGCATTGTGACATTTGTCATTTGACATCTTTGACATTTGCCATCTTGAAATTTGTTATTTTTGACATTTTTCATGGTGACACTTTTCATTTTTGACATTTAGCATTGTGACATTTGTCATTTGACATCTTTGACATTTGCCATCTTGAAATTTGTCATTTTTGACATTTTTCATGGTGACACTTTTCATTTTTGACATTTAGCATTGTGACATTTGTCATTTGACATCTTTGACATTTGCCATCTTGAAATTTGTTATTTTTGACATTTTTCATGGTGACACTTATCATTTTTGACATTTAGCATTGTGACATTTGTCATTTGACATCTTTGACATTTGCCATCTTGAAATTTGTAATTTTTGACATTTTTCATGGTAACACTTTTCATTTTTGGCATTTAGCATTGTGACACTTGTCATTTGACATCTTTGACATTTGCCATCTTGAAATTTGTCATTTTTGACATTTAGCATTGTGACATTTGTCATTTGACATCTTTGATATTTGCCATCTTGAAATTTGTCATTTTTGATATTTTTCATGGTGACACTTTTTATTTTTGACATTTAGGATTGTGACATTTGACATCTTTGACATTTTCCATCTTGAAATTTGTTATTTTTGACATTTTTCATGGTGACACTTTTCATTTTTGACATTTAGCATTGTTACATTTGTCAGTTTTGACATTTGTCATCTTGAAATTTGTCATTTTTGACATTTTTCATGGTGACACTTTTTATTTTTGACATTTAGCATTGTGACATTTGTCATTTGACATCTTTGATATTTGCCATCTTGAAATTTGTCATTTTTGACATTTTTCATGGTGACACTTTTTATTTTTGACATTAAGCATTGTGACATTTGTCATTTGACATCTTTGATATTGGCCATCTTGAAATTTGTCATTTTTGACATTTTTCATGGTGACACTTTTCATTTTTGACATTTAGCATTGTGACATTTGTCATTTGACATCTTTGACATTTGCCATCTTGAAATTTGTTATTTTTTGACATTTTTCATGGTGACACTTTTCATTTTTTACATTTAGCATTGTGACATTTGTCATTTGACATCTTTGACATTTGCCATCTTGAAATTTGTCATTTTTGACATTTTTCATGGTGACACTTTTCATTTTTGACATTTAGCATTGTGACATTTGTCATTTGACATCTTTGACATTTCCCATCTTGAAATTTGTCATTTTTGACATTTAGCATTGTGACATTTGTCATTTGACATATTGGACATTTGCCATCTTGAAATTTGTCATTTTTGACATTTTTTATGGTAACACTTATCATTTTTGACATTTAGCATTGTGACATTTGTCAGTTTTGATATTTGCCATCTTGAAATTTGTCACTTTTGACATTTTTCATGGTGACACTTTTCATTTTTGACATTTAGCATTGTGACATTTGTCATTTGACATCTTTGACATTTGCCATCTTGAAATTTGTTATTTTTGACATTTTTCATGGTGACACTTTTCATTTTTGACATTTAGCATTGTGACATTTGTCATTTGACATCTTTGACATTTGCCATCTTGAAATTTGTCATTTTTGACATTTTTCATGGTGACACTTTTCATTTTTGACATTTAGCATTGTGACATTTGTCATTTGACATCTTTGACATTTGCCATCTTGAAATTTGTTATTTTTGACATTTTTCATGGTGACACTTATCATTTTTGACATTTAGCATTGTGACATTTGTCATTTGACATCTTTGACATTTGCCATCTTAAAATTTGTAATTTTTGACATTTTTCATGGTGACACTTTTCATTTTTGACATTTAGCATTGTGACACTTGTCATTTGACATCTTTTACATTTGCCATCTTGAAATTTGTCATTTTTGACATTTAGCATTGTGACATTTGTCATTTGACATCTTTGATATTTGCCATCTTGAAATTTTTCATTTTTGATATTTTTCATGGTGACACTTTTCATTTTTGACATTTAGGATTGTGACATTTGACATCTTTGACATTTTCCATCTTGAAATTTGTTATTTTTGACATTTTTCATGGTGACACTTTTCATTTTTGACATTTAGCATTGTTACATTTGTCAGTTTTGACATTTGTCATCTTGAAATTTGTCATTTTTGACATTTTTCATGGTGACACTTTTTATTTTTGAAATTTAGCATTGTGACATTTGTCATTTGACATCTTTGATATTTGCCATCTTGAAATTTGTCATTTTTGACATTGTTTATGGTGACACTTTTTATTTTTGACATTAAGCATTGTGACATTTGTCATTTGACATCTTTGACATTTGCGATCTTGAAATTTGTCATTTTTGACATTTATCATTGTGACATTTGTCATTTGACATCTTTGACATTTGCCATCTTGAAATTTGTTATTTTTGACATTTTTCATGGTGACACTTTTCATTTTTGACATTTAGCATTGTGACATTTGTCATTTGACATCTTTGACATTTGCCATCTTGAAATTTGTCATTTTTGACATTTAGCATTGTGACATTTGTCATTTGACATCTTTGACATTTGCCATCTTGAAATTTGTTATTTTTGACATTTTTCATGGTGACACTTTTCATTTTTGACATTTAGCATTGTCACATTTGTCAGTTTTGACATTTGCCATCTTGAAATTTGTCATTTTTGACATTTAGCATTGTGACACTTTTCATTTTTGACATTTAGCATTGTGACATTTGTCATTTGACATCTTAGACATTTGCCATCTTGAAATTTGTCATTTTTGACACTTTTAATTTTTGACATTTAGCATTGTGACATTTGTCATTTGACATCTTTGACATTTGCCATCTTGAAATTTGTCATTTTTGACATTTTTCATGGTGACACTTTTCATTTTTGACATTTAGCATTGTGACATTTGTCAGTTTTGACATTTGCCATCTTGAAATTTGTCATTTTTGACATTTTTCATGGTGACACTTTTCATTTTTGACATTTAGCATTGTGACATTTGTCATTTGACATCTTTGACATTTGCCATCTTGAAATTTGTCATTTTTGACATTTTTTATGGTGACACTTTTCATTTTTGACATTTAGCATTGTGACATTTGTCATTTGACATCTTTGACATTTGCCATCTTGAAATTTGTCATTTTTGACATTTTTCATGGTGACACTTTTCATTTTTGACATTTAGCATTGTGACATTTGTCATTGGACATCTTTGACATTTGCCATCTTGAAATTTGTCATTTTTGACATTTAGCATTGTGACATTTGTCATTTGACATCTTGGACATTTGCCATCTTGAAATTTGTCATTTTTGACATTTTTCATGGTGACACTTTTCATTTTTGACATTTAGCATTGTGACATTTGTCATTTGACATCTTTGACATTTGCCATCTTGAAATTTGTCATTTTTGACATTTAGCATTGTGACATTTGTCATTTGACATCTTTGACATTTGCCATCTTAAAATTTGTTATTTTTGACATTTTTCATGGTGACACTTTTCATTTTTGACATTTAGCATTGTCACATTTGTCAGTTTTGACATTTGCCATCTTGAAATTTGTCATTTTTGACATTTAGCATTGTGACACTTTTCATTTTTGACATTTAGCATTGTGACATTTGTCATTTGACATCTTAGACATTTGCCATCTTGAAATTTGTCATTTTTGACACTTTTCATTTTTGACATTTAGCATTGTGACATTTGTCATTTGACATCTTTGACATTTGCCATCTTGAAATTTGTCATTTTTGACATTTTTCATGGTGACACTTTTCATTTTTGACATTTAGCATTGTGACATTTGTCAGTTTTGACATTTGCCATCTTGAAATTTGTCATTTTAGACATTTTTCATGGTGACACTTTTCATTTTTGACATTTAGCATTGTGACATTTGTCATTTGACATCTTAGACATTTGCCATCTTGAAATTGGTCATTTTTGACACTTTTCATTTTTGACATTTAGCATTGTGACATTTGTCATTTGACATCTTTGACATTTGCCATCTTGAAATTTGTCATTTTTGACATTTTTCATGGTGACACTTTTCATTTTTGACATTTAGCATTGTGACATTTGTCAGTTTTGACATTTGCCAACTTGAAATTTGTCATTTTTGACATTTTTCATGGTGACACTTTTCATTTTTGACATTTAGCATTGTGACATTTGTCATTTGACATCTTTGACATTTGCCATCTTGAAATTTGTCATTTTTGACATTTTTTATGGTGACACTTTTCATTTTTGACATTTAGCATTGTGACATTTGTCATTTGACATCTTTGACATTTGCCATCTTGAAATTTGTCATTTTTGACATTTTTCATGGTGACACTTTTCATTTTTGACATTTAGCATTGTGACATTTGTCATTGGACATCTTTGACATTTGCCATCTTGAAATTTGTCATTTTTGACATTTAGCATTGTGACATTTGTCATTTGACATCTTGGACATTTGCCATCTTGAAATTTGTCATTTTTGACATTTTTCATGGTGACACTTATCATTTTTGACATTTAGCATTGTGACATTTGTCAGTTTTGACATTTGCCATCTTGAAATTTGTCATTTTTGACATTTTTCATGGTGACACTTTTCATTTTTGACATTTAGCATTGTGACATTTGTCATTTGACATCTTTGATATTTGCCATCTTGAAATTTGTCATTTTTGACATTTTTCATGGTGACACTTTTCATTTTTGACATTTAGCATTGTGACATTTGTCATTTGACATCTTTGACATTTGCCATCTTGAAATTTGTCATTTTTGACATTTTTCATGGTGACACTTTTCATTTTTGACATTTAGCAATGTGACATTTGTCATTTGACATCTTTGACATTTGCCATCTTGAAATTTGTCATTTTTGACATTTTTCATGGTGACACTTTTCATTTTTGACATTTGGCATTGTGACATTTGTCAGTTTTGACATTTGCCTTTTTGAAATTTGTCATTTTTGACATTTTTCATGGTGACACTTTTCATTTTTAACATTTAGCATTGTGACATTTGTCATTTGACATCTTTGACATTTGCCATCTTGAAATTTGTTATTTTTGACATTTTTTATGGTGACACTTTTCATTTTTGACATTTAGCATTGTGACATTTGTCATTTGACATCTTTGATATTGGCCATCTTGAAATTTGTCATTTTTGACATTTTTCATGGTGACACTTTTTATTTTTGACATTTAGCATTGTGACATTTGTCATTTGACATCTTTGACATTTGCCATCTTGAAATTTGTTATTTTTTGACATTTTTCATGGTGACACTTTTCATTTTTTACATTTAGCATTGTGACATTTGTCATTTGACATCTTTGACATTTGCCATCTTGAAATTTGTCATTTTTGACATTTTTCATGGTGACACTTATCATTTTTGACATTTAGCATTGTGACATTTGTCAGTTTTGATATTTGCCATCTTGAAATTTGTCATTTTTGACATTTTTCATGGTGACACTTTTCATTTTTGACATTTAGCATTGTGACATTTGTCATTTGACATCTTTGACATTTGCCATCTTGAAATTTGTCATTTTTGACATTTTTTATGGTGACACTTATCATTTTTGACATTTAGCATTGTGACATTTGTCAGTTTTGATATTTGCCATCTTGAAATTTGTCATTTTTGACATTTTTCATGGTGACACTTTTCATTTTTGACATTTAGCATTGTGACATTTGTCATTTGACATCTTTGACATTTGCCATCTTGAAATTTGTTATTTTTGACATTTTTCATGGTGACACTTTTCATTTTTGACATTTAGCATTGTGACATTTGTCATTTGACATCTTTGACATTTGCCATCTTGAAATTTGTCATTTTTGACATTTTTCATGGTGACACTTTTCATTTTTGACATTTAGCATTGTGACATTTGTCATTTGACATCTTTGACATTTGCCATCTTGAAATTTGTTATTTTTGACATTTTTCATGGTGACACTTATCATTTTTGACATTTAGCATTGTGACATTTGTCATTTGACATCTTTGACATTTGCCATCTTGAAATTTGTAATTTTTGACATTTTTCATGGTAACACTTTTCATTTTTGACATTTAGCATTGTGACACTTGTCATTTGACATCTTTGACATTTGCCATCTTGAAATTTGTCATTTTTGACATTTAGCATTGTGACATTTGTCATTTGACATCTTTGATATTTGCCATCTTGAAATTTGTCATTTTTGATATTTTTCATGGTGACACTTTTTATTTTTGACATTTAGGATTGTGACATTTGACATCTTTGACATTTTCCATCTTGAAATTTGTTATTTTTGACATTTTTCATGGTGACACTTTTCATTTTTGACATTTAGCATTGTTACATTTGTCAGTTTTGACATTTGTCATCTTGAAATTTGTCATTTTTGACATTTTTCATGGTGACACTTTTTATTTTTGACATTTAGCATTGTGACATTTGTCATTTGACATCTTTGATATTTGCCATCTTGAAATTTGTCATTTTTGACATTTTTCATGGTGACACTTTTTATTTTTGACATTAAGCATTGTGACATTTGTCATTTGACATCTTTGATATTGGCCATCTTGAAATTTGTCATTTTTGACATTTTTCATGGTGACACTTTTCATTTTTGACATTTAGCATTGTGACATTTGTCATTTGACATCTTTGACATTTGCCATCTTGAAATTTGTTATTTTTTGACATTTTTCATGGTGACACTTTTCATTTTTTACATTTAGCATTGTGACATTTGTCATTTGACATCTTTGACATTTGCCATCTTGAAATTTGTCATTTTTGACATTTTTCATGGTGACACTTTTCATTTTTGACATTTAGCATTGTGACATTTGTCATTTGACATCTTTGACATTTCCCATCTTGAAATTTGTCATTTTTGACATTTAGCATTGTGACATTTGTCATTTGACATATTGGACATTTGCCATCTTGAAATTTGTCATTTTTGACATTTTTTATGGTAACACTTATCATTTTTGACATTTAGCATTGTGACATTTGTCAGTTTTGATATTTGCCATCTTGAAATTTGTCACTTTTGACATTTTTCATGGTGACACTTTTCATTTTTGACATTTAGCATTGTGACATTTGTCATTTGACATCTTTGACATTTGCCATCTTGAAATTTGTTATTTTTGACATTTTTCATGGTGACACTTTTCATTTTTGACATTTAGCATTGTGACATTTGTCATTTGACATCTTTGACATTTGCCATCTTGAAATTTGTCATTTTTGACATTTTTCATGGTGACACTTTTCATTTTTGACATTTAGCATTGTGACATTTGTCATTTGACATCTTTGACATTTGCCATCTTGAAATTTGTTATTTTTGACATTTTTCATGGTGACACTTATCATTTTTGACATTTAGCATTGTGACATTTGTCATTTGACATCTTTGACATTTGCCATCTTAAAATTTGTAATTTTTGACATTTTTCATGGTGACACTTTTCATTTTTGACATTTAGCATTGTGACACTTGTCATTTGACATCTTTTACATTTGCCATCTTGAAATTTGTCATTTTTGACATTTAGCATTGTGACATTTGTCATTTGACATCTTTGATATTTGCCATCTTGAAATTTTTCATTTTTGATATTTTTCATGGTGACACTTTTCATTTTTGACATTTAGGATTGTGACATTTGACATCTTTGACATTTTCCATCTTGAAATTTGTTATTTTTGACATTTTTCATGGTGACACTTTTCATTTTTGACATTTAGCATTGTTACATTTGTCAGTTTTGACATTTGTCATCTTGAAATTTGTCATTTTTGACATTTTTCATGGTGACACTTTTTATTTTTGACATTTAGCATTGTGACATTTGTCATTTGACATCTTTGATATTTGCCATCTTGAAATTTGTCATTTTTGACATTGTTTATGGTGACACTTTTTATTTTTGACATTAAGCATTGTGACATTTGTCATTTGACATCTTTGACATTTGCGATCTTGAAATTTGTCATTTTTGACATTTATCATTGTGACATTTGTCATTTGACATCTTTGACATTTGCCATCTTGAAATTTGTTATTTTTGACATTTTTCATGGTGACACTTTTCATTTTTGACATTTAGCATTGTGGCATTTGTCAGTTTTGACATTTGCCATCGTCAAATTTGTCATTTTTGACATTTTTCATGGTGACACTTTTCATTTTTGACATTTAGCATTGTGACATTTGTCATTTGACATCTTTGACATTTGCCATCTTGAAATTTGTCATTTTTGACACTTTTCATTTTTGACATTTAGCATTGTGACATTTGTCATTTGACATCTTTGACATTTGCCATCTTGAAATTTGTCATTTTTGACATTTTTCATGGTGACACTTTTCATTTTTGACTTTTAGCATTGTGACATTTGTCATTTGACATCTTGGACATTTGCAATCTTGAAATTTGTCATTTTTGACATTTTTCATGGTGACACTTATCATTTTTGACATTTAGCATTGTGACATTTGTCAGTTTTGACATTTGCCATCTTAAAATTTGTCATTTTTGACATTTTTCATGGTGACACTTTTCATTTTTGACATTTAGCATTGTGACATTTGTCATTTGACTTCTTTGACATTTGCCATCTTGAAATTTGTCATTTTTGACATTTTTCATGGTGACACTTTTTATTTTTGACATTTAGCATTGTGACATTTGTCATTTGACATCTTTGACATTTGCCATCTTGAAATTTGTCATTTTTGACATTTTTCATGGTGACACTTTTCATTTTTGACATTTAGCATTGTGACATTTGTCATTTGACATCTTAGACATTTGCCATCTTAAAATTTGTCATTTTTGACACTTTTCATTTTTGACATTTAGCATTGTGACATTTGTCATTTGACATCTTTGACATTTGCCATCTTGAAATTTGTCATTTTTGACATTAAGCATTGTGACATTTGTCATTTGACATCTTTGATATTTGCCATCTTGAAATTTGTCATTTTTGACATTTTTCATGGTGACACTTTTCATTTTTGACATTTAGCATTGTGACATTTGTCATTTGACATCTTTCACATTTGCCATCTTGAAATTTGTCAACGTCAGGTGATTTTTCAATAGCTCAAGAAAAAAGGTGTAAATTCTGCAAGAAAAAAGTTGTAAACCCACTAGAGTGTCCAACTTGTGACTCTAGTTTCCATCCAAGTTGTATACAGCAAGTGAAAATTCGTGCAAAAACAAATAAAAGTGAAAACTTGGTGTGTTGCTTATCAACATTAAAAAGTGAGGTTAAAAAAAAAAGCTTTTCAGAACAAAACCCATATGAAATAATGGATGAAAAGAAGCTTAAATCTATTATCCAAGAAACCCTGAATCAACATTTGGGGCAATTTAAAAAGCTTATGCATAAAGATGTGGATGAAATAAAAACATCAGTTCAGTACATGTCAAATTTATTCGAAGAACAAAAAGCCTCTTTTCAAAACTTAATGGATGAATTTAAAATCCTACAAAAGGAAAATAGCACTATAAAAAAACAAATGAAGGAGCTTGAGGTACGGGTCATGGAACTGGAGCAAAATAAAAGATCAAAAAATATCGTTGTCACAGGTATCCCTCAACAAAATAATATGGATTCCTGTAAGATTTTCGAAACTATCTGCAAAGCGATGAGTGTACCTATAAATGATACTGATATAAAGGAAAGCTACAAGCTAAATAGACAGGAAAATGGTCCTATTCTAGTGAAACTAAAAAGTATTGGGAAAAAACAGGAAATAAAAGAAAATAAAGCAAATGAAAGGAATAACAACTGAAAAATGTGGGTTTGAAGGCAGGAAAGGTAAAATTTTCTTAAATGATGATCTAATAGCACAAAAGAGACTCCTATTTAAAAAAGTAAGAGAAGCACAAAAAACAGGTAAGTTTAAAGTAGCTTATTGTCTGGACGGGAAGATTTTTGTAAAAAAAGGTGATGATGATCGCCCACTATTAATTAACTCTGAAGGTGACATCAACTAACCTTTAGTAAAAAACTATAAAATATACAGCTTTAACAGCCGCTTTCGAGGACCTAAATGATCTCTTTGATGATTATAAGTGTAGTGATACAGTAACATGTGATAATATAGCTGAAATAACTGACTTTGACTTAGCTTCCAGTGATATAAATATATTACACGTTAATATAAGAGGACTATATACAAACTTTAATTACTTTTTGGTTTTTCTGAAATCTTTAGAAAAAAATTTTGATGTGATTATCATGTCTGAAACATATTGGTCGGGTTGGGGAACTGGTCCTTGTAAGTTTTGGAGCATTTTGAAAAAGGGTAATGGGTGATATGGCTTTGCGCACAGATTCTAGTCAAAATAATATATTTACTTTTGCCCATCTTAACATACGCTCTATGAATACGGGATTTGATGAATTTTCAGAGTATGTAAATCAGTATAAATTTGAGGTACTGGGAATCACTGAAACTTGGCTTACTCCATCCTATGATGAGAGCTCCTTTAAACTTAATGGTTATCAATTTATACGTAAAGATAGGTTAGGTAGAGGCGGAGGAATCGGTGTTTACATTAAACATCATATTAAGTATCAAATAATTCCACTTCAAGTGCAAACAGACTCATTTGAATTTTTATCTATCAAGTTTAATATTGGCAAAAAGAGAATTATTTTTACTACAATTTACAGACCACCCTCGTCAAATCTTAATAATTTTTTGGACAGTTTTGAGGATATTTTAAGCCTAACAGTACCTTTTTGTGATCATGCCGTTTTTGTGGGAGATTTTAACATCAATTTCAATGTTCAAAACCCAAGAAAAAATGATTTTATTAACTTACTTGACAATTATAATTTAATACAATATATCAATAAACCCACTCGGTTTAATTCAATAGATTATACCTCAAGTTTATTGGACCTTATTATTTCAAACAAGACACTTACTCCTCAATACTGTGATTCAGTTCCCATATCAGAAACCGTTTCTGATCACTTTTTAATATTTGCCGGTTTTAAATTTGTTTCAAAAAAGCCAGATACAAAATCGATATTGTTTAGAGACTATTATGGTATTGTGGAGGGTGAGTTTGAGGAGGATGCTCTTAGTCTAGACTGGAACCGAATCTATTACACTGCTAATGTTAACGAAAAAATAAAGATTTTTAATAATTACATAACATTTTTAATTAACAAACATGCTCCTTTAAAACAAAAAATAATACAAGAAAAACAGTATACACCATGGATTACAAGCAATATTAGACTACTTATGAAACTAAGGGACAAAGCATACAGGAAATACTTACAACACAAGACAGAAGATAAACTACAACAGTACAGACAACTTCGTAATTTTACAAAACATGCTATAGGTCGTGAAAAAATAGCTTATTTTCAATCACTCTCCAATAAATCGGGAAAAGAATTTTGGAAAACTGCTCAAAAGCTGAATTTTACTAAAAATAATTCTACCGATGTATTTAAATATTTTCAAAATCCTTCTTTAATAAATAATTATTTTGTAAACGCTATTTCAACTACTAATACAGTTTCAAATGAAAAAATTGAATTTTACAAACAAAATAGGCATGGTTCAGTGACATCCGAATTAAACTTTAATTTAATTAACGAAGAATCTTTAATAAAAATTTTAAACTCCATTAGCACGAATGCAACTGGTGAAGATGATTTGTCAATTAAAGATATAAAACTTTGCTATCCGTTTTGTAAAAATGCTTTGATTAATATTATTAACACCTGTATTTTGGAAAATCAATATCCCGATTTATGGAAGAAAGCTATTATTCTGCCACTAGCGAAAATATCAAATCCAAAAGAATTAAAAGATCTCCGACCTATAAGTATTTTGCCGGCCGTTTCAAAAATCTTAGAAAAACATATTTATCAGCAAATTTTGGTGTTTGTTGAGTCCAATAATACTATAATTCCGGCTAGCCAATCTGGGTTTAGAAAAAACTTTAGCACTACCACCTGCCTTGTGAACCTTGCAAATGATATAAGATTTAATGAAGATAAAAAAGAGATAACGTGCCTTTGTTTATTGGACTTTAGTAAGGCCTTTGACACGATATGTCATAGAATGTTGCTAGCCAAACTTCATTATTTTGGTTTTTCTAAGAACGCAGTAAAACTTGCGGAATCTTATTTGGTAGAACGTTACCAGTGTTCTCTCCTTATTAATGGCTCTAATAAAATGAAGTCTGATTACTTAGAGGTACCTACAGGGGTCCCACAGGGGTCCATCTTAGGGCCGCTATTATTTTCGTTGTATGTTGCCGATATGGAAAAAGAAGTTATTTATTCTAAACTACAACAATTTGCTGATGATTCGCAACTTTATATTTCATTTAATCTCAATCAACTACAACTACTTCAAGAACAACTTAATAATGATCTTAAAAATATTAGTATTTTTGCCCAAAATCATAACTTGAAACTTAATACTTTGAAATCATGTGTTATGTTGTTGGGAGAAAATAAAAACCAAATAGCTAACATCAGCCAATTTATAAATATTAGGATTAACAATGAACTTATACCCGTTGTCACTGAAATCAAAAATTTAGGCGTTTTCTTTGACACTAGGCTTACTTTTGAAACACATATAAAAAAAAAGCTTTGCATTGCATACCTTAGATTAAAAAAACTTTATCATTTAAAAAAATACTTACCTTCAAAAACAAAATACTACCTATGCAACTCCCTTGTTTTATCTTTATTTGACTATGGCGATGTTATCTATCATAGTTCATTAACTACTAAAATGGCAAGATCCATTCAAAAATTGCAAAATACCTGCATGCGTTTTTCATACAACATTCCTTATCGACAGCATATAACCCCTAATTTAAATAGTCACTCTATTCTATCTATGTCTAACCGACGGAAATTACATATGTACACCTTTATTTATAGAATTCTAAAAACCAAACAACCACCATACCTCTATCAACTTTTTATTTCCAGAAACCATCCTCATCACACCCGGTTTATAGATGCATACTTAGTTCCTCAACACCGAACATCAAATTTTCAAAAATCTTTTAGTTTTTTGGCAATTCAAATGTGGAATGATATTCCAAACGAAACAAAATCTCTGTCATTGCCTAGATTTTCAAAATATATTAAAAATATGCTCTTGCAAGAACAGCAAAATATTGGGCAATAATATATATTTTTTTTTTTTTTTTTTTTTTTTTTTTTTTTTTTTTTTTTTTTTTTTTTTTTTAAATGACTAGATGTCTGTGCAATACACCAATTCTATTTAGTTTAAATTTAATGTTTTGCTCTGGGACTTGCAGGGAGGGGTTCTTGTGCTCGGCCGCACACCACACACCAACACTAGGTATCTATTTAAGTCACTTTAAAAAAAAAAAAACATTTCAAAGTTTGATTTAAAAAAATATATATATAAAGTAATATAGTTTTTAGTTTACTTGGGCTGCTACGCACAAGCATGCACTTTTGGTGAATGCTTGTGAATCGGTTTTTCTATAATCGTGGAGTAGTCCTTTATTTGTTACCATTTATTTGTAATATGATTGTAATTCTAGTATTATCATGTATGTACATTGTACAGTTCTATTTTGGTGATAAATAAAAATTTATTCTATTCTATTCTATTCTATTCTATTTATTTCATGGTGACACTTTTCATTTTTGACATTTAGCATTGTGACATTTGTCATTTGACATCTTTGACATTTGCCATCTTGAAATTTGTCATTTTTGACATTTTTCATTGTGACACTTTTCATTTTTGACATTTAGCATTGTGACATTTGTCATTTGACATCTTTGACATTTGCCATTTTGAAATTTGTCATTTTTGACATTTAGCATTGTGACATTTGTCATTTGACATCTTTGACATTTGCCATCTTGAAATTGGTTATTTTTGACATTTTTCATGGTGACACTTTTCATTTTTGACATTTATCATTGTGACATTTGTCAGTTTTGACATTTGCCATCTTGAAATTTGTCATTTTTGACATTTTTCATGGTGACACTTTTCATTTTTGCCATTTTGCATTGTGACATTTGTCATTTGACATCTTTGACATTTGCCATCTTGTAATTGGTTATTTTTGACATTTTTCATGGTGACACTTTTCATTTTTGACATTTAGCATTATGACATTTGTCATTTGACATCTTTGACGTTTGCCATCTTAAAATTTGTCATTTTTGACATTTTTCATGGTGACACTTTTCATTTTTGACATTTAGCATTGTGACATTTGTCATTTGACATCTTTGACATTTGCCATCTTGAAATTTGTCATTTTTGACATTTAGCATTGTGACATTTGTCATTTGACATCTTTGACATTTGCCATCTTGAAATTTGTTATTTTTGACATTTTTCATGGTGACACTTTTCATTTTTGACATTTAGCATTGTGACATTTGTCATTTGACATCTTTGACATTTGCCATCTTGAAATTTGTCATTATTGACATTTTTCATGGGGACACTTTTCATTTTTGACATTTAGCATTGTGACATTTGTCATTTGACATCTTTGACATTTGCCATCTTAAAATTTGTCATTTTTGACATTTTTCATGGTGACACTTTTCATTTTTGACATTTAGCATTGTGACATTTGTCATTTGACATCTTTGACATTTGCCATCTTGAAATTTGTCATTTTTGACATTTTTCACGGTGACACTTTTCATTTTTGACATTTAGCATTGTGACATTTGTCATTTGACATCTTAGACATTTGCCATCTTGAAATTTGTCATTTTTGACACTTTTCATTTTTGACATTTAGCATTGTGACATTTGTCATTTGACATCTTTGACATTTGTCATCTTGAAATTTGTCATTATTGACATTTTTCATGGGGACACTTTTCATTTTTGACATTTAGCATTGTGACATTTGTCATTTGACATCTTTGACATTTGCCATCTTGAAATTTGTTATTTTTGACATTTTTCATGGTGACACTTTTTATTTTTGACATTTAGCATTGTGACATTTGTCATTTGACATCTTTGACATTTGCCATCTTGAAATTTGTCATTTTTGACATTTTTCATGGTGACACTTTTCATTTTTGACATTTAGCATTGCGACATTTGTCATTTGCCATCTTGAAATTTGTTATTTTTGACATTTTTTATGGTGACACTTTTCATTGTTGACATTTAGCATTGTGACATTTGTCATTTGACATCTTTGACATTTGCCATCTTGAAATTTGTCATTATTGACATTTTTCATGGGGACACTTTTCATTTTTGACATTTAGCATTGTGACATTTGTCATTTGACATCTTTGACATTTGCCATCTTAAAATTTGTCATTTTTGACATTTTTCATGGTGACACTTTTCATTTTTGACATTTAGCATTGTGACATTTGTCATTTGACATCTTTGACATTTGCCATCTTGAAATTTGTCATTTTTGACATTTTTCACGGTGACACTTTTCATTTTTGACATTTAGCATTGTGACATTTGTCATTTGACATCTTAGACATTTGCCATCTTGAAATTTGTCATTTTTGACACTTTTCATTTTTGACATTTAGCATTGTGACATTTGTCATTTGACATCTTTGTTATTGGCCATCTTGAGATTTGTCATTTTTGACATTTTTCATGGTGACACTTTTCATTTTTGACATTTAGCATTGTGACATTTGTCATTTGACATCTTGGACATTTGCCATCTTGAAATTTGTCATTTTTCCTGGTGACACTTATCATTTTTGACATTTAGCATTGTGACATTTGTCAGTTTTGACATTTGCCATCTTGAAATTTGTCATTTTTGACATTTTTCATGGTGACACTTTTCATTTTTGACATTTAGCATTGTGACATTTGTCATTTGACATCTTTGACATTTGCCATCTTGAAATTTGCCATTTTTGACATTTTTCATGATGACACTTTTTATTTTTGACATTTAGCATTGTGACATTTGTCATTTGACATCTTAGACATTTGCCATCTTGAAATTTGTCATTTTTGACACTTTTCATTTTTGACATTTAGCATTGTGACATTTGTCATTTGACATCTTTGACATTTGCCATCTTGAAATTTGTCATTTTTGACATTTTTCATGGTGACACTTTTCATTTTTGACATTTAGCATTGTGGCATTTGTCAGTTTTGACATTTGCCATCGTCAAATTTGTCATTTTTGACATTTTATGGTGACACTTTTTATTTTTGACATTTAGCATTGTGACATTTGTCATTTGACATCTTTGACATTTGCCATCTTAAAATTTGTCATTTTTGACATTTAGCATTTTGACATTTGTCATTTGACATCTTTGACATTTGCCATCTTGAAATTTGTTATTTTTGACATTTTTCATGGTGACACTTTTCATTTTTGAAATTTAGCATTGTGACATTTGTCAGTTTTGACATTTGCCATCTTGAAATTTGTCATTTTTGACATTTAGCATTGTGACACTTTTCATTTTTGACATTTAACATTGTGACATTTGTCATTTGACATCTTAGACATTTGCCATCTTGAAATTTGTCATTTTTGACATTTTTCATTTTTGACATTTAGCATTGTGACATTTGTCATTTGACATCTTTGACATTTGCCATCTTGAAATTTGTCATTTTTGACATTTTTCATGGTGACACTTTTCATTTTTGACATTTAGCATTGTGACATTTGTCAGTTTTGACATTTGCCATCTTGAAATTTGTCATTTTTGACATTTTTCATGGTGACACTTTTCATTTTTGACATTTAGCATTGTGACATTTGTCATTTGACATCTTAGACATTTGCCATCTTGAAATTTGTCATTTTTGACATTTAGCATTGTGACATTTGTCATTTGACATCTTTGACATTTGCCATCTTGAAATTTGTCATTTTTGACATTTTTCATGGTGACACTTTTCATTTTTGACATTTAGCATTGTGACATTTGTCAGTTTTGACATTTGCCATCTTGAAATTTGTCATTTTTGACATTTTTCATGGTGACACTTTTCATTTTTGACATTTAGCATTGTGACATTTGTCAGTTTTGACATTTGCCATCTTGAAATTTGTCATTTTTGACATTTTTAATGGTGACCCTTTTCATTTTTGACATTTAGCATTGTGACATTTGTCATTTGACATCTCTGACATTTGCTATCTTGAAATTTGTCATTTTTGACATTTTTCATGGTGACACTTTTCATTTTTGACATTTAGCATTGTGACATTTGTCATTTGACATCTTTGACATTTGCTATCTTGAAATTTGTTATTTTTGACATTTTTCATGGTGACACTTTTCATTTTTGACATTTAGCATTGTGACATTTGTCATTTGACATCTTTGACATTTGCCATCTTGAAATTTGTTATTTTTGACATTTTTCATGGTGACACTTTTCATTTTTGACATTTAGCATTGTGACATTTGTCAGTTTTGACATTTGCCATCTTGAAATTTGTCATTTTTGACATTTTTCATGGTGACACTTTTCATTTTTGACATTTAGCATTGTGACATTTGTCATTTGACATCTTTGACATTTGCCATCTTGAAATTTGTCATTTTTGACATTTAGCATTGTGACATTTGTCATTTGACATCTTTGAC
Source organism: Altica lythri (assembly GCA_964028335.1). NCBI lineage: Eukaryota > Metazoa > Arthropoda > Insecta > Coleoptera > Chrysomelidae > Altica > Altica lythri. The sequence continues at coordinate 3,783,298 of OZ034800.1, read as the reverse complement.
ATTTGCCATCTTGAAATTTGTTATTTTTGACATTTTTCATGGTGACACTTTTCATTTTTGACATTTAGCATTGTGACATTTGTCAGTTTTGACATTTGCCATCTTGAAATTTGTCATTTTTGACATTTTTCATGGTGACACTTTTCATTTTTGACATTTAGCATTGTGACATTTGTCATTTGACATCTTTGACATTTGCCATCTTGAAATTTGTCATTTTTGACATTTTTCATGGTGACACTTTTCATTTTTGACATTTAGCATTGTGACATTTGTCATTTGACATTTTTGACATTTGCCATCTTGAAATTTGTCATTTTTGACATTTTTCATGGTGACACTTTTCATTTTTGACATTTAGCATTGTGACATTTGTCATTTGACATCTTTGACATTTGCCATCTTGAAATTTTTCATTTTTGACATTTAGCATTGTGACATTTGTCATTTGACATCTTTGACATTTGCCATCTTGAAATTTGTTATTTTTGACATTTTTCATGGTGACACTTTTCATTTTTGACATTTAGCATTGTGACATTTGTCAGTTTTGACATTTGCTATCTTGAAATTTGTCATTTTTGACATTTAGCATTGTGACACTTTTCATTTTTGACATTTAGCATTGTGACATTTGTCATTTGACATCTTAGATATTTGCCATCTTGAAATTTGTCATTTTTGACACTTTTCATTTTTGACATTTTTCATTTGACATCTTTGACATTTGCCATCTTGAAATTTGTCATTTTTGACATTTTTCATGGTGACACTTTTCATTTTTGACATTTAGCATTGTGACATTTGTCAGTTTTGACATTTGCCATCTTGATATTTGTCATTTTTGACATTTTTCATGGTGACACTTTTCATTTTTGACATTTAGCATTGTGACATTTGTCATTTGACATCTTAGACATTTGCCATCTTGAAATTTGTCATTTTTGACACTTTTCATTTTTGACATTTAGCATTGTGACATTTGTCATTTGACATCTTTGACATTTGCCATCTTGAAATTTGTCATTTTTGACATTTTTCATGGTGACATTTTCATTTTTGACATTTAGCATTGTGACATTTGTCAGTTTTGACATTTGCCATCTTGAAATTTGTCATTTTTGACATTTTTCATGGTGACACTTTTTATTTTTGACATTTAGCATTGTGACATTTGTCATTTGACATCTTTGACATTTGCCATCTTGAAATTTGTCATTTTTGACATTTTTTATGGTGACACTTTTCATTTTTGACATTTAGCATTGTGACAATTGTCATTTGACATCTTTGACATTTGCCATCTTGAAATTTGTCATTTTTGACATTTTTCATGGTGACACTTTTCATTTTTGACATTTAGCATTGTGACATTTGCCATTTGACATCTTTGACATTTGCCATCTTGAAATTTGTCATTTTGGACATTTAGCATTGTGACATTTGTCTTTTGACATCTTGGACATTTGCCATCTTTAAATTTGTCATTTTTGACATTTTTCATGGTGACACTTTTCATTTTTGACATTTAGCATTGTGACATTTGTCATTTGACATCTTTGACATTTGCCATCTTGAAATTTGTCATTTTTGACATTTAGCATTGTGACATTTGTCATTTGACATCTTTGACATTTGCCATCTTGAAATTTGTTATTTTTGACATTTTTCATGGTGACACTTTTCATTTTTGACATTTAGCATTGTGACATTTGTCATTTGACATCTTTGACATTTGCCATCTTGAAATTTGTTATTTTTGACATTTTTCATGGTGACACTTTTCATTTTTGACATTTAGCATTGTGACATTTGTCAGTTTTGACATTTGCCATCTTGAAATTTGTCATTTTTGACATTTTTCATGGTGACACTTTTCATTTTTGACATTTAGCATTGTGACATTTGTCATTTGACATCTTTGACATTTGCCATCTTGAAATTTGTCATTTTTGACATTTAGCATTGTGACATTTGTCATTTGACATCTTTGACATTTGCCATCTTGTAATTGGTTATTTTTGACATTTTTCATGGTGACACTTTTCATTTTTGACATTTAGCATTATGACATTTGTCATTTGACATCTTTGACGTTTGCCATCTTAAAATTTGTCATTTTTGACATTTTTCATGGTGACACTTTTCATTTTTGACATTTAGCATTGTGACATTTGTCATTTGACATCTTTGACATTTGCCATCTTGAAATTTGTCATTTTTGACATTTAGCATTGTGACATTTGTCATTTGACATCTTTGACATTTGCCATCTTGAAATTTGTTATTTTTGACATTTTTCATGGTGACACTTTTCATTTTTGACATTTAGCATTGTGACATTTGTCATTTGACATCTTTGACATTTGCCATCTTGAAATTTGTCATTATTGACATTTTTCATGGGGACACTTTTCATTTTTGACATTTAGCATTGTGACATTTGTCATTTGACATCTTTGACATTTGCCATCTTAAAATTTGTCATTTTTGACATTTTTCATGGTGACACTTTTCATTTTTGACATTTAGCATTGTGACATTTGTCATTTGACATCTTTGACATTTGCCATCTTGAAATTTGTCATTTTTGACATTTTTCACGGTGACACTTTTCATTTTTGACATTTAGCATTGTGACATTTGTCATTTGACATCTTAGACATTTGCCATCTTGAAATTTGTCATTTTTGACACTTTTCATTTTTGACATTTAGCATTGTGACATTTGTCATTTGACATCTTTGACATTTGTCATCTTGAAATTTGTCATTATTGACATTTTTCATGGGGACACTTTTCATTTTTGACATTTAGCATTGTGACATTTGTCATTTGACATCTTTGACATTTGCCATCTTGAAATTTGTTATTTTTGACATTTTTCATGGTGACACTTTTTATTTTTGACATTTAGCATTGTGACATTTGTCATTTGACATCTTTGACATTTGCCATCTTGAAATTTGTCATTTTTGACATTTTTCATGGTGACACTTTTCATTTTTGACATTTAGCATTGCGACATTTGTCATTTGCCATCTTGAAATTTGTTATTTTTGACATTTTTTATGGTGACACTTTTCATTGTTGACATTTAGCATTGTGACATTTGTCATTTGACATCTTTGACATTTGCCATCTTGAAATTTGTCATTATTGACATTTTTCATGGGGACACTTTTCATTTTTGACATTTAGCATTGTGACATTTGTCATTTGACATCTTTGACATTTGCCATCTTAAAATTTGTCATTTTTGACATTTTTCATGGTGACACTTTTCATTTTTGACATTTAGCATTGTGACATTTGTCATTTGACATCTTTGACATTTGCCATCTTGAAATTTGTCATTTTTGACATTTTTCACGGTGACACTTTTCATTTTTGACATTTAGCATTGTGACATTTGTCATTTGACATCTTAGACATTTGCCATCTTGAAATTTGTCATTTTTGACACTTTTCATTTTTGACATTTAGCATTGTGACATTTGTCATTTGACATCTTTGTTATTTGCCATCTTGAGATTTGTCATTTTTGACATTTTTCATGGTGACACTTTTCATTTTTGACATTTAGCATTGTGACATTTGTCATTTGACATCTTGGACATTTGCCATCTTGAAATTTGTCATTTTTCCTGGTGACACTTATCATTTTTGACATTTAGCATTGTGACATTTGTCAGTTTTGACATTTGCCATCTTGAAATTTGTCATTTTTGACATTTTTCATGGTGACACTTTTCATTTTTGACATTTAGCATTGTGACATTTGTCATTTGACATCTTTGACATTTGCCATCTTGAAATTTGCCATTTTTGACATTTTTCATGATGACACTTTTTATTTTTGACATTTAGCATTGTGACATTTGTCATTTGACATCTTAGACATTTGCCATCTTGAAATTTGTCATTTTTGACACTTTTCATTTTTGACATTTAGCATTGTGACATTTGTCATTTGACATCTTTGACATTTGCCATCTTGAAATTTGTCATTTTTGACATTTTTCATGGTGACACTTTTCATTTTTGACATTTAGCATTGTGGCATTTGTCAGTTTTGACATTTGCCATCGTCAAATTTGTCATTTTTGACATTTTATGGTGACACTTTTTATTTTTGACATTTAGCATTGTGACATTTGTCATTTGACATCTTTGACATTTGCCATCTTAAAATTTGTCATTTTTGACATTTAGCATTTTGACATTTGTCATTTGACATCTTTGAAATTTGCCATCTTGAAATTTGTTATTTTTGACATTTTTCATGGTGACACTTTTCATTTTTGAAATTTAGCATTGTGACATTTGTCAGTTTTGACATTTGCCATCTTGAAATTTGTCATTTTTGACATTTAGCATTGTGACACTTTTCATTTTTGACATTTAACATTGTGACATTTGTCATTTGACATCTTAGACATTTGCCATCTTGAAATTTGTCATTTTTGACATTTTTCATTTTTGACATTTAGCATTGTGACATTTGTCATTTGACATCTTTGACATTTGCCATCTTGAAATTTGTCATTTTTGACATTTTTCATGGTGACACTTTTCATTTTTGACATTTAGCATTGTGACATTTGTCAGTTTTGACATTTGCCATCTTGAAATTTGTCATTTTTGACATTTTTCATGGTGACACTTTTCATTTTTGACATTTAGCATTGTGACATTTGTCATTTGACATCTTAGACATTTGCCATCTTGAAATTTGTCATTTTTGACATTTAGCATTGTGACATTTGTCATTTGACATCTTTGACATTTGCCATCTTGAAATTTGTCATTTTTGACATTTTTCATGGTGACACTTTTCATTTTTGACATTTAGCATTGTGACATTTGTCAGTTTTGACATTTGCCATCTTGAAATTTGTCATTTTTGACATTTTTCATGGTGACACTTTTCATTTTTGACATTTAGCATTGTGACATTTGTCAGTTTTGACATTTGCCATCTTGAAATTTGTCATTTTTGACATTTTTAATGGTGACCCTTTTCATTTTTGACATTTAGCATTGTGACATTTGTCATTTGACATCTCTGACATTTGCTATCTTGAAATTTGTCATTTTTGACATTTTTCATGGTGACACTTTTCATTTTTGACATTTAGCATTGTGACATTTGTCATTTGACATCTTTGACATTTGCTATCTTGAAATTTGTTATTTTTGACATTTTTCATGGTGACACTTTTCATTTTTGACATTTAGCATTGTGACATTTGTCATTTGACATCTTTGACATTTGCCATCTTGAAATTTGTTATTTTTGACATTTTTCATGGTGACACTTTTCATTTTTGACATTTAGCATTGTGACATTTGTCAGTTTTGACATTTGCCATCTTGAAATTTGTCATTTTTGACATTTTTCATGGTGACACTTTTCATTTTTGACATTTAGCATTGTGACATTTGTCATTTGACATCTTTGACATTTGCCATCTTGAAATTTGTCATTTTTGACATTTAGCATTGTGACATTTGTCATTTGACATCTTTGACATTTGCCATCTTGAAATTTGTTATTTTTGACATTTTTCATGGTGACACTTTTCATTTTTGACATTTAGCATTGTGACATTTGTCAGTTTTGACATTTGCCATCTTGAAATTTGTCATTTTTGACATTTTTCATGGTGACACTTTTCATTTTTGACATTTAGCATTGTGACATTTGTCATTTGACATCTTTGACATTTGCCATCTTGAAATTTGTCATTTTTGACATTTTTCATGGTGACACTTTTCATTTTTGACATTTAGCATTGTGACATTTGTCATTTGACATTTTTGACATTTGCCATCTTGAAATTTGTCATTTTTGACATTTTTCATGGTGACACTTTTCATTTTTGACATTTAGCATTGTGACATTTGTCATTTGACATCTTTGACATTTGCCATCTTGAAATTTTTCATTTTTGACATTTAGCATTGTGACATTTGTCATTTGACATCTTTGACATTTGCCATCTTGAAATTTGTTATTTTTGACATTTTTCATGGTGACACTTTTCATTTTTGACATTTAGCATTGTGACATTTGTCAGTTTTGACATTTGCTATCTTGAAATTTGTCATTTTTGACATTTAGCATTGTGACACTTTTCATTTTTGACATTTAGCATTGTGACATTTGTCATTTGACATCTTAGATATTTGCCATCTTGAAATTTGTCATTTTTGACACTTTTCATTTTTGACATTTTTCATTTGACATCTTTGACATTTGCCATCTTGAAATTTGTCATTTTTGACATTTTTCATGGTGACACTTTTCATTTTTGACATTTAGCATTGTGACATTTGTCAGTTTTGACATTTGTAATCTTGATATTTGTCATTTTTGACATTTTTCATGGTGACACTTTTCATTTTTGACATTTAGCATTGTGACATTTGTCATTTGACATCTTAGACATTTGCCATCTTGAAATTTGTCATTTTTGACACTTTTCATTTTTGACATTTAGCATTGTGACATTTGTCATTTGACATCTTTGACATTTGCCATCTTGAAATTTGTCATTTTTGACATTTTTCATGGTGACATTTTCATTTTTGACATTTAGCATTGTGACATTTGTCAGTTTTGACATTTGCCATCTTGAAATTTGTCATTTTTGACATTTTTCATGGTGACACTTTTTATTTTTGACATTTAGCATTGTGACATTTGTCATTTGACATCTTTGACATTTGCCATCTTGAAATTTGTCATTTTTGACATTTTTTATGGTGACACTTTTCATTTTTGACATTTAGCATTGTGACAATTGTCATTTGACATCTTTGACATTTGCCATCTTGAAATTTGTCATTTTTGACATTTTTCATGGTGACACTTTTCATTTTTGACATTTAGCATTGTGACATTTGCCATTTGACATCTTTGACATTTGCCATCTTGAAATTTGTCATTTTGGACATTTAGCATTGTGACATTTGTCTTTTGACATCTTGGACATTTGCCATCTTTAAATTTGTCATTTTTGACATTTTTCATGGTGACACTTTTCATTTTTGACATTTAGCATTGTGACATTTGTCATTTGACATCTTTGACATTTGCCATCTTGAAATTTGTCATTTTTGACATTTAGCATTGTGACATTTGTCATTTGACATCTTTGACATTTGCCATCTTGAAATTTGTTATTTTTGACATTTTTCATGGTGACACTTTTCATTTTTGACATTTAGCATTGTGACATTTGTCATTTGACATCTTTGACATTTGCCATCTTGAAATTTGTTATTTTTGACATTTTTCATGGTGACACTTTTCATTTTTGACATTTAGCATTGTGACATTTGTCAGTTTTGACATTTGCCATCTTGAAATTTGTCATTTTTGACATTTTTCATGGTGACACTTTTCATTTTTGACATTTAGCATTGTGACATTTGTCATTTGACATCTTTGACATTTGCCATCTTGAAATTTGTCATTTTTGACATTTAGCATTGTGACATTTGTCATTTGACATCTTTGACATTTGCCATCTTGAAATTTGTTATTTTTGACATTTTTCATGGTGACACTTTTCATTTTTGACATTTAGCATTGTGACATTTGTCAGTTTTGACATTTGCCATCTTGAAATTTGTCATTTTTGACATTTTTCATGGTGACACTTTTCATTTTTGACATTTAGCATTGTGACATTTGTCATTTGACATCTTATACATTTGCCATCTTGAAATTTGTCATTTTTGACACTTTTCATTTTTGACATTTAGCATTGTGACATTTGTCATTTGACATCTTTGACATTTGCCATCTTGAAATTTGTCATTTTTGACATTTTTCATGGTGACACTTTTCATTTTTGACATTTAGCATTGTGACATTTGTCAGTTTTGACATATGCCATCTTGAAATTTGTCATTTTTGACATTTTTCATGGTGACACTTTTCATTTTTGACATTTAGCATTGTGACATTTGTCATTTAACATCTTTGACACTTGCCATCTTGAAATTTGTCATTTTTGACATTTTTCATGGTGACACTTTTCATTTTTGACATTTAGCATTGTGACATTTGTCATTTGACATCTTTGACATTTGCCATTTTGAAATTTGTCATTTTTGACATTTAGCATTGTGACATTTATCATTTGACATCTTTGACATTTGCCATCTTGAAATTTGTTATTTTTGACATTTTTTATGGTGACACTTTTCATTTTTGACATTTAGCATTGACATTTGTCAGTTTTGACATTTGCCATCTTGAAATTTGTCATTTTTGACATTAGCATTGTGACACTTTTCATTTTTGACATTTAGCATTGTGACATTTGTCATTTGACATCTTTGACATTTGCCATCTTGAAATTTGTCATTTTTGACATTTTTCATGGTGACACTTTTCATTTTTGACATTTAGCATTGTGACATTTGTCATTTGACATCTTTGACATTTGCCATCTTGAAATTTGTCATTTTTGACATTTTTCATGGTGACACTTTTCATTTTTGACATTTAGCATTGTGACATTTGTCAGTTTTGACATTTGCCATCTTGAAATTTGTCATTTTTGACATTTTTCATGGTGACACTTTTCATTTTTGACATTTAGCATTGTGACATTGGTCATTTGACATCTTAGACATTTGCCATCTTGAAATTTGTCATTTTTGACACTTTTCATTTTTGACATTTAGCATTGTGACATTTGTCATTTGACATCTTTGACATTTGCCATCTTGAAATTTGTCATTTTTGACATTTTTCATGGTGACACTTTTCATTTTTGACATTTAGCATTGTGACATTTGTCAGTTTTGACATTTGCCATCTTAAAATTTGTCATTTTTGACATTTTTCATGGTGACACCTTTTATTTTTGACATTTAGCATTGTAACATTTGTCATTTGACATCTTAGACATTTGCCATCTTGAAATTTGTCATTTTTGACACTTTTCATTTTTGACATTTTTCATTTGACATCTTTGACATTTGCCATCTTGAAATTTGTCATTTTTGACATTTTTCATGGTGACACTTTTCATTTTTGACATTTAGCATTGTGACATTTGTCAGTTTTGACATTTGCCATCTTGAAATTTGTCATTTTTGACATTTTTCATGGTGACACTTTTCATTTTTGACATTTAGCATTGTGACATTTGTCATTTGACATCTTAGACATTTGCCATCTTGAAATTTGTCATTTTTGACACTTTTCATTTTTGACATTTAGCATTGTGACATTTGTCATTTGACATCTTTGACATTTGCCATCTGGAAATTTGTCATTTTTGACATTTTTCATGGTGACATTTTCATTTTTGACATTTAGCATTGTGACATTTGTCAGTTTTGACATTTGCCATCTTGAAATTTGTCATTTTTGACATTTTTCATGGTGACACTTTTTATTTTTGACATTTAGCATTGTGACATTTGTCATTTGACATCTTTGACATTTGCCATCTTGAAATTTGTCATTTTTGACATTTTTTATGGTGACACTTTTCATTTTTGACATTTAGCATTGTGACATTTGTCATTTGACATCTTTGACATTTGCCATGTTGAAATTTGTCATTTTTGACATTTTTCATGGTGACACTTTTCATTTTTGACATTTAGCATTGTGACATTTGTCATTTGACATCTTTGACATTTGCCATCTTAAAATTTGTCATTTTGGACATTTAGCATTGTGACATTTGTCTTTTGACATCTTGGACATTTGCCATCTTGAAATTTGTCATTTTTGACATTTTTCATGGTGACACTTTTCATTTTTGACATTTAGCATTGTGACATTTGTCATTTGACATCTTTGACATTTGCTATCTTGAAATTTGTCATTTTTGACATTTTTCATAGTGACACTTTTCATTTTTGATATTTAGCATTGTGACATTTGTCATTTGACATCTTTGACATTTGCCATCTTGAAATTTTTCATTTTTGACATTTAGCATTGTGACATTTGTCATTTGACATCTTTGACATTTGCCATCTTGAAATTTGTTATTTTTGACATTTTTCATGGTGACACTTTTCATTTTTGACATTTAGCATTGTGACATTTGTCAGTTTTGACATTTGCTATCTTGAAATTTGTCATTTTTGACATTTAGCATTGTGACACTTTTCATTTTTGACATTTAGCATTGTGACATTTGTCATTTGACATCTTAGACATTTGCCATCTTGAAATTTGTCATTTTTGACACTTTTCATTTTTGACATTTAGCATTGTGACATTTTTCATTTGACATCTTTGACATTTGCCATCTTGAAATTTGTAATTTTTGACATTTTTCATGGTGACACTTTTCATTTTTGACATTTAGCATTGTGACATTTGTCAGTTTTGACATTTGCCATCTTGAAATTTGTCATTTTTGACATTTTTCATGGTGACACTTTTCATTTTTGACATTTAGCATTGTGACATTTGTCATTTGACATCTTAGACATTTGCCATCTTAAAATTTGTCATTTTTGACACTTTTCATTTTTGACATTTAGCATTGTGACATTTGTCATTTGACATCTTTGACATTTGCCATCTTGAAATTTGTCATTTTTGACATTTTTCATGGTGACACTTTTCATTTTTGACATTTAGCATTGTGACATTTGTCAGTTTTGACATTTGCCATCTTGAAATTTGTCATTTTTGACATTTTTCATGGTGACACTTTTTATTTTTGACATTTAGCTTTGTGACATTTGTCATTTGACATCTTTGACATTTGCCATCTTGAAATTTGTCATTTTTGACATTTTTCATGGTGACACTTTTCATTTTTGACATTTAGCATTGTGACATTTGTCATTTGACATCTTTGACATTTGCCATCTTGAAATTTGTCATTTTTGACATTTAGCATGGTGACATTTGTCTTTTGACATCTTGGACATTTGCCATCTTGAAATTTATCATTTTTGACATTTTTCATGGTGACACTTTTCATTTTTGACATTTAGCATTGTGACATTTGTCAGTTTTGACATTTGCCATCTTGAAATTTGTCATTTTTGACATTTTTAATGGTGACACTTTTCATTTTTGACATTTAGCATTGTGACATTTGTCATTTGACATCTCTGACATTTGCTATCTTGAAATTTGTCATTTTTGACATTTTTCATGGTGACACTTTTCATTTTTGACATTTAGCATTGTGACATTTGTCATTTGACATCTTTGACATTTGCCATCTTGAAATTTGTTATTTTTGACATTTTTCATGGTGACACTTTTCATTTTTGACATTTAGCATTGTGACATTTGTCATTTGACATCTTTGACATTTGCCATCTTGAAATTTGTTATTTTTGACATTTTTCATGGTGACACTTTGCATTTTTGACATTTAGCATTGTGACATTTGTCAGTTTTGACATTTGCCATCTTGAAATTTGTCATTTTTGACATTTTTCATGGTGACACTTTTCATTTTTAACATTTAGCATTGTGACATTTGTCATTTGACATCTTTGACATTTGCCATCTTGAAATTTGTCATTTTTGACATTTAGCATTGTGACATTTGTCATTTGACATCTTTGACATTTGCCATTTTGAAATTTGTTATTTTTGACATTTTTCATGGTGACACTTTTCATTTTTGACATTTAGCATTGTGACATTTGTCAGTTTTGACATTTGCCATCTTGAAATTTGTCATTTTTGACATTTTTCATGGTGACACTTTTCATTTTTGACATTTAGCATTGTGACATTTGTCATTTGACATCTTAGACATTTGCCATCTTGAAATTTGTCATTTTTGACACTTTTCATTTTTGACATTTAGCATTGTGACATTTGTCATTTGACATCTTTGACATTTGCCATCTTGAAATTTGTCATTTTTGACATTTTTTATGGTGACACTTTTCATTTTTGACATTTAGCATTGTGACATTTGTCAGTTTTGACATATGCCATCTTGAAATTTGTCATTTTTGACATTTTTCATGGTGACACTTTTCATTTTTGACATTTAGCATTGTGACATTTGTCATTTAACATCTTTGACACTTGCCATCTTGAAATTTGTCATTTTTGACATTTTTCATGGTGACACTTTTCATTTTTGACATTTAGCATTGTGACATTTGTCATTTGACATCTTTGACATTTGCCATTTTGAAATTTGTCATTTTTGACATTTAGCATTGGGACATTTATCATTTGACATCTTTGACATTTGCCATCTTGAAATTTGTTATTTTTGACATTTTTTATGGTGACACTTTTCATTTTTGACATTTAGCATTGACATTTGTCAGTTTTGACATTTGCCATCTTGAAATTTGTCATTTTTGACATTAGCATTGTGACACTTTTCATTTTTGACATTTAGCATTGTGACATTTGTCATTTGACATCTTTGACATTTGCCATCTTGAAATTTGTCATTTTTGACATTTTTTATGGTGACACTTTTCATTTTTGACATTTAGCATTGTGACATTTGTCATTTGACATATTTGACATTTGCCATCTTGAAATTTGTCATTTTTGACATTTAGCATTGTGATATTTGTCATTTGACATCTTTGACATTTGCCATCTTGAAATTTGTCATTTTTGACATTTTTCATGGTGACACTTTTCATTTTTGACATTTAGCATTGTGACATTTGTCATTTGACATCTTTGACATTTGCCATCTTGAAATTTGTTATTTTTGACATTTTTCATGGTGACACTTTTCATTTTTGACATTTAGCATTGTGACATTTGTCATTTGACATCTTTGACATTTGCCATCTTGAAATTTGTCATTTTTGACATTTTTCATGGTGACACTTTTCATTTTTGACATTTAGCATTGTGACATTTGTCATTTGACATCTTTGACATTTGCCATCTTGAAATTTGTCATTTTTGACATTTTTCATGGTGACACTTTTCATTTTTGACATTTAGCATTGTGACATTTGTCAGTTTTGACATTTGCCATCTTGAAATTTGTCATTTTTGACATTTTTCATGGTGACACTTTTCATTTTTGACATTTAGCATTGTGACATTGGTCATTTGACATCTTAGACATTTGCCATCTTGAAATTTGTCATTTTTGACACTTTTCATTTTTGACATTTAGCATTGTGACATTTGTCATTTGACATCTTTGACATTTGCCATCTTGAAATTTGTCATTTTTGACATTTTTCATGGTGACACTTTTCATTTTTGACATTTAGCATTGTGACATTTGTCATTTGACAGCTTTGACATTTGCCATCTTGAAATTTGTCATTTTTGACATTTTTCATGGTGACACTTTTCATTTTTGACATTTAGCATTGTGACATTTGTCATTTGACATCTTAGACATTTGCCATCTTGAAATTTGTCATTTTTGACACTTTTCATTTTTGACATTTAGCATTGTGACATTTGTCATTTGACATCTTTGACATTTGCCATCTTGAAATTTGTCATTTTTGACATTTTTCATGGTGACACTTTTCATTTTTGACATTTAGCATTGTGACATTTGTCAGTTTTGACATTTGCCATCTTGAAATTTGTCATTTTTGACATTTTTCATGGTGACACTTTTCATTTTTGACATTTAGCATTGTGACATTTGACATCTTTGACATTTGCCATCTTAAAATTTGTCATTTTTGACATTTTTCATGGTGACACTTTTCATTTTTGACATTTAGCATTGTGACATTTGTCATTTGACATCTTTGACATTTGCCATCTTGAAATTTGTCATTTTTGACATTTTTCATGGTGACACTTTTCATTTTTGACATTTAGCATTGTGGCATTTGTCAGTTTTGACATTTGCCATCGTCAAATTTGTCATTTTTGACATTTTTCATGGTGACACTTTTTATTTTTGACATTTAGCATTGTGACATTTGTCATTTGACATCTTTGACATTTGCCATCTTAAAATTTGTCATTTTTGACATTTAGCATTGTGACATTTGTCATTTGACATCTTTGACATTTGCCATCTTGAAATTTGTTATTTTTGACATTTTTCATGGTGACACTTTTCATTTTTGAAATTTAGCATTGTGACATTTGTCAGTTTTGACATTTGCCATCTTAAAATTTGTCATTTTTGACATTTAGCATTGTGACACTTTTCATTTTTGACATTTAGCATTGTGACATTTGTCATTTGACATCTTAGACATTTGCCATCTTGAAATTTGTCATTTTTGACACTTTTCATTTTTGACATTTAGCATTGTGACATTTGTCATTTGACATATTTGACATTTGCCATCTTGAAATTTGTCATTTTTGACATTTTTCATGGTGACACTTTTCATTTTTGACATTTAGCATTGTGACATTTGTCATTTGACATCTTTGACATTTGCCATCTTGAAATTGGTCATTTTTGACATTTTTCATGGTGACACTTTTCATTTTTGACATTTAGCATTGTGACATTTGTCAGTTTTGACATTTGCCATCTTGAAATTTGTCATTTTTGACATTTTTCATGGTGACACTTTTCATTTTTGACATTTAGCATTGTGACATTTGTCATTTGACATCTTTGACATTTGCCATCTTGAAATTTGTCATTTTTGACATTTTTTATGGTGACACTTTTCATTTTTGACATTTAGCATTGTGACATTTGTCATTTGACATCTTTGACATTTGCCATCTTGAAATTTGTCATTTTTGACATTTTTCATGGTGACACTTTTCATTTTTGACATTTAGCATTGTGACATTTGTCATTGGACATCTTTGACATTTGCCATCTTGAAATTTGTCATTTTTGACATTTAGCATTGTGACATTTGTCATTTGACATCTTGGACATTTGCCATCTTGAAATTTGTCATTTTTGACATTTTTCATGGTGACACTTTTCATTTTTGACATTTAGCATTGTGACATTTGTCATTTGACATCTTTAACATTTGCCATCTTGAAATTTGTCATTTTTGACATTTAGCATTGTGACATTTGTCATTTGACATCTTTGACATTTGCCATCTTGAAATTTGTTATTTTTGACATTTTTCATGGTGACACTTTTCATTTTTGACATTTAGCATTGTGACATTTGTCAGTTTTGACATTTGCCATCTTGAAATTTGTCATTTTTGACATTTAGCATTGTGACACTTTTCATTTTTGACATTTAGCATTGTGACATTTGTCATTTGACATCTTAGACATTTGCCATCTTGAAATTTGTCATTTTTGACACTTTTCATTTTTGACATTTAGCATTGTGACATTTGTCATTTGACATCTTTGACATTTGCCATCTTGAAATTTGTCATTTTTGACATTTTTCATGGTGACACTTTTCATTTTTGACATTTAGCATTGTGACATTTGTCAGTTTTGACATTTGCCATCTTGAAATTTGTCATTTTAGACATTTTTCATGGTGACACTTTTCATTTTTGACATTTAGCATTGTGACATTTGTCATTTGACATCTTAGACATTTGCCATCTTGAAATTAGTCATTTTTGACACTTTTCATTTTTGACATTTAGCATTGTGACATTTGTCATTTGACATCTTTGACATTTGCCATCTTGAAATTTGTCATTTTTGACATTTTTCATGGTGACACTTTTCATTTTTGACATTTAGCATTGTGACATTTGTCAGTTTTGACATTTGCCATCTTGAAATTTGTCATTTTTGACATTTTTCATGGTGACACTTTTCATTTTTGACATTTAGCATTGTGACATTTGTCATTTGACATCTTTGACATTTGCTATCTTGAAATTTGTCATTTTTGACATTTTTCATGGTGACACTTTTCATTTTTGATATTTAGCATTGTGACATTTGTCATTTGACATCTTTGACATTTGCCATCTTGAAATTTGTCATTTTTGACATTTTTTATGGTGACACTTTTCATTTAGCATTGTGACATTTGTGATTTGACATCTTTGACATTTGCCATCTTGAAATTTGTCATTTTGGACATTTAGCATTGTGACATTTGTCTTTTGACATCTTGGACATTTGCCATCTTGAAATTTGTCATTTTTGACATTTTTCATGGTGACACTTTTCATTTTTGACATTTAGCATTGTGACATTTGTCAGTTTTGACATTTGCCATCTTGAAATTTGTCATTTTTGACATTTTTCATGGTGACACTTTTCATTTTTGACATTTAGCATTGTGACATTTGTCATTTAACATCTTTGACATTTGCTATCTTGAAATTTGTCATTTTTGACATTTTTCATGGTGACACTTTTCATTTTTGATATTTAGCATTGTGACATTTGTCATTTGACATCTTTGACATTTGCCATCTTGAAATTTTTCATTTTTGACATTTAGCATTGTGACATTTGTCATTTGACATCTTTGACATTTGCCATCTTAAAATTTGTTATTTTTGACATTTTTCATGGTGACACTTTTCATTTTTGACATTTAGCATTGTGACATTTGTCAGTTTTGACATTTGCTATCTTGAAATTTGTCATTTTTGACATTTAGCATTGTGACACTTTTCATTTTTGACATTTAGCATTGTGACATTTGTCATTTGACATCTTAGACATTTGCCATCTTGAAATTTGTCATTTTTGACACTTTTCATTTTTGACATTTAGCATTGTGACATTTTTCATTTGACATCTTTGACATTTGCCATCTTGAAATTTGTCATTTTTGACATTTTTCATGGTGACACTTTTCATTTTTGACATTTAGCATTGTGACATTTGTCAGTTTTGACATTTGCCATCTTGAAATTTGTCATTTTTGACATTTTTCATGGTGACACTTTTCATTTTTGACATTTAGCATTGTGACATTTGTCATTTGACATCTTAGGCATTTGCCATCTTGAAATTTGTCATTTTTGACACTTTTCATTTTTAACATTTAGCATTGTGACATTTGTCATTTGACATCTTTGACATTTGCCATCTTGAAATTTGTCATTTTTGACATTTTTCATGGTGACACTTTTCATTTTTGACATTTAGCATTGTGACATTTGTCAGTTTTGACATTTGCCATCTTGAAATTTGTCATTTTTGACATTTTTCATGGTGACGCTTTTTATTTTTGACATTTAGCATTGTGACATTTGTCATTTGACATCTTTGACATTTGCCATCTTGAAATTTGTCATTTTTGACATTTTTCATGGTGACACTTTTCATTTTTGACATTTAGCATTGTGACATTTGTCATTTGACATCTTTGACATTTGCCATCTTGAAATTTGTCATTTTTGACATTTAGCATGGTGACATTTGTCTTTTGACATCTTGGACATTTGCCATCTTGAAATTTGTCATTTTTGACATTTTTCATGGTGACACTTTTCATTTTTGAAATTTAGCATTGTGACATTTGTCAGTTTTGACATTTGCCATCTTGAAATTTGTCATTTTTGACATTTTTAATGGTGACACTTTTCATTTTTGACATTTAGCATTGTGACATTTGTCATTTGACATCTCTGACATTTGCTATCTTGAAATTTGTCATTTTTGACATTTTTCATGGTGACACTTTTCATTTTTGACATTTAGCATTGTGACATTTGTCATTTGACATCTTTGACATTTGCTATCTTGAAATTTGGTATTTTTGACATTTTTCATGGTGACACTTTTCATTTTTGACATTTAGCATTGTGACATTTGTCATTTGACATCTTTGACATTTGCCATCTTGAAATTTGTTATTTTTGACATTTTTCATGGTGACACTTTTCATTTTTGACATTTAGCATTGTGACATTTGTCAGTTTTGACATTTGCCATCTTGAAATTTGTCATTTTTGACATTTTTCATGGTGACACTTTTCATTTTTGACATTTAGCATTGTGACATTTGTCATTTGACATCTTTGACATTTGCCATCTTGAAATTTGTCATTTTTGACATTTAGCATTGTGACATTTGTCATTTGACATCTTTGACATTTGCCATCTTGAAATTTGTTATTTTTGACATTTTTCATGGTGACACTTTTCATTTTTGACATTTAGCATTGTGACATTTGTCAGTTTTGACATTTGCCATCTTGAAATTTGTCATTTTTAACATTTTTCATGGTGACACTTTTCATTTTTGACATTTAGCATTGTGACATTTGTCATTTGACATCTTAGACATTTGCCATCTTGAAATTTGTCATTTTTGACACTTTTCATTTTTGACATTTAGCATTGTGACATTTGTCATTTGACATCTTTGACATTTGCCATCTTGAAATTTGTCATTTTTGACATTTTTCATGGTGACACTTTTCATTTTTGACATTTAGCATTGTGATATTTGTCAGTTTTGACATATGCCATCTTGAAATTTGTCATTTTTGACATTTTTCATGGTGACACTTTTCATTTTTGACATTTAGCATTGTGACATTTGTCATTTAACATCTTTGACACTTGCCATCTTGAAATTTGTCATTTTTGACATTTTTCATGGTGACACTTTTTATTTTTGACATTTAGCATTGTGACATTTGTCATTTGACATCTTTGACATTTGCCATTTTGAAATTTGTCATTTTTGACATTTAGCATTGTGACATTTATCATTTGACATCTTTGACATTTGCCATCTTAAAATTTGTTATTTTTGACATTTTTTATGGTGACACTTTTCATTTTTGACATTTAGCATTGACATTTGTCAGTTTTGACATTTGCCATCTTGAAATTTGTCATTTTTGACATTTAGCATTGTGACACTTTTCATTTTTGACATTTAGCATTGTGACATTTGTCATTTGACATCTTTGACATTTGCCATCTTGAAATTTGTCATTTTTGACATTTTTTATGGTGACACTTTTCATTTTTGACATTTAGCATTGTGACATTTGTCATTTGACATATTTGACATTTGCCATCTTGAAATTTGTCATTTTTGACATTTAGCATTGTGATATTTGTCATTTGACATCTTTGACATTTGCCATCTTGAAATTTGTCATTTTTGACATTTTTCATGGTGACACTTTTCATTTTTGACATTTAGCATTGTGACATTTGTCATTTGACATCTTTGACATTTGCCATCTTGAAATTTGTTATTTTTGACATTTTTCATGGTGACACTTTTCATTTTTGACATTTAGCATTGTGACATTTGTCATTTGACATCTTTGACATTTGCCATCTTGAAATTTGTCATTTTTGACATTTTTCATGGTGACACTTTTCATTTTTGACATTTAGCATTGTGACATTTGTCATTTGACATCTTTGACATTTGCCATCTTGAAATTTGTCATTTTTGACATTTTTCATGGTGACACTTTTCATTTTTGACATTTAGCATTGTGACATTTGTCAGTTTTGACATTTGCCATCTTGAAATTTGTCATTTTTGACATTTTTCATGGTGACACTTTTCATTTTTGACATTTAGCATTGTGACATTGGTCATTTGACATCTTAGACATTTGCCATCTTGAAATTTGTCATTTTTGACACTTTTCATTTTTGACATTTAGCATTGTTACATTTGTCATTTGACATCTTTGACATTTGCCATCTTGAAATTTGTCATTTTTGACATTTCTCATGGTGACACTTTTCATTTTTGACATTTAGCATTGTGACATTTGTCATTTGACATCTTTGACATTTGCCATTTTAAAATTTGTCATTTTTGACATTTAGCATTGTGACATTTATCATTTGACATCTTTGACATTTGCCATCTTGAAATTTGTTATTTTTGACATTTTTTATGGTGACACTTTTCATTTTTGACATTTAGCATTGACATTTGTCAGTTTTGACATTTGCCATCTTGAAATTTGTCATTTTTGACATTTAGCATTGTGACACTTTTCATTTTTGACATTTAGCATTGTGACATTTGTCATTTGACATCTTTGACATTTGCCATCTTGAAATTTGTCATTTTTGACATTTTTTATGGTGACACTTTTCATTTTTGACATTTAGCATTGTGACATTTGTCATTTGACATATTTGACATTTGCCATCTTGAAATTTGTCATTTTTGACATTTAGCATTGTGATATTTGTCATTTGACATCTTTGATATTTGCCATCTTGAAATTTGTCATTTTTGACATTTTTCATGGTGACACTTTTCATTTTTGACATTTAGCATTGTGACATTTGTCATTTGACATCTTTGACATTTGCCATCTTGAAATTTGTTATTTTTGACATTTTTTATGGTGACACTTTTCATTTTTGACATTTAGCATTGTGACATTTGTCATTTGACATCTTTGACATTTGCCATCTTGAATTTTGTCATTTTTGACATTTTTCATGGTGACACTTTTCATTTTTGACATTTAGCATTGTGACATTTGTCAGTTTTGACATTTGCCATCTTGAAATTTGTCATTTTTGACATTTTTCATGGTGACACTTTTCATTTTTGACATTTAGCATTGTGACATTGGTCATTTGACATCTTAGACATTTGCCATCTTGAAATTTGTCATTTTTGACACTTTTCATTTTTGACATTTAGCATTGTGACATTTGTCATTTGACATCTTTGACATTTGCCATCTTGAAATTTGTTATTTTTGACATTTTTCATGGTGACACTTTTCATTTTTGACATTTAGCATTGTGACATTTGTCATTTGACATCTTTGACATTTGCCATCTTGAAATTTTTCATTTTTGACATTTAGCATTGTGACATTTGTCATTTGACATCTTTGACATTTGCCATCTTGAAATTTGTCATTTTTGACATTTTTCATGGTGACACTTTTCATTTTTGACATTTAGCATTGTGACATTTGACATCTTTGACATTTGCCATCTTGAAATTTGTTATTTTTGACATTTTTCATGGTAACACTTTTCATTTTTGACATTTAGCATTGTGACATTTGTCAGTTTTGACATTTGCTATCTTGAAATTTGTCATTTTTGACATTTAGCATTGTGACACTTTTCGTTTTTGACATTTAGCATAGTGACATTTGTCATTTGACATATTTGACATTTGCCATCTTGAAATTTGTCATTTTTGACATTTAGCATTGTGATATTTGTCATTTGACATCTTTGACATTTGCCATCTTGAAATTTGTCATTTTTGACATTTTTCATGGTGACACTTTTCATTTTTGACATTTAGCATTGTGACATTTGTCATTTGACATCTTTGACATTTGCCATCTTGAAATTTGTCATTTTTGACATTTTTCATGGTGACACTTTTCATTTTTGACATTTAGCATTGTGACATTTGTCATTGGACATCTTTGACATTTGCCATCTTGAAATTTGTCATTTTTGACATTTAGCATTGTGACATTTGTCATTTGACATCTTGGACATTTGCCATCTTGAAATTTGTCATTTTTGACATTTTTCATGGTGACACTTTTCATTTTTGACATTTAGCATTGTGACATTTGTCATTTGACATCTTTAACATTTGCCATCTTGAAATTTGTCATTTTTGACATTTAGCATTGTGACATTTGTCATTTGACATCTTTGACATTTGCCATCTTGAAATTTGTTATTTTTGACATTTTTCATGGTGACACTTTTCATTTTTGACATTTAGCATTGTGACATTTGTCAGTTTTGACATTTGCCATCTTGAAATTTGTCATTTTTGACATTTAGCATTGTGACACTTTTCATTTTTGACATTTAGCATTGTGACATTTGTCATTTGACATCTTAGACATTTGCCATCTTGAAATTTGTCATTTTTGACACTTTTCATTTTTGACATTTAGCATTGTGACATTTGTCATTTGACATCTTTGACATTTGCCATCTTGAAATTTGTCATTTTTGACATTTTTCATGGTGACAGTTTTCATTTTTGACATTTAGCATTGTGACATTTGTCAGTTTTGACATTTGCCATCTTGAAATTTGTCATTTTAGACATTTTTCATGGTGACACTTTTCATTTTTGACATTTAGCATTGTGACATTTGTCATTTGACATCTTAGACATTTGCCATCTTGAAATTAGTCATTTTTGACACTTTTCATTTTTGTCATTTAGCATTGTGACATTTGTCATTTGACATCTTTGACATTTGCCATCTTGAAATTTGTCATTTTTGACATTTTTCATGGTGACACTTTTCATTTTTGACATTTAGCATTGTGACATTTGTCAGTTTTGACATTTGCCATCTTGAAATTTGTCATTTTTGACATTTTTCATGGTGACACTTTTCATTTTTGACATTTAGCATTGTGACATTTGTCATTTGACATCTTTGACATTTGCTATCTTGAAATTTGTCATTTTTGACATTTTTCATGGTGACACTTTTCATTTTTGATATTTAGCATTGTGACATTTGTCATTTGACCTCTTTGACATTTGCCATCTTGAAATTTGTCATTTTTGACATTTTTTATGGTGACACTTTTCATTTAGCATTGTGACATTTGTCATTTGACATCTTTGACATTTGCCATCTTGAAATTTGTCATTTTGGACATTTAGCATTGTGACATTTGTCTTTTGACATCTTGGACATTTGCCATCTTGAAATTTGTCATTTTTGACATTTTTCATGGTGACACTTTTCATTTTTGACATTTAGCATTGTGACATTTGTCAGTTTTGACATTTGCCATCTTGAAATTTGTCATTTTTGACATTTTTCATGGTGACACTTTTCATTTTTGACATTTAGCATTGTGACATTTGTCATTTGACATCTTTGACATTTGCTATCTTGAAATTTGTCATTTTTGACATTTTTCATGGTGACACTTTTCATTTTTGATATATAGCATTGTGACATTTGTCATTTGACATCTTTGACATTTGCCATCTTGAAATTTTTCATTTTTGACATTTAGCATTGTGACATTTGTCATTTGACATCTTTGACATTTGCCATCTTAAAATTTGTTATTTTTGACATTTTTCATGGTGACACTTTTCATTTTTCACATTTAGCATTGTGACATTTGTCAGTTTTGACATTTGCTATCTTGAAATTTGTCATTTTTGACATTTAGCATTGTGACACTTTTCATTTTTGACATTTAGCATTGTGACATTTGTCATTTGACATCTTAGACATTTGCCATCTTGAAATTTGTCATTTTTGACACTTTTCATTTTTGACATTTAGCATTGTGACATTTTTCATTTGACATCTTTGACATTTGCCATCTTGAAATTTGTCATTTTTGACATTTTTCATGGTGACACTTTTCATTTTTGACATTTAGCATTGTGACATTTGTCAGTTTTGACATTTGCCATCTTGAAATTTGTCATTTTTGACATTTTTCATGGTGACACTTTTCATTTTTGACATTTAGCATTGTGACATTTGTCATTTGACATCTTAGACATTTGCCATCTTGAAATTTGTCATTTTTGACACTTTTCATTTTTGACATTTAGCATTGTGACATTTGTCATTTGACATCTTTGACATTTGCCATCTTGAAATTTGTCATTTTTGACATTTTTCATGGTGACACTTTTCATTTTTGACATTTAGCATTGTGACATTTGTCAGTTTTGACATTTGCCATCTTGAAATTTGTCATTTTTGACATTTTTCATGGTGACGCTTTTTATTTTTGACATTTAGCATTGTGACATTTGTCATTTGACATCTTTGACATTTGCCATCTTGAAATTTGTCATTTTTGACATTTTTCATGGTGACACTTTTCATTTTGGACATTTAGCATTGTGACATTTGTCATTTGACATCTTTGACATTTGCCATCTTGAAATTTGTCATTTTTGACATTTAGCATGGTGACATTTGTCTTTTGACATCTTGGACATTTGCCATCTTGAAATTTGTCATTTTTGACATTTTTCATGGTGACACTTTTCATTTTTGACATTTAGCATTGTGACATTTGTCAGTTTTGACATTTGCCATCTTGAAATTTGTCATTTTTGACATTTTTAATGGTGACACTTTTCATTTTTGACATTTAGCATTGTGACATTTGTCATTTGACATCTCTGACATTTGCTATCTTGAAATTTGTCATTTTTGACATTTTTCATGGTGACACTTTTCATTTTTGACATTTAGCATTGTGACATTTGTCATTTGACATCTTTGACATTTGCTATCTTGAAATTTGGTATTTTTGACATTTTTCATGGTGACACTTTTCATTTTTGACATTTAGCATTGTGACATTTGTCATTTGACATCTTTGACATTTGCCATCTTGAAATTTGTTATTTTTGACATTTTTCATGGTGACACTTTTCATTTTTGACATTTAGCATTGTGACATTTGTCAGTTTTGACATTTGCCATCTTGAAATTTGTCATTTTTGACATTTTTCATGGTGACACTTTTCATTTTTGACATTTAGCATTGTGACATTTGTCATTTGACATCTTTGACATTTGCCATCTTGAAATTTGTCATTTTTGACATTTAGCATTGTAACATTTGTCATTTGACATCTTTGACATTTGCCATCTTGAAATTTGTCATTTTTGACATTTTTCATGGTGACACTTTTCATTTTTGACATTTAGCATTGTGACATTTGTCAGTTTTGACATTTGCCATCTTGAAATTTGTCATTTTTAACATTTTTCATGGTGACACTTTTCATTTTTGACATTTAGCATTGTGACATTTGTCATTTGACATCTTAGACATTTGCCATCTTGAAATTTGTCATTTTTGACACTTTTCATTTTTGACATTTAGCATTGTGACATTTGTCATTTGACATCTTTGACATTTGTCATCTTGAAATTTGTCATTTTTGACATTTTTCATGGTGACACTTTTCATTTTTGACATTTAGCATTGTGATATTTGTCAGTTTTGACATATGCCATCTTGAAATTTGTCATTTTTGACATTTTTCATGGTGACACTTTTCATTTTTGACATTTAGCATTGTGACATTTGTCATTTAACATCTTTGACACTTGCCATCTTGAAATTTGTCATTTTTGACATTTTTCATGGTGACACTTTTCATTTTTGACATTTAGCATTGTGACATTTGTCATTTGACATCTTTGACATTTGCCATTTTGAAATTTGTCATTTTTGACATTTAGCATTGTGACATTTATCATTTGACATCTTTGACATTTGCCATCTTAAAATTTGTTATTTTTGACATTTTTTATGGTGACACTTTTCATTTTTGACATTTAGCATTGACATTTGTCAGTTTTGACATTTGCCATCTTGAAATTTGTCATTTTTGACATTTAGCATTGTGACACTTTTCATTTTTGACATTTAGCATTGTGACATTTGTCATTTGACATCTTTGACATTTGCCATCTTGAAATTTGTCATTTTTGACATTTTTTATGGTGACACTTTTCATTTTTGACATTTAGCATTGTGACATTTGTCATTTGACATATTTGACATTTGCCATCTTGAAATTTGTCATTTTTGACATTTAGCATTGTGATATTTGTCATTTGACATCTTTGACATTTGCCATCTTGAAATTTGTCATTTTTGACATTTTTCATGGTGACACTTTTCATTTTTGACATTTAGCATTGTGACATTTGTCATTTGACATCTTTGACATTTGCCATCTTGAAATTTGTTATTTTTGACATTTTTCATGGTGACACTTTTCATATTTGACATTTAGCATTGTGACATTTGTCATTTGACATCTTTGACATTTGCCATCTTGAAATTTGTCATTTTTGACATTTTTCATGGTGACACTTTTTATTTTTGACATTTAGCATTGTGACATTTGTCATTTGACATCTTTGACATTTGCCATCTTGAAATTTGTCATTTTTGACATTTTTCATGGTGACACTTTTCATTTTTGACATTTAGCATTGTGACATTTGTCAGTTTTGACATTTGCCATCTTGAAATTTGTCATTTTTGACATTTTTCATGGTGACACTTTTCATTTTTGACATTTAGCATTGTGACATTGGTCATTTGACATCTTAGACATTTGCCATCTTGAAATTTGTCATTTTTGACACTTTTCATTTTTGACATTTAGCATTGTTACATTTGTCATTTGACATCTTTGACATTTGCCATCTTGAAATTTGTCATTTTTGACATTTCTCATGGTGACACTTTTCATTTTTGACATTTAGCATTGTGACATTTGTCATTTGACATCTTTGACATTTGCCATTTTGAAATTTGTCATTTTTGACATTTAGCATTGTGACATTTATCATTTGACATCTTTGACATTTGCCATCTTGAAATTTGTTATTTTTGACATTTTTTATGGTGACACTTTTCATTTTTGACATTTAGCATTGACATTTGTCAGTTTTGACATTTGCCATCTTGAAATTTGTCATTTTTGACATTTAGCATTGTGACACTTTTCATTTTTGACATTTAGCATTGTGACATTTGTCATTTGACATCTTTGACATTTGCCATCTTGAAATTTGTCATTTTTGACATTTTTTATGGTGACACTTTTCATTTTTGACATTTAGCATTGTGACATTTGTCATTTGACATATTTGACATTTGCCATCTTGAAATTTGTCATTTTTGACATTTAGCATTGTGATATTTGTCATTTGACATCTTTGATATTTGCCATCTTGAAATTTGTCATTTTTGACATTTTTCATGGTGACACTTTTCATTTTTGACATTTAGCATTGTGACATTTGTCATTTGACATCTTTGACATTTGCCATCTTGAAATTTGTTATTTTTGACATTTTTTATGGTGACACTTTTCATTTTTGACATTTAGCATTGTGACATTTGTCATTTGACATCTTTGACATTTGCCATCTTGAATTTTGTCATTTTTGACATTTTTCATGGTGACACTTTTCATTTTTGACATTTAGCATTGTGACATTTGTCAGTTTTGACATTTGCCATCTTGAAATTTGTCATTTTTGACATTTTTCATGGTGACACTTTTCATTTTTGACATTTAGCATTGTGACATTGGTCATTTGACATCTTAGACATTTGCCATCTTGAAATTTGTCATTTTTGACACTTTTCATTTTTGACATTTAGCATTGTGACATTTGTCATTTGACATCTTTGACATTTGCCATCTTGAAATTTGTTATTTTTGACATTTTTCATGGTGACACTTTTCATTTTTGACATTTAGCATTGTGACATTTGTCATTTGACATCTTTGACATTTGCCATCTTGAAATTTTTTATTTTTGACATTTAGCATTGTGACATTTGTCATTTGACATCTTTGACATTTGCCATCTTGAAATTTGTCATTTTTGACATTTTTCATGGTGACACTTTTCATTTTTGACATTTAGCATTGTGACATTTGACATCTTTGACATTTGCCATCTTGAAATTTGTTATTTTTGACATTTTTCATGGTAACACTTTTCATTTTTGACATTTAGCATTGTGACATTTGTCAGTTTTGACATTTGCTATCTTGAAATTTGTCATTTTTGACATTTAGCATTGTGACACTTTTCGTTTTTGACATTTAGCATAGTGACATTTGTCATTTGACATATTTGACATTTGCCATCTTGAAATTTGTCATTTTTGACATTTTTCATGGTGACACTTTTCATTTTTGACATTTAGCATTGTGACATTTGTCATTTGACATCTTTGACATTTGCCATCTTGAAATTTGTTATTTTTGACATTTTTCATGGTGACACTTTTCATTTTTTACATTTAGCATTGTGACATTTGTCATTTGACATCTTTGACATTTGCCATCTTGAAATTTGTCATTTTTGACATTTTTCATGGAGACACTTTTCATTTTTGACATTTAGCATTGTGACATTTGTCAATTGACATCTTTGACATTTGACATCTTGAAATTTGTCATTTTTGACATTTTTCATGGTGACACTTTTCATTTTTGACATTTAGCGTTGTGACAATTGTCAGTTTTGACATTTGCCATCTTGAAATTTGTCATTTTTGACATTTTTCATGGTGACACTTTTCATTTTTGACATTTAGCATTGTGACATTTGTCATTTGACATCTTTGACATTTGCCATCTTGAAATTTTTCATTTTTGACACTTTTCATTTTTGACATTTAGCATTGTGACATTTGTCATTTGACATCTTTGACATTTGCCATCTTGAAATTTGTCATTTTTGACATTTTTCATGGTGACATTTTCATTTTTGACATTTAGCATTGTGACATTTGTCAGTTTTGACATTTGCCATCTTGAAATTTGTCATTTTTGACATTTTTCATGGTGACACTTTTTATTTTTGACATTTAGCATTGTGACATTTGTCATTTGACATCTTTGACATTTGCCATCTTGAAATTTGTCATTTTTGACATTTTTTATGGTGACACTTTTCATTTTTGACATTTAGCATTGTGACATTTGTCATTTGACATCTTTGACATTTGCCATCTTAAAATTTGTCATTTTTGACATTTTTCATGGTGACACTTTTCATTTTTGACATTTAGCATTGTGACATTTGTCATTTGACATCTTTGACATTTGCCATCTTGAAATTTGTCATTTTGGACATTTAGCATTGTGACATTTGTCTTTTGACATCTTGGACATTTGCCATCTTGAAATTTGTCATTTTTGACATTTTTCATGGTGACACTTTTTATTTTTGACATTTAGCATTGTGACATTTGTCAGTTTTGACATTTGCCATCTTGAAATTTGTCATTTTTGACATTTTTCATGGTGACACTTTTCATTTTTGACATTTAGCATTGTGACATTTGTCATTTGACATCTTTGACATTTGCTATCTTGAAATTTGTCATTTTTGACATTTTTCATGGTGACACTTTTCATTTTTGATATTTAGCATTGTGACATTTGTCATTTGACATCTTTGACATTTGCCATCTTGAAATTTTTCATTTTTGACATTTAGCATTGTGACATTTATCATTTGACATCTTTGACATTTGCCATCTTGAAATTTGTTATTTTTGACATTTTTTATGGTGACACTTTTCATTTTTGACATTTAGCATTGACATTTGTCAGTTTTGACATTTGCCATCTTGAAATTTGTCATTTTTGACATTTAGCATTGTGACATTTGTCATTTGACATCTTTGACATTTGCCATCTTGAAATTTGTCATTTTTGACATTTTTTATGGTGACACTTTTCATTTTTGACATTTAGCATTGTGACATTTGTCATTTGACATATTTGACATTTGCCATCTTGAAATTTGTCATTTTTGACATTTAGCATTGTGATATTTGTCATTTGACATCTTTGACATTTGCCATCTTGAAATTTGTCATTTTTGACATTTTTCATGGTGACACTTTTCATTTTTGACATTTAGCATTGTGACATTTGTCATTTGACATCTTTGACATTTGCCATCTTGAAATTTGTTATTTTTGACATTTTTCATGGTGACACTTTTCATTTTTGACATTTAGCATTGTGACATTTGTCATTTGACATCTTTGACATTTGCCATCTTAAAATTTGTCATTTTTGACATTTTTTATGGTGACACTTTTCATTTTTGACATTTAGCATTGTGACATTTGTCATTTGACATCTTTGACATTTGCCATCTTGAAATTTGTCATTTTTGACATTTTTCATGGTGACACTTTTCATTTTTGACATTTAGCATTGTGACATTTGTCAGTTTTGACATTTGCCATCTTGAAATTTGTCATTTTTGACATTTTTCATGGTGACACTTTTCATTTTTGACATTTAGCATTGTGACATTGGTCATTTGACATCTTAGACATTTGACATCTTAGACATTTGCCATCTTGAAATTTGTCATTTTTGACACTTTTCATTTTTGACATTTAGCATTGTGACATTTGTCATTTGACATCTTTGACATTTGCCATCTTGAAATTTGTCATTTTTGACATTTTTCATGGTGACACTTTTCATTTTTGACATTTAGCATTGTGACATTTGTCATTTGACATCTTTGACATTTGCCATTTTGAAATTTGTCATTTTTGACATTTAGCATTGTGACATTTATCATTTGACATCTTTGACATTTGCCATCTTGAAATTTGTTATTTTTGACATTTTTTATGGTGACACTTTTCATTTTTGACATTTAGCATTGACATTTGTCAGTTTTGACATTTGCCATCTTGAAATTTGTCATTTTTGACATTTAGCATTGTGACACTTTTCATTTTTGACATTTAGCATTGTGACATTTGTCATTTGACATCTTTGACATTTGCCATCTTGAAATTTGTCATTTTTGACATTTTTTATGGTGACACTTTTCATTTTTGACATTTAGCATTGTGACATTTGTCATTTGACATATTTGACATTTGCCATCTTGAAATTTGTCATTTTTGACATTTAGCATTGTGATATTTGTCATTTGACATCTTTGACATTTGCCATCTTGAAATTTGTCATTTTTGACATTTTTCATGGTGACACTTTTCATTTTTGACATTTAGCATTGTGACATTTGTCATTTGACATCTTTGACATTTGCCATCTTGAAATTTGTTATTTTTGACATTTTTCATGGTGACACTTTTCATTTTTGACATTTAGCATTGTGACATTTGTCATTTGACATCTTTGACATTTGCCATCTTGAAATTTGTCATTTTTGACATTTTTCATGGTGACACTTTTCATTTTTGACATTTAGCATTGTGACATTTGTCATTTGACATCTTTGACATTTGCCATCTTGAAATTTGTCATTTTTGACATTTTTCATGGTGACACTTTTCATTTTTGACATTTAGCATTGTGACATTTGTCAGTTTTGACATTTGCCATCTTGAAATTTGTCATTTTTGACATTTTTTATGGTGACACTTTTCATTTTTGACATTTAGCATTGTGACATTGGTCATTTGACATCTTAGACATTTGCCATCTTAAAATTTGTCATTTTTGACACTTTTCATTTTTGACATTCAGCATTGTGACATTTGTCATTTGACATCTTTGACATTTGCCATCTTGAAATTTGTTATTTTTGACATTTTTCATGGTGACACTTTTCATTTTTGACATTTAGCATTGTGACATTTGTCATTTGACATCTTTGACATTTGCCATCTTGAAATTTTTCATTTTTGACATTTAGCATTGTGACATTTGTCATTTGACATCTTTGACATTTGCCATCTTGAAATTTGTCATTTTTGACATTTTTCATGGTGACACTTTTCATTTTTGACATTTAGCATTGTGACATTTGTCATTTGACATCTTTGACATTTGCCATCTTGAAATTTGTTATTTTTGACATTTTTCATGGTGACACTTTTTATTTTTGACATTTAGCATTGTGAGATTTGTCAGTTTTGACATTTGCTATCTTGAAATTTGTCATTTTTGACATTTAGCATTGTGACACTTTTCGTTTTTGACATTTAGCATTGTGACATTTGTCATTTGACATATTTGACATTTGCCATCTTGAAATTTGTCATTTTTGACATTTAGCATTGTGATATTTGTCATTTGACATCTTTGACATTTGCCATCTTGAAATTTGTCATTTTTGACATTTTTCATGGTGACACTTTTCATTTTTGACATTTAGCATTGTGACATTTGTCATTTGACATCTTTGACATTTGCCATCTTGAAATTTGTTATTTTTGACATTTTTCATGGTGACACTTTTCATTTTTTACATTTAGCATTGTGACATTTGTCATTTGACATCTTTGACATTTGCCATCTTGAAATTTGTCATTTTTGACATATTTCATGGAGACACTTTTCATTTTTGACATTTAGCATTGTGACATTTGTCAATTGACATCTTTGACATTTGACATCTTGAAATTTGTCATTTTTGACATTTTTCATGGTGACACTTTTCATTTTTGACATTTAGCGTTGTGACAATTGTCAGTTTTGACATTTGCCATCTTGAAATTTGTCATTTTTGACATTTTTCATGGTGACACTTTTCATTTTTGACATTTAGCATTGTGACATTTGTCATTTGACATCTTTGACATTTGCCATCTTGAAATTTTTCATTTTTGATATTTTTCATGGTGACACTTTTCATTTTTGACATTTAGCATTGTGACATTTGTTATTTGACATCTTTGACATTTGCCATCTTGAAATTTGTCATTTTTGACATTTAGCATTGTCACATTTGTCATTTGACATCTTTGACATTTGCCATCTTGAAATTTGTTATTTTTGTCATTTTTCATGGTGACACTTTTCATTTTTGACATTTAGCATTGTGACATTTGTCAGTTTTGACATTTGCCATCTTGAAATTTGTCATTTTTGACATTTAGCATTGTGACACTTTTCATTTTTGACATTTAGCATTGTGACATTTGTCATTTGACATCTTAGACATTTGCCATCTTGAAATTTGTCATTTTTGACACTTTTCATTTTTGATATTTAGCATTGTGACATTTGTCATTTGACATCTTTGACATTTGCCATCTTGAAATTTGTCATTTTTGACATTTTTCATGGTGACACTTTTCATTTTTGACATTTAGCATTGTGACATTTGTCATTTGACATCTTTGACATTTGCCATCTTGAAATTTGTCATTTTTGACATTTTTCATGGTGACACTTTTCATTTTTGACATTTAGCATTGTGACATTTGTCATTTGACATCTTTGACATTTGCCATCTTGAAATTTGTCATTTTTGACATTTTTCATGGTGACACTTTTCATTTTTGACATTTAGCATTGTGACATTTGTCATTTGACATCTTTGACATTTGCCATCTTGAAATTTTTCATTTTTGACATTTAGCATTGTGACATTTGTCATTTGACATCTTTGACATTTGCCATCTTGAAATTTGTTATTTTTGACATTTTTCATGGTGACACTTTTCATTTTTGACATTTAGCATTGTGACATTTGTCAGTTTTGACATTTGCTATCTTGAAATTTGTCATTTTTGACATTTAGCATTGTGACACTTTTCATTTTTGACATTTAGCATTGTGACATTTGTCATTTGACATCTTAGACATTTGCCATCTTGAAATTTGTCATTTTTGACACTTTTCATTTTTGACATTTTTCATTTGACATCTTTGACATTTGCCATCTTGAAATTTGTCATTTTTGACATTTTTCATGGTGACACTTTTCATTTTTGACATTTAGCATTGTGACATTTGTCAGTTTTGACATTTGCCATCTTGAAATTTGTCATTTTTGACATTTTTCATGGTGACACTTTTCATTTTTGACATTTAGCATTGTGACATTTGTCATTTGACATCTTAGACATTTGCCATCTTGAAATTTGTCATTTTTGACACTTTTCATTTTTGACATTTAGCATTGTGACATTTGTCATTTGACATCTTTGACATTTGCCATCTTGAAATTTGTCATTTTTGACATTTTTCATGGTGACATTTTCATTTTTGACATTTAGCATTGTGACATTTGTCAGTTTTGACATTTGCCATCTTGAAATTTGTCATTTTTGACATTTTTCATGGTGACACTTTTTATTTTTGACATTTAGCATTGTGACATTTGTCATTTGACATCTTTGACATTTGCATCTTGAAATTTGTCATTTTTGACATTTAGCATTGTGACACTTTTCATTTTTGACATTTAGCATTGTGACATTTGTCATTTGACATCTTAGACATTTGCCATCTTGAAATTTGTCATTTTTGACACTTTTCATTTTTGACATTTAGCATTGTGACATTTGTCATTTGACATCTTTGACATTTGCCATCTTGAAATTTGTCATTTTTGACATTTTTCATGGTGACAGTTTTCATTTTTGACATTTAGCATTGTGACATTTGTCAGTTTTGACATTTGCCATCTTGAAATTTGTCATTTTAGACATTTTTCATGGTGACACTTTTCATTTTTGACATTTAGCATTGTGACATTTGTCATTTGACATCTTAGACATTTGCCATCTTGAAATTAGTCATTTTTGACACTTTTCATTTTTGTCATTTAGCATTGTGACATTTGTCATTTGACATCTTTGACATTTGCCATCTTGAAATTTGTCATTTTTGACATTTTTCATGGTGACACTTTTCATTTTTGACATTTAGCATTGTGACATTTGTCAGTTTTGACATTTGCCATCTTGAAATTTGTCATTTTTGACATTTTTCATGGTGACACTTTTCATTTTTGACATTTAGCATTGTGACATTTGTCATTTGACATCTTTGACATTTGCTATCTTGAAATTTGTCATTTTTGACATTTTTCATGGTGACACTTTTCATTTTTGATATTTAGCATTGTGACATTTGTCATTTGACCTCTTTGACATTTGCCATCTTGAAATTTGTCATTTTTGACATTTTTTATGGTGACACTTTTCATTTAGCATTGTGACATTTGTCATTTGACATCTTTGACAATTGCCATCTTGAAATTTGTCATTTTGGACATTTAGCATTGTGACATTTGTCTTTTGACATCTTGGACATTTGCCATCTTGAAATTTGTCATTTTTGACATTTTTCATGGTGACACTTTTCATTTTTGACATTTAGCATTGTGACATTTGTCAGTTTTGACATTTGCCATCTTGAAATTTGTCATTTTTGACATTTTTCATGGTGACACTTTTCATTTTTGACATTTAGCATTGTGACATTTGTCATTTGACATCTTTGACATTTGCTATCTTGAAATTTGTCATTTTTGACATTTTTCATGGTGACACTTTTCATTTTTGATATTTAGCATTGTGACATTTGTCATTTGACATCTTTGACATTTGCCATCTTGAAATTTTTCATTTTTGACATTTAGCATTGTGACATTTGTCATTTGACATCTTTGACATTTGCCATCTTAAAATTTGTTATTTTTGACATTTTTCATGGTGACACTTTTCATTTTTCACATTTAGCATTGTGACATTTGTCAGTTTTGACATTTGCTATCTTGAAATTTGTCATTTTTGACATTTAGCATTGTGACACTTTTCATTTTTGACATTTAGCATTGTGACATTTGTCATTTGACATCTTAGACATTTGCCATCTTGAAATTTGTCATTTTTGACACTTTTCATTTTTGACATTTAGCATTGTGACATTTTTCATTTGACATCTTTGACATTTGCCATCTTGAAATTTGTCATTTTTGACATTTTTCATGGTGACACTTTTCATTTTTGACATTTAGCATTGTGACATTTGTCAGTTTTGACATTTGCCATCTTGAAATTTGTCATTTTTGACATTTTTCATGGTGACACTTTTCATTTTTGACATTTAGCATTGTGACATTTGTCATTTGACATCTTAGACATTTGCCATCTTGAAATTTGTCATTTTTGACACTTTTCATTTTTGACATTTAGCATTGTGACATTTGTCATTTGACATCTTTGACATTTGCCATCTTGAAATTTGTCATTTTTGACATTTTTCATGGTGACACTTTTCATTTTTGACATTTAGCATTGTGACATTTGTCAGTTTTGACATTTGCCATCTTGAAATTTGTCATTTTTGACATTTTTCATGGTGACGCTTTTTATTTTTGACATTTAGCATTGTGACATTTGTCATTTGACATCTTTGACATTTGCCATCTTGAAATTTGTCATTTTTGACATTTTTCATGGTGACACTTTTCATTTTTGACATTTAGCATTGTGACATTTGTCATTTGACATCTTTGACATTTGCCATCTTGAAATTTGTCATTTTTGACATTTAGCATGGTGACATTTGTCTTTTGACATCTTGGACATTTGCCATCTTGAAATTTGTCATTTTTGACATTTTTCATGGTGACACTTTTCATTTTTGACATTTAGCATTGTGACATTTGTCAGTTTTGACATTTGCCATCTTGAAATTTGTCATTTTTGACATTTTTAATGGTGACACTTTTCATTTTTGACATTTAGCATTGTGACATTTGTCATTTGACATCTCTGACATTTGCTATCTTGAAATTTGTCATTTTTGACATTTTTCATGGTGACACTTTTCATTTTTGACATTTAGCATTGTGACATTTGTCATTTGACATCTTTGACATTTGCTATCTTGAAATTTGGTATTTTTGACATTTTTCATGGTGACACTTTTCATTTTTGACATTTAGCATTGTGACATTTGTCATTTGACATCTTTGACATTTGCCATCTTGAAATTTGTTATTTTTGACATTTTTCATGGTGACACTTTTCATTTTTGACATTTAGCATTGTGACATTTGTCAGTTTTGACATTTGCCATCTTGAAATTTGTCATTTTTGACATTTTTCATGGTGACACTTTTCATTTTTGACATTTAGCATTGTGACATTTGTCATTTGACATCTTTGACATTTGCCATCTTGAAATTTGTCATTTTTGACATTTAGCATTGTAACATTTGTCATTTGACATCTTTGACATTTGCCATCTTGAAATTTGTCATTTTTGACATTTTTCATGGTGACACTTTTCATTTTTGACATTTAGCATTGTGACATTTGTCAGTTTTGACATTTGCCATCTTGAAATTTGTCATTTTTAACATTTTTCATGGTGACACTTTTCATTTTTGACATTTAGCATTGTGACATTTGTCATTTGACATCTTAGACATTTGCCATCTTGAAATTTGTCATTTTTGACACTTTTCATTTTTGACATTTAGCATTGTGACATTTGTCATTTGACATCTTTGACATTTGTCATCTTGAAATTTGTCATTTTTGACATTTTTCATGGTGACACTTTTCATTTTTGACATTTAGCATTGTGATATTTGTCAGTTTTGACATATGCCATCTTGAAATTTGTCATTTTTGACATTTTTCATGGTGACACTTTTCATTTTTGACATTTAGCATTGTGACATTTGTCATTTAACATCTTTGACACTTGCCATCTTGAAATTTGTCATTTTTGACATTTTTCATGGTGACACTTTTCATTTTTGACATTTAGCATTGTGACATTTGTCATTTGACATCTTTGACATTTGCCATTTTGAAATTTGTCATTTTTGACATTTAGCATTGTGACATTTATCATTTGACATCTTTGACATTTGCCATCTTAAAATTTGTTATTTTTGACATTTTTTATGGTGACACTTTTCATTTTTGACATTTAGCATTGACATTTGTCAGTTTTGACATTTGCCATCTTGAAATTTGTCATTTTTGACATTTAGCATTGTGACACTTTTCATTTTTGACATTTAGCATTGTGACATTTGTCATTTGACATCTTTGACATTTGCCATCTTGAAATTTGTCATTTTTGACATTTTTTATGGTGACACTTTTCATTTTTGACATTTAGCATTGTGACATTTGTCATTTGACATATTTGACATTTGCCATCTTGAAATTTGTCATTTTTGACATTTAGCATTGTGATATTTGTCATTTGACATCTTTGACATTTGCCATCTTGAAATTTGTCATTTTTGACATTTTTCATGGTGACACTTTTCATTTTTGACATTTAGCATTGTGACATTTGTCATTTGACATCTTTGACATTTGCCATCTTGAAATTTGTTATTTTTGACATTTTTCATGGTGACACTTTTCATATTTGACATTTAGCATTGTGACATTTGTCATTTGACATCTTTGACATTTGCCATCTTGAAATTTGTCATTTTTGACATTTTTCATGGTGACACTTTTTATTTTTGACATTTAGCATTGTGACATTTGTCATTTGACATCTTTGACATTTGCCATCTTGAAATTTGTCATTTTTGACATTTTTCATGGTGACACTTTTCATTTTTGACATTTAGCATTGTGACATTTGTCAGTTTTGACATTTGCCATCTTGAAATTTGTCATTTTTGACATTTTTCATGGTGACACTTTTCATTTTTGACATTTAGCATTGTGACATTGGTCATTTGACATCTTAGACATTTGCCATCTTGAAATTTGTCATTTTTGACACTTTTCATTTTTGACATTTAGCATTGTTACATTTGTCATTTGACATCTTTGACATTTGCCATCTTGAAATTTGTCATTTTTGACATTTCTCATGGTGACACTTTTCATTTTTGACATTTAGCATTGTGACATTTGTCATTTGACATCTTTGACATTTGCCATTTTGAAATTTGTCATTTTTGACATTTAGCATTGTGACATTTATCATTTGACATCTTTGACATTTGCCATCTTGAAATTTGTTATTTTTGACATTTTTTATGGTGACACTTTTCATTTTTGACATTTAGCATTGACATTTGTCAGTTTTGACATTTGCCATCTTGAAATTTGTCATTTTTGACATTTAGCATTGTGACACTTTTCATTTTTGACATTTAGCATTGTGACATTTGTCATTTGACATCTTTGACATTTGCCATCTTGAAATTTGTCATTTTTGACATTTTTTATGGTGACACTTTTCATTTTTGACATTTAGCATTGTGACATTTGTCATTTGACATATTTGACATTTGCCATCTTGAAATTTGTCATTTTTGACATTTAACATTGTGATATTTGTCATTTGACATCTTTGATATTTGCCATCTTGAAATTTGTCATTTTTGACATTTTTCATGGTGACACTTTTCATTTTTGACATTTAGCATTGTGACATTTGTCATTTGACATCTTTGACATTTGCCATCTTGAAATTTGTTATTTTTGACATTTAGCATTGTGACATTTGTCATTTGACATCTTTGACATTTGCCATCTTGAATTTTGTCATTTTTGACATTTTTCATGGTGACACTTTTCATTTTTGACATTTAGCATTGTGACATTTGTCAGTTTTGACATTTGCCATCTTGAAATTTGTCATTTTTGACATTTTTCATGGTGACACTTTTCATTTTTGACATTTAGCATTGTGACATTGGTCATTTGACATCTTAGACATTTGCCATCTTGAAATTTGTCATTTTTGACACTTTTCATTTTTGACATTTAGCATTGTGACATTTGTCATTTGACATCTTTGACATTTGCCATCTTGAAATTTGTTATTTTTGACATTTTTCATGGTGACACTTTTCATTTTTGACATTTAGCATTGTGACATTTGTCATTTGACATCTTTGACATTTGCCATCTTGAAATTTTTTATTTTTGACATTTAGCATTGTGACATTTGTCATTTGACATCTTTGACATTTGCCATCTTGAAATT
This sequence comes from Altica lythri, assembly GCA_964028335.1. NCBI lineage: Eukaryota > Metazoa > Arthropoda > Insecta > Coleoptera > Chrysomelidae > Altica > Altica lythri. The sequence continues at coordinate 3,744,227 of OZ034800.1, read as the reverse complement.
TGTCATTTTTGACATTTTTCATGGTGACACTTTTCATTTTTGACATTTAGCATTGTGACATTTGACATCTTTGACATTTGCCATCTTGAAATTTGTTATTTTTGACATTTTTCATGGTAACACTTTTCATTTTTGACATTTAGCATTGTGACATTTGTCAGTTTTGACATTTGCTATCTTGAAATTTGTCATTTTTGACATTTAGCATTGTGACACTTTTCGTTTTTGACATTTAGCATAGTGACATTTGTCATTTGACATATTTGACATTTGCCATCTTGAAATTTGTCATTTTTGACATTTTTCATGGTGACACTTTTCATTTTTGACATTTAGCATTGTGACATTTGTCATTTGACATCTTTGACATTTGCCATCTTGAAATTTGTTATTTTTGACATTTTTCATGGTGACACTTTTCATTTTTTACATTTAGCATTGTGACATTTGTCATTTGACATCTTTGACATTTGCCATCTTGAAATTTGTCATTTTTGACATTTTTCATGGAGACACTTTTCATTTTTGACATTTAGCATTGTGACATTTGTCAATTGACATCTTTGACATTTGACATCTTGAAATTTGTCATTTTTGACATTTTTCATGGTGACACTTTTCATTTTTGACATTTAGCGTTGTGACAATTGTCAGTTTTGACATTTGCCATCTTGAAATTTGTCATTTTTGACATTTTTCATGGTGACACTTTTCATTTTTGACATTTAGCATTGTGACATTTGTCATTTGACATCTTTGACATTTGCCATCTTGAAATTTTTAATTTTTGACACTTTTCATTTTTGACATTTAGCATTGTGACATTTGTCATTTGACATCTTTGACATTTGCCATCTTGAAATTTGTCATTTTTGACATTTTTCATGGTGACATTTTCATTTTTGACATTTAGCATTGTGACATTTGTCAGTTTTGACATTTGCCATCTTGAAATTTGTCATTTTTGACATTTTTCATGGTGACACTTTTTATTTTTGACATTTAGCATTGTGACATTTGTCATTTGACATCTTTGACATTTGCCATCTTGAAATTTGTCATTTTTGACATTTTTTATGGTGACACTTTTCATTTTTGACATTTAGCATTGTGACATTTGTCATTTGACATCTTTGACATTTGCCATCTTAAAATTTGTCATTTTTGACATTTTTCATGGTGACACTTTTCATTTTTGACATTTAGCATTGTGACATTTGTCATTTGACATCTTTGACATTTGCCATCTTGAAATTTGTCATTTTGGACATTTAGCATTGTGACATTTGTCTTTTGACATCTTGGACATTTGCCATCTTGAAATTTGTCATTTTTGACATTTTTCATGGTGACACTTTTTATTTTTGACATTTAGCATTGTGACATTTGTCAGTTTTGACATTTGCCATCTTGAAATTTGTCATTTTTGACATTTTTCATGGTGACACTTTTCATTTTTGACATTTAGCATTGTGACATTTGTCATTTGACATCTTTGACATTTGCTATCTTGAAATTTGTCATTTTTGACATTTTTCATGGTGACACTTTTCATTTTTGATATTTAGCATTGTGACATTTGTCATTTGACATCTTTGACATTTGCCATCTTGAAATTTTTCATTTTTGACATTTAGCATTGTGACATTTATCATTTGACATCTTTGACATTTGCCATCTTGAAATTTGTTATTTTTGACATTTTTTATGGTGACACTTTTCATTTTTGACATTTAGCATTGACATTTGTCAGTTTTGACATTTGCCATCTTGAAATTTGTCATTTTTGACATTTAGCATTGTGACATTTGTCATTTGACATCTTTGACATTTGCCATCTTGAAATTTGTCATTTTTGACATTTTTTATGGTGACACTTTTCATTTTTGACATTTAGCATTGTGGCATTTGTCATTTGACATATTTGACATTTGCCATCTTGAAATTTGTCATTTTTGACATTTAGCATTGTGATATTTGTCATTTGACATCTTTGACATTTGCCATCTTGAAATTTGTCATTTTTGACATTTTTCATGGTGACACTTTTCATTTTTGACATTTAGCATTGTGACATTTGTCATTTGACATCTTTGACATTTGCCATCTTGAAATTTGTTATTTTTGACATTTTTCATGGTGACACTTTTCATTTTTGACATTTAGCATTGTGACATTTGTCATTTGACATCTTTGACATTTGCCATCTTGAAATTTGTCATTTTTGACATTTTTTATGGTGACACTTTTCATTTTTGACATTTAGCATTGTGACATTTGTCATTTGACATCTTTGACATTTGCCATCTTGAAATTTGTCATTTTTGACATTTTTCATGGTGACACTTTTCATTTTTGACATTTAGCATTGTGACATTTGTCAGTTTTGACATTTGCCATCTTGAAATTTGTCATTTTTGACATTTTTCATGGTGACACTTTTCATTTTTGACATTTAGCATTGTGACATTGGTCATTTGACATCTTAGACATTTGCCATCTTGAAATTTGTCATTTTTGACACTTTTCATTTTTGACATTTAGCATTGTGACATTTGTCATTTGACATCTTTGACATTTGCCATCTTGAAATTTGTCATTTTTGACATTTTTCATGGTGACACTTTTCATTTTTGACATTTAGCATTGTGACATTTGTCATTTGACATCTTTGACATTTGCCATTTTGAAATTTGTCATTTTTGACATTTAGCATTGTGACATTTATCATTTGACATCTTTGACATTTGCCATCTTGAAATTTGTTATTTTTGACATTTTTTATGGTGACACTTTTCATTTTTGACATTTAGCATTGACATTTGTCAGTTTTGACATTTGCCATCTTGAAATTTGTCATTTTTGACATTTAGCATTGTGACACTTTTCATTTTTGACATTTAGCATTGTGACATTTGTCATTTGACATCTTTGACATTTGCCATCTTGAAATTTGTCATTTTTGACATTTTTTATGGTGACACTTTTCATTTTTGACATTTAGCATTGTGACATTTGTCATTTGACATATTTGACATTTGCCATCTTGAAATTTGTCATTTTTGACATTTAGCATTGTGATATTTGTCATTTGACATCTTTGACATTTGCCATCTTGAAATTTGTCATTTTTGACATTTTTCATGGTGACACTTTTCATTTTTGACATTTAGCATTGTGACATTTGTCATTTGACATCTTTGACATTTGCCATCTTGAAATTTGTTATTTTTGACATTTTTCATGGTGACACTTTTCATTTTTGACATTTAGCATTGTGACATTTGTCATTTGACATCTTTGACATTTGCCATCTTGAAATTTGTCATTTTTGACATTTTTCATGGTGACACTTTTCATTTTTGACATTTAGCATTGTGACATTTGTCATTTGACATCTTTGACATTTGCCATCTTGAAATTTGTCATTTTTGACATTTTTCATGGTGACACTTTTCATTTTTGACATTTAGCATTGTGACATTTGTCAGTTTTGACATTTGCCATCTTGAAATTTGTCATTTTTGACATTTTTTATGGTGACACTTTTCATTTTTGACATTTAGCATTGTGACATTGGTCATTTGACATCTTAGACATTTGCCATCTTAAAATTTGTCATTTTTGACACTTTTCATTTTTGACATTCAGCATTGTGACATTTGTCATTTGACATCTTTGACATTTGCCATCTTGAAATTTGTTATTTTTGACATTTTTCATGGTGACACTTTTCATTTTTGACATTTAGCATTGTGACATTTGTCATTTGACATCTTTGACATTTGCCATCTTGAAATTTTTCATTTTTGACATTTAGCATTGTGACATTTGTCATTTGACATCTTTGACATTTGCCATCTTGAAATTTGTCATTTTTGACATTTTTCATGGTGACACTTTTCATTTTTGACATTTAGCATTGTGACATTTGTCATTTGACATCTTTGACATTTGCCATCTTGAAATTTGTTATTTTTGACATTTTTCATGGTGACACTTTTTATTTTTGACATTTAGCATTGTGAGATTTGTCAGTTTTGACATTTGCTATCTTGAAATTTGTCATTTTTGACATTTAGCATTGTGACACTTTTCGTTTTTGACATTTAGCATTGTGACATTTGTCATTTGACATATTTGACATTTGCCATCTTGAAATTTGTCATTTTTGACATTTAGCATTGTGATATTTGTCATTTGACATCTTTGACATTTGCCATCTTGAAATTTGTCATTTTTGACATTTTTCATGGTGACACTTTTCATTTTTGACATTTAGCATTGTGACATTTGTCATTTGACATCTTTGACATTTGCCATCTTGAAATTTGTTATTTTTGACATTTTTCATGGTGACACTTTTCATTTTTTACATTTAGCATTGTGACATTTGTCATTTGACATCTTTGACATTTGCCATCTTGAAATTTGTCATTTTTGACATTTTTCATGGAGACACTTTTCATTTTTGACATTTAGCATTGTGACATTTGTCAATTGACATCTTTGACATTTGACATCTTGAAATTTGTCATTTTTGACATTTTTCATGGTGACACTTTTCATTTTTGACATTTAGCGTTGTGACAATTGTCAGTTTTGACATTTGCCATCTTGAAATTTGTCATTTTTGACATTTTTCATGGTGACACTTTTCATTTTTGACATTTAGCATTGTGACATTTGTCATTTGACATCTTTGACATTTGCCATCTTGAAATTTTTCATTTTTGATATTTTTCATGGTGACACTTTTCATTTTTGACATTTAGCATTGTGACATTTGTTATTTGACATCTTTGACATTTGCCATCTTGAAATTTGTCATTTTTGACATTTAGCATTGTCACATTTGTCATTTGACATCTTTGACATTTGCCATCTTAAAATTTGTTATTTTTGTCATTTTTCATGGTGACACTTTTCATTTTTGACATTTAGCATTGTGACATTTGTCAGTTTTGACATTTGCCATCTTGAAATTTGTCATTTTTGACATTTAGCATTGTGACACTTTTCATTTTTGACATTTAGCATTGTGACATTTGTCATTTGACATCTTAGACATTTGCCATCTTGAAATTTGTCATTTTTGACACTTTTCATTTTTGATATTTAGCATTGTGACATTTGTCATTTGACATCTTTGACATTTGCCATCTTGAAATTTGTCATTTTTGACATTTTTCATGGTGACACTTTTCATTTTTGACATTTAGCATTGTGACATTTGTCATTTGACATCTTTGACATTTGCCATCTTGAAATTTGTCATTTTTGACATTTTTCATGGTGACACTTTTCATTTTTGACATTTAGCATTGTGACATTTGTCATTTGACATCTTTGACATTTGCCATCTTGAAATTTGTCATTTTTGACATTTTTCATGGTGACACTTTTCATTTTTGACATTTAGCATTGTGACATTTGTCATTTGACATCTTTGACATTTGCCATCTTGAAATTTTTCATTTTTGACATTTAGCATTGTGACATTTGTCATTTGACATCTTTGACATTTGCCATCTTGAAATTTGTTATTTTTGACATTTTTCATGGTGACACTTTTCATTTTTGACATTTAGCATTGTGACATTTGTCAGTTTTGACATTTGCTATCTTGAAATTTGTCATTTTTGACATTTAGCATTGTGACACTTTTCATTTTTGACATTTAGCATTGTGACATTTGTCATTTGACATCTTAGACATTTGCCATCTTGAAATTTGTCATTTTTGACACTTTTCATTTTTGACATTTTTCATTTGACATCTTTGACATTTGCCATCTTGAAATTTGTCATTTTTGACATTTTTCATGGTGACACTTTTCATTTTTGACATTTAGCATTGTGACATTTGTCAGTTTTGACATTTGCCATCTTGAAATTTGTCATTTTTGACATTTTTCATGGTGACACTTTTCATTTTTGACATTTAGCATTGTGACATTTGTCATTTGACATCTTAGACATTTGCCATCTTGAAATTTGTCATTTTTGACACTTTTCATTTTTGACATTTAGCATTGTGACATTTGTCATTTGACATCTTTGACATTTGCCATCTTGAAATTTGTCATTTTTGACATTTTTCATGGTGACATTTTCATTTTTGACATTTAGCATTGTGACATTTGTCAGTTTTGACATTTGCCATCTTGAAATTTGTCATTTTTGACATTTTTCATGGTGACACTTTTTATTTTTGACATTTAGCATTGTGACATTTGTCATTTGACATCTTTGACATTTGCATCTTGAAATTTGTCATTTTTGACATTTTTTATGGTGACACTTTTCATTTTTGACATTTAGCATTGTGACATTTGTCATTTGACATCTTTGACATTTGCCATCTTGAAATTTGTCATTTTTGACATTTTTCATGGTGACACTTTTCATTTTTGACATTTAGCATTGTGACATTTGTCATTTGACATCTTTGACATTTGCCATCTTGAAATTTGTCATTTTGGACATTTAGCATTGTGACATTTGTCTTTTGACATCTTGGACATTTGCCATCTTGAAATTTGTCATTTTTGACATTTTTCATGGTGACACTTTTTATTTTTGACATTTAGCATTGTGACATTTGTCAGTTTTGACATTTGCCATCTTGAAATTTGTCATTTTTGACATTTTTCATGGTGACACTTTTCATTTTTGACATTTAGCATTGTGACATTTGTCATTTGACATCTTTGACATTTGCTATCTTGAAATTTGTCATTTTTGACATTTTTCATGGTGACACTTTTCATTTTTGATATTTAGCATTGTGACATTTGTCATTTGACATCTTTGACATTTGCCATCTTGAAATTTTTCATTTTTGACATTTAGCATTGTGACATTTGTCATTTGGCATCTTTGACATTTGCCATCTTGAAATTTGTTATTTTTGACATTTTTCATGGTGACACTTTTTATTTTTGACATTTAACATTTGTCATTTGACATCTTAGACATTTGCCATCTTGAAATTTGTCATTTTTGACACTTTTCATTTTTGACATTTAGCATTGTGACATTTTTCATTTGACATCTTTGACATTTGACATCTTGAAATTTGTCATTTTTGACATTTTTCATGGTGACACTTTTCATTTTTGACATTTAGCATTGTGACATTTGTCAGTTTTGACATTTGCCATCTTGAAATTTGTCATTTTTGACATTTTTCATGGTGACACTTTTCATTTTTGACATTTAGCATTGTGACATTTGTCATTTGACATCTTAGACATTTGCCATCTTGAAATTTGTCATTTTTGACACTTTTCATTTTTGACATTTAGCATTGTGACATTTGTCATTTGACATCTTTGACATTTGCCATCTTGAAATTTGTCATTTTTGACATTTTTCATGGTGACAAGTAGTTAAACAAGGAGAGCACGGGCTATTTTTTTGAACATAACCTCACTTTTTTTTGAGTTGGCTGCTTGCGCTAAATGTCAAAGGCCATTCTTCTTTTTTCAAGTGGCCTCTGACATTTGGTGCAAACAGCCAATTCTTCTTTTTCGAGTGGCCTTTTACGTTTGACACATGCAGCCAATTCTTCTTTTTCAAGTGGCCTCTGACATTTGGTGCAAGCAGCCAATCCTTCTTTTTCGAGTGGCCTTTTACGTTTGACACATGCAGCCAATTCTTCTTTTTTCGAGTGGTTTCTGACATTTGGTGCAAACAGCCAATTTTTCTTTTTCAAGTGGCCTCTGACGTTTGACACAAACAGCCAATTCGTCTTTTTGAATTTTTTACGCTTCGCTGTCATCGTACCAACTTTACATGCCTCACATTATCTCAACTCACCCTAACTCACCCTACCACCCCTCATTATCAACCCCAGTGCCCAAATAGAACTTAGAATAATTTTGTATGAGAATAAGTGTAGAAAAAAAATTCTGTGTGATGTCTGTTGTGGTATTCGAACCCACAAAGTCATGTGTATAATGTTGACGCCTTAACCAACACGGCTATCATCTGACTTGAAAAATAAAGTTGAAATGTGTTAGATAAACAGCTCCGTCTACGGTTGTTGGTAAGTTAGCAGAGGCGTACTGTTGAGTTTTTAGATATTTAGCAGTGCCGTACCTAACAAAAAGAATAATAATAAACAAGTCTTATCGCAATAAAGAAAATATTTTTTAAATTAAATGTTAAAAGCGCGTGACCTTGGCGCTAGAGTTGGACCGCAATGTGAAACAATTATATTATTATTCTTAGAAAATGTCGTTATCATTTTATAGGTTTCACATTTCTGCTTAATCGCTGAATTATGCTCCACCTGCAGTGATTATAAAATGATATCATATTAATGAATAAACAATAAAAGATAAGAAATGCAACTAAGCGGTTTTATATAATATACATAAAAATGATGACCTAATTAATGCAATTATTTATCAGGAAGCTATGAGTCATCCCGATGCATAAAGGATTTTTTAGACAGTAGCGTCACATAATATGATTAGTAAATATAAAAAACAACATAGAGAATATATTGTAAACGCGACAATTAGGTATTAATTTTTATCGACGCCTATGTGTTTCGGCTAAGTCGTACATATTTAAAGAGTGGTCTGGAGGTAATTTCTTCATTATTGTTGTGCTCTCTTGACATCCAGTTCAGTTTCAAGTGCAAGAGATCTTCTGTTACATACTCATAAAGGTAAGAATTTTTATTTTATTTAATTTTATTTTTGAGTTTATTTAATTATTTGTTTATGTAATTTTATTTTTGAGTTGATTTAATTTTATTTTTCTTCAGTTAAGTTTATTTTTCATGATTTATTTGTATTAATTTTATTTTTGAGTTGATTTAATTTTATTAATTATATTTTTGAGATTATGTAATTTCATTTTTCTTCAGTTAAGTTTATTTTTTATGATTTATTTGTATTAATTTTATTTTTGACTTGATTTAATTTTTTTAATTTTATTTTTGAGATTATGTAATTTCATTTTTCTTCAGTTAAGTTTATTTAATTATTTGTTTATGTAATTTTATTTTTGAGTTGATTTAATTTTATTTTTCATGATTTTATTTGTATTAATTTTATTTTTGAGTTGATTTAATTTTATTAATTTTATTTTTGAGATTATGTGATTTCATTTTTCTTCAGTTAAGTTTATTTAATTTTTAGGTGAATTTTTATTGTGAGTTGATTAAACCGATTCAGAGCAAATTTTTGGTGGAAAACAATTGTTTCAAGTGCAAGAGCTCTCTTGACATCCAGTTCAGTTGCAAGTGCAAGAGCTCTCTTGACATCCAGTTCAGTGCAAGAGCTCTTCTGTTACATACTCATAAAGGTAAGAATTTTTATTTTATTTAATTTTATTTTTGAGTTTATTTAATTATTTGCTTATGTAATTTTATTTTTGAGTTGATTTAATTTTATTTTTCATGATTTTATTTGTATTAATTTTATTTTTGAGTTGATTTAATTTTATTAATTTTATTTTTGAGATTATGTAATTTCATTTTTCTTCAGTTAAGTTTATTTAATTTTTAGGTGAATTTTATTGTGAGTTGAGTAAACCGATTCAGAGCAAATTTTTGGTGGAAAACAATTGGTTCAAGTGCAAGAGCTCTCTTGACATCCAGTTCAGTTGCAAGTGCAAGAGCTCTTCTGTTACATACTCATAAAGGTAAGAATTTTTATTTTATTTAATTTTATTTTTGAGTTTATTTAATTATTTGCTTATGTTATTTTATTTTTGAGTTGATTTAATTTTATTTTTCATGATTTATTTGTATTAATTTTATTTTTGAGTTGATTTAATTTTTATTAATTTTATTTTTGAGATTATGTAATTTCATTTTTCTTCAGTTAAGTTTATTTAATTTTTAGGTGAATTTTATTGTGAGTTGATTAAACCGATTCAGAGCAAATTTTTGGTGGAAAACAATTGGTTCAAGTGCAAGAGCTCTCTTGACATCCAGTTCAGTTTCAAGTGCAAGAGATCTTCTGTTACATCCAGTTCAGTTTCAAGTGCAAGAGATCTTCTGTTACATACCCACAAAGATAAGAATTTTTATTTGCAATTATGAATAACGATAGGTCTAATGCTATTGTTGACAATATTTATCAAGCATATAAAGCGTTAATCACCAACTTTTCACACAGAGAAGCTAACAAATTAATAAAAAAAATTAAACGACATATCAGCAGTCTTAATACAGATATTCGGAGGGGAAATTTGGATATTGGGATACGTAGAAATTTACAAAAAAATTTGGGACATTTAAAATCAATCAAAGAAAAAATTGTTCATTTATCTAAACAGGGATCGGGGCTAACTGAAAAATTAGGGGTAAAATGGGTCGATTTAGAATCTGCTTTTCATTCAAGAATTAGGACTGCTGTTGTCGTTAATTTAAAACATAAAGACCTTAATAGTTTTTTTGGTGATGCGTTTAAGCTATTTAAGAGTAGAATAGCTAACAGTTTGAAAAAATTTAATATGATTAAAGTAAATACAACATTTTGCGGGGAATTTATTAAAAAATCTAAGGAAATCGAAGACATTTTGGAGTTTAAATATTTTAACACAAAAAACGCAGTAATAGATGCAGGTACGGATCTTGCATTGTTATTCAATGAAAAAATTGTTGATAAAGTAATAAGTAAATTATCGGAATTTCAACTTAAACAGTCTGGATGGGCTTTAAACAAAATTATTTCACTGGAAATTAACATCAATAATTATGAGATAGGTAACGGTGCTTCATCATACATTAAGCTACCTGATCCTATACTAAAAAAGCAAGCATGTATTAATATTAAAAATTTAGATGAAGCATGTTTTTACTGGTCGGTAACAGCATCATTGTATCCAGTTAATAAAAATGTAGATTTGGTAAAATCGTATTCTCACTATGCCGCAGTTTTAAAAACACAAGGTTTGGACATGCCAATGCCCCTAAATGCTATTTCAAAATTTGAAAAATTAAATAATATTTCAATTAATGTGTACGCTTTAGAATTAAATGCCGCGAAAGATAAACCGGTTTACACAATTTATCCTGCCCGACTAACAAAAGAAAAATTAAATAAACATGTAAATTTATTGCTTATTCAGAACAAATACTTTCCAAAATTAAATGATTATGAAGCTCCATCAATGGATACGCAAAATGAAGATATCAAATATCACTATTGTTTAATCAAAGATTTATCTCGACTAATATCAAGTCAAGTTAACAAACATAATGGGCAAAAATATATTTGTGATCGATGTTTAAATTACTTTAGTAGTCAGGAAAAATTAAGCAATCATGATGAATACTGCAAAGATCTGAACAATTGCAAAATATCGTACCCACCATTTGATCATGTAGAGTTTAAAAACCACGTATACAAGCAGACTACACCTTTTGTCATTTATGCAGACTTTGAGTCAGTGCTACGTCCTCATAACAAGAACTTGGGGAAACATACACGAAAGTTTCAGAAACATGAGGCGTATAGTGCAGGATATTATCTAAATTGCTCCTATGATAGTTCGCTATCATTTTATTCTGAATATTGTGGAGAAGACTGCATGGATTGGTTCGCTGCTGAAATGACAAGGATGGCTAAATTTATTGAAGACAAAATTAAACATATTGAACCAATGATTGTCAAGCCTAATTTACTTAATGCAACAACATGTCATATATGCGAGCACCCCTTCAAAGAGAAGGATACTATCGTACGAGACCATTGTCATTTCTCTGGAGATTTTAGAGGGTTTGCGCATGAGCATTGCAACTTAAATTTTAGAAAACAGTTTGTTGTACCTGTAGTCTTTCATAACTTGTCGGGATACGACTTACATTTTTTAATTAGAGATTTATCCAAAAAAGGTAGTATAAGCTTGCTCCCTATAAACAAAGAAAAATACATTTCATGTACATTAAGTAATGACGAGAGCGAAGTAAAGTTTAGATTCATAGACTCGCTGCGATTTTTAGATTCCTTCTTTGATAAACTGTCTGCTTTACTAGAACCATCAGATCTACATTATCTACGTTCACAATTTCCCAATTTAACATCTGAACAATTTGAACTATTAAGTAGAAAAGGGGTGTTTCCTTATGAATACATTGATTCAATGGAAAAATTAGACGATACGGAACTGCCATCCAAAGATAAATTTTATAGCACACTGACAGATGAAAATATTACTGACGATTTATACACGCATGCACAAAAGGTTTGGCAATCATTAGAAATAAAAAATTTAAAAGAATATAGCATGCTGTACATGAAAACAGATATCTTGCTTTTAGCATCTGTGTTTGAATGTTTTCGTGAAAAATGCCGAAAAACGTATGGTCTCGATCTTGCTTGGTATTATACGCTCCCCGGTTATACGTGGGATGCTATGTTAAAATATACCAAATCTAAATTGGATATACTCAAAGATATAGACCAAATCATGTTTATAGAGAAAGGTATAAGAGGAGGAATCAGTCAATGCAGCAATAGATATGCTAAAGCAAACAACAGATACATGCAAAATTTTAATCGAAAAGAATCTGAAAAATATTTAATGTACTTGGATGTAAACAACTTGTACGGTTGGGCAATGAGTCAACCTCTACCATATGGGGATTTTAATTGGGTTGACACAAACATCGATGTGACTCAAATACCAGACGATGCTGATGAGGGATATATCCTCGAAGTGGATATAGAATACCCTCAGCATTTACATGATATACACAACGATTTACCGTTTTGCCCAGAACATCGAAAACCCCAAGGATCAAAAATACAAAAACTAATGACCACTTTATATGACAAAGAAAAATACGTAATACATTATCGAAATTTAAAGCAGGCTATAAAACATGGATTGAACGTGAAAAAGATTCACAGAGTGTTGAAATTTCAACAAAGCCCATGGATAAAAAAATATATTGACTTAAATACAACTCTTCGAACGGCTGCTAACAACGATTTTGAAAAGAATTTATATAAATTAATGAACAATGCAGTCTTCGGAAAAACCATGGAGAATATAAGGAAACACCGAATTGTAAAACTCGTAAGATCTTGGGAGGGTCGATATGGAGCAAAGAACTTGATAAGCAGTCCTAGGTTTAGTTCGAGAAAAATCTTTGACGAAAACCTTGTAGCAATAGAGCTTCATAAAACCGAACTGGTATTTAATAAACCATTGTACATTGGCATGTCGATTCTTGATTTGTCAAAGACGTGTATGTATGACTTTTATTACAATTTTCTACTTCATACGATGGGTGTAGACAACTGTAAACTATTATACACCGATACCGACGCGTTTCTTCTAGAACTGCAATGCAATGATGTTTATACTGAATTAATTAAAGCCTATCCAGAAAAATTTGATACCTCAGACTATGAACCAAACAATGCGTACGGTATTTCACTCTTAAATAAAAAAGTCATAGGATTAATGAAAGATGAATGCAACGGCAAACTTTTAACAGAATTTGTGGGGTTGCGTTCAAAAATGTACTCGTATTTAACAGAGGGTGATAAATGCGTTAAAAAATCAAAAGGGGTTAAAAAGAATGTCGTTGAAAAGAAAATTACTTTTGATGATTACCTTTCTTGTCTGAGAGATAGTAAATTGAAAACAGTTAACCAATGCACGTTCCGTTCCTACAATCACAATGTGTTTACAATCGAACAAACCAAAATCGGTCTAAGTCCACACGATGATAAACGCTTTTTATGCAATGGATCTTTTGACACTTTAGCATGGGGCCATCGCGATATAATGCTCGATTAATGCTACTTATAATTGGGAAATAAAAAATAGTTGTAAATTAATTAGTTTTTAGTTTTCCATTGTTTATTGTATATCTAACATTAAATAACAGTTGTAAAGTAATTAGGTTAGTTTTCTATTGTCTATTGTATATCAAAAAATTTTTTATGTTTACAATAAATTTTTAATCTGAATCTATGGTGTATTATTTTCTTTTAAATATGTTCCGTTGAAACGACCAAAATAACGTTCAAATTCGTCGTTTAGACGTCTATTTTTTGACACTTTGACGTTCATGAATTTAATAACGAAAAAAACGATGAAAAGTGTCACTTTTTGTCACTTTGAAATGATTTTTTTTCATAAGAAATACATGTAAATCGAAAATTTTTTCTTATCAGTTTTTTAAAACGTTGAAACGGCAAATTTTAACGCTGTTTTAACGTTTTGACGTTTCACATTTTAGAACTGTGACGTTCATGAATTTTGTAACGATAAAATAACATTTTTTGATGCTATTATTATCGATTTTGAAATAAAAGTCATTATTTTTTATAAAAGTTTATTACATTATCTTTATAAAATAAGAAACAACAGAGTTTATAAAATATTAGATTTTTCGATCCAGCTATTATGCGAACTATCAAACCCCAACCATTTAACGTAGATTTTATTGCCTTTTTTCCTCAGCACTTTTTTAACAAGGTAAACATCAGGATTTTTTGACTTTTGTAGCTCTTCCTCGTAAAATGCTCCTTTAATTGGCGATCCATGTAAATCGTCCAACATTTATGTTACAGGATTAGTTATGTTCACTTTGGTAATTTTAAAAAGCTCCGTAGTCCAATTAGGTGTATAGCCTTTATCAAATAGATGCTTTGCCTTGCTTATGCGCACCACATCTCCAATTTTATATTTTCGCGGGCCTGCTATTTTCAAATGATTATAATGTTGCTTCAGAATCTCTTTTTCATTGGATCTGTTTACCTGAGACGGCTTTTGACCAATCGTTCTATGTTTGCTTTCGTTGTACTCTTTTGTAATTTTCGGCAACACATCTATCCACCAGTACGTACCGTTTAAGCTAAACTGCTTGTACAATTTCGTTTTCAGCGTTCTAATAACTCTTTCCGCCATACTTGCTTTCATCTTGGTAAATGTACTATAATGATTTATGCCATGTTTCTGCATTAGATTTTGAAATTTTGTGTTGTAAAACTCTTTGCCCTGATCAGATTGAAGATTTTTCGGTTTTCGTTTTCCTATAATATCGGCTTTCGTGATTTCTTCGCCAGTTTTCGATTTCAACGGTCGAGTCCAGAGAAATTTCGAGAAGCAGTCGATTACCACTAGAATCATTTTAAACGATCGATTTTGAGTTGCGTAAGAACTCATTTCAGCCAAATCAATTTGCCATAAATCATCTAAACCTTTAATAATTGTTCGTCGACGAGCATAATTTTTCCGAGCCGGTTTATGCAGCTCATTAACGACTTGAACCTTTTCCTTTGAAAACATGACTGTGACTAAATGTTTAGGGATTTTGTACTAATCGATTCTCCAATGCTTTTATGGTCAAATCCATCGCAGTAGTAGTTTCACGAACATCAAGCAGATTCTTTTGATTTATAGTTATTGTATCGATCAAAACAGCAATATTCTTTTTAATAGCCGCTATTTGTGATTCTAAACTTTTATTCATAGCATTCATGTTTTCAGTCAACTTTTGCACATTATTATCCATATATTTTTTATTGACGGCATCGCTGTCTGAGTCAGGATCTTTAACATTACAAAATTTTAAATTTTCAAAATCAATATCACCGTTTGCGGTATGGACTAAGGTTGGTTTAGACATAAGCAATAGTTTTTTATTGCCTATATCATGTTTAGTACGTCCGAATTTGTCGACACTCATTGTGGTAATGATGTTTAGGCAATAATGCGTGCTTCTTTTAATTCCTCGATAATTGCAACAATTTCATTATCATTCGAAGTATTTCCTGCTTCTTTTGACGCTATTAAAAGCCGAAGCCTGTCAACGAGATAGTTTGGATCGTCCCAATATTGAAGGTCAATTTTATTATCGTTGTAAACCATTTGCATCCCAGAGCCCACAGTGTCCGAAGGTTTTCGCAAGTGAGAGGTAGCCAGAGGTTTTATAATGTGTGTGTATTTGAATCGGTTTGTTCCTTTAAGGTATCCTTTAATGTTTTTATGAGGATTTGTTAATTCTAGTATTGTTCCATAACGCTTTAAATCATCATCATTGAAATTTTTAGGTACATCATTAAAAATTAATTCATACAGACCCGGTGTACCTCTTATCTGTTTGCCTTCTGTAATAATAAATCCATGCTTTTTATCAAAGTCGATTTGTTTGGCACCCAGAAACCATTTAGATGTATCACCATCGTAAGTAGGACCATAAACCGGGTCTATATTATCTTTTTTCTCCCAATGATCTAGAATATATGGATGAGCCATTGGGGGATACTGATCCAAGTATTCCTTAATAACATCTTCTGAAACGTTAAAATCTTTAACAGCCTGTTCTTCGTCTTCATAGAATACTTCATCATTATCATCACTAGTAGTTTCGGCAACATTTTCGAGTTTTACAAACTCAGGTATACTTGATTGCTCTTTTTGTTTAGGTGATTCCTCTTTTTGTTTAATTGGTTCTTGTTTAGGCTCTGGCTCGTTGGCTGGTTGAGGATGAGAGATCACTGTTTGGTTTAGAGAAGATTTTGATATTTTGTGTAGTTGTTCTGTGACAGGTTTAAACAATTTATTTAGTGTCTCATCCGTTTCAACTCTACCCAATTGTAACGCTTTATATTTTTTTCGAATCGATCGAGCAAGTTCGGCAATTTTTCTCTTACGAACGGCAATGTCAACTGGATTGTCTGACATGTTGTCGAATACTGAACGCAATGTTACAATTTTATGTATTTATCGAAACCGATTCGATACCGACCGTTGTTTAAATCAAAGTCTTTCGCAATAACCATTGTCCCATATTTTTCTTGCCAACATTTCGAACACAACTGTTTGAATTCTTCAAAACTCATATCCGGTGACACATGTTCATCAAAGACATGTTTCAAATTAATAGCATCTTGTTTAAAAAGTACAATTAGGTTACTGTTATCTCTACAAATTTGTTTACAGCATTTCGAGTAGGTTTGTGAAAGAAATGCGCTATCTATATCCCGATGTCGGCCCATGCTGTAGTATTCTCTAATCTTTTGTTGGTTCTCGCATATGACATCATCAAAAATAAAAATTGAATTCGGCTTTGCTTCATTTGGACTAATAACTTCATCGTTTTCTTTAAATGGAAAATATCCCACTCCTTTAACTTTTGATAGCACTTCTTCCAACAATTTATACTTGGGCTGATACAATGACTTTGAATAAACGTAAACATTTTTAAATTTCGCGCCATGCGGATGAAAAAGTAATGATAACATAACGTTTGTTTTGCCACACCCACTGGGTCCACAGATTAGCGCTCGAAACGAGTTTGGTAGCAGTGGACCATGTTTACTGCTAGCGATTTGATCGTTTCCTCCATCTAAATTTTCAATCGGCAGTGTGTGTTCTTGCTGAACGACCTTCATGTTTTGACATGTTTTTTCATGTTTCAATGTATAAGTAGTGTAGTAATTCTAAAATCATTTCATTTCTCATGTTGGTGTTTGAAGGTGAAGGTGTGCTCAACAGTTTAATCAATAATCTACCGTTTGAGTTACATTATCCTGGTTACAACTTTTTGGGTCCTGGAACTAAATTACATCAAAGACTTGCACGTGGAGATACGGGTGTTAACCTGCTGGACGACGCAGCCAGAGAACACGACATTGCATATTCTAAGCATAAAGATTTAGCGGAACGACATAAAGCGGACGAGATTCTAGAGAATAAAGCGTGGGAAAGAGTAAAGTCCAAGGACGCATCAATTGGCGAAAAGACTGCAGCTTGGTTAACTACCACCGCAATGAAAGCTAAACGTAAACTTGGTATGGGTGTAAAAAAACCGAAATCGTTTAAACGTAATATTATAAGTAAAATACAGAGAGATATAAAAAAAGCTGGTCCTTCGGCTACATTAAAACGAGCAACCAGTATTGCTCTAAAAGCAGCCAGGGTAGCTGTACAAAATGCTGGTGGAAAAAAACAGGTTAAAGTACCTAGAATTATTCCCATCGAACCAAAATCCGGAGGATTTCTACCTCTTATTCCGTTGTTCGCAGGGCTAAGTGCACTCGGGGCGTTGTCTGGCGGAGCTGCTGGAATCGCTAAAACTGTGATTGATGCGAAAAATGCACAAAAAAAATTGGAAGAAGAACATCGACATAACAAAGCTATGGAATCTCTCGGTAAAGGACTATATTTACGAAAAAATGCCAGAGGAGGCTTTGGTCTTTTTCTTAAAAAAAACTAGGCAAGCTACCCAATCGAGGACTATATGATTTTGAACTAAAACGATATGCTAAACTTTTAAGAATCCCAAATTTTAGAGGTGTATTTATGCGAGATACATTACCTAAAACCGGTCCTGTTCAACGCGAATGCGCAATCCTAAATTTGGATGAAAGCAAAAATCATGGAACTCATTGGGTGGCGTATCGGAAGATTAACAATAACGTGGAATATTTTGATTCATTTGGCAAGTTGAAACCGCCGAAAGAACTTGTACAGTATCTGGGACCTGCAACGAAAATTGTTTACAATCACGATCCTTATCAAACTTTTAACCAAATCAACTGTGGTCATCTTTGTTTAGAATTTCTATACGATGGAGGCTGTTTTGGCGTACATTAATCGTGAAAAGAACCTGATTGACTTTACTGAACAAGAATTGGCTTGTTTTCCTATAGGTTATTTGAAAAGGTACGCAAAACCTTGTGAATTATTACAAGTTTGGTGCAAGTTGCCGCTTGAATATAGATTGGATTTTGAATTGCGAACCTGCCTGCCATGCTTTGTTCATCATAATCGTCCTTAATGGACCACCCATGTTGATGGACCTGCGCAATCACAAGGAAATTGCAATATATGTAAACTAGGTTTAGAAAAATGTAATGAGCTTGTAAAAAATTATTTAAATAAATGTTAAAGATATAAAATTTTATTTCTTTGTTCAACCTCCAACAGTTATGTTGTTGACGCTAGAGAGTCGTGATTATCAATTTGATTGGACTCCTCCGGTTCCTTTGAGTTTAGATCCAAAGAAACAATACAAGTTGGCATTTCTGTTTTTCTTTTCGTACAACAGTATACCGAATGTAGAGAATGGCAGTAATGCTTTCTACTATTACGAAAATAACGATAAAACTAAATTGCAGAAAATAACGTTAAATACAGGTTGCTATGAAATTTCCGATATTGAAGAGACAATTAGAAATTTACTAAATATACCATCAAGTGCAAAGATTGAAGACGTTTTTTCATTGAAACCCAACAATAATACACTCAAGTGTGAAATATTCAGTAGTCAACATGCAATAAATTTCGAGCGCGAAGACAGTATAGGCAGAATGTTGGGTTTCTCAAAGAGGATTCTGGAACCGAACATAAGACATAGTTCCGATCTACCTGTGGAAATTGTTAAAGTACGAACGATTCGTTTCGAAACAAACATTACCACCGGAGCCTTCTACAACAACAGACCTACTCACACTATCCACGAGTTTGGTATATCCGTAGACCCTGGTTACGCTATCGACGAAATTCCAAAAAATATCACATATTTGCCGGTGATTAATATACCTGAGATTACAAATATTACTATACTGGCATTGGATCAAAATTCAAGACCTGTAAATTTTCAAGGTGAAAGAAGTATATTGGGTTTGGAGTTGAAAGAATGGGATTAATTTTCAACTATATAGCACCTTCATATTTTCAGAAGTCTGCAGTATTGAACAAATCGTTAAAGTGTTCAGTAGGACGACAGCGACGACAACTTACTAGAGACAACGTTTTATTTTTGAAAGCTCTTGGTTTCAAAGTTATTAACAATAATAATAATAATGAATCGTATACGAACAATTCAAGATCCAATGTTTGATATTTATCGAGAGCCGACTCAGGATGAATCGATTAGAAAATCCGAATACCGATCTTACACACCGTTCATCAAATCGTTTAGCTGCAGCGACATTGTAGAATTTAGTGTAAATCAGGTGGACTCATTCTTTGCAATGCATGATACGTTGTTGGCTATTAAAGGAAAATTGGATATAACTGGTAATGGTGATGTTAGTTTGACACCAAACTTTGGAGCATTTCTATTCGATTCGTGTACGTATAGCGAATGTGCAAGAGAGATAGAAACAGTTCGAGATCCTGGAATTGTTAGCACTGTAAGAGCTTTAACATGTTACAATGAAGAAGATTCTCGTCACCTCGCCATTTCCGGTTGGAATTATCCCACAAATCCTATTCTCAATGCTGCTGATAAATCATTTAGTTTACTGATGCCGCTTAAACACATCTTCAACAGTTTCAATGATTACCCAATGGTAACTTGTGGACGACAAACGATTCGATTCGTTCGAGCTCGTAATGATCTCGATAGCGTTATTGTAACAGAAAAACCAGGTACCGGTAACGTAACTACTTCTACAACCGTACAGATTATGATTCATTCGATGGAACTGAAAGTTAAACATATTTATCCAAATGATTTCGTTAAAGAACAAGTGATGCGATCAATTCAAAGCGATCGTCCAATCGTAATTCCGTTTAGAAAATGGGAACTACATGAGCTACCATCTTTGACTGCAGCAGCAAAACAAGAAATTTGGGCTGTTAAAACGACATCTGCAATAGAGAAACCTCGATATGTTATTGTATTTTTCCAAACTAATAGGAGAAATCTGAAAACTGCAGATCCGTCTTTATTTGATCACGTAAATCTACAAGGTCTTAGACTCGCATTGAATGGTGAATATTTTCCCAATAAAAGAATGCAACTTGATTTTGAAAAAAACGACTTTGCGCTTGCTCATTACAACTACAGCGAATTCAATTCCAGTTACAACAGAGTATCAGTGAAACGACCATTAATGGATTTACTAGCATTCCTAAATCGTGCTTTGTTTGTTATTGATTGTTCTAAGCAAGAAGAATCGATAAAATCATCGACTGTTGATGTACGTCTGGAAATTGATGCCAACAAAGGATTTCCTAAAAATACTAAAGCATATTGTATCATAATTCACGATTGTTTATTGGAGCATTATCCCCTAACAGAAATAGTTAAAAATATAATATAAACTACTACCTATTTAGTATTTGCTCAGCTTTCAAAGAAGTTTCATCATCATCATCATGAGAATTGCAGTAGTCGACATTCAAGGATTTATAATCGATGAAGTTTTTTATCCAAAAGAAATCGCTATTCAGATTGGTGGTATAAAATCGAATTTTTTATTTAAACCGCCTAAACCATTCCACGAGTTGACTGCCAAAGACAAAAAAACAACGCGGTATTTGGAAAAATTTTTACATGGAATACGATACGATTCTGGAGATGTAGATTATTCCGATGTAAATGTAATTTTGGAGAAACACCTACTTGGCAACGTTGATTTGATTTATGTTAGAGGAAATCAAAAAATTGACTTTTTAAAAGCAAAATGCGAAGAACTTGGAATCCATGTATTAATTTATGATGTTGTAAATTATGATGGGACACCCTGTGCAACAAAAAATTTTGAAGCTGTATATTCAGGATGTCCTCACCACGCCAACGGCAAATTTATGTGTGCATATAATAATATTCTTTCTTTGTATAATTGGTTGTATTATACTGTATTACCTAAATAAAGCTATAAAACAAAAATTAAGGTTTTTTTATTGAAACACCTTTTAAAAGTTTACAAATATTTATTGTTATTATTATTATTTAAAAATACATTTCATCGCTTCATTCTTCTTTTGGTTTCTTTCGCCAAAATTTTCATGATTAACAAGCAAACTCCTGCTAACGTTGCCCATGTTATCTGAACTACTTGACATATTTGCTTTTGCATTGGATCCTCCATAGTAATTTCTAGTTGTTGCATTGGGATTTGAAGATTTGATCGCCATTCCCCACTCCTTCAGAGTTGTCGTTAAAGATTAATTTTAGTTTGTAGTTAAGAGGCGATTCCACTAATTTTAATGCAAACACCTGCAATTTTCCATCATTTACTGACACCTGACTCATCATTTGCCATGTATTGCTTTCTGGTTTTGTTCCGTTTATATCTAAACACACACCAATATGTGCAACGTTTTGTGGAACGTTAACGTAAAGCATGTTATTTAATATTGCTGTTAAAACAACAAAATTTGTTTTTAACAAGGCCATGGTTTTATTCGTCTTGTGGGCGATGATGATGATGATGATGTTGGTAAATATTTTTCAAAAACTTTGTCCCACAAACTTAAATTTTCAATTTTTTTTAATACTTCTTTTTGGTCTTCGTAGACAGAAATTTGTTGGTTTAATTTTCTTATATTTTCACAAAACTCTTCAAGTTTTTGACTGTATTCTCTCGAAGCCATTCTAAAACTAAATATTTTCCATGATATGTTTTATTATTAATAGCGAAAGCAAAGTCTGTTATCACTCTAACACATCAGTCGATTACGTCACAGGTGTAGTGGCTTACGTATTTATTTATCATACGGGGGACCCGGGTTCAATTCTGTAAAGAATTTTTTTTAAATTTAATTGTATTTAACGCAAAAGTTTGTAGCGAAAAGAAGATTTGAACACTTCATCTGACCCTATACAGCAACCCCTTTACAATGATGTCACGTGACGAAATCCGTACTCTGTTATCTTTATTGCGATAAGACTTGTTTATTATTATTCTTTTTGTTAGGTACGGCACTGCTAAATATCTAAAAACTCAACAGTACGCCTCTGCTAACTTACCAACAACCGTAGACGGAGCTGTTTATCTAACACATTTCAACTTTATTTTTCAAGTCAGATGATAGCCGTGTTGGTTAAGGCGTCAACATTATACACATGACTTTGTGGGTTCGAATACCACAACAGACATCACACAGAATTTTTTTTCTACACTTATTCTCATACAAAATTATTCTAAGTTCTATTTGGGCACTGGGGTTGATAATGAGGGGTGGTAGGGTGAGATAGGGTGAGTTGAGATAATGTGAGGCATGTAAAGTTGGTACGATGACAGCGAAGCGTAAAAAATTCAAAAAGACGAATTGGCTGTTTGTGTCAAACGTCAGAGGCCACTTGAAAAAGAAAAATTGGCTGTTTGCACCAAATGTCAGAAACCACTCGAAAAAAAAAGAATTGGCTGCATGTGTCAAACGTAAAAGGCCACTCGAAAAAGAAGGATTGGCTGCTTGCACCAAATGTCAGAGGCCACTTGAAAAAGAAGAATTGGCTGCATGTGTCAAACGTAAAAGGCCACTCGAAAAAGAAGAATTGGCTGTTTGCACCAAATGTCAGAGGCCACTTGAAAAAAGAAGAATGGCCTTTGACATTTAGCGCAAGCAGCCAACTCAAAAAAAAGTGAGGTTATGTTCAAAAAAATAGCCCGTGCTCTCCTTGTTTAACTACTGTGACACTTTTCATTTTTGACATTTAGCATTGTGACATTTGTCAGTTTTGACATTTGCCATCTTGAAATTTGTCATTTTTGACATTTTTCATGGTGACACTTTTTATTTTTGACATTTAGCTTTGTGACATTTGTCATTTGACATCTTTGACATTTGCCATCTTGAAATTTGTCATTTTTGACATTTTTCATGGTGACACTTTTCATTTTTGACATTTAGCATTGTGACATTTGTCATTTGACATCTTTGACATTTGCCATCTTGAAATTTGTCATTTTTGACATTTAGCATGGTGACATTTGTCTTTTGACATCTTGGACATTTGCCATCTTGAAATTTGTCATTTTTGACATTTTTCATGGTGACACTTTTCATTTTTGACATTTAGCATTGTGACATTTGTCAGTTTTGACATTTGCCATCTTGAAATTTGTCATTTTTGACATTTTTAATGGTGACACTTTTCATTTTTGACATTTAGCATTGTGACATTTGTCATTTGACATCTCTGACATTTGCTATCTTGAAATTTGTCATTTTTGACATTTTTCATGGTGACACTTTTCATTTTTGACATTTAGCATTGTGACATTTGTCATTTGACATCTTTGACATTTGCCATCTTGAAATTTGTTATTTTTGACATTTTTCATGGTGACACTTTTCATTTTTGACATTTAGCATTGTGACATTTGTCATTTGACATCTTTGACATTTGCCATCTTGAAATTTGTTATTTTTGACATTTTTCATGGTGACACTTTTCATTTTTGACATTTAGCATTGTGACATTTGTCAGTTTTGACATTTGCCATCTTGAAATTTGTCATTTTTGACATTTTTCATGGTGACACTTTTCATTTTTGACATTTAGCATTGTGACATTTGTCATTTGACATCTTTGACATTTGCCATCTTGAAATTTGTCATTTTTGACATTTAGCATTGTGACATTTGTCATTTGACATCTTTGACATTTGCCATCTTGAAATTTGTTATTTTTGACAATTTTCATGGTGACACTTTTCATTTTTAACATTTAGCATTGTGACATTTGTCAGTTTTGACATTTGCCATCTTGAAATTTGTCATTTTTGACATTTTTCATAGTGACACTTTTCATTTTTGACATTTAGCATTGTGACATTTGTCATTTGACATCTTAGACATTTGCCATCTTGAAATTTGTCATTTTTGACACTTTTCATTTTTGACATTTAGCATTGTGACATTTGTCATTTGACATCTTTGACATTTGCCATCTTGAAATTTGTCATTTTTGACATTTTTCATGGTGACACTTTTCATTTTTGACATTTAGCATTGTGACATTTGTCAGTTTTGACATATGCCATCTTGAAATTTGTCATTTTTGACATTTTATGGTGACACTTTTCATTTTTGACATTTAGCATTGTGACATTTGTCATTTAACATCTTTGACACTTGCCATCTTGAAATTTGTCATTTTTGACATTTTTCATGGTGACACTTTTCATTTTTGACATTTAGCATTGTGACATTTGTCATTTGACATCTTTGACATTTGCCATTTTGAAATTTGTCATTTTTGACATTTAGCATTGTGACATTTATAATTTGACATCTTTGACATTTGCCATCTTGAAATTTGTTATTTTTGACATTTTTTATGGTGACACTTTTCATTTTTGACATTTAGCATTGACATTTGTCAGTTTTGACATTTGCCATCTTGAAATTTGTCATTTTTGACATTAGCATTGTGACACTTTTCATTTTTGACATTTAGCATTGTGACATTTATCATTTGACATCTTTGACATTTGCCATCTTGAAATTTGTCATTTTTGACATTTTTTATGGTGACACTTTTCATTTTTGACATTTAGCATTGTGACATTTGTCATTTGACATATTTGACATTTGCCATCTTGAAATTTGTCATTTTTGACATTTAGCATTGTGATATTTGTCATTTGACATCTTTGACATTTGCCATCTTGAAATTTGTCATTTTTGACATTTTTCATGGTGACACTTTTCATTTTTGACATTTAGCATTGTGACATTTGTCATTTGACATCTTTGACATTTGCCATCTTGAAATTTGTTATTTTTGACATTTTTCATGGTGACACTTTTCATTTTTGACATTTAGCATTGTGACATTTGTCATTTGACATCTTTGACATTTGCCATCTTGAAATTTGTCATTTTTGACATTTTTCATGGTGACACTTTTCATTTTTGACATTTAGCATTGTGACATTTGTCATTTGACATCTTTGACATTTGCCATCTTGAAATTTGTCATTTTTGACATTTTTCATGGTGACACTTTTCATTTTTGACATTTAGCATTGTGACATTTGTCAGTTTTGACATTTGCCATCTTGAAATTTGTCATTTTTGACATTTTTCATGGTGACACTTTTCATTTTTGACATTTAGCATTGTGACATTGGTCATTTGACATCTTAGACATTTGCCATCTTGAAATTTGTCATTTTTGACACTTTTCATTTTTGACATTTAGCATTGTGACATTTGTCATTTGACATCTTTGACATTTGCCATCTTGAAATTTGTCATTTTTCACATTTTTCATGGTGACACTTTTCATTTTTGACATTTAGCATTGTGACATTTGTCAGTTTTGACATTTGCCATCTTGAAATTTGTCATTTTTGACATTTTTCATGGTGACACCTTTTATTTTTGACATTTAGCATTGTAACATTTGTCATTTGACATCTTTGACATTTGCCATCTTGAAATTTGTCATTTTTGACATTTAGCATTGTGACATTTGTCATTTGACATCTTTGACATTTGCCATCTTGAAATTTGTTATTTTTGACATTTTTCATGGTGACACTTTTCATTTTTGACATTTAGCATTGTGACATTTGTCAGTTTTGACATATGCCATCTTGAAATTTGTCATTTTTGACATTTTTCATGGTGACACTTTTCATTTTTGACATTTAGCATTGTGACACTTTTCATTTTTGACATTTAGCATTGTGACATTTGTCATTTGACATCTTAGACATTTGCCATCTTGAAATCTGTCATTTTTGACACTTTTCATTTTTGACATTTTTCATTTGACATCTTTGACATTTGCCATCTTGAAATTTGTCATTTTTGACATTTTTCATGGTGACACTTTTCATTTTTGACATTTAGCATTGTGACATTTGTCAGTTTTGACATTTGCCATCTTGAAATTTGTCATTTTTGACATTTTTCATGGTGACACTTTTCATTTTTGACATTTAGCATTGTGACATTTGTCATTTGACAT
Organism: Altica lythri; assembly: GCA_964028335.1. Taxonomy (NCBI): domain Eukaryota; kingdom Metazoa; phylum Arthropoda; class Insecta; order Coleoptera; family Chrysomelidae; genus Altica; species Altica lythri. Next base: position 3,717,572 of record OZ034800.1, on the reverse strand, counting down.
CTTAGACATTTGCCATCTTGAAATTTGTCATTTTTGACACTTTTCATTTTTGACATTTAGCATTGTGACATTTGTCATTTGACATCTTTGACATTTGCCATCTTGAAATTTGTCATTTTTGACATTTTTCATGGTGACATTTTCATTTTTGACATTTAGCATTGTGACATTTGTCAGTTTTGACATTTGCCATCTTGAAATTTGTCATTTTTGACATTTTTCATGGTGACACTTTTTATTTTTGACATTTAGCATTGTGACATTTGTCATTTGACATCTTTGACATTTGCCATCTTGAAATTTGTCATTTTTGACATTTTTTATGGTGACACTTTTCATTTTTGACATTTAGCATTGTGACATTTGTCATTTGACATCTTTGACATTTGCCATCTTGAAATTTGTCATTTTTGACATTTTTCATGGTGACACTTTTCATTTTTGACATTTAGCATTGTGACATTTGTCATTTGACATCTTTGACATTTGCCATCTTGAAATTTGTCATTTTGGACATTTAGCATTGTGACATTTGTCTTTTGACATCTTGGACATTTGCCATCTTGAAATTTGTCATTTTTGACATTTTTCATGGTGACACTTTTCATTTTTGACATTTAGCATTGTGACATTTGTCAGTTTTGACATTTGCCATCTTGAAATTTGTCATTTTTGACATTTTTCATGATGACACTTTTCATTTTTGACATTTAGCATTGTGACATTTGTCATTTGACATCTTTGACATTTGCTATCTTGAAATTTGTCATTTTTGACATTTTTCATGGTGACACTTTTCATTTTTGATATTTAGCATTGTGACATTTGTCATTTGACATCTTTGACATTTGCCATCTTGAAATTTTTCATTTTTGACATTTAGCATTGTGACATTTGTCATTTGACATCTTTGACATTTGCCATCTTGAAATTTGTTATTTTTGACATTTTTCATGGTGACACTTTTCATTTTTGACATTTAGCATTGTGACATTTGTCAGTTTTGACATTTGCTATCTTGAAATTTGTCATTTTTGACATTTAGCATTGTGACACTTTTCATTTTTGACATTTAGCATTGTGACATTTGTCATTTGACATCTTAGACATTTGCCATCTTGAAATTTGTCATTTTTGACACTTTTCATTTTTGACATTTAGCATTGTGACATTTTTCATTTGACATCTTTGACATTTGCCATCTTGAAATTTGTCATTTTTGACATTTTTCATGGTGACACTTTTCATTTTTGACATTTAGCATTGTGACATTTGTCAGTTTTGACATTTGCCATCTTGAAATTTGTCATTTTTGACATTTTTCATGGTGACACTTTTTATTTTTGACATTTAGCATTGTGACATTTGTCATTTGACATCTTAGACATTTGCCATCTTGAAATTTGTCATTTTTGACACTTTTCATTTTTGACATTTAGCATTGTGACATTTGTCATTTGACATGTTTGACATTTGCCATCTTGAAATTTGTCATTTTTGACATTTTTCATGGTGACACTTTTCATTTTTGACATTTAGCATTGTGACATTTGTCAGTTTTGACATTTGCCATCTTGAAATTTGTCATTTTTGACATTTTTCATGGTGACACTTTTTATTTTTGACATTTAGCTTTGTGACATTTGTCATTTGACATCTTTGACATTTGCCATCTTGAAATTTGTCATTTTTGACATTTTTCATGGTGACACTTTTCATTTTTGACATTTAGCATTGTGACATTTGTCATTTGACATCTTTGACATTTGCCATCTTGAAATTTGTCATTTTTGACATTTAGCATGGTGACATTTGTCTTTTGACATCTTGGACATTTGCCATCTTGAAATTTGTCATTTTTGATATTTTTCATGGTGACACTTTTCATTTTTGACATTTAGCATTGTGACATTTGTCAGTTTTGACATTTGCCATCTTGAAATTTGTCATTTTTGACATTTTTAATGGTGACACTTTTCATTTTTGACATTAAGCATTGTGACATTTGACATCTCTGACATTTGCTATCTTGAAATTTGTCATTTTTGACATTTTTCATGGTGACACTTTTCATTTTTGACATTTAGCATTGTGACATTTGTCATTTGACATCTTTGACATTTGCCATCTTGAAATTTGTTATTTTTGACATTTTTCATGGTGACACTTTTCATTTTTGACATTTAGCATTGTGACATTTGTCAGTTTTGACATTTGCCATCTTGAAATTTGTCATTTTTGACATTTTTCATGGTGACACTTTTCATTTTTGACATTTAGCATTGTGACATTTGTCATTTGACATCTTTAACATTTGCCATCTTGAAATTTGTCATTTTTGACATTTAGCATTGTGACATTTGTCATTTGATATCTTTGACATTTGCCATCTTGAAATTTGTTATTTTTGACATTTTTCATGGTGACACTTTTCATTTTTGACATTAAGCATTGTGACATTTGTCAGTTTTGACATTTGCCATCTTGAAATTTGTCATTTTTGACATTTTTCATGGTGACACTTTTCATTTTTGACATTTAGCATTGTGACATTTGTCATTTGACATCTTAGACATTTGCCATCTTGAAATTTGTCATTTTTGACACTTTTCATTTTTGACATTTAGCATTGTGACATTTGTCATTTGACATCTTTGACATTTGCCATCTTGAAATTTGTCATTTTTGACATTTTTCATGGTGACACTTTTCATTTTTGACATTTAGCATTGTGACATTTGTCAGTTTTGACATATGCCATCTTGAAATTTGTCATTTTTGACATTTTTCATGGTGACACTTTTCATTTTTGACATTTAGCATTGTGACATTTGTCATTTAACATCTTTGACACTTGCCATCTTGAAATTTGTCATTTTTGACATTTTTCATGGTGACACTTTTCATTTTTGACATTTAGCATTGTGACATTTGTCATTTGACATCTTTGACATTTGCCATTTTGAAATTTGTCATTTTTGACATTTAGCATTGTGACATTTATCATTTGACATCTTTGACATTTGCCATCTTGAAATTTGTTATTTTTGACATTTTTTATGGTGACACTTTTCATTTTTGACATTTAGCATTGACATTTGTCAGTTTTGACATTTGCCATCTTGAAATTTGTCATTTTTGACATTAGCATTGTGACACTTTTCATTTTTGACATTTAGCATTGTGACATTTGTCATTTGACATCTTTGACATTTGCCATCTTGAAATTTGTCATTTTTGACATTTTTTATGGTGACACTTTTCATTTTTGACATTTAGCATTGTGACATTTGTCATTTGACATATTTGACATTTGCCATCTTGAAATTTGTCATTTTTGACATTTAGCATTGTGATATTTGTCATTTGACATCTTTGACATTTGCCATCTTGAAATTTGTCATTTTTGACATTTTTCATGGTGACACTTTTCATTTTTGACATTTAGCATTGTGACATTTGTCATTTGACATCTTTGACATTTGCCATCTTGAAAATTGTTATTTTTGACATTTTTCATGGTGACACTTTTCATTTTTGACATTTAGCATTGTGACATTTGTCATTTGACATCTTTGACATTTGCCATCTTGAAATTTGTCATTTTTGACATTTTTCATGGTGACACTTTTCATTTTTGACATTTAGCATTGTGACATTTGTCATTTGACATCTTTGACATTTGCCATCTTGAAATTTGTCATTTTTGACATTTTTCATGGTGACACTTTTCATTTTTGACATTTAGCATTGTGACATTTGTCAGTTTTGACATTTGCCATCTTGAAATTTGTCATTTTTGACATTTTTTATGGTGACACTTTTCATTTTTGACATTTAGCATTGTGACATTGGTCATTTGACATCTTAGACATTTGCCATCTTGAAATTTGTCATTTTTGACACTTTTCATTTTTGACATTTAGCATTGTGACATTTGTCATTTGACATCTTTGACATTTGCCATCTTGAAATTTGTCATTTTTGACATTTTTCATGGTGACACTTTTCATTTTTGACATTTAGCATTGTGACATTTGTCAGTTTTGACATTTGCCATCTTGAAATTTGTCATTTTTGACATTTTTCATGGTGACACCTTTTATTTTTGACATTAAGCATTGTAACATTTGTCATTTGACATCTTTGACATTTGCCATCTTGAAATTTGTCATTTTTGACATTTAGCATTGTGACATTTGTCATTTGACATCTTTGACATTTGCCATCTTGAAATTTGTTATTTTTGACATTTTTCATGGTGACACTTTTCATTTTTGACATTTAGCATTGTGACATTTGTCAGTTTTGACATTTGCCATCTTGAAATTTGTCATTTTTGACATTTAGCATTGTGACACTTTTCATTTTTGACATTTAGCATTGTGACATTTGTCATTTGACATCTTAGACATTTGCCATCTTGAAATTTGTCATTTTTGACACTTTTCATTTTTGAAATTTAGCATTGTGACATTTGTCATTTGACATCTTTGACATTTGCCATCTTGAAATTTGTCATTTTTGACATTTTTCATGGTGACACTTTTCATTTTTGACATTTAGCATTGTGACATTTGTCATTTGACATCTTTGACATTTGCCATTTTGAAATTTGTCATTTTTGACATTTTTCATGGTGACACTTTTCATTTTTGACATTAAGCATTGTGACATTTGTCATTTGACATCTTTGACATTTGCCATCTTGAAATTTGTCATTTTTGGCATTTTTCATGGTGACACTTTTTATTTTTGACATTTAGCATTGTGACATTTGTCATTTGACATCTTTGACATTTGCCATCTTAAAATTTGTCATTTTTGACATTTAGCATTGTGACATTTGTCATTTGACATCTTTGACATTTGCCATCTTGAAATTTGTTATTTTTGACATTTTTCATGGTGACACTTTTCATTTTTGAAATTTAGCATTGTGACATTTGTCAGTTTTGACATTTGCCATCTTGAAATTTGTCATTTTTGACATTTAGCATTGTGACACTTTTCATTTTTGACATTTAGCATTGTGACATTTGTCATTTGACATCTTAGACATTTGCCATCTTAAAATTTGTCATTTTTGACACTTTTCATTTTTGACATTTAGCATTGTGACATTTGTCATTTGACATCTTTGACATTTGCCATCTTGAAATTTGTCATTTTTGACATTTTTCATGGTGACACTTTTCATTTTTGACATTTAGCATTGTGACATTTGTCAGTTTTGACATTTGCCATCTTGAAATTTGTCATTTTTGACATTTTTCATGGTGACACTTTTCATTTTTGACATTTAGCATTGTGACATTTGTCATTTGACATCTTAGACATTTGCCATCTTGAAATTTGTCATTTTTGACACTTTTCATTTTTGACATTTAGCATTGTGACATTTGTCATTTGACATCTTTGACATTTGCCATCTTGAAATTTGTCATTTTTGACATTTTTCATGGTGACACTTTTCATTTTTGACATTTAGCATTGTGACATTTGTCAGTTTTGACATTTGCCATCTTGAAATTTGTCATTTTTGACATTTTTCATGGTGACACTTTTCATTTTTGACATTTAGCATTGTGATATTTGTCATTTGACATCTTTGACATTTGCCATCTTAAAATTTGTCATTTTTGACATTTTTTATGGTGACACTTTTCATTTTTGACATTTAGCATTGTGACATTTGTCATTTGACATCTTTGACATTTGCCATCTTGAAATTTGTCATTTTTGACATTTTTCATGATGACACTTTTCATTTTTGACATTTAGCATTGTGACATTTGTCATTTGACATGTTTGACATTTGCCATCTTGAAATTTGTCATTTTTGACATTTAGCATTGTGACATTTGTCATTTGACATCTTGGACATTTGCCATCTTGAAATTTGTCATTTTTGACATTTTTCATGGTGACACTTATCATTTTTGACATTTAGCATTGTGACATTTGTCAGTTTTGACATTTGCCATCTTGAAATTTATCATTTTTGACATTTTTCATGGTGACACTTTTCATTTTTGACATTTAGCATTGTGACATTTGTCATTTGACATCTTTGACATTTGCCATCTTTAAATTTGTCATTTTTGACATTTTTCATGGTGACACTTTTCATTTTTGACATTTAGCATTGTGACATTTGTTATTTGACATCTTTGACATTTGCCATCTTGAAATTTGTCATTTTTGACATTTTTCATGGTGACACTTTTCATTTTTGACATTTAGCATTGTGACATTTGTCATTTGACATCTTTGACATTTGCCATCTTGAAATTTGTTATTTTTGACATTTTTCATGGTGACACTTTTCATTTTTGACATTTAGCAATGTGACATTTGTCATTTGACATCTTTGACATTTGCCATCTTGAAATTTGTCATTTTTGTCATTTTTCATGGTGACACTTTTCATTTTTGACATTTGGCATTGTGACGTTTGTCAGTTTTGACATTTACCATCTTGAAATTTGTCATTTTTGACATTTTTTATGGTGACACTTTTCATTTTTGACATTTAGCATTGTGACATTTGTCATTTGACATCTTTGACATTTGCCATCTTGAAATTTGTCATTTTTGACATTTTTCATGGTGACACTTTTCATTTTTGACATTTAGCATTGTGACATTTGTCATTTGACATCTTAGACATTTGCCATCTTGAAATTTGTCATTTTTGACACTTTTCATTTTTGACATTTAGCATTGTGACATTTGTCATTTGACATCTTTGACATTTGCCATCTTGAAATTTGTCATTTTTGACATTTTTCATGGTGACACTTTTCATTTTTGACATTTAGCATTGTGACATTTGTCAGTTTTGACATTTGCCATCTTGAAATTTGTCATTTTTGACATTTTTCATGGTGACACCTATTATTTTTGACATTTAGCATTGTGACATTTGTCATTTGACATCTTTGACATTTGCCATCTTGAAATTTGTCATTTTTGACATTTTTCATGGTGACACTTTTCATTTTTCACATTTAGCATTGTGACATTTGTCATTTGACATCTTTGACATTTGTCATCTTGAAATTTGTAATTTCTGACATTTAGCATTGTGACATTTGTCATTTGATATCTTTGACATTTGCCATCTTGAAATTTGTTATTTTTGACATTTTTCATGGTGACACTTTTCATTTTTGACATTTAGCATTGTGACATTTGTCAGTTTTGACATTTGCTATCTTGAAATTTGTCATTTTTGACATTTAGCATTGTGACACTTTTCATTTTTGACATTTAGCATTGTGACATTTGTCATTTGACATCTTAGACATTTGCCATCTTGAAATTTGTCATTTTTGACACCTTTCATTTTTGACATTTAGCATTGTGACATTTGTCATTTGACATCTTTGACATTTGCCATCTTGAAATTTGTCATTTTTGACATTTTTCATGGTGACACTTTTCATTTTTGACATTTAGCATTGTGACATTTGTCATTTGACATCTTTGACATTTGCCATCTTGAAATTTGTTATTTTTGACATTTTTCATGGTGACACTTATCATTTTTGACATTTAGCATTGTGACATTTGTCATTTGACATCTTTGACATTTGCCATCTTGAAATTTGTAATTTTTGACATTTTTCATGGTGACACTTTTCATTTTTGACATTTAGCATTGTGACACTTGTCATTTGACATCTTTGACATTTGCCATCTTGAAATTTGTCATTTTTGACATTTAGCATTGTGACATTTGTCATTTGACATCTTTGATATTTGCCATCTTGAAATTTGTCATTTTTGATATTTTTCATGGTGACACTTTTCATTTTTGACATTTAGGATTGTGACATTTGACATCTTTGACATTTTCCATCTTGAAATTTGTTATTTTTGACATTTTTCATGGTGACACTTTTCATTTTTGACATTTACCATTGTTACATTTGTCAGTTTTGACATTTGTCATCTTGAAATTTGTCATTTTTGACATTTTTCATGGTGACACTTTTTATTTTTGACATTTAGCATTGTGACATTTGTCATTTGACATCTTTGATATTTGCCATCTTGAAATTTGTCATTTTTGACATTTTTCATGGTGACACTTTTTATTTTTGACATTAAGCATTGTGACATTTGTCATTTGACATCTTTGACATTTGCCATCTTGAAATTTGTCATTTTTGACATTTATCATTGTGACATTTGTCATTTGACATCTTTGACATTTTCCATCTTGAAATTTGTTATTTTTGACATTTTTCATGGTGACACTTTTCATTTTTGACATTTAACATTGTGGCATTTGTCAGTTTTGACATTTGCCATCGTCAAATTTGTCATTTTTGACATTTTTCATGGTGACACTTTTCATTTTTGACATTTAGCATTGTGACATTTGTCATTTGACATCTTTGACATTTGCCATCTTGAAATTTGTCATTTTTGACACTTTTCATTTTTGACATTTAGCATTGTGACATTTGTCATTTGACATCTTTGACATTTGCCATCTTGAAATTTGTCATTTTTGACATTTTTCATGGTGACACTTTTCATTTTTGACTTTTAGCATTGTGACATTTGTCATTTGACATCTTGGACATTTGCAATCTTGAAATTTGTCATTTTTGACATTTTTCATGGTGACACTTATCATTTTTGACATTTAGCATTGTGACATTTGTCAGTTTTGACATTTGCCATCTTAAAATTTGTCATTTTTGACATTTTTCATGGTGACACTTTTCATTTTTGACAATTAGCATTGTGACATTTGTCATTTGACTTCTTTGACATTTGCCATCTTGAAATTTGTCATTTTTGACATTTTTCATGGTGACACTTTTTATTTTTGACATTTAGCATTGTGACATTTGTCATTTGACATCTTTGACATTTGCCATCTTGAAATTTGTCATTTTTGACATTTTTCATGGTGACACTTTTCATTTTTGACATTTAGCATTGTGACATTTGTCATTTGACATCTTAGACATTTGCCATCTTGAAATTTGTCATTTTTGACACTTTTCATTTTTGACATTTGTCATTTGACATCTTTGACATTTGCCATCTTGAAATTTGTCATTCTTGACATTTTACATGGTGACACTTTTCATTTTTGACATTTAGCATTGTGACATTTGTCATTTGACATCTTTGACATTTGCCATCTTGAAATTTGTCATTTTTGACATTAAGCATTGTGACATTTGTCATTTGACATCTTTGATATTTGCCATCTTGAAATTTGTCATTTTTGACATTTTTCATGGTGACACTTTTCATTTTTGACATTTAGCATTGTGACATTTGTCATTTGACATCTTTCACATTTGCCATCTTGAAATTTGTCATTTTTGACATATTTCATGGTGAAACTTTTCATTTTTGACATTTAGCATTGTGACATTTGTCATTTGACATCTTTGACATTTGCCATCTTGAAATTTGTCATTTTTGACATTTTTCATGGTGACACTTTTCATTTTTGACATTTAGCATTGTGACATTTGTCATTTGACATCTTTGACATTTGCCATTTTGAAATTTGTCATTTTTGACATTTAGCATTGTGACATTTGTCATTTGACATCTTTGACATTTGCCATCTTGAAATTTGTTATTTTTGACATTTTTCATGGTGACACTTTTCATTTTTGACATTTATCATTGTGACATTTGTCAGTTTTGACATTTGCCATCTTGAAATTTGTCATTTTTGACATTTTTCATGGTGACACTTTTCATTTTTGCCATTTTGCATTGTGACATTTGTCATTTGACATCTTTGACATTTGCCATCTTGAAATTTGTCATTTTTGACATTTTTCATGGTGACACTTTTTATTTTTGACATTTAGCATTATGACATTTGTCATTTGACATCTTTGACGTTTGCCATCTTAAAATTTGTCATTTTTGACATTTTTAACGGTGACACTTTTCATTTTTGACATTTAGCATTGTGACATTTGTCATTTGACATCTTTGACATTTGCCATCTTGAAATTTGTCATTTTTGACATTTAGCATTGTGACATTTGTCATTTGACATCTTTGACATTTGCCATCTTGAAATTTGTTATTTTTGACATTTTTCATGGTGACACTTTTCATTTTTGACATTTAGCATTGTGACATTTGTCAGTTTTGACATTTGCCATCTTGAAATTTGTCATTTTTGACATTTTTTATGGTGACACTTTTCATTTTTGACATTTAGCATTGTGACATTTGTCATTTGACATCTTTGACATTTGCCATCTTGAAATTTGTTATTTTTGACATTTTTCATGGTGACACTTTTTATTTTTGACATTTAGCATTGTGACATTTGTCATTTGACATCTTTGACATTTGCCATCTTGAAATTTGTCATTTTTGACATTTTTCATGGTGACACTTTTCATTTTTGACATTTAGCATTGTGACATTTGTCATTTGCCATCTTGAAATTTGTTATTTTTGACATTTTTCATGGTGACACTTTTCATTTTTGACATTTAGCATTGTGACATTTGTCATTTGACATCTTTGACATTTGCCATCTTGAAATTTGTCATTATTGACATTTTTCATGGGGACACTTTTCATTTTTGACATTTAGCATTGTGACATTTGTCATTTGACATCTTTGACATTTGCCATCTTAAAATTTGTCATTTTTGACATTTTTCATGGTGACACTTTTCATTTTTGACATTTAGCATTGTGACATTTGTCATTTGACATCTTTGACATTTGCCATCTTGAAATTTGTCATTTTTGACATTTTTCACGGTGACACTTTTCATTTTTGACATTTAGCATTGTGACATTTGTCATTTGACATCTTAGACATTTGCCATCTTGAAATTTGTCATTTTTGACACTTTTCATTTTTGACATTTAGCATTGTGACATTTAGCATTGTGACATTTGTCATTTGACATCTTTGTTATTTGCCATCTTGAAATTTGTCATTTTTGACATTTTTCATGGTGACACTTTTCATTTTTGACATTTAGCATTGTGACATTTGTCATTTGACATCTTGGACATTTGCCATCTTGAAATTTGTCATTTTTGACATTTTTCATGGTGACACTTATCATTTTTGACATTTAGCATTGTGACATTTGTCAGTTTTGACATTTGCCATCTTGAAATTTGTCATTTTAGACATTTTTCATGGTGACACTTTTCATTTTTGACATTTAGCATTGTGACATTTGTCATTTGACATCTTTGACATTTGCCATCTTGAAATTTGCCATTTTTGACATTTTTCATGATGACACTTTTCATTTTTGACATTTAGCATTGTGACATTTGTCATTTGACATCTTTGACATTTGCCATCTTGAAATTTGTCATTTTTGACATTTTTCATGGTGACACTTTTCATTTTTGACATTTAGCATTGTGGCATTTGTCAGTTTTGACATTTGCCATCGTCAAATTTGTCATTTTTGACATTTTTCATGGTGACACTTTTTATTTTTGACATTTAGCACTGTGACATTTGTCATTTGACATCTTTGACATTTGCCATCTTAAAATTTGTCATTTTTGACATTTAGCATTGTGACATTTGTCATTTGACATCTTTGACATTTGCCATCTTGAAATTTGTTATTTTTGACATTTTTCATGGTGACACTTTTCATTTTTGAAATTTAGCATTGTGACATTTGTCAGTTTTGACATTTGCCATCTTGAAATTTGTCATTTTTGACATTTAGCATTGTGACACTTTTCATTTTTGACATTTAGCATTGTGACATTTGTCATTTGACATCTTAGACATTTGCCATCTTGAAATTTGTCATTTTTGACACTTTTCATTTTTGACATTTAGCATTGTGACATTTGTCATTTGACATCTTTGACATTTGCCATCTTGAAATTTGTCATTTTTGACATTTTTCATGGTGACACTTTTCATTTTTGACATTAAGCATTGTGACATTTGTCAGTTTTGACATTTGCCATCTTGAAATTTGTCATTTTTGACATTTTTCATGGTGACACTTTTCATTTTTGACATTTAGCATTGTGACATTTGTCATTTGACATCTTAGACATTTGCCATCTTGAAATTTGTCATTTTTGACACTTTTCATTTTTGACATTTAGCATTGTGACATTTGTCATTTGACATCTTTGACATTTGCCATCTTGAAATTTGTCATTTTTGACATTTTTCATGGTGACACTTTTCATTTTTGACATTTAGCATTGTGACATTTGTCAGTTTTGACATTTGCCATCTTGTAATTTGTCATTTTTGACATTTTTCATGGTGACACTTTTCATTTTTGACATTTAGCATTGTGACATTTGTCATTTGACATCTTTGACATTTGCCATCTTAAAATTTGTCATTTTTGACATTTTTTATGGTGACACTTTTCATTTTTGACATTTAGCATTGTGACATTCGTCATTTGACATCTTTGACATTTGCCATCTTGAAATTTGTCATTTTTGACATTTTTCATGATGACACTTTTAATTTTTGACATTTAGCATTGTGACATTTGTCATTTGACATCTTTGACATTTGCCATCTTGAAATTTGTCATTTTTGACATTTAGCATTGTGACATTTGTCATTTGACATCTTTGACATTTGCCATCTTGAAATTTGTCATTTTTGACATTTTTCATGGTGACACTTTTCATTTTTGACATTAAGCATTGTGACATTTGTCAGTTTTGACATTTGCCATCTTGAAATTTGTCATTTTTGACATTTTTCATGGTGACACTTTTCATTTTTGACATTTAGCATTGTGACATTTGTCATTTGACATCTTAGACATTTGCCATCTTGAAATTTGTCATTTTTGACACTTTTCATTTTTGACATTTAGCATTGTGACATTTGTCATTTGACATCTTTGACATTTGCCATCTTGAAATTTGTCATTTTTGACATTTTTCATGGTGACACTTTTCATTTTTGACATTTAGCATTGTGACATTTGTCAGTTTTGACATTTGCCATCTTGTAATTTGTCATTTTTGACATTTTTCATGGTGACACTTTTCATTTTTGACATTTAGCATTGTGACATTTGTCATTTGACATCTTTGACATTTGCCATCTTAAAATTTGTCATTTTTGACATTTTTTATGGTGACACTTTTCATTTTTGACATTTAGCATTGTGACATTCGTCATTTGACATCTTTGACATTTGCCATCTTGAAATTTGTCATTTTTGACATTTTTCATGATGACACTTTTAATTTTTGACATTTAGCATTGTGACATTTGTCATTTGACATCTTTGACATTTGCCATCTTGAAATTTGTCATTTTTGACATTTAGCATTGTGACATTTGTCATTTGACATCTTGGACATTTGCCATCTTGAAATTTGTCATTTTTGACATTTTTCATGGTGACACTTTTCATTTTTGACATTTAGCATTGTGACATTTGTCATTTGACATCTTTGACATTTGCCATCTTGAAATTTGTTATTTTTGACATTTTTCATGGTGACACTTTTCATTTTTGACATTTAGCAATGTGACATTTGTCATTTGACATCTTTGACATTTGCCATCTTGAAATTTGTCATTTTTGACATTTTTCATGGTGACACTTTTCATTTTTGACATTTGGCATTGTGACGTTTGTCAGTTTTGACATTTACCATCTTGAAATTTGTCATTTTTGACAATTTTTATGGTGACACTTTTCATTTTTGACATTTAGCATTGTGACATTTGTCATTTGACATCTTTGACATTTGCCATCTTGAAATTTGTCATTTTTGACATTTTTCATGGTGACACTTTTCATTTTTGACATTTAGCATTGTGACATTTGTCAGTTTTGACATTTGCCATCTTGAAATTTGTCATTTTTGATATTTTTCATGGTGACACTTTTCATTTTTGACATTTAGCATTGTGACATTTGTCATTTGACATCTTAGACATTTGCCATCTTGAAATTTGTCATTTTTGACACTTTTCATTTTTGACATTTAGCATTGTGACATTTGTCATTTGACATCTTTGACATTTGCCATCTTGAAATTTGTCATTTTTGACATTTTTCATGGTGACACTTTTCATTTTTGACATTTAGCATTGTGACATTTGTCAGTTTTGACATTTGCCATCTTGAAATTTGTCATTTTTGACATTTTTCATGGTGACACTTTTCATTTTTGACATTTAGCATTGTGACATTTGTCATTTGACATCTTAGACATTTGCCATCTTGAAATTTGTCATTTTTGACACTTTTCATTTTTGACAGTCAGCATTGTGACATTTGTCATTTGACATCTTTGACATTTGCCATCTTGAAATTTGTCATTTTTGACATTTTTCATGGTGACACTTTTCATTTTTGACATTTAGCATTGTGACATTTGTCAGTTTTGACATTTGCCATCTTGAAATTTGTCATTTTTGACATTTTTCATGGTGACACTTTTCATTTTTGACATTTAGCATTGTGACATTTGTCATTTGACATCTTTGACATTTGCCATCTTGAAATTTGTCATTTTTGACATTTAGCATTGTGACATTTGTCATTTGACATCTTTGACATTTGCCATCTTCAAATTTGTTATTTTTGACATTTTTTATGGTGACACTTTTCATTTTTGACATTTGTCAGTTTTGACATTTGCCATCTTGAAATTTGTCATTTTTGACATTTAGCATTGTGACACTTTTCATTTTTGACATTTAGCATTGTGACATTTGTCATTTGACATCTTAGACATTTGCCATCTTAAAATTTGTCATTTTTGACACTTTTCATTTTTGACAGTTAGCATTGTGACATTTGTCATTTGACATCTTTGACATTTGCCATCTTGAAATTTGTCATTTTTGACATTTTTCATGGTGACACTTTTCATTTTTGACATTTAGCATTGTGACATTTGTCATTTGACATCTTTGACATTTGCCATCTTGAAATTTGTTATTTTTGACATTTTTCATGGTGACACTTTTCATTTTTGACATTTAGCATTGTGACATTTGTCAGTTTTGACATTTGCCATCTTGAAATTTGTCATTTTTGACATTTAGCATTGTGACACTTTTCATTTTTGACATTTAGCATTGTGACATTTGTCATTTGACATCTTAGACATTTGCCATCTTGAAATTTGTCATTTTTGACACTTTTCATTTTTGACATTTAGCATTGTGACATTTGTCATTTCACATCTTTGACATTTGCCATCTTGAAATTTGTCATTTTTGACATTTTTCATGGTGACACTTTTCATTTTTGACATTTAGCATTGTGACATTTGTCATTGGACATCTTTGACATTTGCCATCTTGAAATTTGTCATTTTTGACATTTAGCATTGTGACATTTGTCATTTGACATCTTGGACATTTGCCATCTTGAAATTTGTCATTTTTGACATTTTTCATGGTGACACTTTTCATTTTTGACATTTAGCATTGTGACATTTGTCATTTGACATCTTTGACATTTGCCATCTTGAAATTTGTCATTTTTGACATTTAGCATTGTGACATTTGTCATTTGACATCTTTGACATTTGCCATCTTGAAATTTGTTATTTTTGACATTTTTCATGGTGACACTTTTCATTTTTGACATTTAGCATTGTGACATTTGTCAGTTTTGACATTTGCCATCTTGAAATTTGTCATTTTTGACATTTAGCATTGTGACACTTTTCATTTTTGACATTTAGCATTGTGACATTTGTCATTTGACATCTTAGACATTTGCCATCTTGAAATTTGTCATTTTTGACACTTTTCATTTTTGACATTTAGCATTGTGACATTTGTCATTTGACATCATTGACATTTGCCATCTTGAAATTTGTCATTTTTCATGGTGACACTTTTCATTTTTGACATTTAGCATTGTGACATTTGTCAGTTTTGACATTTGCCATCTTGAAATTTGTCATTTTAGACATTTTTCATGGTGACACTTTTCATTTTTGACATTTAGCATTGTGACATTTGTCATTTGACATCTTAGACATTTGCCATCTTGAAATTTGTCATTTTTGACACTTTTCATTTTTGACATTTAGCATTGTGACATTTGTCATTTGACATCTTTGACATTTGCCATCTTGAAATTTGTCATTTTTGACATTTTTCATGGTGACACTTTTCATTTTTGACATTTAGCATTGTGACATTTGTCAGTTTTGACATTTGCCATCTTGAAATTTGTCATTTTTGACATTTTTTATGGTGACACTTTTCATTTAGCATTGTGACATTTGTCATTTGACATCTTTGACATTTGCCATCTTGAAATTTGTCATTTTTGACATTTTTCATGGTGACACTTTTCATTTTTGACATTTAGCATTGTGACATTTGTCATTGGACATCTTTGACATTTACCATCTTGAAATTTGTCATTTTTGACATTTAGCATTGTGACATTTGTCATTTGACATCTTGGACATTTGCCATCTTGAAATTTGTCATTTTTGACATTTTTCATGGTGACACTTATCATTTTTGACATTTAGCATTGTGACATTTGTCAGTTTTGACATTTGCCATCTTGAAATTTGTCATTTTTGACATTTTTCATGGTGACACTTTTCATTTTTGACATTTAGCATTGTGACATTTGTCATTTGACATCTTTGATATTTGCCATCTTAAAATTTGTCATTTTTGACATTTTTCATGGTGACACTTTTCATTTTTGACATTTAGCATTGTGACATTTGTCATTTGACATCTTTGACATTTGCCATCTTGAAATTTGTCATTTTTGACATTTTTCATGGTGACACTTTTCATTTTTGACATTTAGCATTGTGACATTTGTCAGTTTTGACATTTGCCATCTTGAAATTTGTCATTTTTGACATTTAGCATTGTGACACTTTTCATTTTTGACATTTAGCATTGTGACATTTGTCATTTGACATCTTAGACATTTGCCATCTTGAAATTTGTCATTTTTGACACTTTTCATTTTTGACATTTAGCATTGTGACATTTGTCATTTGACATCATTGACATTTGCCATCTTGAAATTTGTCATTTTTCATGGTGACACTTTTCATTTTTGACATTTAGCATTGTGACATTTGTCAGTTTTGACATTTGCCATCTTGAAATTTGTCATTTTAGACATTTTTCATGGTGACACTTTTCATTTTTGACATTTAGCATTGTGACATTTGTCATTTGACATCTTAGACATTTGCCATCTTGAAATTTGTCATTTTTGACACTTTTCATTTTTGACATTTAGCATTGTGACATTTGTCATTTGACATCTTTGACATTTGCCATCTTGAAATTTGTCATTTTTGACATTTTTCATGGTGACACTTTTCATTTTTGACATTTAGCATTGTGACATTTGTCAGTTTTGACATTTGCCATCTTGAAATTTGTCATTTTTGACATTTTTCATGGTGACACTTTTCATTTTTGACATTTAGCATTGTGACATTTGTCATTTGACATCTTTGACATTTGCCATCTTGAAATTTGTCATTTTTGACATTTTTTATGGTGACACTTTTCATTTAGCATTGTGACATTTGTCATTTGACATCTTTGACATTTGCCATCTTGAAATTTGTCATTTTTGACATTTTTCATGGTGACACTTTTCATTTTTGACATTTAGCATTGTGACATTTGTCATTGGACATCTTTGACATTTACCATCTTGAAATTTGTCATTTTTGACATTTAGCATTGTGACATTTGTCATTTGACATCTTGGACATTTGCCATCTTGAAATTTGTCATTTTTGACATTTTTCATGGTGACACTTATCATTTTTGACATTTAGCATTGTGACATTTGTCAGTTTTGACATTTGCCATCTTGAAATTTGTCATTTTTGACATTTTTCATGGTGACACTTTTCATTTTTGACATTTAGCATTGTGACATTTGTCATTTGACATCTTTGATATTTGTCATCTTAAAATTTGTCATTTTTGACATTTTTCATGGTGACACTTTTCATTTTTGACATTTAGCATTGTGACATTTGTCATTTGACATCTTTGACATTTGCCATCTTGAAATTTGTTATTTTTGACATTTTTCGTGGTGACACTTTTAATTTTTGACATTAAGCAATGTGACATTTGTCATTTGACATCTTTGACATTTGCCATCTTGAAATTTGTCATTTTTGACATTTTTCATGGTGACACTTTTCATTTTTGACATTTGGCATTGTGACATTTGTCAGTTTTGACATTTGCCATCTTGAAATTTGTCATTTTTGACATTTTTCATGGTGACACTTTTTATTTTTGACATTTAGCATTGTGACATTTGTCATTTGACATCTTTGACATTTGCCATCTTGAAATTTGTTATTTTTGACATTTTTCATGGTGACACTTTTCATTTTTGACATTTAGCATTGTGACATTTGTCATTTGACATCTTTGATATTGGCCATCTTGAAATTTGTCATTTTTGACATTTTTCATGGTGACACTTTTCATTTTTGACATTTAGCATTGTGACATTTGTCATTTGACATCTTTGACATTTGCCATCTTGAAATTTGTTATTTTTTGACATTTTTCATGGTGACACTTTTCATTTTTTACATTTAGCATTGTGACATTTGTCATTTGACATCTTTGACATTTGCCATCTTGAAATTTGTCATTTTTGACATTTTTCATGGTGACACTTTTCATTTTTGACATTTAGCATTGTGACATTTGTCATTTGACATCTTTGACATTTGCCATCTTGAAATTTGTTATTTTTGACATTTTTCATGGTGACACTTTTCATTTTTGACATTTAGCATTGTGACATTTGTCATTTGACATCTTTGACATTTGCCATCTTGAAATTTGTCATTTTTGACATTTTTCATGGTGACAATTTTCATTTTTGACATTTAGCATTGTGACATTTGTCATTTGACATCTTTGACATTTGCCATCTTGAAATTTGTTATTTTTGACATTTTTCATGGTGACACTTATCATTTTTGACATTTAGCATTGTGACATTTGTCATTTGACATCTTTGACATTTGCCATCTTGAAATTTGTAATTTTTGACATTTTTCATGGTGACACTTTTTATTTTTGACATTTAGCATTGTGACACTTGTCATTTGACATCTTTGACATTTGCCATCTTGAATTTTGTCATTTTTGACATTTAGCATTGTGACATTTGTCATTTGACATCTTTGATATTTGCCATCTTGAAATTTGTCATTTTTGATATTTTTCATGGTGACACTTTTCATTTTTGACATTTAGGATTGTGACATTTGACATCTTTGACATTTTCCATCTTGAAATTTGTTATTTTTGACATTTTTCATGGTGACACTTTTCATTTTTGACATTTAGCATTGTGACATTTGTCAGTTTTGACATTTGCCATCTTGAAATTTGTCATTTTTGACATTTAGCATTGTGACACTTTTCATTTTTGACATTTAGCATTGTGACATTTGTCATTTGACATCTTAGACATTTGCCATCTTAAAATTTGTCATTTTTGACACTTTTCATTTTTGACATTTAGCATTGTGACATTTGTCATTTGACATCTTTGACATTTGCCATCTTGAAATTTGTCATTTTTGACATTTTTCATGGTGACACTTTTCATTTTTGACATTTAGCATTGTGACATTTGTCATTTGACATCTTTGACATTTGCCATCTTGAAATTTGTTATTTTTGACATTTTTCATGGTGACACTTTTCATTTTTGACATTTAGCATTGTGACATTTGTCAGTTTTGACATTTGCCATCTTGAAATTTGTCATTTTTGACATTTAGCATTGTGACACTTTTCATTTTTGACATTTAGCATTGTGACATTTGTCATTTGACATCTTAGACATTTGCCATCTTGAAATTTGTCATTTTTGACACTTTTCATTTTTGACATTTAGCATTGTGACATTTGTCATTTCACATCTTTGACATTTGCCATTTTGAAATTTGTCTTTTTTGACATTTTTCATGGTGACACTTTTCATTTTTGACATTTAGCATTGTGACATTTGTCAGTTTTGACATTTGCCATCTTGAAATTTGTCATTTTAGACATTTTTCATGGTGACACTTTTCATTTTGACATTTAGCATTGTGACATTTGTCATTTGACATCTTAGACATTTGCCATCTTGAAATTTGTCATTTTTGACACTTTTCATTTTTGACATTTAGCATTGTGACATTTGTCATTTGACATCTTTGACATTTGCCATCTTGAAATTTGTCATTTTTGACATTTTTCATGGTGACACTTTTCATTTTTGACATTTAGCATTGTGACATTTGTCAGTTTTGACATTTGCCATCTTGAAATTTGTCATTTTTGACATTTTTCATGGTGACACTTTTCATTTTTGAAATTTAGCATTGTGACATTTGTCATTTGACATCTTTGACATTTGCCATCTTGAAATTTGTCATTTTTGACATTTTTCATGGTGACACTTTCCATTTTTGACATTTAGCATTGTGGCATTTGTCAGTTTTGAGATTTGCCATCGTGAAATTTGTCATTTTTGACATTTTTCATGGTGACACTTTTTATTTTTGACATTTAGCATTGTGACATTTGTCAGTTTTGACATTTGCCATCTTAAAATTTGTCATTTTTGACATTTAGCATTGTGACACTTTTCATTTTTGACATTTAGCATTGTGACATTTGTCATTTGACATCTTAGACATTTGCCATCTTGAAATTTGTCATTTTTGACACTTTTCATTTTTGACATTTAGCATTGTGACATTTGTCATTTGACATCTTTGACATTTGCCATCTTGAAATTTGTCATTTTTGACATTTTTCATGGTGACACTTTTCATTTTTGACATTTAGCATTGTGACATTTGTCAGTTTTGACATTTGCCATCTTGAAATTTGTCATTTTTGACATTTTTCATGGTGACACTTTTCATTTTTGACATTTAGCATTGTGACATTTGTCATTTGACATCTTTGACATTTGCCATCTTGAAATTTGTCATTTTTGACATTTTTTATGGTGACACTTTTCATTTTTGACATTTAGCATTGTGACATTTGTCATTTGACATCTTTGACATTTGCCATCTTGAAATTTGTCATTTTTGACATTTTTCATGGTGACACTTTTCATTTTTGACATTTGGCATTGTGACATTTGTCATTGGACATCTTTGACATTTGCCATCTTGAAATTTGTCATTTTTGACATTTAGCATTGTGACATTTGTCATTTGACATCTTGGACATTTGCCATCTTGAAATTTGTCATTTTTGACATTTTTCATGGTGACACTTTTCATTTTTGACATTTAGCATTGTGACATTTGTCATTTGACATCTTTGACATTTGCCATCTTGAAATTTGTCATTTTTGATATTTAGCATTGTGACATTTGTCATTTGACATCTTTGGCATTTGCCATCTTGAAATTTGTTATTTTTGACATTTTTCATGGTGACACTTTTCATTTTTGACATTTAGCATTGTGACATTTGTCAGGTTTGACATTTGCCATCTTGAAATTTGTCATTTTTGACATTTAGCATTGTGACACTTTTCATTTTTGACATTTAGCATTGTGACATTTGTCATTTGACATCTTAGACATTTGCCATCTTGAAATTTGTCATTTTTGACACTTTTCATTTTTGACATTTAGCATTGTGACATTTGTCATTTGACATCTTTGACATTTGCCATCTTGAAATTTGTCATTTTTGACATTTTTCATGGTGACACTTTTCATTTTTGACATTTAGCATTGTGACATTTGTCAGTTTTGACATTTGCCATCTTGAAATTTGTCATTTTAGACATTTTTCATGGTGACACTTTTCATTTTTGACATTTAGCATTGTGACATTTGTCATTTGACATCTTAGACATTTGCCATCTTGAAATTTGTCATTTTTGACACTTTTCATTTTTGACATTTAGCATTGTGACATTTGTCATTTGACATCTTTGACATTTCCCATCTTGAAATTGGTCATTTTTGACATTTTTCATGGTGACACTTTTCATTTTTGACATTTAGCATTGTGACATTTGTCAGTTTTGACATTTGCCATCTTGAAATTTGTCATTTTTGACATTTTTCATGGTGACACTTTTCATTTTTGACATTTAGCATTGTGACATTTGTCATTTGACATCTTTGACATTTGCCATCTTGAAATTTGTCATTTTTGACATTTTTTATGGTGACACTTTTCATTTAGCATTGTGACATTTGTCATTTGACATCTTTGACATTTGCCATCTTGAAATTTGTCATTTTTGACATTTTTCATGGTGACACTTTTCATTTTTGACATTTAGCATTGTGACATTTGTCATTGGACATCTTTGACATTTACCATCTTGAAATTTGTCATTTTTGACATTTAGCATTGTGACATTTGTCATTTGACATCTTGGACATTTGCCATCTTGAAATTTGTCATTTTTGACATTTTTCATGGTGACACTTATCATTTTTGACATTTAGCATTGTGACATTTGTCAGTTTTGATATTTGCCATCTTGAAATTTGTCATTTTTGACATTTTTCATGGTGACACTTTTCATTTTTGATATTTAGCATTGTGACATTTGTCATTTGACATCTTTGATATTTGCCATCTTGAAATTTGTCATTGTTGACATTTTTCATGGTGACACTTTTCATTTTTGACATTTAGCATTGTGACATTTGTCATTTGACATCTTTGACATTTGCCATCTTGAAATTTGTCATTTTTGACATTTTTCATGGTGACACTTTTCATTTTTGACATTTAGCATTGTGACATTTGTCATTTGACATCTTTGACATTTGCCATCTTGAAATTTGTTATTTTTGACATTTTTCGTGGTGACACTTTTCATTTTTGACATTTAGCAATGTGACATTTGTCATTTGACATCTTTGACATTTGCCATCTTGAAATTTGTCATTTTTGACATTTTTCATGGTGACACTTTTCATTTTTGACATTTGGCATTGTGACATTTGTCAGTTTTGACATTTGCCATCTTGAAATTTGTCATTTTAGACATTTTTCATGGTGACACTTTTCATTTTTGACATTAAGCATTGTGACATTTGTCATTTGACATCTTTGACATTTGCCATCTTGAAATTTGTTATTTTTGACATTTTTCATGGTGACACTTTTCATTTTTGACATTTAGCATTGTGACATTTGTCATTTGACATCTTTGATATTGGCCATCTTGAAATTTGTCATTTTTGACATTTTTCATTGTGACACTTTTCATTTTTGACATTTAGCATTGTGACATTTGTCATTTGACATCTTTGACATTTGCCATCTTGAAATTTGTTATTTTTTGACATTTTTCATGGTGACACTTTTCATTTTTTATCTTTAGCATTGTGACATTTGTCATTTGACATCTTTGACATTTGCCATCTTGAAATTTGTCATTTTTGACATTTTTCATGGTGACACTTTTCATTTTTGACATTTAGCATTGTGACATTTGTCATTTGACATCTTTGACATTTCCCATCTTGAAATTTGTCATTTTTGACATTTAGCATTGTGACATTTGTCATTTGACATATTGGACATTTGCCATCTTGAAATTTGTCATTTTTGACATTTTTTATGGTGACACTTATCATTTTTGACATTTAGCATTGTGACATTTGTCAGTTTTGATATTTGCCATCTTGAAATTTGTAATTTTTGACATTTTTCATGGTGACACTTTTCATTTTTGACATTTAGCATTGTGACATTTGTCATTTGACATCTTTGACATTTGCCATCTTAAAATTTGTTATTTTTGACATTTTTCATGGTGACACTTTTCATTTTTGACATTTAGCATTGTGACATTTAGCATTGTGACATTTGTCATTTGACATCTTTGACATTTGCCATCTTGAAATTTGTCATTTTTGACATTTTTCATGGTGACACTTTTCATTTTTGACATTTAGCATTGTGACATTTGTCATTTGACATCTTTGACATTTGCCATCTTGAAATTTGTTATTTTTGACATTTTTCATGGTGACACTTATCATTTTTGACATTTAGCATTGTGACATTTGTCATTTGACATCTTTGACATTTGCCATCTTGAAATTTGTAATTTTTGACATTTTTCATGGTGACACTTTTTATTTTTGACATTTAGCATTGTGACACTTGTCATTTGACATCTTTGACATTTGCCATCTTGAAATTTGTCATTTTTGACATTTAGCATTGTGACATTTGTCATTTGACATCTTTGATATTTGCCATCTTGAAATTTGTCATTTGTGATATTTTTCATGGTGACACTTTTCATTTTTGACATTTAGGATTGTGACATTTGACATCTTTGACATTTTCCATCTTGAAATTTGTTATTTTTGACATTTTTCATGGTGACACTTTTCATTTTTGACATTTAGCATTGTTACATTTGTCAGTTTTGACATTTGTCATCTTGAAATTTGTCATTTTTGACATTTTTCATGGTGACACTTTTTATTTTTGACATTTAGCATTGTGACATTTGTCATTTGACATCTTTGATATTTGCCATCTTGAAATTTGTCATTTTTGACATTTTTCATGGTGACACTTTTTGTTTTTGACATTAAGCATTGTGACATTTGTCATTTGACATCTTTGACATTTGCCATCTTGAAATTTGTCATTTTTGACATTTATCATTGTGACATTTGTCATTTGACATCTTTGACATTTGCCATCTTGAAATTTGTTATTTTTGACATTTTTCATGGTGACACTTTTCATTTTTGACATTTAGCATTGTGGCATTTGTCAGTTTTGACATTTGCCATCGTCAAATTTGTCATTTTTGACATTTTTCATGGTGACACTTTTCATTTTTTACATTTAGCATTGTGACATTTGTCATTTGACATCTTTGACATTTGCCATCTTGAAATTTGCCATTTTTGACACTTTTCATTTTTGACATTTAGCATTGTGACATTTGTCATTTGACATCTTTGACATTTGCCATCTTGAAATTTGTCATTTTTGACATTTTTCATGGTGACACTTTTCATTTTTGACTTTTAGCATTGTGACATTTGTCATTTGACATCTTGGACATTTGCAATCTTGAAATTTGTCATTTTTGACATTTTTCATGGTGACACTTATCATTTTTGACATTAAGCATTGTGACATTTGTCAGTTTTGACATTTGCCATCTTAAAATTTGTCATTTTTGACATTTTTCATGGTGACACTTTTCATTTTTGACATTTAGCAATGTGACATTTGTCATTTGACTTCTTTGACATTTGCCATCTTGAAATTTGTCATTTTTGACATTTTTCATGGTGACACTTTTTATTTTTGACATTTAGCATTGTGACATTTGTCATTTGACATCTTTGACATTTGCCATCTTAAAATTTGTCATTTTTGACATTTTTCATGGTGACACTTTTCATTTTTGACATTTAGCATTGTGACATTTGTCATTTGACATCTTAGACATTTGCCATCTTGAAATTTGTCATTTTTGACACTTTTCATTTTTGACATTTAGCATTGTGACATTTGTCATTTGACATCTTTGACATTTGCCATCTTGAAATTTGTCATTTTTGACATTTTACATGGTGACACTTTTCATTTTTGACATTTAGCATTGTGACATTTGTCATTTGACATCTTTGACATTTGCCATCTTGAAATTTGTCATTTTTGACATTAAGCATTGTGACATTTGTCATTTGACATCTTTGATATTTGCCATCTTGAAATTTGTCATTTTTGACATTTTTCATGGTGACACTTTTCATTTTTGACATTTAGCATTGTGACATTTGTCATTTGACATCTTTCACATTTGCCATCTTGAAATTTGTCATTTTTGACATTTTTCATGGTGACACTTTTCATTTTTGACATTTAGCATTATGACATTTGTCATTTGACATCTTTGACGTTTGCCATCTTAAAATTTGTCATTTTTGACATTTTTCATGGTGACACTTTTCATTTTTGACATTTAGCATTGTGACATTTGTCATTTGACATCTTTGACATTTGCCATCTTGAAATTTGTCATTTTTGACATTTAGCATTGTGACATTTGTCATTTGACATCTTTGACATTTGCCATCTTGAAATTTGTTATTTTTGACATTTTTCATGGTGACACTTTTCATTTTTGACATTTATCATTGTGACATTTGTCAGTTTTGACATTTGCCATCTTGAAATTTGTCATTTTTGACATTTTTCATGGTGACACTTTTCATTTTTGACATTTAGCATTGTGACATTTGTCATTTGACATCTTTGACATTTGCCATCTTGAAATTTGTCATTTTTGACATTTTTTATGGTGACACTTTTCATTTAGCATTGTGACATTTGTCATTTGACATCTTTGACATTTGCCATCTTGAAATTTGTCATTTTTGACATTTTTCATGGTGACACTTTTCATTTTTGACATTTAGCATTGTGACATTTGTCATTGGACATCTTTGACATTTACCATCTTGAAATTTGTCATTTTTGACATTTAGCATTGTGACATTTGTCATTTGACATCTTGGACATTTGCCATCTTGAAATTTGTCATTTTTGACATTTTTCATGGTGACACTTATCATTTTTGACATTTAGCATTGTGACATTTGTCAGTTTTGACATTTGCCATCTTGAAATTTGTCATTTTTGACATTTTTCATGGTGACACTTTTCATTTTTGATATTTAGCATTGTGACATTTGTCATTTGACATCTTTGATATTTGCCATCTTGAAATTTGTCATTTTTGACATTTTTCATGGTGACACTTTTCATTTTTGACATTTAGCATTGTGACATTTGTCATTTGACATCTTTGACATTTGCCATCTTGAAATTTGTCATTTTTGACATTTTTCATGGTGACACTTTTCATTTTTGACATTTAGCATTGTGACATTTGTCATTTGACATCTTTGACATTTGCCATCTTGAAATTTGTTATTTTTGACATTTTTCGTGGTGACACTTTTCATTTTTGACATTTAGCAATGTGACATTTGTCATTTGACATCTTTGACATTTGCCATCTTGAAATTTGTCATTTTTGACATTTTTCATGGTGACACTTTTCATTTTTGACATTTGGCATTGTGACATTTGTCAGTTTTGACATTTGCCATCTTGAAATTTGTCATTTTTGACATTTTTCATGGTGACACTTTTCATTTTTGACATTAAGCATTGTGACATTTGTCATTTGACATCTTTGACATTTGCCATCTTGAAATTTGTTATTTTTGACATTTTTCATGGTGACACTTTTCATTTTTGACATTTAGCATTGTGACATTTGTCATTTGACATCTTTGATATTGGCCATCTTGAAATTTGTCATTTTTGACATTTTTCATTGTGACACTTTTCATTTTTGACATTTAGCATTGTGACATTTGTCATTTGACATCTTTGACATTTGCCATCTTGAAATTTGTTATTTTTTGACATTTTTCATGGTGACACTTTTCATTTTTTATCTTTAGCATTGTGACATTTGTCATTTGACATCTTTGACATTTGCCATCTTGAAATTTGTCATTTTTGACATTTTTCATGGTGACACTTTTCATTTTTGACATTTAGGATTGTGACATTTTTCATTTGACATCTTTGACATTTCCCATCTTGAAATTTGTCATTTTTGACATTTAGCATTGTGACATTTGTCATTTGACATATTGGACATTTGCCATCTTGAAATTTGTCAATTTTGACATTTTTTATGGTGACACTTATCATTTTTGACATTTAGCATTGTGACATTTGTCAGTTTTGATATTTGCCATCTTGAAATTTGTAATTTTTGACATTTTTCATGGTGACACTTTTCATTTTTGACATTTAGCATTGTGACATTTGTCATTTGACATCTTTGACATTTGCCATTTTGAAATTTGTCATTTTTGACATTTTTCATGGTGACATTTTTCATTTTTGACATTTAGCATTGTGACATTTGTCATTTGACATCTTTGACATTTGCCATCTTGAAATTTGTCATTTTTGACATTTTTCATGGTGACACTTTTCATTTTTGACATTTAGCATTGTGACATTTGTCATTTGACATTTTTGACATTTGCCATCTTAAAATTTGTCATTTTTGACATTTAGCATTGTGACATGTGTCATTTGACATCTTGGACATTTGCCATCTTGAAATTTGTCATTTTTGACATTTTTCATGGTGACACTTTTCATTTTTGACATTTAGCATTGTGACATTTGTCATTTGACATCTTTGACATTTGCCATCTTGAAATTTGTCATTTTTGACATTTAGCATTGTGATATTTGTCATTTGACATCTTTGACATTTGCCATCTTGAAATTTGTTATTTTTGACATTTTTCATGGTGACACTTTTCATTTTTGACATTTAGCATTGTGACAAATTTCAAGATGGCAAATGTCAAAGATGTCAAATGACAAATGTCACAATGCTAAATGTCAAAAATAAAAAGTGTCACCATGAAAAATGACAAATTTCAAGATGGGAAATGTCAAAGAAGTCAAATGACAAATGTCACAATGCTAAATGTCAAAAATTAAAAGTGTCACCATGAAAAATGTCAAAAATGACAAATTTCAAGATGGCAAATGTCAAAACTGACAAATGTCACAATGCTAAATGTCAAAAATGAAAAGTGTCACCATGAAAAATGTCAAAAATAACAAATTTCAAGATGACAAATGTCAAAGATGTCAAATGACAAATGTCACAATGCTAAATGTCAAAAATGACAAATTTCAAGATGGCAAATGTCAAAGATGTCAAATGACAAATGTCACAATGCTAAATGTCAAAAATAAAAAGTGTCACTATGAAAAATGTCAAAAATGACAAATTTCAAGATGGCAAATATCAAAGATGTCAAATGACAAATGTCACAATGCTAAATGTCAAAAATAAAAAGTGTCACCATGAAAAATGTCAAAAATGACAAATTTCAAGATGGCAAATGTCAAAACTGACAAATGTCACAATGCTAAATGTCAAAAATGATAAGTGTCACCATGAAAAATGTCAAAAATGACAAATTTCAAGATTGCAAATGTCCAAGATGTCAAATGACAAATGTCACAATGCTAAAAGTCAAAAATGAAAAGTGTCACCATGAAAAATGTCAAAAATGACAAATTTTAAGATGGCAAATGTCAAAGATGTCAAATGACAAATGTCACAATGCTAAATGTCAAAAATGAAAAGTGTCAAAAATGACAAATTTCAAGATGGCAAATGTCAAAGATGTCAAATGACAAATGTCACAACGCTAAATGTCAAAAATGAAAAGTGTCACCATGAAAAATGTCAAAAATAACAAATTTCAAGATGACAAATGTCAAAGATGTCAAATGACAAATGTCACAATGCTAAATGTCAAAAATGACAAATTTCAAGATGGCAAATGTCAAAGATGTCAAATGACAAATGTCACAATGCTAAATGTCAAAAATAAAAAGTGTCACCATGAAAAATGTCAAAAATGACAAATTTCAAGATGGCAAATATCAAAGATGTCAAATGACAAATGTCACAATGCTAAATGTCAAAAATAAAAAGTGTCACCATGAAAAATGTCAAAAATGACAAATTTCAAGATGGTAAATGTCAAAACTGACAAATGTCACAATGATAAATGTCAAAAAGGATAAGTGTCACCATGAAAAATGTCAAAAATGACAAATTTCAAGATTGCAAATGTCCAAGATGTCAAATGACAAATGTCACAATGCTAAAAGTCAAAAATGAAAAGTGTCACCATGAAAAATGTCAAAAATGACAAATTTTAAGATGGCAAATGTCAAAGATGTCAAATGACAAATGTCACAATGCTAAATGTCAAAAATGAAAAGTGTCAAAAATGACAAATTTCAAGATGGCAAATGTCAAAGATGTCAAATGACAAATGTCACAACGCTAAATGTCAAAAATGAAAAGTGTCACCATGAAAAATGTCAAAAATAACAAATTTCAAGATGACAAATGTCAAAGATGTCAAATGACAAATGTCACAATGCTAAATGTCAAAAATGACAAATTTCAAGATGGCAAATGTCCAAGATGTCAAATGACAAATGTCACAATGCTAAATGTCAAAAATGAAAAGTGTCACTATGAAAAATGTCAAAAATGACAAATTTCAAGATGGCAAATGTCAAAGATGTCAAATGACAAATGTCACAATGCTAAATGTCAAAAATGAAAAGTGTCAAAAATGACAAATTTCAAGATGGCAAATGTCTAATATGTCAAATGACAAATGTCACAATGGTAAATGTCAAAAAGGACAAATTTTAAGATGGCAAATGTCTAAGATGTCAAATGACAAATGTCACAATGCTAAATGTCAAAAATGAAAAGTGTCACCATGAAAAATGTCAAAAATGACAAATTTCAAGATGGCAAATGTCAAAGATGTCAAATGACAAATGTCACAATGCTACATATCAAAAATGAAAAGTGTCAAAAATGACAAATTTCAAGATGGCAAATGTCTAAGATGTCAAATGACAAATGTCACAATGCTAAATGTCAAAAATGAAAAGTGTTACCGTGAAAAATGACAAATTTCAAGATGGCAAATGTCAAAGATGTCAAATGACAAATGTCACAATGCTAAATGTCAAAAATAAAAAGTGTCCCCATGAA
This sequence comes from Altica lythri, assembly GCA_964028335.1. Lineage (NCBI taxonomy): Eukaryota > Metazoa > Arthropoda > Insecta > Coleoptera > Chrysomelidae > Altica > Altica lythri. The sequence goes on along the minus strand of OZ034800.1, from coordinate 3,686,892 downwards.
AAATGTCAATAATGACAAATTTCAAGATGGCAAATGTCAAAGATGTCAAATGACAAATGTCACAATGCTAAATGTCAAAAATGAAAAGTGTCACCATGAAAAATGTCAAAAATGACAAATTTCAAGATGGCAAATGTCCAAGATGTCAAATGAAAAATGTCACAATGCTAAATGTCAAAAATGAAAAGTGTCACCATGAAAAATGTCAAAAATGACAAATTTCAAGATGGCAAATGTCAAAGATGTCAAATGACAAATGTCACAATGCTAAATGTCAAAAATGAAAAGTGTCACCATGAAAAATGTCAAAAATGACAAATTTCAAGATGGCAAATGTCAAAGATGTCAAATGACAAATGTCACAATGCTAAATGTCAAAAATGAAAAGTGTCACCATGAAAAATGTCAAAAATGACAAATTTCAAGATGGCAAATATCAAAGATGTCAAATGACAAATGTCACAATGCTAAATGTCAAAAATGACAAATTTCAAGATGGCAAATGTCAAAGATGTCAAATGACAAATGTCACAATGCTAAATGTCAAAAATGAAAAGTGTCACCATGAAAAATGTCAAAAATGACAAATTTCAAGATGGCAAATGTCAAAGATGTCAAATGACAAATGTCACAATGCTAAATGTCAAAAATGAAAAGTGTCAAAAATGACAAATTTCAAGATGGCAAATGTCTAAGATGTCAAATGACAAATGTCACAATGCTAAATGTCAAAAATAAAAAGTGTCGCCATGAAAAATGTCAAAAATGACAAATTTCAAGATGGCAAATGTCAAAGATGTCAAATGACAAATGTCACAATGCTAAATGTCAAAAATAAAAAGTGTCACCATGAAAAATGTCAAAAATAACAAATTTCAAGATGACAAATGTCAAAGATGTCAAATGACAAATGTCACAATGCTAAATGTCAAAAATGACAAATTTCAAGATGGCAAATGTCCAAGATGTCAAATGACAAATGTCACAATGCTAAATGTCAAAAATGAAAAGTGTCACTATGAAAAATGTCAAAAATGACAAATTTCAAGATGGCAAATGTCAAAGATGTCAAATGACAAATGTCACAATGCTAAATGTCAAAAATGAAAAGTGTCAAAAATGACAAATTTCAAGATGGCAAATGTCTAATATGTCAAATGACAAATGTCACAATGGTAAATGTCAAAAAGGACAAATTTTAAGATGGCAAATGTCTAAGATGTCAAATGACAAATGTCACAATGCTAAATGTCAAAAATGAAAAGTGTCACCATGAAAAATGTCAAAAATGACAAATTTCAAGATGGCAAATGTCAAAGATGTCAAATGACAAATGTCACAATGCTACATATCAAAAATGAAAAGTGTCAAAAATGACAAATTTCAAGATGGCAAATGTCTAAGATGTCAAATGACAAATGTCACAATGCTAAATGTCAAAAATGAAAAGTGTTACCGTGAAAAATGACAAATTTCAAGATGGCAAATGTCAAAGATGTCAAATGACAAATGTCACAATGCTAAATGTCAAAAATAAAAAGTGTCCCCATGAAAAATGTCAATAATGACAAATTTCAAGATGGCAAATGTCAAAGATGTCAAATGACAAATGTCACAATGCTAAATGTCAAAAATGAAAAGTGTCACCATGAAAAATGTCAAAAATGACAAATTTCAAGATGGCAAATGTCCAAGATGTCAAATGAAAAATGTCACAATGCTAAATGTCAAAAATGAAAAGTGTCACCATGAAAAATGTCAAAAATGACAAATTTCAAGATGGCAAATGTCAAAGATGTCAAATGACAAATGTCACAATGCTAAATGTCAAAAATGAAAAGTGTCACCATGAAAAATGTCAAAAATGACAAATTTCAAGATGGCAAATGTCAAAGATGTCAAATGACAAATGTCACAATGCTAAATGTCAAAAATGAAAAGTGTCACCATGAAAAATGTCAAAAATGACAAATTTCAAGATGGCAAATATCAAAGATGTCAAATGACAAATGTCACAATGCTAAATGTCAAAAATGACAAATTTCAAGATGGCAAATGTCAAAGATGTCAAATGACAAATGTCACAATGCTAAATGTCAAAAATGAAAAGTGTCACCATGAAAAATGTCAAAAATGACAAATTTCAAGATGGCAAATGTCAAAGATGTCAAATGACAAATGTCACAATGCTAAATGTCAAAAATGAAAAGTGTCAAAAATGACAAATTTCAAGATGGCAAATGTCTAAGATGTCAAATGACAAATGTCACAATGCTAAATGTCAAAAATAAAAAGTGTCGCCATGAAAAATGTCAAAAATGACAAATTTCAAGATGGCAAATGTCAAAGATGTCAAATGACAAATGTCACAATGCTAAATGTCAAAAATAAAAAGTGTCACCATGAAAAATGACAAATTTCAAGATGGCAAATGTCAAAGAAGTCAAATGACAAATGTCACAATGCTAAATGTCAAAAATGAAAAGTGTCACCATGAAAAATGTCAAAAATGACAAATTTCAAGATGGCAAATGTCAAAACTGACAAATGTCACAATGCTAAATGTCAAAAATGAAAAGTGTCACCATGAAAAATGTCAAAAATAACAAATTTCAAGATGACAAATGTCAAAGATGTCAAATGACAAATGTCACAATGCTAAATGTCAAAAATGACAAATTTCAAGATGGCAAATGTCAAAGATGTCAAATGACAAATGTCACAATGCTAAATGTCAAAAATAAAAAGTGTCACCATGAAAAATGTCAAAAATGACAAATTTCAAGATGGCAAATATCAAAGATGTCAAATGACAAATGTCACAATGCTAAATGTCAAAAATAAAAAGTGTCACCATGAAAAATGTCAAAAATGACAAATTTCAAGATGGCAAATGTCAAAACTGACAAATGTCACAATGCTAAATGTCAAAAATGATAAGTGTCACCATGAAAAATGTCAAAAATGACAAATTTCAAGATTGCAAATGTCCAAGATGTCAAATGACAAATGTCACAATGCTAAAAGTCAAAAATGAAAAGTGTCACCATGAAAAATGTCAAAAATGACAAATTTTAAGATGGCAAATGTCAAAGATGTCAAATGACAAATGTCACAATGCTAAATGTCAAAAATGAAAAGTGTCAAAAATGACAAATTTCAAGATGGCAAATGTCAAAGATGTCAAATGACAAATGTCACAACGCTAAATGTCACAAATGAAAAGTGTCACCATGAAAAATGTCCAAAATAACAAATTTCAAGATGACAAATGTCAAAGATGTCAAATGACAAATGTCACAATACTAAATGTCAAAAATGACAAATTTCAAGATGGCAAATGTCAAAGATGTCAAATGACAAATGTCACAATGCTAAATGTCAAAAAAAAAAAGTGTCACCATGAAAAATGTCAAAAATGACAAATTTCAAGATGGCAAATATCAAAGATGTCAAATGACAAATGTCACAATGCTAAATGTCAAAAATAAAAAGTGTCACCATGAAAAATGTCAAAAATGACAAATTTCAAGATGGCAAATGTCAAAACTGACAAATGTCACAATGCTAAATGTCAAAAATGATAAGTGTCACCATGAAAAATGTCAAAAATGACAAATTTCAAGATGGCAAATGTCCAAGATGTCAAATGACAAATGTCACAATGCTAAATGTCAAAAATGAAAAGTGTCACTATGAAAAATGTCAAAAATGACAAATTTCAAGATGGCAAATGTCAAAGATGTCAAATGACAAATGTCACAATGCTGAATGTCAAAAATGAAAAGTGTCAAAAAGGACAAATTTCAAGATGGCAAATGTCTAATATGTCAAATGACAAATGTCACAATGCTAAATGTCAAATATGAAAAGTGTCACCATGAAAAATGTCAAAAATGACAAATTTCAAGATAGCAAATGTCAAAGATGTCAAATGACAAATGTCACAATGCTAAATGTCAAAAATGAAAAGTGTCAAAAATGACAAATTTCAAGATGGCAAATGTCTAAGATGTCAAATGACAAATGTCACAATGATAAATGTCAAAAATGAAAAGTGTCAAAAATGACAAATTTCAAGATGGCAAATGTCTAAGATGTCAAATGACAAATGTCACAATGCTAAATGTCAAAAATGAAAAGTGTCACCATGAAAAATGTCAAAAATGACAAATTTCAAGATGGCAAATGTCAAAGATGTCAAATGACAAATGTCACAATGCTAACGGTCAAAAATGAAAAGTGTCACCATGAAAAATGTCAAAAATGACAAATTTCAAGAAGGCAAATGTCAAAGATGTCAAATGACAAATGTCACAATGCTAAATGTCAAAAATGAAAAGTGTCAAAAATGACAAATTTCAAGATGGCAAATGTCTAAGATGTCAAATGACAAATGTCACAATGCTAAATGTCAAAAATGAAAAGTGTCACCATGAAAAATGTCAAAAATGACAAATTTCAAGATGGCAAATGTCAAAGATGTCAAATGACAAATGTCACAATGCTAAATGTCAAAAATGAAAAGTGTCACCATAAAAAATGTCAAAAATGACAAATTTCAAGATGGCAAATGTCAAAGATGTCAAATGACAAATGTCACAATGCTAAATGTCAAAAATGAAAAGTGTCAAAAATGACAAATTTCAAGATGGCAAATGTCCAAGATGTCAAATGACAAATGTCACAATGCTAAATGTCAAAAATGAAAAGTGTCACCATGAAAAATGTCAAAAATGACAAATTTCAAGATGGCAAATGTCAAAGATGTCAAATGACAAATGTCACAATGCTAAATGTCAAAAATGAAAAGTGTCAAAAATGACAAATTTCAAGATGGCAAATATCAAAGATGTCAAATGACAAATGTCACAATGCTAAATGTCAAAAATGAAAAGTGTCCCCATGAAAAATGTCAATAATGACAAATTTCAAGATGGCAAATGTCAAAGATGTCAAATGACAAATGTCACAATGCTAAATGTCAAAAATGAAAAGTGTCACCATGAAAAATGTCAAAAATGACAAATTTCAAGATGGCAAATGTCAAAGATGTCGAATATGACAAATGTCACAATGCTAAATGTCAAAAATGAAAAGTGTCACCATGAAAAATGTCAAAAATGACAAATTTCAAGATGGCAAATGTCAAAGATGTCAAATGACAAATGTCACAATGCTAAATGTCAAAAATGAAAAGTGTCACCATGAAAAATGTCAAAAATGACAAATTTCAAGATGGCAAATGTCAAAGATGTCAAATGACAAATGTCACAATGCTAAATGTCAAAAATGAAAAGTTTCAAAAATGACAAATTTTAAGATGGCAAATGTCTAAGATGTCAAATGACAAATGTCACAATGCTAAATGTCAAAAATGAAAAGTGTCACAATGCTAAATGTCAAAAATGACAAATTTCAAGATGGCAAATGTCAAAACTGACAAATGTCACAATGCTAAATGTCAAAAATGAAAAGTGTCACCATGAAAAATGTCAAAAATAACAAATTTGAAGATGGCAAATGTCAAAGATGTCAAATGACAAATGTCACAATGCTAAATGTCAAAAATGACAAATTTCAAGATGGCAAATGTCTAAGATGTCAAATGACAAATGTCACAATGCTAAATGTCAAAAATGAAAAGTGTCACCATGAAAAATGTCAAAAATGACAAATTTCAAGATGGCAAATGTCAAAGATGTCAAATGACAAATGTCACAATGCTAAATGTCAAAAATGAAAAGTGTCACCATGAAAAATGTCAAAAATGACAAATTTCAAGATGGCAAATGTCAAAGATGTCAAATGACAAATGTCACAATGCTAAATGTCAAAAATGAAAAGTGTCCCCATGAAAAATGTCAATAATGACAAATTTCAAGATGGCAAATGTCAAAGATGTCAAATGACAAATGTCACAATGCTAAATGTCAAAAATGAAAAGTGTCACCATGAAAAATGTCAAAAATGACAAATTTCAAGATGGCAAATGTCAAAGATGTCGAATATGACAAATTTTACAATGCTAAATGTCAAAAATGAAAAGTGTCACCATGAAAAATGTCAAAAATGACAAATTTCAAGATGGCAAATGTCAAAGATGTCAAATGACAAATGTCACAATGCTAAATGTCAAAAATGAAAAGTGTCAAAAATGACAAATTTCAAGATGGCAAATGTCTAAGATGTCAAATGACAAATGTCACAATGCTAAATGTCAAAAATGAAAAGTGTCACCATGAAAAATGTCAAAAATGACAAATTTCAAGATGGCAAATGTCAAAGATGTCAAATGACAAATGTCACAATGCTAAATGTCAAAAATGAAAAGTGTCACCATGAAAAATGTCAAAAATGACAAATTTCAAGATGGCAAATGTCAAAGATGTCAAATGACAAATGTCACAATGCTAAATGTCAAAAATGAAAAGTGTCAAAAATGACAAATTTCAAGATGGCAAATGTCTAATATGTCAAATGACAAATGTCACAATGCTAAATGTCAAAAATGACAAATTTCAAGATGGCAAATGTCTAAGATGTCAAATGACAAATGTCACAATGCTAAATGTCAAAAATGAAAAGTGTCACCATGAAAAATGTCAAAAATGACAAATTTCAAGATGGCAAATGTCAAAGATGTCAAATGACAAATGTCACAATGCTAAATATCAAAAATGAAAAGTGTCAAAAATGACAAATTTCAAGATGGCAAATGTCTAAGATGTCAAATGACAAATGTCACAATGCTAAATGTCAAAAATGAAAAGTGTCACCGTGAAAAATGTCAAAAATGACAAATTTCAAGATGGCAAATGTCAAAGATGTCAAATGACAAATGTCACAATGCTAAATGTCAAAAATAAAAAGTGTCCCCATGAAAAATGTCAAAAATGACAAATTTCAAGATGGCAAATATCAAAGATGTCAAATGACAAATGTCGCAATGCTAAATGTTAAAAATAAAAAGTGTCACCATGAAAAATGTCAAAAATGACAAATTTCAAGATGGCAAATATCAAAACTGACAAATGTCACAATGCTAAATGTCAAAAATGATAAGTGTCACCATGAAAAATGTCAAAAATGACAAATTTCAAGATTGCAAATGTCCAAGATGTCAAATGACAAATGTCACAATGCTAAAAGTCAAAAATGAAAAGTGTCACCATGAAAAATGTCAAAAATGACAAATTTCAAGATGGCAAATGTCAAAGATGTCAAATGACAAATGTCACAATGCTAAATGTCAAAAATAAAAAGTGTCCCCATGAAAAATGTCAATAATGACAAATTTCAAGATGGCAAATGTCAAAGATGTCAAATGACAAATGTCACAATGCTAAATGTCAAAAATGAAAAGTGTCACCATGAAAAATGTCAAAAATGACAAATTTCAAGATGGCAAATGTCCAAGATGTCAAATGACAAATGTCACAATGCTAAATGTCAAAAATGAAAAGTGTCACCATGAAAAATGTCAAAAATGACAAATTTCAAGATGGCAAATGTCAAAGATGTCAAATGACAAATGTCACATTGCTAAATGTCAAAAATGAAAAGTGTCACCATGAAAAATGTCAAAAATGACAAATTTCAAGATGGCAAATGTCAAAGATGTCAAATGACAAATGTCACAATGCTAAATGTCAAAAATGAAAAGAGTCACCATGAAAAATGTCAAAAATGACAAATTTCAAGATGGCAAATATCAAAGATGTCAAATGACAAATGTCACAATGCTAAATGTCAAAAATGACAAATTTCAAGATGGCAAATGTCAAAAATGTCAAATGACAAATGTCACAATGCTAAATGTCAAAAATGAAAAGTGTCACTATGAAAAATGTCAAAAATGACAAATTTCAAGATGGCAAATGTCAAAGATGTCAAATGACAAATGTCACAATGCTAAATGTCAAAAATGAAAAGTGTCAAAAATGACAAATTTCAAGATGGCAAATGTCTAAGATGTCAAATGACAAATGTCACAATGCTAAATGTCAAAAATGACAAATTTCAAGATGGCAAATGTCAAAGATGTCAAATGACAAATGTCACAATGCCAAATGTCAAAAATAAAAAGTGTCACTATGAAAAATGTCAAAAATGACAAATTTCAAGATGGCAAATATCAAAGATGTCAAATGACAAATGTCACAATGCTAAATGTCAAAAATAAAAAGTGTCACCATGAAAAATGTCAAAAATGACAAATTTCAAGATGGCAAATGTCAAAACTGACTAATGTCACAATGCTAAATGTCAAAAATGATAAGTGTCACCATGAAAAATGTCAAAAATAACAAATTTCAAGATGACAAATGTCAAAGATGTCAAATGACAAATGTCACAATGCTAAATGTCAAAAATGACAAATTTCAAGATGGCAAATGTCAAAGATGTCAAATGACAAATGTCACAATGCCAAATGTCAAAAATAAAAAGTGTCACTATGAAAAATGTCAAAAATGACAAATTTCAAGATGGCAAATATCAAAGATGTCAAATGACAAATGTCACAATGCTAAATGTCAAAAATAAAAAGTGTCACCATGAAAAATGTCAAAAATGACAAATTTCAAGATGGCAAATGTCAAAACTGACTAATGTCACAATGCTAAATGTCAAAAATGATAAGTGTCACCATGAAAAATGTCAAAAATGACAAATTTCAAGATTGCAAATGTCCAAGATGTCAAATGACAAATGTCACAATGCTAAAAGTCAAAAATGAAAAGTGTCACCATGAAAAATGTCAAAAATGACAAATTTTAAGATGGCAAATGTCAAAGATGTCAAATGACAAATGTCACAATGCTAAATGTCAAAAATGAAAAGTGTCAAAAATGACAAATTTCAAGATGGCAAATGTCAAAGATGTCAAATGACAAATGTCACAACGCTAAATGTCAAAAATGAAAAGTGTCACCATGAAAAATGTCAAAAATAACAAATTTCAAGATGACAAATGTCAAAGATGTCAAATGACAAATGTCACAATGCTAAATGTCAAAAATGACAAATTTCAAGATGGCAAATGTCCAAGATGTCAAATGACAAATGTCACAATGCTAAAAGTCAAAAATGAAAAGTGTCACCATGAAAAATGTCACAAATGACAAATTTTAAGATGGCAAATGTCAAAGATGTCAAATGACAAATGTCACAATGCTAAATGTCAAAAATGAAAAGTGTCAAAAATGACAAATTTCAAGATGGCAAATGTCAAAGATGTCAAATGACAAATGTCACAATGCTAAATGTCAAAAATGAAAAGTGTCAAAAATGACAAATTTCAAGATGGCAAATGTCAAAGATGTCAAATGACAAATGTCACAACGCTAAATGTCAAAAATGAAAAGTGTCACCATGAAAAATGTCAAAAATAACAAATTTTAAGATGACAAATGTCAAAGATGTCAAATGACAAATGTCACAATGCTAAATGTCAAAAATGACAAATTTCAAGATGGCAAATGTCAAAGATGTCAAATGACAAATGTCACAATGCTAAATGTCAAAAATAAAAAGTGTCACCATGAAAAATGTCAAAAATGACAAATTTCAAGATGGCAAATGTCAAAGATGTCAAATGACAAATGTCACAATGCTAAATGTCAAAAATGAAAAGTGTCAAAAATGACAAATTTCAAGATGGCAAATGTCTAAGATGTCAAATGACAAATGTCACAATGCTAAATGTCAAAAATGAAAAGTGCCGCCATGAAAAATGTCAAAGATGACAAATTTCAAGATGGCAAATGTCAAAGATGTCAAATGACAAATGTCACAATGCTAAATGTCAAAAATAAAAAGTGTCACCATGAAAAATGACAAATTTCAAGATGGCAAATGTCAAAGAAGTCAAATGACAAATGTCACAATGCTAAATGTCAAAAATGAAAAGTGTCACCATGAAAAATGTCAAAAATGACAAATTTCAAGATGGCAAATGTCAAAACTGACAAATGTCACAATGCTAAATGTCAAAAATGAAAAGTGTCACCATGAAAAATGTCAAAAATAACAAATTTCAAGATGACAAATGTCAAAGATGTCAAATGACAAATGTCACAATGCTAAATGTCAAAAATGACAAATTTCAAGATGGCAAATGTCAAAGATGTCAAATGACAAATGTCACAATGCTAAATGTCAAAAATAAAAAGTGTCACCATGAAAAATGTCAAAAATGACAAATTTCAAGATGGCAAATATCAAAGATGTCAAATGACAAATGTCGCAATGCTAAATGTCAAAAATAAAAAGTGTCACCATGAAAAATGTCAAAAATGACAAATTTCAAGATGGCAAATATCAAAACTGACAAATGTCACAATGCTAAATGTCAAAAATGATAAGTGTCACCATGAAAAATGTCAAAAATGACAAATTTCAAGATTGCAAATGTCCAAGATGTCAAATGACAAATGTCACAATGCTAAAAGTCAAAAATGAAAAGTGTCACCATGAAAAATGTCAAAAATGACAAATTTCAAGATGGCAAATGTCAAAGATGTCAAATGACAAATGTCACAATGCTAAATGTCAAAAATAAAAAGTGTCCCCATGAAAAATGTCAATAATGACAAATTTCAAGATGGCAAATGTCAAAGATGTCAAATGACAAATGTCACAATGCTAAATGTCAAAAATGAAAAGTGTCACCATGAAAAATGTCAAAAATGACAAATTTCAAGATGGCAAATGTCCAAGATGTCAAATGACAAATGTCACAATGCTAAATGTCAAAAATGAAAAGTGTCACCATGAAAAATGTCAAAAATGACAAATTTCAAGATGGCAAATGTCAAAGATGTCAAATGACAAATGTCACATTGCTAAATGTCAAAAATGAAAAGTGTCACCATGAAAAATGTCAAAAATGACAAATTTCAAGATGGCAAATGTCAAAGATGTCAAATGACAAATGTCACAATGCTAAATGTCAAAAATGAAAAGTGTCACCATGAAAAATGTCAAAAATGACAAATTTCAAGATGGCAAATATCAAAGATGTCAAATGACAAATGTCACAATGCTAAATGTCAAAAATGACAAATTTCAAGATGGCAAATGTCAAAGATGTCAAATGACAAATGTCACAATGCTAAATGTCAAAAATGAAAAGTGTCACTATGAAAAATGTCAAAAATGACAAATTTCAAGATGGCAAATGTCAAAGATGTCAAATGACAAATGTCACAATGCTAAATGTCAAAAATGAAAAGTGTCAAAAATGACAAATTTCAAGATGGCAAATGTCTAAGATGTCAAATGACAAATGTCATAATGCTAAATGTCAAAAATGAAAAGTGTCGCCATGAAAAATGTCAAAAATGACAAATTTCAAGATGGCAAATGTCAAAGATGTCAAATGACAAATGTCACAATGCTAAATGTCAAAAATAAAAAGTGTCACCATGAAAAATGACAAATTTCAAGATGGGAAATGTCAAAGAAGTCAAATGACAAATGTCACAATGCTAAATGTCAAAAATGAAAAATGTCACCATGAAAAATGTCAAAAATGACAAATTTCAAGATGGCAAATGTCAAAACTGACAAATGTCACAATGCTAAATGTCAAAAATGAAAAGTGTCACCATGGAAAATGTCAAAAATAACAAATTTCAAGATGACAAATGTCAAAGATGTCAAATGACAAATGTCACAATGCTAAATGTCAAAAATGACAAATTTCAAGATGGCAAATGTCAAAGATGTCAAATGACAAATGTCACAATGCTAAATGTCACAAATAAAAAGTGTCACTATGAAAAATGTCAAAAATGACAAATTTCAAGATGGCAAATATCAAAGATGTCAAATGACAAATGTCACAATGCTAAATGTCAAAAATAAAAAGTGTCACCATGAAAAATGTCAAAAATGACAAATTTCAAGATGGCAAATGTCAAAACTGACTAATGTCACAATGCTAAATGTCAAAAATGATAAGTGTCACCATGAAAAATGTCAAAAATGACAAATTTCAAGATTGCAAATGTCCAAGATGTCAAATGACAAATGTCACAATGCTAAAAGTCAAAAATGAAAAGTGTCACCATGAAAAATGCCAAAAATGACAAATTTTAAGATGGCAAATGTCAAAGATGTCAAATGACAAATGTCACAATGCTAAATGTCAAAAATGAAAAGTGTCAAAAATGACAAATTTCAAGATGGCAAATGTCAAAGATGTCAAATGACAAATGTCACAACGCTAAATGTCAAAAATGAAAAGTGTCACCATGAAAAATGTCAAAAATAACAAATTTCAAGATGACAAATGTCAAAGATGTCAAATGACAAATGTCACAATGCTAAATGTCAAAAATGACAAATTTCAAGATGGCAAATGTCCAAGATGTCAAATGACAAATGTCACAATGCTAAAAGTCAAAAATGAAAAGTGTCACCATGAAAAATGTCACAAATGACAAATTTTAAGATGGCAAATGTCAAAGATGTCAAATGACAAATGTCACAATGCTAAATGTCAAAAATGAAAAGTGTCAAAAATGACAAATTTCAAGATGGCAAATGTCAAAGATGTCAAATGACAAATGTCACAATGCTAAATGTCAAAAATGAAAAGTGTCAAAAATGACAAATTTCAAGATGGCAAATGTCAAAGATGTCAAATGACAAATGTCACAACGCTAAATGTCAAAAATGAAAAGTGTCACCATGAAAAATGTCAAAAATAACAAATTTTAAGATGACAAATGTCAAAGATGTCAAATGACAAATGTCACAATGCTAAATGTCAAAAATGACAAATTTCAAGATGGCAAATGTCAAAGATGTCAAATGACAAATGTCACAATGCTAAATGTCAAAAATAAAAAGTGTCACCATGAAAAATGTCAAAAATGACAAATTTCAAGATGGCAAATGTCAAAGATGTCAAATGACAAATGTCACAATGCTAAATGTCAAAAATGAAAAGTGTCAAAAATGACAAATTTCAAGATGGCAAATGTCTAAGATGTCAAATGACAAATGTCACAATGCTAAATGTCAAAAATGAAAAGTGTCGCCATGAAAAATGTCAAAGATGACAAATTTCAAGATGGCAAATGTCAAAGATGTCAAATGACAAATGTCACAATGCTAAATGTCAAAAATAAAAAGTGTCACCATGAAAAATGACAAATTTCAAGATGGCAAATGTCAAAGAAGTCAAATGACAAATGTCACAATGCTAAATGTCAAAAATGAAAAGTGTCACCATGAAAAATGTCAAAAATGACAAATTTCAAGATGGCAAATGTCAAAACTGACAAATGTCACAATGCTAAATGTCAAAAATGAAAAGTGTCACCATGAAAAATGTCAAAAATAACAAATTTCAAGATGACAAATGTCAAAGATGTCAAATGACAAATGTCACAATGCTAAATGTCAAAAATGACAAATTTCAAGATGGCAAATGTCAAAGATGTCAAATGACAAATGTCACAATGCTAAATGTCAAAAATAAAAAGTGTCACCATGAAAAATGTCAAAAATGACAAATTTCAAGATGGCAAATATCAAAGATGTCAAATGACAAATGTCGCAATGCTAAATGTCAAAAATAAAAAGTGTCACCATGAAAAATGTCAAAAATGACAAATTTCAAGATGGCAAATATCAAAACTGACAAATGTCACAATGCTAAATGTCAAAAATGATAAGTGTCACCATGAAAAATGTCAAAAATGACAAATTTCAAGATTGCAAATGTCCAAGATGTCAAATGACAAATGTCACAATGCTAAAAGTCAAAAATGAAAAGTGTCACCATGAAAAATGTCAAAAATGACAAATTTTAAGATGGCAAATGTCAAAGATGTCAAATGACAAATGTCACAATGCTAAATGTCAAAAATGAAAAGTGTCAAAAATGACAAATTTCAAGATGGCAAATGTCAAAGATGTCAAATGACAAATGTCACAACGCTAAATGTCAAAAATGAAAAGTGTCACCATGAAAAATGTCAAAAATAACAAATTTCAAGATGACAAATGTCAAAGATGTCAAATGACAAATGTCACAATGCTAAATGTCAAAAATGACAAATTTCAAGATGGCAAATGTCAAAGATGTCAAATGACAAATGTCACAATGCTAAATGTCAAAAATAAAAAGTGTCACCATGAAAAATGTCAAAAATGACAAATTTCAAGATGGCAAATATCAAAGATGTCAAATGACAAATGTCACAATGCTAAATGTCAAAAATAAAAAGTGTCACCATGAAAAATGTCAAAAATGACAAATTTCAAGATGGCAAATGTCAAAACTGACAAATGTCACAATGCTAAATGTCAAAAATGATAAGTGTCACCATGAAAAATGTCAAAAATGACAAATTTCAAGATGGCAAATGTCCAAGATGTCAAATGACAAATGTCACAATGCTAAATGTCAAAAATGAAAAGTGTCACTATGAAAAATGTCAAAAATGACAAATTTCAAGATGGCAAATGTCAAAGATGTCAAATGACAAATGTCACAATGCTAAATGTCAAAAATGAAAAGTGTCAAAAATGACAAATTTCAAGATGGCAAATGTCTAATATGTCAAATGACAAATGTCACAATGCTAAATGTCAAAAATGACAAATTACAAGATGGCAAATGTCTAAGATGTCAAATGACAAATGTCACAATGCTAAATGTCAAAAATGAAAAGTGTCACCCTGAAAAATGTCAAAAATGACAAATTTCAAGATGGCAAATGTCAAAGATGTCAAATGACAAATGTCACAATGCTAAATATCAAAAATGAAAAGTGTCAAAAATGACAAATTTCAAGATGGCAAATGTCTAAGATGTCAAATGACAAATGTCACAATGCTAAATGTCAAAAATGAAAAGTGTCACCGTGAAAAATGTCAAAAATGACAAATTTCAAGATGGCAAATGTCAAAGATGTCAAATGACAAATGTCACAATGCTAAATGTCAAAAATAAAAAGTGTCCCCATGAAAAATGTTAAAAATGACAAATTTCAAGATGGCAAATATCAAAGATGTCAAATGACAAATGTCGCAATGCTAAATGTCAAAAATAAAAAGTGTCACCATGAAAAATGTCAAAAATGACAAATTTCAAGATGGCAAATATCAAAACTGACAAATGTCACAATGCTAAATGTCAAAAATGATAAGTGTCACCATGAAAAATGTCAAAAATGACAAATTTCAAGATTGCAAATGTCCAAGATGTCAAATGACAAATGTCACAATGCTAAAAGTCAAAAATGAAAAGTGTCACCATGAAAAATGTCAAAAATGACAAATTTCAAGATGGCAAATGTCAAAGATGTCAAATGACAAATGTCACAATGCTAAATGTCAAAAATAAAAAGTGTCCCCATGAAAAATGTCAATAATGACAAATTTCAAGATGGCAAATGTCAAAGATGTCAAATGACAAATGTCACAATGCTAAATGTCAAAAATGAAAAGTGTCACCATGAAAAATGTCAAAAATGACAAATTTCAAGATGGCAAATGTCCAAGATGTCAAATGACAAATGTCACAATGCTAAATGTCAAAAATGAAAAGTGTCACCATGAAAAATGTCAAAAATGACAAATTTCAAGATGGCAAATGTCAAAGATGTCAAATGACAAATGTCACAATGCTAAATGTCAAAAATGAAAAGTGTCACCATAAAAAATGTCAAAAATGACAAATTTCAAGATGGCAAATGTCAAAGATGTCAAATGACAAATGTCACAATGCTAAATGTCAAAAATGAAAAGTGTCACCATGAAAAATATCAAAAATGACAAATTTCAAGATGGCAAATATCAAAGATGTCAAATGACAAATGTCACAATGCTAAATGTCAAAAATGACAAATTTCAAGATGGCAAATGTCAAAGATGTCAAATGACAAATGTCACAATGCTAAATGTCAAAAATGAAAAGTGTCACTATGAAAAATGTTAAAAATGACAAATTTCAAGATGGCAAATGTCAAAGATGTCAAATGACAAATGTCACAATGCTAAATGTCAAAAATGAAAAGTGTCAAAAATGACAAATTTCAAGATGGCAAATGTCTAAGATGTCAAATGACAAATGTCACAATGCTAAATGTCAAAAATGAAAAGTGTCGCCATGAAAAATGTCAAAAATGACAAATTTCAAGATGGCAAATGTCAAAGATGTCAAATGACAAATGTCACAATGCTAAATGTCAAAAATAAAAAGTGTCACCATGAAAAATGACAAATTTCAAGATGGGAAATGTCAAAGAAGTCAAATGACAAATGTCACAATGCTAAATGTCAAAAATGAAAAGTGTCACCATGAAAAATGTCAAAAATGACAAATTTCAAGATGGCAAATGTCAAAACTGACAAATGTCACAATGCTAAATGTCAAAAATGAAAAGTGTCACCATGAAAAATGTCAAAAATAACAAATTTCAAGATGACAAATGTCAAAGATGTCAAATGACAAATGTCACAATGCTAAATGTCAAAAATGACAAATTTCAAGATGGCAAATGTCAAAGATGTCAAATGACAAATGTCACAATGCTAAATGTCAAAAATAAAAAGTGTCACTATGAAAAATGTCAAAAATGACAAATTTCAAGATGGCAAATATCAAAGATGTCAAATGACAAATGTCACAATGCTAAATGTCAAAAATAAAAAGTGTCACCATGAAAAATGTCAAAAATGACAAATTTCAAGATGGCAAATGTCAAAACTGACAAATGTCACAATGCTAAATGTCAAAAATGATAAGTGTCACCATGAAAAATCTCAAAAATGACAAATTTCAAGATTGCAAATGTCCAAGATGTCAAATGACAAATGTCACAATGCTAAAAGTCAAAAATGAAAAGTGTCACCATGAAAAATGTCAAAAATGACAAATTTTAAGATGGCAAATGTCAAAGATGTCAAATGACAAATGTCACAATGCTAAATGTCAAAAATGAAAAGTGTCAAAAATGACAAATTTCAATATGGCAAATGTCAAAGATGTCAAATGACAAATGTCACAACGCTAAATGTCAAAAATGAAAAGTGTCACCATGAAAAATGTCAAAAATAACAAATTTCAAGATGACAAATGTCAAAGATGTCAAATGACAAATGTCACAATGCTAAATGTCAAAAATGACAAATTTCAAGATGGCAAATGTCAAAGATGTCAAATGACAAATGTCACAATGCTAAATGTCAAAAATAAAAAGTGTCACCATGAAAAATGTCAAAAATGACAAATTTCAAGATGGCAAATATCAAAGATGTCAAATGACAAATGTCACAATGCTAAATGTCAAAAATAAAAAGTGTCACCATGAAAAATGTCAAAAATGACAAATTTCAAGATGGCAAATGTCAAAACTGACAAATGTCACAATGCTAAATGTCAAAAATGATAAGTGTCACCATGAAAAATGTCAAAAATGACAAATTTCAAGATTGCAAATGTCCAAGATGTCAAATGACAAATGTCACAATGCTAAAAGTCAAAAATGAAAAGTGTCACCATGAAAAATGTCAAAAATGACAAATTTTAAGATGGCAAATGTCAAAGATGTCAAATGACAAATGTCACAATGCTAAATGTCAAAAATAAAAAGTGTCAAAAATGACAAATTTCAAGATGGCAAATGTCAAAGATGTCAAATGACAAATGTCACAACGCTAAATGTCAAAAATGAAAAGTGTCACCATGAAAAATGTCAAAAATAACAAATTTCAAGATGACAAATGTCAAAGATGTCAAATGACAAATGTCACAATGCTAAATGTCAAAAATGACAAATTTCAAGATGGCAAATGTCCAAGATGTCAAATGACAAATGTCACAATGCTAAATGTCAAAAATGAAAAGTGTCACTATGAAAAATGTCAAAAATGACAAATTTCAAGATGGCAAATGTCAAAGATGTCAAATGACAAATGTCACAATGCTAAATGTCAAAAATGAAAAGTGTCAAAAATGACAAATTTCAAGATGGCAAATGTCTAATATGTCAAATGACAAAAGTCACAATGCTAAATGTCAAAAATGACAAATTTCAAGATGGCAAATGTCTAAGATGTCAAATGACAAATGTCACAATGCTAAATGTCAAAAATGAAAAGTGTCACCATGAAAAATGTCAAAAATGACAAATTTCAAGATGGCAAATGTCAAAGAAGTCAAATGACAAATGTCACAATGCTAAATATCAAAAATGAAAAGTGTCAAAAATGACAAATTTCAAGATGGCAAATGTCTAAGATGTCAAATGACAAATGTCACAATGCTAAATGTCAAAAATGAAAAGTGTTACCGTGAAAAATGACACATTTCAAGATGGCAAATGTCAAAGATGTCAAATGACAAATGTCACAATGCTAAATGTCAAAAATAAAAAGTGTCCCCATGAAAAATGTCAATAATGACAAATTTCAAGATGGCAAATGTCAAAGATGTCAAATGACAAATGTCACAATGCTAAATGTCAAAGATGAAAAGTGTCACCATGAAAAATGTCAAAAATGACAAATTTCAAGATGGCAAATGTCCAAGATGTCAAATGAAAAATGTCACAATGCTAAATGTCAAAAATGAAAAGTGTCACCATGAAAAATGTCAAAAATGACAAATTTCAAGATGGCAAATGTCAAAGATGTCAAATGACAAATGTCACAATGCTAAATGTCAAAAATGAAAAGTGTCACCATGAAAAATGTCAAAAATGACAAATTTCAAGATGGCAAATGTCAAAGATGTCAAATGACAAATGTCACAATGCTAAATGTCAAAAATGAAAAGTGTCACCATGAAAAATGTCAAAAATGACAAATTTCAAGATGGCAAATACCAAAGATGTCAAATGACAAATGTCACAATGCTAAATGTCAAAAATGACAAATTTCAAGATGGCAAATGTCAAAGATGTCAAATGACAAATGTCACAATGCTAAATGTTAAAAATGAAAAGTGTCACCATGAAAAATGTCAAAAATGACAAATTTCAAGATGGCAAATGTCAAAGATGTCAAATGACAAATGTCACAATGCTAAATGTCAAAAATGAAAAGTGTCAAAAATGACAAATTTCAAGATGGCAAATGTCTAAGATGTCAAATGACAAATGTCACAATGCTAAATGTCAAAAATAAAAAGTGTCGCCATGAAAAATGTCAAAAATGACAAATTTCAAGATGGCAAATGTCAAAGATGTCAAATGACAAATGTCACAATGCTAAATGTCAAAAATAAAAAGTGTCACCATGAAAAATGACAAATTTCAAGATGGCAAATGTCAAAGAAGTCAAATGACAAATGTCACAATGCTAAATGTCAAAAATGAAAAGTGTCACCATGAAAAATGTCAAAAATGACAAATTTCAAGATGGCAAATGTCAAAACTGACAAATGTCACAATGCTAAATGTCAAAAATGAAAAGTGTCACCATGAAAAATGTCAAAAATAACAAATTTCAAGATGACAAATGTCAAAGATGTCAAATGACAAATGTCACAATGCTAAATGTCAAAAATGACAAATTTCAAGATGGCAAATGTCAAAGATGTCAAATGACAAATGTCACAATGCTAAATGTCAAAAATAAAAAGTGTCACCATGAAAAATGTCAAAAATGACAAATTTCAAGATGGCAAATATCAAAGATGTCAAATGACAAATGTCACAATGCTAAATGTCAAAAATAAAAAGTGTCACCATGAAAAATGTCAAAAATGACAAATTTCAAGATGGCAAATGTCAAAACTGACAAATGTCACAATGCTAAATGTCAAAAATGATAAGTGTCACCATGAAAAATGTCAAAAATGACAAATTTCAAGATTGCAAATGTCCAAAATGTCAAATGACAAATGTCACAATGCTAAAAGTCAAAAATGAAAAGTGTCACCATGAAAAATGTCAAAAATGACAAATTTTAAGATGGCAAATGTCAAAGATGTCAAATGACAAATGTCACAATGCTAAATGTCAAAAATGAAAAGTGTCAAAAATGACAAATTTCAAGATGGCAAATGTCAAAGATGTCAAATGACAAATGTCACAACGCTAAATGTCAAAAATGAAAAGTGTCACCATGAAAAATGTCCAAAATAACAAATTTCAAGATGACAAATGTCAAAGATGTCAAATGACAAATGTCACAATGCTAAATGTCAAAAATGACAAATTTCAAGATGGCAAATGTCAAAGATGTCAAATGACAAATGTCACAATGCTAAATGTCAAAAAAAAAAGTGTCACCATGAAAAATGTCAAAAATGACAAATTTCAAGATGGCAAATATCAAAGATGTCAAATGACAAATGTCACAATGCTAAATGTCAAAAATAAAAAGCGTCACCATGAAAAATGTCAAAAATGACAAATTTCAAGATGGCAAATGTCAAAACTGACAAATGTCACAATGCTAAATGTCAAAAATGATAAGTGTCACCATGAAAAATGTCAAAAATGACAAATTTCAAGATGGCAAATGTCCAAGATGTCAAATGACAAATGTCACAATGCTAAATGTCAAAAATGAAAAGTGTCACTATGAAAAATGTCAAAAATGACAAATTTCAAGATGGCAAATGTCAAAGATGTCAAATGACAAATGTCACAATGCTGAATGTCAAAAATGAAAAGTGTCAAAAAGGACAAATTTCAAGATGGCAAATGTCTAATATGTCAAATGACAAATGTCACAATGCTAAATGTCAAATATGAAAAGTGTCACCATGAAAAATGTCAAAAATGACAAATTTCAAGATGGCAAATGTCAAAGATGTCAAATGACAAATGTCACAATGCTAAATGTCAAAAATGAAAAGTGTCAAAAATGACAAATTTCAAGATGGCAAATGTCTAAGATGTCAAATGACAAATGTCACAATGATAAATGTCAAAAATGAAAAGTGTCAAAAATGACAAATTTCAAGATGGCAAATGTCTAAGATGTCAAATGACAAATGTCACAATGCTAAATGTCAAAAATGAAAAGTGTCACCATGAAAAATGTCAAAAATGACAAATTTCAAGATGGCAAATGTCAAAGATGTCAAATGACAAATGTCACAATGCTAACGGTCAAAAATGAAAAGTGTCACCATGAAAAATGTCAAAAATGACCAATTTCAAGAAGGCAAATGTCAAATAACAAATGTCACAATGCTAAATGTCAAAAATGAAAAGTGTCAAAAATGACAAATTTCAAGATGACAAATGTCTAAGATGTCAAATGACAAATGTCACAATGCTAAATGTCAAAAATGAAAAGTGTCACCATGAAAAATGTCAAAAATGACAAATTTCAAGATGGCAAATGTTAAAGATGTCAAATGACAAATGTCACAATGCTAAATGTCAAAAATGAAAAGTGTCACCATGAAAAATGTCAAAAATGACAAATTTCAAGATGGCAAATGTCAAAGATGTCAAATGACAAATGTCACAATGCTAAATGTCAAAAATGAAAAGTGTCAAAAATGACAAATTTCAAGATGGCAAATGTCCAAGATGTCAAATGACAAATGTCACAATGCTAAATGTCAAAAATGAAAAGTGTCACCATGAAAAATGTCAAAAATGACAAATTTCAAGATGGCAAATGTCAAAGATGTCAAATGACAAATGTCACAATGCTAAATGTCAAAAATGAAAAGTGTCAAAAATGACAAATTTCAAGATGGCAAATGTCAAAGATGTCAAATGACAAATGTCACAATGCTAAATGTCAAAAATGAAAAGTGTCCCCATGAAAAATGTCAATAATCACAAATTTCAAGATGGCAAATGTCAAAGATGTCAAATGACAAATGTCACAATGCTAAATGTCAAAAATGAAAAGTGTCACCATGAAAAATGTCAAAAATGACAAATTTCAAGATGGCAAATGTCAAAGATGTCGAATATGACAAATGTCACAATGCTAAATGTCAAAAATGAAAAGTGTCACCATGAAAAATGTCAAAAATGACAAATTTCAAGATGGCAAATGTCAAAGATGTCAAATGACAAATGTCACAATGCTAAATGTCAAAAATGAAAAGTGTCAAAAATGACAAATTTCAAGATGGCAAATGTCTAAGATGTCAAATGACAAATGTCACAATGCTAAATGTCAAAAATGAAAAGTGTCACCATGAAAAATGTCAAAAATGACAAATTTTAAGATGGAAAATGTCAAAGATGTCAAATGACAAATGTCACAATGCTAAATGTCAAAAATGAAAAGTGTCACCATGAAAAATGTCAAAAATGACAAATTTCAAGATGGCAAATGTCAAAGATGTCAAATGACAAATGTCACAATGCTAAATGTCAAAAATGAAAAGTGTCCCCATGAAAAATGTCAATAATGACAAATTTCAAGATGGCAAATGTCAAAGATGTCAAATGACAAATGTCACAATGCTAAATGTCAAAAATGAAAAGTGTCACCATGAAAAATGTCAAAAATGACAAATTTCAAGATGGCAAATGTCAAAGATGTCGAATATGACAAATGTCACAATGCTAAATGTCAAAAATGAAAAGTGTCACCATGAAAAATGTCAAAAATGACAAATTTCAAGATGGCAAATGTCAAAGATGTCAAATGACAAATGTCACAATGCTAAATGTCAAAAATGAAAAGTGTCAAAAATGACAAATTTCAAGATGGCAAATGTCTAAGATGTCAAATGACAAATGTCACAATGCTAAATGTCAAAAATGAAAAGTGTCACCATGAAAAATGTCAAAAATGACAAATTTCAAGATGGCAAATGTCAAAGATGTCAAATGACAAATGTCACAATGCTAAATGTCAAAAATGAAAAGTGTCACCATGAAAAATGTCAAAAATGACAAATTTCAAGATGGCAAATGTCAAAGATGTCAAATGACAAATGTCACAATGCTAAATGTCAAAAATAAAAAGTGTCACCATAAAAAATGTCAAAAATGACAAATTTCAAGATGGCAAATGTCAAAACTGACAAATGTCACAATGCTAAATGTCAAAAATGATAAGTGTCACCATAAAAAATGTCAAAAATGACAAATTTCAAGATGGCAAATGTCCAAGATGTCAAATGACAAATGTCACAATGCTAAATGTCAAAAATGAAAAGTGTCACCATGAAAAATGTCAAAAATGACAAATTTCAAGATGGCAAATGTCAAAACTGACAAATGTCACAATGCTAAATGTCAAAAATGAAAAGTGTCACCATGAAAAATGTCAAAAATAACAAATTTCAAGATGACAAATGTCAAAGATGTCAAATGACAAATGTCACAATGCTAAATGTCAAAAATGACAAATTTCAAGATGGCAAATGTCAAAGATGTCAAATGACAAATGTCACAATGCTAAATATCAAAAATGAAAAGTGTCAAAAATGACAAATTTCAAGATGGCAAATGTCTAAGATGTCAAATGACAAATGTCACAATGCTAAATGTCAAAAATGAAAAGTGTCACCGTGAAAAATGTCAAAAATGACAAATTTCAAGATGGCAAATGTCAAAGATGTCAAATGACAAATGTCACAATGCTAAATGTCAAAAATAAAAAGTGTCCCCATGAAAAATGTCAATAAAGACAAATTTCAAGATGGCAAATGTCAAAGATGTCAAATGACAAATGTCACAATGCTAAATGTCAAAAATGAAAAGTGTCACCATAAAATGTCAAAAATGACAAATTTCAAGATGGCAAATGTCCAAGATGTCAAATGAAAAATGTCACAATGCTAAATGTCAAAAATGAAAAGTGTCACCATGAAAAATGTCAAAAATGACAAATTTCAAGATGGCAAATGTCAAAGATGTCAAATGACAAATGTCACAATGCTAAATGTCAAAAATGAAAAGTGTCACCATGGAAAATGTCAAAAATGACAAATTTCAAGATGGCAAATGTCAAAGATGTCAAATGACAAATGTCACAATGCTAAATGTCAAAAATGAAAAGTGTCACCATGAAAAATGTCAAAAATGACAAATTTCAAGATGGCAAATATCAAAGATGTCAAATGACAAATGTCACAATGCTAAATGTCAAAAATGACAAATTTCAAGATGGCAAATGTCAAAGATGTCAAATGACAAATGTCACAATGCTAAATGTCAAAAATGAAAAGTGTCACCATGAAAAATGTCAAAAATGACAAATTTCAAGATGGCAAATGTCAAAGATGTCAAATGACAAATGTCACAATGCTAAATGTCAAAAATAAAAAGTGTCAAAAATGACAAATTTCAAGATGGCAAATGTCTAAGATGTCAAATGACAAATGTCACAATGCTAAATGTCAAAAATGAAAAGTGTCGCCATGAAAAATGTCAAAAATGACAAATTTCAAGATGGCAAATGTCAAAGATGTCAAATGACAAATGTCACAATGCTAAATGTCAAAAATAAAAAGTGTCACCATAAAAAATGACAAATTTCAAGATGGCAAATGTCAAAGAAGTCAAATGACAAATGTCACAATGCTAAATGTCAAAAATGAAAAGTGTCACCATGAAAAATGTCAAAAATGACAAATTTCAAGATGGCAAATGTTAAAACTGACAAATGTCACAATGCTAAATGTCAAAAATGAAAAGTGTCACCATGAAAAATGTCAAAATAACAAATTTCAAGATGACAAATGTCAAAGATGTCAAATGACAAATGTCACAATGCTAAATGTCAAAAATGACAAATTTCAAGATGGCAAATGTCAAAGATGTCAAATGACAAATGTCACAATGCTAAATGTCAAAAATAAAAAGTGTCACCATGAAAAATGTCAAAAATGACATATTTCAAGATGGCAAATATCAAAGATGTCAAATGAGAAATGTCACAATGCTAAATGTCAAAAATAAAAAGTGTCACCATGAAAAATGTCAAAAATGACAAATTTCAAGATGGCAAATGTCAAAACTGACAAATGTCACAATGCTAAATGTCAAAAATGATAAGTGTCACCATGAAAAATGTCAAAAATGACAAATTTCAAGATTGAAAATGTCCAAGATGTCAAATGACAAATGTCACAATGCTAAAAGTCAAAAATGAAAAGTGTCAAAAATGACAAATTTTAAGATGGCAAATGTCAAAGATGTCAAATGACAAATGTCACAATGCTAAATGTCAAAAATGAAAAGTGTCAAAAATGACAAATTTCAAGATGGCAAATGTCAAAGATGTCAAATGACAAATGTCACAACGCTAAATGTCAAAAATGAAAAGTGTCACCATGAAAAATGTCAAAAATAACAAATTTCAAGATGACAAATGTCAAAGATGTCAAATGACAAATGTCACAATGCTAAATGTCAAAAATGACAAATTTCAAGATGGCAAATGTCAAAGATGTCAAATGACAAATGTCACAATGCTAAATGTCAAAAAAAAAAGTGTCACCATGAAAAATGTCAAAAATGACAAATTTCAAGATGGCAAATATCAAAGATGTCAAATGACAAATGTCACAATGCTAAATGTCAAAAATAAAAAGTGTCACTATGAAAAATGTCAAAAATGACAAATTTCAAGATGGCAAATGTCAAAACTGACAAATGTCACAATGCTAAATGTCAAAAATGATAAGTGTCACCATGAAAAATGTCAAAAATGACAAATTTCAAGATGGCAAATGTCCAAGATGTCAAATGACAAATGTCACAATGCTAAATGTCAAAAATGAAAAGTGTCACTATGAAAAATGTCAAAAATGACAAATTTCAAGATGGCAAATGTCAAAGATGTCAAATGACAAATGTCACAATGCTGAATGTCAAAAATGAAAAGTGTCAAAAAGGACAAATTTCAAGATGGCAAATGTCTAATATGTCAAATGACAAATGTCACAATGCTAAATGTCAAATATGAAAAGTGTCACCATGAAAAATGTCAAAAATGACAAATTTCAAGATGGCAAATGTCAAAGATGTCAAATGCCAAATGTCACAATGCTAAATGTCAAAAATGAAAAGTGTCAAAAATGACAAATTTCAAGATGGCAAATGTCTAAGATGTCAAATGACAAATGTCACAATGCTAAATGTCAAAAATAAAAAGTGTCACCATGAAAAATGTCAAAAATGACAAATTTCAAGATGGCAAATGTCAAAGATGTCAAATGACAAATGTCACAATGCTAAATGTCAAAAATGAAAAAAGTCACCATGAAAAATGTCAAAAATGACAAATTTCAAGAAGGCAAATGTCAAAGATGTCACATGACAAATGTCACAATGCTAAATGTCAAAAATGAAAAGTGTCAAAAATGACAAATTTCAAGATGGCAAATGTCTAAGATATCAAATGACAAATGTCACAATGCTAAATGTCAAAAATGAAAAGTGTCACCATGAAAAATGTCAAAAATGACAAATTTCAAGATGGCAAATGTCAAAGATGTCAAATGACAAATGTCACAATGCTAAATGTCAAAAATGAAAAGTGTCACCATGAAAAATGTCAAAAATGACAAATTTCAAGATGGCAAATGTCAAAGATGTCAAATGACAAATGTCACAATGCTAAATGTCAAAAATGAAAAGTGTCAAAAATGACAAATTTCAAGATGGCAAATGTCCAAGATGTCAAATGACAAATGTCACAATGCTAAATGTCAAAAATGAAAAGTGTCACCATGAAAAATGTCAAAAATGACAAATTTCAAGATGGCAAATGTCAAAGATGTCAAATGACAAATGTCACAATGCTAAATGTCAAAAATGAAAAGTGTCAAAAATGACAAATTTCAAGATGGCAAATGTCAAAGATGTCAAATGACAAATGTCACAATGCTAAATGTCAAAAATGAAAAGTGTCCCCATGAAAAATGTCAATAATGACAAATTTCAAGATGGCAAATGTCAAAGATGTCAAATGACAAATGTCACAATGCTAAATGTCAAAAATGAAAAGTGTCACCATGAAAAATGTCAAAAATGACAAATTTCAAGATGGCAAATGTCAAAGATGTCGAATATGACAAATGTCACAATGCTAAATGTCAAAAATGAAAAGTGTCACCATGAAAAATGTCAAAAATGACAAATTTCAAGATGGCAAATATCAAAGATGTCAAATGACAAATGTCACAATGCTAAATGTCAAAAATGAAAAGTGTCAAAAATGACAAATTTCAAGATGGCAAATGTCTAAGATGTCAAATGACAAATGTCACAATGCTAAATGTCAAAAATGAAAAGTGTCACCATGAAAAATGTCAAAAATGACAAATTTCAAGATGGCAAATATCAAAGATGTCGAATATGACAAATGTCACAATGCTAAATGTCAAAAATGAAAAGTGTCACCATGAAAAATGTCAAAAATGACAAATTTCAAGATGGCAAATGTCAAAGATGTCAAATGACAAATGTCACAATGCTAAATGTCAAAAATGAAAAGTGTCAAAAATGACAAATTTCAAGATGGCAAATGTCTAAGATGTCAAATGACAAATGTCACAATGCTAAATGTCAAAAATGAAAAGTGTCACCATGAAAAATGTCAAAAATGACAAATTTCAAGATGGCAAATGTCAAAGATGTCAAATGACAAATGTCACAATGCTAAATGTCAAAAATGAAAAGTGTCACCATGAAAAATGTCAAAAATGACAAATTTCAAGATGGCAAATGTCAAAGATGTCAAATGACAAATGTCACAATGCTAAATGTCAAAAATAAAAAGTGTCACCATGAAAAATGTCAAAAATGACAAATTTCAAGATGGCAAATGTCAAAACTGACAAATGTCACAATGCTAAATGTCAAAAATGATAAGTGTCACCATAAAAAATGTCAAAAATGACAAATTTCAAGATGGCAAATGTCCAAGATGTCAAATGACAAATGTCACAATGCTAAATGTCAAAAATGAAAAGTGTCACCATGAAAAATGTCAAAAATGACAAATTTCAAGATGGCAAATGTCAAAACTGACAAATGTCACAATGCTAAATGTCAAAAATGAAAAGTGTCACCATGAAAAATGTCAAAAATAACAAATTTCAAGATGACAAATGTCAAAGATGTCAAATGACAAATGTCACAATGCTAAATGTCAAAAATGACAAATTTCAAGATGGCAAATGTCAAAGATGTCAAATGACAAATGTCACAATGCTAAATGTCAAAAATAAAAAGTGTCACCATGAAAAATGTCAAAAATGACAAATTTCAAGATGGCAAATATCAAAGATGTCAAATGACAAATGTCACAATGCTAAATGTCAAAAATAAAAAGTGTCACCATGAAAAATGTCAAAAATGACAAATTTCAAGATGGCAAATGTCAAAACTGACAAATGTCACAATGCTAAATGTCAAAAATGATAAGTGTCACCATGAAAAATGTCAAAAATGACAAATTTCAAGATTGCAAATGTCCAAGATGTCAAATGACAAATGTCACAATGCTAAAAGTCAAAAATGAAAAGTGTCACCATGAAAAATGTCAAAAATGACAAATTTTAAGATGGCAAATGTCAAAGATGTCAAATGACAAATGTCACAATGCTAAATGTCAAAAATGAAAAGTGTCAAAAATGACAAATTTCAAGATGGCAAATGTCAAAGATGTCAAATGACAAATGTCACAACGCTAAATGTCAAAAATGAAAAGTGTCACCATGAAAAATGTCAAAAATAACAAATTTCAAGATGACAAATGTCAAAGATGTCAAATGACAAATGTCACAATGCAAAATGTCAAAAATGACAAATTTTAAGATGGCAAATGTCAAAGATGTCAAATGACAAATGTCACAATGCTAAATGTCAAAAATAAAAAGTGTCACCATGAAAAATGTCAAAAATGACAAATTTCAAGATGGCAAATATCAAAGATGTCAAATGACAAATGTCACAATGCTAAATGTCAAAAATGAAAAGTGTCACTATGAAAAATGTCAAAAATGACAAATTTCAAGATGGCAAATGTCTAATATGTCAAATGACAAATGTCACAATGCTAAATGTCAAATATGAAAAGTGTCACCATAAAAAATGTCAAAAATGACAAATTTCAAGATGGCAAATGTCAAAGATGTCAAATGACAAATGTCACAATGCTAAATGTCAAAAATGAAAAGTGTCAAAAATGACAAATTTCAAGATGGCAAATGTCTAAGATGTCAAATGACAAATGTCACAATGATAAATGTCAAAAATGAAAAGTGTCAAAAATGACAAATTTCAAGATGGCAAATGTCTAAGATGTCAAATGACAAATGTCACAATGCTAAATGTCAAAAATGAAAAGTTTCACCATGAAAAATGTCAAAAATGACAAATTTCAAGACGGCAAATGTCAAAGATGTCAAATGACAAATGTCACAATGCTAAATGTCAAAAATGAAAAGTGTCACCATGAAAAATGTCAAAAATGACAAATTTCAAGAAGGCAAATGTCAAAGATGTCAAATGACAAATGTCACAATGCTAAATGTCAAAAATGAAAAGTGTCAAAAATGACAAATTTCAAGATGGCAAATGTCTAAGATGTCAAATGACAAATGTCACAATGCTAAATGTCAAAAATGAAAAGTGTCACCATGAAAAATGTCAAAAATGACAAATTTCAAGATGGCAAATGTCAAAGATGTCAAATGACAAATGTCACAATGCTAAATGTCAAAAATGAAAAGTGTCACCATGAAAAATGTCAAAAATGACAAATTTCAAGATGGCAAATGTCAAAGATGTCAAATGACAAATGTCACAATGCTAAATGTCAAAAATGAAAAGTGTCAAAAATGGCAAATTTCAAGATGGCAAATGTCCAAGATGTCAAATGACAAATGTCACAATGCTAAATGTCAAAAATGAAAAGTGTCACCATGAAAAATGTCAAAAATGACAAATTTCAAGATGGCAAATGTCAAAGATGTCAAATGACAAATGTCACAATGCTAAATGTCAAAAATGAAAAGTGTCACCATGAAAAATGTCAAAAATGACAAATTTCAAGATGGCAAATGTCAAAACTGACAAATGTCACAATGCTAAATGTCAAAAATGATAAGTGTCACCATAAAAAATGTCAAAAATGACAAATTTCAAGATGGCAAATGTCCAAGATGTCATATGACAAATGTCACAATGCTAAATGTCAAAAATGAAAAGTGTCACCATGAAAAATGTCAAAAATGACAAATTTCAAGATGGCAAATGTCAAAACTGACAAATGTCACAATGCTAAATGTCAAAAATGAAAAGTGTCACCATGAAAAATGTCAAAAATAACAAATTTCAAGATGACAAATGTCAAAGATGTCAAATGACAAATGTCACATGGCTAAATGTCAAAAATGACAAATTTCAAGATGGCAAATGTCAAAGATGTCAAATGACAAATGTCACAATGCTAAATGTCAAAAATAAAAAGTGTCACCATGAAAAATGTCAAAAATGACAAATTTCAAGATGGCAAATATCAAAGATGTCAAATGACAAATGTCACAATGCTAAATGTCAAAAATAAAAAGTGTCACCATGAAAAATGTCAAAAATGACAAATTTCAAGATGGCAAATGTCAAAACTGACAAATGTCACAATGCTAAATGTCAAAAATGATAAGTGTCACCATGAAAAATGTCAAAAATGACAAATTTCAAGATTGCAAATGTCCAAGATGTCAAATGACAAATGTCACAATGCTAAAAATCAAAAATGAAAAGTGTCACCATGAAAAATGTCAAAAATGACAAATTTTAAGATGGCAAATGTCAAAGATGTCAAATGACAAATGTCACAATGCTAAATGTCAAAAATGAAAAGTGTCAAAAATGACAAATTTCAAGATGGCAAATGTCAAAGATGTCAAATGACAAATGTCACAACGCTAAATGTCAAAAATGAAAAGTGTCACCATGAAATATGTCAAAAATAACAAATTTCAAGATGACAAATGTCAAAGATGTCAAATGACAAATGTCACAATGCTAAATGTCAAAAATGACAAATTTCAAGATGGCAAATGTCAAAGATGTCAAATGACAAATGTCACAATGCTAAATGTCAAAAATAAAAAGTGTCACCATGAAAAATGTCAAAAATGACAAATTTCAAGATGGCAAATATCAAAGATGTCAAATGACAAATGTCACAATGCTAAATGTCAAAAATAAAAAGTGTCACCATGAAAAATGTCAAAAATGACAAATTTCAAGATGGCAAATGTCAAAACTGACAAATGTCACAATGCTAAATGTCAAAAATGATAAGTGTCACCATGAAAAATGTCAAAAATGACAAATTTCAAGATGGCAAATGTCCAAGATGTCAAATGACAAATGTCACAATGCTAAATGTCAAAAATGAAAAGTGTCACTATGAAAAATGTCAAAAATGACAAATCTCAAGATGGCAAATGTCAAAGATGTCAAATGACAAATGTCACAATGCTGAATGTCAAAAATGAAAAGTGTCAAAAAGGACAAATTTCAAGATGGCAAATGTCTAATATGTCAAATGACACATGTCACAATGCTAAATGTCAAATATGAAAAGTGTCACCATGAAAAATGTCAAAAATGACAAATTTCAAGATGGCAAATGTCAAAGATGTCAAATGACAAATGTCACAATGCTAAATGTCAAAAATGAAAAGTGTCAAAAATGACAAATTTCAAGATGGCAAATGTCTAAGATGTCAAATGACAAATGTCACAATGATAAATGTCAAAAATGAAAAGTGTCAAAAATGACAAATTTCAAAATGGCAAATGTCAAAGATGTCAAATGACAAATGTCACAATGCTAAATGTCAAAAATGAAAAGTGTCAAAAATGACAAATTTCAAGATGGCAAATGTCTAAGATGTCAAATGACAAATGTCAAAAATGAAAAGTGTCACCGTGAAAAATGTCAAAAATGACAAATTTCAGGATGGCAAATGTCAAAGATGTCAAATGACAAATGTCACAATGCTAAATGTCAAAAATGAAAAGTGTCACCATGAAAAATGACAAATTTCAAGATGGCAAATGTCAAAGATGTCAAATGACAAATGTCACAATGCCAAATGTCAAAAATGAAAAGTGTCCCCATGAAAAATGTCAATAATGACAAATTTCAAGATGGCAAATGTCAAAGATGTCAAATGACAAATGTCACAATGCTAAATGTCAAAAATGAAAAGTGTCACCATGAAAAATGTCAAAAATGACAAATTTCAAGATGGCAAATGTCAAAGATGTCAAATGACAAATGTCACAATGCTAAATGTCAAAAATGAAAAGTGTCACCATGAAAAATGTCAAAAATAACAAATTTCAAGATGGCAAATGTCAAAGATGTCAAATGACAAATGTCACAATGCTAAATGTCAAAAATGACAAATTTCAAGATGGCAAATGTCTAAGATGTCAAATGACAAATGTCACAATGCTAAATGTCAAAAATGAAAAGTGTCACCATGAAAAATGTCAAAAATGACAAATTTCAAGATGGCAAATGTCCAAGATGTCAAATGACAAATGTCACAATGCTAAATGTCAAAAATGAAAAGTGTCACCATGAAAAATGTCAATAATGACAAATTTAAAGATGGCAAATATTAAAGATGTCAAATGACAAATGTCACAATGCTAAATGTCAAAAATGAAAAGTGTCAAAAATGACAAATTTCAAGATGGCAAATGTCTAAGATGTCAAATGACAAATGTCACAATGCTAAATGTCAAAAATGAAAAGTGTCACCGTTAAAAATGTCAAAAATGACAAATTTCAAGATGGCAAATGTCAAAGATGTCAAATGACAAATGTCACAATGCTAAATGTCAAAAATGAAAAGTGTCACCATGAAAAATGTCAAAAATGACAAATTTCAAGATGGCAAATGTCATAGATGTCAAATGACAAATTTCACAATGCTAAATGTCAAAAATGAAAAGTGTCCCCATGAAAAATGTCAATAATGACAAATTTCAAGATGGCAAATGTCAAAGATGTCAAATGACAAATGTCACAATGCTAAATGTCAAAAATGAAAAGTGTCACCATGAAAAATGTCAAAAATGACAAATTTCAAGATGGCAAATGTCAAAGATGTCAAATGACAAATGTCACAATGCTAAATGTCAAAAATGAAAAGTGTCACAATGAAAAATGTCAAAAATGACAAATTTCAAGATGGCAAATGTCAAAGATGTCAAATGACAAATGTCACAATGCTAAATGTCAAAAATGAAAAGTGTCACCATGAAAAATGTCAAAAATAACAAATTTCAAGATGGCAAATGTCAAAGATGTCAAATGACAAATGTCACAATGCTAAATGTCAAAAATGACAAATTTCAAGATGGCAAATGTCTAAGATGTCAAATGACAAATGTCACAATGCTAAATGTCAAAAATGAAAAGTGTCACCATGAAAAATGTCAAAAATGACAAATTTCAAGATGGCAAATGTCCAAGATGTCAAATGACAAATGTCACAATGCTAAATGTCAAAAATGAAAAGTGTCACCATGAAAAATGTCAATAATGACAAATTTAAAGATGGCAAATATTAAAGATGTCAAATGACAAATGTCACAATGCTAAATGTCAAAAATGAAAAGTGTCAAAAATGACAAATTTCAAGATGGCAAATGTCTAAGATGTCAAATGACAAATGTCACAATGCTAAATGTCAAAAATGAAAAGTGTCACCGTTAAAAATGTCAAAAATGACAAATTTCAAGATGGCAAATGTCAAAGATGTCAAATGACAAATGTCACAATGCTAAATGTCAAAAATGAAAAGTGTCACCATGAAAAATGTCAAAAATGACAAATTTCAAGATGGCAAATGTCATAGATGTCAAATGACAAATTTCACAATGCTAAATGTCAAAAATGAAAAGTGTCCCCATGAAAAATGTCAATAATGACAAATTTCAAGATGGCAAATGTCAAAGATGTCAAATGACAAATGTCACAATGCTGAATGTCAAAAATGAAAAGTGTCACCATGAAAAATGTCAAAAATGACAAATTTCAAGATGGCAAATGTCAAAGATGTCAAATGACAAATGTCACAATGCTAACTGTCAAAAATGAAAAGTGTCACCATGAAAAATGTCAAAAATGACAAATTTCAAGATGGCAAATGTCAAAACTGACAAATGTCACAATGCTAAATGTCAAAAATGAAAAGTGTCACCATGAACAATGTCAAAAATGACAAATTTCAAGATGGCAAATGTCAAAACTGACAAATGTCACAATGCTAAATGTCAAAAATGATAAGTGTCACCATGAAAAATGTCAAAAATAACAAATTTCAAGATGGCAAATGTCAAAGATGTCAAATGACAAATGTCACAATGCTAAATGTCAAAAATGAAAAGTGTCAAAAATGTGAATTTCAAGATGGCAAATGTCTAAGATGTCAAATGACAAATGTCACAATGCTAAATGTCAAAAATGAAAAGTGTCACCATGAAAAATGTCAAAAATGACAAATTTCAAGATGGCAAATGTCAAAGATGTCAAATGACAAATGTCACAATGCTAAATGTCATAAATGAAAAGTGTCACCATGAAAAATGTCAAAAATGACAAATTTCAAGATGGCAAATGTCAAAGATGTCAAATGACAAATGTCACAATGCTAGATGTCAAAAATGAAAAGTGTCACCATGAAAAATGTCAAAAATGGCAAATTTCAAGATGGCAAATGTCAAAGATGTCAAATGACAAATGTCACAATGCTAAATGTCAAAAATGAAAAGTGTCACCATGAAAAATGTCAAAAATGACAAATTTCAAGATGGCAAATGTCAAAACTGACAAATGTCACAATGCTAAATGTCAAAAATGAAAAGTGTCACCATGAACAATGTCAAAAATGACAAATTTCAAGATGGCAAATGTCAAAACTGACAAATGTCACAATGCTAAATGTCAAAAATGATAAGTGTCACCATGAAAAATGTCAAAAATAACAAATTTCAAGATGGCAAATGTCAAAGATGTCAAATGACAAATGTCACAATGCTAAATGTCAAAAATGACAAATTTCAAGATGGCAAATGTCTAAGATGTCAAATGACAAATGTCACAATGCTAAATGTCAAAAATAAAAAGTGTCACCGTGAAAAATGTCAAAAATAACAAATTTCAAGATGGCAAATGTCAAAGATGTCAAATGACAAATGTCACAATGCTAAATGTCAAAAATGAAAAGTGTCACCATGAAAAATGTCAAAAATAACAAATTTCAAGATGGCAAATGTCAAAGATGTCAAATGACAAATGTCACAATGCTAAATGTCAAAAATGAAAAGTGTCACCATGAAAAATGTCAAAAATGACAAATTTCAAGATGGCAAATGTCAAAGATGTCAAATGACAAATGTCACAATGCTAAATGTCAAAAATGAAAAGTGTCACCATGAAAAATGTCAAAAATAACAAATTTCAAGATGGCAAATGTCAAAGATGTCAAATGACAAATGTCACAATGCTAAATGTTAAAAATGAAAGGTGTCACCATGAAAAATGTCAAAAATGACAAATTTCAAGATGGAAAATGTCAAACCTGACAAATGTCACAATGCTAAATGTCAGAAATGAAAAGTGTCACCATGAAAAATGTCAAAAATAACAAGTTTCAAGATGGCAAATGTCAAAGATATCAAATGACAAATGTCACAATGCTAAATGTCAAAAATGACAAATTTCAAGATGGCAAATGTCTTAGATGTCAAATGACAAATGTCACAATGCTAAATGTCAAAAATGAAAAGTGTCACCATGAAAAATGTCAAAAATGACAAATTTCAAGATGGCAAATGTCCAAGATGTCAAATGACAAATGTCACAATGCTAAATGTCAAAAATGAAAAGTGTCACCATAAAATGTCAAAAATGACAAATTTTAAGATGGCAAATGTCAAAGATGTCAAATGACAAATGTCACAATGCTAAATGTCAAAAATGAAAAGTGTCAAAAATGACAAATTTTAAGATGGCAAATGTCTAAGATGTCAAATGACAAATGTCACAATGCTAAATGTCAAAAATGAAAAGTGTCACCGTGAAAAATGTCAAAAATGACAAATTTCAAGATGGCAAATGTCAAAGATGTCAAATGACAAATGTCACAATGCTAAATGTCAAAAATGAAAAGTGTCACCATGAAAAATGTCAAAAATGACAAATTTCAAGATGGCAAATGTCAAAGATGTCAAATGACAAATGTCACAATGCTAAATGTCAAAAATGAAAAGTGTCCCCATGAAAAATGTCAATAATGACAAATTTTAAGATGGCAAATGTCTAAGATGTCAAATGACAAATGTCACAATGCTAAATGTCAAAAATGAAAAGTGTCACCGTGAAAAATGTCAAAAATGACAAATTTCAAGATGGCAAATGTCAAAGATGTCAAATGACAAATGTCACAATGCTAAATGTCAAAAATGAAAAGTGTCACCATGAAAAATGTCAAAAATGACAAATTTCAAGATGGCAAATGTCAAAGATGTCAAATGACAAATGTCACAATGCTAAATGTCAAAAATAAAAAGTGTCACCTTGAAAAATGTCAAAAATGAAAAGTGTCACCTTGAAAAATGTCAAAAATGACAAATTTCAAGATGGCAAATGTCAAAGATGTCAAATGACAAATGTCACAATGCTAAATGTCAAAAATGAAAAGTGTCACCATGAAAAATGTCAAAAATGACAAATTTCAAGATGGCAAATGTCAAAACTGACAAATGTCACAATGCTAAATGTCAAAAATGATAAGTGTCACCATGAAAAATGTCAAAAATGACAAATTTCAAGATGGCAAATGTCAAAGATGTCAAATGACAAATGTCACAATGCTAAATGTCAAAAATGAAAAGTGTCAAAAATGACAAATTTCAAGATGGAAAATGTCAAAGATGTCAAATGACAAATGTCACAACGCTAAATGTCAAAAATAAAAAGTGTCACCATGAAAAATGTCAAAAATGACAAATTTCAAGATGGCAAATGTCAAAACTGACAAATGTCACAATGCTAAATGTCAAAAATGAAAAGTTTCACCATGAAAAATGTCAAAAATAACAAATTTCAAGATGGCAAATGTCAAAGATGTCAAATGACAAATGTCACAATGCTTAATGTCAAAAATGACAAATTTCAAGATGGCAAATGTCAAAGATGTCAAAGGACAAATGTCACAATGCTAAATGTCAAAAATGAAAAGTGTCACCATGAAAAATGTCAAAAATAACAAATTTCAAGATGGCAAATGTCAAAGATGTCAAATGACAAATGTCACAATGCTAAATGTCAAAAATGAAAAGTGTCACCATGAAAAATGTCAAAAATGACAAATTTCAAGATGGCAAATGTCAAACCTGACAAATGTCACAATGCTAAATGTCAGAAATGAAAAGTGTCACCATGAAAAATGTCAAAAATAACAAGTTTCAAGATGGCAAATGTCAAAGATGTCAAATGACAAATGTCACAATGCTAAATGTCAAAAATGACAAATTTCAAGATGGCAAATGTCTCAGATGTCAAATGACAAATGTCACAATGCTAAATGTCAAAAATGAAAAGTGTCACCATGAAAAATGTCAAAAATGACAAATTTCAAGATGGCAAATGTCCAAGATGTCAAATGACAAATGTCACAATGCTAAATGTCAAAAATGAAAAGTGTCACCATAAAATGTCAAAAATGACAAATTTTAAGATGGCAAATGTCAAAGATGTCAAATGACAAATGTCACAATGCTAAATGTCAAAAATGAAAAGTGTCAAAAATGACAAATTTTAAGATGGCAAATGTCTAAGATGTCAAATGACAAATGTCACAATGCTAAATGTCAAAAATGAAAAGTGTCACCGTGAAAAATGTCAAAAATGACAAATTTCAAGATGGCAAATGTCAAAGATGTCAAATGACAAATGTCACAATGCTAAATGTCAAAAATGAAAAGTGTCACCATGAAAAATGTCAAAAATGACAAATTTCAAGATGGCAAATGTCAAAGATGTCAAATGACAAATGTCACAATGCTAAATGTCAAAAATGAAAAGTGTCCCCATGAAAAATGTCAATAGTGACAAATTTCAAGATGGCAAATGTCAAAGATGTCAAATGACAAATGTCACAATGCTAAATGTCAAAAATGAAAAGTGTCACCATAAAAATGTCAAAAATGACAAATTTCAAGATGGCAAATATCAAAGATGTCGAATATGACAAATGTCACAATGCTAAATGTCAAAAATGAAAAGTGTCACCATGAAAAATGTCAAAAATGACAAATTTCAAGATGGCAAATATCAAAGATGTCGAATATGACAAATGTCACAATGCTAAATGTCAAAAATGAAAAGTGTCAAAAATGACAAATTTCAAGATGGCAAATGTCTAAGATGTCAAATGACAAATGTCACAATGCTAAATGTCAAAAATGAAAAGTGTCACCATGAAAAATGTCAAAAAT
Source organism: Altica lythri (assembly GCA_964028335.1). Classification (NCBI taxonomy): domain Eukaryota; kingdom Metazoa; phylum Arthropoda; class Insecta; order Coleoptera; family Chrysomelidae; genus Altica; species Altica lythri. Next base: position 3,648,442 of record OZ034800.1, on the reverse strand, counting down.
GACAAATTTCAAAATGGCAAATGTCAAAGATGTCAAATGACAAATGTCACAATGCTAAATGTCAAAAATGAAAAGTGTCACCTTGAAAAATGTCAAAAATGAAAAGTGTCACCTTGAAAAATGTCAAAAATGACAAATTTCAAGATGGCAAATGTCAAAGATGTCAAATGACAAATGTCACAATGCTAAATGTCAAAAATGAAAAGTGTCAACATGAAAAATGTCAAAAATGACAAATTTCAAGATGGCAAATGTCAAAACTGACAAATGTCACAATGCTAAATGTCAAAAATGATAAGTGTCACCATGAAAAATGTAAAAAATGACAAATTTCAAGATGGCAAATGTCAAAGATGTCAAATGACAAATGTCACAATGCTAAATGTCAAAAATGAAAAGTGTCAAAAATGACAAATTTCAAGATGGAAAATGTCAAAGATGTCAAATGACAAATGTCACAACGCTAAATGTCAAAAATGAAAAGTGTCACCATGAAAAATGTCAAAAATAACAAATTTCAAGATGGCAAATGTCAAAGATGTCAAATGACAAATGTCACAATGCTAAATGTCAAAAATGAAAAGTGTCAAAAATGACAAATTTCAAGATGGCAAATGTCAAAGATGTCAAATGACAAATGTCACAATGCTAAATGTCAAAAATAAAAAGTGTCACCATGAAAAATGTCAAAAATAACAAATTTCAAGATGGCAAATGTCAAAGATGTCAAACGAAAAATGTCACAATGCTAAATGTCAAAAATGAAAAGTGTCACCATGAAAAAGGTCAAAAATGACAAATTTCAAGATGGCAAATGTCAAAGATGTCAAATGTCACAATGCTAAATGTCAAAAATGAAAAGTGTCACCATGAAAAATGTCAAAAATAACAAATTTCAAGATGGCAAATGTCAAAGATGTCAAATGACAAATGTCACAATGCTAAATGTCAAAAATGAAAAGTGTCACCATGAAAAATGTCAAAAATGACAAATTTCAAGATGGCAAATGTCAAAACTGACAAATGTCACAATGCTAAATGTCAAAAATGAAAAGTGTCACCATGAAAAATGTCAAAAATAACAAATTTCAAGATGGCAAATGTCAAAGATGTCAAATGACAAATGTCACAATGCCAAATGTCAAAAATGACAAATTTCAAGATGGCAAATGTCAAAGATGTCAAATGACAAATGTCACAATGCTAAATGTCCAAAATGAAAAGTGTCACCATGAAAAATGTCAAAAATGACAAATTTCAAGATGGCAAATGTCAAAGATGTCAAATGACAAATGTCACAATGCTAAATGTCAAAAATGAAAAGTGTCACCATGAAAAATGTCAAAAATGACAAATTTCAAGATGGCAAATGTCAAAGATGTCAAATGACAAATGTCACAATGCTAAATGTCAAAAATGAAAAGTGTCACCATGAAAAATGTCAAAAATGACAAATTTCAAGATGGCAAATATCAAAGATGTCAAATGACAAATGGCACAATGCTAAATGTCAAAAATGACAAATTTCAAGATGGCAAATGTCCAAGATGTCAAATGACAAATGTCACAATGCTAAATGTCAAAAATGAAAAGTGTCACCATGAAAAATGTCAAAAATGACAAATTTCAAGATGGCAAATGTCAAAGATGTCAAATGACAAATGTCACAATGCTAAATGTCAAAAATGAAAAGTGTCAAAAATGACAAATTTCAAGATGGCAAATGTCTAAGATGTCAAATGACAAATGTCAAAAATGAAAAGTGTCACCGTGAAAAATGTCAAAAATGACAAATTTCAAGATGGCAAATGTCAAAGATGTCAAATGACAAATGTCACAATGCTAAATGTCAAAAATGAAAAGTGTCACCATGAAAAATGTCAAAAATGACAAATTTCAAGATGGCAAATGTCAAAGATGTCAAATGACAAATGTCACAATGCTAAATGTCAAAAATGAAAAGTGTCCCCATGAAAAATGTCAATAATGACAAATTTCAAGATGGCAAATGTCAAAGATATCAAATGACAAATGTCACAATGCTAAATGTCAAAAATGAAAAGTGTCACCATGAAAAATGTCAAAAATGACAAATTTCAATATGGCAAATGTCAAAGATGTCGAATACGACAAATGTCACAATGCTAAATGTCAAAAATGAAAAGTGTCACCATGAAAAATGTCAAAAATGACAAATTTCAAGATGGCAAATGTCAAAGATGTCAAATGACAAATGTCACAATGCTAAATGTCAAAAATGAAAAGTGTCACCATGAAAAATGTCAAAAATGACAAATTTCAAGATGGCAAATGTCAAAGATGTCAAACGACAAATGTCACAATGCCAAATGTCAAAAATGAAAAGTGTCCCCATGAAAAATGTCAATAATGACAAATTTCAAGATGGCAAATGTCAAAGATATCAAATGACAAATGTCACAATGCTAAATGTCAAAAATGAAAAGTGTCACCATGAAAAATGTCAAAAATGACAAATTTCAAGATGGCAAATGTCAAAGATGTCGAATACGACAAATGTCACAATGCTAAATGTCAAAAATGAAAAGTGTCACCATGAAAAATGTCAAAAATGACAAATTTCAAGATGGCAAATGTCAAAGATGTCAAATGACAAATGTCACAATGCTAAATGTCAAAAATGAAAAGTGTCACCATGAAAAATGTCAAAAATGACAAATTTTAAGATGGCAAATGTCAAAGATGTCAAATGACAAATGTCACAATGCTAAATGTCAAAAATGAAAAGTGTCACCATGAAAAATGTCAAAAATGACAAATTTCAAGATGGCAAATGTCAAAGATGTCAAATGACAAATGTCACAATGCCAAATGTCAAAAGTGAAAAGTGTCCCCATGAAAAATGTCAAAAATGACAAATTTCAAGATGGCAAATGTCAAAGATGTCAAATGACAAATGTCACAATGCCAAATGTCAAAAATGAAAAGTGTCCCCATGAAAAATGTCAATATTGACAAATTTCAAGATGGCAAATGTCAAAGATGTCAAATGACAAATGTCACAATGCTAAATGTCAAAAATGAAAAGTGTCAAAAATGACAAATTTCAAGATGGCAAATGTCTAAGATGTCAAATGACAAATGTCAAAAATGAAAAGTGTCACCGTGAAAAATGTCAAAAATGACAAATTTCAGGATGGCAAATGTCAAAGATGTCAAATGACAAATGTCACAATGCTAAATGTCAAAAATGAAAAGTGTCACCATGAAAAATGTCAAAAATGACAAATTTCAAGATGGCAAATGTCAAAGATGTCAAATGACAAATGTCACAATGCCAAATGTCAAAAATGAAAAGTGTCCCCATGAAAAATGTCAATAATGACAAATTTCAAGATGGCAAATGTCAAAGATGTCAAATGACAAATGTCACAATGCTAAATGTCAAAAATGAAAAGTGTCACCATGAAAAATGTCAAAAATGACAAATTTCAAGATGGCAAATGTCAAAGATGTCGAATACGACAAATGTCACAATGCTAAATGTCAAAAATGAAAAGTGTCCCCATGAAAAATGTCAATAATGACAAATTTCAAGATGGCAAATGTCAAAGATGTCAAATGACAAATGTCACAATGCTAAATGTCAAAAATGAAAAGTGTCACCATGAAAAATGTCAAAAATGACAAATTTTAAGATGGCAAATAACAAAGATGTCAAATGACAAATGTCACAATGCTAAATGTCAAAAATGACAAATTTCAAGATGGCAAATGTCAAAGATGTCAAATGACAAATGTCACAATGCTAAATGTCAAAAATGAAAAGTGTCACCATGAAAAATGTCAAAAATGACAAATTTCAAGATGGCAAATGTCAAAGATGTCAAATGACAAATGTCACAATGCTAAATGTCAAAAATGAATAGTGTCACCATGAAAAATGTCAAAAATGACAAATTTCAAGATGGCAAATGTCAAAACTAACAAATGTCACTATGCTAAATGTCAAAAATGATAAGTGTCACCATGAAAAATGTCAAAAATGACAAATTTCAAGATAGCAAATGTCCAAGATGTCAAATGACAAATGTCACAATGCTAAATGTCAAATATGAAAAGTGTCAAAAATGACAAATTTCAAGATGGCAAATGTCTAAGATGTCAAATGACAAATGTCACAATGCTAAATGTCAAAAATGAAAAGTGTCACCATGAAAAATGTCAAAAATGACAAATTTCAAGATGGCAAATGTCAAAACTGACAAATGTCAAAAATGAAAAGTGTGACCATGAAAAATGTAAAAAATAACAAATTTCAAGATGGCAGATGTCAAAGATGTCAAATGACAAATGTCACAATGCTAAATGTCAAAAATGACAAATTTCAAGATGGCAAATGTCAAAGATGTCAAATGACAAATGTCACAATGCTAAATGTCAAAAATGAAAAGTGTCACCATGAAAAATGTCAAAAATGACAAATTTCAAGATGGCAAATGTCAAAGATGTCAAATGACAAATGTCACAATGCTAAATGTCAAAAATGAAAAGTGTCACCATGAACAATGTCAAAAATGACAAATTTCAAGATGGCAAATGTCAAAACTGACAAATGTCACAATGCTAAATGTCAAAAATGATAAGTGTCACCATGAAAAATGTCAAAAATAACAAATTTCAAGATGGCAAATGTCAAAGATGTCAAATGACAAATGTCACAATGCTAAATGTCAAAAATGACAAATTTCAAGATGGCAAATGTCTAAGATGTCAAATGACAAATGTCACAATGCTAAATGTCAAAAATGAAAAGTGTCACCATGAAAAATGTCAAAAATGACAAATTTCAAGATGGCAAATGTCCAAGATGTCAAATGACAAATGTCACAATGCTGAATGTCAAAAATGAAAAGTGTCACCATGAAAAATGTCAATAATGACAAATTTAAAGATGGCAAATATTAAAGATGTCAAATGACAAATGTCACAATGCTAAATGTCAAAAATGAAAAGTGTCAAAAATGACAAATTTCAAGATGGCAAATGTCTAAGATGTCAAATGACAAATGTCACAATGCTAAATGTCAAAAATGAAAAGTGTCACCGTGAAAAATGTCAAAAATGACAAATTTCAAGATGGCAAATGTCAAAGATGTCAAATGACAAATGTCACAATGCTAAATGTCAAAAATGAAAAGTGTCACCATGAAAAATGTCAAAAATGACAAATTTCAAGATGGCAAATGTCAAAGATGTCAAATGACAAATTTCACAATGCTAAATGTCAAAAATGAAAAGTGTCCCCATGAAAAATGTCAATAATGACAAATTTCAAGATGGCAAATGTCAAAGATGTCAAATGACAAATGTCACAATGCTGAATGTCAAAAATGAAAAGTGTCACCATGAAAAATGTCAAAAATGACAAATTTCAAGATGGCAAATGTCAAAGATGTCAAATGACAAATGTCACAATGCTAAATGTCAAAAATGAAAAGTGTCCCCATGAAAAATGTCAAAAATGACAAATTTCAAGATGGCAAATGTCAAAACTGACAAATGTCACAATGCTAAATGTCAAAAATGAAAAGTGTCACCATGAAAAATGTCAAAAATAACAAATTTCAAGATGGCAAATGTCAAAGATGTCAAATGACAAATGTCACAATGCTAAATGTCAAAAATGACAAATTTCAAGATGGCAAATGTCAAAGATGTCAAATGACAAATGTCACAATGCTAAATGTCAAAAATGAAAAGTGTCAAAAATGACAAATTTCAAGATGGCAAATGTCTAAGATGTCAAATGACAAATGTCACAATGCTAAATGTCAAAAATGAAAAGTGTCACCATGAAAAATGTCAAAAATGACAAATTTCAAGATGGCAAATGTCAAAGATGTCAAATGACAAATGTCACAATGCTAAATGTCATAAATGAAAAGTGTCACCATGAAAAATGTCAAAAATGACAAATTTCAAGATGGCAAATGTCAAAGATGTCAAATGACAAATGTCACAATGCTAAATGTCAAAAATGAAAAGTGTCACCATGAAAAATGTCAAAAATGGCAAATTTCAAGATGGCAAATGTCAAAGATGTCAAATGACAAATGTCACAATGCTAAATGTCAAAAATGAAAAGTGTCACCATGAAAAATGTCAAAAATGACAAATTTCAAGATGGCAAATGTCAAAACTGACAAATGTCACAATGCTAAATGTCAAAAATGATAAGTGTCACCATGAAAAATGTCAAAAATGACAAATTTCAAGATGGCAAATGTCCAAGATGTCAAATGTCACAATGCTTAATGTCAAAAATGAAAAGTGTCACCATGAAAGATGTCAAAAATGACAAATTTCAAGATGGCAAATAACAAAGATGTCAAATAACAAATGTCACAATGCTAAATGTCAAAAATGAAAAGTGTCAAAAATGACAAATTTCAAGATGGCAAATGTCTAAGATGTCAAATGACAAATGTCACAATGCTAAATGTCAAAAATGAAAAGTGTCACCGTGAAAAATGTCAAAAATGACAAATTTCAAGATAGCAAATGTCAAAGATGTCAAATGACAAATGTCACAATGTTAAATGTCAAAATTGAAAAGTGTCACCATGAAAAATGTCAAAAATGACAAATTTCAAGATGACAAATGTCAAAGATGTCAAATGACAAATGTCACAATGCTAAATGTCAAAAATGAAAAGTGTCAAAAATGACAAATTTCAAGATGGCAAATGTCTAAGATGTCAAATGACAAATGTCACAATGCTAAATGTCAAAAATGAAAAGTGTCACCGTGAAAAATGTCAAAAATAACAAATTTCAAGATGGCAAATGTCAAAGATGTCAAATGACAAATGTCACAATGCTAAATGTCAAAAATGAAAAGTGTCACCATGAAAAATGTCAAAAATAACAAATTTCAAGATGGCAAATGTCAAAGATGTCAAATGACAAATGTCACAATGCTAAATGTCAAAAATGAAAAGTGTCACCATGAAAAATGTCAAAAATGACAAATTTCAAGATGGCAAATGTCAAAGATGTCAAATGACAAATGTCACAATGCTAAATGTCAAAAATGAAAAGTGTCACCATGAAAAATGTCAAAAATAACAAATTTCAAGATGGCAAATGTCAAAGATGTCAAATGACAAATGTCACAATGCTAAATGTCAAAAATGAAAAGTGTCACCATGAAAAATGTCAAAAATGACAAATTTCAAGATGGCAAATGTCAAACCTGACAAATGTCACAATGCTAAATGTCAGAAATGAAAAGTGTCACCATGAAAAATGTCAAAAATAACAAGTTTCAAGATGGCAAATGTCAAAGATGTCAAATGACAAATGTCACAATGCTAAATGTCAAAAATGACAAATTTCAAGATGGCAAATGTCTCAGATGTCAAATGACAAATGTCACAATGCTAAATGTCAAAAATGAAAAGTGTCACCATAAAAAATGTCAAAAATGACAAATTTCAAGATGGCAAATGTCCAAGATGTCAAATGACAAATGTCACAATGCTAAATGTCAAAAATGAAAAGTGTCACCATAAAATGTCAAAAATGACAAATTTTAAGATGGCAAATGTCAAAGATGTCAAATGACAAATGTCACAATGCTAAATGTCAAAAATGAAAAGTGTCAAAAATGACAAATTTTAAGATGGCAAATGTCTAAGATGTCAAATGACAAATGTCACAATGCTTAATGTCAAAAATGAAAAGTGTCACCATGAAAAATGTCAAAAATGACAAATTTCAAGATGGCAAATGTCAAAGATGTCAAATGACAAATGTCACAATGCTAAATGTCGAAAATGAAAAGTGTCCCCATGAAAAATGTCAATAATGACAAATTTCAAGATGGCAAATGTCAAAGATGTCAAATGACAAATGTCACAATGCTAAATGTCAAAAATGAAAAGTGTCACCATAAAAATGTCAAAAATGACAAATTTCAAGATGGCAAATATCAAAGATGTCGAATATGACAAATGTCACAATGCTAAATGTCAAAAATGAAAAGTGTCACCATGAAAAATGTCAAAAATGACAAATTTCAAGATGGCAAATATCAAAGATGTCGAATATGACAAATGTCACAATGCTAAATGTCAAAAATGAAAAGTGTCAAAAATGACAAATTTAAAGATGGCAAATGTCTAAGATGTCAAATGACAAATGTCACAATGCTAAATGTCAAAAATGAAAAGTGTCACCATGAAAAATGTCAAAAATGACAAATTTCAAAATGGCAAATGTCAAAGATGTCAAATGACAAATGTCACAATGCTAAATGTCAAAAATGAAAAGTGTCACCTTGAAAAATGTCAAAAATGAAAAGTGTCACCTTGAAAAATGTCAAAAATGACAAATTTCAAGATGGCAAATGTCAAAGATGTCAAATGACAAATGTCACAATGCTAAATGTCAAAAATGAAAAGTGTCACCATGAAAAATGTCAAAAATGACAAATTTCAAGATGGCAAATGTCAAAGATGTCAAATGACAAATGTCACAATGCTAAATGTCAAAAATGAAAAGTGTCAAAAATGACAAATTTCAAGATGGAAAATGTCAAAGATGTCAAATGACAAATGTCACAATGCTAAATGTCAAAAATGAAAAGTGTCAAAAATGACAAATTTCAAGATGGCAAATGTCAAAGATGTCAAATGACAAATGTCACAATGCTAAATGTCAAAAATGAAAAGTGTCAAAAATGACAAATTTCAAGATGGAAAATGTCAGAGATGTCAAATGACAAATGTCACAACGCTAAATGTCAAAAATGAAAAGTGTCACCATGAAAAATGTCAAAAATGACAATTTTCAAGATGGCAAATGTCAAAACTGACAAATGTCACAATGCTAAATGTCAAAAATGAAAAGTTTCACCATGAAAAATGTCAAAAATAACAAATTTCAAAATGGCAAATGTCAAAGATGTCAAATGACAAATGTCACAATGCTTAATGTCAAAAATGACAAATTTCAAGATGGCAAATGTCAAAGATGTCAAATGACAAATGTCACAATGCTAAATGTCAAAAATGAAAAGTGTCACCATGAAAAATGTCAAAAATAACAAATTTCAAGATTGCAAATGTCAAAGATGTCAAATGACAAATGTCACAATGCTAAATGTCAAAAATGAAAAGTGTCACCATGAAAAATGTCAAAAATGACAAATTTCAAGATGGCAAATGTCAAACCTGACAAATGTCACAATGCTAAATGTCAGAAATGAAAAGTGTCACCATGAAAAATGTCAAAAATAACAAGTTTCAAGATGGCAAATGTCAAAGATGTCAAATGACAAATGTCACAATGCTAAATGTCAAAAATGACAAATTTCAAGATGGCAAATGTCTCAGATGTCAAATGACAAATGTCACAATGCTAAATGTCAAAAATGAAAAGTGTCACCATGAAAAATGTCAAAAATGACAAATTTCAAGATGGCAAATGTCCAAGATGTCAAATGACAAATGTCACAATGCTAAATGTCAAAAATGAAAAGTGTCACCATAAAATGTCAAAAATGACAAATTTTAAGATGGCAAATGTCAAAGATGTCAAATGACAAATGTCACAATGCTAAATGTCAAAAATGAAAAGTGTCAAAAATGACAAATTTTAAGATGGCAAATGTCTAAGATGTCAAATGACAAATGTCACAATGCTAAATGTCAAAAATGAAAAGTGTCACCGTGAAAAATGTCAAAAATGACAAATTTCAAGATGGCAAATGTCAAAGATGTCAAATGACAAATGTCACAATGCTAAATGTCAAAAATGAAAAGTGTCACCATGAAAAATGTCAAAAATGACAAATTTCAAGATGGCAAATGTCAAAGATGTCAAATGACAAATGTCACAATGCTAAATGTCAAAAATGAAAAGTGTCCCCATGAAAAATGTCAATAATGACAAATTTCAAGATGGCAAATGTCAAAGATGTCAAATGACAAATGTCACAATGCTAAATGTCAAAAATGAAAAGTGTCACCATAAAAATGTCAAAAATGACAAATTTCAAGATGGCAAATATCAAAGATGTCGAATATGACAAATGTCACAATGCTAAATGTCAAAAATGAAAAGTGTCACCATGAAAAATGTCAAAAATGACAAATTTCAAGATGGCAAATATCAAAGATGTCGAATATGACAAATGTCACAATGCTAAATGTCAAAAATGAAAAGTGTCAAAAATGACAAATTTCAAGATGGCAAATGTCTAAGATGTCAAATGACAAATGTCACAATGCTAAATGACAAAAATGAAAAGTGTCACCATGAAAAATGTCAAAAATGACAAATTTCAAAATGGCAAATGTCAAAGATGTCAAATGACAAATGTCACAATGCTAAATGTCAAAAATGAAAAGTGTCACCTTGAAAAATGTCAAAAATGACAAATTTCAAGATGGCAAATGTCAAAACTGACAAATGTCACAATGCTAAATGTCAAAAATGATAAGTGTCACCATGAAAAATGTAAAAAATGACAAATTTCAAGATGGCAAATGTCAAAGATGTCAAATGACAAATGTCACAATGCTAAATGTCAAAAATGAAAAGTGTCAAAAATGACAAATTTCAAGATGGAAAATGTCAAAGATGTCAAATGACAAATGTCACAACGCTAAATGTCAAAAATGAAAAGTGTCACCATGAAAAATGTCAAAAATGACAAATTTCAAGATGGCAAATGTCAAAACTGATAAATGTCACAATGCTAAATGTCAAAAATGAAAAGTTTCACCATGAAAAATGTCAAAAATAACAAATTTCAAGATGGCAAATGTCAAAGATGTCAAATGACAAATGTCACAATGCTTAATGTCAAAAATGACAAATTTCAAGATGGCAAATGTCAAAGATGTCAAATGACAAATGTCACAATGCTAAATGTCAAAAATAAAAAGTGTCACCATGAACAATGTCAAAAATGACAAATTTCAAGATGGCAAATGACAAAGATGTCAAATGACAAATGTCACAATGCTAAATGTCAAAAATGAAAAGTGTCACCATGAAAAATGTCAAAAATGACAAATTTCAAGATGGCAAATGTCAAAACTGACAAATGTCACAATGCTAAATGTCAAAAATGATAAGTGTCACCATGAAAAATGTCAAAAATGACAAATTTCAAGATGGCAAATGTCCAAGATGTCAAATGACAAATGTCACAATGCTAAATGTCAAATATGAAAAGTGTCAAAAATGACAAATTTCAAGATGGCAAATGTCTAAGATGTCAAATGACAAATGTCACAATGCTAAATGTCAAAAATGAAAAGTGTCACCATGAAAAATGTCAAAAATGACAAATTTCAAGATGGCAAATGTCAAAACTGACAAATGTCAAAAATGAAAAGTGTGACCATGAAAAATTTCAAAAATAACAAATTTCAAGATGGCAAATGTCAAAGATGTCAAATGACAAATGTCACAATGCTAAATGTCAAAAATGACAAATTTCAAGATGGCAAATATCAAAGATGTCAAATGACAAATGTCACAATGCTAAATGTCAAAAATGAAAAGTGTCACCATGAAAAATGTCAAAAATGACAAATTTCAAGATGGCAAATGTCAAAGATGTCAAATGACAAATGTCACAATGCTAAATGTCAAAAATGAAAAGTGTCACCATGAACAATGTCAAAAATGACAAATTTCAAGATGGCAAATGTCAAAACTGACAAATGTCACAATGCTAAATGTCAAAAATGATAAGTGTCACCATGAAAAATGTCAAAAATAACAAATTTCAAGATGGCAAATGTCAAAGATGTCAAATGACAAATGTCACAATGCTAAATGTCAAAAATGACAAATTTCAAGATGGCAAATGTCTAAGATGTCAAATGACAAATGTCACAATGCTAAATGTCAAAAATGAAAAGTGTCACCATGAAAAATGTCAAAAATGACAAATTTCAAGATGGCAAATGTCCAAGATGTCAAATGACAAATGTCACAATGCTAAATGTCAAAAATGAAAAGTGTCACCATGAAAAATGTCAATAATGACAAATTTAAAGATGGCAAATATCAAAGATGTCAAATGACAAATGTCACAATGCTAAATGTCAAAAATGAAAAGTGTCCCCATGAAAAATGTCAATAATGACAAATTTCAAGATGGCAAATGTCAAAGATGTCAAATGACAAATGTCACAATGCTAAATGTCAAAAATGAAAAGTGTCCCCATGAAAAATGTCAATAATGACAAATTTCAAGATGGCAAATGTCAAAGATGTCAAATGACAAATGTCACAATGCTGAATGTCAAAAATGAAAAGTGTCACCATGAAAAATGTCAAAAATGACAAATTTCAAGATGGCAAATGTCAAAGTTGTCAAATGACAAATGTCACAATGCTAAATGTCAAAAATGAAAAGTGTCACCATGAAAAATGTCAAAAATGACAAATTTCAAGATGGCAAATGTCAAAACTGACAAATGTCACAATGCTAAATGTCAAAAATGAAAAGTGTCACCATGAAAAATGTCAAAAATGACAAATTTCAAGATGGCAAATGTCAAAGATGTCAAATGACAAATGTCACAATGCCAAATGTCAAAAATGAAAAGTGTCCCCATGAAAAATGTCAAAAATGACAAATTTCAAGATGGCAAATGTCAAAGATGTCAAATGACAAATGTCACAATGCCAAATGTCAAAAATGAAAAGTGTCCCCATGAAAAATGTCAATATTGACAAATTTCAAGATGGCAAATGTCAAAGATGTCAAATGACAAATGTCACAATGCTAAATGTCAAAAATGAAAAGTGTCAAAAATGACAAATTTCAAGATGGCAAATGTCTAAGATGTCAAATGACAAATGTCAAAAATGAAAAGTGTCACCGTGAAAAATGTCAAAAATGACAAATTTCAGGATGGCAAATGTCAAAGATGTCAAATGACAAATGTCACAATGCTAAATGTCAAAAATGAAAAGTGTCACCATGAAAAATGTCAAAAATGACAAATTTCAAGATGGCAAATGTCAAAGATGTCAAATGACAAATGTCACAATGCCAAATGTCAAAAATGAAAAGTGTCACCGTGAAAAATGTCAAAAATAACAAATTTCAAGATGGCAAATGTCAAAGATGTCAAATGACAAATGTCACAATGCTAAATGTCAAAAATGAAAGGTGTCACCATGAAAAATGTCAAAAATAACAAATTTCAAGATGGCAAATGTCAAAGATGTCAAATGACAAATGTCACAATGCTAAATGTCAAAAATGAAAAGTGTCACCATGAAAAATGTCAAAAATGACAAATTTCAAGATGGCAAATGTCAAAGATGTCAAATGACAAATGTCACAATGCTAAATGTCAAAAATGAAAAGTGTCACCATGAAAAATGTCAAAAATAACAAATTTCAAGATGGCAAATGTCAAAGATGTCAAATGACAAATGTCACAATGCTAAATGTCAAAAATGAAAAGTGTCACCATGAAAAATGTCAAAAATGACAAATTTCAAGATGGCAAATGTCAAACCTGACAAATGTCACAATGCTAAATGTCAGAAATGAAAAGTGTCACCATGAAAAATGTCAAAAATAACAAGTTTCAAGATGGCAAATGTCAAAGATGTCAAATGACAAATGTCACAATGCTAAATGTCAAAAATGACAAATTTCAAGATGGCAAATGTCTCAGATGTCAAATGACAAATGTCACAATGCTAAATGTCAAAAATGAAAAGTGTCACCATGAAAAATGTCAAAAATGACAAATTTCAAGATGGCAAATGTCCAAGATGTCAAATGACAAATGTCACAATGCTAAATGTCAAAAATGAAAAGTGTCAAAAATGACAAATTTTAAGATGGCAAATGTCTAAGATGTCAAATGACAAATGTCACAATGCTTAATGTCAAAAATGAAAAGTGTCACCATGAAAAATGTCAAAAATGACAAATTTCAAGATGGCAAATGTCAAAGATGTCAAATGACAAATGTCACAATGCTAAATGTCGAAAATGAAAAGTGTCCCCATGAAAAATGTCAATAATGACAAATTTCAAGATGGCAAATGTCAAAGATGTCAAATGTCACAATGCTAAATGTCAAAAATGAAAAGTGTCACCATAAAAATGTCAAAAATGACAAATTTCAAGATGGCAAATATCAAAGATGTCGAATATGACAAATGTCACAATGCTAAATGTCAAAAATGAAAAGTGTCACCATGAAAAATGTCAAAAATGACAAATTTCAAGATGGCAAATATCAAAGATGTCGAATATGACAAATGTCACAATGCTAAATGTCAAAAATGAAAAGTGTCAAAAATGACAAATTTAAAGATGGCAAATGTCTAAGATGTCAAATGACAAATGTCACAATGCTAAATGTCAAAAATGAAAAGTGTCACCATGAAAAATGTCAAAAATGACAAATTTCAAAATGGCAAATGTCAAAGATGTCAAATGACAAATGTCACAATGCTAAATGTCAAAAATGAAAAGTGTCACCTTGAAAAATGTCAAAAATGAAAAGTGTCACCTTGAAAAATGTCAAAAATGACAAATTTCAAGATGGCAAATGTCAAAGATGTCAAATGACAAATGTCACAATGCTAAATGTCAAAAATGAAAAGTGTCACCATGAAAAATGTCAAAAATGACAAATTTCAAGATGGCAAATGTCAAAGATGTCAAATGACAAATGTCACAATGCTAAATGTCAAAAATGAAAAGTGTCAAAAATGACAAATTTCAAGATGGAAAATGTCAAAGATGTCAAATGACAAATGTCACAATGCTAAATGTCAAAAATGAAAAGTGTCAAAAATGACAAATTTCAAGATGGAAAATGTCAAAGATGTCAAATGACAAATGTCACAATGCTAAATGTCAAAAATGAAAAGTGTCACCTTGAAAAATGTCAAAAATGAAAAGTGTCACCTTGAAAAATGTCAAAAATGACAAATTTCAAGATGGCAAATGTCAAAACTGACAAATGTCACAATGCTAAATGTCAAAAATGATAAGTGTCACCATGAAAAATGTCAAAAATGACAAATTTCAAGATGGCAAATGTCAAAGATGTCAAATGACAAATGTCACAATGCTAAATGTCAAAAATGAAAAGTGTCAAAAATGACAAATTTCAAGATGGAAAATGTCAAAGATGTCAAATGACAAATGTCACAACGCTAAATGTCAAAAATGAAAAGTGTCACCATGAAAAATGTCAAAAATGACAATTTTCAAGATGGCAAATGTCAAAACTGACAAATGTCACAATGCTAAATGTCAAAAATGAAAAGTTTCACCATGAAAAATGTCAAAAATAACAAATTTCAAAATGGCAAATGTCAAAGATGTCAAATGACAAATGTCACAATGCTTAATGTCAAAAATGACAAATTTCAAGATGGCAAATGTCAAAGATGTCAAATGACAAATGTCACAATGCTAAATGTCAAAAATGAAAAGTGTCACCATGAAAAATGTCAAAAATAACAAATTTTAAGATTGCAAATGTCAAAGATGTCAAATGACAAATGTCACAATGCTAAATGTCAAAAATGAAAAGTGTCACCATGAAAAATGTCAAAAATGACAAATTTCAAGATGGCAAATGTCAAACCTGACAAATGTCACAATGCTAAATGTCAGAAATGAAAAGTGTCACCATGAAAAATGTCAAAAATAACAAGTTTCAAGATGGCAAATGTCAAAGATGTCAAATGACAAATGTCACAATGCTAAATGTCAAAAATGACAAATTTCAAGATGGCAAATGTCTCAGATGTCAAATGACAAATGTCACAATGCTAAATGTCAAAAATGAAAAGTGTCACCATGAAAAATGTCAAAAATGACAAATTTCAAGATGGCAAATGTCCAAGATGTCAAATGACAAATGTCACAATGCTAAATGTCAAAAATGAAAAGTGTCACCATAAAATGTCAAAAATGACAAATTTTAAGATGGCAAATGTCAAAGATGTCAAATGACAAATGTCACAATGCTAAATGTCAAAAATGAAAAGTGTCAAAAATGACAAATTTTAAGATGGCAAATGTCTAAGATGTCAAATGACAAATGTCACAATGCTAAATGTCAAAAATGAAAAGTGTCACCGTGAAAAATGTCAAAAATGACAAATTTCAAGATGGCAAATGTCATAGATGTCAAATGACAAATGTCACAATGCTAAATGTCAAAAATGAAAAGTGTCACCATGAAAAATGTCAAAAATGACAAATTTCAAGATGGCAAATGTCAAAGATGTCAAATGACAAATGTCACAATGCTAAATGTCAAAAATGAAAAGTGTCCCCATGAAAAATGTCAATAATGACAAATTTCAAGATGGCAAATGTCAAAGATGTCAAATGACAAATGTCACAATGCTAAATGTCAAAAATGAAAAGTGTCACCATAAAAATGTCAAAAATGACAAATTTCAAGATGGCAAATATCAAAGATGTCGAATATGACAAATGTCACAATGCTAAATGTCAAAAATGAAAAGTGTCACCATGAAAAATGTCAAAAATGACAAATTTCAAGATGGCAAATATCAAAGATGTCGAATATGACAAATGTCACAATGCTAAATGTCAAAAATGAAAAGTGTCAAAAATGACAAATTTCAAGATGGCAAATGTCTAAGATGTCAAATGACAAATGTCACAATGCTAAATGACAAAAATGAAAAGTGTCACCATGAAAAATGTCAAAAATGACAAATTTCAAAATGGCAAATGTCAAAGATGTCAAATGACAAATGTCACAATGCTAAATGTCAAAAATGAAAAGTGTCACCTTGAAAAATGTCAAAAATGACAAATTTCAAGATGGCAAATGTCAAAACTGACAAATGTCACAATGCTAAATGTCAAAAATGATAAGTGTCACCATGAAAAATGTAAAAAATGACAAATTTCAAGATGGCAAATGTCAAAGATGTCAAATGACAAATGTCACAATGCTAAATGTCAAAAATGAAAAGTGTCAAAAATGACAAATTTCAAGATGGAAAATGTCAAAGATGTCAAATGACAAATGTCACAACGCTAAATGTCAAAAATGAAAAGTGTCACCATGAAAAATGTCAAAAATGACAAATTTCAAGATGGCAAATGTCAAAACTGATAAATGTCACAATGCTAAATGTCAAAAATGAAAAGTTTCACCATGAAAAATGTCAAAAATAACAAATTTCAAGATGGCAAATGTCAAAGATGTCAAATGACAAATGTCACAATGCTTAATGTCAAAAATGACAAATTTCAAGATGGCAAATGTCAAAGATGTCAAATGACAAATGTCACAATGCTAAATGTCAAAAATAAAAAGTGTCACCATGAACAATGTCAAAAATGACAAATTTCAAGATGGCAAATGACAAAGATGTCAAATGACAAATGTCACAATGCTAAATGTCAAAAATGAAAAGTGTCACCATGAAAAATGTCAAAAATGACAAATTTCAAGATGGCAAATGTCAAAACTGACAAATGTCACAATGCTAAATGTCAAAAATGATAAGTGTCACCATGAAAAATGTCAAAAATGACAAATTTCAAGATGGCAAATGTCCAAGATGTCAAATGACAAATGTCACAATGCTAAATGTCAAATATGAAAAGTGTCAAAAATGACAAATTTCAAGATGGCAAATGTCTAAGATGTCAAATGACAAATGTCACAATGCTAAATGTCAAAAATGAAAAGTGTCACCATGAAAAATGTCAAAAATGACAAATTTCAAGATGGCAAATGTCAAAACTGACAAATGTCAAAAATGAAAAGTGTGACCATGAAAAATTTCAAAAATAACAAATTTCAAGATGGCAAATGTCAAAGATGTCAAATGACAAATGTCACAATGCTAAATGTCAAAAATGACAAATTTCAAGATGGCAAATATCAAAGATGTCAAATGACAAATGTCACAATGCTAAATGTCAAAAATGAAAAGTGTCACCATGAAAAATGTCAAAAATGACAAATTTCAAGATGGCAAATGTCAAAGATGTCAAATGACAAATGTCACAATGCTAAATGTCAAAAATGAAAAGTGTCACCATGAACAATGTCAAAAATGACAAATTTCAAGATGGCAAATGTCAAAACTGACAAATGTCACAATGCTAAATGTCAAAAATGATAAGTGTCACCATGAAAAATGTCAAAAATAACAAATTTCAAGATGGCAAATGTCAAAGATGTCAAATGACAAATGTCACAATGCTAAATGTCAAAAATGACAAATTTCAAGATGGCAAATGTCTAAGATGTCAAATGACAAATGTCACAATGCTAAATGTCAAAAATGAAAAGTGTCACCATGAAAAATGTCAAAAATGACAAATTTCAAGATGGCAAATGTCCAAGATGTCAAATGACAAATGTCACAATGCTAAATGTCAAAAATGAAAAGTGTCACCATGAAAAATGTCAATAATGACAAATTTAAAGATGGCAAATATCAAAGATGTCAAATGACAAATGTCACAATGCTAAATGTCAAAAATGAAAAGTGTCCCCATGAAAAATGTCAATAATGACAAATTTCAAGATGGCAAATGTCAAAGATGTCAAATGACAAATGTCACAATGCTAAATGTCAAAAATGAAAAGTGTCCCCATGAAAAATGTCAATAATGACAAATTTCAAGATGGCAAATGTCAAAGATGTCAAATGACAAATGTCACAATGCTGAATGTCAAAAATGAAAAGTGTCACCATGAAAAATGTCAAAAATGACAAATTTCAAGATGGCAAATGTCAAAGTTGTCAAATGACAAATGTCACAATGCTAAATGTCAAAAATGAAAAGTGTCACCATGAAAAATGTCAAAAATGACAAATTTCAAGATGGCAAATGTCAAAACTGACAAATGTCACAATGCTAAATGTCAAAAATGAAAAGTGTCACCATGAAAAATGTCAAAAATGACAAATTTCAAGATGGCAAATGTCAAAGATGTCAAATGACAAATGTCACAATGCCAAATGTCAAAAATGAAAAGTGTCCCCATGAAAAATGTCAAAAATGACAAATTTCAAGATGGCAAATGTCAAAGATGTCAAATGACAAATGTCACAATGCCAAATGTCAAAAATGAAAAGTGTCCCCATGAAAAATGTCAATATTGACAAATTTCAAGATGGCAAATGTCAAAGATGTCAAATGACAAATGTCACAATGCTAAATGTCAAAAATGAAAAGTGTCAAAAATGACAAATTTCAAGATGGCAAATGTCTAAGATGTCAAATGACAAATGTCAAAAATGAAAAGTGTCACCGTGAAAAATGTCAAAAATGACAAATTTCAGGATGGCAAATGTCAAAGATGTCAAATGACAAATGTCACAATGCTAAATGTCAAAAATGAAAAGTGTCACCATGAAAAATGTCAAAAATGACAAATTTCAAGATGGCAAATGTCAAAGATGTCAAATGACAAATGTCACAATGCCAAATGTCAAAAATGAAAAGTGTCCCCATGAAAAATGTCAATAATGACAAATTTCAAGATGGCAAATGTCAAAGATGTCAAATGACAAATGTCACAATGCTAAATGTCAAAAATGAAAAGTGTCACCATGAAAAATGTCAAAAATGACAAATTTCAAGATGGCAAATGTCAAAGATGTCGAATACGACAAATGTCACAATGCTAAATGTCAAAAATGAAAAGTGTCCCCATGAAAAATGTCAATAATGACAAATTTCAAGATGGCAAATGTCAAAGATGTCAAATGACAAATGTCACAATGCTAAATGTCAAAAATGAAAAGTGTCACCATGAAAAATGTCAAAAATGACAAATTTTAAGATGGCAAATAACAAAGATGTCAAATGACAAATGTCACAATGCTAAATGTCAAAAATGACAAATTTCAAGATGGCAAATGTCAAAGATGTCAAATGACAAATGTCACAATGCTAAATGTCAAAAATGAAAAGTGTCACCATGAAAAATGTCAAAAATGACAAATTTCAAGATGGCAAATGTCAAAGATGTCAAATGACAAATGTCACAATGCTAAATGTCAAAAATGAATAGTGTCACCATGAAAAATGTCAAAAATGACAAATTTCAAGATGGCAAATGTCAAAACTGACAAATGTCACTATGCTAAATGTCAAAAATGATAAGTGTCACCATGAAAAATGTCAAAAATGACAAATTTCAAGATAGCAAATGTCCAAGATGTCAAATGACAAATGTCACAATGCTAAATGTCAAATATGAAAAGTGTCAAAAATGACAAATTTCAAGATGGCAAATGTCTAAGATGTCAAATGACAAATGTCACAATGCTAAATGTCAAAAATGAAAAGTGTCACCATGAAAAATGTCAAAAATGACAAATTTCAAGATGGCAAATGTCAAAACTGACAAATGTCAAAAATGAAAAGTGTGACCATGAAAAATGTAAAAAATAACAAATTTCAAGATGGCAGATGTCAAAGATGTCAAATGACAAATGTCACAATGCTAAATGTCAAAAATGACAAATTTCAAGATGGCAAATGTCAAAGATGTCAAATGACAAATGTCACAATGCTAAATGTCAAAAATGAAAAGTGTCACCATGAAAAATGTCAAAAATGACAAATTTCAAGATGGCAAATGTCAAAGATGTCAAATGACAAATGTCACAATGCTAAATGTCAAAAATGAAAAGTGTCACCATGAACAATGTCAAAAATGACAAATTTCAAGATGGCAAATGTCAAAACTGACAAATGTCACAATGCTAAATGTCAAAAATGATAAGTGTCACCATGAAAAATGTCAAAAATAACAAATTTCAAGATGGCAAATGTCAAAGATGTCAAATGACAAATGTCACAATGCTAAATGTCAAAAATGACAAATTTCAAGATGGCAAATGTCTAAGATGTCAAATGACAAATGTCACAATGCTAAATGTCAAAAATGAAAAGTGTCACCATGAAAAATGTCAAAAATGACAAATTTCAAGATGGCAAATGTCCAAGATGTCAAATGACAAATGTCACAATGCTAAATGTCAAAAATGAAAAGTGTCACCATGAAAAATGTCAATAATGACAAATTTAAAGATGGCAAATATTAAAGATGTCAAATGACAAATGTCACAATGCTAAATGTCAAAAATGAAAAGTGTCAAAAATGACAAATTTCAAGATGGCAAATGTCTAAGATGTCAAATGACAAATGTCACAATGCTAAATGTCAAAAATGAAAAGTGTCACCGTGAAAAATGTCAAAAATGACAAATTTCAAGATGGCAAATGTCAAAGATGTCAAATGACAAATGTCACAATGCTAAATGTCAAAAATGAAAAGTGTCACCATGAAAAATGTCAAAAATGACAAATTTCAAGATGGCAAATGTCAAAGATGTCAAATGACAAATTTCACAATGCTAAATGTCAAAAATGAAAAGTGTCCCCATGAAAAATGTCAATAATGACAAATTTCAAGATGGCAAATGTCAAAGATGTCAAATGACAAATGTCACAATGCTGAATGTCAAAAATGAAAAGTGTCACCATGAAAAATGTCAAAAATGACAAATTTCAAGATGGCAAATGTCAAAGATGTCAAATGACAAATGTCACAATGCTAAATGTCAAAAATGAAAAGTGTCCCCATGAAAAATGTCAAAAATGACAAATTTCAAGATGGCAAATGTCAAAACTGACAAATGTCACAATGCTAAATGTCAAAAATGAAAAGTGTCACCATGAAAAATGTCAAAAATAACAAATTTCAAGATGGCAAATGTCAAAGATGTCAAATGACAAATGTCACAATGCTAAATGTCAAAAATGACAAATTTCAAGATGGCAAATGTCAAAGATGTCAAATGACAAATGTCACAATGCTAAATGTCAAAAATGAAAAGTGTCAAAAATGACAAATTTCAAGATGGCAAATGTCTAAGATGTCAAATGACAAATGTCACAAAGCTAAATGTCAAAAATGAAAAGTGTCACCATGAAAAATGTCAAAAATGACAAATTTCAAGATGGCAAATGTCAAAGATGTCAAATGACAAATGTCACAATGCTAAATGTCATAAATGAAAAGTGTCACCATGAAAAATGTCAAAAATGACAAATTTCAAGATGGCAAATGTCAAAGATGTCAAATGACAAATGTCACAATGCTAAATGTCAAAAATGAAAAGTGTCACCATGAAAAATGTCAAAAATGGCAAATTTCAAGATGGCAAATGTCAAAGATGTCAAATGACAAATGTCACAATGCTAAATGTCAAAAATGAAAAGTGTCACCATGAAAAATGTCAAAAATGACAAATTTCAAGATGGCAAATGTCAAAACTGACAAATGTCACAATGCTAAATGTCAAAAATGATAAGTGTCACCATGAAAAATGTCAAAAATGACAAATTTCAAGATGGCAAATGTCCAAGATGTCAAATGACAAATGTCACAATGCTTAATGTCAAAAATGAAAAGTGTCACCATGAAAGATGTCAAAAATGACAAATTTCAAGATGGCAAATAACAAAGATGTCAAATAACAAATGTCACAATGCTAAATGTCAAAAATGAAAAGTGTCAAAAATGACAAATTTCAAGATGGCAAATGTCTAAGATGTCAAATGACAAATGTCACAATGCTAAATGTCAAAAATGAAAAGTGTCACCGTGAAAAATGTCAAAAATGACAAATTTCAAGATGGCAAATGTCAAAGATGTCAAATGACAAATGTCACAATGTTAAATGTCAAAATTGAAAAGTGTCACCATGAAAAATGTCAAAAATGACAAATTTCAAGATGACAAATGTCAAAGATGTCAAATGACAAATGTCACAATGCTAAATGTCAAAAATGAAAAGTGTCAAAAATGACAAATTTCAAGATGGCAAATGTCTAAGATGTCAAATGACAAATGTCACAATGCTAAATGTCAAAAATGAAAAGTGTCACCGTGAAAAATGTCAAAAATAACAAATTTCAAGATGGCAAATGTCAAAGATGTCAAATGACAAATGTCACAATGCTAAATGTCAAAAATGAAAAGTGTCACCATGAAAAATGTCAAAAATAACAAATTTCAAGATGGCAAATGTCAAAGATGTCAAATGACAAATGTCACAATGCTAAATGTCAAAAATGAAAAGTGTCACCATGAAAAATGTCAAAAATGACAAATTTCAAGATGGCAAATGTCAAAGATGTCAAATGACAAATGTCACAATGCTAAATGTCAAAAATGAAAAGTGTCACCATGAAAAATGTCAAAAATAACAAATTTCAAGATGGCAAATGTCAAAGATGTCAAATGACAAATGTCACAATGCTAAATGTCAAAAATGAAAAGTGTCACCATGAAAAATGTCAAAAATGACAAATTTCAAGATGGCAAATGTCAAACCTGACAAATGTCACAATGCTAAATGTCAGAAATGAAAAGTGTCACCATGAAAAATGTCAAAAATAACAAGTTTCAAGATGGCAAATGTCAAAGATGTCAAATGACAAATGTCACAATGCTAAATGTCAAAAATGACAAATTTCAAGATGGCAAATGTCTCAGATGTCAAATGACAAATGTCACAATGCTAAATGTCAAAAATGAAAAGTGTCACCATGAAAAATGTCAAAAATGACAAATTTCAAGATGGCAAATGTCCAAGATGTCAAATGACAAATGTCACAATGCTAAATGTCAAAAATGAAAAGTGTCACCATAAAATGTCAAAAATGACAAATTTTAAGATGGCAAATGTCAAAGATGTCAAATGACAAATGTCACAATGCTAAATGTCAAAAATGAAAAGTGTCAAAAATGACAAATTTTAAGATGGCAAATGTCTAAGATGTCAAATGACAAATGTCACAATGCTTAATGTCAAAAATGAAAAGTGTCACCATGAAAAATGTCAAAAATGACAAATTTCAAGATGGCAAATGTCAAAGATGTCAAATGACAAATGTCACAATGCTAAATGTCGAAAATGAAAAGTGTCCCCATGAAAAATGTCAATAATGACAAATTTCAAGATGGCAAATGTCAAAGATGTCAAATGACAAATGTCACAATGCTAAATGTCAAAAATGAAAAGTGTCACCATAAAAATGTCAAAAATGACAAATTTCAAGATGGCAAATATCAAAGATGTCGAATATGACAAATGTCACAATGCTAAATGTCAAAAATGAAAAGTGTCACCATGAAAAATGTCAAAAATGACAAATTTCAAGATGGCAAATATCAAAGATGTCGAATATGACAAATGTCACAATGCTAAATGTCAAAAATGAAAAGTGTCAAAAATGACAAATTTAAAGATGGCAAATGTCTAAGATGTCAAATGACAAATGTCACAATGCTAAATGTCAAAAATGAAAAGTGTCACCATGAAAAATGTCAAAAATGACAAATTTCAAAATGGCAAATGTCAAAGATGTCAAATGACAAATGTCACAATGCTAAATGTCAAAAATGAAAAGTGCCACCTTGAAAAATGTCAAAAATGAAAAGTGTCACCTTGAAAAATGTCAAAAATGACAAATTTCAAGATGGCAAATGTCAAAGATGTCAAATGACAAATGTCACAATGCTAAATGTCAAAAATGAAAAGTGTCACCATGAAAAATGTCAAAAATGACAAATTTCAAGATGGCAAATGTCAAAGATGTCAAATGACAAATGTCACAATGCTAAATGTCAAAAATGAAAAGTGTCAAAAATGACAAATTTCAAGATGGAAAATGTCAAAGAAGTCAAATGACAAATGTCACAATGCTAAATGTCAAAAATGAAAAGTGTCAAAAATGACAAATTTCAAGATGGAAAATGTCAAAGATGTCAAATGACAAATGTCACAATGCTAAATGTCAAAAATGAAAAGTGTCACCTTGAAAAATGTCAAAAATGAAAAGTGTCACCTTGAAAAATGTCAAAAATGACAAATTTCAAGATGGCAAATGTCAAAACTGACAAATGTCACAATGCTAAATGTCAAAAATGATAAGTGTCACCATGAAAAATGTCAAAAATGACAAATTTCAAGATGGCAAATGTCAAAGATGTCAAATGACAAATGTCACAATGCTAAATGTCAAAAATGAAAAGTGTCAAAAATGACAAATTTCAAGATGGAAAATGTCAAAGATGTCAAATGACAAATGTCACAACGCTAAATGTCAAAAATGAAAAGTGTCACCATGAAAAATGTCAAAAATGACAATTTTCAAGATGGCAAATGTCAAAACTGACAAATGTCACAATGCTAAATGTCAAAAATGAAAAGTTTCACCATGAAAAATGTCAAAAATAACAAATTTCAAAATGGCAAATGTCAAAGATGTCAAATGACAAATGTCACAATGCTTAATGTCAAAAATGACAAATTTCAAGATGGCAAATGTCAAAGATGTCAAATGACAAATGTCACAATGCTAAATGTCAAAAATGAAAAGTGTCACCATGAAAAGTGTCAAAAATAACAAATTTCAAGATTGCAAATGTCAAAGATGTCAAATGACAAATGTCACAATGCTAAATGTCAAAAATGAAAAGTGTCACCATGAAAAATGTCAAAAATGACAAATTTCAAGATGGCAAATGTCAAACCTGACAAATGTCACAATGCTAAATGTCAGAAATGAAAAGTGTCACCATGAAAAATGTCAAAAATAACAAGTTTCAAGATGGCAAATGTCAAAGATGTCAAATGACAAATGTCACAATGCTAAATGTCAAAAATGACAAATTTCAAGATGGCAAATGTCTCAGATGTCAAATGACAAATGTCACAATGCTAAATGTCAAAAATGAAAAGTGTCACCATGAAAAATGTCAAAAATGACAAATTTCAAGATGGCAAATGTCCAAGATGTCAAATGACAAATGTCACAATGCTAAATGTCAAAAATGAAAAGTGTCACCATAAAATGTCAAAAATGACAAATTTTAAGATGGCAAATGTCAAAGATGTCAAATGACAAATGTCACAATGCTAAATGTCAAAAATGAAAAGTGTCAAAAATGACAAATTTTAAGATGGCAAATGTCTAAGATGTCAAATGACAAATGTCACAATGCTAAATGTCAAAAATGAAAAGTGTCACCGTGAAAAATGTCAAAAATGACAAATTTCAAGATGGCAAATGTCAAAGATGTCAAATGACAAATGTCACAATGCTAAATGTCAAAAATGAAAAGTGTCACCATGAAAAATGTCAAAAATGACAAATTTCAAGATGGCAAATGTCAAAGATGTCAAATGACAAATGTCACAATGCTAAATGTCAAAAATGAAAAGTGTCCCCATGAAAAATGTCAATAATGACAAATTTCAAGATGGCAAATGTCAAAGATGTCAAATGACAAATGTCACAATGCTAAATGTCAAAAATGAAAAGTGGCACCATAAAAATGTCAAAAATGACAAATTTCAAGATGGCAAATATCAAAGATGTCGAATATGACAAATGTCACAATGCTAAATGTCAAAAATGAAAAGTGTCACCATGAAAAATGTCAAAAATGACAAATTTCAAGATGGCAAATATCAAAGATGTCGAATATGACAAATGTCACAATGCTAAATGTCAAAAATGAAAAGTGTCAAAAATGACAAATTTCAAGATGGCAAATGTCTAAGATGTCAAATGACAAATGTCACAATGCTAAATGACAAAAATGAAAAGTGTCACCATGAAAAATGTCAAAAATGACAAATTTCAAAATGGCAAATGTCAAAGATGTCAAATGACAAATGTCACAATGCTAAATGTCAAAAATGAAAAGTGTCACCTTGAAAAATGTCAAAAATGACAAATTTCAAGATGGCAAATGTCAAAACTGACAAATGTCACAATGCTAAATGTCAAAAATGATAAGTGTCACCATGAAAAATGTAAAAAATGACAAATTTCAAGATGGCAAATGTCAAAGATGTCAAATGACAAATGTCACAATGCTAAATGTCAAAAATGAAAAGTGTCAAAAATGACAAATTTCAAGATGGAAAATGTCAAAGATGTCAAATGACAAATGTCACAACGCTAAATGTCAAAAATGAAAAGTGTCACCATGAAAAATGTCAAAAATGACAAATTTCAAGATGGCAAATGTCAAAACTGATAAATGTCACAATGCTAAATGTCAAAAATGAAAAGTTTCACCATGAAAAATGTCAAAAATAACAAATTTCAAGATGGCAAATGTCAAAGATGTCAAATGACAAATGTCACAATGCTTAATGTCAAAAATGACAAATTTCAAGATGGCAAATGTCAAAGATGTCAAATGACAAATGTCACAATGCTAAATGTCAAAAATAAAAAGTGTCACCATGAACAATGTCAAAAATGACAAATTTCAAGATGGCAAATGACAAAGATGTCAAATGACAAATGTCACAATGCTAAATGTCAAAAATGAAAAGTGTCACCATGAAAAATGTCAAAAATGACAAATTTCAAGATGGCAAATGTCAAAACTGACAAATGTCACAATGCTAAATGTCAAAAATGATAAGTGTCACCATGAAAAATGTCAAAAATGACAAATTTCAAGATGGCAAATGTCCAAGATGTCAAATGACAAATGTCACAATGCTAAATGTCAAATATGAAAAGTGTCAAAAATGACCAATTTCAAGATGGCAAATGTCTAAGATGTCAAATGACAAATGTCACAATGCTAAATGTCAAAAATGAAAAGTGTCACCATGAAAAATGTCAAAAATGACAAATTTCAAGATGGCAAATGTCAAAACTGACAAATGTCAAAAATGAAAAGTGTGACCATGAAAAATTTCAAAAATAACAAATTTTAAGATGGCAAATGTCAAAGATGTCAAATGACAAATGTCACAATGCTAAATGTCAAAAATGACAAATTTCAAGATGGCAAATATCAAAGATGTCAAATGACAAATGTCACAATGCTAAATGTCAAAAATGAAAAGTGTCACCATGAAAAATGTCAAAAATGACAAATTTCAAGATGGCAAATGTCAAAGATGTCAAATGACAAATGTCACAATGCTAAATGTCAAAAATGAAAAGTGTCACCATGAACAATGTCAAAAATGACAAATTTCAAGATGGCAAATGTCAAAACTGACAAATGTCACAATGCTAAATGTCAAAAATGATAAGTGTCACCATGAAAAATGTCAAAAATAACAAATTTCAAGATGGCAAATGTCAAAGATGTCAAATGACAAATGTCACAATGCTAAATGTCAAAAATGACAAATTTCAAGATGGCAAATGTCTAAGATGTCAAATGACAAATGTCACAATGCTAAATGTCAAAAATGAAAAGTGTCACCATGAAAAATGTCAAAAATGACAAATTTCAAGATGGCAAATGTCCAAGATGTCAAATGACAAATGTCACAATGCTAAATGTCAAAAATGAAAAGTGTCACCATGAAAAATGTCAATAATGACAAATTTAAAGATGGCAAATATCAAAGATGTCAAATGACAAATGTCACAATGCTAAATGTCAAAAATGAAAAGTGTCCCCATGAAAAATGTCAATAATGACAAATTTCAAGATGGCAAATGTCAAAGATGTCAAATGACAAATGTCACAATGCTAAATGTCAAAAATGAAAAGTGTCCCCATGAAAAATGTCAATAATGACAAATTTCAAGATGGCAAATGTCAAAGATGTCAAATGACAAATGTCACAATGCTGAATGTCAAAAATGAAAAGTGTCTCCATGAAAAATGTCAAAAATGACAAATTTCAAGATGGCAAATGTCAAAGTTGTCAAATGACAAATGTCACAATGCTAAATGTCAAAAATGAAAAGTGTCACCATGAAAAATGTCAAAAATGACAAATTTCAAGATGGCAAATGTCAAAACTGACAAATGTCACAATGCTAAATGTCAAAAATGAAAAGTGTCACCATGAAAAATGTCAAAAATAACAAATTTCAAGATGGCAAATGTCAAAGATGTCAAATGACAAATGTCACAATGCTAAATGTCAAAAATGACAAATTTCAAGATGGCAAATGTCAAAGATGTCAAATAACAAATGTCACAATGCTAAATGTCAAAAATGAAAAGTGTCACCATGAAAAATGTCAAAAATGACAAATTTCAAGATGGCAAATGTCAAAGATGTCAAATGACAAATGTCACAATGCTAAATGTCAAAAATGAAAAGTGTCACCATGAAAAATGTCAAAAATGACAAATTTTAAGATGGCAAATGTCAAAAATGTCAAATGACAAATGCCACAATGCTAAATGTCAAAAATGAAAAGTGTCAAAAATGACAAATTTCAAGATGGCAACTGTCTAAGATGTCAAATGACAAATGTCATAATGCTAAATGTCAAAAATGAAAAGTGTCACCATGAAAAATGTCAAAAATGACAAATTTCAAGATGGCAAATGTCAAAGATGTCAAATGACAAATGTCACAATGCTTAATGTCATAAATGAAAAGTGTCACCATGAAAAATGTCAAAAATGACAAATTTCAAGATGGCAAATGTCAAAGATGTCAAATGACAAATGTCACAATGCTAAATGTCAAAAATGAAAAGTGTCACCATGAAAAATGTCAAAAATGGCAAATTTCAAGATGGCAAATGTCAAAAATGTCAAATGACAAATGTCACAATGCTAAATGTCAAAAATGAAAAGTGTCACCATGAAAAATGTCAAAAATGACAAATTTCAAGATGGCAAATGTCAAAACTGACAAATGTCACAATGCTAAATGTCAAAAATGATAAGTGTCACCATGAAAAATGTCAAAAATGACAAATTTCAAGATGGCAAATGTCCAAGATGTCAAATGACAAATGTCACAATGCTAAATGTCAAAAATGAAAAGTGTCACCATGAAAAATGTCAAAAATGACAAATTTCAAGATGGCAAATAACAAAGATGTCAAATAAAAAATGTCACAATGCTAAATGTCAAAAACGAAAAGTGTCAAAAATGACAAATTTCAAGATGGCAAATGTCTAAGATGTCAAATGACAAATGTCACAATGCTAAATGTCAAAAATGAAAAGTGTCACCGTGAAAAATGTCAAAAATGACAAATTTCAAGATGGCAAATGTCAAAGATGTCAAATGACAAATGTCACAATGCTAAATGTCAAAAATGAAAAGTGTCACCATAAAAAATGTCAAAAATGACAAATTTCAAGATGGCAAATGTCAAAGAAGTCAAATGACAAATGTCACAATGCTAAATGTCAAAAATGAAAAGTGTCCCCATGAAAAATGTCAATAGTGACAAATTTCAAGATGGCAAATGTCAAAGATGTCAAATGACAAATGTCACAATGCTAAATGTCAAAAATGAAAAGTGTCACCATGAAAAATGTCAAAAATAACAAATTTCAAGATGGCAAATGTCAAAGATGTCAAATGACAAATGTCACAATGCTAAATGTCAAAAATGAAAAGTGTCACCATGAAAAATGTCAAAAATAACAAATTTCAAGATGGCAAATGTCAAAGATGTCAAATGACAAATGTCACAATGCTAAATGTCAAAAATGAAAAGTGTCACCATAAAAAATGTCAAAAATGACAAATTTCAAGATGGCAAATGACAAAACTGACAAATGTCACAATGCTAAATGTCAAAAATGAAAAGTGTCACCATGAAAAATTATAAAAATAACAAATTTCAAGATGGCAAATGTCAAAGATGTCAAATGACAAATGTCACAATGCTAAATGTCAAAAATGACAAATTTCAAGATGTCAAATGTCAAAGATGTCAAATGACAAATGTCACAATGCTAAATGTCAAAAATGAAAAGTGTTGCCATGAAAAATGTCAAAAATGACAAATTTCAAGATGGCAAACGTCAAAGATGTCAAATGACAAATGTCACAATGCTAAATGTCAAAAATGAAAAGTGTCACCATGAAAAATGTCAAAAATGACAAATTTCAAGATGGCAAATGTCAAAGATGTCAAATGACAAATGTCACAATGCTAAATGTCAAAAATGAAAAGTGTCACCATGAAAAATGTCAAAAATAACAAATTTCAAGATGGCAAATGTCAAAGATGTCAAATGACAAATGTCACAATGCTAAATGTCAAAAATGACAAATTTCAAGATGGCAAATGTCAAAGATGTCAAATGACAAATGTCACAATGCTAAATGTCAAAAATGAAATGTGTCACCATGAAAAATGTCAAAAATGACAAATTTCAAGATGGCAAATGTCAAAGATGTCAAATGACAAATGTCACAATGCTAAATGTCAAAAATGAAAAGTGTCAAAAATGACAAATTTCAAGATGGCAAATGTCTAAGATGTCAAATGACAAATATCACAATGCTAAATGTCAAAAATGAAAAGTGTCACCATGAAAAATGTCAAAAATGACAAATCTCAAGATGGCAAATGTCAAAGATGTCAAATGACAAATGTCACAATGCTAAATGTCAAAAATGAAAAGTGTCACCATGAAAAATGTCAAAAATGACAAATTTCAAGATGGCAAATGTCAAAGATGTCAAATGACAAATGTCACAATGCTAAATGTCAAAAATGAAAAGTGTCACCATGAAAAATGTCAAAAATGACAAATTTCAAGATGGCAAATGTCAAAGATGTCAAATGACAAATGTCACAATGCTAAATGTCAAAAATGAAAAGTGTCACTATGAAAAATGTCAAAAATGAGAAATTTCAAGATGGCAAATGTCAAAACTGACAAATGTCACAATGCTAAATGTCAAAAATGATAAGTGTTACCATGAAAAATGTCAAAAATGACAAATTTCAAGATGGCAAATGTCCAAGATGTCAAATGACAAATGTCACAATGCTAAATGTCAAAAATGAAAAGTGTCACCATGAAAAATGTCAAAAATAACAAATTTCAAGATGGCAAATGTCAAAGATGTCAAATGACAAATGTCACAATGCTAAATGTCAAAAATGAAAAGTGTCACCATAAAAAATGTCAAAAATGACAAATTTCAAGATGGCAAATGACAAAACTGACAAATGTCACAATGCTAAATGTCAAAAATGAAAAGTGTCACCATGAAAAATTATAAAAATAACAAATTTCAAGATGGCAAATGTCAAAGATGTCAAATGACAAATGTCACAATGCTAAATGTCAAAAATGACAAATTTCAAGATGTCAAATGTCAAAGATGTCAAATGACAAATGTCACAATGCTAAATGTCAAAAATGAAAAGTGTTGCCATGAAAAATGTCAAAAATGACAAATTTCAAGATGGCAAACGTCAAAGATGTCAAATGACAAATGTCACAATGCTAAATGTCAAAAATGAAAAGTGTCACCATGAAAAATGTCAAAAATGACAAATTTCAAGATGGCAAATGTCAAAGATGTCAAATGACAAATGTCACAATGCTAAATGTCAAAAATGAAAAGTGTCACCATGAAAA
This sequence comes from Altica lythri, assembly GCA_964028335.1. Classification (NCBI taxonomy): domain Eukaryota; kingdom Metazoa; phylum Arthropoda; class Insecta; order Coleoptera; family Chrysomelidae; genus Altica; species Altica lythri. The sequence goes on along the minus strand of OZ034800.1, from coordinate 3,616,004 downwards.
ATGTCAAAAATAACAAATTTCAAGATGGCAAATGTCAAAGATGTCAAATGACAAATGTCACAATGCTAAATGTCAAAAATGACAAATTTCAAGATGGCAAATGTCAAAGATGTCAAATGACAAATGTCACAATGCTAAATGTCAAAAATGAAATGTGTCACCATGAAAAATGTCAAAAATGACAAATTTCAAGATGGCAAATGTCAAAGATTTCAAATGACAAATGTCACAATGCTAAATGTCAAAAATGAAAAGTGTCAAAAATGACAAATTTCAAGATGGCAAATGTCTAAGATGTCAAATGACAAATATCACAATGCTAAATGTCAAAAATGAAAAGTGTCACCATGAAAAATGTCAAAAATGACAAATCTCAAGATGGCAAATGTCAAAGATGTCAAATGACAAATGTCACAATGCTAAATGTCAAAAATGAAAAGTGTCACCATGAAAAATGTCAAAAATGACAAATTTCAAGATGGCAAATGTCAAAGATGTCAAATGACAAATGTCACAATGCTAAATGTCAAAAATGAAAAGTGTCACCATGAAAAATGTCAAAAATGACAAATTTCAAGATGGCAAATGTCAAAGATGTCAAATGACAAATGTCACAATGCCAAATGTCAAAAATGAAAAGTGTCACTATGAAAAATGTCAAAAATGAGAAATTTCAAGATGGCAAATGTCAAAACTGACAAATGTCACAATGCTAAATGTCAAAAATGATAAGTGTTACCATGAAAAATGTCAAAAATGACAAATTTCAAGATGGCAAATGTCCAAGATGTCAAATGACAAATGTCACAATGCTAAATGTCAAAAATGAAAAGTGTCACCATGAAAAATGTCAAAAATGACAAATTTCAAGATGGCAAATGTCAAAACTGACAAATGTCACAATGCTAAATGTCAAAAATGATAAGTGTCACCATGAAAAATGTAAAAAATGACAAATTTCAAGATGGCAAATGTCAAAGATGTCAAATGACAAATGTCACAATGCTAAATGTCAAAAATGAAAAGTGTCAAAAATGACAAATTTCAAGATGGAAAATGTCAAAGATGTCAAATGACAAATGTCACAACGCTAAATGTCAAAAATGAAAAGTGTCACTATGAAAAATGTCAAAAATGACAAATTTCAAGATGGCAAATGTCAAAACTGATAAATGTCACAATGCTAAATGTCAAAAATGAAAAGTTTCACCATGAAAAATGTCAAAAATAACAAATTTCAAGATGGCAAATGTCAAAGATGTCAAATGACAAATGTCACAATGCTTAATGTCAAAAATGACAAATTTCAAGATGGCAAATGTCAAAGATGTCAAATGACAAATGTCACAATGCTAAATGTCAAAAATAAAAAGTGTCACCATGAACAATGTCAAAAATGACAAATTTCAAGATGGCAAATGTCAAAGATGTCAAATGACAAATGTCACAATGCTAAATGTCAAAAATGAAAAGTGTCACCATGAAAAATGTCAAAAATGACAAATTTCAAGATGGCAAATGTCAAAACTGACAAATGTCACAATGCTAAATGTCAAAAATGATAAGTGTCACCATGAAAAATGTCAAAAATGACAAATTTCAAGATGGCAAATGTCCAAGATGTCAAATGACAAATGTCACAATGCTAAATGTCAAATATGAAAAGTGTCAAAAATGACAAATTTCAAGATGGCAAATGTCTAAGATGTCAAATGACAAATGTCACAATGCTAAATGTCAAAAATGAAAAGTGTCACCATGAAAAATGTCAAAAATGACAAATTTCAAGATGGCAAATGTCAAAAATGAAAAGTGTGACCATGAAAAATTTCAAAAATAACAAATTTCAAGATGGCAAATGTCAAAGATGTCAAATGACAAATGTCACAATGCTAAATGTCAAAAATGACAAATTTCAAGATGGCAAATATCAAAGATGTCAAATGACAAATGTCACAATGCTAAATGTCAAAAATGAAAAGTGTCACCATGAAAAATGTCAAAAATGACAAATTTCAAGATGGCAAATGTCAAAGATGTCAAATGACAAATGTCACAATGCTAAATGTCAAAAATGAAAAGTGTCACCATGAACAATGTCAAAAATGACAAATTTCAAGATGGCAAATGTCAAAACTGACAAATGTCACAATGCGAAATGTCAAAAATGATAAGTGTCACCATGAAAAATGTCAAAAATAAAAAATTTCAAGATGGCAAATGTCAAAGATGTCAAATGACAAATGTCACAATGCTAAATGTCAAAAATGACAAATTTCAAGATGGCAAATGTCTAAGATGTCAAATCACAAATGTCTCAATGCTAAATGTCAAAAATGAAAAGTGTCACCATGAAAAATGTCAAAAATGACAAATTTCAAGATGGCAAATGTCCAAGATGTCAAATGACAAATGTCACAATGCTAAATGTCAAAAATGAAAAGTGTCACCATGAAAAATGTCAATAATGACAAATTTAAAGATGGCAAATATCAAAGATGTCAAATGACAAATGTCACAATGCTAAATGTCAAAAATGAAAAGTGTCCCCATGAAAAATGTCAATAATGACAAATTTCAAGATGGCAAATGTCAAAGATGTCAAATGACAAATGTCACAATGCTAAATGTCAAAAATGAAAAGTGTCCCCATGAAAAATGTCAATAATGACAAATTTCAAGATGGCAAATGTCAAAGATGTCAAATGACAAATGTCACAATGCTGAATGTCAAAAATGAAAAGTGTCACCATGAAAAATGTCAAAAATGACAAATTTCAAGATGGCAAATGTCAAAGTTGTCAAATGACAAATGTCACAATGCTAAATGTCAAAAATGAAAAGTGTCACCATGAAAAATGTCAAAAATGACAAATTTCAAGATGGCAAATGTCAAAACTGACAAATGTCACAATGCTAAATGTCAAAAATGAAAAGTGTCACCATGAAAAATGTCAAAAATAACAAATTTCAAGATGGCAAATGTCAAAGATGTCAAATGACAAATGTCACAATGCTAAATGTCAAAAATGACAAATTTCAAGATGGCAAATGTCAAAGATGTCAAATAACAAATGTCACAATGCTAAATGTCAAAAATGAAAAGTGTCACCATGAAAAATGTCAAAAATGACAAATTTCAAGATGGCAAATGTCAAAGATGTCAAATGACAAATGTCACAATGCTAAATGTCAAAAATGAAAAGTGTCACCATGAAAAATGTCAAAAATGACAAATTTTAAGATGGCAAATGTCAAAAATGTCAAATGACAAATGCCACAATGCTAAATGTCAAAAATGAAAAGTGTCAAAAATGACAAATTTCAAGATGGCAACTGTCTAAGATGTCAAATGACAAATGTCATAATGCTAAATGTCAAAAATGAAAAGTGTCACCATGAAAAATGTCAAAAATGACAAATTTCAAGATGGCAAATGTCAAAGATGTCAAATGACAAATGTCACAATGCTAAATGTCATAAATGAAAAGTGTCACCATGAAAAATGTCAAAAATGACGAATTTCAAGATGGCAAATGTCAAAGATGTCAAATGACAAATGTCACAATGCTAAATGTCAAAAATGAAAAGTGTCACCATGAAAAATGTCAAAAATGGCAAATTTCAAGATGGCAAATGTCAAAAATGTCAAATGACAAATGTCACAATGCTAAATGTCAAAAATGAAAAGTGTCACCATGAAAAATGTCAAAAATGACAAATTTCAAGATGGCAAATGTCAAAACTGACAAATGTCACAATGCTAAATGTCAAAAATGATAAGTGTCACCATGAAAAATGTCAAAAATGACAAATTTCAAGATGGCAAATGTCCAAGATGTCAAATGACAAATGTCACAATGCTAAATGTCAAAAATGAAAAGTGTCACCATGAAAAATGTCAAAAATGACAAATTTCAAGATGGCAAATAACAAAGATGTCAAATAACAAATGTCACAATGCTAAATGTCAAAAACGAAAAGTGTCAAAAATGACAAATTTCAAGATGGCAAATGTCTAAGATGTCAAATGACAAATGTCACAATGCTAAATGTCAAAAATGAAAAGTGTCACCGTGAAAAATGTCAAAAATGACAAATTTCAAGATGGCAAATGTCAAAGATGTCAAATGACAAATGTCACAATGCTAAATGTCAAAAATGAAAAGTGTCACCATAAAAAATGTCAAAAAGGACAAATTTCAAGATGGCAAATGTTAAAGAAGTCAAATGACAAATGTCACAATGCTAAATGTCAAAAATGAAAAGTGTCCCCATGAAAAATGTCAATAGTGACAAATTTCAAGATGGCAAATGTCAAAGATGTCAAATGACAAATGTCACAATGCTAAATGTCAAAAATGAAAAGTGTCACCATGAAAAATGTCAAAAATAACAAATTTCAAGATGGCAAATGTCAAAGATGTCAAATGACAAATGTCACAATGCTAAATGTCAAAAATGAAAAGTGTCACCATGAAAAATGTCAAAAATAACAAATTTCAAGATGGCAAATGTCAAAGATGTCAAATGACAAATGTCACAATGCTAAATGTCAAAAATGAAAAGTGTCACCATAAAAAATGTCAAAAATGACAAATTTCAAGATGGCAAATGACAAAACTGACAAATGTCACAATGCTAAATGTCAAAAATGAAAAGTGTCACCATGAAAAATTATAAAAATAACAAATTTCAAGATGGCAAATGTCAAAGATGTCAAATGACAAATGTCACAATGCTAAATGTCAAAAATGACAAATTTCAAGATGTCAAATGTCAAAGATGTCAAATGACAAATGTCACAATGCTAAATGTCAAAAATGAAAAGTGTCACCATGAAAAATGTCAAAAATGACAAATTTCAAGATGGCAAATGTCAAAGATGTCAAATGACAAATGTCACAATGCTAAATGTCAAAAATGAAAAGTGTCACCATGAAAAATGTCAAAAATAACAAATTTCAAGATGGCAAATGTCAAAGATGTCAAATGACAAATGTCACAATGCTAAATGTCAAAAATGACAAATTTCAAGATGGCAAATGTCAAAGATGTCAAATGACAAATGTCACAATGCTAAATGTCAAAAATGAAATGTGTCACCATGAAAAATGTCAAAAATGACAAATTTCAAGATGGCAAATGTCAAAGATGTCAAATGACAAATGTCACAATGCTAAATGTCAAAAATGAAAAGTGTCAAAAATGACAAATTTCAAGATGGCAAATGTCTAAGATGTCAAATGACAAATATCACAATGCTAAATGTCAAAAATGAAAAGTGTCACCATGAAAAATGTCAAAAATGACAAATCTCAAGATGGCAAATGTCAAAGATGTCAAATGACAAATGTCACAATGCTAAATGTCAAAAATGAAAAGTGTCACCATGAAAAATGTCAAAAATGACAAATTTCAAGATGGCAAATGTCAAAGATGTCAAATGACAAATGTCATAATGCTAAATGTCAAAAATGAAAAGTGTCACCATGAACAATGTCAAAAATGACAAATTTCAAGATGGCAAATGTCAAAGATGTCAAATGACAAATGTCACAATGCTAAATGTCAAAAATGAAAAGTGTCACTATGAAAAATGTCAAAAATGAGAAATTTCAAGATGGCAAATGTCAAAACTGACAAATGTCACAATGCTAAATGTCAAAAATGATAAGTGTTACCATGAAAAATGTCAAAAATGACAAATTTCAAGATGGCAAATGTCCAAGATGTCAAATGACAAATGTCACAATGCTAAATGTCAAAAATGAAAAGTGTCACCATGAAAAATGTCAAAAATAACAAATTTCAAGATGGCAAATGTCAAAGATGTCAAATGACAAATGTCACAATGCTAAATGTCAAAAATGAAAAGTGTCACCATAAAAAATGTCAAAAATGACAAATTTCAAGATGGCAAATGACCAAACTGACAAATGTCACAATGCTAAATGTCAAAAATGAAAAGTGTCACCATGAAAAATTATAAAAATAACAAATTTCAAGATGGCAAATGTCAAAGATGTCAAATGACAAATGTCACAATGCTAAATGTCAAAAATGACAAATTTCAAGATGTCAAATGTCAAAGATGTCAAATGACAAATATCACAATGCTAAATGTCAAAAATGAAAAGTGTTGCCATGAAAAATGTCAAAAATGACAAATTTCAAGATGGCAAACGTCAAAGATGTCAAATGACAAATGTCACAATGCTAAATGTCAAAAATGAAAAGTGTCACCATGAAAAATGTGAAAAATGACAAATTTCAAGATGGCAAATGTCAAAGATGTCAAATGACTAATGTCACAATGCTAAATGTCAAAAATGAAAAGTGTCACCATGAAAAATGTCAAAAATAACAAATTTCAAGATGGCAAATGTCAAAGATGTCAAATGACAAATGTCACAATGCTAAATGTCAAAAATGACAAATTTCAAGATGGCAAATGTCAAAGATGTCAAATGACAAATGTCACAATGCTAAATGTCAAAAATGAAATGTGTCACCATGAAAAATGTCAAAAATGACAAATTTCAAGATGGCAAATGTCAAAGATGTCAAATGACAAATGTCACAATGCTAAATGTCAAAAATGAAAAGTGTCAAAAATGACAAATTTGAAGATGGCAAATGTCTAAGATGTCAAATGACAAATATCACAATGCTAAATGTCAAAAATGAAAAGTGTCACCATGAAAAATGTCAAAAATGACAAATCTCAAGATGGCAAATGTCAAAGATGTCAAATGACAAATGTCACAATGCTAAATGTCAAAAATGAAAAGTGTCACCATGAAAAATGTCAAAAATGACAAATTTCAAGATGGCAAATGTCAAAGATGTCAAATGACAAATGTCACAATGCTAAATGTCAAAAATGAAAAGTGTCACCATGAAAAATGTCAAAAATGACAAATTTCAAGATGGCAAATGTCAAAGATGTCAAATGACAAATGTCACAATGCTAAATGTCAAAAATGAAAAGTGTCACTATGAAAAATGTCAAAAATGAGAAATTTCAAGATGGCAAATGTCAAAACTGACAAATGTCACAATGCTAAATGTCAAAAATGATAAGTGTTACCATGAAAAATGTCAAAAATGACAAATTTCAAGATGGCAAATGTCCAAGATGTCAAATGACAAATGTCACAATGCTAAATGTCAAAAATGAAAAGTGTCACCATGAAAAATGTCAAAAATGACAAATTTCAAGATGGCAAATGTCAAAGATGTCAAATGACAAATGTCACAATGCTAAATGTCAAAAATGAAAAGTGTCAAAAATGACAAATTTCAAGATGGCAAATGTCTAAGATGTCAAATGACAAATTTCACAATGCTAAATGTCAAAAATGAAAAGTGTCACCATGAAAAATGTCAAAAATGACAAATTTGAAGATGGCAAATGTCAAAACTGACAAATGTCACAATGCTAAATGTCAAAAATGAAAAGTGTCACCATGAAAAATGTCAAAAATAACAAATTTTAAGATAGCAAATGTCAAAGATGTCAAATGACAAATGTCACAATGCTAAATGTCAAAAATGACAAATTTCAAAATGGCAAATGTCAAAGATGTCAAATGACAAATGTCACAATGCCAAATGTCAAAAATGAAAAGTGTCACCATGAAAAATGTCAAAAATGACAAATTTCAAGATGGCAAATGTCAAAGATGTCAAATGACAAATGTCACAATGCTAAATGTCAAAAATGAAAAGTGTCACCATGAAAAATGTCAAAAATGACAAATTTCAAGATGGCAAATGTCAAAGATGTCAAATGACAAATGTCACAATGCTAAATGTCAAAAATGAAAAGTGTCACCATAAAAAATGTCAAAAATGACAAATTTCAAGATGGCAAATATCAAAGATGTCAAATGACAAATGTCACAATGCTAAATGTCAAAAATGACAAATTTCAAGATGGCCAATATCAAAGATGTCAAATGACAAATGTCACAATGCTAAATGTCAAAAATAAAAAGTGTCACCATGAAAAATGTCAAAAATGACAAATTTCAAGATGGCAAATGTCAAAGATGTCAAATGACAAATGTCACAATGCTAAATGTCAAAAATGAAAAGTGTCAAAAATGACAAATTTCAAGATGGCAAATGTCTAAGATGTCAAATGACAAATGTCACAATGCTAAATGTCAAAAATGAAAAGTGTCACCATGAAAAATGTCAAAAATGACAAATTTCAAGATGGCAAATGTCAAAGATGTCAAATGACAAATGTCACAATGCTAAATGTCAAAAATAAAAAGTGTCACCATGAAAAATGTCAAAAATGACAAATTTCAAGATGGCAAATGTCAAAGAAGTCAAATGACAAATGTCACAATGCTAAATGTCAAAAATGAAAAGTGTCACCATGAAAAATGTCAAAAATGACAAATTTCAAGATGGCAAATGTCAAAACTGACAAATGTCACAATGCTAAATGTCAAAAATGATAAGTGTCACCATGAAAAATGTCAAAAATGACAAATTTCAAGATTGCAAATGTCCAAGATGTCAAATGACAAATGTCACAATGCTAAAAGTCAAAAATGAAAAGTGTCACCATGAAAAATGTCAAAAATGACAAATTTCAAGATGGCAAATGTCAAAGATGTCAAATGACAAATGTCACAATGCTAAATGTCAAAAATGAAAAGTGTCAAAAATGACAAATTTCAAGATGGCAAATGTCAAAGATGTCAAATGACAAATGTCACAATGCTAAATGTCAAAAATGAAAAGTGTCACCATGAAAAATGTCCAAAATGACAAATTTCAAGATGGCAAATGTCAAAACTGACAAATGTCACAATGCTAAATGTCAAAAATGAAAAGTGTCACCATGAAAAATGTCAAAAATAACAAATTTCAAGATGGCAAATGTCAAAGATGTCAAATGACAAATGTCACAATGCTAAATGTCAAAAATGACAAATTTCAAGATGGCAAATGTCAAAGATGTCAAATGACAAATGTCACAATGCTTAATGTCAAAAATAAAAAGTGTCACCATGAAAAATGTCAAAAATGACAAATTTCAAGATGGCAAATATCAAAGATGTCAAATGACAAATGTCTCAATGCTAAATGTCAAAAATAAAAAGTGTCACCATGAAAAATGTCAGAAATGACAAATTTCAAGATGGCAAATGTCAAAACTGACAAATGTCACAATGCTACATGTCAATAATGATAAGTGTCACCATGAAAAATGTCAAAAATGACAAATTTCAAAATGGCAAATGTCCAAGATGTCAAATAACAAATGTCACAATGCTAAATGTCAAAAATGAAAAGTGTCACCATGAAAAATGTCAAAAATGACAAATTTCAAGATGGCAAATGTCAAAGATGTCAAATGACAAATGTCACAATGCTAAATGTCAAAAATGAAAAGTGTCACCATGAAAAATGTCAAAAATGACAAATTTCAAGATGGCAAACGTCAAAGATGTCAAATGACAAATGTCACAATGCTAAATGTCAAAAATGAAAAGTGTCACCATGAAAAATGTCAAAAATGACAAATTTCAAGATGGCAAATGTCAAAGATGTCAAATGTCACAATGCTAAATGTCAAAAATGAAAAGTGTCACCATGAAAAATGTCAAAAATGACAAATTTCAAGATGGCAAATATCAAAGATGTCAAATGACAAATGTCACAATGCTAAATGTCGAAAATGACAAATTTCAAGATGGCAAATGTCAAAGATGTCAAATGACAAATGTCACAATGCTAAATGTCAAAAATGAAAAGTGTCACCATGAAAAATGTCAAAAATGACAAATTTCAAGATGGCAAATGTCAAAGATGTCAAATGACAAATGTCACAATGCTAAATGTCAAAAAGAAAAAGTGTCAAAAATGACAAATTTCAAGATAGCAAATGTCTAAGATGTCAAATGACAAATTTCACAATGCTAAATGTCAAAAATGAAAAGTGTCACCATGAAAAATGTCAAAAATGACAAATTTCAAGATGGCAAATGTCAAAGATGTCAAATGACAAATGTCACAATGCAAAATGTCAAAAATGAAAAGTGTCACCATGAAAAATGTCAAAAATGACAAATTTCAAGATGGCAAATGTCAAAGATGTCAAATGACAAATGTCACAATGCTAAATGTCAAAAATGAAAAGTGTCACAATGAAAAATGTCAAAAATGACAAATTTCAAGATGGCAAATGACAAAGATGTCAAATGACAAATGTCACAATGCTAAATGTCAAAAATGAAAAGTGTCACCATGAAAAATGTCAAAAATAACAAATTTCAAGATGGCAAATGTCAAAACTGACAAATGTCACAATGCTAAATGTCAAAAATGATAAGTGTTACCATGAAAAATGTCAAAAATGACAAATTTCAAGATGGCAAATGTCCAAGATGTCAAATGACAAATGTCATCATGCTAAATGTCAAAAATGAAAAGTGTCACCATGAAAAATGTCAAAAATGACAAATTTCAAGATGGCAAATGTCAAAACTGACAAATGTCACAATGCTAAATGTCAAAAATGAAAAGTGTCACCATGAAAAATGTCAAAAATAACAAATTTCAAGATGGCAAATGTCAAAGATGTCAAATGACAAATGTCACAATGCTAAATGTCAAAAATGACAAATTTCAAAATGGCAAATGTCAAAGAGGTCAAATGACAAATGTCACAATGCTAAATGTCAAAAATGAAAAGTGTCACCATGAAAAATGTCAAAAATAACAAATTTCAAGATGGCAAATGTCAAAGATGTCAAATGACAAATGTCACAATGCTAAATGTCAAAAATGAAAAGTGTCACCATGAAAAATGTCAAAAATGACAAATTTCAAGATGGCAAATGTCAAAGATGTGAAATGACAAATGTCACAATGCTAAATGTCAAAAATGAAAAGTGTCACCATAAAATATGTCAAAAATGACAAATTTCAAGATGGCAAATGTCAAAGATGTAAAATGACAAATGTCACAATGCTAAATGTCAAAAATGAAAAGTGTCACCATGAAAAATGTCAAAAATGAAAAATTTCAAGATGGCAAATATCAAAGATGTCAATTGACCAATGTCACAATGCTTAATGTCGAAAATGACAAATTTCAAGATGGCAAATGTCAAAGATGTCAAATGACAAATGTCACAATGCTAATTGTCAAAAATGACAAATTTCAAGATGGCAAATGTCAAAGATGTCAAATGAGAAATGTCACAATGCGAAATGTCAAAAATGAAAAGTGTCACCATGAAAAGTGTCAAAAATGACAAATTTCAAGATGGCAAATGTCAAAGATGTGAAATGACAAATGTCACAATGCTAAATGTCAAAAATAAAAAGTGTCACCATGAAAAATGTCAAAAATGACAAATTTCAAGATGGCAAATGTCAAAGATGTGAAATGACAAATGTCACAATGCTAAATGTCAAAAATGAAAAGTGTCACCATGAAAAATGTCAAAAATGACAAATTTCAAGATGGCAAATATCAAAGATGTCAATTGACCAATGTCACAATGCAAAATGTCAAAAATGACAAATTTCAAGATGGCAAATGTCAAAGATGTCAAATGACAAATGTCACAATGCTAAATGTCAAAAATGAAAAGTGTCACCATGAAAAATGTCAAAAATGACAAATTTCAAGATGGCAAATGTCAAAGATGTCAAATGACAAATGTCACAATGCTAAATGTCAAAAATGAAAAGTGTCAAAAATGACAAATTTCAAGATGGCAAATGTCTAAGATGTCAAATGACAAATGTCACAATGCTAAATGTCAAAAATGAAAAGTGTCACCTTGAAAAATGTCAAAAATGACAAATTTCAAAATGGCAAATGTCAAAGATGTCAAATGACAAATGTCACAATGCTAAATGTCAAAAATAAAAAGTGTCACCATGAAAAAGGTCAAAAATGACAAATTTCAAGATGGCAAATGTCAAAGAAGTCAAATGACAAATGTCAAAAATGAAAAGTGTCACCATGAAAAATGTCAAAAATGACAAATTTCAAGATGGCAAATGTCAAAACTGACAAATGTCACAATACTAAATGTCAAAAATGATAAGTGTCACCATGAAAAATGTCAAAAATGACAAATTTCAAGATTGCAAATGTCCAAGATTTCAAATGACAAATGTCACAATGCTAAAAGTCAAAAATGAAAAGTGTCACCATGAAAAATGTCAAAAATGACAAATTTCAAGATGGCAAATGTCAAAGATGTCAAATGACAAATGTCACAATGCTAAATGTCAAAAATGAAAAGTGTCAAAAATGACAAATTTTAATATGGCAAATGTCAAAGATGTCAAATGACAAATGTCACAATGCTAAATGTCAAAAATGAAAAGTGTCACCATGAAAAATGTCAAAAATGACAAATTTCAAGATGGCAAATGTCAAAACTGACAAATGTCACAATGCTAAATGTCAAAAATGATAAGTGTTACCGTGAAAAATGTCAAAAATGACAAATTTCAAGATGGCAAATGTCCAAGATGTCAAATGACAAATGTCACCATGCTAAATGTCAAAAATGAAAAGTGTCACCATGAAAAATGTCAAAAATGACAAATTTCAAGATGGCAAATGTCAAAACTGACAAATGTCACAATGCTAAATGTCAAAAATGAAAAGTGTCACCATGAAAAATGTCAAAAATAACAAATTTCAAGATGGCAAATGTCAAAGATGTCAAATGACAAATGTCACAATGCTAAATGTCAAAAATGAAAAGTGTCACCATGAAAAATGTCAAAAATGACAAATTTCAAGATGGCAAATGTCAAAGATGGGAAATGACAAATGTCACAATGCTAAATGTCAAAAATGAAAAGTGTCACCATGAAAAATGTCAAAAATGACAAATTTCAAGATGGCAAATATCAAAGATGTCAAATGACAAATGTCACAATGCTAAATGTCAAAAATGACAAATTTCAAGATGGCAAATGTCAAAGATGTCAAATGACAAATGTCACAATGCTAAATGTCAAAAATGAAAAGTGTCACCATAAAAAGTGTCAAAAATGACAAATTTCAAGATGGCAAATGTCAAAAATGTGAAATGACAAATGTCACAATGCTAAATGTCAAAAATGAAAAGTGTCACCATGAAAAATGTCAAAAATGACAAATTTCAAGATGGCAAATGTCAAAGATGTGAAATGACAAATGTCACAATGCTAAATGTCAAAAATGAAAAGTGTCACCATGAAAAATGTCAAAAATGACAAATTTCAAGATGGCAAATATCAAAGATGTCAATTGACCAATGTCACAATGCTAAATGTCAAAAATGACAAATTTCAAGATGGCAAATGTCAAAGATGTCAAATGACAAATGTCACAATGCTAAATGTCAAAAATGAAAAGTGTCACCATGAAAAATGTCAAAAATGACAAATTTCAAGATGGCAAATGTCAAAGATGTCAAATGACAAATGTCACAATGCTAAATGTCAAAAATGAAAAGTGTCAAAAATGACAAATTTCAAGATGGCAAATGTCTAAGATGTCAAATGACAAATGTCACAATGCTAAATGTCAAAAATGAAAAGTGTCACCATGAAAAATGTCAAAAATGACAAATTTCAAAATGGCAAATGTCAAAGATGTCAAATGAAAAATGTCACAATGCTAAATGTCAAAAATAAAAAGTGTCACCATGAAAAAGGTCAAAAATGACAAATTTCAAGATGGCAAATGTCAAAGAAGTCAAATGACAAATGTCAAAAATGAAAAGTGTCACCATGAAAAATGTCAAAAATGACAAATTTCAAGATGGCAAATGTCAAAACTGACAAATGTCACAATACTAAATGTCAAAAATGATAAGTGTCACCATGAAAAATGTCAAAAATGACAAATTTCAAGATTGCAAATGTCCAAGATTTCAAATGACAAATGTCACAATGCTAAAAGTCAAAAATGAAAAGTGTCTCCATGAAAAATGTCAAAAATGACAAATTTCAAGATGGCAAATGTCAAAGATGTCAAATGACAAATGTCACAATGCTAAATGTCAAAAATGAAAAGTGTCAAAAATGACAAATTTCAAGATGGCAAATGTCAAAGATGTCAAATGACAAATGTCACAATGCTAAATGTCAAAAATGAAAAGTGTCACCATGAAAAATGTCAAAAATGACAAATTTCAAGATGGCAAATGTCAAAACTGACAAATGTCACAATGCTAAATGTCAAAAATGAAAAGTGTCACCATGAAAAATGTCAAAAATAACAAATTTCAAGATGGCAAATGTCAAAGATGTCAAATGACAAATGTCACAATGCTAAATGTCAAAAATGACAAATTTCAAGATGGCAAATGTCAAAGATGTCACATGACAAATGTCACAATGCTTAATGTCAAAAATAAAAAGTGTCACCATGAAAAATGTCAAAAATGACAAATTTCAAGATGGCAAATATCAAAGATGTCAAATGACAAATGTCACAATGCGAAATGTCAAAAATAAAATGTGTCACCATGAAAAATGTCAAAAATGACAAATTTCAAGATGGCAAATGTCAAAACTGACAAATGTCACAATGCTAAATGTCAAAAATGATAAATGTCACCATGAAAAATGTCAAAAATGACAAATTTCAAGATGGCAAATGTCCAAGATGTCAAATGACAAATGTCACAATGCTAAATGTCAAAAATGAAAAGTGTCACCATGAAAAATGTCAAAAATGACAAATTTCAAGATGGCAAATGTCAAAGATGTCAAATGACAAATGTCACAATGCTAAATGTCAAAAATGAAAAGTGTCAAAAATGACAAATTTCAAGATGGCAAATGTCTATTATGTCAAATGACAAATGTCACAATGCTAAATGTCAAATATGAAAAGTGTCACCATGAAAAATGTCAAAAATGACAAATTTCAAGATGGCAAATGTCAAAGATGTCAAATGACAAATGTCACAATGCTAAATGTCAAAAATGAAAAGTGTCAAAAATGACAAATTTCAAGATGGCAAATGTCTAAGATGTCAAATGACAAATGTCACAATGATAAATGTCAAAAATGAAAAGTGTCACCATGAAAAATGTCAAAAATGACAAATTTCAAGATGGCAAATGTCAAAACTGACAAATGTCACAATGCTAAATGTCAAAAATGATAAGTGTTACCATGAAAAATGTCAAAAATGACAAATTTCAAGATGGCAAATGTCCAAGATGTCAAATGACAAATGTCATCATGCTAAATGTCAAAAATGAAAAGTGTCACCATGAAAAATGTCAAAAATGACAAATTTCAAGATGGCAAATGTCAAAACTGACAAATGTCACAATGCTAAATGTCAAAAATGAAAAGTGTCACCATGAAAAATGTCAAAAATAACAAATTTCAAGATGGCAAATGTCAAAGATGTCAAATGACAAATGTCACAATGCTAAATGTCAAAAATGACAAATTTCAAAATGGCAAATGTCAAAGAGGTCAAATGACAAATGTCACAATGCTAAATGTCAAAAATGAAAAGTGTCACCATGAAAAATGTCAAAAATAACAAATTTCAAGATGGCAAATGTCAAAGATGTCAAATGACAAATGTCACAATGCTAAATGTCAAAAATGAAAAGTGTCACCATAAAATGTCAAAAATGACAAATTTCAAGATGGCAAATGTCAAAGATGGGAAATGACAAATGTCACAATGCTAAATGTCAAAAATGAAAAGTGTCACCATGAAAAATGTCAAAAATGACAAATTTCAAGATGGCAAATATCAAAGATGTCAAATGACAAATGTCACAATGCTAAATGTCAAAAATGACAAATTTCAAGATGGCAAATGTCAAAGATGTCAAATGACAAATGTCACAATGCTAAATGTCAAAAATGAAAAGTGTCACCATGAAAAATGTCAAAAATGACAAATTTCAAGATGGCAAATATCAAAGATGTCAATTGACCAATGTCACAATGCTAAATGTCAAAAATGACAAATTTCAAGATGGCAAATGTCAAAGATGTCAAATGACAAATGTCACAATGCTAAATGTCAAAAATGAAAAGTGTCACCATGAAAAATGTCAAAAATGACAAATTTCAAGATGGCAAATGTCAAAGATGTCAAATGACAAATGTCACAATGCTAAATGTCAAAAATGAAAAGTGTCAAAAATGACAAATTTCAAGATGGCAAATGTCTAAGATGTCAAATGACAAATGTCACAATGCTAAATGTCAAAAATGAAAAGTGTCACCATGAAAAATGTCAAAAATGACAAATTTCAAAATGTCAAAGATGTCAAATGAAAAATGTCACAATGCTAAATGTCAAAAATAAAAAGTGTCACCATGAAAAAGGTCAAAAATGACAAATTTCAAGATGGCAAATGTCAAAGAAGTCAAATGACAAATGTCAAAAATGAAAAGTGTCACCATGAAAAATGTCAAAAATGACAAATTTCAAGATGGCAAATGTCAAAACTGACAAATGTCACAATACTAAATGTTAAAAATGATAAGTGTCACCATGAAAAATGTCAAAAATGACAAATTTCAAGATTGCAAATGTCCAAGATTTCAAATGACAAATGTCACAATGCTAAAAGTCAAAAATGAAAAGTGTCTCCATGAAAAATGTCAAAAATGACAAATTTCAAGATGGCAAATGTCAAAGATGTCAAATGACAAATGTCACAATGCTAAATGTCAAAAATGAAAAGTGTCAAAAATGACAAATTTCAAGATGGCAAATGTCAAAGATGTCAAATGACAAATGTCACAATGCTAAATGTCAAAAATGAAAAGTGTCACCATGAAAAATGTCAAAAATGACAAATTTCAAGATGGCAAATGTCAAAACTGACAAATGTCACAATGCTAAATGTCAAAAATGAAAAGTGTCACCATGAAAAATGTCAAAAATAACAAATTTCAAGATGGCAAATGTCAAAGATGTCAAATGACAAATGTCACAATGCTAAATGTCAAAAATGACAAATTTCAAGATGGCAAATGTCAAAGATGTCACATGACAAATGTCACAATGCTTAATGTCAAAAATAAAAAGTGTCACCATGAAAAATGTCAAAAATGACAAATTTCAAGATGGCAAATATCAAAGATGTCAAATGACAAATGTCACAATGCGAAATGTCAAAAATAAAATGTGTCACCATGAAAAATGTCAAAAATGACAAATTTCAAGATGGCAAATGTCAAAACTGACAAATGTCACAATGCTAAATGTCAAAAATAATAAATGTCACCATGAAAAATGTCAAAAATGACAAATTTCAAGATGGCAAATGTCCAAGATGTCAAATGACAAATGTCACAATGCTAAATGTAAAAATGAAAAGTGTCACCATGAAAAATGTCAAAAATGACAAATTTCAAGATGGCAAATGTCAAAGATGTCAAATGACAAATGTCACAATGCTAAATGTCAAAAATGAAAAGTGTCAAAAATGACAAATTTCAAGATGGCTAATGTCTAATATGTCAAATGACAAATGTCACAATGCTAAATGTCAAATATGAAAAGTGTCACCATGAAAAATGTCAAAAATGACAAATTTCAAGATGGCAAATGTCAAAGATGTCAAATGACAAATGTCACAATGCTAAATGTCAAAAATGAAAAGTGTCAAAAATGACAAATTTCAAGATGGCAAATGTCTAAGATGTCAAATGACAAATGTCACAATGATAAATGTCAAAAATGAAAAGTGTCACCATGAAAAATGTCAAAAATGACAAATTTCAAGATGGCAAATGTCAAAACTGACAAATGTCACAATGCTAAATGTCAAAAATGATAAGTGTTACCATGAAAAATGTCAAAAATGACAAATTTCAAGATGGCAAATGTCCAAGATGTCAAATGACAAATGTCATCATGCTAAATATCAAAAATGAAAAGTGTCACCATGAAAAATGTCAAAAATGACAAATTTCAAGATGGCAAATGTCAAAACTGACAAATGTCACAATGCTAAATGTCAAAAATGAAAAGTGTCACCATGAAAAATGTCAAAAATAACAAATTTCAAGATGGCAAATGTCAAAGATGTCAAATGACAAATGTCACAATGCTAAATGTCAAAAATGACAAATTTCAAAATGGCAAATGTCAAAGAGGTCAAATGACAAATGTCACAATGCTAAATGTCAAAAATGAAAAGTGTCACCATGAAAAATGTCAAAAATAACAAATTTCAAGATGGCAAATGTCAAAGATGTCAAATGACAAATCTCACAATGCTAAATGTCAAAAATGAAAAGTGTCACCATGAAAAATGTCAAAAATGACAAATTTCAAGATGGCAAATGTCAAAGATGTGAAATGACAAATGTCACAATGCTAAATGTCAAAAATGAAAAGTGTCACCATAAAATATGTCAAAAATGACAAATTTCAAGATGGCAAATGTCAAAGATGTAAAATGACAAATGTCACAATGCTAAATGTCAAAAATGAAAAGTGTCACCATGAAAAATGTCAAAAATGAAAAATTTCAAGATGGCAAATATCAAAGATGTCAATTGACCAATGTCACAATGCTTAATGTCGAAAATGACAAATTTCAAGATGGCAAATGTCAAAGATGTCAAATGACAAATGTCACAATGCTAATTGTCAAAAATGACAAATTTCAAGATGGCAAATGTCAAAGATGTCAAATGACAAATGTCACAATGCTAAATGTCAAAAATGAAAAGTGTCACCATGAAAAGTGTCAAAAATGACAAATTTCAAGATGGCAAATGTCAAAGATGTGAAATGACAAATGTCACAATGCTAAATGTCAAAAATAAAAAGTGTCACCATGAAAAATGTCAAAAATGACAAATTTCAAGATGGCAAATGTCAAAGATGTGAAATGACAAATGTCACAATGCTAAATGTCAAAAATGAAAAGTGTCACCATGAAAAATGTCAAAAATGACAAATTTCAAGATGGCAAATATCAAAGATGTCAATTGACCAATGTCACAATGCTAAATGTCAAAAATGACAAATTTCAAGATGGCAAATGTCAAAGATGTCAAATGACAAATGTCACAATGCTAAATGTCAAAAATGAAAAGTGTCAAAAATGACAAATTTCAAGATGGCAAATGTCTAAGATGTCAAATGACAAATGTCACAATGCTAAATGTCAAAAATGAAAAGTGTCACCTTGAAAAATGTCAAAAATGACAAATTTCAAAATGGCAAATGTCAAAGATGTCAAATGACAAATGTCACAATGCTAAATGTCAAAAATAAAAAGTGTCACCATGAAAAAGGTCAAAAATGACAAATTTCAAGATGGCAAATGTCAAAGAAGTCAAATGACAAATGTCAAAAATGAAAAGTGTCACCATGAAAAATGTCAAAAATGACAAATTTCAAGATGGCAAATGTCAAAACTGACAAATGTCACAATACTAAATGTCAAAAATGATAAGTGTCATCATGAAAAATGTCAAAAATGACAAATTTCAAGATTGCGAATGTCCAAGATTTCAAATGACAAATGTCACAATGCTAAAAGTCAAAAATGAAAAGTGTCACCATGAAAAATGTCAAAAATGACAAATTTCAAGATGGCAAATGTCAAAGATGTCAAATGACAAATGTCACAATGCTAAATGTCAAAAATGAAAAGTGTCAAAAATGACAAATTTTAAGATGGCAAATGTCAAAGATGTCAAATGACAAATGTCACAATGCTAAATGTCAAAAATGAAAAGTGTCACCATGAAAAATGTCAAAAATGACAAATTTCAAGATGGCAAATGTCAAAGATGTCAAATGACAAATGTCACAATGCTAAATGTCAAAAATGAAAAGTGTCAAAAATGACAAATTTCAAGATGGCAAATGTCTAAGATGTCAAATGACAAATGTCACAATGCTAAATGTCAAAAATGAAAAGTGTCACCTTGAAAAATGTCAAAAATGACAAATTTCAAAATGGCAAATGTCAAAGATGTCAAATGACAAATGTCACAATGCTAAATGTCAAAAATAAAAAGTGTCACCATGAAAAAGGTCAAAAATGACAAATTTCAAGATGGCAAATGTCAAAGAAGTCAAATGACAAATGTCAAAAATGAAAAGTGTCACCATGAAAAATGTCAAAAATGACAAATTTCAAGATGGCAAATGTCAAAACTGACAAATGTCACAATACTAAATGTCAAAAATGATAAGTGTCATCATGAAAAATGTCAAAAATGACAAATTTCAAGATTGCGAATGTCCAAGATTTCAAATGACAAATGTCACAATGCTAAAAGTCAAAAATGAAAAGTGTCACCATGAAAAATGTCAAAAATGACAAATTTCAAGATGGCAAATGTCAAAGATGTCAAATGACAAATGTCACAATGCTAAATGTCAAAAATGAAAAGTGTCAAAAATGACAAATTTTAAGATGGCAAATGTCAAAGATGTCAAATGACAAATGTCACAATGCTAAATGTCAAAAATGAAAAGTGTCACCATGAAAAATGTCAAAAATGACAAATTTCAAGATGGCAAATGTCAAAACTGACAAATGTCACAATGCTAAATGTCAAAAATGATAAGTGTTACCATGAAAAATGTCAAAAATGACAAATTTCAAGATGGCAAATGTCCAAGATGTCAAATGACAAATGTCACCATGCTAAATGTCAAAAATGAAAAGTGTCACCATGAAAAATGTCAAAAATGACAAATTTCAAGATGGCAAATGTCAAAACTGACAAATGTCACAATGCTAAATGTCAAAAATGAAAAGTGTCACCATGAAAAATGTCAAAAATAACAAATTTCAAGATGGCAAATGTCAAAGATGTCAAATGACAAATGTCACAATGCTAAATGTCAAAAATGACAAATTTCAAAATGGCAAATGTCAAAGAGGTCAAATGACAAATGTCACAATGCTAAATGTCAAAAATGAAAAGTGTCACCATGAAAAATGTCAAAAATAACAAATTTCAAGATGGCAAATGTCAAAGATGTCAAATGACAAATGTCACAATGCTAAATGTCAAAAATGAAAAGTGTCACCATGAAAAATGTCAAAAATGACAAATTTCAAGATGGCAAATGTCAAAGATTGGAAATGACAAATGTCACAATGCTAAATGTCAAAAATGAAAAGTGTCACCATGAAAAATGTCAAAAATGACAAATTTCAAGATGGCAAATATCAAAGATGTCAAATGACAAATGTCACAATGCTAAATGTCAAAAATGACAAATTTCAAGATGGCAAATGTTAAAGATGTCAAATGACAAATGTCACAATGCTAAATGTCAAAAATGAAAAGTGTCACCATGAAAAGTGTCAAAAATGACAAATTTCAAGATGGCAAATGTCAAAGATGTGAAATGACAAATGTCACAATGCTAAATGTCAAAAATGAAAAGTGTCACCATGAAAAATGTCAAAAATGACAAATTTCAAGATGGCAAATGTCAAAGATGTGAAATGACAAATGTCACAATGCTAAATGTCAAAAATGAAAAGTGTCACCATGAAAAATGTCAAAAATGACAAATTTCAAGATGGCAAATATCAAAGATGTCAATTGACCAATGTCACAATGCTAAATGTCAAAAATGACAAATTTCAAGATGGCAAATGTCAAAGATGTCAAATGACAAATGTCACAATGCTAAATGTCAAAAATGAAAAGTGTCACCATGAAAAATGTCAAAAATGACAAATTTCAAGATGGCAAATGTCAAAGATGTCAAATGACAAATGTCACAATGCTAAATGTCAAAAATGAAAAGTGTCAAAAATGACAAATTTCAAGATGGCAAATGTCTAAGATGTCAAATGACAAATGTCACAATGCTAAATGTCAAAAATGAAAAGTGTCACCATGAAAAATGTCAAAAATGACAAATTTCAAAATGGCAAATGTCAAAGATGTCAAATGAAAAATGTCACAATGCTAAATGTCAAAAATAAAAAGTGTCACCATGAAAAAGGTCAAAAATGACAAATTTCAAGATGGCAAATGTCAAAGAAGTCAAATGACAAATGTCAAAAATGAAAAGTGTCACCATGAAAAATGTCAAAAATGACAAATTTCAAGATGGCAAATGTCAAAACTGACAAATGTCACAATACTAAATGTCAAAAATGATAAGTGTCACCATGAAAAATGTCAAAAATGACAAATTTCAAGATTGCAAATGTCCAAGATTTCAAATGACAAATGTCACAATGCTAAAAGTCAAAAATGAAAAGTGTCTCCATGAAAAATGTCAAAAATGACAAATTTCAAGATGGCAAATGTCAAAGATGTCAAATGACAAATGTCACAATGCTAAATGTCAAAAATGAAAAGTGTCAAAAATGACAAATTTCAAGATGGCAAATGTCAAAGATGTCAAATGACAAATGTCACAATGCTAAATGTCAAAAATGAAAAGTGTCACCATGAAAAATGTCAAAAATGACAAATTTCAAGATGGCAAATGTCAAAACTGACAAATGTCACAATGCTAAATGTCAAAAATGAAAAGTGTCACCATGAAAAATGTCAAAAATAACAAATTTCAAGATGGCAAATGTCAAAGATGTCAAATGACAAATGTCACAATGCTAAATGTCAAAAATGACAAATTTCAAGATGGCAAATGTCAACGATGTCACATGACAAATGTCACAATGCTTAATGTCAAAAATAAAAAGTGTCACCATGAAAAATATCAAAAATGACAAATTTCAAGATGGCAAATATCAAAGATGTCAAATGACAAATGTCACAATGCGAAATGTCAAAAATAAAATGTCTCACCATGAAAAATGTCAAAAATGACAAATTTCAAGATGGCAAATGTCAAAGATGTCAAATGACAAATGTCACAATGCTAAATGTCAAAAATGAAAAGTGTCAAAAATGACAAATTTCAAGATGGCAAATGTCTAATATGTCAAATGACAAATGTCACAATGCTAAATGTCAAATATGAAAAGTGTCACCATGAAAAATGTCAAAAATGACAAATTTCAAGATGGCAAATGTCAAAGATGTCAAATGACAAATGTCACAATGCTAAATGTCAAAAATGAAAAGTGTCAAAAATGACAAATTTCGAGATGGCAAATGTCTAAGATGTCAAATGACAAATGTCACAATGATAAATGTCAAAAATGAAAAGTGTCACCATGAAAATTGTCAAAAATGACAAATTTCAAGATGGCAAATGTCAAAGATGTCAAATGACAAATGTCACAATGCTAAATGTCATAAATGAAAAGTGTCACCATGAAAAATGTCAAAAATGACAAATTTCAAGAAGGCAAATGTCAAAGATGTCAAATGACAAATGTCACAATGCTAAATGTCAAAAATGAAAAGTGTCAAAAATGACAAATTTCAAGATGGCAAATGTCTAAGATGTCAAATGACAAATGTCACAATGCTAAATATCAAAAATGAAAAGTGTCACCATGAAAAATGTCAAAAATGACAAATTTCAAGATGGCAAATGTCTAAGATGTCAAATGACAAATGTCACAATGATAAATGTCAAAAATGAAAAGTGTCACCATGAAAATTGTCAAAAATGACAAATTTCAAGATGGCAAATGTCAAAGATGTCAAATGACAAATGTCACAATGCTAAATGTCAAAAATGAAAAGTGTCACCATGAAAAATGTCAAAAATGACAAATTTCAAGATGGCAAATGTCAAAGATGTCAAATGACAAATGTCACAATGCTAAATGTCAAAAATGACAAATTTCAAGATGGCAAATGTCTAAGATGTCAAATGACAAATGTCACAATGCTAAATGTCAAAAATGAAAAGTGTCACCATGAAAAATGTCAAAAATGACAAATTTCAAGATGGCAAATGTCAAAGATGTCAAATGACAAATGTCACAATGCTAAATATCAAAAATGAAAAGTGTCAAAAATGACAAATTTCAAGATGGCAAATGTCTAAGATGTCAAATGACAAATGTCACAATGCTAAATGTCAAAAATGAAAAGTGTCACCGTGAAAAATGTCAAAAATGACAAATTTCAAGATGGCAAATGTCAAAGATGTCAAATGACAAATGTCACAATGCTAAATGTCAAAAATAAAAAGTGTCCCCATGAAAAATGTCAATAATGACAAATTTCAAGATGGCAAATGTCAAAGATGTCAAATGACAAATGTCACAATGCTAAATGTCAAAAATGAAAAGTGTCACCATGAAAAATGTCAAAAATGACAAATTTCAAGATGGCAAATGTCAAAGATGTCAAATGACAAATGTCACAATGCTAAATGTCAAAAATGAAAAGTGTCACCATGAAAAATGTCAAAAATGACAAATTTCAAGATGGCAAATGTCAAAGATGTCAAATGACAAATGTCACAATGCTAAATGTCAAAAATGAAAAGTGTCAAAAATGACAAATTTCAAGATGGCAAATGTCTAATATGTCAAATGACAAATGTCACAATGCTAAATGTCAAATATGAAAAGTGTCACCATGAAAAATGTCAAAAATGACAAATTTCAAGATGGCAAATGTCAAAGATGTCAAATGACAAATGTCACAATGCTAAATGTCAAAAATGAAAAGTGTCAAAAATGACAAATTTCGAGATGGCAAATGTCTAAGATGTCAAATGACAAATGTCACAATGATAAATGTCAAAAATGAAAAGTGTCACCATGAAAATTGTCAAAAATGACAAATTTCAAGATGGCAAATGTCAAAGATGTCAAATGACAAATGTCACAATGCTAAATGTCATAAATGAAAAGTGTCACCATGAAAAATGTCAAAAATGACAAATTTCAAGAAGGCAAATGTCAAAGATGTCAAATGACAAATGTCACAATGCTAAATGTCAAAAATGAAAAGTGTCAAAAATGACAAATTTCAAGATGGCAAATGTCTAAGATGTCAAATGACAAATGTCACAATGCTAAATATCAAAAATGAAAAGTGTCACCATGAAAAATGTCAAAAATGACAAATTTCAAGATGGCAAATGTCTAAGATGTCAAATGACAAATGTCACAATGATAAATGTCAAAAATGAAAAGTGTCACCATGAAAATTGTCAAAAATGACAAATTTCAAGATGGCAAATGTCAAAGATGTCAAATGACAAATGTCACAATGCTAAATGTCAAAAATGAAAAGTGTCACCATGAAAAATGTCAAAAATGACAAATTTCAAGATGGCAAATGTCAAAGATGTCAAATGACAAATGTCACAATGCTAAATGTCAAAAATGACAAATTTCAAGATGGCAAATGTCTAAGATGTCAAATGACAAATGTCACAATGCTAAATGTCAAAAATGAAAAGTGTCACCATGAAAAATGTCAAAAATGACAAATTTCAAGATGGCAAATGTCAAAGATGTCAAATGACAAATGTCACAATGCTAAATATCAAAAATGAAAAGTGTCAAAAATGACAAATTTCAAGATGGCAAATGTCTAAGATGTCAAATGACAAATGTCACAATGCTAAATGTCAAAAATGAAAAGTGTCACCGTGAAAAATGTCAAAAATGACAAATTTCAAGATGGCAAATGTCAAAGATGTCAAATGACAAATGTCACAATGCTAAATGTCAAAAATAAAAAGTGTCCCCATGAAAAATGTCAATAATGACAAATTTCAAGATGGCAAATGTCAAAGATGTCAAATGACAAATGTCACAATGCTAAATGTCAAAAATGAAAAGTGTCACCATGAAAAATGTCAAAAATGACAAATTTCAAGATGGCAAATGTCAAAGATGTCAAATGACAAATGTCACAATGCTAAATGTCAAAAATGAAAAATATCAAAAATGACAAATTTCAAGATGGCAAATGTCAAAGATGTCAAATGACAAATGTCACAATGCTAAATGTCAAAAATGAAAAGTGTCACCATAAAATGTCAAAAATGACAAATTTCAAGATGGCAAATGTCAAAGATGTCAAATGACAAATGTCACAATGCTAAATGTCAAAAATGAAAAGTGTCACCATGAAAAATGTCAAAAATGACAAATTTCAAGATGGCAAATATTAAAGATGTCAAATGACAAATGTCACAATGCTAAATGTCAAAAATGACAAATTTCAAGATGGCAAATGTCAAAGATGTCAAATGACAAATGTCACAATGCTAAATGTCAAAAATGAAAAGTGTCACCATGAAAAATGTCAAAAATGACAAATTTCAAGATGGCAAATGTCAAAGATGTCAAATGACAAATGTCACAATGCTAAATGTCAAAAATGACAAATTTCAAGATGGCAAATGTCTAAGATGTCAAATGACAAATGTCACAATGCTAAATGTCAAAAATAAAAAGTGTCACCATGAAAAATGTCAAAAATGACAAATTTCAAGATGGCAAATGTCAAAGATGTCAAATGACAAATGTCACAATGCTAAATATCAAAAATGAAAAGTGTCAAAAATGACAAATTTCAAGATGGCAAATGTCTAAGATGTCAAATGACAAATGTCACAATGCTAAATGTCAAAAATGAAAAGTGTCACCGTGAAAAATGTCAAAAATGACAAATTTCAAGATGGCAAATGTCAAAGATGTCAAATGACAAATGTCACAATGCTAAATGTCAAAAATAAAAAGTGTCCCCATGAAAAATGTCAATAATGACAAATTTCAAGATGGCAAATGTCAAAGATGTCAAATGACAAATGTCACAATGCTAAATGTCAAAAATGAAAAGTGTCACCATGAAAAATGTCAAAAATGACAAATTTCAAGATGGCAAATGTCAAAGATGTCAAATGACAAATGTCACAATGCTAAATGTCAAAAATGAAAAGTGTCACCATGAAAAGTGTCAAAAATGACAAATTTCAAGATGGCAAATGTCAAAGATGTCAAATGACAAATGTCACAATGCTAAATGTCAAAAATGAAAAGTGTCACCATGAAAAATGTCAAAAATAACAAATTTCAAGATGGCAAATGTCAAAGATGTCAAATGACAAATGTCACAATGCTAAATGTCAAAAATGAAAAGTGTCACCATGAAAAATGTCAAAAATAACAAATTTCAAGATGGCAAATGTCAAAGATGTCAAATGACAAATGTCACAATGCTAAATGTCAAAAATGAAAAGTGTCACCATAAAAAATGTCAAAAATGACAAATTTCAAGATGGCAAATGACAAAACTGACAAATGTCACAATGCTAAATGTCAAATGAAAAGTGTCACCATGAAAAATTATAAAAATAACAAATTTCAAGATGGCAAATGTCAAAGATGTCAAATGACAAATGTCACAATGCTAAATGTCAAAAATGACAAATTTCAAGATGTCAAATGTCAAAGATGTCAAATGACAAATGTCACAATGCTAAATGTCAAAAATGAAAAGTGTTACCATGAAAAATGTCAAAAATGACAAATTTCAAGATGGCAAACGTCAAAGATGTCAAATGACAAATGTCACAATGCTAAATGTCAAAAATGAAAAGTGTCACCATGAAAAATGTCAAAAATGACAAATTTCAAGATGGCAAATGTCAAAGATGTCAAATGACAAATGTCACAATGCTAAATGTCAAAAATGAAAAGTGTCACCATGAAAAATGTCAAAAATAACAAATTTCAAGATGGCAAATGTCAAAGATGTCAAATGACAAATGTCACAATGCTAAATGTCAAAAATGACAAATTTCAAGATGGCAAATGTCAAAGATGTCAAATGACAAATGTCACAATGCTAAATGTCAAAAATGAAATGTGTCACCATGAAAAATGTCAAAAATGACAAATTTCAAGATGGCAAATGTCAAAGATGTCAAATGACAAATGTCACAATGCTAAATGTCAAAAATGAAAAGTGTCAAAAATGACAAATTTCAAGATGGCAAATGTCTAAGATGTCAAATGACAAATGTCACAATGCTAAATGTCAAAAATGAAAAGTGTCACCATGAAAAATGTCAAAAATGACAAATCTCAAGATGGCAAATGTCAAAGATGTCAAATGACAAATGTCACAATGCTAAATGTCAAAAATGAAAAGTGTCACCATGAAAAATGTCAAAAATGACAAATTTCAAGATGGCAAATGTCAAAGATGTCAAATGACAAATGTCACAATGCTAAATGTCAAAAATGAAAAGTGTCACCATGAAAAATGTCAAAAATGACAAATTTCAAGATGGCAAATGTCAAAGATGTCAAATGACAAATGTCACAATGCTAAATGTCAAAAATGAAAAGTGTCACTATGAAAAATGTCAAAAATGAGAAATTTCCAGATGGCAAATGTCAAAACTGACAAATGTCACAATGCTAAATGTCAAAAATGATAAGTGTTACCATGAAAAATGTCAAAAATGACAAATTTCAAGATGGCAAATGTCCAAGATGTCAAATGACAAATGTCACAATGCTAAATGTCAAAAATGAAAAGTGTCACCATGAAAAATGTCAAAAATGACAAATTTCAAGATGGCAAATGTCAAAGATGTCAAATGACAAATGTCACAATGCTAAATGTCAAAAATGAAAAGTGTCAAAAATGACAAATTTCAAGATGGCAAATGTCTAAGATGTCAAATGACAAATGTCACAATGCTAAATGTCAAAAATGAAAAGTGTCACCATGAAAAATGTCAAAAATGACAAATTTGAAGATGGCAAATGTCAAAACTGACAAATGTCACAATGCTAAATGTCAAAAATGAAAAGTGTCACCATGAAAAATGTCAAAAATAACAAATTTCAAGATAGCAAATGTCAAAGATGTCAAATGACAAATGTCACAATGCTAAATGTCAAAAATGACAAATTTCAAAATGGCAAATGTCAAAGATGTCAAATGACAAATGTCACAATGCCAAATGTCAAAAATGAAAAGTGTCACCATGAAAAATGTCAAAAATGACAAATTTCAAGATGGCAAATGTCAAAGATGTCAAATGACAAATGTCACAATGCTAAATGTCAAAAATGAAAAGTGTCACCATGAAAAATGTCAAAAATGACAAATTTCAAGATGGCAAATGTCAAAGATGTCAAATGACAAATGTCACAATGCTAAATGTCAAAAATGAAAAGTGTCACCATAAAAAATGTCAAAAATGACAAATTTCAAGATGGCAAATATCAAAGATGTCAAATGACAAATGTCACAATGCTAAATGTCAAAAATGACAAATTTCAAGATGGCAAATATCAAAGATGTCAAATGACAAATGTCACAATGCTAAATGTCAAAAATAAAAAGTGTCACCATGAAAAATGTCAAAAATGACAAATTTCAAGATGGCAAATGTCAAAGATGTCAAATGACAAATGTCACAATGCTAAATGTCAAAAATGAAAAGTGTCAAAAATGACAAATTTCAAGATGGCAAATGTCTAAGATGTCAAATGACAAATGTCACAATGCTAAATGTCAAAAATGAAAAGTGTCACCATGAAAAATGTCAAAAATGACAAATTTCAAGATGGCAAATGTCAAAGATGTCAAATGACAAATGTCACAATGCTAAATGTCAAAAATAAAAAGTGTCACCATGAAAAATGTCAAAAATGACAAATTTCAAGATGGCAAATGTCAAAGAAGTCAAATGACAAATGTGACAATGCTAAATGTCAAAAATGAAAAGTGTCACCATGAAAAATGTCAAAAATGACAAATTTCAAGATGGCAAATGTCAAAACTGACAAATGTCACAATGCTAAATGTCAAAAATGATAAGTGTCACCATGAAAAATGTCAAAAATGACAAATTTCAAGATTGCAAATGTCCAAGATGTCAAATGACAAATGTCACAATGCTAAAAGTCAAAAATGAAAAGTGTCACCATGAAAAATGTCAAAAATGACAAATTTCAAGATGGCAAATGTCAAAGATGTCAAATGACAAATGTCACAATGCTAAATGTCAAAAATGAAAAGTGTCAAAAATGACAAATTTCAAGATGGCAAATGTCAAAGATGTCAAATGACAAATGTCACAATGCTAAATGTCAAAAATGAAAAGTGTCACCATGAAAAATGTCAAAAATGACAAATTTCAAGATGGCAAATGTCAAAACTGACAAATGTCACAATGCTAAATGTCAAAAATGAAAAGTGTCACCATAAAAAATGTCAAAAATAACAAATTTCAAGATGGCAAATGTCAAAGATGTCAAATGACAAATGTCAGAATGCTAAATGTCAAAAATGACAAATTTCAAGATGGCAAATGTCAAAGATGTCAAATGACAAATGTCACAATGCTTAATGTCAAAAATAAAAAGTGTCACCATGAAAAATGTCAAAAATGACAAATTTCAAGATGGCAAATATCAAAGATGTCAAATGACAAATGTCTCAATGCTAAATGTCAAAAATAAAAAGTGTCACCATGAAAAATGTCAGAAATGACAAATTTCAAGATGGCAAATGTCAAAACTGACAAATGTCACAATGCTACATGTCAATAATGATAAGTGTCACCATGAAAAATGTCAAAAATGACAAATTTCAAAATGGCAAATGTCCAAGAGGTCAAAAAACAAATGTCACAATGCTAAATGTCAAAAATGAAAAGTGTCACCATGAAAAATGTCAAAAATGACAAATTTCAAGATGGCAAATGTCAAAGATGTCAAATGACAAATGTCACAATGCTAAATGTCAAAAATGAAAAGTGTCACCATGAAAAATGTCAAAAATGACAAATTTCAAGATGGCAAACGTCAAAGATGTCAAATGACAAATGTCACAATGCTAAATGTCAAAAATGAAAAGTGTCACCATGAAAAATGTCAAAAATGACAAATTTCAAGATGGCAAATGTCAAAGATGTCAAATGACAAATGTCACAATGCTAAATGTCAAAAATGAAAAGTGTCACCATGAAAAATGTCAAAAATGACAAATTTCAAGATGGCAAATATCAAAGATGTCAAATGACAAATGTCACAATGCTAAATGTCGAAAATGACAAATTTCAAGATGGCAAATGTCAAAGATGTCAAATGACAAATGTCACAATGCTAAATGTCAAAAATGAAAAGTGTCACCATGAAAAATGTCAAAAATGACAAATTTCAAGATGGCAAATGTCAAAGATGTCAAATGACAAATGTCACAATGCTAAATGTCAAAAAGAAAAAGTGTCAAAAATGACAAATTTCAAGATGGCAAATGTCTAAGATGTCAAATGACAAATGTCACAATGCTAAATGTCAAAAATGAAAAGTGTCACCATGAAAAATGTCAAAAATGACAAATTTCAAGATGGCAAATGTCAAAGATGTCAAATGACAAATGTCACAATGCTAAATGTCAAAAATGAAAAGTGTCACCATGAAAAATGTCAAAAATGACAAATTTCAAGATGGCAAATGTCAAAGATGTCAAATGACAAATGTCACAATGCTAAATGTCAAAAATGAAAAGTGTCACAATGAAAAATGTCAAAAATGACAAATTTCAAGATGGCAAATGTCAAAGATGTCAAATGACAAATGTCACAATGCTAAATGTCAAAAATGAAAAGTGTCACCATGAAAAATGTCAAAAATGACAAATTTCAAGATGGCAAATGTCAAAACTGACAAATGTCACAATGCTAAATGTCAAAAATGATAAGTGTTACCATGAAAAATGTCAAAAATGACAAATTTCAAGATGGCAAATGTCCAAGATGTCAAATGACAAATGTCATCATGCTAAATGTCAAAAATGAAAAGTGTCACCATGAAAAATGTCCAAAATGACAAATTTCAAGATGGCAAATGTCAAAACTGACAAATGTCACAATGCTAAATGTCAAAAATGAAAAGTGTCACCATGAAAAATGTCAAAAATAACAAATTTCAAGATGGCAAATGTCAAAGATGTCAAATGACAAATGTCACAATGCTAAATGTCAAAAATGACAAATTTCAAAATGGCAAATGTCAAAGAGGTCAAATGACAAATGTCACAATGCTAAATGTCAAAAATGAAAAGTGTCACCATGAAAAATGTCAAAAATAACAAATTTCAAGATGGCAAATGTCAAAGATGTCAAATGACAAATGTCACAATGCTAAATGTCAAAAATGAAAAGTGTCACCATGAAAAATGTCAAAAATGACAAATTTCAAGATGGCAAATGTCAAAGATGTGAAATGACAAATGTCACAATGCTAAATGTCAAAAATGAAAAGTGTCACCATAAAATATGTCAAAAATGACAAATTTCAAGATGGCAAATGTCAAAGATGTAAAATGACAAATGTCACAATGCTAAATGTCAAAAATGAAAAGTGTCACCATGAAAAATGTCAAAAATGAAAAATTTCAAGATGGCAAATATCAAAGATGTCAATTGACCAATGTCACAATGCTTAATGTCGAAAATGACAAATTTCAAGATGGCAAATGTCAAAGATGTCAAATGACAAATGTCACAATGCTAAATGTCAAAAATGACAAATTTCAAGATGGCAAATGTCAAAGATGTCAAATGACAAATGTCACAATGCTAAATGTCAAAAATGAAAAGTGTCACCATGAAAAGTGTCAAAAATGACAAATTTCAAGATGGCAAATGTCAAAGATGTGAAATGACAAATGTCACAATGCTAAATGTCAAAAATAAAAAGTGTCACCATGAAAAATGTCAAAAATGACAAATTTCAAGATGGCAAATGTCAAAGATGTGAAATGACAAATGTCACAATGCTAAATGTCAAAAATGAAAAGTGTCACCATGAAAAATGTCAAAAATGACAAATTTCAAGATGGCAAATATCAAAGATGTCAATTGACCAATGTCACAATGCTAAATGTCAAAAATGACAAATTTCAAGATGGCAAATGTCAAAGATGTCAAATGACAAATGTCACAATGCTAAATGTCAAAAATGAAAAGTGTCACCATGAAAAATGTCAAAAATGACAAATTTCAAGATGGCAAATGTCAAAGATGTCAAATGACAAATGTCACAATGCTAAATGTCAAAAATGAAAAGTGTCAAAAATGACAAATTTCAAGATGGCAAATGTCTAAGATGTCAAATGACAAATGTCACAATGCTAAATGTCAAAAATGAAAAGTGTCACCTTCAAAAATGTCAAAAATGACAAATTTCAAAATGGCAAATGTCAAAGATGTCAAATGACAAATGTCACAATGCTAAATGTCAAAAATAAAAAGTGTCACCATGAAAAAGGTCAAAAATGACAAATTTCAAGATGGCAAATGTCAAAGAAGTCAAATGACAAATGTCAAAAATGAAAAGTGTCACCATGAAAAATGTCAAAAATGACAAATTTCAAGATGGCAAATGTCAAAACTGACAAATGTCACAATACTAAATGTCAAAAATGATAAGTGTCACCATGAAAAATGTCAAAAATGACAAATTTCAAGATTGCAAATGTCCAAGATTTCAAATGACAAATGTCACAATGCTAAAAGTCAAAAATGAAAAGTGTCACCATGAAAAATGTCAAAAATGACAAATTTCAAGATGGCAAATGTCAAAGATGTCAAATGACAAATGTCACAATGCTAAATGTCAAAAATGAAAAGTGTCAAAAATGACAAATTTTAAGATGGCAAATGTCAAAGATGTCAAATGACAAATGTCACAATGCTAAATGTCAAAAATGAAAAGTGTCACCATGAAAAATGTCAAAAATGACAAATTTCAAGATGGCAAATGTCAAAACTGACAAATGTCACAATGCTAAATGTCAAAAATGATAAGTGTTACCATGAAAAATGTCAAAAATGACAAATTTCAAGATGGCAAATGTCCAAGATGTCAAATGACAAATGTCACCATGCTAAATGTCAAAAATGAAAAGTGTCACCATGAAAAATGTCAAAAATGACAAATTTCAAGATGGCAAATGTCAAAACTGACAAATGTCACAATGCTAAATGTCAAAAATGAAAAGTGTCACCATGAAAAATGTCAAAAATAACAAATTTCAAGATGGCAAATGTCAAAGATGTCAAATGACAAATGTCACAATGCTAAATGTCAAAAATGACAAATTTCAAAATGGCAAATGTCAAAGAGGTCAAATGACAAATGTCACAATGCTAAATGTCAAAAATGAAAAGTGTCACCATGAAAAATGTCAAAAATAACGAATTTCAAGATGGCAAATGTCAAAGATGTCAAATGACAAATGTCACAATGCTAAATGTCAAAAATGAAAAGTGTCACCATGAAAAATGTCAAAAATGACAAATTTCAAGATGGCAAATGTCAAAGATGTGAAATGACAAATGTCACAATGCTAAATGTCAAAAATGAAAAGTGTCACCATGAAAAATGTCAAAAATGACAAATTTCAAGATGGCAAATATCAAAGATGTCAAATGACAAATGTCACAATGCTAAATGTCAAAAATGACAAATTTCAAGATGGCAAATGTCAAAGATGTCAAATGACAAATGTCACAATGCTAAATGTCAAAAATGAAAAGTGTCACCATGAAAAGTGTCAAAAATGACAAATTTCAAGATGGCAAATGTCAAAGATGTGAAATGACAAATGTCACAATGCTAAATGTCAAAAATGAAAAGTGTCACCATGAAAAATGTCAAAAATGACAAATTTCAAGATGGCAAATGTCAAAGATGTGAAATGACAAATGTCACAATGCTAAATGTCAAAAATGAAAAGTGTCACCATGAAAAATGTCAAAAATGACAAATTTCAAGATGGCAAATATCAAAGATGTCAATTGACCAATGTCACAATGCTAAATGTCAAAAATGACAAATTTCAAGATGGCAAATGTCAAAGATGTCAAATGACAAATGTCACAATGCTAAATGTCAAAAATGAAAAGTGTCACCATGAAAAATGTCAAAAATGACAAATTTCAAGATGGCAAATGTCAAAGATGTCAAATGACAAATGTCACAATGCTAAATGTCAAAAATGAAAAGTGTCAAAAATGACAAATTTCAAGATGGCAAATGTCTAAGATGTCAAATGACAAATGTCACAATGCTAAATGTCAAAAATGAAAAGTGTCACCATGAAAAATGTCAAAAATGACAAATTTCAAAATGGCAAATGTCAAAGATGTCAAATGACAAATGTCACAATGCTTAATGTCAAAAATAAAAAGTGTCACCATGAAAAAGGTCAAAAATGACAAATTTCACGATGGCAAATGTCAAAGAAGTCAAATGACAAATGTCAAAAATGAAAAGTGTCACCATGAAAAATGTCAAAAATGACAAATTTCAAGATGGCAAATGTCAAAACTGACAAATGTCACAATACTAAATGTCAAAAATGATAAGTGTCACCATGAAAAATGTCAAAAATGACAAATTTCAAGATTGCAAATGTCCAAGATTTCAAATGACAAATGTCACAATGCTAAAAGTCAAAAATGAAAAGTGTCTCCATGAAAAATGTCAAAAATGACAAATTTCAAGATGGCAAATGTCAAAGATGTCAAATGACAAATGTCACAATGCTAAATGTCAAAAATGAAAAGTGTCAAAAATGACAAATTTCAAGATGGCAAATGTCAAAGATGTCGAATGACAAATGTCACAATGCTAAATGTCAAAAATGAAAAGTGTCACCATGAAAAATGTCAAAAATGACAAATTTCAAGATGGCAAATGTCAAAACTGACAAATGTCACAATGCTAAATGTCAAAAATGAAAAGTGTCACCATGAAAAATGTCAAAAATAACAAATTTCAAGATGGCAAATGTCAAAGATGTCAAATGACAAATGTCACAATGCTAAATGTCAAAAATGACAAATTTCAAGATGGCAAATGTCAAAGATGTCACATGACAAATGTCACAATGCTTAATGTCAAAAATAAAAAGTGTCACCATGAAAAATGTCAAAAATGACAAATTTCAAGATGGCAAATATCAAAGATGTCAAATGACAAATGTCACAATGCGAAATGTCAAAAATAAAATGTGTCACCATGAAAAATGTCAAAAATGACAAATTTCAAGATGGCAAATGTCAAAATTGACAAATGTCACAATGCTAAATGTCAAAAATGATAAATGTCACCATGAAAATTGTCAAAAATGACAAATTTCAAGATGGCAAATGTCCAAGATGTCAAATGACAAATGTCACAATGCTAAATGTCAAAAATGAAAAGTGTCACCATGAAAAATGTCAAAAATGACAAATTTCAAGATGGCAAATGTCAAAGATGTCAAATGACAAATGTCACAATGCTAAATGTCAAAAATGAAAAGTGTCAAAAATGACAAATTTCAAGATGGCAAATGTCTAATATGTCAAATGACAAATGTCACAATGCTAAATGTCAAATATGAAAAGTGTCACCATGAAAAATGTCAAAAATAACAAATTTCAAGATGGCAAATGTCAAAGATGTCAAATGACAAATGTCACAATGCTAAATGTCATAAATGAAAAGTGTCACCATGAAAAATGTCAAAAATGACAAATTTCAAGAAGGCAAATGTCAAAGATGTCAAATGACAAATGTCACAATGCTAAATGTCAAAAATGAAAAGTGTCAAAAATGACAAATTTCAAGATGGCAAATGTCTAAGATGTCAAATGACAAATGTCACAATGCTAAATATCAAAAATGAAAAGTGTCACCATGAAAAATGTCAAAAATGACAAATTTCAAGATGGCAAATGTCTAAGATGTCAAATGACAAATGTCACAATGATAAATGTCAAAAATGAAAAGTGTCACCATGAAAATTGTCAAAAATGACAAATTTCAAGATGGCAAATGTCAAAGATGTCAAATGACAAATGTCACAATGCTAAATGTCAAAAATGAAAAGTGTCACCATGAAAAATGTCAAAAATGACAAATTTCAAGATGGCAAATGTCAAAGATGTTAAATGACAAATGTCACAATGCTAAATGTCAAAAATGAAAAGTGTCACCATGAAAAATGTCATAAATGACAAATTTCAAGATGGCAAATGTCAAAGATGTCAAATGACAAATGTCACAATGCTAAATGTCAAAAATGACAAATTTCAAGATGGCAAATGTCTAAGATGTCAAATGACAAATGTCACAATGCTAAATGTCAAAAATGAAAAGTGTCACCATGAAAAATGTCAAAAATGACAAATTTCAAGATGGCAAATGTCAAAGATGTCAAATGACAAATGTCACAATGCTAAATATCAAAAATGAAAAGTGTCAAAAATGACAAATTTCAAGATGGCAAATGTCTAAGATGTCAAATGACAAATGTCACAATGCTAAATGTCAAAAATGAAAAGTGTCACCGTGAAAAATGTCAAAAATGACAAATTTCAAGATGGCAAATGTCAAAGATGTCAAATGACAAATGTCACAATGCTAAATGTCAAAAATAAAAAGTGTCCCCATGAAAAATGTCAATAATGACAAATTTCAAGATGGCAAATGTCAAAGATGTCAAATGACAAATGTCACAATGCTAAATGTCAAAAATGAAAAGTGTCACCATGAAAAATGTCAAAAATGACAAATTTCAAGATGGCAAATGTCAAAGATGTCAAATGACAAATGTCACAATGCTAAATGTCAAAAATGAAAAGTGTCACCATGAAAAATGTCAAAAATGACAAATTTCAAGATGGCAAATGTCAAAGATGT
The DNA here is from genome assembly GCA_964028335.1 of Altica lythri. Taxonomy (NCBI): domain Eukaryota; kingdom Metazoa; phylum Arthropoda; class Insecta; order Coleoptera; family Chrysomelidae; genus Altica; species Altica lythri. The sequence continues at coordinate 3,578,405 of OZ034800.1, read as the reverse complement.
CAAATGACAAATGTCACAATGCTAAATGTCAAAAATGAAAAGTGTCACCATAAAATGTCAAAAATGACAAATTTCAAGATGGCAAATGACAAATGTCACAATGCTAAATGTCAAAAATGAAAAGTGTCACCATGAAAAATGTCAAAAATGACAAATTTCAAGATGGCAAATATCAAAGATGTCAAATGACAAATGTCACAATGCTAAATGTCAAAAATGACAAATTTCAAGATGGCAAATGTCAAAGATGTCAAATGACAAATGTCACAATGCTAAATGTCAAAAATGAAAAGTGTCACCATGAAAAATGTCAAAAATGACAAATTTCAAGATGGCAAATGTCAAAGATGTCAAATGACAAATGTCACAATGCTAAATGTCAAAAATGAAAAGTGTCAAAAATAACAAATTTCAAGATGGCAAATGTCTAAGATGTCAAATGACAAATGTCACAATGCTAAATGTCAAAAATGAAAAGTGTCGCCATGAAAAATGTCAAAGATGACAAATTTCAAGATGGCAAATGTCAAAGATGTCAAATGACAAATGTCACAATGCTAAATGTCAAAAATAAAAAGTGTCACCATGAAAAATGACAAATTTCAAGATGGCAAATGTCAAAGAAGTCAAATGACAAATGTCACAATGCTAAATGTCAAAAATGAAAGTGTCACCATGAAAAATGTCAAAAATGACAAATTTCAAGATGACAAATGTCAAAGATGTCAAATGACAAATGTCACAATGCTAAATGTCAAAAATGACAAATTTCAAGATGGCAAATGTCAAAGATGTCAAATGACAAATGTCACAATGCTAAATGTCAAAAATGACAAATTTCAAGATGGCAAATGTCAAAGATGTCAAATGACGAATGTCACAATGCTAAATGTCAAAAATAAAAAGTGTCACCATGAAAAATGTCAAAAATGACAAATTTCAAGATGGCAAATATCAAAGATGTCAAATGACAAATGTCGCAATGCTAAATGTCAAAAATAAAAAGTGTCACCATGAAAAATGTCAAAAATGACAAATTTCAAGATGGCAAATATCAAAACTGACAAATGTCACAATGCTAAATGTCAAAAATGATAAGTGTCACCATGAAAAATGTCAAAAATGACAAATTTCAAGATTGCAAATGTCCAAGATGTCAAATGACAAATGTCACAATGCTAAATGTCAAAAATGAAAAGTGTCACCATGAAAAATGTCAAAAATGACAAATTTCAAGATGGCAAATGTCAAAGATGTCAAATGACAAATGTCACAATGCTAAATATCAAAAATGAAAAGTGTCAAAAATGACAAATTTCAAGATGGCAAATGTCTAAGATGTCAAATGACAAATGTCACAATGCTAAATGTCAAAAATAAAAAGTGTCACCGTGAAAAATGTAAAAAATGACAAATTTCAAGATGGCAAATGTCAAAGATGTCAAATGACAAATGTCACAATGCTAAATGTCAAAAATAAAAAGTGTCCCCATGAAAAATGTCAATAATGACAAATTTCAAGATGGCAAATGTCAAAGATGTCAAATGACAAATGTCACAATGCTAAATGTCAAAAATGAAAAGTGTCACCATGAAAAATGTCAAAAATGACAAATTTCAAGATGGCAAATGTCAAAGATGTCAAATGACAAATGTCACAATGCTAAATGTCAAAAATGAAAAGTGTCACCATGAAAAATGTCAAAAATGACAAATTTCAAGATGGCAAATGTCAAAGATGTCAAATGACAAATGTCACAATGCTAAATGTCAAAAATGAAAAGTGTCACCATGAAAAATGTCAAAAATGACAAATTTCAAGATGGCAAATATCAAAGATGTCAAATGACAAATGTCACAATGCTAAATGTCAAAAATGACAAATTTCAAGATGGCAAATGTCAAAGATGTCAAATGACAAATGTCACAATGCTAAATGTCAAAAATGAAAAGTGTCACCATGAAAAATGTCAAAAATGACAAATTTCAAGATGGCAAATGTCAAAGATGTCAAATGACAAATGTCACAATGCTAAATGTCAAAAATGAAAAGTGTCAAAAATGACAAATTTCAAGATGGCAAATGTCTAAGATGTCAAATGACAAATGTCACAATGCTAAATGTCAAAAATGAAAGTGTCACCATGAAAAATGTCAAAAATGACAAATTTCAAGATGACAAATGTCAAAGATGTAAAATGACAAATGTCACAATGCTAAATGTCAAAAATGACAAATTTCAAGATGGCAAATGTCAAAGATGTCAAATGACAAATGTCACAATGCTAAATGTCAAAAATGACAAATTTCAAGATAGCAAATGTCAAAGATGTCAAATGACAAATGTCACAATGCTAAATGTCAAAAATGAAAAGTGTCACCATGAAAAATGTCAAAAATGACAAATTTCAAGATGGCAAATGTCAAAGATGTCAAATGACAAATGTCACAATGCTAAATGTCAAAAATGAAAAGTGTCACCATGAAAAATGTCAAAAATGACAAATTTCAAGATGGCAAATGTCAAAGATGTCAAATGACAAATGTCACAATGCTAAATGTCAAAAATGAAAAGTGTCACCATGAAAAATGTCAAAAATGACAAATTTCAAGATGGCAAATATCAAAGATGTCAAATGACAAATGTCACAATGCTAAATGTCAAAAATGACAAATTTCAAGATGGCAAATGTCAAAGATGTCAAATGACAAATGTCACAATGCTAAATGTCAAAAATGAAAAGTGTCACCATGAAAAATGTCAAAAATGACAAATTTCAAGATGGCAAATGTCAAAGATGTCAAATGACAAATGTCACAATGCTAAATGTCAAAAATGAAAAGTGTCAAAAATGACAAATTTCAAGATGGCAAATGTCTAAGATGTCAAATGACAAATGTCACAATGCTAAATGTCAAAAATGAAAGTGTCACCATGAAAAATGTCAAAAATGACAAATTTCAAGATGACAAATGTCAAAGATGTAAAATGACAAATGTCACAATGCTAAATGTCAAAAATGACAAATTTCAAGATGGCAAATGTCAAAGATGTCAAATGACAAATGTCACAATGCTAAATGTCAAAAATGACAAATTTCAAGATAGCAAATGTCAAAGATGTCAAATGACAAATGTCACAATGCTAAATGTCAAAAATAAAAAGTGTCACCATGAAAAATGTCAAAAATGACAAATTTCAAGATGGCAAATATCAAAGATGTCAAATGACAAATGTCGCAATGCTAAATGTCAAAAATAAAAAGTGTCACCATGAAAAATGTCAAAAATGACAAATTTCAAGATGGCAAATATCAAAACTGACAAATGTCACAATGCTAAATGTCAAAAATGATAAGTGTCACCATGAAAAATGTCAAAAATGACAAATTTCAAGATTGCAAATGTCCAAGATGTCAAATGACAAATGTCACAATGCTAAAAGTCAAAAATGAAAAGTGTCACCATGAAAAATGTCAAAAATGACAAATTTTAAGATGGCAAATGTCAAAGATGTCAAATGACAAATGTCACAATGCTAAATGTCAAAAATGAAAAGTGTCAAAAATGACAAATTTCAAGATGGCAAATGTCAAAGATGTCAAATGACAAATGTCACAACGCTAAATGTCAAAAATGAAAAGTGTCACCATGAAAAATGTCAAAAATAACAAATTTCAAGATGACAAATGTCAAAGATGTCAAATGACAAATGTCACAATGCTAAATGTCAAAAATGACAAATTTCAAGATGGCAAATATCAAAGATGTCAAATGACAAATGTCACAATGCTAAATGTCAAAAATAAAAAGTGTCACCATGAAAAATGTCAAAAATGACAAATTTCAAGATGGCAAATGTCAAAACTGACAAATGTCACAATGCTAAATGTCAAAAGTGATAAGTGTCACCATGAAAAATGTCAAAAATGACAAATTTCAAGATGGCAAATGTCCAAGATGTCAAATGACAAATGTCACAATGCTAAATGTCAAAAATGAAAAGTGTCACTATGAAAAATGTCAAAAATGACAAATTTCAAGATGGCAAATGTCAAAGATGTCAAATGACAAATGTCACAATGCTAAATGTCAAAAATGAAAAGTGTCAAAAATGACAAATTTCAAGATGGCAAATGTCTAATATGTCAAATGACAAATGTCACAATGCTAAATGTCAAAAATGACAAATTTCAAGATGGCAAATGTCTAAGATGTCAAATGACAAATGTCACAATGCTAAATGTCAAAAATGAAAAGTGTCACCAAGAAAAATGTCAAAAATGACAAATTTCAAGATGGCAAATGTCAAAGATGTCAAATGACAAATGTCACAATGCTAAATATCAAAAATGAAAAGTGTCAAAAATGACAAATTTCAAAATGGCAAATGTCTAAGATGTCAAATGACAAATGTCACAATGCTAAATGTCAAAAATGAAAAGTGTCACCGTGAAAAATGTCAAAAATGACAAATTTCAAGATGGCAAATGTCAAAGATGTCAAATGACAAATGTCACAATGCTAAATGTCAAAAATAAAAAGTGTCCCCATGAAAAATGTCAAAAATGACAAATTTCAAGATGGCAAATATCAAAGATGTCAAATGACAAATGTCGCAATGCTAAATGTCAAAAATAAAAAGTGTCACCATGAAAAATGTCAAAAATGACAAATTTCAAGATGGCAAATATCAAAACTGACAAATGTCACAATGCTAAATGTCAAAAATGATAAGTGTCACCATGAAAAATGTCAAAAATGACAAATTTCAAGATGGCAAATGTCTAAGATGTCAAATGACAAATGTCACAATGCTAAATGTCAAAAATGAAAAGTGTCACCGTGAAAAATGTCAAAAATGACAAATTTCAAGATGGCAAATGTCAAAGATGTCAAATGACAAATGTCACAATGCTAAATGTCAAAAATAAAAAGTGTCCCCATGAAAAATGTCAATAATGACAAATTTCAAGATGGCAAATGTCAAAGATTTCAAATGACAAATGTCACAATGCTAAATGTCAAAAATGAAAAGTGTCACCATGAAAAATGTCAAAAATGACAAATTTCAAGATGGCAAATGTCAAAGATGTCAAATGACAAATGTCACAATGCTAAATGTCAAAAATGAAAAGTGTCACCATGAAAAATGTCAAAAATGACAAATTTCAAGATGGCAAATGTCAAAGATGTCAAATGACAAATGTCACAATGCTAAATGTCAAAAATGAAAAGTGTCACCATAAAATGTCAAAAATGACAAATTTCAAGATGGCAAATGTCAAAGATGTCAAATGACAAATGTCACAATGCTAAATGTCAAAAATGAAAAGTGTCACCATGAAAAATGTCAAAAATGACAAATTTCAAGATGGCAAATATCAAAGATGTCAAATGACAAATGTCACAATGCTAAATGTCAAAAATGACAAATTTCAAGATGGCAAATGTCAAAGATGTCAAATGACAAATGTCACAATGCTAAATGTCAAAAATGAAAAGTGTCACCATGAAAAATGTCAAAAATGACAAATTTCAAGATGGCAAATGTCAAAGATGTCAAATGACAAATGTCACAATGCTAAATGTCAAAAATGAAAAGTGGCAAAAATGACAAATTTCAAGATGGCAAATGTCTAAGATGTCAAATGACAAATGTCACAATGCTAAATGTCAAAAATGAAAAGTGTCGCCATGAAAAATGTCAAAGATGACAAATTTCAAGATGGCAAATGTCAAAGATGTCAAATGACAAATGTCACAATGCTAAATGTCAAAAATAAAAAGTGTCACCATGAAAAATGACAAATTTCAAGATGGCAAATGTCAAAGAAGTCAAATGACAAATGTCACAATGCTAAATGTCAAAAATGAAAGTGTCACCATGAAAAATGTCAAAAATGACAAATTTCAAGATGACAAATGTCAAAGATGTCAAATGACAAATGTCACAATGCTAAATGTCAAAAATGACAAATTTCAAGATGGCAAATGTCAAAGATGTCAAATGACAAATGTCACAATGCTAAATGTCAAAAATGACAAATTTCAAGATGGCAAATGTCAAAGATGTCAAATGACAAATGTCACAATGCTAAATGTCAAAAATAAAAAGTGTCACCATGAAAAATGTCAAAAATGACAAATTTCAAGATGGCAAATATCAAAGATGTCAAATGACAAATGTCGCAATGCTAAATGTCAAAAATAAAAAGTGTCACCATGAAAAATGTCAAAAATGACAAATTTCAAGATGGCAAATATCAAAACTGACAAATGTCACAATGCTAAATGTCAAAAATGATAAGTGTCACCATGAAAAATGTCAAAAATGACAAATTTCAAGATTGCAAATGTCCAAGATGTCAAATGACAAATGTCACAATGCTAAAAGTCAAAAATGAAAAGTGTCACCATGAAAAATGTCAAAAATGACAAATTTTAAGATGGCAAATGTCAAAGATGTCAAATGACAAATGTCACAATGCTAAATGTCAAAAATGAAAAGTGTCAAAAATGACAAATTTCAAGATGGCAAATGTCAAAGATGTCAAATGACAAATGTCACAACGCTAAATGTCAAAAATGAAAAGTGTCACCATGAAAAATGTCAAAAATAACAAATTTCAAGATGACAAATGTCAAAGATGTCAAATGACAAATGTCACAATGCTAAATGTCAAAAATGACAAATTTCAAGATGGCAAATGTCAAAGATGTCAAATGACAAATGTCACAATGCTAAATGTCAAAAATAAAAAGTGTCACCATGAAAAATGTCAAAAATGACAAATTTCAAGATGGCAAATATCAAAGATGTCAAATGACAAATGTCACAATGCTAAATGTCAAAAATAAAAAGTGTCACCATGAAAAATGTCAAAAATGACAAATTTCAAGATGGCAAATGACAAAACTGACAAATGTCACAATGCTAAATGTCAAAAATGAGAAGTGTCACCATGAAAAATGTCAAAAATGACAAATTTCAAGATGGCAAATGTCCAAGATGTCAAATGACAAATGTCACAATGCTAAATGTCAAAAATGAAAAGTGTCACTATAAAAAATGTCAAAAATGACAAATTTCAAGATGGCAAATGTCAAAGATGTCAAATGACAAATGTCACAATGCTAAATGTCAAAAATGAAAAGTGTCAAAAATGACAAATTTCAAGATGGCAAATGTCTAATATGTCAAATGACAAATGTCACAATGCTAAATGTCAAAAATGACAAATTTCAAGATGGCAAATGTCTAAGATGTCAAATGACAAATGTCACAATGCTAAATGTCAAAAATGAAAAGTGTCACCATGAAAAATGTCAAAAATGACAAATTTCAAGATGGCAAATGTCAAAGATGTCAAATGACAAATGTCACAATGCTAAATATCAAAAATGAAAAGTGTCAAAAATGACAAATTTCAAGATGGCAAATGTCTAAGATGTCAAATGACAAATGTCACAATGCTAAATGTCAAAAATGAAAAGTGTCACCGTGAAAAATGTCAAAAATGACAAATTTCAAGATGGCAAATGTCAAAGATGTCAAATGACAAATGTCACAATGCTAAATGTCAAAAATAAAAAGTGTCCCCATGAAAAATGTCAAAAATGACAAATTTCAAGATGGCAAATATCAAAGATGTCAAATGACAAATGTCGCAATGCTAAATGTCAAAAATAAAAAGTGTCACCATGAAAAATGTCAAAAATGACAAATTTCAAGATGGCAAATATCAAAACTGACAAATGTCACAATGCTAAATGTCAAAAATGATAAGTGTCACCATGAAAAATGTCAAAAATGACAAATTTCAAGATTGCAAATGTCCAAGATGTCAAATGACAAATGTCACAATGCTAAAAGTCAAAAATGAAAAGTGTCACCATGAAAAATGTCAAAAATGACAAATTTCAAGATGGCAAATGTCAAAGATGTCAAATGACAAATGTCACAATGCTAAATGTCAAAAATAAAAAGTGTCCCCATGAAAAATGTCAATAATGACAAATTTCAAGATGGCAAATGTCAAAGATGTCAAATGACAAATGTCACAATGCTAAATGTCAAAAATGAAAAGTGTCACCATGAAAAATGTCAAAAATGACAAATTTCAAGATGGCAAATGTCCAAGATGTCAAATGACAAATGTCACAATGCTAAATGTCAAAAATGAAAAGTGTCACCATGAAAAATGTCAAAAATGACAAATTTCAAGATGGCAAATGTCAAAGATGTCAAATGACAAATGTCACATTGCTAAATGTCAAAAATGAAAAGTGTCACCATGAAAAATGTCAAAAATGACAAATTTCAAGATGGCAAATGTCAAAGATGTCAAATGACAAATGTCACAATGCTAAATGTCAAAAATGAAAAGTGTCACCATGAAAAATGTCAAAAATGACAAATTTCAAGATGGCAAATATCAAAGATGTCAAATGACAAATGTCACAATGCTAAATGTCAAAAATGACAAATTTCAAGATGGCAAATGTCAAAGATGTCAAATGACAAATGTCACAATGCTAAATGTCAAAAATGAAAAGTGTCACTATGAAAAATGTCAAAAATGACAAATTTCAAGATGGCAAATGTCAAAGATGTCAAATGACAAATGTCACAATGCTAAATGTCAAAAATGAAAAGTGTCAAAAATGACAAATTTCAAGATGGCAAATGTCTAAGATGTCAAATGACAAATGTCACAATGCTAAATGTCAAAAATGAAAAGTGTCGCCATGAAAAATGTCAAAAATGACAAATTTCAAGATGGCAAATGTCAAAGATGTCAAATGACAAATGTCACAATGCTAAATGTCAAAAATAAAAAATGTCACCATGAAAAATGACAAATTTCAAGATGGGAAATGTCAAAGAAGTCAAATGACAAATGTCACAATGCTAAATGTCAAAAATGAAAAATGTCACCATGAAAAATGTCAAAAATGACAAATTTCAAGATGGCAAATGTCAAAACTGACAAATGTCACAATGCTAAATGTCAAAAATGAAAAGTGTCACCATGAAAAATGTCAAAAATAACAAATTTCAAGATGACAAATGTCAAAGATGTCAAATGACCAATGTCACAATGCTAAATGTCAAAAATGACAAATTTCAAGATGGCAAATGTCAAAGATGTCAAATGACAAATGTCACAATGCTAAATGTCAAAAATAAAAAGTGTCACTATGAAAAATGTCAAAAATGACAAATTTCAAGATGGCAAATATCAAAGATGTCAAATGACAAATGTCACAATGCTAAATGTCAAAAATAAAAAGTGTCACCATGAAAAATGTCAAAAATGACAAATTTCAAGATGGCAAATGTCAAAACTGACTAATGTCACAATGCTAAATGTCAAAAATGATAAGTGTCACCATGAAAAATGTCAAAAATGACAAATTTCAAGATTGCAAATGTCCAAGATGTCAAATGACAAATGTCACAATGCTAAAAGTCAAAAATGAAAAGTGTCACCATGAAAAATGTCAAAAATGACAAATTTTAAGATGGCAAATGTCAAAGATGTCAAATGACAAATGTCACAATGCTAAATGTCAAAAATGAAAAGTGTCAAAAATGACAAATTTCAAGATGGCAAATGTCAAAGATGTCAAATGACAAATGTCACAACGCTAAATGTCAAAAATGAAAAGTGTCACCATGAAAAATGTCAAAAATAACAAATTTCAAGATGACAAATGTCAAAGATGTCAAATGACAAATGTCACAATGCTAAATGTCAAAAATGACAAATTTCAAGATGGCAAATGTCCAAGATGTCAAATGACAAATGTCACAATGCTAAAAGTCAAAAATGAAAAGTGTCACCATGAAAAATGTCAAAAATGACAAATTTTAAGATGGCAAATGTCAAAGATGTCAAATGACAAATGTCACAATGCTAAATGTCAAAAATGAAAAGTGTCAAAAATGACAAATTTCAAGATGGCAAATGTCAAAGATGTCAAATGACAAATGTCACAATGCTAAATGTCAAAAATGAAAAGTGTCAAAAATGACAAATTTCAAGATGGCAAATGTCAAAGATGTCAAATGACAAATGTCACAACGCTAAATGTCAAAAATGAAAAGTGTCACCATGAAAAATGTCAAAAATAACAAATTTCAAGATGACAAATGTCAAAGATGTCAAATGACAAATGTCACAATGCTAAATGTCAAAAATGACAAATTTCAAGATGGCAAATGTCAAAGATGTCAAATGACAAATGTCACAATGCTAAATGTCAAAAATAAAAAGTGTCACCATGAAAAATGTCAAAAATGACAAATTTCAAGATGGCAAATGTCAAAGATGTCAAATGACAAATGTCACAATGCTAAATGTCAAAAATGAAAAGTGTCAAAAATGACAAATTTCAAGATGGCAAATGTCTAAGATGTCAAATGACAAATGTCACAATGCTAAATGTCAAAAATGAAAAGTGTCGCCATGAAAAATGTCAAAGATGACAAATTTCAAGATGGCAAATGTCAAAGATGTCAAATGACAAATGTCACAATGCTAAATGTCAAAAATAAAAAGTGTCACCATGAAAAATGACAAATTTCAAAATGGCAAATGTCAAAGAAGTCAAATGACAAATGTCACAATGCTAAATGTCAAAAATGAAAAGTGTCACCATGAAAAATGTCAAAAATGACAAATTTCAAGATGGCAAATGTCAAAACTGACAAATGTCACAATGCTAAATGTCAAAAATGAAAAGTGTCACCATGAAAAATGTCAAAAATAACAAATTTCAAGATGACAAATGTCAAAGATGTCAAATGACAAATGTCACAATGCTAAATGTCAAAAATGACAAATTTCAAGATGGCAAATGTCAAAGATGTCAAATGACAAATGTCACAATGCTAAATGTCAAAAATAAAAAGTGTCACCATGAAAAATGTCAAAAATGACAAATTTCAAGATGGCAAATATCAAAGATGTCAAATGACAAATGTCGCAATGCTAAATGTCAAAAATAAAAAGTGTCACCATGAAAAATGTCAAAAATGACAAATTTCAAGATGGCAAATATCAAAACTGACAAATGTCACAATGCTAAATGTCAAAAATGATAAGTGTCACCATGAAAAATGTCAAAAATGACAAATTTCAAGATTGCAAATGTCCAAGATGTCAAATGACAAATGTCACAATGCTAAAAGTCAAAAATGAAAAGTGTCACCATGACAAATGTCAAAAATGACAAATTTTAAGATAGCAAATGTCAAAGATGTCAAATGACAAATGTCACAATGCTAAATGTCAAAAATGAAAAGTGTCAAAAATGACAAATTTCAAGATGGCAAATGTCAAAGATGTCAAATGACAAATGTCACAACGCTAAATGTCAAAAATGTAAAGTGTCACCATGAAAAATGTCAAAAATAACAAATTTCAAGATGACAGATGTCAAAGATGTCAAATGACAAATGTCACAATGCTAAATGTAAAAAATGACAAATTTCAAGATGGCAAATGTCAAAGATGTCAAATGACAAATGTCACAATGCTAAATGTCAAAAATAAAAAGTGTCACCATGAAAAATGTCAAAAATGACAAATTTCAAGATGGCAAATATCAAAGATGTCAAATGACAAATGTCACAATGCTAAATGTCAAAAATAAAAAGTGTCACCATGAAAAATGTCAAAAATGACAAATTTCAAGATGGCAAATGTCAAAACTGACAAATGTCACAATGCTAAATGTCAAAAATGATAAGTGTCACCATGAAAAATGTCAAAAATGACAAATTTCAAGATGGCAAATGTCCAAGATGTCAAATGACAAATGTCACAATGCTAAATGTCAAAAATGAAAAGTGTCACTATGAAAAATGTCAAAAATGACAAATTTCAAGATGGCAAATGTCAAAGATGTCAAATGACAAATGTCACAATGCTAAATGTCAAAAATGAAAAGTGTCAAAAATGACAAATTTCAAGATGGCAAATGTCTAATATGTCAAATGACAAATGTCACAATGCTAAATGTCAAAAATGACAAATTACAAGATGGCAAATGTCTAAGATGTCAAATGACAAATGTCACAATGCTAAATGTCAAAAATGAAAAGTGTCACCCTGAAAAATGTCAAAAATGACAAATTTCAAGATGGCAAATGTCAAAGATGTCAAATGACAAATGTCACAATGCTAAATATCAAAAATGAAAAGTGTCAAAAATGACAAATTTCAAGATGGCAAATGTCTAAGATGTCAAATGACAAATGTCACAATGCTAAATGTCAAAAATGAAAAGTGTCACCGTGAAAAATGTCAAAAATGACAAATTTCAAGATGGCAAATGTCAAAGATGTCAAATGACAAATGTCACAATGCTAAATGTCAAAAATAAAAAGTGTCCCCATGAAAAATGTTAAAAATGACAAATTTCAAGATGGCAAATATCAAAGATGTCAAATGACAAATGTCGCAATGCTAAATGTCAAAAATAAAAAGTGTCACCATGAAAAATGTCAAAAATGACAAATTTCAAGATGGCAAATATCAAAACTGACAAATGTCACAATGCTAAATGTCAAAAATGATAAGTGTCACCATGAAAAATGTCAAAAATGACAAATTTCAAGATTGCAAATGTCCAAGATGTCAAATGACAAATGTCACAATGCTAAAAGTCAAAAATGAAAAGTGTCACCATGAAAAATGTCAAAAATGACAAATTTCAAGATGGCAAATGTCAAAGATGTCAAATGACAAATGTCACAATGCTAAATGTCAAAAATAAAAAGTGTCCCCATGAAAAATGTCAATAATGACAAATTTCAAGATGGCAAATGTCAAAGATGTCAAATGACAAATGTCACAATGCTAAATGTCAAAAATGAAAAGTGTCACCATGAAAAATGTCAAAAATGACAAATTTCAAGATGGCAAATGTCCAAGATGTCAAATGACAAATGTCACAATGCTAAATGTCAAAAATGAAAAGTGTCACCATGAAAAATGTCAAAAATGACAAATTTCAAGATGGCAAATGTCAAAGATGTCAAATGACAAATGTCACAATGCTAAATGTCAAAAATGAAAAGTGTCACCATAAAAAATGTCAAAAATGACAAATTTCAAGATGGCAAATGTCAAAGATGTCAAATGACAAATGTCACAATGCTAAATGTCAAAAATGAAAAGTGTCACCATGAAAAATGTCAAAAATGACAAATTTCAAGATGGCAAATATCAAAGATGTCAAATGACAAATGTCACAATGCTAAATGTCAAAAATGACAAATTTCAAGATGGCAAATGTCAAAGATGTCAAATGACAAATGTCACAATGCTAAATGTCAAAAATGAAAAGTGTCACTATGAAAAATGTCAAAAATGACAAATTTCAAGATGGCAAATGTCAAAGATGTCAAATGACAAATGTCACAATGCTAAATGTCAAAAATGAAAAGTGTCAAAAATGACAAATTTCAAGATGGCAAATGTCTAAGATGTCAAATGACAAATGTCACAATGCTAAATGTCAAAAATGAAAAGTGTCGCCATGAAAAATGTCAAAAATGACAAATTTCAAGATGGCAAATGTCAAAGATGTCAAATGACAAATGTCACAATGCTAAATGTCAAAAATAAAAAGTGTCACCATGAAAAATGACAAATTTCAAGATGGGAAATGTCAAAGAAGTCAAATGACAAATGTCACAATGCTAAATGTCAAAAATGAAAAGTGTCACCATGAAAAATGTCAAAAATGACAAATTTCAAGATGGCAAATGTCAAAACTGACAAATGTCACAATGCTAAATGTCAAAAATGAAAAGTGTCACCATGAAAAATGTCAAAAATAACAAATTTCAAGATGACAAATGTCAAAGATGTCAAATGACAAATGTCACAATGCTAAATGTCAAAAATGACAAATTTCAAGATGGCAAATGTCAAAGATGTCAAATGACAAATGTCACAATGCTAAATGTCAAAAATAAAAAGTGTCACTATGAAAAATGTCAAAAATGACAAATTTCAAGATGGCAAATATCAAAGATGTCAAATGACAAATGTCACAATGCTAAATGTCAAAAATAAAAAGTGTCACCATGAAAAATGTCAAAAATGACAAATTTCAAGATGGCAAATGTCAAAACTGACAAATGTCACAATGCTAAATGTCAAAAATGATAAGTGTCACCATGAAAAATGTCAAAAATGACAAATTTCAAGATTGCAAATGTCCAAGATGTCAAATGACAAATGTCACAATGCTAAAAGTCAAAAATGAAAAGTGTCACCATGAAAAATGTCAAAAATGACAAATTTTAAGATGGCAAATGTCAAAGATGTCAAATGACAAATGTCACAATGCTAAATGTCAAAAATGAAAAGTGTCAAAAATGACAAATTTCAAGATGGCAAATGTCAAAGATGTCAAATGACAAATGTCACAACGCTAAATGTCAAAAATGAAAAGTGTCACCATGAAAAATGTCAAAAATAACAAATTTCAAGATGACAAATGTCAAAGATGTCAAATGACAAATGTCACAATGCTAAATGTCAAAAATGACAAATTTCAAGATGGCAAATGTCAAAGATGTCAAATGACAAATGTCACAATGCTAAATGTCAAAAATAAAAAGTGTCACCATGAAAAATGTCAAAAATGACAAATTTCAAGATGGCAAATATCAAAGATGTCAAATGACAAATGTCACAATGCTAAATGTCAAAAATAAAAAGTGTCACCATGAAAAATGTCAAAAATGACAAATTTCAAGATGGCAAATGTCAAAACTGACAAATGTCACAATGCTAAATGTCAAAAATGATAAGTGTCACCATGAAAAATGTCAAAAATGACAAATTTCAAGATTGCAAATGTCCAAGATGTCAAATGACAAATGTCACAATGCTAAAAGTCAAAAATGAAAAGTGTCACCATGAAAAATGTCAAAAATGACAAATTTTAAGATGGCAAATGTCAAAGATGTCAAATGACAAATGTCACAATGCTAAATGTCAAAAATGAAAAGTGTCAAAAATGACAAATTTCAAGATGGCAAATGTCAAAGATGTCAAATGACAAATGTCACAACGCTAAATGTCAAAAATGAAAAGTGTCACCATGAAAAATGTCAAAAATAACAAATTTCAAGATGACAAATGTCAAAGATGTCAAATGACAAATGTCACAATGCTAAATGTCAAAAATGACAAATTTCAAGATGGCAAATGTCCAAGATGTCAAATGACAAATGTCACAATGCTAAATGTCAAAAATGAAAAGTGTCACTATGAAAAATGTCAAAAATGACAAATTTCAAGATGGCAAATGTCAAAGATGTCAAATGACAAATGTCACAATGCTAAATGTCAAAAATGAAAAGTGTCAAAAATGACAAATTTCAAGATGGAAAATGTCTAATATGTCAAATGACAAATGTCACAATGGTAAATGTCAAAAAGGACAAATTTTAAGATGGCAAATGTCTAAGATGTCAAATGACAAATGTCACAATGCTAAATGTCAAAAATGAAAAGTGTCACCATGAAAAATGTCAAAAATGACAAATTTCAAGATGGCAAATGTCAAAGATGTCAAATGACAAATGTCACAATGCTAAATATCAAAAATGAAAAGTGTCAAAAATGACAAATTTCAAGATGGCAAATGTCTAAGATGTCAAATGACAAATGTCACAATGCTAAATGTCAAAAATGAAAAGTGTTACCGTGAAAAATGACAAATTTCAAGATGGCAAATGTCAAAGATGTCAAATGACAAATGTCACAATGCTAAATGTCAAAAATAAAAAGTGTCCCCATGAAAAATGTCAATAATGACAAATTTCAAGATGGCAAATGTCAAAGATGTCAAATGACAAATGTCACAATGCTAAATGTCAAAAATGAAAAGTGTCACCATGAAAAATGTCAAAAATGACAAATTTCAAGATGGCAAATGTCCAAGATGTCAAATGAAAAATGTCACAATGCTAAATGTCAAAAATGAAAAGTGTCACCATGAAAAATGTCAAAAATGACAAATTTCAAGATGGCAAATGTCAAAGATGTCAAATGACAAATGTCACAATGCTAAATGTCAAAAATGAAAAGTGTCACCATGAAAAATGTCAAAAATGACAAATTTCAAGATGGCAAATGTCAAAGATGTCAAATGACAAATGTCACAATGCTAAATGTCAAAAATGAAAAGTGTCACCATGAAAAATGTCAAAAATGACAAATTTCAAGATGGCAAATATCAAAGATGTCAAATGACAAATGTCACAATGCTAAATGTCAAAAATGACAAATTTCAAGATGGCAAATGTCAAAGATGTCAAATGACAAATGTCACAATGCTAAATGTCAAAAATGAAAAGTGTCACTATGAAAAATGTCAAAAATGACAAATTTCAAGATGGCAAATGTCAAAGATGTCAAATGACAAATGTCACAATGCTAAATGTCAAAAATGAAAAGTGTCAAAAATGACAAATTTCAAGATGGCAAATGTCTAAGATGTCAAATGACAAATGTCACAATGCTAAATGTCAAAAATAAAAAGTGTCGCCATGAAAAATGTCAAAAATGACAAATTTCAAGATGGCAAATGTCAAAGATGTCAAATGACAAATGTCACAATGCTAAATGTCAAAAATAAAAAGTGTCACCATGAAAAATGACAAATTTCAAGATGGCAAATGTCAAAGAAGTCAAATGACAAATGTCACAATGCTAAATGTCAAAAATGAAAAGTGTCACCATGAAAAATGTCAAAAATGACAAATTTCAAGATGGCAAATGTCAAAACTGACAAATGTCACAATGCTAAATGTCAAAAATGAAAAGTGTCACCATGAAAAATGTCAAAAATAACAAATTTTAAGATGACAAATGTCAAAGATGTCAAATGACAAATGTCACAATGCTAAATGTCAAAAATGACAAATTTCAAGATGGCAAATGTCAAAGATGTCAAATGACAAATGTCACAATGCTAAATGTCAAAAATAAAAAGTGTCACCATGAAAAATGTCAAAAATGACAAATTTCAAGATGGCAAATATCAAAGATGTCAAATGACAAATGTCACAATGCTAAATGTCAAAAATAAAAAGTGTCACCATGAAAAATGTCAAAAATGACAAATTTCAAGATGGCAAATGTCAAAACTGACAAATGTCACAATGCTAAATGTCAAAAATGATAAGTGTCACCATGAAAAATGTCAAAAATGACAAATTTCAAGATTGCAAATGTCCAAGATGTCAAATGACAAATGTCACAATGCTAAAAGTCAAAAATGAAAAGTGTCACCATGAAAAATGTCAAAAATGACAAATTTTAAGATGGCAAATGTCAAAGATGTCAAATGACAAATGTCACAATGCTAAATGTCAAAAATGAAAAGTGTCAAAAATGACAAATTTCAAGATGGCAAATGTCAAAGATGTCAAATGACAAATGTCACAACGCTAAATGTCACAAATGAAAAGTGTCACCATGAAAAATGTCCAAAATAACAAATTTCAAGATGACAAATGTCAAAGATGTCAAATGACAAATGTCACAATGCTAAATGTCAAAAATGACAAATTTCAAGATGGCAAATGTCAAAGATGTCAAATGACAAATGTCACAATGCTAAATGTCAAAAAAAAAGTGTCACCATGAAAAATGTCAAAAATGACAAATTTCAAGATGGCAAATATCAAAGATGTCAAATGACAAATGTCACAATGCTAAATGTCAAAAATAAAAAGTGTCACCATGAAAAATGTCAAAAATGACAAATTTCAAGATGGCAAATGTCAAAACTGACAAATGTCACAATGCTAAATGTCAAAAATGATAAGTGTCACCATGAAACATGTCAAAAATGACAAATTTCAAGATGGCAAATGTCCAAGATGTCAAATGACAAATGTCACAATGCTAAATGTCAAAAATGAAAAGTGTCACTATGAAAAATGTCAAAAATGACAAATTTCAAGATGGCAAATGTCAAAGATGTCAAATGACAAATGTCACAATGCTGAATGTCAAAAATGAAAAGTGTCAAAAAGGACAAATTTCAAGATGGCAAATGTCTAATATGTCAAATGACAAATGTCACAATGCTAAATGTCAAATATGAAAAGTGTCACCATGAAAAATGTCAAAAATGACAAATTTCAAGATAGCAAATGTCAAAGATGTCAAATGACAAATGTCACAATGCTAACATGTCAAAAATGAAAAGTGTCAAAAATGACAAATTTCAAGATGGCAAATGTCTAAGATGTCAAATGACAAATGTCACAATGCTAAATGTCAAAAATGAAAAGTGTCACCATGAAAAATGTCAAAAATGACAAATTTCAAGATGGCAAATGTCAAAGATGTCAAATGACAAATGTCACAATGCTAAATGTCAAAAATGAAAAGTGTCACCATGAAAAATGTCAAAAATGACAAATTTCAAGATGGCAAATGTCAAAGATGTCAAATGACAAATGTCACAATGCTAAATGTCAAAAATGAAAAGTGTCAAAAATGACAAATTTCAAGATGGCAAATGTCCAAGATGTCAAATGACAAATGTCACAATGCTAAATGTCAAAAATGAAAAGTGTCACCATGAAAAATGTCAAAAATGACAAATTTCAAGATGGCAAATGTCAAAGATGTCAAATGACAAATGTCGCAATGCTAAATGTCAAAAATGAAAAGTGTCAAAAATGACAAATTTCAAGATGGCAAATGTCAAAGATGTCAAATGACAAATGTCACAATGCTAAATGTCAAAAATGAAAAGTGTCCCCATGAAAAATGTCAATAATGACAAATTTCAAGATGGCAAATGTCAAAGATGTCAAATGACAAATGTCACAATGCTAAATGTCAAAAATGAAAAGTGTCACCATGAAAAATGTCAAAAATGACAAATTTCAAGATGGCAAATGTCAAAGATGTCGAATATGACAAATGTCACAATGCTAAATGTCAAAAATGAAAAGTGTCACCATGAAAAATGTCAAAAATGACAAATTTCAAGATGGCAAATGTCAAAGATGTCAAATAACAAATGTCACAATGCTAAATGTCAAAAATGAAAAGTGTCAAAAATGACAAATTTCAAGATGGCAAATGTCTAAGATGTCAAATGACAAATGTCACAATGCTAAATGTCAAAAATGAAAAGTGTCACCATGAAAAATGTCAAAAATGACAAATTTCAAGATGGCAAATGTCAAAGATGTCAAATGACAAATGTCACAATGCTAAATGTCAAAAATGAAAAGTGTCACCATGAAAAATGTCAAAAATGACAAATTTCAAGATGGCAAATGTCAAAGATGTCAAATGACAAATGTCACAATGCTAAATGTCAAAAATGAAAAGTGTCCCCATGAAAAATGTCAATAATGACAAATTTCAAGATGGCAAATGTCAAAGATGTCAAATGACAAATGTCACAATGCTAAATGTCAAAAAGGAAAAGTGTCACCATGAAAAATGTCAAAAATGACAAATTTCAAGATGGCAAATGTCAAAGATGTCGAATATGACAAATTTCACAATGCTAAATGTCAAAAATGAAAAGTGTCACCATGAAAAATGTCAAAAATGACAAATTTCAAGATGGCAAATGTCAAAGATGTCAAATGACAAATGTCACAATGCTAAATGTCAAAAATGAAAAGTGTCAAAAATGACAAATTTCAAGATGGCAAATGTCTAAGATGTCAAATGACAAATGTCACAATGCTAAATGTCAAAAATGAAAAGTGTCACCATGAAAAATGTCAAAAATGACAAATTTCAAGATGGCAAATGTCAAAGATGTCAAATGACAAATGTCACAATGCTAAATGTCAAAAATGAAAAGTGTCACCATGAAAAATGTCAAAAATGACAAATTTCAAGATGGCAAATGTCAAAGATGTCAAATGACAAATGTCACAATGCTAAATATCAAAAATGAAAAGTGTCAAAAATGACAAATTTCAAGATGGCAAATGTCTAAGATGTCAAATGACAAATGTCACAATGCTAAATGTCAAAAATGAAAAGTGTCACCGTGAAAAATGTCAAAAATGACAAATTTCAAGATGGCAAATGTCAAAGATGTCAAATGACAAATGTCACAATGCTAAATGTCAAAAATAAAAAGTGTCCCCATGAAAAATGTCAAAAATGACAAATTTCAAGATGGCAAATATCAAAGATGTCAAATGACAAATGTCGCAATGCTAAATGTTAAAAATAAAAAGTGTCACCATGAAAAATGTCAAAAATGACAAATTTCAAGATGGCAAATGTCTAATATGTCAAATGACAAATGTCACAATGCTAAATGTCAAAAATGACAAATTTCAAGATGGCAAATGTCTAAGATGTCAAATGACAAATGTCACAATGCTAAATGTCAAAAATGAAAAGTGTCACCATGAAAAATGTCAAAAATGACAAATTTCAAGATGGCAAATGTCAAAGATGTCAAATGACAAATGTCACAATGCTAAATATCAAAAATGAAAAGTGTCAAAAATGACAAATTTCAAGATGGCAAATGTCTAAGATGTCAAATGACAAATGTCACAATGCTAAATGTCAAAAATGAAAAGTGTCACCGTGAAAAATGTCAAAAATGACAAATTTCAAGATGGCAAATGTCAAAGATGTCAAATGACAAATGTCACAATGCTAAATGTCAAAAATAAAAAGTGTCCCCATGAAAAATGTCAAAAATGACAAATTTCAAGATGGCAAATATCAAAGATGTCAAATGACAAATGTCGCAATGCTAAATGTTAAAAATAAAAAGTGTCACCATGAAAAATGTCAAAAATGACAAATTTCAAGATGGCAAATATCAAAACTGACAAATGTCACAATGCTAAATGTCAAAAATGATAAGTGTCACCATGAAAAATGTCAAAAATGACAAATTTCAAGATTGCAAATGTCCAAGATGTCAAATGACAAATGTCACAATGCTAAAAGTCAAAAATGAAAAGTGTCACCATGAAAAATGTCAAAAATGACAAATTTCAAGATGGCAAATGTCAAAGATGTCAAATGACAAATGTCACAATGCTAAATGTCAAAAATAAAAAGTGTCCCCATGAAAAATGTCAATAATGACAAATTTCAAGATGGCAAATGTCAAAGATGTCAAATGACAAATGTCACAATGCTAATTGTCAAAAATGAAAAGTGTCACCATGAAAAATGTCAAAAATGACAAATTTCAAGATGGCAAATGTCCAAGATGTCAAATGACAAATGTCACAATGCTAAATGTCAAAAATGAAAAGTGTCACCATGAAAAATGTCAAAAATGACAAATTTCAAGATGGCAAATGTCAAAGATGTCAAATGACAAATGTCACATTGCTAAATGTAAAAAATGAAAAGTGTCACCATGAAAAATGTCAAAAATGACAAATTTCAAGATGGCAAATGTCAAAGATGTCAAATGACAAATGTCACAATGCTAAATGTCAAAAATGAAAAGTGTCACCATGAAAAATGTCAAAAATGACAAATTTCAAGATGGCAAATATCAAAGATGTCAAATGACAAATGTCACAATGCTAAATGTCAAAAATGACAAATTTCAAGATGGCAAATGTCAAAGATGTCAAATGACAAATGTCACAATGCTAAATGTCAAAAATGAAAAGTGTCACTATGAAAAATGTCAAAAATGACAAATTTCAAGATGGCAAATGTCAAAGATGTCAAATGACAAATGTCACAATGCTAAATGTCAAAAATGAAAAGTGTCAAAAATGACAAATTTCAAGATGGCAAATGTCTAAGATGTCAAATGACAAATGTCACAATGCTAAATGTCAAAAATGAAAAGTGTCGCCATGAAAAATGTCAAAAATGACAAATTTCAAGATGGCAAATGTCAAAGATGTCAAATGACAAATGTCACAATGCTAAATGTCAAAAATAAAAAGTGTCACCATGAAAAATGACAAATTTCAAGATGGGAAATGTCAAAGAAGTCAAATGACAAATGTCACAATGCTAAATGTCAAAAATGAAAAATGTCACCATGAAAAATGTCAAAAATGACAAATTTCAAGATGGCAAATGTCAAAACTGACAAATGTCACAATGCTAAATGTCAAAAATGAAAAGTGTCACCATGAAAAATGTCAAAAATAACAAATTTCAAGATGACAAATGTCAAAGATGTCAAATGACAAATGTCACAATGCTAAATGTCAAAAATGACAAATTTCAAGATGACAAATGTCAAAGATGTCAAATGACAAATGTCACAATGCTAAATGTCAAAAATAAAAAGTGTCACTATGAAAAATGTCAAAAATGACAAATTTTAAGATGGCAAATATCAAAGATGTCAAATGACAAATGTCACAATGCTAAATGTCAAAAATAAAAGGTGTCACCATGAAAAATGTCAAAAATGACAAATTTCAAGATGGCAAATGTCAAAACTGACTAATGTCACAATGCTAAATGTCAAAAATGATAAGTGTCACCATAAAAAATGTCAAAAATGACAAATTTCAAGATTGCAAATGTCCAAGATGTCAAATGACAAATGTCACAATGCTAAAAGTCAAAAATGAAAAGTGTCACCATGAAAAATGTCAAAAATGACAAATTTTAAGATGGCAAATGTCAAAGATGTCAAATGACAAATGTCACAATGCTAAATGTCAAAAATGAAAAGTGTCAAAAATGACAAATTTCAAGATGGCAAATGTCAAAGATGTCAAATGACAAATGTCACAACGCTAAATGTCAAAAATGAAAAGTGTCACCATGAAAAATGTCAAAAATAACAAATTTCAAGATGACAAATGTCAAAGATGTCAAATGACAAATGTCACAATGCTAAATGTCAAAAATGAAAAGTGTCACCATGAAAAATGTCAAAAATGACAAATTTCAAGATGGCAAATGTCAAAGATGTCAAATGACAAATGTCACAATGCTAAATGTCAAAAATGAAAAGTGTCACCATGAAAAATGTCAAAAATGACAAATTTCAAGATGGCAAATGTCAAAGATGTCAAATGACAAATGTCACAATGCTAAATGTCAAAAATGAAAAGTGTCACTATGAAAAATGTCAAAAATGAGAAATTTCCAGATGGCAAATGTCAAAACTGACAAATGTCACAATGCTTAATGTCAAAAATGATAAGTGTTACCATGAAAAATGTCAAAAATGACAAATTTCAAGATGGCAAATGTCCAAGATGTCAAATGACAAATGTCACAATGCTAAATGTCAAAAATGAAAAGTGTCACCATGAAAAATGTCAAAAATGACAAATTTCAAGATGGCAAATGTCAAAGATGTCAAATGACAAATGTCACAATGCTAAATGTCAAAAATGAAAAGTGTCAAAAATGACAAATTTCAAGATGGCAAATGTCTAAGATGTCAAATGACAAATGTCACAATGCTAAATGTCAAAAATGAAAAGTGTCACCATGAAAAATGTCAAAAATGACAAATTTGAAGATGGCAAATGTCAAAACTGACAAATGTCACAATGCTAAATGTCAAAAATGAAAAGTGTCACCATGAAAAATGTCAAAAATAACAAATTTCAAGATAGCAAATGTCAAAGATGTCAAATGACAAATGTCACAATGCTAAATGTCAAAAATGACAAATTTCAAAATGGCAAATGTCAAAGATGTCAAATGACAAATGTCACAATGCCAAATGTCAAAAATGAAAAGTGTCACCATGAAAAATGTCAAAAATGACAAATTTTAAGATGGCAAATGTCAAAGATGTCAAATGACAAATGTCACAATGCTAAATGTCAAAAATGAAAAGTGTCACCATGAAAAATGTCAAAAATGACAAATTTCAAGATGGCAAATGTCAAAGATGTCAAATGACAAATGTCACAATGCTAAATGTCAAAAATGAAAAGTGTCACCATAAAAAATGTCAAAAATGACAAATTTCAAGATGGCAAATATCAAAGATGTCAAATGACAAATGTCACAATGCTAAATGTCAAAAATGACAAATTTCAAGATGGCAAATATCAAAGATGTCAAATGACAAATGTCACAATGCTAAATGTCAAAAATAAAAAGTGTCACCATAAAATATGTCAAAAATGACAAATTTCAAGATGGCAAATGTCAAAGATGTCAAATGACAAATGTCACAATGCTAAATGTCAAAAATGAAAAGTGTCAAAAATGACAAATTTCAAGATGGCAAATGTCTAAGATGTCAAATGACAAATGTCACAATGCTAAATGTCAAAAATGAAAAGTGTCACCATGAAAAATGTCAAAAATGACAAATTTCAAGATGGCAAATGTCAAAGATGTCAAATGACAAATGTCACAATGCTAAATGTCAAAAATAAAAAGTGTCACCATGAAAAATGTCAAAAATGACAAATTTCAAGATGGCAAATGTCAAAGAAGTCAAATGACAAATGTGACAATGCTAAATGTCAAAAATGAAAAGTGTCACCATGAAAAATGTCAAAAATGACAAATTTCAAGATGGCAAATGTCAAAACTGACAAATGTCACAATGCTAAATGTCAAAAATGATAAGTGTCACCATGAAAAATGTCAAAAATGACAAATTTCAAGATTGCAAATGTCCAAGATGTCAAATGACAAATGTCACAATGCTAAAAGTCAAAAATGAAAAGTGTCACCATAAAAAATGTCAAAAATGACAAATTTCAAGATGGCAAATGTCAAAGATGTCAAATGACAAATGTCACAATGCTAAATGTCAAAAATGAAAAGTGTCAAAAATGACAAATTTCAAGATGGCAAATGTCAAAGATGTCAAATGACAAATGTCACAATGCTAAATGTCAAAAATGAAAAGTGTCACCATGAAAAATGTCAAAAATGACAAATTTCAAGATGGCAAATGTCAAAACTGACAAATGTCACAATGCTAAATGTCAAAAATGAAAAGTGTCACCATAAAAAATGTCAAAAATAACAAATTTCAAGATGGCAAATGTCAAAGATGTCAAATGACAAATGTCAGAATGCTAAATGTCAAAAATGACAAATTTCAAGATGGCAAATGTCAAAGATGTCAAATGACAAATGTCACAATGCTTAATGTCAAAAATAAAAAGTGTCACCATGAAAAATGTCAAAAATGACAAATTTCAAGATGGCAAATATCAAAGATGTCAAATGACAAATGTCTCAATGCTAAATGTCAAAAATAAAAAGTGTCACCATGAAAAATGTCAGAAATGACAAATTTCAAGATGGCAAATGTCAAAACTGACAAATGTCACAATGCTACATGTCAATAATGATAAGTGTCACCATGAAAAATGTCAAAAATGACAAATTTCAAAATGGCAAATGTCCAAGAGGTCAAATAACAAATGTCACAATGCTAAATGTCAAAAATGAAAAGTGTCACCATGAAAAATGTCAAAAATGACAAATTTCAAGATGGCAAATGTCAAAGATGTCAAATGACAAATGTCACAATGCTAAATGTCAAAAATGAAAAGTGTCACCATGAAAAATGTCAAAAATGACAAATTTCAAGATGGCAAACGTCAAAGATGTCAAATGACAAATGTCACAATGCTAAATGTCAAAAATGAAAAGTGTCACCATGAAAAATGTCAAAAATGACAAATTTCAAGATGGCAAATGTCAAAGATGTCAAATGACAAATGTCACAATGCTAAATGTCAAAAATGAAAAGTGTCACCATGAAAAATGTCAAAAATGACAAATTTCAAGATGGCAAATATCAAAGATGTCAAATGACAAATGTCACAATGCTAAATGTCGAAAATGACAAATTTCAAGATGGCAAATGTCAAAGATGTCAAATGACAAATGTCACAATGCTAAATGTCAAAAATGAAAAGTGTCACCATGAAAAATGTCAAAAATGACAAATTTCAAGATGGCAAATGTCAAAGATGTCAAATGACAAATGTCACAATGCTAAATGTCAAAAAGAAAAAGTGTCAAAAATGACAAATTTCAAGATGGCAAATGTCTAAGATGTCAAATGACAAATGTCACAATGCTAAATGTCAAAAATGAAAAGTGTCACCATGAAAAATGTCAAAAATGACAAATTTCAAGATGGCAAATGTCAAAGATGTCAAATGACAAATGTCACAATGCTAAATGTCAAAAATGAAAAGTGTCACCATGAAAAATGTCAAAAATGACAAATTTCAAGATGGCAAATGTCAAAGATGTCAAATGACAAATGTCACAATGCTAAATGTCAAAAATGAAAAGTGTCACAATGAAAAATGTCAAAAATGACAAATTTCAAGATGGCAAATGTCAAAGATGTCAAATGACAAATGTCACAATGCTAAATGTCAAAAATGAAAAGTGTCACCATGAAAAATGTCAAAAATGACAAATTTTAAGATGGCAAATGTCAAAACTGACAAATGTCACAATGCTAAATGTCAAAAATGATAAGTGTTACCATGAAAAATGTCAAAAATGACAAATTTCAAGATGGCAAATGTCCAAGATGTCAAATGACAAATGTCATCATGCTAAATGTCAAAAATGAAAAGTGTCACCATGAAAAATGTCCAAAATGACAAATTTCAAGATGGCAAATGTCAAAACTGACAAATGTCACAATGCTAAATGTCAAAAATGAAAAGTGTCACCATGAAAAATGTCAAAAATAACAAATTTCAAGATGGCAAATGTCAAAGATGTCAAATGACAAATGTCACAATGCTAAATGTCAAAAATGACAAATTTCAAAATGGCAAATGTCAAAGAGGTCAAATGACAAATGTCACAATGCTAAATGTCAAAAATGAAAAGTGTCACCATGAAAAATGTCAAAAATAACAAATTTCAAGATGGCAAATGTCAAAGATGTCAAATGACAAATGTCACAATGCTAAATGTCAAAAATGAAAAGTGTCACCATGAAAAATGTCAAAAATGACAAATTTCAAGATGGCAAATGTCAAAGATGTGAAATGACAAATGTCACAATGCTAAATGTCAAAAATGAAAAGTGTCACCATAAAATATGTCAAAAATGACAAATTTCAAGATGGCAAATGTCAAAGATGTAAAATGACAAATGTCACAATGCTAAATGTCAAAAATGAAAAGTGTCACCATGAAAAATGTCAAAAATGAAAAATTTCAAGATGGCAAATATCAAAGATGTCAATTGACCAATGTCACAATGCTTAATGTCGAAAATGACAAATTTCAAGATGGCAAATGTCAAAGATGTCAAATGACAAATGTCACAATGCTAAATGTCAAAAATGACAAATTTCAAGATGGCAAATGTCAAAGATGTCAAATGACAAATGTCACAATGCTAAATGTCAAAAATGAAAAGTGTCACCATGAAAAGTGTCAAAAATGACAAATTTCAAGATGGCAAATGTCAAAGATGTGAAATGACAAATGTCACAATGCTAAATGTCAAAAATAAAAAGTGTCACCATGAAAAATGTCAAAAATGACAAATTTCAAGATGGCAAATGTCAAAGATGTGAAATGACAAATGTCACAATGCTAAATGTCAAAAATGAAAAGTGTCACCATGAAAAATGTCAAAAATGACAAATTTCAAGATGGCAAATATCAAAGATGTCAATTGACCAATGTCACAATGCTAAATGTCAAAAATGACAAATTTCAAGATGGCAAATGTCAAAGATGTCAAATGACAAATGTCACAATGCTAAATGTCAAAAATGAAAAGTGTCAAAAATGACAAATTTCAAGATGGCAAATGTCTAAGATGTCAAATGACAAATGTCACAATGCTAAATGTCAAAAATGAAAAGTGTCACCTTGAAAAATGTCAAAAATGACAAATTTCAAAATGGCAAATGTCAAAGATGTCAAATGACAAATGTCACAATGCTAAATGTCAAAAATAAAAAGTGTCACCATGAAAAAGGTCAAAATTGACAAATTTCAAGATGGCAAATGTCAAAGAAGTCAAATGACAAATGTCAAAAATGAAAAGTGTCACCATGAAAAATGTCAAAAATGACAAATTTCAAGATGGCAAATGTCAAAACTGACAAATGTCAAAATACTAAATGTCAAAAATGATAAGTGTCACCATGAAAAATGTCAAAAATGACAAATTTCAAGATTGCAAATGTCCAAGATTTCAAATGACAAATGTCACAATGCTAAAAGTCAAAAATGAAAAGTGTCACCATGAAAAATGTCAAAAATGACAAATTTCAAGATGGCAAATGTCAAAGATGTCAAATGACAAATGTCACAATGCTAAATGTCAAAAATGAAAAGTGTCAAAAATGACAAATTTTAAGATGGCAAATGTCAAAGATGTCAAATGACAAATGTCACAATGCTAAATGTCAAAAATGAAAAGTGTCACCATGAAAAATGTCAAAAATGACAAATTTCAAGATGGCAAATGTCAAAACTGACAAATGTCACAATGCTAAATGTCAAAAATGATAAGTGTTACCATGAAAAATGTCAAAAATGACAAATTTCAAGATGGCAAATGTCCAAGATGTCAAATGACAAATGTCACCATGCTAAATGTCAAAAATGAAAAGTGTCACCATGAAAAATGTCAAAAATGACAAATTTCAAGATGGCAAATGTCAAAACTGACAAATGTCACAATGCTAAATGTCAAAAATGAAAAGTGTCACCATGAAAAATGTCAAAAATAACAAATTTCAAGATGGCAAATGTCAAAGATGTCAAATGACAAATGTCACAATGCTAAATGTCAAAAATGACAAATTTCAAAATGGCAAATGTCAAAGAGGTCAAATGACAAATGTCACAATGCTAAATGTCAAAAATGAAAAGTGTCACCATGAAAAATGTCAAAAATAACGAATTTCAAGATGGCAAATGTCAAAGATGTCAAATGACAAATGTCACAATGCTAAATGTCAAAAATGAAAAGTGTCACCATGAAAAATGTCAAAAATGACAAATTTCAAGATGGCAAATGTCAAAGATGTGAAATGACAAATGTCACAATGCTAAATGTCAAAAATGAAAAGTGTCACCATGAAAAATGTCAAAAATGACAAATTTCAAGATGGCAAATATCAAAGATGTCAAATGACAAATGTCACAATGCTAAATGTCAAAAATGACAAATTTCAAGATGGCAAATGTCAAAGATGTCAAATGACATTTGTCACAATGCTAAATGTCAAAAATGAAAAGTGTCACCATGAAAAGTGTCAAAAATGACAAATTTCAAGATGGCAAATGTCAAAGATGTGAAATGACAAATGTCACAATGCTAAATGTCAAAAATGAAAAGTGTCACCATGAAAAATGTCAAAAATGACAAATTTCAAGATGGCAAATGTCAAAGATGTGAAATGACAAATGTCACAATGCTAAATGTCAAAAATGAAAAGTGTCACCATGAAAAATGTCAAAAATGACAAATTTCAAGATGGCAAATATCAAAGATGTCAATTGACCAATGTCACAATGCTAAATGTCAAAAATGACAAATTTCAAGATGGCAAATGTCAAAGATGTCAAATGACAAATGTCACAATGCTAAATGTCAAAAATGAAAAGTGTCACCATGAAAAATGTCAAAAATGACAAATTTCAAGATGGCAAATGTCAAAGATGTCAAATGACAAATGTCACAATGCTAAATGTCAAAAATGAAAAGTGTCAAAAATGACAAATTTCAAGATGGCAAATGTCTAAGATGTCAAATGACAAAT
The DNA here is from genome assembly GCA_964028335.1 of Altica lythri. Lineage (NCBI taxonomy): Eukaryota > Metazoa > Arthropoda > Insecta > Coleoptera > Chrysomelidae > Altica > Altica lythri. The sequence goes on along the minus strand of OZ034800.1, from coordinate 3,548,665 downwards.
GTCACAATGCTAAATGTCAAAAATGAAAAGTGTCACCATGAAAAATGTCAAAAATGACAAATTTCAAAATGGCAAATGTCAAAGATGTCAAATGACAAATGTCACAATGCTTAATGTCAAAAATAAAAAGTGTCACCATGAAAAAGGTCAAAAATGACAAATTTCACGATGGCAAATGTCAAAGAAGTCAAATGACAAATGTCAAAAATGAAAAGTGTCACCATGAAAAATGTCAAAAATGACAAATTTCAAGATGGCAAATGTCAAAACTGACAAATGTCACAATACTAAATGTCAAAAATGATAAGTGTCACCATGAAAAATGTCAAAAATGACAAATTTCAAGATTGCAAATGTCCAAGATTTCAAATGACAAATGTCACAATGCTAAAAGTCAAAAATGAAAAGTGTCTCCATGAAAAATGTCAAAAATGACAAATTTCAAGATGGCAAATGTCAAAGATGTCAAATGACAAATGTCACAATGCTAAATGTCAAAAATGAAAAGTGTCAAAAATGACAAATTTCAAGATGGCAAATGTCAAAGATGTCGAATGACAAATGTCACAATGCTAAATGTCAAAAATGAAAAGTGTCACCATGAAAAATGTCAAAAATGACAAATTTCAAGATGGCAAATGTCAAAACTGACAAATGTCACAATGCTAAATGTCAAAAATGAAAAGTGTCACCATGAAAAATGTCAAAAATAACAAATTTCAAGATGGCAAATGTCAAAGATGTCAAATGACAAATGTCACAATGCTAAATGTCAAAAATGACAAATTTCAAGATGGCAAATGTCAAAGATGTCACATGACAAATGTCACAATGCTTAATGTCAAAAATAAAAAGTGTCACCATGAAAAATGTCAAAAATGACAAATTTCAAGATGGCAAATATCAAAGATGTCAAATGACAAATGTCACAATGCGAAATGTCAAAAATAAAATGTGTCACCATGAAAAATGTCAAAAATGACAAATTTCAAGATGGCAAATGTCAAAATTGACAAATGTCACAATGCTAAATGTCAAAAATGATAAATGTCACCATGAAAAATGTCAAAAATGACAAATTTCAAGATGGCAAATGTCCAAGATGTCAAATGACAAATGTCACAATGCTAAATGTCAAAAATGAAAAGTGTCACCATGAAAAATGTCAAAAATGACAAATTTCAAGATGGCAAATGTCAAAGATGTCAAATGACAAATGTCACAATGCTAAATGTCAAAAATGAAAAGTGTCAAAAATGACAAATTTCAAGATGGCAAATGTCTAATATGTCAAATGACAAATGTCACAATGCTAAATGTCAAATATGAAAAGTGTCACCATGAAAAATGTCAAAAATAACAAATTTCAAGATGGCAAATGTCAAAGATGTCAAATGACAAATGTCACAATGCTAAATGTCATAAATGAAAAGTGTCACCATGAAAAATGTCAAAAATGACAAATTTCAAGAAGGCAAATGTCAAAGATGTCAAATGACAAATGTCACAATGCTAAATGTCAAAAATGAAAAGTGTCAAAAATGACAAATTTCAAGATGGCAAATGTCTAAGATGTCAAATGACAAATGTCACAATGCTAAATATCAAAAATGAAAAGTGTCACCATGAAAAATGTCAAAAATGACAAATTTCAAGATGGCAAATGTCTAAGATGTCAAATGACAAATGTCACAATGATAAATGTCAAAAATGAAAAGTGTCACCATGAAAATTGTCAAAAATGACAAATTTCAAGATGGCAAATGTCAAAGATGTCAAATGACAAATGTCACAATGCTAAATGTCAAAAATGAAAAGTGTCACCATGAAAAATGTCAAAAATGACAAATTTCAAGATGGCAAATGTCAAAGATGTCAAATGACAAATGTCACAATGCTAAATGTCAAAAATGAAAAGTGTCACCATGAAAAATGTCATAAATGACAAATTTCAAGATGGCAAATGTCAAAGATGTCAAATGACAAATGTCACAATGCTAAATGTCAAAAATGACAAATTTCAAGATGGCAAATGTCTAAGATGTCAAATGACAAATGTCACAATGCTAAATGTCAAAAATGAAAAGTGTCACCATGAAAAATGTCAAAAATGACAAATTTCAAGATGGCAAATGTCAAAGATGTCAAATGACAAATGTCACAATGCTAAATATCAAAAATGAAAAGTGTCAAAAATGACAAATTTCAAGATGGCAAATGTCTAAGATGTCAAATGACAAATGTCACAATGCTAAATGTCAAAAATGAAAAGTGTCACCGTGAAAAATGTCAAAAATGACAAATTTCAAGATGGCAAATGTCAAAGATGTCAAATGACAAATGTCACAATGCTAAATGTCAAAAATAAAAAGTGTCCCCATGAAAAATGTCAATAATGACAAATTTCAAGATGGCAAATGTCAAAGATGTCAAATGACAAATGTCACAATGCTAAATGACAAAAATGAAAAGTGTCACCATGAAAAATGTCAAAAATGACAAATTTCAAGATGGCAAATGTCAAAGATGTCAAATGACAAATGTCACAATGCTAAATGTCAAAAATGAAAAGTGTCACCATGAAAAATGTCAAAAATGACAAATTTCAAGATGGCAAATGTCAAAGATGTCAAATGACAAATGTCACAATGCTAAATGTCAAAAATGAAAAGTGTCACCATAAAATGTCAAAAATGACAAATTTCAAGATGGCAAATGACAAATGTCACAATGCTAAATGTCAAAAATGAAAAGTGTCACCATGAAAAATGTCAAAAATGACAAATTTCAAGATGGCAAATATCAAAGATGTCAAATGACAAATGTCACAATGCTAAATGTCAAAAATGACAAATTTCAAGATGGCAAATGTCAAAGATGTCAAATGACAAATGTCACAATGCTAAATGTCAAAAATGAAAAGTGTCACCATGAAAAATGTCAAAAATGACAAATTTCAAGATGGCAAATGTCAAAGATGTCAAATGACAAATGTCACAATGCTAAATGTCAAAAATGAAAAGTGTCAAAAATGACAAATTTCAAGATGGCAAATGTCTAAGATGTCAAATGACAAATGTCACAATGCTAAATGTCAAAAATGAAAAGTGTCGCCATGAAAAATGTCAAAGATGACAAATTTCAAGATGGCAAATGTCAAAGATGTCAAATGACAAATGTCACAATGCTAAATGTCAAAAATAAAAAGTGTCACCATGAAAAATGACAAATTTCAAGATGGCAAATGTCAAAGAAGTCAAATGACAAATGTCACAATGCTAAATGTCAAAAATGAAAGTGTCACCATGAAAAATGTCAAAAATGACAAATTTCAAGATGACAAATGTCAAAGATGTCAAATGACAAATGTCACAATGCTAAATGTCAAAAATGACAAATTTCAAGATGGCAAATGTCAAAGATGTCAAATGACAAATGTCACAATGCTAAATGTCAAAAATGACAAATTTCAAGATGGCAAATGTCAAAGATGTCAAATGACAAATGTCACAATGCTAAATGTCAAAAATAAAAAGTGTCACCATGAAAAATGTCAAAAATGACAAATTTCAAGATGGCAAATATCAAAGATGTCAAATGACAAATGTCGCAATGCTAAATGTCAAAAATAAAAAGTGTCACCATGAAAAATGTCAAAAATGACAAATTTCAAGATGGCAAATATCAAAACTGACAAATGTCACAATGCTAAATGTCAAAAATGATAAGTGTCACCATGAAACATGTCAAAAATGACAAATTTCAAGATTGCAAATGTCCAAGATGTCAAATGACAAATGTCACAATGCTAAATGTCAAAAATGAAAAGTGTCACCATGAAAAATGTCAAAAATGACAAATTTCAAGATGGCAAATGTCAAAGATGTCAAATGACAAATGTCACAATGCTAAATATCAAAAATGAAAAGTGTCAAAAATGACAAATTTCAAGATGGCAAATGTCTAAGATGTCAAATGACAAATGTCACAATGCTAAATGTCAAAAATGAAAAGTGTCACCGTGAAAAATGTCAAAAATGACAAATTTCAAGATGGCAAATGTCAAAGATGTCAAATGACAAATGTCACAATGCTAAATGTCAAAAATAAAAAGTGTCCCCATGAAAAATGTCAATAATGACAAATTTCAAGATGGCAAATGTCAAAGATGTCAAATGACAAATGTCACAATGCTAAATGTCAAAAATGAAAAGTGTCACCATGAAAAATGTCAAAAATGACAAATTTCAAGATGGCAAATGTCAAAGATGTCAAATGACAAATGTCACAATGCTAAATGTCAAAAATGAAAAGTGTCACCATGAAAAATGTCAAAAATGACAAATTTCAAGATGGCAAATGTCAAAGATGTCAAATGACAAATGTCACAATGCTAAATGTCAAAAATGAAAAGTGTCACCATAAAATGTCAAAAATGACAAATTTCAAGATGGCAAATGTCAAAGATGTCAAATGACAAATGTCACAATGCTAAATGTCAAAAATGAAAAGTGTCACCATGAAAAATGTCAAAAATGACAAATTTCAAGATGGCAAATATCAAAGATGTCAAATGACAAATGTCACAATGCTAAATGTCAAAAATGACAAATTTCAAGATGGCAAATGTCAAAGATGTCAAATGACAAATGTCACAATGCTAAATGTCAAAAATGAAAAGTGTCACCATGAAAAATGTCAAAAATGACAAATTTCAAGATGGCAAATGTCAAAGATGTCAAATGACAAATGTCACAATGCTAAATGTCAAAAATGAAAAGTGTCAAAAATGACAAATTTCAAGATGGCAAATGTCTAAGATGTCAAATGACAAATGTCACAATGCTAAATGTCAAAAATGAAAAGTGTCGCCATGAAAAATGTCAAAGATGACAAATTTCAAGATGGCAAATGTCAAAGATGTCAAATGACAAATGTCACAATGCTAAATGTCAAAAATAAAAAGTGTCACCTTGAAAAATGACAAATTTCAAGATGGCAAATGTCAAAGAAGTCAAATGACAAATGTCACAATGCTAAATGTCAAAAATGAAAGTGTCACCATGAAAAATGTCAAAAATGACAAATTTCAAGATGACAAATGTCAAAGATGTCAAATGACAAATGTCACAATGCTAAATGTCAAAAATGACAAATTTCAAGATGGCAAATGTCAAAGATGTCAAATGACAAATGTCACAATGCTAAATGTCAAAAATGACAAATTTCAAGATAGCAAATGTCAAAGATGTCAAATGACAAATGTCACAATGCTAAATGTCAAAAATAAAAAGTGTCACCATGAAAAATGTCAAAAATGACAAATTTCAAGATGGCAAATATCAAAGATGTCAAATGACAAATGTCGCAATGCTAAATGTCAAAAATAAAAAGTGTCACCATGAAAAATGTCAAAAATGACAAATTTCAAGATGGCAAATATCAAAACTGACAAATGTCACAATGCTAAATGTCAAAAATGATAAGTGTCACCATGAAAAATGTCAAAAATGACAAATTTCAAGATTGCAAATGTCCAAGATGTCAAATGACAAATGTCACAATGCTAAAAGTCAAAAATGAAAAGTGTCACCATGAAAAATGTCAAAAATGACAAATTTTAAGATGGCAAATGTCAAAGATGTCAAATGAAAAATGTCACAATGCTAAATGTCAAAAATGAAAAGTGTCAAAAATGACAAATTTCAAGATGGCAAATGTCAAAGATGTCAAATGACAAATGTCACAACGCTAAATGTCAAAAATGAAAAGTGTCACCATGAAAAATGTCAAAAATAACAAATTTCAAGATGACAAATGTCAAAGATGTCAAATGACAAATGTCACAATGCTAAATGTCAAAAATGACAAATTTCAAGATGGCAAATGTCAAAGATGTCAAATGACAAATGTCACAATGCTAAATGTCAAAAATAAAAAGTGTCACCATGAAAAATGTCAAAAATGACAAATTTCAAGATGGCAAATATCAAAGATGTCAAATGACAAATGTCACAATGCTAAATGTCAAAAATAAAAAGTGTCACCATGAAAAATGTCAAAAATGACAAATTTCAAGATGGCAAATGTCAAAACTGACAAATGTCACAATGCTAAATGTCAAAAATGATAAGTGTCACCATGAAAAATGTCAAAAATGACAAATTTCAAGATGGCAAATGTCCAAGATGTCAAATGACAAATGTCACAATGCTAAATGTCAAAAATGAAAAGTGTCACTATGAAAAATGTCAAAAATGACAAATTTCAAGATGGCAAATGTCAAAGATGTCAAATGACAAATGTCACAATGCTAAATGTCAAAAATGAAAAGTGTCAAAAATGACAAATTTCAAGATGGCAAATGTCTAATATGTCAAATGACAAATGTCACAATGCTAAATATCAAAAATGACAAATTTCAAGATGGCAAATGTCTAAGATGTCAAATGACAAATGTCACAATGCTAAATGTCAAAAATGAAAAGTGTCACCATGAAAAATGTCAAAAATGACAAATTTCAAGATGGCAAATGTCAAAGATGTCAAATGACAAATGTCACAATGCTAAATATCAAAAATGAAAAGTGTCAAAAATGACAAATTTCAAAATGGCAAATGTCTAAGATGTCAAATGACAAATGTCACAATGCTAAATGTCAAAAATGAAAAGTGTCACCGTGAAAAATGTCAAAAATGACAAATTTCAAGATGGCAAATGTCAAAGATGTCAAATGACAAATGTCACAATGCTAAATGTCAAAAATAAAAAGTGTCCCCATGAAAAATGTTAAAAATGACAAATTTCAAGATGGCAAATATCAAAGATGTCAAATGACAAATGTCGCAATGCTAAATGTCAAAAATAAAAAGTGTCACCATGAAAAATGTCAAAAATGACAAATTTCAAGATGGCAAATATCAAAACTGACAAATGTCACAATGCTAAATGTCAAAAATGATAAGTGTCACCATGAAAAATGTCAAAAATGACAAATTTCAAGATGGCAAATGTCTAAGATGTCAAATGACAAATGTCACAATGCTAAATGTCAAAAATGAAAAGTGTCACCGTGAAAAATGTCAAAAATGACAAATTTCAAGATGGCAAATGTCAAAGATGTCAAATGACAAATGTCACAATGCTAAATGTCAAAAATAAAAAGTGTCCCCATGAAAAATGTCAATAATGACAAATTTCAAGATGGCAAATGTCAAAGATTTCAAATGACAAATGTCACAACGCTAAATGTCAAAAATGAAAAGTGTCACCATGAAAAATGTCAAAAATGACAAATTTCAAGATGGCAAATGTCAAAGATGTCAAATGACAAATGTCACAATGCTAAATGTCAAAAATGAAAAGTGTCACCATGAAAAATGTCAAAAATGACAAATTTCAAGATGGCAAATGTCAAAGATGTCAAATGACAAATGTCACAATGCTAAATGTCAAAAATGAAAAGTGTCACCATAAAATGTCAAAAATGACAAATTTCAAGATGGCAAATGTCAAAGATGTCAAATGACAAATGTCACAATGCTAAATGTCAAAAATGAAAAGTGTCACCATGAAAAATGTCAAAAATGACAAATTTCAAGATGGCAAATATCAAAGATGTCAAATGACAAATGTCACAATGCTAAATGTCAAAAATGACAAATTTCAAGATGGCAAATGTCAAAGATGTCAAATGACAAATGTCACAATGCTAAATGTCAAAAATGAAAAGTGTCACCATGAAAAATGTCAAAAATGACAAATTTCAAGATGGCAAATGTCAAAGATGTCAAATGACAAATGTCACAATGCTAAATGTCAAAAATGAAAAGTGTCAAAAATGACAAATTTCAAGATGGCAAATGTCTAAGATGTCAAATGACAAATGTCACAATGCTAAATGTCAAAAATGAAAAGTGTCGCCATGAAAAATGTCAAAGATGACAAATTTCAAGATGGCAAATGTCAAAGATGTCAAATGACAAATGTCACAATGCTAAATGTCAAAAATAAAAAGTGTCACCATGAAAAATGACAAATTTCAAGATGGCAAATGTCAAAGAAGTCAAATGACAAATGTCACAATGCTAAATGTCAAAAATGAAAGTGTCACCATGAAAAATGTCAAAAATGACAAATTTCAAGATGACAAATGTCAAAGATGTCAAATGACAAATGTCACAATGCTAAATGTCAAAAATGACAAATTTCAAGATGGCAAATGTCAAAGATGTCAAATGACAAATGTCACAATGCTAAATGTCAAAAATGACAAATTTCAAGATGGCAAATGTCAAAGATGTCAAATGACAAATGTCACAATGCTAAATGTCAAAAATAAAAAGTGTCACCATGAAAAATGTCAAAAATGACAAATTTCAAGATGGCAAATATCAAAGATGTCAAATGACAAATGTCGCAATGCTAAATGTCAAAAATAAAAAGTGTCACCATGAAAAATGTCAAAAATGACAAATTTCAAGATGGCAAATATCAAAACTGACAAATGTCACAATGCTAAATGTCAAAAATGATAAGTGTCACCATGAAAAATGTCAAAAATGACAAATTTCAAGATTGCAAATGTCCAAGATGTCAAATGACAAATGTCACAATGCTAAAAGTCAAAAATGAAAAGTGTCACCATGAAAAATGTCAAAAATGACAAATTTTAAGATGGCAAATGTCAAAGATGTCAAATGACAAATGTCACAATGCTAAATGTCAAAAATGAAAAGTGTCAAAAATGACAAATTTCAAGATGGCAAATGTCAAAGATGTCAAATGACAAATGTCACAACGCTAAATGTCAAAAATGAAAAGTGTCACCATGAAAAATGTCAAAAATAACAAATTTCAAGATGACAAATGTCAAAGATGTCAAATGACAAATGTCACAATGCTAAATGTCAAAAATGACAAATTTCAAGATGGCAAATGTCAAAGATGTCAAATGACAAATGTCACAATGCTAAATGTCAAAAATAAAAAGTGTCACCATGAAAAATGTCAAAAATGACAAATTTCAAGATGGCAAATATCAAAGATGTCAAATGACAAATGTCACAATGCTAAATGTCAAAAATAAAAAGTGTCACCATGAAAAATGTCAAAAATGACAAATTTCAAGATAGCAAATGTCAAAACTGACAAATGTCACAATGCTAAATGTCAAAAATGATAAGTGTCACCATGAAAAATGTCAAAAATGACAAATTTCAAGATGGCGAATGTCCAAGATGTCAAATGACAAATGTCACAATGCTAAATGTCAAAAATGAAAAGTGTCACTATGAAAAATGTCAAAAATGACAAATTTCAAGATGGCAAATGTCAAAGATGTCAAATGACAAATGTCACAATGCTAAATGTCAAAAATGAAAAGTGTCAAAAATGACAAATTTCAAGATGGCAAATGTCTAATATGTCAAATGACAAATGTCACAATGCTAAATGTCAAAAATGAAAAGTGTCAAAAATGACAAATTTCAAGATGGCAAATATCAAAGATGTCAAATGACAAATGTCGCAATGCTAAATGTCAAAAATAAAAAGTGTCACCATGAAAAATGTCAAAAATGACAAATTTCAAGATGGCAAATATCAAAACTGACAAATGTCACAATGCTAAATGTCAAAAATGATAAGTGTCACCATGAAAAATGTCAAAAATGACAAATTTCAAGATTGCAAATGTCCAAGATGTCAAATGACAAATGTCACAATGCTAAAAGTCAAAAATGAAAAGTGTCACCATGAAAAATGTCAAAAATGACAAATTTCAAGATGGCAAATGTCAAAGATGTCAAATGACAAATGTCACAATGCTAAATGTCAAAAATAAAAAGTGTCCCCATGAAAAATGTCAATAATGACAAATTTCAAGATGGCAAATGTCAAAGATGTCAAATGACAAATGTCACAATGCTAAATGTCAAAAATGAAAAGTGTCACCATGAAAAATGTCAAAAATGACAAATTTCAAGATGGCAAATGTCCAAGATGTCAAATGACAAATGTCACAATGCTAAATGTCAAAAATGAAAAGTGTCACCATGAAAAATGTCAAAAATGACAAATTTCAAGATGGCAAATGTCAAAGATGTCAAATGACAAATGTCACATTGCTAAATGTCAAAAATGAAAAGTGTCACCATGAAAAATGTCAAAAATGACAAATTTCAAGATGGCAAATGTCAAAGATGTCAAATGACAAATGTCACAATGCTAAATGTCAAAAATGAAAAGTGTCACCATGAAAAATGTCAAAAATGACAAATTTCAAGATGGCAAATATCAAAGATGTCAAATGACAAATGTCACAATGCTAAATGTCAAAAATGAAAAGTGTCAAAAATGACAAATTTCAAGATGGCAAATGTCTAAGATGTCAAATGACAAATGTCACAATGCTAAATGTCAAAAATGAAAAGTGTCGCCATGAAAAATGTCAAAGATGACAAATTTCAAGATGGCAAATGTCAAAGATGTCAAATGACAAATGTCACAATGCTAAATGTCAAAAATAAAAAGTGTCACCATGAAAAATGACAAATTTCAAGATGGCAAATGTCAAAGAAGTCAAATGACAAATGTCACAATGCTAAATGTCAAAAATGAAAAGTGTCACCATGAAAAATGTCAAAAATGACAAATTTCAAGATGGCAAATGTCAAAACTGACAAATGTCACAATGCTAAATGTCAAAAATGAAAAGTGTCACCATGAAAAATGTCAAAAATAACAAATTTCAAGATGACAAATGTCAAAGATGTCAAATGACAAATGTCACAATGCTAAATGTCAAAAATGACAAATTTCAAGATGGCAAATGTCAAAGATGTCAAATGACAAATGTCACAATGCTAAATGTCAAAAATAAAAAGTGTCACCATGAAAAATGTCAAAAATGACAAATTTCAAGATGGCAAATATCAAAGATGTCAAATGACAAATGTCGCAATGCTAAATGTCAAAAATAAAAAGTGTCACCATGAAAAATGTCAAAAATGACAAATTTCAAGATGGCAAATATCAAAACTGACAAATGTCACAATGCTAAATGTCAAAAATGATAAGTGTCACCATGAAAAATGTCAAAAATGACAAATTTCAAGATTGCAAATGTCCAAGATGTCAAATGACAAATGTCACAATGCTAAAAGTCAAAAATGAAAAGTGTCACCATGAAAAATGTCAAAAATGACAAATTTTAAGATAGCAAATGTCAAAGATGTCAAATGACAAATGTCACAATGCTAAATGTCAAAAATGAAAAGTGTCAAAAATGACAAATTTCAAGATGGCAAATGTCAAAGATGTCAAATGACAAATGTCACAACGCTAAATGTCAAAAATGTAAAGTGTCACCATGAAAAATGTCAAAAATAACAAATTTCAAGATGACAGATGTCAAAGATGTCAAATGACAAATGTCACAATGCTAAATGTCAAAAATGACAAATTTCAAGATGGCAAATGTCAAAGATGTCAAATGACAAATGTCAAAAATAAAAAGTGTCACCATGAAAAATGTCAAAAATGACAAATTTCAAGATGGCAAATATCAAAGATGTCAAATGACAAATGTCACAATGCTAAATGTCAAAAATAAAAAGTGTCACCATGAAAAATGTCAAAAATGACAAATTTCAAGATGGCAAATGTCAAAACTGACAAATGTCACAATGCTAAATGTCAAAAATGATAAGTGTCACCATGAAAAATGTCAAAAATGACAAATTTCAAGATGGCAAATGTCCAAGATGTCAAATGACAAATGTCACAATGCTAAATGTCAAAAATGAAAAGTGTCACTATGAAAAATGTCAAAAATGACAAATTTCAAGATGGCAAATGTCAAAGATGTCAAATGACAAATGTCACAATGCTAAATGTCAAAAATGAAAAGTGTCAAAAATGACAAATTTCAAGATGGCAAATGTCTAATATGTCAAATGACAAATGTCACAATGCTAAATGTCAAAAATGACAAATTACAAGATGGCAAATGTCTAAGATGTCAAATGACAAATGTCACAATGCTAAATGTCAAAAATGAAAAGTGTCACCCTGAAAAATGTCAAAAATGACAAATTTCAAGATGGCAAATGTCAAAGATGTCAAATGACAAATGTCACAATGCTAAATATCAAAAATGAAAAGTGTCAAAAATGACAAATTTCAAGATGGCAAATGTCTAAGATGTCAAATGACAAATGTCACAATGCTAAATGTCAAAAATGAAAAGTGTCACCGTGAAAAATGTCAAAAATGACAAATTTCAAGATGGCAAATGTCAAAGATGTCAAATGACAAATGTCACAATGCTAAATGTCAAAAATAAAAAGTGTCCCCATGAAAAATGTTAAAAATGACAAATTTCAAGATGGCAAATATCAAAGATGTCAAATGACAAATGTCGCAATGCTAAATGTCAAAAATAAAAAGTGTCAACATGAAAAATGTCAAAAATGACAAATTTCAAGATGGCAAATATCAAAACTGACAAATGTCACAATGCTAAATGTCAAAAATGAAAAGTGTCACCATGAAAAATGTCAAAAATGACAAATTTCAAGATGGCAAATGTCAAAGATGTCAAATGACAAATGTCACAATGCTAAATGTCAAAAATAAAAAGTGTCCCCATGAAAAATGTCAATAATGACAAATTTCAAGATGGCAAATGTCAAAGATGTCAAATGACAAATGTCACAATGCTAAATGTCAAAAATGAAAAGTGTCACCATGAAAAATGTCAAAAATGACAAATTTCAAGATGGCAAATGTCCAAGATGTCAAATGACAAATGTCACAATGCTAAATGTCAAAAATGAAAAGTGTCACCATGAAAAATGTCAAAAATGACAAATTTCAAGATGGCAAATGTCAAAGATGTCAAATGACAAATGTCACAATGCTAAATGTCAAAAATGAAAAGTGTCACCATAAAAAATGTCAAAAATGACAAATTTCAAGATGGCAAATGTCAAAGATGTCAAATGACAAATGTCACAATGCTAAATGTCAAAAATGAAAAGTGTCACCATGAAAAATGTCAAAAATGACAAATTTCAAGATGGCAAATATCAAAGATGTCAAATGACAAATGTCACAATGCTAAATGTCAAAAATGACAAATTTCAAGATGGCAAATGTCAAAGATGTCAAATGACAAATGTCACAATGCTAAATGTCAAAAATGAAAAGTGTCACTATGAAAAATGTCAAAAATGACAAATTTCAAGATGGCAAATGTCAAAGATGTCAAATGACAAATGTCACAATGCTAAATGTCAAAAATGAAAAGTGTCAAAAATGACAAATTTCAAGATGGCAAATGTCTAAGATGTCAAATGACAAATGTCCCAATGCTAAATGTCAAAAATGAAAAGTGTCGCCATGAAAAATGTCAAAAATGACAAATTTCAAGATGGCAAATGTCAAAGATGTCAAATGACAAATGTCACAATGCTAAATGTCAAAAATAAAAAGTGTCACCATGAAAAATGACAAATTTCAAGATGGGAAATGTCAAAGAAGTCAAATGACAAATGTCACAATGCTAAATGTCAAAAATGAAAAGTGTCACCATGAAAAATGTCAAAAATGACAAATTTCAAGATGGCAAATGTCAAAACTGACAAATGTCACAATGCTAAATGTCAAAAATGAAAAGTGTCACCATAAAATATGTCAAAAATAACAAATTTCAAGATGACAAATGTCAAAGATGTCAAATGACAAATGTCACAATGCTAAATGTCAAAAATGACAAATTTCAAGATGGCAAATGTCAAAGATGTCAAATGACAAATGTCACAATGCTAAATGTCAAAAATAAAAAGTGTCACTATGAAAAATGTCAAAAATGACAAATTTCAAGATGGCAAATATCAAAGATGTCAAATGACAAATGTCACAATGCTAAATGTCAAAAATAAAAAGTGTCACCATGAAAAATGTCAAAAATGACAAATTTCAAGATGGCAAATGTCAAAACTGACAAATGTCACAATGCTAAATGTCAAAAATGATAAGTGTCACCATGAAAAATGTCAAAAATGACAAATTTCAAGATTGCAAATGTCCAAGATGTCAAATGACAAATGTCACAATGCTAAAAGTCAAAAATGAAAAGTGTCACCATGAAAAATGTCAAAAATGACAAATTTTAAGATGGCAAATGTCAAAGATGTCAAATGACAAATGTCACAATGCTAAATGTCAAAAATGAAAAGTGTCAAAAATGACAAATTTCAAGATGGCAAATGTCAAAGATGTCAAATGACAAATGTCACAACGCTAAATGTCAAAAATGAAAAGTGTCACCATGAAAAATGTCAAAAATAACAAATTTCAAGATGACAAATGTCAAAGATGTCAAATGACAAATGTCACAATGCTAAATGTCAAAAATGACAAATTTCAAGATGGCAAATGTCAAAGATGTCAAATGACAAATGTCACAATGCTAAATGTCAAAAATAAAAAGTGTCACCATGAAAAATGTCAAAAATGACAAATTTCAAGATGGCAAATATCAAAGATGTCAAATGACAAATGTCACAATGCTAAATGTCAAAAATAAAAAGTGTCACCATGAAAAATGTCAAAAATGACAAATTTCAAGATGGCAAATGTCAAAACTGACAAATGTCACAATGCTAAATGTCAAAAATGATAAGTGTCACCATGAAAAATGTCAAAAATGACAAATTTCAAGATTGCAAATGTCCAAGATGTCAAATGACAAATGTCACAATGCTAAAAGTCAAAAATGAAAAGTGTCACCATGAAAAATGTCAAAAATGACAAATTTTAAGATGGCAAATGTCAAAGATGTCAAATGACAAATGTCACAATGCTAAATGTCAAAAATGAAAAGTGTCAAAAATGACAAATTTCAAGATGGCAAATGACAAATGTCACAATGCTAAATATCAAAAATTAAAAGTGTCAAAAATGACAAATTTCAAGATGGCAAATGTCTAAGATGTCAAATGACAAATGTCACAATGCTAAATGTCAAAAATGAAAAGTGTTACCGTGAAAAATGACAAATTTCAAGATGGCAAATGTCAAAGATGTCAAATGACAAATGTCACAATGCTAAATGTCAAAAATAAAAAGTGTCCCCATGAAAAATGTCAATAATGACAAATTTCAAGATGGCAAATGTCAAAGATGTCAAATGACAAATGTCACAATGCTAAATGTCAAAAATGAAAAGTGTCACCATGAAAAATGTCAAAAATGACAAATTTCAAAATGGCAAATGTCCAAGATGTCAAATGAAAAATGTCACAATGCTAAATGTCAAAAATGAAAAGTGTCACCATGAAAAATGTCAAAAATGACAAATTTCAAGATGGCAAATGTCAAAGATGTCAAATGACAAATGTCACAATGCTAAATGTCAAAAATGAAAAGTGTCACCATGAAAAATGTCAAAAATGACAAATTTCAAGATGGCAAATGTCAAAGATGTCAAATGACAAATGTCACAATGCTAAATGTCAAAAATGAAAAGTGTCACCATGAAAAATGTCAAAAATGACAAATTTCAAGATGGCAAATATCAAAGATGTCAAATGACAAATGTCACAATGCTAAATGTCAAAAATGACAAATTTCAAGATGGCAAATGTCAAAGATGTCAAATGACAAATGTCACAATGCTAAATGTCAAAAATGAAAAGTGTCACCATGAAAAATGTCAAAAATGACAAATTTCAAGATGGCAAATGTCAAAGATGTCAAATGACAAATGTCACAATGCTAAATGTCAAAAATGAAAAGTGTCAAAAATGACAAATTTCAAGATGGCAAATGTCTAAGATGTCAAATGACAAATGTCACAATGCTAAATGTCAAAAATAAAAAGTGTCGCCATGAAAAATGTCAAAAATGACAAATTTCAAGATGGCAAATGTCAAAGATGTCAAATGACAAATGTCACAATGCTAAATGTCAAAAATAAAAAGTGTCACCATGAAAAATGACAAATTTCAAGATGGCAAATGTCAAAGAAGTCAAATGACAAATGTCACAATGCTAAATGTCAAAAATGAAAAGTGTCACCATGAAAAATGTCAAAAATGACAAATTTCAAGATGGCAAATGTCAAAACTGACAAATGTCACAATGCTAAATGTCAAAAATGAAAAGTGTCACCATGAAAAATGTCAAAAATAACAAATTTTAAGATGGCAAATGTCAAAGATGTCAAATGACAAATGTCACAATGCTAAATGTCAAAAATGACAAATTTCAAGATGGCAAATGTCAAAGATGTCAAATGACAAATGTCACAATGCTAAATGTCAAAAATAAAAAGTGTCACCATGAAAAATGTCAAAAATGACAAATTTCAAGATGGCAAATATCAAAGATGTCAAATGACAAATGTCACAATGCTAAATGTCAAAAATAAAAAGTGTCACCATGAAAAATGTCAAAAATGACAAATTTCAAGATGGCAAATGTCAAAACTGACAAATGTCACAATGCTAAATGTCAAAAATGATAAGTGTCACCATGAAAAATGTCAAAAATGACAAATTTCAAGATTGCAAATGTCCAAGATGTCAAATGACAAATGTCACAATGCTAAAAGTCAAAAATGAAAAGTGTCACCATGAAAAATGTCAAAAATGACAAATTTTAAGATGGCAAATGTCAAAGATGTCAAATGACAAATGTCACAATGCTAAATGTCAAAAATGAAAAGTGTCAAAAATGACAAATTTCAAGATGGCAAATGTCAAAGATGTCAAATGACAAATGTCACAACGCTAAATGTCACAAATGAAAAGTGTCACCATGAAAAATGTCCAAAATAACAAATTTCAAGATGACAAATGTCAAAGATGTCAAATGACAAATGTCACAATGCTAAATGTCAAAAATGACAAATTTCAAGATGGCAAATGTCAAAGATGTCAAATGACAAATGTCACAATGCTAAATGTCAAAACAAAAAAGTGTCACCATGAAAAATGTCAAAAATGACAAATTTCAAGATGGCAAATATCAAAGATGTCAAATGACAAATGTCACAATGCTAAATGTCAAAAATAAAAAGTGTCACCATGAAAAATGTCAAAAATGACAAATTTCAAGATGGCAAATGTCAAAACTGACAAATGTCACAATGCTAAATGTCAAAAATGATAAGTGTCACCATGAAACATGTCAAAAATGACAAATTTCAAGATGGCAAATGTCCAAGATGTCAAATGACAAATGTCACAATGCTAAATGTCAAAAATGAAAAGTGTCACTATGAAAAATGTCAAAAATGACAAATTTCAAGATGGCAAATGTCAAAGATGTCAAATGACAAATGTCACAATGCTGAATGTCAAAAATGAAAAGTGTCAAAAAGGACAAATTTCAAGATGGCAAATGTCTAATATGTCAAATGACAAATGTCACAATGCTAAATGTCAAATATGAAAAGTGTCACCATGAAAAATGTCAAAAATGACAAATTTCAAGATAGCAAATGTCAAAGATGTCAAATGACAAATGTCACAATGCTAAATGTCAAAAATGAAAAGTGTCAAAAATGACAAATTTCAAGATGGCAAATGTCTAAGATGTCAAATGACAAATGTCACAATAATAAATGTCAAAAATGAAAAGTGTCAAAAATGACAAATTTCAAGATGGCAAATGTCTAAGATGTCAAATGACAAATGTCACAATGCTAAATGTCAAAAATGAAAAGTGTCACCATGAAAAATGTCAAAAATGACAAATTTCAAGATGGCAAATGTCAAAGATGTCAAATGACAAATGTCACAATGCTAACGGTCAAAAATGAAAAGTGTCACCATGAAAAATGTCAAAAATGACAAATTTCAAGAAGGCAAATGTCAAAGATGTCAAATGACAAATGTCACAATGCTAAATGTCAAAAATAAAAAGTGTCAAAAATGACAAATTTCAAGATGGCAAATGTCTAAGATGTCAAATGACAAATGTCACAATGCTAAATGTCAAAAATGAAAAGTGTCACCATGAAAAATGTCAAAAATGACAAATTTCAAGATGGCAAATGTCAAAGATGTCAAATGACAAATGTCACAATGCTAAATGTCAAAAATGAAAAGTGTCACCATGAAAAATGTCAAAAATGACAAATTTCAAGATGGCAAATGTCAAAGATATCAAATGACAAATGTCACAATGCTAAATGTCAAAAATGAAAAGTGTCAAAAATGACAAATTTCAAGATGGCAAATGTCCAAGATGTCAAATGACAAATGTCACAATGCTAAATGTCAAAAATGAAAAGTGTCACCATGAAAAATGTCAAAAATGACAAATTTCAAGATGGCAAATGTCAAAGATGTCAAATGACAAATGTCGCAATGCTAAATGTCAAAAATGAAAAGTGTCAAAAATGACAAATTTCAAGATGGCAAATGTCAAAGATGTCAAATGACAAATGTCACAATGCTAAATGTCAAAAATGAAAAGTGTCCCCATGAAAAATGTCAATAATGACAAATTTCAAGATGGCAAATGTCAAAGATGTCAAATGACAGATGTCACAATGCTAAATGTCAAAAATGAAAAGTGTCACCATGAAAAATGTCAAAAATGACAAATTTCAAGATGGCAAATGTCAAAGATGTCGAATATGACAAATGTCACAATGCTAAATGTCAAAAATGAAAAGTGTCACCATGAAAAATGTCAAAAATGACAAATTTCAAGATGGCAAATGTCAAAGATGTCAATTGACAAATGTCACAATGCTAAATGTCAAAAATGAAAAGTGTCAAAAATGACAAATTTCAAGATGGCAAATGTCTAAGATGTCAAATGACAAATGTCACAATGCTAAATGTCAAAAATGAAAAGTGTCACCATGAAAAATGTCAAAAATGACAAATTTCAAGATGGCAAATGTCAAAGATGTCAAATGACAAATGTCACAATGCTAAATGTCAAAAATGAAAAGTGTCACCATGAAAAATGTCAAAAATGACAAATTTCAAGATGGCAAATGTCAAAGATGTCAAATGACAAATGTCACAATGCTAAATGTCAAAAATGAAAAGTGTCCCCATGAAAAATGTCAATAATGACAAATTTCAAGATGGCAAATGTCAAAGATGTCAAATGACAAATGTCACAATGCTAAATGTCAAAAAGGAAAAGTGTCACCATGAAAAATGTCAAAAATGACAAATTTCAAGATGGCAAATGTCAAAGATGTCGAATATGACAAATTTCACAATGCTAAATGTCAAAAATGAAAAGTGTCACCATGAAAAATGTCAAAAATGACAAATTTCAAGATGGCAAATGTCAAAGATGTCAAATGACAAATGTCACAATGCTAAATGTCAAAAATGAAAAGTGTCAAAAATGACAAATTTCAAGATGGCAAATGTCTAAGATGTCAAATGACAAATGTCACAATGCTAAATGTCAAAAATGAAAAGTGTCACCATGAAAAATGTCAAAAATGACAAATTTCAAGATGGCAAATGTCAAAGATGTCAAATGACAAATGTCACAATGCTAAATGTCAAAAATGAAAAGTGTCACCATGAAAAATGTCAAAAATGACAAATTTCAAGATGGCAAATGTCAAAGATGTCAAATGACAAATGTCACAATGCTAAATGTCAAAAATGAAAAGTGTCAAAAATGACAAATTTCAAGATGGCAAATGTCTAATATGTCAAATGACAAATGTCACAATGCTAAATGTCAAAAATGACAAATTTCAAGATGGCAAATGTCTAAGATGTCAAATGACAAATGTCACAATGCTAAATGTCAAAAATGAAAAGTGTCACCATGAAAAATGTCAAAAATGACAAATTTCAAGATGGCAAATGTCAAAGATGTCAAATGACAAATGTCACAATGCTAAATATCAAAAATGAAAAGTGTCAAAAATGACAAATTTCAAGATGGCAAATGTCTAAGATGTCAAATGACAAATGTCACAATGCTAAATGTCAAAAATGAAAAGTGTCACCGTGAAAAATGTCAAAAATGACAAATTTCAAGATGGCAAATGTCAAAGATGTCAAATGACAAATGTCACAATGCTAAATGTCAAAAATAAAAAGTGTCCCCATGAAAAATGTCAAAAATGACAAATTTCAAGATGGCAAATATCAAAGATGTCAAATGACAAATGTCGCAATGCTAAATGTTAAAAATAAAAAGTGACACCATGAAAAATGTCAAAAATGACAAATTTCAAGATGGCAAATATCAAAACTGACAAATGTCACAATGCTAAATGTCAAAAATGATAAGTGTCACCATGAAAAATGTCAAAAATGACAAATTTCAAGATTGCAAATGTCCAAGATGTCAAATGACAAATGTCACAATGCTAAAAGTCAAAAATGAAAAGTGTCACCATGAAAAATGTCAAAAATGACAAATTTCAAGATGGCAAATGTCAAAGATGTCAAATGACAAATGTCACAATGCTAAATGTCAAAAATAAAAAGTGTCCCCATGAAAAATGTCAATAATGACAAATTTCAAGATGGCAAATGTCAAAGATGTCAAATGACAAATGTCACAATGCTAATTGTCAAAAATGAAAAGTGTCACCATGAAAAATGTCAAAAATGACAAATTTCAAGATGGCAAATGTCCAAGATGTCAAATGACAAATGTCACAATGCTAAATGTCAAAAATGAAAAGTGTCACCATGAAAAATGTCAAAAATGACAAATTTCAAGATGGCAAATGTCAAAGATGTCAAATGACAAATGTCACATTGCTAAATGTCAAAAATGAAAAGTGTCACCATGAAAAATGTCAAAAATGACAAATTTCAAGATGGCAAATGTCAAAGATGTCAAATGACAAATGTCACAATGCTAAATGTCAAAAATGAAAAGTGTCACCATGAAAAATGTCAAAAATGACAAATTTCAAGATGGCAAATATCAAAGATGTCAAATGACAAATGTCACAATGCTAAATGTCAAAAATGACAAATTTCAAGATGGCAAATGTCAAAGATGTCAAATGACAAATGTCACAATGCTAAATGTCAAAAATGAAAAGTGTCACTATGAAAAATGTCAAAAATGACAAATTTCAAGATGGCAAATGTCAAAGATGTCAAATGACAAATGTCACAATGCTAAATGTCAAAAATGAAAAGTGTCAAAAATGACAAATTTCAAGATGGCAAATGTCTAAGATGTCAAATGACAAATGTCACAATGCTAAATGTCAAAAATGAAAAGTGTCGCCATGAAAAATGTCAAAAATGACAAATTTCAAGATGGCAAATGTCAAAGATGTCAAATGACAAATGTCACAATGCTAAATGTCAAAAATAAAAAGTGTCACCATGAAAAATGACAAATTTCAAGATGGGAAATGTCAAAGAAGTCAAATGACAAATGTCACAATGCTAAATGTCAAAAATGAAAAATGTCACCATGAAAAATGTCAAAAATGACAAATTTCAAGATGGCAAATGTCAAAACTGACAAATGTCACAATGCTAAATGTCAAAAATGAAAAGTGTCACCATGAAAAATGTCAAAAATAACAAATTTCAAGATGACAAATGTCAAAGATGTCAAATGACAAATGTCACAATGCTAAATGTCAAAAATGACAAATTTCAAGATGGCAAATGTCAAAGATGTCAAATGACAAATGTCACAATGCTAAATGTCAAAAATAAAAAGTGTCACTATGAAAAATGTCAAAAATGACAAATTTCAAGATGGCAAATATCAAAGATGTCAAATGACAAATGTCACAATGCTAAATGTCAAAAATAAAAAGTGTCACCATGAAAAATGTCAAAAATGACAAATTTCAAGATGGCAAATGTCAAAACTGACTAATGTCACAATGCTAAATGTCAAAAATGATAAGTGTCACCATAAAAAATGTCAAAAATGACAAATTTCAAGATTGCAAATGTCCAAGATGTCAAATGACAAATGTCACAATGCTAAAAGTCAAAAATGAAAAGTGTCACCATGAAAAATGTCAAAAATGACAAATTTTAAGATGGCAAATGTCAAAGATGTCAAATGACAAATGTCACAATGCTAAATGTCAAAAATGAAAAGTGTCAAAAATGACAAATTTCAAGATGGCAAATGTCAAAGATGTCAAATGACAAATGTCACAACGCTAAATGTCAAAAATGAAAAGTGTCACCATGAAAAATGTCAAAAATAACAAATTTCAAGATGACAAATGTCAAAGATGTCAAATGACAAATGTCACAATGCTAAATGTCAAAAATGACAAATTTTAAGATGGCAAATGTCCAAGATGTCAAATGACAAATGTCACAATGCTAAAAGTCAAAAATTAAAAGTGTCACCATGAAAAATGTCACAAATGACAAATTTTAAGATGGCAAATGTCAAAGATGTCAAATGACAAATGTCACAATGCTAAATGTCAAAAATGAAAAGTGTCAAAAATGACAAATTTCAAGATGGCAAATGTCAAAGATGTCAAATGACAAATGTCACAATGCTAAATGTCAAAAATGAAAAGTGTCAAAAATGACAAATTTCAAGATGGCAAATGTCAAAGATGTCAAATGACAAATGTCACAACGCTAAATGTCAAAAATGAAAAGTGTCACCATGAAAAATGTCAAAAATAACAAATTTTAAGATGACAAATGTCAAAGATGTCAAATGACAAATGTCACAATGCTAAATGTCAAAAATGACAAATTTCAAGATGGCAAATGTCAAAGATGTCAAATGACAAATGTCACAATGCTAAATGTCAAAAATAAAAAGTGTCACCATGAAAAATGTCAAAAATGACAAATTTCAAGATGGCAAATGTCAAAGATGTCAAATGACAAATGTCACAATGCTAAATGTCAAAAATGAAAAGTGTCAAAAATGACAAATTTCAAGATGGCAAATGTCTAAGATGTCAAATGACAAATGTCACAATGCTAAATGTCAAAAATGAAAAGTGTCGCCATGAAAAATGTCAAAGATGACAAATTTCAAGATGGCAAATGTCAAAGATGTCAAATGACAAATGTCACAATGCTAAATGTCAAAAATAAAAAGTGTCACCATGAAAAATGACAAATTTCAAGATGGCAAATGTCAAAGAAGTCAAATGACAAATGTCACAATGCTAAATGTCAAAAATGAAAAGTGTCACCATGAAAAATGTCAAAAATGACAAATTTCAAGATGGCAAATGTCAAAACTGACAAATGTCACAATGCTAAATGTCAAAAATGAAAAGTGTCACCATGAAAAATGTCAAAAATAACAAATTTCAAGATGACAAATGTCAAAGATGTCAAATGACAAATGTCACAATGCTAAATGTCAAAAATGACAAATTTCAAGATGGCAAATGTCAAAGATGTCAAATGACAAATGTCACAATGCTAAATGTCAAAAATAAAAAGTGTCACCATGAAAAATGTCAAAAATGACAAATTTCAAGATGGCAAATATCAAAGATGTCAAATGACAAATGTCGCAATGCTAAATGTCAAAAATAAAAAGTGTCACCATGAAAAATGTCAAAAATGACAAATTTCAAGATGGCAAATATCAAAACTGACAAATGTCACAATGCTAAATGTCAAAAATGATAAGTGTCACCATGAAAAATGTCAAAAATGACAAATTTCAAGATTGCAAATGTCCAAGATGTCAAATGACAAATGTCACAATGCTAAAAGTCAAAAATGAAAAGTGTCACCATGAAAAATGTCAAAAATGACAAATTTCAAGATGGCAAATGTCAAAGATGTCAAATGACAAATGTCACAATGCTAAATGTCAAAAATAAAAAGTGTCCCCATGAAAAATGTCAATAATGACAAATTTCAAGATGGCAAATGTCAAAGATGTCAAATGACAAATGTCACATTGCTAAATGTCAAAAATGAAAAGTGTCACCATGAAAAATGTCAAAAATGACAAATTTCAAGATGGCAAATGTCAAAGATGTCAAATGACAAATGTCACAATGCTAAATGTCAAAAATGAAAAGTGTCACCATGAAAAATGTCAAAAATGACAAATTTCAAGATGGCAAATATCAAAGATGTCAAATGACAAATGTCACAATGCTAAATGTCAAAAATGACAAATTTCAAGATGGCAAATGTCAAAGATGTCAAATGACAAATGTCACAATGCTAAATGTCAAAAATAAAAA
Organism: Altica lythri; assembly: GCA_964028335.1. Taxonomy (NCBI): domain Eukaryota; kingdom Metazoa; phylum Arthropoda; class Insecta; order Coleoptera; family Chrysomelidae; genus Altica; species Altica lythri. The sequence continues at coordinate 3,524,474 of OZ034800.1, read as the reverse complement.
GTGTCACTATGAAAAATGTCAAAAATGACAAATTTCAAGATGGCAAATGTCAAAGATGTCAAATGACAAATGTCACAATGCTAAATGTCAAAAATGAAAAGTGTCAAAAATGACAAATTTCAAGATGGCAAATGTCTAAGATGTCAAATGACAAATGGCACAATGCTAAATGTCAAAAATGAAAAGTGTCGCCATGAAAAATGTCAAAAATGACAAATTTCAAGATGGCAAATGTCAAAGATGTCAAATGACAAATGTCACAATGCTAAATGTCAAAAATAAAAAGTGTCACCATGAAAAATGACAAATTTCAAGATGGGAAATGTCAAAGAAGTCAAATGACAAATGTCACAATGCTAAATGTCAAAAATGAAAAATGTCACCATGAAAAATGTCAAAAATGACAAATTTCAAGATGGCAAATGTCAAAACTGACAAATGTCACAATGCTAAATGTCAAAAATGAAAAGTGTCACCATGAAAAATGTCAAAAATAACAAATTTCAAGATGACAAATGTCAAAGATGTCAAATGACAAATGTCACAATGCTAAATGTCAAAAATGACAAATTTCAAGATGGCAAATGTCAAAGATGTCAAATGACAAATGTCACAATGCTAAATGTCAAAAATAAAAAGTGTCACTATGAAAAATGTCAAAAATGACAAATTTCAAGATGGCAAATATCAAAGATGTCAAATGACAAATGTCACAATGCTAAATGTCGAAAATAAAAAGTGTCACCATGAAAAATGTCAAAAATGACAAATTTCAAGATGGCAAATGTCAAAACTGACTAATGTCACAATGCTAAATGTCAAAAATGATAAGTGTCACCATGAAAAATGTCAAAAATGACAAATTTCAAGATTGCAAATGTCCAAGATGTCAAATGACAAATGTCACAATGCTAAAAGTCAAAAATGAAAAGTGTCACCATGAAAAATGTCAAAAATGACAAATTTTAAGATGGCAAATGTCAAAGATGTCAAATGACAAATGTCACAATGCTAAATGTCAAAAATGAAAAGTGTCAAAAATGACAAATTTCAAGATGGCAAATGTCAAAGATGTCAAATGACAAATGTCACAACGCTAAATGTCAAAAATGAAAAGTGTCACCATGAAAAATGTCAAAAATAACAAATTTCAAGATGACAAATGTCAAAGATGTCAAATGACAAATGTCACAATGCTAAATGTCAAAAATGACAAATTTCAAGATGGCAAATGTCCAAGATGTCAAATGACAAATGTCACAATGCTAAAAGTCAAAAATGAAAAGTGTCACCATGAAAAATGTCACAAATGACAAATTTTAAGATGGCAAATGTCAAAGATGTCAAATGACAAATGTCACAATGCTAAATGTCAAAAATGAAAAGTGTCAAAAATGACAAATTTCAAGATGGCAAATGTCAAAGATGTCAAATGACAAATGTCACAATGCTAAATGTCAAAAATGAAAAGTGTCAAAAATGACAAATTTCAAGATGGCAAATGTCAAAGATGTCAAATGACAAATGTCACAACGCTAAATGTCAAAAATGAAAAGTGTCACCATGAAAAATGTCAAAAATAACAAATTTTAAGATGACAAATGTCAAAGATGTCAAATGACAAATGTCACAATGCTAAATGTCAAAAATGACAAATTTCAAGATGGCAAATGTCAAAGATGTCAAATGACAAATGTCACAATGCTAAATGTCAAAAATAAAAAGTGTCACCATGAAAAATGTCAAAAATGACAAATTTCAAGATGGCAAATGTCAAAGATGTCAAATGACAAATGTCACAATGCTAAATGTCAAAAATGAAAAGTGTCAAAAATGACAAATTTCAAGATGGCAAATGTCTAAGATGTCAAATGACAAATGTCACAATGCTAAATGTCAAAAATGAAAAGTGTCGCCATGAAAAATGTCAAAGATGACAAATTTCAAGATGGCAAATGTCAAAGATGTCAAATGACAAATGTCACAATGCTAAATGTCAAAAATAAAAAGTGTCACCATGAAAAATGACAAATTTCAAGATGGCAAATGTCAAAGAAGTCAAATGACAAATGTCACAATGCTAAATGTCAAAAATGAAAAGTGTCACCATGAAAAATGTCAAAAATGACAAATTTCAAGATGGCAAATGTCAAAACTGACAAATGTCACAATGCTAAATGTCAAAAATGAAAAGTGTCACCATGAAAAATGTCAAAAATAACAAATTTCAAGATGACAAATGTCAAAGATGTCAAATGACAAATGTCACAATGCTAAATGTCAAAAATGACAAATTTCAAGATGGCAAATGTCAAAGATGTCAAATGACAAATGTCACAATGCTAAATGTCAAAAATAAAAAGTGTCACCATAAAAAATGTCAAAAATGACAAATTTCAAGATGGCAAATATCAAAGATGTCAAATGACAAATGTCGCAATGCTAAATGTCAAAAATAAAAAGTGTCACCATGAAAAATGTCAAAAATGACAAATTTCAAGATGGCAAATATCAAAACTGACAAATGTCACAATGCTAAATGTCAAAAATGATAAGTGTCACCATGAAAAATGTCAAAAATGACAAATTTCAAGATTGCAAATGTCCAAGATGTCAAATGACAAATGTCACAATGCTAAAAGTCAAAAATGAAAAGTGTCACCATGAAAAATGTCAAAAATGACAAATTTTAAGATGGCAAATGTCAAAGATGTCAAATGACAAATGTCACAATGCTAAATGTCAAAAATGAAAAGTGTCAAAAATGACAAATTTCAAGATGGCAAATGTCAAAGATGTCAAATGACAAATGTCACAACGCTAAATGTCAAAAATGAAAAGTGTCACCATGAAAAATGTCAAAAATAACAAATTTCAAGATGACAAATGTCAAAGATGTCAAATGACAAATGTCACAATGCTAAATGTCAAAAATGACAAATTTCAAGATGGCAAATGTCAAAGATGTCAAATGACAAATGTCACAATGCTAAATGTCAAAAATAAAAAGTGTCACCATGAAAAATGTCAAAAATGACAAATTTCAAGATGGCAAATATCAAAGATGTCAAATGACAAATGTCACAATGCTAAATGTCAAAAATAAAAAGTGTCACCATGAAAAATGTCAAAAATGACAAATTTCAAGATGGCAAATGTCAAAACTGACAAATGTCACAATGCTAAATGTCAAAAATGATAAGTGTCACCATGAAAAATGTCAAAAATGACAAATTTCAAGATGGCAAATGTCCAAGATGTCAAATGACAAATGTCACAATGCTAAATGTCAAAAATGAAAAGTGTCACTATGAAAAATGTCAAAAATGACAAATTTCAAGATGGCAAATGTCAAAGATGTCAAATGACAAATGTCACAATGCTAAATGTCAAAAATGAAAAGTGTCAAAAATGACAAATTTCAAGATGGCAAATGTCTAATATGTCAAATGACAAATGTCACAATGCTAAATGTCAAAAATGACAAATTACAAGATGGCAAATGTCTAAGATGTCAAATGACAAATGTCACAATGCTAAATGTCAAAAATGAAAAGTGTCACCCTGAAAAATGTCAAAAATGACAAATTTCAAGATGGCAAATGTCAAAGATGTCAAATGACAAATGTCACAATGCTAAATATCAAAAATGAAAAGTGTCAAAAATGACAAATTTCAAGATGGCAAATGTCTAAGATGTCAAATGACAAATGTCACAATGCTAAATGTCAAAAATGAAAAGTGTCACCGTGAAAAATGTCAAAAATGACAAATTTCAAGATGGCAAATGTCAAAGATGTCAAATGACAAATGTCACAATGCTAAATGTCAAAAATAAAAAGTGTCCCCATGAAAAATGTTAAAAATGACAAATTTCAAGATGGCAAATATCAAAGATGTCAAATGACAAATGTCGCAATGCTAAATGTCAAAAATAAAAAGTGTCACCATGAAAAATGTCAAAAATGACAAATTTTAAGATGGCAAATATCAAAACTGACAAATGTCACAATGCTAAATGTCAAAAATGATAAGTGTCACCATGAAAAATGTCAAAAATGACAAATTTCAAGATTGCAAATGTCCAAGATGTCAAATGACAAATGTCACAATGCTAAAAGTCAAAAATGAAAAGTGTCACCATGAAAAATGTCAAAAATGACAAATTTCAAGATGGCAAATGTCAAAGATGTCAAATGACAAATGTCACAATGCTAAATGTCAAAAATAAAAAGTGTCCCCATGAAAAATGTCAATAATGACAAATTTCAAGATGGCAAATGTCAAAGATGTCAAATGACAAATGTCACAATGCTAAATGTCAAAAATGAAAAGTGTCACCATGAAAAATGTCAAAAATGACAAATTTCAAGATGGCAAATGTCCAAGATGTCAAATGACAAATGTCACAATGCTAAATGTCAAAAATGAAAAGTGTCACCATGAAAAATGTCAAAAATGACAAATTTCAAGATGGCAAATGTCAAAGATGTCAAATGACAAATGTCACAATGCTAAATGTCAAAAATGAAAAGTGTCACCATAAAAAATGTCAAAAATGACAAATTTCAAGATGGCAAATGTCAAAGATGTCAAATGACAAATGTCACAATGCTAAATGTCAAAAATGAAAAGTGTCACCATGAAAAATGTCAAAAATGACAAATTTCAAGATGGCAAATATCAAAGATGTCAAATGACAAATGTCACAATGCTAAATGTCAAAAATGACAAATTTCAAGATGGCAAATGTCAAAGATGTCAAATGACAAATGTCACAATGCTAAATGTCAAAAATGAAAAGTGTCACTATAAAAAATGTCAAAAATGACAAATTTCAAGATGGCAAATGTCAAAGATGTCAAATGACAAATGTCACAATGCTAAATGTCAAAAATGAAAAGTGTCAAAAATGACAAATTTCAAGATGGCAAATGTCTAAGATGTCAAATGACAAATGTCACAATGCTAAATGTCAAAAATGAAAAGTGTCGCCATGAAAAATGTCAAAAATGACAAATTTCAAGATGGCAAATGTCAAAGATGTCAAATGACAAATGTCACAATGCTAAATGTCAAAAATAAAAAGTGTCACCATGAAAAATGACAAATTTCAAGATGGGAAATGTCAAAGAAGTCAAATGACAAATGTCACAATGCTAAATGTCAAAAATGAAAAGTGTCACCATGAAAAATGTCAAAAATGACAAATTTCAAGATGGCAAATGTCAAAACTGACAAATGTCACAATGCTAAATGTCAAAAATGAAAAGTGTCACCATGAAAAATGTCAAAAATAACAAATTTCAAGATGACAAATGTCAAAGATGTCAAATGACAAATGTCACAATGCTAAATGTCAAAAATGACAAATTTCAAGATGGCAAATGTCAAAGATGTCAAATGACAAATGTCACAATGCTAAATGTCAAAAATAAAAAGTGTCACTATGAAAAATGTCAAAAATGACAAATTTCAAGATGGCAAATATCAAAGATGTCAAATGACAAATGTCACAATGCTAAATGTCAAAAATAAAAAGTGTCACCATGAAAAATGTCAAAAATGACAAATTTCAAGATGGCAAATGTCAAAACTGACAAATGTCACAATGCTAAATGTCAAAAATGATAAGTGTCACCATGAAAAATGTCAAAAATGACAAATTTCAAGATTGCAAATGTCCAAGATGTCAAATGACAAATGTCACAATGCTAAAAGTCAAAAATGAAAAGTGTCACCATGAAAAATGTCAAAAATGACAAATTTTAAGATGGCAAATGTCAAAGATGTCAAATGACAAATGTCACAATGCTAAATGTCAAAAATGAAAAGTGTCAAAAATGACAAATTTCAAGATGGCAAATGTCAAAGATGTCAAATGACAAATGTCACAACGCTAAATGTCAAAAATGAAAAGTGTCACCATGAAAAATGTCAAAAATAACAAATTTCAAGATGACAAATGTCAAAGATGTCAAATGACAAATGTCACAATGCTAAATGTCAAAAATGACAAATTTCAAGATGGCAAATGTCAAAGATGTCAAATGACAAATGTCACAATGCTAAATGTCAAAAATAAAAAGTGTCACCATGAAAAATGTCAAAAATGACAAATTTCAAGATGGCAAATATCAAAGATGTCACATGACAAATGTCACAATGCTAAATGTCAAAAATAAAAAGTGTCACCATGAAAAATGTCAAAAATGACAAATTTCAAGATGGCAAATGTCAAAACTGACAAATGTCACAATGCTAAATGTCAAAAATGATAAGTGTCACCATGAAAAATGTCAAAAATGACAAATTTCAAGATTGCAAATGTCCAAGATGTCAAATGACAAATGTAACAATGCTAAAAGTCAAAAATGAAAAGTGTCACCATGAAAAATGTCAAAAATGACAAATTTTAAGATGGCAAATGTCAAAGATGTCAAATGACAAATGTCACAATGCTAAATGTCAAAAATGAAAAGTGTCAAAAATGACAAATTTCAAGATGGCAAATGTCAAAGATGTCAAATGACAAATGTCACAACGCTAAATGTCAAAAATGAAAAGTGTCACCATGAAAAATGTCAAAAATAACAAATTTCAAGATGACAAATGTCAAAGATGTCAAATGACAAATGTCACAATGCTAAATGTCAAAAATGACAAATTTCAAGATGGCAAATGTCCAAGATGTCAAATGACAAATGTCACAATGCTAAATGTCAAAAATGAAAAGTGTCACTATGAAAAATGTCAAAAATGACAAATTTCAAGATGGCAAATGTCAAAGATGTCAAATGACAAATGTCACAATGCTAAATGTCAAAAATGAAAAGTGTCAAAAATGACAAATTTCAAGATGGCAAATGTCTAATATATCAAATGACAAATGTCACAATGCTAAATGTCAAAAATGACAAATTTCAAGATGGCAAATGTCTAAGATGTCAAATGACAAATGTCACAATGCTAAATGTCAAAAATGAAAAGTGTCACCATGAAAAATGTCAAAAATGACAAATTTCAAGATGGCAAATGTCAAAGATGTCAAATGACAAATGTCACAATGCTAAATATCAAAAATGAAAAGTGTCAAAAATGACAAATTTCAAGATGGCAAATGTCTAAGATGTCAAATGACAAATGTCACAATGCTAAATGTCAAAAATGAAAAGTGTTACCGTGAAAAATGACAAATTTCAAGATGGCAAATGTCAAAGATGTCAAATGACAAATGTCACAATGCTAAATGTCAAAAATAAAAAGTGTCCCCATGAAAAATGTCAATAATGACAAATTTCAAGATGGCAAATGTCAAAGATGTCAAATGACAAATGTCACAATGCTAAATGTCAAAAATGAAAAGTGTCACCATGAAAAATGTCAAAAATGACAAATTTCAAGATGGCAAATGTCCAAGATGTCAAATGAAAAATGTCACAATGCTAAATGTCAAAAATGAAAAGTGTCACCATGAAAAATGTCAAAAATGACAAATTTCAAGATGGCAAATGTCAAAGATGTCAAATGACAAATGTCACAATGCTAAATGTCAAAAATGAAAAGTGTCACCATGAAAAATGTCAAAAATGACAAATTTCAAGATGGCAAATGTCAAAGATGTCAAATGACAAATGTCACAATGCTAAATGTCAAAAATGAAAAGTGTCACCATGAAAAATGTCAAAAATGACAAATTTCAAGATGGCAAATATCAAAGATGTCAAATGACAAATGTCACAATGCTAAATGTCAAAAATGACAAATTTCAAGATGGCAAATGTCAAAGATGTCAAATGACAAATGTCACAATGCTAAATGTTAAAAATGAAAAGTGTCACCATGAAAAATGTCAAAAATGACAAATTTCAAGATGGCAAATGTCAAAGATGTCAAATGACAAATGTCACAATGCTAAATGTCAAAAATGAAAAGTGTCAAAAATGACAAATTTCAAGATGGCAAATGTCTAAGATGTCAAATGACAAATGTCACAATGCTAAATGTCAAAAATAAAAAGTGTCGCCATGAAAAATGTCAAAAATGACAAATTTCAAGATGGCAAATGTCAAAGATGTCAAATGACAAATGTCACAATGCTAAATGTCAAAAATAAAAAGTGTCACCATGAAAAATGACAAATTTCAAGATGGCAAATGTCAAAGAAGTCAAATGACAAATGTCACAATGCTAAATGTCAAAAATGAAAAGTGTCACCATGAAAAATGTCAAAAATGACAAATTTCAAGATGGCAAATGTCAAAACTGACAAATGTCACAATGCTAAATGTCAAAAATGAAAAGTGTCACCATGAAAAATGTCAAAAATAACAAATTTCAAGATGACAAATGTCAAAGATGTCAAATGACAAATGTCACAATGCTAAATGTCAAAAATGACAAATTTCAAGATGGCAAATGTCAAAGATGTCAAATGACAAATGTCACAATGCTAAATGTCAAAAATAAAAAGTGTCACCATGAAAAATGTCAAAAATGACAAATTTCAAGATGGCAAATATCAAAGATGTCAAATGACAAATGTCACAATGCTAAATGTCAAAAATAAAAAGTGTCACCATGAAAAATGTCAAAAATGACAAATTTCAAGATGGCAAATGTCAAAACTGACAAATGTCACAATGCTAAATGTCAAAAATGATAAGTGTCACCATGAAAAATGTCAAAAATGACAAATTTCAAGATTGCAAATGTCCAAGATGTCAAATGACAAATGTCACAATGCTAAAAGTCAAAAATGAAAAGTGTCACCATGAAAAATGTCAAAAATGACAAATTTTAAGATGGCAAATGTCAAAGATGTCAAATGACAAATGTCACAATGCTAAATGTCAAAAATGAAAAGTGTCAAAAATGACAAATTTCAAGATGGCAAATGTCAAAGATGTCAAATGACAAATGTCACAACGCTAAATGTCAAAAATGAAAAGTGTCACCATGAAAAATGTCCAAAATAACAAATTTCAAGATGACAAATGTCAAAGATGTCAAATGACAAATGTCACAATGCTAAATGTCAAAAATGACAAATTTCAAGATGGCAAATGTCAAAGATGTCAAATGACAAATGTCACAATGCTAAATGTCAAAAAAAAAAGTGTCACCATGAAAAATGTCAAAAATGACAAATTTCAAGATGGCAAATATCAAAGATGTCAAATGACAAATGTCACAATGCTAAATGTCAAAAATAAAAAGTGTCACCATGAAAAATGTCAAAAATGACAAATTTCAAGATGGCAAATGTCAAAACTGACAAATGTCACAATGCTAAATGTCAAAAATGATAAGTGTCACCATGAAAAATGTCAAAAATGACAAATTTCAAGATGGCAAATGTCCAAGATGTCAAATGACAAATGTCACAATGCTAAATGTCAAAAATGAAAAGTGTCACTATGAAAAATGTCAAAAATGACAAATTTCAAGATGGCAAATGTCAAAGATGTCAAATGACAAATGTCACAATGCTGAATGTCAAAAATGAAAAGTGTCAAAAAGGACAAATTTCAAGATGGCAAATGTCTAATATGTCAAATGACAAATGTCACAATGCTAAATGTCAAATATGAAAAGTGTCACCATGAAAAATGTCAAAAATGACAAATTTCAAGATGGCAAATGTCAAAGATGTCAAATGACAAATGTCACAATGCTAAATGTCAAAAATGAAAAGTGTCAAAAATGACAAATTTCAAGATGGCAAATGTCTAAGATGTCAAATGACAAATGTCACAATGATAAATGTCAAAAATGAAAAGTGTCAAAAATGACAAATTTCAAGATGGCAAATGTCTAAGATGTCAAATGACAAATGTCACAATGCTAAATGTCAAAAATGAAAAGTGTCACCATAAAATGTCAAAAATGACAAATTTCAAGATGGCAAATGTCAAAGATGTCAAATGACAAATGTCACAATGCTAACGGTCAAAAATGAAAAGTGTCACCATGAAAAATGTCAAAAATGACCAATTTCAAGAAGGCAAATGTCAAAGATGTCAAATAACAAATGTCACAATGCTAAATGTCAAAAATGAAAAGTGTCAAAAATGACAAATTTCAAGATGGCAAATGTCTAAGATGTCAAATGACAAATGTCACAATGCTAAATGTCAAAAATGAAAAGTGTCACCATGAAAAATGTCAAAAATGACAAATTTCAAGATGGCAAATGTTAAAGATGTCAAATGACAAATGTCACAATGCTAAATGTCAAAAATGAAAAGTGTCACCATGAAAAATGTCAAAAATGACAAATTTCAAGATGGCAAATGTCAAAGATGTCAAATGACAAATGTCACAATGCTAAATGTCAAAAATGAAAAGTGTCAAAAATGACAAATTTCAAGATGGCAAATGTCCAAGATGTCAAATGACAAATGTCACAATGCTAAATGTCAAAAATGAAAAGTGTCACCATGAAAAATGTCAAAAATGACAAATTTCAAGATGGCAAATGTCAAAGATGTCAAATGACAAATGTCACAATGCTAAATGTCAAAAATGAAAAGTGTCAAAAATGACAAATTTCAAGATGGCAAATGTCAAAGATGTCAAATGACAAATGTCACAATGCTAAATGTCAAAAATGAAAAGTGTCCCCATGAAAAATGTCAATAATGACAAATTTCAAGATGGCAAATGTCAAAGATGTCAAATGACAAATGTCACAATGCTAAATGTCAAAAATGAAAAGTGTCACCATGAAAAATGTCAAAAATGACAAATTTCAAGATGGCAAATGTCAAAGATGTCGAATATGACAAATGTCACAATGCTAAATGTCAAAAATGAAAAGTGTCACCATGAAAAATGTCAAAAATGACAAATTTCAAGATGGCAAATGTCAAAGATGTCAAAGATGTCAAATGACAAATGTCACAATGCTAAATGTCAAAAATGAAAAGTGTCAAAAATGACAAATTTCAAGATGGCAAATGTCTAAGATGTCAAATGACAAATGTCACAATGCTAAATGTCAAAAATGAAAAGTGTCACCATGAAAAATGTCAAAAATGACAAATTTCAAGATGGAAAATGTCAAAGATGTCAAATGACAAATGTCACAATGCTAAATGTCAAAAATGAAAAGTGTCACCATGAAAAATGTCAAAAATGACAAATTTCAAGATGGCAAATGTCAAAGATGTCAAATGACAAATGTGACAATGCTAAATGTCAAAAATGAAAAGTGTCCCCATGAAAAATGTCAATAATGACAAATTTCAAGATGGCAAATGTCAAAGATGTCAAATGACAAATGTCACAATGCTAAATGTCAAAAATGAAAAGTGTCACCATGAAAAATGTCAAAAATGACAAATTTCAAGATGGCAAATGTCAAAGATGTCGAATATGACAAATGTCACAATGCTAAATGTCAAAAATGAAAAGTGTCACCATGAAAAATGTCAAAAATGACAAATTTCAAGATGGCAAATGTCAAAGATGTCAAATGACAAATGTCACAATGCTAAATGTCAAAAATGAAAAGTGTCAAAAATGACAAATTTCAAGATGGCAAATGTCTAAGATGTCAAATGACAAATGTCACAATGCTAAATGTCAAAAATGAAAAGTGTCACCATGAAAAATGTCAAAAATGACAAATTTCAAGATGGCAAATGTCAAAGATGTCAAATGACAAATGTCACAATGCTAAATGTCAAAAATGAAAAGTGTCACCATGAAAAATGTCAAAAATGACAAATTTCAAGATGGCAAATGTCAAAGATGTCAAATGACAAATGTCACAATGCTAAATGTCAAAAATAAAAAGTGTCACCATAAAAAATGTCAAAAATGACAAATTTCAAGATGGCAAATGTCAAAACTGACAAATGTCACAATGCTAAATGTCAAAAATGATAAGTGTCACCATAAAAAATGTCAAAAATGACAAATTTCAAGATGGCAAATGTCCAAGATGTCAAATGACAAATGTCACAATGCTAAATGTCAAAAATGAAAAGTGTCACCATGAAAAATGTCAAAAATGACAAATTTCAAGATGGCAAATATCAAAACTGACAAATGTCACAATGCTAAATGTCAAAAATGAAAAGTGTCACCATGAAAAATGTCAAAAATAACAAATTTCAAGATGACAAATGTCAAAGATGTCAACTGACAAATGTCACAATGCTAAATGTCAAAAATGACAAATTTCAAGATGGCAAATGTCAAAGATGTCAAATGACAAATGTCACAATGCTAAATATCAAAAATGAAAAGTGTCAAAAATGACAAATTTCAAGATGGCAAATGTCTAAGATGTCAAATGACAAATGTCACAATGCTAAATGTCAAAAATGAAAAGTGTCACCGTGAAAAATGTCAAAAATGACAAATTTCAAGATGGCAAATGTCAAAGATGTCAAATGACAAATGTCACAATGCTAAATGTCAAAAATAAAAAGTGTCCCCATGAAAAATGTCAATAATGACAAATTTCAAGATGGCAAATGTCAAAGATGTCAAATGACAAATGTCACAATGCTAAATGTCAAAAATGAAAAGTGTCACCATAAAATGTCAAAAATGACAAATTTCAAGATGGCAAATGTCCAAGATGTCAAATGAAAAATGTCACAATGCTAAATGTCAAAAATGAAAAGTGTCACCATGAAAAATGTCAAAAATGACAAATTTCAAGATGGCAAATGTCAAAGATGTCAAATGACAAATGTCACAATGCTAAATGTCAAAAATGAAAAGTGTCACCATGAAAAATGTCAAAAATGACAAATTTCAAGATGGCAAATGTCAAAGATGTCAAATGACAAATGTCACAATGCTAAATGTCAAAAATGAAAAGTGTCAAAAATGACAAATTTCAAGATGGCAAATGTCTAAGATGTCAAATGACAAATGTCACAATGCTAAATGTCAAAAATGAAAAGTGTCACCATGAAAAATGTCAAAAATGACAAATTTCAAGATGGCAAATGTCAAAGATGTCAAATGACAAATGTCACAATGCTAAATGTCAAAAATAAAAAGTGTCAAAAATGACAAATTTCAAGATGGCAAATGTCTAAGATGTCAAATGACAAATGTCACAATGCTAAATGTCAAAAATGAAAAGTGTCGCCATGAAAAATGTCAAAAATGACAAATTTCAAGATGGCAAATGTCAAAGATGTCAAATGACAAATGTCACAATGCTAAATGTCAAAAATAAAAAGTGTCACCATAAAAAATGACAAATTTCAAGATGGCAAATGTCAAAGAAGTCAAATGACAAATGTCACAATGCTAAATGTCAAAAATGAAAAGTGTCACCATGAAAAATGTCAAAAATGACAAATTTCAAGATGGCAAATGTTAAAACTGACAAATGTCACAATGCTAAATGTCAAAAATGAAAAGTGTCACCATAAAAAATGTCAAAATAACAAATTTCAAGATGACAAATGTCAAAGATGTCAAATGACAAATGTCACAATGCTAAATGTCAAAAATGACAAATTTCAAGATGGCAAATGTCAAAGATGTCAAATGACAAATGTCACAATGCTAAATGTCAAAAATAAAAAGTGTCACCATGAAAAATGTCAAAAATGACAAATTTCAAGATGGCAAATATCAAAGATGTCAAATGACAAATGTCACAATGCTAAATGTCAAAAATAAAAAGTGTCACCATGAAAAATGTCAAAAATGACAAATTTCAAGATGGCAAATGTCAAAACTGACAAATGTCACAATGCTAAATGTCAAAAATGATAAGTGTCACCATGAAAAATGTCAAAAATGACAAATTTCAAGATTGAAAATGTCCAAGATGTCAAATGACAAATGTCACAATGCTAAAAGTCAAAAATGAAAAGTGTCACCATGAAAAATGTCAAAAATGACAAATTTTAAGATGGCAAATGTCAAAAATGTCAAATGACAAATGTCACAATGCTAAATGTCAAAAATGAAAAGTGTCAAAAATGACAAATTTCAAGATGGCAAATGTCAAAGATGTCAAATGACAAATGTCACAACGCTAAATGTCAAAAATGAAAAGTGTCACCATGAAAAATGTCAAAAATAACAAATTTCAAGATGACAAATGTCAAAGATGTCAAATGACAAATGTCACAATGCTAAATGTCAAAAATGACAAATTTCAAGATGGCAAATGTCAAAGATGTCAAATGACAAATGTCACAATGCTAAATGTCAAAAAAAAAAGTGTCACCATGAAAAATGTCAAAAATGACAAATTTCAAGATGGCAAATATCAAAGATGTCAAATGACAAATGTCACAATGCTAAATGTCAAAAATAAAAAGTGTCACCATGAAAAATGTCAAAAATGACAAATTTCAAGATGGCAAATGTCAAAACTGACAAATGTCACAATGCTAAATGTCAAAAATGATAAGTGTCACCATGAAAAATGTCAAAAATGACAAATTTCAAGATGGCAAATGTCCAAGATGTCAAATGACAAATGTCACAATGCTAAATGTCAAAAATGAAAAGTGTCACTATGAAAAATGTCAAAAATGACAAATTTCAAGATGGCAAATGTCAAAGATGTCAAATGACAAATGTCACAATGCTGAATGTCAAAAATGAAAAGTGTCAAAAAGGACAAATTTCAAGATGGCAAATGTCTAATATGTCAAATGACAAATGTCACAATGCTAAATGTCAAATATGAAAAGTGTCACCATGAAAAATGTCAAAAATGACAAATTTCAAGATGGCAAATGTCAAAGATGTCAAATGCCAAATGTCACAATGCTAAATGTCAAAAATGAAAAGTGTCAAAAATGACAAATTTCAAGATGGCAAATGTCTAAGATGTCAAATGACAAATGTCACAATGCTAAATGTCAAAAATGAAAAGTGTCACCATGAAAAATGTCAAAAATGACAAATTTCAAGATGGCAAATGTCAAAGATGTCAAATGACAAATGTCACAATGCTAAATGTCAAAAATGAAAAGTGTCACCATGAAAAATGTCAAAAATGACAAATTTCAAGAAGGCAAATGTCAAAGATGTCACATGACAAATGTCACAATGCTAAATGTCAAAAATGAAAAGTGTCAAAAATGACAAATTTCAAGATGGCAAATGTCTAAGATATCAAATGACAAATGTCACAATGCTAAATGTCAAAAATGAAAAGTGTCACCATGAAAAATGTCAAAAATGACAAATTTCAAGATGGCAAATGTCAAAGATGTCAAATGACAAATGTCACAATGCTAAATGTCAAAAATGAAAAGTGTCACCATGAAAAATGTCAAAAATGACAAATTTCAAGATGGCAAATGTCAAAGATGTCAAATGACAAATGTCACAATGCTAAATGTCAAAAATGAAAAGTGTCAAAAATGACAAATTTCAAGATGGCAAATGTCCAAGATGTCAAATGACAAATGTCACAATGCTAAATGTCAAAAATGAAAAGTGTCACCATGAAAAATGTCAAAAATGACAAATTTCAAGATGGCAAATGTCAAAGATGTCAAATGACAAATGTCACAATGCTAAATGTCAAAAATGGAAAGTGTCAAAAATGACAAATTTCAAGATGGCAAATGTCAAAGATGTCAAATGACAAATGTCACAATGCTAAATGTCAAAAATGAAAAGTGTCCCCATGAAAAATGTCAATAATGACAAATTTCAAGATGGCAAATGTCAAAGATGTCAAATGACAAATGTCACAATGCTAAATGTCAAAAATGAAAAGTGTCAAAAATGACAAATTTCAAGATGGCAAATGTCCAAGATGTCAAATGACAAATGTCACAATGCTAAATGTCAAAAATGAAAAGTGTCACCATGAAAAATGTCAAAAATGACAAATTTCAAGATGGCAAATGTCAAAGATGTCAAATGACAAATGTCACAATGCTAAATGTCAAAAATGAAAAGTGTCAAAAATGACAAATTTCAAGATGGCAAATGTCTAAGATATCAAATGACAAATGTCACAATGCTAAATGTCAAAAATGAAAAGTGTCACCATGAAAAATGTCAAAAATGACAAATTTCAAGATGGCAAATGTCAAAGATGTCGAATATGACAAATGTCACAATGCTAAATGTCAAAAATGAAAAGTGTCACCATGAAAAATGTCAAAAATGACAAATTTCAAGATGGCAAATGTCAAAGATGTCAAATGACAAATGTCACAATGCTAAATGTCAAAAATGAAAAGTGTCAAAAATGACAAATTTCAAGATGGCAAATGTCTAAGATGTCAAATGACAAATGTCACAATGCTAAATGTCAAAAATGAAAAGTGTCACCATGAAAAATGTCAAAAATGACAAATTTCAAGATGGCAAATTTCAAAGATGTCAAATGACAAATGTCACAATGCTGAATGTCAAAAATGAAAAGTGTCACCATGAAAAATGTCAAAAATGACAAATTTCAAGATGACAAATGTCAAAGATGTCAAATGACAAATGTCACAATGCTAAATGTCAAAAATGAAAAGTGTCCCCATGAAAAATGTCAATAATGACAAATTTCAAGATGGCAAATGTCAAAGATGTCAAATGACAAATGTCACAATGCTAAATGTCAAAAATGAAAAGTGTCACCATGAAAAATGTCAAAAATGACAAATTTCAAGATGGCAAATATCAAAGATGTCGAATATGACAAATGTCACAATGCTAAATGTCAAAAATGAAAAGTGTCACCATGAAAAATGTCAAAAATGACAAATTTCAAGATGGCAAATGTCAAAGATGTCAAATGACAAATGTCACAATGCTAAATGTCAAAAATGAAAAGTGTCAAAAATGACAAATTTCAAGATGGCAAATGTCTAAGATGTCAAATGACAAATGTCACAATGCTAAATGTCAAAAATGAAAAGTGTCACCATGAAAAATGTCAAAAATGACAAATTTCAAGATGGCAAATGTCAAAGATGTCAAATGACAAATGTCACAATGCTAAATGTCAAAAATGAAAAGTGTCACCATGAAAAATGTCAAAAATGACAAATTTCAAGATGGCAAATGTCAAAGATGTCAAATGACAAATGTCACAATGCTAAATGTCAAAAATAAAAAGTGTCACCATGAAAAATGTCAAAAATGACAAATTTCAAGATGGCAAATGTCAAAACTGACAAATGTCACAATGCTAAATTTCAAAAATGATAAGTGTCACCATAAAAAATGTCAAAAATGACAAATTTCAAGATGGCAAATGTCCAAGATGTCAAATGACAAATGTCACAATGCTAAATGTCAAAAATGAAAAGTGTCACCATGAAAAATGTCAAAAATGACAAATTTCAAGATGGCAAATGTCAAAACTGACAAATGTCACAATGCTAAATGTCAAAAATGAAAAGTGTCACCATGAAAAATGTCAAAAATAACAAATTTCAAGATGACAAATGTCAAAGATGTCAAATGACAAATGTCACAATGCTAAATGTCAAAAATGACAAATTTCAAGATGGCAAATGTCAAAGATGTCAAATGACAAATGTCACAATGCTAAATGTCAAAAATAAAAAGTGTCACCATGAAAAATGTCAAAAATGACAAATTTCAAGATGGCAAATATCAAAGATGTCAAATGACAAATGTCACAATGCTAAATGTCAAAAATAAAAAGTGTCACCATGAAAAATGTCAAAAATGACAAATTTCAAGATGGCAAATGTCAAAACTGACAAATGTCACAATGCTAAATGTCAAAAATGATAAGTGTCACCATGAAAAATGTCAAAAATGACAAATTTCAAGATTGCAAATGTCCAAGATGTCAAATGACAAATGTCACAATGCTAAAAGTCAAAAATGAAAAGTGTCACCATGAAAAATGTCAAAAATGACAAATTTTAAGATGGCAAATGTCAAAGATGTCAAATGACAAATGTCACAATGCTAAATGTCAAAAATGAAAAGTGTCAAAAATGACAAATTTCAAGATGGCAAATGTCAAAGATGTCAAATGACAAATGTCACAACGCTAAATGTCAAAAATGAAAAGTGTCACCATGAAAAATGTCAAAAATAACAAATTTCAAGATGACAAATGTCAAAGATGTCAAATGACAAATGTCACAATGCAAAATGTCAAAAATGACAAATTTTAAGATGGCAAATGTCAAAGATGTCAAATGACAAATGTCACAATGCTAAATGTCAAAAATAAAAAGTGTCACCATGAAAAATGTCAAAAATGACAAATTTCAAGATGGCAAATATCAAAGATGTCAAATGACAAATGTCACAATGCTAAATGTCAAAAATAAAAAGTGTCACCATGAAAAATGTCAAAAATGACAAATTTCAAGATGGCAAATGTCCAAGATGTCAAATGACAAATGTCACAATGCTAAATGTCAAAAATGAAAAGTGTCACTATGAAAAATGTCAAAAATGACAAATTTCAAGATGGCAAATGTCAAAGATGTCAAATGACAAATGTCACAATGCTGAATGTCAAAAATGAAAAGTGTCAAAAAGGACAAATTTCAAGATGGCAAATGTCTAATATGTCAAATGACAAATGTCACAATGCTAAATGTCAAATATGAAAAGTGTCACCATGAAAAATGTCAAAAATGACAAATTTCAAGATGGCAAATGTCAAAGATGTCAAATGACAAATGTCACAATGCTAAATGTCAAAAATGACAAATTTCAAGATGGCAAATGTCAAAGATGTCAAATGACAAATGTCACAACGCTAAATGTCAAAAATGAAAAGTGTCACCATGAAAAATGTCAAAAATAACAAATTTCAAGATGACAAATGTCAAAGATGTCAAATGACAAATGTCACAATGCTAAATGTCAAAAATGACAAATTTCAAGATGACAAATGTCAAAGATGTCAAATGACAAATGTCACAATGCAAAATGTCAAAAATGACAAATTTTAAGATGGCAAATGTCAAAGATGTCAAATGACAAATGTCACAATGCTAAATGTCAAAAATAAAAAGTGTCACCATGAAAAATGTCAAAAATGACAAATTTCAAGATGGCAAATATCAAAGATGTCAAATGACAAATGTCACAATGCTAAATGTCAAAAATAAAAAGTGTCACCATGAAAAATGTCAAAAATGACAAATTTCAAGATGGCAAATGTCCAAGATGTCAAATGACAAATGTCACAATGCTAAATGTCAAAAATGAAAAGTGTCACTATGAAAAATGTCAAAAATGACAAATTTCAAGATGGCAAATGTCAAAGATGTCAAATGACAAATGTCACAATGCTGAATGTCAAAAATGAAAAGTGTCAAAAAGGACAAATTTCAAGATGGCAAATGTCTAATATGTCAAATGACAAATGTCACAATGCTAAATGTCAAATATGAAAAGTGTCACCATGAAAAATGTCAAAAATGACAAATTTCAAGATGGCAAATGTCAAAGATGTCAAATGACAAATGTCACAATGCTAAATGTCAAAAATGACAAATTTCAAGATGGCAAATGTCTAAGATGTCAAATGACAAATGTCACAATGATAAATGTCAAAAATGAAAAGTGTCAAAAATGACAAATTTCAAGATGGCAAATGTCTAAGATGTCAAATGACAAATGTCACAATGCTAAATGTCAAAAATGAAAAGTGTCACCATGAAAAATGTCAAAAATGACAAATTTCAAGACGGCAAATGTCAAAGATGTCAAATGACAAATGTCACAATGCTAAATGTCAAAAATGAAAAGTGTCACCATGAAAAATGTCAAAAATGACAAATTTCAAGAAGGCAAATGTCAAAGATGTCAAATGACAAATGTCACAATGCTAAATGTCAAAAATGAAAAGTGTCAAAAATGACAAATTTCAAGATGGCAAATGTCTAAGATGTCAAATGACAAATGTCACAATGCTAAATGTCAAAAATGAAAAGTGTCACCATGAAAAATGTCAAAAATGACAAATATCAAGATGGCAAATGTCAAAGATGTCAAATGACAAATGTCACAATGCTAAATGTCAAAAATGAAAAGTGTCACCATGAAAAATGTCAAAAATGACAAATTTCAAGATGGCAAATGTCAAAGATGTCAAATGACAAATGTCACAATGCTAAATGTCAAAAATGAAAAGTGTCAAAAATGGCAAATTTCAAGATGGCAAATGTCCAAGATGTCAAATGACAAATGTCACAATGCTAAATGTCAAAAATGAAAAGTGTCACCATGAAAAATGTCAAAAATGACAAATTTCAAGATGGCAAATGTCAAAGATAACAAATGACAAATGTCACAATGCTAAATGTCAAAAATGAAAAGTGTCACCATGAAAAATGTCAAAAATGACAAATTTCAAGAGGGCAAATGTCAAAGATGTCAAATGACAAATGTCACAATGCTAAATGTCAAAAATAAAAAGTGTCACCATGAAAAATGTCAAAAATGACAAATTTCAAGATGGCAAATGTCAAAACTGACAAATGTCACAATGCTAAATGTCAAAAATGATAAGTGTCACCATAAAAAATGTCAAAAATGACAAATTTCAAGATGGCAAATGTCCAAGATGTCATATGACAAATGTCACAATGCTAAATGTCAAAAATGAAAAGTGTCACCATGAAAAATGTCAAAAATGACAAATTTCAAGATGGCAAATGTCAAAACTGACAAATGTCACAATGCTAAATGTCAAAAATGAAAAGTGTCACCATGAAAAATGTCAAAAATAACAAATTTCAAGATGACAAATGTCAAAGATGTCAAATGACAAATGTCACAATGCTAAATGTCAAAAATGACAAATTTCAAGATGGCAAATGTCAAAGATGTCAAATGACAAATGTCACAATGCTAAATGTCAAAAATAAAAAGTGTCACCATGAAAAATGTCAAAAATGACAAATTTCAAGATGGCAAATGTCCAAGATGTCATATGACAAATGTCACAATGCTAAATGTCAAAAATGAAAAGTGTCACCATGAAAAATGTCAAAAATGACAAATTTCAAGATGGCAAATGTCAAAACTGACAAATGTCACAATGCTAAATGTCAAAAATGAAAAGTGTCACCATGAAAAATGTCAAAAATAACAAATTTCAAGATGACAAATGTCAAAGATGTCAAATGACAAATGTCACAATGCTAAATGTCAAAAATGACAAATTTCAAGATGGCAAATGTCAAAGATGTCAAATGACAAATGTCACAATGCTAAATGTCAAAAATAAAAAGTGTCACCATGAAAAATGTCAAAAATGACAAATTTTAAGATGGCAAATGTCAAAACTGACAAATGTCACAATGCTAAATGTCAAAAATGATAAGTGTCACCATGAAAAATGTCAAAAATGACAAATTTCAAGATTGCAAATGTCCAAGATGTCAAATGACAAATGTCACAATGCTAAAAATCAAAAATGAAAAGTGTCACCATGAAAAATGTCAAAAATGACAAATTTTAAGATGGCAAATGTCAAAGATGTCAAATGACAAATGTCACAATGCTAAATGTCAAAAATGAAAAGTGTCAAAAATGACAAATTTCAAGATGGCAAATGTCAAAGATGTCAAATGACAAATGTCACAACGCTAAATGTCAAAAATGAAAAGTGTCACCATGAAATATGTCAAAAATAACAAATTTCAAGATGACAAATGTCAAAGATGTCAAATGACAAATGTCACAATGCTAAATGTCAAAAATGACAAATTTCAAGATGGCAAATGTCAAAGATGTCAAATGACAAATGTCACAATGCTAAATGTCAAAAATAAAAAGTGTCACCATGAAAAATGTCAAAAATGACAAATTTCAAGATGGCAAATATCAAAGATGTCAAATGACAAATGTCACAATGCTAAATGTCAAAAATAAAAAGTGTCACCATAAAAAATGTCAAAAATGACAAATTTCAAGATGGCAAATGTCAAAACTGACAAATGTCACAATGCTAAATGTCAAAAATGATTAGTGTCACCATGAAAAATGTCAAAAATGACAAATTTCAAGATGGCAAATGTCCAAGATGTCAAATGACAAATGTCACAATGCTAAATGTCAAAAATGAAAAGTGTCACTATGAAAAATGTCAAAAATGACAAATTTCAAGATGGCAAATGTCAAAGATGTCAAATGACAAATGTCACAATGCTGAATGTCAAAAATGAAAAGTGTCAAAAAGGACAAATTTCAAGATGGCAAATGTCTAATATGTCAAATGACACATGTCACAATGCTAAATGTCAAATATGAAAAGTGTCACCATGAAAAATGTCAAAAATGACAAATTTCAAGATGGCAAATGTCAAAGATGTCAAATGACAAATGTCACAATGCTAAATGTCAAAAATGAAAAGTGTCAAAAATGACAAATTTCAAGATGGCAAATGTCTAAGATGTCAAATGACAAATGTCACAATGATAAATGTCAAAAATGAAAAGTGTCAAAAATGACAAATTTCAAAATGGCAAATGTCTAAGATGTCAAATGACAAATGTCACAATGCTAAATGTCAAAAATGAAAAGTGTCACCATGAAAAATGTCAAAAATGACAAATTTCAAGATGGCAAATGTCAAAGATGTCAAATGACAAATGTCACAATGCTAAATGTCAAAAATGAAAAGTGTCACCATGAAAAATGTCAAAAATGACAAATTTCAAGATGGCAAATGTCAAAGATGTCAAATGACAAATGTCACAATGCTAAATGTCAAAAATGAAAAGTGTCAAAAATGACAAATTTCAAGATGGCAAATGTCTAAGATGTCAAATGACAAATGTCACAATGATAAATGTCAAAAATGAAAAGTGTCAAAAATGACAAATTTCAAAATGGCAAATGTCTAAGATGTCAAATGACAAATGTCACAATGCTAAATGTCAAAAATGAAAAGTGTCACCATGAAAAATGTCAAAAATGACAAATTTCAAGATGGCAAATGTCAAAGATGTCAAATGACAAATGTCACAATGCTAAATGTCAAAAATGAAAAGTGTCACCATGAAAAATGTCAAAAATGACAAATTTCAAGATGGCAAATGTCAAAGATGTCAAATGACAAATGTCACAATGCTAAATGTCAAAAATGAAAAGTGTCACCATGAAAAATGTCAAAAATGACAAATTTCAAGATGGCAAATGTCAAAGATGTCAAATGACAAATGTCACAATGCTAAATGTCAAAAATAAAAAGTGTCACCATGAAAAATGTCAAAAATGACAAATTTCAAGATGGCAAATGTCAAAACTGACAAATGTCACAATGCTAAATGTCAAAACTGATAAGTGTCACCATAAAAAATGTCAAAAATGACAAATTTCAAGATGGCAAATGTCCAAGATGTTAAATGACAAATGTCACAATGCTAAATGTCAAAAATGAAAAGTGTCACCATGAAAAATGTCAAAAATGACAAATTTCAAGATGGCAAATGTCAAAACTGACAAATGTCACAATGCTAAATGTCAAAAATGAAAAGTGTCACCATGAAAAATGTCAAAAATAACAAATTTCAAGATGACAAATGTCAAAGATGTCAAATGACAAATGTCACAATGCTAAATGTCAAAAATGACAAATTTCAAGATGGCAAATGTCAAAGATGTCAAATGACAAATGTCACAATGCTAAATATCAAAAATGAAAGGTGTCAAAAATGACAAATTTCAAGATGGCAAATGTCTAAGATGTCAAATGACAAATGTCACAATGCTAAATGTCAAAAATGAAAAGTGTCACCGTGAAAAATGTCAAAAATGACAAATTTCAAGATGGCAAATGTCAAAGATGTCAAATGACAAATGTCACAATGCTAAATGTCAAAAATAAAAAGTGTCCCCATAAAAAATGTCAATAATGACAAATTTCAAGATGGCAAATGTCAAAGATGTCAAATGACAAATGTCACAATGCTAAATGTCAAAAATGAAAAGTGTCACCATGAAAAATGTCAAAAATGACAAATTTCAAGATGGCAAATGTCCAAGATGTCAAATGAAAAATGTCACAATGCTAAATGTCAAAAATGAAAAGTGTCACCATGAAAAATGTCAAAAATGACAAATTTCAAGATAACAAATGTCAAAGATGTCAAATGACAAATGTCACAATGCTAAATGTCAAAAATGAAAAGTGTCACCATGAAAAATGTCAAAAATGACAAATTTCAAGATGGCAAATATCAAAGATGTCAAATGACAAATGTCACAATGCTAAATGTCAAAAATGAAAAGTGTCACCATGAAAAATGTCAAAAATGACAAATTTCAAGATGGCAAATATCAAAGATGTCAAATGACAAATGTCACAATGCTAAATGTCAAAAATGACAAATTTCAAGATGGCAAATGTCAAAGATGTCAAATGACAAATGTCACAATGCTAAATGTCAAAAATAAAAAGTGTCAAAAATGACAAATTTCAAGATGGCAAATGTCTAAGATGTCAAATGACAAATGTCACAATGCTAAATGTCAAAAATGAAAAGTGTCGCCATGAAAAATGTCAAAAATGACAAATTTCAAGATGGCAAATGTCAAAGATGTCAAATGACAAATGTCACAATGCTAAATGTCAAAAATAAAAAGTGTCACCATGAAAAATGACAAATTTCAAGATGGCAAATATCAAAGAAGTCAAATGACAAATTTCACAATGCTAAATGTCAAAAATGAAAAGTGTCACCATGAAAAATGTCAAAAATGACAAATTTCAAGATGGCAAATGTCAAAACTGACAAATGTCACAATGCTAAATGTCAAAAATGAAAAGTGTCACCATGAAAAATGTCAAAAATAACAAATTTCAAGATGACAAATGTCAAAGATGTCAAATGACAAATGTCACAATGCTAAATGACAAATTTCAAGATGGCAAATGTCAAAGATGTCAAATGACAAATGTCACAATGCTAAATGTCAAAAATAAAAAGTGTCACCATGAAAAATGTCAAAAATGACAAATTTCAAGATGGCAAATATCAAAAATGTCAAATGACAAATGTCACAATGCTAAATGTCAAAAATAAAAAGTGTCACCATGAAAAATGTCAAAAATGACAAATTTCAAGATGGCAAATGTCAAAACTGACAAATGTCACAATGCTAAATGTCAAAAATGATAAGTGTCACCATGAAAAATGTCAAAAATGACAAATTTCAAGATTGCAAATGTCCAAGATGTCAAATGACAAATGTCACAATGCTAAAAGTCAAAAATGAAAAGTGTCACCATGAAAAATGTCAAAAATGACAAATTTTAAGATGGCAAATGTCAAAGATGTCAAATGACAAATGTCACAATGCTAAATGTCAAAATTGAAAAGTGTCAAAAATGACAAATTTCAAGATGGCAAATGTCAAAGATGTCAAATGACAAATGTCACAACGCTAAATGTCAAAAATGAAAAGTGTCACCATGAAAAATGTAAAAAATAACAAATTTCAAGATGACAAATGTCAAAGATGTCAAATGACAAATGTCACAATGCTAAATGTCAAAAATGACAAATTTCAAGATGGCAAATGTCAAAGATGTCAAATGACAAATGTCACAATGCTAAATGTCAAAAATGAAAAGTGTCAAAAATGACAAATTTCAAGATGGCAAATGTCTAAGATGTCAAATGACAAATGTCACAATGATAAATGTCAAAAATGAAAAGTGTCAAAAATGACAAATTTCAAAATGGCAAATGTCTAAGATGTCAAATGACAAATGTCACAATGCTAAATGTCAAAAATGAAAAGTGTCACCATGAAAAATGTCAAAAATGACAAATTTCAAGATGGCAAATGTCAAAGATGTCAAATGACAAATGTCACAATGCTAAATGTCAAAAATGAAAAGTGTCACCATGAAAAATGTCAAAAATGACAAATTTCAAGATGGCAAATGTCAAAGATGTCAAATGACAAATGTCACAATGCTAAATGTCAAAAATGAAAAGTGTCAAAAATGACAAATTTCAAGATGGCAAATGTCTAAGATGTCAAATGACAAATGTCACAATGATAAATGTCAAAAATGAAAAGTGTCAAAAATGACAAATTTCAAAATGGCAAATGTCTAAGATGTCAAATGACAAATGTCACAATGCTAAATGTCAAAAATGAAAAGTGTCACCATGAAAAATGTCAAAAATGACAAATTTCAAGATGGCAAATGTCAAAGATGTCAAATGACAAATGTCACAATGCTAAATGTCAAAAATGAAAAGTGTCACCATGAAAAATGTCAAAAATGACAAATTTCAAGATGGCAAATGTCAAAGATGTCAAATGACAAATGTCACAATGCTAAATGTCAAAAATGAAAAGTGTCACCATGAAAAATGTCAAAAATGACAAATTTCAAGATGGCAAATGTCAAAGATGTCAAATGACAAATGTCACAATGCTAAATGTCAAAAATAAAAAGTGTCACCATGAAAAATGTCAAAAATGACAAATTTCAAGATGGCAAATGTCAAAACTGACAAATGTCACAATGCTAAATGTCAAAACTGATAAGTGTCACCATAAAAAATGTCAAAAATGACAAATTTCAAGATGGCAAATGTCCAAGATGTTAAATGACAAATGTCACAATGCTAAATGTCAAAAATGAAAAGTGTCACCATGAAAAATGTCAAAAATGACAAATTTCAAGATGGCAAATGTCAAAACTGACAAATGTCACAATGCTAAATGTCAAAAATGAAAAGTGTCACCATGAAAAATGTCAAAAATAACAAATTTCAAGATGACAAATGTCAAAGATGTCAAATGACAAATGTCACAATGCTAAATGTCAAAAATGACAAATTTCAAGATGGCAAATGTCAAAGATGTCAAATGACAAATGTCACAATGCTAAATATCAAAAATGAAAGGTGTCAAAAATGACAAATTTCAAGATGGCAAATGTCTAAGATGTCAAATGACAAATGTCACAATGCTAAATGTCAAAAATGAAAAGTGTCACCGTGAAAAATGTCAAAAATGACAAATTTCAAGATGGCAAATGTCAAAGATGTCAAATGACAAATGTCACAATGCTAAATGTCAAAAATAAAAAGTGTCCCCATAAAAAATGTCAATAATGACAAATTTCAAGATGGCAAATGTCAAAGATGTCAAATGACAAATGTCACAATGCTAAATGTCAAAAATGAAAAGTGTCACCATGAAAAATGTCAAAAATGACAAATTTCAAGATGGCAAATGTCCAAGATGTCAAATGAAAAATGTCACAATGCTAAATGTCAAAAATGAAAAGTGTCACCATGAAAAATGTCAAAAATGACAAATTTCAAGATAACAAATGTCAAAGATGTCAAATGACAAATGTCACAATGCTAAATGTCAAAAATGAAAAGTGTCACCATGAAAAATGTCAAAAATGACAAATTTCAAGATGGCAAATATCAAAGATGTCAAATGACAAATGTCACAATGCTAAATGTCAAAAATGAAAAGTGTCACCATGAAAAATGTCAAAAATGACAAATTTCAAGATGGCAAATATCAAAGATGTCAAATGACAAATGTCACAATGCTAAATGTCAAAAATGACAAATTTCAAGATGGCAAATGTCAAAGATGTCAAATGACAAATGTCACAATGCTAAATGTCAAAAATAAAAAGTGTCAAAAATGACAAATTTCAAGATGGCAAATGTCTAAGATGTCAAATGACAAATGTCACAATGCTAAATGTCAAAAATGAAAAGTGTCGCCATGAAAAATGTCAAAAATGACAAATTTCAAGATGGCAAATGTCAAAGATGTCAAATGACAAATGTCACAATGCTAAATGTCAAAAATAAAAAGTGTCACCATGAAAAATGACAAATTTCAAGATGGCAAATATCAAAGAAGTCAAATGACAAATTTCATAATGCTAAATGTCAAAAATGAAAAGTGTCACCATGAAAAATGTCAAAAATGACAAATTTCAAGATGGCAAATGTCAAAACTGACAAATGTCACAATGCTAAATGTCAAAAATGAAAAGTGTCACCATGAAAAATGTCAAAAATAACAAATTTCAAGATGACAAATGTCAAAGATGTCAAATGACAAATGTCACAATGCTAAATGACAAATTTCAAGATGGCAAATGTCAAAGATGTCAAATGACAAATGTCACAATGCTAAATGTCAAAAATAAAAAGTGTCACCATGAAAAATGTCAAAAATGACAAATTTCAAGATGGCAAATATCAAAAATGTCAAATGACAAATGTCACAATGCTAAATGTCAAAAATAAAAAGTGTCACCATGAAAAATGTCAAAAATGACAAATTTCAAGATGGCAAATGTCAAAACTGACAAATGTCACAATGCTAAATGTCAAAAATGATAAGTGTCACCATGAAAAATGTCAAAAATGACAAATTTCAAGATTGCAAATGTCCAAGATGTCAAATGACAAATGTCACAATGCTAAAAGTCAAAAATGAAAAGTGTCACCATGAAAAATGTCAAAAATGACAAATTTTAAGATGGCAAATGTCAAAGATGTCAAATGACAAATGTCACAATGCTAAATGTCAAAAATGAAAAGTGTCAAAAATGACAAATTTCAAGATGGCAAATGTCAAAGATGTCAAATGACAAATGTCACAACGCTAAATGTCAAAAATGAAAAGTGTCACCATGAAAAATGTAAAAAATAACAAATTTCAAGATGACAAATGTCAAAGATGTCAAATGACAAATGTCACAATGCTAAATGTCAAAAATGACAAATTTCAAGATGGCAAATGTCAAAGATGTCAAATGACAAATGTCACAATGCTAAATGTCAAAAAAAAAAGTGTCACCATGAAAAATGTCAAAAATGACAAATTTCAAGATGGCAAATATCAAAGTGTCAAATGACAAATGTCACAATGCTAAATGTCAAAAATAAAAAGTGTCACCATGAAAAATGTCAAAATGACAAATTTCAAGATGGCAAATGTCAAAACTGACAAATGTCTCAATGCTAAATGTCAAAAATGATAAGTGTCACCATGAAAAATGTCAAAAATGACAAATTTCAAGATGGCAAATGTCCAAGATGTCAAATGACAAATGTCACAATGCTAAATGTCAAAAATGAAAAGTGTCACTATGAAAAATGTCAAAAATGACAAATTTCAAGATGGCAAATGTCAAAGATGTCAAATGACAAATGTCACAATGCTGAATGTCAAAAATGAAAAGTGTCAAAAAGGACAAATTTCAAGATGGCAAATGTCTAATATGTCAAATGACAAATGTCACAATGCTAAATGTCAAATATGAAAAGTGTCACCATGAAAAATGTCAAAAATGACAAATTTCAAGATGGCAAATGTCAAAGATGTCAAATGACAAATGTCACAATGCTAAATGTCAAAAATGAAAAGTGTCAAAAATGGCAAATTTCAAGATGGCAAATGTCTAAGATGTCAAATGACAAATGTCACAATGATAAATGTCAAAAATGAAAAGTGTCAAAAATGACAAATTTCAAGATGGCAAATGTCTAAGATGTCAAATGACAAATGTCACAATGCTAAATGTCAAAAATGAAAAGTGTCACCATGAAAAATGTCAAAAATGACAAATTTCAAGATGGCAAATGTCAAAGATGTCAAATGACAAATGTCACAATGCTAAATGTCAAAAATGAAAAGTGTCACCATGAAAAATGTCAAAAATGACAAATTTCAAGAAGGCAAATGTCAAAGATGTCAAATGACAAATGTCACAATGTTAAATGTCAAAAATGAAAAGTGTCAAAAATGACAAATTTCAAGATGGCAAATGTCTAAGATGTCAAATGACAAATGTCACAATGCTAAATGTCAAAAATGAAAAGTGTCACCATGAAAAATGTCAAAAATGACAAATTTCAAGATGGCAAATGTCAAAGATGTCAAATGACAAATGTCACAATGCTAAATGTCAAAAATGAAAAGTGTCACCATGAAAAATGTCAAAAATGACAAATTTCAAGATGGCAAATGTCAAAGATGTCAAATGACAAATGTCACAATGCTAAATGTCAAAAATGAAAAGTGTCAAAAATGACAAATTTCAAGATGGCAAATGTCCAAGATGTCAAATGACAAATGTCACAATGCTAAATGTCAAAAATGAAAAGTGTCACCATGAAAAATGTCAAAAATGACAAATTTTAAGATGGCAAATGTCAAAGATGTCAAATGACAAATGTCACAATGCTAAATGTCAAAAATGAAAAGTGTCAAAAATGACAAATTTCAAGATGGCAAATGTCAAAGATGTCAAATGACAAATGTCACAATGCTAAATGTCAAAAATGAAAAGTGTCAAAAATGACAAATTTCAAGATGGCAAATGTCTAAGATGTCAAATGACAAATGTCACAATGCTAAATGTCAAAAATGAAAAGTGTCACCATAAAAAATGTCAAAAATGACAAATTTCAAGATGGCAAATGTCAAAGATGTCAAATGACAAATGTCACAATGCTAAATGTCAAAAATGAAAAGTGTCACCATGAAAAATGTCAAAAATGACAAATTTCAAGATGGCAAATGTCAAAGATGTCAAATGACAAATGTCACAATGCTAAATGTCAAAAATGAAAAGTGTCCCCATAAAAAATGTCAATAATGACAAATTTCAAGATGGCAAATGTCAAAGATGTCAAATGACAAATGTCACAATGCTAAATGTCAAAAATGAAAAGTGTCAAAAATGACAAATTTCAAGATGGCAAATGTCAAAGATGTCAAATGACAAATGTCACAATGCTAAATGTCAAAAATGAAAAGTGTCACCATGAAAAATGTCAAAAATGACAAATTTCAAGATGGCAAATATCAAAGATGTCGAATATGACAAATGTCACAATGCTAAATGTCAAAAATGAAAAGTGTCACCATGAAAAATGTTAAAAATGACAAATTTCAAGATGGCAAATGTCAAAGATGTCAAATGACAAATGTCACAATGCTAAATGTCAAAAATGAAAAGTGTCAAAAATGACAAATTTCAAGATGGCAAATGTCTAAGATGGCAAATGTCTAAGATGTCAAATGACAAATGTCACAATGCTAAATGTCAAAAATGAAAAGTGTCACCATGAAAAATGTCAAAAATGACAAATTTCAAGATGGCAAATGTCAAAGATGTCAAATGACAAATGTCACAATGCTAAATGTCAAAAATGAAAAGTGTCAAAAATGACAAATTTCAAGATGGCAAATGTCAAAGATGTCAAATGACAAATGTCACAATGCTAAATGTCAAAAATGAAAAGTGTCCCCATGAAAAATGTCAATAATGACAAATTTCAAGATGGCAAATGTCAAAGATGTCAAATGACAAATGTCACAATGCTAAATGTCAAAAATGAAAAGTGTCACCATGAAAAATGTCAAAAATGACAAATTTCAAGATGGCAAATGTCAAAGATGTCGAATATGACAAATGTCACAATGCTAAATGTCAAAAATGAAAAGTGTCACCATGAAAAATGTCAAAAATGACAAATTTCAAGATGGCAAATGTCAAAGATGTCAAATGACAAATGTCACAATGCTAAATGTCAAAAATGAAAAGTGTCAAAAATGACAAATTTCAAGATGGCAAATGTCTAAGATGTCAAATGACAAATGTCACAATGCTAAATGTCAAAAATGAAAAGTGTCACCATAAAAAATGTCAAAAATGACAAATTTCAAGATGGCAAATGTCAAAGATGTCAAATGACAAATGTCACAATGCTAAATGTCAAAAATGAAAAGTGTCACCATGAAAAATGTCAAAAATGACAAATTTCAAGATGGCAAATGTCAAAGATGTCAAATGACAAATGTCACAATGCTAAATGTCAAAAATGAAAAGTGTCCCCATAAAAAATGTCAATAATGACAAATTTCAAGATGGCAAATGTCAAAGATGTCAAATGACAAATGTCACAATGCTAAATGTCAAAAATGAAAAGTGTCACCATGAAAAATGTCAAAAATGACAAATTTCAAGATGGCAAATATCAAAGATGTCGAATATGACAAATGTCACAATGCTAAATGTCAAAAATGAAAAGTGTCACCATGAAAAATGTTAAAAATGACAAATTTCAAGATGGCAAATGTCAAAGATGTCAAATGACAAATGTCACAATGCTAAATGTCAAAAATGAAAAGTGTCAAAAATGACAAATTTCAAGATGGCAAATGTCTAAGATGGCAAATGTCTAAGATGTCAAATGACAAATGTCACAATGCTAAATGTCAAAAATGAAAAGTGTCACCATGAAAAATGTCAAAAATGACAAATTTCAAGATGGCAAATGTCAAAGATGTCAAATGACAAATGTCACAATGCTAAATGTCAAAAATAAAAAGTGTCACCATGAAAAATGTCAAAAATGACAAATTTCAAGATGGCAAATGTCAAAACTGACAAATGTCACAATGCTAAATGTCAAAAATGATAAGTGTCACCATAAAAAATGTCAAAAATGACAAATTTCAAGATGGCAAATGTCCAAGATGTCAAATGACAAATGTCACAATGCTAAATGTCAAAAATGAAAAGTGTCACCATGAAAAATGTCAAAAATGACAAATTTCAAGATGGCAAATGTCAAAACTGACAAATGTCACAATGCTAAATGTCAAAAATGAAAAGTGTCACCATGAAAAATGTCAAAAATAACAAATTTCAAGATGACAAATGTCAAAGATGTCAAATGACAAATGTCACAATGCTAAATGTCAAAAATGACAAATTTCAAGATGGCAAATGTCAAAGATGTCAAATGACAAATGTCACAATGCTAAATGTCAAAAATAAAAAGTGTCACCATGAAAAATGTCAAAAATGACAAATTTCAAGATGGCAAATGTCAAAACTGACAAATGTCACAATGCTAAATGTCAAAAATGATAAGTGTCACCATGAAAAATGTCAAAAATGACAAATTTCAAGATTGCAAATGTCCAAGATGTCAAATGACAAATGTCACAATGCTAAAAGTCAAAAATGAAAAGTGTCACCATGAAAAATGTCAAAAATGACAAATTTTAAGATGGCAAATGTCAAAGATGTCAAATGACAAATGTCACAATGCTAAATGTCAAAAATAAAAAGTGTTAAAAATGACAAATTTCAAGATGGCAAATGTCAAAGATGTCAAATGACAAATGTCACAACGCTAAATGTCAAAAATGAAAAGTGTCACCATGAAAAATGTCAAAAATAACAAATTTCAAGATGACAAATGTCAAAGATGTCAAATGACAAATGTCACAATGCTAAATGTCAAAAATGACAAATTTCAAGATGGCAAATGTCAAAGATGTCAAATGACAAATGTCACAATGCTAAATGTCAAAAATAAAAAGTGTCACCATGAAAAATGTCAAAAATGACAAATTTCAAGATGGCAAATATCAAAGATGTCAAATGACAAATGTCACAATGCTAAATGTCAAAAATAAAAAGTGTCACCATGAAAAATGTAAAAAATGACAAATTTCAAGATGGCAAATGTCAAAACTGACAAATGTCACAATGCTAAATGTCAAAAATGATAAGTGTCACCATGAAAAATGTCAAAAATGACAAATTTCAAGATGGCAAATGTCCAAGATGTCAAATGACAAATGTCACAATGCTAAATGTCAAAAATGAAAACTGTCACTATGAAAAATGTCAAAAATGACAAATTTCAAGATGGCAAATGTCAAAGATGTCAAATGACAAATGTCACAATGCTGAATGTCAAAAATGAAAAGTGTCAAAAAGGACAAATTTCAAGATGGCAAATGTCTAATATGTCAAATGACAAATGTCACAATGCTAAATGTCAAATATGAAAAGTGTCACCATGAAAAATGTCAAAAATGACAAATTTCAAGATGGCAAATGTCAAAGATGTCAAATGACAAATGTCACAATGCTAAATGTCAAAAATGAAAAGTGTCAAAAATGACAAATTTCAAGATGGCAAATGTCTAAGATGTCAAATGACAAATGTCACAATGATAAATGTCAAAAATGAAAAGTGTCAAAAATGACAAATTTCAAGATGGCAAATGTCTAAGATGTCAAATGACAAATGTCACAATGCTAAATGTCAAAAATGAAAAGTGTCACCATGAAAAATGTCAAAAATGACAAATTTCAAGATGGCAAATGTCAAAGATGTCAAATGACAAATGTCACAATGCTAAATGTCAAAAATGAAAAGTGTCACCATGAAAAATGTCAAAAATGACAAATTTCAAGAAGGCAAATGTCAAAGATGTCAAATGACAAATGTCACAATGCTAAATGTCAAAAATGAAAAGTGTCAAAAATGACAAATTTCAAGATGGCAAATGTCTAAGATGTCAAATGACAAATGTCACAATGCTAAATGTCAAAAATGAAAAGTGTCACCATGAAAAATGTCAAAAATGACAAATTTTAAGATGGCAAATGTCAAAGATGTCAAATGACAAATGTCACAATGCTAAATGTCAAAAATGAAAAGTGTCACCATGAAAAATGTCAAAAATGACAAATTTCAAGATGTCAAAAGACAAATGTCACAATGCTAAATGTCAAAAATGAAAAGTGTCAAAAATGACAAATTTCAAGATGGCAAATGTCCAAGATGTCAAATGACAAATGTCACAATGCTAAATGTCAAAAATGAAAAGTGTCACCATGAAAAATGTCAAAAATGACAAATTTCAAGATGGCAAATGTCAAAGATGTCAAATGACAAATGTCACAATGCTAAATGTCAAAAATGAAAAGTGTCAAAAATGACAAATTTCAAGATGGCAAATGTCTAAGATGTCAAATGACAAATGTCACAATGCTAAATGACAAAAATGAAAAGTGTCACCGTGAAAAATGTCAAAAATGACAAATTTCAAGATGGCAAATGTCAAAGATGTCAAATGACAAATGTCACAATGCTAAATGTCAAAAATGAAAAGGCTCACCATGAAAAATGTCAAAAATGACAAATTTCAAGATGGCAAATGTCAAAGATGTCAAATGACAAATGTCACAATGCTAAATGTCAAAAATGAAAAGTGTCCCCATGAAAAATGTCAATAATGACAAATTTTAAGATGGCAAATGTCAAAGATGTCAAATGACAAATGTCACAATGCTAAATATCAAAAATGAAAAGTGTCACCATGAAAAATGTCAAAAATGACAAATTTCAAGATGGCAAATGTCAAAGATGTCGAATATGACAAATGTCACAATGCTAAATGTCAAAAATGAAAAGTGTCACCATCAAAAATGTCAAAAATGACAATTTTCAAGATGGCAAATGTCAAAGATGTCAAATGCAAATGTCACAATGCTAAATGTCAAAAATGAAAAGTGTCAAAAATGACAAATTTCAAGATGGCAAATGTCTAAGATGTCAAATGACAAATGTCACAATGCTAAATGTAAAAAATGAAAAGTGTCACCATGAAAAATGTCAAAAATGACAAATTTCAAGATGGCAAATGTCAAAACTGACAAATGTCACAATGCTAAATGTCAAAAATGATAAGTGTCACCATAAAAAATGTCAAAAATGACAAATTTCAAGATGGCAAATGTCCAAGATGTCAAATGACAAATGTCACAATGCTAAATGTCAAAAATGAAAAGTGTCACCATGAAAAATGTCAAAAATGACAAATTTCAAGATGGCAAATGTCAAAGATGTCAAATGACAAATGTCACAATGCTAAATGTCAAAAATGAAAATTGTCAAAAATGACAAATTTCAAGATGGCAAATGTCAAAGATGTCAAATGACAAATGTCACAATGCTAAATGTCAAAAATGAAAAGTGTCACCATGAAAAATGTCAAAAATGACAAATTTCAAGATGGCAAATGTCAAAACTGACAAATGTCACAATGCTAAATGTCAAAAATGAAAAGTGTCACCATGAAAAATGTCAAAAATAACAAATTTCAAGATGGCAAATGTCAAAGATGTCAAATGACAAATGTCACAATGCTAAATGTCAAAAATGACAAATTTCAAGATGGCAAATGTCAAAGATGTCAAATGACAAATGTCACAATGCTAAATGTCAAAAATGAAAAGTGTCACCATGAACAATGTCAAAAATGACAAATTTCAAGACGGCAAATGTCAAAGATGTCAAATGACAAATGTCACAATGCTAAATGTCAAAAATGAAAAGTGTCACCATGAAAAATGTCAAAAATGACAAATTTTAAGATGGCAAATGTCAAAACTGACAAATGTCACAATGCTAAATGTCAAAAATGATAAGTGTCACCATAAAAAATGTCAAAAATGACAAATTTCAAGATGGCAAATGTCAAAGCTGTCAAATGACAAATGTCACATTGCTAAATGTCACAAATGAAAAGTGTCAAAAATGACAAATTTCAAGATGGCAAATGTCTAAGATGTCGAATGACAAATGTCACAATGCTAAATGTCGAAAATGAAAAGAGTCACCATGAAAAATGTCAAAAATGACAAATTTCAAGATGGCAAATGTCAAAGATGTCAAATGACAAATGTCACAATGCTAAATGTCAAAAATGAAAAGTGTTAAAAATGACAAATTTCAAGATGGCAAATGTCCAAGATGTCAAATGACAAATGTCACAATGCTAAATGTCAAAAATGAAAAGTGTCACCATGAAAAATGTTAAAAATGACAAATTTCAAGATGGCAAATGTCAAAGATGTCAAATGACAAATGTCACAATGCTAAATGTCAAAAATGAAAAGTGTCAAAAATGACAAATTTCAAGATGGCAAATGTCTAAGATGTCAAATGACAAATGTCACAATGCTAAATGTCAAAAATGAAAAGTGTCACCGTGAAAAATGTCAAAAATGACAAATTTCAAGATGGCAAATGTCAAAGATGTCAAATGACAAATGTCACAATGCTAAATGTCAAAAATGAAAAGTGTCACCATGAAAAATGTCAAAAATGACAAATTTCAAGATGGCAAATGTCAAAGATGTCAAATGACAAATGTCACAATGCTAAATGTCAAAAATGAAAAGTGTCCCCATGAAAAATGTCAATAATGACAAATTTCAAGATGGCAAATGTCAAAGATGTCAAATGACAAATGTCACAATGCTAAATGTCAAAAATGAAAAGTGTCACCATGAAAAATGTCAAAAATGACAAATTTCAAGATGGCAAATGTCAAAGATGTCGAATATGACAAATGTCACAATGCTAAATGTCAAAAATGAAAAGTGTCACCATGAAAAATGTCAAAAATGACAAATTTCAAGATGGCAAATGTCAAAGATGTCAAATGACAAATGTCACAATGCTAAATGTCAAAAATGAAAAGTGTCAAAAATGACAAATTTCAAGATGGCAAATGTCTAAGATGTCAAATGACAAATGTCACAATGCTAAATGTCAAAAATGAAAAGTGTCACCATGAAAAATGTCAAAAATGACAAATTTCAAGATGGCAAATGTCAAAGATGTCAAATGACAAATGTCACAATGCTAAATATCAAAAATGAAAAGTGTCACCATGAAAAATGTCAAAACTGACAAATTTCAAGATGGCAAATGTCAAAGATGTCAAATGACAAATGTCACAATGCTAAATGTCAAAAATGAAAAGTGTCAAAAATGACAAATTTCAAGATGGCAAATGTCTAAGATGTCAAATGACAAATGTCACAATGCTAAATGTCAAAAATGAAAAGTGTCACCATGAAAAATGTCAAAAATGACAAATTTCAAGATGGCAAATGTCAAAGATGTCAAATGACAAATGTCACAATGCTAAATATCAAAAATGAAAAGTGTCACCATAAAAAATGTCAAAAATGACAAATTTCAAGATGGCAAATGTCAAAGCTGTCAAATGACAAATGTCACATTGCTAAATGTCACAAATGAAAAGTGTCAAAAATGACAAATTTCAAGATGGCAAATGTCTAAGATGTCAAATGACAAATGTCACAATGCTAAATGTCGAAAATGAAAAGTGTCACCATGAAAAATGTCAAAAATGACAAATTTCAAGATGGCAAATGTCAAAGATGTCAAATGACAAATGTCACAATGCTAAATGTCAAAAATGAAAAGTGTCAAAAATGACAAATTTCAAGATGGCAAATGTCCAAGATGTCAAATGACAAATGTCACAATGCTAAATGTCAAAAATGAAAAGTGTCACCATGAAAAATGTTAAAAATGACAAATTTCAAGATGGCAAATGTCAAAGATGTCAAATGACAAATGTCACAATGCTAAATGTCAAAAATGAAAAGTGTCAAAAATGACAAATTTCAAGATGGCAAATGTCTAAGATGTCAAATGACAAATGTCACAATGCTAAATGTCAAAAATGAAAAGTGTCACCGTGAAAAATGTCAAAAATGACAAATTTCAAGATGGCAAATGTCAAAGATGTCAAATGACAAATGTCACAATGCTAAATGTCAAAAATGAAAAGTGTCACCATGAAAAATGTCAAAAATGACAAATTTCAAGATGGCAAATGTCAAAGATGTCAAATGACAAATGTCACAATGCTAAATGTCAAAAATGAAAAGTGTCCCCATGAAAAATGTCAATAATGACACATTTCAAGATGGCAAATGTCAAAGATGTCAAATGACAAATGTCACAATGCTAAATGTCAAAAATGAAAAGTGTCACCATGAAAAATGTCAAAAATGACAAATTTCAAGATGGCAAATGTCAAAGATGTCGAATATGACAAATGTCACAATGCTAAATGTCAAAAATGAAAAGTGTCACCATGAAAAATGTCAAAAATGACAAATTTCAAGATGGCAAATGTCAAAGATGTCAAATGACAAATGTCACAATGCTAAATGTCAAAACTGAAAAGTGTCAAAAATGACAAATTTCAAGATGGCAAATGTCTAAGATGTCAAATGACAAATGTCACAATGCTAAATGTCAAAAATGAAAAGTGTCACCATGAAAAATGTCAAAAATGACAAATTTCAAGATGGCAAATGTCAAAGATGTCAAATGACAAATGTCACAATGCTAAATATCAAAAATGAAAAGTGTCACCATGAAAAATGTCAAAAATGACAAATTTCAAGATGGCAAATGTCAAAGATGTCAAATGACAAATGTCACAATGCTAAATGTCAAAAATAAAAAGTGTCACCATGAAAAATGTCAAAAATGACAAATTTCAAGATGGCAAATGTCAAAACTGACAAATGTCACAA
The DNA here is from genome assembly GCA_964028335.1 of Altica lythri. Lineage (NCBI taxonomy): Eukaryota > Metazoa > Arthropoda > Insecta > Coleoptera > Chrysomelidae > Altica > Altica lythri. The sequence continues at coordinate 3,485,313 of OZ034800.1, read as the reverse complement.
TGCTAAATGTCAAAACTGATAAGTGTCACCATAAAAAATGTCAAAAATGACAAATTTCAAGATGGCAAATGTCCAAGATGTTAAATGACAAATGTCACAATGCTAAATGTCAAAAATGAAAAGTGTCACCATGAAAAATGTCAAAAATGACAAATTTCAAGATGGCAAATGTCAAAACTGACAAATGTCACAATGCTAAATGTCAAAAATGAAAAGTGTCACCATGAAAAATGTCAAAAATAACAAATTTCAAGATGGCAAATGTCAAAGATGTCAAATGACAAATGTCACAATGCTAAATATCAAAAATGAAAGGTGTCAAAAATGACAAATTTCAAGATGGCAAATGTCTAAGATGTCAAATGACAAATGTCACAATGCTAAATGTCAAAAATGAAAAGTGTCACCGTAAAAAATGTCAAAAATGACAAATTTCAAGATGGCAAATGTCAAAGATGTCAAATGACAAATGTCACAATGCTAAATGTCAAAAATAAAAAGTGTCCCCATAAAAAATGTCAATAATGACAAATTTCAAGATGGCAAATGTCAAAGATGTCAAATGACAAATGTCACAATGCTAAATGTCAAAAATGAAAAGTGTCACCATGAAAAATGTCAAAAATGACAAATTTCAAGATGGCAAATGTCCAAGATGTCAAATGAAAAATGTCACAATGCTAAATGTCAAAAATGAAAAGTGTCACCATGAAAAATGTCAAAAATGACAAATTTCAAGATAACAAATATCAAAGATGTCAAATGACAAATGTCACAATGCTAAATGTCAAAAATGAAAAGTGTCACCATGAAAAATGTTAAAAATGACAAATTTCAAGATGGCAAATGTCAAAGATGTCAAATGACAAATGTCACAATGCTAAATGTCAAAAATGAAAAGTGTCAAAAATGACAAATTTCAAGATGGCAAATGTCTAAGATGTCAAATGACAAATGTCACAATGCTAAATGTCAAAAATGAAAAGTGTCACCGTGAAAAATGTCAAAAATGACAAATTTCAAGATGGCAAATGTCAAAGATGTCAAATGACAAATGTCACAATGCTAAATGTCAAAAATGAAAAGTGTCACCATGAAAAATGTCAAAAATGACAAATTTCAAGATGGCAAATGTCAAAGATGTCAAATGACAAATGTCACAATGCTAAATGTCAAAAATGAAAAGTGTCCCCATGAAAAATGTCAATAATGACAAATTTCAAGATGGCAAATGTCAAAGATGTCAAATGACAAATGTCACAATGCTAAATGTCAAAAATGAAAAGTGTCACCATGAAAAATGTCAAAAATGACAAATTTCAAGATGGCAAATGTCAAAGATGTCGAATATGACAAATGTCACAATGCTAAATGTCAAAAATGAAAAGTGTCACCATGAAAAATGTCAAAAATGACAAATTTCAAGATGGCAAATGTCAAAGATGTCAAATGACAAATGTCACAATGCTAAATGTCAAAAATGAAAAGTGTCAAAAATGACAAATTTCAAGATGGCAAATGTCTAAGATGTCAAATGACAAATGTCACAATGCTAAATGTCAAAAATGAAAAGTGTCACCATGAAAAATGTCAAAAATGACAAATTTCAAGATGGCAAATGTCAAAGATGTCAAATGACAAATGTCACAATGCTAAATATCAAAAATGAAAAGTGTCACCATGAAAAATGTCAAAAATGACAAATTTCAAGATGGCAAATGTCAAAGATGTCAAATGACAAATGTCACAATGCTAAATGTCAAAAATAAAAAGTGTCACCATGAAAAATGTCAAAAATGACAAATTTCAAGATGGCAAATGTCAAAACTGACAAATGTCACAATGCTAAATGTCAAAAATGATAAGTGTCACCATAAAAAATGTCAAAAATGACAAATTTCAAGATGGCAAATGTCCAAGATGTCAAATGACAAATGTCACAATGCTAAATGTCAAAAATGAAAAGTGTCACCATGAAAAATGTCAAAAATGACAAATTTCAAGATGGCAAATGTCAAAGATGTCAAATGACAAATGTCACAATGCTAAATGTCAAAAATGACAAATTTCAAGATGGCAAATGTCAAAGATGTCAAATGACAAATGTCACAATGCTAAATGTCAAAAATGAAAAGTGTCACCATGAAAAATGTCAAAAATGACAAATTTCAAGATGGCAAATGTCAAAACTGACAAATGTCACAATGCTAAATGTCAAAAATGAAAAGTGTCACCATGAAAAATGTCAAAAATAACAAATTTCAAGATGGCAAATGTCAAAGATGTCAAATGACAAATGTCACAATGCTAAATGTCAAGAATGACAAATTTCAAGATGGCAAATGTCAAAGATGTCAAATGACAAATGTCACAATGCTAAATGTCAAAAATGAAAAGTGTCACCATAAACAATGTCAAAAATGACAAATTTCAAGATGGCAAATGTCAAAGATGTCAAATGACAAATGTCACAATGCTAAATGTCAAAAATGAAAGGTGTCACCATGAAAAATGTCAAAAATGACAAATTTCAAGATGGCAAATGTCAAAACTGACAAATGTCACAATGCTAAATGTCAAAAATGATAAGTGTCACCATAAAAAATGTCAAAAATGACAAATTTCAAGATGGCAAATGTCCAAGATGTCAAATGACAAATGTCACAATGCTAAATGTCAAAAATGAAAAGTGTCACCATAAAAAATGTCAAAAATGACAAATTTCAAGATGGCAAATGTCAAAGATGTCAAATGACAAATGTCACATTGCTAAATGTCACAAATGAAAAGTGTCACCATGAAAAATGTCAAAAATGACAAATTTCAAGATGGCAAATGTCAAAACTGACAAATGTCACAATGCTAAATGTCAAAAATGAAAAGTGTCACCATGAAAAATGTCAAAAATAACAAATTTCAAGATGGCAAATGTCAAAGATGTCAAATGACAAATGTCACAATGCTAAATGTCAAAAATGACAAATTTCAAGATGGCAAATGTCAAAGATGTCAAATGACAAATGTCACAATGCTAAATGTCAAAAATGAAAAGTGTCACCATGAACAATGTCAAAAATGACAAATTTCAAGATGGCAAATGTCAAAGATGTCAAATGACAAATGTCACAATGCTAAATGTCAAAAATGAAAAGTGTCACCATGAAAAATGTCAAAAATGACAAATTTCAAGATGGCAAATGTCAAAACTGACAAATGTCACAATGCTAAATGTCAAAAATGATAAGTGTCACCATAAAAAATGTCAAATTTCAAGATGGCAAATGTCCAAGATGTCAAATGACAAATGTCACAATGCTAAATGTCAAAAATGAAAAGTGTCACCATAAAAAATGTCAAAAATGACAAATTTCAAGATGGCAAATGTCAAAGATGTCAAATGACAAATGTCACATTGCTAAATGTCACAAATGAAAAGTGTCAAAAATGACAAATTTCAAGATGGCAAATGTCTAAGATGTCAAATGACAAATGTCACAATGCTAAATGTCGAAAATGAAAAGTGTCACCATGAAAAATGTCAAAAATGACAAATTTCAAGATGGCAAATGTCAAAGATGTCAAATGACAAATGTCACAATGCTAAATGTCAAAAATGAAAAGTGTCAAAAATGACAAATTTCAAGATGGCAAATGTCCAAGATGTCAAATAACAAATGTCACAATGCTAAATGTCAAAAATGAAAAGTGTCACCGTGAAAAATGTCAAAAATGACAAATTTCAAGATGGCAAATGTCAAAGATGTCAAATGACAAATGTCACAATGCTAAATGTCAAAAATGAAAAGTGTCAAAAATGACAAATTTCAAGATGGCAAATGTCTAAGATGTCAAATGACAAATGTCACAATGCTAAATGTCAAAAATGAAAAGTGTCACCATGAAAAATGTCAAAAATGACAAATTTCAAGATGGCAAATGTTAAAACTGACAAATGTCACAATGCTAAATGTCAAAAATGATAAGTGTCACCATAAAAAATGTCAAAAATGACAAATTTCAAGATGGCAAATGTCCAAGATGTCAAATGACAAATGTCACAATGCTAAATGTCAAAAATGAAAAGTGTCACCATGAAAAATGTCAAAAATGACAAATTTCAAGATGGCAAATGTCAAAACTGACAAATGTCACAATGCTAAATGTCAAAAATGATAAGTGTCACCATAAAAAATGTCAAAAATGACAAATTTCAAGATGGCAAATGTCAAAGATGTCGAATATGACAAATGTCACAATGCTAAATGTCAAAAATGAAAAGTGTCACCATGAAAAATGTCAAAAATGACAAATTTCAAGATGGCAAATGTCAAAGATGTCAAATGACAAATGTCACAATGCTAAATGTCAAAAATGAAAAGTGTCAAAAATGACAAATTTCAAGATGGCAAATGTCTAAGATGTCAAATGACAAATGTCACAATGCTAAATGTCAAAAATGAAAAGTGTCACCATGAAAAATGTCAAAAATGACAAATTTCAAGATGGCAAATGTCAAAACTGACAAATGTCACAATGCTAAATGTCAAAAATGATAAGTGTCACCATAAAAAATGTCAAAAATGACAAATTTCAAGATGGCAAATGTCCAAGATGTCAAATGACAAATGTCACAATGCTAAATGTCAAAAATGAAAAGTGTCACCATGAAAAATGTCAAAAATGACAAATTTCAAGATGGCAAATGTCAAAGATGTCAAATGACAAATGTCACAATGCTAAATGTCAAAAATGAAAATTGTCAAAAATGACAAATTTCAAGATGGCAAATGTCAAAGATGTCAAATGACAAATGTCACAATGCTAAATGTCAAAAATGAAAAGTGTCACCATGAAAAATGTCAAAAATGACAAATTTCAAGATGGCAAATGTCAAAACTGACAAATGTCACAATGCTAAATGTCAAAAATGAAAAGTGTCACCATGAAAAATGTCAAAAATAACAAATTTCAAGATGGCAAATGTCAAAGATGTCAAATGACAAATGTCACAATGCTAAATGTCAAAAATGACAAATTTCAAGATGGCAAATGTCAAAGATGTCAAATGACAAATGTCACAATGCTAAATGTCAAAAATGAAAAGTGTCACCATGAACAATGTCAAAAATGACAAATTTCAAGACGGCAAATGTCAAAGATGTCAAATGACAAATGTCACAATGCTAAATGTCAAAAATGAAAAGTGTCACCATGAAAAATGTCAAAAATGACAAATTTCAAGATGGCAAATGTCAAAACTGACAAATGTCACAATGCTAAATGTCAAAAATGATAAGTGTCACCATAAAAAATGTCAAAAATGACAAATTTCAAGATGGCAAATGTCCAAGATGTCAAATGACAAATGTCACAATGCTAAATGTCAAAAATGAAAAGTGTCACCATAAAAAATGTCAAAAATGACAAATTTCAAGATGGCAAATGTCAAAGCTGTCAAATGACAAATGTCACATTGCTAAATGTCACAAATGAAAAGTGTCAAAAATGACAAATTTCAAGATGGCAAATGTCTAAGATGTCAAATGACAAATGTCACAATGCTAAATGTCGAAAATGAAAAGTGTCACCATGAAAAATGTCAAAAATGACAAATTTCAAGATGGCAAATGTCAAAGATGTCAAATGACAAATGTCACAATGCTAAATGTCAAAAATGAAAAGTGTCAAAAATGACAAATTTCAAGATGGCAAATGTCCAAGATGTCAAATGACAAATGTCACAATGCTAAATGTCAAAAATGAAAAGTGTCACCATGAAAAATGTCAAAAATGACAAATTTCAAGATGGCAAATGTCAAAGATGTCAAATGACAAATGTCACAATGCTAAATGTCAAAAATGAAAAGTGTCAAAAATGACAAATTTCAAGATGGCAAATGTCTAAGATGTCAAATGACAAATGTCACAATGCTAAATGTCAAAAATGAAAAGTGTCACCGTGAAAAATGTCAAAAATGACAAATTTCAAGATGGCAAATGTCAAAGATGTCAAATGACAAATGTCACAATGCTAAATGTCAAAAATGAAAAGTGTCACCATGAAAAATGTCAAAAATGACAAATTTCAAGATGGCAAATGTCAAAGATGTCAAATGACAAATGTCACAATGCTAAATGTCAAAAATGAAAAGTGTCCCCATGAAAAATGTCAATAATGACAAATTTCAAGATGGCAAATGTCAAAGATGTCAAATGACAAATGTCACAATGCTAAATGTCAAAAATGAAAAGTGTCACCATGAAAAATGTCAGAAATGACAAATTTCAAGATGGCAAATGTCAAAGATGTCGAATATGACAAATGTCACAATGCTAAATGTCAAAAATGAAAAGTGTCACCATGAAAAATGTCAAAAATGACAAATTTCAAGATGGCAAATGTCAAAGATGTCAAATGACAAATGTCACAATGCTAAATGTCAAAAATGAAAAGTGTCAAAAATGACAAATTTCAAGATGGCAAATGTCTAAGATGTCAAATGACAAATGTCACAATGCTAAATGTCAAAAATGAAAAGTGTCACCATGAAAAATGTCAAAAATGACAAATTTCAAGATGGCAAATGTCAAAGATGTCAAATGACAAATGTCACAATGCTAAATATCAAAAATGAAAAGTGTCACCATGAAAAATATCAAAAATGACAAATTTCAAGATGGCAAATGTCAAAGATGTCAAATGACAAATGTCAGAATGCTAAATGTCAAAAATGAAAAGTGTCACCATGAAAAATGTCAAAAATGACAAATTTCAAGATGGCAAATGTCAAAGATGTCAAATGACAAATGTCACAATGCTAAATGTCAAAAATGAAAAGTGTCCCCATGAAAAATGTCAATAATGACAAATTTCAAGATGGCAAATGTCAAAGATGTCAAATGACAAATGTCACAATGCTAAATGTCAAAAATGAAAAGTGTCACCATGAAAAATGTCAAAAATGACAAATTTCAAGATGGCAAATGTCAAAGATGTCGAATATGACAAATGTCACAATGCTAAATGTCAAAAATGAAAAGTGTCACCATGAAAAATGTCAAAAATGACAAATTTCAAGATGGCAAATGTCAAAGATGTCAAATGACAAATGTCACAATGCTAAATGTCAAAAATGAAAAGTGTCAAAAATGACAAATTTCAAGATGGCAAATGTCTAAGATGTCAAATGACAAATGTCACAATGCTAAATGTCAAAAATGAAAAGTGTCACCATGAAAAATGTCAAAAATGACAAATTTCAAGATGGCAAATGTCAAAGATGTCAAATGACAAATGTCACAATGCTAAATATCAAAAATGAAAAGTGTCACCATGAAAAATATCAAAAATGACAAATTTTAAGATGGCAAATGTCAAAGATGTCAAATGACAAATGTCACAATGCTAAATGTCAAAAATAAAAAGTGTCACCATGAAAAATGTCAAAAATGACAAATTTCAAGATGGCAAATGTCAAAACTGACAAATGTCACAATGCTAAATGTCAAAAATGATAAGTGTCACCATAAAAAATGTCAAAAATGACAAATTTCAAGATGGCAAATGTCCAAGATGTCAAATGACAAATGTCACAATGCTAAATGTCAAAAATGAAAAGTGTCACCATGAAAAATGTCAAAAATGACAAATTTCAAGATGGCAAATGTCAAAGATGTCAAATGACAAATGTCACAATGCTAAATGTCAAAAATGAAAAGTGTCAAAAATGACAAATTTCAAGATGGCAAATGTCAAAGATGTCAAATGACAAATGTCACAATGCTAAATGTCAAAAATGAAAAGTGTCACCATGAAAAATGTCAAAAATGACAAATTTCAAGATGGCAAATGTCAAAACTGACAAATGTCACAATGCTAAATGTCAAAAATGAAAAGTGTCACCATGAAAAATGTCAAAAATAACAAATTTCAAGATGGCAAATGTCAAAGATGTCAAATGACAAATGTCACAATGCTAAATGTCAAAAATGACAAATTTCAAGATGGCAAATGTCAAAGATGTCAAATGACAAATGTCACAATGCTAAATGTCAAAAATGAAAAGTGTCACCATAAACAATGTCAAAAATGACAAATTTCAAGATGGCAAATGTCAAAGATGTCAAATGACAAATGTCACAATGCTAAATGTCAAAAATGAAAGGTGTCACCATGAAAAATGTCAAAAATGACAAATTTCGAGATGGCAAATGTCAAAACTGACAAATGTCACAATGCTAAATGTCAAAAATGATAAGTGTCACCATAAAAAATGTCAAAAATGACAAATTTCAAGATGGCAAATGTCCAAGATGTCAAATGACAAATGTCACAGTGCTAAATGTCAAAAATGAAAAGTGTCACCATAAAAAATGTCAAAAATGACAAATTTCAAGATGGCAAATGTCAAAGATGTCAAATGACAAATGTCACATTGCTAAATGTCACAAATGAAAAGTGTCACCATGAAAAATGTCAAAAATGACAAATTTCAAGATGGCAAATGTCAAAACTGACAAATGTCACAATGCTAAATGTCAAAAATGAAAAGTGTCACCATGAAAAATGTCAAAAATAACAAATTTCAAGATGGCAAATGTCAAAGATGTCAAATGACAAATGTCACAATGCTAAATGTCAAAAATGACAAATTTCAAGATGGCAAATGTCAAAGATGTCAAATGACAAATGTCACAATGCTAAATGTCAAAAATGAAAAGTGTCACCATGAACAATGTCAAAAATGACAAATTTCAAGATGGCAAATGTCAAAGATGTCAAATGACAAATGTCACAATGCTAAATGTCAAAAATGAAAAGTGTCACCATGAAAAATGTCAAAAATGACAAATTTCAAGATGGCAAATGTCAAAACTGACAAATGTCACAATGCTAAATGTCAAAAATGATAAGTGTCACCATAAAAAATGTCAAAAATGACAAATTTCAAGATGGCCAATGTCCAAGATGTCAAATGACAAATGTCACAATGCTAAATGTCAAAAATGAAAAGTGTCACCATAAAAAATGTCAAAAATGACAAATTTCAAGGTGGCAAATGGCAAATGTCAAAGATGTCAAATGACAAATGTCACATTGCTAAATGTCACAAATGAAAAGTGTCAAAAATGACAAATTTCAAGATGGCAAATGTCTAAGATGTCAAATGACAAATGTCACAATGCTAAATGTCGAAAATGAAAAGTGTCACCATGAAAAATGTCAAAAATGACAAATTTCAAGATGGCAAATGTCAAAGATGTCAAATGACAAATGTCACAATGCTAAATGTCAAAAATGAAAAGTGTCAAAAATGACAAATTTCAAGATGGCAAATGTCCAAGATGTCAAATAACAAATGTCACAATGCTAAATGTCAAAAATGAAAAGTGTCACCATGAAAAATGTCAAAAATGACAAATTTCAAGATGGCAAATGTCAAAGATGTCAAATGACAAATGTCACAATGCTAAATGTCAAAAATGAAAAGTGTCAAAAATGACAAATTTCAAGATGGCAAATGTCTAAGATGTCAAATGACAAATGTCACAATGCTAAATGTCAAAAATGAAAAGTGTCACCGTGAAAAATGTCAAAAATGACAAATTTCAAGATGGCAAATGTCAAAGATGTCAAATGACAAATGTCACAAGATGGCAAATGTCAAAGATGTCAAATGACAAATGTCACAATGCTAAATGTCAAAAATGAAAAGTGTCACCATAAAAAATGTCAAAAATGACAAATTTCAAGATGGCAAATGTCCAAGATGTCAAATGACAAATGTCACAATGCTAAATGTCAAAAATGAAAAGTGTCACCATAAAAAATGTCAAAAATGACAAATTTCAAGGTGGCAAATGGCAAATGTCAAAGATGTCAAATGACAAATGTCACATTGCTAAATGTCACAAATGAAAAGTGTCAAAAATGACAAATTTCAAGATGGCAAATGTCTAAGATGTCAAATGACAAATGTCACAATGCTAAATGTCGAAAATGAAAAGAGTCACCATGAAAAATGTCAAAAATGACAAATTTCAAGATGGCAAATGTCAAAGATGTCAAATGACAAATGTCACAATGCTAAATGTCAAAAATGAAAAGTGTCAAAAATGACAAATTTCAAGATGGCAAATGTCCAAGATGTCAAATAACAAATGTCACAATGCTAAATGTCAAAAATGAAAAGTGTCACCATGAAAAATGTCAAAAATGACAAATTTCAAGATGGCAAATGTCAAAGATGTCAAATGACAAATGTCACAATGCTAAATGTCAAAAATGAAAAGTGTCAAAAATGACAAATTTCAAGATGGCAAATGTCTAAGATGTCAAATGACAAATGTCACAATGCTAAATGTCAAAAATGAAAAGTGTCACCGTGAAAAATGTCAAAAATGACAAATTTCAAGATGGCAAATGTCAAAGATGTCAAATGACAAATGTCACAATGCTAAATGTCAAAAATGAAAAGTGTCACCATGAAAAATGTCAAAAATGACAAATTTCAAGATGGCAAATGTCAAAGATGTCAAATGACAAATGTCACAATGCTAAATGTCAAAAATGAAAAGTGTCCCCATGAAAAATGTCAATAATGACAAATTTCAAGATGGCAAATGTCAAAGATGTCAAATGACAAATGTCACAATGCTAAATGTCAAAAATGAAAAGTGTCACCATGAAAAATGTCAAAAATGACAAATTTCAAGATGGCAAATGTCAAAGATGTCGAATATGACAAATGTCACAATGCTAAATGTCAAAAATGAAAAGTGTCACCATGAAAAATGTCAAAAATGACAAATTTCAAGATGGCAAATGTCAAAGATGTCAAATGCCAAATGTCACAATGCTAAATGTCAAAAATGAAAAGTGTCAAAAATGACAAATTTCAGGATGGCAAATGTCTAAGATGTCAAATGACAAATGTCACAATGCTAAATGTCAAAAATGAAAAGTGTCACCATGAAAAATGTCAAAAATGACAAATTTCAAGATGGCAAATGTCAAAGATGTCAAATGACAAATGTCACAATGCTAAATATCAAAAATGAAAAGAGTCACCATAAAAAATGTCAAAAATGACAAATTTCAAGATGGCAAATGTCCAAGATGTCAAATGACAAATGTCACAATGATAAATGTCAAAAATGAAAAGTGTCACCATAAAAAATGTCAAAAATGACAAATTTCAAGATGGCAAATGTCAAAGATGTCAAATGACAAATGTCACATTGCTAAATGTCACAAATGAAAAGTGTCACCATGAAAAATGTCAAAAATGACAAATTTCAAGATGGCAAATGTCAAAACTGACAAATGTCACAATGCTAAATGTCAAAAATGAAAAGTGTCACCATGAAAAATGTCAAAAATAACAAATTTCAAGATGGCAAATGTCAAAGATGTCAAATGACAAATGTCACAATGCTAAATGTCAAAAATGACAAATTTCAAGATGGCAAATGTCAAAGATGTCAAATGACAAATGTCACAATGCTAAATGTCAAAAATGAAAAGTGTCACCATGAACAATGTTAAAAATGACAAATTTCAAGATGGCAAATGTCAAAGATGTCAAATGACAAATGTCACAATGCTAAATGTCAAAAATGAAAAGTGTCACCATGAAAAATGTCAAAAATGACAAATTTCAAGATGGCAAATGTCAAAGATGTCAAATGACAAATGTCACATTGCTAAATGTCACAAATGAAAAGTGTCAAAAATGACAAATTTCAAGATGGCAAATGTCTAAGATGTCAAATGACAAATGTCACAATGCTAAATGTCGAAAATGAAAAGTGTCACCATGAAAAATGTCAAAAATGACAAATTTCAAGATGGCAAATGTCAAAGATGTCAAATGACAAATGTCACAATGCTAAATGTCAAAAATGAAAAGTGTCAAAAATGACAAATTTCAAGATGGCAAATGTCCAAGATGTCAAATAACAAATGTCACAATGCTAAATGTCAAAAATGAAAAGTGTCACCATGAAAAATGTCAAAAATGACAAATTTCAAGATGGCAAATGTCAAAGATGTCAAATGACAAATGTCACAATGCTAAATGTCAAAAATGAAAAGTGTCAAAAATGACAAATTTCAAGATGGCAAATGTCTAAGATGTCAAATGACAAATGTCACAATGCTAAATGTCAAAAATGAAAAGTGTCACCGTGAAAAATGTCAAAAATGACAAATTTCAAGATGGCAAATGTCAAAGATGTCAAATGACAAATGTCACAATGCTAAATGTCAAAAATGAAAAGTGTCACCATGAAAAATGTCAAAAATGACAAATTTCAAGATGGCAAATGTCAAAGATGTCAAATGACAAATGTCACAATGCTAAATGTCAAAAATGAAAAGTGTCCCCATGAAAAATGTCAATAATGACAAATTTCAAGATGGCAAATGTCAAAGATGTCAAATGACAAATGTCACAATGCTAAATGTCAAAAATGAAAAGTGTCACCATGAAAAATGTCAAAAATGACAAATTTCAAGATGGCAAATGTCAAAGATGTCGAATATGACAAATGTCACAATGCTTAATGTCAAAAATGAAAAGTGTCACCATGAAAAATGTCAAAAATGACAAATTTCAAGATGGCAAATGTCAAAGATGTCAAATGACAAATGTCACAATGCTAAATGTCAAAAATGAAAAGTGTCAAAAATGACAAATTTCAGGATGGCAAATGTCTAAGATGTCAAATGACAAATGTCACAATGCTAAATGTCAAAAATGAAAAGTGTCACCATGAAAAATGTCAAAAATGACAAATTTCAAGATGGCAAATGTCAAAAATGTCAAATGACAAATGTCACAATGCTAAATATCAAAAATGAAAAGAGTCACCATGAAAAATGTCAAAAATGACAAATTTCAAGATGGCAAATGTCAAAGATGTCAAATGACAAATGTCACAATGCTAAATGTCAAAAATAAAAAGTGTCACCATGAAAAATGTCAAAAATGACAAATTTCAAGATGGCAAATGTTAAAACTGACAAATGTCACAATGCTAAATGTCAAAAATGATAAGTGTCACCATAAAAAATGTCAAAAATGACAAATTTCAAGATGGCAAATGTCCAAGATGTCAAATGACAAATGTCACAATGCTAAATGTCAAAAATGAAAAGTGTCACCATGAAAAATGTCAAAAATGACAAATTTCAAGATGGCAAATGTCAAAGATGTCAAATGACAAATGTCACAATGCTAAATGTCAAAAATGAAAAGTGTCAAAAATGACAAATTTCAAGATGGCAAATGTCAAAGATGTCAAATGACAAATGTCACAATGCTAAATGTCAAAAATGAAAAGTGTCACCATGAAAAATGTCAAAAATGACAAATTTCAAGATGGCAAATCTCAAAACTGACAAATGTCACAATGCTAAATGTCAAAAATGAAAAGTGTCACCATGAAAAATGTCAAAAATAACAAATTTCAAGATGGCAACATGGCAGCCAACGGTTCAGACGTATTAAATAGTGCTCCCAAAAATATCTGTATTAAATGCAAAAAAACTGATGTTAATGCATTGAAATGTATATATTGTGAAAATAAATTTCACCTAAAATGTGCTAAAAGTTGTGAAAAGGTAAAAATTGTTGACAATGTGGCTGTGATATGCTGTACACCTAAAGATGATGTTAATACCGATGATGACGACTTTTTCGGTGCAATAACGAACCTATCAGTTGATAAAAAAGTGGATATCAATATTTTTACTTATGTGATAAGACAAAAAGATACCATAATAAGTGAACTTCGAGAAAAAAATAGAACTTCTTAATACCCAAATAAAATTAATTCAAAACATTTCTGGAATAAATGGTGAGTCACAAATAAGCAATATTGTCAAAAAAGCAGATAGCAGGGAAAAAACTTTAAAGATAAGTGAACCTACAACTAGACAAACGAGACAAAAACCGATAACAGAAAATAATCATACCAATTCATTTTTAAATGTTGCCACTTCTTCAAGAGTATCCGGAAATATAAATATAAGTAATTCTAAAATTTCCAGTAAACAAGTAGCAACTGCTGTACTGGAGGCAAATGTACATCAAAAATGTAATGAAATTATTAATTTATCCAAGCCCAACAGTGATAATGAACAGTGGACCAAAGTCCAGCCACGAAGAACAAAACGACGCACAATTGTAGGAAATAATAACACCATCAAACTGAATGGAAAAGAAGTAAAAGGGGTTCCTAAATATACATATCTGCACCTATACAGATTAGATCCAAGTATGAAAGCAGATGAGTTAGTCCAAATTATGTCCCAACACTTTCCTGAGATGACATGTGAACAGTTAAATTCGAAGCATCCAGAATTATATTCTTCTTTCAAAGTAAAAATCTTTGAAGAAAACTTTACTTCTGCCATGGATCCATCAAAATGGCCAAGAAACACGCGTTTGCAACGTTTTTTAGAGATTCGCAAGAAAACGGAACAGCCGATAGGTTAAATACCTGTGAAAACACTCCTATAAAAAATAATAAGTATGACATATTTTTGTCTAATATTCAAGGACTTACTCAACATAAAATTGATGATCTCATTTCAGATATAGATTATTTTAACATAAACTTTGTCTGCTTAACAGAAACTTGGTTATCTATACATAATGTAAATTCTTTTCATTTTCCAGGTTACACTCTTGTTAGCGCCTTTAATCGTTCAATTTATCAACGAGGTGGTGTTGGCATCTGGTGCCGGGAGGATCTTTTAACAGAACCGTTATCTCTGGATCATCTCTGCATTGAGAAGGATATAGAAATATGCGGTTTAAAGTGGGTATTTAAAAATGAAGTATATATCATTCTATCTTGCTACAGATCCCCAAGTGGGCAATTTGATTTGTTTTTAAATAATATTAACTTAATTTTAACCAAACTTTTTCAACCAGGGCATAATATAATCCTTTCAGGAGATTTTAATTATAAATCCATGAACGTAAATCAATATATCATGTTGGAACAGTTACTAGCATCCTTTGGGCTAGATCCAAAGAATTCTACACCCACACGAATCACGGAGACATGTAGTAATATTCTTGACCAAATATATACAAACTGCGAAGAGACTGAGGGAATTGTAACCCTTAATACAAATTCTGATCACGATAATTTTTTGTTAAAACTTAATATACACAATGAATGTAAATCAAATTCATATTCATATAGGGCTATGGGAGAAACTAATATTAACAATTTGATATCACACCTATCTAAAGAAACTTGGAATAGCGTCTACCTAGAAAATGACACTTACACAAAGTTTAATAACTTTCATGACACTCTCACTCATTATTTCAATGCTAGTTGCCCACTAAAAGAGAAGACCTCAGCTAGGGTGAATCGCTCCTGCTGGGTAAATAATGAAATCAAACAATCTTCAACTAAATTAAAAGATTTATATCATTTAAAGAAAAAATTCCCTGAACTGCAAACATTGTACTACCAGGATAAAGCTAAACATAAACAACTTGTTCAAAACACAAAATCTGAATATTATAACAATAAAATTAATGAGTCTTCTAATAGAAATAAAGCTACCTGGAATGTTATTAAAGAGCTGCAAGGCAAAAGTAATACAATAAAAAATATTCAAATTTACAAAAACGATAAACGTATTGAAAATCCTTCAGTTATAGCTGATACTTTCAATGAGTTCTTTGTCTCTATTCCTCAAAAAACCATTAATAAAATTTCGACTCCTAAGTCTAATTTTAAATCTTTTAACAAGAGATCACCTTTAAAAAGCTTTTTTGTGAAGGCAGTATCTGAAATGGATGTTTTATCGATTATAAAGTATAAAATAAAAAATAAATCGTCATGTGGCTTTGATAACTTCTCTGGTAAACTAGTGAAGAGAATCGCAGCCTACATTTTAACATCTTTAACTCATATAATTAATAGCTCTCTGGAAGAGGGTAAATTCCCGGAAAAACTAAAAACCTCTTTAGTGTCACCTATACTTAAAAAGGGTGACCCACATGATATGTCTAACTACAGACCGATCTCAGTAGTCTCCACTTTTTCAAAAATTTTTGAATATGTGATGTTGGTACAATTAATGAATTTCCTGGACTTAAATCAAATAATTTCTGAAAATCAGCATGGATTTCGTGCCAAATATTCTACTAATACTGCTGTTATTTCGTTCTATGAAAAAGTACTTCAGTCAATCGAGCGAGGTGAGAATCCTACTGGAATTTTTTGTGACCTTAGTAGGGCCTTCGATTGTGTTTAACATGAAATTCTACTAAATAAACTCAACTCATACGGAATCAGGGGTAAGCAAAATGATTGGTTTGCTTCATATATCATTAATAGGTCACAGTTAGTTAAAATTAGTCACTCAGGAAAACAAACATTTTCAGCAGAAAAAGTAAATAATGTAGGAGTTCCTCAAGGATCCGTATTAGCTCCTATATTGTTTACAATATATGTAAATGAACTTCCAGATTTGCTTTCTGAAACATTTACAGTCTTATATGCTGACGACTCAACTTTTCTCTTCTCTAATTCTTCAGAAGAAATCCTACAAATTCAAATAGATAACTCTCTTAAAATATTTTCACAATGGTCTAGTAATCAATCATTGTTATTTAATACCGAAAAAACAAATCATATATATTTTCACACGTATCAAAACTCTAAACAGGTATCTTTTGACATCAATGTAAATGGTATAGATATAAACAGAGTCAACTCTACAAAATTTTTAGGCGTTACTTTTGATGAAACTCTCTCTTATAAAACACATTGCCAGAATTTAGCAGCAATATTGAACTCAAAATGTTATCAAATTAGAAACCTTTCAAATGTTTTAAAGATTCACCATCTGACGCAAATATATTATAGTGATATTCATTCAAGATTGCTCTATGGTATATGTGTATGGGGTGGATCGTCCTATGTAGATGAGGTTTTTATATCTCAAAAGAGGATTATAAGATGCCTTGCAGGTATATCTCCCAGAGAATCCTGTCGCCCCCATTTTAAAAAATTTAAGATCCTCACACTATATGGAATATATGTATTGGAAATCTTATTGTATATCTATAAAAACAAATCACAACTTAAACATAATAGCGATTTTCATTCTTACAATACAAGAAATAAAACAAATCTTTGCCCGCCATTTACCCATTTAAGCATTTGTGCTAAATCCCCCA
Source organism: Altica lythri (assembly GCA_964028335.1). Lineage (NCBI taxonomy): Eukaryota > Metazoa > Arthropoda > Insecta > Coleoptera > Chrysomelidae > Altica > Altica lythri. Next base: position 3,468,094 of record OZ034800.1, on the reverse strand, counting down.
CTATTTTGGGAAGCACCCTCTATAATAAACTGCCACAAAATATGAAAGAATCGCCCAACCTAAACCGATTCAAATGCCAAATAAAACAGGAGTTAATAAATATATGTCCTTACTCTTTGCAAGAATACTTTGATTATTACTCTTAGGTGCCAACTGTCCTCACCACCCCAAAACTGTCAACTTATTTAATTTATGTACTTTTTATTTGTTACTGTTACAATAATACTTTTTATATATTTTTTAATATTGTCCTCTGTGTTTTTACGTTTTTTAACTATCATTTTAAATTAATACTATTAAGTATTGTTTTATAATATAGGTATTGTATTATATTCTTATAATATAGATATTGTATTATATTCTATTGACTTGTCCAACAACTTACTGTTAAATGGATCAATAAAGAATTGAATTGAATTGAATTGAATTGAAAGATGTCAAATGACAAATGTCACAATGCTAAATGTCAAAAATGACAAATTTCAAGATGGCAAATGTCAAAGATGTCAAATGACAAATGTCACAATGCTAAATAGCAAAAATGAAAAGTGTCACCATAAACAATGTCAAAAATGACAAATTTCAAGATGGCAAATGTCAAAGATGTCAAATGACAAATGTCACAATGCTAAATGTCAAAAATGAAAAGTGTCACCATGAAAAATGTCAAAAATGACAAATTTCAAGATGGCAAATGTCAAAACTGACAAATGTCACAATGCTAAATGTCAAAAATGATAAGTGTCACCATAAAAAATGTCAAAAATGACAAATTTCAAGATGGCAAATGTCCAAGATGTCAAATGACAAATGTCACAATGCTAAATGTCAAAAATGAAAAGTGTCACCATAAAAAATGTCAAAAATGACAAATTTCAAGATGGCAAATGTCAAAGATGTCAAATGACAAATGTCACATTGCTAAATGTCACAAATGAAAAGTGTCAAAAATGACAAATTTCAAGATGGCAAATGTCTAAGATGTCAAATGACAAATGTCACAATGCTAAATGTCAAAAATGAAAAGTGTCACCATGAAAAATGTCAAAAATGACAAATTTTAAGATGGCAAATGTCAAAACTGACAAATGTCACAATGCTAAATGTCAAAAATGAAAAGTGTGACCATGAAAAATGTCAAAAATAACAAATTTCAAGATGGCAAATGTCAAAGATGTCAAATGACAAATGTCACAATGCTAAATGTCAAAAATGACAAATTACAAGATGGCAAATGTCAAAGATGTCAAATGACAAATGTCACAATGCTAAATGTCAAAAATGAAAAGTGGCACCATGAAAAATGTCAAAAATGACAAATTTCAAGATGGCAAATGTCAAAGATGTCAAATAACAAATGTCACAATGCTAAATGTCAAAAATGAAAAGTGTCACCATGAAAAATGTCAAAAATGACAAATTTCAAGATGGCAAATGTCAAAACTGACAAATGTCACAATGCTAAATGTCAAAAATGATAAGTGTCACCATGAAAAATGTCAAAAATAACAAATTTCAATATGGCAAATGTCAAAAATGTCAAATGACAAATGTCACAATGCTAAATGTCAAAAATGACAAATTTCAAGATGGCAAATGTCTAAGATGTTAAATGACAAATGTCACAATGCTAAATGTCAAAAATGAAAAGTGTCACCATGAAAAATGTCAAAAATGACAAATTTCAAGATGGCAAATGTCCAAGATGTCAAATGACAAATGTCACAATGCTAAATGTCAAAAATGAAAAGTGTCACCATGAAAAATGTCAAAAATGACAAGTTTAAAGATGGCAAATATCAAAGATGTCAAATGACAAATGTCACAATGCTAAATGTCAAAAATGAAAAGTGTCAAAAATGACAAATTTCAAGATGGCAAATGTCTAAGATGTCAACTGACAAATGTCACAATGCTAAATGTCAAAAATGAAAAGTGTCACCGTGAAAAATGTCAAAAATGACAAATTTCAAGATGGCAAATGTCAAAGATGTCAAATGACAAATGTCACAATGCTAAATGTCAAAAATGAAAAGTGTCACCATGAAAAATGTCAAAAATGACAAATTTCAAGATGGCAAATGTCAAAGATGTCAAATGACAAATGTCACAATGCTAAATGTCAAAAATGAAAAGTGTCCCCATGAAAAATGTCAATAATGACAAATTTCAAGATGGCAAATGTCAAAGAAGTCAAATGACAAATGTCACAATGCTAAATGTCAAAAATGAAAAGTGTCACCATGAAAAATGTCAAAAATGACAAATTTCAAGATGGCAAATGTCAAAGATGTCAAATGACAAATGTCACAATGCTAAATGTCAAAAATGAAAAGTGTCACCATGAAAAATGTCAAAAATGACAAATTTCAAGATGGCAAATGTTAAAACTGACAAATGTCACAATGCTAAATGTCAAAAATAAAAAGTGTCAACATGAAAAATGTCAAAAATAACAAATTTCAAGATGGCAAATGTCAAAGATGTCAAATGACAAATGTCACAATGCTAAATGTCAAAAATGAAAAGTGTCACCATGAAAAATGTCAAAAATGACAAGTTTAAAGATGGCAAATATCAAAGATGTCAAATGACAAATGTCACAATGCTAAATGTCAAAAATGAAAAGTGTCAAAAATGACAAATTTCAAGATGGCAAATGTCTAAGATGTCAACTGACAAATGTCACAATGCTAAATGTCAAAAATGAAAAGTGTCACCGTGAAAAATGTCAAAAATGACAAATTTCAAGATGGCAAATGTCAAAGATGTCAAATGACAAATGTCACAATGCTAAATGTCAAAAATGAAAAGTGTCACCATGAAAAATGTCAAAAATGACAAATTTCAAGATGGCAAATGTCAAAGATGTCAAATGACAAATGTCACAATGCTAAATGTCAAAAATGAAAAGTGTCCCCATGAAAAATGTCAATAATGACAAATTTCAAGATGGCAAATGTCAAAGAAGTCAAATGACAAATGTCACAATGCTAAATGTCAAAAATGAAAAGTGTCACCATGAAAAATGTCAAAAATGACAAATTTCAAGATGGCAAATGTCAAAGATGTCAAATGACAAATGTCACAATGCTAAATGTCAAAAATGAAAAGTGTCACCATGAAAAATGTCAAAAATGACAAATTTCAAGATGGCAAATGTTAAAACTGACAAATGTCACAATGCTAAATGTCAAAAATAAAAAGTGTCAACATGAAAAATGTCAAAAATAACAAATTTCAAGATGGCAAATGTCAAAGATGTCAAATGACAAATGTCACAATGCTAAATGTCAAAAATGAAAAGTGTCACCATGAAAAATGTCAAAAATGACAAATTTCAAGATGGCAAATGTCAAAACTGACAAATGTCACAATGCTAAATGTCAAAAATGATAAGTGTCACCATAAAAAATGTCAAAAATGACAAATTTCAAGATGGCAAATGTCCAAGATGTCAAATGACAAATGTCACAATGCTAAATGTCAAAAATGAAAAGTGTCACCATAAAAAATGTCAAAAATGACAAATTTCAAGATGGCAAATGTCAAAGATGTCAAATGACAAATGTCACATTGCTAAATGTCACAAATGAAAAGTGTCAAAAATGACAAATTTCAAGATGGCAAATGTCTAAGATGTCAAATGACAAATGTCACAATGCTAAATGTCAAAAATGAAAAGTGTCACCATGAAAAATGTCAAAAATGACAAATTTCAAGATGGCAAATGTCAAAACTGACAAATGTCACAATGCTAAATGTCAAAAATGAAAAGTGTGACAATGAAAAATGTCAAAAATAACAAATTTCAAGATGGCAAATGTCAAAGATGTCAAATGACAAATGTCACAATGCTAAATGTCAAAAATGACAAATTACAAGATGGCAAATGTCAAAGATGTCAAATGACAAATGTCACAATGCTAAATGTCAAAAATGAAAAGTGGCACCATGAAAAATGTCAAAAATGACAAATTTCAAGATGGCAAATGTCAAAGATGTCAAATGACAAATGTCACAATGCTAAATGTCAAAAATGAAAAGTGTCACCATGAAAAATGTCAAAAATGACAAATTTCAAGATGGCAAATGTCAAAACTGACAAATGTCACAATGCTAAATGTCAAAAATGATAAGTGTCACCATGAAAAATGTCAAAAATAACAAATTTCAATATGGCAAATGTCAAAAATGTCAAATGACAAATGTCACAATGCTAAATGTCAAAAATGACAAATTTCAAGATGGCAAATGTCTAAGATGTTAAATGACAAATGTCACAATGCTAAATGTCAAAAAGAAAAGTGTCACCTTGAAAAATGTCAAAAATGACAAATTTCAAGATGGCAAATGTCCAAGATGTCAAATGACAAATGTCACAATGCTAAATGTCAAAAATGAAAAGTGTCACCATGAAAAATGTCAAAAATGACAAGTTTAAAGATGGCAAATATCAAAGATGTCAAATGACAAATGTCACAATGCTAAATGTCAAAAATGAAAAGTGTCAAAAATGACAAATTTCAAGATGGCAAATGTCTAAGATGTCAACTGACAAATGTCACAATGCTAAATGTCAAAAATGAAAAGTGTCACCGTGAAAAATGTCAAAAATGACAAATTTCAAGATGGCAAATGTCAAAGATGTCAAATGACAAATGTCACAATGCTAAATGTCAAAAATGAAAAGTGTCACCATGAAAAATGTCAAAAATGACAAATTTCAAGATGGCGAATGTCAAAGATGTCAAATGACAAATGTCACAATGCTAAATGTCAAAAATGAAAAGTGTCCCCATGAAAAATGTCAATAATGACAAATTTCAAGATGGCAAATGTCAAAGATGTCAAATGACAAATGTCACAATGCTAAATGTCAAAAATGAAAAGTGTCACCATGAAAAATGTCAAAAATGACAAATTTCAAGATGGCAAATGTCAAAGATGTCAAATGACAAATGTCACAATGCTAAATGTCAAAAATGAAAAGTGTCACCATGAAAAATGTCAAAAATGACAAATTTCAAGATGGCAAATGTTAAAACTGACAAATGTCACAATGCTAAATGTCAAAAATAAAAAGTGTCAACATGAAAAATGTCAAAAATAACAAATTTCAAGATGGCAAATGTCAAAGATGTCAAATGACAAATGTCACAATGCTAAATGTCAAAAATGACAAATTTTAAGATGGCAAATGTCAAAGATGTCAAATGACAAATGTCACAATGCTAAATGTCAAAAATGAAAAGTGTCACCTTGAAAAATGTCAAAAATGACAAATTTCAAGATGGCAAATGTCAAAGATGTCAAATGACAAATGTCACAATGCTAAATGTCAAAAATGAAAAGTGTCACCATGAAAAATGTAAAAAATGACAAATTTCAAGATGGCAAATGTCAAAGATGTCAAATGACAAATGTCACAATGCTAAATGTCAAAAATAAAAAGTGTCACCATGAAAAATGTCAAAAATAACAAATTTCAAGATGGCAAATGTCAAAGATGTCAAATGACAAATGTCACAATGCTAAATGTCAAAAATGAAAAGTGTCACCATGAAAAATGTCAAAAATGACAAATTTCAAGATGGCAAATGTCAAACCTGACAAATGTCACAATGCTAAATGTCAGAAATGAAAAGTGTCACCATAAAACATGTCAAAAACAACAAGTTTCAAGATGGCAAATGTCAAAGATGTCAAATGACAAATGTCACAATGCTAAATGTTAAAAATGACAAATTTCAAGATGGCAAATGTCTCAGATGTCAAATGACAAATGTCACAATGCTAAATGTCAAAAATGAAAAGTGTCACCATGAAAAATGTCAAAAATGACAAATTTCAAGATGGCAAATGTCCAAGATGTCAAATGACAAATGTCACAATGCTAAATGTCAAAAATGAAAAGTGTCACCATAAAATGTGAAAAATGACAAATTTTAAGATGGCAAATGTCAAAGATGTCAAATGACAAATGTCACAATGCTAAATGTCAAAAATGAAAAGTGTCAAAAATGACAAATTCCAAGATGGCAAATGTCTAAGATGTCAAATGACAAATGTCAGCATGCTAAATGTCAAAAATGAAAAGTGTCACCGTGAAAAATGTCAAAAATGACAAATTTCAAGATGGCAAATGTCAAAGATGTCAAATAACAAATGTCACAATGCTAAATGTCAAAAATGAAAAGTGTCACCATGAAAAATGTCAAAAATGACAAATTTCAAGATGGCAAATGTCAAAGATGTCAAATGACAAATGTCACAATGCTAAATGTCAAAAATGACAAGTGTCCCCATGAAAAATGTCAATAATGACAAATTTCAATATGGCAAATGTCAAAGATGTCAAATGACAAATGTCACAATGCTAAATGTCAAAAATGAAAAGTGTCACCATGAAAAATGTCAAAAATGACAAATTTTAAGATGGCAAATATCAAAGATGTCGAATATGACAAATGTCACAATGCTAAATGTCAAAAATGAAAAGTGTCACCATGAAAAATGTCAAAAATGACAAATTTCAAAATGGCAAATGTCAAAGATGTCAAATGACAAATGTCACAATGCTAAATGTCAAAAATGAAAAGTGTCAAAAATGACAAATTTCAAGATGGCAAATGTCTAAGATGTCAAATGACAAATGTCACAATGCTAAATGTCAAAAATGAAAAGTGTCACCATGAAAAATGTCAAAAATGACAAATTTCAAGATGGCAAATGTCAAAGATGTCAAATGACAAATGTCACAATGCTAAATGTCAAAAATGAAAAGTGTCACCATGAAAAATGTCAAAAATGACAAATTTCAAGATGGCAAATGTCAAAGATGTCAAATGACAAATGTCACAATGCTAAATGTCAAAAATGAAAAGTGTCACCATGAAAAATGTCAAAAATGACAAATTTCAAGATGGCAAATGTCAAAACTGACAAATGTCACAATGCTAAATGTCAAAAATGATAAGTGTCACCATGAAAAATGTCAAAAATGACAAATTTCAAGATGGCAAATGTCCAAGATGTCAAATGACAAATGTCACAATGCTAAATGTCAAAAATGAAAAGTGTCACCATGAAAAATGTCAAAAATGACAAATTTCAAGATGGCAAATGTCAAAGATGTCAAATGACAAATATCACAATGCTAAATGTCAAAAATGAAAAGTGTCAAAAATGACAAATTTCAAGATGGAAAATGTCAAAGATGTCAAATGACAAATGTCACAATGCTAAATGTCAAAAATGAAAAGTGTCACCATAAAAAATGTCAAAAATGACAAATTTCAAGATGGCAAATGTCAAAACTGACAAATGTCACAATGCTAAATGTCAAGAATAAAAAGTGTCACCATGAAAAATGTCAAAAATAACAAATTTCAAGATGGCAAATGTCAAAGATGTCAAATGACAAATGTCACAATGCTTAATGTCAAAAATGACAAATTTCAAGATGGCAAATGTCAAAGATGTCAAATGACAAATGTCACAATGCTAAATGTCAAAAATAAAAAGTGTCACCATGAACAATGTCAAAAATGACAAATTTCAAGATGGCAAATGTCAAAGATGTCAAATGACAAATGTCACAATGCTAAATGTCAAAAATGAAAAGTGTCACCATGAAAAATGTCAAAAATGACAAATTTCAAGATGGCAAATGTCAAAATTGACAAATGTCACAATGCTAAATGTCAAAAATGATAAGTGTCACCATGAAAAATGTCAAAAATGACAAATTTCAAGATGGCAAATGTCCAAGATGTCAAATGACAAATGTCACAATGCTAAATGTCAAATATGAAAAGTGTCAAAAATGACAAATTTCAAGATGGCAAATGTCTAAGATGTCAAATGACAAATGTCACAATGCTAAATGTCAAAAATGAAAAGTGTCACCATGAAAAATGTCAAAAATGACAAATTTCAAGATGGCAAATGTCAAAACTGACAAATGTCAAAAATGAAAAGTGTGACCATTAAAAATGTCAAAAATAACAAATTTCAAGATGGCAAATGTCAAAGATGTCAAATAACAAATGTCACAATGCTAAATGTCAAAAATGACAAATTTCAAGATGGCAAATATCAAAGATGTCAAATGACAAATGTCACAATGCTAAATGTCAAAAATGAAAAGTGTCACCATGAAAAATGTCAAAAATGACAAATTTCAAGATGGCAAATATCAAAGATGTCAAATGACAAATATCACAATGCTAAATGTCAAAAATGACAAATTTCAAGATGGCAAATGTCAAAGATGTCAAATAACAAATGTCACAATGCTAAATGTCAAAAATGAAAAGTGTCACCATGAAAAGTGTCAAAAATGACAAATTTCAAGATGGCAAATGTCAAAGATGTGAAATGACAAATGTCACAATGCTAAATGTCAAATATGAAAAGTGTCAAAAATGACAAATTTCAAGATGGCAAATGTCTAAGATGTCAAATGACAAATGTCACAATGCTAAATGTCAAAAATGAAAAGTGTCACCATGAAAAATGTCAAAAATGACAAATTTCAAGATGGCAAATGTCAAAACTGACAAATGTCAAAAATGAAAAGTGTGACCATTAAAAATGTCAAAAATAACAAATTTCAAGATGGCAAATGTCAAAGATGTCAAATAACAAATGTCACAATGCTAAATGTCAAAAATGACAAATTTCAAGATGGCAAATATCAAAGATGTCAAATGACAAATGTCACAATGCTAAATGTCAAAAATGAAAAGTGTCACCATGAAAAATGTCAAAAATGACAAATTTCAAGATGGCAAATATCAAAGATGTCAAATGACAAATATCACAATGCTAAATGTCAAAAATGACAAATTTCAAGATGGCAAATGTCAAAGATGTCAAATAACAAATGTCACAATGCTAAATGTCAAAAATGAAAAGTGTCACCATGAAAAGTGTCAAAAATGACAAATTTCAAGATGGCAAATGTCAAAGATGTGAAATGACAAATGTCACAATGCTAAATGTCAAAAATGAAAAGTGTCACCATGAAAAATGTCAAAAATGACAAATTTCAAGATGGCAAATGTCAAAGATGTGAAATGACAAATGTCACAATGCTAAATGTCAAAAATGAAAAGTGTCACCATGAAAAATGTCAAAAATGACAAATTTCAAGATGGCAAATATCAAAGATGTCAAATGACAAATGTCACAATGCTAAATGTCAAAAATGACAAATTTCAAGATGGCAAATGTCAAAGATGTCAAATGACAAATGTCACAATGCTAAATGTCAAAAATGAAAAGTGTCACCATGAAAAATGTCAAAAATGACAAATTTCAAGATGGCAAATATCAAAGATGTCAAATGACAAATGTTACAATGCTAAATGTCAAAAATGAAAAGTGTCAAAAATGACAAATTTCAAGATGGCAAATGTCTAAGATGTCAAATGACAAATGTCACAATGCTAAATGTCAAAAATGAAAAGTGTCACCATGAAAAATGTCAAAAATGACAAATTTCAAGATGGCAAATGTCAAAGATGTCAAATGACAAATGTCACAATGCTAAATGTCAAAAATAAAAAGTGTCACCATGAAAAATGTCAAAAATGACAAATTTCAAGATGGCAAATGTCAAAGAAGTCAAATGACAAATGTCACAATGCTAAATGTCAAAAATGAAAAGTGTCACCATGAAAAATGTCAAAAATGACCAATTTCAAGATGGCAAATGTCAAAACTGACAAATGTCACAATACTAAATGTCAAAAATGATAAGTGTCACCATGAAAAATGTCAAAAATGACAAATTTCAAGATTGCAAATGTCCAAGATTTCAAATGACAAATGTCACAATGCTAAAAGTCAAAAATGAAAAGTGTCACCATGAAAAATGTCAAAAATGACAAATTTCAAGATGGCAAATGTCAAAGATGTCAAATGACAAATGTCACAATGCTAAATGTCAAAAATGAAAAGTGTCAAAAATGACAAATTTCAAAATGGCAAATGTCAAAGATGTCAAATGACAAATGTCACAATGCTAAATGTCAAAAATGAAAAGTGTCACCATGAAAAATGTCAAAAATGACAAATTTCAAGATGGCAAATGTCAAAACTGACAAATGTCACAATGCTAAATGTCAAAAATGAAAAGTGTCACCATGAAAAATGTCAAAAATAACAAATTTCAAGATGGCAAATGTCAAAGATGTCAAATGACAAATGTCACAATGCTAAATGTCAAAAATGACAAATTTTAAGATGGAAAATGTCAAAGATGTCAAATGACAAATGTCACAATGCTTAATGTCAAAAATAAAAAGTGTCACCATGAAAAATGTCAAAAATGACAAATTTCAAGATGGCAAATATCAAAGATGTCAAATGACAAATGTCACAATGCTAAATGTCAAAAATAAAAAGTGTCACCATGAAAAATGTCAAAAATGACAAATTTCAAGATGGCAAATGTCAAAACTGACAAATGTCACAATGCTAAATGTCAAAAATAAAAAGTGTCCCCATGAAAAATGTCAATAATGACAAATTTCAAGATGGCAAATGTCAAAGATGTCAAATGACAAATGTCACAATGCTAAATGTCAAAAATGAAAAGTGTCACCATGAAAAATGTCAAAAATGACAAATTTCAAGATGGCAAATGTCAAAGATGTCGAATATGACAAATGTCACAATGCTAAATGTCAAAAATGAAAAGTGTCACCATGAAAAATGTCAAAAATGACAAATTTAAAGATGGCAAATGTCAAAGATGTCAAATGACAAATGTCACAATGCTAAATGTCAAAAATGAAAAGTGTCAAACATGACAAATTTCAAGATGGCAAATGTCTAAGATGTCAAATGACAAATGTCACAATGCTAAATGTCAAAAATGAAAAGTGTCACCATGAAAAATGTCAAAAATGACAAATTTCAAGATGGCAAATGTCAAAGATGTCAAATGACAAATGTCACAATGCTAAATGTCAAAAATGAAAAGTGTCACCATGAAAAATGTCAAAAATGACAAATTTCAAGATGGCAAATGTCAAAGATGTCAAATGACAAATGTCACAATGCTAAATGTCAAAAATAAAAAGTGTCACCATGAAAAATGTCAAAAATGACAAATTTCAAGATGGCAAATGTCAAAACTGACAAATGTCACAATGCTAAATGTCAAAAATGATAAGTGTCACCATAAAAAATGTCAAAAATGACAAATTTCAAGATGGCAAATGTCCAAGATGTCAAATGACAAATGTCACAATGCTAAATGTCAAAAATGAAAAGTGTCACCATGAAAAATGTCAAAAATGACAAATTTCAAGATGGCAAATGTCAAAGATGTTAAATGACAAATGTCACAATGCTAAATGTCAAAAATGAAAAGTGTCAAAAATGACAAATTTCAAGATGGCAAATGTCAAAGATGTCAAATGACAAATGTCACAATGCTAAATGTCAAAAATGAAAAGTGTCACCATGAAAAATGTCAAAAATGACAAATTTCAAGATGGCAAATGTCAAAACTGACAAATGTCACAATGCTAAATGTCAAAAATGAAAATAGTCACCATGAAAAATGTCAAAAATAACAAATTTCAAGATGGCAAATGTCAAAGATGTCAAATGACAAATGTCACAATGCTAAATGTCAAAAATGACAAATTTCAAGATGGCAAATGTCAAAGATGTCAAATGACAAATGTCACAATGCTAAATGTCAAAAATGAAAAGTGTCACCATGAACAATGTCAAAAATGACAAATTTCAAGATGGCAAATGTCAAAGATGTCAAATGACAAATGTCACAATGCTAAATGTCAAAAATGAAAAGTGTCACCATGAAAAATGTCAAAAATGACAAATTTCAAGATGGCAAATGTCAAAACTGACAAATGTCACAATGCTAAATGTCAAAAATGATAAGTGTCACCATAAAAAATGTCAAAAATGACAAATTTCAAGATGGCAAATGTCAAAGATGTCAAATGACAAATGTCACAATGCTAAATGTCACAAATGAAAAGTGTCAAAAATGACAAATTTCAAGATGGCAAATGTCTAAGATGTCAAATGACAAATGTCACAATGCTAAATGTCAAAAATGAAAAGTGTCACCATGAAAAATTTCCAAAATGACAAATTTCAAGATGGCAAATGTCAAAACTGACAAATGTCACAATGCTAAATGTCAAAAATGAAAAGTGTCACCATGAAAAATGTCAAAAATAACAAATTTCAAGATGGCAAATGTCAAAGATGTCAAATGACAAATGTCACAATGCTAAATGTCAAAAATGAAAAGTGTCACCATGAAAAATGTCAAAAATGACAAATTTCAAGATGGCAAATGTCAAACCTGACAAATGTCACAATGCTAAATGTCAGAAATGAAAAGTGTCACCATAAAAAATGTCAAAAATAACAAGTTTCAAGATGGCAAATGTCAAAGATGTCAAATGACAAATGTCACAATGCTAAATGTCAAAAATGACAAATTTCAAGATGGCAAATGTCTCAGATGTCAAATGACAAATGTCACAATGCTAAATGTCAAAAATGAAAAGTGTCACCATGAAAAATGTCAAAAATGACAAATTTCAAGATGGCAAATGTCCAAGATGTCAAATGACAAATGTCACAATGCTAAATGTCAAAAATGAAAAGTGTCACCATAAAATGTCAAAAATGACAAATTTTAAGACGGCAAATGTCAAAGATGTCAAATGACAAATGTCACAATGCTAAATGTAAAAATGAAAAGTGTCAAAAATGACAAATTTCAAGATGGCAAATGTCTAAGATGTCAAATGACAAATGTCAGCATGCTAAATGTCAAAAATGAAAAGTGTCACCGTGAAAAATGTCAAAAATGACAAATTTCAAGATGGCAAATGTCAAAGATGTCAAATGACAAATGTCACAATGCTAAATGTCAAAAATGAAAAGTGTCACCATGAAAAATGTCAAAAATGACAAATTTCAAGATGGCAAATATCAAAGATGTCAAATGACAAATGTCACAATGCTAAATGTCAAAAATGAAAATTGTCCCCATGAAAAATGTCAATAATGACAAATTTCAAGATGGCAAATGTCAAAGATGTCAAATGACAAATGTCACAATGCTAAATGTCAAAAATAAAAAGTGTCACCATGAACAATGTCAAAAATGACAAATTTCAAGATGGCAAATGTCAAAGATGTCAAATGACAAATGTCACAATGCTAAATGTCAAAAATGAAAAGTGTCACCATGAAAAATGTCAAAAATGACAAATTTCAAGATGGCAAATATCAAAACTGACAAATGTCACAATGCTAAATGTCAAAAATGATAAGTGTCACCATGAAAAATGTCAAAAATGACAAATTTCAAGATGGCAAATGTCCAAGATGTCAAATGACAAATGTCACAATGCTAAATGTCAAATATGAAAAGTGTCAAAAATGACAAATTTCAAGATGGCAAATGTCTAAGATGTCAAATGACCAATGTCACAATGCTAAATGTCAAAAATGAAAAGTGTCACCATGAAAAATGTCAAAAATGACAAATTTCAAGATGGCAAATGTCAAAACTGACAAATGTCAAAAATGAAAAGTGTGACCATTAAAAATGTCAAAAATAACAAATTTCAAGATGGCAAATGTCAAAGATGTCAATTGACAAATGTCACAATGCTAAATGTCAAAAATGACAAATTTCAAGATGGCAAATATCAAAGATATCAAATGACAAATGTCACAATGCTAAATGTCAAAAATGAAAAGTGTCACCATGAAAAATGTCAAAAATGACAAATTTCAAGATGGCAAATATCAAAGATGTCAAATGACAAATATCACAATGCTAAATGTCAAAAATGACAAATTTTAAGATGGCAAATGTCAAAGATGTCAAATAACAAATGTCACAATGCTAAATGTCAAAAATGAAAAGTGTCACCATGAAAAGTGTCAAAAATGACAAATTTCAAGATGGCAAATGTCAAAGATGTGAAATGACAAATGTCACAATGCTAAATGTCAAAAATGAAAAGTGTCACCATGAAAAATGTCAAAAATGACAAATTTCAAGATGGCAAATGTCAAAGATGTGAAATGACAAATGTCACAATGCTAAATGTCAAAAATGAAAAGTGTCACCATGAAAAATGTCAAAAATGACAAATTTCAAGATGGCAAATATCAAAGATGTCAAATGACAAATGTCACAATGCTAAATGTCAAAAATGACAAATTTCAAGATGGCAAATGTCAAAGATGTCAAATGACAAATGTCACAATGCTAAATGTCAAAAATGAAAAGTGTCACCATGAAAAATGTCAAAAATGACAAATTTCAAGATGGCAAATGTCAAAGATGTCAAATGACAAATGTCACAATGCTAAATGTCAAAAATGAAAAGTGTCAAAAATGACAAATTTCAAGATGGCAAATGTCTAAGATGTCAAATGACAAATGTCACAATGCTAAATGTCAAAAATGAAAAGTGTCACCATGAAAAATGTCAAAAATGACAAATTTCAAGATGGCAAATGTCAAAGATGTCAAATGACAAATGTCACAATGCTAAATGTCAAAAATAAAAAGTGTCACCATGAAAAATGTCAAAAATGACAAATTTCAAGATGGCAAATGTCAAAGAAGTCAAATGACAAATGTCACAATGCTAAATGTCAAAAATGAAAAGTGTCACCATGAAAAATGTCAAAAATGACCAATTTCAAGATGGCAAATGTCAAAACTGACAAATGTCACAATACTAAATGTCAAAAATGATAAGTGTCACCATAAAAAATGTCAAAAATGACAAATTTCAAGATTGCAAATGTCCAAGATTTCAAATGACAAATGTCACAATGCTAAAAGTCAAAAATGAAAAGTGTCACCATGAAAAATGTCAAAAATGACAAATTTCAAGATGGCAAATGTCAAAGATGTCAAATGACAAATGTCACAATGCTAAATGTCAAAAAGGAAAAGTGTCAAAAATGACAAATTTCAAAATGGCAAATGTCAAAGATGTCAAATGACAAATGTCACAATGCTAAATGTCAAAAATGAAAAGTGTCACCATGAAAAATGTCAAAAATGACAAATTTCAAGATGGCAAATGTCAAAACTGACAAATGTCACAATGCTAAATGTCAAAAATGAAAAGTGTCACCATGAAAAATGTCAAAAATAACAAATTTCAAGATGGCAAATGTCAAAGATGTCAAATGACAAATGTCACAATGCTAAATGTCAAAAATGACAAATTTCAAGATGGCAAATGTCAAAGATGTCAAATGACAAATGTCACAATGCTTAATGTCAAAAATAAAAAGTGTCACCATGAAAAATGTCAAAAATGACAAATTTCAAGATGGCAAATATCAAAGATGTCAAATGACAAATGTCACAATGCTAAATGTCAAAAATAAAAAGTGTCACCATGAAAAATGTCAAAAATGACAAATTTCAAGATGGCAAATGTCAAAACTGACAAATGTCACAATGCTAAATGTCAAAAATGAAAAGTGTCCCCATGAAAAATGTCAATAATGACAAATTTCAAGATGGCAAATATCAAAGATGTCAAATGACAAATGTCACAATGCTAAATGTCAAAAATGAAAAGTGTCAGCATGAAAAATGTCAAAAATGACAAATTTCAAGATGGCAAATGTCAAAGATGTCGAATATGACAAATGTCACATTGCTAAATGTCAAAAATGAAAAGTGTCACCATGAAAAATGTCAAAAATGACAAATTTCAAGATGGCAAATGTCAAAGATGTCAAATGACAAATGTCACAATGCTAAATGTCAAAAATGAAAAGTGTCAAAAATGACAAATTTCAAGATGGCAAATGTCTAAGATGTCAAATGACAAATGTCACAATGCTAAATGTCAAAAATGAAAAGTGTCACCATGAAAAATGTCAAAAATGACAAATTTCAAGATGGCAAATATCAAAGATGTCAAATGACAAATGTCACAATGCTAAATGTCAAAAATGAAAAGTGTCACCATGAAAAATGTCAAAAATGACAAATTTCAAGATGGCAAATGTCAAAACTGACAAATGTCACAATGCTAAATGTCAAAAATGATAAGTGTCACCATAAAAAATGTCAAAAATTACAAATTTCAAGATGGCAAATGTCCAAGATGTCAAATGACAAATGTCACAATGCTAAATGTCAAAAATGAAAAGTGTCACCATGAAAAATGTCAAAAATGACAAATTTCAAGATGGCAAATGTCAAAGATGTCAAATGACAAATGTCACAATGCTAAATGTCAAAAATGAAAAGTGTCAAAAATGACAAATTTCAAGATGGCAAATGTCAAAGATGTCAAATGACAAATGTCACAATGCTAAATGTCAAAAATAAAAAGTGTCACCATGAAAAATGTCAAAAATGACAAATTTCAAGATGGCAAATATCAAAGATGTCAAATGACAAATATCACAATGCTAAATGTCAAAAATGACAAATTTTAAGATGGCAAATGTCAAAGATGTCAAATAACAAATGTCACAATGCTAAATGTCAAAAATGAAAAGTGTCACCATGAAAAGTGTCAAAAATGACAAATTTCAAGATGGCAAATGTCAAAGATGTGAAATGACAAATGTCACAATGCTAAATGTCAAAAATGAAAAGTGTCACCATGAAAAATGTCAAAAATGACAAATTTCAAGATGGCAAATGTCAAAGATGTGAAATGACAAATGTCACAATGCTAAATGTCAAAAATGAAAAGTGTCACCATGAAAAATGTCAAAAATGACAAATTTCAAGATGGCAAATATCAAAGATGTCAAATGACAAATGTCACAATGCTAAATGTCAAAAATGACAAATTTCTAGATGGCAAATGTCAAAGATGTCAAATGACAAATGTCACAATGCTAAATGTCAAAAATGAAAAGTGTCACCATGAAAAATGTCAAAAATGACAAATTTCAAGATGGCAAATGTCAAAGATGTCAAATGACAAATGTCACAATGCTAAATGTCAAAAATGAAAAGTGTCAAAAATGACAAATTTCAAGATGGCAAATGTCTAAGATGTCAAATGACAAATGTCACAATGCTAAATGTCAAAAATGAAAAGTGTAACCATGAAAAATGTCAAAAATGACAAATTTCAAGATGGCAAATGTCAAAGATGTCAAATGACAAATGTCACAATGCTAAATGTCAAAAATAAAAAGTGTCACCATGAAAAATGTCAAAAATGACAAATTTCAAGATGGCAAATGTCAAAGAAGTCAAATGACAAATGTCACAATGCTAAATGTCAAAAATGAAAAGTGTCACCATGAAAAATGTCAAAAATGACCAATTTCAAGATGGCAAATGTCAAAACTGACAAATGTCACAATACTAAATGTCAAAAATGATAAGTGTCACCATAAAAAATGTCAAAAATGACAAATTTCAAGATTGCAAATGTCCAAGATTTCAAATGACAAATGTCACAATGCTAAAAGTCAAAAATGAAAAGTGTCACCATGAAAAATGTCAAAAATGACAAATTTTAAGATGGCAAATGTCAAAGATGTCAAATGACAAATGTCACAATGCTAAATGTCAAAAAGGAAAAGTGTCAAAAATGACAAATTTCAAAATGGCAAATGTCAAAGATGTCAAATGACAAATGTCACAATGCTAAATGTCAAAAATGAAAAGTGTCACCATGAAAAATGTCAAAAATGACAAATTTCAAGATGGCAAATGTCAAAACTGACAAATGTCACAATGCTAAATGTCAAAAATGAAAAGTGTCACCATGAAAAATGTCAAAAATAACAAATTTCAAGATGGCAAATGTCAAAGATGTCAAATGACAAATGTCACAATGCTAAATGTCAAAAATGACAAATTTCAAGATGGCAAATGTCAAAGATGTCAAATGACAAATGTCACAATGCTTAATGTCAAAAATAAAAAGTGTCACCATGAAAAATGTCAAAAATGACAAATTTCAAGATGGCAAATATCAAAGATGTCAAATGACAAATGTCACAATGCTAAATGTCAAAAATAAAAAGTGTCACCATGAAAAATGTCAAAAATGACAAATTTCAAGATGGCAAATGTCAAAACTGACAAATGTCACAATGCTAAATGTCAAAAATGAAAAGTGTCCCCATGAAAAATGTCAATAATGACAAATTTCAAGATGGCAAATGTCAAAGATGTCAAATGACAAATGTCACAATGCTAAATGTCAAAAATGAAAAGTGTCACCATGAAAAATGTCAAAAATGACAAATTTCAAGATGGCAAATGTCAAAGATGTCGAATACGACAAATGTCACAATGCTAAATGTCAAAAATGAAAAGTGTCACCATGAAAAATGTCAAAAATGACAAATTTCAAGATGGCAAATGTCAAAGATGTCAAATGACAAATGTCACAATGCTAAATGTCAAAAATGAAAAGTGTCAAAAATGACAAATTTCAAGATGGCAAATGTCTAAGATGTCAAATGACAAATGTCACAATGCTAAATGTCAAAAATGAAAAGTGTCACCATGAAAAATGTCAAAAATGACAAATTTCAAGATGGCAAATGTCAAAGATGTCAAATGACAAATGTCACAATGCTAAATGTCAAAAATGAAAAGTGTCACCATGAAAAATGTCAAAAATGACAAATTTCAAGATGGCAAATGTCAAAGATGTCAAATGACAAATGTCACAATGCTAAATGTCAAAAATAAAAAGTGTCACCATGAAAAATGTCAAAAATGAGAAATTTCAAGATGGCAAATGTCAAAACTGACAAATGTCACAATGCTAAATGTCAAAAATGATAAGTGTCACCATAAAAAATGTCAAAAATGACAAATTTTAAGATGGCAAATGTCCAAGATGTCAAATGACAAATGTCACAATGCTAAATGTCAAAAATGAAAAGTGTCACCATGAAAAATGTCAAAAATGACAAATTTCAAGATGGCAAATGTCAAAGATGTCAAATGACAAATGTCACAATGCTAAATGTCAAAAATGAAAAGTGTCAAAAATGACAAATTTCAAGATGGCAAATATCAAAGATGTCAAATGACAAATGTCACAATGCTAAATGTCAAAAATGAAAATTGTCCCCATGAAAAATGTCAATAATGACAAATTTCAAGATGGCAAATGTCAAAACTGACAAATGTCACAATGCTAAATGTCAAAAATATAAAGTGTCACCATGAAAAATGTCAAAAATAACAAATTTCAAGATGGCAAATGTCAAAGATGTCAAATGACAAATGTCACAATGCTTAATGTCAAAAATGACAAATTTCAAGATGGCAAATGTCAAAGATGTCAAATGACAAATGTCACAATGCTAAATGTCAAAAATAAAAAGTGTCACCATGAACAATGTCAAAAATGACAAATTTCAAGATGGCAAATGTCAAAGATGTCAAATGACAAATGTCACAATGCTAAATGTCAAAAATGAAAAGTGTCACCATGAAAAATGTCAAAAATGACAAATTTCAAGATGGCAAATGTCAAAACTGACAAATGTCACAATGCTAAATGTCAAAAATGATAAGTGTCACCATGAAAAATGTCAAAAATGACAAATTTCAAGATGGCAAATGTCCAAGATGTCAAATGACAAATGTCACAATGCTAAATGTCAAATATGAAAAGTGTCAAAAATGACAAATTTCAAGATGGCAAATGTCTAAGATGTCAAATGACAAATGTCACAATGCTAAATGTCAAAAATGAAAAGTGTCACCATGAAAAATGTCAAAAATGACAAATTTCAAGATGGCAAATGTCAAAACTGACAAATGTCAAAAATGAAAAGTGTGACCATTAAAAATGTCAAAAATAACAAATTTCAAGATGGCAAATGTCAAAGATGTCAATTGACAAATGTCACAATGCTAAATGTCAAAAATGACAAATTTCAAGATGGCAAATATCAAAGATATCAAATGACAAATGTCACAATGCTAAATGTCAAAAATGAAAAGTGTCACCATGAAAAATGTCAAAAATGACAAATTTCAAGATGGCAAATATCAAAGATGTCAAATGACAAATATCACAATGCTAAATGTCAAAAATGACAAATTTTAAGATGGCAAATGTCAAAGATGTCAAATAACAAATGTCACAATGCTAAATGTCAAAAATGAAAAGTGTCACCATGAAAAGTGTCAAAAATGACAAATTTCAAGATGGCAAATGTCAAAGATGTGAAATGACAAATGTCACAATGCTAAATGTCAAAAATGAAAAGTGTCACCATGAAAAATGTCAAAAATGACAAATTTCAAGATGGCAAATGTCAAAGATGTGAAATGACAAATGTCACAATGCTAAATGTCAAAAATGAAAAGTGTCACCATGAAAAATGTCAAAAATGACAAATTTCAAGATGGCAAATATCAAAGATGTCAAATGACAAATGTCACAATGCTAAATGTCAAAAATGACAAATTTCAAGATGGCAAATGTCAAAGATGTCAAATGACAAATGTCACAATGCTAAATGTCAAAAATGAAAAGTGTCACCATGAAAAATGTCAAAAATGACAAATTTCAAGATGGCAAATGTCAAAGATGTCAAATGACAAATGTCACAATGCTAAATGTCAAAAATGAAAAGTGTCAAAAATGACAAATTTCAAGATGGCAAATGTCTAAGATGTCAAATGACAAATGTCACAATGCTAAATGTCAAAAATGAAAAGTGTCACCATGAAAAATGTCAAAAATGACAAATTTCAAGATGGCAAATGTCAAAGATGTCAAATGACAAATGTCACAATGCTAAATGTCAAAAATAAAAAGTGTCACCATGAAAAATGTCAAAAATGACAAATTTCAAGATGGCAAATGTCAAAGAAGTCAAATGACAAATGTCACAATGCTAAATGTCAAAAATGAAAAGTGTCACCATGAAAAATGTCAAAAATGACCAATTTCAAGATGGCAAATGTCAAAACTGACAAATGTCACAATACTAAATGTCAAAAATGATAAGTGTCACCATAAAAAATGTCAAAAATGACAAATTTCAAGATTGCAAATGTCCAAGATTTCAAATGACAAATGTCACAATGCTAAAAGTCAAAAATGAAAAGTGTCACCATGAAAAATGTCAAAAATGACAAATTTCAAGATGGCAAATGTCAAAGATGTCAAATGACAAATGTCACAATGCTAAATGTCAAAAAGGAAAAGTGTCAAAAATGACAAATTTCAAAATGGCAAATGTCAAAGATGTCAAATGACAAATGTCACAATGCTAAATGTCAAAAATGAAAAGTGTCACCATGAAAAATGTCAAAAATGACAAATTTCAAGATGGCAAATGTCAAAACTGACAAATGTCACAATGCTAAATGTCAAAAATGAAAAGTGTCACCATGAAAAATGTCAAAAATAACAAATTTCAAGATGGCAAATGTCAAAGATGTCAAATGACAAATGTCACAATGCTAAATGTCAAAAATGACAAATTTCAAGATGGCAAATGTCAAAGATGTCAAATGACAAATGTCACAATGCTTAATGTCAAAAATAAAAAGTGTCACCATGAAAAATGTCAAAAATGACAAATTTCAAGATGGCAAATATCAAAGATGTCAAATGACAAATGTCACAATGCTAAATGTCAAAAATAAAAAGTGTCACCATGAAAAATGTCAAAAATGACAAATTTCAAGATGGCAAATGTCAAAACTGACAAATGTCACAATGCTAAATGTCAAAAATGAAAAGTGTCCCCATGAAAAATGTCAATAATGACAAATTTCAAGATGGCAAATGTCAAAGATGTCAAATGACAAATGTCACAATGCTAAATGTCAAAAATGAAAAGTGTCAGCATGAAAAATGTCAAAAATGACAAATTTCAAGATGGCAAATGTCAAAGATGTCGAATATGACAAATGTCACAATGCTAAATGTCAAAAATGAAAAGTGTCACCATGAAAAATGTCAAAAATGACAAATTTCAAGATGGCAAATGTCAAAGATGTCAAATGACAAATGTCACAATGCTAAATGTCAAAAATGAAAAGTGTCAAAAATGACAAATTTCAAGATGGCAAATGTCTAAGATGTCAAATGACAAATGTCACAATGCTAAATGTCAAAAATGAAAAGTGTCACCATGAAAAATGTCAAAAATGACAAATTTCAAGATGGCAAATATCAAAGATGTCAAATGACAAATGTCACAATGCTAAATGTCAAAAATGAAAAGTGTCACCATGAAAAATGTCAAAAATGACAAATTTCAAGATGGCAAATGTCAAAACTGACAAATGTCACAATGCTAAATGTCAAAAATGATAAGTGTCACCATAAAAAATGTCAAAAATGACAAATTTCAAGATGGCAAATGTCCAAGATGTCAAATGACAAATGTCACAATGCTAAATGTCAAAAATGAAAAGTGTCACCATAAAAAATGTCAAAAATGACAAATTTCAAGATGGCAAATGTCAAAGATGTCAAATGACAAATGTCACAATGCTAAATGTCAAAAATGAAAAGTGTCAAAAATGACAAATTTCAAGATGGCAAATGTCAAAGATGTCAAATGACAAATGTCACAATGCTAAATGTCAAAAATGAAAAGTGTCACCATGAAAAATGTCAAAAATGACAAATTTCAAGATGGCAAATATCAAAGATGTCAAATGACAAATATCACAATGCTAAATGTCAAAAATGACAAATTTTAAGATGGCAAATGTCAAAGATGTCAAATAACAAATGTCACAATGCTAAATGTCAAAAATGAAAAGTGTCACCATGAAAAGTGTCAAAAATGACAAATTTCCAGATGGCAAATGTCAAAGATGTGAAATGACAAATGTCACAATGCTAAATGTCAAAAATGAAAAGTGTCACCATGAAAAATGTCAAAAATGACAAATTTCAAGATGGCAAATGTCAAAGATGTGAAATGACAAATGTCACAATGCTAAATGTCAAAAATGAAAAGTGTCACCATGAAAAATGTCAAAAATGACAAATTTCAAGATGGCAAATATCAAAGATGTCAAATGACAAATGTCACAATGCTAAATGTCAAAAATGACAAATTTCAAGATGGCAAATGTCAAAGATGTCAAATGACAAATGTCACAATGCTAAATGTCAAAAATGAAAAGTGTCACCATGAAAAATGTCAAAAATGACAAATTTCAAGATGGCAAATGTCAAAGATGTCAAATGACAAATGTCACAATGCTAAATGTCAAAAATGAAAAGTGTCAAAAATGACAAATTTCAAGATGGCAAATGTCTAAGATGTCAAATGACAAATGTCACAATGCTAAATGTCAAAAATGAAAAGTGTCACCATGAAAAATGTCAAAAATGACAAATTTCAAGATGGCAAATGTCAAAGATGTCAAATGACAAATGTCACAATGCTAAATGTCAAAAATAAAAAGTGTCACCATGAAAAATGTCAAAAATGACAAATTTCAAGATGGCAAATGTCAAAGAAGTCAAATGACAAATGTCACAATGCTAAATGTCAAAAATGAAAAGTGTCACCATGAAAAATGTCAAAAATGACCAATTTCAAGATGGCAAATGTCAAAACTGACAAATGTCACAATACTAAATGTCAAAAATGATAAGTGTCACCATAAAAAATGTCAAAAATGACAAATTTCAAGATTGCAAATGTCCAAGATTTCAAATGACAAATGTCACAATGCTAAAAGTCAAAAATGAAAAGTGTCACCATGAAAAATGTCAAAAATGACAAATTTCAAGATGGCAAATGTCAAAGATGTCAAATGACAAATGTCACAATGCTAAATGTCAAAAAGGAAAAGTGTCAAAAATGACAAATTTCAAAATGGCAAATGTCAAAGATGTCAAATGACAAATGTCACAATGCTAAATGTCAAAAATGAAAAGTGTCACCATGAAAAATGTCAAAAATGACAAATTTCAAGATGGCAAATGTCAAAACTGACAAATGTTACAATGCTAAATGTCAAAAATGAAAAGTGTCACCATGAAAAATGTCAAAAATAACAAATTTCAAGATGGCAAATGTCAAAGATGTCAAATGACAAATGTCACAATGCTAAATGTCAAAAATGACAAATTTCAAGATGGCAAATGTCAAAGATGTCAAATGACAAATGTCACAATGCTTAATGTCAAAAATAAAAAGTGTCACCATGAAAAATGTCAAAAATGACAAATTTCAAGATGGCAAATATCAAAGATGTCAAATGACAAATGTCACAATGCTAAATGTCAAAAATAAAAAGTGTCACCATGAAAAATGTCAAAAATGACAAATTTCAAGATGGCAAATGTCAAAACTGACAAATGTCACAATGCTAAATGTCAAAAATGAAAAGTGTCCCCATGAAAAATGTCAATAATGACAAATTTCAAGATGGCAAATGTCAAAGATGTCAAATGACAAATGTCACAATGCTAAATGTCAAAAATGAAAAGTGTCACCATGAAAAATGTCAAAAATGACAAATTTCAAGATGACAAATGTCAAAGATGTCAAATGACAAATGTCACAATGCTAAATGTCAAAAATGAAAAGTGTCAAAAATGACAAATTTCAAGATGGCAAATGTCTAAGATGTCAAATGACAAATGTCACAATGCTAAATGTCAAAAATGAAAAGTGTCACCATGAAAAATGTCAAAAATGACAAATTTCAAGATGGCAAATATCAAAGATGTCAAATGACAAATGTCACAATGCTAAATGTCAAAAATGAAAAGTGTCACCATGAAAAATGTCAAAAATGACAAATTTCAAGATGGCAAATGTCAAAACTGACAAATGTCACAATGCTAAATGTCAAAAATGATAAGTGTCACCATAAAAAATGTCAAAAATGACAAATTTCAAGATGGCAAATGTCCAAGATGTCAAATGACAAATGTCACAATGCTAAATGTCAAAAATGAAAAGTGTCACCATGAAAAATGTCAAAAATGACAAATTTCAAGATGGCAAATGTCAAAGATGTCAAATGACAAATGTCACAATGCTAAATGTCAAAAATGAAAAGTGTCAAAAATGACAAATTTCAAGATGGCAAATGTCAAAGATGTCAAATGACAAATGTCACAATGCTAAATGTCAAAAATGAAAAGTGTCACCATGAAAAATGTCAAAAATGACAAATTTCAAGATGGCAAATATCAAAGATGTCAAATGACAAATATCACAATGCTAAATGTCAAAAATGACAAATTTTAAGATGGCAAATGTCAAAGATGTCAAATAACAAATGTCACAATGCTAAATGTCAAAAATGAAAAGTGTCACCATGAAAAGTGTCAAAAATGACAAATTTCAAGATGGCAAATGTCAAAGATGTGAAATGACAAATGTCACAATGCTAAATGTCAAAAATGAAAAGTGTCACCATGAAAAATGTCAAAAATGACAAATTTCAAGATGGCAAATGTCAAAGATGTGAAATGACAAATGTCACAATGCTAAATGTCAAAAATGAAAAGTGTCACCATGAAAAATGTCAAAAATGACAAATTTCAAGATGGCAAATATCAAAGATGTCAAATGACAAATGTCACAATGCTAAATGTCAAAAATGACAAATTTCAAGATGGCAAATGTCAAAGATGTCAAATGACAAATGTCACAATGCTAAATGTCAAAAATGAAAAGTGTCACCATGAAAAATGTCAAAAATGACAAATTTCAAGATGGCAAATGTCAAAGATGTCAAATGACAAATGTCACAATGCTAAATGTCAAAAATGAAAAGTGTCAAAAATGACAAATTTCAAGATGGCAAATGTCTAAGATGTCAAATGACAAATGTCACAATGCTAAATGTCAAAAATGAAAAGTGTCACCATGAAAAATGTCAAAAATGACAAATTTCAAGATGGCAAATGTCAAAGATGTCAAATGACAAATGTCACAATGCTAAATGTCAAAAATAAAAAGTGTCACCATGAAAAATGTCAAAAATGACAAATTTCAAGATGGCAAATGTCAAAGAAGTCAAATGACAAATGTCACAATGCTAAATGTCAAAAATGAAAAGTGTCACCATGAAAAATGTCAAAAATGACCAATTTCAAGATGGCAAATGTCAAAACTGACAAATGTCACAATACTAAATGTCAAAAATGATAAGTGTCACCATAAAAAATGTCAAAAATGACAAATTTCAAGATTGCAAATGTCCAAGATTTCAAATGACAAATGTCACAATGCTAAAAGTCAAAAATGAAAAGTGTCACCATGAAAAATGTCAAAAATGACAAATTTCAAGATGGCAAATGTCAAAGATGTCAAATGACAAATGTCACAATGCTAAATGTCAAAAAGGAAAAGTGTCAAAAATGACAAATTTCAAAATGGCAAATGTCAAAGATGTCAAATGACAAATGTCACAATGCTAAATGTCAAAAATGAAAAGTGTCACCATGAAAAATGTCAAAAATGACAAATTTCAAGATGGCAAATGTCAAAACTGACAAATGTTACAATGCTAAATGTCAAAAATGAAAAGTGTCACCATGAAAAATGTCAAAAATAACAAATTTCAAGATGGCAAATGTCAAAGATGTCAAATGACAAATGTCACAATGCTAAATGTCAAAAATGACAAATTTCAAGATGGCAAATGTCAAAGATGTCAAATGACAAATGTCACAATGCTTAATGTCAAAAATAAAAAGTGTCACCATGAAAAATGTCAAAAATGACAAATTTCAAGATGGCAAATATCAAAGATGTCAAATGACAAATGTCACAATGCTAAATGTCAAAAATAAAAAGTGTCACCATGAAAAATGTCAAAAATGACAAATTTCAAGATGGCAAATGTCAAAACTGACAAATGTCACAATGCTAAATGTCAAAAATGAAAAGTGTCCCCATGAAAAATGTCAATAATGACAAATTTCAAGATGGCAAATGTCAAAGATGTCAAATGACAAATGTCACAATGCTAAATGTCAAAAATGAAAAGTGTCACCATGAAAAATGTCAAAAATGACAAATTTCAAGATGGCAAATGTCAAAGATGTCAAATATGACAAATGTCACAATGCTAAATGTCAAAAATGAAAAGTGTCACCATAAAAAATGTCAAAAATGACAAATTTCAAGATGGCAAATGTCAAAGATGTCAAATGACAAATGTCACAATGCTAAATGTCAAAAATGAAAAGTGTCAAAAATGACAAATTTCAAGATGGAAAATGTCTAAGATGTCAAATGACAAATGTCACAATGCTAAATGTCAAAAATGAAAAGTGTCACCATGAAAAATGTCAAAAATGACAAATTTCAAGATGGCAAATGTCAAAGATGTCAAATGACAAATGTCACAATGCTAAATGTCAAAAATGAAAAGTGTCACCATGAAAAATGTCAAAAATGACAAATTTCAAGATGGCAAATGTCAAAGATGTCAAATGACAAATGTCACAATGCTAAATGTCAAAAATAAAAAGTGTCACCATGAAAAATGTCAAAAATGACAAATTTCAAGATGGCAAATGTCAAAACTGACAAATGTCACAATGCTAAATGTCAAAAATGATAAGTGTCACCATAAAAAATGTCAAAAATGACAAATTTTAAGATGGCAAATGTCCAAGATGTCAAATGACAAATGTCACAATGCTAAATGTCAAAAATGAAAAGTGTCACCATGAAAAATGTCAAAAATGACAAATTTCAAGATGGCAAATGTCAAAGATGTCAAATGACAAATGTCACAATGCTAAATGTCAAAAATGAAAAGTGTCAAAAATGACAAATTTCAAGATGGCAAATGTCAAAGATGTCAAATGACAAATGTCACAATGCTAAATGTCAAAAATGAAAAGTGTCACCATGAAAAATGTCAAAAATGACAAATTTCAAGATGGCAAATGTCAAACCTGACAAATGTCACAATGCTAAATGTCAAAAATGAAAAGTGTCACCATGAAAAATGTCAAAAATAACAAATTTCAAGATGGCAAATGTCAAAGATGTCAAATGACAAATGTCACAATGCTAAATGTCAAAAATGACAAATTTCAAGATGGCAAATGTCAAAGATGTCAAATGACAAATGTCACAATGCTAAATGTCAAAAATAAAAAGTGTCACCATGAACAATGTCAAAAATGACAAATTTCAAGATGGCAAATGTCAAAGATGTCAAATGACAAATGTCACAATGCTAAATGTCAAAAATGAAAAGTGTCACCATGAAAAATGTCAAAAATGACAAATTTCAAGATGGCAAATGTCAAAACTGACAAATGTCACAATGCTAAATGTTAAAAATGAAAAGTGTGACCATGAAAAATGTCAAAAATAACAAATTTTAAGATGGCAAATGTCAAAGATGTCAAATGACAAATGTCACAATGCTAAATGTCAAAAATGACAAATTTCAAGATGGCAAATGTCAAAGATGTCAAATGACAAATGTCACAATGCTAAATGTCACAAATGAAAAGTGTCAAAAATGACAAATTTCAAGATGGCAAATGTCTAAGATGTCAAATGACAAATGTCACAATGCTAAATGTCAAAAATGAAAAGTGTCACCATGAAAAATGTCAAAAATGACAAATTTCAAGATGGCAAATGTCAAAACTGACAAATGTCACAATGCTAAATGTCAAAAATGAAAAGTGTGACCATGAAAAATGTCAAAAATAACAAATTTCAAGATGGCAAATGTCAAAGATGTCAAATGACAAATGTCACAATGCTAAATTTCAAAAATGACAAATTTCAAGATGGCAAATGTCAAAGATGTCAAATGACAAATGTCACAATGCTAAATGTCAAAAATGAAAAGTGGCACCATGAAAAATGTCAAAAATGACAAATTTCAAGATGGCAAATGTCAAAGATGTCGAATGACAAATGTCACAATGCTCAATGTCAAAAATGAAAAGTGTCACCATGAAAAATGTCAAAAATGACAAATTTCAAGATGGCAAATGTCAAAACTGACAAATGTCACAATGCTAAATGTCAAAAATGATAAGTGTCACCATGAAAAATGTCAAAAATAACAAATTTCAAGATGGCAAATGTCAAAGATGTCAAATGACAAATGTCACAATGCTAAATGTCAAAAATGACAAATTTCAAGATGGCAAATGTCTAAGATGTTAAATGACAAATGTCACAATGCTAAATGTCAAAAATGAAAAGTGTCACCATGAAAAATGTCAAAAATGACAAATTTCAAGATGGCAAATGTCCAAGATGTCAATTGACAAATGTCACAATGCTAAATGTCAAAAATGAAAAGTGTCACCATGAAAAATGTCAAAAATGACAAATTTAAAGATGGCAAATATCAAAGATGTCAAATGACAAATGTCACAATGCTAAATGTCAAAAATGAAAAGTGTCAAAAATGACAAATTTCAAGATGGCAAATGTCTAAGATGTCAACTGACAAATGTCACAATGCTAAATGTCAAAAATGAAAAGTGTCACCGTGAAAAATGTCAAAAATGACAAATTTCAAGATGGCAAATGTCAAAGATGTCAAATGACAAATGTCACAATGCTAAATGTCAAAAATGAAAAGTGTCACCATGAAAAATGTCAAAAATGACAAATTTCAAGATGGCAAATGTCAAAGATGTCAAATGACAAATGTCACAATGCTAAATGTCAAAAATGAAAAGTGTCCCCATGAAAAATGTCAATAATGACAAATTTCAAGATGGCAAATGTCAAAGATGTCAAATGACAAATGTCACAATGCTAAATGTCAAAAATGAAAAGTGTCACCATGAAAAATGTCAAAAATGACAAATTTCAAGATGGCAAATGTCAAAGATGTCAAATGACAAATGTCACAATGCTAAATGTCAAAAATGAAAAGTGTCACCATGAAAAATGTCAAAAATGACAAATTTCAAGATGGCAAATGTCAAAACTGACAAATGTCACAATGCTAAATGTCAAAAATGAAAAGTGTCAACATGAAAAATGTCAAAAATAACAAATTTCAAGATGGCAAATGTCAAAGATGTCAAATGACAAATGTCACAATGCTAAATGTCAAAAATGACAAATTTTAAGATGGCAAATGTCAAAGATGTCAAATGACAAATGTCACAATGCTAAATGTCAAAAATGAAAAGTGTCACCGTGAAAAATGTCAAAAATGACAAATTTCAAGATGGCAAATGTCAAAGATGTCAAATGACAAATGTCACAATGCTTAATGTCAAAAATGAAAAGTGTCACCATGAAAAATGTAAAAAATGACAAATTTCAAGATGGCAAATGTCAAAGATATCAAATGACAAATGTCACAATGCTAAATGTCAAAAATAAAAAGTGTCACCATGAAAAATGTCAAAAATAACAAATTTCAAGATGGCAAATGTCAAAGATGTCAAATGACAAATGTCACAATGCTAAATGTCAAAAATGAAAAGTGTCACCATGAAAAATGTCAAAAATGACAAATTTCAAGATGGCAAATGTCAACCTGACAAATGTCACAATGCTAAATGTCAGAAATGAAAAGTGTCACCATAAAAAATGTCAAAAATAACAAGTTTCAAGATGGCAAATGTCAAAGATGTCAAATGACAAATGTCACAATGCTAAATGTCAAAAATGACAAATTTCAAGATGGCAAATGTCTCAGATGTCAAATGACAAATGTCACAATGCTAAATGTCAAAAATGAAAAGTGTCACCATGAAAAATGTCAAAAATGACAAATTTCAAGATGGCAAATGTCCAAGATGTCAAATGACAAATGTCACAATGCTAAATGTCAAAAATGAAAAGTGTCACCATAAAATGTCAAAAATGACAAATTTTAAGATGGCAAATGTCAAAGATGTCAAATGACAAATGTCACAATGCTAAATGTAAAAATGAAAAGTGTCAAAAATGACAAATTTCAAGATGGCAAATGTCTAAGATGTCAAATGACAA
Organism: Altica lythri; assembly: GCA_964028335.1. Lineage (NCBI taxonomy): Eukaryota > Metazoa > Arthropoda > Insecta > Coleoptera > Chrysomelidae > Altica > Altica lythri. Next base: position 3,437,137 of record OZ034800.1, on the reverse strand, counting down.
ATGTCAGCATGCTAAATGTCAAAAATGAAAAGTGTCACCGTGAAAAATGTCAAAAATGACAAATTTCAAGATGGCAAATATCAAAGATATCAAATGACAAATGTCACAATGCTAAATGTCAAAAATGAAAAGTGTCCCCATGAAAAATGTCAATAATGACAAATTTCAAGATGGCAAATGTCAAAGATGTCAAATGACAAATGTCACAATGTAAAATGTCAAAAATGAAAAGTGTCACCATGAAAAATGTCAAAAATGACAAATTTTAAGATGGCAAATATCAAAGATGTCGAATATGACAAATGTCACAATGCTAAATGTCAAAAATGAAAAGTGTCACCATGAAAAATGTCAAAAATGACAAATTTCAAGATGGCAAATGTCAAAGATGTCAAATGACAAATGTCACAATGCTAAATGTCAAAAATGAAAAGTGTCAAAAATGACAAATTTCAAGATGGCAAATGTCTAAGATGTCAAATGACAAATGTCACAATGCTAAATGTCAAAAATGAAAAGTGTCACCATGAAAAATGTCAAAAATGACAAATTTCAAGATGGCAAATGTCAAAGATGTCAAATGACAAATGTCACAATGCTAAATGTCAAAAATGAAAAGTGTCACCATGAAAAATGTCAAAAATGACAAATTTCAAGATGGCAAATGTCAAAAATGTCAAATGACAAATGTCACAATGCTAAATGTCAAAAATAAAAAGTGTCACCATGAAAAATGTCAAAAATGACAAATTTCAAGATGGCAAATGTTAAAACTGACAAATGTCACAATGCTAAATGTCAAAAATGATAAGTGTCACCATGAAAAATGTCAAAAATGACAAATTTCAAGATGGCAAATGTTCAAGATGTCAAATGACAAATATCACAATGCTAAATGTCAAAAATGAAAAGTGTCACCATGAAAAATGTCAAAAATGACAAATTTCAAGATGGCAAATGTCAAAGATGTCAAATGACAAATATCACAAAGCTAAATGTCAAAAATGAAAAGTGTCACCATGAAAAGTGTCAAAAATGACAAATTTCAAGATGGCAAATGTCAAAGATGTGAAATGACAAATGTCACAATGCTAAATGTCAAAAATGAAAAGTGTCACCATGAAAAATGTCAAAAATGACAAATTTCAAGATGGCAAATGTCAAAGATGTGAAATGACAAATGTCACAATGCTAAATGTCAAAAATGTCAAATTTCAAGATGGCAAATGTCAAAGATGTCAAATGACAAATGTCACAATGCTAAATGTCAAAAATGAAAAGTGTCACCATGAAAAGTGTCAAAAATAACAAATTTCAAGATGGCAAATGTCAAAGATGTGAAATGACAAATGTCACAATGCTAAATGTCAAAAATGAAAAGTGTCACCATGAAAAATGTCAAAAATGACAAATTTCAAAATGGCAAATGTCAAAGATGTGAAATGACAAATGTCACAATGCTAAATGTCAAAAATGAGAAGTGTCACCATGAAAAATGTCAAAAATGACAAATTTCAAGATGGCAAATATCAAAGATGTCAAATGACAAATGTCACAATGCTAAATGTCAAAAATGACAAATTTCAAGATGGCAAATGTCAAAGATGTCAAATGACAAATGTCACAATGCTAAATGTCAAAAATGAAAAGTGTCACCATGAAAAATGTCAAAAATGACAAATTTCAAGATGGCAAATGTCAAAGATGTCAAATGACAAATGTCACAATGCTAAATGTCAAAAATGAAAAGTGTCAAAAATGACAAATTTCAAGATGGCAAATGTCTAAGATGTCAAATGACAAATGTCACAATGCTAAATGTCAAAAATGAAAAGTGTCACCATGAAAAATGTCAAAAATGACAAATTTCAAGATGGCAAATGTCAAAGATGTCAAATGACAAATGTCACAATGCTAAATGTCAAAAATGAAAAGTGTCACCATGAAAAATGTCAAAAATGACAAATTTCAAGATGGCAAATGTCAAAAATGTCAAATGACAAATGTCACAATGCTAAATGTCAAAAATAAAAAGTGTCACCATGAAAAATGTCAAAAATGACAAATTTCAAGATGGCAAATGTTAAAACTGACAAATGTCACAATGCTAAATGTCAAAGATGATAAGTGTCACCATGAAAAATGTCAAAAATGACAAATTTCAAGATGGCAAATGTTCAAGATGTCAAATGACAAATATCACAATGCTAAATGTCAAAAATGAAAAGTGTCACCATGAAAAATGTCAAAAATGACAAATTTCAAGATGGCAAATGTCAAAGATGTCAAATGACAAATATCACAATGCTAAATGTCAAAAATGAAAAGTGTCACCATGAAAAGTGTCAAAAATGACAAATTTCAAGATGGCAAATGTCAAAGATGTGAAATGACAAATGTCACAATGCTAAATGTCAAAAATGAAAAGTGTCACCATGAAAAATGTCAAAAATGACAAATTTCAAGATGGCAAATGTCAAAGATGTGAAATGACAAATGTCACAATGCTAAATGTCAAAAATGTCAAATTTCAAGATGGCAAATGTCAAAGATGTCAAATGACAAATGTCACAATGCTAAATGTCAAAAATGAAAAGTGTCACCATGAAAAGTGTCAAAAATAACAAATTTCAAGATGGCAAATGTCAAAGATGTGAAATGACAAATGTCACAATGCTAAATGTCAAAAATGAAAAGTGTCACCATGAAAAATGTCAAAAATGACAAATTTCAAAATGGCAAATGTCAAAGATGTGAAATGACAAATGTCACAATGCTAAATGTCAAAAATGAGAAGTGTCACCATGAAAAATGTCAAAAATGACAAATTTCAAGATGGCAAATATCAAAGATGTCAAATGACAAATGTCACAATGCTAAATGTCAAAAATGACAAATTTCAAGATGGCAAATGTCAAAGATGTCAAATGACAAATGTCACAATGCTAAATGTCAAAAATGAAAAGTGTCACCATGAAAAATGTCAAAAATGACAAATTTCAAGATGGCAAATGTCAAAGATGTCAAATGACAAATGTCACAATGCTAAATGTCAAAAATGAAAAGTGTCAAAAATGACAAATTTCAAGATGGCAAATGTCTAAGATGTCAAATGACAAATGTCACAATGCTAAATGTCAAAAATGAAAAGTGTCACCATGAAAAATGTCAAAAATGACAAATTTCAAGATGGCAAATGTCAAAGATGTCAAATGACAAATGTCACAATGCTAAATGTCAAAAATAAAAAGTGTCACCATGAAAAATGTCAAAAATGACAAATTTCAAGATGGCAAATGTCAAAGATGTCAAATGACAAATGTCACAATGCTAAATGTCAAAAATGAAAAGTGTCACCATGAAAAATGTCAAAAATGACAAATTTCAAGATGGCAAATATCAAAGATGTCAAATGACAAATGTCACAATGCTAAATGTCAAAAATGAAAAGTGTCCCCATGAAAAATGTCAATAATGACAAATTTCAAGATGGCAAATGTCAAAGATGTCAAATGACAAATGTCACAATGTAAAATGTCAAAAATGAAAAGTGTCACCATGAAAAATGTCAAAAATGACAAATTTTAAGATGGCAAATATCAAAGATGTCGAATATGACAAATGTCACAATGCTAAATGTCAAAAATGAAAAGTGTCACCATGAAAAATGTCAAAAATGACAAATTTCAAGATGGCAAATGTCAAAGATGTCAAATGACAAATGTCACAATGCTAAATGTCAAAAATGAAAAGTGTCAAAAATGACAAATTTCAAGATGGCAAATGTCAAAGATGTCAAATGACAAATGTCACATTGCTAAATGTCACAAATGAAAAGTGTCACCATGAAAAATGTCAAAAATGACAAATTTCAAGATGGCAAATGTCAAAACTGACAAATGTCACAATGCTAAATGTCAAAAATGAAAAGTGTCACCATGAAAAATGTCAAAAATAACAAATTTCAAGATGGCAAATGTCAAAGATGTCAAATGACAAATGTCACAATGCTAAATGTCAAAAATGACAAATTTCAAGATGGCAAATGTCAAAGATGTCAAATGACAAATGTCACAATGCTAAATGTCAAAAATGAAAAGTGTCACCATGAACAATGTCAAAAATGACAAATTTCAAGATGGCAAATGTCAAAGATGTCAAATGACAAATGTCACAATGCTAAATGTCAAAAATGAAAAGTGTCACCATGAAAAATGTCAAAAATGACAAATTTCAAGATGGCAAATGTCAAAACTGACAAATGTCACAATGCTAAATGTCAAAAATGATAAGTGTCACCATAAAAAATGTCAAAAATGACAAATTTCAAGATGGCAAATGTCCAAGATGTCAAATGACAAATGTCACAATGCTAAATGTCAAAAATGAAAAGTGTCACCATAAAAAATGTCAAAAATGACAAATTTCAAGATGGCAAATGTCAAAGATGTCAAATGACAAATGTCACATTGCTAAATGTCACAAATGAAAAGTGTCAAAAATGACAAATTTCAAGATGGCAAATGTCTAAGATGTCAAATGACAAATGTCACAATGCTAAATGTCGAAAATGAAAAGTGTCACCATGAAAAATGTCAAAAATGACAAATTTCAAGATGGCAAATGTCAAAGATGTCAAATGACAAATGTCACAATGCTAAATGTCAAAAATGAAAAGTGTCAAAAATGACAAATTTCAAGATGGCAAATGTCCAAGATGTCAAATAACAAATGTCACAATGCTAAATGTCAAAAATGAAAAGTGTCACCATGAAAAATGTCAAAAATGACAAATTTCAAGATGGCAAATGTCAAAGATGTCAAATGACAAATGTCACAATGCTAAATGTCAAAAATGAAAAGTGTCAAAAATGACAAATTTCAAGATGGCAAATGTCTAAGATGTCAAATGACAAATGTCACAATGCTAAATGTCAAAAATGAAAAGTGTCACCGTGAAAAATGTCAAAAATGACAAATTTCAAGATGGCAAATGTCAAAGATGTCAAATGACAAATGTCACAATGCTAAATGTCAAAAATGAAAAGTGTCACCATGAAAAATGTCAAAAATGACAAATTTCAAGATGGCAAATGTCAAAGATGTCAAATGACAAATGTCACAATGCTAAATGTCAAAAATGAAAAGTGTCCCCATGAAAAATGTCAATAATGACAAATTTCAAGATGACAAATGTCAAAGATGTCAAATGACAAATGTCACAATGCTAAATGTCAAAAATGAAAAGTGTCACCATGAAAAATGTCAAAAATGACAAATTTCAAGATGGCAAATGTCAAAGATGTCGAATATGACAAATGTCACAATGCTAAATGTCAAAAATGAAAAGTGTCACCATGAAAAATGTCAAAAATGACAAATTTCAAGATGGCAAATGTCAAAGATGTCAAATGACAAATGTCACAATGCTAAATGTCAAAAATGAAAAGTGTCAAAAATGACAAATTTCAGGATGGCAAATGTCTAAGATGTCAAATGACAAATGTCACAATGCTAAATGTCAAAAATGAAAAGTGTCACCATGAAAAATGTCAAAAATGACAAATTTCAAGATGGCAAATGTCAAAGTTGTCAAATGACAAATGTCACAATGCTAAATATCAAAAATGAGAAGAGTCACCATAAAAAATGTCAAAAATGACAAATTTCAAGATGGCAAATGTCCAAGATGTCAAATGACAAATGTCACAATGATAAATGTCAAAAATGAAAAGTGTCACCATAAAAAATGTCAAAAATGACAAATTTCAAGATGGCAAATGTCAAAGATGTCAAATGACAAATGTCACATTGCTAAATGTCACAAATGAAAAGTGTCACCATGAAAAATGTCAAAAATGACAAATTTCAAGATGGCAAATGTCAAAACTGACAAATGTCACAATGCTTAATGTCAAAAATGAAAAGTGTCACCATGAAAAATGTCAAAAATAACAAATTTCAAGATGGCAAATGTCAAAGATGTCAAATGACAAATGTCACAATGCTAAATGTCAAAAATGACAAATTTCAAGATGGCAAATGTCAAAGATGTCAAATGACAAATGTCACAATGCTAAATGTCAAAAATGAAAAGTGTCACCATGAACAATGTCAAAAATGACAAATTTCAAGATGGCAAATGTCAAAGATGTCAAATGACAAATGTCACAATGCTAAATGTCAAAAATGAAAAGTGTCACCATGAAAAATGTCAAAAATGACAAATTTCAAGATGGCAAATATCAAAACTGACAAATGTCACAATGCTAAATGTCAAAAATGATAAGTGTCACCATAAAAAATGTCAAAAATGACAAATTTCAAGATGGCAAATGTCCAAGATGTCAAATGACAAATGTCACAATGCTAAATGTCAAAAATGAAAAGTGTCACCATAAAAAATGTCAAAAATGACAAATTTCAAGATGGCAAATGTCAAAGATGTCAAATGACAAATGTCACATTGCTAAATGTCACAAATGAAAAGTGTTAAAAATGACAAATTTTAAGATGGCAAATGTCTAAGATGTCAAATGACAAATGTCACAATGCTAAATGTCGAAAATGAAAAGTGTCACCATGAAAAATGTCAAAAATGACAAATTTCAAGATGGCAAATGTCAAAGATGTCAAATGACAAATGTCACAATGCTAAATGTCAAAAATGACAAATTTCAAGATGGCAAATGTCAAAGATGTCAAATGACAAATGTCACAATGCTAAATGTCAAAAATGAAAAGTGTCACCATGAACAATGTCAAAAATGACAAATTTCAAGATGGCAAATGTCAAAGATGTCAAATGACAAATGTCACAATGCTAAATGTCAAAAATGAAAAGTGTCACCATGAAAAATGTCAAAAATGACAAATTTCAAGATGGCAAATGTCAAAACTGACAAATGTCACAATGCTAAATGTCAAAAATGATAAGTGTCACCATAAAAAATGTCAAAAATGACAAATTTCAAGATGGCAAATGTCCAAGATGTCAAATGACAAATGTCACAATGCTAAATGTCAAAAATGAAAAGTGTCACCATAAAAAATGTCAAAAATGACAAATTTCAAGATGGCAAATGTCAAAGATGTCAAATGACAAATGTCACATTGCTAAATGTCACAAATGAAAAGTGTCAAAAATGACAAATTTCAAGATGGCAAATGTCTAAGATGTCAAATGACAAATGTCACAATGCTAAATGTCGAAAATGAAAAGTGTCACCATGAAAAATGTCAAAAATGACAAATTTCAAGATGGCAAATGTCAAAGATGTCAAATGACAAATGTCACAATGCTAAATGTCAAAAATGAAAAGTGTCAAAAATGACAAATTTCAAGATGGCAAATGTCCAAGATGTCAAATAACAAATGTCACAATGCTAAATGTCAAAAATGAAAAGTGTCACCATGAAAAAAGTCAAAAATGACAAATTTCAAGATGGCAAATGTCAAAGATGTCAAATGACAAATGTCACAATGCTAAATGTCAAAAATGAAAAGTGTCAAAAATGACAAATTTCAAGATGGCAAATGTCTAAGATGTCAAATGACAAATGTCACAATGCTAAATGTCAAAAATGAAAAGTGTCACCGTGAAAAATGTCAAAAATGACAAATTTCAAGATGGCAAATGTCAAAGATGTCAAATGACAAATGTCACAATGCTAAATGTCAAAAATGAAAAGTGTCACCATGAAAAATGTCAAAAATGACAAATTTCAAGATGGCAAATGTCAAAGATGTCAAATGACAAATGTCACAATGCTAAATGTCAAAAATGAAAAGTGTCCCCATGAAAAATGTCAATAATGACAAATTTCAAGATGACAAATGTCAAAGATGTCAAATGACAAATGTCACAATGCTAAATGTCAAAAATGAAAAGTGTCACCATGAAAAATGTCAAAAATGACAAATTTCAAGATGGCAAATGTCAAAGATGTCGAATATGACAAATGTCACAATGCTAAATGTCAAAAATGAAAAGTGTCACCATGAAAAATGTCAAAAATGACAAATTTCAAGATGGCAAATGTCAAAGATGTCAAATGACAAATGTCACAATGCTAAATGTCAAAAATGAAAAGTGTCAAAAATGACAAATTTCAGGATGGCAAATGTCTAAGATGTCAAATGACAAATGTCACAATGCTAAATGTCAAAAATGAAAAGTGTCACCATGAAAAATGTCAAAAATGACAAATTTCAAGATGGCAAATGTCAAAGTTGTCAAATGACAAATGTCACAATGCTAAATATCAAAAATGAAAAGAGTCACCATAAAAAATGTCAAAAATGACAAATTTCAAGATGGCAAATGTCCAAGATGTCAAATGACAAATGTCACAATGATAAATGTCAAAAATGAAAAGTGTCACCATAAAAAATGTCAAAAATGACAAATTTCAAGATGGCAAATGTCAAAGATGTCAAATGACAAATGTCACATTGCTAAATGTCACAAATGAAAAGTGTCACCATGAAAAATGTCAAAAATGACAAATTTCAAGATGGCAAATGTCAAAACTGACAAATGTCACAATGCTTAATGTCAAAAATGAAAAGTGTCACCATGAAAAATGTCAAAAATAACAAATTTCAAGATGGCAAATGTCAAAGATGTCAAATGACAAATGTCACAATGCTAAATGTCAAAAATGACAAATTTCAAGATGGCAAATGTCAAAGATGTCAAATGACAAATGTCACAATGCTAAATGTCAAAAATGAAAAGTGTCACCATGAACAATGTCAAAAATGACAAATTTCAAGATGGCAAATGTCAAAGATGTCAAATGACAAATGTCACAATGCTAAATGTCAAAAATGAAAAGTGTCACCATGAAAAATGTCAAAAATGACAAATTTCAAGATGGCAAATATCAAAACTGACAAATGTCACAATGCTAAATGTCAAAAATGATAAGTGTCACCATAAAAAATGTCAAAAATGACAAATTTCAAGATGGCAAATGTCCAAGATGTCAAATGACAAATGTCACAATGCTAAATGTCAAAAATGAAAAGTGTCACCATAAAAAATGTCAAAAATGACAAATTTCAAGATGGCAAATGTCAAAGATGTCAAATGACAAATGTCACATTGCTAAATGTCACAAATGAAAAGTGTCAAAAATGACAAATTTTAAGATGGCAAATGTCTAAGATGTCAAATGACAAATGTCACAATGCTAAATGTCGAAAATGAAAAGTGTCACCATGAAAAATGTCAAAAATGACAAATTTCAAGATGGCAAATGTCAAAGATGTCAAATGACAAATGTCACAATGCTAAATGTCAAAAATGAAAAGTGTCAAAAATGACAAATTTCAAGATGGCAAATGTCCAAGATGTCAAATAACAAATGTCACAATGCTAAATGTCAAAAATGAAAAGTGTCACCATGAAAAGTGTCAAAAATGACAAATTTCAAGATGGCAAATGTCAAAGATGTCAAATGACAAATGTCACAATGCTAAATGTCAAAAATGAAAAGTGTCAAAAATGACAAATTTCAAGATGGCAAATGTCTAAGATGTCAAATGACAAATGTCACAATGCTAAATGTCAAAAATGAAAAGTGTCACCGTGAAAAATGTCAAAAATGACAAATTTCAAGATGGCAAATGTCAAAGATGTCAAATGACAAATGTCACAATGCTAAATGTCAAAAATGAAAAGTGTCACCATGAAAAATGTCAAAAATGACAAATTTCAAGATGGCAAATGTCAAAGATGTCAAATGACAAATGTCACAATGCTAAATGTCAAAAATGAAAAGTGTCCCCATGAAAAATGTCAATAATGACAAATTTCAAGATGGCAAATGTCAAAGATGTCAAATGACAAATGTCACAATGCTAAATGTCAAAAATGAAAAGTGTCACCATGAAAAATGTCAAAAATGACAAATTTCAAGATGGCAAATGTCAAAGATGTCGAATATGACAAATGTCACAATGCTTAATGTCAAAAATGAAAAGTGTCACCATGAAAAATGTCAAAAATGACAAATTTCAAGATGGCAAATGTCAAAGATGTCAAATGACAAATGTCACAATGCTAAATGTCAAAAATGAAAAGTGTCAAAAATGACAAATTTCAGGATGGCAAATGTCTAAGATGTCAAATGATAAATGTCACAATGCTAAATGTCAAAAATGAAAAGTGTCACCATGAAAAATGTCAAAAATGACAAATTTCAAGATGGCAAATGTCAAAAATGTCAAATGACAAATGTCACAATGCTAAATATCAAAAATGAAAAGAGTCACCATGAAAAATGTCAAAAATGACAAATTTCAAGATGGCAAATGTCAAAGATGTCAAATGACAAATGTCACAATGCTAAATGTCAAAAATAAAAAGTGTCACCATGAAAAATGTCAAAAATGACAAATTTCAAGATGGCAAATGTTAAAACTGACAAATGTCACAATGCTAAATGTCAAAAATGATAAGTGTCACCATAAAAAATGTCAAAAATGACAAATTTCAAGATGGCAAATGTCCAAGATGTCAAATGACAAATGTCACAATGCTAAATGTCAAAAATGAAAAGTGTCACCATGAAAAATGTCAAAAATGACAAATTTCAAGATGGCAAATGTCAAAGATGTCAAATGACAAATGTCACAATGCTAAATGTCAAAAATGAAAAGTGTCAAAAATGACAAATTTCAAGATGGCAAATGTCAAAGATGTCAAATGACAAATGTCACAATGCTAAATGTCAAAAATGAAAAGTGTCACCATGAAAAATGTCAAAAATGACAAATTTCAAGATGGCAAATCTCAAAACTGACAAATGTCACAATGCTAAATGTCAAAAATGAAAAGTGTCACCATGAAAAATGTCAAAAATAACAAATTTCAAGATGGCAAATGTCAAAGATGTCAAATGACAAATGTCACAATGCTAAATGTCAAAAATGACAAATTTCAAGATGGCAAATGTCAAAGATGTCAAATGACAAATGTCACAATGCTAAATAGCAAAAATGAAAAGTGTCACCATAAACAATGTCAAAAATGACAAATTTCAAGATGGCAAATGTCAAAGATGTCAAATGACAAATGTCACAATGCTAAATGTCAGAAATGAAAAGTGTCACCATGAAAAATGTCAAAAATGACAAATTTCAAGATGGCAAATGTCAAAACTGACAAATGTCACAATGCTAAATGTCAAAAATGATAAGTGTCACCATAAAAAATGTCAAAAATGACAAATTTCAAGATGGCAAATGTCCAAGATGTCAAATGACAAATGTCACAATGCTAAATGTCAAAAATGAAAAGTGTCACCATAAAAAATGTCAAAAATGACAAATTTTAAGATGGCAAATGTCAAAGATGTCAAATGACAAATGTCACATTGCTAAATGTCACAAATGAAAAGTGTCAAAAATGACAAATTTCAAGATGGCAAATGTCTAAGATGTCAAATGACAAATGTCACAATGCTAAATGTCAAAAATGAAAAGTGTCACCATGAAAAATGTCAAAAATGACAAATTTCAAGATGGCAAATGTCAAAACTGACAAATGTCACAATGCTAAATGTCAAAAATGAAAAGTGTGACCATGAAAAATGTCAAAAATAACAAATTTCAAGATGGCAAATGTCAAAGATGTCAAATGACAAATGTCACAATGCTAAATGTCAAAAATGACAAATTAAAAGATGGCAAATGTCAAAGATGTCAAATGACAAATGTCACAATGCTAAATGTCAAAAATGAAAAGTGGCACCATGAAAAATGTCAAAAATGAAAAATTTCAAGATGGCAAATGTCAAAGATGTCAAATGACAAATGTCACAATGCTAAATGTCAAAAATGAAAAGTGTCACCATGAAAAATGTCAAAAATGACAAATTTCAAGATGGCAAATGTCAAAACTGACAAATGTCACAATGCTAAATGTCAAAAATGATAAGTGTCACCATGAAAAATGTCAAAAATAACAAATTTCAATATGGCAAATGTCAAAAATGTCAAATGACAAATGTCACAATGCTAAATGTCAAAAATGACAAATTTCAAGATGGCAAATGTCTAAGATGTTAAATGACAAATGTCACAATGCTAAATGTCAAAAATGAAAAGTGTCACCATGAAAAATGTCAAAAATGACAAATTTCAAGATGGCAAATGTCCAAGATGTCAAATGACAAATGTCACAATGCTAAATGTCAAAAATGAAAAGTTTCACCATGAAAAATGTCAAAAATGACAAGTTTAAAGATGGCAAATATCAAAGATGTCAAATGACAAATGTCACAATGCTAAATGTCAAAAATGAAAAGTGTCAAAAATGACAAATTTCAAGATGGCAAATGTCTAAGATGTCAACTGACAAATGTCACAGTGCTAAATGTCAAAAATGAAAAGTGTCACCGTGAAAAATGTCAAAAATGACAAATTTCAAGATGGCAAATGTCAAAGATGTCAAATGACAAATGTCACAATGCTAAATGTCAAAAATGAAAAGTGTCACCATGAAAAATGTCAAAAATGACAAATTTCAAGATGGCAAATGTCAAAGATGTCAAATGACAAATGTCACATTGCTAAATGTCACAAATGAAAAGTGTCAAAAATGACAAATTTCAAGATGGCAAATGTCTAAGATGTCAAATGACAAATGTCACAATGCTAAATGTCAAAAATGAAAAGTGTCACCATGAAAAATGTCAAAAATGACAAATTTCAAGATGGCAAATGTCAAAACTGACAAATGTCACAATGCTAAATGTAAATGTCAAAAATGAAAAGTGTGACCATGAAAAATGTCAAAAATAACAAATTTCAAGATGGCAAATGTCAAAGATGTCAAATGACAAATGTCACAATGCTAAATGTCAAAAATGACAAATTACAAGATGGCAAATGTCAAAGATGTCAAATGACAAATGTCACAATGCTAAATGTCAAAAATGAAAAGTGGCACCATGAAAAATGTCAAAAATGACAAATTTCAAGATGGCAAATGTCAAAGATGTCAAATGACAAATGTCACAATGCTAAATGTCAAAAATGAAAAGTGTCACCATGAAAAATGTCAAAAATGACAAATTTCAAGATGGCAAATGTCAAAACTGACAAATGTCACAATGCTAAATGTCAAAAATGATAAGTGTCACCATGAAAAATGTCAAAAATAACAAATTTCAATATGGCAAATGTCAAATGACAAATGTCACAATGCTAAATGTCAAAAATGACAAATTTCAAGATGGCAAATGTCTAAGATGTTAAATGACAAATGTCACAATGCTAAATGTCAAAAATGAAAAGTGTCACCATGAAAAATGTCAAAAATGACAAATTTCAAGATGGCAAATGTCCAAGATGTCAAATGACAAATGTCACAATGCTAAATGTCAAAAATGAAAAGTTTCACCATGAAAAATGTCAAAAATGACAAGTGTAAAGATGGCGAATATCAAAGATGTCAAATGACAAATGTCACAATGCTAAATGTCAAAAATGAAAAGTGTCAAAAATGACAAATTTCAAGATGGCAAATGTCTAAGATGTCAACTGACAAATGTCACAATGCTAAATGTCAAAAATGAAAAGTGTCACCGTGAAAAATGTCAAAAATGACAAATTTCAAGATGGCAAATGTCAAAGATGTCAAATGACAAATGTCACAATGCTAAATGTCAAAAATGAAAAGTGTCACCATGAAAAATGTCAAAAATGACAAATTTCAAGATGGCAAATGTCAAAGATGTCAAATGACAAATGTCACAATGCTAAATGTCAAAAATGAAAAGTGTCCCCATGAAAAATGTCAATAATGACAAATTTCAAGATGGCAAATGACAAATGTCACAATGCTAAATGTCAAAAATGAAAAGTGTCACCATGAAAAATGTCAAAAATGACAAATTTTAAGATGGCAAATGTCAAAGATGTCAAATGACAAATGTCACAATGCTAAATGTCAAAAATGAAAAGTGTCACCATGAAAAATGTCAAAAATGACAAATTTCAAGATGGCAAATGTTAAAACTGACAAATGTCACAATGCTAAATGTCAAAAATAAAAAGTGTCAACATGAAAAATGTCAAAAATAACAAATTTCAAGATGGCAAATGTCAAAGATGTCAAATGACAAATGTCACAATGCTAAATGTCAAAAATGACAAATTTTAAGATGGCAAATGTCAAAGATGTCAAATGACAAATGTCACAATGCTAAATGTCAAAAATGAAAAGTGTCACCTTGAAAAATGTCAAAAATGACAAATTTCAAGATGGCAAATGTCAAAGATGTCAAATGACAAATGTCACAATGCTAAATGTCAAAAATGAAAAGTGTCACCATGAAAAATGTAAAAAATGACAAATTTCAAGATGGCAAATGTCAAAGATGTCAAATGACAAATGTCACAATGCTAAATGTCAAAAATAAAAAGTGTCACCATGAAAAATGTCAAAAATAACAAATTTCAAGATGGCAAATGTCAAAGATGTCAAATGACAAATGTCACAATGCTAAATGTCAAAAATGAAAAGTGTCACCATGAAAAATGTCAAAAATGACAAATTTCAAGATGGCAAATGTCAAACCTGACAAATGTCACAATGCTAAATGTCAGAAATGAAAAGTGTCACCATAAAACATGTCAAAAATAACAAGTTTCAAGATGGCAAATGTCAAAGATGTCAAATGACAAATGTCACAATGCTAAATGTCAAAAATGACAAATTTCAAGATGGCAAATGTCTCAGATGTCAAATGACAAATGTCACAATGCTAAATGTCAAAAATGAAAAGTGTCACCATGAAAAATGTCAAAAATGACAAATTTCAAGATGGCAAATGTCCAAGATGTCAAATGACAAATGTCACAATGCTAAATGTCAAAAATGAAAAGTGTCACCATAAAATGTGAAAAATGACAAATTTTAAGATGGCAAATGTCAAAGATGTCAAATGACAAATGTCACAATGCTAAATGTCAAAAATGAAAAGTGTCAAAAATGACAAATTCCAAGATGGCAAATGTCTAAGATGTCAAATGACAAATGTCAGCATGCTAAATGTCAAAAATGAAAAGTGTCACCGTGAAAAATGTCAAAAATGACAAATTTCAAGATGGCAAATGTCAAAGATGTCAAATGACAAATGTCACAATGCTAAATGTCAAAAATGAAAAGTGTCACCATGAAAAATGTCAAAAATGACAAATTTCAAGATGGCAAATGTCAAAGATGTCAAATGACAAATGTCACAATGCTAAATGTCAAAAATGAAAAGTGTCCCCATGAAAAATGTCAATAATGACAAATTTCAAGATGGCAAATGTCAAAGATGTCAAATGACAAATGTCACAATGCTAAATGTCAAAAATGAAAAGTGTCACCATGAAAAATGTCAAAAATGACAAATTTTAAGATGGCAAATATCAAAGATGTCGAATATGACAAATGTCACAATGCTAAATGTCAAAAATGAAAAGTGTCACCATGACAAATGTCAAAAATGACAAATTTCAAAATGGCAAATGTCAAAGATGTCAAATGACAAATGTCACAATGCTAAATGTCAAAAATGAAAAGTGTCAAAAATGACAAATTTCAAGATGGCAAATGTCTAAGATGTCAAATGACAAATGTCACAATGCTAAATGTCAAAAATGAAAAGTGTCACCATGAAAAATGTCAAAAATGACAAATTTCAAGATGGCAAATGTCAAAGATGTCAAATGAGAAATGTCACAATGCTAAATGTCAAAAATGAAAAGTGTCACCATGAAAAATGTCAAAAATGACAAATTTCAAGATGGCAAATGTCAAAGATGTCAAATGACAAATGTCACAATGCTAAATGTCAAAAATGAAAAGTGTCACCATGAAAAATGTCAAAAATGACAAATTTCAAGATGGCAAATGTCAAAACTGACAAATGTCACAATGCTAAATGTCAAAAATGATAAGTGTCACCATGAAAAATGTCAAAAATGACAAATTTCAAGATGGAAAATGTCCAAGATGTCAAATGACAAATGTCACAATGCTAAATGTCAAAAATGAAAAGTGTCACCATGAAAAATGTCAAAAATGACAAATTTCAAGATGGCAAATGTCAAAGATGTCAAATGACAAATATCACAATGCTAAATGTCAAAAATGAAAAGTGTCAAAAATGACAAATTTCAAGATGGAAAATGTCAAAGATGTCAAATGACAAATGTCACAATGCTAAATGTCAAAAATGAAAAGTGTCACCATAAAAAATGTCAAAAATGACAAATTTCAAGATGGCAAATGTCAAAACTGACAATTGTCACAATGCTAAATGTCAAGAATAAAAAGTGTCACCATGAAAAATGTCAAAAATAACAAATTTCAAGATGGCAAATGTCAAAGATGTCAAATGACAAATGTCACAATGCTTAATGTCAAAAATGACAAATTTCAAGATGGCAAATGTCAAAGATGTCAAATGACAAATGTCAAAATGCTAAATGTCAAAAATAAAAAGTGTCACCATGAACAATGTCAAAAATGACAAATTTCAAGATGGCAAATGTCAAAGATGTCAAATGACAAATGTCACAATGCTAAATGTCAAAAATGAAAAGTGTCACCATGAAAAATGTCAAAAATGACAAATTTCAAGATGGCAAATGTCAAAACTGACAAATGTCACAATGCTAAATGTCAAAAATGATAAGTGTCACCATGAAAAATGTCAAAAATGACAAATTTCAAGATGGCAAATGTCCAAGATGTCAAATGACAAATGTCACAATGCTAAATGTCAAATATGAAAAGTGTCAAAAATGACAAATTTCAAGATGGCAAATGTCTAAGATGTCAAATGACAAATGTCACAATGCTAAATGTCAAAAATGAAAAGTGTCACCATGAAAAATGTCAAAAATGACAAATTTCAAGATGGCAAATGTCAAAACTGACAAATGTCAAAAATGAAAAGTGTGACCATTAAAAATGTCAAAAATAACAAATTTCAAGATGGCAAATGTCAAAGATGTCAAATGACAAATGTCACAATGCTAAATGTCAAAAATGACAAATTTCAAGATGGCAAATATCAAAGATGTCAAATGACAAATGTCACAATGCTAAATGTCAAAAATGAAAAGTGTCACCATGAAAAATGTCAAAAATGACAAATTTCAAGATGGCAAATATCAAAGATGTCAAATGACAAATATCACAATGCTAAATGTCAAAAATGACAAATTTCAAGATGGCAAATGTCAAAGATGTCAAATAACAAATGTCACAATGCTAAATGTCAAAAATGAAAAGTGTCACCATGAAAAGTGTCAAAAATGACAAATTTCAAGATGGCAAATGTCAAAGATGTGAAATGACAAATGTCACAATGCTAAATGTCAAAAATGAAAAGTGTCACCATGAAAAATGTCAAAAATGACAAATTTCAAGATGGCAAATGTCAAAGATGTGAAATGACAAATGTCACAATGCTAAATGTCAAAAATGAAAAGTGTCACCATGAAAAATGTCAAAAATGACAAATTTCAAGATGGCAAATATCAAAGATGTCAAATGACAAATGTCACAATGCTAAATGTCAAAAATGACAAATTTCAAGATGGCAAATGTCAAAGATGTCAAATGACAAATGTCACAATGCTAAATGTCAAAAATGAAAAGTGTCACCATGAAAAATGTCAAAAATGACAAATTTCAAGATGGCAAATGTCAAAGATGTCAAATGACAAATGTCACAATGCTAAATGTCAAAAATGAAAAGTGTCAAAAATGACAAATTTCAAGATGGCAAATGTCTAAGATGTCAAATGACAAATGTCACAATGCTAAATGTCAAAAATGAAAAGTGTCACCATGAAAAATGTCAAAAATGACAAATTTCAAGATGGCAAATGTCAAAGATGTCAAATGACAAATGTCACAATGCTAAATGTCAAAAATAAAAAGTGTCACCATGAAAAATGTCAAAAATGACAAATTTCAAGATGGCAAATGTCAAAGAAGTCAAATGACAAATGTCACAATGCTAAATGTCAAAAATGAAAAGTGTCACCATGAAAAATGTCAAAAATGACCAATTTCAAGATGGCAAATGTCAAAACTGACAAATGTCACAATACTAAATGTCAAAAATGATAAGTGTCACCATGAAAAATGTCAAAAATGACAAATTTCAAGATTGCAAATGTCCAAGATTTCAAATGACAAATGTCACAATGCTAAAAGTCAAAAATGAAAAGTGTCACCATGAAAAATGTCAAAAATGACAAATTTCAAGATGGCAAATGTCAAAGATGTCAAATGACAAATGTCACAATGCTAAATGTCAAAAATGAAAAGTGTCAAAAATGACAAATTTCAAAATGGCAAATGTCAAAGATGTCAAATGACAAATGTCACAATGCTAAATGTCAAAAATGAAAAGTGTCACCATGAAAAATGACAAATTTCAAGATGGCAAATGTCAAAACTGACAAATGTCACAATGCTAAATGTCAAAAATGAAAAGTGTCACCATGAAAAATGTCAAAAATAACAAATTTCAAGATGGCAAATGTCAAAGATGTCAAATGACAAATGTCACAATGCTAAATGTCAAAAATGACAAATTTTAAGATGGCAAATGTCAAAGATGTCAAATGACAAATGTCACAATGCTTAATGTCAAAAATAAAAAGTGTCACCATGAAAAATGTCAAAAATGACAAATTTCAAGATGGCAAATATCAAAGATGTCAAATGACAAATGTCACAATGCTAAATGTCAAAAATAAAAAGTGTCACCATGAAAAATGTCAAAAATGACAAATTTCAAGATGGCGAATGTCAAAACTGACAAATGTCACAATGCTAAATGTCAAAAATGAAAAGTGTCCCCATGAAAAATGTCAATAATGACAAATTTCAAGATGGCAAATGTCAAAGATGTCAAATGACAAATGTCACAATGCTAAATGTCAAAAATGAAAAGTGTCACCATGAAAAATGTCAAAAATGACAAATTTCAAGATGGCAAATGTCAAAGATGTCGAATATGACAAATGTCACAATGCTAAATGTCAAAAATGAAAAGTGTCACCATGAAAAATGTCAAAAATGACAAATTTCAAGATGGCAAATGTCAAAGATGTCAAATGACAAATGTCACAATGCTAAATGTCAAAAATGAAAAGTGTCAAAAATGACAAATTTCAAGATGGCAAATGTCTAAGATGTCAAATGACAAATGTCACAATGCTAAATGTCAAAAATGAAAAGTGTCACCATGAAAAATGTCAAAAATGACAAATTTCAAGATGGCAAATGTCAAAACTGACAAATGTCACAATGCTAAATGTCAAAAATGAAAATAGTCACCATGAAAAATGTCAAAAATAACAAATTTCAAGATGGCAAATGTCAAAGATGTCAAATGACAAATGTCACAATGCTAAATGTCAAAAATGACAAATTTCAAGATGGCAAATGTCAAAGATGTCAAATGACAAATGTCACAATGCTAAATGTCAAAAATGAAAAGTGTCACCATGAACAATGTCAAAAATGACAAATTTCAAGATGGCAAATGTCAAAGATGTCAAATGACAAATGTCACAATGCTAAATGTCAAAAATGAAAAGTGTCACCATGAAAAATGTCAAAAATGACAAATTTCAAGATGGCAAATGTCAAAACTGACAAATGTCACAATGCTAAATGTCAAAAATGATAAGTGTCACCATAAAAAATGTCAAAAATGACAAATTTCAAGATGGCAAATGTCAAAGATGTCAAATGACAAATGTCACAATGCTAAATGTCACAAATGAAAAGTGTCAAAAATGACAAATTTCAAGATGGCAAATGTCTAAGATGTCAAATGACAAATGTCACAATGCTAAATGTCAAAAATGAAAAGTGTCACCATGAAAAATTTCCAAAATGACAAATTTCAAGATGGCAAATGTCAAAACTGACAAATGTCACAATGCTAAATGTCAAAAATGAAAAGTGTCACCATGAAAAATGTCAAAAATAACAAATTTCAAGATGGCAAATGTCAAAGATGTCAAATGACAAATGTCACAATGCTAAATGTCAAAAATGAAAAGTGTCACCATGAAAAATGTCAAAAATGACAAATTTCAAGATGGCAAATGTCAAACCTGACAAATGTCACAATGCTAAATGTCAGAAATGAAAAGTGTCACCATAAAAAATGTCAAAAATAACAAGTTTCAAGATGGCAAATGTCAAAGATGTCAAATGACAAATGTCACAATGCTAAATGTCAAAAATGACAAATTTCAAGATGGCAAATGTCTCAGATGTCAAATGACAAATGTCACAATGCTAAATGTCAAAAATGAAAAGTGTCACCATGAAAAATGTCAAAAATGACAAATTTCAAGATGGCAAATGTCCAAGATGTCAAATGACAAATGTCACAATGCTAAATGTCAAAAATGAAAAGTGTCACCATAAAATGTCAAAAATGACAAATTTTAAGACGGCAAATGTCAAAGATGTCAAATGACAAATGTCACAATGCTAAATGTAAAAATGAAAAGTGTCAAAAATGACAAATTTCAAGATGGCAAATGTCTAAGATGTCAAATGACAAATGTCAGCATGCTAAATGTCAAAAATGAAAAGTGTCACCGTGAAAAATGTCAAAAATGACAAATTTCAAGATGGCAAATGTCAAAGATGTCAAATGACAAATGTCACAATGCTAAATGTCAAAAATGAAAAGTGTCACCATGAAAAATGTCAAAAATGACAAATTTCAAGATGGCAAATATCAAAGACGTCAAATGACAAATGTCACAATGCTAAATGTCAAAAATGAAAATTGTCCCCATGAAAAATGTCAATAATGACAAATTTCAAGATGGCAAATGTCAAAACTGACAAATGTCACAATGCTAAATGTCAAAAATATAAAGTGTTACCATGAAAAATGTCAAAAATAACAAATTTCAAGATGGCAAATGTCAAAGATGTCAAATGACAAATGTCACAATGCTTAATGTCAAAAATGACAAATTTCAAGATGGCAAATGTCAAAGATGTCAAATGACAAATGTCACAATGCTAAATGTCAAAAATAAAAAGTGTCACCATGAACAATGTCAAAAATGACAAATTTCAAGATGGCAAATGTCAAAGATGTCAAATGACAAATGTCACAATGCTAAATGTCAAAAATGAAAAGTGTCACCATGAAAAATGTCAAAAATGACAAATTTCAAGATGGCAAATGTCCAAGATGTCAAATGACAAATGTCACAATGCTAAATGTTAAATATGAAAAGTGTCAAAAATGACAAATTTCAAGATGGCAAATGTCTAAGATGTCAAATGACAAATGTCACAATGCTAAATGTCAAAAATGAAAAGTGTGACCATTAAAAATGTCAAAAATAACAAATTTCAAGATGGCAAATGTCAAAGATGTCAAATGACAAATGTCACAATGCTAAATGTCAAAAATGACAAATTTCAAGATGGCAAATATCAAAGATGTCAAATGACAAATGTCACAATGCTAAATGTCAAAAATGAAAAGTGTCACCATGAAAAATGTCAAAAATGACAAATTTCAAGATGGCAAATATCAAAGATGTCAAATGACAAATATCACAATGCTAAATGTCAAAAATGACAAATTTTAAGATGGCAAATGTCAAAGATGTCAAATAACAAATGTCACAATGCTAAATGTCAAAAATGAAAAGTGTCACCATGAAAAGTGTCAAAAATGACAAATTTCAAGATGGCAAATGTCAAAGATGTGAAATGACAAATGTCACAATGCTAAATGTCAAAAATGAAAAGTGTCACCATGAAAAATGTCAAAAATGACAAATTTCAAGATGGCAAATGTCAAAGATGTGAAATGACAAATGTCACAATGCTAAATGTCAAAAATGAAAAGTGTCACCATGAAAAATGTCAAAAATGACAAATTTCAAGATGGCAAATATCAAAGATGTCAAATGACAAATGTCACAATGCTAAATGTCAAAAATGACAAATTTCAAGATGGCAAATGTCAAAGATGTCAAATGACAAATGTCACAATGCTAAATGTCAAAAATGAAAAGTGTCACCATGAAAAATGTCAAAAATGACAAATTTCAAGATGGCAAATGTCAAAGATGTCAAATGACAAATGTCACAATGCTAAATGTCAAAAATGAAAAGTGTCAAAAATGACAAATTTCAAGATGGCAAATGTCTAAGATGTCAAATGACAAATGTCACAATGCTAAATGTCAAAAATGAAAAGTGTCACCATGAAAAATGTCAAAAATGACAAATTTCAAGATGGCAAATGTCAAAGATGTCAAATGACAAATGTCACAATGCTAAATGTCAAAAATAAAAAGTGTCACCATAAAAAATGTCAAAAATGACAAATTTCAAGATGGCAAATGTCAAAGAAGTCAAATGACAAATGTCACAATGCTAAATGTCAAAAATGAAAAGTGTCACCATGAAAAATGTCAAAAATGACCAATTTCAAGATGGCAAATGTCAAAACTGACAAATGTCACAATACTAAATGTCAAAAATGATAAGTGTCACCATAAAAAATGTCAAAAATGACAAATTTCAAGATTGCAAATGTCCAAGATTTCAAATGACAAATGTCACAATGCTAAAAGTCAAAAATGAAAAGTGTCACCATGAAAAATGTCAAAAATGACAAATTTCAAGATGGCAAATGTCAAAGATGTCAAATGACAAATGTCACAATGCTAAATGTCAAAAAGGAAAAGTGTCAAAAATGACAAATTTCAAGATGGCAAATGTCTAAGATGTCAAATGACAAATGTCACAATGCTAAATGTCAAAAATGAAAAGTGTCACCATGAAAAATGTCAAAAATGACAAATTCCAAGATGGCAAATGTCAAAACTGACAAATGTCAAAAATGAAAAGTGTGACCATTAAAAATGTCAAAAATAACAAATTTCAAGATGGCAAATGTCAAAGATGTCAAATGACAAATGTCACAATGCTAAATGTCAAAAATGACAAATTTCAAGATGGCAAATATCAAAGATGTCAAATGACAAATGTCACAATGCTAAATGTCAAAAATGAAAAGTGTCACCATGAAAAATGTCAAAAATGACAAATTTCAAGATGGCAAATATCAAAGATGTCAAATGACAAATATCACAATGCTAAATGTCAAAAATGACAAATTTTAAGATGGCAAATGTCAAAGATGTCAAATAACAAATGTCACAATGCTAAATGTCAAAAATGAAAAGTGTCACCATGAAAAGTGTCAAAAATGACAAATTTCAAGATGGCAAATGTCAAAGATGTGAAATGACAAATGTCACAATGCTAAATGTCAAAAATGAAAAGTGTCACCATGAAAAATGTCAAAAATGACAAATTTCAAGATGGCAAATGTCAAAGATGTGAAATGACAAATGTCACAATGCTAAATGTCAAAAATGAAAAGTGTCACCATGAAAAATGTCAAAAATGACAAATTTCAAGATGGCAAATATCAAAGATGTCAAATGACAAATGTCACAATGCTAAATGTCAAAAATGACAAATTTTAAGATGGCAAATGTCAAAGATGTCAAATGACAAATGTCACAATGCTAAATGTCAAAAATGAAAAGTGTCACCATGAAAAATGTCAAAAATGACAAATTTCAAGATGGCAAATGTCAAAGATGTCAAATGACAAATGTCACAATGCTAAATGTCAAAAATAAAAAGTGTCAAAAATGACAAATTTCAAGATGGCAAATGTCTAAGATGTCAAATGACAAATGTCACAATGCTAAATGTCAAAAATGAAAAGTGTCACCATGAAAAATGTCAAAAATGACAAATTTCAAGATGGCAAATGTCAAAGATGTCAAATGACAAATGTCACAATGCTAAATGTCAAAAATAAAAAGTGTCACCATGAAAAATGTCAAAAATGACAAATTTCAAGATGGCAAATGTCAAAGAAGTCAAATGACAAATGTCACAATGCTAAATGTCAAAAATGAAAAGTGTCACCATGAAAAATGTCAAAAATGACCAATTTCAAGATGGCAAATGTCAAAACTGACAAATGTCACAATACTAAATGTCAAAAATGATTAGTGTCACCATAAAAAATGTCAAAAATGACAAATTTCAAGATTGCAAATGTCCAAGATTTCAAATGACAAATGTCACAATGCTAAAAGTCAAAAATGAAAAGTGTCACCATGAAAAATGTCAAAAATGACAAATTTCAAGATGGCAAATGTCAAAGATGTCAAATGACAAATGTCACAATGCTAAATGTCAAAAAGGAAAAGTGTCAAAAATGACAAATTTCAAAATGGCAAATGTCAAAGATGTCAAATGACAAATGTCACAATGCTAAATGTCAAAAATGAAAAGTGTCACCATGAAAAATGTCAAAAATGACAAATTTCAAGATGGAAAATGTCAAAACTGACAAATGTCACAATGCTAAATGTCAAAAATGAAAAGTGTCACCATGAAAAATGTCAAAAATAACAAATTTCAAGATGGCAAATGTCAAAGATGTCAAATGACAAATGTCACAATGCTAAATGTCAAAAATGACAAATTTCAAGATGGCAAATGTCAAAGATGTCAAATGACAAATGTCACAATGCTTAATGTCAAAAATAAAAAGTGTCACCATGAAAAATGTCAAAAATGACAAATTTCAAGATGGCAAATATCAAAGATGTCAAATGACAAATGTCACAATGCTAAATGTCAAAAATAAAAAGTGTCACTATGAAAAATGTCAAAAATGACAAATTTCAAGATGGCAAATGTCAAAACTGACAAATGTCACAATGCTAAATGTCAAAAATGAAAAGTGTCCCCATGAAAAATGTCAATAATGACAAATTTCAAGATGGCAAATGTCAAAGATGTCAAATGACAAATGTCACAATGCTAAATGTCAAAAATGAAAAGTGTCACCATGAAAAATGTCAAAAATGACAAATTTCAAGATGGCAAATGTCAAAGATGTCGAATATGACAAATGTCACAATGCTAAATGTCAAAAATGAAAAGTGTCACCATGAAAAATGTCAAAAATGACAAATTTCAAGATGGCAAATGTCAAAGATGTCAAATGACAAATGTCACAATGCTAAATGTCAAAAATGAAAAGTGTCAAAAATGACAAATTTCAAGATGGCAAATGTCTAAGATGTCAAATGACAAATGTCACAATGCTAAATGTCAAAAATGAAAAGTGTCACCATGAAAAATGTCAAAAATGACAAATTTCAAGATGGCAAATGTCAAAGATGTCAAATGACAAATGTTACAATGCTAAATGTCAAAAATGAAAAGTGTCACCATGAAAAATGTCAAAAATGACAAATTTCAAGATGGCAAATGTCAAAGATGTCAAATGACAAATGTCACAATGCTAAATGTCAAAAATAAAAAGTGTCACCATGAAAAATGTCAAAAATGACAAATTTCAAGATGGCAAATGTCAAAACTGACAAATTTCACAATGCTAAATGTCAAAAATGATAAGTGTCACCATAAAAAATGTCAAAAATGACAAATTTCAAGATGGCAAATGTCCAAGATGTCAAATGACAAATGTCACAATGCTAAATGTCAAAAATGAAAAGTGTCACCATGAAAAATGTCAAAAATGACAAATTTCAAGATGGCAAATGTCAAAGATGTCAAATGACAAATGTCACAATGCTAAATGTCAAAAATGAAAAGTGTCAAAAATGACAAATTTCAAGATGGCAAATGTCAAAGATGTCAAATGACAAATGTCACAATGCTAAATGTCAAAAATGAAAAGTGTCACCATGAAAAATGTCAAAAATGACAAATTTCAAGATGGCAAATGTCAAACCTGACAAATGTCACAATGCTAAATGTCAAAAATGAAAAGTGTCACCATGAAAAATGTCAAAAATAACAAATTTCAAGATGGCAAATGTCAAAGATGTCAAATGACAAATGTCACAATGCTAAATGTCAAAAATGACAAATTTCAAGATGGCAAATGTCAAAGATGTCAAATGACAAATGTCACAATGCTAAATGTCAAAAATGAAAAGTGTCACCATGAACAATGTCAAAAATGACAAATTTCAAGATGGCAAATGTCAAAGATGTCAAATGATAAATGTCACAATGCTAAATGTCAAAAATGAAAAGTGTCACCATGAAAAATGTCAAAAATGACAAATTTCAAGATGGCAAATGTCAAAACTGACAAATGTCACAATGCTAAATGTTAAAAATGAAAAGTGTGACTATGAAAAATGTCAAAAATAACAAATTTTAAGATGGCAAATGTCAAAGATGTCAAATGACAAATGTCACAATGCTAAATGTCAAAAATGACAAATTTCAAGATGGCAAATGTCAAAGATGTCAAATGACAAATGTCACAATGCTAAATGTCACAAATGAAAAGTGTCAAAAATGACAAATTTCAAGATGGCAAATGTCTAAGATGTCAAATGACAAATGTCACAATGCTAAATGTCAAAAATGAAAAGTGTCACCATGAAAAATGTCAAAAATGACAAATTTCAAGATGGCAAATGTCAAAACTGACAAATGTCACAATGCTAAATGTCAAAAATGAAAAGTGTGACCATGAAAAATGTCAAAAATAACAAATTTCAAGATGGCAAATGTCAAAGATGTCAAATGACAAATGTCACAATGCTAAATGTCAAAAATGACAAATTTCAAGATGGCAAATGTCAAAGATGTCAAATGACAAATGTCACAATGCTAAATGTCAAAAATGAAAAGTGGCACCATGTAAAATGTCAAAAATGACAAATTTCAAGATGGCAAATGTCAAAGATGTCAAATGACAAATGTCACAATGCTCAATGTCAAAAATGAAAAGTGTCACCATGAAAAATGTCAAAAATGACAAATTTCAAGATGGCAAATGTCAAAACTGACAAATGTCACAATGCTAAATGTCAAAAATGATAAGTGTCACCATGAAAAATGTCAAAAATAACAAATTTCAAGATGGCAAATGTCAAAGATGTCAAATGACAAATGTCACAATGCTAAATGTCAAAAATGACAAATTTCAAGATGGCAAATGTCTAAGATGTTAAATGACAAATGTCACAATGCTAAATGTCAAAAATGAAAAGTGTCACCATGAAAAATGTCAAAAATGACAAATTTCAAGATGGCAAATGTCCAAGATGTCAAATGACAAATGTCACAATGCTAAATGTCAAAAATGAAAAGTGTCACCATGAAAAATGTCAAAAATGACAAATTTAAAGATGGCAAATATCAAAGATGTCAAATGACAAATGTCACAATGCTAAATGTCAAAAATAAAAAGTGTCAAAAATGACAAATTTCAAGATGGCAAATGTCTAAGATGTCAACTGACAAATGTCACAATGCTAAATGTCAAAAATGAAAAGTGTCACCGTGAAAAATGTCAAAAATGACAAATTTCAAGATGGCAAATGTCAAAGATGTCAAATGACAAATGTCACAATGCTAAATGTCAAAAATGAAAAGTGTCACCATGAAAAATGGCAAAAATGACAAATTTCAAGATGGCAAATGTCAAAGATGTCAAATGACAAATGTCACAATGCTAAATGTCAAAAATGAAAAGTGTCCCCATGAAAAATGTCAATAATGACAAATTTCAAGATGGCAAATGTCAAAGATGTCAAATGACAAATGTCACAATGCTAAATGTCAAAAATGAAAAGTGTCACCATGAAAAATGTCAAAAATGACAAATTTCAAGATGGCAAATGTCAAAGATGTCAAATGACAAATGTCACAATGCTAAATGTCAAAAATGAAAAGTGTCACCATGAAAAATGTCAAAAATGACAAATTTCAAGATGGCAAATGTCAAAACTGACAAATGTCACAATGCTAAATGTCAAAAATGAAAAGTGTCAACATGAAAAATGTCAAAAATAACAAATTTCAAGATGGCAAATGTCAAAGATGTCAAATGACAAATGTCACAATGCTAAATGTCAAAAATGACAAATTTTAAGATGGCAAATGTCAAAGATGTCAAATGACAAATGTCACAATGCTAAATGTCAAAAATGAAAAGTGTCACCGTGAAAAATGTCAAAAATGACAAATTTCAAGATGGCAAATGTCAAAGATGTCAAATGACAAATGTCACAATGCTTAATGTCAAAAATGAAAAGTGTCACCATGAAAAATGTAAAAAATGACAAATTTCAAGATGGCAAATGTCAAAGATGTCAAATGACAAATGTCACAATGCTAAATGTCAAAAATAAAAAGTGTCACCATGAAAAATGTCAAAAATAACAAATTTCAAGATGGCAAATGTCAAAGATGTCAAATGACAAATGTCACAATGCTAAATGTCAAAAATGAAAAGTGTCACCATGAAAAATGTCAAAAATGACAAATTTCAAGATGGCAAATGTCAACCTGACAAATGTCACAATGCTAAATGTCAGAAATGAAAAGTGTCACCATAAAAAATGTCAAAAATAACAAGTTTCAAGATGGCAAATGTCAAAGATGTCAAATGACAAATGTCACAATGCTAAATGTCAAAAATGACAAATTTCAAGATGGCAAATGTCTCAGATGTCAAATGACAAATGTCACAATGCTAAATGTCAAAAATGAAAAGTGTCACCATGAAAAATGTCAAAAATGACAAATTTCAAGATGGCAAATGTCCAAGATGTCAAATGACAAATGTCACAATGCGAAATGTCAAAAATGAAAAGTGTCACCATAAAATGTCAAAAATGACAAATTTTAAGATGGCAAATGTCAAAGATGTCAAATGACAAATGTCACAATGCTAAATGTAAAAATGAAAAGTGTCAAAAATGACAAATTTCAAGATGGCAAATGTCTAAGATGTCAAATGACAAATGTCAGCATGCTAAATGTCAAAAATGAAAAGTGTCACCGTGAAAAATGTCAAAAATGACAAATTTCAAGATGGCAAATATCAAAGATATCAAATGACAAATGTCACAATGCTAAATGTCAAAAATGAAAAGTGTCCCCATGAAAAATGTCAATAATGACAAATTTCAAGATGGCAAATGTCAAAGATGTCAAATGACAAATGTCACAATGTAAAATGTCAAAAATGAAAAGTGTCACCATGAAAAATGTCAAAAATGACAAATTTTAAGATGGCAAATATCAAAGATGTCGAATATGACAAATGTCACAATGCTAAATGTCAAAAATGAAAAGTGTCACCATGAAAAATGTCAAAAATGACAAATTTCAAGATGGCAAATGTCAAAGATGTCAAATGACAAATGTCACAATGCTAAATGTCAAAAATGAAAAGTGTCAAAAATGACAAATTTCAAGATGGCAAATGTCTAAGATGTCAAATGACAAATGTCACAATGCTAAATGTCAAAAATGAAAAGTGTCACCATGAAAAATGTCAAAAATGACAAATTTCAAGATGGCAAATGTCAAAGATGTCAAATGACAAATGTCACAATGCTAAATGTCAAAAATGAAAAGTGTCACCATGAAAAATGTCAAAAATGACAAATTTCAAGATGGCAAATGTCAAAGATGTCAAATGACAAATGTCACAATGCTAAATGTCAAAAATAAAAAGTGTCACCATGAAAAATGTCAAAAATGACAAATTTCAAGATAGCAAATGTCAAAACTGACAAATGTCACAATGCTAAATGTCAAAAATGATAAGTGTCACCATGAAAAATGTCAAAAATGACAAATTTCAAGATGGCAAATGTTCAAGATGTCAAATGACAAATATCACAATGCTAAATGTCAAAAATGAAAAGTGTCACCATGAAAAATGTCAAAAATGACAAATTTCAAGATGGCAAATGTCAAAGATGTCAAATGACAAATATCACAATGCTAAATGTCAAAAATGAAAAGTGTCACCATGAAAAGTGTCAAAAATGACAAATTTCAAGATGGCAAATGTCAAAGATGTGAAATGACAAATGTCACAATGCTAAATGTCAAAAATGAAAAGTGTCACCATGAAAAATGTCAAAAATGACAAATTTCAAGATGGCAAATGTCAAAGATGTGAAATGACAAATGTCACAATGCTAAATGTCAAAAATGTCAAATTTCAAGATGGCAAATGTCAAAGATGTCAAATGACAAATGTCACAATGCTAAATGTCAAAAATGAAAAGTGTCACCATGAAAAGTGTCAAAAATAACAAATTTCAAGATGGCAAATGTCAAAGATGTGAAATGACAAATGTCACAATGCTAAATGTCAAAAATGAAAAGTGTCACCATGAAAAATGTGAAAAATGACAAATTTCAAGATGGCAAATGTCAAAGATGTGAAATGACAAATGTCACAATGCTAAATGTCAAAAATGAAAAGTGTCACCATGAAAAATGTCAAAAATGACAAATTTCAAGATGGCAAATATCAAAGATGTCAAATGACAAATGTCACAATGCTAAATGTCAAAAATGACAAATTTCAAGATGGCAAATGTCAAAGATGTCAAATGACAAATGTCACAATGCTAAATGTCAAAAATGAAAAGTGTCACCATGAAAAATGTCAAAAATGACAAATTTCAAGTTGGCAAATGTCAAAGATGTCAAATGACAAATGTCACAATGCTAAATGTCAAAAATGAAAAGTGTCAAAAATGACAAATTTCAAGATGGCAAATGTCTAAGATGTCAAATGACAAATGTCACAATGCTAAATGTCAAAAATGAAAAGTGTCACCATGAAAAATGTCAAAAATGACAAATTTCAAGATGGCAAATGTCAAAGATGTCAAATGACAAATGTCACAATGCTAAATGTCAAAAATAAAAAGTGTCACCATGAAAAATGTCAAAAATGACAAATTTCAAGATGGCAAATGTCAAAGATGTCAAATGACAAATGTCACAATGCTAAATGTCAAAAATAAAAAGTGTCACCATGAAAAATGTCAAAAATGACAAATTTCAAGATGGCAAATGTCAAAACTGACAAATGTCACAATGCTAAATGTCAAAAATGATAAGTGTCACCATAAAAAATGTCAAAAATGACAAATTTCAAGATGGCAAATGTCCAAGATGTCAAATGACAAATGTCACAATGCTAAATGTCAAAAATGAAAAGTGTCACCATGAAAAATGTCAAAAATGACAAATTTCAAGATGGCAAATGTCAAAGATGTCAAATGACAAATGTCACAATGCTAAATGTCAAAAATGAAAAGTGTCAAAAATGACAAATTTCAAGATGGCAAATGTCAAAGATGTCAAATGACAAATGTCACAATGCTAAATGTCAAAAATGAAAAGTGTCACCATGAAAAATGTCAAAAATGACAAATTTCAAGATGGCAAATGTCAAACCTGACAAATGTCACAATGCTAAATGTCAAAAATGAAAAGTGTCACCATGAAAAATGTCAAAAATAACAAATTTCAAGATGGCAAATGTCAAAGATGTCAAATGACAAATGTCACAATGCTAAATGTCAAAAATGACAAATTTCAAGATGGCAAATGTCAAAGATGTCAAATGTCACAATGCTAAATGTCAAAAATGAAAAGTGTCACCATGAACAATGTCAAAAATGACAAATTTCAAGATGGCAAATGTCAAAGATGTCAAATGACAAATGTCACAATGCTAAATGTCAAAAATGAAAAGTGTCACCATGAAAAATGTCAAAAATGACAAATTTCAAGATGGCAAATGTCAAAACTGACAAATGTCACAATGCTAAATGTTAAAAATGATAAGTGTGACCATGAAAAATGTCAAAAATAACAAATTTTAAGATGGCAAATGTCAAAGATGTCAAGTGACAAATGTCACAATGCTAAATGTCAAAAATGACAAATTTCAAGATGGCAAATGTCAAAGATGTCAAATGACAAATGTCACAATGCTAAATGTCACAAATGAAAAGTGTCAAAAATGACAAATTTCAAGATGGCAAATGTCTAAGATGTCAA
Source organism: Altica lythri (assembly GCA_964028335.1). NCBI lineage: Eukaryota > Metazoa > Arthropoda > Insecta > Coleoptera > Chrysomelidae > Altica > Altica lythri. The sequence continues at coordinate 3,405,137 of OZ034800.1, read as the reverse complement.
ATGACAAATGTCACAATGCTAAATGTCAAAAATGAAAAGTGTCACCATGAAAAATGTCAAAAATGACAAATTTCAAGATGGCAAATGTCAAAACTGACAAATGTCACAATGCTAAATGTCAAAAATGAAAAGTGTGACCATGAAAAATGTCAAAAATAACAAATTTCAAGATGGCAAATGTCAAAGATGTCAAATGACAAATGTCACAATGCTAAATGTCAAAAATGACAAATTTCAAGATGGCAAATGTCAAAGATGTCAAATGACAAATGTCACAATGCTAAATGTCAAAAATAAAAAGTGGCACCATGAAAAATGTCAAAAATGACAAATTTCAAGATCGCAAATGTCAAAGATGTCAAATGACAAATGTCACAATGCTCAATGTCAAAAATGAAAAGTGTCACCATAAAAAATGTCAAAAATGACAAATTTCAAGATGGCAAATGTCAAAACTGACAAATGTCACAATGCTAAATGTCAAAAATGATAAGTGTCACCATGAAAAATGTCAAAAATAACAAATTTCAAGATGGCAAATGTCAAAGATGTCCAATGACAAATGTCACAATGCTAAATGTCAAAAATGACAAATTTCAAGATGGTAAATGTCTAAGATGTTAAATGACAAATGTCACAATGCTAAATGTCAAAAATGAAAAATGTCACCATGAAAAATGTCAAAAATGACAAATTTCAAGATGGCAAATGTCCAAGATGTCAAATGACAAATGTCACAATGCTAAATGTCAAAAATGAAAAGTGTCACCATGAAAAATGTCAAAAATGACAAATTTAAAGATGGCAAATATCAAAGATGTCAAATGACAAATGTCACAATGCTAAATGTCAAAAATGAAAAGTGTCAAAAATGACAAATTTCAAGATGGCAAATGTCTAAGATGTCAACTGACAAATGTCACAATGCTAAATGTCAAAAATGAAAAGTGTCACCGTGAAAAATGTCAAAAATGACAAATTTCAAGATGGCAAATGTCAAAGATGTCAAATGACAAATGTCACAATGCTAAATGTCAAAAATGAAAAGTGTCACCATGAAAAATGTCAAAAATGACAAAATTCAAGATGGCAAATGTCAAAGATGTCAAATGACAAATGTCACAATGCTAAATGTCAAAAATGAAAAGTGTCCCCATGAAAAATGTCAATAATGACAAATTTCAAGATGGCAAATGTCAAAGATGTCAAATGACAAATGTCACAATGCTAAATGTCAAAAATGAAAAGTGTCACCATGAAAAATGTCAAAAATGACAAATTTCAAGATGGCAAATGTCAAAGATGTCAAATGACAAATGTCACAATGCTAAATGTCAAAAATGAAAAGTGTCACCATGAAAAATGTCAAAAATGACAAATTTCAAGATGGCAAATGTCAAAACTGACAAATGTCACAATGCTAAATGTCAAAAATGAAAAGTGTCAACATGAAAAATGTCAAAAATAACAAATTTCAAGATGGCAAATGTCAAAGATGTCAAATGACAAATGTCACAATGCTAAATGTCAAAAATGACAAATTTTAAGATGGCAAATGTCAAAGATGTCAAATGACAAATGTCACAATGCTAAATGTCAAAAATGAAAAGTGTCACCGTGAAAAATGTCAAAAATGACAAATTTCAAGATGGCAAATGTCAAAGATGTCAAATGACAAATGTCACAATGCTTAATGTCAAAAATGAAAAGTGTCACCATGAAAAATGTAAAAAATGACAAATTTCAAGATGGCAAATGTCAAAGATGTCAAATGACAAATGTCACAATGCTAAATGTCAAAAATAAAAAGTGTCACCATGAAAAATGTCAAAAATAACAAATTTCAAGATGGCAAATGTCAAAGATGTCAAATGACAAATGTCACAATGCTAAATGTCAAAAATGAAAAGTGTCACCATGAAAAATGTCAAAAATGACAAATTTCAAGATGGCAAATGTCAACCTGACAAATGTCACAATGCTAAATGTCAGAAATGAAAAGTGTCACCATAAAAAATGTCAAAAATAACAAGTTTCAAGATGGCAAATGTCAAAGATGTCAAATGACAAATGTCACAATGCTAAATGTCAAAAATGACAAATTTCAAGATGGCAAATGTCTCAGATGTCAAATGACAAATGTCACAATGCTAAATGTCAAAAATGAAAAGTGTCACCATGAAAAATGTCAAAAATGACAAATTTCAAGATGGCAAATGTCCAAGATGTCAAATGACAAATGTCACAATGCTAAATGTCAAAAATGAAAAGTGTCACCATAAAATGTCAAAAATGACAAATTTTAAGATGGCAAATGTCAAAGATGTCAAATGACAAATGTCACAATGCTAAATGTAAAAATGAAAAGTGTCAAAAATGACAAATTTCAAGATGGCAAATGTCTAAGATGTCAAATGACAAATGTCAGCATGCTAAATGTCAAAAATGAAAAGTGTCACCGTGAAAAATGTCAAAAATGACAAATTTCAAGATGGCAAATATCAAAGATATCAAATGACAAATGTCACAATGCTAAATGTCAAAAATGAAAAGTGTCCCCATGAAAAATGTCAATAATGACAAATTTCAAGATGGCAAATGTCAAAGATGTCAAATGACAAATGTCACAATGCTAAATGTCAAAAATAAAAAGTGTCACCATGAAAAATGTCAAAAATGACAAATTTTAAGATGGCAAATGTCAAAGATGTCAAATGACAAATGTCACAATGCTAAATGTCAAAAATGAAAAGTGTCACCATGAAAAATGTCAAAAATGACAAATTTCAAGATGGCAAATGTCAACCTGACAAATGTCACAATGCTAAATGTCAGAAATGAAAAGTGTCACCATAAAAAATGTCAAAAATAACAAGTTTCAAGATGGCAAATGTCAAAGATGTCAAATGACAAATGTCACAATGCTAAATGTCAAAAATGACAAATTTCAAGATGGCAAATGTCTCAGATGTCAAATGACAAATGTCACAATGCTAAATGTCAAAAATGAAAAGTGTCACCATGAAAAATGTCAAAAATGACAAATTTCAAGATGGCAAATGTCCAAGATGTCAAATGACAAATGTCACAATGCTAAATGTCAAAAATGAAAAGTGTCACCATAAAATGTCAAAAATGACAAATTTTAAGATGGCAAATGTCAAAGATGTCAAATGACAAATGTCACAATGCTAAATGTAAAAATGAAAAGTGTCAAAAATGACAAATTTCAAGATGGCAAATGTCTAAGATGTCAAATGACAAATGTCAGCATGCTAAATGTCAAAAATGAAAAGTGTCACCGTGAAAAATGTCAAAAATGACAAATTTCAAGATGGCAAATATCAAAGATATCAAATGACAAATGTCACAATGCTAAATGTCAAAAATGAAAAGTGTCCCCATGAAAAATGTCAATAATGACAAATTTCAAGATGGCAAATGTCAAAGATGTCAAATGACAAATGTCACAATGTAAAATGTCAAAAATGAAAAGTGTCACCATGAAAAATGTCAAAAATGACAAATTTTAAGATGGCAAATATCAAAGATGTCGAATATGACAAATGTCACAATGCTAAATGTCAAAAATGAAAAGTGTCACCATGAAAAATGTCAAAAATGACAAATTTCAAGATGGCAAATGTCAAAGATGTCAAATGACAAATGTCACAATGCTAAATGTCAAAAATGAAAAGTGTCAAAAATGACAAATTTCAAGATGGCAAATGTCTAAGATGTCAAATGACAAATGTCACAATGCTAAATGTCAAAAATGAAAAGTGTCACCATGAAAAATGTCAAAAATGACAAATTTCAAGATGGCAAATGTCAAAGATGTCAAATGACAAATGTCACAATGCTAAATGTCAAAAATGAAAAGTGTCACCATGAAAAATGTCAAAAATGACAAATTTCAAGATGGCAAATGTCAAAGATGTCAAATGACAAATGTCACAATGCTAAATGTCAAAAATAAAAAGTGTCACCATGAAAAATGTCAAAAATGACAAATTTCAAGATGGCAAATGTCAAAACTGACAAATGTCACAATGCTAAATGTCAAAAATGATAAGTGTCACCATGAAAAATGTCAAAAATGACAAATTTCAAGATGGCAAATGTTCAAGATGTCAAATGACAAATATCACAATGCTAAATGTCAAAAATGAAAAGTGTCACCATGAAAAATGTCAAAAATGACAAATTTCAAGATGGCAAATGTCAAAGATGTCAAATGACAAATATCACAATGCTAAATGTCAAAAATGAAAAGTGTCACCATGAAAAGTGTCAAAAATGACAAATTTCAAGATGGCAAATGTCAAAGATGTGAAATGACAAATGTCACAATGCTAAATGTCAAAAATGAAAAGTGTCACCATGAAAAATGTCAAAAATGACAAATTTCAAGATGGCAAATGTCAAAGATGTGAAATGACAAATGGCACAATGCTAAATGTCAAAAATGTCAAATTTCAAGATGGCAAATGTCAAAGATGTCAAATGACAAATGTCACAATGCTAAATGTCAAAAATGAAAAGTGTCACCATGAAAAGTGTCAAAAATAACAAATTTCAAGATGGCAAATGTCAAAGATGTGAAATGACAAATGTCACAATGCTAAATGTCAAAAATGAAAAGTGTCACCATGAAAAATGTCAAAAATGACAAATTTCAAGATGGCAAATGTCAAAGATGTGAAATGACAAATGTCACAATGCTAAATGTCAAAAATGAAAAGTGTCACCATGAAAAATGTCAAAAATGACAAATTTCAAGATGGCAAATATCAAAGATGTCAAATGACAAATGTCACAATGCTAAATGTCAAAAATGACAAATTTCAAGATGGCAAATGTCAAAGATGTCAAATGACAAATGTCACAATGCTAAATGTCAAAAATGAAAAGTGTCACCATGAAAAATGTCAAAAATGACAAATTTCAAGATGGCAAATGTCAAAGATGTCAAATGACAAATGTCACAATGCTAAATGTCAAAAATGAAAAGTGTCAAAAATGACAAATTTCAAGATGGCAAATGTCTAAGATGTCAAATGACAAATGTCACAATGCTAAATGTCAAAAATGAAAAGTGTCACCATGAAAAATGTCAAAAATGACAAATTTCAAGATGGCAAATGTCAAAGATGTCAAATGACAAATGTCACAATGCTAAATGTCAAAAATAAAAAGTGTCACCATGAAAAATGTCAAAAATGACAAATTTCAAGATGGCAAATGTCAAAGATGTCAAATGACAAATGTCACAATGCTAAATGTCAAAAATAAATAGTGTCACCATGAAAAATGTCAAAAATGACAAATTTCAAGATGGCAAATATCAAAGATGTCAAATGACAAATGTCACAATGCTAAATGTCAAAAATGAAAAGTGTCCCCATGAAAAATGTCAATAATGACAAATTTCAAGATGGCAAATGTCAAAGATGTCAAATGACAAATGTCACAATGTAAAATGTCAAAAATGAAAAGTGTCACCATGAAAAATGTCAAAAATGACAAATTTTAAGATGGCAAATATCAAAGATGTCGAATATGACAAATGTCACAATGCTAAATGTCAAAAATGAAAAGTGTCACCATGAAAAATGTCAAAAATGACAAATTTCAAGATGGCAAATGTCAAAGATGTCAAATGACAAATGTCACAATGCTAAATGTCAAAAATGAAAAGTGTCAAAAATGACAAATTTCAAGATGGCAAATGTCTAAGATGTCAAATGACAAATGTCACAATGCTAAATGTCAAAAATGAAAAGTGTCACCATGAAAAATGTCAAAAATGACAAATTTCAAGATGGCAAATGTTAAAGATGTCAAATGACAAATGTCACAATGCTAAATGTCAAAAATGAAAAGTGTCACCATGAAAAATGTCAAAAATGACAAATTTCAAGATGGCAAATGTCAAAGATGTCAAATGACAAATGTCACAATGCTAAATGTCAAAAATGAAAAGTGTCACCATGAAAAATGTCAAAAATGACAAATCTCAAGATGGCAAATGTCAAAACTGACAAATGTCACAATGCTAAATGTCAAAAATGATAAGTGGCAACATGAAAAATGTCAAAAATGACAAATTTCAAGATGGCAAATTTTCAAGATGTCAAATGACAAATGTCACAATGCTAAATGTCAAAAATGAAAAGTGTCACCATAAAAAATGTCAAAAATGACAAATTTCAAGATGGCAAATGTCAAAGATGTCAAATGACAAATATCACAATGCTAAATGGCAAAAATGAAAAGTGTCAAAAATGACAAATTTCAAGATGGAAAATGTCAAAGATGTCAAATGACAAATGTCACAATGCTAAATGTCAAAAATGAAAAGTGTCACCATGAAAAATGTCAAAAATGACAAATTTCAAGATGGCAAATGTCAAAACTGACAAATGTCACAATGCTAAATGTCAAAAATGAAAAGTGTCACCATGAAAAATGTCAAAAATAACAAATTTCAAGATGGCAAATGTCAAAGATGTCAAATGACAAATGTCACAATGCTTAATGTCAAAAATGACAAATTTCAAGATGGCAAATGTCAAAGATGTCAAATGACAAATGTCACAATGCTAAATGTCAAAAATAAAAATGTCACCATGAACAATGTCAAAAATGACAAATTTCAAGATGGCAAATGTCAAAGATGTCAAATGACAAATGTCACAATGCTAAATGTCAAAAATGAAAAGTGTCACCATGAAAAATGTCAAAAATGACAAATTTCAAGATGGCAAATGTCAAAACTGACAAATGTCACAATGCTAAATGTCAAAAATGATAAGTGTCACCATGAAAAATGTCAAAAATGACAAATTTCAAGATGGCAAATGTCCAAGATGTCAAATGACAAATGTCACAATGCTAAATGTCAAATATGAAAAGTGTCAAAAATGACAAATTTCAAGATGGCAAATGTCTAAGATGTCAAATGACAAATGTCACAATGCTAAATGTCAAAAATGAAAAGTGTCACCATGAAAAATGTCAAAAATGACAAATTTCAAGATGGCAAATGTCAAAACTGACAAATGTCAAAAATGAAAAGTGTGACCATGAAAAATGTCAAAAATAACAAATTTCAAGATGGCAAATGTCAAAGATGTCAAATGACAAATGTCACAATGCTAAATGTCAAAAATGACAAATTTAAAGATGGCAAATATCAAAGATGTCAAATGACAAATGTCACAATGCTAAATGTCAAAAATAAAAAGTATCACCATGAAAAATGTCAAAAATGACAAATTTCAAGATGGCAAATATCAAAGATGTCAAATGACAAATGTCACAATGCTAAATGTCAAAAATGTCAAATTTTAAGATGGCAAATGTCAAAGATGTCAAATGACAAATGTCACAATGCTAAATGTCAAATATGAAAAGTGTCACCATGAAAAGTGTCAAAAATGACAAATTTTAAGATGGAAAATGTCAAAGATGTGAAATGACAAATGTCACAATGCTAAATGTCAAAAATGAAAAGTGTCACCATGAAAAATGTCAAAAATGACAAATTTCAAGATGGCAAATGTCAAAGATGTGAAATGACAAATGTCACAATGCTAAATGTCAAAAATGAAAAGTGTCACCATGAAAAATGTCAAAAATGACAAATTTCAAGATGGCAAATATTAAAGATGTCAAATGACAAATGTCACAATGCTAAATGTCAAAAATGACAAATTTCAACATGGCAAATGTCAAAGATGTCAAATGACAAATGTCACAATGCTAAATGTCAAAAATGAAAAGTGTCACCATGAAAAATGTCAAAAATGACAAATTTCAAGATGGCAAATGTCAAAGATGTCAAATGTCACAATGCTAAATGTCAAAAATGAAAAGTGTCAAAAATGACAAATTTCAAGATGGCAAATGTCTAAGATGTCAAATGACAAATGTCACAATGCTAAATGTCAAAAATGAAAAGTGTCACCATGAAAAATGTCAAAAATGACAAATTTCAAGATGGCAAATGTCAAAGATGTCAAATGACAAATGTCACAATGCTAAATGTCAAAAATAAAAAGTGTCACCATGAAAAATGTCAAAAATGACAAATTTCAAGATGGCAAATGTCAAAGAAGTCAAATGACAAATGTCACAATGCTAAATGTCAAAAATGAAAAGTGTCACCATGAAAAATGTCAAAAATGACAAATTTCAAGATGGCAAATGTCAAAACTGACAAATGTCACAATACTAAATGTCAAAAATGATAAGTGTCACCATGAAAAATGTCAAAAATGACAAATTTCAAGATTGCAAATGTCTAAGATTTCAAATGACAAATGTCACAATGCTAAAAGTCAAAAATGAAAAGTGTCACCATGAAAAATGTCAAAAATGACAAATTTCAAGATGGCAAATGTCAAAGATGTCAAATGACAAATGTCACAATGCTAAATGTCAAAAATGAAAAGTGTCAAAAATGACAAATTTCAAGATGGCAAATGTCAAAGATGTCAAATGACAAATGTCACAATGCTAAATGTCAAAAATGAAAAGTGTCACCATAAAAAATGTCAAAAATGACAAATTTCAAGATGGCAAATGTCAAAACTGACAAATGTCACAATGCTTAATGTCAAAAATGAAAAGTGTCACCATGAAAAATGTCAAAAATAACAAATTTCAAAATAGCAAATGTCAAAGATGTCAAATGACAAATGTCACAATGCTAAATGTCAAAAATGACAAATTTCAAGATGGCAAATGTCAAAGATGTCAAATGACAAATGTCACAATGCTTAATGTCAAAAATAAAAAGTGTCACCATGAAAAATGTCAAAAATGACAAATTTCAAGATGGCAAATATCAAAGATGTCAAATGACAAATGTCACAATGCTAAATGTCAAAAATAAAAAGTGTCACCATGAAAAATGTCAAAAATGACAAATTTCAAGATGGCAAATGTCAAAACTGACAAATGTCACAATGCTAAATGTCAAAAATGATAAGTGTCACCATGAAAAATGTCAAAAATGACAAATTTCAAGATGGCAAATGTCCAAGATGTCAAATGACAAATGTCACAATGCTAAATGTCAAAAATGAAAAGTGTCACCATGAAAAATGTCAAAAATGACAAATTTCAAGATGGCAAATGTCTAAGATGTCAAATGACAAATGTCACAATGCTAAATGTCAAAAATGAAAAGTGTCACCATGAAAAATGTCAAAAATGACAAATTTCAAGATGGCAAATGTCAAAGATGTCAAATGACAAATGTCACAATGCTAAATGTCAAAAATAAAAAGTGTCACCATGAAAAATGTCAAAAATGACAAATTTCAAGATGGCAAATGTCAAAGATGTCAAATGACAAATGTCACAATGCTAAATGTCAAAAATGAAAAGTGTCAAAAATGACAAATTTCAAGATGGCAAATGTCTAAGATGTCAAATGACAAATGTCACAATGCTAAATGTCAAAAATGAAAAGTGTCACCATGAAAAATGTCAAAAATGACAAATTTCAAGATGGCAAATGTCAAAGATGTCAAATGACAAATGTCACAATGCTAAATGTCAAAAATGAAAAGTGTCAAAAATGACAAATTTCAAGATGGCAAATGTCTAAGATGTCAAATGACAAATGTCACAATGATAAATGTCAAAAATGAAAAGTGTCACCATGAAAAATGTCAAAAATGACAAATTTCAAGATGGCAAATGTCAAAGATGTCAAATAACAAATGTCACAATGCTAAATGTCACAAATGAAAAGTGTCACCATGAAAAATGTCAAAAATGACAAATTTCAAGAAGGCAAATGTCAAAGATGTCAAATGACAAATGTCACAATGCTAAATGTCAAAAATGAAAAGTGTCAAAAATGACAAATTTCAAGATGGCAAATGTCTAAGATGTCAAATGACAAATGTCACAATGCTAAATGTCAAAAATGAAAAGTGTCACCATGAAAAATGTCAAAAATGACAAATTTCAAGATGGCAAATGTCAAAGATGTCAAATGACAAATGTCACAATGCTAAATGTCAAAAATGAAAAGTGTCACCATGAAAAATGTCAAAAATGACAAATTTCAAGATGGCAAATGTCAAAGATGTCAAATGACAAATGTCACAATGCTAAATGTCAAAAATGAAAAGTGTCACCATGAAAAATGTCAAAAATGACAAATTTCAAGATGGCAAATGTCAAAGATGTCAAATGACAAATGTCACAATGCTAAATGTCAAAAATGAAAAGTGTCAAAAATGACAAATTTCAAGATGGCAAATGTCTAATATGTCAAATGACAAATGTCACAATGCTAAATGTCAAATATGAAAAGTGTCACCATGAAAAATGTCAAAAATGACAAATTTCAAGATGGCAAATGTCAAAGATGTCAAATGACAAATGTCACAATGCTAAATGTCAAAAATGAAAAGTGTCAAAAATGACAAATTTCAAGATGGCAAATGTCTAAGATGTCAAATGACAAATGTCACAATGATAAATGTCAAAAATGAAAAGTGTCACCATGAAAAATGTCAAAAATGACAAATTTCAAGATGGCAAATGTCAAAGATGTCAAATGACAAATGTAACAATGCTAAATGTCACAAATGAAAAGTGTCACCATGAAAAATGTCAAAAATGACAAATTTTAAGAAGGCAAATGTCAAAGATGTCAAATGACAAATGTCACAATGCTAAATGTCAAAAATGAAAAGTGTCAAAAATGACAAATTTCAAGATGGCAAATGTCTAAGATGTCAAATGACAAATGTCACAATGCTAAATGTCAAAAATGAAAAGTGTCACCATGAAAAATGTCAAAAATGACAAATTTCAAGATGGCAAATGTCAAAGATGTCAAATGACAAATGTCACAATGCTAAATGTCAAAAATGAAAAGTGTCACCATGAAAAATGTCAAAAATGACAAATTTTAAGATGGCAAATGTCAAAGATGTCAAATGACAAATGTCACAATGCTAAATGTCAAAAATGACAAATTTCAAGATGGCAAATGTCTAAGATGTCAAATGACAAATGTCACAATGCTAAATGTCAAAAATGAAAAGTGTCACCATGAAAAATGTCAAAAATGACAAATTTCAAGATGGCAAATGTCAAAGATGTCAAATGACAAATGTCACAATGCTAAATATCAAAAATGAAAAGTGTCAAAAATGACAAATTTCAAGATGGCAAATGTCTAAGATGTCAAATGACAAATGTCACAATGCTAAATGTCAAAAATGAAAAGTGTCACCGTGAAAAATGTCAAAATGACAAATTTCAAGATGGCAAATGTCAAAGATGTCAAATGACAAATGTCACAATGCTAAATGCAAAAATGAAAAGTGTCCCCATGAAAAATGTCAATAATGACAAATTTCAAGATGGCAAATGTCAAAGATGTCAAATGACAAATGTCACAATGCTAAATGTCAAAAATGAAAAGTGTCACCATGAAAAATGTCAAAAATGAGAAATTTTAAGATGGCAAATGTCAAAGATGTCAAATGACAAATGTCACAATGCTAAATGTCAAAAATGAAAAGTGTCACCATGAAAAATGTCAAAAATGACAAATTTCAAGATGGCAAATATCAAAGATGTCAAATGACAAATGTCACAATGCTAAATGTCAAAAATGACAAATTTCAAGATGGCAAATGTCAAAGATGTCAAATGACAAATGTCACAATGCTAAATGTCAAAAATGAAAAGTGTCACCATGAAAAATGTCAAAAATGACAAATTTCAAGATGGCAAATGTCAAAGATGTCAAATGACAAATGTCACAATGCTAAATGTCAAAAATAAAAAGTGTCACCATGAAAAATGACAAATTTCAAGGTGGCAAATGTCAAGAAGTCAAATGACAAATGTGACAATGCTAAATGTCAAAAATGAAAAGTGTCACCATAAAAAATGTCAAAAATGACAAATTTCAAGATGGCAAATGTCAAAACTGACAAATGTCACAATGCTAAATGTCAAAAATGAAAAGTGTCACCATGAAAAATGTCAAAAATAACAAATTTCAAGATGACAAATGTCAAAGATGTCAAATGACAAATGTCACAATGCTAAATGTCAAAAATGACAAATTTCAAGATGGCAAATGTCAAAGATGTCAAATGACAAATGTCACAACGCTAAATGTCAAAAATAAAAAGTGTCACCATGAAAAATGTCAAAAATGACAAATTTCAAGATGGCAAATATCAAAGATGTCAAATGACAAATGTCACAATGCTAAATGTCAAAAATAAAAAGTGTCACCATGAAAAATGTCAAAAATGACAAATTTCAAGTGGCAAATGTCAAAACTGACAAATGTCACAATGCTAAATGTCAAAAATGATAAGTGTCACCATGAAAAATGTCAAAAATGACAAATTTCAAGATGGCAAATGTCAAAGATGTCAAATGACAAATGTCACAATGCTAAATGTCAAAAATGAAAAGTGTCAAAAATTACAAATTTCAAGATGGCAAATGTCTAAGATGTCAAATGACAAATGTCACAATGATAAATGTCAAAAATGAAAAGTGTCACCATGAAAAATGTCAAAAATGACAAATTTCAAGGTGGCAAATGTCAAAGATGTCAAATGACAAATGTCACAATGCTAAATGTCACAAATGAAAAGTGTCACCATGAAAAATGTCAAAAATGACAAATTTCAAGATGGCAAATGTCAAAGATGTCAAATGACAAATGTCACAATGCTAAATGTCAAAAATGAAAAGTGTCAAAAATGACAAATTTCAAGATGGCAAATGTCTAATATGTCAAATGGAAAATGTCACAATGCTAAATGTCAAATATGAAAAGTGTCACCATGAAAAATGTCAAAAATGACAAATTTCAAGATGGCAAATGTCAAAGATGTCAAATGACAAATGTCACAATGCTAAATGTCAAAAATGAAAAGTGTCAAAAATTACAAATTTCAAGATGGCAAATGTCTAAGATGTCAAATGACAAATGTCACAATGATAAATGTCAAAAATGAAAAGTGTCACCATGAAAAATGTCAAAAATGACAAATTTCAAGGTGGCAAATGTCAAAGATGTCAAATGACAAATGTCACAATGCTAAATGTCACAAATGAAAAGTGTCACCATGAAAAATGTCAAAAATGACAAATTTCAAGATGGCAAATGTCAAAGATGTCAAATGACAAATGTCACAATGCTAAATATCAAAAATGAAAAGTGTCAAAAATGACAAATTTCAAGATGGCTAATGTCTAAGATGTCAAATGACAAATTTCACAATGCTAAATGTCAAAAATGAAAAGTGTCACCGTGAAAAATGTCAAAAATGACAAATTTCAAGATGGCAAATGTCAAAGATGTCAAATGACAAATGTCACAATGCTAAATGTCAAAAATGAAAAGTGTCCCCATGAAAAATGTCAATAATGACAAATTTCAAGATGGCAAATGTCAAAGATGTCAAATGACAAATGTCACAATGCTAAATGCAAAAATGAAAAGTGTCCCCATGAAAAATGTCAATAATGACAAATTTCAAGATGGCAAATGTCAAAGATGTCAAATGACAAATGTCACAATGCTAAATGTCAAAAATGAAAAGTGTCACCATGAAAAATGTCAAAAATGAGAAATTTTAAGATGGCAAATGTCAAAGATGTCAAATGACAAATGTCACAATGCTAAATGTCAAAAATGAAAAGTGTCACCATGAAAAATGTCAAAAATGACAAATTTCAAGATGGCAAATATCAAAGATGTCAAATGACAAATGTCACAATGCTAAATGTCAAAAATGACAAATTTCAAGATGGCAAATGTCAAAGATGTCAAATGACAAATGTCACAATGCTAAATGTCAAAAATGAAAAGTGTCAGCATGAAAAATGTCAAAAATGACAAATTTCAAGATGGCAAATGTCAAAGATGTCAAATGACAAATGTCACAATGCTAAATGTCAAAAATAAAAAGTGTCACCATGAAAAATGACAAATTTCAAGGTGGCAAATGTCAAGAAGTCAAATGACAAATGTGACAATGCTAAATGTCAAAAATGAAAAGTGTCACCATAAAAAATGTCAAAAATGACAAATTTCAAGATGGCAAATGTCAAAACTGACAAATGTCACAATGCTAAATGTCAAAAATGAAAAGTGTCACCATGAAAAATGTCAAAAATAACAAATTTCAAGATGACAAATGTCAAAGATGTCAAATGACAAATGTCACAATGCTAAATGTCAAAAATGACAAATTTCAAGATGGCAAATGTCAAAGATGTCAAATGACAAATGTCACAACGCTAAATGTCAAAAATGAAAAGTGTCATCATGAAAAATGTCAAAAATGACAAATTTCAAGATGGCAAATGTCAAAACTGACAAATGTCACAATGCTAAATGTCAAAAATGAAAAGTGTCACCATGAAAAATGTCAAAAATAACAAATTTCAAGATGACAAATGTCAAAGATGTCAAATGACAAATGTCACAATGCTAAATGTCAAAAATGACAAATTTCAAGATGGCAAATGTCAAAGATGTCAAATGACAAATGTCACAATGCTAAATGTCAAAAATAAAAAGTGTCACCATGAAAAATGTCAAAAATGACAAATTTCAAGATGGCAAATATCAAAGATGTCAAATGACAAATGTCACAATGCTAAATGTCAAAAATAAAAAGTGTCACCATGAAAAATGTCAAAAATGACAAATTTCAAGATGGCAAATGTCAAAACTGACAAATGTCACAATGCTAAATGTCAAAAATGATAAGTGTCACCATGAAAAATGTCAAAAATGACAAATTTCAAGATGGCAAATGTCAAAGATGTCAAATGACAAATGTCACAATGCTAAATGTCAAAAATGAAAAGTGTCAAAAATGACAAATTTCAAGATGGCAAATGTCTAATATGTCAAATGGAAAATGTCACAATGCTAAATGTCAAATATGAAAAGTGTCACCATGAAAAATGTCAAAAATGACAAATTTCAAGATGGCAAATGTCAAAGATGTCAAATGACAAATGTCACAATGCTAAATGTCAAAAATGAAAAGTGTCAAAAATTACAAATTTCAAGATGGCAAATGTCTAAGATGTCAAATGACAAATGTCACAATGATAAATGTCAAAAATGAAAAGTGTCACCATGAAAAATGTCAAAAATGACAAATTTCAAGGTGGCAAATGTCAAAGATGTCAAATGACAAATGTCACAATGCTAAATGTCACAAATGAAAAGTGTCACCATGAAAAATGTCAAAAATGACAAATTTCAAGATGGCAAATGTCAAAGATGTCAAATGACAAATGTCACAATGCTAAATATCAAAAATGACAAATTTCAAGATGGCTAATGTCTAAGATGTCAAATGACAAATTTCACAATGCTAAATGTCAAAAATGAAAAGTGTCACCGTGAAAAATGTCAAAAATGACAAATTTCAAGATGGCAAATGTCAAAGATGTCAAATGACAAATGTCACAATGCTAAATGTCAAAAATGAAAAGTGTCCCCATGAAAAATGTCAATAATGACAAATTTCAAGATGGCAAATGTCAAAGATGTCAAATGACAAATGTCACAATGCTAAATGTCAAAAATGAAAAGTGTCACCATGAAAAATGTCAAAAATGACAAATTTCAAGATGGCAAATGTCAAAGATGTCAAATGACAAATGTCACAATGCTAAATGTCAAAAATGAAAAGTGTCACCATGAAAAATGTCAAAAATGACAAATTTCAAGATGGCAAATATCAAAGATGTCAAATGACAAATGTCACAATGCTAAATGTCAAAAATGACAAATTTCAAGATGGCAAATGTCAAAGATGTCAAATGACAAATGTCACAATGCTAAATGTCAAAAATGAAAAGTGTCACCATGAAAAATGTCAAAAATGACAAATTTCAAGATGGCAAATGTCAAAGATGTCAAATGACAAATGTCACAATGCTAAATGTCAAAAATAAAAAGTGTCACCATGAAAAATGACAAATTTCAAGATGGCAAATGTCAAGAAGTCAAATGACAAATGTCACAATGCTAAATGTCAAAAATGAAAAGTGTCACCATAAAAAATGTCAAAAATGACAAATTTCAAGATGGCAAATGTCAAAACTGACAAATGTCACAATGCTAAATGTCAAAAATGAAAAGTGTCACCATGAAAAATGTCAAAAATAACAAATTTCAAGATGACAAATGTCAAAGATGTCAAATGACAAATGTCACAATGCTAAATGTCAAAAATGACAAATTTCAAGATGGCAAATGTCAAAGATGTCAAATGACAAATGTCACAATGCTAAATGTCAAAAATAAAAAGTGTCACCATGAAAAATGTCAAAAATGACAAATTTCAAAATGGCAAATATCAAAGATGTCAAATGACAAATGTCACAATGCTAAATGTCAAAAATAAAAAGTGTCACCATGAAAAATGTCAAAAATGACAAATTTCAAGATGGCAAATGTCAAAACTGACAAATGTCACAATGCTAAATGTCAAAAATGATAAGTGTCACCATGAAAAATGACAAATTTCAAGATTGCAAATGTCCAAGATGTCAAATGGCAAATGTCACAATGCTAAAAGTCAAAAATAAAAAGTGTCACCATGAAAAATGTCAAAAATGACAAATTTTAAGATGGCAAATATCGAAGATGTCAAATGACAAATGTCACAATGCTAAATGACAAAAATGAAAAGTGTCAAAAATGACAAATTTCAAGATGGCAAATGTCAAAGATGTCAAATGACAAATGTCACAACGCTAAATGTCAAAAATGAAAAGTGTCATCATGAAAAATGTCAAAAATGACAAATTTCAAGATGGCAAATGTCAAAACTGACAAATGTCACAATGCTAAATGTCAAAAATGAAAAGTGTCACCATGAAAAATGTCAAAAATAACAAATTTCAAGATGACACAAATGTCAAAGATGTCAAATGACAAATGTCACAATGCTAAATGTCAAAAATGACAAATTTCAAGATGGCAAATGTCAAAGATGTCAAATGAAAAATGTCACAATGCTAAATGTCAAAAATAAAAAGTGTCACCATGAAAAATGTCAAAAATGACAAATTTCAAGATGGCAAATATCAAAGATGTCAAATGACAAATGTCACAATGCTAAATGTCAAAAATAAAAAGTGTCACCATGAAAAATGTCAAAAATGACAAATTTCAAGATGGCAAATGTCAAAACTGACAAATGTCACAATGCTAAATGTCAAAAATGATAAGTGTCACCATGAAAAATGTTAAAAATGACAAATTTCAAGATGGCAAATGTCCAAGATGTCAAATGACAAATGTCACAATGCTAAATGTCAAAAATGAAAAGTGTCACTATGAAAAATGTCAAAAATGACAAATTTCAAGATGGCAAATGTCAAAGATGTCAAATGACAAATGTCACAATGCTAAATGTCAAAAATGAAAAGTGTCAAAAATGACAAATTTCAAGATGGCAAATGTCTAATATGTCAAATGACAAATGTCACAATGCTAAATGTCAAATATGAAAAGTGTCACCATGAAAAATGTCAAAAATGACAAATTTCAAGATGGCAAATGTCAAAGATGTCAAATGACAAATGTCACAATGCTAAATGTCAAAAATGAAAAGTGTCAAAAATGACAAATTTCAAGATGGCAAATGTCTAAGATGTCAAATGACAAATGTCACAATGATAAATGTCAAAAATGAAAAGTGTCACCATGAAAAATGTCAAAAATGACAAATTTCAAGATGGCAAATGTCAAAGATGTCAAATGACAAATGTCACAATGCTAAATGTCAAAAATGAAAAGTGTCACCATGAAAAATGTCAAAAAATAACAAATTTCAAGATGGCAAATGTCAAAGATGTCAAATGACAAATGTCACAATGCTAAATGTCAAAAATGAAAAGTGTCAAAAATGAAAAGTGTCAAAAATGACAAATTTCAAGATGGCAAATGTCTAAGATGTCAAATGACAAATGTCACAATGCTAAATGTCAAAAATGAAAAGTGTCACCATGAAAAATGTCAAAAATGACAAATTTCAAGATGGCAAATGTCAAAGATGTCAAATGACAAATGTCACAATGCTAAATGTCAAAAATGAAAAGTGTCACCATGAAAAATGTCAAAAATGACAAATTTCAAGATGGCAAATGTCAAAGATGTCAAATGACAAATGTCACAATGCTAAATATCAAAAATGAAAAGTGTCAAAAATGACAAATTTCAAGATGGCAAATGTCCAAGATGTCAAATGACAAATGTCACAATGCTAAATGTCAAAAATGAAAAGTGTCACCATGAAAAATGTCAAAAATGACAAATTTCAAGATGGCAAATGTCAAAGATGTCAAATGACAAATGTCACAATGCTAAATGTCAAAAATGAAAAGTGTCAAAAATGACAAATTTCAAGATGGCAAATGTCTAAGATGTCAAATGACAAATGTCACAATGCTAAATGTCAAAAATGAAAAGTGCCACCGTGAAAAATGTCAAAAATGACAAATTTCAAGATGGCAAATGTCAAAGATGTCAAATGACAAATGTCACAATGCTAAATGTCAAAAATGAAAAGTGTCACCATGAAAAATGTCAAAAATGACAAATTTCAAGATGGCAAATGTCAAAGATGTGAAATGACAAATGTCACAATGCTAAATGTCAAAAATGAAAAGTGTCCCCATGAAAAATGTCAATAATGACAAATTTTAAGATGGCAAATGTCAAAGATGTCAAATGACAAATGTCACAATGCTAAATGTCAAAAATGAAAAGTGTCACCATGAAAAATGTCAAAAATGACAAATTTCAACATGGCAAATGTCAAAGATGTCGAATATGACAAATGTCACAATGCTAAATGTCAAAAATGAAAAGTGTCACCATGAAAAATGTCAAAAATGACAAATTTCAAGATGGCAAATGTCAAAGATATCAAATGACAAATGTCACAATGCTAAAAGTCAAAAATGAAAAGTGTCAAAAATGACAAATTTCAAGATGGCAAATGTCTAAGATGTCAAATGACAAATGTCACAATGCTAAATGTCAAAAATGAAAAGTGTCACCATGAAAAATGTCAAAAATGACAAATTTCAAGATGGCAAATGTCAAAGATGTCAAATGACAAATGTCACAATGCTAAATGTCAAAAATGAAAAGTGTCACCATGAAAAATGTCAAAAATGACAAATTTCAAGATGGCAAATGTCAAAACTGACAAATGTCACAATGCTAAATGTCAAAAATGATAAGTGTCACCATAAAAAATGTCAAAAATGACAAATTTCAAGATGGCAAATGTCCAAGATGTCAAATGACAAATGTCACAATGCTAAATGTCAAAAATGAAAAGTGTCACCATGAAAAATGTCAAAAATGACAAATTTCAAGATGGCAAATGTCAAAGATGTCAAATGTCACAATGCTAAATGTCAAAAATGAAAAGTGTCAAAAATGACAAATTTCAAGATGGCAAATGTCAAAGATGTCAAATGACAAATGTCACAATGCTAAATGTCAAAAATGAAAAGTGTCACCACGAAAAATGTCAAAAATGACAAATTTCAAGATGGCAAATGTCAAAACTGACAAATGTCACAATGCTAAATGTCAAAAATGAAAAGTGTCACCATGAAAAATGTCAAAAATAACAAATTTCAAGATGGCAAATGTCAAAGATGTCAAATGACAAATGTCACAATGCTAAATGTCAAAAATGACAAATTTCAAGATGGCAAATGTCAAAGATGAAAATTGACAAATGTCACAATGCTAAATGTCAAAAATGAAAAGTGTCACCATGAACAATGTCAAAAATGACAAATTTCAAGATGGCAAATGTCAAAGATGTCAAATGACAAATGTCACAATGCTAAATGTCAAAAATGAAAAGTGTCACCATGAAAAATGTCAAAAATGACAAATTTCAAGATGGCAAATGTCAAAACTGACAAATGTCACAATGCTAAATGTCAAAAATGATAAGTGCCACCATGAAAAATGTCAAAAATGACAAATTTCAAGATGGCAAATGTCCAAGATGTCAAATGACAAATGTCACAATGCTAAATGTCAAAAATGAAAAGTGTCACCATAAAAAATGTCAAAAATGACAAATTTCAAGATGGCAAATGTCAAAGATGTCAAATGACAAATGTCACAATGCTAAATGTCACAAATGAAAAGTGTCAAAAATGACAAATTTCAAGATGGCAAATGTCTAAGATGTCAAATGACAAATGTCACAATGCTAAATGTCAAAAATAAAAAGTGTCACTATGAAAAATGTCAAAAATGACAAATTTCAAGATGGCAAATGTCAAAACTGACAAATGTCACAATGCTAAATGTCAAAAATGAAAAGTGTGACCATGAAAAATGTCAAAAATAACAAATTTCAAGATGGCAAATGTCAAAGATGTCAAATGACAAATGTCACAATGCTAAATGTCAAAAATGACAAATTTCAAGATGGCAAATGTCAAAGATGTCAAATGACAAATGTCAAAGATGTCAAATGACAAATGTCACAATGCTAAATGTCAAAAATGAAAAGTGGCACCATGAAAAATGTCAAAAATGACAAATTTCAAGATGGCAAATGTCAAAGATGTCACATGACAAATGTCACAATGCTAAATGTCAAAAATGAAAAGTGTCACCATGAAAAATGTCAAAAATGACAAATTTCAAGATGGCAAATGTCAAAGATATCAAATGACAAATGTCACAATGCTAAAAGTCAAAAATGAAAAGTGTCAAAAATGACAAATTTCAAGATGGCAAATGTCTAAGATGTCAAATGACAAATGTCACAATGCTAAATGTCAAAAATGAAAAGTGTCACCATGAAAAATGTCAAAAATGACAAATTTCAAGATGGCAAATGTCAAAGATGTCAAATGACAAATGTCACAATGCTAAATGTCAAAAATGAAAAGTGTCACCATGAAAAATGTCAAAAATGACAAATTTCAAGATGGCAAATGTCAAAACTGACAAATGTCACAATGCTAAATGTCAAAAATGATAAGTGTCACCATAAAAAATGTCAAAAATGACAAATTTCAAGATGGCAAATGTCCAAGATGTCAAATGACAAATGTCACAATGCTAAATGTCAAAAATGAAAAGTGTCACCATGAAAAATGTCAAAAATGACAAATTTCAAGATGGCAAATGTCAAAGATGTCAAATGTCACAATGCTAAATGTCAAAAATGAAAAGTGTCAAAAATGACAAATTTCAAGATGGCAAATGTCAAAGATGTCAAATGACAAATGTCACAATGCTAAATGTCAAAAATGAAAAGTGTCACCACGAAAAATGTCAAAAATGACAAATTTCAAGATGGCAAATGTCAAAACTGACAAATGTCACAATGCTAAATGTCAAAAATGAAAAGTGTCACCATGAAAAATGTCAAAAATAACAAATTTCAAGATGGCAAATGTCAAAGATGTCAAATGACAAATGTCACAATGCTAAATGTCAAAAATGACAAATTTCAAGATGGCAAATGTCAAAGATGAAAATTGACAAATGTCACAATGCTAAATGTCAAAAATGAAAAGTGTCACCATGAACAATGTCAAAAATGACAAATTTCAAGATGGCAAATGTCAAAGATGTCAAATGACAAATGTCACAATGCTAAATGTCAAAAATGAAAAGTGTCACCATGAAAAATGTCAAAAATGACAAATTTCAAGATGGCAAATGTCAAAACTGACAAATGTCACAATGCTAAATGTCAAAAATGATAAGTGCCACCATGAAAAATGTCAAAAATGACAAATTTCAAGATGGCAAATGTCCAAGATGTCAAATGACAAATGTCACAATGCTAAATGTCAAAAATGAAAAGTGTCACCATAAAAAATGTCAAAAATGACAAATTTCAAGATGGCAAATGTCAAAGATGTCAAATGACAAATGTCACAATGCTAAATGTCACAAATGAAAAGTGTCAAAAATGACAAATTTCAAGATGGCAAATGTCTAAGATGTCAAATGACAAATGTCACAATGCTAAATGTCAAAAATAAAAAGTGTCACTATGAAAAATGTCAAAAATGACAAATTTCAAGATGGCAAATGTCAAAACTGACAAATGTCACAATGCTAAATGTCAAAAATGAAAAGTGTGACCATGAAAAATGTCAAAAATAACAAATTTCAAGATGGCAAATGTCAAAGATGTCAAATGACAAATGTCACAATGCTAAATGTCAAAAAT
Source organism: Altica lythri (assembly GCA_964028335.1). Taxonomy (NCBI): domain Eukaryota; kingdom Metazoa; phylum Arthropoda; class Insecta; order Coleoptera; family Chrysomelidae; genus Altica; species Altica lythri. The sequence goes on along the minus strand of OZ034800.1, from coordinate 3,382,854 downwards.
GACAAATTTCAAGATGGCAAATGTCAAAGATGTCAAATGACAAATGTCAAAGATGTCAAATGACAAATGTCACAATGCTAAATGTCAAAAATGAAAAGTGGCACCATGAAAAATGTCAAAAATGACAAATTTCAAGATGGCAAATGTCAAAGATGTCACATGACAAATGTCACAATGCTAAATGTCAAAAATGAAAAGTGTCACCATGAAAAATGTCAAAAATGACAAATTTCAAAATGGCAAATGTCAAAACTGACAAATGTCACAATGCTAAATGTCAAAAATGAAAAGTGTCACCATGAAAAATGTCAAAAATGACAAATTTCAAGATGGCAAATGTCAAAGATGTCAAATGACAAATGTCACAATGCTAAATGTCAAAAATAAAAAATGTGTCACCATGAAAAATGTCAAAAATGACAAATTTCAAGATGGCAAATGTCAAAGATGTCAAATGACAAATGTCACAATGCTAAATGTCAAAAATGAAAAGTGTCACCATGAAAAATGTCAAAAATGACAAATTTCAAGATGGCAAATGTCAAAGATGTCAAATGACAAATGTCACAATGCTAAATGTCAAAAATGAAAAGTGTCAAAAATGACAAATTTCAAGATGGCAAATGTCTAATATGTCAAATGACAAATGTCACAATGCTAAATGTCAAATATGAAAAGTGTCACCATGAAAAATGTCAAAAATGACAAATTTCAAGATGGCAAATGTCAAAGATGTCAAATGACAAATGACACAATGCTAAATGTCAAAAATGAAAAGTGTCAAAAATGACAAATTTCAAGATGGCAAATGTCTAAGATGTCAAATGACAAATGTCACAATGATAAATGTCAAAAATGAAAAGTGTCACCATAAAAAATGTCAAAAATGACAAATTTCAAGATGGCAAATGTCAAAGATGTCAAATGACAAATGTCACAATGCTAAATGTCAAAAATGAAAAGTGTCAAAAATGACAAATTTCAAGATGGCAAATGTCTAAGATGTCAAATGACAAATGTCACAATGCTAAATGTCAAAAATGAAAAGTGTCACCATGAAAAATGTCAAAAATGACAAATTTCAAGATGGCAAATGTCAAAGATGTCAAATGACAAATGTCACAATGCTAAATGTCAAAAATGAAAAGTGTCACCATGAAAAATGTCAAAAATGACAAATTTTAAGATGGCAAATGTCAAAGATGTCAAATGACAAATGTCACAATGCTAAATGTCAAAAATGACAAATTTCAAGATGGCAAATGTCTAAGATGTCAAATGACAAGTGTCACAATGCTAAATGTCAAAAATGAAAAGTGTCACCATGAAAAATGTCAAAAATGACAAATTTCAAGTTGGCAAATGTCAAAGATGTCAAATGACAAATGTCACAATGCTAAATATCAAAAATGAAAAGTGTCAAAAATGACAAATTTCAAGATGGCAAATGTCTAAGATGTCAAATGACAAATGTCACAATGCTAAATGTCAAAAATGAAAAGTGTCACCGTGAAAAATGTCAAAAATGACAAATTTCAAGATGGCAAATGTCAAAGATGTCAAATGACAAATGTCACAATGCTAAATGTCAAAAATGAAAAGTGTCCCCATGAAAAATGTCAATAATGACAAATTTCAAGATGGCAAATGTCAAAGATGTCAAATGACAAATGTCACAATGCTAAATGTCAAAAATGAAAAGTGTCACCATGAAAAATGTCAAAAATGACAAATTTCAAGATGGCAAATGTCCAAGATGTCAAATGACAAATGTCACAATGCTAAATGTCAAAAAAAAAAGTGTCACCATGAAAAATGTCAAAAATGACAAATTTCAAGATGGCAAATGTCAAAGATGTCAAATGACAAATGTCACAATGCTAAATGTCAAAAATGACAAATTTCAAGATGGCAAATGTCAAAGATGTCAAATGACAAATGTCACAATGCTAAATGTCAAAAATGAAAAGTGTCACCATGAAAAATGTCAAAAATGACAAATTTCAAGATGGCAAATGTCAAAGATGTCAAATGACAAATGACACAATGCTAAATGTCAAAAATGAAAAGTGTCAAAAATGAAAAGTGTCAAAAATGACAAATTTCAAGATGGCAAATGTCTAAGATGTCAAATGACAAATGTCACAATGCTTAATGTCAAAAATGAAAAGTGTCGCCAGGAAAAATGTCAAAAATGACAAATTTCAAGATGGCAAATGTCAAAGATGTCAAATGACAAATGTCACAATGCTAAATGTCAAAAATAAAAAGTGTCACCATGAAAAATGACAAATTTCAAGATGGCAAATGTCAAGAAGTCAAATGACAAATGTCACAATGCTAAATGTCAAAAATGAAAAGTGTCACCATAAAAAATGTCAAAAATGACAAATTTCAAGATGGCAAATGTCAAAACTGACAAATGTCACAATGCTAAATGTCAAAAATGAAAAGTGTCACCATGAAAAATGTCAAAAATAACAAATTTCAAGATGACAAATGTCAAAGATGTCAAATGACAAATGTCACAATGCTAAATGTCAAAAATGACAAATTTCAAGATGGCAAATGTCAAAGATTTCAAATGACAAATGTCACAATGCTAAATGTCAAAAATAAAAAGTGTCACCATGAAAAATGTCAAAAATGACAAATTTCAAAATGGCAAATATCAAAGATGTCAAATGACAAATGTCACAATGCTAAATGTCAAAAATAAAAAGTGTCACCATGAAAAATGTCAAAAATGACAAATTTCAAGATGGCAAATGTCAAAACTGACAAATGTCACAATGCTTAATGTCAAAAATGATAAGTGTCACCATGAAAAATGTCAAAAATGACAAATTTCAAGATTGCAAATGTCCAAGATGTCAAATGACAAATGTCACAATGCTAAAAGTCAAAAATAAAAAGTGTCACCATGAAAAATGTCAAAAATGACAAATTTTAAGATGGCAAATGTCAAAGATGTCAAATGACAAATGTCACAATGCTAAATGTCAAAAATGAAAAGTGTCAAAAATGACAAATTTCAAGATGGCAAATGTCAAAGATGTCAAATGACAAATGTCACAACGCTAAATGTCAAAAATGAAAAGTGTCATCATGAAAAATGTCAAAAATGACAAATTTCAAGATGGCAAATGTCAAAACTGACAAATGTCACAATGCTAAATGTCAAAAATGAAAAGTGTCATTATGAAAAATGTCAAAAATAACAAATCTCAAGATGACAAATGTCAAAGATGTCAAATGACAAATGTCACAATGCTAAATGTCAAAAATGACAAATTTCAAGATGGCAAATGTCAAAGATGTCAAATGACAAATGTCACAATGCTAAATGTCAAAAATAAAAAGTGTCACCATGAAAAATGTCAAAAATGACAAATTTCAAGATGGCAAATATCAAAGATGTCAAATGACAAATGTCACAATGCTAAATGTCAAAAATAAAAAGTGTCACCATGAAAAATGTCAAAAATGACAAATTTCAAGATGGCAAATGTCAAAACTGACAAATGTCACAATGCTAAATGTCAAAAATGATAAGTGTCACCATGAAAAATGTCAAAAATGACAAATTTCAAGATGGCAAATGTCCAAGATGTCAAATGACAAATGTCACAATGCTAAATGTCAAAAATGAAAAGTGTCAAAAATGACAAATTTCAAGATTGCAAATGTCTAATATGTCAAATGACAAATGTCACAATGATAAATGTCAAAAATGAAAAGTGTCACCATGAAAAATGTCAAAAATGACAAATTTCAAGATGGCAAATGTCTAAGATGTCAAATGACAAATGTCACAATGATAAATGTCAAAAATGAAAAGTGTCACCATGAAAAATGTCAAAAATGACAAATTTCAAGATGGCAAATGTCAAAGATGTCAAATAACAAATGTCACAATGCTAAATGTCACAAATGAAAAGTGTCACCATGAAAAATGTCAAAAATGACAAATTTCAAGAAGGCAAATGTCAAAGATGTCAAATGACAAATGTCACAATGCTAAATGTCAAAAATGAAAAGTGTCAAAAATGAAAAGTGTCAAAAATGACAAATTTCAAGATGGCAAATGTCTAAGATGTCAAATGACAAATGTCACAATGCTAACTGTCAAAAATGAAAAGTGTCACCATGAAAAATGTCAAAAATGACAAATTTCAAGATGGCAAATGTCAAAGATGTCAAATGACAAATGTCACAATGCTAAATGTCAAAAATGAAAAGTGTCACCATGAAAAATGTCAAAAATGACAAATTTCAAGATGGCAAATGTCAAAGATGTCAAATGACAAATGTCACAATACTAAATGTCAAAAATGAAAAGTGTCAAAAATGACAAATTTTAAGATGGCAAATGTCTAAGATGTCAAATGACAAATGTCACAATGATAAATGTCAAAAATGAAAAGTGTCACCATGAAAAATGTCAAAAATGACAAATTTCAAGATGGCAAATGTCAAAGATGTCAAATAACAAATGTCACAATGCTAAATGTCAAAAATGAAAAGTGTCACCATGAAAAATGTCAAAAATGACAAATTTCAAGAAGGCAAATGTCAAAGATGTCAAATGACAAATGTCACAATGCTAAATGTCAAAAATGAAAAGTGTCAAAAATGAAAAGTGTCAAAAATGACAAATTTCAAGATGGCAAATGTCTAAGATGTCAAATGACAAATGTCACAATGCTAACTGTCAAAAATGAAAAGTGTCACCATGAAAAATGTCAAAAATGACAAATTTCAAGATGGCAAATGTCAAAGATGTCAAACGACAAATGTCACAATGCTAAATGTCACAAATGAAAAGTGTCACCATGAAAAATGTCAAAAATGACAAATTTCAAGATGGCAAATGTCAAAGATGTCAAATGACAAATGTCACAATACTAAATGTCAAAAATGAAAAGTGTCAAAAATAACAAATTTCAAGATGGCAAATGTCCAAGATGTCAAATGACAAATGTCACAATGCTAAATGTCAAAAATGAAAAGTGTCACCATGAAAAATGTCAAAAATGACAAATTTTAAGATGGCAAATGTCAAAGATGTCAAATGACAAATGTCACAATGCTAAATGTCAAAAATGAAAAGTGTCAAAAATGACAAATTTCAAGATGGCAAATGTCTAAGATGTCAAATGACAAATGTCACAATGCTAAATGTCAAAAATGAAAAGTGTCACCGTGAAAAATGTCAAAAATGACAAATTTCAAGATGGCAAATGTCAAAGATGTCAAATGACAAATGTCACAATGCTAAATGTCAAAAATGAAAAGTGTCACCATGAAAAATGTCAAAAATGACAAATTTCAAGATGGCAAATGTCAAAGATGTCAAATGACAAATGTCACAATGCTAAATGTCAAAAATGAAAAGTGTCCCCATGAAAAATGTCAATAATGACAAATTTCAAGATGGCAAATGTCAAAGATGTCAAATGACATATGTCAAAATGCTAAATGTCAAAAATGAAAAGTGTCACCATGAAAAATGTCAAAAATGACAAATTTTAAGATGGCAAATGTCAAAGATGTCGAATATGACAAATGTCACAATGCTAAGTGTCAAAAATGAAAAGTGTCACCATGAAAAATGTCAAAAATGACAAATTTCAAGATGGCAAATGTCAAAGATATCAAATGACAAATGTCACAATGCTAAATGTCAAAAATGAAAAGTGTCAAAAATGACAAATTTCAAGATGGCAAATGTCTAAGATGTCAAATGACAAATATCACAATGCTAAATGTCAAAAATGAAAAGTGTCACCATGAAAAATGTCAAAAATGACAAATTTCAAGATGGCAAATGTCAAAGATGTCAAATGACAAATGTCACAATGCTAAATGTCAAAAATGAAAAGTGTCACCATGAAAAATGTTAAAAATGACAAATTTCAAGATGGCAAATGTCAAAGATGTCAAATGACAAATGTCACAATGCTAAATGTCAAAAATGACAAATTTCAAGATGGCAAATATCAAAGATGTCAAATGACAAATGTCACAATGCTAAATGTCAAAAATGAAAAGTATCACCATGAAAAATGTCAAAAATGACAAATTTCAAGATGGCAAATATCAAAGATGTCAAATGACAAATGTCACAATGCTAAATGTCAAAAATGTCAAATTTCAAGATGGCAAATGTCAAAGATGTCAAATGACAAATGTCACAATGCTAAATGTCAAAAATGAAAAGTGTCACCATGAAAAGTGTCAAAAATGACAAATTTCAAGATGGCAAATGTCAAAGATGTGAAATGACAAATGTCACAATGCTAAATGTCAAAAATGAAAAGTGTCACCATGAAAAATGTCAAAAATGACAAATTTCAAGATGGCAAATGTCAAAGATGTGAAATGACAAATGTCACAATGCTAAATGTCAAAAATGAAAAGTGTCACCATGAAAAATGTCAAAAATGACAAATTTCAAGATGGCAAATATCAAAGATGTCAAATGACAAATGTCACAATGCTAAATATCAATAATGACAAATTTCAAGATGGCAAATGTCAAAGATGTCAAATGACAAATGTCACAATGCTAAATGTCAAAAATGAAAAGTGTCACCATGAAAAATGTCAAAAATGACAAATTTCAAGATGGCAAATGTCAAAGATGTCAAATGACAAATGTCACAATGCTAAATGTCAAAAATGAAAAGTGTCAAAAATGACAAATTTCAAGATGGCAAATGTCTAAGATGTCAAATGCTAAATGTCAAAAATGAAAAATGTCACCATGAAAAATGTCAAAAATGACAAATTTCAAGATGGCAAATGTCAAAGATGTCAAATGACAAATGTCACAATGCTAAATGTCAAAAATAAAAAGTGTCACCATGAAAAATGTCAAAAATGACAAATTTCAAGATGGCAAATGTCAAAGAAGTCAAATGACAAATGTCACAATGCTAAATGTCAAAAATGAAAAGTGTCACCATGAAAAATGTCAAAAATGACAAATTTCAAGATGGCAAATGTCAAAACTGACAAATGTCAAAAATGATAAGTGTCACCATGAAAAATGTCAAAAATGACAAATTTCAAGATTGCAAATGTCCAAGATTTCAAATGACAAATGTCACAATGCTAAAAGTCAAAAATGAAAAGTGTCACCATGAAAAATGTCAAAAATGACAAATTTCAAGATGGCAAATGTCAAAGATGTCAAATGACAAATGTCACAATGCTAAATGTCAAAAATGAAAAGTGTCACCATGAAAAATGTCAAAAATGACAAATTTCAAGAAGGCAAATGTCAAAGATGTCAAATGACAAATGTCACAATGCTAAATGTCAAAAATGAAAAGTGTCACCATGAAAAATGTCAAAAATGACAAATTTCAAGATGGCAAATGTCAAAGATGTCAAATGACAAATGTCACAATGCTAAATGTCAAAAATGAAAAGTGTCACCATGAAAAATGTCAAAAATGACAAATTTCAAGATGGCAAATGTCAAAGATGTCAAATGACAAATGTCACAATGCTAAATGTCAAAAATGAAAAGTGTCAAAAATGACAAATTTCAAGATGGCAAATGTCCAAGATGTCAAATGACAAATGTCACAATGCTAAATGTCAAAAATGAAAAGTGTCACCATGAAAAATGTCAAAAATGACAAATTTCAAGATGGCAAATGTCAAAGATGTCAAATGACAAATGTCACAATGCTAAATGTCAAAAATGAAAAGTGTCAAAAATGACAAATTTCAAGATGGCAAATGTCTAAGATGTCAAATGACAAATGTCACAATGCTAAATGTCAAAAATGAAAAGTGTCACCGTGAAAAATGTTAAAAATGACAAATTTCAAGATGGCAAATGTCAAAGATGTCAAATGACAAATGTCACAATGCTAAATGTCAAAAATGAAAAGTGTCACCATGAAACATGTCAAAAATGACAAATTTCAAGATGGCAAATGTCAAAGATGTCAAATGACAAATGTCACAATGCTAAATGTCAAAAATGAAAAGTGTCCCCATGAAAAATGTCAATAATGACAAATTTCAAGATGGCAAATGTCAAAGATGTCAAATGACAAATGTCACAATGCTAAATGTCAAAAATGAAAAGTGTCACCATGAAAAATGTCAAAAATGACAAATTTCAACATGGCAAATGTCAAAGATGTCGAATATGACAAATGTCACAATGCTAAATGTCAAAAATGAAAAGTGTCACCATGAAAAATGTCAAAAATGACAAATTTCAAGATGGCAAATGTCAAAGATATCAAATGACAAATGTCACAATGCTAAATGTCAAAAATAAAAAGTGTCAAAAATGACAAATTTCAAGATGGCAAATGTCTAAGATGTCAAATGACAAATGTCACAATGCTAAATGTCAAAAATGAAAAGTGTCACCATGAAAAATGTCAAAAATGACAAATTTCAAGATGGCAAATGTCAAAGATGTCAAATGACAAATGTCACAATGCTAAATGTCAAAAATGAAAAGTGTCACCATGAAAAATGTCAAAAATGACAAATTTCAAGATGGCAAATGTTAAAGATGTCAAATGACAAATGTCACAATGCTAAATGTCAAAAATAAAAAGTGTCACCATGAAAAATGTCAAAAATGACAAATTTCAAGATGGCAAATGTCTAAGATGTCAAATGACAAATGTCACAATGCTAAATGTCAAAAATGAAAAGTGTCACCATGAAAAATGTCAAAAATGACAAATTTCAAGATGGCAAATGTCAAAGATGTCAAATGACAAATGTCACAATGCTAAATGTCAAAAATGAAAAGTGTCACCATGAAAAATGTCAAAAATGACAAATTTTAAGATGGCAAATGTCAGAGATGTCAAATGACAAATGTCACAATGCTAAATGTCAAAAATGACAAATTTCAAGATGGCAAATGTCTAAGATGTCAAATGACAAATGTCAAAATGCTAAATGACAAAAATGAAAAGTGTCACCATGAAAAATGTCAAAAATGACAAATTTCAAGATGGCAAATGTCAAAGATGTCAAATGACAAATGTCACAATGCTAAATATCAAAAATGAAAAGTGTCAAAAATGACAAATTTCAAGATGGCAAATGTCTAAGATGTCAAATGACAAATGTCACAATGCTAAATGTCAAAAATGAAAAGTGCCACCGTGAAAAATGTCAAAAATGACAAATTTCAAGATGGGAAATGTCAAAGATGTCAAATGACAAATGTCACGATGCTAAATGTCAAAAATGAAAAGTGTCCCCATGAAAAATGTCAATAATGACAAATTTCAAGATGGCAAATGTCAAAGATGTCAAATGACAAATGTCACAATGCTAAATGTCAAAAATGAAAAGTGTCACCATGAAAAATGTCAAAAATGACAAATTTCAAGATGGCAAATGTCCAAGATGTCAAATGACAAATGTCACAATGCTAAATGTCAAAAATGAAAAGTGTCACCATGAAAAATGTCAAAAATGACAAATTTCAAGATGGCAAATGTCAAAGATGTCAAATGACAAATGTCACAATGCTAAATGTCAAAAATGAAAAGTGTCACCATGAAAAATGTCAAAAATGACAAATTTCGAAATGGCAAATGTCAAAGATGTCAAATGACAAATGTCACAATGCTAAATGTCAAAAATGAAAAGTGTCACCATGAAAAATGTCAAAAATGACAAATTTCAAGATGGAAAATGTCAAAGATGTCAAATGACAAATGTCACAATGCTAAATGTCAAAAATGAAAAGTGTCACCATGAAAAATGTCAAAAATGACAAATTTCAAGATGGCAAATGTCAAAGATGTCAAATGACAAATGACACAATGCTAAATGTCAAAAATGAAAAGTGTCAAAAATGACAAATTTCAAGATGGCAAATGTCTAAGATGTCAAATGACAAATGTCACAATGCTAAATGTCAAAAATGAAAAGTGTCGCCAGGAAAAATGTCAAAAATGACAAATTTCAAGATGGCAAATGTCAAAGATGTCAAATGACAAATGTCACAATGCTAAATGTCAAAAATAAAAAGTGTCACCATGAAAAATGACAAATTTCAAGATGGCAAATGTCAAGAAGTCAAATGACAAATGTCACAATGCTAAATGTAAAAAATGAAAAGTGTCACCATAAAAAATGTCAAAAATGACAAATTTCAAGATGGCAAATGTCAAAACTGACAAATGTCACAAAGCTAAATGTCAAAAATGATAAGTGTCACCATGAAAAATGTCAAAAATGACAAATTTCAAGATGGCAAATGTCCAAGATGTCAAATGACAAATGTCACAATGCTAAATGTCAAAAATGAAAAGTGTCACCATGAAAAATGTCAAAAATGACAAATTTCAAGATGGCAAATGTCAAAGATGTCAAATGACAAATGTCACAATGCTAAATGTCAAAAATGAAAAGTGTCACCATGAAAAATGTCAAAAATGACAAATTTCAAGATGGCAAATGTCAAAGATGTCAAATGACAAATGTCACAATGCTAAATGTCAAAAATGAAAAGTGTCACCATGAAAAATGTCAAAAATGACAAATTTCAAGATGGCAAATATCAAAGATGTCAAATGACAAATGTCACAATGCTAAATGTCAAAAATGACAAATTTCAAGATGGAAAATGTCAAAGATGTCAAATGACAAATGTCACAATGCTAAATGTCAAAAATGAAAAGTGTCACCATGAAAAATGTCAAAAATGACAAATTTTAAGATGGCAAATGTCAAAGATGTCAAATGACAAATGACACAATGCTAAATGTCAAAAATGAAAAGTGTCAAAAATGACAAATTTCAAGATGGCAAATGTCTAAGATGTCAAATGACAAATGTCACAATGCTAAATGTCAAAAATGAAAAGTGTCACCATAAAAAATGTCAAAAATGACAAATTTCAAGATGGCAAATGTCAAAGATGTCAAATGACAAATGTCACAATGCTAAATGTCACAAATGAAAAGTGTCAAAAATGACAAATTTCAAGATGGCAAATGTCTAAGATGTCAAATGACAAATGTCACAATGCTAAATGTCAAAAATGAAAAGTGTCACCATGAAAAATGTCAATAATGACAAATTTCAAGATGGCAAATGTCCAAGATGTCAAATGACAAATGTCACAATGCTAAATGTCAAAAATGAAAAGTGTCACCATAAAAAATGTCAAAAATGACAAATTTTAAGATGGCAAATGTCAAAGATGTCAAATGACAAATGTCACAATGCTAAATGTCACAAATGAAAAGTGTCAAAAATGACAAATTTCAAGATGGCAAATGTCTAAGATGTCAAATGACAAATGTCACAATGCTAAATGTCAAAAATGAAAAGTGTCACCATGAAAAATGTCAAAAATGACAAATTTCAAGATGGCAAATGTCAAAACTTACAAATGTCACAATGCTAAATGTCAAAAATGAAAAGTGTGACCATGAAAAATGTCAAAAATAACAAATTTCAAGATGGCAAATGTCAAAGATGTCAAATGACAAATGTCACAATGCTAAATGTCAAAAATGACAAATTTCAAGATGGCAAATGTCAAAGATGTCAAATGACAAATGTCAAAGATGTCAAATGACAAATGTCACAATGCTAAATGTCAAAAATGAAAAGTGGCACCATGAAAAATGTCAAAAATGACAAATTTCAAGATGGCAAATGTCAAAGATGTCAAATGACAAATGTCACAATGCTAAATGTCAAAAATGAAAAGTGTCACCATGAAAAATGTCAAAAATGACAAATTTCAAGATGGCAAATGTCAAAACTGACAAATGTCACAATGCTAAATGTCAAAAATGAAAAGTGTCACCATGAAAAATGTCAAAAATGACAAGTTTCAAGATGGCAAATGTCAAAGATGTCAAATGACAAATGTCACAATGCTAAATGTCAAAAATAAAAAATGTGTCACCATGAAAAATGTCAAAAATGACAAATTTCAAGATGGCAAATGTCAAAGATGTTAAATGACAAATGTCACAATGCTAAATGTCAAAAATGAAAAGTGTCACCATGAAAAATGTCAAAAATGACAAATTTCAAGATGGCAAATGTCAAAGATGTCAAATGACAAATGTCACAATGCTAAATGTCAAAAATGAAAAGTGTCAAAAATGACAAATTTCAAGATGGCAAATGTCTAATATGTCAAATGACAAATGTCACAATGCTAAATGTCAAATATGAAAAGTGTCACCATGAAAAATGTCAAAAATGACAAATTTCAAGATGGCAAATGTCAAAGATGTCAAATGACAAATGACACAATGCTAAATGTCAAAAATGAAAAGTGTCAAAAATGACAAATTTCAAGATGGCAAATGTCTAAGATGTCAAATGACAAATGTCACAATGATAAATGTCAAAAATGAAAAGTGTCACCATGAAAAATGTCAAAAATGACAAATTTCAAGATGGCAAATGTCAAAGATGTCAAATGACAAATGTCACAATGCTAAATGTCAAAAATGAAAAGTGTCAAAAATGACAAATTTCAAGATGGCAAATGTCTAAGATGTCAAATGACAAATGTCACAATGCTAAATGTCAAAAATGAAAAGTGTCACCATGAAAAATGTCAAAAATGACAAATTTCAAGATGGCAAATGTCAAAGATGTCAAATGACAAATGTCACAATGTTAAATGTCAAAAATGAAAAGTGTCACCATGAAAAATGTCAAAAATGACAAATTTTAAGATGGCAAATGTCAAAGATGTCAAATGACAAATGTCAAAATGCTAAATGTCAAAAATGACAAATTTCAAGATGGCAAGTGTCTAAGATGTCAAATGACAAATGTCACAATGCTAAATGTCAAAAATGAAAAGTGTCACCATGAAAAATGTCAAAAATGACAAATTTCAAGATGGCAAATGTCAAAGATGTGAAATGACAAATGTCACAATGCTAAATGTCAAAAATGAAAAGTGTCACCATGAAAAATGTCAAAAATGACAAATTTCAAGATGGCAAATGTCAAAGATGTGAAATGACAAATGTCACAATGCTAAATGTCAAAAATGAAAAGTGTCACCATGAAAAATGTCAAAAATGACAAATTTCAAGATGGCAAATATCAAAGATGTCAAATGACAAATGTCACAATGCTAAATGTCAAAAATGACAAATTTCAAGATGGCAAATGTCAAAGATGTCAAATGACAAATGTCACAATGCTAAATGTCAAAAATGAAAAGTGTCACCATGAAAAATGTCAAAAATGACAAATTTCAAGATGGCAAATGTCAAAGATGTCAAATGACAAATGTCACAATGCTAAATGTCAAAAATGAAAAGTGTCAAAAATGACAAATTTCAAGATGGCAAATGTCTAAAATGTCAAATGACAAATGTCACAATGCTAAATGTCAAAAATGAAAAGTGTCACCATGAAAAATGTCAAAAATGACAAATTTCAAGATGGCAAATGTCAAAGATGTCAAATGACAAATGTCACAATGCTAAATGTCAAAAATAAAAAGTGTCACCATGAAAAATGTCAAAAATGACAAATTTCAAGATGGCAAATGTCAAAGATGTCAAATGACAAATGTCACAATGCTAAATGTCAAAAATGAATAGTGTCACCATGAAAAATGTCAAAAATGACAAATTTCAAGATGGCAAATATCAAAGATGTCAAATGACAAATGTCACAATGCTAAATGTCAAAAATGAAAAGTGTCCCCATGAAAAATGTCAATAATGACAAATTTCAAGATGGCAAATGTCAAAGATGTCAAATGACAAATGTCACAATGTAAAATGTCAAAAATGAAAAGTGTCACCATGAAAAATGTCAAAAATGACAAATTTTAAGATGGCAAATATCAAAGATGTCAAATATGACAAATGTCACAATGCTAAATGTCAAAAATGAAAAGTGTCACCATGAAAAATGTCAAAAATGACAAATTTCAAGATGGCAAATGACAAAGATGTCAAATGACAAATGTCACAATGCTAAATGTCAAAAATAAAAAGTGTCAAAAATGACAAATTTCAAGATGGCAAATGTCTAAGATGTCAAATGACAAATGTCACAATGCTAAATGTCAAAAATGAAAAGTGTCACCATGAAAAATGTCAAAAATGACAAATTTCAAGATGGCAAATGTTAAAGATGTCAAATGACAAATGTCACAATGCTAAATGTCAAAAATGAAAAGTGTCACCATGAAAAATGTCAAAAATGACAAATTTCAAGATGGCAAATGTCAAAGATGTCAAATGACAAATGTCACAATGCTAAATGTCAAAAATGAAAAGTGTCACCATGAAAAATGTCAAAAATGACAAATCTCAAGATGGCAAATGTCAAAACTGACAAATGTGACAATGCTAAATGTCAAAAATGATAAGTGGCAACATGAAAAATGTCAAAAATGACAAATTTCAAGATGGCAAATGTTCAAGATGTCAAATGACAAATGTCACAATGCTAAATGTCAAAAATGAAAAGTGTCACCATAAAAAATGTCAAAAATGACAAATTTCAAGATGGCAAATGTCAAAGATGTCAAATGACAAATATCACAATGCTAAATGTCAAAAATGAAAAGTGTCAAAAATGACAAATTTCAAGATGGAAAATGTCAAAGATGTCAAATGACAAATGTCACAATGCTAAATGTCAAAAATGAAAAGTGTCACCATGAAAAATGTCAAAAATGACAAATTTCAAGATGGCAAATGTCAAAACTGACAAATGTCACAATGCTAAATGTCAAAAATGAAAAGTGTCACCATGAAAAATGTCAAAAATAACAAATTTCAAGATGGCAAATGTCAAAGATGTCAAATGACAAATGTCACAATGCTTAATGTCAAAAATGACAAATTTCAAGATGGCAAATGTCAAAGATGTCAAATGACAAATGTCACAATGCTAAATGTCAAAAATAAAAAGTGTCACCATGAACAATGTCAAAAATGACAAATTTCAAGATGGCAAATGTCAAAGATGTCAAATGACAAATGTCACAATGCTAAATGTCAAAAATGAAAAGTGTCACCATGAAAAATGTCAAAAATGACAAATTTCAAGATGGCAAATGTCAAAACTGACAAATGTCACAATGCTAAATGTCAAAAATGATAAGTGTCACCATGAAAAATGTCAAAAATGACAAATTTCAAGATGGCAAATGTCCAAGATGTCAAATGACAAATGTCACAATGCTAAATGTCAAATATGAAAAGTGTCAAAAATGACAAATTTCAAGATGGCAAATGTCTAAGATGTCAAATGACAAATGTCACAATGCTAAATGTCAAAAATGAAAAGTGTCACCATGAAAAATGTCAAAAATGACAAATTTCAAGATGGCAAATGTCAAAACTGACAAATGTCAAAAATGAAAAGTGTGACCATGAAAAATGTCAAAAATAACAAATTTCAAGATGGCAAATGTCAAAGATGTCAAATGACAAATGTCACAATGCTAAATGTCAAAAATGACAAATTTAAAGATGGCAAATATCAAAGATGTCAAATGACAAATGTCACAATGCTAAATGTCAAAAATGAAAAGTATCACCATGAAAAATGTCAAAAATGACAAATTTGAAGATGGCAAATATCAAAGATGTCAAATGACAAATGTCACAATGCTAAATGTCAAAAATGTCAAATTTTAAGATGGCAAATGTCAAAGATGTCAAATGACAAATGTCACAATGCTAAATGTCAAAAATGAAAAGTGTCACCATGAAAAGTGTCAAAAATGACAAATTTTAAGATGGCAAATGTCAAAGATGTGAAATGACAAATGTCACAATGCTAAATGTCAAAAATGAAAAGTGTCACCATGAAAAATGTCAAAAATGACAAATTTCAAGATGGCAAATGTCAAAGATGTGAAATGACAAATGTCACAATGCTAAATGTCAAAAATGAAAAGTGTCACCATGAAAAATGTCAAAAATGACAAATTTCAAGATGGCAAATATCAAAGATGTCAAATGACAAATGTCACAATGCTAAATGTCAAAAATGACAAATTTCAACATGGCAAATGTCAAAGATGTCAAATGACAAATGTCACAATGCTAAATGTCAAAAATGAAAAGTGTCACCATGAAAAATGTCAAAAATGACAAATTTCAAGATGGCAAATGTCAAAGATGTCAAATGTCACAATGCTAAATGTCAAAAATGAAAAGTGTCAAAAATGACAAATTTCAAGATGGCAAATGTCTAAGATGTCAAATGACAAATGTCACAATGCTAAATGTCAAAAATGAAAAGTGTCACCATGAAAAATGTCAAAAATGACAAATTTCAAGATGGCAAATGTCAAAGATGTCAAATGACAAATGTCACAATGCTAAATGTCAAAAATAAAAAGTGTCACTATGAAAAATGTCAAAAATGACAAATTTCAAGATGGCAAATGTCAAAGAAGTCAAATGACAAATGTCACAATGCTAAATGTCAAAAATGAAAAGTGTCACCATGAAAAATGTCAAAAATGACAAATTTTAAGATGGCAAATGTCAAAACTGACAAATGTCACAATACTAAATGTCAAAAATGATAAGTGTCACCATGAAAAATGTCAAAAATGACAAATTTCAAGATTGCAAATGTCTAAGATTTCAAATGACAAATGTCACAATGCTAAAAGTCAAAAATGAAAAGTGTCACCATGAAAAATGTCAAAAATGACAAATTTCAAGATGGCAAATGTCAAAGATGTCAAATGACAAATGTCACAATGCTAAATGTCAAAAATGAAAAGTGTCAAAAATGACAAATTTCAAGATGGCAAATGTCAAAGATGTCAAATGACAAATGTCACAATGCTAAATGTCAAAAATGAAAAGTGTCACCATAAAAAATGTCAAAAATGACAAATTTCAAGATGGCAAATGTCAAAACTGACAAATGTCACAATGCTTAATGTCAAAAATGAAAAGTGTCACCATGAAAAATGTCAAAAATAACAAATTTCAAAATAGCAAATGTCAAAGATGTCAAATGACAAATGTCACAATGCTAAATGTCAAAAATGACAAATTTCAAGATGGCAAATATCAAAGATGTCAAATGACAAATGTCACAATGCTTAATGTCAAAAATAAAAAGTGTCACCATGAAAAATGTCAAAAATGACAAATTTCAAGATGGCAAATATCAAAGATGTCAAATGACAAATGTCACAATGCTAAATGTCAAAAATTAAAGTGTCACCATGAAAAATGTCAAAAATGACAAATTTCAAGATGGCAAATGTCAAAACTGACAAATGTCACAATGCTAAATGTCAAAAATGATAAGTGTCACCATGAAAAATGTCAAAAATGACAAATTTCAAGATGGCAAATGTCCAAGATGTCAAATGACAAATGTCACAATGCTAAATGTCAAAAATGAAAAGTGTCACCATGAAAAATGTCAAAAATGACAAATTTCAAGATGGCAAATGTCTAAGATGTCAAATGACAAATGTCACAATGCTAAATGTCAAAAATGAAAAGTGTCACCATGAAAAATGTCAAAAATGACAAATTTCAAGATGGCAAATGTCAAAGATGTCAAATGACAAATGTCACAATGCTAAATGTCAAAAATAAAAAGTGTCACCATGAAAAATGTCAAAAATGACAAATTTCAAGATGGCAAATGTCAAAGATGTCAAATGACAAATGTCACAATGCTAAATGTCAAAAATGAAAAGTGTCAAAAATGACAAATTTCAAGATGGCAAATGTCTAAGATGTCAAATGACAAATGTCACAATGCTAAATGTCAAAAATGAAAAGTGTCACCATGAAAAATGTCAAAAATGACAAATTTCAAGATGGCAAATGTCAAAGATGTCAAATGACAAATGTCACAATGCTAAATGTCAAAAATGAAAAGTGTCAAAAATGACAAATTTCAAGATGGCAAATGTCTAAGATGTCAAATGACAAATGTCACAATGATAAATGTCAAAAATGAAAAGTGTCACCATGAAAAATGTCAAAAATGACAAATTTCAAGATGGCAAATGTCAAAGATGTCAAATAACAAATGTCACAATGCTAAATGTCACAAATGAAAAGTGTCACCATGAAAAATGTCAAAAATGACAAATTTCAAGAAGGCAAATGTCAAAGATGTCAAATGACAAATGTCACAATGCTAAATGTCAAAAATGAAAAGTGTCAAAAATGACAAATTTCAAGATGGCAAATGTCTAAGATGTCAAATGACAAATGTCACAATGCTAAATGTCAAAAATGAAAAGTGTCACCATGAAAAATGTCAAAAATGACAAATTTCAAGATGGCAAATGTCAAAGATGTCAAATGACAAATGTCACAATGCTAAATGTCAAAAATGAAAAGTGTCACCATGAAAAATGTCAAAAATGACAAATTTCAAGATGGCAAATGTCAAAGATGTCAAATGACAAATGTCACAATGCTAAATGTCAAAAATGAAAAGTGTCACCATGAAAAATGTCAAAAATGACAAATTTCAAGATGGCAAATGTCAAAGATGTCAAAT
This sequence comes from Altica lythri, assembly GCA_964028335.1. Classification (NCBI taxonomy): domain Eukaryota; kingdom Metazoa; phylum Arthropoda; class Insecta; order Coleoptera; family Chrysomelidae; genus Altica; species Altica lythri. The sequence goes on along the minus strand of OZ034800.1, from coordinate 3,364,335 downwards.
GACAAATGTCACAATGCTAAATGTCAAAAATGAAAAGTGTCAAAAATGACAAATTTCAAGATGGCAAATGTCTAATATGTCAAATGACAAATGTCACAATGCTAAATGTCAAATATGAAAAGTGTCACCATGAAAAATGTCAAAAATGACAAATTTCAAGATGGCAAATGTCAAAGATGTCAAATGACAAATGTCACAATGCTAAATGTCAAAAATGAAAAGTGTCAAAAATGACAAATTTCAAGATGGCAAATGTCTAAGATGTCAAATGACAAATGTCACAATGATAAATGTCAAAAATGAAAAGTGTCACCATGAAAAATGTCAAAAATGACAAATTTCAAGATGGCAAATGTCAAAGATGTCAAATGACAAATGTAACAATGCTAAATGTCACAAATGAAAAGTGTCACCATGAAAAATGTCAAAAATGACAAATTTCAAGAAGGCAAATGTCAAAGATGTCAAATGACAAATGTCACAATGCTAAATGTCAAAAATGAAAAGTGTCAAAAATGACAAATTTCAAGATGGCAAATGTCTAAGATGTCAAATGACAAATGTCACAATGCTAAATGTCAAAAATGAAAAGTGTCACCATGAAAAATGTCAAAAATGACAAATTTCAAGATGGCAAATGTCAAAGATGTCAAATGACAAATGTCACAATGCTAAATGTCAAAAATGAAAAGTGTCACCATGAAAAATGTCAAAAATGACAAATTTTAAGATGGCAAATGTCAAAGATGTCAAATGACAAATGTCACAATGCTAAATGTCAAAAATGACAAATTTCAAGATGGCAAATGTCTAAGATGTCAAATGACAAATGTCACAATGCTAAATGTCAAAAATGAAAAGTGTCACCATGAAAAATGTCAAAAATGACAAATTTCAAGATGGCAAATGTCAAAGATGTCAAATGACAAATGTCACAATGCTAAATATCCAAAAAGGAAAAGTGTCAAAAATGACAAATTTCAAGATGGCAAATGTCTAAGATGTCAAATGACAAATGTCACAATGCTAAATGTCAAAAATGAAAAGTGTCACCGTGAAAAATGTCAAAATGACAAATTTCAAGATGGCAAATGTCAAAGATGTCAAATGACAAATGTCACAATGCTAAATGCAAAAATGAAAAGTGTCCCCATGAAAAATGTCAATAATGACAAATTTCAAGATGGCAAATGTCAAAGATATCAAATGACAAATGTCACAATGCTAAATGTCAAAAATGAAAAGTGTCACCATGAAAAATGTCAAAAATGAGAAATTTTAAGATGGCAAATGTCAAAGATGTCAAATGACAAATGTCACAATGCTAAATGTCAAAAATGAAAAGTGTCACCATGAAAAATGTCAAAAATGACAAATTTCAAGATGGCAAATATCAAAGATGTCAAATGACAAATGTCACAATGCTAAATGTCAAAAATGACAAATTTCAAGATGGCAAATGTCAAAGATGTCAAATGACAAATGTCACAATGCTAAATGTCAAAAATGAAAAGTGTCACCATGAAAAATGTCAAAAATGACAAATTTCAAGATGGCAAATGTCAAAGATGTCAAATGACAAATGTCACAATGCTAAATGTCAAAAATAAAAAGTGTCACCATGAAAAATGACAAATTTCAAGGTGGCAAATGTCAAGAAGTCAAATGACAAATGTGACAATGCTAAATGTCAAAAATGAAAAGTGTCACCATAAAAAATGTCAAAAATGACAAATTTCAAGATGGCAAATGTCAAAACTGACAAATGTCACAATGCTAAATGTCAAAAATGAAAAGTGTCACCATGAAAAATGTCAAAAATAACAAATTTCAAGATGACAAATGTCAAAGATGTCAAATGACAAATGTCACAATGCTAAATGTCAAAAATGACAAATTTCAAGATGGCAAATGTCAAAGATGTCAAATGACAAATGTCACAACGCTAAATGTCAAAAATGAAAAGTGTCATCATGAAAAATGTCAAAAATGACAAATTTCAAGATGGCAAATGTCAAAACTGACAAATGTCACAATGCTAAATGTCAAAAATGAAAAGTGTCACCATGAAAAATGTCAAAAATAACAAATTTCAAGATGACAAATGTCTAAGATGTCAAATGACAAATGTCACAATGCTAAATGTCAAAAATGAAAAGTGTCACCGTGAAAAATGTCAAAAATGACAAATTTCAAGATGGCAAATGTCAAAGATGTCAAATGACAAATGTCACAATGCTAAATGTCAAAAATGAAAAGTGTCACCATGAAAAATGTCAAAAATGACAAATTTCAAGATGGCAAATGTCAAAGATGTCAAATGACAAATGTCACAATGCTAAATGTCAAAAATGAAAAGTGTCCCCATGAAAAATGTCAATAATGACAAATTTCAAGATGGCAAATGTCAAAGATGTCAAATGACATATGTCAAAATGCTAAATGTCAAAAATGAAAAGTGTCACCATGAAAAATGTCAAAAATGACAAATTTTAAGATGGCAAATGTCAAAGATGTCGAATATGACAAATGTCACAATGCTAAGTGTCAAAAATGAAAAGTGTCACCATGAAAAATGTCAAAAATGACAAATTTCAAGATGGCAAATGTCAAAGATATCAAATGACAAATGTCACAATGCTAAATGTCAAAAATGAAAAGTGTCAAAAATGACAAATTTCAAGATGGCAAATGTCTAAGATGTCAAATGACAAATGTCACAATGCTAAATGTCAAAAATGAAAAGTGTCACCATGAAAAATGTCAAAAATGACAAATTTCAAGATGGCAAATGTCAAAGATGTCAAATGACAAATGTCACAATGCTAAATGTCAAAAATGAAAAGTGTCACCATGAAAAATGTTAAAAATGACAAATTTCAAGATGGCAAATGTCAAAGATGTCAAATGACAAATGTCACAATGCTAAATGTCAAAAATGACAAATTTCAAGATGGCAAATATCAAAGATGTCAAATGACAAATGTCACAATGCTAAATGTCAAAAATGAAAAGTATCACCATGAAAAATGTCAAAAATGACAAATTTCAAGATGGCAAATATCAAAGATGTCAAATGACAAATGTCACAATGCTAAATGTCAAAAATGTCAAATTTCAAGATGGCAAATGTCAAAGATGTCAAATGACAAATGTCACAATGCTAAATGTCAAAAATGAAAAGTGTCACCATGAAAAGTGTCAAAAATGACAAATTTCAGGATGGCAAATGTCAAAGATGTGAAATGACAAATGTCACAATGCTAAATGTCAAAAATGAAAAGTGTCACCATGAAAAATGTCAAAAATGACAAATTTCAAGATGGCAAATGTCAAAGATGTGAAATGACAAATGTCACAATGCTAAATGTCAAAAATGAAAAGTGTCACCATGAAAAATGTCAAAAATGACAAATTTCAAGATGGCAAATATCAAAGATGTCAAATGACAAATGTCACAATGCTAAATATCAATAATGACAAATTTCAAGATGGCAAATGTCAAAGATGTCAAATGACAAATGTCACAATGCTAAATGTCAAAAATGAAAAGTGTCACCATGAAAAATGTCAAAAATGACAAATTTCAAGATGGCAAATGTCAAAGATGTCAAATGACAAATGTCACAATGCTAAATGTCAAAAATGAAAAGTGTCAAAAATGACAAATTTCAAGATGGCAAATGTCTAAGATGTCAAATGACAAATGTCACAATGCTAAATGTCAAAAATGAAAAATGTCACCATGAAAAATGTCAAAAATGACAAATTTCAAGATGGCAAATGTCAAAACTGACAAATGTCACAATGCTAAATGTCAAAAATGAAAAGTGTCACCATGAAAAATGTCAAAAATAACAAATTTCAAGATGACAAATGTCAAAGATGTCAAATGACAAATGTCACAATGCTAAATGTCAAAAATGACAAATTTCAAGATGGCAAATGTCAAAGATGTCAAATGACAAATGTCACAACGCTAAATGTCAAAAATGAAAAGTGTCATCATGAAAAATGTCAAAAATGACAAATTTCAAGATGGCAAATGTCAAAACTGACAAATGTCACAATGCTAAATGTCAAAAATGAAAAGTGTCACCATGAAAAATGTCAAAAATAACAAATTTCAAGATGACAAATGTCTAAGATGTCAAATGACAAATGTCACAATGCTAAATGTCAAAAATGAAAAGTGTCACCGTGAAAAATGTCAAAAATGACAAATTTCAAGATGGCAAATGTCAAAGATGTCAAATGACAAATGTCACAATGCTAAATGTCAAAAATGAAAAGTGTCACCATGAAAAATGTCAAAAATGACAAATTTCAAGATGGCAAATGTCAAAGATGTCAAATGACAAATGTCACAATGCTAAATGTCAAAAATGAAAAGTGTCCCCATGAAAAATGTCAATAATGACAAATTTCAAGATGGCAAATGTCAAAGATGTCAAATGACATATGTCAAAATGCTAAATGTCAAAAATGAAAAGTGTCACCATGAAAAATGTCAAAAATGACAAATTTTAAGATGGCAAATGTCAAAGATGTCGAATATGACAAATGTCACAATGCTAAGTGTCAAAAATGAAAAGTGTCACCATGAAAAATGTCAAAAATGACAAATTTCAAGATGGCAAATGTCAAAGATATCAAATGACAAATGTCACAATGCTAAATGTCAAAAATGAAAAGTGTCAAAAATGACAAATTTCAAGATGGCAAATGTCTAAGATGTCAAATGACAAATGTCACAATGCTAAATGTCAAAAATGAAAAGTGTCACCATGAAAAATGTCAAAAATGACAAATTTCAAGATGGCAAATGTCAAAGATGTCAAATGACAAATGTCAAAAATGAAAAGTGTCACCATGAAAAATGTTAAAAATGACAAATTTCAAGATGGCAAATGTCAAAGATGTCAAATGACAAATGTCACAATGCTAAATGTCAAAAATGACAAATTTCAAGATGGAAAATATCAAAGATGTCAAATGACAAATGTCACAATGCTAAATGTCAAAAATGAAAAGTATCACCATGAAAAATGTCAAAAATGACAAATTTCAAGATGGCAAATATCAAAGATGTCAAATGACAAATGTCACAATGCTAAATGTCAAAAATGTCAAATTTCAAGATGGCAAATGTCAAAGATGTCAAATGACAAATGTCACAATGCTAAATGTCAAAAATGAAAAGTGTCACCATGAAAAGTGTCAAAAATGACAAATTTCAGGATGGCAAATGTCAAAGATGTGAAATGACAAATGTCACAATGCTAAATGTCAAAAATGAAAAGTGTCACCATGAAAAATGTCAAAAATGACAAATTTCAAGATGGCAAATGTCAAAGATGTGAAATGACAAATGTCACAATGCTAAATGTCAAAAATGAAAAGTGTCACCATGAAAAATGTCAAAAATGACAAATTTCAAGATGGCAAATATCAAAGATGTCAAATGACAAATGTCACAATGCTAAATATCAATAATGACAAATTTCAAGATGGCAAATGTCAAAGATGTCAAATGACAAATGTCACAATGCTAAATGTCAAAAATGAAAAGTGTCACCATGAAAAATGTCAAAAATGACAAATTTCAAGATGGCAAATGTCAAAGATGTCAAATGACAAATGTCACAATGCTAAATGTCAAAAATGAAAAGTGTCAAAAATGACAAATTTCAAGATGGCAAATGTCTAAGATGTCAAATGACAAATGTCACAATGCTAAATGTCAAAAATGAAAAATGTCACCATGAAAAATGTCAAAAATGACAAATTTCAAGATGGCAAATGTCAAAGATGTCAAATGACAAATGTCACAATGCTAAATGTCAAAAATAAAAAGTGTCACCATGAAAAATGTCAAAAATGACAAATTTCAAGATGGCAAATGTCAAAGAAGTCAAATGACAAATGTCACAATGCTAAATGTCAAAAATGAAAAGTGTCACCATGAAAAATGTCAAAAATGACAAATTTCAAGATGGCAAATGTCAAAACTGACAAATGTCAAAAATGATAAGTGTCACCATGAAAAATGTCAAAAATGACAAATTTCAAGATTGCAAATGTCCAAGATTTCAAATGACAAATGTCACAATGCTAAAAGTCAAAAATGAAAAGTGTCACCATGAAAAATGTCAAAAATGACAAATTTCAAGATGGCAAATGTCAAAGATGTCAAATGACAAATGTCACAATGCTAAATGTCAAAAATGAAAAGTGTCACCATGAAAAATGTCAAAAATGACAAATTTCAAGAAGGCAAATGTCAAAGATGTCAAATGACAAATGTCACAATGCTAAATGTCAAAAATGAAAAGTGTCACCATGAAAAATGTCAAAAATGACAAATTTCAAGATGGCAAATGTCAAAGATGTCAAATGACAAATGTCACAATGCTAAATGTCAAAAATGAAAAGTGTCACCATGAAAAATGTCAAAAATGACAAATTTCAAGATGGCAAATGTCAAAGATGTCAAATGACAAATGTCACAATGCTAAATGTCAAAAATGAAAAGTGTCAAAAATGACAAATTTCAAGATGGCAAATGTCCAAGATGTCAAATGACAAATGTCACAATGCTAAATGTCAAAAATGAAAAGTGTCACCATGAAAAATGTCAAAAATGACAAATTTCAAGATGGCAAATGTCAAAGATGTCAAATGACAAATGTCACAATGCTAAATGTCAAAAATGAAAAGTGTCAAAAATGACAAATTTCAAGATGGCAAATGTCTAAGATGTCAAATGACAAATGTCACAATGCTAAATGTCAAAAATGAAAAGTGTCACCGTGAAAAATGTTAAAAATGACAAATTTCAAGATGGCAAATGTCAAAGATGTCAAATGACAAATGTCACAATGCTAAATGTCAAAAATGAAAAGTGTCACCATGAAACATGTCAAAAATGACAAATTTCAAGATGGCAAATGTCAAAGATGTCAAATGACAAATGTCACAATGCTAAATGTCAAAAATGAAAAGTGTCCCCATGAAAAATGTCAATAATGACAAATTTCAAGATGGCAAATGTCAAAGATGTCAAATGACAAATGTCACAATGCTAAATGTCAAAAATGAAAAGTGTCACCATGAAAAATGTCAAAAATGACAAATTTCAACATGGCAAATGTCAAAGATGTCGAATATGACAAATGTCACAATGCTAAATGTCAAAAATGAAAAGTGTCACCATGAAAAATGTCAAAAATGACAAATTTCAAGATGGCAAATGTCAAAGATATCAAATGACAAATGTCACAATGCTAAATGTCAAAAATAAAAAGTGTCAAAAATGACAAATTTCAAGATGGCAAATGTCTAAGATGTCAAATGACAAATGTCACAATGCTAAATGTCAAAAATGAAAAGTGTCACCATGAAAAATGTCAAAAATGACAAATTTCAAGATGGCAAATGTCAAAGATGTCAAATGACAAATGTCACAATGCTAAATGTCAAAAATGAAAAGTGTCACCATGAAAAATGTCAAAAATGACAAATTTCAAGATGGCAAATGTTAAAGATGTCAAATGACAAATGTCACAATGCTAAATGTCAAAAATAAAAAGTGTCACCATGAAAAATGTCAAAAATGACAAATTTCAAGATGGCAAATGTCTAAGATGTCAAATGACAAATGTCACAATGCTAAATGTCAAAAATGAAAAGTGTCACCATGAAAAATGTCAAAAATGACAAATTTCAAGATGGCAAATGTCAAAGATGTCAAATGACAAATGTCACAATGCTAAATGTCAAAAATGAAAAGTGTCACCATGAAAAATGTCAAAAATGACAAATTTTAAGATGGCAAATGTCAGAGATGTCAAATGACAAATGTCACAATGCTAAATTTCAAAAATGACAAATTTCAAGATGGCAAATGTCTAAGATGTCAAATGACAAATGTCACAATGCTAAATGACAAAAATGAAAAGTGTCACCATGAAAAATGTCAAAAATGACAAATTTCAAGATGGCAAATGTCAAAGATGTCAAATGACAAATGTCACAATGCTAAATATCAAAAATGAAAAGTGTCAAAAATGACAAATTTCAAGATGGCAAATGTCTAAGATGTCAAATGACAAATGTCACAATGCTAAATGTCAAAAATGAAAAGTGTCACCGTGAAAAATGTCAAAAATGACAAATTTCAAGATGGGAAATGTCAAAGATGTCAAATGACAAATGTCACGATGCTAAATGTCAAAAATGAAAAGTGTCTCCATGAAAAATGTCAATAATGACAAATTTCAAGATGGCAAATGTCAAAGATGTCAAATGACAAATGTCACAATGCTAAATGTCAAAAATGAAAAGTGTCACCATGAAAAATGTCAAAAATGACAAATTTCAAGATGGCAAATGTCCAAGATGTCAAATGACAAATGTCACAATGCTAAATGTCAAAAATGAAAAGTGTCACCATGAAAAATGTCAAAAATGACAAATTTCAAGATGGCAAATGTCAAAGATGTCAAATGACAAATGTCACAATGCTAAATGTCAAAAATGAGAAGTGTCACCATGAAAAATGTCAAAAATGACAAATTTCGAAATGGCAAATGTCAAAGATGTCAAATGACAAATGTCACAATGCTAAATGTCAAAAATGACAAATTTCAAGATGGAAAATGTCAAAGATGTCAAATGACAAATGTCACAATGCTAAATGTCAAAAATGAAAAGTGTCACCATGAAAAATGTCAAAAATGACAAATTTCAAGATGGCAAATGTCAAAGATGTCAAATGACAAATGACACAATGCTAAATGTCAAAAATGAAAAGTGTCAAAAATGACAAATTTCAAGATGGCAAATGTCTAAGATGTCAAATGACAAATGTCACAATGCTAAATGTCAAAAATGAAAAGTGTCGCCAGGAAAAATGTCAAAAATGACAAATTTCAAGATGGCAAATGTCAAAGATGTCAAATGACAAATGTCACAATGCTAAATGTCAAAAATAAAAAGTGTCACCATGAAAAATGACAAATTTCAAGATGGCAAATGTCAAGAAGTCAAATGACAAATGTCACAATGCTAAATGTAAAAAATGAAAAGTGTCACCATAAAAAATGTCAAAAATGACAAATTTCAAGATGGCAAATGTCAAAACTGACAAATGTCACAAAGCTAAATGTCAAAAATGATAAGTGTCACCATGAAAAATGTCAAAAATGACAAATTTCAAGATGGCAAATGTCCAAGATGTCAAATGACAAATGTCACAATGCTAAATGTCAAAAATGAAAAGTGTCACCATGAAAAATGTCAAAAATGACAAATTTCAAGATGGCAAATGTCAAAGATGTCAAATGACAAATGTCACAATGCTAAATGTCAAAAATGAAAAGTGTCACCATGAAAAATGTCAAAAATGACAAATTTCAAGATGGCAAATGTCAAAGATGTCAAATGACAAATGTCACAATGCTAAATGTCAAAAATGAAAAGTGTCACCATGAAAAATGTCAAAAATGACAAATTTCAAGATGGCAAATATCAAAGATGTCAAATGACAAATGTCACAATGCTAAATGTCAAAAATGACAAATTTCAAGATGGAAAATGTCAAAGATGTCAAATGACAAATGTCACAATGCTAAATGTCAAAAATGAAAAGTGTCACCATGAAAAATGTCAAAAATGACAAATTTCAAGATGGCAAATGTCAAAGATGTCAAATGACAAATGACACAATGCTAAATGTCAAAAATGAAAAGTGTCAAAAATGACAAATTTCAAGATGGCAAATGTCTAAGATGTCAAATGACAAATGTCACAATGCTAAATGTCAAAAATGAAAAGTGTCACCATAAAAAATGTCAAAAATGACAAATTTCAAGATGGCAAATGTCAAAGATGTCAAATGACAAATGTCACAATGCTAAATGTCACAAATGAAAAGTGTCAAAAATGACAAATTTCAAGATGGCAAATGTCTAAGATGTCAAATGACAAATGTCACAATGCTAAATGTCAAAAATGAAAAGTGTCACCATGAAAAATGTCAATAATGACAAATTTCAAGATGGCAAATGTCCAAGATGTCAAATGACAAATGTCACAATGCTAAATGTCAAAAATGAAAAGTGTCACCATAAAAAATGTCAAAAATGACAAATTTTAAGATGGCAAATGTCAAAGATGTCAAATGACAAATGTCACAATGCTAAATGTCACAAATGAAAAGTGTCAAAAATGACAAATTTCAAGATGGCAAATGTCTAAGATGTCAAATGACAAATGTCACAATGCTAAATGTCAAAAATGAAAAGTGTCACCATGAAAAATGTCAAAAATGACACATTTCAAGATGGCAAATGTCAAAACTGACAAATGTCACAATGCTAAATGTCAAAAATGAAAAGTGTGACCATGAAAAATGTCAAAAATAACAAATTTCAAGATGGCAAATGTCAAAGATGTTAAATGACAAATGTCACAATGCTAAATGTCAAAAATGACAAATTTCAAGATGGCAAATGTCAAAGATGTCAAATGACAACTGTCAAAGATGTCAAATGACAAATGTCACAATGCTAAATGTCAAAAATGAAAAGTGGCACCATGAAAAATGTCAAAAATGACAAATTTCAAGATGGCAAATGTCAAAGATGTCAAATGACAAATGTCACAATGCTAAATGTCAAAAATGAAAAGTGTCACCATGAAAAATGTCAAAAATGACAAATTTCAAGATGGCAAATGTCAAAACTGACAAATGTCACAATGCTAAATGTCAAAAATGAAAAGTGTCACCATGAAAAATGTCAAAAATGACAAATTTCAAGATGGCAAATGTCAAAGATGTCAAATGACAAATGTCACAATGCTAAATGTCAAAAATAAAAAATGTGTCACCATGAAAAATGTCAAAAATGACAAATTTCAAGATGGCAAATGTCAAAGATGTTAAATGACAAATGTCACAATGCTAAATGTCAAAAATGAAAAGTGTCACCATGAAAAATGTCAAAAATGACAAATTTCAAGATGGCAAATGTCAAAGATGTCAAATGACAAATGTCACAATGCTAAATGTCAAAAATGAAAAGTGTCAAAAATGACAAATTTCAAGATGGCAAATGTCTAATATGTCAAATGACAAATGTCACAATGCTAAATGTCAAATATGAAAAGTGTCACCATGAAAAATGTCAAAAATGACAAATTTCAAGATGGCAAATGTCAAAGATGTCAAATGACAAATGACACAATGCTAAATGTCAAAAATGAAAAGTGTCAAAAATGACAAATTTCAAGATGGCAAATGTCTAAGATGTCAAATGACAAATGTCACAATGATAAATGTCAAAAATGAAAAGTGTCACCATGAAAAATGTCAAAAATGACAAATTTCAAGATGGCAAATGTCAAAGATGTCAAATGACAAATGTCACAATGCTAAATGTCAAAAATGAAAAGTGTCAAAAATGACAAATTTCAAGATGGCAAATGTCTAAGATGTCAAATGACAAATGTCACAATGCTAAATGTCAAAAATGAAAAGTGTCACCATGAAAAATGTCAAAAATGACAAATTTCAAGATGGCAAATGTCAAAGATGTCAAATGACAAATGTCACAATGCTAAATGTCAAAAATGAAAAGTGTCACCATGAAAAATGTCAAAAATGACAAATTTTAAGATGGCAAATGTCAAAGATGTCAAATGACAAATGTCAAAATGCTAAATGTCAAAAATGACAAATTTCAAGATGGCAAGTGTCTAAGATGTCAAATGACAAATGTCACAATGCTAAATGTCAAAAATGAAAAGTGTCACCATGAAAAATGTCAAAAATGACAAATTTCAAGTTGGCAAATGTCAAAGATGTCAAATGACAAATGTCACAATGCTAAATATCAAAAATGAAAAGTGTCAAAAATGACAAATTTCAAGATGGCAAATGTCTAAGATGTCAAATGACAAATGTCACAATGCTAAATGTCAAAAATGAAAAGTGTCACCGTGAAAAATGTCAAAAATGACAAATTTCAAGATGGCAAATGTCAAAGATGTCAAATGACAAATGTCACAATGCTAAATGTCAAAAATGAAAAGTGTCCCCATGAAAAATGTCAATAATGACAAATTTCAAGATGGCAAATGTCAAAGATGTCAAATGACAAATGTCACAATGCTAAATGTCAAAAATGAAAAGTGTCACCATGAAAAATGTCAAAAATGACAAATTTCAAGATGGCAAATGTCCAAGATGTCAAATGACAAATGTCACAATGCTAAATGTCAAAAATGAAAAGTGTCACCATGAAAAATGTCAAAAATGACAAATTTCAAGATGGCAAATGTCAAAGATGTCAAATGACAAATGTCACAATGCTAAATGTCAAAAATGACAAATTTCAAGATGGCAAATGTCAAAGATGTCAAATGACAAATGTCACAATGCTAAATGTCAAAAATGAAAAGTGTCACCATGAAAAATGTCAAAAATGACAAATTTCAAGATGGCAAATGTCAAAGATGTCAAATGACAAATGACACAATGCTAAATGTCAAAAATGAAAAGTGTCAAAAATGACAAATTTCAAGATGGCAAATGTCAAAGATGTCAAATGACAAATGTCACAATGCTAAATGTCAAAAATGAAAAGTGTCGCCAGGAAAAATGTCAAAAATGACAAATTTCAAGATGGCAAATGTCAAAGATGTCAAATGACAAATGTCACAATGCTAAATGTCAAAAATAAAAAGTGTCACCATGAAAAATGACAAATTTCAAGATGGCAAATGTCAAGAAGTCAAATGACAAATGTCACAATGCTAAATGTCAAAAATGAAAAGTGTCACAATAAAAAATGTCAAAAATGACAAATTTCAAGATGGCAAATGTCAAAACTGACAAATGTCACAATGCTAAATGTCAAAAATGAAAAGTGTCACCATGAAAAATGTCAAAAATAACAAATTTCAAGATGACAAATGTCAAAGATGTCAAATGACAAATGTCACAATGCTAAATGACAAATTTCAAGATGGCAAATGTCAAAGATGTCAAATGACAAATGTCACAATGCTAAATGTCAAAAATAAAAAGTGTCACCATGAAAAATGTCAAAAATGACAAATTTCAAAATGGCAAATATCAAAGATGTCAAATGACAAATGTCACAATGCTAAATGTCAAAAATAAAAAGTGTCACCATGAAAAATGTCAAAAATGACAAATTTCAAGATGGCAAATGTCAAAACTGACAAATGTCACAATGCTAAATGTCAAAAATGATAAGTGTCACCATGAAAAATGTCAAAAATGACAAATTTCAAGATTGCAAATGTCCAAGATGTCAAATGACAAATGTCACAATGCTAAAAGTCAAAAATAAAAAGTGTCACCATGAAAAATGTCAAAAATGACAAATTTTAAGATGGCAAATGTCAAAGATGTCAAATGACAAATGTCACAATGCTAAATGTCAAAAATGAAAAGTGTCAAAAATGACAAATTTCAAGATGGCAAATGTCAAAGATGTCAAATGACAAATGTCACAACGCTAAATGTCAAAAATGAAAAGTGTCATCATGAAAAATGTCAAAAATGACAAATTTCAAGATGGCAAATGTCAAAACTGACAAATGTCACAATGCTAAATGTCAAAAATGAAAAGTGTCATTATGAAAAATGTCAAAAATAACAAATCTCAAGATGACAAATGTCAAAGATGTCAAATGACAAATGTCACAATGCTAAATGTCAAAAATGACAAATTTCAAGATGGCAAATGTCAAAGATGTCAAATGACAAATGTCACAATGCTAAATGTCAAAAATAAAAAGTGTCACCATGAAAAATGTCAAAAATGACAAATTTCAAGATGGCAAATATCAAAGATGTCAAATGACAAATGTCACAATGCTAAATGTCAAAAATAAAAAGTGTCACCATGAAAAATGTCAAAAATGACAAATTTCAAGATGGCAAATGTCAAAACGGACAAATGTCACAATGCTAAATGTCAAAAATGATAAGTGTCACCATGAAAAATGTCAAAAATGACAAATTTCAAGATGGCAAATGTCCAAGATGTCAAATGACAAATGTCACAATGCTAAATGTCAAAAATGAAAAGTGTCACTATGAAAAATGTCAAAAATGACAAATTTCAAAATGGCAAATGTCAAAGATGTCAAATGACAAATGTCACAATGCTAAATGTCAAAAATGAAAAGTGTCAAAAATGACAAATTTCAAGATGGCAAATGTCTAATATGTCAAATGACAAATGTCACAATGCTAAATGTCAAATATGAAAAGTGTCACCATGAAAAATGTCAAAAATGACAAATTTCAAGATGGCAAATGTCAAAGATGTCAAATGACAAATGTCACAATGCTAAATGTCAAAAATGAAAAGTGTCAAAAATGACAAATTTCAAGATGGCAAATGTCTAAGATGTCAAATGACAAATGTCACAATGATAAATGTCAAAAATGAAAAGTGTCACCATGAAAAATGTCAAAAATGACAAATTTCAAGATGGCAAATGTCAAAGATGTCAAATGACAAATGTCACAATGCTAAATGTCAAAAATGAAAAGTGTCACCATGAAAAATGTCAAAAATGACAAATTTCAAGAAGGCAAATGTCAAAGATGTCAAATGACAAATGTCACAATGCTAAATGTCAAAAATGAAAAGTGTCAAAAATGAAAAGTGTCAAAAATGACAAATTTCAAGATGGCAAATGTCTAAGATGTCAAATGACAAATGTCACAATGCTAACTGTCAAAAATGAAAAGTGTCACCATGAAAAATGTCAAAAATGACAAATTTCAAAATGGCAAATATCAAAGATGTCAAATGACAAATGTCACAATGCTAAATGTCAAAAATGAAAAGTGTCACCATGAAAAATGTCAAAAATGACAAATTTCAAGATGGCAAATGTCAAAGATGTCAAATGACAAATGTCACAATACTAAATGTCAAAAATGAAAAGTGTCAAAAATGACAAATTTCAAGATGGCAAATGTCCAAGATGTCAAATGACAAATGTCACAATGCTAAATGTCAAAAATGAAAAGTGTCACCATGAAAAATGTAAAAAATGACAAATTTCAAGATGGCAAATGTCAAAGATGTCAAATGACAAATGTCACAATGCTAAATGTCAAAAATGAAAAGTGTCAAAAATGACAAATTTCAAGATGGCAAATGTCTAAGATGTCAAATGACAAATGTCACAATGCTAAATGTCAAAAATGAAAAGTGTCACCGTGAAAAATGTCAAAAATGACAAATTTCAAGATGGCAAATGTCAAAGATGTCAAATGACAAATGTCACAATGCTAAATGTCAAAAATGAAAAGTGTCACCATGAAAAATGTCAAAAATGACAAATTTCAAGATGGCAAATGTCAAAGATGTCAAATGACAAATGTCACAATGCTAAAGGTCAAAAATGAAAAGTGTCCCCATGAAAAATGTCAATAATGACAAATTTCAAGATGGCAAATGTCAAAGATGTCAAATGACAAATGTCAAAATGCTAGATGTCAAAAATGAAAAGTGTCACCATGAAAAATGTCAAAAATGACAAATTTCAAGATGGCAAATGTCAAAGATGTCAAATGACAAATGTCACAATGCTAAATGTCAAAAATGAAAAGTGTCAAAAATGACAAATTTCAAGATGGCAAATGTCTAAGATGTCAAATGACAAATGTCACAATGATAAATGTCAAAAATGAAAAGTGTCACCATGAAAAATGTCAAAAATGACAAATTTCAAGATGGCAAATGTCAAAGATGTCAAATGACAAATGTCACAATGCTAAATGTCAAAAATGAAAAGTGTCACCATGAAAAATGTCAAAAATGACAAATTTCAAGAAGGCAAATGTCAAAGATGTCAAATGACAAATGTCACAATGCTAAATGTCAAAAATGAAAAGTGTCAAAAATGAAAAGTTTCAAAAATGACAAATTTCAAGATGGCAAATGTCTAAGATGTCAAATGACAAATGTCACAATGCTAACTGTCAAAAATGAAAAGTGTCACCATGAAAAATGTCAAAAATGACAAATTTCAAGATGGCAAATGTCAAAGATGTCAAATGACAAATGTCACAATGCTAAATGTCAAAAATGAAAAGTGTCACCATGAAAAATGTCAAAAATGACAAATTTCAAGATGGCAAATGTCAAAGATGTCAAATGACAAATGTCACAATACTAAATGTCAAAAATGAAAAGTGTCAAAAATGACAAATTTCAAGATGGCAAATGGCCAAGATGTCAAATGACAAATGTCACAATGCTAAATGTCAAAAATGAAAAGTGTCACCATGAAAAATGTCAAAAATGACAAATTTCAAGATGGCAAATGTCAAAGATGTCAAATGACAAATGTCACAATGCTAAATGTCAAAAATGAAAAGTGTCAAAAATGACAAATTTCAAGATGGCAAATGTCTAAGATGTCAAATGACAAATGTCACAATGCTAAATGTCAAAACTAAAAAGTGTCACCGTGAAAAATGCCAAAAATGACAAATTTCAAGATGGCAAATGTCAAAGATGTCAAATGACAAATGTCACAATGCTAAATGTCAAAAATGAAAAGTGTCACCATGAAAAATGTCAAAAATGACAAATTTCAAGATGGCAAATGTCAAAGATGTCAAATGACAAATGTCACAATGCTAAATGTCAAAAATGAAAAGTGTCCCCATGAAAAATGTCAATAATGACAAATTTCAAGATGGCAAATGTCAAAGATGTCAAATGACAAATGTCAAAATGCTAAATGTCAAAAATGAAAAGTGTCACCATGAAAAATGTCAAAAATGACAAATTTCAAGATGGCAAATGTCAAAGATGTCGAATATGACAAATGTCACAATGCTAAGTGTCAAAAATGAAAAGTGTCACCATAAAAAATGTCAAAAATGACAAATTTCAAGATGGCAAATGTCAAAGATATCAAATGACAAATGTCACAATGCTAAATGTCAAAAAAGAAAAGTGTCAAAAATGACAAATTTCAAGATGGCAAATGTCTAAGATGTCAAATGACAAATGTCACAATGCTAAATGTCAAAAATGAAAAGTGTCACCATGAAAAATGTCAAAAATGACAAATTTCAAGATGGCAAATGTCAAAGATGTCAAATGACAAATGTCACAATGCTAAATGTCAAAAATGAAAAGTGTCACCATGAAAAATGTCAAAAATGACAAATTTCAAGATGGCAAATGTCAAAGATGTCAAATCACAAATGTCACAATGCTTAATGTCAAAAATGACAAATTTCAAGATGGCAGATATCAAAGATGTCAAATGACAAATGTCACAATGCTAAATGTCAAAAATGAAAAGTATCACCATGAAAAATGTCAAAAATGACAAATTTCAAGATGGCAAATATCAAAGATGTCAAATGACAAATGTCACAATGCTAAATGTCAAAAATGTCAAATTTCAAGATGGCAAATGTCAAAGATGTCAAATGACAAATGTCACAATGCTAAATGTCAAAAATGAAAAGTGTCACCATGAAAAGTGTCAAAAATGACAAATTTCAAGATGGCAAATGTCAAAGATGTGAAATGACAAATGTCACAATGCTAAATGTCAAAAATGAAAAGTGTCACCATGAAAAATGTCAAAAATGACAAATTTCAAGATGGCAAATGTCAAAGATGTGAAATGACAAATGTCACAATGCTAAATGTCAAAAATGAAAAGTGTCACCATGAAAAATGTCAAAAATGACAAATTTCAAGATGGCAAATATCAAAGATGTCAAATGACGAATGTCACAATGCTAAATGTCAAAAATGACAAATTTCAAGATGGCAAATGTCAAAGATGTCAAATGACAAATGTCACAATGCTAAATGTCAAAAATGAAAAGTGTCACCATGAAAAATGCCAAAAATGACAAATTTCAAGATGGCAAATGTCAAAGATGTCAAATGACAAATGTCACAATGCTAAATGTCAAAAATGAAAAGTGTCAAAAATGACAAATTTCAAGATGGCAAATGTCTAAGATGTCAAATGACAAATGTCACAATGCTAAATGTCAAAAATGAAAAGTGTCACCATGAAAAATGTCAAAAATGACAAATTTCAAGATGGCAAATGTCAAAGATGTCAAATGACAAATGTCACAATGCTAAATGTCAAAAATAAAAAGTGTCACCATGAAAAATGTCAAAAATGACAAATTTCAAGATGGCAAATGTCAAAGAAGTCAAATGACAAATGTCACAATGCTAAATGTCAAAAATGAAAAGTGTCACCATGAAAAATGTCAAAAATGACAAATTTCAAGATGGCAAATTTGAAAACTGACAAATGTCAAAAATGATAAGTGTCACCATGAAAAATGTCAAAAATGACAAATTTCAAGATTGCAAATGTCCAAGATTTCAAATGACAAATGTCACAATGCTAAAAGTCAAAAATGAAAAGTGTCACTATGAAAAATGTCCAAAATGACAAATTTCAAGATGGCAAATGTCAAAGATGTCAAATGACAAATGTCACAATGCTAAATGTCAAAAATGAAAAGTGTCACCATGAAAAATGTCAAAAATGACAAATTTCAAGATGGCAAATGTCAAAGATGTCAAATGACAAATGTCACAATGCTAAATGTCAAAAATGAAAAGTGTCACCATGAAAAATGTCAAAAATGACAAATTTCAAGATGGCAAATGTCAAAGATGTCAAATGACAAATGTCACAATGCTAAATGTCAAAAATGAAAAGTGTCACCATGAAAAATGTCAAAAATGACAAATTTCAAGATGGCAAATGTCAAAGATGTCAAATGACAAATGTCACAATGCTAAATGTCAAAAATGAAAAGTGTCAAAAATGACAAATTTCAAGATGGCAAATGTCCAAGATGTCAAATGACAAATGTCACAATGCTAAATGTCAAAAATGAAAAGTGTCACCATGAAAAATGTCAAAAATGACAAATTTCAAGATGGCAAATGTCAAAGATGTCAAATGACAAATGTCAAAATGCTAAATGTCAAAAATGAAAAGTGTCAAAAATGACAAATTTCAAGATGGCAAATGTCTAAGATGTCAAATGACAAATGTCACAATGCTAAATGTCAAAAATGAAAAGTGTCACCGTGAAAAATGTCAAAAATGACAAATTTCAAGATGGCAAATGTCAAAGATGTCAAATGACAAATGTCACAATGCTAAATGTCAAAAATGAAAAGTGTCACCATGAAACATGTCAAAAATGACAAATTTCAAGATGGCAAATGTCAAAGATGTCAAATGACAAATGTCAAGATGCTAAATGTCAAAAATGAAAAGTGTCCCCATGAAAAATGTCAATAATGACAAATTTCAAGATGGCAAATGTCAAAGATGTCAAATGACAAATGTCACAATGCTAAATGTCAAAAATGAAAAGTGTCACCATGAAAAATGTCAAAAATGACAAATTTCAACATGGCAAATGTCAAAGATGTCGAATATGACAAATGTCACAATGCTAAATGTCAAAAATGAAGAGTGTCACCATGAAAAATGTCAAAAATGACAAATTTCTAGATGGCAAATGTCAAAGATATCAAATGACAAATGTCACAATCCTAAATGTCAAAAATGAAAAGTGTCAAAAATGACAAATTTCAAGATGGCAAATGTCTAAGATGTCAAATGACAAATGTCACAATGCTAAATGTCAAAAATAAAAAGTGTCACCATGAAAAATGTCAAAAATGACAAATTTCAAGATGGCAAATGTCAAAGATGTCAAATGACAAATGTCACAATGCTAAATGTCAAAAATGAAAAGTGTCACCATGAAAAATGTCAAAAATGACAAATTTCAAGATGGCAAATGTTAAAGATGTCAAATGACAAATGTCACAATGCTAAATGTCAAAAATAAAAAGTGTCACCATGAAAAATGTCAAAAATGACAAATTTCAAGATGGCAAATGTCTAAGATGTCAAATGACAAATGTCACAATGCTAAATGTCAAAAATGAAAAGTGTCACCATGAAAAATGTCAAAAATGACAAATTTCAAGATGGCAAATGTCAAAGATGTCAAATGACAAATGTCACAATGCTAAATGTCAAAAATGAAAAGTGTCACCATGAAAAATGTCAAAAATGACAAATTTTAAGATGGCAAATGTCAGAGATGTCAAATGACAAATTTCACAATGCTAAATGTCAAAAATGACAAATTTCAAGATGGCAAATGTCTAAGATGTCAAATGACAAATGTCACAATGCTAAATGACAAAAATGAAAAGTGTCACCATGAAAAATGTCAAAAATGACAAATTTCAAGATGGCAAATGTCAAAGATGTCAAATGACAAATGTCACAATGCTAAATATCAAAACTGAAAAGTGTCAAAAATGACAAATTTCAAGATGGCAAATGTCTAAGATGTCAAATGACAAATGTCACAATGCTAAATGTCAAAAATGAAAAGTGTCACCGTGAAAAATGTCAAAAATGACAAATTTCAAGATGGCAAATGTCAAAGATGTCAAATGACAAATATCACAATGCTAAATGTCAAAAATGAAAAGTGTCCCCATGAAAAATGTCAATAATGACAAATTTCAAGATGGCAAATGTCAAAGATGTCAAATGACAAATGTCACAATGCTAAATGTCAAAAATGAAAAGTGTCACCATGAAAAATGTCAAAAATGACAAATTTCAAGATGGCAAATGTCCAAGATGTCAAATGACAAATGTCACAATGCTAAATGTCAAAAATGAAAAGTGTCACCATGAAAAATGTCAAAAATGACAAATTTCAAGATGGCAAATGTCAAAGATGTCAAATGACAAATGTCACAATGCTAAATGTCAAAAATGAAAAGTGTCACCATGAAAAATGTCAAAAATGACAAATTTCAAAATGGCAAATGTCAAAGATGTCAAATGACAAATGTCACAATGCTAAATGTCAAAAATGAAAAGTGTCACCATGAAAAATGTCAAAAATGACAAATTTCAAGATGGCAAATATCAAAGATGTCAAATGACAAATGTCACAATGCTAAATGTCAAAAATGACAAATTTCAAGATGGAAAATGTCAAAGATGTCAAATGACAAATGTCACAATGCTAAATGTCAAAAATGAAAAGTGTCACCATGAAAAATGTCAAAAATGACAAATTTCAAGATGGCAAATGTCAAAGATGTCAAATGACAAATGACACAATGCTAAATGTCAAAAATGAAAAGTGTCAAAAATGACAAATTTCAAGATGGCAAATGTCTAAGATGTCAAATGACAAATGTCACAATGCTAAATGTCAAAAATGAAAAGTGTCGCCAGGAAAAATGTCAAAAATGACAAATTTCAAGATGGCAAATGTCAAAGATGTCAAATGACAAATGTCACAATGCTAAATGTCAAAAATAAAAAGTGTCACCATGAAAAATGACAAATTTCAAGATGGCAAATGTCAAGAAGTCAAATGACAAATGTCACAATGCTAAATGTCAAAAATGAAAAGTGTCACCATGAAAAATGTCAAAAATGACAAATTTCAAGATGGCAAATGTCAAAGATGTCAAATGACAAATGACACAATGCTAAATGTCAAAAATGAAAAGTGTCAAAAATGACAAATTTCAAGATGGCAAATGTCTAAGATGTCAAATGACAAATGTCACAATGCTAAATGTCAAAAATAAAAAGTGTCACCATGAAAAATGACAAATTTCAAGATGGCAAATGTCAAGAAGTCAAATGACAAATGTCACAATGCTAAATGTCAAAAATGAAAAGTGTCACCATAAAAAATGTCAAAAATGACAAATTTCAAGATGGCAAATGTCAAAACTGACAAATGTCACAAAGCTAAATGACAAAAATGATAAGTGTCACCATGAAAAATGTCAAAAATGACAAATTTCAAGATGGCAAATGTCCAAGATGTCAAATGACAAATGTCACAATGCTAAATGTCAAAAATGAAAAGTGTCACCATGAAAAATGTCAAAAATGACAAATTTCAAGATGGCCAATGTCAAAGATGTCAAATGACAAATGTCACAATGCTAAATGTCAAAAATGAAAAGTGTCACCATGAAAAATGTCAAAAATGACAAATTTCAAGATGGCAAATGTCAAAGATGTCAAATGACAAATGTCACAATGCTAAATGTCAAAAATGAAAAGTGTCACCATGAAAAATGTCAAAAATGACAAATTTCAAGATGGCAAATATCAAAGATGTCAAATGACAAATGTCACAATGCTAAATGTCAAAAATGACAAATTTCAAGATGGAAAATGTCAAAGATGTCAAATGACAAATGTCACAATGCTAAATGTCAAAAATGAAAAGTGTCACCATGAAAAATGTCAAAAATGACAAATTTCAAGATGGCAAATGTCAAAGATGTCAAATGACAAATGACACAATGCTAAATGTCAAAAATGAAAAGTGTCAAAAATGACAAATTTCAAGATGGCAAATGTCTAAGATGTCAAATGACAAATGTCACAATGCTAAATGTCAAAAATGAAAAGTGTCGCCAGGAAAAATGTCAAAAATGACAAATTTCAAGATGGCAAATGTCAAAGATGTCAAATGACAAATGTCACAATGCTAAATGTCAAAAATAAAAAGTGTCACCATGAAAAATGACAAATTTCAAGATGGCAAATGTCAAGAAGTCAAATGACAAATGTCACAATGCTAAATGTCAAAAATGAAAAGTGTCACCATAAAAAATGTCAAAAATGACAAATTTCAAAATGGCAAATGTCAAAACTGACAAATGTCACAATGCTAAATGTCAAAAATGAAAAGTGTCACCATGAAAAATGTCAAAAATAACAAATTTCAAGATGACAAATGTCAAAGATGTCAAATGACAAACGTCACAATGCTAAATGTCAAAAATGACAAATTTCAAGATGGCAAATGTCAAAGATGTCAAATGACAAATGTCACAATGCTAAATGTCAAAAATAAAAAGTGTCACCATGAAAAATGTCAAAAATGACAAATTTCAAAATGGCAAATATCAAAGATGTCAAATGACAAATGTCACAATGCTAAATGTCAAACATAAAAAGTGTCACCATGAAAAATGTCAAAAATGACAAATTTCAAGATGGCAAATGTCAAAACTGACAAATGTCACAATGCTAAATGTCAAAAATTATAAGTGTCACCATGAAAAATGTCAAAAATGACAAATTTCAAGATTGCAAATGTCCAAGATGTCAAATGACAAATGTCACAATGCTAAAAGTCAAAAATAAAAAGTGTCACCATGAAAAATGTCAAAAATGACAAATTTTAAGATGGCAAATGTCAAAGATGTCAAATGACAAATGTCACAATGCTAAATGTCAAAAATGAAAAGTGTCAAAAATGACAAATTTCAAGATGGCAAATGTCAAAGATGTCAAATGACAAATGTCACAACGCTAAATGTCAAAAATGAAAAGTGTCATCATGAAAAATGTCAAAAATGACAAATTTCAAGATGGCAAATGTCAAAACTGACAAATGTCACAATGCTAAATGTCACAATGCTAAATGTCAAAAATAAAAAGTGTCACCATGAAAAATGTCAAAAATGACAAATTTCAAGATGGCAAATATCAAAGATGTCAAATGACAAATGTCACAATGCTAAATGTCAAAAATAAAAAGTGTCACCATGAAAAATGTCAAAAATGACAAATTTCAAGATGGCAAATGTCAAAACTGACAAATGTCACAATGCTAAATGTCAAAAATGATAAGTGTCACCATGAAAAATGTCAAAAATGACAAATTTCAAGATGGCAAATGTCCAAGATGTCAAATGACAAATGTCACAATGCTAAATGTCAAAAATGAAAAGTGTCACTATGAAAAATGTCAAAAATGACAAATTTCAAGATGGCAAATGTCAAAGATGTCAAATGACAAATGTCACAATGCTAAATGTCAAAAATGAAAAGTGTCAAAAATGACAAATTTCAAGATGGCAAATGTCTAATATGTCAAATGACAAATGTCACAATGCTAAATGTCAAAAATGAAAAGTGTCACCATGAAAAATGTCAAAAATGACAAATTTCAAGATGGCAAATGTCAAAGATGTCAAATGACAAATGACACAATGCTAAATGTCAAAAATGAAAAGTGTCAAAAATGACAAATTTCAAGATGGCAAATGTCTAAGATGTCAAATGACAAATGTCACAATGCTAAATGTCAAAAATGAAAAGTGTCGCCAGGAAAAATGTCAAAAATGACAAATTTCAAGATGGCAAATGTCAAAGATGTCAAATGACAAATGTCACAATGCTAAATGTCAAAAATAAAAAGTGTCACCATGAAAAATGACAAATTTCAAGATGGCAAATGTCAAGAAGTCAAATGACAAATGTCACAATGCTAAATGTCAAAAATGAAAAGTGTCACCATAAAAAATGTCAAAAATGACAAATTTCAAGATGGCAAATGTCAAAACTGACAAATGTCACAATGCTAAATGTCAAAAATGAAAAGTGTCACCATGAAAAATGTCAAAAATAACAAATTTCAAGATGACAAATGTCAAAGATGTCAAATGACAAACGTCACAATGCTAAATGTCAAAAATGACAAATTTCAAGATGGCAAATGTCAAAGATGTCAAATGACAAATGTCACAATGCTAAATGTCAAAAATAAAAAGTGTCACCATGAAAAATGTCAAAAATGACAAATTTCAAAATGGCAAATATCAAAGATGTCAAATGACAAATGTCACAATGCTAAATGTCAAAAATAAAAAGTGTCACCATGAAAAATGTCAAAAATGACAAATTTCAAGATGGCAAATGTCAAAACTGACAAATGTCACAATGCTAAATGTCAAAAATTATAAGTGTCACCATGAAAAATGTCAAAAATGACAAATTTCAAGATTGCAAATGTCCAAGATGTCAAATGACAAATGTCACAATGCTAAAAGTCAAAAATAAAAAGTGTCACCGTGAAAAATGTCAAAAATGACAAATTTTAAGATGGCAAATGTCAAAGATGTCAAATGACAAATGTCACAATGCTAAATGTCAAAAATGAAAAGTGTCAAAAATGACAAATTTCAAGATGGCAAATGTCAAAGATGTCAAATGACAAATGTCACAACGCTAAATGTCAAAAATGAAAAGTGTCATCATGAAAAATGTCAAAAATGACAAATTTCAAGATGGCAAATGTTAAAACTGACAAATGTCACAATGCTAAATGTCACAATGCTAAATGTCAAAAATAAAAAGTGTCACCATGAAAAATGTCAAAAATGACAAATTTCAAGATGGCAAATATCAAAGATGTCAAATGACAAATGTCACAATGCTAAATGTCAAAAATAAAAAGTGTCACCATGAAAAATGTCAAAAATGACAAATTTCAAGATGGCAAATGTCAAAACTGATAAGTGTCACCATGAAAAATGTCAAAAATGACAAATTTCAAGATGGCAAATGTCCAAGATGTCAAATGACAAATGTCACAATGCTAAATGTCAAAAATGAAAAGTGTCACTATGAAAAATGTCAAAAATGACAAATTTCAAGATGGCAAATGTCAAAGATGTCAAATGACAAATGTCACAATGCTAAATGTCAAAAATGAAAAGTGTCAAAAATGACAAATTTCAAGATGGCAAATGTCTAATATGTCAAATGACAAATGTCACAATGCTAAATGTCAAATATGAAAAGTGTCACCATGAAAAATGTCAAAAATGACAAATTTCAAGATGGCAAATGTCAAAGATGTCAAATGACAAATGTCACAATGCTAAATGTCAAAAATGAAAAGTGTCAAAAATGATAAAGTTCAAGATGGCAAATGTCTAAGATGTCAAATGACAAATGTCACAATGATAAATGTCAAAAATGAAAAGTGTCACCATGAAAAATGTCAAAAATGACAAATTTCAAGATGGCAAATGTCAAAGATGTCAAATGACAAATGTCACAATGCTAAATGTCAAAAATGACAAATTTCAAGATGGCAAATGTCAAAGATGTCAAATGACAAATGTCACAATGCTAAATGTCAAAAATGAAAAGTGTCAAAAATGACAAATTTCAAGATGGCAAATGTCCAAGATGTCAAATGACAAATGTCACAATGCTAAATGTCACAAATGAAAAGTGTCACCATGAAAAATGTCAAAAATGACAAATTTCAAGAAGGCAAATGTCAAAGATGTCAAATGACAAATGTCACAATGCTAAATGTCAAAAATGAAAAGTGTCAAAAATGACAAATTTCAAGATGGCAAATGTCTAAGATGTCAAATGACAAATGTCACAATGCTAAATGTCAAAAATGAAAAGTGTCACCATGAAAAATGTCAAAAATGACAAATTTCAAGATGGCCAATGTCAAAGATGTCAAATGACAAATGTCACAATGCTAAATGTCAAAAATGAAAAGTGTCACCATGAAAAATGTCAAAAATGACAAATTTCAAGATGGCAAATGTCAAAGATGTCAAATGACAAATGTCACAATGCTAAATGTCAAAAATGAAAAGTGTCACCATGAAAAATGTCAAAAATGACAAATTTCAAGATGGCAAATGTCAAAGATGTCAAATGACAAATGTCACAATGCTAAATGTCAAAAATGAAAAGTGTCAAAAATGACAAATTTCAAGATGGCAAATGTCTAATATGTCAAATGACAAATGTCACAATGCTAAATGTCAAATATGAAAAGTGTCACCATGAAAAATGTCAAAAATGACAAATTTCAAGATGGCAAATGTCAAAGATGTCAAATGACAAATGTCACAATGCTAAATGTCAAAAATGAAAAGTGTCACCATGAAAAATGTCAAAAATGACAAATTTCAAGATGGCAAATGTCAAAGATGTCAAATGACAAATGTCACAATGCTAAATGTCAAAAATGAAAAGTGTCACCATGAAAAATGTCAAAAATGACAAATTTCAAGATGGCAAATATCAAAGATGTCAAATGACAAATGTCACAATGCTAAATGTCAAAAATGACAAATTTCAAGATGGAAAATGTCAAAGATGTCAAATGACAAATGTCACAATGCTAAATGTCAAAAATGAAAAGTGTCACCATGAAAAATGTCAAAAATGACAAATTTTAAGATGGCAAATGTCAAAGATGTCAAATGACAAATGACACAATGCTAAATGTCAAAAATGAAAAGTGTCAAAAATGACAAATTTCAAGATGGCAAATGTCTAAGATGTCAAATGACAAATGTCACAATGCTAAATGTCAAAAATGAAAAGTGTCACCATAAAAAATGTCAAAAATGACAAATTTCAAGATGGCAAATGTCAAAGATGTCAAATGACAAATGTCACAATGCTAAATGTCACAAATGAAAAGTGTCAAAAATGACAAATTTCAAGATGGCAAATGTCTAAGATGTCAAATGACAAATGTCACAATGCTAAATGTCAAAAATGAAAAGTGTCACCATGAAAAA
This sequence comes from Altica lythri, assembly GCA_964028335.1. Classification (NCBI taxonomy): domain Eukaryota; kingdom Metazoa; phylum Arthropoda; class Insecta; order Coleoptera; family Chrysomelidae; genus Altica; species Altica lythri. The sequence goes on along the minus strand of OZ034800.1, from coordinate 3,336,829 downwards.
TGTCAATAATGACAAATTTCAAGATGGCAAATGTCCAAGATGTCAAATGACAAATGTCACAATGCTAAATGTCAAAAATGAAAAGTGTCACCATAAAAAATGTCAAAAATGACAAATTTTAAGATGGCAAATGTCAAAGATGTCAAATGACAAATGTCACAATGCTAAATGTCACAAATGAAAAGTGTCAAAAATGACAAATTTCAAGATGGCAAATGTCTAAGATGTCAAATGACAAATGTCACAATGCTAAATGTCAAAAATGAAAAGTGTCACCATGAAAAATGTCAAAAATGACAAATTTCAAGATGGCAAATGTCAAAACTGACAAATGTCACAATGCTAAATGTCAAAAATGAAAAGTGTGACCATGAAAAATGTCAAAAATAACAAATTTCAAGATGGCAAATGTCAAAGATGTCAAATGACAAATGTCACAATGCTAAATGTCAAAAATGACAAATTTCAAGATGGCAAATGTCAAAGATGTCAAATGACAAATGTCAAAGATGTCAAATGACAAATGTCACAATGCTAAATGTCAAAAATGAAAAGTGGCACCATGAAAAATGTCAAAAATGACAAATTTCAAGATGGCAAATGTCAAAGATGTCAAATGACAAATGTCACAATGCTAAATGTCAAAAATGAAAAGTGTCACCATGAAAAATGTCAAAAATGACAAATTTCAAGATGGCAAATGTCAAAACTGACAAATGTCACAATGCTAAATGTCAAAAATGAAAAGTGTCACCATGAAAAATGTCAAAAATGACAAATTTCAAGATGGCAAATGTCAAAGATGTCAAATGACAAATGTCACAATGCTAAATGTCAAAAATAAAAAATGTGTCACCATGAAAAATGTCAAAAATGACAAATTTCAAGATGGCAAATGTCAAAGATGTTAAATGACAAATGTCACAATGCTAAATGTCAAAAATGAAAAGTGTCACCATGAAAAATGTCAAAAATGACAAATTTCAAGATGGCAAATGTCAAAGATGTCAAATGACAAATGTCACAATGCTAAATGTCAAAAATGAAAAGTGTCAAAAATGACAAATTTCAAGATGGCAAATGTCTAATATGTCAAATGACAAATGTCACAATGCTAAATGTCAAATATGAAAAGTGTCACCATGAAAAATGTCAAAAATGACAAATTTCAAGATGGCAAATGTCAAAGATGTCAAATGACAAATGACACAATGCTAAATGTCAAAAATGAAAAGTGTCAAAAATGACAAATTTCAAGATGGCAAATGTCTAAGATGTCAAATGACAAATGTCACAATGATAAATGTCAAAAATGAAAAGTGTCACCATGAAAAATGTCAAAAATGACAAATTTCAAGATGGCAAATGTCAAAGATGTCAAATGACAAATGTCACAATGCTAAATGTCAAAAATGAAAAGTGTCAAAAATGACAAATTTCAAGATGGCAAATGTCTAAGATGTCAAATGACAAATGTCACAATGCTAAATGTCAAAAATGAAAAGTGTCACCATGAAAAATGTCAAAAATGACAAATTTCAAGATGGCAAATGTCAAAGATGTCAAATGACAAATGTCACAATGTTAAATGTCAAAAATGAAAAGTGTCACCATGAAAAATGTCAAAAATGACAAATTTTAAGATGGCAAATGTCAAAGATGTCAAATGACAAATGTCAAAATGCTAAATGTCAAAAATGACAAATTTCAAGATGGCAAGTGTCTAAGATGTCAAATGACAAATGTCACAATGCTAAATGTCAAAAATGAAAAGTGTCACCATGAAAAATGTCAAAAATGACAAATTTCAAGTTGGCAAATGTCAAAGATGTCAAATGACAAATGTCACAATGCTAAATATCAAAAATGAAAAGTGTCACCATGAAAAATGTCAAAAATGACAAATTTCAAGATGGCAAATGTCAAAGATGTGAAATGACAAATGTCACAATGCTAAATGTCAAAAATGAAAAGTGTCACCATGAAAAATGTCAAAAATGACAAATTTCAAGATGGCAAATGTCAAAGATGTGAAATGACAAATGTCACAATGCTAAATGTCAAAAATGAAAAGTGTCACCATGAAAAATGTCAAAAATGACAAATTTCAAGATGGCAAATATCAAAGATGTCAAATGACAAATGTCACAATGCTAAATGTCAAAAATGACAAATTTCAAGATGGCAAATGTCAAAGATGTCAAATGACAAATGTCACAATGCTAAATGTCAAAAATGAAAAGTGTCACCATGAAAAATGTCAAAAATGACAAATTTCAAGATGGCAAATGTCAAAGATGTCAAATGACAAATGTCACAATGCTAAATGTCAAAAATGAAAAGTGTCAAAAATGACAAATTTCAAGATGGCAAATGTCTAAGATGTCAAATGACAAATGTCACAATGCTAAATGTCAAAAATGAAAAGTGTCACCATGAAAAATGTCAAAAATGACAAATTTCAAGATGGCAAATGTCAAAGATGTCAAATGACAAATGTCACAATGCTAAATGTCAAAAATAAAAAGTGTCACCATGAAAAATGTCAAAAATGACAAATTTCAAGATGGCAAATGTCAAAGATGTCAAATGACAAATGTCACAATGCTAAATGTCAAAAATGAATAGTGTCACCATGAAAAATGTCAAAAATGACAAATTTCAAGATGGCAAATATCAAAGATGTCAAATGACAAATGTCACAATGCTAAATGTCAAAAATGAAAAGTGTCCCCATGAAAAATGTCAATAATGACAAATTTCAAGATGGCAAATGTCAAAGATGTCAAATGACAAATGTCACAATGTAAAATGTCAAAAATGAAAAGTGTCACCATGAAAAATGTCAAAAATGACAAATTTTAAGATGGCAAATATCAAAGATGTCGAATATGACAAATGTCACAATGCTAAATGTCAAAAATGAAAAGTGTCACCATGAAAAATGTCAAAAATGACAAATTTCAAGATGGCAAATGTCAAAGATGTCAAATGACAAATGTCACAATGCTAAATGTCAAAAATAAAAAGTGTCAAAAATGACAAATTTCAAGATGGCAAATGTCTAAGATGTCAAATGACAAATGTCACAATGCTAAATGTCAAAAATGAAAAGTGTCACTATGAAAAATGTCAAAAATGACAAATTTCAAGATGGCAAATGTTAAAGATGTCAAATGACAAATGTCACAATGCTAAATGTCAAAAATGAAAAGTGTCACCATGAAAAATGTCAAAAATAACAAATTTCAAGATGGCAAATGTCAAAGATGTCAAATGACAAATGTCACAATGCTAAATGTCAAAAATGAAAAGTGTCACCATGAAAAATGTCAAAAATGACAAATCTCAAGATGGCAAATGTCAAAACTGACAAATGTCACAATGCTAAATGTCAAAAATGAAAAGTGTGACCATGAAAAATGTCAAAAATAACAAATTTCAAGATGGCAAATGTCAAAGATGTCAAATGACAAATGTCACAATGCTAAATGTCAAAAATGACAAATTTCAAGATGGCAAATGTCAAAGATGTCAAATGACAAATGTCAAAGATGTCAAATGACAAATGTCACAATGCTAAATGTCAAAAATGAAAAGTGGCACCATGAAAAATGTCAAAAATGACAAATTTCAAGATGGCAAATGTCAAAGATGTCAAATGACAAATGTCACAATGCTAAATGTCAAAAATGAAAAGTGTCACCATGAAAAATGTCAAAAATGACAAATTTCAAGATGGCAAATGTCAAAACTGACAAATGTCACAATGCTAAATGTCAAAAATGAAAAGTGTCACCATGAAAAATGTCAAAAATGACAAATTTCAAGATGGCAAATGTCAAAGATGTCAAATGACAAATGTCACAATGCTAAATGTCAAAAATAAAAAATGTGTCACCATGAAAAATGTCAAAAATGACAAATTTCAAGATGGCAAATGTCAAAGATGTTAAATGACAAATGTCACAATGCTAAATGTCAAAAATGAAAAGTGTCACCATGAAAAATGTCAAAAATGACAAATTTCAAGATGGCAAATGTCAAAGATGTCAAATGACAAATGTCACAATGCTAAATGTCAAAAATGAAAAGTGTCAAAAATGACAAATTTCAAGATGGCAAATGTCTAATATGTCAAATGACAAATGTCACAATGCTAAATGTCAAATATGAAAAGTGTCACCATGAAAAATGTCAAAAATGACAAATTTCAAGATGGCAAATGTCAAAGATGTCAAATGACAAATGACACAATGCTAAATGTCAAAAATGAAAAGTGTCAAAAATGACAAATTTCAAGATGGCAAATGTCTAAGATGTCAAATGACAAATGTCACAATGATAAATGTCAAAAATGAAAAGTGTCACCATGAAAAATGTCAAAAATGACAAATTTCAAGATGGCAAATGTCAAAGATGTCAAATGACAAATGTCACAATGCTAAATGTCAAAAATGAAAAGTGTCAAAAATGACAAATTTCAAGATGGCAAATGTCTAAGATGTCAAATGACAAATGTCACAATGCTAAATGTCAAAAATGAAAAGTGTCACCATGAAAAATGTCAAAAATGACAAATTTCAAGATGGCAAATGTCAAAGATGTCAAATGACAAATGTCACAATGTTAAATGTCAAAAATGAAAAGTGTCACCATGAAAAATGTCAAAAATGACAAATTTTAAGATGGCAAATGTCAAAGATGTCAAATGACAAATGTCAAAATGCTAAATGTCAAAAATGACAAATTTCAAGATGGCAAGTGTCTAAGATGTCAAATGACAAATGTCACAATGCTAAATGTCAAAAATGAAAAGTGTCACCATGAAAAATGTCAAAAATGACAAATTTCAAGTTGGCAAATGTCAAAGATGTCAAATGACAAATGTCACAATGCTAAATATCAAAAATGAAAAGTGTCACCATGAAAAATGTCAAAAATGACAAATTTCAAGATGGCAAATGTCAAAGATGTGAAATGACAAATGTCACAATGCTAAATGTCAAAAATGAAAAGTGTCACCATGAAAAATGTCAAAAATGACAAATTTCAAGATGGCAAATGTCAAAGATGTGAAATGACAAATGTCACAATGCTAAATGTCAAAAATGAAAAGTGTCACCATGAAAAATGTCAAAAATGACAAATTTCAAGATGGCAAATATCAAAGATGTCAAATGACAAATGTCACAATGCTAAATGTCAAAAATGACAAATTTCAAGATGGCAAATGTCAAAGATGTCAAATGACAAATGTCACAATGCTAAATGTCAAAAATGAAAAGTGTCACCATGAAAAATGTCAAAAATGACAAATTTCAAGATGGCAAATGTCAAAGATGTCAAATGACAAATGTCACAATGCTAAATGTCAAAAATGAAAAGTGTCAAAAATGACAAATTTCAAGATGGCAAATGTCTAAGATGTCAAATGACAAATGTCACAATGCTAAATGTCAAAAATGAAAAGTGTCACCATGAAAAATGTCAAAAATGACAAATTTCAAGATGGCAAATGTCAAAGATGTCAAATGACAAATGTCACAATGCTAAATGTCAAAAATAAAAAGTGTCACCATGAAAAATGTCAAAAATGACAAATTTCAAGATGGCAAATGTCAAAGATGTCAAATGACAAATGTCACAATGCTAAATGTCAAAAATGAATAGTGTCACCATGAAAAATGTCAAAAATGACAAATTTCAAGATGGCAAATATCAAAGATGTCAAATGACAAATGTCACAATGCTAAATGTCAAAAATGAAAAGTGTCCCCATGAAAAATGTCAATAATGACAAATTTCAAGATGGCAAATGTCAAAGATGTCAAATGACAAATGTCACAATGTAAAATGTCAAAAATGAAAAGTGTCACCATGAAAAATGTCAAAAATGACAAATTTTAAGATGGCAAATATCAAAGATGTCGAATATGACAAATGTCACAATGCTAAATGTCAAAAATGAAAAGTGTCACCATGAAAAATGTCAAAAATGACAAATTTCAAGATGGCAAATGTCAAAGATGTCAAATGACAAATGTCACAATGCTAAATGTCAAAAATAAAAAGTGTCAAAAATGACAAATTTCAAGATGGCAAATGTCTAAGATGTCAAATGACAAATGTCACAATGCTAAATGTCAAAAATGAAAAGTGTCACTATGAAAAATGTCAAAAATGACAAATTTCAAGATGGCAAATGTTAAAGATGTCAAATGACAAATGTCACAATGCTAAATGTCAAAAATGAAAAGTGTCACCATGAAAAATGTCAAAAATAACAAATTTCAAGATGGCAAATGTCAAAGATGTCAAATGACAAATGTCACAATGCTAAATGTCAAAAATGAAAAGTGTCACCATGAAAAATGTCAAAAATGACAAATCTCAAGATGGCAAATGTCAAAACTGACAAATGTGACAATGCTAAATGTCAAAAATGATAAGTGGCAACATGAAAAATGTCAAAAATGACAAATTTCAAGATGGCAAATGTTCAAGATGTCAAATGACAAATGTCACAATGCTAAATGTCAAAAATGAAAAGTGTCACCATAAAAAATGTCAAAAATGACAAATTTCAAGATGGCAAATGTCAAAGATGTCAAATGACAAATATCACAATGCTAAATGTCAAAAATGAAAAGTGTCAAAAATGACAAATTTCAAGATGGAAAATGTCAAAGATGTCAAATGACAAATGTCACAATGCTAAATGTCAAAAATGAAAAGTGTCACCATGAAAAATGTCAAAAATGACAAATTTCAAGATGGCAAATGTCAAAACTGACAAATGTCACAATGCTAAATGTCAAAAATGAAAAGTGTCACCATGAAAAATGTCAAAAATAACAAATTTCAAGATGGCAAATGTCAAAGATGTCAAATGACAAATGTCACAATGCTTAATGTCAAAAATGACAAATTTCAAGATGGCAAATGTCAAAGATGTCAAATGACAAATGTCACAATGCTAAATGTCAAAAATAAAAAGTGTCACCATGAACAATGTCAAAAATGACAAATTTCAAGATGGCAAATGTCAAAGATGTCAAATGACAAATGTCACAATGCTAAATGTCAAAAATGAAAAGTGTCACCATGAAAAATGTCAAAAATGACAAATTTCAAGATGGCAAATGTCAAAACTGACAAATGTCACAATGCTAAATGTCAAAAATGATAAGTGTCACCATGAAAAATGTCAAAAATGACAAATTTCAAGATGGCAAATGTCCAAGATGTCAAATGACAAATGTCACAATGCTAAATGTCAAATATGAAAAGTGTCAAAAATGACAAATTTCAAGATGGCAAATGTCTAAGATGTCAAATGACAAATGTCACAATGCTAAATGTCAAAAATGAAAAGTGTCACCATGAAAAATGTCAAAAATGACAAATTTCAAGATGGCAAATGTCAAAACTGACAAATGTCAAAAATGAAAAGTGTGACCATGAAAAATGTCAAAAATAACAAATTTCAAGATGGCAAATGTCAAAGATGTCAAATGACAAATGTCACAATGCTAAATGTCAAAAATGACAAATTTAAAGATGGCAAATATCAAAGATGTCAAATGACAAATGTCACAATGCTAAATGTCAAAAATGAAAAGTATCACCATGAAAAATGTCAAAAATGACAAATTTCAAGATGGCAAATATCAAAGATGTCAAATGACAAATGTCACAATGCTAAATGTCAAAAATGTCAAATTTTAAGATGGCAAATGTCAAAGATGTCAAATGACAAATGTCACAATGCTAAATGTCAAAAATGAAAAGTGTCACCATGAAAAGTGTCAAAAATGACAAATTTTAAGATGGCAAATGTCAAAGATGTGAAATGACAAATGTCACAATGCTAAATGTCAAAAATGAAAAGTGTCACCATGAAAAATGTCAAAAATGACAAATTTCAAGATGGCAAATGTCAAAGATGTGAAATGACAAATGTCACAATGCTAAATGTCAAAAATGAAAAGTGTCACCATGAAAAATGTCAAAAATGACAAATTTCAAGATGGCAAATATCAAAGATGTCAAATGACAAATGTCACAATGCTAAATGTCAAAAATGACAAATTTCAACATGGCAAATGTCAAAGATGTCAAATGACAAATGTCACAATGCTAAATGTCAAAAATGAAAAGTGTCACCATGAAAAATGTCAAAAATGACAAATTTCAAGATGGCAAATGTCAAAGATGTCAAATGTCACAATGCTAAATGTCAAAAATGAAAAGTGTCAAAAATGACAAATTTCAAGATGGCAAATGTCTAAGATGTCAAATGACAAATGTCACAATGCTAAATGTCAAAAATGAAAAGTGTCACCATGAAAAATGTCAAAAATGACAAATTTCAAGATGGCAAATGTCAAAGATGTCAAATGACAAATGTCACAATGCTAAATGTCAAAAATAAAAAGTGTCACTATGAAAAATGTCAAAAATGACAAATTTCAAGATGGCAAATGTCAAAGAAGTCAAATGACAAATGTCACAATGCTAAATGTCAAAAATGAAAAGTGTCACCATGAAAAATGTCAAAAATGACAAATTTTAAGATGGCAAATGTCAAAACTGACAAATGTCACAATACTAAATGTCAAAAATGATAAGTGTCACCATGAAAAATGTCAAAAATGACAAATTTCAAGATTGCAAATGTCTAAGATTTCAAATGACAAATGTCACAATGCTAAAAGTCAAAAATGAAAAGTGTCACCATGAAAAATGTCAAAAATGACAAATTTCAAGATGGCAAATGTCAAAGATGTCAAATGACAAATGTCACAATGCTAAATGTCAAAAATGAAAAGTGTCAAAAATGACAAATTTCAAGATGGCAAATGTCAAAGATGTCAAATGACAAATGTCACAATGCTAAATGTCAAAAATGAAAAGTGTCACCATAAAAAATGTCAAAAATGACAAATTTCAAGATGGCAAATGTCAAAACTGACAAATGTCACAATGCTTAATGTCAAAAATGAAAAGTGTCACCATGAAAAATGTCAAAAATAACAAATTTCAAAATAGCAAATGTCAAAGATGTCAAATGACAAATGTCACAATGCTAAATGTCAAAAATGACAAATTTCAAGATGGCAAATGTCAAAGATGTCAAATGACAAATGTCACAATGCTTAATGTCAAAAATAAAAAGTGTCACCATGAAAAATGTCAAAAATGACAAATTTCAAGATGGCAAATATCAAAGATGTCAAATGACAAATGTCACAATGCTAAATGTCAAAAATAAAAAGTGTCACCATGAAAAATGTCAAAAATGACAAATTTCAAGATGGCAAATGTCAAAACTGACAAATGTCACAATGCTAAATGTCAAAAATGATAAGTGTCACCATGAAAAATGTCAAAAATGACAAATTTCAAGATGGCAAATGTCCAAGATGTCAAATGACAAATGTCACAATGCTAAATGTCAAAAATGAAAAGTGTCACCATGAAAAATGTCAAAAATGACAAATTTCAAGATGGCAAATGTCTAAGATGTCAAATGACAAATGTCACAATGCTAAATGTCAAAAATGAAAAGTGTCACCATGAAAAATGTCAAAAATGACAAATTTCAAGATGGCAAATGTCAAAGATGTCAAATGACAAATGTCACAATGCTAAATGTCAAAAATAAAAAGTGTCACCATGAAAAATGTCAAAAATGACAAATTTCAAGATGGCAAATGTCAAAGATGTCAAATGACAAATGTCACAATGCTAAATGTCAAAAATGAAAAGTGTCAAAAATGACAAATTTCAAGATGGCAAATGTCTAAGATGTCAAATGACAAATGTCACATTGCTAAATGTCAAAAATGAAAAGTGTCACCATGAAAAATGTCAAAAATGACAAATTTCAAGATGGCAAATGTCAAAGATGTCAAATGACAAATGTCACAATGCTAAATGTCAAAAATGAAAAGTGTCAAAAATGACAAATTTCAAGATGGCAAATGTCTAAGATGTCAAATGACAAATGTCACAATGATAAATGTCAAAAATGAAAAGTGTCACCATGAAAAATGTCAAAAATGACAAATTTCAAGATGGCAAATGTCAAAGATGTCAAATAACAAATGTCACAATGCTAAATGTCACAAATGAAAAGTGTCACCATGAAAAATGTCAAAAATGACAAATTTCAAGAAGGCAAATGTCAAAGATGTCAAATGACAAATGTCACAATGCTAAATGTCAAAAATGAAAAGTGTCAAAAATGACAAATTTCAAGATGGCAAATGTCTAAGATGTCAAATGACAAATGTCACAATGCTAAATGTCAAAAATGAAAAGTGTCACCATGAAAAATGTCAAAAATGACAAATTTCAAGATGGCAAATGTCAAAGATGTCAAATGACAAATGTCACAATGCTAAATGTCAAAAATGAAAAGTGTCACCATGAAAAATGTCAAAAATGACAAATTTCAAGATGGCAAATGTCAAAGATGTCAAATGACAAATGTCACAATGCTAAATGTCAAAAATGAAAAGTGTCACCATGAAAAATGTCAAAAATGACAAATTTCAAGATGGCAAATGTCAAAGATGTCAAATGACAAATGTCACAATGCTAAATGTCAAAAATGAAAAGTGTCAAAAATGACAAATTTCAAGATGGCAAATGTCTAATATGTCAAATGACAAATGTCACAATGCTAAATGTCAAATATGAAAAGTGTCACCATGAAAAATGTCAAAAATGACAAATTTCAAGATGGCAAATGTCAAAGATGTCAAATGACAAATGTCACAATGCTAAATGTCAAAAATGAAAAGTGTCAAAAATGACAAATTTCAAGATGGCAAATGTCTAAGATGTCAAATGACAAATGTCACAATGATAAATGTCAAAAATGAAAAGTGTCACCATGAAAAATGTCAAAAATGACAAATTTCAAGATGGCAAATGTCAAAGATGTCAAATGACAAATGTAACAATGCTAAATGTCACAAATGAAAAGTGTCACCATGAAAAATGTCAAAAATGACAAATTTCAAGAAGGCAAATGTCAAAGATGTCAAATGACAAATGTCACAATGCTAAATGTCAAAAATGAAAAGTGTCAAAAATGACAAATTTCAAGATGGCAAATGTCTAAGATGTCAAATGACAAATGTCACAATGCTAAATGTCAAAAATGAAAAGTGTCACCATGAAAAATGTCAAAAATGACAAATTTCAAGATGGCAAATGTCAAAGATGTCAAATGACAAATGTCACAATGCTAAATGTCAAAAATGAAAAGTGTCACCATGAAAAATGTCAAAAATGACAAATTTTAAGATGGCAAATGTCAAAGATGTCAAATGACAAATGTCACAATGCTAAATGTCAAAAATGACAAATTTCAAGATGGCAAATGTCTAAGATGTCAAATGACAAATGTCACAATGCTAAATGTCAAAAATGAAAAGTGTCACCATGAAAAATGTCAAAAATGACAAATTTCAAGATGGCAAATGTCAAAGATGTCAAATGACAAATGTCACAATGCTAAATATCCAAAAAGGAAAAGTGTCAAAAATGACAAATTTCAAGATGGCAAATGTCTAAGATGTCAAATGACAAATGTCACAATGCTAAATGTCAAAAATGAAAAGTGTCACCGTGAAAAATGTCAAAATGACAAATTTCAAGATGGCAAATGTCAAAGATGTCAAATGACAAATGTCACAATGCTAAATGCAAAAATGAAAAGTGTCCCCATGAAAAATGTCAATAATGACAAATTTCAAGATGGCAAATGTCAAAGATGTCAAATGACAAATGTCACAATGCTAAATGTCAAAAATGAAAAGTGTCACCATGAAAAATGTCAAAAATGAGAAATTTTAAGATGGCAAATGTCAAAGATGTCAAATGACAAATGTCACAATGCTAAATGTCAAAAATGAAAAGTGTCACCATGAAAAATGTCAAAAATGACAAATTTCAAGATGGCAAATATCAAAGATGTCAAATGACAAATGTCACAATGCTAAATGTCAAAAATGACAAATTTCAAGATGGCAAATGTCAAAGATGTCAAATGACAAATGTCACAATGCTAAATGTCAAAAATGAAAAGTGTCACCATGAAAAATGTCAAAAATGACAAATTTCAAGATGGCAAATGTCAAAGATGTCAAATGACAAATGTCACAATGCTAAATGTCAAAAATAAAAAGTGTCACCATGAAAAATGACAAATTTCAAGGTGGCAAATGTCAAGAAGTCAAATGACAAATGTGACAATGCTAAATGTCAAAAATGAAAAGTGTCACCATAAAAAATGTCAAAAATGACAAATTTCAAGATGGCAAATGTCAAAACTGACAAATGTCACAATGCTAAATGTCAAAAATGAAAAGTGTCACCATGAAAAATGTCAAAAATAACAAATTTCAAGATGACAAATGTCAAAGATGTCAAATGACAAATGTCACAATGCTAAATGTCAAAAATGACAAATTTCAAGATGGCAAATGTCAAAGATGTCAAATGACAAATGTCACAACGCTAAATGTCAAAAATGAAAAGTGTCATCATGAAAAATGTCAAAAATGACAAATTTCAAGATGGCAAATGTCAAAACTGACAAATGTCACAATGCTAAATGTCAAAAATGAAAAGTGTCACCATGAAAAATGTCAAAAATAACAAATTTCAAGATGACAAATGTCTAAGATGTCAAATGACAAATGTCACAATGCTAAATGTCAAAAATGAAAAGTGTCACCGTGAAAAATGTCAAAAATGACAAATTTCAAGATGGCAAATGTCAAAGATGTCAAATGACAAATGTCACAATGCTAAATGTCAAAAATGAAAAGTGTCACCATGAAAAATGTCAAAAATGACAAATTTCAAGATGGCAAATGTCAAAGATGTCAAATGACAAATGTCACAATGCTAAATGTCAAAAATGAAAAGTGTCCCCATGAAAAATGTCAATAATGACAAATTTCAAGATGGCAAATGTCAAAGATGTCAAATGACATATGTCAAAATGCTAAATGTCAAAAATGAAAAGTGTCACCATGAAAAATGTCAAAAATGACAAATTTTAAGATGGCAAATGTCAAAGATGTCGAATATGACAAATGTCACAATGCTAAGTGTCAAAAATGAAAAGTGTCACCATGAAAAATGTCAAAAATGACAAATTTCAAGATGGCAAATGTCAAAGATATCAAATGACAAATGTCACAATGCTAAATGTCAAAAATGAAAAGTGTCAAAAATGACAAATTTCAAGATGGCAAATGTCTAAGATGTCAAATGACAAATGTCACAATGCTAAATGTCAAAAATGAAAAGTGTCACCATGAAAAATGTCAAAAATGACAAATTTCAAGATGGCAAATGTCAAAGATGTCAAATGACAAATGTCACAATGCTAAATGTCAAAAATGAAAAGTGTCACCATGAAAAATGTTAAAAATGACAAATTTCAAGATGGCAAATGTCAAAGATGTCAAATGACAAATGTCACAATGCTAAATGTCAAAAATGACAAATTTCAAGATGGCAAATATCAAAGATGTCAAATGACAAATGTCACAATGCTAAATGTCAAAAATGAAAAGTATCACCATGAAAAATGTCAAAAATGACAAATTTCAAGATGGCAAATATCAAAGATGTCAAATGACAAATGTCACAATGCTAAATGTCAAAAATGTCAAATTTCAAGATGGCAAATGTCAAAGATGTCAAATGACAAATGTCACAATGCTAAATGTCAAAAATGAAAAGTGTCACCATGAAAAGTGTCAAAAATGACAAATTTCAGGATGGCAAATGTCAAAGATGTGAAATGACAAATGTCACAATGCTAAATGTCAAAAATGAAAAGTGTCACCATGAAAAATGTCAAAAATGACAAATTTCAAGATGGCAAATGTCAAAGATGTGAAATGACAAATGTCACAATGCTAAATGTCAAAAATGAAAAGTGTCACCATGAAAAATGTCAAAAATGACAAATTTCAAGATGGCAAATATCAAAGATGTCAAATGACAAATGTCACAATGCTAAATATCAATAATGACAAATTTCAAGATGGCAAATGTCAAAGATGTCAAATGACAAATGTCACAATGCTAAATGTCAAAAATGAAAAGTGTCACCATGAAAAATGTCAAAAATGACAAATTTCAAGATGGCAAATGTCAAAGATGTCAAATGACAAATGTCACAATGCTAAATGTCAAAAATGAAAAGTGTCAAAAATGACAAATTTCAAGATGGCAAATGTCTAAGATGTCAAATGACAAATGTCACAATGCTAAATGTCAAAAATGAAAAATGTCACCATGAAAAATGTCAAAAATGACAAATTTCAAGATGGCAAATGTCAAAGATGTCAAATGACAAATGTCACAATGCTAAATGTCAAAAATAAAAAGTGTCACCATGAAAAATGTCAAAAATGACAAATTTCAAGATGGCAAATGTCAAAGAAGTCAAATGACAAATGTCACAATGCTAAATGTCAAAAATGAAAAGTGTCACCATGAAAAATGTCAAAAATGACAAATTTCAAGATGGCAAATGTCAAAACTGACAAATGTCAAAAATGATAAGTGTCACCATGAAAAATGTCAAAAATGACAAATTTCAAGATTGCAAATGTCCAAGATTTCAAATGACAAATGTCACAATGCTAAAAGTCAAAAATGAAAAGTGTCACCATGAAAAATGTCAAAAATGACAAATTTCAAGATGGCAAATGTCAAAGATGTCAAATGACAAATGTCACAATGCTAAATGTCAAAAATGAAAAGTGTCACCATGAAAAATGTCAAAAATGACAAATTTCAAGAAGGCAAATGTCAAAGATGTCAAATGACAAATGTCACAATGCTAAATGTCAAAAATGAAAAGTGTCACCATGAAAAATGTCAAAAATGACAAATTTCAAGATGGCAAATGTCAAAGATGTCAAATGACAAATGTCACAATGCTAAATGTCAAAAATGAAAAGTGTCACCATGAAAAATGTCAAAAATGACAAATTTCAAGATGGCAAATGTCAAAGATGTCAAATGACAAATGTCACAATGCTAAATGTCAAAAATGAAAAGTGTCAAAAATGACAAATTTCAAGATGGCAAATGTCCAAGATGTCAAATGACAAATGTCACAATGCTAAATGTCAAAAATGAAAAGTGTCACCATGAAAAATGTCAAAAATGACAAATTTCAAGATGGCAAATGTCAAAGATGTCAAATGACAAATGTCACAATGCTAAATGTCAAAAATGAAAAGTGTCAAAAATGACAAATTTCAAGATGGCAAATGTCTAAGATGTCAAATGACAAATGTCACAATGCTAAATGTCAAAAATGAAAAGTGTCACCGTGAAAAATGTTAAAAATGACAAATTTCAAGATGGCAAATGTCAAAGATGTCAAATGACAAATGTCACAATGCTAAATGTCAAAAATGAAAAGTGTCACGATGAAACATGTCAAAAATGACAAATTTCAAGATGGCAAATGTCAAAGATGTCAAATGACAAATGTCACAATGCTAAATGTCAAAAATGAAAAGTGTCCCCATGAAAAATGTC
Source organism: Altica lythri (assembly GCA_964028335.1). Classification (NCBI taxonomy): domain Eukaryota; kingdom Metazoa; phylum Arthropoda; class Insecta; order Coleoptera; family Chrysomelidae; genus Altica; species Altica lythri. Next base: position 3,321,232 of record OZ034800.1, on the reverse strand, counting down.
AATAATGACAAATTTCAAGATGGCAAATGTCAAAGATGTCAAATGACAAATGTCACAATGCTAAATGTCAAAAATGAAAAGTGTCACCATGAAAAATGTCAAAAATGACAAATTTCAACATGGCAAATGTCAAAGATGTCGAATATGACAAATGTCACAATGCTAAATGTCAAAAATGAAAAGTGTCACCATGAAAAATGTCAAAAATGACAAATTTCAAGATGGCAAATGTCAAAGATATCAAATGACAAATGTCACAATGCTAAATGTCAAAAATAAAAAGTGTCAAAAATGACAAATTTCAAGATGGCAAATGTCTAAGATGTCAAATGACAAATGTCACAATGCTAAATGTCAAAAATGAAAAGTGTCACCATGAAAAATGTCAAAAATGACAAATTTCAAGATGGCAAATGTCAAAGATGTCAAATGACAAATGTCACAATGCTAAATGTCAAAAATGAAAAGTGTCACCATGAAAAATGTCAAAAATGACAAATTTCAAGATGGCAAATGTTAAAGATGTCAAATGACAAATGTCACAATGCTAAATGTCAAAAATAAAAAGTGTCACCATGAAAAATGTCAAAAATGACAAATTTCAAGATGGCAAATGTCTAAGATGTCAAATGACAAATGTCACAATGCTAAATGTCAAAAATGAAAAGTGTCACCATGAAAAATGTCAAAAATGACAAATTTCAAGATGGCAAATGTCAAAGATGTCAAATGACAAATGTCACAATGCTAAATGTCAAAAATGAAAAGTGTCACCATGAAAAATGTCAAAAATGACAAATTTTAAGATGGCAAATGTCAGAGATGTCAAATGACAAATGTCACAATGCTAAATTTCAAAAATGACAAATTTCAAGATGGCAAATGTCTAAGATGTCAAATGACAAATGTCACAATGCTAAATGACAAAAATGAAAAGTGTCACCATGAAAAATGTCAAAAATGACAAATTTCAAGATGGCAAATGTCAAAGATGTCAAATGACAAATGTCACAATGCTAAATATCAAAAATGAAAAGTGTCAAAAATGACAAATTTCAAGATGGCAAATGTCTAAGATGTCAAATGACAAATGTCACAATGCTAAATGTCAAAAATGAAAAGTGTCACCGTGAAAAATGTCAAAAATGACAAATTTCAAGATGGGAAATGTCAAAGATGTCAAATGACAAATGTCACGATGCTAAATGTCAAAAATGAAAAGTGTCTCCATGAAAAATGTCAATAATGACAAATTTCAAGATGGCAAATGTCAAAGATGTCAAATGACAAATGTCACAATGCTAAATGTCAAAAATGAAAAGTGTCACCATGAAAAATGTCAAAAATGACAAATTTCAAGATGGCAAATGTCCAAGATGTCAAATGACAAATGTCACAATGCTAAATGTCAAAAATGAAAAGTGTCACCATGAAAAATGTCAAAAATGACAAATTTCAAGATGGCAAATGTCAAAGATGTCAAATGACAAATGTCACAATGCTAAATGTCAAAAATGAGAAGTGTCACCATGAAAAATGTCAAAAATGACAAATTTCGAAATGGCAAATGTCAAAGATGTCAAATGACAAATGTCACAATGCTAAATGTCAAAAATGACAAATTTCAAGATGGAAAATGTCAAAGATGTCAAATGACAAATGTCACAATGCTAAATGTCAAAAATGAAAAGTGTCACCATGAAAAATGTCAAAAATGACAAATTTCAAGATGGCAAATGTCAAAGATGTCAAATGACAAATGACACAATGCTAAATGTCAAAAATGAAAAGTGTCAAAAATGACAAATTTCAAGATGGCAAATGTCTAAGATGTCAAATGACAAATGTCACAATGCTAAATGTCAAAAATGAAAAGTGTCGCCAGGAAAAATGTCAAAAATGACAAATTTCAAGATGGCAAATGTCAAAGATGTCAAATGACAAATGTCACAATGCTAAATGTCAAAAATAAAAAGTGTCACCATGAAAAATGACAAATTTCAAGATGGCAAATGTCAAGAAGTCAAATGACAAATGTCACAATGCTAAATGTAAAAAATGAAAAGTGTCACCATAAAAAATGTCAAAAATGACAAATTTCAAGATGGCAAATGTCAAAACTGACAAATGTCACAAAGCTAAATGTCAAAAATGATAAGTGTCACCATGAAAAATGTCAAAAATGATAAATTTCAAGATGGCAAATGTCCAAGATGTCAAATGACAAATGTCACAATGCTAAATGTCAAAAATGAAAAGTGTCACCATGAAAAATGTCAAAAATGACAAATTTCAAGATGGCAAATGTCAAAGATGTCAAATGACAAATGTCACAATGCTAAATGTCAAAAATGAAAAGTGTCACCATGAAAAATGTCAAAAATGACAAATTTCAAGATGGCAAATGTCAAAGATGTCAAATGACAAATGTCACAATGCTAAATGTCAAAAATGAAAAGTGTCACCATGAAAAATGTCAAAAATGACAAATTTCAAGATGGCAAATATCAAAGATGTCAAATGACAAATGTCACAATGCTAAATGTCAAAAATGACAAATTTCAAGATGGAAAATGTCAAAGATGTCAAATGACAAATGTCACAATGCTAAATGTCAAAAATGAAAAGTGTCACCATGAAAAATGTCAAAAATGACAAATTTCAAGATGGCAAATGTCAAAGATGTCAAATGACAAATGACACAATGCTAAATGTCAAAAATGAAAAGTGTCAAAAATGACAAATTTCAAGATGGCAAATGTCTAAGATGTCAAATGACAAATGTCACAATGCTAAATGTCAAAAATGAAAAGTGTCACCATAAAAAATGTCAAAAATGACAAATTTCAAGATGGCAAATGTCAAAGATGTCAAATGACAAATGTCACAATGCTAAATGTCACAAATGAAAAGTGTCAAAAATGACAAATTTCAAGATGGCAAATGTCTAAGATGTCAAATGACAAATGTCACAATGCTAAATGTCAAAAATGAAAAGTGTCACCATGAAAAATGTCAATAATGACAAATTTCAAGATGGCAAATGTCCAAGATGTCAAATGACAAATGTCACAATGCTAAATGTCAAAAATGAAAAGTGTCACCATAAAAAATGTCAAAAATGACAAATTTTAAGATGGCAAATGTCAAAGATGTCAAATGACAAATGTCACAATGCTAAATGTCACAAATGAAAAGTGTCAAAAATGACAAATTTCAAGATGGCAAATGTCTAAGATGTCAAATGACAAATGTCACAATGCTAAATGTCAAAAATGAAAAGTGTCACCATGAAAAATGTCAAAAATGACACATTTCAAGATGGCAAATGTCAAAACTGACAAATGTCACAATGCTAAATGTCAAAAATGAAAAGTGTGACCATGAAAAATGTCAAAAATAACAAATTTCAAGATGGCAAATGTCAAAGATGTCAAATGACAAATGTCACAATGCTAAATGTCAAAAATGACAAATTTCAAGATGGCAAATGTCAAAGATGTCAAATGACAACTGTCAAAGATGTCAAATGACAAATGTCACAATGCTAAATGTCAAAAATGAAAAGTGGCACCATGAAAAATGTCAAAAATGACAAATTTCAAGATGGCAAATGTCAAAGATGTCAAATGACAAATGTCACAATGCTAAATGTCAAAAATGAAAAGTGTCACCATGAAAAATGTCAAAAATGACAAATTTCAAGATGGCAAATGTCAAAACTGACAAATGTCACAATGCTAAATGTCAAAAATGAAAAGTGTCACCATGAAAAATGTCAAAAATGACAAATTTCAAGATGGCAAATGTCAAAGATGTCAAATGACAAATGTCACAATGCTAAATGTCAAAAATAAAAAATGTGTCACCATGAAAAATGTCAAAAATGACAAATTTCAAGATGGCAAATGTCAAAGATGTTAAATGACAAATGTCACAATGCTAAATGTCAAAAATGAAAAGTGTCACCATGAAAAATGTCAAAAATGACAAATTTCAAGATGGCAAATGTCAAAGATGTCAAATGACAAATGTCACAATGCTAAATGTCAAAAATGAAAAGTGTCAAAAATGACAAATTTCAAGATGGCAAATGTCTAATATGTCAAATGACAAATGTCACAATGCTAAATGTCAAATATGAAAAGTGTCACCATGAAAAATGTCAAAAATGACAAATTTCAAGATGGCAAATGTCAAAGATGTCAAATGACAAATGACACAATGCTAAATGTCAAAAATGAAAAGTGTCAAAAATGACAAATTTCAAGATGGCAAATGTCTAAGATGTCAAATGACAAATGTCACAATGATAAATGTCAAAAATGAAAAGTGTCACCATGAAAAATGTCAAAAATGACAAATTTCAAGATGGCAAATGTCAAAGATGTCAAATGACAAATGTCACAATGCTAAATGTCAAAAATGAAAAGTGTCAAAAATGACAAATTTCAAGATGGCAAATGTCTAAGATGTCAAATGACAAATGTCACAATGCTAAATGTCAAAAATGAAAAGTGTCACCATGAAAAATGTCAAAAATGACAAATTTCAAGATGGCAAATGTCAAAGATGTCAAATGACAAATGTCACAATGCTAAATGTCAAAAATGAAAAGTGTCACCATGAAAAATGTCAAAAATGACAAATTTTAAGATGGCAAATGTCAAAGATGTCAAATGACAAATGTCAAAATGCTAAATGTCAAAAATGACAAATTTCAAGATGGCAAGTGTCTAAGATGTCAAATGACAAATGTCACAATGCTAAATGTCAAAAATGAAAAGTGTCACCATGAAAAATGTCAAAAATGACAAATTTCAAGTTGGCAAATGTCAAAGATGTCAAATGACAAATGTCACAATGCTAAATATCAAAAATGAAAAGTGTCAAAAATGACAAATTTCAAGATGGCAAATGTCTAAGATGTCAAATGACAAATGTCACAATGCTAAATGTCAAAAATGAAAAGTGTCACCGTGAAAAATGTCAAAAATGACAAATTTCAAGATCGCAAATGTCAAAGATGTCAAATGACAAATGTCACAATGCTAAATGTCAAAAATGAAAAGTGTCCCCATGAAAAATGTCAATAATGACAAATTTCAAGATGGCAAATGTCAAAGATGTCAAATGACAAATGTCACAATGCTAAATGTCAAAAATGAAAAGTGTCACCATGAAAAATGTCAAAAATGACAAATTTCAAGATGGCAAATGTCCAAGATGTCAAATGACAAATGTCACAATGCTAAATGTCAAAAATGAAAAGTGTCACCATGAAAAATGTCAAAAATGACAAATTTCAAGATGGCAAATGTCAAAGATGTCAAATGACAAATGTCACAATGCTAAATGTCAAAAATGACAAATTTCAAGATGGCAAATGTCAAAGATGTCAAATGACAAATGTCACAATGCTAAATGTCAAAAATGAAAAGTGTCACCATGAAAAATGTCAAAAATGACAAATTTCAAGATGGCAAATGTCAAAGATGTCAAATGACAAATGACACAATGCTAAATGTCAAAAATGAAAAGTGTCAAAAATGACAAATTTCAAGATGGCAAATGTCAAAGATGTCAAATGACAAATGTCACAATGCTAAATGTCAAAAATGAAAAGTGTCGCCAGGAAAAATGTCAAAAATGACAAATTTCAAGATGGCAAATGTCAAAGATGTCAAATGACAAATGTCACAATGCTAAATGTCAAAAATAAAAAGTGTCACCATGAAAAATGACAAATTTCAAGATGGCAAATGTCAAGAAGTCAAATGACAAATGTCACAATGCTAAATGTCAAAAATGAAAAGTGTCACAATAAAAAATGTCAAAAATGACAAATTTCAAGATGGCAAATGTCAAAACTGACAAATGTCACAATGCTAAATGTCAAAAATGAAAAGTGTCACCATGAAAAATGTCAAAAATAACAAATTTCAAGATGACAAATGTCAAAGATGTCAAATGACAAATGTCACAATGCTAAATGACAAATTTCAAGATGGCAAATGTCAAAGATGTCAAATGACAAATGTCACAATGCTAAATGTCAAAAATAAAAAGTGTCACCATGAAAAATGTCAAAAATGACAAATTTCAAAATGGCAAATATCAAAGATGTCAAATGACAAATGTCACAATGCTAAATGTCAAAAATAAAAAGTGTCACCATGAAAAATGTCAAAAATGACAAATTTCAAGATGGCAAATGTCAAAACTGACAAATGTCACAATGCTAAATGTCAAAAATGATAAGTGTCACCATGAAAAATGTCAAAAATGACAAATTTCAAGATTGCAAATGTCCAAGATGTCAAATGACAAATGTCACAATGCTAAAAGTCAAAAATAAAAAGTGTCACCATGAAAAATGTCAAAAATGACAAATTTTAAGATGGCAAATGTCAAAGATGTCAAATGACAAATGTCACAATGCTAAATGTCAAAAATGAAAAGTGTCAAAAATGACAAATTTCAAGATGGCAAATGTCAAAGATGTCAAATGACAAATGTCACAACGCTAAATGTCAAAAATGAAAAGTGTCATCATGAAAAATGTCAAAAATGACAAATTTCAAGATGGCAAATGTCAAAACTGACAAATGTCACAATGCTAAATGTCAAAAATGAAAAGTGTCATTATGAAAAATGTCAAAAATAACAAATCTCAAGATGACAAATGTCAAAGATGTCAAATGACAAATGTCACAATGCTAAATGTCAAAAATGACAAATTTCAAGATGGCAAATGTCAAAGATGTCAAATGACAAATGTCACAATGCTAAATGTCAAAAATAAAAAGTGTCACCATGAAAAATGTCAAAAATGACAAATTTCAAGATGGCAAATATCAAAGATGTCAAATGACAAATGTCACAATGCTAAATGTCAAAAATAAAAAGTGTCACCATGAAAAATGTCAAAAATGACAAATTTCAAGATGGCAAATGTCAAAACGGACAAATGTCACAATGCTAAATGTCAAAAATGATAAGTGTCACCATGAAAAATGTCAAAAATGACAAATTTCAAGATGGCAAATGTCCAAGATGTCAAATGACAAATGTCACAATGCTAAATGTCAAAAATGAAAAGTGTCACTATGAAAAATGTCAAAAATGACAAATTTCAAAATGGCAAATGTCAAAGATGTCAAATGACAAATGTCACAATGCTAAATGTCAAAAATGAAAAGTGTCAAAAATGACAAATTTCAAGATGGCAAATGTCTAATATGTCAAATGACAAATGTCACAATGCTAAATGTCAAATATGAAAAGTGTCACCATGAAAAATGTCAAAAATGACAAATTTCAAGATGGCAAATGTCAAAGATGTCAAATGACAAATGTCACAATGCTAAATGTCAAAAATGAAAAGTGTCAAAAATGACAAATTTCAAGATGGCAAATGTCTAAGATGTCAAATGACAAATGTCACAATGATAAATGTCAAAAATGAAAAGTGTCACCATGAAAAATGTCAAAAATGACAAATTTCAAGATGGCAAATGTCAAAGATGTCAAATGACAAATGTCACAATGCTAAATGTCAAAAATGAAAAGTGTCACCATGAAAAATGTCAAAAATGACAAATTTCAAGAAGGCAAATGTCAAAGATGTCAAATGACAAATGTCACAATGCTAAATGTCAAAAATGAAAAGTGTCAAAAATGAAAAGTGTCAAAAATGACAAATTTCAAGATGGCAAATGTCTAAGATGTCAAATGACAAATGTCACAATGCTAACTGTCAAAAATGAAAAGTGTCACCATGAAAAATGTCAAAAATGACAAATTTCAAAATGGCAAATATCAAAGATGTCAAATGACAAATGTCACAATGCTAAATGTCAAAAATGAAAAGTGTCACCATGAAAAATGTCAAAAATGACAAATTTCAAGATGGCAAATGTCAAAGATGTCAAATGACAAATGTCACAATACTAAATGTCAAAAATGAAAAGTGTCAAAAATGACAAATTTCAAGATGGCAAATGTCCAAGATGTCAAATGACAAATGTCACAATGCTAAATGTCAAAAATGAAAAGTGTCACCATGAAAAATGTAAAAAATGACAAATTTCAAGATGGCAAATGTCAAAGATGTCAAATGACAAATGTCACAATGCTAAATGTCAAAAATGAAAAGTGTCAAAAATGACAAATTTCAAGATGGCAAATGTCTAAGATGTCAAATGACAAATGTCACAATGCTAAATGTCAAAAATGAAAAGTGTCACCGTGAAAAATGTCAAAAATGACAAATTTCAAGATGGCAAATGTCAAAGATGTCAAATGACAAATGTCACAATGCTAAATGTCAAAAATGAAAAGTGTCACCATGAAAAATGTCAAAAATGACAAATTTCAAGATGGCAAATGTCAAAGATGTCAAATGACAAATGTCACAATGCTAAAGGTCAAAAATGAAAAGTGTCCCCATGAAAAATGTCAATAATGACAAATTTCAAGATGGCAAATGTCAAAGATGTCAAATGACAAATGTCAAAATGCTAGATGTCAAAAATGAAAAGTGTCACCATGAAAAATGTCAAAAATGACAAATTTCAAGATGGCAAATGTCAAAGATGTCAAATGACAAATGTCACAATGCTAAATGTCAAAAATGAAAAGTGTCAAAAATGACAAATTTCAAGATGGCAAATGTCTAAGATGTCAAATGACAAATGTCACAATGATAAATGTCAAAAATGAAAAGTGTCACCATGAAAAATGTCAAAAATGACAAATTTCAAGATGGCAAATGTCAAAGATGTCAAATGACAAATGTCACAATGCTAAATGTCAAAAATGAAAAGTGTCACCATGAAAAATGTCAAAAATGACAAATTTCAAGAAGGCAAATGTCAAAGATGTCAAATGACAAATGTCACAATGCTAAATGTCAAAAATGAAAAGTGTCAAAAATGAAAAGTGTCAAAAATGACAAATTTCAAGATGGCAAATGTCTAAGATGTCAAATGACAAATGTCACAATGCTAACTGTCAAAAATGAAAAGTGTCACCATGAAAAATGTCAAAAATGACAAATTTCAAGATGGCAAATGTCAAAGATGTCAAATGACAAATGTCACAATGCTAAATGTCAAAAATGAAAAGTGTCACCATGAAAAATGTCAAAAATGACAAATTTCAAGATGGCAAATGTCAAAGATGTCAAATGACAAATGTCACAATACTAAATGTCAAAAATGAAAAGTGTCAAAAATGACAAATTTCAAGATGGCAAATGGCCAAGATGTCAAATGACAAATGTCACAATGCTAAATGTCAAAAATGAAAAGTGTCACCATGAAAAATGTCAAAAATGACAAATTTCAAGATGGCAAATGTCAAAGATGTCAAATGACAAATGTCACAATGCTAAATGTCAAAAATGAAAAGTGTCAAAAATGACAAATTTCAAGATGGCAAATGTCTAAGATGTCAAATGACAAATGTCACAATGCTAAATGTCAAAACTAAAAAGTGTCACCGTGAAAAATGTCAAATATGACAAATTTCAAGATGGCAAATGTCAAAGATGTCAAATGACAAATGTCACAATGCTAAATGTCAAAAATGAAAAGTGTCACCATGAAAAATGTCAAAAATGACAAATTTCAAGATGGCAAATGTCAAAGATGTCAAATGACAAATGTCACAATGCTAAATGTCAAAAATGAAAAGTGTCCCCATGAAAAATGTCAATAATGACAAATTTCAAGATGGCAAATGTCAAAGATGTCAAATGACAAATGTCAAAATGCTAAATGTCAAAAATGAAAAGTGTCACCATGAAAAATGTCAAAAATGACAAATTTCAAGATGGCAAATGTCAAAGATGTCGAATATGACAAATGTCACAATGCTAAGTGTCAAAAATGAAAAGTGTCACCATAAAAAATGTCAAAAATGACAAATTTCAAGATGGCAAATGTCAAAGATATCAAATGACAAATGTCACAATGCTAAATGTCAAAAAAGAAAAGTGTCAAAAATGACAAATTTCAAGATGGCAAATGTCTAAGATGTCAAATGACAAATGTCACAATGCTAAATGTCAAAAATGAAAAGTGTCACCATGAAAAATGTCAAAAATGACAAATTTCAAGATGGCAAATGTCAAAGATGTCAAATGACAAATGTCACAATGCTAAATGTCAAAAATGAAAAGTGTCACCATGAAAAATGTCAAAAATGACAAATTTCAAGATGGCAAATGTCAAAGATGTCAAATGACAAATGTCACAATGCTTAATGTCAAAAATGACAAATTTCAAGATGGCAGATATCAAAGATGTCAAATGACAAATGTCACAATGCTAAATGTCAAAAATGAAAAGTATCACCATGAAAAATGTCAAAAATGACAAATTTCAAGATGGCAAATATCAAAGATGTCAAATGACAAATGTCACAATGCTAAATGTCAAAAATGTCAAATTTCAAGATGGCAAATGTCAAAGATGTCAAATGACAAATGTCACAATGCTAAATGTCAAAAATGAAAAGTGTCACCATGAAAAGTGTCAAAAATGACAAATTTCAAGATGGCAAATGTCAAAGATGTGAAATGACAAATGTCACAATGCTAAATGTCAAAAATGAAAAGTGTCACCATAAAAAATGTCAAAAATGACAAATTTCAAGATGGCAAATGTCAAAGATGTGAAATGACAAATGTCACAATGCTAAATGTCAAAAATGAAAAGTGTCACCATGAAAAATGTCAAAAATGACAAATTTCAAGATGGCAAATATCAAAGATGTCAAATGACGAATGTCACAATGCTAAATGTCAAAAATGACAAATTTCAAGATGGCAAATGTCAAAGATGTCAAATGACAAATGTCACAATGCTAAATGTCAAAAATGAAAAGTGTCACCATGAAAAATGCCAAAAATGACAAATTTCAAGATGGCAAATGTCAAAGATGTCAAATGACAAATGTCACAATGCTAAATGTCAAAAATGAAAAGTGTCAAAAATGACAAATTTCAAGATGGCAAATGTCTAAGATGTCAAATGACAAATGTCACAATGCTAAATGTCAAAAATGAAAAGTGTCACCATGAAAAATGTCAAAAATGACAAATTTCAAGATGGCAAATGTCAAAGATGTCAAATGACAAATGTCACAATGCTAAATGTCAAAAATAAAAAGTGTCACCATGAAAAATGTCAAAAATGACAAATTTCAAGATGGCAAATGTCAAAGAAGTCAAATGACAAATGTCACAATGCTAAATGTCAAAAATGAAAAGTGTCACCATGAAAAATGTCAAAAATGACAAATTTCAAGATGGCAAATTTGAAAACTGACAAATGTCAAAAATGATAAGTGTCACCATGAAAAATGTCAAAAATGACAAATTTCAAGATTGCAAATGTCCAAGATTTCAAATGACAAATGTCACAATGCTAAAAGTCAAAAATGAAAAGTGTCACTATGAAAAATGTCCAAAATGACAAATTTCAAGATGGCAAATGTCAAAGATGTCAAATGACAAATGTCACAATGCTAAATGTCAAAAATGAAAAGTGTCACCATGAAAAATGTCAAAAATGACAAATTTCAAGATGGCAAATGTCAAAGATGTCAAATGACAAATGTCACAATGCTAAATGTCAAAAATGAAAAGTGTCACCATGAAAAATGTCAAAAATGACAAATTTCAAGATGGCAAATGTCAAAGATGTCAAATGACAAATGTCACAATGCTAAATGTCAAAAATGAAAAGTGTCACCATGAAAAATGTCAAAAATGACAAATTTCAAGATGGCAAATGTCAAAGATGTCAAATGACAAATGTCACAATGCTAAATGTCAAAAATGAAAAGTGTCAAAAATGACAAATTTCAAGATGGCAAATGTCCAAGATGTCAAATGACAAATGTCACAATGCTAAATGTCAAAAATGAAAAGTGTCACCATGAAAAATGTCAAAAATGACAAATTTCAAGATGGCAAATGTCAAAGATGTCAAATGACAAATGTCACAATGCTAAATGTCAAAAATGAAAAGTGTCAAAAATGACAAATTTCAAGATGGCAAATGTCTAAGATGTCAAATGACAAATGTCACAATGCTAAATGTCAAAAATGAAAAGTGTCACCGTGAAAAATGTCAAAAATGACAAATTTCAAGATGGCAAATGTCAAAGATGTCAAATGACAAATGTCACAATGCTAAATGTCAAAAATGAAAAGTGTCACCATGAAACATGTCAAAAATGACAAATTTCAAGATGGCAAATGTCAAAGATGTCAAATGACAAATGTCAAGATGCTAAATGTCAAAAATGAAAAGTGTCCCCATGAAAAATGTCAATAATGACAAATTTCAAGATGGCAAATGTCAAAGATGTCAAATGACAAATGTCACAATGCTAAATGTCAAAAATGAAAAGTGTCACCATGAAAAATGTCAAAAATGACAAATTTCAACATGGCAAATGTCAAAGATGTCGAATATGACAAATGTCACAATGCTAAATGTCAAAAATGAAGAGTGTCACCATGAAAAATGTCAAAAATGACAAATTTCAAGATGGCAAATGTCAAAGATATCAAATGACAAATGTCACAATGCTAAATGTCAAAAATGAAAAGTGTCAAAAATGACAAATTTCAAGATGGCAAATGTCTAAGATGTCAAATGACAAATGTCACAATGCTAAATGTCAAAAATAAAAAGTGTCACCATGAAAAATGTCAAAAATGACAAATTTCAAGATGGCAAATGTCAAAGATGTCAAATGACAAATGTCACAATGCTAAATGTCAAAAATGAAAAGTGTCACCATGAAAAATGTCAAAAATGACAAATTTCAAGATGGCAAATGTTAAAGATGTCAAATGACAAATGTCACAATGCTAAATGTCAAAAATAAAAAGTGTCACCATGAAAAATGTCAAAAATGACAAATTTCAAGATGGCAAATGTCTAAGATGTCAAATGACAAATGTCACAATGCTAAATGTCAAAAATGAAAAGTGTCACCATGAAAAATGTCAAAAATGACAAATTTCAAGATGGCAAATGTCAAAGATGTCAAATGACAAATGTCACAATGCTAAATGTCAAAAATGAAAAGTATCACCATGAAAAATGTCAAAAATGACAAATTTTAAGATGGCAAATGTCAGAGATGTCAAATGACAAATTTCACAATGCTAAATGTCAAAAATGACAAATTTCAAGATGGCAAATGTCTAAGATGTCAAATGACAAATGTCACAATGCTAAATGACAAAAATGAAAAGTGTCACCATGAAAAATGTCAAAAATGACAAATTTCAAGATGGCAAATGTCAAAGATGTCAAATGACAAATGTCACAATGCTAAATATCAAAACTGAAAAGTGTCAAAAATGACAAATTTCAAGATGGCAAATGTCTAAGATGTCAAATGACAAATGTCACAATGCTAAATGTCAAAAATGAAAAGTGTCACCGTGAAAAATGTCAAAAATGACAAATTTCAAGATGGCAAATGTCAAAGATGTCAAATGACAAATATCACAATGCTAAATGTCAAAAATGAAAAGTGTCCCCATGAAAAATGTCAATAATGACAAATTTCAAGATGGCAAATGTCAAAGATGTCAAATGACAAATGTCACAATGCTAAATGTCAAAAATGAAAAGTGTCACCATGAAAAATGTCAAAAATGACAAATTTCAAGATGGCAAATGTCCAAGATGTCAAATGACAAATGTCACAATGCTAAATGTCAAAAATGAAAAGTGTCACCATGAAAAATGTCAAAAATGACAAATTTCAAGATGGCAAATGTCAAAGATGTCAAATGACAAATGTCACAATGCTAAATGTCAAAAATGAAAAGTGTCACCATGAAAAATGTCAAAAATGACAAATTTCAAAATGGCAAATGTCAAAGATGTCAAATGACAAATGTCACAATGCTAAATGTCAAAAATGAAAAGTGTCACCATGAAAAATGTCAAAAATGACAAATTTCAAGATGGCAAATATCAAAGATGTCAAATGACAAATGTCACAATGCTAAATGTCAAAAATGACAAATTTCAAGATGGAAAATGTCAAAGATGTCAAATGACAAATGTCACAATGCTAAATGTCAAAAATGAAAAGTGTCACCATGAAAAATGTCAAAAATGACAAATTTCAAGATGGCAAATGTCAAAGATGTCAAATGACAAATGACACAATGCTAAATGTCAAAAATGAAAAGTGTCAAAAATGACAAATTTCAAGATGGCAAATGTCTAAGATGTCAAATGACAAATGTCACAATGCTAAATGTCAAAAATGAAAAGTGTCGCCAGGAAAAATGTCAAAAATGACAAATTTCAAGATGGCAAATGTCAAAGATGTCAAATGACAAATGTCACAATGCTAAATGTCAAAAATAAAAAGTGTCACCATGAAAAATGACAAATTTCAAGATGGCAAATGTCAAGAAGTCAAATGACAAATGTCACAATGCTAAATGTCAAAAATGAAAAGTGTCACCATGAAAAATGTCAAAAATGACAAATTTCAAGATGGCAAATGTCAAAGATGTCAAATGACAAATGACACAATGCTAAATGTCAAAAATGAAAAGTGTCAAAAATGACAAATTTCAAGATGGCAAATGTCTAAGATGTCAAATGACAAATGTCACAATGCTAAATGTCAAAAATAAAAAGTGTCACCATGAAAAATGACAAATTTCAAGATGGCAAATGTCAAGAAGTCAAATGACAAATGTCACAATGCTAAATGTCAAAAATGAAAAGTGTCACCATAAAAAATGTCAAAAATGACAAATTTCAAGATGGCAAATGTCAAAACTGACAAATGTCACAAAGCTAAATGACAAAAATGATAAGTGTCACCATGAAAAATGTCAAAAATGACAAATTTCAAGATGGCAAATGTCCAAGATGTCAAATGACAAATGTCACAATGCTAAATGTCAAAAATGAAAAGTGTCACCATGAAAAATGTCAAAAATGACAAATTTCAAGATGGCCAATGTCAAAGATGTCAAATGACAAATGTCACAATGCTAAATGTCAAAAATGAAAAGTGTCACCATGAAAAATGTCAAAAATGACAAATTTCAAGATGGCAAATGTCAAAGATGTCAAATGACAAATGTCACAATGCTAAATGTCAAAAATGAAAAGTGTCACCATGAAAAATGTCAAAAATGACAAATTTCAAGATGGCAAATATCAAAGATGTCAAATGACAAATGTCACAATGCTAAATGTCAAAAATGACAAATTTCAAGATGGAAAATGTCAAAGATGTCAAATGACAAATGTCACAATGCTAAATGTCAAAAATGAAAAGTGTCACCATGAAAAATGTCAAAAATGACAAATTTCAAGATGGCAAATGTCAAAGATGTCAAATGACAAATGACACAATGCTAAATGTCAAAAATGAAAAGTGTCAAAAATGACAAATTTCAAGATGGCAAATGTCTAAGATGTCAAATGACAAATGTCACAATGCTAAATGTCAAAAATGAAAAGTGTCGCCAGGAAAAATGTCAAAAATGACAAATTTCAAGATGGCAAATGTCAAAGATGTCAAATGACAAATGTCACAATGCTAAATGTCAAAAATAAAAAGTGTCACCATGAAAAATGACAAATTTCAAGATGGCAAATGTCAAGAAGTCAAATGACAAATGTCACAATGCTAAATGTCAAAAATGAAAAGTGTCACCATAAAAAATGTCAAAAATGACAAATTTCAAAATGGCAAATGTCAAAACTGACAAATGTCACAATGCTAAATGTCAAAAATGAAAAGTGTCACCATGAAAAATGTCAAAAATAACAAATTTCAAGATGACAAATGTCAAAGATGTCAAATGACAAACGTCACAATGCTAAATGTCAAAAATGACAAATTTCAAGATGGCAAATGTCAAAGATGTCAAATGACAAATGTCACAATGCTAAATGTCAAAAATAAAAAGTGTCACCATGAAAAATGTCAGAAATGACAAATTTCAAAATGGCAAATATCAAAGATGTCAAATGACAAATGTCACAATGCTAAATGTCAAACATAAAAAGTGTCACCATGAAAAATGTCAAAAATGACAAATTTCAAGATGGCAAATGTCAAAACTGACAAATGTCACAATGCTAAATGTCAAAAATTATAAGTGTCACCATGAAAAATGTCAAAAATGACAAATTTCAAGATTGCAAATGTCCAAGATGTCAAATGACAAATGTCACAATGCTAAAAGTCAAAAATAAAAAGTGTCACCATGAAAAATGTCAAAAATGACAAATTTTAAGATGGCAAATGTCAAAGATGTCAAATGACAAATGTCACAATGCTAAATGTCAAAAATGAAAAGTGTCAAAAATGACAAATTTCAAGATGGCAAATGTCTAAGATGTCAAATGACAAATGTCACAATGCTAAATGTCAAAAATGAAAAGTGTCACCGTGAAAAATGTCAAAAATGACAAATTTCAAGATGGCAAATGTCAAAGATGTCAAATGACAAATGTCACAATGCTAAATGTCAAAAATGAAAAGTGTCACCATGAAACATGTCAAAAATGACAAATTTCAAGATGGCAAATGTCAAAGATGTCAAATGACAAATGTCAAGATGCTAAATGTCAAAAATGAAAAGTGTCCCCATAAAAAATGTCAATAATGACAAATTTCAAGATGGCAAATGTCAAAGATGTCAAATGACAAATGTCACAATGCTAAATGTCAAAAATGAAAAGTGTCACCATGAAAAATGTCAAAAATGACAAATTTCAACATGGCAAATGTCAAAGATGTCGAATATGACAAATGTCACAATGCTAAATGTCAAAAATGAAGAGTGTCACCATGAAAAATGTCAAAAATGACAAATTTCAAGATGGCAAATGTCAAAGATATCAAATGACAAATGTCACAATGCTAAATGTCAAAAATGAAAAGTGTCAAAAATGACAAATTTCAAGATGGCAAATGTCTAAGATGTCAAATGACAAATGTCACAATGCTAAATGTCAAAAATAAAAAGTGTCACCATGAAAAATGTCAAAAATGACAAATTTCAAGATGGCAAATGTCAAAGATGTCAAATGACAAATGTCACAATGCTAAATGTCAAAAATGAAAAGTGTCACCATGAAAAATGTCAAAAATGACAAATTTCAAGATGGCAAATGTTAAAGATGTCAAATGACAAATGTCACAATGCTAAATGTCAAAAATAAAAAGTGTCACCATGAAAAATGTCAAAAATGACAAATTTCAAGATGGCAAATGTCTAAGATGTCAAATGACAAATGTCACAATGCTAAATGTCAAAAATGAAAAGTGTCACCATGAAAAATGTCAAAAATGACAAATTTCAAGATGGCAAATGTCAAAGATGTCAAATGACAAATGTCACAATGCTAAATGTCAAAAATGAAAAGTATCACCATGAAAAATGTCAAAAATGACAAATTTTAAGATGGCAAATGTCAGAGATGTCAAATGACAAATTTCACAATGCTAAATGTCAAAAATGACAAATTTCAAGATGGCAAATGTCTAAGATGTCAAATGACAAATGTCACAATGCTAAATGACAAAAATGAAAAGTGTCACCATGAAAAATGTCAAAAATGACAAATTTCAAGATGGCAAATGTCAAAGATGTCAAATGACAAATGTCACAATGCTAAATATCAAAACTGAAAAGTGTCAAAAATGACAAATTTCAAGATGGCAAATGTCTAAGATGTCAAATGACAAATGTCACAATGCTAAATGTCAAAAATGAAAAGTGTCACCGTGAAAAATGTCAAAAATGACAAATTTCAAGATGGCAAATGTCAAAGATGTCAAATGACAAATATCACAATGCTAAATGTCAAAAATGAAAAGTGTCCCCATGAAAAATGTCAATAATGACAAATTTCAAGATGGCAAATGTCAAAGATGTCAAATGACAAATGTCACAATGCTAAATGTCAAAAATGAAAAGTGTCACCATGAAAAATGTCAAAAATGACAAATTTCAAGATGGCAAATGTCCAAGATGTCAAATGACAAATGTCACAATGCTAAATGTCAAAAATGAAAAGTGTCACCATGAAAAATGTCAAAAATGACAAATTTCAAGATGGCAAATGTCAAAGATGTCAAATGACAAATGTCACAATGCTAAATGTCAAAAATGAAAAGTGTCACCATGAAAAATGTCAAAAATGACAAATTTCAAAATGGCAAATGTCAAAGATGTCAAATGACAAATGTCACAATGCTAAATGTCAAAAATGAAAAGTGTCACCATGAAAAATGTCAAAAATGACAAATTTCAAGATGGCAAATATCAAAGATGTCAAATGACAAATGTCACAATGCTAAATGTCAAAAATGACAAATTTCAAGATGGAAAATGTCAAAGATGTCAAATGACAAATGTCACAATGCTAAATGTCAAAAATGAAAAGTGTCACCATGAAAAATGTCAAAAATGACAAATTTCAAGATGGCAAATGTCAAAGATGTCAAATGACAAATGACACAATGCTAAATGTCAAAAATGAAAAGTGTCAAAAATGACAAATTTCAAGATGGCAAATGTCTAAGATGTCAAATGACAAATGTCACAATGCTAAATGTCAAAAATGAAAAGTGTCGCCAGGAAAAATGTCAAAAATGACAAATTTCAAGATGGCAAATGTCAAAGATGTCAAATGACAAATGTCACAATGCTAAATGTCAAAAATAAAAAGTGTCACCATGAAAAATGACAAATTTCAAGATGGCAAATGTCAAGAAGTCAAATGACAAATGTCACAATGCTAAATGTCAAAAATGAAAAGTGTCACCATGAAAAATGTCAAAAATGACAAATTTCAAGATGGCAAATGTCAAAGATGTCAAATGACAAATGACACAATGCTAAATGTCAAAAATGAAAAGTGTCAAAAATGACAAATTTCAAGATGGCAAATGTCTAAGATGTCAAATGACAAATGTCACAATGCTAAATGTCAAAAATAAAAAGTGTCACCATGAAAAATGACAAATTTCAAGATGGCAAATGTCAAGAAGTCAAATGACAAATGTCACAATGCTAAATGTCAAAAATGAAAAGTGTCACCATAAAAAATGTCAAAAATGACAAATTTCAAGATGGCAAATGTCAAAACTGACAAATGTCACAAAGCTAAATGACAAAAATGATAAGTGTCACCATGAAAAATGTCAAAAATGACAAATTTCAAGATGGCAAATGTCCAAGATGTCAAATGACAAATGTCACAATGCTAAATGTCAAAAATGAAAAGTGTCACCATGAAAAATGTCAAAAATGACAAATTTCAAGATGGCCAATGTCAAAGATGTCAAATGACAAATGTCACAATGCTAAATGTCAAAAATGAAAAGTGTCACCATGAAAAATGTCAAAAATGACAAATTTCAAGATGGCAAATGTCAAAGATGTCAAATGACAAATGTCACAATGCTAAATGTCAAAAATGAAAAGTGTCACCATGAAAAATGTCAAAAATGACAAATTTCAAGATGGCAAATATCAAAGATGTCAAATGACAAATGTCACAATGCTAAATGTCAAAAATGACAAATTTCAAGATGGAAAATGTCAAAGATGTCAAATGACAAATGTCACAATGCTAAATGTCAAAAATGAAAAGTGTCACCATGAAAAATGTCAAAAATGACAAATTTCAAGATGGCAAATGTCAAAGATGTCAAATGACAAATGACACAATGCTAAATGTCAAAAATGAAAAGTGTCAAAAATGACAAATTTCAAGATGGCAAATGTCTAAGATGTCAAATGACAAATGTCACAATGCTAAATGTTAAAAATGAAAAGTGTCGCCAGGAAAAATGTCAAAAATGACAAATTTCAAGATGGCAAATGTCAAAGATGTCAAATGACAAATGTCACAATGCTAAATGTCAAAAATAAAAAGTGTCACCATGAAAAATGACAAATTTCAAGATGGCAAATGTCAAGAAGTCAAATGACAAATGTCACAATGCTAAATGTCAAAAATGAAAAGTGTCACCATAAAAAATGTCAAAAATGACAAATTTCAAAATGGCAAATGTCAAAACTGACAAATGTCACAATGCTAAATGTCAAAAATGAAAAGTGTCACCATGAAAAATGTCAAAAATAACAAATTTCAAGATGACAAATGTCAAAGATGTCAAATGACAAACGTCACAATGCTAAATGTCAAAAATGACAAATTTCAAGATGGCAAATGTCAAAGATGTCAAATGACAAATGTCACAATGCTAAATGTCAAAAATAAAAAGTGTCACCATGAAAAATGTCAGAAATGACAAATTTCAAAATGGCAAATATCAAAGATGTCAAATGACAAATGTCACAATGCTAAATGTCAAACATAAAAAGTGTCACCATGAAAAATGTCAAAAATGACAAATTTCAAGATGGCAAATGTCAAAACTGACAAATGTCACAATGCTAAATGTCAAAAATTATAAGTGTCACCATGAAAAATGTCAAAAATGACAAATTTCAAGATTGCAAATGTCCAAGATGTCAAATGACAAATGTCACAATGCTAAAAGTCAAAAATAAAAAGTGTCACCATGAAAAATGTCAAAAATGACAAATTTTAAGATGGCAAATGTCAAAGATGTCAAATGACAAATGTCACAATGCTAAATGTCAAAAATGAAAAGTGTCAAAAATGACAAATTTCAAGATGGCAAATGTCAAAGATGTCAAATGACAAATGTCACAACGCTAAATGTCAAAAATGAAAAGTGTCATCATGAAAAATGTCAAAAATGACAAATTTCAAGATGGCAAATGTCAAAACTGACAAATGTCACAATGCTAAATGTCACAATGCTAAATGTCAAAAATAAAAAGTGTCACCATGAAAAATGTCAAAAATGACAAATTTCAAGATGGCAAATATCAAAGATGTCAAATGACAAATGTCACAATGCTAAATGTCAAAAATAAAAAGTGTTACCATGAAAAATGTCAAAAATGACAAATTTCAAGATGGCAAATGTCAAAACTGACAAATGTCACAATGCTAAATGTCAAAAATGATAAGTGTCACCATGAAAAATGTCAAAAATGACAAATTTCAAGATGGCAAATGTCCAAGATGTCAAATGACAAATGTCACAATGCTAAATGTCAAAAATGAAAAGTGTCACTATGAAAAATGTCAAAAATGACAAATTTCAAGATGGCAAATGTCAAAGATGTCAAATGACAAATGTCACAATGCTAAATGTCAAAAATGAAAAGTGTCAAAAATGACAAATTTCAAGATGGCAAATGTCTAATATGTCAAATGACAAATGTCACAATGCTAAATGTCAAAAATGAAAAGTGTCACCATGAAAAATGTCAAAAATGACAAATTTCAAGATGGCAAATGTCAAAGATGTCAAATGACAAATGACACAATGCTAAATGTCAAAAATGAAAAGTGTCAAAAATGACAAATTTCAAGATGGCAAATGTCTAAGATGTCAAATGACAAATGTCACAATGCTAAATGTCAAAAATGAAAAGTGTCGCCAGGAAAAATGTCAAAAATGACAAATTTCAAGATGGCAAATGTCAAAGATGTCAAATGACAAATGTCACAATGCTAAATGTCAAAAATAAAAAGTGTCACCATGAAAAATGACAAATTTCAAGATGGCAAATGTCAAGAAGTCAAATGACAAATGTCACAATGCTAAATGTCAAAAATGAAAAGTGTCACCATAAAAAATGTCAAAAATGACAAATTTCAAGATGGCAAATGTCAAAACTGACAAATGTCACAATGCTAAATGTCAAAAATGAAAAGTGTCACCATGAAAAATGTCAAAAATAACAAATTTCAAGATGACAAATGTCAAAGATGTCAAACGACAAACGTCACAATGCTAAATGTCAAAAATGACAAATTTCAAGATGGCAAATGTCAAAGATGTCAAATGACAAATGTCACAATGCTAAATGTCAAAAATAAAAAGTGTCACCATGAAAAATGTCAAAAATGACAAATTTCAAAATGGCAAATATCAAAGATGTCAAATGACAAATGTCACAATGCTAAATGTCAAAAATAAAAAGTGTCACCATGAAAAATGTCAAAAATGACAAATTTCAAGATGGCAAATGTCAAAACTGACAAATGTCACAATGCTAAATGTCAAAAATTATAAGTGTCACCATGAAAAATGTCAAAAATGACAAATTTCAAGATTGCAAATGTCCAAGATGTCAAATGACAAATGTCACAATGCTAAAAGTCAAAAATAAAAAGTGTCACCGTGAAAAATGTCAAAAATGACAAATTTTAAGATGGCAAATGTCAAAGATGTCAAATGACAAATGTCACAATGCTAAATGTCAAAAATGAAAAGTGTCAAAAATGACAAATTTCAAGATGGCAAATGTCAAAGATGTCAAATGACAAATGTCACAACGCTAAATGTCAAAAATGAAAAGTGTCATCATGAAAAATGTCAAAAATGACAAATTTCAAGATGGCAAATGTCAAAACTGACAAATGTCACAATGCTAAATGTCACAATGCTAAATGTCAAAAATAAAAAGTGTCACCATGAAAAATGTCAAAAATGACAAATTTCAAGATGGCAAATATCAAAGATGTCAAATGACAAATGTCACAATGCTAAATGTCAAAAATAAAAAGTGTCACCATGAAAAATGTCAAAAATGACAAATTTCAAGATGGCAAATGTCAAAACTGATAAGTGTCACCATGAAAAATGTCAAAAATGACAAATTTCAAGATGGCAAATGTCCAAGATGTCAAATGACAAATGTCACAATGCTAAATGTCAAAAATGAAAAGTGTCACTATGAAAAATGTCAAAAATGACAAATTTCAAGATGGCAAATGTCAAAGATGTCAAATGACAAATGTCACAATGCTAAATGTCAAAAATGAAAAGTGTCAAAAATGACAAATTTCAAGATGGCAAATGTCTAATATGTCAAATGACAAATGTCACAATGCTAAATGTCAAATATGAAAAGTGTCACCATGAAAAATGTCAAAAATGACAAATTTCAAGATGGCAAATGTCAAAGATGTCAAATGACAAATGTCACAATGCTAAATGTCAAAAATGAAAAGTGTCAAAAATGACAAAGTTCAAGATGGCAAATGTCTAAGATGTCAAATGACAAAT
Source organism: Altica lythri (assembly GCA_964028335.1). Taxonomy (NCBI): domain Eukaryota; kingdom Metazoa; phylum Arthropoda; class Insecta; order Coleoptera; family Chrysomelidae; genus Altica; species Altica lythri. Next base: position 3,298,021 of record OZ034800.1, on the reverse strand, counting down.
GTCACAATGATAAATGTCAAAAATGAAAAGTGTCACCATGAAAAATGTCAAAAATGACAAATTTCAAGATGGCAAATGTCAAAGATGTCAAATGACAAATGTCACAATGCTAAATGTCAAAAATGAAAAGTGTCACCATGAAAAATGTCAAAAATGACAAATTTCAAGAAGGCAAATGTCAAAGATGTCAAATGACAAATGTCACAATGCTAAATGTCAAAAATGAAAAGTGTCAAAAATGAAAAGTGTCAAAAATGACAAATTTCAAGATGGCAAATGTCTAAGATGTCAAATGACAAATGTCACAATGCTAACTGTCAAAAATGAAAAGTGTCACCATGAAAAATGTCAAAAATGACAAATTTCAAGATGGCAAATGTCAAAGATGTCAAATGACAAATGTCACAATGCTAAATGTCAAAAATGAAAAGTGTCACCATGAAAAATGTCAAAAATGACAAATTTCAAGATGGCAAATGTCAAAGATGTCAAATGACAAATGTCACAATGCTAAATGTCAAAAATGAAAAGTGTCAAAAATGACAAATTTCAAGATGGCAAATGTCCAAGATGTCAAATGACAAATGTCACAATGCTAAATGTCAAAAATGAAAAGTGTCACCATGAAAAATGTCAAAAATGACAAATTTCAAGATGGCAAATGTCAAAGATGTCAAATGACAAATGTCACAATGCTAAATGTCAAAAATGAAAAGTGTCAAAAATGACAAATTTCAAGATGGCAAATGTCTAAGATGTCAAATGACAAATGTCACAATGCTAAATGTCAAAAATGAAAAGTGTCACCGTGAAAAATGTCAAAAATGACAAATTTCAAGATGGCAAATGTCCAAGATGTCAAATGACAAATGTCACAATGCTAAATGTCAAAAATGAAAAGTGTCACTATGAAAAATGTCAAAAATGACAAATTTCAAGATGGCAAATGTCAAAGATGTCAAATGACAAATGTCACAATGCTAAATGTCAAAAATGAAAAGTGTCAAAAATGACAAATTTCAAGATGGCAAATGTCTAATATGTCAAATGACAAATGTCACAATGCTAAATGTCAAATCTGAAAAGTGTCACCATGAAAAATGTCAAAAATGACAAATTTCAAGATGGCAAATGTCAAAGATATCAAATGACAAATGTCACAATGCTAAATGTCAAAAATGAAAAGTGTCAAAAATGACAAATTTCAAGATGGCAAATGTCTAAGATGTCAAATGACAAATGTCACAATGCTAAATGTCAAAAATGAAAAGTGTCACCATGAAAAATGTCAAAAATGACAAATTTCAAGATGGCAAATGTCAAAGATGTCAAATGACAAATGTCACAATGCTAAATGTCAAAAATGAAAAGTGTCACCATGAAAAATGTCAAAAATGACAAATTTCAAGATGGCAAATGTCAAAGATGTCAAATGACAAATGTCACAATGCTAAATGTCAAAAATGACAAATTTCAAGATGGCAAATATCAAAGATGTCAAATGACAAATGTCACAATGCTAAATGTCAAAAATGAAAAGTATCACCATGAAAAATGTCAAAAATGACAAATTTCAAGATGGCAAATATCAAAGATGTCAAATGACAAATGTCACAATGCTAAATGTCAAAAATGAAAAGTGTCACCATGAAAAATGTCAAAAATGACAAATTTCAAGATGGCAAATGTCAAAGATGTGAAATGACAAATGTCACAATGCTAAATGTCAAAAATGAAAAGTGTCACCATGAAAAATGTCAAAAATGACAAATTTCAAGATGGCAAATATCAAAGATGTCAAATGACAAATGTCACAATGCTAAATGTCAAAAATGACAAATTTCAAGATGGCAAATGTCAAAGATGTGAAATGACAAATGTCACAATGCTAAATGTCAAAAATGAAAAGTGTCACCATGAAAAATGTCAAAAATGACAAATTTCAAGATGGCAAATGTCAAAGATGTGAAATGACAAATGTCACAATGCTAAATGTCAAAAATGAAAAGTGTCACCATGAAAAATGTCAAAAATGACAAATTTCAAGATGGCAAATATCAAAGATGTCAAATGACAAATGTCACAATGCTAAATGTCAAAAATGACAAATTTCAAGATGGCAAATGTCAAAGATGTCAAATGACAAATGTCACAATGCTAAATGTCAAAAATGAAAAGTGTCACCATAAAATGTCAAAAATGACAAATTTCAAGATGGCAAATGTCAAAGATGTCAAATGACAAATGTCACAATGCTAAATGTCAAAAATGAAAAGTGTCAAAAATGACAAATTTCAAGATGGCAAATGTCTAAGATGTCAAATGACAAATGTCACAATGCTAAATGTCAAAAATGAAAAGTGTCACCATGAAAAATGTCAAAAATGACAAATTTCAAGATGGCAAATGTCAAAGATGTCAAATGACAAATGTCACAATGCTAAATGTCAAAAATAAAAAGTGTCACCATGAAAAATGTCAAAAATGACAAATTTCAAGATGGCAAATGTCAAAGAAGTCAAATGACAAATGTCACAATGCTAAATGTCAAAAATGAAAAGTGTCACCATGAAAAATGTCAAAAATGACAAATTTCAAGATGGCAAATGTCAAAACTGACACATGTCACAATACTAAATGTCAAAAATGATAAGTGTCACCATGAAAAATGTCAAAAATGACAAAGTTCAAGATTGCAAATGTCCAAGATTTCAAATGACAAATGTCACAATGCTAAAAGTCAAAAATGAAAAGTGTCACCATGAAAAATGTCAAAAATGACAAATTTCAAGATGGCAAATGTCAAAGATGTCAAATGACAAATGTCACAATGCTAAATGTCAAAAATGAAAAGTGTCAAAAATGACAAATTTCAAGATGGCAAATGTCAAAGATGTCAAATGACAAATGTCACAATGCTAAATGTCAAAAATGAAAAGTGTCACCATAAAAAATGTCAAAAATAACAAATTTCAAGATGGCAAATGTCAAAACTGACAAATGTCACAATGCTTAATGTCAAAAATGAAAAGTGTCACCATGAAAAATGTCAAAAATAACAAATTTCAAAATGGCAAATGTCAAAGATGTCAAATGACAAATGTCACAATGCTAAATGTCAAAAATGACAAATTTCAAGATGGCAAATGTCCAAGATGTCAAATGACAAATGTCACAATGCTAAATGTCAAAAATGAAAAGTGTCACCATGAAAAATGTCAAAAATGATAAAGTTCAAGATGGCAAATGTCAAAGATGTCAAATGACAAATGTCACAATGCTAAATGTCAAAAATGAAAAGTGTCAAAAATGACAAATTTCAAAATGGCAAATGTCTAATATGTCAAATGACAAATGTCACAATGCTAAATGTCAAATATGAAAAGTGTCACCATAAAAAATGTCAAAAATGACAAATTTCAAGATGGCAAATGTCAAAGATGTCAAATGACAAATGTCACAATGCTAAATGTCAAAAATGAAAAGTGTCAAAAATGACAAATTTCAAGATGGCAAATGTCTAAGATGTCAAATGACAAATGTCACAATGATAAATGTCAAAAATGAAAAGTGTCACCATGAAAAATGTCAAAAATGACAAATTTCAAGATGGCAAATGTCAAAGATGTCAAATGACAAATGTCACAATGCTAAATGTCACAAATGAAAAGTGTCACCATGAAAAATGTCAAAAATGACAAATTTCAAGAAGGCAAATGTCAAAGATGTCAAATGACAAATGTCACAATGCTAAATGTCAAAAATGAAAAGTGTCAAAAATGACAAATTTCAAGATGGCAAATGTCTAAGATGTCAAATGACAAATGTCACAATGCTAAATGTCAAAAATGAAAAGTGTCACCATGAAAAATGTCAAAAATGACAAATTTCAAGATGGCAAATGTCAAAGATGTCAAATGACAAATGTCACAATGCTAAATGTCAAAAATGAAAAGTGTCACCATGAAAAATGTCAAAAATGACAAATTTCAAGATGGCAAATGTCAAAGATGTCAAATGACAAATGTCACAATGCTAAATGTCAAAAATGAAAAGTGTCACCATGAAAAATGTCAAAAATGACAAATTTCAAGATGGCAAATGTCAAAGATGTCAAATGACAAATGTCACAATGCTAAATGTCAAAAATGAAAAGTGTCAAAAATGACAAATTTCAAGATGGCAAATGTCTAATATGTCAAATGACAAATGTCACAATGCTAAATGTCAAATATGAAAAGTGTCACCATGAAAAATGTCAAAAATGACAAATTTCAAGATGGCAAATGTCAAAGATGTCAAATGACAAATGTCACAATGCTAAATGTCAAAAATGAAAAGTGTCAAAAATGACAAATTTCAAGATGGCAAATGTCTAAGATGTCAAATAACAAATGTCACAATGATAAATGTCAAAAATGAAAAGTGTCACCATGAAAAATGTCAAAAATGACAAATTTCAAGATGGCAAATGTCTAAGATGTCAAATGACAAATGTCACAATGCTAAATGTCAAAAATGAAAAGTGTCACCATGAAAAATGTCAAAAATGACAAATTTCAAGATGGCAAATGTCAAAGATGTCAAATGACAAATGTCACAATGCTAAATGTCACAAATGAAAAGTGTCACCATGAAAAATGTCAAAAATGACAAATTTCAAGAAAGCAAATGTCAAAGATGTCAAATGACAAATGTCACAATGCTAAATGTCAAAAATGAAAAGTGTCAAAAATGACAAATTTCAAGATGGCAAATGTCAAAGATGTGAAATGACAAATGTCACAATGCTAAATGTCAAAAATGAGAAGTGTCACCATGAAAAATGTCAAAAATGACAAATTTCAAGATGGCAAATATCAAAGATGTCAAATGACAAATGTCACAATGCTAAATGTCAAAAATGACAAATTTCAAGATGGCAAATGTCAAAGATGTCAAATGACAAATGTCACAATGCTAAATGTCAAAAATGAAAAGTGTCACCATGAAAAATGTCAAAAATGACAAATTTCAAGATGGCAAATGTCAAAGATGTCAAATGACAAATGTCACAATGCTAAATGTCAAAAATGAAAAGTGTCAAAAATGACAAATTTCAAGATGGCAAATGTCTAAGATGTCAAATGACAAATGTCACAATGCTAAATGTCAAAAATGAAAAGTGTCACCATGAAAAATGTCAAAAATGACAAATTTCAAGATGGCAAATGTCAAAGATGTCAAATGACAAATGTCACAATGCTAAATGTCAAAAATGAAAAGTGTCACCATGAAAAATGTCAAAAATGACAAATTTCAAGATGGCAAATGTCAAAAATGTCAAATGACAAATGTCACAATGCTAAATGTCAAAAATAAAAAGTGTCACCATGAAAAATGTCAAAAATGACAAATTTCAAGATGGCAAATGTTAAAACTGACAAATGTCACAATGCTAAATGTCAAAAATGATAAGTGTCACCATGAAAAATGTCAAAAATGACAAATTTCAAGATGGCAAATGTTCAAGATGTCAAATGACAAATATCACAATGCTAAATGTCAAAAATGAAAAGTGTCACCATGAAAAATGTCAAAAATGACAAATTTCAAGATGGCAAATGTCAAAGATGTCAAATGACAAATATCACAATGCTAAATGTCAAAAATGAAAAGTGTCACCATGAAAAGTGTCAAAAATGACAAATTTCAAGATGGCAAATGTCAAAGATGTGAAATGACAAATGTCACAATGCTAAATGTCAAAAATGAAAAGTGTCACCATGAAAAATGTCAAAAATGACAAATTTCAAGATGGCAAATGTCAAAGATGTGAAATGACAAATGTCACAATGCTAAATGTCAAAAATGTCAAATTTCAAGATGGCAAATGTCAAAGATGTCAAATGACAAATGTCACAATGCTAAATGTCAAAAATGAAAAGTGTCACCATGAAAAGTGTCAAAAATAACAAATTTCAAGATGGCAAATGTCAAAGATGTGAAATGACAAATGTCACAATGCTAAATGTCAAAAATGAAAAGTGTCACCATGAAAAATGTCAAAAATGACAAATTTCAAAATGGCAAATGTCAAAGATGTGAAATGACAAATGTCACAATGCTAAATGTCAAAAATGAGAAGTGTCACCATGAAAAATGTCAAAAATGACAAATTTCAAGATGGCAAATATCAAAGATGTCAAATGACAAATGTCACAATGCTAAATGTCAAAAATGACAAATTTCAAGATGGCAAATGTCAAAGATGTCAAATGACAAATGTCACAATGCTAAATGTCAAAAATGAAAAGTGTCACCATGAAAAATGTCAAAAATGACAAATTTCAAGATGGCAAATGTCAAAGATGTCAAATGACAAATGTCACAATGCTAAATGTCAAAAATGAAAAGTGTCAAAAATGACAAATTTCAAGATGGCAAATGTCTAAGATGTCAAATGACAAATGTCACAATGCTAAATGTCAAAAATGAAAAGTGTCACCATGAAAAATGTCAAAAATGACAAATTTCAAGATGGCAAATGTCAAAGATGTCAAATGACAAATGTCACAATGCTAAATGTCAAAAATAAAAAGTGTCACCATGAAAAATGTCAAAAATGACAAATTTCAAGATGGCAAATGTCAAAGATGTCAAATGACAAATGTCACAATGCTAAATGTCAAAAATGAAAAGTGTCACCATGAAAAATGTCAAAAATGACAAATTTCAAGATGGCAAATATCAAAGATGTCAAATGACAAATGTCACAATGCTAAATGTCAAAAATGAAAAGTGTCCCCATGAAAAATGTCAATAATGACAAATTTCAAGATGGCAAATGTCAAAGATGTCAAATGACAAATGTCACAATGTAAAATGTCAAAAATGAAAAGTGTCACCATGAAAAATGTCAAAAATGACAAATTTTAAGATGGCAAATATCAAAGATGTCGAATATGACAAATGTCACAATGCTAAATGTCAAAAATGAAAAGTGTCACCATGAAAAATGTCAAAAATGACAAATTTCAAGATGGCAAATGTCAAAGATGTCAAATGACAAATGTCACAATGCTAAATGTCAAAAATGAAAAGTGTCAAAAATGACAAATTTCAAGATGGCAAATGTCAAAGATGTCAAATGACAAATGTCACATTGCTAAATGTCACAAATGAAAAGTGTCACCATGAAAAATGTCAAAAATGACAAATTTCAAGATGGCAAATGTCAAAACTGACAAATGTCACAATGCTAAATGTCAAAAATGAAAAGTGTCACCATGAAAAATGTCAAAAATAACAAATTTCAAGATGGCAAATGTCAAAGATGTCAAATGACAAATGTCACAATGCTAAATGTCAAAAATGACAAATTTCAAGATGGCAAATGTCAAAGATGTCAAATGACAAATGTCACAATGCTAAATGTCAAAAATGAAAAGTGTCACCATGAACAATGTCAAAAATGACAAATTTCAAGATGGCAAATGTCAAAGATGTCAAATGACAAATGTCACAATGCTAAATGTCAAAAATGAAAAGTGTCACCATGAAAAATGTCAAAAATGACAAATTTCAAGATGGCAAATGTCAAAACTGACAAATGTCACAATGCTAAATGTCAAAAATGATAAGTGTCACCATAAAAAATGTCAAAAATGACAAATTTCAAGATGGCAAATGTCCAAGATGTCAAATGACAAATGTCACAATGCTAAATGTCAAAAATGAAAAGTGTCACCATAAAAAATGTCAAAAATGACAAATTTCAAGATGGCAAATGTCAAAGATGTCAAATGACAAATGTCACATTGCTAAATGTCACAAATGAAAAGTGTCAAAAATGACAAATTTCAAGATGGCAAATGTCTAAGATGTCAAATGACAAATGTCACAATGCTAAATGTCGAAAATGAAAAGTGTCACCATGAAAAATGTCAAAAATGACAAATTTCAAGATGGCAAATGTCAAAGATGTCAAATGACAAATGTCACAATGCTAAATGTCAAAAATGAAAAGTGTCAAAAATGACAAATTTCAAGATGGCAAATGTCCAAGATGTCAAATAACAAATGTCACAATGCTAAATGTCAAAAATGAAAAGTGTCACCATGAAAAATGTCAAAAATGACAAATTTCAAGATGGCAAATGTCAAAGATGTCAAATGACAAATGTCACAATGCTAAATGTCAAAAATGAAAAGTGTCAAAAATGACAAATTTCAAGATGGCAAATGTCTAAGATGTCAAATGACAAATGTCACAATGCTAAATGTCAAAAATGAAAAGTGTCACCGTGAAAAATGTCAAAAATGACAAATTTCAAGATGGCAAATGTCAAAGATGTCAAATGACAAATGTCACAATGCTAAATGTCAAAAATGAAAAGTGTCACCATGAAAAATGTCAAAAATGACAAATTTCAAGATGGCAAATGTCAAAGATGTCAAATGACAAATGTCACAATGCTAAATGTCAAAAATGAAAAGTGTCCCCATGAAAAATGTCAATAATGACAAATTTCAAGATGACAAATGTCAAAGATGTCAAATGACAAATGTCACAATGCTAAATGTCAAAAATGAAAAGTGTCACCATGAAAAATGTCAAAAATGACAAATTTCAAGATGGCAAATGTCAAAGATGTCGAATATGACAAATGTCACAATGCTAAATGTCAAAAATGAAAAGTGTCACCATGAAAAATGTCAAAAATGACAAATTTCAAGATGGCAAATGTCAAAGATGTCAAATGACAAATGTCACAATGCTAAATGTCAAAAATGAAAAGTGTCAAAAATGACAAATTTCAGGATGGCAAATGTCTAAGATGTCAAATGACAAATGTCACAATGCTAAATGTCAAAAATGAAAAGTGTCACCATGAAAAATGTCAAAAATGACAAATTTCAAGATGGCAAATGTCAAAGTTGTCAAATGACAAATGTCACAATGCTAAATATCAAAAATGAAAAGAGTCACCATAAAAAATGTCAAAAATGACAAATTTCAAGATGGCAAATGTCCAAGATGTCAAATGACAAATGTCACAATGATAAATGTCAAAAATGAAAAGTGTCACCATAAAAAATGTCAAAAATGACAAATTTCAAGATGGCAAATGTCAAAGATGTCAAATGACAAATGTCACATTGCTAAATGTCACAAATGAAAAGTGTCACCATGAAAAATGTCAAAAATGACAAATTTCAAGATGGCAAATGTCAAAACTGACAAATGTCACAATGCTTAATGTCAAAAATGAAAAGTGTCACCATGAAAAATGTCAAAAATAACAAATTTCAAGATGGCAAATGTCAAAGATGTCAAATGACAAATGTCACAATGCTAAATGTCAAAAATGACAAATTTCAAGATGGCAAATGTCAAAGATGTCAAATGACAAATGTCACAATGCTAAATGTCAAAAATGAAAAGTGTCACCATGAACAATGTCAAAAATGACAAATTTCAAGATGGCAAATGTCAAAGATGTCAAATGACAAATGTCACAATGCTAAATGTCAAAAATGAAAAGTGTCACCATGAAAAATGTCAAAAATGACAAATTTCAAGATGGCAAATATCAAAACTGACAAATGTCACAATGCTAAATGTCAAAAATGATAAGTGTCACCATAAAAAATGTCAAAAATGACAAATTTCAAGATGGCAAATGTCCAAGATGTCAAATGACAAATGTCACAATGCTAAATGTCAAAAATGAAAAGTGTCACCATAAAAAATGTCAAAAATGACAAATTTCAAGATGGCAAATGTCAAAGATGTCAAATGACAAATGTCACATTGCTAAATGTCACAAATGAAAAGTGTTAAAAATGACAAATTTTAAGATGGCAAATGTCTAAGATGTCAAATGACAAATGTCACAATGCTAAATGTCGAAAATGAAAAGTGTCACCATGAAAAATGTCAAAAATGACAAATTTCAAGATGGCAAATGTCAAAGATGTCAAATGACAAATGTCACAATGCTAAATGTCAAAAATGACAAATTTCAAGATGGCAAATGTCAAAGATGTCAAATGACAAATGTCACAATGCTAAATGTCAAAAATGAAAAGTGTCACCATGAACAATGTCAAAAATGACAAATTTCAAGATGGCAAATGTCAAAGATGTCAAATGACAAATGTCACAATGCTAAATGTCAAAAATGAAAAGTGTCACCATGAAAAATGTCAAAAATGACAAATTTCAAGATGGCAAATGTCAAAACTGACAAATGTCACAATGCTAAATGTCAAAAATGATAAGTGTCACCATAAAAAATGTCAAAAATGACAAATTTCAAGATGGCAAATGTCCAAGATGTCAAATGACAAATGTCACAATGCTAAATGTCAAAAATGAAAAGTGTCACCATAAAAAATGTCAAAAATGACAAATTTCAAGATGGCAAATGTCAAAGATGTCAAATGACAAATGTCACATTGCTAAATGTCACAAATGAAAAGTGTCAAAAATGACAAATTTCAAGATGGCAAATGTCTAAGATGTCAAATGACAAATGTCACAATGCTAAATGTCGAAAATGAAAAGTGTCACCATGAAAAATGTCAAAAATGACAAATTTCAAGATGGCAAATGTCAAAGATGTCAAATGACAAATGTCACAATGCTAAATGTCAAAAATGAAAAGTGTCAAAAATGACAAATTTCAAGATGGCAAATGTCCAAGATGTCAAATAACAAATGTCACAATGCTAAATGTCAAAAATGAAAAGTGTCACCATGAAAAAAGTCAAAAATGACAAATTTCAAGATGGCAAATGTCAAAGATGTCAAATGACAAATGTCACAATGCTAAATGTCAAAAATGAAAAGTGTCAAAAATGACAAATTTCAAGATGGCAAATGTCTAAGATGTCAAATGACAAATGTCACAATGCTAAATGTCAAAAATGAAAAGTGTCACCGTGAAAAATGTCAAAAATGACAAATTTCAAGATGGCAAATGTCAAAGATGTCAAATGACAAATGTCACAATGCTAAATGTCAAAAATGAAAAGTGTCACCATGAAAAATGTCAAAAATGACAAATTTCAAGATGGCAAATGTCAAAGATGTCAAATGACAAATGTCACAATGCTAAATGTCAAAAATGAAAAGTGTCCCCATGAAAAATGTCAATAATGACAAATTTCAAGATGACAAATGTCAAAGATGTCAAATGACAAATGTCACAATGCTAAATGTCAAAAATGAAAAGTGTCACCATGAAAAATGTCAAAAATGACAAATTTCAAGATGGCAAATGTCAAAGATGTCGAATATGACAAATGTCACAATGCTAAATGTCAAAAATGAAAAGTGTCACCATGAAAAATGTCAAAAATGACAAATTTCAAGATGGCAAATGTCAAAGATGTCAAATGACAAATGTCACAATGCTAAATGTCAAAAATGAAAAGTGTCAAAAATGACAAATTTCAGGATGGCAAATGTCTAAGATGTCAAATGACAAATGTCACAATGCTAAATGTCAAAAATGAAAAGTGTCACCATGAAAAATGTCAAAAATGACAAATTTCAAGATGGCAAATGTCAAAGTTGTCAAATGACAAATGTCACAATGCTAAATATCAAAAATGAAAAGAGTCACCATAAAAAATGTCAAAAATGACAAATTTCAAGATGGCAAATGTCCAAGATGTCAAATGACAAATGTCACAATGATAAATGTCAAAAATGAAAAGTGTCACCATAAAAAATGTCAAAAATGACAAATTTCAAGATGGCAAATGTCAAAGATGTCAAATGACAAATGTCACATTGCTAAATGTCACAAATGAAAAGTGTCACCATGAAAAATGTCAAAAATGACAAATTTCAAGATGGCAAATGTCAAAACTGACAAATGTCACAATGCTTAATGTCAAAAATGAAAAGTGTCACCATGAAAAATGTCAAAAATAACAAATTTCAAGATGGCAAATGTCAAAGATGTCAAATGACAAATGTCACAATGCTAAATGTCAAAAATGACAAATTTCAAGATGGCAAATGTCAAAGATGTCAAATGACAAATGTCACAATGCTAAATGTCAAAAATGAAAAGTGTCACCATGAACAATGTCAAAAATGACAAATTTCAAGATGGCAAATGTCAAAGATGTCAAATGACAAATGTCACAATGCTAAATGTCAAAAATGAAAAGTGTCACCATGAAAAATGTCAAAAATGACAAATTTCAAGATGGCAAATATCAAAACTGACAAATGTCACAATGCTAAATGTCAAAAATGATAAGTGTCACCATAAAAAATGTCAAAAATGACAAATTTCAAGATGGCAAATGTCCAAGATGTCAAATGACAAATGTCACAATGCTAAATGTCAAAAATGAAAAGTGTCACCATAAAAAATGTCAAAAATGACAAATTTCAAGATGGCAAATGTCAAAGATGTCAAATGACAAATGTCACATTGCTAAATGTCACAAATGAAAAGTGTCAAAAATGACAAATTTTAAGATGGCAAATGTCTAAGATGTCAAATGACAAATGTCACAATGCTAAATGTCGAAAATGAAAAGTGTCACCATGAAAAATGTCAAAAATGACAAATTTCAAGATGGCAAATGTCAAAGATGTCAAATGACAAATGTCACAATGCTAAATGTCAAAAATGAAAAGTGTCAAAAATGACAAATTTCAAGATGGCAAATGTCCAAGATGTCAAATAACAAATGTCACAATGCTAAATGTCAAAAATGAAAAGTGTCACCATGAAAAGTGTCAAAAATGACAAATTTCAAGATGGCAAATGTCAAAGATGTCAAATGACAAATGTCACAATGCTAAATGTCAAAAATGAAAAGTGTCAAAAATGACAAATTTCAAGATGGCAAATGTCTAAGATGTCAAATGACAAATGTCACAATGCTAAATGTCAAAAATGAAAAGTGTCACCGTGAAAAATGTCAAAAATGACAAATTTCAAGATGGCAAATGTCAAAGATGTCAAATGACAAATGTCACAATGCTAAATGTCAAAAATGAAAAGTGTCACCATGAAAAATGTCAAAAATGACAAATTTCAAGATGGCAAATGTCAAAGATGTCAAATGACAAATGTCACAATGCTAAATGTCAAAAATGAAAAGTGTCCCCATGAAAAATGTCAATAATGACAAATTTCAAGATGGCAAATGTCAAAGATGTCAAATGACAAATGTCACAATGCTAAATGTCAAAAATGAAAAGTGTCACCATGAAAAATGTCAAAAATGACAAATTTCAAGATGGCAAATGTCAAAGATGTCGAATATGACAAATGTCACAATGCTTAATGTCAAAAATGAAAAGTGTCACCATGAAAAATGTCAAAAATGACAAATTTCAAGATGGCAAATGTCAAAGATGTCAAATGACAAATGTCACAATGCTAAATGTCAAAAATGAAAAGTGTCAAAAATGACAAATTTCAGGATGGCAAATGTCTAAGATGTCAAATGATAAATGTCACAATGCTAAATGTCAAAAATGAAAAGTGTCACCATGAAAAATGTCAAAAATGACAAATTTCAAGATGGCAAATGTCAAAAATGTCAAATGACAAATGTCACAATGCTAAATATCAAAAATGAAAAGAGTCACCATGAAAAATGTCAAAAATGACAAATTTCAAGATGGCAAATGTCAAAGATGTCAAATGACAAATGTCACAATGCTAAATGTCAAAAATAAAAAGTGTCACCATGAAAAATGTCAAAAATGACAAATTTCAAGATGGCAAATGTTAAAACTGACAAATGTCACAATGCTAAATGTCAAAAATGATAAGTGTCACCATAAAAAATGTCAAAAATGACAAATTTCAAGATGGCAAATGTCCAAGATGTCAAATGACAAATGTCACAATGCTAAATGTCAAAAATGAAAAGTGTCACCATGAAAAATGTCAAAAATGACAAATTTCAAGATGGCAAATGTCAAAGATGTCAAATGACAAATGTCACAATGCTAAATGTCAAAAATGAAAAGTGTCAAAAATGACAAATTTCAAGATGGCAAATGTCAAAGATGTCAAATGACAAATGTCACAATGCTAAATGTCAAAAATGAAAAGTGTCACCATGAAAAATGTCAAAAATGACAAATTTCAAGATGGCAAATCTCAAAACTGACAAATGTCACAATGCTAAATGTCAAAAATGAAAAGTGTCACCATGAAAAATGTCAAAAATAACAAATTTCAAGATGGCAAATGTCAAAGATGTCAAATGACAAATGTCACAATGCTAAATGTCAAAAATGACAAATTTCAAGATGGCAAATGTCAAAGATGTCAAATGACAAATGTCACAATGCTAAATAGCAAAAATGAAAAGTGTCACCATAAACAATGTCAAAAATGACAAATTTCAAGATGGCAAATGTCAAAGATGTCAAATGACAAATGTCACAATGCTAAATGTCAGAAATGAAAAGTGTCACCATGAAAAATGTCAAAAATGACAAATTTCAAGATGGCAAATGTCAAAACTGACAAATGTCACAATGCTAAATGTCAAAAATGATAAGTGTCACCATAAAAAATGTCAAAAATGACAAATTTCAAGATGGCAAATGTCCAAGATGTCAAATGACAAATGTCACAATGCTAAATGTCAAAAATGAAAAGTGTCACCATAAAAAATGTCAAAAATGACAAATTTTAAGATGGCAAATGTCAAAGATGTCAAATGACAAATGTCACATTGCTAAATGTCACAAATGAAAAGTGTCAAAAATGACAAATTTCAAGATGGCAAATGTCTAAGATGTCAAATGACAAATGTCACAATGCTAAATGTCAAAAATGAAAAGTGTCACCATGAAAAATGTCAAAAATGACAAATTTCAAGATGGCAAATGTCAAAACTGACAAATGTCACAATGCTAAATGTCAAAAATGAAAAGTGTGACCATGAAAAATGTCAAAAATAACAAATTTCAAGATGGCAAATGTCAAAGATGTCAAATGACAAATGTCACAATGCTAAATGTCAAAAATGACAAATTAAAAGATGGCAAATGTCAAAGATGTCAAATGACAAATGTCACAATGCTAAATGTCAAAAATGAAAAGTGGCACCATGAAAAATGTCAAAAATGACAAATTTCAAGATGGCAAATGTCAAAGATGTCAAATGACAAATGTCACAATGCTAAATGTCAAAAATGAAAAGTGTCACCATGAAAAATGTCAAAAATGACAAATTTCAAGATGGCAAATGTCAAAACTGACAAATGTCACAATGCTAAATGTCAAAAATGATAAGTGTCACCATGAAAAATGTCAAAAATAACAAATTTCAATATGGCAAATGTCAAAAATGTCAAATGACAAATGTCACAATGCTAAATGTCAAAAATGACAAATTTCAAGATGGCAAATGTCTAAGATGTTAAATGACAAATGTCACAATGCTAAATGTCAAAAATGAAAAGTGTCACCATGAAAAATGTCAAAAATGACAAATTTCAAGATGGCAAATGTCCAAGATGTCAAATGACAAATGTCACAATGCTAAATGTCAAAAATGAAAAGTTTCACCATGAAAAATGTCAAAAATGACAAGTTTAAAGATGGCAAATATCAAAGATGTCAAATGACAAATGTCACAATGCTAAATGTCAAAAATGAAAAGTGTCAAAAATGACAAATTTCAAGATGGCAAATGTCTAAGATGTCAACTGACAAATGTCACAGTGCTAAATGTCAAAAATGAAAAGTGTCACCGTGAAAAATGTCAAAAATGACAAATTTCAAGATGGCAAATGTCAAAGATGTCAAATGACAAATGTCACAATGCTAAATGTCAAAAATGAAAAGTGTCACCATGAAAAATGTCAAAAATGACAAATTTCAAGATGGCAAATGTCAAAGATGTCAAATGACAAATGTCACATTGCTAAATGTCACAAATGAAAAGTGTCAAAAATGACAAATTTCAAGATGGCAAATGTCTAAGATGTCAAATGACAAATGTCACAATGCTAAATGTCAAAAATGAAAAGTGTCACCATGAAAAATGTCAAAAATGACAAATTTCAAGATGGCAAATGTCAAAACTGACAAATGTCACAATGCTAAATGTAAATGTCAAAAATGAAAAGTGTGACCATGAAAAATGTCAAAAATAACAAATTTCAAGATGGCAAATGTCAAAGATGTCAAATGACAAATGTCACAATGCTAAATGTCAAAAATGACAAATTACAAGATGGCAAATGTCAAAGATGTCAAATGACAAATGTCACAATGCTAAATGTCAAAAATGAAAAGTGGCACCATGAAAAATGTCAAAAATGACAAATTTCAAGATGGCAAATGTCAAAGATGTCAAATGACAAATGTCACAATGCTAAATGTCAAAAATGAAAAGTGTCACCATGAAAAATGTCAAAAATGACAAATTTCAAGATGGCAAATGTCAAAACTGACAAATGTCACAATGCTAAATGTCAAAAATGATAAGTGTCACCATGAAAAATGTCAAAAATAACAAATTTCAATATGGCAAATGTCAAATGACAAATGTCACAATGCTAAATGTCAAAAATGACAAATTTCAAGATGGCAAATGTCTAAGATGTTAAATGACAAATGTCACAATGCTAAATGTCAAAAATGAAAAGTGTCACCATGAAAAATGTCAAAAATGACAAATTTCAAGATGGCAAATGTCCAAGATGTCAAATGACAAATGTCACAATGCTAAATGTCAAAAATGAAAAGTTTCACCATGAAAAATGTCAAAAATGACAAGTGTAAAGATGGCGAATATCAAAGATGTCAAATGACAAATGTCACAATGCTAAATGTCAAAAATGAAAAGTGTCAAAAATGACAAATTTCAAGATGGCAAATGTCTAAGATGTCAACTGACAAATGTCACAATGCTAAATGTCAAAAATGAAAAGTGTCACCGTGAAAAATGTCAAAAATGACAAATTTCAAGATGGCAAATGTCAAAGATGTCAAATGACAAATGTCACAATGCTAAATGTCAAAAATGAAAAGTGTCACCATGAAAAATGTCAAAAATGACAAATTTCAAGATGGCAAATGTCAAAGATGTCAAATGACAAATGTCACAATGCTAAATGTCAAAAATGAAAAGTGTCCCCATGAAAAATGTCAATAATGACAAATTTCAAGATGGCAAATGTCAAAGATGTCAAATGACAAATGTCACAATGCTAAATGTCAAAAATGAAAAGTGTCACCATAAAAAATGTCAAAAATGACAAATTTCAAGATGGCAAATGTCAAAGATGTCAAATGACAAATGTCACAATGCTAAATGTCAAAAATGAAAAGTGTCACCATGAAAAATGTCAAAAATGACAAATTTCAAGATGGCAAATGTTAAAACTGACAAATGTCACAATGCTAAATGTCAAAAATAAAAAGTGTCAACATGAAAAATGTCAAAAATAACAAATTTCAAGATGGCAAATGTCAAAGATGTCAAATGACAAATGTCACAATGCTAAATGTCAAAAATGACAAATTTTAAGATGGCAAATGTCAAAGATGTCAAATGACAAATGTCACAATGCTAAATGTCAAAAATGAAAAGTGTCACCTTGAAAAATGTCAAAAATGACAAATTTCAAGATGGCAAATGTCAAAGATGTCAAATGACAAATGTCACAATGCTAAATGTCAAAAATGAAAAGTGTCACCATGAAAAATGTAAAAAATGACAAATTTCAAGATGGCAAATGTCAAAGATGTCAAATGACAAATGTCACAATGCTAAATGTCAAAAATAAAAAGTGTCACCATGAAAAATGTCAAAAATAACAAATTTCAAGATGGCAAATGTCAAAGATGTCAAATGACAAATGTCACAATGCTAAATGTCAAAAATGAAAAGTGTCACCATGAAAAATGTCAAAAATGACAAATTTCAAGATGGCAAATGTCAAACCTGACAAATGTCACAATGCTAAATGTCAGAAATGAAAAGTGTCACCATAAAACATGTCAAAAATAACAAGTTTCAAGATGGCAAATGTCAAAGATGTCAAATGACAAATGTCACAATGCTAAATGTCAAAAATGACAAATTTCAAGATGGCAAATGTCTCAGATGTCAAATGACAAATGTCACAATGCTAAATGTCAAAAATGAAAAGTGTCACCATGAAAAATGTCAAAAATGACAAATTTCAAGATGGCAAATGTCCAAGATGTCAAATGACAAATGTCACAATGCTAAATGTCAAAAATGAAAAGTGTCACCATAAAATGTGAAAAATGACAAATTTTAAGATGGCAAATGTCAAAGATGTCAAATGACAAATGTCACAATGCTAAATGTCAAAAATGAAAAGTGTCAAAAATGACAAATTCCAAGATGGCAAATGTCTAAGATGTCAAATGACAAATGTCAGCATGCTAAATGTCAAAAATGAAAAGTGTCACCGTGAAAAATGTCAAAAATGACAAATTTCAAGATGGCAAATGTCAAAGATGTCAAATGACAAATGTCACAATGCTAAATGTCAAAAATGAAAAGTGTCACCATGAAAAATGTCAAAAATGACAAATTTCAAGATGGCAAATGTCAAAGATGTCAAATGACAAATGTCACAATGCTAAATGTCAAAAATGAAAAGTGTCCCCATGAAAAATGTCAATAATGACAAATTTCAAGATGGCAAATGTCAAAGATGTCAAATGACAAATGTCACAATGCTAAATGTCAAAAATGAAAAGTGTCACCATGAAAAATGTCAAAAATGACAAATTTTAAGATGGCAAATATCAAAGATGTCGAATATGACAAATGTCACAATGCTAAATGTCAAAAATGAAAAGTGTCACCATGACAAATGTCAAAAATGACAAATTTCAAAATGGCAAATGTCAAAGATGTCAAATGACAAATGTCACAATGCTAAATGTCAAAAATGAAAAGTGTCAAAAATGACAAATTTCAAGATGGCAAATGTCTAAGATGTCAAATGACAAATGTCACAATGCTAAATGTCAAAAATGAAAAGTGTCACCATGAAAAATGTCAAAAATGACAAATTTCAAGATGGCAAATGTCAAAGATGTCAAATGAGAAATGTCACAATGCTAAATGTCAAAAATGAAAAGTGTCACCATGAAAAATGTCAAAAATGACAAATTTCAAGATGGCAAATGTCAAAGATGTCAAATGACAAATGTCACAATGCTAAATGTCAAAAATGAAAAGTG
The DNA here is from genome assembly GCA_964028335.1 of Altica lythri. Taxonomy (NCBI): domain Eukaryota; kingdom Metazoa; phylum Arthropoda; class Insecta; order Coleoptera; family Chrysomelidae; genus Altica; species Altica lythri. The sequence continues at coordinate 3,278,801 of OZ034800.1, read as the reverse complement.
TCACCATGAAAAATGTCAAAAATGACAAATTTCAAGATGGCAAATGTCAAAACTGACAAATGTCACAATGCTAAATGTCAAAAATGATAAGTGTCACCATGAAAAATGTCAAAAATGACAAATTTCAAGATGGAAAATGTCCAAGATGTCAAATGACAAATGTCACAATGCTAAATGTCAAAAATGAAAAGTGTCACCATGAAAAATGTCAAAAATGACAAATTTCAAGATGGCAAATGTCAAAGATGTCAAATGACAAATATCACAATGCTAAATGTCAAAAATGAAAAGTGTCAAAAATGACAAATTTCAAGATGGAAAATGTCAAAGATGTCAAATGACAAATGTCACAATGCTAAATGTCAAAAATGAAAAGTGTCACCATAAAAAATGTCAAAAATGACAAATTTCAAGATGGCAAATGTCAAAACTGACAATTGTCACAATGCTAAATGTCAAGAATAAAAAGTGTCACCATGAAAAATGTCAAAAATAACAAATTTCAAGATGGCAAATGTCAAAGATGTCAAATGACAAATGTCACAATGCTTAATGTCAAAAATGACAAATTTCAAGATGGCAAATGTCAAAGATGTCAAATGACAAATGTCAAAATGCTAAATGTCAAAAATAAAAAGTGTCACCATGAACAATGTCAAAAATGACAAATTTCAAGATGGCAAATGTCAAAGATGTCAAATGACAAATGTCACAATGCTAAATGTCAAAAATGAAAAGTGTCACCATGAAAAATGTCAAAAATGACAAATTTCAAGATGGCAAATGTCAAAACTGACAAATGTCACAATGCTAAATGTCAAAAATGATAAGTGTCACCATGAAAAATGTCAAAAATGACAAATTTCAAGATGGCAAATGTCCAAGATGTCAAATGACAAATGTCACAATGCTAAATGTCAAATATGAAAAGTGTCAAAAATGACAAATTTCAAGATGGCAAATGTCTAAGATGTCAAATGACAAATGTCACAATGCTAAATGTCAAAAATGAAAAGTGTCACCATGAAAAATGTCAAAAATGACAAATTTCAAGATGGCAAATGTCAAAACTGACAAATGTCAAAAATGAAAAGTGTGACCATTAAAAATGTCAAAAATAACAAATTTCAAGATGGCAAATGTCAAAGATGTCAAATGACAAATGTCACAATGCTAAATGTCAAAAATGACAAATTTCAAGATGGCAAATATCAAAGATGTCAAATGACAAATGTCACAATGCTAAATGTCAAAAATGAAAAGTGTCACCATGAAAAATGTCAAAAATGACAAATTTCAAGATGGCAAATATCAAAGATGTCAAATGACAAATATCACAATGCTAAATGTCAAAAATGACAAATTTCAAGATGGCAAATGTCAAAGATGTCAAATAACAAATGTCACAATGCTAAATGTCAAAAATGAAAAGTGTCACCATGAAAAGTGTCAAAAATGACAAATTTCAAGATGGCAAATGTCAAAGATGTGAAATGACAAATGTCACAATGCTAAATGTCAAAAATGAAAAGTGTCACCATGAAAAATGTCAAAAATGACAAATTTCAAGATGGCAAATGTCAAAGATGTGAAATGACAAATGTCACAATGCTAAATGTCAAAAATGAAAAGTGTCACCATGAAAAATGTCAAAAATGACAAATTTCAAGATGGCAAATATCAAAGATGTCAAATGACAAATGTCACAATGCTAAATGTCAAAAATGACAAATTTCAAGATGGCAAATGTCAAAGATGTCAAATGACAAATGTCACAATGCTAAATGTCAAAAATGAAAAGTGTCACCATGAAAAATGTCAAAAATGACAAATTTCAAGATGGCAAATGTCAAAGATGTCAAATGACAAATGTCACAATGCTAAATGTCAAAAATGAAAAGTGTCAAAAATGACAAATTTCAAGATGGCAAATGTCTAAGATGTCAAATGACAAATGTCACAATGCTAAATGTCAAAAATGAAAAGTGTCACCATGAAAAATGTCAAAAATGACAAATTTCAAGATGGCAAATGTCAAAGATGTCAAATGACAAATGTCACAATGCTAAATGTCAAAAATAAAAAGTGTCACCATGAAAAATGTCAAAAATGACAAATTTCAAGATGGCAAATGTCAAAGAAGTCAAATGACAAATGTCACAATGCTAAATGTCAAAAATGAAAAGTGTCACCATGAAAAATGTCAAAAATGACCAATTTCAAGATGGCAAATGTCAAAACTGACAAATGTCACAATACTAAATGTCAAAAATGATAAGTGTCACCATGAAAAATGTCAAAAATGACAAATTTCAAGATTGCAAATGTCCAAGATTTCAAATGACAAATGTCACAATGCTAAAAGTCAAAAATGAAAAGTGTCACCATGAAAAATGTCAAAAATGACAAATTTCAAGATGGCAAATGTCAAAGATGTCAAATGACAAATGTCACAATGCTAAATGTCAAAAATGAAAAGTGTCAAAAATGACAAATTTCAAAATGGCAAATGTCAAAGATGTCAAATGACAAATGTCACAATGCTAAATGTCAAAAATGAAAAGTGTCACCATGAAAAATGTCAAAAATGACAAATTTCAAGATGGCAAATGTCAAAACTGACAAATGTCACAATGCTAAATGTCAAAAATGAAAAGTGTCACCATGAAAAATGTCAAAAATAACAAATTTCAAGATGGCAAATGTCAAAGATGTCAAATGACAAATGTCACAATGCTAAATGTCAAAAATGACAAATTTTAAGATGGCAAATGTCAAAGATGTCAAATGACAAATGTCACAATGCTTAATGTCAAAAATAAAAAGTGTCACCATGAAAAATGTCAAAAATGACAAATTTCAAGATGGCAAATATCAAAGATGTCAAATGACAAATGTCACAATGCTAAATGTCAAAAATAAAAAGTGTCACCATGAAAAATGTCAAAAATGACAAATTTCAAGATGGCGAATGTCAAAACTGACAAATGTCACAATGCTAAATGTCAAAAATGAAAAGTGTCCCCATGAAAAATGTCAATAATGACAAATTTCAAGATGGCAAATGTCAAAGATGTCAAATGACAAATGTCACAATGCTAAATGTCAAAAATGAAAAGTGTCACCATGAAAAATGTCAAAAATGACAAATTTCAAGATGGCAAATGTCAAAGATGTCGAATATGACAAATGTCACAATGCTAAATGTCAAAAATGAAAAGTGTCACCATGAAAAATGTCAAAAATGACAAATTTCAAGATGGCAAATGTCAAAGATGTCAAATGACAAATGTCACAATGCTAAATGTCAAAAATGAAAAGTGTCAAAAATGACAAATTTCAAGATGGCAAATGTCTAAGATGTCAAATGACAAATGTCACAATGCTAAATGTCAAAAATGAAAAGTGTCACCATGAAAAATGTCAAAAATGACAAATTTCAAGATGGCAAATGTCAAAACTGACAAATGTCACAATGCTAAATGTCAAAAATGAAAATAGTCACCATGAAAAATGTCAAAAATAACAAATTTCAAGATGGCAAATGTCAAAGATGTCAGATGACAAATGTCACAATGCTAAATGTCAAAAATGACAAATTTCAAGATGGCAAATGTCAAAGATGTCAAATGACAAATGTCACAATGCTAAATGTCAAAAATGAAAAGTGTCACCATGAACAATGTCAAAAATGACAAATTTCAAGATGGCAAATGTCAAAGATGTCAAATGACAAATGTCACAATGCTAAATGTCAAAAATGAAAAGTGTCACCATGAAAAATGTCAAAAATGACAAATTTCAAGATGGCAAATGTCAAAACTGACAAATGTCACAATGCTAAATGTCAAAAATGATAAGTGTCACCATAAAAAATGTCAAAAATGACAAATTTCAAGATGGCAAATGTCAAAGATGTCAAATGACAAATGTCACAATGCTAAATGTCACAAATGAAAAGTGTCAAAAATGACAAATTTCAAGATGGCAAATGTCTAAGATGTCAAATGACAAATGTCACAATGCTAAATGTCAAAAATGAAAAGTGTCACCATGAAAAATTTCCAAAATGACAAATTTCAAGATGGCAAATGTCAAAACTGACAAATGTCACAATGCTAAATGTCAAAAATGAAAAGTGTCACCATGAAAAATGTCAAAAATAACAAATTTCAAGATGGCAAATGTCAAAGATGTCAAATGACAAATGTCACAATGCTAAATGTCAAAAATGAAAAGTGTCACCATGAAAAATGTCAAAAATGACAAATTTCAAGATGGCAAATGTCAAACCTGACAAATGTCACAATGCTAAATGTCAGAAATGAAAAGTGTCACCATAAAAAATGTCAAAAATAACAAGTTTCAAGATGGCAAATGTCAAAGATGTCAAATGACAAATGTCACAATGCTAAATGTCAAAAATGACAAATTTCAAGATGGCAAATGTCTCAGATGTCAAATGACAAATGTCACAATGCTAAATGTCAAAAATGAAAAGTGTCACCATGAAAAATGTCAAAAATGACAAATTTCAAGATGGCAAATGTCCAAGATGTCAAATGACAAATGTCACAATGCTAAATGTCAAAAATGAAAAGTGTCACCATAAAATGTCAAAAATGACAAATTTTAAGACGGCAAATGTCAAAGATGTCAAATGACAAATGTCACAATGCTAAATGTAAAAATGAAAAGTGTCAAAAATGACAAATTTCAAGATGGCAAATGTCTAAGATGTCAAATGACAAATGTCAGCATGCTAAATGTCAAAAATGAAAAGTGTCACCGTGAAAAATGTCAAAAATGACAAATTTCAAGATGGCAAATGTCAAAGATGTCAAATGACAAATGTCACAATGCTAAATGTCAAAAATGAAAAGTGTCACCATGAAAAATGTCAAAAATGACAAATTTCAAGATGGCAAATATCAAAGACGTCAAATGACAAATGTCACAATGCTAAATGTCAAAAATGAAAATTGTCCCCATGAAAAATGTCAATAATGACAAATTTCAAGATGGCAAATGTCAAAACTGACAAATGTCACAATGCTAAATGTCAAAAATATAAAGTGTTACCATGAAAAATGTCAAAAATAACAAATTTCAAGATGGCAAATGTCAAAGATGTCAAATGACAAATGTCACAATGCTTAATGTCAAAAATGACAAATTTCAAGATGGCAAATGTCAAAGATGTCAAATGACAAATGTCACAATGCTAAATGTCAAAAATAAAAAGTGTCACCATGAACAATGTCAAAAATGACAAATTTCAAGATGGCAAATGTCAAAGATGTCAAATGACAAATGTCACAATGCTAAATGTCAAAAATGAAAAGTGTCACCATGAAAAATGTCAAAAATGACAAATTTCAAGATGGCAAATGTCCAAGATGTCAAATGACAAATGTCACAATGCTAAATGTTAAATATGAAAAGTGTCAAAAATGACAAATTTCAAGATGGCAAATGTCTAAGATGTCAAATGACAAATGTCACAATGCTAAATGTCAAAAATGAAAAGTGTGACCATTAAAAATGTCAAAAATAACAAATTTCAAGATGGCAAATGTCAAAGATGTCAAATGACAAATGTCACAATGCTAAATGTCAAAAATGACAAATTTCAAGATGGCAAATATCAAAGATGTCAAATGACAAATGTCACAATGCTAAATGTCAAAAATGAAAAGTGTCACCATGAAAAATGTCAAAAATGACAAATTTCAAGATGGCAAATATCAAAGATGTCAAATGACAAATATCACAATGCTAAATGTCAAAAATGACAAATTTTAAGATGGCAAATGTCAAAGATGTCAAATAACAAATGTCACAATGCTAAATGTCAAAAATGAAAAGTGTCACCATGAAAAGTGTCAAAAATGACAAATTTCAAGATGGCAAATGTCAAAGATGTGAAATGACAAATGTCACAATGCTAAATGTCAAAAATGAAAAGTGTCACCATGAAAAATGTCAAAAATGACAAATTTCAAGATGGCAAATGTCAAAGATGTGAAATGACAAATGTCACAATGCTAAATGTCAAAAATGAAAAGTGTCACCATGAAAAATGTCAAAAATGACAAATTTCAAGATGGCAAATATCAAAGATGTCAAATGACAAATGTCACAATGCTAAATGTCAAAAATGACAAATTTCAAGATGGCAAATGTCAAAGATGTCAAATGACAAATGTCACAATGCTAAATGTCAAAAATGAAAAGTGTCACCATGAAAAATGTCAAAAATGACAAATTTCAAGATGGCAAATGTCAAAGATGTCAAATGACAAATGTCACAATGCTAAATGTCAAAAATGAAAAGTGTCAAAAATGACAAATTTCAAGATGGCAAATGTCTAAGATGTCAAATGACAAATGTCACAATGCTAAATGTCAAAAATGAAAAGTGTCACCATGAAAAATGTCAAAAATGACAAATTTCAAGATGGCAAATGTCAAAGATGTCAAATGACAAATGTCACAATGCTAAATGTCAAAAATAAAAAGTGTCACCATAAAAAATGTCAAAAATGACAAATTTCAAGATGGCAAATGTCAAAGAAGTCAAATGACAAATGTCACAATGCTAAATGTCAAAAATGAAAAGTGTCACCATGAAAAATGTCAAAAATGACCAATTTCAAGATGGCAAATGTCAAAACTGACAAATGTCACAATACTAAATGTCAAAAATGATAAGTGTCACCATAAAAAATGTCAAAAATGACAAATTTCAAGATTGCAAATGTCCAAGATTTCAAATGACAAATGTCACAATGCTAAAAGTCAAAAATGAAAAGTGTCACCATGAAAAATGTCAAAAATGACAAATTTCAAGATGGCAAATGTCAAAGATGTCAAATGACAAATGTCACAATGCTAAATGTCAAAAAGGAAAAGTGTCAAAAATGACAAATTTCAAGATGGCAAATGTCTAAGATGTCAAATGACAAATGTCACAATGCTAAATGTCAAAAATGAAAAGTGTCACCATGAAAAATGTCAAAAATGACAAATTTCAAGATGGCAAATGTCAAAACTGACAAATGTCAAAAATGAAAAGTGTGACCATTAAAAATGTCAAAAATAACAAATTTCAAGATGGCAAATGTCAAAGATGTCAAATGACAAATGTCACAATGCTAAATGTCAAAAATGACAAATTTCAAGATGGCAAATATCAAAGATGTCAAATGACAAATGTCACAATGCTAAATGTCAAAAATGAAAAGTGTCACCATGAAAAATGTCAAAAATGACAAATTTCAAGATGGCAAATATCAAAGATGTCAAATGACAAATATCACAATGCTAAATGTCAAAAATGACAAATTTTAAGATGGCAAATGTCAAAGATGTCAAATAACAAATGTCACAATGCTAAATGTCAAAAATGAAAAGTGTCACCATGAAAAGTGTCAAAAATGACAAATTTCAAGATGGCAAATGTCAAAGATGTGAAATGACAAATGTCACAATGCTAAATGTCAAAAATGAAAAGTGTCACCATGAAAAATGTCAAAAATGACAAATTTCAAGATGGCAAATGTCAAAGATGTGAAATGACAAATGTCACAATGCTAAATGTCAAAAATGAAAAGTGTCACCATGAAAAATGTCAAAAATGACAAATTTCAAGATGGCAAATATCAAAGATGTCAAATGACAAATGTCACAATGCTAAATGTCAAAAATGACAAATTTTAAGATGGCAAATGTCAAAGATGTCAAATGACAAATGTCACAATGCTAAATGTCAAAAATGAAAAGTGTCACCATGAAAAATGTCAAAAATGACAAATTTCAAGATGGCAAATGTCAAAGATGTCAAATGACAAATGTCACAATGCTAAATGTCAAAAATAAAAAGTGTCAAAAATGACAAATTTCAAGATGGCAAATGTCTAAGATGTCAAATGACAAATGTCACAATGCTAAATGTCAAAAATGAAAAGTGTCACCATGAAAAATGTCAAAAATGACAAATTTCAAGATGGCAAATGTCAAAGATGTCAAATGACAAATGTCACAATGCTAAATGTCAAAAATAAAAAGTGTCACCATGAAAAATGTCAAAAATGACAAATTTCAAGATGGCAAATGTCAAAGAAGTCAAATGACAAATGTCACAATGCTAAATGTCAAAAATGAAAAGTGTCACCATGAAAAATGTCAAAAATGACCAATTTCAAGATGGCAAATGTCAAAACTGACAAATGTCACAATACTAAATGTCAAAAATGATTAGTGTCACCATAAAAAATGTCAAAAATGACAAATTTCAAGATTGCAAATGTCCAAGATTTCAAATGACAAATGTCACAATGCTAAAAGTCAAAAATGAAAAGTGTCACCATGAAAAATGTCAAAAATGACAAATTTCAAGATGGCAAATGTCAAAGATGTCAAATGACAAATGTCACAATGCTAAATGTCAAAAAGGAAAAGTGTCAAAAATGACAAATTTCAAAATGGCAAATGTCAAAGATGTCAAATGACAAATGTCACAATGCTAAATGTCAAAAATGAAAAGTGTCACCATGAAAAATGTCAAAAATGACAAATTTCAAGATGGAAAATGTCAAAACTGACAAATGTCACAATGCTAAATGTCAAAAATGAAAAGTGTCACCATGAAAAATGTCAAAAATAACAAATTTCAAGATGGCAAATGTCAAAGATGTCAAATGACAAATGTCACAATGCTAAATGTCAAAAATGACAAATTTCAAGATGGCAAATGTCAAAGATGTCAAATGACAAATGTCACAATGCTTAATGTCAAAAATAAAAAGTGTCACCATGAAAAATGTCAAAAATGACAAATTTCAAGATGGCAAATATCAAAGATGTCAAATGACAAATGTCACAATGCTAAATGTCAAAAATAAAAAGTGTCACTATGAAAAATGTCAAAAATGACAAATTTCAAGATGGCAAATGTCAAAACTGACAAATGTCACAATGCTAAATGTCAAAAATGAAAAGTGTCCCCATGAAAAATGTCAATAATGACAAATTTCAAGATGGCAAATGTCAAAGATGTCAAATGACAAATGTCACAATGCTAAATGTCAAAAATGAAAAGTGTCACCATGAAAAATGTCAAAAATGACAAATTTCAAGATGGCAAATGTCAAAGATGTCGAATATGACAAATGTCACAATGCTAAATGTCAAAAATGAAAAGTGTCACCATGAAAAATGTCAAAAATGACAAATTTCAAGATGGCAAATGTCAAAGATGTCAAATGACAAATGTCACAATGCTAAATGTCAAAAATGAAAAGTGTCAAAAATGACAAATTTCAAGATGGCAAATGTCTAAGATGTCAAATGACAAATGTCACAATGCTAAATGTCAAAAATGAAAAGTGTCACCATGAAAAATGTCAAAAATGACAAATTTCAAGATGGCAAATGTCAAAGATGTCAAATGACAAATGTTACAATGCTAAATGTCAAAAATGAAAAGTGTCACCATGAAAAATGTCAAAAATGACAAATTTCAAGATGGCAAATGTCAAAGATGTCAAATGACAAATGTCACAATGCTAAATGTCAAAAATAAAAAGTGTCACCATGAAAAATGTCAAAAATGACAAATTTCAAGATGGCAAATGTCAAAACTGACAAATTTCACAATGCTAAATGTCAAAAATGATAAGTGTCACCATAAAAAATGTCAAAAATGACAAATTTCAAGATGGCAAATGTCCAAGATGTCAAATGACAAATGTCACAATGCTAAATGTCAAAAATGAAAAGTGTCACCATGAAAAATGTCAAAAATGACAAATTTCAAGATGGCAAATGTCAAAGATGTCAAATGACAAATGTCACAATGCTAAATGTCAAAAATGAAAAGTGTCAAAAATGACAAATTTCAAGATGGCAAATGTCAAAGATGTCAAATGACAAATGTCACAATGCTAAATGTCAAAAATGAAAAGTGTCACCATGAAAAATGTCAAAAATGACAAATTTCAAGATGGCAAATGTCAAACCTGACAAATGTCACAATGCTAAATGTCAAAAATGAAAAGTGTCACCATGAAAAATGTCAAAAATAACAAATTTCAAGATGGCAAATGTCAAAGATGTCAAATGACAAATGTCACAATGCTAAATGTCAAAAATGACAAATTTCAAGATGGCAAATGTCAAAGATGTCAAATGACAAATGTCACAATGCTAAATGTCAAAAATGAAAAGTGTCACCATGAACAATGTCAAAAATGACAAATTTCAAGATGGCAAATGTCAAAGATGTCAAATGATAAATGTCACAATGCTAAATGTCAAAAATGAAAAGTGTCACCATGAAAAATGTCAAAAATGACAAATTTCAAGATGGCAAATGTCAAAACTGACAAATGTCACAATGCTAAATGTTAAAAATGAAAAGTGTGACTATGAAAAATGTCAAAAATAACAAATTTTAAGATGGCAAATGTCAAAGATGTCAAATGACAAATGTCACAATGCTAAATGTCAAAAATGACAAATTTCAAGATGGCAAATGTCAAAGATGTCAAATGACAAATGTCACAATGCTAAATGTCACAAATGAAAAGTGTCAAAAATGACAAATTTCAAGATGGCAAATGTCTAAGATGTCAAATGACAAATGTCACAATGCTAAATGTCAAAAATGAAAAGTGTCACCATGAAAAATGTCAAAAATGACAAATTTCAAGATGGCAAATGTCAAAACTGACAAATGTCACAATGCTAAATGTCAAAAATGAAAAGTGTGACCATGAAAAATGTCAAAAATAACAAATTTCAAGATGGCAAATGTCAAAGATGTCAAATGACAAATGTCACAATGCTAAATGTCAAAAATGACAAATTTCAAGATGGCAAATGTCAAAGATGTCAAATGACAAATGTCACAATGCTAAATGTCAAAAATGAAAAGTGGCACCATGTAAAATGTCAAAAATGACAAATTTCAAGATGGCAAATGTCAAAGATGTCAAATGACAAATGTCACAATGCTCAATGTCAAAAATGAAAAGTGTCACCATGAAAAATGTCAAAAATGACAAATTTCAAGATGGCAAATGTCAAAACTGACAAATGTCACAATGCTAAATGTCAAAAATGATAAGTGTCACCATGAAAAATGTCAAAAATAACAAATTTCAAGATGGCAAATGTCAAAGATGTCAAATGACAAATGTCACAATGCTAAATGTCAAAAATGACAAATTTCAAGATGGCAAATGTCTAAGATGTTAAATGACAAATGTCACAATGCTAAATGTCAAAAATGAAAAGTGTCACCATGAAAAATGTCAAAAATGACAAATTTCAAGATGGCAAATGTCCAAGATGTCAAATGACAAATGTCACAATGCTAAATGTCAAAAATGAAAAGTGTCACCATGAAAAATGTCAAAAATGACAAATTTAAAGATGGCAAATATCAAAGATGTCAAATGACAAATGTCACAATGCTAAATGTCAAAAATAAAAAGTGTCAAAAATGACAAATTTCAAGATGGCAAATGTCTAAGATGTCAACTGACAAATGTCACAATGCTAAATGTCAAAAATGAAAAGTGTCACCGTGAAAAATGTCAAAAATGACAAATTTCAAGATGGCAAATGTCAAAGATGTCAAATGACAAATGTCACAATGCTAAATGTCAAAAATGAAAAGTGTCACCATGAAAAATGGCAAAAATGACAAATTTCAAGATGGCAAATGTCAAAGATGTCAAATGACAAATGTCACAATGCTAAATGTCAAAAATGAAAAGTGTCCCCATGAAAAATGTCAATAATGACAAATTTCAAGATGGCAAATGTCAAAGATGTCAAATGACAAATGTCACAATGCTAAATGTCAAAAATGAAAAGTGTCACCATGAAAAATGTCAAAAATGACAAATTTCAAGATGGCAAATGTCAAAGATGTCAAATGACAAATGTCACAATGCTAAATGTCAAAAATGAAAAGTGTCACCATGAAAAATGTCAAAAATGACAAATTTCAAGATGGCAAATGTCAAAACTGACAAATGTCACAATGCTAAATGTCAAAAATGAAAAGTGTCAACATGAAAAATGTCAAAAATAACAAATTTCAAGATGGCAAATGTCAAAGATGTCAAATGACAAATGTCACAATGCTAAATGTCAAAAATGACAAATTTTAAGATGGCAAATGTCAAAGATGTCAAATGACAAATGTCACAATGCTAAATGTCAAAAATGAAAAGTGTCACCGTGAAAAATGTCAAAAATGACAAATTTCAAGATGGCAAATGTCAAAGATGTCAAATGACAAATGTCACAATGCTTAATGTCAAAAATGAAAAGTGTCACCATGAAAAATGTAAAAAATGACAAATTTCAAGATGGCAAATGTCAAAGATGTCAAATGACAAATGTCACAATGCTAAATGTCAAAAATAAAAAGTGTCACCATGAAAAATGTCAAAAATAACAAATTTCAAGATGGCAAATGTCAAAGATGTCAAATGACAAATGTCACAATGCTAAATGTCAAAAATGAAAAGTGTCACCATGAAAAATGTCAAAAATGACAAATTTCAAGATGGCAAATGTCAACCTGACAAATGTCACAATGCTAAATGTCAGAAATGAAAAGTGTCACCATAAAAAATGTCAAAAATAACAAGTTTCAAGATGGCAAATGTCAAAGATGTCAAATGACAAATGTCACAATGCTAAATGTCAAAAATGACAAATTTCAAGATGGCAAATGTCTCAGATGTCAAATGACAAATGTCACAATGCTAAATGTCAAAAATGAAAAGTGTCACCATGAAAAATGTCAAAAATGACAAATTTCAAGATGGCAAATGTCCAAGATGTCAAATGACAAATGTCACAATGCGAAATGTCAAAAATGAAAAGTGTCACCATAAAATGTCAAAAATGACAAATTTTAAGATGGCAAATGTCAAAGATGTCAAATGACAAATGTCACAATGCTAAATGTAAAAATGAAAAGTGTCAAAAATGACAAATTTCAAGATGGCAAATGTCTAAGATGTCAAATGACAAATGTCAGCATGCTAAATGTCAAAAATGAAAAGTGTCACCGTGAAAAATGTCAAAAATGACAAATTTCAAGATGGCAAATATCAAAGATATCAAATGACAAATGTCACAATGCTAAATGTCAAAAATGAAAAGTGTCCCCATGAAAAATGTCAATAATGACAAATTTCAAGATGGCAAATGTCAAAGATGTCAAATGACAAATGTCACAATGTAAAATGTCAAAAATGAAAAGTGTCACCATGAAAAATGTCAAAAATGACAAATTTTAAGATGGCAAATATCAAAGATGTCGAATATGACAAATGTCACAATGCTAAATGTCAAAAATGAAAAGTGTCACCATGAAAAATGTCAAAAATGACAAATTTCAAGATGGCAAATGTCAAAGATGTCAAATGACAAATGTCACAATGCTAAATGTCAAAAATGAAAAGTGTCAAAAATGACAAATTTCAAGATGGCAAATGTCTAAGATGTCAAATGACAAATGTCACAATGCTAAATGTCAAAAATGAAAAGTGTCACCATGAAAAATGTCAAAAATGACAAATTTCAAGATGGCAAATGTCAAAGATGTCAAATGACAAATGTCACAATGCTAAATGTCAAAAATGAAAAGTGTCACCATGAAAAATGTCAAAAATGACAAATTTCAAGATGGCAAATGTCAAAGATGTCAAATGACAAATGTCACAATGCTAAATGTCAAAAATAAAAAGTGTCACCATGAAAAATGTCAAAAATGACAAATTTCAAGATAGCAAATGTCAAAACTGACAAATGTCACAATGCTAAATGTCAAAAATGATAAGTGTCACCATGAAAAATGTCAAAAATGACAAATTTCAAGATGGCAAATGTTCAAGATGTCAAATGACAAATATCACAATGCTAAATGTCAAAAATGAAAAGTGTCACCATGAAAAATGTCAAAAATGACAAATTTCAAGATGGCAAATGTCAAAGATGTCAAATGACAAATATCACAATGCTAAATGTCAAAAATGAAAAGTGTCACCATGAAAAGTGTCAAAAATGACAAATTTCAAGATGGCAAATGTCAAAGATGTGAAATGACAAATGTCACAATGCTAAATGTCAAAAATGAAAAGTGTCACCATGAAAAATGTCAAAAATGACAAATTTCAAGATGGCAAATGTCAAAGATGTGAAATGACAAATGTCACAATGCTAAATGTCAAAAATGTCAAATTTCAAGATGGCAAATGTCAAAGATGTCAAATGACAAATGTCACAATGCTAAATGTCAAAAATGAAAAGTGTCACCATGAAAAGTGTCAAAAATAACAAATTTCAAGATGGCAAATGTCAAAGATGTGAAATGACAAATGTCACAATGCTAAATGTCAAAAATGAAAAGTGTCACCATGAAAAATGTGAAAAATGACAAATTTCAAGATGGCAAATGTCAAAGATGTGAAATGACAAATGTCACAATGCTAAATGTCAAAAATGAAAAGTGTCACCATGAAAAATGTCAAAAATGACAAATTTCAAGATGGCAAATATCAAAGATGTCAAATGACAAATGTCACAATGCTAAATGTCAAAAATGACAAATTTCAAGATGGCAAATGTCAAAGATGACAAATGTCACAATGCTAAATGTCAAAAATGAAAAGTGTCACCATGAAAAATGTCAAAAATGACAAATTTCAAGATGGCAAATGTCAAAGATGTCAAATGACAAATGTCACAATGCTAAATGTCAAAAATGAAAAGTGTCAAAAATGACAAATTTCAAGATGGCAAATGTCTAAGATGTCAAATGACAAATGTCACAATGCTAAATGTCAAAAATGAAAAGTGTCACCATGAAAAATGTCAAAAATGACAAATTTCAAGATGGCAAATGTCAAAGATGTCAAATGACAAATGTCACAATGCTAAATGTCAAAAATAAAAAGTGTCACCATGAAAAATGTCAAAAATGACAAATTTCAAGATGGCAAATGTCAAAGATGTCAAATGACAAATGTCACAATGCTAAATGTCAAAAATAAAAAGTGTCACCATGAAAAATGTCAAAAATGACAAATTTCAAGATGGCAAATGTCAAAACTGACAAATGTCACAATGCTAAATGTCAAAAATGATAAGTGTCACCATAAAAAATGTCAAAAATGACAAATTTCAAGATGGCAAATGTCCAAGATGTCAAATGACAAATGTCACAATGCTAAATGTCAAAAATGAAAAGTGTCACCATGAAAAATGTCAAAAATGACAAATTTCAAGATGGCAAATGTCAAAGATGTCAAATGACAAATGTCACAATGCTAAATGTCAAAAATGAAAAGTGTCAAAAATGACAAATTTCAAGATGGCAAATGTCAAAGATGTCAAATGACAAATGTCACAATGCTAAATGTCAAAAATGAAAAGTGTCACCATGAAAAATGTCAAAAATGACAAATTTCAAGATGGCAAATGTCAAACCTGACAAATGTCACAATGCTAAATGTCAAAAATGAAAAGTGTCACCATGAAAAATGTCAAAAATAACAAATTTCAAGATGGCAAATGTCAAAGATGTCAAATGACAAATGTCACAATGCTAAATGTCAAAAATGACAAATTTCAAGATGGCAAATGTCAAAGATGTCAAATGTCACAATGCTAAATGTCAAAAATGAAAAGTGTCACCATGAACAATGTCAAAAATGACAAATTTCAAGATGGCAAATGTCAAAGATGTCAAATGACAAATGTCACAATGCTAAATGTCAAAAATGAAAAGTGTCACCATGAAAAATGTCAAAAATGACAAATTTCAAGATGGCAAATGTCAAAACTGACAAATGTCACAATGCTAAATGTTAAAAATGATAAGTGTGACCATGAAAAATGTCAAAAATAACAAATTTTAAGATGGCAAATGTCAAAGATGTCAAGTGACAAATGTCACAATGCTAAATGTCAAAAATGACAAATTTCAAGATGGCAAATGTCAAAGATGTCAAATGACAAATGTCACAATGCTAAATGTCACAAATGAAAAGTGTCAAAAATGACAAATTTCAAGATGGCAAATGTCTAAGATGTCAAATGACAAATGTCACAATGCTAAATGTCAAAAATGAAAAGTGTCACCATGAAAAATGTCAAAAATGACAAATTTCAAGATGGCAAATGTCAAAACTGACAAATGTCACAATGCTAAATGTCAAAAATGAAAAGTGTGACCATGAAAAATGTCAAAAATAACAAATTTCAAGATGGCAAATGTCAAAGATGTCAAATGACAAATGTCACAATGCTAAATGTCAAAAATGACAAATTTCAAGATGGCAAATGTCAAAGATGTCAAATGACAAATGTCACAATGCTAAATGTCAAAAATAAAAAGTGGCACCATGAAAAATGTCAAAAATGACAAATTTCAAGATCGCAAATGTCAAAGATGTCAAATGACAAATGTCACAATGCTCAATGTCAAAAATGAAAAGTGTCACCATAAAAAATGTCAAAAATGACAAATTTCAAGATGGCAAATGTCAAAACTGACAAATGTCACAATGCTAAATGTCAAAAATGATAAGTGTCACCATGAAAAATGTCAAAAATAACAAATTTCAAGATGGCAAATGTCAAAGATGTCCAATGACAAATGTCACAATGCTAAATGTCAAAAATGACAAATTTCAAGATGGTAAATGTCTAAGATGTTAAATGACAAATGTCACAATGCTAAATGTCAAAAATGAAAAATGTCACCATGAAAAATGTCAAAAATGACAAATTTCAAGATGGCAAATGTCCAAGATGTCAAATGACAAATGTCACAATGCTAAATGTCAAAAATGAAAAGTGTCACCATGAAAAATGTCAAAAATGACAAATTTAAAGATGGCAAATATCAAAGATGTCAAATGACAAATGTCACAATGCTAAATGTCAAAAATGAAAAGTGTCAAAAATGACAAATTTCAAGATGGCAAATGTCTAAGATGTCAACTGACAAATGTCACAATGCTAAATGTCAAAAATGAAAAGTGTCACCGTGAAAAATGTCAAAAATGACAAATTTCAAGATGGCAAATGTCAAAGATGTCAAATGACAAATGTCACAATGCTAAATGTCAAAAATGAAAAGTGTCACCATGAAAAATGTCAAAAATGACAAAATTCAAGATGGCAAATGTCAAAGATGTCAAATGACAAATGTCACAATGCTAAATGTCAAAAATGAAAAGTGTCCCCATGAAAAATGTCAATAATGACAAATTTCAAGATGGCAAATGTCAAAGATGTCAAATGACAAATGTCACAATGCTAAATGTCAAAAATGAAAAGTGTCACCATGAAAAATGTCAAAAATGACAAATTTCAAGATGGCAAATGTCAAAGATGTCAAATGACAAATGTCACAATGCTAAATGTCAAAAATGAAAAGTGTCACCATGAAAAATGTCAAAAATGACAAATTTCAAGATGGCAAATGTCAAAACTGACAAATGTCACAATGCTAAATGTCAAAAATGAAAAGTGTCAACATGAAAAATGTCAAAAATAACAAATTTCAAGATGGCAAATGTCAAAGATGTCAAATGACAAATGTCACAATGCTAAATGTCAAAAATGACAAATTTTAAGATGGCAAATGTCAAAGATGTCAAATGACAAATGTCACAATGCTAAATGTCAAAAATGAAAAGTGTCACCGTGAAAAATGTCAAAAATGACAAATTTCAAGATGGCAAATGTCAAAGATGTCAAATGACAAATGTCACAATGCTTAATGTCAAAAATGAAAAGTGTCACCATGAAAAATGTAAAAAATGACAAATTTCAAGATGGCAAATGTCAAAGATGTCAAATGACAAATGTCACAATGCTAAATGTCAAAAATAAAAAGTGTCACCATGAAAAATGTCAAAAATAACAAATTTCAAGATGGCAAATGTCAAAGATGTCAAATGACAAATGTCACAATGCTAAATGTCAAAAATGAAAAGTGTCACCATGAAAAATGTCAAAAATGACAAATTTCAAGATGGCAAATGTCAACCTGACAAATGTCACAATGCTAAATGTCAGAAATGAAAAGTGTCACCATAAAAAATGTCAAAAATAACAAGTTTCAAGATGGCAAATGTCAAAGATGTCAAATGACAAATGTCACAATGCTAAATGTCAAAAATGACAAATTTCAAGATGGCAAATGTCTCAGATGTCAAATGACAAATGTCACAATGCTAAATGTCAAAAATGAAAAGTGTCACCATGAAAAATGTCAAAAATGACAAATTTCAAGATGGCAAATGTCCAAGATGTCAAATGACAAATGTCACAATGCTAAATGTCAAAAATGAAAAGTGTCACCATAAAATGTCAAAAATGACAAATTTTAAGATGGCAAATGTCAAAGATGTCAAATGACAAATGTCACAATGCTAAATGTAAAAATGAAAAGTGTCAAAAATGACAAATTTCAAGATGGCAAATGTCTAAGATGTCAAATGACAAATGTCAGCATGCTAAATGTCAAAAATGAAAAGTGTCACCGTGAAAAATGTCAAAAATGACAAATTTCAAGATGGCAAATATCAAAGATATCAAATGACAAATGTCACAATGCTAAATGTCAAAAATGAAAAGTGTCCCCATGAAAAATGTCAATAATGACAAATTTCAAGATGGCAAATGTCAAAGATGTCAAATGACAAATGTCACAATGCTAAATGTCAAAAATAAAAAGTGTCACCATGAAAAATGTCAAAAATGACAAATTTTAAGATGGCAAATGTCAAAGATGTCAAATGACAAATGTCACAATGCTAAATGTCAAAAATGAAAAGTGTCACCATGAAAAATGTCAAAAATGACAAATTTCAAGATGGCAAATGTCAACCTGACAAATGTCACAATGCTAAATGTCAGAAATGAAAAGTGTCACCATAAAAAATGTCAAAAATAACAAGTTTCAAGATGGCAAATGTCAAAGATGTCAAATGACAAATGTCACAATGCTAAATGTCAAAAATGACAAATTTCAAGATGGCAAATGTCTCAGATGTCAAATGACAAATGTCACAATGCTAAATGTCAAAAATGAAAAGTGTCACCATGAAAAATGTCAAAAATGACAAATTTCAAGATGGCAAATGTCCAAGATGTCAAATGACAAATGTCACAATGCTAAATGTCAAAAATGAAAAGTGTCACCATAAAATGTCAAAAATGACAAATTTTAAGATGGCAAATGTCAAAGATGTCAAATGACAAATGTCACAATGCTAAATGTAAAAATGAAAAGTGTCAAAAATGACAAATTTCAAGATGGCAAATGTCTAAGATGTCAAATGACAAATGTCAGCATGCTAAATGTCAAAAATGAAAAGTGTCACCGTGAAAAATGTCAAAAATGACAAATTTCAAGATGGCAAATATCAAAGATATCAAATGACAAATGTCACAATGCTAAATGTCAAAAATGAAAAGTGTCCCCATGAAAAATGTCAATAATGACAAATTTCAAGATGGCAAATGTCAAAGATGTCAAATGACAAATGTCACAATGTAAAATGTCAAAAATGAAAAGTGTCACCATGAAAAATGTCAAAAATGACAAATTTTAAGATGGCAAATATCAAAGATGTCGAATATGACAAATGTCACAATGCTAAATGTCAAAAATGAAAAGTGTCACCATGAAAAATGTCAAAAATGACAAATTTCAAGATGGCAAATGTCAAAGATGTCAAATGACAAATGTCACAATGCTAAATGTCAAAAATGAAAAGTGTCAAAAATGACAAATTTCAAGATGGCAAATGTCTAAGATGTCAAATGACAAATGTCACAATGCTAAATGTCAAAAATGAAAAGTGTCACCATGAAAAATGTCAAAAATGACAAATTTCAAGATGGCAAATGTCAAAGATGTCAAATGACAAATGTCACAATGCTAAATGTCAAAAATGAAAAGTGTCACCATGAAAAATGTCAAAAATGACAAATTTCAAGATGGCAAATGTCAAAGATGTCAAATGACAAATGTCACAATGCTAAATGTCAAAAATAAAAAGTGTCACCATGAAAAATGTCAAAAATGACAAATTTCAAGATGGCAAATGTCAAAACTGACAAATGTCACAATGCTAAATGTCAAAAATGATAAGTGTCACCATGAAAAATGTCAAAAATGACAAATTTCAAGATGGCAAATGTTCAAGATGTCAAATGACAAATATCACAATGCTAAATGTCAAAAATGAAAAGTGTCACCATGAAAAATGTCAAAAATGACAAATTTCAAGATGGCAAATGTCAAAGATGTCAAATGACAAATATCACAATGCTAAATGTCAAAAATGAAAAGTGTCACCATGAAAAGTGTCAAAAATGACAAATTTCAAGATGGCAAATGTCAAAGATGTGAAATGACAAATGTCACAATGCTAAATGTCAAAAATGAAAAGTGTCACCATGAAAAATGTCAAAAATGACAAATTTCAAGATGGCAAATGTCAAAGATGTGAAATGACAAATGGCACAATGCTAAATGTCAAAAATGTCAAATTTCAAGATGGCAAATGTCAAAGATGTCAAATGACAAATGTCACAATGCTAAATGTCAAAAATGAAAAGTGTCACCATGAAAAGTGTCAAAAATAACAAATTTCAAGATGGCAAATGTCAAAGATGTGAAATGACAAATGTCACAATGCTAAATGTCAAAAATGAAAAGTGTCACCATGAAAAATGTCAAAAATGACAAATTTCAAGATGGCAAATGTCAAAGATGTGAAATGACAAATGTCACAATGCTAAATGTCAAAAATGAAAAGTGTCACCATGAAAAATGTCAAAAATGACAAATTTCAAGATGGCAAATATCAAAGATGTCAAATGACAAATGTCACAATGCTAAATGTCAAAAATGACAAATTTCAAGATGGCAAATGTCAAAGATGTCAAATGACAAATGTCACAATGCTAAATGTCAAAAATGAAAAGTGTCACCATGAAAAATGTCAAAAATGACAAATTTCAAGATGGCAAATGTCAAAGATGTCAAATGACAAATGTCACAATGCTAAATGTCAAAAATGAAAAGTGTCAAAAATGACAAATTTCAAGATGGCAAATGTCTAAGATGTCAAATGACAAATGTCACAATGCTAAATGTCAAAAATGAAAAGTGTCACCATGAAAAATGTCAAAAATGACAAATTTCAAGATGGCAAATGTCAAAGATGTCAAATGACAAATGTCACAATGCTAAATGTCAAAAATAAAAAGTGTCACCATGAAAAATGTCAAAAATGACAAATTTCAAGATGGCAAATGTCAAAGATGTCAAATGACAAATGTCACAATGCTAAATGTCAAAAATAAATAGTGTCACCATGAAAAATGTCAAAAATGACAAATTTCAAGATGGCAAATATCAAAGATGTCAAATGACAAATGTCACAATGCTAAATGTCAAAAATGAAAAGTGTCCCCATGAAAAATGTCAATAATGACAAATTTCAAGATGGCAAATGTCAAAGATGTCAAATGACAAATGTCACAATGTAAAATGTCAAAAATGAAAAGTGTCACCATGAAAAATGTCAAAAATGACAAATTTTAAGATGGCAAATATCAAAGATGTCGAATATGACAAATGTCACAATGCTAAATGTCAAAAATGAAAAGTGTCACCATGAAAAATGTCAAAAATGACAAATTTCAAGATGGCAAATGTCAAAGATGTCAAATGACAAATGTCACAATGCTAAATGTCAAAAATGAAAAGTGTCAAAAATGACAAATTTCAAGATGGCAAATGTCTAAGATGTCAAATGACAAATGTCACAATGCTAAATGTCAAAAATGAAAAGTGTCACCATGAAAAATGTCAAAAATGACAAATTTCAAGATGGCAAATGTTAAAGATGTCAAATGACAAATGTCACAATGCTAAATGTCAAAAATGAAAAGTGTCACCATGAAAAATGTCAAAAATGACAAATTTCAAGATGGCAAATGTCAAAGATGTCAAATGACAAATGTCACAATGCTAAATGTCAAAAATGAAAAGTGTCACCATGAAAAATGTCAAAAATGACAAATCTCAAGATGGCAAATGTCAAAACTGACAAATGTCACAATGCTAAATGTCAAAAATGATAAGTGGCAACATGAAAAATGTCAAAAATGACAAATTTCAAGATGGCAAATTTTCAAGATGTCAAATGACAAATGTCACAATGCTAAATGTCAAAAATGAAAAGTGTCACCATAAAAAATGTCAAAAATGACAAATTTCAAGATGGCAAATGTCAAAGATGTCAAATGACAAATATCACAATGCTAAATGGCAAAAATGAAAAGTGTCAAAAATGACAAATTTCAAGATGGAAAATGTCAAAGATGTCAAATGACAAATGTCACAATGCTAAATGTCAAAAATGAAAAGTGTCACCATGAAAAATGTCAAAAATGACAAATTTCAAGATGGCAAATGTCAAAACTGACAAATGTCACAATGCTAAATGTCAAAAATGAAAAGTGTCACCATGAAAAATGTCAAAAATAACAAATTTCAAGATGGCAAATGTCAAAGATGTCAAATGACAAATGTCACAATGCTTAATGTCAAAAATGACAAATTTCAAGATGGCAAATGTCAAAGATGTCAAATGACAAATGTCACAATGCTAAATGTCAAAAATAAAAATGTCACCATGAACAATGTCAAAAATGACAAATTTCAAGATGGCAAATGTCAAAGATGTCAAATGACAAATGTCACAATGCTAAATGTCAAAAATAAAAAGTGTCACCATGAAAAATGTCAAAAATGACAAATTTCAAGATGGCAAATGTCAAAACTGACAAATGTCACAATGCTAAATGTCAAAAATGATAAGTGTCACCATGAAAAATGTCAAAAATGACAAATTTCAAGATGGCAAATGTCCAAGATGTCAAATGACAAATGTCACAATGCTAAATGTCAAATATGAAAAGTGTCAAAAATGACAAATTTCAAGATGGCAAATGTCTAAGATGTCAAATGACAAATGTCACAATGCTAAATGTCAAAAATGAAAAGTGTCACCATGAAAAATGTCAAAAATGACAAATTTCAAGATGGCAAATGTCAAAACTGACAAATGTCAAAAATGAAAAGTGTGACCATGAAAAATGTCAAAAATAACAAATTTCAAGATGGCAAATGTCAAAGATGTCAAATGACAAATGTCACAATGCTAAATGTCAAAAATGACAAATTTAAAGATGGCAAATATCAAAGATGTCAAATGACAAATGTCACAATGCTAAATGTCAAAAATAAAAAGTATCACCATGAAAAATGTCAAAAATGACAAATTTCAAGATGGCAAATATCAAAGATGTCAAATGACAAATGTCACAATGCTAAATGTCAAAAATGTCAAATTTTAAGATGGCAAATGTCAAAGATGTCAAATGACAAATGTCACAATGCTAAATGTCAAATATGAAAAGTGTCACCATGAAAAGTGTCAAAAATGACAAATTTTAAGATGGAAAATGTCAAAGATGTGAAATGACAAATGTCACAATGCTAAATGTCAAAAATGAAAAGTGTCACCATGAAAAATGTCAAAAATGACAAATTTCAAGATGGCAAATGTCAAAGATGTGAAATGACAAATGTCACAATGCTAAATGTCAAAAATGAAAAGTGTCACCATGAAAAATGTCAAAAATGACAAATTTCAAGATGGCAAATATTAAAGATGTCAAATGACAAATGTCACAATGCTAAATGTCAAAAATGACAAATTTCAACATGGCAAATGTCAAAGATGTCAAATGACAAATGTCACAATGCTAAATGTCAAAAATGAAAAGTGTCACCATGAAAAATGTCAAAAATGACAAATTTCAAGATGGCAAATGTCAAAGATGTCAAATGTCACAATGCTAAATGTCAAAAATGAAAAGTGTCAAAAATGACAAATTTCAAGATGGCAAATGTCTAAGATGTCAAATGACAAATGTCACAATGCTAAATGTCAAAAATGAAAAGTGTCACCATGAAAAATGTCAAAAATGACAAATTTCAAGATGGCAAATGTCAAAGATGTCAAATGACAAATGTCACAATGCTAAATGTCAAAAATAAAAAGTGTCACCATGAAAAATGTCAAAAATGACAAATTTCAAGATGGCAAATGTCAAAGAAGTCAAATGACAAATGTCACAATGCTAAATGTCAAAAATGAAAAGTGTCACCATGAAAAATGTCAAAAATGACAAATTTCAAGATGGCAAATGTCAAAACTGACAAATGTCACAATACTAAATGTCAAAAATGATAAGTGTCACCATGAAAAATGTCAAAAATGACAAATTTCAAGATTGCAAATGTCTAAGATTTCAAATGACAAATGTCACAATGCTAAAAGTCAAAAATGAAAAGTGTCACCATGAAAAATGTCAAAAATGACAAATTTCAAGATGGCAAATGTCAAAGATGTCAAATGACAAATGTCACAATGCTAAATGTCAAAAATGAAAAGTGTCAAAAATGACAAATTTCAAGATGGCAAATGTCAAAGATGTCAAATGACAAATGTCACAATGCTAAATGTCAAAAATGAAAAGTGTCACCATAAAAAATGTCAAAAATGACAAATTTCAAGATGGCAAATGTCAAAACTGACAAATGTCACAATGCTTAATGTCAAAAATGAAAAGTGTCACCATGAAAAATGTCAAAAATAACAAATTTCAAAATAGCAAATGTCAAAGATGTCAAATGACAAATGTCACAATGCTAAATGTCAAAAATGACAAATTTCAAGATGGCAAATGTCAAAGATGTCAAATGACAAATGTCACAATGCTTAATGTCAAAAATAAAAAGTGTCACCATGAAAAATGTCAAAAATGACAAATTTCAAGATGGCAAATATCAAAGATGTCAAATGACAAATGTCACAATGCTAAATGTCAAAAATAAAAAGTGTCACCATGAAAAATGTCAAAAATGACAAATTTCAAGATGGCAAATGTCAAAACTGACAAATGTCACAATGCTAAATGTCAAAAATGATAAGTGTCACCATGAAAAATGTCAAAAATGACAAATTTCAAGATGGCAAATGTCCAAGATGTCAAATGACAAATGTCACAATGCTAAATGTCAAAAATGAAAAGTGTCACCATGAAAAATGTCAAAAATGACAAATTTCAAGATGGCAAATGTCTAAGATGTCAAATGACAAATGTCACAATGCTAAATGTCAAAAATAAAAAGTGTCACCATGAAAAATGTCAAAAATGACAAATTTCAAGATGGCAAATGTCAAAGATGTCAAATGACAAATGTCACAATGCTAAATGTCAAAAATGAAAAGTGTCAAAAATGACAAATTTCAAGATGGCAAATGTCTAAGATGTCAAATGACAAATGTCACAATGCTAAATGTCAAAAATGAAAAGTGTCACCATGAAAAATGTCAAAAATGACAAATTTCAAGATGGCAAATGTCAAAGATGTCAAATGACAAATGTCACAATGCTAAATGTCAAAAATGAAAAGTGTCAAAAATGACAAATTTCAAGATGGCAAATGTCTAAGATGTCAAATGACAAATGTCACAATGATAAATGTCAAAAATGAAAAGTGTCACCATGAAAAATGTCAAAAATGACAAATTTCAAGATGGCAAATGTCAAAGATGTCAAATAACAAATGTCACAATGCTAAATGTCACAAATGAAAAGTGTCACCATGAAAAATGTCAAAAATGACAAATTTCAAGAAGGCAAATGTCAAAGATGTCAAATGACAAATGTCACAATGCTAAATGTCAAAAATGAAAAGTGTCAAAAATGACAAATTTCAAGATGGCAAATGTCTAAGATGTCAAATGACAAATGTCACAATGCTAAATGTCAAAAATGAAAAGTGTCACCATGAAAAATGTCAAAAATGACAAATTTCAAGATGGCAAATGTCAAAGATGTCAAATGACAAATGTCACAATGCTAAATGTCAAAAATGAAAAGTGTCACCATGAAAAATGTCAAAAATGACAAATTTCAAGATGGCAAATGTCAAAGATGTCAAATGACAAATGTCACAATGCTAAATGTCAAAAATGAAAAGTGTCACCATGAAAAATGTCAAAAATGACAAATTTCAAGATGGCAAATGTCAAAGATGTCAAATGACAAATGTCACAATGCTAAATGTCAAAAATGAAAAGTGTCAAAAATGACAAATTTCAAGATGGCAAATGTCTAATATGTCAAATGACAAATGTCACAATGCTAAATGTCAAATATGAAAAGTGTCACCATGAAAAATGTCAAAAATGACAAATTTCAAGATGGCAAATGTCAAAGATGTCAAATGACAAATGTCACAATGCTAAATGTCAAAAATGAAAAGTGTCAAAAATGACAAATTTCAAGATGGCAAATGTCTAAGATGTCAAATGACAAATGTCACAATGATAAATGTCAAAAATGAAAAGTGTCACCATGAAAAATGTCAAAAATGACAAATTTCAAGATGGCAAATGTCAAAGATGTCAAATGACAAATGTAACAATGCTAAATGTCACAAATGAAAAGTGTCACCATGAAAAATGTCAAAAATGACAAATTTTAAGAAGGCAAATGTCAAAGATGTCAAATGACAAATGTCACAATGCTAAATGTCAAAAATGAAAAGTGTCAAAAATGACAAATTTCAAGATGGCAAATGTCTAAGATGTCAAATGACAAATGTCACAATGCTAAATGTCAAAAATGAAAAGTGTCACCATGAAAAATGTCAAAAATGACAAATTTCAAGATGGCAAATGTCAAAGATGTCAAATGACAAATGTCACAATGCTAAATGTCAAAAATGAAAAGTGTCACCATGAAAAATGTCAAAAATGACAAATTTTAAGATGGCAAATGTCAAAGATGTCAAATGACAAATGTCACAATGCTAAATGTCAAAAATGACAAATTTCAAGATGGCAAATGTCTAAGATGTCAAATGACAAATGTCACAATGCTAAATGTCAAAAATGAAAAGTGTCACCATGAAAAATGTCAAAAATGACAAATTTCAAGATGGCAAATGTCAAAGATGTCAAATGACAAATGTCACAATGCTAAATATCAAAAATGAAAAGTGTCAAAAATGACAAATTTCAAGATGGCAAATGTCTAAGATGTCAAATGACAAATGTCACAATGCTAAATGTCAAAAATGAAAAGTGTCACCGTGAAAAATGTCAAAATGACAAATTTCAAGATGGCAAATGTCAAAGATGTCAAATGACAAATGTCACAATGCTAAATGCAAAAATGAAAAGTGTCCCCATGAAAAATGTCAATAATGACAAATTTCAAGATGGCAAATGTCAAAGATGTCAAATGACAAATGTCACAATGCTAAATGTCAAAAATGAAAAGTGTCACCATGAAAAATGTCAAAAATGAGAAATTTTAAGATGGCAAATGTCAAAGATGTCAAATGACAAATGTCACAATGCTAAATGTCAAAAATGAAAAGTGTCACCATGAAAAATGTCAAAAATGACAAATTTCAAGATGGCAAATATCAAAGATGTCAAATGACAAATGTCACAATGCTAAATGTCAAAAATGACAAATTTCAAGATGGCAAATGTCAAAGATGTCAAATGACAAATGTCACAATGCTAAATGTCAAAAATGAAAAGTGTCACCATGAAAAATGTCAAAAATGACAAATTTCAAGATGGCAAATGTCAAAGATGTCAAATGACAAATGTCACAATGCTAAATGTCAAAAATAAAAAGTGTCACCATGAAAAATGACAAATTTCAAGGTGGCAAATGTCAAGAAGTCAAATGACAAATGTGACAATGCTAAATGTCAAAAATGAAAAGTGTCACCATAAAAAATGTCAAAAATGACAAATTTCAAGATGGCAAATGTCAAAACTGACAAATGTCACAATGCTAAATGTCAAAAATGAAAAGTGTCACCATGAAAAATGTCAAAAATAACAAATTTCAAGATGACAAATGTCAAAGATGTCAAATGACAAATGTCACAATGCTAAATGTCAAAAATGACAAATTTCAAGATGGCAAATGTCAAAGATGTCAAATGACAAATGTCACAACGCTAAATGTCAAAAATAAAAAGTGTCACCATGAAAAATGTCAAAAATGACAAATTTCAAGATGGCAAATATCAAAGATGTCAAATGACAAATGTCACAATGCTAAATGTCAAAAATAAAAAGTGTCACCATGAAAAATGTCAAAAATGACAAATTTCAAGTGGCAAATGTCAAAACTGACAAATGTCACAATGCTAAATGTCAAAAATGATAAGTGTCACCATGAAAAATGTCAAAAATGACAAATTTCAAGATGGCAAATGTCAAAGATGTCAAATGACAAATGTCACAATGCTAAATGTCAAAAATGAAAAGTGTCAAAAATTACAAATTTCAAGATGGCAAATGTCTAAGATGTCAAATGACAAATGTCACAATGATAAATGTCAAAAATGAAAAGTGTCACCATGAAAAATGTCAAAAATGACAAATTTCAAGGTGGCAAATGTCAAAGATGTCAAATGACAAATGTCACAATGCTAAATGTCACAAATGAAAAGTGTCACCATGAAAAATGTCAAAAATGACAAATTTCAAGATGGCAAATGTCAAAGATGTCAAATGACAAATGTCACAATGCTAAATGTCAAAAATGAAAAGTGTCAAAAATGACAAATTTCAAGATGGCAAATGTCTAATATGTCAAATGGAAAATGTCACAATGCTAAATGTCAAATATGAAAAGTGTCACCATGAAAAATGTCAAAAATGACAAATTTCAAGATGGCAAATGTCAAAGATGTCAAATGACAAATGTCACAATGCTAAATGTCAAAAATGAAAAGTGTCAAAAATTACAAATTTCAAGATGGCAAATGTCTAAGATGTCAAATGACAAATGTCACAATGATAAATGTCAAAAATGAAAAGTGTCACCATGAAAAATGTCAAAAATGACAAATTTCAAGGTGGCAAATGTCAAAGATGTCAAATGACAAATGTCACAATGCTAAATGTCACAAATGAAAAGTGTCACCATGAAAAATGTCAAAAATGACAAATTTCAAGATGGCAAATGTCAAAGATGTCAAATGACAAATGTCACAATGCTAAATATCAAAAATGAAAAGTGTCAAAAATGACAAATTTCAAGATGGCTAATGTCTAAGATGTCAAATGACAAATTTCACAATGCTAAATGTCAAAAATGAAAAGTGTCACCGTGAAAAATGTCAAAAATGACAAATTTCAAGATGGCAAATGTCAAAGATGTCAAATGACAAATGTCACAATGCTAAATGTCAAAAATGAAAAGTGTCCCCATGAAAAATGTCAATAATGACAAATTTCAAGATGGCAAATGTCAAAGATGTCAAATGACAAATGTCACAATGCTAAATGCAAAAATGAAAAGTGTCCCCATGAAAAATGTCAATAATGACAAATTTCAAGATGGCAAATGTCAAAGATGTCAAATGACAAATGTCACAATGCTAAATGTCAAAAATGAAAAGTGTCACCATGAAAAATGTCAAAAATGAGAAATTTTAAGATGGCAAATGTCAAAGATGTCAAATGACAAATGTCACAATGCTAAATGTCAAAAATGAAAAGTGTCACCATGAAAAATGTCAAAAATGACAAATTTCAAGATGGCAAATATCAAAGATGTCAAATGACAAATGTCACAATGCTAAATGTCAAAAATGACAAATTTCAAGATGGCAAATGTCAAAGATGTCAAATGACAAATGTCACAATGCTAAATGTCAAAAATGAAAAGTGTCAGCATGAAAAATGTCAAAAATGACAAATTTCAAGATGGCAAATGTCAAAGATGTCAAATGACAAATGTCACAATGCTAAATGTCAAAAATAAAAAGTGTCACCATGAAAAATGACAAATTTCAAGGTGGCAAATGTCAAGAAGTCAAATGACAAATGTGACAATGCTAAATGTCAAAAATGAAAAGTGTCACCATAAAAAATGTCAAAAATGACAAATTTCAAGATGGCAAATGTCAAAACTGACAAATGTCACAATGCTAAATGTCAAAAATGAAAAGTGTCACCATGAAAAATGTCAAAAATAACAAATTTCAAGATGACAAATGTCAAAGATGTCAAATGACAAATGTCACAATGCTAAATGTCAAAAATGACAAATTTCAAGATGGCAAATGTCAAAGATGTCAAATGACAAATGTCACAACGCTAAATGTCAAAAATGAAAAGTGTCATCATGAAAAATGTCAAAAATGACAAATTTCAAGATGGCAAATGTCAAAACTGACAAATGTCACAATGCTAAATGTCAAAAATGAAAAGTGTCACCATGAAAAATGTCAAAAATAACAAATTTCAAGATGACAAATGTCAAAGATGTCAAATGACAAATGTCACAATGCTAAATGTCAAAAATGACAAATTTCAAGATGGCAAATGTCAAAGATGTCAAATGACAAATGTCACAATGCTAAATGTCAAAAATAAAAAGTGTCACCATGAAAAATGTCAAAAATGACAAATTTCAAGATGGCAAATATCAAAGATGTCAAATGACAAATGTCACAATGCTAAATGTCAAAAATAAAAAGTGTCACCATGAAAAATGTCAAAAATGACAAATTTCAAGATGGCAAATGTCAAAACTGACAAATGTCACAATGCTAAATGTCAAAAATGATAAGTGTCACCATGAAAAATGTCAAAAATGACAAATTTCAAGATGGCAAATGTCAAAGATGTCAAATGACAAATGTCACAATGCTAAATGTCAAAAATGAAAAGTGTCAAAAATGACAAATTTCAAGATGGCAAATGTCTAATATGTCAAATGGAAAATGTCACAATGCTAAATGTCAAATATGAAAAGTGTCACCATGAAAAATGTCAAAAATGACAAATTTCAAGATGGCAAATGTCAAAGATGTCAAATGACAAATGTCACAATGCTAAATGTCAAAAATGAAAAGTGTCAAAAATTACAAATTTCAAGATGGCAAATGTCTAAGATGTCAAATGACAAATGTCACAATGATAAATGTCAAAAATGAAAAGTGTCACCATGAAAAATGTCAAAAATGACAAATTTCAAGGTGGCAAATGTCAAAGATGTCAAATGACAAATGTCACAATGCTAAATGTCACAAATGAAAAGTGTCACCATGAAAAATGTCAAAAATGACAAATTTCAAGATGGCAAATGTCAAAGATGTCAAATGACAAATGTCACAATGCTAAATATCAAAAATGAAAAGTGTCAAAAATGACAAATTTCAAGATGGCTAATGTCTAAGATGTCAAATGACAAATTTCACAATGCTAAATGTCAAAAATGAAAAGTGTCACCGTGAAAAATGTCAAAAATGACAAATTTCAAGATGGCAAATGTCAAAGATGTCAAATGACAAATGTCACAATGCTAAATGTCAAAAATGAAAAGTGTCCCCATGAAAAATGTCAATAATGACAAATTTCAAGATGGCAAATGTCAAAGATGTCAAATGACAAATGTCACAATGCTAAATGTCAAAAATGAAAAGTGTCACCATGAAAAATGTCAAAAATGACAAATTTCAAGATGGCAAATGTCAAAGATGTCAAATGACAAATGTCACAATGCTAAATGTCAAAAATGAAAAGTGTCACCATGAAAAATGTCAAAAATGACAAATTTCAAGATGGCAAATATCAAAGATGTCAAATGACAAATGTCACAATGCTAAATGTCAAAAATGACAAATTTCAAGATGGCAAATGTCAAAGATGTCAAATGACAAATGTCACAATGCTAAATGTCAAAAATGAAAAGTGTCACCATGAAAAATGTCAAAAATGACAAATTTCAAGATGGCAAATGTCAAAGATGTCAAATGACAAATGTCACAATGCTAAATGTCAAAAATAAAAAGTGTCACCATGAAAAATGACAAATTTCAAGATGGCAAATGTCAAGAAGTCAAATGACAAATGTCACAATGCTAAATGTCAAAAATGAAAAGTGTCACCATAAAAAATGTCAAAAATGACAAATTTCAAGATGGCAAATGTCAAAACTGACAAATGTCACAATGCTAAATGTCAAAAATGAAAAGTGTCACCATGAAAAATGTCAAAAATAACAAATTTCAAGATGACAAATGTCAAAGATGTCAAATGACAAATGTCACAATGCTAAATGTCAAAAATGACAAATTTCAAGATGGCAAATGTCAAAGATGTCAAATGACAAATGTCACAATGCTAAATGTCAAAAATAAAAAGTGTCACCATGAAAAATGTCAAAAATGACAAATTTCAAAATGGCAAATATCAAAGATGTCTAATGACAAATGTCACAATGCTAAATGTCAAAAATAAAAAGTGTCACCATGAAAAATGTCAAAAATGACAAATTTCAAGATGGCAAATGTCAAAACTGACAAATGTCACAATGCTAAATGTCAAAAATGATAAGTGTCACCATGAAAAATGACAAATTTCAAGATTGCAAATGTCCAAGATGTCAAATGGCAAATGTCACAATGCTAAAAGTCAAAAATAAAAAGTGTCACCATGAAAAATGTCAAAAATGACAAATTTTAAGATGGCAAATATCGAAGATGTCAAATGACAAATGTCACAATGCTAAATGACAAAAATGAAAAGTGTCAAAAATGACAAATTTCAAGATGGCAAATGTCAAAGATGTCAAATGACAAATGTCACAACGCTAAATGTCAAAAATGAAAAGTGTCATCATGAAAAATGTCAAAAATGACAAATTTCAAGATGGCAAATGTCAAAACTGACAAATGTCACAATGCTAAATGTCAAAAATGAAAAGTGTCACCATGAAAAATGTCAAAAATAACAAATTTCAAGATGACACAAATGTCAAAGATGTCAAATGACAAATGTCACAATGCTAAATGTCAAAAATGACAAATTTCAAGATGGCAAATGCCAAAGATGTCAAATGAAAAATGTCACAATGCTAAATGTCAAAAATAAAAAGTGTCACCATGAAAAATGTCAAAAATGACAAATTTCAAGATGGCAAATATCAAAGATGTCAAATGACAAATGTCACAATGCTAAATGTCAAAAATAAAAAGTGTCACCATGAAAAATGTCAAAAATGACAAATTTCAAGATGGCAAATGTCAAAACTGACAAATGTCACAATGCTAAATGTCAAAAATGATAAGTGTCACCATGAAAAATGTTAAAAATGACAAATTTCAAGATGGCAAATGTCCAAGATGTCAAATGACAAATGTCACAATGCTAAATGTCAAAAATGAAAAGTGTCACTATGAAAAATGTCAAAAATGACAAATTTCAAGATGGCAAATGTCAAAGATGTCAAATGACAAATGTCACAATGCTAAATGTCAAAAATGAAAAGTGTCAAAAATGACAAATTTCAAGATGGCAAATGTCTAATATGTCAAATGACAAATGTCACAATGCTAAATGTCAAATATGAAAAGTGTCACCATGAAAAATGTCAAAAATGACAAATTTCAAGATGGCAAATGTCAAAGATGTCAAATGACAAATGTCACAATGCTAAATGTCAAAAATGAAAAGTGTCAAAAATGACAAATTTCAAGATGGCAAATGTCTAAGATGTCAAATGACAAATGTCACAATGATAAATGTCAAAAATGAAAAGTGTCACCATGAAAAATGTCAAAAATGACAAATTTCAAGATGGCAAATGTCAAAGATGTCAAATGACAAATGTCACAATGCTAAATGTCAAAAATGAAAAGTGTCACCATGAAAAATGTCAAAAATAACAAATTTCAAGATGGCAAATGTCAAAGATGTCAAATGACAAATGTCACAATGCTAAATGTCAAAAATGAAAAGTGTCAAAAATGAAAAGTGTCAAAAATGACAAATTTCAAGATGGCAAATGTCTAAGATGTCAAATGACAAATGTCACAATGCTAAATGTCAAAAATGAAAAGTGTCACCATGAAAAATGTCAAAAATGACAAATTTCAAGATGGCAAATGTCAAAGATGTCAAATGACAAATGTCACAATGCTAAATGTCAAAAATGAAAAGTGTCACCATGAAAAATGTCAAAAATGACAAATTTCAAGATGGCAAATGTCAAAGATGTCAAATGACAAATGTCACAATGCTAAATATCAAAAATGAAAAGTGTCAAAAATGACAAATTTCAAGATGGCAAATGTCCAAGATGTCAAATGACAAATGTCACAATGCTAAATGTCAAAAATGAAAAGTGTCACCATGAAAAATGTCAAAAATGACAAATTTCAAGATGGCAAATGTCAAAGATGTCAAATGACAAATGTCACAATGCTAAATGTCAAAAATGAAAAGTGTCAAAAATGACAAATTTCAAGATGGCAAATGTCTAAGATGTCAAATGACAAATGTCACAATGCTAAATGTCAAAAATGAAAAGTGCCACCGTGAAAAATGTCAAAAATGACAAATTTCAAGATGGCAAATGTCAAAGATGTCAAATGACAAATGTCACAATGCTAAATGTCAAAAATGAAAAGTGTCACCATGAAAAATGTCAAAAATGACAAATTTCAAGATGGCAAATGTCAAAGATGTGAAATGACAAATGTCACAATGCTAAATGTCAAAAATGAAAAGTGTCCCCATGAAAAATGTCAATAATGACAAATTTTAAGATGGCAAATGTCAAAGATGTCAAATGACAAATGTCACAATGCTAAATGTCAAAAATGAAAAGTGTCACCATGAAAAATGTCAAAAATGACAAATTTCAACATGGCAAATGTCAAAGATGTCGAATATGACAAATGTCACAATGCTAAATGTCAAAAATGAAAAGTGTCACCATGAAAAATGTCAAAAATGACAAATTTCAAGATGGCAAATGTCAAAGATATCAAATGACAAATGTCACAATGCTAAAAGTCAAAAATGAAAAGTGTCAAAAATGACAAATTTCAAGATGGCAAATGTCTAAGATGTCAAATGACAAATGTCACAATGCTAAATGTCAAAAATGAAAAGTGTCACCATGAAAAATGTCAAAAATGACAAATTTCAAGATGGCAAATGTCAAAGATGTCAAATGACAAATGTCACAATGCTAAATGTCAAAAATGAAAAGTGTCACCATGAAAAATGTCAAAAATGACAAATTTCAAGATGGCAAATGTTAAAGATGTCAAATGAAAAATGTCACAATGCTAAATGTCAAAAATAAAAAGTGTCACCATGAAAAATGTCAAAAATGACAAATTTCAAGATGGCAAATGTCAAAACTGACAAATGTCACAATGCTAAATGTCAAAAATGATAAGTGTCACCATAAAAAATGTCAAAAATGACAAATTTCAAGATGGCAAATGTCCAAGATGTCAAATGACAAATGTCACAATGCTAAATGTCAAAAATGAAAAGTGTCACCATGAAAAATGTCAAAAATGACAAATTTCAAGATGGCAAATGTCAAAGATGTCAAATGTCACAATGCTAAATGTCAAAAATGAAAAGTGTCAAAAATGACAAATTTCAAGATGGCAAATGTCAAAGATGTCAAATGACAAATGTCACAATGCTAAATGTCAAAAATGAAAAGTGTCACCACGAAAAATGTCAAAAATGACAAATTTCAAGATGGCAAATGTCAAAACTGACAAATGTCACAATGCTAAATGTCAAAAATGAATAGTGTCACCATGAAAAATGTCAAAAATAACAAATTTCAAGATGGCAAATGTCAAAGATGTCAAATGACAAATGTCACAATGCTAAATGTCAAAAATGACAAATTTCAAGATGGCAAATGTCAAAGATGAAAATTGACAAATGTCACAATGCTAAATGTCAAAAATGAAAAGTGTCACCATGAACAATGTCAAAAATGACAAATTTCAAGATGGCAAATGTCAAAGATGTCAAATGACAAATGTCACAATGCTAAATGTCAAAAATGAAAAGTGTCACCATGAAAAATGTCAAAAATGACAAATTTCAAGATGGCAAATGTCAAAACTGACAAATGTCACAATGCTAAATGTCAAAAATGATAAGTGCCACCATGAAAAATGTCAAAAATGACAAATTTCAAGATGGCAAATGTCCAAGATGTCAAATGACAAATGTCACAATGCTAAATGTCAAAAATGAAAAGTGTCACCATAAAAAATGTCAAAAATGACAAATTTCAAGATGGCAAATGTCAAAGATGTCAAATGACAAATGTCACAATGCTAAATGTCACAAATGAAAAGTGTCAAAAATGACAAATTTCAAGATGGCAAATGTCTAAGATGTCAAATGACAAATGTCACAATGCTAAATGTCAAAAATAAAAAGTGTCACTATGAAAAATGTTAAAAATGACAAATTTCAAGATGGCAAATGTCAAAACTGACAAATGTCACAATGCTAAATGTCAAAAATGAAAAGTGTGACCATGAAAAATGTCAAAAATAACAAATTTCAAGATGGCAAATGTCAAAGATGTCAAATGACAAATGTCACAATGCTAAATGTCAAAAATGACAAATTTCAAGATGGCAAATGTCAAAGATGTCAAATGACAAATGTCACAATGCTAAATGTCAAAAATGAAAAGTGGCACCATGAAAAATGTCAAAAATGACAAATTTCAAGATGGCAAATGTCAAAGATGTCACATGACAAATGTCACAATGCTAAATGTCAAAAATGAAAAGTGTCACCATGAAAAATGTCAAAAATGACAAATTTCAAAATGGCAAATGTCAAAACTGACAAATGTCACAATGCTAAATGTCAAAAATGAAAAGTGTCACCATGAAAAATGTCAAAAATGACAAATTTCAAGATGGCAAATGTCAAAGATGTCAAATGACAAATGTCACAATGCTAAATGTCAAAAATAAAAAATGTGTCACCATGAAAAATGTCAAAAATGACAAATTTCAAGATGGCAAATGTCAAAGATGTCAAATGACAAATGTCACAATGCTAAATGTCAAAAATGAAAAGTGTCACCATGAAAAATGTCAAAAATGACAAATTTCAAGATGGCAAATGTCAAAGATGTCAAATGACAAATGTCACAATGCTAAATGTCAAAAATGAAAAGTGTCAAAAATGACAAATTTCAAGATGGCAAATGTCTAATATGTCAAATGACAAATGTCACAATGCTAAATGTCAAATATGAAAAGTGTCACCATGAAAAATGTCAAAAATGACAAATTTCAAGATGGCAAATGTCAAAGATGTCAAATGACAAATGACACAATGCTAAATGTCAAAAATGAAAAGTGTCAAAAATGACAAATTTCAAGATGGCAAATGTCTAAGATGTCAAATGACAAATGTCACAATGATAAATGTCAAAAATGAAAAGTGTCACCATAAAAAATGTCAAAAATGACAAATTTCAAGATGGCAAATGTCAAAGATGTCAAATGACAAATGTCACAATGCTAAATGTCAAAAATGAAAAGTGTCAAAAATGACAAATTTCAAGATGGCAAATGTCTAAGATGTCAAATGACAAATGTCACAATGCTAAATGTCAAAAATGAAAAGTGTCACCATGAAAAATGTCAAAAATGACAAATTTCAAGATGGCAAATGTCAAAGATGTCAAATGACAAATGTCACAATGCTAAATGTCAAAAATGAAAAGTGTCACCATGAAAAATGTCAAAAATGACAAATTTTAAGATGGCAAATGTCAAAGATGTCAAATGACAAATGTCACAATGCTAAATGTCAAAAATGACAAATTTCAAGATGGCAAATGTCTAAGATGTCAAATGACAAGTGTCACAATGCTAAATGTCAAAAATGAAAAGTGTCACCATGAAAAATGTCAAAAATGACAAATTTCAAGTTGGCAAATGTCAAAGATGTCAAATGACAAATGTCACAATGCTAAATATCAAAAATGAAAAGTGTCAAAAATGACAAATTTCAAGATGGCAAATGTCTAAGATGTCAAATGACAAATGTCACAATGCTAAATGTCAAAAATGAAAAGTGTCACCGTGAAAAATGTCAAAAATGACAAATTTCAAGATGGCAAATGTCAAAGATGTCAAATGACAAATGTCACAATGCTAAATGTCAAAAATGAAAAGTGTCCCCATGAAAAATGTCAATAATGACAAATTTCAAGATGGCAAATGTCAAAGATGTCAAATGACAAATGTCACAATGCTAAATGTCAAAAATGAAAAGTGTCACCATGAAAAATGTCAAAAATGACAAATTTCAAGATGGCAAATGTCCAAGATGTCAAATGACAAATGTCACAATGCTAAATGTCAAAAAAAAAAGTGTCACCATGAAAAATGTCAAAAATGACAAATTTCAAGATGGCAAATGTCAAAGATGTCAAATGACAAATGTCACAATGCTAAATGTCAAAAATGACAAATTTCAAGATGGCAAATGTCAAAGATGTCAAATGACAAATGTCACAATGCTAAATGTCAAAAATGAAAAGTGTCACCATGAAAAATGTCAAAAATGACAAATTTCAAGATGGCAAATGTCAAAGATGTCAAATGACAAATGACACAATGCTAAATGTCAAAAATGAAAAGTGTCAAAAATGAAAAGTGTCAAAAATGACAAATTTCAAGATGGCAAATGTCTAAGATGTCAAATGACAAATGTCACAATGCTTAATGTCAAAAATGAAAAGTGTCGCCAGGAAAAATGTCAAAAATGACAAATTTCAAGATGGCAAATGTCAAAGATGTCAAATGACAAATGTCACAATGCTAAATGTCAAAAATAAAAAGTGTCACCATGAAAAATGACAAATTTCAAGATGGCAAATGTCAAGAAGTCAAATGACAAATGTCACAATGCTAAATGTCAAAAATGAAAAGTGTCACCATAAAAAATGTCAAAAATGACAAATTTCAAGATGGCAAATGTCAAAACTGACAAATGTCACAATGCTAAATGTCAAAAATGAAAAGTGTCACCATGAAAAATGTCAAAAATAACAAATTTCAAGATGACAAATGTCAAAGATGTCAAATGACAAATGTCACAATGCTAAATGTCAAAAATGACAAATTTCAAGATGGCAAATGTCAAAGATTTCAAATGACAAATGTCACAATGCTAAATGTCAAAAATAAAAAGTGTCACCATGAAAAATGTCAAAAATGACAAATTTCAAAATGGCAAATATCAAAGATGTCAAATGACAAATGTCACAATGCTAAATGTCAAAAATAAAAAGTGTCACCATGAAAAATGTCAAAAATGACAAATTTCAAGATGGCAAATGTCAAAACTGACAAATGTCACAATGCTTAATGTCAAAAATGATAAGTGTCACCATGAAAAATGTCAAAAATGACAAATTTCAAGATTGCAAATGTCCAAGATGTCAAATGACAAATGTCACAATGCTAAAAGTCAAAAATAAAAAGTGTCACCATGAAAAATGTCAAAAATGACAAATTTTAAGATGGCAAATGTCAAAGATGTCAAATGACAAATGTCACAATGCTAAATGTCAAAAATGAAAAGTGTCAAAAATGACAAATTTCAAGATGGCAAATGTCAAAGATGTCAAATGACAAATGTCACAACGCTAAATGTCAAAAATGAAAAGTGTCATCATGAAAAATGTCAAAAATGACAAATTTCAAGATGGCAAATGTCAAAACTGACAAATGTCACAATGCTAAATGTCAAAAATGAAAAGTGTCATTATGAAAAATGTCAAAAATAACAAATCTCAAGATGACAAATGTCAAAGATGTCAAATGACAAATGTCACAATGCTAAATGTCAAAAATGACAAATTTCAAGATGGCAAATGTCAAAGATGTCAAATGACAAATGTCACAATGCTAAATGTCAAAAATAAAAAGTGTCACCATGAAAAATGTCAAAAATGACAAATTTCAAGATGGCAAATATCAAAGATGTCAAATGACAAATGTCACAATGCTAAATGTCAAAAATAAAAAGTGTCACCATGAAAAATGTCAAAAATGACAAATTTCAAGATGGCAAATGTCAAAACTGACAAATGTCACAATGCTAAATGTCAAAAATGATAAGTGTCACCATGAAAAATGTCAAAAATGACAAATTTCAAGATGGCAAATGTCCAAGATGTCAAATGACAAATGTCACAATGCTAAATGTCAAAAATGAAAAGTGTCAAAAATGACAAATTTCAAGATTGCAAATGTCTAATATGTCAAATGACAAATGTCACAATGATAAATGTCAAAAATGAAAAGTGTCACCATGAAAAATGTCAAAAATGACAAATTTCAAGATGGCAAATGTCTAAGATGTCAAATGACAAATGTCACAATGATAAATGTCAAAAAT
Organism: Altica lythri; assembly: GCA_964028335.1. Classification (NCBI taxonomy): domain Eukaryota; kingdom Metazoa; phylum Arthropoda; class Insecta; order Coleoptera; family Chrysomelidae; genus Altica; species Altica lythri. The sequence continues at coordinate 3,238,344 of OZ034800.1, read as the reverse complement.
GAAAAGTGTCACCATGAAAAATGTCAAAAATGACAAATTTCAAGATGGCAAATGTCAAAGATGTCAAATAACAAATGTCACAATGCTAAATGTCACAAATGAAAAGTGTCACCATGAAAAATGTCAAAAATGACAAATTTCAAGAAGGCAAATGTCAAAGATGTCAAATGACAAATGTCACAATGCTAAATGTCAAAAATGAAAAGTGTCAAAAATGAAAAGTGTCAAAAATGACAAATTTCAAGATGGCAAATGTCTAAGATGTCAAATGACAAATGTCACAATGCTAACTGTCAAAAATGAAAAGTGTCACCATGAAAAATGTCAAAAATGACAAATTTCAAGATGGCAAATGTCAAAGATGTCAAATGACAAATGTCACAATGCTAAATGTCAAAAATGAAAAGTGTCACCATGAAAAATGTCAAAAATGACAAATTTCAAGATGGCAAATGTCAAAGATGTCAAATGACAAATGTCACAATACTAAATGTCAAAAATGAAAAGTGTCAAAAATGACAAATTTTAAGATGGCAAATGTCTAAGATGTCAAATGACAAATGTCACAATGATAAATGTCAAAAATGAAAAGTGTCACCATGAAAAATGTCAAAAATGACAAATTTCAAGATGGCAAATGTCAAAGATGTCAAATAACAAATGTCACAATGCTAAATGTCAAAAATGAAAAGTGTCACCATGAAAAATGTCAAAAATGACAAATTTCAAGAAGGCAAATGTCAAAGATGTCAAATGACAAATGTCACAATGCTAAATGTCAAAAATGAAAAGTGTCAAAAATGAAAAGTGTCAAAAATGACAAATTTCAAGATGGCAAATGTCTAAGATGTCAAATGACAAATGTCACAATGCTAACTGTCAAAAATGAAAAGTGTCACCATGAAAAATGTCAAAAATGACAAATTTCAAGATGGCAAATGTCAAAGATGTCAAACGACAAATGTCACAATGCTAAATGTCACAAATGAAAAGTGTCACCATGAAAAATGTCAAAAATGACAAATTTCAAGATGGCAAATGTCAAAGATGTCAAATGACAAATGTCACAATACTAAATGTCAAAAATGAAAAGTGTCAAAAATAACAAATTTCAAGATGGCAAATGTCCAAGATGTCAAATGACAAATGTCACAATGCTAAATGTCAAAAATGAAAAGTGTCACCATGAAAAATGTCAAAAATGACAAATTTTAAGATGGCAAATGTCAAAGATGTCAAATGACAAATGTCACAATGCTAAATGTCAAAAATGAAAAGTGTCAAAAATGACAAATTTCAAGATGGCAAATGTCTAAGATGTCAAATGACAAATGTCACAATGCTAAATGTCAAAAATGAAAAGTGTCACCGTGAAAAATGTCAAAAATGACAAATTTCAAGATGGCAAATGTCAAAGATGTCAAATGACAAATGTCACAATGCTAAATGTCAAAAATGAAAAGTGTCACCATGAAAAATGTCAAAAATGACAAATTTCAAGATGGCAAATGTCAAAGATGTCAAATGACAAATGTCACAATGCTAAATGTCAAAAATGAAAAGTGTCCCCATGAAAAATGTCAATAATGACAAATTTCAAGATGGCAAATGTCAAAGATGTCAAATGACATATGTCAAAATGCTAAATGTCAAAAATGAAAAGTGTCACCATGAAAAATGTCAAAAATGACAAATTTTAAGATGGCAAATGTCAAAGATGTCGAATATGACAAATGTCACAATGCTAAGTGTCAAAAATGAAAAGTGTCACCATGAAAAATGTCAAAAATGACAAATTTCAAGATGGCAAATGTCAAAGATATCAAATGACAAATGTCACAATGCTAAATGTCAAAAATGAAAAGTGTCAAAAATGACAAATTTCAAGATGGCAAATGTCTAAGATGTCAAATGACAAATATCACAATGCTAAATGTCAAAAATGAAAAGTGTCACCATGAAAAATGTCAAAAATGACAAATTTCAAGATGGCAAATGTCAAAGATGTCAAATGACAAATGTCACAATGCTAAATGTCAAAAATGAAAAGTGTCACCATGAAAAATGTTAAAAATGACAAATTTCAAGATGGCAAATGTCAAAGATGTCAAATGACAAATGTCACAATGCTAAATGTCAAAAATGACAAATTTCAAGATGGCAAATATCAAAGATGTCAAATGACAAATGTCACAATGCTAAATGTCAAAAATGAAAAGTATCACCATGAAAAATGTCAAAAATGACAAATTTCAAGATGGCAAATATCAAAGATGTCAAATGACAAATGTCACAATGCTAAATGTCAAAAATGTCAAATTTCAAGATGGCAAATGTCAAAGATGTCAAATGACAAATGTCACAATGCTAAATGTCAAAAATGAAAAGTGTCACCATGAAAAGTGTCAAAAATGACAAATTTCAAGATGGCAAATGTCAAAGATGTGAAATGACAAATGTCACAATGCTAAATGTCAAAAATGAAAAGTGTCACCATGAAAAATGTCAAAAATGACAAATTTCAAGATGGCAAATGTCAAAGATGTGAAATGACAAATGTCACAATGCTAAATGTCAAAAATGAAAAGTGTCACCATGAAAAATGTCAAAAATGACAAATTTCAAGATGGCAAATATCAAAGATGTCAAATGACAAATGTCACAATGCTAAATATCAATAATGACAAATTTCAAGATGGCAAATGTCAAAGATGTCAAATGACAAATGTCACAATGCTAAATGTCAAAAATGAAAAGTGTCACCATGAAAAATGTCAAAAATGACAAATTTCAAGATGGCAAATGTCAAAGATGTCAAATGACAAATGTCACAATGCTAAATGTCAAAAATGAAAAGTGTCAAAAATGACAAATTTCAAGATGGCAAATGTCTAAGATGTCAAATGCTAAATGTCAAAAATGAAAAATGTCACCATGAAAAATGTCAAAAATGACAAATTTCAAGATGGCAAATGTCAAAGATGTCAAATGACAAATGTCACAATGCTAAATGTCAAAAATAAAAAGTGTCACCATGAAAAATGTCAAAAATGACAAATTTCAAGATGGCAAATGTCAAAGAAGTCAAATGACAAATGTCACAATGCTAAATGTCAAAAATGAAAAGTGTCACCATGAAAAATGTCAAAAATGACAAATTTCAAGATGGCAAATGTCAAAACTGACAAATGTCAAAAATGATAAGTGTCACCATGAAAAATGTCAAAAATGACAAATTTCAAGATTGCAAATGTCCAAGATTTCAAATGACAAATGTCACAATGCTAAAAGTCAAAAATGAAAAGTGTCACCATGAAAAATGTCAAAAATGACAAATTTCAAGATGGCAAATGTCAAAGATGTCAAATGACAAATGTCACAATGCTAAATGTCAAAAATGAAAAGTGTCACCATGAAAAATGTCAAAAATGACAAATTTCAAGAAGGCAAATGTCAAAGATGTCAAATGACAAATGTCACAATGCTAAATGTCAAAAATGAAAAGTGTCACCATGAAAAATGTCAAAAATGACAAATTTCAAGATGGCAAATGTCAAAGATGTCAAATGACAAATGTCACAATGCTAAATGTCAAAAATGAAAAGTGTCACCATGAAAAATGTCAAAAATGACAAATTTCAAGATGGCAAATGTCAAAGATGTCAAATGACAAATGTCACAATGCTAAATGTCAAAAATGAAAAGTGTCAAAAATGACAAATTTCAAGATGGCAAATGTCCAAGATGTCAAATGACAAATGTCACAATGCTAAATGTCAAAAATGAAAAGTGTCACCATGAAAAATGTCAAAAATGACAAATTTCAAGATGGCAAATGTCAAAGATGTCAAATGACAAATGTCACAATGCTAAATGTCAAAAATGAAAAGTGTCAAAAATGACAAATTTCAAGATGGCAAATGTCTAAGATGTCAAATGACAAATGTCACAATGCTAAATGTCAAAAATGAAAAGTGTCACCGTGAAAAATGTTAAAAATGACAAATTTCAAGATGGCAAATGTCAAAGATGTCAAATGACAAATGTCACAATGCTAAATGTCAAAAATGAAAAGTGTCACCATGAAACATGTCAAAAATGACAAATTTCAAGATGGCAAATGTCAAAGATGTCAAATGACAAATGTCACAATGCTAAATGTCAAAAATGAAAAGTGTCCCCATGAAAAATGTCAATAATGACAAATTTCAAGATGGCAAATGTCAAAGATGTCAAATGACAAATGTCACAATGCTAAATGTCAAAAATGAAAAGTGTCACCATGAAAAATGTCAAAAATGACAAATTTCAACATGGCAAATGTCAAAGATGTCGAATATGACAAATGTCACAATGCTAAATGTCAAAAATGAAAAGTGTCACCATGAAAAATGTCAAAAATGACAAATTTCAAGATGGCAAATGTCAAAGATATCAAATGACAAATGTCACAATGCTAAATGTCAAAAATAAAAAGTGTCAAAAATGACAAATTTCAAGATGGCAAATGTCTAAGATGTCAAATGACAAATGTCACAATGCTAAATGTCAAAAATGAAAAGTGTCACCATGAAAAATGTCAAAAATGACAAATTTCAAGATGGCAAATGTCAAAGATGTCAAATGACAAATGTCACAATGCTAAATGTCAAAAATGAAAAGTGTCACCATGAAAAATGTCAAAAATGACAAATTTCAAGATGGCAAATGTTAAAGATGTCAAATGACAAATGTCACAATGCTAAATGTCAAAAAAAAAAAGTGTCACCATGAAAAATGTCAAAAATGACAAATTTCAAGATGGCAAATGTCTAAGATGTCAAATGACAAATGTCACAATGCTAAATGTCAAAAATGAAAAGTGTCACCATGAAAAATGTCAAAAATGACAAATTTCAAGATGGCAAATGTCAAAGATGTCAAATGACAAATGTCACAATGCTAAATGTCAAAAATGAAAAGTGTCACCATGAAAAATGTCAAAAATGACAAATTTTAAGATGGCAAATGTCAGAGATGTCAAATGACAAATGTCACAATGCTAAATGTCAAAAATGACAAATTTCAAGATGGCAAATGTCTAAGATGTCAAATGACAAATGTCAAAATGCTAAATGACAAAAATGAAAAGTGTCACCATGAAAAATGTCAAAAATGACAAATTTCAAGATGGCAAATGTCAAAGATGTCAAATGACAAATGTCACAATGCTAAATATCAAAAATGAAAAGTGTCAAAAATGACAAATTTCAAGATGGCAAATGTCTAAGATGTCAAATGACAAATGTCACAATGCTAAATGTCAAAAATGAAAAGTGCCACCGTGAAAAATGTCAAAAATGACAAATTTCAAGATGGGAAATGTCAAAGATGTCAAATGACAAATGTCACGATGCTAAATGTCAAAAATGAAAAGTGTCCCCATGAAAAATGTCAATAATGACAAATTTCAAGATGGCAAATGTCAAAGATGTCAAATGACAAATGTCACAATGCTAAATGTCAAAAATGAAAAGTGTCACCATGAAAAATGTCAAAAATGACAAATTTCAAGATGGCAAATGTCCAAGATGTCAAATGACAAATGTCACAATGCTAAATGTCAAAAATGAAAAGTGTCACCATGAAAAATGTCAAAAATGACAAATTTCAAGATGGCAAATGTCAAAGATGTCAAATGACAAATGTCACAATGCTAAATGTCAAAAATGAAAAGTGTCACCATGAAAAATGTCAAAAATGACAAATTTCGAAATGGCAAATGTCAAAGATGTCAAATGACAAATGTCACAATGCTAAATGTCAAAAATGAAAAGTGTCACCATGAAAAATGTCAAAAATGACAAATTTCAAGATGGAAAATGTCAAAGATGTCAAATGACAAATGTCACAATGCTAAATGTCAAAAATGAAAAGTGTCACCACGAAAAATGTCAAAAATGACAAATTTCAAGATGGCAAATGTCAAAGATGTCAAATGACAAATGACACAATGCTAAATGTCAAAAATGAAAAGTGTCAAAAATGACAAATTTCAAGATGGCAAATGTCTAAGATGTCAAATGACAAATGTCACAATGCTAAATGTCAAAAATGAAAAGTGTCGCCAGGAAAAATGTCAAAAATGACAAATTTCAAGATGGCAAATGTCAAAGATGTCAAATGACAAATGTCACAATGCTAAATGTCAAAAATAAAAAGTGTCACCATGAAAAATGACAAATTTCAAGATGGCAAATGTCAAGAAGTCAAATGACAAATGTCACAATGCTAAATGTAAAAAATGAAAAGTGTCACCATAAAAAATGTCAAAAATGACAAATTTCAAGATGGCAAATGTCAAAACTGACAAATGTCACAAAGCTAAATGTCAAAAATGATAAGTGTCACCATGAAAAATGTCAAAAATGACAAATTTCAAGATGGCAAATGTCCAAGATGTCAAATGACAAATGTCACAATGCTAAATGTCAAAAATGAAAAGTGTCACCATGAAAAATGTCAAAAATGACAAATTTCAAGATGGCAAATGTCAAAGATGTCAAATGACAAATGTCACAATGCTAAATGTCAAAAATGAAAAGTGTCACCATGAAAAATGTCAAAAATGACAAATTTCAAGATGGCAAATGTCAAAGATGTCAAATGACAAATGTCACAATGCTAAATGTCAAAAATGAAAAGTGTCACCATGAAAAATGTCAAAAATGACAAATTTCAAGATGGCAAATATCAAAGATGTCAAATGACAAATGTCACAATGCTAAATGTCAAAAATGACAAATTTCAAGATGGAAAATGTCAAAGATGTCAAATGACAAATGTCACAATGCTAAATGTCAAAAATGAAAAGTGTCACCATGAAAAATGTCAAAAATGACAAATTTTAAGATGGCAAATGTCAAAGATGTCAAATGACAAATGACACAATGCTAAATGTCAAAAATGAAAAGTGTCAAAAATGACAAATTTCAAGATGGCAAATGTCTAAGATGTCAAATGACAAATGTCACAATGCTAAATGTCAAAAATGAAAAGTGTCACCATAAAAAATGTCAAAAATGACAAATTTCAAGATGGCAAATGTCAAAGATGTCAAATGACAAATGTCACAATGCTAAATGTCACAAATGAAAAGTGTCAAAAATGACAAATTTCAAGATGGCAAATGTCTAAGATGTCAAATGACAAATGTCACAATGCTAAATGTCAAAAATGAAAAGTGTCACCATGAAAAATGTCAATAATGACAAATTTCAAGATGGCAAATGTCCAAGATGTCAAATGACAAATGTCACAATGCTAAATGTCAAAAATGAAAAGTGTCACCATAAAAAATGTCAAAAATGACAAATTTTAAGATGGCAAATGTCAAAGATGTCAAATGACAAATGTCACAATGCTAAATGTCACAAATGAAAAGTGTCAAAAATGACAAATTTCAAGATGGCAAATGTCTAAGATGTCAAATGACAAATGTCACAATGCTAAATGTCAAAAATGAAAAGTGTCACCATGAAAAATGTCAAAAATGACAAATTTCAAGATGGCAAATGTCAAAACTGACAAATGTCACAATGCTAAATGTCAAAAATGAAAAGTGTGACCATGAAAAATGTCAAAAATAACAAATTTCAAGATGGCAAATGTCAAAGATGTCAAATGACAAATGTCACAATGCTAAATGTCAAAAATGACAAATTTCAAGATGGCAAATGTCAAAGATGTCAAATGACAAATGTCAAAGATGTCAAATGACAAATGTCACAATGCTAAATGTCAAAAATGAAAAGTGGCACCATGAAAAATGTCAAAAATGACAAATTTCAAGATGGCAAATGTCAAAGATGTCAAATGACAAATGTCACAATGCTAAATGTCAAAAATGAAAAGTGTCACCATGAAAAATGTCAAAAATGACAAATTTCAAGATGGCAAATGTCAAAACTGACAAATGTCACAATGCTAAATGTCAAAAATGAAAAGTGTCACCATGAAAAATGTCAAAAATGACAAGTTTCAAGATGGCAAATGTCAAAGATGTCAAATGACAAATGTCACAATGCTAAATGTCAAAAATAAAAAATGTGTCACCATGAAAAATGTCAAAAATGACAAATTTCAAGATGGCAAATGTCAAAGATGTTAAATGACAAATGTCACAATGCTAAATGTCAAAAATGAAAAGTGTCACCATGAAAAATGTCAAAAATGACAAATTTCAAGATGGCAAATGTCAAAGATGTCAAATGACAAATGTCACAATGCTAAATGTCAAAAATGAAAAGTGTCAAAAATGACAAATTTCAAGATGGCAAATGTCTAATATGTCAAATGACAAATGTCACAATGCTAAATGTCAAATATGAAAAGTGTCACCATGAAAAATGTCAAAAATGACAAATTTCAAGATGGCAAATGTCAAAGATGTCAAATGACAAATGACACAATGCTAAATGTCAAAAATGAAAAGTGTCAAAAATGACAAATTTCAAGATGGCAAATGTCTAAGATGTCAAATGACAAATGTCACAATGATAAATGTCAAAAATGAAAAGTGTCACCATGAAAAATGTCAAAAATGACAAATTTCAAGATGGCAAATGTCAAAGATGTCAAATGACAAATGTCACAATGCTAAATGTCAAAAATGAAAAGTGTCAAAAATGACAAATTTCAAGATGGCAAATGTCTAAGATGTCAAATGACAAATGTCACAATGCTAAATGTCAAAAATGAAAAGTGTCACCATGAAAAATGTCAAAAATGACAAATTTCAAGATGGCAAATGTCAAAGATGTCAAATGACAAATGTCACAATGTTAAATGTCAAAAATGAAAAGTGTCACCATGAAAAATGTCAAAAATGACAAATTTTAAGATGGCAAATGTCAAAGATGTCAAATGACAAATGTCAAAATGCTAAATGTCAAAAATGACAAATTTCAAGATGGCAAGTGTCTAAGATGTCAAATGACAAATGTCACAATGCTAAATGTCAAAAATGAAAAGTGTCACCATGAAAAATGTCAAAAATGACAAATTTCAAGTTGGCAAATGTCAAAGATGTCAAATGACAAATGTCACAATGCTAAATATCAAAAATGAAAAGTGTCACCATGAAAAATGTCAAAAATGACAAATTTCAAGATGGCAAATGTCAAAGATGTGAAATGACAAATGTCACAATGCTAAATGTCAAAAATGAAAAGTGTCACCATGAAAAATGTCAAAAATGACAAATTTCAAGATGGCAAATGTCAAAGATGTGAAATGACAAATGTCACAATGCTAAATGTCAAAAATGAAAAGTGTCACCATGAAAAATGTCAAAAATGACAAATTTCAAGATGGCAAATATCAAAGATGTCAAATGACAAATGTCACAATGCTAAATGTCAAAAATGACAAATTTCAAGATGGCAAATGTCAAAGATGTCAAATGACAAATGTCACAATGCTAAATGTCAAAAATGAAAAGTGTCACCATGAAAAATGTCAAAAATGACAAATTTCAAGATGGCAAATGTCAAAGATGTCAAATGACAAATGTCACAATGCTAAATGTCAAAAATGAAAAGTGTCAAAAATGACAAATTTCAAGATGGCAAATGTCTAAGATGTCAAATGACAAATGTCACAATGCTAAATGTCAAAAATGAAAAGTGTCACCATGAAAAATGTCAAAAATGACAAATTTCAAGATGGCAAATGTCAAAGATGTCAAATGACAAATGTCACAATGCTAAATGTCAAAAATAAAAAGTGTCACCATGAAAAATGTCAAAAATGACAAATTTCAAGATGGCAAATGTCAAAGATGTCAAATGACAAATGTCACAATGCTAAATGTCAAAAATGAATAGTGTCACCATGAAAAATGTCAAAAATGACAAATTTCAAGATGGCAAATATCAAAGATGTCAAATGACAAATGTCACAATGCTAAATGTCAAAAATGAAAAGTGTCCCCATGAAAAATGTCAATAATGACAAATTTCAAGATGGCAAATGTCAAAGATGTCAAATGACAAATGTCACAATGTAAAATGTCAAAAATGAAAAGTGTCACCATGAAAAATGTCAAAAATGACAAATTTTAAGATGGCAAATATCAAAGATGTCAAATATGACAAATGTCACAATGCTAAATGTCAAAAATGAAAAGTGTCACCATGAAAAATGTCAAAAATGACAAATTTCAAGATGGCAAATGTCAAAGATGTCAAATGACAAATGTCACAATGCTAAATGTCAAAAATAAAAAGTGTCAAAAATGACAAATTTCAAGATGGCAAATGTCTAAGATGTCAAATGACAAATGTCACAATGCTAAATGTCAAAAATGAAAAGTGTCACCATGAAAAATGTCAAAAATGACAAATTTCAAGATGGCAAATGTTAAAGATGTCAAATGACAAATGTCACAATGCTAAATGTCAAAAATGAAAAGTGTCACCATGAAAAATGTCAAAAATGACAAATTTCAAGATGGCAAATGTCAAAGATGTCAAATGACAAATGTCACAATGCTAAATGTCAAAAATGAAAAGTGTCACCATGAAAAATGTCAAAAATGACAAATCTCAAGATGGCAAATGTCAAAACTGACAAATGTGACAATGCTAAATGTCAAAAATGATAAGTGGCAACATGAAAAATGTCAAAAATGACAAATTTCAAGATGGCAAATGTTCAAGATGTCAAATGACAAATGTCACAATGCTAAATGTCAAAAATGAAAAGTGTCACCATAAAAAATGTCAAAAATGACAAATTTCAAGATGGCAAATGTCAAAGATGTCAAATGACAAATATCACAATGCTAAATGTCAAAAATGAAAAGTGTCAAAAATGACAAATTTCAAGATGGAAAATGTCAAAGATGTCAAATGACAAATGTCACAATGCTAAATGTCAAAAATGAAAAGTGTCACCATGAAAAATGTCAAAAATGACAAATTTCAAGATGGCAAATGTCAAAACTGACAAATGTCACAATGCTAAATGTCAAAAATGAAAAGTGTCACCATGAAAAATGTCAAAAATAACAAATTTCAAGATGGCAAATGTCAAAGATGTCAAATGACAAATGTCACAATGCTTAATGTCAAAAATGACAAATTTCAAGATGGCAAATGTCAAAGATGTCAAATGACAAATGTCACAATGCTAAATGTCAAAAATAAAAAGTGTCACCATGAACAATGTCAAAAATGACAAATTTCAAGATGGCAAATGTCAAAGATGTCAAATGACAAATGTCACAATGCTAAATGTCAAAAATGAAAAGTGTCACCATGAAAAATGTCAAAAATGACAAATTTCAAGATGGCAAATGTCAAAACTGACAAATGTCACAATGCTAAATGTCAAAAATGATAAGTGTCACCATGAAAAATGTCAAAAATGACAAATTTCAAGATGGCAAATGTCCAAGATGTCAAATGACAAATGTCACAATGCTAAATGTCAAATATGAAAAGTGTCAAAAATGACAAATTTCAAGATGGCAAATGTCTAAGATGTCAAATGACAAATGTCACAATGCTAAATGTCAAAAATGAAAAGTGTCACCATGAAAAATGTCAAAAATGACAAATTTCAAGATGGCAAATGTCAAAACTGACAAATGTCAAAAATGAAAAGTGTGACCATGAAAAATGTCAAAAATAACAAATTTCAAGATGGCAAATGTCAAAGATGTCAAATGACAAATGTCACAATGCTAAATGTCAAAAATGACAAATTTAAAGATGGCAAATATCAAAGATGTCAAATGACAAATGTCACAATGCTAAATGTCAAAAATGAAAAGTATCACCATGAAAAATGTCAAAAATGACAAATTTCAAGATGGCAAATATCAAAGATGTCAAATGACAAATGTCACAATGCTAAATGTCAAAAATGTCAAATTTTAAGATGGCAAATGTCAAAGATGTCAAATGACAAATGTCACAATGCTAAATGTCAAAAATGAAAAGTGTCACCATGAAAAGTGTCAAAAATGACAAATTTTAAGATGGCAAATGTCAAAGATGTGAAATGACAAATGTCACAATGCTAAATGTCAAAAATGAAAAGTGTCACCATGAAAAATGTCAAAAATGACAAATTTCAAGATGGCAAATGTCAAAGATGTGAAATGACAAATGTCACAATGCTAAATGTCAAAAATGAAAAGTGTCACCATGAAAAATGTCAAAAATGACAAATTTCAAGATGGCAAATATCAAAGATGTCAAATGACAAATGTCACAATGCTAAATGTCAAAAATGACAAATTTCAACATGGCAAATGTCAAAGATGTCAAATGACAAATGTCACAATGCTAAATGTCAAAAATGAAAAGTGTCACCATGAAAAATGTCAAAAATGACAAATTTCAAGATGGCAAATGTCAAAGATGTCAAATGTCACAATGCTAAATGTCAAAAATGAAAAGTGTCAAAAATGACAAATTTCAAGATGGCAAATGTCTAAGATGTCAAATGACAAATGTCACAATGCTAAATGTCAAAAATGAAAAGTGTCACCATGAAAAATGTCAAAAATGACAAATTTCAAGATGGCAAATGTCAAAGATGTCAAATGACAAATGTCACAATGCTAAATGTCAAAAATAAAAAGTGTCACTATGAAAAATGTCAAAAATGACAAATTTCAAGATGGCAAATGTCAAAGAAGTCAAATGACAAATGTCACAATGCTAAATGTCAAAAATGAAAAGTGTCACCATGAAAAATGTCAAAAATGACAAATTTTAAGATGGCAAATGTCAAAACTGACAAATGTCACAATACTAAATGTCAAAAATGATAAGTGTCACCATGAAAAATGTCAAAAATGACAAATTTCAAGATTGCAAATGTCTAAGATTTCAAATGACAAATGTCACAATGCTAAAAGTCAAAAATGAAAAGTGTCACCATGAAAAATGTCAAAAATGACAAATTTCAAGATGGCAAATGTCAAAGATGTCAAATGACAAATGTCACAATGCTAAATGTCAAAAATGAAAAGTGTCAAAAATGACAAATTTCAAGATGGCAAATGTCAAAGATGTCAAATGACAAATGTCACAATGCTAAATGTCAAAAATGAAAAGTGTCACCATAAAAAATGTCAAAAATGACAAATTTCAAGATGGCAAATGTCAAAACTGACAAATGTCACAATGCTTAATGTCAAAAATGAAAAGTGTCACCATGAAAAATGTCAAAAATAACAAATTTCAAAATAGCAAATGTCAAAGATGTCAAATGACAAATGTCACAATGCTAAATGTCAAAAATGACAAATTTCAAGATGGCAAATATCAAAGATGTCAAATGACAAATGTCACAATGCTTAATGTCAAAAATAAAAAGTGTCACCATGAAAAATGTCAAAAATGACAAATTTCAAGATGGCAAATATCAAAGATGTCAAATGACAAATGTCACAATGCTAAATGTCAAAAATTAAAGTGTCACCATGAAAAATGTCAAAAATGACAAATTTCAAGATGGCAAATGTCAAAACTGACAAATGTCACAATGCTAAATGTCAAAAATGATAAGTGTCACCATGAAAAATGTCAAAAATGACAAATTTCAAGATGGCAAATGTCCAAGATGTCAAATGACAAATGTCACAATGCTAAATGTCAAAAATGAAAAGTGTCACCATGAAAAATGTCAAAAATGACAAATTTCAAGATGGCAAATGTCTAAGATGTCAAATGACAAATGTCACAATGCTAAATGTCAAAAATGAAAAGTGTCACCATGAAAAATGTCAAAAATGACAAATTTCAAGATGGCAAATGTCAAAGATGTCAAATGACAAATGTCACAATGCTAAATGTCAAAAATAAAAAGTGTCACCATGAAAAATGTCAAAAATGACAAATTTCAAGATGGCAAATGTCAAAGATGTCAAATGACAAATGTCACAATGCTAAATGTCAAAAATGAAAAGTGTCAAAAATGACAAATTTCAAGATGGCAAATGTCTAAGATGTCAAATGACAAATGTCACAATGCTAAATGTCAAAAATGAAAAGTGTCACCATGAAAAATGTCAAAAATGACAAATTTCAAGATGGCAAATGTCAAAGATGTCAAATGACAAATGTCACAATGCTAAATGTCAAAAATGAAAAGTGTCAAAAATGACAAATTTCAAGATGGCAAATGTCTAAGATGTCAAATGACAAATGTCACAATGATAAATGTCAAAAATGAAAAGTGTCACTATGAAAAATGTCAAAAATGACAAATTTCAAGATGGCAAATGTCAAAGATGTCAAATAACAAATGTCACAATGCTAAATGTCACAAATGAAAAGTGTCACCATGAAAAATGTCAAAAATGACAAATTTCAAGAAGGCAAATGTCAAAGATGTCAAATGACAAATGTCACAATGCTAAATGTCAAAAATGAAAAGTGTCAAAAATGACAAATTTCAAGATGGCAAATGTCTAAGATGTCAAATGACAAATGTCACAATGCTAAATGTCAAAAATGAAAAGTGTCACCATGAAAAATGTCAAAAATGACAAATTTCAAGATGGCAAATGTCAAAGATGTCAAATGACAAATGTCACAATGCTAAATGTCAAAAATGAAAAGTGTCACCATGAAAAATGTCAAAAATGACAAATTTCAAGATGGCAAATGTCAAAGATGTCAAATGACAAATGTCACAATGCTAAATGTCAAAAATGAAAAGTGTCACCATGAAAAATGTCAAAAATGACAAATTTCAAGATGGCAAATGTCAAAGATGTCAAATGACAAATGTCACAATGCTAAATGTCAAAAATGAAAAGTGTCAAAAATGACAAATTTCAAGATGGCAAATGTCTAATATGTCAAATGACAAATGTCACAATGCTAAATGTCAAATATGAAAAGTGTCACCATGAAAAATGTCAAAAATGACAAATTTCAAGATGGCAAATGTCAAAGATGTCAAATGACAAATGTCACAATGCTAAATGTCAAAAATGAAAAGTGTCAAAAATGACAAATTTCAAGATGGCAAATGTCTAAGATGTCAAATGACAAATGTCACAATGATAAATGTCAAAAATGACAAATTTCAAGATGGCAAATGTCAAAACTGACAAATGTCACAATGCTAAATGTCAAAAATGATAAGTGTCACCATGAAAAATGTCAAAAATGACAAATTTCAAGATGGCAAATGTCCAAGATGTCAAATGACAAATGTCACAATGCTAAATGTCAAAAATGAAAAGTGTCACCATGAAAAATGTCAAAAATGACAAATTTCAAGATGGCAAATGTCTAAGATGTCAAATGACAAATGTCACAATGCTAAATGTCAAAAATGAAAAGTGTCACCATGAAAAATGTCAAAAATGACAAATTTCAAGATGGCAAATGTCAAAGATGTCAAATGACAAATGTCACAATGCTAAATGTCAAAAATAAAAAGTGTCACCATGAAAAATGTCAAAAATGACAAATTTCAAGATGGCAAATGTCAAAGATGTCAAATGACAAATGTCACAATGCTAAATGTCAAAAATGAAAAGTGTCAAAAATGACAAATTTCAAGATGGCAAATGTCTAAGATGTCAAATGACAAATGTCACAATGCTAAATGTCAAAAATGAAAAGTGTCACCATGAAAAATGTCAAAAATGACAAATTTCAAGATGGCAAATGTCAAAGATGTCAAATGACAAATGTCACAATGCTAAATGTCAAAAATGAAAAGTGTCAAAAATGACAAATTTCAAGATGGCAAATGTCTAAGATGTCAAATGACAAATGTCACAATGATAAATGTCAAAAATGAAAAGTGTCACTATGAAAAATGTCAAAAATGACAAATTTCAAGATGGCAAATGTCAAAGATGTCAAATAACAAATGTCACAATGCTAAATGTCACAAATGAAAAGTGTCACCATGAAAAATGTCAAAAATGACAAATTTCAAGAAGGCAAATGTCAAAGATGTCAAATGACAAATGTCACAATGCTAAATGTCAAAAATGAAAAGTGTCAAAAATGACAAATTTCAAGATGGCAAATGTCTAAGATGTCAAATGACAAATGTCACAATGCTAAATGTCAAAAATGAAAAGTGTCACCATGAAAAATGTCAAAAATGACAAATTTCAAGATGGCAAATGTCAAAGATGTCAAATGACAAATGTCACAATGCTAAATGTCAAAAATGAAAAGTGTCACCATGAAAAATGTCAAAAATGACAAATTTCAAGATGGCAAATGTCAAAGATGTCAAATGACAAATGTCACAATGCTAAATGTCAAAAATGAAAAGTGTCACCATGAAAAATGTCAAAAATGACAAATTTCAAGATGGCAAATGTCAAAGATGTCAAATGACAAATGTCACAATGCTAAATGTCAAAAATGAAAAGTGTCAAAAATGACAAATTTCAAGATGGCAAATGTCTAATATGTCAAATGACAAATGTCACAATGCTAAATGTCAAATATGAAAAGTGTCACCATGAAAAATGTCAAAAATGACAAATTTCAAGATGGCAAATGTCAAAGATGTCAAATGACAAATGTCACAATGCTAAATGTCAAAAATGAAAAGTGTCAAAAATGACAAATTTCAAGATGGCAAATGTCTAAGATGTCAAATGACAAATGTCACAATGATAAATGTCAAAAATGAAAAGTGTCACCATGAAAAATGTCAAAAATGACAAATTTCAAGATGGCAAATGTCAAAGATGTCAAATGACAAATGTAACAATGCTAAATGTCACAAATGAAAAGTGTCACCATGAAAAATGTCAAAAATGACAAATTTCAAGAAGGCAAATGTCAAAGATGTCAAATGACAAATGTCACAATGCTAAATGTCAAAAATGAAAAGTGTCAAAAATGACAAATTTCAAGATGGCAAATGTCTAAGATGTCAAATGACAAATGTCACAATGCTAAATGTCAAAAATGAAAAGTGTCACCATGAAAAATGTCAAAAATGACAAATTTCAAGATGGCAAATGTCAAAGATGTCAAATGACAAATGTCACAATGCTAAATGTCAAAAATGAAAAGTGTCACCATGAAAAATGTCAAAAATGACAAATTTTAAGATGGCAAATGTCAAAGATGTCAAATGACAAATGTCACAATGCTAAATGTCAAAAATGACAAATTTCAAGATGGCAAATGTCTAAGATGTCAAATGACAAATGTCACAATGCTAAATGTCAAAAATGAAAAGTGTCACCATGAAAAATGTCAAAAATGACAAATTTCAAGATGGCAAATGTCAAAGATGTCAAATGACAAATGTCACAATGCTAAATATCCAAAAAGGAAAAGTGTCAAAAATGACAAATTTCAAGATGGCAAATGTCTAAGATGTCAAATGACAAATGTCACAATGCTAAATGTCAAAAATGAAAAGTGTCACCGTGAAAAATGTCAAAATGACAAATTTCAAGATGGCAAATGTCAAAGATGTCAAATGACAAATGTCACAATGCTAAATGCAAAAATGAAAAGTGTCCCCATGAAAAATGTCAATAATGACAAATTTCAAGATGGCAAATGTCAAAGATGTCAAATGACAAATGTCACAATGCTAAATGTCAAAAATGAAAAGTGTCACCATGAAAAATGTCAAAAATGAGAAATTTTAAGATGGCAAATGTCAAAGATGTCAAATGACAAATGTCACAATGCTAAATGTCAAAAATGAAAAGTGTCACCATGAAAAATGTCAAAAATGACAAATTTCAAGATGGCAAATATCAAAGATGTCAAATGACAAATGTCACAATGCTAAATGTCAAAAATGACAAATTTCAAGATGGCAAATGTCAAAGATGTCAAATGACAAATGTCACAATGCTAAATGTCAAAAATGAAAAGTGTCACCATGAAAAATGTCAAAAATGACAAATTTCAAGATGGCAAATGTCAAAGATGTCAAATGACAAATGTCACAATGCTAAATGTCAAAAATAAAAAGTGTCACCATGAAAAATGACAAATTTCAAGGTGGCAAATGTCAAGAAGTCAAATGACAAATGTGACAATGCTAAATGTCAAAAATGAAAAGTGTCACCATAAAAAATGTCAAAAATGACAAATTTCAAGATGGCAAATGTCAAAACTGACAAATGTCACAATGCTAAATGTCAAAAATGAAAAGTGTCACCATGAAAAATGTCAAAAATAACAAATTTCAAGATGACAAATGTCAAAGATGTCAAATGACAAATGTCACAATGCTAAATGTCAAAAATGACAAATTTCAAGATGGCAAATGTCAAAGATGTCAAATGACAAATGTCACAACGCTAAATGTCAAAAATGAAAAGTGTCATCATGAAAAATGTCAAAAATGACAAATTTCAAGATGGCAAATGTCAAAACTGACAAATGTCACAATGCTAAATGTCAAAAATGAAAAGTGTCACCATGAAAAATGTCAAAAATAACAAATTTCAAGATGACAAATGTCTAAGATGTCAAATGACAAATGTCACAATGCTAAATGTCAAAAATGAAAAGTGTCACCGTGAAAAATGTCAAAAATGACAAATTTCAAGATGGCAAATGTCAAAGATGTCAAATGACAAATGTCACAATGCTAAATGTCAAAAATGAAAAGTGTCACCATGAAAAATGTCAAAAATGACAAATTTCAAGATGGCAAATGTCAAAGATGTCAAATGACAAATGTCACAATGCTAAATGTCAAAAATGAAAAGTGTCCCCATGAAAAATGTCAATAATGACAAATTTCAAGATGGCAAATGTCAAAGATGTCAAATGACATATGTCAAAATGCTAAATGTCAAAAATGAAAAGTGTCACCATGAAAAATGTCAAAAATGACAAATTTTAAGATGGCAAATGTCAAAGATGTCGAATATGACAAATGTCACAATGCTAAGTGTCAAAAATGAAAAGTGTCACCATGAAAAATGTCAAAAATGACAAATTTCAAGATGGCAAATGTCAAAGATATCAAATGACAAATGTCACAATGCTAAATGTCAAAAATGAAAAGTGTCAAAAATGACAAATTTCAAGATGGCAAATGTCTAAGATGTCAAATGACAAATGTCACAATGCTAAATGTCAAAAATGAAAAGTGTCACCATGAAAAATGTCAAAAATGACAAATTTCAAGATGGCAAATGTCAAAGATGTCAAATGACAAATGTCACAATGCTAAATGTCAAAAATGAAAAGTGTCACCATGAAAAATGTTAAAAATGACAAATTTCAAGATGGCAAATGTCAAAGATGTCAAATGACAAATGTCACAATGCTAAATGTCAAAAATGACAAATTTCAAGATGGCAAATATCAAAGATGTCAAATGACAAATGTCACAATGCTAAATGTCAAAAATGAAAAGTATCACCATGAAAAATGTCAAAAATGACAAATTTCAAGATGGCAAATATCAAAGATGTCAAATGACAAATGTCACAATGCTAAATGTCAAAAATGTCAAATTTCAAGATGGCAAATGTCAAAGATGTCAAATGACAAATGTCACAATGCTAAATGTCAAAAATGAAAAGTGTCACCATGAAAAGTGTCAAAAATGACAAATTTCAGGATGGCAAATGTCAAAGATGTGAAATGACAAATGTCACAATGCTAAATGTCAAAAATGAAAAGTGTCACCATGAAAAATGTCAAAAATGACAAATTTCAAGATGGCAAATGTCAAAGATGTGAAATGACAAATGTCACAATGCTAAATGTCAAAAATGAAAAGTGTCACCATGAAAAATGTCAAAAATGACAAATTTCAAGATGGCAAATATCAAAGATGTCAAATGACAAATGTCACAATGCTAAATATCAATAATGACAAATTTCAAGATGGCAAATGTCAAAGATGTCAAATGACAAATGTCACAATGCTAAATGTCAAAAATGAAAAGTGTCACCATGAAAAATGTCAAAAATGACAAATTTCAAGATGGCAAATGTCAAAGATGTCAAATGACAAATGTCACAATGCTAAATGTCAAAAATGAAAAGTGTCAAAAATGACAAATTTCAAGATGGCAAATGTCTAAGATGTCAAATGACAAATGTCACAATGCTAAATGTCAAAAATGAAAAATGTCACCATGAAAAATGTCAAAAATGACAAATTTCAAGATGGCAAATGTCAAAACTGACAAATGTCACAATGCTAAATGTCAAAAATGAAAAGTGTCACCATGAAAAATGTCAAAAATAACAAATTTCAAGATGACAAATGTCAAAGATGTCAAATGACAAATGTCACAATGCTAAATGTCAAAAATGACAAATTTCAAGATGGCAAATGTCAAAGATGTCAAATGACAAATGTCACAACGCTAAATGTCAAAAATGAAAAGTGTCATCATGAAAAATGTCAAAAATGACAAATTTCAAGATGGCAAATGTCAAAACTGACAAATGTCACAATGCTAAATGTCAAAAATGAAAAGTGTCACCATGAAAAATGTCAAAAATAACAAATTTCAAGATGACAAATGTCTAAGATGTCAAATGACAAATGTCACAATGCTAAATGTCAAAAATGAAAAGTGTCACCGTGAAAAATGTCAAAAATGACAAATTTCAAGATGGCAAATGTCAAAGATGTCAAATGACAAATGTCACAATGCTAAATGTCAAAAATGAAAAGTGTCACCATGAAAAATGTCAAAAATGACAAATTTCAAGATGGCAAATGTCAAAGATGTCAAATGACAAATGTCACAATGCTAAATGTCAAAAATGAAAAGTGTCCCCATGAAAAATGTCAATAATGACAAATTTCAAGATGGCAAATGTCAAAGATGTCAAATGACATATGTCAAAATGCTAAATGTCAAAAATGAAAAGTGTCACCATGAAAAATGTCAAAAGTGACAAATTTTAAGATGGCAAATGTCAAAGATGTCGAATATGACAAATGTCACAATGCTAAGTGTCAAAAATGAAAAGTGTCACCATGAAAAATGTCAAAAATGACAAATTTCAAGATGGCAAATGTCAAAGATATCAAATGACAAATGTCACAATGCTAAATGTCAAAAATGAAAAGTGTCAAAAATGACAAATTTCAAGATGGCAAATGTCTAAGATGTCAAATGACAAATGTCACAATGCTAAATGTCAAAAATGAAAAGTGTCACCATGAAAAATGTCAAAAATGACAAATTTCAAGATGGCAAATGTCAAAGATGTCAAATGACAAATGTCAAAAATGAAAAGTGTCACCATGAAAAATGTTAAAAATGACAAATTTCAAGATGGCAAATGTCAAAGATGTCAAATGACAAATGTCACAATGCTAAATGTCAAAAATGACAAATTTCAAGATGGCAAATATCAAAGATGTCAAATGACAAATGTCACAATGCTAAATGTCAAAAATGAAAAGTATCACCATGAAAAATGTCAAAAATGACAAATTTCAAGATGGCAAATATCAAAGATGTCAAATGACAAATGTCACAATGCTAAATGTCAAAAATGTCAAATTTCAAGATGGCAAATGTCAAAGATGTCAAATGACAAATGTCACAATGCTAAATGTCAAAAATGAAAAGTGTCACCATGAAAAGTGTCAAAAATGACAAATTTCAGGATGGCAAATGTCAAAGATGTGAAATGACAAATGTCACAATGCTAAATGTCAAAAATGAAAAGTGTCACCATGAAAAATGTCAAAAATGACAAATTTCAAGATGGCAAATGTCAAAGATGTGAAATGACAAATGTCACAATGCTAAATGTCAAAAATGAAAAGTGTCACCATGAAAAATGTCAAAAATGACAAATTTCAAGATGGCAAATATCAAAGATGTCAAACGACAAATGTCACAATGCTAAATATCAATAATGACAAATTTCAAGATGGCAAATGTCAAAGATGTCAAATGACAAATGTCACAATGCTAAATGTCAAAAATGAAAAGTGTCACCATGAAAAATGTCAAAAATGACAAATTTCAAGATGGCAAATGTCAAAGATGTCAAATGACAAATGTCACAATGCTAAATGTCAAAAATGAAAAGTGTCAAAAATGACAAATTTCAAGATGGCAAATGTCTAAGATGTCAAATGACAAATGTCACAATGCTAAATGTCAAAAATGAAAAATGTCACCATGAAAAATGTCAAAAATGACAAATTTCAAGATGGCAAATGTCAAAGATGTCAAATGACAAATGTCACAATGCTAAATGTCAAAAATAAAAAGTGTCACCATGAAAAATGTCAAAAATGACAAATTTCAAGATGGCAAATGTCAAAGAAGTCAAATGACAAATGTCACAATGCTAAATGTCAAAAATGAAAAGTGTCACCATGAAAAATGTCAAAAATGACAAATTTCAAGATGGCAAATGTCAAAACTGACAAATGTCAAAAATGATAAGTGTCACCATGAAAAATGTCAAAAATGACAAATTTCAAGATTGCAAATGTCCAAGATTTCAAATGACAAATGTCACAATGCTAAAAGTCAAAAATGAAAAGTGTCACCATGAAAAATGTCAAAAATGACAAATTTCAAGATGGCAAATGTCAAAGATGTCAAATGACAAATGTCACAATGCTAAATGTCAAAAATGAAAAGTGTCACCATGAAAAATGTCAAAAATGACAAATTTCAAGAAGGCAAATGTCAAAGATGTCAAATGACAAATGTCACAATGCTAAATGTCAAAAATGAAAAGTGTCACCATGAAAAATGTCAAAAATGACAAATTTCAAGATGGCAAATGTCAAAGATGTCAAATGACAAATGTCACAATGCTAAATGTCAAAAATGAAAAGTGTCACCATGAAAAATGTCAAAAATGACAAATTTCAAGATGGCAAATGTCAAAGATGTCAAATGACAAATGTCACAATGCTAAATGTCAAAAATGAAAAGTGTCAAAAATGACAAATTTCAAGATGGCAAATGTCCAAGATGTCAAATGACAAATGTCACAATGCTAAATGTCAAAAATGAAAAGTGTCACCATGAAAAATGTCAAAAATGACAAATTTCAAGATGGCAAATGTCAAAGATGTCAAATGACAAATGTCACAATGCTAAATGTCAAAAATGAAAAGTGTCAAAAATGACAAATTTCAAGATGGCAAATGTCTAAGATGTCAAATGACAAATGTCACAATGCTAAATGTCAAAAATGAAAAGTGTCACCGTGAAAAATGTTAAAAATGACAAATTTCAAGATGGCAAATGTCAAAGATGTCAAATGACAAATGTCACAATGCTAAATGTCAAAAATGAAAAGTGTCACCATGAAACATGTCAAAAATGACAAATTTCAAGATGGCAAATGTCAAAGATGTCAAATGACAAATGTCACAATGCTAAATGTCAAAAATGAAAAGTGTCCCCATGAAAAATGTCAATAATGACAAATTTCAAGATGGCAAATGTCAAAGATGTCAAATGACAAATGTCACAATGCTAAATGTCAAAAATGAAAAGTGTCACCATGAAAAATGTCAAAAATGACAAATTTCAACATGGCAAATGTCAAAGATGTCGAATATGACAAATGTCACAATGCTAAATGTCAAAAATGAAAAGTGTCACCATGAAAAATGTCAAAAATGACAAATTTCAAGATGGCAAATGTCAAAGATATCAAATGACAAATGTCACAATGCTAAATGTCAAAAATAAAAAGTGTCAAAAATGACAAATTTCAAGATGGCAAATGTCTAAGATGTCAAATGACAAATGTCACAATGCTAAATGTCAAAAATGAAAAGTGTCACCATGAAAAATGTCAAAAATGACAAATTTCAAGATGGCAAATGTCAAAGATGTCAAATGACAAATGTCACAATGCTAAATGTCAAAAATGAAAAGTGTCACCATGAAAAATGTCAAAAATGACAAATTTCAAGATGGCAAATGTTAAAGATGTCAAATGACAAATGTCACAATGCTAAATGTCAAAAATAAAAAGTGTCACCATGAAAAATGTCAAAAATGACAAATTTCAAGATGGCAAATGTCTAAGATGTCAAATGACAAATGTCACAATGCTAAATGTCAAAAATGAAAAGTGTCACCATGAAAAATGTCAAAAATGACAAATTTCAAGATGGCAAATGTCAAAGATGTCAAATGACAAATGTCACAATGCTAAATGTCAAAAATGAAAAGTGTCACCATGAAAAATGTCAAAAATGACAAATTTTAAGATGGCAAATGTCAGAGATGTCAAATGACAAATGTCACAATGCTAAATTTCAAAAATGACAAATTTCAAGATGGCAAATGTCTAAGATGTCAAATGACAAATGTCACAATGCTAAATGACAAAAATGAAAAGTGTCACCATGAAAAATGTCAAAAATGACAAATTTCAAGATGGCAAATGTCAAAGATGTCAAATGACAAATGTCACAATGCTAAATATCAAAAATGAAAAGTGTCAAAAATGACAAATTTCAAGATGGCAAATGTCTAAGATGTCAAATGACAAATGTCACAATGCTAAATGTCAAAAATGAAAAGTGTCACCGTGAAAAATGTCAAAAATGACAAATTTCAAGATGGGAAATGTCAAAGATGTCAAATGACAAATGTCACGATGCTAAATGTCAAAAATGAAAAGTGTCTCCATGAAAAATGTCAATAATGACAAATTTCAAGATGGCAAATGTCAAAGATGTCAAATGACAAATGTCACAATGCTAAATGTCAAAAATGAAAAGTGTCACCATGAAAAATGTCAAAAATGACAAATTTCAAGATGGCAAATGTCCAAGATGTCAAATGACAAATGTCACAATGCTAAATGTCAAAAATGAAAAGTGTCACCATGAAAAATGTCAAAAATGACAAATTTCAAGATGGCAAATGTCAAAGATGTCAAATGACAAATGTCACAATGCTAAATGTCAAAAATGAGAAGTGTCACCATGAAAAATGTCAAAAATGACAAATTTCGAAATGGCAAATGTCAAAGATGTCAAATGACAAATGTCACAATGCTAAATGTCAAAAATGACAAATTTCAAGATGGAAAATGTCAAAGATGTCAAATGACAAATGTCACAATGCTAAATGTCAAAAATGAAAAGTGTCACCATAAAAAATGTCAAAAATGACAAATTTCAAGATGGCAAATGTCAAAGATGTCAAATGACAAATGACACAATGCTAAATGTCAAAAATGAAAAGTGTCAAAAATGACAAATTTCAAGATGGCAAATGCCTAAGATGTCAAATGACAAATGTCACAATGCTAAATGTCAAAAATGAAAAGTGTCGCCAGGAAAAATGTCAAAAATGACAAATTTCAAGATGGCAAATGTCAAAGATGTCAAATGACAAATGTCACAATGCTAAATGTCAAAAATAAAAAGTGTCACCATGAAAAATGACAAATTTCAAGATGGCAAATGTCAAGAAGTCAAATGACAAATGTCACAATGCTAAATGTAAAAAATGAAAAGTGTCACCATAAAAAATGTCAAAAATGACAAATTTCAAGATGGCAAATGTCAAAACTGACAAATGTCACAAAGCTAAATGTCAAAAATGATAAGTGTCACCATGAAAAATGTCAAAAATGACAAATTTCAAGATGGCAAATGTCCAAGATGTCAAATGACAAATGTCACAATGCTAAATGTCAAAAATGAAAAGTGTCACCATGAAAAATGTCAAAAATGACAAATTTCAAGATGGCAAATGTCAAAGATGTCAAATGACAAATGTCACAATGCTAAATGTCAAAAATGAAAAGTGTCACCATGAAAAATGTCAAAAATGACAAATTTCAAGATGGCAAATGTCAAAGATGTCAAATGACAAATGTCACAATGCTAAATGTCAAAAATGAAAAGTGTCACCATGAAAAATGTCAAAAATGACAAATTTCAAGATGGCAAATATCAAAGATGTCAAATGACAAATGTCACAATGCTAAATGTCAAAAATGACAAATTTCAAGATGGAAAATGTCAAAGATGTCAAATGACAAATGTCACAATGCTAAATGTCAAAAATGAAAAGTGTCACCATGAAAAATGTCAAAAATGACAAATTTCAAGATGGCAAATGTCAAAGATGTCAAATGACAAATGACACAATGCTAAATGTCAAAAATGAAAAGTGTCAAAAATGACAAATTTCAAGATGGCAAATGTCTAAGATGTCAAATGACAAATGTCACAATGCTAAATGTCAAAAATGAAAAGTGTCACCATAAAAAATGTCAAAAATGACAAATTTCAAGATGGCAAATGTCAAAGATGTCAAATGACAAATGTCACAATGCTAAATGTCACAAATGAAAAGTGTCAAAAATGACAAATTTCAAGATGGCAAATGTCTAAGATGTCAAATGACAAATGTCACAATGCTAAATGTCAAAAATGAAAAGTGTCACCATGAAAAATGTCAATAATGACAAATTTCAAGATGGCAAATGTCCAAGATGTCAAATGACAAATGTCACAATGCTAAATGTCAAAAATGAAAAGTGTCACCATAAAAAATGTCAAAAATGACAAATTTTAAGATGGCAAATGTCAAAGATGTCAAATGACAAATGTCACAATGCTAAATGTCACAAATGAAAAGTGTCAAAAATGACAAATTTCAAGATGGCAAATGTCTAAGATGTCAAATGACAAATGTCACAATGCTAAATGTCAAAAATGAAAAGTGTCACCATGAAAAATGTCAAAAATGACACATTTCAAGATGGCAAATGTCAAAACTGACAAATGTCACAATGCTAAATGTCAAAAATGAAAAGTGTGACCATGAAAAATGTCAAAAATAACAAATTTCAAGATGGCAAATGTCAAAGATGTCAAATGACAAATGTCACAATGCTAAATGTCAAAAATGACAAATTTCAAGATGGCAAATGTCAAAGATGTCAAATGACAACTGTCAAAGATGTCAAATGACAAATGTCACAATGCTAAATGTCAAAAATGATAAGTGTCACCATGAAAAATGTCAAAAATGACAAATTTCAAGATTGCAAATGTCCAAGATGTCAAATGACAAATGTCACAATGCTAAAAGTCAAAAATAAAAAGTGTCACCATGAAAAATGTCAAAAATGACAAATTTCAAGATGGCAAATGTCAAAGATGTCAAATGACAAATGTCACAATGCTAAATGTCAAAAATGAAAAGTGTCACCATGAAAAATGTCAAAAATGACAAATTTCAAGATGGCAAATGTCAAAACTGACAAATGTCACAATGCTAAATGTCAAAAATGAAAAGTGTCACCATGAAAAATGTCAAAAATGACAAATTTCAAGATGGCAAATGTCAAAGATGTCAAATGACAAATGTCACAATGCTAAATGTCAAAAATAAAAAATGTGTCACCATGAAAAATGTCAAAAATGGCAAATTTCAAGATGGCAAATGTCAAAGATGTTAAATGACAAATGTCACAATGCTAAATGTCAAAAATGAAAAGTGTCACCATGAAAAATGTCAAAAATGACAAATTTCAAGATGGCAAATGTCAAAGATGTCAAATGACAAATGTCACAATGCTAAATGTCAAAAATGAAAAGTGTCAAAAATGACAAATTTCAAGATGGCAAATGTCTAATATGTCAAATGACAAATGTCACAATGCTAAATGTCAAATATGAAAAGTGTCACCATGAAAAATGTCAAAAATGACAAATTTCAAGATGGCAAATGTCAAAGATGTCAAATGACAAATGACACAATGCTAAATGTCAAAAATGAAAAGTGTCAAAAATGACAAATTTCAAGATGGCAAATGTCTAAGATGTCAAATGACAAATGTCACAATGATAAATGTCAAAAATGAAAAGTGTCACCATGAAAAATGTCAAAAATGACAAATTTCAAGATGGCAAATGTCAAAGATGTCAAATGACAAATGTCACAATGCTAAATGTCAAAAATGAAAAGTGTCAAAAATGACAAATTTCAAGATGGCAAATGTCTAAGATGTCAAATGACAAATGTCACAATGCTAAATGTCAAAAATGAAAAGTGTCACCATGAAAAATGTCAAAAATGACAAATTTCAAGATGGCAAATGTCAAAGATGTCAAATGACAAATGTCACAATGCTAAATGTCAAAAATGAAAAGTGTCACCATGAAAAATGTCAAAAATGACAAATTTTAAGATGGCAAATGTCAAAGATGTCAAATGACAAATGTCAAAATGCTAAATGTCAAAAATGACAAATTTCAAGATGGCAAGTGTCTAAGATGTCAAATGACAAATGTCACAATGCTAAATGTCAAAAATGAAAAGTGTCACCATGAAAAATGTCAAAAATGACAAATTTCAAGTTGGCAAATGTCAAAGATGTCAAATGACAAATGTCACAATGCTAAATATCAAAAATGAAAAGTGTCAAAAATGACAAATTTCAAGATGGCAAATGTCTAAGATGTCAAATGACAAATGTCACAATGCTAAATGTCAAAAATGAAAAGTGTCACCGTGAAAAATGTCAAAAATGACAAATTTCAAGATGGCAAATGTCAAAGATGTCAAATGACAAATGTCACAATGCTAAATGTCAAAAATGAAAAGTGTCCCCATGAAAAATGTCAATAATGACAAATTTCAAGATGGCAAATGTCAAAGATGTCAAATGACAAATGTCACAATGCTAAATGTCAAAAATGAAAAGTGTCACCATGAAAAATGTCAAAAATGACAAATTTCAAGATGGCAAATGTCCAAGATGTCAAATGACAAATGTCACAATGCTAAATGTCAAAAATGAAAAGTGTCACCATGAAAAATGTCAAAAATGACAAATTTCAAGATGGCAAATGTCAAAGATGTCAAATGACAAATGTCACAATGCTAAATGTCAAAAATGACAAATTTCAAGATGGCAAATGTCAAAGATGTCAAATGACAAATGTCACAATGCTAAATGTCAAAAATGAAAAGTGTCACCATGAAAAATGTCAAAAATGACAAATTTCAAGATGGCAAATGTCAAAGATGTCAAATGACAAATGACACAATGCTAAATGTCAAAAATGAAAAGTGTCAAAAATGACAAATTTCAAGATGGCAAATGTCAAAGATGTCAAATGACAAATGTCACAATGCTAAATGTCAAAAATGAAAAGTGTCGCCAGGAAAAATGTCAAAAATGACAAATTTCAAGATGGCAAATGTCAAAGATGTCAAATGACAAATGTCACAATGCTAAATGTCAAAAATAAAAAGTGTCACCATGAAAAATGACAAATTTCAAGATGGCAAATGTCAAGAAGTCAAATGACAAATGTCACAATGCTAAATGTCAAAAATGAAAAGTGTCACAATAAAAAATGTCAAAAATGACAAATTTCAAGATGGCAAATGTCAAAACTGACAAATGTCACAATGCTAAATGTCAAAAATGAAAAGTGTCACCATGAAAAATGTCAAAAATAACAAATTTCAAGATGACAAATGTCAAAGATGTCAAATGACAAATGTCACAATGCTAAATGACAAATTTCAAGATGGCAAATGTCAAAGATGTCAAATGACAAATGTCACAATGCTAAATGTCAAAAATAAAAAGTGTCACCATGAAAAATGTCAAAAATGACAAATTTCAAAATGGCAAATATCAAAGATGTCAAATGACAAATGTCACAATGCTAAATGTCAAAAATAAAAAGTGTCACCATGAAAAATGTCAAAAATGACAAATTTCAAGATGGCAAATGTCAAAACTGACAAATGTCACAATGCTAAATGTCAAAAATGATAAGTGTCACCATGAAAAATGTCAAAAATGACAAATTTCAAGATTGCAAATGTCCAAGATGTCAAATGACAAATGTCACAATGCTAAAAGTCAAAAATAAAAAGTGTCACCATGAAAAATGTCAAAAATGACAAATTTTAAGATGGCAAATGTCAAAGATGTCAAATGACAAATGTCACAATGCTAAATGTCAAAAATGAAAAGTGTCAAAAATGACAAATTTCAAGATGGCAAATGTCAAAGATGTCAAATGACAAATGTCACAACGCTAAATGTCAAAAATGAAAAGTGTCATCATGAAAAATGTCAAAAATGACAAATTTCAAGATGGCAAATGTCAAAACTGACAAATGTCACAATGCTAAATGTCAAAAATGAAAAGTGTCATTATGAAAAATGTCAAAAATAACAAATCTCAAGATGACAAATGTCAAAGATGTCAAATGACAAATGTCACAATGCTAAATGTCAAAAATGACAAATTTCAAGATGGCAAATGTCAAAGATGTCAAATGACAAATGTCACAATGCTAAATGTCAAAAATAAAAAGTGTCACCATGAAAAATGTCAAAAATGACAAATTTCAAGATGGCAAATATCAAAGATGTCAAATGACAAATGTCACAATGCTAAATGTCAAAAATAAAAAGTGTCACCATGAAAAATGTCAAAAATGACAAATTTCAAGATGGCAAATGTCAAAACGGACAAATGTCACAATGCTAAATGTCAAAAATGATAAGTGTCACCATGAAAAATGTCAAAAATGACAAATTTCAAGATGGCAAATGTCCAAGATGTCAAATGACAAATGTCACAATGCTAAATGTCAAAAATGAAAAGTGTCACTATGAAAAATGTCAAAAATGACAAATTTCAAAATGGCAAATGTCAAAGATGTCAAATGACAAATGTCACAATGCTAAATGTCAAAAATGAAAAGTGTCAAAAATGACAAATTTCAAGATGGCAAATGTCTAATATGTCAAATGACAAATGTCACAATGCTAAATGTCAAATATGAAAAGTGTCACCATGAAAAATGTCAAAAATGACAAATTTCAAGATGGCAAATGTCAAAGATGTCAAATGACAAATGTCACAATGCTAAATGTCAAAAATGAAAAGTGTCAAAAATGACAAATTTCAAGATGGCAAATGTCTAAGATGTCAAATGACAAATGTCACAATGATAAATGTCAAAAATGAAAAGTGTCACCATGAAAAATGTCAAAAATGACAAATTTCAAGATGGCAAATGTCAAAGATGTCAAATGACAAATGTCACAATGCTAAATGTCAAAAATGAAAAGTGTCACCATGAAAAATGTCAAAAATGACAAATTTCAAGAAGGCAAATGTCAAAGATGTCAAATGACAAATGTCACAATGCTAAATGTCAAAAATGAAAAGTGTCAAAAATGAAAAGTGTCAAAAATGACAAATTTCAAGATGGCAAATGTCTAAGATGTCAAATGACAAATGTCACAATGCTAACTGTCAAAAATGAAAAGTGTCACCATGAAAAATGTCAAAAATGACAAATTTCAAAATGGCAAATATCAAAGATGTCAAATGACAAATGTCACAATGCTAAATGTCAAAAATGAAAAGTGTCACCATGAAAAATGTCAAAAATGACAAATTTCAAGATGGCAAATGTCAAAGATGTCAAATGACAAATGTCACAATACTAAATGTCAAAAATGAAAAGTGTCAAAAATGACAAATTTCAAGATGGCAAATGTCCAAGATGTCAAATGACAAATGTCACAATGCTAAATGTCAAAAATGAAAAGTGTCACCATGAAAAATGTAAAAAATGACAAATTTCAAGATGGCAAATGTCAAAGATGTCAAATGACAAATGTCACAATGCTAAATGTCAAAAATGAAAAGTGTCAAAAATGACAAATTTCAAGATGGCAAATGTCTAAGATGTCAAATGACAAATGTCACAATGCTAAATGTCAAAAATGAAAAGTGTCACCGTGAAAAATGTCAAAAATGACAAATTTCAAGATGGCAAATGTCAAAGATGTCAAATGACAAATGTCACAATGCTAAATGTCAAAAATGAAAAGTGTCACCATGAAAAATGTCAAAAATGACAAATTTCAAGATGGCAAATGTCAAAGATGTCAAATGACAAATGTCACAATGCTAAAGGTCAAAAATGAAAAGTGTCCCCATGAAAAATGTCAATAATGACAAATTTCAAGATGGCAAATGTCAAAGATGTCAAATGACAAATGTCAAAATGCTAGATGTCAAAAATGAAAAGTGTCACCATGAAAAATGTCAAAAATGACAAATTTCAAGATGGCAAATGTCAAAGATGTCAAATGACAAATGTCACAATGCTAAATGTCAAAAATGAAAAGTGTCAAAAATGACAAATTTCAAGATGGCAAATGTCTAAGATGTCAAATGACAAATGTCACAATGATAAATGTCAAAAATGAAAAGTGTCACCATGAAAAATGTCAAAAATGACAAATTTCAAGATGGCAAATGTCAAAGATGTCAAATGACAAATGTCACAATGCTAAATGTCAAAAATGAAAAGTGTCACCATGAAAAATGTCAAAAATGACAAATTTCAAGAAGGCAAATGTCAAAGATGTCAAATGACAAATGTCACAATGCTAAATGTCAAAAATGAAAAGTGTCAAAAATGAAAAGTGTCAAAAATGACAAATTTCAAGATGGCAAATGTCTAAGATGTCAAATGACAAATGTCACAATGCTAACTGTCAAAAATGAAAAGTGTCACCATGAAAAATGTCAAAAATGACAAATTTCAAGATGGCAAATGTCAAAGATGTCAAATGACAAATGTCACAATGCTAAATGTCAAAAATGAAAAGTGTCACCATGAAAAATGTCAAAAATGACAAATTTCAAGATGGCAAATGTCAAAGATGTCAAATGACAAATGTCACAATACTAAATGTCAAAAATGAAAAGTGTCAAAAATGACAAATTTCAAGATGGCAAATGGCCAAGATGTCAAATGACAAATGTCACAATGCTAAATGTCAAAAATGAAAAGTGTCACCATGAAAAATGTCAAAAATGACAAATTTCAAGATGGCAAATGTCAAAGATGTCAAATGACAAATGTCACAATGCTAAATGTCAAAAATGAAAAGTGTCAAAAATGACAAATTTCAAGATGGCAAATGTCTAAGATGTCAAATGACAAATGTCACAATGCTAAATGTCAAAACTAAAAAGTGTCACCGTGAAAAATGTCAAAAATGACAAATTTCAAGATGGCAAATGTCAAAGATGTCAAATGACAAATGTCACAATGCTAAATGTCAAAAATGAAAAGTGTCACCATGAAAAATGTCAAAAATGACAAATTTCAAGATGGCAAATGTCAAAGATGTCAAATGACAAATGTCACAATGCTAAATGTCAAAAATGAAAAGTGTCCCCATGAAAAATGTCAATAATGACAAATTTCAAGATGGCAAATGTCAAAGATGTCAAATGACAAATGTCAAAATGCTAAATGTCAAAAATGAAAAGTGTCACCATGAAAAATGTCAAAAATGACAAATTTCAAGATGGCAAATGTCAAAGATGTCGAATATGACAAATGTCACAATGCTAAGTGTCAAAAATGAAAAGTGTCACCATAAAAAATGTCAAAAATGACAAATTTCAAGATGGCAAATGTCAAAGATATCAAATGACAAATGTCACAATGCTAAATGTCAAAAAAGAAAAGTGTCAAAAATGACAAATTTCAAGATGGCAAATGTCTAAGATGTCAAATGACAAATGTCACAATGCTAAATGTCAAAAATGAAAAGTGTCACCATGAAAAATGTCAAAAATGACAAATTTCAAGATGGCAAATGTCAAAGATGTCAAATGACAAATGTCACAATGCTAAATGTCAAAAATGAAAAGTGTCACCATGAAAAATGTCAAAAATGACAAATTTCAAGATGGCAAATGTCAAAGATGTCAAATCACAAATGTCACAATGCTTAATGTCAAAAATGACAAATTTCAAGATGGCAGATATCAAAGATGTCAAATGACAAATGTCACAATGCTAAATGTCAAAAATGAAAAGTATCACCATGAAAAATGTCAAAAATGACAAATTTCAAGATGGCAAATATCAAAGATGTCAAATGACAAATGTCACAATGCTAAATGTCAAAAATGTCAAATTTCAAGATGGCAAATGTCAAAGATGTCAAATGACAAATGTCACAATGCTAAATGTCAAAAATGAAAAGTGTCACCATGAAAAGTGTCAAAAATGACAAATTTCAAGATGGCAAATGTCAAAGATGTGAAATGACAAATGTCACAATGCTAAATGTCAAAAATGAAAAGTGTCACCATGAAAAATGTCAAAAATGACAAATTTCAAGATGGCAAATGTCAAAGATGTGAAATGACAAATGTCACAATGCTAAATGTCAAAAATGAAAAGTGTCACCATGAAAAATGTCAAAAATGACAAATTTCAAGATGGCAAATATCAAAGATGTCAAATGACGAATGTCACAATGCTAAATGTCAAAAATGACAAATTTCAAGATGGCAAATGTCAAAGATGTCAAATGACAAATGTCACAATGCTAAATGTCAAAAATGAAAAGTGTCACCATGAAAAATGCCAAAAATGACAAATTTCAAGATGGCAAATGTCAAAGATGTCAAATGACAAATGTCACAATGCTAAATGTCAAAAATGAAAAGTGTCAAAAATGACAAATTTCAAGATGGCAAATGTCTAAGATGTCAAATGACAAATGTCACAATGCTAAATGTCAAAAATGAAAAGTGTCACCATGAAAAATGTCAAAAATGACAAATTTCAAGATGGCAAATGTCAAAGATGTCAAATGACAAATGTCACAATGCTAAATGTCAAAAATAAAAAGTGTCACCATGAAAAATGTCAAAAATGACAAATTTCAAGATGGCAAATGTCAAAGAAGTCAAATGACAAATGTCACAATGCTAAATGTCAAAAATGAAAAGTGTCACCATGAAAAATGTCAAAAATGACAAATTTCAAGATGGCAAATTTGAAAACTGACAAATGTCAAAAATGATAAGTGTCACCATGAAAAATGTCAAAAATGACAAATTTCAAGATTGCAAATGTCCAAGATTTCAAATGACAAATGTCACAATGCTAAAAGTCAAAAATGAAAAGTGTCACTATGAAAAATGTCCAAAATGACAAATTTCAAGATGGCAAATGTCAAAGATGTCAAATGACAAATGTCACAATGCTAAATGTCAAAAATGAAAAGTGTCACCATGAAAAATGTCAAAAATGACAAATTTCAAGATGGCAAATGTCAAAGATGTCAAATGACAAATGTCACAATGCTAAATGTCAAAAATGAAAAGTGTCACCATGAAAAATGTCAAAAATGACAAATTTCAAGATGGCAAATGTCAAAGATGTCAAATGACAAATGTCACAATGCTAAATGTCAAAAATGAAAAGTGTCACCATGAAAAATGTCAAAAATGACAAATTTCAAGATGGCAAATGTCAAAGATGTCAAATGACAAATGTCACAATGCTAAATGTCAAAAATGAAAAGTGTCAAAAATGACAAATTTCAAGATGGCAAATGTCCAAGATGTCAAATGACAAATGTCACAATGCTAAATGTCAAAAATGAAAAGTGTCACCATGAAAAATGTCAAAAATGACAAATTTCAAGATGGCAAATGTCAAAGATGTCAAATGACAAATGTCACAATGCTAAATGTCAAAAATGAAAAGTGTCAAAAATGACAAATTTCAAGATGGCAAATGTCTAAGATGTCAAATGACAAATGTCACAATGCTAAATGTCAAAAATGAAAAGTGTCACCGTGAAAAATGTCAAAAATGACAAATTTCAAGATGGCAAATGTCAAAGATGTCAAATGACAAATGTCACAATGCTAAATGTCAAAAATGAAAAGTGTCACCATGAAACATGTCAAAAATGACAAATTTCAAGATGGCAAATGTCAAAGATGTCAAATGACAAATGTCAAGATGCTAAATGTCAAAAATGAAAAGTGTCCCCATGAAAAATGTCAATAATGACAAATTTCAAGATGGCAAATGTCAAAGATGTCAAATGACAAATGTCACAATGCTAAATGTCAAAAATGAAAAGTGTCACCATGAAAAATGTCAAAAATGACAAATTTCAACATGGCAAATGTCAAAGATGTCGAATATGACAAATGTCACAATGCTAAATGTCAAAAATGAAGAGTGTCACCATGAAAAATGTCAAAAATGACAAATTTCTAGATGGCAAATGTCAAAGATATCAAATGACAAATGTCACAATCCTAAATGTCAAAAATGAAAAGTGTCAAAAATGACAAATTTCAAGATGGCAAATGTCTAAGATGTCAAATGACAAATGTCACAATGCTAAATGTCAAAAATAAAAAGTGTCACCATGAAAAATGTCAAAAATGACAAATTTCAAGATGGCAAATGTCAAAGATGTCAAATGACAAATGTCACAATGCTAAATGTCAAAAATGAAAAGTGTCACCATGAAAAATGTCAAAAATGACAAATTTCAAGATGGCAAATGTTAAAGATGTCAAATGACAAATGTCACAATGCTAAATGTCAAAAATAAAAAGTGTCACCATGAAAAATGTCAAAAATGACAAATTTCAAGATGGCAAATGTCTAAGATGTCAAATGACAAATGTCACAATGCTAAATGTCAAAAATGAAAAGTGTCACCATGAAAAATGTCAAAAATGACAAATTTCAAGATGGCAAATGTCAAAGATGTCAAATGACAAATGTCACAATGCTAAATGTCAAAAATGAAAAGTGTCACCATGAAAAATGTCAAAAATGACAAATTTTAAGATGGCAAATGTCAGAGATGTCAAATGACAAATTTCACAATGCTAAATGTCAAAAATGACAAATTTCAAGATGGCAAATGTCTAAGATGTCAAATGACAAATGTCACAATGCTAAATGACAAAAATGAAAAGTGTCACCATGAAAAATGTCAAAAATGACAAATTTCAAGATGGCAAATGTCAAAGATGTCAAATGACAAATGTCACAATGCTAAATATCAAAACTGAAAAGTGTCAAAAATGACAAATTTCAAGATGGCAAATGTCTAAGATGTCAAATGACAAATGTCACAATGCTAAATGTCAAAAATGAAAAGTGTCACCGTGAAAAATGTCAAAAATGACAAATTTCAAGATGGCAAATGTCAAAGATGTCAAATGACAAATATCACAATGCTAAATGTCAAAAATGAAAAGTGTCCCCATGAAAAATGTCAATAATGACAAATTTCAAGATGGCAAATGTCAAAGATGTCAAATGACAAATGTCACAATGCTAAATGTCAAAAATGAAAAGTGTCACCATGAAAAATGTCAAAAATGACAAATTTCAAGATGGCAAATGTCCAAGATGTCAAATGACAAATGTCACAATGCTAAATGTCAAAAATGAAAAGTGTCACCATGAAAAATGTCAAAAATGACAAATTTCAAGATGGCAAATGTCAAAGATGTCAAATGACAAATGTCACAATGCTAAATGTCAAAAATGAAAAGTGTCACCATGAAAAATGTCAAAAATGACAAATTTCAAAATGGCAAATGTCAAAGATGTCAAATGACAAATGTCACAATGCTAAATGTCAAAAATGAAAAGTGTCACCATGAAAAATGTCAAAAATGACAAATTTCAAGATGGCAAATATCAAAGATGTCAAATGACAAATGTCACAATGCTAAATGTCAAAAATGACAAATTTCAAGATGGAAAATGTCAAAGATGTCAAATGACAAATGTCACAATGCTAAATGTCAAAAATGAAAAGTGTCACCATGAAAAATGTCAAAAATGACAAATTTCAAGATGGCAAATGTCAAAGATGTCAAATGACAAATGACACAATGCTAAATGTCAAAAATGAAAAGTGTCAAAAATGACAAATTTCAAGATGGCAAATGTCTAAGATGTCAAATGACAAATGTCACAATGCTAAATGTCAAAAATGAAAAGTGTCGCCAGGAAAAATGTCAAAAATGACAAATTTCAAGATGGCAAATGTCAAAGATGTCAAATGACAAATGTCACAATGCTAAATGTCAAAAATAAAAAGTGTCACCATGAAAAATGACAAATTTCAAGATGGCAAATGTCAAGAAGTCAAATGACAAATGTCACAATGCTAAATGTCAAAAATGAAAAGTGTCACCATGAAAAATGTCAAAAATGACAAATTTCAAGATGGCAAATGTCAAAGATGTCAAATGACAAATGACACAATGCTAAATGTCAAAAATGAAAAGTGTCAAAAATGACAAATTTCAAGATGGCAAATGTCTAAGATGTCAAATGACAAATGTCACAATGCTAAATGTCAAAAATAAAAAGTGTCACCATGAAAAATGACAAATTTCAAGATGGCAAATGTCAAGAAGTCAAATGACAAATGTCACAATGCTAAATGTCAAAAATGAAAAGTGTCACCATAAAAAATGTCAAAAATGACAAATTTCAAGATGGCAAATGTCAAAACTGACAAATGTCACAAAGCTAAATGACAAAAATGATAAGTGTCACCATGAAAAATGTCAAAAATGACAAATTTCAAGATGGCAAATGTCCAAGATGTCAAATGACAAATGTCACAATGCTAAATGTCAAAAATGAAAAGTGTCACCATGAAAAATGTCAAAAATGACAAATTTCAAGATGGCCAATGTCAAAGATGTCAAATGACAAATGTCACAATGCTAAATGTCAAAAATGAAAAGTGTCACCATGAAAAATGTCAAAAATGACAAATTTCAAGATGGCAAATGTCAAAGATGTCAAATGACAAATGTCACAATGCTAAATGTCAAAAATGAAAAGTGTCACCATGAAAAATGTCAAAAATGACAAATTTCAAGATGGCAAATATCAAAGATGTCAAATGACAAATGTCACAATGCTAAATGTCAAAAATGACAAATTTCAAGATGGAAAATGTCAAAGATGTCAAATGACAAATGTCACAATGCTAAATGTCAAAAATGAAAAGTGTCACCATGAAAAATGTCAAAAATGACAAATTTCAAGATGGCAAATGTCAAAGATGTCAAATGACAAATGACACAATGCTAAATGTCAAAAATGAAAAGTGTCAAAAATGACAAATTTCAAGATGGCAAATGTCTAAGATGTCAAATGACAAATGTCACAATGCTAAATGTCAAAAA
This sequence comes from Altica lythri, assembly GCA_964028335.1. Classification (NCBI taxonomy): domain Eukaryota; kingdom Metazoa; phylum Arthropoda; class Insecta; order Coleoptera; family Chrysomelidae; genus Altica; species Altica lythri. The sequence goes on along the minus strand of OZ034800.1, from coordinate 3,199,323 downwards.
TGAAAAGTGTCGCCAGGAAAAATGTCAAAAATGACAAATTTCAAGATGGCAAATGTCAAAGATGTCAAATGACAAATGTCACAATGCTAAATGTCAAAAATAAAAAGTGTCACCATGAAAAATGACAAATTTCAAGATGGCAAATGTCAAGAAGTCAAATGACAAATGTCACAATGCTAAATGTCAAAAATGAAAAGTGTCACCATAAAAAATGTCAAAAATGACAAATTTCAAAATGGCAAATGTCAAAACTGACAAATGTCACAATGCTAAATGTCAAAAATGAAAAGTGTCACCATGAAAAATGTCAAAAATAACAAATTTCAAGATGACAAATGTCAAAGATGTCAAATGACAAACGTCACAATGCTAAATGTCAAAAATGACAAATTTCAAGATGGCAAATGTCAAAGATGTCAAATGACAAATGTCACAATGCTAAATGTCAAAAATAAAAAGTGTCACCATGAAAAATGTCAAAAATGACAAATTTCAAAATGGCAAATATCAAAGATGTCAAATGACAAATGTCACAATGCTAAATGTCAAACATAAAAAGTGTCACCATGAAAAATGTCAAAAATGACAAATTTCAAGATGGCAAATGTCAAAACTGACAAATGTCACAATGCTAAATGTCAAAAATTATAAGTGTCACCATGAAAAATGTCAAAAATGACAAATTTCAAGATTGCAAATGTCCAAGATGTCAAATGACAAATGTCACAATGCTAAAAGTCAAAAATAAAAAGTGTCACCATGAAAAATGTCAAAAATGACAAATTTTAAGATGGCAAATGTCAAAGATGTCAAATGACAAATGTCACAATGCTAAATGTCAAAAATGAAAAGTGTCAAAAATGACAAATTTCAAGATGGCAAATGTCAAAGATGTCAAATGACAAATGTCACAACGCTAAATGTCAAAAATGAAAAGTGTCATCATGAAAAATGTCAAAAATGACAAATTTCAAGATGGCAAATGTCAAAACTGACAAATGTCACAATGCTAAATGTCACAATGCTAAATGTCAAAAATAAAAAGTGTCACCATGAAAAATGTCAAAAATGACAAATTTCAAGATGGCAAATATCAAAGATGTCAAATGACAAATGTCACAATGCTAAATGTCAAAAATAAAAAGTGTCACCATGAAAAATGTCAAAAATGACAAATTTCAAGATGGCAAATGTCAAAACTGACAAATGTCACAATGCTAAATGTCAAAAATGATAAGTGTCACCATGAAAAATGTCAAAAATGACAAATTTCAAGATGGCAAATGTCCAAGATGTCAAATGACAAATGTCACAATGCTAAATGTCAAAAATGAAAAGTGTCACTATGAAAAATGTCAAAAATGACAAATTTCAAGATGGCAAATGTCAAAGATGTCAAATGACAAATGTCACAATGCTAAATGTCAAAAATGAAAAGTGTCAAAAATGACAAATTTCAAGATGGCAAATGTCTAATATGTCAAATGACAAATGTCACAATGCTAAATGTCAAAAATGAAAAGTGTCACCATGAAAAATGTCAAAAATGACAAATTTCAAGATGGCAAATGTCAAAGATGTCAAATGACAAATGACACAATGCTAAATGTCAAAAATGAAAAGTGTCAAAAATGACAAATTTCAAGATGGCAAATGTCTAAGATGTCAAATGACAAATGTCACAATGCTAAATGTCAAAAATGAAAAGTGTCGCCAGGAAAAATGTCAAAAATGACAAATTTCAAGATGGCAAATGTCAAAGATGTCAAATGACAAATGTCACAATGCTAAATGTCAAAAATAAAAAGTGTCACCATGAAAAATGACAAATTTCAAGATGGCAAATGTCAAGAAGTCAAATGACAAATGTCACAATGCTAAATGTCAAAAATGAAAAGTGTCACCATAAAAAATGTCAAAAATGACAAATTTCAAGATGGCAAATGTCAAAACTGACAAATGTCACAATGCTAAATGTCAAAAATGAAAAGTGTCACCATGAAAAATGTCAAAAATAACAAATTTCAAGATGACAAATGTCAAAGATGTCAAATGACAAACGTCACAATGCTAAATGTCAAAAATGACAAATTTCAAGATGGCAAATGTCAAAGATGTCAAATGACAAATGTCACAATGCTAAATGTCAAAAATAAAAAGTGTCACCATGAAAAATGTCAAAAATGACAAATTTCAAAATGGCAAATATCAAAGATGTCAAATGACAAATGTCACAATGCTAAATGTCAAAAATAAAAAGTGTCACCATGAAAAATGTCAAAAATGACAAATTTCAAGATGGCAAATGTCAAAACTGACAAATGTCACAATGCTAAATGTCAAAAATTATAAGTGTCACCATGAAAAATGTCAAAAATGACAAATTTCAAGATTGCAAATGTCCAAGATGTCAAATGACAAATGTCACAATGCTAAAAGTCAAAAATAAAAAGTGTCACCGTGAAAAATGTCAAAAATGACAAATTTTAAGATGGCAAATGTCAAAGATGTCAAATGACAAATGTCACAATGCTAAATGTCAAAAATGAAAAGTGTCAAAAATGACAAATTTCAAGATGGCAAATGTCAAAGATGTCAAATGACAAATGTCACAACGCTAAATGTCAAAAATGAAAAGTGTCATCATGAAAAATGTCAAAAATGACAAATTTCAAGATGGCAAATGTTAAAACTGACAAATGTCACAATGCTAAATGTCACAATGCTAAATGTCAAAAATAAAAAGTGTCACCATGAAAAATGTCAAAAATGACAAATTTCAAGATGGCAAATATCAAAGATGTCAAATGACAAATGTCACAATGCTAAATGTCAAAAATAAAAAGTGTCACCATGAAAAATGTCAAAAATGACAAATTTCAAGATGGCAAATGTCAAAACTGATAAGTGTCACCATGAAAAATGTCAAAAATGACAAATTTCAAGATGGCAAATGTCCAAGATGTCAAATGACAAATGTCACAATGCTAAATGTCAAAAATGAAAAGTGTCACTATGAAAAATGTCAAAAATGACAAATTTCAAGATGGCAAATGTCAAAGATGTCAAATGACAAATGTCACAATGCTAAATGTCAAAAATGAAAAGTGTCAAAAATGACAAATTTCAAGATGGCAAATGTCTAATATGTCAAATGACAAATGTCACAATGCTAAATGTCAAATATGAAAAGTGTCACCATGAAAAATGTCAAAAATGACAAATTTCAAGATGGCAAATGTCAAAGATGTCAAATGACAAATGTCACAATGCTAAATGTCAAAAATGAAAAGTGTCAAAAATGACAAAGTTCAAGATGGCAAATGTCTAAGATGTCAAATGACAAATGTCACAATGATAAATGTCAAAAATGAAAAGTGTCACCATGAAAAATGTCAAAAATGACAAATTTCAAGATGGCAAATGTCAAAGATGTCAAATGACAAATGTCACAATGCTAAATGTCAAAAATGACAAATTTCAAGATGGCAAATGTCAAAGATGTCAAATGACAAATGTCACAATGCTAAATGTCAAAAATGAAAAGTGTCAAAAATGACAAATTTCAAGATGGCAAATGTCCAAGATGTCAAATGACAAATGTCACAATGCTAAATGTCACAAATGAAAAGTGTCACCATGAAAAATGTCAAAAATGACAAATTTCAAGAAGGCAAATGTCAAAGATGTCAAATGACAAATGTCACAATGCTAAATGTCAAAAATGAAAAGTGTCAAAAATGACAAATTTCAAGATGGCAAATGTCTAAGATGTCAAATGACAAATGTCACAATGCTAAATGTCAAAAATGAAAAGTGTCACCATGAAAAATGTCAAAAATGACAAATTTCAAGATGGCCAATGTCAAAGATGTCAAATGACAAATGTCACAATGCTAAATGTCAAAAATGAAAAGTGTCACCATGAAAAATGTCAAAAATGACAAATTTCAAGATGGCAAATGTCAAAGATGTCAAATGACAAATGTCACAATGCTAAATGTCAAAAATGAAAAGTGTCACCATGAAAAATGTCAAAAATGACAAATTTCAAGATGGCAAATGTCAAAGATGTCAAATGACAAATGTCACAATGCTAAATGTCAAAAATGAAAAGTGTCAAAAATGACAAATTTCAAGATGGCAAATGTCTAATATGTCAAATGACAAATGTCACAATGCTAAATGTCAAATATGAAAAGTGTCACCATGAAAAATGTCAAAAATGACAAATTTCAAGATGGCAAATGTCAAAGATGTCAAATGACAAATGTCACAATGCTAAATGTCAAAAATGAAAAGTGTCACCATGAAAAATGTCAAAAATGACAAATTTCAAGATGGCAAATGTCAAAGATGTCAAATGACAAATGTCACAATGCTAAATGTCAAAAATGAAAAGTGTCACCATGAAAAATGTCAAAAATGACAAATTTCAAGATGGCAAATATCAAAGATGTCAAATGACAAATGTCACAATGCTAAATGTCAAAAATGACAAATTTCAAGATGGAAAATGTCAAAGATGTCAAATGACAAATGTCACAATGCTAAATGTCAAAAATGAAAAGTGTCACCATGAAAAATGTCAAAAATGACAAATTTTAAGATGGCAAATGTCAAAGATGTCAAATGACAAATGACACAATGCTAAATGTCAAAAATGAAAAGTGTCAAAAATGACAAATTTCAAGATGGCAAATGTCTAAGATGTCAAATGACAAATGTCACAATGCTAAATGTCAAAAATGAAAAGTGTCACCATAAAAAATGTCAAAAATGACAAATTTCAAGATGGCAAATGTCAAAGATGTCAAATGACAAATGTCACAATGCTAAATGTCACAAATGAAAAGTGTCAAAAATGACAAATTTCAAGATGGCAAATGTCTAAGATGTCAAATGACAAATGTCACAATGCTAAATGTCAAAAATGAAAAGTGTCACCATGAAAAATGTCAATAATGACAAATTTCAAGATGGCAAATGTCCAAGATGTCAAATGACAAATGTCACAATGCTAAATGTCAAAAATGAAAAGTGTCACCATAAAAAATGTCAAAAATGACAAATTTTAAGATGGCAAATGTCAAAGATGTCAAATGACAAATGTCACAATGCTAAATGTCACAAATGAAAAGTGTCAAAAATGACAAATTTCAAGATGGCAAATGTCTAAGATGTCAAATGACAAATGTCACAATGCTAAATGTCAAAAATGAAAAGTGTCACCATGAAAAATGTCAAAAATGACAAATTTCAAGATGGCAAATGTCAAAACTGACAAATGTCACAATGCTAAATGTCAAAAATGAAAAGTGTGACCATGAAAAATGTCAAAAATAACAAATTTCAAGATGGCAAATGTCAAAGATGTCAAATGACAAATGTCACAATGCTAAATGTCAAAAATGACAAATTTCAAGATGGCAAATGTCAAAGATGTCAAATGACAAATGTCAAAGATGTCAAATGACAAATGTCACAATGCTAAATGTCAAAAATGAAAAGTGGCACCATGAAAAATGTCAAAAATGACAAATTTCAAGATGGCAAATGTCAAAGATGTCAAATGACAAATGTCACAATGCTAAATGTCAAAAATGAAAAGTGTCACCATGAAAAATGTCAAAAATGACAAATTTCAAGATGGCAAATGTCAAAACTGACAAATGTCACAATGCTAAATGTCAAAAATGAAAAGTGTCACCATGAAAAATGTCAAAAATGACAAATTTCAAGATGGCAAATGTCAAAGATGTCAAATGACAAATGTCACAATGCTAAATGTCAAAAATAAAAAATGTGTCACCATGAAAAATGTCAAAAATGACAAATTTCAAGATGGCAAATGTCAAAGATGTTAAATGACAAATGTCACAATGCTAAATGTCAAAAATGAAAAGTGTCACCATGAAAAATGTCAAAAATGACAAATTTCAAGATGGCAAATGTCAAAGATGTCAAATGACAAATGTCACAATGCTAAATGTCAAAAATGAAAAGTGTCAAAAATGACAAATTTCAAGATGGCAAATGTCTAATATGTCAAATGACAAATGTCACAATGCTAAATGTCAAATATGAAAAGTGTCACCATGAAAAATGTCAAAAATGACAAATTTCAAGATGGCAAATGTCAAAGATGTCAAATGACAAATGACACAATGCTAAATGTCAAAAATGAAAAGTGTCAAAAATGACAAATTTCAAGATGGCAAATGTCTAAGATGTCAAATGACAAATGTCACAATGATAAATGTCAAAAATGAAAAGTGTCACCATGAAAAATGTCAAAAATGACAAATTTCAAGATGGCAAATGTCAAAGATGTCAAATGACAAATGTCACAATGCTAAATGTCAAAAATGAAAAGTGTCAAAAATGACAAATTTCAAGATGGCAAATGTCTAAGATGTCAAATGACAAATGTCACAATGCTAAATGTCAAAAATGAAAAGTGTCACCATGAAAAATGTCAAAAATGACAAATTTCAAGATGGCAAATGTCAAAGATGTCAAATGACAAATGTCACAATGTTAAATGTCAAAAATGAAAAGTGTCACCATGAAAAATGTCAAAAATGACAAATTTTAAGATGGCAAATGTCAAAGATGTCAAATGACAAATGTCAAAATGCTAAATGTCAAAAATGACAAATTTCAAGATGGCAAGTGTCTAAGATGTCAAATGACAAATGTCACAATGCTAAATGTCAAAAATGAAAAGTGTCACCATGAAAAATGTCAAAAATGACAAATTTCAAGTTGGCAAATGTCAAAGATGTCAAATGACAAATGTCACAATGCTAAATATCAAAAATGAAAAGTGTCACCATGAAAAATGTCAAAAATGACAAATTTCAAGATGGCAAATGTCAAAGATGTGAAATGACAAATGTCACAATGCTAAATGTCAAAAATGAAAAGTGTCACCATGAAAAATGTCAAAAATGACAAATTTCAAGATGGCAAATGTCAAAGATGTGAAATGACAAATGTCACAATGCTAAATGTCAAAAATGAAAAGTGTCACCATGAAAAATGTCAAAAATGACAAATTTCAAGATGGCAAATATCAAAGATGTCAAATGACAAATGTCACAATGCTAAATGTCAAAAATGACAAATTTCAAGATGGCAAATGTCAAAGATGTCAAATGACAAATGTCACAATGCTAAATGTCAAAAATGAAAAGTGTCACCATGAAAAATGTCAAAAATGACAAATTTCAAGATGGCAAATGTCAAAGATGTCAAATGACAAATGTCACAATGCTAAATGTCAAAAATGAAAAGTGTCAAAAATGACAAATTTCAAGATGGCAAATGTCTAAGATGTCAAATGACAAATGTCACAATGCTAAATGTCAAAAATGAAAAGTGTCACCATGAAAAATGTCAAAAATGACAAATTTCAAGATGGCAAATGTCAAAGATGTCAAATGACAAATGTCACAATGCTAAATGTCAAAAATAAAAAGTGTCACCATGAAAAATGTCAAAAATGACAAATTTCAAGATGGCAAATGTCAAAGATGTCAAATGACAAATGTCACAATGCTAAATGTCAAAAATGAATAGTGTCACCATGAAAAATGTCAAAAATGACAAATTTCAAGATGGCAAATATCAAAGATGTCAAATGACAAATGTCACAATGCTAAATGTCAAAAATGAAAAGTGTCCCCATGAAAAATGTCAATAATGACAAATTTCAAGATGGCAAATGTCAAAGATGTCAAATGACAAATGTCACAATGTAAAATGTCAAAAATGAAAAGTGTCACCATGAAAAATGTCAAAAATGACAAATTTTAAGATGGCAAATATCAAAGATGTCGAATATGACAAATGTCACAATGCTAAATGTCAAAAATGAAAAGTGTCACCATGAAAAATGTCAAAAATGACAAATTTCAAGATGGCAAATGTCAAAGATGTCAAATGACAAATGTCACAATGCTAAATGTCAAAAATAAAAAGTGTCAAAAATGACAAATTTCAAGATGGCAAATGTCTAAGATGTCAAATGACAAATGTCACAATGCTAAATGTCAAAAATGAAAAGTGTCACCATGAAAAATGTCAAAAATGACAAATTTCAAGATGGCAAATGTTAAAGATGTCAAATGACAAATGTCACAATGCTAAATGTCAAAAATGAAAAGTGTCACCATGAAAAATGTCAAAAATGACAAATTTCAAGATGGCAAATGTCAAAGATGTCAAATGACAAATGTCACAATGCTAAATGTCAAAAATGAAAAGTGTCACCATGAAAAATGTCAAAAATGACAAATCTCAAGATGGCAAATGTCAAAACTGACAAATGTGACAATGCTAAATGTCAAAAATGATAAGTGGCAACATGAAAAATGTCAAAAATGACAAATTTCAAGATGGCAAATGTTCAAGATGTCAAATGACAAATGTCACAATGCTAAATGTCAAAAATGAAAAGTGTCACCATAAAAAATGTCAAAAATGACAAATTTCAAGATGGCAAATGTCAAAGATGTCAAATGACAAATATCACAATGCTAAATGTCAAAAATGAAAAGTGTCAAAAATGACAAATTTCAAGATGGAAAATGTCAAAGATGTCAAATGACAAATGTCACAATGCTAAATGTCAAAAATGAAAAGTGTCACCATGAAAAATGTCAAAAATGACAAATTTCAAGATGGCAAATGTCAAAACTGACAAATGTCACAATGCTAAATGTCAAAAATGAAAAGTGTCACCATGAAAAATGTCAAAAATAACAAATTTCAAGATGGCAAATGTCAAAGATGTCAAATGACAAATGTCACAATGCTTAATGTCAAAAATGACAAATTTCAAGATGGCAAATGTCAAAGATGTCAAATGACAAATGTCACAATGCTAAATGTCAAAAATAAAAAGTGTCACCATGAACAATGTCAAAAATGACAAATTTCAAGATGGCAAATGTCAAAGATGTCAAATGACAAATGTCACAATGCTAAATGTCAAAAATGAAAAGTGTCACCATGAAAAATGTCAAAAATGACAAATTTCAAGATGGCAAATGTCAAAACTGACAAATGTCACAATGCTAAATGTCAAAAATGATAAGTGTCACCATGAAAAATGTCAAAAATGACAAATTTCAAGATGGCAAATGTCCAAGATGTCAAATGACAAATGTCACAATGCTAAATGTCAAATATGAAAAGTGTCAAAAATGACAAATTTCAAGATGGCAAATGTCTAAGATGTCAAATGACAAATGTCACAATGCTAAATGTCAAAAATGAAAAGTGTCACCATGAAAAATGTCAAAAATGACAAATTTCAAGATGGCAAATGTCAAAACTGACAAATGTCAAAAATGAAAAGTGTGACCATGAAAAATGTCAAAAATAACAAATTTCAAGATGGCAAATGTCAAAGATGTCAAATGACAAATGTCACAATGCTAAATGTCAAAAATGACAAATTTAAAGATGGCAAATATCAAAGATGTCAAATGACAAATGTCACAATGCTAAATGTCAAAAATGAAAAGTGTCACCATGAAAAGTGTCAAAAATGACAAATTTTAAGATGGCAAATGTCAAAGATGTGAAATGACAAATGTCACAATGCTAAATGTCAAAAATGAAAAGTGTCACCATGAAAAATGTCAAAAATGACAAATTTCAAGATGGCAAATGTCAAAGATGTGAAATGACAAATGTCACAATGCTAAATGTCAAAAATGAAAAGTGTCACCATGAAAAATGTCAAAAATGACAAATTTCAAGATGGCAAATATCAAAGATGTCAAATGACAAATGTCACAATGCTAAATGTCAAAAATGACAAATTTCAACATGGCAAATGTCAAAGATGTCAAATGACAAATGTCACAATGCTAAATGTCAAAAATGAAAAGTGTCACCATGAAAAATGTCAAAAATGACAAATTTCAAGATGGCAAATGTCAAAGATGTCAAATGTCACAATGCTAAATGTCAAAAATGAAAAGTGTCAAAAATGACAAATTTCAAGATGGCAAATGTCTAAGATGTCAAATGACAAATGTCACAATGCTAAATGTCAAAAATGAAAAGTGTCACCATGAAAAATGTCAAAAATGACAAATTTCAAGATGGCAAATGTCAAAGATGTCAAATGACAAATGTCACAATGCTAAATGTCAAAAATAAAAAGTGTCACTATGAAAAATGTCAAAAATGACAAATTTCAAGATGGCAAATGTCAAAGAAGTCAAATGACAAATGTCACAATGCTAAATGTCAAAAATGAAAAGTGTCACCATGAAAAATGTCAAAAATGACAAATTTTAAGATGGCAAATGTCAAAACTGACAAATGTCACAATACTAAATGTCAAAAATGATAAGTGTCACCATGAAAAATGTCAAAAATGACAAATTTCAAGATTGCAAATGTCTAAGATTTCAAATGACAAATGTCACAATGCTAAAAGTCAAAAATGAAAAGTGTCACCATGAAAAATTTCAAAAATGACAAATTTCAAGATGGCAAATGTCAAAGATGTCAAATGACAAATGTCACAATGCTAAATGTCAAAAATGAAAAGTGTCAAAAATGACAAATTTCAAGATGGCAAATGTCAAAGATGTCAAATGACAAATGTCACAATGCTAAATGTCAAAAATGAAAAGTGTCACCATAAAAAATGTCAAAAATGACAAATTTCAAGATGGCAAATGTCAAAACTGACAAATGTCACAATGCTTAATGTCAAAAATGAAAAGTGTCACCATGAAAAATGTCAAAAATAACAAATTTCAAAATAGCAAATGTCAAAGATGTCAAATGACAAATGTCACAATGCTAAATGTCAAAAATGACAAATTTCAAGATGGCAAATGTCAAAGATGTCAAATGACAAATGTCACAATGCTTAATGTCAAAAATAAAAAGTGTCACCATGAAAAATGTCAAAAATGACAAATTTCAAGATGGCAAATATCAAAGATGTCAAATGACAAATGTCACAATGCTAAATGTCAAAAATAAAAAGTGTCACCATGAAAAATGTCAAAAATGACAAATTTCAAGATGGCAAATGTCAAAACTGACAAATGTCACAATGCTAAATGTCAAAAATGATAAGTGTCACCATGAAAAATGTCAAAAATGACAAATTTCAAGATGGCAAATGTCCAAGATGTCAAATGACAAATGTCACAATGCTAAATGTCAAAAATGAAAAGTGTCACCATGAAAAATGTCAAAAATGACAAATTTCAAGATGGCAAATGTCTAAGATGTCAAATGACACATGTCACAATGCTAAATGTCAAAAATGAAAAGTGTCACCATGAAAAATGTCAAAAATGACAAATTTCAAGATGGCAAATGTCAAAGATGTCAAATGACAAATGTCACAATGCTAAATGTCAAAAATAAAAAGTGTCACCATGAAAAATGTCAAAAATGACAAATTTCAAGATGGCAAATGTCAAAGATGTCAAATGACAAATGTCACAATGCTAAATGTCAAAAATGAAAAGTGTCAAAAATGACAAATTTCAAGATGGCAAATGTCTAAGATGTCAAATGACAAATGTCACATTGCTAAATGTCAAAAATGAAAAGTGTCACCATGAAAAATGTCAAAAATGACAAATTTCAAGATGGCAAATGTCAAAGATGTCAAATGACAAATGTCACAATGCTAAATGTCAAAAATGAAAAGTGTCAAAAATGACAAATTTCAAGATGGCAAATGTCTAAGATGTCAAATGACAAATGTCACAATGATAAATGTCAAAAATGAAAAGTGTCACCATGAAAAATGTCAAAAATGACAAATTTCAAGATGGCAAATGTCAAAGATGTCAAATAACAAATGTCACAATGCTAAATGTCACAAATGAAAAGTGTCACCATGAAAAATGTCAAAAATGACAAATTTCAAGAAGGCAAATGTCAAAGATGTCAAATGACAAATGTCACAATGCTAAATGTCAAAAATGAAAAGTGTCAAAAATGACAAATTTCAAGATGGCAAATGTCTAAGATGTCAAATGACAAATGTCACAATGCTAAATGTCAAAAATGAAAAGTGTCACCATGAAAAATGTCAAAAATGACAAATTTCAAGATGGCAAATGTCAAAGATGTCAAATGACAAATGTCACAATGCTAAATGTCAAAAATGAAAAGTGTCACCATGAAAAATGTCAAAAATGACAAATTTCAAGATGGCAAATGTCAAAGATGTCAAATGACAAATGTCACAATGCTAAATGTCAAAAATGAAAAGTGTCACCATGAAAAATGTCAAAAATGACAAATTTCAAGATGGCAAATGTCAAAGATGTCAAATGACAAATGTCACAATGCTAAATGTCAAAAATGAAAAGTGTCAAAAATGACAAATTTCAAGATGGCAAATGTCTAATATGTCAAATGACAAATGTCACAATGCTAAATGTCAAATATGAAAAGTGTCACCATGAAAAATGTCAAAAATGACAAATTTCAAGATGGCAAATGTCAAAGATGTCAAATGACAAATGTCACAATGCTAAATGTCAAAAATGAAAAGTGTCAAAAATGACAAATTTCAAGATGGCAAATGTCTAAGATGTCAAATGACAAATGTCACAATGATAAATGTCAAAAATGAAAAGTGTCACCATGAAAAATGTCAAAAATGACAAATTTCAAGATGGCAAATGTCAAAGATGTCAAATGACAAATGTAACAATGCTAAATGTCACAAATGAAAAGTGTCACCATGAAAAATGTCAAAAATGACAAATTTCAAGAAGGCAAATGTCAAAGATGTCAAATGACAAATGTCACAATGCTAAATGTCAAAAATGAAAAGTGTCAAAAATGACAAATTTCAAGATGGCAAATGTCTAAGATGTCAAATGACAAATGTCACAATGCTAAATGTCAAAAATGAAAAGTGTCACCATGAAAAATGTCAAAAATGACAAATTTCAAGATGGCAAATGTCAAAGATGTCAAATGTCACAATGCTAAATGTCAAAAATGAAAAGTGTCACCATGAAAAATGTCAAAAATGACAAATTTTAAGATGGCAAATGTCAAAGATGTCAAATGACAAATGTCACAATGCTAAATGTCAAAAATGACAAATTTCAAGATGGCAAATGTCTAAGATGTCAAATGACAAATGTCACAATGCTAAATGTCAAAAATGAAAAGTGTCACCATGAAAAATGTCAAAAATGACAAATTTCAAGATGGCAAATGTCAAAGATGTCAAATGACAAATGTCACAATGCTAAATATCCAAAAAGGAAAAGTGTCAAAAATGACAAATTTCAAGATGGCAAATGTCTAAGATGTCAAATGACAAATGTCACAATGCTAAATGTCAAAAATGAAAAGTGTCACCGTGAAAAATGTCAAAATGACAAATTTCAAGATGGCAAATGTCAAAGATGTCAAATGACAAATGTCACAATGCTAAATGCAAAAATGAAAAGTGTCCCCATGAAAAATGTCAATAATGACAAATTTCAAGATGGCAAATGTCAAAGATGTCAAATGACAAATGTCACAATGCTAAATGTCAAAAATGAAAAGTGTCACCATGAAAAATGTCAAAAATGAGAAATTTTAAGATGGCAAATGTCAAAGATGTCAAATGACAAATGTCACAATGCTAAATGTCAAAAATGAAAAGTGTCACCATGAAAAATGTCAAAAATGACAAATTTCAAGATGGCAAATATCAAAGATGTCAAATGACAAATGTCACAATGCTAAATGTCAAAAATGACAAATTTCAAGATGGCAAATGTCAAAGATGTCAAATGACAAATGTCACAATGCTAAATGTCAAAAATGAAAAGTGTCACCATGAAAAATGTCAAAAATGACAAATTTCAAGATGGCAAATGTCAAAGATGTCAAATGACAAATGTCACAATGCTAAATGTCAAAAATAAAAAGTGTCACCATGAAAAATGACAAATTTCAAGGTGGCAAATGTCAAGAAGTCAAATGACAAATGTGACAATGCTAAATGTCAAAAATGAAAAGTGTCACCATAAAAAATGTCAAAAATGACAAATTTCAAGATGGCAAATGTCAAAACTGACAAATGTCACAATGCTAAATGTCAAAAATGAAAAGTGTCACCATGAAAAATGTCAAAAATAACAAATTTCAAGATGACAAATGTCAAAGATGTCAAATGACAAATGTCACAATGCTAAATGTCAAAAATGACAAATTTCAAGATGGCAAATGTCAAAGATGTCAAATGACAAATGTCACAACGCTAAATGTCAAAAATGAAAAGTGTCATCATGAAAAATGTCAAAAATGACAAATTTCAAGATGGCAAATGTCAAAACTGACAAATGTCACAATGCTAAATGTCAAAAATGAAAAGTGTCACCATGAAAAATGTCAAAAATAACAAATTTCAAGATGACAAATGTCTAAGATGTCAAATGACAAATGTCACAATGCTAAATGTCAAAAATGAAAAGTGTCACCGTGAAAAATGTCAAAAATGACAAATTTCAAGATGGCAAATGTCAAAGATGTCAAATGACAAATGTCACAATGCTAAATGTCAAAAATGAAAAGTGTCACCATGAAAAATGTCAAAAATGACAAATTTCAAGATGGCAAATGTCAAAGATGTCAAATGACAAATGTCACAATGCTAAATGTCAAAAATGAAAAGTGTCCCCATGAAAAATGTCAATAATGACAAATTTCAAGATGGCAAATGTCAAAGATGTCAAATGACATATGTCAAAATGCTAAATGTCAAAAATGAAAAGTGTCACCATGAAAAATGTCAAAAATGACAAATTTTAAGATGGCAAATGTCAAAGATGTCGAATATGACAAATGTCACAATGCTAAGTGTCAAAAATGAAAAGTGTCACCATGAAAAATGTCAAAAATGACAAATTTCAAGATGGCAAATGTCAAAGATATCAAATGACAAATGTCACAATGCTAAATGTCAAAAATGAAAAGTGTCAAAAATGACAAATTTCAAGATGGCAAATGTCTAAGATGTCAAATGACAAATGTCACAATGCTAAATGTCAAAAATGAAAAGTGTCACCATGAAAAATGTCAAAAATGACAAATTTCAAGATGGCAAATGTCAAAGATGTCAAATGACAAATGTCACAATGCTAAATGTCAAAAATGAAAAGTGTCACCATGAAAAATGTTAAAAATGACAAATTTCAAGATGGCAAATGTCAAAGATGTCAAATGACAAATGTCACAATGCTAAATGTCAAAAATGACAAATTTCAAGATGGCAAATATCAAAGATGTCAAATGACAAATGTCACAATGCTAAATGTCAAAAATGAAAAGTATCACCATGAAAAATGTCAAAAATGACAAATTTCAAGATGGCAAATATCAAAGATGTCAAATGACAAATGTCACAATGCTAAATGTCAAAAATGTCAAATTTCAAGATGGCAAATGTCAAAGATGTCAAATGACAAATGTCACAATGCTAAATGTCAAAAATGAAAAGTGTCACCATGAAAAGTGTCAAAAATGACAAATTTCAGGATGGCAAATGTCAAAGATGTGAAATGACAAATGTCACAATGCTAAATGTCAAAAATGAAAAGTGTCACCATGAAAAATGTCAAAAATGACAAATTTCAAGATGGCAAATGTCAAAGATGTGAAATGACAAATGTCACAATGCTAAATGTCAAAAATGAAAAGTGTCACCATGAAAAATGTCAAAAATGACAAATTTCAAGATGGCAAATATCAAAGATGTCAAATGACAAATGTCACAATGCTAAATATCAATAATGACAAATTTCAAGATGGCAAATGTCAAAGATGTCAAATGACAAATGTCACAATGCTAAATGTCAAAAATGAAAAGTGTCACCATGAAAAATGTCAAAAATGACAAATTTCAAGATGGCAAATGTCAAAGATGTCAAATGACAAATGTCACAATGCTAAATGTCAAAAATGAAAAGTGTCAAAAATGACAAATTTCAAGATGGCAAATGTCTAAGATGTCAAATGACAAATGTCACAATGCTAAATGTCAAAAATGAAAAATGTCACCATGAAAAATGTCAAAAATGACAAATTTCAAGATGGCAAATGTCAAAGATGTCAAATGACAAATGTCACAATGCTAAATGTCAAAAATAAAAAGTGTCACCATGAAAAATGTCAAAAATGACAAATTTCAAGATGGCAAATGTCAAAGAAGTCAAATGACAAATGTCACAATGCTAAATGTCAAAAATGAAAAGTGTCACCATGAAAAATGTCAAAAATGACAAATTTCAAGATGGCAAATGTCAAAACTGACAAATGTCAAAAATGATAAGTGTCACCATGAAAAATGTCAAAAATGACAAATTTCAAGATTGCAAATGTCCAAGATTTCAAATGACAAATGTCACAATGCTAAAAGTCAAAAATGAAAAGTGTCACCATGAAAAATGTCAAAAATGACAAATTTCAAGATGGCAAATGTCAAAGATGTCAAATGACAAATGTCACAATGCTAAATGTCAAAAATGAAAAGTGTCACCATGAAAAATGTCAAAAATGACAAATTTCAAGAAGGCAAATGTCAAAGATGTCAAATGACAAATGTCACAATGCTAAATGTCAAAAATGAAAAGTGTCACCATGAAAAATGTCAAAAATGACAAATTTCAAGATGGCAAATGTCAAAGATGTCAAATGACAAATGTCACAATGCTAAATGTCAAAAATGAAAAGTGTCACCATGAAAAATGTCAAAAATGACAAATTTCAAGATGGCAAATGTCAAAGATGTCAAATGACAAATGTCACAATGCTAAATGTCAAAAATGAAAAGTGTCAAAAATGACAAATTTCAAGATGGCAAATGTCCAAGATGTCAAATGACAAATGTCACAATGCTAAATGTCAAAAATGAAAAGTGTCACCATGAAAAATGTCAAAAATGACAAATTTCAAGATGGCAAATGTCAAAGATGTCAAATGACAAATGTCACAATGCTAAATGTCAAAAATGAAAAGTGTCAAAAATGACAAATTTCAAGATGGCAAATGTCTAAGATGTCAAATGACAAATGTCACAATGCTAAATGTCAAAAATGAAAAGTGTCACCGTGAAAAATGTTAAAAATGACAAATTTCAAGATGGCAAATGTCAAAGATGTCAAATGACAAATGTCACAATGCTAAATGTCAAAAATGAAAAGTGTCACGATGAAACATGTCAAAAATGACAAATTTCAAGATGGCAAATGTCAAAGATGTCAAATGACAAATGTCACAATGCTAAATGTCAAAAATGAAAAGTGTCCCCATGAAAAATGTCAATAATGACAAATTTCAAGATGGCAAATGTCAAAGATGTCAAATGACAAATGTCACAATGCTAAATGTCAAAAATGAAAAGTGTCACCATGAAAAATGTCAAAAATGACAAATTTCAACATGGCAAATGTCAAAGATGTCGAATATGACAAATGTCACAATGCTAAATGTCAAAAATGAAAAGTGTCACCATGAAAAATGTCAAAAATGACAAATTTCAAGATGGCAAATGTCAAAGATATCAAATGACAAATGTCACAATGCTAAATGTCAAAAATAAAAAGTGTCAAAAATGACAAATTTCAAGATGGCAAATGTCTAAGATGTCAAATGACAAATGTCACAATGCTAAATGTCAAAAATGAAAAGTGTCACCATGAAAAATGTCAAAAATGACAAATTTCAAGATGGCAAATGTCAAAGATGTCAAATGACAAATGTCACAATGCTAAATGTCAAAAATGAAAAGTGTCACCATGAAAAATGTCAAAAATGACAAATTTCAAGATGGCAAATGTTAAAGATGTCAAATGACAAATGTCACAATGCTAAATGTCAAAAATAAAAAGTGTCACCATGAAAAATGTCAAAAATGACAAATTTCAAGATGGCAAATGTCTAAGATGTCAAATGACAAATGTCACAATGCTAAATGTCAAAAATGAAAAGTGTCACCATGAAAAATGTCAAAAATGACAAATTTCAAGATGGCAAATGTCAAAGATGTCAAATGACAAATGTCACAATGCTAAATGTCAAAAATGAAAAGTGTCACCATGAAAAATGTCAAAAATGACAAATTTTAAGATGGCAAATGTCAGAGATGTCAAATGACAAATGTCACAATGCTAAATTTCAAAAATGACAAATTTCAAGATGGCAAATGTCTAAGATGTCAAATGACAAATGTCACAATGCTAAATGACAAAAATGAAAAGTGTCACCATGAAAAATGTCAAAAATGACAAATTTCAAGATGGCAAATGTCAAAGATGTCAAATGACAAATGTCACAATGCTAGATATCAAAAATGAAAAGTGTCAAAAATGACAAATTTCAAGATGGCAAATGTCTAAGATGTCAAATGACAAATGTCACAATGCTAAATGTCAAAAATGAAAAGTGTCACCGTGAAAAATGTCAAAAATGACAAATTTCAAGATGGGAAATGTCAAAGATGTCAAATGACAAATGTCACGATGCTAAATGTCAAAAATGAAAAGTGTCTCCATGAAAAATGTCAATAATGACAAATTTCAAGATGGCAAATGTCAAAGATGTCAAATGACAAATGTCACAATGCTAAATGTCAAAAATGAAAAGTGTCACCATGAAAAATGTCAAAAATGACAAATTTCAAGATGGCAAATGTCCAAGATGTCAAATGACAAATGTCACAATGCTAAATGTCAAAAATGAAAAGTGTCACCATGAAAAATGTCAAAAATGACAAATTTCAAGATGGCAAATGTCAAAGATGTCAAATGACAAATGTCACAATGCTAAATGTCAAAAATGAGAAGTGTCACCATGAAAAATGTCAAAAATGACAAATTTCGAAATGGCAAATGTCAAAGATGTCAAATGACAAATGTCACAATGCTAAATGTCAAAAATGACAAATTTCAAGATGGAAAATGTCAAAGATGTCAAATGACAAATGTCACAATGCTAAATGTCAAAAATGAAAAGTGTCACCATGAAAAATGTCAAAAATGACAAATTTCAAGATGGCAAATGTCAAAGATGTCAAATGACAAATGACACAATGCTAAATGTCAAAAATGAAAAGTGTCAAAAATGACAAATTTCAAGATGGCAAATGTCTAAGATGTCAAATGACAAATGTCACAATGCTAAATGTCAAAAATGAAAAGTGTCGCCACGAAAAATGTCAAAAATGACAAATTTCAAGATGGCAAATGTCAAAGATGTCAAATGACAAATGTCACAATGCTAAATGTCAAAAATAAAAAGTGTCACCATGAAAAATGACAAATTTCAAGATGGCAAATGTCAAGAAGTCAAATGACAAATGTCACAATGCTAAATGTAAAAAATGAAAAGTGTCACCATAAAAAATGTCAAAAATGACAAATTTCAAGATGACAAATGTCAAAACTGACAAATGTCACAAAGCTAAATGTCAAAAATGATAAGTGTCACCATGAAAAATGTCAAAAATGACAAATTTCAAGATGGCAAATGTCCAAGATGTCAAATGACAAATGTCACAATGCTAAATGTCAAAAATGAAAAGTGTCACCATGAAAAATGTCAAAAATGACAAATTTCAAGATGGCAAATGTCAAAGATGTCAAATGACAAATGTCACAATGCTAAATGTCAAAAATGAAAAGTGTCACCATGAAAAATGTCAAAAATGACAAATTTCAAGATGGAAAATGTCAAAGATGTCAAATGACAAATGTCACAATGCTAAATGTCAAAAATGAAAAGTGTCACCATGAAAAATGTCAAAAATGACAAATTTCAAGATGGCAAATGTCAAAGATGTCAAATGACAAATGACACAATGCTAAATGTCAAAAATGAAAAGTGTAAAAAATGACAAATTTCAAGATGGCAAATGTCTAAGATGTCAAATGACAAATGTCACAATGCTAAATGTCAAAAATGAAAAGTGTCACCATAAAAAATGTCAAAAATGACAAATTTCAAGATGGCAAATGTCAAAGATGTCAAATGACAAATGTCACAATGCTAAATGTCACAAATGAAAAGTGTCAAAAATGACAAATTTCAAGATGGCAAATGTCTAAGATGTCAAATGACAAATGTCACAATGCTAAATGTCAAAAATGAAAAGTGTCACCATGAAAAATGTCAATAATGACAAATTTCAAGATGGCAAATGTCCAAGATGTCAAATGACAAATGTCACAATGCTAAATGTCAAAAATGAAAAGTGTCACCATAAAAAATGTCAAAAATGACAAATTTTAAGATGGCAAATGTCAAAGATGTCAAATGACAAATGTCACAATGCTAAATGTCACAAATGAAAAGTGTCAAAAATGACAAATTTCAAGATGGCAAATGTCTAAGATGTCAAATGACAAATGTCACAATGCTAAATGTCAAAAATGAAAAGTGTCACCATGAAAAATGTCAAAAATGACACATTTCAAGATGGCAAATGTCAAAACTGACAAATGTCACAATGCTAAATGTCAAAAATGAAAAGTGTGACCATGAAAAATGTCAAAAATAACAAATTTCAAGATGGCAAATGTCAAAGATGTCAAATGACAAATGTCACAATGCTAAATGTCAAAAATGACAAATTTCAAGATGGCAAATGTCAAAGATGTCAAATGACAACTGTCAAAGATGTCAAATGACAAATGTCACAATGCTAAATGTCAAAAATGAAAAGTGGCACCATGAAAAATGTCAAAAATGACAAATTTCAAGATGGCAAATGTCAAAGATGTCAAATGACAAATGTCACAATGCTAAATGTCAAAAATGAAAAGTGTCACCATGAAAAATGTCAAAAATGACAAATTTCAAGATGGCAAATGTCAAAACTGACAAATGTCACAATGCTAAATGTCAAAAATGAAAAGTGTCACCATGAAAAATGTCAAAAATGACAAATTTCAAGATGGCAAATGTCAAAGATGTCAAATGACAAATGTCACAATGCTAAATGTCAAAAATAAAAAATGTGTCACCATGAAAAATGTCAAAAATGACAAATTTCAAGATGGCAAATGTCAAAGATGTTAAATGACAAATGTCACAATGCTAAATGTCAAAAATGAAAAGTGTCACCATGAAAAATGTCAAAAATGACAAATTTCAAGATGGCAAATGTCAAAGATGTCAAATGACAAATGTCACAATGCTAAATGTCAAAAATGAAAAGTGTCAAAAATGACAAATTTCAAGATGGCAAATGTCTAATATGTCAAATGACAAATGTCACAATGCTAAATGTCAAATATGAAAAGTGTCACCATGAAAAATGTCAAAAATGACAAATTTCAAGATGGCAAATGTCAAAGATGTCAAATGACAAATGACACAATGCTAAATGTCAAAAATGAAAAGTGTCAAAAATGACAAATTTCAAGATGGCAAATGTCTAAGATGTCAAATGACAAATGTCACAATGATAAATGTCAAAAATGAAAAGTGTCACCATGAAAAATGTCAAAAATGACAAATTTCAAGATGGCAAATGTCAAAGATGTCAAATGACAAATGTCACAATGCTAAATGTCAAAAATGAAAAGTGTCAAAAATGACAAATTTCAAGATGGCAAATGTCTAAGATGTCAAATGACAAATGTCACAATGCTAAATGTCAAAAATGAAAAGTGTCACCATGAAAAATGTCAAAAATGACAAATTTCAAGATGGCAAATGTCAAAGATGTCAAATGACAAATGTCACAATGCTAAATGTCAAAAATGAAAAGTGTCACCATGAAAAATGTCAAAAATGACAAATTTTAAGATGGCAAATGTCAAAGATGTCAAATGACAAATGTCAAAATGCTAAATGTCAAAAATGACAAATTTCAAGATGGCAAGTGTCTAAGATGTCAAATGACAAATGTCACAATGCTAAATGTCAAAAATGAAAAGTGTCACCATGAAAAATGTCAAAAATGACAAATTTCAAGTTGGCAAATGTCAAAGATGTCAAATGACAAATGTCACAATGCTAAATATCAAAAATGAAAAGTGTCAAAAATGACAAATTTCAAGATGGCAAATGTCTAAGATGTCAAATGACAAATGTCACAATGCTAAATGTCAAAAATGAAAAGTGTCACCGTGAAAAATGTCAAAAATGACAAATTTCAAGATCGCAAATGTCAAAGATGTCAAATGACAAATGTCACAATGCTAAATGTCAAAAATGAAAAGTGTCCCCATGAAAAATGTCAATAATGACAAATTTCAAGATGGCAAATGTCAAAGATGTCAAATGACAAATGTCACAATGCTAAATGTCAAAAATGAAAAGTGTCACCATGAAAAATGTCAAAAATGACAAATTTCAAGATGGCAAATGTCCAAGATGTCAAATGACAAATGTCACAATGCTAAATGTCAAAAATGAAAAGTGTCACCATGAAAAATGTCAAAAATGACAAATTTCAAGATGGCAAATGTCAAAGATGTCAAATGACAAATGTCACAATGCTAAATGTCAAAAATGACAAATTTCAAGATGGCAAATGTCAAAGATGTCAAATGACAAATGTCACAATGCTAAATGTCAAAAATGAAAAGTGTCACCATGAAAAATGTCAAAAATGACAAATTTCAAGATGGCAAATGTCAAAGATGTCAAATGACAAATGACACAATGCTAAATGTCAAAAATGAAAAGTGTCAAAAATGACAAATTTCAAGATGGCAAATGTCAAAGATGTCAAATGACAAATGTCACAATGCTAAATGTCAAAAATGAAAAGTGTCGCCAGGAAAAATGTCAAAAATGACAAATTTCAAGATGGCAAATGTCAAAGATGTCAAATGACAAATGTCACAATGCTAAATGTCAAAAATAAAAAGTGTCACCATGAAAAATGACAAATTTCAAGATGGCAAATGTCAAGAAGTCAAATGACAAATGTCACAATGCTAAATGTCAAAAATGAAAAGTGTCACAATAAAAAATGTCAAAAATGACAAATTTCAAGATGGCAAATGTCAAAACTGACAAATGTCACAATGCTAAATGTCAAAAATGAAAAGTGTCACCATGAAAAATGTCAAAAATAACAAATTTCAAGATGACAAATGTCAAAGATGTCAAATGACAAATGTCACAATGCTAAATGACAAATTTCAAGATGGCAAATGTCAAAGATGTCAAATGACAAATGTCACAATGCTAAATGTCAAAAATAAAAAGTGTCACCATGAAAAATGTCAAAAATGACAAATTTCAAAATGGCAAATATCAAAGATGTCAAATGACAAATGTCACAATGCTAAATGTCAAAAATAAAAAGTGTCACCATGAAAAATGTCAAAAATGACAAATTTCAAGATGGCAAATGTCAAAACTGACAAATGTCACAATGCTAAATGTCAAAAATGATAAGTGTCACCATGAAAAATGTCAAAAATGACAAATTTCAAGATTGCAAATGTCCAAGATGTCAAATGACAAATGTCACAATGCTAAAAGTCAAAAATAAAAAGTGTCACCATGAAAAATGTCAAAAATGACAAATTTTAAGATGGCAAATGTCAAAGATGTCAAATGACAAATGTCACAATGCTAAATGTCAAAAATGAAAAGTGTCAAAAATGACAAATTTCAAGATGGCAAATGTCAAAGATGTCAAATGACAAATGTCACAACGCTAAATGTCAAAAATGAAAAGTGTCATCATGAAAAATGTCAAAAATGACAAATTTCAAGATGGCAAATGTCAAAACTGACAAATGTCACAATGCTAAATGTCAAAAATGAAAAGTGTCATTATGAAAAATGTCAAAAATAACAAATCTCAAGATGACAAATGTCAAAGATGTCAAATGACAAATGTCACAATGCTAAATGTCAAAAATGACAAATTTCAAGATGGCAAATGTCAAAGATGTCAAATGACAAATGTCACAATGCTAAATGTCAAAAATAAAAAGTGTCACCATGAAAAATGTCAAAAATGACAAATTTCAAGATGGCAAATATCAAAGATGTCAAATGACAAATGTCACAATGCTAAATGTCAAAAATAAAAAGTGTCACCATGAAAAATGTCAAAAATGACAAATTTCAAGATGGCAAATGTCAAAACGGACAAATGTCACAATGCTAAATGTCAAAAATGATAAGTGTCACCATGAAAAATGTCAAAAATGACAAATTTCAAGATGGCAAATGTCCAAGATGTCAAATGACAAATGTCACAATGCTAAATGTCAAAAATGAAAAGTGTCACTATGAAAAATGTCAAAAATGACAAATTTCAAAATGGCAAATGTCAAAGATGTCAAATGACAAATGTCACAATGCTAAATGTCAAAAATGAAAAGTGTCAAAAATGACAAATTTCAAGATGGCAAATGTCTAATATGTCAAATGACAAATGTCACAATGCTAAATGTCAAATATGAAAAGTGTCACCATGAAAAATGTCAAAAATGACAAATTTCAAGATGGCAAATGTCAAAGATGTCAAATGACAAATGTCACAATGCTAAATGTCAAAAATGAAAAGTGTCAAAAATGACAAATTTCAAGATGGCAAATGTCTAAGATGTCAAATGACAAATGTCACAATGATAAATGTCAAAAATGAAAAGTGTCACCATGAAAAATGTCAAAAATGACAAATTTCAAGATGGCAAATGTCAAAGATGTCAAATGACAAATGTCACAATGCTAAATGTCAAAAATGAAAAGTGTCACCATGAAAAATGTCAAAAATGACAAATTTCAAGAAGGCAAATGTCAAAGATGTCAAATGACAAATGTCACAATGCTAAATGTCAAAAATGAAAAGTGTCAAAAATGAAAAGTGTCAAAAATGACAAATTTCAAGATGGCAAATGTCTAAGATGTCAAATGACAAATGTCACAATGCTAACTGTCAAAAATGAAAAGTGTCACCATGAAAAATGTCAAAAATGACAAATTTCAAAATGGCAAATATCAAAGATGTCAAATGACAAATGTCACAATGCTAAATGTCAAAAATGAAAAGTGTCACCATGAAAAATGTCAAAAATGACAAATTTCAAGATGGCAAATGTCAAAGATGTCAAATGACAAATGTCACAATACTAAATGTCAAAAATGAAAAGTGTCAAAAATGACAAATTTCAAGATGGCAAATGTCCAAGATGTCAAATGACAAATGTCACAATGCTAAATGTCAAAAATGAAAAGTGTCACCATGAAAAATGTAAAAAATGACAAATTTCAAGATGGCAAATGTCAAAGATGTCAAATGACAAATGTCACAATGCTAAATGTCAAAAATGAAAAGTGTCAAAAATGACAAATTTCAAGATGGCAAATGTCTAAGATGTCAAATGACAAATGTCACAATGCTAAATGTCAAAAATGAAAAGTGTCACCGTGAAAAATGTCAAAAATGACAAATTTCAAGATGGCAAATGTCAAAGATGTCAAATGACAAATGTCACAATGCTAAATGTCAAAAATGAAAAGTGTCACCATGAAAAATGTCAAAAATGACAAATTTCAAGATGGCAAATGTCAAAGATGTCAAATGACAAATGTCACAATGCTAAAGGTCAAAAATGAAAAGTGTCCCCATGAAAAATGTCAATAATGACAAATTTCAAGATGGCAAATGTCAAAGATGTCAAATGACAAATGTCAAAATGCTAGATGTCAAAAATGAAAAGTGTCACCATGAAAAATGTCAAAAATGACAAATTTCAAGATGGCAAATGTCAAAGATGTCAAATGACAAATGTCACAATGCTAAATGTCAAAAATGAAAAGTGTCAAAAATGACAAATTTCAAGATGGCAAATGTCTAAGATGTCAAATGACAAATGTCACAATGATAAATGTCAAAAATGAAAAGTGTCACCATGAAAAATGTCAAAAATGACAAATTTCAAGATGGCAAATGTCAAAGATGTCAAATGACAAATGTCACAATGCTAAATGTCAAAAATGAAAAGTGTCACCATGAAAAATGTCAAAAATGACAAATTTCAAGAAGGCAAATGTCAAAGATGTCAAATGACAAATGTCACAATGCTAAATGTCAAAAATGAAAAGTGTCAAAAATGAAAAGTGTCAAAAATGACAAATTTCAAGATGGCAAATGTCTAAGATGTCAAATGACAAATGTCACAATGCTAACTGTCAAAAATGAAAAGTGTCACCATGAAAAATGTCAAAAATGACAAATTTCAAGATGGCAAATGTCAAAGATGTCAAATGACAAATGTCACAATGCTAAATGTCAAAAATGAAAAGTGTCACCATGAAAAATGTCAAAAATGACAAATTTCAAGATGGCAAATGTCAAAGATGTCAAATGACAAATGTCACAATACTAAATGTCAAAAATGAAAAGTGTCAAAAATGACAAATTTCAAGATGGCAAATGGCCAAGATGTCAAATGACAAATGTCACAATGCTAAATGTCAAAAATGAAAAGTGTCACCATGAAAAATGTCAAAAATGACAAATTTCAAGATGGCAAATGTCAAAGATGTCAAATGACAAATGTCACAATGCTAAATGTCAAAAATGAAAAGTGTCAAAAATGACAAATTTCAAGATGGCAAATGTCTAAGATGTCAAATGACAAATGTCACAATGCTAAATGTCAAAACTAAAAAGTGTCACCGTGAAAAATGTCAAAAATGACAAATTTCAAGATGGCAAATGTCAAAGATGTCAAATGACAAATGTCACAATGCTAAATGTCAAAAATGAAAAGTGTCACCATGAAAAATGTCAAAAATGACAAATTTCAAGATGGCAAATGTCAAAGATGTCAAATGACAAATGTCACAATGCTAAATGTCAAAAATGAAAAGTGTCCCCATGAAAAATGTCAATAATGACAAATTTCAAGATGGCAAATGTCAAAGATGTCAAATGACAAATGTCAAAATGCTAAATGTCAAAAATGAAAAGTGTCACCATGAAAAATGTCAAAAATGACAAATTTCAAGATGGCAAATGTCAAAGATGTCGAATATGACAAATGTCACAATGCTAAGTGTCAAAAATGAAAAGTGTCACCATAAAAAATGTCAAAAATGACAAATTTCAAGATGGCAAATGTCAAAGATATCAAATGACAAATGTCACAATGCTAAATGTCAAAAAAGAAAAGTGTCAAAAATGACAAATTTCAAGATGGCAAATGTCTAAGATGTCAAATGACAAATGTCACAATGCTAAATGTCAAAAATGAAAAGTGTCACCATGAAAAATGTCAAAAATGACAAATTTCAAGATGGCAAATGTCAAAGATGTCAAATGACAAATGTCACAATGCTAAATGTCAAAAATGAAAAGTGTCACCATGAAAAATGTCAAAAATGACAAATTTCAAGATGGCAAATGTCAAAGATGTCAAATGACAAATGTCACAATGCTTAATGTCAAAAATGACAAATTTCAAGATGGCAGATATCAAAGATGTCAAATGACAAATGTCACAATGCTAAATGTCAAAAATGAAAAGTATCACCATGAAAAATGTCAAAAATGACAAATTTCAAGATGGCAAATATCAAAGATGTCAAATGACAAATGTCACAATGCTAAATGTCAAAAATGTCAAATTTCAAGATGGCAAATGTCAAAGATGTCAAATGACAAATGTCACAATGCTAAATGTCAAAAATGAAAAGTGTCACCATGAAAAGTGTCAAAAATGACAAATTTCAAGATGGCAAATGTCAAAGATGTGAAATGACAAATGTCACAATGCTAAATGTCAAAAATGAAAAGTGTCACCATAAAAAATGTCAAAAATGACAAATTTCAAGATGGCAAATGTCAAAGATGTGAAATGACAAATGTCACAATGCTAAATGTCAAAAATGAAAAGTGTCACCATGAAAAATGTCAAAAATGACAAATTTCAAGATGGCAAATATCAAAGATGTCAAATGACGAATGTCACAATGCTAAATGTCAAAAATGACAAATTTCAAGATGGCAAATGTCAAAGATGTCAAATGACAAATGTCACAATGCTAAATGTCAAAAATGAAAAGTGTCACCATGAAAAATGCCAAAAATGACAAATTTCAAGATGGCAAATGTCAAAGATGTCAAATGACAAATGTCACAATGCTAAATGTCAAAAATGAAAAGTGTCAAAAATGACAAATTTCAAGATGGCAAATGTCTAAGATGTCAAATGACAAATGTCACAATGCTAAATGTCAAAAATGAAAAGTGTCACCATGAAAAATGTCAAAAATGACAAATTTCAAGATGGCAAATGTCAAAGATGTCAAATGACAAATGTCACAATGCTAAATGTCAAAAATAAAAAGTGTCACCATGAAAAATGTCAAAAATGACAAATTTCAAGATGGCAAATGTCAAAGAAGTCAAATGACAAATGTCACAATGCTAAATGTCAAAAATGAAAAGTGTCACCATGAAAAATGTCAAAAATGACAAATTTCAAGATGGCAAATTTGAAAACTGACAAATGTCAAAAATGATAAGTGTCACCATGAAAAATGTCAAAAATGACAAATTTCAAGATTGCAAATGTCCAAGATTTCAAATGACAAATGTCACAATGCTAAAAGTCAAAAATGAAAAGTGTCACTATGAAAAATGTCCAAAATGACAAATTTCAAGATGGCAAATGTCAAAGATGTCAAATGACAAATGTCACAATGCTAAATGTCAAAAATGAAAAGTGTCACCATGAAAAATGTCAAAAATGACAAATTTCAAGATGGCAAATGTCAAAGATGTCAAATGACAAATGTCACAATGCTAAATGTCAAAAATGAAAAGTGTCACCATGAAAAATGTCAAAAATGACAAATTTCAAGATGGCAAATGTCAAAGATGTCAAATGACAAATGTCACAATGCTAAATGTCAAAAATGAAAAGTGTCACCATGAAAAATGTCAAAAATGACAAATTTCAAGATGGCAAATGTCAAAGATGTCAAATGACAAATGTCACAATGCTAAATGTCAAAAATGAAAAGTGTCAAAAATGACAAATTTCAAGATGGCAAATGTCCAAGATGTCAAATGACAAATGTCACAATGCTAAATGTCAAAAATGAAAAGTGTCACCATGAAAAATGTCAAAAATGACAAATTTCAAGATGGCAAATGTCAAAGATGTCAAATGACAAATGTCACAATGCTAAATGTCAAAAATGAAAAGTGTCAAAAATGACAAATTTCAAGATGGCAAATGTCTAAGATGTCAAATGACAAATGTCACAATGCTAAATGTCAAAAATGAAAAGTGTCACCGTGAAAAATGTCAAAAATGACAAATTTCAAGATGGCAAATGTCAAAGATGTCAAATGACAAATGTCACAATGCTAAATGTCAAAAATGAAAAGTGTCACCATGAAACATGTCAAAAATGACAAATTTCAAGATGGCAAATGTCAAAGATGTCAAATGACAAATGTCAAGATGCTAAATGTCAAAAATGAAAAGTGTCCCCATGAAAAATGTCAATAATGACAAATTTCAAGATGGCAAATGTCAAAGATGTCAAATGACAAATGTCACAATGCTAAATGTCAAAAATGAAAAGTGTCACCATGAAAAATGTCAAAAATGACAAATTTCAACATGGCAAATGTCAAAGATGTCGAATATGACAAATGTCACAATGCTAAATGTCAAAAATGAAGAGTGTCACCATGAAAAATGTCAAAAATGACAAATTTCAAGATGGCAAATGTCAAAGATATCAAATGACAAATGTCACAATGCTAAATGTCAAAAATGAAAAGTGTCAAAAATGACAAATTTCAAGATGGCAAATGTCTAAGATGTCAAATGACAAATGTCACAATGCTAAATGTCAAAAATAAAAAGTGTCACCATGAAAAATGTCAAAAATGACAAATTTCAAGATGGCAAATGTCAAAGATGTCAAATGACAAATGTCACAATGCTAAATGTCAAAAATGAAAAGTGTCACCATGAAAAATGTCAAAAATGACAAATTTCAAGATGGCAAATGTTAAAGATGTCAAATGACAAATGTCACAATGCTAAATGTCAAAAATAAAAAGTGTCACCATGAAAAATGTCAAAAATGACAAATTTCAAGATGGCAAATGTCTAAGATGTCAAATGACAAATGTCACAATGCTAAATGTCAAAAATGAAAAGTGTCACCATGAAAAATGTCAAAAATGACAAATTTCAAGATGGCAAATGTCAAAGATGTCAAATGACAAATGTCACAATGCTAAATGTCAAAAATGAAAAGTATCACCATGAAAAATGTCAAAAATGACAAATTTTAAGATGGCAAATGTCAGAGATGTCAAATGACAAATTTCACAATGCTAAATGTCAAAAATGACAAATTTCAAGATGGCAAATGTCTAAGATGTCAAATGACAAATGTCACAATGCTAAATGACAAAAATGAAAAGTGTCACCATGAAAAATGTCAAAAATGACAAATTTCAAGATGGCAAATGTCAAAGATGTCAAATGACAAATGTCACAATGCTAAATATCAAAACTGAAAAGTGTCAAAAATGACAAATTTCAAGATGGCAAATGTCTAAGATGTCAAATGACAAATGTCACAATGCTAAATGTCAAAAATGAAAAGTGTCACCGTGAAAAATGTCAAAAATGACAAATTTCAAGATGGCAAATGTCAAAGATGTCAAATGACAAATATCACAATGCTAAATGTCAAAAATGAAAAGTGTCCCCATGAAAAATGTCAATAATGACAAATTTCAAGATGGCAAATGTCAAAGATGTCAAATGACAAATGTCACAATGCTAAATGTCAAAAATGAAAAGTGTCACCATGAAAAATGTCAAAAATGACAAATTTCAAGATGGCAAATGTCCAAGATGTCAAATGACAAATGTCACAATGCTAAATGTCAAAAATGAAAAGTGTCACCATGAAAAATGTCAAAAATGACAAATTTCAAGATGGCAAATGTCAAAGATGTCAAATGACAAATGTCACAATGCTAAATGTCAAAAATGAAAAGTGTCACCATGAAAAATGTCAAAAATGACAAATTTCAAAATGGCAAATGTCAAAGATGTCAAATGACAAATGTCACAATGCTAAATGTCAAAAATGAAAAGTGTCACCATGAAAAATGTCAAAAATGACAAATTTCAAGATGGCAAATATCAAAGATGTCAAATGACAAATGTCACAATGCTAAATGTCAAAAATGACAAATTTCAAGATGGAAAATGTCAAAGATGTCAAATGACAAATGTCACAATGCTAAATGTCAAAAATGAAAAGTGTCACCATGAAAAATGTCAAAAATGACAAATTTCAAGATGGCAAATGTCAAAGATGTCAAATGACAAATGACACAATGCTAAATGTCAAAAATGAAAAGTGTCAAAAATGACAAATTTCAAGATGGCAAATGTCTAAGATGTCAAATGACAAATGTCACAATGCTAAATGTCAAAAATGAAAAGTGTCGCCAGGAAAAATGTCAAAAATGACAAATTTCAAGATGGCAAATGTCAAAGATGTCAAATGACAAATGTCACAATGCTAAATGTCAAAAATAAAAAGTGTCACCATGAAAAATGACAAATTTCAAGATGGCAAATGTCAAGAAGTCAAATGACAAATGTCACAATGCTAAATGTCAAAAATGAAAAGTGTCACCATGAAAAATGTCAAAAATGACAAATTTCAAGATGGCAAATGTCAAAGATGTCAAATGACAAATGACACAATGCTAAATGTCAAAAATGAAAAGTGTCAAAAATGACAAATTTCAAGATGGCAAATGTCTAAGATGTCAAATGACAAATGTCACAATGCTAAATGTCAAAAATAAAAAGTGTCACCATGAAAAATGACAAATTTCAAGATGGCAAATGTCAAGAAGTCAAATGACAAATGTCACAATGCTAAATGTCAAAAATGAAAAGTGTCACCATAAAAAATGTCAAAAATGACAAATTTCAAGATGGCAAATGTCAAAACTGACAAATGTCACAAAGCTAAATGACAAAAATGATAAGTGTCACCATGAAAAATGTCAAAAATGACAAATTTCAAGATGGCAAATGTCCAAGATGTCAAATGACAAATGTCACAATGCTAAATGTCAAAAATGAAAAGTGTCACCATGAAAAATGTCAAAAATGACAAATTTCAAGATAGCCAATGTCAAAGATGTCAAATGACAAATGTCACAATGCTAAATGTCAAAAATGAAAAGTGTCACCATGAAAAATGTCAAAAATGACAAATTTCAAGATGGCAAATGTCAAAGATGTCAAATGACAAATGTCACAATGCTAAATGTCAAAAATGAAAAGTGTCACCATGAAAAATGTCAAAAATGACAAATTTCAAGATGGCAAATATCAAAGATGTCAAATGACAAATGTCACAATGCTAAATGTCAAAAATGACAAATTTCAAGATGGAAAATGTCAAAGATGTCAAATGACAAATGTCACAATGCTAAATGTCAAAAATGAAAAGTGTCACCATGAAAAATGTCAAAAATGACAAATTTCAAGATGGCAAATGTCAAAGATGTCAAATGACAAATGACACAATGCTAAATGTCAAAAATGAAAAGTGTCAAAAATGACAAATTTCAAGATGGCAAATGTCTAAGATGTCAAATGACAAATGTCACAATGCTAAATGTCAAAAATGAAAAGTGTCGCCAGGAAAAATGTCAAAAATGACAAATTTCAAGATGGCAAATGTCAAAGATGTCAAATGACAAATGTCACAATGCTAAATGTCAAAAATAAAAAGTGTCACCATGAAAAATGACAAATTTCAAGATGGCAAATGTCAAGAAGTCAAATGACAAATGTCACAATGCTAAATGTCAAAAATGAAAAGTGTCACCATAAAAAATGTCAAAAATGACAAATTTCAAAATGGCAAATGTCAAAACTGACAAATGTCACAATGCTAAATGTCAAAAATGAAAAGTGTCACCATGAAAAATGTCAAAAATAACAAATTTCAAGATGACAAATGTCAAAGATGTCAAATGACAAACGTCACAATGCTAAATGTCAAAAATGACAAATTTCAAGATGGCAAATGTCAAAGATGTCAAATGACAAATGTCACAATGCTAAATGTCAAAAATAAAAAGTGTCACCATGAAAAATGTCAGAAATGACAAATTTCAAAATGGCAAATATCAAAGATGTCAAATGACAAATGTCACAATGCTAAATGTCAAACATAAAAAGTGTCACCATGAAAAATGTCAAAAATGACAAATTTCAAGATGGCAAATGTCAAAACTGACAAATGTCACAATGCTAAATGTCAAAAATTATAAGTGTCACCATGAAAAATGTCAAAAATGACAAATTTCAAGATTGCAAATGTCCAAGATGTCAAATGACAAATGTCACAATGCTAAAAGTCAAAAATAAAAAGTGTCACCATGAAAAATGTCAAAAATGACAAATTTTAAGATGGCAAATGTCAAAGATGTCAAATGACAAATGTCACAATGCTAAATGTCAAAAATGAAAAGTGTCAAAAATGACAAATTTCAAGATGGCAAATGTCTAAGATGTCAAATGACAAATGTCACAATGCTAAATGTCAAAAATGAAAAGTGTCACCGTGAAAAATGTCAAAAATGACAAATTTCAAGATGGCAAATGTCAAAGATGTCAAATGACAAATGTCACAATGCTAAATGTCAAAAATGAAAAGTGTCACCATGAAACATGTCAAAAATGACAAATTTCAAGATGGCAAATGTCAAAGATGTCAAATGACAAATGTCAAGATGCTAAATGTCAAAAATGAAAAGTGTCCCCATGAAAAATGTCAATAATGACAAATTTCAAGATGGCAAATGTCAAAGATGTCAAATGACAAATGTCACAATGCTAAATGTCAAAAATGAAAAGTGTCACCATGAAAAATGTCAAAAATGACAAATTTCAACATGGCAAATGTCAAAGATGTCGAATATGACAAATGTCACAATGCTAAATGTCAAAAATGAAGAGTGTCACCATGAAAAATGTCAAAAATGACAAATTTCAAGATGGCAAATGTCAAAGATATCAAATGACAAATGTCACAATGCTAAATGTCAAAAATGAAAAGTGTCAAAAATGACAAATTTCAAGATGGCAAATGTCTAAGATGTCAAATGACAAATGTCACAATGCTAAATGTCAAAAATAAAAAGTGTCACCATGAAAAATGTCAAAAATGACAAATTTCAAGATGGCAAATGTCAAAGATGTCAAATGACAAATGTCACAATGCTAAATGTCAAAAATGAAAAGTGTCACCATGAAAAATGTCAAAAATGACAAATTTCAAGATGGCAAATGTTAAAGATGTCAAATGACAAATGTCACAATGCTAAATGTCAAAAATAAAAAGTGTCACCATGAAAAATGTCAAAAATGACAAATTTCAAGATGGCAAATGTCTAAGATGTCAAATGACAAATGTCACAATGCTAAATGTCAAAAATGAAAAGTGTCACCATGAAAAATGTCAAAAATGACAAATTTCAAGATGGCAAATGTCAAAGATGTCAAATGACAAATGTCACAATGCTAAATGTCAAAAATGAAAAGTATCACCATGAAAAATGTCAAAAATGACAAATTTTAAGATGGCAAATGTCAGAGATGTCAAATGACAAATTTCACAATGCTAAATGTCAAAAATGACAAATTTCAAGATGGCAAATGTCTAAGATGTCAAATGACAAATGTCACAATGCTAAATGACAAAAATGAAAAGTGTCACCATGAAAAATGTCAAAAATGACAAATTTCAAGATGGCAAATGTCAAAGATGTCAAATGACAAATGTCACAATGCTAAATATCAAAACTGAAAAGTGTCAAAAATGACAAATTTCAAGATGGCAAATGTCTAAGATGTCAAATGACAAATGTCACAATGCTAAATGTCAAAAATGAAAAGTGTCACCGTGAAAAATGTCAAAAATGACAAATTTCAAGATGGCAAATGTCAAAGATGTCAAATGACAAATATCACAATGCTAAATGTCAAAAATGAAAAGTGTCCCCATGAAAAATGTCAATAATGACAAATTTCAAGATGGCAAATGTCAAAGATGTCAAATGACAAATGTCACAATGCTAAATGTCAAAAATGAAAAGTGTCACCATGAAAAATGTCAAAAATGACAAATTTCAAGATGGCAAATGTCCAAGATGTCAAATGACAAATGTCACAATGCTAAATGTCAAAAATGAAAAGTGTCACCATGAAAAATGTCAAAAATGACAAATTTCAAGATGGCAAATGTCAAAGATGTCAAATGACAAATGTCACAATGCTAAATGTCAAAAACGAAAAGTGTCACCATGAAAAATGTCAAAAATGACAAATTTCAAAATGGCAAATGTCAAAGATGTCAAATGACAAATGTCACAATGCTAAATGTCAAAAATGAAAAGTGTCACCATGAAAAATGTCAAAAATGACAAATTTCAAGATGGCAAATATCAAAGATGTCAAATGACAAATGTCACAATGCTAAATGTCAAAAATGACAAATTTCAAGATGGAAAATGTCAAAGATGTCAAATGACAAATGTCACAATGCTAAATGTCAAAAATGAAAAGTGTCACCATGAAAAATGTCAAAAATGACAAATTTCAAGATGGCAAATGTCAAAGATGTCAAATGACAAATGACACAATGCTAAATGTCAAAAATGAAAAGTGTCAAAAATGACAAATTTCAAGATGGCAAATGTCTAAGATGTCAAATGACAAATGTCACAATGCTAAATGTCAAAAATGAAAAGTGTCGCCAGGAAAAATGTCAAAAATGACAAATTTCAAGATGGCAAATGTCAAAGATGTCAAATGACAAATGTCACAATGCTAAATGTCAAAAATAAAAAGTGTCACCATGAAAAATGACAAATTTCAAGATGGCAAATGTCAAGAAGTCAAATGACAAATGTCACAATGCTAAATGTCAAAAATGAAAAGTGTCACCATGAAAAATGTCAAAAATGACAAATTTCAAGATGGCAAATGTCAAAGATGTCAAATGACAAATGACACAATGCTAAATGTCAAAAATGAAAAGTGTCAAAAATGACAAATTTCAAGATGGCAAATGTCTAAGATGTCAAATGACAAATGTCACAATGCTAAATGTCAAAAATAAAAAGTGTCACCATGAAAAATGACAAATTTCAAGATGGCAAATGTCAAGAAGTCAAATGACAAATGTCACAATGCTAAATGTCAAAAATGAAAAGTGTCACCATAAAAAATGTCAAAAATGACAAATTTCAAGATGGCAAATGTCAAAACTGACAAATGTCACAAAGCTAAATGACAAAAATGATAAGTGTCACCATGAAAAATGTCAAAAATGACAAATTTCAAGATGGCAAATGTCCAAGATGTCAAATGACAAATGTCACAATGCTAAATGTCAAAAATGAAAAGTGTCACCATGAAAAATGTCAAAAATGACAAATTTCAAGATGGCCAATGTCAAAGATGTCAAATGACAAATGTCACAATGCTAAATGTCAAAAATGAAAAGTGTCACCATGAAAAATGTCAAAAATGACAAATTTCAAGATGGCAAATGTCAAAGATGTCAAATGACAAATGTCACAATGCTAAATGTCAAAAATGAAAAGTGTCACCATGAAAAATGTCAAAAATGACAAATTTCAAGATGGCAAATATCAAAGATGTCAAATGACAAATGTCACAATGCTAAATGTCAAAAATGACAAATTTCAAGATGGAAAATGTCAAAGATGTCAAATGACAAATGTCACAATGCTAAATGTCAAAAATGAAAAGTGTCACCATGAAAAATGTCAAAAATGACAAATTTCAAGATGGCAAATGTCAAAGATGTCAAATGACAAATGACACAATGCTAAATGTCAAAAATGAAAAGTGTCAAAAATGACAAATTTCAAGATGGCAAATGTCTAAGATGTCAAATGACAAATGTCACAATGCTAAATGTCAAAAATGAAAAGTGTCGCCAGGAAAAATGTCAAAAATGACAAATTTCAAGATGGCAAATGTCAAAGATGTCAAATGACAAATGTCACAATGCTAAATGTCAAAAATAAAAAGTGTCACCATGAAAAATGACAAATTTCAAGATGGCAAATGTCAAGAAGTCAAATGACAAATGTCACAATGCTAAATGTCAAAAATGAAAAGTGTCACCATAAAAAATGTCAAAAATGACAAATTTCAAAATGGCAAATGTCAAAACTGACAAATGTCACAATGCTAAATGTCAAAAATGAAAAGTGTCACCATGAAAAATGTCAAAAATAACAAATTTCAAGATGACAAATGTCAAAGATGTCAAATGACAAACGTCACAATGCTAAATGTCAAAAATGACAAATTTCAAGATGGCAAATGTCAAAGATGTCAAATGACAAATGTCACAATGCTAAATGTCAAAAATAAAAAGTGTCACCATGAAAAATGTCAGAAATGACAAATTTCAAAATGGCAAATATCAAAGATGTCAAATGACAAATGTCACAATGCTAAATGTCAAACATAAAAAGTGTCACCATGAAAAATGTCAAAAATGACAAATTTCAAGATGGCAAATGTCAAAACTGACAAATGTCACAATGCTAAATGTCAAAAATTATAAGTGTCACCATGAAAAATGTCAAAAATGACAAATTTCAAGATTGCAAATGTCCAAGATGTCAAATGACAAATGTCACAATGCTAAAAGTCAAAAATAAAAAGTGTCACCATGAAAAATGTCAAAAATGACAAATTTTAAGATGGCAAATGTCAAAGATGTCAAATGACAAATGTCACAATGCTAAATGTCAAAAATGAAAAGTGTCAAAAATGACAAATTTCAAGATGGCAAATGTCAAAGATGTCAAATGACAAATGTCACAACGCTAAATGTCAAAAATGAAAAGTGTCATCATGAAAAATGTCAAAAATGACAAATTTCAAGATGGCAAATGTCAAAACTGACAAATGTCACAATGCTAAATGTCACAATGCTAAATGTCAAAAATAAAAAGTGTCACCATGAAAAATGTCAAAAATGACAAATTTCAAGATGGCAAATATCAAAGATGTCAAATGACAAATGTCACAATGCTAAATGTCAAAAATAAAAAGTGTTACCATGAAAAATGTCAAAAATGACAAATTTCAAGATGGCAAATGTCAAAACTGACAAATGTCACAATGCTAAATGTCAAAAATGATAAGTGTCACCATGAAAAATGTCAAAAATGACAAATTTCAAGATGGCAAATGTCCAAGATGTCAAATGACAAATGTCACAATGCTAAATGTCAAAAATGAAAAGTGTCACTATGAAAAATGTCAAAAATGACAAATTTCAAGATGGCAAATGTCAAAGATGTCAAATGACAAATGTCACAATGCTAAATGTCAAAAATGAAAAGTGTCAAAAATGACAAATTTCAAGATGGCAAATGTCTAATATGTCAAATGACAAATGTCACAATGCTAAATGTCAAAAATGAAAAGTGTCACCATGAAAAATGTCAAAAATGACAAATTTCAAGATGGCAAATGTCAAAGATGTCAAATGACAAATGACACAATGCTAAATGTCAAAAATGAAAAGTGTCAAAAATGACAAATTTCAAGATGGCAAATGTCTAAGATGTCAAATGACAAATGTCACAATGCTAAATGTCAAAAATGAAAAGTGTCGCCAGGAAAAATGTCAAAAATGACAAATTTCAAGATGGCAAATGTCAAAGATGTCAAATGACAAATGTCACAATGCTAAATGTCAAAAATAAAAAGTGTCACCATGAAAAATGACAAATTTCAAGATGGCAAATGTCAAGAAGTCAAATGACAAATGTCACAATGCTAAATGTCAAAAATGAAAAGTGTCACCATAAAAAATGTCAAAAATGACAAATTTCAAGATGGCAAATGTCAAAACTGACAAATGTCACAATGCTAAATGTCAAAAATGAAAAGTGTCACCATGAAAAATGTCAAAAATAACAAATTTCAAGATGACAAATGTCAAAGATGTCAAACGACAAACGTCACAATGCTAAATGTCAAAAATGACAAATTTCAAGATGGCAAATGTCAAAGATGTCAAATGACAAATGTCACAATGCTAAATGTCAAAAATAAAAAGTGTCACCATGAAAAATGTCAAAAATGACAAATTTCAAAATGGCAAATATCAAAGATGTCAAATGACAAATGTCACAATGCTAAATGTCAAAAATAAAAAGTGTCACCATGAAAAATGTCAAAAATGACAAATTTCAAGATGGCAAATGTCAAAACTGACAAATGTCACAATGCTAAATGTCAAAAATTATAAGTGTCACCATGAAAAATGTCAAAAATGACAAATTTCAAGATTGCAAATGTCCAAGATGTCAAATGACAAATGTCACAATGCTAAAAGTCAAAAATAAAAAGTGTCACCGTGAAAAATGTCAAAAATGACAAATTTTAAGATGGCAAATGTCAAAGATGTCAAATGACAAATGTCACAATGCTAAATGTCAAAAATGAAAAGTGTCAAAAATGACAAATTTCAAGATGGCAAATGTCAAAGATGTCAAATGACAAATGTCACAACGCTAAATGTCAAAAATGAAAAGTGTCATCATGAAAAATGTCAAAAATGACAAATTTCAAGATGGCAAATGTCAAAACTGACAAATGTCACAATGCTAAATGTCACAATGCTAAATGTCAAAAATAAAAAGTGTCACCATGAAAAATGTCAAAAATGACAAATTTCAAGATGGCAAATATCAAAGATGTCAAATGACAAATGTCACAATGCTAAATGTCAAAAATAAAAAGTGTCACCATGAAAAATGTCAAAAATGACAAATTTCAAGATGGCAAATGTCAAAACTGATAAGTGTCACCATGAAAAATGTCAAAAATGACAAATTTCAAGATGGCAAATGTCCAAGATGTCAAATGACAAATGTCACAATGCTAAATGTCAAAAATGAAAAGTGTCACTATGAAAAATGTCAAAAATGACAAATTTCAAGATGGCAAATGTCAAAGATGTCAAATGACAAATGTCACAATGCTAAATGTCAAAAATGAAAAGTGTCAAAAATGACAAATTTCAAGATGGCAAATGTCTAATATGTCAAATGACAAATGTCACAATGCTAAATGTCAAATATGAAAAGTGTCACCATGAAAAATGTCAAAAATGACAAATTTCAAGATGGCAAATGTCAAAGATGTCAAATGACAAATGTCACAATGCTAAATGTCAAAAATGAAAAGTGTCAAAAATGACAAAGTTCAAGATGGCAAATGTCTAAGATGTCAAATGACAAATGTCACAATGATAAATGTCAAAAATGAAAAGTGTCACCATGAAAAATGTCAAAAATGACAAATTTCAAGATGGCAAATGTCAAAGATGTCAAATGACAAATGTCACAATGCTAAATGTCAAAAATGAAAAGTGTCACCATGAAAAATGTCAAAAATGACAAATTTCAAGAAGGCAAATGTCAAAGATGTCAAATGACAAATGTCACAATGCTAAATGTCAAAAATGAAAAGTGTCAAAAATGAAAAGTGTCAAAAATGACAAATTTCAAGATGGCAAATGTCTAAGATGTCAAATGACAAATGTCACAATGCTAACTGTCAAAAATGAAAAGTGTCACCATGAAAAATGTCAAAAATGACAAATTTCAAGATGGCAAATGTCAAAGATGTCAAATGACAAATGTCACAATGCTAAATGTCAAAAATGAAAAGTGTCACCATGAAAAATGTCAAAAATGACAAATTTCAAGATGGCAAATGTCAAAGATGTCAAATGACAAATGTCACAATGCTAAATGTCAAAAATGAAAAGTGTCAAAAATGACAAATTTCAAGATGGCAAATGTCCAAGATGTCAAATGACAAATGTCACAATGCTAAATGTCAAAAATGAAAAGTGTCACCATGAAAAATGTCAAAAATGACAAATTTCAAGATGGCAAATGTCAAAGATGTCAAATGACAAATGTCACAATGCTAAATGTCAAAAATGAAAAGTGTCAAAAATGACAAATTTCAAGATGGCAAATGTCTAAGATGTCAAATGACAAATGTCACAATGCTAAATGTCAAAAATGAAAAGTGTCACCGTGAAAAATGTCAAAAATGACAAATTTCAAGATGGCAAATGTCCAAGATGTCAAATGACAAATGTCACAATGCTAAATGTCAAAAATGAAAAGTGTCACTATGAAAAATGTCAAAAATGACAAATTTCAAGATGGCAAATATCAAAGATGTCAAATGACAAATGTCACAATGCTAAATGTCAAAAATGAAAAGTGTCAAAAATGACAAATTTCAAGATGGCAAATGTCTAATATGTCAAATGACAAATGTCACAATGCTAAATGTCAAATATGAAAAGTGTCACCATGAAAAATGTCAAAAATGACAAATTTCAAGATGGCAAATGTCAAAGATATCAAATGACAAATGTCACAATGCTAAATGTCAAAAATGAAAAGTGTCAAAAATGACAAATTTCAAGATGGCAAATGTCTAAGATGTCAAATGACAAATGTCACAATGCTAAATGTCAAAAATGAAAAGTGTCACCATGAAAAATGTCAAAAATGACAAATTTCAAGATGGCAAATGTCAAAGATGTCAAATGACAAATGTCACAATGCTAAATGTCAAAAATGAAAAGTGTCACCATGAAAAATGTCAAAAATGACAAATTTCAAGATGGCAAATGTCAAAGATGTCAAATGACAAATGTCACAATGCTAAATGTCAAAAATGACAAATTTCAAGATGGCAAATATCAAAGATGTCAAATGACAAATGTCACAATGCTAAATGTCAAAAATGAAAAGTATCACCATGAAAAATGTCAAAAATGACAAATTTCAAGATGGCAAATATCAAAGATGTCAAATGACAAATGTCACAATGCTAAATGTCAAAAATGAAAAGTGTCACCATGAAAAATGTCAAAAATGACAAATTTCAAGATGGCAAATGTCAAAGATGTGAAATGACAAATGTCACAATGCTAAATGTCAAAAATGAAAAGTGTCACCATGAAAAATGTCAAAAATGACAAATTTCAAGATGGCAAATATCAAAGATGTCAAATGACAAATGTCACAATGCTAAATGTCAAAAATGACAAATTTCAAGATGGCAAATGTCAAAGATGTGAAATGACAAATGTCACAATGCTAAATGTCAAAAATGAAAAGTGTCACCATGAAAAATGTCAAAAATGACAAATTTCAAGATGGCAAATGTCAAAGATGTGAAATGACAAATGTCACAATGCTAAATGTCAAAAATGAAAAGTGTCACCATGAAAAATGTCAAAAATGACAAATTTCAAGATGGCAAATATCAAAGATGTCAAATGACAAATGTCACAATGCTAAATGTCAAAAATGACAAATTTCAAGATGGCAAATGTCAAAGATGTCAAATGACAAATGTCACAATGCTAAATGTCAAAAATGAAAAGTGTCACCATGAAAAATGTCAAAAATGACAAATTTCAAGATGGCAAATGTCAAAGATGTCAAATGACAAATGTCACAATGCTAAATGTCAAAAATGAAAAGTGTCAAAAATGACAAATTTCAAGATGGCAAATGTCTAAGATGTCAAATGACAAATGTCACAATGCTAAATGTCAAAAATGAAAAGTGTCACCATGAAAAATGTCAAAAATGACAAATTTCAAGATGGCAAATGTCAAAGATGTCAAATGACAAATGTCACAATGCTAAATGTCAAAAATAAAAAGTGTCACCATGAAAAATGTCAAAAATGACAAATTTCAAGATGGCAAATGTCAAAGAAGTCAAATGACAAATGTCACAATGCTAAATGTCAAAAATGAAAAGTGTCACCATGAAAAATGTCAAAAATGACAAATTTCAAGATGGCAAATGTCAAAACTGACACATGTCACAATACTAAATGTCAAAAATGATAAGTGTCACCATGAAAAATGTCAAAAATGACAAATTTCAAGATTGCAAATGTCCAAGATTTCAAATGACAAATGTCACAATGCTAAAAGTCAAAAATGAAAAGTGTCACCATGAAAAATGTCAAAAATGACAAATTTCAAGATGGCAAATGTCAAAGATGTCAAATGACAAATGTCACAATGCTAAATGTCAAAAATGAAAAGTGTCAAAAATGACAAATTTCAAGATGGCAAATGTCAAAGATGTCAAATGACAAATGTCACAATGCTAAATGTCAAAAATGAAAAGTGTCACCATAAAAAATGTCAAAAATAACAAATTTCAAGATGGCAAATGTCAAAACTGACAAATGTCACAATGCTTAATGTCAAAAATGAAAAGTGTCACCATGAAAAATGTCAAAAATAACAAATTTCAAAATGGCAAATGTCAAAGATGTCAAATGACAAATGTCACAATGCTAAATGTCAAAAATGACAAATTTCAAGATGGCAAATGTCCAAGATGTCAAATGACAAATGTCACAATGCTAAATGTCAAAAATGAAAAGTGTCACCACGAAAAATGTCAAAAATGATAAAGTTCAAGATGGCAAATGTCAAAGATGTCAAATGACAAATGTCACAATGCTAAATGTCAAAAATGAAAAGTGTCAAAAATGACAAATTTCAAAATGGCAAATGTCTAATATGTCAAATGACAAATGTCACAATGCTAAATGTCAAATATGAAAAGTGTCACCATAAAAAATGTCAAAAATG
Source organism: Altica lythri (assembly GCA_964028335.1). Taxonomy (NCBI): domain Eukaryota; kingdom Metazoa; phylum Arthropoda; class Insecta; order Coleoptera; family Chrysomelidae; genus Altica; species Altica lythri. The sequence goes on along the minus strand of OZ034800.1, from coordinate 3,155,535 downwards.
ACAAATTTCAAGATGGCAAATGTCAAAGATGTCAAATGACAAATGTCACAATGCTAAATGTCAAAAATGAAAAAAGTCAAAAATGACAAATTTCAAGATGGCAAATGTCTAAGATGTCAAATGACAAATGTCACAATGATAAATGTCAAAAATGAAAAGTGTCACCATGAAAAATGTCAAAAATGACAAATTTCAAGATGGCAAATGTCAAAGATGTCAAATGACAAATGTCACAATGCTAAATGTCACAAATGAAAAGTGTCACCATGAAAAATGTCAAAAATGACAAATTTCAAGAAGGCAAATGTCAAAGATGTCAAATGACAAATGTCACAATGCTAAATGTCAAAAATGAAAAGTGTCAAAAATGACAAATTTCAAGATGGCAAATGTCTAAGATGTCAAATGACAAATGTCACAATGCTAAATGTCAAAAATGAAAAGTGTCACCATGAAAAATGTCAAAAATGACAAATTTCAAGATGGCAAATGTCAAAGATGTCAAATGACAAATGTCACAATGCTAAATGTCAAAAATGAAAAGTGTCACCATGAAAAATGTCAAAAATGACAAATTTCAAGATGGCAAATGTCAAAGATGTCAAATGACAAATGTCACAATGCTAAATGTCAAAAATGAAAAGTGTCACCATGAAAAATGTCAAAAATGACAAATTTCAAGATGGCAAATGTCAAAGATGTCAAATGACAAATGTCACAATGCTAAATGTCAAAAATGAAAAGTGTCAAAAATGACAAATTTCAAGATGGCAAATGTCTAATATGTCAAATGACAAATGTCACAATGCTAAATGTCAAATATGAAAAGTGTCACCATGAAAAATGTCAAAAATGACAAATTTCAAGATGGCAAATGTCAAAGATGTCAAATGACAAATGTCACAATGCTAAATGTCAAAAATGAAAAGTGTCAAAAATGACAAATTTCAAGATGGCAAATGTCTAAGATGTCAAATAACAAATGTCACAATGATAAATGTCAAAAATGAAAAGTGTCACCATGAAAAATGTCAAAAATGACAAATTTCAAGATGGCAAATGTCTAAGATGTCAAATGACAAATGTCACAATGCTAAATGTCAAAAATGAAAAGTGTCACCATGAAAAATGTCAAAAATGACAAATTTCAAGATGGCAAATGTCAAAGATGTCAAATGACAAATGTCACAATGCTAAATGTCAAAAATGAAAAGTGTCACCATGAAAAATGTCAAAAATGACAAATTTTAAGATGGCAAATGTCAAAGATGTCAAATGACAAATGTCACAATGCTAAATGTCAAAAATGACAAATTTCAAGATGGCAAATGTCTAAGATGTCAAATGACAAATGTCACAATGCTAAATGTCAAAAATGAAAAGTGTCACCATGAAAAATGTCAAAAATGACAAATTTCAAGATGGCAAATGTCAAAGATGTCAAATGACAAATGTCACAATGCTAAATATCAAAAATGAAAAGTGTCAAAAATGACAAATTTCAAGATGGCAAATGTCTAAGATGTCAAATGACAAATGTCACAATGCTAAATGTCAAAAATGAAAAGTGTCACCGTGAAAAATGTCAAAAATGACAAATTTCAAGATGGCAAATGTCAAAGATGTCAAATGACAAATGTCACAATGCTAAATGTCAAAAATGAAAAGTGTCCCCATGAAAAATGTCAAAAATGACAAATTTCAAGATGGCAAATGTCAAAGATGTCAAATGACAAATGTCACAATGCTAAATGTCAAAAATGAAAAGTGTCACCATGAAAAATGTCAAAAATGACAAATTTCAAGATGGCAAATGTCAAAGATGTCAAATGACAAATGTCACAATGCTAAATGTCAAAAATGAAAAGTGTCAAAAATGACAAATTTCAAGATGGCAAATGTCTAATATGTCAAATGACAAATGTCACAATGCTAAATGCCAAATATGAAAAGTGTCACCATGAAAAATGTCAAAAATGACAAATTTCAAGATGGCAAATGTCAAACATGTCAAATGACAAATGTCACAATGCTAAATGTCAAAAATGAAAAGTGTCAAAAATGACAAATTTCAAGATGGCAAATGTCTAAGATGTCAAATGACAAATGTCACAATGCTAAATGTCAAAAATGAAAAGTGTCGCCATGAAAAATGTCAAAAATGACAAATTTCAAGATGGCAAATGTCAAAGATGTCAAATGACAAATGTCACAATGCTAAATGTCAAAAATAAAAAGTGTCACCATGAAAAATGACAAATTTCAAGATGGCAAATGTCAAGAAGTCAAATGACAAATGTCACAATGCTAAATGTCAAAAATGAAAAGTGTCACCATAAAAAATGTCAAAAATGACATATTTCAAGATGGCAAATGTCAAAACTGACAAATGTCACAATGCTTAATGTCAAAAATGAAAAGTGTCACCATAAAAAATGTCAAAAATAACAAATTTCAAGATGACAAATGTCAAAGATGTCAAATGACAAATGTCACAATGCTAAATGTCAAAAATGACAAATTTCAAGATGGCAAATGTCAAATGACAAATGTCACAATGCTAAATGTCAAAAATAAAAAGTGTCACCATGAAAAATGTCAAAAATGACAAATTTCAAAATGGCAAATATCAAAGATGTCAAATGACAAATGTCACAATGCTAAATGTCAAAAATAAAAAGAGTGACCATGAAAAATGTCAAAAATGACAAATTTCAAGATGGCAAATGTCAAAACTGACAAATGTCACAATGCTAAATGTCAAAAATGATAAGTGTCACCATGAAAAATGTCAAAAATGACAAATTTCAAGATTGCAAATGTCCAAGATGTCAAATGACAAATGTCACAATGCTAAAAGTCAAAAATAAAAAGTGTCACCATGAAAAATGTCAAAAATGACAAATTTTAAGATGGCAAATGTCAAAGATGTCAAATGACAAATGTCACAATGCTAAATGTCAAAAATGAAAAGTGTCAAAAATGACAAATTTCAAGATGGCAAATGTCAAAGATGTCAAATGACAAATGTCACAACGCTAAATGTCAAAAATGAAAAGTGTCACCATGAAAAATGTCAAAAATGACAAATTTCAAGATTGCAAATGTCCAAGATGTCAAATGACAAATGTCACAATGCTAAAAGTCAAAAATAAAAAGTGTCACCATGAAAAATGTCAAAAATGACAAATTTTAAGATGGCAAATGTCAAAGATGTCAAATGACAAATGTCACAATGCTAAAAGTCAAAAATAAAAAGTGTCACCATGAAAAATGTCAAAAATGACAAATTTTAAGATGGCAAATGTCAAAGATGTCAAATGACAAATGTCACAATGCTAAATGTCAAAAATGAAAAGTGTCAAAAATGACAAATTTCAAGATGGCAAATGTCAAAGATGTCAAATGACAAATGTCACAACGCTAAATGTCAAAAATGAAAAGTGTCACCATGAAAAATGTCAAAAATAACAAATTTCAAGATGACAAATGTCAAAGATGTCAAATGACAAATGTCACAATGCTAAATGTCAAAAATGACAAATTTCAAGATGGCAAATGTCAAAGATGTCAAATGACAAATGTCACAATGCTAAATGTCAAAAATAAAAAGTGTCACCATGAAAAATGTCAAAAATGACAAATTTCAAGATGGCAAATATCAAAGATGTCAAATGACAAATGTCACAATGCTAAATGTCAAAAATAAAAAGTGTCACCATGAAAAATGTCAAAAATGACAAATTTCAAGATTGCAAATGTCAAAACTGACAAATGTCACAATGCTAAATGTCAAAAATGATAAGTGTCACCATGAAAAATGTCAAAAATGAAAAATTTCAAGATGGCAAATGTCCAAGATGTCAAATGACAAATGTCACAATGCTAAATGTCAAAAATGAAAAGTGTCACTATGAAAAATGTCAAAAATGACAAATTTCAAGGTGGCAAATGTCAAAGATGTCAAATGACAAATGTCACAATGCTAAATGTCAAAAATGAAAAGTGTCAAAAATGACAAATTTCAAGATGGCAAATGTCTAATATGTCAAATGACAAATGTCACAATGCTAAATGTCAAATATGAAAAGTATCACCATGAAAAATGTCAAAAATGACAAATTTCAAAATGGCAAATGTCAAAGATGTCAAATGACAAATGTCACAATGCTAAATGTCAAAAATGAAAAGTGTCAAAAATGACAAATTTCAAGATGGCAAATGTCTAATATGTCAAATGACAAATGTCACAATGCTAAATGTCAAATATGAAAAGTGTCACCATGAAAAATGTCAAAAATGACAAATTTCAAGATGGCAAATGTCAAAGATGTCAAATGACAAATGTCACAATGCTAAATGTCAAAAATGAAAAGTGTCAAAAATGACAAATTTCAAGATGGCAAATGTCTAAGATGTCAAATGACAAATGTCACAATGATAAATGTCAAAAATGAAACGTGTCACCATGAAAAATGTCAAAAATCACAAATTTCAAGATGGCAAATGTCAAAGATGTCAAATGACAAATGTCACAATGCTAAATGTCAAAAATGAAAAGTGTCAAAAATGACAAATTTCAAGATGGCAAATGTCTAAGATGTCAAATGACAAATGTCACAATGCTAAATGTCAAAAATGAAAAGTGTCGCCATGAAAAATGTCAAAAATGAAAAATTTCAAGATGGCAAATGTCAAAGATGTCAAATGACAAATGTCACAATGCTAAATGTCAAAAATAAAAAGTGTCACCATGAAAAATGACAAATTTCAAGATGGCAAATGTCAAGAAGTCAAATGACAAATGTCACAATGCTAAATGTCAAAAATGAAAAGTGTCACCATAAAAAATGTCAAAAATGACAAATTTCAAGATGGCAAATGTCAAAACTGACAAATGTCACAATGCTAAATGTCAAAAATGAAAAGTGTCACCATGAAAAATGTAAAAAATAACAAATTTCAAGATGACAAATGTCAAAGATGTCAAATGACAAATGTCACAATGCTAAATGTCAAAAATGACAAATTTCAAGATGGCAAATGTCAAAGATGTCAAATGACAAATGTCACAATGCTAAATGTCAAAAATAAAAAGTGTCACCATGAAAAATGTCAAAAATGACAAATTTCAAAATGGCAAATATCAAAGATGTCAAATGACAAATGTCACAATGCTAAATGTCAAAAATAAAAAGTGTCACCATGAAAAATGTCAAAAATGACAAATTTCAAGATGGCAAATGTCAAAACTGACAAATGTCACAATGCTAAATGTCAAAAATGATAAGTGTCACCATGAAAAATGTCAAAAATGACAAATTTCAAGATTGCAAATGTCCAAGATGTCAAATGACAAATGTCACAATGCTAAAAGTCAAAAATAAAAAGTGTCACCATGAAAAATGTCAAAAATGACAAATTTTAAGATGGCAAATGTCAAAGATGTCAAATGACAAATGTCACAATGCTAAATGTCAAAAATGAAAAGTGTCAAAAATGACAAATTTCAAGATGGCAAATGTCAAAGATGTCAAATGACAAATGTCACAACGCTAAATGTCAAAAATGAAAAGTGTCATCATGAAAAATGTCAAAAATGACATATTTGAAGATGGCAAATGTCAAAACTGACAAATGTCACAATGCTAAATGTCAAAAATGAAAAGTGTCACCATGAAAAATGTCAAAAATAACAAATTTTAAGATGACAAATGTCAAAGATGTCAAATGACAAATGTCACAATGCTAAATGTCAAAAATGACCAATTTCAAGATGGCAAATGTCAAAGATGTCAAATGACAAATGTCACGATGCTAAATGTCAAAAATAAAAAGTGTCACCATGAAAAATGTCAAAAATGACAAATTTTAAGATGGCAAATATCAAAGATGTCAAATGACAAATGTCACAATGCTAAATGTCAAAAATAAAAAGTGTCACCATGAAAAATGTCAAAAATGACAAATTTCAAGATGGCAAATGTCAAAACTGACAAATGTCACAATGCTAAATGTCAAAAATGATAAGTGTCACCATGAAAAATGTCAAAAATGACAAATTTCAAGATGGCAAATGTCCAAGATGTCAAATGACAAATGTCACAATGCTAAATGTCAAAAATGAAAAGTGTCACTATGAAAAATGTCAAAAATGACAAATTTCAAGATGGCAAATGTCAAAGATGTCAAATGACAAATGTCACAATGCTAAATGTCAAAAATGAAAAGTGTCACCATGAAAAATGTCAAAAATGACAAATTTCAAGATGGCAAATGTCAAAGATGTCAAATGACAAATGTCACAATGCTAAATGTCAAAAATGAAAAGTGTCAAAAATGACAAATTTCAAGATGGCAAATGTCCAAGATGTCAAATGACAAATGTCACAATGCTAAATGTCAAAAATGAAAAGTGTCACCATGAAAAATGTCAAAAATGACAAATTTCAAGATGGCAAATGTCAAAGATGTCAAATGACAAATGTCACAATGCTAAATGTCAAAAATGAAAAGTGTCAAAAATGACAAATTTCAAGATGGCAAATGTCTAAGATGTCAAATGACAAATGTCACAATGCTAAATGTCAAAAATGAAAAGTGTCACCGTGAAAAATGTCAAAAATGACAAATTTCAAGATGGCAAATGTCCAAGATGTCAAATGACAAATGTCACAATGCTAAATGTCAAAAATGAAAAGTGTCACTATGAAAAATGTCAAAAATGACAAATTTCAAGATGGCAAATGTCAAAGATGTCAAATGACAAATGTCACAATGCTAAATGTCAAAAATGAAAAGTGTCAAAAATGACAAATTTCAAGATGGCAAATGTCTAATATGTCAAATGACAAATGTCACAATGCTAAATGTCAAATATGAAAAGTGTCACCATGAAAAATGTCAAAAATGACAAATTTCAAGATGGCAAATGTCAAAGATATCAAATGACAAATGTCACAATGCTAAATGTCAAAAATGAAAAGTGTCAAAAATGACAAATTTCAAGATGGCAAATGTCTAAGATGTCAAATGACAAATGTCACAATGCTAAATGTCAAAAATGAAAAGTGTCACCATGAAAAATGTCAAAAATGACAAATTTCAAGATGGCAAATGTCAAAGATGTCAAATGACAAATGTCACAATGCTAAATGTCAAAAATGAAAAGTGTCACCATGAAAAATGTCAAAAATGACAAATTTCAAGATGGCAAATGTCAAAGATGTCAAATGACAAATGTCACAATGCTAAATGTCAAAAATGACAAATTTCAAGATGGCAAATATCAAAGATGTCAAATGACAAATGTCACAATGCTAAATGTCAAAAATGAAAAGTATCACCATGAAAAATGTCAAAAATGACAAATTTCAAGATGGCAAATATCAAAGATGTCAAATGACAAATGTCACAATGCTAAATGTCAAAAATGAAAAGTGTCACCATGAAAAATGTCAAAAATGACAAATTTCAAGATGGCAAATGTCAAAGATGTGAAATGACAAATGTCACAATGCTAAATGTCAAAAATGAAAAGTGTCACCATGAAAAATGTCAAAAATGACAAATTTCAAGATGGCAAATATCAAAGATGTCAAATGACAAATGTCACAATGCTAAATGTCAAAAATGACAAATTTCAAGATGGCAAATGTCAAAGATGTGAAATGACAAATGTCACAATGCTAAATGTCAAAAATGAAAAGTGTCACCATGAAAAATGTCAAAAATGACAAATTTCAAGATGGCAAATGTCAAAGATGTGAAATGACAAATGTCACAATGCTAAATGTCAAAAATGAAAAGTGTCACCATGAAAAATGTCAAAAATGACAAATTTCAAGATGGCAAATATCAAAGATGTCAAATGACAAATGTCACAATGCTAAATGTCAAAAATGACAAATTTCAAGATGGCAAATGTCAAAGATGTCAAATGACAAATGTCACAATGCTAAATGTCAAAAATGAAAAGTGTCACCATGAAAAATGTCAAAAATGACAAATTTCAAGATGGCAAATGTCAAAGATGTCAAATGACAAATGTCACAATGCTAAATGTCAAAAATGAAAAGTGTCAAAAATGACAAATTTCAAGATGGCAAATGTCTAAGATGTCAAATGACAAATGTCACAATGCTAAATGTCAAAAATGAAAAGTGTCACCATGAAAAATGTCAAAAATGACAAATTTCAAGATGGCAAATGTCAAAGATGTCAAATGACAAATGTCACAATGCTAAATGTCAAAAATAAAAAGTGTCACCATGAAAAATGTCAAAAATGACAAATTTCAAGATGGCAAATGTCAAAGAAGTCAAATGACAAATGTCACAATGCTAAATGTCAAAAATGAAAAGTGTCACCATGAAAAATGTCAAAAATGACAAATTTCAAGATGGCAAATGTCAAAACTGACACATGTCACAATACTAAATGTCAAAAATGATAAGTGTCACCATGAAAAATGTCAAAAATGACAAATTTCAAGATTGCAAATGTCCAAGATTTCAAATGACAAATGTCACAATGCTAAAAGTCAAAAATGAAAAGTGTCACCATGAAAAATGTCAAAAATGACAAATTTCAAGATGGCAAATGTCAAAGATGTCAAATGACAAATGTCACAATGCTAAATGTCAAAAATGAAAAGTGTCAAAAATGACAAATTTCAAGATGGCAAATGTCAAAGATGTCAAATGACAAATGTCACAATGCTAAATGTCAAAAATGAAAAGTGTCACCATAAAAAATGTCAAAAATAACAAATTTCAAGATGGCAAATGTCAAAACTGACAAATGTCACAATGCTTAATGTCAAAAATGAAAAGTGTCACCATGAAAAATGTCAAAAATAACAAATTTCAAAATGGCAAATGTCAAAGATGTCAAATGACAAATGTCACAATGCTAAATGTCAAAAATGACAAATTTCAAGATGGCAAATGTCCAAGATGTCAAATGACAAATGTCACAATGCTAAATGTCAAAAATGAAAAGTGTCACCATGAAAAATGTCAAAAATGATAAAGTTCAAGATGGCAAATGTCAAAGATGTCAAATGACAAATGTCACAATGCTAAATGTCAAAAATGAAAAGTGTCAAAAATGACAAATTTCAAAATGGCAAATGTCTAATATGTCAAATGACAAATGTCACAATGCTAAATGTCAAATATGAAAAGTGTCACCATAAAAAATGTCAAAAATGACAAATTTCAAGATGGCAAATGTCAAAGATGTCAAATGACAAATGTCACAATGCTAAATGTCAAAAATGAAAAGTGTCAAAAATGACAAATTTCAAGATGGCAAATGTCTAAGATGTCAAATGACAAATGTCACAATGATAAATGTCAAAAATGAAAAGTGTCACCATGAAAAATGTCAAAAATGACAAATTTCAAGATGGCAAATGTCAAAGATGTCAAATGACAAATGTCACAATGCTAAATGTCACAAATGAAAAGTGTCACCATGAAAAATGTCAAAAATGACAAATTTCAAGAAGGCAAATGTCAAAGATGTCAAATGACAAATGTCACAATGCTAAATGTCAAAAATGAAAAGTGTCAAAAATGACAAATTTCAAGATGGCAAATGTCTAAGATGTCAAATGACAAATGTCACAATGCTAAATGTCAAAAATGAAAAGTGTCACCATGAAAAATGTCAAAAATGACAAATTTCAAGATGGCAAATGTCAAAGATGTCAAATGACAAATGTCACAATGCTAAATGTCAAAAATGAAAAGTGTCACCATGAAAAATGTCAAAAATGACAAATTTCAAGATGGCAAATGTCAAAGATGTCAAATGACAAATGTCACAATGCTAAATGTCAAAAATGAAAAGTGTCACCATGAAAAATGTCAAAAATGACAAATTTCAAGATGGCAAATGTCAAAGATGTCAAATGACAAATGTCACAATGCTAAATGTCAAAAATGAAAAGTGTCAAAAATGACAAATTTCAAGATGGCAAATGTCTAATATGTCAAATGACAAATGTCACAATGCTAAATGTCAAATATGAAAAGTGTCACCATGAAAAATGTCAAAAATGACAAATTTCAAGATGGCAAATGTCAAAGATGTCAAATGACAAATGTCACAATGCTAAATGTCAAAAATGAAAAGTGTCAAAAATGACAAATTTCAAGATGGCAAATGTCTAAGATGTCAAATAACAAATGTCACAATGATAAATGTCAAAAATGAAAAGTGTCACCATGAAAAATGTCAAAAATGACAAATTTCAAGATGGCAAATGTCTAAGATGTCAAATGACAAATGTCACAATGCTAAATGTCAAAAATAAAAAGTGTCACCATGAAAAATGTCAAAAATGACAAATTTCAAGATGGCAAATGTCAAAGATGTCAAATGACAAATGTCACAATGCTAAATGTCAAAAATGAAAAGTGTCACCATGAAAAATGTCAAAAATGACAAATTTTAAGATGGCAAATGTCAAAGATGTCAAATGACAAATGTCACAATGCTAAATGTCAAAAATGACAAATTTCAAGATGGCAAATGTCTAAGATGTCAAATGACAAATGTCACAATGCTAAATGTCAAAAATGAAAAGTGTCACCATGAAAAATGTCAAAAATGACAAATTTCAAGATGGCAAATGTCAAAGATGTCAAATGACAAATGTCACAATGCTAAATATCAAAAATGAAAAGTGTCAAAAATGACAAATTTCAAGATGGCAAATGTCTAAGATGTCAAATGACAAATGTCACAATGCTAAATGTCAAAAATGAAAAGTGTCACCGTGAAAAATGTCAAAAATGACAAATTTCAAGATGGCAAATGTCAAAGATGTCAAATGACAAATGTCACAATGCTAAATGTCAAAAATGAAAAGTGTCCCCATGAAAAATGTCAAAAATGACAAATTTCAAGATGGCAAATGTCAAAGATGTCAAATGACAAATGTCACAATGCTAAATGTCAAAAATGAAAAGTGTCACCATGAAAAATGTCAAAAATGACAAATTTCAAGATGGCAAATGTCAAAGATGTCAAATGACAAATGTCACAATGCTAAATGTCAAAAATGAAAAGTGTCAAAAATGACAAATTTCAAGATGGCAAATGTCTAATATGTCAAATGACAAATGTCACAATGCTAAATGCCAAATATGAAAAGTGTCACCATGAAAAATGTCAAAAATGACAAATTTCAAGATGGCAAATGTCAAACATGTCAAATGACAAATGTCACAATGCTAAATGTCAAAAATGAAAAGTGTCAAAAATGACAAATTTCAAGATGGCAAATGTCTAAGATGTCAAATGACAAATGTCACAATGCTAAATGTCAAAAATGAAAAGTGTCGCCATGAAAAATGTCAAAAATGACAAATTTCAAGATGGCAAATGTCAAAGATGTCAAATGACAAATGTCACAATGCTAAATGTCAAAAATAAAAAGTGTCACCATGAAAAATGACAAATTTCAAGATGGCAAATGTCAAGAAGTCAAATGACAAATGTCACAATGCTAAATGTCAAAAATGAAAAGTGTCACCATAAAAAATGTCAAAAATGACATATTTCAAGATGGCAAATGTCAAAACTGACAAATGTCACAATGCTTAATGTCAAAAATGAAAAGTGTCACCATAAAAAATGTCAAAAATAACAAATTTCAAGATGACAAATGTCAAAGATGTCAAATGACAAATGTCACAATGCTAAATGTCAAAAATGACAAATTTCAAGATGGCAAATGTCAAATGACAAATGTCACAATGCTAAATGTCAAAAATAAAAAGTGTCACCATGAAAAATGTCAAAAATGACAAATTTCAAAATGGCAAATATCAAAGATGTCAAATGACAAATGTCACAATGCTAAATGTCAAAAATAAAAAGAGTGACCATGAAAAATGTCAAAAATGACAAATTTCAAGATGGCAAATGTCAAAACTGACAAATGTCACAATGCTAAATGTCAAAAATGATAAGTGTCACCATGAAAAATGTCAAAAATGACAAATTTCAAGATTGCAAATGTCCAAGATGTCAAATGACAAATGTCACAATGCTAAAAGTCAAAAATAAAAAGTGTCACCATGAAAAATGTCAAAAATGACAAATTTTAAGATGGCAAATGTCAAAGATGTCAAATGACAAATGTCACAATGCTAAATGTCAAAAATGAAAAGTGTCAAAAATGACAAATTTCAAGATGGCAAATGTCAAAGATGTCAAATGACAAATGTCACAACGCTAAATGTCAAAAATGAAAAGTGTCACCATGAAAAATGTCAAAAATGACAAATTTCAAGATTGCAAATGTCCAAGATGTCAAATGACAAATGTCACAATGCTAAAAGTCAAAAATAAAAAGTGTCACCATGAAAAATGTCAAAAATGACAAATTTTAAGATGGCAAATGTCAAAGATGTCAAATGACAAATGTCACAATGCTAAAAGTCAAAAATAAAAAGTGTCACCATGAAAAATGTCAAAAATGACAAATTTTAAGATGGCAAATGTCAAAGATGTCAAATGACAAATGTCACAATGCTAAATGTCAAAAATGAAAAGTGTCAAAAATGACAAATTTCAAGATGGCAAATGTCAAAGATGTCAAATGACAAATGTCACAACGCTAAATGTCAAAAATGAAAAGTGTCACCATGAAAAATGTCAAAAATAACAAATTTCAAGATGACAAATGTCAAAGATGTCAAATGACAAATGTCACAATGCTAAATGTCAAAAATGACAAATTTCAAGATGGCAAATGTCAAAGATGTCAAATGACAAATGTCACAATGCTAAATGTCAAAAATAAAAAGTGTCACCATGAAAAATGTCAAAAATGACAAATTTCAAGATGGCAAATATCAAAGATGTCAAATGACAAATGTCACAATGCTAAATGTCAAAAATAAAAAGTGTCACCATGAAAAATGTCAAAAATGACAAATTTCAAGATTGCAAATGTCAAAACTGACAAATGTCACAATGCTAAATGTCAAAAATGATAAGTGTCACCATGAAAAATGTCAAAAATGAAAAATTTCAAGATGGCAAATGTCCAAGATGTCAAATGACAAATGTCACAATGCTAAATGTCAAAAATGAAAAGTGTCACTATGAAAAATGTCAAAAATGACAAATTTCAAGGTGGCAAATGTCAAAGATGTCAAATGACAAATGTCACAATGCTAAATGTCAAAAATGAAAAGTGTCAAAAATGACAAATTTCAAGATGGCAAATGTCTAATATGTCAAATGACAAATGTCACAATGCTAAATGTCAAATATGAAAAGTATCACCATGAAAAATGTCAAAAATGACAAATTTCAAAATGGCAAATGTCAAAGATGTCAAATGACAAATGTCACAATGCTAAATGTCAAAAATGAAAAGTGTCAAAAATGACAAATTTCAAGATGGCAAATGTCTAATATGTCAAATGACAAATGTCACAATGCTAAATGTCAAATATGAAAAGTGTCACCATGAAAAATGTCAAAAATGACAAATTTCAAGATGGCAAATGTCAAAGATGTCAAATGACAAATGTCACAATGCTAAATGTCAAAAATGAAAAGTGTCAAAAATGACAAATTTCAAGATGGCAAATGTCTAAGATGTCAAATGACAAATGTCACAATGATAAATGTCAAAAATGAAACGTGTCACCATGAAAAATGTCAAAAATCACAAATTTCAAGATGGCAAATGTCAAAGATGTCAAATGACAAATGTCACAATGCTAAATGTCAAAAATGAAAAGTGTCAAAAATGACAAATTTCAAGATGGCAAATGTCTAAGATGTCAAATGACAAATGTCACAATGCTAAATGTCAAAAATGAAAAGTGTCGCCATGAAAAATGTCAAAAATGAAAAATTTCAAGATGGCAAATGTCAAAGATGTCAAATGACAAATGTCACAATGCTAAATGTCAAAAATAAAAAGTGTCACCATGAAAAATGACAAATTTCAAGATGGCAAATGTCAAGAAGTCAAATGACAAATGTCACAATGCTAAATGTCAAAAATGAAAAGTGTCACCATAAAAAATGTCAAAAATGACAAATTTCAAGATGGCAAATGTCAAAACTGACAAATGTCACAATGCTAAATGTCAAAAATGAAAAGTGTCACCATGAAAAATGTAAAAAATAACAAATTTCAAGATGACAAATGTCAAAGATGTCAAATGACAAATGTCACAATGCTAAATGTCAAAAATGACAAATTTCAAGATGGCAAATGTCAAAGATGTCAAATGACAAATGTCACAATGCTAAATGTCAAAAATAAAAAGTGTCACCATGAAAAATGTCAAAAATGACAAATTTCAAAATGGCAAATATCAAAGATGTCAAATGACAAATGTCACAATGCTAAATGTCAAAAATAAAAAGTGTCACCATGAAAAATGTCAAAAATGACAAATTTCAAGATGGCAAATGTCAAAACTGACAAATGTCACAATGCTAAATGTCAAAAATGATAAGTGTCACCATGAAAAATGTCAAAAATGACAAATTTCAAGATAGCAAATGTCCAAGATGTCAAATGACAAATGTCACAATGCTAAAAGTCAAAAATAAAAAGTGTCACCATGAAAAATGTCAAAAATGACAAATTTTAAGATGGCAAATGTCAAAGATGTCAAATGACAAATGTCACAATGCTAAATGTCAAAAATGAAAAGTGTCAAAAATGACAAATTTCAAGATGGCAAATGTCAAAGATGTCAAATGACAAATGTCACAACGCTAAATGTCAAAAATGAAAAGTGTCATCATGAAAAATGTCAAAAATGACATATTTGAAGATGGCAAATGTCAAAACTGACAAATGTCACAATGCTAAATGTCAAAAATGAAAAGTGTCACCATGAAAAATGTCAAAAATAACAAATTTTAAGATGACAAATGTCAAAGATGTCAAATGACAAATGTCACAATGCTAAATGTCAAAAATGACCAATTTCAAGATGGCAAATGTCAAAGATGTCAAATGACAAATGTCACGATGCTAAATGTCAAAAATAAAAAGTGTCACCATGAAAAATGTCAAAAATGACAAATTTTAAGATGGCAAATATCAAAGATGTCAAATGACAAATGGCACAATGCTAAATGTCAAAAATAAAAAGTGTCACCATGAAAAATGTCAAAAATGACAAATTTCAAGATGGCAAATGTCAAAACTGACAAATGTCACAATGCTAAATGTCAAAAATGATAAGTGTCACCATGAAAAATGTCAAAAATGACAAATTTCAAGATGGCAAATGTCCAAGATGTCAAATGACAAATGTCACAATGCTAAATGTCAAAAATGAAAAGTGTCACTATGAAAAATGTCAAAAATGACAAATTTCAAGATGGCAAATGTCAAAGATGTCAAATGACAAATGTCACAATGCTAAATGTCAAAAATGACAAATTTCAAGATGGCAAATGTCTAATATGTCAAATGACAAATGTCACAATGCTAAATGTCAAATATGAAAAGTATCACCATGAAAAATGTCAAAAATGACAAATTTCAAGATGGCAAATGTCAAAGATGTCAAATGACAAATGTCACAATGCTAAATGTCAAAAATGAAAAGTGTCAAAAATGACAAATTTCAAGATGGCAAATGTCTAAGATGTCAAATGACAAATGTCACAATGCTAAATGTCAAAAATGAAAAGTGTCGCCATGAAAAATGTCAAAAATGACAAATTTCAAGATGGCAAATGTCAAAGATGTCAAATGACAAATGTCACAATGCTAAATGTCAAAAATAAAAAGTGTCACCATGAAAAATGACAAATTTCAAGATGGCAAATGTCAAGAAGTCAAATGACAAATGTCACAATGCTAAATGTCAGAAATGAAAAGTGTCACCATAAAAAATGTCAAAAATGACAAATTTCAAGATGGCAAATGTCAAAACTGACAAATGTCACAATGCTAAATGTCAAAAATGAAAAGTGTCACCATGAAAAATGTCAAAAATAACAAATTTCAAGATGACAAATGTCAAAGATGTCAAATGACAAATGTCACAATGCTAAATGTCAAAAATGACAAATTTCAAGATGGCAAATGTCAAATGACAAATGTCACAATGCTAAATGTCAAAAATAAAAAGTGTCACCATGAAAAATGTCAAAAATGACAAACTTCAAAATGGCAAATATCAAAGATGTCAAATGACAAATGTCACAATGCTAAATGTCAAAAATAAAAAGTGTCACCATGAAAAATGTCAAAAATGACAAATTTCAAGATGGCAAATGTCAAAACTGACAAATGTCACAATGCTAAATGTCAAAAATGATAAGTGTCACCATGAAAAATGTCAAAAATGACAAATTTCAAGATTGCAAATGTCCAAGATGTCAAATGACAAATGTCACAATGCTAAAAGTCAAAAATAAAAAGTGTCACCATGAAAAATGTCAAAAATGACAAATTTTAAGATGGCAAATGTCAAAGATGTCAAAAATGACAAATTTCAAGATGGCAAATGTCAAAGATGTCAAATGACAAATGTCACAACGCTAAATGTCAAAAATGAAAAGTGTCATCATGAAAAATGTCAAAAATGACAAATTTCAAGATGGCAAATGTCAAAACTGACAAATGTCACAATGCTAAATGTCAAAAATGAAAAGTGTCACCATGAAAAATGTCAAAAATAACAAATTTCAAGATGACAAATGTCAAAGATGTCAAATGACAAATGTCACAATGCTAAATGTCAAAAATGACAAATTTCAAGATGGCAAATGTCAAAGATGTCAAATGACAAATGTCACAATGCTAAATGTCAAAAATGAAAAGTGTCAAAAATGACAAATTTCAAGATGGCAAATGTCTAAGATGTCAAATGACAAATGTCACAATGCTAAATGTCAAAAATGAAAAGTGTCACCGTGAAAAATGTCAAAAATGACAAATTTCAAGATGGCAAATGTCCAAGATGTCAAATGACAAATGTCACAATGCTAAATGTCAAAAATGAAAAGTGTCACTATGAAAAATGTCAAAAATGACAAATTTCAAGATGGCAAATGTCAAAGATGTCAAATGACAAATGTCACAATGCTAAATGTCAAAAATGAAAAGTGTCAAAAATGACAAATTTCAAGATGGCAAATGTCTAATATGTCAAATGACAAATGTCACAATGCTAAATGTCAAATATGAAAAGTGTCACCATGAAAAATGTCAAAAATGACAAATTTCAAGATGGCAAATGTCAAAGATATCAAATGACAAATGTCACAATGCTAAATGTCAAAAATGAAAAGTGTCAAAAATGACAAATTTCAAGATGGCAAATGTCTAAGATGTCAAATGACAAATGTCACAATGCTAAATGTCAAAAATGAAAAGTGTCACCATGAAAAATGTCAAAAATGACAAATTTCAAGATGGCAAATGTCAAAGATGTCAAATGACAAATGTCACAATGCTAAATGTCAAAAATGAAAAGTGTCACCATGAAAAATGTCAAAAATGACAAATTTCAAGATGGCAAATGTCAAAGATGTCAAATGACAAATGTCACAATGCTAAATGTCAAAAATGACAAATTTCAAGATGGCAAATATCAAAGATGTCAAATGACAAATGTCACAATGCTAAATGTCAAAAATGAAAAGTATCACCATGAAAAATGTCAAAAATGACAAATTTCAAGATGGCAAATATCAAAGATGTCAAATGACAAATGTCACAATGCTAAATGTCAAAAATGAAAAGTGTCACCATGAAAAATGTCAAAAATGACAAATTTCAAGATGGCAAATGTCAAAGATGTGAAATGACAAATGTCACAATGCTAAATGTCAAAAATGAAAAGTGTCACCATGAAAAATGTCAAAAATGACAAATTTCAAGATGGCAAATATCAAAGATGTCAAATGACAAATGTCACAATGCTAAATGTCAAAAATGACAAATTTCAAGATGGCAAATGTCAAAGATGTGAAATGACAAATGTCACAATGCTAAATGTCAAAAATGAAAAGTGTCACCATGAAAAATGTCAAAAATGACAAATTTCAAGATGGCAAATGTCAAAGATGTGAAATGACAAATGTCACAATGCTAAATGTCAAAAATGAAAAGTGTCACCATGAAAAATGTCAAAAATGACAAATTTCAAGATGGCAAATATCAAAGATGTCAAATGACAAATGTCACAATGCTAAATGTCAAAAATGACAAATTTCAAGATGGCAAATGTCAAAGATGTCAAATGACAAATGTCACAATGCTAAATGTCAAAAATGAAAAGTGTCACCATGAAAAATGTCAAAAATGACAAATTTCAAGATGGCAAATGTCAAAGATGTCAAATGACAAATGTCACAATGCTAAATGTCAAAAATGAAAAGTGTCAAAAATGACAAATTTCAAGATGGCAAATGTCTAAGATGTCAAATGACAAATGTCACAATGCTAAATGTCAAAAATGAAAAGTGTCACCATGAAAAATGTCAAAAATGACAAATTTCAAGATGGCAAATGTCAAAGATGTCAAATGACAAATGTCACAATGCTAAATGTCAAAAATAAAAAGTGTCACCATGAAAAATGTCAAAAATGACAAATTTCAAGATGGCAAATGTCAAAGAAGTCAAATGACAAATGTCACAATGCTAAATGTCAAAAATGAAAAGTGTCACCATGAAAAATGTCAAAAATGACAAATTTCAAGATGGCAAATGTCAAAACTGACACATGTCACAATACTAAATGTCAAAAATGATAAGTGTCACCATGAAAAATGTCAAAAATGACAAATTTCAAGATTGCAAATGTCCAAGATTTCAAATGACAAATGTCACAATGCTAAAAGTCAAAAATGAAAAGTGTCACCATGAAAAATGTCAAAAATGACAAATTTCAAGATGGCAAATGTCAAAGATGTCAAATGACAAATGTCACAATGCTAAATGTCAAAAATGAAAAGTGTCAAAAATGACAAATTTCAAGATGGCAAATGTCAAAGATGTCAAATGACAAATGTCACAATGCTAAATGTCAAAAATGAAAAGTGTCACCATAAAAAATGTCAAAAATAACAAATTTCAAGATGGCAAATGTCAAAACTGACAAATGTCACAATGCTTAATGTCAAAAATGAAAAGTGTCACCATGAAAAATGTCAAAAATAACAAATTTCAAAATGGCAAATGTCAAAGATGTCAAATGACAAATGTCACAATGCTAAATGTCAAAAATGACAAATTTCAAGATGGCAAATGTCCAAGATGTCAAATGACAAATGTCACAATGCTAAATGTCAAAAATGAAAAGTGTCACCATGAAAAATGTCAAAAATGATAAAGTTCAAGATGGCAAATGTCAAAGATGTCAAATGACAAATGTCACAATGCTAAATGTCAAAAATGAAAAGTGTCAAAAATGACAAATTTCAAAATGGCAAATGTCTAATATGTCAAATGACAAATGTCACAATGCTAAATGTCAAATATGAAAAGTGTCACCATAAAAAATGTCAAAAATGACAAATTTCAAGATGGCAAATGTCAAAGATGTCAAATGACAAATGTCACAATGCTAAATGTCAAAAATGAAAAGTGTCAAAAATGACAAATTTCAAGATGGCAAATGTCTAAGATGTCAAATGACAAATGTCACAATGATAAATGTCAAAAATGAAAAGTGTCACCATGAAAAATGTCAAAAATGACAAATTTCAAGATGGCAAATGTCAAAGATGTCAAATGACAAATGTCACAATGCTAAATGTCACAAATGAAAAGTGTCACCATGAAAAATGTCAAAAATGACAAATTTCAAGAAGGCAAATGTCAAAGATGTCAAATGACAAATGTCACAATGCTAAATGTCAAAAATGAAAAGTGTCAAAAATGACAAATTTCAAGATGGCAAATGTCTAAGATGTCAAATGACAAATGTCACAATGCTAAATGTCAAAAATGAAAAGTGTCACCATGAAAAATGTCAAAAATGACAAATTTCAAGATGGCAAATGTCAAAGATGTCAAATGACAAATGTCACAATGCTAAATGTCAAAAATGAAAAGTGTCACCATGAAAAATGTCAAAAATGACAAATTTCAAGATGGCAAATGTCAAAGATGTCAAATGACAAATGTCACAATGCTAAATGTCAAAAATGAAAAGTGTCACCATGAAAAATGTCAAAAATGACAAATTTCAAGATGGCAAATGTCAAAGATGTCAAATGACAAATGTCACAATGCTAAATGTCAAAAATGAAAAGTGTCAAAAATGACAAATTTCAAGATGGCAAATGTCTAATATGTCAAATGACAAATGTCACAATGCTAAATGTCAAATATGAAAAGTGTCACCATGAAAAATGTCAAAAATGACAAATTTCAAGATGGCAAATGTCAAAGATGTCAAATGACAAATGTCACAATGCTAAATGTCAAAAATGAAAAGTGTCAAAAATGACAAATTTCAAGATGGCAAATGTCTAAGATGTCAAATAACAAATGTCACAATGATAAATGTCAAAAATGAAAAGTGTCACCATGAAAAATGTCAAAAATGACAAATTTCAAGATGGCAAATGTCTAAGATGTCAAATGACAAATGTCACAATGCTAAATGTCAAAAATAAAAAGTGTCACCATGAAAAATGTCAAAAATGACAAATTTCAAGATGGCAAATGTCAAAGATGTCAAATGACAAATGTCACAATGCTAAATGTCAAAAATGAAAAGTGTCACCATGAAAAATGTCAAAAATGACAAATTTTAAGATGGCAAATGTCAAAGATGTCAAATGACAAATGTCACAATGCTAAATGTCAAAAATGACAAATTTCAAGATGGCAAATGTCTAAGATGTCAAATGACAAATGTCACAATGCTAAATGTCAAAAATGAAAAGTGTCACCATGAAAAATGTCAAAAATGACAAATTTCAAGATGGCAAATGTCAAAGATGTCAAATGACAAATGTCACAATGCTAAATATCAAAAATGAAAAGTGTCAAAAATGACAAATTTCAAGATGGCAAATGTCTAAGATGTCAAATGACAAATGTCACAATGCTAAATGTCAAAAATGAAAAGTGTCACCGTGAAAAATGTCAAAAATGACAAATTTCAAGATGGCAAATGTCAAAGATGTCAAATGACAAATGTCACAATGCTAAATGTCAAAAATGAAAAGTGTCCCCATGAAAAATGTCAAAAATGACAAATTTCAAGATGGCAAATGTCAAAGATGTCAAATGACAAATGTCACAATGCTAAATGTCAAAAATGAAAAGTGTCACCATGAAAAATGTCAAAAATGACAAATTTCAAGATGGCAAATGTCAAAGATGTCAAATGACAAATGTCACAATGCTAAATGTCAAAAATGAAAAGTGTCAAAAATGACAAATTTCAAGATGGCAAATGTCTAATATGTCAAATGACAAATGTCACAATGCTAAATGCCAAATATGAAAAATGTCACCATGAAAAATGTCAAAAATGACAAATTTCAAGATGGCAAATGTCAAACATGTCAAATGACAAATGTCACAATGCTAAATGTCAAAAATGAAAAGTGTCAAAAATGACAAATTTCAAGATGGCAAATGTCTAAGATGTCAAATGACAAATGTCACAATGCTAAATGTCAAAAATGAAAAGTGTCGCCATGAAAAATGTCAAAAATGACAAATTTCAAGATGGCAAATGTCAAAGATGTCAAATGACAAATGTCACAATGCTAAATGTCAAAAATAAAAAGTGTCACCATGAAAAATGACAAATTTCAAGATGGCAAATGTCAAGAAGTCAAATGACAAATGTCACAATGCTAAATGTCAAAAATGAAAAGTGTCACCATAAAAAATGTCAAAAATGACATATTTCAAGATGGCAAATGTCAAAACTGACAAATGTCACAATGCTTAATGTCAAAAATGAAAAGTGTCACCATAAAAAATGTCAAAAATAACAAATTTCAAGATGACAAATGTCAAAGATGTCAAATGACAAATGTCACAATGCTAAATGTCAAAAATGACAAATTTCAAGATGGCAAATGTCAAATGACAAATGTCACAATGCTAAATGTCAAAAATAAAAAGTGTCACCATGAAAAATGTCAAAAATGACAAATTTCAAAATGGCAAATATCAAAGATGTCAAATGACAAATGTCACAATGCTAAATGTCAAAAATAAAAAGAGTGACCATGAAAAATGTCAAAAATGACAAATTTCAAGATGGCAAATGTCAAAACTGACAAATGTCACAATGCTAAATGTCAAAAATGATAAGTGTCACCATGAAAAATGTCAAAAATGACAAATTTCAAGATTGCAAATGTCCAAGATGTCAAATGACAAATGTCACAATGCTAAAAGTCAAAAATAAAAAGTGTCACCATGAAAAATGTCAAAAATGACAAATTTTAAGATGGCAAATGTCAAAGATGTCAAATGACAAATGTCACAATGCTAAATGTCAAAAATGAAAAGTGTCAAAAATGACAAATTTCAAGATGGCAAATGTCAAAGATGTCAAATGACAAATGTCACAACGCTAAATGTCAAAAATGAAAAGTGTCACCATGAAAAATGTCAAAAATGACAAATTTCAAGATTGCAAATGTCCAAGATGTCAAATGACAAATGTCACAATGCTAAAAGTCAAAAATAAAAAGTGTCACCATGAAAAATGTCAAAAATGACAAATTTTAAGATGGCAAATGTCAAAGATGTCAAATGACAAATGTCACAATGCTAAAAGTCAAAAATAAAAAGTGTCACCATGAAAAATGTCAAAAATGACAAATTTTAAGATGGCAAATGTCAAAGATGTCAAATGACAAATGTCACAATGCTAAATGTCAAAAATGAAAAGTGTCAAAAATGACAAATTTCAAGATGGCAAATGTCAAAGATGTCAAATGACAAATGTCACAACGCTAAATGTCAAAAATGAAAAGTGTCACCATGAAAAATGTCAAAAATAACAAATTTCAAGATGACAAATGTCAAAGATGTCAAATGACAAATGTCACAATGCTAAATGTCAAAAATGACAAATTTCAAGATGGCAAATGTCAAAGATGTCAAATGACAAATGTCACAATGCTAAATGTCAAAAATAAAAAGTGTCACCATGAAAAATGTCAAAAATGACAAATTTCAAGATGGCAAATATCAAAGATGTCAAATGACAAATGTCACAATGCTAAATGTCAAAAATAAAAAGTGTCACCATGAAAAATGTCAAAAATGACAAATTTCAAGATTGCAAATGTCAAAACTGACAAATGTCACAATGCTAAATGTCAAAAATGATAAGTGTCACCATGAAAAATGTCAAAAATGAAAAATTTCAAGATGGCAAATGTCCAAGATGTCAAATGACAAATGTCACAATGCTAAATGTCAAAAATGAAAAGTGTCACTATGAAAAATGTCAAAAATGACAAATTTCAAGGTGGCAAATGTCAAAGATGTCAAATGACAAATGTCACAATGCTAAATGTCAAAAATGAAAAGTGTCAAAAATGACAAATTTCAAGATGGCAAATGTCTAATATGTCAAATGACAAATGTCACAATGCTAAATGTCAAATATGAAAAGTATCACCATGAAAAATGTCAAAAATGACAAATTTCAAAATGGCAAATGTCAAAGATGTCAAATGACAAATGTCACAATGCTAAATGTCAAAAATGAAAAGTGTCAAAAATGACAAATTTCAAGATGGCAAATGTCTAATATGTCAAATGACAAATGTCACAATGCTAAATGTCAAATATGAAAAGTGTCACCATGAAAAATGTCAAAAATGACAAATTTCAAGATGGCAAATGTCAAAGATGTCAAATGACAAATGTCACAATGCTAAATGTCAAAAATGAAAAGTGTCAAAAATGACAAATTTCAAGATGGCAAATGTCTAAGATGTCAAATGACAAATGTCACAATGATAAATGTCAAAAATGAAACGTGTCACCATGAAAAATGTCAAAAATCACAAATTTCAAGATGGCAAATGTCAAAGATGTCAAATGACAAATGTCACAATGCTAAATGTCAAAAATGAAAAGTGTCAAAAATGACAAATTTCAAGATGGCAAATGTCTAAGATGTCAAATGACAAATGTCACAATGCTAAATGTCAAAAATGAAAAGTGTCGCCATGAAAAATGTCAAAAATGAAAAATTTCAAGATGGCAAATGTCAAAGATGTCAAATGACAAATGTCACAATGCTAAATGTCAAAAATAAAAAGTGTCACCATGAAAAATGACAAATTTCAAGATGGCAAATGTCAAGAAGTCAAATGACAAATGTCACAATGCTAAATGTCAAAAATGAAAAGTGTCACCATAAAAAATGTCAAAAATGACAAATTTCAAGATGGCAAATGTCAAAACTGACAAATGTCACAATGCTAAATGTCAAAAATGAAAAGTGTCACCATGAAAAATGTAAAAAATAACAAATTTCAAGATGACAAATGTCAAAGATGTCAAATGACAAATGTCACAATGCTAAATGTCAAAAATGACAAATTTCAAGATGGCAAATGTCAAAGATGTCAAATGACAAATGTCACAATGCTAAATGTCAAAAATAAAAAGTGTCACCATGAAAAATGTCAAAAATGACAAATTTCAAAATGGCAAATATCAAAGATGTCAAATGACAAATGTCACAATGCTAAATGTCAAAAATAAAAAGTGTCACCATGAAAAATGTCAAAAATGACAAATTTCAAGATGGCAAATGTCAAAACTGACAAATGTCACAATGCTAAATGTCAAAAATGATAAGTGTCACCATGAAAAATGTCAAAAATGACAAATTTCAAGATAGCAAATGTCCAAGATGTCAAATGACAAATGTCACAATGCTAAAAGTCAAAAATAAAAAGTGTCACCATGAAAAATGTCAAAAATGACAAATTTTAAGATGGCAAATGTCAAAGATGTCAAATGACAAATGTCACAATGCTAAATGTCAAAAATGAAAAGTGTCAAAAATGACAAATTTCAAGATGGCAAATGTCAAAGATGTCAAATGACAAATGTCACAACGCTAAATGTCAAAAATGAAAAGTGTCATCATGAAAAATGTCAAAAATGACATATTTGAAGATGGCAAATGTCAAAACTGACAAATGTCACAATGCTAAATGTCAAAAATGAAAAGTGTCACCATGAAAAATGTCAAAAATAACAAATTTTAAGATGACAAATGTCAAAGATGTCAAATGACAAATGTCACAATGCTAAATGTCAAAAATGACCAATTTCAAGATGGCAAATGTCAAAGATGTCAAATGACAAATGTCACGATGCTAAATGTCAAAAATAAAAAGTGTCACCATGAAAAATGTCAAAAATGACAAATTTTAAGATGGCAAATATCAAAGATGTCAAATGACAAATGGCACAATGCTAAATGTCAAAAATAAAAAGTGTCACCATGAAAAATGTCAAAAATGACAAATTTCAAGATGGCAAATGTCAAAACTGACAAATGTCACAATGCTAAATGTCAAAAATGATAAGTGTCACCATGAAAAATGTCAAAAATGACAAATTTCAAGATGGCAAATGTCCAAGATGTCAAATGACAAATGTCACAATGCTAAATGTCAAAAATGAAAAGTGTCACTATGAAAAATGTCAAAAATGACAAATTTCAAGATGGCAAATGTCAAAGATGTCAAATGACAAATGTCACAATGCTAAATGTCAAAAATGACAAATTTCAAGATGGCAAATGTCTAATATGTCAAATGACAAATGTCACAATGCTAAATGTCAAATATGAAAAGTATCACCATGAAAAATGTCAAAAATGACAAATTTCAAGATGGCAAATGTCAAAGATGTCAAATGACAAATGTCACAATGCTAAATGTCAAAAATGAAAAGTGTCAAAAATGACAAATTTCAAGATGGCAAATGTCTAAGATGTCAAATGACAAATGTCACAATGCTAAATGTCAAAAATGAAAAGTGTCGCCATGAAAAATGTCAAAAATGACAAATTTCAAGATGGCAAATGTCAAAGATGTCAAATGACAAATGTCACAATGCTAAATGTCAAAAATAAAAAGTGTCACCATGAAAAATGACAAATTTCAAGATGGCAAATGTCAAGAAGTCAAATGACAAATGTCACAATGCTAAATGTCAGAAATGAAAAGTGTCACCATAAAAAATGTCAAAAATGACAAATTTCAAGATGGCAAATGTCAAAACTGACAAATGTCACAATGCTAAATGTCAAAAATGAAAAGTGTCACCATGAAAAATGTCAAAAATAACAAATTTCAAGATGACAAATGTCAAAGATGTCAAATGACAAATGTCACAATGCTAAATGTCAAAAATGACAAATTTCAAGATGGCAAATGTCAAATGACAAATGTCACAATGCTAAATGTCAAAAATAAAAAGTGTCACCATGAAAAATGTCAAAAATGACAAACTTCAAAATGGCAAATATCAAAGATGTCAAATGACAAATGTCACAATGCTAAATGTCAAAAATAAAAAGTGTCACCATGAAAAATGTCAAAAATGACAAATTTCAAGATGGCAAATGTCAAAACTGACAAATGTCACAATGCTAAATGTCAAAAATGATAAGTGTCACCATGAAAAATGTCAAAAATGACAAATTTCAAGATTGCAAATGTCCAAGATGTCAAATGACAAATGTCACAATGCTAAAAGTCAAAAATAAAAAGTGTCACCATGAAAAATGTCAAAAATGACAAATTTTAAGATGGCAAATGTCAAAGATGTCAAAAATGACAAATTTCAAGATGGCAAATGTCAAAGATGTCAAATGACAAATGTCACAACGCTAAATGTCAAAAATGAAAAGTGTCATCATGAAAAATGTCAAAAATGACAAATTTCAAGATGGCAAATGTCAAAACTGACAAATGTCACAATGCTAAATGTCAAAAATGAAAAGTGTCACCATGAAAAATGTCAAAAATAACAAATTTCAAGATGACAAATGTCAAAGATGTCAAATGACAAATGTCACAATGCTAAATGTCAAAAATGACAAATTTCAAGATGGCAAATGTCAAAGATGTCAAATGACAAATGTCACAATGCTAAATGTCAAAAATAAAAAGT
Source organism: Altica lythri (assembly GCA_964028335.1). Classification (NCBI taxonomy): domain Eukaryota; kingdom Metazoa; phylum Arthropoda; class Insecta; order Coleoptera; family Chrysomelidae; genus Altica; species Altica lythri. The sequence goes on along the minus strand of OZ034800.1, from coordinate 3,128,376 downwards.
GTCACCATGAAAAATGTCAAAAATGACAAATTTCAAGATGGCAAATATCAAAGATGTCAAATGACAAATGTCACAATGCTAAATGTCAAAAATAAAAAGTGTCACCATGAAAAATGTCAAAAATGACAAATTTCAAGATGGCAAATGTCAAAACTGACAAATGTCACAATGCTAAATGTCAAAAATGATAAGTGTCACCATGAAAAATGTCAAAAATGACAAATTTCAAGATGGCAAATGTCCAAGATGTCAAATGACAAATGTCACAATGCTAAATGTCAAAAATGAAAAGTGTCACTATGAAAAATGTCAAAAATGACAAATTTCAAGATGGCAAATGTCAAAGATGTCAAATGACAAATGTCACAATGCTAAATGTCAAAAATGAAAAGTGTCAAAAATGACAAATTTCAAGATGGCAAATGTCTAATATGTCAAATGACAAATGTCACAATGCTAAATGTCAAATATAAAAAGTATCACCATGAAAAATGTCAAAAATGACAAATTTCAAGATGGCAAATGTCAAAGATGTCAAATGACAAATGTCACAATGCTAAATGTCAAAAATGAAAAGTGTCAAAAATGACAAATTTTAAGATGGCAAATGTCTAATATGTCAAATGACAAATGTCACAATGCTAAATGTCAAATATAAAAAGTGTCACCATGAAAAATGTCAAAAATGACAAATTTCAAGATGGCAAATGTCAAAGATGTCAAATGACAAATGTCACAATGCTAAATGTCAAAAATGAAAAGTGTCAAAAATGACAAATTTCAAGATGGCAAATGTCTAAGATGTCAAATGACAAATGTCACAATGATAAATGTCAAAAATGAAAAGTGTCACCATGAAAAATGTCAAAAATCACAAATTTCAAGATGGCAAATGTCAAAGATGTCAAATGACAAATGTCACAATGCTAAATGTCAAAAATGAAAAGTGTCAAAAATGACAAATTTCAAGATGGCAAATGTCTAAGATGTCAAATGACAAATGTCACAATGCTAAATGTCAAAAATGAAAAGTATCGCCATGAAAAATGTCAAAAATGAAAAATTTCAAGATGGCAAATGTCAAAGATGTCAAATGACAAATGTCACAATGCTAAATGTCAAAAATAAAAAGTGTCACCATGAAAAATGACAAATTTCAAGATGGCAAATGTCAAGAAGTCAAATGACAAATGTCACAATGCTAAATGTCAAAAATGAAAAGTGTCACCATAAAAAATGTCAAAAATGACAAATTTCAAGATGGCAAGTGTCAAAACTGACAAATGTCACAATGCTAAATGTCAAAAATGATAAGTGTCACCATGAAAAATGTCAAAAATGACAAATTTCAAGATTGCAAATGTCCAAGATGTCAAATGACAAATGTCACAATGCTAAAAGTCAAAAATAAAAAGTGTCACCATGAAAAATGTCAAAAATGACAAATTTTAAGATGGCAAATGTCAAAGATGTCAAATGACAAATGTCACAATGCTAAATGTCAAAAATGAAAAGTGTCAAAAATGACAAATTTCAAGATGGCAAATGTCAAAGATGTCAAATGACAAATGTCACAACGCTAAATGTCAAAAATGAAAAGTGTCATCATGAAAAATGTCAAAAATGACAAATTTCAAGATGGCAAATGTCAAAACTGACAAATGTCACAATGCTAAATGTCAAAAATGAAAAGAGTCACCATGAAAAATGTCAAAAATAACAAATTTCAAGATGACAAATGTCAAAGATGTCAAATGACAAATGTCACAATGCTAAATGTCAAAAATGACAAATTTCAAGATGGCAAATGTCAAAGATGTCAAATGACAAATGTCACAATGCTAAATGTCAAAAATAAAAAGTGTCACCATGAAAAATGTCAAAAATGACAAATTTCAAAATGGCAAATATCAAAGATGTCAAATGACAAATGTCACAATGCTAAATGTCAAAAATAAAAAGTGTCACCATGAAAAATGTCAAAAATGACAAATTTCAAGATGGCAAATGTCAAAACTGACAAATGTCACAATGCTAAATGTCAAAAATGATAAGTGTCACCATGAAAAATGTCAAAAATGACAAATTTCAAGATTGCAAATGTCCAAGATGTCAAATGACAAATGTCACAATGCTAAAAGTCAAAAATAAAAAGTGTCACCATGAAAAATGTCAAAAATGACAAATTTTAAGATGGCAAATGTCAAAGATGTCAAATGACAAATGTCACAATGCTAAATGTCAAAAATGAAAAGTGTCAAAAATGACAAATTTCAAGATGGCAATTGTCAAAGATGTCAAATGACAAATGTCACAACGCTAAATGTCAAAAATGAAAAGTGTCATCATGAAAAATGTCAAAAATGACAAATTTCAAGATGGCAAATGTCAAAACTGACAAATGTCACAATGCTAAATGTCAAAAATGAAAAGTGTCACCATGAAAAATGTCAAAAATAACAAATTTCAAGATGACAAATGTCAAAGATGTCAAATGACAAATGTCACAATGCTAAATGTCAAAAATGACAAATTTCAAGATGGCAAATGTCAAAGATGTCAAATGACAAATGTCACAATGCTAAATGTCAAAAATAAAAAGTGTCACCATGAAAAATGTCAAAAATGACAAATTTCAAGATGGCAAATATCAAAGATGTCAAATGACAAATGTCACAATGCTAAATGTCAAAAATAAAAAGTGTCACCATGAAAAATGTCAAAAATGACAAATTTCAAGATGGCAAATGTCAAAACTGACAAATGTCACAATGCTAAATGTCAAAAATGATAAGTGTCACCATGAAAAATGTCAAAAATGACAAATTTCAAGATGGCAAATGTCCAAGATGTCAAATGACAAATGTCACAATGCTAAATGTCAAAAATGAAAAGTGTCACTATGAAAAATGTCAAAAATGACAAATTTCAAGATGGCAAATGTCAAAGATGTCAAATGACAAATGTCACAATGCTAAATGTCAAAAATGAAAAGTGTCAAAAATGACAAATTTCAAGATGGCAAATGTCTAATATGTCAAATGACAAATGTCACAATGCTAAATGTCAAATATAAAAAGTATCACCATGAAAAATGTCAAAAATGACAAATTTCAAGATGGCAAATGTCAAAGATGTCAAATGACAAATGTCACAATGCTAAATGTCAAAAATGAAAAGTGTCAAAAATGACAAATTTTAAGATGGCAAATGTCTAATATGTCAAATGACAAATGTCACAATGCTAAATGTCAAATATAAAAAGTGTCACCATGAAAAATGTCAAAAATGACAAATTTCAAGATGGCAAATGTCAAAGATGTCAAATGACAAATGTCACAATGCTAAATGTCAAAAATGAAAAGTGTCAAAAATGACAAATTTCAAGATGGCAAATGTCTAAGATGTCAAATGACAAATGTCACAATGATAAATGTCAAAAATGAAAAGTGTCACCATGAAAAATGTCAAAAATCACAAATTTCAAGATGGCAAATGTCAAAGATGTCAAATGACAAATGTCACAATGCTAAATGTCAAAAATGAAAAGTGTCAAAAATGACAAATTTCAAGATGGCAAATGTCTAAGATGTCAAATGACAAATGTCACAATGCTAAATGTCAAAAATGAAAAGTATCGCCATGAAAAATGTCAAAAATGAAAAATTTCAAGATGGCAAATGTCAAAGATGTCAAATGACAAATGTCACAATGCTAAATGTCAAAAATAAAAAGTGTCACCATGAAAAATGACAAATTTCAAGATGGCAAATGTCAAGAAGTCAAATGACAAATGTCACAATGCTAAATGTCAAAAATGAAAAGTGTCACCATAAAAAATGTCAAAAATGACAAATTTCAAGATGGCAAATGTCAAAACTGACAAATGTCACAATGCTAAATGTCAAAAATGATAAGTGTCACCATGAAAAATGTCAAAAATGACAAATTTCAAGATTGCAAATGTCCAAGATGTCAAATGACAAATGTCACAATGCTAAAAGTCAAAAATAAAAAGTGTCACCATGAAAAATGTCAAAAATGACAAATTTTAAGATGGCAAATGTCAAAGATGTCAAATGACAAATGTCACAATGCTAAATGTCAAAAATGAAAAGTGTCAAAAATGACAAATTTCAAGATGGCAAATGTCAAAGATGTCAAATGACAAATGTCACAACGCTAAATGTCAAAAATGAAAAGTGTCATCATGAAAAATGTCAAAAATGACAAATTTCAAGATGGCAAATGTCAAAACTGACAAATGTCACAATGCTAAATGTCAAAAATGAAAAGAGTCACCATGAAAAATGTCAAAAATAACAAATTTCAAGATGACAAATGTCAAAGATGTCAAATGACAAATGTCACAATGCTAAATGTCAAAAATGACAAATTTCAAGATGGCAAATGTCAAAGATGTCAAATGACAAATGTCACAATGCTAAATGTCAAAAATAAAAAGTGTCACCATGAAAAATGTCAAAAATGACAAATTTCAAGATGGCAAATATCAAAGATGTCAAATGACAAATGTCACAATGCTAAATGTCAAAAATAAAAAGTGTCACCATGAAAAATGTCAAAAATGACAAATTTCAAGATGGCAAATGTCAAAACTGACAAATGTCACAATGCTTAATGTCAAAAATGATAAGTGTCACCATGAAAAATGTCAAAAATGACAAATTTCAAGATGGCAAATGTCCAAGATGTCAAATGACAAATGTCACAATGCTAAATGTCAAGAATGAAAAGTGTCACTATGAAAAATGTCAAAAATGACAAATTTCAAGATGGCAAATGTCAAAGATGTCAAATGACAAATGTCACAATGCTAAATGTCAAAAATGAAAAGTGTCAAAAATGACAAATTTCAAGATGGCAAATGTCTAATATGTCAAATGACAAATGTCACAATGCTAAATGTCAAATATGAAAAGTATCACCATGAAAAATGTCAAAAATGACAAATTTCAAGATGGCAAATGTCAAAGATGTCAAATGACAAATGTCACAATGCTAAATGTCAAAAATGAAAAGTGTCAAAAATGACAAATTTCAAGATGGCAAATGTCTAATATGTCAAATGACAAATGCCACAATGCTAAATGTCAAATATGAAAAGTGTCACCATGAAAAATGTCAAAAATGACAAATTTCAAGATGGCAAATGTCAAAGATGTCAAATGACAAATGTCACAATGCTAAATGTCAAAAATGAAAAGTGTCAAAAATGACAAATTTCAAGATGGCAAATGTCTAAGATGTCAAATGACAAATGTCACAATGATAAATTTCAAAAATGAAAAGTGTCACCATGAAAAATGTCAAAAATGACAAATTTCTAGATGGCAAATGTCAAAGATGTCAAATGACAAATGTCACAATGCTAAATGTCACAAATGAAAAGTGTCACCATGAAAAATGTCAAAAATGACAAATTTCAAGAAGGCAAATGTCAAAGATGTCAAATGACAAATGTCACAATGCTAAATGTCAAAAATGAAAAGTGTCAAAAATGACAAATTTCAAGATGGCAAATGTCTAAGATGTCAAATGACAAATGTCACAATGCTAAATGTCAAAAATGAAAAGTGTCACCATGAAAAATGTCAAAAATGACAAATTTAAGATGGCAAATGTCAAAGATGTCAAATGACAAATGACACAATGCTAAATGTCAAAAATGAAAAGTGTCACCATGAAAAATGTCAAAAATGACAAATTTTAAGATGGCAAATGTCAAAGATGTCAAATGACAAATGTCACAATGCTAAATGTCAAAAATGAAAAGTGTCAAAAATGACAAATTTCAAGATGGCAAATGTCTAATATGTCAAATGACAAATGTCACAATGCTAAATGTCAAATATGAAAAGTGTCACCATGAAAAATGTCAAAAATGACAAATTTCAAGATGGCAAATGTCAAAGATGTCAAAGATGTCAAATGACAAATGTCACAATGCTAAATGTCAAAAATGAAAAGTGTCAAAAATGACAAATTTTAAGATGGCAAATGTCTAAGATGTCAAATGACAAATGTCACAATGCTAAATGTCAAAAATGAAAAGTGTCGCCATGAAAAATGTCAAAAATGAAAAATTTCAAGATGGCAAATGTCAAAGATGTCAAATGACAAATGTCACAATGCTAAATGTCAAAAATAAAAAGTGTCACCATGAAAAATGACAAATTTTAAGATGGCAAATGTCAAGAAGTCAAATGACAAATGTCACAATGCTAAATGTCAAAAATGAAAAGTGTCACCATAAAAAATGTCAAAAATGACAAATTTCAAGATGGCAAATGTCAAAACTGACAAATGTCACAATGCTAAATGTCAAAAATGAAAAGTGTCACCATGAAAAATGTCAAAAATAACAAATTTCAAGATGACAAATGTCAAAGATGTCAAATGACAAATGTCACAATGCTAAATGTCAAAAATGACAAATTTCAAGATGGCAAATGTCAAAGATGTCAAATGACAAATGTCACAATGCTAAATGTCAAAAATAAAAAGTGTCACCATGAAAAATGTCAAAAATGACAAATTTCAAAATGGCAAATATCAAAGATGTCAAATGACAAATGTCACAATGCTAAATGTCAAAAATAAAAAGTGTCACCATGAAAAATGTCAAAAATGACAAATTTCAAGATGGCAAATGTCAAAACTGACAAATGTCACAATGCTAAATGTCAAAAATGATAAGTGTCACCATGAAAAATGTCAAAAATGACAAATTTCAAGATTGCAAATATCCAAGATGTCAAATGACAAATGTCACAATGCTAAAAGTCAAAAATAAAAAGTGTCACCATGAAAAATGTCAAAAATGACAAATTTTAAGATGGCAAATGTCAAAGATGTCAAATGACAAATGTCACAATGCTAAATGTCAAAAATGAAAAGTGTCAAAAATGACAAATTTCAAGATGGCAAATGTCAAAGATGTCAAATGACAAATGTCACAACGCTAAATGTCAAAAATGAAAAGTGTCATTATGAAAAATGTCAAAAATGACAAATTTCAAGATGGCAAATGTCAAAACTGACAAATGTCACAATGCTAAATGTCAAAAATGAAAAGTGTCACCATGAAAAATGTCAAAAATAACAAATTTCAAGATGACAAATGTCAAAGATGTCAAATGACAAATGTCACAATGCTAAATGTCAAAAATGACAAATTTCAAGATGGCAAATGTCAAAGATGTCAAATGACAAATGTCACAATGCTAAATGTCAAAAATAAAAAGTGTCACCATGAAAAATGTCAAAAATGACAAATTTCAAGATGGCAAATATCAAAGATGTCAAATGACAAATGTCACAATGCTAAATGTCAAAAATAAAAAGTGTCACCATGAAAAATGTCAAAAATGACAAATTTCAAGATGGCAAATGTCAAAACTGACAAATGTCACAATGCTAAATGTCAAAAATGATAGGTGTCACCATGAAAAATGTCAAAAATGACAAATTTCAAGATGGCAAATGTCCAAGATGTCAAATGACAAATGTCACAATGCTAAATGTCAAAAATGAAAAGTGTCACTATGAAAAATGTCAAAAATGACAAATTTCAAGATGGCAAATGTCAAAGATGTCAAATGACAAATGTCACAATGCTAAATGTCAAAAATGAAAAGTGTCAAAAATGACAAATTTCAAGATGGCAAATGTCTAATATGTCAAATGACAAATGTCACAATGCTAAATGTCAAATATGAAAAGTATCACCATGAAAAATGTCAAAAATGACAAATTTTAAGATGGCAAATGTCAAAGATAACAAATGACAAATGTCACAATGCTAAATGTCAAAAATGAAAAGTGTCAAAAATGACAAATTTCAAGATGGCAAATGTCTAATATGTCAAATGACAAATGTCACAATGCTAAATGTCAAATATGAAAAGTGTCACCATGAAAAATGTCAAAAATGACAAATTTCAAGATGGCAAATGTCAAAGATGTCAAATGACAAATGTCACAATGCTAAATGTCAAAAATAAAAAGTGTCAAAAATGACAAATTTCAAGATGGCAAATGTCTAAGATGTCAAATGACAAATGTCACAATGATAAATGTCAAAAATGAAAAGTGTCACCATGAAAAATGTCAAAAATGACAAATTTCAAGATGGCAAATGTCAAAGATGTCAAATGACAAATGTCACAATGCTAAATGTCACAAATGAAAAGTGTCACCATGAAAAATGTCAAAAATGACAAATTTCAAGAAGGCAAATGTCAAAGATGTCAAATGACAAATGTCACAATGCTAAATGTCAAAAATGAAAAGTGTCAAAAATGACAAATTTCAAGATGGCAAATGTCTAAGATGTCAAATGACAAATGTCACAATGCTAAATGTCAAAAATGAAAAGTGTCACCATGAAAAATGTCAAAAATGACAAATTTAAGATGGCAAATGTCAAAGATGTCAAATGACAAATGTCACAATGCTAAATGTCAAAAATGAAAAGTGTCACCATAAAAAATGTCAAAAATGACAAATTTTAAGATGGCAAATGTGAAAGATGTCAAATGACAAATGTCACAATGCTAAATGTCAAAAATGACAAATTTCAAGATGGCAAATGTCTAAGATGTCAAATGACAAATGTCACAATGCTAAATGTCAAAAATGAAAAGTGTCACCATGAAAAAGGTCAAAAATGACAAATTTCAAGATGGCAAATGTCAAAGATGTCAAATGACAAATGTCACAATGCTAAATATCAAAAATGAAAAGTGTCAAAAATGACAAATTTCAAGATGGCAAATGTCTAAGATGTCAAATGACAAATGTCACAATGCTAAATGTCAAAAATGAAAAGTGTCACCGTGAAAAATGTCAAAAATGACAAATTTCAAGATGGCAAATGTCAAAGATGTCAAATGACAAATGTCACAATGCTAAATGTCAAAAATGAAAAGTGTCCCCATGAAAAATGTCAATAATGACAAATTTTAAGATGGCAAATGTCAAAGATGTCAAATGACAAATGTCACAATGCTAAATGTCAAAAATGAAAAGTGTCACCATGAAAAATGTCAAAAATGACAAATTTCAAGATGGCAAATGTCAAAGATGTCAAATGACAAATGTCACAATGCTAAATGTCAAAAATGAAAAGTGTCACCATGAAAAATGTCAAAAATGACAAATTTCAAGATGGCAAATATCAAAGATGTCAAATGACAAATGTCACAATGCTAAATGTCAAAAATGACAAATTTCAAGATGGCAAATGTCAAAGATGTCAAATGACAAATGTCACAATGCTAAATGTCAAAAATGAAAAGTGTTACCATGAAAAATGTCAAAAATGACAAATTTCAAGATGGCAAATGTCAAAGATGTCAAATGACAAATGTCACAATGGTAAATGTCAAAAATAAAAAGTGTCAAAAATGACAAATTTCAAGATGGCAAATGTCTAAGATGTCAAATGACAAATGTCACAATGCTAAATGTCAAAAATGAAAAGTGTCGCCATAAAAAATGTCAAAAATGACAAATTTCAAGATGGCAAATGTCAAAGATGTCAAATGACAAATGTCACAATGCTAAATGTCAAAAATAAAAAGTGTCACCATGAAAAATGACAAATTTCAAGATGGCAAATGTCAAGAAGTCAAATGACAAATGTCACAATGCTAAATGTCAAAAATGAAAAGTGTCACCATAAAAAATGTCAAAAATGACAAATTTCAAGATGGCAAATGTCAAAACTGACAAATGTCACAATGCTAAATGTCAAAAATGAAAAGTGTCACCATGAAAAATGTCAAAAATAACAAATTTCAAGATGACAAATGTCAAAGATGTCAAATGACAAATGTCACAATGCTAAATGTCAAAAATGACAAATTTCAAGATGGCAAATGTCAAAGATGTCAAATGACAAATGTCACAATGCTAAATGTCAAAAATACAAAGTGTCACCATGAAAAATGTCAAAAATGACAAATTTCAAAATGGCAAATATCAAAGATGTCAAATGACAAATGTCACAATGCTAAATGTCAAAAATAAAAAGTGTCACCATGAAAAATGCCAAAAATGACAAATTTCAAGATGGCAAATGTCAAAACTGACAAATGTCACAATGCTAAATGTCAAAAATGATAAGTGTCACCATGAAAAATGTCAAAAATGACAAATTTCAAGATTGCAAATGTCCAAGATGTCAAATGACAAATGTCACAATGCTAAAAGTCAAAAATAAAAAGTGTCACCATGAAAAATGTCAAAAATGACAAATTTTAAGATGGCAAATGTCAAAGATGTCAAATGACAAATGTCACAATGCTAAATGTCAAATATGAAAAGTATCACCATGAAAAATGTCAAAAATGACAAATTTCAAGATGGCAAATGTCAAAGATAACAAATGACAAATGTCACAATGCTAAATGTCAAAAATGAAAAGTGTCAAAAATGACAAATTTCAAGATGGCAAATGTCTAATATGTCAAATGACAAATGTCACAATGCTAAATGTCAAATATGAAAAGTGTCACCATGAAAAATGTCAAAAATGACAAATTTCAAGATGGCAAATGTCAAAGATGTCAAATGACAAATGTCACAATGCTAAATGTCAAAAATGAAAAGTGTCAAAAATGACAAATTTCAAGATGGCAAATGTCTAAGATGTCAAATGACAAATGTCACAATGATAAATGTCAAAAATGAAAAGTGTCACCATGAAAAATGTCAAAAATGACAAATTTTAAGATGGCAAATGTCAAAGATGTCAAATGACAAATGTCACAATGCTAAATGTCACAAATGAAAAGTGTCACCATGAAAAATGTCAAAAATGACAAATTTCAAGAAGGCAAATGTCAAAGATGTCAAATGACAAATGTCACAATGCTAAATGTCAAAAATGAAAAGTGTCAAAAATGACAAATTTCAAGATGGCAAATGTCTAAGATGTCAAATGACAAATGTCACAATGCTAAATGTCAAAAATGAAAAGTGTCACCATGAAAAATGTCAAAAATGACAAATTTAAGATGGCAAATGTCAAAGATGTCAAATGACAAATGTCACAATGCTAAATGTCAAAAATGAAAAGTGTCACCATAAAAAATGTCAAAAATGACAAATTTTAAGATGGCAAATGTGAAAGATGTCAAATGACAAATGTCACAATGCTAAATGTCAAAAATGACAAATTTCAAGATGGCAAATGTCTAAGATGTCAAATGACAAATGTCACAATGCTAAATGTCAAAAATGAAAAGTGTCACCATGAAAAAGGTCAAAAATGACAAATTTCAAGATGGCAAATGTCAAAGATGTCAAATGACAAATGTCACAATGCTAAATATCAAAAATGAAAAGTGTCAAAAATGACAAATTTCAAGATGGCAAATGTCTAAGATGTCAAATGACAAATGTCACAATGCTAAATGTCAAAAATGAAAAGTGTCACCGTGAAAAATGTCAAAAATGACAAATTTCAAGATGGCAAATGTCAAAGATGTCAAATGACAAATGTCACAATGCTAAATGTCAAAAATGAAAAGTGTCCCCATGAAAAATGTCAATAATGACAAATTTCAAGATGGCAAATGTCAAAGATGTCAAATGACAAATGTCACAATGCTAAATGTCAAAAATGAAAAGTGTCACCATGAAAAATGTCAAAAATGACAAATTTCAAGATGGCAAATGTCAAAGATGTCAAATGACAAATGTCACAATGCTAAATGTCAAAAATGAAAAGTGTCACCATGAAAAATGTCAAAAATGACAAATTTCAAGATGGCAAATATCAAAGATGTCAAATGACAAATGTCACAATGCTAAATGTCAAAAATGACAAATTTCAAGATGGCAAATGTCAAAGATGTCAAATGACAAATGTCACAATGCTAAATGTCAAAAATGAAAAGTGTTACCATGAAAAATGTCAAAAATGACAAATTTCAAGATGGCAAATGTCAAAGATGTCAAATGACAAATGTCACAATGCTAAATGTCAAAAATAAAAAGTGTCAAAAATGACAAATTTCAAGATGGCAAATGTCTAAGATGTCAAATGACAAATGTCACAATGCTAAATGTCAAAAATGAAAAGTGTCGCCATAAAAAATGTCAAAAATGACAAATTTCAAGATGGCAAATGTCAAAGATGTCAAATGACAAATGTCACAATGCTAAATGTCAAAAATAAAAAGTGTCACCATGAAAAATGACAAATTTCAAGATGGCAAATGTCAAGAAGTCAAATGACAAATGTCACAATGCTAAATGTCAAAAATGAAAAGTGTCACCATAAAAAATGTCAAAAATGACAAATTTCAAGATGGCAAATGTCAAAACTGACAAATGTCACAATGCTAAATGTCAAAAATGAAAAGTGTCACCATGAAAAATGTCAAAAATAACAAATTTCAAGATGACAAATGTCAAAGATGTCAAATGACAAATGTCACAATGCTAAATGTCAAAAATGACAAATTTCAAGATGGCAAATGTCAAAGATGTCAAATGACAAATGTCAAAAATACAAAGTGTCACCATGAAAAATGTCAAAAATGACAAATTTCAAAATGGCAAATATCAAAGATGTCAAATGACAAATGTCACAATGCTAAATGTCAAAAATAAAAAGTGTCACCATGAAAAATGTCAAAAATGACAAATTTCAAGATGGCAAATGTCAAAACTGACAAATGTCACAATGCTAAATGTCAAAAATGATAAGTGTCACCATGAAAAATGTCAAAAATGACAAATTTCAAGATTGCAAATGTCCAAGATGTCAAATGTCACAATGCTAAAAGTCAAAAATAAAAAGTGTCACCATGAAAAATGTCAAAAATGACAAATTTTAAGATGGCAAATGTCAAAGATGTCAAATGACAAATGTCACAATGCTAAATGTCAAAAATGAAAAGTGTCAAAAATGACAAATTTCAAGATGGCAAATGTCAAAGATGTCAAATGACAAATGTCACAACGCTAAATGTCAAAAATGAAAAGTGTCATCATGAAAAATGTCAAAAATGACAAATTTCAAGATGGCAAATGTCAAAACTGACAAATGTCACAATGCTAAATGTCAAAAATGAAAAGTGTCACCATGAAAAATGTCAAAAATAACAAATTTCAAGATGACAAATGTCAAAGATGTCAAATGACAAATGTCACAATGCTAAATGTCAAAAATGACAAATTTCAAGATGGCAAATGTCAAAGATGTCAAATGACAAATGTCACAATGCTAAATGTCAAAAATAAAAAGTGTCACCATGAAAAATGTCAAAAATGACAAATTTCAAGATGGCAAATATCAAAGATGTCAAATGACAAATGTCACAATGCTAAATGTCAAAAATAAAAAGTGTCACCATGAAAAATGTCAAAAATGACAAATTTCAAGATGGCAAATGTCAAAACTGACAAATGTCACAATGCTAAATGTCAAAAATGATAAGTGTCACCATGAAAAATGTTAAAAATGACAAATTTCAAGATGGCAAATGTCCAAGATGTCAAATGACAAATGTCACAATGCTAAATGTCAAAAATGAAAAGTGTCACTATGAAAAATGTCAAAAATGACAAATTTCAAGATGGCAAATGTCAAAGATGTCAAATGACAAATGTCACAATGCTAAATGTCAAAAATGAAAAGTGTCAAAAATGACAAATTTCAAGATGGCAAATGTCTAATATGTCAAATGACAAATGTCACAATGCTAAATGTCAAATATGAAAAGTGTCACCATGAAAAATGTCAAAAATGACAAATTTCAAGATGGCAAATGTCAAAGATGTCAAATGACAAATGTCACAATGCTAAATGTCAAAAATGAAAAGTGTCAAAAATGACAAATTTCAAGATGGCAAATGTCTAAGAGTAGTGTAACAACACAAGTCCTGGATCATGACCTTGAGTTAACCTGGAGTTTTCCCTTGAGGAAAATGACTTTGTAGAGTTTGATGATTTTGAGGTTATTGAACCTTTGGAAAAATTATTTTAGTGAAATAAAGTGTCAGTGAACCTTTTCCAATTGAATTGAGTGATTAGATTAGTTTTCCCATGAGGAAAATGATTGGGAAATGATTTTTTTAGTTTTAATGATTTTGAGTTTATTGAACCTTTGGAAAAAATTATTCGAGTGAAATAAAGTGTCAGTGAACCTTTTCTAATTGAATTGAGTATTTTCCCAAAATATATTTGTATTATTTTAGAGATAATTACCCTATAAAAAAATAAATGTGATCCAGCCGTGGTGAATGTTGAAATGTAAATGCTTGATATTTTGGAAGAGCGGAAGAGCGCTTTATGGTAGGTCAGTTAAAACCGGATTTTGAACTTGATACATCGCCTGGTATGAGAGAAACAAGAAAGAATTATAGTAATTTGTATCGGATTTTTTTTATTTCTCAACAGACGACTTAAGTTTATTCGCATTTAACAATGACATTTGTTTTTCGTGGTATAGAGATAAGTAATATATTAAAAACTTGATTTCTCAAAGTAAAGTTTATTCACTCGTCGATGCAATTAAAATGTTTTATAAAATATCCATTGGTATGAATTGACCTTGAAGACATTAATTAAGAAACATTCACTATGAGTTTTAGCATCGGACAACTGAGGTTTATATAAGAATGCAAGAATTATAGCATTTCGGAATAATAATTGTCTGATATGTTTACAAAAATAAATGAGGTAAACAACTGAAGTGTTACATGCGCAGTAAATCAGTGTTTTTCTATAAAATGAACCAACAATCTTTGGTTTATGTCAGTCAGTGCTGTGTAACTTTCCGATAAAAGGTAATAGTTATTTCTTAGTTTTACAAATATTTGATAATAATAAAGAATTATTTTAGAATGTCGTTTAACATGAAGATGGCTGTTCAGCATTTAAAAGATTTTTATGAAAATTTTTATTATGATTTTGAACATGAAGGTCAACTTGCATTGATAAGAGAGAGAAGATATTCTCAAGAGGAATGCAAACATTTGGCTGCAACATATCGGAAAGGTGTTAAAGCTTGCGATGATTTCATCAATGGTATTATTACGTGTGCCTGTTGTCTAATATCAATTTTAGAGAGGTTGGATTTAGAATATTACCATGATTTGAAAGATAGTTTACCAGACTATCTGCGTGAAGATGATGATGATGATGGTGATGATGAAAAGCATATGGATAATACAGAGGAAGTTGAAATAACAAATAATGTATGAAATTTCCAAAAAATAAATTCTCAACCTTTATTGTGTTTTTTTTTCTTTAGATAGTCAGTAAACTTGATGACTTTATGAAAGACATAAAATTGTTAAAAGCAAAAATTAAAAAATATGAAGAAAAACAAATAATGTTTAGAACATTTCAAAAACTAAGGATATCCAAATTATGCAAGAGATTTGAACCTAAAAATTGTAATATGTAATTGGTGGTAAATAAAAGATTTAAATTTTGTTCAAGTTTTTATTCATGCATTAAAAAATTATTATACAACCAAGTTACATTTGACAAAGCACAAAAACATTTATCACTTTTATGATTAAAACATAGCGGTTGACTGAATTCAAGATGTGGTTGTTCATCAAATTCACAAACAGGAACTTTTACCAATTTTCTAATGTAATTTGCCTTTTCCATACCCTTAACGTATACACAATCGACGTCAGTTGTTAATTTTTTTAAAATATTTCCAAATTGATGTAAAGGTGTAAATCCACAATTCCAGTCAATAAAGTGATGGTTTTTTGTCAACCAATTCGCTTGTCGCTGTAGATCAAAAGACAGCAATCTAAACGGAAATGGTGGTTTAAAAATATAATGAGAAATTTGCGTTCCATTGTACGCAGCAAATTCTTTTACCACGAATTTATTGTTTTCTATTTTGAAACCTTGAACATCTATTACCATTTTCATTCTGTTACATATAGTGACACTACACTTGTCTTACAATTTTAGTTAACGGATTGTAAGAAAATTCTTTTTCATGTAAAATTAAACAATAAGCCGAAACGCTGCTACCAACGGCTTTAGTAGTTTCAAATTCAACTCTAAGAACAACCGATCCGCTTTGAATGATTTCCTTTTGACGTGAACAATCAATATGAACTATAGGAGCGAGAGTTTTAAATTCCTCGGGATTAAATATAGGTTGATTGGTTTGAATATGATAGTAGGATTCTTGAAAGTTTGCAAACATTTCATACAGTGTTGCAAATCGATTAGCATCAAAATCTAAATTTAAATCATTATAAGGATAACGTTCAGAATTTAAAAATACCCGTACATTAGATAAATTACAGTGATCAAATTTACTCATATCTTTCAACAACTTTCCCTTTCGATCATTTTGAAATGCTATTACAATATGTCTTGGACTTTCCAATTTTGTTGTAGTTTTTACAGGCCATGTATGACGTGTTGAATCATTTAAAGCTGGATATTCAATTATCTCCAAACTTCTAAATTTAATAGGTAATTCTAAATTACTTCGAAGTATTTTGTTTAGTCGCAATTGTTCCTTTATATTTGGAGTTACATGAGGTACATTCCAATAAAGTTTAGTAATTTGAATTTTCGGTTTTTTAGATTCATCGGAAGCAACAATTCCGTCTACATCATCCGTTTCTCTAATTAAAACAAGTTCTTGTCTCATATTCATAACAATTTTACGAAAATCCTCAAAAAACCCTGACCAGATTTTCAATGGTATGCATACATTAAAATTACCTCCATTATCCATTAGAAGTTTTCCACCTTTTGGAAACCAACCACCGTTTTGTAAAAGTTTGCTTTCATTTTCGTTTAGAGATAAATAATTCTTTATAGTTGATACCAAACCAACATTTCGCACGGAATCGATAACTACTCCGTTTAATTCGTATCTCATTTCCCTAAACAAGTATGCAGTTCCATTATTGATAAACTCAAATTTAGTTGGAACTTTATTTTGATCAGTTAACATTTTCCCTTCAATGTAAATGTAGGAGTTACAAGGCAATGTGAAAATATCTAACTCGTGTAAACTAATCCTTATTTCATCGTTATAGTTTATATTTCCTGAAGTAAATGGCTGATATGAATGAAACTGATAATCCTCAATAGTGGTATCACTAAAAGGTTGACCCAAAACATTTAATACTTCCATTATACTAAAACTTGAAATCCTAGAGATTTTAAAAATTTGCGATTTTCTAATGTTATCAATTTGGTGGTCGGAATCTTACTAATCCGTTTGTTTTGCATCTTCCTTTTATAATCTTTCTCTTTATAGGGATGTTCGAAACGATGAAACTGCCATACCATTTTAATCAATTTTTCTAAGATGTAATCGAATAGTAATAGTTTCGTTACCAAAATTTACCAAGTTACCGGCTTGATCAATTACCTTCACAGTAATGTTGTTTATTGTTTTAATGCTAACTGGATAGTACAGTATGGTTAACGGTTGTTCAACTATTTTATACCCATTTGGAACTTGGGGAAAAAATTGATGAATTATATGAACTGGTTGACCGTTTAAAAATGAGCCAACTGCAATATTACAATCAATACATATAGAGTTTACTTTTAAAATATTTACCCTTTTTGAAGAAGTATAAACTTTTTTAGGTTCAAGGGCAACTCTCGAAAACCCCAACAATTTTCCAATAGAATTGTCAACGTTAAAATTAATCCGATCTGTAGTTTTAATTGTAACTTTTTGTGTGTTTGGATCTGCCCATAAACGCGACTTAAATGTTGTGTTTTCGAAAAAGGCTTTTTAAAAATAATTTTTATTATTTTACAAGTATAAAATATAATATAATATAATATAGGTCTTTTCTTTAGTATAAATTATGTCAGAATGAATTTATAATGAATAAAAATATAAAATGTAAAGTCTATTCGAGATAACTTGAAAAGGCTGAGTTTGCAACTTCTGGTATCTGTTGCGGATGTTGCATCTTCTTACTGTATGGGTCTGCCAGTGGCGTAGCTATAACTCCTCCACCGCTAGTTCGTGGCGTTTTTCGTAGGGTTGAAAAACGGCATCGGTTGGGTACATGGGGTTTCTTCTCTAGTTAAAATGCTGGACATCTCGACTGTTTCGTCTTTGGATTTTTTCTTAGTAAATGGTAAATTTTTTAGGAACCTGAATATAAGAAATGTAAAAATGATAATTATTATGATTATTGTTATTATGTTCCAATGATTGATTGGAGTCCTTGTTGATTGATTCAGGATGAGTGGTTTTATTCCCTCTTGTGTCCTTTGAATTTCATGGATTTTGTCAAGTTGTATGTTTTTGAGGTGGATTTCTGATATTTCGTCTTTCTCAGGAGACTGTGAAATTGTAATGTTTGGAAGCAACAATGGTTGGCTTTCGGATACTAATTTTTGATTTACGAACGTCTGATTTTCGGTGCTAAATTGGCATTGATATGGAAGTGTGATGAGATAATTTCCAATTATGGTTTGGAAGTCGGTAGTCCCGCAATTGGTCTTAATTTTCGTTGGTCGTACTAGTATGGCAATATAGTTGGAGTCATCAATTTGTTGGATAAAATTTTCTGTGATTCGGACAGGTGTTTCCCGGCATTCGCTAGGGTTGGATTGGATCTGGAGCAGTTGGAATATGCAGTCTTTATATTCTCTGGTCTTCAGTTGATTTTCAATACAGAAGAAGTTTGGTTTTAGATCTTCGCAAGGAAACGATGAGTATTGATACATATTTTCATCCATTATCAGATAAGTATTAGGTGGAATAATTGTGGTTAGGTTGGTAGTAGGGATTGAATATAAATGGAAATAGGAGAATTCTTGTGGGTAAACTATTGGAAAGTGAATAATGAAAACAATTTTCGAGTCCGAATAAAATGCTTCGGTTTCTAAAATATTGTAATATTCGTTTATTTTTGAAATAGGATAAATAAGTTCACTTTCTGAGTGGTATTTTATAACTTGATCTAATATGGATTTCATTTCGTTTGTTTTTATAATACTCGTATGTAACATACCTAGTCTAGCAAATATGACAGCGTTTTCTATTTCTGATAATAATTGCAAAATTATATTTATGCTTAAACTTATTTGGTCTAAAATATTTCTAGTTACAAGAAAATCTTCAAATTCAAAAATAAATTTATTTAAATCTGTTCGGATGGAATTTAATCCTGAAGTTATTACTTCCTGATTACTTTTTATTAAAGATACAGTATGATTGAAATTTCCTACAATGGTTTTTGATATTGAAATTTGTCTATTTAATGCTACTACTATTTCTTTTTGATTATTTTGTAACTCAGACAAAACTTGGTCATAACGTTTTGCATCGTTGGAATCAAGATTTCCTGTGATACATTTAATTATGGTCCCTAGTCCATCTATGAGTCCTCTTTTAGTTCTATGAGCAGGTAATAGTGACTGAAGTTTTTGTTCCGTAATTTTAATTTGGAAAAGAAGAGCGCGATCGAAATTTTCAAGTTCTTTATAGTAAGGATGACTTAATCCTCGTTGAATTGCATCAGTAGCATTTTCATAGGATGTTTTTATAATGTTAAATTCATTTTTAATAGGTTCTAAGTCAATATAGTGTAGGAATGTGTGTATACTGGATTTTACTTTGGCGGTGCCTAATTTGTAAGGAAGGATACCAGGATTATTTTTAAGGTTGGTTAGACTGATCTTCTGGAGATCGGCTAGTCGAACAACCAGGAACAGGATCGTCGTTAGGTGCCTGTAAAAATTGTTTTGTATTATTTTTCGGTCGTCTTAAGGATTGTTTATGTAAGAGTCGATTAGGAGTTTGAATTTTTAAGGTTTGGTTGTCAATTACGTTAACTTTAGTGAATTTTCTATTAAGTTTATTTCTTACAAGTGTCGTGTTTTTCCTGTAAGCGTCAGAGTCTTTTGAATACTCAAGTGGTTCTTGTCGGTTTTTATTATGGTAATTAATAGTTTTTTCCTTTTGTTCAATTAATTTTTTATTTAATTCTTTGTAGATCTCTTTCGTTTTGTCGCGATGTTCTTGTACATAATTATTTATTAATTTTTGATTAATGTCAATGTCGAATGGGTCTTTGGTGTTAATATGGCCATTAATTATGTCTATAGGTTTTTGTTTAGTCACAGAGTGTATAGTGTTGTTGTAACCTAGTATCGCATAAGGCATTTGGTTTAAGATGTCGATTTTGCCATTATTCTTTTCTCTCATTATTCGCAGATGTTCTATGAGTGTGGAATGAAATCTCTCTATTGGTCCTTTAGATTGCGTACTATTAACTGTAACGTAATGAACTTTGACTTTATGCATGTCGAAAAATTCTTGAACTACGGAATTTTTTAGTTCTGTACCATTGTCCATGGTTACTAATGTTGGTAGTCCATGATGTGTCATGAATGTAATAAAGGCTTTAACTACTTCTAATCCTGAGAGTCCTGAAAGGGGATAAGCCTGACCATATTTTGAAAATGTGTCTATTATTGTAAGGTATTTTTGACCTTGGCTCGCGAATGTGTCAGCAAAAATGATTTCAAAAGGTTTTGAAGGGGTAGCGGTGATTGCTAATTTTTGATTTGGGGGATTACGGTCGTATTTATTCATTTGACAAATGTCGCAACGGTTAATAAATTCTGTCAAGTCATTTTTCATTTTAGGCCAATAATATGTACGTTTAAGTCTGGTCTCTGTTTCTAGTATGCCTTTAATTTCGCGGGTAGTTTTTGGAATTGGATAATTTTTAATTGCAATAATTTTGTCTGGGTTAGGCTTTACACCTTCGTTTGTTACAATGTGTCCTAAATAGGCGGTTTCCTTTTTTAAAAATTCACATTTGTCTAACTGTATTTTAAAATTGCTTTCTTTTAAGCGTTTAAAAACTTTATCTAAATTTACCATGTGTTCTTGGAGAGAAGTCGAAAAAATTATTATGTCGTCGAGGTATACAAGACAAATTACATTTTGGAGTCCTCGTAAAACGTCATCCATAACCCTTTGAAAGGTTGCAGGGGCGTTTTTAAGACCAAAAGGCATACGAACATATTCATAATGCCCATTTTCTACATTAAATGCGGTCTTAGGGATGTCATCTGGGTGCATCTCAATTTGATGAAAGCCGCTTGCTAGATCGAGGGTACTAAAATAGTTACATTTACCTAGCTTGTCTAGAATATCCGTTATATTAGGCAAGGGGTAACGATCATCGATGGTTTTTTCGTTGAGCTTGCGGTAGTCTACTACAATTCTCCACTTTTTCTTACCAGAGCTATCTGCTTTCTTGGGTACAACCCAAATAGGGGATGACCACGGTGAATTACTGGGTCTAATAATTTCTTGATCCAACATTGATTTAATTTGTTGTTCCACTTCTGGTTTATGAATAAATGGATATCTATACGATTTACTGTAAACGGGTAGTTCATCTTTAGTTTTTATTGAATGTTTTACTTGATTTGTGGAAGTCAGTGGTTGACCATCACTATGAAATAGACTAGAATATTTTTTACAAATTTTTAGGATGTTACTTTTTTCTTCGTCATTCATGTGTGATGTACGAATTAATTGTTCTATGTCTGGTTTTCTGTCATTGTCAAAAGGTAATATTTCGGCATGATATAGTTCGTATTGATTATCATTGAGGGGTATTGTTTCAATTTTAGAGTCCAGGGTGAGAATAATTTCGTTATTGGTACGATTATAAATTTCTACAAAAGCAAATCCATTGTAAGATTTAGAGATTGTACTGGGTATTTCACAATTTTGAATAATTTGTTTAGGAATTAAAATGTCACCTGAATTTTGAGAAACTGGAATTTTAGTTAAAACGCATGACAAAGGGTCTATTTTTTGTTTGAATATTGAAGAAATGTTTGATTCATAGGTACTTAATCGATATACTGGCATATGGAGTATTTAATTTCGAGTTCTTAAAGTCTAAACTGGCTTTAAGTATTTTTAAATTGTCAAGACCAATAAGTCCATCAAATTGTTTATGGAAGTCAAATAAATAAAATTTCATACGATCATTTTGATTATATTCAGAAAAGACAGGAATTTCAGCACAGAAGTTATGCTTGGAGGATTGAAAAACACCGGAAACAATGAATGGTTCATAATTTATATTATTTTTATAATAAAGTTTTGCTAATTTGGGGTTTAAAAATGATTTGGTGGAACCTGTGTCGATTAATAGTTTTAATTTCGGATTTGAAATTTCTATGTATGGAAGTTCTTTTTTATTAGTTGAAATATTAACTTCGATTATGTCTTTTCGTTGGGGTTTTGTGTTTCCTGAAAATTTTGGTTTTGATCGTCATTGACATATTCATAATCTTGTTCGTCAAGAACTTGTTCTGTATCGTCGAAAAATTCTTGTTCTTCATAGGTTTCATGTTCAGTATTAAATAATTCTTCAGATGTAAAATTCGGTTTTTGGTTATTATTTTGAGAATGATTAATTCTAAATTGTGGTGTTGTCGTAACACTCATAGGTGTAGGTTTGGGTTGAACAGAATTTTTATGCGGTTTCCAAACGTTTGTAGGGGGTTTTCCAAAGGCTTGGTTATGTGTAGGAAATCTTTGAGTTGGAGGACGTTGATATCTTTGCATACTTATGGGTCCTCTCTGAAATTGGTAGTTATTTTGGGGTTGTGGGTTATTATAGGATTGTTGAAAATTAAAATTTGGTCTTTGGGGTTGTTGATAATTAAAGTTTGATCTTTGGGGTTGTTGGAAGTTAAAGTTTGATCTTTGGGGTTGTTGGAAATTAAAATTTGATTTTTTTGGTTGGCTTGTATGGACATTAGCATGACTATTTCCTTTTTGATAATATTTAATATTATCTTCCTCTCTAATATATTGTACTGCTTGTTCTAAAGATTGGGGTCTCATAGCTCTAATTATAGGCCCTAAGGGTTCTCTTAAACTAGCTAAAAATGTTTTTAAAGCTTGTTTAGTAAAAAATTCACGTTTATATTCGCGTTCTTGTCGAACATGATGCAAATCTATATAATTACAAATCGTGTTTAACAAATGAATTACCTTTTCATGAAATTGATACGGCGATTCGTTTGATTTTTGCATAAGATTTACTAAATCTTGATTAAGACAATTTTCGTCTCTTTGATCCCCGAAATTTTGTATCAAAGTATTTTTTATTCTGGCCCAATCGTTGTGGCCTGATATGGCTATAATTTCTCCAGCCCTACCATCTAATTTACTTAAAATACCATTCAGAAGTAAATGGTTTTGAAAACAACCTGCCTCATCTCTATTCCAATAATGATTTAAAATTGTTTCACTAGCTTCAATAAATCTATGTAATTTTGTTATATCTCCATTAAATTGGGGAATTATACTTAAATTTTTAATGTCAAGAACGGGTGTTCGTTGAGTTGTATTAGGTTGAGTCATATTTAAATTGTTTTCAGGTGTAATTATAATATTAGAAATATTACTTAAATTTTCGCTAACGTTCAAATTTGCAAAAGAACTTAAAATATCTAACTCTTCGTTGTTATTGTTTTCACTAATGGATTCAATAGGAGAAGAGGATTCTGACATGAATAAAAATAAATATCACTTACCACATCTATTTTCCTTTTTCGTCGATTGAATATCTTCGATAGAATTCAGATCACCAACACAATGGATAGTTCAAAAGTTTGAAACACCTTTTAATTTTTAAAAGTTCGAATCACTTGTTCGAAATTATTTGGTACGATTTTCCGTTAAAGAGTTAAAACTCACGAATTTCCACGATGGATTTCTACGAAAAATCCTACTGACTGCGCCACTTAAATGTTGTGTTTTCGAAAAAGGCTTTTTAAAAATAATTTTTATTATTTTACAAGTATAAAATATAATATAATATAATATAGGTCTTTTCTTTAGTATAGATTATGTCAGAATGAATTTATAATGAATAAAAATATAAAATGTAAAGTCTATTCGAGATAACTTGAAAAGGCTGAGTTTGCAACTTCTGGTATCTGTTGCGGATGTTGCATCTTCTTACTGTATGGGTCTGCCAGTGGCGTAGCTATAACTCGCGTAATTATACCCGTTTTAAGAGTTTCGTTTTCAATAATTTTAATTATTTCATTAATTTCATATGCACCTACTGGAATTGTAAATTTAAATTTATCTTGATCGCCCCATACAAGTACATTATTAGTTTCATCAACATTTGAAATTGTATTAAAGGTGTCAAGGTTAGCGACGCCTATCTCATAACTTGAATTTTCATCAAGGTATATCGGTGGATTGAAATCGTCGCTTAAAATTGATGAACAACCACTTAGCGTAAATGTGTACGACATGATGGTTGAGACGCTAATGAGTTAAATAATTTATTTATATTGACTAAATAAAAATCTTAAACAGTGCTGTCCACAAGTAACAGAATTAAATTTTTGTACTAAACTATAGTTAAATTTTATTGTAACATCTCCGTTACTTTTAAAATATTTCACTAATTCAACTGGAGGAGCCAAATTACCATAACTATCAAAGTAAATAATTCTCGAACCATGTTTTGAATAAGCTGTCCAGTGTGTACCAGGTCCTCTTTCAACGTCATGATTAACTATACCAGTTTCCAATGTTTTAATTTTATTGGGAAGAGAATCTCGCATAAACACGCCTCGAAAGTAAGGTATTTTTAAAATTTTAGCATATTGTTTAAGTTCAATGTTTGTCATCGCATGACGGGGTAATTTTAACGGGAGTTTTTTGAATATGGTTTTAAATAAAATCCTTTTCCGTTTTTTGATCGTCGTTGTCGTTGTTGTTTCATACCATAACCTTTGTACGGTCTCAAATAAAACCCTGATCCCTTTGTCGCTTGTTCCATAGCCATATTATGTCTTTGTTGTTCTGCAAGTTGCTCACGATTAGCTTTTGCATCGTTTACAGCTTTAGCAATGCCAGCTGCTCCACCTCCCACCGCTCCTAGAGTCCCCAGCAATGGGAGGAGAAACGGAAGAAATCCTCCTTTTTTTGGAGCACGAATTATTCGTTTCTTTTTTCTCAAACCTTTGCCTTGTTTAAGTCCCATTCCTAATTTACGTTTGGCTTTCATTGCAGTGGTAACTAGCCACGCAGCTGCTTTTTCAGATAATTTAGCGTCTTTTGATTTAACACGCTCCCAAGCTTTATTTTCCAACTCTCTATCAGCGATATGTCTAGCAGCTAAATCTTTGTTTTGTGAATATGCAATATCGTGACTTTTACAGGCTTCGTCTAAGTGGTTTATTCCAGAATCACCTCTTAGCAAACGGTCTTTTAGTTTAGTGCCCGGTCCACAAAAGGAATACGAAGGAATATGTAATTCAAAAGGAAGTTTATCAATTAATAAGTTTACCAGACCTTGTCCTCGATGTAATCTCAAGTAATGACGCTTTACCATTGTGCTATTTATATATACCGGACCTTCTATATATACCCTCAGTACCTTCAAGGTGTTTAAAATGAGAGTTGAAAAACAATCAGTTTGTTTACCTATTACCAACTATGAAAATATTTCAAAATCCCCCACAAAACATGGTATTCTCTTTGGAGGTGAGTCCAAGAGAGGACTGATTGTAGGTCCTAGCGGTTGTGGAAAAACCAATGTTATGATAAGTCTTTTACAACATCCCAATGGATTAAAATTTGAAAATGTATATGTATACTCCAAATCCTTGCAGCAATCAAAATATCATTTCTTGCGACTAATATTGGAACCTCTTGAAGAAATTGGATATAGTGAATATAGTAAACTGGAAGATGTTCCTTCACCTACAGAAATTAAACCAAATTCTATAATCATATTCGATGATGTGGGTTCTGATAATCAGGATATTATAAAAGATTATTTTTCATTTGGACGACACAATCAGACTGACAGCTTTTACTTATCGCAAACATATAGCTCAATTCCAAAGATGAGACTGAGAGATAATGCGAATCTTTTAGTGATCTTTCAACAAGATCTAACTAACCTAAAACATATTTATGACGATCATGTGACTGGTATATCATTTCAGCAATTTAAGGATATAGGTTCTCTTTGTTGGAAGGAAAAGTATGGATTTTTAGTTATCGATAAAGACTGTGAAATATCATCAGGTAGATATAGAAAAGGGTTTGATACGTTCATTTGTATATAAATAGCATAGACTTGCTAGTACGATTCATTTGCGATGGATGACCGTTTAAAGAAGCAATTGATTCTTTCGTGAAAGGCTATTAAAGAAAAATATAAAAGTTACAAACAAAATAGGGCACAAACAGCAACACATCAAAGAGAAAAACTAAATCCTTTAGTGGAACCTATTAAAGAACTTTTAGTATTAAAGAAAAACGAGAAACCACATGTTAAAGCAGAGTTAACCAAAAATGAGGTTTCAACACCTATGAGTGGAAAAATCAGAAGATATTATAATTTAATACCGAATTTAAATGTTAGTGAAGAAACTTTTGAAAATATTCCAAGAACACAGAAAGATATTAGTCTATTAGAACCAGACTTTATTAATAGTTATTTTGAAGATGTTCCTGTCAGTCAGTTAGAATCTACATTTCAAAATTATTTACAACAGTTTCATCCTTTACCTAAAGGATATATTGAAGACAAAATTAATGATACAAATAATGACTACGATAGTACATTTGGCGTTTATTTTGACCCCGACGCAAAGTCATACGCTATAGGCGATTCGCCAGTTTCTTTTGAAGGTCCTGATGTAATGATACAGGGTATTAGATACAAGGGCACCCCTGGTTTATATGAACTCTTATTTAAAAAATACCCAGCTGGTTATAAACAAAAAGATCTTGATGAATTTATTGATATTGTGAAACGAACTAATTTACACCATTTAGGTTACAATCGTTCTAAAGGTTTATCAACATTAAATTCAAAAAAATTTGTAGATATTATTAAACCTCGGGTCACAAATCTTTATTTTATGTCTGAAGAACAAAATTCTGCTGGTCGAAGAAGAAGTAGCTCTATTCCCACATCATACGCACTGCGAAGTAAAAATACTAAAAATAATAAAGAAGGAAGAGGTCTTATGGATTTAAACAATAAAAAAATTGATTATAAATATTTTGATGATTTTAATGAAATTGTGGAACGACTTCGTTTACTAATAGCATCACAATCAGCTGGTAATACCGGACACAATAATGAAATTATATCAATCATAGAGGAATTACGAGAAGGGGGAATTATTGCTTAAATATATGTTTATTAATAGATTTTATTTAGTACAAACATGCCTCTCAACAAGTTTAATCAACACTTTCTTGCATCGACCACTACGTGTCCAGAAGAGATTGTATCAGCATCAAATCCATCATCATCATCATCACCTTTCTATATTTGTGTACCATCTAATTTTCATAGCATTTGTGTAATTACCATTCGAGGACGAAAGGAATTTGGTATAAGTAAATCTCATTATGTCCTTGATACTCAAACAACAGCATACACCTTTCCCGTAGCAGGTAAAATTGAAAGTATAAAATGTTTTCCATCCATTCTACATGTATCATATAAAAATCAACAGAATTCTATACAGAACCTGCTGAATGATAGTACTGTTAGTAAAGGAGATATTATTGAGTTTCCTTTGGGTATTGCAGCTATAGCAGAAGATATTCTGTATGTTGAGTTTGTTATTCAGTGTCCCCTTGAGGAGAATAAATAGGGAAAAGTTTAATTTTTTGATTCATTAACAAATATGCCTCTCAACAAGTTTAATCAACATTATCTTACTTCTGTAGCATGTTCAGGAGAAGAGGAAGAAATTGTGTCATCTACACTTCCACAATTAAAGTCTCCATTTTATATTTGTGATACCTTTGACTATCATGTTAAGTCTGTAATACGTTTAAGAGGTGAAAAGAAAACGAATCTTAATAAGGACTTTTATGTGTTAGATAACGGTGGAATTGCGTTTGTTTTTCCATTTTCATTAAAAATTGCAAGTGTTGCTCATTATTCAGCCGACGGAGACGTTTTATTAAACAACAAAGTTTACAAGTTCCACGAATTAACTGATATAAATATAACAAACAAAGATAAAATACTATTAAAGTTGGGAAAACCCTCTTCTATCTGTATTGAGCTGCTTGTGCAAAGTCCTTTAGTAAAAAATGTCTAAACTACAAGTTGTAAATGAACTACATGCGCCAGCACGAATTAACTTTCGCCGAAGACATGTTATAATTAAAGGTTTAAATGATTTAATTCAAGCAGATTTGGCTGTTATGAATTCATTTGCCAAGCAAAACCGTGGATATAATTATATTTTAATTGTTATTAATGCATTTAGCAAATATGTTTGGGCCGCCCCACTAAAAAAGAAGACAGGTAAAGATGTTACGAATGCTATGAAAGTCATTTTGACACAAATGAAAATAGTTCCGAAAAATTTGCAAACTGATAACGGAAAAGAATTTTATAAAAAAGACTTTAAAAACTTAATGGAAAAATTTAATATAAATCATTATAGTTCGTTTTCTACTCTTAAAGCCAGTATTGCCGAACGTGTAATTCGTACACTCAAGTCTTTACTTTGGAAAGAATTCAGCATACAAGGATCGTATAATTGGTTAAATATATTATCGAAAATTGTAGAAAAATATAACAATACTAGACATTCTACAACTGGAGCTATACCTAGCAAAATAAACAGTAAAAATGCAAAAAATATTATCGCATTTAACCATTTAAAAATGGTCGATCCTAGGAAACCAAAGTTTAAAATTGGAGACTATGTACGTATTAGTAAATATCGATACGCTTTTAAGAAGGGATATACACCTAATTGGACGACTGAAATATTTAAAATTAAAAAAATTAATTTAACCAACCCACGAACTTATATCTTAGAAGATGATTAAAAAGAAGAGATTCGAGGTGGCTTTTACACTGAAGAATTGCAAAAAGTTAAATATCCAGATGTTTTCTTAGTAGAAAAAGTGTTAAGAAAAAAAGGCGATCAAGTATTTGTAAAATGGTTGGGAATGAATCAAAAATCTTGGATAAATAAAAATAATGTTATTTAGATACTTATTGTAGTAAATCATTTTTAATAAAACAAAAGTTATATTTCAGAATTATGTTTTATTTCAGTAATAATACACCTTATTTTTATAATTTTTTCAATTAAAATTTAATAAAATATACGACTCGGCTTTCTAAATTCTTCCATTAAAATTGATTGCGATTCACGGTGTCAATGATGTAGATTGTTTTTTTTTTTCATCAGAGGTACTTTTCAACAATTGCGTATACTTATATATTACTTCAAGTGATAATTCAAAAGTAACCGGATTAACTATTTTTATCGGGTTTATTATATTCAAGGCAGTTTCTTTTATATTTTCTGCGTTTGCAACTCCTAACTGCAAAATCTTTAAGCAACTTGCAAAATTTTGTAGTTTATATGTTTCCAAAGTATGAGTTATTAGAGGTAACACTTTCCATAATTCCAAAATTGAAGATTTTCTTAACCGAATGTTCAAATTCTCTGTCGATATTTTTATTGTTTTAACGTTATCCAATACTTCAAATTCCAACAAAAACTTGTTTGTATATTTCCTTGTAGGATTTTGCTCAAATTCCAAAAAATTGTTAATTATTGGTTTGAAGGTTTAAAATTCATCCCACTCTTTGATGTTAAATATTAGTGATGATTCCATATAACTATTCATTTTAACACATGGTAAAAAATTCAAACTTTGAGATAGTGCAACTGTAATATATTTGGTATTCAGATTATTTAAATAAAATCTTTTTTCTCCCAAATAAATTTGTTGAAAATTTTGATTGCAACTATCCATGATAAAATTCTTACTGAAATTTATTTAATATTACTTAAAATTTATATATATTACAGGAAAAGGGTAGGGATTAAAAAAAATAATCATGTGTAAGAACTATTTATTTTATACATTTACATAAAGTTTGCGTATAAAACTTAATTTTATTTAATTTATACATTTCCTTAGGTCTAAAAATGACAGAAAATTTCTAGTTTAAAGAATAGTGACCCCACGGAAGAGTGTCGTAAGAATTTGGTAATAAATATCTTTTATCATCAAATGGACTTAATCCAATTTTACTTTGCTTTACAGTAAACACGTTATGCGCAGTTGACTGAATACTACATTGAGAAATTGTTTTTTCGGATTTTTCGTTAAGACAATTTACATAGTCGTCAAATGTAATTCGATTAACGATACACCGTTTAACTCCTTTCGATTTTTTTACTACATAATCGTCATGAATTTTAAATGAATACATTTTTGATCGTAAACCTACAAAATGCGTAATGATTTTACCGTTTGCCTCATCTTTCATTAACCCCGGAATTTTTTTATTGCAACGTGGTATATTATATTGATTATTTGGTTCGTAGTTGCTTGTATCAAACCTATGAATATCAGTTTTTATAATTTCCTCATACAAGTCTTTAATTTTTAATGTATATAACAAGCCGTCTGTATCTAAATAATTAATTTTGCAAGAGTCTAGGCCCACTTTAGGTATTATATAATCATAATGAAATTCATATATACAAGTTTTTGAAATATTGAGAATACTCATTCCTATGTACATAGGCTTATTAAATACAATTTCAGATTTTCTTAGTTCTATTGCCATTAAATCTGTATCGAAAATAGTTCTGCTGTGAAAGTTTGGACTTGCTATTAAATTTTTTGCTCCATATCTACCTTCCCATTGTTTTACCAATTTAACAACTTGATGTTTTCGAATATTTTCCATTGTTTTACCATAAATAGAATTTATTTTTACTTTGAAATGATCTTGTTCAAACTTGCTTTTAGCATTTTCCCGGAATTTTGTATTAAGATCAATATAGGGTTTTAACCATGCACTTTGTTGAAATTTTAAAACTCTATGAATTTTTTTAACCGCTAATCCGTGTGATATGGCCTGTTTCAGAGCACGATAATGAATAACATATTTTTCTTTATCATACAGCGTTGTCAATAATTTTGGTAACTTTGTATTCGGCTGTTTTTTGCTTTCTGAACAAAAAGGCAAATCTCGATGTTTATCATGAAGTATATTAGGATATTCTAAATCAACTTCAAGGATATATCCTTCAGGTGCATCGTCGGGAATGCTAGTAACATCTAAATTAGTATCGCTCCACTTAAATTTTCCATAGGGTAAAACCATTGACATGGCCCATCCATACAAATTATTAACATCTATGTAAAACAAATACTGATCAGGTTTTGCCGGATCATAGTTTGGCATATATTTATTATTAGCTTCTGAATATCTCGAACAACATTGACTTATACCGCCACGAATACCTTTTTCGATAAATAAAATTATATCTACATCTGTTAAAAGATCTAATTCGCATTTTGTATATCTTAGCATTGAATCCCAGGAATATCCTGCTAACGTATAATACCACCCAGGATCGATTTTGCTAGTATTAAAACCTACATTTCTAAAATTTTCAAAAACATCACATAGCAAAAGTACATCAGTTTTTAAATATAAATCAGAGTATTCTCCTAAATTTTGAATGTTAAATTTTTCCCAAACATTTTTGGCATGTTCATATTTTTCATCACTAATTGATTCATCAGTTAACTGATTATAAAATTCTTGTTGCAACGGCAATTTTTTTTCATTAAGCTTTTCTATTTTGTCAATATAATCATAACAAAATACCCCTTTTCTTGTCAGCAACGAAAATTGTTCCATAGACAAGTACCTAAACTCTTGTTGTAAATTTTTCAAGTCTTTAATTTCCAAAGTCGAAACAAGTTCATCTAAAGATGTATTCATAAATCGGAGTGAATCAATGAAACGAAGTCTAATGCCACACTCTAGATGTAGAGTAAAAGAGATATATTTTTTTTTATTTATTGGCAACAAACTAATTTGACCGGTTTTTGAAAGATCGCGAATTAAAAAGTGTGAATCGTACGAACTAAAATTATGAAATACTACGGGTACAACAAACTGTTTTTTAAAATTTAAGTTGCACTGCGCATGCGCAAATCCTCTGAAATACCCTAGGAAATGGCAGTGATCGCGTACTATGACGTCTCTAGGATTAAATAGTTCTTCGCAAATGTGACACATTTTAGCATCGAAAGTATTTACATTTCCTTTTATTGGAATTATATTTTTAATTTTTGCCTTAATAGATTCGCCTACAGATTTCATTTCTTCAGAAAACCATTCCATACAATTTTCTCCACGATAAATTTTATAGTAAGAAAGTGTATCATTGTAATCACATTTGACATAATATCCACAGCTGAATGCAACATGTTGTTGATATTTTATAGTATTTGCGTTAACAGGTATTTTAATCGGTTTAAGTATTGATTCAAAATCAGCATATATTATAAATGGAACTCTTTGTTGATATATAAAATTTTTAAATTTAATTACTGGATTTGTTGGTATAGTAATTTTTGCCTCATTCATTTTTTCACATAATTCCAAATGAGTATTTAAACGAAGTTCATTACTAAAATAATTTAAACATCTGTCGCAGATAAATTTTTTATATCCAGTTTTATTAAGCTGACTATTCACTAATTTTGAAAGATTTTTAATCCAACAATAATGATATTTTATTTCAATTTTTTCAATATCATTTGGATCAGGCGCCTCATAATCATTTAATTTTTGAAAATATTGATCTTGAATCCTTAGCAAATTAACATGTCTTTCCATTTTATTTGGAGTGAGACGTAAAGGAATAACGTTAAATTTGTTGCCGGTTAGCTCTAATCCGTAAACATTAATTGAAATTTGATTTAATTTTTCAAATACAAAAATATTTTTTAATGTAATTGGAATATTCAATCCTTTTACATTTAAAACTTGACTATAATGAGGATATGATGTTGTTCTATTCACATTTACTACAGCTGGATACAAACAACTTACGACGCTCCAATAAAAACATGCATTGTCAGAGTTTTTAATATTTATACATGCCTTTTTATTTGCAATACTGTTGGGTAACTGAATATAGCTCGATCTATTTCCTATTTCAAATTTATTAACATTTATTTCCAATGAGATAATTTTACTCAAAGCCCAACCAGAATCTTTTTCTTGAAATTCTGACAATTTATTTAAAATATAATCTACCACGTTGTCCATAAACCATTTTCTTAATTCAGTCGATCCGTCGATGATGGAATTTTTAGTATGAAAATATTTGAAAT
This sequence comes from Altica lythri, assembly GCA_964028335.1. Classification (NCBI taxonomy): domain Eukaryota; kingdom Metazoa; phylum Arthropoda; class Insecta; order Coleoptera; family Chrysomelidae; genus Altica; species Altica lythri. Next base: position 3,095,137 of record OZ034800.1, on the reverse strand, counting down.
CTACTATATCGTTATTTCCAATTGATTTTTTTACAAATTCACCGCAAAAAGTGGTATTAATTTTAATCATTGAAATTTTTTTAAGAATTTCAACAATTTTTTTTTGCAAAATACTAAAAGCGTCTTCTAAAAACTGTAGTATATCCTTGTGTTTTAAATTTATAATTATACCAGAACTTACTCTATTTTTAAATATTGAAATTCCGTCTGACCATTTAATTTTCTTTTCTGTTTGATTATTCGAAATCGATTGATTAAAGTAGCTATAAACCGCTTTTAAATGACCTTATTTTGTCTGCCACATACGTGAGTTTCCAAATAAAAAATTTTTATCTCGTAAAACATCATAACATAGCGATAAAGCAATTTTAACATGTTTCTTCCACGCATCATGTTCTTGCAAAGTAAAATTGTAACCTTTTTCATAAAATTTTTTAACTAATTTATCAATATCTAACGCAAGTTTTTCTGTCATTTTAAAACCACTAACCTTAATTTTTAACAAATTTAAAAATAGTTGCTGGGTTGAATTTGCCAGAATCCCTTTCACCAATAAACACCAACGAATATCGTCCGTTCCCCAATTCAATTAGATGATCTTTTATTAGTGGAGTTGCCCGTTGTGGTAGAAAAACAGCTTTTTCCTCCAGCTCAACAAGTACTACTTCACCAAACTTTGATAACGTTAATTTTGCAGATAGAATTTTGTAAGGGATATTTCTTTCTAATTCCTTTAACTTTCCTATTGGCTTGGTGTCGTCTTCTAAAAGAAGGCAATTGTTAATTGATTTTAGGTCCATATTTCTAAAAATAACGTTTATATCAGATTTATTCAATTATATTATATCAAACATGTACACAAAATAATCCACTCGACATTCAGCAACACAATATTCTCATGATTGGGTTTTATTTAATAAAAATTGTCTGTGAAATTTGAACAATTATACACTTTAACTTTAAATACGTTACGTTGCATGGTAGTAACAACTGTTTGTCGCAAATAACTAACATTTATCCTTTTGAGAAAAACTTTTATCGCGACCAGTGAAATAGATAATTTAGTTTATAAAAATGTTGTTTTCTATAAAAAGATATACCTACTATTGATATATTAACGTCCAACTCAAAAACATTAAATTTTGGGGAGATCAAATTTAACATACGAATTTAATCTAACTTAATCCACACATTCTTATTCTAAGTTCACAAATACAGAAAAACATCTCAATAACGGTTAGTAAAAAGTACAACAAAATTTTAACATTAAAATTTCTTCATACCTAAATTTATTTTAAGCATCTAAGAACTGACCGTTTAAGTGGGTCACCGTAATGAGAAGTTTTGTTGCATATGTATTTGCAATAAATAAAAATAAACACCTTACCTGAACTTGTTACTAGATGCACTAAACGTTAATAGTTGCTTAAGTCAGTATTGTTACTGATTAATGTATAAAAATTTCCAAATTTAACCGAGATCTTTTATACTTTTTACATGCACCGATGAAGACTAAGTGAAATTATCACAAGAAAGCAGGTGTGGTTATTTTCGATTCATCGAGTTTGAGATGGCTAACCTTGCAAACAACATCTTAAAATGGTCAAGGACGCCTGCCTTGTTTCAGATTCGAAATATTTTATCTTTAATATTTTTTATTACTAAGAACACTTATGACATATAGTTTGTTGTTATTTATATTATTTCTGTTTTTAACTAAACTTTGTTATTATTATAGATATTTCAACCAAAATTAAACAAATAATATATATTCCAAATAATATTGTTTGGTTCAACCATTTTTTTGTTTTTTTACAGCAATATGATCTCCGTCTGATTTGTTAGTATATGTGTAATAAATAGAGGTTAATTACTTTCAGGGTTTAGTATAGTAAAAATCCATTTTCTTCGGGATTTCTGCTTTAGAAAAATTTACATGCGCACTGAAGTCAACTAATTTCTATAAATTAAAGGTAATGTTTGACAAAGTTCAGTTTTAAACTTTATTATTTTTACGTATAATGGAATCTGTTCTGGCATATATTAATCGTGAAAAGAAGTTAAGTGATTTTAGTGTTGATGAATTAAAATGTTTTCCCATACGCTATTTAAGAATGTATGTCAAACCGGAAGAATTATTACATGTTTGGTATAAATTACCATCAGAATACAAATTAGATTTTGAGTTGCGAACATATCTACCTTGTTATGTACATCATAATCGTCCTGAGTGGACGTCACATGTGGATGGTCCTGCGCAATCGCAAAGAAACTGTCACATTTGCAAATTAGGGTTACAAAAATGTAAAGAACTTGTTCAAAACAGTGGTTTAAATAAATATTAAAAAATTTACGTTTATTTTTTCTTTTAAAAAATTACCTAATTTATATAAATTCTACTTGAATTGTGGATAAAGAAATTGTCATATCTGCAAAAGAACTTGGATCATCTTTGCTTAACTAAATTTTACAGTAAATCTTAATGTATTTTTCTTTTTTAAACTTATCTTACACTTATTCTTTAAATCATAATTGTAACAAGCAAATTCACTTACTTCCGGAATATATTCTTACTTACTAAATTGTTATATCCACAAGTTAATGTTTTTTTCTTTTTAAACTTATTTCAAGAATATACTTACTTAAATCAATTATTTTTTCAACATATATATAATAATTTAGTTTCTCGACTTTTATTTCGTTGAAAATACAAAACAGTAATTACTTTTACTTTTTTTATTTTTAATTCAAATACAAATCTTTAAACTTTTAAAGGTAATTTTGATGTAACCAAATTGTCAAATCTGCAAAATGATAATGGACTTATAGAATTCACGCTTAATTAATTTTAAGGTTAATGTATTTTTCTTTTTTTTAAACTTATTGTATGAATATCGTTAAATTATAATTGTAACAACGGTAAACTATTTTCCTTCTAGTTCCTAATCTTTTTTTTACTTCTTTGAAATAAAAAACAATACTACTTTTAATTTTTTCTTTTATTTTTTAAATAGAGGTTGTACATATTAATCATATCATTTACAATCTGCTGCTTTCTTTCTTCATGTTTTCGTTTAGTTTCCAATAGAGTTTGTCTCTCAGTTTCCAGTTGGCGCGCTTGTTTATCAATTTGGGATATTTTCTCATCAATTTCTTCATCTTGTTTTTTATCTGTACAGAATTTATTGATGTTAAGCATTACTGCTTGGTAATGTTCATAAAAGAAGGTATAATTTTGCTGTAAATGGGTGGCGAATGATGACATTGTTTCTACTGTCCAGTCAATAGATGATACGTTCTTAAGTGGCGGGGGAGTGGTTGCTCTGGATGTAGAATATTCCATTGATGATGATGTAGTCGGAATTTCTAATTCATTTAATAATCTCTCCAACAAGTCATCGGTATCCTTTGCAAACTCAATGTATAAAGAATTTATTTCAATTAATCAAAGTTTCACCTACTTTTACATATTTAGAATTTGTCTTTCCACTGTCTGACAAAACATAAATAATGCATATAAATATATAAAATATAATTATACTTCTTTACTTACTGAATCATTTTTTTGTTTTTCACTTGTTTTCGATTTCTTTACTATTTTTTCCATTTTTGGTTTTTTAACTTGCACATTACTCAACACCTTAATAGTTTTACCCATTCTTACAAATGGCAGTGAATCTACGATACAACTCGAAGTATATTTATAAGAGAATATCCCACTGATAAAATTTTCAGACAGGTTTTCAGTTAATTACAATAGTGGGAAAATTTTTATACAACTTTTTTCATTAAAACCTATCAAGGTAATATTCTACACCTTCTTTTAAAGCATCTACATAGGAATATAGGTTATACAATCGTATAAGTAAACACATCAGACAGTTGCCTTGACAAAATTACTTTTGTGTACAAATTTAAAAAAATATTGCTGAATTTTAAGGTTAAATGTTGATTATCATTTTGGACAAAAACACCCCGCACTGTCCTTGCTTAACCCATTTAATGCAATCAATTACTTATATATTTGCACAGTCATCCTGCATCCTAACTTGTTTACTGACTTTTTGTTTTGTAAAGATATCAGACAATTATTATTCCGAAATGCTATAATTCTTGAAAAAAAAAAATATTGCATTCTTATATAAACCTCAGTTGTCGGATGCTAAAACTCATAGTGAATGTTTCTTAATTAATGTCTTCAAGGTCAAATCATACCAATTGATATTTTATAAAACATTTTAATTGCATCGACGAGTAAATCAAGTATAAAACATAACTGACCTCTACCACTACAGAATGCTATTATAATTGTTTCTTGTAACTCAAGGTCATGATCCAGGACTTGTGTTGTTACACTACTTCTAAGATGTCAAATGACAAATGTCACAATGATAAATGTCAAAAATGAAAAGTGTCACCATGAAAAATGTCAAAAATGACAAATTTCAAGATGGCAAATGTCAAAGATGTCAAATGACAAATGTCACAATGCTAAATGTCAAAAATGAGAAGTGTCACCATGAAAAATGTCAAAAATGACAAATTTCAAGAAGGCAAATGTCAAAGATGTCAAATGACAAATGTCACATTGCTAAATGTCAAAAATGAAAAGTGTCAAAAATGAAAAGTGTCAAAAATGACAAATTTCAAGATGGCAAATGTCTAAGATGTCAAATGACAAATGTCACAATGCTAAATGTCAAAAATGAAAAGTGTCACCATGAAAAATGTCAAAAATGACAAATTTCAAGATGGCAAATGTCAAAGATGTCAAATGACAAATGTCACAATGCTAAATGTCAAAAATGAAAAGTGTCACCATGAAAAATGTCAAAAATGACAAATTTCAAGATGGCAAATGTCAAAGATGTCAAATGACAAATGTCACAATGCTAAATGTCAAAAATGAAAAGTGTCAAAAATGACAAATTTCAAGATGGCAAATGTCCAAGATGTCAAATGACAAATGTCACAATGCTAAATGTCAAAAATGAAAAGTGTCACCATGAAAAATGTCAAAAATGACAAATTTCAAGATGGCAAATGTCAAAGATGTCAAATGACAAATGTCACAATGCTAAATGTCAAAAATGAAAAGTGTCAAAAATGACAAATTTCAAGATGGCAAATGTCTAAGATGTCAAATGACAAATGTCACAATGCTAAATGTCAAAAATGAAAAGTGTCACCGTGAAAAATGTCAAAAATGACAAATTTCAAGATGGCAAATGTCAAAGATGTCAAATGACAAATGTCACAATGCTAAATGTCAAAAATGAAAAGTGTCACCATGAAAAATGTCAAAAATGACAAATTTCAAGATGGCAAATGTCAAAGATGTCAAATGACAAATGTCACAATGCTAAATGTCAAAAATGAAAAGTGTCCCCATGAAAAATGTCAATAATGACAAATTTCAAGATGGCAAATGTCAAAGATGTCAAATGACAAATGTCACAATGCTAAATGTCAAAAATGAAAAGTGTCACCATGAAAAATGTCAAAAATGACAAATTTCAAGATGGAAAATGTCAAAGATGTCGAATATGACAAATGTCACAATGCTAAATGTTAAAAATGAAAAGTGTCACCATGAAAAATGTCAAAAATGACAAATTTCAAGATGGCAAATGTCAAAGATATCAAATGACAAATGTCACAATGCTAAATGTCAAAAATGAAAAGTGTCAAAAATGACAAATTTCAAGATGGCAAATGTCTAAGATGTCAAATGACAAATGTCACAATGCTAAATGTCAAAAATGAAAAGTGTCACCATGAAAAATGTCAAAAATGACAAATTTCAAGATGGCAAATGTCAAAGATGTCAAATGACAAATGTCACAATGCTAAATGTCAAAAATGAAAAGTGTCACCATGAAAAATGTCAAAAATGACAAATTTCAAGATGGCAAATGTCAAAGATGTCAAATGACAAATGTCACAATGCTAAATGTCAAAAATAAAAAGTGTCACCATGAAAAATGTCAAAAATGACAAATTTCAAGATGGCAAATGTCAAAACTGACAAATGTCACAATGCTAAATGTCAAAAATGATAAGTGTCACCATAAAAAATGTCAAAAATGACAAATTTCAAGATGGCAAATGTCCAAGATGTCAAATGACCAATGTCACAATGCTAAATGTCAAAAATGAAAAGTGTCACCATGAAAAATGTCAAAAATGACAAATTTCAAGATGGCAAATGTCAAAGATGTCAAATGACAAATGTCACAATGCTAAATGTCAAAAATGAAAAGTGTCAAAAATGACAAATTTCAAGATGGCAAATGTCAAAGATGTCAAATGACAAATGTCACAATGCTAAATGTCAAAAATGAAAAGTGTCACCATGAAAAATGTCAAAAATGACAAATTTCAAGATGGCAAATGTCAAAACTGACAAATGTCACAATGCTAAATGTCAAAAATGAAAAGTGTCACCATGAAAAATGTCAAAAATAACAAATTTCAAGATGGCAAATGTCAAAGATGTCAAATGACAAATGTCACAATGCTAAATGTCAAAAATGACAAATTTCAAGATGGCAAATGTCAAAGATGTCAATTGACAAATGTCACAATGCTAAAGTCAAAAATGAAAAGTGTCACCATGAACAATGTCAAAAATGACAAATTTCAAGATGGCAAATGTCAAAGATGTCAAATGACAAATGTCACAATGCTAAATGTCAAAAATGAAAAGTGTCACCATGAAAAATGTCAAAAATGACAAATTTCAAGATGGCAAATGTCAAAACTGACAAATGTCACAATGCTAAATGTGAAAAATGATAAGTGTCACCATGAAAAATGTCAAAAATGACAAATTTCAAGATGGCAAATGTCCAAGATGTCAAATGACAAATGTCACAATGCTAAATGTCAAAAATGAAAAGTGTCACCATAAAAAATGTCAAAAATGACAAATTTCAAGATGGCAAATGTCAAAGATGTCAAATGACAAATGTCACAATGCTAAATGTCACAAATGAAAAGTGTCAAAAATGACAAATTTCAAGATGGCAAATGTCTAAGATGCCAAATGACAAATGTCACAATGCTAAATGTCAAAAATGAAAAGTGTCACCATGAAAAATGTCAAAAATGACAAATTTCAAGATGGCAAATGTCAAAACTGACAAATGTCACAATGCTAAATGTCAAAAATGAAAAGTGTGACCATGAAAAATGTCAAAAATAACAAATTTCAAAATGGCAAATGTCAAAGATGTCAAATGACAAATGTCACAATGCTAAATGTCAAAAATGACAAATTTCAAGATGGCAAATGTCAAAGATGTCAAATGACAAATGTCACAATGCTAAATGTCAAAAATAAAAAGTGGCACCATGAAAAATGTCAAAAATGACAAATTTCAATATGGCAAATGTCAAAGATGTCAAATGACAAATGTCACAATGCTAAATGTCAAAAATGAAAAGTGTCACCATGAAAAATGTCAAAAATGACAAATTTCAAGATGGCAAATGTCAAAACTGACAAATGTCACAATGCTAAATGTCAAAAATGAAAAGTGTCACCATGAAAAATGTCAAAAATGACAAATTTCAAGATGGCAAATGTCAAAGATGTCAAATGACAAATGTCACAATGCTAAATGTCAAAAATGAAAAGTGTCACCATGAAAAATGTGAAAAATGACAAATTTCAAGATGGCAAATGTCAAAGATGTCAAATGACAAATGTCACAATGCTAAATGTCAAAAATGAAAAGTGTCACCATGAAAAATGTCAAAAATGACAAATTTCAAGATGGCAAATGTCAAAGATGTCAAATGTCACAATGCTAAATGTCAAAAATGAAAAGTGTCAAAAATGACAAATTTCAAGATGGCAAATGTCTACTATGTCAAATGACAAATGTCACAATGCTAAATGTCAAATATGAAAAGTGTCACCATGAAAAATGTCAAAAATGACAAATTTCAAGATGGCAAATGTCAAAGATGTCAAATGACAAATGTCACAATGCTAAATGTCAAAAATGAAAAGTGTCAAAAATGACAAATTTCAAGATGGCAAATGTCTAAGATGTCAAATGACAAATGTCACAATGATACATGTCAAAAATGAAAAGTGTCACCATGAAAAATGTCAAAAATGACAAATTTCAAGATGGCAAATGTCAAAGATGTCAAATGACAAATGTCACAATGCTAAATGTCACAAATGAAAAGTGTCACCATGAAAAATGTCAAAAATGACAAATTTCAAGAAGGCAAATGTCAAAGATGTCAAATGACAAATGTCACAATGCTAAATGTCAAAAATGAAAAGTGTCAAAAATGACAAATTTCAAGATGGCAAATGTCTAAGATGTCAAATGACAAATGTCACAATGCTAAATGTCAAAAATGAAAAGTGTCACCATGAAAAATGTCAAAAATGACAAATTTCAAGATGGCAAATGTCAAAGATGTCAAATGACAAATGTCACAATGCTAAATGTCAAAAATGAAAAGTGTCACCATGAAAAATGTCAAAAATGACAAATTTTAAGATGGCAAATGTCAAAGATGTCAAATGACAAATGTCACAATGCTAAATGTCAAAAATGACAAATTTCAAGATGGCAAATGTCTAAGATGTCAAATGACAAATGTCACAATGCTAAATGTCAAAAATGAAAAGTGTCACCATGAAAAATGTCAAAAATGACAAATTTCAAGATGGCAAATGTCAAAGATGTCAAATGACAAATGTCACAATGCTAAATATCAAAAATGAAAAGTGTAAAAAATGACAAATTTCAAGATGGCAAATGTCTAAGATGTCAAATGACAAATGTCACAATGCTAAATGTCAAAAATGAAAAGTGTCACCGTGAAAAATGTAAAAAATGACAAATTTCAAGATGGCAAATGTCAAAGATGTCAAATGACAAATGTCACAATGCTAAATGTCACAATGCTAAATGTCAAAAATGAAAAGTGTCACCATGAAAAATGTCAAAAATGACAAATTTCAAGATGGCAAATGTCAAAGATGTCAAATGACAAATGTCACAATGCTAAATGTCAAAAATGAAAAGTGTCACTATGAAAAATGTCAAAAATGACAAATTTCAATATGGCAAATGTCAAAGATGTCAAATGACAAATGTCACAATGCTAAATGTCAAAAATGAAAAGTGTCACCATGAAAAATGTCAAAAATGACAAATTTCAAGATGGCAAATATCAAAGATGTCAAATGACAAATGTCACAATGCTAAATGTCAAAAATAACAAATTTCAAGATGGCAAATGTCAAAGATGTCAAATGACAAATGTCACAATGCTAAATGTCAAAAATGAAAAGTGTCACCATGAAAAATGTCAAAAATGACAAATTTCAAGATGGCAAATGTCAAAGATGTCAAATGATACAATGCTAAATGTCAAAAATGAAAAGTGTCAAAAATGACAAATTTCAAGATGGCAAATGTCTAAGATGTCAAATGACAAATGTCACAATGCTAAATGTCAAAAATGAAAACTGTCGCCAGGAAAAATGTCAAAAATGACAAATTTCAAGATGGCAAATGTCAAAGATGTCAAATGACAAATGTCACAATGCTAAATGTCAAAAATAAAAAGTGTCACCATGAAAAATGACAAATTTCAAGATGGCAAATGTCAAAGATGTCAAATGACAAATGTCACAATGCTAAATGTCAAAAATAACAAATTTCAAGATGGCAAATGTCAAAGATGTCAAATGACAAATGTCACAATGCTAAATGTCAAAAATGAAAAGTGTCCCCATGAAAAATGTCAATAATGACAAATTTCAAGATGGCAAATGTCAAAGATGTCAAATGACAAATGTCACAATGCTAAATGTCACAATGCTAAATGTCAAAAATGAAAAGTGTCACCATGAAAAATGTCAAAAATGACAAATTTCAAGATGGCAAATGTCAAAGATGTCAAATGACAAATGTCACAATGCTAAATGTCAAAAATGAAAAGTGTCACTATGAAAAATGTCAAAAATGACAAATTTCAATATGGCAAATGTCAAAGATGTCAAATGACAAATGTCACAATGCTAAATGTCAAAAATGAAAAGTGTCACCATGAAAAATGTCAAAAATGACAAATTTCAAGATGGCAAATATCAAAGATGTCAAATGACAAATGTCACAATGCTAAATGTCAAAAATAACAAATTTCAAGATGGCAAATGTCAAAGATGTCAAATGACAAATGTCACAATGCTAAATGTCAAAAATGAAAAGTGTCACCATGAAAAATGTCAAAAATGACAAATTTCAAGATGGCAAATGTCAAAGATGTCAAATGACAAATGATACAATGCTAAATGTCAAAAATGAAAAGTGTCAAAAATGACAAATTTCAAGATGGCAAATGTCTAAGATGTCAAATGACAAATGTCACAATGCTAAATGTCAAAAATGAAAAGTGTCGCCAGGAAAAATGTCAAAAATGACAAATTTCAAGATGGCAAATGTCAAAGATGTCAAATGACAAATGTCACAATGCTAAATGTCAAAAATAAAAAGTGTCACCATGAAAAATGACAAATTTCAAGATGGCAAATGTCAAGAAGTCAAATGACAAATGTCACAATGCTAAATGTCAAAAATGAAAAGTGTCACCATAAAAAATGCCAAATTGACAAATTTCAAGATGGCAAATGTCAAATCTGACAAATGTCACAATGCTAAATGTCAAAAATAAAAAGTGTCACCATGAAAAATGTCAAAAATAACAAATTTTAGGATGACAAATGTCAAAGATGTCAAATGACAAATGTCACAATGCTAAATGTCAAAAATGACAAATTTCAAGATGGCAAATGTCAAAGATGTCAAATGACAAATGTCACAATGCTAAATGTCAAAAATAAAAAGTGTCACCATGAAAAATGTCAAAAATGACAAATTTCAAAATGGCAAATATCAAAGATGTCAAATGACAAATGTCAAAAATAAAAAGTGTCACCATGAAAAATGTCAAAAATGACAAATTTCAAGATGGCAAATGTCAAAACTGACAAATGTCACAATGCTAAATGTCAAAAATGATAAGTGTCACCATGAAAAATGTCAAAAATGACAAATTTCAAGATTGCAAATGTCAAAGATGTCAAATGACAAATGTCACAATGCTAAATGTCACAATGCTAAATGTCAAAAATGAAAAGTGTCACCATGAAAAATGTCAAAAATGACAAATTTCAAGATGGCAAATGTCCACGATGTCAAATGACAAATGTCACAATGCTAAATGTCAAAAATGAAAAGTGTCACCATGAAAAATGTCAAAAATGACAAATTTCAAGATGGCAAATGTCAAAGATGTCAAATGACAAATGTCACAATGCTAAATGTCAAAAATGACAAATTTCAAGATGGCAAATGTCTAAGATGTCAAATGACAAATGTCACAATGCTAAATGTCAAAAATGAAAAGTGTCACCATGAAAAATGTCAAAAATGACAAATTTCAAGATGGCAAATGTCAAAGATGTCAAAGATGTCAAATGACAAATGTCACAATGCTACATATCAAAAATGAAAAGTGTCAAAAATGACAAATTTTAAGATGGCAAATGTCTAAGATGTCAAATGACAAATGTCACAATGCTAAATGTCAAAAATGAAAAGTGTCACCGTGAAAAATGTAAAAAATGACAAATTTCAAGATGGCAAATGTCAAAGATGTCAAATGACAAATGTCACAATGCTAAATGTCAAAAAGGAAAAGTGTCCCCATGAAAAATGTCAATAATGACAAATTTCAAGATGGCAAATGTCAAAGATGTCAAATGACAAATGTCACAATGCTAAATGTCACAATGCTAAATGTCAAAAATGAAAAGTGTCACCATGAAAAATGTCAAAAATGACAAATTTCAAGATGGCAAATGTCCAAGATGTCAAATGACAAATGTCACAATGCTAAATGTCAAAAATTAAAAGTGTCACCATGAAAAATGTCAAAAATGACAAATTTCAAGATGGCAAATGTCAAAGATGTCAAATGACAAATGTCACAATGCTAAATGTCAAAAATGAAAAGTGTCACCATGAAAAATGTCAAAAATGACAAATTTCAAGATGGCAAATGTCAAAGATGTCAAATGACAAATGTCACAATGCTAAATGTCAAAAATGAAAAGTGTCACCATGAAAAATGTCAAAAATGACAAATTTCAAGATGGCAAATATCAAAGATGTCAAATGACAAATGTCAAAATGCTAAATGTAAAAAATGACAAATTTCAAGATGGCAAATGTCAAAGATGTCAAATGACAAATGTCACAATGCTAAATGTCAAAAATGAAAAGTGTCACCATGAAAAATGTCAAAAATGACAAATTTCAAGATGGCAAATGTCAAAGATGTCAAATGACAAATGACACAATGCTAAATGTCAAAAATAAAAAGTGTCAAAAATGACAAATTTCAAGATGGCAAATGTCTAAGATGTCAAATGACAAATGTCACAATGCTAAATGTCAAAAATGAAAAGTGTCGCCAGGAAAAATGTCAAAAATGACAAATTTCAAGATGGCAAATGTCAAAGATGTAAAATGACAAATGTCACAATGCTAAATGTCAAAAATAAAAAGTGTCACCATGAAAAATGACAAATTTCAAGATGGCAAATGTCAAGAAGTCAAATGACAAATGTCACAATGCTAAATGTCAAAAATGAAAAGTGTCACCATAAAAAATGTCAAAAATGACAAATTTCAAGATGGCAAATGTCAAAACTGACAAATGTCACAATGCTAAATGTCAAAAATGAAAAGTGTCACCATGAAAAATGTCAAAAATAACAAAGTTCAAGATGACAAATGTCAAAGATGTCAAATGACAAATGTCACAATGCTAAATGTCAAAAATGACAAATTTCAAGATGGCAAATGTCAAAGATGTCAAATGACAAATGTCACAATGCTAAATGTCAAAAATAAAAAGTGTCACCATGAAAAATGTCAAAAATGACAAATTTCAAAATGGCAAATATCAAAGATGTCAAATGACAAATGTCACAATGCTAAATGTCAAAAATAAAAAGTGTCACCATGAAAAATGTCAAAAATGACAAATTTCAAGATGGCAAATGTCAAAACTGACAAATGTCACAATGCTAAATGTTAAAAATGATAAGTGTCACCATGAAAAATGTCAAAAATGACAAATTTCAAGATTGCAAATGTCCAAGATGTCAAATGACAAATGTCACAATGCTAAAAGTCAAAAATGAAAAGTGTCACCATGAAAAATGTCAAAAATGACAAATTTTAAGATGGCAAATGTCAAAGATGTCAAATGACAAATGTCACAATGCTAAATGTCAAAAATGAAAAGTGTCAAAAATGACAAATTTCAAGATGGCAAATGTCAAAGATGTCAAATCACAAATGTCACAACGCTAAATGTCAAAAATGAAAAGTGTCATCATGAAAAATGTCAAAAATGACAAATTTCAAGATGGCAAATGTCAAAACTGACAAATGTCACAATGCTAAATGTCAAAAATGAAAAGTGTCACCATGAAAAATGTCAAAAATAACAAATCTCAAGATGACAAATGTCAAAGATGTCAAATGACAAATGTCACAATGCTAAATGTCAAAAATGACAAATTTCAAGATGGCAAATGTCAAAGATGTCAAATGACAAATGTCACAATGCTAAATGTCAAAAATAAAAAGTGTCACCATGAAAAATGTCAAAAATGACAAATTTCAAGATGGCAAATATCAAAGATGTCAAATGACAAATGTCACAATGCTAAATGTCAAAAATAAAAAGTGTCACCATGAAAAATGTCAAAAATGACAAATTTCAAGATGGCAAATGTCAAAACTGACAAATCTCACAATGCTAAATGTCAAAAATGATAAGTGTCACCATGAAAAATGTCAAAAATGACAAATTTCAAGATGGCAAATGTCCAAGATGTCAAATGACAAATGTCACAATGCTAAATGTCAAAAATGAAAAGTGTCACTATGAAAAATGTCAAAAATGACAAATTTCAAGATGGCAAATGTCAAAGATGTCAAATGACAAATGTCACAATGCTAAATGTCAAAAATGAAAAGTGTCAAAAATGACAAATTTCAAGATGGCAAATGTCTAATATGTCAAATGACAAATGTCACAATGCTAAATGTCAAATATGAAAAGTGTCACCATGAAAAATGTCAAAAATGACAAATTTCAAGATGGCAAATGTCAAAGATGTCAAATGACAAATGTCACAATGCTAAATGTCAAAAATGAAAAGTGTCAAAAATGACAAATTTAAAGATGGCAAATGTCTAAGATGTCAAATGACAAATGTCACAATGATAAATGTCAAAAATGAAAAGTGTCACCATGAAAAATGTCAAAAATGACAAATTTCAAGATGGCAAATGTCAAAGATGTCAAATGACAAATGTCACAATGCTAAATGTCAAAAATGAAAAGTGTCACCATGAAAAATGTCAAAAATGACAAATTTCAAGAAGGCAAATGTCAAAGATGTCAAATGACAAATGTCACAATGCTAAATGTCAAAAATGAAAAGTGTCAAAAATGACAAATTTCAAGATGGCAAATGTCTAAGATGTCAAATGACAAATGTCACAATGCTAACTGTCAAAAATGAAAAGTGTCACCATGAAAAATGTCAAAAATGACAAATTTCAAGATGGCAAATGTCAAAGATGTCAAATGACAAATGTCACAATGCTAAATGTCAAAAATGAAAAGTGTCACCATGAAAAATGTCAAAAATGACAAATTTCAAGATGGCAAATGTCAAAGATGTCAAATGACAAATGTCACAATGCTAAATGTCAAAAATGAAAAGTGTCAAAAATGACAAATTTCAAGATGGCAAATGTCCAAGATGTCAAATGACAAATGTCACAATGCTAAATGTCAAAAATGAAAAGTGTCACCATGAAAAATGTCAAAAATGACAAATTTCAAGATGGCAAATGTCAAAGATGTCAAATGACAAATGTCACAATGCTAAATGTCAAAAATGAAAAGTGTCAAAAATGACAAATTTCAAGATGGCAAATGTCTAAGATGTCAAATGACAAATGTCACAATGCTAAATGTCAAAAATGAAAAGTGTCACCGTGAAAAATGTCAAAAATGACAAATTTCAAGATGGCAAATGTCAAAGATGTCAAATGACAAATGTCACAATGCTAAATGTCAAAAATGAAAAGTGTCACCATGAAAAATGTCAAAAATGACAAATTTCAAGATGACAAATGTCAAAGATGTCAAATGACAAATGTCACAATGCTAAATGTCAAAAATGAAAAGTGTCCCCATGAAAAATGTCAAT
The DNA here is from genome assembly GCA_964028335.1 of Altica lythri. Lineage (NCBI taxonomy): Eukaryota > Metazoa > Arthropoda > Insecta > Coleoptera > Chrysomelidae > Altica > Altica lythri. The sequence goes on along the minus strand of OZ034800.1, from coordinate 3,079,794 downwards.
AATGACAAATTTCAAGATGGCAAATGTCAAAGATGTCAAATGACAAATGTCACAATGCTAAATGTCAAAAATGAAAAGTGTCACCATGAAAAATGTCAAAAATGACAAATTTCAAGATGGCAAATGTCAAAGATATCAAATGACAAATGTCACAAAGCTAAATGACAAAAATGAAAAGTGTCAAAAATGACAAATTTCAAGATGGCAAATGTCTAAGATGTCAAATGACAAATGTCACAATGCTAAATGTCAAAAATGAAAAGTGTCACCATGAAAAATGTCAAAAATGACAAATTTAAAGATGGCAAATGTCAAAGATGTCAAATGACAAATGTCACAATGCTAAATGTCAAAAATGAAAAGTGTCACCATGAAAAATGTCAAAAATGACAAATTTCAAGATGGCAAATGTCAAAGATGTCAAATAACAAATGTCACAATGCTAAATGTCAAAAATAAAACGTGTCACCATGAAAAATGTCAAAAATGACAAATTTCAAGATGGCAAATATCAAAACTGACAAATGTCACAATGCTAAATGTCAAAAATGATAAGTGTCACCATAAAAAATGTCAAAAATGACAAATTTCAAGATGGCAAATGTCCAAGATGTCAAATGACAAATGTCACAATGCTAAATGTTAAAAATGAAAAGTGTCACCATGAAAAATGTCAAAAATGACAAATTTCAAGATGGCAAATGTCAAAGATGTCAAATGACAAATGTCACAATGCTAAATGTCAAAAATGAAAAGTGTCAAAAATGACAAATTTCAAGATGGCAAATGTCAAAGATGTCAAATGACAAATGTCACAATGCTAAATGTCAAAAATGAAAAGTGTCACCATGAAAAATGTCAAAAATGACAAATTTCAAGATGGCAAATGTCAAAACTGACAAATGTCACAATGCTAAATGTCAAAAATGAAAAGTGTCACCATGAAAAATGTCAAAAATAACAAATTTCAAGATGGCAAATGTCAAAGATGTCAAATGACAAATGTCACAATGCTAAATGTCAAAAATGACAAATTTCAAGATGGCAAATGTCAAAGATGTCAAATGACAAATGTCACAATGCTAAATGTCAAAAATGAAAAGTGTCACCATGAACAATGTCAAAAATGACAAATTTCAAGATGGCAAATGTCAAAGATGTCAAATGACAAATGTCACAATGCTAAATGTCAAAAATGAAAAGTGTCACCATGAAAAATGTCAAAAATGACAAATTTCAAGATGGCAAATGTCAAAACTGACAAATGTCACAATGCTAAATGTCAAAAATGATAAGTGTCACCATGAAAAATGTCAAAAATGACAAATTTCAAGATGGCAAATGTCCAAGATGTCAAATGACAAATGTCACAATGCTAAATGTCAAAAATGAAAAGTGTCACCATAAAAAATGTCAAAAATGACAAATTTCAAGATGGCAAATGTCAAAGATGTCAAATGACAAATGTCACAATGCTAAATGTCACAAATGAAAAGTGTCAAAAATGACAAATTTCAAGATGGCAAATGTCTAAGATGTCAAATGACAAATGTCACAATGCTAAATGTCAAAAATGAAAAGTGTCACCATGAAAAATGTCAAAAATGACAAATTTCAAGATGGCAAATGTCAAAACTGACAAATGTCACAATGCTAAATGTCAAAAATGATAAGTGTCACCATGAAAATGTCAAAAATAACAAATTTCAAGATGGCAAATGTCAAAGATGTCAAATGACAAATGTCACAATGCTAAATGTCAAAAATGACAAATTTCAAGACGGCAAATGTCTAAGATGTTAAATGACAAATGTCACAATGCTAAATGTCAAAAATAAAAAGTGTCACCATGAAAAATGTCAAAAATGACAAATTTTAAGATGGCAAATGTCAAAGATGTCAAATGACAAATGTCACAATGCTAAATGTCAAAAATGAAAAGTGTCAAAAATGACAAATTTCAAGATGGCAAATGTCAAAGATGTCAAATGACAAATGTCACAACGCTAAATGTCAAAAATGAAAAGTGTCATCATGAAAAATGTCAAAAATGACAAATTTCAAGATGGCAAATGTCAAAACTGACAAATGTCACAATGCTAAATGTCAAAAATGAAAAGTGTCACCATGAAAAATGTCAAAAATAACAAATCTCAAGATGACAAATGTCAAAGATGTCCAATGACAAATGTCACAATGCTAAATGTCAAAAATGACAAATTTCAAGATGGCAAATGTCAAAGATGTCAAATGACAAATGTCACAATGCTAAATGTCAAAAATAAAAAGTGTCACCATGAAAAATGTCAAAAATGACAAATTTCAAGATGGCAAATATCAAAGATGTCAAATGACAAATGTCACAATGCTAAATGTCAAAAATAAAAAGTGTCACCATGAAAAATTTCAAAAATGACAAATTTCAAGATGGCAAATGTCAAAACTGACAAATGTCACAATGCTAAATGTCAAAAATGATAAGTGTCACCATGAAAAATGTCAAAAATGACAAATTTCAAGATGGCAAATGTCCAAGATGTCAAATGACAAATGTCACAATGCTAAATGTCAAAAATGAAAAGTGTCACTATGAAAAATGTCAAAAATGACAAATTTCAAGATGGCAAATGTCAAAGATGTCAAATGACAAATGTCACAATGCTAAATGTCAAAAATGAAAAGTGTCAAAAATGACAAATTTCAAGATGGCAAATGTCTAATATGTCAAATGACAAATGTCACAATGCTAAATGTCAAATATGAAAAGTGTCACCATGAAAAATGTCAAAAATGACAAATTTCAAGATGGCAAATGTCAAAGATGTCAAATGACAAATGTCACAATGCTAAATGTCAAAAATGAAAAGTGTCACCATGAAAAATGTCAAAAATGACAAATTTTAAGATGGCAAATGTCAAAACTGACAAATGTCACAATGCTAAATGTCAAAAATGATAAGTGTCACTATGAAAAATGTCAAAAATGACAAATTTCATGATGGCAAATGTCCAAGATGTCAAATGACAAATGTTACAATGCTAAATGTCAAAAATGACAAATTTCAAGATGGCAAATGTCAAAGATGTCAAATGACAAATGTCACAATGCTAAATGTCAAAAATGAAAAGTGTCACCATGAAAAATGTCAAAAATGACAAATTTCAAGATGGCAAATGTCTAAGATGTCAAATGACAAATGTCACAATGCTAAATGTCAAAAATGAAAAGTGTCACCATGAAAAATGTCAAAAATGACAAATTTCAAGATGGCAAATGTCAAAACTGACAAATGTCACAATGCTAAATGTCAAAAATGAAAAGTGTGACCATGAAAAATGTCAAAAATAACAAATTTCAAGATGGCAAATGTCAAAGATGTCAAATGACAAATGTCACAATGCTAAATGTCAAAAATGACAAATTTTAAGATGGCAAATGTCAAAGATGTCAAATGACAAATGTCACAATGCTAAATGTCAAAAATGAAAAGTGGCACCATGAAAAATGTAAAAAATGACAAATTTCAAGATGGCAAAGTCAAAGATGTCAAATGACAAATGTTACAATGCTAAATGTCAAAAATGAAAAGTGTCACCATGAAAAATGTCAAAAATGACAAATTTCAAGATGGCAAATGTCAAAACTGACAAATGTCACAATGCTAAATGTCAAAAATGATAAGTGTCACCATGAAAAATGTCAAAAATAACAAATTTCAAGATGGCAAATGTCAAAGATGTCAAATGACAAATGTCACAATGCTAAATGTCAAAAATGACAAATTTCAAGATGGCAAATGTCTAAGATGTTAAATGACAAATGTCACAATGCTAAATGTCAAAAATGAAAAGTGTCACCATGAAAAATGTCAAAAATGACAAATTTTAAGATGGCAAATGTCAAAGATGTCAAATGACAAATGTCACAATGCTAAATGTCAAAAATGAAAAGTGTCAAAAATGACAAATTTCAAGATGGCAAATGTCAAAGATGTCAAATGACAAATGTCACAACGCTAAATGTCAAAAATGAAAAGTGTCATCATGAAAAATGTCAAAAATGACAAATTTCAAGATGGCAAATGTCAAAACTGACAAATGTCACAATGCTAAATGTCAAAAATGAAAAGTGTCACCATGAAAAATGTCAAAAATAACAAATCTCAAGATGACAAATGTCAAAGATGTCAAATGACAAATGTCACAATGCTAAATGTCAAAAATGACAAATTTCAAGATGGCAAATGTCAAAGATGTCAAATGACAAATGTCACAATGCTAAATGTCAAAAATAAAAAGTGTCACCATGAAAAATGTCAAAAATGACAAATTTCAAGATGGCAAATATCAAAGAGGTCAAATGACAAATGTCACAATGCTAAATGTCAAAAATAAAAAGTGTCACCATGAAAAATGTCAAAAATGACAAATTTCAAGATGGCAAATGTCAAAACTGACAAATCTCACAATGCTAAATGTCAAAAATGATAAGTGTCACCATGAAAAATGTCAAAAATGACAAATTTCAAGATGGCAAATGTCCAAGATGTCAAATGACAAATGTCACAATGCTAAATGTCAAAAATGAAAAGTGTCACTATGAAAAATGTCAAAAATGACAAATTTCAAGATGGCAAATGTCAAAGATGTCAAATGACAAATGTCACAATGCTAAATGTCAAAAATGAAAAGTGTCAAAAATGACAAATTTCAAGATGGCAAATGTCTAATATGTCAAATGACAAATGTCACAATGCTAAATATCAAATATGAAAAGTGTCACCATGAAAAATGTCAAAAATGACAAATTTCAAGATGGCAAATGTCAAAGATGTCAAATGACAAATGTCACAATGCTAAATGTCAAAAATGAAAAGTGTCAAAAATGACAAATTTCAAGATGGCAAATGTCTAAGATGTCAAATGACAAATGTCACAATGCTAAATGTCAAAAATGAAAAGTGTCACCGTGAAAAATGTCAAAAATGACAAATTTCAAGATGGCAAATGTCAAAGATGTCAAATGACAAATGTCACAATGCTAAATGTCAAAAATGAAAAGTGTCACCATGAAAAATGTCAAAAATGACAAATTTCAAGATGGCAAATGTCAAAGATGTCAAATGACAAATGTCACAATGCTAAATGTCAAAAATGAAAAGTGTCCCCATGAAAAATGTCAATAATGACAAATTTCAAGATGGCAAATGTCAAAGATGTCAAATGACAAATGTCACAATGCTAAATGTCAAAAATGAAAAGTGTCACCATGAAAAATGTCAAAAATGACAAATTTCAAGATGGCAAATGTCAAAGATGTCGAATATGACAAATATCACAATGCCAAATGTCAAAAATGAAAAGTGTCACCATGAAAAATGTCAAAAATGACAAATTTCAAGATGGCAAATGTCAAAGATATCAAATGACAAATGTCACAATGCTAAATGTCAAAAATGAAAAGTGTCAAAAATGACAAATTTCAAGATGGCAAATGTCTAAGATGTCAAATGACAAATGTCACAATGCTAAATGTCAAAAATGAAAAGTGTCACCATGAAAAATGTCAAAAATGACAAATTTCAAGATGGCAAATGTCAAAGATGTCAAATGACAAATGTCACAATGCTAAATGTCAAAAATGAAAAGTGTCACCATGAAAAATGTCAAAAATGACAAATTTCAAGGTGGCAAATGTCAAAGATGTCAAATGACAAATGTCACAATGCTAAATGTCAAAAATAAAAAGTGTCACCATGAAAAATATCAAAAATGACAAATTTTAAGATGGCAAATGTCAAAACTGACAAATGTCACAATGCTAAATGTCAAAAATGATAAGTGTCACCATAAAAAATGTCAAAAATGACAAATTTCAAGATGGCAAATGTCCAAGATGTCAAATGACAAATGTCACAATGCTAAATGTCAAAAATGAAAAGTGTCACCATGAAAAATGTCAAAAATGACAAATTTCAAGATGGCAAATGTCAAAGATGTCAAATGACAAATGTCACAATGCTAAATGTCAAAAATGAAAAGTGTCAAAAATGACAAATTTCAAGATGGCAAATGTCAAAGATGTCAAATGACAAATGTCACAATGCTAAATGTCAAAAATGAAAAGTGTCACCATGAAAAATGTCAAAAATGACAAATTTCAAGATGGCAAATGTCAAAACTGACAAATGTCACAATGCTAAATGTCAAAAATGAAAAGTGTCACCATGAAAAATGTCAAAAATAACAAATTTCAAGATGGCAAATGTCAAAGATGTCAAATGACAAATGTCACAATGCTAAATGTCAAAAATGACAAATTTCAAGATGGCAAATGTCAAAGATGTCAAATGACAAATGTCACAATGCAAAATGTCAAAAATGAAAAGTGTCACCATGAACAATGTCAAAAATGACAAATTTCAAGATGGCAAATGTCAAAGATGTCAAATGACAAATGTCACAATGCTAAATGTCAAAAATGAAAAGTGTCACCATGAAAAATGTCAAAAATGACAAATTTCAAGATGGCAAATGTCAAAACTGACAAATGTCACAATGCTAAATGTCAAAAATGATAAGTGTCACCATGAAAAATGTCAAAAATGACAAATTTCAAGATGGCAAATGTCCAAGATGTCAAATGACAAATGTCACAATGCTAAATGTCAAAAATGAAAAGTGTCACCATAAAAAATGTCAAAAATGACAAATTTCAAGATGGCAAATGTCAAAGATGTCAAATGACAAATGTCACAATGCTAAATGTCACAAATAAAAAGTGTCAAAAATGACAAATTTCAAGATGGCAAATGTCTAAGATGTCAAATGACAAATGTCACAATGCTAAATGTCAAAAATGAAAAGTGTCACCATGAAAAATGTCAAAAATGACAAATTTCAAGATGGCAAATGTCAAAACTGACAAATGTCACAATGCTAAATGTCAAAAATGAAAAGTGTGACCATGAAAAATGTCAAAAATAACAAATTTCAAGATGGCAAATGTCAAAGATGTCAAATGACAAATGTCACAATGCTAAATGTCAAAAATGACAAATTTCAAGATGACAAATGTCAAAGATGTCAAATGACAAATGTCACAATGCTAAATGTCAAAAATGAAAAGTAGCACCATGAAAAATGTCAAAAATGACAAATTTCAAGATGGCAAATGTCAAAGATGTCAAATGACAAATGTTACAATGCTAAATGTCAAAAATGAAAAGTGTCACCATGAAAAATGTTAAAAATGACAAATTTCAAGATGGCAAATGTCAAAACTGACAAATGTCACAATGCTAAATGTCAAAAATGATAAGTGTCACCATGAAAAATGTCAAAAATAACAAATTTTAAGATGGCAAATGTCAAAGATGTCAAATGACAAATGTCACAATGCTAAATGTCAAAAATGACAAATTTCAAGATGGCAAATGTCTAAGATGTTAAATGACAAATGTCACAATGCTAAATGTCAAAAATAAAAAGTGTCACCATGAAAAATGTCAAAAATGACAAATTTCAAGATGGCAAATGTCCAAGATGTCAAATGACAAATGTCACAATGCTAAATGTCAAAAATGAAAAGTGTCACCATGAAAAATGTCAAAAATGACAAATTTAAAGATGGCAAATATCAAAGATGTCAAATGACAAATGTCACAATGCTAAATGTCAAAAATGAAAAGTGTCAAAAATGACAAATTTCAAGATGGCAAATGTCTAAGATGTCAACTGACAAATGTCACAATGCTAAATGTCAAAAATGAAAAGTGTCACCGTGAAAAATGTCAAAAATAACAAATTTCAAGATGGCAAATGTCAAAGATGTCAAATGACAAATGTCACAATGCTAAATGTCAAAAATGAAAAGTGTCACCATGAAAAATGTCAAAAATGACAAATTTCAAGATGGCAAATGTCAAAGATGTCAAATGACAAATGTCACAATGCTAAATGTCAAAAATGAAAAGTGTCCCAATGAAAAATGTCAATAATGACAAATTTCAAGATGGCAAATGTAAAAGATGTCAAATGACAAATGTCACAATGCTAAATGTCAAAAATGAAAAGTGTCACCATGAAAAATGTCAAAAATGACAAATTTCAAGATGGCAAATGTCAAAGATGTCAAATGACAAATGTCACAATGCTAAATGTCAAAAATGACAAATTTTAAGATGGCTAATGTCAAAGATGTCAAATGACAAATGTCACAATGCTAAATGTCAAAAATGAAAAGTGTCACCGTGAAAAATGTCAAAAATGACAAATTTCAAGATGGCAAATGTCAAAGATGTCAAATGACAAATGTCACAATGCTAAATGTCAAAAATGAAAATTGTCACCATGAAAAATGTAAAAAATGACAAATTTCAAGATGGCAAATGTCAAAGATGTCAAATGACAAATGTGACAATGCTAAATGTCAAAAATGAAAAGTGTCACCATGAAAAATGTCAAAAATAACAAATTTCAAGATGGCAAATGTCAAAGATGTCAAATAACAAATGTCACAATGCTAAATGTCAAAAATGAAAAGTGTCACCATGAAAAATATCAAAAATGACAAATTTCAAGATGGCAAATGTCAAACCTGACAAATGTCACAATGCTAAATGTCAGAAATGAAAAGTGTCACCATAAAAAATGTCAAAAATAACAAGTTTCAAGATGGCAAATGTCAAAGATGTCAAATGACAAATGTCACAATGCTAAATGTCAAAAATGACAAATTTCAAGATGGCAAATGTCTCAGATGTCAAATGACAAATGTCACAATGCTAAATGTCAAAAATGAAAAGTGTCACCATGAAAAATGTCAAAAATGACAAATTTCAAGATGGCAAATGTCCAAGATGTCAAATGACAAATGTCACAATGCTAAATGTCAAAAATGAAAAGTGTCACCATAAAATGTCAAAAATGACAAATTTTAAGATGGCAAATGTCAAAGATGTCAAATGACAAATGTCACAATGCTAAATGTCAAAAATGAAAAGTGTCAAAAATGACAAATTTCAAGATGGCAAATGTCTAAGATGTCAAATGACAAATGTCAGCATGCTAAATGTCAAAAATGAAAAGTGTCACCGTGAAAAATGTCAAAAATGACAAATTTCAAGATGGCAAATGTCAAAGATGTCAAATGACAAATGTCACAATGCTAAATGTCAAAAATGAAAAGTGTCACCATGAAAAATGTCAAAAATGACAAATTTCAAGATGGCAAATGTCAAAGATGTCAAATGACAAATGTCACAATGCTAAATGTCAAAAATGAAAAGTGTCCCCATGAAAAATGTCAATAATGACAAATTTCAAGATGGCAAATGTCAAAGATGTCAAATGACAAATGTCACAATGCTAAATGTCAAAAATGAAAAGTGTCACCATGAAAAATGTAAAAAATGACAAATTTCAAGATGGCAAATGTCAAAGATGTCAAATGACAAATGTGACAATGCTAAATGTCAAAAATGAAAAGTGTCACCATGAAAAATGTCAAAAATAACAAATTTCAAGATGGCAAATGTCAAAGATGTCAAATAACAAATGTCACAATGCTAAATGTCAAAAATGAAAAGTGTCACCATGAAAAATGTCAAAAATGACAAATTTCAAGATGGCAAATGTCAAACCTGACAAATGTCACAATGCTAAATGTCAGAAATGAAAAGTGTCACCATAAAAAATGTCAAAAATAACAAGTTTCAAGATGGCAAATGTCAAAGATGTCAAATGACAAATGTCACAATGCTAAATGTCAAAAATGACAAATTTCAAGATGGCAAATGTCTCAGATGTCAAATGACAAATGTCACAATGCTAAATGTCAAAAATGAAAAGTGTCACCATGAAAAATGTCAAAAATGACAAATTTCAAGATGGCAAATGTCCAAGATGTCAAATGACAAATGTCACAATGCTAAATGTCAAAAATGAAAAGTGTCACCATAAAATGTCAAAAATGACAAATTTTAAGATGGCAAATGTCAAAGATGTCAAATGACAAATGTCACAATGCTAAATGTCAAAAATGAAAAGTGTCAAAAATGACAAATTTCAAGATGGCAAATGTCTAAGATGTCAAATGACAAATTTCAAGATGGCAAATGTCAAAGATGTCAAATGACAAATGTCACAATGCTAAATGTCAAAAATGAAAAGTGTCACCATGAAAAAGGTCAAAAATGACAAATTTCAACATGGCAAATGTCAAAGATGTCAAATGACAAATGTCACAATGCTAAATGTCAAAAATGAAAAGTGTCCCCATGAAAAATGTCAATAATGACAAATTTCAAGATGGCAAATGTCAAAGATGTCAAATGACAAATGTCACAATGCTAAATGTCAAAAATGAAAAGTGTCACCATGAAAAATGTCAAAAATGACAAATTTCAAGATGGCAAATATCAAAGATGTCGAATATGACAAATGTCACAATGCTAAATGTCAAAAATGAAAAGTGTCACCATGAAAAATGTCAAAAATGACAAATTTCAAAATGGCAAATGTCAAAGATGACAAATGACAAATGTCACAATGCTAAATGTCAAAAATGAAAAGTGTCAAAAATGACAAATTTCAAGATGGCAAATGTCTAAGATGTCAAATGACAAATGTCACAATGCTAAATGTCAAAAATGAAAAGTGTCACCATGAAAAATGTCAAAAATGGCAAATTTCAAGATGGCAAATGTCAAAGATGTCAAATGACAAATGTCACAATGCTAAATGTCAAAAATGAAAAGTGTCACCATGAAAAATGTCAAAAATGACAAATTTCAAGATGGCAAATGTCAAAGATGTCAAATGACAAATGTCACAATGCTAAATGTCAAAAATGAAAAGTGTCACCATGAAAAATGTCAAAAATGACAAATTTCAAGATGGCAAATGTCAAAACTGACAAATGTCACAATGCTAAATGTCAAAAATGACAAATTTCAAGATGGCAAATGTCCAAGATGTCAAATGACAAATGTCACAATGCTAAATGTCAAAAATGAAAAGTGTCACCATGAAAAATGTCAAAAATGACAAATTTCAAGATGGCAAATGTCAAAGATGTCAAATGACAAATATCACAATGCTAAATGTCAAAAATGAGAAGTGTCAAAAATGACAAATTTCAAGATGGAAAATGTCAAAGATGTCAAATGACAAATGTCACAATGCTAAATGTCAAAAATGAAAAGTGTCACCATGAAAAATGTCAAAAATGACAAATTTCAAGATGGCAAATGTCAAAACTGACAAATGTCACAATGCTAAATGTCAAAAATGAAAAGTGTCACCATGAAAAATGTCAAAAATAACAAATTTCAAGATGGCAAATGTCAAAGATGTCAAATGACAAATGTCACAATGCTTAATGTCAAAAATGACAAATTTCAAGATGGCAAATGTCAAAGATGTCAAATGACAAATGTCACAATGCTAAATGTCAAAACTAAAAAGTGTCACCATGAACAATGTCAAAAATGACAAATTTCAAGATGGCAAATATCAAAGATGTCAAATGACAAATGTCACAATGCTAAATGTCAAAAATGAAAAGTGTCACCATGAAAAATGTCAAAAATGACAAATTTCAAGATGGCAAATGTCAAAACTGACAAATGTCACAATGCTAAATGTCAAAAATGATAAGTGTCACCATGAAAAATGTCAAAAATGACAAATTTCAAGATGGCAAATGTCCAAGATGTCAAATGACAAATGTCACAATGCTAAATGTCAAATATGAAAAGTGTCAAAAATGACAAATTTCTAGATGGCAAATGTCTAAGATGTCAAATGACAAATGTCATAATGCTAAATGTCAAAAATGAAAAGTGTCACCATGAAAAATGTCAAAAATGACAAATTTCAAGATGGCAAATGTCAAAACTGACAAATGTCAAAAATGAAAACTGTGACCATAAAATGTCAAAAATAACAAATTTCAAGATGGCAAATGTCAAAGATGTCAAATGACAAATGTCACAATGCTAAATGTCAAAAATGACAAATTTCAAGATGGCAAATATTAAAGATGTCAAATGACAAATGTCACAATGCTAAATGTCAAAAATGAAAAGTGTCACCATGAAAAATGTCAAAAATGACAAATTTCAAGATGGCAAATGTCAAAGATGTCAAATGACAAATGTCACAATGCTAAATGTCAAAAATGTAAAGTGTCACCATGAACAATGTCAAAAATGACAAATTTCAAGATGGCAAATGTCAAAACTGACAAATGTCACAATGCTAAATGTCAAAAATGATAAGTGTCACCATGAAAAATGTCAAAAATAACAAATTTCAAGATGGCAAATGTCAAAGATGTCAAATGACAAATGTCAAATGCTAAATGTCAAAAATGACAAATTTCAAGATGGCAAATGTCTAAGATGTCAAATGACAAATGTCACAATGCTAAATGTCAAAAATGAAAAGTGTCACCATGAAAAATGTCAAAAATGACAAATTTCAAGATGGCAAATGTCCAAGATGTCAAATGACAAATGTCACAATGCTAAATGTCAAAAATGAAAAGTGTCACCATGAAAAATGTCAAAAATGACAAATTTAAAGATGGCAAATATCAAAGATGTCAATTGTCACAATGCTAAATGTCAAAAATGAAAAGTGTCACCATGAAAAATGTCAAAAATAACAAATTTCAAGATGGCAAATGTCAAAGATGTCAAATGACAAATGTCACAATGCTAAATGTCAAAAATGACAAATTTCAAGATGGCAAATGTCAAAGATGTCAAATGACAAATGTCACAATGCTAAATGTCAAAAATGAAAAGTGTTACCATGAAAAATGTCAAAAATGACAAATTTCAAGATGGCAAATGTCAAAGATGTCAAATGACAAATGTCACAATGCTAAATGTCAAAAATGAAAAGTGTCAACATGAAAAATGTCAAAAATGACAAATTTCAAGATGGCAAATGTCAAAGATGTCAAATGACAAATGTCACAATGCTAAATGTCAAAAATGAAAAGTGTCACCATGAAAAATGTCAAAAATGACAAATTTCAAGATGGCAAATGTCAAAGATGTCAAGTGACAAATGTCACAATGCTAAATGTCAAAAATGAAAAGTGTCAAAAATGACAAATTTCAAGATGGCAAATGTCTAAGATGTCAAATGACAAATGTCACAATGCTAAATGTCAAAAATGAAAAGTGTCACCATGAAAAATGTCAAAAATGACAAATTTCAAGATGGCAAATGTCAAAGATGTCAAATGACAAATGTCACAATGCTAAATGTCATAAATGAAAAGTGTCACCATAAAAAATGTCAAAAATGACAAATTTCAAGATGGCAAATGTCAAAGATGTCAAATGACAAATGTCACAATGCCAAATGTCAAAAATGAAAAGTGTCACCATGAAAAATGTCAAAAATGACAAATTTCAAGATGGCAAATGTCAAAGATGTCAAATGACAAATGTCACAATGCTAAATGTCAAAAATGAAAAGTGTCACCATGAAAAATGTCAAAAATGTCCAATTTCAAGATGGCAAATGTCAAAACTGATAAATGTCACAATGCTAAATGTCAAAAATGATAAGTGTCACCATGAAAAATGTCAAAAATGACAAATTTCAAGATGGCAAATAACAAAGATGTCAAATGACAAAGGTCACAATGCTAAATGTCAAAAATGAAAAAAGTCAAAAATGACAAATTTCAAGATGGCAAATGTCTAAGATGTCAAATGACAAATGTCACAATGCTAAATGTCAAAAATGAAAAGTCACCGTAAAAAATGTCAAAAATGACAAATTTCAAGATGGCAAATGTCAAAGATGTCAAATGACAAATGTCACAATGCTAAATGTCAAAAATGAAAAGTGTCACCATGAAAAATGTCAAAAATAACAAATTTCAAGATGGCAAATGTCAAAGATGTCAAATAACAAATGTCACAATGCTAAATGTCAAAAATGAAAAGTGTCACCATAAAAAATGTCAAAAATGACAAATTTCAAGATGGCAAATGTCAAAGATGTCAAATGACAAATGTCACAATGCTAAATGTCAAAAATGAAAAGTGTCCCCATGAAAAATGTCAATAGTGACAAATTTCAAGATGGCAAATGTCAAAGATGTCAAATGACAAATGTCACAATGCTAAATGTCAAAAATTAAAAAGGTCACCATGAAAAATGTCAAAAATGACAAATTTCAAGATGGCAAATGTCAAAGATGTCAAATGACAAATGTCACAATGCTAAATGTCAAAAATGAAAAGTGTCACCATGAAAAATGTCAAAAATAACAAATTTCAAGATGGCAAATGTCAAAGATGTCAAATAACAAATGTCACAATGCTAAATGTCAAAAATGAAAAGTGTCACCATAAAAAATGTCAAAAATGACAAATTTCAAGATGGCAAATGTCAAAACTGACAAATGTCACAATGCTAAATGTCAAAAATGAAAAGTGTCACCATGAAAAATGTCAAAAATAACAAATTTCAAGATGGCAAATGTCAAAGATGTCAAATGACAAATGTCACAATGCTAAATGTCAAAAATGAAAAGTGTCACCATGAAAAATGTCAAAAATTACAAATTTCAAGATGGCAAATGTCAAAGATGTCAAATGACAAATGTCACAATGCTAAATGTCAAAAATGAAAAGTGTCCCCATGAAAAATGTCAATAATGACAAATTTCAAGATGGCAAATGTCAAAGATGTCAAATGACAAATGTCACAATGCTAAATGTCAAAAATGAAAAGTGTCACCATGAAAAATGTAAAAAATGACAAATTTCAAGATGGCAAATGTCAAAGATGTCAAATGACAAATGTGACAATGCTAAATGTCAAAAATGAAAAGTGTCACCATGAAAAATGTCAAAAATAACAAATTTCAAGATGGCAAATGTCAAAGATGTCAAATAACAAATGTCACAATGCTAAATGTCAAAAATGAAAAGTGTCACCATGAAAAATGTCAAAAATGACAAATTTCAAGATGGCAAATGTCAAACCTGACAAATGTCACAATGCTAAATGTCAGAAATGAAAAGTGTCACCATAAAAATGTCAAAAATAACAAGTTTCAAGATGGCAAATGTCAAAGATGTCAAATGACAAATGTCACAATGCTAAATGTCAAAAATGACAAATTTTAAGATGGCAAATGTCTCAGATGTCAAATGACAAATGTCACAATGCTAAATGTCAAAAATGAAAAGTGTCACCATGAAAAATGTCAAAAATGACAAATTTCAAGATGACAAATGTCCAAGATGTCAAATGACAAATGTCACAATGCTAAATGTCAAAAATGAAAAGTGTCACCATAAAATGTCAAAAATGACAAATTTTAAGATGGCAAATGTCAAAGATGTCAAATGACAAATGTCACAATGCTAAATGTCAAAAATGAAAAGTGTCAAAAATGACAAATTTCAAGATGGCAAATGTCTAAGATGTCAAATGACAAATTTCAAGATGGCAAATGTCAAAGATGTCAAATGACAAATGTCACAATGCTAAATGTCAAAAATGAAAAGTGTCACCATGAAAAATGTCAAAAATGACAAATTTCAACATGGCAAATGTCAAAGATGTCAAATGACAAATGTCACAATGCTAAATGTCAAAAATGAAAAGTGTCCCCATGAAAAATGTCAATAATGACAAATTTCAAGATGGCAAATGTCAAAGATGTCAAATGACAAATGTCACAATGCTAAATGTCAAAAATGAAAAGTGTCACCATGAAAAATGTCAAAAATGACAAATTTCAAGATGGCAAATATCAAAGATGTCGAATATGACAAATGTCACAATGCTAAATGTCAAAAATGAAAAGTGTCACCATGAAAAATGTCAAAAATGACAAATTTCAAAATGGCAAATGTCAAAGATGACAAATGACAAATGTCACAATGCTAAATGTCAAAAATGAAAAGTGTCAAAAATGACAAATTTCAAGATGGCAAATGTCTAAGATGTCAAATGACAAATGTCACAATGCTAAATGTCAAAAATGAAAAGTGTCACCATGAAAAATGTCAAAAATGGCAAATTTCAAGATGGCAAATGTCAAAGATGTCAAATGACAAATGTCACAATGCTAAATGTCAAAAATGAAAAGTGTCACCATGAAAAATGTCAAAAATGACAAATTTCAAGATGGCAAATGTCAAAGATGTCAAATGACAAATGTCACAATGCTAAATGTCAAAAATGAAAAGTGTCACCATGAAAAATGTCAAAAATGACAAATTTCAAGATGGCAAATGTCAAAACTGACAAATGTCACAATGCTAAATGTCAAAAATGACAAATTTCAAGATGGCAAATGTCCAAGATGTCAAATGACAAATGTCACAATGCTAAATGTCAAAAATGAAAAGTGTCACCATGAAAAATGTCAAAAATGACAAATTTCAAGATGGCAAATGTCAAAGATGTCAAATGACAAATATCACAATGCTAAATGTCAAAAATGAGAAGTGTCAAAAATGACAAATTTCAAGATGGAAAATGTCAAAGATGTCAAATGACAAATGTCACAATGCTAAATGTCAAAAATGAAAAGTGTCACCATGAAAAATGTCAAAAATGACAAATTTCAAGATGGCAAATGTCAAAACTTACAAATGTCACAATGCTAAATGTCAAAAATGAAAAGTGTCACCATGAAAAATGTCAAAAATAACAAATTTCAAGATGGCAAATGTCAAAGATGTCAAATGACAAATGTCACAATGCTTAATGTCAAAAATGACAAATTTCAAGATGGCAAATGTCAAAGATGTCAAATGACAAATGTCACAATGCTAAATGTCAAAACTAAAAAGTGTCACCATGAACAATGTCAAAAATGACAAATTTCAAGATGGCAAATATCAAAGATGTCAAATGACAAATGTCACAATGCTAAATGTCAAAAATGAAAAGTGTCACCATGAAAAATGTCAAAAATGACAAATTTCAAGATGGCAAATGTCAAAACTGACAAATGTCACAATGCTAAATGTCAAAAATGATAAGTGTCACCATGAAAAATGTCAAAAATGACAAATTTCAAGATGGCAAATGTCCAAGATGTCAAATGACAAATGTCACAATGCTAAATGTCAAATATGAAAAGTGTCAAAAATGACAAATTTCTAGATGGCAAATGTCTAAGATGTCAAATGACAAATGTCATAATGCTAAATGTCAAAAATGAAAAGTGTCACCATGAAAAATGTCAAAAATGACAAATTTCAAGATGGCAAATGTCAAAACTGACAAATGTCAAAAATGAAAACTGTGACCATAAAATGTCAAAAATAACAAATTTCAAGATGGCAAATGTCAAAGATGTCAAATGACAAATGTCACAATGCTAAATGTCAAAAATGACAAATTTCAAGATGGCAAATATTAAAGATGTCAAATGACAAATGTCACAATGCTAAATGTCAAAAATGAAAAGTGTCACCATGAAAAATGTCAAAAATGACAAATTTCAAGATGGCAAATGTCAAAGATGTCAAATGACAAATGTCACAATGCTAAATGTCAAAAATGTAAAGTGTCACCATAAACAATGTCAAAAATGACAAATTTCAAGATGGCAAATGTCAAAACTGACAAATGTCACAATGCTAAATGTCAAAAATGATAAGTGTCACCATGAAAAATGTCAAAAATAACAAATTTCAAGATGGCAAATGTCAAAGATGTCAAATGACAAATGTCAAATGCTAAATGTCAAAAATGACAAATTTCAAGATGGCAAATGTCTAAGATGTCAAATGACAAATGTCACAATGCTAAATGTCAAAAATGAAAAGTGTCACCATGAAAAATGTCAAAAATCACAAATTTCAAGATGGCAAATGTCCAAGATGTCAAATGACAAATGTCACAATGCTAAATGTCAAAAATGAAAAGTGTCACCATGAAAAATGTCAAAAATGACAAATTTAAAGATGGCAAATATCAAAGATGTCAATTGTCACAATGCTAAATGTCAAAAATGAAAAGTGTCACCATGAAAAATGTCAAAAATAACAAATTTCAAGATGGCAAATGTCAAAGATGTCAAATGACAAATGTCACAATGCTAAATGTCAAAAATGACAAATTTCAAGATGGCAAATGTCAAAGATGTCAAATGACAAATGTCACAATGCTAAATGTCAAAAATGAAAAGTGTCAACATGAAAAATGTCAAAAATGACAAATTTCAAGATGGCAAATGTCAAAGATGTCAAATGACAAATGTCACAATGCTAAATGTCAAAAATGAAAAGTGTCACCATGAAAAATGTCAAAAATGACAAATTTCAAGATGGCAAATGTCAAAGATGTCAAATGACAAATGTCACAATGCTAAATGTCAAAAATGAAAAGTTTCAAAAATGACAAATTTCAAGATGGCAAATGTCTAAGATGTCAAATGACAAATGTCACAATGCTAAATGTCAAAAATGAAAAGTGTCACCATGAAAAATGTCAAAAATGACAAATTTCAAGATGGCAAATGTCAAAGATGTCAAATGACAAATGTCACAATGCTAAATGTCATAAATGAAAAGTGTCACCATAAAAAATGTCAAAAATGACAAATTTCAAGATGGCAAATGTCAAAGATGTCAAATGACAAATGTCACAATGCCAAATGTCAAAAATGAAAAGTGTCACCATGAAAAATGTCAAAAATGACAAATTTCAAGATGGCAAATGTCAAAGATGTCAAATGACAAATGTCACAATGCTAAATGTCAAAAATGAAAAGTGTCACCATGAAAAATGTCAAAAATGTCCAATTTCAAGATGGCAAATGTCAAAACTGATAAATGTCACAATGCTAAATGTCAAAAATGATAAGTGTCACCATGAAAAATGTCAAAAATGACAAATTTCAAGATGGCAAATAACAAAGATGTCAAATGACAAAGGTCACAATGCTAAATGTCAAAAATGAAAAAAGTCAAAAATGACAAATTTCAAGATGGCAAATGTCTAAGATGTCAAATGACAAATGTCACAATGCTAAATGTCAAAAATGAAAAGTCACCGTAAAAAATGTCAAAAATGACAAATTTCAAGATGGCAAATGTCAAAGATGTCAAATGACAAATGTCACAATGCTAAATGTCAAAAATGAAAAGTGTCACCATAAAAAATGTCAAAAATGACAAATTTCAAGATGGCAAATGTCAAAGATGTCAAATGACAAATGTCACAATGCTAAATGTCAAAAATGAAAAGTGTCCCCATGAAAAATGTCAATAGTGACAAATTTCAAGATGGCAAATGTCAAAGATGTCAAATGACAAATGTCACAATGCTAAATGTCAAAAATTAAAAAGGTCACCATGAAAAATGTCAAAAATGACAAATTTCAAGATGGCAAATGTCAAAGATGTCAAATGACAAATGTCACAATGCTAAATGTCAAAAATGAAAAGTGTCACCATGAAAAATGTCAAAAATAACAAATTTCAAGAATGCAAATGTCAAAGATGTCAAATAACAAATGTCACAATGCTGTCATTTGACATCTTTGACATTTGCCATCTTGAAATTTGTCATTTTTGACATTAAGCATTGTGACATTTGTCATTTGACATCTTTGACATTTGCCATCTTGAAATTTGTTATTTTTGACATTTTTCATGGTGACACTTTTCATTTTTGACATTTAGCATTGTGACATTTGTCAGTTTTGACATTTGCCATCTTGAAATTTGTCATTTTTGACATTTTTCATGGTGACACTTTTCATTTTTGACATTTAGCATTGTGACATTTGTCATTTGACATCTTTGACATTTTCCATCTTGAAATTTGTCATTTTTGACACTTCTCATTTTTGACATTTAGCATTGTGATATTTGTCATTTGACATCTTTGACATTTGCCATCTTGAAATTTGTCACTATTAACATTTTTCATGGGGACACTTTTCATTTTTGACATTTAGCATTGTGACATTTGTCATTTGACATCTTTGACATTTGCCATCTTGAAATTTGTCATTTTTGACATTTTTTATGGTGACACTTTTCATTTTTGACATTTAGCATTGTGACATTTGTCATTTGACATCTTTGACATTTGCCATCTTGAAATTTGTCATTTTTGACATTTTTTACGGTGACTTTTCATTTTTGACATTTAGCATTGTGACATTTGTCATTTGACATCTTAGACATTTGCCATCTTGAAATTTGTCATTTTTGACTTTTTTCATTTTTGACATTTTTCATGGTGACACTTTTCATTTTTGACATTTAGCATTGTGACATTTGTCATTTGACATCTTTAATATTTGCCATCTTGAAATTTGTCATTTTTGACATTTAGCATTGTGACATTTGTCATTTGACATCTTTGACATTTGCCATCTTGAAATTTGTTATTTTTGACATTTTATGGTCACAGTTTTCATTTTTGACATTTGTCAGTTTTGACATTTGCCATCTTGAAATTTGTCATTTTTGACATTTTTCATGGTGACACTTTTCATTTTTGACATTTAGCATTATGACATTTGTCATTTGACATCTTAGACATTTGCCATCTAGAAATTTGTCATTTTTGACACTTTTCATATTTGACATTTAGCATTGTGACATTTGTCATTTGACATCTTGGACATTTGACATCTTGAAATTTGTCATTTTTGACATTTTTCATGGTGACACTTATCATTTTTGACATTTAGCATTGTGACATTTGTCAGTTTTGACATTTGCCATCTTGAAATTTGTCATTTTTGACATTTTTCATGGTGACACTTTTCATTTTTGACATTTAGCATTGTGACATTTGTCATTTGACATCTTTGATATTTGCCATCTTGAAATTTGTCATTTTTGACATTGTTCATGGTGACACTTTTTAGTTTTGACATTTAGCATTGTGACATTTGTCATTTGACATCTTTGACATTTGCCATCTTGAAATTTGTCATTTTTGACATTAAGCATTGTGACATTTGTCATTTGACATCTTTGACATTTGCCATCTTGAAATTTGTTATTTTTGACATTTTTCATGGTGACACTTTTCATTTTTGACATTTAGCATTGTGACATTTGTCAGTTTTGACATTTGCCATCTTGAAATTTGTCATTTTTGACATTTTTCATGGTGACACTTTTCATTTTTGACATTTAGCATTGTGACATTTGTCATTTGACATCTTTGACATTTTCCATCTTGAAATTTGTCATTTTTGACACTTCTCATTTTTGACATTTAGCATTGTGATATTTGTCATTTGACATCTTTGACATTTGCCATCTTGAAATTTGTCATTTTTGACATTTTTCATGGTGACACTTTTCATTTTTGACATTTAGCATTGTGACATTTGTCATTTGACATCTTGGACATTTGCCATCTTGAAATTTGTCATTTTTGACATTTAGCATTGTGACATTTGTCAGTTTTGACATTTGCCATCTTGAAATTTGTCATTTTTGACAATGCTAAATGTCAAAACTAAAAAGTGTCACCATGAACAATGTCAAAAATGACAAATTTCAAGATGGCAAATATCAAAGATGTCAAATGACAAATGTCACAATGCTAAATGTCAAAAATGAAAAGTGTCACCATGAAAAATGTCAAAAATGACAAATTTCAAGATGGCAAATGTCAAAACTGACAAATGTCACAATGCTAAATGTCAAAAATGATAAGTGTCACCATGAAAAATGTCAAAAATGACAAATTTCAAGATGGCAAATGTCCAAGATGTCAAATGACAAATGTCACAATGCTAAATGTCAAATATGAAAAGTGTCAAAAATGACAAATTTCTAGATGGCAAATGTCTAAGATGTCAAATGACAAATGTCATAATGCTAAATGTCAAAAATGAAAAGTGTCACCATGAAAAATGTCAAAATTGACAAATTTCAAGATGGCAAATGTCAAAACTGACAAATGTCAAAAATGAAAACTGTGACCATAAAATGTCAAAAATAACAAATTTCAAGATGGCAAATGTCAAAGATGTCAAATGACAAATGTCACAATGCTAAATGTCAAAAATGACAAATTTCAAGATGGCAAATATTAAAGATGTCAAATGACAAATGTCACAATGCTAAATGTCAAAAATGAAAAGTGTCACCATGAAAAATGTCAAAAATGACAAATTTCAAGATGGCAAATGTCAAAGATGTCAAATGACAAATGTCACAATGCTAAATGTCAAAAATGTAAAGTGTCACCATGAACAATGTCAAAAATGACAAATTTCAAGATGGCAAATGTCAAAACTGACAAATGTCACAATGCTAAATGTCAAAAATGATAAGTGTCACCATGAAAAATGTCAAAAATAACAAATTTCAAGATGGCAAATGTCAAAGATGTCAAATGACAAATGTCAAATGCTAAATGTCAAAAATGACAAATTTCAAGATGGCAAATGTCTAAGATGTCAAATGACAAATGTCACAATGCTAAATGTCAAAAATGAAAAGTGTCACCATGAAAAATGTCAAAAATCACAAATTTCAAGATGGCAAATGTCCAAGATGTCAAATGACAAATGTCACAATGCTAAATGTCAAAAATGAAAAGTGTCACCATGAAAAATGTCAAAAATGACAAATTTAAAGATGGCAAATATCAAAGATGTCAATTGTCACAATGCTAAATGTCAAAAATGAAAAGTGTCACCATGAAAAATGTCAAAAATAACAAATTTCAAGATGGCAAATGTCAAAGATGTCAAATGACAAATGTCACAATGCTAAATGTCAAAAATGACAAATTTCAAGATGGCAAATGTCAAAGATGTCAAATGACAAATGTCACAATGCTAAATGTCAAAAATGAAAAGTGTTACCATGAAAAATGTCAAAAATGACAAATTTCAAGATGGCAAATGTCAAAGATGTCAAATGACAAATGTCACAATGCTAAATGTCAAAAATGAAAAGTGTCAACATGAAAAATGTCAAAAATGACAAATTTCAAGATGGCAAATGTCAAAGATGTCAAATGACAAATGTCACAATGCTAAATGTCAAAAATGAAAAGTGTCACCATGAAAAATGTCAAAAATGACAAATTTCAAGATGGCAAATGTCAAAGATGTCAAATGACAAATGTCACAATGCTAAATGTCAAAAATGAAAAGTTTCAAAAATGACAAATTTCAAGATGGCAAATGTCTAAGATGTCAAATGACAAATGTCACAATGCTAAATGTCAAAAATGAAAAGTGTCACCATGAAAAATGTCAAAAATGACAAATTTCAAGATGGCAAATGTCAAAGATGTCAAATGACAAATGTCACAATGCTAAATGTCATAAATGAAAAGTGTCACCATAAAAAATGTCAAAAATGACAAATTTCAAGATGGCAAATGTCAAAGATGTCAAATGACAAATGTCACAATGCCAAATGTCAAAAATGAAAAGTGTCACCATGAAAAATGTCAAAAATGACAAATTTCAAGATGGCAAATGTCAAAGATGTCAAATGACAAATGTCACAATGCTAAATGTCAAAAATGAAAAGTGTCACCCTGAAAAATGTCAAAAATGTCCAATTTCAAGATGGCAAATGTCAAAACTGATAAATGTCACAATGCTAAATGTCAAAAATGATAAGTGTCACCATGAAAAATGTCAAAAATGACAAATTTCAAGATGGCAAATAACAAAGATGTCAAATGACAAAGGTCACAATGCTAAATGTCAAAAATGAAAAAAGTCAAAAATGACAAATTTCAAGATGGCAAATGTCTAAGATGTCAAATGACAAATGTCACAATGCTAAATGTCAAAAATGAAAAGTCACCGTAAAAAATGTCAAAAATGACAAATTTCAAGATGGCAAATGTCAAAGATGTCAAATGACAAATGTCACAATGCTAAATGTCAAAAATGAAAAGTGTCACCATAAAAAATGTCAAAAATGACAAATTTCAAGATGGCAAATGTCAAAGATGTCAAATGACAAATGTCACAATGCTAAATGTCAAAAATGAAAAGTGTCCCCATGAAAAATGTCAATAGTGACAAATTTCAAGATGGCAAATGTCAAAGATGTCAAATGACAAATGTCACAATGCTAAATGTCAAAAATTAAAAAGGTCACCATGAAAAATGTCAAAAATGACAAATTTCAAGATGGCAAATGTCAAAGATGTCAAATGACAAATGTCACAATGCTAAATGTCAAAAATGAAAAGTGTCACCATGAAAAATGTCAAAAATAACAAATTTCTAGAATGCAAATGTCAAAGATGTCAAATAACAAATGTCACAATGCTAAATGTCAAAAATGAAAAGTGTCACCATAAAAAATGTCAAAAATGACAAATTTCAAGATGGCAAATGTCAAAACTGACAAATGTCACAATGCTAAATGTCAAAAATGAAAACTGTCACCATGAAAAATGTCAAAAATAACAAATTTCAAGATGGCAAATGTCAAAGATGTCAAATGACAAATGTCACAATGCTAAATGTCAAAAATGACAAATTTCAAGATGGCAAATTTCAAAGATGTCAAATGACAAATGTCACAATGCTAAATGTCAAAAATGAAAAGTGTCACCATGAAAAATGTCAAAAATGACAAATTTCAAGATGGCAAACGTCAAAGATGTCAAATGACAAATGTCACAATGCTAAATGTCAAAAATGAAAAGTGTCACCATGAAAAATGTCAAAAATGACAAATTTCAAGATGGCAAATGTCAAAGATGTCAAATGACAAATGTCACAATGCTAAATGTCAAAAATGAAAAGTGTCACCATAAAATGTCAAAAATGACAAATTTCAAAATGGCAAATATCAAAGATGTCAAATGACAAATGTCACAATGCTAAATGTCAAAAATGACAAATTTCAAGATGGCAAATGTCAAAGATGTCAAATGACAAATGTCACAATGCTAAATGTCAAAAATGAAAAGTGTCAAAAATGACAAATTTCAAGATGGCAAATGTCTAAGATGTCAAATGACAAATTTCAAGATGGCAAATGTCAAAGATGTCAAATGACAAATGTCACAATGCTAAATGTCAAAAATGAAAAGTGTCACCATGAAAAATGTCAAAAATGACAAATTTCAACATGGCAAATGTCAAAGATGTCAAATGACAAATGTCACAATGCTAAATGTCAAAAATAAAAAGTGTCCCCATGAAAAATGTCAATAATGACAAATTTCAAGATGGCAAATGTCAAAGATGTCAAATGACAAATGTCACAATGCTAAATGTCAAAAATGAAAAGTGTCACCATGAAAAATGTCAAAAATGACAAATTTCAAGATGGCAAATATCAAAGATGTCGAATATGACAAATGTCACAATGCTAAATGTCAAAAATGAAAAGTGTCACCATGAAAAATGTCAAAAATGACAAATTTCAAAATGGCAAATGTCAAAGATGACAAATGACAAATGTCACAATGCTAAATGTCAAAAATGAAAAGTGTCAAAAATGACAAATTTCAAGATGGCAAATGTCTAAGATGTCAAATGACAAATGTCACAATGCTAAATGTCAAAAATGAAAAGTGTCACCATGAAAAATGTCAAAAATGGCAAATTTCAAGATGGCAAATGTCAAAGATGTCAAATGACAAATGTCACAATGCTAAATGTCAAAAATGAAAAGTGTCACCATGAAAAATGTCAAAAATGACAAATTTCAAGATGGCAAATGTCAAAGATGTCAAATGACAAATGTCACAATGCTAAATGTCAAAAATGAAAAGTGTCACCATGAAAAATGTCAAAAATGACAAATTTCAAGATGGCAAATGTCAAAACTGACAAATGTCACAATGCTAAATGTCAAAAATGACAAATTTCAAGATGGCAAATGTCCAAGATGTCAAATGACAAATGTCACAATGCTAAATGTCAAAAATGAAAAGTGTCACCATGAAAAATGTCAAAAATGACAAATTTCAAGATGGCAAATGTCAAAGATGTCAAATGACAAATATCACAATGCTAAATGTCAAAAATGAGAAGTGTCAAAAATGACAAATTTCAAGATGGAAAATGTCAAAGATGTCAAATGACAAATGTCACAATGCTAAATGTCAAAAATGAAAAGTGTCACCATAAAAAATGTCAAAAATGACAAATTTCAAGATGGCAAATGTCAAAACTGACAAATGTCACAATGCTAAATGTCAAAAATGAAAAGTGTCACCATGAAAAATGTCAAAAATAACAAATTTCAAGATGGCAAATGTCAAAGATGTCAAATGACAAATGTCACAATGCTTAATGTCAAAAATGACAAATTTCAAGATGGCAAATGTCAAAGATGTCAAATGACAAATGTCACAATGCTAAATGTCAAAACTAAAAAGTGTCACCATGAACAATGTCAAAAATGACAAATTTCAAGATGGCAAATATCAAAGATGTCAAATGACAAATTTCACAATGCTAAATGTCAAAAATGAAAAGTGTCACCATGAAAAATGTCAAAAATGACAAATTTCAAGATGGCAAATGTCAAAACTGACAAATGTCACAATGCTAAATGTCAAAAATGATAAGTGTCACCATGAAAAATGTCAAAAATGACAAATTTCAAGATGGCAAATGTCCAAGATGTCAAATGACAAATGTCACAATGCTAAATGTCAAATATGAAAAGTGTCAAAAATGACAAATTTCTAGATGGCAAATGTCTAAGATGTCAAATGACAAATGTCATAATGCTAAATGTCAAAAATGAAAAGTGTCACCATGAAAAATGTCAAAAATGACAAATTTCAAGATGGCAAATGTCAAAACTGACAAATGTCAAAAATGAAAACTGTGACCATAAAATGTCAAAAATAACAAATTTCAAGATGGCAAATGTCAAAGATGTCAAATGACAAATGTCACAATGCTAAATGTCAAAAATGACAAATTTCAAGATGGCAAATATTAAAGATGTCAAATGACAAATGTCACAATGCTAAATGTCAAAAATGAAAAGTGTCACCATGAAAAATGTCAAAAATGACAAATTTCAAGATGGCAAATGTCAAAGATGTCAAATGACAAATGTCACAATGCTAAATGTCAAAAATGTAAAGTGTCACCATGAACAATGTCAAAAATGACAAATTTCAAGATGGCAAATGTCAAAACTGACAAATGTCACAATGCTAAATGTCAAAAATGATAAGTGTCACCATGAAAAATGTCAAAAATAACAAATTTCAAGATGGCAAATGTCAAAGATGTCAAATGACAAATGTCAAATGCTAAATGTCAAAAATGACAAATTTCAAGATGGCAAATGTCTAAGATGTCAAATGACAAATGTCACAATGCTAAATGTCAAAAATGAAAAGTGTCACCATGAAAAATGTCAAAAATGACAAATTTCAAGATGGCAAATGTCCAAGATGTCAAATGACAAATGTCACAATGCTAAATGTCAAAAATGAAAAGTGTCACCATGAAAAATGTCAAAAATGACAAATTTAAAGATGGCAAATATCAAAGATGTCAATTGTCACAATGCTAAATGTCAAAAATGAAAAGTGTCACCATGAAAAATGTCAAAAATAACAAATTTCAAGATGGCAAATGTCAAAGATGTCAAATGACAAATGTCACAATGCTAAATGTCAAACATGACAAATTTCAAGATGGCAAATGTCAAAGATGTCAAATGACAAATGTCACAATGCTAAATGTCAAAAATGAAAAGTGTTACCATGAAAAATGTCAAAAATGACAAATTTCAAGATGGCAAATGTCAAAGATGTCAAATGACAAATGTCACAATGCTAAATGTCAAAAATGAAAAGTGTCAACATGAAAAATGTCAAAAATGACAAATTTCAAGATGGCAAATGTCAAAGATGTCAAATGACAAATGTCACAATGCTAAATGTCAAAAATGAAAAGTGTCACCATGAAAAATGTCAAAAATGACAAATTTCAAGATGGCAAATGTCAAAGATGTCAAATGACAAATGTCACAATGCTAAATGTCAAAAATGAAAAGTGTCAAAAATGACAAATTTCAAGATGGCAAATGTCTAAGATGTCAAATGACAAATGTCACAATGCTAAATGTCAAAAATGAAAAGTGTCACCATGAAAAATGTCAAAAATGACAAATTTCAAGATGGCAAATGTCAAAGATGTCAAATGACAAATGTCACAATGCTAAATGTCATAAATGAAAAGTGTCACCATAAAAAATGTCAAAAATGACAAATTTCAAGATGGCAAATGTCAAAGATGTCAAATGACAAATGTCACAATGCCAAATGTCAAAAATGAAAAGTGTCACCATGAAAAATGTCAAAAATGACAAATTTCAAGATGGCAAATGTCAAAGATGTCAAATGACAAATGTCACAATGCTAAATGTCAAAAATGAAAAGTGTCACCATGAAAAATGTCAAAAATGTCCAATTTCAAGATGGCAAATGTCAAAACTGATAAATGTCACAATGCTAAATGTCAAAAATGATAAGTGTCACCATGAAAAATGTCAAAAATGACAAATTTCAAGATGGCAAATAACAAAGATGTCAAATGACAAAGGTCACAATGCTAAATGTCAAAAATGAAAAAAGTCAAAAATGACAAATTTCAAGATGGCAAATGTCTAAGATGTCAAATGACAAATGTCACAATGCTAAATGTCAAAAATGAAAAGTCACCGTAAAAAATGTCAAAAATGACAAATTTCAAGATGGCAAATGTCAAAGATGTCAAATGACAAATGTCACAATGCTAAATGTCAAAAATGAAAAGTGTCACCATAAAAAATGTCAAAAATGACAAATTTCAAGATGGCAAATGTCAAAGATGTCAAATGACAAATGTCACAATGCTAAATGTCAAAAATGAAAAGTGTCCCCATGAAAAATGTCAATAGTGACAAATTTCAAGATGGCAAATGTCAAAGATGTCAAATGACAAATGTCACAATGCTAAATGTCAAAAATTAAAAAGGTCACCATGAAAAATGTCAAAAATGACAAATTTCAAGATGGCAAATGTCAAAGATGTCAAATGACAAATGTCACAATGCTAAATGTCAAAAATGAAAAGTGTCACCATGAAAAATGTCAAAAATAACAAATTTCAAGATGGCAAATGTCAAAGATGTCAAATAACAAATGTCACAATGCTAAATGTCAAAAATGAAAAGTGTCACCA
Organism: Altica lythri; assembly: GCA_964028335.1. Classification (NCBI taxonomy): domain Eukaryota; kingdom Metazoa; phylum Arthropoda; class Insecta; order Coleoptera; family Chrysomelidae; genus Altica; species Altica lythri. The sequence goes on along the minus strand of OZ034800.1, from coordinate 3,050,621 downwards.
TAAAAAATGTCAAAAATGACAAATTTCAAGATGGCAAATGTCAAAACTGACAAATGTCACAATGCTAAATGTCAAAAATGAAAAGTGTCACCATGAAAAATGTCAAAAATAACAAATTTCAAGATGGCAAATGTCAAAGATGTCAAATGACAAATGTCACAATGCTAAATGTCAAAAATGACAAATTTCAAGATGGCAAATTTCAAAGATGTCAAATGACAAATGTCACAATGCTAAATGTCAAAAATGAAAAGTGTCACCATGAAAAATGTCAAAAATGACAAATTTCAAGATGGCAAACGTCAAAGATGTCAAAGGACAAATGTCACAATGCTAAATGTCAAAAATGAAAAGTGTCACCATGAAAAATGTCAAAAATGACAAATTTCAAGATGGCAAATGTCAAAGATGTCAAATGACAAATGTCACAATGCTAAATGTCAAAAAGGAAAAGTGTCACCATGAAAAATGTCAAAAATGACAAATTTCAAGATGGCAAATGTCAAAGATGTCAAATGACAAATGTCACAATGCTAAATGTCAAAAATGAAAAGTGTCACCATGAAAAATGTCAAAAATGACAAATTTCAAGATGGCAAATGTCAAAGATGTCAAATGACAAATGTCACAATGCTAAATGTCAAAAATGAGAAGTGTCACTATGAAAAATGTCAAAAATGACAAATTTCAAGATGGCAAATGTCAAAACTGACAAATGTCACAATGCTAAATGTCAAAAATGATAAGTGTTACCATGAAAAATGTCAAAAATGACAAATTTCAAGATGGCAAATGTCCAAGATGTCAAATGACAAATGTCACAATGCTAAATGTCAAAAATGAAAAGTGTTACCATGAAAAATGTCAAAAATGACAAATTTCAAGATGGCAAATGTCAAAGATGTCAAATGACAAATGTCACAATGCTAAATGTCAAAAATGAAAAGTGTCACCATGAATAATGTCAAAAATGACAAATTTGAAGATGGCAAATGTCAAAGCTGACAAATGTCACAATGCTAAATGTCAAAAATGAAAAGTGTCACCATGAAAAATGTCAAAAATAACAAATTTCAAGATGGCAAATGTCAAAGATGTCAAATGACAAATGTCACAATGCTAAATGTCAAAAATGACAAATTTCAAAATGGCAAATGTCAAAGATGTCAAATGACAAATGTCACAATGCTAAATGTCAAAAATGAAAAGTGTCACCATGAAAAATGTCAAAAATGACAAATTTCAAGATGGCAAATGTCAAAGATGTCAAATGACAAATGTCACAATGCTAAATGTCAAAAATGAAAAGTGTCACCATGAAAAATGTCAAAAATGACAAATTTCAAGATGGCAAATGTCAAAGATGTCAAATGACAAATGTCACAATGCTAAATGTCAAAAATGAAAAGTGTCACCATGAAAAATGTCAAAAATGATAAATTTCAAGATGGCAAATATCAAAGATGTCAAATGACAAATGTCACAATGCTAAATGTCAAAAATGACAAATTTCAAGATGGCAAATGTCAAAGATGTCAAATGACAAATGTCACAATGCTAAATGTCAATAATGAAAAGTGTCACCATGAAAAATGTCAAAAATGACAAATTTCAAGATGGCAAATGGCAAAGATGTCAAATGACAAATGTCACAATACTAAATGTCAAAAATGAAAAGTGTCCCCATGAAAAATGTCAATAATGACAAATTTCAAGATGGCAAATGTCAAAGATGTCAAATGACAAATGTCACAATGCTAAATGTCAAAAATGAAAAGTGTTACCATGAAAAATGTCAAAAATGACAAATTTCAAGATGTCAAATGACAAATGTCACAATGCTAAATGTCAAAAATGAAAAGTGTCACCATGAAAAATGTCAAAAATGACAAATTTCAAGATGGCAAATGTCAAAACTGACAAATGTCACAATGCTAAATGTCAAAAATGAAAAGTGTCACCATGAAAAATGTCAAAAATAACAAATTTCAAGATGGCAAATGTCAAAGATGTCAAATGACAAATGTCACAATGCTAAATGTCAAAAATGACAAATTTCAAGATGGCAAATATCAAAGATGTCAAATGACAAATGTCACAATGCTAAATGTCAAAAATGAAAAGTGTTACCATGAAAAATGTCAAAAATGACAAATTTCAAGATGGCAAATGTCAAAGATGTCAAATGACAAATGTCACAATGCTAAATGTCAAAAATGAAAAGTGTCACCATGAAAAATGTCAAAAATGACAAATTTCAAGATGGCAAATGTCAAAGATGTCAAATGACAAATGTCACAATGCTAAATGTCAAAAATGAAAAGTGTCACCATGAAAAATGTCAAAAATGACAAATTTCAAGATGGCAAATATCAAAGATGTCAAATGACAAATGTCACAATGCTAAATGTCAAAAATGACAAATTTCAAGATGGCCAATGTCAAAGATGTCAAATGACAAATGTCACAATGCTAAATGTCAAAAATGAAAAGTGTCACCATGAAAAATGTCAAAAATGACAAATTTCAAGATGGCAAATGTCAAAGATGTCAAATGACAAATGTCACAATGCTAAATGTCAAAAATGAAAAGTGTCAAAAATGACAAATTTCAAGATGGCAAATGTCTAAGATGTCAAATGACAAATGTCACAATGCTAAATGTCAAAAATGAAAAGTGTCACCATGAAAAATGTCAAAAATGACAAATTTCAAGATGGCAAATGTCAAAGATATCAAATGACAAATGTCACAATGCTAAATGTCATAAATGAAAAGTGTCACCATGAAAAATGTCAAAAATGACAAATTTCAAGATGGCAAATGTCAAAGATGTCAAATGACAAATGTCACAATGCTAAATGTCAAAAATGAAAAGTGTCACCATGAAAAATGTCAAAAATGGCAAATTTCAAGATGGCAAATGTCAAAGATGTCAAATGACAAATGTCACAATGCTAAATGTCAAAAATGAAAAGTGTCACCATGAAAAATGTCAAAAATGTCCAATTTCAAGATGGCAAATGTCAAAACTGATAAATGTCACAATGCTAAATGTCAAAAATGATAAGTGTCACCATGAAAAATGTCAAAAATGACAAATTTCAAGATGGCAAATAACAAAGATGTCAAATGACAAATGTCACAATGCTAAATGTCAAAAATGAAAAGTGTCAAAAATGACAAATTTTAAGATGGCAAATGTCTAAGATGTCAAATGACAAATGTCACAATGCTAAATGTCAAAAATGAAAAGTCACCGTGAAAAATGTCAAAAATGACAAATTTCAAGATGGCAAATGTCAAAGATGTCAAATGACAAATGTCACAATGCTAAATGTCAAAAATGAAAAGTGTCACCATAAAAAATGTCAAAAATGACAAATTTCAAGATGGCAAATGTCAAAGATGTCAAATGACAAATGTCACAATGCTAAATGTCAAAAATGAAAAGTGTCCCCATGAAAAATGTCAATAGTGACAAATTTCAAGATGGCAAATGTCAAAGATGTCAAATGACAAATTTCACAATGCTAAATGTCAAAAATGAAAAGTGTCACCATGAAAAATGTCAAAAATAACAAATTTCAAGATGGCAAATGTCAAAGATGTCAAATGACAAATGTCACAATGCTAAATCTCAAAAATTAAAAAGGTCACCATGAAAAATGTCAAAAATGACAAATTTCAAGATGGCAAATGTCAAAGATGTCAAATGACAAATGTCACAATGCTAAATGTCAAAAATGAAAAGTGTCACCATGAAAAATGTCAAAAATAACAAATTTCAAGATGGCAAATGTCAAAGATGTCAAATGACAAATGTCACAATGCTAAATGTCAAAAATGAAAAGTGTCACCATAAAAAATGTCAAAAATGACAAATTTCAAGATGGCAAATGTCAAAACTGACAAATGTCACAATGCTAAATGTCAAAAATGAAAAGTGTCACCATGAAAAATGTCAAAAATAACAAATTTCAAGATAACAAATGTCAAAGATGTCAAATTACAAATGTCACAATGCTAAATGTCAAAAATGACAAATTTCAAGATGACAAATTTCAAAGATGTCAAATGACAAATGTCACAATGCTAAATGTCAAAAATGAAAAGTGTCACCATGAAAAATGTCAAAAATGACAAATTTCAAGATGGCAAACGTCAAAGATGTCAAATGACAAATGTCACAATGCTAAATGTCAAAAATGAAAAGTGTCAAAAATGACAAATTTCAAGATGGCAAATGTCTAAGATGTCAAATGACAAATGTCACAATGCTAAATGTCAAAAATGAAAAGTGTCACCATGAAAAATGTCAAAAATGACAAATTCCAAGATGGCAAATGTCAAAGATGTCAAATGACAAATGTCACAATGCTAAATGTCAAAAATGAAAAGTGTCACCATGAAAAATGTCAAAAATGACAAATTTCAAGATGGCAAATGTCAAAGATGTCAAATGACAAATGTCACAATGCTAAATGTCAAAAATGAAAAGTGTCACCATGAAAAATATCAAAAATGACAAATTTCAAGATGGCAAATGTCAAAGATGTCAAATGACAAATGTCACAATGCTAAATGTCAAAAATGAAAAGTGTCACTATGAAAAATGTCAAAAATGACAAATTTCAAGATGGCAAATGTCAAAACTGACAAATGTCACAATGCTAAATGTCAAAAATGATTAGTGTTACCATGAAAAATGTCAAAAATGACAAATTTCAAGATGGCAAATGTCCAAGATGTCAAATGACAAATGTCACAATGCTAAATGTCAAAAATGAAAAGTGTCACCATGAAAAATGTCAAAAATGACAAATTTCAAGATGGCAAATGTCAAAGATGTCAAATGACAAATGTCACAATGCTAAATGTCAAAAATGAAAAGTGTCACCATGAATAATGTCAAAAATGACAAATTTGAAGATGGCAAATGTCAAAGCTGATAAATGTCACAATGCTAAATGTCAAAAATGAAAAGTGTCACCATGAAAAATGTCAAAAATAACAAATTTCAAGATGGCAAATGTCAAAGATGTCAAATGACAAATGTCACAATGCTAAATGTCAAAAATGACAAATTTCAAAATGGCAAATGTCAAAGATGTCAAATGACAAATGTCACAATGCTAAATGTCAAAAATGAAAAGTGTCACCATGAAAAATGTCAAAAATGACAAATTTCAAGATGGCAAATGTCAAAGATGTCAAATGACAAATATCACAATGCTAAATGTCAAAAATGAAAAGTGTCACCATGAAAAATGTCAAAAATGACAAATTTCAAGATGGCAAATGTCAAAGATGTCAAATGACAAATGTCACAATGCTAAATGTCAAAAATGAAAAGTGTCACCATGAAAAATGTCAAAAATGATAAATTTCAAGATGGCAAATATCAAAGATGTCAAATGACAAATGTCACAATGCTAAATGTCAAAAATGACAAATTTCAAGATGGCAAATGTCAAAGATGTCAAATGACAAATGTCACAATGCTAAATGTCAAAAATGAAAAGTGTCACCATGAAAAATGTCAAAAATGACAAATTTCAAGATGGCAAATGTCAAAGATGTCAAATGACAAATGTCACAATGCTAAATGTCAAAAATGAAAAGTGTCAAAAATGACAAATTTCAAGATGGCAAATGTCTAAGATGTCAAATGACAAATGTCACAATGCTAAATGTCAAAAATGAAAAGTGTCACCATGAAAAATGTCAAAAATGACAAATTTCAAGATGGCAAATGTCAAAGATGTCAAATGACAAATGTCACAATGCTAAATGTCAAAAATAAAAAAAGTCACCATGAAAAATGTCAAAAATGACAAATTTCAAGATGGCAAATGTCAAAGAAGTCAAATGACAAATGCCACAATGCTAAATGTCAAAAATGAAAAGTGTCACCATGAAAAATGTCAAAAATGACAAATTTCAAGATGGCAAATGTCAAAACTGACAAATGTCACAATGCTAAATGTCAAAAATGATAAGTGTCACCATGAAAAATGTCAAAAATGACAAATTTCAAGATTGCAAATGTCCAAGATGTCAAATGACAAATGTCACAATGCTAAAAGTCAAAAATGAAAAGTGTCACCATGAAAAATGTCAAAAATGACAAATTTCAAAATGGCAAATGTCAAAGATGTCAAATGACAAATGTTACAATGCTAAATGTCAAAAATGAAAAGTGTCAAAAATGACAAATTTCAAGATGGCAAATGTCAAAGATGTCAAATGACAAATGTCACAATGCTAAATGTCAAAAATGAAAAGTGTCACCATGAAAAATGTCAAAAATGACAAATTTCAAGATGACAAATGTCAAAACTGACAAATGTCACAATGCTAAATGTCAAAAATGAAAAGTGTCACCATGAAAAATGTCAAAAATAACAAATTTCAAGATGGCAAATGTCAAAGATGTCAAATGACAAATGTCACAATGCTAAATGTCAAAACTGACAAATTTCAAGATGGCAAATGTCAAAGATGTCAAATGACAAATGTCACAATGCTTAATGTCAAAAATAAAAAGTGTCACCATGAAAAATGTCAAAAATGACAAATTTCAAGATGGCAAATATCAAAGATGTCAAATGACAAATGTCACAATGCTAAATGTCAAAAATAAAAAGTGTCACCATGAAAAATGTCAAAAATGACAAATTTCAAGATGGCAAATGTCAAAACTGACAAATGTCACAATGCTAAATGTCAATAATGATAAGTGTCACCATGAAAAATGTCAAAAATGACAAATTTCAAAATGGCAAATGTCCAAGATGTCAAATGACAAATGTCACAATGCTAAATGTCAAAAATGAAAAGTGTCACCATGAAAAATGTCAGAAATGACAAATTTCAAGATGGCAAATGTCAAAGATGTCAAATGACAAATGTCACAATGCTAAATGTCAAAAATGAAAAGTGTCACCATGAAAAATGTCAAAAATGACAAATTTCAAGATGGCAAATATCAAAGATGTCAAATGACAAATGTCACAATGCTAAATGTCAAAAATAAAAAGTGTCACCATGAAAAATGTCAAAAATGACAAATTTCAAGATGGCAAATATCCAAGATGTCAAATGACAAATGTCACAATGCTAAATGTCAAAAATGACAAATTTCAAGATGGCAAATATCAAAGATGTCAAATGACAAATGTCACAATGCTAAATGTCAAAAATGAAAAGTGTCACCATGAAAAATGTCAAAAATGACAAATTTCAAGATGGCAAATGTCAAAGATGTCAAATGACAAATGTCACAATGCTAAATGTCAAAAATAAAAAAAGTCACCATGAAAAATGTCAAAAATGACAAATTTCAAGATGGCAAATGTCAAAGAAGTCAAATGACAAATGCCACAATGCTAAATGTCAAAAATGAAAAGTGTCACCATGAAAAATGTCAAAAATGACAAATTTCAAGATGGCAAATGTCAAAACTGACAAATGTCACAATGCTAAATGTCAAAAATGATAAGTGTCACCATGAAAAATGTCAAAAATGACAAATTTCAAGATTGCAAAGGTCCAAGATGTCAAATGACAAATGTCACAATGCTAAAAGTCAAAAATGAAAAGTGTCACCATGAAAAATGTCAAAAATGACAAATTTTAAAACGGCAAATGTCAAAGATGTCAAATGACAAATGTTACAATGCTAAATGTCAAAAATGAAAAGTGTCAAAAATGACAAATTTCAAGATGGCAAATGTCAAAGATGTCAAATGACAAATGTCACAATGCTAAATGTCAAAAATGAAAAGTGTCACCATGAAAAATGTCAAAAATGACAAATTTCAAGATAGCAAATGTCAAAACTGACAAATGTCACAATGCTAAATGTCAAAAATGAAAAGTGTCACCATGAAAAATGTCAAAAATAACAAATTTCAAGATGGCAAATGTCAAAGATGTCAAATGACAAATGTCACAATGCTAAATGTCAAAACTGACAAATTTCAAGATGGCAAATGTCAAAGATGTCAAATGACAAATGTCACAATGCTTAATGTCAAAAATAAAAAGTGTCACCATGAAAAATGTCAAAAATGACAAATTTCAAGATGGCAAATATCAAAGATGTCAAATTACAAATGTCACAATGCTAAATGTCAAAAATAAAAAGTGTCACCATGAAAAATGTCAAAAATGACAAATTTCAAGATGGCAAGTGTCAAAACTGACAAATGTCACAATGCTAAATGTCAATAATGATAAGTGTCACCATGAAAAATGTCAAAAATGACAAATTTCAAAATGGCAAATGTCCAAGATGTCAAATGACAAATGTCACAATGCTAAATGTCAAAAATAAAAAGTGTCACCATGAAAAATGTCAAAAATGACAAATTTCAAGATGGCAAATGTCAAAGATGTCAAATGACAAATGTCACAATGCTAAATGTCAAAAATGAAAAGTGTCACCATGAAAAATGTCAAAAATGACAAATTTCAAGATGGCAAACGTCAAAGATGTCAAATGACAAATGTCACAATGCTAAATGTCAAAAATGAAAAGTGTCACAACGCTAAATGTCAAAAATGAAAAGTGTCACCATGAAAAATGTCAAAAATGACAAATTTCAAGATGGCAAATATCAAAGATGTCAAATGACAAATGTCACAATGCTAAATGTCAAAAATAAAAAGTGTCACCATGAAAAATGTCAAAAATGACAAATTTCAAGATGGCAAATATCAAAGATGTCAAATGACAAATGTCACAATGCTTAATGTCAAAAATGACAAATTTCAAGATGGCAAATGTCAAAGATGTCAAATGACAAATGTCACAATGCTAAATGTCAAAAATGAAAAGTGTCACCATGAAAAATGTCAAAAATGACAAATTTCAAGATGGCAAATGTCAAAGATGTCAAATGACAAATGTCACAATGCTAAATGTCAAAAATGAAAAGTGTCAAAAATGACAAATTTCAAGATGGCAAATGTCTAAGATGTCAAATGACAAATGTCACAATGCTAAATGTCAAAAATGAAAAGTGTCACCATAAAAATGTAAAAATGACAAATTTCAAGATGGCAAATGTCAAAGATGTCAAATGACAAATGTCACAATGCTAAATGTCAAAAATAAAAAGTGTCACCATGAAAAATGTCAAAAATGACAAATTTCAAGATGGCAAATGTAAAGATGTCAAATGACAAATGTCACAATGCTAAATGTCAAAAATGAAAAGTGTCACCATGAAAAATGTCAAAAATGACAAATTTCAAGATGGCAAATGTCAAAGATGTCAAATGACAAATGTCACAATGCTAAATGTCAAAAATGAAAAGTGTCACCCTGAAAAATGTCAAAAATGACAAATTTCAAGATGGCAAATGTCAAAACTGACAAATGTCACAATGCTAAATGTCAAAAATGATAAGTGTTACCATGCAAAATGTCAAAAATGACAAATTTCAAGATGGCAAATGTCCAAGATGTCAAATGACAAATGTCACAATGCTAAATGTCAAAAATGAAAAGTGTCACCATGAAAAATGTCAAAAATGACAAATTTCAAGATGGCAAATGTCAAAGATGTCAAATGACAAATGTCACAATGCTAACTGTCAAAAATGAAAAGTGTCAAAAATGACAAATTTTAAGATGGCAAATGTCTAAGATGTCAAATGACAAATGTCACAATGCTAAATGTCAAAAATGAAAAGTGTCACCATGAAAAATGTAAAAATAACAAATTTCAAGATGGCAAATGTCAAAGATGTCAAATGACAAATGTCACAATGCTAAATGTCAAAAATGACAAATTTCAAAATGGCAAATGTCAAAGAGGTCAAATGACAAATGTCACAATGCTAAATGTCAAAAATGAAAAGTGTCACCATGAAAAATGTCAAAAATGACAAATTTCAAGATGGCAAATGTCAAAGATGTCAAATGACAAATGTCACAATGCTAAATGTCAAAAATGAAAAGTGTCACCATGAAAAATGTCAAAAATGACAAATTTCAAGATGGCAAATGTCAAAGATGTCAAATGACAAATGTCACAATGCTAAATGTCAAAAATGAAAAGTGTCACCATGAAAAATGTCAAAAATAACAAATTTCAAGATGGCAAATGTCAAAGATGTCAAATGACAAATGTCACAATGCTAAATGTCAAAAATGACAAATTTCAAAATGGCAAATGTCAAAGAGGTCAAATGACAAATGTCACAATGCTAAATGTCAAAAATGAAAAGTGTCACCATGAAAAATGTCAAAAATGACAAATTTCAAGATGGCAAATGTCAAAGATGTCAAATGACAAATGTCACAATGCTAAATGTCAAAAATGAAAAGTGTCACCATGAAAAATGTCAAAAATGACAAATTTCAAGATGGCAAATGTCAAAGATGTGAAATGACAAATGTCACAATGCTAAATGTCAAAAATGAAAAGTGTCACCATGAAAAATGTCAAAAATGACAACTTTCAAGATGGCAAATATCAAAGATGTCAAATGACAAATGTCACAATGCTAAATGTCAAAAATGACAAATTTCAAGAATGCAAATGTCAAAGATGTCAAATGACAAATGTCACAATGCTAAATGTCAAAAATGAAAAGTGTCACCATGAAAAATGTCAAAAATGACAAATTTCAAGATGGCAAATGTCAAAGATGTCAAATGACAAATGTCACAATGCTAAATGTCAAAAATGAAAAGTGTCAAAAATGACAAATTTCAAGATGGCAAATGTCTAAGATGTCAAATGACAAATGTCACAATGCTAAATGTCAAAAATGAAAAGTGTCACCATGAAAAATGTCAAAAATGACAAATTTCAAGATGGCAAATGTCAAAGATGTCAAATGACAAATGTCACAATGCTAAATGTCAAAAATAAAAAGTGTCACCATGAAAAATGTCAAAAATGACAAATTTCAAGATGGCAAATGTCAAAGAAGTCAAATGACAAATGTCAAAAATGAAAAGTGTCACCATGAAAAATGTCAAAAATTAAAAATTTCAAGATGGCAAATGTCAAAGATGTCAAATGACAAATGTCACAATGCTAAATGTCAAAAATGAAAAGTGTCAAAAATGACAAATTTCAAGATGGCAAATGTCAAAGATGTCAAATAACAAATGTCACAATGCTAAATGTCAAAAATGAAAAGTGTCACCATGAAAAATGTCAAAAATGACAAATTTCAAGATGGCAAATGTCAAAACTGACAAATGTCACAATGCTAAATGTCAAAAATGAAAAGTGTCACCATGAAAAATGTCAAAAATAACAAATTTCAAGATGGCAAATGTCAAAGATGTCAAATGACAAATGTCACAATGCTAAATGTCAAAAATGACAAATTTCAAGATGGTAAATGTCAAAGATGTCAAATGACAAATGTCACAATGCTTAATGTCAAAAATAAAAAGTGTCACCATGAAAAATGTCAAAAATGACAAATTTCAAGATGGCAAATATCAAAGATGTCAAATGACAAATGTCACAATGCTAAATGTCAAAATAAAAAGTGTCACCATGAAAAATGTCAAAAATGACAAATTTCAAGATGGCAAATGTCAAAACTGACAAATGTCACAATGCTAAATGTCAAAAATGATAAGTGTCACCATGAAAAATGTCAAAAATGACAAATTTCAAGATAGCAAATGTCCAAGATGTCAAATGACAAATGTCACAATGCTAAATGTCAAAAATGAAAAGTGTCACCATGAAAAATGTCAAAAATGACAAATTTCAAGATGGCAAATGTCAAAGATGTCAAATGACAAATGTCACAATGCTAAATGTCAAAAATGAAAAGTGTCAAAAATGACAAATTTCAAGATGGCAAATGTCTAATATGTCAAATGACAAATGTCACAATGCTAAATGTCAAATATGAAAAGTGTCACCATGAAAAATGTCAAAAGTGGCAAATTTCAAGATGGCAAATGTCAAAGATGTCAAATGACAAATGTCACAATGCTAAATGTCAAAAATGAAAAGTGTCAAAAATGACAAATTTTAAGATGGCAAATGTCTAAAATGTCAAATGACAAATGTCACCATGATAAATGTCAAAAATGAAAAGTGTCACCATGAAAAATGTCAAAAATGACAAATTTCAAGATGGCGAATGTCAAAGATGTCAAATGACAAATGTCACAATGCTAAATGTCACAAATGAAAAGTGTCACCATGAAAAATGTCAAAAATGACAAATTTCAAGAAGGCAAATGTCAAAGATGTCAAATGACAAATGTCACAATGCTAAATGTCAAAAATGAAAAATGTCAAAAATGACAAATTTCAAGATGGCAAATGTCAAAGATGTCAAATGACAAATGTCACAATGCTAAATGTCAAAAATGAAAAGTGTCACCATGAAAAATGTCAAAAATGACAAATTTCAAGATGGCAAATGTCAAAGATGTCAAATGACAAATGTCACAATGCTAAATGTCAAAAATGACAAATTTCAAGATGGCAAATGTCCAAGATGTCAAATGACAAATGTCACAATGCTAAATGTCAAAAATGAAAAGTGTCACCATGAAAAATGTCAAAAATGACAAATTTCAAGATGGCAAATGTCAAAGATGTCAAATGACAAATGTCACAATGCTAAATGTCAAAAATGAAAAGTGTCAAAAATGACAAATTTCAAGATGGCAAATGTCTAAAATGTCAAATGACAAATGTCACAATGCTAAATGTCAAAAATGAAAAGTGTCACCGTGAAAAATGTCAAAAATGACAAATTTCAAGATGGCAAATGTCAAAGATGTCAAATGACAAATGTCACAATGCTAAATGTCAAAAATGAAAAGTGTCCCCATGAAAAATGTCAATAATGACAAATTTCAAGATGGCAAATGTCAAAGATGTCAAATGACAAATGTCACAATGCTAAATGTCAAAAATGAAAAGTGTCACCATGAAAAATGTCAAAAATGACAAATTTCAAGATGGCAAATGTCCAAGATGTCAAATGACAAATGTCACAATGCTAAATGTCAAAAATGAAAAGTGTCACCATGAAAAATGTCAAAAATGACAAATTTCAAGATGGCAAATGTCAAAGATGTCAAATGACAAATGTCACAATGCTAAATGTCAAAAATGAAAAGTGTCACCATGAAAAATGTCAAAAATGACAAATTTCAAGATGGCAAATGTCAAAGATGTCAAATGACAAATGTCACAATGCTAAATGTCAAAAATGAAAAGTGTCACCATGAAAAATGTCAAAAATGACAAATTTCAAGATGGCAAATATCAAAGATGTCAAATGACAAATGTCACAATGCTAAATGTCAAAAATGACAAATATCAAGATGGCAAATGTCAAAGATGTCAAATGACAAATGTCACAATGCTAAATGTCAAAAATGAAAAGTGTCACCATGAAAAATGTCAAAAATGACAAATTTCAAGATGGCAAATGTCAAAGATGTCAAATGACAAATGTCACAATGCTAAATGTCAAAAATGAAAAGTGTCAAAAATGACAAATTTCAAGATGGCAAATGTCTAAGATGTCAAATGACAAATGTCACAATGCTAAATGTCAAAAATGAAAAGTGTCACCATGAAAAATGTCAAAAATGACAAATTTCAAGATGGCAAATGTTAAAGATGTCAAATGACAAATGTCACAATGCTAAATGTCAAAAATAAAAAGTGTCACCATGAAAAATGACAAATTTCAAGATGGCAAATGTCAAAGAAGTCAAATGACAAATGTCACAATGCTTAATGTCAAAAATGAAAAGTGTCACCATGAAAAATGTCAAAAATGACAAATTTCAAGATTGCAAATGTCCAAGATGTCAAATGACAAATGTCACAATGCTAAAAGTCAAAAATGAAAAGTGTCAAAAATGACAAATTTCAAGATGGCAAATGTCAAAGATGTCAAATGACAAATGTCACAACGCTAAATGTCAAAAATGAAAAGTGTCATCATGAAAAATGTCAAAAATGACAAATTTCAAGATGGCAAATGTCAAAACTGACAAATGTCACAATGCTAAATGTCAAAAATGAAAAGTGTCACCATGAAAAATGTCAAAAATGACAAATTTCAAGATGGCAAATGTCAAAGATGTCAAATGACAAATGTCACAATGCTAAATGTCAAAACTGACAAATTTCAAGATGGCAAATGTCAAAGATGTCAAATGACAAATGTCACAATGCTTAATGTCAAAAATAAAAAGTGTCACCATGAAAAATGTCAAAAATGACAAATTTCAAGATGGCAAATGTCCAAGATGTCAAATGACAAATGTCACAATGCTAAATGTCAAAAATGAAAAGTGTCACCATAAAAAATGTCAAAAATGACAAATTTCAAGATGGCAAATGTCAAAGATGTCAAATGACAAATGTCACATTGCTAAATGTCACAAATGAAAAGTGTCAAAAATGACAAATTTCAAGATGGCAAATGTCTAAGATGTCAAATGACAAATGTCACAATGCTTAATGTCAAAAATGAAAAGTATCACCATGAAAAATGTCAAAAATGACAAATTTCAAGATGGCAAATGTCAAAACTGACAAATGTCACAATGCTAAATGTCAAAAATGAAAAGTGTGACCATGAAAAATGTCAAAAATGACAAATTTCAAGATGGCAAATGTCAAAGATGTCAAATGACAAATGTCACAATGCTAAATGTCAAAAATGACAAATTACAAGATGGCAAATGTCAAAGATGTCAAATGACAAATGTCACAATGCTAAATGTCAAAAATAAAAAGTGGCACCATGAAAAATGTCAAAAATGACAAATTTCAAGATGGCAAATGTCAAAGATGTCAAATGACAAATGTCATAATGCTAAATGTCAAAAATGAAAAGTGTCACCATGAAAAATGTCAAAAATGACAAATGTCACAATGCTAAATGTCAAAAATGATAAGTGTCACCATGAAAAATGTCAAAAATAACAAATTTCAAGATGGCAAATGTCAAAGATGTCAAATGACAAATGTCACAATGCTAAATGTCAAAAATGACAAATTTCAAGATGGCAAATGTCCAAGATGTCAAATGACAAATGTCACAATGCTAAATGTCAAAAATGAAAAGTGTCACCATGAAAAATGTCAAAAATGACAAATTTAAAGATGGCAAATATTAAAGATGTCAAATGACAAATGTCACAATGCTAAATGTCAAAAATGAAAAGTGTCAAAAATGACAAATTTCAAGATGGCAAATGTCTAAGATGTCAACTGACAAATGTCACAATGCTAAATGTCAAAAATGAAAAGTGTCACCATGAAAAATGTCAAAAATGACAAATTTCAAGATGGCAAATGTCCAAGATGTCAAATGACAAATGTCACAATGCTAAATGTCAAAAATGAAAAGTGTCACCATGAAAAATGTCAAAAATGACAAATTTAAAGATGGCAAATATTAAAGATGTCAAATGACAAATGTCACAATGCTAAATGTCAAAAATGAAAAGTGTCAAAAATGACAAATTTCAAGATGGCAAATGTCTAAGATGTCAACTGACAAATGTCACAATGCTAAATGTCAAAAATAAAAAGTGTCACCATAAACAATGTCAATAATGACAAATTTCAAGATGGCAAATGTCAAAGATGTCAAATGACAAATGTCACAATGCTAAATGTCAAAAATGAAAAGTGTCACCATGAAAAATGTCAAAAATGACAAATTTCAAGATGGCAAATGTCAAAGATGTCAAATGACAAATGTCACAATGCTAAATGTCACAAATGAAAAGTGTCACCATAAACAATGTCAATAATGACAAATTTCAAGATGGCAAATGTCAAAGATGTCAAATGACAAATGTCACAATGCTAAATGTCAAAAATGAAAAGTGTCACCATTAAAAATGTCAAAAATGACAAATTTCAAGATGGCAAATGTCAAAGATGTCAAATGACAAATGTCACAATGCTAAATGTCAAAAATGAAAAGTGTCACCATGAAAAATGTCAAAAATGACAAATTTCAAGATGGCAAATGTTAAAACTGACAAATGTCACAATCCTAAATGTCAAAAATGAAAAGTGTCAACATGAAAAATGTCAAAAATAACAAATTTCAAGATGGCAAATGTCAAAGATGTCAAATGACAAATGTCACAATGCTAAATGTCAAAAATGACAAATTTTAAGATGGCAAATGTCAAAGATGTCAAATGACAAATGTCACAATGCTAAATGTCAAAAATGAAAAGTGTCACCTTGAAAAATGTCAAAAATGACAAATTTCAAGATGGCAAATGTCAAAGATGTCAAATGACAAATGTCACAATGCTAAATGTCAAAAATGAAAAGTGTCACCATGAAAAATGTAAAAAATGACAAATTTCAAGATGGCAAATGTCAAAGATGTCAAATGACAAATGTCACAATGCTAAATGTCAAAAATAAAAAGTGTCACCATGAAAAATGTCAAAAATAACAAATTTCAAGATGGCAAATGTCAAAGATGTCAAATGACAAATGTCACAATGCTAAATGTCAAAAATGAAAAGTGTCACCATGAAAAATGTCAAAAATGACAAATTTCAAGATGGCAAATGTCAAACCTGACAAATGTCACAATGCTAAATGTCAGAAATGAAAAGTGTCACCATAAAAAATGTCAAAAATAACAAGTTTCAAGATGGCAAATGTCAAAGATGTCAAATGACAAATGTCACAATGCTAAATGTCAAAAATGACAAATTTCAAGATGGCAAATGTCTCAGATGTCAAATGACAAATGTCACAATGCTAAATGTCAAAAATAAAAAGTGTCACCATGAAAAATGTCAAAAATGACAAATTTCAAGATGGCAAATGTCCAAGATGTCAAATGACAAATGTCACAATGCTAAATGTCAAAAATGAAAAGTGTCACCATGAAAAATGTCAAAAATGACAAATTTCAAGATGGCAAATGTCAAAGATGTCAAATGACAAATGTCACAATGCTAAATGTCAAAAATGAAAAGTGTCCCCATGAAAAATGTCAATAATGACAAATTTCAAGATGGCAAATGTCAAAGATGTCAAATGACAAATGTCACAATGCTAAATGTCAAAAATGAAAAGTGTCACCTTGAAAAATGTCAAAAATGACAAATTTCAAGATGGCAAATGTCAAAGATGTCAAATGACAAATGTCACAATGCTAAATGTCAAAAATGAAAAGTGTCACCATGAAAAATGTAAAAAATGACAAATTTCAAGATGGCAAATGTCAAAGATGTCAAATGACAAATGTCACAATGCTAAATGTCAAAAATAAAAAGTGTCACCATGAAAAATGTCAAAAATAACAAATTTCAAGATGGCAAATGTCAAAGATGTCAAATGACAAATGTCACAATGCTAAATGTCAAAAATGAAAAGTGTCACCATGAAAAATGTCAAAAATGACAAATTTCAAGATGGCAAATGTCAAACCTGACAAATGTCACAATGCTAAATGTCAGAAATGAAAAGTGTCACCATAAAAAATGTCAAAAATAACAAGTTTCAAGATGGCAAATGTCAAAGATGTCAAATGACAAATGTCACAATGCTAAATGTCAAAAATGACAAATTTCAAGATGGCAAATGTCTCAGATGTCAAATGACAAATGTCACAATGCTAAATGTCAAAAATAAAAAGTGTCACCATGAAAAATGTCAAAAATGACAAATTTCAAGATGGCAAATGTCCAAGATGTCAAATGACAAATGTCACAATGCTAAATGTCAAAAATGAAAAGTGTCACCATGAAAAATGTCAAAAATGACAAATTTCAAGATGGCAAATGTCAAAGATGTCAAATGACAAATGTCACAATGCTAAATGTCAAAAATGAAAAGTGTCCCCATGAAAAATGTCAATAATGACAAATTTCAAGATGGCAAATGTCAAAGATGTCAAATGACAAATGTCACAATGCTAAATGTCAAAAATGAAAAGTGTCACCATGAAAAATGTCAAAAATGACAAATTTTAAGATGGCAAATATCAAAGATGTCGAATGTGACAAATGTCACAATGCTAAATGTCAAAAATGAAAAGTGTCACCATGAAAAATGTCAAAAATGACAAATTTCAAAATGGCAAATGTCAAAGATGTCAAATGACAAATGTCACAATGCTAAATGTCAAAAATGAAAAGTGTCAAAAATGACAAATTTTAAGATGGCAAATGTCAAAGATGTCAAATGACAAATGTCACAATGCTAAATGTCAAAAATGAAAAGTGTCCCCATGAAAAATGTCAATAGTGACAAATTTCAAGATGGCAAATGTCAAAGATGTCAAATGACAAATGTCACAATGCTAAATGTCAAAAATTAAAAAGGTCACCATGAAAAATGTCAAAAATGACAAATTTCAAGATGGCAAATGTCAAAGATGTCAAATGACAAATGTCACAATGCTAAATGTCAAAAATGAAAAGTGTCACCATGAAAAATGTCAAAAATGACAAATTTCAAGATGGCAAATGTCAAAACTGACAAATGTCACAATGCTAAATGTCAAAAATGATAAGTGTCACCATGAAAAATGTCAAAAATGACAAATTTCAAGATGGCAAATGTTCAAGATGTCAAATGACAAATGTCACAATGCTAAATGTCAAAAATGAAAAGTGTCACCATGAAAAATGTCAAAAATGACAAATTTCAAGATGGCAAATGTCAAAGATGTCAAATGACAAATATCACAATGCTAAATGTCAAAAATGAAAAGTGTCAAAAATGACAAATTTCAAGATGGAAAATGTCAAAGATGTCAAATGACAAATGTCACAATGCTAAATGTCAAAAATGAAAAGTGTCACCATAAAAAATGTCAAAAATGACAAATTTCAAGGTGGCAAATGTCAAAACTGACAAATGTCACAATGCTAAATGTCAAAAATAAAAAGTGTCACCATGAAAAATGTCAAAAATAACAAATTTCAAGATAGCAAATGTCAAAGATGTCAAATGACAAATGTCACAATGCTTAATGTCAAAAATGACAAATTTCAAGATGGCAAATGTCAAAGATGTCAAATGACAAATGTCACAATGCTAAATGTCAAAAATAAAAAGTGTCACCATGAACAATGTCAAAAATGACAAATTTCAAGATGGCAAATGTCAAAGATGTCAAATGACAAATGTCACAATGCTAGATGTCAAAAATGAAAAGTGTCACCATGAAAAATGTCAAAAATGACAAATTTCAAGATGGCAAATGTCAAAACTGACAAATGTCACAATGCTAAATGTCAAAAATGAAAAGTGTCAACATGAAAAATGTCAAAAATAACAAATTTCAAGATGGCAAATGTCAAAGATGTCAAATGACAAATGTCACAATGCTAAATGTCAAAAATGACAAATTTTAAGATGGCAAATGTCAAAGATGTCAAATGACAAATGTCACAATGCTAAATGTCAAAAATGAAAAGTGTCACCGTGAAAAATGTCAAAAATGACAAATTTCAAGATGGCAAATGTCAAAGATGTCAAATGACAAATGTCACAATGCTAAATGTCAAAAATGAAAAGTGTCACCATGAAAAATGTAAAAAATGACAAATTTCAAGATGGCAAATGTCAAAGATGTCAAATGACAAATGTGACAATGCTAAATGTCAAAAATGAAAAGTGTCACCATGAAAAATGTCAAAAATAACAAATTTCAAGATGGCAAATGTCAAAGATGTCAAATAACAAATGTCACAATGCTAAATGTCAAAAATGAAAAGTGTCACCATGAAAAATATCAAAAATGACAAATTTCAAGATGGCAAATGTCAAACCTGACAAATGTCACAATGCTAAATGTCAGAAATGAAAAGTGTCACCATAAAAAATGTCAAAAATAACAAGTTTCAAGATGGCAAATGTCAAAGATGTCAAATGACAAATGTCACAATGCTAAATGTCAAAAATGACAAATTTCAAGATGGCAAATGTCTCAGATGTCAAATGACAAATGTCACAATGCTAAATGTCAAAAATGAAAAGTGTCACCATGAAAAATGTCAAAAATGACAAATTTCAAGATGGCAAATGTCCAAGATGTCAAATGACAAATGTCACAATGCTAAATGTCAAAAATGAAAAGTGTCACCATAAAATGTCAAAAATGACAAATTTTAAGATGGCAAATGTCAAAGATGTCAAATGACAAATGTCACAATGCTAAATGTCAAAAATGAAAAGTGTCAAAAATGACAAATTTCAAGATGGCAAATGTCTAAGATGTCAAATGACAAATGTCAGCATGCTAAATGTCAAAAATGAAAAGTGTCACCGTGAAAAATGTCAAAAATGACAAATTTCAAGATGGCAAATGTCAAAGATGTCAAATGACAAATGTCACAATGCTAAATGTCAAAAATGAAAAGTGTCACCATGAAAAATGTCAAAAATGACAAATTTCAACATGGCAAATGTCAAAGATGTCAAATGACAAATGTCACAATGCTAAATGTCAAAAATGAAAAGTGTCCCCATGAAAAATGTCAATAATGACAAATTTCAAGATGGCAAATGTCAAAGATGTCAAATGACAAATGTCACAATGCTAAATGTCAAAAATGAAAAGTGTCACCATGAAAAATGTAAAAAATGACAAATTTCAAGATGGCAAATGTCAAAGATGTCAAATGACAAATGTGACAATGCTAAATGTCAAAAATGAAAAGTGTCACCATGAAAAATGTCAAAAATAACAAATTTCAAGATGGCAAATGTCAAAGATGTCAAATAACAAATGTCACAATGCTAAATGTCAAAAATGAAAAGTGTCACCATGAAAAATGTCAAAAATGACAAATTTCAAGATGGCAAATGTCAAACCTGACAAATGTCACAATGCTAAATGTCAGAAATGAAAAGTGTCACCATAAAAAATGTCAAAAATAACAAGTTTCAAGATGGCAAATGTCAAAGATGTCAAATGACAAATGTCACAATGCTAAATGTCAAAAATGACAAATTTCAAGATGGCAAATGTCTCAGATGTCAAATGACAAATGTCACAATGCTAAATGTCAAAAATGAAAAGTGTCACCATGAAAAATGTCAAAAATGACAAATTTCAAGATGGCAAATGTCCAAGATGTCAAATGACAAATGTCACAATGCTAAATGTCAAAAATGAAAAGTGTCACCATAAAATGTCAAAAATGACAAATTTTAAGATGGCAAATGTCAAAGATGTCAAATGACAAATGTCACAATGCTAAATGTCAAAAATGAAAAGTGTCAAAAATGACAAATTTCAAGATGGCAAATGTCTAAGATGTCAAATGACAAATTTCAAGATGGCAAATGTCAAAGATGTCAAATGACAAATGTCACAATGCTAAATGTCAAAAATGAAAAGTGTCACCATGAAAAATGTCAAAAATGACAAATTTCAACATGGCAAATGTCAAAGATGTCAAATGACAAATGTCACAATGCTAAATGTCAAAAATGAAAAGTGTCCCCATGAAAAATGTCAATAATGACAAATTTCAAGATGGCAAATGTCAAAGATGTCAAATGACAAATGTCACAATGCTAAATGTCAAAAATGAAAAGTGTCACCATGAAAAATGTCAAAAATGACAAATTTCAAGATGGCAAATATCAAAGATGTCGAATATGACAAATGTCACAATGCTAAATGTCAAAAATGAAAAGTGTCACCATGAAAAATGTCAAAAATGACAAATTTCAAAATGGCAAATGTCAAAGATGACAAATGACAAATGTCACAATGCTAAATGTCAAAAATGAAAAGTGTCAAAAATGACAAATTTCAAGATGGCAAATGTCTAAGATGTCAAATGACAAATGTCACAATGCTAAATGTCAAAAATGAAAAGTGTCACCATGAAAAATGTCAAAAATGGCAAATTTCAAGATGGCAAATGTCAAAGATGTCAAATGACAAATGTCACAATGCTAAATGTCAAAAATAAAAAGTGTCACCATGAAAAATGTCAAAAATGACAAATTTCAAGATGGCAAATGTCAAAGATGTCAAATGACAAATGTCACAATGCTAAATGTCAAAAATGAAAAGTGTCACCATGAAAAATGTCAAAAATGACAAATTTCAAGATGGCAAATGTCAAAACTGACAAATGTCACAATGCTAAATGTCAAAAATGACAAATTTCAAGATGGCAAATGTCCAAGATGTCAAATGACAAATATCACAATGCTAAATGTCAAAAATGAAAAGTGTCAAAAATGACAAATTTCAAGATGGAAAATGTCAAAGATGTCAAATGACAAATGTCACAATGCTAAATGTCAAAAATGAAAAGTGTCACCATGAAAAATGTCAAAAATGACAAATTTCAAGATGGCAAATGTCAAAACTGACAAATGTCACAATGCTAAATGTCAAAAATGAAAAGTGTCACCATGAAAAATGTCAAAAATAACAAATTTCAAGATGGCAAATGTCAAAGATGTCAAATGACAAATGTCACAATGCTTAATGTCAAAAATGACAAATTTCAAGATGGCAAATGTCAAAGATGTCAAATGACAAATGTCACAATGCTAAATGTCAAAACTAAAAAGTGTCACCATGAACAATGTCAAAAATGACAAATTTCAAGATGGCAAATATCAAAGATGTCAAATGACAAATGTCACAATGCTAAATGTCAAAAATGAAAAGTGTCACCATGAAAAATGTCAAAAATGACAAATTTCAAGATGGCAAATGTCAAAACTGACAAATGTCACAATGCTAAATGTCAAAAATGATAAGTGTCACCATGAAAAATGTCAAAAATGACAAATTTCAAGATGGCAAATGTCCAAGATGTCAAATGACAAATGTCACAATGCTAAATGGCAAATATGAAAAGTGTCAAAAATGACAAATTTCAAGATGGCAAATGTCTAAGATGTCAAATGACAAATGTCATAATGCTAAATGTCAAAAATGAAAAGTGTCACCATGAAAAATGTCAAAAATGACAAATTTCAAGATGGCAAATGTCAAAACTGACAAATGTCAAAAATGAAAACTGTGACCATAAAATGTCAAAAATAACAAATTTCAAGATGGCAAATGTCAAAGATGTCAAATGACAAATGTCACAATGCTAAATGTCAAAAATGACAAATTTCAAGATGGCAAATATTAAAGATGTCAAATGACAAATGTCACAATGCTAAATGTCAAAAATGAAAAGTGTCACCATGAAAAATGTCAAAAATGACAAATTTCAAGATGGCAAATGTCAAAGATGTCAAATGACAAATGTCACAATGCTAAATGTCAAAAATGTAAAGTGTCACCATGAACAATGTCAAAAATGACAAATTTTAAGATGGCAAATGTCAAAACTGACAAATGTCACAATGCTAAATGTCAAAAATGATAAGTGTCACCATGAAAAATGTCAAAAATAACAAATTTCAAGATGGCAAATGTCAAAGATGTCAAATGACAAATGTCAAATGCTAAATGTCAAAAATGACAAATTTCAAGATGGCAAATGTCTAAGATGTCAAATGACAAATGTCACAATGCTAAATGTCAAAAATGAAAAGTGTCACCATGAAAAATGTCAAAAATGACAAATTTCAAGATGGCAAATGTCCAAGATGTCAAATGACAAATGTCACAATGCTAAATGTCAAAAATGAAAAGTGTCACCATGAAAAATGTCAAAAATGACAAATTTAAAGATGGCAAATATCAAAGATGTCAATTGTCACAATGCTAAATGTCAAAAATGAAAAGTGTCACCATGAAAAATGTCAAAAATAACAAATTTCAAGATGGCAAATGTCAAAGATGTCAAATGACAAATGTCACAATGCTAAATGTCAAAAATGACAAATTTCAAGATGGCAAATGTCAAAGATGTCAAATGACAAATGTCACAATGCTAAATGTCAAAAATGAAAAGTGTTACCATGAAAAATGTCAAAAATGACAAATTTCAAGATGGCAAATGTCAAAGATGTCAAATGACAAATGTCACAATGCTAAATGTCAAAAATGAAAAGTGTCAACATGAAAAATGTCAAAAATGACAAATTTCAAGATGGCAAATGTCAAAGATGTCAAATGACAAATGTCACAATGCTAAATGTCAAAAATGAAAAGTGTCACCATGAAAAATGTCAAAAATGACAAATTTCAAGATGGCAAATGTCAAAGATGTCAAATGACAAATGTCACAATGCTAAATGTCAAAAATGAAAAGTGTCAAAAATGACAAATTTCAAGATGGCAAATGTCAAAGATGTCAAATGACAAATGTCACAATGCCAAATGTCAAAAATAAAAAGTGTCACCATGAAAAATGTCAAAAATGACAAATTTCAAGATGGCAAATGTCAAAGATGTCAAATGACAAATGTCACAATGCTAAATGTCAAAAATGAAAAGTGTCACCATGAAAAATGTCAAAAATGTCCAATTTCAAGATGGCAAATGTCAAAACTGATAAATGTCACAATGCTAAATGTCAAAAATGATAAGTGTCACCATGAAAAATGTCAAAAATGACAAATTTCAAGATGGCAAATAACAAAGATGTCAAATGACAAAGGTCACAATGCTAAATGTCAAAAATGAAAAAAGTCAAAAATGACAAATTTCAAGATGGCAAATGTCTAAGATGTCAAATGACAAATGTCACAATGCTAAATGTCAAAAATGAAAAGTCACCGTGAAAAATGTCAAAAATGACAAATTTCAAGATGGCAAATGTCAAAGATGTCAAATGACAAATGTCACAATGCTAAATGTCAAAAATGAAAAGTGTCACCATAAAAAATGTCAAAAATGACAAATTTCAAGATGGCAAATGTCAAAGATGTCAAATGACAAATGTCACAATGCTAAATGTCAAAAATGAAAAGTGTCCCCATGAAAAATGTCAATAGTGACAAATTTCAAGATGGCAAATGTCAAAGATGTCAAATGACAAATGTCACAATGCTAAATGTCAAAAATTAAAAAGGTCACCATGAAAAATGTCAAAAATGACAAATTTCAAGATGGCAAATGTCAAAGATGTCAAATGACAAATGTCACAATGCTAAATGTCAAAAATGAAAAGTGTCACCATGAAAAATGTCAAAAATAACAAATTTCAAGATGGCAAATGTCAAAGATGTCAAATAACAAATGTCACAATGCTAAATGTCAAAAATGAAAAGTGTCACCATAAAAAATGTCAAAAATGACAAATTTCAAGATGGCAAATGTCAAAACTGACAAATGTCACAATGCTAAATGTCAAAAATGAAAAGTGTCACCATGAAAAATGTCAAAAATAACAAATTTCAAGATGGCAAATGTCAAAGATGTCAAATGACAAATGTCACAATGCTAAATGTCAAAAATGACAAATTTCAAGATGGCAAATTTCAAAGATGTCAAATGACAAATGTCACAATGCTAAATGTCAAAAATGAAAAGTGTCACCATGAAAAATGTCAAAAATGACAAATTTCAAGATGGCAAACGTCAAAGATGTCAAATGACAAATGTCACAATGCTAAATGTCAAAAATGAAAAGTGTCACCATGAAAAATGTCAAAAATGACAAATTTCAAGATGGCAAATGTCAAAGATGTCAAATGACAAATGTCGCAATGCTAAATGTCAAAAATGAAAAGTGTCACCATAAAATGTCAAAAATGACAAATTTCAAAATGGCAAATATCAAAGATGTCAAATGACAAATGTCACAATGCTAAATGTCAAAAATGACAAATTTCAAGATGGCAAATGTCAAAGATGTCAAATGACAAATGTCACAATGCTAAATGTCAAAAATGAAGAGTGTCACCATGAAAAATGTCAAAAATGACAAATTTCAAGATGGCAAATGTCAAAGATGTCAAATGACAAATGTCACAATGCTAAATGTCAAAAATGAAAAGTGTCAAAAATGACAAATTTCAAGATGGCAAATGTCTAAGATGTCAAAGGACAAATGTCACAATGCTAAATGTCAAAAATGAAAAGTGTCACCATGAAAAATGTCAAAAATGACAAATTTCAAGATGGCAAATGTCAAAGATGTCAAATGACAAATGTCACAATGCTAAATGTCAAAAATGAAAAGTGTCACCATGAAAAATGTCAAAAATGACAAATTTCAAGATGGCAAATGTCAAAGATGTCAAATGACAAATGTCACAATGCTAAATGTCAAAAATGAAAAGTGTCACCATGAAAAATGTCAAAAATGACAAATTTCAAGATGGCAAATGTCAAAGATGTCAAATGACAAATGTCACAATGCTAAATGTCAAAAATGAGAAGTGTCACTATGAAAAATGTCAAAAATGACAAATTTCAAGATGGCAAATGTCAAAACTGACAAATGTCACAATGCTAAATGTCAAAAATGATAAGTGTTACCATGAAAAATGTCAAAAATGACAAATTTCAAGATGGCAAATGTCCAAGATGTCAAATGACAAATGTCACAATGCTAAATGTCAAAAATGTAAAGTGTTACCATGAAAAATGTCAAAAATGACAAATTTCAAGATGGCAAATGTCAAAGATGTCAAATGACAAATGTCACAATGCTAAATGTCAAAAATGAAAAGTGTCACCATGAATAATGTCAAAAATGACAAATTTGAAGATGGCAAATGTCAAAGCTGACAAATGTCACAATGCTAAATGTCAAAAATGAAAAGTGTCACCATGAAAAATGTCAAAAATAACAAATTTCAAGATGGCAAATGTCAAAGATGTCAAATGACAAATGTCACAATGCTAAATGTCAAAAATGACAAATTTCAAAATGGCAAATGTCAAAGATGTCAAATGACAAATGTCACAATGCTAAATGTCAAAAATGAAAAGTGTCACCATGAAAAATGTCAAAAATGACAAATTTCAAGACGGCAAATGTCAAAGATGTCAAATGACAAATGTCACAATGCTAAATGTCAAAAATGAAAAGTGTCACCATGAAAAATGTCAAAAATGACAAATTTCAAGATGGCAAATGTCAAAGATGTCAAATGACAAATGTCACAATGCTAAATGTCAAAAATGAAAAGTGTCACCATGAAAAATGTCAAAAATGATAAATTTCAAGATGGCAAATATCAAAGATGTCAAATGACAAATGTCACAATGCTAAATGTCAAAAATGACAAATTTCAAGATGGCAAATGTCAAAGATGTCAAATGACAAATGTCACAATGCTAAATGTCAAAAATGAAAAGTGTCACCATGAAAAATGTCAAAAATGACAAATTTCAAGATGGCAAATGTCAAAGATGTCAAATGACAAATGTCACAATACTAAATGTCAAAAATGAAAAGTGTCCCCATGAAAAATGTCAATAATGACAAATTTCAAGATGGCAAATGTCAAAGATGTCAAATGACAAATGTCACAATGCTAAATGTCAAAAATGAAAAGTGTTACCATGAAAAATGTCAAAAATGACAAATTTCAAGATGTCAAATGACAAATGTCACAATGCTAAATGTCAAAAATGAAAAGTGTCACCATGAAAAATGTCAAAAATGACAAATTTCAAGATGGCAAATGGCAAAACTGACAAATGTCACAATGCTAAATGTCAAAAATGAAAAGTGTCACCATGAAAAATGTCAAAAATAACAAATTTCAAGATGGCAAATGTCAAAGATGTCAAATGACAAATGTCACAATGCTAAATGTCAAAAATGACAAATTTCAAGATGGCAAATGTCAAAGATGTCAAATGACAAATGTCACAATGCTAAATGTCAAAAATGAAAAGTGTTACCATGAAAAATGTCAAAAATGACAAATTTCAAGATGGCAAATGTCAAAGATGTCAAATGACAAATGTCACAATGCTAAATGTCAAAAATGAAAAGTGTCACCATGAAAAATGTCAAAAATGACAAATTTCAAGATGGCAAATGTCAAAGATGTCAAATGACAAATGTCACAATGCTAAATGTCAAAAATGAAAAGTGTCACCATGAAAAATGTCAAAAATGACAAATTTCAAGATGGCAAATATCAAAGATGTCAAATGACAAATGTCACAATGCTAAATGTCAAAAATGACAAATTTCAAGATGGCCAATGTCAAAGATGTCAAATGACAAATGTCACAATGCTAAATGTCAAAAATGAAAAGTGTCACCATGAAAAATGTCAAAAATGACAAATTTCAAGATGGCAAATGTCAAAGATGTCAAATGACAAATGTCACAATGCTAAATGTCAAAAATGAAAAGTGTCAAAAATGACAAATTTCAAGATGGCAAATGTCTAAGATGTCAAATGACAAATGTCACAATGCTAAATGTCAAAAATGAAAAGTGTCACCATGAAAAATGTCAAAAATGACAAATTTTAAGATGGCAAATGTCAAAGATGTCAAATGACAAATGTCACAATGCTAAATGTCATAAATGAAAAGTGTCACCATGAAAAATGTCAAAAATGACAAATTTCAAGATGGCAAATGTCAAAGATGTCAAATGACAAATGTCACAATGCTAAATGTCAAAAATGAAAAGTGTCACCATGAAAAATGTCAAAAATGGCAAATTTCAAGATGGCAAATGTCAAAGATGTCAAATGACAAATGTCACAATGCTAAATGTCAAAAATGAAAAGTGTCACCATGAAAAATGTCAAAAATGTCCAATTTCAAGATGGCAAATGTCAAAACTGATAAATGTCACAATGCTAAATGTCAAAAATGATAAGTGTCACCATGAAAAATGTCAAAAATGACAAATTTCAAGATGGCAAATAACAAAGATGTCAAATGACAAATGTCACAATGCTAAATGTCAAAAATGAAAAGTGTCAAAAATGACAAATTTTAAGATGGCAAATGTCTAAGATGTCAAATGACAAATGTCACAATGCTAAATGTCAAAACTGAAAAGTCACCGTGAAAAATGTCAAAAATGACAAATTTCAAGATGGCAAATGTCAAAGATGTCAAATGACAAATGTCACAATGCTAAATGTCAAAAATGAAAAGTGTCACCATAAAAAATGTCAAAAATGACAAATTTCAAGATGGCAAATGTCAAAGATGTCAAATGACAAATGTCACAATGCTAAATGTCAAAAATGAAAAGTGTCCCCATGAAAAATGTCAATAGTAACAAATTTCAAGATGGCAAATGTCAAAGATGTCAAATGACAAATTTCACAATGCTAAATGTCAAAAATGAAAAGTGTCACCATGAAAAATGTCAAAAATAACAAATTTCAAGATGGCAAATGTCAAAGATGTCAAATGACAAATGTCACAATGCTAAATGTCAAAAATTAAAAAGGTCACCATGAAAAATGTCAAAAATGACAAATTTCAAGATGGCAAATGTCAAAGATGTCAAATGACAAATGTCACAATGCTAAATGTCAAAAATGAAAAGTGTCAACATGAAAAATGTCAAAAATAACAAATTTCAAGATGGCAAATGTCAAAGATGTCAAATGACAAATGTCACAATGCTAAATGTCAAAAATGAAAAGTGTCACCATAAAAAATGTCAAAAATGACAAATTTCAAGATGGCAAATGTCAAAACTGACAAATGTCACAATGCTAAATGTCAAAAATGAAAAGTGTCACCATAAAAAATGTCAAAAATAACAAATTTCAAGATGGCAAATGTCAAAGATGTCAAATTACAAATGTCACAATGCTAAATGTCAAAAATGACAAATTTCAAGATGACAAATTTCAAAGATGTCAAATGACAAATGTCACAATGCTAAATGTCAAAAATGAAAAGTGTCACCATGAAAAATGTCAAAAATGACAAATTTCAAGATGGCAAACGTCAAAGATGTCAAATGACAAATGTCACAATGCTAAATGTCAAAAATGAAAAGTGTCACCATGAAAAATGTCAAAAATGACAAATTTCAAGATGGCAAATGTCAAAGATGTCAAATGACAAATGTCACAATGCTAAATGTCAAAAATGAAAAGTGTCACCATAAAATGTCAAAAATGACAAATTTCAAGATGGCAAATATCAAAGATGTCAAATGACAAATGTCACAATGCTAAATGTCAAAAATGACAAATTTCAAGATGGCAAATGTCAAAGATGTCAAATGACAAATGTCACAATGCTAAATGTCAAAAATGAAAAGTGTCACCATGAAAAATGTCAAAAATGACAAATTTCAAGATGGCAAATGTCAAAGATGTCAAATGACAAATGTCACAATGCTAAATGTCAAAAATGAAAAGTGTCAAAAATGACAAATTTCAAGATGGCAAATGTCTAAGATGTCAAATGACAAATGTCACAATGCTAAATGTCAAAAATGAAAAGTGTCACCATGAAAAATGTCAAAAATGACAAATTCCAAGATGGCAAATGTCAAAGATGTCAAATGACAAATGTCACAATGCTAAATGTCAAAAATGAAAAGTGTCACCATGAAAAATGTCAAAAATGACAAATTTCAAGATGGCAAATGTCAAAGATGTCAAATGACAAATGTCACAATGCTAAATGTCAAAAATGAAAAGTGTCACCATGAAAAATGTCAAAAATGACAAATTTCAAGATGGCAAATGTCAAAGATGTCAAATGACAAATGTCACAATGCTAAATGTCAAAAATGAAAAGTGTCACTATGAAAAATGTCAAAAATGACAAATTTCAAGATGGCAAATGTCAAAACTGACAAATGTCACAATGCTAAATGTCAAAAATGATAAGTGTTACCATGAAAAATGTCAAAAATGACAAATTTCAAGATGGCAAATGTCCAAGATGTCAAATGACAAATGTCACAATGCTAAATGTCAAAAATGAAAAGTGTCACCATGAAAAATGTCAAAAATGACAAATTTCAAGATGGCAAATGTCAAAGATGTCAAATGACAAATGTCACAATGCTAAATGTCAAAAATGAAAAGTGTCACCATGAATAATGTCAAAAATGACAAATTTGAAGATGGCAAATGTCAAAGCTGATAAATGTCACAATGCTAAATGTCAAAAATGAAAAGTGTCACCATGAAAAATGTCAAAAATGACAAATTTCAAGATGGCAAATGTCAAAGATGTCAAATGACAAATGTCACAATGCTAAATGTCAAAAATGAAAAGTGTCACCATGAAAAATGTCAAAAATGACAAATTTCAAGATGGCAAATGTCAAAGATGTCAAATGACAAATGTCACAATGCTAAATGTCAAAAATGAAAAGTGTCACCATGAAAAATGTCAAAAATGATAAATTTCAAGATGGCAAATATCAAAGATGTCAAATGACAAATGTCACAATGCTAAATGTCAAAAATGACAAATTTCAAGATGGCAAATGTCAAAGATGTCAAATGACAAATGTCACAATGCTAAATGTCAAAAATGAAAAGTGTCACCATGAAAAATGTCAAAAATGACAAATTTCAAGATGGCAAATGTCAAAGATGTCAAATGACAAATGTCACAATGCTAAATGTCAAAAATGAAAAGTGTCAAAAATGACAAATTTCAAGATGGCAAATGTCTAAGATGTCAAATGACAAATGTCACAATGCTAAATGTCAAAAATGAAAAGTGTCACCATGAAAAATGTCAAAAATGACAAATTTCAAGATGGCAAATGTCAAAGATGTCAAATGACAAATGTCACAATGCTAAATGTCAAAAATAAAAAAAGTCACTATGAAAAATGTCAAAAATGACAAATTTCAAGATGGCAAATGTCAAAGAAGTCAAATGACAAATGCCACAATGCTAAATGTCAAAAATGAAAAGTGTCACCATGAAAAATGTCAAAAATCACAAATTTCAAGATGGCAAATGTCAAAACTGACAAATGTCACAATGCTAAATGTCAAAAATGATAAGTGTCACCATGAAAAATGTCAAAAATGACAAATTTCAAGATTGCAAATGTCCAAGATGTCAAATGACAAATGTCACAATGCTAAAAGTCAAAAATGAAAAGTGTCACCATGAAAAATGTCAAAAATGACAAATTTCAAAATGGCAAATGTCAAAGATGTCAAATGAAAAATGTTACAATGCTAAATGTCAAAAATGAAAAGTGTCAAAAATGACAAATTTCAAGATGGCAAATGTCAAAGATGTCAAATGACAAATGTCACAATGCTAAATGTCAAAAATGAAAAGTGTCACCATGAAAAATGTCAAAAATGACAAATTTCAAGATGGCAAATGTCAAAACTGACAAATGTCACAATGCTAAATGTCAAAAATGAAAAGTGTCACCATGAAAAATGTCAAAAATAACAAATTTCAAGATGGCAAATGTCAAAGATGTCAAATGACAAATGTCACAATGCTAAATGTCAAAACTGACAAATTTCAAGATGGCAAATGTCAAAGATGTCAAATGACAAATGTCACAATGCTTAATGTCAAAAATAAAAAGTGTCACCATGAAAAATGTCAAAAATGACAAATTTCAAGATGGCAAATATCAAAGATGTCAAATGACAAATGTCACAATGCTAAATGTCAAAAATAAAAAGTGTCACCATGAAAAATGTCAAAAATGACAAATTTCAAGATGGCAAATGTCAAAACTGACAAATGTCACAATGCTAAATGTCAATAATGATAAGTGTCACCATGAAAAATGTCAAAAATGACAAATTTCAAGATGGCAAATGTCAAAGATGTCAAATGACAAATGTCACAATGCTAAATGTCAAAAATGAAAAGTGTCACCATGAAAAATGTCAAAAATGACAAATTTCAAGATGGCAAATATCAAAGATGTCAAATGACAAATGTCACAATGCTAAATGTCAAAAATAAAAAGTGTCACCATGAAAAATGTCAAAAATGACAAATTTCAAGATGGCAAATATCAAAGATGTCAAATGACAAATGTCACAATGCTAAATGTCAAAAATGACAAATTTCAAGATGGCAAATATCAAAGATGTCAAATGACAAATGTCACAATGCTAAATGTCAAAAATGAAAAGTGTCACCATGAAAAATGTCAAAAATGACAAATTTCAAGATGGCAAATGTCAAAGATGTCAAATGACAAATGTCACAATGCTAAATGTCAAAAATAAAAAAAGTCACCATGAAAAATGTCAAAAATGACAAATTTCAAGATGGCAAATGTCAAAGAAGTCAAATGACAAATGCCACAATGCTAAATGTCAAAAATGAAAAGTGTCACCATGAAAAATGTCAAAAATGACAAATTTCAAGATGGCAAATGTCAAAACTGACAAATGTCACAATGCTAAATGTCAAAAATGATAAGTGTCACCATGAAAAATGTCAAAAATGACAAATTTCAAGATTGCAAAGGTCCAAGATGTCAAATGACAAATGTCACAATGCTAAAAGTCAAAAATGAAAAGTGTCACCATGAAAAATGTCAAAAATGACAAATTTTAAAATGGCAAATGTCAAAGATGTCAAATGACAAATGTTACAATGCTAAATGTCAAAAATGAAAAGTGTCAAAAATGACAAATTTCAAGATGGCAAATGTCAAAGATGTCAAATGACAAATGTCACAATGCTAAATGCCAAAAATGAAAAGTGTCACCATGAAAAATGTCAAAAATGACAAATTTCAAGATAGCAAATGTCAAAACTGACAAATATCACAATGCTAAATGTCAAAAATGAAAAGTGTCACCATGAAAAATGTCAAAAATAACAAATTTCAAGATGGCAAATGTCAAAGATGTCAAATGACAAATGTCACAATGCTAAATGTCAAAACTGACAAATTTCAAGATGGCAAATGTCAAAGATGTCAAATGACAAATGTCACAATGCTTAATGTCAAAAATAAAAAGTGTCACCATGAAAAATGTCAAAAATGACAAATTTCAAGATGGCAAATATCAAAGATGTCAAATTACAAATGTCACAATGCTAAATGTCAAAAATAAAAAGTGTCACCATGAAAAATGTCAAAAATGACAAATTTCAAGATGGCAAGTGTCAAAACTGACAAATGTCACAATGCTAAATGTCAATAATGATAAGTGTCACCATGAAAAATGTCAAAAATGACAAATTTCAAAATGGCAAATGTCCAAGATGTCCAATGACAAATGTCACAATGCTAAATGTCAAAAATAAAAAGTGTCACCATGAAAAATGTCAAAAATGACAAATTTCAAGATGGCAAATGTCAAAGATGTCAAATGACAAATGTCACAATGCTAAATGTCAAAAATGAAAAGTGTCACCATGAAAAATGTCAAAAATGACAAATTTCAAGATGGCAAACGTCAAAGATGTCAAATGACAAATGTCACAATGCTAAATGTCAAAAATGAAAAGTGTCACCATGAAAAATGTCAAAAATGACAAATTTCAAGATGGCAAATATCAAAGATGTCAAATGACAAATGTCACAATGCTAAATGTCAAAAATAAAAAGTGTCACCATGAAAAATGTCAAAAATGACAAATTTCAAGATGGCAAATATCAAAGATGTCAAATGACAAATGTCACAATGCTAAATGTCAAAAATGACAAATTTCAAGATGGCAAATGTCAAAGATGTCAAATGACAAATGTCACAATGCTAAATGTCAAAAATGAAAAGTGTCACCATGAAAAATGTCAAAAATGACAAATTTCAAGATGGCAAATGTCAAAGATGTCAAATGACAAATGTCACAATGCTAAATGTCAAAAATGAAAAGTGTCAAAAATGACAAATTTCAAGATGGCAAATGTCTAAGATGTCAAATGACAAATGTCACAATGCTAAATGTCAAAAATGAAAAGTGTCACCATAAAAATGTAAAAATGACAAATTTCAAGATGGCAAATGTCAAAGATGTCAAATGACAAATGTCACAATGCTAAATGTCAAAAATAAAAAGTGTCACCATGAAAAATGTCAAAAATGACAAATTTCAAGATGGCAAATGTAAAGATGTCAAATGACAAATGTCACAATGCTAAATGTCAAAAATGAAAAGTGTCACCATGAAAAATGTCAAAAATGACAAATTTCAAGATGGCAAATGTCAAAGATGTCAAATGACAAATGTCACAATGCTAAATGTCAAAAATGAAAAGTGTCACCCTGAAAAATGTCAAAAATGACAAATTTCAAGATGGCAAATGTCAAAACTGACAAATGTCACAAAGCTAAATGTCAAAAATGATAAGTGTTACCATGCAAAATGTCAAAAATGACAAATTTCAAGATGGCAAATGTCCAAGATGTCAAATGACAAATGTCACAATGCTAAATGTCAAAAATGAAAAGTGTCACCATGAAAAATGTCAAAAATGACAAATTTTAAGATGGCAAATGTCAAAGATGTCAAATGACAAATGTCACAATGCTAACTGTCAAAAACGAAAAGTGTCAAAAATGACAAATTTTAAGATGGCAAATGTCTAAGATGTCAAATGACAAATGTCACAATGCTAAATGTCAAAAATGAAAAGTGTCACCATGAAAAATGTCAAAAATAACAAATTTCAAGATGGCAAATGTCAAAGATGTCAAATGACAAATGTCACAATGCTAAATGTCAAAAATGACAAATTTCAAAATGGCAAATGTCAAAGAGGTCAAATGACAAATGTCACAATGCTAAATGTCAAAAATGAAAAGTGTCACCATGAAAAATGTCAAAAATGACAAATTTCAAGATGGCAAATGTCAAAGATGTCAAATGACAAATGTCACAATGCTAAATGTTAAAAATGAAAAGTGTCACCATGAAAAATGTCAAAAATGACAAATTTCAAGATGGCAAATGTCAAAGATGTCAAATGACAAATGTCACAATGCTAAATGTCAAAAATGAAAAGTGTCACCATGAAAAATGTCAAAAATAACAAATTTTAAGATGGCAAATGTCAAAGATGTCAAATGACAAATGTCACAATGCTAAATGTCAAAAATGACAAATTTCAAAATGGCAAATGTCAAAGAGGTCAAATGACAAATTTCACAATGCTAAATGTCAAAAATGAAAAGTGTCACCATGAAAAATGTCAAAAATGACAAATTTCAAGATGGCAAATGTCAAAGATGTCAAATGACAAATGTCACAATGCTAAATGTCAAAAATGAAAAGTGTCACCATGAAAAATGTCAAAAATGACAAATTTCAAGATGGCAAATGTCAAAGATGTGAAATGACAAATGTCACAATGCTAAATGTCAAAAATGAAAAGTGTCACCATGAAAAATGTCAAAAATGACAACTTTCAAGATGGCAAATATCAAAGATGTCAAATGACAAATGTCACAATGCTAAATGTCAAAAATGACAAATTTCAAGAATGCAAATGTCAAAGATGTCAAATGACAAATGTCACAATGCTAAATGTCAAAAATGAAAAGTGTCACCATGAAAAATGTCAAAAATGACAAATTTCAAGATGGCAAATGTCAAAGATGTCAAATGACAAATGTCACAATGCTAAATGTCAAAAATGAAAAGTGTCAAAAATGACAAATTTCAAGATGGCAAATGTCTAAGATGTCAAATGACAAATGTCACAATGCTAAATGTCAAAAATGAAAAGTGTCACCATGAAAAATGTCAAAAATGACAAATTTCAAGATGGCAAATGTCAAAGATGTCAAATGACAAATGTCACAATGCTAAATGTCAAAAATAAAAAGTGTCACCATGAAAAATGTCAAAAATGACAAATTTCAAGATGGCAAATGTCAAAGAAGTCAAATGACAAATGTCAAAAATGAAAAGTGTCACCATGAAAAATGTCAAAAATTAAAAATTTCAAGATGGCAAATGTCAAAGATGTCAAATGACAAATGTCACAATGCTAAATGTCAAAAATGAAAAGTCTCAAAAATGACAAATTTCAAGATGGCAAATGTCAAAGATGTCAAATAACAAATGTCACAATGCTAAATGTCAAAAATGAAAAGTGTCACCATGAAAAATGTCAAAAATGACAAATTTCAAGATGGCAAATGTCAAAACTGACAAATGTCACAATGCTAAATGTCAAAAATGAAAAGTGTCACCATGAAAAATGTCAAAAATAACAAATTTCAAGATGGCAAATGTCAAAGATGTCAAATGACAAATGTCACAATGCTAAATGTCAAAAATGACAAATTTCAAGATGGTAAATGTCAAAGATGTCAAATGACAAATGTCACAATGCTTAATGTCAAAAATAAAAAGTGTCACCATGAAAAATGTCAAAAATGACAAATTTCAAGATGGCAAATATCAAAGATGTCAAATGACAAATGTCACAATGCTAAATGTCAAAATAAAAAGTGTCACCATGAAAAATGTCAAAAATGACAAATTTCAAGATGGCAAATGTCAAAACTGACAAATGTCACAATGCTAAATGTCAAAAATGATAAGTGTCACCATGAAAAATGTCAAAAATGACAAATTTCAAGATAGCAAATGTCCAAGATGTCAAATGACAAATGTCACAATGCTAAATGTCAAAAATGAAAAGTGTCACCATGAAAAATGTCAAAAATGACAAATTTCAAGATGGCAAATGTCAAAGATGTCAAATGACAAATGTCACAATGCTAAATGTCAAAAATGAAAAGTGTCAAAAATGACAAATTTCAAGATGGCAAATGTCTAATATGTCAAATGACAAATGTCACAATGCTAAATGTCAAATATGAAAAGTGTCACCATGAAAAATGTCAAAAATGGCAAATTTCAAGATGGCAAATGTCAAAGATGTCAAATGACAAATGTCACAATGCTAAATGTCAAAAATGAAAAGTGTCAAAAATGACAAATTTCAAGATGGCAAATGTCTAAAATGTCAAATGACAAATGTCACAATGATAAATGTCAAAAATGAAAAGTGTCACCATGAAAAATGTCAAAAATAACAAATTTCAAGATGGCGAATGTCAAAGATGTCAAATGACAAATGTCACAATGCTAAATGTCACAAATGAAAAGTGTCACCATGAAAAATGTCAAAAATGACAAATTTCAAGAAGGCAAATGTCAAAGATGTCAAATGACAAATGTCACAATGCTAAATGTCAAAAATGAAAAATGTCAAAAATGACAAATTTCAAGATGGCAAATGTCAAAGATGTCAAATGACAAATGTCACAATGCTAAATGTCAAAAATGAAAAGTGTCACCATGAAAAATGTCAAAAATGACAAATTTCAAGATGGCAAATGTCAAAGATGTCAAATGACAAATGTCACAATGCTAAATGTCAAAAATGACAAATTTCAAGATGGCAAATGTCCAAGATGTCAAATGACAAATGTCACAATGCTAAATGTCAAAAATGAAAAGTGTCACCATGAAAAATGTCAAAAATGACAAATTTCAAGATGGCAAATGTCAAAGATGTCAAATGACAAATGTCACAATGCTAAATGTCAAAAATGAAAAGTGTCAAAAATGACAAATTTCAAGATGGCAAATGTCTAAAATGTCAAATGACAAATGTCACAATGCTAAATGGCAAAAATGAAAAAGGTCACCGTGAAAAATGTCAAAAATGACAAATTTCAAGATGGCAAATGTCAAAGATGTCAAATGACAAATGTCACAATGCTAAATGTCAAAAATGAAAAGTGTCCCCATGAAAAATGTCAATAATGACAAATTTCAAGATGGCAAATGTCAAAGATGTCAAATGACAAATGTCACAATGCTAAATGTCAAAAATGAAAAGTGTCACCATGAAAAATGTCAAAAATGACAAATTTCAAGATGGCAAATGTCCAAGATGTCAAATGACAAATGTCACAATGCTAAATGTCAAAAATGAAAAGTGTCACCATGAAAAATGTCAAAAATGACAAATTTCAAGATGGCAAATGTCAAAGATGTCAAATGACAAATGTCACAATGCTAAATGTCAAAAATGAAAAGTGTCACCATGAAAAATGTCAAAAATGACAAATTTCAAGATGGCAAATGTCAAAGATGTCAAATGACAAATGTCACAATGCTAAATGTCAAAAATGAAAAGTGTCACCATGAAAAATGTCAAAAATGACAAATTTCAAGATGGCAAATATCAAAGATGTCAAATGACAAATGTCACAATGCTAAATGTCAAAAATGACAAATATCAAGATGGCAAATGTCAAAGATGTCAAATGACAAATGTCACAATGCTAAATGTCAAAAATGAAAAGTGTCACCATGAAAAATGTCAAAAATGACAAATTTCAAGATGGCAAATGTCAAAGATGTCAAATGACAAATGTCACAATGCTAAATGTCAAAAATGAAAAGTGTCAAAAATGACAAATTTCAAGATGGCAAATGTCTAAGATGTCAAATGACAAATGTCACAATGCTAAATGTCAAAAATGAAAAGTGTCACCATGAAAAATGTCAAAAATGACAAATTTCAAGATGGCAAATGTTAAAGATGTCAAATGACAAATGTCACAATGCTAAATGTCAAAAATAAAAAGTGTCACCATGAAAAATGACAAATTTCAAGATGGCAAATGTCAAAGAAGTCAAATGACAAATGTCACAATGCTTAATGTTAAAAATGAAAAGTGTCACCATGAAAAATGTCAAAAATGACAAATTTCAAGATTGCAAATGTCCAAGATGTCAAATGACAAATGTCACAATGCTAAAAGTCAAAAATGAAAAGTGTCAAAAATGACAAATTTCAAGATGGCAAATGTCAAAGATGTCAAATGACAAATGTCACAACGCTAAATGTCAAAAATGAAAAGTGTCATCATGAAAAATGTCAAAAATGACAAATTTCAAGATGGCAAATGTCAAAACTGACAAATGTCACAATGCTAAATGTCAAAAATGAAAAGTGTCACCATGAAAAATGTCAAAATTGACAAATTTCAAGATGGCAAATGTCAAAGATGTCAAATGACAAATGTCACAATGCTAAATGTCAAAACTGACAAATTTCAAGATGGCAAATGTCAAAGATGTCAAATGACAAATGTCACAATGCTTAATGTCAAAAATAAAAAGTGTCACCATGAAAAATGTCAAAAATGATAAATTTCAAGATGGCAAATATCAAAGATGTCAAATGACAAATGTCACAATGCTAAATGTCAAAAATAAAAAGTGTCACCATGAAAAATGTCAAAAATGACAAATTTCAAGATGGCAAATGTCAAAGAAGTCAAATGACAAATGCCACAATGCTAAATGTCAAAAATGAAAAGTGTCACCATGAAAAATGTCAAAAATGACAAATTTCAAGATGGCAAATGTCAAAACTGACAAATGTCACAATGCTAAATGTCAAAAATGATAAGTGTCACCATGAAAAATGTCAAAAATGACAAATTTCAAGATTGCAAATGTCCAAGATGTCAAATGACAAATGTCACAATGCTAAAAGTCAAAAATGAAAAGTGTCACCATGAAAAATGTCAAAAATGACAAATTTCAAAATGGCAAATGTCAAAGATGTCAAATGACAAATGTTACAATGCTAAATGTCAAAAATGAAAAGTGTCACCATGAAAAATGTCAAAAATAACAAATTTCAAGATGGCAAATGTCAAAGATGTCAAATGACAAATGTCACAATGCTAAATGTCAAAACTGACAAATTTCAAGATGGCAAATGTCAAAGATGTCAAATGACAAATGTCACAATGCTTAATGTCAAAAATAAAAAGTGTCACCATGAAAAATGTCAAAAATGACAAATTTCAAGATGGCAAATATCAAAGATGTCAAATGACAAATGTCACAATGCTAAATGTCAAAAATAAAAAGTGTCACCATGAAAAATGTCAAAAATGACAAATTTCAAAATGGCAAATGTCCAAGATGTCAAATGACAAATGTCACAATGCTAAATGTCAAAAATGAAAAGTGTCACCATGAAAAATGTCAAAAATGACAAATTTCAAGATGGCAAATGTCAAAACTGACAAATGTCACAATGCTAAATGTCAAAAATGAAAAGTGTCACCATGAAAAATGTCAAAAATAACTAATTTCAAGATGGCAAATGTCAAAGATGTCAAACGACAAATGTCACAATGCTAGATGTCAAAACTGACAAATTTCAAGATGGCAAATGTCAAAGATGTCAAATGACAAATGTCACAATGCTTAATGTCAAAAATAAAAAGTGTCACCCTGAAAAATGTCAAAAATGACAAATTTCAAGATGGCAAATATCAAAGATGTCAAAAGACAAATGTCACAATGCTAAATGTCAAAAATAAAAAGTGTCACCATGAAAAATGTCAAAAATGACAAATTTCAAGATGGCAAATGTCAAAACTGACAAATGTCATAATGCTAAATGTCAATAATGATAAGTGTCACCATGAAAAATGTCAAAAATGACAAATTTCAAAATGGCAAATGTCCAAGATGTCAAATGACAAATGTCACAATGCTAAATGTCAAAAATGAAAAGTGTCACCATGAAAAATGTCAAAAATGACAAATTTCAAGATGGCAAATATCAAAGATGTCAAATGACAAATGTCACAATGCTAAATGTCAAAAATGAAAAGTGTCACCATGAAAAATGTCAAAAATGACAAATTTCAAGATGGCAAACGTCAAAGATGTCAAATGACAAATGTCACAATGCTAAATGTCAAAAATGAAAAGTGTCACCATGAAAAATGTCAAAAATGACAAATTTCAAGATGGCAAATATCAAAAATGTCAAATGACAAATGTCACAATGCTAAATGTCAAAAATAAAAAGTGTCACCATGAAAAATGTCAAAAATGACAAATTTCAAGATGGCAAATATCAAAGATGTCAAATGACAAATGTCACAATGCTAAATGTCAAAAATGACAAATTTCAAGATGGCAAATGTCAAAGATGTCAAATGACAAATGTCACAATGCTAAATGTCAAAAATGAAAAGTGTCACCATGAAAAATGTCAAAAATGACAAATTTCAAGATGGCAAATGTCAAAGATGTCAAATGACAAATGTCACAATGCTAAATGTCAAAAATGAAAAGTGTCAAAAATGACAAATTTCAAGATGGCAAATGTCTAAGATGTCAAATGACAAATGTCACAATGCTAAATGTCAAAAATGAAAAGTGTCACCATGAAAAATGTCAAAAATGACAAATTTCAAGATGGCAAATGTCAAAGATGTCAAATGACAAATGTCACAATGCTAAATGTCAAAAATAAAAAGTGTCACCATGAAAAATGTCAAAAATGACAAATTTCAAGATGGCAAATGTCAAAGATGTCAAATGACAAATGTCACAATGCTAAATGTCAAAAATGAAAAGTGTCACCATGAAAAATGTCAAAAATGACAAATTTCAAGATGGCAAATGTCAAAGATGTCAAATGACAAATGTCACAATGCTAAATGTTAAAAATGAAAAGTGTCACCATGAAAAATGTCAAAAATGACAAATTTCAAGATGGCAAATGTCAAAACTGACAAATGTCACAATGCTAAATGTCAAAAATGATAAGTGTTACCATGCAAAATGTCAAAAATGACAAATTTCAAGATGGCAAATGTCCAAGATGTCAAATGACAAATGTCACAATGCTAAATGTCAAAAATGAAAAGTGTCACCATGAAAAATGTCAAAAATGACAAATTTCAAGATGGCAAATGTCAAAGATGTCAAATGACAAATGTCACAATGCTAACTGTCAAAAATGAAAAGTGTCAAAAATGACAAATTTTAAGATGGCAAATGTCTAAGATGTCAAATGACAAATGTCACAATGCTAAATGTCAAAAATGAAAAGTGTCACCATGAAAAATGTCAAAAATGACAAATTTCAAGATGGCAAATGTCAAAACTGACAAATGTCACAATGCTAAATGTCAAAAATGAAAAGTGTCACCATGAAAAATGTCAAAAATAACAAATTTCAAGATGGCAAATGTCAAAGATGTCAAATGACAAATGTCACAATGCTAAATGTCAAAAATGACAAATTTCAAAATGGCAAATGTCAAAGAGGTCAAATGACAAATGTCACAATGCTAAATGTCAAAAATGAAAAGTGTCACCATGAAAAATGTCAAAAATGACAAATTTCAAGATGGCAAATGTCAAAGATGTCAAATGACAAATGTCACAATGCTAAATGTCAAAAATGAAAAGTGTCACCATGAAAAATGTCAAAAATGACAAATTTCAAGATGGCAAATGTCAAAGATGTGAAATGACAAATGTCACAATGCTAAATGTCAAAAATGAAAAGTGTCACCATGAAAAATGTCAAAAATGACAACCTTCAA
This sequence comes from Altica lythri, assembly GCA_964028335.1. Classification (NCBI taxonomy): domain Eukaryota; kingdom Metazoa; phylum Arthropoda; class Insecta; order Coleoptera; family Chrysomelidae; genus Altica; species Altica lythri. The sequence goes on along the minus strand of OZ034800.1, from coordinate 3,007,449 downwards.
GATGGCGAATATCAAAGATGTCAAATGACAAATGTCACAATGCTAAATGTCAAAAATGACAAATTTCAAGAATGCAAATGTCAAAGATGTCAAATGACAAATGTCACAATGCTAAATGTCAAAAATGAAAAGTGTCACCATGAAAAATGTCAAAAATGACAAATTTCAAGATGGCAAATGTCAAAGATGTCAAATGACAAATGTCACAATGCTAAATGTCAAAAATGAAAAGTGTCAAAAATGACAAATTTCAAGATGGCAAATGTCTAAGATGTCAAATGACAAATGTCACAATGCTAAATGTCAAAAATGAAAAGTGTCACCATGAAAAATGTCAAAAATGACAAATTTCAAGATGGCAAATGTCAAAGATGTCACATGACAAATGTCACAATGCTAAATGTCAAAAATAAAAAGTGTCACCATGAAAAATGTCAAAAATGACAAATTTCAAGATGGCAAATGTCAAAGAAGTCAAATGACAAATGTCACAATGTTAAATGTCAAAAATGAAAAGTGTCACCATGAAAAATGTCAAAAATGAAAAATTTCAAGATGGCAAATGTCAAAACTGACAAATGTCACAATGCTAAATGTCAAAATGATAAGTGTCACCATGAAAAATGTCAAAAATAACAAATTTCAAGATTGCAAATGTCCAAGATTTCAAATGCCAAATGTCACAATGCTAAAAGTCAAAAATGAAAAGTGTCACCATGAAAAATGTCAAAAATGACAAATTTCAAGATGGCAAATGTCAAAGATGTCAAATGACAAATGTCACAATGCTAAATGTCAAAAATGAAAAGTGTCAAAAATGACAAATTTCAAGATGGCAAATGTCAAAGATGTCAAATAACAAATGTCACAATGCTAAATGTCAAAAATGAAAAGTGTCACCATGAAAAATGTCAAAAATGACAAATTTCAAGATGGCAAATGTCAAAACTGACAAATGTCACAATGCTAAATGTCAAAAATGAAAAGTGTCACCATGAAAAATGTCAAAAATAACAAATTTCAAGATGGCAAATGTCAAAGATGTCAAATGACAAATGTCACAATGCTAAATGTCAAAAATGACAAATTTCAAGATGGTAAATGTCAAAGATGTCAAATGACAAATGTCACAATGCTTAATGTCAAAAATAAAAAGTGTCACCATGAAAAATGTCAAAAATGACTAATTTCAAGATGGCAAATATCAAAGATGTCAAATGACAAATGTCACAATGCTAAATGTCAAAATAAAAAGTGTCACCATGAAAAATGTCAAAAATGACAAATTTCAAGATGGCAAATGTCAAAACTGACAAATGTCACAATGCTAAATGTCAAAAATGATAAGTGTCACCATGAAAAATGTCAAAAATGACAAATTTCAAGATAGCAAATGTCCAAGATGTCAAATGACAAATGTCACAATGCTAAATGTCAAAAATGAAAAGTGTCACCATGAAAAATGTCAAAAATGACAAATTTCAAGATGGCAAATGTCAAAGATGTCAAATGACAAATGTCACAATGCTAAATGTCAAAAATGAAAAGTGTCACCATGAAAAATGTCAAAAATAACAAATTTCAAGATGGCAAATGTCAAAGATGTCAAATGACAAATGTCACAATGCTAAATGTCAAAAATGACAAATTTCAAAATGGCAAATGTCAAAGAGGTCAAATGACAAATGTCACAATGCTAAATGTCAAAAATGAAAATTGTCACCATGAAAAATGTCAAAAATGACAAATTTCAAGATGGCAAATGTCAAAGATGTCAAATGACAAATGTCACAATGCTAAATGTCAAAAATGAAAAGTGTCACCATGAAAAATGTCAAAAATGACAAATTTCAAGATGACAAATGTCAAAGATGTGAAATGACAAATGTCACAATGCTAAATGTCAAAAATGAAAAGTGTCACCATGAAAAATGTCAAAAATGACAACTTTCAAGATGGCAAATATCAAAGATGTCAAATGACAAATGTCACAATGCTAAATGTCAAAAATGACAAATTTCAAGAATGCAAATGTCAAAGATGTCAAATGACAAATGTCACAATGCTAAATGTCAAAAATGAAAAGTGTCACCATGAAAAATGTCAAAAATGACAAATTTCAAGATGGCAAATGTCAAAGATGTCAAATGACAAATGTCACAATGCTAAATGTCAAAAATGAAAAGTGTCAAAAATGACAAATTTCAAGATGGCAAATGTCTAAGATGTTAAATGACAAATGTCACAATGCTAAATGTCAAAAATGAAAAGTGTCACCATGAAAAATGTCAAAAATGACAAATTCCAAGATGGCAAATGTCAAAGATGTCAAATGACAAATGTCACAATGCTAAATGTCAAAAATAAAAAGTGTCACCATGAAAAATGTCAAAAATGACAAATTTCAAGATGGCAAATGTCAAAGAAGTCAAATGACAAATGTCACAATGTTAAATGTCAAAAATGAAAAGTGTCACCATGAAAAATGTCAAAAATGAAAAATTTCAAGATGGCAAATGTCAAAACTGACAAATGTCACAATGCTAAATGTCAAAATGATAAGTGTCACCATGAAAAATGTCAAAAATGACAAATTTCAAGATTGCAAATGTCCAAGATTTCAAATGACAAATGTCACAATGCTAAAAGTCAAAAATGAAAAGTGTCACCATGAAAAATGTCAAAAATGACAAATTTCAAGATGGCAAATGTCAAAGATGTCAAATGACAAATGTCACAATGCTAAATGTCAAAAATGAAAAGTGTCAAAAATGACAAATTTCAAGATGGCAAATGTCAAAGATGTCAAATAACAAATGTCACAATGCTAAATGTCAAAAATGAAAAGTGTCACCATGAAAAATGTCAAAAATGACAAATTTCAAGATGGCAAATGTCAAAACTGACAAATGTCACAATGCTAAATGTCAAAAATGAAAAGTGTCACCATAAAAAATGTCAAAAATAACAAATTTCAAGATGGCAAATGTCAAAGATGTCAAATGACAAATGTCACAATGCTAAATGTCAAAAATGACAAATTTCAAGATGGTAAATGTCAAAGATGTCAAATGACAAATGTCACAATGCTTAATGTCAAAAATAAAAAGTGTCACCATGAAAAATGTCAAAAATGACAAATTTCAAGATGGCAAATATCAAAGATGTCAAATGACAAATGTCACAATGCTAAATGTCAAAATAAAAAGTGTCACCATGAAAAATGTCAAAAATGACAAATTTTAAGATGGCAAATGTCAAAACTGACAAATGTCACAATGCTAAATGTCAAAAATGATAAGTGTCACCATGAAAAATGTCAAAAATGACAAATTTCAAGATAGCAAATGTCCAAGATGTCAAATGACAAATGTCACAATGCTAAATGTCAAAAATGAAAAGTGTCACCATGAAAAATGTCAAAAATGACAAATTTCAAGATGGCAAATGTCAAAGATGTCAAATGACAAATGTCACAATGCTAAATGTCAAAAATGAAAAGTGTCAAAAATGACAAATTTCAAGATGGCAAATGTCTAATATGTCAAATGACAAATGTCACAATGCTAAATGTCAAAAATGAAAAGTGTCACCATGAAAAATGTCAAAAATGACAAATTTCAAGATGGCAAATGTCAAAGATGTCAAATGACAAATGTCACAATGCTAAATGTCAAAAATGAAAAGTGTCAAAAATGACAAATTTCAAGATGGCAAATGTCTAAGATGTCAAATGACAAATGTCACAATGCTAAATGTCAAAAATGAAAAGTGTCATCATGAAAAATGTCAAAAATGACAAATTTCAAGATGGCAAATGTCAAAGATGTCAAATGACAAATGTCACAATGCTAAATGTCAAAAATAAAAAAAGTCACCATGAAAAATGTCAAAAATGACAAATTTCAAGATGGCAAATGTCAAAGAAGTCAAATGACAAATGCCACAATGCTAAATGTCAAAAATAAAAAGTGTCACCATGAAAAATGTCAAAAATGACAAATTTCAAGATGGCAAATGTCAAAACTGACAAATGTCACAATGCTAAATGTCAAAAATGATAAGTGTCACCATGAAAAATGTCAAAAATGACAAATTTCAAGATTGCAAATGTCCAAGATGTCAAATGACAAATGTCACAATGCTAAAAGTCAAAAATGAAAAGTGTCACCATGAAAAATGTCAAAAATGACAAATTTCAAAATGGCAAATGTCAAAGATGTCAAATGACAAATGTTACAATGCTAAATGTCAAAAATGAAACGTGTCAAATATGACAAATTTCAAGATGACAAATGTCAAAGATGTCAAATGACAAATGTCACAATGCTAAATGTCAAAAATGAAAAGTGTCACCATGAAAAATGTCAAAAATGACAAATTTCAAGATGGCAAATGTCAAAACTGACAAATGTCACAATGCTAAATGTCAAAAATGAAAAGTGTCACCATGAAAAATGTCAAAAATAACAAATTTCAAGATGGCAAATGTCAAAGATGTCAAATGACAAATGTCACAATGCTAAATGTCAAAACTGACAAATTTCAAGATGGCAAATGTCAAAGATGTCAATTGACAAATGTCACAATGCTTAATGTCAAAAATAAAAAGTGTCACCATGAAAAATGTCAAAAATGACAAATTTCAAGATGGCAAATATCAAAGATGTCAAATGACAAATGTCACAATGCTAAATGTCAAAAATAAAAAGTGTCACCATGAAAAATGTCAAAAATGACAAATTTCAAGATGGCAAATGTCAAATCTGACAAATGTCACAATGCTAAATGTCAATAATGATAAGTGTCACCATGAAAAATGTCAAAAATGACAAATTTCAAAATGGCAAATGTCCAAGATGTCAAATGACAAATGTCACAATGCTAAATGTCAAAAATGAAAAGTGTCACCATGAAAAATGTCAAAAATGACAAATTTCAAGATGGCAAATGTCAAAGATGTCAAATGACAAATGTCACAATGCTAAATGTCAAAAATGAAAAGTGTCACCATGAAAAATGTCAAAAATGACAAATTTCAAGATGGCAAACGTCAAAGATGTCAAATGACAAATGTCACAATGCTAAATGTCAAAAATGAAAAGTGTCACCATAAAAAATGTCAAAAATGACAAATTTCAAGATGGCAAATATCAAAGATGTCAAATGACAAATGTCACAATGCTAAATGTCAAAAATAAAAAGTGTCACCATGAAAAATGTCAAAAATGACAAATTTCAAGATGGCAAATATTAAAGATGTCAAATGACAAATGTCACAATGCTAAATGTCAAAAATGACAAATTTCAAGATGGCAAATATCAAAGATGTCAAATGACAAATGTCACAATGCTAAATGTCAAAAATGAAAAGTGTCACCATGAAAAATGTCAAAAATGACAAATTTCAAGATGGCAAATGTCAAAGATGTCAAATGACAAATGTCACAATGCTAAATGTCAAAAATAAAAAAAGTCACCATGAAAAATGTCAAAAATGACAAATTTCAAGATGGCAAATGTCAAAGAAGTCAAATGACAAATGCCACAATGCTAAATGTCAAAAATGAAAAGTGTCACCATGAAAAATGTCAAAAATGACAAATTTCAAGATGGCAAATGTCAAAACTGACAAATGTCACAATGCTAAATGTCAAAACTGATAAGTGTCACCATGAAAAATGTCAAAAATGACAAATTTCAAGATTGCAAAGGTCCAAGATGTCAAATGACAAATGTCACAATGCTAAAAGTCAAAAATGAAAAATGTCACCATGAAAAATGTCAAAAATGACAAATTTTAAAATGGCAAATGTCAAAGATGTCAAATGACAAATGTTACAATGCTAAATGTCAAAAATGAAAAGTGTCAAAAATGACAAATTTCAAGATGGCAAATGTCAAAGATGTCAAATGACAAATGTCACAATGCTAAATGTCAAAAATGAAAAGTGTCACCATAAAAAATGTCAAAAATGACAAATTTCAAGATGGCAAATGTCAAAACTGACAAATGTCACAATGCTAGATGTCAAAAATGAAAAGTGTCACCATGAAAAATGTCAAAAATAACAAATTTCAAGATGGCAAATGTCAAAGATGTCAAATGACAAATGTCACAATGCTAAATGTCAAAACTGACAAATTTCAAGATGGCAAATGTCAAAGATGTCAAATGACAAATGTCACAATGCTTAATGTCAAAAATGAAAAGTGTCACCATGAAAAATGTCAAAAATGACAAATTTCAAGATGGCAAATATCAAAGATGTCAAATGACAAATGTCACAATGCTAAATGTCAAAAATAAAAAATGTCACCATGAAAAATGTCAAAAATGACAAATTTCAAGATGGCAAGTGTCAAAACTGACAAATGTCACAATGCTAAATGTCAATAATGATAAGTGTCACCATGAAAAATGTCAAAAATGACAAATTTCAAAATGGCAAATGTCCAAGATGTCAAATGACAAATGTCACAATGCTAAATGTCAAAAATGAAAAGTGTCACCATGAAAAATGTCAAAAATGACAAATTTCAAGATGGCAAATGTCAAAGATGTCAAATGACAAATGTCACAATGCTAAATGTCAAAAATGAAAAGTGTCACCATGAAAAATGTCAAAAATGACAAATTTCAAGATGGCAAACGTCAAAGATGTCAAATGACAAATGTCACAATGCTAAATGTCAAAAATGAAAAGTGTCACCATGAAAAATGTCAAAAATGACAAATTTCAAGATGGCAAATATCAAAGATGTCAAATGACAAATGTCACAATGCTAAATGTCAAAAATAAAAAGTGTCACCATGAAAAATGTCAAAAATGACAAATTTCAAGATGGCAAATATCAAAGATGTCAAATGACAAATGTCAAATGACAAATGTCACAATGCTAAATGTCAAAAATGACAAATTTCAAGATGGCAAATGTCAAAGATGTCAAATGACAAATGTCACAATGCTAAATGTCAAAAATGAAAAGTGTCACCATGAAAAATGTCAAAAATGACAAATTTCAAGATGGCAAATGTCAAAGATGTCAAATGACAAATGTCACAATGCTAAATGTCAAAAATGAAAAGTGTCAAAAATGACAAATTTCAAGATGGCAAATGTCTAAGATGTCAAATGACAAATGTCACAATGCTAAATGTCAAAAATGAAAAGTGTCACCATGAAAAATGTAAAAATGACAAATTTCAAGATGGCAAATGTCAAAGATGTCAAATGACAAATGTCACAATGCTAAATGTCAAAAATAAAAAGTGTCACCATGAAAAATGTCAAAAATGACAAATTTCAAGATGGCAAATGTCAAAGATGTCAAATGACAAATGTCACAATGCTAAATGTCAAAAATGAAAAGTGTCACCATGAAAAATGTCAAAAATGACAAATTTCAAGATGGCAAATGTCAAAGATGTCAAATGACAAATGTCACAATGCTAAATGTCAAAAATGAAAAGTGTCACCATGAAAAATGTCAAAAATGACAAATTTCAAGATGGCAAATGTCAAAACTGACAAATGTCACAATGCTAAATGTCAAAAATGATAAGTGTTACCATGCAAAATGTCAAAAATGACAAATTTCAAGATGGCAAATGTCCAAGATGTCAAATGACAAATGTCACAATGCTAAATGTCAAAAATGAAAAGTGTCACCATGAAAAATGTCAAAAATGACAAATTTCAAGATGGCAAATGTCAAAGATGTCAAATGACAAATGTCACAATGCTAACTGTCAAAAATGAAAAGTGTCAAAAATGACAAATTTTAAGATGGCAAATGTCTAAGATGTCAAATGACAAATGTCACAATGCTAAATGTCAAAAATGAAAAGTGTCACCATGAAAAATGTCAAAAATAACAAATTTCAAGATGGCAAATGTCAAAGATGTCAAATGACAAATGTCACAATGCTAAATGTCAAAAATGACAAATTTCAAAATGTCAAAGAGGTCAAATGACAAATGTCACAATGCTAAATGTCAAAAATGAAAAGTGTCACCATGAAAAATGTCAAAAATGACAAATTTCAAGATGGCAAATGTCAAAGATGTCAAATGACAAATGTCACAATGCTAAATGTCAAAAATGAAAAGTGTCACCATGAAAAATGTCAAAAATGACAAATTTCAAGATGGCAAATGTCAAAGATGTCAAATGACAAATGTCACAATGCTAAATGTCAAAAATGAAAAGTGTCACCATGAAAAATGTCAAAAATAACAAATTTCAAGATGGCAAATGTCAAAGATGTCAAATGACAAATGTCACAATGCTAAATGTCAAAAATGACAAATTTCAAAATGGCAAATGTCAAAGAGGTCAAATGACAAATGTCACAATGCTAAATGTCAAAAATGAAAAGTGTCACCATGAAAAATGTCAAAAATGACAAATTTCAAGATGGCAAATGTCAAAGATGTCAAATGACAAATGTCACAATGCTAAATGTCAAAAATGAAAAGTGTCACCATGAAAAATGTCAAAAATGACAAATTTCAAGATGGCAAATGTCAAAGATCTGAAATGACAAATGTCACAATGCTAAATGTCAAAAATGAAAAGTGTCACCATGAAAAATGTCAAAAATGACAACTTTCAAGATGGCAAATATCAAAGATGTCAAATGACAAATGTCACAATGCTAAATGTCAAAAATGACAAATTTCAAGAATGCAAATGTCAAAGATGTCAAATGACAAATGTCACAATGCTAAATGTCAAAAATGAAAAGTGTCACCATAAAAAATGTCAAAAATGACAAATTTCAAGATGGCAAATGTCAAAGATGACAAATGTCACAATGCTAAATGTCAAAAATGAAAAGTGTCAAAAATGACAAATTTCAAGATTGCAAATGTCTAAGATGTCAAATGACAAATGTCACAATGCTAAATGTCAAAAATGAAAAGTGTCACCATGAAAAATGTCAAAAATGACAAATTTCAAGATGGCAAATGTCAAAGATGTCAAATGACAAATGTCACAATGCTAAATGTCAAAAATAAAAAGTGTCACCATAAAAAATGTCAAAAATGACAAATTTCAAGATGGCAAATGTCAAAGAAGTCAAATGACAAATGTCACAATGTTAAATGTCAAAAATGAAAAGTGTCACCATGAAAAATGTCAAAAATGAAAAATTTCAAGATGGCAAATGTCAAAACTGACAAATGTCACAATGCTAAATGTAAAAATGATAAGTGTCACCATGAAAAATGTCAAAAATGACAAATTTCAAGATTGCAAATGTCCAAGATTTCAAATGACAAATGTCACAATGCTAAAAGTCAAAAATGAAAAGTGTCACCATGAAAAATGTCAAAAATGAAAAATTTCAAGACGGCAAATGTCAAAACTGACAAATGTCACAATGCTAAATGTCAAAATGATAAGTCTCACCATGAAAAATGTCAAAAATGACAAATTTCAAGATTGCAAATGTCCAAGATTTCAAATGACAAATGTCACAATGCTAAATGTCAAAAATGAAAAGTGTCACCATGAAAAATGTCAAAAATGACAAATTTCAAGATGGCAAATGTCAAAACTGACAAATGTCACAATGCTAAATGTCAAAAATGAAAAGTGTCACCATGAAAAATGTCAAAAATAACAAATTTCAAGATGGCAAATGTCAAAGATGTCAAATGACAAATGTCACAATGCTAAATGTCAAAAATGACAAATTTCAAGATGGTAAATGTCAAAGATGTCAAATGACAAATGTCACAATGCTTAATGTCAAAAATAAAAAGTGTCACCATGAAAAAGGTCAAAAATGACAAATTTCAAGATGGCAAATATCAAAGATGTCAAATGACAAATGTCACAATGCTAAATGTCAAAATAAAAAGTGTCACCATGAAAAATGTCAAAAATGACAAATTTCAAGATGGCAAATGTCAAAACTGACAAATGTCACAATGCTAAATGTCAAAAATGATAAGTGTCACCATGAAAAATGTCAAAAATGACAAATTTCAAGATAGCAAATGTCCAATATGTCAAATGACAAATGTCACAATGCTAAATGTCAAAAATAAAAAGTGTCACCATGAAAAATGTCAAAAATGACAAATTTCAAGATGGCAAATGTCAAAGATGTCAAATGACAAATGTCACAATGCTAAATGTCAAAAATGAAAAGTGTCAAAAATGACAAATTTCAAGATGGCAAATGTCTAATATGTCAAATGACAAATGTCACAATGCTAAATGTCAAATATGAAAAGTGTCACCATGAAAAATGTCAAAAATGACAAATTTCAAGATGGCAAATGTCAAAGATGTCAAATGACAAATGTCACAATGCTAAATGTCAAAAATGAAAAGTGTCAAAAATGACAAATTTCAAGATGGCAAATGTCTAAAATGTCAAATGACAAATGTCACAATGATAAATGTCAAAAATGAAAAGTGTCACCATGAAAAATGTCAAAAATGACAAATTTCAAGATGGCGAATGTCAAAGATGTCAAATGACAAATGTCACAATGCTAAATGTCACAAATGAAAAGTGTCACCATGAAAAATGTCAAAAATGACAAATTTCAAGAAGGCAAATGTCAAAGATGTCAAATGACAAATGTCACAATGCTAAATGTCAAAAATGAAAAATGTCAAAAATGACAAATTTCAAGATGGCAAATGTCAAAGATGTCAAATGACAAATGTCACAATGCTAAATGTCAAAAATGAAAAGTGTCACCATGAAAAATGTCAAAAATGACAAATTTCAAGATGGCAAATGTCAAAGATGTCAAATGACAAATGTCACAATGCTAAATGTCAAAAATGACAAATTTCAAGATGGCAAATGTCCAAGATGTCAAATGACAAATGTCACAATGCTAAATGTCAAAAATGAAAAGTGTCACCATGAAAAATGTCAAAAATGACAAATTTCAAGATGGCAAATGTCAAAGATGTCAAATGACAAATGTCACAATGCTAAATGTCAAAAATGAAAAGTGTCAAAAATGACAAATTTCAAGATGGCAAATGTCTAAAATGTCAAATGACAAATGTCACAATGCTAAATGTCAAAAATAAAAAGTGTCACCGTGAAAAATGTCAAAAATGACAAATTTCAAGATGGCAAATGTCAAAGATGTCAAATGACAAATGTCACAATGCTAAATGTCAAAAATGAAAAGCGTCCCCATGAAAAATGTCAATAATGACAAATTTCAAGATGGCAAATGTCAAAGATGTCAAATGACAAATGTCACAATGCTAAATGTCAAAAATGAAAAGTGTCACCATGAAAAATGTCAAAAATGACAAATTTCAAGATGGCAAATGTCAAAGATGTCAAATGACAAATGTCACAATGCTAAATGTCAAAAATGAAAAGTGTCACCATGAAAAATGTCAAAAATGACAAATTTCAAGATGGCAAATGTCAAAGATGTCAAATGACAAATGTCACAATGCTAAATGTCAAAAATGAAAAGTGTCACCATGAAAAATGTCAAAAATGACAAATTTCAAGATGGCAAATATCAAAGATGTCAAATGACAAATGTCACAATGCTAAATGTCAAAAATGACAAATATCAAGATGGCAAATGTCAAAGATGTCAAATGACAAATGTCACAATGCTAAATGTCAAAAATGAAAAGTGTCACCATGAAAAATGTCAAAAATGACAAATTTCAAGATGGCAAATGTCAAAGATGTCAAATGACAAATGTCACAATGCTAAATGTCAAAAATGAAAAGTGTCAAAAATGACAAATTTCAAGATGGCAAATGTCTAAGATGTCAAATGTCACAATGCTAAATGTCAAAAATGAAAAGTGTCACCATGAAAAATGTCAAAAATGACAAATTTAAAGATGGCAAATGTTAAAGATGTCAAATGACAAATGTCACAATGCTAAATGTCAAAAATAAAAAGTGTCACCATGAAAAATGACAAATTTCAAGATGGCAAATGTCAAAGAAGTCAAATGACAAATGTCACAATGCTTAATGTCAAAAATGAAAAGTGTCACCATGAAAAATGTCAAAAATGACAAATTTCAAGATTGCAAATGTCCAAGATGTCAAATAACAAATGTCACAATGCTAAAAGTCAAAAATGACAAATTTCAAGATGGCAAATGTCAAAGATGTCAAATGACAAATGTCACAACGCTAAATGTCAAAAATGAAAAGTGTCATCATGAAATATGTCAAAAATGACAAATTTCAAGATGGCAAATGTCAAAACTGACAAATGTCACAATGCTAAATGTCAAAAATGAAAAGTGTCACCATGAAAAATGTCAAAAATGACAAATTTCAAGATGGCAAATGTCAAAGATGTCAAATGACAAATGTTACAATGCTAAATGTCAAAACTGACAAATTTCAAGATGGCAAATGTCAAAGATGTCAAATGACAAATGTCACAATGCTTAATGTCAAAAATAAAAAGTGTCACCATGAAAAATGTCAAAAATGACAAATTTCAAGATGGCAAATATCAAAGATGTCAAATGACAAATGTCACAATGCTAAATGTCAAAAATAAAAAGTGTCACCATAAAAAATGTCAAAAATGACAAATTTCAAGATGGCAAATGTCAAAGAAGTCAAATGACAAATGCCACAATGCTAAATGTCAAAAATGAAAAGTGTCACCATGAAAAATGTCAAAAATGACAAATTTCAAGATGGCAAATGTCAAAACTGACAAATGTCACAATGCTAAATGTCAAAAATGATAAGTGTCACCATGAAAAATGTCAAAAATGACAAATTTCAAGATTGCAAATGTCCAAGATGTCAAATGACAAATGTCACAATGCTAAAAGTCAAAAATGAAAAGTGTCACCATGAAAAATGTCAAAAATGACAAATTTCAAAATGGCAAATGTCAAAGATGTCAAATGACAAATGTTACAATGCTAAATGTCAAAAATGAAAAGTGTCACCATGAAAAATGTCAAAAATAACAAATTTCAAGATGGCAAATGTCAAAGATGTCAAATGACAAATGTCACAATGCTAAATGTCAAAACTGACAAATTTCAAGATGGCAAATGTCAAAGATGTCAAATGACAAATGTCACAATGCTTAATGTCAAAAATAAAAAGTGTCACCATGAAAAATGTCAAAAATGACAAATTTTAAGATGGCAAATATCAAAGATGTCAAATGACAAATGTCACAATGCCAAATGTCAAAAATAAAAAGTGTCACCATGAAAAATGTCAAAAATGACAAATTTCAAAATGGCAAATGTCCAAGATGTCAAATGACAAATGTCACAATGCTAAATGTCAAAAATGAAAAGTGTCACCATGAAAAATGTCAAAAATGACAAATTTCAAGATGGCAAATGTCAAAACTGACAAATGTCACAATGCTAAATGTCAAAAATGAAAAGTGTCACCATGAAAAATGTCAAAAATAACAAATTTCAAGATGGCAAATGTCAAAGATGTCAAATGACAAATGTCACAATGCTAGATGTCAAAACTGACAAATTTCAAGATGGCAAATGTCAAAGATGTCAAATGACAAATGTCACAATGCTTAATGTCAAAAATAAAAAGTGTCACCCTGAAAAATGTCAAAAATGACAAATTTCAAGATGGCAAATATCAAAGATGTCAAATGACAAATGTCACAATGCTAAATGTCAAAAATAAAAAGTGTCACCATGAAAAATGTCAAAAATGACAAATTTCAAGATGGCAAATGTCAAAACTGACAAATGTCACAATGCTAAATGTCAATAATGATAAGTGTCACCATGAAAAATGTCAAAAATGACAAATTTCAAAATGGCAAATGTCCAAGATGTCAAATGACAAATGTCACAATGCTAAATGTCAAAAATGAAAAGTGTCACCATGAAAAATGTCAAAAATGACAAATTTCAAGATGGCAAATGTCAAAGATGTCAAATGACAAATGTCACAATGCTAAATGTCAAAAATGAAAAGTGTCACCATGAAAAATGTCAAAAATGACAAATTTCAAGATGGCAAACGTCAAAGATGTCAAATGACAAATGTCACAATGCTAAATGTCAAAAATGAAAAGTGTCACCATGAAAAATGTCAAAAATGACAAATTTCAAGATGGCAAATATCAAAGATGTCAAATGACAAATGTCACAATGCTAAATGTCAAAAATGACAAATTTCAAGATGGCAAATGTCAAAGATGTCAAATGACAAATGTCACAATGCTAAATGTCAAAAATGAAAAGTGTCACCATGAAAAATGTCAAAAATGACAAATTTCAAAATGGCAAATGTCAAAGATGTCAACTGACAAATGTCACAATGCTAAATGTCAAAAATGAAAAGTGTCAAAAATGACAAATTTCAAGATGGCAAATGTCTAAGATGTCAAATGACAAATGTCACAATGCTAAATGTCAAAAATGAAAAGTGTCACCATGAAAAATGTCAAAAATGACAAATTTCAAGATGGCAAATGTCAAAGATGTCAAATGACAAATGTCACAATGCTAAATGTCAAAAATAAAAAGTGTCACCATGAAAAATGTCAAAAATGACAAATTTCAAGATGGCAAATGTCAAAGATGTCAAATGACAAATGTCACAATGCTAAATGTCAAAAATGAAAAGTGTCACCATGAAAAATGTCAAAAATGACAAATTTCAAGATGGCAAATGTCAAAGATGTCAAATGACAAATGTCACAATGCTAAATGTTAAAAATGAAAAGTGTTACCATGAAAAATGTCAAAAATGACAAATTTCAAGATGGCAAATGTCAAAACTGACAAATGTCACAATGCTAAATGTCAAAAATGATAAGTGTTACCATGCAAAATGACAAAAATGACAAATTTCAAGATGGCAAATGTCCAAGATGTCAAATGACAAATGTCACAATGCTAAATGTCAAAAATGAAAAGTGTCACCATGAAAAATGTCAAAAATGACAAATTTCAAGATGGCAAATGTCAAAGATGTCAAATGACAAATGTCACAATGCTAACTGTCAAAAATGAAAAGTGTCAAAAATGACAAATTTTAAGATGGCAAATGTCTAAGATGTCAAATGACAAATGTCACAATGCTAAATGTCAAAAATGAAAAGTGTCACCATAAAAAATGTCAAAAATGACAAATTTCAAGATGGCAAATGTCAAAACTGACAAATGTCACAATGCTAAATGTCAAAAATGAAAAGTGTCACCATGAAAAATGTCAAAAATAACAAATTTCAAGATGGCAAATGTCAAAGATGTCAAATGACAAATGTCACAATGCTAAATGTCAAAAATGACAAATTTCAAAATGGCAAATGTCAAAGAGGTCAAATGACAAATGTCACAATGCTAAATGTCAAAAATGAAAAGTGTCACCATGAAAAATGTCAAAAATGACAAATTTCAAGATGGCAAATGTCAAAGATGTCAAATGACAAATGTCACAATGCTAAATGTCAAAAATGAAAAGTGTCACCATGAAAAATGTCAAAAATGACAAATTTCAAGATGGCAAATGTCAAAGATGTAAAATGACAAATGTCACAATGCTAAATGTCAAAAATGAAAAGTGTCACCATGAAAAATGTCAAAAATGACAACTTTCAAGATGGCAAATATCAAAGATGTCAAATGACAAATGTCACAATGCTAAATGTCAAAAATGACAAATTTCAAGAATGCAAATGTCAAAGATGTCAAATGACAAATGTCACAATGCTAAATGTCAAAAATGAAAAGTGTCACCATGAAAAATGTCAAAAATGACAAATTTCAAGATGGCAAATGTCAAAGATGTCAAATGACAAATGTCACAATGCTAAATGTCAAAAATGAAAAGTGTCAAAAATGACAAATTTCAAGATGGCAAATGTCTAAGATGTCAAATGACAAATGTCACAATGCTAAATGTCAAAAATGAAAAGTGTCACCATGAAAAATGTCAAAAATGACAAATTTCAAGATGGCAAATGTCAAAGATGTCAAATGACAAATGTCACAATGCTAAATGTCAAAAATAAAAAGTGTCACCATGAAAAATGTCAAAAATGAAAAATTTCAAGATGGCAAATGTCAAAACTGACAAATGTCACAATGCTAAATGTCAAAATGTCAAAAATGACAAATTTCAAGATTGCAAATGTCCAAGATTTCAAATGACAAATGTCACAATGCTAAAAGTCAAAAATGAAAAGTGTCACCATGAAAAATGTCAAAAATGACAAATTTCAAGATGGCAAATGTCAAAGATGTCAAATGACAAATGTCACAATGCTAAATGTCAAAAATGAAAAATGTCAAAAATGACAAATTTCAAGATGGCAAATGTCAAAACTGACAAATGTCACAA
Source organism: Altica lythri (assembly GCA_964028335.1). NCBI lineage: Eukaryota > Metazoa > Arthropoda > Insecta > Coleoptera > Chrysomelidae > Altica > Altica lythri. The sequence continues at coordinate 2,991,113 of OZ034800.1, read as the reverse complement.
TGCTAAATGTCAAAAATGAAAAGTGTCACCATGAAAAATGTCAAAAATAACAAATTTCAAGATGGCAAATGTCAAAGATGTCAAATGACAAATGTCACAATGCTAAATGTCAAAAATGACAAATTTCAAGATGGTAAATGTCAAAGATGTCAAATGACAAATGTCACAATGCTTAATGTCAAAAATAAAAAGTGTCACCATGAAAAATGTCAAAAATGACAAATTTCAAGATGGCAAATATCAAAGATGTCAAATGACAAATGTCACAATGCTAAATGTCAAAATAAAAAGTGTCACCATGAAAAATGTCAAAAATGACAAATTTTAAGATGGCAAATGTCAAAACTGACAAATGTCACAATGCTAAATGTCAAAAATTATAAGTGTCACCATGAAAAATGTCAAAAATGACAAATTTCAAGATAGCAAATGTCCAAGATGTCAAATGACAAATGTCACAATGCTAAATGTCAAAAATGAAAAGTGTCACCATGAAAAATGTCAAAAATGACAAATTTCAAGATGGCAAATGTCAAAGATGTCAAATGACAAATGTCACAATGCTAAATGTCAAAAATGAAAAGTTTCAAAAATGACAAATTTCAAGATGGCAAATGTCTAATATGTCAAATGACAAATGTCACAATGCTAAATGTCAAATATGAAAAGTGTCACCATGAAAAATGTCAAAAATGACAAATTTCAAGATGGCAAATGTCAAAGATGTCAAATGACAAATGTCACAATGCTAAATGTCAAAAATGAAAAGTGTCAAAAATGACAAATTTCAAGATGGCAAATGTCTAAAATGTCAAATGACAAATGTCACAATGATAAATGTCAAAAATGAAAAGTGTCACCATGAAAAATGTCAAAAATGACAAATTTCAAGATGGCGAATGTCAAAGATGTCAAATGACAAATGTCACAATGCTAAATGTCACAAATGAAAAGTGTCACCATGAAAAATGTCAAAAATGACAAATTTCAAGAAGGCAAATGTCAAAGATGTCAAATGACAAATGTCACAATGCTAAATGTCAAAAATGAAAAATGTCAAAAATGACAAATTTCAAGATGGCAAATGTCAAAGATGTCAAATGACAAATGTCACAATGCTAAATGTCAAAAATGAAAAGTGTCACCATAAAAAATGTCAAAAATGACAAATTTCAAGATGGCAAATGTCAAAGATGTCAAATGACAAATGTCACAATGCTAAATGTCAAAAATGACAAATTTCAAGATGGCAAATGTCCAAGATGTCAAATGACAAATGTCACAATGCTAAATGTCAAAAATAAAAAGTGTCACCATGAAAAATGTCAAAAATGACAAATTTCAAGATGGCAAATGTCAAAGATGTCAAATGACAAATGTCACAATGCTAAATGTCAAAAATGAAAAGTGTCATAAATGACAAATTTCAAGAGGGCAAATGTCTAAAATGTCAAATGACAAATGTCACAATGCTAAATGTCAAAAATGAAAAGTGTCACCGTGAAAAATGTCAAAAATGACAAATTTCAAGATGGCAAATGTCAAAGATGTCAAATGACAAATGTCACAATGCTAAATGTCAAAAATGAAAAGTGTCCCCTTGAAAAATGTCAATAATGACAAATTTCAAGATGGCAAATGTCAAAGATGTCAAATGACAAATGTCACAATGCTAAATGTCAAAAATGAAAAGTGTCACCATGAAAAATGTCAAAAATGACAAATTTCAAGATGGCAAATGTCCAAGATGTCAAATGACAAATGTCACAATGCTAAATGTCAAAAATGAAAAGTGTCACCATGAAAAATGTCAAAAATGACAAATTTCAAGATGGCAAATGTCAAAGATGTCAAATGACAAATGTCACAATGCTAAATGTCAAAAATGAAAAGTGTCACCATGAAAAATGTCAAAAATGACAAATTTCAAGATGGCAAATGTCAAAGATGTCAAATGACAAATGTCACAATGCTAAATGTCAAAAATGAAAAGTGTCACCATGAAAAATGTCAAAAATGACAAATTTCAAGATGGCAAATATCAAAGATGTCAAATGACAAATGTCACAATGCTAAATGTCAAAAATGACAAATTTCAAGATGGCAAATGTCAAAGATGTCAAATGACAAATGTCACAATGCTAAATGTCAAAAATGAAAAGTGTCACCATGAAAAATGTCAAAAATGACAAATTTCAAGATGGCAAATGTCAAAGATGTCAAATGACAAATGTCACAATGCTAAATGTCAAAAATGAAAAGTGTCAAAAATGACAAATTTCAAGATGGCAAATGTCTAAGATGTCAAATGACAAATGTCACAATGCTAAATGTCAAAAATGAAAAGTGTCACCATGAAAAATGTCAAAAATGACAAATTTCAAGATGGCAAATGTCAAAGATGTCAATTGACAAATGTCACAATGCTAAATGTCAAAAATAAAAAGTGTCACCATGAAAAATGACAAATTTCAAGATGGCAAATGTCAAAGAAGTTAAATGACAAATGTCACAATGCTTAATGTCAAAAATGAAAAGCGTCACCATGAAAAATGTCAAAAATGACAAATTTCAAGATGGCAAATGTCACAACTGACAAATGTCACAATGCTAAATGTCAAAAATGATAAGTGTCACCATGAAAAATGTCAAAAATGACAAATTTCAAGATTGCAAATGTCCAAGATGTCAAATGACAAATGTCACAATGCTAAAAGTCAAAAATGAAAAGTGTCACCATAAAAAATGTCAAAAATGACAAATTTTAAGATGGCAAATGTCAAAGATGTCAAATGACAAATGTCACAATGCTAAATGTCAAAAATGAAAAGTGTCAAAAATGACAAATTTCAAGATGGCAAATGTCAAAGATGTCAAATGACAAATGTCACAACGCTAAATGTCAAAAATGAAAAGTGTCATCATGAAAAATGTCAAAAATGACAAATTTCAAGATGGCAAATGTCAAAACTGACAAATGTCACAATGCTAAATGTCAAAAATGAAAAGTGTCACCATGAAAAATGTCAAAAATAACAAATTTCAAGATGGCAAATGTCAAAGATGTCAAATGACAAATGTCACAATGCTAAATGTCAAAAATGACAAATTTCAAGATGGCAAATGTCAAAGATGTCAAATGACAAATGTCACAATGCTAAATGTCAAAAATAAAAAGTGTCACCATGAAAAATGTCAAAAATGACAAATTTCAAGATGGCAAATATCAAAGATGTCAAATGACAAATGTCACAATGCTAAATGTCAAAAATAAAAAGTGTCACCATAAAAAATGTCAAAAATGACAAATTTCAAGATGGCAAATGTCAAAACTGACAAATGTCACAATGCTAAATGTCAAAAATAATAAGTGTCACCATGAAAAATGTCAAAAATGACAAATTTTAAGATGGCAAATGTCCAAGATGTCAAATGTCACAATGCTAAATGTCAAAAATGAAAAGTGTCACCATGAAAAATGTCAAAAATGACAAATTTCAAGATGGCAAATGTCAAAGATGTCAAATGACAAATGTCACAATGCTAAATGTCAAAAATGAAAAGTGTCAAAAATGACAAATTTCAAGATGGCAAATGTCTAATATGTCAAATGACAAATGTCACAATGCTAAATGTCAAATATGAAAAGTGTCACCATGAAAAATGTCAAAAATGACAAATTTTAAAATGGCAAATGTCAAAGATGTCAAATGACAAATGTCACAATGCTAAATGTCAAAAATGAAAAGTGTCAAAAATGACAAATTTCAAGATGGCAAATGTCTAAGATGTCAAATGACAAATGTCACAATGATAAATGTCAAAAATGAAAAGTGTCACCATGAAAAATGTCAAAAATGACAAATTTCAAGATGGCAAATGTCAAAGATGTCAAATGACAAATGTCACAATGCTAAATGTCAAAAATGAAAAGTGTCACCATGAAAAATGTCAAAAATGACAAATTTCAAGAAGGCAAATGTCAAAGATGTCAAATGACAAATGTCACAATGCTAAATGTCAAAAATGAAAAGTGTCAAAACTGACAAATTTCAAGATGGCAAATGTCTAAGATGTCAAATGACAAATGTCACAATGCTAAATGTCAAAAATGAAAAGTGTCACCATGAAAAATGTCAAAAATGACAAATTTCAAGATGGCAAATGTCAAAGATGTCAAATGACAAATGTCACAATGCTAAATGTCAAAAATGAAAAGTGTCACTATGAAAAATGTCAAAAATGACAAATTTCAAGATGGCAAATGTCAAAGATGTCAAATGACAAATGTCACAATGCTAAATGTCATAAATGAAAAGTGTCAAAAATGACAAATTTCAAGATGGCAAATGTCCAAGATGTCAAATGACAAATGTCACAATGCTAAATGTCAAAAATGAAAAGTGTCAAAAATGACAAATTTCAAGATGGCAAATGTCTAAGATGTCAAATGACAAATGTCACAATGCTAAATGTCAAAAATGAAAAGTGTCACCGTGAAAAATGTCAAAAATGACAAATTTCAAGATGGCAAATGTCAAAGATGTCAAATGACAAATGTCACAATGCTAAATGTCAAAAATGAAAAGTGTCACCATGAAAAATGTCAAAAATTACAAATTTCAAGATGGCAAATGTCAAAGATGTCAAATGACAAATGTCACAATGCTAAATGTCAAAAATGAAAAGTGTCCCCATGAAAAATGTCAATAATGACAAATTTCAAGATGGAAAATGTCAAAGATGTCAAATGACAAATGTCACAATGCTAAATGTCAAAAATGAAAAGTGTCACCATGAAAAATGTCAAAAATGACAAATTTCAAGATGGCAAATGTCAAAGATGTCGAATATGACAAATGTCACAATGCTAAATGTCAAAAATGAAAAGTGTCACCATAAAAAATGTCAAAAATGACAAATTTCAAGATGGCAAATGTCAAAGATGTCAAATGACAAATGTCACAATGCTAAATGTCAAAAATGAAAAGTGTCAAAAATGACAAATTTCAAGATGGCAAATGTCTAAGATGTCAAATGACAAATGTCACAATGCTAATGTCAAAAATGAAAAGTGTCACCACGAAAAATGTCAAAAATGACAAATTTCAAGATGGCAAATGTCAAAGATGTCAAATGACAAATGTCACAATGCTAAATGTCAAAAATGAAAAGTGTCACCATGAAAAATGTCAAAAATGACAAATTTCAAGATGGCAAATGTCAAAGATGTCAAATGACAAATGTCACAATGCTAAATGTCAAAAATGAAAAGTGTCACCATGAAAAATGTCACAAATGACAAATTTCAAGATGGCAAATGTCAAAACTGACAAATGTCACAATGCTAAATGTCAAAAATGATAAGTGTCACCATGAAAAATGTCAAAAATGACAAATTTCAAGATGGCAAATGTCCAAGATGACAAATGACAAATGTCACAATGCTAAATGTCAAAAATGAAAAGTGTCACCATGAAAAATGTCAAAAATGACAAATTTCAAGATGGCAAATGTCAAAGATGTCAAATGAAAAATGTCACAATGCTAAATGTCAAAAATGAAAAGTGTCAAAAATGACAAATTTCAAGATGGCAAATGTCAAAGATGTCAAATGACAAATGTCACAATGCTAAATGTCAAAAATGAAAAGTGTCACCATGAAAAATGTCAAAAATGACAAATTTCAAGATGGCAAATGTCAAAACTGACAAATGTCACAATGCTAAATGTCAAAAATGAAAAGTGTCACCATGAAAAATGTCAAAAATAACAAATTTCAAGATGGCAAATGTCAAAGATGTCAAATGACAAATGTCACAATGCTAAATGTCAAAAATGACAAATTTCAAGATGGCAAATGTCAAAGATGTCAAATGACAAATGTCACAATGCTAAATGTCAAAAATGAAAAGTGTCACCATGAACAATGTCAAAAATGACAAATTTCAAGATGGCAAATGTCAAAGATGTCAAATGACAAATGTCACAATGCTAAATGTCAAAAATGAAAAGTGTCACCATGAAAAATGTCAAAAATGACAAATTTCAAGATGGCAAATGTCAAAACTGACAAATGTCACAATGCTAAATGTCAAAAATGATAAGTGTCACCATGAAAAATGTCAAAAATGACAAATTTCAAGATGGCAAATGTCCAAGATGTCAAATGACAAATGTCACAATGCTAAATGTCAAAAATGAAAAGTGTCACCATATCAAATGTCAAAAATGTCAAATTTCAAGATGGCAAATGTCAAAGATGTCAAATGACAAATGTCACAATGCTAAATGTCACAAATGAAAAGTGTCAAAAATGACAAATTTCAAGATGGCAAATGTCTAAGATGTCAAATGACAAATGTCACAATGCTAAATGTCAAAAATGAAAAGTGTCACCATAAAAAATGTCAAAAATGACAAATTTTAAGATGGCAAATGTCAAAACTGACAAATGTCACAATGCTAAATGTCAAAAATGAAAAGTGTGACCATGAAAAATGTCAAAAATAACAAATTTCAAGATGGCAAATGTCAAAGATGTCAAATGACAAATGTCACAATGCTAAATGTCAAAAATGACAAATTTCAAGATGGCAAATGTCAAAGATGTCAAATGACAAATGTCACAATGCCAAATGACAAAAATGAAAAGTGGCATCATGAAAAATGTCAAAAATGACAAATTTTAAGATGGAAAATGTCAAAGATGTCAAATGACAAATGTCACAATGCTAAATGTCAAAAATGAAAAGTGTCACCATGAAAAATGTCAAAAATGACAAATTTCAAGATGGCAAATGTCAAAACTGACAAATGTCACAATGGTAAATGTCAAAAATGATAAGTGTCACCATGAAAAATGTCAAAAATAACAAATTTCAAGATGGCAAATGTCAAAGATGTCAAATGACAAATGTCACAATGCTAAATGTCAAAAATGACAAATTTTAAGATGGCAAATGTCTAAGATGTCAAATGACAAATGTCACAATGCTAAATGTCAAAAACGAAAAGTGTCACCATGAAAAATGTCAAAAATGACAAATTTCAAGATGGCAAATGTCCAAGATGTCAAATGACAAATGTCACAATGCTAAATGTCAAAAATGAAAAGTGTCACCATAAAAAATGTCAAAAATGACAAATTTAAAAATGGCAAATATCAAAGATGTCAAATGACAAATGTCACAATGCTAAATGTCAAAAATGAAAACTGTCAAAAATGACAAATTTCAAGATGGCTTATGTCTAAGATGTCAAATGACAAATGTCACAATGCTAAATGTCAAAAATGAAAAGTGTCACCGTGAAAAATGTCAAAAATGACAAATTTCAAGATGGCAAATGTCAAAGATGTCAAATGACAAATGTCACAATGCTAAATGTCAAAAATGAAAAGTGTCACCATGAAAAATGTCAAAAACGACAAATTTCAAGATGGCAAATGTCAAAGATGTCAAATGACAAATGTCACAATGCTAAATGTCAAAAATGAAAAGTGTCCCCATGAAAAATGTCAATAATGACAAATTTCAAGATGGCAAATGTCAAAGATGTCAAATGACAAATGTCACAATGCTAAATGTCAAAAATGAAAAGTGTCACCATGAAAAATGTCAAAAATGACAAATTTCAAGATGGCAAATGTCAAAGATGTCAAATGACAAATGTCACAATGCTAAATGTCAAAAATGAAAAGTGTCACCATGAAAAATGTCAAAAATGACAAATTTCAAGATGGCAAATGTCAAAACTGACAAATGTCACAATGCTAAATGTCAAAAATGAAAAGTGTCAACATGAAAAATGTCAAAAATAACAAATTTCAAGATGGCAAATGTCAAAGATGTCAAATGACAAATGTCACAATGCTAAATGTCAAAAATGACAAATTTTAAGATGGCAAATGTCAAAGATGTCAAATGACAAATGTCACAATGCTAAATGTCAAAAATGAAAAGTGTCACCGTGAAAAATGTCAAAAATGACAAATTTCAAGATGGCAAATGTCAAAGATGTCAAATGACAAATGTCACAATGCTAAATGTCAAAAATGAAAAGTGTCACCATGAAAAATGTCAAAAATGACAAATTTCAAGATGGCAAATGTCAAAGATGTCAAATGACAAATGTCACAATGCTAAATGTCAAAAATGAAAAGTGTCCCCATAAAAAATGTCAATAATGACAAATTTCAAGATGGCAAATGTCAAAGATGTCAAATGACAAATGTCACAATGCTAAATGTCAAAAATGAAAAGTGTAACCATGAAAAATGTCAAAAATGACAAATTTCAAGATGGCAAATGTCAAAGATGTCGAATATGACAAATGTCACAATGCTAAATGTCAAAAATGAAAAGTGTCACCATGAAAAATGTCAAAAATGACAAATTTCAAGATGGCAAAAGTCAAAGATGTCAAATGTCAAATGACAAATGTCACAATGCTAAATGTCAAAAATGAAAAGTGTCAAAAATGACAAATTTCAAGATGGCAAATGTCAAAGATGTCAAATGACAAATGTCACAATGCTAAATGTCAAAAATGAAAAGTGTCACCATGAAAAATGTCAAAAATGACAAATTTCAAGATGGCAAATGTCAAAAATGTCAAATAACAAATGTCACAATGCTAAATGTCAAAAATGAAAAGTGTCACCTTGAAAAATGTCAAAAATAACAAATTTCAAGATGGCAAATGTCAAAGATGTCAAATGACAAATGTCACAATGCTAAATGTCAAAAATGAAAAGTGTCACCATAAAAAATGTCAAAAATGACAAATTTCAAGATGGCAAATGTCAAAACTGACAAATGTCACAATGCTAAATGTCAAAAATGATAAGTGTCACCATGAAAAATGTCAAAAATGACAAATTTCAAGATGGCAAATGTCAAAGATGTCAAATGACAAATGTCACAATGCTAAATGTCAAAAATGACAAATTTTAAGATGGCAAATGTCAAAGATGTCAAATGACAAATGTCACAATGCTAAATGTCAAAAATGAAAAGTGTCACCGTGAAAAATGTCAAAAATGACAAATTTCAAGATGGCAAATGTCAAAGATGTCAAATGACAAATGTCACAATGCTAAATGTCAAAAATGACAAATTTTAAGATGGCAAATGTCAAAGATGTCAAATGTCACAATGCTAAATGTCAAAAATGAAAAGTGTCACCGTGAAAAATGTCAAAAATGACAAATTTCAAGATGGCAAATGTCAAAGATGTCAAATGACAAATGTCACAATGCTAAATGTCAAAAATGAAAAGTGTCACCATGAAAAATGTCAAAAATGACAAATTTCAAGATGGCAAATGTCAAAGATGTCAAGTGACAAATGTCACAATGCTAAATGTCAAAAATAAAAAGTGTCACCATGAAAAATGTCAAAAATGACAAATTTCAAGATGGCAAATGTCAAAGATGTCAAGTGACAAATGTCACAATGCTAAATGTCAAAAATAAAAAGTGTCACCATGAAAAATGTCAAAAATGACAAATTTCAAGATGGCAAATGTCAAAGATGTCAAGTGACAAATGTCACAATGCTAAATGTCAAAAATGAAAAGCGTCAAAAATGACAAATTTCAAGATGACAAATGTCAAAGATGTCAAATGACAAATGTTACAATGCTAAATATCCAAAATGAAAAGTGTCACCATGAAAAATGTCAAAAATGACAAATTTCAAGATGGCAAATGTCAAAACTGACAAATGTCACAATGCTAAATGTCAAAAATGATAAGTGTCACCATGAAAAATGTCAAAAATGACAAATTTCAAGATGGCAAATGTCCAAGATGTCTAATGACAAATGTCACAATGCTAAATGTCAAAAATAAAAAGTGTCACCATGAAAAATGTCAAAAATGACAAATTTCAAGATGGCAAATGTCAAAGATGTCAAGTGACAAATGTCACAATGCTAAATGTCAAAAATGAAAAGCGTCAAAAATGACAAATTTCAAGATGACAAATGTCAAAGATGTCAAATGACAAATGTCACAATGCTAAATATCCAAAATGAAAAGTGTCACCATGAAAAATGTCAAAAATGACAAATTTCAAGATGGCAAATGTCAAAACTGACAAATGTCACAATGCTAAATGTCAAAAATGAAAAGTGTCACCATGAAAAATGTCAAAAATAACAAATTTCAAGATGGCAAATGTCAAAGATGTCAAATGACAAATGTCACAATGCTAAATGTCAAAAATGAAAAGTGTCCCCATGAAAAATGTCAATATTGACAAATTTCAAGATGGCAAATGTCAAAGATGTCAAATGACAAATGTCACAATGCTAAATGTCAAAAATGAAAAGTGTCACCATGAAAAATGTCAAAAATGACAAATTTCAAGATGGCAAATGTCAAAGATGTCGAATATGACAAATGTCACAATGCTAAATGTCAAAAATGAAAAGTGTCACCATGAAAAATGTCAAAAATGACAAATTTCAAGATGGCAAAAGTCAAAGATGTCAAATGTCAAATGACAAATGTCACAATGCTAAATGTCAAAAATGAAAAGTGTCAAAAATGACAAATTTCAAGATGGCAAATGTCAAAGATGTCAAATGACAAATGTCACAATGCTAAATGTCAAAAATGAAAAGTGTCACCATAAAAAATGTCAAAAATGACAAATTTCAAGATGGCAAATGTCAAAAATGTCAAATAACAAATGTCACAATGCTTAATGTCAAAAATGAAAAGTGTCACCTTGAAAAAGGTCAAAAATAACAAATTTCAAGATGGCAAATGTCAAAGATGTCAAATGACAAATGTCACAATGCTAAATGTCAAAAATGAAAAGTGTCACCATAAAAAATGTCAAAAATGACAAATTTCAAGATGGCAAATGTCAAAACTGACAAATGTCACAATGCTAAATGTCAAAAATGATAAGTGTCACCATGAAAAATGTCAAAAATGACAAATTTCAAGATGGCAAATGTCCAAGATGTCTAATGACAAATGTCACAATGCTAAATGTCAAAAATAAAAAGTGTCACCATGAAAAATGTCAAAAATGACAAATTTCAAGATGGCAAATGTCAAAGATGTCAAGTGACAAATGTCACAATGCTAAATGTCAAAAATGACAAATTTCAAGATGGTAAATGTCAAAGATGTCAAATGACAAATGTCACAATGCTTAATGTCAAAAATAAAAAGTGTCACCATGAAAAATGTCAAAAATGACAAATTTCAAGATGGCAAATATCAAAGATGTCAAATGACAAATGTCACAATGCTAAATGTCAAAATAAAAAGTGTCACCATGAAAAATGTCAAAAATGACAAATTTCAAGATGGCAAATGTCAAAACTGACAAATGTCACAATGCTAAATGTCAAAAATGATAAGTGTCACCATGAAAAATGTCAAAAATGACAAATTTCAAGATAGCAAATGTCCAAGATGTCAAATGACAAATGTCACAATGCTAAATGTCAAAAATGAAAAGTGTCACCATGAAAAATGTCAAAAATGACAAATTTCAAGATGGCAAATGTCAAAGATGTCAAATGACAAATGTCACAATGCTAAATGTCAAAAATGAAAAGTGTCAAAAATGACAAATTTCAAGATGGCAAATGTCTAATATGTCAAATGACAAATGTCACAATGCTAAATGTCAAATATGAAAAGTGTCACCATGAAAAATGTCAAAAATGGCAAATTTCAAGATGGCAAATGTCAAAGATGTCAAATGACAAATGTCACAATGCTAAATGTCAAAAATGAAAAGTGTCAAAAATGACAAATTTCAAGATGGCAAATGTCTAAAATGTCAAATGACAAATGTCACAATGATAAATGTCAAAAATGAAAAGTGTCACCATGAAAAATGTCAAAAATAACAAATTTCAAGATGGCGAATGTCAAAGATGTCAAATGACAAATGTCACAATGCTAAATGTCACAAATGAAAAGTGTCACCATGAAAAATGTCAAAAATGACAAATTTCAAGAAGGCAAATGTCAAAGATGTCAAATGACAAATGTCACAATGCTAAATGTCAAAAATGAAAAATGTCAAAAATGACAAATTTCAAGATGGCAAATGTCAAAGATGTCAAATGACAAATGTCACAATGCTAAATGTCAAAAATGAAAAGTGTCACCATGAAAAATGTCAAAAATGACAAATTTCAAGATGGCAAATGTCAAAGATGTCAAATGACAAATGTCACAATGCTAAATGTCAAAAATGACAAATTTCAAGATGGCAAATGTCCAAGATGTCAAATGACAAATGTCACAATGCTAAATGTCAAAAATGAAAAGTGTCACCATGAAAAATGTCAAAAATGACAAATTTCAAGATGGCAAATGTCAAAGATGTCAAATGACAAATGTCACAATGCTAAATGTCAAAAATGAAAAGTGTCAAAAATGACAAATTTCAAGATGGCAAATGTCTAAAATGTCAAATGACAAATGTCACAATGCTAAATGGCAAAAATGAAAAAGGTCACCGTGAAAAATGTCAAAAATGACAAATTTCAAGATGGCAAATGTCAAAGATGTCAAATGACAAATGTCACAATGCTAAATGTCAAAAATGAAAAGTGTCCCCATGAAAAATGTCAATAATGACAAATTTCAAGATGGCAAATGTCAAAGATGTCAAATGACAAATGTCACAATGCTAAATGTCAAAAATGAAAAGTGTCACCATGAAAAATGTCAAAAATGACAAATTTCAAGATGGCAAATGTCCAAGATGTCAAATGACAAATGTCACAATGCTAAATGTCAAAAATGAAAAGTGTCACCATGAAAAATGTCAAAAATGACAAATTTCAAGATGGCAAATGTCAAAGATGTCAAATGACAAATGTCACAATGCTAAATGTCAAAAATGAAAAGTGTCACCATGAAAAATGTCAAAAATGACAAATTTCAAGATGGCAAATGTCAAAGATGTCAAATGACAAATGTCACAATGCTAAATGTCAAAAATGAAAAGTGTCACCATGAAAAATGTCAAAAATGACAAATTTCAAGATGGCAAATATCAAAGATGTCAAATGACAAATGTCACAATGCTAAATGTCAAAAATGACAAATATCAAGATGGCAAATGTCAAAGATGTCAAATGACAAATGTCACAATGCTAAATGTCAAAAATGAAAAGTGTCACCATGAAAAATGTCAAAAATGACAAATTTCAAGATGGCAAATGTCAAAGATGTCAAATGACAAATGTCACAATGCTAAATGTCAAAAATGAAAAGTGTCAAAAATGACAAATTTCAAGATGGCAAATGTCTAAGATGTCAAATGACAAATGTCACAATGCTAAATGTCAAAAATGAAAAGTGTCACCATGAAAAATGTCAAAAATGACAAATTTCAAGATGGCAAATGTTAAAGATGTCAAATGACAAATGTCACAATGCTAAATGTCAAAAATAAAAAGTGTCACCATGAAAAATGACAAATTTCAAGATGGCAAATGTCAAAGAAGTCAAATGACAAATGTCACAATGCTTAATGTTAAAAATGAAAAGTGTCACCATGAAAAATGTCAAAAATGACAAATTTCAAGATTGCAAATGTCCAAGATGTCAAATGACAAATGTCACAATGCTAAAAGTCAAAAATGAAAAGTGTCAAAAATGACAAATTTCAAGATGGCAAATGTCAAAGATGTCAAATGACAAATGTCACAACGCTAAATGTCAAAAATGAAAAGTGTCATCATGAAAAATGTCAAAAATGACAAATTTCAAGATGGCAAATGTCAAAACTGACAAATGTCACAATGCTAAATGTCAAAAATGAAAAGTGTCACCATGAAAAATGTCAAAATTGACAAATTTCAAGATGGCAAATGTCAAAGATGTCAAATGACAAATGTCACAATGCTAAATGTCAAAACTGACAAATTTCAAGATGGCAAATGTCAAAGATGTCAAATGACAAATGTCACAATGCTTAATGTCAAAAATAAAAAGTGTCACCATGAAAAATGTCAAAAATGATAAATTTCAAGATGGCAAATATCAAAGATGTCAAATGACAAATGTCACAATGCTAAATGTCAAAAATAAAAAGTGTCACCATGAAAAATGTCAAAAATGACAAATTTCAAGATGGCAAATGTCAAAGAAGTCAAATGACAAATGCCACAATGCTAAATGTCAAAAATGAAAAGTGTCACCATGAAAAATGTCAAAAATGACAAATTTCAAGATGGCAAATGTCAAAACTGACAAATGTCACAATGCTAAATGTCAAAAATGATAAGTGTCACCATGAAAAATGTCAAAAATGACAAATTTCAAGATTGCAAATGTCCAAGATGTCAAATGACAAATGTCACAATGCTAAAAGTCAAAAATGAAAAGTGTCACCATGAAAAATGTCAAAAATGACAAATTTCAAAATGGCAAATGTCAAAGATGTCAAATGACAAATGTTACAATGCTAAATGTCAAAAATGAAAAGTGTCACCATGAAAAATGTCAAAAATAACAAATTTCAAGATGGCAAATGTCAAAGATGTCAAATGACAAATGTCACAATGCTAAATGTCAAAACTGACAAATTTCAAGATGGCAAATGTCAAAGATGTCAAATGACAAATGTCACAATGCTTAATGTCAAAAATAAAAAGTGTCACCATGAAAAATGTCAAAAATGACAAATTTCAAGATGGCAAATATCAAAGATGTCAAATGACAAATGTCACAATGCTAAATGTCAAAAATAAAAAGTGTCACCATGAAAAATGTCAAAAATGACAAATTTCAAAATGGCAAATGTCCAAGATGTCAAATGACAAATGTCACAATGCTAAATGTCAAAAATGAAAAGTGTCACCATGAAAAATGTCAAAAATGACAAATTTCAAGATGGCAAATGTCAAAACTGACAAATGTCACAATGCTAAATGTCAAAAATGAAAAGTGTCACCATGAAAAATGTCAAAAATAACTAATTTCAAGATGGCAAATGTCAAAGATGTCAAACGACAAATGTCACAATGCTAGATGTCAAAACTGACAAATTTCAAGATGGCAAATGTCAAAGATGTCAAATGACAAATGTCACAATGCTTAATGTCAAAAATAAAAAGTGTCACCCTGAAAAATGTCAAAAATGACAAATTTCAAGATGGCAAATATCAAAGATGTCAAAAGACAAATGTCACAATGCTAAATGTCAAAAATAAAAAGTGTCACCATGAAAAATGTCAAAAATGACAAATTTCAAGATGGCAAATGTCAAAACTGACAAATGTCATAATGCTAAATGTCAATAATGATAAGTGTCACCATGAAAAATGTCAAAAATGACAAATTTCAAAATGGCAAATGTCCAAGATGTCAAATGACAAATGTCACAATGCTAAATGTCAAAAATGAAAAGTGTCACCATGAAAAATGTCAAAAATGACAAATTTCAAGATGGCAAATATCAAAGATGTCAAATGACAAATGTCACAATGCTAAATGTCAAAAATGAAAAGTGTCACCATGAAAAATGTCAAAAATGACAAATTTCAAGATGGCAAACGTCAAAGATGTCAAATGACAAATGTCACAATGCTAAATGTCAAAAATGAAAAGTGTCACCATGAAAAATGTCAAAAATGACAAATTTCAAGATGGCAAATATCAAAAATGTCAAATGACAAATGTCACAATGCTAAATGTCAAAAATAAAAAGTGTCACCATGAAAAATGTCAAAAATGACAAATTTCAAGATGGCAAATATCAAAGATGTCAAATGACAAATGTCACAATGCTAAATGTCAAAAATGACAAATTTCAAGATGGCAAATGTCAAAGATGTCAAATGACAAATGTCACAATGCTAAATGTCAAAAATGAAAAGTGTCACCATGAAAAATGTCAAAAATGACAAATTTCAAGATGGCAAATGTCAAAGATGTCAAATGACAAATGTCACAATGCTAAATGTCAAAAATGAAAAGTGTCAAAAATGACAAATTTCAAGATGGCAAATGTCTAAGATGTCAAATGACAAATGTCACAATGCTAAATGTCAAAAATGAAAAGTGTCACCATGAAAAATGTCAAAAATGACAAATTTCAAGATGGCAAATGTCAAAGATGTCAAATGACAAATGTCACAATGCTAAATGTCAAAAATAAAAAGTGTCACCATGAAAAATGTCAAAAATGACAAATTTCAAGATGGCAAATGTCAAAGATGTCAAATGACAAATGTCACAATGCTAAATGTCAAAAATGAAAAGTGTCACCATGAAAAATGTCAAAAATGACAAATTTCAAGATGGCAAATGTCAAAGATGTCAAATGACAAATGTCACAATGCTAAATGTTAAAAATGAAAAGTGTCACCATGAAAAATGTCAAAAATGACAAATTTCAAGATGGCAAATGTCAAAACTGACAAATGTCACAATGCTAAATGTCAAAAATGATAAGTGTTACCATGCAAAATGTCAAAAATGACAAATTTCAAGATGGCAAATGTCCAAGATGTCAAATGACAAATGTCACAATGCTAAATGTCAAAAATGAAAAGTGTCACCATGAAAAATGTCAAAAATGACAAATTTCAAGATGGCAAATGTCAAAGATGTCAAATGACAAATGTCACAATGCTAACTGTCAAAAATGAAAAGTGTCAAAAATGACAAATTTTAAGATGGCAAATGTCTAAGATGTCAAATGACAAATGTCACAATGCTAAATGTCAAAAATGAAAAGTGTCACCATGAAAAATGTCAAAAATGACAAATTTCAAGATGGCAAATGTCAAAACTGACAAATGTCACAATGCTAAATGTCAAAAATGAAAAGTGTCACCATGAAAAATGTCAAAAATAACAAATTTCAAGATGGCAAATGTCAAAGATGTCAAATGACAAATGTCACAATGCTAAATGTCAAAAATGACAAATTTCAAAATGGCAAATGTCAAAGAGGTCAAATGACAAATGTCACAATGCTAAATGTCAAAAATGAAAAGTGTCACCATGAAAAATGTCAAAAATGACAAATTTCAAGATGGCAAATGTCAAAGATGTCAAATGACAAATGTCACAATGCTAAATGTCAAAAATGAAAAGTGTCACCATGAAAAATGTCAAAAATGACAAATTTCAAGATGGCAAATGTCAAAGATGTGAAATGACAAATGTCACAATGCTAAATGTCAAAAATGAAAAGTGTCACCATGAAAAATGTCAAAAATGACAACCTTCAAGATGGCGAATATCAAAGATGTCAAATGACAAATGTCACAATGCTAAATGTCAAAAATGACAAATTTCAAGAATGCAAATGTCAAAGATGTCAAATGACAAATGTCACAATGCTAAATGTCAAAAATGAAAAGTGTCACCATGAAAAATGTCAAAAATGACAAATTTCAAGATGGCAAATGTCAAAGATGTCAAATGACAAATGTCACAATGCTAAATGTCAAAAATGAAAAGTGTCAAAAATGACAAATTTCAAGATGGCAAATGTCTAAGATGTCAAATGACAAATGTCACAATGCTAAATGTCAAAAATGAAAAGTGTCACCATGAAAAATGTCAAAAATGACAAATTTCAAGATGGCAAATGTCAAAGATGTCACATGACAAATGTCACAATGCTAAATGTCAAAAATAAAAAGTGTCACCATGAAAAATGTCAAAAATGACAAATTTCAAGATGGCAAATGTCAAAGAAGTCAAATGACAAATGTCACAATGTTAAATGTCAAAAATGAAAAGTGTCACCATGAAAAATGTCAAAAATGAAAAATTTCAAGATGGCAAATGTCAAAACTGACAAATGTCACAATGCTAAATGTCAAAATGATAAGTGTCACCATGAAAAATGTCAAAAATAACAAATTTCAAGATTGCAAATGTCCAAGATTTCAAATGCCAAATGTCACAATGCTAAAAGTCAAAAATGAAAAGTGTCACCATGAAAAATGTCAAAAATGACAAATTTCAAGATGGCAAATGTCAAAGATGTCAAATGACAAATGTCACAATGCTAAATGTCAAAAATGAAAAGTGTCAAAAATGACAAATTTCAAGATGGCAAATGTCAAAGATGTCAAATAACAAATGTCACAATGCTAAATGTCAAAAATGAAAAGTGTCACCATGAAAAATGTCAAAAATGACAAATTTCAAGATGGCAAATGTCAAAACTGACAAATGTCACAATGCTAAATGTCAAAAATGAAAAGTGTCACCATGAAAAATGTCAAAAATAACAAATTTCAAGATGGCAAATGTCAAAGATGTCAAATGACAAATGTCACAATGCTAAATGTCAAAAATGACAAATTTCAAGATGGTAAATGTCAAAGATGTCAAATGACAAATGTCACAATGCTTAATGTCAAAAATAAAAAGTGTCACCATGAAAAATGTCAAAAATGACTAATTTCAAGATGGCAAATATCAAAGATGTCAAATGACAAATGTCACAATGCTAAATGTCAAAATAAAAAGTGTCACCATGAAAAATGTCAAAAATGACAAATTTCAAGATGGCAAATGTCAAAACTGACAAATGTCACAATGCTAAATGTCAAAAATGATAAGTGTCACCATGAAAAATGTCAAAAATGACAAATTTCAAGATAGCAAATGTCCAAGATGTCAAATGACAAATGTCACAATGCTAAATGTCAAAAATGAAAAGTGTCACCATGAAAAATGTCAAAAATGACAAATTTCAAGATGGCAAATGTCAAAGATGTCAAATGACAAATGTCACAATGCTAAATGTCAAAAATGAAAAGTGTCACCATGAAAAATGTCAAAAATAACAAATTTCAAGATGGCAAATGTCAAAGATGTCAAATGACAAATGTCACAATGCTAAATGTCAAAAATGACAAATTTCAAAATGGCAAATGTCAAAGAGGTCAAATGACAAATGTCACAATGCTAAATGTCAAAAATGAAAATTGTCACCATGAAAAATGTCAAAAATGACAAATTTCAAGATGGCAAATGTCAAAGATGTCAAATGACAAATGTCACAATGCTAAATGTCAAAAATGAAAAGTGTCACCATGAAAAATGTCAAAAATGACAAATTTCAAGATGACAAATGTCAAAGATGTGAAATGACAAATGTCACAATGCTAAATGTCAAAAATGAAAAGTGTCACCATGAAAAATGTCAAAAATGACAACTTTCAAGATGGCAAATATCAAAGATGTCAAATGACAAATGTCACAATGCTAAATGTCAAAAATGACAAATTTCAAGAATGCAAATGTCAAAGATGTCAAATGACAAATGTCACAATGCTAAATGTCAAAAATGAAAAGTGTCACCATGAAAAATGTCAAAAATGACAAATTTCAAGATGGCAAATGTCAAAGATGTCAAATGACAAATGTCACAATGCTAAATGTCAAAAATGAAAAGTGTCAAAAATGACAAATTTCAAGATGGCAAATGTCTAAGATGTTAAATGACAAATGTCACAATGCTAAATGTCAAAAATGAAAAGTGTCACCATGAAAAATGTCAAAAATGACAAATTCCAAGATGGCAAATGTCAAAGATGTCAAATGACAAATGTCACAATGCTAAATGTCAAAAATAAAAAGTGTCACCATGAAAAATGTCAAAAATGACAAATTTCAAGATGGCAAATGTCAAAGAAGTCAAATGACAAATGTCACAATGTTAAATGTCAAAAATGAAAAGTGTCACCATGAAAAATGTCAAAAATGAAAAATTTCAAGATGGCAAATGTCAAAACTGACAAATGTCACAATGCTAAATGTCAAAATGATAAGTGTCACCATGAAAAATGTCAAAAATGACAAATTTCAAGATTGCAAATGTCCAAGATTTCAAATGACAAATGTCACAATGCTAAAAGTCAAAAATGAAAAGTGTCACCATGAAAAATGTCAAAAATGACAAATTTCAAGATGGCAAATGTCAAAGATGTCAAATGACAAATGTCACAATGCTAAATGTCAAAAATGAAAAGTGTCAAAAATGACAAATTTCAAGATGGCAAATGTCAAAGATGTCAAATAACAAATGTCACAATGCTAAATGTCAAAAATGAAAAGTGTCACCATGAAAAATGTCAAAAATGACAAATTTCAAGATGGCAAATGTCAAAACTGACAAATGTCACAATGCTAAATGTCAAAAATGAAAAGTGTCACCATAAAAAATGTCAAAAATAACAAATTTCAAGATGGCAAATGTCAAAGATGTCAAATGACAAATGTCACAATGCTAAATGTCAAAAATGACAAATTTCAAGATGGTAAATGTCAAAGATGTCAAATGACAAATGTCACAATGCTTAATGTCAAAAATAAAAAGTGTCACCATGAAAAATGTCAAAAATGACAAATTTCAAGATGGCAAATATCAAAGATGTCAAATGACAAATGTCACAATGCTAAATGTCAAAATAAAAAGTGTCACCATGAAAAATGTCAAAAATGACAAATTTTAAGATGGCAAATGTCAAAACTGACAAATGTCACAATGCTAAATGTCAAAAATGATAAGTGTCACCATGAAAAATGTCAAAAATGACAAATTTCAAGATAGCAAATGTCCAAGATGTCAAATGACAAATGTCACAATGCTAAATGTCAAAAATGAAAAGTGTCACCATGAAAAATGTCAAAAATGACAAATTTCAAGATGGCAAATGTCAAAGATGTCAAATGACAAATGTCACAATGCTAAATGTCAAAAATGAAAAGTGTCAAAAATGACAAATTTCAAGATGGCAAATGTCTAATATGTCAAATGACAAATGTCACAATGCTAAATGTCAAAAATGAAAAGTGTCACCATGAAAAATGTCAAAAATGACAAATTTCAAGATGGCAAATGTCAAAGATGTCAAATGACAAATGTCACAATGCTAAATGTCAAAAATGAAAAGTGTCAAAAATGACAAATTTCAAGATGGCAAATGTCTAAGATGTCAAATGACAAATGTCACAATGCTAAATGTCAAAAATGAAAAGTGTCATCATGAAAAATGTCAAAAATGACAAATTTCAAGATGGCAAATGTCAAAGATGTCAAATGACAAATGTCACAATGCTAAATGTCAAAAATAAAAAAAGTCACCATGAAAAATGTCAAAAATGACAAATTTCAAGATGGCAAATGTCAAAGAAGTCAAATGACAAATGCCACAATGCTAAATGTCAAAAATAAAAAGTGTCACCATGAAAAATGTCAAAAATGACAAATTTCAAGATGGCAAATGTCAAAACTGACAAATGTCACAATGCTAAATGTCAAAAATGATAAGTGTCACCATGAAAAATGTCAAAAATGACAAATTTCAAGATTGCAAATGTCCAAGATGTCAAATGACAAATGTCACAATGCTAAAAGTCAAAAATGAAAAGTGTCACCATGAAAAATGTCAAAAATGACAAATTTCAAAATGGCAAATGTCAAAGATGTCAAATGACAAATGTTACAATGCTAAATGTCAAAAATGAAACGTGTCAAATATGACAAATTTCAAGATGACAAATGTCAAAGATGTCAAATGACAAATGTCACAATGCTAAATGTCAAAAATGAAAAGTGTCACCATGAAAAATGTCAAAAATGACAAATTTCAAGATGGCAAATGTCAAAACTGACAAATGTCACAATGCTAAATGTCAAAAATGAAAAGTGTCACCATGAAAAATGTCAAAAATAACAAATTTCAAGATGGCAAATGTCAAAGATGTCAAATGACAAATGTCACAATGCTAAATGTCAAAACTGACAAATTTCAAGATGGCAAATGTCAAAGATGTCAATTGACAAATGTCACAATGCTTAATGTCAAAAATAAAAAGTGTCACCATGAAAAATGTCAAAAATGACAAATTTCAAGATGGCAAATATCAAAGATGTCAAATGACAAATGTCACAATGCTAAATGTCAAAAATAAAAAGTGTCACCATGAAAAATGTCAAAAATGACAAATTTCAAGATGGCAAATGTCAAATCTGACAAATGTCACAATGCTAAATGTCAATAATGATAAGTGTCACCATGAAAAATGTCAAAAATGACAAATTTCAAAATGGCAAATGTCCAAGATGTCAAATGACAAATGTCACAATGCTAAATGTCAAAAATGAAAAGTGTCACCATGAAAAATGTCAAAAATGACAAATTTCAAGATGGCAAATGTCAAAGATGTCAAATGACAAATGTCACAATGCTAAATGTCAAAAATGAAAAGTGTCACCATGAAAAATGTCAAAAATGACAAATTTCAAGATGGCAAACGTCAAAGATGTCAAATGACAAATGTCACAATGCTAAATGTCAAAAATGAAAAGTGTCACCATAAAAAATGTCAAAAATGACAAATTTCAAGATGGCAAATATCAAAGATGTCAAATGACAAATGTCACAATGCTAAATGTCAAAAATAAAAAGTGTCACCATGAAAAATGTCAAAAATGACAAATTTCAAGATGGCAAATATTAAAGATGTCAAATGACAAATGTCACAATGCTAAATGTCAAAAATGACAAATTTCAAGATGGCAAATATCAAAGATGTCAAATGACAAATGTCACAATGCTAAATGTCAAAAATGAAAAGTGTCACCATGAAAAATGTCAAAAATGACAAATTTCAAGATGGCAAATGTCAAAGATGTCAAATGACAAATGTCACAATGCTAAATGTCAAAAATAAAAAAAGTCACCATGAAAAATGTCAAAAATGACAAATTTCAAGATGGCAAATGTCAAAGAAGTCAAATGACAAATGCCACAATGCTAAATGTCAAAAATGAAAAGTGTCACCATGAAAAATGTCAAAAATGACAAATTTCAAGATGGCAAATGTCAAAACTGACAAATGTCACAATGCTAAATGTCAAAACTGATAAGTGTCACCATGAAAAATGTCAAAAATGACAAATTTCAAGATTGCAAAGGTCCAAGATGTCAAATGACAAATGTCACAATGCTAAAAGTCAAAAATGAAAAATGTCACCATGAAAAATGTCAAAAATGACAAATTTTAAAATGGCAAATGTCAAAGATGTCAAATGACAAATGTTACAATGCTAAATGTCAAAAATGAAAAGTGTCAAAAATGACAAATTTCAAGATGGCAAATGTCAAAGATGTCAAATGACAAATGTCACAATGCTAAATGTCAAAAACGAAAAGTGTCACCATAAAAAATGTCAAAAATGACAAATTTCAAGATGGCAAATGTCAAAACTGACAAATGTCACAATGCTAGATGTCAAAAATGAAAAGTGTCACCATGAAAAATGTCAAAAATAACAAATTTCAAGATGGCAAATGTCAAAGATGTCAAATGACAAATGTCACAATGCTAAATGTCAAAACTGACAAATTTCAAGATGGCAAATGTCAAAGATGTCAAATGACAAATGTCACAATGCTTAATGTCAAAAATGAAAAGTGTCACCATGAAAAATGTCAAAAATGACAAATTTCAAGATGGCAAATATCAAAGATGTCAAATGACAAATGTCACAATGCTAAATGTCAAAAATAAAAAATGTCACCATGAAAAATGTCAAAAATGACAAATTTCAAGATGGCAAGTGTCAAAACTGACAAATGTCACAATGCTAAATGTCAATAATGATAAGTGTCACCATGAAAAATGTCAAAAATGACAAATTTCAAAATGGCAAATGTCCAAGATGTCAAATGACAAATGTCACAATGCTAAATGTCAAAAATGAAAAGTGTCACCATGAAAAATGTCAAAAATGACAAATTTCAAGATGGCAAATGTCAAAGATGTCAAATGACAAATGTCACAATGCTAAATGTCAAAAATGAAAAGTGTCACCATGAAAAATGTCAAAAATGACAAATTTCAAGATGGCAAACGTCAAAGATGTCAAATGACAAATGTCACAATGCTAAATGTCAAAAATGAAAAGTGTCACCATGAAAAATGTCAAAAATGACAAATTTCAAGATGGCAAATATCAAAGATGTCAAATGACAAATGTCACAATGCTAAATGTCAAAAATAAAAAGTGTCACCATGAAAAATGTCAAAAATGACAAATTTCAAGATGGCAAATATCAAAGATGTCAAATGACAAATGTCAAATGACAAATGTCACAATGCTAAATGTCAAAAATGACAAATTTCAAGATGGCAAATGTCAAAGATGTCAAATGACAAATGTCACAATGCTAAATGTCAAAAATGAAAAGTGTCACCATGAAAAATGTCAAAAATGACAAATTTCAAGATGGCAAATGTCAAAGATGTCAAATGACAAATGTCACAATGCTAAATGTCAAAAATGAAAAGTGTCAAAAATGACAAATTTCAAGATGGCAAATGTCTAAGATGTCAAATGACAAATGTCACAATGCTAAATGTCAAAAATAAAAAGTGTCACCATGAAAAATGTAAAAATGACAAATTTCAAGATGGCAAATGTCAAAGATGTCAAATGACAAATGTCACAATGCTAAATGTCAAAAATAAAAAGTGTCACCATGAAAAATGTCAAAAATGACAAATTTCAAGATGGCAAATGTCAAAGATGTCAAATGACAAATGTCACAATGCTAAATGTCAAAAATGAAAAGTGTCACCATGAAAAATGTCAAAAATGACAAATTTCAAGATGGCAAATGTCAAAGATGTCAAATGACAAATGTCACAATGCTAAATGTCAAAAATGAAAAGTGTCACCATGAAAAATGTCAAAAATGACAAATTTCAAGATGGCAAATGTCAAAACTGACAAATGTCACAATGCTAAATGTCAAAAATGATAAGTGTTACCATGCAAAATGTCAAAAATGACAAATTTCAAGATGGCAAATGTCCAAGATGTCAAATGACAAATGTCACAATGCTAAATGTCAAAAATGAAAAGTGTCACCATGAAAAATGTCAAAAATGACAAATTTCAAGATGGCAAATGTCAAAGATGTCAAATGACAAATGTCACAATGCTAACTGTCAAAAATGAAAAGTGTCAAAAATGACAAATTTTAAGATGGCAAATGTCTAAGATGTCAAATGACAAATGTCACAATGCTAAATGTCAAAAATGAAAAGTGTCACCATGAAAAATGTCAAAAATAACAAATTTCAAGATGGCAAATGTCAAAGATGTCAAATGACAAATGTCACAATGCTAAATGTCAAAAATGACAAATTTCAAAATGTCAAAGAGGTCAAATGACAAATGTCACAATGCTAAATGTCAAAAATGAAAAGTGTCACCATGAAAAATGTCAAAAATGACAAATTTCAAGATGGCAAATGTCAAAGATGTCAAATGACAAATGTCACAATGCTAAATGTCAAAAATGAAAAGTGTCACCATGAAAAATGTCAAAAATGACAAATTTCAAGATGGCAAATGTCAAAGATGTCAAATGACAAATGTCACAATGCTAAATGTCAAAAATGAAAAGTGTCACCATGAAAAATGTCAAAAATAACAAATTTCAAGATGGCAAATGTCAAAGATGTCAAATGACAAATGTCACAATGCTAAATGTCAAAAATGACAAATTTCAAAATGGCAAATGTCAAAGAGGTCAAATGACAAATGTCACAATGCTAAATGTCAAAAATGAAAAGTGTCACCATGAAAAATGTCAAAAATGACAAATTTCAAGATGGCAAATGTCAAAGATGTCAAATGACAAATGTCACAATGCTAAATGTCAAAAATGAAAAGTGTCACCATGAAAAATGTCAAAAATGACAAATTTCAAGATGGCAAATGTCAAAGATCTGAAATGACAAATGTCACAATGCTAAATGTCAAAAATGAAAAGTGTCACCATGAAAAATGTCAAAAATGACAACTTTCAAGATGGCAAATATCAAAGATGTCAAATGACAAATGTCACAATGCTAAATGTCAAAAATGACAAATTTCAAGAATGCAAATGTCAAAGATGTCAAATGACAAATGTCACAATGCTAAATGTCAAAAATGAAAAGTGTCACCATAAAAAATGTCAAAAATGACAAATTTCAAGATGGCAAATGTCAAAGATGACAAATGTCACAATGCTAAATGTCAAAAATGAAAAGTGTCAAAAATGACAAATTTCAAGATTGCAAATGTCTAAGATGTCAAATGACAAATGTCACAATGCTAAATGTCAAAAATGAAAAGTGTCACCATGAAAAATGTCAAAAATGACAAATTTCAAGATGGCAAATGTCAAAGATGTCAAATGACAAATGTCACAATGCTAAATGTCAAAAATAAAAAGTGTCACCATAAAAAATGTCAAAAATGACAAATTTCAAGATGGCAAATGTCAAAGAAGTCAAATGACAAATGTCACAATGTTAAATGTCAAAAATGAAAAGTGTCACCATGAAAAATGTCAAAAATGAAAAATTTCAAGATGGCAAATGTCAAAACTGACAAATGTCACAATGCTAAATGTAAAAATGATAAGTGTCACCATGAAAAATGTCAAAAATGACAAATTTCAAGATTGCAAATGTCCAAGATTTCAAATGACAAATGTCACAATGCTAAAAGTCAAAAATGAAAAGTGTCACCATGAAAAATGTCAAAAATGAAAAATTTCAAGACGGCAAATGTCAAAACTGACAAATGTCACAATGCTAAATGTCAAAATGATAAGTCTCACCATGAAAAATGTCAAAAATGACAAATTTCAAGATTGCAAATGTCCAAGATTTCAAATGACAAATGTCACAATGCTAAATGTCAAAAATGAAAAGTGTCACCATGAAAAATGTCAAAAATGACAAATTTCAAGATGGCAAATGTCAAAACTGACAAATGTCACAATGCTAAATGTCAAAAATGAAAAGTGTCACCATGAAAAATGTCAAAAATAACAAATTTCAAGATGGCAAATGTCAAAGATGTCAAATGACAAATGTCACAATGCTAAATGTCAAAAATGACAAATTTCAAGATGGTAAATGTCAAAGATGTCAAATGACAAATGTCACAATGCTTAATGTCAAAAATAAAAAGTGTCACCATGAAAAAGGTCAAAAATGACAAATTTCAAGATGGCAAATATCAAAGATGTCAAATGACAAATGTCACAATGCTAAATGTCAAAATAAAAAGTGTCACCATGAAAAATGTCAAAAATGACAAATTTCAAGATGGCAAATGTCAAAACTGACAAATGTCACAATGCTAAATGTCAAAAATGATAAGTGTCACCATGAAAAATGTCAAAAATGACAAATTTCAAGATAGCAAATGTCCAATATGTCAAATGACAAATGTCACAATGCTAAATGTCAAAAATAAAAAGTGTCACCATGAAAAATGTCAAAAATGACAAATTTCAAGATGGCAAATGTCAAAGATGTCAAATGACAAATGTCACAATGCTAAATGTCAAAAATGAAAAGTGTCAAAAATGACAAATTTCAAGATGGCAAATGTCTAATATGTCAAATGACAAATGTCACAATGCTAAATGTCAAATATGAAAAGTGTCACCATGAAAAATGTCAAAAATGACAAATTTCAAGATGGCAAATGTCAAAGATGTCAAATGACAAATGTCACAATGCTAAATGTCAAAAATGAAAAGTGTCAAAAATGACAAATTTCAAGATGGCAAATGTCTAAAATGTCAAATGACAAATGTCACAATGATAAATGTCAAAAATGAAAAGTGTCACCATGAAAAATGTCAAAAATGACAAATTTCAAGATGGCGAATGTCAAAGATGTCAAATGACAAATGTCACAATGCT
The DNA here is from genome assembly GCA_964028335.1 of Altica lythri. NCBI lineage: Eukaryota > Metazoa > Arthropoda > Insecta > Coleoptera > Chrysomelidae > Altica > Altica lythri. The sequence goes on along the minus strand of OZ034800.1, from coordinate 2,963,359 downwards.
AAATGTCACAAATGAAAAGTGTCACCATGAAAAATGTCAAAAATGACAAATTTCAAGAAGGCAAATGTCAAAGATGTCAAATGACAAATGTCACAATGCTAAATGTCAAAAATGAAAAATGTCAAAAATGACAAATTTCAAGATGGCAAATGTCAAAGATGTCAAATGACAAATGTCACAATGCTAAATGTCAAAAATGAAAAGTGTCACCATGAAAAATGTCAAAAATGACAAATTTCAAGATGGCAAATGTCAAAGATGTCAAATGACAAATGTCACAATGCTAAATGTCAAAAATGACAAATTTCAAGATGGCAAATGTCCAAGATGTCAAATGACAAATGTCACAATGCTAAATGTCAAAAATGAAAAGTGTCACCATGAAAAATGTCAAAAATGACAAATTTCAAGATGGCAAATGTCAAAGATGTCAAATGACAAATGTCACAATGCTAAATGTCAAAAATGAAAAGTGTCAAAAATGACAAATTTCAAGATGGCAAATGTCTAAAATGTCAAATGACAAATGTCACAATGCTAAATGTCAAAAATAAAAAGTGTCACCGTGAAAAATGTCAAAAATGACAAATTTCAAGATGGCAAATGTCAAAGATGTCAAATGACAAATGTCACAATGCTAAATGTCAAAAATGAAAAGCGTCCCCATGAAAAATGTCAATAATGACAAATTTCAAGATGGCAAATGTCAAAGATGTCAAATGACAAATGTCACAATGCTAAATGTCAAAAATGAAAAGTGTCACCATGAAAAATGTCAAAAATGACAAATTTCAAGATGGCAAATGTCAAAGATGTCAAATGACAAATGTCACAATGCTAAATGTCAAAAATGAAAAGTGTCACCATGAAAAATGTCAAAAATGACAAATTTCAAGATGGCAAATGTCAAAGATGTCAAATGACAAATGTCACAATGCTAAATGTCAAAAATGAAAAGTGTCACCATGAAAAATGTCAAAAATGACAAATTTCAAGATGGCAAATATCAAAGATGTCAAATGACAAATGTCACAATGCTAAATGTCAAAAATGACAAATATCAAGATGGCAAATGTCAAAGATGTCAAATGACAAATGTCACAATGCTAAATGTCAAAAATGAAAAGTGTCACCATGAAAAATGTCAAAAATGACAAATTTCAAGATGGCAAATGTCAAAGATGTCAAATGACAAATGTCACAATGCTAAATGTCAAAAATGAAAAGTGTCAAAAATGACAAATTTCAAGATGGCAAATGTCTAAGATGTCAAATGTCACAATGCTAAATGTCAAAAATGAAAAGTGTCACCATGAAAAATGTCAAAAATGACAAATTTAAAGATGGCAAATGTTAAAGATGTCAAATGACAAATGTCACAATGCTAAATGTCAAAAATAAAAAGTGTCACCATGAAAAATGACAAATTTCAAGATGGCAAATGTCAAAGAAGTCAAATGACAAATGTCACAATGCTTAATGTCAAAAATGAAAAGTGTCACCATGAAAAATGTCAAAAATGACAAATTTCAAGATTGCAAATGTCCAAGATGTCAAATAACAAATGTCACAATGCTAAAAGTCAAAAATGACAAATTTCAAGATGGCAAATGTCAAAGATGTCAAATGACAAATGTCACAACGCTAAATGTCAAAAATGAAAAGTGTCATCATGAAATATGTCAAAAATGACAAATTTCAAGATGGCAAATGTCAAAACTGACAAATGTCACAATGCTAAATGTCAAAAATGAAAAGTGTCACCATGAAAAATGTCAAAAATGACAAATTTCAAGATGGCAAATGTCAAAGATGTCAAATGACAAATGTTACAATGCTAAATGTCAAAACTGACAAATTTCAAGATGGCAAATGTCAAAGATGTCAAATGACAAATGTCACAATGCTTAATGTCAAAAATAAAAAGTGTCACCATGAAAAATGTCAAAAATGACAAATTTCAAGATGGCAAATATCAAAGATGTCAAATGACAAATGTCACAATGCTAAATGTCAAAAATAAAAAGTGTCACCATAAAAAATGTCAAAAATGACAAATTTCAAGATGGCAAATGTCAAAGAAGTCAAATGACAAATGCCACAATGCTAAATGTCAAAAATGAAAAGTGTCACCATGAAAAATGTCAAAAATGACAAATTTCAAGATGGCAAATGTCAAAACTGACAAATGTCACAATGCTAAATGTCAAAAATGATAAGTGTCACCATGAAAAATGTCAAAAATGACAAATTTCAAGATTGCAAATGTCCAAGATGTCAAATGACAAATGTCACAATGCTAAAAGTCAAAAATGAAAAGTGTCACCATGAAAAATGTCAAAAATGACAAATTTCAAAATGGCAAATGTCAAAGATGTCAAATGACAAATGTTACAATGCTAAATGTCAAAAATGAAAAGTGTCACCATGAAAAATGTCAAAAATAACAAATTTCAAGATGGCAAATGTCAAAGATGTCAAATGACAAATGTCACAATGCTAAATGTCAAAACTGACAAATTTCAAGATGGCAAATGTCAAAGATGTCAAATGACAAATGTCACAATGCTTAATGTCAAAAATAAAAAGTGTCACCATGAAAAATGTCAAAAATGACAAATTTTAAGATGGCAAATATCAAAGATGTCAAATGACAAATGTCACAATGCCAAATGTCAAAAATAAAAAGTGTCACCATGAAAAATGTCAAAAATGACAAATTTCAAAATGGCAAATGTCCAAGATGTCAAATGACAAATGTCACAATGCTAAATGTCAAAAATGAAAAGTGTCACCATGAAAAATGTCAAAAATGACAAATTTCAAGATGGCAAATGTCAAAACTGACAAATGTCACAATGCTAAATGTCAAAAATGAAAAGTGTCACCATGAAAAATGTCAAAAATAACAAATTTCAAGATGGCAAATGTCAAAGATGTCAAATGACAAATGTCACAATGCTAGATGTCAAAACTGACAAATTTCAAGATGGCAAATGTCAAAGATGTCAAATGACAAATGTCACAATGCTTAATGTCAAAAATAAAAAGTGTCACCCTGAAAAATGTCAAAAATGACAAATTTCAAGATGGCAAATATCAAAGATGTCAAATGACAAATGTCACAATGCTAAATGTCAAAAATAAAAAGTGTCACCATGAAAAATGTCAAAAATGACAAATTTCAAGATGGCAAATGTCAAAACTGACAAATGTCACAATGCTAAATGTCAATAATGATAAGTGTCACCATGAAAAATGTCAAAAATGACAAATTTCAAAATGGCAAATGTCCAAGATGTCAAATGACAAATGTCACAATGCTAAATGTCAAAAATGAAAAGTGTCACCATGAAAAATGTCAAAAATGACAAATTTCAAGATGGCAAATGTCAAAGATGTCAAATGACAAATGTCACAATGCTAAATGTCAAAAATGAAAAGTGTCACCATGAAAAATGTCAAAAATGACAAATTTCAAGATGGCAAACGTCAAAGATGTCAAATGACAAATGTCACAATGCTAAATGTCAAAAATGAAAAGTGTCACCATGAAAAATGTCAAAAATGACAAATTTCAAGATGGCAAATATCAAAGATGTCAAATGACAAATGTCACAATGCTAAATGTCAAAAATGACAAATTTCAAGATGGCAAATGTCAAAGATGTCAAATGACAAATGTCACAATGCTAAATGTCAAAAATGAAAAGTGTCACCATGAAAAATGTCAAAAATGACAAATTTCAAAATGGCAAATGTCAAAGATGTCAACTGACAAATGTCACAATGCTAAATGTCAAAAATGAAAAGTGTCAAAAATGACAAATTTCAAGATGGCAAATGTCTAAGATGTCAAATGACAAATGTCACAATGCTAAATGTCAAAAATGAAAAGTGTCACCATGAAAAATGTCAAAAATGACAAATTTCAAGATGGCAAATGTCAAAGATGTCAAATGACAAATGTCACAATGCTAAATGTCAAAAATAAAAAGTGTCACCATGAAAAATGTCAAAAATGACAAATTTCAAGATGGCAAATGTCAAAGATGTCAAATGACAAATGTCACAATGCTAAATGTCAAAAATGAAAAGTGTCACCATGAAAAATGTCAAAAATGACAAATTTCAAGATGGCAAATGTCAAAGATGTCAAATGACAAATGTCACAATGCTAAATGTTAAAAATGAAAAGTGTTACCATGAAAAATGTCAAAAATGACAAATTTCAAGATGGCAAATGTCAAAACTGACAAATGTCACAATGCTAAATGTCAAAAATGATAAGTGTTACCATGCAAAATGACAAAAATGACAAATTTCAAGATGGCAAATGTCCAAGATGTCAAATGACAAATGTCACAATGCTAAATGTCAAAAATGAAAAGTGTCACCATGAAAAATGTCAAAAATGACAAATTTCAAGATGGCAAATGTCAAAGATGTCAAATGACAAATGTCACAATGCTAACTGTCAAAAATGAAAAGTGTCAAAAATGACAAATTTTAAGATGGCAAATGTCTAAGATGTCAAATGACAAATGTCACAATGCTAAATGTCAAAAATGAAAAGTGTCACCATAAAAAATGTCAAAAATGACAAATTTCAAGATGGCAAATGTCAAAACTGACAAATGTCACAATGCTAAATGTCAAAAATGAAAAGTGTCACCATGAAAAATGTCAAAAATAACAAATTTCAAGATGGCAAATGTCAAAGATGTCAAATGACAAATGTCACAATGCTAAATGTCAAAAATGACAAATTTCAAAATGGCAAATGTCAAAGAGGTCAAATGACAAATGTCACAATGCTAAATGTCAAAAATGAAAAGTGTCACCATGAAAAATGTCAAAAATGACAAATTTCAAGATGGCAAATGTCAAAGATGTCAAATGACAAATGTCACAATGCTAAATGTCAAAAATGAAAAGTGTCACCATGAAAAATGTCAAAAATGACAAATTTCAAGATGGCAAATGTCAAAGATGTAAAATGACAAATGTCACAATGCTAAATGTCAAAAATGAAAAGTGTCACCATGAAAAATGTCAAAAATGACAACTTTCAAGATGGCAAATATCAAAGATGTCAAATGACAAATGTCACAATGCTAAATGTCAAAAATGACAAATTTCAAGAATGCAAATGTCAAAGATGTCAAATGACAAATGTCACAATGCTAAATGTCAAAAATGAAAAGTGTCACCATGAAAAATGTCAAAAATGACAAATTTCAAGATGGCAAATGTCAAAGATGTCAAATGACAAATGTCACAATGCTAAATGTCAAAAATGAAAAGTGTCAAAAATGACAAATTTCAAGATGGCAAATGTCTAAGATGTCAAATGACAAATGTCACAATGCTAAATGTCAAAAATGAAAAGTGTCACCATGAAAAATGTCAAAAATGACAAATTTCAAGATGGCAAATGTCAAAGATGTCAAATGACAAATGTCACAATGCTAAATGTCAAAAATAAAAAGTGTCACCATGAAAAATGTCAAAAATGAAAAATTTCAAGATGGCAAATGTCAAAACTGACAAATGTCACAATGCTAAATGTCAAAATGTCAAAAATGACAAATTTCAAGATTGCAAATGTCCAAGATTTCAAATGACAAATGTCACAATGCTAAAAGTCAAAAATGAAAAGTGTCACCATGAAAAATGTCAAAAATGACAAATTTCAAGATGGCAAATGTCAAAGATGTCAAATGACAAATGTCACAATGCTAAATGTCAAAAATGAAAAATGTCAAAAATGACAAATTTCAAGATGGCAAATGTCAAAACTGACAAATGTCACAATGCTAAATGTCAAAAATGAAAAGTGTCACCATGAAAAATGTCAAAAATAACAAATTTCAAGATGGCAAATGTCAAAGATGTCAAATGACAAATGTCACAATGCTAAATGTCAAAAATGACAAATTTCAAGATGGTAAATGTCAAAGATGTCAAATGACAAATGTCACAATGCTTAATGTCAAAAATAAAAAGTGTCACCATGAAAAATGTCAAAAATGACAAATTTCAAGATGGCAAATATCAAAGATGTCAAATGACAAATGTCACAATGCTAAATGTCAAAATAAAAAGTGTCACCATGAAAAATGTCAAAAATGACAAATTTTAAGATGGCAAATGTCAAAACTGACAAATGTCACAATGCTAAATGTCAAAAATTATAAGTGTCACCATGAAAAATGTCAAAAATGACAAATTTCAAGATAGCAAATGTCCAAGATGTCAAATGACAAATGTCACAATGCTAAATGTCAAAAATGAAAAGTGTCACCATGAAAAATGTCAAAAATGACAAATTTCAAGATGGCAAATGTCAAAGATGTCAAATGACAAATGTCACAATGCTAAATGTCAAAAATGAAAAGTTTCAAAAATGACAAATTTCAAGATGGCAAATGTCTAATATGTCAAATGACAAATGTCACAATGCTAAATGTCAAATATGAAAAGTGTCACCATGAAAAATGTCAAAAATGACAAATTTCAAGATGGCAAATGTCAAAGATGTCAAATGACAAATGTCACAATGCTAAATGTCAAAAATGAAAAGTGTCAAAAATGACAAATTTCAAGATGGCAAATGTCTAAAATGTCAAATGACAAATGTCACAATGATAAATGTCAAAAATGAAAAGTGTCACCATGAAAAATGTCAAAAATGACAAATTTCAAGATGGCGAATGTCAAAGATGTCAAATGACAAATGTCACAATGCTAAATGTCACAAATGAAAAGTGTCACCATGAAAAATGTCAAAAATGACAAATTTCAAGAAGGCAAATGTCAAAGATGTCAAATGACAAATGTCACAATGCTAAATGTCAAAAATGAAAAATGTCAAAAATGACAAATTTCAAGATGGCAAATGTCAAAGATGTCAAATGACAAATGTCACAATGCTAAATGTCAAAAATGAAAAGTGTCACCATAAAAAATGTCAAAAATGACAAATTTCAAGATGGCAAATGTCAAAGATGTCAAATGACAAATGTCACAATGCTAAATGTCAAAAATGACAAATTTCAAGATGGCAAATGTCCAAGATGTCAAATGACAAATGTCACAATGCTAAATGTCAAAAATAAAAAGTGTCACCATGAAAAATGTCAAAAATGACAAATTTCAAGATGGCAAATGTCAAAGATGTCAAATGACAAATGTCACAATGCTAAATGTCAAAAATGAAAAGTGTCATAAATGACAAATTTCAAGAGGGCAAATGTCTAAAATGTCAAATGACAAATGTCACAATGCTAAATGTCAAAAATGAAAAGTGTCACCGTGAAAAATGTCAAAAATGACAAATTTCAAGATGGCAAATGTCAAAGATGTCAAATGACAAATGTCACAATGCTAAATGTCAAAAATGAAAAGTGTCCCCTTGAAAAATGTCAATAATGACAAATTTCAAGATGGCAAATGTCAAAGATGTCAAATGACAAATGTCACAATGCTAAATGTCAAAAATGAAAAGTGTCACCATGAAAAATGTCAAAAATGACAAATTTCAAGATGGCAAATGTCCAAGATGTCAAATGACAAATGTCACAATGCTAAATGTCAAAAATGAAAAGTGTCACCATGAAAAATGTCAAAAATGACAAATTTCAAGATGGCAAATGTCAAAGATGTCAAATGACAAATGTCACAATGCTAAATGTCAAAAATGAAAAGTGTCACCATGAAAAATGTCAAAAATGACAAATTTCAAGATGGCAAATGTCAAAGATGTCAAATGACAAATGTCACAATGCTAAATGTCAAAAATGAAAAGTGTCACCATGAAAAATGTCAAAAATGACAAATTTCAAGATGGCAAATATCAAAGATGTCAAATGACAAATGTCACAATGCTAAATGTCAAAAATGACAAATTTCAAGATGGCAAATGTCAAAGATGTCAAATGACAAATGTCACAATGCTAAATGTCAAAAATGAAAAGTGTCACCATGAAAAATGTCAAAAATGACAAATTTCAAGATGGCAAATGTCAAAGATGTCAAATGACAAATGTCACAATGCTAAATGTCAAAAATGAAAAGTGTCAAAAATGACAAATTTCAAGATGGCAAATGTCTAAGATGTCAAATGACAAATGTCACAATGCTAAATGTCAAAAATGAAAAGTGTCACCATGAAAAATGTCAAAAATGACAAATTTCAAGATGGCAAATGTCAAAGATGTCAATTGACAAATGTCACAATGCTAAATGTCAAAAATAAAAAGTGTCACCATGAAAAATGACAAATTTCAAGATGGCAAATGTCAAAGAAGTTAAATGACAAATGTCACAATGCTTAATGTCAAAAATGAAAAGCGTCACCATGAAAAATGTCAAAAATGACAAATTTCAAGATGGCAAATGTCACAACTGACAAATGTCACAATGCTAAATGTCAAAAATGATAAGTGTCACCATGAAAAATGTCAAAAATGACAAATTTCAAGATTGCAAATGTCCAAGATGTCAAATGACAAATGTCACAATGCTAAAAGTCAAAAATGAAAAGTGTCACCATAAAAAATGTCAAAAATGACAAATTTTAAGATGGCAAATGTCAAAGATGTCAAATGACAAATGTCACAATGCTAAATGTCAAAAATGAAAAGTGTCAAAAATGACAAATTTCAAGATGGCAAATGTCAAAGATGTCAAATGACAAATGTCACAACGCTAAATGTCAAAAATGAAAAGTGTCATCATGAAAAATGTCAAAAATGACAAATTTCAAGATGGCAAATGTCAAAACTGACAAATGTCACAATGCTAAATGTCAAAAATGAAAAGTGTCACCATGAAAAATGTCAAAAATAACAAATTTCAAGATGGCAAATGTCAAAGATGTCAAATGACAAATGTCACAATGCTAAATGTCAAAAATGACAAATTTCAAGATGGCAAATGTCAAAGATGTCAAATGACAAATGTCACAATGCTAAATGTCAAAAATAAAAAGTGTCACCATGAAAAATGTCAAAAATGACAAATTTCAAGATGGCAAATATCAAAGATGTCAAATGACAAATGTCACAATGCTAAATGTCAAAAATAAAAAGTGTCACCATAAAAAATGTCAAAAATGACAAATTTCAAGATGGCAAATGTCAAAACTGACAAATGTCACAATGCTAAATGTCAAAAATAATAAGTGTCACCATGAAAAATGTCAAAAATGACAAATTTTAAGATGGCAAATGTCCAAGATGTCAAATGTCACAATGCTAAATGTCAAAAATGAAAAGTGTCACCATGAAAAATGTCAAAAATGACAAATTTCAAGATGGCAAATGTAAAAGATGTCAAATGACAAATGTCACAATGCTAAATGTCAAAAATGAAAAGTGTCAAAAATGACAAATTTCAAGATGGCAAATGTCTAATATGTCAAATGACAAATGTCACAATGCTAAATGTCAAATATGAAAAGTGTCACCATGAAAAATGTCAAAAATGACAAATTTTAAAATGGCAAATGTCAAAGATGTCAAATGACAAATGTCACAATGCTAAATGTCAAAAATGAAAAGTGTCAAAAATGACAAATTTCAAGATGGCAAATGTCTAAGATGTCAAATGACAAATGTCACAATGATAAATGTCAAAAATGAAAAGTGTCACCATGAAAAATGTCAAAAATGACAAATTTCAAGATGGCAAATGTCAAAGATGTCAAATGACAAATGTCACAATGCTAAATGTCAAAAATGAAAAGTGTCACCATGAAAAATGTCAAAAATGACAAATTTCAAGAAGGCAAATGTCAAAGATGTCAAATGACAAATGTCACAATGCTAAATGTCAAAAATGAAAAGTGTCAAAACTGACAAATTTCAAGATGGCAAATGTCTAAGATGTCAAATGACAAATGTCACAATGCTAAATGTCAAAAATGAAAAGTGTCACCATGAAAAATGTCAAAAATGACAAATTTCAAGATGGCAAATGTCAAAGATGTCAAATGACAAATGTCACAATGCTAAATGTCAAAAATGAAAAGTGTCACTATGAAAAATGTCAAAAATGACAAATTTCAAGATGGCAAATGTCAAAGATGTCAAATGACAAATGTCACAATGCTAAATGTCATAAATGAAAAGTGTCAAAAATGACAAATTTCAAGATGGCAAATGTCCAAGATGTCAAATGACAAATGTCACAATGCTAAATGTCAAAAATGAAAAGTGTCAAAAATGACAAATTTCAAGATGGCAAATGTCTAAGATGTCAAATGACAAATGTCACAATGCTAAATGTCAAAAATGAAAAGTGTCACCGTGAAAAATGTCAAAAATGACAAATTTCAAGATGGCAAATGTCAAAGATGTCAAATGACAAATGTCACAATGCTAAATGTCAAAAATGAAAAGTGTCACCATGAAAAATGTCAAAAATTACAAATTTCAAGATGGCAAATGTCAAAGATGTCAAATGACAAATGTCACAATGCTAAATGTCAAAAATGAAAAGTGTCCCCATGAAAAATGTCAATAATGACAAATTTCAAGATGGAAAATGTCAAAGATGTCAAATGACAAATGTCACAATGCTAAATGTCAAAAATGAAAAGTGTCACCATGAAAAATGTCAAAAATGACAAATTTCAAGATGGCAAATGTCAAAGATGTCGAATATGACAAATGTCACAATGCTAAATGTCAAAAATGAAAAGTGTCACCATAAAAAATGTCAAAAATGACAAATTTCAAGATGGCAAATGTCAAAGATGTCAAATGACAAATGTCACAATGCTAAATGTCAAAAATGAAAAGTGTCAAAAATGACAAATTTCAAGATGGCAAATGTCTAAGATGTCAAATGACAAATGTCACAATGCTAATGTCAAAAATGAAAAGTGTCACCACGAAAAATGTCAAAAATGACAAATTTCAAGATGGCAAATGTCAAAGATGTCAAATGACAAATGTCACAATGCTAAATGTCAAAAATGAAAAGTGTCACCATGAAAAATGTCAAAAATGACAAATTTCAAGATGGCAAATGTCAAAGATGTCAAATGACAAATGTCACAATGCTAAATGTCAAAAATGAAAAGTGTCACCATGAAAAATGTCACAAATGACAAATTTCAAGATGGCAAATGTCAAAACTGACAAATGTCACAATGCTAAATGTCAAAAATGATAAGTGTCACCATGAAAAATGTCAAAAATGACAAATTTCAAGATGGCAAATGTCCAAGATGACAAATGACAAATGTCACAATGCTAAATGTCAAAAATGAAAAGTGTCACCATGAAAAATGTCAAAAATGACAAATTTCAAGATGGCAAATGTCAAAGATGTCAAATGAAAAATGTCACAATGCTAAATGTCAAAAATGAAAAGTGTCAAAAATGACAAATTTCAAGATGGCAAATGTCAAAGATGTCAAATGACAAATGTCACAATGCTAAATGTCAAAAATGAAAAGTGTCACCATGAAAAATGTCAAAAATGACAAATTTCAAGATGGCAAATGTCAAAACTGACAAATGTCACAATGCTAAATGTCAAAAATGAAAAGTGTCACCATGAAAAATGTCAAAAATAACAAATTTCAAGATGGCAAATGTCAAAGATGTCAAATGACAAATGTCACAATGCTAAATGTCAAAAATGACAAATTTCAAGATGGCAAATGTCAAAGATGTCAAATGACAAATGTCACAATGCTAAATGTCAAAAATGAAAAGTGTCACCATGAACAATGTCAAAAATGACAAATTTCAAGATGGCAAATGTCAAAGATGTCAAATGACAAATGTCACAATGCTAAATGTCAAAAATGAAAAGTGTCACCATGAAAAATGTCAAAAATGACAAATTTCAAGATGGCAAATGTCAAAACTGACAAATGTCACAATGCTAAATGTCAAAAATGATAAGTGTCACCATGAAAAATGTCAAAAATGACAAATTTCAAGATGGCAAATGTCCAAGATGTCAAATGACAAATGTCACAATGCTAAATGTCAAAAATGAAAAGTGTCACCATATCAAATGTCAAAAATGTCAAATTTCAAGATGGCAAATGTCAAAGATGTCAAATGACAAATGTCACAATGCTAAATGTCACAAATGAAAAGTGTCAAAAATGACAAATTTCAAGATGGCAAATGTCTAAGATGTCAAATGACAAATGTCACAATGCTAAATGTCAAAAATGAAAAGTGTCACCATAAAAAATGTCAAAAATGACAAATTTTAAGATGGCAAATGTCAAAACTGACAAATGTCACAATGCTAAATGTCAAAAATGAAAAGTGTGACCATGAAAAATGTCAAAAATAACAAATTTCAAGATGGCAAATGTCAAAGATGTCAAATGACAAATGTCACAATGCTAAATGTCAAAAATGACAAATTTCAAGATGGCAAATGTCAAAGATGTCAAATGACAAATGTCACAATGCCAAATGACAAAAATGAAAAGTGGCATCATGAAAAATGTCAAAAATGACAAATTTTAAGATGGAAAATGTCAAAGATGTCAAATGACAAATGTCACAATGCTAAATGTCAAAAATGAAAAGTGTCACCATGAAAAATGTCAAAAATGACAAATTTCAAGATGGCAAATGTCAAAACTGACAAATGTCACAATGGTAAATGTCAAAAATGATAAGTGTCACCATGAAAAATGTCAAAAATAACAAATTTCAAGATGGCAAATGTCAAAGATGTCAAATGACAAATGTCACAATGCTAAATGTCAAAAATGACAAATTTTAAGATGGCAAATGTCTAAGATGTCAAATGACAAATGTCACAATGCTAAATGTCAAAAACGAAAAGTGTCACCATGAAAAATGTCAAAAATGACAAATTTCAAGATGGCAAATGTCCAAGATGTCAAATGACAAATGTCACAATGCTAAATGTCAAAAATGAAAAGTGTCACCATAAAAAATGTCAAAAATGACAAATTTAAAAATGGCAAATATCAAAGATGTCAAATGACAAATGTCACAATGCTAAATGTCAAAAATGAAAACTGTCAAAAATGACAAATTTCAAGATGGCTTATGTCTAAGATGTCAAATGACAAATGTCACAATGCTAAATGTCAAAAATGAAAAGTGTCACCGTGAAAAATGTCAAAAATGACAAATTTCAAGATGGCAAATGTCAAAGATGTCAAATGACAAATGTCACAATGCTAAATGTCAAAAATGAAAAGTGTCACCATGAAAAATGTCAAAAACGACAAATTTCAAGATGGCAAATGTCAAAGATGTCAAATGACAAATGTCACAATGCTAAATGTCAAAAATGAAAAGTGTCCCCATGAAAAATGTCAATAATGACAAATTTCAAGATGGCAAATGTCAAAGATGTCAAATGACAAATGTCACAATGCTAAATGTCAAAAATGAAAAGTGTCACCATGAAAAATGTCAAAAATGACAAATTTCAAGATGGCAAATGTCAAAGATGTCAAATGACAAATGTCACAATGCTAAATGTCAAAAATGAAAAGTGTCACCATGAAAAATGTCAAAAATGACAAATTTCAAGATGGCAAATGTCAAAACTGACAAATGTCACAATGCTAAATGTCAAAAATGAAAAGTGTCAACATGAAAAATGTCAAAAATAACAAATTTCAAGATGGCAAATGTCAAAGATGTCAAATGACAAATGTCACAATGCTAAATGTCAAAAATGACAAATTTTAAGATGGCAAATGTCAAAGATGTCAAATGACAAATGTCACAATGCTAAATGTCAAAAATGAAAAGTGTCACCGTGAAAAATGTCAAAAATGACAAATTTCAAGATGGCAAATGTCAAAGATGTCAAATGACAAATGTCACAATGCTAAATGTCAAAAATGAAAAGTGTCACCATGAAAAATGTCAAAAATGACAAATTTCAAGATGGCAAATGTCAAAGATGTCAAATGACAAATGTCACAATGCTAAATGTCAAAAATGAAAAGTGTCCCCATAAAAAATGTCAATAATGACAAATTTCAAGATGGCAAATGTCAAAGATGTCAAATGACAAATGTCACAATGCTAAATGTCAAAAATGAAAAGTGTAACCATGAAAAATGTCAAAAATGACAAATTTCAAGATGGCAAATGTCAAAGATGTCGAATATGACAAATGTCACAATGCTAAATGTCAAAAATGAAAAGTGTCACCATGAAAAATGTCAAAAATGACAAATTTCAAGATGGCAAAAGTCAAAGATGTCAAATGTCAAATGACAAATGTCACAATGCTAAATGTCAAAAATGAAAAGTGTCAAAAATGACAAATTTCAAGATGGCAAATGTCAAAGATGTCAAATGACAAATGTCACAATGCTAAATGTCAAAAATGAAAAGTGTCACCATGAAAAATGTCAAAAATGACAAATTTCAAGATGGCAAATGTCAAAAATGTCAAATAACAAATGTCACAATGCTAAATGTCAAAAATGAAAAGTGTCACCTTGAAAAATGTCAAAAATAACAAATTTCAAGATGGCAAATGTCAAAGATGTCAAATGACAAATGTCACAATGCTAAATGTCAAAAATGAAAAGTGTCACCATAAAAAATGTCAAAAATGACAAATTTCAAGATGGCAAATGTCAAAACTGACAAATGTCACAATGCTAAATGTCAAAAATGATAAGTGTCACCATGAAAAATGTCAAAAATGACAAATTTCAAGATGGCAAATGTCAAAGATGTCAAATGACAAATGTCACAATGCTAAATGTCAAAAATGACAAATTTTAAGATGGCAAATGTCAAAGATGTCAAATGACAAATGTCACAATGCTAAATGTCAAAAATGAAAAGTGTCACCGTGAAAAATGTCAAAAATGACAAATTTCAAGATGGCAAATGTCAAAGATGTCAAATGACAAATGTCACAATGCTAAATGTCAAAAATGACAAATTTTAAGATGGCAAATGTCAAAGATGTCAAATGTCACAATGCTAAATGTCAAAAATGAAAAGTGTCACCGTGAAAAATGTCAAAAATGACAAATTTCAAGATGGCAAATGTCAAAGATGTCAAATGACAAATGTCACAATGCTAAATGTCAAAAATGAAAAGTGTCACCATGAAAAATGTCAAAAATGACAAATTTCAAGATGGCAAATGTCAAAGATGTCAAGTGACAAATGTCACAATGCTAAATGTCAAAAATAAAAAGTGTCACCATGAAAAATGTCAAAAATGACAAATTTCAAGATGGCAAATGTCAAAGATGTCAAGTGACAAATGTCACAATGCTAAATGTCAAAAATAAAAAGTGTCACCATGAAAAATGTCAAAAATGACAAATTTCAAGATGGCAAATGTCAAAGATGTCAAGTGACAAATGTCACAATGCTAAATGTCAAAAATGAAAAGCGTCAAAAATGACAAATTTCAAGATGACAAATGTCAAAGATGTCAAATGACAAATGTTACAATGCTAAATATCCAAAATGAAAAGTGTCACCATGAAAAATGTCAAAAATGACAAATTTCAAGATGGCAAATGTCAAAACTGACAAATGTCACAATGCTAAATGTCAAAAATGATAAGTGTCACCATGAAAAATGTCAAAAATGACAAATTTCAAGATGGCAAATGTCCAAGATGTCTAATGACAAATGTCACAATGCTAAATGTCAAAAATAAAAAGTGTCACCATGAAAAATGTCAAAAATGACAAATTTCAAGATGGCAAATGTCAAAGATGTCAAGTGACAAATGTCACAATGCTAAATGTCAAAAATGAAAAGCGTCAAAAATGACAAATTTCAAGATGACAAATGTCAAAGATGTCAAATGACAAATGTCACAATGCTAAATATCCAAAATGAAAAGTGTCACCATGAAAAATGTCAAAAATGACAAATTTCAAGATGGCAAATGTCAAAACTGACAAATGTCACAATGCTAAATGTCAAAAATGAAAAGTGTCACCATGAAAAATGTCAAAAATAACAAATTTCAAGATGGCAAATGTCAAAGATGTCAAATGACAAATGTCACAATGCTAAATGTCAAAAATGAAAAGTGTCCCCATGAAAAATGTCAATATTGACAAATTTCAAGATGGCAAATGTCAAAGATGTCAAATGACAAATGTCACAATGCTAAATGTCAAAAATGAAAAGTGTCACCATGAAAAATGTCAAAAATGACAAATTTCAAGATGGCAAATGTCAAAGATGTCGAATATGACAAATGTCACAATGCTAAATGTCAAAAATGAAAAGTGTCACCATGAAAAATGTCAAAAATGACAAATTTCAAGATGGCAAAAGTCAAAGATGTCAAATGTCAAATGACAAATGTCACAATGCTAAATGTCAAAAATGAAAAGTGTCAAAAATGACAAATTTCAAGATGGCAAATGTCAAAGATGTCAAATGACAAATGTCACAATGCTAAATGTCAAAAATGAAAAGTGTCACCATAAAAAATGTCAAAAATGACAAATTTCAAGATGGCAAATGTCAAAAATGTCAAATAACAAATGTCACAATGCTTAATGTCAAAAATGAAAAGTGTCACCTTGAAAAAGGTCAAAAATAACAAATTTCAAGATGGCAAATGTCAAAGATGTCAAATGACAAATGTCACAATGCTAAATGTCAAAAATGAAAAGTGTCACCATAAAAAATGTCAAAAATGACAAATTTCAAGATGGCAAATGTCAAAACTGACAAATGTCACAATGCTAAATGTCAAAAATGATAAGTGTCACCATGAAAAATGTCAAAAATGACAAATTTCAAGATGGCAAATGTCCAAGATGTCTAATGACAAATGTCACAATGCTAAATGTCAAAAATAAAAAGTGTCACCATGAAAAATGTCAAAAATGACAAATTTCAAGATGGCAAATGTCAAAGATGTCAAGTGACAAATGTCACAATGCTAAATGTCAAAAATGAAAAGCGTCAAAAATGACAAATTTCAAGATGACAAATGTCAAAGATGTCAAATGACAAATGTCACAATGCTAAATATCCAAAATGAAAAGTGTCACCATGAAAAATGTCAAAAATGACAAATTTCAAGATGGCAAATGTCAAAACTGACAAATGTCACAATGCTAAATGTCAAAAATGAAAAGTGTCACCATGAAAAATGTCAAAAATAACAAATTTCAAGATGGCAAATGTCAAAGATGTCAAATGACAAATGTCACAATGCTAAATGTCAAAAATGACAAATTTCAAGATGGCAAATGTCAAAGATGTCAAATGACAAATGTCACAATGCTAAATGTCAAAAATGATAAGTGTCACCATGAAAAATGTCAAAAATGACAAATTTCAAGATGGCAAATGTCCAAGATGTCAAATGACAAATGTCACAATGCTAAATGTCAAAAATGAAAAGTGTCACCATGAAAAATGTCAAAAATGACAAATTTCAAGATGGCAAATGTCAAAACTGACAAATGTCACAATGCTAAATGTCAAAAATGATAAGTGTCACCATGAAAAATGTCAAAAATGACAAATTTCAAGATAGCAAATGTCAAAGATGTCAAATGACAAATGTCACAATGCTAAATGTCACATATGAAAAGTGTCAAAAATGACAAATTTCAAGATGGCAAATGTCTAAGATGTTAAATGACAAATGTCACAATGCTAAATGTCAAAAATGAAAAGTGTCACCATGAAAAATGTCAAAAATGACAAATTTCAAGATGGCAAATGTCAAAACTGACAAATGTCACAATGCTAAATGTCAAAAATGAAAAGTGTGACCATGAAAAATGTCACAAATAACAAATTTCAAGATGGCAAATGTCAAAGATGTCAAATGACAAATGTCACAATGCTAAATGTCAAAAATGAAAAGTGTCACCATGAAAAATGTCAAAAATGACAAATTTCAAGATGGCAAATATCAAAGATGTCAAATGACAAATGTCACAATGCTAAATGTCAAAAATGAAAAGTGTCACCATGAAAAATGTCAAAAATGACAAATTTCAAGATGGCAAATGTTAAAACTGACAAATGTCACAATGCTAAATGTCAAAAATGAAAAGTGTCACCATGAAAAATGTCAAAAATAACAAATTTCAAGATGGCAAATGTCAAAGATGTCAAATGACAAATGTCACAATGCTAAATGTCAAAAATGACAAATTTTAAGATGGCAAATGTCAAAGATGTCAAATGACAAATGTCACAATGCTAAATGTCAAAAATGAAAAGTGTCACCATGAAAAATGTCAAAAATGACAAATTTCAAGATGGCAAATGTCAAAAATGTCAAATAACAAATGTCACAATGCTAAATGTCAAAAATGAAAAGTGTCACCTTGAAAAATGTCAAAAATAACAAATTTCAAGATGGCAAATGTCAAAGATGTCAAATGACAAATGTCACAATGCTAAATGTCAAAAATGAAAAGTGTCACCATAAAAAATGTCAAAAATGACAAATTTCAAGATGGCAAATGTCAAAACTGACAAATGTCACAATGCTAAATGTCAAAAATGATAAGTGTCACCATGAAAAATGTCAAAAATGACAAATTTCAAGATGGCAAATGTCCAAGATGTCTAATGACAAATGTCACAATGCTAAATGTCAAAAATAAAAAGTGTCACCATGAAAAATGTCAAAAATGACAAATTTCAAGATGGCAAATGTCAAAGATGTCAAGTGACAAATGTCACAATGCTAAATGTCAAAAATGAAAAGCGTCAAAAATGACAAATTTCAAGATGACAAATGTCAAAGATGTCAAATGACAAATGTCACAATGCTAAATATCCAAAATGAAAAGTGTCACCATGAAAAATGTCAAAAATGACAAATTTCAAGATGGCAAATGTCTAAACTGACAAATGTCACAATGCTAAATGTCAAAAATGAAAAGTGTCACCATGAAAAATGTCAAAAATAACAAATTTCAAGATGGCAAATGTCAAAGATGTCAAATGACAAATGTCACAATGCTAAATGTCAAAAATGACAAATTTCAAGATGGCAAATGTCAAAGATGTCAAATGACAAATGTCACAATGCTAAATGTCAAAAATGATAAGTGTCACCATGAAAAATGTCAAAAATGACAAATTTCAAGATGGCAAATGTCCAAGATGTCAAATGACAAATGTCACAATGCTAAATGTCAAAAATGAAAAGTGTCACCATGAAAAATGTCAAAAATGACAAATTTCAAGATGGCAAATGTCAAAACTGACAAATGTCACAATGCTAAATGTCAAAAATGATAAGTGTCACCATGAAAAATGTCAAAAATGACAAATTTCAAGATGGCAAATGTCAAAGATGTCAAATGACAAATGTCACAATGCTAAATGTCACATATGAAAAGTGTCAAAAATGACAAATTTCAAGATGGCAAATGTCTAAGATGTTAAATGACAAATGTCACAATGCTAAATGTCAAAAATGAAAAGTGTCACCATGAAAAATGTCAAAAATGACAAATTTCAAGATGGCAAATGTCAAAACTGACAAATGTCACAATGCTAAATGTCAAAAATGAAAAGTGTGACCATGAAAAATGTCACAAATAACAAATTTCAAGATGGCAAATGTCAAAGATGTCAAATGACAAATGTCACAATGCTAAATGTCAAAAATGAAAAGTGTCACCATGAAAAATGTCAAAAATGACAAATTTCAAGATGGCAAATATCAAAGATGTCAAATGACAAATGTCACAATGCTAAATGTCAAAAATGAAAAGTGTCACCATGAAAAATGTCAAAAATGACAAATTTCAAGATGGCAAATGTTAAAACTGACAAATGTCACAATGCTAAATGTCAAAAATGAAAAGTGTCACCATGAAAAATGTCAAAAATAACAAATTTCAAGATGGCAAATGTCAAAGATGTCAAATGACAAATGTCACAATGCTAAATGTCAAAAATGACAAATTTTAAGATGGCAAATGTCAAAGATGTCAAATGACAAATGTCACAATGCTAAATGTCAAAAATGAAAAGTGTCACCATGAAAAATGTCCAAAATGACAAATTTCAAGATGGCAAATGTCAAAGATGTTAAATGACAAATGTCACAATGCTAAATGTCAAAAATGAAAAGTGTCACCATGAAAAATGTCAAAAATGACAAATTTTAAGATGGCAAATGTCAAAGATGTCAAATGACAAATGTCACAATGCTAAATGTCAAAAATGAAAAGTGTCACCATGAAAAATGTCAAAAATGACAAATTTCAAGATGGCAAATATCAAAGATGTCAAATGACAAATGTCACAATGCTAAATGTCAAAAATGACAAATTTCAAGATAGCAAATGTCAAAAATGTCAAATGACAAATGTCACAATGCTAAATGTCAAAAATGAAAAGTGTCACCATGAAAAATGTCAAAAATGACAAATTTCAAGATGGCAAATGTCAAATATGTCAAATGACAAATGTCACAATGCTAAATGTCAAAAATGAAAAGTGTCAAAAATGACAAATTTCAAGATGGCAAATGTCTAAGATGTCAAATGACAAATGTCACAATGCTAAATGTCAAAAATGAAAAGTGTCACCATGAAAAATGTCAAAAATGACAAATTTCAAGATGGCAAATGTCAAAGATGTCAAATGACAAATGTCACAATGCTAAATGTCAAAAATGAAAAGTGTCACCATGAAAAATGTCAAAAATGACAAATTTCAAGATGGCAAATGTCTAAGATGTCAAATGACAAATGTCACAATGCTAAATGTCAAAAATAAAAAGTGTCACCTTGAAAAATGGCAAAAATGACAAATTTCAAGATGGCAAATATCAAAGATGTCAAATGACAAATGTCACAATGCTAAATGTCAAAAATGAAAAGTGTCACCATGAAAAATGTCAAAAATAACAAATTTTAAGATGGCAAATGTCAAATATGTCAAATGACAAATGTCACAATGCTAAATGTCAAAAATGACAAATTTTAAGATGGCAAATGTCAAAGATGTCAAATGACAAATGTCACAATGCTAAATGTCAAAAATGAAAAGTGTCATCATGAAAAATGTCAAAAATAACAAATTTCAAGATGGCAAACGTCAAAGATGTCAAATGACAAATGTCACAATGCTAAATGTCAAAAATGAAAAGTGTCACCATGAAAAATGTCAAAAATGACAAATTTCAAGATGGCAAATGTCAAAGATGTCAAATGACAAATGTCACAATGCTAAATGTCAAAAATGAAAAGTGTCACCATGTAAAATGTCAAAAATGACAAATTTCAAGATGGCAAATATCAAAGATGTCAAATGACAAATGTCACAATGCTAAATGTCAAAAATGACAAATTTCAAGATGGCAAATGTCAAATGACAAATGTCACAATGCTAAATGTCAAAAATGAAAAGTGTCACCATAAAAAATGTCAAAAATGACAAATTTCAAGATGGCAAATGTCAAAACTGACAAATGTCACAATGCTAAATGTCAAAAATGAAAAGTGTCAACATGAAAAATGTCAAAAATAACAAATTTCAAGATGGCAAATGTCAAAGATGTCAAATGACAAATGTCACAATGCTAAATGTCAAAAATGACAAATTTTAAGATGGCAAATGTTAAAGATGTCAAATGACAAATGTCACAATGCTAAATGTCAAAAATGAAAAGTGTCACCGTGAAAAATGTCAAAAATGACAAATTTCAAGATGGCAAATGTCAAAGATGTCAAATGACATATGTCACAATGCTAAATGTCAAAAATGAAAAGTGTCACCATGAAAAATGTCAAAAATGACAAATTTCAAGATGGCAAATGTCAAAGATGTCAAATGACAAATGTCACAATGCTAAATGTCAAAAATGAAAAGTGTCCCCATGAAAAATGTCAATAATGACAAATTTCAAGATGGCAAATGTCAAAGATGTCAAATGACAAATGTCACAATGCTAAATGTCAAAAATGAAAAGTGTCACCATGAAAAATGTCAAAAATGACAAATTTCAAGATGGCAAATGTCAAAGATGTCGAATATGACAAATGTCACAATGCTAAATGTCAAAAATGAAAAGTGTCACCATGAAAAATGTCAAAAATGACAAATTTCAAGATGGCAAAAGTCAAAGATGTCAAATGTCAAATGACAAATGTCACAATGCTAAATGTCAAAAATGAAAAGTGTCAAAAATGACAAATTTCAAGATGGCAAATGTCAAAGATGTCAAATGACAAATGTCACAATGCTAAATGTCAAAAATGAAAAGTGTCACCATGAAAAATGTCAAAAATGACAAATTTCAAGATGGCAAATGTCAAAAATGTCAAATAACAAATGTCACAATGCTAAATGTCAAAAATGAAAAGTGTCACCTTGAAAAATGTCAAAAATAACAAATTTCAAGATGGCAAATGTCAAAGATGTCAAATGACAAATGTCACAATGCTAAATGTCAAAAATGAAAAGTGTCACCATAAAAAATGTCAAAAATGACAAATTTCAAGATGGCAAATGTCAAAACTGACAAATGTCACAATGCTAAATGTCAAAAATGATAAGTGTCACCATGAAAAATGTCAAAAATGACAAATTTCAAGATGGCAAATGTCCAAGATGTCTAATGACAAATGTCACAATGCTAAATGTCAAAAATAAAAAGTGTCACCATGAAAAATGTCAAAAATGACAAATTTCAAGATAGCAAATGTCAAAGATGTCAAGTGACAAATGTCACAATGCTAAATGTCAAAAATGAAAAGCGTCAAAAATGACAAATTTCAAGATGACAAATGTCAAAGATGTCAAATGACAAATGTCACAATGCTAAATATCCAAAATGAAAAGTGTCACCATGAAAAATGTCAAAAATGACAAATTTCAAGATGGCAAATGTCAAAACTGACAAATGTCACAATGCTAAATGTCAAAAATGAAAAGTGTCACCATGAAAAATGTCAAAAATAACAAATTTCAAGATGGCAAATGTCAAAGATGTCAAATGACAAATGTCACAATGCTAAATGTCAAAAATGACAAATTTCAAGATGGAAAATGTCAAAGATGTCAAATGACAAATGTCACAATGCTAAATGTCAAAAATGATAAGTGTCACCATGAAAAATGTCAAAAATGACAAATTTCAAGATGGCAAATGTCCAAGATGTCAAATGACAAATGTCACAATGCTAAATGTCAAAAATGAAAAGTGTCACCATGAAAAATGTCAAAAATGACAAATTTCAAGATGGCAAATGTCAAAACTGACAAATGTCACAATGCTAAATGTAAAAAATGATAAGTGTCACCATGAAAAATGTCAAAAATGACAAATTTCAAGATGGCAAATGTCAAAGATGTCAAATGACAAATGTCACAATGCTAAATGTCACAAATGAAAAGTGTTAAAAATGACAAATTTCAAGATGGCAAATGTCTAAGATGTTAAATGACAAATGTCACAATGCTAAATGTCAAAAATGAAAAGTGTCACCATGAAAAATGTCAAAAATGACAAATTTCAAGATGGCAAATGTCAAAACTGACAAATGTCACAATGCTAAATGTCAAAAATGAAAAGTGTGACCATGAAAAATGTCACAAATAACAAATTTCAAGATGGCAAATGTCAAAGATGTCAAATGACAAATGTCACAATGCTAAATGTCAAAAATGAAAAGTGTCACCATGAAAAATGTCAAAAATGACAAATTTCAAGATGGCAAATATCAAAGATGTCAAATGACAAATGTCACAATGCTAAATGTCAAAAATGAAAAGTGTCACCATGAAAAATGTCAAAAATGACAAATTTCAAGATGGCAAATGTTAAAACTGACAAATGTCACAATGCTAAATGTCAAAAATGAAAAGTGTCACCATGAAAAATGTCAAAAATAACAAATTTCAAGATGGCAAATGTCAAAGATGTCAAATGACAAATGTCACAATGCTAAATGTCAAAAATGAAAAGTGTCACCATGAAAAATGTCAAAAATGACAAATTTCAAGATGGCAAATATCAAAGATGTCAAATGACAAATGTCACAATGCTAAATGTCAAAAATGACAAATTTCAAGATGGCAAATGTCAAAAATGTCAAATGACAAATGTCACAATGCTAAATGTCAAAAATGAAAAGTGTCACCATGAAAAATGTCAAAAATGACAAATTTCAAGATGGCAAATGTCAAAGATGTCAAATGACAAATGTCACAATGCTAAATGTCAAAAATGAAAAGTGTCAAAAATGACAAATTTCAAGATGGCAAATGTCTAAGATGTCAAATGACAAATGTCACAATGCTAAATGTCAAAAATGAAAAGTGTCACCATGAAAAATGTCAAAAATGACAAATTTCAAGATGGCAAATGTCAAAGATGTTAAATGACAAATGTCACAATGCTAAATGTCAAAAATGAAAAGTGTCACCATGAAAAATGTCAAAAATGACAAATTTCAAGATGGCAAATGTCAAAGATGTCAAATGACAAATGTCACAATGCTAAATGTCAAAAATGAAAAGTGTCACCATGAAAAATGTCAAAAATGACAAATTTCAAGATGGCAAATATCAAAGATGTCAAATGACAAATGTCACAATGCTAAATGTCAAAAATGACAAATTTCAAGATGGCAAATGTCAAAAATGTCAAATGACAAATGTCACAATGCTAAATGTCAAAAATGAAAAGTGTCACCATGAAAAATGTCAAAAATGACAAATTTCAAGATGGCAAATGTCAAAGATGTCAAATGACAAATGTCACAATGCTAAATGTCAAAAATGAAAAGTGTCAAAAATGACAAATTTCAAGATGGCAAATGTCTAAGATGTCAAATGACAAATGTCACAATGCTAAATGTCAAAAATGAAAAGTGTCACCATGAAAAATGTCAAAAATGACAAATTTCAAGATGGCAAATGTCAAAGATGTCAAATGACAAATGTCACAATGCTAAATGTCAAAAATGAAAAGTGTCACCATGAAAAATGTCAAAAATGACAAATTTCAAGATGGCAAATGTCTAAGATGTCAAATGACAAATGTCACAATGCTAAATGTCAAAAATAAAAAGTGTCACCTTGAAAAATGGCAAAAATGACAAATTTCAAGATGGCAAATATCAAAGATGTCAAATGACAAATGTCACAATGCTAAATGTCAAAAATGAAAAGTGTCACCATGAAAAATGTCAAAAATAACAAATTTTAAGATGGCAAATGTCAAAGATGTCAAATGACAAATGTCACAATGCTAAATGTCAAAAATGACAAATTTTAAGATGGCAAATGTCAAAGATGTCAAATGACAAATGTCACAATGCTAAATGTCAAAAATGAAAAGTGTCACCATGAAAAATGTCAAAAATAACAAATTTCAAGATGGCAAACTTCAAAGATGTCAAATGACAAATGTCACAATGCTAAATGTCAAAAATGAAAAGTGTCACCATGAAAAATGTCAAAAATGACAAATTTCAAGATGGCAAATGTCAAAGATGTCAAATGACAAATGTCACAATGCTAAATGTCAAAAATGAAAAGTGTCACCATGTAAAATGTCAAAAATGACAAATTTCAAGATGGCAAATATCAAAGATGTCAAATGACAAATGTCACAATGCTAAATGTCAAAAATGACAAATTTCAAGATGGCAAATGTCAAATGACAAATGTCACAATGCTAAATGTCAAAAATGAAAAGTGTCACCATGAAAAATGTCAAAAATGACAAATTTCAAGATGGCAAATGTCAAAGATGTCAAATGACAAATGTCACAATGCTAAATGTTAAAAATGAAAAGTGTCAAAAATGACAAATTTCAAGATGGCAAATGTCAAAGATGTCAAATGACAAATGTCACAATGCTAAATGTCAAAAATGAAAAGTGTCACCATGAAAAATGTCAAAAATGACAAATTTCAAGATGGCAAATGTCGAAGATGTCGAATATGACAAATGTCACAATGCTAAATGTCAAAGATGAAAAGTGTCACCATAAAAAATGTCAAAAATGACAAATTTCAAGATGGCAAATGTCAAAGATGTCAAATGACAAATGTCACAATGCTAAATGTCAAAAATGAAAAGTGTCAAAAATGACAAATTTCAAGATGGCAAATGTCTAAGATGTCAAATGACAAATGTCACAATGCTAAATGTCAAAAATGAAAAGTGTCACCACGAAAAATGTCAAAAATGACAAATTTCAAGATGGCAAATGTCAAAGATGTCAAATGACAAATGTCACAATGCTAAATGTCAAAAATGAAAAGTGTCACCATGAAAAATGTCAAAAATGACAAATTTCAAGATGGCAAATGTCAAAGATGTCAAATGACAAATGTCACAATGCTAAATGTCAAAAATGAAAAGTGTCACCATGAAAAATGTCAAAAATGACAAATTTCAAGATGGCAAATGTCAAAACTGACAAATGTCACAATGCTAAATGTCAAAAATGATAAGTGTCACCATGAAAAATGTCAAAAATGACAAATTTCAAGATGGCAAATGTCCAAGATGTCAAATGACAAATGTCACAATGCTAAATGTCAAAAATGAAAAGTGTCACCATGAAAAATGTCAAAAATGACAAATTTCAAGATGGCAAATGTCAAAGATGTCAAATGACAAATGTCACAATGCTAAATGTCAAAAATGCAAAGTGTCAAAAATGACAAATTTCAAGATGGCAAATGTCAAAGATGTCAAATGACAAATGTCACAATGCTAAATGTCAAAAATGAAAAGTGTCACCATGAAAAATGTCAAAAATGACAAATTTCAAGATGGCAAATGTCAAAACTGACAAATGTCACAATGCTAAATGTCAAAAATGAAAAGTGTCACCATGAAAAATGTCAAAAATAACAAATTTCAAGATGGCAAATGTCAAAGATGTCAAATGACACATGTCACAATGCTAAATGTCAAAAATGACAAATTTCAAGATGGCAAATGTCAAAGATGTCAAATGACAAATGTCACAATGCTAAATGTCAAAAATGAAAAGTGTCACCATGAACAATGTCAAAAATGACAAATTTCAAGATGGCAAATGTCAAAGATGTCAAATGACAAATGTCACAATGCTAAATGTCAAAAATGAAAAGTGTCACCATGAAAAATGTCAAAAATGACAAATTTCAAGATGGCAAATATCAAAGATGTCAAATGACAAATGTCACAATGCTAAATGTCAAAAATGACAAATTTCAAGATGGCAAATGTCAAATGACAAATGTCACAATGCTAAATGTCAAAAATGAAAAGTGTCACCATGAAAAATGTCAAAAATGACAAATTTCAAGATGGCAAATGTCAAAGATGTCAAATGACAAATGTCACAATGCTAAATGTTAAAAATGAAAAGTGTCAAAAATGACAAATTTCAAGATGGCAAATGTCAAAGATGTCAAATGACAAATGTCACAATGCTAAATGTCAAAAATGAAAAGTGTCACCATAAAAAATGTCAAAAATGACAAATTTCAAGATGGCAAATGTCGAAGATGTCGAATATGACAAATGTCACAATGCTAAATGTCAAAGATGAAAAGTGTCACCATAAAAAATGTCAAAAATGACAAATTTCAAGATGGCAAATGTCAAAGATGTCAAATGACAAATGTCACAATGCTAAATGTCAAAAATGAAAAGTGTCAAAAATGACAAATTTCAAGATGGCAAATGTCTAAGATGTCAAATGACAAATGTCACAATGCTAAATGTCAAAAATGAAAAGTGTCACCACGAAAAATGTCAAAAATGACAAATTTCAAGATGGCAAATGTCAAAGATGTCAAATGACAAATGTCACAATGCTAAATGTCAAAAATGAAAAGTGTCACCATGAAAAATGTCAAAAATGACAAATTTCAAGATGGCAAATGTCAAAGATGTCAAATGACAAATGTCACAATGCTAAATGTCAAAAATGAAAAGTGTCACCATGAAAAATGTCAAAAATGACAAATTTCAAGATGGCAAATGTCAAAACTGACAAATGTCACAATGCTAAATGTCAAAAATGATAAGTGTCACCATGAAAAATGTCAAAAATGACAAATTTCAAGATGGCAAATGTCCAAGATGTCAAATGACAAATGTCACAATGCTAAATGTCAAAAATGAAAAGTGTCACCATGAAAAATGTCAAAAATGACAAATTTCAAGATGGCAAATGTCAAAGATGTCAAATGACAAATGTCACAATGCTAAATGTCAAAAATGCAAAGTGTCAAAAATGACAAATTTCAAGATGGCAAATGTCAAAGATGTCAAATGACAAATGTCACAATGCTAAATGTCAAAAATGAAAAGTGTCACCATGAAAAATGTCAAAAATGACAAATTTCAAGATGGCAAATGTCAAAACTGACAAATGTCACAATGCTAAATGTCAAAAATGATAAGTGTCACCATGAAAAATGTCAAAAATGACAAATTTCAAGATGGCAAATGTCCAAGATGTCAAATGACAAATGTCACAATGCTAAATGTCAAAAATGAAAAGTGTCACCATATAAAATGTCAAAAATGTCAAATTTCAAGATGGCAAATGTCAAAGATGTCAAATGACAAATGTCACAATGCTAAATGTCACAAATAAAAAGTGTCAAAAATGACAAATTTCAAGATGACAAATGTCTAAGATGTCTAATGACAAATGTCACAATGCTAAATGTCAAAAATGAAAAGTGTCACCATGAAAAATGTCAAAAATGACAAATTTCAAGATGGCAAATGTCAAAACTGACAAATGTCACAATGCTAAATGTCAAAAATGAAAAGTGTGACCATGAAAAATGTCAAAATATAACAAATTTCAAGATGGCAAATGTCAAAGATGTCAAATGACAAATGTCACAATGCTAAATGTCAAAAATGACAAATTTCAAGATGGCAAATGTCAAAGATGTCAAATGACAAATGTCACAATGCCAAATGTCAAAAATGAAAAGTGGCACCATGAAAAATGTCAAAAATGACAAATTTCAAGATGGCAAATGTCAAAGATGTCAAATGACAAATGTCACAATGCCAAATGTCAAAAATGAAAAGTGTCACCATCAAAAATGTCAAAAATGACAAATTTCAAGATGGCAAATGTCAAAACTGACAAATGTCACAATGCTAAATGTCAAAAATGATAAGTGTCACCATGAAAAATGTCAAAAATAACAAATTTCAAGATGGCAAATGTCAAAGATGTCAAATGACAAATGTCACAATGCTAAATGTCAAAAATGACAAATTTCAAGATGGCAAATGTCTAAGATGTCAAATGACAAATGTCACAATGTTAAATGTCAAAAACGAAAAGTGTCACCATGAAAAATGTCAAAAATGACAAATTTCAAGATGGCAAATGTCCAAGATGTCAAATGACAAATGTCACAATGCTAAATGTCAAAAATGAAAAGTGTCACCATGAAAAATGTCAAAAATGACAAATTTAAAGATGGCAAATATTAAAGATGTCAAATAACAAATGTCACAATGCTAAATGTCAAAAATGAAAACTGTCAAAAATGACAAATTTCAAGATGGCTAATGTCTAAGATGTCAAATGACAAATGTCACAATGCTAAATGTCAAAAATGAAAAGTGTCACCGTGAAAAATGTCAAAAATGACAAATTTCAAGATGGCAAATGTCAAAGATGTCAAATGACAAATGTCACAATGCTAAATGTCAAAAATGAAAAGTGTCACCATGAAAAATGTCAAAAATGACAAATTTCAAGATGGCAAATGTCAAAGATGTCAAATGACAAATGTCACAATGCTAAATGTCAAAAATGAAAAGTGTCCCCATGATGTCAATAATGACAAATTTCAAGATGGCAAATGTCAAAGATGTCAAATGACAAATGTCACAATGCTAAATGTCAAAAATGAAAAGTGTCACCATGAAAAATGTCAAAAATGACAAATTTCAAGATGGCAAATGTCAAAGATGTCAAATGACAAATGTCACAATGCTAAATGTCAAAAATGAAAAGTGTCACCATGAAAAATGTCAAAAATGACAAATTTCAAGATGGCAAATGTCAAAACTGACAAATGTCACAATGCTAAATGTCAAAAATGAAAAGTGTCAACATGAAAAATGTCAAAAATAACAAATTTCAAGATGGCAAATGTCAAAGATGTCAAATGACAAATGTCACAATGCTAAATGTCAAAAATGACAAATTTTAAGATGGCAAATGTCAAAGATGTCAAATGACAAATGTCACAATGCTAAATGTCAAAAATGAAAAGTGTCACCGTGAAAAATGTCAAAAATGACAAATTTCAAGATGGCAAATGTCAAAGATGTCAAATGACAAATGTCACAATGCTAAATGTCAAACATGAAAAGTGTCACCATGAAAAATGTCAAAAATGACAAATTTCAAGATGGCAAATGTCAAAGATGTCAAATGACAAATGTCACAATGCTAAATGTCAAAAATGAAAAGTGTCCCTATGAAAAATGTCAATAATGACAAATTTCAAGATGGCAAATGTCAAAGATGTCAAATGACAAATGTCACAATGCTAAATGTCAAAAATGAAAAGTGTCACCATGAAAAAGGTCAAAAATGACAAATTTCAAGATGGCAAATGTCAAAGATGTCGAATATGACAAATGTCACAATGCTAAATGTCAAAAATGAAAAGTGTCACCATGAAAAATGTCAAAAATGACAAATTTCAAGATGGCAAATGTCAAAGATGTCAAATGACAAATGTCACAATGCTAAATGTCAAAAATGAAAAGTGTCAAAAATGACAAATTTCAAGGTGGCAAATGTCAAAGATGTCAAATGACAAATGTCACAATGCTAAATGTCAAAAATGAAAAGTGTCACCATGAAAAATGTCAAAAATGACAAATTTCAAGATGGCAAATGTCAAAAATGTCAAATGACAAATGTCACAATGCTAAATGTCAAAAATGAAAAGTGTCACCATGAAAAATGTCAAAAATAACAAATTTCAAGATGGCAAATGTCAAAGATGTCAAATGACAAATGTCACAATGCTAAATGTCAAAAATGAAAAGTGTCACCATAAAAAATGTCAAAAATGACAAATTTCAAGATGGCAAATGTCAAAACTGACAAATGTCACAATGCTAAATGTCAAAAATGATAAGTGTCACCATGAAAAATGTCAAAAATGACAAATTTCAAGATGGCAAATGTCCAAGATGTCTAATGACAAATGTCACAATGCTAAATGTCAAAAATGAAAAGTGCCACCATGAAAAATGTCAAAAATGACAAATTTCAAGATGGCAAATGTCAAAGATGTCAAGTGACAAATGTCACAATGCTAAATGTCAAAAATGAAAAGTGTCACCATGAAAAATGTCAAAAATAACAAATTTCAAGATGGCAAATGTCAAAGATGTCAAATGACAAATGTCACAATGCTAAATGTCAAAAATGACAAATTTCAAGATGGCAAATGTCAAAGATGTCAAATGACAAATGTCACAATGCTAAATGTCAAAAATGATAAGTGTCACCATAAAAAATGTCAAAAATGACAAATTTCAAGATGGCAAATGTCCAAGATGTCAAATGACAAATGTCACAATGCTAAATGTCAAAAATGAAAAGTGTCACCATGAAAAATGTCAAAAATGACAAATTTCAAGATGGCAAATGTCAAAACTGACAAATGTCACAATGCTAAATGTCAAAAATGATAAGTGTCACCATGAAAAATGTCAAAAATGACAAATTTCAAGATGGCAAATGTCCAAGATGTCAAATGACAAATGTCACAATGCTAAATGTCAAAAATGAAAAGTGTCACCATGAAAAATGTCAAAAATGACAAATTTCAAGATGGCAAATGTCAAAGATGTCAAATGACAAATGTCACAATGCTAAATGTCACAAATGAAAAGTGTCAAAAATGACAAATTTCAAGATGGCAAATGTCTAAGATGTCAAATGACAAATGTCACAATGCTAAATGTCAAAAATGAAAAGTGTCACCATGAAAAATGTCAAAAATGACAAATTTCAAGATGGCAAATGTCAAAACTGACAAATGTCACAATGCTAAATGTCAAAAATGAAAAGTGTGACCATGAAAAATGGCAAAAATAACAAATTTCAAGATGGCAAATGTCAAAGATGTCAAATGACAAATGTCACAATGCTAAATGTCAAAAATGAAAAGTGTCACCATGAAAAATGTCAAAAATGACAAATTTCAAGATGGCAAATGTCAAAGATGTCAAATGACAAATGTCACAATGCTAAATGTCAAAAATGAAAAGTGTCACCATGAAAAATGTCAAAAATGACAAATTTCAAGATGGCAAATGTTAAAACTGACAAATGTCACAATGCTAAATGTCAAAAATGAAAAGTGTCACCATGAAAAATGTCAAAAATAACAAATTTCAAGATGGCAAATGTCAAAGATGTCAAATGACAAATGTCACAATGCTAAATGTCAAAAATGACAAATTTTAAGATGGCAAATGTCAAAGATGTCAAATGACAAATGTCACAATGCTAAATGTCAAAAATGAAAAGTGTCACCATGAAAAATGTCAAAAATGACAAATTTCAAGATGGCAAATGTCAAAGATGTTAAATGACAAATGTCACAATGCTAAATGTCAAAAATGAAAAGTGTCACCATGAAAAATGTCAAAAATGACAAATTTCAAGATGGCAAATGTCAAAGATGTCAAATGACAAATGTCACAATGCTAAATGTCAAAAATGAAAAGTGTCACCATGAAAAATGTCAAAAATGACAAATTTCAAAATGGCAAATGTCAAAGATGTCAAATGACAAATGTCACAATGCTAAATGTCACAAATGAAAAGTGTCAAAAATGACAAATTTCAAGATGGCAAATGTCTAAGATGTCAAATGACAAATGTCACAATGCTAAATGTCAAAAATGAAAAGTGTCACCATGAAAAATGTCAAAAATGACAAATTTCAAGATGGCAAATGTCAAAACTGACAAATGTCACAATGCTAAATGTCAAAAATGAAAAGTGTGACCATGAAAAATGTCAAAAATAACAAATTTCAAGATGGCAAATGTCAAAGATGTCAAATGACAAATGTCACAATGCTAAATGTCAAAAATGAAAAGTGTCACCATGAAAAATGTCAAAAATGACAAATTTCAAGATGGCAAATGTCAAAGATGTCAAATGACAAATGTCACAATGCTAAATGTCAAAAATGAAAAGTGTCACCATGAAAAATGTTAAAAATGACAAATTTCAAGATGGCAAATGTTAAAACTGACAAATGTCACAATGCTAAATGTCAAAAATGAAAAGTGTCACCATGAAAAATGTCAAAAATAACAAATTTCAAGATGGCAAATGTCAAAGGTGTCAAATGTCAAATGACAAATGTCACAATGCTAAATGTCAAAAATGACAAATTTTAAGATGGCAAATGTCAAAGATGTCAAATGACAAATGTCACAATGCTAAATGTCAAAAATGAAAAGTGTCACCATGAAAAATTTCAAAAATGACAAATTTCAAGATGGCAAATGTCAAAGATGTTAAATGACAAATGTCACAATGCTAAATGTCAAAAATGAAAAGTGTCACCATGAAAAATGTCAAAAATGACAAATTTCAAGATGGAAAATGTCAAAAATGTCAAATGACAAATGTCACAATGCTAAATGTCAAAAATGAAAAGTGTCACCATGAAAAATGTCAAAAATGACAAATTTCAAGATGGCAAATGTCAAAGATGTCAAATGACAAATGTCACAATGCTAAATGTCAAAAATGAAAAGTGTCAAAAATGACAAATTTCAAGATGGCAAATGTCTAAGATGTCAAATGACAAATGTCACAATGCTAAATGTCAAAAATGAAAAGTGTCACCATGAAAAATGTCAAAAATGACAAATTTCAAGATGGCAAATGTCAAAGATGTCAAATGACAAATGTCACAATGCTTAATGTCAAAAAAGAAAAGTGTCACCATGAAAAATGTCAAAAATGACAAATTTTAAGATGGCAAATGTCAAAACTGACAAATGTCACAATGCTAAATGTCAAAAATGATAAGTGTCATCATGAAAAATGTCAAAAATGACAAATTTCAAGATGGCAAATGTCCAAGATGTCAAATGACAAATGTCACAATGCTAAATGTCAAAAATGAAAAGTGTCACCATGAAAAATGTCAAAAATGACAAATTTCAAGATGGCAAATGTCAAAGATGTCAAATGACAAATGTCACAATGCTAAATGTCAAAATTGAAAAGTGTCAAAAATGACAAATTTCAAGATGGCAAATGTCTAAGATGTCAAATGACAAATGTCACAATGCTAAATGTCAAAAATAAAAAGTGTCACCGTGAAAAATGTAAAAAATGACAAATTTCAAGATGGCAAATACCAAAGATGTCAAATGACAAATGTCACACTGCTAAATGTCAAAAATGAAAAGTGTCACCATGAAAAATGTCAAAAATAACAAATTTCAAGATGGCAAATGTCAAAGATGTCAAATGACAAATGTCACAATGCTAAATGTCAAAAATGACAAATTTTACGATGGCAAATGTCAAAGATGTCAAATGACAAATGTCACAATGCTAAATGTCAAAAATGAAAAGTGTCACCATGAAAAATGTCAAAAATAACAAATTTCAAGATGGCAAACGTCAAAGATGTCAAATGACCAATGTCACAATGCTAAATGTCAAAAATGAAAAGTGTCACCATGAAAAATGTCAAAAATGACAAATTTCAAGATGGCAAATGTCAAAGATGTCAAATGACAAATGTCACAATGCTAAATGTCAAAAATGAAAAGTGTCACCATGTAAAATGTTAAAAATAACAAATTTCAAGATGGCAAATATCAAAGATGTCAAATGACAAATGTCACAATGCTAAATGTCAAAAATGACAAATTTCAAGATGGCAAATGTCAAATGACAAATGTCACAATGCTAAATGTCAAAAATGAAAAGTGTCACCATGAAAAATGTCAAAAATGACAAATTTCAAGATGGCAAATATCAAAGATGTCACATGACAAATGTCACAATGCTAAATGTCAAAAATGAAAAGTGTCAAAAATGACAAATTTCAAGATGGCAAATGTCTAAGATGTCAAATGACAAATGTCACAATGCTAAATGTCAACAATGAAAAGTGTCACCATGAAAAATGTCAAAAATGACAAATTTCAAGATGGCAAATGTCAAAGATGTCAAATGACAAATGTCACAATGCTAAATGTCAAAAATGAAAAGTGTCACCATGAAAAATGTCAAAAATGACAAATTTCAAGATGGCAAATGTCGAAGATGTCAAATGACAAATGTCACAATGCTAAATGTCAAAAATGAAAAGTGTCACCATGAAAAATGTCAAAAATGACAAATTTCAAGATGGCAAATGTCAAAGATGTCAAATGACAAATGTCACAATGCTAAATGTCAAAAATGAAAAGTGTCACCATGAAAAATGTCAAAAATGACAAATTTCAAGATGGCAAATGTCAAAACTGACAAATGTCACAATGCTAAATGTCAAAAATGATAAGTCTCACCATGAAAAATGTCAAAAATGACAAATTTCAAGATGGCAAATGTCCAAGATGTCAAATGACAAATGTCACAATGCTAAATGTCAAAAATGAAAAGTGTCACCATGAAAAATGTCAAAGTGACAAATTTCAAGATGGCAAATGCCAAGGATGTCAAATGACAAATGTCACAATGCTAAATGTCAAAAATGAAAAGTGTCAAAAATGACAAATTTCAAGATGGCAAATGTCTAAGATGTCAAATGACAAATGTCACAATGCTAAATGTCAAAAATGAAAAGTGTCACCACGAAAAATGTCAAAAATGACAAATTTCAAGATGGCAAATGTCAAAGATGTCAAATGACAAATGTCACAATGCTAAATGTCAAAAATGAAAAGTGTCACCATGAAAAATGTCAAAAATGACAAATTTCAAGATGGCAAATGTCAAAGATGTCAAATGACAAATGTCACAATGCTAAATGTCAAAAATGAAAAGTGTCACCATGAAAAATGTCAAAAATGACAAATTTCAAGATGGCAAATGTCAAAACTGACAAATGTCACAATGCTAAATGTCAAAAATGATAAGTGTCACCATGAAAAATGTCAAAAATGACAAATTTCAAGATGGCAAATGTCCAAGATGTCAAATGACAAATGTCACAATGCTAAATGTCAAAAATGAAAAGTGTCACCATGAAAAATGTCAAAAATGACAAATTTCAAGATGGCAAATGTCAAAGATGTCAAATGACAAATGTCACAATGCTAAATGTCAAAAATGCAAAGTGTCAAAAATGACAAATTTCAAGATGGCAAATGTCAAAGATGTCAAATGACAAATGTCACAATGCTAAATGTCAAAAATGAAAAGTGTCACCATGAAAAATGTCAAAAATGACAAATTTCAAGATGGCAAATGTCAAAACTGACAAATGTCACAATGCTAAATGTCAAAAATGAAAAGTGTCACTATGAAAAATGTCAAAAATAACAAATTTCAAGATGGCAAATGTCAAAGATGTCAAATGACACATGTCACAATGCTAAATGTCAAAAATGACAAATTTCAAGATGGCAAATGTCGAAGATGTCGAATATGACAAATGTCACAATGCTAAATGTCAAAGATGAAAAGTGTCACCATAAAAAATGTCAAAAATGACAAATTTCAAGATGGCAAATGTCAAAGATGTCAAATGACAAATGTCACAATGCTAAATGTCAAAAATGAAAAGTGTCAAAAATGACAAATTTCAAGATGGCAAATGTCTAAGATGTCAAATGACAAATGTCACAATGCTAAATGTCAAAAATGAAAAGTTTCACCACGAAAAATGTCAAAAATGACAAATTTCAAGATGGCAAATGTCAAAGATGTCAAATGACAAATGTCACAATGCTAAATGTCAAAAATGAAAAGTGTCACCATGAAAAATGTCAAAAATGACAAATTTCAAGATGGCAAATGTCAAAGATGTCAAATGACAAATGTCACAATGCTAAATGTCAAAAATGAAAAGTGTCATCATGAAAAATGTCAAAAATGACAAATTTCAAGATGGCAAATGTCAAAACTGACAAATGTCACAATGCTAAATGTCAAAAATGATAAGTGTCACCATGAAAAATGTCAAAAATGACAAATTTCAAGATGGCAAATGTCAAAGATGTCAAATGACAAATGTCACAATGCTAAATGTCAAAAATGAAAAGTGTCATCATGAAAAATGTCAAAAATGACAAATTTCAAGATGGCAAATGTCAAAACTGACAAATGTCACAATGCTAAATGTCAAAAATGATAAGTGTCACCATGAAAAATGTCAAAAATGACAAATTTCAAGATGGCAAATATCAAAGATGTCAAATGACAAATGTCACAATGCTAAATGTCAAAAATGAAAAGTGTCACCATGAAAAATGTCAAAAATGACAAATTTCAAGATGGCAAATGTCAAAACTGACAAATGTCACAATGCTAAATGTCAAAAATGAAAAGTGTCACCATGAAAAATGTCAAAAATAACAAATTTCAAGATGGCAAATTTCAAAGAT
Organism: Altica lythri; assembly: GCA_964028335.1. Lineage (NCBI taxonomy): Eukaryota > Metazoa > Arthropoda > Insecta > Coleoptera > Chrysomelidae > Altica > Altica lythri. The sequence continues at coordinate 2,925,771 of OZ034800.1, read as the reverse complement.
GTCAAATGACACATGTCACAATGCTAAATGTCAAAAATGACAAATTTCAAGATGGCAAATGTCAAAGATGTCAAATGACAAATGTCACAATGCTAAATGTCAAAAATGAAAAGTGTCACCATGAACAATGTCAAAAATGACAAATTTCAAGATGGCAAATGTCAAAGATGTCAAATGACAAATGTCACAATGCTAAATGTCAAAAATGAAAAGTGTCACCATGAAAAATGTCAAAAATGACAAATTTCAAGATGGCAAATGTCAAAACTGACAAATGTCACAATGCTAAATGTCAAAAATGATAAGTGTCACCATGAAAAATGTCAAAAATCACAAATTTCAAGATGGCAAATGTCCAAGATGTCAAATGACAAATGTCACAATGCTAAATGTCAAAAATGAAAAGTGTCACCATATAAAATGTCAAAAATGTCAAATTTCAAGATGGCAAATGTCAAAGATGTCAAATGACAAATGTCACAATGCTAAAAGTCACAAATAAAAAGTGTCAAAAATGACAAATTTCAAGATGACAAATGTCTAAGATGTCTAATGACAAATGTCACAATGCTAAATGTCAAAAATGAAAAGTGTCACCATGAAAAATGTCAAAAATGACAAATTTCAAGATGGCAAATGTCAAAACTGACAAATGTCACAATGCTAAATGTCAAAAATGAAAAGTGTGACCATGAAAAATGTCAAAATATAACAAATTTCAAGATGGCAAATGTCAAAGATGTCAAATGACAAATGTCACAATGCTAAATGTCAAAAATGACAAATTTCAAGATGGCAAATGTCAAAGATGTCAAATGACAAATGTCACAATGCCAAATGTCAAAAATGAAAAGTTGCACCATGAAAAATGTCAAAAATGACAAATTTCAAGATGGCAAATGTCAAAGATGTCAAATGACAAATGTCACAATGCTAAATGTCAAAAATGAAAAGTGTCACCATCAAAAATGTCAAAAATGACAAATTTCAAGATGGCAAATGTCAAAGATGTCAAATGACAAATGTCACAATGCTAAATGTCAAAAATGAAAAATGTCACCAAGAAAAATGTCAAAAATAACAAATTTCAAGATGGCAAATGTCAAAACTGACAAATGTCACAATGCTAAATGTCAAAAATGAAAAGTGTCAACATGAAAAATGTCAAAAATAACAAATTTCAAGATGGCAAATGTCAAAGATGTCAAATGACAAATGTCACAATGCTAAATGTCAAAAATGACAAATTTCAAGATGGCAAATGTCTAAGATGTCAAATGACAAATGTCACAATGTTAAATGTCAAAAACGAAAAGTGTCACCATGAAAAATGTCAAAAATGACAAATTTCAAGATGGCAAATGTCCAAGATGTCAAATGACAAATGTCACAATGCTAAATGTCAAAAATGAAAAGTGTCACCATGAAAAATGTCAAAAATGACAAATTTAAAGATGGCAAATATTAAAGATGTCAAATAACAAATGTCACAATGCTAAATGTCAAAAATGAAAACTGTCAAAAATGACAAATTTCAAGATGGCTAATGTCTAAGATGTCAAATGACAAATGTCACAATGCTAAATGTCAAAAATGAAAAGTGTCACCGTGAAAAATGTCAAAAATGACAAATTTCAAGATGGCAAATGTCAAAGATGTCAAATGACAAATGTCACAATGCTAAATGTCAAAAATGAAAAGTGTCACCATGAAAAATGTCAAAAATGACAAATTTCAAGATGGCAAATGTCAAAGATGTCAAATGACAAATGTCACAATGCTAAATGTCAAAAATGAAAAGTGTCCCCATGATGTCAATAATGACAAATTTCAAGATGGCAAATGTCAAAGATGTCAAATGACAAATGTCACAATGCTAAATGTCAAAAATGAAAAGTGTCACCATGAAAAATGTCAAAAATGACAAATTTCAAGATGGCAAATGTCAAAGATGTCAAATGACAAATGTCACAATGCTAAATGTCAAAAATGAAAAGTGTCACCATGAAAAATGTCAAAAATGACAAATTTCAAGATGGCAAATGTCAAAACTGACAAATGTCACAATGCTAAATGTCAAAAATGAAAAGTGTCAACATGAAAAATGTCAAAAATAACAAATTTCAAGATGGCAAATGTCAAAGATGTCAAATGACAAATGTCACAATGCTAAATGTCAAAAATGACAAATTTTAAGATGGCAAATGTCAAAGATGTCAAATGACAAATGTCACAATGCTAAATGTCAAAAATGAAAAGTGTCACCGTGAAAAATGTCAAAAATGACAAATTTCAAGATGGCAAATGTCAAAGATGTCAAATGACAAATGTCACAATGCTAAATGTCAAAAATGAAAAGTGTCACCATGAAAAATGTCAAAAATGACAAATTTCAAGATGGCAAATGTCAAAGATGTCAAATGACAAATGTCACAATGCTAAATGTCAAAAATGAAAAGTGTCCCTATGAAAAACGTCAATAATGACAAATTTCAAGATGGCAAATGTCAAAGATGTCAAATGACAAATGTCACAATGCTAAATGTCAAAAATGAAAAGTGTCACCATGAAAAAGGTCAAAAATGACAAATTTTAAGATGGCAAATGTCAAAGATGTCGAATATGACAAATGTCACAATGCTAAATGTCAAAAATGAAAAGTGTCACCATGAAAAATGTCAAAAATGACAAATTTCAAGATGGCAAATGTCAAAGATGTCAAATGACAAATGTCACAATGCTAAATGTCAAAAATGAAAAGTGTCAAAAATGACAAATTTCAAGGTGGCAAATGTCAAAGATGTCAAATGACAAATGTCACAATGCTAAATGTCAAAAATGAAAAGTGTCACCATGAAAAATGTCAAAAATGACAAATTTCAAGATGGCAAATGTCAAAAATGTCAAATGACAAATGTCACAATGCTAAATGTCAAAAATGAAAAGTGTCACCATGAAAAATGTCAAAAATAACAAATTTCAAGATGGCAAATGTCAAAGATGTCAAATGACAAATGTCACAATGCTAAATGTCAAAAATGAAAAGTGTCACCATAAAAAATGTCAAAAATGACAAATTTCAAGATGGCAAATGTCAAAACTGACAAATGTCACAATGCTAAATGTCAAAAATGATAAGTGTCACCATGAAAAATGTCAAAAATGACAAATTTCAAGATGGCAAATGTCCAAGATGTCTAATGACAAATGTCACAATGCTAAATGTCAAAAATGAAAAGTGCCACCATGAAAAATGTCAAAAATGACAAATTTCAAGATGGCAAATGTCAAAGATGTCAAGTGACAAATGTCACAATGCTAAATGTCAAAAATGAAAAGTGTCACCATGAAAAATGTCAAAAATAACAAATTTCAAGATGGCAAATGTCAAAGATGTCAAATGACAAATGTCACAATGCTAAATGTCAAAAATGACAAATTTCAAGATGGCAAATGTCAAAGATGTCAAATGACAAATGTCACAATGCTAAATGTCAAAAATGATAAGTGTCACCATGAAAAATGTCAAAAATGACAAATTTCAAGATGGCAAATGTCCAAGATGTCAAATGACAAATGTCACAATGCTAAATGTCAAAAATGAAAAGTGTCACCATGAAAAATGTCAAAAATGACAAATTTCAAGATGGCAAATGTCAAAACTGACAAATGTCACAATGCTAAATGTCAAAAATGATAAGTGTCACCATGAAAAATGTCAAAAATGACAAATTTCAAGATGGCAAATGTCCAAGATGTCAAATGACAAATGTCACAATGCTAAATGTCAAAAATGAAAAGTGTCACCATGAAAAATGTCAAAAATGACAAATTTCAAGATGGCAAATGTCAAAGATGTCAAATGACAAATGTCACAATGCTAAATGTCACAAATGAAAAGTGTCAAAAATGACAAATTTCAAGATGGCAAATGTCTAAGATGTCAAATGACAAATGTCACAATGCTAAATGTCAAAAATGAAAAGTGTCACCATGAAAAATGTCAAAAATGACAAATTTCAAGATGGCAAATGTCAAAACTGACAAATGTCACAATGCTAAATGTCAAAAATGAAAAGTGTGACCATGAAAAATGTCAAAAATAACAAATTTCAAGATGGCAAATGTCAAAGATGTCAAATGACAAATGTCACAATGCTAAATGTCAAAAATGAAAAGTGTCACCATGAAAAATGTCAAAAATGACAAATTTCAAGATGGCAAATGTCAAAGATGTCAAATGACAAATGTCACAATGCTAAATGTCAAAAATGAAAAGTGTCACCATGAAAAATGTCAAAAATGACAAATTTCAAGATGGCAAATGTTAAAACTGACAAATGTCACAATGCTAAATGTCAAAAATGAAAAGTGTCACCATGAAAAATGTCAAAAATAACAAATTTCAAGATGGCAAATGTCAAAGATGTCAAATGACAAATGTCACAATGCTAAATGTCAAAAATGACAAATTTTAAGATGGCAAATGTCAAAGATGTCAAATGACAAATGTCACAATGCTAAATGTCAAAAATGAAAAGTGTCACCATGAAAAATGTCAAAAATGACAAATTTCAAGATGGCAAATGTCAAAGATGTCAAATGACAAATGTCACAATGCTAAATGTCAAAAATGAAAAGTGTCACCATGAAAAATGTCAAAAATGACAAATTTCAAGATGGCAAATGTCAAAGATGTCAAATGACAAATGTCACAATGCTAAATGTCACAAATGAAAAGTGTCAAAAATGACAAATTTCAAGATGGCAAATGTCTAAGATGTCAAATGACAAATGTCACAATGCTAAATGTCAAAAATGAAAAGTGTCACCATGAAAAATGTCAAAAATGACAAATTTCAAGATGGCAAATGTCAAAACTGACAAATATCACAATGCTAAATGTCAAAAATGAAAAGTGTGACCATGAAAAATGTCAAAAATAACAAATTTCAAGATGGCAAATGTCAAAGATGTCAAATGACAAATGTCACAATGCTAAATGTCAAAAATGAAAAGTGTCACCATGAAAAATGTCAAAAATGACAAATTTCAAGATGGCAAATGTCAAAGATGTCAAATGACAAATGTCACAATGCTAAATGTCAAAAATGAAAAGTGTCACCATGAAAAATGTTAAAAATGACAAATTTCAAGATAGCAAATGTTAAAACTGACAAATGTCACAATGCTAAATGTCAAAAATGAAAAGTGTCACCATGAAAAATGTCAAAAATAACAAATTTCAAGATGGCAAATGTCAAAGATGTCAAATGTCAAATGACAAATGTCACAATGCTAAATGTCAAAAATGACAAATTTTAAGATGGCAAATGTCAAAGATGTCAAATGACAAATGTCACAATGCTAAATGTCAAAAATGAAAAGTGTCACCATGAAAAATGTCAAAAATGACAAATTTCAAGATGGCAAATGTCAAAGATGTTAAATGACAAATGTCACAATGCTAAATGTCAAAAATGAAAAGTGTCACCATGAAAAATGTCAAAAATGACAAATTTCAAGATGGAAAATGTCAAAAATGTCAAATGACAAATGTCACAATGCTAAATGTCAAAAATGAAAAGTGTCACCATGAAAAATGTCAAAAATGACAAATTTCAAGATGGCAAATGTCAAAGATGTCAAATGACAAATGTCACAATGCTAAATGTCAAAAAAGAAAAGTGTCACCATAAAAAATGTCAAAAATGACAAATTTCAAGATGGCAAATGTCAAAACTGACAAATGTCACAATGCTAAATGTCAAAAATGATAAGTGTCATCATGAAAAATGTCAAAAATGACAAATTTCAAGATGGCAAATGTCCAAGATGTCAAATGACAAATGTCACAATGCTAAATGTCAAAAATGAAAAGTGTCACCATGAAAAATGTCAAAAATGACAAATTTCAAGATGGCAAATGTCAAAGATGTCAAATGACAAATGTCACAATGCTAAATGTCAAAATTGAAAAGTGTCAAAAATGACAAATTTCAAGATGGCAAATGTCTAAGATGTCAAATGACAAATGTCACAATGCTAAATGTCAAAAATAAAAAGTGTCACCGTGAAAAATGTAAAAAATGACAAATTTCAAGATGGCAAATACCAAAGATGTCAAATGACAAATGTCACACTGCTAAATGTCAAAAATGAAAAGTGTCACCATGAAAAATGTCAAAAATAACAAATTTCAAGATGGCAAATGTCAAAGATGTCAAATGACAAATGTCACAATGCTAAATGTCAAAAATGACAAATTTTACGATGGCAAATGTCAAAGATGTCAAATGACAAATGTCACAATGCTAAATGTCAAAAATGAAAAGTGTCACCATGAAAAATGTCAAAAATAACAAATTTCAAGATGGCAAACGTCAAAGATGTCAAATGACCAATGTCACAATGCTAAATGTCAAAAATGAAAAGTGTCACCATGAAAAATGTCAAAAATGACAAATTTCAAGATGGCAAATGTCAAAGATGTCAAATGACAAATGTCACAATGCTAAATGTCAAAAATGAAAAGTGTCACCATGTAAAATGTTAAAAATAACAAATTTCAAGATGGCAAATATCAAAGATGTCAAATGACAAATGTCACAATGCTAAATGTCAAAAATGACAAATTTCAAGATGGCAAATGTCAAATGACAAATGTCACAATGCTAAATGTCAAAAATGAAAAGTGTCACCATGAAAAATGTCAAAAATAACAAATTTCAAGATGGCAAATATCAAAGATGTCAAATGACAAATGTCACAATGCTAAATGTCAAAAATGAAAAGTGTCAAAAATGACAAATTTCAAGATGGCAAATGTCTAAGATGTCAAATGACAAATGTCACAATGCTAAATGTCAACAATGAAAAGTGTCACCATGAAAAATGTCAAAAATGACAAATTTCAAGATGGCAAATGTCAAAGATGTCAAATGACAAATGTCACAATGCTAAATGTCAAAAATGAAAAGTGTCACCATGAAAAATGTCAAAAATGACAAATTTCAAGATGGCAAATGTCGAAGATGTCAAATGACAAATGTCACAATGCTAAATGTCAAAAATGAAAAGTGTCACCATGAAAAATGTCAAAAATGACAAATTTCAAGATGGCAAATGTCAAAACTGACAAATGTCACAATGCTAAATGTCAAAAATGATAAGTCTCACCATGAAAAATGTCAAAAATGACAAATTTCAAGATGGCAAATGTCCAAGATGTCAAATGACAAATGTCACAATGCTAAATGTCAAAAATGAAAAGTGTCACCATGAAAAATGTCAAAGTGACAAATTTCAAGATGGCAAATGCCAAGGATGTCAAATGACAAATGTCACAATGCTAAATGTCAAAAATGAAAAGTGTCAAAAATGACAAATTTCAAGATGGCAAATGTCTAAGATGTCAAATGACAAATGTCAAAAATGAAAAGTGTCACCATGAAAAATGTCAAAAATGACAAATTTCAAGATGGCAAATGTCAAAACTGACAAATGTCACAATGCTAAATGTCAAAAATGAAAAGTGTCACCATGAAAAATGTCAAAAATAACAAATTTCAAGATAGCAAATGTCAAAGATGTCAAATGACAAATGTCACAATGCTAAATGTCAAAAATGACAAATTTCAAAATGGCAAATTTCAAAGATGTCAAATGACAAATGTCACAATGCTAAATGTCAAAAATGAAAAGTGTCACCATGAAAAATGTCAAAAATGACAAATTTCAAGATGGCCAATGTCAAAGATGTCAAATAACAAATGTCACAATGCTAAATGTCAAAAATGAAAAGTGTCACCATGAAAAATGTCAAAAATGACAAATTTCAAGATGGCAAATGTCAAAGATGTCAAATAACAAATGTCACAATGCTAAATGTCAAAAATGAAAAATGTCACCATGAAAAATGTCAAAAATGACAAATTTCAAGATGGCAAATATCAAAGATGTCAAATGACAAATGTCACAATGCTAAATGTCAAAAATGACAAATTTTAAGATAGCAAATGTCAAAGATGTCAAATGACAAATGTCACAATGCTAAATGTCAAAAATGAAAAGTGTCACCATGAAAAATGTCAAAAATGACAAATTTCAAGATGGCAAATGTCAAAGATGTCAAATGACAAATGTCACAATGCTAAATGAAAAGTGTCAAAAATGACAAATTTCAAGATGGCAAATGTCCAAGATGTCAAATGACAAATGTCACAATGCTAAATGTCAAAAATGAAAAGTGTCACCATGAAAAATGTCAAAAATGACAAATTTCAAGATGGCAAATGTCAAAGATGTCAAATGACAAATGTCACAATGCTAAATGTCAAAAATGAAAAGTGTCACCATGAAAAATGTCAAAAATGACCAATTTCAAGATGGCAAATGTCCAAGATGTCAAATGACAAATGTCACAATGCTAAAAGTCAAAAATGAAAAGTGTCACCATAAAAAATGTCAAAAATGACAAATTTCAAGATGGCAAATGTCAAAGATGTCAAATGACAAATGTCACAATGCTAAATGTCAAAAATGAAAAATGTCAAATATGACAAATTTCAAGATGGCAAATGTCAAAGATGTCAAATGACAAATGTCACAATGCTAAATGTCAAAAATGAAAAGTGTCACCATGAAAAATGTCAAAAATGACAAATTTCAAGATGGCAAATGTCAAAACTGACAAATGTCACAATGCTAAATGTCAAAAATGAAAAATGTCACCATGAAAAATGTCAACAATAACAAATTCCAAGATGGCAAATGTCAAAGATGTCAAATGACAAATGTCACAATGCTAAATGTCAAAAATGACAAATTTCAAGATGGCAAATGTCAAAGATGTCAAATGACAAATGTCACAATGCTAAATGTCAAAAATGAAAAGTGTCACCATGAAAAATGTCAAAAATGACAAATTTCAAGATGGCAAATGTCAAAGATGTCAAATGACAAATGTCACAATGCTAAATGTCAAAAATAAAAAGTGTCACCATGAAAAATGTCAAAAATGACAAAGTTCAAGATGGCAAATGTCAAAACTGACAAATGTCACAATGCTAAATGTCAAAAATGGTAAGTGTCACCATGAAAAATGTCAAAAATGACAAATTTCAAGATGGCAAATGTCCAAGATGTCAAATGACAAATGTCACAATGCTAAATGTCAAAAATGAAAAGTGTCACCATGAAAAATGTCAAAAATGACAAATTTCAAGATGGCAAATGTCAAAGATGTTAAATGACAAATGTCACAATGCTAATTGTCAAAAATGAAAAGTGTCAAAAATGACAAATTTCAAGATGGCAAATGTCTAATATGTCAAATGACAAATGTCACAATGCTAAATGTCAAATATGAAAAGTGTCACCATGAAAAATGTCAAAAATGACAAATTTCAAGATGGCAAATGTCAAAGATGTCAAATGACAAATGTCACAATGCTAAATGTCACAATGCTAAATGTCAAAAATGAAAAGTGTCAAAAATGACAAATTTCAAGATGGCAAATGTCTAAGATGTCAAATGACAAATGTCACAATGATAAATGTCAAAAATGAAAAGTGTCACCATGAAAAATGTCAAAAATGACAAATTTCAAGATGGCAAATGTCAAAGATGTCAAATGACAAATGTCACAATGCTAAATGTCAAAAATGAAAAGTGTCACCATGAAAAATGTCAAAAATGACAAATTTCAAGAAGGCAAATGTCAAAGATGTCAAATGACAAATGTCACAATGCTAAATGTCAAAAATGAAAAGTGTCAAAAATGACAAATTTCAAGATGGCAAATGTCTAAAATGTCAAATGACAAATGTCACAATGCTAAATGTCACAAATGAAAAGTGTCAAAAATGACAAATTTCAAGATGGCAAATGTCTAAGATGTCAAATGACAAATGTCACAATGCTAAATGTCAAAAATGAAAAGTGTCACCATGAAAAATGTCAAAAATGACAAATTTCAAGATGGCAAATGTCAAAACTGACAAATGTCACAATGCTAAATGTCAAAAATGAAAAGTGTGACCATAAAAAATGTCAAAAATAACAAATTTCAAGATGGCAAATGTCAAAGATGTCAAATGACAAATGTCACAATGCTAAATGTCAAAAATGAAAAGTGTCACCATGAAAAATGTCAAAAATGACAAATTTCAAGATGGCAAATGTCAAAGATGTCAAATGACAAATGTCACAATGCTAAATGTCAAAAATGAAAAGTGTCACCATGAAAAATGTTAAAAATGACAAATTTCAAGATGGCAAATGTTAAAACTGACAAATGTCACAATGCTAAATGTCAAAAATGAAAAGTGTCACCATGAAAAATGTCAAAAATAACAAATTTCAAGATGGCAAATGTCAAAGATGTCAAATGACAAATGTCACAATGCTAAATGTCAAAAATGACAAATTTTAAGATGGCAAATGTCAAAGATGTCAAATGACAAATGTCACAATGCTAAATGTCAAAAATGAAAAGTGTCACCATAAAAAATGTCAAAAATGACAAATTTCAAGATGGCAAATGTCAAAGATGTTAAATGACAAATGTCACAATGCTAAATGTCAAAAATGAAAAGTGTCACCATGAAAAATGTCAAAAATGACAAATTTCAAGATGGCAAATGTCAAAAATGTCAAATGACAAATGTCACAATGCTAAATGTCAAAAATGAAAAGTGTCACCATGAAAAATGTCAAAAATGACAAATTTCAAGATGGCAAATGTCAAAGATGTCAAATGACAAATGTCACAATGCTAAATGTCAAAAATGAAAAGTGTCAAAAATGACAAATTTCAAGATGGCAAATGTCTAAGATGTCAAATGACAAATGTCACAATGCTTAATGTCAAAAATGAAAAGTGTCACCATGAAAAATGTCAAAAATGACAAATTTCAAGATGGCAAATGTCAAAGATGTCAAATGACAAATGTCACAATGCTAAATGTCAAAAATGAAAAGTGTCACCATGAAAAATGTCAAAAATGACAAATTTCAAGATGGCAAATGTCAAAACTGACAAATGTCACAATGCTAAATGTCAAAAATGATAAGTGTCATCATGAAAAATGTCAAAAATGACAAATTTCAAGATGGCAAATGTCCAAGATGTCAAATGACAAATGTCACAATGCTAAATGTCAAAAATGAAAAGTGTCACCATGAAAAATGTCAAAAATGACAAATTTCAAGATGGCAAATGTCAAAGATGTCAAATGACAAATGTCACAATGCTAAATGTCAAAATTGAAAAGTGTCAAAAATGACAAATTTCAAGATGGCAAATGTCTAAGATGTCAAATGACAAATGTCACAATGCTAAATGTCAAAAATAAAAAGTGTCACCGTGAAAAATGTAAAAAATGACAAATTTCAAGATGGCAAATACCAAAGATGTCAAATGACAAATGTCACACTGCTAAATGTCAAAAATGAAAAGTGTCACCATGAAAAATGTCAAAAATAACAAATTTCAAGATGGCAAATGTCAAAGATGTCAAATGACAAATGTCACAATGCTAAATGTCAAAAATGACAAATTTTAAGATGGCAAATGTCAAAGATGTCAAATGACAAATGTCACAATGCTAAATGTCAAAAATGAAAAGTGTCACCATGAAAAATGTCAAAAATAACAAATTTCAAGATGGCAAACGTCAAAGATGTCAAATGACCAATGTCACAATGCTAAATGTCAAAAATGAAAAGTGTCACCATGAAAAATGTCAAAAATGACAAATTTCAAGATGGCAAATGTCAAAGATGTCAAATGACAAATGTCACAATGCTAAATGTCAAAAATGAAAAGTGTCACCATGTAAAATGTCAAAAATAACAAATTTCAAGATGGCAAATATCAAAGATGTCAAATGACAAATGTCACAATGCTAAATGTCAAAAATGACAAATTTCAAGATGGCAAATGTCAAATGACAAATGTCACAATGCTAAATGTCAAAAATGAAAAGTGTCACCATGAAAAATGTCAAAAATGACAAATTTCAAGATGGCAAATGTCAAAGATGTCAAATGACAAATGTCACAATGCTAAATGTCAAAAATGAAAAGTGTCAAAAATGACAAATTTCAAGATGGCAAATGTCTAAGATGTCAAATGACAAATGTCACAATGCTAAATGTCAAAAATGAAAAGTGTCACCATGAAAAATGTCAAAAATGACAAATTTCAAGATGGCAAATGTCAAAGATGTCAAATGACAAATGTCACAATGCTAAATGTCAAAAATGAAAAGTGTCACCATGAAAAATGTCAAAAATGACAAATTTCAAGATGGCAAATGTCGAAGATGTCAAATGACAAATGTCACAATGCTAAATGTCAAAAATGAAAAGTGTCACCATGAAAAATGTCAAAAATGACAAATTTCAAGATGGCAAATGTCAAAGATGTCAAATGACAAATGTCACAATGCTAAATGTCAAAAATGAAAAGTGTCACCATGAAAAATGTCAAAAATGACAAATTTCAAGATGGCAAATGTCAAAACTGACAAATGTCACAATGCTAAATGTCAAAAATGATAAGTCTCACCATGAAAAATGTCAAAAATGACAAATTTCAAGATGGCAAATGTCCAAGATGTCAAATGACAAATGTCACAATGCTAAGTGTCAAAAATGAAAAGTGTCACCATGAAAAATGTCAAAAATGACAAATTTCAAGATGGCAAATGTCAAAGATGTCAAATGACAAATGTCACAATGCTAAATGTCAAAAATGAAAAGTGTCAAAAATGACAAATTTCAAGATGGCAAATGTCTAAGATGTCAAATGACAAATGTCACAATGCTAAATGTCAAAAATGAAAAGTGTCACCATGAAAAATGTCAAAAATGACAAATTTCAAGATGGCAAATGTCAAAACTGACAAATGTCTCAATGCTAAATGTCAAAAATGAAAAGTGTCACCATGAAAAATGTCAAAAATAACAAATTTCAAGATAGCAAATGTCAAAGATGTCAAATGACAAATGTCACAATGCTAAATGTCAAAAATGACAAATTTCAAAATGGCAAATTTCAAAGATGTCAAATGACAAATGTCACAATGCTAAATGTCAAAAATGAAAAGTGTCACCATGAAAAATGTCAAAAATGACAAATTTCAAGATGGCCAATGTCAAAGATGTCAAATAACAAATGTCACAATGCTAAATGTCAAAAATGAAAAGTGTCACCATGAAAAATGTCAAAAATGACAAATTTTAAGATGGCAAATGTCAAAGATGTCAAATGACAAATGTCACAATGCTAAATGTCAAAAATGAAAAATGTCACCATGAAAAATGTCAAAAATGACAAATTTCAAGATGGCAAATATCAAAGATGTCAAATGACAAATGTCACAATGCTAAATGTCAAAAATGACAAATTTCAAGATAGCAAATGTCAAAGATGTCAAATGACAAATGTCACAATGCTAAATGTCAAAAATGAAAAGTGTCACCATGAAAAATGTCAAAAATGACAAATTTCAAGATGGCAAATGTCAAAGATGTCAAATGACAAATGTCACAATGCTAAATGTCAAAAATGAAAAGTGTCACCATGAAAAATGTCAAAAATGACAAATTTCAAGATGGCAAATGTCCAAGATGTCAAATGACAAATGTCACAATGCTAAAATTCAAAAATGAAAAGTGTCACCATGAAAAATGTCAAAAATGACAAATTTCAAGATGGCAAATGTCAAAGATGTCAAATGACAAATGTCACAATGCTAAATGTCAAAAATGAAAAGTGTCAAATATGACAAATTTCAAGATGGCAAATGTCAAAGATGTCAAATGACAAATGTCACAATGCTAAATGTCAAAAATGAAAAGTGTCACCATGAAAAATGTCAAAAATGACAAATTTCAAGATGGCAAATGTCAAAACTGACAAATGTCACAATGCTAAATGTCAAAAATAAAAAGTGTCACCATGAAAAATGTCAACAATAACAAATTCCAAGATGGCAAATGTCAAAGATGTCAAATGACAAATGTCACAATGCTAAATGTCAAAAATGACAAATTTCAAGATGGCAAATGTCAAAGATGTCAAATGACAAATGTTACAATGCTAAATGTCAAAAATGAAAAGTGTCACCATGAAAAATGTCAAAAATGACAAATTTCAAGATGGCAAATGTCAAAGATGTCAAATGACAAATGTCAAAATGCTAAATGTCAAAAATAAAAAGTGTCATCATGAAAAATGTCAAAAATGACAAATTTCAAGATGGCAAATGTCAAAACTGACAAATGTCACAATGCTAAATGTCAAAAATGATAAGTGTCACCATGAAAAATGTCAAAAATGACAAATTTCAAGATGGCAAATGTCCAAGATGTCAAATGACAAATGTCACAATGCTAAATGTCAAAAATGAAAAGTGTCACCATGAAAAATGTCAAAAATGACAAATTTCAAGATGGCAAATGTCAAAGATGTTAAATGACAAATGTCACAATGCTAATTGTCAAAAATGAAAAGTGTCAAAAATGACAAATTTCAAGATGGCAAATGTCTAATATGTCAAATGACAAATGTCACAATGCTAAATGTCAAATATGAAAAGTGTCACCATGAAAAATGTCAAAAATGACAAATTTCAAGATGGCAAATGTCAAAGATGTCAAATGACAAATGTCACAATGCTAAATGTCACAATGCTAAATGTCAAAAATGAAAAGTGTCAAAAATGACAAATTTCAAGATGGTAAATGTCTAAGATGTCAAAGGACAAATGTCACAATGATAAATGTCAAAAATGAAAAGTGTCACCATGAAAAATGTCAAAAATGACAAATTTCAAGATGGCAAATGTCAAAGATGTCAAATGACAAATGTCACAATGCTAAATGTCAAAAATGAAAAGTGTCACCATGAAAAATGTCAAAAATGACAAATTTCAAGATGGCAAATGTCAAAGATGTCAAATGACAAATGTCACAATGCTAAATGTCAAAAATGAAAAGTGTCAAAAATGACAAATTTCAAGATGGCAAATGCCTAAGATGTCAAATAACAAATGTCACAATGCTAAATGTCAAAAATGAAAAGTGTCACAATGCTAAATGTCAAAAATGACAAATTTCAAGATGGCAAATGTCAAAGATGTCAAATGACAAATGTCACAATGCTAAATGTCAAAAATGAAAAGTGTCACCATAAAAAATGTCAAAAATAACAAATTTCAAGATGGCAAATGTCACAATGCTAAATGTCAAAAATGAAAAGTGTCACCATGAAAAATGTCAAAAATAACAAATTTCAAGATGGCAAATGTCAAAGATGTCAAATGACAAATGTCACAATGCTAAATGTCAAAAATGACAAATTTCAAGATGGCAAATGTCAAAGATGTCAAATGACAAATGTCACAATGCTAAATGTCAAAAATGAAAAGTGTCACCATAAAAAATGTCAAAAATGACAAATTTCAAGATGGCAAATGTCAAAGATGTCAAATGACAAATGTCACAATGCCAAATGTCAAAAATGAAAAGTGTCACCATGAAAAATGTCAAAAATGACAAATTTCAAGATGGCAAATGTCTAAGATGTCAAATGACAAATGTCACAATGCTAAATGTCAAAAATGAAAAGTGTCACCATGAAAAATGTCAAAAATGACAAATTTCAAGATGGCAAATGTCAAAGATGTCAAATGACAAATGTCACAATGCTAAATGTCAAAAATAAAATGTGTTAAAAATGACAAATTTCAAGATAGCAAAGGTCTAAGATGTCAAATGACAAATGCCACAATGCTAAATGTCAAAAATGAAAAGTGTCACCATGAAAAATGTCAAAAATGACAAATTTCAAGATGGCAAATGTCAAAGATGTCAAATGACAAATGTCACAATGCTAAATGTCAAAAATGAAAAGTGTCACCATGAAAAATGTCAAAAATGACCAATTTCAAGATGGCAAATGTCCAAGATGTCAAATGACAAATGTCACAATGCTAAAAGTCAAAAATGAAAAGTGTCACCATAAAAAATGTCAAAAATGACAAATTTCAAGATGGCAAATGTCAAAGATGTCAAATGACAAATGTCACAATGCTAAATGTCAAAAATGAAAAGTGTCAAATATGACAAATTTCAAGATGGCAAATGTCAAAGATGTCAAATGACAAATGTCACAATGCTAAATGTCAAAAATGAAAAGTGTCACCATGAAAAATGTCAAAAATGACAAATTTCAAGATGGCAAATGTCAAAACTGACAAATGTCACAATGCTAAATGTCAAAAATAAAAAGTGTCACCATGAAAAATGTCAACAATAACAAATTCCAAGATGGCAAATGTCAAAGATGTCAAATGACAAATGTCACAATGCTAAATGTCAAAAATGACAAATTTCAAGATGGCAAATGTCAAAGATGTCAAATGACAAATGTCACAATGCTAAATGTCAAAAATGAAAAGTGTCACCATGAAAAATGTCAAAAATGACAAATTTCAAGATGGCAAATGTCAAAGATGTCAAATGACAAATGTCACAATGCTAAATGTCAAAAATAAAAAGTGTCACCATGAAAAATGTCAAAAATGACAAATTTCAAGATGGCAAATGTCAAAACTGACAAATGTCACAATGCTAAATGTCAAAAATGATAAGTGTCACCATGAAAAATGTCAAAAATGACAAATTTCAAGATGGCAAATGTCCAAGATGTCAAATGACAAATGTCACAATGCTAAATGTCAAAAATGAAAAGTGTCACCATGAAAAATGTCAAAAATGACAAATTTCAAGATGGCAAATGTCAAAGATGTTAAATGACAAATGTCACAATGCTAATTGTCAAAAATGAAAAGTGTCAAAAATGACAAATTTCAAGATGGCAAATGTCTAATATGTCAAATGACAAATGTCACAATGCTAAATGTCAAATATGAAAAGTGTCACCATGAAAAATGTCAAAAATGACAAATTTCAAGATGGCAAATGTCAAAGATGTCAAATGACAAATGTCACAATGCTAAATGTCACAATGCTAAATGTCAAAAATGAAAAGTGTCAAAAATGACAAATTTCAAGATGGCAAATGTCTAAGATGTCAAATGACAAATGTCACAATGATAAATGTCAAAAATGAAAAGTGTCACCATGAAAAATGTCAAAAATGACAAATTTCAAGATGGCAAATGTCAAAGATGTCAAATGACAAATGTCACAATGCTAAATGTCAAAAATGAAAAGTGTCACCATGAAAAATGTCAAAAATGACAAATTTCAAGAAGGCAAATGTCAAAGATGTCAAATGACAAATGTCACAATGCTAAATGTCAAAAATGAAAAGTGTCAAAAATGACAAATTTCAAGATGGCAAATGTCTAAAATGTCAAATGACAAATGTCACAATGCTAAATGTCACAAATGAAAAGTGTCAAAAATGACAAATTTCAAGATGGCAAATGTCTAAGATGTCAAATGACAAATGTCACAATGCTAAATGTCAAAAATGAAAAGTGTCACCATGAAAAATGTCAAAAATGACAAATTTCAAGATGGCAAATGTCAAAACTGACAAATGTCACAATGCTAAATGTCAAAAATGAAAAGTGTGACCATAAAAAATGTCAAAAATAACAAATTTCAAGATGGCAAATGTCAAAGATGTCAAATGACAAATGTCACAATGCTAAATGTCAAAAATGAAAAGTGTCACCATGAAAAATGTCAAAAATGACAAATTTCAAGATGGCAAATGTCAAAGATGTCAAATGACAAATGTCACAATGCTAAATGTCAAAAATGAAAAGTGTCACCATGAAAAATGTTAAAAATGACAAATTTCAAGATGGCAAATGTTAAAACTGACAAATGTCACAATGCTAAATGTCAAAAATGAAAAGTGTCACCATGAAAAATGTCAAAAATAACAAATTTCAAGATGGCAAATGTCAAAGATGTCAAATGACAAATGTCACAATGCTAAATGTCAAAAATGACAAATTTTAAGATGGCAAATGTCAAAGATGTCAAATGACAAATGTCACAATGCTAAATGTCAAAAATGAAAAGTGTCACCATAAAAAATGTCAAAAATGACAAATTTCAAGATGGCAAATGTCAAAGATGTTAAATGACAAATGTCACAATGCTAAATGTCAAAAATGAAAAGTGTCACCATGAAAAATGTCAAAAATGACAAATTTCAAGATGGCAAATGTCAAAAATGTCAAATGACAAATGTCACAATGCTAAATGTCAAAAATGAAAAGTGTCACCATGAAAAATGTCAAAAATGACAAATTTCAAGATGGCAAATGTCAAAGATGTCAAATGACAAATGTCACAATGCTAAATGTCAAAAATGAAAAGTGTCAAAAATGACAAATTTCAAGATGGCAAATGTCTAAGATGTCAAATGACAAATGTCACAATGCTAAATGTCAAAAATGAAAAGTGTCATCATGAAAAATGTCAAAAATGACAAATTTCAAGATGGCAAATGTCAAAGATGTCAAATGACAAATGTCACAATGCTAAATGTCAAAAATGAAAAGTGTCACCATGAAAAATGTCAAAAATGACAAATTTCAAGATGGCAAATGTCAAAACTGACAAATGTCACAATGCTAAATGTCAAAAATGATAAGTGTCATCATCAAAAATGTCAAAAATGACAAATTTCAAGATGGCAAATGTCCAAGATGTCAAATGACAAATGTCACAATGCTAAATGTCAAAAATGAAAAGTGTCACCATGAAAAATGTCAAAAATGACAAATTTCAAGATGGCAAATGTCAAAGATGTCAAATGACAAATGTCACAATGCTAAATGTCAAAATTGAAAAGTGTCAAAAATGACAAATTTCAAGATGGCAAATGTCTAAGATGTCAAATGACAAATGTCACAATGCTAAATGTCAAAAATAAAAAGTGTCACCGTGCAAAATGTAAAAAATGACAAATTTCAAGATGGCAAATACCAAAGATGTCAAATGACAAATGTCACACTGCTAAATGTCAAAAATGAAAAGTGTCACCATGAAAAATGTCAAAAATAACAAATTTCAAGATGGCAAATGTCAAAGATGTCAAATGACAAATGTCACAATGCTAAATGTCAAAAATGACAAATTTTAAGATGGCAAATGTCAAAGATGTCAAATGACAAATGTCACAATGCTAAATGTCAAAAATGAAAAGTGTCACCATGAAAAATGTCAAAAATAACAAATTTCAAGATGGCAAACGTCAAAGATGTCAAATGACCAATGTCACAATGCTAAATGTCAAAAATGAAAAGTGTCACCATGAAAAATGTCAAAAATGACAAATTTCAAGATGGCAAATGTAAAAGATGTCAAATGACAAATGTCACAATGCTAAATGTCAAAAATGAAAAGTGTCACCATGTAAAATGTCAAAAATAACAAATTTCAAGATGGCAAATATCAAAGATGTCAAATGACAAATGTCACAATGCTAAATGTCAAAAATGACAAATTTCAAGATGGCAAATGTCAAATGACAAATGTCACAATGCTAAATGTCAAAAATGAAAAGTGTCACCATGAAAAATGTCAAAAATGACAAATTTCAAGATGGCAAATGTCAAAGATGTCAAATGACAAATGTCACAATGCTAAATGTCAAAAATGAAAAGTGTCAAAAATGACAAATTTCAAGATGGCAAATGTCTAAGATGTCAAATGACAAATGTCACAATGCTAAATGTCAAAAATGAAAAGTGTCACCATGAAAAATGTCAAAAATGACAAATTTCAAGATGGCAAATGTCAAAGATGTCAAATGACAAATGTCACAATGCTAAATGTCAAAAATGAAAAGTGTCACCATGAAAAATGTCAAAAATGACAAATTTCAAGATGGCAAATGTCGAAGATGTCAAATGACAAATGTCACAATGCTAAATGTCAAAAATGAAAAGTGTCACCATGAAAAATGTCAAAAATGACAAATTTCAAGATGGCAAATGTCAAAGATGTCAAATGACAAATGTCACAATGCTAAATGTCAAAAATGAAAAGTGTCACCATGAAAAATGTCAAAAATGACAAATTTCAAGATGGCAAATGTCAAAACTGACAAATGTCACAATGCTAAATGTCAAAAATGATAAGTCTCACCATGAAAAATGTCAAAAATGACAAATTTCAAGATGGCAAATGTCCAAGATGTCAAATGACAAATGTCACAATGCTAAGTGTCAAAAATGAAAAGTGTCACCATGAAAAATGTCAAAAATGACAAATTTCAAGATGGCAAATGTCAAAGATGTCAAATGACAAATGTCACAATGCTAAATGTCAAAAATGAAAAGTGTCAAAAATGACAAATTTCAAGATGGCAAATGTCTAAGATGTCAAATGACAAATGTCACAATGCTAAATGTCAAAAATGAAAAGTGTCACCATGAAAAATGTCAAAAATGACAAATTTCAAGATGGCAAATGTCAAAACTGACAAATGTCACAATGCTAAATGTCAAAAATGAAAAGTGTCACCATGAAAAATGTCAAAAATAACAAATTTCAAGATAGCAAATGTCAAAGATGTCAAATGACAAATGTCACAATGCTAAATGTCAAAAATGACAAATTTCAAAATGGCAAATTTCAAAGATGTCAAATGACAAATGTCACAATGCTAAATGTCAAAAATGAAAAGTGTCACCATGAAAAATGTCAAAAATGACAAATTTCAAGATGGCCAATGTCAAAGATGTCAAATAACAAATGTCACGATGCTAAATGTCAAAAATGAAAAGTGTCACCATGAAAAATGTCAAAAATGACAAATTTTAAGATGGCAAATGTCAAAGATGTCAAATGACAAATGTCACAATGCTAAATGTCAAAAATGAAAAATGTCACCATGAAAAATGTCAAAAATGACAAATTTCAAGATGGCAAATATCAAAGATGTCAAATGACAAATGTCACAATGCTAAATGTCAAAAATGACAAATTTCAAGATAGCAAATGTCAAAGATGTCAAATGACAAATGTCACAATGCTAAATGTCAAAAATGAAAAGTGTCACCATGAAAAATGTCAAAAATGACAAATTTCAAGATGGCAAATGTCAAAGATGTCAAATGACAAATGTCACAATGCTAAATGTCAAAAATGAAAAGTGTCACCATGAAAAATGTCAAAAATGACAAATTTCAAGATGGCAAATGTCCAAGATGTCAAATGACAAATGTCACAATGCTAAAAGTCAAAAATGAAAAGTGTCACCATGAAAAATGTCAAAAATGACAAATTTCAAGATGGCAAATGTCAAAGATGTCAAATGACAAATGTCACAATGCTAAATGTCAAAAATGAAAAGTGTCAAATATGACAAATTTCAAGATGGCAAATGTCAAAGATGTCAAATGACAAATGTCACAATGCTAAATGTCAAAAATGAAAAGTGTCACCATGAAAAATGTCAAAAATGACAAATTTCAAGATGGCAAATGTCAAAACTGACAAATGTCACAATGCTAAATGTCAAAAATAAAAAGTGTCACCATGAAAAATGTCAACAATAACAAATTCCAAGATGGCAAATGTCAAAGATGTCAAATGACAAATGTCACAATGCTAAATGTCAAAAATGACAAATTTCAAGATGGCAAATGTCAAAGATGTCAAATGACAAATGTTACAATGCTAAATGTCAAAAATGAAAAGTGTCACCATGAAAAATGTCAAAAATGACAAATTTCAAGATGGCAAATGTCAAAGATGTCAAATGACAAATGTCAAAATGCTAAATGTCAAAAATAAAAAGTGTCATCATGAAAAATGTCAAAAATGACAAATTTCAAGATGGCAAATGTCAAAACTGACAAATGTCACAATGCTAAATGTCAAAAATGATAAGTGTCACCATGAAAAATGTCAAAAATGACAAATTTCAAGATGGCAAATGTCCAAGATGTCAAATGACAAATGTCACAATGCTAAATGTCAAAAATGAAAAGTGTCACCATGAAAAATGTCAAAAATGACAAATTTCAAGATGGCAAATGTCAAAGATGTTAAATGACAAATGTCACAATGCTAATTGTCAAAAATGAAAAGTGTCAAAAATGACAAATTTCAAGATGGCAAATGTCTAATATGTCAACTGACAAATGTCACAATGCTAAATGTCAAATATGAAAAGTGTCACCATGAAAAATGTCAAAAATGACAAATTTCAAGATGGCAAATGTCAAAGATGTCAAATGACAAATGTCACAATGCTAAATGTCACAATGCTAAATGTCAAAAATGAAAAGTGTCAAAAATGACAAATTTCAAGATGGCAAATGTCTAAGATGTCAAAGGACAAATGTCACAATGATAAATGTCAAAAATGAAAAGTGTCACCATGAAAAATGTCAAAAATGACAAATTTCAAGATGGCAAATGTCAAAGATGTCAAATGACAAATGTCACAATGCTAAATGTCAAAAATGAAAAGTGTCACCATGAAAAATGTCAAAAATGACAAATTTCAAGATGGCAAATGTCAAAGATGTCAAATGACAAATGTCACAATGCTAAATGTCAAAAATGAAAAGTGTCAAAAATGACAAATTTCAAGATGGCAAATGCCTAAGATGTCAAATAACAAATGTCACAATGCTAAATGTCAAAAATGAAAAGTGTCACAATGCTAAATGTCAAAAATGACAAATTTCAAGATGGCAAATGTCAAAGATGTCAAATGACAAATGTCACAATGCTAAATGTCAAAAATGAAAAGTGTCACCATAAAAAATGTCAAAAATAACAAATTTCAAGATGGCAAATGTCACAATGCTAAATGTCAAAAATGAAAAGTGTCACCATGAAAAATGTCAAAAATAACAAATTTCAAGATGGCAAATGTCAAAGATGTCAAATGACAAATGTCACAATGCTAAATGTCAAAAATGACAAATTTCAAGATGGCAAATGTCAAAGATGTCAAATGACAAATGTCACAATGCTAAATGTCAAAAATGAAAAGTGTCACCATAAAAAATGTCAAAAATGACAAATTTCAAGATGGCAAATGTCAAAGATGTCAAATGACAAATGTCACAATGCCAAATGTCAAAAATGAAAAGTGTCACCATGAAAAATGTCAAAAATGACAAATTTCAAGATGGCAAATGTCTAAGATGTCAAATGACAAATGTCACAATGCTAAATGTCAAAAATGAAAAGTGTCACCATGAAAAATGTCAAAAATGACAAATTTCAAGATGGCAAATGTCAAAGATGTCAAATGACAAATGTCACAATGCTAAATGTCAAAAATAAAATGTGTCAAAAATGACAAATTTCAAGATAGCAAAGGTCTAAGATGTCAAATGACAAATGTCACAATGCTAAATGTCAAAAATGAAAAGTGTCACAATGCTAAATGTCAAAAATGACAAATTTCAAGATGGCAAATGTCAAAGATGTCAAATGACAAATGTCACAATGCTAAATGTCAAAAATGAAAAGTGTTACCATAAAAAATGTCAAAACTAACAAATTTCAAGATGGCAAATGTCAAAGATGTCAAATGACAAATGTCACAATGCTAAATGTCAAAAATGAAAAGTGTCACCATGAAAAATGTCAAAAATGACAAATTTCAAGATGGCAAATGTCAAATGTCACAATGCTAAATGTCAAAAATGAAAAGTGTCACCATGAAAAATGTCAAAAATAACAAATTTCAAGATGGCAAATGTCAAAGATGTCAAATGACAAATGTCACAATGCTAAATGTCAAAAATGAAAAGTGTCACCATGAAAAATGTCAAAAATGACAAATTTCAAGATGGCAAATGTCAAAACTGACAAATGTCACAATGCTAAATATCAAAAATGAAAAGTGTCACCATGAAAAATGTCAAAAATAACAAATTTCAAGATGGCAAATGTCAAAGATGTCAAATGACAAATGTCACAATGCTAAATGTCAAAAATGAAAAGTGTCACCATGAAAAATGTCAAAAATGACAAATTTCAAGATGGCAAATGTCAAAACTGACAAATGTCACAATGCTAAATGTCAAAAATGAAAAGTGTCACCATGAAAAATGTCAAAAATAACAAATTTCAAGATGGCAAATGTCAAAGATGTCAAATGACAAATGTGACAATGCTAAATGTCAAAAATGACAAATTTCAAGATGGCAAATGTCAAAGATGTCAAATGACAAATGTCACAATGCTAAATGTCAAAAATGAAAAGTGTCACCATGAAAAATGTCAAAAATGACAAATTTCAAGATGGCAAATGTCAAAGATGTTAAATGACAAATGTCACAATGCTAAATGTCAAAAATGAAAAGTGTCACCATAAAAAATGTCAAAAATAACAAATTTCAAGATGGCAAATGTCAAAGATGTCAAATGACATATGTCACAATGCTAATTGTCAAAAATGAAAAGTGTCACCATGAAAAATGTCAAAAATGACAAATTTCAAGATGGCAAATGTCAAAGATGTCAAATGACAAATGTCACAATGCTAAATGTCAAAAATGAAAAGTGTCACCATGAAAAATGTCAAAAATAACAAATTTCAAGATGGCAAATGTCAAAGATGTCAAATGACAAATGTCACAATGCTAAATGTCAAAAATGAAAAGTGTCACCATGAAAAATGTCAAAAATGACAAATTTCAAGATGGAAAATGTCAAAACTGACAAATGTCACAATGCTAAATGTCAAAAATGATAAGTGTCACCATGAAAAATGTCAAAAATGACAAATTTCAAGATGGCAAATGTCCAAGATGTCAAATGACAAATGTCACAATGTTAAATGTCAAAAATGACAAATTTCAAGATGGCAAATGTCAAAGATGTCGAATATTACAAATGTCACAATGCTAAATGTCAAAAATGAAAAGTGTCACCATGAAAAATGTCAAAAATGACAAATTTCAAGATGGCAAATGTCAAAGATGTCAAATGACAAATGTCACAATGCTAAATGTCAAAAATGAAAAGTGTCACCATGAAAAATGTCAAAAATGACAAATTTTAAGATGGCAAATATCAAAGATGTCAAATTACAAATGTCACAATGCTAAATGTCAAAAATGACAAATTTTAAGATGGCAAATGTCAAAGATGTCAAATGACAAATGTCACAATGCTAAATGTCAAAAATGAAAAGTGTCACCATGAAAAATGTCAAAAATGACAAATTTCAAGATGGCAAATGTCAAAGATGTCAAATGACAAATGTCACAATGCAAAATGTCAAAAATGAAAAGTGTCACCATAAAAAATGTCAAAAATAACAAATTTCAAGATGGCAAATGTCAAAGATGTCAAATGACAAATGTCACAACGCTAAATGTCAAAAATGAAAAGTGTCACCATGAAAAATGTCAAAAATGACAAATTTGAAGATGGCAAATGTCAAAACTGACAAATGTCACAATGCTAAATGTCAAAAATGAAAAGTGTCACCATGAAAAATGTCAAAAATAACAAATTTCAAGATGGCAAATGTCAAAGATGTCAAATGACAAATGTCACAATGCTAAATGTCAAAAATGAAAAGTGTCACCATGAAAAATTCAAAAATGACAAATTTCAAGATGGCAAATGTCAAAACTGACAAATGTCACAATGCTAAATGTCAAAAATGAAAAGTGTCACCATGAAAAATGTCAAAAATAACAAATTTCAAGATGGCAAATGTCAAAGATGTCAAATGACAAATGTCACAATGCTAAATGTCAAAAATGACAAATTTCAAGATGGCAAATGTCAAAGATGTCAAATGACAGATGTCACAATGCTAAATGTCAAAAATGAAAAGTGTCACCATGAAAAATGTCAAAAATGACAAATTTCAAGATGGCAAATGTCAAAGATGTCAAATGACAAATGTCACCATGAAAAATGTCAACAATTACAAATTCCAAGATGGCAAATGTCAAAGATGTCAAATGACAAATGTCACAATGCTAAATGTCAAAAATGACAAATTTCAAGATGGCAAATGTCAAAGATTTCAAATGACAAATGTCACAATGCTAAATGTCAAAAATGAAAAGTGTCACCATGAAAAATGTCAAAAATGACAAATTTCAAGATGGCAAATGTCAAAGATGTCAAATGACAAATGTCACAATGCTAAATGTCAAAAATAAAAAGTGTCACCATGAAAAATGTCAAAAATGACAAATTTCAAGATGGCAAATGTCAAAACTGACAAATGTCACAATGCTAAATGTCAAAAATGATAAGTGTCACCATGAAAAATGTCAAAAATGACAAATTTCAAGATGGCAAATGTCCAAGATGTCAAATGACAAATGTCACAATGCTAAATGTCAAAAATGAAAAGTGTCACCATGAAAAATGTCAAAAATGACAAATTTCAAGATGGCAAATGTCAAAGATGTTAAATGACAAATGTCACAATGCTAATTGTCAAAAATAAAAAGTGTCAAAAATGACAAATTTCAAGATGGAAAATGTCTAATATGTCAAATGACAAATGTCACAATGCTAAATGTCAAATATGAAAAGTGTCACCATGAAAAATGTCAAAAATGACAAATTTCAAGATGGCAAATGTCAAAGATGTCAAATGACAAATGTCACAATGCTAAATGTCAAAAATGAAAAGTGTCAAAAATGACAAATTTCAAGATGGCAAATGTCTAAGATGTCAAATGACAAATGTCATAATGATAAATGTCAAAAATGAAAAGTGTCACCATAAAAAATGTCAAAAATGACAAATTTCAAGATGGCAAATGTCAAAGATGTCAAATGACAAATGTCACAATGCTAAATGTCAAAAATGAAAAGTGTCACCATGAAAAATGTCAAAAATGACAAATTTCAAGATGTCAAATGTCAAAGATGTCAAATGACAAATGTCACAATGCTAAATGTCAAAAATGAAAAGTGTCAAAAATGACAAATTTCAAGATGGCAAATATCTAAGATGTAAAATAACAAATGTCACAATGCTAAATGTCAAAAATGAAAAGTGTCACAATGCTAAATGTCAAAAATGACAAATTTCAAGATGGCAAATGTCAAAGATGTCAAATGACAAATGTCACAATGCTAAATGTCAAAAATGAAAAGTGTCACCATAAAAAATGTCAAAAATAACAAATTTCAAGATGGCAAATGTCACAATGCTAAATGTCAAAAATGAAAAGTGTCACCATGAAAAATGTCAAAAATAACAAATTTCAAGATGGCAAATGTCAAAGATGTCAAATGACAAATGTCACAATGCTAAATGTCAAAAATGACAAATTTCAAGATGGCAAATGTCAAAGATATCAAATAACAAATGTCACAATGCTAAATGTCAAAAATGAAAAGTGTCACCATAAAAAATGTCAAAAATGACAAATTTCAAGATGGCAAATGTCAAAGATGTCAAATGACAAATGTCACAATGCCAAATGTCAAAAATGAAAAGTGTCACCATGAAAAATGTCAAAAATGACAAATTTCAAGATGGCAAATGTCTAAGATGTCAAATGACAAATGTCACAATGCTAAATGTCAAAAATGAAAAGTGTCACCATGAAAAATGTCAAAAATGACAAATTTCAAGATGGCAAATGTCAAAGATGTCAAATGACAAATGTCACAATGCTAAATGTCAAAAATGAAAAGTGTCAAAAATGACAAATTTCAAGATGGCAAATGTCTAATATGTCAAATGACAAATGTCACAATGCTAAATGTCAAATATGAAAAGTGTCACCATGAAAAATGTCAAAAATGACAAATTTCAAGATGGCAAATGTCAAAGATGTCAAATGACAAATGTCACAATGCTAAATGTCAAAAATGAAAAGTGTCAAAAATGACAAATTTCAAGATGGCAAATGTCTAAAATGTCAAATGACAAATGTCACAATGATAAATGTCAAAAATGAAAAGTGTCACCATGAAAAATGTCAAAAATGACAAATTTCAAGATGGCGAATGTCAAAGATGTCAAATGACAAATGTCACAATGCTAAATGTCACAAATGAAAAGTGTCACCATGAAAAATGTCAAAAATGACAAATTTCAAGATGGCAAATGTCAAAGATGTCAAATGACAAATGTCACAATGCTAAATGTCAAAAATGACAAATTTCAAGATGGCAAATGTCCAAGATGTCAAATGACAAATGTCACAATGCTAAATGTCAAAAATGAAAAGTGTCACCATGAAAAATGTCAAAAATGACAAATTTCAAGATGGCAAATGTCAAAGATGTCAAATGACAAATGTCACAATGCTAAATGTCAAAAATGACAAATTTCAAGATGGCAAATGTCCAAGATGTCAAATGACAAATGTCACAATGCTAAATGTCAAAAATGAAAAGTGTCACCATGAAAAATGTCAAAAATGACAAATTTCAAGATGGCAAATGTCAAAGATGTCAAATGACAAATGTCACAATGCTAAATGTCAAAAATGAAAAGTGTCAAAAATGACAAATTTCAAGATGGCAAATGTCTAAAATGTCAAATGACAAATGTCACAATGCTAAATGTCAAAAATGAAAAGTGTCACCGTGAAAAATGTCAAAAATGACAAATTTCAAGATGGCAAATGTCAAAGATGTCAAATGACAAATGTCACAATGCTAAATGTCAAAAATAAAAAGTGTCACCATGAAAAATGTCAAAAATGACAAATTTCAAGATGGCAAATGTCAAAGATGTCAAATGACAAATGTCACAATGCTAAATGTCAAAAATGAAAAGTGTCAAAAATGACAAATTTCAAGATGGCAAATGTCAAAGATGTCAAATGACAAATGTCACAATGCTAAATGTCAAAAATGACAAATTTCAAGATGGCAAATGTCCAAGATGTCAAATGACAAATGTCACAATGCTAAATGTCAAAAATGAAAAGTGTCACCATGAAAAATGTCAAAAATGACAAATTTCAAGATGGCAAATGTCAAAGATGTCAAATGACAAATGTCACAATGCTAAATGTCAAAAATGAAAAGTGTCAAAAATGACAAATTTCAAGATGGCAAATGTCTAAAATGTCAAATGACAAATGTCACAATGCTAAATGTCAAAAATGAAAAGTGTCACCGTGAAAAATGTCAAAAATGACAAATTTCAAGATGGCAAATGTCAAAGATGTCAAGTGACAAATGTCACAATGCTAAATGTCAAAAATGAAAAGCGTCCCCATGAAAAATGTCAATAATGACAAATTTCAAGATGGCAAATGTCAAAGATGTCAAATGACAAATGTCACAATGCTAAATGTCAAAAATGAAAAGTGTTACCATGAAAAATGTCAAAAATGACAAATTTCAAGATGGCAAATGTCAAAGATGTCAAATGACAAATGTCACAATGCTAAATGTCAAAAATGAAAAGTGTCACCATGAAAAATGTCAAAAATGACAAATTTCAAGATGGCAAATGTCAAAGATGTCAAATGACAAATGTCACAATGCTAAATGTCAAAAATGAAAAGTGTCACCATGAAAAATGTCAAAAATGACAAATTTCAAGATGGCAAATATCAAAGATGTCAAATGACAAATGTCACAATGCTAAATGTCAAAAATGACAAATATCAAGATGGCAAATGTCAAAGATGTCAAATGACAAATGTCACAATGCTAAATGTCAAAAATGAAAAGTGTCACCATGAAAAATGTCAAAAATGACAAATTTCAAGATGGCAAATGTCAAAGATGTCAAATGACAAATGTCACAATGCTAAATGTCAAAAATGAAAAGTGTCAAAAATGACAAATTTCAAGATGGCAAATGTCTAAGATGTCAAATGTCACAATGCTAAATGTCAAAAATGAAAAGTGTCACCATGAAAAATGTCAAAAATGACAAATTTAAAGATGGCAAATGTTAAAGATGTCAAATGACAAATGTCACAATGCTAAATGTCAAAAATAAAAAGTGTCACCATGAAAAATGACAAATTTCAAGATGGCAAATGTCAAAGAAGTCAAATGACAAATGTCACAATGCTTAATGTCAAAAATGAAAAGTGTCACCATGAAAAATGTCAAAAATGACAAATTTCAAGATTGCAAATGTCCAAGATGTCAAATAACAAATGTCACAATGCTAAAAGTCAAAAATGACAAATTTCAAGATGGCAAATGTCAAAGATGTCAAATGACAAATGTCACAACGCTAAATGTCAAAAATGAAAAGTGTCATCATGAAAAATGTCAAAAATGACAAATTTCAAGATGGCAAATGTCAAAACTGACAAATGTCACAATGCTAAATGTCAAAAATGAAAAGTGTCACCATGAAAAATGTCAAAAATGACAAATTTCAAGATGGCAAATGTCAAAGATGTCAAATGACAAATGTTACAATGCTAAATGTCAAAACTGACAAATTTCAAGATGGCAAATGTCAAAGATGTCAAATGACAAATGTCACAATGCTTAATGTCAAAAATAAAAAGTGTCACCATGAAAAATGTCAAAAATGACAAATTTCAAGATGGCAAATATCAAAGATGTCAAATGACAAATGTCACAATGCTAAATGTCAAAAATAAAAAGTGTCACCATGAAAAATGACAAAAATGACAAATTTCAAGATGGCAAATGTCAAAGAAGTCAAATGACAAATGCCACAATGCTAAATGTCAAAAATGAAAAGTGTCACCATGAAAAATGTCAAAAATGACAAATTTCAAGATGGCAAATGTCAAAACTGACAAATGTCACAATGCTAAATGTCAAAAATGATAAGTGTCACCATGACAAATGTCAAAAATGACAAATTTCAAGATTGCAAATGTCCAAGATGTCAAATGACAAATGTCACAATGCTAAAAGTCAAAAATGAAAAGTGTCACCATGAAAAATGTCAAAAATGACAAATTTCAAAATGGCAAATGTCAAAGATGTCAAATGACAAATGTTACAATGCTAAATGTCAAAAATGAAAAGTGTCACCATGAAAAATGTCAAAAATAACAAATTTCAAGATGGCAAATGTCAAAGATGTCAAATGACAAATGTCACAATGCTAAATGTCAAAACTGACAAATTTCAAGATGGCAAATGTCAAAGATGTCAAATGACAAATGTCACAATGCTTAATGTCAAAAATAAAAAGTGTCACCATGAAAAATGTCAAAAATGACAAATTTTAAGATGGCAAATATCAAAGATGTCAAATGACAAATGTCACAATGCCAAATGTCAAAAATAAAAAGTGTCACCATGAAAAATGTCAAAAATGACAAATTTCAAAATGGCAAATGTCCAAGATGTCAAATGACAAATGTCACAATGCTAAATGTCAAAAATGAAAAGTGTCACCATGAAAAATGTCAAAAATGACAAATTACAAGATGGCAAATGTCAAAACTGACAAATGTCACAATGCTAAATGTCAAAAATGAAAAGTGTCACCATAAAAAATGTCAAAAATAACAAATTTCAAGATGGCAAATGTCAAAGATGTCAAATGACAAATGTCACAATGCTAGATGTCAAAACTGACAAATTTCAAGATGGCAAATGTCAAAGATGTCAAATGACAAATGTCACAATGCTTAATGTCAAAAATAAAAAGTGTCACCCTGAAAAATGTCAAAAATGACAAATTTCAAGATGGCAAATATCAAAGATGTCAAATGACAAATGTCACAATGCTAAATGTCAAAAATAAAAAGTGTCACCATAAAAAATGTCAAAAATGACAAATTTCAAGATGGCAAATGTCAAAACTGACAAATTTCACAATGCTAAATGTCAATAATGATAAGTGTCACCATGAAAAATGTCAAAAATGACAAATTTCAAAATGGCAAATGTCCAAGATATCAAATGACAAATGTCACAATGCGAAATGTCAAAAATGAAAAGTGTCACCATGAAAAATGTCAAAAATGACAAATTTCAAGATGGCAAATGTCAAAGATGTCAAATGACAAATGTCACAATGCTAAATGTCAAAAATGAAAAGTGTCACCATGAAAAATGTCAAAAATGACAAATTTCAAGATGGCAAACGTCAAAGATGTCAAATGACAAATGTCACAATGCTAAATGTCAAAAATGAAAAGTGTCACCATGAAAAATGTCAAAAATGACAAATTTCAAGATGGCAAATATCAAAGATGTCAAATGACAAATGTCACAATGCTAAATGTCAAAAATGACAAATTTCAAGATGGCAAATGTCAAAGATGTCAAATGACAAATGTCACAATGCTAAATGTCAAAAATGAAAAGTGTCACCATGAAAAATGTCAAAAATGACAAATTTCAAAATGGCAAATGTCAAAGATGTCAACTGACAAATGTCACAATGCTAAATGTCAAAAATGAAAAGTGTCAAAAATGACAAATTTCAAGATGGCAAATGTCTAAGATGTCAAATGACAAATGTCACAATGCTAAATGTCAAAAATGAAAAGTGTCACCATGAAAAATGTCAAAAATGACAAATTTCAAGATGGCAAATGTCAAAGATGTCAAATGACAAATGTCACAATGCTAAATGTCAAAAATAAAAAGTGTCACCATGAAAAATGTCAAAAATGACAAATTTCAAGATGGCAAATGTCAAAGATGTCCAATGACAAATGTCACAATGCTAAATGTCAAAAATGAAAAGTGTCACCATGAAAAATGTCAAAAATGACAAATTTCAAGATGGCAAATGTCAAAGATGTCAAATGACAAATGTCACAATGCTAAATGTTAAAAATGAAAAGTGTTACCATGAAAAATGTCAAAAATGACAAATTTCAAGATGGCAAATGTCAAAACTGACAAATGTCAAAACTGACAAATGTCACAATGCTAAATGTCAAAAATGATAAGTGTTACCATGCAAAATGTCAAAAATGACAAATTTCAAGATGGCAAATGTCCAAGATGTCAAATGACAAATGTCACAATGCTAAATGTCAAAAATGAAAAGTGTCACCATGAAAAATGTCAAAAATGACAAATTTCAAGATGGCAAATGTCAAAGATGTCAAATGACAAATGTCACAATGCTAACTGTCAAAAATGAAAAGTGTCAAAAATGACAAATTTTAAGATGGCAAATGTCTAAGATGTCAAATGACAAATGTCACAATGCTAAATGTCAAAAATGAAAAGTGTCACCATAAAAAATGTCAAAAATGACAAATTTCAAGATGGCAAATGTCAAAACTGACAAATGTCACAATGCTAAATGTCAAAAATGAAAAGTGTCACCATGAAAAATGTCAAAAATAACAAATTTCAAGATGGCAAATGTCAAAGATGTCAAATGACAAATGTCACAATGCTAAATGTCAAAAATGACAAATTTCAAAATGGCAAATGTCAAAGAGGTCAAATGACAAATGTCACAATGCTAAATGTCAAAAATGAAAAGTGTCACCATGAAAAATGTCAAAAATGACAAATTTCAAGATGGCAAATGTCAAAGATGTCAAATGACAAATGTCACAATGCTAAATGTCAAAAATGAAAAGTGTCACCATGAAAAATGTCAAAAATGACAAATTTCAAGATGGCAAATGTCAAAGATGTGAAATGACAAATGTCACAATGCTAAATGTCAAAAATGAAAAGTGTCACCATGAAAAATGTCAAAAATGACAACTTTCAAGATGGCAAATATCAAAGATGTCAAATGACAAATGTCACAATGCTAAATGTCAAAAATGACAAATTTCAAGAATGCAAATGTCAAAGATGTCAAATGACAAATGTCACAATGCTAAATGTCAAAAATGAAAAGTGTCACCATGAAAAATGTCAAAAATGACAAATTTCAAGATGGCAAATGTCAAAGATGTCAAATGACAAATGTCACAATGCTAAATGTCAAAAATGAAAAGTGTCAAAAATGACAAATTTCAAGATGGCAAATGTCTAAGATGTCAAATGACAAATGTCACAATGCTAAATGTCAAAAATGAAAAGTGTCACCATGAAAAATGTCAAAAATGACAAATTTCAAGATGGCAAATGTCAAAGATGTCAAATGACAAATGTCACAATGCTAAATGTCAAAAATAAAAAGTGTCACCATGAAAAATGTTAAAAATGAAAAATTTCAAGATGGCAAATGTCAAAACTGACAAATGTCACAATGCTAAATGTCAAAATGATAAGTGTCACCATGAAAAATGTCAAAAATGACAAATTTCAAGATTGCAAATGTCCAAGATTTCAAATGACAAATGTCACAATGCTAAAAGTCAAAAATGAAAAGTGTCACCATGAAAAATGTCAAAAATGACAAATTTCAAGATGGCAAATGTCAAAGATGTCAAATGACAAATGTCACAATGCTAAATGTCAAAAATGAAAAATGTCAAAAATGACAAATTTCAAGATGGCAAATGTCAAAACTGACAAATGTCACAATGCTAAATGTCAAAAATGAAAAGTGTCACCATGAAAAATGTCAAAAATAACAAATTTTAAGATGGCAAATGTCAAAGATGTCAAATGACAAATGTCACAATGCTAAATGTCAAAAATGACAAATTTCAAGATGGTAAATGTCAAAGATGTCAAATGACAAATGTCACAATGCTTAATGTCAAAAATAAAAAGTGTCACCATGAAAAATGTCAAAAATGACAAATTTCAAGATGGCAAATATCAAAGATGTCAAATGACAAATGTCACAATGCTAAATGTCAAAATAAAAAGTGTCACCATGAAAAATGTCAAAAATGACAAATTTCAAGATGGCAAATGTCAAAACTGACAAATGTCACAATGCTAAATGTCAAAAATGATAAGTGTCACCATGAAAAATGTCAAAAATGACAAATTTCAAGATAGCAAATGTCCAAGATGTCAAATGACAAATGTCACAATGCTAAATGTCAAAAATGAAAAGTGTCACCATGAAAAATGTCAAAAATGACAAATTTCAGGATGGCAAATGTCAAAGATGTCAAATGACAAATGTCACAATGCTAAATGTCAAAAATGAAAAGTGTCAAAAATGACAAATTTCAAGATGGCAAATGTCTAAAATGTCAAATGACAAATGTCACAATGATAAATGTCAAAAATGAAAAGTGTCACCATGAAAAATGTCAAAAATGACAAATTTCAAGATGGCGAATGTCAAAGATGTCAAATGACAAATGTCACAATGCTAAATGTCACAAATGAAAAGTGTCACCATGAAAAATGTCAAAAATGACAAATTTCAAGAAGGCAAATGTCAAAGATGTCAAATGACAAATGTCACAATGCTAAATGTCAAAAATGAAAAATGTCAAAAATGACAAATTTCAAGATGGCAAATGTCAAAGATGTCAAATGACAAATGTCACAATGCTAAATGTCAAAAATGAAAAGTGTCACCATGAAAAATGTCAAAAATGACAAATTTCAAGATGGCAAATGTCAAAGATGTCAAATGACAAATGTCACAATGCTAAATGTCAAAAATGACAAATTTCAAGATGGCAAATGTCCAAGATGTCAAATGACAAATGTCACAATGCTAAATGTCAAAAATGAAAAGTGTCACCATGAAAAATGTCAAAAATGACAAATTTCAAGATGGCAAATGTCAAAGATGTCAAATGACAAATGTCACAATGCTAAATGTCAAAAATGAAAAGTGTCAAAAATGACAAATTTCAAGAGGGCAAATGTCTAAAATGTCAAATGACAAATGTCACAATGCTAAATGTCAAAAATGAAAAGTGTCACCGTGAAAAATGTCAAAAATGACAAATTTCAAGATGGCAAATGTCAAAGATGTCAAATGACAAATGTCACAATGCTAAATGTCAAAAATGAAAAGTGTCCCCTTGAAAAATGTCAATAATGACAAATTTCAAGATGGCAAATGTCAAAGATGTCAAATGACAAATGTCACAATGCTAAATGTCAAAAATGAAAAGTGTCACCATGAAAAATGTCAAAAATGACAAATTTCAAGATGGCAAATGTCCAAGATGTCAAATGACAAATGTCACAATGCTAAATGTCAAAAATGAAAAGTGTCACCATGAAAAATGTCAAAAATGACAAATTTCAAGATGGCAAATGTCAAAGATGTCAAATGACAAATGTCACAATGCTAAATGTCAAAAATGAAAAGTGTCACCATGAAAAATGTCAAAAATGACAAATTTCAAGATGGCAAATGTCAAAGATGTCAAATGACAAATGTCACAATGCTAAATGTCAAAAATGAAAAGTGTCACCATGAAAAATGTCAAAAATGACAAATTTCAAGATGGCAAATATCAAAGATGTCAAATGACAAATGTCACAATGCTAAATGTCAAAAATGACAAATTTCAAGATGGCAAATGTCAAAGATGTCAAATGACAAATGTCACAATGCTAAATGTCAAAAATGAAAAGTGTCACCATGAAAAATGTCAAAAATGACAAATTTCAAGATGGCAAATGTCAAAGATGTCAAATGACAAATGTCACAATGCTAAATGTCAAAAATGAAAAGTGTCAAAAATGACAAATTTCAAGATGGCAAATGTCTAAGATGTCAAATGACAAATGTCACAATGCTAAATGTCAAAAATGAAAAGTGTCACCATGAAAAATGTCAAAAATGACAAATTTCAAGATGGCAAATGTCAAAGATGTCAATTGACAAATGTCACAATGCTAAATGTCAAAAATAAAAAGTGTCACCATGAAAAATGACAAATTTCAAGATGGCAAATGTCAAAGAAGTTAAATGACAAATGTCACAATGCTTAATGTCAAAAATGAAAAGTGTCACCATGAAAAATGTCAAAAATGACAAATTTCAAGATGGCAAATGTCAAAACTGACAAATGTCACAATGCTAAATGTCAAAAATGATAAGTGTCACCATGAAAAATGTCAAAAATGACAAATTTCAAGATTGCAAATGTCCAAGATGTCAAATGACAAATGTCACAATGCTAAAAGTCAAAAATGAAAAGTGTCACCATAAAAAATGTCAAAAATGACAAATTTTAAGATGGCAAATGTCAAAGATGTCAAATGACAAATGTCACAATGCTAAATGTCAAAAATGAAAAGTGTCAAAAATGACAAATTTCAAGATGGCAAATGTCAAAGATGTCAAATGACAAATGTCACAACGCTAAATGTCAAAAATGAAAAGTGTCATCATGAAAAATGTCAAAAATGACAAATTTCAAGATGGCAAATGTCAAAACTGACAAATGTCACAATGCTAAATGTCAAAAATGAAAAGTGTCACCATGAAAAATGTCAAAAATAACAAATTTCAAGATGGCAAATGTCAAAGATGTCAAATGACAAATGTCACAATGCTAAATGTCAAAAATGACAAATTTCAAGATGGCAAATGTCAAAGATGTCAAATGACAAATGTCACAATGCTAAATGTCAAAAATAAAAAGTGTCACCATAAAAAATGTCAAAAATGACAAATTTCAAGATGGCAAATATCAAAGATGTCAAATGACAAATGTCACAATGCTAAATGTCAAAAATAAAAAGTGTCACCATAAAAAATGTCAAAAATGACAAATTTCAAGATGGCAAATGTCAAAACTGACAAATGTCACAATGCTAAATGTCAAAAATAATAAGTGTCACCATGAAAAATGTCAAAAATGACAAATTTCAAGATGGCAAATGTCCAAGATGTCAAATGTCACAATGCTAAATGTCAAAAATGAAAAGTGTCACCATGAAAAATGTCAAAAATGACAAATTTCAAGATGGCAAATGTCAAAGATGTCAAATGACAAATGTCACAATGCTAAATGTCAAAAATGAAAAGTGTCAAAAATGACAAATTTCAAGATGGCAAATGTCTAATATGTCAAATGACAAATGTCACAATGCTAAATGTCAAATATGAAAAGTGTCACCATGAAAAATGTCAAAAATGACAAATTTTAAAATGGCAAATGTCAAAGATGTCAAATGACAAATGTCACAATGCTAAATGTCAAAAATGAAAAGTGTCAAAAATGACAAATTTCAAGATGGCAAATGTCTAAGATGTCAAATGACAAATGTCACAATGATAAATGTCAAAAATGAAAAGTGTCACCATGAAAAATGTCAAAAATGACAAATTTCAAGATGGCAAATGTCAAAGATGTCAAATGACAAATGTCACAATGCTAAATGTCAAAAATGAAAAGTGTCACCATGAAAAATGTCAAAAATGACAAATTTCAAGAAGGCAAATGTCAAAGATGTCAAATGACAAATGTCACAATGCTAAATGTCAAAAATGAAAAGTGTCAAAAATGACAAATTTCAAGATGGCAAATGTCTAAGATGTCAAATGACAAATGTCACAATGCTAAATGTCAAAAATGAAAAGTGTCACCATGAAAAATGTCAAAAATGACAAATTTCAAGATGGCAAATGTCAAAGATGTCAAATGACAAATGTCACAATGCTAAATGTCAAAAATGAAAAGTGTCACTATGAAAAATGTCAAAAATGACAAATTTCAAGATGGCAAATGTCAAAGATGTCAAATGACAAATGTCACAATGCTAAATGTCAAAAATGAAAAGTGTCAAAAATGACAAATTTCAAGATGGCAAATGTCTAAGATGTCAAATGACAAATGTCACAATGCTAAATGTCAAAAATGAAAAGTGTCACCGTGAAAAATGTCAAAAATGACAAATTTCAAGATGGCAAATGTCAAAGATGTCAAATGACAAATGTCACAATGCTAAATGTCAAAAATGAAAAGTGTCACCATGAAAAATGTCAAAAATTACAAATTTCAAGATGGCAAATGTCAAAACTGACAAATGTCACAATGCTAAATGTCAAAAATGATAAGTGTCACCATGAAAAATGTCAAAAATGACAAATTTCAAGATGGCAAATGTCCAAGATGTCAAATGACAAATGTCACAATGCTAAATGTCAAAAATGAAAAGTGTCACCATGAAAAATGTCAAAAATGACAAATTTCAAGATGGCAAATGTCAAAGATGTCAAATGACAAATGTCACAATGCTAAATGTCAAAAATGAAAAGTGTCAAAAATGACAAATTTCAAGATGGCAAATGTCAAAGATGTCAAATGACAAATGTCACAATGCTAAATGTCAAAAATGAAAAGTGTCACCATGAAAAATGTCAAAAATGACAAATTTCAAGATGGCAAATGTCAAAACTGACAAATGTCACAATGCTAAATGTCAAAAATGAAAAGTGTCACCATGAAAAATGTCAAAAATAACAAATTTCAAGATGGCAAATGTCAAAGATGTCAAATGACAAATGTCACAATGCTAAATGTCAAAAATGACAAATTTCAAGATGGCAAATGTCAAAGATGTCAAATGACAAATGTCACAATGCTAAATGTCAAAAATGAAAAGTGTCACCATGAACAATGTCAAAAATGACAAATTTCAAGATGGCAAATGTCAAAGATGTCAAATGACAAATGTCACAATGCTAAATGTCAAAAATGAAAAGTGTCACCATGAAAAATGTCAAAAATGACAAATTTCAAGATGGCAAATGTCAAAACTGACAAATGTCACAATGCTAAATGTCAAAAATGATAAGTGTCACCATGAAAAATGTCAAAAATGACAAATTTCAAGATGGCAAATGTCCAAGATGTCAAATGACAAATGTCACAATGCTAAATGTCAAAAATGAAAAGTGTCACCATATCAAATGTCAAAAATGTCAAATTTCAAGATG
This sequence comes from Altica lythri, assembly GCA_964028335.1. Classification (NCBI taxonomy): domain Eukaryota; kingdom Metazoa; phylum Arthropoda; class Insecta; order Coleoptera; family Chrysomelidae; genus Altica; species Altica lythri. Next base: position 2,886,088 of record OZ034800.1, on the reverse strand, counting down.
GCAAATGTCAAAGATGTCAAATGACAAATGTCACAATGCTAAATGTCACAAATGAAAAGTGTCAAAAATGACAAATTTCAAGATGGCAAATGTCTAAGATGTCAAATGACAAATGTCACAATGCTAAATGTCAAAAATGAAAAGTGTCACCATAAAAAATGTCAAAAATGACAAATTTTAAGATGGCAAATGTCAAAACTGACAAATGTCACAATGCTAAATGTCAAAAATGAAAAGTGTGACCATGAAAAATGTCAAAAATAACAAATTTCAAGATGGCAAATGTCAAAGATGTCAAATGACAAATGTCACAATGCTAAATGTCAAAAATGACAAATTTCAAGATGGCAAATGTCAAAGATGTCAAATGACAAATGTCACAATGCCAAATGACAAAAATGAAAAGTGGCATCATGAAAAATGTCAAAAATGACAAATTTTAAGATGGAAAATGTCAAAGATGTCAAATGACAAATGTCACAATGCTAAATGTCAAAAATGAAAAGTGTCACCATGAAAAATGTCAAAAATGACAAATTTCAAGATGGCAAATGTCAAAACTGACAAATGTCACAATGCTAAATGTCAAAAATGATAAGTGTCACCATGAAAAATGTCAAAAATAACAAATTTCAAGATGGCAAATGTCAAAGATGTCAAATGACAAATGTCACAATGCTAAATGTCAAAAATGACAAATTTTAAGATGGCAAATGTCTAAGATGTCAAATGACAAATGTCACAATGCTAAATGTCAAAAACGAAAAGTGTCACCATGAAAAATGTCAAAAATGACAAATTTCAAGATGGCAAATGTCCAAGATGTCAAATGACAAATGTCACAATGCTAAATGTCAAAAATGAAAAGTGTCACCATGAAAAATGTCAAAAATGACAAATTTAAAAATGGCAAATATCAAAGATGTCAAATGACAAATGTCACAATGCTAAATGTCAAAAATGAAAACTGTCAAAAATGACAAATTTCAAGATGGCTAATGTCTAAGATGTCAAATGACAAATGTCACAATGCTAAATGTCAAAAATGAAAAGTGTCACCGTGAAAAATGTCAAAAATGACAAATTTCAAGATGGCAAATGTCAAAGATGTCAAATGACAAATGTCACAATGCTAAATGTCAAAAATGAAAAGTGTCACCATGAAAAATGTCAAAAACGACAAATTTCAAGATGGCAAATGTCAAAGATGTCAAATGACAAATGTCACAATGCTAAATGTCAAAAATGAAAAGTGTCCCCATGAAAAATGTCAATAATGACAAATTTCAAGATGGCAAATGTCAAAGATGTCAAATGACAAATGTCACAATGCTAAATGTCAAAAATGAAAAGTGTCACCATGAAAAATGTCAAAAATGACAAATTTCAAGATGGCAAATGTCAAAGATGTCAAATGACAAATGTCACAATGCTAAATGTCAAAAATGAAAAGTGTCACCATGAAAAATGTCAAAAATGACAAATTTCAAGATGGCAAATGTCAAAACTGACAAATGTCACAATGCTAAATGTCAAAAATGAAAAGTGTCAACATGAAAAATGTCAAAAATAACAAATTTCAAGATGGCAAATGTCAAAGATGTCAAATGACAAATGTCACAATGCTAAATGTCAAAAATGACAAATTTTAAGATGGCAAATGTCAAAGATGTCAAATGACAAATGTCACAATGCTAAATGTCAAAAATGAAAAGTGTCACCGTGAAAAATGTCAAAAATGACAAATTTCAAGATGGCAAATGTCAAAGATGTCAAATGACAAATGTCACAATGCTAAATGTCAAAAATGAAAAGTGTCACCATGAAAAATGTCAAAAATGACAAATTTCAAGATGGCAAATGTCAAAGATGTCAAATGACAAATGTCACAATGCTAAATGTCAAAAATGAAAAGTGTCCCCATAAAAAATGTCAATAATGACAAATTTCAAGATGGCAAATGTCAAAGATGTCAAATGACAAATGTCACAATGCTAAATGTCAAAAATGAAAAGTGTCACCATGAAAAATGTCAAAAATGACAAATTTCAAGATGGCAAATGTCAAAGATGTCGAATATGACAAATGTCACAATGCTAAATGTCAAAAATGAAAAGTGTCACCATGAAAAATGTCAAAAATGACAAATTTCAAGATGGCAAAAGTCAAAGATGTCAAATGTCAAATGACAAATGTCACAATGCTAAATGTCAAAAATGAAAAGTGTCAGAAATGACAAATTTCAAGATGGCAAATGTCAAAGATGTCAAATGACAAATGTCACAATGCTAAATGTCAAAAATGAAAAGTGTCACCATGAAAAATGTCAAAAATGACAAATTTCAAGATGGCAAATGTCAAAAATGTCAAATAACAAATGTCACAATGCTAAATGTCAAAAATGAAAAGTGTCACCTTGAAAAATGTCAAAAATAACAAATTTCAAGATGGCAAATGTCAAAGATGTCAAATGACAAATGTCACAATGCTAAATGTCAAAAATGAAAAGTGTCACCATAAAAAATGTCAAAAATGACAAATTTCAAGATGGCAAATGTCAAAACTGACAAATGTCACAATGCTAAATGTCAAAAATGATAAGTGTCACCATGAAAAATGTCAAAAATGACAAATTTCAAGATGGCAAATGTCAAAGATGTCAAATGACAAATGTCACAATGCTAAATGTCAAAAATGACAAATTTTAAGATGGCAAATGTCAAAGATGTCAAATGACAAATGTCACAATGCTAAATGTCAAAAATGAAAAGTGTCACCGTGAAAAATGTCAAAAATGACAAATTTCAAGATGGCAAATGTCAAAGATGTCAAATGACAAATGTCACAATGCTAAATGTCAAAAATGACAAATTTTAAGATGGCAAATGTCAAAGATGTCAAATGACAAATGTCACAATGCTAAATGTCAAAAATGAAAAGTGTCACCGTGAAAAATGTCAAAAATGACAAATTTCAAGATGGCAAATGTCAAAGATGTCAAATGACAAATGTCACAATGCTAAATGTCAAAAATGAAAAGTGTCACCATGAAAAATGTCAAAAATGACAAATTTCAAGATGGCAAATGTCAAAGATGTCAAATGACAAATGTCACAATGCTAAATGTCAAAAATGAAAAGTGTCCCCATGAAAAATGTCAATAATGACAAATTTCAAGATGGCAAATGTCAAAGATGTCAAATGACAAATGTCACAATGCTAAATGTCAAAAATGAAAAGTGTCACCATGAAAAATGTCAAAAATGACAAATTTCAAGATGGCAAATGTCAAAGATGTCGAATATGACAAATGTCACAATGCTAAATGTCAAAAATGAAAAGTGTCACCATGAAAAATGTCAAAAATGACAAATTTCAAGATGGCAAAAGTCAAAGATGTCAAATGTCAAATGACAAATGTCACAATGCTAAATGTCAAAAATGAAAAGTGTCAAAAATGACAAATTTCAAGATGGCAAATGTCAAAGATGTCAAATGACAAATGTCACAATGCTAAATGTCAAAAATGAAAAGTGTCACCATAAAAAATGTCAAAAATGACAAATTTTAAGATGGCAAATGTCAAAAATGTCAAATAACAAATGTCACAATGCTAAATGTCAAAAATGAAAAGTGTCACCTTGAAAAATGTCAAAAATAACAAATTTCAAGATGGCAAATGTCAAAGATGTCAAATGACAAATGTCACAATGCTAAATGTCAAAAATGAAAAGTGTCACCATAAAAAATGTCAAAAATGACAAATTTCAAGATGGCAAATGTCAAAACTGACAAATGTCACAATGCTAAATGTCAAAAATGATAAGTGTCACCATGAAAAATGTCAAAAATGACAAATTTCAAGATGGCAAATGTCCAAGATGTCTAATGACAAATGTCACAATGCTAAATGTCAAAAATAAAAAGTGTCACCATGAAAAATGTCAAAAATGACAAATTTCAAGATGGCAAATGTCAAAGATGTCAAGTGACAAATGTCACAATGCTAAATGTCAAAAATGAAAAGCGTCAAAAATGACAAATTTCAAGATGACAAATGTCAAAGATGTCAAATGACAAATGTCACAATGCTAAATATCCAAAATGAAAAGTGTCACCATGAAAAATGTCAAAAATGACAAATTTCAAGATGGCAAATGTCAAAACTGACAAATGTCACAATGCTAAATGTCAAAAATGAAAAGTGTCACCATGAAAAATGTCAAAAATAACAAATTTCAAGATGGCAAATGTCAAAGATGTCAAATGACAAATGTCACAATGCTAAATGTCAAAAATGACAAATTTCAAGATGGCAAATGTCAAAGATGTCAAATGACAAATGTCACAATGCTAAATGTCAAAAATGATAAGTGTCACCATGAAAAATGTCAAAAATGACAAATTTCAAGATGGCAAATGTCCAAGATGTCAAATGACAAATGTCACAATGCTAAATGTCAAAAATGAAAAGTGTCACCATGAAAAATGTCAAAAATGACAAATTTCAAGATGGCAAATGTCAAAACTGACAAATGTCACAATGCTAAATGTCAAAAATGATAAGTGTCACCATGAAAAATGTCAAAAATGACAAATTTCAAGATGGCAAATGTCAAAGATGTCAAATGACAAATGTCACAATGCTAAATGTCACATATGAAAAGTGTCAAAAATGACAAATTTCAAGATGGCAAATGTCTAAGATGTTAAATGACAAATGTCACAATGCTAAATGTCAAAAATGAAAAGTGTCACCATGAAAAATGTCAAAAATGACAAATTTCAAGATGGCAAATGTCAAAACTGACAAATGTCACAATGCTAAATGTCAAAAATGAAAAGTGTGACCATGAAAAATGTCACAAATAACAAATTTCAAGATGGCAAATGTCAAAGATGTCAAATGACAAATGTCACAATGCTAAATGTCAAAAATGAAAAGTGTCACCATGAAAAATGTCAAAAATGACAAATTTCAAGATGGCAAATATCAAAGATGTCAAATGACAAATGTCACAATGCTAAATGTCAAAAATGAAAAGTGTCACCATGAAAAATGTCAAAAATGACAAATTTCAAGATGGCAAATGTTAAAACTGACAAATGTCACAATGCTAAATGTCAAAAATGAAAAGTGTCACCATGAAAAATGTCAAAAATAACAAATTTCAAGATGGCAAATGTCAAAGATGTCAAATGACAAATGTCACAATGCTAAATGTCAAAAATGACAAATTTTAAGATGGCAAATGTCAAAGATGTCAAATGACAAATGTCACAATGCTAAATGTCAAAAATGAAAAGTGTCACCATGAAAAATGTCAAAAATGACAAATTTCAAGATGGCAAATGTCAAAGATGTTAAATGACAAATGTCACAATGCTAAATGTCAAAAATGAAAAGTGTCACCATGAAAAATGTCAAAAATGACAAATTTCAAGATGGCAAATGTCAAAGATGTCAAATGACAAATGTCACAATGCTAAATGTCAAAAATGAAAAGTGTCACCATGAAAAATGTCAAAAATGACAAATTTCAAGATGGCAAATATCAAAGATGTCAAATGACAAATGTCACAATGCTAAATGTCAAAAATGACAAATTTCAAGATGGCAAATGTCAAAAATGTCAAATGACAAATGTCACAATGCTAAATGTCAAAAATGAAAAGTGTCACCATGAAAAATGTCAAAAATGACAAATTTCAAGATGGCAAATGTCAAAGATGTCAAATGACAAATGTCACAATGCTAAATGTCAAAAATGAAAAGTGTCAAAAATGACAAATTTCAAGATGGCAAATGTCTAAGATGTCAAATGACAAATGTCACAATGCTAAATGTCAAAAATGAAAAGTGTCACCATGAAAAATGTCAAAAATGACAAATTTCAAGATGGCAAATGTCAAAGATGTCAAATGACAAATGTCACAATGCTAAATGTCAAAAATGAAAAGTGTCACCATGAAAAATGTCAAAAATGACAAATTTCAAGATGGCAAATGTCTAAGATGTCAAATGACAAATGTCACAATGCTAAATGTCAAAAATAAAAAGTGTCACCTTGAAAAATGGCAAAAATGACAAATTTCAAGATGGCAAATATCAAAGATGTCAAATGACAAATGTCACAATGCTAAATGTCAAAAATGAAAAGTGTCACCATGAAAAATGTCAAAAATAACAAATTTTAAGATGGCAAATGTCAAAGATGTCAAATGACAAATGTCACAATGCTAAATGTCAAAAATGACAAATTTTAAGATGGCAAATGTCAAAGATGTCAAATGACAAATGTCACAATGCTAAATGTCAAAAATGAAAAGTGTCATCATGAAAAATGTCAAAAATAACAAATTTCAAGATGGCAAACGTCAAAGATGTCAAATGACAAATGTCACAATGCTAAATGTCAAAAATGAAAAGTGTCACCATGAAAAATGTCAAAAATGACAAATTTCAAGATGGCAAATGTCAAAGATGTCAAATGACAAATGTCACAATGCTAAATGTCAAAAATGAAAAGTGTCACCATGTAAAATGTCAAAAATGACAAATTTCAAGATGGCAAATATCAAAGATGTCAAATGACAAATGTCACAATGCTAAATGTCAAAAATGACAAATTTCAAGATGGCAAATGTCAAATGACAAATGTCACAATGCTAAATGTCAAAAATGAAAAGTGTCACCATAAAAAATGTCAAAAATGACAAATTTCAAGATGGCAAATGTCAAAACTGACAAATGTCACAATGCTAAATGTCAAAAATGAAAAGTGTCAACATGAAAAATGTCAAAAATAACAAATTTCAAGATGGCAAATGTCAAAGATGTCAAATGACAAATGTCACAATGCTAAATGTCAAAAATGACAAATTTTAAGATGGCAAATGTTAAAGATGTCAAATGACAAATGTCACAATGCTAAATGTCAAAAATGAAAAGTGTCACCGTGAAAAATGTCAAAAATGACAAATTTCAAGATGGCAAATGTCAAAGATGTCAAATGACAAATGTCACAATGCTAAATGTCAAAAATGAAAAGTGTCACCATGAAAAATGTCAAAAATGACAAATTTCAAGATGTCAAATGTCAAAGATGTCAAATGACAAATGTCACAATGCTAAATGTCAAAAATGAAAAGTGTCCCCATGAAAAATGTCAATAATGACAAATTTCAAGATGGCAAATGTCAAAGATGTCAAATGACAAATGTCACAATGCTAAATGTCAAAAATGAAAAGTGTCACCATGAAAAATGTCAAAAATGACAAATTTTAAGATGGCAAATGTCAAAGATGTCGAATATGACAAATGTCACAATGCTAAATGTCAAAAATGAAAAGTGTCACCATGAAAAATGTCAAAAATGACAAATTTCAAGATGGCAAAAGTCAAAGATGTCAAATGTCAAATGACAAATGTCACAATGCTAAATGTCAAAAATGAAAAGTGTCAAAAATGACAAATTTCAAGATGGCAAATGTCAAAGATGTCAAATGACAAATGTCACAATGCTAAATGTCAAAAATGAAAAGTGTCACCATGAAAAATGTCAAAAATGACAAATTTCAAGATGGCAAATGTCAAAAATGTCAAATAACAAATGTCACAATGCTAAATGTCAAAAATGAAAAGTGTCACCTTGAAAAATGTCAAAAATGACAAATTTCAAGATGGCAAATGTCTAAGATGTCAAATGACAAATGTCACAATGCTAAATGTCAAAAATAAAAAGTGTCACCTTGAAAAATGGCAAAAATGACAAATTTCAAGATGGCAAATATCAAAGATGTCAAATGACAAATGTCACAATGCTAAATGTCAAAAATGAAAAGTGTCACCATGAAAAATGTCAAAAATAACAAATTTTAAGATGGCAAATGTCAAAGATGTCAAATGACAAATGTCACAATGCTAAATGTCAAAAATGACAAATTTTAAGATGGCAAATGTCAAAGATGTCAAATGACAAATGTCACAATGCTAAATGTCAAAAATGAAAAGTGTCATCATGAAAAATGTCAAAAATAACAAATTTCAAGATGGCAAACGTCAAAGATGTCAAATGACAAATGTCACAATGCTAAATGTCAAAAATGAAAAGTGTCACCATGAAAAATGTCAAAAATGACAAATTTCAAGATGGCAAATGTCAAAGATGTCAAATGACAAATGTCACAATGCTAAATGTCAAAAATGAAAAGTGTCACCATGTAAAATGTCAAAAATGACAAATTTCAAGATGGCAAATATCAAAGATGTCAAATGACAAATGTCACAATGCTAAATGTCAAAAATGACAAATTTCAAGATGGCAAATGTCAAATGACAAATGTCACAATGCTAAATGTCAAAAATGAAAAGTGTCACCATAAAAAATGTCAAAAATGACAAATTTCAAGATGGCAAATATCAAAACTGACAAATGTCACAATGCTAAATGTCAAAAATGAAAAGTGTCAACATGAAAAATGTCAAAAATAACAAATTTCAAGATGGCAAATGTCAAAGATGTCAAATGACAAATGTCACAATGCTAAATGTCAAAAATGACAAATTTTAAGATGGCAAATGTTAAAGATGTCAAATGACAAATGTCACAATGCTAAATGTCAAAAATGAAAAGTGTCACCGTGAAAAATGTCAAAAATGACAAATTTCAAGATGGCAAATGTCAAAGATGTCAAATGACAAATGTCACAATGCTAAATGTCAAAAATGAAAAGTGTCACCATGAAAAATGTCAAAAATGACAAATTTCAAGATGTCAAATGTCAAAGATGTCAAATGACAAATGTCACAATGCTAAATGTCAAAAATGAAAAGTGTCCCCATGAAAAATGTCAATAATGACAAATTTCAAGATGGCAAATGTCAAAGATGTCAAATGACAAATGTCACAATGCTAAATGTCAAAAATGAAAAGTGTCACCATGAAAAATGTCAAAAATGACAAATTTTAAGATGGCAAATGTCAAAGATGTCGAATATGACAAATGTCACAATGCTAAATGTCAAAAATGAAAAGTGTCACCATGAAAAATGTCAAAAATGACAAATTTCAAGATGGCAAAAGTCAAAGATGTCAAATGTCAAATGACAAATGTCACAATGCTAAATGTCAAAAATGAAAAGTGTCAAAAATGACAAATTTCAAGATGGCAAATGTCAAAGATGTCAAATGACAAATGTCACAATGCTAAATGTCAAAAATGAAAAGTGTCACCATGAAAAATGTCAAAAATGACAAATTTCAAGATGGCAAATGTCAAAAATGTCAAATAACAAATGTCACAATGCTAAATGTCAAAAATGAAAAGTGTCACCTTGAAAAATGTCAAAAATAACAAATTTCAAGATGGCAAATGTCAAAGATGTCAAATGACAAATGTCACAATGCTAAATGTCAAAAATGAAAAGTGTCACCATAAAAAATGTCAAAAATGACAAATTTCAAGATGGCAAATGTCAAAACTGACAAATGTCACAATGCTAAATGTCAAAAATGATAAGTGTCACCATGAAAAATGTCAAAAATGACAAATTTCAAGATGGCAAATGTCCAAGATGTCTAATGACAAATGTCACAATGCTAAATGTCAAAAATAAAAAGTGTCACCATGAAAAATGTCAAAAATGACAAATTTCAAGATGGCAAATGTCAAAGATGTCAAGTGACAAATGTCACAATGCTAAATGTCAAAAATGAAAAGCGTCAAAAATGACAAATTTCAAGATGACAAATGTCAAAGATGTCAAATGACAAATGTCACAATGCTAAATATCCAAAATGAAAAGTGTCACCATGAAAAATGTCAAAAATGACAAATTTCAAGATGGCAAATGTCAAAACTGACAAATGTCACAATGCTAAATGTCAAAAATGAAAAGTGTCACCATGAAAAATGTCAAAAATAACAAATTTCAAGATGGCAAATGTCAAAGATGTCAAATGACAAATGTCACAATGCTAAATGTCAAAAATGACAAATTTCAAGATGGCAAATGTCAAAGATGTCAAATGACAAATGTCACAATGCTAAATGTCAAAAATGATAAGTGTCACCATGAAAAATGTCAAAAATGACAAATTTCAAGATGGCAAATGTCCAAGATGTCAAATGACAAATGTCACAATGCTAAATGTCAAAAATGAAAAGTGTCACCATGAAAAATGTCAAAAATGACAAATTTCAAGATGGCAAATGTCAAAACTGACAAATGTCACAATGCTAAATGTCAAAAATGATAAGTGTCACCATGAAAAATGTCAAAAATGACAAATTTCAAGATGGCAAATGTCAAAGATGTCAAATGACAAATGTCACAATGCTAAATGTCACAAATGAAAAGTGTCAAAAATGACAAATTTCAAGATGGCAAATGTCTAAGATGTTAAATGACAAATGTCACAATGCTAAATGTCAAAAATGAAAAGTGTCACCATGAAAAATGTCAAAAATGACAAATTTCAAGATAGCAAATGTCAAAACTGACAAATGTCACAATGCTAAATGTCAAAAATGAAAAGTGTGACCATGAAAAATGTCACAAATAACAAATTTCAAGATGGCAAATGTCAAAGATGTCAAATGACAAATGTCACAATGCTAAATGTCAAAAATGAAAAGTGTCACCATGAAAAATGTCAAAAATGACAAATTTCAAGATGGCAAATATCAAAGATGTCAAATGACAAATGTCACAATGCTAAATGTCAAAAATGAAAAGTGTCACCATGAAAAATGTCAAAAATGACAAATTTCAAGATGGCAAATGTTAAAACTGACAAATGTCACAATGCTAAATGTCAAAAATGAAAAGTGTCACCATGAAAAATGTCAAAAATAACAAATTTCAAGATGGCAAATGTCAAAGATGTCAAATGACAAATGTCACAATGCTAAATGTCAAAAATGACAAATTTTAAGATGGCAAATGTCAAAGATGTCAAATGACAAATGTCACAATGCTAAATGTCAAAAATGAAAAGTGTCACCATGAAAAATGTCAAGATGGCAAATGTCAAAGATGTTAAATGACAAATGTCACAATGCTAAATGTCAAAAATGAAAAGTGTCACCATGAAAAATGTCAAAAATGACAAATTTCAAGATGGCAAATGTCAAAGATGTCAAATGACAAATGTCACAATGCTAAATGTCAAAAATGAAAAGTGTCACCATGAAAAATGTCAAAAATGACAAATTTCAAGATGGCAAATATCAAAGATGTCAAATGACAAATGTCACAATGCTAAATGTCAAAAATGACAAATTTCAAGATGGCAAATGTCAAAAATGTCAAATGACAAATGTCACAATGCTAAATGTCAAAAATGAAAAGTGTCACCATGAAAAATGTCAAAAATGACAAATTTCAAGATGGCAAATGTCAAAGATGTCAAATGACAAATGTCACAATGCTAAATGTCAAAAATGAAAAGTGTCAAAAATGACAAATTTCAAGATGGCAAATGTCTAAGATGTCAAATGACAAATGTCACAATGCTAAATGTCAAAAATGAAAAGTGTCACCATGAAAAATGTCAAAAATGACAAATTTCAAGATGGCAAATGTCAAAGATGTCAAATGACAAATGTCACAATGCTAAATGTCAAAAATGAAAAGTGTCACCATGAAAAATGTCAAAAATGACAAATTTCAAGATGGCAAATGTCTAAGATGTCAAATGACAAATGTCACAATGCTAAATGTCAAAAATAAAAAGTGTCACCTTGAAAAATGGCAAAAATGACAAATTTCAAGATGGCAAATATCAAAGATGTCAAATGACAAATGTCACAATGCTAAATGTCAAAAATGAAAAGTGTCACCATGAAAAATGTCAAAAATAACAAATTTTAAGATGGCAAATGTCAAAGATGTCAAATGACAAATGTCACAATGCTAAATGTCAAAAATGACAAATTTTAAGATGGCAAATGTCAAAGATGTCAAATGACAAATGTCACAATGCTAAATGTCAAAAATGAAAAGTGTCACCATGAAAAATGTCAAAAATAACAAATTTCAAGATGGCAAACGTCAAAGATGTCAAATGACAAATGTCACAATGCTAAATGTCAAAAATGAAAAGTGTCACCATGAAAAATATCAAAAATGACAAATTTCAAGATGGCAAATGTCAAAGATGTCAAATGACAAATGTCACAATGCTAAATGTCAAAAATGAAAAGTGTCACCATGTAAAATGTCAAAAATGACAAATTTCAAGATGGCAAATATCAAAGATGTCAAATGACAAATGTCACAATGCTAAATGTCAAAAATGACAAATTTCAAGATGGCAAATGTCAAATGACAAATGTCACAATGCTAAATGTCAAAAATGAAAAGTGTCACCATGAAAAATGTCAAAAATGACAAATTTCAAGATGGCAAATGTCAAAGATGTCAAATGACAAATGTCACAATGCTAAATGTTAAAAATGAAAAGTGTCAAAAATGACAAATTTCAAGATGGCAAATGTCAAAGATGTCAAATGACAAATGTCACAATGCTAAATGTCAAAAATGAAAAGTGTCACCATGAAAAATGTCAAAAATGACAAATTTCAAGATGGCAAATGTCGAAGATGTCGAATATGACAAATGTCACAATGCTAAATGTCAAAGATGAAAAGTGTCACCATAAAAAATGTCAAAAATGACAAATTTCAAGATGGCAAATGTCAAAGATGTCAAATGACAAATGTCACAATGCTAAATGTCAAAAATGAAAAGTGTCAAAAATGACAAATTTCAAGATGGCAAATGTCTAAGATGTCAAATGACAAATGTCACAATGCTAAATGTCAAAAATGAAAAGTGTCACCACGAAAAATGTCAAAAATGACAAATTTCAAGATGGCAAATGTCAAAGATGTCAAATGACAAATGTCACAATGCTAAATGTCAAAAATGAAAAGTGTCACCATGAAAAATGTCAAAAATGACAAATTTCAAGATGGCAAATGTCAAAGATGTCAAATGACAAATGTCACAATGCTAAATGTCAAAAATGAAAAGTGTCACCATGAAAAATGTCAAAAATGACAAATTTCAAGATGGCAAATGTCAAAACTGACAAATGTCACAATGCTAAATGTCAAAAATGATAAGTGTCACCATGAAAAATGTCAAAAATGACAAATTTCAAGATGGCAAATGTCCAAGATGTCAAATGACAAATGTCACAATGCTAAATGTCAAAAATGAAAAGTGTCACCATGAAAAATGTCAAAAATGACAAATTTCAAGATGGCAAATGTCAAAGATGTCAAATGACAAATGTCACAATGCTAAATGTCAAAAATGCAAAGTGTCAAAAATGACAAATTTCAAGATGGCAAATGTCAAAGATGTCAAATGACAAATGTCACAATGCTAAATGTCAAAAATGAAAAGTGTCACCATGAAAAATGTCAAAAATGACAAATTTCAAGATGGCAAATGTCAAAACTGACAAATGTCACAATGCTAAATGTCAAAAATGAAAAGTGTCACCATGAAAAATGTCAAAAATAACAAATTTCAAGATGGCAAATGTCAAAGATGTCAAATGACACATGTCACAATGCTAAATGTCAAAAATGACAAATTTCAAGATGGCAAATGTCAAAGATGTCAAATGACAAATGTCACAATGCTAAATGTCAAAAATGAAAAGTGTCACCATGAACAATGTCAAAAATGACAAATTTCAAGATGGCAAATGTCAAAGATGTCAAATGACAAATGTCACAATGCTAAATGTCAAAAATGAAAAGTGTCACCATGAAAAATGTCAAAAATGACAAATTTCAAGATGGCAAATGTCAAAACTGACAAATGTCACAATGCTAAATGTCAAAAATGATAAGTGTCACCATGAAAAATGTCAAAAATGACAAATTTCAAGATGGCAAATGTCCAAGATGTCAAATGACAAATGTCACAATGCTAAATGTCAAAAATGAAAAGTGTCACCATATAAAATGTCAAAAATGTCAAATTTCAAGATGGCAAATGTCAAAGATGTCAAATGACAAATGTCACAATGCTAAATGTCACAAATAAAAAGTGTCAAAAATGACAAATTTCAGGATGACAAATGTCTAAGATGTCTAATGACAAATGTCACAATGCTAAATGTCAAAAATGAAAAGTGTCACCATGAAAAATGTCAAAAATGACAAATTTCAAGATGGCAAATGTCAAAACTGACAAATGTCACAATGCTAAATGTCAAAAATGAAAAGTGTGACCATGAAAAATGTCAAAATATAACAAATTTCAAGATGGCAAATGTCAAAGATGTCAAATGACAAATGTCACAATGCTAAATGTCAAAAATGACAAATTTCAAGATGGCAAATGTCAAAGATGTCAAATGACAAATGTCACAATGCCAAATGTCAAAAATGAAAAGTGGCACCATGAAAAATGTCAAAAATGACAAATTTCAAGATGGCAAATGTCAAAGATGTCAAATGACAAATGTCACAATGCTAAATGTCAAAAATGAAAAGTGTCACCATCAAAAATGTCAAAAATGACAAATTTCAAGATGGCAAATGTCAAAACTGACAAATGTCACAATGCTAAATGTCAAAAATGATAAGTGTCACCATGAAAAATGTCAAAAATAACAAATTTCAAGATGGCAAATGTCAAAGATGTCAAATGACAAATGTCACAATGCTAAATGTCAAAAATGACAAATTTCAAGATGGCAAATGTCTAAGATGTCAAATGACAAATGTCACAATGTTAAATGTCAAAAACGAAAAGTGTCACCATGAAAAATGTCAAAAATGACAAATTTCAAGATGGCAAATGTCCAAGATGTCAAATGACAAATGTCACAATGCTAAATGTCAAAAATGAAAAGTGTCACCATGAAAAATGTCAAAAATGACAAATTTAAAGATGGCAAATATTAAAGATGTCAAATAACAAATGTCACAATGCTAAATGTCAAAAATGAAAACTGTCAAAAATGACAAATTTCAAGATGGCTAATGTCTAAGATGTCAAATGACAAATGTCACAATGCTAAATGTCAAAAATGAAAAGTGTCACCGTGAAAAATGTCAAAAATGACAAATTTCAAGATGGCAAATGTCAAAGATGTCAAATGACAAATGTCACAATGCTAAATGTCAAAAATGAAAAGTGTCACCATGAAAAATGTCAAAAATGACAAATTTCAAGATGGCAAATGTCAAAGATGTCAAATGACAAATGTCACAATGCTAAATGTCAAAAATGAAAAGTGTCCCCATGATGTCAATAATGACAAATTTCAAGATGGCAAATGTCAAAGATGTCAAATGACAAATGTCACAATGCTAAATGTCAAAAATGAAAAGTGTCACCATGAAAAATGTCAAAAATGACAAATTTCAAGATGGCAAATGTCAAAGATGTCAAATGACAAATGTCACAATGCTAAATGTCAAAAATGAAAAGTGTCACCATGAAAAATGTCAAAAATGACAAATTTCAAGATGGCAAATGTCAAAACTGACAAATGTCACAATGCTAAATGTCAAAAATGAAAAGTGTCAACATGAAAAATGTCAAAAATAACAAATTTCAAGATGGCAAATGTCAAAGATGTCAAATGACAAATGTCACAATGCTAAATGTCAAAAATGACAAATTTTAAGATGGCAAATGTCAAAGATGTCAAATGACAAATGTCACAATGCTAAATGTCAAAAATGAAAAGTGTCACCGTGAAAAATGTCAAAAATGACAAATTTCAAGATGGCAAATGTCAAAGATGTCAAATGACAAATGTCACAATGCTAAATGTCAAAAATGAAAAGTGTCACCATGAAAAATGTCAAAAATGACAAATTTCAAGATGGCAAATGTCAAAGATGTCAAATGACAAATGTCACAATGCTAAATGTCAAAAATGAAAAGTGTCCCTATGAAAAATGTCAATAATGACAAATTTCAAGATGGCAAATGTCAAAGATGTCAAATGACAAATGTCACAATGCTAAATGTCAAAAATGAAAAGTGTCACCATGAAAAAGGTCAAAAATGACAAATTTCAAGATGGCAAATGTCAAAGATGTCGAATATGACAAATGTCACAATGCTAAATGTCAAAAATGAAAAGTGTCACCATGAAAAATGTCAAAAATGACAAATTTCAAGATGGAAAATGTCAAAGATGTCAAATGACAAATGTCACAATGCTAAATGTCAAAAATGAAAAGTGTCAAAAATGACAAATTTCAAGGTGGCAAATGTCAAAGATGTCAAATGACAAATGTCACAATGCTAAATGTCAAAAATGAAAAGTGTCACCATGAAAAATGTCAAAAATGACAAATTTCAAGATGGCAAATGTCAAAAATGTCAAATGACAAATGTCACAATGCTAAATGTCAAAAATGAAAAGTGTCACCATGAAAAATGTCAAAAATAACAAATTTCAAGATGGCAAATGTCAAAGATGTCAAATGACAAATGTCACAATGCTAAATGTCAAAAATGAAAAGTGTCACCATAAAAAATGTCAAAAATGACAAATTTCAAGATGGCAAATGTCAAAACTGACAAATGTCACAATGCTAAATGTCAAAAATGATAAGTGTCACCATGAAAAATGTCAAAAATGACAAATTTCAAGATGGCAAATGTCCAAGATGTCTAATGACAAATGTCACAATGCTAAATGTCAAAAATAAAAAGTGCCACCATGAAAAATGTCAAAAATGACAAATTTCAAGATGGCAAATGTCAAAGATGTCAAGTGACAAATGTCACAATGCTAAATGTCAAAAATGAAAAGTGTCACCATGAAAAATGTCAAAAATAACAAATTTCAAGATGGCAAATGTCAAAGATGTCAAATGACAAATGTCACAATGCTAAATGTCAAAAATGACAAATTTCAAGATGGCAAATGTCAAAGATGTCAAATGACAAATGTCACAATGCTAAATGTCAAAAATGATAAGTGTCACCATGAAAAATGTCAAAAATGACAAATTTCAAGATGGCAAATGTCCAAGATGTCAAATGACAAATGTCACAATGCTAAATGTCAAAAATGAAAAGTGTCACCATGAAAAATGTCAAAAATGACAAATTTCAAGATGGCAAATGTCAAAACTGACAAATGTCACAATGCTAAATGTCAAAAATGATAAGTGTCACCATGAAAAATGTCAAAAATGACAAATTTCAAGATGGCAAATGTCCAAGATGTCAAATGACAAATGTCACAATGCTAAATGTCAAAAATGAAAAGTGTCACCATGAAAAATGTCAAAAATGACAAATTTCAAGATGGCAAATGTCAAAGATGTCAAATGACAAATGTCACAATGCTAAATGTCACAAATGAAAAGTGTCAAAAATGACAAATTTCAAGATGGCAAATGTCTAAGATGTCAAATGACAAATGTCACAATGCTAAATGTCAAAAATGAAAAGTGTCACCATGAAAAATGTCAAAAATGACAAATTTCAAGATGGCAAATGTCAAAACTGACAAATGTCACAATGCTAAATGTCAAAAATGAAAAGTGTGACCATGAAAAATGTCAAAAATAACAAATTTCAAGATGGCAAATGTCAAAGATGTCAAATGACAAATGTCACAATGCTAAATGTCAAAAATGAAAAGTGTCACCATGAAAAATGTCAAAAATGACAAATTTCAAGATGGCAAATGTCAAAGATGTCAAATGACAAATGTCACAATGCTAAATGTCAAAAATGAAAAGTGTCACCATGAAAAATGTCAAAAATGACAAATTTCAAGATGGCAAATGTTAAAACTGACAAATGTCACAATGCTAAATGTCAAAAATGAAAAGTGTCACCATGAAAAATGTCAAAAATAACAAATTTCAAGATGGCAAATGTCAAAGATGTCAAATGACAAATGTCACAATGCTAAATGTCAAAAATGACAAATTTTAAGATGGCAAATGTCAAAGATGTCAAATGACAAATGTCACAATGCTAAATGTCAAAAATGAAAAGTGTCACTATGAAAAATGTCAAAAATGACAAATTTCAAGATGGCAAATGTCAAAGATGTTAAATGACAAATGTCACAATGCTAAATGTCAAAAATGAAAAGTGTCACCATGAAAAATGTCAAAAATGACAAATTTCAAGATGGCAAATGTCAAAGATGTCAAATGACAAATGTCACAATGCTAAATGTCAAAAATGAAAAGTGTCACCATGAAAAATGTCAAAAATGACAAATTTCAAGATGGCAAATGTCAAAGATGTCAAATGACAAATGTCACAATGCTAAATGTCACAAATGAAAAATGTCAAAAATGACAAATTTCAAGATGGCAAATGTCTAAGATGTCAAATGACAAATGTCACAATGCTAAATGTCAAAAATGAAAAGTGTCACCATGAAAAATGTCAAAAATGACAAATTTCAAGATGGCAAATGTCAAAACTGACAAATGTCACAATGCTAAATGTCAAAAATGAAAAGTGTGACCATGAAAAATGTCAAAAATAACAAATTTCAAGATGGCAAATGTCAAAGATGTCAAATGACAAATGTCACAATGCTAAATGTCAAAAATGAAAAGTGTCACCATGAAAAATGTCAAAAATGACAAATTTCAAGATGGCAAATGTCAAAGATGTCAAATGACAAATGTCACAATGCTAAATGTCAAAAATGAAAAGTGTCACCATGAAAAATGTTAAAAATGACAAATTTCAAGATGGCAAATGTTAAAACTGACAAATGTCACAATGCTAAATGTCAAAAATGAAAAGTGTCACCATGAAAAATGTCAAAAATAACAAATTTCAAGATGGCAAATGTCAAAGATGTCAAATGTCAAATGACAAATGTCACAATGCTAAATGTCAAAAATGACAAATTTTAAGATGGCAAATGTCAAAGATGTCAAATGACAAATGTCACAATGCTAAATGTCAAAAATGAAAAGTGTCACCATGAAAAATGTCAAAAATGACAAATTTCAAGATGGCAAATGTCAAAGATGTTAAATGACAAATGTCACAATGCTAAATGTCAAAAATGAAAAGTGTCACCATGAAAAATGTCAAAAATGACAAATTTCAAGATGGAAAATGTCAAAAATGTCAAATGACAAATGTCACAATGCTAAATGTCAAAAATGAAAAGTGTCACCATGAAAAATGTCAAAAATGACAAATTTCAAGATGGCAAATGTCAAAGATGTCAAATGACAAATGTCACAATGCTAAATGTCAAAAATGAAAAGTGTCAAAAATGACAAATTTCAAGATGGCAAATGTCTAAGATGTCAAATGACAAATGTCACAATGCTAAATGTCAAAAATGAAAAGTGTCACCATGAAAAATGTCAAAAATGACAAATTTCAAGATGGCAAATGTCAAAACTGACAAATGTCACAATGCTAAATGTCAAAAATGATAATTGTCACCATGAAAAATGTCAAAAATGACAAATTTCAAGATGGCAAATGTCCAAGATGTCAAATGACAAATGTCACAATGCTAAATGTCAAAAATGACAAATTTCAAGATGGCAAATGTCAAAGATGTCAAATGACAAATGTCAAAAATAAAAAGTGTCACCATGAAAAATGTCAAAAATGACAAATTTCAAGATGGCAAATGTCAAAGATGTCAAATGACAAATGTCACAATGCTAAATGTCAAAAAAGAAAAGTGTCACCATGAAAAATGTCAAAAATGACAAATTTCAAGATGGCAAATGTCAAAACTGACAAATGTCACAATGCTAAATGTCAAAAATGATAAGTGTCATCATGAAAAATGTCAAAAATGACAAATTTCAAGATGGCAAATGTCCAAGATGTCAAATGACAAATGTCACAATGCTAAATGTCAAAAATGAAAAGTGTCACCATGAAAAATGTCAAAAATGACAAATTTCAAGATGGCAAATGTCAAAGATGTCAAATGACAAATGTCACAATGCTAAATGTCAAAATTGAAAAGTGTCAAAAATGACAAATTTCAAGATGGCAAATGTGTAAGATGTCAAATGACAAATGTCACAATGCTAAATGTCAAAAATAAAAAGTGTCACCGTGAAAAATGTAAAAAATGACAAATTTCAAGATGGCAAATACCAAAGATGTCAAATGACAAATGTCACACTGCTAAATGTCAAAAATGAAAAGTGTCACCATGAAAAATGTCAAAAATAACAAATTTCAAGATGGCAAATGTCAAAGATGTCAAATGACAAATGTCACAATGCTAAATGTCAAAAATGACAAATTTTACGATGGCAAATGTCAAAGATGTCAAATGACAAATGTCACAATGCTAAATGTCAAAAATGAAAAGTGTCACCATGAAAAATGTCAAAAATAACAAATTTCAAGATGGCAAACGTCAAAGATGTCAAATGACCAATGTCACAATGCTAAATGTCAAAAATGAAAAGTGTCACCATGAAAAATGTCAAAAATGACAAATTTCAAGATGGCAAATGTCAAAGATGTCAAATGACAAATGTCACAATGCTAAATGTCAAAAATGAAAAGTGTCACCATGTAAAATGTTAAAAATAACAAATTTCAAGATGGCAAATATCAAAGATGTCAAATGACAAATGTCACAATGCTAAATGTCAAAAATGACAAATTTCAAGATGGCAAATGTCAAATGACAAATGTCACAATGCTAAATGTCAAAAATGAAAAGTGTCACCATGAAAAATGTCAAAAATGACAAATTTCAAGATGGCAAATATCAAAGATGTCAAATGACAAATGTCACAATGCTAAATGTCAAAAATGAAAAGTGTCAAAAATGACAAATTTCAAGATGGCAAATGTCTAAGATGTCAAATGACAAATGTCACAATGCTAAATGTCAACAATGAAAAGTGTCACCATGAAAAATGTCAAAAATGACAAATTTCAAGATGGCAAATGTCGAAGATGTCAAATGACAAATGTCACAATGCTAAATGTCAAAAATGAAAAGTGTCACCATGAAAAATGTCAAAAATGACAAATTTCAAGATGGCAAATGTCAAAGATGTCAAATGACAAATGTCACAATGCTAAATGTCAAAAATGAAAAGTGTCACCATGAAAAATGTCAAAAATGACAAATTTCAAGATGGCAAATGTCAAAACTGACAAATGTCACAATGCTAAATGTCAAAAATGATAAGTCTCACCATGAAAAATGTCAAAAATGACAAATTTCAAGATGGCAAATGTCCAAGATGTCAAATGACAAATGTCACAATGCTTAATGTCAAAAATGAAAAGTGTCACCATGAAAAATGTCAAAGTGACAAATTTCAAGATGGCAAATGCCAAGGATGTCAAATGACAAATGTCACAATGCTAAATGTCAAAAATGAAAAGTGTCAAAAATGACAAATTTCAAGATGGCAAATGTCTAAGATGTCAAATGACAAATGTCACAATGCTAAATGTCAAAAATGAAAAGTGTCACCATGAAAAATGTCAAAAATGACAAATTTCAAGATGGCAAATGTCAAAACTGACAAATGTCACAATGCTAAATGTCAAAAATGAAAAGTGTCACCATGAAAAATGTCAAAAATAACAAATTTCAAGATAGCAAATGTCAAAGATGTCAAATGACAAATGTCACAATGCTAAATGTCAAAAATGACAAATTTCAAAATGGCAAATTTCAAAGATGTCAAATGACAAATGTCACAATGCTAAATGTCAAAAATGAAAAGTGTCACCATGAAAAATGTCAAAAATGACAAATTTCAAGATGGTCAATGTCAAAGATGTCAAATAACAAATGTCACAATGCTAAATGTCAAAAATGAAAAGTGTCACCATGAAAAATGTCAAAAATGACAAATTTCAAGATGGCAAATGTCAAAGATGTCAAATAACAAATGTCACAATGCTAAATGTCAAAAATGAAAAATGTCACCATGAAAAATGTCAAAAATGACAAATTTCAAGATGGCAAATATCAAAGATGTCAAATGACAAATGTCACAATGCTAAATGTCAAAAATGACAAATTTTAAGATAGCAAATGTCAAAGATGTCAAATGACAAATGTCACAATGCTAAATGTCAAAAATGAAAAGTGTCACCATGAAAAATGTCAAAAATGACAAATTTCAAGATGGCAAATGTCAAAGATGTCAAATGACAAATGTCACAATGCTAAATGAAAAGTGTCAAAAATGACAAACTTCAAGATGGCAAATGTCCAAGATGTCAAATGACAAATGTCACAATGCTAAATGTCAAAAATGAAAAGTGTCACCATGAAAAATGTCAAAAATGACAAATTTCAAGATGGCAAATGTCAAAGATGTCAAATGACAAATGTCACAATGCTAAATGTCAAAAATGAAAAGTGTCACCATGAAAAATGTCAAAAATGACAAATTTCAAGATGGCAAATGTCCAAGATGTCAAATGACAAATGTCACAATGCTAAAAGTCAAAAATGAAAAGTGTCACCATGAAAAATGTCAAAAATGACAAATTTCAAGATGGCAAATGTCAAAGATGTCAAATGACAAATGTCACAATGCTAAATGTCAAAAATGAAAAGTGTCAAATATGACAAATTTCAAGATGGCAAATGTCAAAGATGTCAAATGACAAATGTCACAATGCTAAATGTCAAAAATAAAAAGTGTCACCATGAAAAATGTCAAAAATGACAAATTTCAAGATGGCAAATGTCAAAACTGACAAATGTCACAATGATAAATGTCAAAAATAAAAAGTGTCACCATGAAAAATGTCAACAATAACAAATTCCAAGATGGCAAATGTCAACAATAACAAATTCCAAGATGGCAAATGTCAAAGATGTCAAATGACAAATGTCACAATGCTAAATGTCAAAAATGACAAATTTCAAGATGGCAAATGTCAAAGATGTCAAATGACAAATGTCACAATGCTAAATGTCAAAAATGAAAAGTGTCACCATGAAAAATGTCAAAAATGACAAATTTCAAGATGGCAAATGTCAAAGATGTCAAATGACAAATGTCACAACGCTAAATGTCAAAAATAAAAAGTGTCACCATGAAAAATGTCAAAAATGACAAATTTCAAGATGGCAAATGTCAAAACTGACAAATGTCACAATGCTAAATGTCAAAAATGATAAGTGTCACCATGAAAAATGTCAAAAATGACAAATTTCAAGATGGCAAATGTCCAAGATGTCAAATGACAAATGTCACAATGCTAAATGTCAAAAATGAAAAGTGTCACCATGAAAAATGTCAAAAATGACAAATTTCAAGATGGCAAATGTCAAAGATGTTAAATGACAAATGTCACAATGCTAATTGTCAAAAATGAAAAGTGTCAAAAATGACAAATTTCAAGATGGCAAATGTCTAATATGTCAAATGACAAATGTCACAATGCTAAATGTCAAATATGAAAAGTGTCACCATGAAAAATGTCAAAAATGACAAATTTCAAGATGGCAAATGTCAAAGATGTCAAATGACAAATGTCACAATGCTAAATGTCACAATGCTAAATGTCAAAAATGAAAAGTGTCAAAAATGACAAATTTCAAGATGGCAAATGTCTAAGATGTCAAATGACAAATGTCACAATGATAAATGTCAAAAATGAAAAGTGTCACCATGAAAAATGTCAAAAATGACAAATTTCAAGATGGCAAATGTCAAAGATGTCAAATGACAAATGTCACAATGCTAAATGTCAAAAATGAAAAGTGTCACCATGAAAAATGTCAAAAATGACAAATTTCAAGAAGGCAAATATCAAAGATGTCAAATGACAAATGTCACAATGCTAAATGTCAAAAATGAAAAGTGTCAAAAATGACAAATTTCAAGATGGCAAATGTCTAAGATGTCAAATGACAAATGTCACAATGCTAAATGTCACAAATGAAAAGTGTCAAAAATGACAAATTTCAAGATGGCAAATGTCTAAGATGTCAAATGACAAATGTCACAATGCTAAATGTCAAAAATGAAAAGTGTCACCATGAAAAATGTCAAAAATGACAAATTTCAAGATGGCAAATGTCAAAACTGACAAATGTCACAATGCTAAATGTCAAAAATGAAAAGTGTGACCATAAAAAATGTCAAAAATAACAAATTTCAAGATGGCAAATGTCAAAGATGTCAAATGACAAATGTCACAATGCTAAATGTCAAAAATGAAAAGTGTCACCATGAAAAATGTCAAAAATGACAAATTTCAAGATGGCAAATGTCAAAGATGTCAAATGACAAATGTCACAATGCTAAATGTCAAAAATGAAAAGTGTCACCATGAAAAATGTTAAAAATGACAAATTTCAAGATGGCAAATGTTAAAACTGACAAATGTCACAATGCTAAATGTCAAAAATGAAAAGTGTCACCATGAAAAATGTCAAAAATAACAAATTTCAAGATGGCAAATGTCAAAGATGTCAAATGACAAATGTCACAATGCTAAATGTCAAAAATGACAAATTTTAAGATGGCAAATGTCAAAGATGTCAAATGACAAATGTCACAATGCTAAATGTCAAAAATGAAAAGTGTCACCATAAAAAATGTCAAAAATGACAAATTTCAAGATGGCAAATGTCAAAGATGTTAAATGACAAATGTCACAATGCTAAATGTCAAAAATGAAAAGTGTCACCATGAAAAATGTCAAAAATGACAAATTTCAAGATGGCAAATGTCAAAAATGTCAAATGACAAATGTCACAATGCTAAATGTCAAAAATGAAAAGTGTCACCATGAAAAATGTCAAAAATGACAAATTTCAAGATGGCAAATGTCAAAGATGTCAAATGACAAATGTCACAATGCTAAATGTCAAAAATGAAAAGTGTCAAAAATGACAAATTTCAAGATGGCAAATGTCTAAGATGTCAAATGACAAATGTCACAATGCTAAATGTCAAAAATGAAAAGTGTCACCATGAAAAATGTCAAAAATGACAAATTTCAAGATGGCAAATGTCAAAGATGTCAAATGACAAATGTCACAATGCTAAATGTCAAAAATGAAAAGTGTCACCATGAAAAATGTCAAAAATGACAAATTTCAAGATGGCAAATGTCAAAACTGACAAATGTCACAATGCTAAATGTCAAAAATGATAAGTGTCATCATGAAAAATGTCAAAAATGACAAATTTCAAGATGGCAAATGTCCAAGATGTCAAATGACAAATGTCACAATGCTAAATGTCAAAAATGAAAAGTGTCACCATGAAAAATGTCAAAAATGACAAATTTCAAGATGGCAAACGTCAAAGATGTCAAATGACAAATGTCACAATGCTAAATGTCAAAAATGAAAAGTGTCACCATGAAAAATGTCAAAAATGACAAATTTCAAGATGGCAAATATCAAAGATGTCAAATGACAAATGTCACAATGCTAAATGTCAAAAATGACAAATTTCAAGATGGCAAATGTCAAAGATGTCAAATGACAAATGTCACAATGCTAAATGTCAAAAATGAAAAGTGTCACCATGAAAAATGTCAAAAATGACAAATTTCAAAATGGCAAATGTCAAAGATGTCAACTGACAAATGTCACAATGCTAAATGTCAAAAATGAAAAGTGTCAAAAATGACAAATTTCAAGATGGCAAATGTCTAAGATGTCAAATGACAAATGTCACAATGCTAAATGTCAAAAATGAAAAGTGTCACCATGAAAAATGTCAAAAATGACAAATTTCAAGATGGCAAATGTCAAAGATGTCAAATGACAAATGTCACAATGCTAAATGTCAAAAATAAAAAGTGTCACCATGAAAAATGTCAAAAATGACAAATTTCAAGATGGCAAATGTCTAAGATGTCAAATGACAAATGTCACAATGCCAAATGTCAAAAATGAAAAGTGTCACCACGAAAAATGTCAAAAATGACAAATTTCAAGATGGCAAATGTCAAAGATGTCAAATGACAAATGTCACAATGCTAAATGTCAAAAATGAAAAGTGTCACCATGAAAAATGTCAAAAATGACAAATTTCAAGATGGCAAATGTCAAAGATGTCAAATGACAAATGTCACAATGCTAAATGTCAAAAATGAAAAGTGTCACCATGAAAAATGTCAAAAATGACAAATTTCAAGATGGCAAATGTCAAAACTGACAAATGTCACAATGCTAAATGTCAAAAATGATAAGTGTCACCATGAAAAATGTCAAAAATGACAAATTTCAAGATGGCAAATGTCCAAGATGTCAAATGACAAATGTCACAATGCTAAATGTCAAAAATGAAAAGTGTCACCATGAAAAATGTCAAAAATGACAAATTTCAAGATGGCAAATGTCAAAGATGTCAAATGACAAATGTCACAATGCTAAATGTCAAAAATGCAAAGTGTCAAAAATGACAAATTTCAAGATGGCAAATGTCAAAGATGTCAAATGACAAATGTCACAATGCTAAATGTCAAAAATGAAAAGTGTCACCATGAAAAATGTCAAAAATGACAAATTTCAAGATGGCAAATGTCAAAACTGACAAATGTCACAATGCTAAATGTCAAAAATGAAAAGTGTCACCATGAAAAATGTCAAAAATAACAAATTTCAAGATGGCAAATGTCAAAGATGTCAAATGACACATGTCACAATGCTAAATGTCAAAAATGACAAATTTCAAGATGGCAAATGTCAAAGATGTCAAATGACAAATGTCACAATGCTAAATGTCAAAAATGAAAAGTGTCACCATGAACAATGTCAAAAATGACAAATTTCAAGATGGCAAATGTCAAAGATGTCAAATGACAAATGTCACAATGCTAAATGTCAAAAATGAAAAGTGTCACCATGAAAAATGTCAAAAATGACAAATTTCAAGATGGCAAATGTCAAAACTGACAAATGTCACAATGCTAAATGTCAAAAATGATAAGTGTCACCATGAAAAATGTCAAAAATGACAAATTTCAAGATGGCAAATGTCCAAGATGTCAAATGACAAATGTCACAATGCTAAATGTCAAAAATGAAAAGTGTCACCATATAAAATGTCAAAAATGTCAAATTTCAAGATGGCAAATGTCAAAGATGTCAAATGACAAATGTCACAATGCTAAATGTCACAAATAAAAAGTGTCAAAAATGACAAATTTCAGGATGACAAATGTCTAAGATGTCTAATGACAAATGTCACAATGCTAAATGTCAAAAATGAAAAGTGTCACCATGAAAAATGTCAAAAATGACAAATTTCAAGATGGCAAATGTCAAAACTGACAAATGTCACAATGCTAAATGTCAAAAATGAAAAGTGTGACCATGAAAAATGTCAAAATATAACAAATTTCAAGATGGCAAATGTCAAAGATGTCAAATGACAAATGTCACAATGCTAAATGTCAAAAATGACAAATTTCAAGATGGCAAATGTCAAAGATGTCAAATGACAAATGTCACAATGCCAAATGTCAAAAATGAAAAGTGGCACCATGAAAAATGTCAAAAATGACAAATTTCAAGATGGCAAATGTCAAAGATGTCAAATGACAAATGTCACAATGCTAAATGTCAAAAATGAAAAGTGTCACCATCAAAAATGTCAAAAATGACAAATTTCAAGATGGCAAATGTCAAAACTGACAAATGTCACAATGCTAAATGTCAAAAATGATAAGTGTCACCATGAAAAATGTCAAAAATAACAAATTTCAAGATGGCAAATGTCAAAGATGTCAAATGACAAATGTCACAATGCTAAATGTCAAAAATGACAAATTTCAAGATGGCAAATGTCTAAGATGTCAAATGACAAATGTCACAATGTTAAATGTCAAAAACGAAAAGTGTCACCATGAAAAATGTCAAAAATGACAAATTTCAAGATGGCAAATGTCCAAGATGTCAAATGACAAATGTCACAATGCTAAATGTCAAAAATGAAAAGTGTCACCATGAAAAATGTCAAAAATGACAAATTTAAAGATGGCAAATATTAAAGATGTCAAATAACAAATGTCACAATGCTAAATGTCAAAAATGAAAACTGTCAAAAATGACAAATTTCAAGATGGCTAATGTCTAAGATGTCAAATGACAAATGTCACAATGCTAAATGTCAAAAATGAAAAGTGTCACCGTGAAAAATGTCAAAAATGACAAATTTCAAGATGGCAAATGTCAAAGATGTCAAATGACAAATGTCACAATGCTAAATGTCAAAAATGAAAAGTGTCACCATGAAAAATGTCAAAAATGACAAATTTCAAGATGGCAAATGTCAAAGATGTCAAATGACAAATGTCACAATGCTAAATGTCAAAAATGAAAAGTGTCCCCATGATGTCAATAATGACAAATTTCAAGATGGCAAATGTCAAAGATGTCAAATGACAAATGTCACAATGCTAAATGTCAAAAATGAAAAGTGTCACCATGAAAAATGTCAAAAATGACAAATTTCAAGATGGCAAATGTCAAAGATGTCAAATGACAAATGTCACAATGCTAAATGTCAAAAATGAAAAGTGTCACCATGAAAAATGTCAAAAATGACAAATTTCAAGATGGCAAATGTCAAAACTGACAAATGTCACAATGCTAAATGTCAAAAATGAAAAGTGTCAACATGAAAAATGTCAAAAATAACAAATTTCAAGATGGCAAATGTCAAAGATGTCAAATGACAAATGTCACAATGCTAAATGTCAAAAATGACAAATTTTAAGATGGCAAATGTCAAAGATGTCAAATGACAAATGTCACAATGCTAAATGTCAAAAATGAAAAGTGTCACCGTGAAAAATGTCAAAAATGACAAATTTCAAGATGGCAAATGTCAAAGATGTCAAATGACAAATGTCACAATGCTAAATGTCAAAAATGAAAAGTGTCACCATGAAAAATGTCAAAAATGACAAATTTCAAGATGGCAAATGTCAAAGATGTCAAATGACAAATGTCACAATGCTAAATGTCAAAAATGAAAAGTGTCCCTATGAAAAATGTCAATAATGACAAATTTCAAGATGGCAAATGTCAAAGATGTCAAATGACAAATGTCACAATGCTAAATGTCAAAAATGAAAAGTGTCACCATGAAAAAGGTCAAAAATGACAAATTTCAAGATGGCAAATGTCAAAGATGTCGAATATGACAAATGTCACAATGCTAAATGTCAAAAATGAAAAGTGTCACCATGAAAAATGTCAAAAATGACAAATTTCAAGATGGCAAATGTCAAAGATGTCAAATGACAAATGTCACAATGCTAAATGTCAAAAATGAAAAGTGTCAAAAATGACAAATTTCAAGGTGGCAAATGTCAAAGATGTCAAATGACAAATGTCACAATGCTAAATGTCAAAAATGAAAAGTGTCACCATGAAAAATGTCAAAAATGACAAATTTCAAGATGGCAAATGTCAAAAATGTCAAATGACAAATGTCACAATGCTAAATGTCAAAAATGAAAAGTGTCACCATGAAAAATGTCAAAAATAACAAATTTCAAGATGGCAAATGTCAAAGATGTCAAATGACAAATGTCACAATGCTAAATGTCAAAAATGAAAAGTGTCACCATAAAAAATGTCAAAAATGACAAATTTCAAGATGGCAAATGTCAAAACTGACAAATGTCACAATGCTAAATGTCAAAAATGATAAGTGTCACCATGAAAAATGTCAAAAATGACAAATTTCAAGATGGCAAATGTCCAAGATGTCTAATGACAAATGTCACAATGCTAAATGTCAAAAATGAAAAGTGCCACCATGAAAAATGTCAAAAATGACAAATTTCAAGATGGCAAATGTCAAAGATGTCAAGTGACAAATGTCACAATGCTAAATGTCAAAAATGAAAAGTGTCACCATGAAAAATGTCAAAAATAACAAATTTCAAGATGGCAAATGTCAAAGATGTCAAATGACAAATGTCACAATGCTAAATGTCAAAAATGACAAATTTCAAGATGGCAAATGTCAAAGATGTCAAATGACAAATGTCACAATGCTAAATGTCAAAAATGATAAGTGTCACCATGAAAAATGTCAAAAATGACAAATTTCAAGATGGCAAATGTCCAAGATGTCAAATGACAAATGTCACAATGCTAAATGTCAAAAATGAAAAGTGTCACCATGAAAAATGTCAAAAATGACAAATTTCAAGATGGCAAATGTCAAAACTGACAAATGTCACAATGCTAAATGTCAAAAATGATAAGTGTCACCATGAAAAATGTCAAAAATGACAAATTTCAAGATGGCAAATGTCCAAGATGTCAAATGACAAATGTCACAATGCTAAATGTCAAAAATGAAAAGTGTCACCATGAAAAATGTCAAAAATGACAAATTTCAAGATGGCAAATGTCAAAGATGTCAAATGACAAATGTCACAATGCTAAATGTCACAAATGAAAAGTGTCAAAAATGACAAATTTCAAGATGGCAAATGTCTAAGATGTCAAATGACAAATGTCACAATGCTAAATGTCAAAAATGAAAAGTGTCACCATGAAAAATGTCAAAAATGACAAATTTCAAGATGGCAAATGTCAAAACTGACAAATGTCACAATGCTAAATGTCAAAAATGAAAAGTGTGACCATGAAAAATGTCAAAAATAACAAATTTCAAGATGGCAAATGTCAAAGATGTCAAATGACAAATGTCACAATGCTAAATGTCAAAAATGAAAAGTGTCACCATGAAAAATGTCAAAAATGACAAATTTCAAGATGGCAAATGTCAAAGATGTCAAATGACAAATGTCACAATGCTAAATGTCAAAAATGAAAAGTGTCACCATGAAAAATGTCAAAAATGACAAATTTCAAGATGGCAAATGTTAAAACTGACAAATGTCACAATGCTAAATGTCAAAAATGAAAAGTGTCACCATGAAAAATGTCAAAAATAACAAATTTCAAGATGGCAAATGTCAAAGATGTCAAATGACAAATGTCACAATGCTAAATGTCAAAAATGACAAATTTTAAGATGGCAAATGTCAAAGATGTCAAATGACAAATGTCACAATGCTAAATGTCAAAAATGAAAAGTGTCACTATGAAAAATGTCAAAAATGACAAATTTCAAGATGGCAAATGTCAAAGATGTTAAATGACAAATGTCACAATGCTAAATGTCAAAAATGAAAAGTGTCACCATGAAAAATGTCAAAAATGACAAATTTCAAGATGGCAAATGTCAAAGATGTCAAATGACAAATGTCACAATGCTAAATGTCAAAAATGAAAAGTGTCACCATGAAAAATGTCAAAAATGACAAATTTCAAGATGGCAAATGTCAAAGATGTCAAATGACAAATGTCACAATGCTAAATGTCACAAATGAAAAATGTCAAAAATGACAAATTTCAAGATGGCAAATGTCTAAGATGTCAAATGACAAATGTCACAATGCTAAATGTCAAAAATGAAAAGTGTCACCATGAAAAATGTCAAAAATGACAAATTTCAAGATGGCAAATGTCAAAACTGACAAATGTCACAATGCTAAATGTCAAAAATGAAAAGTGTAACCATGAAAAATGTCAAAAATAACAAATTTCAAGATGGCAAATGTCAAAGATGTCAAATGACAAATGTCACAATGCTAAATGTCAAAAATGAAAAGTGTCACCATGAAAAATGTCAAAAATGACAAATTTCAAGATGGCAAATGTCAAAGATGTCAAATGACAAATGTCACAATGCTAAATGTCAAAAATGAAAAGTGTCACCATGAAAAATGTTAAAAATGACAAATTTCAAGATGGCAAATGTTAAAACTGACAAATGTCACAATGCTAAATGTCAAAAATGAAAAGTGTCACCATGAAAAATGTCAAAAATAACAAATTTCAAGATGGCAAATGTCAAAGATGTCAAATGTCAAATGACAAATGTCACAATGCTAAATGTCAAAAATGACAAATTTTAAGATGGCAAATGTCAAAGATGTCAAATGACAAATGTCACAATGCTAAATGTCAAAAATGAAAAGTGTCACCATGAAAAATGTCAAAAATGACAAATTTCAAGATGGCAAATGTCAAAGATGTTAAATGACAAATGTCACAATGCTAAATGTCAAAAATGAAAAGTGTCACCATGAAAAATGTCAAAAATGACAAATTTCAAGATGGAAAATGTCAAAAATGTCAAATGACAAATGTCACAATGCTAAATGTCAAAAATGAAAAGTGTCACCATGAAAAATGTCAAAAATGACAAATTTCAAGATGGCAAATGTCAAAGATGTCAAATGACAAATGTCACAATGCTAAATGTCAAAAATGAAAAGTGTCAAAAATGACAAATTTCAAGATGGCAAATGTCTAAGATGTCAAATGACAAATGTCACAATGCTAAATGTCAAAAATGAAAAGTGTCACCATGAAAAATGTCAAAAATGACAAATTTCAAGATGGCAAATGTCAAAGATGTCAAATGACAAATGTCACAATGCTAAATGTCAAAAAAGAAAAGTGTCACCATGAAAAATGTCAAAAATGACAAATTTCAAGATGGCAAATGTCAAAACTGACAAATGTCACAATGCTAAATGTCAAAAATGATAAGTGTCATCATGAAAAATGTCAAAAATGACAAATTTCAAGATGGCAAATGTCCAAGATGTCAAATGACAAATGTCACAATGCTAAATGTCAAAAATGAAAAGTGTCACCATGAAAAATGTCAAAAATGACAAATTTCAAGATGGCAAATGTCAAAGATGTCAAATGACAAATGTCACAATGCTAAATGTCAAAATTGAAAAGTGTCAAAAATGACAAATTTCAAGATGGCAAATGTCTAAGATGTCAAATGACAAATGTCACAATGCTAAATGTCAAAAATAAAAAGTGTCACCGTGAAAAATGTAAAAAATGACAAATTTCAAGATGGCAAATACCAAAGATGTCAAATGACAAATGTCACACTGCTAAATGTCAAAAATGAAAAGTGTCACCATGAAAAATGTCAAAAATAACAAATTTCAAGATGGCAAATGTCAAAGATGTCAAATGACAAATGTCACAATGCTAAATGTCAAAAATGACAAATTTTACGATGGCAAATGTCAAAGATGTCAAATGACAAATGTCACAATGCTAAATGTCAAAAATGAAAAGTGTCACCATGAAAAATGTCAAAAATAACAAATTTCAAGATGGCAAACGTCAAAGATGTCAAATGACCAATGTCACAATGCTAAATGTCAAAAATGAAAAGTGTCACCATGAAAAATGTCAAAAATGACAAATTTCAAGATGGCAAATGTCAAAGATGTCAAATGACAAATGTCACAATGCTAAATGTCAAAAATGAAAAGTGTCACCATGTAAAATGTTAAAAATAACAAATTTCAAGATGGCAAATATCAAAGATGTCAAATGACAAATGTCACAATGCTAAATGTCAAAAATGACAAATTTCAAGATGGCAAATGTCAAATGACAAATGTCACAATGCTAAATGTCAAAAATGAAAAGTGTCACCATGAAAAATGTCAAAAATGACAAATTTCAAGATGGCAAATATCAAAGATGTCAAATGACAAATGTCACAATGCTAAATGTCAAAAATGAAAAGTGTCAAAAATGACAAATTTCAAGATGGCAAATGTCTAAGATGTCAAATGACAAATGTCACAATGCTAAATGTCAACAATGAAAAGTGTCACCATGAAAAATGTCAAAAATGACAAATTTCAAGATGGCAAATGTCAAAGATGTCAAATGACAAATGTCACAATGCTAAATGTCAAAAATGAAAAGTGTCACCATGAAAAATGTCAAAAATGACAAATTTCAAGATGGCAAATGTCGAAGATGTCAAATGACAAATGTCACAATGCTAAATGTCAAAAATGAAAAGTGTCACCATGAAAAATGTCAAAAATGACAAATTTCAAGATGGCAAATGTCAAAGATGTCAAATGACAAATGTCACAATGCTAAATGTCAAAAATGAAAAGTGTCACCATGAAAAATGTCAAAAATGACAAATTTCAAGATGGCAAATGTCAAAACTGACAAATGTCACAATGCTAAATGTCAAAAATGATAAGTCTCACCATGAAAAATGTCAAAAATGACAAATTTCAAGATGGCAAATGTCCAAGATGTCAAATGACAAATGTCACAATGCTTAATGTCAAAAATGAAAAGTGTCACCATGAAAAATGTCAAAGTGACAAATTTCAAGATGGCAAATGCCAAGGATGTCAAATGACAAATGTCACAATGCTAAATGTCAAAAATGAAAAGTGTCAAAAATGACAAATTTCAAGATGGCAAATGTCTAAGATGTCAAATGACAAATGTCACAATGCTAAATGTCAAAAATGAAAAGTGTCACCATGAAAAATGTCAAAAATGACAAATTTCAAGATGGCAAATGTCAAAACTGACAAATGTCACAATGCTAAATGTCAAAAATGAAAAGTGTCACCATGAAAAATGTCAAAAATAACAAATTTCAAGATAGCAAATGTCAAAGATGTCAAATGACAAATGTCACAATGCTAAATGTCAAAAATGACAAATTTCAAAATGGCAAATTTCAAAGATGTCAAATGACAAATGTCACAATGCTAAATGTCAAAAATGAAAAGTGTCACCATGAAAAATGTCAAAAATGACAAATTTCAAGATGGCCAATGTCAAAGATGTCAAATAACAAATGTCACAATGCTAAATGTCAAAAATGAAAAGTGTCACCATGAAAAATGTCAAAAATGACAAATTTCAAGATGGCAAATGTCAAAGATGTCAAATAACAAATGTCACAATGCTAAATGTCAAAAATGAAAAATGTCACCATGAAAAATGTCAAAAATGACAAATTTCAAGATGGCAAATATCAAAGATGTCAAATGACAAATGTCACAATGCTAAATGTCAAAAATGACAAATTTTAAGATAGCAAATGTCAAAGATGTCAAATGACAAATGTCACAATGCTAAATGTCAAAAATGAAAAGTGTCACCATGAAAAATGTCAAAAATGACAAATTTCAAGATGGCAAATGTCAAAGATGTCAAATGACAAATGTCACAATGCTAAATGAAAAGTGTCAAAAATGACAAATTTCAAGATGGCAAATGTCCAAGATGTCAAATGACAAATGTCACAATGCTAAATGTCAAAAATGAAAAGTGTCACCATGAAAAATGTCAAAAATGACAAATTTCAAGATGGCAAATGTCAAAGATGTCAAATGACAAATGTCACAATGCTAAATGTCAAAAATGAAAAGTGTCACCATGAAAAATGTCAAAAATGACAAATTTCAAGATGGCAAATGTCCAAGATGTCAAATGACAAATGTCACAATGCTAAAAGTCAAAAATGAAAAGTGTCACCATGAAAAATGTCAAAAATGACAAATTTCAAGATGGCAAATGTCAAAGATGTCAAATGACAAATGTCACAATGCTAAATGTCAAAAATGAAAAGTGTCAAATATGACAAATTTCAAGATGGCAAATGTCAAAGATGTCAAATGACAAATGTCACAATGCTAAATGTCAAAAATGAAAAGTGTCACCATGAAAAATGTCAAAAATGACAAATTTCAAGATGGCAAATGTCAAAACTGACAAATGTCACAATGCTAAATGTCAAAAATAAAAAGTGTCACCATGAAAAATGTCAACAATAACAAATTCCAAGATGGCAAATGTCAACAATAACAAATTCCAAGATGGCAAATGTCAAAGATGTCAAATGACAAATGTCACAATGCTAAATGTCAAAAATGACAAATTTCAAGATGGCAAATGTCAAAGATGTCAAATGACAAATGTCACAATGCTAAATGTCAAAAATGAAAAGTGTCACCATGAAAAATGTCAAAAATGACAAATTTCAAGATGGCAAATGTCAAAGATGTCAAATGACAAATGTCACAATGCTAAATGTCAAAAATAAAAAGTGTCACCATGAAAAATGTCAAAAATGACAAATTTCAAGATGGCAAATGTCAAAACTGACAAATGTCACAATGCTAAATGTCAAAAATGATAAGTGTCACCATGAAAAATGTCAAAAATGACAAATTTCAAGATGGCAAATGTCCAAGATGTCAAATGACAAATGTCACAATGCTAAATGTCAAAAATGAAAAGTGTCACCATGAAAAATGTCAAAAATGACAAATTTCAAGATGGCAAATGTCAAAGATGTTAAATGACAAATGTCACAATGCTAATTGTCAAAAATGAAAAGTGTCAAAAATGACAAATTTCAAGATGGCAAATGTCTAATATGTCAAATGACAAATGTCACAATGCTAAATGTCAAATATGAAAAGTGTCACCATGAAAAATGTCAAAAATGACAAATTTCAAGATGGCAAATGTCAAAGATGTCAAATGACAAATGTCACAATGCTAAATGTCACAATGCTAAATGTCAAAAATGAAAAGTGTCAAAAATGACAAATTTCAAGATGGCAAATGTCTAAGATGTCAAATGACAAATGTCACAATGATAAATGTCAAAAATGAAAAGTGTCACCATGAAAAATGTCAAAAATGACAAATTTCAAGATGGCAAATGTCAAAGATGTCAAATGACAAATGTCACAATGCTAAATGTCAAAAATGAAAAGTGTCACCATGAAAAATGTCAAAAATGACAAATTTCAAGAAGGCAAATGTCAAAGATGTCAAATGACAAATGTCACAATGCTAAATGTCAAAAATGAAAAGTGTCAAAAATGACAAATTTCAAGATGGCAAATGTCTAAGATGTCAAATGACAAATGTCACAATGCTAAATGTCACAAATGAAAAGTGTCAAAAATGACAAATTTCAAGATGGCAAATGTCTAAGATGTCAAATGACAAATGTCACAATGCTAAATGTCAAAAATGAAAAGTGTCACCATGAAAAATGTCAAAAATGACAAATTTCAAGATGGCAAATGTCAAAACTGACAAATGTCACAATGCTAAATGTCAAAAATGAAAAGTGTGACCATAAAAAATGTCAAAAATAACAAATTTCAAGATGGCAAATGTCAAAGATGTCAAATGACAAATGTCACAATGCTAAATGTCAAAAATGAAAAGTGTCACCATGAAAAATGTCAAAAATGACAAATTTCAAGATGGCAAATGTCAAAGATGTCAAATGACAAATGTCACAATGCTAAATGTCAAAAATGAAAAGTGTCACCATGAAAAATGTTAAAAATGACAAATTTCAAGATGGCAAATGTTAAAACTGACAAATGTCACAATGCTAAATGTCAAAAATGAAAAGTGTCACCATGAAAAATGTCAAAAATAACAAATTTCAAGATGGCAAATGTCAAAGATGTCAAATGACAAATGTCACAATGCTAAATGTCAAAAATGACAAATTTTAAGATGGCAAATGTCAAAGATGTCAAATGACAAATGTCACAATGCTAAATGTCAAAAATGACAAATTTCAAGATGGCAAATGTCAAAGATGTCAAATGGCAAATGTCACAATGCTAAATGTCAAAAATGAAAAGTGTCACCATGAAAAATGTCAAAAATGACAAATTTCAAGATGGCAAATGTCAAAGATGTCAAATGACAAATGTCACAATGCTAAATGTCAAAAAGGAAAAGTGTTACCATGAAAAATGTCAAAAATGACAAATTTCAAGATGTCAAATGTCCAAGATGTCAAATGACAAATGTCACAATGCTAAATGTCAAAAATGAAAAGTGTCACGATGAAAAATGTCAAAAATGACAAATTTCAATATGGCAAATGTCAAAGATGTCAAATGACAAATGTCACAATGCTAAATGTCAAAAATGATAAGTGTCACCATAAAAAATGTCAAAAATGACAAATTTCAAGATGGCAAATGTCAAAGATGTTAAATGACAAATGTCACAATGCTAAATGTCAAAAATGAAAAGTGTCACCATGAAAAATGTCAAAAATGACAAATTTCAAGATGGCAAATGTCAAAAATGTCAAATGACAAATGTCACAATGCTAAATGTCAAAAATGAAAAGTGTCACCATGAAAAATGTCAAAAATGACAAATTTCAAGATGGCAAATGTCAAAGATGTCAAATGACAAATGTCACAATGCTAAATGTCAAAAATGAAAAGTGTCAAAAATGACAAATTTCAAGATGGCAAATGTCTAAGATGTCAAATGACAAATGTCACAATGCTAAATGTCAAAAATGAAAAGTGTCACCATGAAAAATGTCAAAAATGACAAATTTCAAGATGGCAAATGTCAAAGATGTCAAATGACAAATGTCACAATGCTAAATGTCAAAAATGAAAAGTGTCACCATGAAAAATGTCAAAAATGACAAATTTCAAGATGGCAAATGTCAAAACTGACAAATGTCACAATGCTAAATGTCAAAAATGATAAGTGTCATCATGAAAAATGTCAAAAATGACAAATTTCAAGATGGCAAATGTCCAAGATGTCAAATGACAAATGTCACAATGCTAAATGTCAAAAATGAAAAGTGTCACCATGAAAAATGTCAAAAATGACAAATTTCAAGATGGCAAATGTCAAAGATGTCAAATGACAAATGTCACAATGCTAAATGTCAAAAATGAAAAGTGTCACCATGAAAAATGTCAAAAATGACAAATTTCAAGATGGCAAACGTCAAAGATGTCAAATGACAAATGTCACAATGCTAAATGTCAAAAATGAAAAGTGTCACCATGAAAAATGTCAAAAATGACAAATTTCAAGATGGCAAATATCAAAGATGTCAAATGACAAATGTCACAATGCTAAATGTCAAAAATGACAAATTTCAAGATGGCAAATGTCAAAGATGTCAAATGACAAATGTCACAATGCTAAATGTCAAAAATGAAAAGTGTCACCATGAAAAATGTCAAAAATGACAAATTTCAAAATGGCAAATGTCAAAGATGTCAACTGACAAATGTCACAATGCTAAATGTCAAAAATGAAAAGTGTCAAAAATGACAAATTTCAAGATGGCAAATGTCTAAGATGTCAAATGACAAATGTCACAATGCTAAATGTCAAAAATGAAAAGTGTCACCATGAAAAATGTCAAAAATGACAAATTTCAAGATGGCAAATGTCAAAGATGTCAAATGACAAATGTCACAATGCTAAATGTCAAAAATAAAAAGTGTCACCATGAAAAATGTCAAAAATGACAAATTTCAAGATGGCAAATGTCAAAGATGTCAAATGACAAATGTCACAATGCTAAATGTCAAAAATGAAAAGTGTCACCATGAAAAATGTCAAAAATGACAAATTTCAAGATGGCAAATGTCAAAGATGTCAAATGACAAATGTCACAATGCTAAATGTTAAAAATGAAAAGTGTTACCATGAAAAATGTCAAAAATGACAAATTTCAAGATGGCAAATGTCAAAACTGACAAATGTCACAATGCTAAATGTCAAAAATGATAAGTGTTACCATGCAAAATGTCAAAAATGACAAATTTCAAGATGGCAAATGTCCAAGATGTCAAATGACAAATGTCACAATGCTAAATGTCAAAAATGAAAAGTGTCACCATGAAAAATGTCAAAAATGACAAATTTCAAGATGGCAAATGTCAAAGATGTCAAATGACAAATGTCACAATGCTAACTGTCAAAAATGAAAAGTGTCAAAAATGACAAATTTTAAGATGGCAAATGTCTAAGATGTCAAATGACAAATGTCACAATGCTAAATGTCAAAAATGAAAAGTGTCACCATAAAAAATGTCAAAAATGACAAATTTCAAGATGGCAAATGTCAAAACTGACAAATGTCACAATGCTAAATGTCAAAAATGAAAAGTGTCACCATGAAAAATGTCAAAAATAACAAATTTCAAGATGGCAAATGTCAAAGATGTCAAATGACAAATGTCACAATGCTAAATGTCAAAAATGACAAATTTCAAAATGGCAAATGTCAAAGAGGTCAAATGACAAATGTCACAATGCTAAATGTCAAAAATGAAAAGTGTCACCATGAAAAATGTCAAAAATGACAAATTTCAAGATGGCAAATGTCAAAGATGTCAAATGACAAATGTCACAATGCTAAATGTCAAAAATGAAAAGTGTCACCATGAAAAATGTCAAAAATGACAAATTTCAAGATGGCAAATGTCAAAGATGTGAAATGACAAATGTCACAATGCTAAATGTCAAAAATGAAAAGTGTCACCATGAAAAATGTCAAAAATGACAACTTTCAAGATGGCAAATATCAAAGATGTCAAATGACAAATGTCACAATGCTAAATGTCAAAAATGA
Source organism: Altica lythri (assembly GCA_964028335.1). Lineage (NCBI taxonomy): Eukaryota > Metazoa > Arthropoda > Insecta > Coleoptera > Chrysomelidae > Altica > Altica lythri. Next base: position 2,845,815 of record OZ034800.1, on the reverse strand, counting down.
CAAATTTCAAGAATGCAAATGTCAAAGATGTCAAATGACAAATGTCACAATGCTAAATGTCAAAAATGAAAAGTGTCACCATGAAAAATGTCAAAAATGACAAATTTCAAGATGGCAAATGTCAAAGATGTCAAATGACAAATGTCACAATGCTAAATGTCAAAAATGAAAAGTGTCAAAAATGACAAATTTCAAGATGGCAAATGTCTAAGATGTCAAATGACAAATGTCACAATGCTAAATGTCAAAAATGAAAAGTGTCACCATGAAAAATGTCAAAAATGACAAATTTCAAGATGGCAAATGTCAAAGATGTCAAATGACAAATGTCACAATGCTAAATGTCAAAAATAAAAAGTGTCACCATGAAAAATGTCAAAAATGAAAAATTTCAAGATGGCAAATGTCAAAACTGACAAATGTCACAATGCTAAATGTCAAAATGATAAGTGTCACCATGAAAAATGTCAAAAATGACAAATTTCAAGATTGCAAATGTCCAAGATTTCAAATGACAAATGTCACAATGCTAAAAGTCAAAAATGAAAAGTGTCACCATGAAAAATGTTAAAAATGACAAATTTCAAGATGGCAAATGTTAAAACTGACAAATGTCACAATGCTAAATGTCAAAAATGAAAAGTGTCACCATGAAAAATGTCAAAAATAACAAATTTCAAGATGGCAAATGTCAAAGATGTCAAATGTCAAATGACAAATGTCACAATGCTAAATGTCAAAAATGACAAATTTTAAGATGGCAAATGTCAAAGATGTCAAATGACAAATGTCACAATGCTAAATGTCAAAAATGAAAAGTGTCACCATGAAAAATGTCAAAAATGACAAATTTCAAGATGGCAAATGTCAAAGATGTTAAATGACAAATGTCACAATGCTAAATGTCAAAAATGAAAAGTGTCACCATGAAAAATGTCAAAAATGACAAATTTCAAGATGGAAAATGTCAAAAATGTCAAATGACAAATGTCACAATGCTAAATGTCAAAAATGAAAAGTGTCACCATGAAAAATGTCAAAAATGACAAATTTCAAGATGGCAAATGTCAAAGATGTCAAATGACAAATGTCACAATGCTAAATGTCAAAAATGAAAAGTGTCAAAAATGACAAATTTCAAGATGGCAAATGTCTAAGATGTCAAATGACAAATGTCACAATGCTAAATGTCAAAAATGAAAAGTGTCACCATGAAAAATGTCAAAAATGACAAATTTCAAGATGGCAAATGTCAAAGATGTCAAATGACAAATGTCACAATGCTAAATGTCAAAAAAGAAAAGTGTCACCATGAAAAATGTCAAAAATGACAAATTTCAAGATGGCAAATGTCAAAACTGACAAATGTCACAATGCTAAATGTCAAAAATGATAAGTGTCATCAAGAAAAATGTCAAAAATGACAAATTTCAAGATGGCAAATGTCCAAGATGTCAAATGACAAATGTCACAATGCTAAATGTCAAAAATGAAAAGTGTCACCATGAAAAATGTCAAAAATGACAAATTTCAAGATGGCAAATGTCAAAGATGTCAAATGACAAATGTCACAATGCTAAATGTCAAAATTGAAAAGTGTCAAAAATGACAAATTTCAAGATGGCAAATGTCTAAGATGTCAAATGACAAATGTCACAATGCTAAATGTCAAAAATAAAAAGTGTCACCGTGAAAAATGTAAAAAATGACAAATTTCAAGATGGCAAATACCAAAGATGTCAAATGACAAATGTCACACTGCTAAATGTCAAAAATGAAAAGTGTCACCATGAAAAATGTCAAAAATAACAAATTTCAAGATGGCAAATGTCAAAGATGTCAAATGACAAATGTCACAATGCTAAATGTCAAAAATGACAAATTTTACGATGGCAAATGTCAAAGATGTCAAATGACAAATGTCACAATGCTAAATGTCAAAAATGAAAAGTGTCACCATGAAAAATGTCAAAAATAACAAATTTCAAGATGGCAAACGTCAAAGATGTCAAATGACCAATGTCACAATGCTAAATGTCAAAAATGAAAAGTGTCACCATGAAAAATGTCAAAAATGACAAATTTCAAGATGGCAAATGTCAAAGATGTCAAATGACAAATGTCACAATGCTAAATGTCAAAAATGAAAAGTGTCACCATGTAAAATGTTAAAAATAACAAATTTCAAGATGGCAAATATCAAAGATGTCAAATGACAAATGTCACAATGCTAAATGTCAAAAATGACAAATTTCAAGATGGCAAATGTCAAATGACAAATGTCACAATGCTAAATGTCAAAAATGAAAAGTGTCACCATGAAAAATGTCAAAAATGACAAATTTCAAGATGGCAAATATCAAAGATGTCAAATGACAAATGTCACAATGCTAAATGTCAAAAATGAAAAGTGTCAAAAATGACAAATTTCAAGATGGCAAATGTCTAAGATGTCAAATGACAAATGTCACAATGCTAAATGTCAACAATGAAAAGTGTCACCATGAAAAATGTCAAAAATGACAAATTTCAAGATGGCAAATGTCAAAGATGTCAAATGACAAATGTCACAATGCTAAATGTCAAAAATGAAAAGTGTCACCATGAAAAATGTCAAAAATGACAAATTTCAAGATGGCAAATGTCGAAGATGTCAAATGACAAATGTCACAATGCTAAATGTCAAAAATGAAAAGTGTCACCATGAAAAATGTCAAAAATGACAAATTTCAAGATGGCAAATGTCAAAGATGTCAAATGACAAATGTCACAATGCTAAATGTCAAAAATGAAAAGTGTCACCATGAAAAATGTCAAAAATGACAAATTTCAAGATGGCAAATGTCAAAACTGACAAATGTCACAATGCTAAATGTCAAAAATGATAAGTCTCACCATGAAAAATGTCAAAAATGACAAATTTCAAGATGGCAAATGTCCAAGATGTCAAATGACAAATGTCACAATGCTTAATGTCAAAAATGAAAAGTGTCACCATGAAAAATGTCAAAGTGACAAATTTCAAGATGGCAAATGCCAAGGATGTCAAATGACAAATGTCACAATGCTAAATGTCAAAAATGAAAAGTGTCAAAAATGACAAATTTCAAGATGGCAAATGTCTAAGATGTCAAATGACAAATGTCACAATGCTAAATGTCAAAAATGAAAAGTGTCACCATGAAAAATGTCAAAAATGACAAATTTTAAGATGGCAAATGTCAAAACTGACAAATGTCACAATGCTAAATGTCAAAAATGAAAAGTGTCACCATGAAAAATGTCAAAAATAACAAATTTCAAGATAGCAAATGTCAAAGATGTCAAATGACAAATGTCACAATGCTAAATGTCAAAAATGACAAATTTCAAAATGGCAAATTTCAAAGATGTCAAATGACAAATGTCACAATGCTAAATGTCAAAAATGAAAAGTGTCACCATGAAAAATGTCAAAAATGACAAATTTCAAGATGGCCAATGTCAAAGATGTCAAATAACAAATGTCACAATGCTAAATGTCAAAAATGAAAAGTGTCACCATGAAAAATGTCAAAAATGACAAATTTCAAGATGGCAAATGTCAAAGATGTCAAATAACAAATGTCACAATGCTAAATGTCAAAAATGAAAAATGTCACCATGAAAAATGTCAAAAATGACAAATTTCAAGATGGCAAATATCAAAGATGTCAAATGACAAATGTCACAATGCTAAATGTCAAAAATGACAAATTTTAAGATAGCAAATGTCAAAGATGTCAAATGACAAATGTCACAATGCTAAATGTCAAAAATGAAAAGTGTCACCATGAAAAATGTCAAAAATGACAAATTTCAAGATGGCAAATGTCAAAGATGTCAAATGACAAATGTCACAATGCTAAATGAAAAGTGTCAAAAATGACAAATTTCAAGATGGCAAATGTCCAAGATGTCAAATGACAAATGTCACAATGCTAAATGTCAAAAATGAAAAGTGTCACCATGAAAAATGTCAAAAATGACAAATTTCAAGATGGCAAATGTCAAAGATGTCAAATGACAAATGTCACAATGCTAAATGTCAAAAATGAAAAGTGTCACCATGAAAAATGTCAAAAATGACAAATTTCAAGATGGCAAATGTCCAAGATGTCAAATGACAAATGTCACAATGCTAAAAGTCAAAAATGAAAAGTGTCACCATGAAAAATGTCAAAAATGACAAATTTCAAGATGGCAAATGTCAAAGATGTCAAATGACAAATGTCACAATGCTAAATGTCAAAAATGAAAAGTGTCAAATATGACAAATTTCAAGATGGCAAATGTCAAAGATGTCAAATGACAAATGTCACAATGCTAAATGTCAAAAATGAAAAGTGTCACCATGAAAAATGTCAAAAATGACAAATTTCAAGATGGCAAATGTCAAAACTGACAAATGTCACAATGCTAAATGTCAAAAATAAAAAGTGTCACCATGAAAAATGTCAACAATAACAAATTCCAAGATGGCAAATGTCAACAATAACAAATTCCAAGATGGCAAATGTCAAAGATGTCAAATGACAAATGTCACAATGCTAAATGTCAAAAATGACAAATTTCAAGATGGCAAATGTCAAAGATGTCAAATGACAAATGTCACAATGCTAAATGTCAAAAATGAAAAGTGTCACCATGAAAAATGTCAAAAATGACAAATTTCAAGATGGCAAATGTCAAAGATGTCAAATGACAAATGTCACAATGCTAAATATCAAAAATAAAAAGTGTCACCATGAAAAATGTCAAAAATGACAAATTTCAAGATGGCAAATGTCAAAACTGACAAATGTCACAATGCTAAATGTCAAAAATGATAAGTGTCACCATGAAAAATGTCAAAAATGACAAATTTCAAGATGGCAAATGTCCAAGATGTCAAATGACAAATGTCACAATGCTAAATGTCAAAAATGAAAAGTGTCACCATGAAAAATGTCAAAAATGACAAATTTCAAGATGGCAAATGTCAAAGATGTTAAATGACAAATGTCACAATGCTAATTGTCAAAAATGAAAAGTGTCAAAAATGACAAATTTCAAGATGGCAAATGTCTAATATGTCAAATGACAAATGTCACAATGCTAAATGTCAAATATGAAAAGTGTCACCATGAAAAATGTCAAAAATGACAAATTTCAAGATGGCAAATGTCAAAGATGTCAAATGACAAATGTCACAATGCTAAATGTCACAATGCTAAATGTCAAAAATGAAAAGTGTCAAAAATGACAAATTTCAAGATGGCAAATGTCTAAGATGTCAAATGACAAATGTCACAATGATAAATGTCAAAAATGAAAAGTGTCACCATGAAAAATGTCAAAAATGACAAATTTCAAGATGGCAAATGTCAAAGATGTCAAATGACAAATGTCACAATGCTAAATGTCAAAAATGAAAAGTGTCACCATGAAAAATGTCAAAAATGACAAATTTCAAGAAGGCAAATGTCAAAGATGTCAAATGACAAATGTCACAATGCTAAATGTCAAAAATGAAAAGTGTCAAAAATGACAAATTTCAAGATGGCAAATGTCTAAGATGTCAAATGACAAATGTCACAATGCTAAATGTCACAAATGAAAAGTGTCAAAAATGACAAATTTCAAGATGGCAAATGTCTAAGATGTCAAATGACAAATGTCACAATGCTAAATGTCAAAAATGAAAAGTGTCACCATGAAAAATGTCAAAAATGACAAATTTCAAGATGGCAAATGTCAAAACTGACAAATGTCACAATGCTAAATGTCAAAAATGAAAAGTGTGACCATAAAAAATGTCAAAAATAACAAATTTCAAGATGGCAAATGTCAAAGATGTCAAATGACAAATGTCACAATGCTAAATGTCAAAAATGAAAAGTGTCACCATGAAAAATGTCAAAAATGACAAATTTCAAGATGGCAAATGTCAAAGATGTCAAATGACAAATGTCACAATGCTAAATGTCAAAAATGAAAAGTGTCACCATGAAAAATGTTAAAAATGCAAATTTCAAGATGGCAAATGTTAAAACTGACAAATGTCACAATGCTAAATGTCAAAAATGAAAAGTGTCACCATGAAAAATGTCAAAAATAACAAATTTCAAGATGGCAAATGTCAAAGATGTCAAATGACAAATGTCACAATGCTAAATGTCAAAAATGACAAATTTTAAGATGGCAAATGTCAAAGATGTCAAATGACAAATGTCACAATGCTAAATGTCAAAAATGACAAATTTCAAGATGGCAAATGTCAAAGATGTCAAATGGCAAATGTCACAATGCTAAATGTCAAAAATGAAAAGTGTCACCATGAAAAATGTCAAAAATGACAAATTTCAAGATGGCAAATGTCAAAGATGTCAAATGACAAATGTCACAATGCTAAATGTCAAAAAGGAAAAGTGTTACCATGAAAAATGTCAAAAATGACAAATTTCAAGATGTCAAATGTCCAAGATGTCAAATGACAAATGTCACAATGCTAAATGTCAAAAATGAAAAGTGTCACGATGAAAAATGTCAAAAATGACAAATTTCAATATGGCAAATGTCAAAGATGTCAAATGACAAATGTCACAATGCTAAATGTCAAAAATGATAAGTGTCACCATAAAAAATGTCAAAAATGACAAATTTCAAGATGGCAAATGTCAAAGATGTTAAATGACAAATGTCACAATGCTAAATGTCAAAAATGAAAAGTGTCACCATGAAAAATGTCAAAAATGACAAATTTCAAGATGGCAAATGTCAAAAATGTCAAATGACAAATGTCACAATGCTAAATGTCAAAAATGAAAAGTGTCACCATGAAAAATGTCAAAAATGACAAATTTCAAGATGGCAAATGTCAAAGATGTCAAATGACAAATGTCACAATGCTAAATGTCAAAAATGAAAAGTGTCAAAAATGACAAATTTCAAGATGGCAAATGTCTAAGATGTCAAATGACAAATGTCACAATGCTAAATGTCAAAAATGAAAAGTGTCACCATGAAAAATGTCAAAAATGACAAATTTCAAGATGGCAAATGTCAAAGATGTCAAATGACAAATGTCACAATGCTAAATGTCAAAAATGAAAAGTGTCACCATGAAAAATGTCAAAAATGACAAATTTCAAGATGGCAAATGTCAAAACTGACAAATGTCACAATGCTAAATGTCAAAAATGATAAGTGTCATCATGAAAAATGTCAAAAATGACAAATTTCAAGATGGCAAATGTCCAAGATGTCAAATGACAAATGTCACAATGCTAAATGTCAAAAATGAAAAGTGTCACCATGAAAAATGTCAAAAATGACAAATTTCAAGATGGCAAATGTCAAAGATGTCAAATGACAAATGTCACAATGCTAAATGTCAAAAATGAAAAGTGTCACCATGAAAAATGTCAAAAATGACAAATTTCAAGATGGCAAACGTCAAAGATGTCAAATGACAAATGTCACAATGCTAAATGTCAAAAATGAAAAGTGTCACCATGAAAAATGTCAAAAATGACAAATTTCAAGATGGCAAATATCAAAGATGTCAAATGACAAATGTCACAATGCTAAATGTCAAAAATGACAAATTTCAAGATGGCAAATGTCAAAGATGTCAAATGACAAATGTCACAATGCTAAATGTCAAAAATGAAAAGTGTCACCATGAAAAATGTCAAAAATGACAAATTTCAAAATGGCAAATGTCAAAGATGTCAACTGACAAATGTCACAATGCTAAATGTCAAAAATGAAAAGTGTCAAAAATGACAAATTTCAAGATGGCAAATGTCTAAGATGTCAAATGACAAATGTCACAATGCTAAATGTCAAAAATGAAAAGTGTCACCATGAAAAATGTCAAAAATGACAAATTTCAAGATGGCAAATGTCAAAGATGTCAAATGACAAATGTCACAATGCTAAATGTCAAAAATAAAAAGTGTCACCATGAAAAATGTCAAAAATGACAAATTTCAAGATGGCAAATGTCAAAGATGTCAAATGACAAATGTCACAATGCTAAATGTCAAAAATGAAAAGTGTCACCATGAAAAATGTCAAAAATGACAAATTTCAAGATGGCAAATGTCAAAGATGTCAAATGACAAATGTCACAATGCTAAATGTTAAAAATGAAAAGTGTTACCATGAAAAATGTCAAAAATGACAAATTTCAAGATGGCAAATGTCAAAACTGACAAATGTCACAATGCTAAATGTCAAAAATGATAAGTGTTACCATGCAAAATGTCAAAAATGACAAATTTCAAGATGGCAAATGTCCAAGATGTCAAATGACAAATGTCACAATGCTAAATGTCAAAAATGAAAAGTGTCACCATGAAAAATGTCAAAAATGACAAATTTCAAGATGGGGAATGTCAAAGATGTCAAATGACAAATGTCACAATGCTAACTGTCAAAAATGAAAAGTGTCAAAAATGACAAATTTTAAGATGGCAAATGTCTAAGATGTCAAATGACAAATGTCACAATGCTAAATGTCAAAAATGAAAAGTGTCACCATAAAAAATGTCAAAAATGACAAATTTCAAGATGGCAAATGTCAAAACTGACAAATGTCACAATGCTAAATGTCAAAAATGAAAAGTGTCACCATGAAAAATGTCAAAAATAACAAATTTCAAGATGGCAAATGTCAAAGATGTCAAATGACAAATGTCACAATGCTAAATGTCAAAAATGACAAATTTCAAAATGGCAAATGTCAAAGAGGTCAAATGACAAATGTCACAATGCTAAATGTCAAAAATGAAAAGTGTCACCATGAAAAATGTCAAAAATGACAAATTTCAAGATGGCAAATGTCAAAGATGTCAAATGACAAATGTCACAATGCTAAATGTCAAAAATGAAAAGTGTCACCATGAAAAATGTCAAAAATGACAAATTTCAAGATGGCAAATGTCAAAGATGTGAAATGACAAATGTCACAATGCTAAATGTCAAAAATGAAAAGTGTCACCATGAAAAATGTCAAAAATGACAACTTTCAAGATGGCAAATATCAAAGATGTCAAATGACAAATGTCACAATGCTAAATGTCAAAAATGACAAATTTCAAGAATGCAAATGTCAAAGATGTCATATGACAAATGTCACAATGCTAAATGTCAAAAATGAAAAGTGTCACCATGAAAAATGTCAAAAATGACAAATTTCAAGATGGCAAATGTCAAAGATGTCAAATGACAAATGTCACAATGCTAAATGTCAAAAATGAAAAGTGTCAAAAATGACAAATTTCAAGATGGCAAATGTCTAAGATGTCAAATGACAAATGTCACAATGCTAAATGTCAAAAATGAAAAGTGTCACCATGAAAAATGTCAAAAATGACAAATTTCAAGATGGCAAATGTCAAAGATGTCAAATGACAAATGTCACAATGCTAAATGTCAAAAATAAAAAGTGTCACCATGAAAAATGTCAAAAATGAAAAATTTCAAGATGGCAAATGTCAAAACTGACAAATGTCACAATGCTAAATGTCAAAATGATAAGTGTCACCATGAAAAATGTCAAAAATGACAAATTTCAAGATTGCAAATGTCCAAGATTTCAAATGACAAATGTCACAATGCTAAAAGTCAAAAATGAAAAGTGTCACCATGAAAAATGTCAAAAATGACAAATTTCAAGATGGCAAATGTCAAAGATGTCAAATGACAAATGTCACAATGCTAAATGTCAAAAATGAAAAATGTCAAAAATGACAAATTTCAAGATGGGAAATGTCAAAACTGACAAATGTCACAATGCTAAATGTCAAAAATGAAAAGTGTCACCATGAAAAATGTCAAAAATAACAAATTTCAAGATGGCAAATGTCAAAGATGTCAAATGACAAATGTCACAATGCTAAATGTCAAAAATGACAAATTTCAAGATGGTAAATGTCAAAGATGTCAAATGACAAATGTCACAATGCTTAATGTCAAAAATGAAAAGTGTCACCATGAAAAATGTCAAAAATGACAAATTTCAAGATGGCAAATATCAAAGATGTCAAATGACAAATGTCACAATGCTAAATGTCAAAATAAAAAGTGTCACCATGAAAAATGTCAAAAATGACAAATTTCAAGATGGCAAATGTCAAAACTGACAAATGTCACAATGCTAAATGTCAAAAATGATAAGTGTCACCATGAAAAATGTCAAAAATGACAAATTTCAAGATAGCAAATGTCCAAGATGTCAAATGACAAATGTCACAATGCTAAATGTCAAAAATGAAAAGTGTCACCATGAAAAATGTCAAAAATGACAAATTTCAAGATGGCAAATGTCAAAGATGTCAAATGACAAATGTCACAATGCTAAATGTCAAAAATGAAAAGTTTCAAAAATGACAAATTTCAAGATGGCAAATGTCTAATATGTCAAATGACAAATGTCACAATGCTAAATGTCAAATATGAAAAGTGTCACCATGAAAAATGTCAAAAATGACAAATTTCAAGATGGCAAATGTCAAAGATGTCAAATGACAAATGTCACAATGCTAAATGTCAAAAATGAAAAGTGTCAAAAATGACAAATTTCAAGATGGCAAATGTCTAAAATGTCAAATGACAAATGTCACAATGATAAATGTCAAAAATGAAAAGTGTCACCATGAAAAATGTCAAAAATGACAAATTTCAAGATGGCGAATGTCAAAGATGTCAAATGACAAATGTCACAATGCTAAATGTCACAAATGAAAAGTGTCACCATGAAAAATGTCAAAAATGACAAATTTCAAGAAGGCAAATGTCAAAGATGTCAAATGACAAATGTCACAATGCTAAATGTCAAAAATGAAAAATGTCAAAAATGACAAATTTCAAGATGGCAAATGTCAAAGATGTCAAATGACAAATGTCACAATGCTAAATGTCAAAAATGAAAAGTGTCACCATGAAAAATGTCAAAAATGACAAATTTCAAGATGGCAAATGTCAAAGATGTCAAATGACAAATGTCACAATGCTAAATGTCAAAAATGACAAATTTCAAGATGGCAAATGTCCAAGATGTCAAATGACAAATGTCACAATGCTAAATGTCAAAAATGAAAAGTGTCACCATGAAAAATGTCAAAAATGACAAATTTCAAGATGGCAAATGTCAAAGATGTCAAATGACAAATGTCACAATGCTAAATGTCAAAAATGAAAAGTGTCAAAAATGACAAATTTCAAGAGGGCAAATGTCTAAAATGTCAAATGACAAATGTCACAATGCTAAATGTCAAAAATGAAAAGTGTCACCGTGAAAAATGTCAAAAATGACAAATTTCAAGATGGCAAATGTCAAAGATGTCAAATGACAAATGTCACAATGCTAAATGTCAAAAATGAAAAGTGTCCCCTTGAAAAATGTCAATAATGACAAATTTCAAGATGGCAAATGTCAAAGATGTCAAATGACAAATGTCACAATGCTAAATGTCAAAAATGAAAAGTGTCACCATGAAAAATGTCAAAAATGACAAATTTCAAGATGGCAAATGTCCAAGATGTCAAATGACAAATGTCACAATGCTAAATGTCAAAAATGAAAAGTGTCACCATGAAAAATGTCAAAAATGACAAATTTCAAGATGGCAAATGTCAAAGATGTCAAATGACAAATGTCACAATGCTAAATGTCAAAAATGAAAAGTGTCACCATGAAAAATGTCAAAAATGACAAATTTCAAGATGGCAAATGTCAAAGATGTCAAATGACAAATGTCACAATGCTAAATGTCAAAAATGAAAAGTGTCACCATGAAAAATGTCAAAAATGACAAATTTCAAGATGGCAAATATCAAAGATGTCAAATGACAAATGTCACAATGCTAAATGTCAAAAATGACAAATTTCAAGATGGCAAATGTCAAAGATGTCAAATGACAAATGTCACAATGCTAAATGTCAAAAATGAAAAGTGTCACCATGAAAAATGTCAAAAATGACAAATTTCAAGATGGCAAATGTCAAAGATGTCAAATGACAAATGTCACAATGCTAAATGTCAAAAATGAAAAGTGTCAAAAATGACAAATTTCAAGATGGCAAATGTCTAAGATGTCAAATGACAAATGTCACAATGCTAAATGTCAAAAATGAAAAGTGTCACCATGAAAAATGTCAAAAATGACAAATTTCAAGATGGCAAATGTCAAAGATGTCAATTGACAAATGTCACAATGCTAAATGTCAAAAATAAAAAGTGTCACCATGAAAAATGACAAATTTCAAGATGGCAAATGTCAAAGAAGTTAAATGACAAATGTCACAATGCTTAATGTCAAAAATGAAAAGTGTCACCATGAAAAATGTCAAAAATGACAAATTTCAAGATGGCAAATGTCAAAACTGACAAATGTCACAATGCTAAATGTCAAAAATGATAAGTGTCACCATGAAAAATGTCAAAAATGACAAATTTCAAGATTGCAAATGTCCAAGATGTCAAATGACAAATGTCACAATGCTAAAAGTCAAAAATGAAAAGTGTCACCATAAAAAATGTCAAAAATGACAAATTTTAAGATGGCAAATGTCAAAGATGTCAAATGACAAATGTCACAATGCTAAATGTCAAAAATGAAAAGTGTCAAAAATGACAAATTTCAAGATGGCAAATGTCAAAGATGTCAAATGACAAATGTCACAACGCTAAATGTCAAAAATGAAAAGTGTCATCATGAAAAATGTCAAAAATGACAAATTTCAAGATGGCAAATGTCAAAACTGACAAATGTCACAATGCTAAATGTCAAAAATGAAAAGTGTCACCATGAAAAATGTCAAAAATAACAAATTTCAAGATGGCAAATGTCAAAGATGTCAAATGACAAATGTCACAATGCTAAATGTCAAAAATGACAAATTTCAAGATGGCAAATGTCAAAGATGTCAAATGACAAATGTCACAATGCTAAATGTCAAAAATAAAAAGTGTCACCATGAAAAATGTCAAAAATGACAAATTTCAAGATGGCAAATATCAAAGATGTCAAATGACAAATGTCACAATGCTAAATGTCAAAAATAAAAAGTGTCACCATAAAAAATGTCAAAAATGACAAATTTCAAGATGGCAAATGTCAAAACTGACAAATGTCACAATGCTAAATGTCAAAAATAATAAGTGTCACCATGAAAAATGTCAAAAATGACAAATTTCAAGATGGCAAATGTCCAAGATGTCAAATGTCACAATGCTAAATGTCAAAAATGAAAAGTGTCACCATGAAAAATGTCAAAAATGACAAATTTCAAGATGGCAAATGTCAAAGATGTCAAATGACAAATGTCACAATGCTAAATGTCAAAAATGAAAAGTGTCAAAAATGACAAATTTCAAGATGGCAAATGTCTAATATGTCAAATGACAAATGTCACAATGCTAAATGTCAAATATGAAAAGTGTCACCATAAAATGTCAAAAATGACAAATTTTAAAATGGCAAATGTCAAAGATGTCAAATGACAAATGTCACAATGCTAAATGTCAAAAATGAAAAGTGTCAAAAATGACAAATTTCAAGATGGCAAATGTCTAAGATGTCAAATGACAAATGTCACAATGATAAATGTCAAAAATGAAAAGTGTCACCATGAAAAATGTCAAAAATGACAAATTTCAAGAAGGCAAATGTCAAAGATGTCAAATGACAAATGTCACAATGCTAAATGTCAAAAATGAAAAGTGTCAAAAATGACAAATTTCAAGATGGCAAATGTCTAAGATGTCAAATGACAAATGTCACAATGCTAAATGTCAAAAATGAAAAGTGTCACCATGAAAAATGTCAAAAATGACAAATGTCAAAGATGTCAAATGACAAATGTCACAATGCTAAATGTCAAAAATGAAAAGTGTCACTATGAAAAATGTCAAAAATGACAAATTTCAAGATGGCAAATGTCAAAGATGTCAAATGACAAATGTCACAATGCTAAATGTCATAAATGAAAAGTGTCAAAAATGACAAATTTCAAGATGGCAAATGTCCAAGATGTCAAATGACAAATGTCACAATGCTAAATGTCAAAAATGAAAAGTGTCAAAAATGACAAATTTCAAGATGGCAAATGTCTAAGATGTCAAATGACAAATGTCACAATGCTAAATGTCAAAAATGAAAAGTGTCACCGTGAAAAATGTCAAAAATGACAAATTTCAAGATGGCAAATGTCAAAGATGTCAAATGACAAATGTCACAATGCTAAATGTCAAAAATGAAAAGTGTCACCATGAAAAATGTCAAAAATTACAAATTTCAAGATGGCAAATGTCAAAGATGTCAAATGACAAATGTCACAATGCTAAATGTCAAAAATGAAAAGTGTCCCCATGAAAAATGTCAATAATGACAAATTTCAAGATGGAAAATGTCAAAGATGTCAAATGACAAATGTCACAATGCTAAATGTCAAAAATGAAAAGTGTCACCATGAAAAATGTCAAAAATGACAAATTTCAAGATGGCAAATGTCAAAGATGTCGAATATGACAAATGTCACAATGCTAAATGTCAAAAATGAAAAGTGTCACCATAAAAAATGTCAAAAATGACAAATTTCAAGATGGCAAATGTCAAAGATGTCAAATGACAAATGTCACAATGCTAAATGTCAAAAATGAAAAGTGTCAAAAATGACAAATTTCAAGATGGCAAATGTCTAAGATGTCAAATGACAAATGTCACAATGCTAATGTCAAAAATGAAAAGTGTCACCACGAAAAATGTCAAAAATGACAAATTTCAAGATGGCAAATGTCAAAGATGTCAAATGACAAATGTCACAATGCTAAATGTCAAAAATGAAAAGTGTCACCATGAAAAATGTCAAAAATGACAAATTTCAAGATGGCAAATGTCAAAGATGTCAAATGACAAATGTCACAATGCTAAATGTCAAAAATGAAAAGTGTCACCATGAAAAATGTCACAAATGACAAATTTCAAGATGGCAAATGTCAAAACTGACAAATGTCACAATGCTAAATGTCAAAAATGATAAGTGTCACCATGAAAAATGTCAAAAATGACAAATTTCAAGATGGCAAATGTCCAAGATGTCAAATGACAAATGTCACAATGCTAAATGTCAAAAATGAAAAGTGTCACCATGAAAAATGTCAAAAATGACAAATTTCAAGATGGCAAATGTCAAAGATGTCAAATGACAAATGTCACAATGCTAAATGTCAAAAATGAAAAGTGTCAAAAATGACAAATTTCAGGATGGCAAATGTCAAAGATGTCAAATGACAAATGTCACAATGCTAAATGTCAAAAATGAAAAGTGTCACCATGAAAAATGTCAAAAATGACAAATTTCAAGATGGCAAATGTCAAAACTGACAAATGTCACAATGCTAAATGTCAAAAATGAAAAGTGTCACCATGAAAAATGTCAAAAATAACAAATTTCAAGATGGCAAATGTCAAAGATGTCAAATGACAAATGTCACAATGCTAAATGTCAAAAATGACAAATTTCAAGATGGCAAATGTCAAAGATGTCAAATGACAAATGTCACAATGCTAAATGTCAAAAATGAAAAGTGTCACCATGAACAATGTCAAAAATGACAAATTTCAAGATGGCAAATGTCAAAGATGTCAAATGACAAATGTCACAATGCTAAATGTCAAAAATGAAAAGTGTCACCATGAAAAATGTCAAAAATGACAAATTTCAAGATGGCAAATGTCAAAACTGACAAATGTCACAATGCTAAATGTCAAAAATGATAAGTTTCACCATGAAAAATGTCAAAAATGACAAATTCCAAGATGGCAAATGTCCAAGATGTCAAATGACAAATGTCACAATGCTAAATGTCAAAAATGAAAAGTGTCACCATATCAAATGTCAAAAATGTCAAATTTCAAGATGGCAAATGTCAAAGATGTCAAATGACAAATGTCACAATGCTAAATGTCACAAATGAAAAGTGTCAAAAATGACAAATTTCAAGATGGCAAATGTCTAAGATGTCAAATGACAAATGTCACAATGCTAAATGTCAAAAATGAAAAGTGTCACCATAAAAAATGTCAAAAATGACAAATTTTAAGATGGCAAATGTCAAAACTGACAAATGTCACAATGCTAAATGTCAAAAATGAAAAGTGTCACCATGAAAAATGTCAAAAATAACAAATTTCAAGATGGCAAATGTCAAAGATGTCAAATGACAAATGTCACAATGCTAAATGTCAAAAATGACAAATTTTAAGATGGCAAATGTCTAAGATGTCAAATGACAAATGTCACAATGCTAAATGTCAAAAACGAAAAGTGTCACCATGAAAAATGTCAAAAATGACAAATTTCAAGATGGCAAATGTCCAAGATGTCAAATGACAAATGTCACAATGCTAAATGTCAAAATAGAAAAGTGTCACCATGAAAAATGTCAAAAATGACAAATTTAAAAATGGCAAATATCAAAGATGTCAAATGACAAATGTCACAATGCTAAATGTCAAAAATGAAAACTGTCAAAAATGACAAATTTCAAGATGGCTAATGTCTAAGATGTCAAATGACAAATGTCACAATGCTAAATGTCAAAAATGAAAAGTGTCACCGTGAAAAATGTCAAAAATGACAAATTTCAAGATGGCAAATGTCAAAGATGTCAAATGACAAATGTCACAATGCTAAATGTCAAAAATGAAAAGTGTCACCATGAAAAATGTCAAAAACGACAAATTTCAAGATGGCAAATGTCAAAGATGTCAAATGACAAATGTCACAATGCTAAATGTCAAAAATGAAAAGTGTCCCCATGAAAAATGTCAATAATGACAAATTTCAAGATGGCAAATGTCAAAGATGTCAAATGACAAATGTCACAATGCTAAATGTCAAAAATGAAAAGTGTCACCATGAAAAATGTCAAAAATGACAAATTTCAAGATGGCAAATGTCAAAGATGTCAAATGACAAATGTCACAATGCTAAATGTCAAAAATGAAAAGTGTCACCATGAAAAATGTCAAAAATGACAAATTTCAAGATGGCAAATGTCAAAACTGACAAATGTCACAATGCTAAATGTCAAAAATGAAAAGTGTCAACATGAAAAATGTCAAAAATAACAAATTTCAAGATGGCAAATGTCAAAGATGTCAAATGACAAATGTCACAATGCTAAATGTCAAAAATGACAAATTTTAAGATGGCAAATGTCAAAGATGTCAAATGACAAATGTCACAATGCTAAATGTCAAAAATGAAAAGTGTCACCGTGAAAAATGTCAAAAATGACAAATTTCAAGATGGCAAATGTCAAAGATGTCAAATGACAAATGTCACAATGCTAAATGTCAAAAATGAAAAGTGTCACCATGAAAAATGTCAAAAATGACAAATTTCAAGATGGCAAATGTCAAAGATGTCAAATGACAAATGTCACAATGCTAAATGTCAAAAATGAAAAGTGTCCCCATAAAAAATGTCAATAATGACAAATTTCAAGATGGCAAATGTCAAAGATGTCAAATGACAAATGTCACAATGCTAAATGTCAAAAATGAAAAGTGTCACCATGAAAAATGTCAAAAATGACAAATTTCAAGATGGCAAATGTCAAAGATGTCGAATATGACAAATGTCACAATGCTAAATGTCAAAAATGAAAAGTGTCACCATGAAAAATGTCAAAAATGACAAATTTCAAGATGGCAAAAGTCAAAGATGTCAAATGTCAAATGACAAATGTCACAATGCTAAATGTCAAAAATGAAAAGTGTCAAAAATGACAAATTTCAAGATGGCAAATGTCAAAGATGTCAAATGACAAATGTCACAATGCTAAATGTCAAAAATGAAAAGTGTCACCATGAAAAATGTCAAAAATGACAAATTTCAAGATGGCAAATGTCAAAAATGTCAAATAACAAATGTCACAATGCTAAATGTCAAGAATGAAAAGTGTCACCTTGAAAAATGTCAAAAATAACAAATTTCAAGATGGCAAATGTCAAAGATGTCAAATGACAAATGTCACAATGCTAAATGTCAAAAATGAAAAGTGTCACCATAAAAAATGTCAAAAATGACAAATTTCAAGATGGCAAATGTCAAAACTGACAAATGTCACAATGCTAAATGTCAAAAATGATAAGTGTCACCATGAAAAATGTAAAAAATGACAAATTTTAAGATGGCAAATGTCAAAGATGTCAAATGACAAATGTCACAATGCTAAATGTCAAAAATGACAAATTTTAAGATGGCAAATGTCAAAGATGTCAAATGACAAATGTCACAATGCTAAATGTCAAAAATGAAAAGTGTCACCGTGAAAAATGTCAAAAATGACAAATTTCAAGATGGCAAATGTCAAAGATGTCAAATGACAAATGTCACAATGCTAAATGTCAAAAATGACAAATTTTAAGATGGCAAATGTCAAAGATGTCAAATGACAAATGTCACAATGCTAAATGTCAAAAATGAAAAGTGTCACCGTGAAAAATGTTAAAAATGACAAATTTCAAGATGGCAAATGTCAAAGATGTCAAATGACAAATGTCACAATGCTAAATGTCAAAAATGAAAAGTGTCACCATGAAAAATGTCAAAAATGACAAATTTCAAGATGGCAAATGTCAAAGATGTCAAATGACAAATGTCACAATGCTAAATGTCAAAAATGAAAAGTGTCCCCATGAAAAATGTCAATAATGACAAATTTCAAGATGGCAAATGTCAAAGATGTCAAATGACAAATGTCACAATGCTAAATGTCAAAAATAAAAAGTGTCACCATGAAAAATGTCAAAAATGACAAATTTCAAGATGGCAAATGTCAAAGATGTCGAATATGACAAATGTCACAATGCTAAATGTCAAAAATGAAAAGTGTCACCATGAAAAATGTCAAAAATGACAAATTTCAAGATGGCAAAAGTCAAAGATGTCAAATGTCAAATGACAAATGTCACAATGCTAAATGTCAAAAATGAAAAGTGTCAAAAATGACAAATTTCAAGATGGCAAATGTCAAAGATGTCAAATGACAAATGTCACAATGCTAAATGTCAAAAATGAAAAGTGTCACCATAAAAAATGTCAAAAATGACAAATTTCAAGATGGCAAATGTCAAAAATGTCAAATAACAAATGTCACAATGCTAAATGTCAAAAATGAAAAGTGTCACCTTGAAAAATGTCAAAAATAACAAATTTCAAGATGGCAAATGTCAAAGATGTCAAATGACAAATGTCACAATGCTAAATGTCAAAAATGAAAAGTGTCACCATAAAAAATGTCAAAAATGACAAATTTCAAGATGGCAAATGTCAAAACTGACAAATGTCACAATGCTAAATGTCAAAAATGATAAGTGTCACCATGAAAAATGTCAAAAATGACAAATTTCAAGATGGCAAATGTCCAAGATGTCTAATGACAAATGTCACAATGCTAAATGTCAAAAATAAAAAGTGTCACCATGAAAAATGTCAAAAATGACAAATTTCAAGATGGCAAATGTCAAAGATGTCAAGTGACAAATGTCACAATGCTAAATGTCAAAAATGAAAAGCGTCAAAAATGACAAATTTCAAGATGACAAATGTCAAAGATGTCAAATGACAAATGTCACAATGCTAAATATCCAAAATGAAAAGTGTCACCATGAAAAATGTCAAAAATGACAAATTTCAAGATGGCAAATGTCAAAACTGACAAATGTCACAATGCTAAATGTCAAAAATGAAAAGTGTCACCATGAAAAATGTCAAAAATAACAAATTTCAAGATGGCAAATGTCAAAGATGTCAAATGACAAATGTCACAATGCTAAATGTCAAAAATGACAAATTTCAAGATGGCAAATGTCAAAGATGTCAAATGACAAATGTCACAATGCTAAATGTCAAAAATGATAAGTGTCACCATGAAAAATGTCAAAAATGACAAATTTCAAGATGGCAAATGTCCAAGATGTCAAATGACAAATGTCACAATGCTAAATGTCAAAAATGAAAAGTGTCACCATGAAAAATGTCAAAAATGACAAATTTCAAGATGGC
This sequence comes from Altica lythri, assembly GCA_964028335.1. Lineage (NCBI taxonomy): Eukaryota > Metazoa > Arthropoda > Insecta > Coleoptera > Chrysomelidae > Altica > Altica lythri. The sequence goes on along the minus strand of OZ034800.1, from coordinate 2,825,726 downwards.
AAATGTCAAAACTGACAAATGTCACAATGCTAAATGTCAAAAATGATAAGTGTCACCATAAAATGTCAAAAATGACAAATTTCAAGATGGCAAATGTCAAAGATGTCAAATGACAAATGTCACAATGCTAAATGTCACATATGAAAAGTGTCAAAAATGACAAATTTCAAGATGGCAAATGTCTAAGATGTTAAATGACAAATGTCACAATGCTAAATGTCAAAAATGAAAAGTGTCACCATGAAAAATGTCAAAAATGACAAATTTCAAGATGGCAAATGTCAAAACTGACAAATGTCACAATGCTAAATGTCAAAAATGAAAAGTGTGACCATGAAAAATGTCACAAATAACAAATTTCAAGATGGCAAATGTCAAAGATGTCAAATGACAAATGTCACAATGCTAAATGTCAAAAATGAAAAGTGTCACCATGAAAAATGTCAAAAATGACAAATTTCAAGATGGCAAATATCAAAGATGTCAAATGACAAATGTCACAATGCTAAATGTCAAAAATGAAAAGTGTCACCATGAAAAATGTCAAAAATGACAAATTTCAAGATGGCAAATGTTAAAACTGACAAATGTCACAATGCTAAATGTCAAAAATGAAAAGTGTCACCATGAAAAATGTCAAAAATAACAAATTTCAAGATGGCAAATGTCAAAGATGTCAAATGACAAATGTCACAATGCTAAATGTCAAAAATGACAAATTTTAAGATGGCAAATGTCAAAGATGTCAAATGACAAATGTCACAATGCTAAATGTCAAAAATGAAAAGTGTCACCATGAAAAATGTCAAAAATGACAAATTTCAAGATGGCAAATGTCAAAGATGTTAAATGACAAATGTCACAATGCTAAATGTCAAAAATGAAAAGTGTCACCATGAAAAATGTCAAAAATGACAAATTTCAAGATGGCAAATGTCAAAGATGTCAAATGACAAATGTCACAATGCTAAATGTCAAAAATGAAAAGTGTCACCATGAAAAATGTCAAAAATGACAAATTTCAAGATGGCAAATATCAAAGATGTCATATGACAAATGTCACAATGCTAAATGTCAAAAATGACAAATTTCAAGATGGCAAATGTCAAAAATGTCAAATGACAAATGTCACAATGCTAAATGTCAAAAATGAAAAGTGTCACCATGAAAAATGTCAAAAATGACAAATTTCAAGATGGCAAATGTCAAAGATGTCAAATGACAAATGTCACAATGCTAAATGTCAAAAATGAAAAGTGTCAAAAATGACAAATTTCAAGATGGCAAATGTCTAAGATGTCAAATGACAAATGTCACAATGCTAAATGTCAAAAATGAAAAGTGTCAAAAATGACAAATTTCAAGATGGCAAATGTCTAAGATGTCAAATGACAAATGTCACAATGCTAAATGTCAAAAATGAAAAGTGTCACCATGAAAAATGTCAAAAATGACAAATTTCAAGATGGCAAATGTCTAAGATGTCAAATGACAAATGTCACAATGCTAAATGTCAAAAATAAAAAGTGTCACCTTGAAAAATGGCAAAAATGACAAATTTCAAGATGGCAAATATCAAAGATGTCAAATGACAAATGTCACAATGCTAAATGTCAAAAATGAAAAGTGTCACCATGAAAAATGTCAAAAATAACAAATTTTAAGATGGCAAATGTCAAAGATGTCAAATGACAAATGTCACAATGCTAAATGTCAAAAATGACAAATTTTAAGATGGCAAATGTCAAAGATGTCAAATGACAAATGTCACAATGCTAAATGTCAAAAATGAAAAGTGTCATCATGAAAAATGTCAAAAATAACAAATTTCAAGATGGCAAACGTCAAAGATGTCAAATGACAAATGTCACAATGCTAAATGTCAAAAATGAAAAGTGTCACCATGAAAAATGTCAAAAATGACAAATTTCAAGATGGCAAATGTCAAAGATGTCAAATGACAAATGTCACAATGCTAAATGTCAAAAATGAAAAGTGTCACTATGTAAAATGTCAAAAATGACAAATTTCAAGATGGCAAATATCAAAGATGTCAAATGACAAATGTCACAATGCTAAATGTCAAAAATGACAAATTTCAAGATGGCAAATGTCAAATGACAAATGTCACAATGCTAAATGTCAAAAATGAAAAGTGTCACCATAAAAAATGTCAAAAATGACAAATTTCAAGATGGCAAATGTCAAAACTGACAAATGTCACAATGCTAAATGTCAAAAATGAAAAGTGTCAACATGAAAAATGTCAAAAATAACAAATTTCAAGATGGCAAATGTCAAAGATGTCAAATGACAAATGTCACAATGCTAAATGTCAAAAATGACAAATTTTAAGATGGCAAATGTTAAAGATGTCAAATGACAAATGTCACAATGCTAAATGTCAAAAATGAAAAGTGTCACCGTGAAAAATGTCAAAAATGACAAATTTCAAGATGGCAAATGTCAAAGATGTCAAATGACAAATGTCACAATGCTAAATGTCAAAAATGAAAAGTGTCACCATGAAAAATGTCAAAAATGACAAATTTCAAGATGTCAAATGTCAAAGATGTCAAATGACAAATGTCACAATGCTAAATGTCAAAAATGAAAAGTGTCCCCATGAAAAATGTCAATAATGACAAATTTCAAGATGGCAAATGTCAAAGATGTCAAATGACAAATGTCACAATGCTAAATGTCAAAAATGAAAAGTGTCACCATGAAAAATGTCAAAAATGACAAATTTCAAGATGGCAAATGTCAAAGATGTCGAATATGACAAATGTCACAATGCTAAATGTCAAAAATGAAAAGTGTCACCATGAAAAATGTCAAAAATGACAAATTTCAAGATGGCAAAAGTCAAAGATGTCAAATGTCAAATGACAAATGTCACAATGCTAAATGTCAAAAATGAAAAGTGTCAAAAATGACAAATTTCAAGATGGCAAATGTCAAAGATGTCAAATGACAAATGTCACAATGCTAAATGTCAAAAATGAAAAGTGTCACCATGAAAAATGTCAAAAATGACAAATTTCAAGATGGCAAATGTCAAAAATGTCAAATAACAAATGTCACAATGCTAAATGTCAAAAATGAAAAGTGTCACCTTGAAAAATGTCAAAAATAACAAATTTCAAGATGGCAAATGTCAAAGATGTCAAATGACAAATGTCACAATGCTAAATGTCAAAAATGAAAAGTGTCACCATAAAAAATGTCAAAAATGACAAATTTCAAGATGGCAAATGTCAAAACTGACAAATGTCACAATGCTAAATGTCAAAAATGATAAGTGTCACCATGAAAAATGTCAAAAATGACAAATTTCAAGATGGCAAATGTCCAAGATGTCTAATGACAAATGTCACAATGCTAAATGTCAAAAATAAAAAGTGTCACCATGAAAAATGTCAAAAATGACAAATTTCAAGATGGCAAATGTCAAAGATGTCAAGTGACAAATGTCACAATGCTAAATGTCAAAAATGAAAAGCGTCAAAAATGACAAATTTCAAGATGACAAATGTCAAAGATGTCAAATGACAAATGTCACAATGCTAAATATCCAAAATGAAAAGTGTCACCATGAAAAATGTCAAAAATGACAAATTTCAAGATGGCAAATGTCAAAACTGACAAATGTCACAATGCTAAATGTCAAAAATGAAAAGTGTCACCATGAAAAATGTCAAAAATAACAAATTTCAAGATGGCAAATGTCAAAGATGTCAAATGACAAATGTCACAATGCTAAATGTCAAAAATGACAAATTTCAAGATGGCAAATGTCAAAGATGTCAAATGACAAATGTCACAATGCTAAATGTCAAAAATGATAAGTGTCACCATGAAAAATGTCAAAAATGACAAATTTCAAGATGGCAAATGTCCAAGATGTCAAATGACAAATGTCACAATGCTAAATGTCAAAAATGAAAAGTGTCACCATGAAAAATGTCAAAAATGACAAATTTCAAGATGGCAAATGTCAAAACTGACAAATGTCACAATGCTAAATGTCAAAAATGATAAGTGTCACCATGAAAAATGTCAAAAATGACAAATTTCAAGATGGCAAATGTCAAAGATGTCAAATGACAAATGTCACAATGCTAAATGTCACAAATGAAAAGTGTCAAAAATGACAAATTTCAAGATGGCAAATGTCTAAGATGTTAAATGACAAATGTCACAATGCTAAATGTCAAAAATGAAAAGTGTCACCATGAAAAATGTCAAAAATGACAAATTTCAAGATGGCAAATGTCAAAACTGACAAATGTCACAATGCTAAATGTCAAAAATGAAAAGTGTGACCATGAAAAATGTCACAAATAACAAATTTCAAGATGGCAAATGTCAAAGATGTCAAATGACAAATGTCACAATGCTAAATGTCAAAAATGAAAAGTGTCACCATGAAAAATGTCAAAAATGACAAATTTCAAGATGGCAAATATCAAAGATGTCAAATGACAAATGTCACAATGCTAAATGTCAAAAATGAAAAGTGTCACCATGAAAAATGTCAAAAATGACAAATTTCAAGATGGCAAATGTTAAAACTGACAAATGTCACAATGCTAAATGTCAAAAATGAAAAGTGTCACCATGAAAAATGTCAAAAATAACAAATTTCAAGATGGCAAATGTCAAAGATGTCAAATGACAAATGTCACAATGCTAAATGTCAAAAATGACAAATTTTAAGATGGCAAATGTCAAAGATGTCAAATGACAAATGTCACAATGCTAAATGTCAAAAATGAAAAGTGTCACCATGAAAAATGTCAAAAATGACAAATTTCAAGATGGCAAATGTCAAAGATGTTAAATGACAAATGTCACAATGCTAAATGTCAAAAATGAAAAGTGTTACCATGAAAAATGTCAAAAATGACAAATTTCAAGATGGCAAATGTCAAAGATGTCAAATGACAAATGTCACAATGCTAAATGTCAAAAATGAAAAGTGTCACCATGAAAAATGTCAAAAATGACAAATTTCAAGATGGCAAATATCAAAGATGTCAAATGACAAATGTCACAATGCTAAATGTCAAAAATGACAAATTTCAAGATGGCAAATGTCAAAAATGTCAAATGACAAATGTCACAATGCTAAATGTCAAAAATGAAAAGTGTCACCATGAAAAATGTCAAAAATGACAAATTTCAAGATGGCAAATGTCAAAGATGTCAAATGACAAATGTCACAATGCTAAATGTCAAAAATGAAAAGTGTCAAAAATGACAACTTTCAAGATGGCAAATGTCTAAGATGTCAAATGACAAATGTCACAATGCTAAATGTCAAAAATGAAAAGTGTCACCATGAAAAATGTCAAAAATGACAAATTTCAAGATGGCAAATGTCAAAGATGTCAAATGACAAATGTCACAATGCTAAATGTCAAAAATGAAAAGTGTCACCATGAAAAATGTCAAAAATGACAAATTTCAAGATGGCAAATGTCTAAGATGTCAAATGACAAATGTCACAATGCTAAATGTCAAAAATAAAAAGTGTCACCTTGAAAAATGGCAAAAATGACAAATTTCAAGATGGCAAATATCAAAGATGTCAAATGACAAATGTCACAATGCTAAATGTCAAAAATGAAAAGTGTCACCATGAAAAATGTCAAAAATAACAAATTTTAAGATGGCAAATGTCAAAGATGTCAAATGACAAATGTCACAATGCTAAATGTCAAAAATGACAAATTTTAAGATGGCAAATGTCAAAGATGTCAAATGACAAATGTCACAATGCTAAATGTCAAAAATGAAAAGTGTCACCATGAAAAATGTCAAAAATAACAAATTTCAAGATGGCAAACGTCAAAGATGTCAAATGACAAATGTCACAATGCTAAATGTCAAAAATGAAAAGTGTCACCATGAAAAATGTCAAAAATGACAAATTTCAAGATGGCAAATGTCAAAGATGTCAAATGACAAATGTCACAATGCTAAATGTCAAAAATGACAAATTTCAAGATGGCAAATGTCAAATGACAAATGTCACAATGCTAAATGTCAAAAATGAAAAGTGTCACCATGAAAAATGTCAAAAATGACAAATTTCAAGATGGCAAATGTCAAAGATGTCAAATGACAAATGTCACAATGCTAAATGTTAAAAATGAAAAGTGTCAAAAATGACAAATTTCAAGATGGCAAATGTCAAAGATGTCAAATGACAAATGTCACAATGCTAAATGTCAAAAATGAAAAGTGTCACCATAAAAAATGTCAAAAATGACAAATTTCAAGATGGCAAATGTCGAAGATGTCGAATATGACAAATGTCACAATGCTAAATGTCAAAGATGAAAAGTGTCACCATAAAAAATGTCAAAAATGACAAATTTCAAGATGGCAAATGTCAAAGATGTCAAATGACAAATGTCACAATGCTAAATGTCAAAAATGAAAAGTGTCAAAAATGACAAATTTCAAGATGGCAAATGTCTAAGATGTCAAATGACAAATGTCACAATGCTAAATGTCAAAAATGAAAAGTGTCACCACGAAAAATGTCAAAAATGACAAATTTCAAGATGGCAAATGTCAAAGATGTCAAATGACAAATGTCACAATGCTAAATGTCAAAAATGAAAAGTGTCACCATGAAAAATGTCAAAAATGACAAATTTCAAGATGGCAAATGTCAAAGATGTCAAATGACAAATGTCACAATGCTAAATGTCAAAAATGAAAAGTGTCACCATGAAAAATGTCAAAAATGACAAATTTCAAGATGGCAAATGTCAAAACTGACAAATGTCACAATGCTAAATGTCAAAAATGATAAGTGTCACCATGAAAAATGTCAAAAATGACAAATTTCAAGATGGCAAATGTCCAAGATGTCAAATGACAAATGTCACAATGCTAAATGTCAAAAATGAAAAGTGTCACCATGAAAAATGTCAAAAATGACAAATTTCAAGATGGCAAATGTCAAAGATGTCAAATGACAAATGTCACAATGCTAAATGTCAAAAATGCAAAGTGTCAAAAATGACAAATTTCAAGATGGCAAATGTCAAAGATGTCAAATGACAAATGTCACAATGCTAAATGTCAAAAATGAAAAGTGTCACCATGAAAAATGTCAAAAATGACAAATTTCAAGATGGCAAATGTCAAAACTGACAAATGTCACAATGCTAAATGTCAAAAATGAAAAGTGTCACCATGAAAAATGTCAAAAATAACAAATTTCAAGATGGCAAATGTCAAAGATGTCAAATGACACATGTCACAATGCTAAATGTCAAAAATGACAAATTTCAAGATGGCAAATGTCAAAGATGTCAAATGACAAATGTCACAATGCTAAATGTCAAAAATGAAAAGTGTCACCATGAACAATGTCAAAAATGACAAATTTCAAGATGGCAAATGTCAAAGATGTCAAATGACAAATGTCACAATGCTAAATGTCAAAAATGAAAAGTGTCACCATGAAAAATGTCAAAAATGACAAATTTCAAGATGGCAAATGTCAAAACTGACAAATGTCACAATGCTAAATGTCAAAAATGATAAGTGTCACCATGAAAAATGTCAAAAATGACAAATTTCAAGATGGCAAATGTCCAAGATGTCAAATGACAAATGTCACAATGCTAAATGTCAAAAATGAAAAGTGTCACCATATAAAATGTCAAAAATGTCAAATTTCAAGATGGCAAATGTCAAAGATGTCAAATGACAAATGTCACAATGCTAAATGTCACAAATAAAAAGTGTCAAAAATGACAAATTTCAAGATGACAAATGTCTAAGATGTCTAATGACAAATGTCACAATGCTAAATGTCAAAAATGAAAAGTGTCACCATGAAAAATGTCAAAAATGACAAATTTCAAGATGGCAAATGTCAAAACTGACAAATGTCACAATGCTAAATGTCAAAAATGAAAAGTGTGACCATGAAAAATGTCAAAATATAACAAATTTCAAGATGGCAAATGTCAAAGATGTCAAATGACAAATGTCACAATGCTAAATGTCAAAAATGACAAATTTCAAGATGGCAAATGTCAAAGATGTCAAATGACAAATGTCACAATGCCAAATGTCAAAAATGAAAAGTGGCACCATGAAAAATGTCAAAAATGACAAATTTCAAGATGGCAAATGTCAAAGATGTCAAATGACAAATGTCACAATGCTAAATGTCAAAAATGAAAAGTGTCACCATCAAAAATGTCAAAAATGACAAATTTCAAGATGGCAAATGTCAAAACTGACAAATGTCACAATGCTAAATGTCAAAAATGATAAGTGTCACCATGAAAAATGTCAAAAATAACAAATTTCAAGATGGCAAATGTCAAAGATGTCAAATGACAAATGTCACAATGCTAAATGTCAAAAATGACAAATTTCAAGATGGCAAATGTCTAAGATGTCAAATGACAAATGTCACAATGTTAAATGTCAAAAACGAAAAGTGTCACCATGAAAAATGTCAAAAATGACAAATTTCAAGATGGCAAATGTCCAAGATGTCAAATGACAAATGTCACAATGCTAAATGTCAAAAATGAAAAGTGTCACCATGAAAAATGTCAAAAATGACAAATTTAAAGATGGCAAATATTAAAGATGTCAAATAACAAATGTCACAATGCTAAATGTCAAAAATGAAAACTGTCAAAAATGACAAATTTCAAGATGGCTAATGTCTAAGATGTCAAATGACAAATGTCACAATGCTAAATGTCAAAAATGAAAAGTGTCACCGTGAAAAATGTCAAAAATGACAAATTTCAAGATGGCAAATGTCAAAGATGTCAAATGACAAATGTCACAATGCTAAATGTCAAAAATGAAAAGTGTCACCATGAAAAATGTCAAAAATGACAAATTTCAAGATGGCAAATGTCAAAGATGTCAAATGACAAATGTCACAATGCTAAATGTCAAAAATGAAAAGTGTCCCCATGATGTCAATAATGACAAATTTCAAGATGGCAAATGTCAAAGATGTCAAATGACAAATGTCACAATGCTAAATGTCAAAAATGAAAAGTGTCACCATGAAAAATGTCAAAAATGACAAATTTCAAGATGGCAAATGTCAAAGATGTCAAATGACAAATGTCACAATGCTAAATGTCAAAAATGAAAAGTGTCACCATGAAAAATGTCAAAAATGACAAATTTCAAGATGGCAAATGTCAAAACTGACAAATGTCACAATGCTAAATGTCAAAAATGAAAAGTGTCAACATGAAAAATGTCAAAAATAACAAATTTCAAGATGGCAAATGTCAAAGATGTCAAATGACAAATGTCACAATGCTAAATGTCAAAAATGACAAATTTTAAGATGGCAAATGTCAAAGATGTCAAATGACAAATGTCACAATGCTAAATGTCAAAAATGAAAAGTGTCACCGTGAAAAATGTCAAAAATGACAAATTTCAAGATGGCAAATGTCAAAGATGTCAAATGACAAATGTCACAATGCTAAATGTCAAAAATAAAAAGTGTCACCATGAAAAATGTCAAAAATGACAAATTTCAAGATGGCAAATGTCAAAGATGTCAAATGACAAATGTCACAATGCTAAATGTCAAAAATGAAAAGTGTCCCTATGAAAAATGTCAATAATGACAAATTTCAAGATGGCAAATGTCAAAGATGTCAAATGACAAATGTCACAATGCTAAATGTCAAAAATGAAAAGTGTCACCATGAAAAAGGTCAAAAATGACAAATTTCAAGATGGCAAATGTCAAAGATGTCGAATATGACAAATGTCACAATGCTAAATGTCAAAAATGAAAAGTGTCACCATGAAAAATGTCAAAAATGACAAATTTCAAGATGGCAAATGTCAAAAATGTCAAATGACAAATGTCACAATGCTAAATGTCAAAAATGAAAAGTGTCACCATGAAAAATGTCAAAAATAACAAATTTCAAGATGGCAAATGTCAAAGATGTCAAATGACAAATGTCACAATGCTAAATGTCAAAAATGAAAAGTGTCACCATAAAAAATGTCAAAAATGACAAATTTCAAGATGGCAAATGTCAAAACTGACAAATGTCACAATGCTAAATGTCAAAAATGATAAGTGTCACCATGAAAAATGTCAAAAATGACAAATTTCAAGATGGCAAATGTCCAAGATGTCTAATGACAAATGTCACAATGCTAAATGTCAAAAATGAAAAGTGCCACCATGAAAAATGTCAAAAATGACAAATTTCAAGATGGCAAATGTCAAAGATGTCAAGTGACAAATGTCACAATGCTAAATGTCAAAAATGAAAAGTGTCACCATGAAAAATGTCAAAAATAACAAATTTCAAGATGGCAAATGTCAAAGATGTCAAATGACAAATGTCACAATGCTAAATGTCAAAAATGACAAATTTCAAGATGGCAAATGTCAAAGATGTCAAATGACAAATGTCACAATGCTAAATGTCAAAAATGATAAGTGTCACCATGAAAAATGTCAAAAATGACAAATTTCAAGATGGCAAATGTCCAAGATGTCAAATGACAAATGTCACAATGCTAAATGTCAAAAATGAAAAGTGTCACCATGAAAAATGTCAAAAATGACAAATTTCAAGATGGCAAATGTCAAAACTGACAAATGTCACAATGCTAAACGTCAAAAATGATAAGTGTCACCATGAAAAATGTCAAAAATGAAAAATTTCAAGATGGCAAATGTCCAAGATGTCAAATGACAAATGTCACAATGCTAAATGTCAAAAATGAAAAGTGTCACCATGAAAAATGTCAAAAATGACAAATTTCAAGATGGCAAATGTCAAAGATGTCAAATGACAAATGTCACAATGCTAAATGTCACAAATGAAAAGTGTCAAAAATGACAAATTTCAAGATGGCAAATGTCTAAGATGTCAAATGACAAATGTCACAATGCTAAATGTCAAAAATGAAAAGTGTCACCATGAAAAATGTCAAAAATGACAAATTTCAAGATGGCAAATGTCAAAACTGACAAATGTCACAATGCTAAATGTCAAAAATGAAAAGTGTGACCATGAAAAATGTCAAAAATAACAAATTTCAAGATGGCAAATGTCAAAGATGTCAAATGACAAATGTCACAATGCTAAATGTCAAAAATGAAAAGTGTCACCATGAAAAATGTCAAAAATGACAAATTTCAAGATGGCAAATGTCAAAGATGTCAAATGACAAATGTCACAATGCTAAATGTCAAAAATGAAAAGTGTCACCATGAAAAATGTCAAAAATGACAAATTTCAAGATGGCAAATGTTAAAACTGACAAATGTCACAATGCTAAATGTCAAAAATGAAAAGTGTCACCATGAAAAATGTCAAAAATAACAAATTTCAAGATGGCAAATGTCAAAGATGTCAAATGACAAATGTCACAATGCTAAATGTCAAAAATGACAAATTTTAAGATGGCAAATGTCAAAGATGTCAAATGACAAATGTCACAATGCTAAATGTCAAAAATGAAAAGTGTCACTATGAAAAATGTCAAAAATGACAAATTTCAAGATGGCAAATGTCAAAGATGTTAAATGACAAATGTCACAATGCTAAATGTCAAAAATGAAAAGTGTCACCATGAAAAATGTCAAAAATGACAAATTTCAAGATGGCAAATGTCAAAGATGTCAAATGACAAATGTCACAATGCTAAATGTCAAAAATGAAAAGTGTCACCATGAAAAATGTCAAAAATGACAAATTTCAAGATGGCAAATGTCAAAGATGTCAAATGACAAATGTAACAATGCTAAATGTCACAAATGAAAAGTGTCAAAAATGACAAATTTCAAGATGGCAAATGTCTAAGATGTCAAATGACAAATGTCACAATGCTAAATGTCAAAAATGAAAAGTGTCACCATGAAAAATGTCAAAAATGACAAATTTCAAGATGGCAAATGTCAAAACTGACAAATGTCACAATGCTAAATGTCAAAAATGAAAAGTGTGACCATGAAAAATGTCAAAAATAACAAATTTCAAGATGGCAAATGTCAAAGATGTCAAATGACAAATGTCACAATGCTAAATGTCAAAAATGAAAAGTGTCACCATGAAAAATGTCAAAAATGACAAATTTCAAGATGGCAAATGTCAAAGATGTCAAATGACAAATGTCACAATGCTAAATGTCAAAAATGAAAAGTGTCACCATGAAAAATGTTAAAAATGACAAATTTCAAGATGGCAAATGTTAAAACTGACAAATGTCACAATGCTAAATGTCAAAAATGAAAAGTGTCACCATGAAAAATGTCAAAAATAACAAATTTCAAGATGGCAAATGTCAAAGATGTCAAATGTCAAATGACAAATGTCACAATGCTAAATGTCAAAAATGACAAATTTTAAGATGGCAAATGTCAAAGATGTCAAATGACAAATGTCACAATGCTAAATGTCAAAAATGAAAAGTGTCAAAAATGACAAATTTCAAGATGGCAAATGTCTAAGATGTCAAATGACAAATGTCACAATGCTAAATGTCAAAAATGAAAAGTGTCACCATGAAAAATGTCAAAAATGACAAATTTCAAGATGGCAAATGTCAAAGATGTCAAATGACAAATGTCACAATGCTAAATGTCAAAAAAGAAAAGTGTCACCATGAAAAATGTCAAAAATGACAAATTTCAAGATGGCAAATGTCAAAACTGACAAATGTCACAATGCTAAATGTCAAAAATGATAAGTGTCATCATGAAAAATGTCAAAAATGACAAATTTCAAGATGGCAAATGTCCAAGATGTCAAATGACAAATGTCACAATGCTAAATGTCAAAAATGAAAAGTGTCACCATGAAAAATGTCAAAAATGACAAATTTCAAGATGGCAAATGTCAAAGATGTCAAATGACAAATGTCACAATGCTAAATGTCAAAATTGAAAAGTGTCAAAAATGACAAATTTCAAGATGGCAAATGTCTAAGATGTCAAATGACAAATGTCACAATGCTAAATGTCAAAAATAAAAAGTGTCACCGTGAAAAATGTAAAAAATGACAAATTTCAAGATGGCAAATACCAAAGATGTCAAATGACAAATGTCACACTGCTAACTGTCAAAAATGAAAAGTGTCACCATGAAAAATGTCAAAAATAACAAATTTCAAGATGGCAAATGTCAAAGATGTCAAATGACAAATGTCACAATGCTAAATGTCAAAAATGACAAATTTTACGATGGCAAATGTCAAAGATGTCAAATGACAAATGTCACAATGCTAAATGTCAAAAATGAAAAGTGTCACCATGAAAAATGTCAAAAATAACAAATTTCAAGATGGCAAACGTCAAAGATGTCAAATGACCAATGTCACAATGCTAAATGTCAAAAATGAAAAGTGTCACCATGAAAAATGTCAAAAATGACAAATTTCAAGATGGCAAATGTCAAAGATGTCAAATGACAAATGTCACAATGCTAAATGTCAAAAATGAAAAGTGTCACCATGTAAAATGTTAAAAATAACAAATTTCAAGATGGCAAATATCAAAGATGTCAAATGACAAATGTCACAATGCTAAATGTCAAAAATGACAAATTTCAAGATGGCAAATGTCAAATGACAAATGTCACAATGCTAAATGTCAAAAATGAAAAGTGTCACCATGAAAAATGTCAAAAATGACAAATTTCAAGATGGCAAATATCAAAGATGTCAAATGACAAATGTCACAATGCTAAATGTCAAAAATGAAAAGTGTCAAAAATGACAAATTTCAAGATGGCAAATGTCTAAGATGTCAAATGACAAATGTCACAATGCTAAATGTCAACAATGAAAAGTGTCACCATGAAAAATGTCAAAAATGACAAATTTCAAGATGGCAAATGTCAAAGATGTCAAATGACAAATGTCACAATGCTAAATGTCAAAAATGAAAAGTGTCACCATGAACAATGTCAAAAATGACAAATTTCAAGATGGCAAATGTCGAAGATGTCAAATGACAAATGTCACAATGCTAAATGTCAAAAATGAAAAGTGTCACCATGAAAAATGTCAAAAATGACAAATTTCAAGATGGCAAATGTCAAAGATGTCAAATGACAAATGTCACAATGCTAAATGTCAAAAATGAAAAGTGTCACCATGAAAAATGTCAAAAATGACAAATTTCAAGATGGCAAATGTCAAAACTGACAAATGTCACAATGCTAAATGTCAAAAATGATAAGTCTCACCATGAAAAATGTCAAAAATGACAAATTTCAAGATGGCAAATTTCCAAGATGTCAAATGACAAATGTCACAATGCTTAATGTCAAAAATGAAAAGTGTCACCATGAAAAATGTCAAAGTGACAAATTTCAAGATGGCAAATGCCAAGGATGTCAAATGACAAATGTCACAATGCTAAATGTCAAAAATGAAAAGTGTCAAAAATGACAAATTTCAAGATGGCAAATGTCTAAGATGTCAAATGACAAATGTCACAATGCTAAATGTCAAAAATGAAAAGTGTCACCATGAAAAATGTCAAAAATGACAAATTTCAAGATGGCAAATGTCAAAACTGACAAATGTCACAATGCTAAATGTCAAAAATGAAAAGTGTCACCATGAAAAATGTCAAAAATAACAAATTTCAAGATAGCAAATGTCAAAGATGTCAAATGACAAATGTCACAATGCTAAATGTCAAAAATGACAAATTTCAAAATGGCAAATTTCAAAGATGTCAAATGACAAATGTCACAATGCTAAATGTCAAAAATGAAAAGTGTCACCATGAAAAATGTCAAAAATGACAAATTTCAAGATGGCCAATGTCAAAGATGTCAAATAACAAATGTCACAATGCTAAATGTCAAAAATGAAAAGTGTCACCATGAAAAATGTCAAAAATGACAAATTTCAAGATGGCAAATGTCAAAGATGTCAAATAACAAATGTCACAATGCTAAATGTCAAAAATGAAAAATGTCACCATGAAAAATGTCAAAAATGACAAATTTCAAGATGGCAAATATCAAAGATGTCAAATGACAAATGTCACAATGCTAAATGTCAAAAATGACAAATTTTAAGATAGCAAATGTCAAAGATGTCAAATGACAAATGTCACAATGCTAAATGTCAAAAATGAAAAGTGTCACCATGAAAAATGTCAAAAATGACAAATTTCAAGATGGCAAATGTCAAAGATGTCAAATGACAAATGTCACAATGCTAAATGAAAAGTGTCAAAAATGACAAATTTCAAGATGGCAAATGTCCAAGATGTCAAATGACAAATGTCACAATGCTAAATGTCAAAAATGAAAAGTGTCACAATGAAAAATGTCAAAAATGACAAATTTCAAGATGGCAAATGTCAAAGATGTCAAATGACAAATGTCACAATGCTAAATGTCAAAAATGAAAAGTGTCACCATGAAAAATGTCAAAAATGACAAATTTCAAGATGGCAAATGTCCAAGATGTCAAATGACAAATGTCACAATGCTAAAAGTCAAAAATGAAAAGTGTCACCATGAAAAATGTCAAAAATGACAAATTTCAAGATGGCAAATGTCAAAGATGTCAAATGACAAATGTCACAATGCTAAATGTCAAAAATGAAAAGTGTCAAATATGACAAATTTCAAGATGGCAAATGTCAAAGATGTCAAATGACAAATTTCACAATGCTAAATGTCAAAAATGAAAAGTGTCACCATGAAAAATGTCAAAAATGACAAATTTCAAGATGGCAAATGTCAAAACTGACAAATGTCACAATGCTAAATGTCAAAAATAAAAAGTGTCACCATGAAAAATGTCAACAATAACAAATTCCAAGATGGCAAATGTCAACAATAACAAATTCCAAGATGGCAAATGTCAAAGATGTCAAATGACAAATGTCACAATGCTAAATGTCAAAAATGACAAATTTCAAGATGGCAAATGTCAAAGATGTGAAATGACAAATGTCACAATGCTAAATGTCAAAAATGAAAAGTGTCACCATGAAAAATGTCAAAAATGACAAATTTCAAGATGGCAAATGTCAAAGATGTCAAATGACAAATGTCACAATGCTAAATGTCAAAAATAAAAAGTGTCACCATGAAAAATGTCAAAAATGACAAATTTCAAGATAGCAAATGTCAAAACTGACAAATGTCACAATGCTAAATGTCAAAAATGATAAGTGTCACCATGAAAAATGTCAAAAATGACAAATTTCAAGATGGCAAATGTCCAAGATGTCAAATGACAAATGTCACAATGCTAAATGTCAAAAATGAAAAGTGTCACCATGAAAAATGTCAAAAATGACAAATTTCAAGATGGCAAATGTCAAAGATGTTAAATGACAAATGTCACAATGCTAATTGTCAAAAATGAAAAGTGTCAAAAATGACAAATTTCAAGATGGCAAATGTCTAATATGTCAAATGACAAATGTCACAATGCTAAATGTCAAATATGAAAAGTGTCACCATGAAAAATGTCAAAAATGACAAATTTCAAGATGGCAAATGTCAAAGATGTCAAATGACAAATGTCACAATGCTAAATGTCACAATGCTAAATGTCAAAAATGAAAAGTGTCAAAAATGACAAATTTCAAGATGGCAAATGTCTAAGATGTCAAATGACAAATGTCACAATGATAAATGTCAAAAATGAAAAGTGTCACCATGAAAAATGTCAAAAATGACAAATTTCAAGATGGCAAATGTCAAAGATGTCAAATGACAAATGTCACAATGCTAAATGTCAAAAATGAAAAGTGTCACCATGAAAAATGTCAAAAATGACAAATTTCAAGAAGGCAAATGTCAAAGATGTCAAATGACAAATGTCACAATGCTAAATGTCAAAAATGAAAAGTGTCAAAAATGACAAATTTCAAGATGGCAAATGTCTAAGATGTCAAATGACAAATGTCACAATGCTAAATGTCACAAATGAAAAGTGTCAAAAATGACAAATTTCAAGATGGCAAATGTCTAAGATGTCAAATGACAAATGTCACAATGCTAAATGTCAAAAATGAAAAGTGTCACCATGAAAAATGTCAAAAATGACAAATTTCAAGATGGCAAATGTCAAAACTGACAAATGTCACAATGCTAAATGTCAAAAATGAAAAGTGTGACCATAAAAAATGTCAAAAATAACAAATTTCAAGATGGCAAATGTCAAAGATGTCAAATGACAAATGTCACAATGCTAAATGTCAAAAATGAAAAGTGTCACCATGAAAAATGTCAAAAATGACAAATTTCAAGATGGCAAATGTCAAAGATGTCAAATGACAAATGTCACAATGCTAAATGTCAAAAATGAAAAGTGTCACCATGAAAAATGTTAAAAATGACAAATTTCAAGATGGCAAATGTTAAAACTGACAAATGTCACAATGCTAAATGTCAAAAATGAAAAGTGTCACCATGAAAAATGTCAAAAATAACAAATTTCAAGATGGCAAATGTCAAAGATGTCAAATGACAAATGTCACAATGCTAAATGTCAAAAATGACAAATTTTAAGATGGCAAATGTCAAAGATGTCAAATGACAAATGTCACAATGCTAAATGTCAAAAATGAAAAGTGTCACCATAAAAAATGTCAAAAATGACAAATTTCAAGATGGCAAATGTCAAAGATGTTAAATGACAAATGTCACAATGCTAAATGTCAAAAATGAAAAGTGTCACCATGAAAAATGTCAAAAATGACAAATTTCAAGATGGCAAATGTCAAAAATGTCAAATGACAAATGTCACAATGCTAAATGTCAAAAATGAAAAGTGTCACCATGAAAAATGTCAAAAATGACAAATTTCAAGATGGCAAATGTCAAAGATGTCAAATGACAAATGTCACAATGCTAAATGTCAAAAATGAAAAGTGTCAAAAATGACAAATTTCAAGATGGCAAATGTCTAAGATGTCAAATGACAAATGTCACAATGCTAAATGTCAAAAATGAAAAGTGTCACCATGAAAAATGTCAAAAATGACAAATTTCAAGATGGCAAATGTCAAAGATGTCAAATGACAAATGTCACAATGCTAAATGTCAAAAATGAAAAGTGTCACCATGAAAAATGTCAAAAATGACAAATTTCAAGATGGCAAATGTCAAAACTGACAAATGTCACAATGCTAAATGTCAAAAATGATAAGTGTCATCATGAAAAATGTCAAAAATGACAAATTTCAAGATGGCAAATGTCCAAGATGTCAAATGACAAATGTCACAATGCTAAATGTCAAAAATGAAAAGTGTCACCATGAAAAATGTCAAAAATGACAAATTTCAAGATGGCAAATGTCAAAGATGTCAAATGACAAATGTCACAATGCTAAATGTCAAAATTGAAAAGTGTCAAAAATGACAAATTTCAAGATGGCAAATGTCTAAGATGTCAAATGACAAATGTCACAATGCTAAATGTCAAAAATAAAAAGTGTCACCGTGAAAAATGTAAAAAATGACAAATTTCAAGATGGCAAATACCAAAGATGTCAAATGACAAATGTCACACTGCTAAATGTCAAAAATGAAAAGTGTCACCATGAAAAATGTCAAAAATAACAAATTTCAAGATGGCAAATGTCAAAGATGTCAAATGACAAATGTCACAATGCTAAATGTCAAAAATGACAAATTTTAAGATGGCAAATGTCAAAGATGTCAAATGACAAATGTCACAATGCTAAATGTCAAAAATGAAAAGTGTCACCATGAAAAATGTCAAAAATAACAAATTTCAAGATGGCAAACGTCAAAGATGTCAAATGACCAATGTCACAATGCTAAATGTCAAAAATGAAAAGTGTCACCATGAAAAATGTCAAAAATGACAAATTTCAAGATGGCAAATGTCAAAGATGTCAAATGACAAATGTCACAATGCTAAATGTCAAAAATGAAAAGTGTCACCATGTAAAATGTCAAAAATAACAAATTTCAAGATGGCAAATATCAAAGATGTCAAATGACAAATGTCACAATGCTAAATGTCAAAAATGACAAATTTCAAGATGGCAAATGTCAAATGACAAATGTCACAATGCTAAATGTCAAAAATGAAAAGTGTCACCATGAAAAATGTCAAAAATGACAAATTTCAAGATGGCAAATGTCAAAGATGTCAAATGACAAATGTCACAATGCTAAATGTCAAAAATGAAAAGTGTCAAAAATGACAAATTTCAAGATGGCAAATGTCTAAGATGTCAAATGACAAATGTCACAATGCTAAATGTCAAAAATGAAAAGTGTCACCATGAAAAATGTCAAAAATGACAAATTTCAAGATGGCAAATGTCAAAGATGTCAAATGACAAATGTCACAATGCTAAATGTCAAAAATGAAAAGTGTCACCATGAAAAATGTCAAAAATGACAAATTTCAAGATGGCAAATGTCGAAGATGTCAAATGACAAATGTCACAATGCTAAATGTCAAAAATGAAAAGTGTCACCATGAAAAATGTCAAAAATGACAAATTTCAAGATGGCAAATGTCAAAGATGTCAAATGACAAATGTCACAATGCTAAATGTCAAAAATGAAAAGTGTCACCATGAAAAATGTCAAAAATGACAAATTTCAAGATGGCAAATGTCAAAACTGACAAATGTCACAATGCTAAATGTCAAAAATGATAAGCCTCACCATGAAAAATGTCAAAAATGACAAATTTCAAGATGGCAAATGTCCAAGATGTCAAATGACAAATGTCACAATGCTAAATGTCAAAAATGAAAAGTGTCACCATGAAAAATGTCAAAAATGACAAATTTCAAGATGGCAAATGTCAAAGATGTCAAATGACAAATGCTAAATGTCAAAAATGAAAAGTGTCAAAAATGACAAATTTCAAGATGGCAAATGTCTAAGATGTCAAATGACAAATATCACAATGCTAAATGTCAAAAATGAAAAGTGTCACCATGAAAAATGTCAAAAATGACAAATTTCAAGATGGCAAATGTCAAAACTGACAAATGTCACAATGCTAAATGTCAAAAATGAAAAGTGTCACCATGAAAAATGTCAAAAATAACAAATTTCAAGATAGCAAATGTCAAAGATGTCAAATGACAAATGTCACAATGCTAAATGTCAAAAATGACAAATTTCAAAATGGCAAATTTCAAAGATGTCAAATGACAAATGTCACAATGCTAAATGTCAAAAATGAAAAGTGTCACCATGAAAAATGTCAAAAATGACAAATTTCAAGATGGCCAATGTCAAAGATGTCAAATAACAAATGTCACAATGCTAAATGTCAAAAATGAAAAGTGTCACCATGAAAAATGTCAAAAATGACAAATTTTAAGATGGCAAATGTCAAAGATGTCAAATGACAAATGTCACAATGCTAAATGTCAAAAATGAAAAATGTCACCATGAAAAATGTCAAAAATGACAAATTTCAAGATGGCAAATATCAAAGATGTCAAATGACAAATGTCACAATGCTAAATGTCAAAAATGACAAATTTCAAGATAGCAAATGTCAAAGATGTCAAATGACAAA
Source organism: Altica lythri (assembly GCA_964028335.1). NCBI lineage: Eukaryota > Metazoa > Arthropoda > Insecta > Coleoptera > Chrysomelidae > Altica > Altica lythri. The sequence continues at coordinate 2,805,167 of OZ034800.1, read as the reverse complement.
TGTCACAATGCTAAATGTCAAAAATGAAAAGTGTCACCATGAAAAATGTCAAAAATGACAAATTTCAAGATGGCAAATGTCAAAGATGTCAAATGACAAATGTCACAATGCTAAATGAAAAGTGTCAAAAATGACAAATTTCAAGATGGCAAATGTCCAAGATGTCAAATGACAAATGTCACAATGCTAAATGTCAAAAATGAAAAGTGTCACCATGAAAAATGTCAAAAATGACAAATTTCAAGATGGCAAATGTCAAAGATGTCAAATGACAAATGTCACAATGCTAAATGTCAAAAATGAAAAGTGTCACCATGAAAAATGTCAAAAATGACAAATTTCAAGATGGCAAATGTCCAAGATGTCAAATGACAAATGTCACAATGCTAAAAGTCAAAAATGAAAAGTGTCACCATGAAAAATGTCAAAAATGACAAATTTCAAGATGGCAAATGTCAAAGATGTCAAATGACAAATGTCACAATGCTAAATGTCAAAAATGAAAAGTGTCAAATATGACAAATTTCAAGATGGCAAATGTCAAAGATGTCAAATGACAAATGTCACAATGCTAAATGTCAAAAATGAAAAGTGTCACCATGAAAAATGTCAAAAATGACAAATTTCAAGATGGCAAATGTCAAAACTGACAAATGTCACAATGCTAAATGTCAAAAATAAAAAGTGTCACCATGAAAAATGTCAACAATAACAAATTCCAAGATGGCAAATGTCAAAGATGTCAAATGACAAATGTCACAATGCTAAATGTCAAAAATGACAAATTTCAAGATGGCAAATGTCAAAGATGTCAAATGACAAATGTTACAATGCTAAATGTCAAAAATGAAAAGTGTCACCATGAAAAATGTCAAAAATGACAAATTTCAAGATGGCAAATGTCAAAGATGTCAAATGACAAATGTCACAATGCTAAATGTCAAAAATAAAAAGTGTCATCATGAAAAATGTCAAAAATGACAAATTTCAAGATGGCAAATGTCAAAACTGACAAATGTCACAATGCTAAATGTCAAAAATGATAAGTGTCACCATGAAAAATGTCAAAAATGACAAATTTCAAGATGGCAAATGTCCAAGATGTCCAATGACAAATGTCACAATGCTAAATGTCAAAAATGAAAAGTGTCACCATGAAAAATGTCAAAAATGACAAATTTCAAGATGGCAAATGTCAAAGATGTTAAATGACAAATGTCACAATGCTAATTGTCAAAAATGAAAAGTGTCAAAAATGACAAATTTCAAGATGGCAAATGTCTAATATGTCAAATGACAAATGTCACAATGCTAAATGTCAAATATGAAAAGTGTCACCATGAAAAATGTCAAAAATGACAAATTTCAAGATGGCAAATGTCAAAGATGTCAAATGACAAATGTCACAATGCTAAATGTCACAATGCTAAATGTCAAAAATGAAAAGTGTCAAAAATGACAAATTTCAAGATGGCAAATGTCTAAGATGTCAAAGGACAAATGTCACAATGATAAATGTCAAAAATGAAAAGTGTCACCATGAAAAATGTCAAAAATGACAAATTTCAAGATGGCAAATGTCAAAGATGTCAAATGACAAATGTCACAATGCTAAATGTCAAAAATGAAAAGTGTCACCATGAAAAATGTCAAAAATGACAAATTTCAAGATGGCAAATGTCAAAGATGTCAAATGACAAATGTCACAATGCTAAATGTCAAAAATGAAAAGTGTCAAAAATGACAAATTTCAAGATGGCAAATGTCTAAGATGTCAAATAACAAATGTCACAATGCTAAATGTCAAAAATGAAAAGTGTCACAATGCTAAATGTCAAAAATGACAAATTTCAAGATGGCAAATGTCAAAGATGTCAAATGACAAATGTCACAATGCTAAATGTCAAAAATGAAAAGTGTCACCATAAAAAATGTCAAAAATAACAAATTTCAAGATGGCAAATGTCACAATGCTAAATGTCAAAAATGAAAAGTGTCACCATGAAAAATGTCAAAAATAACAAATTTCAAGATGGCAAATGTCAAAGATGTCAAATGACAAATGTCACAATGCTAAATGTCATAAATGACAAATTTCAAGATGGCAAATGTCAAAGATGTCAAATGACAAATGTCACAATGCTAAATGTCAAAAATGAAAAGTGTCACCATAAAAAATGTCAAAAATGACAAATTTCAAGATGGCAAATGTCAAAGATGTCAAATGACAAATGTCACAATGCCAAATGTCAAAAATGAAAAGTGTCACCATGAAAAATGTCAAAAATGACAAATTTCAAGATGGCAAATGTCTAAGATGTCAAATGACAAATGTCACAATGCTAAATGTCAAAAATGAAAAGTGTCACCATGAAAAATGTCAAAAATGACAAATTTCAAGATGGCAAATGTCAAAGATGTCAAATGACAAATGTCACAATGCTAAATGTCAAAAATAAAATGTGTCAAAAATGACAAATTTCAAGATAGCAAAGGTCTAAGATGTCAAATGACAAATGTCACAATGCTAAATGTCAAAAATGAAAAGTGTCACAATGCTAAATGTCAAAAATGACAAATTTCAAGATGGCAAATGTCAAAGATGTCAAATGACAAATGTCACAATGCTAAATGTCAAAAATGAAAAGTGTTACCATAAAAAATGTCAAAACTAACAAATTTCAAGATGGCAAATGTCAAAGATGTCAAATGACAAATGTCACAATGCTAAATGTCAAAAATGAAAAGTGTCACCATGAAAAATGTCAAAAATGACAAATTTCAAGATGGCAAATGTCAAATGTCACAATGCTAAATGTCAAAAATGAAAAGTGTCACCATGAAAAATGTCAAAAATAACAAATTTCAAGATGGCAAATGTCAAAGATGTCAAATGACAAATGTCACAATGCTAAATGTCAAAAATGAAAAGTGTCACCATGAAAAATGTCAAAAATGACAAATTTCAAGATGGCAAATGTCAAAACTGACAAATGTCACAATGCTAAATATCAAAAATGAAAAGTGTCACCATGAAAAATGTCAAAAATAACAAATTTCAAGATGGCAAATGTCAAAGATGTCAAATGACAAATGTCACAATGCTAAATGTCAAAAATGAAAAGTGTCACCATGAAAAATGTCAAAAATGACAAATTTCAAGATGGCAAATGTCAAAACTGACAAATGTCACAATGCTAAATGTCAAAAATGAAAAGTGTCACCATGAAAAATGTCAAAAATAACAAATTTTAAGATGGCAAATGTCAAAGATGTCAAATGACAAATGTGACAATGCTAAATGTCAAAAATGACAAATTTCAAGATGGCAAATGTCAAAGATGTCAAATGACAAATGTCACAATGCTAAATGTCAAAAATGAAAAGTGTCACCATGAAAAATGTCAAAAATGACAAATTTCAAGATGGCAAATGTCAAAGATGTCAAATGACAAATGTCACAATGCTAAATGTCAAAAATGAAAAGTGTCACCATGAAAAATGTCACAAATAACAAATTTCAAGATGGCAAATGTCAAAGATGTCAAATGACATATGTCACAATGCTAATTGTCAAAAATGAAAAGTGTCACCATGAAAAATGTCAAAAATGACAAATTTCAAGATGGCAAATGTCAAAGATGTCAAATGACAAATGTCACAATGCTAAATGTCAAAAATGAAAAGTGTCACCATGAAAAATGTCAAAAATAACAAATTTCAAGATGGCAAATGTCAAAGATGTCAAATGACAAATGTCACAATGCTAAATGTCAAAAATGAAAAGTGTCACCATGAAAAATGTCAAAAATGACAAATTTCAAGATGGAAAATGTCAAAACTGACAAATGTCACAATGCTAAATGTCAAAAATGATAAGTGTCACCATGAAAAATGTCAAAAATGACAAATTTCAAGATGGCAAATGTCCAAGATGTCAAATGACAAATGTCACAATGTTAAATGTCAAAAATGACAAATTTCAAGATGGAAAATGTCAAAGATGTCGAATATGACAAATGTCACAATGCTAAATGTCAAAAATGAAAAGTGTCACCATGAAAAATGTCAAAAATGACAAATTTCAAGATGGCAAATGTCAAAGATGTCAAATGACAAATGTCACAATGCTCTAAATGTCAAAAATGAAAAGTGTCACCATGAAAAATGTCAAAAATGACAAATTTTAAGATGGCAAATATCAAAGATGTCAAATTACAAATGTCACAATGCTAAATGTCAAAAATGACAAATTTTAAGATGGCAAATGTCAAAGATGTCAAATGACAAATGTCACAATGCTAAATGTCAAAAATGAAAAGTGTCACCATGAAAAATGTCAAAAATGACAAATTTCAAGATGGCAAATGTCAAAGATGTCAAATGACAAATGTCACAATGCAAAATGTCAAAAATGAAAAGTGTCACCATAAAAAATGTCAAAAATAACAAATTTCAAGATGGCAAATGTCAAAGATGTCAAATGACAAATGTCACAACGCTAAATGTCAAAAATGAAAAGTGTCACCATGAAAAATGTCAAAAATGACAAATTTGAAGATGGCAAATGTCAAAACTGACAAATGTCACAATGCTAAATGTCAAAAATGAAAAGTGTCACCATGAAAAATGTCAAAAATAACAAATTTCAAGATGGCAAATGTCAAAGATGTCAAATGACAAATGTCACAATGCTAAATGTCAAAAATGAAAAGTGTCACCATGAAAAATTCAAAAATGACAAATTTCAAGATGGCAAATGTCAAAACTGACAAATGTCACAATGCTAAATGTCAAAAATGAAAAGTGTCACCATGAAAAATGTCAAAAATAACAAATTTCAAGATGGCAAATGTCAAAGATGTCAAATGACAAATGTCACAATGCTAAATGTCAAAAATGAAAAGTGTCACCATGAAAAATGTCAAAAATGACAAATTTCAAGATGGCAAATGTCAAAACTGACAAATGTCACAATGCTAAATGTCAAAAATAAAAAGTGTCACCATGAAAAATGTCAACAATAACAAATTCCAAGATGGCAAATGTCAACAATAACAAATTCCAAGATGGCAAATGTCAAAGATGTCAAATGACAAATGTCACAATGCTAAATGTCAAAAATGACAAATTTCAAGATGGCAAATGTCAAAGATGTCAAATGACAAATGTCACAATGCTAAATGTCAAAAATGAAAAGTGTCACCATGAAAAATGTCAAAAATGACAAATTTCAAGATGGCAAATGTCAAAGATGTCAAATGACAAATGTCACAATGCTAAATGTCAAAAATAAAAAGTGTCACCATGAAAAATGTCAAAAATGACAAATTTCAAGATGGCAAATGTCAAAACTGACAAATGTCACAATGCTAAATGTCAAAAATGATAAGTGTCACCATGAAAAATGTCAAAAATGACAAATTTCAAGATGGCAAATGTCCAAGATGTCAAATGACAAATGTCACAATGCTAAATGTCAAAAATGAAAAGTGTCACCATGAAAAATGTCAAAAATGACAAATTTCAAGATGGCAAATGTCAAAGATGTTAAATGACAAATGTCACAATGCTAATTGTCAAAAATGAAAAGTGTCAAAAATGACAAATTTCAAGATGGCAAATGTCTAATATGTCAAATGACAAATGTCACAATGCTAAATGTCAAATATGAAAAGTGTCACCATGAAAAATGTCAAAAATGACAAATTTCAAGATGGCAAATGTCAAAGATGTCAAATGACAAATGTCACAATGCTAAATGTCACAATGCTAAATGTCAAAAATGAAAAGTGTCAAAAATGACAAATTTCAAGATGGCAAATGTCTAAGATGTCAAATGACAAATGTCACAATGATAAATGTCAAAAATGAAAAGTGTCACCATGAAAAATGTCAAAAATGACAAATTTCAAGATGGCAAATGTCAAAGATGTCAAATGACAAATGTCACAATGCTAAATGTCAAAAATGAAAAGTGTCACCATGAAAAATGTCAAAAATGACAAATTTCAAGAAGGCAAATGTCAAAGATGTCAAATGACAAATGTCACAATGCTAAATGTCAAAAATGAAAAGTGTCAAAAATGACAAATTTCAAGATGGCAAATGTCTAAGATGTCAAATGACAAATGTCACAATGCTAAATGTCACAAATGAAAAGTGTCAAAAATGACAAATTTCAAGATGGCAAATGTCTAAGATGTCAAATGACAAATGTCACAATGCTAAATGTCAAAAATGAAAAGTGTCACCATGAAAAATGTCAAAAATGACAAATTTCAAGATGGCAAATGTCAAAACTGACAAATGTCACAATACTAAATGTCAAAAATGAAAAGTGTGACCATAAAAAATGTCAAAAATAACAAATTTCAAGATGGCAAATGTCAAAGATGTCAAATGACAAATGTCACAATGCTAAATGTCAAAAATGAAAAGTGTCACCATGAAAAATGTCAAAAATGACAAATTTCAAGATGGCAAATGTCAAAGATGTCAAATGACAAATGTCACAATGCCAAATGTCAAAAATGAAAAGTGTCACCATGAAAAATGTTAAAAATGACAAATTTCAAGATGGCAAATGTTAAAACTGACAAATGTCACAATGCTAAATGTCAAAAATGAAAAGTGTCACCATGAAAAATGTCAAAAATAACAAATTTCAAGATGGCAAATGTCAAAGATGTCAAATGACAAATGTCACAATGCTAAATGTCAAAAATGACAAATTTTAAGATGGCAAATGTCAAAGATGTCAAATGACAAATGTCACAATGCTAAATGTCAAAAATGAAAAGTGTCACCATAAAAAATGTCAAAAATGACAAATTTCAAGATGGCAAATGTCAAAGATGTTAAATGACAAATGTCACAATGCTAAATGTCAAAAATGAAAAGTGTCACCATGAAAAATGTCAAAAATGACAAATTTCAAGATGGCAAATGTCAAAAATGTCAAATGACAAATGTCACAATGCTAAATGTCAAAAATGAAAAGTGTCACCATGAAAAATGTCAAAAATGACAAATTTCAAGATGGCAAATGTCAAAGATGTCAAATGACAAATGTCACAATGCTAAATGTCAAAAATGAAAAGTGTCAAAAATGACAAATTTCAAGATGGCAAATGTCTAAGATGTCAAATGACAAATGTCACAATGCTAAATGTCAAAAATGAAAAGTGTCACCATGAAAAATGTCAAAAATGACAAATTTCAAGATGGCAAATGTCAAAGATGTCAAATGACAAATGTCACAATGCTAAATGTCAAAAATGAAAAGTGTCACCATGAAAAATGTCAAAAATGACAAATTTCAAGATGGCAAATGTCAAAACTGACAAATGTCACAATGCTAAATGTCAAAAATGATAAGTGTCATCATGAAAAATGTCAAAAATGACAAATTTCAAGATGGCAAATGTCCAAGATGTCAAATGACAAATGTCACAATGCTAAATGTCAAAAATGAAAAGTGTCACCATGAAAAATGTCAAAAATGACAAATTTCAAGATGGCAAATGTCAAAGATGTCAAATGACAAATGTCACAATGCTAAATGTCAAAATTGAAAAGTGTCAAAAATGACAAATTTCAAGATGGCAAATGTCTAAGATGTCAAATGACAAATGTCACAATGCTAAATGTCAAAAATAAAAAGTGTCACCGTGAAAAATGTAAAAAATGACAAATTTCAAGATGGCAAATACCAAAGATGTCAAATGACAAATGTCACACTGCTAAATGTCAAAAATGAAAAGTGTCACCATGAAAAATGTCAAAAATAACAAATTTCAAGATGGCAAATGTCAAAGATGTCAAATGACAAATGTCACAATGCTAAATGTCAAAAATGACCAATTTTAAGATGGCAAATGTCAAAGATGTCAAATGACAAATGTCACAATGCTAAATGTCAAAAATGAAAAGTGTCACCATGAAAAATGTCAAAAATAACAAATTTCAAGATGGCAAACGTCAAAGATGTCAAATGACCAATGTCACAATGCTAAATGTCAAAAATGAAAAGTGTCACCATGAAAAATGTCAAAAATGACAAATTTCAAGATGGCAAATGTCAAAGATATCAAATGACAAATGTCACAATGCTAAATGTCAAAAATGAAAAGTGTCACCATGTAAAATGTCAAAAATAACAAATTTCAAGATGGCAAATATCAAAGATGTCAAATGACAAATGTCACAATGCTAAATGTCAAAAATGACAAATTTCAAGATGGCAAATGTCAAATGACAAATGTCACAATGCTAAATGTCAAAAATGAAAAGTGTCACCATGAAAAATGTCAAAAATGACAAATTTCAAGATGGCAAATGTCAAAGATGTCAAATGACAAATGTCACAATGCTAAATGTCAAAAATGAAAAGTGTCAAAAATGACAAATTTCAAGATGGCAAATGTCTAAGATGTCAAATGACAAATGTCACAATGCTAAATGTCAAAAATGAAAAGTGTCACCATGAAAAATGTCAAAAATGACAAATTTCAAGATGGCAAATGTCAAAGATGTCAAATGACAAATGTCACAATGCTAAATGTCAAAAATGAAAAGTGTCACCATGAAAAATGTCAAAAATGACAAATTTCAAGATGGCAAATGTCGAAGATGTCAAATGACAAATGTCACAATGCTAAATGTCAAAAATGAAAAGTGTCACCATGAAAAATGTCAAAAATGACAAATTTCAAGATGGCAAATGTCAAAGATGTCAAATGACAAATGTCACAATGCTAAATGTCAAAAATGAAAAGTGTCACCATAAAAAATGTCAAAAATGACAAATTTCAAGATGGCAAATGTCAAAACTGACAAATGTCACAATGCTAAATGTCAAAAATGATAAGCCTCACCATGAAAAATGTCAAAAATGACAAATTTCAAGATGGCAAATGTCCAAGATGTCAAATGACAAATGTCACAATGCTAAATGTCAAAAATGAAAAGTGTCACCATGAAAAATGTCAAAAATGACAAATTTCAAGATGGCAAATGTCAAAGATGTCAAATGACAAATGCTAAATGTCTAAAATGAAAAGTGTCAAAAATGACAAATTTCAAGATGGCAAATGTCTAAGATGTCAAATGACAAATATCACAATGCTAAATGTCAAAAATGAAAAGTGTCACCATGAAAAATGTCAAAAATGACAAATTTCAAGATGGCAAATGTCAAAACTGACAAATGTCACAATGCTAAATGTCAAAAATGAAAAGTGTCACCATGAAAAATGTCAAAAATAACAAATTTCAAGATAGCAAATGTCAAAGATGTCAAATGACAAATGTCACAATGCTAAATGTCAAAAATGACAAATTTCAAAATGGCAAATTTCAAAGATGTCAAATGACAAATGTCACAATGCTAAATGTCAAAAATGAAAAGTGTCACCATGAAAAATGTCAAAAATGACAAATTTCAAGATGGCCAATGTCAAAGATATCAAATAACAAATGTCACAATGCTAAATGTCAAAAATGAAAAGTGTCACCATGAAAAATGTCAAAAATGACAAATTTTAAGATGGCAAATGTCAAAGATGTCAAATGACAAATGTCACAATGCTAAATGTCAAAAATGAAAAATGTCACCATGAAAAATGTCAAAAATGACAAATTTCAAGATGGCAAATATCAAAGATGTCAAATGACAAATGTCACAATGCTAAATGTCAAAAATGACAAATTTCAAGATAGCAAATGTCAAAGATGTCAAATGACAAATGTCACAATGCTAAATGTCAAAAATGAAAAGTGTCACCATGAAAAATGTCAAAAATGACAAATTTCAAGATGGCAAATGTCAAAGATGTCAAATGACAAATGTCACAATGCTAAATGAAAAGTGTCAAAAATGACAAATTTCAAGATGGCAAATGTCCAAGATGTCAAATGACAAATGTCACAATGCTAAATGTCAAAAATGAAAAGTGTCACCATGAAAAATGTCAAAAATGACAAATTTCAAGATGGCAAATGTCAAAGATGTCAAATGACAAATGTCACAATGCTAAATGTCAAAAATGAAAAGTGTCACCATGAAAAATGTCAAAAATGACAAATTTCAAGATGGCAAATGTCCAAGATGTCAAATGACAAATGTCACAATGCTAAAAGTCAAAAATGAAAAGTGTCACCATGAAAAATGTCAAAAATGACAAATTTCAAGATGGCAAATGTCAAAGATGTCAAATGACAAATGTCACAATGCTAAATGTCAAAAATGAAAAGTGTCAAATATGACAAATTTCAAGATGGCAAATGTCAAAGATGTCAAATGACAAATGTCACAATGCTAAATGTCAAAAATGAAAAGTGTCACCATGAAAAATGTCAAAAATGACAAATTTCAAGATGGCAAATGTCAAAACTGACAAATGTCACAATGCTAAATGTCAAAAATAAAAAGTGTCACCATGAAAAATGTCAACAATAACAAATTCCAAGATGGCAAATGTCAAAGATGTCAAATGACAAATGTCACAATGCTAAATGTCAAAAATGACAAATTTCAAGATGGCAAATGTCAAAGATGTCAAATGACAAATGTTACAATGCTAAATGTCAAAAATGAAAAGTGTCACCATGAAAAATGTCAAAAATGACAAATTTCAAGATGGCAAATGTCAAAGATGTCAAATGACAAATGTCACAATGCTAAATGTCAAAAATAAAAAGTGTCATCATGAAAAATGTCAAAAATGACAAATTTCAAGATGGCAAATGTCAAAACTGACAAATGTCACAATGCTAAATGTCAAAAATGATAAGTGTCACCATGAAAAATGTCAAAAATGACAAATTTCAAGATGGCAAATGTCCAAGATGTCAAATGACAAATGTCACAATGCTAAATGTCAAAAATGAAAAGTGTCACCATGAAAAATGTCAAAAATGACAAATTTCAAGATGGCAAATGTCAAAGATGTTAAATGACAAATGTCACAATGCTAATTGTCAAAAATGAAAAGTGTCAAAAATGACAAATTTCAAGATGGCAAATGTCTAATATGTCAAATGACAAATGTCACAATGCTAAATGTCAAATATGAAAAGTGTCACCATGAAAAATGTCAAAAATGACAAATTTCAAGATGGCAAATGTCAAAGATGTCAAATGACAAATGTCACAATGCTAAATGTCACAATGCTAAATGTCAAAAATGAAAAGTGTCAAAAATGACAAATTTCAAGATGGCAAATGTCTAAGATGTCAAAGGACAAATGTCACAATGATAAATGTCAAAAATGAAAAGTGTCACCATGAAAAATGTCAAAAATGACAAATTTCAAGATGGCAAATGTCAAAGATGTCAAATGACAAATGTCACAATGCTAAATGTCAAAAATGAAAAGTGTCACCATGAAAAATGTCAAAAATGACAAATTTCAAGATGGCAAATGTCAAAGATGTCAAATGACAAATGTCACAATGCTAAATGTCAAAAATGAAAAGTGTCAAAAATGACAAATTTCAAGATGGCAAATGTCTAAGATGTCAAATAACAAATGTCACAATGCTAAATGTCAAAAATGAAAAGTGTCACAATGCTAAATGTCAAAAATGACAAATTTCAAGATGGCAAATGTCAAAGATGTCAAATGACAAATGTCACAATGCTAAATGTCAAAAATGAAAAGTGTCACCATAAAAAATGTCAAAAATAACAAATTTCAAGATGGCAAATGTCACAATGCTAAATGTCAAAAATGAAAAGTGTCACCATGAAAAATGTCAAAAATAACAAATTTCAAGATGGCAAATGTCAAAGATGTCAAATGACAAATGTCACAATGCTAAATGTCATAAATGACAAATTTCAAGATGGCAAATGTCAAAGATGTCAAATGACAAATGTCACAATGCTAAATGTCAAAAATGAAAAGTGTCACCATAAAAAATGTCAAAAATGACAAATTTCAAGATGGCAAATGTCAAAGATGTCAAATGACAAATGTCACAATGCCAAATGTCAAAAATGAAAAGTGTCACCATGAAAAATGTCAAAAATGACAAATTTCAAGATGGCAAATGTCTAAGATGTCAAATGACAAATGTCACAATGCTAAATGTCAAAAATGAAAAGTGTCACCATGAAAAATGTCAAAAATGACAAATTTCAAGATGGCAAATGTCAAAGATGTCAAATGACAAATGTCACAATGCTAAATGTCAAAAATAAAATGTGTCAAAAATGACAAATTTCAAGATAGCAAAGGTCTAAGATGTCAAATGACAAATGTCACAATGCTAAATGTCAAAAATGAAAAGTGTCACAATGCTAAATGTCAAAAATGACAAATTTCAAGATGGCAAATGTCAAAGATGTCAAATGACAAATGTCACAATGCTAAATGTCAAAAATGAAAAGTGTTACCATAAAAAATGTCAAAACTAACAAATTTCAAGATGGCAAATGTCAAAGATGTCAAATGACAAATGTCACAATGCTAAATGTCAAAAATGAAAAGTGTCACCATGAAAAATGTCAAAAATGACAAATTTCAAGATGGCAAATGTCAAATGTCACAATGCTAAATGTCAAAAATGAAAAGTGTCACCATGAAAAATGTCAAAAATAACAAATTTCAAGATAACAAATGTCAAAGATGTCAAATGACAAATGTCACAATGCTAAATGTCAAAAATGAAAAGTGTCACCATGAAAAATGTCAAAAATGACAAATTTCAAGATGGCAAATGTCAAAACTGACAAATGTCACAATGCTAAATATCAAAAATGAAAAGTGTCACCATGAAAAATGTCAAAAATAACAAATTTCAAGATGGCAAATGTCAAAGATGTCAACTGACAAATGTCACAATGCTAAATGTCAAAAATGAAAAGTGTCACCATGAAAAATGTCAAAAATGACAAATTTCAAGATGGCAAATGTCAAAACTGACAAATGTCACAATGCTAAATGTCAAAAATGAAAAGTGTCACCATGAAAAATGTCAAAAATAACAAATTTTAAGATGGCAAATGTCAAAGATGTCAAATGACAAATGTGACAATGCTAAATGTCAAAAATGACAAATTTCAAGATGGCAAATGTCAAAGATGTCAAATGACAAATGTCACAATGCTAAATGTCAAAAATGAAAAGTGTCACCATGAAAAATGTCAAAAATGACAAATTTCAAGATGGCAAATGTCAAAGATGTCAAATGACAAATGTTACAATGCTAAATGTCAAAAATGAAAAGTGTCACCATGAAAAATGTCAAAAATAACAAATTTCAAGATGGCAAATGTCAAAGATGTCAAATGACATATGTCACAATGCTAATTGTCAAAAATGAAAAGTGTCACCATGAAAAATGTCAAAAATGACAAATTTCAAGATGGCAAATGTCAAAGATGTCAAATGACAAATGTCACAATGCTAAATGTCAAAAATGAAAAGTGTCACCATGAAAAATGTCAAAAATAACAAATTTCAAGATGGCAAATGTCAAAGATGTCAAATGACAAATGTCACAATGCTAAATGTCAAAAATGAAAAGTGTCACCATAAAAAATGTCAAAAATGACAAATTTCAAGATGGAAAATGTCAAAACTGACAAATGTCACAATGCTAAATGTCAAAAATGATAAGTGTCACCATGAAAAATGTCAAAAATGACAAATTTCAAGATGGCAAATGTCCAAGATGTCAAATGACAAATGTCACAATGTTAAATGTCAAAAATGACAAATTTCAAGATGGCAAATGTCAAAGATGTCGAATATGACAAATGTCACAATGCTAAATGTCAAAAATGAAAAGTGTCACCATGAAAAATGTCAAAAATGACAAATTTCAAGATGGCAAATGTCCAAGATGTCAAATGACAAATGTCACAATGTTAAATGTCAAAAATGACAAATTTCAAGATGGCAAATGTCAAAGATGTCGAATATGACAAATGTCACAATGCTAAATGTCAAAAATGAAAAGTGTCACCATGAAAAATGTCAAAAATGACAAATTTCAAGATGGCAAATGTCAAAGATGTCAAATGACAAATGTCACAATGCTAAATGTCAAAAATGAAAAGTGTCACCATGAAAAATGTCAAAAATGACAAATTTTAAGATGGCAAATATCAAAGATGTCAAATTACAAATGTCACAATGCTAAATGTCAAAAATGACAAATTTTAAGATCGCAAATGTCAAAGATGTCAAATGACAAATGTCACAATGCTAAATGTCAAAAATGAAAAGTGTCACCATGAAAAATGTCAAAAATGACAAATTTCAAGATGGCAAATGTCAAAGATGTCAAATGACAAATGTCACAATGCAAAATGTCAAAAATGAAAAGTGTCACCATAAAAAATGTCAAAAATAACAAATTTCAAGATGGCAAATGTCAAAGATGTCAAATGACAAATGTCACAACGCTAAATGTCAAAAATGAAAAGTGTCACCATGAAAAATGTCAAAAATGACAAATTTGAAGATGGCAAATGTCAAAACTGACAAATGTCACAATGCTAAATGTCAAAAATGAAAAGTGTCACCATGAAAAATGTCAAAAATAACAAATTTCAAGATGGCAAATGTCAAAGATGTCAAATGACAAATGTCACAATGCTAAATGTCAAAAATGAAAAGTGTCACCATGAAAAATTCAAAAATGACAAATTTCAAGATGGCAAATGTCAAAACTGACAAATGTCACAATGCTAAATGTCAAAAATGAAAAGTGTCACCATGAAAAATGTCAAAAATAACAAATTTCAAGATGGCAAATGTCAAAGATGTCAAATGACAAATGTCACAATGCTAAATGTCAAAAATGACAAATTTCAAGATGGCAAATGTCAAAGATGTCAAATGACAGATGTCACAATGCTAAATGTCAAAAATGAAAAGTGTCACCATGAAAAATGTCAAAAATGACAAATTTCAAGATGGCAAATGTCAAAGATGTCAAATGACAAATGTCACCATGAAAAATGTCAACAATAACAAATTCCAAGATGGCAAATGTCAAAGATGTCAAATGACAAATGTCACAATGCTAAATGTCAAAAATGACAAATTTCAAGATGGCAAATGTCAAAGATTTCAAATGACAAATGTCACAATGCTAAATGTCAAAAATGAAAAGTGTCACCATGAAAAATGTCAAAAATGACAAATTTCAAGATGGCAAATGTCAAAGATGTCAAATGACAAATGTCACAATGCTAAATGTCAAAAATAAAAAGTGTCACCATGAAAAATGTCAAAAATGACAAATTTCAAGATGGCAAATGTCAAAACTGACAAATGTCACAATGCTAAATGTCAAAAATGATAAGTGTCACCCTGAAAAATGTCAAAAATGACAAAGTTCAAGATGGCAAATGTCCAAGATGTCAAATGACAAATGTCACAATGCTAAATGTCAAAAATGAAAAGTGTCACCATGAAAAATGTCAAAAATGACAAATTTCAAGATGGCAAATGTCAAAGATGTTAAATGACAAATGTCACAATGCTAATTGTCAAAAATAAAAAGTGTCAAAAATGACAAATTTCAAGATGGCAAATGTCTAATATGTCAAATGACAAATGTCACAATGCTAAATGTCAAATATGAAAA
Organism: Altica lythri; assembly: GCA_964028335.1. Lineage (NCBI taxonomy): Eukaryota > Metazoa > Arthropoda > Insecta > Coleoptera > Chrysomelidae > Altica > Altica lythri. Next base: position 2,789,557 of record OZ034800.1, on the reverse strand, counting down.
GTGTCACCATGAAAAATGTCAAAAATGACAAATTTCAAGATGGCAAATGTCAAAGATGTCAAATGACAAATGTCACAATGCTAAATGTCACAATGCTAAATGTCAAAAATGAAAAGTGTCAAAAATGACAAATTTCAAGATGGCAAATGTCTAAGATGTCAAATGACAAATGTCATAATGATAAATGTCAAAAATGAAAAGTGTCACCATAAAAAATGTCAAAAATGACAAATTTCAAGATGGCAAATGTCAAAGATGTCAAATGACAAATGTCACAATGCTAAATGTCAAAAATGAAAAGTGTCACCATGAAAAATGTCAAAAATGACAAATTTCAAGATGTCAAATGTCAAAGATGTCAAATGACAAATGTCACAATGCTAAATGTCAAAAATGAAAAGTGTCAAAAATGACAAATTTCAAGATGGCAAATGTCTAAGATGTCAAATAACAAATGTCACAATGCTAAATGTCAAAAATGAAAAGTGTCACAATGCTAAATGTCAAAAATGACAAATTTCAAGATGGCAAATGTCAAAGATGTCAAATGACAAATGTCACAATGCTAAATGTCAAAAATGAAAAGTGTCACCATAAAAAATGTCAAAAATAACAAATTTCAAGATGGCAAATGTCACAATGCTAAATGTCAAAAATGAAAAGTGTCACCATGAAAAATGTCAAAAATAACAAATTTCAAGATGGCAAATGTCAAAGATGTCAAATGACAAATGTCACAATGCTAAATGTCAAAAATGACAAATTTCAAGATGGCAAATGTCAAAGATATCAAATGACAAATGTCACAATGCTAAAGGTCAAAAATGAAAAGTGTCACCATAAAAAATGTCAAAAATGACAAATTTCAAGATGGCAAATGTCAAAGATGTCAAATGACAAATGTCACAATGCCAAATGTCAAAAATGAAAAGTGTCACCATGAAAAATGTCAAAAATGACAAATTTCAAGATGGCAAATGTCTAAGATGTCAAATGACAAATGTCACAATGCTAAATGTCAAAAATGAAAAGTGTCACCATGAAAAATGTCAAAAATGACAAATTTCAAGATGGCAAATGTCAAAGATGTCAAATGACAAATGTCACAATGCTAAATGTCAAAAATGAAATGTGTCAAAAATGACAAATTTCAAGATAGCAAAGGTCTAAGATGTCAAATGACAAATGTCACAATGCTAAATGTCAAAAATGAAAAGTGTCACAATGTTAAATGTCAAAAATGACAAATTTCAAGATGGCAAATGTCAAAGATGTCGAATATGACAAATGTCACAATGCTAAATGTCAAAAATGAAAAGTGTCACCATGAAAAATGTCAAAAATGACAAATTTCAAGATGGCAAATGTCAAAGATGTCAAATGACAAATGTCACAATGCTAAATGTCAAAAATGAAAAGTGTCACCATGAAAAATGTCAAAAATGACAAATTTCAAGATGGCAAATGTCAAATGTCACAATGCTAAATGTCAAAAATGAAAAGTGTCACCATGAAAAATGTCAAAAATAACAAATTTCAAGATGGCAAATGTCAAAGATGTCAAATGACAAATGTCACAATGCTAAATGTCAAAAATGAAAAGTGTCACCATGAAAAATGTCAAAAATGACAAATTTCAAGATGGCAAATGTCAAAACTGACAAATGTCACAATGCTAAATATCAAAAATGAAAAGTGTCACCATGAAAAATGTCAAAAATAACAAATTTCAAGATGGCAAATGTCAAAGATGTCAAATGACAAATGTCAAAATGCTAAATGTCAAAAATGAAAAGTGTCACTATGAAAAATGTCAAAAATGACAAATTTCAAGATGGCAAATGTCAAAACTGACAAATGTCACATTGCTAAATGTCAAAAATGAAAAGTGTCACCATGAAAAATGTCAAAAATAACAAATTTCAAGATGGCAAATGTCAAAGATGTCAAATGACAAATGTGACAATGCTAAATGTCAAAAATGACAAATTTCAAGATGGCAAATGTCAAAGATGTCAAATGACAAATGTCACAATGCTAAATGTCAAAAATGAAAAGTGTCACTATGAAAAATGTCAAAAATGACAAATTTCAAGATGGCAAATGTCAAAGATGTCAAATGACAAATGTCACAATGCTAAATGTCAAAAATGAAAAGTGTCACCATGAAAAATGTCAAAAATAACAAATTTCAAGATGGCAAATGTCAAAGATGTCAAATGGCATATGTCACAATGCTAATTGTCAAAAATGAAAAGTGTCACCATGAAAAATGTCAAAAATGACAAATTTCAAGATGGCAAATGTCAAAGATGTCAAATGACAAATGTCACAATGCTAAATGTCAAAAATGAAAAGTGTCACCATGAAAAATGTCAAAAATAACAAATTTCAAGATGGCAAATGTCAAAGATGTCAAATGACAAATGTCACAATGCTAAATGTCAAAAATGAAAAGTGTCACCATGAAAAATGTCAAAAATGACAAATTTCAAGATGGCAAATGTCAAAACTGACAAATGTCACAATGCTAAATGTCAAAAATGATAAGTGTCACCATGAAAAATGTCAAAAATGACAAATTTCAAGATGGCAAATGTCCAAGATGTCAAATGACAAATGTCACAATGTTAAATGTCAAAAATGACAAATTTCAAGATGGCAAATGTCAAAGATGTCGAATATGACAAATGTCACAATGCTAAATGTCAAAAATGAAAAGTGTCACCATGAAAAATGTCAAAAATGACAAATTTCAAGATGGCAAATGTCAAAGATGTCAAATGACAAATGTCACAATGCTAAATGTCAAAAATGAAAAGTGTCACCATGAAAAATGTCAAAAATGACAAATTTTAAGATGGCAAATATCAAAGATGTCAAATTACAAATGTCACAATGCTAAATGTCAAAAATGACAAATTTTAAGATGGCAAATGTCAAAGATGTCAAATGACAAATGTCACAATGCTAAATGTCAAAAATGAAAAGTGTCACCATGAAAAATGTCACAAATGACAAATTTCAAGATGGCAAATGTCAAAGATATCAAATGACAAATGTCACAATGCAAAATGTCAAAAATGAAAAGTGTCACCATAAAAAATGTCAAAAATAACAAATTTCAAGATGGCAAATGTCAAAGATGTCAAATGACAAATGTCACAACGCTAAATGTCAAAAATAAAAAGTGTCACCATGAAAAATGTCAAAAATGACAAATTTGAAGATGGCAAATGTCAAAACTGACAAATGTCACAATGCTAAATGTCAAAAATGAAAAGTGTCACCATGAAAAATGTCAAAAATAACAAATTTCAAGATGGCAAATGTCAAAGATGTCAAATGACAAATGTCACAATGCTAAATGTCAAAAATGACAAATTTCAAGATGGCAAATGTCAAAGATGTCAAATGACAAATGTCACAATGCTAAATGTCATAAATGAAAAGTGTCACCATGAAAAATGTCAAAAATGACAAATTTCAAGATGGCAAATGTCAAAGATGTCAAATGACAAATGTCACAATGCTAAATGTCAAAAATGAAAAGTGTCACCATGAAAAATGTCAACAATAACAAATTTCAAGATGGCAAATGTCAAAGATGTCAAATGACAAATGTCACAATGCTAAATGTCAAAAATGAAAAGTGTCACCATGAAAAATGTCAAAAATGACAAATTTCAAGATGGCAAATGTCAAAACTGAAAAATGTCACAATGCTAAATGTCAAAAATGATAAGTGTCACCATGAAAAATGTCAAAAATGACAAATTTCAAGATGGCAAATGTCCAAGATGTCAAATGACAAATGTCACAATGCTAAATGTCAAAAATGACAAATTTCAAGATGGCAAATGTCCAAGATGTCGAATATGACAAATGTCACAATGCGAAATGTCAAAAATGAAAAGTGTCACCATGAAAAATGTCAAAAATGACAAATTTCAAGATGGCAAATGTCAAAGATGTCAAATGACAAATGTCACAATGCTAAATGTCAAAAATGAAAGGTGTCACCATGAAAAATGTCAAAAATGACAAATTTTGAGATGGCAAATATCAAAGATGTCAAATGACAAATGTCACAATGCTAAATGTCAAAAATGACAAATTTTAAGATGGCAAATGTCAAAGATGTCAAATGACAAATGTCACAATGCTAAATGTCAAAAATGACAAATTTCAAGATGGCAAATGTCCAAGATGTCGAATATGACAAATGTCACAATGCGAAATGTCAAAAATGAAAAGTGTCACCATGAAAAATGTCAAAAATGACAAATTTCAAGATGGCAAATGTCCAAGATGTCAAATGACAAATGTCACAATGCTAAATGTCAAAAATGAAAAGTGTCACCATGAAAAATGTCAAAAATGACAAATTTCAAGATGGCAAATGTCAAAGATGTTAAATGACAAATGTCACAATGCTAATTGTCAAAAATGAAAAGTGTCAAAAATGACAAATTTCAAGATGGCAAATGTCTAATATGTCAAATGACAAATGTCACAATGCTAAATGTCAAATATGAAAAGTGTCACCATGAAAAATGTCAAAAATGACAAATTTCAAGATGGCAAATGTCAAAGATGTCAAATGACAAATGTCACAATGCTAAATGTCACAATGCTAAATGTCAAAAATGAAAAGTGTCAAAAATGACAAATTTCAAGATGGCAAATGTCTAAGATGTCAAAGGACAAATGTCACAATGATAAATGTCAAAAATGAAAAGTGTCACCATGAAAAATGTCAAAAATGACAAATTTCAAGATGGCAAATGTCAAAGATGTCAAATGACAAATGTCACAATGCTAAATGTCAAACATGAAAAGTGTCACCATGAAAAATGTCAAAAATGACAAATTTCAAGATGGCAAATGTCAAAGATGTCAAATGACAAATGTCACAATGCTAAATGTCAAAAATGAAAAGTGTCAAAAATGACAAATTTCAAGATGGCAAATGTCTAAGATGTCAAATAACAAATGTCACAATGCTAAATGTCAAAAATGAAAAGTGTCACAATGCTAAATGTCAAAAATGACAAATTTCAAGATGGCAAATGTCAAAGATGTCAAATGACAAATGTCACAATGCTAAATGTCAAAAATGAAAAGTGTCACCATAAAAAATGTCAAAAATAACAAATTTCAAGATGGCAAATGTCACAATGCTAAATGTCAAAAATGAAAAGTGTCACCATGAAAAATGTCAAAAATAACAAATTTCAAGATGGCAAATGTCAAAGATGTCAAATGACAAATGTCACAATGCTAAATGTCATAAATGACAAATTTCAAGATGGCAAATGTCAAAGATGTCAAATGACAAATGTCACAATGCTAAATGTCAAAAATGAAAAGTGTCACCATAAAAAATGTCAAAAATGACAAATTTCAAGATGGCAAATGTCAAAGATGTCAAATGACAAATGTCACAATGCCAAATGTCAAAAATGAAAAGTGTCACCATGAAAAATGTCAAAAATGACAAATTTCAAGATGGCAAATGTCTAAGATGTCAAATGACAAATGTCACAATGCTAAATGTCAAAAATGAAAAGTGTCACCATGAAAAATGTCAAAAATGACAAATTTCAAGATGGCAAATGTCAAAGATGTCAAATGACAAATGTCACAATGCTAAATGTCAAAAATAAAATGTGTCAAAAATGACAAATTTCAAGATAGCAAAGGTCTAAGATGACAAATGTCACAATGCTAAATGTCAAAAATGAAAAGTGTCACAATGCTAAATGTCAAAAATGACAAATTTCAAGATGGCAAATGTCAAAGATGTCAAATGACAAATGTCACAATGCTAAATGTCAAAAATGAAAAGTGTTACCATAAAAAATGTCAAAACTAACAAATTTCAAGATGGCAAATGTCAAAGATGTCAAATGACAAATGTCACAATGCTAAATGTCAAAAATGAAAAGTGTCACCATGAAAAATGTCAAAAATGACAAATTTCAAGATGGCAAATGTCAAATGTCACAATGCTAAATGTCAAAAATGAAAAGTGTCACCATGAAAAATGTCAAAAATAACAAATTTCAAGATAACAAATGTCAAAGATGTCAAATGACAAATGTCACAATGCTAAATGTCAAAAATGAAAAGTGTCACCATGAAAAATGTCAAAAATGACAAATTTCAAGATGGCAAATGTCAAAACTGACAAATGTCACAATGCTAAATATCAAAAATGAAAAGTGTCACCATGAAAAATGTCAAAAATAACAAATTTCAAGATGGCAAATGTCAAAGATGTCAAATGACAAATGTCACAATGCTAAATGTCAAAAATGAAAAGTGTCACCATGAAAAATGTCAAAAATGACAAATTTCAAGATGGCAAATGTCAAAACTGACAAATGTCACAATGCTAAATGTCAAAAATGAAAAGTGTCACCATGAAAAATGTCAAAAATAACAAATTTTAAGATGGCAAATGTCAAAGATGTCAAATGACAAATGTGACAATGCTAAATGTCAAAAATGACAAATTTCAAGATGGCAAATGTCAAAGATGTCAAATGACAAATGTCACAATGCTAAATGTCAAAAATGAAAAGTGTCACCATGAAAAATGTCAAAAATGACAAATTTCAAGATGGCAAATGTCAAAGATGTCAAATGACAAATGTCACAATGCTAAATGTCAAAAATGAAAAGTGTCACTATGAAAAATGTCAAAAATAACAAATTTCAAGATGGCAAATGTCAAAGATGTCAAATGACATATGTCACAATGCTAATTGTCAAAAATGAAAAGTGTCACCATGAAAAATGTCAAAAATGACAAATTTCAAGATGGCAAATGTCAAAGATGTCAAATGACAAATGTCACAATGCTAAATGTCAAAAATGAAAAGTGTCACCATGAAAAATGTCAAAAATAACAAATTTCAAGATGGCAAATGTCAAAGATGTCAAATGACAAATGTCACAATGCTAAATGTCAAAAATGAAAAGTGTCACCATGAAAAATGTCAAAAATGACAAATTTCAAGATGGAAAATGTCAAAACTGACAAATGTCACAATGCTAAATGTCAAAAATGATAAGTGTCACCATGAAAAATGTCAAAAATGACAAATTTCAAGATGGCAAATGTCCAAGATGTCAAATGACAAATGTCACAATGTTAAATGTCAAAAATGACAAATTTCAAGATGGCAAATGTCAAAGATGTCGAATATGACAAATGTCACAATGCTAAATGTCAAAAATGAAAAGTGTCACCATGAAAAATGTCAAAAATGACAAATTTCAAGATGGCAAATGTCCAAGATGTCAAATGACAAATGTCACAATGTTAAATGTCAAAAATGACAAATTTCAAGATGGCAAATGTCAAAGATGTCGAATATGACAAATGTCACAATGCTAAATGTCAAAAATGAAAAGTGTCACCATGAAAAATGTCAAAAATGACAAATTTCAAGATGGCAAATGTCAAAGATGTCAAATGACAAATGTCACAATGCTAAATGTCAAAAATGAAAAGTGTCACCATGAAAAATGTCAAAAATGACAAATTTTAAGATGGCAAATATCAAAACTGACAAATGTCACAATGCTAAATGTCAAAAATGATAAGTGTCACCATGAAAAATGTCAAAAATGACAAATTTCAAGATGGCAAATGTCCAAGATGTCAAATGACAAATGTCACAATGTTAAATGTCAAAAATGACAAATTTCAAGATGGCAAATGTCAAAGATGTCGAATATGACAAATGTCACAATGCTAAATGTCAAAAATGAAAAGTGTCACCATGAAAAATGTCAAAAATGACAAATTTCAAGATGGCAAATGTCAAAGATGTCAAATGACAAATGTCACAATGCTAAATGTCAAAAATGAAAAGTGTCACCATGAAAAATGTCAAAAATGACAAATTTTAAGATGGCAAATATCAAAGATGTCAAATTACAAATGTCACAATGCTAAATGTCAAAAATGACAAATTTTAAGATGGCAAATGTCAAAGATGTCAAATGACAAATGTCACAATGCTAAATGTCAAAAATGAAAAGTGTCACCATGAAAAATGTCACAAATGACAAATTTCAAGATGGCAAATGTCAAAGATATCAAATGACAAATGTCACAATGCAAAATGTCAAAAATGAAAAGTGTCACCATAAAAAATGTCAAAAATAACAAATTTCAAGATGGCAAATGTCAAAGATGTCAAATGACAAATGTCACAACGCTAAATGTCAAAAATGAAAAGTGTCACCATGAAAAATGTCAAAAATGACAAATTTGAAGATGGCAAATGTCAAAACTGACAAATGTCACAATGCTAAATGTCAAAAATGAAAAGTGTCACCATGAAAAATGTCAAAAATAACAAATTTCAAGATGGCAAATGTCAAAGATGTCAAATGACAAATGTCACAATGCTAAATGTCAAAAATGACAAATTTCAAGATGGCAAATGTCAAAGATGTCAAATGACAAATGTCACAATGCTAAATGTCATAAATGAAAAGTGTCACCATGAAAAATGTCAAAAATGACAAATTTCAAGATGGCAAATGTCAAAGATGTCAAATGACAAATGTCACAATGCTAAATGTCAAAAATGAAAAGTGTCACCATGAAAAATGTCAACAATAACAAATTTCAAGATGGCAAATGTCAAAGATGTCAAATGACAAGTGTCACCATGAAAAATGTCAAAAATGACAAATTTCAAGATGGCAAATGTCAAAACTGAAAAATGTCACAATGCTAAATGTCAAAAATGATAAGTGTCACCATGAAAAATGTCAAAAATGACAAATTTCAAGATGGCAAATGTCCAAGATGTCAAATGACAAATGTCACAATGCTAAATGTCAAAAATGACAAATTTCAAGATGGCAAATGTCCAAGATGTCGAATATGACAAATGTCACAATGCGAAATGTCAAAAATGAAAAGTGTCACCATGAAAAATGTCAAAAATGACAAATTTCAAGATGGCAAATGTCAAAGATGTCAAATGACAAATGTCACAATGCTAAATGTCAAAAATGAAAGGTGTCACCATGAAAAATGTCAAAAATGACAAATTTTGAGATGGCAAATATCAAAGATGTCAAATGACAAATGTCACAATGCTAAATGTCAAAAATGACAAATTTTAAGATGGCAAATGTCAAAGATGTCAAATGACAAATGTCACAATGCTAAATGTCAAAAATGACAAATTTCAAGATGGCAAATGTCCAAGATGTCGAATATGACAAATGTCACAATGCGAAATGTCAAAAATGAAAAGTGTCACCATGAAAAATGTCAAAAATGACAAATTTCAAGATGGCAAATGTCCAAGATGTCAAATGACAAATGTCACAATGCTAAATGTCAAAAATGAAAAGTGTCACCATGAAAAATGTCAAAAATGACAAATTTCAAGATGGCAAATGTCAAAGATGTTAAATGACAAATGTCACAATGCTAATTGTCAAAAATGAAAAGTGTCAAAAATGACAAATTTCAAGATGGCAAATGTCTAATATGTCAAATGACAAATGTCACAATGCTAAATGTCAAATATGAAAAGTGTCACCATGAAAAATGTCAAAAATGACAAATTTCAAGATGGCAAATGTCAAAGATGTCAAATGACAAATGTCACAATGCTAAATGTCACAATGCTAAATGTCAAAAATGAAAAGTGTCAAAAATGACAAATTTCAAGATGGCAAATGTCTAAGATGTCAAAGGACAAATGTCACAATGATAAATGTCAAAAATAAAAAGTGTCACCATGAAAAATGTCAAAAATGACAAATTTCAAGATGGCAAATGTCAAAGATGTCAAATGACAAATGTCACAATGCTAAATGTCAAAAATGAAAAGTGTCACCATGAAAAATGTCAAAAATGACAAATTTCAAGATGGCAAATGTCAAAGATGTCAAATGACAAATGTCACAATGCTAAATGTCAAAAATGAAAAGTGTCAAAAATGACAAATTTCAAGATGGCAAATGTCTAAGATGTCAAATAACAAATGTCACAATGCTAAATGTCAAAAATGAAAAGTGTCACAATGCTAAATGTCAAAAATGACAAATTTCAAGATGGCAAATGTCAAAGATGTCAAATGACAAATGTCACAATGCTAAATGTCAAAAATGAAAAGTGTCACCATAAAAAATGTCAAAAATAACAAATTTCAAGATGGCAAATGTCACAATGCTAAATGTCAAAAATGAAAAGTGTCACCATGAAAAATGTCAAAAATAACAAATTTCAAGATGGCAAATGTCAAAGATGTCAAATGACAAATGTCGCAATGCTAAATGTCATAAATGACAAATTTCAAGATGGCAAATGTCAAAGATGTCAAATGACAAATGTCACAATGCTAAATGTCAAAAATGAAAAGTGTCACCATAAAAAATGTCAAAAATGACAAATTTCAAGATGGCAAATGTCAAAGATGTCAAATGACAAATGTCACAATGCCAAATGTCAAAAATGAAAAGCGTCACCATGAAAAATGTCAAAAATGACAAATTTCAAGATGGAAAATGTCTAAGATGTCAAATGACAAATGTCACAATGCTAAATGTCAAAAATGAAAAGTGTCACCATGAAAAATGTCAAAAATGACAAATTTCAAGATGGCAAATGTCAAAGATGTCAAATGACAAATGTCACAATGCTAAATGTCAAAAATAAAATGTGTCAAAAATGACAAATTTCAAGATAGCAAAGGTCTAAGATGTCAAATGACAAATGTCACAATGCTAAATGTCAAAAATGAAAAGTGTCACAATGCTAAATGTCAAAAATGACAAATTTCAAGATGGCAAATGTCAAAGATGTCAAATGACAAATGTCACAATGCTAAATGTCAAAAATGAAAAGTGTTACCATAAAAAATGTCAAAACTAACAAATTTCAAGATGGCAAATGTCAAAGATGTCAAATGACAAATGTCACAATGCTAAATGTCAAAAATGAAAAGTGTCACCATGAAAAAGGTCAAAAATGACAAATTTCAAGATGGCAAATGTCAAATGTCACAATGCTAAATGTCAAAAATGAAAAGTGTCACCATGAAAAATGTCAAAAATAACAAATTTCAAGATAACAAATGTCAAAGATGTCAAATGACAAATGTCACAATGCTAAATGTCAAAAATGAAAAGTGTCACCATGAAAAATGTCAAAAATGACAAATTTCAAGATGGCAAATGTCAAAACTGACAAATGTCACAATGCTAAATATCAAAAATGAAAAGTGTCACCATGAAAAATGTCAAAAATAACAAATTTCAAGATGGCAAATGTCAAAGATGTCAAATGACAAATGTCACAATGCTAAATGTCAAAAATGAAAAGTGTCACCATGAAAAATGTCAAAAATGACAAATTTCAAGATGGCAAATGTCAAAACTGACAAATGTCACAATGCTAAATGTCAAAAATGAAAAGTGTCACCATGAAAAATGTCAAAAATAACAAATTTTAAGATGGCAAATGTCAAAGATGTCAAATGACAAATGTGACAATGCTAAATGTCAAAAATGACAAATTTCAAGATGGCAAATGTCAAAGATGTCAAATGACAAATGTCACAATGCTAAATGTCAAAAATGAAAAGTGTCACCATGAAAAATGTCAAAAATGACAAATTTCAAGATGGCAAATGTCAAAGATGTCAAATGACAAATGTCACAATGCTAAATGTCAAAAATGAAAAGTGTCACCATGAAAAATGTCAAAAATAACAAATTTCAAGATGGCAAATGTCAAAGATGTCAAATGACATATGTCACAATGCTAATTGTCAAAAATGAAAAGTGTCACCATGAAAAATGTCAAAAATGACAAATTTCAAGATGGCAAATGTCAAAGATGTCAAATGACAAATGTCACAATGCTAAATGTCAAAAATGAAAAGTGTCACCATGAAAAATGTCAAAAATAACAAATTTCAAGATGGCAAATGTCAAAGATGTCAAATGACAAATGTCACAATGCTAAATGTCAAAAATGAAAAGTGTCACCATGAAAAATGTCAAAAATGACAAATTTCAAGATGGAAAATGTCAAAACTGACAAATGTCACAATGCTAAATGTCAAAAATGATAAGTGTCACCATGAAAAATGTCAAAAATGACAAATTTCAAGATGGCAAATGTCCAAGATGTCAAATGACAAATGTCACAATGTTAAATGTCAAAAATGACAAATTTCAAGATGGCAAATGTCAAAGATGTCGAATATGACAAATGTCACAATGCTAAATGTCAAAAATGAAAAGTGTCACCATGAAAAATGTCAAAAATGACAAATTTCAAGATGGCAAATGTCCAAGATGTCAAATGACAAATGTCACAATGTTAAATGTCAAAAATGACAAATTTCAAGATGGCAAATGTCAAAGATGTCGAATATGACAAATGTCACAATGCTAAATGTCAAAAATGAAAAGTGTCACCATGAAAAATGTCAAAAATGACAAATTTCAAGATGGCAAATGTCAAAGATGTCAAATGACAAATGTCACAATGCTAAATGTCAAAAATGAAAAGTGTCACCATGAAAAATGTCAAAAATGACAAATTTTAAGATGGCAAATATCAAAGATGTCAAATTACAAATGTCACAATGCTAAATGTCAAAAATGACAAATTTTAAGATGGCAAATGTCAAAGATGTCAAATGACAAATGTCACAATGCTAAATGTCAAAAATGAAAAGTGTCACCATGAAAAATGTCAAAAATGACAAATTTCAAGATGGCAAATGTCAAAGATGTCAAATGACAAATGTCACAATGCAAAATGTCAAAAATGAAAAGTGTCACCATAAAAAATGTCAAAAATAACAAATTTCAAGATGGCAAATGTCAAAGATGTCAAATGACAAATGTCACAACGCTAAATGTCAAAAATGAAAAGTGTCACCATGAAAAATGTCAAAAATGACAAATTTGAAGATGGCAAATGTCAAAACTGACAAATGTCACAATGCTAAATGTCAAAAATGAAAAGTGTCACCATGAAAAATGTCAAAAATAACAAATTTCAAGATGGCAAATGTCAAAGATGTCAAATGACAAATGTCACAATGCTAAATGTCAAAAATGAAAAGTGTCACCATGAAAAATTCAAAAATGACAAATTTCAAGATGGCAAATGTCAAAACTGACAAATGTCACAATGCTAAATGTCAAAAATGAAAAGTGTCACCATGAAAAATGTCAAAAATAACAAATTTCAAGATGGCAAATGTCAAAGATGTCAAATGACAAATGTCACAATGCTAAATGTCAAAAATGACAAATTTCAAGATGGCAAATGTCAAAGATGTCAAATGACAGATGTCACAATGCTAAATGTCAAAAATGAAAAGTGTCACCATGAAAAATGTCAAAAATGACAAATTTCAAGATGGCAAATGTCAAAGATGTCAAATGACAAATGTCACCATGAAAAATGTCAACAATAACAAATTCCAAGATGGCAAATGTCAAAGATGTCAAATGACAAATGTCACAATGCTAAATGTCAAAAATGACAAATTTCAAGATGGCAAATGTCAAAGATTTCAAATGACAAATGTCACAATGCTAAATGTCAAAAATGAAAAGTGTCACCATGAAAAATGTCAAAAATGACAAATTTCAAGATGGCAAATGTCAAAGATGTCAAATGACAAATGTCACAATGCTAAATGTCAAAAATAAAAAGTGTCACCATGAAAAATGTCAAAAATGACAAATTTCAAGATGGCAAATGTCAAAACTGACAAATGTCACAATGCTAAATGTCAAAAATGATAAGTGTCACCATGAAAAATGTCAAAAATGACAAATTTCAAGATGGCAAATGTCCAAGATGTCAAATGACAAATGTCACAATGCTAAATGTCAAAAATGAAAAGTGTCACCATGAAAAATGTCAAAAATGACAAATTTCAAGATGGCAAATGTCAAAGATGTTAAATGACAAATGTCACAATGCTAATTGTCAAAAATAAAAAGTGTCAAAAATGACAAATTTCAAGATGGCAAATGTCTAATATGTCAAATGACAAATGTCACAATGCTAAATGTCAAATATGAAAAGTGTCACCATGAAAAATGTCAAAAATGACAAATTTCAAGATGGCAAATGTCAAAGATGTCAAATGACAAATGTCACAATGCTAAATGTCACAATGCTAAATGTCAAAAATGAAAAGTGTCAAAAATGACAAATTTCAAGATGGCAAATGTCTAAGATGTCAAATGACAAATGTCATAATGATAAATGTCAAAAATGAAAAGTGTCACCATAAAAAATGTCAAAAATGACAAATTTCAAGATGGCAAATGTCAAAGATGTCAAATGACAAATGTCACAATGCTAAATGTCAAAAATGAAAAGTGTCACCATGAAAAATGTCAAAAATGACAAATTTCAAGATGTCAAATGTCAAAGATGTCAAATGACAAATGTCACAATGCTAAATGTCAAAAATGAAAAGTGTCAAAAATGACAAATTTCAAGATGGCAAATGTCTAAGATGTCAAATAACAAATGTCACAATGCTAAATGTCAAAAATGAAAAGTGTCACAATGCTAAATGTCAAAAATGACAAATTTCAAGATGGCAAATGTCAAAGATGTCAAATGACAAATGTCACAATGCTAAATGTCAAAAATGAAAAGTGTCACCATAAAAAATGTCAAAAATAACAAATTTCAAGATGGCAAATGTCACAATGCTAAATGTCAAAAATGAAAAGTGTCACCATGAAAAATGTCAAAAATAACAAATTTCAAGATGGCAAATGTCAAAGATGTCAAATGACAAATGTCACAATGCTAAATGTCAAAAATGACAAATTTCAAGATGGCAAATGTCAAAGATATCAAATGACAAATGTCACAATGCTAAAGGTCAAAAATGAAAAGTGTCACCATAAAAAATGTCAAAAATGACAAATTTCAAGATGGCAAATGTCAAAGATGTCAAATGACAACTGTCACAATGCCAAATGTCAAAAATGAAAAGTGTCACCATGAAAAATGTCAAAAATGACAAATTTCAAGATGGCAAATGTCTAAGATGTCAAATGACAAATGTCACAATGCTAAATGTCAAAAATGAAAAGTGTCACCATGAAAAATGTCAAAAATGACAAATTTCAAGATGGCAAATGTCAAAGATGTCAAATGACAAATGTCACAATGCTAAATGTCAAAAATGAAATGTGTCAAAAATGACAAATTTCAAGATAGCAAAGGTCTAAGATGTCAAATGACAAATGTCACAATGCTAAATGTCAAAAATGAAAAGTGTCACAATGCTAAATGTCAAAAATGACAAATTTCAAGATGGCAAATGTCAAAGATGTCAAATGACAAATGTCACAATGCTAAATGTCAAAAATGAAAAGTGTTACCATAAAAAATGTCAAAACTAACAAATTTCAAGATGGCAAATGTCAAAGATGTCAAATGACAAATGTCACAATGCTAAATGTCAAAAATGAAAAGTGTCACCATGAAAAATGTCAAAAATGACAAATTTCAAGATGGCAAATGTCAAATGTCACAATGCTAAATGTCAAAAATGAAAAGTGTCACCATGAAAAATGTCAAAAATAACAAATTTCAAGATGGCAAATGTCAAAGATGTCAAATGACAAATGTCACAATGCTAAATGTCAAAAATGAAAAGTGTCACCATGAAAAATGTCAAAAATGACAAATTTCAAGATGGCAAATGTCAAAACTGACAAATGTCACAATGCTAAATATCAAAAATGAAAAGTGTCACCATGAAAAATGTCAAAAATAACAAATTTCAAGATGGCAAATGTCAAAGATGTCAAATGACAAATGTCAAAATGCTAAATGTCAAAAATGAAAAGTGTCACCATGAAAAATGTCAAAAATGACAAATTTCAAGATGGCAAATGTCAAAACTGACAAATGTCACATTGCTAAATGTCAAAAATGAAAAGTGTCACCATGAAAAATGTCAAAAATAACAAATTTCAAGATGGCAAATGTCAAAGATGTCAAATGACAAATGTGACAATGCTAAATGTCAAAAATGACAAATTTCAAGATGGCAAATGTCAAAGATGTCAAATGACAAATGTCACAATGCTAAATGTCAAAAATGAAAAGTGTCACCATGAAAAATGTCAAAAATGACAAATTTCAAGATGGCAAATGTCAAAGATGTCAAATGACAAATGTCACAATGCTAAATGTCAAAAATGAAAAGTGTCACCATGAAAAATGTCAAAAATAACAAATTTCAAGATGGCAAATGTCAAAGATGTCAAATGGCATATGTCACAATGCTAATTGTCAAAAATGAAAAGTGTCACCATGAAAAATGTCAAAAATGACAAATTTCAAGATGGCAAATGTCAAAGATGTCAAATGACAAATGTCACAATGCTAAATGTCAAAAATGAAAAGTGTCACCATGAAAAATGTCAAAAATAACAAATTTCAAGATGGCAAATGTCAAAGATGTCAAATGACAAATGTCACAATGCTAAATGTCAAAAATGAAAAGTGTCACCATGAAAAATGTCAAAAATGACAAATTTCAAGATGGCAAATGTCAAAACTGACAAATGTCACAATGCTAAATGTCAAAAATGATAAGTGTCACCATGAAAAATGTCAAAAATGACAAATTTCAAGATGGCAAATGTCCAAGATGTCAAATGACAAATGTCACAATGTTAAATGTCAAAAATGACAAATTTCAAGATGGCAAATGTCAAAGATGTCGAATATGACAAATGTCACAATGCTAAATGTCAAAAATGAAAAGTGTCACCATGAAAAATGACAAATTTCAAGATGGCGAATGTCAAAGATGTCAAATGACAAATGTCACAATGCTAAATGTCAAAAATGAAAAGTGTCACCATGAAAAATGTCAAAAATGACAAATTTTAAGATGGCAAATATCAAAGATGTCAAATTACAAATGTCACAATGCTAAATGTCAAAAATGACAAATTTTAAGATGGCAAATGTCAAAGATGTCAAATGACAAATGTCACAATGCTAAATGTCAAAAATGAAAAGTGTCACCATGAAAAATGTCACAAATGACAAATTTCAAGATGGCAAATGTTAAAGATATCAAATGACAAATGTCACAATGCAAAATGTCAAAAATGAAAAGTGTCACCATAAAAAATGTCAAAAATAACAAATTTCAAGATGGCAAATGTCAAAGATGTCAAATGACAAATGTCACAACGCTAAATGTCAAAAATGAAAAGTGTCACCATGAAAAATGTCAAAAATGACAAATTTGAAGATGGCAAATGTCAAAACTGACAAATGTCACAATGCTAAATGTCAAAAATGAAAAGTGTCACCATGAAAAATGTCAAAAATAACAAATTTCAAGATGGCAAATGTCAAAGATGTCAAATGACAAATGTCACAATGCTAAATGTCAAAAATGACAAATTTCAAAATGGCAAATGTCAAAGATGTCAAATGACAAATGTCACAATGCTAAATGTCATAAATGAAAAGTGTCACCATGAAAAATGTCAAAAATGACAAATTTCAAGATGGCAAATGTCAAAGATGTCAAATGACAAATGTCACAATGCTAAATGTCAAAAATGAAAAGTGTCACCATGAAAAATGTCAACAATAACAAATTTCAAGATGGCAAATGTCAAAGATGTCAAATGACAAATGTCACAATGCTAAATGTCAAAAATGAAAAGTGTCACCATGAAAAATGTCAAAAATGACAAATTTCAAGATGGCAAATGTCAAAACTGAAAAATGTCACAATGCTAAATGTCAAAAATGATAAGTGTCACCATGAAAAATGTCAAAAATGACAAATTTAAGATGGCAAATGTCCAAGATGTCAAATGACAAATGTCACAATGCTAAATGTCAAAAATGACAAATTTCAAGATGGCAAATGTCCAAGATGTCGAATATGACAAATGTCACAATGCGAAATGTCAAAAATGAAAAGTGTCACCATGAAAAATGTCAAAAATGACAAATTTCAAGATGGCAAATGTCAAAGATGTCAAATGACAAATGTCACAATGCTAAATGTCAAAAATGAAAGGTGTCACCATGAAAAATGTCAAAAATGACAAATTTTGAGATGGCAAATATCAAAGATGTCAAATGACAAATGTCACAATGCTAAATGTCAAAAATGACAAATTTTAAGATGGCAAATGTCAAAGATGTCAAATGACAAATGTCACAATGCTAAATGTCAAAAATGAAAAGTGTCACCATGAAAAATGTCAAAAATGACAAATTTCAAGATGGCAAATGTCAAAGATGTCAAATGACAAATGTCACAATGCTAAATGTCAAAAATGAAAAGTGTCACCATAAAAAATGTCAAAAATAACAAATTTCAAGACGGCAAATGTCAAAGATGTCAAATGACAAATGTCACAATGCTTAATGTCAAAAATGAAAAGTGTCACCATGAAAAATGTCAAAAATGACAAATTTTAAGATGGCAAATGTCAAAGATGTCAAATGACAAATGTCACAATGCTAAATGTCAAAAATGAAAAGTGTCACCATGAAAAATGTTAAAAATGACAAATTTCAAGATGGCAAATGTCAAAACTGACAAATGTCACAATGCTAAATGTCAAAAATGATAAGTGTCACCATGAAAAATGTCAAAAATGACAAATTTCAAGATGGCAAATGTCCAAGATGTCAAATGACAAATGTCACAATGCTAAATGTCAAAAATGACAAATTTCAAGATGGCAAATGTCAAAGATGTCAAATGACAAATGTCACAATGCTAAATGTCAAAAATGAAAAGTGTCACCATGAAAAATGTCAAAAATGACAAATTTCAAGATGGCAAATGTCAAAGATATCAAATGACAAATGTCACAATGCTAAATGTCAAAAATGAAAAGTGTCACCATGAAAAATGTCAAAAATAACAAATTTCAAGATGGCAAATGTCAAAGATGTCAAATGACAAATGTCACAATGCTAAATGTCAAAAATGAAAAGTGTCACCATGAAAAATGTTAAAAATGACCAATTTCAAGATGGCAAATGTCAAAGATGTCAAATGACAAATGTCACAATGCTAAATGTCATAATGAAAAGTGTCACCATGAAAAATGTCAAAAATGACAAATTTTAAGATGGCAAATGTCAAAGATGTCAAATGACAAATGTCACAATGCTAAATGTCAAAAATGAAAAGTGTCACCATGAAAAATGTCAAAAATGACAAATTTCAAGATGGCAAATGTCAAAGATGTCAAATGACAAATGTCACCATGAAAAATGTCAACAATAACAAATTCCAAGATGGCAAATGTCAAAGATGTCAAATGACAAATGTCACAATGCTAAATGTCAAAAATGACAAATTTCAAGATGGCAAATGTCAAAGATTTCAAATGACAAATGTCACAATGCTAAATGTCAAAAATGAAAAGTGTCACCATGAAAAATGTCAAAAATGACAAATTTCAAGATGGCAAATGTCAAAGATGTCAAATGACAAATGTCACAATGCTAAATGTCAAAAATAAAAAGTGTCACCATGAAAAATGTCAAAAATGACAAATTTCAAGATGGCAAATGTCAAAACTGACAAATGTCACAATGCTAAATGTCAAAAATGATAAGTGTCACCATGAAAAATGTCAAAAATGACAAATTTCAAGATGGCAAATGTCCAAGATGTCAAATGACAAATGTCACAATGCTAAATGTCAAAAATGAAAAGTGTCACCATGAAAAATGTCAAAAATGACAAATTTCAAGATGGCAAATGTCAAAGATGTTAAATGACAAATGTCACAATGCTAATTGTCAAAAATAAAAAGTGTCAAAAATGACAAATTTCAAGATGGCAAATGTCTAATATGTCAAATGACAAATGTCACAATGCTAAATGTCAAATATGAAAAGTGTCACCATGAAAAATGTCAAAAATGACAAATTTCAAGATGGCAAATGTCAAAGATGTCAAATGACAAATGTCACAATGCTAAATGTCACAATGCTAAATGTCAAAAATGAAAAGTGTCAAAAATGACAAATTTCAAGATGGCAAATGTCTAAGATGTCAAATGACAAATGTCATAATGATAAATGTCAAAAATGAAAAGTGTCACCATAAAAAATGTCAAAAATGACAAATTTCAAGATGGCAAATGTCAAAGATGTCAAATGACAAATGTCACAATGCTAAATGTCAAAAATGAAAAGTGTCACCATGAAAAATGTCAAAAATGACAAATTTCAAGATGTCAAATGTCAAAGATGTCAAATGACAAATGTCACAATGCTAAATGTCAAAAATGAAAAGTGTCAAAAATGACAAATTTCAAGATGGCAAATGTCTAAGATGTCAAATAACAAATGTCACAATGCTAAATGTCAAAAATGAAAAGTGTCACAATGCTAAATGTCAAAAATGACAAATTTCAAGATGGCAAATGTCAAAGATGTCAAATGACAAATGTCACAATGCTAAATGTCAAAAATGAAAAGTGTCACCATAAAAAATGTCAAAAATAACAAATTTCAAGATGGCAAATGTCACAATGCTAAATGTCAAAAATGAAAAGTGTCACCATGAAAAATGTCAAAAATAACAAATTTCAAGATGGCAAATGTCAAAGATGTCAAATGACAAATGTCACAATGCTAAATGTCAAAAATGACAAATTTCAAGATGGCAAATGTCAAAGATATCAAATGACAAATGTCACAATGCTAAAGGTCAAAAATGAAAAGTGTCACCATAAAAAATGTCAAAAATGACAAATTTCAAGATGGCAAATGTCAAAGATGTCAAATGACAAATGTCACAATGCCAAATGTCAAAAATGAAAAGTGTCACCATGAAAAATGTCAAAAATGACAAATTTCAAGATGGCAAATGTCTAAGATGTCAAATGACAAATGTCACAATGCTAAATGTCAAAAATGAAAAGTGTCACCATGAAAAATGTCAAAAATGACAAATTTCAAGATGGCAAATGTCAAAGATGTCAAATGACAAATGTCACAATGCTAAATGTCAAAAATGAAATGTGTCAAAAATGACAAATTTCAAGATAGCAAAGGTCTAAGATGTCAAATGACAAATGTCACAATGCTAAATGTCAAAAATGAAAAGTGTCACAATGCTAAATGTCAAAAATGACAAATTTCAAGATGGCAAATGTCAAAGATGTCAAATGACAAATGTCACAATGCTAAATGTCAAAAATGAAAAGTGTTACCATAAAAAATGTCAAAACTAACAAATTTCAAGATGGCAAATGTCAAAGATGTCAAATGACAAATGTCACAATGCTAAATGTCAAAAATGAAAAGTGTCACCATGAAAAATGTCAAAAATGACAAATTTCAAGATGGCAAATGTCAAATGTCACAATGCTAAATGTCAAAAATGAAAAGTGTCACCATGAAAAATGTCAAAAATAACAAATTTCAAGATGGCAAATGTCAAAGATGTCAAATGACAAATGTCACAATGCTAAATGTCAAAAATGAAAAGTGTCACCATGAAAAATGTCAAAAATGACAAATTTCAAGATGGCAAATGTCAAAACTGACAAATGTCACAATGCTAAATATCAAAAATGAAAAGTGTCACCATGAAAAATGTCAAAAATAACAAATTTCAAGATGGCAAATGTCAAAGATGTCAAATGACAAATGTCAAAATGCTAAATGTCAAAAATGAAAAGTGTCACCATGAAAAATGTCAAAAATGACAAATTTCAAGATGGCAAATGTCAAAACTGACAAATGTCACATTGCTAAATGTCAAAAATGAAAAGTGTCACCATGAAAAATGTCAAAAATAACAAATTTCAAGATGGCAAATGTCAAAGATGTCAAATGACAAATGTGACAATGCTAAATGTCAAAAATGACAAATTTCAAGATGGCAAATGTCAAAGATGTCAAATGACAAATGTCACAATGCTAAATGTCAAAAATGAAAAGTGTCACCATGAAAAATGTCAAAAATGACAAATTTCAAGATGGCAAATGTCAAAGATGTCAAATGACAAATGTCACAATGCTAAATGTCAAAAATGAAAAGTGTCACCATGAAAAATGTCAAAAATAACAAATTTCAAGATGGCAAATGTCAAAGATGTCAAATGGCATATGTCACAATGCTAATTGTCAAAAATGAAAAGTGTCACCATGAAAAATGTCAAAAATGACAAATTTCAAGATGGCAAATGTCAAAGATGTCAAATGACAAATGTCACAATGCTAAATGTCAAAAATGAAAAGTGTCACCATGAAAAATGTCAAAAATAACAAATTTCAAGATGGCAAATGTCAAAGATGTCAAATGACAAATGTCACAATGCTAAATGTCAAAAATGAAAAGTGTCACCATGAAAAATGTCAAAAATGACAAATTTCAAGATGGCAAATGTCAAAACTGACAAATGTCACAATGCTAAATGTCAAAAATGATAAGTGTCACCATGAAAAATGTCAAAAATGACAAATTTCAAGATGGCAAATGTCCAAGATGTCAAATGACAAATGTCACAATGTTAAATGTCAAAAATGACAAATTTCAAGATGGCAAATGTCAAAGATGTCGAATATGACAAATGTCACAATGCTAAATGTCAAAAATGAAAAGTGTCACCATGAAAAATGTCAAAAATGACAAATTTCAAGATGGCAAATGTCAAAGATGTCAAATGACAAATGTCACAATGCTAAATGTCAAAAATGAAAAGTGTCACCATGAAAAATGTCAAAAATGACAAATTTTAAGATGGCAAATATCAAAGATGTCAAATTACAAATGTCACAATGCTAAATGTCAAAAATGACAAATTTTAAGATGGCAAATGTCAAAGATGTCAAATGACAAATGTCACAATGCTAAATGTCAAAAATGAAAAGTGTCACCATGAAAAATGTCACAAATGACAAATTTCAAGATGGCAAATGTCAAAGATATCAAATGACAAATGTCACAATGCAAAATGTCAAAAATGAAAAGTGTCACCATAAAAAATGTCAAAAATAACAAATTTCAAGATGGCAAATGTCAAAGATGTCAAATGACAAATGTCACAACGCTAAATGTCAAAAATGAAAAGTGTCACCATGAAAAATGTCAAAAATGACAAATTTGAAGATGGCAAATGTCAAAACTGACAAATGTCACAATGCTAAATGTCAAAAATGAAAAGTGTCACCATGAAAAATGTCAAAAATAACAAATTTCAAGATGGCAAATGTCAAAGATGTCAAATGACAAATGTCACAATGCTAAATGTCAAAAATGACAAATTTCAAGATGGCAAATGTCAAAGATGTCAAATGACAAATGTCACAATGCTAAATGTCATAAATGAAAAGTGTCACCATGAAAAATGTCAAAAATGACAAATTTCAAGATGGCAAATGTCAAAGATGTCAAATGACAAATGTCACAATGCTAAATGTCAAAAATGAAAAGTGTCACCATGAAAAATGTCAACAATAACAAATTTCAAGATGGCAAATGTCAAAGATGTCAAATGACAAATGTCACAATGCTAAATGTCAAAAATGAAAAGTGTCACCATGAAAAATGTCAAAAATGACAAATTTCAAGATGGCAAATGTCAAAACTGAAAAATGTCACAATGCTAAATGTCAAAAATGATAAGTGTCACCATGAAAAATGTCAAAAATGACAAATTTAAGATGGCAAATGTCCAAGATGTCAAATGACAAATGTCACAATGCTAAATGTCAAAAATGACAAATTTCAAGATGGCAAATGTCCAAGATGTCGAATATGACAAATGTCACAATGCGAAATGTCAAAAATGAAAAGTGTCACCATGAAAAATGTCAAAAATGACAAATTTCAAGATGGCAAATGTCAAAGATGTCAAATGACAAATGTCACAATGCTAAATGTCAAAAATGAAAGGTGTCACCATGAAAAATGTCAAAAATGACAAATTTTGAGATGGCAAATATCAAAGATGTCAAATGACAAATGTCACAATGCTAAATGTCAAAAATGACAAATTTTAAGATGGCAAATGTCAAAGATGTCAAATGACAAATGTCACAATGCTAAATGTCAAAAATGAAAAGTGTCACCATGAAAAATGTCAAAAATGACAAATTTCAAGATGGCAAATGTCAAAGATGTCAAATGACAAATGTCACAATGCTAAATGTCAAAAATGAAAAGTGTCACCATAAAAAATGTCAAAAATAACAAATTTCAAGACGGCAAATGTCAAAGATGTCAAATGACAAATGTCACAATGCTTAATGTCAAAAATGAAAAGTGTCACCATGAAAAATGTCAAAAATGACAAATTTTAAGATGGCAAATGTCAAAGATGTCAAATGACAAATGTCACAATGCTAAATGTCAAAAATGAAAAGTGTCACCATGAAAAATGTTAAAAATGACAAATTTCAAGATGGCAAATGTCAAAACTGACAAATGTCACAATGCTAAATGTCAAAAATGATAAGTGTCACCATGAAAAATGTCAAAAATGACAAATTTCAAGATGGCAAATGTCCAAGATGTCAAATGACAAATGTCACAATGCTAAATGTCAAAAATGACAAATTTCAAGATGGCAAATGTCAAAGATGTCAAATGACAAATGTCACAATGCTAAATGTCAAAAATGAAAAGTGTCACCATGAAAAATGTCAAAAATGACAAATTTCAAGATGGCAAATGTCAAAGATATCAAATGACAAATGTCACAATGCTAAATGTCAAAAATGAAAAGTGTCACCATGAAAAATGTCAAAAATAACAAATTTCAAGATGGCAAATGTCAAAGATGTCAAATGACAAATGTCACAATGCTAAATGTCAAAAATGAAAAGTGTCACCATGAAAAATGTTAAAAATGACCAATTTCAAGATGGCAAATGTCAAAGATGTCAAATGACAAATGTCACAATGCTAAATGTCATAATGAAAAGTGTCACCATGAAAAATGTCAAAAATGACAAATTTTAAGATGGCAAATGTCAAAGATGTCAAATGACAAATGTCACAATGCTAAATGTCAAAAATGAAAAGTGTCACCATGAAAAATGTCAAAAATGACAAATTTCAAGATGGCAAATGTCAAAACTGACAAATGTCACAATGCTAAATGTCAAAAATGTTAAGTGTCACCATGAAAAATGTCAAAAATGACAAATTTCAAGATGGCAAATGTCCAAGATGTCAAATGACAAATGTCACAATGCTAAATGTAAAAAATGAAAAGTGTCACCATGAAAAATGTCAAAAATGACAAATTTCAAGATAGCAAATATCAAAGATGTCAAATGACAAATGTCACAATGCTAAATGTCAAAAATGACAAATTTCAAGATAGCAAATGTCAAAGATGTCAAATGACAAATGTCACAATGCTAAATGTCAAAAATGAAAAGTGTCACCATGAAAAATGTCAAAAATGACAAATTTCAAGATGGCAAATGTCAAAGATGTCAAATGACAAATGTCACAATGCTAAATGAAAAGTGTCAAAAATGACAAATTTCAAGATGGCAAATCTCCAAGATGTCAAATGACAAATGTCACAATGCTAAATGTCAAAAATGAAAAGTGTCACCATGAAAAATGTCAAAAATGACAAATTTCAAGATGGCAAATGTCAAAGATGTCAAATGACAAATGTCACAATGCTAAATGTCAAAAATGAAAAGTGTCACCATGAAAAATGACAAAAATGACAAATTTCAAGATGGCAAATGTCCAAGATGTCAAATGACAAATGTCACAATGCTAAAAGTCAAAAATGAAAAGTGTCACCATGAAAAATGTCAAAAATGACAAATTTCAAGATGGCAAATGTCAAAGATGTCAAATGACAAATGTCACAATGCTAAATGTCAAAAATGAAAAGTGTCAAATATGACAAATTTCAAGATGGCAAATGTCAAAGATGTCAAATGACAAATGTCACAATGCTAAATGTCAAAAATGAAAAGTGTCACCATGAAAAATGTCAAAAATGACAAATTTCAAGATGGCAAATGTCAAAACTGACAAATGTCACAATGCTAAATGTCAAAAATAAAAAGTGTCACCATGAAAAATGTCAACAATAACAAATTCCAAGATGGCAAATGTCAAAGATGTCAAATGACAAATGTCACAATGCTAAATGTCAAAAATGACAAATTTCAAGATGGCAAATGTCAAAGATGTCAAGTGACAAATGTCACAATGCTAAATGTCAAAAATGAAAAGTGTCACCATAAAAAATGTCAAAAATGACAAATTTCAAGATGGCAAATGTCAAAGATGTCAAATGACAAATGTCACAATGCTAAATGTCAAAAATAAAAAGTGTCACCATGAAAAATGTCAAAAATGACAAATTTCAAGATGGCAAATGTCAAAACTGACAAATGTCACAATGCTAAATGTCAAAAATGATAAGTGTCACCATGAAAAATGTCAAAAATGACAAATTTCAAGATGGCAAATGTCCAAGATGTCAAATGACAAATCTCACAATGCTAAATGTCAAAAATGAAAAGTGTCACCATGAAAAATGTCAAAAATGACAAATTTCAAGATGGCAAATGTCAAAGATGTTAAATGACAAATGTCACAATGCTAATTGTCAAAAATGAAAAGTGTCAAAAATGACAAATTTCAAGATGGCAAATGTCTAATATGTCAAATGACAAATGTCACAATGCTAAATGTCAAATATGAAAAGTGTCACCATGAAAAATGTCAAAAATGACAAATTTCAAGATGGCAAATGTCAAAGATGTCAAATGACAAATGTCACAATGCTAAATGTCACAATGCTAAATGTCAAAAATGAAAAGTGTCAAAAATGACAAATTTCAAGATGGCAAATGTCTAAGATGTCAAATGACAAATGTCACAATGATAAATGTCAAAAATGAAAAGTGTCACCATGAAAAATGTCAAAAATGACAAATTTCAAGATGGCAAATGTCAAAGATGTCAAATGACAAATGTCACAATGCTAAATGTCAAAAATGAAAAGTGTCACCATGAAAAATGTCAAAAATGACAAATTTTAAGAAGGCAAATGTCAAAGATGTCAAATGACAAATGTCACAATGCTAAATGTCAAAAATGAAAAGTGTCAAAAATGACAAATTTCAAGATGGCAAATGTCTAAGATGTCAAATGACAAATGTCACAATGCTAAATGTCACAAATGAAAAGTGTCAAAAATAACAAATTTCAAGATGGCAAATGTCAAAGATGTCAAATGACAAATGTCACAATGCTAAATGTCAAAAATGAAAAGTGTCACCATGAAAAATGACAAAAATGACAAATTTCAAGATGGCAAATGTCAAAGATGTCAAATGACAAATGTCACAATGCTAAATGTCAAAAATGAAAAGTGTCACCATGAAAAATGTTAAAAATGACAAATTTCAAGATGGCAAATGTTAAAACTGACAAATGTCACAATGCTAAATGTCAAAAATGAAAAGTGTCACCATGAAAAATGTCAAAAATAACAAATTTCAAGATGGCAAATGTCAAAGATGTCAAATGACAAATGTCACAATGCTAAATGTCAAAAATGACAAATTTTAAGATGGCAAATGTCAAAGATGTCAAATGACAAATGTCACAATGCTAAATGTCAAAAATGAAAAGTGTCACCATGAAAAATGTCAAAAATGACAAATTTCAAGATGGCAAATGTCAAGGATGTTAAATGACAAATGTCACAATGCTAAATGTCAAAAATGAAAAGTGTCACCATGAAAAATGTCAAAAATGACAAATTTCAAGATGGCAAATGTCAAAAATGTCAAATGACAAATGTCACAATGCTAAATGTCAAAAATGAAAAGTGTCACCATGAAAAATGTCAAAAATGACAAATTTCAAGATGGCAAATGTCAAAGATGTCAAATGACAAATGTCACAATGCTAAATGTCAAAAATGAAAAGTGTCAAAAATGACAAATTTCAAGATGGCAAATGTCAAAGATGTCAAATGACAAATGTCACAATGCTAAATGTCAAAAATGAAAAGTGCACCATGAAAAATGTCAAAAATGACAAATTTCAAGATGGCAAATGTCAAAACTGACAAATGTCACAATGCTAAATGTCAAAAATGATAAGTGTCATCATGAAAAATGTCAAAAATGACAAATTTCAAGATGGCAAATGTCCAAGATGTCAAATGACAAATGTCACAATGCTAAATGTCAAAAATGAAAAGTGTCACCATGAAAAATGTCAAAAATGACAAATTTCAAGATGGCAAATGTCAAAGATGTCAAATGACAAATGTCACAATGCTAAATGTCAAAAATAAAAAGTGTCACCATGAAAAATGTCAAAAATGACAAATTTCAAGATGGCAAATGTCAAAACTGACAAATGTCACAATGCTAAATGTCAAAAATGATAAGTGTCACCATGAAAAATGTCAAAAATGACAAATTTCAAGATGGCAAATGTCCAAGATGTCAAATGACAAATGTCACAATGCTAAATGTCAAAAATGAAAAGTGTCACCATGAAAAATGTCAAAAATGACAAATTTCAAGACGGCAAATGTCAAAGATGTTAAATGACAAATGTCACAATGCTAATTGTCAAAAATGAAAAGTGTCAAAAATGACAAATTTCAAGATGGCAAATGTCTAATATGTCAAATGACAAATGTCACAATGCTAAATGTCAAATATGAAAAGTGTCACCATGAAAAATGTTAAAAATGACAAATTTCAAGATGGCAAATGTCAAAGATGTCAAATGACAAATGTCACAATGCTAAATGTCACAATGCTAAATGTCAAAAATGAAAAGTGTCAAAAATGACAAATTTCAAGATGGCAAATGTCTAAGATGTCAAATGACAAATGTCACAATGATAAATGTCAAAAATGAAAAGTGTCACCATGAAAAATGTCAAAAATGACAAATTTCAAGATGGCAAATGTCAAAGATGTCAAATGACAAATGTCACAATGCTAAATGTCAAAAATGAAAAGTGTCACCATGAAAAATGTCAAAAATGACAAATTTTAAGAAGGCAAATGTCAAAGATGTCAAATGACAAATGTCACAATGCTAAATGTCAAAAATGAAAAGTGTCAAAAATGACAAATTTCAAGATGGCAAATGTCTAAGATGTCAAATGACAAATGTCAAAATGCTAAATGTCACAAATGAAAAGTGTCAAAAATAACAAATTTCAAGATGGCAAATGTCAAAGATGTCAAATGACAAATGTCACAATGCTAAATGTCAAAAATGAAAAGTGTCACCATGAAAAATGTCAAAAATGACAAATTTCAAGATGGCAAATGTCAAAGATGTCAAATGACAAATGTCACAATGCTAAATGTCAAAAATGAAAAGTGTCACCATGAAAAATGTTAAAAATGACAAATTTCAAGATGGCAAATGTTAAAACTGACAAATGTCACAATGCTAAATGTCAAAAATGAAAAGTGTCACCATGAAAAATGTCAAAAATAACAAATTTCAAGATGGCAAATGTCAAAGATGTCAAATGACAAATGTCACAATGCTAAATGTCAAAAATGACAAATTTTAAGATGGCAAATGTCAAAGATGTCAAATGACAAATGTCACAATGCTAAATGTCAAAAATGAAAAGTGTCACCATGAAAAATGTCAAAAATGACAAATTTCAAGATGGCAAATGTCAAAGATGTTAAATGACAAATGTCACAATGCTAAATGTCAAAAATGAAAAGTGTCACCATGAAAAATGTCAAAAATGACAAATTTCAAGATGGCAAATGTCAAAAATGTCAAATGACAAATGTCACAATGCTAAATGTCAAAAATGAAAAGTGTCACCATGAAAAATGTCAAAAATGACAAATTTCAAGATGGCAAATGTCAAAGATTTCAAATGACAAATGTCACAATGCTAAATGTCAAAAATAAAAAGTGTCAAAAATGACAAATTTCAAGATGGCAAATGTCTAAGATGTCAAGTGACAAATGTCACAATGCTAAATGTCAAAAATGAAAAGTGTCACCATGAAAAATGTCAAAAATGACAAATTTCAAGATGTCAAAGATGTCAAATGACAAATGTCACAATGCTAAATGTCAAAAATGAAAAGTGTCACCATGAAAAATGTCAAAAATGACAAATTTCAAGATGGCAAATGTCAAAACTGACAAATGTCACAATGCTAAATGTCAAAAATGATAAGTGTCATCATGAAAAATGTCAAAAATGACAAATTTCAAGATGGCAAATGTCCAAGATGTCAAATGACAAATGTCACAATGCTAAATGTCAAAAATGAAAAGTGTCACCATGAAAAATGTCAAAAATGACAAATTTCAAGATGGCAAATGTCAAAGATGTCAAATGACAAATGTCACAATGCTAAATGTCAAAATTGAAAATTGTCAAAAATGACAAATTTCAAGATGGCAAATGTCTAAGATGTCAAATGACAAATGTCACAATGCTAAATGTCAAAAATAAAAAGTGTCACCGTGAAAAATGTAAAAAATGACAAATTTCAAGATGGCAAATACCAAAGATGTCAAATGACAAATGTCACACTGCTAAATGTCAAAAATGAAAAGTGTCACCATGAAAAATGTCAAAAATAACAAATTTCAAGATGGCAAATGTCAAAGATGTCAAATGACAAATGTCACAATGCTAAATGTCAAAAATGACAAATTTTAAGATGGCAAATGTCAAAGATGTCAAATGACAAATGTCACAATGCTAAATGTTAAAAATGAAAAGTGTCACCATGAAAAATGTCAAAAATAACAAATTTCAAGATGGCAAACGTCAAAGATGTCAAATGACCAATGTCACAATGCTAAATGTCAAAAATGAAAAGTGTCACCATGAAAAATGTCAAAAATGACAAATTTCAAGATGGCAAATGTCAAAGATGTCAAATGACAAATGTCACAATGCTAAATGTCAAAAATGAAAAGTGTCACCATGTAAAATGTCAAAAATAACAAATTTCAAAATGGCAAATATCAAAGATGTCATATGACAAATGTCACAATGCTAAATGTCAAAAATGACAAATTTCAAGATGGCAAATGTCAAGTGACAAATGTCACAATGCTAAATGTCAAAAATGAAAAGTGTCACCATGAAAAATGTCAAAAATGACAAATTTCAAGATGGCAAATATCAAAGATGTCAAATGACAAATGTCACAATGCTAAATGTCAAAAATGAAAAGTGTCAAAAATGACAAATTTCAAGATGGCAAATGTCTAAGATGTCAAATGACAAATGTCACAATGCTAAATGTCAAAAATGAAAAGTGTCACCATGAAAAATGTCAAAAATGACAAATTTCAAGATGGCAAATGTCAAAGATGTCAAATGACAAATGTCACAATGCTAAATGTCAAAAATGAAAAGTGTCACCATGAAAAATGTCAAAAATGACAAATTTCAAAATGGCAAATGTCGAAGATGTCAAATGACAAATGTCACAATGCTAAATGTCAAAAATGAAAAGTGTCACCATGAAAAATGTCAAAAATGACAAATTTCAATATGGCAAATGTCAAAGATGTCAAATGACAAATGTCACAATGCTAAATGTCAAAAATGAAAAGTGTCACCATGAAAAATGTCAAAAATGACAAATTTCAAGATGGCAAATGTCAAAACTGACAAATGTCACAATGCTAAATGTCAAAAATGATAAGTCTCACCATGAAAAATGTCAAAAATGACAAATTTTAAGATGGCAAATGTCCAAGATGTCAAATGACAAATGTCACAATGCTAAATGTCAAAAATGAAAAGTGTCACCATGAAAAATGTCAAAAATGACAAATTTCAAGATGGCAAATGTCAAAGATGACAAATGTCACAATGCTAAATGTCAAAAATGAAAAGTGTCAAAAATGACAAATTTCAAGATGGCAAATGTCTAAGATGTCAAATGACAAATGTCACAATGCTAAATGTCAAAAATGAAAAGTGTCACCATGAAAAATGTCAAAAATGACAAATTTCAAGATGGCAAATGTCAAAACTGACAAATGTCACAATGCTAAATGTCAAAAATGAAAAGTGTCACCATGAAAAATGTCAAAAATAACAAATTTCAAGATAGCAAATGTCAAAGATGTCAAATGACAAATGTCACAATGCTAAATGTCAAAAATGACAAATTTCAAAATGGCAAATTTAAAAGATGTCAAATGACAAATGTCACAATGCTAAATGTCAAAAATGAAAAGTGTCACCATGAAAAATGTCAAAAATGACAAATTTCAAGATGGCCAATGTCAAAGATGTCAAATAACAAATGTCACAATGCTAAATGTCAAAAATGAAAAGTGTCACCATGAAAAATGTCAAAAATGACAAATTTCAAGATGGCAAATGTCAAAGATGTCAAATGACAAATGTCACAATGCTAAATGTCAAAAATGAAAAATGTCACCATGAAAAATGTCAAAAATGACAAATTTCAAGATGGCAAATATCAAAGATGTCAAATGACAAATGTCACAATGCTAAATGTCAAAAATGACAAATTTCAAGATAGCAAATGTCAAAGATGTCAAATGACAAATGTCACAATGCTAAATGTCAAAAATGAAAAGTGTCACCATGAAAAATGACAAATTTCAAGATGGCAAATGTCAAAACTGACAAATGTCACAATGCTAAATGTCAAAAATGATAAGTGTCATCATGAAAAATGTCAAAAATGACAAATTTCAAGATGGCAAATGTCCAAGATGTCAAATGACAAATGTCACAATGCTAAATGTCAAAAATGAAAAGTGTCACCATGAAAAATGTCAAAAATGACAAATTTCAAGATGGCAAATGTCAAAGATGTCAAATGACAAATGTCACAATGCTAAATGTCAAAATTGAAAATTGTCAAAAATGACAAATTTCAAGATGGCAAATGTCTAAGATGTCAAATGACAAATGTCACAATGCTAAATGTCAAAAATAAAAAGTGTCACCGTGAAAAATGTAAAAAATGACAAATTTCAAGATGGCAAATACCAAAGATGTCAAATGACAAATGTCACACTGCTAAATGTCAAAAATGAAAAGTGTCACCATGAAAAATGTCAAAAATAACAAATTTCAAGATGGCAAATGTCAAAGATGTCAAATGACAAATGTCACAATGCTAAATGTCAAAAATGACAAATTTTAAGATGGCAAATGTCAAAGATGTCAAATGACAAATGTCACAATGCTAAATGTCAAAAATGAAAAGTGTCACCATGAAAAATGTCAAAAATAACAAATTTCAAGATGGCAAACGTCAAAGATGTCAAATGACCAATGTCACAATGCTAAATGTCAAAAATGAAAAGTGTCACCATGAAAAATGTCAAAAATGACAAATTTCAAGATGGCAAATGTCAAAGATGTCAAATGACAAATGTCACAATGCTAAATGTCAAAAATGAAAAGTGTCACCATGTAAAATGTCAAAAATAACAAATTTCAAGATGGCAAATATCAAAGATGTCATATGACAAATGTCACAATGCTAAATGTCAAAAATGACAAATTTCAAGATGGCAAATGTTAAATGACAAATGTCACAATGCTAAATGTCAAAAATGAAAAGTGTCACCATGAAAAATGTCAAAAATGACAAATTTCAAGATGGCAAATGTCAAAGATGTCAAATGACAAATGTCACAATGCTAAATGTCAAAAATGAAAAGTGTCAAAAATGACAAATTTCAAGATGGCAAATGTCTAAGATGTCAAATGACAAATGTCACAATGCTAAATGTCAAAAATGAAAAGTGTCACCATGAAAAATGTCAAAAATGACAAATTTCAAGATGGCAAATGTCAAAGATGTCAAATGACAAATGTCACAATGCTAAATGTCAAAAATGAAAAGTGTCACCATGAAAAATGTCAAAAATGACAAATTTCAAGATGGCAAATGTCGAAGATGTCAAATGACAAATGTCACAATGCTAAATGTCAAAAATGAAAAGTGTCACCATGAAAAATGTCAAAAATGACAAATTTCAAGATGGCAAATGTCAAAGATGTCAAATGACAAATGTCACAATGCTAAATGTCAAAAATGAAAAGTGTCACCATGAAAAATGTCAAAAATGACAAATTTCAAGATGGCAAATGTCAAAACTGACAAATGTCACAATGCTAAATGTCAAAAATGATAAGTCTCACCATGAAAAATGTCAAAAATGACAAATTTCAAGATGGCAAATGTCCAAGATGTCAAATGACAAATGTCACAATGCTAAATGTCAAAAATGAAAAGTGTCACCATGAAAAATGTCAAAAATGACAAATTTCAAGATGGCAAATGTCAAAGATGTCAAATGACAAATGTCACAATGCTAAATGTCAAAAATGAAAAGTGTCAAAAATGACAAATTTCAAGATGGCAAATGTCTAAGATGTCAAATGACAAATGTCACAATGCTAAATGTCAAAAATGAAAAGTGTCACCATGAAAAATGTCAAAAATGACAAATTTCAAGATGGCAAATGTCAAAACTGACAAATGTCACAATGCTAAATGTCAAAAATGAAAAGTGTCACCATGAAAAATGTCAAAAATAACAAATTTCAAGATAGCAAATGTCAAAGATGTCAAATGACAAATGTCACAATGCTAAATGTCAAAAATGACAAATTTCAAAATGGCAAATTTCAAAGATGTCAAATGACAAATGTCACAATGCTAAATGTCAAAAATGAAAAGTGTCACCATGAAAAATGTCAAAAATGACAAATTTCAAGATGGCCAATGTCAAAGATGTCAAATAACAAATGTCACAATGCTAAATGTCAAAAATGAAAAGTGTCACCATGAAAAATGTCAAAAATGACAAATTTTAAGATGGCAAATGTCAAAGATGTCAAATGACAAATGTCACAATGCTAAATGTCAAAAATGAAAAATGTCACCATGAAAAATGTCAAAAATGACAAATTTCAAGATGGCAAATATCAAAGATGTCAAATGACAAATGTCACAATGCTAAATGTTAAAAATGACAAATTTCAAGATAGCAAATGTCAAAGATGTCAAATGACAAATGTCACAATGCTAAATGTCAAAAATGAAAAGTGTCACCATGAAAAATGTCAAAAATGACAAATTTCAAGATGGCAAATGTCAAAGATGTCAAATGACAAATGTCACAATGCTAAATGAAAAGTGTCAAAAATGACAAATTTCAAGATGGCAAATGTCCAAGATGTCAAATGACAAATGTCACAATGCTAAATGTCAAAAATGAAAAGTGTCACCATGAAAAATGTCAAAAATGACAAATTTCAAGATGGCAAATGTCAAAGATGTCAAATGACAAATGTCACAATGCTAAATGTCAAAAATGAAAAGTGTCACCATGAAAAATGTCAAAAATGACAAATTTCAAGATGGCAAATGTCCAAGATGTCAAATGACAAATGTCACAATGCTAAAAGTGAAAAATGAAAAGTGTCACCATGAAAAATGTCAAAAATGACAAATTTCAAGATGGCAAATGTCAAAGATGTCAAATGACAAATGTCACAATGCTAAATGTCAAAAATGAAAAGTGTCAAATATGACAAATTTCAAGATGGCAAATGTCAAAGATGTCAAATGACAAATGTCACAATGCTAAATGTCAAAAATAAAAAGTGTCACCATGAAAAATGTCAAAAATGACAAATTTCAAGATGGCAAATGTCAAAACTGACAAATGTCACAATGCTAAATGTCAAAAATAAAAAGTGTCACCATGAAAAATGTCAACAATAACAAATTCCAAGATGGCAAATGTCAAAGATGTCAAATGACAAATGTCACAATGCTAAATGTCAAAAATGAAAAGTGTCAAAAATGACAAATTTCAAGATGGCAAATGTCTAAGATGTCAAATGACAAATGTCACAATGCTAAATGTCAAAAATGAAAAGTGTCACCATGAAAAATGTCAAAAATGACAAATTTCAAGATGGCAAATGTCAAAACTGACAAATGTCACAATGCTAAATGTCAAAAATGAAAAGTGTCACCATGAAAAATGTTAAAAATGACAAATTTCAAGATAGCAAATGTCAAAGATGTCAAATGACAAATGTCACAATGCTAAATGTCAAAAATGACAAATTTCAAAATGGCAAATTTCAAAGATGTCAAATGACAAATGTCACAATGCTAAATGTCAAAAATGAAAAGTGTCACCATGAAAAATGTCAAAAATGACAAATTTCAAGATGGCCAATGTCAAAGATGTCAAATAACAAATGTCACAATGCTAAATGTCAAAAATGAAAAGTGTCACCATGAAAAATGTCAAAAATGACAAATTTCAAGATGGCAAATGTCAAAGATGTCAAATGACAAATGTCACAATGCTAAATGTCAAAAATAAAAAATGTCACCATGAAAAATGTCAAAAATGACAAATTTCAAGATGGCAAATATCAAAGATGTCAAATGACAAATGTCACAATGCTAAATGTTAAAAATGACAAATTTCAAGATAGCAAATGTCAAAGATGTCAAATGACAAATGTCACAATGCTAAATGTCAAAAATGAAAAGTGTCACCATGAAAAATGTCAAAAATGACAAATTTCAAGATGGCAAATGTCAAAGATGTCAAATGACAAATGTCACAATGCTAAATGAAAAGTGTCAAAAATGACAAATTTCAAGATGGCAAATGTCCAAGATGTCAAATGACAAATGTCACAATGCTAAATGTCAAAAATGAAAAGTGTCACCATGAAAAATGTCAAAAATGACAAATTTCAAGATGGCAAATGTCAAAGATGTCAAATGACAAATGTCACAATGCTAAATGTCAAAAATGAAAAGTGTCACCATGAAAAATGTCAAAAATGACAAATTTCAAGATGGCAAATGTCCAAGATGTCAAATGACAAATGTCACAATGCTAAAAGTCAAAAATGAAAAGTGTCACCATGAAAAATGTCAAAAATGACAAATTTCAAGATGGCAAATGTCAAAGATGTCAAATGACAAATGTCACAATGCTAAATGTCAAAAATGAAAAGTGTCAAATATGACAAATTTTAAGATGGCAAATGTCAAAGATGTCAAATGACAAATGTCACAATGCTAAATGTCAAAAATGAAAAGTGTCACCATGAAAAATGTCAAAAATAACAAATTTCAAGATGGCAAATGTCAAAGATGTCAAATGACAAATGTCACAATGCTAAATGTCAAAAATGAAAAGTGTCACCATGAAAAATGTCAAAAATGACAAATTTCAAGATGGCAAATGTCAAAACTGGCAAATGTCACAATGCTAAATGTCAAAAATGATAAGTGTCACCATGAAAAATGTCAAAAATGACAAATTTCAAGATGGCAAATGTCCAAGATGTCAAATGACAAATGTCACAATGTTAAATGTCAAAAATGACAAATTTTAAGATGGCAAATGTCAAAGATGTCGAATATGACAAATGTCACAATGCTAAATGTCAAAAATGAAAAGTGTCACCATGAAAAATGTCAAAAATGACAAATTTCAAGATGGCAAATGTCAAAGATGTCAAATGACAAATGTCACAATGCTAAATGTCAAAAATGAAAAGTGTCACCATGAAAAATGTCAAAAATGACAAATTTTAAGATGGCAAATATCAAAGATGTCAAATTACAAATGTCACAATGCTAAATGTCAAAAATGACAAATTTTAAGATGGCAAATGTCAAAGATGTCAAATGACAAATGTCACAATGCTAAATGTCAAAAATGAAAAGTGTCACCATGAAAAATGTCAAAAATGACAAATTTCAAGATGGCAAATGTCAAAGATGTCAAATGACAAATGTCACAATGCAAAATGTCAAAAATGAAAAGTGTCACCATAAAAAATGTCAAAAATAACAAATTTCAAGATGGCAAATGTCAAAGATGTCAAATGACAAATGTCACAACGCTAAATGTCAAAAATGAAAAGTGTCACCATGAAAAATGTCAAAAATGACAAATTTGAAGATGGCAAATGTCAAAACTGACAAATGTCACAATGCTAAATGTCAAAAATGAAAAGTGTCACCATGAAAAATGTCAAAAATAACAAATTTCAAGATGGCAAATGTCAAAGATGTCAAATGACAAATGTCACAATGCTAAATGTCAAAAATGAAAAGTGTCACCATGAAAAATTCAAAAATGACAAATTTCAAGATGGCAAATGTCAAAACTGACAAATGTCACAATGCTAAATGTCAAAAATGAAAAGTGTCACCATGAAAAATGTCAAAAATAACAATTTCAAGATGGCAAATGTCAAAGATGTCAAATGACAAATGTCACAATGCTAAATGTCAAAAATGACAAATTTCAAGATGGCAAATGTCAAAGATGTCAAATGACAAATGTCACAATGCTAAATGTCAAAAATGAAAAGTGTCACCATGAAAAATGTCAAAAATGACAAATTTCAAGATGGCAAATGTCAAAGATGTCAAATGACAAATGTCACCATGAAAAATGTCAACAATAACAAATTCCAAGATGGCAAATGTCAAAGATGTCAAATGACAAATGTCACAATGCTAAATGTCAAAAATGACAAATTTCAAGATGGCAAATGTCAAAGATGTCAAATGACAAATGTCACAATGCTAAATGTCAAAAATGAAAAGTGTCACCATGAAAAATGTCAAAAATGACAAATTTCAAGATGGCAAATGTCAAAGATGTCAAATGACAAATGTCACAATGCTAAATGTCAAAAATAAAAAGTGTCACCATGAAAAATGTCAAAAATGACAAATTTCAAGATGGCAAATGTCAAAACTGACAAATGTCACAATGCTAAATGTCAAAAATGATAAGTGTCACCATGAAAAATGTCAAAAATGACAAATTTCAAGATGGCAAATGTCCAAGATGTCAAATGACAAATGTCACAATGCTAAATGTCAAAAATGAAAAGTGTCACCATGAAAAATGTCAAAAATGACAAATTTCAAGATGGCAAATGTCAAAGATGTTAAATGACAAATGTCACAATGCTAATTGTCATAAATGAAAAGTGTCAAAAATGACAAATTTCAAGATGGCAAATGTCTAATATGTCAAATGACAAATGTCACAATGCTAAATGTCAAATATGAAAAGTGTCACCATGAAAAATGTCAAAAATGACAAATTTCAAGATGGCAAATGTCAAAGATGTCAAATGACAAATGTCACAATGCTAAATGTCACAATGCTAAATGTCAAAAATGAAAAGTGTCAAAAATGACAAATTTCAAGATGGCAAATGTCTAAGATGTCAAATGACAAATGTCACAATGATAAATGTCAAAAATGAAAAGTGTCACCATGAAAAATGTCAAAAATGACAAATTTCAAGATGGCAAATGTCAAAGATGTCAAATGACAAATGTCACAATGCTAAATGTCAAAAATGAAAAGTGTCACCATGAAAAATGTCAAAAATGACAAATTTCAAGATGTCAAATGTCAAAGATGTCAAATGACAAATGTCACAATGCTAAATGTCAAAAATAAAAAGTGTCAAAAATGACAAATTTCAAGATGGCAAATGTCTAAGATGTCAAATAACAAATGTCACAATGCTAAATGTCAAAAATGAAAAGTGTCACAATGCTAAATGTCAAAAATGACAAATTTCAAGATGGCAAATGTCAAAGATGTCAAATGACAAATGTCACAATGCTAAATGTCAAAAATGAAAAGTGTCACCATAAAAAATGTCAAAAATAACAAATTTCAAGATGGCAAATGTCACAATGCTAAATGTCAAAAATGAAAAGTGTCACCATGAAAAATGTCAAAAATAACAAATTTCAAGATGGCAAATGTCAAAGATGTCAAATGACAAATGTCACAATGCTAAATGTCAAAAATGACAAATTTCAAGATGGCAAATGTCAAAGATATCAAATGACAAATGTCACAATGCTAAATGTCAAAAATGAAAAGTGTCACCATAAAAAATGTCAAAAATGACAAATTTCAAGATGGCAAATGTCAAAGATGTCAAATGACAAATGTCACAATGCCAAATGTCAAAAATGAAAAGTGTCACCATGAAAAATGTCAAAAATGACAAATTTCAAGATGGCAAATGTCTAAGATGTCAAATGACAAATGTCACAATGCTAAATGTCAAAAATGAAAAGTGTCACAATGCTAAATGTCAAAAATGAAATGTGTCAAAAATGACAAATTTCAAGATAGCAAAGGTCTAAGATGTCAAATGACCAATGTCACAATGCTAAATGTCAAAAATGAAAAGTGTCACAATGCTAAATGTCAAAAATGACAAATTTCAAGATGGCAAATGTCAAAGATGTCAAATGACAAATGTCACAATGCTAAATGTCAAAAATGAAAAGTGTTACCATAAAAAATGTCAAAACTAACAAATTTCAAGATGGCAAATGTCAAAGATGTCAAATGACAAATGTCACAATGCTAAATGTCAAAAATGAAAAGTGTCACCATGAAAAATGTCAAAAATGACAAATTTCAAGATGGCAAATGTCAAATGTCACAATGCTAAATGTCAAAAATGAAAAGTGTCACCATGAAAAATGTCAAAAATAACAAATTTCAAGATGGCAAATGTCAAAGATGTCAAATGACAAATGTCACAATGCTAAATGTCAAAAATGAAAAGTGTCACCATGAAAAATGTCAAAAATGACAAATTTCAAGATGGCAAATGTCAAAACTGACAAATGTCACAATGCTAAATATCAAAAATGAAAAGTGTCACCATGAAAAATGTCAAAAATAACAAATTTCAAGATGGCAAATGTCAAAGATGTCAAATGACAAATGTCACAATGCTAAATGTCAAAAATGAAAAGTGTCACCATGAAAAATGTCAAAAATGACAAATTTCAAGATGGCAAATGTCAAAACTGACAAATGTCACATTGCTAAATGTCAAAAATGAAAAGTGTCACAATGAAAAATGTCAAAAATAACAAATTTCAAGATGGCAAATGTCAAAGATGTCAAATGACAAATGTGACAATGCTAAATGTCAAAAATGACAAATTTCAAGATGGCAAATGTCAAAGATGTCAAATGACAAATGTCACAATGCTAAATGTCAAAAATGAAAAGTGTCACCATGAAAAATGTCAAAAATGACAAATTTCAAGATGGCAAATGTCAAAGATGTCAAATGACAAATGTCACAATGCTAAATGTCAAAAATGAAAAGTGTCACCATGAAAAATGTCAAAAATAACAAATTTCGAGATGGCAAATGTCAAAGATGTCAAATGGCATATGTCACAATGCTAATTGTCAAAAAAGAAAAGTGTCACCATGAAAAATGTCAAAAATGACAAATTTCAAGATGGCAAATGTCAAAGATGTCAAATGACAAATGTCACAATGCTAAATGTCAAAAATGAAAAGTGTCACCATGAAAAATGTCAAAAATAACAAATTTCAAGATGGCAAATGTCAAAGATGTCAAATGACAAATGTCACAATGCTAAATGTCAAAAATGAAAAGTGTCACCATGAAAAATGTCAAAAATGACAAATTTCAAGATGGCAAATGTCAAAACTGACAAATGTCACAATGCTAAATGTCAAAAATGATAAGTGTCACCATGAAAAATGTCAAAAATGACAAATTTCAAGATGGCAAATGTCCAAGATGTCAAATGACAAATGTCACAATGTTAAATGTCAAAAATGACAAATTTCAAGATGGCAAATGTCAAAGATGTCGAATATGACAAATGTCACAATGCTAAATGTCAAAAATGAAAAGTGTCACCATGAAAAATGTCAAAAATGACAAATTTCAAGATGGCAAATGTCAAAGATGTCAAA
Organism: Altica lythri; assembly: GCA_964028335.1. Lineage (NCBI taxonomy): Eukaryota > Metazoa > Arthropoda > Insecta > Coleoptera > Chrysomelidae > Altica > Altica lythri. The sequence goes on along the minus strand of OZ034800.1, from coordinate 2,747,666 downwards.
TGACAAATGTCACAATGCTAAATGTCAAAAATGAAAAGTGTCACCATGAAAAATGTCAAAAATGACAAATTTTAAGATGGCAAATATCAAAGATGTCAAATGACAAATGTCACAATGCTAAATGTCAAAAATGAAAAGTGTCACCATGAAAAATGTCACAAATGACAAATTTCAAGATGGCAAATGTCAAAGATGTCAAATGACAAATGTCACAATGCAAAATGTCAAAAATGAAAAGTGTCACCATAAAAAATGTCAAAAATAACAAATTTCAAGATGGCAAATGTCAAAGATGTCAAATGACAAATGTCACAACGCTAAATGTCAAAAATGAAAAGTGTCACCATGAAAAATGTCAAAAATGACAAATTTGAAGATGGCAAATGTCAAAACTGACAAATGTCACAATGCTAAATGTCAAAAATGAAAAGTGTCACCATGAAAAATGTCAAAAATAACAAATTTCAAGATGGCAAATGTCAAAGATGTCAAATGACAAATGTCACAATGCTAAATGTCAAAAATGACAAATTTCAAGATGGCAAATGTCAAAGATGTCAAATGACAAATGTCACAATGCTAAATGTCATAAATGAAAAGTGTCACCATGAAAAATGTCAAAAATGACAAATTTCAAGATGGCAAATGTCAAAGATGTCAAATGACAAATGTCACAATGCTAAATGTCAAAAATGAAAAGTGTCACCATGAAAAATGTCAACAATAACAAATTTCAAGATGGCAAATGTCAAAGATGTCAAATGACAAATGTCACAATGCTAAATGTCAAAAATGAAAAGTGTCACCATGAAAAATGTCAAAAATGACAAATTTCAAGATGGCAAATGTCAAAGATGTCAAATGACAAATGTCACAATGCTAAATGTCAAAAATGAAAAGTGTCACCATGAAAAATGTCAAAAATAACAAATTTCAAGATGGCAAATGTCAAAGATGTCAAATGACAAATGTCACAATGCTAAATGTCAAAAATGAAAAGTGTCACCATAAAAAATGTCAAAAATGACAAATTTCAAGATGGCAAATGTCAAAACTGAAAAATGTCACAATGCTAAATGTCAAAAATGATAAGTGTCACCATGAAAAATGTCAAAAATGACAAATTTCAAGATGGCAAATGTCCAAGATGTCAAATGACAAATGTCACAATGCTAAATGTCAAAAATGACAAATTTCAAGATGGCAAATGTCAAAGATGTCGAATATGACAAATGTCACAATGCGAAATGTCAAAAATGAAAAGTGTCACCATGAAAAATGTCAAAAATGACAAATTTCAAGATGGCAAATGTCAAAGATGTCAAATGACAAATGTCACAATGCTAAATGTCAAAAATGAAAGGTGTCACCATGAAAAATGTCAAAAATGACAAATTTCGAGATGGCAAATATCAAAGATGTCAAATGACAAATGTCACAATGCTAAATGTCAAAAATGACAAATTTTAAGATGGCAAATGTCAAAGATGTCAAATGACAAATGTCACAATGCTAAATGTCAAAAATGAAAAGTGTCACCATGAAAAATGTCAAAAATGACAAATTTCAAGATGGCAAATGTCAAAGATGTCAAATGACAAATGTCACAATGCTAAATGTCAAAAATGAAAAGTGTCACCATAAAAAATGTCAAAAATAACAAATTTCAAGATGGCAAATGTCAAAGATGTCAAATGACAAATGTCACAATGCTTAATGTCAAAAATGAAAAGTGTCACCATGAAAAATGTCAAAAATGACAAATTTTAAGATGGCAAATGTCAAAGATGTCAAATGACAAATGTCACAATGCTAAATGTCAAAAATGAAAAGTGTCACCATGAAAAATGTTAAAAATGACAAATTTCAAGATGGCAAATGTCAAAACTGACAAATGTCACAATGCTAAATGTCAAAAATGATAAGTGTCACCATGAAAAATGTCAAAAATGACAAATTTCAAGATGGCAAATGTCCAAGATGTCAAATGACAAATGTCACAATGCTAAATGTCAAAAATGACAAATTTCAAGATGGCAAATGTCAAAGATGTCAAATGACAAATGTCACAATGCTAAATGTCAAAAATGAAAAGTGTCACCATGAAAAATGTCAAAAATGACAAATTTCAAGATGGCAAATGTCAAAGATATTAAATGACAAATGTCACAATGCTAAATGTCAAAAATGAAAAGTGTCACCATGAAAACTGTCAAAAATAACAAATTTCAAGATGGCAAATGTCAAAGATGTCAAATGACAAATGTCACAATGCTAAATGTCAAAAATGAAAAGTGTCACCATGAAAAATGTCAAAAATGACAAATTTCAAGATGGCAAATGTCAAAGATATCAAATGACAAATGTCACAATGCTAAATGTCAAAAATGAAAAGTGTCACCATGAAAAATGTCAAAAATGACAAATTTTAAGATGGCAAATGTCAAAGATGTCAAATGACAAATGTCACAATGCTAAATGTCAAAAATGAAAAGTGTCACCATGAAAAATGTCAAAAATGACAAATTTCAAGATGGCAAATGTCAAAACTGACAAATGTCACAATGCTAAATGTCAAAAATGTTAAGTGTCACTATGAAAAATGTCAAAAATGACAAATTTCAAGATGGCAAATGTCCAAGATGTCAAATGACAAATGTCACAATGCTAAATGTCAAAAATGAAAAGTGTCACCATGAAAAATGTCAAAAATGACAAATTTCAAGATGGCAAATATCAAAGATGTCAAATGACAAATGTCACAATGCTAAATGTCAAAAATGACAAATTTCAAGATAGCAAATGTCAAAGATGTCAAATGACAAATGTCACAATGCTAAATGTCAAAAATGAAAAGTGTCACCATGAAAAATGTCAAAAATGACAAATTTCAAGATGGCAAATGTCAAAGATGTCAAATGACAAATGTCACAATGCTAAATGAAAAGTGTCAAAAATGACAAATTTCAAGATGGCAAATGTCCAAGATGTCAAATGACAAATGTCACAATGCTAAATGTCAAAAATGAAAAGTGTCACCATGAAAAATGTCAAAAATGACAAATTTCAAGATGGCAAATGTCAAAGATGTCAAATGACAAATGTCACAATGCTAAATGTCAAAAATGAAAAGTGTCACCATGAAAAATGTCAAAAATGACAAATTTCAAGATGGCAAATGTCCAAGATGTCAAATGACAAATGTCACAATGCTAAAAGTCAAAAATGAAAAGTGTCACCATGAAAAATGTCAAAAATGACAAATTTCAAGATGGCAAATGTCAAAGATGTCAAATGACAAATGTCACAATGCTAAATGTCAAAAATGAAAAGTGTCAAATATGACAAATTTCAAGATGGCAAATGTCAAAGATGTCAAATGACAAATGTCACAATGCTAAATGTCAAAAATGAAAAGTGTCACCATGAAAAATGTCAAAAATGACAAATTTCAAGATGGCAAATGTCAAAACTGACAAATGTCACAATGCTAAATGTCAAAAATAAAAAGTGTCACCATGAAAAATGTCAACAATAACAAATTCCAAGATGGCAAATGTCAAAGATGTCAAATGACAAATGTCACAATGCTAAATGTCAAAAATGACAAATTTCAAGATGGCAAATGTCAAAGATGTCAAGTGACAAATGTCACAATGCTAAATGTCAAAAATGAAAAGTGTCACCATGAAAAATGTCAAAAATGACAAATTTCAAGATGGCAAATGTCAAAGATGTCAAATGACAAATGTCACAATGCTAAATGTCAAAAATAAAAAGTGTCACCATGAAAAATGTCAAAAATGACAAATTTCAAGATGGCAAATGTCAAAACTGACAAATGTCACAATGCTAAATGTCAAAAATGATAAGTGTCACCATGAAAAATGTCAAAAATGACAAATTTCAAGATGGCAAATGTCCAAGATGTCAAATGACAAATGTCACAATGCTAAATGTCAAAAATGAAAAGTGTCACCATGAAAAATGTCAAAAATGACAAATTTCAAGATGGCAAATGTCAAAGATGTTAAATGACAAATGTCACAATGCTAATTGTCAAAAATGAAAAGTGTCAAAAATGACAAATTTCAAGATGGCAAATGTCTTATATGTCAAATGACAAATGTCACAATGCTAAATGTCAAATATGAAAAGTGTCACCATGAAAAATGTCAAAAATGACAAATTTCAAGATGGCAAATGTCAAAGATGTCAAATGACAAATGTCACAATGCTAAATGTCACAATGCTAAATGTCAAAAATGAAAAGTGTCAAAAATGACAAATTTCAAGATGGCAAATGTCTAAGATGTCAAATGACAAATGTCACAATGATAAATGTCAAAAATGAAAAGTGTCACCATGAAAAATGTCAAAAATGACAAATTTCAAGATGGCAAATGTCAAAGATGTCAAATGACAAATGTCACAATGCTAAATGTCAAAAATGAAAAGTGTCACCATGAAAAATGTCAAAAATGACAAATTTCAAGATGGCAAATGTCAAAGATGTCAAATGACAAATGTCACAATGCTAAATGTCAAAAATGATAAGTGTCACCATGAAAAATGTCAAAAATGACAAATTTCAAGATGGCAAATGTCCAAGATGTCAAATGACAAATGTCACAATTCTAAATGTCAAAAATGAAAAGTGTCATCATGAAAAATGTCAAAAATGACAAATTTCAAGATGGCAAATGTCAAAGATGTTAAATGACAAATGTCACAATGCTAATTGTCAAAAATGAAAAGTGTCAAAAATGACAAATTTCAAGATGGCAAATGTCTTATATGTCAAATGACAAATGTCACAATGCTAAATGTCAAATATGAAAAGTGTCACCATGAAAAATGTCAAAAATGACAAATTTCAAGATGGCAAATGTCAAAGATGTCAAATGACAAATGTCACAATGCTAAATGTCACAATGCTAAATGTCAAAAATGAAAAGTGTCAAAAATGACAAATTTCAAGATGGCAAATGTCTAAGATGTCAAATGACAAATGTCACAATGATAAATGTCAAAAATGAAAAGTGTCACCATGAAAAATGTCAAAAATGACAAATTTCAAGATGGCAAATGTCAAAGATGTCAAATGACAAATGTCACAATGCTAAATGTCAAAAATGAAAAGTGTCACCATGAAAAATGTCAAAAATGACAAATTTTAAGAAGGCAAATGTCAAAGATGTCAAATGACAAATGTCACAATGCTAAATGTCAAAAATGAAAAGTGTCAAAAATGACACATTTCAAGATGGCAAATGTCTAAGATGTCAAATGACAAATGTCACAATGCTAAATGTCACAAATGAAAAGTGTCAAAAATAACAAATTTCAAGATGGCAAATGTCAAAGATGTCAAATGACAAATGTCACAATGCTAAATGTCAAAAATGAAAAGTGTCACCATGAAAAATGTCAAAAATGACAAATTTCAAGATGGCAAATGTCAAAGATGTCAAATGACAAATGTCACAATGCTAAATGTCAAAAATGAAAAGTGTCACCATGAAAAATGTTAAAAATGACAAATTTCAAGATGGCAAATGTTAAAACTGACAAATGTCACAATGCTAAATGTCAAAAATGAAAAGTGTCACCATGAAAAATGTCAAAAATAACAAATTTCAAGATGGCAAATGTCAAAGATGTCAAATGACAAATGTCACAATGCTAAATGTCAAAAATGACAAATTTTAAGATGGCAAATGTCAAAGATGTCAAATGACAAATGTCACAATGCTAAATGTCAAAAATGAAAAGTGTCACCATGAAAAATGTTAAAAATGACAAATTTCAAGATGGCAAATGTCAAAGATGTTAAATGACAAATGTCACAATGCTAAATGACAAAAATGAAAAGTGTCACCATGAAAAATGTCAAAAATGACAAATTTCAAGATGGCAAATGTCAAAAATGTCAAATGACAAATGTCACAATGCTAAATGTCAAAAATGAAAAGTGTCACCATGAAAAATGTCAAAAATGACAAATTTCAAGATGGCAAATGTCAAAGATGTCAAATGACAAATGTCACAATGCTAAATGTCAAAAATGAAAAGTGTCAAAAATGACAAATTTCAAGATGGCAAATGTCTAAGATGTCAAATGACAAATGTCACAATGCTTAATGTCAAAAATGAAAAGTGTCACCATGAAAAATGTCAAAAATGACAAATTTCAAGATGGCAAATGTCAAAGATGTCAAATGACAAATGTCACAATGCTAAATGTCAAAAATGAAAAGTGCACCATGAAAAATGTCAAAAATGACAAATTTCAAGATGGCAAATGTCAAAACTGACAAATGTCACAATGCTAAATGTCAAAAATGATAAGTGTCATCATGAAAAATGTCAAAAATGACAAATTTCAAGATGGCAAATGTCCAAGATGTCAAATGACAAATGTCACAATGCTAAATGCCAAAAATGAAAAGTGTCACCATGAAAAATGTCAAAAATGACAAATTTCAAGATGGCAAATGTCAAAGATGTCAAATGACAAATGTCACAATGCTAAATGTCAAAATTGAAAATTGTCAAAAATGACAAATTTCAAGATGGCAAATGTCTAAGATGTCAAATGACAAATGTCACAATGCTAAATGTCAAAAATAAAAAGTTTCACCGTGAAAAATGTAAAAAATGACAAATTTCAAGATGGCAAATACCAAAGATGTCAAATGACAAATGTCACACTGCTAAATGTCAAAAATGAAAAGTGTCACCATGAAAAATGTCAAAAATAACAAATTTCAAGATGGCAAATGTCAAAGATGTCAAATGACAAATGTCACAATGCTAAATGTCAAAAATGACAAATTTTAAGATGGCAAATGTCAAAGATGTCAAATGACAAATGTCACAATGCTAAATGTCAAAAATGAAAAGTGTCACCATGAAAAATGTCAAAAATAACAAATTTCAAGATGGCAAACGTCAAAGATGTCAAATGACCAATGTCACAATGCTAAATGTCAAAAATGAAAAGTGTCACCATGAAAAATGTCAAAAATGACAAATTTCAAGATGGCAAATGTCAAAGATGTCAAATGACAAATGTCACAATGCTAAATGTCAAAAATGAAAAGTGTCACCATGTAAAATGTCAAAAATAACAAATTTCAAGATGGCAAATATCAAAGATGTCATATGACAAATGTCACAATGCTAAATGTCAAAAATGACAAATTTCAAGATGGCAAATGTCAAATGACAAATGTCACAATGCTAAATGTCAAAAATGAAAAGTGTCACCATGAAAAATGTCAAAAATGACAAATTTCAAGATGGCAAATGTCAAAGATGTCAAATGACAAATGTCACAATGCTAAATGTCAAAAATGAAAAGTGTCAAAAATGACAAATTTCAAGATGGCAAATGTCTAAGATGTCAAATGACAAATGTCACAATGCTAAATGTCAAAAATGGAAAGTGTCACCATGAAAAATGTCAAAAATGACAAATTTCAAGATGGCAAATGTCAAAGATGTCAAATGACAAATGTCACAATGCTAAATGTCAAAAATGAAAAGTGTCACCATGAAAAATGTCAAAAATGACAAATTTCAAGATGGCAAATGTCGAAGATGTCAAATGACAAATGTCACAATGCTAAATGTCAAAAATGAAAAGTGTCACCATGAAAAATGTCAAAAATGACAAATTTCAAGATGGCAAATGTCAAAGATGTCAAATGACAAATGTCACAATGCTAAATGTCAAAAATGAAAAGTGTCACCATGAAAAATGTCAAAAATGACAAATTTCAAGATGGCAAATGTCCAAGATGTCAAATGACAAATGTCACAATGCTAAAAGTCAAAAATGAAAAGTGTCACCATGAAAAATGTCAAAAATGACAAATTTCAAGATGGCAAATGTCAAAGATGTCAAATGACAAATGTCACAATGCTAAATGTCAAAAATGAAAAGTGTCAAATATGACAAATTTCAAGATGGCAAATGTCAAAGATGTCAAATGACAAATGTCACAATGCTAAATGTCAAAAATGAAAAGTGTCACCATGAAAAATGTCAAAAATGACAAATTTCAAGATGGCAAATGTCAAAACTGACAAATGTCACAATGCTAAATGTCAAAAATAAAAAGTGTCACCATGAAAAATGTCAACAATAACAAATTCCAAGATGGCAAATGTCAAAGATGTCAAATGACAAATGTCACAATGCTAAATGTCAAAAATGACAAATTTCAAGATGGCAAATGTCAAAGATGTCAAATGACAAATGTCACAATGCTAAATGTCAAAAATGAAAAGTGTCACCATGAAAAATGTCAAAAATGACAAATTTCAAGATGGCAAATGTCAAAGATGTCAAATGACAAATGTCACAATGCTAAATGTCAAAAATAAAAAGTGTCACCATGAAAAATGTCAAAAATGACAAATTTTAAGATGGCAAATGTCAAAACTGACAAATGTCACAATGCTAAATGTCAAAAATGATAAGTGTCACCATGAAAAATGTCAAAAATGACAAATTTCAAGATGGCAAATGTCCAAGATGTCAAATGACAAATGTCACAATGCTAAATGTCAAAAATGAAAAGTGTCACCATGAAAAATGTCAAAAATGACAAATTTCAAGATGGCAAATGTCAAAGATGTTAAATGACAAATGTCACAATGCTAATTGTCAAAAATGAAAAGTGTCAAAAATGACAAATTTCAAGATGGCAAATGTCTAATATGTCAAATGACAAATGTCACAATGCTAAATGTCAAATATGAAAAGTGTCACCATGAAAAATGTCAAAAATGACAAATTTCAAGATGGCAAATGTCAAAGATGTCAAATGACAAATGTCACAATGCTAAATGTCACAATGCTAAATGTCAAAAATGAAAAGTGTCAAAAATGACAAATTTCAAGATGGCAAATGTCTAAGATGTCAAATGACAAATGTCACAATGTCATAAATGTCAAAAATGAAAAGTGTCACCATGAAAAATGTCAAAAATGACAAATTTCAAGATGGCAAATGTCAAAGATGTCAAATGACAAATGTCACAATGCTAAATGTCAAAAATGAAAAATGTCACCATGAAAAATGTCAAAAATGACAAATTTTAAGAAGGCAAATGTCAAAGATGTCAAATGACAAATGTCACAATGCTAAATGTCAAAAATGAAAAGTGTCAAAAATGACAAATTTCAAGATGGCAAATGTCTAAGATGTCAAATGACAAATGTCACAATGCTAAATGTCACAAATGAAAAGTGTCAAAAATAACAAATTTCAAGATGGCAAATGTCAAAGATGTCAAATGACAAATGTCACAAAGCTAAATGTCAAAAATGAAAAGTGTCACCATGAAAAATGTCAAAAATGACAAATTTCAAGATGGCAAATGTCAAAGATGTCAAATGACAAATGTCACAATGCTAAATGTCAAAAATGAAAAGTGTCACCATGAAAAATGTTAAAAATGACAAATTTCAAGATGGCAAATGTTAAAACTGACAAATGTCACAATGCTAAATGTCAAAAATGAAAAGTGTCACCATGAAAAATGTCAAAAATAACAAATTTCAAGATGGCAAATGTCAAAGATGTCAAATGACAAATGTCACAATGCTAAATGTCAAAAATGACAAATTTTAAGATGGCAAATGTCAAAGATGTCAAATGACAAATGTCACAATGCTAAATGTCAAAAATGAAAAGTGTCACCATGAAAAATGTCAAAAATGACAAATTTCAAGATGGCAAATGTCAAAGATGTTAAATGACAAATGTCACAATGCTAAATGTCAAAAATGAAAAGTGTCACCATGAAAAATGTCAAAAATGACAAATTTCAAGATGGCAAATGTCAAAAATGTCAAATGACAAATGTCACAATGCTAAATGTCAAAAATGAAAAGTGTCACCATGAAAAATGTCAAAAATGACAAATTTCAAGATGGCAAATGTCAAAGATTTCAAATGACAAATGTCACAATGCTAAATGTCAAAAATGAAAAGTGTCAAAAATGACAAATTTCAAGATGGCAAATGTCTAAGATGTCAAATGACAAATGTCACAATGCTAAATGTCAAAAATAAAAAGTGTCACCATGAAAAATGTCAAAAATGACAAATTTCAAGATGTCAAAGATGTCAAATGACAAATGTCACAATGCTAAATGTCAAAAATGAAAAGTGTCACCATGAAAAATGTCAAAAATGACAAATTTCAAGATGGCAAATGTCCAAGATGTCAAATGACAAATGTCACAATGCTAAATGCCAAAAATGAAAAGTGTCACCATGAAAAATGTCAAAAATGACAAATTTCAAGATGGCAAATGTCAAAGATGTCAAATGACAAATGTCACAATGCTAAATGTCAAAAATGAAAAGTGTCACCATGAAAAATGTCAAAAATGACAAATTTCAAGATGGCAAATGTCAAAGATGTCAAATGACAAATGTCACAATGCTAAATGTCAAAAATAAAAAGTGTCACCATGAAAAATGTCAAAAATGACAAATTTCAAGATGGCAAATGTCAAAACTGACAAATGTCACAATGCTAAATGTCAAAAATGATAAGTGTCACCATGAAAAATGTCAAAAATGACAAATTTCAAGATGGCAAATGTCCAAGATGTCAAATGACAAATGTCACAATGCTAAATGTCAAAAATGAAAAGTGTCACCATGAAAAATGTCAAAAATGACAAATTTCAAGATGGCAAATGTCAAAGATGTTAAATGACAAATGTCACAATGCTAATTGTCAAAAATGAAAAGTGTCAAAAATGACAAATTTCAAGATGGCAAATGTCTAATATGTCAAATGACAAATGTCACAATGCTAAATGTCAAATATGAAAAGTGTCACCATGAAAAATGTCAAAAATGACAAATTTCAAGATGGCAAATGTCAAAGATGTCAAATGACAAATGTCACAATGCTAAATGTCACAATGCTAAATGTCAAAAATGAAAAGTGTCAAAAATGACAAATTTCAAGATGGCAAATGTCTAAGATGTCAAATGACAAATGTCACAATGATAAATGTCAAAAATGAAAAGTGTCACCATGAAAAATGTCAAAAATGACAAATTTCAAGATGGCAAATGTCAAAGATGTCAAATGACAAATGTCACAATGCTAAATGTCAAAAATGAAAAGTGTCACCATGAAAAATGTCAAAAATGACAAATTTTAAGAAGGCAAATGTCAAAGATGTCAAATGACAAATGTCACAATGCTAAATGTCAAAAATGAAAAGTGTCAAAAATGACAAATTTCAAGATGGCAAATGTCTAAGATGTCAAATGACAAATGTCACAATGCTAAATGTCACAAATGAAAAGTGTCAAAAATAACAAATTTCAAGATGGCAAATGTCAAAGATGTCAAATGACAAATGTCACAAAGCTAAATGTCAAAAATGAAAAGTGTCACCATGAAAAATGTCAAAAATGACAAATTTCAAGATGGCAAATGTCAAAGATGTCAAATGACAAATGTCACAATGCTAAATGTCAAAAATGAAAAGTGTCACCATGAAAAATGTTAAAAATGACAAATTTCAAGATGGCAAATGTTAAAACTGACAAATGTCACAATGCTAAATGTCAAAAATGAAAAGTGTCACCATGAAAAATGTCAAAAATAACAAATTTCAAGATGGCAAATGTCAAAGATGTCAAATGACAAATGTCACAATGCTAAATGTCAAAAATGACAAATTTTAAGATGGCAAATGTCAAAGATGTCAAATGACAAATGTCACAATGCTAAATGTCAAAAATGAAAAGTGTCACCATGAAAAATGTCAAAAATGACAAATTTCAAGATGGCAAATGTCAAAGATGTTAAATGACAAATGTCACAATGCTAAATGTCAAAAATGAAAAGTGTCACCATGAAAAATGTCAAAAATGACAAATTTCAAGATGGCAAATGTCAAAAATGTCAAATGACAAATGTCACAATGCTAAATGTCAAAAATGAAAAGTGTCACCATGAAAAATGTCAAAAATGACAAATTTCAAAATGGCAAATGTCAAAGATTTCAAATGACAAATGTCACAATGCTAAATGTCAAAAATGAAAAGTGTCAAAAATGACAAATTTCAAGATGGCAAATGTCTAAGATGTCAAATGACAAATGTCACAATGCTAAATGTCAAAAATAAAAAGTGTCACCATGAAAAATGTCAAAAATGACAAATTTCAAGATGTCAAAGATGTCAAATGACAAATGTCACAATGCTAAATGTCAAAAATGAAAAGTGTCACCATGAAAAATGTCAAAAATGACAAATTTCAAGATGGCAAATGTCAAAACTGACAAATGTCACAATGCTAAATGTCAAAAATGATAAGTGTCATCATGAAAAATGTCAAAAATGACAAATTTCAAGATGGCAAATGTCCAAGATGTCAAATGACAAATGTCACAATGCTAAATGTCAAAAATGAAAAGTGTCACCATGAAAAATGTCAAAAATGACAAATTTCAAGATGGCAACTGTCAAAGATGTCAAATGACAAATGTCACAATGCTAAATGTCAAAATTGAAAATTGTCAAAAATGACAAATTTCAAGATGGCAAATGTCTAAGATGTCAAATGACAAATGTCACAATGCTAAATGTCAAAAATAAAAAGTGTCACCGTGAAAAATGTAAAAAATGACAAATTTCAAGATGGCAAATACCAAAGATGTCAAATGACAAATGTCACACTGCTAAATGTCAAAAATGAAAAGTGTCACCATGAAAAATGTCAAAAATAACAAATTTCAAGATGGCAAATGTCAAAGATGTCAAATGACAAATGTCACAATGCTAAATGTCAAAAATGACAAATTTTAAGATGGCAAATGTCAAAGATGTCAAATGACAAATGTCACAATGCTAAATGTCAAAAATGAAAAGTGTCACCATGAAAAATGTCAAAAATAACAAATTTCAAGATGGCAAACGTCAAAGATGTCAAATGACCAATGTCACAATGCTAAATGTCAAAAATGAAAAGTGTCACCATGAAAAATGTCAAAAATGACAAATTTCAAGATGGCAAATGTCAAAGATGTCAAATGACAAATGTCACAATGCTAAATGTCAAAAATGAAAAGTGTCACCATGTAAAATGTCAAAAATAACAAATTTCAAGATGGCAAATATCAAAGATGTCATATGACAAATGTCACAATGCTAAATGTCAAAAATGACAAATTTCAAGATGGCAAATGTCAAATGACAAATGTCACAATGCTAAATGTCAAAAATGAAAAGTGTCACCATGAAAAATGTCAAAAATGACAAATTTCAAGATGGCAAATGTCAAAGATGTCAAATGACAAATGTCACAATGCTAAATGTCAAAAATGAAAAGTGTCAAAAATGACAAATTTCAAGATGGCAAATGTCTAAGATGTCAAATGACAAATGTCACAATGCTAAATGTCAAAAATGAAAAGTGTCACCATGAAAAATGTCAAAAATGACAAATTTCAAGATGGCAAATGTCAAAGATGTCAAATGACAAATGTCACAATGCTAAATGTCAAAAATGAAAAGTGTCACCATGAAAAATGTCAAAAATGACAAATTTCAAGATGGCAAATGTCGAAGATGTCAAATGACAAATGTCACAATGCTAAATGTCAAAAATGAAAAGTGTCACCATGAAAAATGTCAAAAATGACAAATTTCAAGATGGCAAATGTCAAAGATGTCAAATGACAAATGTCACAATGCTAAATGTCAAAAATGAAAAGTGTCACCATGAAAAATGTCAAAAATGACAAATTTCAAGATGGCAAATGTCAAAACTGACAAATGTCACAATGCTAAATGTCAAAAATGATAAGTCTCACCATGAAAAATGTCAAAAATGACAAATTTCAAGATGGCAAATGTCCAAGATGTCAAATGACAAATGTCACAATGCTAAATGTCAAAAATGAAAAGTGTCACCATGAAAAATGTCAAAAATGACAAATTTCAAGATGGCAAATGTCAAAGATGTCAAATGACAAATGTCACAATGCTAAATGTCAAAAATGAAAAGTGTCAAAAATGACAAATTTCAATATGGCAAATGTCTAAGATGTCAAATGACAAATGTCACAATGCTAAATGTCAAAAATGAAAAGTGTCACCATGAAAAATGTCAAAAATGACAAATTTCAAGATGGCAAATGTCAAAACTGACAAATGTCACAATGCTAAATGTCAAAAATGAAAAGTGTCACCATGAAAAACGTCAAAAATAACAAATTTCAAGATAGCAAATGTCAAAGATGTCAAATGTCACAATGCTAAATGTCAAAAATGACAAATTTCAAAATGGCAAATTTCAAAGATGTCAAATGACAAATGTCACAATGCTAAATGTCAAAAATGAAAAGTGTCACCATGAAAAATGTCAAAAATGACAAATTTCAAGATGGCCAATGTCAAAGATGTCAAATAACAAATGTCACAATGCTAAATGTCAAAAATGAAAAGTGTCACCATGAAAAATGTCAAAAATGACAAATTTCAAGATGGCAAATGTCAAAGATGTCAAATGACAAATGTCACAATGCTAAATGTCAAAAATGAAAAATGTCACCATGAAAAATGTCAAAAATGACAAATTTCAAGATGGCAAATATCAAAGATGTCAAATGACAAATGTCACAATGCTAAATGTCAAAAATGACAAATTTCAAGATAGCAAATGTCAAAGATGTCAAATGACAAATGTCACAATGCTAAATGTCAAAAATGAAAAGTGTCACCATAAAAGTGTCAAAAATGACAAATTTCAAGATGGCAAATGTCAAAACTGACAAATGTCACAATGCTAAATGTCAAAAATGATAAGTGTCATCATGAAAAATGTCAAAAATGACAAATTTCAAGATGGCAAATGTCCAAGATGTCAAATGACAAATGTCACAATGCTAAATGTCAAAAATGAAAAGTGTCACCATGAAAAATGTCAAAAATGACAAATTTCAAGATGGCAAATGTCAAAGATGTCAAATGACAAATGTCACAATGCTAAATGTCAAAATTGAAAATTGTCAAAAATGACAAATTTCAAGATGGCAAATGTCTAAGATGTCAAATGACAAATGTCACAATGCTAAATGTCAAAAATAAAAAGTGTCACCGTGAAAAATGTAAAAAATGACAAATTTCAAGATGGCAAATACCAAAGATGTCAAATGACAAATGTCACACTGCTAAATGTCAAAAATGAAAAGTGTCACCATGAAAAATGTCAAAAATAACAAATTTCAAGATGGCAAATGTCAAAGATGTCAAATGACAAATGTCACAATGCTAAATGTCAAAAATGACAAATTTTAAGATGGCAAATGTCAAAGATGTCAAATGACAAATGTCACAATGCTAAATGTCAAAAATGAAAAGTGTCACCATGAAAAATGTCAAAAATAACAAATTTCAAGATGGCAAACGTCAAAGATGTCAAATGACCAATGTCACAATGCTAAATGTCAAAAATGAAAAGTGTCACCATGAAAAATGTCAAAAATGACAAATTTCAAGATGGCAAATGTCAAAGATGTCAAATGACAAATGTCACAATGCTAAATGTCAAAAATAAAAAGTGTCACCATGTAAAATGTCAAAAATAACAAATTTCAAGATGGCAAATATCAAAGATGTCATATGACAAATGTCACAATGCTAAATGTCAAAAATGACAAATTTCAAGATGGCAAATGTTAAATGACAAATGTCACAATGCTAAATGTCAAAAATGAAAAGTGTCACCATAAAATATGTCAAAAATGACAAATTTCAAGATGGCAAATGTCAAAGATGTCAAATGACAAATGTCACAATGCTAAATGTCAAAAATGAAAAGTGTCAAAAATGACAAATTTCAAGATGGCAAATGTCTAAGATGTCAAATGACAAATGTCACAATGCTAAATGTCAAAAATGAAAAGTGTCACCATGAAAAATGTCAAAAATGACAAATTTCAAGATGGCAAATGTCAAAGATGTCAAATGACAAATGTCACAATGCTAAATGTCAAAAATGAAAAGTGTCACCATGAAAAATGTCAAAAATGACAAATTTCAAGATGGCAAATGTCGAAGATGTCAAATGACAAATGTCACAATGCTAAATGTCAAAAATGAAAAGTGTCACCATGAAAAATGTCAAAAATGACAAATTTCAAGATGGCAAATGTCAAAGATGTCAAATGACAAATGTCACAATGCTAAATGTCAAAAATGAAAAGTGTCACCATGAAAAATGTCAAAAATGACAAATTTCAAGATGGCAAATGTCAAAACTGACAAATGTCACAATGCTAAATGTCAAAAATGATAAGTCTCACCATGAAAAATGTCAAAAATGACAAATTTCAAGATGGCAAATGTCCAAGATGTCAAATGACAAATGTCACAATGCTAAATGTCAAAAATGAAAAGTGTCACCATGAAAAATGTCAAAAATGACAAATTTCAAGATAGCAAATGTCAAAGATGTCAAATGACAAATGTCACAATGCTAAATGTCAAAAATGAAAAGTGTCAAAAATGACAAATTTCAAGATGGCAAATGTCTAAGATGTCAAATGACAAATGTCACAATGCTAAATGTCAAAAATGAAAAGTGTCACCATGAAAAATGTCAAAAATGACAAATTTCAAGATGGCAAATGTCAAAACTGACAAATGTCACAATGCTAAATGTCAAAAATGAAAAGTGTCACCATGAAAAATGTCAAAAATAACAAATTTCAAGATAGCAAATGTCAAAGATGTCAAATGACAAATGTCACAATGCTAAATGTCAAAAATGACAAATTTCAAAATGGCAAATTTCAAAGATGTCAAATGACAAATGTCACAATGCTAAATGTCAAAAATGAAAAGTGTCACCATGAAAAATGTCAAAAATGACAAATTTCAAGATGGCCAATGTCAAAGATGTCAAATAACAAATGTCACAATGCTAAATGTCAAAAATGAAAAGTGTCACCATGAAAAATGTCAAAAATGACAAATTTCAAGATGGCAAATGTCAAAGATGTCAAATGACAAATGTCACAATGCTAAATGTCAAAAATGAAAAATGTCACCATGAAAAATGTCAAAAATGACAAATTTCAAGATGGCAAATATCAAAGATGTCAAATGACAAATGTCACAATGCTAAATGTCAAAAATGACAAATTTCAAGATAGCAAATGTCAAAGATGTCAAATGACAAATGTCACAATGCTAAATGTCAAAAATGAAAAGTGTCACCATGAAAAATGTCAAAAATGACAAATTTCAAGATGGCAAATGTCAAAGATGTCAAATGACAAATGTCACAATGCTAAATGAAAAGTGTCAAAAATGACAAATTTCAAGATGGCAAATGTCCAAGATGTCAAATGACAAATGTCACAATGCTAAATGTCAAAAATGAAAAGTGTCACCATGAAAAATGTCAAAAATGACAAATTTCAAGATGGCAAATGTCAAAGATGTCAAATGACAAATGTCACAATGCTAAATGTCAAAAATGAAAAGTGTCACCATGAAAAATGTCAAAAATGACAAATTTCAAGATGGCAAATGTCCAAGATGTCAAATGACAAATGTCACAATGCTAAAAGTCAAAAATGAAAAGTGTCACCATGAAAAATGTCAAAAATGACAAATTTCAAGATGGCAAATGTCAAAGATGTCAAATGACAAATGTCACAATGCTAAATGTCAAAAATGAAAAGTGTCAAATATGACAAATTTCAAGATGGCAAATGTCAAAGATGTCAAATGACAAATGTCACAATGCTAAATGTCAGAAATGAAAAGTGTCACCATGAAAAATGTCAAAAATGACAAATTTCAAGATGGCAAATGTCAAAACTGACAAATGTCACAATGCTAAATGTCAAAAATAAAAAGTGTCACCATGAAAAATGTCAACAATAACAAATTCCAAGATGGCAAATGTCAAAGATGTCAAATGACAAATGTCACAATGCTAAATGTCAAAAATGAAAAGTGTCAAAAATGACAAATTTCAAGATGGCAAATGTCTAAGATGTCAAATGACAAATGTCACAATGATAAATGTCAAAAATGAAAAGTGTCACCATGAAAAATGTCAAAAATGACAAATTTCAAGATGGCAAATGTCAAAACTGACAAATGTCACAATGCTAAATGTCAAAAATGAAAAGTGTCACCATGAAAAATGTCAAAAATAACAAATTTCAAGATAGCAAATGTCAAAGATGTCAAATGACAAATGTCACAATGCTAAATGTCAAAAATGACAAATTTCAAAATGGCAAATTTCAAAGATGTCAAATGACAAATGTCACAATGCTAAATGTCAAAAATGAAAAGTGTCACCATGAAAAATGTCAAAAATGACAAATTTCAAGATGGCCAATGTCAAAGATGTCAAATAACAAATGTCACAATGCTAAATGTCAAAAATGAAAAGTGTCACCATGAAAAATGTCAAAAATGACAAATTTCAAGATGGCAAATGTCAAAGATGTCAAATGACAAATGTCACAATGCTAAATGTCAAAAATAAAAAATGTCACCATGAAAAATGTCAAAAATGACAAATTTCAAGATGGCAAATATCAAAGATGTCAAATGACAAATGTCACAATGCTAAATGTTAAAAATGACAAATTTCAAGATAGCAAATGTCAAAGATGTCAAATGACAAATGTCACAATGCTAAATGTCAAAAATGAAAAGTGTCACCATGAAAAATGTCAAAAATGACAAATTTCAAGATGGCAAATGTCAAAGATGTCAAATGACAAATGTCACAATGCTAAATGAAAAGTGTCAAAAATGACAAATTTCAAGATGGCAAATGTCCAAGATGTCAAATGACAAATGTCACAATGCTAAATGTCAAAAATGAAAAGTGTCACCATGAAAAATGTCAAAAATGACAAATTTCAAGATGGCAAATGTCAAAGATGTCAAATGACAAATGTCACAATGCTAAATGTCAAAAATGAAAAGTGTCACCATGAAAAATGTCAAAAATGACAAATTTCAAGATGGCAAATCTCCAAGATGTCAAATGACAAATGTCACAATGCTAAAAGTCAAAAATGAAAAGTGTCACCATGAAAAATGTCAAAAATGACAAATTTCAAGATGGCAAATGTCAAAGATGTCAAATGACAAATGTCACAATGCTAAATGTCAAAAATGAAAAGTGTCAAATATGACAAATTTCAAGATGGCAAATGTCAAAGATGTCAAATGACAAATGTCACAATGCTAAATGTCAAAAATGAAAAGTGTCACCATGAAAAATGTCAAAAATGACAAATTTCAAGATGGCAAATGTCAAAACTGACAAATGTCACAATGCTAAATGTCAAAAATAAAAAGTGTCACCATGAAAAATGTCAACAATAACAAATTCCAAGATGGCAAATGTCAAAGATGTCAAATGACAAATGTCACAATGCTAAATGTCAAAAATGACAAATTTCAAGATGGCAAATGTCAAAGATGTCAAATGACAAATGTCACAATGCTAAATGTCAAAAATGAAAAATGTCAAAAATGACAAATTTCAAGATGGCAAATGTCAAAGATGTCAAATGACAAATGTCACAATGCTAAATGTCAAAAATAAAAAGTGTCACCATGAAAAATGTCAAAAATGACAAATTTCAAGATGGCAAATGTCAAAACTGACAAATGTCACAATGCTAAATGTCAAAAATGATAAGTGTCACCATGAAAAATGTCAAAAATGACAAATTTCAAGATGGCAAATGTCCAAGATGTCAAATGACAAATGTCACAATGCTAAATGTCAAAAATGAAAAGTGTCACCATGAAAAATGTCAAAAATGACAAATTTCAAGATGGCAAATGTCAAAGATGTTAAATGACAAATGTCACAATGCTAATTGTCAAAAATGAAAAGTGTCAAAAATGACAAATTTCAAGATGGCAAATGTCTAATATGTCAAATGACAAATGTCACAATGCTAAATGTCAAATATGAAAAGTGTCACCATGAAAAATGTCAAAAATGACAAATTTCAAGATGGCAAATGTCAAAGATGTCAAATGACAAATGTCACAATGCTAAATGTCACAATGCTAAATGTCAAAAATGAAAAGTGTCAAAAATGACAAATTTCAAGATGGCAAATGTCTAAGATGTCAAATGACAAATGTCACAATGATAAATGTCAAAAATGAAAAGTGTCACCATGAAAAATGTCAAAAATGACAAATTTCAAGATGGCAAATGTCAAAGATGTCAAATGACAAATGTCACAATGCTAAATGTCAAAAATGAAAAGTGTCACCATGAAAAATGTCAAAAATGACAAATTTCAAGATGGCAAATGTCAAAGATGTCAAATGACAAATGTCACAATGCTAAATGTCAAAAATGAAAAGTGTCAAAAATGACAAATTTCAAGATGGCAAATGTCAAAGATGTCAAATGACAAATGTCACAATGCTAAATGTCAAAAATGAAAAGTGTCACCATAAAAAATGTCAAAAATAACAAATTTCAAGATGGCAAATGTCACAATGCTAAATGTCAAAAATGAAAAGTGTCACCATGAAAAATGTCAAAAATAACAAATTTCAAGATAGCAAATGTCAAAGATGTCAAATGACAAATGTCACAATGCTAAATATCAAAAATGACAAATTTCAAGATGGCAAATGTCAAAGATGTCAAATGACAAATGTCACAATGCTAAATGTCAAAAATGAAAAGTGTCACCATAAAAAATGTCAAAAATGACAAATTTCAAGATGGAAAATGTCAAAGATGTCAAATGACAAATGTCACAATGCCAAATGTCAAAAATGAAAAGTGTCACCATGAAAAATGTCAAAAATGACAAATTTCAAGATGGCAAATGTCTAAGATGTCAAATGACAAATGTCACAATGCTAAATGTCAAAAATGAAAAGTGTCACCATGAAAAATGTCAAAAATGACAAATTTCAAGATGGCAAATGTCAAAGATGTCAAATGACAAATGTCACAATGCTAAATGTCAAAAATGAAATGTGTCAAAAATGACAAATTTCAAGATAGCAAAGGTCTAAGATGTCAAATGACAAATGTCACAATGCTAAATGTCAAAAATGAAAAGTGTCACAATGCTAAATGTCAAAAATGACAAATTTCAAGATGGCAAATGTCAAAGATGTCAAATGACAAATGTCACAATGCTAAATGTCAAAAATGAAAAGTGTTACCATAAAAAATGTCAAAACTAACAAATTTCAAGATGGCAAATGTCAAAGATGTCAAATGACAAATGTCACAATGCTAAATGTCAAAAATGAAAAGTGTCACCATGAAAAATGTCAAAAATGACAAATTTCAAGATGGCAAATGTCAAATGTCACAATGCTAAATGTCAAAAATGAAAAGTGTCACCATGAAAAATGTCAAAAATAACAAATTTCAAGATGGCAAATGTCAAAGATGTCAAATGACAAATGTCACAATGCTAAATGTCAAAAATGAAAAGTGTCACCATGAAAAATGTCAAAAATGACAAATTTCAAGATGGCAAATGTCAAAACTGACAAATGTCACAATGCTAAATATCAAAAATAAAAAGTGTCACCATGAAAAATGTCAAAAATAACAAATTTCAAGATGGCAAATGTCAAAGATGTCAAATGACAAATGTCACAATGCTAAATGTCAAAAATGAAAAGTGTCACCATGAAAAATGTCAAAAATGACAAATTTCAAGATGGCAAATGTCAAAACTGACAAATGTCACAATGCTAAATGTCAAAAATGAAAAGTGTCACCATGAAAAATGTCAAAAATAACAAATTTCAAGATGGCAAATGTCAAAGATGTCAAATGACAAATGTGACAATGCTAAATGTCAAAAATGACAAATTTCAAGATGGCAAATGTCAAAGATGTCAAATGACAAATGTCACAATGCTAAATGTCAAAAACGAAAAGTGTCACCATGGAAAATGTCAAAAATGACAAATTTCAAGATGGCAAATGTCAAAGATGTCAAATGACAAATGTCACAATGCTAAATGTCAAAAATGAAAAGTGTCACCATGAAAAATGTCAAAAATAACAAATTTCAAGATGGCAAATGTCAAAGATGTCAAATGACATATGTCACAATGCTAATTGTCAAAAATGAAAAGTGTCACCATGAAAAATGTCAAAAATGACAAATTTCAAGATGGCAAATGTCAAAGATGTCAAATCACAAATGTCACAATGCTAAATGTCAAAAATGAAAAGTGTCACCATGAAAAATGTCAAAAATAACAAATTTCAAGATGGCAAATGTCAAAGATGTCAAATGACAAATGTCACAATGCTAAATGTCAAAAATGAAAAGTGTCACCATGAAAAATGTCAAAAATGACAAATTTCAAGATGGCAAATGTCAAAACTGACAAATGTCACAATGCGAAATGTCAAAAATGATAAGTGTCACCATGAAAAATGTCAAAAATGACAAATTTCAAGATGGCAAATGTCCAAGATGTCAAATGACAAATGTCACAATGTTAAATGTCAAAAATGACAAATTTCAAGATGGCAAATGTCAAAGATGTCGAATATGACAAATGTCACAATGCTAAATGTCAAAAATGAAAAGTGTCACCATGAAAAATGTCAAAAATGACAAATTTCAAGATGGCAAATGTCAAAGATGTCAAATGACAAATGTCACAATGCTAAATGTCACAAATGAAAAGTGTCACCATGAAAAATGTCAAAAATGACAAATTTTAAGATGGCAAATATCAAAGATGTCAAATTACAAATGTCACAATGCTAAATGTCAAAAATGACAAATTTTAAGATGGCAAATGTCAAAGATGTCAAATGACAAATGTCACAATGCTAAATGTCAAAAATGAAAAGTGTCACCATGAAAAATGTCAAAAATGACAAATTTCAAGATGGCAAATGTCAAAGATGTCAAATGACAAATGTCACAATGCAAAATGTCAAAAATGAAAAGTGTCACCATAAAAAATGTCAAAAATAACAAATTTCAAGATGGCAAATGTCAAAGATGTCAAATGACAAATGTCACAACGCTAAATGTCAAAAATGAAAAGTGTCACCATGAAAAATGTCAAAAATGACAAATTTGAAGATGGCAAATGTCAAAACTGACAAATGTCACAATGCTAAATGTCAAAAATGAAAAGTGTCACCATGAAAAATGTCAAAAATAACAAATTTCAAGATGGCAAATGTCAAAGATGTCAAATGACAAATGTCACAATGCTAAATGTCAAAAATGAAAAGTGTCACCATGAAAAATTCAAAAATGACAAATTTCAAGATGGCAAATGTCAAAACTGACAAATGTCACAATGCTAAATGTCAAAAATGAAAAGTGTCACCATGAAAAATGTCAAAAATAACAAATTTCAAGATGGCAAATGTCAAAGATGTCAAATGACAAATGTCACAATGCTAAATGTCAAAAATGACAAATTTCAAGATGGCAAATGTCAAAGATGTCAAATGACAAATGTCACAATGCTAAATGTCATAAATGAAAAGTGTCACCATGAAAAATGTCAAAAATGACAAATTTCAAGATGGCAAATGTCAAAGATGTCAAATGACAAATGTCACAATGCTAAATGTCAAAAATGAAAAGTGTCACCATGAAAAATGTCAACAATAACAAATTTCAAGATGGCAAATGTCAAAGATGTCAAATGACAAATGTCACAATGCTAAATGTCAAAAATGAAAAGTGTTACCATGAAAAATGTCAAAAATGACAAATTTCAAGATGGCAAATGTCAAAGATGTCAAATGACAAATGTCACAATGCTAAATGTCAAAAATGAAAAGTGTCACCATGAAAAATGTCAAAAATAACAAATTTCAAGATGGCAAATGTCTAAGATGTCAAATGACAAATGTCACAATGCTAAATGTCAAAAATGAAAAGTGTCACCATAAAAAATGTCAAAAATGACAAATTTCAAGATGGCAAATGTCAAAACTAAAGAATGTCACAATGCTAAATGTCAAAAATGATAAGTGTCACCATGAAAAATGTCAAAAATGACAAATTTCAAGATGGCAAATGTCCAAGATGTCAAATGACAAATGTCACAATGCTAAATGTCAAAAATGACAAATTTCAAGATGGAAAATGTCAAAGATGTCGAATATGACAAATGTCACAATGCTAAATGTCAAAAATGAAAAGTGTCACCATGAAAAATGTCAAAAATGACAAATTTCAAGATGGCAAATGTCAAAGATGTCAAATGACAAATGTCACAATGCTAAATGTCAAAAATGAAAAGTGTCACCATGAAAAATGTCAAAAATGACAAATTTCGAGATGGCAAATATCAAAGATGTCAAATGACAAATGTTACAATGCTAAATGTCAAAAATGACAAATTTTAAGATGGCAAATGTCAAAGATGTCAAATGACAAATGTCACAATGCTAAATGTCAAAAATGAAAAGTGTCACCATGAAAAATGTCAAAAATGACAAATTTCAAGATGGCAAATGTCAAAGATGTCAAATGACAAATGTCACAATGCTAAATGTCAAAAATGAAAAGTGTCACCATAAAAAATGTCAAAAATAACAAATTTCAAGATGGCAAATGTCAAAGATGTCAAATGACAAATGTCACAATGCTTAATGTCAAAAATGAAAAGTGTCACCATGAAAAATGTCAAAAATGACAAATTTCAAGATGGCAAATGTCCAAGATGTCAAATGACAAATGTCACAATGCTAAATGTCAAAAATGAAAAGTGTCACCATGAAAAATGTCAAAAATGACAAATTTCAAGATGGCAAATGTCAAAACTGACAAATGTCACAATGCTAAATGTCAAAAATGTTAAGTGTCACCATGAAAAATGTCAAAAATGACAAATTTCAAGATGGCAAATGTCCAAGATGTCAAATGACAAATGTCACAATGCTAAATGTCAAAAATGAAAAGTGTCACCATGAAAAATGTCAAAAATAACAAATTTCAAGATGGCAAATGTCAAAGATGTCAAATGACAAATGTCACAATGCTAAATGTCAAAAATGAAAAGTGTCACCATGAAAAATGTTAAAAATGACAAATTTCAAGATGGCAAATGTCAAAGATGTCAAATGACAAATGTCACAATGCTAAATGTCAAAAATGAAAAGTGTCACCATGAAAAATGTCAAAAATAACAAATTTCAAGATGGCAAATGTCAAAGATGTCAAATGACAAATGTCACAATGCTAAATGTCAAAAATGAAAAGTGTCACCATGAAAAATGTCAAAAATGACAAATTTCAAGATGGCAAATGTCAAAGATGTCAAATGACAAATGTCACAATGCTAAATGTCAAAAATGAAAAGTGTCACCATGAAAAATGTCAAAAATAACAAATTTCAAGATGGCAAATGTCAAAGATGTCAAATGACAAATGTCACAATGCTAAATGTCAAAAATGAAAAGTGTCACCATGAAAAATGTCAAAAATAACAAATTTCAAGATGGCAAATGTCAAAGATGTCAAATGACAAATGTCACAATGCTAAATGTCAAAAATGAAAAGTGTCACCATGAAAAATGTCAAAAATGACAAATTTCAAGATGGCAAATGTCAAAGATGTCAAATGACAAATGTCACAATGCTAAATGTCAAAAATGAAAAGTGTTACCATGAAAAATGTCAAAAATGACAAATTTCAAGATGGCAAATGTCAAAGATGTCAAATGACAAATGTCACAATGCTAAATGTCAAAAATGAAAAGTGTCACCATGAAAAATGTCAAAAATAACAAATTTCAAGATGGCAAATGTCTAAGATGTCAAATGACAAATGTCACAATGCTAAATGTCAAAAATGAAAAGTGTCACCATAAAAAATGTCAAAAATGACAAATTTCAAGATGGCAAATGTCAAAACTAAAAAATGTCACAATGCTAAATGTCAAAAATGATAAGTGTCACCATGAAAAATGTCAAAAATGACAAATTTCAAGGTGGCAAATGTCCAAGATGTCAAATGACAAATGTCACAATGCTAAATGTCAAAAATGACAAATTTCAAGATGGCAAATGTCAAAGATGTCGAATATGACAAATGTCACAATGCTAAATGTCAAAAATGAAAAGTGTCACCATGAAAAATGTTAAAAATGACAAATTTCAAGATGGCAAATGTCAAAGATGTCAAATGACAAATGTCACAATGCTAAATGTCAAAAATGAAAAGTGTCACCATGAAAAATGTCAAAAATGACAAATTTCGAGATGGCAAATATCAAAGATGTCAAATGACAAATGTCACAATGCTAAATGTCAAAAATGACAAATTTTAAGATGGCAAATGTCAAAGATGTCAAATGACAAATGTCACAATGCTAAATGTCAAAAATGAAAAGTGTCACCATGAAAAATGTCAAAAATGACAAATTTCAAGATGGCAAATGTCAAAGATGTCAAATGACAAATGTCACAATGCTAAATGTCAAAAATGAAAAGTGTCACCATAAAAAATGTCAAAAATAACAAATTTCAAGATGGCAAATGTCAAAGATGTCAAATGACAAATGTCACAATGCTTAATGTCAAAAATGAAAAGTGTCACCATGAAAAATGTCAAAAATGACAAATTTCAAGATGGCAAATGTCCAAGATGTCAAATGACAAATGTCACAATGCTAAATGTCAAAAATGAAAAGTGTCACCATGAAAAATGTCAAAAATGACAAATTTCAAGATGGCAAATGTCAAAACTGACAAATGTCACAATGCTAAATGTCAAAAATGTTAAGTGTCACCATGAAAAATGTCAAAAATGACAAATTTCAAGATGGCAAATGTCCAAGATGTCAAATGACAAATGTCACAATGCTAAATGTCAAAAATGAAAAGTGTCACCATGAAAAATGTCAAAAATAACAAATTTCAAGATGGCAAATGTCAAAGATGTCAAATGACAAATGTCACAATGCTAAATGTCAAAAATGAAAAGTGTCACCATGAAAAATGTTAAAAATGACAAATTTCAAGATGGCAAATGTCAAAGATGTCAAATGACAAATGTCACAATGCTAAATGTCAAAAATGAAAAGTGTCACCATGAAAAATGTCAAAAATAACAAATTTCAAGATGGCAAATGTCAAAGATGTCAAATGACAAATGTCACAATGCTAAATGTCAAAAATGAAAAGTGTCACCATGAAAAATGTCAAAAATGACAAATTTCAAGATGGCAAATGTCAAAGATGTCAAATGACAAATGTCACAATGCTAAATGTCAAAAATGAAAAGTGTCACCATGAAAAATGTCAAAAATAACAAATTTCAAGATGGCAAATGTCAAAGATGTCAAATGACAAATGTCACAATGCTAAATGTCAAAAATGAAAAGTGTCACCATGAAAAATGTTAAAAATGACCAATTTCAAGATGGCAAATGTCAAAGATGTCAAATGACAAATGTCACAATGCTAAATGTCATAATGAAAAGTGTCACCATGAAAAATGTCAAAAATGACAAATTTTAAGATGGCAAATGTCAAAGATGTCAAATGACAAATGTCACAATGCTAAATGTCAAAAATGAAAAGTGTCACCATGAAAAATGTCAAAAATGACAAATTTCAAGATGGCAAATGTCAAAACTGACAAATGTCACAATGCTAAATGTCAAAAATGTTAAGTGTCACCATGAAAAATGTCAAAAATGACAAATTTCAAGATGGCAAATGTCCAAGATGTCAAATGACAAATGTCACAATGCTAAATGTCAAAAATGAAAAGTGTCACCATGAAAAATGTCAAAAATGACAAATTTCAAGATGGCAAATGTCAAAGATGTCAAATGACAAATGTCACAATGCTAAATGTCAAAAATGAAAAGTGTCACCATGAAAAATGTCAAAAATAACAAATTTCAATATGGCAAATGTCAAAGATGTCAAATGACAAATGTCACAATGCTAAATGTCAAAAATGAAAAGTGTCACCATGAAAAATGTTAAAAATGACCAATTTCAAGATGGCAAATGTCAAAGATGTCAAATGACAAATGTCACAATGCTAAATGTCATAATGAAAAGTGTCACCATGAAAAATGTCAAAAATGACAAATTTTAAGATGGCAAATGTCAAAGATGTCAAATGACAAATGTCACAATGCTAAATGTCAAAAATGAAAAGTGTCACCATGAAAAATGTCAAAAATGACAAATTTCAAGATGGCAAATGTCAAAGATGTCAAATGACAAATGTCACAATGCTAAATGTCAAAAATGAAAAGTGTTACCATGAAAAATGTCAAAAATAACAAATTTCAAGATGGCAAATGTCAAAGATGTCAAATGACAAATGTCACAATGCTAAATGTCAAAAATGAAAAGTGTCACCATGAAAAATGTCAAAAATGACAAATTTCAAGATGGCAAATGTCAAAGATGTCAAATGACAAATGTCACGATGCTAAATGTCAAAAATGAAAAGTGTCACCATGAAAAATGTCAAAAATAACAAATTTCAAGATGGCAAATGTCAAAGATGTCAAATGACAAATGTCACAATGCTAAATGTCAAAAATGAAAAGTGTCACCATGAAAAATGTTAAAAATGACCAATTTCAAGATGGCAAATGTCAAAGATGTCAAATGACAAATGTCACAATGCTAAATGTCAAAAATGACAAATTTCAAGATGGCAAATGTCAAAGATGTCAAATGACAAATGTCACAATGCTAAATGTCAAAAATGAAAAACGTCACCAGGAAAAATGTCAAAAATGACAAATTTCAAGATGGCAAATGTCAAAGATGTCAAATGACAAATGTCACAATGCTAAATGTCAAAAATGAAAAGTGTCACCATGAAAAATGTCAAAAATAACAAATTTCAAGATGGCAAATGTCAAAGATGTCAAATGACAAATGTCACAATGCTAAATGTCAAAAATGAAAAGTGTCACCATGAAAAATGTTAAAAATGACCAATTTCAAGATGGCAAATGTCAAAGATGTCAAATGACAAATGTCACAATGCTAAATGTCATAATGAAAAGTGTCACCATGAAAAATGTCAAAAATGACAAATTTTAAGATGGCAAATGTCAAAGATGTCAAATGACAAATGTCACAATGCTAAATGTCAAAAATGAAAAGTGTCACCATGAAAAATGTCAAAAATGACAAATTTCAAGATGGCAAATGTCAAAACTGACAAATGTCACAATGCTAAATGTCAAAAATGTTAAGTGTCACCATGAAAAATGTCAAAAATGACAAATTTCAAGATGGCAAATGTCCAAGATGTCAAATGACAAATGTCACAATGCTAAATGTCAAAAATGAAAAGTGTCACCATGAAAAATGTCAAAAATGACAAATTTCAAGATGGCAAATGTCAAAGATGTCAAATGACAAATGTCACAATGCTAAATGTCAAAAATAAAAAGTGTCCCCATAAAAAATGTCAATAATGACAAATTTCAAGATGGCAAATGTCAAAGATGTCAAATGACAAATTTCACAATGCTAAATGTCAAAAATGAAAAGTGTCACCATGAAAAATGTCAAAAATGACAAATTTTAAGATGGCAAATGTCAAAGATGTCGAATATGACAAATGTCACAATGCTAAATGTCAAAAATGAAAAGTGTCACCATAAAAAATGTCAAAAATGACAAATTTCAAGATGGCAAATGTCAAAGATGTCAAATAACAAATGTCACGATGCTAAATGTCAAAAATGAAAAGTGTCACCATGAAAAATGTCAAAAATGACAAATTTCAAGATGGCAAATGTCAAAGATGTCAAATGACAAATGTCACAATGCTAAATGTCAAAATTGAAAAGTGTCAAAAATGACAAATTTCAAGATGGCAAATGTCTAAGATGTCAAATGACAAATGTCACAATGCTAAATGTCAAAAATAAAAAGTGTCACCGTGAAAAATGTAAAAAATGACAAATTTCAAGATGGCAAATACCAAAGATGTCAAATGACAAATGTCACACTGCTAAATGTCAAAAATGAAAAGTGTCACCATGAAAAATGTCAAAAATAACAAATTTCAAGATGGCAAATGTCAAAGATGTCAAATGACAAATGTCACAATGCTAAATGTCAAAAATAACAAATTTTAAGATGGCAAATGTCAAAGATGTCAAATGACAAATGTCACAATGCTAAATTACAAAAATGAAAAGTGTCACCATGAAAAATGTCAAAAATAACAAATTTCAAGATGGCAAACGTCAAAGATGTCAAATGACCAATGTCACAATGCTAAATGTCAAAAATGAAAAGTGTCACCATGAAAAATGTCAAAAATGACAAATTTCAAGATGGCAAATATCAAAGATGTCAAATGACAAATGTCACAATGCTAAATGTCAAAAATGAAAAGTGTCACCATGTAAAATGTCAAAAATAACAAATTTCAAGATGGCAAATATCAAAGATGTCAAATGACAAATGTCACAATGCTAAATGTCAAAAATGACAAATTTCAAGATGGCAAATGTCAAATGACAAATGTCACAATGCTAAATGTCAAAAATGAAAAGTGTCACCATGAAAAATGTCAAAAATGACAAATTTCAAGATGGCAAATGTCAAAGATGTCAAATGACAAATCTCACAATGCTAAATGTCAAAAATGAAAAGTGTCAAAAATGACAAATTTCAAGATGGCAAATGTCTAAGATGTTAAATGACAAATGTCACAATGCTAAATGTCAAAAATGAAAAGTGTCACCATGAAAAATGTCAAAAATGACAAATTTCAAGATGGCAAATGTCAAAGATGTCAAATGACAAATGTCACAATGCTAAATGTCAAAAATGAAAAGTGTCACCATGAAAAATGTCAAAAATGACAAATTTCAAGATGGCAAATGTCAAAGATGTCAAATGACAAATGTCACAATGCTAAATGTCAAAAATGAAAAGTGTCACCATGAAAAATGTCAAAAATGACAAATTTCAAGATGGCAAATGTCAAAACTGACAAATGTCACAATGCTAAATGTCAAAAATGATAAGTCTCACCATGAAAAATGTCAAAAATGACAAATTTCAAGATGGCAAATGTCCAAGATGTCAAATGACAAATGTCACAATGCTAAATGTCAAAAATGAAAAGTGTCACCATGAAAAATGTCAAAAATGACAAATTTCAAGATGGCAAATGTCAAAGATGTCAAATGACAAATGTCACAATGCTAAATGTCAAAAATGAAAAGTGTCAAAAATGACAAATTTCAAGATGGCAAATGTCTAAGATGTCAAATGACAAATGTCACAATGCTAAATGTCAAAAATGAAAAGTGTCACCATGAAAAATGTCAAAAATGACAGATTTCAAGATGGCAAATGTCAAAACTGACAAATGTCACAATGCTAAATGTCAAAAATGAAAAGTGTCACCATGAAAAATGTCAAAAATAACAAATTTCAAGATAGCAAATGTCAAAGATGTCAAATGACAAATGTCACAATGCTAAATGTCAAAAATGACAAATTTCAAAATGGCAAATTTCAAAGATGTCAAATGACAAATGTCACAATGCTAAATGTCAAAAATGAAAAGTGTCACCATGAAAAATGTCAAAAATGACAAATTTCAAGATGGCCAATGTCAAAGATGTCAAATAACAAATGTCACAATGCTAAATGTCAAAAATGAAAAGTGTCACCATGAAAAATGTCAAAAATGACAAATTTCAAGATGGCAAATGTCAAAGATGTCAAATGACAAATGTCACAATGCTAAATGTCAAAAATAAAAAGTGTCCCCATAAAAAATGTCAATAATGACAAATTTCAAGATGGCAAATGTCAAAGATGTCAAATGACAAATTTCACAATGCTAAATGTCAAAAATGAAAAGTGTCACCATGAAAAATGTCAAAAATGACAAATTTTAAGATGGCAAATGTCAAAGATGTCGAATATGACAAATGTCACAATGCTAAATGTCAAAAATGAAAAGTGTTACCATAAAAAATGTCAAAAATGACAAATTTCAAGATGGCAAATGTCAAAGATGTCAAATGACAAATGTCACAATGCTAAATGTCAAAAATGAAAAGTGTCACCATGAAAAATGTCAAAAATGACAAATTTCAAGATGGCAAATGTCAAAGATGTCAAATGACAAATGTCACAATGCTAAATGTCAAAATTGAAAAGTGTCAAAAATGACAAATTTCAAGATGGCAAATGTCTAAGATGTCAAATGACAAATGTCACAATGCTAAATGTCAAAAATAAAAAGTGTCACCGTGAAAAATGTAAAAAATGACAAATTTCAAGATGGCAAATACCAAAGATGTCAAATGACAAATGTCACACTGCTAAATGTCAAAAATGAAAAGTGTCACCATGAAAAATGTCAAAAATAACAAATTTCAAGATGGCAAATGTCAAAGATGTCAAATGACAAATGTCACAATGCTAAATGTCAAAAATGACAAATTTTAAGATGGCAAATGTCAAAGATGTCAAATGACAAATGTCACAATGCTAAATTACAAAAATGAAAAGTGTCACCATGAAAAATGTCAAAAATAACAAATTTCAAGATGGCAAACGTCAAAGATGTCAAATGACCAATGTCACAATGCTAAATGTCAAAAATGAAAAGTGTCACCATGAAAAATGTCAAAAATGACAAATTTCAAGATGGCAAATGTCAAAGATGTCAAATGACAAATGTCACAATGCTAAATGTCAAAAATGAAAAGTGTCAAAAATGACAAATTTCAAGATGGCAAATGTCTAAGATGTTAAATGACAAATGTCACAATGCTAAATGTCAAAAATGAAAAGTGTCACCATGAAAAATGTCAAAAATGACAAATTTCAAGATGGCAAATGTCAAAGATGTCAAATGACAAATGTCACAATGCTAAATGTCAAAAATGAAAAGTGTCACCATGAAAAATGTCAAAAATGACAAATTTCAAGATGGCAAATGTCAAAGATGTCAAATGACAAATGTCACAATGCTAAATGTCAAAAATGAAAAGTGTCACCATGAAAAATGTCAAAAATGACAAATTTCAAGATGGCAAATGTCAAAACTGACAAATGTCACAATGCTAAATGT
Source organism: Altica lythri (assembly GCA_964028335.1). Classification (NCBI taxonomy): domain Eukaryota; kingdom Metazoa; phylum Arthropoda; class Insecta; order Coleoptera; family Chrysomelidae; genus Altica; species Altica lythri. The sequence continues at coordinate 2,714,532 of OZ034800.1, read as the reverse complement.
CAAAAATGATAAGTCTCACCATGAAAAATGTCAAAAATGACAAATTTCAAGATGGCAAATGTCCAAGATGTCAAATGACAAATGTCACAATGCTAAATGTCAAAAATGAAAAGTGTCACCATGAAAAATGTCAAAAATGACAAATTTCAAGATGGCAAATGTCAAAGATGTCAAATGACAAATGTCACAATGCTAAATGTCAAAAATGAAAAGTGTCAAAAATGACAAATTTCAAGATGGCAAATGTCTAAGATGTCAAATGACAAATGTCACAATGCTAAATGTCAAAAATGAAAAGTGTCACCATGAAAAATGTCAAAAATGACAAATTTCAAGATGGCAAATGTCAAAACTGACAAATGTCACAATGCTAAATGTCAAAAATGAAAAGTGTCACCATGAAAAATGTCAAAAATAACAAATTTCAAGATAGCAAATGTCAAAGATGTCAAATGACAAATGTCACAATGCTAAATGTCAAAAATGACAAATTTCAAAATGGCAAATTTCAAAGATGTCAAATGACAAATGTCACAATGCTAAATGTCAAAAATGAAAAGTGTCACCATGAAAAATGTCAAAAATGACAAATTTCAAGATGGCAAACGTCAAAGATGTCAAATGACCAATGTCACAATGCTAAATGTCAAAAATGAAAAGTGTCACCATGAAAAATGTCAAAAATGACAAATTTCAAGATGGCAAATGTCAAAGATGTCAAATGACAAATGTCACAATGCTAAATGTCAAAAATGAAAAGTGTCACCATGTAAAATGTCAAAAATAACAAATTTCAAGATGGCAAATATCAAAGATGTCAAATGACAAATGTCACAATGCTAAATGTCAAAAATGACAAATTTCAAGATGGCAAATGTCAAATGACAAATGTCACAATGCTAAATGTCAAAAATGAAAAGTGTCACCATGAAAAATGTCAAAAATGACAAATTTCAAGATGGCAAATGTCAAAGATGTCAAATGACAAATGTCACAATGCTAAATGTCAAAAATGAAAAGTGTCAAAAATGACAAATTTCAAGATGGCAAATGTCTAAGATGTTAAATGACAAATGTCACAATGCTAAATGTCAAAAATGAAAAGTGTCACCATGAAAAATGTCAAAAATGACAAATTTCAAGATGGCAAATGTCAAAGATGTCAAATGACAAATGTCACAATGCTAAATGTCAAAAATGAAAAGTGTCACCATGAAAAATGTCAAAAATGACAAATTTCAAGATGGCAAATGTCAAAGATGTCAAATGACAAATGTCACAATGCTAAATGTCAAAAATGAAAAGTGTCACCATGAAAAATGTCAAAAATGACAAATTTCAAGATGGCAAATGTCAAAACTGACAAATGTCACAATGCTAAATGTCAAAAATGATAAGTCTCACCATGAAAAATGTCAAAAATGACAAATTTCAAGATGGCAAATGTCCAAGATGTCAAATGACAAATGTCACAATGCTAAATGTCAAAAATGAAAAGTGTCACCATGAAAAATGTCAAAAATGACAAATTTCAAGATGGCAAATGTCAAAGATGTCAAATGACAAATGTCACAATGCTAAATGTCAAAAATGAAAAGTGTCAAAAATGACAAATTTCAAGATGGCAAATGTCTAAGATGTCAAATGACAAATGTCACAATGCTAAATGTCAAAAATGAAAAGTGTCACCATGAAAAATGTCAAAAATGACAAATTTCAAGATGGCAAATGTCAAAACTGACAAATGTCACAATGCTAAATGTCAAAAATGAAAAGTGTCACCATGAAAAATGTCAAAAATAACAAATTTCAAGATAGCAAATGTCAAAGATGTCAAATGACAAATGTCACAATGCTAAATGTCAAAAATGACAAATTTCAAAATGGCAAATTTCAAAGATGTCAAATGACAAATGTCACAATGCTAAATGTCAAAAATGAAAAGTGTCACCATGAAAAATGTCAAAAATGACAAATTTCAAGATGGCCAATGTCAAAGATGTCAAATAACAAATGTCACAATGCTAAATGTCAAAAATGAAAAGTGTCACCATGAAAAATGTCAAAAATGACAAATTTCAAGATGGCAAATGTCAAAGATGTCAAATGACAAATCTCACAATGCTAAATGTCAAAAATGAAAAGTGTCAAAAATGACAAATTTCAAGATGGCAAATGTCTAAGATGTTAAATGACAAATGTCACAATGCTAAATGTCAAAAATGAAAAGTGTCACCATGAAAAATGTCAAAAATGACAAATTTCAAGATGGCAAATGTCAAAGATGTCAAATGACAAATGTCACAATGCTAAATGTCAAAAATGAAAAGTGTCACCATGAAAAATGTCAAAAATGACAAATTTCAAGATGGCAAACGTCAAAGATGTCAAATGACCAATGTCACAATGCTAAATGTCAAAAATGAAAAGTGTCACCATGAAAAATGTCAAAAATGACAAATTTCAAGATGGCAAATATCAAAGATGTCAAATGACAAATGTCACAATGCTAAATGTCAAAAATGAAAAGTGTCACCATGTAAAATGTCAAAAATAACAAATTTCAAGATGGCAAATATCAAAGATGTCAAATGACAAATGTCACAATGCTAAATGTCAAAAATGACAAATTTCAAGATGGCAAATGTCAAATGACAAATGTCACAATGCTAAATGTCAAAAATGAAAAGTGTCACCATGAAAAATGTCAAAAATGACAAATTTCAAGATGGCAAATGTCAAAGATGTCAAATGACAAATCTCACAATGCTAAATGTCAAAAATGAAAAGTGTCAAAAATGACAAATTTCAAGATGGCAAATGTCTAAGATGTTAAATGACAAATGTCACAATGCTAAATGTCAAAAATGAAAAGTGTCACCATGAAAAATGTCAAAAATGACAAATTTCAAGATGGCAAATGTCAAAGATGTCAAATGACAAATGTCACAATGCTAAATGTCAAAAATGAAAAGTGTCACCATGAAAAATGTCAAAAATGACAAATTTCAAGATGGCAAATGTCAAAGATGTCAAATGACAAATGTCACAATGCTAAATGTCAAAAATGAAAAGTGTCACCATAAAAAATGTCAAAAATGACAAATTTCAAGATGGCAAATGTCAAAACTGACAAATGTCACAATGCTAAATGTCAAAAATGATAAGTCTCACCATGAAAAATGTCAAAAATGACAAATTTCAAGATGGCAAATGTCCAAGATGTCAAATGACAAATGTCACAATGCTAAATGTCAAAAATGAAAAGTGTCACCATGAAAAATGTCAAAAATGACAAATTTCAAGATGGCAAATGTCAAAGATGTCAAATGACAAATGTCACAATGCTAAATGTCAAAAATGAAAAGTGTCAAAAATGACAAATTTCAAGATGGCAAATGTCTAAGATGTCAAATGACAAATGTCACAATGCTAAATGTCAAAAATGAAAAGTGTCACCATGAAAAATGTCAAAAATGACAAATTTCAAGATGGCAAATGTCAAAACTGACAAATGTCACAATGCTAAATGTCAAAAATGAAAAGTGTCACCATGAAAAATGTCAAAAATAACAAATTTCAAGATAGCAAATGTCAAAGATGTCAAATGACAAATGTCACAATGCTAAATGTCAAAAATGACAAATTTCAAAATGGCAAATTTCAAAGATGTCAAATGACAAATGTCACAATGCTAAATGTCAAAAATGAAAAGTGTCACCATGAAAAATGTCAAAAATGACAAATTTCAAGATGGCCAATGTCAAAGATGTCAAATAACAAATGTCACAATGCTAAATGTCAAAAATGAAAAGTGTCACCATGAAAAATGTCAAAAATGACAAATTTCAAGATGGCAAATGTCAAAGATGTCAAATGACAAATGTCAAAATGCTAAATGTCAAAAATAAAAAGTGTCCCCATAAAAAATGTCAATAATGACAAATTTCAAGATGGCAAATGTCAAAGATGTCAAATGACAAATTTCACAATGCTAAATGTCAAAAATGAAAAGTGTCACCATGAAAAATGTCAAAAATGACAAATTTTAAGATGGCAAATGTCAAAGATGTCGAATATGACAAATGTCACAATGCTAAATGTCAAAAATGAAAAGTGTCACCATAAAAAATGTCAAAAATGACAAATTTCAAGATGGCAAATGTCAAAGATGTCAAATGACAAATGTCACAATGCTAAATGTCAAAAATGAAAAGTGTCACCATGAAAAATGTCAAAAATGACAAATTTCAAGATGGCAAATGTCAAAGATGTCAAATGACAAATGTCACAATGCTAAATGTCAAAATTGAAAAGTGTCAAAAATGACAAATTTCAAGATGTCAAATGACAAATGTCACAATGCTAAATGTCAAAAATAAAAAGTGTCACCGTGAAAAATGTAAAAAATGACAAATTTCAAGATGGCAAATACCAAAGATGTCAAATGACAAATGTCACACTGCTAAATGTCAAAAATGAAAAGTGTCACCATGAAAAATGTCAAAAATAACAAATTTCAAGATGGCAAATGTCAAAGATGTCAAATGACAAATGTCACAATGCTAAATGTCAAAAATGACAAATTTTAAGATGGCAAATGTCAAAGATGTCAAATGACAAATGTCACAATGCTAAATTACAAAAATGAAAAGTGTCACCATGAAAAATGTCAAAAATAACAAATTTCAAGATGGCAAACGTCAAAGATGTCAAATGACCAATGTCACAATGCTAAATGTCAAAAATGAAAAGTGTCACCATGAAAAATGTCAAAAATGACAAATTTCAAGATGGCAAATGTCAAAGATGTCAAATGACAAATGTCACAATGCTAAATGTCAAAAATGAAAAGTGTCACCATGTAAAATGTCAAAAATAACAAATTTCAAGATGGCAAATATCAAAGATGTCAAATGACAAATGTCACAATGCTAAATGTCAAAAATGACAAATTTCAAGATGGCAAATGTCAAATGACAAATGTCACAATGCTAAATGTCAAAAATGAAAAGTGTCACCATGAAAAATGTCAAAAATGACAAATTTCAAGATGGCAAATGTCAAAGATGTCAAATGACAAATGTCACAATGCTAAATGTCAAAAATGAAAAGTGTCAAAAATGACAAATTTCAAGATGGCAAATGTCTAAGATGTTAAATGACAAATGTCACAATGCTAAATGTCAAAAATGAAAAGTGTCACCATGAAAAATGTCAAAAATGACAAATTTCAAGATGGCAAATGTCAAAGATGTCAAATGACAAATGTCACAATGCTAAATGTCAAAAATGAAAAGTGTCACCATGAAAAATGTCAAAAATGACAAATTTCAAGATGGCAAATGTCAAAGATGTCAAATGACAAATGTCACAATGCTAAATGTCAAAAATGAAAAGTGTCACCATGAAAAATGTCAAAAATGACAAATTTCAAGATGGCAAATGTCAAAACTGACAAATGTCACAATGCTAAATGTCAAAAATGATAAGTCTCACCATGAAAAATGTCAAAAATGACAAATTTCAAGATGGCAAATGTCCAAGATGTCAAATGACAAATGTCACAATGCTAAATGTCAAAAATGAAAAGTGTCACCATGAAAAATGTCAAAAATGACAAATTTCAAGATGGCAAATGTCAAAGATGTCAAATGACAAATGTCACAATGCTAAATGTCAAAAATGAAAAGTGTCAAAAATGACAAATTTCAAGATGGCAAATGTCTAAGATGTCAAATGACAAATGTCACAATGCTAAATGTCAAAAATGAAAAGTGTCACCATGAAAAATGTCAAAAATGACAAATTTCAAGATGGCAAATGTCAAAACTGACAAATGTCACAATGCTAAATGTCAAAAATGAAAAGTGTCACCATGAAAAATGTCAAAAATAACAAATTTCAAGATAGCAAATGTCAAAGATGTCAAATGACAAATGTCACAATGCTAAATGTCAAAAATGACAAATTTCAAAATGGCAAATTTCAAAGATGTCAAATGACAAATGTCACAATGCTAAATGTCAAAAATGAAAAGTGTCACCATGAAAAATGTCAAAAATGACAAATTTCAAGATGGCCAATGTCAAAGATGTCAAATAACAAATGTCACAATGCTAAATGTCAAAAATGAAAAGTGTCACCATGAAAAATGTCAAAAATGACAAATTTCAAGATGGCAAATGTCAAAGATGTCAAATGACAAATGTCACAATGCTAAATGTCAAAAATGAAAAATGTCACCATGAAAAATGTCAAAAATGACAAATTTCAAGATGGCAAATATCAAAGATGTCAAATGACAAATGTCACAATGCTAAATGTCAAAAATGACAAATTTCCACATAGCAAATGTCAAAGATGTCAAATGACAAATGTCACAATGCTAAATGTCAAAAATGAAAAGTGTCACCATGAAAAATGTCAAAAATGACAAATTTCAAGATGGCAAATGTCAAAGATGTCAAATGACAAATGTCACAATGCTAAATGAAAAGTGTCAAAAATGACAAATTTCAAGAGGGCAAATGTCCAAGATGTCAAATGACAAATGTCACAATGCTAAATGTCAAAAATGAAAAGTGTCACCATGAAAAATGTCAAAAATGACAAATTTCAAGATGGCAAATGTCAAAGATGTCAAATGACAAATGTCACAATGCTAAATGTCAAAAATGAAAAGTGTCACCATGAAAAATGTCAAAAATGACAAATTTCAAGATGGCAAATGTCCAAGATGTCAAATGACAAATGTCACAATGCTAAAAGTCAAAAATGAAAAGTGTCACCATGAAAAATGTCAAAAATGACAAATTTCAAGATGGCAAATGTCAAAGATGTCAAATGACAAATGTCACAATGCTAAATGTCAAAAATGAAAAGTGTCAAATATGACAAATTTCAAGATGGCAAATGTCAAAGATGTCAAATGACAAATGTCACAATGCTAAATGTCAAAAATGAAAAGTGTCACCATGAAAAATGTCAAAAATGACAAATTTCAAGATGGCAAATGTCAAAACTGACAAATGTCACAATGCTAAATGTCAAAAATGAAAAGTGTCACCATGAAAAATGTCAAAAATGACAAATTTCAAGATGGCAAATGTCGAAGATGTCAAATGACAAATGTCACAATGCTAAATGTCAAAAATGAAAAGTGTCACCATGAAAAATGTCAAAAATGACAAATTTCAAGATGGCAAATGTCAAAGATGTCAAATGACAAATGTCACAATGCTAAATGTCAAAAATGAAAAGTGTCACCATGAAAAATGTCAAAAATGACAAATTTCAAGATGGCAAATGTCAAAACTGACAAATGTCACAATGCTAAATGTCAAAAATGATAAGTCTCACCATGAAAAATGTCAAAAATGACAAATTTCAAGATGGCAAATGTCCAAGATGTCAAATGACAAATGTCACAATGCTAAATGTCAAAAATGAAAAGTGTCACCATGAAAAATGTCAAAAATGACAAATTTCAAGATGGCAAATGTCAAAGATGTCAAAGATGTCAAATGACAAATGTCACAATGCTAAATGTCAAAAATGAAAAGTGTCAAAAATGACAAATTTCAAGATGGCAAATGTCTAAGATGTCAAATGACAAATGTCACAATGCTAAATGTCAAAAATGAAAAGTGTCACCATGAAAAATGTCAAAAATGACAAATTTCAAGATGGCAAATGTCAAAACTGACAAATGTCACAATGCTAAATGTCAAAAATGAAAAGTGTCACCATGAAAAATGTCAAAAATAACAAATTTCAAGATAGCAAATGTCAAAGATGTCAAATGACAAATGTCACAATGCTAAATGTCAAAAATGACAAATTTCAAAATGGCAAATTTCAAAGATGTCAAATGACAAATGTCACAATGCTAAATGTCAAAAATGAAAAGTGTCACCATGAAAAATGTCAAAAATGACAAATTTCAAGATGGCAAATGTCAAAACTGACAAATGTCACAATGCTAAATGTCAAAAATGAAAAGTGTCACCATGAAAAATGTCAAAAATGACAAATTTCAAGATGGCAAATGTCGAAGATGTCAAATGACAAATGTCACAATGCTAAATGTCAAAAATAAAAAGTGTCACCATGAAAAATGTCAAAAATGACAAATTTCAAGATGGCAAATGTCAAAGATGTCAAATGACAAATGTCACAATGCTAAATGTCAAAAATGAAAAGTGTCACCATGAAAAATGTCAAAAATGACAAATTTCAAGATGGCAAATGTCAAAACTGACAAATGTCACAATGCTAAATGTCAAAAATGATAAGTCTCACCATGAAAAATGTCAAAAATGACAAATTTCAAGATGGCAAATGTCCAAGATGTCAAATGACAAATGTCACAATGCTAAATGTCAAAAATGAAAAGTGTCACCATGAAAAATGTCAAAAATGACAAATTTCAAGATGGCAAATGTCAAAGATGTCAAATGACAAATGTCACAATGCTAAATGTCAAAAATGAAAAGTGTCAAAAATGACAAATTTCAAGATGGCAAATGTCTAAGATGTCAAATGACAAATGTCACAATGCTAAATGTCAAAAATGAAAAGTGTCACCATGAAAAATGTCAAAAATGACAAATTTCAAGATGGCAAATGTCAAAACTGACAAATGTCACAATGCTAAATGTCAAAAATGAAAAGTGTCACCATGAAAAATGTCAAAAATAACAAATTTCAAGATAGCAAATGTCAAAGATGTCAAATGACAAATGTCACAATGCTAAATGTCAAAAATGACAAATTTCAAAATGGCAAATTTCAAAGATGTCAAATGACAAATGTCACAATGCTAAATGTCAAAAATGAAAAGTGTCACCATGAAAAATGTCAAAAATGACAAATTTCAAGATGGCCAATGTCAAAGATGTCAAATAACAAATGTCACAATGCTAAATGTCAAAAATGAAAAGTGTCACCATGAAAAATGTCAAAAATGACAAATTTCAAGATGGCAAATGTCAAAGATGTCAAATGACAAATGTCACAATGCTAAATGTCAAAAATGAAAAATGTCACCATGAAAAATGTCAAAAATGACAAATTTCAAGATGGCAAATATCAAAGATGTCAAATGACAAATGTCACAATGCTAAATGTCAAAAATGACAAATTTCAAGATAGCAAATGTCAAAGATGTCAAATGACAAATGTCACAATGCTAAATGTCAAAAATGAAAAGTGTCACCATAAAAGTGTCAAAAATGACAAATTTCAAGATGGCAAATGTCAAAACTGACAAATGTCACAATGCTAAATGTCAAAAATGATAAGTGTCATCATGAAAAATGTCAAAAATGACAAATTTCAAGATGGCAAATGTCCAAGATGTCAAATGACAAATGTCACAATGCTAAATGTCAAAAATGAAAAGTGTCACCATGAAAAATGTCAAAAATGACAAATTTCAAGATGGCAAATGTCAAAGATGTCAAATGACAAATGTCACAATGCTAAATGTCAAAATTGAAAATTGTCAAAAATGACAAATTTCAAGATGGCAAATGTCTAAGATGTCAAATGACAAATGTCACAATGCTAAATGTCAAAAATAAAAAGTGTCACCGTGAAAAATGTAAAAAATGACAAATTTCAAGATGGCAAATACCAAAGATGTCAAATGACAAATGTCACACTGCTAAATGTCAAAAATGAAAAGTGTCACCATGAAAAATGTCAAAAATAACAAATTTCAAGATGGCAAATGTCAAAGATGTCAAATGACAAATGTCACAATGCTAAATGTCAAAAATGACAAATTTTAAGATGGCAAATGTCAAAGATGTCAAATGACAAATGTCACAATGCTAAATGTCAAAAATGAAAAGTGTCACCATGAAAAATGTCAAAAATAACAAATTTCAAGATGGCAAACGTCAAAGATGTCAAATGACCAATGTCACAATGCTAAATGTCAAAAATGAAAAGTGTCACCATGAAAAATGTCAAAAATGACAAATTTCAAGATGGCAAATGTCAAAGATGTCAAATGACAAATGTCACAATGCTAAATGTCAAAAATGAAAAGTGTCACCATGTAAAATGTCAAAAATAACAAATTTCAAGATGGCAAATATCAAAGATGTCATATGACAAATGTCACAATGCTAAATGTCAAAAATGACAAATTTCAAGATGGCAAATGTTAAATGACAAATGTCACAATGCTAAATGTCAAAAATGAAACGTGTCACCATAAAATATGTCAAAAATGACAAATTTCAAGATGGCAAATGTCAAAGATGTCAAATGACAAATGTCACAATGCTAAATGTCAAAAATGAAAAGTGTCAAAAATGACAAATTTCAAGATGGCAAATGTCTAAGATGTCAAATGACAAATGTCACAATGCTAAATGTCAAAAATGAAAAGTGTCACCATGAAAAATGTCAAAAATGACAAATTTCAAGATGGCAAATGTCAAAGATGTCAAATGACAAATGTCACAATGCTAAATGTCAAAAATGAAAAGTGTCACTATGAAAAATGTCAAAAATGACAAATTTCAAGATGGCAAATGTCAAAGATGTCAAATGACAAATGTCACAATGCTAAATGTCAAAAATGAAAAGTGTCACCATGAAAAATGTCAAAAATGACAAATTTCAAGATGGCAAATGTCAAAACTGACAAATGTCACAATGCTAAATGTCAAAAATGATAAGTCTCACCATGAAAAATGTCAAAAATGACAAATTTCAAGATGGCAAATGTCCAAGATGTCAAATGACAAATGTCACAATGCTAAATGTCAAAAATGAAAAGTGTCACCATGAAAAATGTCAAAAATGACAAATTTCAAGATGGCAAATGTCAAAGATGTCAAATGACAAATGTCACAATGCTAAATGTCAAAAATGAAAAGTGTCAAAAATGACAAATTTCAAGATGGCAAATGTCTAAGATGTCAAATGACAAATGTCACAATGCTAAATGTCAAAAATGAAAAGTGTCACCATGAAAAATGTCAAAAATGACAAATTTCAAGATGGCAAATGTCAAAACTGACAAATGTCACAATGCTAAATGTCAAAAATGAAAAGTGTCACCATGAAAAATGTCAAAAATAACAAATTTCAAGATAGCAAATGTCAAAGATGTCAAATGACAAATGTCACAATGCTAAATGTCAAAAATGACAAATTTCAAAATGGCAAATTTCAAAGATGTCAAATGACAAATGTCACAATGCTAAATGTCAAAAATGTAAAGTGTCACCATGAAAAATGTCAAAAATGACAAATTTCAAGATGGCCAATGTCAAAGATGTCAAATAACAAATGTCACAATGCTAAATGTCAAAAATGAAAAGTGTCACCATGAAAAATGTTAAAAATGACCAATTTCAAGATGGCAAATGTCTAAGATGTCAAATGACAAATGTCACAATGCTAAATGTCATAATGAAAAGTGTCACCATGAAAAATGTCAAAAATGACAAATTTTAAGATGGCAAATGTCAAAGATGTCAAATGACAAATGTCACAATGCTAAATGTCAAAAATGAAAAGTGTCACCATGAAAAATGTCAAAAATGACAAATTTCAAGATGGCAAATGTCAAAGATGTCAAATGACAAATGTCACAATGCTAAATGTCAAAAATGAAAAGTGTTACCATGAAAAATGTCAAAAATAACAAATTTCAAGATGGCAAATGTCAAAGATGTCAAATGACAAATGTCACAATGCTAAATGTCAAAAATGAAAAGTGTCACCATGAAAAATGTCAAAAATGACAAATTTCAAGATGGCAAATGTCAAAGATGTCAAATGACAAATGTCACGATGCTAAATGTCAAAAATGAAAAGTGTCACCATGAAAAATGTCAAAAATAACAAATTTCAAGATGGCAAATGTCAAAGATGTCAAATGACAAATGTCACAATGCTAAATGTCAAAAATGAAAAGTGTCACCATGAAAAATGTTAAAAATGACCAATTTCAAGATGGCAAATGTCAAAGATGTCAAATGACAAATGTCACAATGCTAAATGTCAAAAATGACAAATTTCAAGATGGCAAATGTCAAAGATGTCAAATGACAAATGTCACAATGCTAAATGTCAAAAATGAAAAACGTCACCAGGAAAAATGTCAAAAATGACAAATTTCAAGATGGCAAATGTCAAAGATGTCAAATGACAAATGTCACAATGCTAAATGTCAAAAATGAAAAGTGTCACCATGAAAAATGTCAAAAATAACAAATTTCAAGATGGCAAATGTCAAAGATGTCAAATGACAAATGTCACAATGCTAAATGTCAAAAATGAAAAGTGTCACCATGAAAAATGTTAAAAATGACCAATTTCAAGATGGCAAATGTCAAAGATGTCAAATGACAAATGTCACAATGCTAAATGTCATAATGAAAAGTGTCACCATGAAAAATGTCAAAAATGACAAATTTTAAGATGGCAAATGTCAAAGATGTCAAATGACAAATGTCACAATGCTAAATGTCAAAAATGAAAAGTGTCACCATGAAAAATGTCAAAAATGACAAATTTCAAGATGGCAAATGTCAAAACTGACAAATGTCACAATGCTAAATGTCAAAAATGTTAAGTGTCACCATGAAAAATGTCAAAAATGACAAATTTCAAGATGGCAAATGTCCAAGATGTCAAATGACAAATGTCACAATGCTAAATGTCAAAAATGAAAAGTGTCACCATGAAAAATGTCAAAAATGACAAATTTCAAGATGGCAAATGTCAAAGATGTCAAATGACAAATGTCACAATGCTAAATGTCAAAAATAAAAAGTGTCCCCATAAAAAATGTCAATAATGACAAATTTCAAGATGGCAAATGTCAAAGATGTCAAATGACAAATTTCACAATGCTAAATGTCAAAAATGAAAAGTGTCACCATGAAAAATGTCAAAAATGACAAATTTTAAGATGGCAAATGTCAAAGATGTCGAATATGACAAATGTCACAATGCTAAATGTCAAAAATGAAAAGTGTCACCATAAAAAATGTCAAAAATGACAAATTTCAAGATGGCAAATGTCAAAGATGTCAAATAACAAATGTCACGATGCTAAATGTCAAAAATGAAAAGTGTCACCATGAAAAATGTCAAAAATGACAAATTTCAAGATGGCAAATGTCAAAGATGTCAAATGACAAATGTCACAATGCTAAATGTCAAAATTGAAAAGTGTCAAAAATGACAAATTTCAAGATGGCAAATGTCTAAGATGTCAAATGACAAATGTCACAATGCTAAATGTCAAAAATAAAAAGTGTCACCGTGAAAAATGTAAAAAATGACAAATTTCAAGATGGCAAATACCAAAGATGTCAAATGACAAATGTCACACTGCTAAATGTCAAAAATGAAAAGTGTCACCATGAAAAATGTCAAAAATAACAAATTTCAAGATGGCAAATGTCAAAGATGTCAAATGACAAATGTCACAATGCTAAATGTCAAAAATAACAAATTTTAAGATGGCAAATGTCAAAGATGTCAAATGACAAATGTCACAATGCTAAATTACAAAAATGAAAAGTGTCACCATGAAAAATGTCAAAAATAACAAATTTCAAGATGGCAAACGTCAAAGATGTCAAATGACCAATGTCACAATGCTAAATGTCAAAAATGAAAAGTGTCACCATGAAAAATGTCAAAAATGACAAATTTCAAGATGGCAAATATCAAAGATGTCAAATGACAAATGTCACAATGCTAAATGTCAAAAATGAAAAGTGTCACCATGTAAAATGTCAAAAATAACAAATTTCAAGATGGCAAATATCAAAGATGTCAAATGACAAATGTCACAATGCTAAATGTCAAAAATGACAAATTTCAAGATGGCAAATGTCAAATGACAAATGTCACAATGCTAAATGTCAAAAATGAAAAGTGTCACCATGAAAAATGTCAAAAATGACAAATTTCAAGATGGCAAATGTCAAAGATGTCAAATGACAAATCTCACAATGCTAAATGTCAAAAATGAAAAGTGTCAAAAATGACAAATTTCAAGATGGCAAATGTCTAAGATGTTAAATGACAAATGTCACAATGCTAAATGTCAAAAATGAAAAGTGTCACCATGAAAAATGTCAAAAATGACAAATTTCAAGATGGCAAATGTCAAAGATGTCAAATGACAAATGTCACAATGCTAAATGTCAAAAATGAAAAGTGTCACCATGAAAAATGTCAAAAATGACAAATTTCAAGATGGCAAATGTCAAAGATGTCAAATGACAAATGTCACAATGCTAAATGTCAAAAATGAAAAGTGTCACCATGAAAAATGTCAAAAATGACAAATTTCAAGATGGCAAATGTCAAAACTGACAAATGTCACAATGCTAAATGTCAAAAATGATAAGTCTCACCATGAAAAATGTCAAAAATGACAAATTTCAAGATGGCAAATGTCCAAGATGTCAAATGACAAATGTCACAATGCTAAATGTCAAAAATGAAAAGTGTCACCATGAAAAATGTCAAAAATGACAAATTTCAAGATGGCAAATGTCAAAGATGTCAAATGACAAATGTCACAATGCTAAATGTCAAAAATGAAAAGTGTCAAAAATGACAAATTTCAAGATGGCAAATGTCTAAGATGTCAAATGACAAATGTCACAATGCTAAATGTTAAAAATGAAAAGTGTCACCATGAAAAATGTCAAAAATGACAAATTTCAAGATGGCAAATGTCAAAACTGACAAATGTCACAATGCTAAATGTCAAAAATGAAAAGTGTCACCATGAAAAATGTCAAAAATAACAAATTTCAAGATAGCAAATGTCAAAGATGTCAAATGACAAATGTCACAATGCTAAATGTCAAAAATGACAAATTTCAAAATGGCAAATTTCAAAGATGTCAAATGACAAATGTCACAATGCTAAATGTCAAAAATGAAAAGTGTCACCATGAAAAATGTCAAAAATGACAAATTTCAAGATGGCCAATGTCAAAGATGTCAAATAACAAATGTCACAATGCTAAATGTCAAAAATGAAAAGTGTCACCATGAAAAATGTCAAAAATGACAAATTTCAAGATGGCAAATGTCAAAGATGTCAAATGACAAATGTCACAATGCTAAATGTCAAAAATAAAAAGTGTCCCCATAAAAAATGTCAATAATGACAAATTTCAAGATGGCAAATGTCAAAGATGTCAAATGACAAATTTCACAATGCTAAATGTCAAAAATGAAAAGTGTCACCATGAAAAATGTCAAAAATGACAAATTTTAAGATGGCAAATGTCAAAGATGTCGAATATGACAAATGTCACAATGCTAAATGTCAAAAATGAAAAGTGTTACCATAAAAAATGTCAAAAATGACAAATTTCAAGATGGCAAATGTCAAAGATGTCAAATGACAAATGTCACAATGCTAAATGTCAAAAATGAAAAGTGTCACCATGAAAAATGTCAAAAATGACAAATTTCAAGATGGCAAATGTCAAAGATGTCAAATGACAAATGTCACAATGCTAAATGTCAAAATTGAAAAGTGTCAAAAATGACAAATTTCAAGATGGCAAATGTCTAAGATGTCAAATGACAAATGTCACAATGCTAAATGTCAAAAATAAAAAGTGTCACCGTGAAAAATGTAAAAAATGACAAATTTCAAGATGGCAAATACCAAAGATGTCAAATGACAAATGTCACACTGCTAAATGTCAAAAATGAAAAGTGTCACCATGAAAAATGTCAAAAATAACAAATTTCAAGATGGCAAATGTCAAAGATGTCAAATGACAAATGTCACAATGCTAAATGTCAAAAATGACAAATTTTAAGATGGCAAATGTCAAAGATGTCAAATGACAAATGTCACAATGCTAAATTACAAAAATGAAAAGTGTCACCATGAAAAATGTCAAAAATAACAAATTTCAAGATGGCAAACGTCAAAGATGTCAAATGACCAATGTCACAATGCTAAATGTCAAAAATGAAAAGTGTCACCATGAAAAATGTCAAAAATGACAAATTTCAAGATGGCAAATGTCAAAGATGTCAAATGACAAATGTCACAATGCTAAATGTCAAAAATGAAAAGTGTCACCATGTAAAATGTCAAAAATAACAAATTTCAAGATGGCAAATATCAAAGATGTCAAATGACAAATGTCACAATGCTAAATGTCAAAAATGACATATTTCAAGATGGCAAATGTCAAATGACAAATGTCACAATGCTAAATGTCAAAAATGAAAAGTGTCACCATGAAAAATGTCAAAAATGACAAATTTCAAGATGGCAAATGTCAAAGATGTCAAATGACAAATGTCACAATGCTAAATGTCAAAAATGAAAAGTGTCAAAAATGACAAATTTCAAGATGGCAAATGTCTAAGATGTTAAATGACAAATGTCACAATGCTAAATGTCAAAAATGAAAAGTGTCACCATGAAAAATGTCAAAAATGACAAATTTCAAGATGGCAAATGTCAAAGATGTCAAATGACAAATGTCACAATGCTCAATGTCAAAAATGAAAAGTGTCACCATGAAAAATGTCAAAAATGACAAATTTCAAGATGGCAAATGTCAAAGATGTCAAATGACAAATGTCACAATGCTAAATGTCAAAAATGAAAAGTGTCACCATGAAAAATGTCAAAAATGACAAATTTCAAGATGGCAAATGTCAAAACTGACAAATGTCACAATGCTAAATGTCAAAAATGATAAGTCTCACCATGAAAAATGTCAAAAATGACAAATTTCAAGATGGCAAATGTCCAAGATGTCAAATGACAAATGTCACAATGCTAAATGTCAAAAATGAAAAGTGTCACCATGAAAAATGTCAAAAATGACAAATTTCAAGATGGCAAATGTCAAAGATGTCAAATGACAAATGTCACAATGCTAAATGTCAAAAATGAAAAGTGTCAAAAATGACAAATTTCAAGATGGCAAATGTCTAAGATGTCAAATGACAAATGTCACAATGCTAAATGTCAAAAATGAAAAGTGTCACCATGAAAAATGTCAAAAATGACAAATTTCAAGATGGCAAATGTCAAAACTGACAAATGTCACAATGCTAAATGTCAAAAATGAAAAGTGTCACCATGAAAAATGTCAAAAATAACAAATTTCAAGATAGCAAATGTCAAAGATGTCAAATGACAAATGTCACAATGCTAAATGTCAAAAATGACAAATTTCAAAATGGCAAATTTCAAAGATGTCAAATGACAAATGTCACAATGCTAAATGTCAAAAATGAAAAGTGTCACCATGAAAAATGTCAAAAATGACAAATTTCAAGATGGCAAACGTCAAAGATGTCAAATGACCAATGTCACAATGCTAAATGTCAAAAATGAAAAGTGTCACCATGAAAAATGTCAAAAATGACAAATTTCAAGATGGCAAATGTCAAAGATGTCAAATGACAAATGTCACAATGCTAAATGTCAAAAATGAAAAGTGTCACCATGTAAAATGTCAAAAATAACAAATTTCAAGATGGCAAATATCAAAGATGTCAAATGACAAATGTCACAATGCTAAATGTCAAAAATGACAAATTTCAAGATGGCAAATGTCAAATGACAAATGTCACAATGCTAAATGTCAAAAATGAAAAGTGTCACCATGAAAAATGTCAAAAATGACAAATTTCAAGATGGCAAATGTCAAAGATGTCAAATGACAAATGTCACAATGCTAAATGTCAAAAATGAAAAGTGTCAAAAATGACAAATTTCAAGATGGCAAATGTCTAAGATGTTAAATGACAAATGTCACAATGCTAAATGTCAAAAATGAAAAGTGTCACCATGAAAAATGTCAAAAATGACAAATTTCAAGATGGCAAATGTCAAAGATGTCAAATGACAAATGTCACAATGCTAAATGTCAAAAATGAAAAGTGTCACCATGAAAAATGTCAAAAATGACAAATTTCAAGATGGCAAATGTCAAAGATGTCAAATGACAAATGTCACAATGCTAAATGTCAAAAATGAAAAGTGTCACCATGAAAAATGTCAAAAATGACAAATTTCAAGATGGCAAATGTCAAAACTGACAAATGTCACAATGCTAAATGTCAAAAATGATAAGTCTCACCATGAAAAATGTCAAAAATGACAAATTTCAAGATGGCAAATGTCCAAGATGTCAAATGACAAATGTCACAATGCTAAATGTCAAAAATGAAAAGTGTCACCATGAAAAATGTCAAAAATGACAAATTTCAAGATGGCAAATGTCAAAGATGTGAAATGACAAATGTCACAATGCTAAATGTCAAAAATGAAAAGTGTCAAAAATGACAAATTTCAAGATGGCAAATGTCTAAGATGTCAAATGACAAATGTCACAATGCTAAATGTCAAAAATGAAAAGTGTCACCATGAAAAATGTCAAAAATGACAAATTTCAAGATGGCAAATGTCAAAACTGACAAATGTCACAATGCTAAATGTCAAAAATGAAAAGTGTCACCATGAAAAATGTCAAAAATAACAAATTTCAAGATAGCAAATGTCAAAGATGTCAAATGACAAATGTCATAATGCTAAATGTCAAAAATGACAAATTTCAAAATGGCAAATTTCAAAGATGTCAAATGACAAATGTCACAATGCTAAATGTCAAAAATGAAAAGTGTCACCATGAAAAATGTCAAAAATGACAAATTTCAAGATGGCCAATGTCAAAGATGTCAAATAACAAATGTCACAATGCTAAATGTCAAAAATGAAAAGTGTCACCATGAAAAATGTCAAAAATGACAAATTTCAAGATGGCAAATGTCAAAGATGTCAAATGACAAATCTCACAATGCTAAATGTCAAAAATGAAAAGTGTCAAAAATGACAAATTTCAAGATGGCAAATGTCTAAGATGTTAAATGACAAATGTCACAATGCTAAATGTCAAAAATGAAAAGTGTCACCATGAAAAATGTCAAAAATGACAAATTTCAAGATGGCAAATGTCAAAGATGTCAAATGACAAATGTCACAATGCTAAATGTCAAAAATGAAAAGTGTCACCATGAAAAATGTCAAAAATGACAAATTTCAAGATGGCAAACGTCAAAGATGTCAAATGACCAATGTCACAATGCTAAATGTCAAAAATGAAAAGTGTCACCATGAAAAATGTCAAAAATGACAAATTTCAAGATGGCAAATATCAAAGATGTCAAATGACAAATGTCACAATGCTAAATGTCAAAAATGAAAAGTGTCACCATGTAAAATGTCAAAAATAACAAATTTCAAGATGGCAAATATCAAAGATGTCAAATGACAAATGTCACAATGCTAAATGTCAAAAATGACAAATTTCAAGATGGCAAATGTCAAATGACAAATGTCACAATGCTAAATGTCAAAAATGAAAAGTGTCACCATGAAAAATGTCAAAAATGACAAATTTCAAGATGGCAAATGTCAAAGATGTCAAATGACAAATCTCACAATGCTAAATGTCAAAAATGAAAAGTGTCAAAAATGACAAATTTCAAGATGGCAAATGTCTAAGATGTTAAATGACAAATGTCACAATGCTAAATGTCAAAAATGAAAAGTGTCACCATGAAAAATGTCAAAAATGACAAATTTCAAGATGGCAAATGTCAAAGATGTCAAATGACAAATGTCACAATGCTAAATGTCAAAAATGAAAAGTGTCACCATGAAAAATGTCAAAAATGACAAATTTCAAGATGGCAAATGTCAAAGATGTCAAATGACAAATGTCACAATGCTAAATGTCAAAAATGAAAAGTGTCACCATGAAAAATGTCAAAAATGACAAATTTCAAGATGGCAAATGTCAAAACTGACAAATGTCACAATGCTAAATGTCAAAAATGATAAGTCTCACCATGAAAAATGTCAAAAATGACAAATTTCAAGATGGCAAATGTCCAAGATGTCAAATGACAAATGTCACAATGCTAAATGTCAAAAATGAAAAGTGTCACCATGAAAAATGTCAAAAATGACAAATTTCAAGATGGCAAATGTCAAAGATGTCAAATGACAAATGTCACAATGCTAAATGTCAAAAATGAAAAGTGTCAAAAATGACAAATTTCAAGATGGCAAATGTCTAAGATGTCAAATGACAAATGTCACAATGCTAAATGTCAAAAATGAAAAGTGTCACCATGAAAAATGTCAAAAATGACAAATTTCAAGATGGCAAATGTCAAAACTGACAAATGTCACAATGCTAAATGTCAAAAATGAAAAGTGTCACCATGAAAAATGTCAAAAATAACAAATTTCAAGATAGCAAATGTCAAAGATGTCAAATGACAAATGTCACAATGCTAAATGTCAAAAATGACAAATTTCAAAATGGCAAATTTCAAAGATGTCAAATGACAAATGTCACAATGCTAAATGTCAAAAATGAAAAGTGTCACCATGAAAAATGTCAAAAATTACAAATTTCAAGATGGCCAATGTCAAAGATGTCAAATAACAAATGTCACAATGCTAAATGTCAAAAATGAAAAGTGTCACCATGAAAAATGTCAAAAATGACAAATTTCAAGATGGCAAATGTCAAAGATGTCAAATGACAAATGTCAAAATGCTAAATGTCAAAAATAAAAAGTGTCCCCATAAAAAATGTCAATAATGACAAATTTCAAGATGGCAAATGTCAAAGATGTCAAATGACAAATTTCACAATGCTAAATGTAAAAAATGAAAAGTGTCACCATGAAAAATGTCAAAAATGACAAATTTTAAGATGGCAAATGTCAAAGATGTCGAATATGACAAATGTCACAATGCTAAATGTCAAAAATGAAAAGTGTCACCATAAAAAATGTCAAAAATGACAAATTTCAAGATGGCAAATGTCAAAGATGTCAAATGACAAATGTCACAATGCTAAATGTCAAAAATGAAAAGTGTCACCATGAAAAATGTCAAAAATGACAAATTTCAAGATGGCAAATGTCAAAGATGTCAAATGACAAATGTCACAATGCTAAATGTCAAAATTGAAAAGTGTCAAAAATGACAAATTTCAAGATGGCAAATGTCTAAGATGTCAAATGACAAATGTCACAATGCTAAATGTCAAAAATAAAAAGTGTCACCGTGAAAAATGTAAAAAATGACAAATTTCAAGATGGCAAATACCAAAGATGTCAAATGACAAATGTCACACTGCTAAATGTCAAAAATGAAAAGTGTCACCATGAAAAATGTCAAAAATAACAAATTTCAAGATGGCAAATGTCAAAGATGTCAAATGACAAATGTCACAATGCTAAATGTCAAAAATGACAAATTTTAAGATGGCAAATGTCAAAGATGTCAAATGACAAATGTCACAATGCTAAATTACAAAAATGAAAAGTGTCACCATGAAAAATGTCAAAAATAACAAATTTCAAGATGGCAAACGTCAAAGATGTCAAATGACCAATGTCACAATGCTAAATGTCAAAAATGAAAAGTGTCACCATGAAAAATGTCAAAAATGACAAATTTCAAGATGGCAAATGTCAAAGATGTCAAATGACAAATGTCACAATGCTAAATGTCAAAAATGAAAAGTGTCACCATGTAAAATGTCAAAAATAACAAATTTCAAGATGGCAAATATCAAAGATGTCAAATGACAAATGTCACAATGCTAAATGTCAAAAATGACAAATTTCAAGATGGCAAATGTCAAATGACAAATGTCACAATGCTAAATGTCAAAAATGAAAAGTGTCACCATGAAAAATGTCAAAAATGACAAATTTCAAGATGGCAAATGTCAAAGATGTCAAATGACAAATGTCACAATGCTAAATGTCAAAAATGAAAAGTGTCAAAAATGACAAATTTCAAGATGGCAAATGTCTAAGATGTTAAATGACAAATGTCACAATGCTAAATGTCAAAAATGAAAAGTGTCACCATGAAAAATGTCAAAAATGACAAATTTCAAGATGGCAAATGTCAAAGATGTCAAATGACAAATGTCACAATGCTAAATGTCAAAAATGAAAAGTGTCACCATGAAAAATGTCAAAAATGACAAATTTCAAGATGGCAAATGTCAAAGATGTCAAATGACAAATGTCACAATGCTAAATGTCAAAAATGAAAAGTGTCACCATGAAAAATGTCAAAAATGACAAATTTCAAGATGGCAAATGTCAAAACTGACAAATGTCACAATGCTAAATGTCAAAAATGATAAGTCTCACCATGAAAAATGTCAAAAATGACAAATTTCAAGATGGCAAATGTCCAAGATGTCAAATGACAAATGTCACAATGCTAAATGTCAAAAATGAAAAGTGTCACCATGAAAAATGTCAAAAATGACAAATTTCAAGATGGCAAATGTCAAAGATGTCAAATGACAAATGTCACAATGCTAAATGTCAAAAATGAAAAGTGTCAAAAATGACAAATTTCAAGATGGCAAATGTCTAAGATGTCAAATGACAAATGTCACAATGCTAAATGTCAAAAATGAAAAGTGTCACCATGAAAAATGTCAAAAATGACAAATTTCAAGATGGCAAATGTCAAAACTGACAAATGTCACAATGCTAAATGTCAAAAATGAAAAGTGTCACCATGAAAAATGTCAAAAATAACAAATTTCAAGATAGCAAATGTCAAAGATGTCAAATGACAAATGTCACAATGCTAAATGTCAAAAATGACAAATTTCAAAATGGCAAATTTCAAAGATGTCAAATGACAAATGTCACAATGCTAAATGTCAAAAATGAAAAGTGTCACCATGAAAAATGTCAAAAATGACAAATTTCAAGATGGCCAATGTCAAAGATGTCAAATAACAAATGTCACAATGCTAAATGTCAAAAATGAAAAGTGTCACCATGAAAAATGTCAAAAATGACAAATTTCAAGATGGCAAATGTCAAAGATGTCAAATGACAAATGTCACAATGCTAAATGTCAAAAATGAAAAATGTCACCATGAAAAATGTCAAAAATGACAAATTTCAAGATGGCAAATATCAAAGATGTCAAATGACAAATGTCACAATGCTAAATGTCAAAAATGACAAATTTCCACATAGCAAATGTCAAAGATGTCAAATGACAAATGTCACAATGCTAAATGTCAAAAATGAAAAGTGTCACCATGAAAAATGTCAAAAATGACAAATTTCAAGATGGCAAATGTCAAAGATGTCAAATGACAAATGTCACAATGCTAAATGAAAAGTGTCAAAAATGACAAATTTCAAGAGGGCAAATGTCCAAGATGTCAAATGACAAATGTCACAATGCTAAATGTCAAAAATGAAAAGTGTCACCATGAAAAATGTCAAAAATGACAAATTTCAAGATGGCAAATGTCAAAGATGTCAAATGACAAATGTCACAATGCTAAATGTCAAAAATGAAAAGTGTCACCATGAAAAATGTCAAAAATGACAAATTTCAAGATGGCAAATGTCCAAGATGTCAAATGACAAATGTCACAATGCTAAAAGTCAAAAATGAAAAGTGTCACCATGAAAAATGTCAAAAATGACAAATTTCAAGATGGCAAATGTCAAAGATGTCAAATGACAAATGTCACAATGCTAAATGTCAAAAATGAAAAGTGTCAAATATGACAAATTTCAAGATGGCAAATGTCAAAGATGTCAAATGACAAATGTCACAATGCTAAATGTCAAAAATGAAAAGTGTCACCATGAAAAATGTCAAAAATGACAAATTTCAAGATGGCAAATGTCAAAACTGACAAATGTCACAATGCTAAATGTCAAAAATGAAAAGTGTCACCATGAAAAATGTCAAAAATGACAAATTTCAAGATGGCAAATGTCGAAGATGTCAAATGACAAATGTCACAATGCTAAATGTCAAAAATGAAAAGTGTCACCATGAAAAATGTCAAAAATGACAAATTTCAAGATGGCAAATGTCAAAGATGTCAAATGACAAATGTCACAATGCTAAATGTCAAAAATGAAAAGTGTCACCATGAAAAATGTCAAAAATGACAAATTTCAAGATGGCAAATGTCAAAACTGACAAATGTCACAATGCTAAATGTCAAAAATGATAAGTCTCACCATGAAAAATGTCAAAAATGACAAATTTCAAGATGGCAAATGTCCAAGATGTCAAATGACAAATGTCACAATGCTAAATGTCAAAAATGAAAAGTGTCACCATGAAAAATGTCAAAAATGACAAATTTCAAGATGGCAAATGTCAAAGATGTCAAATGACAAATGTCACAATGCTAAATGTCAAAAATGAAAAGTGTCAAAAATGACAAATTTCAAGATGGCAAATGTCTAAGATGTCAAATGACAAATGTCACAATGCTAAATGTCAAAAATGAAAAGTGTCACCATGAAAAATGTCAAAAATGACAAATTTCAAGATGGCAAATGTCAAAACTGACAAATGTCACAATGCTAAATGTCAAAAATGAAAAGTGTCACCATGAAAAATGTCAAAAATAACAAATTTCAAGATAGCAAATGTCAAAGATGTCAAATGACAAATGTCACAATGCTAAATGTCAAAAATGACAAATTTCAAAATGGCAAATTTCAAAGATGTCAAATGACAAATGTCACAATGCTAAATGTCAAAAATGAAAAGTGTCACCATGAAAAATGTCAAAAATGACAAATTTCAAGATGGCAAATGTCAAAACTGACAAATGTCACAATGCTAAATGTCAAAAATGAAAAGTGTCACCATGAAAAATGTCAAAAATGACAAATTTCAAGATGGCAAATGTCGAAGATGTCAAATGACAAATGTCACAATGCTAAATGTCAAAAATGAAAAGTGTCACCATGAAAAATGTCAAAAATGACAAATTTCAAGATGGCAAATGTCAAAGATGTCAAATGACAAATGTCACAATGCTAAATGTCAAAAATGAAAAGTGTCACCATGAAAAATGTCAAAAATGACAAATTTCAAGATGGCAAATGTCAAAACTGACAAATGTCACAATGCTAAATGTCAAAAATGATAAGTCTCACCATGAAAAATGTCAAAAATGACAAATTTCAAGATGGCAAATGTCCAAGATGTCAAATGACAAATGTCACAATGCTAAATGTCAAAAATGAAAAGTGTCACCATGAAAAATGTCAAAAATGACAAATTTCAAGATGGCAAATGTCAAAGATGTCAAATGACAAATGTCACAATGCTAAATGTCAAAAATGAAAAGTGTCAAAAATGACAAATTTCAAGATGGCAAATGTCTAAGATGTCAAATGACAAATGTCACAATGCTAAATGTCAAAAATGAAAAGTGTCACCATGAAAAATGTCAAAAATGACAAATTTCAAGATGGCAAATGTCAAAACTGACAAATGTCACAATGCTAAATGTCAAAAATGAAAAGTGTCACCATGAAAAATGTCAAAAATAACAAATTTCAAGATAGCAAATGTCAAAGATGTCAAATGACAAATGTCACAATGCTAAATGTCAAAAATGACAAATTTCAAAATGGCAAATTTCAAAGATGTCAAATGACAAATGTCACAATGCTAAATGTCAAAAATGAAAAGTGTCACCATGAAAAATGTCAAAAATGACAAATTTCAAGATGGCCAATGTCAAAGATGTCAAATAACAAATGTCACAATGCTAAATGTCAAAAATGAAAAGTGTCACCATGAAAAATGTCAAAAATGACAAATTTCAAGATGGCAAATGTCAAAGATGTCAAATGACAAATGTCACAATGCTAAATGTCAAAAATGAAAAATGTCACCATGAAAAATGTCAAAAATGACAAATTTCAAGATGGCAAATATCAAAGATGTCAAATGACAAATGTCACAATGCTAAATGTCAAAAATGACAAATTTCAAGATAGCAAATGTCAAAGATGTCAAATGACAAATGTCACAATGCTAAATGTCAAAAATGAAAAGTGTCACCATAAAAGTGTCAAAAATGACAAATTTCAAGATGGCAAATGTCAAAACTGACAAATGTCACAATGCTAAATGTCAAAAATGATAAGTGTCATCATGAAAAATGTCAAAAATGACAAATTTCAAGATGGCAAATGTCCAAGATGTCAAATGACAAATGTCACAATGCTAAATGTCAAAAATGAAAAGTGTCACCATGAAAAATGTCAAAAATGACAAATTTCAAGATGGCAAATGTCAAAGATGTCAAATGACAAATGTCACAATGCTAAATGTCAAAATTGAAAATTGTCAAAAATGACAAATTTCAAGATGGCAAATGTCTAAGATGTCAAATGACAAATGTCACAATGCTAAATGTCAAAAATAAAAAGTGTCACCGTGAAAAATGTAAAAAATGACAAATTTCAAGATGGCAAATACCAAAGATGTCAAATGACAAATGTCACACTGCTAAATGTCAAAAATGAAAAGTGTCACCATGAAAAATGTCAAAAATAACAAATTTCAAGATGGCAAATGTCAAAGATGTCAAATGACAAATGTCACAATGCTAAATGTCAAAAATGACAAATTTTAAGATGGCAAATGTCAAAGATGTCAAATGACAAATGTCACAATGCTAAATGTCAAAAATGAAAAGTGTCACCATGAAAAATGTCAAAAATAACAAATTTCAAGATGGCAAACGTCAAAGATGTCAAATGACCAATGTCACAATGCTAAATGTCAAAAATGAAAAGTGTCACCATGAAAAATGTCAAAAATGACAAATTTCAAGATGGCAAATGTCAAAGATGTCAAATGACAAATGTCACAATGCTAAATGTCAAAAATGAAAAGTGTCACCATGTAAAATGTCAAAAATAACAAATTTCAAGATGGCAAATATCAAAGATGTCATATGACAAATGTCACAATGCTAAATGTCAAAAATGACAAATTTCAAGATGGCAAATGTTAAATGACAAATGTCACAATGCTAAATGTCAAAAATGAAAAGTGTCACCATAAAATATGTCAAAAATGACAAATTTCAAGATGGCAAATGTCAAAGATGTCAAATGACAAATGTCACAATGCTAAATGTCAAAAATGAAAAGTGTCAAAAATGACAAATTTCAAGATGGCAAATGTCTAAGATGTCAAATGACAAATGTCACAATGCTAAATGTCAAAAATGAAAAGTGTCACCATGAAAAATGTCAAAAATGACAAATTTCAAGATGGCAAATGTCAAAGATGTCAAATGACAAATGTCACAATGCTAAATGTCAAAAATGAAAAGTGTCACCATGAAAAATGTCAAAAATGACAAATTTCAAGATGGCAAATGTCGAAGATGTCAAATGACAAATGTCACAATGCTAAATGTCAAAAATAAAAAGTGTCACTATGAAAAATGTCAAAAATGACAAATTTCAAGATGGCAAATGTCAAAGATGTCAAATGACAAATGTCACAATGCTAAATGTCAAAAATGAAAAGTGTCACCATGAAAAATGTCAAAAATGACAAATTTCAAGATGGCAAATGTCAAAACTGACAAATGTCACAATGCTAAATGTCAAAAATGATAAGTCTCACCATGAAAAATGTCAAAAATGACAAATTTCAAGATGGCAAATGTCCAAGATGTCAAATGACAAATGTCACAATGCTAAATGTCAAAAATGAAAAGTGTCACCATGAAAAATGTCAAAAATGACAAATTTCAAGATGGCAAATGTCAAAGATGTCAAATGACAAATGTCACAATGCTAAATGTCAAAAATGAAAAGTGTCAAAAATGACAAATTTCAAGATGGCAAATGTCTAAGATGTCAAATGACAAATGTCACAATGCTAAATGTCAAAAATGAAAAGTGTCACCATGAAAAATGTCAAAAATGACAAATTTCAAGATGGCAAATGTCAAAACTGACAAATGTCACAATGCTAAATGTCAAAAATGAAAAGTGTCACCATGAAAAATGTCAAAAATAACAAATTTCAAGATAGCAAATGTCAAAGATGTCAAATGACAAATGTCACAATGCTAAATGTCAAAAATGACAAATTTCAAAATGGCAAATTTCAAAGATGTCAAATGACAAATGTCACAATGCTAAATGTCAAAAATGTAAAGTGTCACCATGAAAAATGTCAAAAATGACAAATTTCAAGATGGCCAATGTCAAAGATGTCAAATAACAAATGTCACAATGCTAAATGTCAAAAATGAAAAGTGTCACCATGAAAAATGTCAAAAATGACAAATTTCAAGATGGCAAATGTCAAAGATGTCAAATGACAAATGTCACAATGCTAAATGTCAAAAATGAAAAATGTCACCATGAAAAATGTCAAAAATGACAAATTTCAAGATGGCAAATATCAAAGATGTCAAATGACAAATGTCACAATGCTAAATGTCAAAAATGACAAATTTCAAGATAGCAAATGTCAAAGATGTCAAATGACAAATGTCACAATGCTAAATGTCAAAAATGAAAAGTGTCACCATGAAAAATGTCAAAAATGACAAATTTCAAGATGGCAAATGTCAAAGATGTCAAATGACAAATGTCACAATGCTAAATGAAAAGTGTCAAAAATGACAAATTTCAAAATGGCAAATGTCCAAGATGTCAAATGACAAATGTCACAATGCTAAATGTCAAAAATGAAAAGTGTCACCATGAAAAATGTCAAAAATGACAAATTTCAAGATGGCAAATGTCAAAGATGTCAAATGACAAATGTCACAATGCTAAATGTCAAAAATGAAAAGTGTCACCATGAAAAATGTCAAAAATGACAAATTTCAAGATGGCAAATGTCCAAGATGTCAAATGACAAATGTCACAATGCTAAAAGTCAAAAATGAAAAGTGTCACCATGAAAAATGTCAAAAATGACAAATTTCAAGATGGCAAATGTCAAAGATGTCAAATGACAAATGTCACAATGCTAAATGTCAAAAATGAAAAGTGTCAAATATGACAAATTTCAAGATGGCAAATGTCAAAGATGTCAAATGACAAATGTCACAATGCTAAATGTCAGAAATGAAAAGTGTCACCATGAAAAATGTCAAAAATGACAAATTTCAAGATGGCAAATGTCAAAACCGACAAATGTCACAATGCTAAATGTCAAAAATAAAAAGTGTCACCATGAAAAATGTCAACAATAACAAATTCCAAGATGGCAAATGTCAAAGATGTCAAATGACAAATGTCACAATGCTAAATGTCAAAAATGAAAAGTGTCAAAAATGACAAATTTCAAGATGGCAAATGTCTAAGATGTCAAATGACAAATGTCACAATGATAAATGTCAAAAATGAAAAGTGTCACCATGAAAAATGTCAAAAATGACAAATTTCAAGATGGCAAATGTCAAAACTGACAAATGTCACAATGCTAAATGTCAAAAATGAAAAGTGTCACCATGAAAAATGTAAAAAATAACAAATTTCAAGATAGCAAATGTCAAAGATGTCAAATGACAAATGTCACAATGCTAAATGTCAAAAATGACAAATTTCAAAATGGCAAATTTCAAAGATGTCAAATGACAAATGTCACAATGCTAAATGTCAAAAATGAAAAGTGTCACCATGAAAAATGTCAAAAATGACAAATTTCAAGATGGCCAATGTCAAAGATGTCAAATAACAAATGTCACAATGCTAAATGTCAAAAATGAAAAGTGTCACCATGAAAAATGTCAAAAATGACAAATTTCAAGATGGCAAATGTCAAAGATGTCAAATGACAAATGTCACAATGCTAAATGTCAAAAATAAAAAATGTCACCATGAAAAATGTCAAAAATGACAAATTTCAAGATGGCAAATATCAAAGATGTCAAATGACAAATGTCACAATGCTAAATGTTAAAAATGACAAATTTCAAGATAGCAAATGTCAAAGATGTCAAATGACAAATGTCACAATGCTAAATGTCAAAAATGAAAAGTGTCACCATTAAAAATGTCAAAAATGACAAATTTCAAGATGGCAAATGTCAAAGATGTCAAATGACAAATGTCACAATGCTAAATGAAAAGTGTCAAAAATGACAAATTTCAAGATGGCAAATGTCCAAGATGTCAAATGACAAATGTCACAATGCTAAATGTCAAAAATGAAAAGTGTCACCATGAAAAATGTCAAAAATGACAAATTTCAAGATGGCAAATGTCAAAGATGTCAAATGACAAATGTCACAATGCTAAATGTCAAAAATGAAAAGTGTCACCATGAAAAATGTCAAAAATGACAAATTTCAAGATGGCAAATCTCCAAGATGTCAAATGACAAATGTCACAATGCTAAAAGTCAAAAATGAAAAGTGTCACCATGAAAAATGTCAAAAATGACAAATTTCAAGATGGCAAATGTCAAAGATGTCAAATGACAAATGTCACAATGCTAAATGTCAAAAATGAAAAGTGTCAAATATGACAAATTTCAAGATGGCAAATGTCAAAGATGTCAAATGACAAATGTCACAATGCTAAATGTCAAAAATGAAAAGTGTCACCATGAAAAATGTCAAAAATGACA
This sequence comes from Altica lythri, assembly GCA_964028335.1. Lineage (NCBI taxonomy): Eukaryota > Metazoa > Arthropoda > Insecta > Coleoptera > Chrysomelidae > Altica > Altica lythri. Next base: position 2,684,024 of record OZ034800.1, on the reverse strand, counting down.
AATTTCAAGATGGCAAATGTCAAAACTGACAAATGTCACAATGCTAAATGTCAAAAATAAAAAGTGTCACCATGAAAAATGTCAACAATAACAAATTCCAAGATGGCAAATGTCAAAGATGTCAAATGACAAATGTCACAATGCTAAATGTCAAAAATGACAAATTTCAAGATGGCAAATGTCAAAGATGTCAAATGACAAATGTCACAATGCTAAATGTCAAAAATGAAAAGTGTCACCATGAAAAATGTCAAAAATGACAAATTTCAAGATGGCAAATGTCAAAGATGTCAAATGACAAATGTCACAATGCTAAATGTCAAAAATAAAAAGTGTCACCATGAAAAATGTCAAAAATGACAAATTTCAAGATGGCAAATGTCAAAACTGACAAATGTCACAATGCTAAATGTCAAAAATGATAAGTGTCACCATGAAAAATGTCAAAAATGACAAATTTCAAGATGGCAAATGTCCAAGATGTCAAATGACAAATGTCACAATGCTAAATGTCAAAAATGAAAAGTGTCACCATGAAAAATGTCAAAAATGACAAATTTCAAGATGGCAAATGTCAAAGATGTTAAATGACAAATGTCACAATGCTAATTGTCAAAAATGAAAAGTGTCAAAAATGACAAATTTCAAGATGGCAAATGTCTAATATGTCAAATGACAAATGTCACAATGCTAAATGTCAAATATGAAAAGTGTCACCATGAAAAATGTCAAAAATGACAAATTTCAAGATGGCAAATGTCAAAGATGTCAAATGACAAATGTCACAATGCTAAATGTCACAATGCTAAATGTCAAAAATGAAAAGTGTCAAAAATGACAAATTTCAAGATGGCAAATGTCTAAGATGTCAAATGACAAATGTCACAATGATAAATGTCAAAAATGAAAAGTGTCACCATGAAAAATGTCAAAAATGACAAATTTCAAGATGGCAAATGTCAAAGATGTCAAATGACAAATGTCACAATGCTAAATGTCAAAAATGAAAAGTGTCACCATGAAAAATGTCAAAAATGACAAATTTCAAGATGGCAAATGTCAAAGATGTCAAATGACAAATGTCACAATGCTAAATGTCAAAAATGAAAAGTGTCAAAAATGACAAATTTCAAGATGGCAAATGTCAAAGATGTCAAATGACAAATGTCACAATGCTAAATGTCAAAAATGAAAAGTGTCACCATAAAAAATGTCAAAAATAACAAATTTCAAGATGGCAAATGTCACAATGCTAAATGTCAAAAATGAAAAGTGTCACCATGAAAAATGTCAAAAATAACAAATTTCAAGATAGCAAATGTCAAAGATGTCAAATGACAAATGTCACAATGCTAAATATCAAAAATGACAAATTTCAAGATGGCAAATGTCAAAGATGTCAAATGACAAATGTCACAATGCTAAATGTCAAAAATGAAAAGTGTCACCATAAAAAATGTCAAAAATGACAAATTTCAAGATGGAAAATGTCAAAGATGTCAAATGACAAATGTCACAATGCCAAATGTCAAAAATGAAAAGTGTCACCATGAAAAATGTCAAAAATGACAAATTTCAAGATGGCAAATGTCTAAGATGTCAAATGACAAATGTCACAATGCTAAATGTCAAAAATGAAAAGTGTCACCATGAAAAATGTCAAAAATGACAAATTTCAAGATGGCAAATGTCAAAGATGTCAAATGACAAATGTCACAATGCTAAATGTCAAAAATGAAATGTGTCAAAAATGACAAATTTCAAGATAGCAAAGGTCTAAGATGTCAAATGACAAATGTCACAATGCTAAATGTCAAAAATGAAAAGTGTCACAATGCTAAATGTCAAAAATGACAAATTTCAAGATGGCAAATGTCAAAGATGTCAAATGACAAATGTCACAATGCTAAATGTCAAAAATGAAAAGTGTTACTATAAAAAATGTCAAAACTAACAAATTTCAAGATGGCAAATGTCAAAGATGTCAAATGACAAATGTCACAATGCTAAATGTCAAAAATGAAAAGTGTCACCATGAAAAATGTCAAAAATGACAAATGTCTAAGATGTCAAATGACAAATGTCACAATGATAAATGTCAAAAATGAAAAGTGTCACCATGAAAAATGTCAAAAATGACAAATTTCAAGATGGCAAATGTCAAAGATGTCAAATGACAAATGTCACAATGCTAAATGTCAAAAATGAAAAGTGTCACCATGAAAAATGTCAAAAATGACAAATTTCAAGATGGCAAATGTCAAAGATGTCAAATGACAAATGTCACAATGCTAAATGTCAAAAATGAAAAGTGTCAAAAATGACAAATTTCAAGATGGCAAATGTCAAAGATGTCAAATGACAAATGTCACAATGCTAAATGTCAAAAATGAAAAGTGTCACCATAAAAAATGTCAAAAATAACAAATTTCAAGATGGCAAATGTCACAATGCTAAATGTCAAAAATGAAAAGTGTCACCATGAAAAATGTCAAAAATAACAAATTTCAAGATAGCAAATGTCAAAGATGTCAAATGACAAATGTCACAATGCTAAATATCAAAAATGACAAATTTCAAGATGGCAAATGTCAAAGATGTCAAATGACAAATGTCACAATGCTAAATGTCAAAAATGAAAAGTGTCACCATAAAAAATGTCAAAAATGACAAATTTCAAGATGGAAAATGTCAAAGATGTCAAATGACAAATGTCACAATGCCAAATGTCAAAAATGAAAAGTGTCACCATGAAAAATGTCAAAAATGACAAATTTCAAGATGGCAAATGTCTAAGATGTCAAATGACAAATGTCACAATGCTAAATGTCAAAAATGAAAAGTGTCACCATGAAAAATGTCAAAAATGACAAATTTCAAGATGGCAAATGTCAAAGATGTCAAATGACAAATGTCACAATGCTAAATGTCAAAAATGAAATGTGTCAAAAATGACAAATTTCAAGATAGCAAAGGTCTAAGATGTCAAATGACAAATGTCACAATGCTAAATGTCAAAAATGAAAAGTGTTACCATAAAAAATGTCAAAACTAACAAATTTCAAGATGGCAAATGTCAAAGATGTCAAATGACAAATGTCACAATGCTAAATGTCAAAAATGAAAAGTGTCACCATGAAAAATGTCAAAAATGACAAATTTCAAGATGGCAAATGTCAAATGTCACAATGCTAAATGTCAAAAATGAAAAGTGTCACCATGAAAAATGTCAAAAATAACAAATTTCAAGATGGCAAATGTCAAAGATGTCAAATGACAAATGTCACAATGCTAAATGTCAAAAATGAAAAGTGTCACCATGAAAAATGTCAAAAATGACAAATTTCAAGATGGCAAATGTCAAAACTGACAAATGTCACAATGCTAAATATCAAAAATAAAAAGTGTCACCATGAAAAATGTCAAAAATAACAAATTTCAAGATGGCAAATGTCAAAGATGTCAAATGACAAATGTCACAATGCTAAATGTCAAAAATGAAAAGTGTCACCATGAAAAATGTCAAAAATGACAAATTTCAAGATGGCAAATGTCAAAACTGACAAATGTCACAATGCTAAATGTCAAAAATGAAAAGTGTCACCATGAAAAATGTCAAAAATAACAAATTTCAAGATGGCAAATGTCAAAGATGTCAAATGACAAATGTGACAATGCTAAATGTCAAAAATGACAAATTTCAAGATGGCAAATGTCAAAGATGTCAAATGACAAATGTCACAATGCTAAATGTCAAAAATGAAAAGTGTCACCATGAAAAATGTCAAAAATGACAAATTTCAAGATGGCAAATGTCAAAGATGTCAAATGACAAATGTCACAATGCTAAATGTCAAAAATGAAAAGTGTCACCATGAAAAATGTCAAAAATAACAAATTTCAAGATGGCAAATGTCAAAGATGTCAAATGACATATGTCACAATGCTAATTGTCAAAAATGAAAAGTGTCACCATGAAAAATGTCAAAAATGACAAATTTCAAGATGGCAAATGTCAAAGATGTCAAATGACAAATGTCACAATGCTAAATGTCAAAAATGAAAAGTGTCACCATGAAAAATGTCAAAAATAACAAATTTCAAGATGGCAAATGTCAAAGATGTCAAATGACAAATGTCACAATGCTAAATGTCAAAAATGAAAAGTGTCACCATGAAAAATGTCAAAAATGACAAATTTCAAGATGGCAAATGTCAAAACTGACAAATGTCACAATGCTAAATGTCAAAAATGATAAGTGTCACCATGAAAAATGTCAAAAATGACAAATTTCAAGATGGCAAATGTCCAAGATGTCAAATGACAAATGTCACAATGTTAAATGTCAAAAATGACAAATTTCAAGATGGCAAATGTCAAAGATGTCGAATATGACAAATGTCACAATGCTAAATGTCAAAAATGAAAAGTGTCACCATGAAAAATGTCAAAAATGACAAATTTCAAGATGGCAAATGTCAAAGATGTCAAATGACAAATGTCACAATGCTAAATGTCACAAATGAAAAGTGTCACCATGAAAAATGTCAAAAATGACAAATTTTAAGATGGCAAATATCAAAGATGTCAAATTACAAATGTCACAATGCTAAATGTCAAAAATGACAAATTTTAAGATGGCAAATGTCAAAGATGTCAAATGACAAATGTCACAATGCTAAATGTCAAAAATGAAAAGTGTCACCATGAAAAATGTCAAAAATGACAAATTTCAAGATGGCAAATGTCAAAGATGTCAAATGACAAATGTCACAATGCAAAATGTCAAAAATGAAAAGTGTCACCATAAAAAATGTCAAAAATAACAAATTTCAAGATGGCAAATGTCAAAGATGTCAAATGACAAATGTCACAACGCTAAATGTCAAAAATGAAAAGTGTCACCATGAAAAATGTCAAAAATGACAAATTTGAAGATGGCAAATGTCAAAACTGACAAATGTCACAATGCTAAATGTCAAAAATGAAAAGTGTCACCATGAAAAATGTCAAAAATAACAAATTTCAAGATGGCAAATGTCAAAGATGTCAAATGACAAATGTCACAATGCTAAATGTCAAAAATGAAAAGTGTCACCATGAAAAATTCAAAAATGACAAATTTCAAGATGGCAAATGTCAAAACTGACAAATGTCACAATGCTAAATGTCAAAAATGAAAAGTGTCACCATGAAAAATGTCAAAAATAACAAATTTCAAGATGGCAAATGTCAAAGATGTCAAATGACAAATGTCACAATGCTAAATGTCAAAAATGACAAATTTCAAGATGGCAAATGTCAAAGATGTCAAATGACAAATGTCACAATGCTAAATGTCATAAATGAAAAGTGTCACCATGAAAAATGTCAAAAATGACAAATTTCAAGATGGCAAATGTCAAAGATGTCAAATGACAAATGTCACAATGCTAAATGTCAAAAATGAAAAGTGTCACCATGAAAAATGTCAACAATAACAAATTTCAAGATGGCAAATGTCAAAGATGTCAAATGACAAATGTCACAATGCTAAATGTCAAAAATGAAAAGTGTTACCATGAAAAATGTCAAAAATGACAAATTTCAAGATGGCAAATGTCAAAGATGTCAAATGACAAATGTCACAATGCTAAATGTCAAAAATGAAAAGTGTCACCATGAAAAATGTCAAAAATAACAAATTTCAAGATGGCAAATGTCTAAGATGTCAAATGACAAATGTCACAATGCTAAATGTCAAAAATGAAAAGTGTCACCATAAAAAATGTCAAAAATGACAAATTTCAAGATGGCAAATGTCAAAACTAAAGAATGTCACAATGCTAAATGTCAAAAATGATAAGTGTCACCATGAAAAATGTCAAAAATGACAAATTTCAAGATGGCAAATGTCCAAGATGTCAAATGACAAATGTCACAATGCTAAATGTCAAAAATGACAAATTTCAAGATGGCAAATGTCAAAGATGTCGAATATGACAAATGTCACAATGCTAAATGTCAAAAATGAAAAGTGTCACCATGAAAAATGTCAAAAATGACAAATTTCAAGATGGCAAATGTCAAAGATGTCAAATGACAAATGTCACAATGCTAAATGTCAAAAATGAAAAGTGTCACCATGAAAAATGTCAAAAATGACAAATTTCGAGATGGCAAATATCAAAGATGTCAAATGACAAATGTCACAATGCTAAATGTCAAAAATGACAAATTTTAAGATGGCAAATGTCAAAGATGTCAAATGACAAATGTCACAATGCTAAATGTCAAAAATGAAAAGTGTCACCATGAAAAATGTCAAAAATGACAAATTTCAAGATGGCAAATGTCAAAGATGTCAAATGACAAATGTCACAATGCTAAATGTCAAAAATGAAAAGTGTCACCATAAAAAATGTCAAAAATAACAAATTTCAAGATGGCAAATGTCAAAGATGTCAAATGACAAATGTCACAATGCTTAATGTCAAAAATGAAAAGTGTCACCATGAAAAATGTCAAAAATGACAAATTTCAAGATGGCAAATGTCCAAGATGTCAAATGACAAATGTCACAATGCTAAATGTCAAAAATGAAAAGTGTCACCATGAAAAATGTCAAAAATGACAAATTTTAAGATGGCAAATGTCAAAACTGACAAATGTCACAATGCTAAATGTCAAAAATGTTAAGTGTCACCATGAAAAATGTCAAAAATGACAAATTTCAAGATGGCAAATGTCCAAGATGTCAAATGACAAATGTCACAATGCTAAATGTCAAAAATGAAAAGTGTCACCATGAAAAATGTCAAAAATAACAAATTTCAAGATGGCAAATGTCAAAGATGTCAAATGACAAATGTCACAATGCTAAATGTCAAAAATGAAAAGTGTCACCATGAAAAATGTTAAAAATGACAAATTTCAAGATGGCAAATGTCAAAGATGTCAAATGACAAATGTCACAATGCTAAATGTCAAAAATGAAAAGTGTCACCATGAAAAATGTCAAAAATAACAAATTTCAAGATGGCAAATGTCAAAGATGTCAAATGACAAATGTCACAATGCTAAATGTCAAAAATGAAAAGTGTCACCATGAAAAATGTCAAAAATGACAAATTTCAAGATGGCAAATGTCAAAGATGTCAAATGACAAATGTCACAATGCTAAATGTCAAAAATGAAAAGTGTCACCATGAAAAATGTCAAAAATAACAAATTTCAAGATGGCAAATGTCAAAGATGTCAAATGACAAATGTCACAATGCTAAATGTCAAAAATGAAAAGTGTCACCATGAAAAATGTCAAAAATAACAAATTTCAAGATGGCAAATGTCAAAGATGTCAAATGACAAATGTCACAATGCTAAATGTCAAAAATGAAAAGTGTCACCATGAAAAATGTCAAAAATGACAAATTTCAAGATGGCAAATGTCAAAGATGTCAAATGACAAATGTCACAATGCTAAATGTCAAAAATGAAAAGTGTTACCATGAAAAATGTCAAAAATGACAAATTTCAAGATGGCAAATGTCAAAGATGTCAAATGACAAATGTCACAATGCTAAATGTCAAAAATGAAAAGTGTCACCATGAAAAATGTCAAAAATAACAAATTTCAAGATGGCAAATGTCTAAGATGTCAAATGACAAATGTCACAATGCTAAATGTCAAAAATGAAAAGTGTCACCATAAAAAATGTCAAAAATGACAAATTTCAAGATGGCAAATGTCAAAACTAAAAAATGTCACAATGCTAAATGTCAAAAATGATAAGTGTCACCATGAAAAATGTCAAAAATGACAAATTTCAAGATGGCAAATGTCCAAGATGTCAAATGACAAATGTCACAATGCTAAATGTCAAAAATGACAAATTTCAAGATGGCAAATGTCAAAGATGTCGAATATGACAAATGTCACAATGCTAAATGTCAAAAATGAAAAGTGTCACCATGAAAAATGTCAAAAATGACAAATTTCAAGATGGCAAATGTCAAAGATGTCAAATGACAAATGTCACAATGCTAAATGTCAAAAATGAAAAGTGTCACCATGAAAAATGTCAAAAATGACAAATTTCGAGATGGCAAATATCAAAGATGTCAAATGACAAATGTCACAATGCTAAATGTCAAAAATGACAAATTTTAAGATGGCAAATGTCAAAGATGTCAAATGACAAATGTCACAATGCTAAATGTCAAAAATGAAAAGTGTCACCATGAAAAATGTCAAAAATGACAAATTTCAAGATGGCAAATGTCAAAGATGTCAAATGACAAATGTCACAATGCTAAATGTCAAAAATGAAAAGTGTCACCATAAAAAATGTCAAAAATAACAAATTTCAAGATGGCAAATGTCAAAGATGTCAAATGACAAATGTCACAATGCTTAATGTCAAAAATGAAAAGTGTCACCATGAAAAATGTCAAAAATGACAAATTTCAAGATGGCAAATGTCCAAGATGTCAAATGACAAATGTCACAATGCTAAATGTCAAAAATGAAAAGTGTCACCATGAAAAATGTCAAAAATGACAAATTTCAAGATGGCAAATGTCAAAACTGACAAATGTCACAATGCTAAATGTCAAAAATGTTAAGTGTCACCATGAAAAATGTCAAAAATGACAAATTTCAAGATGGCAAATGTCCAAGATGTCAAATGACAAATGTCACAATGCTAAATGTCAAAAATGAAAAGTGTCACCATGAAAAATGTCAAAAATAACAAATTTCAAGATGGCAAATGTCAAAGATGTCAAATGACAAATGTCACAATGCTAAATGTCAAAAATGAAAAGTGTCACCATGAAAAATGTTAAAAATGACAAATTTCAAGATGGCAAATGTCAAAGATGTCAAATGACAAATGTCACAATGCTAAATGTCAAAAATGAAAAGTGTCACCATGAAAAATGTCAAAAATAACAAATTTCAAGATGGCAAATGTCAAAGATGTCAAATGACAAATGTCACAATGCTAAATGTCAAAAATGAAAAGTGTCACCATGAAAAATGTCAAAAATGACAAATTTCAAGATGGCAAATGTCAAAGATGTCAAATGACAAATGTCACAATGCTAAATGTCAAAAATGAAAAGTGTCACCATGAAAAATGTCAAAAATAACAAATTTCAAGATGGCAAATGTCAAAGATGTCAAATGACAAATGTCACAATGCTAAATGTCAAAAATGAAAAGTGTCACCATGAAAAATGTTAAAAATGACCAATTTCAAGATGGCAAATGTCAAAGATGTCAAATGACAAATGTCACAATGCTAAATGTCATAATGAAAAGTGTCACCATGAAAAATGTCAAAAATGACAAATTTTAAGATGGCAAATGTCAAAGATGTCAAATGACAAATGTCACAATGCTAAATGTCAAAAATGAAAAGTGTCACCATGAAAAATGTCAAAAATGACAAATTTCAAGATGGCAAATGTCAAAACTGACAAATGTCACAATGCTAAATGTCAAAAATGTTAAGTGTCACCATGAAAAATGTCAAAAATGACAAATTTCAAGATGGCAAATGTCCAAGATGTCAAATGACAAATGTCACAATGCTAAATGTCAAAAATGAAAAGTGTCACCATGAAAAATGTCAAAAATGACAAATTTCAAGATGGCAAATGTCAAAGATGTCAAATGACAAATGTCACAATGCTAAATGTCAAAAATGAAAAGTGTCACCATGAAAAATGTCAAAAATAACAAATTTCAAGATGGCAAATGTCAAAGATGTCAAATGACAAATGTCACAATGCTAAATGTCAAAAATGAAAAGTGTCACCATGAAAAATGTCAAAAATAACAAATTTCAAGATGGCAAATGTCAAAGATGTCAAATGACAAATGTCACAATGCTAAATGTCAAAAATGAAAAGTGTCACCATGAAAAATGTTAAAAATGACAAATTTCAAGATGGCAAATGTCAAAGATGTCAAATGACAAATGTCACAATGCTAAATGTCAAAAATGAAAAGTGTCACCATGAAAAATGTCAAAAATAACAAATTTCAAGATGGCAAATGTCAAAGATGTCAAATGACAAATGTCACAATGCTAAATGTCAAAAATGAAAAGTGTCACCATGAAAAATGTCAAAAATGACAAATTTCAAGATGGCAAATGTCAAAGATGTCAAATGACAAATGTCACAATGCTAAATGTCAAAAATGAAAAGTGTCACCATGAAAAATGTCAAAAATAACAAATTTCAAGATGGCAAATGTCAAAGATGTCAAATGACAAATGTCACAATGCTAAATGTCAAAAATGAAAAGTGTCACCATGAAAAATGTTAAAAATGACCAATTTCAAGATGGCAAATGTCAAAGATGTCAAATGACAAATGTCACAATGCTAAATGTCATAATGAAAAGTGTCACCATGAAAAATGTCAAAAATGACAAATTTTAAGATGGCAAATGTCAAAGATGTCAAATGACAAATGTCACAATGCTAAATGTCAAAAATGAAAAGTGTCACCATGAAAAATGTCAAAAATGACAAATTTCAAGATGGCAAATGTCAAAGATGTCAAATGACAAATGTCACAATGCTAAATGTCAAAAATGAAAAGTGTCACCATGAAAAATGTCAAAAATAACAAATTTCAAGATGGCAAATGTCAAAGATGTCAAATGACAAATGTCACAATGCTAAATGTCAAAAATGAAAAGTGTCACCATGAAAAATGTTAAAAATGACCAATTTCAAGATGGCAAATGTCAAAGATGTCAAATGACAAATGTCACAATGCTAAATGTCATAATGAAAAGTGTCACCATGAAAAATGTCAAAAATGACAAATTTCAAGATGGCAAATGTCAAAGATGTCAAATGACAAATGTCACAATGCTTAATGTCAAAAATGAAAAGTGTCACCATGAAAAATGTCAAAAATGACAAATTTCAAGATGGCAAATGTCCAAGATGTCAAATGACAAATGTCACAATGCTAAATGTCAAAAATGAAAAGTGTCACCATGAAAAATGTCAAAAATGACAAATTTCAAGATGGCAAATGTCAAAACTGACAAATGTCACAATGCTAAATGTCAAAAATGTTAAGTGTCACCATGAAAAATGTCAAAAATGACAAATTTCAAGATGGCAAATGTCCAAGATGTCAAATGACAAATGTCACAATGCTAAATGTCAAAAATGAAAAGTGTCACCATGAAAAATGTCAAAAATAACAAATTTCAAGATGGCAAATGTCAAAGATGTCAAATGACAAATGTCACAATGCTAAATGTCAAAAATGAAAAGTGTCACCATGAAAAATGTTAAAAATGACAAATTTCAAGATGGCAAATGTCAAAGATGTCAAATGACAAATGTCACAATGCTAAATGTCAAAAATGAAAAGTGTCACCATGAAAAATGTCAAAAATAACAAATTTCAAGATGGCAAATGTCAAAGATGTCAAATGACAAATGTCACAATGCTAAATGTCAAAAATGAAAAGTGTCACCATGAAAAATGTCAAAAATGACAAATTTCAAGATGGCAAATGTCAAAGATGTCAAATGACAAATGTCACAATGCTAAATGTCAAAAATGAAAAGTGTCACCATGAAAAATGTCAAAAATAACAAATTTCAAGATGGCAAATGTCAAAGATGTCAAATGACAAATGTCACAATGCTAAATGTCAAAAATGAAAAGTGTCACCATGAAAAATGTTAAAAATGACCAATTTCAAGATGGCAAATGTCAAAGATGTCAAATGACAAATGTCACAATGCTAAATGTCATAATGAAAAGTGTCACCATGAAAAATGTCAAAAATGACAAATTTTAAGATGGCAAATGTCAAAGATGTCAAATGACAAATGTCACAATGCTAAATGTCAAAAATGAAAAGTGTCACCATGAAAAATGTCAAAAATGACAAATTTCAAGATGGCAAATGTCAAAACTGACAAATGTCACAATGCTAAATGTCAAAAATGTTAAGTGTCACCATGAAAAATGTCAAAAATGACAAATTTCAAGATGGCAAATGTCCAAGATGTCAAATGACAAATGTCACAATGCTAAATGTCAAAAATGAAAAGTGTCACCATGAAAAATGTCAAAAATGACAAATTTCAAGATGGCAAATGTCAAAGATGTCAAATGACAAATGTCACAATGCTAAATGTCAAAAATGAAAAGTGTCACCATGAAAAATGTCAAAAATAACAAATTTCAAGATGGCAAATGTCAAAGATGTCAAATGACAAATGTCACAATGCTAAATGTCAAAAATGAAAAGTGTCACCATGAAAAATGTCAAAAATAACAAATTTCAAGATGGCAAATGTCAAAGATGTCAAATGACAAATGTCACAATGCTAAATGTCAAAAATGAAAAGTGTCACCATGAAAAATGTTAAAAATGACAAATTTCAAGATGGCAAATGTCAAAGATGTCAAATGACAAATGTCACAATGCTAAATGTCAAAAATGAAAAGTGTCACCATGAAAAATGTCAAAAATAACAAATTTCAAGATGGCAAATGTCAAAGATGTCAAATGACAAATGTCACAATGCTAAATGTCAAAAATGAAAAGTGTCACCATGAAAAATGTCAAAAATGACAAATTTCAAGATGGCAAATGTCAAAGATGTCAAATGACAAATGTCACAATGCTAAATGTCAAAAATGAAAAGTGTCACCATGAAAAATGTCAAAAATAACAAATTTCAAGATGGCAAATGTCAAAGATGTCAAATGACAAATGTCACAATGCTAAATGTCAAAAATGAAAAGTGTCACCATGAAAAATGTTAAAAATGACCAATTTCAAGATGGCAAATGTCAAAGATGTCAAATGACAAATGTCACAATGCTAAATGTCATAATGAAAAGTGTCACCATGAAAAATGTCAAAAATGACAAATTTTAAGATGGCAAATGTCAAAGATGTCAAATGACAAATGTCACAATGCTAAATGTCAAAAATGAAAAGTGTCACCATGAAAAATGTCAAAAATGACAAATTTCAAGATGGCAAATGTCAAAACTGACAAATGTCACAATGCTAAATGTCAAAAATGTTAAGTGTCACCATGAAAAATGTCAAAAATGACAAATTTCAAGATGGCAAATGTCCAAGATGTCAAATGACAAATGTCACAATGCTAAATGTCAAAAATGAAAAGTGTCACCATGAAAAATGTCAAAAATGACAAATTTCAAGATGGCAAATGTCAAAGATGTCAAATGACAAATGTCACAATGCTAAATGTCAAAAATGAAAAGTGTCACCATGAAAAATGTCAAAAATAACAAATTTCAAGATGGCAAATGTCAAAGATGTCAAATGACAAATGTCACAATGCTAAATGTCAAAAATGAAAAGTGTCACCATGAAAAATGTCAAAAATGACAAATTTCAAGATGGCAAATGTCCAAGATGTCAAATGACAAATGTCACAATGCTAAATGTCAAAAATGAAAAGTGTCACCATGAAAAATGTCAAAAATGACAAATTTCAAGATGGCAAATGTCAAAGATGTCAAATGACAAATGTCACAATGCTAAATGTCAAAAATGAAAAGTGTCACCATGAAAAATGTCAAAAATAACAAATTTCAAGATGGCAAATGTCAAAGATGTCAAATGACAAATGTCACAATGCTAAATGTCAAAAATGAAAAGTGTCACCATGAAAAATGTTAAAAATGACCAATTTCAAGATGGCAAATGTCAAAGATGTCAAATGACAAATGTCACAATGCTAAATGTCATAATGAAAAGTGTCACCATGAAAAATGTCAAAAATGACAAATTTTAAGATGGCAAATGTCAAAGATGTCAAATGACAAATGTCACAATGCTAAATGTCAAAAATGAAAAGTGTCACCATGAAAAATGTCAAAAATGACAAATTTCAAGATGGCAAATGTCAAAGATGTCAAATGACAAATGTCACAATGCTAAATGTCAAAAATGAAAAGTGTCACCATGAAAAATGTCAAAAATAACAAATTTCAAGATGGCAAATGTCAAAGATGTCAAATGACAAATGTCACAATGCTAAATGTCAAAAATGAAAAGTGTCACCATGAAAAATGTCAAAAATGACAAATTTCAAGATGGCAAATGTCAAAGATGTCAAATGACAAATGTCACAATGCTAAATGTCAAAAATGAAAAGTGTCACCATGAAAAATGTCAAAAATAACAAATTTCAAGATGGCAAATGTCAAAGATGTCAAATGACAAATGTCACAATGCTAAATGTCAAAAATGAAAAGTGTCACCATGAAAAATGTTAAAAATGACCAATTTCAAGATGGCAAATGTCAAAGATGTCAAATGACAAATGTCACAATGCTAAATGTCAAAAATGACAAATTTCAAGATGGCAAATGTCAAAGATGTCAAATGACAAATGTCACAATGCTAAATGTCAAAAATGAAAAGTGTCACCATGAAAAATGTCAAAAATGACAAATTTCAAGATGGCAAATGTCAAAGATGTCAAATGACAAATGTCACAATGCTAAATGTCAAAAATGAAAAGTGTCACCATGAAAAATGTCAAAAATAACAAATTTCAAGATGGCAAATGTCAAAGATGTCAAATGACAAATGTCACAATGCTAAATGTCAAAAATGAAAAGTGTCACCATGAAAAATGTTAAAAATGACCAATTTCAAGATGGCAAATGTCAAAGATGTCAAATGACAAATGTCACAATGCTAAATGTCATAATGAAAAGTGTCACCATGAAAAATGTCAAAAATAACAAATTTTAAGATGGCAAATGTCAAAGATGTCAAATGACAAATGTCACAATGCTAAATGTCAAAAATGAAAAGTGTCACCATGAAAAATGTCAAAAATGACAAATTTCAAGATGGCAAATGTCAAAACTGACAAATGTCACAATGCTAAATGTCAAAAATGTTAAGTGTCACCATGAAAAATGTCAAAAATGACAAATTTCAAGATGGCAAATGTCCAAGATGTCAAATGACAAATGTCACAATGCTAAATGTCAAAAATGAAAAGTGTCACCATGAAAAATGTCAAAAATGACAAATTTCAAGATGGCAAATGTCAAAGATGTCAAATGACAAATGTCACAATGCTAAATGTCAAAAATAAAAAGTGTCCCCATAAAAAATGTCAATAATGACAAATTTCAAGATGGCAAATGTCAAAGATGTCAAATGACAAATTTCACAATGCTAAATGTCAAAAATGAAAAGTGTCACCATGAAAAATGTCAAAAATGACAAATTTTAAGATGGCAAATGTCAAAGATGTCGAATATGACAAATGTCACAATGCTAAATGTCAAAAATGAAAAGTGTCACCATAAAAAATGTCAAAAATGACAAATTTCAAGATGGCAAATGTCAAAGATGTCAAATAACAAATGTCACGATGCTAAATGTCAAAAATGAAAAGTGTCACCATGAAAAATGTCAAAAATGACAAATTTCAAGATGGCAAATGTCAAAGATGTCAAATGACAAATGTCACAATGCTAAATGTCAAAATTGAAAAGTGTCAAAAATGACAAATTTCAAGATGGCAAATGTCTAAGATGTCAAATGACAAATGTCACAATGCTAAATGTCAAAAATAAAAAGTGTCACCGTGAAAAATGTAAAAAATGACAAATTTCAAGATGGCAAATACCAAAGATGTCAAATGACAAATGTCACACTGCTAAATGTCAAAAATGAAAAGTGTCACCATGAAAAATGTCAAAAATAACAAATTTCAAGATGGCAAATGTCAAAGATGTCAAATGACAAATGTCACAATGCAAAATTACAAAAATGAAAAGTGTCACCATGAAAAATGTCAAAAATAACAAATTTCAAGATGGCAAACGTCAAAGATGTCAAATGACCAATGTCACAATGCTAAATGTCAAAAATGAAAAATGTCACCATGAAAAATGTCAAAAATGACAAATTTCAAGATGGCAAATGTCAAAGATGTCAAATGACAAATGTCACAATGCTAAATGTCAAAAATGAAAAGTGTCACCATGTAAAATGTCAAAAATAACAAATTTCAAGATGGCAAATATCAAAGATGTCAAATGACAAATGTCACAATGCTAAATGTCAAAAATGACAAATTTCAAGATGGCAAATGTCAAATGACAAATGTCACAATGCTAAATGTCAAAAATGAAAAGTGTCACTATGAAAAATGTCAAAAATGACAAATTTCAAGATGGCAAATGTCAAAGATGTCAAATGACAAATCTCACAATGCTAAATGTCAAAAATGAAAAGTGTCAAAAATGACAAATTTCAAGATGGCAAATGTCTAAGATGTTAAATGACAAATGTCACAATGCTAAATGTCAAAAATGAAAAGTGTCACCATGAAAAATGTCAAAAATGACAAATTTCAAGATGGCAAATGTCAAAGATGTCAAATGACAAATGTCACAATGCTAAATGTCAAAAATGAAAAGTGTCACCATGAAAAATGTCAAAAATGACAAATTTCAAGATGGCAAATGTCAAAGATGTCAAATGACAAATGTCACAATGCTAAATGTCAAAAATGAAAAGTGTCACCATGAAAAATGTCAAAAATGACAAATTCCAAGATGGCAAATGTCAAAACTGACAAATGTCACAATGCTAAATGTCAAAAATGATAAGTCTCACCATGAAAAATGTCAAAAATGACAAATTTCAAGATGGCAAATGTCCAAGATGTCAAATGACAAATGTCACAAAGCTAAATGTCAAAAATGAAAAGTGTCACCATGAAAAATGTCAAAAATGACAAATTTCAAGATGGCAAATGTCAAAGATGTCAAATGACAAATGTCACAATGCTAAATGTCAAAAATGAAAAGTGTCAAAAATGACAAATTTCAAGATGGCAAATGTCTAAGATGTCAAATGACAAATGTCACAATGCTAAATGTCAAAAATGAAAAGTGTCACCATGAAAAATGTCAAAAATGACAAATTTCAAGATGGCAAATGTCAAAACTGACAAATGTCACAATGCTAAATGTCAAAAATGAAAAGTGTCACCATGAAAAATGTCAAAAATAACAAATTTCAAGATAGCAAATGTCAAAGATGTCAAATGACAAATGTCACAATGCTAAATGTCAAAAATGACAAATTTCAAAATGGCAAATTTCAAAGATGTCAAATGACAAATGTCACAATGCTAAATGTCAAAAATGAAAAGTGTCACCATGAAAAATGTCAAAAATGACAAATTTCAAGATGGCCAATGTCAAAGATGTCAAATAACAAATGTCACAATGCTAAATGTCAAAAATGAAAAGTGTCACCATGAAAAATGTCAAAAATGACAAATTTCAAGATGGCAAATGTCAAAGATGTCAAATGACAAATGTCACAATGCTAAATGTCAAAAATAAAAAGTGTCCCCATAAAAAATGTCAATAATGACAAATTTCAAGATGGCAAATGTCAAAGATGTCAAATGACAAATTTCACAATGCTAAATGTCAAAAATGAAAAGTGTCACCATGAAAAATGTCAAAAATGACAAATTTTAAGATGGCAAATGTCAAAGATGTCGAATATGACAAATGTCACAATGCTAAATGTCAAAAATGAAAAGTGTCACCATAAAAAATGTCAAAAATGACAAATTTCAAGATGGCAAATGTCAAAGATGTCAAATGACAAATGTCACAATGCTAAATGTCAAAAATGAAAAGTGTCACCATGAAAAATGTCAAAAATGACAAATTTCAAGATGGCAAATGTCAAAGATGTCAAATGACAAATGTCACAATGCTAAATGTCAAAATTGAAAAGTGTCAAAAATGACAAATTTCAAGATGGCAAATGTCTAAGATGTCAAATGACAAATGTCACAATGCTAAATGTCAAAAATAAAAAGTGTCACCGTGAAAAATGTAAAAAATGACAAATTTCAAGATGGCAAATACCAAAGATGTCAAATGACAAATGTCACACTGCTAAATGTCAAAAATGAAAAGTGTCACCATGAAAAATGTCAAAAATAACAAATTTCAAGATGGCAAATGTCAAAGATGTCAAATGACAAATGTCACAATGCTAAATGTCAAAAATGACAAATTTTAAGATGGCAAATGTCAAAGATGTCAAATGACAAATGTCACAATGCAAAATTACAAAAATGAAAAGTGTCACCATGAAAAATGTCAAAAATAACAAATTTCAAGATGGCAAACGTCAAAGATGTCAAATGACCAATGTCACAATGCTAAATGTCAAAAATGAAAAATGTCACCATGAAAAATGTCAAAAATGACAAATTTCAAGATGGCAAATGTCAAAGATGTCAAATGACAAATGTCACAATGCTAAATGTCAAAAATGAAAAGTGTCACCATGTAAAATGTCAAAAATAACAAATTTCAAGATGGCAAATATCAAAGATGTCAAATGACAAATGTCACAATGCTAAATGTCAAAAATGACAAATTTCAAGATGGCAAATGTCAAATGACAAATGTCACAATGCTAAATGTCAAAAATGAAAAGTGTCACTATGAAAAATGTCAAAAATGACAAATTTCAAGATGGCAAATGTCAAAGATGTCAAATGACAAATCTCACAATGCTAAATGTCAAAAATGAAAAGTGTCAAAAATGACAAATTTCAAGATGGCAAATGTCTAAGATGTTAAATGACAAATGTCACAATGCTAAATGTCAAAAATGAAAAGTGTCACCATGAAAAATGTCAAAAATGACAAATTTCAAGATGGCAAATGTCAAAGATGTCAAATGACAAATGTCACAATGCTAAATGTCAAAAATGAAAAGTGTCACCATGAAAAATGTCAAAAATGACAAATTTCAAGATGGCAAATGTCAAAGATGTCAAATGACAAATGTCACAATGCTAAATGTCAAAAATGAAAAGTGTCACCATGAAAAATGTCAAAAATGACAAATTCCAAGATGGCAAATGTCAAAACTGACAAATGTCACAATGCTAAATGTCAAAAATGATAAGTCTCACCATGAAAAATGTCAAAAATGACAAATTTCAAGATGGCAAATGTCCAAGATGTCAAATGACAAATGTCACAAAGCTAAATGTCAAAAATGAAAAGTGTCACCATGAAAAATGTCAAAAATGACAAATTTCAAGATGGCAAATGTCAAAGATGTCAAATGACAAATGTCACAATGCTAAATGTCAAAAATGAAAAGTGTCAAAAATGACAAATTTCAAGATGGCAAATGTCTAAGATGTCAAATGACAAATGTCACAATGCTAAATGTCAAAAATGAAAAGTGTCACCATGAAAAATGTCAAAAATGACAAATTTCAAGATGGCAAATGTCAAAACTGACAAATGTCACAATGCTAAATGTCAAAAATGAAAAGTGTCACCATGAAAAATGTCAAAAATAACAAATTTCAAGATAGCAAATGTCAAAGATGTCAAATGACAAATGTCACAATGCTAAATGTCAAAAATGACAAATTTCAAAATGGCAAATTTCAAAGATGTCAAATGACAAATGTCACAATGCTAAATGTCAAAAATGAAAAGTGTCACCATGAAAAATGTCAAAAATGACAAATTTCAAGATGGCCAATGTCAAAGATGTCAAATAACAAATGTCACAATGCTAAATGTCAAAAATGAAAAGTGTCACCATGAAAAATGTCAAAAATGACAAATTTCAAGATGGCAAATGTCAAAGATGTCAAATGACAAATGTCACAATGCTAAATGTCAAAAATAAAAAGTGTCCCCATAAAAAATGTCAATAATGACAAATTTCAAGATGGCAAATGTCAAAGATGTCAAATGACAAATTTCACAATGCTAAATGTCAAAAATGAAAAGTGTCACCATGAAAAATGTCAAAAATGACAAATTTTAAGATGGCAAATGTCAAAGATGTCGAATATGACAAATGTCACAATGCTAAATGTCAAAAATGAAAAGTGTCACCATAAAAAATGTCAAAAATGACAAATTTCAAGATGGCAAATGTCAAAGATGTCAAATGACAAATGTCACAATGCTAAATGTCAAAAATGAAAAGTGTCACCATGAAAAATGTCAAAAATGACAAATTTCAAGATGGCAAATGTCAAAGATGTCAAATGACAAATGTCACAATGCTAAATGTCAAAATTGAAAAGTGTCAAAAATGACAAATTTCAAGATGGCAAATGTCTAAGATGTCAAATGACAAATGTCACAATGCTAAATGTCAAAAATAAAAAGTGTCACCGTGAAAAATGTAAAAAATGACAAATTTCAAGATGGCAAATACCAAAGATGTCAAATGACAAATGTCACACTGCTAAATGTCAAAAATGAAAAGTGTCACCATGAAAAATGTCAAAAATAACAAATTTCAAGATGGCAAATGTCAAAGATGTCAAATGACAAATGTCACAATGCTAAATGTCAAAAATG
Organism: Altica lythri; assembly: GCA_964028335.1. Classification (NCBI taxonomy): domain Eukaryota; kingdom Metazoa; phylum Arthropoda; class Insecta; order Coleoptera; family Chrysomelidae; genus Altica; species Altica lythri. The sequence goes on along the minus strand of OZ034800.1, from coordinate 2,663,596 downwards.
ACAAATTTTAAGATGGCAAATGTCAAAGATGTCAAATGACAAATGTCACAATGCTAAATTACAAAAATGAAAAGTGTCACCATGAAAAATGTCAAAAATAACAAATTTCAAGATGGCAAACGTCAAAGATGTCAAATGACCAATGTCACAATGCTAAATGTCAAAAATGAAAAGTGTCACCATGAAAAATGTCAAAAATGACAAATTTCAAGATGGCAAATGTCAAAGATGTCAAATGACAAATGTCACAATGCTAAATGTCAAAAATGAAAAGTGTCACCATGTAAAATGTCAAAAATAACAAATTTCAAGATGGCAAATATCAAAGATGTCAAATGACAAATGTCACAATGCTAAATGTCAAAAATGACAAATTTCAAGATGGCAAATGTCAAATGACAAATGTCACAATGCTAAATGTCAAAAATGAAAAGTGTCACCATGAAAAATGTCAAAAATGACAAATTTCAAGATGGCAAATGTCAAAGATGTCAAATGACAAATGTCACAATGCTAAATGTCAAAAATGAAAAGTGTCAAAAATGACAAATTTCAAGATGGCAAATGTCTAAGATGTTAAATGACAAATGTCACAATGCTAAATGTCAAAAATGAAAAGTGTCACCATGAAAAATGTCAAAAATGACAAATTTCAAGATGGCAAATGTCAAAGATGTCAAATGACAAATGTCACAATGCTAAATGTCAAAAATGAAAAGTGTCACCATGAAAAATGTCAAAAATGACAAATTTCAAGATGGCAAATGTCAAAGATGTCAAATGACAAATGTCACAATGCTAAATGTCAAAAATGAAAAGTGTCACCATGAAAAATGTCAAAAATGACAAATTTCAAGATGGCAAATGTCAAAACTGACAAATGTCACAATGCTAAATGTCAAAAATGATAAGTCTCACCATGAAAAATGTCAAAAATGACAAATTTCAAGATGGCAAATGTCCAAGATGTCAAATGACAAATGTCACAATGCTAAATGTCAAAAATGAAAAGTGTCACCATGAAAAATGTCAAAAATGACAAATTTCAAGATGGCAAATGTCAAAGATGTCAAATGACAAATGTCACAATGCTAAATGTCACAAATGAAAAGTGTCAAAAATGACAAATTTCAAGATGGCAAATGTCTAAGATGTCAAATGACAAATGTCACAATGCTAAATGTCAAAAATGACAAATTTCAAAATGGCAAATTTCAAAGATGTCAAATGACAAATGTCACAATGCTAAATGTCAAAAATGAAAAGTGTCACCATGAAAAATGTCAAAAATGACAAATTTCAAGATGGCAAATGTCAAAACTGACAAATGTCACAATGCTAAATGTCAAAAATGAAAAGTGTCACCATGAAAAATGTCAAAAATAACAAATTTCAAGATAGCAAATGTCAAAGATGTCAAATGACAAATGTCACAATGCTAAATGTCAAAAATGACAAATTTCAAAATGGCAAATTTCAAAGATGTCAAATGACAAATGTCACAATGCTAAATGTCAAAAATGAAAAGTGTCACCATGAAAAATGTCAAAAATGACAAATTTCAAGATGGCCAATGTCAAAGATGTCAAATAACAAATGTCACAATGCTAAATGTCAAAAATGAAAAGTGTCACCATGAAAAATGTCAAAAATGACAAATTTCAAGATGGCAAATGTCAAAGATGTCAAATGACAAATGTCACAATGCTAAATGTCAAAAATGAAAAATGTCACCATGAAAAATGTCAAAAATGACAAATTTCAAGATGGCAAATATCAAAGATGTCAAATGACAAATGTCACAATGCTAAATGTCAAAAATGACAAATTTCAAGATAGCAAATGTCAAAGATGTCAAATGACAAATGTCACAATGCTAAATGTCAAAAATGAAAAGTGTCACCATGAAAAATGTCAAAAATGACAAATTTCAAGATGGCAAATGTCAAAGATGTCAAATGACAAATGTCACAATGCTAAATGAAAAGTGTCAAAAATGACAAATTTCAAGAGGGCAAATGTCCAAGATGTCAAATGACAAATGTCACAATGCTAAATGTCAAAAATGAAAAGTGTCACCATGAAAAATGTCAAAAATGACAAATTTCAAGATGGCAAATGTCAAAGATGTCAAATGACAAATGTCACAATGCTAAATGTCAAAAATGAAAAGTGTCACCATGAAAAATGTCAAAAATGACAAATTTCAAGATGGCAAATGTCCAAGATGTCAAATGACAAATGTCACAATGCTAAAAGTCAAAAATCAAAAGTGTCACCATGAAAAATGTCAAAAATGACAAATTTCAAGATGGCAAATGTCAAAGATGTCAAATGACAAATGTCACAATGCTAAATGTCAAAAATGAAAAGTGTCAAATATGACAAATTTCAAGATGGCAAATGTCAAAGATGTCAAATGACAAATGTCACAATGCTAAATGTCAAAAATGAAAAGTGTCACCATGAAAAATGTCAAAAATGACAAATTTCAAGATGGCAAATGTCAAAACTGACAAATGTCACAATGCTAAATGTCAAAAATAAAAAGTGTCACCATGAAAAATGTCAACAATAACAAATTCCAAGATGGCAAATGTCAAAGATGTCAAATGACAAATGTCACAATGCTAAATGTCAAAAATGACAAATTTCAAGATGGCAAATGTCAAAGATGTCAAATGACAAATGTCACAATGCTAAATGTCAAAAATGAAAAGTGTCACCATAAAAAATGTCAAAAATGACAAATTTCAAGATGGCAAATATCAAAGATGTCAAATGACAAATGTCACAATGCTAAATGTCAAAAATAAAAAGTGTCACCATGAAAAATGTCAAAAATGACAAATTTCAAGATGGCAAATGTTAAAACTGACAAATGTCACAATGCTAAATGTCAAAAATAATAAGTGTCACCATGAAAAATGTCAAAAATGACAAATTTCAAGATGGCAAATGTCCAAGATGTCAAATGACAAATGTCACAATGCTAAATGTCAAAAATGAAAAGTGTCACCATGAAAAATGTCAAAAATGACAAATTTCAAGATGGCAAATGTCAAAGATGTTAAATGACAAATGTCACAATGCTAATTGTCAAAAATGAAAAGTGTCAAAAGTGACAAATTTCAAGATGGCAAATGTCTAATATGTCAAATGACAAATGTCACAATGCTAAATGTCAAATATGAAAAGTGTCACCATGAAAAATGTCAAAAATGACAAATTTCAAGATGGCAAATGTCAAAGATGTCAAATGACAAATGTCACAATGCTAAATGTCACAATGCTAAATGTCAAAAATGAAAAGTGTCAAAAATGACAAATTTCAAGATGGCAAATGTCTAAGATGTCAAATGACAAATGTCACAATGATAAATGTCAAAAATGAAAAGTGTCACCATGAAAAATGTCAAAAATGACAAATTTCAAGATGGCAAATGTCAAAGATGTCAAATGACAAATGTCACAATGCTAAATGTCAAAAATGAAAAGTGTCACCATGAAAAATGTCAAAAATGACAAATTTCAAGATGGCAAATATCAAAGATGTCAAATGACAAATGTCACAATGCTAAATGTCAAAAATGAAAAGTGTCAAAAATGACAAATTTCAAGATGGCAAATGTCTAAGATGTCAAATAACAAATGTCACAATGCTAAATGTCAAAAATGAAAAGTGTCACAATGCTAAATGTCAAAAATGACAAATTTCAAGATGGCAGATGTCAAAGATGTCAAATGACAAATGTCACAATGCTAAATGTCAAAAATGAAAAGTGTCACCATAAAAAATGTCAAAAATAACAAATTTCAAGATGGCAAATGTCACAATGCTAAATGTCAAAAATGAAAAGTGTCACCATGAAAAATGTCAAAAATAACAAATTTCAAGATGGCAAATGTCAAAGATGTCAAATGACAAATGTCACAATGCTAAATGTCAAAAATGACAAATTTCAAGATGGCAAATGTCAAAGATGTCAAATGACAAATGTCACAATGCTAAATGTCAAAAATGAAAAGTGTCACCATAAAAAATGTCAAAAATGACAAATTTCAAGATGACAAATCTCAAAGATGTCAAATGACAAATGTCACAATGCCAAATGTCAAAAATAAAAAGTGTCACCATGAAAAATGTCAAAAATGACAAATTTCAAGATGGCAAATGTCTAAGATGTCAAATGACAAATGTCACAATGCTAAATGTCAAAAATGAAAAGTGTCACCATGAAAAATGTCAAAAATGACAATGTTCAAGATGGCAAATGTCAAAGATGTCAAATGACAAATGTCACAATGCTAAATGTCAAAAATGAAATGTGTCAAAAATGACAAATTTCAAGATAGCAAAGGTCTAAGATGTCAAATGACAAATGTCACAATGCTAAATGTCAAAAATGAAAAGTGTCACCATGAAAAATGTCAAAAATAACAAATTTTAAGATGGCAAATGTCAAAGATGTAAAATGACATATGTCACAATGCTAATTGTCAAAAATGAAAAGTGTCACCATGAAAAATGTCAAAAATGACAAATTTCAAGATGACAAATGTCAAAGATGTCAAATGACAAATGTCACAATGCTAAATGTCAAAAATGAAAAGTGTCACCATGAAAAATGTCAAAAATAACAAATTTCAAGATGGCAAATGTCAAAGATGTCAAATGACAAATGTCACAATGCTAAATGTCAAAAATGAAAAGTGTCACCATGAAAAATGTCAAAAATGACAAATTTCAAGATGGCAAATGTCAAAACTGACAAATGTCACAATGCTAAATGTCAAAAATGATAAGTGTCACCATGAAAAATGTCAAAAATGACAAATTTCAAGATGGCAAATGTCCAAGATGTCAAATGACAAATGTCACAATGTTAAATGTCAAAAATGACAAATTTCAAGATGGCAAATGTCAAAGATGTCGAATATGACAAATGTCACAATGCTAAATGTCAAAAATGAAAAGTGTCACCATGAAAAATGTCAAAAATGACAAATTTCAAGATGGCAAATGTCAAAGATGTCAAATGACAAATGTCACAATGCTAAATGTCAAAAATGAAAAGTGTCACCATGAAAAATGTCAAAAATGACAAATTTTAAGATGGCAAATATCAAAGATGTCAAATTACAAATGTCACAATGCTAAATGTCAAAAATGACAAATTTTAAGATGGCAAATGTCAAAGATGTCAAATGACAAATGTCACAATGCTAAATGTCAAAAATGAAAAGTGTCACCATGAAAAATGTCAAAAATGACAAATTTCAAGATGGCAAATGTCAAAGATGTCAAATGACAAATGTCACAATGCAAAATGTCAAAAATGAAAAGTGTCACCATAAAAAATGTCAAAAATAACAAATTTCAAGATGGCAAATGTCAAAGATGTCAAATGACAAATGTCACAACGCTAAATGTCAAAAATGAAAAGTGTCACCATGAAAAATGTCAAAAATGACAAATTTGAAGATGGCAAATGTCAAAACTGACAAATGTCACAATGCTAGATGTCAAAAATGAAAAGTGTCACCATGAAAAATGTCAAAAATAACAAATTTCAAGATGGCAGATGTCAAAGATGTCAAATGACAAATGTCACAATGCCAAATGTCAAAAATGAAAAGTGTCACCATGAAAAATTCAAAAATGACAAATTTCAAGATGGCAAATGTCAAAACTGACAAATGTCACAATGCTAAATGTCAAAAATGAAAAGTGTCACCATGAAAAATGTCAAAAATAACAAATTTCAAGATGGCAAATGTCAAAGATGTCAAATGACTAATGTCACAATGCTAAATGTCAAAAATGACAAATTTCAAGATGGCAAATGTCAAAGATGTCAAATGACAAATGTCACAATGCTAAATGTCATAAATGAAAAGTGTCACCATGAAAAATGTCAAAAATGACAAATTTCAAGATGGCAAATGTCAAAGATGTCAAATGACAAATGTCACAATGCTAAATGTCAAAAATGAAAAGTGTCACCATGAAAAATGTCAACAATAACAAATTTCAAGATGGCAAATGTCAAAGATGTCAAATGACAAATGCCACAATGCTAAATGTCAAAAATGAAAAGTGTCACCATGAAAAATGTCAAAAATGACAAATTTCAAGATGGCAAATGTCAAAGATGTCAAATGACAAATGTCACAATGCTAAATGTCAAAAATGAAAAGTGTCACCATGAAAAATATCAAAAATAACAAATTTCAAGATGGCAAATGTCAAAGATGTTAAATGACAAATGTCACAATGCTAAATGTCAAAAATGAAAAGTGTCACCATAAAAAATGTCAAAAATGACAAATTTCAAGATGGCAAATGTCAAAACTGAAAAATGTCACAATGCTAAATGTCAAAAATGATAAGTGTCACCATGAAAAATGTCAAAAATGACAAATTTCAAGATGGCAAATGTCCAAGATGTCAAATGACAAATGTCACAATGCTAAATGTCAAAAATGACAAATTTCAAGATGGCAAATGTCAAAGATGTCGAATATGACAAATGTCACAATGCTAAATGTCAAAAATGAAAAGTGTCACCATGAAAAATGTCAAAAATGACAAATTTCAAGATGGCCAATGTCAAAGATGTCAAATAACAAATGTCACAATGCTAAATGTCAAAAATGAAAAGTGTCACCATGAAAAATGTCAAAAATGACAAATTTCAAGATGGCAAATGTCAAAGATGTCAAATGACAAATGTCACAATGCTAAATGTCAAAAATGAAAAATGTCACCATGAAAAATGTCAAAAATGACAAATTTCAAGATGGCAAATATCAAAGATGTCAAATGACAAATGTCACAATGCTAAATGTCAAAAATGACAAATTTCAAGATAGCAAATGTCAAAGATGTCAAATGACAAATGTCACAATGCTAAATGTCAAAAATGAAAAGTGTCACCATGAAAAATGTCAAAAATGACAAATTTCAAGATGGCAAATGTCAAAGATGTCAAATGACAAATGTCACAATGCTAAATGAAAAGTGTCAAAAATGACAAATTTCAAGAGGGCAAATGTCCAAGATGTCAAATGACAAATGTCACAATGCTAAATGTCAAAAATGAAAAGTGTCACCATGAAAAATGTCAAAAATGACAAATTTCAAGATGGCAAATGTCAAAGATGTCAAATGACAAATGTCACAATGCTAAATGTCAAAAATGAAAAGTGTCACCATGAAAAATGTCAAAAATGACAAATTTCAAGATGGCAAATGTCCAAGATGTCAAATGACAAATGTCACAATGCTAAAAGTCAAAAATCAAAAGTGTCACCATGAAAAATGTCAAAAATGACAAATTTCAAGATGGCAAATGTCAAAGATGTCAAATGACAAATGTCACAATGCTAAATGTCAAAAATGAAAAGTGTCAAATATGACAAATTTCAAGATGGCAAATGTCAAAGATGTCAAATGACAAATGTCACAATGCTAAATGTCAAAAATGAAAAGTGTCACCATGAAAAATGTCAAAAATGACAAATTTCAAGATGGCAAATGTCAAAACTGACAAATGTCACAATGCTAAATGTCAAAAATAAAAAGTGTCACCATGAAAAATGTCAACAATAACAAATTCCAAGATGGCAAATGTCAAAGATGTCAAATGACAAATGTCACAATGCTAAATGTCAAAAATGACAAATTTCAAGATGGCAAATGTCAAAGATGTCAAATGACAAATGTCACAATGCTAAATGTCAAAAATGAAAAGTGTCACCATAAAAAATGTCAAAAATGACAAATTTCAAGATGGCAAATGTCAAAGATGTCAAATGACAAATGTCACAATGCTAAATGTCAAAAATAAAAAGTGTCACCATGAAAAAGGTCAAAAATGACAAATTTCAAGATGGCAAATGTTAAAACTGACAAATGTCACAATGCTAAATGTCAAAAATAATAAGTGTCACCATGAAAAATGTCAAAAATGACAAATTTCAAGATGGCAAATGTCCAAGATGTCAAATGACAAATGTCACAATGCTAAATGTCAAAAATGAAAAGTGTCACCATGAAAAATGTCAAAAATGACAAATTTCAAGATGGCAAATGTCAAAGATGTTAAATGACAAATGTCACAATGCTAATTGTCAAAAATGAAAAGTGTCAAAAGTGACAAATTTCAAGATGGCAAATGTCTAATATGTCAAATGACAAATGTCACAATGCTAAATGTCAAATATGAAAAGTGTCACCATGAAAAATGTCAAAAATGACAAATTTCAAGATGGCAAATGTCAAAGATGTCAAATGACAAATGTCACAATGCTAAATGTCAAAAATGAAAAGTGTCAAAAATGACAAATTTCAAGATGGCAAATGTCTAAGATGTCAAATGACAAATGTCACAATGATAAATGTCAAAAATGAAAAGTGTCACCATGAAAAATGTCAAAAATGACAAATTTCAAGATGGCAAATGTCAAAGATGTCAAATGACAAATGTCACAATGCTAAATGTCAAAAATGAAAAGTGTAACCATGAAAAATGTCAAAAATGACAAATTTCAAGATGGCAAATATCAAAGATGTCAAATGACAAATGTCACAATGCTAAATGTCAAAAATGAAAAGTGTCAAAAATGACAAATTTCAAGATGGCAAATGTCTAAGATGTCAAATAACAAATGTCACAATGCTAAATGTCAAAAATGAAAAGTGTCACAATGCTAAATGTCAAAAATGACAAATTTCAAGATGGCAAATGTCAAAGATGTCAAATGACAAATGTCACAATGCTAAATGTCAAAAATGAAAAGTGTCACCATAAAAAATGTCAAAAATAACAAATTTCAAGATGGCAAATGTCACAATGCTAAATGTCAAAAATGAAAAGTGTCACCATGAAAAATGTCAAAAATAACAAATTTCAAGATGGCAAATGTCAAAGATGTCAAATGACAAATGTCACAATGCTAAATGTCAAAAATGACAAATTTCAAGATGGCAAATGTCAAAGATGTCAAATGACAAATGTCACAATGCTAAATGTCAAAAATGAAAAGTGTCACCATAAAAAATGTCAAAAATGACAAATTTCAAGATGACAAATGTCAAAGATGTCAAATGACAAATGTCACAATGCCAAATGTCAAAAATAAAAAGTGTCACCATGAAAAATGTCAAAAATGACAAATTTCAAGATGGCAAATGTCTAAGATGTCAAATGACAAATGTCACAATGCTAAATGTCAAAAATGAAAAGTGTCACCATGAAAAATGTCAAAAATGACAATGTTCAAGATGGCAAATGTCAAAGATGTCAAATGACAAATGTCACAATGCTAAATGTCAAAAATGAAATGTGTCAAAAATGACAAATTTCAAGATAGCAAAGGTCTAAGATGTCAAATGACAAATGTCACAATGCTAAATGTCAAAAATGAAAAGTGTCACCATGAAAAATGTCAAAAATAACAAATTTTAAGATGGCAAATGTCAAAGATGTAAAATGACATATGTCACAATGCTAATTGTCAAAAATGAAAAGTGTCACCATGAAAAATGTCAAAAATGACAAATTTCAAGATGACAAATGTCAAAGATGTCAAATGACAAATGTCACAATGCTAAATGTCAAAAATGAAAAGTGTCACCATGAAAAATGTCAAAAATAACAAATTTCAAGATGGCAAATGTCAAAGATGTCAAATGACAAATGTCACAATGCTAAATGTCAAAAATGAAAAGTGTCACCATGAAAAATGTCAAAAATGACAAATTTCAAGATGGCAAATGTCAAAACTGACAAATGTCACAATGCTAAATGTCAAAAATGATAAGTGTCACCATGAAAAATGTCAAAAATGACAAATTTCAAGATGGCAAATGTCCAAGATGTCAAATGACAAATGTCACAATGTTAAATGTCAAAAATGACAAATTTCAAGATGGCAAATGTCAAAGATGTCGAATATGACAAATGTCACAATGCTAAATGTCAAAAATGAAAAGTGTCACCATGAAAAATGTCAAAAATGACAAATTTCAAGATGGCAAATGTCAAAGATGTCAAATGACAAATGTCACAATGCTAAATGTCAAAAATGAAAAGTGTCACCATGAAAAATGTCAAAAATGACAAATTTTAAGATGGCAAATATCAAAGATGTCAAATTACAAATGTCACAATGCTAAATGTCAAAAATGACAAATTTTAAGATGGCAAATGTCAAAGATGTCAAATGACAAATGTCACAATGCTAAATGTCAAAAATGAAAAGTGTCACCATGAAAAATGTCAAAAATGACAAATTTCAAGATGGCAAATGTCAAAGATGTCAAATGACAAATGTCACAATGCAAAATGTCAAAAATGAAAAGTGTCACCATAAAAAATGTCAAAAATAACAAATTTCAAGATGGCAAATGTCAAAGATGTCAAATGACAAATGTCACAACGCTAAATGTCAAAAATGAAAAGTGTCACCATGAAAAATGTCAAAAATGACAAATTTGAAGATGGCAAATGTCAAAACTGACAAATGTCACAATGCTAGATGTCAAAAATGAAAAGTGTCACCATGAAAAATGTCAAAAATAACAAATTTCAAGATGGCAGATGTCAAAGATGTCAAATGACAAATGTCACAATGCCAAATGTCAAAAATGAAAAGTGTCACCATGAAAAATTCAAAAATGACAAATTTCAAGATGGCAAATGTCAAAACTGACAAATGTCACAATGCTAAATGTCAAAAATGAAAAGTGTCACCATGAAAAATGTCAAAAATAACAAATTTCAAGATGGCAAATGTCAAAGATGTCAAATGACTAATGTCACAATGCTAAATGTCAAAAATGACAAATTTCAAGATGGCAAATGTCAAAGATGTCAAATGACAAATGTCACAATGCTAAATGTCATAAATGAAAAGTGTCACCATGAAAAATGTCAAAAATGACAAATTTCAAGATGGCAAATGTCAAAGATGTCAAATGACAAATGTCACAATGCTAAATGTCAAAAATGAAAAGTGTCACCATGAAAAATGTCAACAATAACAAATTTCAAGATGGCAAATGTCAAAGATGTCAAATGACAAATGCCACAATGCTAAATGTCAAAAATGAAAAGTGTCACCATGAAAAATGTCAAAAATGACAAATTTCAAGATGGCAAATGTCAAAGATGTCAAATGACAAATGTCACAATGCTAAATGTCAAAAATGAAAAGTGTCACCATGAAAAATATCAAAAATAACAAATTTCAAGATGGCAAATGTCAAAGATGTCAAATGACAAATGTCACAATGCTAAATGTCAAAAATGAAAAGTGTCACCATAAAAAATGTCAAAAATGACAAATTTCAAGATGGCAAATGTCAAAACTGAAAAATGTCACAATGCTAAATGTCAAAAATGATAAGTGTCACCATGAAAAATGTCAAAAATGACAAATTTCAAGATGGCAAATGTCCAAGATGTCAAATGACAAATGTCACAATGCTAAATGTCAAAAATGACAAATTTCAAGATGGCAAATGTCAAAGATGTCGAATATGACAAATGTCACAATGCTAAATGTCAAAAATGAAAAGTGTCACCATGAAAAATGTCAAAAATGACAAATTTCAAGATGGCAAATGTCAAAGATGTCAAATGACAAATGTCACAATGCTAAATGTCAAAAATGAAAAGTGTCACCATGAAAAATGTCAAAAATGACAAATTTCGAGATGGCAAATATCAAAGATGTCAAATGACAAATGTCACAATGCTAAATGTCAAAAATGACAAATTTTAAGATGGCAAATGTCAAAGATGTCAAATGACAAATGTCACAATGCTAAATGTCAAAAATAAAAAGTGTCACCATGAAAAATGTCAAAAATGACAAATTTCAAGATGGCAAATGTCAAAGATGTCAAATGACAAATGTCACAATGCTAAATGTCAAAAATGAAAAGTGTCACCATAAAAAATGTCAAAAATAACAAATTTCAAGATGGCAAATGTCAAAGATGTCAAATGACAAATGTCACAATGCTTAATGTCAAAAATGAAAAGTGTCACCATGAAAAATGTCAAAAATGACAAATTTCAAGATGGCAAATGTCAAAGATGTCAAATGACAAATGTCACAATGCTAAATGTCAAAAATGAAAAGTGTCACCATGAAAAATGACAAAAATGACAAATTTCAAGATGGCAAATGTCAAAACTGACAAATGTCACAATGATAAATGTCAAAAATGATAAGTGTCACCATGAAAAATGTCAAAAATGACAAATTTCAAGATGGCAAATGTCCAAGATGTCAAATGACAAATGTCACAATGCTAAATGTCAAAAATGACAAATTTCAAGATGGCAAATGTCAAAGATGTCAAATGACAAATGTCACAATGCTAAATGTCAAAAATGAAAAGTGTCACCATGAAAAATGTCAAAAATGACAAATTTCAAGATGGCAAATGTCAAAGATGTCAAATGACAAATGTCACAATGCTAAATGTCAAAAATGAAAAGTGTCACCATGAAAAATGTCAAAAATAACAAATTTCAAGATGGCAAATGTCAAAGATGTCAAATGACAAATGTCACAATGCTAAATGTCAAAAATGAAAAGTGTCACCATGAAAAATGTTAAAAATGACCAATTTCAAGATGGCAAATGTCAAAGATGTCAAATGACAAATGTCACAATGCTAAATGTCATAATGAAAAGTGTCACCATGAAAAATGTCAAAAATGACAAATTTTAAGATGGCAAATGTCAAAGATGTCAAATGACAAATGTCACAATGCTAAATGTCAAAAATGAAAAGTGTCACCATAAAAAATGTCAAAAATGACAAATTTCAAGATGGCAAATGTCAAAACTGACAAATGTCACAATGCTAAATGTCAAAAATGTTAAGTGTCACCATGAAAAATGTCAAAAATGACAAATTTCAAGATGGCAAATGTCCAAGATGTCAAATGACAAATGTCACAATGCTAAATGTCAAAAATGAAAAGTGTCACCATGAAAAATGTCAAAAATGACAAATTTCAAGATGGCAAATGTCAAAGATGTCAAATGACAAATGTCACAATGCTAAATGTCAAAAATAAAAAGTGTCCCCATAGAAAATGTCATTAATGACAAATTTCAAGATGGCAAATGTCAAAGATGTCAAATGACAAATGTCACAATGCTAAATGTCAAAAATGAAAAGTGTCCCCATGAAAAATGTCAATAATGACAAATTTCAAGATGGCAAATGTCAAAGATGTCAAATGACAAATTTCACAATGCTAAATGTCAAAAATGAAAAGTGTCACCATAAAAAATGTCAAAAATGACAAATTTCAAGATGGCAAATGTCAAAGATGTCAAATGACAAATGTCACAATGCTAAATGTCAAAAATGAAAAGTGTCACCATGAAAAATGTCAAAAATGACAGATTTCAAGATGGCAAATATCAAAGATGTCAAATGACAAATGACACAATGCTTAACGTCAAAAATGACAAATTTCAAGATGGCAAATGTCAAAGATATCAAATGACAAATGTCACAATGCTAAATGTCAAAAATGAAAAGTGTCACCATGAAAAATGTCAAAAATGACAAATTTCAAGATGGCAAATGTCAAAGATGTCAAATGACAAATGTCACAATGCTAAATGTCAAAAATGAAAAGTGTCACCATGAAAAATGTCAAAAATAACAAATTTCAAGATGGCAAATGTCAAAGATGGCAAATGACAAATGTCACAATGCTAAATGTCAAAGATGAAAAGTGTCACTATGAAAAATGTCAAAAATGACAAATTTCAAGATGGCAAATCTCAAAGATGTCAAATGACAAATGTCACAATGCTAAATGTCAAAAATGAAAAGTGTCACCATGAAAAATGTCAAAAATAACAAATTTCAAGATGGCAAATATCAAAGATGTCAAATGACAAATGTCACAATGCTAAATGTCAAGAATGAAAAGTGTCACCATGAAAAATGTCAAAACTGACAAATTTTAAGATGGCAAATGTCAAAACTGACAAATGTCACAATGCTAAATGTCAAAAATGATAAGTGTCACCATGAAAAATGTCAAAAATGACAAATTTCAAGATGGCAAATGTCCAAGATGTCAAATGACAAATGTCACAATGCTAAATGTCAAAAATGACAAATTTCAAGATGGCAAATGTCAAAGATGTCAAATGTCAAAGATGTCAAATGACAAATGTCACAATGCTAAATGTCAAAAATGAAAAGTGTCACCATAAAAAATGTCAAAAATGACAAATTTCAAGATGGCAAATGTCAAAGATGTCAAATGACAAATGTCACAATGCTAAATGTCAAAAATGAAAAGTGTCACCATGAAAAATGTCAAAAATAACAAATTTCAATATGGCAAATGTCAAAGATGTCAAATGACAAATGTCACAATGCTAAATGTCAAAAATGAAAAGTGTCACCATGAAAAATGTCAAAAATGACAAATTTCAAGATGGCAAATATCAAAGATGTCAAATGACAAATGTCACAATGCTAAATGTCAAAAATGAAAAGTGTCACCATGAAAAATGTCAAAAATGACAAATTTCAAGATGGCAAATGTCAAAGATGTCAAATGACAAATGTCACAATGCTAAATGTCAAAAATGAAAAGTGTCACCATGAAAAATGTCAAAAATGACAAATTTCAAGATGCTAAATGTCAAAGATGTCAAATGACAAATGTCACAATGCTAAATGTCAAAAATGAAAAGTGTGACCATGAAAAATGTCAAAAATGACAAATTCCAAGATGGCAAATGTCAAAACTGACAAATGTCACAATGCTAAATGTCATAAATGATAAGTGTCACCATGAAAAATGTCAAAAATGACAAATTTCAAGATGGCAAATGTCCAAGATGTCAAATGACAAATGTCACAATGCTAAATGTCAAAAATGAAAAGTGTCACCATGAAAAATGTCAAAATTGACAAATTTTAAGATTGCAAATGTCAAAGATGTCAAATGACAAATGTCACAATGCTAAATGTCAAAAATGAAAAGTGTCAAAAATGACAAATTTCAAGATGGCAAATGTCTAAGATGTCAAATGACAAATGTCACAATGCTAAATGTCAAAAATGAAAAGTGTCACCGTGAAAAATGTCAAAAATGACAAATTTCAAGATGGCAAATGTCAAAGATGTCAAATGACAAATGTCACAATGCTAAATGTCAAAAATGAAAAGTGTCACCATGAAAAATGTCAAAAATGACAAATTTCAAGATGGCAAATGTCAAAGATGTCAAATGACAAATGTCACAATGCTAAATGTCAAAAATGAAAAGTGTCACCATGAAAAATGTCAAAAATGACAAATTTCAAGATGGCAAATGTTAAAACTGACAAATGTCACAATGCTAAATGTCAAAAATGAAAAGTGTCACCATGAAAAATGTCAAAAATAACAAATTTCAAGATGGCAAATGTCAAAGATGTCAAATGACAAATGTCACAATGCTAAATGTCAAAAATGACAAATTTCAAGATGGCAAATGTCAAAGATGTCAAATGACAAATGTCACAATGCTAAATGTCAAAAATGAAAAGTGTCACCATGAAAAATGTCAAAAATGACAAATTTCAAGATGGCAAATGTCAAAGATGTCAAATGACAAATGTCACAATGCTAAATGTCAAAAATGAAAAGTGTCACCATGAAAAATGTCAAAAATGACAAATTTCAAGATGGCAAATGTCAAAGATGTCAAATGACAAATGTCACAATGCTAAATGTCAAAAATGAAAAGTGTCACCATGAAAAATGTCAAAAATGACAAATTTCAAGATGGCAAATATCAAAGATGTCAAATGACAAATGTCACAATGCTAAATGTCAAAAATGACAAATTTCAAGATGGCAAATGTCAAAAATGTCAAATGACAAATGTCACAATCCTAAATGTCAAAAATGAAAAGTGTCACCATGAAAAATGTCAAAAATGACAAATTTCAAGATAGCAAATGTCAAAGATGTCAAATGACAAATGTCACAATGCTAAATGTCAAAAATGAAAAGTGTCAAAAATGACAAATTTCAAGATGGCAAATGTCTAAGATGTCAAATGACAAATGTCACAATGCTAAATGTCAAAAATGAAAAGTGTCACCATGAAAAATGTCAAAAATGAGAAATTTCAAGATGGCAAATGTCAAAGATGTCAAATGACAAATGTCACAATGCTAAATGTCAAAAATGAAAAGTGTCACCATGAAAAATGTCAAAAATGACAAATTTCAAGATGGCAAATGTCAAAACTGACAAATGTCACAATGCTAAATGTCAAAAATGATAAGTGTCACCATGAAAAATGTCAAAAATGACAAATTTCAAGATGGCAAATGTCCAAGATGTCAAATGACAAATGTCACAATGCTAAATGTCAAAAATGAAAAGTGTCACCATGAAAAATGTCAAAAATGACAAATTTCAAGATGGCAAATGTCAAAGATGTCAAATGACAAATGTCACAATGCTAAATGTCAAAATCGAAAAGTGTCAAAAATGACAAATTTCAAGATGGCAAATGTCTAAGATGTCAAATGACAAATGTCACAATGCTAAATGTCAAAAATGAAAAGTGTCACCGTAAAAAATGTCAAAAATGTCAAATTTCAAGATGGCAAATATTAAAGATGTCAAATGACAAATGTCACAATGCTAAATGTCAAAAATGAAAAGTGTCACTATGAAAAATGTCAAAAACAACAAATTTCAAGATGGCAAATGTCAAAGATGTCAAATGACAAATGTCACAATGCTAAATGTCAAAAATGACAAATTTCAAGATGGCAAATGTCAAAGATGTCAAATGACAAATGTCACAATGCTAAATGTCAAAAATGAAAAGTGTCACCATGAAAAATGTCAAAAATAACAAATTTCAAGATGGCAAACGTCAAAGATGTCAAATGACAAATGTCACAATGCTAAATGTAAAAAATGAAAAGTGTCACCATTAAAAATGTCAAAAATGACAAATTTCAAGATGGCAAATGTCAAAGATGTCAAATGACAAATGTCACAATGCTAAATGTCAAAAATGAAAAGTGTCAGCATGTAAAATGTCAAATTTCAAGATGGCAAATGTCAAAGATGTCAAATGACAAATGTCACAATGCTAAATGTCAAAAATGAAAAGTGTCACCATGTAAAATGTCAAAAATGACAAATTTCAAGATGGCAAATATCAAAGATGTCAAATGACAAATGTCACAATGCTAAATGTCAAAAATGACAAATTTCAAGATGGCAAATGTCAAATGACAAATGTCACAATGCTAAATGTCAAAAATGAAAAGTGTCACCATAAAAAATGTCAAAAATGACAAATTTCAAGATGGCAAATGTCAAAGATGTCAAATGACAAATGTCACAATGCTAAATGTCAAAAATGAAAAGTGTCAAAAATGACAAATTTCAAGATGGCAAATGTCTAAGATGTCAAATGACAAATGTCACAATGCTAAATGTCAAAAATGAAAAGTGTCACCATGAAAAATGTCAAAAATGACAAATTTCAAGATGGCAAATGTCAAAGATGTCAAATGACAAATGTCACAATGCTAAATGTCAAAAATGAAAAGTGTCACCATGAAAAATGTCAAAAATGACAAATTTCAAGATGGCAAATGTCGAAGATGTCAAATGACAAATGTCACAATGCTAAATGTCAAAAATGAAAAGTGTCACCATGAAAAATGTCAAAAATGACAAATCTCAAGATGGCAAATGTCAAAGATGTCAAATGACAAATGTCACAATGCTAAATGTCAAAAATGAAAAGTGTCACCATGAAAAATGTCAAAAATGACAAATTTCAAGATGGCAAATGTCAAAACTGACAAATGTCACAATGCTAAATGTCAAAAATGATAAGTGTCACCATGAAAAATGTCAAAAATGACAAATTTCAAGATGGCAAATGTCCAAGATGTCAAATGACAAATGTCACAATGCTAAATGTCAAAAATGAAAAGTGTCACCATGAAAAATGTCAAAAATGACAAATTTCAAGATAGCAAATGTCAAAGATGTCAAATGACAAATGTCACAATGCTAAATGTCAAAAATGAAAAGTGTCAAAAATGACAAATTTCAAGATGGCAAATGTCTAAGATGTCAAATGACAAATGTCACAATGCTAAATGTCAAAAATGAAAAGTGTCACCATGAAAAATGTCAAAAATGACAAATTTCAAGATGGCAAATGTCAAAACTGACAAATGTCACAATGCTAAATGTCAAAAATGAAAAGTGTCACCATGAAAAATGTCCAAAATAACAAATTTCAAGATAGCAAATGTCAAAGATGTCAAATGACAAATGTCACAATGCTAAATGTCAAAAATGACAAATTTCAAAATGGCAAATTTCAAAGATGTCAAATGACAAATGTCACAATGCTAAATGTCAAAAATGAAAAGTGTCACCATGAAAAATGTCAAAAATGACAAATTTTAAGATGGCAAATGTCAAAGATGTCAAATGACAAATGTCACAATGCTAAAAGTCAAAAATGAAAAGTGTCACCATGAAAAATGTCAAAAATGACAAATTTCAAGATGGCAAATGTTAAAACTGACAAATGTCACAATGCTAAATGTCAAAAATGAAAAGTGTCACCATGAAAAATGTCAAAAATAACAAATTTCAAGATGGCAAATGTCAAAGATGTCAAATGACAAATGTCACAATGCTAAATGTCAAAAATGACAAATTTCAAGATGGCAAATGTCAAAGATGTCAAATGACAAATGTCACAATACTAAATGTCAAAAATGAAAAATGTCACCATGAAAAATGTCAAAAATGACAAATTTCAAGATGGCAAATATCAAAGATGTCAAATGACAAATGTCACAATGCTAAATGTCAAAAATGACAAATTTCAAAATAGCAAATGTCAAAAATGACAAATTTCAAGATGGCAAATGTCAAAGATGTCAAATGACAAATGTCACAATGCTAAATGTCAAAAATTAAAAGTGTCAAAAATGACAAATTTTAAGATGGCAAATGTCCAAGATGTCAAATGACAAATGTCACAATGCTAAATGTCAAAAATGAAAAATGTCAAAAATGACAAATTTCAAGATGGCAAATGTCCAAGATGTCAAATGACAAATGTCACAATGCTAAATGTCAAAAATGAAAAGTGTCACCATGAAAAATGTCAAAATTGACAAATTTTAAGATTGCAAATGTCAAAGATGTCAAATGACAAATGTCACAATGCTAAATGTCAAAAATGAAAAGTGTCAAAAATGACAAATTTCAAGATGGCAAATGTCTAAGATGTCAAATGACAAATGTCACAATGCTAAATGTCAAAAATGAAAAGTGTCACCGTGAAAAATGTCAAAAATGACAAATTTCAAGATGGCAAATGTCAAAGATGTCAAATGACAAATGTCACAATGCTAAATGTCAAAAATGAAAAGTGTCACCATGAAAAATGTCAAAAATGACAAATTTCAAGATGGCAAATGTCAAAGATGTCAAATGACAAATGTCACAATGCTAAATGTCAAAAATGAAAAGTGTCACCATGAAAAATGTCAAAAATGACAAATTTCAAGATGGCAAATGTTAAAACTGACAAATGTCACAATGCTAAATGTCAAAAATGAAAAGTGTCACCATGAAAAATGTCAAAAATAACAAATTTCAAGATGGCAAATGTCAAAGATGTCAAATGACAAATGTCACAATGCTAAATGTCAAAAATGACAAATTTCAAGATGGCAAATGTCAAAGATGTCAAATGACAAATGTCACAATGCTAAATGTCAAAAATGAAAAGTGTCACCATGAAAAATGTCAAAAATGACAAATTTCAAGATGGCAAATGTCAAAGATGTCAAATGACAAATGTCACAATGCTAAATGTCAAAAATGAAAAGTGTCACCATGAAAAATGTCAAAAATGACAAATTTCAAGATGGCAAATGTCAAAGATGTCAAATGACAAATGTCACAATGCTAAATGTCAAAAATGAAAAGTGTCACCATGAAAAATGTCAAAAATGACAAATTTCAAGATGGCAAATATCAAAGATGTCAAATGACAAATGTCACAATGCTAAATGTCAAAAATGACAAATTTCAAGATGGCAAATGTCAAAAATGTCAAATGACAAATGTCACAATGCTAAATGTCAAAAATGAAAAGTGTCACCATGAAAAATGTCAAAAATGACAAATTTCAAGATGGCAAATGTCAAAGATGTCAAATGACAAATGTCACAATGCTAAATGTCAAAAATGAAAAGTGTCAAAAATGACAAATTTCAAGATGGCAAATGTCTAAGATGTCAAATGACAAATGTCACAATGCTAAATGTCAAAAATGAAAAGTGTCACCATGAAAAATGTCAAAAATGACAAATTTCAAGATGGCAAATGTCAAAGATGTCAAATGACAAATGTCACAATGCTAAATGTCAAAAATGAAAAGTGTCACCATGAAAAATGTCAAAAATGACAAATTTCAAGATGGCAAATGTCAAAACTGACAAATGTCACAATGCTAAATGTCAAAAATGATAAGTGTCACCATGAAAAATGTCAAAAATGACAAATTTCAAGATGGCAAATGTCCAAGATGTCAAATGACAAATGTCACAATGCTAAATGTCAAAAATGAAAAGTGTCACCATGAAAAATGTCAAAAATGACAAATTTCAAGATGGCAAATGTCAAAGATGTCAAATGACAAATGTCACAATGCTAAATGTCAAAATCGAAAAGTGTCAAAAATGACAAATTTCAAGATGGCAAATGTCTAAGATGTCAAATGACAAATGTCACAATGCTAAATGTCAAAAATGAAAAGTGTCACCGTAAAAAATGTCAAAAATGTCAAATTTCAAGATGGCAAATATTAAAGATGTCAAATGACAAATGTCACAATGCTAAATGTCAAAAATGAAAAGTGTCACTATGAAAAATGTCAAAAACAACAAATTTCAAGATGGCAAATGTCAAAGATGTCAAATGACAAATGTCACAATGCTAAATGTCAAAAATGACAAATTTCAAGATGGCAAATGTCAAAGATGTCAAATGACAAATGTCACAATGCTAAATGTCAAAAATGAAAAGTGTCACCATGAAAAATGTCAAAAATAACAAATTTCAAGATGGCAAACGTCAAAGATGTCAAATGACAAATGTCACAATGCTAAATGTAAAAAATGAAAAGTGTCACCATTAAAAATGTCAAAAATGACAAATTTCAAGATGGCAAATGTCAAAGATGTCAAATGACAAATGTCACAATGCTAAATGTCAAAAATGAAAAGTGTCAGCATGTAAAATGTCAAATTTCAAGATGGCAAATGTCAAAGATGTCAAATGACAAATGTCACAATGCTAAATGTCAAAAATGAAAAGTGTCACCATGTAAAATGTCAAAAATGACAAATTTCAAGATGGCAAATATCAAAGATGTCAAATGACAAATGTCACAATGCTAAATGTCAAAAATGACAAATTTCAAGATGGCAAATGTCAAATGACAAATGTCACAATGCTAAATGTCAAAAATGAAAAGTGTCACCATAAAAAATGTCAAAAATGACAAATTTCAAGATGGCAAATGTCAAAGATGTCAAATGACAAATGTCACAATGCTAAATGTCAAAAATGAAAAGTGTCAAAAATGACAAATTTCAAGATGGCAAATGTCTAAGATGTCAAATGACAAATGTCACAATGCTAAATGTCAAAAATGAAAAGTGTCACCATGAAAAATGTCAAAAATGACAAATTTCAAGATGGCAAATGTCAAAGATGTCAAATGACAAATGTCACAATGCTAAATGTCAAAAATGAAAAGTGTCACCATGAAAAATGTCAAAAATGACAAATTTCAAGATGGCAAATGTCGAAGATGTCAAATGACAAATGTCACAATGCTAAATGTCAAAAATGAAAAGTGTCACCATGAAAAATGTCAAAAATGACAAATCTCAAGATGGCAAATGTCAAAGATGTCAAATGACAAATGTCACAATGCTAAATGTCAAAAATGAAAAGTGTCACCATGAAAAATGTCAAAAATGACAAATTTCAAGATGGCAAATGTCAAAACTGACAAATGTCACAATGCTAAATGTCAAAAATGATAAGTGTCACCATGAAAAATGTCAAAAATGACAAATTTCAAGATGGCAAATGTCCAAGATGTCAAATGACAAATGTCACAATGCTAAATGTCAAAAATGAAAAGTGTCACCATGAAAAATGTCAAAAATGACAAATTTCAAGATAGCAAATGTCAAAGATGTCAAATGACAAATGTCACAATGCTAAATGTCAAAAATGAAAAGTGTCAAAAATGACAAATTTCAAGATGGCAAATGTCTAAGATGTCAAATGACAAATGTCACAATGCTAAATGTCAAAAATGAAAAGTGTCACCATGAAAAATGTCAAAAATGACAAATTTCAAGATGGCAAATGTCAAAACTGACAAATGTCACAATGCTAAATGTCAAAAATGAAAAGTGTCACCATGAAAAATGTCCAAAATAACAAATTTCAAGATAGCAAATGTCAAAGATGTCAAATGACAAATGTCACAATGCTAAATGTCAAAAATGACAAATTTCAAAATGGCAAATTTCAAAGATGTCAAATGACAAATGTCACAATGCTAAATGTCAAAAATGAAAAGTGTCACCATGAAAAATGTCAAAAATGACAAATTTTAAGATGGCAAATGTCAAAGATGTCAAATGACAAATGTCACAATGCTAAAAGTCAAAAATGAAAAGTGTCACCATGAAAAATGTCAAAAATGACAAATTTCAAGATGGCAAATGTCAAAGATGTCAAATGACAAATGTCACAATACTAAATGTCAAAAATGAAAAATGTCACCATGAAAAATGTCAAAAATGACAAATTTCAAGATGGCAAATATCAAAGATGTCAAATGACAAATGTCACAATGCTAAATGTCAAAAATGACAAATTTCAAGATAGCAAATGTCAAAAATGACAAATTTCAAGATGGCAAATGTCAAAGATGTCAAATGACAAATGTCACAATGCTAAATGTCAAAAATTAAAAGTGTCAAAAATGACAAATTTTAAGATGGCAAATGTCCAAGATGTCAAATGACAAATGTCACAATGCTAAATGTCAAAAATGAAAAGTGTCACCATGAAAAATGTCAAAAATGACAAATTTTAAGATGGCAAATGTCAAAACTGACAAATGTCACAATGCTAAATGTCAAAAATGATAAGTGTCACCATGAAAAATGTCAAAAATGACAAATTTCAAGATGGCAAATGTCAAAGATGTCAAATGACAAATGTCACAATGCTAAATGTCAAAAATGAAAAGTGTCACCATGAAAAATGTCAAAAATGACAAATTTCAAGATGGCAAATATCAAAGAAGTCAAATGACAAATGTCACAATGCTAAATGTCAAAAATGAAAAGTGTCGCCATGAAAAATGTCAAAAATGACAAATTTCAAGATGGCAAATGTCAAAACTGACAAATGTCACAATGCTAAATGTCAAAAATGATAAGTGTCACCATGAAAAATGTCAAAAATGACAAATTTCAAGATGGCAAATGTCCAAGATGTCAAATGACAAATGTCACAATGCTAAAAGTCAAAAATGAAAAGTGTCACCATGAAAAATGTCAAAAATGACAAATTTCAAGATGGCAAATGTCAAAGATGTCAAATGACAAATGTCACAATGCTAAATGTCAAAAATGAAAAGTGTCAAATATGACAAATTTCAAGATGGCAAATGTCAAAGATGTCAAATGACAAATGTCACAATGCTAAATGTCAAAAATTAAAAGTGTCACCATGAAAAATGTAAAAAATGACAAATTTCAAGATGGCAAATGTCAAAACTGACAAATGTCACAATGCTAAATGTCAAAAATAAAAAGTGTCACCATGAAAAATGTCAACAATAACAAATTCCAAGATGGCAAATGACAAATGTCACAATGCTAAATGTCAAAAATGACAAATTTCAAGATGGCAAATGTCAAAGATGTCAAATGACAAATGTCACAATGCTAAATGTCAAAAATGAAAAGTGTCACCATGAAAAATGTCAAAAATGACAAATTTCAAGATGGCAAATGTCAAAGATGTCAAATGACAAATGTCACAATGCTAAATGTCAAAAATAAAAAGTGTCACCATGAAAAATGTCAAAAATGACAAATTTCAAGATGGCAAATGTCAAAACTGACAAATGTCACAATGCTAAATGTCAAAAATGATAAGTGTCACCATGAAAAATGTCAAAAATGACAAATTTCAAGATGGCAAATGTCCAAGATGTCAAATGACAAATGTCACAATGCTAAATGTTAAAAATGAAAAGTGTCACCATGAAAAATGTCAAAAATGACAAATTTCAAGATGACAAATGTCAAAGATGTCAAATGACAAATGTCACAATGCTAAATGTCAAAAATGAAAAGTGTCAAAAATGACAAATTTCAAGATGACAAATGTCTAATGTGTCAAATGACAAATGTCACAATGCTAAATGTCAAATATGAAAAGTGTCACCATGAAAAATGTCAAAAATGACAAATTTCAAGATGGCAAATGTCAAAGATGTCAAATGACAAATGTCACAATGCTAAATGTCAAAAATGAAAAGTGTCAAAAATGACAAATTTCAAGATGGCAAATGTCTAAGATGTCAAATGACAAATGTCACAATGATAAATGTCAAAAATGAAAAGTGTCACCATGAAAAATGTCAAAAATGACAAATTTCAAGATGGAAAATGTCAAAGATGTCAAATGACAAATGTCACAATGCTAAATGTCAAAAATGAAAAGTGTCACCATGAAAAATGTCAAAAATGACAAATTTCAAAAAGGCAAATGTCAAAGATGTCAAATGACAAATGTCACAATGCTAAATGTCAAAAATGAAAAGTGTCAAAAATGACAAATTTCAAGATGGCAAATGTCTAAGATGTCAAATGACAAATGTCACAATGCTAAATGTCAAAAATGAAAAGTGTCACAATGCTAAATGTCAAAAATGACAAATTTCAAGATGGCAAATGTCAAAGATGTCAAATGACAAATGTCACAATGCTAAATGTCAAAAATGAAAAGTGTCACCATAAAAAATGTCAAAAATAACAAATTTCAAGATGGCAAATGTCAAAGATGTCAAATGACAAATGTCACAATGCTAAATGTCAAAAATGAAAAGTGTCACCATGAAAAATGTCAAAAATGACAAATTTCAAGATGGCAAATGTAAAAGATGTCAAATGACAAATGTCACAATGCTAAATGTCAAAAATGAAAAGTGTCACCATGGAAAATGTCAAAAATAACAAATTTCAAGATGGCAAATATCAAAGATGTCAAATGACAAATGTCACAATGCTAAATGTCAAGAATGAAAAGTGTCACCATGAAAAATGTCAAAACTGACAAATTTTAAGATGGCAAATGTCAAAACTGACAAATGTCACAATGCTAAATGTCACAAATGATAAGTGTCACCATGAAAAATGTCAAAAATGACAAATTTCAAGATGGCAAATGTCCAAGATGTCAAATGACAAATGTCACAATGCTAAATGTCAAAAATGAAAAGTGTCACCATGAAAAATGTCAAAAATGACAAATTTTAAGATGGCAAATGTCAAAACTGACAAATGTGACAATGCTAAATGTCAAAAATGAAAAGTGTCACCATGAAAAATGTCAAAAATAACAAATTTCAAGATGGCAAATGTCAAAGATGTCAAATGACAAATGTCACAATGCTAAATGTCAAAAATGAAAAGTGTCACCATGAAAAATGTCAAAAATGACAAATTTCAAGATGGCACATGTCAAAGATGTCAAATGACAAATGTCACAATGCTAAATGTCAAAAATGAAAAGTGTCACCATGAAAAATGTCAAAAATAACAAATTTCAAGATGGCAAATATCAAAGATGTCAAATGACAAATGTCACAATGCTAAATGTCAAGAATGAAAAGTGTCACCATGAAAAATGTCAAAACTGACAAATTTTAAGATGGCAAATGTCAAAACTGACAAATGTCACAATGCTAAATGTCAAAAATGATAAGTGTCACCATGAAAAATGTCAAAAATGACAAATTTCAAGATGGCAAATGTCCAAGATGTCAAATGACAAATGTCACAATGCTAAATGTCAAAAATGACAAATTTCAAGATGGCAAATGTCAAAGATGTCAAATGTCAAAGATGTCAAATGACAAATGTCACAATGCTAAATGTCAAAAATGAAAAGTGTCACCATAAAAAATGTCAAAAATGACAAATTTCAAGATGGCAAATGTCAAAGATTCAAATGACAAATGTCACAATGCTAAATGTCAAAAATGAAAAGTGTCACCATGAAAAATGTCAAAAATAACAAATTTCAAGATGGCAAATGTCAAAGATGTCAAATGACAAATGTCACAATGCTAAATGTCAAAAATGAAAAGTGTCACCATGAAAAATGTCAAAAATGACAAATTTCAAGATGGCAAATATCAAAGATGTCAAATGACAAATGTCACAATGCTAAATGTCAAAAATGAAAAGTGTCACCATGAAAAATGCCAAAAATGACAAATTTCAAGATGGCAAATGTCAAAGATGTCAAATGACAAATGTCACAATGCTAAATGTCAAAAATGAAAAGTGTCACCATGAAAAATGTCAAAAATGACAAATTTCAAGATGCTAAATGTCGAAGATGTCAAATGACAAATGTCACAATGCTAAATGTCAAAAATGAAAAGTGTCACCATGAAAAATGTCAAAAATGACAAATTTTAAGATGGCAAATGTCAAAGATGTCAAATGACAAATGTCACAATGCTAAATGTCAGAAATGAAAAGTGTCAAAAATGACAAATTTCAAGATGGCAAATGTCTAAGATGTCAAATGACAAATGTCACAATGCTAAATGTCAAAAATGAAAAGTGTCACCGTGAAAAATGTCAAAAATGACAAATTTCAAGATGGCAAATGTCAAAGATGTCAAATGACAAATGTCACAATGCTAAATGTCAAAAATGAGAAGTGTCACCATGAAAAATGTCAAAAATGACAAATTTCAAGATGGCAAATGTCAAAGATGTCAAATGACAAATGTCACAATGCTAAATGTCAAAAATGAAAAGTGTCACCATGAAAAATGTCAAAAATGACAAATTTCAAGATGGCAAATGTTAAAACTGACAAATGTCACAATGCTAAATGTCAAAAATGAAAAGTGTCACCATGAAAAATGTCAAAAATGACAAATTTCAAGATGGCAAATGTCAAAGATGTCAAATGACAAATGTCACAATGCTAAATGTCAAAAATGACAAATTTCAAGATGGCAAATGTCAAAGATGTCAAATGACAAATGTCACAATGCTAAATGTCAAAAATGAAAAGTGTTACCATGAAAAATGTCAAAAATGACAAATTTCAAGATGGCAAATGTCAAAGATGTCAAATGACAAATGTCACAATGCTAAATGTCAAAAATGAAAAGTGTCACCATGAAAAATGTCAAAAATGACAAATTTCAAGATGGCAAATGTCAAAGATGTCAAATGACAAATGTCACAATGCTAAATGTCAAAAATGACAAATTTCAAGATGGCAAATGTCAAAAATGTCAAATGACAAATGTCACAATGCTAAATGTCAAAAATGAAAAGTGTCACCATGAAAAATGTCAAAAATGACAAATTTCAAGATGGCAAATGTCAAAGATGTCAAATGACAAATGTCACAATGCTAAATGTCAAAAATGAAAAGTGTCAAAAATGACAAATTTCAAGATGGCAAATGTCTAAGATGTCAAATGACAAATGTCACAATGCTAAATGTCAAAAATGAAAAGTGTCACCATGAAAAATGTCAAAAATGACAAATTTCAAGATGGCAAATGTCAAAGATGTCAAATGACAAATGTCACAATGCTAAATGTCAAAAATGAAAAGTGTCACCATGAAAAATGTCAAAAATGACAAATTTCAAGATGGCAAATGTCAAAACTGACAAATGTCACAATGCTAAATGTCAAAAATGATAAGTGTCACCATGAAAAATGTCAAAAATGACAAATTTCAAGATGGCAAATGTCCAAGATGTCAAATGACAAATGTCACAATGCTAAATGTCAAAAATGAAAAGTGTCACCATGAAAAATGTCAAAAATCACAAATTTCAAGATGGCAAATGTCAAAGATGTCAAATGACAAATGTCACAATGCTAATTGTCAAAATCGAAAAGTGTCAAAAATGACAAATTTCAAGATGGCAAATGTCTAAGATGTCAAATGACAAATGTCACAATGCTAAATGTCAAAAATGAAAAGTGTCACCGTGAAAAATGTCAAAAATGTCAAATTTCAAGATGGCAAATATCAAAGATGTCAAATGACAAATGTCACAATGCTAAATGTCAAAAATGAAAAGTGTCACCATGAAAAATGTCAAAAATAACAAATTTCAAGATTGCAAATGTCAAAGATGTCAAATGACAAATGTCACAATGCTAAATGTCAAAAATGACAAATTTCAAGATGGCAAATGTCAAAGATGTCAAATAACAAATGTCACAATGCTAAATGTCAAAAATGAAAAGTGTCACCATGAAAAATGTCAAAAATAACAAATTTCAAGATGGCAAACGTCAAAGATGTCAAATGACAAATGTCACAATGCTAAATGTCAAAAATGAAAAGTGTCAAAAATGACAAATTTCAAGATGGCAAATGTCTAAGATGTCAAATGACAAATGTCACAATGCTAAATGTCAAAAATGAAAAGTGTCACCATGAAAAATGTCAAAAATGACAAATTTCAAGATGGCAAATGTCAAAGATGTCAAATGACAAATGTCACAATGCTAAATGTCAAAAATGAAAAGTGTCACCATGAAAAATGTCAAAAATAACAAATTTCAAGATGGCAAATGTCGAAGATGTCAAATGACAAATGTCACAATGCTAAATGTCAAAAATGAAAAGTGTCACCATGAAAAATGTCAAAAATGACAAATTTCAAGATGGCAAATGTCAAAGATGTCAAATGACAAATGTCACAATGCTAAATGTCAAAAATGAAAAGTGTCACCATGAAAAATGTCAAAAATGACAAATTTCAAGATGGCAAATGTCAAAACTGACAAATGTCACAATGCTAAATGTCAAAAATGATAAGTGTCACCATGAAAAATGTCAAAAATGACAAATTTCAAGATGGCAAATGTCCAAGATGTCCAATGACAAATGTCACAATGCTAAATGTCAAAAATGAAAAGTGTCACCATGAAAAATGTCAAAATGACAAATTTCAAGATAGCAAATGTCAAAGATGTCAAATGACAAATGTCACAATGCTAAATGTCAAAAATGAAAAGTGTCAAAAATGACAAATTTCAAGATGGCAAATGTCTAAGATGTCAAATGACAAATGTCACAATGCTAAATGTCAAAAATGAAAAGTGTCACCATGAAAAATGTCAAAAATGACAAATTTCAAGATGGCAAATGTCAAAACTGACAAATGTCACAATGCTAAATGTCAAAAATGAAAAGTGTCACCATGAAAAATGTCAAAAATAACAAATTTCAAGATAGCAAATGTCAAAGATGTCAAATGACAAATGTCACAATGCTAAATGTCAAAAATGACAAATTTCAAAGATGTCAAATGACAAATGTCACAATGCTAAATGTCAAAAATGAAAAGTATTACCATGAAAAATGTCAAAAATGACAAATTTCAAGATGGCAAATGTCAAAGATGTCAAATGACAAATGTCACAATGCTAAATGTCAAAAATGAAAAGTGTCACCATGAAAAATGTCAAAAATGACAAATTTCAAGATGGCAAATGTCAAAGATGTCAAATGACAAATGTCACAATGCTAAATGTCAAAAATGAAAAATGTCACCATGAAAAATGTCAAAAATGACAAATTTCAAGCTGGCAAATATCAAAGATGTCAAATGACAAATGTCACAATGCTAAATGTCAAAAATGACAAATTTCAAGATAGCAAATGTCAAAGATGTCAAATGACAAATGTCACAATGCTAAATGTCAAAAATGAAAAGTGTCACCATGAAAAATGTCAAAAATGACAAATTTCAAGATGGCAAATGTCAAAGATGTCAAATGACAAATGTCACAATGCTAAATGTCAAAAATGAAAAGTGTCAAAAATGACAAATTTCAAGATGGCAAATGTCCAAGATGTCAAATGACAAATGTCACAATGCTAAATGTCAAAAATGAAAAGTGTCACCATGAAAAATGTCAAAAATGACAAATTTCAAGATGGCAAATGTCAAAACTGACAAATGTTACAATGCTAAATGTCAAAAATGATAAGTGTCACCATGAAAAATGTCAAAAATGACAAATTTCAAGATGGCAAATGTCAAAGATGTCAAATGACAAATGTCACAATGCTAAATGTCAAAAATGAAAAGTGTCACCATGAAAAATGTCAAAAATTACAAATTTCAAGATGGCAAATGTCAAAGAAGTCAAATGACAAATGTCACAATGCTAAATGTCAAAAATGAAAAAGTGTCACATGAAAAATGTCAAAAATGACAAATTTCAAGATGGCAAATGTCAAAACTGACAAATGTCACAATGCTAAATGTCAAAAATGATAAGTGTCACCATGAAAAATGTCAAAAATGACAAATTTTAAGATGGCAAATGTCCAAGATGTCAAATAACAAATGTCACAATGCTAAAAGTCAAAAATGAAAAGTGTCACCATGAAAAATGTCAAAAATGACAAATTTCAAGATGGCAAATGTCAAAGATGTCAAATGACAAATGTCACAATGCTAAATGTCAAAAATGAAAAGTGTCAAATGTGACAAATTTCAAGATGGCAAATGTCAAAGATGTCAAATGACAAATGTCACAATGCTAAATGTCAAAAATGAAAAGTGTCACCATGAAAAATGTCAAAAATGACAAATTTCAAGATGGCAAATATCAAAACTGACAAATGTCACAATGCTAAATGTCAAAAATAAAAAGTGTCACCATGAAAAATGTCAACAATAACAAATTCCAAGATGGCAAATGTCAAAGATGTCAAATGACAAATGTCACAATGCTAAATGTCAAAAATGACAAATTTTAAGATGGCAAATGTCAAAGATGTCAAATGACAAATGTCACAATGCTAAATGTCAAAAATGAAAAGTGTCACCATGAAAAATGTCAAAAATGACAAATTTCAAGATGGCAAATGTCAAAGATGTCAAATGACAAATGTCACAATGCTAAATGTCAAAAATAAAAAGTGTCACCATGAAAAATGTCAAAAATAACAAATTTCAAGATGGCAAATGTCAAAACTGACAAATGTCACAATGCTAAATGTCAAAAATGATAAGTGTCACCATGAAAAATGTCAAAAATGACAAATTTTAAGATGGCAAATGTCCAAGATGTCAAATGACAAATGTCACAATGCTAAATGTCAAAAATGAAAAGTGTCACCATGAAAAATGTCAAAAATGACAAATTTCAAGATGGCAAATGTCAAAGATGTCAAATGACAAATGTCACAATGCTAAATGTCAAAAATGAAAAGTGTCAAAAATGACAAATTTCAAGCTGGCAAATGTCTAATATGTCAAATGACAAATGTCACAATGCTAAATGTCAAATATGAAAAGTGTCACCATGAAAAATGTCAAAAATGACAAATTTCAAGATGGCAAATGTCAAAGATGTCAAATGACAAATGTCACAATGCTAAATGTCAAAAATGAAAAGTGTCAAAAATGACAAATTTCAAGATGGCAAATGTCTAAGATGTCAAATGACAAATGTCACAATGATAAATGTCAAAAATGAAAAGTGTCACCATGAAAAATGTCAAAAATGACAAATTTCAAGATGGCAAATGTCAAAGATGTCAAATGACAAATGTCACAATGCTAAATGTCAAAAATGAAAAGTGTCACCATGAAAAATGTCAAAAATGACAAATTTCAAGAAGGCAAATGTCAAAGATGTCAAATGACAAATGTCACAATGCTAAATGTCAAAAATGAAAAGTGTCAAAAATGACAAATTTCAAGATGGCAAATGTCTAAGATGTCAAATGACAAATGCCACAATGCTAAATGTCAAAAATGAAAAGTGTCACCATGAAAAATGTCAAAAATGACAAATTTCAAGATGGCAAATGTCAAAGATGTCAAATGACAAATGTCACAATGCTAAATGTCAAAAATGAAAAGTGTCACCATGAAAAATGTCAAAAATGACAAATTTCAAGATGGCAAATGTCAAAGATGTCAAATGACAAATGTCACAATGCTAAATGTCAAAAATGAAAAGTGTCACCATGAAAAATGTCAAAAATGACAAATTTCAAGAAGGCAAATGTCAAAGATGTCAAATGACAAATGTCACAATGCTAAATGTCAAAAATGAAAAGTGTCAAAAATGACAAATTTCAAGATGGCAAATGTCTAAGATGTCAAATGACAAATGTCACAATGCTAAATGTCAAAAATAAAAAGTGTCACAATGCTAAATGTCAAAAATGACAAATTTCAAGATGGCAAATGTCAAAGATGTCAAATGACAAATGTCACAATGCTAAATGTCAAAAATGAAAAGTGTCACCATAAAAAATGTCAAAAATAACAAATTTCAAGATGGCAAATGTCAAAGATGTCAAATGACAAATGTCACAATGCTAAATGTCAAAAATGAAAAGTGTCACCATGAAAAATGTCAAAAATGACAAATTTCAAGATGGCAAATGTAAAAGATGTCAAATGACAAATGTCACAATGCTAAATGTCAAAAATGAAAAGTGTCACCATGGAAAATGTCAAAAATAACAAATTTCAAGATGGCAAATGTCAAAGATGTCAAATGACAAATGTCACAATGCTAAATGTCAAAAATGAAAAGTGTCACCATGAAAAATGTCAAAAATGACAAATTTTAAGATGGCAAATGTCAAAACTGACAAATGTCACAATGCTAAATGTCAAAAATGAAAAGTGTCACCATGTAAAATGTCAAATTTTAAGATGGCAAATGTCAAAGATGTCAAATGACAAATGTCACAATGCTAAATGTCAAAAATGAAAAGTGTCACCATGTAAAATGTCAAAAATGACAAATTTCAAGATGGCAAATATCAAAGATGTCAAATGACAAATGTCACAATGCTAAATGTCAAAAATGACAAATTTCAAGATGGCAAATATCAAATGACAAATGTCACAATGCTAAATGTCAAAAATGAAAAGTGTCACCATGAAAAATGTCAAAAATGACAAATTTCAAGATGGCAAATGTCAAAGATGTCAAATGACAAATGTCACAATGCTAAATGTCAAAAATGAAAAGTGTCACCATGAAAAATGTCAAAAATGACAAATTTCAAGAAGGCAAATGTCAAAGATGTCAAATGACAAATGTCACAATGCTAAATGTCAAAAATGAAAAGTGTCAAAAATGACAAATTTCAAGATGGCAAATGTCTAAGATGTCAAATGACAAATGCCACAATGCTAAATGTCAAAAATGAAAAGTGTCACCATGAAAAATGTCAAAAATGACAAATTTCAAGATGGCAAATGTCAAAGATGTCAAATGACAAATGTCACAATGCTAAATGTCAAAAATGAAAAGTGTCACCATGAAAAATGTCAAAAATGACAAATCTCAAGATGGCAAATGTCAAAGATGTCAAATGACAAATGTCACAATGCTAAATGTCAAAAATGAAAAGTGTCACCATGAAAAATGTCAAAAATGACAAATTTCAAGAAGGCAAATGTCAAAGATGTCAAATGACAAATGTCACAATGCTAAATGTCAAAAATGAAAAGTGTCAAAAATGACAAATTTCAAGATGGCAAATGTCTAAGATGTCAAATGACAAATGTCACAATGCTAAATGTCAAAAATGAAAAGTGTCACAATGCTAAATGTCAAAAATGACAAATTTCAAGATGGCAAATGTCAAAGATGTCAAATGACAAATGTCACAATGCTAAATGTCAAAAATGAAAAGTGTCACCATAAAAAATGTCAAAAATAACAAATTTCAAGATGGCAAATGTCAAAGATGTCAAATGACAAATGTCACAATGCTAAATGTCAAAAATGAAAAGTGTCACCATGAAAAATGTCAAAAATGACAAATTTCAAGATGGCAAATGTAAAAGATGTCAAATGACAAATGTCACAATGCTAAATGTCAAAAATGAAAAGTGTCACCATGGAAAATGTCAAAAATAACAAATTTCAAGATGGCAAATGTCAAAGATGTCAAATGACAAATGTCACAATGCTAAATGTCAAAAATGAAAAGTGTCACCATGAAAAATGTCAAAAATGACAAATTTTAATGTCAAAACTGACAAATGTGACAATGCTAAATGTCAAAAATGAAAAGTGTCACCATGAAAAATGTCAAAAATAACAAATTTCAAGATGGCAAATGTCAAAGATGTCAAATGACAAATGTCACAATGCTAAATGTCAAAAATGAAAAGTGTCACCATGAAAAATGTCAAAAATGACAAATTTCAAGATGGCACATGTCAAAGATGTCAAATGACAAATGTCACAATGCTAAATGTCAAAAATGAAAAATGTCAAAAATAACAAATTTCAAAATGGCAAATATCAAAGATGTCAAATGACAAATGTCACAATGCTAAATGTCAAGAATGAAAAGTGTCACCATGAAAAATGTCAAAACTGACAAATTTTAAGATGGCAAATGTCAAAACTGACAAATGTCACAATGCTAAATGTCAAAAATGATAAGTGTCACCATGAAAAATGTCAAAAATGACAAATTTCAAGATGGCAAATGTCCAAGATGTCAAATGACAAATGTCACAATGCTAAATGTCAAAAATGACAAATTTCAAGATGGCAAATGTCAAAGATGTCAAATGTCAAAGATGTCAAATGACAAATGTCACAATGCTAAATGTCAAAAATGAAAAGTGTTACCATAAAAAATGTCAAAAATGACAAATTTCAAGATGGCAAATGTCAAAGATGTCAAATGACAAATGTCACAATGCTAAATGTCAAAAATGAAAAGTGTCACCATGAAAAATGTCAAAAATAACAAATTTCAAGATGGCAAATGTCAAAGATGTCAAATGACAAATGTCACAATGCTAAATGTCAAAAATGAAAAGTGTCACCATGAAAAATGTCAAAAATGACAAATTTCAAGATGGCAAATATCAAAGATGTCAAATGACAAATGTCACAATGCTAAATGTCAAAAATGAAAAGTGTCACCATGAAAAATGTCAAAAATGACAAATTTTAAGATGGCAAATGTCAAAGATGTCAAATGACAAATGTCACAATGCTAAATGTCAAAAATGAAAAGTGTCAAAAATGACAAATTTCAAGATGGCAAATGTCTAAGATGTCAAATGACAAATGTCACAATGCTAAATGTCAAAAATGAAAAGTGTCACCGTGAAAAATGTCAAAAATGACAAATTTCAAGATGGCAAATGTCAAAGATGTCAAATGACAAATGTCACAATGCTAAATGTCAAAACTGAGAAGTGTCACCATGAAAAATGTCAAAAATGACAAATTTCAAGATGGCAAATGTCAAAGATGTCAAATGACAAATGTCAAAATGCTAAATGTCAAAAATGAAAAGTGTCACCATGAAAAATGTCAAAAATGACAAATTTCAAGATGGCAAATGTCA
This sequence comes from Altica lythri, assembly GCA_964028335.1. Lineage (NCBI taxonomy): Eukaryota > Metazoa > Arthropoda > Insecta > Coleoptera > Chrysomelidae > Altica > Altica lythri. Next base: position 2,627,779 of record OZ034800.1, on the reverse strand, counting down.
AAGATGTCAAATGACAAATGTCACAATGCTAAATGTCAAAAATGACAAATTTCAAGATGGCAAATGTCAAAGATGTCAAATGACAAATGTCACAATGCTAAATGTCAAAAATGAAAAGTGTTACCATGAAAAATGTCAAAAATGACAAATTTCCAGATGGCAAATGTCAAAGATGTCAAATGACAAATGTCACAATGCTAAATGTCAAAAATGAAAAGTGTCACCATGAAAAATGTCAAAAATGACAAATTTCAAGATGGCAAATGTCAAAGATGTCAAATGACAAATGTCACAATGCTAAATGTCAAAAATGACAAATTTCAAGATGGCAAATGTCAAAAATGTCAAATGACAAATGTCACAATGCTAAATTTAAAAAATAAAAAGTGTCACCATGAAAAATGTCAAAAATGACAAATTTCAAGATGGCAAATGTCAAAGATGTCAAATGACAAATGTCACAATGCTAAATGTCAAAAATGAAAAGTGTCAAAAATGACAAATTTCAAGATGGCAAATGTCTAAGATGTCAAATGACAAATGTCACAATGCTAAATGTCAAAAATGAAAAGTGTCACCATGAAAAATGTCAAAAATGACAAATTTCAAGATGGCAAATGTCAAAGATGTCAAATGACAAATGTCACAATGCTAAATGTCAAAAATGAAAAGTGTCACCATGAAAAATGTCAAAAATGACAAATTTCAAAATGGCAAATGTCAAAACTGACAAATGTCACAATGCTAAATGTCAAAAATGATAAGTGTCACCATGAAAAATGTCAAAAATGACAAATTTCAAGATGGCAAATGTCCAAGATCTCAAATGACAAATGTCACAATGCTAAATGTCAAAAATGAAAAGTGTCACCATGAAAAATGTCAAAAATGACAAATTTCAAGATGGCAAATGTCAAAGATGTCAAATGACAAATGTCACAATGCTAAATGTCAAAATCGAAAAGTGTCAAAAATGACAAATTTCAAGATGGCAAATGTCTAAGATGTCAAATGACAAATGTCACAATGCTAAATGTCAAAAATGAAAAGTGTCACCGTGAAAAATGTCAAAAATGTCAAATTTTAAGATGACAAATATCAAAGATGTCAAATGACAAATGTCACAATGCTAAATGTCAAAAATGAAAAGTGTCACCATGAAAAATGTCAAAAATAACAAATTTCAAGATGGCAAATGTCAAAGATGTCAAATGACAAATGTCACAATGCTAAATGTCAAAAATGACAAATTTCAAGATGGCAAATGTCAAAGATGTCAAATGACAAATGTCACAATGCTAAATGTCAAAAATGAAAAGTGTCACCATTAAAAATGTCAAAAATAACAAATTTCAAGATGGCAAACGTCAAAGATGTCAAATGACAAATGTCGCAATGCTAAATATCAAAAATGAAAAGTGTCACCATGAAAAATGTCAAAAATGACAAATTTCAAGATGGCAAATGTCAAAGATGTCAAATGACAAATGTCACAATGCTAAATGTCAAAAATGAAAAGTGTCACCATGTAAAATGTCAAATTTCAAGATGGCAAATGTCAAAGATGTCAAATGACAAATGTCACAATGCTAAATGTCAAAAATGAAAAGTGTCACCATGTAAAATGTCAAAAATGACAAATTTCAAGATGGCAAATATCAAAGATGTCAAATGACAAATGTCACAATGCTAAATGTCAAAAATGACAAATTTCAAGATGGCAAATATCAAATGACAAATGTCACAATGCTAAATGTCAAAAATGAAAAGTGTCACCATGAAAAATGTCAAAAATGACAAATTTCAAGATGGCAAATGTCAAAGATGTCAAATGACAAATGTCACAATGCTAAATGTCACAATGCTAAATGTCAAAAATGAAAAGTGTCAAAAATGACAAATTTCAAGATGGCAAATGTCTAAGATGTCAAATGACAAATGTCACAATGCTAAATGTCGAAAATGAAAAGTGTCACCATGAAAAATGTCAAAAATGACAAATTTTAAGATGGAAAATGTCAAAGATGTCAAATGACAAATGCCACAATGCTAAATGTCAAAAATGAAAAGTGTCACCATTAAAAATGTCAAAAATGACAAATTTCAAGATGGCAAATGTCGAAGATGTCAAATGACAAATGTCACAATGCTAAATGTCAAAAATGAAAAGTGTCACCATGAAAAATGTCAAAAATGACAAATTTCAAGATGGCAAATGTCAAAGATGTCAAATGACAAATGTCACAATGCTAAATGTCAAAAATGAAAAGTGTCACCATGAAAAATGTCAAAAATGACAAATTTCAAGATGGCAAATGTCAAAACTGACAAATGTCACAATGCTAAATGTCAAAAATGATAAGTGTCACCATGAAAAATGTCAAAAATGACAAATTTCAAGATGGCAAATGTCCAAGATGTCAAATGACAAATGTCACAATGCTAAATGTGAAAAATGAAAAGTGTCACCATGAAAAATGTCAAAAATGACAAATTTCAAGATAGCAAATGTCAAAGATGTCAAATGACAAATGTCACAATGCTAAATGTCAAAAATGAAAAGTGTCAAAAATGACAAATTTCAAGATGGCAAATGTCTAAGATGTCAAATGACAAATGTCACAATGCTAAATGTCAAAAATGAAAAGTGTCACCATGAAAAATGTCAAAAATGACAAATTTCAAGATGGCAAATGTCAAAACTGACAAATGTCACAATGCTAAATGTCAAAAATAAAAAGTGTCACCATGAAAAATGTCAAAAATAACAAATTTCAAGATAGCAAATGTCAAAGATGTCAAATGACAAATGTCACAATGCTAAATGTCAAAAATGACAAATTTCAAAACGGCAAATTTCAAAGATGTCAAATGACAAATGTCACAATGCTAAATGTCAAAAATGAAAAGTGTCACCATGAAAAATGTCAAAAATGACAAATTTCAAGATGGCAAATGTCAAAGATTTCAAATGACAAATGTCACAATGCTAAATGTCAAAAATGAAAAGTGTCACCATGAAAAATGTCAAAAATGACAAATTTCAAGATGGCAAATGTCAAAGATGTCAAATGACAAATGTCACAATGCTAAATGTCAAAAATGAAAAATGTCACCATGAAAAATGTCAAAAATGACAAATTTCAAGATGGCAAATATCAAAGATGTCAAATGACAAATGTCACAATGCTAAATGTCAAAAATGACAAATTTCAAGATAGCAAATGTCAAAGATGTCAAATGACAAATGTCAAAATGCTAAATGTCAAAAATGAAAAGTGTCACCATGAAAAATGTCAAAAATGACAAATTTCAAGATGGCAAATGTCAAAGATGTCAAATGACAAATGTCACAATGCTAAATGTCAAAAATGAAAAGTGTCAAAAATGACAAATTTCAAGATGGCAAATGTCCAAGATGTCAAATGACAAATGTCACAATGCTAAATGTCAAAAATGAAAAGTGTCACCATGAAAAATGTCAAAAATGACAAATTTCAAGATGGCAAATGTCAAAACTGACAAATGTTACAATGCTAAATGTCAAAAATGATAAGTGTCACCATGAAAAATGTCAAAAATGACAAATTTCAAGATGGCAAATGTCAAAGATGTCAAATGACAAATGTCACAATGCTAAATGTTAAAAATGAAAAGTGTCACCATGAAAAATGTCAAAAATGACAAATTTCAAGATGGCAAATGTCAAAGAAGTCAAATGACAAATGTCACAATGCTAAATGTCAAAAATGATAAGTGTCACCATGAAAAATGTCAAAAATGACAAATTTCAAGATGGCAAATGTCCAAGATGTCAAATAACAAATGTCACAATGCTAAAAGTCAAAAATAAAAAGTGTCACCATGAAAAATGTCAAAAATGACAAATTTCAAGATTGCAAATGTCAAAGATGTCAAATAACAAATGTCACAATGCTAAATGTCAAAAATGAAAAGTGTCAAATATGACAAATTTCAAGATAGCAAATGTCAAAGATGTCAAATGACAAATGTCACAATGCTAAATGTCAAAAATGAAAAGTGTCACCATGAAAAATGTCAAAAATGACAAATTTCAAGATGGCAAATGTCAAAACTGACAAATGTCACAATGCTAAATGTCAAAAATAAAAAGTGTCACCATGAAAAATGTCAACAATAACAAATTCCAAGATGGCAAATGTCAAAGATGTCAAATGACAAATGTCACAATGCTAAATGTCAAAAATGACCAATTTTAAGATGGCAAATGTCAAAGATGTCAAATGACAAATGTCACAATGCTAAATGTCAAAAATGAAAAGTGTCACCATGAAAAATGTCAAAAATGACAAATTTCAAGATGGCAAATGTCAAAGATGTCAAATGACAAATGTCACAATGCTAAATGTCAAAAATAAAAAGTGTCACCATGAAAAATGTCAAAAATGACAAATTTCAAGATGGCAAATGTCAAAACTGACAAATGTCACAATGCTAAATGTCAAAAATGATAAGTGTCACCATGAAAAATGTCAAAAATGACAAATTTTAAAATGGCAAATGTCCAAGATGTCAAATGACAAATGTCACAATGCTAAATGTCAAAAATGATAAGTGTCACCATGAAAAATGTCAAAAATGACAAATTTTAAGATGGCAAATGTCAAAGATGTCAAATGACAAATGTCACAATGCTAAATGTCAAAAATGAAAAGTGTCAAAAATGACAAATTTCAAGATGGCAAATGTCTAATATGTCAAATGACAAATGTCACAATGCTAAATGTCAAATATGAAAAGTGTCACCATGAAAAATGTCAAAAATGACAAATTTCAAGATGGCAAATGTCAAAGATGTCAAATGACAAATGTCACAATGCTAAATGTCAAAAATGAAAAGTGTCAAAAATGACAAATTTCAAGATGGCAAATGTCTAAGATGTCAAATGACAAATGTCACAATGATAAATGTCAAAAATGAAAAGTGTCACCATGAAAAATGTCAAAAATGACAAATTTCAAAATGGCAAATGTCAAAGATGTCAAATGACAAATGTCACAATGCTAAATGTCAAAAATGAAAAGTGTCACCATGAAAAATGTCAAAAATGACAAATTTCAAGAAGGCAAATGTCAAAGATGTCAAATGACAAATGTCACAATGCTAAATGTCAAAAATGAAAAGTGTCAAAAATGACAAATTTCAAGATGGCAAATGTCTAAGATGTCAAATGACAAATGCCATAATGCTAAATGTCAAAAATGAAAAGTGTCACCATGAAAAATGTCAAAAATGACAAATTTCAAGATGGCAAATGTCAAAGATGTCAAATGACAAATGTCACAATGCTAAATGTCAAAAATGAAAAGTGTCACCATGAAAAATGTCAAAAATGACAAATTTCAAGATGGCAAATGTCAAAACTGACAAATGTCACAATGCTAAATGTCAAAAATGATAAGTGTCACCATGAAAAATGTCAAAAATGACAAATTTCAAGATGGCAAATGTCCAAGATGTCAAATAACAAATGTCACAATGCTAAAAGTCAAAAATGAAAAGTGTCACCATGAAAAATGTCAAAAATGACAAATTTCAAGATGGCAAATGTCAAAGATGTCAAATGACAAATGTCACAATGCTAAATGTCAAAAATGAAAAGTGTCAAATATGACAAATTTCAAGATGGCAAATGTCAAAGATGTCAAATGACAAATGTCACAATGCTAAATGTCAAAAATGAAAAGTGTCACCATGAAAAATCTCAAAAATGACAAATTTCAAGATGGCAAATGTCAAAACTGACAAATGTCACAATGCTAAATGTCAAAAATGAAAAGTGTCACCATGAAAAATGTCAAAAATAACAAATTTCAAGATGGCAAATGTCAAAGATGTCAAATGACAAATGTCACAATGCTAAATGTCAAAAATGACAAATTTTAAGATGGCAAATGTCAAAGATGTCAAATGACAAATGTCACAATGCTAAATGTCAAAAATGAAAAGTGTCACCATGAAAAATGTCAAAAATGACAAATTTCAAGATGGCAAATGTCAAAGATGTCAAATGACAAATGTCACAATGCTAAATGTCAAAAATAAAAAGTGTCACCATGAAAAATGTCAAAAATGACAAATTTCAAGATGGCAAATGTTAAAACTGACAAATGTCACAATGCTAAATGTCAAAAATGATAAGTGTCACCATGAAAAATGTCAAAAATGACAAATTTTAAGATGGCAAATGTCCAAGATGTCAAATGACAAATGTCACAATGCTAAATGTCAAAAATGAAAAGTGTCACCATGAAAAATGTCAAAAATGACAAATTTCAAGATGGCAAATGTCAAAGATGTCAAATGACAAATGTCACAATGCTAAATGTCAAAAATGAAAAGTGTCAAAAATGACAAATTTCAAGATGGCAAATGTCTAATATGTCAAATGACAAATGTCACAATGCTAAATGTCAAATATGAAAAGTGTCACCATGAAAAATGTCAAAAATGACAAATTTCAAGATGGCAAATGTCAAAGATGTCAAATGACAAATGTCACAATGCTAAATGTCAAAAATGAAAAGTGTCAAAAATGACAAATTTCAAGATGGCAAATGTCTAAGATGTCAAATGACAAATGTCACAATGATAAATGTCAAAAATGAAAAGTGTCACCATGAAAAATGTCAAAAATGACAAATTTCAAGATGGCAAATGTCAAAGATGTCAAATGACAAATGTCACAATGCTAAATGTCAAAAATGAAAAGTGTCACCATGAAAAATGTCAAAAATGACAAATTTCAAAAAGGCAAATGTCAAAGATGTCAAATGACAAATGTCACAATGCTAAATGTCAAAAATGAAAAGTGTCAAAAATGACAAATTTCAAGATGGCAAATGTCTAAGATGTCAAATGACAAATGCCACAATGCTAAATGTCAAAAATGAAAAGTGTCACCATGAAAAATGTCAAAAATGACAAATTTCAAGATGGCAAATGTCAAAGATGTCAAATGACAAATGTCACAATGCTAAATGTCAAAAATGAAAAGTGTCACCATGAAAAATGTCAAAAATGACAAATTTCAAGATGGCAAATGTCAAAGAAGTCAAATGACAAATGTCACAATGCTAAATGTCAAAAATAAAAAGTGTCACCATGAAAAATGTCAAAAATGACAAATTTCAAGATGGCAAATGTCAAAACTGACAAATGTCACAATGCTAAATGTCAAAAATGATAAGTGTCACCATGAAAAATGTCAAAAATGACAAATTTCAAGATGGCAAATGTCCAAGATGTCAAATAACAAATGTCACAATGCTAAAAGTCAAAAATGAAAAGTGTCACCATGAAAAATGTCAAAAATGACAAATTTCAAGATGGCAAATGTCAAAGATGTCAAATGACAAATGTCACAATGCTAAATGTCAAAAATGAAAAGTGTCAAATATGACAAATTTCAAGATGGCAAATGTCAAAGATGTCAAATGACAAATGTCACAATGCTAAATGTCAAAAATGAAAAGTGTCACCATGAAAAATGTCAAAAATGACAAATTTCAAGATGGCAAATGTCAAAACTGACAAATGTCACAATGCTAAATGTCAAAAATGATAAGTGTCACCATGAAAAATGTCAAAAATGACAAATTTCAAGATGGCAAATGTCCAAGATGTCAAATGACAAATGTCACAATGCTAAATGTCAAAAATGAAAAGTGTCACCATGAAAAATGTCAAAAATGACAAATTTCAAGATGGCAAATGTCAAAGATGTCAAATGACAAATGTCACAATGCTAAATGTCAAAATCGAAAAGTGTCAAAAATGACAAATTTCAAGATGGCAAATGTCTAAGATGTCAAATGACAAATGTCACAATGCTAAATGTCAAAAATGAAAAGTGTCACCGTGAAAAATGTCAAAAATGTCAAATTTCAAGATGGCAAATATCAAAGATGTCAAATGACAAATGTCACAATGCTAAATGTCAAAAATGAAAAGTGTCACCATGAAAAATGTCAAAAATAACAAATTTCAAGATGGCAAATGTCAAAGATGTCAAATGACAAATGTCACAATGCTAAATGTCAAAAATGACAAATTTCAAGATGGCAAATGTCAAAGATGTCAAAGATGTCAAATGCAAATGTCACAATGCTAAATGTCAAAAATGAAAAGTGTCACCATGAAAAATGTCAAAAATAACAAATTTCAAGATGGCAAACGTCAAAGATGTCAAATGACAAATGTCACAATGCTAAATGTCAAAAATGAAAAGTGTCACCATGAAAAATGTCAAAAATGACAAATTTCAAGATGGCAAATGTCAAAGATGTCAAATGACAAATGTCACAATGCTAAATGTCAAAAATGAAAAGTGTCACCATGTAAAATGTCAAATTTCAAGATGGCAAATGTCAAAGATGTCAAATGACAAATGTCACAATGCTAAATGTCAAAAATGAAAAGTGTCACCATGTAAAATGTCAAAAATGACAAATTTCAAGATGGCAAATATCAAAGATGTCAAATGACAAATGTCACAATGCTAAATTTTAAAAATGACAAATTTCAAGATGGCAAATATCAAATGACAAATGTCACAATACTAAATGTCAAAAATGAAAAGTGTCACCATGAAAAATGTCAAAAATGACAAATTTCAAGATGGCAAATGTCAAAGATGTCAAATGACAAATGTCAAAAATGAAAAGTGTCGTGTCAAAAATGACAAATTTCAAGATGGCAAATGTCTAAGATGTCAAATGACAAATGTCACAATGCTAAATGTCAAAAATGAAAAGTGTCACCATGAAAAATGTCAAAAATGACAAATTTCAAGATGGCAAATGTCAAAGATGTCAAATGACAAATGTCACAATGCTAAATGTCAAAAATGAAAAGTGTCACCATGAAAAATGTCAAAAATGACAAATTTCAAGATGGCAAATGTCGAAGATGTCAAATGACAAATGTCACAATGCTAAATGTCAAAAATGAAAAGTGTCACCATGAAAAATGTCAAAAATGACAAATTTCAAGATGGCAAATGTCAAAACTGACAAATGTCACAATGCTAAATGTCAAAAATGAAAAGTGTCACCATGAAAAATGTCAAAAATAACAAATTTCAAGATAGCAAATGTCAAAGATGTCAAATGACAAATGTCACAATGCTAAATGTCAAAAATGACAAATTTCAAAATGGCAAATTTCAAAGATGTCAAATGACAAAAGTTCACAATGCTAAATGTCAAAAATGAAAAGTGTTACCATGAAAAATGTCAAAAATGACAAATTTCAAGATGGCAAATGTCAAAGATGTCAAATGACAAATGTCACAATGCTAAATGTCAAAAATAAAAAGTGTCACCATGAAAAATGTCAAAAATGACAAATTTCAAGATGGCAAATGTCAAAGATGTCAAATGACAAATGTCACAATGCTAAATGTCAAAAATGAAAAATGTCACCATGAAAAATGTCAAAAATGACAAATTTTAAGATGGCAAATATCAAAGATGTCAAATGACAAATGTCACAATGCTAAATGTCAAAAATGACAAATTTCAAGATAGCAAATGTCAAAGATGTCAAATGACAAATGTCACAATGCTAAATGTCAAAAATGAAAAGTGTCACCATGAAAAATGTCAAAAATGACAAATTTCAAGATGGCAAATGTCAAAGATGTCAAATGACAAATGTCACAATGCTAAATGTCAAAAATGAAAAGTGTCAAAAATGACAAATTTCAAGATGGCAAATGTCCAAGATGTCAAATGACAAATGTCACAATGCTAAATGTCAAAAATGAAAAGTGTCACCATGAAAAATGTCAAAAATGACAAATTTCAAGATGGCAAATGTCAAAACTGACAAATGTTACAATGCTAAATGCCAAAAATGATAAGTGTCACCATGAAAAATGTCAAAAATGACAAATTTCAAGATGGCAAATGTCAAAGATGTCAAATGACAAATGTCACAATGCTAAATGTCAAAAATGAAAAGTGTCACCATGAAAAATGTCAAAAATGACAAATTTCAAGATGGCAAATGTCAAAGATGTCAAATGACAAATGTCACAATGCTAAATGTCAAAAATGAAAAGTGTCACCATGAAAAATGTTAAAAATGACAAATTTCAAGATGGCAAATGTCAAAACTGACAAATGTCACAATGCTAAATGTCAAAAATGATAAGTGTCACCATGAAAAATGTCAAAAATGACAAATTTCAAGATGGCAAATGTCCAAGATGTCAAATGACAAATGTCACAATGCTAAATGTCAAATATGAAAAGTGTCACCATGAAAAATGTCAAAAATGACAAATTTCAAGATGGCAAATGTCAAAGATGACAAATGTCACAATGCTAAATGTCAAAAATGAAAAGTATCAAAAATGACAAATTTCAAGATGGCAAATGTCTAAGATGTCAAATGACAAATGTCACAATGATAAATGTCAAAAATGAAAAGTGTCACCATGAAAAATGTCAAAAATGACAAATTTCAAGATGGCAAATGTCAAAGATGTCAAATGACAAATGTCACAATGCTAAATGTCAAAAATGAAAAGTGTCACCATGAAAAATGTCAAAAATGACAAATTTCAAGAAGGCAAATGTCAAAGATGTCAAATGACAAATGTCACAATGCTAAATGTCAAAAATGAAAAGTGTCAAAAATGACAAATTTCAAGATGGCAAATGTCTAAGATGTCAAATGACAAATGTCACAATGCTAAATGTCAAAAATGAAAAATGTCACCATGAAAAATGTCAAAAATGACAAATTTCAAGATGGCAAATATCAAAGATGTCAAATGACAAATGTCACAATGCTAAATGTCAAAAATGACAAATTTCAAGATAGCAAATGTCAAAGATGTCAAATGACAAATGCCACAATGCTAAATGTCAAAAATGAAAAGTGTCACCATGAAAAATGTCAAAAATGACAAATTTCAAGATGGCAAATGTCAAAGATGTCAAATGACAAATGTCACAATGCTAAATGTCAAAAATGAAAAGTGTCAAAAATGACAAATTTCAAGATGGCAAATGTCCAAGATGTCAAATGACAAATGTCACAATGCTAAATGTCAAAAATGAAAAGTGTCACCATGAAAAATGTCAAAAATGACAAATTTCAAGATGGAAAATGTCAAAACTGACAAATGTTACAATGCTAAATGTCAAAAATGATAAGTGTCACCATGAAAAATGTCAAAAATGACAAATTTCAAGATGGCAAATGTCAAAGATGTCAAATGACAAATGTCACAATGCTAAATGTCAAAAATGAAAAGTGTCACCATGAAAAATGTCAAAAATGACAAATTTCAAGATGGCAAATGTCAAAACTGACAAATGTCACAATGCTAAATGTCAAAAATGATAAGTGTCACCATGAAAAATGTCAAAAATGACAAATTTCAAGATGGCAAATGTCCAAGATGTCAAATAACAAATGTCACAATGCTAAAAGTCAAAAATGAAAAGTGTCACCATGAAAAATGTCAAAAATGACAAATTTCAAGATGGCAAATGTCAAAGATGTCAAATGACAAATGTCACAATGCTAAATGTCAAAAATGAAAAGTGTCAAATATGACAAATTTCAAGATGGCAAATGTCAAAGATGTCAAATGACAAATGTCACAATGCTAAATGTCAAAAATGAAAAGTGTCACCATGAAAAATGTCAAAAATGACAAATTTCAAGATGGCAAATGTCAAAACTGACAAATGTCACAATGCTAAATGTCAAAAATAAAAAGTGTCACCATGAAAAATGTCAACAATAACAAATTCCAAGATGGCAAATGTCAAAGATGTCAAATGACAAATGTCACAATGCTAAATGTCAAAAATGACAAATTTTAAGATGGCAAATGTCAAAGATGTCAAATGACAAATGTCACAATGCTAAATGTCAAAAATGAAAAGTGTCACCATGAAAAATGTCAAAAATGACAAATTTCAAGATGGCAAATGTCAAAGATGTCAAATGACAAATGTCACAATGCTAAATGTCAAAAATAAAAAGTGTCACCATAAAAAATGTCAAAAATGACAAATTTCAAGATGGCAAATGTCAAAACTGACAAATGTCACAATGCTAAATGTCAAAAATGATAAGTGTCACCATGAAAAATGTCAAAAATGACAAATTTTAAGATGGCAAATGTCCAAGATGTCAAATGACAAATGTCACAATGCTAAATGTCAAAAATGAAAAGTGTCACCATGAAAAATGTCAAAAATGACAAATTTCAAGATGGCAAATGTCAAAGATGTCAAATGACAAATGTCACAATGCTAAATGTCAAAAATGAAAAGTGTCAAAAATGACAAATTTCAAGATGGCAAATGTCTAATATGTCAAATGACAAATGTCACAATGCTAAATGTCAAATATGAAAAGTGTCACCATGAAAAATGTCAAAAATGACAAATTTCAAGATGGGAAATGTCAAAGATGTCAAATGACAAATGTCACAATGCTAAATGTCAAAAATGAAAAGTGTCAAAAATGACAAATTTCAAGATGGCAAATGTCTAAGATGTCAAATGACAAATGTCACAATGATAAATGTCAAAAATGAAAAGTGTCACCATGAAAAATGTCAAAAATGACAAATTTCAAGATGGCAAATGTCAAAGATGTCAAATGACAAATGTCACAATGCTAAATGTCAAAAATGAAAAGTGTCACCATGAAAAATGTCAAAAATGACAAATTTCAAGAAGGCAAATGTCAAAGATGTCAAATGACAAATGTCACAATGCTAAATGTCAAAAATGAAAAGTGTCAAAAATGACAAATTTCAAGATGGCAAATGTCTAAGATGTCAAATGACCAATGCCACAATGCTAAATGTCAAAAATGAAAAGTGTCACCATGAAAAATGTCAAAAATGACAAATTTTAAGATGGCAAATGTCAAAGATGTCAAATGACAAATGTCACAATGCTAAATGTCAAAAATGAAAAGTGTCACCATGAAAAATGTCAAAAATGACAAATTTCAAGATGGCAAATGTCAAAGATGTCAAATGACAAATGTCACAATGCTAAATGTCAAAAATGAAAAGTGTCAAAAATGACAAATTTCAAGATGGCAAATGTCTAAGATGTCAAATGACAAATGTCACAATGCTAAATGTCAAAAATGAAATGTGTCACAATGCTAAATGTCAAAAATGACAAATTTCAAGATGGCAAATGTCAAAGATGTCAAATGACAAATGTCACAATGCTAAATGTCAAAAATGAAAAGTGTCACCATAAAAAATGTCAAAAATAACAAATTTCAAGATGGCAAATGTCAAAGATGTCAAATGACAAATGTCACAATGCTAAATGTCAAAAATGAAAAGTGTCACCATGAAAAATGTCAAAAATGACAAATTTCAAGATGGCAAATGTAAAAGATGTCAAATGACAAATGTCACAATGCTAAATGTCAAAAATGAAAAGTGTCACCATGGAAAATGTCAAAAATAACAAATTTCAAGATGGCAAATGTCAAAGATGTCAAATGACAAATGTCACAATGCTAAATGTCAAAAATGAAAAGTGTCACCATGAAAAATGTCAAAAATGACAAATTTTAAGATGGCAAATGTCAAAACTGACAAATGTGACAATGCTAAATAGCAAAAATGAAAAGTGTCACCATGAAAAATGTCAAAAATAACAAATTTCAAGATGGCAAATGTCAAAGATGTCAAATGACAAATGTCACAATGCTAAATGTCAAAAATGAAAAGTGTCACCATGAAAAATGTCAAAAATGACAAATTTAAAGATGGCAAATGTCAAAACTGACAAATGTCACAATGCTAAATGTCAAAAATGAAAAGTGTCACCATGAAAAATGTCAAAAATAACAAATTTCAAGATGGCAAATGTCAAAGATGTCAAATGACAAATGTCACAATGCTAAATGTCAAAAATGACAAATTTCAAGATGGAAAATGTCAAAGATGTCAAATGACAAATGTCACAATGCTAAATGTCAAAAATGAAAAGTGTCACCATAAAAAATGTCAAAAATGACAAATTTCAAGATGGCAAATGTCAAAGATGTCAAATGACAAATGTCACAATGCTAAATGTCAAAAATGAAAAGTGTCACCATGAAAAATGTCAAAAATGACAAATTTCAAGATGGCAAATGTCTAAGATGTCAAATGACAAATGTCACAATGCTAAATGTCAAAAATGAAAAGTGTCACCATGAAAAATGTCAAAAATGACAAATTTCAAGATGGCAAATGTCAAAGATGTCAAATGACAAATGTCACAATGCTAAATGTCAAAAATGAAATGTGTCAAAAATGACAAATTTCAAGATAGCAAAGGTCTAAGATGTCAAATGACAAATGTCACAATGCTAAATGTCAAAAATGAAAAGTGTCACAATGCTAAATGTCAAAAATGACAAATTTCAAGATGGCAAATGTCAAAGATGTCAAATGACAAATGTCACAATGCTAAATGTCAAAAATGAAAAGTGTCACCATGAAAAATGTCAAAAATAACAAATTTCAAGATGGCAAATGTCAAAGATGTCAAATAACAAATGTCACAATGCTAAATGTCAAAAATGAAAAGTGTCACCATGAAAAATGTCAAAAATGACAAATTTCAAGATGGCAAATGTCAAATGTCACAATGCTAAATGTCAAAAATGAAAAGTGTCACCATGAAAAATGTCAAAAATAACAAATTTCAAGATGGCAAATGTCAAAGATGTCGAATGACAAATGTCACAATGCTAAATGTCAAAAATGAAAAGTGTTACCATGAAAAATGTCAAAAATGACAAATTTCAAGATGGCAAATGTCAAAACTGACAAATGTCACAATGCTAAATATCAAAAATGAAAAGTGTCACCATGAAAAATGTCAAAAATAACAAATTTCAAGATGGCAAATGTCAAAGATGTCAAATGAAAATGTCACAATGCTAAATGTCAAAAATGAAAAGTGTCACCATGAAAAATTCAAAAATGACAAATTTCAAGATGGCAAATGTCAAAACTGACAAATGTCACAATGCTAAATGTCAAAAATGAAAAGTGTCACCATGAAAAATGTCAAAAATAACAAATTTCAAGATGGCAAATGTCAAAGATGTCAAATGACAAATGTGACAATGCTAAATGTCAAAAATGACAAATTTCAAGATGGCAAATGTCAAAGATGTCAAATGACAAATGTCACAATGCTAAATGTCAAAAATGAAAAGTGTCACCATGAAAAATGTCAAAAATGACAAATTTCAAGATGGCAAATGTCAAAGATGTCAAATGACAAATGTCACAATGCTAAATGTCAAAAATGAAAAGTGTCACCATGAAAAATGTCAAAAATAACAAATTTCAAGATGGCAAATGTCAAAGATGTCAAATGACATATGTCACAATGCTAATTGTCAAAAATGAAAAGTGTCACCATGAAAAATGTCAAAAATGACAAATTTCAAGATGGCAAATGTCAAAGATGTCAAATGACAAATGTCACAATGCTAAATGTCAAAAATGAAAAGTGTCACCATAAAATGTCAAAAATAACAAATTTCAAGATGGCAAATGTCAAAGATGTCAAATGACAAATGTCACAATGCTAAATGTCAAAAATGAAAAGTGTCACCATGAAAAATGTCAAAAATGACAAATTTTAAGATGGCAAATGTCAAAACTGACAAATGTCACAATGCTAAATGTCAAAAATGATAAGTGTCACCATGAAAAATGTCAAAAATGACAAATTTCAAGATGGCAAATGTCCAAGATGTCAAATGACAAATGTCACAATGCTAAATGTCAAAAATGACAAATTTCAAGATGGCAAATGTCAAAGATGTCGAATATGACAAATGTCACAATGCTAAATGTCAAAAATGAAAAGTGTCACCATGAAAAATGTCAAAAATGACAAATTTCAAGATGGCAAATGTCAAAGATGTCAAATGACAAATGTCACAATGCTAAATGTCAAAAATAAAAAGTGTCACCATGAAAAATGTCAAAAATGACAAATTTCAAGATGGCAAATATCAAAGATGTCAAATGACAAATGTCACAATGCTAAATGTCAAAAATGACAAATTTTAAGATGGCAAATGTCAAAGATGTCAAATGACAAATGTCACAATGCTAAATGTCAAAAATGAAAAGTGTCACCATGAAAAATGTCAAAAATGACAAATTTCAAGATGGCAAATGTCAAAGATGTCAAATGACAAATGTCACAATGCAAAATGTCAAAAATGAAAAGTGTCACCATAAAAAATGTCAAAAAATAACAAATTTCAAGATGGCAAATGTCAAAGATGTCAAATGACAAATGTCACAACGCTAAATGTCAAAAATGAAAAGTGTCACCATGAAAAATGTCAAAAATGACAAATTTGAAGATGGCAAATGTCAAAACTGACAAATGTCACAATGCTAAATGTCAAAAATGAAAAGTGTCACCATGAAAAATGTCAAAAATAACAAATTTCAAGATGGCAAATGTCAAAGATGTCAAATGACAAATGTCACAATGCTAAATGTCAAAAATGAAAAGTGTCACCATGAAAAATTCAAAAATGACAAATTTCAAGATGGCAAATGTCACAATGCTAAATGTCAAAAATGAAAAGTGTCACCATGAAAAATGTCAAAAATAACAAATTTCAAGATGGCAAATGTCAAAGATGTCAAATGACAAATCTCACAATGCTAAATGTCAAAAATGACAAATTTCAAGATGGCAAATGTCAAAGATGTCAAATGACAAATGTCACAATGCTAAATCTCAAAAATGAAAAGTGTTACCATGAAAAATGTCAAAAATGACAAATTTCAAGATGGCAAATGTCAAAGATGTCAAATGACAAATGTCACAATGCTAAATGTCAAAAATGAAAAGTGTCACCACGAAAAATGTCAACAATAACAAATTTCAAGATGGCAAATGTCAAAGATGTCAAATGACAAATGTCACAATGCTAAATGTCAAAAATGAAAAGTGTCACCATGAAAAATGTCAAAAATGACAAATTTTAAGATGGCAAATGTCAAAGATGTCAAATGACAAATGTCACAATGCTAAATGTCAAAAATAAAAAGTGTCACCATGAAAAATGTCAAAAATAACAAATTTCAAGATGGCAAATGTCAAAGATGTCAAATGACAAATGTCACAATGCTAAATGTAAAAAATGAAAAGTGTCACCATGAAAAATGTCAAAAATGACAAATTTCAAGATGGCAAATGTCAAAACTGACAAATGTCACAATGCTAAATGTCAAAAATGATAAGTGTCACCATGAAAAATGTCAAAAATGACAAATTTCAAGATGGCAAATGTCCAAGATGTCAAATGACAAATGTCACAATGCTAAATGTCAAAAATGACAAATTTCAAGATGGCAAATGTCAAAGATGTCGAATATGACAAATGTCACAATGCTAAATGTCAAAAATGAAAAGTGTCACCATGAAAAATGTCAAAAATGACAAATTTCAAGATGGCAAATATCAAAGATGTCAAATGACAAATGTCACAATGCTAAATGTCAAAAATGACAAATTTTAAGATGGCAAATGTCAAAGATGTCAAATGACAAATGTCACAATGCTAAATGTCAAAAATGAAAAGTGTCACCATGAAAAATGTCAAAAATGACAAATTTCAAGATGGCAAATGTCAAATGACAAATGTCACAATGCTAAATGTCAAAAATGAAAAGTGTCACCATAAAAAATGTCAAAAATAACAAATTTCAAGATGGCAAATGTCAAAGATGTCAAATGACAAATGTCACAATGCTTAATGTCAAAAATGAAAAGTGTCACCATGAAAAATGTCAAAAATCACAAATTTCAAGATGGCAAATGTCAAAGATGTCAAATGACAAATGTCACAATGCTAAATGTCAAAAATGAAAAGTGTCACCATGAAAAATGTCAACAATAACAAATTTCAAGATGGCAAATATCAAAGATGTCAAATGACAAATGTCACAATGCTAAATGTCAAAAATGAAAAGTGTCACCATGAAAAATGTCAAAAATGACAAATTTCAAGATGGCAAATGTCAAAAATGACAAATTTCAAGATGGCAAATGTCAAAACTGACAAATGTCACAATGCTAAATGTCAAAAATGATTAGTGTCACCATGAAAAATGTCAAAAATGACAAATTTCAAGATGGCAAATGTCCAAGATGTCAAGTGACAAATGTCACAATGCTAAATGTCAAAAATGACAAATTTCAAGATGGCAAATGTCAAAGATGTCAAATGACAAATGTCACAATGCTAAATGTCAAAAATGAAAAGTGTCACCATGAAAAATGTCAAAAATGACAAATTTCAAGATGGCAAATATCAAAGATGTCAAATGACAAATGTCACAATGCTAAATGTCAAAAATGACAAATTTTAAGATGGCAAATGTCAAAGATGTCAAATGACAAATGTCACAATGCTAAATGTCAAAAATGAAAAGTGTCACCATGAAAAATGTCAAAAATGACAAATTTCAAGATGGCAAATGTCAAAGATGTCAAATGACAAATGTCACAATGCTAAATGTCAAAAATGAAAAGTGTCACCATAAAAAATGTCAAAAATAACAAATTTCAAGATGGCAAATGTCAAAGATGTCAAATGACAAATGTCACAATGCTTAATGTCAAAAATGAAAAGTGTCACCATGAAAAATGTCAAAAATCACAAATTTCAAGATGGCAAATGTCAAAGATGTCAAATGACAAATGTCACAATGCTAAATGTCAAAAATGAAAAGTGTCACCATGAAAAATGTCAACAATAACAAATTTCAAGATGGCAAATATCAAAGATGTCAAATGACAAATGTCACAATGCTAAATGTCAAAAATGAAAAGTGTCACCATGAAAAATGTCAAAAATGACAAATTTCAAGATGGCAAATGTCAAAAATGACAAATTTCAAGATGGCAAATGTCAAAACTGACAAATGTCACAATGCTAAATGTCAAAAATGATTAGTGTCACCATGAAAAATGTCAAAAATGACAAATTTCAAGATGGCAAATGTCCAAGATGTCAAGTGACAAATGTCACAATGCTAAATGTCAAAAATGACAAATTTCAAGATGGCAAATGTCAAAGATGTCAAATGACAAATGTCACAATGCTAAATGTCAAAAATGAAAAGTGTCACCATGAAAAATGTCAAAAATGACAAATTTCAAGATGGCAAATGTCAAAGATGTCAAATGACAAATGTCACAATGCTAAATGTCAAAAATAAAAAGTGTCACCATGAAAAATGTTAAAAATAACAAATTTCAAGATGGCAAATGTCAAAGATGTCGAATGACAAATGTCACAATGCTAAATGTCAAAAATGAAAAGTGTCACCATGAAAAATGTCAAAAATGACAAATTTCAAGATGGCAAATGTCAAAACTGACAAATGTCACAATGCTAAATGTCAAAAATGATAAGTGTCACCATGAAAAATGTCAAAAATGACAAATTTCAAGATGGCAAATGTCCAAGATGTCAAATGACAAATGTCACAATGCTAAATGTCAAAAATGACAAATTTCAAGATGGCAAATGTCAAAACTGACAAATGTCACAATGCTAAATGTCAAAAATGAAAAGTGTCACCATGAAAAATGTCAAAAATAACAAATTTCAAGATTGCAAATGTCAAAGATGTCAAATGACAAATGTCACAATGCTAAATGTCAAAAATGACAAATTTCAAGATGGCAAATGTCAAAGATGTCGAATATGACAAATGTCACAATGCTAAATGTCAAAAATGAAAAGTGTCACCATGAAAAATGTCAAAAATGACAAATTTCAAGATGGCAAATGTCAAAGATGTCAAATGACAAATGTCACAATGCTAAATGTCAAAAATGAAAAGTGTCACCATGAAAAATGTCAAAAATGACAAATTTCAAGATGGCAAATATCAAAGATGTCAAATGACAAATGTCACAATGCTAAATGTCAAAAATGACAAATTTTAAGATGGCAAATGTCAAAGATGTCA
The DNA here is from genome assembly GCA_964028335.1 of Altica lythri. Lineage (NCBI taxonomy): Eukaryota > Metazoa > Arthropoda > Insecta > Coleoptera > Chrysomelidae > Altica > Altica lythri. Next base: position 2,607,713 of record OZ034800.1, on the reverse strand, counting down.
AATGACAAATGTCACAATGCTAAATGTCAAAAATGAAAAGTGTCACCATGAAAAATGTCAAAAATGACAAATTTCAAGATGGCAAATGTCAAAGATGTCAAATGACAAATGTCACAATGCTAAATGTCAAAAATGAAAAGTGTCACCATAAAAAATGTCAAAAATAACAAATTTCAAGATGGCAAATGTCAAAGATGTCAAATGACAAATGTCACAATGCTTAATGTCAAAAATGAAAAGTGTCACCATGAAAAATGTCAAAAATCACAAATTTCAAGATGGCAAATGTCAAAGATGTCAAATGACAAATGTCACAATGCTAAATGTCAAAAATGAAAAGTGTCACCATGAAAAATGTCAACAATAACAAATTTCAAGATGGCAAATATCAAAGATGTCAAATGACAAATGTCACAATGCTAAATGTCAAAAATGAAAAGTGTCACCATGAAAAATGTCAAAAATGACAAATTTCAAGATGGCAAATGTCAAAAATGACAAATTTCAAGATGGCAAATGTCAAAACTGACAAATGTCACAATGCTAAATGTCAAAAATGATTAGTGTCACCATGAAAAATGTCAAAAATGACAAATTTCAAGATGGCAAATGTCCAAGATGTCAAGTGACAAATGTCACAATGCTAAATGTCAAAAATGACAAATTTCAAGATGGCAAATGTCAAAGATGTCAAATGACAAATGTCACAATGCTAAATGTCAAAAATGAAAAGTGTCACCATGAAAAATGTCAAAAATGACAAATTTCAAGATGGCAAATGTCAAAGATGTCAAATGACAAATGTCACAATGCTAAATGTCAAAAATAAAAAGTGTCACCATGAAAAATGTTAAAAATAACAAATTTCAAGATGGCAAATGTCAAAGATGTCGAATGACAAATGTCACAATGCTAAATGTCAAAAATGAAAAGTGTCACCATGAAAAATGTCAAAAATGACAAATTTCAAGATGGCAAATGTCAAAACTGACAAATGTCACAATGCTAAATGTCAAAAATGATAAGTGTCACCATGAAAAATGTCAAAAATGACAAATTTCAAGATGGCAAATGTCCAAGATGTCAAATGACAAATGTCACAATGCTAAATGTCAAAAATGACAAATTTCAAGATGGCAAATGTCAAAACTGACAAATGTCACAATGCTAAATGTCAAAAATGAAAAGTGTCACCATGAAAAATGTCAAAAATAACAAATTTCAAGATTGCAAATGTCAAAGATGTCAAATGACAAATGTGACAATGCTAAATGTCAAAAATGACAAATTTCAAGATGGCAAATGTCAAAGATGTCAAATGACAAATGTCACAATGCTAAATGTCAAAAATGAAAAGTGTCACCATGAAAAATGTCAAAAATGACAAATTTCAAGATGGCAAATGTCAAAGATGTCAAATGACAAATGTCACAATGCTAAATGTCAAAAATGAAAAGTGTCACCATGAAAAATGTCAAAAATAACAAATTTCAAGATGGCAAATGTCAAAGATGTCAAATGACATATGTCACAATGCTAATTGTCAAAAATGAAAAGTGTCACCATGAAAAATGTCAAAAATGACAAATTTCAAGATGGCAAATGTCAAAGATGTCAAATGACAAATGTCACAATGCTAAATGTCAAAAATGAAAAGTGTCACCATGAAAAATGTCAAAAATAACAAATTTCAAGATGGCAAATGTCAAAGATGTCAAATGACAAATGTCACAATGCTAAATGTCAAAAATGAAAAGTGTCACCATGAAAAATGTCAAAAATGACAAATTTCAAGATGGCAAATGTCAAAACTGACAAATGTCACAATGCTAAATGTCAAAAATGATAAGTGTCACCATGAAAAATGTCAAAAATGACAAATTTCAAGATGGCAAATGTCCAAGATGTCAAATGACAAATGTCACAATGCTAAATGTCAAAAATGACAAATTTCAAGATGGCAAATGTCAAAGATGTCGAATATGACAAATGTCACAATGCTAAATGTCAAAAATGAAAAGTGTCACCATGAAAAATGTCAAAAATGACAAATTTCAAGATGGCAAATGTCAAAGATGTCAAATGACAAATGTCACAATGCTAAATGTCAAAAATAAAAAGTGTCACCATGAAAAATGTCAAAAATGACAAATTTCAAGATGGCAAATATCAAAGATGTCAAATGACAAATGTCACAATGCTAAATGTCAAAAATGACAAATTTTAAGATGGCAAATGTCAAAGATGTCAAATGACAAATGTCACAATGCTAAATGTCAAAAATGAAAAGTGTCACCATGAAAAATGTCAAAAATGACAAATTTCAAGATGGCAAATGTCAAAGATGTCAAATAACAAATGTCACAATGCAAAATGTCAAAAATGAAAAGTGTCACCATAAAAAATGTCAAAAAATAACAAATTTCAAGATGGCAAATGTCAAAGATGTCAAATGACAAATGTCACAACGCTAAATGTCAAAAATGAAAAGTGTCACCATGAAAAATGTCAAAAATGACAAATTTGAAGATGGCAAATGTCAAAACTGACAAATGTCACAATGCTAAATGTCAAAAATGAAAAGTGTCACCATGAAAAATGTCAAAAATAACAAATTTCAAGATGGCAAATGTCAAAGATGTCAAATGACAAATGTCACAATGCTAAATGTCAAAAATGAAAAGTGTCACCATGAAAAATTCAAAAATGACAAATTTCAAGATGGCAAATGTCACAATGCTAAATGTCAAAAATGAAAAGTGTCACCATGAAAAATGTCAAAAATAACAAATTTCAAGATGGCAAATGTCAAAGATGTCAAATGACAAATGTCACAATGCTAAATGTCAAAAATGACAAATTTCAAGATGGCAAATGTCAAAGATGTCAAATGACAAATGTCACAATGCTAAATCTCAAAAATGAAAAGTGTTACCATGAAAAATGTCAAAAATGACAAATTTCAAGATGGCAAATGTCAAAGATGTCAAATGACAAATGTCACAATGCTAAATGTCAAAAATGAAAAGTGTCACCACGAAAAATGTCAACAATAACAAATTTCAAGATGGCAAATGTCAAAGATGTCAAATGACAAATGTCACAATGCTAAATGTCAAAAATAAAAAGTGTCACCATGAAAAATGTCAAAAATAACAAATTTCAAGATGGCAAATGTCAAAGATATCAAATGACAAATGTCACAATGCTAAATGTAAAAAATGAAAAGTGTCACCATGAAAAATGTCAAAAATGACAAATTTCAAGATGGCAAATGTCAAAACTGACAAATGTCACAATGCTAAATGTCAAAAATGATAAGTGTCACCATGAAAAATGTCAAAAATGACAAATTTCAAGATGGCAAATGTCCAAGATGTCAAATGACAAATGTCACAATGCTAAATGTCAAAAATGACAAATTTCAAGATGGCAAATGTCAAAGATGTCGAATATGACAAATGTCACAATGCTAAATGTCAAAAATGAAAAGTGTCACCATGAAAAATGTCAAAAATGACAAATTTCAAGATGGCAAATGTCAAAGATGTCAAATGACAAATGTCACAATGCTAAATGTCAAAAATGAAAAGTGTCACCATGAAAAATGTCAAAAATGACAAATTTCAAGATGGCAAATATCAAAGATGTCAAATGACAAATGTCACAATGCTAAATGTCAAAAATGACAAATTTTAAGATGGCAAATGTCAAAGATGTCAAATGACAAATGTCACAATGCTAAATGTCAAAAATGAAAAGTGTCACCATGAAAAATGTCAAAAATGACAAATTTCAAGATGGCAAATGTCAAAGATGTCAAATGACAAATGTCACAATGCTAAATGTCAAAAATGAAAAGTGTCACCATAAAAAATGTCAAAAATAACAAATTTCAAGATGGCAAATGTCAAAGATGTCAAATGACAAATGTCACAATGCTTAATGTCAAAAATGAAAAGTGTCACCATGAAAAATGTCAAAAATCACAAATTTCAAGATGGCAAATGTCAAAGATGTCAAATGACAAATGTCACAATGCTAAATGTCAAAAATGAAAAGTGTCACCATGAAAAATGTCAACAATAACAAATTTCAAGATGGCAAATATCAAAGATGTCAAATGACAAATGTCACAATGCTAAATGTCAAAAATGTCAAATGACAAATGTCACAATGCTAAAGGTCAAAAATGAAAAGTGTCCCCATGAAAAATGTCAATAATGACAAATTTCAAGATGGCAAATGTCAAAGATGTCAAATGACAAATGTCACAATGCTCAATGTCAATAATGAAAAGTGTCACCATGAAAAATGTCAAAAATGACAAATTTCAAGATGGCAAATGTCAAAGATGTCGAATATGACAAATGTCACAATGCTAAATGTCAAAAATAAAAAGTTTCACCATGAAAAATGTCAAAAATTACAAATTTCAAGATGGCAAATGTCAAAGATGTCAAATGACAAATGTCACAATGCTAAATGTCAAAAATGAAAAGTGTCACCATGAAAAATGTCAAAAATGACAAATTTCAAGATGTCAAATATCAAAGATGTCAAATGACAAATGTCACAATGCTAAATGTCAAAAATGACAAATTTCAAGATGGCAAATGTCAAAGATGTCAAATGACAAATGTCACAATGCTAAATGTCAAAAATGAAAAGTGTCACCATGAAAAATGTCAAAAATAACAAATTTCAAGATGGCAAAGTCAAAGATGTCAAATGACAAATGTCACAATGCTAAATGTAAAAATGAAAAGTGTCACCATGAAAAATGTCAAAAATAACAAATTTCAAGATGGCAAATGTCAAATGTCACAATGCTAAATGTCAAAAATGAAAAGTGTCACCATGAAAAATGTCAAAAATAACAAATTTCAGAATGCAAATGTCAAAAATGTCAAATGACAAATGTCACAATGCTAAATGTCAAAAATGAAAAGTGTCACAATGCTAAATGTCAAAAATGACAAATTTCAAGATGACAAATGTCAAAGATGTCAAATGACAAATGTCACAATGCTAAATGTCAAAAATGAAAAGTGTCAACATGAAAAATGTCAAAAATAACAAATTTCAAGATGGCAAATGTCAAAGATGTCAAATGACAAATGTCACAATGCTAAATGTCAAAAATGAAAAGTGTCACCATGAAAAATGTCAAAAATGACAAATTTCAAGATGGCAAATGTCAAATGTCACAATGCTAAATGTCAAAAATGAAAAGTGTCACCATGAAAAATGTCAAAAATATCAAATTTCAAGATGCAAATGTCAAAGATGTCAAATGACAAATGTCACAATGCTAAATGTCAAAAATGACAAATTTTAAGATGGCAAATGTCAAAAATGTCAAATGACAAATGTCACAATGCTAAATGTCAAAAATGAAAAGTGTCCCCATGAAAAATGTCAATAATGACAAATTTCAAGATGGCAAATGTCAAAGATGTCAAATGACAAATGTCACAATGCTAAATGTCAAAAATGAAAAGTGTCACCATGAAAAATGTCAAAAATGACAAGTTTTAAGATGGCAAATGTCAAAGATGTCGAATATGACAAATGTCACAATGCTAAATGTCAAAAATAAAAAGTGTCACCATAAAAAATGTCAAAAATGACAAATTTCAAGATGGCAAATGTCAAAGATGTCAAATGACAAATGTCACAATGCTAAATGTCAAAAATGACAAATTTCAAGATGGCAAATGTCAAAGATATCAAATGACAAATGTCACAATGCTAAATGTCAAAAATGAAAAGTGTCACCATGAAAAATGTCAAAAATGACAAATTTCAAGATGGCAAATGTCAAAGATGTCAAATGACAAATGTCACAATGCTAAATGTCAAAAATGAAAAGTGTCACCATGAAAAATGTCAAAAATGACAAATTTTAAGATGGCAAATGTCAAAGATGTCAAATGACAAATGTCACAATGCTAAATGTCAAAAATGAAAAATGTCAAAAATGACAAATTTCAAGATGGCAAATGTCAAAGATGTCAAATGACAAATGTCACAATGCTAAATGTCAAAAATGACAAATTTCAAGATGGCAAATGTCAAAGATATCAAATGACAAATGTCACAATGCTAAATGTCAAAAATGAAAAGTGTCACCATGAAAAATGTCAAAAATGACAAATTTCAAGATGGCAAATGTCAAAGATGTCAAATGACAAATGTCACAATGCGAATTGTCAAAAATAAAAAGTGTCACCATGAAAAATGTCAAAAATGACAAATTTCAAGATGGCAAATGTCAAAACTGACAAATGTCACAATGCTAAATGTCAAAAATGATAAGTGTCACCATGAAAAATGTCAAAAATGACAAATTTCAAGATGGCAAATGTCCAAGATGTCAAATGACAAATGTCACAATGCTAAATGTCAAAAATGAAAAGTGTCACCATGAAAAATGTCAACAATGACAAATTTTAAGATGGCAAATGTCAAAGATGTCAAATGACAAATGTCACAATGCTAAATGTCAAAAATGAAAAGTGTCAAAAATGACAAATTTCAAGATGGCAAATGTCTAAGATGTCAAATGACAAATGTCACAATGCTAAATGTCAAAAATGAAAAGTGTCACGGTGAAAAATGTCAAAAATGACAAATTTTAAGATGGCAAATGTCAAAGATGTCAAATGACAAATGTCACAATGCTAAATGTCAAAAATGAAAAGTGTCACCATGAAAAATGTCAAAAATGACAAATTTCAAGATGGCAAATGTCAAAGATGTCAAATGACAAATGTCACAATGCTAAATGTCAAAAATGAAAAGTGTCCCCATGAAAAATGTCAATAATGACAAATTTCAAGATGGCAAATGTCAAAGATGTCAAATGACAAATGTCACAATGCTCAATGTCAATAATGAAAAGTGTCACCATGAAAAATGTCAAAAATGACAAATTTCAAGTTGGCAAATGTCAAAGATGTCGAATATGACAAATGTCACAATGCTAAATGTCAAAAATGAAAAGTTTCACCATGAAAAATGTCAAAAATGACAAATTTCAAGATGGCAAATGTCAAAGATGTCAAATGACAAATGTCACAATGCTAAATGTCAAAAATGAAAAGTGTCACCATCAAAAATGTCAAAAATTGCAAATTTCAAGATGGCAAATATCAAAGATGTCAAATGACAAATGTCACAATGCTAAATGTCAAAAATGACAAATTTCAAGATGGCAAATGTCAAAGATGTCAAATGACAAATGTCACAATGCTAAATGTCAAAAATGAAAAGTGTCACAATGCTAAATGTCAAAAATGACAAATTTCAAGATGACAAATGTCAAAGATGTCAAATGACAAATGTCACAATACTAAATGTAAAAATGAAAAGTGTCACCATGAAAAAAGTCAAAAATAACAAATTTCAAGATGGCAAATGTCAAAGATGTCAAATGACAAATGTCACAATGCTAAATGTCAAAAATGAAAAGTGTCACCATAAAAAATGTCAAAAATGACAAATTTCAAGATGGCAAATGACAAATGTCACAATGCAAAATGTCAAAAATGAAAAGTGTCACCATAAAAAATGTCAAAAATAACAAATTTCAAGATGCAAATGTCAAAGATGTCAAATGACAAATGTCACAATGCTAAATGTCAAAAATGAAAAGTGTCACCATGAAAAATGTCAAAAATGACAAATTTCAAGATGGCAAATGTCAAAACTGACAAATGTCACAATGCTAAATGTCAAAAATGAAAAGTGTCACCATGAAAAATGTCAAAAATAACAAATTTCAAGATGGCAAATGTTAAAGATGTCAAATGACAAATGTCACAATGCTAAATGTAAAAAATGAAAAGTGTCACCATGAAAAATTCAAAAATGACAAATTTCAAGATGGCAAATGTCAAAACTGACAAATGTCACAATGCTAAATGTCAAAAATGAAAAGTGTCACCATGAAAAATGTCAAAAATAACAAATTGCAAGATGGCAAATGTCAAAGATGTCAAATGACAAATGTCACAATGCTAAATGTCAAAAATGACAAATTTTAAGATGGCAAATGTCAAAAATGTCAAATGACAAATGTCACAATGCTAAATGTCAAAAATGAAAAGTGTCACCATGAAAAATGTCAAAAATGACAAATTTCAAGATGGCAAATGTCCAAGATGACAAATGTCACAATGCTAAATGTCAAAAATGGAAAGTGTCACCATGAAAAATGTCAAAAATGACAAATTTTAAGATGGCAAATGTCAAAGATGTCAAATGACAAATGTCACAATGCTAAATGTCAAAAATGAAAAGTGTCAAAAATGACAAATTTCAAGATTGCAAATGTCTAAGATGTCAAATGACAAATGTCACAATGCTAAATGTCAAAAATGAAAAGTGTCACCGTGAAAAATGTCAAAAATGACAAATTTCAAGATGGCAAATGTCAAAGATGTCAAATGACAAATGTCACAATGCTAAATGTCAAAAATGAAAAGTGTCACTATGAAAAATGTCTAAAATGACAAATTTCAATATGGCAAATGTCAAAGATGTCAAATGACAAATGTCACAATGCTAAATGTCAAAAATGAAAAGTGTCCCCATGAAAAATGTCAATAATGACAAATTTCAAGATGGCAAATGTCAAAGATGTCAAACGACAAATGTCACAATGCTCAATGTCAATAATGAAAAGTGTCACCATGAAAAATGTCAAAAATGACAAATTTCAAGATGGCAAATGTCAAAGATGTCAAATGACAAATGTCACAATGCTAAATGTCAAAAATGAAAAGTGTCACCATGAAAAATGTCAAAAATGACAAATTTCAAGATGGCAAATATCAAAGATGTCAAATGACAAATGTCACAATGCTAAATGTCAAAAATGACAAATTTCAAGATGGCAACTGTCAAAGATGTCGAATATGACAAATGTCACAATGCTAAATGTCAAAAATAAAAAGTTTCACCATGAAAAATGTCAAAAATGACAAATTTCAAGATGGCAAATGTCAAAGATGTCAAATGACAAATGTCACAATGCTAAATGTCAAAAATGAAAAGTGTCACCATGAAAAATGTCAAAAATGACAAATTTCAAGATGGCAAATATCAAAGATGTCAAATGACAAATGTCACAATGCTAAATGTCAAAAATGACAAATTTCAAGATGGCAACTGTCAAAGATGTCAAATGACAAATGTCACAATGCTAAATGTAAAAAATGAAAAGTGTCACCATGAAAAATGTCAAAAATAACAAATTTCAAGATGGCAAATGTCAAAGATGTCAAATGACAAATGTCACAATGCTAAATGTCAAAAATGAAAAGTGTCACCATGAAAAATGTCAAAAATGACAAATTTCAAGATGGCAAATGTCAAATGTCACAATGCTAAATGTCAAAAATGAAAAGTGTCACCATGAAAAATGTCAAAAATAACAAATTTCAAGATGCAAATGTCAAAAATGTCAAATGACAAATGTCACAATGCTAAATGTCAAAAATGACAAATTTTAAGATGGCAAATGTCAAAAATGTCAAATGACAAATGTCACAATGCTAAATGTCAAAGATAAAAAGTGTCAGCATGAAAAATGTCAAAAATGACAGATTTTAAGATGGCAAATGTCCAAAATGTTACATGACAAATGTCACAATGCTAAATGTCAAAAATGAAAAGTGTCACCATGAAAAATTCAAAAATGACAAATTTCAAGATGGCAAATGTCAAAACTGACAAATGTCACAATGCTAAATGTCAAAAATGAAAAGTGTCACCATGAAAAATGTCAAAAATAACAAATTTCAAGATGGCAAATGTCAAAGATGTCAAATGACAAATGTCACAATGCCAAATGTCAAAAATGACAAATTTTAAGATGGAAAATGTCAAAAATGTCAAATGACAAATGTCACAATGCTAAATGTCAAAAATGAAAAGTGTCACCATGAAAAATGTCAAAAATGACAAATTTTAAGATGGCAAATGTCCAAGATGTCAAATGACAAATGTCACAATGCTAAATGTCAAAAATGAAAAGTGTCACCATGAAAAATGTCAAAAATAACAAATTTTAAGATGGCAAATGTCAAAGATGTCAAATGACAAATGTCACAATGCTAAATGTCAAAAATGAAAAGTGTCAAAAATGACAAATTTCAAGATGGCAAATGTCTAAGATGTCAAATGACAAATGTCACAATGCTAAATGTCAAAAATGAAAAGTGTCACCGTGAAAAATGTCAAAAATGACAAATTTCAAGATGGCAAATGTCAAAGATGTCAAATGACAAATGTCACAATGCTAAATGTCAAAAATGAAAAGTGTCACCATGAAAAATGTCAAAATGACAAATTTTAAGATGGCAAATGTCAAAGATGTCAAATGACAAATGTCACAATGCTAAATGTCAAAAATGAAAAGTGTCCCCATGAAAAATGTCAATAATGACAAATTTCAAGATGGCAAATGTCAAAGATGTCAAATGACAAATGTCACAATGATCAATGTCAATAATGAAAAGTGTCACCATGAAAAATGTCAAAAATGATAAAATTCAACATGGCAAATTTCAAAGATGTCGAATATGACAAATGTCACAATGCTAAATGTCAAAAATGAAAAGTTTCACCATGAAAAATGTCAAAAATGACAAATTTCAAGATGGCAAATGTCAAAGATGTCAAATGACAAATGTCACAATGCTAAATGTCAAAAATGAAAAGTGTCACCATCAAAAATGTCAAAAATGACAAATTTCAAGAAGGCAAATATCAAAGATGTCAAATGACAAATGTCACAATGCTAAATGTCAAAAATGACAAATTTCAAGATGGCAAATGTCAAAGATGTCAAATGACAAATGTCACAATGCTAAATGTCAAAAATGAAAAGTGTCACAATGCTAAATGTCAAAAATGACAAATTTCAAGATGACAAATGTCAAAGATGTCAAATGACAAATGTCACAATGCTAAATGTAAAAATGAAAAGTGTCACCATGAAAAATGTCAAAAATAACAAATTTCAAGATGGCAAATGTCAAAACTGACAAATGTCACAATGCTAAATGTCAAAAATGAAAAGTGTCACCATGAAAAATGTCAAAAATAACAAATTTCAAGATTGCAAATGTTAAAGATGTCAAATGACAAATGTCACAATGCTAAATGTCAAAAATGAAAAGTGTCACCATGAAAAATTCAAAAATGACAAATTTTAAGATGGCAAATGTCAAAACTGACAAATGTCACAATGCTAAATGTCAAAAATAAAAAGTGTCACCATGAAAAATGTCAAAAATAACAAATTTCAAGATGGCAAATGTCAAAGATGTCAAATGACAAATGTCACAATGCTAAATGTCAAAAATGACAAATTTTAAGATGGCAAATGTCAAAAATGTCAAATGACAAATGTCACAATGCTAAATGTCAAAAATGAAAAGTGTCACCATGAAAAATGTCAAAAATGACAAATTTCAAGATGGCAAATGTCCAAGATGTCAAATGACAAATGTCACAATGCTAAATGTCAAAAATGGAAAGTGTCACCATGAAAAATGTCAAAAATGACAAATTTTAAGATGGCAAATGTCAAAGATGTCAAATGACAAATGTTACAATGCTAAATGTCAAAAATGAAAAGTGTCAAAAATGACAAATTTCAAGATGGCAAATGTCTAAGATGTCAAATGACAAATGTCACAATGCTAAATGTCAAAAATGAAAAGTGTCACCGTGAAAAATGTCAAAAATGACAAATTTCAAGATGGCAAATGTCAAAGATGTCAAATGACAAATGTCACAATGCTAAATGTCAAAAATGAAAAGTGTCACCATGAAAAATGTCTAAAATGACAAATTTCAAGATGGCAAATGTCAAAGATGTCAAATGACAAATGTCACAATGCTAAATGTCAAAAATGAAAAGTGTCCCCATGAAAAATGTCAATAATGACAAATTTCAAGATGGCAAATGTCAAAGATGTCAAATGACAAATGTCACAATGCTCAATGTCAATAATGAAAAGTGTCACAATGAAAAATGTCAAAAATGACAAATTTCAAGATGGCAAATGTCAAAGATGTCAAATATGACAAATGTCACAATGCTAAATGTCAAAAATGAAAAGTTTCACCATGAAAAATGTCAAAAATGACAAATGTCAAAGATGTCAAATGACAAATGTCACAATGCTAAATGTCAAAAATGAAAAGTGTCACCATAAAAAATGTCAAATATGACAAATTTTAAGATGGCAAATATCAAAGATGTCAAATGACAAATGTCACAATGCTAAATGCCAAAAATGACAAATTTCAAGATGGCAAATGTCAAAGATGTCAAATGACAAATGTCACAATGCTAAATGTCAAAAATGAAAAGTATCACCATAAAAAATGTCAAAAATAACAAATTTCAAGATGGCAAATGTCAAAGATGTCAAATGACAAATGTCACAATGCTAAATGTCAAAAATGAAAAGTGTCACCATGAAAAATGCCAAAAATGACAAATTTCAAGATGGCAAATGTCAAAGATGTCAAATGACAAATGTCACAATGCTAAATGTCAAAAATGAAAAGTATCACCATGAAAAATGTAAAAAATAACAAATTTCAAGATGGCAAATGTCAAAGATGTCAAATGACAAATGTCACAATGCTAAATGTCAAAAATGAAAAGTGTCACCATGAAAAATGTCAAAAATGACAAATTTCAAGATGGCAAATATCAAAGATGTCAAATGACAAATGTCACAATGCTAAATGTCAAAAATGACAAATTTCAAGATGGCAAATGTCAAAGATGTCAAATGACAAATGTCACAATGCTAAATGTCAAAAATGAAAAGTGTCACCATGAAAAATGTCAAAAATAACAAATTTCAAGATGGCAAAGTCAAAGATGTCAAATGACAAATGTCACAATGCTAAATGTAAAAATGAAAAGTGTCACCATGAAAAATGTCAAAAATAACAAATTTCAAGATGGCAAATGTCAAATGTCACAATGCTAAATGTCAAAAATGAAAAGTGTCACCATGAAAAATGTCAAAAATAACAAATTTCAGAATGCAAATGTCAAAAATGTCAAATGACAAATGTCACAATGCTAAATGTCAAAAATGAAAAGTGTCACAATGCTAAATGTCAAAAATGACAAATTTCAAGATGACAAATGTCAAAGATGTCAAATGACAAATGTCACAATGCTAAATGTCAAAAATGAAAAGTGTCAACATGAAAAATGTCAAAAATAACAAATTTCAAGATGGCAAATGTCAAAGATGTCAAATGACAAATGTCACAATGCTAAATGTCAAAAATGAAAAGTGTCACCATGAAAAATGTCAAAAATGACAAATTTCAAGATGGCAAATGTCAAATGTCACAATGCTAAATGTCAAAAATGAAAAGTGTCACCATGAAAAATGTCAAAAATATCAAATTTCAAGATGCAAATGTCAAAGATGTCAAATGACAAATGTCACAATGCTAAATGTCAAAAATGACAAATTTTAAGATGGCAAATGTCAAAAATGTCAAATGACAAATGTCACAATGCTAAATGTCAAAAATGAAAAGTGTCCCCATAAAAAATGTCAATAATGACAAATTTCAAGATGGCAAATGTCAAAGATGTCAAATGACAAATGTCACAATGCTAAATGTCAAAAATGAAAAGTGTCACCATGAAAAATGTCAAAAATGACAAATTTTAAGATGGCAAATGTCAAAGATGTCGAATATGACAAATGTCACAATGCTAAATGTCAAAAATAAAAAGTGTCACCATAAAAAATGTCAAAAATGACAAATTTCAAGATGGCAAATGTCAAAGATGTCAAATGACAAATGTCACAATGCTAAATGTCAAAAATGACAAATTTCAAGATGGCAAATGTCAAAGATATCAAATGACAAATGTCACAATGCTAAATGTCAAAAATGAAAAGTGTCACCATGAAAAATGTCAAAAATGACAAATTTCAAGATGGCAAATGTCAAAGATGTCAAATGACAAATGTCACAATGCTAAATGTCAAAAATGAAAAGTGTCACCATGAAAAATGTCAAAAATGACAAATTTTAAGATGGCAAATGTCAAAGATGTCAAATGACAAATGTCACAATGCTAAATGTCAAAAATGAAAAATGTCAAAAATGACAAATTTCAAGATGGCAAATGTCAAAGATGTCAAATGACAAATGTCACAATGCTAAATGTCAAAAATGAAAAGTGTCACCATGAAAAATGTCAAAAATGACAAATTTCAAGATGGCAAATGTCAAATGTCACAATGCTAAATGTCAAAAATGAAAAGTGTCACCATGAAAAATGTCAAAAATAACAAATTTCAAGATGCAAATGTCAAAAATGTCAAATGACAAATGTCACAATGCTAAATGTCAAAAATGACAAATTTTAAGATGGCAAATGTCAAAAATGTCAAATGACAAATGTCACAATGCTAAATGTCAAAGATAAAAAGTGTCAGCATGAAAAATGTCAAAAATGACAGATTTTAAGATGGCAAATGTCCAAAATGTTACATGACAAATGTCACAATGCTAAATGTCAAAAATGAAAAGTGTCACCATGAAAAATGTCAAAAATAACAAATTTCAAGATGGCAAATGTCAAAGATGTCAAATGACAAATGTCACAATGCTAAATGTCAAAGATGAAAAGTGTCACCATGAAAAATGTCAAAAATGACAAATTTCAAGATGCTAAATATCAAAGATGTCAAATGACAAATGTCACAATGCTAAATGTCAAAAATGAAAAGTGTCACCATGAAAAATGTCAAAAATGACAAATTTCAAGATGGCAAATGTCAAAACTGACAAATGTCACAATGCTAAATGTCAAAAATGATAAGTGTCACCATGAAAAATGTCAAAAATGACAAATTTCAAGATGGCAAATGTCCAAGATGTCAAATGACAAATGTCACAATGCTAAATGTCAAAAATGAAAAGTGTCACCATGAAAAATGTCAAAAATGACAAATTTTAAGATGGCAAATGTCAAAGATGTCAAATGACAAATGTCACAATGCTAAATGTCAAAAATGAAAAGTGTCAAAAATGACAAATTTCAAGATGGCAAATGTCTAAGATGTCAAATGACAAATGTCACAATGCTAAATGTCAAAAATGAAAAGTGTCACCGTGAAAAATGTCAAAAATGACAAATTTTAAGATGGCAAATGTCAAAGATGTCAAATGACAAATGTCACAATGCTAAATGTCAAAAATGAAAAGTGTCACCATGAAAAATGTCAAAAATGACAAATTTCAAGATGGCAAATGTCAAAGATGTCAAATGACAAATGTCACAATGCTAAATGTCAAAAATGAAAAGTGTCCCCATGAAAAATGTCAATAATGACAAATTTCAAGATGGCAAATGTCAAAGATGTCAAATGACAAATGTCACAATGCTCAATGTCAATAATGAAAAGTGTCACCATGAAAAATGTCAAAAATGACAAATTTCAAGTTGGCAAATGTCAAAGATGTCGAATATGACAAATGTCACAATGCTAAATGTCAAAAATGAAAAGTTTCACCATGAAAAATGTCAAAAATGACAAATTTCAAGATGGCAAATGTCAAAGATGTCAAATGACAAATGTCACAATGCTAAATGTCAAAAATGAAAAGTGTCACCATCAAAAATGTCAAAAATTGCAAATTTCAAGATGGCAAATATCAAAGATGTCAAATGACAAATGTCACAATGCTAAATGTCAAAAATGACAAATTTCAAGATGGCAAATGTCAAAGATGTCAAATGACAAATGTCACAATGCTAAATGTCAAAAATGAAAAGTGTCACAATGCTAAATGTCAAAAATGACAAATTTCAAGATGACAAATGTCAAAGATGTCAAATGACAAATGTCACAATGCTAAATGTAAAAATGAAAAGTGTCACCATGAAAAAAGTCAAAAATAACAAATTTCAAGATGGCAAATGTCAAAGATGTCAAATGACAAATGTCACAATGCTAAATGTCAAAAATGAAAAGTGTCACCATAAAAAATGTCAAAAATGACAAATTTCAAGATGGCAAATGACAAATGTCACAATGCAAAATGTCAAAAATGAAAAGTGTCACCATAAAAAATGTCAAAAATAACAAATTTCAAGATGCAAATGTCAAAGATGTCAAATGACAAATGTCACAATGCTAAATGTCAAAAATGAAAAGTGTCACCATGAAAAATGTCAAAAATGACAAATTTCAAGATGGCAAATGTCAAAACTGACAAATGTCACAATGCTAAATGTCAAAAATGACAAATTTCAAGATGACAAATGTCAAAGATGTCAAATGACAAATGTCACAATGCTAAATGTAAAAATGAAAAGTGTCACCATGAAAAAAGTCAAAAATAACAAATTTCAAGATGGCAAATGTCAAAGATGTCAAATGACAAATGTCACAATGCTAAATGTCAAAAATGAAAAGTGTCACCATGAAAAATGCCAAAAATGACAAATTTCAAGATGGCAAATGTCAAAGATGTCAAATGACAAATGTCACAATGCTAAATGTCAAAAATGAAAAGTATCACCATGAAAAATGTAAAAAATAACAAATTTTAAGATGGCAAATGTCAAAGATGTCAAATGACAAATGTCACAATGCTAAATGTCAAAAATGAAAAGTGTCACCATGAAAAATGTCAAAAATGACAAATTTCAAGATGGCAAATATCAAAGATGTCAAATGACAAATGTCACAATGCTAAATGTCAAAAATGACAAATTTCAAGATGGCAAATGTCAAAGATGTCAAATGACAAATGTCACAATGCTAAATGTCAAAAATGAAAAGTGTCACCATGAAAAATGTCAAAAATAACAAATTTCAAGATGGCAAAGTCAAAGATGTCAAATGACAAATGTCACAATGCTAAATGTAAAAATGAAAAGTGTCACCATGAAAAATGTCAAAAATAACAAATTTCAAGATGGCAAATGTCAAATGTCACAATGCTAAATGTCAAAAATGAAAAGTGTCACCATGAAAAATGTCAAAAATAACAAATTTCAGAATGCAAATGTCAAAAATGTCAAATGACAAATGTCACAATGCTAAATGTCAAAAATGAAAAGTGTCACAATGCTAAATGTCAAAAATGACAAATTTCAAGATGACAAATGTCAAAGATGTCAAATGACAAATGTCACAATGCTAAATGTCAAAAATGAAAAGTGTCAACATGAAAAATGTCAAAAATAACAAATTTCAAGATGGCAAATGTCAAAGATGTCAAATGACAAATGTCACAATGCTAAATGTCAAAAATGAAAAGTGTCACCATGAAAAATGTCAAAAATGACAAATTTCAAGATGGCAAATGTCAAATGTCACAATGCTAAATGTCAAAAATGAAAAGTGTCACCATGAAAAATGTCAAAAATATCAAATTTCAAGATGCAAATGTCAAAGATGTCAAATGACAAATGTCACAATGCTAAATGTCAAAAATGACAAATTTTAAGATGGCAAATGTCAAAAATGTCAAATGACAAATGTCACAATGCTAAATGTCAAAAATGAAAAGTGTCCCCATAAAAAATGTCAATAATGACAAATTTCAAGATGGCAAATGTCAAAGATGTCAAATGACAAATGTCACAATGCTAAATGTCAAAAATGAAAAGTGTCACCATGAAAAATGTCAAAAATGACAAATTTTAAGATGGCAAATGTCAAAGATGTCGAATATGACAAATGTCACAATGCTAAATGTCAAAAATAAAAAGTGTCACCATAAAAAATGTCAAAAATGACAAATTTCAAGATGGCAAATGTCAAAGATGTCAAATGACAAATGTCACAATGCTAAATGTCAAAAATGACAAATTTCAAGATGGCAAATGTCAAAGATATCAAATGACAAATGTCACAATGCTAAATGTCAAAAATGAAAAGTGTCACCATGAAAAATGTCAAAAATGACAAATTTCAAGATGGCAAATGTCAAAGATGTCAAATGACAAATGTCACAATGCTAAATGTCAAAAATGAAAAGTGTCACCATGAAAAATGTCAAAAATGACAAATTTTAAGATGGCAAATGTCAAAGATGTCAAATGACAAATGTCACAATGCTAAATGTCAAAAATGAAAAATGTCAAAAATGACAAATTTCAAGATGGCAAATGTCAAAGATGTCAAATGACAAATGTCACAATGCTAAATGTCAAAAATGACAAATTTCAAGATGGCAAATGTCAAAGATATCAAATGACAAATGTCACAATGCTAAATGTCAAAAATGAAAAGTGTCACCATGAAAAATGTCAAAAATGACAAATTTCAAGATGGCAAATGTCAAAGATGTCAAATGACAAATGTCACAATGCGAATTGTCAAAAATGAAAAGTGTCACCATGAAAAATGTCAAAAATAACAAATTTCAAGATGGCAAATGTCAAAGATGTCAAATGACAAATGTCACAATGCTAAATGTCAAAGATGAAAAGTGTCACCATGAAAAATGTCAAAAATGACAAATTTCAAGATGCTAAATATCAAAGATGTCAAATGACAAATGTCACAATGCTAAATGTCAAAAATGAAAAGTGTCACCATGAAAAATGTCAAAAATGACAAATTTCAAGATGGCAAATGTCAAAACTGACAAATGTCACAATGCTAAATGTCAAAAATGATAAGTGTCACCATGAAAAATGTCAAAAATGACAAATTTCAAGATGGCAAATGTCCAAGATGTCAAATGACAAATGTCACAATGCTAAATGTCAAAAATGAAAAGTGTCACCATGAAAAATGTCAAAAATGACAAATTTTAAGATGGCAAATGTCAAAGATGTCAAATGACAAATGTCACAATGCTAAATGTCAAAAATGAAAAGTGTCAAAAATGACAAATTTCAAGATGGCAAATGTCTAAGATGTCAAATGACAAATGTCACAATGCTAAATGTCAAAAATGAAAAGTGTCACCGTGAAAAATGTCAAAAATGACAAATTTTAAGATGGCAAATGTCAAAGATGTCAAATGACAAATGTCACAATGCTAAATGTCAAAAATGAAAAGTGTCACCATGAAAAATGTCAAAAATGACAAATTTCAAGATGGCAAATGTCAAAGATGTCAAATGACAAATGTCACAATGCTAAATGTCAAAAATGAAAAGTGTCCCCATGAAAAATGTCAATAATGACAAATTTCAAGATGGCAAATGTCAAAGATGTCAAATGACAAATGTCACAATGCTCAATGTCAATAATGAAAAGTGTCACCATGAAAAATGTCAAAAATGACAAATTTCAAGTTGGCAAATGTCAAAGATGTCGAATATGACAAATGTCACAATGCTAAATGTCAAAAATGAAAAGTTTCACCATGAAAAATGTCAAAAATGACAAATTTCAAGATGGCAAATGTCAAAGATGTCAAATGACAAATGTCACAATGCTAAATGTCAAAAATGAAAAGTGTCACCATCAAAAATGTCAAAAATTGCAAATTTCAAGATGGCAAATATCAAAGATGTCAAATGACAAATGTCACAATGCTAAATGTCAAAAATGACAAATTTCAAGATGGCAAATGTCAAAGATGTCAAATGACAAATGTCACAATGCTAAATGTCAAAAATGAAAAGTGTCACAATGCTAAATGTCAAAAATGACAAATTTCAAGATGACAAATGTCAAAGATGTCAAATGACAAATGTCACAATGCTAAATGTAAAAATGAAAAGTGTCACCATGAAAAAAGTCAAAAATAACAAATTTCAAGATGGCAAATGTCAAAGATGTCAAATGACAAATGTCACAATGCTAAATGTCAAAAATGAAAAGTGTCACCATAAAAAATGTCAAAAATGACAAATTTCAAGATGGCAAATGACAAATGTCACAATGCAAAATGTCAAAAATGAAAAGTGTCACCATAAAAAATGTCAAAAATAACAAATTTCAAGATGCAAATGTCAAAGATGTCAAATGACAAATTTCACAATGCTAAATGTCAAAAATGAAAAGTGTCACCATGAAAAATGTCAAAAATGACAAATTTCAAGATGGCAAATGTCAAAACTGACAAATGTCACAATGCTAAATGTCAAAAATGACAAATTTCAAGATGACAAATGTCAAAGATGTCAAATGACAAATGTCACAATGCTAAATGTAAAAATGAAAAGTGTCACCATGAAAAAAGTCAAAAATAACAAATTTCAAGATGGCAAATGTCAAAGATGTCAAATGACAAATGTCACAATGCTAAATGTCAAAAATGAAAAGTGTCACCATAAAAAATGTCAAAAATGACAAATTTCAATATGGCAAATGACAAATGTCACAATGCAAAATGTCAAAAATGAAAAGTGTCACCATAAAAAATGTCAAAAATAACAAATTTCAAGATGCAAATGTCAAAGATGTCAAATGACAAATGTCACAATGCTAAATGTCAAAAATGAAAAGTGTCACCATCAAAAATGTCAAAAATTGCAAATTTCAAGATGGCAAATATCAAAGATGTCAAATGACAAATGTCACAATGCTAAATGTCAAAAATGACAAATTTCAAGATGGCAAATGTCAAAGATGTCAAATGACAAATGTCACAATGCTAAATGTCAAAAATGAAAAGTGTCACAATGCTAAATGTCAAAAATGACAAATTTCAAGATGACAAATGTCAAAGATGTCAAATGACAAATGTCACAATGCTAAATGTAAAAATGAAAAGTGTCACCATGAAAAAAGTCAAAAATAACAAATTTCAAGATGGCAAATGTCAAAGATGTCAAATGACAAATGTCACAATGCTAAATGTCAAAAATGAAAAGTGTCACCATAAAAAATGTCAAAAATGACAAATTTCAAGATGGCAAATGACAAATGTCACAATGCAAAATGTCAAAAATGAAAAGTGTCACCATAAAAAATGTCAAAAATAACAAATTTCAAGATGCAAATGTCAAAGATGTCAAATGACAAATGTCACAATGCTAAATGTTAAAAATGGAAAGTGTCACCATGAAAAATGTCAAAAATGACAAATTTCAAGATGGCAAATGTCAAAACTGACAAATGTCACAATGCTAAATGTCAAAAATGAAAAGTGTCACCATGAAAAATGTCAAAAATAAAAAATTTCAAGATGGCAAATGTTAAAGATGTCAAATGACAAATGTCACAATGCTAAATGTAAAAAATGAAAAGTGTCACCATGAAAAATTCAAAAATGACAAATTTCAAGATGGCAAATGTCAAAACTGACAAATGTCACAATGCTAAATGTCAAAAATAAAAAGTGTCACCATGAAAAATGTCAAAAATAACAAATTTCAAGATGGCAAATGTCAAAGATGTCAAATGACAAATGTCACAATGCTAAATGTCAAAAATGACAAATTTTAAGATGGCAAATGTCAAAAATGTCAAATGACAAATGTCACAATGCTAAATGTCAAAAATGAAAAGTGTCACCATGAAAAATGTCAAAAATGACAAATTTCAAGATGGCAAATGTCCAAGATGTCAAATGACAAATGTCACAATGCTAAATGTCAAAAATGGAAAGTGTCACCATGAAAAATGTCAAAAATGACAAATTTTAAGATGGCAAATGTCAAAGATGTCAAATGACAAATGTCACAATGCTAAATGTCAAAAATGAAAAGTGTCAAAAATGACAAATTTCAAGATTGCAAATGTCTAAGATGTCAAATGACAAATGTCACAATGCTAAATGTCAAAAATGAAAAGTGTCACCGTGAAAAATTTCAAAAATGACAAATTTCAAGATGGCAAATGTCAAAGATGTCAAATGACAAATGTCACAATGCTAAATGTCAAAAATGAAAAGTGTCACTATGAAAAATGTCTAAAATGACAAATTTCAAGATGGCAAATGTCAAAGATGTCAAATGACAAATGTCACAATGCTAAATGTCAAAAATGAAAAGTGTCCCCATGAAAAATGTCAATAATGACAAATTTCAAGATGGCAAATGTCAAAGATGTCAAATGACAAATGTCACAATGCTCAATGTCAATAATGAAAAGTGTCACCATGAAAAATGTCAAAAATGACAAATTTCAAGATGGCAAATGTCAAAGATGTCGAATATGACAAATGTCACAATGCTAAATGTCAAAAATAAAAAGTTTCACCATGAAAAATGTCAAAAATGACAAATTTCAAGATGGCAAATGTCAAAGATGTCAAATGACAAATGTCACAATGCTAAATGTCAAAAATGAAAAGTGTCACCATGAAAAATGTCAAAAATGACAAATTTCAAGATGGCAAATATCAAAGATGTCAAATGACAAATGTCACAATGCTAAATGTCAAAAATGACAAATTTCAAGATGGCAACTGTCAAAGATGTCAAATGACAAATGTCACAATGCTAAATGTCAAAAATGAAAAGTGTCACCATGAAAAATGTCAAAAATAACAAATTTCAAGATGGCAAATGTCAAAGATGTCAAATGACAAATGTCACAATGCTAAATGTCAAAAATGAAAAGTGTCACCATGAAAAATGTCAAAAATGACAAATTTCAAGATGGCAAATGTCAAATGTCACAATGCTAAATGTCAAAAATGAAAAGTGTCACCATGAAAAATGTCAAAAATAACAAATTTCAAGATGCAAATGTCAAAAATGTCAAATGACAAATGTCACAATGCTAAATGTCAAAAATGACAAATTTTAAGATGGCAAATGTCAAAAATGTCAAATGACAAATGTCACAATGCTAAATGTCAAAGATAAAAAGTGTCAGCATGAAAAATGTCAAAAATGACAGATTTTAAGATGGCAAATGTCAAAGATGTCAAATGACAAATGTCACAATGCTAAATGTCAAAAATGAAAAGTGTCCCCATGAAAAATGTCAATAATGACAAATTTCAAGATGGCAAATGTCAAAGATGTCAAATGACAAATGTCACAATGCTCAATGTCAATAATGAAAAGTGTCACCATGAAAAATGTCAAAAATGACAAATTTCAAGATGGCAAATGTCAAAGATGTCGAATATGACAAATGTCACAATGCTAAATGTCAAAAATAAAAAGTTTCACCATGAAAAATGTCAAAAATGACAAATTTCAAGATGGCAAATGTCAAAGATGTCAAATGACAAATGTCACAATGCTAAATGTCAAAAATGAAAAGTGTCACCATGAAAAATGTCAAAAATGACAAATTTCAAGATGGCAAATATCAAAGATGTCAAATGACAAATGTCACAATGCTAAATGTCAAAAATGACAAATTTCAAGATGGCAACTGTCAAAGATGTCAAATGACAAATGTCACAATGCTAAATGTCAAAAATGAAAAGTGTCACCATGAAAAATGTCAAAAATAACAAATTTCAAGATGGCAAATGTCAAAGATGTCAAATGACAAATGTCACAATGCTAAATGTCAAAAATGAAAAGTGTCACCATGAAAAATGTCAAAAATGACAAATTTCAAGATGGCAAATGTCAAATGTCACAATGCTAAATGTCAAAAATGAAAAGTGTCACCATGAAAAATGTCAAAAATAACAAATTTCAAGATGCAAATGTCAAAAATGTCAAATGACAAATGTCACAATGCTAAATGTCAAAAATGACAAATTTTAAGATGGCAAATGTCAAAAATGTCAAATGACAAATGTCACAATGCTAAATGTCAAAGATAAAAAGTGTCAGCATGAAAAATGTCAAAAATGACAGATTTTAAGATGGCAAATGTCCAAAATGTTACATGACAAATGTCACAATGCTAAATGTCAAAAATGAAAAGTGTCACCATGAAAAATTCAAAAATGACAAATTTCAAGATGGCAAATGTCAAAACTGACAAATGTCACAATGCTAAATGTCAAAAATGAAAAGTGTCACCATGAAAAATGTCAAAAATAACAAATTTCAAGATGGCAAATGTCAAAGATGTCAAATGACAAATGTCACAATGCCAAATGTCAAAAATGACAAATTTTAAGATGGAAAATGTCAAAAATGTCAAATGACAAATGTCACAATGCTAAATGTCAAAAATGAAAAGTGTCACCATGAAAAATGTCAAAAATGACAAATTTTAAGATGGCAAATGTCCAAGATGTCAAATGACAAATGTCACAATGCTAAATGTCAAAAATGAAAAGTGTCACCATGAAAAATGTCAAAAATAACAAATTTTAAGATGGCAAATGTCAAAGATGTCAAATGACAAATGTCACAATGCTAAATGTCAAAAATGAAAAGTGTCAAAAATGACAAATTTCAAGATGGCAAATGTCTAAGATGTCAAATGACAAATGTCACAATGCTAAATGTCAAAAATGAAAAGTGTCACCGTGAAAAATGTCAAAAATGACAAATTTCAAGATGGCAAATGTCAAAGATGTCAAATGACAAATGTCACAATGCTAAATGTCAAAAATGAAAAGTGTCACCATGAAAAATGTCAAAAATGACAAATTTTAAGATGGCAAATGTCAAAGATGTCAAATGACAAATGTCACAATGCTAAATGTCAAAAATGAAAAGTGTCCCCATGAAAAATGTCAATAATGACAAATTTCAAGATGGCAAATGTCAAAGATGTCAAATGACAAATGTCACAATGATCAATGTCAATAATGAAAAGTGTCACCATGAAAAATGTCAAAAATGACAAAATTCAACATGGCAAATGTCAAAGATGTCGAATATGACAAATGTCACAATGCTAAATGTCAAAAATGAAAAGTTTCACCATGAAAAATGTCAAAAATGACAAATTTCAAGATGGCAAATGTCAAAGATGTCAAATGACAAATGTCACAATGCTAAATGTCAAAAATGAAAAGTGTCACCATCAAAAATGTCAAAAATGACAAATTTCAAGAAGGCAAATATCAAAGATGTCAAATGACAAATGTCACAATGCTAAATGTCAAAAATGACAAATTTCAAGATGGCAAATGTCAAAGATGTCAAATGACAAATGTCACAATGCTAAATGTCAAAAATGAAAAGTGTCACAATGCTAAATGTCAAAAATGACAAATTTCAAGATGACAAATGTCAAAGATGTCAAATGACAAATGTCACAATGCTAAATGTAAAAATGAAAAGTGTCACCATGAAAAATGTCAAAAATAACAAATTTCAAGATGGAAAATGTCAAAACTGACAAATGTCACAATGCTAAATGTCAAAAATGAAAAGTGTCACCATGAAAAATGTCAAAAATAACAAATTTCAAGATTGCAAATGTTAAAGATGTCAAATGACAAATGTCAAAAATGAAAAGTGTCACCATGAAAAATTCAAAAATGACAAATTTTAAGATGGCAAATGTCAAAACTGACAAATGTCACAATGCTAAATGTCAAAAATAAAAAGTGTCACCATGAAAAATGTCAAAAATAACAAATTTCAAGATGGCAAATGTCAAAGATGTCAAATGACAAATGTCACAATGCTAAATGTCAAAAATGACAAATTTTAAGATGGCAAATGTCAAAAATGTCAAATGACAAATGTCACAATGCTAAATGTCAAAAATGAAAAGTGTCACCATGAAAAATGTCAAAAATAAAAAATTTCAAGATGCAAATGTCAAAGATGTCAAATGACAAATGTCACAATGCTAAATGTTAAAAATGGAAAGTGTCACCATGAAAAATGTCAAAAATGACAAATTTCAAGATGGCAAATGTCAAAACTGACAAATGTCACAATGCTAAATGTCAAAAATGAAAAGTGTCACCATGAAAAATGTCAAAAATAAAAAATTTCAAGATGGCAAATGTTAAAGATGTCAAATGACAAATGTCACAATGCTAAATGTAAAAAATGAAAAGTGTCACCATGAAAAATTCAAAAATGACAAATTTCAAGATGGCAAATGTCAAAACTGACAAATGTCACAATGCTAAATGTCAAAAATAAAAAGTGTCACCATGAAAAATGTCAAAAATAACAAATTTCAAGATGGCAAATGTCAAAGATGTCAAATGACAAATGTCACAATGCTAAATGTCAAAAATGACAAATTTTAAGATGGCAAATGTCAAAAATGTCAAATGACAAATGTCACAATGCTAAATGTCAAAAATGAAAAGTGTCACCATGAAAAATGTCAAAAATGACAAATTTCAAGATGGCAAATGTCCAAGATGTCAAATGACAAATGTCACAATGCTAAATGTCAAAAATGGAAAGTGTCACCATGAAAAATGTCAAAAATGACAAATTTTAAGATGGCAAATGTCAAAGATGTCAAATGACAAATGTCACAATGCTAAATGTCAAAAATGAAAAGTGTCAAAAATGACAAATTTCAAGATTGCAAATGTCTAAGATGTCAAATGACAAATGTCACAATGCTAAATGTCAAAAATGAAAAGTGTCACCGTGAAAAATTTCAAAAATGACAAATTTCAAGATGGCAAATGTCAAAGATGTCAAATGACAAATGTCACAATGCTAAATGTCAAAAATGAAAAGTGTCACTATGAAAAATGTCTAAAATGACAAATTTCAAGATGGCAAATGTCAAAGATGTCAAATGACAAATGTCACAATGCTAAATGTCAAAAATGAAAAGTGTCCCCATGAAAAATGTCAATAATGACAAATTTCAAGATGGCAAATGTCAAAGATGTCAAATGACAAATGTCACAATGCTCAATGTCAATAATGAAAAGTGTCACCATGAAAAATGTCAAAAATGACAAATTTCAAGATGGCAAATGTCAAAGATGTCGAATATGACAAATGTCACAATGCTAAATGTCAAAAATAAAAAGTTTCACCATGAAAAATGTCAAAAATGACAAATTTCAAGATGGCAAATGTCAAAGATGTCAAATGACAAATGTCACAATGCTAAATGTCAAAAATGAAAAGTGTCACCATGAAAAATGTCAAAAATGACAAATTTCAAGATGGCAAATATCAAAGATGTCAAATGACAAATGTCACAATGCTAAATGTCAAAAATGACAAATTTCAAGATGGCAACTGTCAAAGATGTCAAATGACAAATGTCACAATGCTAAATGTCAAAAATGAAAAGTGTCACCATGAAAAATGTCAAAAATAACAAATTTCAAGATGGCAAATGTCAAAGATGTCAAATGACAAATGTCACAATGCTAAATGTCAAAAATGAAAAGTGTCACCATGAAAAATGTCAAAAATGACAAATTTCAAGATGGCAAATGTCAAATGTCACAATGCTAAATGTCAAAAATGAAAAGTGTCACCATGAAAAATGTCAAAAATAACAAATTTCAAGATGCAAATGTCAAAAATGTCAAATGACAAATGTCACAATGCTAAATGTCAAAAATGACAAATTTTAAGATGGCAAATGTCAAAAATGTCAAATGACAAATGTCACAATGCTAAATGTCAAAGATAAAAAGTGTCAGCATGAAAAATGTCAAAAATGACAGATTTTAAGATGGCAAATGTCAAAGATGTCAAATGACAAATGTCACAATGCTAAATGTCAAAAATGAAAAGTGTCCCCATGAAAAATGTCAATAATGACAAATTTCAAGATGGCAAATGTCAAAGATGTCAAATGACAAATGTCACAATGCTCAATGTCAATAATGAAAAGTGTCACCATGAAAAATGTCAAAAATGACAAATTTCAAGATGGCAAATGTCAAAGATGTCGAATATGACAAATGTCACAATGCTAAATGTCAAAAATAAAAAGTTTCACCATGAAAAATGTCAAAAATGACAAATTTCAAGATGGCAAATGTCAAAGATGTCAAATGACAAATGTCACAATGCTAAATGTCAAAAATGAAAAGTGTCACCATGAAAAATGTCAAAAATGACAAATTTCAAGATGGCAAATATCAAAGATGTCAAATGACAAATGTCACAATGCTAAATGTCAAAAATGACAAATTTCAAGATGGCAACTGTCAAAGATGTCAAATGACAAATGTCACAATGCTAAATGTCAAAAATGAAAAGTGTCACCATGAAAAATGTCAAAAATAACAAATTTCAAGATGGCAAATGTCAAAGATGTCAAATGACAAATGTCACAATGCTAAATGTCAAAAATGAAAAGTGTCACCATGAAAAATGTCAAAAATGACAAATTTCAAGATGGCAAATGTCAAATGTCACAATGCTAAATGTCAAAAATGAAAAGTGTCACCATGAAAAATGTCAAAAATAACAAATTTCAAGATGCAAATGTCAAAAATGTCAAATGACAAATGTCACAATGCTAAATGTCAAAAATGACAAATTTTAAGATGGCAAATGTCAAAAATGTCAAATGACAAATGTCACAATGCTAAATGTCAAAGATAAAAAGTGTCAGCATGAAAAATGTCAAAAATGACAGATTTTAAGATGGCAAATGTCCAAAATGTTACATGACAAATGTCACAATGCTAAATGTCAAAAATGAAAAGTGTCACCATGAAAAATTCAAAAATGACAAATTTCAAGATGGCAAATGTCAAAACTGACAAATGTCACAATGCTAAATGTCAAAAATGAAAAGTGTCACCATGAAAAATGTCAAAAATAACAAATTTCAAGATGGCAAATGTCAAAGATGTCAAATGACAAATGTCACAATGCCAAATGTCAAAAATGACAAATTTTAAGATGGAAAATGTCAAAAATGTCAAATGACAAATGTCACAATGCTAAATGTCAAAAATGAAAAGTGTCACCATGAAAAATGTCAAAAATGACAAATTTTAAGATGGCAAATGTCCAAGATGTCAAATGACAAATGTCACAATGCTAAATGTCAAAAATGAAAAGTGTCACCATGAAAAATGTCAAAAATAACAAATTTTAAGATGGCAAATGTCAAAGATGTCAAATGACAAATGTCACAATGCTAAATGTCAAAAATGAAAAGTGTCAAAAATGACAAATTTCAAGATGGCAAATGTCTAAGATGTCAAATGACAAATGTCACAATGCTAAATGTCAAAAATGAAAAGTGTCACCGTGAAAAATGTCAAAAATGACAAATTTCAAGATGGCAAATGTCAAAGATGTCAAATGACAAATGTCACAATGCTAAATGTCAAAAATGAAAAGTGTCACCATGAAAAATGTCAAAAATGACAAATTTTAAGATGGCAAATGTCAAAGATGTCAAATGACAAATGTCACAATGCTAAATGTCAAAAATGAAAAGTGTCCCCATGAAAAATGTCAATAATGACAAATTTCAAGATGGCAAATGTCAAAGATGTCAAATGACAAATGTCACAATGATCAATGTCAATAATGAAAAGTGTCACCATGAAAAATGTCAAAAATGACAAAATTCAACATGGCAAATGTCAAAGATGTCGAATATGACAAATGTCACAATGCTAAATGTCAAAAATGAAAAGTTTCACCATGAAAAATGTCAAAAATGACAAATTTCAAGATGGCAAATGTCAAAGATGTCAAATGACAAATGTCACAATGCTAAATGTCAAAAATGAAAAGTGTCACCATCAAAAATGTCAAAAATGACAAATTTCAAGAAGGCAAATATCAAAGATGTCAAATGACAAATGTCACAATGCTAAATGTCAAAAATGACAAATTTCAAGATGGCAAATGTCAAAGATGTCAAATGACAAATGTCACAATGCTAAATGTCAAAAATGAAAAGTGTCACAATGCTAAATGTCAAAAATGACAAATTTCAAGATGACAAATGTCAAAGATGTCAAATGACAAATGTCACAATGCTAAATGTAAAAATGAAAAGTGTCACCATGAAAAATGTCAAAAATAACAAATTTCAAGATGGAAAATGTCAAAACTGACAAATGTCACAATGCTAAATGTCAAAAATGAAAAGTGTCACCATGAAAAATGTCAAAAATAACAAATTTCAAGATTGCAAATGTTAAAGATGTCAAATGACAAATGTCAAAAATGAAAAGTGTCACCATGAAAAATTCAAAAATGACAAATTTTAAGATGGCAAATGTCAAAACTGACAAATGTCACAATGCTAAATGTCAAAAATAAAAAGTGTCACCATGAAAAATGTCAAAAATAACAAATTTCAAGATGGCAAATGTCAAAGATGTCAAATGACAAATGTCACAATGCTAAATGTCAAAAATGACAAATTTTAAGATGGCAAATGTCAAAAATGTCAAATGACAAATGTCACAATGCTAAATGTCAAAAATGAAAAGTGTCACCATGAAAAATGTCAAAAATGACAAATTTCAAGATGGCAAATGTCCAAGATGTCAAATGACAAATGTCACAATGCTAAATGTCAAAAATGGAAAGTGTCACCATGAAAAATGTCAAAAATGACAAATTTTAAGATGGCAAATGTCAAAGATGTCAAATGACAAATGTTACAATGCTAAATGTCAAAAATGAAAAGTGTCAAAAATGACAAATTTCAAGATGGCAAATGTCTAAGATGTCAAATGACAAATGTCACAATGCTAAATATCAAAAATGAAAAGTGTCACCGTGAAAAATGTCAAAAATGACAAATTTCAAGATGGCAAATGTCAAAGATGTCAAATGACAAATGTCACAATGCTAAATGTCAAAAATGAAAAGTGTCACCATGAAAAATGTCTAAAATGACAAATTTCAAGATGGCAAATGTCAAAGATGTCAAATGACAAATGTCACAATGCTAAATGTCAAAAATGAAAAGTGTCCCCATGAAAAATGTCAATAATGACAAATTTCAAGATGGAAAATGTCAAAGATGTCAAATGACAAATGTCACAATGCTCAATGCCAAAAATGACAAATTTCAAGATGGCAAATGTCAAAGATGTCAAATGACAAATGTCACAATGCTAAATGTCAAAAATGAAAAGTGTCACCATAAAAAATGTCAAATATGACAAATTTTAAGATGGCAAATATCAAAGATGTCAAATGACAAATGTCACAATGCTAAATGCCAAAAATGACAAATTTCAAGATGGCAAATGTCAAAGATGTCAAATGACAAATGTCACAATGCTAAATGTCAAAAATGAAAAGTATCACCATGAAAAATGTCAAAAATAACAAATTTCAAGATGGCAAATGTCAAAGATGTCAAATGACAAATGTCACAATGCTAAATGTCAAAAATGAAAAGTGTCACCATGAAAAATGCCAAAAATGACAAATTTCAAGATGGCAAATGTCAAATGTCACAATGCTAAATGTCAAAAATGAAAAGTGTCACCATGAAAAATGTCAAAAATAACAAATTTCAAGATGCAAATGTCAAAGATGTAGAATGACAAATGTCACAATGCTAAATGTCAAAAATGAAAAGTGTCACAATGCTAAATGTCAAAAATGACAAATTTCAAGATGACAAATGTCAAAGATGTCAAATGACAAATGTCACAATGCTAAATGTCAAAAATGAAAAGTGTCACCATGAAAAATGTCAAAAATAACAAATTTCAAGATGGCAAATGTCAAAGATGTCAAATGACAAATGTCACAATGCTAAATGTCAAAAATGAAAAGTGTCACCATGAAAAATGTCAAAAATGACAAATTTCAAGATGGCAAATGTCAAATGTCACAATGCTAAATGTCAAAAATGAAAAGTGTCACCATGAAAAATGTCAAAAATAACAAATTTCAAGATGCAAATGTCAAAGATGTCAAATGACAAATGTCACAATGCTAAATGTCAAAAATGACAAATTTTAAGATGGCAAATGTCAAAAATGTCAAATGACAAATGTCACAATGCTAAATGTCAAAAATGAAAAGTGTCAGCATGAAAAATGTCAAAAATGACAAATTTCAAGATGGCAAATGTCCAAAATGTCAAATGACAAATGTCACAATGCTAAATGTCAAAAATGAAAAGTGTCACCATGAAAAATTCAAAAATGACAAATTTCAAGATGGCAAATGTCAAAACTGACAAATGTCACAATGCTAAATGTCAAAAATGAAAAGTGTCACCATGAAAAATGTCAAAAATAACAAATTTCAAGATGGCAAATGTCAAAGATGTCAAATGACAAATGTCACAATGCTAAATGTCAAAAATGACAAATTTTAAGATGGCAAATGTCAAAAATGTCAAATGACAAATGTCACAATGCTAAATGTCAAAAATGAAAAGTGTCACCATGAAAAATGTCAAAAATGACAAATTTCAAGATGGCAAATGTCCAAGATGTCAAATGACAAATGTCACAATGCTAAATGTCAAAAATGAAAAGTGTCACCATGAAAAATGTCAAAAATGACAAATTTTAAGATGGCAAATGTCAAAGATGTCAAATGACAAATGTCACAATGCTAAATGTCAAAAATGAAAAGTGTCAAAAATGACAAATTTCAAGATGGCAAATGGCTAAGATGTCAAATGACAAATGTCACAATGCTAAATGTCAAAAATGAAAAGTGTCACCGTGAAAAATGTCAAAAATGACAAATTTCAAGACGGCAAATGTCAAAGATGTCAAATGACAAATGTCACAATGCTAAATGTCAAAAATGAAAAGTGTCACCATGAAAAATGTCTAAAATGACAAATTTCAAGATGGCAAATGTCAAAGATGTCAAATGACAAATGTCACAATGCTAAATGTCAAAAATAAAAAGTGTCCCCATGAAAAATGTCAATAATGACAAATTTCAAGATGGCAAATGTCAAAGATGTCAAATGACAAATGTCACAATGCTCAATGTCAATAATGAAAAGTGTCACCATGAAAAATGTCAAAAATGACAAATTTCAAGATGGCAAATGTCAAAGATGTCGAATATGACAAATGTCACAATGCTAAATGTCAAAAATGAAAAGTTTCACCATGAAAAATGTCAAAAATGACAAATTTCAAGATGGCAAATGTCAAAGATGTCAAATGACAAATGTCACAATGCTAAATGTCAAAAATGAAAAGTGTCACCATGAAAAATGTCAAATTGACAAATTTCAAGATGGCAAATATCAAAGATGTCAAATGACAAATGTCACAATGCTAAATGTCAAAAATGACAAATTTCAAGATGGCAAATGTCAAAGATGTCAAATGACAAATGTCACAATGCTAAATGTCAAAAATGAAAAGTGTCACCATGAAAAATGTCAAAAATAACAAATTTCAAGATGGCAAATGTCAAAGATGTCAAATGACAAATGTCACAATGCTAAATGTCAAAAATGAAAAGTGTCACCATGAAAAATGTCAAAAATGACAAATTTCAAGATGGCAGATGTCAAATGTCACAATGCTAAATGTCAAAAATGAAAAGTGTCACCATGAAAAATGTCAAAAATAACAAATTTCAAGATGCAAATGTCAAAGATGTCAAATGACAAATGTCACAATGCTAAATGTCAAAAATGAAAAGTGTCACAATGCTAAATGTCAAAAATGTCAAATTTCAAGATGACAAATGTCAAAGATGTCAAATGACAAATGTCACAATGCTAAATGTCAAAAATGAAAAGTGTCACCATAAAAAATGTCAAAAATAACAAATTTTAAGATGGCAAATGTCAAAGATGTCAAATGACAAATGTCACAATGCTAAATGTCAAAAATGAAAAGTGTCACCATGAAAAATGTCAAAAATGACAAATTTCAAGATGGCAAATGTCAAATGTCACAATGCTAAATGTCAAAAATGAAAAGTGTCACCATGAAAAATGTCAAAAATAACAAATTTCAAGATGCAAATGTCAAAGATGTCAAATGACAAATGTCACAATGCTAAATGTCAAAAATGAAAAGTGTCACCATGAAAAATGTCAAAAATGACAAATTTCAAGATGGCAAATGTCAAAACTGACAAATGTCACAATGCTAAGTGTCAAAAATGAAAAGTGTCACCATGAAAAATGTCAAAAATAACAAATTTCAAGATGGCAAATGTCAAAGATGTCAAATGACAAATGTCACAATGCTAAATGTCAAAAATGAAAAGTGTCACCATGAAAAATTCAAAAATGACAAATTTCAAGATGGCAAATGTCAAAACTGACAAATGTCACAATGCTAAATGTCAAAAATGAAAAGTGTCACCATTTAAAATGTCAAAAATAACAAATTTCAAGATGGCAAATGTCAAAGATGTCAAATGACAAATGTCACAATGCTAAATGTCAAAAATGACAAATTTCAAGATGGCAAATGTCAAAGATGTCAAATGACAAATGTCACAATGCTTAATGTCAAAAATGAAAAGTGTCACCATGAAAAATGTCAAAAATGACAAATTTCAAGATGGCAAATGTCAAAGATGTCAAATGACAAATGTCACAATGCTAAATGTCAAAAATGAAAAGTGTTACCATGAAAAATGTAAAAATAACAAATTTCAAGATGGCAAATGTCAAAGATGTCAAATGACAAATGTTACAATGCTAAATGTCAAAAATGAAAAGTGTCACCATGAAAAATGTCAAAAATGTCAAATTTCAAGATGGCAAATGTCAAACCTGACAAATGTCACAATGCTAAATGTCAAAAATGATAAGTGTCACCATGAAAAATGTCAAAAATGACAAATTTTAAGATGGCAAATGTCCAAGACGTCAAATGACAAATGTCACAATGCTAAATGTCAAAAATGAAAAGTGTCACCATGAAAAATGTCAAAAATGACAAATTTCAATATGGCAAATATCAAAGATGTCAAATGACAAATGTCACAATGCTAAATGTCAAAAATGACAAATTTCAAGATGGCAAATGTCAAAGATGTCAAATGACAAATGTCACAATGCTAAATGTCAAAAATGAAAAGTGTCACCATGAAAAAGGTCAAAAATAACAAATTTCAAGATGGCAAATGTCAAAGATGTCAAATGACAAATGTCACAATGCTAAATGTCAAAAATGAAAAGTGTCACCATAAAAAATGTCAAAAATGACAAATTTCAAGATGGCAAATGTCAAATGTCACAATGCTAAATGTCAAAAATGAAAAGTGTCACCATGAAAAATGTCAAAAATAACAAATTTCAAGATGCAAATGTCAAAGATGTCAAATGACAAATGTCACAATGCTAAATGTCAAAAATGAAAAGTGTCACAATGCTAAATGTCAAAAATGACAAATTTCAAGATGACAAATGTCAAAGATGTCAAATGACAAATGTCACAATGCTAAATGTCAAAAATGAAAAGTGTCACCATGAAAAATGTCAAAAATAACAAATTTTAAGATGGCAAATGTCAAAGATGTTAAATGACAAATGTCACAATGCTAAATGTCAAAAATGAAAAGTGTCACCATGAAAAATGTCAAAAATGACAAATTTCAAGATGGCAAATGTCAAATGTCACAATGCTAAATGTCAAAAATGAAAAGTGTCACCATGAAAAATGTCAAAAATAACAAATTTCAAGATGCAAATGTCAAAGATGTCAAATGACAAATGTCACAATGCTAAATGTCAAAAATGAAAAGTGTCACCATGAAAAATGTCAAAAATGACAAATTTCAAGATGGCAAATGTCAAAACTGACAAATGTCACAATGCTAAGTGTCAAAAATGAAAAGTGTCACCATGAAAAAAGTCAAAAATAACAAATTTCAAGATGGAAAATGTCAAAGATGTCAAATGACAAATGTCACAATGCTAAATGTCAAAAATGAAAAGTGTCACCATGAAAAATTCAAAAATGACAGATTTCAAGATGGCAAATGTCAAAACTGACAAATGTCACAATGCTAAATGTCAAAAATGAAAAGTGACACCATGAAAAATGTCAAAAATGACAAATTTCAAGATGGCAAATGTCAAACCTGACAAATGTCACAATGCTAAATGTCAAAAATGATAAGTGTCACCATGAAAAATGTCAAAAATGACAAATTTTAAGATGGCAAATGTCCAAGATGTCAAATGACAAATGTCACAATGCTAAATGTCAAAAATGAAAAGTGTCACAATGCTAAATGTCAAAAATGTCAAATTTCAAGATGACAAATGTCAAAGATGTCAAATGACAAATGTCACAATGCTAAATGTCAAAAATGAAAAGTGTCACCATAAAAAATGTCAAAAATAACAAATTTTAAGATGGCAAATGTCAAAGATGTCAAATGACAAATGTCACAATGCTAAATGTCAAAAATGAAAAGTGTCACCATGAAAAATGTCAAAAATGACAAATTTCAAGATGGCAAATGTCAAATGTCACAATGCTAAATGTCAAAAATGAAAAGTGTCACCATGAAAAATGTCAAAAATAACAAATTTCAAGATGCAAATGTCAAAGATGTCAAATGACAAATGTCACAATGCTAAATGTCAAAAATGACAAATTTCAAGATGGCAAATGTCAAAGATGTCAAATGACAAATGTCACAATGCTTAATGTCAAAAATGACAAATTTCAAGATGGCAAATGTCAAAGATGTCAAATGACAAATGTCACAATGCTTAATGTCAAAAATGAAAAGTGTCACCATGAAAAATGTCAAAAATGACAAATTTCAAGATGGCAAATGTCAAAGATGTCAAATGACAAATGTCACAATGCTAAATGTCAAAAATGAAAAGTGTCACCATTTAAAATGTCAAAAATAACAAATTTCAAGATGGCAAATGTCAAAGATGTCAAATGACAAATGTCACAATGCTAAATGTCAAAAATGACAAATTTCAAGATGGCAAATGTCAAAGATGTCAAATGACAAATGTCACAATGCTTAATGTCAAAAATGAAAAGTGTCACCATGAAAAATGTCAAAAATGACAAATTTCAAGATGGCAAATGTCAAAGATGTCAAATGACAAATGTCACAATGCTAAATGTCAAAAATGAAAAGTGTTACCATGAAAAATGTAAAAATAACAAATTTCAAGATGGCAAATGTCAAAGATGTCAAATGACAAATGTCACAATGCTAAATGTCAAAAATGAAAAGTGTCACCATGAAAAATGTCAAAAATGTCAAATTTCAAGATGGCTAATGTCAAACCTGACAAATGTCACAATGCTAAATGTAAAAAATGATAAGTGTCACCATGAAAAATGTCAAAAATGACAAATTTTAAGATGGCAAATGTCCAAGATGTCAAATGACAAATGTCACAATGCTAAATGTCAAAAATGAAAAGTGTCACCATGAAAAATGTCAAAAATGACAAATTTCAATATGGCAAATATCAAAGATGTCAAATGACAAATGTCACAATGCTAAATGTCAAAAATGACAAATTTCAAGATGGCAAATGTCAAAGATGTCAAATGACAAATGTCACAATGCTAAATGTCAAAAATGAAAAGTGTCACCATGAAAAAGGTCAAAAATAACAAATTTCAAGATGGCAAATGTCAAAGATGTCAAATGACAAATGTCACAATGCTAAATGTCAAAAATGAAAAGTGTCACCATGAAAAATGTCAAAAATGACAAATTTCAAGATGGCAAATGTCAAATGTCACAATGCTAAATGTCAAAAATGAAAAGTGTCACCATGAAAAATGTCAAAAATAACAAATTTCAAGATGCAAATGTCAAAGATGTCAAATGACAAATGTCACAATGCTAAATGTCAAAAATGAAAAGTGTCACAATGCTAAATGTCAAAAATGACAAATTTCAAGATGACAAATGTCAAAGATGTCAAATGACAAATGTCACAATGCTAAATGTCAAAAATGAAAAGTGTCACCATGAAAAATGTCAAAAATAACAAACTTTAAGATGGCAAATGTCAAAGATGTTAAATGACAAATGTCACAATGCTAAATGTCAAAAATGAAAAGTGTCACCATGAAAAATGTCAAAAATGACAAATTTCAAGATGGCAAATGTCAAATGTCACAATGCTAAATGTCAAAAATGAAAAGTGTCACCATGAAAAATGTCAAAAATAACAAATTTCAAGATGCAAATGTCAAAGATGTCAAATGACAAATGTCACAATGCTAAATGTCAAAAATGAAAAGTGTCACCATGAAAAATGTCAAAAATGACAAATTTCAAGATGGCAAATGTCAAAACTGACAAATGTCACAATGCTAAGTGTCAAAAATGAAAAGTGTCACCATGAAAAAAGTCAAAAATAACAAATTTCAAGATGGAAAATGTCAAAGATGTCAAATGACAAATGTCACAATGCTAAATGTCAAAAATGAAAAGTGTCACCATGAAAAATTCAAAAATGACAGATTTCAAGATGGCAAATGTCAAAACTGACAAATGTCACAATGCTAAATGTCAAAAATGAAAAGTGTCACCATTTAAAATGTCAAAAATAACAAATTTCAAGATGGCAAATGTCAAAGATGTCAAATGACAAATGTCACAATGCTAAATGTCAAAAATGACAAATTTCAAGATGGCAAATGTCAAAGATGTCAAATGACAAATGTCAGAATGCTTAATGTCAAAAATGAAAAGTGTCACCATGAAAAATGTCAAAAATGACAAATTTCAAGATGGCAAATGTCAAAGATGTCAAATGACAAATGTCACAATGCTAAATGTCAAAAATGAAAAGTGTCACCATGAAAAATGTCAAAAATAACAAATTTCAAGATGGCAAATGTCAAAGATGTCAAATGACAAATGTCACAATGCTAAATGTCAAAAATGAAAAGTGACACCATGAAAAATGTCAAAAATGACAAATTTCAAGATGGCAAATGTCAAACCTGACAAATGTCACAATGCTAAATGTCAAAAATGATAAGTGTCACCATGAAAAATGTCAAAAATGACAAATTTTAAGATGGCAAATGTCCAAGATGTCAAATGACAAATGTCACAATGCTAAATGTCAAAAATGACAAATTTCAAGATGGCAAATGTCAAAGATGTCAAATATGACAAATGTCACAAATGAAAAGTGTCACCATGAAAAATGTCAAAAATGACAAATTTCAAGATGGCAAATGTCAAAGATGTCAAATGACAAATGTCACAATGCTAAATGTCAAAAATGAAAAGTGTCACCATGAAAAATGTCAAAAATGACAAATTTCAAGATGGCAAATATCAAAGATGTCAAATGACAAATGTCACAATGCTAAATGTCAAAAATGACAAATTTTAAGATGGCAAATGTCAAAGATGTCAAATGACAAATGTCACAATGCTAAATGTCAAAAATTAAAAGTGTTACCATGAAAAATGTCAAAAATGACAAATTTCAAGATGGCAAATGTCAAAGATGTCAAATGACAAATGTCACAATGCAAAATGTCAAAAATGAAAAGTGTCTCCATAAAAAATGTCAAAAATAACAAATTTCAAGATGGCAAATGTCAAAGATGTCAAATGACAAATTTCACAATGCTAAATGTCAAAAATAAAAAGTGTCACCATGAAAAATGTCAAAAATGACAAATTTCAAGATGGCAAATGTCAAAACTAACGAATGTCACAATGCTAAATGTCAAAAATGAAAAGTGTCACCATGAAAAATGTCAAAAATAACAAATTTCAAGATGGCAGATGTCAAAGATGTCAAATGACAAATGTCACAATGCTAAATGTCAAAAATGAAAAGTGTCACCATGAAAAATTCAAAAATGACAAATTTCAAGATGGCAAATGTCAAAACTGACAAATGTCACAATGCTAAATGTCAAAAATGAAAAGTGTCACCATGAAAAATGTCAAAAATAACAAATTTCAAGATGGCAAATGTCAAAGATGTCAAATGACAAATGTCACAATGATCAATGTCAATAATGAAAAGTGTCACCATGAAAAATGTCAAAAATGACAAAATTCAACATGGCAAATGTCAAAGATGTCGAATATGACAAATGTCACAATGCTAAATGTCAAAAATGAAAAGTTTCACCATGAAAAATGTCAAAAATGACAAATTTCAAGATGGCAAATGTCAAAGATGTCAAATGACAAATGTCACAATGCTAAATGTCAAAAATGAAAAGTGTCACCATCAAAAATGTCAAAAATGACAAATTTCAAGAAGGCAAATATCAAAGATGTCAAATGACAAATGTCACAATGCTAAATGTCAAAAATGACAAATTTCAAGATGGCAAATGTCAAAGATGTCAAATGACAAATGTCACAATGCTAAATGTCAAAAATGAAAAGTGTCACAATGCTAAATGTCAAAAATGACAAATTTCAAGATGACAAATGTCAAAGATGTCAAATGACAAATGTCACAATGCTAAATGTAAAAATGAAAAGTGTCACCATGAAAAATGTCAAAAATAACAAATTTCAAGATGGCAAATGTCAAAACTGACAAATGTCACAATGCTAAATGTCAAAAATGAAAAGTGTCACTATGAAAAATGTCAAAAATAACAAATTTCAAGATTGCAAATGTTAAAGATGTCAAATGACAAATGTCACAATGCTAAATGTCAAAAATGAAAAGTGTCACCATGAAAAATTCAAAAATGACAAATTTTAAGATGGCAAATGTCAAAACTGACAAATGTCACAATGCTAAATGTCAAAAATAAAAAGTGTCACCATGAAAAATGTCAAAAATAACAAATTTCAAGATGGCAAATGTCAAAGATGTCAAATGACAAATGTCACAATGCTAAATGTCAAAAATGACAAATTTTAAGATGGCAAATGTCAAAAATGTCAAATGACAAATGTCACAATGCTAAATGTCAAAAATGAAAAGTGTCACCATGAAAAATGTCAAAAATGACAAATTTCAAGATGGCAAATGTCCAAGATGTCAAATGACAAATGTCACAATGCTAAATGTCAAAAATGGAAAGTGTCACCATGAAAAATGTCAAAAATGACAAATTTTAAGATGGCAAATGTCAAAGATGTCAAATGACAAATGTTACAATGCTAAATGTCAAAAATGAAAAGTGTCAAAAATGACAAATTTCAAGATGGCAAATGTCTAAGATGTCAAATGACAAATGTCACAATGCTAAATGTCAAAAATGAAAAGTGTCACCGTGAAAAATGTCAAAAATGACAAATTTCAAGATGGCAAATGTCAAAGATGTCAAATGACAAATGTCACAATGCTAAATGTCAAAAATGAAAAGTGTCACCATGAAAAATGTCTAAAATGACAAATTTCAAGATGGCAAATGTCAAAGATGTCAAATGACAAATGTCACAATGCTAAATGTCAAAAATGAAAAGTGTCCCCATGAAAAATGTCAATAATGACAAATTTCAAGATGGCAAATGTCAAAGATGTCAAATGACAAATGTCACAATGCTCAATGTCAATAATGAAAAGTGTCACAATG
Source organism: Altica lythri (assembly GCA_964028335.1). Lineage (NCBI taxonomy): Eukaryota > Metazoa > Arthropoda > Insecta > Coleoptera > Chrysomelidae > Altica > Altica lythri. The sequence continues at coordinate 2,566,493 of OZ034800.1, read as the reverse complement.
AAAAATGTCAAAAATGACAAATTTCAAGATGGCAAATGTCAAAGATGTCAAATATGACAAATGTCACAATGCTAAATGTCAAAAATGAAAAGTTTCACCATGAAAAATGTCAAAAATGACAAATGTCAAAGATGTCAAATGACAAATGTCACAATGCTAAATGTCAAAAATGAAAAGTGTCACCATAAAAAATGTCAAATATGACAAATTTTAAGATGGCAAATATCAAAGATGTCAAATGACAAATGTCACAATGCTAAATGCCAAAAATGACAAATTTCAAGATGGCAAATGTCAAAGATGTCAAATGACAAATGTCACAATGCTAAATGTCAAAAATGAAAAGTATCACCATGAAAAATGTCAAAAATAACAAATTTCAAGATGGCAAATGTCAAAACTGACAAATGTCACAATGCTAAATGTCAAAAATGAAAAGTGTCACCATGAAAAATGTCAAAAATAACAAATTTCAAGATTGCAAATGTTAAAGATGTCAAATGACAAATGTCACAATGCTAAATGTCAAAAATGAAAAGTGTCACCATGAAAAATTCAAAAATGACAAATTTTAAGATGGCAAATGTCAAAACTGACAAATGTCACAATGCTAAATGTCAAAAATAAAAAGTGTCACCATGAAAAATGTCAAAAATAACAAATTTCAAGATGGCAAATGTCAAAACTGACAAATGTCACAATGCTAAATGTCAAAAATGAAAAGTGTCACCATGAAAAATGTCAAAAATGACAAATTTCAAGATGGCAAATGTCAAAGATGTCAAATGACAAATGTCACAATGCTAAATGTCAAAAATGAAAAGTATCACCATGAAAAATGTCAAAAATAACAAATTTCAAGATGGCAAATGTCAAAACTGACAAATGTCGCAATGCTAAATGTCAAAAATGAAAAGTGTCACCATGAAAAATGTCAAAAATGACAAATTTCAAGATGGCAAATGTCAAAGATGTCAAATGACAAATGTCACAATGCTAAATGTCCAAAATGAAAAGTGTCACCATCAAAAATGTCAAAAATGACAAATTTCAAGAAGGCAAATATCAAAGATGTCAAATGACAAATGTCACAATGCTAAATGTCAAAAATGACAAATTTCAAGATGGCAAATGTCAAAGATGTCAAATGACAAATGTCACAATGCTAAATGTCAAAAATGAAAAGTGTCACAATGCTAAATGTCAAAAATGACAAATTTCAAGATGACAAATGTCAAAGATGTCAAATCACAAATGTCACAATGCTAAATGTAAAAATGAAAAGTGTCACCATGAAAAATGTCAAAAATAACAAATTTCAAGATGGCAAATGTCAAAACTGACAAATGTCACAATGCTAAATGTCAAAAATGAAAAGTGTCACCATGAAAAATGTCAAAAATAACAAATTTCAAGATTGCAAATGTTAAAGATGTCAAATGACAAATGTCACAATGCTAAATGTCAAAAATGAAAAGTGTCACCATGAAAAATTCAAAAATGACAAATTTTAAGATGGCAAATGTCAAAACTGACAAATGTCACAATGCTAAATGTCAAAAATAAAAAGTGTCACCATGAAAAATGTCAAAAATAACAAATTTCAAGATGGCAAATGTCAAAGATGTCAAATGACAAATGTCACAATGCTAAATGTCAAAAATGACAAATTTTAAGATGGCAAATGTCAAAAATGTCAAATGACAAATGTCACAATGCTAAATGTCAAAAATGAAAAGTGTCACCATGAAAAATGTCAACAATGACAAATTTCAAGATGGCAAATGTCCAAGATGTCAAATGACAAATGTCACAATTCTAAATGTCAAAAATGGAAAGTGTCACCATGAAAAATGTCAAAAATGACAAATTTTAAGATGGCAAATGTCAAAGATGTCAAATGACAAATGTTACAATGCTAAATGTCAAAAATGAAAAGTGTCAAAAATGACAAATTTCAAGATGGCAAATGTCTAAGATGTCAAATGACAAATGTCACAATGCTAAATGTCAAAAATGAAAAGTGTCACCGTGAAAAATGTCAAAAATGACAAATTTCAAGATGGCAAATGTCAAAGATGTCAAATGACAAATGTCACAATGCTAAATGTCAAAAATGAAAAGTGCCACCATGAAAAATGTCTAAAATGACAAATTTCAAGATGGCAAATGTCAAAGATGTCAAATGACAAATGTCACAATGCTAAATGTCAAAAATGAAAAGTGTCCCCATGAAAAATGTCAATAATGACAAATTTCAAGATGGCAAATGTCAAAGATGTCAAATGACAAATGTCACAATGCTCAATGTCAATAATGAAAAGTGTCACAATGAAAAATGTCAAAAATGACAAATTTCAAGATGGCAAATGTCAAAGATGTCAAATATGACAAATGTCACAATGCTAAATGTCAAAAATGAAAAGTTTCACCATGAAAAATGTCAAAAATGACAAATGTCAAAGATGTCAAATGACAAATGTCACAATGCTAAATGTCAAAAATGAAAAGTGTCACCATAAAAAATGTCAAATATGACAAATTTTAAGATGGCAAATATCAAAGATGTCAAATGACAAATGTCACAATGCTAAATGCCAAAAATGACAAATTTCAAGATGGCAAATGTCAAAGATGTCAAATGACAAATGTCACAATGCTAAATGTCAAAAATGAAAAGTATCACCATGAAAAATGTCAAAAATAACAAATTTCAAGATGGCAAATGTCAAAGATGTCAAATGACAAATGTCACAATGCTAAATGTCAAAAATGAAAAGTGTCACCATGAAAAATGCCAAAAATGACAAATTTCAAGATGGCAAATGTCAAATGTCACAATGCTAAATGTCAAAAATGAAAAGTGTCACCATGAAAAATGTCAAAAATAACAAATTTCAAGATGCAAATGTCAAAGATGTAGAATGACAAATGTCACAATGCTAAATGTCAAAAATGAAAAGTGTCACAATGCTAAATGTCAAAAATGACAAATTTCAAGATGACAAATGTCAAAGATGTCAAATGACAAATGTCACAATGCTAAATGTCAAAAATGAAAAGTGTCACCATGAAAAATGTCAAAAATAACAAATTTCAAGATGGCAAATGTCAAAGATGTCAAATGACAAATGTCACAATGCTAAATGTCAAAAATGAAAAGTGTCACCATGAAAAATGTCAAAAATGACAAATTTCAAGATGGCAAATGTCAAATGTCACAATGCTAAATGTCAAAAATGAAAAGTGTCACCATGAAAAATGTCAAAAATAACAAATTTCAAGATGCAAATGTCAAAGATGTCAAATGACAAATGTCACAATGCTAAATGTCAAAAATGACAAATTTTAAGATGGCAAATGTCAAAAATGTCAAATGACAAATGTCACAATGCTAAATGTCAAAAATGAAAAGTGTCAGCATGAAAAATGTCAAAAATGACAAATTTCAAGATGGCAAATGTCCAAAATGTCAAATGACAAATGTCACAATGCTAAATGTCAAAAATGAAAAGTGTCACCATGAAAAATTCAAAAATGACAAATTTCAAGATGGCAAATGTCAAAACTGACAAATGTCACAATGCTAAATGTCAAAAATGAAAAGTGTCACCATGAAAAATGTCAAAAATAACAAATTTCAAGATGGCAAATGTCAAAGATGTCAAATGACAAATGTCACAATGCTAAATGTCAAAAATGACAAATTTTAAGATGGCAAATGTCAAAAATGTCAAATGACAAATGTCACAATGCTAAATGTCAAAAATGAAAAGTGTCACCATGAAAAATGTCAAAAATGACAAATTTCAAGATGGCAAATGTCCAAGATGTCAAATGACAAATGTCACAATGCTAAATGTCAAAAATGAAAAGTGTCACCACGAAAAATGTCAAAAATGACAAATTTTAAGATGGCAAATGTCAAAGATGTCAAATGACAAATGTCACAATGCTAAATGTCAAAAATGAAAAGTGTCAAAAATGACAAATTTCAAGATGGCAAATGGCTAAGATGTCAAATGACAAATGTCACAATGCTAAATGTCAAAAATGAAAAGTGTCCCCATGAAAAATGTCAATAATGACAAATTTCAAGATGGCAAATGTCAAAGATGTCAAATGACAAATGTCACAATGCTAAATGTCAAAAATGAAAAGTGTCACCATGAAAAATGTCTAAAATGACAAATTTCAAGATGGCAAATGTCAAAGATGTCGAATATGACAAATGTCACAATGCTAAATGTCAAAAATGAAAAGTTTCACCATGAAAAATGTCAAAAATGACAAATTTCAAGATGGCAAATGTCAAAGATGTCAAATGACAAATGTCACAATGCTAAATGTCAAAAATGAAAAGTGTCACCATGAAAAATGTCAAATTGACAAATTTCAAGATGGCAAATATCAAAGATGTCAAATGACAAATGTCACAATGCTAAATGTCAAAAATGACAAATTTCAAGATGGCAAATGTCAAAGATGTCAAATGACAAATGTCACAATGCTAAATGTCAAAAATGAAAAGTGTCACCATGAAAAATGTCAAAAATAACAAATTTCAAGATGGCAAATGTCAAAGATGTCAAATGACAAATGTCACAATGCTAAATGTCAAAAATGAAAAGTGTCACCATGAAAAATGTCAAAAATGACAAATTTCAAGATGGCAGATGTCAAATGTCACAATGCTAAATGTCAAAAATGAAAAGTGTCACCATGAAAAATGTCAAAAATAACAAATTTCAAGATGCAAATGTCAAAGATGTCAAATGACAAATGTCACAATGCTAAATGTCAAAAATGAAAAGTGTCACAATGCTAAATGTCAAAAATGTCAAATTTCAAGATGACAAATGTCAAAGATGTCAAATGACAAATGTCACAATGCTAAATGTCAAAAATGAAAAGTGTCACCATAAAAAATGTCAAAAATAACAAATTTTAAGATGGCAAATGTCAAAGATGTCAAATGACAAATGTCACAATGCTAAATGTCAAAAATGAAAAGTGTCACCATGAAAAATGTCAAAAATGACAAATTTCAAGATGGCAAATGTCAAATGTCACAATGCTAAATGTCAAAAATGAAAAGTGTCACCATGAAAAATGTCAAAAATAACAAATTTCAAGATGCAAATGTCAAAGATGTCAAATGACAAATGTCACAATGCTAAATGTCAAAAATGACAAATTTCAAGATGGCAAATGTCAAAGATGTCAAATGACAAATGTCACAATGCTTAATGTCAAAAATGACAAATTTCAAGATGGCAAATGTCAAAGATGTCAAATGACAAATGTCACAATGCTTAATGTCAAAAATGAAAAGTGTCACCATGAAAAATGTCAAAAATGACAAATTTCAAGATGGCAAATGTCAAAGATGTCAAATGACAAATGTCACAATGCTAAATGTCAAAAATGAAAAGTGTCACCATTTAAAATGTCAAAAATAACAAATTTCAAGATGGCAAATGTCAAAGATGTCAAATGACAAATGTCACAATGCTAAATGTCAAAAATGACAAATTTCAAGATGGCAAATGTCAAAGATGTCAAATGACAAATGTCACAATGCTTAATGTCAAAAATGAAAAGTGTCACCATGAAAAATGTCAAAAATGACAAATTTCAAGATGGCAAATGTCAAAGATGTCAAATGACAAATGTCACAATGCTAAATGTCAAAAATGAAAAGTGTTACCATGAAAAATGTAAAAATAACAAATTTCAAGATGGCAAATGTCAAAGATGTCAAATGACAAATGTCACAATGCTAAATGTCAAAAATGAAAAGTGTCACCATGAAAAATGTCAAAAATGTCAAATTTCAAGATGGCTAATGTCAAACCTGACAAATGTCACAATGCTAAATGTCAAAAATGATAAGTGTCACCATGAAAAATGTCAAAAATGACAAATTTTAAGATGGCAAATGTCCAAGATGTCAAATGACAAATGTCACAATGCTAAATGTCAAAAATGAAAAGTGTCACCATGAAAAATGTCAAAAATGACAAATTTCAATATGGCAAATATCAAAGATGTCAAATGACAAATGTCACAATGCTAAATGTCAAAAATGACAAATTTCAAGATGGCAAATGTCAAAGATGTCAAATGACAAATGTCACAATGCTAAATGTCAAAAATGAAAAGTGTCACCATGAAAAAGGTCAAAAATAACAAATTTCAAGATGGCAAATGTCAAAGATGTCAAATGACAAATGTCACAATGCTAAATGTCAAAAATGAAAAGTGTCACCATGAAAAATGTCAAAAATGACAAATTTCAAGATGGCAAATGTCAAATGTCACAATGCTAAATGTCAAAAATGAAAAGTGTCACCATGAAAAATGTCAAAAATAACAAATTTCAAGATGCAAATGTCAAAGATGTCAAATGACAAATGTCACAATGCTAAATGTCAAAAATGAAAAGTGTCACAATGCTAAATGTCAAAAATGACAAATTTCAAGATGACAAATGTCAAAGATGTCAAATGACAAATGTCACAATGCTAAATGTCAAAAATGAAAAGTGTCACCATGAAAAATGTCAAAAATAACAAACTTTAAGATGGCAAATGTCAAAGATGTTAAATGACAAATGTCACAATGCTAAATGTCAAAAATGAAAAGTGTCACCATGAAAAATGTCAAAAATGACAAATTTCAAGATGGCAAATGTCAAATGTCACAATGCTAAATGTCAAAAATGAAAAGTGTCACCATGAAAAATGTCAAAAATAACAAATTTCAAGATGCAAATGTCAAAGATGTCAAATGACAAATGTCACAATGCTAAATGTCAAAAATGAAAAGTGTCACCATGAAAAATGTCAAAAATGACAAATTTCAAGATGGCAAATGTCAAAACTGACAAATGTCACAATGCTAAGTGTCAAAAATGAAAAGTGTCACCATGAAAAAAGTCAAAAATAACAAATTTCAAGATGGAAAATGTCAAAGATGTCAAATGACAAATGTCACAATGCTAAATGTCAAAAATGAAAAGTGTCACCATTTAAAATGTCAAAAATAACAAATTTCAAGATGGCAAATGTCAAAGATGTCAAATGACAAATGTCACAATGCTAAATGTCAAAAATGACAAATTTCAAGATGGCAAATGTCAAAGATGTCAAATGACAAATGTCAGAATGCTTAATGTCAAAAATGAAAAGTGTCACCATGAAAAATGTCAAAAATGACAAATTTCAAGATGGCAAATGTCAAAGATGTCAAATGACAAATGTCACAATGCTAAATGTCAAAAATGAAAAGTGTCACCATGAAAAATGTCAAAAATAACAAATTTCAAGATGGCAAATGTCAAAGATGTCAAATGACAAATGTCACAATGCTAAATGTCAAAAATGAAAAGTGACACCATGAAAAATGTCAAAAATGACAAATTTCAAGATGGCAAATGTCAAACCTGACAAATGTCACAATGCTAAATGTCAAAAATGATAAGTGTCACCATGAAAAATGTCAAAAATGACAAATTTTAAGATGGCAAATGTCCAAGATGTCAAATGACAAATGTCACAATGCTAAATGTCAAAAATGACAAATTTCAAGATGGCAAATGTCAAAGATGTCAAATATGACAAATGTCACAAATGAAAAGTGTCACCATGAAAAATGTCAAAAATGACAAATTTCAAGATGGCAAATGTCAAAGATGTCAAATGACAAATGTCACAATGCTAAATGTCAAAAATGAAAAGTGTCACCATGAAAAATGTCAAAAATGACAAATTTCAAGATGGCAAATATCAAAGATGTCAAATGACAAATGTCACAATGCTAAATGTCAAAAATGACAAATTTTAAGATGGCAAATGTCAAAGATGTCAAATGACAAATGTCACAATGCTAAATGTCAAAAATTAAAAGTGTTACCATGAAAAATGTCAAAAATGACAAATTTCAAGATGGCAAATGTCAAAGATGTCAAATGACAAATGTCACAATGCAAAATGTCAAAAATGAAAAGTGTCTCCATAAAAAATGTCAAAAATAACAAATTTCAAGATGGCAAATGTCAAAGATGTCAAATGACAAATTTCACAATGCTAAATGTCAAAAATAAAAAGTGTCACCATGAAAAATGTCAAAAATGACAAATTTCAAGATGGCAAATGTCAAAACTAACGAATGTCACAATGCTAAATGTCAAAAATGAAAAGTGTCACCATGAAAAATGTCAAAAATAACAAATTTCAAGATGGCAGATGTCAAAGATGTCAAATGACAAATGTCACAATGCTAAATGTCAAAAATGAAAAGTGTCACCATGAAAAATTCAAAAATGACAAATTTCAAGATGGCAAATGTCAAAACTGACAAATGTCACAATGCTAAATGTCAAAAATGAAAAGTGTCACCATGAAAAATGTCAAAAATAACAAATTTAAAGATGGCAAATGTCAAAGATGTCAAATGACAAATGTCACAATGCTAAATGTCAAAAATGACAAATTTTAAGATGGCAAATGTCAAAAATGTCAAATGACAAATGTCACAATGCTAAATGTCAAAAATAAAAAGTGTCACCATGAAAAATGTCAAAAATGACAAATTTCAAGATGGCAAATGTCAAAGATGTCAAATGACAAATGTCACAATGCTAAATGTCAAAAATGGAAAGTGTCACCATGAAAAATGTCTAAAATGACAAATTTCAAGATGGCAAATGTCAAAGATGTCAAATGACAAATGTCACAATGCTAAATGTCAAAAATGAAAAGTGTCCCCATGAAAAATGTCAATAATGACAAATTTCAAGATGGCAAATGTCAAAGATGTCAAATGACAAATGTCACAATGCTCAATGTCAATAATGAAAAGTGTCAAAATGAAAAATGTCAAAAATGACAAATTTCAAGATGGCAAATGTCAAAGATGTCGAATATGACAAATGTCACAATGCTAAATGTCAAAAATGAAAAGTTTCACCATGAAAAATGTCAAAAATGACAAATTTCAAGATGGCAAATGGCTAAGATGTCAAATGACAAATGTCACAATGCTAAATGTCAAAAATGAAAAGTGTCACCGTGAAAAATGTCAAAAATGACAAATTTCAAGATGGCAAATGTCAAAGATGTCAAATGACAAATGTCACAATGCTAAATGTCAAAAATGAAAAGTGTCATCATGAAAAATGTCTAAAATGACAAATTTCAAGATGGCAAATGTCAAAGATGTCAAATGACAAATGTCACAATGCTAAATGTCAAAAATGAAAAGTGTCCCCATGAAAAATGTCAATAATGACAAATTTCAAGATGGCAAATGTCAAAGATGTCAAATGACAAATGTCACAATGCTCAATGTCAATAATGAAAAGTGTCACAATGAAAAATGTCAAAAATGACAAATTTCAAGATGGCAAATGTCAAAGATGTCGAATATGACAAATGTCACAATGCTAAATGTCAAAAATGAAAAGTTTCACCATGAAAAATGTCAAAAATGACAAATTTCAAGATGGCAAATGTCAAAGATGTCAAATGACAAATGTCACAATGCTAAATGTCAAAAATGACAAATTTCAAGATGGCAAATGTCAAAGATGTCAAATGACAAATGTCACAATGCTAAATGACAAAAATGAAAAGTGTCACCATGAAAAATGTCAAAAATAACAAATTTCAAGATGGCAAATGTCAAAGATGTCAAATGACAAATGTCACAATGCTAAATGTCAAAAATGAAAAGTGTCACAATGCTAAATGTCAAAAATGTCAAATTTCAAGATGACAAATGTCAAAGATGTCAAATGACAAATGTCACAATGCTAAATGTCAAAAATGAAAAGTGTCACCATGAAAAATGTCAAAAATGACAAATTTTAAGATGGCAAATATCAAAGATGTCAAATGACAAATGTCACAATGCTAAATGTCAAAAATGACAAATTTCAAGATGGCAAATGTCAAAGATGTCAAATGACAAATGTCACAATGCTAAATGACAAAAATGAAAAGTGTCACCATGAAAAATGTCAAAAATAACAAATTTCAAGATGGCAAATGTCAAAGATGTCAAATGACAAATGTCACAATGCTAAATGTCAAAAATGAAAAGTGTCACCATGAAAAATGTCAAAAATGACAAATTTCAAGATGGCAAATGTCAAATGTCACAATGCTTAATGTCAAAAATGAAAAGTGTCACCATGAAAAATGTCAAAAATAACAAATTTCAAGACGCAAATGTCACAGATGTCAAATGACAAATGTCACAATGCTAAATGTCAAAAATAAAAAGTGTCACAATGCTAAATGTCAAAAATGACAAATTTCAAGATGACAAATGTCAAAGATGTCAAATGACAAATGTCACAATGCTAAATGTCAAAAATGAAAAGTGTCCCCATGAAAAATGTCAATAATGACAAATTTCAAGATGGCAAATGTCAAAGATGTCAAATGACAAATGTCACAATGCTCAATGTCAATAATGAAAAGTGTCAAAATGAAAAATGTCAAAAATGACAAATTTCAAGATGGCAAATGTCAAAGATGTCGAATATGACAAATGTCACAATGCTAAATGTCAAAAATGAAAAGTTTCACCATGAAAAATGTCAAAAATGACAAATTTCAAGATGGCAAATGGCTAAGATGTCAAATGACAAATGTCACAATGCTAAATGTCAAAAATGAAAAGTGTCACCGTGAAAAATGTCAAAAATGACAAATTTCAAGATGGCAAATGTCAAAGATGTCAAATGACAAATGTCACAATGCTAAATGTCAAAAATGAAAAGTGTCATCATGAAAAATGTCTAAAATGACAAATTTCAAGATGGCAAATGTCAAAGATGTCAAATGACAAATGTCACAATGCTAAATGTCAAAAATGAAAAGTGTCCCCATGAAAAATGTCAATAATGACAAATTTCAAGATGGCAAATGTCAAAGATGTCAAATGACAAATGTCACAATGCTCAATGTCAATAATGAAAAGTGTCACAATGAAAAATGTCAAAAATGACAAATTTCAAGATGGCAAATGTCAAAGATGTCGAATATGACAAATGTCACAATGCTAAATGTCAAAAATGAAAAGTTTCACCATGAAAATTGTCAAAAATGACAAATTTCAAGATGGCAAATGTCAAAGATGTCAAATGACAAATGTCACAATACTAAATGTCAAAAATGAAAAGTGTCACCATGAAAAATGTCAAAAATGACAAATTTTAAGATGGCAAATATCAAAGATGTCAAATGACAAATGTCACAATGCTAAATGTCAAAAATGACAAATTTCAAGATGGCAAATGTCAAAGATGTCAAATGACAAATGTCACAATGCTAAATGACAAAAATGAAAAGTGTCACCATGAAAAATGTCAAAAATAACAAATTTCAAGATGGCAAATGTCAAAGATGTCAAATGACAAATGTCACAATGCTAAATGTCAAAAATGAAAAGTGTCACCATGAAAAATGTCAAAAATGACAAATTTCAAGATGGCAAATGTCAAATGTCACAATGCTTAATGTCAAAAATGAAAAGTGTCACCATGAAAAATGTCAAAAATAACAAATTTCAAGACGCAAATGTCACAGATGTCAAATGACAAATGTCACAATGCTAAATGTCAAAAATGAAAAGTGTCACAATGCTAAATGTCAAAAATGACAAATTTCAAGATGACAAATGTCAAAGATGTCAAATGACAAATGTCACAATGCTAAATGTCAAAAATGAAAAGTGTCACCATGAAAAATGTCAAAAATAACAAATTTCAAGATGGCAAATGTCAAAGATGTCAAATGACAAATGTCACAATGCTAAATGTCAAAAATGAAAATTGTCACCATGAAAAATGTCAAAAATGACAAATTTTAAGATGGCAAATGTCAAATGTCACAATGCTAAATGTCAAAAATGAAAAGTGTCACCATGAAAAATGTCAAAAATAACAAATTTCAAGATGCAAATGTCAAAGATGTCAAATGACAAATGTCACAATGCTAAATGTCAAAAATGACAAATTTTAAGATGGCAAATGTCAAAAATGTCAAATGACAAATGTCACAATGCTAAATGTCAAAAATGAAAAGTGTCAGCATGAAAAATGTCAAAAATGACAAATTTCAAGTTGGCAAATGTCCAAAATGTCAAATGACAAATGTCACAATGCTAAATGTCAAAAATGAAAAGTGTCACCATGAAAAATTCAAAAATGACAAATTTCAAGATAGCAAATGTCAAAACTGACAAATGTCACAATGCTAAATGTCAAAAATGAAAAGTGTCACCATGAAAAATGTCAAAAATAACAAATTTCAAGATGGCAAATGTCAAAGATGTCAAATGACAAATGTCACAATGCTAAATGTCAAAAATGACAAATTTTAAGATGGCAAATGTCAAAAATGTCAAATGACAAATGTCACAATGCTAGATGTCAAAAATGAAAATGTTACCATGAAAAATGTCAAAAATGACAAATTTCAAGATGGCAAATGTCCAAGATGTCAAATGACAAATGTCACAATGCTAAATGTCAAAAATGAAAAGTGTCACCATGAAAAATGTCAAAAATGACAAATTTTAAGATGGCAAATGTCAAAGATGTCAAATGACAAATGTCACAATGCTAAATGTCAAAAATGAAAAGTGTCAAAAATGACAAATTTCAAGATGGCAAATGGCTAAGATGTCAAATGACAAATGTCACAATGCTAAATGTCAAAATTGAAAAGTGTCATCATGAAAAATGTCTAAAATGACAAATTTCAAGATGGCAAATGTCAAAGATGTCAAATGACAAATGTCACAATGCTAAATGTCAAAAATGAAAAGTGTCCCCATGAAAAATGTCAATAATGACAAATTTCAAGATGGCAAATGTCAAAGATGTCAAATGACAAATGTCACAATGCTCAATGTTAATAATGAAAAGTGTCACCATGAAAAATGTCAAAAATGACAAATTTCAAGATGGCAAATGTCAAAGATGTCGAATATGACAAATGTCACAATGCTAAATGTCAAAAATGAAAAGTTTCACCATGAAAAATGTCAAAAATGACTAATTTCAAGATGGCAAATGTCAAAGATGTAAAATGACAAATGTCACAATGCTAAATGTCAAAAATGAAAAGTGTCACCATAAAAAATGTCAAATTGACAAATTTCAAGATGGCAAATATCAAAGATGTCAAATGACAAATGTCACAATGCTAAATGTCAAAAATGACAAATTTCAAGATGGCAAATGTCAAAGATGTCAAATGACAAATGTCACAATGCTAAATGTCAAAAATGAAAAGTGTCACCATGAAAAATGTCAAAAATAACAAATTTCAAGATGGCAAATGTCAAAGATGTCAAATGACAAATGTCACAATGCTAAATGTCAAAAATGAAAAGTGTCACCATGAAAAATGTCAAAAATGACAAATTTCAAGATGGCAAATGTCAAATGTCACAATGCTAAATGTCAAAAATGAAAAGTGTCGCCATGAAAAATGTCAAAAATAACAAATTTCAAGATGCAAATGTCAAAGATGTCAAATGACAAATGTCACAATGCTAAATGTCAAAAATGAAAAGTGTCACAATGCTAAATGTCAAAAATGACAAATTTCAAGATGACAAATGTCAAATGACAAATGTCACAATGCTAAATGTCAAAAATGAAAAGTGTCACCATGAAAAATGTCAAAAATAACAAATTTTAAGATGGCAAATGTCAAAGATGTCAAATGACAAATGTCACAATGCTAAATGTCAAAAATGAAAAGTGTCACCATGAAAAATGTCAAAAATGACAAATTTCAAGATGGCAAATGTCAAATGTCACAATGCTAAATGTCAAAAATGAAAAGTGTCACCATGAAAAATGTCAAAAATAACAAATTTCAAGATGCAAATGTCAAAGATGTCAAATGACAAATGTCACAATGCTAAATGTCAAAAATGAAAAGTGTCACCATGAAAAATGTCAAAAATGACAAATTTCAAGATGGCAAATGTCAAAACTGACAAATGTCACAATGCTAAGTGTCAAAAATGAAAAGTGTCACCATGAAAAATGTCAAAAATAACAAATTTTAAGATGGCAAATGTCAAAGATGTCAAATGACAAATGTCACAATGCTAAATGTCAAAAATGAAAAGTGTCACTATGAAAAATTCAAAAATGACAAATTTCAAGATGGCAAATGTCAAAACTGACAAATGTCACAATGCTAAATGTCAAAAATGAAAAGTGTCGCCATTTAAAATGTCAAAAATAACAAATTTTAAGATAACAAATGTCAAAGATGTCAAATGACAAATGTCACAATGCTAAATGTCAAAAATGACAAATTTCAAGATAGCAAATGTCAAAGATGTCAAATGACAAATGTCACAATGCTAAATGTCAAAAATGAAAAGTGTCACCATGAAAAATGTCAAAAATAACAAATTTCAAGATGGCAAATGTCAAAGATGTCAAATGACAAATGTCACAATGCTAAATGTCAAAAATGAAAAGTGTCACCATGAAAAATGTCAAAAATGACAAATTTCAAGATGGCAAATGTCAAACCTGACAAATGTCACAATGCTAAATGTCAAAAATGATAAGTGTCACCATGAAAAATGTCAAAAATGACAAATTTTAAGATGGCAAATGTCCAAGATGTCAAATGACAAATGTCACAATGCTAAATGTCAAAAATGAAAAGTGTCACCATAAAAAATGTCAAAAATGACAAATTTCAAGATGGCAAATATCAAAGATGTCAAATGACAAATGTCACAATGCTAAATGTCAAAAATGACAAATTTTAAGATGGCAAATGTCAAAGATGTCAAATGACAAATGTCACAATGCTAAATGTCAAAAATGAAAAGTGTCACCATGAAAAAGTCAAAAATAACAAATTTCAAGATGGCAAATGTCAAAGATGTCAAATGACAAATGTCACAATGCTAAATGTCAAAAATGAAAAGTGTCACCATGAAAAATGTCAAAAATGACAAATTTCAAGATGGCAAATGTCAAATGTCACAATGCTAAATGTCAAAAATGAAAAGTGTAACCATGAAAAATGTCAAAAATAACAAATTTCAAGATGCAAATGTCAAAGATGACAAATGTCACAATGCTAAATGTCAAAAATGACAAATTTCAAAATGACAAATGTCAAATATGTCAAATGACAAATGTCACAATGCTAAATGTCAAAAATGAAAAGTGTCACCATGAAAAATGTCAAAAATAACAAATTTTAAGATGGCAAATGTCAAAGATGTCAAATGACAAATGTCACAATGCTAAATGTCAAAAATAAAAAGTGTCACCATGAAAAATGTCAAAAATGACAAATTCCAAGATGGCAAATGTCAAATGTCACAATGCTAAATGTCAAAAATGAAAAGTGTCACCATGAAAAATGTCAAAAATAACAAATTTCAAGATGCAAATGTCAAAGATGTCAAATGACAAATGTCACAATGCTAAATGTCAAAAATGAAAAGTGTCACCATGAAAAATGTCAAAAATGACAAATTTCAAGATGGCAAATGTCAAAACTGACAAATGTCACAATGCTAAGTGTCAAAAATGAAAAGTGTCACCATGAAAAAAGTCAAAAATAACAAATTTCAAGATGGCAAATGTCAAAGATTTCAAATGACAAATGTCACAATGCTAAATGTCAAAAATGAAAAGTGTCTCCATAAAAAATTCAAAAATGACAAATTTCAAGATGGCAAATGTCAAAACTGACAAATGTCACAATGCTAAATGTCAAAAATGAAAAGTGTCACCATTTAAAATGTCAAAAATAACAAATTTCAAGATGGCAAATGTCAAAGATGTCAAATGACAAATGTCACAATGCTAAATGTCAAAAATGACAAATTTCAAGATGGCAAATGTCAAAGATGTCAAATGACAAATGTCACAATGCTTAATGTCAAAAATGAAAAGTGTCACCATGAAAAATGTCAAAAATGACAAATTTCAAGATGGCAAATGTCAAAGATGTCAAATGACAAATGTCACAATGCTAAATGTCAAAAATGAAAAGTGTCACCATGAAAAATGTCAAAAATAACAAATTTCAAGATGGCAAATGTCAAAGATGTCAAATGACAAATGTCACAATGCTAAATGTCAAAAATGAAAAGTGTCACCATGAAAAATGTCAAAAATGACAAATTTCAAGATGGCAAATGTCAAACCTGACAAATGTCACAATGCTAAATGTCAAAAATGATAAGTGTCACCATGCAAAATGTCAAAAATGACAAATTTTAAGATGGCAAATGTCCAAGATGTCAAATGACAAATGTCACAATGCTAAATGTCAAAAATGACAAATTTCAAGATGGCAAATGTCAAAGATGTCAAATATGACAAATGTCACAATGCTAAATGTCACAAATGAAAAGTGTCACCATGAAAAATGTCAAAAATGACAAATTTCAAGATGGCAAATGTCAAAGATGTCAAATGACAAATGTCTCAATGCTAAATGTCAAAAATGAAAAGTGTCACCATGAAAAATGTCAAAAATGACAGATTTCAAGATGGCAAATATCAAAGATGTCAAATGACAAATGTCACAATGCTAAATGTCAAAAATGACAAATTTTAAGATGGCAAATGTCAAAGATGTCAAATGACAAATGTCACAATGCTAAATGTCAAAAATTAAAAGTGTCACCATGAAAAATGTCAAAAATGACAAATTTCAAGATGGCAAATGTCAAAGATGTCAAATGACAAATGTCACAATGCAAAATGTCAGAAATGAAAAGTGTCACCATAAAAAATGTCAAAAATAACAAATTTCAAGATGGCAAATGTCAAAGATGTCAAATGACAAATTTCACAATGCTAAATGTCAAAAATGAAAAGTGTCACCATGAAAAATATCAAAAATGACAAATTTCAAGATGGCAAATGTCAAAACTGACGAATGTTACAATGCTAAATGTCAAAAATGAAAAGTGTCACCAGGAAAAATGTCAAAAATAACAAATTTCAAGATGGCAAATGTCAAAGATGTCAAATGACAAATGTCACAATACTAAATGTCAAAAATGACAAATTTTAAGATGGCAAATGTCAAAAATGTCAAATGACAAATGCACAATGCTAAATGTCAAAAATAAAAAGTGTCACCATGAAAAATGTCAAAAATGACAAATTTCAAGATGACAAATGTCAAAGATGTCAAATGACAAATGTCACAATGCTAAATGTCAAAAATGAAAAGTGTCACCATAAAAAATGTCAACAATAACAAATTTCAAGATGGCAAATGTCAAAGATGTCAAATGACAAATGTCACAATGCTAAATGTCAAAAATGAAAAGTGTCACCATGAAAAATGTCAAAAATGACAAATTTCAAGATGGCAAATGTCAAAGATGTCAAATGACAAATGTCAGAATGCTAAATGTCAAAAATGAAAAGTGTCACCATGAAAAATGTCAAAAATAACAAATTTCAA
Organism: Altica lythri; assembly: GCA_964028335.1. Taxonomy (NCBI): domain Eukaryota; kingdom Metazoa; phylum Arthropoda; class Insecta; order Coleoptera; family Chrysomelidae; genus Altica; species Altica lythri. The sequence continues at coordinate 2,548,995 of OZ034800.1, read as the reverse complement.
GATGGCAAATGTCAAAGATGTCAAATGACAAATGTCACAATGCAAAATGTCACCATAAAAAATGTCAACAATAACAAATTTCAAGATGGCAAATGTCAAAGATGTCAAATGACAAATGTCACAATGCTAAATGTCAAAAATGAAAAGTGTCACCATGAAAAATGTCAAAAATGACAAATTTCAAGATGGCAAATGTCAAAGATGTCAAATGACAAATGTCAGAATGCTAAATGTCAAAAATGAAAAGTGTCACCATGAAAAATGTCAAAAATAACAAATTTCAAGATGGCAAATGTCAAAGATGTCAAATGACAAATGTCACAATGCTAAATGTCAAAAATGAAAAGTGTCACCATGAAAAATGTCAAAAATGACAAATTTCAAGATGGCAAATGTCAAAACTGCCAAATGTCACAATGCTAAATGTCAAAAATGATAAGTGTCACCATAAAATGTCAAAAATGACAAATTTTAAGATGGCAAATGTCCAAGATGTCAAATGCCAAATGTCACAATGCTAAATGTCAAAAATGACAAATTTCAAGATGCAAATGTCAAAGATGTCGAATATGACAAATGTCACAATGCTAAATGTCAAAAATGAAAAGTGTCACCATGAAAAATGTCAAAAATGACACATTTCAAGATGGCAAATGTCAAAGATGTCAAATGACAAATGTCACAATGCTAAATGTCAAAAATGAAAAGTGTCACCATGAAAAATGTCAAAAATAACAAATTTCAAGATGGCAAATATCAAAGATGTCAAATGACAAATGTCACAATGCTAAGTGTCAAAACTGACAAAGTTTAAGATGGCAAATGTTAAAGATGTCAAATGACAAATGTCACAATGCTAAATGTCAAAAATGAAAAGTGTCACCATGAAAAATGTCAAAAATGACAAATTTCAAGATGGCAAATGTCAAAGATGTCAAATGACAAATGTCACAATGCTTAATGTCAAAAATGAAAAGTGTCACCATGAAAAATGTCAAAAATGACAAATTTCAAGATGGCAAATGTCAAAGATGTCAAATGTCACAAGCTAAATGTCAAAAATGAAAAGTGTCACCATGAAAAGATGGCAAATGTCAAAGATGTCAAATGACAAATGTCACAATGCTAAATGTCAAAAATGAAAAGTGTCACCATGAAAAATGTCAAAAATGACAAATTTCAAGATGGCAAATGTCAAAGATGTCAAATGACAAATGTCACAATGCTTAATGTCAAAAATGAAAAGTGTCACCATGAAAAATGTCAAAAATGACAAATTTCAAGATGGCAAATGTCAAAGATGTCAAATGTCACAAGCTAAATGTCAAAAATGAAAAGTGTCACCATGAAAAATGTCAAAAATAACAAATTTCAAAATGGCAAATGTCAAAGATGTCAAATGACAAATGTCACAATGCTAAATGTCAAAAATGAAAAGTGTCACCATGAAAAATGTCAAAAATGACAAATTTCAAGATGGCAAATGTCAAAACTGACAAATGTCACAATGCTAAATGTCAAAAATGATAAGTGTCACCATAAAAAATGTCAAAAATGACAAATTTCAAAATGGCAAATGTCCAAGATGTCAAATGACAAATGTCACAATGCTAAATGTCAAAAATGACAAATTTTAAGATGGCAAATGTCAAAGATGTCAAATGACAAATGTCACAATGCTAAATGTCAAAAATGAAAAGTGTCACCATGAAAAATGTCAAAAATGACAAATTTTAAGATGGCAAATGTCAAAGATGTCAAATGACAAATGTCACAATGCTAAATGTCAAAAATGAAAAGTGTCACCATGAAAAATGTCAAAAATAACAAATTTCAAGATGGCAAATGTCAAATGTCACAATGCTAAATGTCAAAAATGAAAAGTGTCACCATGAAAAATGTTAAAAATGACCAATTTCAAGATGGCAAATGTCAAAGATGTCAAATGACAAATGTCACAATGCTAAATGTCAAAAATGAAAAGTGTCACCATGAAAAATGTCAAAAATGACAAATTTCAAGATGGCAAATGTCAAAGATGTCAAATGTCACAAGCTAAATGTCAAAAATGAAAAGTGTCACCATGAAAAATGTCAAAAATAACAAATTTCAAAATGGCAAATGTCAAAGATGTCAAATGACAAATGTCACAATGCTAAATGTCAAAAATGAAAAGTGTCACCATGAAAAATGTCAAAAATGACAAATTTCAAGATGGCAAATGTCAAAACTGACAAATGTCACAATGCTAAATGTCAAAAATGATAAGTGTCACCATAAAAAATGTCAAAAATGACAAATTTCAAAATGGCAAATGTCCAAGATGTCAAATGACAAATGTCACAATGCTAAATGTCAAAAATGACAAATTTTAAGATGGCAAATGTCAAAGATGTCAAATGACAAATGTCACAATGCTAAATGTCAAAAATGAAAAGTGTCACCATAAAAAATGTCAAAAATGACAAATTTCAAGATGGCAAATGTCAAAGATGTCAAATGACAAATGTCACAATGCTAAATGTCAAAAATGAAAAGTGTCACCATGAAAAATGTCAAAAATGACAAATTTCAAGATGGCAAATGTCGAAGATGTCAAATGACAAATGTCACAATACTAAATGTCAAAAATGAAAAGTGTCACCATAAAAAATTTCAAAAATAACAAATTTCAAGATGGCAAATGTCAAAGATGTCAAATGACAAATGTCACAATGCTAAATGTCAAAAATGAAAAGTGTCACCATGAAAAATTCAAAAATGACAAATTTCAAGATGGCAAATGTCAAAACTGACAAATGTCACAATGCTAAATGTCAAAAATGAAAAGTGTCACCATGAAAAATGTCAAAAATAACAAATTTCAAGATGGCAAATGTCAAAAATGTCAAATGACAAATGTCACAATGCTAAATGTCAAAAATGACAAATTTTAAGATGGCAAATGTCAAAGATGTCAAATGACAAATGTCACAATGCTAAATGTCAAAAATGAAAAGTGTCACCATGAAAAATGTCAAAAATGACAAATTTCAAGATGGCAAATGTCAAAGATGTCAAATGACAAATGTCACAATGCTAAATGTCAAAAATGAAAAGTGTCACCATGAAAAATGTCAAAAATAACAAATTTCAAGATGGCAAATGTCAAAGATGTCAAATGACAAATGTCACAATGCTAAATGTCAAAAATGAAAAGTGTCACCATGAAAAATGACAAAAATGACAAATTTCAAGATGGCAAATGTCAAAACTGCCAAATGTCACAATGCTAAATGTCAAAAATGATAAGTGTCACCATAAAATGTCAAAAATGACAAATTTCAAGATGGCAAATGTCCAAGATGTCAAATGCCAAATGTCACAATGCTAAATGTCAAAAATGACAAATTTCAAGATGGCAAATGTCAAAGATGTCGAATATGACAAATGTCACAATGCTAAATGTCAAAAATGAAAAGTGTCACCATGAAAAATGTCAAAAATGACAAATTTCAAGATGGCAAATATCAAAGATGTCAAATGACAAATGTCACAATGCTAAGTGTCAAAAATGACAAATTTTAAGATGGCAAATGTCAAAGATGTCAAATGACAAATGTCACAATGCTAAATGTCAAAAATGAAAAGTGTCACCATGAAAAATGTCAAAAATGACAAATTTCAAGATGGCAAATGTCAAAGATGTCAAATGACAAATGTCACAATGCTAAATGTCAAAAATGAAAAGTGTCACCATAAAAAATGTCAAAAATAACAAATTTCAAGATGGCAAATGTCAAAGATGTCAAATGACAAATGTCACAATGCTAAATGTCAAAAATGAAAAGTGTCACCATGAAAAATGTCAAAAATAACAAATTTCAAGATGGCAAATGTCAAAGATGTCAAATGACAAATGTCACAATGCTAAATGTCAAAAATGAAAAGTGTCACCATGAAAAATGTCAAAAATGACAAATTTCAAGATGGCAAATGTCAAAACTGACAAATGTCACAATGCTAAATGTCAAAAATGATAAGTGTCACCATGAAAAATGTCAAAAATGACAAATTTCAAGATGGAAAATGTCCAAGATGTCAAATGACAAATGTCACAATGCTAAATGTCAAAAATGACAAATTTCAAGATGGCAAATGTCACAGATGTCAAATGACAAATGTCACAATGCTAAATGTCAAAAATGAAAAGTGTCACCATGAAAAATGTCAAAAATGACAAATTTCAAGATGGCAAATGTCAAAACTGCCAAATGTCACAATGCTAAATGTCAAAAATGATAAGTGTCACCACTAAATTTCAAAAATGACAAATTTCAAGATGGCAAATGTCCAAGATGTCAAATGCCAAATGTCACAATGCTAAATGTCAAAAATGAAAAGTGTCACCATGAAAAATGACAAATTTTAAGATGGCAAATGTCAAAACTGACAAATGTCACAATGCTAAATGTCAAAAATGATAAGTGTCACCATAAAAAATGTCAAAAATGACAAATTTCAAGATGGCAAATGTCAAAGATGTCAAATGACAAATGTCACAATGCTAAATGTCAAAAATGAAAAGTGTCACCATGAAAAATGTCAAAAATGACAAATTTCAAGATGGCAAATGTCGAAGATGTCAAATGACAAATGTCACAATACTAAATGTCAAAAATGAAAAGTGTCACCATAAAAAATGTCAAAAATAACAAATTTCAAGATGGCAAATGTCAAAGATGTCAAATGACAAATGTCACAATGCTAAATGTCAAAAATGAAAAGTGTCACCATGAAAAATTCAAAAATGACAAATTTCAAGATGGCAAATGTCAAAACTGACAAATGTCACAATGCTAAATGTCAAAAATGAAAAGTGTCACCATGAAAAATGTCAAAAATAACAAATTTCAAGATGGCAAATGTCAAAAATGTCAAATGACAAATGTCACAATGCTAAATGTCAAAAATGACAAATTTCAAGATGGCAAATGTCAAAGATGTCAAATGACAAATGTCACAATGCTAAATGTCAAAAATGAAAAGTGTCACCATGAAAAATGTCAAAAATGACAAATTTCAAGATGGCAAATGTCAAAGATGTCAAATGACAAATGTCACAATGCTAAATGTCAAAAATGAAAAGTGTCACCATGAAAAATGTCAAAAATAACAAATTTCAAGATGGCAAATGTCAAAGATGTCAAATGACAAATGTCACAATGCTAAATGTCAAAAATGAAAAGTGTCACCATGAAAAATGTCAAAAATGACAAATTTCAAGATGGCAAATGTCAAAACTGCCAAATGTCACAATGCTAAATGTCAAAAATGATAAGTGTCACCATAAAATGTCAAAAATGACAAATTTCAAGATGGCAAATGTCCAAGATGTCAAATGCCAAATGTCACAATGCTAAATGTTAAAAATGACAAATTTCAAGATGGCAAATGTCAAAGATGTCGAATATGACAAATGTCACAATGCTAAATGTCAAAAATGAAAAGTGTCACCATGAAAAATGTCAAAAATGACAAATTTCAAGATGGCAAATATCAAAGATGTCAAATGACAAATGTCACAATGCTAAGTGTCAAAAATGACAAATTTTAAGATGGCAAATGTCAAAGATGTCAAATGACAAATGTCACAATGCTAAATGTCAAAAATGAAAAGTGTCACCATGAAAAATGTCAAAAATGACAAATTTCAAGATGGCAAATGTCAAAGATGTCAAATGACAAATGTCACAATGCTAAATGTCAAAAATGAAAAGTGTCACCATAAAAAATGTCAAAAATAACAAATTTCAAGATGGCAAATGTCAAAGATGTCAAATGACAAATGTCACAATGCTAAATGTCAAAAATGAAAAGTGTCACCATGAAAAATGTCAAAAATAACAAATTTCAAGATGGCAAATGTCAAAGATGTCAAATGACAAATGTCACAATGCTAAATGTCAAAAATGAAAAGTATCACCATGAAAAATGTCAAAAATGACAAATTTCAAGATGGCAAACGTCAAAACTGACAAATGTCACAATGCTAAATGTCAAAAATGATAAGTGTCACCATGAAAAATGTCAAAAATGACAAATTTCAAGATGGCAAATGTCCAAGATGTCAAATGACAAATGTCACAATGCTAAATGTCAAAAATGACAAATTTCAAGATGGCAAATGTCACAGATATCAAATGACAAATGTCACAATGCTAAATGTCAAAAATGAAAAGTGTCACCATGAAAAATGTCAAAAATGACAAATTTCAAGATGGCAAATGTCAAAACTGCCAAATGTCACAATGCTAAATGTCAAAAATGATAAGTGTCACCACTAAATGTCAAAAATGACAAATTTCAAGATGGCAAATGTCCAAGATGTCAAATGCCAAATGTCACAATGGTAAATGTCAAAAATGACAAATTTCAAGATGGCAAATGTCAAAGATGTCGAATATGACAAATGTCACAATGCTAAATGTCAAAAATGAAAAGTGTCACCATGAAAAATGTCAAAAATGACAAATTTCAAGATGGCAAATGTCAAAGATGTCAAATGACAAATGTCACAATGCTAAATGTCAAAAATGGAAAGTGTCACAATGAAAAATGTCAAAAATGACAAATTTCAAGATGGCAAATATCAAAGATGTCAAATGACAAATGTCACAATGCTAAGTGTTAAAAATGACAAATTTTAAGATGGCAAATGTCAAAGATGTCAAATGACAAATGTCACAATGCTAAATGTCAAAAATGAAAAGTGTCACCATGAAAAATGTCAAAAATGACAAATTTCAAGATGGCAAATGTCAAAGATGTCAAATGACAAATGTCACAATGCTAAATGTCAAAAATGAAAAGTGTCACCATAAAAAATGTCAAAAATAACAAATTTCAAGATGGCAAATGTCAAAGATGTCAAATGACAAATGTCACAATGCTAAATGTCAAAAATGAAAAGTGTCACCATGAAAAATGTCAAAAATAACAAATTTCAAGATGGCAAATGTCAAAGATCTCAAATGACAAATGTCACAATGCTAAATGTCAAAAATGAAAAGTGTCACCATGAAAAATGTCAAAAATGACAAATTTCAAGATGGCAAATGTCAAAACTGACAAATGTCACAATGCTAAATGTCAAAAATGATGAGTGTCACCATGAAAAATGTCAAAAATGACAAATTTCAAGATAGCAAATGTCCAAGATGTCAAATGACAAATGTCACAATGCTGAATGTCAAAAATGACAAATTTCAAGATGGCAAAGGTCACAGATGTCAAATGACAAATGTCACAATGCTAAATGTCAAAAATGAAAAGTGTCACCATGAAAAATGTCAAAAATGACAAATTTCAAGATTGCAAATGTCAAAGATGTCAAATGACAAATGTCACAATGCTAAATGTCAAAAATGAAAAGTGTCACCACGAAAAATGTCAAAAATAACAAATTTCAAGATAGCAAATGTCAAAGATGTCAAACGACAAATGTCACAAAGCTAAATGTCAAAAATGAAAAGTGTCACCATGGAAAATGTTAAAAATGACCAATTTCAAGATGGCAAATGTCAAAGATGTCAAATGACAAATGTCACAATGCTAAATGTCAAAAATGAAAAGTGTCACCATTAAAAATGTCAAAAATGACAAATTTCAAGATGGCAAATGTCAAAACTGAAAAATGTCACAATGCTAAATGTCAAAAATGATAAGTGTCACCATGAAAAATGTCAAAAATGACAAATTTCAAGATGGCAAATGTCAAAGATGTCAAATGACAAATGTCACAATGCTAAATGTCAAAAATGAAAAGTGTCACCATGAAAAATGTCAAAAATGACAAATTTCAAGATGGCAAATGCCAAAACTGACAAATGTCACAATGCTAAATGTCAAAAATGATAAGTGTCACCATGAAAAATGTCAAAAATGACAAATTTCAAGATGGCAAATGTCCAAGATATCAAATGACAAATGTCACAATGCTAAATGTCAAAAATGAAAAGTGTCACCATGAAAAATGTCAAAAATGACAAATTTCAAGATGGCAAATGTCAAAGATGTCAAATGACAAATGTCACAATGCTAAATGTCAAAAATGAAAAGTGTCCCCATAAAAAATGTCAATAATGACGAATTTCAAGATGGCAAATGTCAAAGATGTCAAATGACAAATGTCACAATGCTAAATGTCAAAAAAAAAAGTGTCACTATGAAAAATGTCAAAAATGACAAATTTCAAGATGGCAAATGTCAAATGTCACAATGCTAAATGTCAAAAATGAAAAGTGTCACCATGAAAAATGTCAAAAATAACAAATTTCAAGATGCAAATGTCACAGATGTCAAATGACAAATGTCACAATGCTAAATGTCAAAAATGAAAAGTGTCAAAAATGACAAATTTCAAGATGGCAAATGGCTAAGATGTCAAATGACAAATGTCACAATGCTAAATGTCAAAATTAAAAAGTGTCACCGTGAAAAATGTCAAAAATGACAAATTTCAAGATGGCAAATGTCAAAGATGTCAAATGACAAATGTCACAATGCTAAATGTCAAAAATGAAAAGTGTCACCATGAAAAATGTCTAAAATGACAAATTTCAAGATGGCAAATGTCAAAGATGTCAAATGACAAATGTCACAATGCTCAATGTCAATAATGAAAAGTGTCACCATGAAAAATGTCAAAAATGACAAATTTCAAGATGGCAAATGTCAAAGATGTCGAATATGACAAATGTCACAATGCTAAATGTCAAAAATGAAAAGTTTCACCATGAAAAATGTCAAAAATGACAAATTTCAAGATGGCAAATGTCAAAGATGTAAAATGACAAATGTCACAATGCTAAATGTCAAAAATGAAAAGTGTAACCATAAAAAATGTCAAATTGACAAATTTCAAGATGGCAAATATCAAAGATGTCAAATGACAAATGTCACAATGCTAAATGTCAAAAATGACAAATTTCAAGATGGCAAATGTCAAAGATGTCAAATGACAAATGTCACAATGCTAAATGTCAAAAATGAAAAGTGTCACCATGAAAAATGTCAAAAATAACAAATTTCAAGATGGCAAATGTCAAAGATGTCAAATGACAAATGTCACAATGCTAAATGTCAAAAATGAAAAGTGTCACCATGAAAAATGTCAAAAATGACAAATTTCAAGATGGCAAATGTCCAAGATATCAAATGACAAATGTCACAATGCTAAATGTCAAAAATGAAAAGTGTCACCATGAAAAATGTCAAAAATGACAAATTTCAAGATGGCAAATGTCAAATGTCACAATGCTAAATGTCAAAAATGAAAAGTGTCACCATGAAAAATGTCAAAAATAACAAATTTCAAGATGCAAATGTCACAGATGTCAAATGACAAATGTCACAATGCTAAATGTCAAAAATGAAAAGTGTCACAATGCTAAATGTCAAAAATGACAAATTTCAAGATGACAAATGTCAAAGATGTCAAATGACAAATGTCACAATGCTAAATGTCAAAAATGAAAAGTGTCACCATGAAAAATGTCAAAAATAACAAATTTCAAGATGGCAAATGTCAAAGATGTCAAATGACAAATGTCACAATGCTAAATGTCAAAAATGAAAATTGTCACCATGAAAAATGTCAAAAATGACAAATTTCAAGATGGCAAATGTCAAATGTCACAATGCTAAATGTCAAAAATGAAAAGTGTCACCATGAAAAATGTCAAAAATAACAAATTTCAAGATGCAAATGTCAAAGATGTCAAATGACAAATGTCACCATGCTAAATGTCAAAAATGACAAATTTTAAGATGGCAAATGTCAAAAATGTCAAATGACAAATGTCACAATGCTAAATGTCAAAAATGAAAAGTGTCAGCATGAAAAATGTCAAAAATGACAAATTTCAAGATAGCAAATGTCCAAAATGTCAAATGACAAATGTCACAATGCTAAATGTCAAAAATGAAAAGTGTCACCATGAAAAATTCAAAAATGACAAATTTCAAGATAGCAAATGTCAAAACTGACAAATGTCACAATGCTAAATGTCAAAAATGAAAAGTGTCACCATGAAAAATGTCAAAAATAACAAATTTCAAGATGGCAAATGTCAAGGATGTCAAATGACAAATGTCACAATGCTAAATGTCAAAAATGACAAATTTTAAGATGGCAAATGTCAAAAATGTCAAATGACAAATGTCACAATGCTAAATGTCAAAAATGAAAAGTGTTACCATGAAAAATGTCAAAAATGGCAAATTTCAAGATGGCAAATGTCCAAGATGTCAAATGACAAATGTCACAATGCTAAATGTCAAAAATGAAAAGTGTCACCATGAAAAATGTCAAAAATGACAAATTTTAAGATGGCAAATGTCAAAGATGTCAAATGACAAATGTCACAATGCTAAATGTCAAAAATGAAAAGTGTCAAAAATGACAAATTTCAAGATGGCAAATGGCTAAGATGTCAAATGACAAATGTCACAATGCTAAATGTCAAAATTGAAAAGTGTCACCGTGAAAAATGTCAAAAATGACAAATTTCAAGATGGCAAATGTCAAAGATGTCAAATGACAAATGTCACAATGCTAAATGTCAAAAATGAAAAGTGTCACCATGAAAAATGTCTAAAATGACAAATTTCAAGATGGCAAATGTCAAAGATGTCAAATGACAAATGTCACAATGCTAAATGTCAAAAATGAAAAGTGTCCCCATGAAAAATGTCAATAATGACAAATTTCAAGATGGCAAATGTCAAAGATGTCAAATGACAAATGTCACAATGCTCAATGTCAATAATGAAAAGTGTCACCATGAAAAATGTCAAAAATGACAAATTTCAAGATGGCAAATGTCAAAGATGTCGAATATGACAAATGTCACAATGCTAAATGTCAAAAATGAAAAGTTTCACCATGAAAAATGTCAAAAATGACAAATTTCAAGATGGCAAATGTCAAAGATGTAAAATGACAAATGTCACAATGCTAAATGTCAAAAATGAAAAGTGTCACCATAAAAAATGTCAAATTGACAAATTTCAAGATGGCAAATATCAAAGATGTCAAATGACAAATGTCACAATGCTAAATGTCAAAAATGACAAATTTCAAGATGGCAAATGTCAAAGATGTCAAATGACAAATGTCACAATGCTAAATGTCAAAAATGAAAAGTGTCACCATGAAAAATGTCAAAAATAACAAATTTCAAGATGGCAAATGTCAAAGATGTCAAATGACAAATGTCACAATGCTAAATGTCAAAAATGAAAAGTGTCACCATGAAAAATGTCAAAAATGACAAATTTCAAGATGGCAAATGTGAAATGTCACAATGCTAAATGTCAAAAATGAAAAGTGTCACCATGAAAAATGTCAAAAATAAAAAATTTCAAGAAGCAAATGTCAAAGATGTCAAATGACAAATGTCACAATGCTAAATGTCAAAAATGAAAAGTGTCACAATGCTAAATGTCAAAAATGACAAATTTCAAGATGACAAATGTCAAAGATGTCAAATGACAAATGTCACAATGCTAAATGTCAAAAATGAAAAGTGTCACCATGAAAAATGTCAAAAATAACAAATTTTAAGATGGCAAATGTCAAAGATGTCAAATGACAAATGTCACAATGCTAAATGTCAAAAATGAAAAGTGTCACCATGAAAAATGTCAAAAATGACAAATTTCAAGATGGCAAATGTCAAATGTCACAATGCTAAATGTCAAAAATGAAAAGTGTCACCGTGAAAAATGTCAAAAATAACAAATTTCAAGATGCAAATGTCAAAGATGTCAAATGACAAATGTCACAATGCTAAATGTCAAAAATGAAAAGTGTCACCATGAAAAATGTCAAAAATGACAAATTTCAAGATGGCAAATGTCAAAACTGACAAATGTCACAATGCTAAGTGTCAAAAATGAAAAGTGTCACCATGAAAAATGTCAAAAATAACAAATTTCAAGATGGCAAATGTCAAAGATGTCAAATGACAAATGTCACAATGCTAAATGTCAAAAATGAAAAGTGTCACCATGAAAAATTCAAAAATGACAAATTTCAAGATGGCAAATGTCAAAACTGACAAATGTCACAATGCTAAATGTCAAAAATGAAAAGTGTCGCCATTTAAAATGTCAAAAATAACAAATTTCAAGATAACAAATGTCAAAGATGTCAAATGACAAATGTCACAATGCTAAATGTCAAAAATGAAAAGTGTCACCATGAAAAATGTCAAAAATGACAAATTTCAAGATGGCAAATGCCAAAACTGACAAATGTCACAATGCTAAATGTCAAAAATGATAAGTGTCACCATGAAAAATGTCAAAAATGACAAATTTCAAGATGGCAAATGTCCAAGATATCAAATGACAAATGTCACAATGCTAAATGTCAAAAATGAAAAGTGTCACCATGAAAAATGTCAAAAATGACAAATTTCAAGATGGCAAATGTCAAAGATGTCAAATGACAAATGTCACAATGCTAAATGTCAAAAATGAAAAGTGTCCCCATAAAAAATGTCAATAATGACGAATTTCAAGATGGCAAATGTCAAAGATGTCAAATGACAAATGTCACAATGCTAAATGTCAAAAATAAAAAGTGTCACTATGAAAAATGTCAAAAATGACAAATTTCAAGATGGCAAATGTCAAATGTCACAATGCTAAATGTCAAAAATGAAAAGTGTCACCATGAAAAATGTCAAAAATAACAAATTTCAAGATGCAAATGTCACAGATGTCAAATGACAAATGTCACAATGCTAAATGTCAAAAATGAAAAGTGTCAAAAATGACAAATTTCAAGATGGCAAATGGCTAAGATGTCAAATGACAAATGTCACAATGCTAAATGTCAAAATTGAAAAGTGTCACCGTGAAAAATGTCAAAAATGACAAATTTCAAGATGGCAAATGTCAAAGATGTCAAATGACAAATGTCACAATGCTAAATGTCAAAAATGAAAAGTGTCACCATGAAAAATGTCTAAAATGACAAATTTCAAGATGGCAAATGTCAAAGATGTCAAATGACAAATGTCACAATGCTCAATGTCAATAATGAAAAGTGTCACCATGAAAAATGTCAAAAATGACAAATTTCAAGATGGCAAATGTCAAAGATGTCGAATATGACAAATGTCACAATGCTAAATGTCAAAAATGAAAAGTTTCACCATGAAAAATGTCAAAAATGACAAATTTCAAGATGGCAAATGTCAAAGATGTAAAATGACAAATGTCACAATGCTAAATGTCAAAAATGAAAAGTGTCACCATAAAAAATGTCAAATTGACAAATTTCAAGATGGCAAATATCAAAGATGTCAAATGACAAATGTCACAATGCTAAATGTCAAAAATGACAAATTTCAAGATGGCAAATGTCAAAGATGTCAAATGACAAATGTCACAATGCTAAATGTCAAAAATGAAAAGTGTCACCATGAAAAATGTCAAAAATAACAAATTTCAAGATGGCAAATGTCAAATGACAAATGTCACAATGCTAAATGTCAAAAATGAAAAGTGTCACCATGAAAAATGTCAAAAATGACAAATTTCAAGATGGCAAATGTCCAAGATATCAAATGACAAATGTCACAATGCTAAATGTCAAAAATGAAAAGTGTCACCATGAAAAATGTCAAAAATGACAAATTTCAAGATGGCAAATGTCAAATGTCACAATGCTAAATGTCAAAAATGAAAAGTGTCACCATGAAAAATGTCAAAAATAACAAATTTCAAGATGCAAATGTCACAGATGTCAAATGACAAATGTCACAATGCTAAATGTCAAAAATGAAAAGTGTCACAATGCTAAATGTCAAAAATGACAAATTTCAAGATGACAAATGTCAAAGATGTCAAATGACAAATGTCACAATGCTAAATGTCAAAAATGAAAAGTGTCACCATGAAAAATGTCAAAAATAACAAATTTCAAGATGGCAAATGTCAAAGATGTCAAATGACAAATGTCACAATGCTAAATGTCAAAAATGAAAATTGTCATTATGAAAAATGTCAAAAATGACAAATTTCAAGATGGCAAATGTCAAATGTCACAATGCTAAATGTCAAAAATGAAAAGTGTCACCATGAAAAATGTCAAAAATAACAAATTTCAAGATGCAAATGTCAAAGATGTCAAATGACAAATGTCACCATGCTAAATGTCAAAAATGACAAATTTTAAGATGGCAAATGTCAAAAATGTCAAATGACAAATGTCACAATGCTAAATGTCAAAAATGAAAAGTGTCAGCATGAAAAATGTCAAAAATGACAAATTTCAAGATGGCAAATGTCCAAAATGTCAAATGACAAATGTCACAATGCTAAATGTCAAAAATGAAAAGTGTCACCATGAAAAATTCAAAAATGACAAATTTCAAGATAGCAAATGTCAAAACTGACAAATGTCACAATGCTAAATGTCAAAAATGAAAAGTGTCACCATGAAAAATGTCAAAAATAACAAATTTCAAGATGGCAAATGTCAAGGATGTCAAATGACAAATGTCACAATGCTAAATGTCAAAAATGACAAATTTTAAGATGGCAAATGTCAAAAATGTCAAATGACAAATGTCACAATGCTAAATGTCAAAAATGAAAAGTGTTACCATGAAAAATGTCAAAAATGGCAAATTTCAAGATGGCAAATGTCCAAGATGTCAAATGACAAATGTCACAATGCTAAATGTCAAAAATAAAAAGTGTCACCATGAAAAATGTCAAAAATGACAAATTTTAAGATGGCAAATGTCAAAGATGTCAAATGACAAATGTCACAATGCTAAATGTCAAAAATGAAAAGTGTCAAAAATGACAAATTTCAAGATGGCAAATGGCTAAGATGTCAAATGACAAATGTCACAATGCTAAATGTCAAAATTGAAAAGTGTCACCGTGAAAAATGTCAAAAATGACAAATTTCAAGATGGCAAATGTCAAAGATGTCAAATGACAAATGTCACAATGCTAAATGTCAAAAATGAAAAGTGTCACCATGAAAAATGTCTAAAATGACAAATTTCAAGATGGCAAATGTCAAAGATGTCAAATGACAAATGTCACAATGCTAAATGTCAAAAATGAAAAGTGTCCCCATGAAAAATGTCAATAATGACAAATTTCAAGATGGCAAATGTCAAAGATGTCAAATGACAAATGTCACAATGCTCAATGTCAATAATGAAAAGTGTCACCATGAAAAATGTCAAAACTGACAAATTTCAAGATGGCAAATGTCAAAGATGTCGAATATGACAAATGTCACAATGCTAAATGTCAAAAATGAAAAGTTTCACCATGAAAAATGTCAAAAATGACAAATTTCAAGATGGCAAATGTCAAAGATGTAAAATGACAAATGTCACAATGCTAAATGTCAAAAATGAAAAGTGTCACCATAAAAAATGTCAAATTGACAAATTTCAAGATGGCAAATATCAAAGATGTCAAATGACAAATGTCACAATGCTAAATGTCAAAAATGACAAATTTCAAGATGGCAAATGTCAAAGATGTCAAATGACAAATGTCACAATGCTAAATGTCAAAAATGAAAAGTGTCACCATGAAAAATGTCAAAAATAACAAATTTCAAGATGGCAAATGTCAAAGATGTCAAATGACAAATGTCACAATGCTAAATGTCAAAAATGAAAAGTGTCACCATGAAAAATGTCAAAAATGACAAATTTCAAGATGGCAAATGTGAAATGTCACAATGCTAAATGTCAAAAATGAAAAGTGTCACCATGAAAAATGTCAAAAATAAAAAATTTCAAGATGCAAATGTCAAAGATGTCAAATGACAAATGTCACAATGCTAAATGTCAAAAATGAAAAGTGTCACAATGCTAAATGTCAAAAATGACAAATTTCAAGATGACAAATGTCAAAGATGTCAAATGACAAATGTCACAATGCTAAATGTCAAAAATGAAAAGTGTCACCATGAAAAATGTCAAAAATAACAAATTTTAAGATGGCAAATGTCAAAGATGTCAAATGACAAATGTCACAATGCTAAATGTCAAAAATGAAAAGTGTCACCATGAAAAATGTCAAAAATGACAAATTTCAAGATGGCAAATGTCAAATGTCACAATGCTAAATGTCAAAAATGAAAAGTGTCACCGTGAAAAATGTCAAAAATAACAAATTTCAAGATGCAAATGTCAAAGATGTCAAATGACAAATGTCACAATGCTAAATGTCAAAAATGAAAAGTGTCACCATGAAAAATGTCAAAAATGACAAATTTCAAGATGGCAAATGTCAAAACTGACAAATGTCACAATGCTAAGTGTCAAAAATGAAAAGTGTCACCATGAAAAATGTCAAAAATAACAAATTTCAAGATGGCAAATGTCAAAGATGTCAAATGACAAATGTCACAATGCTAAATGTCAAAAATGAAAAGTGTCACCATGAAAAATTCAAAAATGACAAATTTCAAGATGGCAAATGTCAAAACTGACAAATGTCACAATGCTAAATGTCAAAAATGAAAAGTGTCGCCATTTAAAATGTCAAAAATAACAAATTTCAAGATAACAAATGTCAAAGATGTCAAATGACAAATGTCACAATGCTAAATGTCAAAAATGACAAATTTCAAGATGGCAAATGTCAAAGATGTCAAATGAAAAATGTCACAATGCTAAATGTCAAAAATGAAAAGTGTCACCATGAAAAATGTCAAAAATAACAAATTTCAAGATGGCAAATGTCAAAGATGTCAAATGACAAATGTCACAATGCTAAATGTCAAAAATGAAAAGTGTCACCATGAAAAATGTCAAAAATGATAAGTGTCACCATAAAAAATGTCAAAAATAACAAATTTCAAGATGGCAAATGTCAAAGATGTCAAATGACAAATGTCACAATGCTAAATGTCAAAAATGAAAAGTGTCACCATGAAAAATGTCAAAAATGACAAATTTCAAGATGGCAAATGTCGAAGATGTCAAATGACAAATGTCACAATGCTAAATGTCAAAAATGAAAAGTGTCACCATAAAAAATGTCAAAAATAACAAATTTCAAGATGGCAAATGTCAAAGATGTCAAATGACAAATGTCACAATGCTAAATGTCAAAAATGAAAAGTGTCACCATGAAAAATGTCAAAAATAACAAATTTCAAGATGGCAAATGTCAAAAATGTCAAATGACAAATGTCACAATGCTAAATGTCAAAAATGACAAATTTCAAGATGGCAAATGTCAAAGATGTCAAATGACAAATGTCACAATGCTAAATGTCAAAAATGAAAAGTGTCACCATGAAAAATGTCAAAAATGACAAATTTCAAGATGGCAAATGTCAAAGATGTCAAATGACAAATGTCACAATGCTAAATGTCAAAAATGAAAAGTGTCACCATGAAAAATGTCAAAAATAACAAATTTCAAGATGGCAAATGTCAAAGATGTCAAATGACAAATGTCACAATGCTAAATGTCAAAAATGAAAAGTGTCACCATGAAAAATGTCAAAAATGACAAATTTCAAGATGGCAAATGTCAAAACTGCCAAATGTCACAATGCTAAATGTCAAAAATGATAAGTGTCACCATAAAATGTCAAAAATGACAAATTTCAAGATGGCAAATGTCCAAGATGTCAAATGCCAAATGTCACAATGCTAAATGTCAAAAATGACAAATTTCAAGATGGCAAATGTCAAAGATGTCGAATATGACAAATGTCACAATGCTAAATGTCAAAAATGAAAAGTGTCACCATGAAAAATGTCAAAAATGACAAATTTCAAGATGGCAAATATCAAAGATGTCAAATGACAAATGTCACAATGCTAAGTGTCAAAAATGAAAAGTGTCACCATGAAAAATGTCAAAAATGACAAATTTCAAGATGGCAAATGTCAAAGATGTCAAATGACAAATGTCACAATGCTAAATGTCAAAAATGAAAAGTGTCACCATAAAAAATGTCAAAAATAACAAATTTCAAGATGGCAAATGTCAAAGATGTCAAATGACAAATGTCACAATGCTAAATGTCAAAAATGAAAAGTGTCACCATGAAAATTGTCAAAAATAACAAATTTCAAGATGGCAAATGTCAAAGATGTCAAACGACAAATGTCACAATGCTAAATGTCAAAAATGAAAAGTGTCACCATGAAAAATGTCAAAAATGACAAATTTCAAGATGGCAAATGTCAAAACTGACAAATGTCACAATGCTAAATGTCAAAAATGATAAGTGTCACCATGAAAAATGTCAAAAATGACAAATTTCAAGATGGCAAATGTCCAAGATGTCAAATGACAAATGTCACAATGCTAAATGTCAAAAATGACAAATTTCAAGATGGCAAATGTCACAGATGTCAAATGACAAATGTCACAATGCTAAATGTCAAAAATGAAAAGTGTCACCATGAAAAATGTCAAAAATGACCAATTTCAAGATGGCAAATGTCAAAACTGCCAAATGTCACAATGCTAAATGTCAAAAATGACAAATTTCAAGATGGCAAATGTCAAAGATGTCAAATGACAAATGTCACAATGCTAAATGTCAAAAATGAAAAGTGTCACCATGAAAAATGTCAAAAATAACAAATTTCAAGATGGCAAATGTCAAAGATGTCAAATGTCACAATGCTAAATGTCAAAAATGAAAAGTGTCACCATGAAAAATGTTAAAAATGACCAATTTCAAGATGGCAAATGTCAAAGATGTCAAATGACAAATGTCACAATGCTAAATGTCAAAAATGAAAAGTGTCACCATGAAAAATGTCAAAAATGACAAATTTCAAGATGGCAAATGTCAAAACTGACAAATGTCACAATGCTAAATGTCAAAAATGATAAGTGTCACCATAAAAAATGTCAAAAATGACAAATTTCAAGATGGCAAATGTCAAAGATGTCAAATGACAAATGTCACAATGCTAAATGTCAAAAATGAAAAGTGTCACCATGAAAAATGTCAAAAATGACAAATTTCAAGATGGCAAATGTCGAAGATGTCAAATGACAAATGTCACAATGCTAAATGTCAAAAATGAAAAGTGTCACCATAAAAAATGTCAAAAATAACAAATTTCAAGATGGCAAATGTCAAAGATGTCAAATGACAAATGTCACAATGCTAAATGTCAAAAATGAAAAGTGTCACCATGAAAAATTCAAAAATGACAAATTTCAAGATGGCAAATGTCAAAACTGACAAATGTCACAATGCTAAATGTCAAAAATGAAAAGTGTCACCATGAAAAATGTCAAAAATAACAAATTTCAAGATGGCAAATGTCAAAAATGTCAAATGACAAATGTCACAATGCTAAATGTCAAAAATGACAAATTTCAAGATGGCAAATGTCAAAGATGTCAAATGACAAATGTCACAATGCTAAATGTCAAAAATGAAAAGTGTCACCATGTAAAATGTCAAAAATGACAAATTTTAAGATGGCAAATGTCAAAGATGTCAAATGACAAATGTCACAATGCTAAATGTCAAAAATGAAAAGTGTCACCATGAAAAATGTCAAAAATAACAAATTTCAAGATGGCAAATGTCAAAGATGTCAAATGACAAATGTCACAATGCTAAATGTCAAAAATGAAAAGTGTCACCATGAAAAATGTCAAAAATGACAAATTTCAAGATGGCAAATGTCAAAACTGCCAAATGTCACAATGCTAAATGTCAAAAATGATAAGTGTCACCATAAAATGTCAAAAATGACAAATTTCAAGATGGCAAATGTCCAAGATGTCAAATGCCAAATGTCACAATGCTAAATGTCAAAAATGACAAATTTCAAGATGGCAAATGTCAAAGATGTCGAATATGACAAATGTCACAATGCTAAATGTCAAAAATGAAAAGTGTCACCATGAAAAATGTCAAAAATGACAAATTTCAAGATGGCAAATATCAAAGATGTCAAATGACAAATGTCACAATGCTAAGTGTCAAAAATGACAAATTTTAAGATGGCAAATGTCAAAGATGTCAAATGACAAATGCCACAATGCTAAATGTCAAAAATGAAAAGTGTCACCATGAAAAATGTCAAAAATGACAAATTTCAAGATGGCAAATGTCAAAGATGTCAAATGACAAATGTCACAATGCTAAATGTCAAAAATGAAAAGTGTCACCATAAAAAATGTCAAAAATAACAAATTTCAAGATGGCAAATGTCAAAGATGTCAAATGACAAATGTCACAATGCTAAATGTCAAAAATGAAAAGTGTCACCATGAAAAATGTCAAAAATAACAAATTTCAAGATGGCAAATGTCAAAGATGTCAAATGACAAATGTCACAATGCTAAATGTCAAAAATGAAAAGTGTCACCATGAAAAATGTCAAAAATGACAAATTTCAAGATGGCAAATGTCAAAACTGACAAATGTCACAATGCTAAATGTCAAAAATGATAAGTGTCACCATGAAAAATGTCAAAAATGACAAATTTCAAGATGGCAAATGTCCAAGATGTCAAATGACAAATGTCACAATGCTAAATGTCAAAAATGACAAATTTCAAGATGGCAAATGTCACAGATGTCAAATGACAAATGTCACAATGCTAAATGTCAAAAATGAAAAGTGACACCATGAAAAATGTCAAAAATGACCAATTTCAAGATGGCAAATGTCAAAACTGCCAAATGTCACAATGCTAAATGTCAAAAATGATAAGTGTCACCATAAAATGTCAAAAATGACAAATTTCAAGATGGCAAATGTCCAAGATGTCAAATGCCAAATGTCACAATGCTAAATGTCAAAAATGACAAATTTCAAGATGGCAAATGTCAAAGATGTCGAATATGACAAATGTCACAATGCTAAATGTCAAAAATGAAAAGTGTCACCATGAAAAATGTCAAAAATGACAAATTTCAAGATGGCAAATGTCAAAGATGTCAAATGACAAATGTCACAATGCTAAATGTCAAAAATGGAAAGTGTCACAATGAAAAATGTCAAAAATGACAAATTTTTCTTGATCTGTTTTGCGACCCAATATCAATGTTTTTATAAGTGATAGGTTAGTTGGAATGGGGTCCGAAATAAAACCAAAGCTTATTTGAAATAAGTGTCGACGTTTCGACCTTTATAAGGCCATCTTCAGGACACTACAATGAGATTTTTTATTGACATACAATGATAGATATTGTTCCGTTAAAATTAAAAGATATTTAAGTATAATAAAATTTAAAACATTAAAATTGCAGTTAACATAAACAAAAACATACATATATATACATTCAAAAAAATAAAAAAATAATAATATCTTTTAATTTTAACGGAACAATATCTATCATTGTATGTCAATAAAAAATCTCATTGTAGTGTCCTGAAGATGGCCTTATAAAGGTCGAAACGTCGACACTTATTTCAAATAAGCTTTGGTTTTATTTCGGACCCCATTCCAACTAACCTATCACTTATAAAAAAATGACAAATTTCAAGATAGCAAATATCAAAGATGTCAAATGACAAATGTCACAATGCTAAGTGTCAAAAATGACAAATTTTAAGATGGCAAATGTCAAAGATGTCAAATGACAAATGTCACAATGCTAAATGTCAAAAATGAAAAGTGTCACCATGAAAAATGTCAAAAATGACAAATTTCAAGATGGCAAATGTCAAAGATGTCAAATGACAAATGTCACAATGCTAAATGTCAAAAATGAAAAGTGTCACCATGAAAAATGTCAAAAATGACAAATTTCAAGATGGCAAATGTCAAAACTGCCAAATGTCACAATGCTAAATGTCAAAAATGATAAGTGTCACCATAAAATGTCAAAAATGACAAATTTCAAGATGGCAAATGTCCAAGATGTCAAATGCCAAATGTCACAATGCTAAATGTCAAAAATGACAAATTTCAAGATGGCAAATGTCAAAGATGTCGAATATGACAAATGTCACAATGCTAAATGTCAAAAATGAAAAGTGTCACCATGAAAAATGTCAAAAATGACAAATTTCAAGATGGCAAATATCAAAGATGTCAAATGACAAATGTCACAATGCTAAGTGTCAAAAATGACAAATTTTAAGATGGCAAATGTCAAAGATGTCAAATGACAAATGCCACAATGCTAAATGTCAAAAATGAAAAGTGTCACCATGAAAAATGTCAAAAATGACAAATTTCAAGATGGCAAATGTCAAAGATGTCAAATGACAAATGTCACAATGCTAAATGTCAAAAATGAAAAGTGTCACCATAAAAAATGTCAAAAATAACAAATTTCAAGATGGCAAATGTCAAAGATGTCAAATGACAAATGTCACAATGCTAAATGTCAAAAATGAAAAGTGTCACCATGAAAAATGTCAAAAATAACAAATTTCAAGATGGCAAATGTCAAAGATGTCAAATGACAAATGTCACAATGCTAAATGTCAAAAATGAAAAGTGTCACCATGAAAAATGTCAAAAATGACAAATTTCAAGATGGCAAATGTCAAAACTGACAAATGTCACAATGCTAAATGTCAAAAATGATAAGTGTCACCATGAAAAATGTCAAAAATGACAAATTTCAAGATGGCAAATGTCCAAGATGTCAAATGACAAATGTCACAATGCTAAATGTCAAAAATGACAAATTTCAAGATGGCAAATGTCACAGATGTCAAATGACAAATGTCACAATGCTAAATGTCAAAAATGAAAAGTGACACCATGAAAAATGTCAAAAATGACCAATTTCAAGATGGCAAATGTCAAAACTGCCAAATGTCACAATGCTAAATGTCAAAAATGATAAGTGTCACCATAAAATGTCAAAAATGACAAATTTCAAGATGGCAAATGTCCAAGATGTCAAATGCCAAATGTCACAATGCTAAATGTCAAAAATGACAAATTTCAAGATGGCAAATGTCAAAGATGTCGAATATGACAAATGTCACAATGCTAAATGTCAAAAATGAAAAGTGTCACCATGAAAAATGTCAAAAATGACAAATTTCAAGATGGCAAATGTCAAAGATGTCAAATGACAAATGTCACAATGCTAAATGTCAAAAATGGAAAGTGTCACAATGAAAAATGTCAAAAATGACAAATTTTTCTTGATCTGTTTTGCGACCCAATATCAATGTTTTTATAAGTGATAGGTTAGTTGGAATGGGGTCCGAAATAAAACCAAAGCTTATTTGAAATAAGTGTCGACGTTTCGACCTTTATAAGGCCATCTTCAGGACACTACAATGAGATTTTTTATTGACATACAATGATAGATATTGTTCCGTTAAAATTAAAAGATATTTAAGTATAATAAAATTTAAAACATTAAAATTGCAGTTAACATAAACAAAAACATACATATATATACATTCAAAAAAATAAAAAAATAATAATATCTTTTAATTTTAACGGAACAATATCTATCATTGTATGTCAATAAAAAATCTCATTGTAGTGTCCTGAAGATGGCCTTATAAAGGTCGAAACGTCGACACTTATTTCAAATAAGCTTTGGTTTTATTTCGGACCCCATTCCAACTAACCTATCACTTATAAAAAAATGACAAATTTCAAGATAGCAAATATCAAAGATGTCAAATGACAAATGTCACAATGCTAAGTGTCAAAAATGACAAATTTTAAGATGGCAAATGTCAAAGATGTCAAATGACAAATGTCACAATGCTAAATGTCAAAAATGAAAAGTGTCACCATGAAAAATGTCAAAAATGACAAATTTCAAGATGGCAAATGTCAAAGATGTCAAATGACAAATGTCACAATGCTAAATGTCAAAAATGAAAAGTGTCACCATAAAAAATGTCAAAAATAACAAATTTCAAGATGGCAAATGTCAAAGATGTCAAATGACAAATGTCACAATGCTAAATGTCAAAAATGAAAAGTGTCACCATGAAAAATGTCAAAAATAACAAATTTCAAGATGGCAAATGTCAAAGATGTCAAATGACAAATGTCACAATGCTAAATGTCAAAAATGAAAAGTGTCACCATGAAAAATGTCAAAAATGACAAATTTCAAGATGGCAAATGTCAAAACTGACAAATGTCACAATGCTAAATGTCAAAAATGATAAGTGTCACCATGAAAAATGTCAAAAATGACAAATTTCAAGATAGCAAATGTCCAAGATGTCAAATGACAAATGTCACAATGCTGAATGTCAAAAATGACAAATTTCAAGATGGCAAATGTCACAGATGTCAAATGACAAATGTCACAATGCTAAATGTCAAAAATGAAAAGTGTCACCATGAAAAATGTCAAAAATGACAAATTTCAAGATGGCAAATGTCAAAGATGTCAAATGACAAATGTCACAATGCTAAATGTCAAAAATGAAAAGTGTCACCCTGAAAAATGTCAAAAATAACAAATTTCAAGATAGCAAATGTCAAAGATGTCAAATGACAAATGTCACAAAGCTAAATGTCAAAAATGAAAAGTGTCACCATGGAAAATGTTAAAAATGACCAATTTCAAGATGGCAAATGTCAAAGATCTCAAATGACAAATGTCACAATGCTAAATGTCAAAAATGAAAAGTGTCACCATGAAAAATGTCAAAAATGACAAATTTCAAGATGGCAAATGTCAAAACTGACAAATGTCACAATGCTAAATGTCAAAAATGATAAGTGTCACCATGAAAAATGTCAAAAATGACAAATTTCAAGATGGCAAATGTCAAAGATGTCAAATGACAAATGTCACAATGCTAAATGTCAAAAATGAAAAGTGTCACCATGAAAAATGTCAAAAATGACAAATTTCAAGATGGCAAATGTCAAAACTGACAAATGTCACAATGCTAAATGTCAAAAATGATAAGTGTCACCATGAAAAATGTCAAAAATGACAAATTTCAAGATGGCAAATGTCCAAGATGTCAAATGACAAATGTCACAATGCTAAATGTCAAAAATGAAAAGTGTCACCATGAAAAATGTCAAAAATGACAAATTTCAAGATGGCAAATGTCAAAGATGTCAAATGACAAATGTCACAATGCTAAATGTCAAAAATGAAAAGTGTCCCCATAAAAAATGTCAATAATGACAAATTTCAAGATGGCAAATGTCAAAGATGTCAAATGACAAATGTCACAAAGCTAAATGTCAAAAATGAAAAATGTCAATAATAACAAATTTCAAGATGGCAAATGTCAAAGATGTCAAATGACAAATGTCACAATGCTAAATGTCAAAAATGAAAAGTGTCACCATGAAAAATGTCACAAATGACAAATTTCAAGATGGCAAATGTCAAAGATGTCAAATGACAAATGTCACAATGCTAAATGTCAAAAATGAAAAGTGTCGCCATGAAAAATGTCAAAAATGACAAATTTCAAGATGGCAAATGTCAAAGATGTCAAATGACAAATGTCACAATGCTAAATGTCAAAAATGAAAAGTGTCACCATGAAAAATGTCAAAAATAACAAATTTCAAGATGGCAAATGTCAAAACTGACAAATGTCACAATGCTAAATGTCAAAAATAATAAGTGTCACCATGAAAAATGTCAAAAATGACAAATTTCAAGATGGCAAATGTCCAAGATGTCAAATGACAAATGTCACAATGTTAAATGTCAAAAATGAAAAGTGTCACCATGAAAAATGTCAAAAATGACAAATTTCAAGATGGCAAATGTCAAAGATGTCAAATGACAAATGTCACAATGCTAAATGTCAAAAATGAAAAGTGTCCCCATAAAAAATGTCAATAATGACGAATTTCAAGATGGCAAATGTCAAAGATGTCAAATGACAAATGTCACAATGCTAAATGTCAAAAATGAAAAGTGTCCCCATGAAAAATGTCAATAATGACAAATTTCAAGATGGCAAATGTCAAAGATGTCAAATGACAAATGTCACAATGCTAAATGTCAAAAATGAAAAGTGTCACCATGAAAAATGTCAAAAATGACAAATTTCAAGATGGCAAATGTCAAAGATGTCGAATATGACAAATGTCACAATGCTAAATGTCAAAAATGAAAAGTGTCACCATGAAAAATGTCAAAAATGACAAATTTCAAGATGGCAAATGTCAAAACTGACAAATGTCACAATGCTAAATGTCAAAAATGATAAGTGTCACCATGAAAAATGTCAAAAATGACAAATTTCAAGATGGCAAATGTCCAAGATGTCAAATGACAAATGTCACAATGCTAAATGTCAAAAATGAAAAGTGTCACCATGAAAAATGTCAAAAATGACAAATTTCAAGATGGCAAATGTCAAAGATGTCAAATGACAAACGTCACAATGCTAAATGTCAAAAATGAAAAGTGTCCCCATAAAAAATGTCAATAATGACAAATTTCAAGATGGCAAATGTCAAAGATGTCAAATGACAAATGTCACAAAGCTAAATGTCAAAAATGAAAAATGTCAATAATAACAAATTTCAAGATGGCAAATGTCAAAGATGTCAAATGACAAATGTCACAATGCTAAATGTCAAAAATGAAAAGTGTCACCATGAAAAATGTCACAAATGACAAATTTCAAGATGGCAAATGTCAAAGATGTCAAATGAGAAATGTCACAATGCTAAATGTCAAAAATGAAAAGTGTCGCCATGAAAAATGTCAAAAATGACAAATTTCAAGATGGCAAATGTCAAAGATGTCAAATGACAAATGTCACAATGCTAAATGTCAAAAATGAAAAGTGTCACCATGAAAAATGTCAAAAATAACAAATTTCAAGATGGCAAATGTCAAAACTGACAAATGTCACAATGCTAAATGTCAAAAATAATAAGTGTCACCATGAAAAATGTCAAAAATGACAAATTTCAAGATGGCAAATGTCCAAGATGTCAAATGACAAATGTCACAATGTTAAAAGTCAAAAATGAAAAGTGTCACCATGAAAAATGTCAAAAATGACAAATTTCAAGATGGCAAATGTCAAAGATGTCAAATGACAAATGTCACAATGCTAAATGTCAAAAATGAAAAGTGTCCCCATAAAAAATGTCAATAATGACGAATTTCAAGATGGCAAATGTCAAAGATGTCAAATGACAAATGTCACAATGCTAAATGTCAAAAATGAAAAGTGTCCCCATGAAAAATGTCAATAATGACAAATTTCAAGATGGCAAATGTCAAAGATGTCAAATGACAAATGTCACAATGCTAAATGTCAAAAATGAAAAGTGTCACCATGAAAAATGTCAAAAATGACAAATTTCAAGATGGCAAATGTCAAAGATGTCGAATATGACAAATGTCACAATGCTAAATGTCAAAAATGAAAAGTGTCACCATGAAAAATGTCAAAAATGACAAATTTCAAGATGGCTAATGTCAAAGATGTCAAATGACAAATGTCACAATGCTAAATGTCAAAAATGAAAAGTGTCACCATGAAAAATGTCAAAAATGACAAATTTCAAGATGGCAAATATCAAAGATGTCAAATGACAAATGACACAATGCTAAATGTCAAAAATGACAAATTTCAAGATGGCAAATGTCAAAGATGTCAAATGACAAATGTCACAATGCTAAATGTCAAAAATGAAAAGTGTCACCATGAAAAATGTCAAAAATGACAAATTTCAAGATGGCAAATGTCAAAGATGTCAAATGACAAATGTCACAATGCTAAATGTCAAAAAT
Organism: Altica lythri; assembly: GCA_964028335.1. Taxonomy (NCBI): domain Eukaryota; kingdom Metazoa; phylum Arthropoda; class Insecta; order Coleoptera; family Chrysomelidae; genus Altica; species Altica lythri. The sequence goes on along the minus strand of OZ034800.1, from coordinate 2,521,280 downwards.
GAAAATTGTCACCATGAAAAATGTCAAAAATAACAAATTTCAAGATGGCAAATGTCAAAGATGTCAAATGACAAATGTCACAATGCTAAATGTCAAAGATGAAAAGTGTCACCATGAAAAATGTCAAAAATAACAAATTTCAAGATGGCAAATATCAAAGATGTTAAATGACAAATGTCACAATGCTAAATGTCAAAAATGAAAAGTGTCACCATGAAAAAAGTCAAAAATGACAAATTTTAAGATGGCAAATGTCAAAACTGACAAATGTCACAATGCTTAATGTCAAAAATGATAAGTGTCACTATGAAAAATGTCAAAAATGACAAATTTCATGATGGCAAATGTCCAAGATGTCAAATGACAAATGTTACAATGCTAAATGTCAAAAATGACAAATTTCAAGATGGCAAATGTCAAAGATGTCAAATGACAAATGTCACAATGCTAAATGTCAAAAATGAAAAGTGTCACCATGAAAAATGTCAAAAATGACAAATTTCAAGATGGCAAATGTCAAAGATGTCAAATGACAAATGTCACAATGCTTAATGTCAAAAATAAAAAGTGTTACCATGAAAAATGTCAAAAATAACAAATCTCAAGATGGCAAATGTCAAAGATGTCAAATGTAACAATGCTAAATGTCAAAAATGAAAAGTGTCACCATGAAAAATGTCAAAAATGACAAATTTCAAGATGGCAAATATCAAAGAGGTCAAATGACAAATGTCACAATGCTAAATGTCAAAAATGAAAAGTGTCACCATGAAAAATGTCAAAAATGACAAATTTCAAGATGGCAAATGTCAAAGATGTCAAATGACAAATGTCACAATGCTAAATGTCGAAAATGAAAAGTGTCACCATGAAAAATGACAAATTTCAAGATGGCAAATGTCAAAGATGTCAAATGACAAATGTCACAATGCTAAATGTCAAAAATGAAAAGTGTCACCATAAAAAATGTCAAAAATGACAAATTTCAAGATGGCAAATGTCAAAACTGACAAATGTCACAATGCTAAATGTCAAAAATGATAAGTGTCACTATGAAAAATGTCAAAAATGACAAATTTCAAGATGGCAAATGTCCAAGATGTCAAATGACAAATGTTACAATGCTAAATGTCAAAAATGACAAATTTCAAGATGGCAAATGTCAAAGATGTCAAATGACAAATGTCACAATGCTAAATGTCAAAAATGAAAAGTGTCACCATGAAAAATGTCAAAAATGACAAATTTCAAGATGGCAAATGTCAAAGATGTCAAATGACAAATGTCACAATGCTTAATGTCAAAAATAAAAAGTGTTACCATGAAAAATGTCAAAAATAACAAATTTCAAGATGGCAAATGTCAAAGATGTCAAATGACAAATGTAACAATGCTAAATGTCAAAAATAAAAAGTGTCACCATGAAAACTGTCAAAAATGACAAATTTCAAGATGGCAAATATCAAAGATGTCAAATGACAAATGTCACAATGCTAAATGTCAAAAATGAAAAGTGTCACCATGAAAAATGTCAAAAATGACAAATTTCAAGATGGCAAATGTCAAAGATGTCAAATGACAAATGTCACAATGCTAAATGTCAAAAATGAAAAGTGTCACCATGAAAAATGTCAAAAATGACAAATTTCAAGATTGCAAATGTCAAAGATGTCAAATGACAAATGTCACAATGCTAAATGTCAAAAATGAAAAGTGTCACCATGAAAAATGTCAAAAATGACAAATTTCAAGATGGCAAATGTCAAAACTGACCAATGTCACAATGCTAAATGTCAAAAATGATAAGTATCACCATGAAAAATGTCAAAAATGACAAATTTCAAAATGGCAAATGTCCAAGATGTCAAATGACAAATGTCACAATGCTAAATGTCAAAAATGAAAAGTGTCACCATGAAAAATGTCAAAAATGACAAATTTCAAGATGGCAAATGTCAAAGATGTCAAATGACAAATGTCACAATGCTAAATGTCAAAAATGAAAAGTGTCAAAAATGACAAATTTCAAGATGGCAAATGTCTAATATGTCAAATAACAAATGTCACAATGCTAAATGTCAAAAATAAAAAGTGTCACTGTGAAAAATGTCAAAAATGACAAATTTCAAGATGGCAAATGTCAAAGATGTCAAATGACAAATGTCACAATGCTAAATGTCAAAAATGAAAAGTGTCACCATGAAAAATGTCAAAAATGACAAATTTGAAGATGGCAAATGTCAAAGATGTCAAATGACAAATGTCACAATGCTAAATGTCAAAAATGAAAAGTGTCCCCATGAAAAATGTCAATAATGACAAATTTCAAGATGGCAAATGTCAAAGATGTCAAATGACAAATGTCACAATGCTCAATGTCAATAATGAAAAGTGTCACCATGAAAAATGTCAAAAATGACAAATTTCAAGATGGCAAATGTCAAAGATGTCAAATGACAAATGTCACAATGCTAAATGTCAAAAATGAAAAGTGTCCCCATGAAAAATGTCAATAATGACAAATTTCAAGATGGCAAATGTCAAAGATGTCAAATGACAAATGTCACAATGCTCAATGTCAATAATGAAAAGTGTCACCATGAAAAATGTCAAAAATGACAAATTTCAAGATGGCAAATGTCAAAGATGTCAAATGACAAATGTCACAATGCTAAATGTCAAAAATGAAAAGTGTCACCATGAAAAATGTCAAAAATGACAAATTTTAAGATGGCAAATGTCAAAGATGTCAAATGACAAATGTCACAATGCTAAATGTCAAAAATGATAAGTGTCACCATGAAAAATGTCAAAAATGACAAATTTCAAGATGGCAAATGTCCAAGATGTCAAATGAAAAATGTCACAAGGCTAAATGTCAAAAATGACAAATTTCAAGATGGCAAATGTCAAAGATGTCAAATGACAAATGTCACAATGCTAAATGTCAAAAATAAAAAGTGTCACCATGAAAAATGTCAAAAATGACAAATTTCAAGATGGCAAATGTCAAAGATGTCAAATGGCAAATGTCACAATGCTAAATGTCAAAAATGAAAAGTGTCACCATGAAAAATGTCAAAAATGACAAATTTCAAGATGGCAAATATCAAAGATGTCAAATGACAAATGTCACAATCCTAAATGTCAAAAATGATAAGTGTCACCATGAAAAATGTCAAAAATGACAAATTTCAAGATGGCAAATGTCCAAGATGTCAAATGACAAATGTCACAATGCTAAATGTCAAAAATGACAAATTTCAAGATGGCAAATGTCAAAGATGTCAAATGACAAATGTCACAATGCTAAATGTCAAAAATGAAAAGTGTCACCATGAAAAATGTCAAAAATGACAAATTTCAAGATAGCAAATGTCAAAGATGTCAAATGACAAATATCACAATGCTAAATGTCAAAAATGAAAAGTGTCATCATGAAAAATGTCAAAAATGACAAATTTCAAGATGGCAAATATCAAAGATGTCAAATGACAAATGTCACAATGCTAAATGTCAAAAATGACAAATTTCAAGATGGCAAATGTCAAAGATGTCAAATGACAAATGTCACAATGCTAAATGTCAAAAATGAAAAGTGTCACCATGAAAAATGTCAAAAATGACAAATTTCAAGATGGCAAATGTCAAAGATGTCAAATGACAAATGTCACAATGCTAAATGTCAAAAATGAAAAGTGTCACCATGAAAAATGTCAAAAATGACAAATTTCAAGATGGCAAATGTCAAAGATGTCAAATGACAAATGTCACAATGCTAAATGTCAAAAATGAAAAGTGTCACCATGAAAAATGTCAATAATGACAAATTTCAAGATGGCAAATGTCAAAGATGTCAAATGACAAATGTCACAATGCTCAATGTCAATAATGAAAAGTGTCACCATGAAAAATGTCAAAAATGACAAATTTCAAGATGGCAAATGTCAAAGATGTCAAATGACAAATGTCACAATGCTAAATGTCAAAAATGAAAAGTGTCACCATGAAAAATGTCAAAAATGACAAATTTTAAGATGGCAAATGTCAAAGATGTCAAATGACAAATGTCACAATGCTAAATGTCAAAAATGATAAGTGTCACCATGAAAAATGTCAAAAATGACAAATTTCAATATGGCAAATGTCCAAGATGTCAAATGAAAAATGTCACAAGGCTAAATGTCAAAAATGACAAATTTCAAGATGGCAAATGTCAAAGATGTCAAATGACAAATGTCACAATGCTAAATGTCAAAAATGAAAAGTGTCACCATGAAAAATGTCAAAAATGACAAATTTCAAGATGGCAAATGTCAAAGATGTCAAATGGCAAATGTCACAATGCTAAATGTCAAAAATGAAAAGTGTCACCATGAAAAATGTCAAAAATGACAAATTTCAAGATGGCAAATATCAAAGATGTCAAATGACAAATGTCACAATCCTAAATGTCAAAAATGATAAGTGTCACCATGAAAAATGTCAAAAATGTCAAATTTCAAGATGGCAAATGTCCAAGATGTCAAATGACAAATGTCACAATGCTAAATGTCAAAAATGACAAATTTCAAGATGGCAAATGTCAAAGATGTCAAATGACAAATGTCAGAATGCTAAATGTCAAAAATGAAAAGTGTCACCATGAAAAATGTCAAAAATGACAAATTTCAAGATGGCAAATGTCAAAGATGTCAAATGACAAATATCACAATGCTAAATGTCAAAAATGAAAAGTGTCATCATGAAAAATGTCAAAAATGACAAATTTCAAGATGGCAAATATGAAAGATGTCAAATGACAAATGTCACAATGCTAAATGTCAAAAATGACAAATTTCAAGATGGCAAATGTCAAAGATGTCAAATGACAAATGTCACAATGCTAAATGTCAAAAATGAAAAGTGTCACCATGAAAAATGTCAAAAATGACAAATTTTAAGATGGCAAATGTCAAAGATGTCAAATGACAAATGTCACAATGCTAAATGTCAAAAATGAAAAGTGTCACCATGCTAAATGTCAAAAATGACAAATTTCAAGATGGCAAATGTCAAAGATGTCAAATGACAAATGTCACAATGCTAAATGTCAAAAATGAAAAGTGTCACCATGAAAAATGTCAAAAATGATAAATTTTAAGATGGCAAATGTCAAAGATGTCAAATGACAAATGTCACAATGCTAAATGTCAAAAATGAAAAGTGTCACCATAAAAAATGTCAAAAATAACAAATTTCAAGATGGCAAATGTCAAAGATGTCAAATGACAAATGTCACAATGCTAAATGTCAAAAATAAAAAATTTCAAGATGGCAAATGTCAAAGATGTCAAATGACAAATGTCACAATGCTAAATATCAAAAATGACAAATTTCAAGATGGCAAATGTCAAAGATGTCAAATGACAAATGTCACAATGCTAAATGTCAAAAATGAAAAGTGTCACCATGAAAAATGTCAAAAATGACAAATTTCAAGATGGCAAATGTCAAAGATGTCAAATGACAAATGTCACAATGCTAAATGTCAAAAATGAAAAGTGTCACCATGAAAAATGTCAAAAATAACAAATTTCAAGATGGCAAATGTCAAAGATGTCAAATGACAAATGTCACAATGCTAAATGTCAAAAATGAAAAGTGTCACCATGAAAAATGTCAAAAATGACAAATTTCAAGATGGCAAATGTCAAAGATGTCAAATGACAAATGTCACAATGCTAAATGTCAAAAATGAAAAGTGTCACCATGAAAAATGTCAAAAATGACAAATTTCAAGATGGCAAATGTCAAAGATGTCAAATGACAAATGTCACAATGCTAAATGTCAAAAATGAAAAGTGTCACCATGAAAAATGTCAAAAATAACAAATTTCAAGATCGCAAATGTCAAAGATGTCAAATGACAAATGTCACAATGCTAAATGTCAAAAATGACAAATTTTAAGATGGCAAATGTCAAAGATGTCAAATGACAAATGTCACAATGCTAAATGTCAAAAATGATAAGTGTCACCATGAAAAATGTCAAAAATGACAAATTTCAAGATGGCAAATGTCCAAGATGTCAAATGACAAATGTCACAATGCTAAATGTCAAAAATGACAAATTTCAAGATGGCAAATGTCAAGGATGTCAAATGACAAATGTCACAATGCTAAATGTCAAAAATGAAAAGTGTCACCATGAAAAATTTCAAAAATGAAAAATTTTAAGATGGCAAATGTCAAAGATGTCAAATGACAAATGTCACAATGCTAAATTTCAAAAATGAAAAGTGTCACTATGAAAAATGTCAAAAATGACAAATTTCAAGATGGCAAATATCAAAGATGTCAAATGACAAATGTCACAATGCTAAATGTCAAAAATGAAAAGTGTCACCATGAAAAATGTCAAAAATAACAAATTTCAAGATCGCAAATGTCAAAGATGTCAAATGACAAATGTCACAATGCTAAATGTCAAAAATGACAAATTTTAAGATGGCAAATGTCAAAGATGTCAAATGACAAATGTCACAATGCTAAATGTCAAAAATGAAAAGTGTCACCATGAAAAATGTCAAAAATGACAAATTTTAAGATGGCAAATGTCAAAGATGTCAAATGACAAATGTCACAATGCTAAATGTCAAAAATGATAAGTGTCACCATGAAAAATGTCAAAAATGACAAATTTCAAGATGGCAAATGTCCAAGATGTCAAATGAAAAATGTCACAAGGCTAAATGTCAAAAATGACAAATTTCAAGATGGCAAATGTCAAAGATGTCAAATGACAAATGTCACAATGCTAAATGTCAAAAATGAAAAGTGTCACCATGAAAAATGTCAAAAATGACAAATTTCAAGATGGCAAATGTCAAAGATGTCAAATGGCAAATGTCACAATGCTAAATGTCAAAAATGAAAAGTTTCACCATGAAAAATGTCAAAAATGACAAATTTCAAGATGGCAAATATCAAAGATGTCAAATGACAAATGTCACAATCCTAAATGTCAAAAATGATAAGTGTCACCATGAAAAATGTCAAAAATGACAAATTTCAAGATGGCAAATGTCCAAGATGTCAAATGACAAATGTCACAATGCTAAATGTCAAAAATGACAAATTTCAAGATGGCAAATGTCAAAGATGTCAAATGACAAATGTCAGAATGCTAAATGTCAAAAATGAAAAGTGTCACCATGAAAAATGTCAAAAATGACAAATTTCAAGATGGCAAATGTCAAAGATGTCAAATGACAAATATCACAATGCTAAATGTCAAAAATGAAAAGTGTCATCATGAAAAATGTCAAAAATGACAAATTTCAAGATGGCAAATATCAAAGATGTCAAATGACAAATGTCACAATGCTAAATGTCAAAAATGACAAATTTCAAGATGGCAAATGTCAAAGATGTCAAATGACAAATGTCACAATGCTAAATGTCAAAAATGAAAAGTGTCACCATGAAAAATGTCAAAAATGACAAATTTTAAGATGGCAAATATCAAAGATGTCAAATGACAAATGTCACAATGCTAAATGTCAAAAATGAAAAGTGTCACCATGCTAAATGTCAAAAATGACAAATTTCAAGATGGCAAATGTCAAAGATGTCAAATGACAAATGTCACAATGCTAAATGTCAAAAATGAAAAGTGTCACCATGAAAAATGTCAAAAATGATAAATTTTAAGATGGCAAATGTCAAAGATGTCAAATGACAAATGTCACAATGCTAAATGTCAAAAATGAAAAGTGTCACCATAAAAAATGTCAAAAATAACAAATTTCAAGATGGCAAATGTCAAAGATGTCAAATGACAAATGTCACAATGCTAAATGTCAAAAATAAAAAATTTCAAGATGGCAAATGTCAAAGATGTCAAATGACAAATGTCACAATGCTAAATATCAAAAATGACAAATTTCAAGATGGCAAATGTCAAAGATGTCAAATGACAAATGTCACAATGCTAAATGTCAAAAATGAAAAGTGTCACCATGAAAAATGTCAAAAATGACAAATTTCAAGATGGCAAATGTCAAAGATGTCAAATGACAAATGTCACAATGCTAAATGTCAAAAATGAAAAGTGTCACCATGAAAAATGTCAAAAAGAACAAATTTCAAGATGGCAAATGTCAAAGATGTCAAATGACAAATGTCACAATGCTAAATGTCAAAAATGAAAAGTGTCACCATGAAAAATGTCAAAAATGACAAATTTCAAGATGGCAAATGTCAAAGATGTCAAATGACAAATGTCACAATGCTAAATGTCAAAAATGAAAAGTGTCACCATGAAAAATGTCAAAAATGACAAATTTCAAGATGGCAAATGTCAAAGATGTCAAATGACAAATGTCACAATGCTAAATGTCAAAAATGAAAAGTGTCACCATGAAAAATGTCAAAAATAACAAATTTCAAGATCGCAAATGTCAAAGATGTCAAATGACAAATGTCACAATGCTAAATGTCAAAAATGACAAATTTTAAGATGGCAAATGTCAAAGATGTCAAATGACAAATGTCACAATGCTAAATGTCAAAAATGATAAGTGTCACCATGAAAAATGTCAAAAATGACAAATTTCAAGATGGCAAATGTCCAAGATGTCAAATGACAAATGTCACAATGCTAAATGTCAAAAATGACAAATTTCAAGATGGCAAATGTCAAAGATGTCAAATGACAAATGTCAGAATGCTAAATGTCAAAAATGAAAAGTGTCACCATGAAAAATGTCAAAAATGACAAATTTCAAGATGGCAAATGTCAAAGATGTCAAATGACAAATATCACAATGCTAAATGTCAAAAATGAAAAGTGTCATCATGAAAAATGTCAAAAATGACAAATTTCAAGATGGCAAATATCAAAGATGTCAAATGACAAATGTCACAATGCTAAATGTCAAAAATGACAAATTTCAAGATGGCAAATGTCAAAGATGTCAAATGACAAATGTCACAATGCTAAATGTCAAAAATGAAAAGTGTCACCATGAAAAATGTCAAAAATGACAAATTTTAAGATGGCAAATATCAAAGATGTCAAATGACAAATGTCACAATGCTAAATGTCAAAAATGAAAAGTGTCACCATGCTAAATGTCAAAAATGACAAATTTCAAGATGGCAAATGTCAAAGATGTCAAATGACAAATGTCACAATGCTAAATGTCAAAAATGAAAAGTGTCACCATGAAAAATGTCAAAAATGATAAATTTTAAGATGGCAAATGTCAAAGATGTCAAATGACAAATGTCACAATGCTAAATGTCAAAAATGAAAAGTGTCACCATAAAAAATGTCAAAAATAACAAATTTCAAGATGGCAAATGTCAAAGATGTCAAATGACAAATGTCACAATGCTAAATGTCAAAAATAAAAAATTTCAAGATGGCAAATGTCAAAGATGTCAAATGACAAATGTCACAATGCTAAATATCAAAAATGACAAATTTCAAGATGGCAAATGTCAAAGATGTCAAATGACAAATGTCACAATGCTAAATGTCAAAAATGAAAAGTGTCACCATGAAAAATGTCAAAAATGACAAATTTCAAGATGGCAAATGTCAAAGATGTCAAATGACAAATGTCACAATGCTAAATGTCAAAAATGAAAAGTGTCACCATGAAAAATGTCAAAAAGAACAAATTTCAAGATGGCAAATGTCAAAGATGTCAAATGACAAATGTCACAATGCTAAATGTCAAAAATGAAAAGTGTCACCATGAAAAATGTCAAAAATGACAAATTTCAAGATGGCAAATGTCAAAGATGTCAAATGACAAATGTCACAATGCTAAATGTCAAAAATGAAAAGTGTCACCATGAAAAATGTCAAAAATGACAAATTTCAAGATGGCAAATGTCAAAGATGTCAAATGACAAATGTCACAATGCTAAATGTCAAAAATGAAAAGGTCACCATGAAAAATGTCAAAAATAACAAATTTCAAGATCGCACATGTCAAAGATGTCAAATGACAAATGTCACAATGCTAAATGTCAAAAATGACAAATTTTAAGATGGCAAATGTCAAAGATGTCAAATGACAAATGTCACAATGCTAAATGTCAAAAATGATAAGTGTCACCATGAAAAATGTCAAAAATGACAAATTTCAAGATGGCAAATGTCCAAGATGTCAAATGACAAATGTCACAATGCTAAATGTCAAAAATGACAAATTTCAAGATGGCAAATGTCAAGGATGTCAAATGACAAATGTCACAATGCTAAATGTCAAAAATGAAAAGTGTCACCATGAAAAATTTCAAAAATGAAAAATTTTAAGATGGCAAATGTCAAAGATGTCAAATGACAAATGTCACAATGCTAAATTTCAAAAATGAAAAGTGTCACCATGAAAAATGTCAAAAATGACAAATTTCAAGATGGCAAATATCAAAGATGTCAAATGACAAATGTCACAAGGCTAAATGTCAAAAATGATAAGTGTCACCATGAAAAATGTCAAAAATGACAAATTTCAAGATGGCAAATGTCCAAGATGTCAAATGACAAATGTCACAATGCTAAATGTCAAAAATGAAAAGTGTCACCATGAAAAATGTCAAAAATAAAAAATTTCAAGATGGCAAATGTCAAAGATGTCAAATGACAAATGTCAAAAATGAAAAGTGACACCATGAAAAATGTCAAAAATGACAAATTTCAAGATGGCAAATGTAAAAACTGACAAATGTCACAATGCTAAATGTCAAAAATGATAAGTGTCACCATGAAAAATGTCAAAAATGACAAATTTCAAGATGGCAAATGTCCAAGATGTCAAATGACAAATGTCACAATGCTAAATGTCAAAAATGACAAATTTCAAGATGGCAAATGTCAAAGATGTCAAATGACAAATGTCACAATGCTAAATGTCAAAAATGAAAAGTGTCACCATGAAAAATGTCAAAAACGACAAATTTTAAGATGGCAAATGTCAAAGATGTCAAATGACAAATGTCACAATGCTAAATGTCAAAAATGAAAAGTGTCACCATGAAAAATGTCAAAAATAACAAATTTCAAGACGGCAAATGTCAAAGATGTCAAATGACAAATGTCACAATGCTAAATGTCAAAAATGAAAAGTGTCACCATGAAAAATGTCAAAAATGACAAATTTTAAGATGGCAAATGTCAAAACTGACAAATGTCACAATGCTAAATGTCAAAAATGATGAGTGTCACCATGAAAAATGTCAAAAATGACAAATGTCCAAGATGTCAAATGACAAATGTCACAATGCTAAATGTCAAAAATGACAAATTTCAAGATGGCATATGTCAAAGATGTCAAATGACAAATGTCACAATGCTAAATGTCAAAAATGAAAAGTGTCACTATGAAAAATGTCAAAAATGACAAATTTCAAGATGGCAAATGTCAAAGATGTCAAATGACAAATGTCACAAGGCTAAATGTCAAAAATGAAAAGTGTCACCATGAAAAATGTCAAAAATAACAAATTTCAAGATGGCAAATGTCAAAGATGTCAAATGACAAATGTCACAATGCTAAATGTCAAAAATGACAAATTTCAAGATGGCAAATGTCAAAGATGTCAAATGACAAATGTCACAATGCTAAATGTCAAAAATGATAAGTGTCACCATGAAAAATGTCAAAAATGACAAATTTCAAGATGGCAAATGTCCAAGATGTCAAATGACAAATGTCACAATGCTAAATGTCAAAAATGACAAATTTCAAGATGGCAAATGTCAAAGATGTCAAATGACAAATGTCACAATGCTAAATGTCAAAAATGAAAAGTGTCACCATGAAAAATGTCAAAAATGACAAATTTCAAGATGGCAAATGTCAAAGATGTCAAATGACAAATGTTACAATGCTAAATGTCAAAAATGAAAAGTGTCACCATGAAAAATGTCAAAAATGACAAATTTCAAGATGGCAAATATCAAAGATGTCAAATGACAAATGTCACAATGCTAAATGTCAAAAATGATAAGTGTCACCATGAAAAATGTCAAAAATGACAAATTTCAAGATGGCAAATGTCCAAGATGTCAAATGACAAATGTCACAATGCTAAATGTCAAAAATGACAAATTTCAAGATGGCAAATGTCAAAGATGTCAAATGACAAATGTCACAATGCTAAATGTCAAAAATGAAAAGTGTCACCATGAAAAATGTCAAAAATGACAAATTTCAAGATGGCAAATGTCAAAGATGTCAAATGACAAATGTCACAATGCTAAATGTCAAAAATGAAAAGTGTCACCATGAAAAATGTCAAAAATGACAAATTTCAAGATGGCAAATATCAAAGATGTCAAATGACAAATGTTACAATGCTAAATGTCAAAAATGACAAATTTCAAGATGGCAAATGTCAAAAATCTCAAATGACAAATGTCACAATGCTAAATGTCAAAAATGAAAAGTGTCACTATGAAAAATGTCAAAAATGACAAATTTCAAGATGGCAAATGTCAAAGATGTCAAATGACAAATGTCACAATGCTAAATGTCAAAAATGAAAAGTGTCACCATTAAAAATGTCAAAAATAACAAATTTCAAGATGGCAAATGTCAAAGATGTCAAATGACAAATGTCACAATGCTAAATGTCAAAAATGAAAATTGTCACCATGAAAAATGTCAAAAATGACAAATTTCAAGATGGCAAATGTCAAAGATGTTGAATATGACAAATGTCACAATGCTAAATGTCAAAAATGAAAAGTGTCACTATGAAAAATGTCAAAAATGACAAATTTCAAGATGGCAAATGTCAAAGATGTCAAATGACAAATGTCACAATGCTAAATGTCAAAAATGAAAAGTGTCACCATGAAAAATGTCAAAAATGACAAATTTCAAGATGGCAAATGTCAAAACTGATAAATGTCACAATGCTAAATGTCAAAAATGATAAGTGTCACCATGAAAAATGTCAAAAATGACAAATTTCAAGATGGCAAATGTCCAAGATGTCAAATGACAAATGTCACAATGCTAAATGTCAAAAATGACAAATTTCAAGATGGCAAATGTCAAAGATGTCAAATGACAAATGTCACAATGCTAAATGTCAAAAATGAAAAGTGTCACCATGAAAAATGTCAAAAATGACAAATTTCAAGATGGCAAATGTCAAAGATGTCAAATGACAAATGTCACAATGCTAAATGTCAAAAATAAAAAGTGTCACCATGAAAAATGTCAAAAATAACAAATTTCAAGATGGCAAATGTCATAGATGTCAAATGACAAATGTCACAATGCTAAATGTTAAAAATGAAAAGTGTCACCATGAAAAATGTCAAAAATGACAAATTTCAAGATGGCAAATGTCAAAACTGACAAATGTCACAATGCTAAATGTCAAAAATGATGAGTGTCACCATGAAAAATGTCAAAAATGAGAAATTTCAAGATGGCAAATGTCCAAGATGTCAAATGACAAATGTCACAATGCTAAATGTCAAAAATGACAAATTTTAAGATGGCAAATGTCAAAGATGTCAAATGACAAATGTCACAATGCTAAATGTCAAAAATGAAAAGTGTCACCATGAAAAATGTCAAAAATGACAAATTTCAAGATGGCAAATGTCAAAGATGTCAAATGAGAAATGTCACAATGCTAAATGTCAAAAATGAAAAGTGTCACCATGAAAAATGTCAAAAATAACAAATTTCAAGATGGCAAATGTCAAAGATGTCAAATGACAAATGTCACAATGCTAAATGTCAAAAATGACAAATTTCAAGATGGCAAATGTCAAAGATGTCAAATGACAAATGTCACAATGCTAAATGTCAAAAATGATAAGTGTCACCATGAAAAATGTCAAAAATGACAAATTTCAAGATGGCAAATGTCCAAGATGTCAAATGACAAATGTCACAATGCTAAATGTCAAAAATGAAAAGTGTCACCATGAAAAATGTAAAAAATGACAAATTTCAAGATGGCAAATGTCAAAGATGTCAAATGACAAATGTCACAATGCTAAATGTCAAAAATGAAAAGTGTCACCATAAAAAATTTCAAAAATGACAAATTTCAAGATGGCAAATATCAAGGATGTCAAATGACAAATGTCACAATGCTAAATGTCAAAAATGATAAGTGTCACCATGAAAAATGTCAAAAATGACAAATTTCAAGATGGCAAATGTCCAAGATGTCAAATGACAAATGTCACAATGCTAAATGTCAAAAATGACAAATTTTAAGATGGCAAATGTCAAAGATGTCAAATGACAAATGTCACAATGCTAAATGTCAAAAATGAAAAGTGTCACCATGAAAAATGTCAAAAATGACAAATTTCAAGATGGCAAATGTCAAAGATGTCAAATGACAAATGTCACAATGCTAAATGTCAAAAATGAAAAGTGTCACCATAAAAAATGTCAAAAATGACAAATTTCAAGATGGCAAATATCAAAGATGTCAAATGACAAATGTCACAATGCTAAATGTCAAAAATGACAAATTTCAAGATGGCAAATGTCAAAAATGTCAAATGACCAATGTCACAATGCTAAATGTCAAAAATGAAAAGTGTCACCATGAAAAATGTCAAAAATGACAAATTTCAAGATGGCAAATGTCAAAGATGTCAAATGACAAATGTCACAATGCTAAATGTCAAAAATGAAAAGTGTCACCATGAAAAATGTCAAAAATAACAAATTTCAAGATGGAAAATGTCAAAGATGTCAAATGACAAATGTCACAATGCTAAATGTCAAAAATAAAAAGTGTCACCATGAAAAATGTCAAAAATGACAAATTTCAAGATGGCAAATGTCAAAGATGTCGAATATGACAAATGTCACAATGCTAAATGTCAAAAATGAAAAGTGTCACCATGAAAAATGTCAAAAATGACAAATTTCAAGATGGCAAATGTCAAAGATGTTAAATGACAAATGTCACAATGCTAAATGTCAAAAATGAAAAGTGTCACCATGAAAAATGTCAAAAATGACAAATTTCAAGATGGCAAATGTCAAAGATGTCAAATGACAAATGTCACAATGCTAAATGTCAAAAATGAAAAGTGTCACTATGAAAAATGTCAAAAATAACAAATTTCAAGATGGCAAATGTCAAAGATGTCAAATGACAAATGTCACAATGCTAAATGTCAAAAATGAAAAGTGTCACCATGAAAAATGTCAAAAATGACAAATTTCAAGATGGCAAATGTCAAAGATGTCAAATGTCACAATGCTAAATTCAAAAATGAAAAGTGTCACTATGAAAAATGTCAAAAATGACAAATTTCAAGATGGCAAATGTCATAGATGTCAAATGACAAATGTCACAATGCTAAATGTCAAAAATGAAAAGTGTCCACATGAAAAATGTCAATAATGACAAATTTCAAGATAACAAATGTCAAAGATGACAAATGTCACAATGCTAAATGTCAAAAATGAAAAGTGTCACCATGAAAAATGTCAAAAATGACAAATTTCAAGATGGCAAATGTCAAAGATGTCGAATATGACAAATGTCACAATGCTAAATGTCAAAAATGAAAAGTGTCACCATGAAAAATGTCAAAAATGACAAATTTCAAGATGGCAAATGTCAAAGATGTCAAATGACAAATGTCACAATGCTAAATGTCAAAAATGAAAAGTGTCACCATGAAAAATGTCAAAAATGACAAATTTCAAGATGGCAAATATCAAAGATGTCAAATGACAAATGTCACAATGCTAAATGTCAAAAATGACAAATTTCAAGATGGCAAATGTCAAAGATGTCAAAGGACAAATGTCACAATGCTAAATGTCAAAAATGAAAAGTGTCACCATGAAAAATGTCAAAAATGACAAATTTCAAGATGGCAAATGTCAAAGATGTCAAATGACAAATGTCACAATGCTAAATGTCAAAAATGAAAAGTGTTACCATGAAAAATGTCAAAAATAACAAATTTTAAGATGGCAAATGTCAAAGATGTCAAATGACAAATGTCACAATGCTAAATGTCAAAAATGAAAAGTGTCACCATGAAAAATGTCAAAAATGACAAATTTCAAGATGGCAAATATCAAAGATGTCAAATGACAAATGTCACAATGCTAAATGTCAAAAATGACAAATTTCAAGATGGCAAATGTCAAAAATGTCAAATGACCAATGTCACAATGCTAAATGTCAAAAATGAAAAGTGTCACCATGAAAAATGTCAAAAATGACAAATTTCAAGATGGCAAATGTCAAAGATGTCAAATGACAAATGTCACAATGCTAAATGTCAAAAATGAAAAGTGTCACCATGAAAAATGTCAAAAATAACAAATTTCAAGATGGCAAATGTCAAAGATGTCAAATGACAAATGTCACAATGCTAAATGTCAAAAATGAAAAGTGTCACCATGAAAAATGTGAAAAATGACAAATTTCAAGATGGCAAATGTCAAAGATGTCGAATATGACAAATGTCACAATGCTAAATGTCACAATGCTAAATGTCAAAAATGAAAAGTGTCACGATGAAAAATGTCAAAAATGACAAATTTCAAGATGGCAAATGTCAAAGATGTTAAATGACAAATGTCACAATGCTAAATGTCAAAAATGAAAAGTGTCACCATGAAAAATGTCAAAAATGACAAATTTCAAGATGGCAAATGTCAAAGATGTCAAATGACAAATGTCACAATGCTAAATGTCAAAAATGAAAAGTGTCACCATGAAAAATGTCAAAAATAACAAATTTCAAGATGGCAAATGTCAAAGATCTCAAATGACAAATGTCACAATGCTAAATGTCAAAAATGAAAAGTGTCACCATTAAAAATGTCAAAAATGACAAATTTCAAGATGGCAAATGTCAAAAATGTCAAATGACAAATGTCACAATGCTAAATGTCAAAAATGAAAAGTGTCACCATGAAAAATGTCAAAAATGACAAATTTTAAGATGGCAAATGTCAAAGATGTCAAATGACAAATGTCACAATGCTAAATGTCAAAAATGAAAAGTGTCCCCATGAAAAATGTCAATAATGACAAATTTCAAGATGGCAAATGTCAAAGATGACAAATGTCACAATGCTAAATGTCTAAAATGAAAAGTGTCACCTTGAAAAATGTCAAAAATGACAAATTTCAAGATGGCAAATATCAAAGATGTCAAATGACAAATGTCACAATGTCAAATGTCAAAAATGACAAATTTCAAGATAGCAAATGTCAAAAATGTCAAATGACCAATGTCACAATGCTAAATGTCAAAAATGAAAAGTGTCACCATGAAAAATGTCAAAAATGACAAATTTCAAGATGGCAAATGTCAAAGATGTCAAATGACAAATGTCACAATGCTAAATGTCAAAAATGAAAAGTGTCACCATGAAAAATGTCAAAAATAACAAATTTCAAGATTGCAAATGTCAAAGATGTCAAATGACAAATGTCACAATGCTAAATGTCAAAAATGAAAAGTGTCACCATGAAAAATGTCAAAAATGACAAATTTCAAGATGGCAAATGTCAAAGATGTCGAATATGACAAATGTCACAATGCTAAATGTCAAAAATAAAAAGTGTCACCATGAAAAATGTCAAAAATGACAAATTTCAAAATGGCAAATATCAAAGATGTTAAATGACAAATGTCACAATGCTAAATGTCAAAAATGAAAAGTGTCACCATGAAAAATGTCAAAAATAACAAATTTCAAGATGGCAAATGTCAAAGATGTCAAATGACAAATGTCACAATGCTAAATGTCAAAAATGAAAAGTGTCACGATGAAAAATGTCAAAAATGACAAATTTCAAGATGGCAAATGTCAAAGATGTCAAATGACAAATGTCACAATGCTAAATGTCAAAAATGAAAAGTGTCACCATGAAAAATGTCAAAAATGACAAATTTCAAGATGGCAAATGTCAAAGATGTCAAATGACAAATGTCACAATGCTAAATGTCAAAAACGAAAAGTGTCCACATGAAAAATGTCAATAATGACAAATTTCAAGATGCAAATGTCAAAGATGACAAATGTCACAATGCTAAATGTCAAAAATGAAAAGTGTCACCATGAAAAATGTCAAAAATGACAAATTTCAAGATGGCAAATGTCAAAGATGTCGAATATGACAAATGTCACAATGCTAAATGTCAAAAATGAAAAGTGTCACCATGAAAAATGTCAAAAATGACAACTTTCAAGATGGCAAATGTCAAAGATGTCAAATGACAAATGTCACAATGCTAAATGTCAAAAATGAAAAGTGTCACCATGAAAAATGTCAAAAATGACAAATTTCAAGATGGCAAATATCAAAGATGTCAAATGACAAATGTCACAATGCTAAATGTCAAAAATGACAAATTTCAAGATGGCAAATGTCAAAGATGTCAAATGACAAATGTCACAATGCTAAATGTCAAAAATGAAAAGTGTCACCATAAAAAATGTCAAAAATGACAAATTTCAAGATGGCAAATGTCAAAGATGTCAAATGACAAATGTCACAATGCTAAATGTCAAAAATGAAAAGTGTCACCATGAAAAATGTCAAAAATAACAAATTTCAAGATGGCAAATGCCAAAGATATCAAATGACAAATGTCACAATGCTAAATGTCAAAAATGAAAAGTGTCACCATGAAAAATGTCAAAAATGACAAATTTCAAGATGGCAAATATCAAAGATGTCAAATGACAAATGTCACAATGCTAAATGTCAAAAATGACAAATTTCAAGATGGCAAATGTCAAAAATGTCAAATGACCAATGTCACAATGCTAAATGTCAAAAATGAAAAGTGTCACCATGAAAAATGTCAAAAATGACAAATTTCAAGATGGCAAATGTCAAAGATGTCAAATGACAAATGTTACAATGCTAAATGTCAAAAATGAAAAGTGTCACCATAAAAAAGGTCAAAAATAACAAATTTCAAGATGGCAAATGTCAAAGATGTCAAATGACAAATGTCACAATGCTAAATGTCAAAAATGAAAAGTGTCACCATGAAAAATGTCAAAAATGACAAATTTCAAGATGGCAAATATCAAAGATGTCAAATATGACAAATGTCACAATGCTAAATGTCAAAAATGAAAAGTGTCACGATGAAAAATGTCAAAAATGACAAATTTCAAGATGGCAAATGTCAAAGATGTTAAATGACAAATGTCACAATGCTAAATGTCAAAAATGAAAAGTGTCACCATGAAAAATGTCAAAAATGACAAATTTCAAGATGGCAAATGTCAAAGATGTCAAATGACAAATGTCACAATGCTAAATGTCAAAAATGAAAAGTGTCACCATGAAAAATGTCAAAAATAACAAATTTCAAGATGGCAAATGTCAAAGATGTCAAATGACAAATGTCACAATGCTAAATGTCAAAAATGAAAAGTGTCACCATGAAAAATGTCAAAAATGACAATTCTCAAGATGGCAAATGTCAAAGATGTCAAATGACAAATGTCACAATGCTAAATGTCAAAAATGAAAAGTGTCCCCATGAAAAATGTCAATAATGACAAATTTCAAGATGGCAAATGTCAAAGATGACAAACGTCACAATGCTAAATGTCAAAAATGAAAAGTGTCACCATGAAAAATGTCAAAAATGACAAATTTCAAGATGGCAAATGTCAAAGATGTCGAATATGACAAATGTCACAATGCTAAATGTCAAAAATGAAAAGTTTCACCATAAAAAATGTCAAAAATGACAAATTTCAAGATGGCAAATGTCAAAGATGTCAAATGACAAATGTCACAATGCTAAATGTCAAAAATGAAAAGTGTCACCATGAAAAATGTCAAAAATGACAAATTTCAAGATGGCAAATATCAAAGATGTCAAATGACAAATGTCACAATGCTAAATGTCAAAAATGACAAATTTCAAGATGGCAAATGTCAAAGATGTCAAATGACAAATGTCACAATGCTAAATGTCAAAAATGAAAAGTGTCACCATGAAAAATGTCAAAAATGACAAATTTCAAGATGGCAAATGTCAAAGATGTCAAATGACAGATGTCACAATGCTAAATGTCAAAAATGAAAAGTGTCACCATGAAAAATGTCAAAAATAACAAATTTTAAGATGGCAAATGTCAAAGATGTCAAATGACAAATGTCACAATGCTAAATGTCAAAAATGAAAAGTGTCACCATGAAAAATGTCAAAAATGACAAATTTCAAGATGGCAAATGTCAAAGATGTCAAATGACAAATGTCACAATGCTAAATGTCAAAAATGAAAAGTGTCACCATGAAAAATGTCAAAAATAACAAATTTCAAGATGGCAAATGTCAAAGATGTCAAATGACAAATGTCACAATGCTAAATGTCAAAAATGAAAAGTGTCACCATGAAAAATGTCAAAAATGACAAATTTCAAGATGGCAAATATCAAAACTGACAAATGTCACAATGCTAAATGTCAAAAATGATAATTGTCACCATGAAAAATGTCAAAAATGACAAATTTCAAGATGGCAAATGTCCAAGATGTCAAATGACAAATGTCACAATGCTAAATGTCAAAAATGACAAATTTCAAGATGGCAAATGTCAAAGATGTCAAATGACAAATGTCACAATGCTAAATGTCAAAAATAAAAAGTGTCACCATGAAAAATGTTAAAAATGACAAATTTCAAGATGGCAAATATCAAAGATGTCAAAACTGACAAATGTCACAATGCTAAATGTCAAAAATGATAAGTGTCACCATGAAAAATGTCAAAAATGACAAATTTCAAGATGGCAAATGTCCAAGATGTCAAATGACAAATGTCACAATGCTAAATATCAAAAATGACAAATTTCAAGATGGCAAATGTCAAAGATGTCAAATGACAAATGTCACAATGCTAAATGTCAAAAATGAAAAGTGTCACCATGAAAAATGTTAAAAATGACAAATTTCAAAATGGCAAATGTCAAAGATGTCAAATGACAAATGCCACAATGCTAAATGTCAAAAATGAAAATTGTCACCATGAAAAATGTCAAAAATGACAAATTTCAAGATGGCAAAGATGTCAAATGACAAATGTCACAATGCTAAATGTCAAAAATGTCAAATTTCAAGATGGCAAATGTCAAAGATGTCAAATGACAAATGTCACAATGCTAAATGTCAAAAATGAAAAGTGTCACCATGAAAAATGTCAAAAATGACAAATTTCAAGATGGCAAATGTCAAAGATGTCAAATGACAAATGTCACAATGCTGAATGTCAAAAATGAAAAGTGTCACAATGAAAAATGTTAAAAATAACAAATTTTAAGATGGCAAATGTCAAAGATGACAAATGACAAATGTCACAATGCTAAATGTCAAAAATGAAAAGTGTCACCATGAAAAATGTCAAAAATGACAAATTTTAAGATGGCAAATGTCAAAGATGTTAAATGACAAATGTCACAATGCTAAATGTCAAAAATGAAAAGTGTCACCATGAAAAATGTCAAAAATAAAAAGTTTCAAGATGGCAAATGTCAAAGATGTCAAATGACAAATGTCACAATGCTAAATGTCAAAAATGAAAAGTGTCACCATGAAAAATGTCAAAAATGACAAATTTCAAGAAGGCAAATGTCAAAGATGTCAAATGACAAATGTCACAATGCTAAATGTCAAAAATGACAAATTTCAAGATGGCAAATGTCAAAGATGTCAAATGACAAATGTCACAATGCTAAATGAAAAGTGTCACTATGAAAAATGTCAAAAATGACAAATTTCAAGATGGCAAATGTCAAAACTGATAAAGGTCACAATGCTAAATGTCAAAAATGATAAGTGTCACCATGAAAAATGTCAAAAATGACAAATTTCAAGATTGCAAATGTCCAAGATGTCAAATGACAAATGTCGCAATGCTAAATGTCAAAAATGACAAATTTCAAGATGGCAAATGTCAAAGATGTCAAATGACAAATGTCACAATGCTAAATGTCAAAAATGAAAAGTGTCACCATGAAAAATGTCAAAAATGACAAATTTCAAGATGGCAAATGTCAAAGATGTCAAATGACAAATGTCACAATGCTAAATGTTAAAAATAAAAAGTGTTACCATGAAAAATGTCAAAAATAACAATTTTCAAGATGGCAAATGTCAAAGATGTCAAATGACAAATGTCACAATGCTAAATGTCAAAAATGAAAAGTGTCACCATGAAAAATGTCAAAAATGACAAATTTCAAGGTGGCAAATGTCAAAACTGACAAATGTCACAATGCTAAATGTCAAAAATGATGAGTGTCACCATGAAAAATGTCAAAAATGAGAAATTTCAAGATGGCAAATGTCCAAGATGTCAAATGACAAATGTCACAATGCTAAATGTCAAAAATGACAAATTTTAAGATGGCAAATGTCAAAGATGTCAAATGACAAATGTCACAATGCTAAATGTCAAAAATGAAAAGTGTCACCATGAAAAATGTCAAAAATGACAAATTTCAAGATGGCAAATGTCAAAGATGTCAAATGAGAAATGTCACAATGCTAAATGTCAAAAATGAAAAGTGTCACCATGAAAAATGTCAAAAATAACAAATTTCAAGATGGCAAATGTCAAAAATGTCAAATGACAAATGTCACAATGCTAAATGTCAAAAATGACAAATTTCAAGATGGCAAATATCAAAGATGTCAAATGACAAATGTCACAATGCTAAATGTCAAAAATGATAAGTGTCACCATGAAAAATGTCAAAAATGACAAATTTCAAGATGGCAAATGTCCAAGATGTCAAATGACAAATGTCACAATGCTAAATGTCAAAAATGACAAATTTCAAGATGGCAAATGTCAAAGATGTCAAATGACAAATGTCACAATGCTAAATGTCAAAAATGAAAAGTGTCACCATGAAAAATGTCAAAAATGACAAATTTCAAGATGGCAAATGTCAAAGATGTCAAATGACAAATGTCACAATGCTAAATGTCAAAAATGAAAAGTGTCACCATAAAAAATGTCAAAAATGACAAATTTCAAGATGGCAAATATCAAAGATGTCAAATGACAAATGTCACAATGCTAAATGTCAAAAATGATAAGTGTCACCATAAAAAATGTCAAAAATGACAAATTTCAAGATGGCAAATGTCCAAGATCTCAAATGACAAATGTCACAATGCTAAATGTCAAAAATGACAAATTTCAAGATGGCAAATGTCAAAGATGTCAAATGACAATTGTCACAATGCTAAATGTCAAAAATGAAAAGTGTCACCATGAAAAATGTCAAAAATGACAAATTTCAAGATGGCAAATGTCAAAGATGTCAAATGACAAATGTCACAATGCTAAATGTCAAAAATGAAAAGTGTTAGTATAAAAAATGTCAAAAATGACAAATTTCAAGATGGCAAATATCAAAGATGTCAAATGACAAATGTCACAATGCTAAATGTCAAAAATGACAAATTTCAAGATGGCAAATGTCAAAAATGTCAAATGACCAATGTCACAATGCTAAATGTCAAAAATGAAAAGTGTCACCATGAAAAATGTCAAAAATGACAAATTTCAAGATGGCAAATGTCAAAGATGTCAAATGACAAATGTCACAATGCTAAATGTCAAAAATGAAAAGTGTCACCATGAAAAATGTCAAAAATAACAAATTTCAAGATGGCAAATGTCAAAGATGTCAAATGACAAATGTCACAATGCTAAATGTCAAAAATAAAAAGTGTCACCATGAAAAATGTCAAAAATGACAAATTTCAAGATGGCAAATGTCAAAGATGTCGAATATGACAAATGTCACAATGCTAAATGTCAAAAATGAAAAGTGTCACCATGAAAAATGTCAAAAATGACAAATTTCAAGATGGCAAATGTCAAAGATGTTAAATGACAAATGTCACAATGCTAAATGTCAAAAATGAAAAGTGTCACCATGAAAAATGTCAAAAATGACAAATTTCAAGATGGCAAATGTCAAAGATGTCAAATGACAAATGTCACAATGCTAAATGTCAAAAATGAAAAGTGTCACTATGAAAAATGTCAAAAATAACAAATTTCAAGATGGCAAATGTCAAAGATGTCAAATGACAAATGTTACAATGCTAAATGTCAAAAATGAAAAGTGTCACCATGAAAAATGTCAAAAATGACAAATTTCAAGATGGCTAATGTCAAAGATGTCAAATGTCACAATGCTAAATTTAAAAATGAAAAGTGTCACCATGAAAAATGTCAAAAATGACAAATTTCAAGATGGCAAATGTCAAAGATGTCAAATGACAAATGTCACAATGCTAAATGTCAAAAATGAAAAGTGTTCACATGAAAAATGTCAATAATGACAAATTTCAAGATGGCAAATGTCAAAGATGACAAATGTCACAATGCTAAATGTCAAAAATGAAAAGTGTCACCATGAAAAATGTCAAAAATGACAAATTTTAAGATGGCAAATGTCAAAGATGTCGAATATGACAAATGTCACAATGCTAAATGTCAAAAATGAAAAGTGTCACCATGAAAAATGTCAAAAATGACAAATTTCAAGATGGCAAATGTCAAAGATGTCAAATGACAAATGTCACAATGCTAAATGTCAAAAATAAAAAGTGTCACCATGAAAAATGTCAAAAATGACAAATTTCAAGATGGCAAATATCAAAGATGTCAAATGACAAATGTCACAATGCTAAATGTCAAAAATGACAAATTTCAAGATGGCAAATGTCAAAGATGTCAAATAACAAATGTCACAATGCTAAATGTCAAAAATGAAAAGTGTCACCATGAAAAATGTCAAAAATGACAAATTTTAAGATGGCAAATGTCAAAGATGTCAAATGACAAATGTCACAATGCTAAATGTCAAAAATGAAAAGTGTCACCATGAAAAATGTCAAAAATAACAAATTTCAAGATGGCAAATGTCAAAGATGTCAAATGACAAATGTCACAATGCTAAATGTCAAAAATGAAAAGTGTCACCATGAAAAATGTCAAAAATGACAAATTTCAAGATGGCAAATATCAAAGATGTCAAATGACAAATGTCACAATGCTAAATGTCAAAAATGACAAATTTCAAGATGGCAAATGTCAAAAATGTCAAGTGACCAATGTCACAATGCTAAATGTCAAAAATAAAAAGTGTCACCATGAAAAATGTCAAAAATGACAAATTTCAAGATGGCAAATGTCAAAGATGTCAAATGACAAATGTCACAATGCTAAATGTCAAAAATGAAAAGTGTCACCATGAAAAATGTCAAAAATAACAAATTTCAAGATGGCAAATGTCAAAGATGTCAAATGACAAATGTCACAATGCTAAATGTCAAAAATGAAAAGTGTCACCATGAAAAATGTCAAAAATGACAAATTTCAAGATGGCAAATGTCAAAAATGTCAAATGACAAATGTCACAATGCTAAATGTCAAAAATGAAAAGTGTCACCATGAAAAATGTCAAAAATGACAAATTTCAAGATGGCAAATGTCAAAGATGTCAAATGACAAATGTCACAATGCTAAATGTCAAAAATTAAAAGTGTCCCTATGAAAAATGTCAATAATGACAAATTTCAAGATGGCAAATGTCAAAGATGACAAATGTCACAATGCTAAATGTCAAAAATGAAAAGTGTCACCATGAAAAATGTTAAAAATGACGAATTTCAAGATGGCAAATATCAAAGATGTCAAATGTCACAATGCTAAATGTCAAAAATGACAAATTTCAAGATGGCAAATGTCAAAAATGTCAAATGACCAATGTCACAATGCTAAATGTCAAAAATGAAAAGTGTCACCATGAAAAATGTCAAAAATGACAAATTTCAAGATGGCAAATGTCAAAGATGTCAAATGACAAATGTCACAATGCTAAATGTCAAAAATGAAAAGTGTCACCATGAAAAATGTCAAAAATAACAAATTTCAAGATGGCAAATGTCAAAGATGTCAAATGACAAATGTCACAATGCTTAATGTCAAAAATGAAAAGTGTCACCATGAAAAATGTCAAAAATGACAAATTTCAAGATGACAAATGTCAAAGATGTCGAATATGACAAATGTCACAATGCTAAATGTCAAAAATGAAAAGTGTCACCATGAAAAATGTCAAAACTGACAAATTTCAAGATGGCAAATGTCAAAGATGTTAAATGACAAATGTCACAATGCTAAATGTCAAAAATGAAAAGTGTCACCATGAAAAATGTCAAAAATGACAAATTTCAAGATGGCAAATGTCAAAGATGTCAAATGACAAATGTCACAATGCTAAATGTCAAAAATGAAAAGTGTCACCATGAAAAATGTCAAAAATAACAAATTTCAAGATGGCAAATGTCAAAGATGTCAAATGACAAATGTCACAATGCTAAATGTCAAAAATGAAAAGTGTCACCATGAAAAATGTCAAAAATGACAAATTTCAAGATGGCAAATGTCAAAGATGGCAAATGACAAATGTCACAATGCTAAATGTCAAAAATGAAAAGTGTCACCATGAAAAATGTCAAAAATGACAAATTTCAAGATGGCAAATGTCAAAGATGTCAAATGACAAATGTCACAATGCTAAATGTCAAAAACGAAAAGTGTCCACATGAAAAATGTCAATAATGACAAATTTCAAGATGCAAATGTCAAAGATGACAAATGTCACAATGCTAAATGTCAAAAATGAAAAGTGTCACCATGAAAAATGTCAAAAATGACAAATTTCAAGATGGCAAATGTCAAAGATGTCGAATATGACAAATGTCACAATGCTAAATGTCAAAAATGAAAAGTGTCACCATGAAAAATGTCAAAAATGACAAATTTCAAGATGGCAAATGTCAAAGATGACAAATGTCACAATGCTAAATGTCAAAAATGAAAAGTGTCACCATGAAAAATGTCAAAAATGACAAATTTTAAGATGGCAAATGTCAAAGATGTCGAATATGACAAATGTCACAATGCTAAATGTCAAAAATGACAAATTTCAAGATGGCAAATGTCAAAGATGTCAAATGACAAATGTCACAATGCTAAATGTCAAAAATGAAAAGTGTCACCATGAAAAATGTCAAAAATGACAAATTTCAAGATGGCAAATGTCAAAGATGTCAAATGACAAATGTCACAATGCTAAATGTCAAAAATGAAAAGTGTCACCATGAAAAATGTCAAAAATAACAAATTTCAAGATGGCAAATGCCAAAGATATCAAATGACAAATGTCACAATGCTAAATGTCAAAAATGAAAAGTGTCACCATAAAAAATGTCAAAAATGACAAATTTCAAGATGGCAAATATCAAAGATGTCAAATGACAAATGTCACAATGCTAAATGTCAAAAATGACAAATTTCAAGATGGCAAATGTCAAAAATGTCAAATGACCAATGTCACAATGCTAAATGTCAAAAATGAAAAGTGTCACCATGAACAATGTCAAAAATGACAAATTTCAAGATGGCAAATGTCAAAGATGTCAAATGACAAATGTCACAATGCTAAATGTCAAAAATGAAAAGTGTCACGATGAAAAATGTCAAAAATGACAAATTTCAAGATGGCAAATGTCAAAGATGTTAAATGACAAATGTCACAATGCTAAATGTCAAAAATGAAAAGTGTCACCATGAAAAATGTCAAAAATGACAAATTTCAAGATGGCAAATGTCAAAGATGTCAAATGACAAATGTCACAATGCTAAATGTCAAAAATGAAAAGTGTCACCATGAAAAATGTCAAAAATAACAAATTTCAAGATGGCAAATGTCAAAGATGTCAAATGACAAATGTCACAATGCTAAATGTCAAAAATGAAAAGTGTCACCATGAAAAATGTCAAAAATGACAAATTTCAAGATGGCAAATGTCAAAGATGTCAAATGACAAATATCACAATGCTAAATGTCAAAAATGAAAAGTGTCACCATGAAAAATGTCAAAAATGACAAATTTCAAGATGGCAAATGTCAAAGATGTCAAATGACAAATGTCACAATGCTAAATGTCAAAAATGAAAAGTGTCCCCATGAAAAATGTCAATAATGACAAATTTCAAGATGGCAAATGTCAAAGATGACAAATGTCACAATGCTAAATGTCAAAAATGAAAAGTGTCACCATGAAAAATGTCAAAAATGACAAATTTCAAGATGGCAAATGTCAAAGATGTCGAATATGACAAATGTCACAATGCTAAATGTCAAAAATGAAAAGTTTCACCATGAAAAATGTCAAAAATGACAAATTTCAAGATGGCAAATGTCAAAGATGTCAAATGACAAATGTCACAATGCTAAATGTCAAAAATGAAAAGTGTCACCATGAAAAATGTCAAAAATGACAAATTTCAAGATGGCAAATATCAAAGATGTCAAATGACAAATGTCACAATGCTAAATGTCAAAAATGACAAATTTCAAGATGGCAAATGTCAAAGATGTCAAATGACAAATGTCACAATGCTAAATGTCAAAAATGAAAAGTGTCACCATGAAAAATGTCAAAAATGACAAATTTCAAGATGGCAAATG
Source organism: Altica lythri (assembly GCA_964028335.1). Taxonomy (NCBI): domain Eukaryota; kingdom Metazoa; phylum Arthropoda; class Insecta; order Coleoptera; family Chrysomelidae; genus Altica; species Altica lythri. The sequence continues at coordinate 2,492,715 of OZ034800.1, read as the reverse complement.
TCAAAGATGTCAAATGACAAATGTCACAATGCTAAATGTCAAAAATGAAAAGTGTCACCATGAAAAATGTCAAAAATAACAAATTTCAAGATGGCAAATGTCAAAGATGTCAAATGACAAATGTCACAATGCTAAATGTCAAAAATGAAAAGTGTCACCATGAAAAATGTCAAAAATGACAAATTTCAAGATGGCAAATGTCAAAGATGTCAAATGACAAATGTCACAATGCTAAATGTCAAAAATGAAAAGTGTCACCATGAAAAATGTCAAAAATAACAAATTTCAAGATGGCAAATGTCAAAGATGTCAAATGACAAATGTCACAATGCTAAATGTCAAAAATGAAAAGTGTCACCATGAAAAATGTCAAAAATGACAAATTTCAAGATGGCAAATATCAAAACTGACAAATGTCACAATGCTAAATGTCAAAAATGATAAGTGTCACCATGAAAAATGTCAAAAATGACAAATTTCAAGATGGCAAATGTCAAAGATGTCAAATGACAAATGTCACAATGCTAAATGTCGAAAATGAAAAGTGTCACCATGAAAAATGTCAAAAATAACAAATTTCAAGATGGCAAATGTCAAAGATGTCAAATGACAAATGTCACAATGCTAAATGTCAAAAATGAAAAGTGTCACCATGAAAAATGTCAAAAATGACAAATTTCAAGATGGCAAATGTCAAAGATGTCAAATGACAAATGTCACAATGCTAAATGTCAAAAATGAAAAGTGTCACCATGAAAAATGTCAAAAATGACAAATTTCAAGATGGCAAATGTCAAAGATGTCAAATGACAAATGTCACAATGCTAAATGTCAAAAATGAAAAGTGTCCCCATGAAAAATGTCAATAATGACAAATTTCAAGATGGCAAATGTCAAAGATGACAAATGTCACAATGCTAAATGTCAAAAATGAAAAGTGTCACCATGAAAAATGTCAAAAATGACAAATTTCAAGATGGCAAATGTCAAAGATGTCGAATATGACAAATGTCCAATGCTAAATGTCAAAAATGAAAAGTTTCACCATGAAAAATGTCAAAAATGACAAATTTCAAGATGGCAAATGTCAAAGATGTCAAATGACAAATGTCACAATGCTAAATGTCAAAAATGAAAAGTGTCACCATGAAAAATGTCAAAAATGACAAATTTCAAGATGGCAAATATCAAAGATGTCAAATGACAAATGTCACAATGCTAAATGTCAAAAATGACAAATTTCAAGATGGCAAATGTCAAAGATGTCAAATGACAAATGTCACAATGCTAAATGTCAAAAATGAAAAGTGTCACCATGAAAAATGTCAAAAATGACAAATTTCAAGATGGCAAATGTCAAAGATGTCAAATGACAAATGTCAAAATGCTAAATGTCAAAAATGAAAAGTGTCACCATGAAAAATGTCAAAAATAACAAATTTCAAGATGGCAAATGTCAAAGATGTCAAATGACAAATGTCACAATGCTAAATGTCAAAAATGAAAAGTGTCACCATGAAAAATGTCAAAAATGACAAATTTCAAGATGGCAAATGTCAAAGATGTCAAATGACAAATGTCACAATGCTAAATGTCAAAAATGAAAAGTGTCACCATGAAAAATGTCAAAAATAACAAATTTCAAGATGGCAAATGTCAAAGATGTCAAATGACAAATGTCACAATGCTAAATGTCAAAAATGAAAAGTGTCACCATGAAAAATGTCAAAAATGACAAATTTCAAGATGGCAAATATCAAAACTGACAAATGTCACAATGCTAAATGTCAAAAATGATAAGTGTCACCATGAAAAATGTCAAAAATGACAAATTTCAAGATGGCAAATGTCCAAGATGTCAAATGACAAATGTCACAATGCTAAATGTCAAAAATGACAAATTTCAAGATGGCAAATGTCAAAGATGTCAAATGACAAATGTCACAATGCTAAATGTCAAAAATAAAAAGTGTCACCATAAAAAATGTCAAAAATGACAAATTTCAAGATTGCAAATGTCAAAGATGTTAAATGACAAATGTCACAATGCTAAATGTCAAAAATGAAAAGTGTCACTATGAAAAATGTCAAAAATAACAAATTTCAAGATGGCAAATATCAAAGATGTCAAAACTGACAAATGTCACAATGCTAAATGTCAAAAATGATAAGTGTCACCATGAAAAATGTCAAAAATGACAAATTTCAAGATGGCAAATGTCCAAGATGTCAAATGACAAATGTCACAATGCTAAATATCAAAAATGACAAATTTCAAGATGGCAAATGTCAAAGATGTCAAATGACAAATGTCACAATGCTAAATGTCAAAAATGAAAAGTGTCACCATGAAAAATGTCAAAAATAACAAATTTCAAGATGGCAAATGTCGAAGATGTCAAATGACAAATGTCACAATGCTAAATGTCAAAAATGAAAAGTGTCACCATGAAAAATGTCAAAAATGACAAATTTCAAGATGGCAAATGTCAAAGATGTCAAATGACAAATGTCACAATGCTAAATGTCCAAAATGAAAAGGGTCACCATGAAAAATGTCAAAAATAACAAATTTCAAGATGGCAAATGTCAAAGATGTCAAATGACAAATGTCACAATGCTAAATGTCAAAAATGAAAAGTGTCACCATGAAAAATGTCAAAAATGACAAATTTCAAGATGGCAAATATCAAAACTGACAAATGTCACAATGCTAAATGTCAAAAATGATAAGTGTCACCATGAAAAATGTCAAAAATGACAAATTTCAAGATGGCAAATGTCAAAGATGTCAAATGACAAATGTCACAATGCTAAATGTCGAAAATGAAAAGTGTCACCATGAAAAATGTCAAAAATAACAAATTTCAAGATGGCAAATGTCAAAGATGTCAAATGACAAATGTCACAATGCTAAATGTCAAAAATGAAAAGTGTCACCATGAAAAATGTCAAAAATGACAAATTTCAAGATGGCAAATGTCAAAGATGTCAAATGACAAATGTCACAATGCTAAATGTCAAAAATGAAAAGTGTCACCATGAAAAATGTCAAAAATGACAAATTTCAAGATGGCAAATGTCAAAGATGTCAAATGACAAATGTCACAATGCTAAATGTCAAAAATGAAAAGTGTCCCCATGAAAAATGTCAATAATGACAAATTTCAAGATGGCAAATGTCAAAGATGACAAATGTCACAATGCTAAATGTCAAAAATGAAAAGTGTCACCATGAAAAATGTCAAAAATGACAAATTTCAAGATGGCAAATGTCAAAGATGTCGAATATGACAAATGCCACAATGCTAAATGTCAAAAATGAAAAGTTTCACCATGAAAAATGTCAAAAATGACAAATTTCAAGATGGCAAATGTCAAAGATGTCAAATGACAAATGTCACAATGCTAAATGTCAAAAATGAAAAGTGTCACCATGAAAAATGTCAAAAATGACAAATTTCAAGATGGCAAATATCAAAGATGTCAAATGACAAATGTCACAATGCTAAATGTCAAAAATGACAAATTTCAAGATGGCAAATGTCAAAGATGTCAAATGACAAATGTCACAATGCTAAATGTCAAAAATGAAAAGTGTCACCATGAAAAATGTCAAAAATGACAAATTTCAAGATGGCAAATGTCAAAGATGTCAAATGACAAATGTCACAATGCTAAATGTCAAAAATGAAAAGTGTCACCATGAAAAATGTCAAAAATAACAAATTTCAAGATGGCAAATGTCAAAGATGTCAAATGACAAATGTCACAATGCTAAATGTCAAAAATGAAAAGTGTCACCATGAAAAATGTCAAAAATGACAAATTTCAAGATGGCAAATGTCAAAGATGTCAAATGACAAATGTCACAATGCTAAATGTCAAAAATGAAAAGTGTCACCATGAAAAATGTCAAAAATAACAATTTTCAAGATGGCAAATGTCAAAGATGTCAAATGACAAATGTCACAATGCTAAATGTCAAAAATGAAAAGTGTCACCATGAAAAATGTCAAAAATGACAAATTTCAAGATGGCAAATATCAAAACTGACAAATGTCACAATGCTAAATGTCAAAAATGATAAGTGTCACCATGAAAAATGTCAAAAATGACAAATTTTAAGATGGCAAATGTCCAAGATGTCAAATGACAAATGTCACAATGCTAAATGTCAAAAATGACAAATTTCAAGATGGCAAATGTCAAAGATGTCAAATGACAAATGTCACAATGCTAAATGTCAAAAATAAAAAGTGTCACCATAAAAAATGTCAAAAATGACAAATTTCAAGATTGCAAATGTCAAAGATGTTAAATGACAAATGTCACAATGCTAAATGTCAAAAATGAAAAGTGTCACTATGAAAAATGTCAAAAATAACAAATTTCAAGATGGCAAATATCAAAGATGTCAAAACTGACAAATGTCACAATGCTAAATGTCAAAAATGATAAGTGTCACCATGAAAAATGTCAAAAATGACAAATTTCAAGATGGCAAATGTCCAAGATGTCAAATGACAAATGTCACAATGCTAAATATCAAAAATGACAAATTTCAAGATGGCAAATGTCAAAGATGTCAAATGACAAATGTCACAATGCTAAATGTCAAAAATGAAAAGTGTCACCATAAAAAATGTTAAAAATGACAAATTTCAAAATGGCAAATGTCAAAGATGTCAAATGACAAATGCCACAATGCTAAATGTCAAAAATGAAAATTGTCACCATGAAAAATGTCAAAAATGACAAATTTCAAGATGGCAAAGATGTCAAATGACAAATGTCACAATGCTAAATGTCAAATATGTCAAATTTCAAGATGGCAAATGTCAAAGATGTCAAATGACAAATGTCACAATGCTAAATGTCAAAAATGAAATGTGTCACCATGAAAAATGTCAAAAATGACAAATTTCAAGATGGCAAATGTCAAAGATGTCAAATGACAAATGTCACAATGCTAAATGTCAAAAATGAAAAGTGTCACCATGAAAAATGTTAAAAATAACAAATTTTAAGATGGCAAATGTCAAAGATGTCAAATGACAAATGTCACAATGCTAAATGTCAAAAATGAAAAGTGTCACCATGAAAAATGTCAAAAATGACAAATTTTAAGATGGCAAATGTCAAAGATGTCAAATGACAAATGTCACAATGCTAAATGTCAAAAATGAAAAGTGTCACCATGAAAAATGTCAAAAATAACAAATTTCAAGATGGCAAATGTCAAAGATGTCAAATGACAAATGTCACAATGCTAAATGTCAAAAATGAAAAGTGTCACCATGAAAAATGTCAAAAATGACAAATTTCAAGATGGCAAATGTCAAAGATGTCGAATATGACAAATGTCACAATGCTAAATGTCAAAAATGAAAAGTTTCACCATGAAAAATGTCAAAAATGACAAATTTCAAGATGGCAAATGTCAAAGATGTCAAATGACAAATGTCACAATGCTAAATGTCAAAAATGAAAAGTGTCACCATGAAAAATGTCAAAAATGACAAATTTCAAGATGGCAAATGTCAAAGATGTCAAATGACAAATGTCACAATGCTAAATGTCAAAAATGAAAAGTGTCACCATGAAAAATGTCAAAAATAACAAATTTCAAGATGGCAAATGTCAAAGATGTCAAATGACAAATGTCACAATGCTAAATGTCAAAAATGAAAAGTGTCACCATGAAAAATGTCAAAAATGACAAATTTCAAGATGGCAAATGTCAAAGATGTCAAATGACAAATGTCACAATGCTAAATGTCAAAAATGAAAAGTGTCACCATGAAAAATGTCAAAAATAACAAATTTCAAGATGGCAAATGTCAAAGATGTCAAATGACAAATGTCACAATGCTAAATGTCAAAAATGAAAAGTGTCACCATGAAAAATGTCAAAAATGACAAATTTCAAGATGGCAAATATCAAAACTGACAAATGTCACAATGCTAAATGTCAAAAATGATAAGTGTCACCATGAAAAATGTCAAAAATGACAAATTTCAAGATGGCAAATGTCCAAGATGTCAAATGACAAATGTCACAATGCTAAATGTCAAAAATGACAAATTTCAAGATGGCAAATGTCAAAGATGTCAAATGACAAATGTCACAATGCTAAATGTCAAAAATAAAAAGTGTCACCATAAAAAATGTCAAAAATGACAAATTTCAAGATTGCAAATGTCAAAGATGTTAAATGACAAATGTCACAATGCTAAATGTCAAAAATGAAAAGTGTCACTATGAAAAATGTCAAAAATAACAAATTTCAAGATGGCAAATATCAAAGATGTCAAAACTGACAAATGTCACAATGCTAAATGTCAAAAATGATAAGTGTCACCATGAAAAATGTCAAAAATGACAAATTTCAAGATGGCAAATGTCCAAGATATCAAATGACAAATGTCACAATGCTAAATATCAAAAATGACAAATTTCAAGATGGCAAATGTCAAAGATGTCAAATGACAAATGTCACAATGCTAAATGTCAAAAATGAAAAGTGTCACCATAAAAAATGTTAAAAATGACAAATTTCAAAATGGCACATGTCAAAGATGTCAAATGACAAATGCCACAATGCTAAATGTCAAAAATGAAAATTGTCACCATGAAAAATGTCAAAAATGACAAATTTCAAGATGGCAAAGATGTCAAATGACAAATGTCACAATGCTAAATGTCAAATATGTCAAATTTCAAGATGGCAAATGTCAAAGATGTCAAATGACAAATGTCACAATGCTAAATGTCAAAAATGAAAAGTGTCACCATGAAAAATGTCAAAAATGACAAATTTCAAGATGGCAAATGTCAAAGATGTCAAATGACAAATGTCACAATGCTAAATGTCAAAAATGAAAAGTGTCACCATGAAAAATGTTAAAAATAACAAATTTTAAGATGGCAAATGTCAAAGATGTCAAATGACAAATGTCACAATGCTAAATGTCAAAAATGAAAAGTGTCACCATGAAAAATGTCAAAAATGACAAATTTTAAGATGGCAAATGTCAAAGATGTCAAATGACAAATGTCACAATGCTAAATGTCAAAAATGAAAAGTGTCACCATGAAAAATGTCAAAAATAACAAATTTCAAGATGGCAAATGTCAAAGATGTCAAATGACAAATGTCACAATGCTAAATGTCAAAAATGAAAAGTGTCACCATGAAAAATGTCAAAAATGACAAATTTCAAGAAGGCAAATGTCAAAGATGTCAAATGACAAATGTCACAATGCTAAATGTCAAAAATGACAAATTTCAAGATGGCAAATGTCAAAGGTGTCAAATGACAAATGTCACAATGCTAAATGTCAAAAATGAAAAGTGTCACCATGAAAAATGTCAAAAATGAAAAATTTCAAGATGGCAAATGTCAAAGATGTCAAATGACAAATGTCACAATGCTTAATGTCAAAAATGAAAAGTGTCACTATGAAAAATGTCAAAAATAACAAATTTCAAGATGGCAAATATCAAAGATGTCAAAACTGACAAATGTCACAATGCTAAATGTCAAAAATGATAAGTGTCACCATGAAAAATGTCAAAAATGACAAATTTCAAGATGGCAAATGTCCAAGATGTCAAATGACAAATGTCACAATGCTAAATATCAAAAATGACAAATTTCAAGATGGCAAATGTCAAAGATGTCAAATGACAAATGTCACAATGCTAAATGTCAAAAATGAAAAGTGTCACCATAAAAAATGTTAAAAATGACAAATTTCAAAATGGCAAATGTCAAAGATGTCAAATGACAAATGCCACAATGCTAAATGTCAAAAATGAAAATTGTCACCATGAAAAATGTCAAAAATGACAAATTTCAAGATGGCAAAGATGTCAAATGACAAATGTCACAATGCTAAATGTCAAATATGTCAAATTTCAAGATGGCAAATGTCAAAGATGTCAAATGACAAATGTCACAATGCTAAATGTCAAAAATGAAAAGTGTCACCATGAAAAATGTCAAAAATGACAAATTTCAAGATGGCAAATGTCAAAGATGTCAAATGACAAATGTCACAATGCTAAATGTCAAAAATGAAAAGTGTCACCATGAAAAATGTTAAAAATAACAAATTTTAAGATGGCAAATGTCAAAGATGTCAAATGACAAATGTCACAATGCTAAATGTCAAAAATGAAAAGTGTCACCATGAAAAATGTCAAAAATGACAAATTTTAAGATGGCAAATGTCAAAGATGTCAAATGACAAATGTCACAATGCTAAATGTCAAAAATGAAAAGTGTCACCATGAAAAATGTCAAAAATGACAAATTTCAAGATGGCAAATGTCAAAGATGTCAAATGACAAATGTCACAATGCTAAATTTCAAAAACGAAAAGTGTCACCATGAAAAATGTCAAAAATGACAAATTTCAAGATGGCAAATGTCAAAGATGTCAAATGACAAATGTCACAATGCTAAATGTCGAAAATGAAAAGTGTCACCATGAAAAATGTTAAAAATAACAAATTTCAAGATGGCAAATGTCAAAGATGTCAAATGACAAATGTCACAATGCTAAATGTCAAAAATGAAAAGTGTCACCATGAAAAATGTCAAAAATGACAAATTTCAAGATGGCAAATGTCAAAGATGTCAAATGACAAATGTCACAATGCTAAATGTCAAAAATGAAAAGTGTCACCATGAAAAATGTCAAAAATGACAAATTTCAAGATGGCAAATGTCAAAGATGACAAATGTCACAATGCTAAATGTCAAAAATGAAAAGTGTCCCCATGAAAAATGTCAATAATGACAAATTTCAAGATGGCAAATGTCAAAGATGACAAATGTCACGATGCTAAATGTCAAAAATGAAAAGTGTCACCATGAAAAATGTCAAAAATGACAAATTTCAAGATGGCAAATGTCAAAGATGTCGAATATGACAAATGTCACAATGCTAAATGTCAAAAATGAAAAGTTTCACCATGAAAAATGTCAAAAATGACAAATTTCAAGATGGCAAATGTCAAAGATGTCAAATGACAAATGTCACAATGCTAAATGTCAAAAATGAAAAGTGTCACCATGAAAAATGTCAAAAATGACAAATTTCAAGATGGCAAATATCAAAGATGTCAAATGACAAATGTCACAATGCTAAATGTCAAAAATGACAAATTTCAAGATGGCAAATGTCAAAGATGTCAAATGACAAATGTCACAATGCTAAATGTCAAAAATGAAAAGTGTCACCATGAAAAATGTCAAAAATGACAAATTTCAAGATGGCAAATGTCAAAGATGTCAAATGACAAATGTCACAATGCTAAATGTCAAAAATGAAAAGTGTCACCATGAAAAATGTCAAAAATAACAAATTTCAAGATGGCAAATGTCAAAGATGTCAAATGACAAATGTCACAATGCTAAATGTCAAAAATGAAAAGTGTCACCATGAAAAATGTCAAAAATGACAAATTTCAAGATGGCAAATGTCAAAGATGTCAAATGACAAATGTCACAATGCTAAATGTCAAAAATGAAAAGTGTCACCATGAAAAATGTCAAAAATAACAAATTTCAAGATGGCAAATGTCAAAGATGTCAAATGACAAATGTCACAATGCTAAATGTCAAAAATGAAAAGTGTCACCATGAAAAATGTCAAAAATGACAAATTTCAAGATGGCAAATATCAAAACTGACAAATGTCACAATGCTAAATGTCAAAAATGATAAGTGTCACCATGAAAAATGTCAAAAATGACAAATTTCAAGATGGCAAATGTCCAAGATGTCAAATGACAAATGTCACAATGCTAAATGTCAAAAATCACAAATTTCAAGATGGCAAATGTCAAAGATGTCAAATGACAAATGTCACAATGCTAAATGTCAAAAATAAAAAGTGTCACCATAAAAAATGTCAAAAATGACAAATTTCAAGATTGCAAATGTCAAAGATGTTAAATGACAAATGTCACAATGCTAAATGTCAAAAATGAAAAGTGTCACTATGAAAAATGTCAAAAATAACAAATTTCAAGATGGCAAATATCAAAGATGTCAAAACTGACAAATGTCACAATGCTAAATGTCAAAAATGATAAGTGTCACCATGAAAAATGTCAAAAATGACAAATTTCAAGATGGCAAATGTCCAAGATGTCAAATGACAAATGTCACAATGCTAAATATCAAAAATGACAAATTTCAAGATGGCAAATGTCAAAGATGTCAAATGACAAATGTCACAATGCTAAATGTCAAAAATGAAAAGTGTCACCATAAAAAATGTTAAAAATGACAAATTTCAAAATGGCAAATGTCAAAGATGTCAAATGACAAATGCCACAATGCTAAATGTCAAAAATGAAAATTGTCACCATGAAAAATGTCAAAAATGACAAATTTCAAGATGGCAAAGATGTCAAATGACAAATGTCACAATGCTAAATGTCAAATATGTCAAATTTCAAGATGGCAAATGTCAAAGATGTCAAATGACAAATGTCACAATGCTAAATGTCAAAAATGAAAAGTGTCACCATGAAAAATGTCAAAAATGACAAATTTCAAGATGGCAAATGTCAAAGATGTCAAATGACAAATGTCACAATGCTAAATGTCAAAAATGAAAAGTGTCACCATGAAAAATGTTAAAAATAACAAATTTTAAGATGGCAAATGTCAAAGATGTCAAATGACAAATGTCACAATGCTAAATGTCAAAAATGAAAAGTGTCACCATGAAAAATGTCAAAAATGACAAATTTTAAGATGGCAAATGTCAAAGATGTCAAATGACAAATGTCACAATGCTAAATGTCAAAAATGAAAAGTGTCACCATGAAAAATGTCAAAAATAACAAATTTCAAGATGGCAAATGTCAAAGATGTCAAATGACAAATGTCACAATGCTAAATGTCAAAAATGAAAAGTGTCACCATGAAAAATGTCAAAAATGACAAATTTCAAGAAGGCAAATGTCAAAGATGTCAAATGACAAATGTCACAATGCTAAATGTCAAAAATGACAAATTTCAAGATGGCAAATGTCAAAGGTGTCAAATGACAAATGTCACAATGCTAAATGTCAAAAATGAAAAGTGTCACCATGAAAAATGTCAAAAATGAAAAATTTCAAGATGGCAAATGTCAAAGATGTCAAATGACAAATGTCACAATGCTTAATGTCAAAAATGAAAAGTGTCACCATGAAAAATGTCAAAAATAACAAATTTTAAGATGGCAAATGTCAAAGATGTCAAATGACAAATGTCACAATGCTAAATGTCAAAAATGAAAAGTGTCACCATGAAAAATGTGAAAAATGACAAATTTCAAGATGGCAAATGTCAAAGATGTCAAATGACAAATGTCCCAATGCTAAATGTCAAAAATGAAAAGTGTCACCATGAAAAATGTCAAAAATGACAAATTTCAAGATGGCAAATGTCAAAGATGTCAAATGACAAATGTCACAATGCTAAATGTCAAAAATAAAAAGTGTCACCATGAAAAATGTCAAAAATGACAAATTTGAAGATGGCAAATGTCAAAGATGTCAAATGACAAATGTCACAATGCTAAATGTCAAAAATGAAAAGTGTCACCATGAAAATTGTCAAAAATGACAAATTTCAAGATGGCAAATGTCAAAACTGACAAATGTCACAATGCTAAATGTCAAAAATGATAAGTGTCACCATGAAAAATGTCAAAACTGACAAATTTCAAGATGGCAAATGTCCAAGATGTCAAATGATAAATGTCACAATGCTAAATGTCAAAAATGAAAAGTGTCACTATAAAAAATGTCAAAAATGACAAATTTCAAGATGGCAAATGTCAAAGATGTCAAATGACAAATGTCACAATGCTAAATGTCAAAAATGAAAAGTGTCAAAAATGACAAATTTCAAGATGGCAAATGTCTAAGATGTCAAATGACAAATGTCACAATGCTAAATGTCAAAAATGAAAAGTGTCACCGTGAAAAATGTCAAAAATGACAAATTTCAAGATGGCAAATGTCAAAGATGTCAAATGACAAATGTCACAATGCTAAATGTCAAAAATGAAAAGTGTCACCATGAAAAATGTCAAAAATGACAAATTTCAAGATGGCAAATGTCAAAGATGTCAAATGACAAATGTCACAATGCTAAATGTCAAAAATGAAAAGTGTCCCCATGAAAAATGTCAATAATGACAAATTTCAAGATGGCAAATGTCAAAGATGTCAAATGACAAATGTCACAATGCTAAATGTCAAAAATAAAAAGTGTCACCATGAAAAATGTCAAAAATGACAAATTTCAAGATGGCAAATGTCAAAGATGTCGAATATGACAAATGTCACAATGCTAATTGTCAAAAATGAAAAGTGTCACCATGAAAAATGTCAAAAATGACAAATTTCAAGATGGCAAATGTCAAAGATGTCAAATGACAAATGTCACAATGCTAAAAATGAAAAGTGTCACCATGAAAAATGTCAAAAATGACAAATTTCAAGATAGCAAATATCAAAGATGTCAAATGACAAATGTCACAATGCTTAATGTCAAAAATGACAAATTTCAAGATGGCAAATGTCAAAGATGTCAAATGACAAATGTCACAATGCTAAATGTCAAAAATGAAAAGTGTCACCATGAAAAATGTCAAAAATAACAAATTTCAAGATGGCAAATGTCAAAGATGTCAAATGACAAATGTCACAATGCTAAATGTCAAAAATGAAAAGTGTCACCATGAAAAATGTCAAAAATGACAAATTTCAAGATGGCAAATGTCAAAGATGTCAAATGACAAATGTCACAATGCTAAATGTCAAAAATGAAAAGTGTCACCATGAAAAATGTCAAAAATAACAAATTTCAAGATGGCAAATGTCAAAGATGTCAAATGACAAATGTCACAATGCTAAATGTCAAAAATGAAAAGTGTCACCATAAAAAATGTCAAAAATGACAAATTTCAAGATGGCAAATGTCAAAACTGACAAATGTCACAATGCTAAATGTCAAAAATGATAAGTGTTACCATGAAAAATGTCAAAAATGACAAATTTCAAGATGGCAAATGTCCAAGATGTCAAATGACAAATGTCACAATGCTAAATGTCAAAAATGACAAATTTCAAGATGGCAAATGTCAAAGATGTCAAATGACAAATGTCACAATGCTAAATGTCAAAAATAAAAAGTGTCACCATGAAAAATGTCAAAAATGACAAATTTCAAGATGGCAAATGTCAAAGATGTCAAATGACAAATGTCACAATGCTAAATGTCATAAATGAAAAGTGTCACCATGAAAAATGTCAAAAATAACAAATTTCAAAATGGCAAATGTCAAAGATGTCAAATGACAAATGTCACAATGCTAAATGTCAAAAATGAAAAGTGTCACCATGAAAAATGTCAAAAATGACAAATTTCAAGATGGCAAATGTCAAAGATGTCAAATGACAAATGTCACAATGCTAAATGTCAAAAATGAAAAGTGTCACCATGAAAAATGTCAAAAATGAAAAATTTCAAGATGGCAAATGTCAAAGATGTCAAATGACAAATGTCACAATGCTAAATGTCAAAAATGAAAAGTGTCACCATGAAAAATGTCAAAAATGACAAATTTCAAGATGGCAAATGTCAAAGATGTCAAATGACAAATGTCACAATGCTAAATGTCAAAAATGAAAAGTGTCACCATGAAAAATGTCAAAAATGACAAATTTCAAGATGGCAAATGTCAAAACTGACAAATGCCACAATGCTAAATGTCAAAAATGATAAGTGTCACCATGAAAAATGTCAAAAATGACAAATTTCAAGATGGCAAATGTCCACGATGTCAAATGACAAATGTCACAATGCTAAATGTCAAAAATGAAAAGTGTCACAATGAAAAATGTCAAAAATGACAAATTTCAAGATGGCAAATGTCAAAGATTTCAAATGACAAATGTCACAATGCTAAATGTCAAAAATGAAAAGTGTCAAAAATGACAAATTTTAAGATGGCAAATGTCAAAGATGTCAAATGACAAATGTCACAATGCTAAATGTCAAAAATGAAAAGTGTCACTATGAAGAATGTCAAAAATAACAAATTTCAAGATGGCAAATGTCAAAGATGTCAAATGACAAATGTCACAATGCTAAATGTCAAAAATGAAAAGTGTCACCATGAAAAATGTCAAAAATGACAAATTTCAAGATGGCTAATGTCAAAGATGTCAAATGTCACAATGCTAAATTCAAAAATGAAAAGTGTCACCATGAAAAATGTCAAAAATGACAAATTTCAAGATGGCAAATGTCAAAGATGTCAAATGACAAATGTCACAATGCTAAATGTCAAAAATGAAAAGTGTCCACATGAAAAATGTCAATAATGACAAATTTCAAGATGGCAAATGTCAAAGATGACAAATGTCACAATGCTAAATGTTAAAAATGAAAAGTGTCACCATGAAAAATGTCAAAAATGACAAATTTCAAGATGGCAAATGTCAAAGATGTCGAATATGACAAATGTCACAATGCTAAATGTCAAAAATGAAAAGTGTCACCATGAAAAATGTCAAAAATGACAAATTTCAAGATGGCAAATGTCAAAGATGTCAAATGACAAATGTCACAATGCTAAATGTCAAAAATGAAAAGTGTCACCATGAAAAATGTCAAAAATGACAAATTTCAAGATGGCAAATATCAAAGATGTCAAATGACAAATGTCACAATGCTAAATGTCAAAAATGACAAATTTCAAGATGGCAAATGTCAAAGATGTCAAATGACAAATGTCACAATGCTAAATGTCAAAAATGAAAAGTGTCACCATGAAAAATGTCAAAAATGACAAATTTCAAGATGGCAAATGTCAAAGATGTCAAATGACAAATGTCACAATGCTAAATGTCAAAAATGAAAAGTGTCACCATGAAAAATGTCAAAAATAACAAATTTCAAGATGGCAAATGTCAAAGATGTCAAATGACAAATGTCACAATGCTAAATGTCAAAAATGAAAAGTGTCACCATGAAAAATGTCAAAAATGACAAATTTCAAGATGGCAAATATCAAAGATGTCAAATGACAAAGGTCACAATGCTAAATGTCAAAAATGACAAATTTCAAGATGGCAAATGTCAAAAATGTCAAATGACCAATGTCACAATGCTAAATGTCAAAAATGAAAAGTGTCACCATGAAAAATGTCAAAAATGACAAATTTCAATATGGCAAATGTCAAAGATGTCAAATGACAAATGTCACAATGCTAAATGTCAAAAATGAAAAGTGTCACCATGAAAAATGTCAAAAATAACAAATTTCAAGATGGCAAATGTCAAAGATGTCGAATATGACAAATGTCACAATGCTAAATGTCAAAAATGAAAAGTGTCACGATGAAAAATGTCAAAAATGACAAATTTCAAGATGGCAAATGTCAAAGATGTTAAATGACAAATGTCACAATGCTAAATGTCAAAAATGAAAAGTGTCACCATGAAAAATGTCAAAAATGACAAATTTCAAGATGGCAAATGTCAAAGATGTCGAATATGACAAATGTCACAATGCTAAATGTCAAAAATGAAAAGTGTCACGATGAAAAATGTCAAAAATGACAAATTTCAAGATGGCAAATGTCAAAGATGTTAAATGACAAATGTCACAATGCTAAATGTCAAAAATGAAAAGTGTCACCATGAAAAATGTCAAAAATGACAAATTTCAAGATGGCAAATGTCAAAGATGTCAAATGACAAATGTCACAATGCTTAATGTCAAAAATGAAAAGTGTCACCATGAAAAATGTCAAAAATAACAAATTTCAAGATGGCAAATGTCAAAGATGTCAAATGACAAATGTCACAATGCTAAATGTCAAAAATGAAAAGTGTCACCATGAAAAATGTCAAAAATGACAAATTTCAAGATGGCAAATGTCAAAAATGTCAAATGACAAATGTCACAATGCTAAATGTCAAAAATGAAAAGTGTCACCATGAAAAATGTCAAAAATGACAAATTTCAAGATGGCAAATGTCAAAGATGTCAAATGACAAATGTCACAATGCTAAATGTCAAAAATGAAAAGTGTCCCCATGAAAAATGTCAATAATGACAAATTTCAAGATGGCAAATGTCAAAGATGACAAATGTCACAATGCTAAATGTCAAAAATGAAAAGTGTCACCATGAAAAATGTCAAAAATGACAAATTTCAAGATGGCAAATATCAAAGATGTCAAATGACAAATGTCACAATGCTAAATGTCAAAAATGACAAATTTCAAGATGGCAAATGTCAAAAATGTCAAATGACCAATGTCACAATGCTAAATGTCAAAAATGAAAAGTGTCACCATGAAAAATGTCAAAAATGACAAATTTCAAGATGGCAAATGTCAAAGATGTCAAATGACAAATGTCACAATGCTAAATGTCAAAAATGAAAAGTGTCACCATGAAAAATGTCAAAAATAACAAATTTCAAGATGGCAAATGTCAAAGATGTCAAATGACAAATGTCACAATGCTAAATGTCAAAAATGAAAAGTGTCACCATGAAAAATGTCAAAAATGACAAATTTCAAGATGGCAAATGTCAAAGATGTCGAATATGACAAATGTCACAATGCTAAATGTCAAAAATGAAAAGTGTCACCATGAAAAATGTCAAAAATGACAAATTTCAAGATGGCAAATGTCAAAGATGTTAAATGACAAATGTCACAATGCTAAATGTTAAAAATGAAAAGTGTCACCATGAAAAATGTCAAAAATGACAAATTTTAAGATGGCAAATGTCAAAGATGTCAAATGACAAATGTCACAATGCTAAATGTCAAAAATGAAAAGTGTCACCATGAAAAATGTCAAAAATAACAAATTTTAAGATGGCAAATGTCAAAGATGTCAAATGACAAATGTCACAATGCTAAATGTCAAAAATGAAAAGTGTCACCATGAAAAATGTCAAAAATGACAAATTTCAAGATGGCAAATGTCAAAGATGTCAAATGACAAATGTCACAATGCTAAATGTCAAAAATGAAAAGTGTCACCATGAAAAATGTCAAAAATGACAAATTTCAAGATGGCAAATGTCAAAGATGTCAAATGACAAATGTCACAATGCTAAATTTCAAAAACGAAAAGTGTCCACATGAAAAATGTCAATAATGACAAATTTCAAGATGCAAATGTCAAAGATGACAAATGTCACAATGCTAAATGTCAAAAATGAAAAGTGTCACCATGAAAAATGTCAAAAATGACAAATTTCAAGATGGCAAATGTCAAAGATGTCGAATATGACAAATGTCACAATGCTAAATGTCAAAAATGAAAAGTGTCACCATGAAAAATGTCAAAAATGACAAATTTCAAGATGGCAAATGTCAAAGATGTCAAATGACAAATGTCACAATGCTAAATGTCAAAAATGAAAAGTGTCACCATGAAAAATGTCAAAAATGACAAATTTCAAGATGGCAAATATCAAAGATGTCAAATGACAAATGTCACAATGCTAAATGTCAAAAATGACAAATTTCCAGATGGCAAATGTCAAAGATGTCAAATGACAAATGTCACAATGCTAAATGTCAAAAATGAAAAGTGTCACCATGAAAAATGTCAAAAATGACAAATTTCAAGATGGCAAATATCAAAGATGTCAAATGACAAATGTCACAATGCTAAATGTCAAAAATGAAAAGTGTCACCATGAAAAATGTCAAAAATAACAAATTTCAAGATGGCAAATGCCAAAGATATCAAATGACAAATGTCACAATGCTAAATGTCAAAAATGAAAAGTGTCACCATGAAAAATGTCAAAAATGACAAATTTCAAGATGGCAAATATCAAAGATGTCAAATGACAAATGTCACAATGCTAAATGTCAAAAATGACAAATTTCAAGATGGCAAATGTCAAAAATGTCAAATGACCAATGTCACAATGCTAAATGTCAAAAATGAAAAGTGTCACCATGAAAAATGTCAAAAATGACAAATTTCAAGTTGGCAAATGTCAAAGATGTCAAATGACAAATGTCACAATGCTAAATGTCAAAAATGAAAAGTGTCACCATGAAAAATGTCAAAAATAACAAATTTCAAGATGGCAAATGTCAAAGATGTCAAATGACAAATGTCACAATGCTAAATGTCAAAAATGAAAAGTGTCACCATGAAAAATGTCAAAAATGACAAATTTCAAGATGGCAAATGTCAAAGATGTCGAATATGACAAATGTCACAATGCTAAATGTCAAAAATGAAAAGTGTCACGATGAAAAATGTCAAAAATGACAAATTTCAAGATGGCAAATGTCAAAGATGTCAAATGACAAATGTCACAATGCTAAATGTCAAAAATGAAAAGTGTCACCATAAAAAATGTCAAAAATAACAAATTTCAAGATGGCAAATGTCAAAGATGTCAAATGACAAATGTCACAATGCTAAATGTCAAAAATGAAAAGTGTCACCATGAAAAATGTCAAAAATGACAAATTTCAAGATGGCAAATGTCAAAAATGTCAAATGACAAATGTCACAATGCTAAATGTCAAAAATGAAAAGTGTCACCATGAAAAATGTCAAAAATGACAAATTTCAAGATGGCAAATGTCAAAGATGTCGAATGACAAATGTCACAATGCTAAATGTCAAAAATGAAAAGTGTCACCATGAAAAATGTCAAAAATGACAAATTTCAAGATGGCAAATATCAAAGATGTCAAATGACAAATGTCACAATGCTAAATGTCAAAAATGACAAATTTCAAGATGGCAAATGTCAAAGATGTCAAATGACAAATGTCACAATGCTAAATGTCAAAAATGAAAAGTGTCACCATGAAAAATGTCAAAAATGACAAATTTCAAGATGGCAAATGTCAAAGATGTCAAATGAAAAATGTCACAATGCTAAATGACAAAAATGAAAAGTGTCACCATGAAAAATGTCAAAAATAACAAATTTCAAGATGGCAAATGCCAAAGATATCAAATGACAAATGTCACAATGCTAAATGTCAAAAATGAAAAGTGTCACCATGAAAAATGTCAAAAATGACAAATTTCAAGATGGCAAATATCAAAGATGTCAAATGACAAATGTCACAATGCTAAATGTCAAAAATGACAAATTTCAAGATGGCAAATGTCAAAAATGTCAAATGACCAATGTCACAATGCTAAATGTCAAAAATGAAAAGTGTCACCATGAAAAATGTCAAAAATGACAAATTTCAAGATGGCAAATGTCAAAGATGTCAAATGACAAATGTCACAATGCTAAATGTCAAAAATGAAAAGTGTCACCATGAAAAATGTCAAAAATAACAAATTTCAAGATGGCAAATGTCAAAGATGTCAAATGACAAATGTCACAATGCTAAATGTCAAAAATGAAAAGTGTCACCATGAAAAATGTCAAAAATGACAAATTTCAAGATGGCAAATGTCAAAGATGTCGAATATGACAAATGTCACAATGCTAAATGTCAAAAATGAAAAGTGTCACGATGAAAAATGTCAAAAATGACAAATTTCAAGATGGCAAATGTCAAAGATGTCAAATGACAAATGTCACAATGCTAAATGTCAAAAATGAAAAGTGTCACCATGAAAAATGTCAAAAATAATAAATTTCAAGATGGCAAATGTCAAAGATGTCAAATGACAAATGTCACAATGCTAAATGTCAAAAATGAAAAGTGTCACCATGAAAAATGTCAAAAATGACAAATTTCAAGATGGCAAATGTCAAAAATGTCAAATGACAAATGTCACAATGCTAAATGTCAAAAATGAAAAGTGTCACCATGAAAAATGTCAAAAATGACAAATTTCAAGATGGCAAATGTCAAAGATGTCAAATGACAAATGTCACAATGCTAAATGTCAAAAATGAAAAGTGTCCCCATGAAAAATGTCAATAATGACAAATTTCAAGATGGCAAATGTCAAAGATGACAAATGTCACAATGCTAAATGTCAAAAATGAAAAGTGTCACCATGAAAAATGTCAAAAATGACAAATTTCAAGATGGCAAATATCAAAGATGTCAAATGACAAATGTCACAATGCTAAATGTCAAAAATGACAAATTTCAAGATGGCAAATGTCAAAAATGTCAAATGACCAATGTCACAATGCTAAATGTCAAAAATGAAAAGTGTCACCATGAAAAATGTCAAAAATGACAAATTTCAAGATGGCAAATGTCAAAGATGTCAAATGACAAATGTCACAATGCTAAATGTCAAAAATGAAAAGTGTCACCATGAAAAATGTCAAAAATAACAAATTTCAAGATGGCAAATGTCAAAGATGTCAAATGACAAATGTCACAATGCTAAATGTCAAAAATGAAAAGTGTCACCATGAAAAATGTCAAAAATGACAAATTTCAAGATGGCAAATGTCAAAGATGTCGAATATGACAAATGTCACAATGCTAAATGTCAAAAATGAAAAGTGTCACCATGAAAAATGTCAAAAATGACAAATTTCAAGATGGCAAATGTCAAAGATGTTAAATGACAAATGTCACAATGCTAAATGTCAAAAATGAAAAGTGTCACCATGAAAAATGTCAAAAATGACAAATTTCAAGATGGCAAATGTCAAAGATGTCAAATGACAAATGTGACAATGCTAAATGTCAAAAATGAAAAGTGTCACCATGAAAAATGTCAAAAATAACAAATTTCAAGATGGCAAATGTCAAAGATGTCAAATGACAAATGTCACAATGCTAAATGTCAAAAATGAAAAGTGTCACCATGAAAAATGTCAAAAATGACAAATTTCAAGATGGCAAATGTCAAAGATGTCAAATGACAAATGTCACAATGCTAAATGTCAAAAATGAAAAGTGTCACCTTGAAAAATGTCAAAAATGACAAATTTCAAAATGGCAAATGTCAAATGACAAACGTCACAATGCTAAATGTCAAAAACGAAAAGTGTCCACATGAAAAATGTCAATAATGACAAATTTCAAGATGCAAATGTCAAAGATGACAAATGTCAAAGATGACAAATGTCACAATGCTAAATGTCAAAAATGAAAAGTGTCACCATGAAAAATGTCAAAAATGACAAATTTCAAGATGGCAAATGTCAAAGATGTCGAATATGACAAATGTCACAATGCTAAATGTCAAAAATGACAAATTTCAAGATGGCAAATGTCAAAGATGTCAAATGACAAATGTCACAATGCTAAATGTCAAAAATGAAAAGTGTCACCATGAAAAATGTCAAAAATGACAAATTTCAAGATGGCAAATGTCAAAGATGTCAAATGACAAATGTCACAATGTTAAATGTCAAAAATGAAAAGTGTCACCATGAAAAATGTCAAAAATAACAAATTTCAAGATGGCAAATGCCAAAGATATCAAATGACAAATGTCACAATGCTAAATGTCAAAAATGAAAAGTGTCACCATGAAAAATGTCAAAAATGACAAATTTCAAGATGGCAAATATCAAAGATGTCAAATGACAAATGTCACAATGCTAAATGTCAAAAATGACAAATTTCAAGATGGCAAATGTCAAAAATGTCAAATGACCAATGTCACAATGCTAAATGTCAAAAATGAAAAGTGTCACCATGAAAAATGTCAAAAATGACAAATTTCAAGATGGCAAATGTCAAAGATGTCAAATGACAAATGTCACAATGCTAAATGTCAAAAATGAAAAGTGTCACCATGAAGAATGTCAAAAATAACAAATTTCAAGATGGCAAATGTCAAAGATGTCAAATGACAAATGTCACAATGCTAAATGTCAAAAATGAAAAGTGTCACCATGAAAAATGTCAAAAATGACAAATTTCAAGATGGCAAATGTCAAAGATGTCAAATGACAAATGTCACAATGCTAAATAACAAAAATGAAAAGTGTCACCATGAAAAATGTCAAAAATGACAAATTTCAAGATGGCAAATGTCAAAGATGTCAAATGACAAATGTCACAATGCTAAATGTCAAAAATGAAAAGTGTCACCATGAAAAATGTCAAAAATGACAAATTTCAAGATGGCAAATGTCAAAGATGTCGAATATGACAAATGTCACAATGCTAAATGTCAAAAATGACAAATTTCAAGATGGCAAATGTCAAAGATGTCAAATGACAAATGTCACAATGCTAAATGTCAAAAATGAAAAGTGTCACCATGAAAAATGTCAAAAATGACAAATTTCAAGATGGCAAATGTCAAAGATGTCAAATGACAAATGTCACAATGTTAAATGTCAAAAATGAAAAGTGTCACCATGAAAAATGTCAAAAATAACAAATTTCAAGATGGCAAATGCCAAAGATATCAAATGACAAATGTCACAATGCTAAATGTCAAAAATGAAAAGTGTCACCATGAAAAATGTCAAAAATGACAAATTTCAAGATGGCAAATATCAAAGATGTCAAATGACAAATGTCACAATGCTAAATGTCAAAAATGACAAATTTCAAGATGGCAAATGTCAAAAATGTCAAATGACCAATGTCACAATGCTAAATGTCAAAAATGAAAAGTGTCACCATGAAAAATGTCAAAAATGACAAATTTCAAGATGGCAAATGTCAAAGATGTCAAATGACAAATGTCACAATGCTAAATGTCAAAAATGAAAAGTGTCACCATGAAGAATGTCAAAAATAACAAATTTCAAGATGGCAAATGTCAAAGATGTCAAATGACAAATGTCACAATGCTAAATGTCAAAAATGAAAAGTGTCACCATGAAAAATGTCAAAAATGACAAATTTCAAGATGGCAAATGTCAAAGATGTCAAATGACAAATGTCACAATGCTAAATGTCAAAAATGAAAAGTGTCACCATGAAAAATGTCAAAAATGACAAATTTCAAGATGGCAAATGTCAAAGATGTCAAATGACAAATGTCACAATGCTAAATGTCAAAAATGAAAAGTGTCCCCATGAAAAATGTCAATAATGACAAATTTCAAGATGGCAAATGTCAAAGATGACAAATGTCACAATGCTGAATGTCAAAAATGAAAAGTGTCACCATGAAAAATGTCAAAAATGACAAATTTCAAGATGGCAAATGTCAAAGATGTCGAATATGACAAATGTCACAATGCTAAATGTCAAAAATGAAAAGTTTCACCATGAAAAATGTCAAAAATGACAAATTTCAAGATGGCAAATGTCAAAGATGTCAAATGACAAATGTCACAATGCTAAATGTCAAAAATGAAAAGTGTCACCATGAAAAATGTCAAAAATGACAAATTTCAAGATGGCAAATATCAAAGATGTCAAATGACAAATGTCACAATGCTAAATGTCAAAAATGACAAATTTCAAGATGGCAAATGTCAAAGATGTCAAATGACAAATGTCACAATGCTAAATGTCAAAAATGAAAAATGTCACCATGAAAAATGTCAAAAATGACAAATTTCAAGATGGCAAATGTCAAAGATGTCAAATGACAAATGTCACAATGCTAAATGTCAAAAATGAAAAGTGTCACCATGAAAAATGTCAAAAATAACAAATTCCAAGATGGCAAATGTCAAAGATGTCAAATGACAAATGTCACAATGCTAAATGTCAAAAATAAAAAGTGTCACCATGAAAAATGTAAAAATGACAAATTTCAAGATGGCAAATGTCAAAGATGTCAAATGACAAATGTCACAATGCTAAATCTCAAAAATGAAAAGTGTCACCATGAAAAATGTCAAAAATAACAAATTTCAAGATGGCAAATGTCAAAGATGTCAAATGACAAATGTCACAATGCTAAATGTACAAAATGAAAAGTGTCACCATGAAAAATGTCAAAAATGACAAATTTCAAGATGGCAAATATCAAAACTGACAAATGTCACAATGCTAAATGTCAAAAATGATAAGTGTCACCATGAAAAATGTCAAAAATGACAAATTTCAAGATGGCAAATGTCCAAGATGTCAAATGACAAATGTCACAATGCTAAATGTCAAAAATGACAAATTTCAAGATGGCAAATGTCAAAGATGTCAAATGACAAATGTCACAATGCTAAATGTCAAAAATAAAAAGTGTCACCATGAAAAATGTCAAAAATGACAAATTTCAAGATTGCAAATGTCAAAGATGTCAAATGACAAATGTCACAATGCTAAATGTCAAAAATGAAAAGTGTCATTATGAAAAATGTCAAAAATAACAAATTTCAAGATGGCAAATATCAAAGATGTCAAAACTGACAAATGTCACAATGCTTAATGTCAAAAATGATAAGTGTCACCATGAAAAATGTCAAAAATGACAAATTTCAAGATGGCAAATGTCCAAGATGTCAAATGACAAATGTCACAATGCTAAATATCAAAAATGACAAATTTCAAGATGGCAAATGTCAAAGATGTCAAATGACAAATGTCACAATGCTAAATGTCAAAAATGAAAAGTGTCACCATGAAAAATGTTAAAAATGACAAATTTCAAAATGGCAAATGTCAAAGATGTCAAATGACAAATGCCACAATGCTAAATGTCAAAAATGAAAATTGTCACCATGAAAAATGTCAAAAATGACAAATTTCAAGATGGCAAAGATGTCAAATGACAAATGTCACAATGCTAAATGTCAAAAATGTCAAATTTCAAGATGGCAAATGTCAAAGATGTCAAATGACAAATGTCACAATGCTAAATGTCAAAAATGAAAAGTGTCACCATGAAAAATGTCAAAAATGACAAATTTCAAGATGGCAAATGTCAAAGATGTCAAATGACAAATGTCACAATGCTAAATGTCAGAAATGAAAAGTGTCACCATGAAAAATGTTAAAAATAACAAATTTTAAGATGGCAAATGTCAAAGATATCAAATGACAAATGTCACAATGCTAAATGTCAAAAATGAAAAGTGTCACCATGAAAAATGTCAAAAATGACAAATTTTAAGATGGCAAATGTCAAAGATGTCAAATGACAAATGTCACAATGCTAAATGTCAAAAATGAAAAGTGTCACCATGAAAAATGTCAAAAATAACAAATTTCAAGATGGCAAATGTCAAAGATGTCAAATGACAAATGTCACAATGCTAAATGTCAAAAATGAAAAGTGTCACCATGAAAAATGTCAAAAATGACAAATTTCAAGAAGGCAAATGTCAAAGATGTCAAATGACAAATGTCACAATGCTAAATGTCAAAAATGACAAATTTCAAGATGGCAAATGTCAAAGATGTCAAATGACAAATGTCACAATGCTAAATGTCAAAAATGAAAAGTGTCACCATGAAAAATGTCAAAAATGACAAATTTCAAGATGGCAAATGTCAAAGATGTCAAATGACAAATGTCACAATGCTAAATGTCAAAAATGAAAAGTGTCACCATGAAAAATGTCAAAAATAACAAATTTCAAGATGGCAAATGTCAAAGATGTCAAATGACAAATGTCACAATGCTAAATGTCAAAAATGAAAAGTGTCACCATAAAAAATGTGAAAAATGACAAATTTCAAGATGGCAAATGTCAAAGATGTCAAATGACAAATGTCACAATGCTAAATGTCAAAAATGAAAAGTGTCACCATGAAAAATGTCAAAAATGACAAATTTCAAGATGGCAAATGTCAAAGATGTCAAATGACAAATGTCACAATGCTAAATGTCAAAAATGAAAAGTGTCACCATGAAAAATGTCAAAAATGACAAATTTTAAGATGGCAAATGTCAAAGATGTCAAATGACAAATGTCACAATGCTAAATGTCAAAAATGAAAAGTGTCACCATGAAAATTGTCAAAAATGACAAATTTCAAGATGGCAAATGTCAAAACTGACAAATGTCACAATGCTAAATGTCAAAAATGATAAGTGTCACCATGAAAAATGTCAAAACTGACAAATTTCAAGATGGCAAATGTCCAAGATGTCAAATGATAAATGTCACAATGCTAAATGTCAAAAATGAAAAGTGTCACCATGAAAAATTTCAAAAATGACAAATTTCAAGATGGCAAATGTCAAAGATGTCAAATGACAAATGTCACAATGCTAAATGTCAAAAATGAAAAGTGTCAAAAATGACAAATTTCAAGATGGCAAATGTCTAAGATGTCAAATGACAAATGTCACAATGCTAAATGTCAAAAATGAAAAGTGTCACCGTGAAAAATGTCAAAAATGACAAATTTCAAGATGGCAAATGTCAAAGATGTCAAATGACAAATGTCACAATGCTAAATGTCAAAAATAAAAAGTGTCACCATGAAAAATGTCAAAAATGACAAATTTCAAGATGGCAAATGTCAAAGATGTCAAATGACAAATGTTACAATGCTAAATGTCAAAAATAAAAAGTGTCCCCATGAAAAATGTCAATAATGACAAATTTCAAGATGGCAAATGTCAAAGATGTCAAATGACAAATGTCACAATGCTAAATGTCAAAAATGAAAAGTGTCACCATGAAAAATGTCAAAAATGACAAATTTCAAGATGGCAAATGTCAAAGATGTCGAATATGACAAATGTCACAATGCTAATTGTCAAAAATGAAAAGTGTCACCATGAAAAATGTCAAAAATGAGAAATTTCAAGATGGCAAATGTCAAAGATGTCAAATGACAAATGTCACAATGCTAAATGTCAAAAATGAAAAGTGTCACCATGAAAAATGTCAAAAATGACAAATTTAAGGATAGCAAATATCAAAGATGTCAAATGACAAATGTCACAATGCTAAATGTCAAAAATGACAAATTTCAAGATGGCAAATGTCAAAGATGTCAAATGACAAATGTCACAATGCTAAATGTCAAAAATGAAAAGTGTCCATATGAAAAATGTCAAAAATAACAAATTTCAAGATGGCAAATGTCAAAGATGTCAAATGACAAATGTCACAATGCTAAATGTCAAAAATGAAAAGTGTCACCATGAAAAATGTCAAAAATGACAAATTTCAAGATGGCAAATGAGTAGATGAGCTAAGCCGCCACGGCACCACTACTTCCAAATTTCGCCGCTAGATGGCGCCACAGGTGGCGGCGCTGCAATCTTTTGTTTTTCGAGTGGCCTTTGACATTTGGCGCAAGCAGCCAATTCTTCTTTTTTTCGGGTGGCCTTTGACATTTAGCGCAAGCAGCCAAATCTTCTTTTCGTTATATTTTGAATTTTTTCGCGCTTCGCTGTCATCGTACCAACTTTTCATGCAACCAACATTACAGTGCTACCAACTTTTGCGATATAACAATTTAATTTAAAAAAAATTCCAACCAAGCAGAATTGAACCCGGGTCCCCCCGTATCATAAACAAACACGTTAGCCACTACACCATCGCAGTATTTAATAAAATGTGACAAACAATAGTAGAAAAAAAAATAATAAACAAGTCTTATCGCAATAAAGATAACAGACTTAGAAATATTTTAAATTGGTTTATTCCAAAAGAATTTTTTTATGTATGACGTATCATTGTAAAGGGTTACTGTATAGGGTAAGATGAAGCGTCAAAAAGACCGTATTTATGCTGCCAAAAAGGCATTAACGTTGTATCTCGTAAACGGCCGAACGGATTTCGACGTATGACGTATCATTTTAAAGGGGTTGGTGTATAGGGTAAGATGAAGCGTCAAAAAGACCTTATTGATGAGGCCAAAAGGGCATTATAACTATATCTCGTGAATGGCGCAACGAATTTTCTGTGTGTTTGTCTAAAATTTGTATGTATACAATAAATTTTTAATCTGAATCTATGGCGTATTATTTTCTTTTAAATATGTTCCGTTGAAACGGCCAAAACAACGTTCAAATTCATCGTGTTGACGTCTATTTTTTGGCACCTTGACGTTTATGAATTTAGGAACGAAAAAAACGATGAAAAGTAGCACTTTTTGTCACTTTGAAATAATGTTTTTCCATAAGAAATACATGTAAATCGTAAATTTCTTTTTACCAGTTTTTTAATACGTTATTGCGACAAATTTTAACGCTATCTTGACGTTTGAACGTTTCAAATTTTAGAACTGTGACGTGCATAAATTTTGCCTCGATAAAATAACATTTTTTGACGCTATATTTATCGATTTTGAAATAAAAGTCATTATTTTTTATAAAAGTTTATTACATTATCTTTATAAAATAAAAAACAATTATAAAATATTAGATTTTTCGATCCAGCTATTATGTGAACTATCAAAGCCTAGCCATTTAACGTAGATTTTATTGCCTTTTTTCCTCAGCACTTTTTCAACAAGGTAAACATCAGGATTTTTTGACTTTTGTAACTCTTCCTCGTAAAATGCTCCTTTAATTGGTGATCCATGTAAATCTTCCAACATGTATGTTACGGGATTAGTTATGTTCACTTTGGTAATTTTAAAAAGCTCCGTAGTCCAATTAGGTGTATAGCCTTTATCGAATAGATGCTTTGCCTTGCTTATGCGCACCACATCTCCAATTTTATATTTTCGCGGGCCTGCTATTTTCAAATGATTATAATGTTGCTGTAGAATCTCTTTTTCATTGGACTTGTTTACCTGAGACGGTTTTTGACCAATCGTTCTATGTTTGCTTTCGTTGTACTCTTTTGTAATTTTCGGCAACACATCTATCCACCTGTACGTACCGTTTAAGCTAAAATGCTTATACAATTTCGTTTTCAGTGTTCTAATAACTCTTTCCGCCATACTTGCTTTCATCTTTGTAAATGTACTATAATGATTTATGCCATGTTTCTGCATTAGATTTTGAAATTTTGTGTTGTAAAACTCTTTGCCCTGATCAGATTGAAGATTTTTCGGTTTGCGTTTTCCTATAATATCGGCAAAAGCTTTCGTGATTTCTTCGCCAGTTTTCGATTTCAACGGTCGAGTCCAGAGAAATTTCGAGAAGCAGTCAATTACCACTAGAATCATTTTAAACGATCGATTTTGAGTTGCGTAAGAACTCATTTCAGCCAAATCAATTTGCCATAAATCGTCCAAACCTTTGATAATTGTTCGTCGCCGAGCATAATTTTTTCGAGCCGGTTTATGCAGCTCATTAACGACTTGAACCTTCTCCTTTGAAAACATGACTGTGACTAAATCTAATGTTTAGGGATTTTGTACTAACCGATTCTCCAATGCTTTAATAATATTTACAACATTTCGCAGAGTATTTTGATTTATAGTTATTGTATTAAGCAAATCAGCAATGTTTTTTTCAATAGCCAAAATTTTTCCAGAGAGTACATTAACATTTTTCGTTACAGAGTCAGTTCTTTTAAGAATCTCATCGAACAAATCTTGTCGTATATCTGGAATATCCTGATTATATAATTTTATTATCACTTTCTCGATTTTATCTTTTAAGTTTTCTACCGTATTTGTTTGATTTACAGCTAACTGTGCAGAGTTTGCATTAATCGTTGCTATTTGTGATTCTAAACTTTTAAGCGAATTTTTAATATCTCCTCGTAGGTACTGTTTTGCGGTGACAATTGATTCATCAACATACTTTTTATTAGCCATATGTTTGCTGGATAACGGAGGATCTCTTGATATAAAACCATTTATGACCATCAAGTCATTATTGAATGTAAGTTTCATAGCATTTATGTTTTCAGTCAACTTTTGTAAATTATTATCCATATATTTTTTATTGACGGCATCGCTATCTAAATCAGGATCTTTAACATTACAAAGTTTTAAATTTTCAAAATCAATATCACCGTTTGCAGTATGGGCTAAGCTTGGTTTAGACATTAGCAATAGGTTTTTATTGCCTATATCATGTTTAGTACGTCCGAATTTGTCGACACTCATTGTGGTAATGATGTTTAAACAATAATGCGTGCTTCTTTTAATTCCTCAATAATTGCAACAATTTCATTATCATTCGAAGTATTTCCTGCTTCTTTTGATGCTATTAAAAGCCGAAGCCTGTCAACAAGTTCGTTTGGATCGTCCCAATATTGAAGGTCAATTTTATTATCGTTGTAAACCATTTGCATCCCAGAGCCCACAGTGCTCGAATGTTTTCGTAAGTGAGAGGTAGCCAGAGGTTTTATGATATGTGTGTATTTAAATCGGTTTGTTCCTTTAAGGTGTCCTTTAATGTTTTTATGAGGATTTGTTAATTCTAGTATTGTTTCATAACGCTTTAAATCATCATCATTGAAATTTTTAGGTTCATCATTAAAAATTAATTCATATAGACCCGGTGTACCTCCTATCTGTTTGCCTTCTGTAATAATAAATCCATGCTTTTTATCAAAGTCGATTTGTTTGCTACCCAGAAACCATTTAGATGTATCACCATCGTAAGTAGGACCATAAACCGTATCTATATTATCTTTTTTCTCCCAATGATCTAGAATATATGGATGAGCCATTGGGGGATACTGATCCAAGTATTCCTTAATAACATCTTCTGAAATGTTAAGATTTTTAACAGCCTGTTCTTCGTCTTCATAGAATACTTCATCATCATCATCACTAGTAGTTTCAGCAACATTTTCGAGTTTTACAAACTCGGGTATACTTAATTGCTCTTTTTGTTTAGGTGATTGCTCTTTTTGTTTGGGCGGTTCTTCTTTTTGTTTAGGTGATTCCTCTTTTTGTTTTGGTGGTTCCTCTTCTTTCTTAGGCTCTGGCTCGGTAACTGATTGAGGATAAGAGATCACTGTTTGGTTTAGAGAAGATTTTACAATTTTGTGTAGTTGTTCCGTGACAGGTTTAAACAATTTATTTAGTGTCTCATCCGTTTCAACTCTACCCAATTGTAACGCTTTATATTTTTTTCGAATCGATCGAGCAAGTTCGGCAATTTTTCTCTTACGGATGGCAATGTCAAGTGGATTGCACGACATGTTGTCGAATAATGACTGTAATGTTACAA
Organism: Altica lythri; assembly: GCA_964028335.1. Lineage (NCBI taxonomy): Eukaryota > Metazoa > Arthropoda > Insecta > Coleoptera > Chrysomelidae > Altica > Altica lythri. Next base: position 2,461,781 of record OZ034800.1, on the reverse strand, counting down.
TTTTATGTATTTATCGAAACCGATTCGATATCGACCGTTGTTTAAATCAAAGTCTTTCGCAATAACCATTGTCCCATACTTTTCTTGCCAACATTTCGAACACAACTGTTTGAATTCTTCAAAACTCATATCCGGTGACACGTGTTCATCAAAGACATGTTTCAAATTGATAGCATCTTGTTTAAAAAGTACAATTAGGTTACTGTTATCTCTACAAATTTGTTTACAGCATTTCGAGTAGGTTTGTGAAAGAAATGCGCTATCTATATCCCGATGTCGACCCATGCTGTAGTATTCTCGAATCTTTTGCTGGTTCTCACATATGACATCATCAAAAATAAAAATTGAATTTGGCTTTACATCATTTGGGCTAATTATTTCATCGTTTTCTTTAAACGGAAAATATCCCACTCCTTTAACTTTCGACAGCACTTCTTCCAACAATTTATACTTGGGCTGATATAATGACTTTGAATAAACGTAAACATTTTTAAATTTCGCGCCATGTGGATGAAACAGTAACGATAACATAACATTCGTTTTGCCACACCCACTGGGTCCACAGATTAGCGCCCGAAACGAATTTGGTAGCAATGGTCCATGTTTACTGGCAGCGATTCGATCGTTTCCTTCATCTAAATTTTCAATCGGTAGCGTCTGGTCTTGCTGAATGATCTTCATTGTTTAACATGTTTTTTAATGTTTCAATGTATAAGTAGAGTAGTAATTCTTAAATCATTTCATTTCTCATGTTGGTGTTTGAAGGTGAAGGTGTGCTCAACAGCCTTATCAATAATCTGCCGTTTGAGTTACATTATCCTAGTTACAACTTTTTGGGACCAGGCACCAAATTACATAAAAGACTTGCACGTGGAGATACGGGTGTTAACCTGCTGGACGACGCAGCCAAAGAACACGATATTGCATATTCTAAACATAAAGATTTAGCGGAAAGACATAAAGCAGACGAGATTCTAGAGAATAAAGCGTGGGAAATAGTAAAGTCCAAGGACGCTTCAGTTGGTCAAAAAGCTGCAGCTTGGCTAACCACAACCGCAATGAAAGCTAAACGTAAACTTGGCATGGGTGTTAGGAAACCTAAATCGTTTAAACGCAATATTATAAGTAAAATACAAAGAGATATAAAAAAAGCTGGTCCTTCGGCTACATTAAAACGAGCAGCCAGTGTTGCTCTTAAAGCAGCCAGGGTAGCTGTACAAAATGCTGGTGGAAAAAATCAGGTTAAAGTACCTAGGATTATTCCCATCGAACAAAAATCCGGAGGCTTTTTACCGTTAATTCCGTTATTTGCTGGACTAAGTGCACTGGGGGCGTTATCCGGTGGAGCTGCTGGAATCGCTAAAACTGTGATTGATGCAAAAAATGCACAGAAAAAATTGGAAGAAGAACATCGACATAACAAAGCTATGGAATCTCTCGGTAAAGGACTATATTTACGAAAAAATGCCAGAGGAGGCTTTGGTCTCTTTCTAAAGAAGCAAAAAAACTAATAACGCTACCCAATCGAGGATTGTATGATTACGAACTAAAACGATATGCTAAACGTCTAAAAATCCCAAATTTTAGAGGTGTATTTATGCGAGACACATTGCCTAAAACCGGTCCTGTTCAACGCGAATGCGCAATCCTAAATTTGGATGAAAGCAAAAATCATGGAACTCATTGGGTGGCGTATCGGAAGATTAACAATAACGTTGAATATTTCGATTCATTTGGCAAGTTGAAACCGCCGAAAGAACTTGTACAGTATCTGGGACCTGTAACGAAAATTGTTTACAACCACGATCCTTACCAGACTTTTAATCAAATCAATTGCGGCCATCTTTGTTTAGAATTTCTATACGATGGAGGCAGTTTTGGCGCACATTAATCGTGAAAAGAAATTGATTGACTTTACTGAACAGGAATTGGCTTGTTTTCCTATATGTTATTTGAAAAGGTACGCAAAACCTTGTGAATTATTACAAGTTTGGTGCAAGTTTCCGCTTGAATATAGATTGGATTTTGAATTGCGAACCTGCCTGCCCTGCTTTGTTCATCATAATCGTCCTGAATGGACCACCCATGTTGACGGACCTGCGCAATCACAAGGAAATTGTCATATATGTAAACTAGGTTTAGAAAAATGTAGTGAACTTGTAAAAAATTATTTAAATAAATGTTAAAGATATACAATTTTATTTCTTTGTTCAACCTCCAACAGTTATGTTGTTGACGCTAGAGAGTCGTGATTATCAATTTGATTGGACTCCTCCGGTTCCGTTAAGTTTAGATCCGAGGAAACAATACAAGTTGGCATTTCTGTTTTTCTTTTCGTACAACAGTATACCGAATGTAGAGATTGGCAGTAATGCTTTTTACTATTACGAAAATAACGATAAAACTAAATTGCAGAAAATAACCTTAAATTCTGGTTGCTATGAAATTTCCGATATTGAAGAGGCGATTCGAAATTTAATAAATATACCACCAAATGCAAAGATTGAAGACGTTTTTTCATTGAAGCCCAACAATAATACACTCAAGTGTGAAATATTCAGTAGTCAACATGCAATAAATTTCGAGCATGAAGACAGTATAGGCAGAATGTTGGGTTTCTCAAAGAGAATTCTGGAACCGAACGTAAGACATAGTTCCGATCTACCTGTGGAAATTGTTAAAGTACGAACGATTCGTTTCGAAACAAACATTACCACCGGAGCCTTCTACAACAACAGACCTACTCACACTATCCACGAGTTTGGTATATCCGTAGACCCTGGTTACGCTATCGACGAAATTCCGAAAAATATCACGTATTTGCCTGTGATTGATATACCTGAGATTACAAATATTACTATACTGGCATTGGATCAAAATTCAAGACCTGTAAATTTTCAAGGTGAAAGAAGCATATTGGGTTTGGAGTTGAAAGAATGGGATTAATTTTCAACAACTATATAGCACCTTCATATTTTCAGAAGCCTGTAGTATTGAACAAATCGTTAAACTGTTCGGTACAGCTGAGCAAGAAAAACATTTTATTTCTTAATTCGCTTGGTTTTCAAATTATTAATAATGGAACGTATACGAACAATTCAAGATCCAATGTTTGATCTCTATCGAGAACCGACTCAGGATGAATCGATTAGAAAATCCGAATACCGATCTTACACACCATTCATCAAATCGTTTAGCTGCAGCGACATTGTAGAATTTAGTGTAAATCAGGTGGACTCATTCTTTGCAATGCATGATACGTTGTTGGCTATTAAAGGAAAATTGGATGTAACTGGTAATGGCGATGTTAGTTTGACACCAAACTTTGGAGCATTTCTATTCGACTCGTGTACGTATACCGAAAGTGCAAGAGAGATAGAAACAGTTCGAGATCCTGGAATTGTTAGCACTGTAAGAGCTTTAACATGTTACAATGAAGAAGATTCTCGCCACCTTGCCATTGCCGGTTGGAATTATCCCATAAGTCCCATTCTCAATGCCGATGATAAATCATTTAGTTTACTGATGCCGCTTAAACACATCTTCAACATTTTCAATGATTACCCAATGGTAACTTGTGGACGACAAACGATTCGATTCGTTCGAGCTCGTAATGATCTTGATAGCGTTATTGTAACAGAGAAACGAGATGCCGCTGGCGTAGCTACTGTTACAAACGTACAAATTATGATTCATTCGATGGAACTGAAAGTTAAACATATTTATCCAAATGATTTTGTTAAAGAACAATTGATGCGATCAATTCAAAGCGATCGTCCAATCGTAATTCCGTTTAGAAAATGGGAACTACATGAGCTACCATCTTTGACTACAGGAGCAACACAAGAAATTTGGGCTGTTAAAACAACGTCTGCAATAGAGAAACCTCGATATGTTATTGTATTTTTCCAAACTAATAGGAGAAATCTGAAAATTGCAGATCCTTCTTTATTTGATCACGTAAATCTACAAGGTCTCAGACTTGCATTGAATGGTGAATATTTTCCCAATGAAAGGATGCAACTTGATTTTGACAAAGGCGATTTTGCGCTAGCTCATTACAACTACAGCGAATTCAATTCCAGTTACAACAGAGTATCAATGAAACGGCCATTAATGGATTTTCTAGCATTTCGACATCGTGCTTTGTTTGTTATCGATTGTTCTAAGCAAGAAGAATCGATGAAATCATCGACTGTTGATGTACGACTAGAAATTGATGCCGACAAAGGATTTATCAAAAATACTAAAGCATATTGTATCATAATTCACGATTGTTTATTGGAGCATTATCCCCTAACGGAAGTAGTTAAAAATATAATATAAGCTGCTAACTATTTAGTATTTGCTCAGCTTTCAAAGAAGTTTCATCATCGTCATCATGAGAATTGCAGTAGTCGACATCCAAGGATTTATAATCGATGAAGTTTTTTATCCAAAAGAAGTCGCTATTCAGATTGGTGGTATAAAATCGAATTTTTTATTTAAACCGCCTAAACCATTCCACGAGTTGACTGCTAAAGACAAGAAAACTACGCGGTATTTGGAAAAATTTATACATGGAATACGATACGATTCTGGAGATGTAGATTATTCCGATGTCAATGCAATTTTGGAGAAACACCTACTTGGCAACGTTGATTTGATTTATGTTAGAGTAAATCAAAAAATTGACTTTTTAAAAGTAAAATGTGAAGAACTTGGACTCCATGTATTTATTTATGATGTTGCAAATTATGATGGGACACCCTGTGCAACGAAAAATTTTGAAGCTGTATATTCAGGATGTCCTCACCACGCCAACGGTAAATTTATGTGTGCATATAATAATATTCTTTCTTTGTATAATTGGTTGTATTATACTGTATTACCTAAATAAAGCTATAAAACAAAAAATTAAGGTTTTTTATTAAAACACCTTTTACAAGTTTACAAAAATTTATTGTTATTATTATTTAAAAATACATTTCATCGCTTCATTCTTCTTTTTACCTCTTTTGATATAATTTTGAGAATTAGTAAGTAAACTCCTACTAACGTTGCCCATTCTATTTGTACGATTTGGCACATTTTCTTTTGCATTGGATCCTCCATAGTAATTTCTAGTTGTTGCATTGGGATTTGAAGATTTGTTCGCCATTCCCCCACTCCTTCAGAGTTATCTTTAAAAATTAATTTTAGCTTGTAGTTGAGAGGTGATTCTGTTAAATTCAATGCAAACACCGGCAATTTTCCATCATTGACTGTTGACAGACTCATCATTTGCCATGTATTGCACTCTTGTTTTGTTCCGTTTGTGTCTAAACACACACCAATATGTGCAACGTTTTGTGGAACGTTAACATAAAGCATGTTATTTAATATTGCTGTTAAAAGAACAAAATTTGCTTTTAGCAAGGCCATGGTTTTATTCGTCTTGTGGACGTTGATGATGATGTTGGTAAATATTTTTCAAAAACTTTGTTCCACAAACTTAAATTTTCAATCTTTTTTAACACTTCTTTTTGGTCTTCGTAGACAGAAATCTGTTGGTTTAATTTTCTTATATTTTCACAAAACTCTTCAAGTTTTTTTTGACTGTATTCTCTCGAAGCCATTCTAAAACTAAATATTTTCCATGATATGTTTTATTATTAATAAGTCTGTTATCACTCTAACACATCAGTCGATTACGTCACACATTGCGAACCTGCTTATGCACCAAGGTCACGTGCTTTTAATATTTTAGACGATTTGAACACTTTATCTTACTCTATACATCAACCTCTTTAAAATGATACGTCATACGCCGAAATCCGTTCGGCCGTTTACGAGATACAACATTAATGCCCTTTTAGCAGCATAAATACGCTCTTTTTGACGCTTAATCTTACCCTATACATCAACCCCTTTAAAATGATACGTCATACGTCGAAATCCGTTCGGCCGTTTACGAGATATAGCTATAATGCCCTTTTGGCCTCATCAATAAGGTCTTTTTGACGCTTAATCTTACTCTATACAGCAACCCCTTTAAAATGATACCTCATACGTCGAAATCCGTTGGGCCGTTTACGAGATACAACGTTAATGCCCTTTTGACCTCATCAATACGGTCTTTTTGACGCTTCATCTTACCCTATACAGTAACCCCTTTACAATGATACGTCATACGTCGAAATCTGTTTGGCCGTTTACGAGATATAGCTATAATGCCTTTTTGGCCTCATAAATACGGTCTTTTTGATGCTTAATCTTACCCTATACATTAACCCCTTTACAATGATACGTCATACGCCGAAATCCGTTGGGCCGTTTACGAGATATAGCTATAATGCCTTTTTGGCAGCATCAATACGGTCTTTTTGACGCTTCATCTTACTCTATACATCAACCCCTTTAAAATGATACGTCATACATAAAAAAATTCTTTTGGAATAAACCAATTTAAAATATTTCTAAGTCTGTTATCTTTATTGCGATAAGACTTGTTTATTATTTTTTTTTCTACTATTGTTTGTCACATTTTATTAAATACTGCGATGGTGTAGTGGCTAACGTGTTTGTTTATGATACGGGGGGACCCGGGTTCAATTCTGCTTGGTTGGAATTTTTTTTTAATTAAATTGTTATATCGCAAAAGTTGGTAGCACTGTAATGTTGGTTGCATGAAAAGTTGGTACGATGACAGCGAAGCGCGAAAAAATTCAAAATATAACGAAAAGAAGATTTGGCTGCTTGCGCTAAATGTCAAAGGCCACCCGAAAAAAAGAAGAATTGGCTGCTTGCGCCAAATGTCAAAGGCCACTCGAAAAACAAAAGATTGCAGCGCCGCCACCTGTGGCGCCATCTAGCGGCGAAATTTGGAAGTAGTGGTGCCGTGGCGGCTTAGCTCATCTACTCAAATGTCAAAGATGTCAAATGACAAATGTCACAATGCTAAATGTCAAAAATGAAAAGTGTCACCATGAAAAATGTCAAAAATAACAAATTTCAAGATGGCAAATGTCAAAGATGTCAAATGACAAATGTCACAATGCTAAATGTCAAAAATGAAAAGTGTCACCATGAAAAATGTCAAAAATGACAAATTTCAAGATGGCAAATGTCAAAACTGACAAATGTCACAATGCTAAATGTCAAAAATGATAAGTGTCACCATAAAAAATGTCAAAAATGACAAATTTCAAGATGGCAAATGTCCAAGATGTCAAATGACAAATGTCACAATGCTAAATGTCAAAAATGACAAATTTCAAGATGGCAAATGTCAAAGATGTCAAATGACAAATGTCACAATGCTAAATGTCAAAAATAAAAAGTGTCACCATGAAAAATGTCAAAAATGACAAATTTCAAGATGGCAAATGTCAAAGATGTCAAATGACAAATGTCACAATGCTAAATGTCAAAAATGAAAAGTGTCACCATGAAAAATGTCAAAAATAACAAATTTCAAAATGGCAAATGTCAAAGATGTCAAATGACAAATGTCACAATGCTAAATGTTAAAAATGAAAAGTGTCACCATGAAAAATGTCAAAAATGACAAATTTCAAGATGGCAAATGTCAAAGATGTCAAATGACAAATGTCACAATGCTAAATGTCAAAAATGGAAAGTGTCACCATGAAAAATGTCAAAAATGAAAAATTTCAAGATGGCAAATGTCAAAGATGTCAAATGACAAATGTCACAATGCTAAATGTCAAAAATGAAAAGTGTCACCATGAAAAATGTCAAAAATGACAAATTTCAAGATGGCAAATGTCAAAGATGTCAAATGACAAATGTCACAATGCTAAATGTCAAAATGAAAAGTGTCACCATGAAAAATGTCAAAAATGACAAATTTCAAGATGGCAAATGTCAAAACTGACAAATGCCACAATGCTAAATGTCAAAAATGATAAGTGTCACCATGAAAAATGTCAAAAATGACAAATTTCAAGATGGCAAATGTCCACGATGTCAAATGACAAATGTCACAATGCTAAATGTCAAAAATGAAAAGTGTCACCATGAAAAATGTCAAAAATGACAAATTTCAAGATGGCAAATGTCAAAGATGTCAAATGACAAATGTCACAATGCTAAATGTCAAAAATGAAAAGTGTCAAAAATGACAAATTTCAAGATGGCAAATGTCTAAGATGTCAAATGACAAATGTCACAATGCTAAATGTCAAAAATGAAAAGTGTCACCATGAAAAATGTCAAAAATGACAAATTTCAAGATGGCAAATGTCAAAGATGTCAAATGACAAATGTCACAATGCTAAATGTCAAAAATGAAAAGTGTCACCATGAAAAATGTCAAAAATGACAAATTTCAAGATGGCAAATGTCAAAGATGTCAAATGACAAATGTCACAATGCTAAATGTCAAAAATGAAAAGTGTCCCCATGAAAAATGTCAATAATGACAAATTTCAAGGTGGCAAATGTCAAAGATGTCAAATGACAAATGTCACAATGCTAAATGTCAAAAATGAAAAGTGTCACCATGAAAAATGTCAAAAATGACAAATTTCAAGATGGCAAATGTCAAAGATGTCAAATGACAAATGTCACAATGCTAAATGTCAAAAATGAAAAGTGTCACCATGAAAAATGTCAAAAATGACAAATTTCAAGATGGCAAATGTCAAAGATGTCAAATGACAAATGTCACAATGCTAAATGTCAAAAATGAAAAGTGTCACCATGAAAAATGTCAAAAATGACAAATTTCAAGATGCCAAATATCAAAGATGTCAAATGACAAATGTCACAATGCTTAATGTCAAAAATGACAAATTTCAAGATGGCAAATGTCAAAGATGTCAAATGACAAATGTCACAATGCTAAATGTCAAAAATGAAAAGCGTCACCATGAAAAATGTCAAAAATGACAAATTTCAAGATGGCAAATGTCAAAGATGTCAAATGACAAATGTAACAATGCTAAATGTCAAAAATGAAAAGTTTCACCATGAAAAATGTCAAAAATAACAAATTTCAAGATGGCAAATGTCAAAGATGTCAAATGACAAATGTCACAATGCTAAATGTCAAAAATGAAAAGTGTCACCATGAAAAATGTCAAAAATGACAAATTTCAAGATGGCAAATGTCAAAGATGTCAAATGACAAATGTCACAATGCTAAATGTCAAAAATGAAAAGTGTCACCATGAAAAATGTCAAAAATAACAAATTTCAAGATGGCAAATGTCAAAGATGTCAAATGACAAATGTCACAATGCTAAATGTCAAAAATGAAAAGTGTCACCATGAAAAATGTCAAAAATGTCAAATTTCAAGATGGCAAATGTCAAAGATGTCAAATGACAAATGTCACAATGCTAAATGTCAAAAATGAAAAGTGTCACCATGAAAAATGTCAAAAATAACAAATTTTAAGATGGCAAATGTCCAAGATGTCAAATGACAAATGTCACAATGTTAAATGTCAAAAATGACAAATTTCAAGATGACAAATGTCAAAGATGTCAAATGACAAATGTCACAATGCTAAATGTCAAAAATGAAAAGTGTCACCATGAAAAATGTCAAAAATGACAAATTTCAAGATGGCAAATGTCAAAGATGTCAAATGACAAATGTCACAATGCTAAATGTCAAAAATGAAAAGTGTCACCATGAAAAATGTCAAAAATAACAAATTTTAAGATGGCAAATGTCAAAGATGTCAAATGACAAATGTCACAATGCTAAATGTCAAAAATGAAAAGTGTCACCATGAAAAATGTCAAAAATGACAAATTTCAAGATGGCAAATGTCAAAACTGACAAATGTCACAATGCTAAATGTCAAAAATGATAAGTGTCACCATGAAAAATGTCAAAAATGACAAATTTCAAGATGGCAAATGTCCAATATGTCAAATGACAAATGTCACAATGCTAAATGTCAAAAATGACAAATTTCAAGATGGCAAATGTTAAAGATGTCAAATGACAAATGTCACAATGCTAAATGTCAAAAATGAAAAGTGTCACCATGAAAAATGTCAAAAATGACAAATTTCAAGATGGCAAATGTCAAAGACGTCAAATGACAAATGTCACAATGCTAAATGTCAAAAATGAAAAGTGTCACCATGAAAAATGTCAAAAATGACAATTTCAAGATGGCAAATATCAAAGATGTCAAATGACAAATGTCACAATGCTAAATGTCAAAAATGAAAAGTGTCACCATGAAAAATGTCAAAAATGACAAATTTCAAGATGGCAAATGTCAAAACTGACAAATGTCACAATGCTAAATGTCAAAAATGATAAGTGTCACCATGAAAAATGTCAAAAATGTCAAATTTCAAGATGGCAAATGTCCAAGATGTCAAATGACAGATGTCACAATGCTAAATATCAAAAATGACAAATTTCAAGATGGCAAATGTCAAAGATGTCAAATGACAAATGTCACAATACTAAATGTCAAAAATGAAAAGTGTCACCATGAAAAATGTCAAAAATGACAAATTTAAAGATGGCAAATGTCAAAGATGTCAAATGACAAATGTCACAATGCTAAATGTCAAAAATGAAAAGTGTCACCATGAAAAATGTCAAAAATAATAAATTTCATGATGGCAAATGTCAAAGATGTCAAATGACAAAAATCACAATGCTAAATGTCAAAAATGAAAAGTGTCACCATGAAAAATGTCAAAAATGACAAATTTCAAGATGGCAAATGTCAAAGATGTCAAATGACAAATGTCACAATGCTAAATGTCAAAAATGAAAAGTGTCACCATGAAAAATGTCAAAAATGACAAATTTCAAGATGGCAAATGTCAAAACTGACAAATGTCACAATGCTAAATGTCAAAAATGATAAGTGTTACCATGAAAAATGTCAAAAATGACAAATTTCAAGATGGCAAATGTCAAAGATGTCAAATGACAAATGTCACAATGCTAAATGTCAAAAATGAAAAGTGTCCCCATGAAAAATGTCAATAATGACAAATTTCAAGATGGCAAATGTCAAAGATGTCAAATGACAAATGTCACAATGCTAAATGTCAAAAATGGAAAGTTTCACCATGAAAAATGTCAAAAATGACAAATTTCAAGATGGCAAATGTCAAAGATGTCGAATATGACAAATGTCACAATGCTAAATGTCAAAAATGAAAAGTGTCACCATGAAAAATGTCAAAAATGACAAATTTCAAGATGGCAAATGTCAAAGATGTCAAATGACAAATGTCACAATGCTAAATGTCAAAAATGAAAAGTGTCACCATGAAAAATGTCAAAAATGACAAATTTCAAGATGCCAAATATCAAAGATGTCAAATGACAAATGTCGCAATGCTTAATGTCAAAAATGACAAATTTCAAGATGGCAAATGTCAAAGATGTCAAATGACAAATGTCAAAATGCTAAATGTCAAAAATGAAAAGTGTCACCATGAAAAATGTCAAAAATGACAAATTTCAAGATGGCAAATGTCAAAGATGTCAAATGACAAATGTCACAATGCTAAATGTCAAAAATGAAAAGTGTCTCCATGAAAAATGTCAAAAATAACAAATTTCAAGATGGCAAATGTCAAAGATGTCAAATGACAAATGTCACAATGCTAAATGTCAAAAATGAAAAGTGTCACCATGAAAAATGTCAAAAATGACAAATTTCAAGATGGCAAATGTCAAAGATGTCAAATGACAAATGTCACAATGCTAAATGTCAAAAATGAAAAGTGTCACCATGAAAAATGTCAAAAATAACAAATTTTAAGATGGCAAATATCCAAGATGTCAAATGACAAATGTCACAATGCTAAATGTCAAAAATGACAAATTTCAAGATGGCAAATGTCAAAGATGTCAAATGACAAATGTCACAATGCTAAATGTCAAAAATGAAAAGTGTCACCATGAAAAATGTCAAAAATGACAAATTTCAAGATGGCAAATGTCAAAGATGTCAAATGACAAATGTCACAATGCTAAATGTCAAAAATGAAAAGTGTCACCATGAAAAATGTCAAAAATAAAAAATTTCAAGATGGCAAATGTCAAAGATGTCAAATGACAAATGTCACAATGCTAAATGTCAAAAATGAAAAGTGTCACCATGAAAAATGTCAAAAATGACAAATTTCAAGATGGCAAATGTCAAAACTGACAAATGTCACAATGCTAAATGTCAAAAATTATAAGTGTCACCATGAAAAATGTCAAAAATGACAAATTTCAAGATGGCAAATGTCCAAGATGTCAAATGACAAATGTCACAATGCTAAATGTCAAAAATGACAAATTTCAAGATGGCAAATGTCAAAGATGTCAAATGACAAATGTCACAATGCTAAATGTCAAAAATGAAAAGTGTCACCATGAAAAATGTCAAAAATGACAAATTTCAAGATGGCAAATGTCAAAGATGTCAAATGACAAATGTCACAATGCTAAATCTCAAAAATGAAAAGTGTCACCATGAAAAATGTCAAAAATGACAATTTCAAGATGGCAAATATCAAAGATGTCAAATGACAAATGTCACAATGCTAAATGTCAAAAATGAAAAGTGTCACCATGAAAAATGTCAAAAATGACAAATTTCAAGATGGCAAATGTCAAAACTGACAAATGTCACAATGCTTAATGTCAAAAATGATAAGTGTCACAATGAAAAATGTCAAAAATGACAAATTTCAAGATGGCAAATGTCCAAGATGTCAAATGACAGATGTCACAATGCTAAATGTCAAAAATGACAAATTTCAAGATGGCAAATGTCAAAGATGTCAAATGACAAATGTCGCAATACCAAATGTCAAAAATGAAAAGTGTCACCATGAAAAATGTCAAAAATGACAAATTTCAAGATGGCAAATGTCAAAGATGTCAAATGACAAATGTCACAATGCTAAATGTCAAAAATGAAAAGTGTCACCATGAAAAATGTCAAAAATAACAAATTTTATGATGGCAAATGTCAAAGATGTCAAATGACAAATGTCACAATGCTAAATGTCAAAAATGAAAAGTGTCACCATGAAAAATGTCAAAAATGACAAATTTCAAGATGGCAAATGTCAAAGATGTCAAATGACAAATGTCACAATGCTAAATGTTAAAAATGAAAAGTGTCACCATGAAAAATGTCAAAAATGACAAATTTCAAGATGGCAAATGTCAAAGATGTCAAATGACAAATGTCACAATGCTAAATGTCAAAAATGAAAAGTGTCACCATGAAAAATGTCAAAAATGACAAATTTCAAGATGGCAAATGTCAAGGATGGCAAATGACAAATGTCACAATGCTAAATGTCAAAAATGAAAAGTGTCACCATGAAAAATGTTAAAAATGACAAATTTCAAGATGGCAAATGTCAAAACTGACAAATGTCACAATGCTAAATGTCAAAAATGATAAGTGTCACCATAAAAAATGTCAAAAATGACAAATTTCAAGATGGCAAATGTCAAAGATGTCAAATGACAAATGTCACAATGCTAAATGTCAAAAATGAAAAGTGTCACCATGAAAAATGTCAAAAATGACAAATTTCAAGATGGCAAATGTCAAAGATGTCAAATGACAAATGTCACAATGCTAAATGTCAAAAATGAAAAGTGTCTCCATGAAAAATGTCAATAATGACAAATTTCAAGATGGCAAATGTCAAAGATGTCAAATGACAAATGTCACAATGCTAAATGTCAAAAATGAAAAGTGTCACCATGAAAAATGTCAAAAATGACAAATTTCAAGATGGCAAATATCAAAGATGTCAAATGACAAATGTCACAATGCTAAATGTCAAAAATGACAAATTTCAAGATGGCAAATGTCAAAGATGTCAAATGACAAATGTCACAATGCTAAATGTCAAAAATGAAAAGTGTCACCATGAAAAATGTCAAAAATGACAAATTTTAAGATGGCAAATGTCAAAGATGTCAAATGACAAATGTCACAATGCTTAATGTCAAAAATGAAAAGTGTCACCATAAAAAATGTCAAAAATAACAAATTTCAAGATGGCAAATGTCAAAGATGTCAAATGACAAATGTCACAATGCTAAATGTCAAAAATGAAAAGTGTCACTATGAAAAATGTCAAAAATAAAAAATTTCAAGATGGCAAATGTCAAAGATGTCAAATGACAAATGTCACAATGCTAAATGTCAAAAATGAAAAGTGTCACCATGAAAAATGTCAAAAATGACAAATTTCAAGATGGCAAATGTCAAAACTGACAAATGTCACAATGCTAAATGTCAAAAATGATAAGTGTCACCATGAAAAATGTCAAAAATGACAAATTTCAAGATGGCAAATGTCCAAGATGTCAAATGACAAATGTCACAATGCTAAATATCAAAAATGACAAATTTCAAGATGGCAAATGTCAAAGATGTCAAATGACAAATGTCACAATGCTAAATGTCAAAAATGAAAAGTGTCACCATGAAAAATGTCAAAAATGACAAATTTCAAGATGGCAAATGTCAAAGATGTCAAATGACAAATGTCACAATGCTAAATGTCAAAAATGAAAAGTGTCACCATGAAAAATGTCAAAAATAACAAATTTCAAGATGGCAAATGTCAAAGATGTCAAATGACAAATGTCACAATGCTAAATCTCAAAAATGAAAAGTGTCACCATGAAAAATGTCACAAATGACAAATTTCAAGATGGCAAATGTCAAAACTGACAAATGTCACAATGCTAAATGTCAAAAATGATGAGTGTCACCATGAAAAATGTCAAAAATGACAAATTTCAAGATGGCAAATGTCCAAGATGTCAAATGACAAATGTCACAATGCTAAATGTCAAAAATGACAAATTTCAAGATGGCAAATGTCAAAGATGTCAAATGACAAATGTCACAATGCTAAATGTCAAAAATGAAAAGTGTCACAATGAAAAATGTCAAAAATGACAAATTTCAAAATGGCAAATGTCAAAGATGTCAAATGACAAATGTCACAATGCTAAATGTCAAAAATAAAAAGTGTCACCATGAAAAATGTCAAAAATAACAAATTTCAAGATGGCAAATGTCAAAGATGTCAAATGACAAATGTCACAATGCTAAATGTCAAAAATGACAAATTTCAAGATGGCAAATGTCAAAGATGTCAAATGACAAATGTCACAATGCTAAATGTCAAAAATGATAAGTGTCACCATGAAAAATGTCAAAAATGACAAATTTCAAGATGGCAAATGTCCAAGATGTCAAATGACAAATGTCACAATGCTAAATGTCAAAAATGAAAAGTGTCACCATGAAAAATGTCAAAAATAAAAAATTTCAAGATGGCAAATGTCTAAGATGTCAAATGACAAATGTCACAATGCTAAATGTCAAAAATAAAAAGTGTCACCATGAAAAATGTCAAAAATGACAAATTTCAAGATGGCAAATGTCAAAACTGACAAATGTCACAATGCTAAATGTCAAAAATGATAAGTGTCACCATGAAAAATGTCAAAAATGACAAATTTCAAGATGGCAAATGTCCAAGATGTCAAATGACAAATGTCACAATGCTAAATGTCAAAAATGACAAATTTCAAGATGGCAAATGTCAAAGATGTCAAATGACAAATGTCACAATGCTAAATGTCAAACATGAAAAGTGTCACCATGAAAAATGTCAAAAATGACAAATTTCAAGATGGCAAATGTCAAAGATGTCAAATGACAAATGTCACAATGCTAAATGTCAAAAATGAAAAGTGTCACCCTGAAAAATGTCAAAAATAACAAATTTCAAGATGGCAAATGTTAAAGATGTCAAATGACAAATGTCACAATGCTAAATGTCAAAAATGAAAAGTGTCACCATGAAAAATGTCAAAAATGACAAATTTCAAGATGGCAAATGTCAAAACTGACAAATGTCACAATGCTAAATGTCAAAATTGATGAGTGTCACCATGAAAAATGTCAAAAATGACAAATTTCAAGATGGCAAATGTCCAAGATGTCAAATGACAAATGTCACAATGCTAAATGTCAAAAATGACAAATTTCAAGATGGCAAATGTCAAAGATGTCAAATGACAAATTTCACAATGCTAAATGTCAAAAATGAAAAGTGTCACCATGAAAAATGTCAAAAATGACAAATTTCAAGATGGAAAATGTCAAAGATGTCAAATGACAAATCTCATAATGCTAAATGTCAAAAATGAAAAGTGTCACCATAAAAAATGTCAAAAATAAAAAATTTCAAGATGGCAAATGTCTAAGATGTCAAATGACAAATGTCACAATGCTAAATGTCAAAAATGAAAAGTGTCACCATGAAAAATGTCAAAAATGACAAATTTCAAGATGGCAAATGTCAAAACTGACAAATGTCACAATGCTAAATGTCAAAAATGATAAGTGTCACCATGAAAAATGTCAAAAATGACAAATTTCAAGATGGCAAATGTCCAAGATGTCAAATGACAAATGTCACAATTCTAAATGTCAAAAATGACAAATTTCAAGATGGCAAATGTCAAAGATGTCAAATGACAAATGTCACAATGCTAAATGTCAAAAATGAAAAGTGTCACCATGAAAAATGTCAAAAATGACAAATTTCAAGATGGCAAATGTCAAAGATGTCAAATGACAAATGTCACAATGCTAAATGTCAAAAATGAATAGTGTCACCCTGAAAAATGTCAAAAATAACAAATTTCAAGATGGCAAATGTCAAAGATGTCAAATGACAAATGTCACAATGCTAAATGTCAAAAATGAAAAGTGTCACCATGAAAAATGTCAAAAATAAAAAATTTCAAGATGGCAAATGTCTAAGATGTCAAATGACAAATGTCACAATGCTAAATGTCAAAAATGAAAAGTGTCACCATGAAAAATGTCAAAAATGACAAATTTCAAGATGGCAAATGTCAAAACTGACAAATGTCACAATGCTAAATGTCAAAAATGATAAGTGTCACCATGAAAAATGTCAAAAATGACAAATTTCAAGATGGCAAATGTCCAAGATGTCAAATGACAAATGTCACAATGCTAAATGTCAAAAATGACAAATTTCAAGATGGCAAATGTCAAAGATGTCAAATGACAAATGTCACAATGCTAAATGTCAAAAATGAAAAGTGTCACCATGAAAAATGTCAAAAATGACAAATTTCAAGATGGCAAATGTCAAAGATGTCAAATGACAAATGTCACAATGCTAAATGTCAAAAATGAAAAGTGTCACCCTGAAAAATGTCAAATATAACAAATTTCAAAATGGCAAATGTCAAAGATGTCAAATGACAAATGTCACAATGCTAAATGTCAAAAATGAAAAGTGTCACCATGAAAAATGTCAAAAATGACAAATTTCAAGATGGCAAATGTCAAAACTGACAAATGTCACAATGCTAAATGTCAAAAATGATAAGTGTCACCATGAAAAATGTCAAAAATGACAAATTTCAAGATGGCAAATGTCCAAGATGTCAAATGACAAATGCCGCAATGCTAAATGTCAAAAATGACAAATTTCAAGATGGCAAATGTCAAAGATGTCAAATGACAAATTTCACAATGCTAAATGTCAAAAATGAAAAGTGTCACCATGAAAAATGTCAAAAATGACAAATTTCAAGATGGAAAATGTCAAAGATGTCAAATGACAAATGTCACAATGCTAAATGTCAAAAATGAAAAGTGTCACCATGAAAAATGTCAAAAATAAAAAATTTCAAGATGGCAAATGTCTAAGATGTCAAATGACAAATGTCACAATGCTAAATGTCAAAAATGAAAAGTGTCACCATGAAAAATGTCAAAAATGACAAATTTCAAGATGGCAAATGTCAAAACTGACAAATGTCACAATGCTAAATGTCAAAAATGATAAGTGTCACCATGAAAAATGTCAAAAATGACAAATTTCAAGATGGCAAATGTCCAAGATGTCAAATGACAAATGTCACAATGCTAAATGTCAAAAATGACAAATTTCAAGATGGCAAATGTCAAAGATGTCAAATGACAAATGTCACAATGCTAAATGTCAAAAATGAAAAGTGTCACCATGAAAAATGTCAAAAATGACAAATTTTAAGATGGCAAATGTCAAAGATGTCAAATGACAAATGTCACAATGCTAAATGTCAAAAATGAAAAGTGTCACCCTGAAAAATGTCAAAAATAACAAATTTCAAGATGGCAAATGTCAAAGATGTCAAATGACAAATGTCACAATGCTAAATGTCAAAAATGAAAAGTGTCACCATGAAAAATGTCAAAAATGACAAATTTCAAGATGGCAAATGTCAAAACTGACAAATGTCACAATGCTAAATGTCAAAAATGATGAGTGTCACCATGAAAAATGTCAAAAATGACAAATTTCAAGATGGCAAATGTTCAAGATGTCAAATGACAAATGTCACAATGCTAAATGTCAAAAATGACAAATTTCAAGATGGCAAATGTCAAAGATGTCAAATGACAAGTTTCACAATGCTAAATGTCAAAATGAAAAGTGTCACCATGAAAAATGTCAAAAATGACAAATTTCAAGATGGAAAATGTCAAAGATGTCAAATGACAAATGTCACAATGCTAAATGTCAAAAATGAAAAGTGTCACCATGAAAAATGTCAAAAATGACAAATTTCAAGATGGCAAATGTCAAAGATGTCAAATGACAAATGTCACAATGCAAAATGTCAAAAATGAAAAGTGTCACCATGAAAAATGTCAAAAATAACAAATTTCAAGATGGCAAATGTCAAAGATGTCAAATGACAAATGTCACAATGCTAAATGTCAAAAATGAAAAGTGTCACCATGAAAAATGTCAAAAATGACAAATTTCAAGATGGCAAATGTCAAAACTGACAAATGTCACAATGCTAAATGTCAAAAATGATAAGTGTCACCATGAAAAATGTCAAAAATGACAAATTTCAAGATGGCAAATGTCCAATATGTCAAATGACAAATGTCACAATGCTAAATGTCAAAAATGACAAATTTCAAGATGGCAAATGTCAAAGATGTCAAATGACAAATGTCACAATGCTAAATGTCAAAAATGAAAAGTGTCACCATGAAAAATGTCAAAAATGACAAATTTCAAGATGGCAAATGTCAAAGACGTCAAATGACAAATGTCACAATGCTAAATGTCAAAAATGAAAAGTGTCACCATGAAAAATGTCAAAAATGACAATTTCAAGATGGCAAATATCAAAGATGTCAAATGACAAATGTCACAATGCTAAATGTCAAAAATGAAAAGTGTCACCATGAAAAATGTCAAAAATGACAAATTTCAAGATGGCAAATGTCAAAACTGACAAATGTCACAATGCTAAATGTCAAAAATGATAAGTGTCACCATGAAAAATGTCAAAAATGACAAATTTCAAGATGGCAAATGTCCAAGATGTCAAATGACAGATGTCACAATGCTAAATATCAAAAATGACAAATTTCAAGATGGCAAATGTCAAAGATGTCAAATGACAAATGTCACAATACTAAATGTCAAAAATGAAAAGTGTCACCATGAAAAATGTCAAAAATGACAAATTTCAAGATGGCAAATGTCAAAGATGTCAAATGACAAATGTCACAATGCTAAATGTCAAAAATGAAAAGTGTCACCATGAAAAATGTCAAAAATGACAAATTTCAAGATGGCAAATGTCAAAGATGTCAAATGACAAATGTCACAATGCTAAATGTCAAAAATGAAAAGTGTCACCATGAAAAATGTCAAAAATAACAAATTTTAAGATGGCAAATGTCAAAGATGTCAAATGACAAATGTCACAATGCTAAATGTCAAAAATGAAAAGTGTCACCATGAAAAATGTCAAAAATGACAAATTTCAAGATGGCAAATGTCAAAACTGACAAATGTCACAATGCTAAATGTCAAAAATGATAAGTGTCACCATGAAAAATGTCAAAAATGACAAATTTCAAGATGGCAAATGTCAAAGATGTCAAATGACAAATGTCACAATGCTAAATGTCAAAAATGAAAAGTGTCCCCATGAAAAATGTCAATAATGACAAATTTCAAGATGGCAAATGTCAAAGATGTCAAATGACAAATGTCACAATGCTAAATGTCAAAAATGAAAAGTGTCACCATGAAAAATGTCAAAAATGACAAATTCAAGATGGCAAATGTCAAAACTGACAAATGTCACAATGCTAAATGTCAAAAATGATAAGTGTCACCATGAAAAATGTCAAAAATGACAAATTTCAAGATGGCAAATGTCCAATATGTCAAATGACAAATGTCACAATGCTAAATGTCAAAAATGACAAATTTCAAGATGGCAAATGTCAAAGATGTCAAATGACAAATGTCACAATGCTAAATGTCAAAAATGAAAAGTGTCACCATGAAAAATGTCAAAAATGACAAATTTCAAGATGGCAAATGTCAAAGACGTCAAATGACAAATGTCACAATGCTAAATGTCAAAAATGAAAAGTGTCACCATGAAAAATGTCAAAAATGACAATTTCAAGATGGCAAATATCAAAGATGTCAAATGACAAATGTCACAATGCTAAATGTCAAAAATGAAAAGTGTCACCATGAAAAATGTCAAAAATGACAAATTTCAAGATGGCAAATGTCAAAACTGACAAATGTCACAATGCTAAATGTCAAAAATGATAAGTGTCACCATAAAAAATGTCAAAAATGACAAATTTCAAGATGGCAAATGTCCAAGATGTCAAATGACAGATGTCACAATGCTAAATATCAAAAATGACAAATTTCAAGATGGCAAATGTCAAAGATGTCAAATGACAAATGTCACAATACTAAATGTCAAAAATGAAAAGTGTCACCATGAAAAATGTCAAAAATGACAAATTTCAAGATTGCAAATGTCAAAGATGTCAAATGACAAATGTCACAATGCTAAATGTCAAAAATGAAAAGTGTCACCATGAAAAATGTCAAAAATAACAAATTTCATGATGGCAAATGTCAAAGATGTCAAATGACAAAAATCACAATGCTTAATGTCAAAAATGAAAAGTTTCACCATGAAAAATGTCAAAAATGACAAATTTCAAGATGGCAAATGTCAAAGATGTCAAATGACAAATGTCACAATGCTAAATGTCAAAAATGAAAAGTGTCACCATGAAAAATGTCAAAAATGACAAATTTCAAGATGGCAAATGTCAGAGATGTCAAATGACAAATGTCACAATGCTAAATGTCAAAAATGAAAAGTGTCACCATGAAAAATGTCAAAAATAACAAATTTCAAGATGGCAAATGTCAAAGATGTCAAAAGACAAATGTCACAATGCTAAATGTCAAAAATGAAAAGTGTCACCATGAAAAATGTCAAAAATGACAAATTTCAAGATGGCAAATGTCAAAACTGACAAATGTCACAATGCTAAATGTCAAAAATGATAAGTGTCACCATGAAAAATGTCAAAAATGACAAATTTCAAGATGGCAAATGTCAAAGATGTCAAATGACAAATGTCACAATGCTAAATGTCAAAAATGAAAAGTGTCATCATGAAAAATGTCAAAAATAACAAATTTCATGATGGCAAATGTCAAAGATGTCAAATGACAAAAATCACAATGCTAAATGTCAAAAATGAAAAGTGTCACCATGAAAAATGTCAAAAATGACAAATTTCAAGATGGCAAATGTCAAAGATGTCAAATGACAAATGTCACAATGCTAAATGTCAAAAATGAAAAGTGTCACCATGAAAAATGTCAAAAATGACAAATTTCAAGATGGCAAATGTCAAAGATGTCAAATGACAAATGTCACAATGCTAAATGTCAAAAATGAAAAGTGTCACCATGAAAAATGTCAAAAATAACAAATTTCAAGATGGCAAATGTCAAAGATGTCAAATGACCAATGTCACAATGCTAAATGTCAAAAATGAAAAGTGTCACCATGAAAAATGTCAAAAATGACAAATTTCAAGATGGCAAATGTCAAAACTGACAAATGTCACAATGCTAAATGTCAAAAATGATAAGTGTCACCATGAAAAATGTCAAAAATGACAAATTTCAAGATGGCAAATGTCAAAGATGTCAAATGACAAATGTCACAATGCCAAATGTCAAAAATGAAAAGTGTCCCCATGAAAAATGTCAATAATGACAAATTTCAAGATGGCAAATGTCAAAGGTGTCAAATGACAAATGTCACAATGCTAAATGTCAAAAATGAAAAATGTCACCATGAAAAATGTCAAAAATGACAAATTTCAAGATGGCAAATGTCAAAACTGACAAATGTCACAATGCTAAATGTCAAAAATGATAAGTGTCACCATGAAAAATGTCAAAAATGACAAATTTCAAGATGGCAAATGTCAAAGATGTCAAATGACAAATGTCACAATGCTAAATGTCAAAAATGAAAAGTGTCACCATGAAAAATGTCAAAAATAACAAATTTCAAGATGGCAAATGTCAAAGATGTCAAATGACCAATGTCACAATGCTAAATGTCAAAAATGAAAAGTGTCACCATGAAAAATGTCAAAAATGACAAATTTCAAGATGGCAAATGTCAAAACTGACAAATGTCACAATGCTAAATGTCAAAAATGATAAGTGTCACCATGAAAAATGTCAAAAATGACAAATTTCAAGATGGCAAATGTCAAAGATGTCAAATGACAAATGTCACAATGCCAAATGTCAAAAATGAAAAGTGTCCCCATGAAAAATGTCAATAATGACAAATTTCAAGATGGCAAATGTCAAAGGTGTCAAATGACAAATGTCACAATGCTAAATGTCAAAAATGAAAAATGTCACCATGAAAAATGTCAAAAATGACAAATTTCAAGATGGCAAATGTCAAAACTGACAAATGTCACAATGCTAAATGTCAAAAATGATAAGTGTCACCATGAAAAATGTCAAAAATGACAAATTTCAAGATGGCAAATGTCAAAACTGACAAATGTCACAATGCTAAATGTCAAAAATGATAAGTGTCACCATAAAAAATGTCAAAAATGACAAATTTCAAGATAGCAAATGTCAAAGATGTCAAATGACCAATGTCACAATGCTAAATGTCAAAAATGAAAAGTGTCACCATGAAAAATGTCAAAAATGACAAATTTCAAGATGGCAAATGTCAAAACTGACAAATGTCACAATGCTAAATGTCAAAAATGATAAGTGTTACCATAAAAAATGTCAAAAATGACAAATTTCAAGATGGCAAATGTCAAAGATGTCAAATGACAAATGTCACAATGCTAAATGTCAAAAATGAAAAGTGTCACCATGAAAAATGTCAAAAATAACAAATTTCAAGATGGCAAATGTCTAAGATGTCAAATGACCAATGTCACAATGCTAAATGTCAAAAATGAAAAGTGTCACCATGAAAAATGTCAAAAATGACAAATTTCAAGATGGCAAATGTCAAAACTGACAAATGTCACAATGCTAAATGTCAAAAATGATAAGTGTCACCATAAAAAATGTCAAAAATGACAAATTTCAAGATGGCAAATGTCAAAGATGTCAAATGACAAATGTCACAATGCTAAATGTCAAAAATGAAAAGTGTCACCATGAAAAATGTCAAAAATGACAAATTTCAAGATGGCAAATGTCAAAGATGTCAAATGACAAATGTCACAATGCTAAATGTCAAAAATGAAAAGTGTCTCCATGAAAAATGTCAATAATGACAAATTTCAAGATGGCAAATGTCAAAGATGTCAAATGACAAATGTCACAATGCTAAATGTCAAAAATGAAAAGTGTCACCATGAAAAATGTCAAAAATGACAAATTTCAAGATGGCAAATATCAAAGATGTCAAATGACAAATGTCACAATGCTAAATGTCAAAAATGACAAATTTCAAGATGGCAAATGTCAAAGATGTCAAATGACAAATGTCACAATGCTAAATGTCAAAAATGAAAAGTGTCACCATGAAAACTGTCAAAAATGACAAATTTTAAGATGGCAAATGTCAAAGATGTCAAATGACAAATGTCACAATGCTAAATGTCAAAAATGAAAAGTGTCACCATAAAAAATGTCAAAAATAACAAATTTCAAGATGGCAAATGTCAAAGATGTCAAATGACAAATGTCACAATGCTAAATGTCAAAAATGAAAAGTGTCACTATGAAAAATGTCAAAAATAAAAAATTTCAAGATGGCAAATGTCAAAGATGTCAAATGACAAATGTCACAATGCTAAATGTCAAAAATGAAAAGTGTCACCATGAAAAATGTCAAAAATGACAAATTTCAAGATGGCAAATGTCAAAACTGACAAATGTCACAATGCTAAATGTCAAAAATGATAAGTGTCACCATGAAAAATGTCAAAAATGACAAATTTCAAGATGGCAAATGTCCAAGATGTCAAATGACAAATGTCACAATGCTAAATATCAAAAATGACAAATTTCAAGATGGCAAATGTCAAAGATGTCAAATGACAAATGTCACAATGCTAAATAATAATAATAATAATAATAATAATCGTCTTTTATTATTTCATACAATACAAATAAATTTACAAATTAGGCGATATTTAGCAAATTGCTACTCTTACATACAACCTACTTGCAAATATAACCATAAGCAATTTTTAGAAGGAAATAGACAGTAAAATAAAGAAATAATAAGAAAGAATAAAGAACTAAAAAAACATGTAGTGTCTTCCCCGCCACGGCAAATCCTGTTCAGTCAAACAATATTATTTTAAACACAATACCGAAATGACATAAAAACATTATCCTATTTTTTTTTTTTTTGCTCACTGCTGCACACTTTTATTTAAAAAAATAGATCAAAAATACTGTTATAGCAGTCGTCTTGAAAACTAGGAGGCCAAATAATTTTGTAAATATATTTGTTTTACTTTCTGCTTAAAGGTGGACACTGAAGACAACTTTACTGAGTCCCCAATACTGTTATATAATTTAACAGCTACATAAGAAAAACATCTTTTAAAAAAAGTACTTTTAAAGCGAGGAAGTGCCAGAGAATTGTGCCCTCGAATAGGAATATTATGTACGTCCGAACGATATAATATTTTTTCTCTTAAATACACAGGTATCCCAGTTAAAAGTAAACGGTGAGTAAATGTAATTAATTGAATTTCCCACATATCAGACATGGGCAACCACTGAAGAACTTTTAATTTGTCAGACACCGGTTCATATTTTTTAATGCCAAATACAAACCTACCGCAAATTCTTTGCACTCTCTGAATTCGATTCCTTGTAACAACATCCAAGCATGGCCCATAAATGGTACAACCGTAATTAAAAATGGAAAATACTAGGGATTCACATAGTGATTTTTTTAGATTAAAATTAAGAATATCTTTATTTGCATATAAAATGCGCATAGCAGCGTATGACCTTCGTAACAAACCAGAAACATGTTCATTAAAACGTAAATTAGAGTCCAAAATTAGACCCAAGTTTTTTGCAGATGATGTATAAGGAATCTTTTCATTGTTTATAAGAGGGCAGAAGTTATTATTAAGACATTCTTGACATTTTTTTGCTGATCCAAAGAGTAAAAAATACGATTTTTTAGCATTAATTGTAAGACTATGAGAAACTGCATAGTCAAATATATTATTTAAATTTTGATTTATGGTTAAGTTAGCCTGATGCGCATTACTTGGTTTAAAACTGTAATATAGCTGTATGTCATCAGCATACCCCTGCACAGAACATGATTCGAGCTTAGAAAATAGGTCAAAGGTATAAATAAGAAAAAGCAAGGGTCCTAATATAGAGCCCTGAGGTACCCCGGTGTATACTGAGGATGAGTTTGATAATTTTCCATCAAAAATAACACGTTGTTTTCTATCATGGAGATAACTCTGAAAAAACTTTAACGGGACCTCACCAAAGCCAATAAATTTTAGTTTAGAACAAAGTAAATTGTGATCCACAGTATCAAAGGCCTTAGAGAAATCTAGTAGCATTAAAGCAGTAATTTTTTGCATGTCTATTGATTGGCCAATATCATCTGTTACTTTAAGTAGAGCAGTAGTTGTTCCACGCAGTTCTCTAAAGCCCGACTGCATATCCGAAAGTATGGAATTTTCAGTGAGAAACTTTATAACTTGCTTATGTATAATTTTCTCCAAAACTTTAGAGAGAATGGGCAACAGGCTAATTGGTCGAAGTTGAGAAAGCTCCACAGGATTGCTTGTTTTTGGAATTGGGAACACATTTGCTTGTTTCCAAGATGCGGGAAATATCCCTTTTTCCAGACAAAAATTGGTAATATGACAAATTTGTGGTAAAATATGTGGCAAACAGTAACTTAACATGCGAAGAGACAAAGCATCGCTACCTGCTGAATTAGATTTTATTGAAAGAAAACAATCACGAACTTCACCCATAGTGTCAAAAATGAAAAGTGTCACCATGAAAAATGTCAAAAATGACAAATTTCAAGATGGCAAATGTCAAAGATGTCAAATGACAAATGTCACAATGCTAAATGTCAAAAATGAAAAGTGTCACCATGAAAAATGTCAAAAATAACAAATTTCAAGATGGCAAATGTCAAAGATGTCAAATGACAAATGTCACAATGCTAAATCTCAAAAATGAAAAGTGTCACCATGAAAAATGTCACAAATGACAAATTTCAAGATGGCAAATGTCAAAACTGACAAATGTCACAATGCTAAATGTCAAAAATGATGAGTGTCACCATGAAAAATGTCAAAAATGACAAATTTCAAGATGGCAAATGTCCAAGATGTCAAATGACAAATGTCACAATGCTAAATGTCAAAAATGACAAATTTCAAGATGGCAAATGTCAAAGATGTCAAATGACAAATGTCACAATGCTAAATGTCAAAAATGAAAAGTGTCACAATGAAAAATGTCAAAAATGACAAATTTCAAGATGGCAAATGTCAAAGATGTCAAATGACAAATGTCACAATGCTAAATGTCAAAAATGAAAAGTGTCACCATAAAAAATGTCAAAAATAACAAATTTCAAGATGGCAAATGTCAAAGATGTCAAATGACAAATGTCACAATGCTAAATGTCAAAAATGACAAATTTCAAGATGGCAAATGTCAAAGATGTCAAATGACAAATGTCACAATGCTAAATGTCAAAAATGATAAGTGTCACCATGAAAAATGTCAAAAATGACAAATTTCAAGATGGCAAATGTCCAAGATGTCAAATGACAAATGTCACAATGCTAAATGTCAAAAATGAAAAGTGTCACCATGAAAAATGTCAAAAATAAAAAATTTCAAGATGGCAAATGTCTAAGATGTCAAATGACAAATGTCTCAATGCTAAATGTCAAAAATGAAAAGTGTCACCATGAAAAATGTCAAAAATGACAAATTTCAAGATGGCAAATGTCAAAACTGACAAATGTCACAATGCTAAATGTCAAAAATGATAAGTGTCACCATAAAAAATGTCAAAAATGACAAATTTCAAGATGGCAAATGTCCAAGATGTCAAATGACAAATGTCACAATGCTAAATGTCAAAAATGACAAATTTCAAGATGGCAAATGTCAAAGATGTCAAATGACAAATGTCACAATGCTAAATGTCAAACATGAAAAGTGTCACCATGAAAAATGTCAAAAATGACAAATTTCAAGATGGCAAATGTCAAAGATGTCAAATGACAAATGTCACAATGCTAAATGTCAAAAATGAAAAGTGTCACCCTGAAAAATGTCAAAAATAACAAATTTCAAGATGGCAAATGTTAAAGATGTCAAATGACAAATGTCACAATGCTAAATGTCAAAAATGAAAAGTGTCACCATGAAAAATGTCAAAAATGACAAATTTCAAGATGGCAAATGTCAAAACTGACAAATGTCACAATGCTAAATGTCAAAAATGATGAGTGTCACCATGAAAAATGTCAAAAATGACAAATTCCAAGATGGCAAATGTCCAAGATGTCAAATGACAAATGTCACAATGCTAAATGTCAAAAATGACAAATTTCAAGATGGCAAATGTCAAAGATGTCAAATGACAAATTTCACAATGCTAAATGTCAAAAATGAAAAGTGTCACCATGAAAAATGTCAAAAATGACAAATTTCAAGATGGAAAATGTCAAAGATGTCAAATGACAAATGTCACAATGCTAAATGTCAAAAATGACAAATTTCACAATGCTAAATGTCAAAAATGAAAAGTGTCACCATGAAAAATGTCAAAAATGACAAATTTCAAGATGGAAAATGTCAAAGATGTCAAATGACAAATGTCACAATGCTAAATGTCAAAAATGAAAAGTGTCACCATGAAAAATGTCAAAAATAAAAAATTTCAAGATGGCAAATGTCTAAGATGTCAAATGACAAATGTCACAATGCTAAATGTCAAAAATGAAAAGTGTCACCATGAAAAATGTCAAAAATGACAAATTTCAAGATGGCAAATGTCAAAACTGACAAATGTCACAATGCTAAATGTCAAAAATGATAAGTGTCACCATGAAAAATGTCAAAAATGACAAATTTCAAGATGGCAAATGTCCAAGATGTCAAATGACAAATGTCACAATGCTAAATGTCAAAAATGACAAATTTCAAGATGGCAAATGTCAAAGATGTCAAATGACAAATGTCACAATGCTAAATGTCAAAAATGAAAAGTGTCACCATGAAAAATGTCAAAAATGACAAATTTTACGATGGCAAATGTCAAAGATGTCAAATGACAAATGTCACAATGCTAAATGTCAAAAATGAAAAGTGTCACCCTGAAAAATGTCAAAAATAACAAATTTCAAGATGGCAAATGTCAAAGATGTCAAATGACAAATGTCACAATGCTAAATGTCAAAAATGAAAAGTGTCACCATGAAAAATGTCAAAAATGACAAATTTCAAGATGGCAAATGTCAAAACTGACAAATGTCACAATGCTAAATGCCAAAAATGATGAGTGTCACCATGAAAAATGTCAAAAATGACAAATTTCAAGATGGCAAATGTTCAAGATGTCAAATGACAAATGTCACAATGCTAAATGTCAAAAATGAAAAGTGTCACCATGAAAAATGTCAAAAATGACAAATTTCAAGATGGCAAATGTCAAAACTGACAAATGTCACAATGCTAAATGTCAAAAATGATGAGTGTCACCATGAAAAATGTCAAAAATGACAAATTTCAAGATGGCAAATGTTCAAGATGTCAAATGACAAATGTCACAATGCTAAAAGTCAAAAATGACAAATTTCAAGATGGCAAATGTCAAAGATGTCAAATGACAAATGTCACAATGCTAAATGTCAAAAATGAAAAGTGTCACCCTGAAAAATGTGAAATATAACAAATTTCAAAATGGCAAATGTCAAAGATGTCAAATGACAAATGTCACAATGCTAAATGTCAAAAATGAAAAGTGTCACCATGAAAAATGTCAAAAATGACAAATTTCAAGATGGCAAATGTCAAAACTGACAAATGTCACAATGCTAAATGTCAAAAATGATAAGTGTCACCATGAAAAATGTCAAAAATGACAAATTTCAAGATGGCAAATGTCCAAGATGTCAAATGACAAATGTCACAATGCTAAATGTCAAAAATGACAAATTTCAAGATGGCAAATGTCAAAGATGTCAAATGACAAATTTCACAATGCTAAATGTCAAAAATGAAAAGTGTCACCATGAAAAATGTCAAAAATGACAAATTTCAAGATGGAAAATGTCAAAGATGTCAAATGACAAATGTCACAATGCTAAATGTCAAAAATGAAAAGTGTCACCATGAAAAATGTCAAAAATAAAAAATTTCAAGATGGCAAATGTCTAAGATGTCAAATGACAAATGTCACAATGCTAAATGTCAAAAATGAAAAGTGTCACCATGAAAAATGTCAAAAATGACAAATTTCAAGATGGCAAATGTCAAAACTGACAAATGTCACAATGCTAAATGTCAAAAATGATAAGTGTCACCATGAAAAATGTCAAAAATGACAAATTTCAAGATGGCAAATGTCCAAGATGTCAAATGACAAATGTCACAATGCTAAATGTCAAAAATGACAAATTTCAAGATGGCAAATGTCAAAGATGTCAAATGACAAATGTCACAATGCTAAATGTCAAAAATGAAAAGTGTCACCATGAAAAATGTCAAAAATGACAAATTTCAAGATGGCAAATGTCCAAGATGTCAAATGACAAATGTCACAATGCTAAATGTCAAAAATGAAAAGTGTCACCATGAAAAATGTCAAAAATGACAAATTTCAAGATGGCAAATGTCAAAGATGTCAAATGACAAATGTCACAATGCTAGATGCCAAAAATGAAAAGTGTCACCATGAAAAATGTCAAAAATAACAAATTTCAAAATGGCAAATGTCGAAGATGTCAAATGACAAATGTCACAATGCTAAATGTCAAAAATGAAAAGTGTCACCATGAAAAATGTCAAAAATAACAAATTTTAAGATAGCAAATATCAAAACTGACAAATGTCACAATGCTAAATGTCAAAAATGACAAATTTCAAGATGGCAAATGTCAAAGATGTCAAATGACAAATGTCACAATGCTAAATGTCAAAAATAAAAAGTGTCACCATGAAAAATGTCAAAAATAACAAATTTCAAGATAGCAAATATCAAAACTGACAAATGTCACAATGCTAAATGTCAAAAATGACAAATTTCAAGATGGCAACTGTCAAAGATGTCAAATGACAAATGTCACAATGCTAAATGTCAAAAATAAAAAGTGTCACCATGAAAAATGTCAAAAATGACAAATTTCAAAATGGCAAATGTCAAAGATGTCAAATGACAAATGTCACAATGCTAAATGTCAAAAATGAAAAGGGTCACCATGAAAAATGTCAAAAATGACAAATTTCAAGATGGCAAATATCAAAACTGACAAATGTTACAATGCTAAATGTCAAAAATGAAAAGTGTCACCGTGAAAAATGTCAAAAATAACAAATTTCAAGATGGCAAATGTCAAAGATGTCAAATGACAAATGTCACAATGCTAAATGTCAAAAATGAAAAGTGTCACCATGAAAAATGTCAAAAATAACAAATTTCAAGATAGCAAATATCAAAACTGACAAATGTCACAATGCTAAATGTCAAAAATGACAAATTTCAAGATGGCAACTGTCAAAGATGTCAAATGACAAATGTCACAATGCTAAATGTCAAAAATAAAAAGTGTCACCATGAAAAATGTCAAAAATGACAAATTTCAAAATGGCAAATGTCAAAGATGTCAAATGACAAATGTCACAATGCTAAATGTCAAAAATGAAAAGGGTCACCATGAAAAATGTCAAAAATGACAAATTTCAAGATGGCAAATATCAAAACTGACAAATGTCACAATGCTAAATGTCAAAAATGAAAAGTGTCACCATGAAAAATGTCAAAAATGACAAATTTCAAAATGGCAAATGTCAAAGATGTCAAATGACAAATGTCACAATGCTAAATGTCAAAAATGAAAAGTGTCACCATCAAAAATGTCAAAAATAACAAATTTCAAGATAGCAAATATCAAAACTGACAAATGTCACAATGCTAAATGTCAAAAATGACAAATTTCAAGATGGCAACTGTCAAAGATGTCAAATGACAAATGTCACAATGCTAAATGTCAAAAATAAAAAGTGTCACCATGAAAAATGTCAAAAATAAAAAGTGTCACCATGAAAAATGTCAAAAATAACAAATTTCAAGATAGCAAATATCAAAACTGACAAATGTCACAATGCAAAAATGACAAATTTCAAGATGGCAACTGTCAAAGATGTCAAATGACAAATGTCACAATGCTAAATGTCAAAAATAAAAAGTGTCACCATGAAAAATGTCAAAAATGACAAATTTCAAAATGGCAAATGTCAAAGATGTCAAATGACAAATGTCACAATGCTAAATGTCAAAAATGAAAAGGGTCACCATGAAAAATGTCAAAAATGACAAATTTCAAGATGGCAAATATCAAAACTGACAAATGTTACAATGCTAAATGTCAAAAATGAAAAGTGTCACCGTGAAAAATGTCAAAAATAACAAATTTCAAGATGGCAAATGTCAAAGATGTCAAATGACAAATGTCACAATGCTAAATGTCAAAAATGAAAAGTGTCACCATGAAAAATGTCAAAAATAACAAATTTCAAGATAGCAAATATCAAAACTGACAAATGTCACAATGCTAAATGTCAAAAATGACAAATTTCAAGATGGCAACTGTCAAAGATGTCAAATGACAAATGTCACAATGCTAAATGTCAAAAATAAAAAGTGTCACCATGAAAAATGTCAAAAATGACAAATTTCAAAATGGCAAATGTCAAAGATGTCAAATGACAAATGTCACAATGCTAAATGTCAAAAATGAAAACGGTCACCATGAAAAATGTCAAAAATGACAAATTTCAAGATGGCAAATATCAAAACTGACAAATGTCACAATGCTAAATGTCAAAAATGAAAAGTGTCACCATGAAAAATGTCAAAAATGACAAATTTCAAAATGGCAAATGTCAAAGATGTCAAATGACAAATGTCACAATGCTAAATGTCAAAAATGAAAAGTGTCACCATCAAAAATGTCAAAAATAACAAATTTCAAGATAGCAAATATCAAAACTGACAAATGTCACAATGCTAAATGTCAAAAATGACAAATTTCAAGATGGCAACTGTCAAAGATGTCAAATGACAAATGTCACAATGCTAAATGTCAAAACTAAAAAGTGTCACCATGAAAAATGTCAAAAATGACAAATTTCAAAATGGCAAATGTCAAAGATGTCAAATGACAAATGTCACAATGCTAAATGTCAAAAATGAAAAGGGTCACCATGAAAAATGTCAAAAATGACAAATTTCAAGATGGCAAATATCAAAACTGACAAATGTCACAATGCTAAATGTCAAAAATGAAAAGTGTCACCGTGAAAAATGTCAAAAATAACAAATTTCAAGATGGCAAATGTCAAAGATGTCAAATGACAAATGTTACAATGCTAAATGTCAAAAATGAAAAGTGTCACCATGAAAAATGTCAAAAATGACAAATTTCAAGATGGCAAATGTCAAAGATGTCAAATGACAAATGTCACAATGCTAAATGTCAAAAATGACAAATTTCAAGATGGCAAATGTCAAAGATGTCAAATGACAAATGTCACAATGCTAAATGTCAAAAATAAAAAGTGTCACCATGAAAAATGTCAAAAATGACAAATTTCAAAATGGCAAATGTCAAAGATGTCAAATGACAAATGTCACAATGCTAAATGTCAAAAATGACAAATTTCAAGATGGCAAATATAAAAGATGTCAAATGACAAATGTCACAATGCTAAATGTCAAAAATGACAAATTTCAAGATGGCAAATGTCAAAGATGTCAAATGACAAATGTCACAATGCTAAATGTCAAAAATGATAAGTGTCACCATGAAAAATGTCAAAAATAACAAATTTCAAGATTTCAAATGTCAAAGATGTCAAATGACAAATGTCACAATGCTAAATGTCAAAAATGATAAGTGTCACCATTAAAAATGTCAAAAATAACAAATTTTAAAATGGCAAATGTCAAAGATGTCAAATGACAAATGTCACAATGCTAAATGTCAAAAATGAAAAGTGTCACCATGAAAAATGTCAAAAATGACAAATTTCAAGATGGCAAATGTCAAAGATGTCAAATGACAAATGTCACAATGCTAAATGTCAAAAATTAAAAGTGTCACCGTGAAAAATGTCAAAAATGACAAATTTCAAGATAGCAAATGTCAAAGATGTCAAATGACAAATGTCACAATGCTAAATGTCAAAAGTGAAAAGTGTCACCATAAAAAATGTCAAAAATGACAAATTTTAAGATGGCAAATGTCAAAGATGTCAAATGACAAATGTCACAATGCTAAATGTCAAAAATGATAAGTGTCACCATGAAAAATGTCAAAAATAACAAATTTCAAAATAGCAAATGTCAAAGATGTCAAATGACAAATGTCACAATGCTAAATGTTAAAAATGAAAAGTGTCACCAAGAAAAATGTCAAAAATGACAAATTTCAAGATGGCAAATGTCAAAGATGTCAAATGACAAATGTCACAATGCTAAATGTCAAAAATGAAAAGTGTCACCATGAAAAATGTCAAAAATGACAAATTTCAAGATGGCAAATGTCAAAGATCTCAAATGACAAATGTCACAATGCTAAATGTCAAAAATGACAAATTTTAAGATGGCAAATGTCAAAACTGACAAATGTCACAATGCTAAATGTCAAAAATTAAAAGTGTCAAAAATGACAAATTTCAAGATGGCAAATGTCTAAGATGTCAAATGACAAATGTCACAATGCTAAATGTCAAAAATGAAAAGTGTCACCATGAAAAATGTCAAAAATGACAAATTTTAAGATGGCAAATGTCAAAGATGTCAAATGACAAATGTCACAATGCTAAATGTCAAAAATGAAAAGTGTCACCATGAAAAATGTCAAAATGACAAATTTCAAGATGGCAAATGTCAAAGATGTCAAATGACAAATGTCACAATGTTAAATGTCAAAAATGACAAATTTCAAGATGGCAAATGTCAAAACTGACAAATGTCACAATGCTAAATGTCAAAAATGAAAAGTGTCACCATGAAAAATGTCAAAAATAACAAATTTCAAGATGGCAAATGTCAAAGATGTCAAATGACAAATGTCACAATGCTTAATGTCAAAAATGACAAATTTCAAGATGACAAATGTCAAAGATGTCAAATGACACATGTCACAATGCTAAATGTCAAAAATGAAAGGTGTCACCATGAAAAATGTCAAAAATGACAAATTTCAAGATGGCAAATGTCAAAGATGTCAAATGACAAATGTCACAATGCTAAATGTCAAAAATGAAAAGTGTCACCATGAAAAATGTCAAAAATGACAAATTTCAAGATGGCAAATGTCAAAACTGACAAATGTCACAATGCTAAATGTCAAAAATAAAAAGTGTCACCATGAAAAATGTCAAAAATGACAAATTTCCAGATGGCAAATGTCAAAGATGTCAAATGACAAATGTCACAATGCTAAATGTCAAAAATGAAAAGTGTCAAAAATGACAAATTTTAAGATGGCAAATGTCTAAGATGTCAAATGACAAATGTCACAATGCTAAATGTCAAAAATGAAAAGTGTCACCATGAAAAATGTCAAAAATGACAAATTTCAAGATTGAAAATGTCAAAACTGACAAATGTCACAATGCTAAATGTCAAAAATGAAAAGTGTCACCATGAAAAATGTCAAAAATAACAAATTTTAAGATGGCAAATGTCAAAGATGTCAAATGACAAATGTCACAATGCTAAATGTCAAAAATGACAAATTTCAAGATGGCAAATGTCAAAGATGTCAAATGACAAATGTCACAATGCTAAATGTCAAAAATGAATAGTGTCACCCTGAAAAATGTCAAAAATAACAAATTTCAAGATGGCAAATGTCAAAGATGTCAAATGACAAATGTCACAATGCTAAATGTCAAAAATGAAAAGTGTCACCATGAAAAATGTCAAAAATAAAAAATTTCAAGATGGCAAATGTCTAAGATGTCAAATGACAAATGTCACAATGCTAAATGTCAAAAATGAAAAGTGTCACCATGAAAAATGTCAAAAATGACAAATTTCAAGATGGCAAATGTCAAAACTGACAAATGTCACAATGCTAAATGTCAAAAATGATAAGTGTCACCATGAAAAATGTCAAAAATGACAAATTTCAAGATGGCAAATGTCCAAGATGTCAAATGACAAATGTCACAATGCTAAATGTCAAAAATGACAAATTTCAAGATGGCAAATGTCAAAGATGTCAAATGACAAATGTCACAATGCTAAATGTCAAAAATGAAAAGTGTCACCATGAAAAATGTCAAAAATGACAAATTTCAAGATGGCAAATGTCAAAGATGTCAAATGACAAATGTCACAATGCTAAATGTCAAAAATGAAAAGTGTCACCCTGAAAAATGTCAAATATAACAAATTTCAAAATGGCAAATGTCAAAGATGTCAAATGACAAATGTCACAATGCTAAATGTCAAAAATGAAAAGTGTCACCATGAAAAATGTCAAAAATGACAAATTTCAAGATGGCAAATGTCAAAACTGACAAATGTCACAATGCTAAATGTCAAAAATGATAAGTGTCACCATGAAAAATGTCAAAAATGACAAATTTCAAGATGGCAAATGTCCAAGATGTCAAATGACAAATGTCACAATGCTAAATGTCAAAAAT
The DNA here is from genome assembly GCA_964028335.1 of Altica lythri. Lineage (NCBI taxonomy): Eukaryota > Metazoa > Arthropoda > Insecta > Coleoptera > Chrysomelidae > Altica > Altica lythri. Next base: position 2,425,449 of record OZ034800.1, on the reverse strand, counting down.
GACAAATTTCAAGATGGCAAATGTCAAAGATGTCAAATGACAAATTTCACAATGCTAAATGTCAAAAATGAAAAGTGTCACCATGAAAAATGTCAAAAATGACAAATTTCAAGATGGAAAATGTCAAAGATGTCAAATGACAAATGTCACAATGCTAAATGTCAAAAATGAAAAGTGTCACCATGAAAAATGTCAAAAATAAAAAATTTCAAGATGGCAAATGTCTAAGATGTCAAATGACAAATGTCACAATGCTAAATGTCAAAAATGAAAAGTGTCACCATGAAAAATGTCAAAAATGACAAATTTCAAGATGGCAAATGTCAAAACTGACAAATGTCACAATGCTAAATGTCAAAAATGATAAGTGTCACCATGAAAAATGTCAAAAATGACAAATTTCAAGATGGCAAATGTCCAAGATGTCAAATGACAAATGTCACAATGCTAAATGTCAAAAATGACAAATTTCAAGATGGCAAATGTCAAAGATGTCAAATGACAAATGTCACAATGCTAAATGTCAAAAATGAAAAGTGTCACCATGAAAAATGTCAAAAATGACAAATTTTTAAATGGCAAATGTCAAAGATGTCAAATGACAAATGTCACAATGCTAAATGTCAAAAATGAAAAGTGTCACCCTGAAAAATGTCAAAAATAACAAATTTCAAGATGGCAAATGTCAAAGATGTCAAATGACAAATGTCACAATGCTAAATGTCAAAAATGAAAAGTGTCACCATGAAAAATGTCAAAAATGACAAATTTCAAGATGGCAAATGTCAAAACTGACAAATGTCACAATGCTAAATGTCAAAAATGATGAGTGTCACCATGAAAAATGTCAAAAATGACAAATTTCAAGATGGCAAATGTTCAAGATGTCAAATGACAAATGTCACAATGCTAAATGTCAAAAATGAAAAGTGTCACCATGAAAAATGTCAAAAATGACAAATTTCAAGATGGCAAATGTCAAAACTGACAAATGTCACAATGCTAAATGTCAAAAATGATGAGTGTCACCATGAAAAATGTCAAAAATGACAAATTTCAAGATGGCAAATGTTCAAGATGTCAAATGACAAATGTCACAATGCTAAAAGTCAAAAATGACAAATTTCAAGATGGCAAATGTCAAAGATGTCAAATGACAAATGTCACAATGCTAAATGTCAAAAATGAAAAGTGTCACCCTGAAAAATGTCAAATATAACAAATTTCAAAATGGCAAATGTCAAAGATGTCAAATGACAAATGTCACAATGCTAAATGTCAAAAATGAAAAGTGTCACCATGAAAAATGTCAAAAATGACAAATTTCAAGATGGCAAATGTCAAAACTGACAAATGTCACAATGCTAAATGTCAAAAATGATAAGTGTCACCATGAAAAATGTCAAAAATGACAAATTTCAAGATGGCAAATGTCCAAGATGTCAAATGACAAATGTCACAATGCTAAATGTCAAAAATGACAAATTTCAAGATGGCAAATGTCAAAGATGTCAAATGACAAATTTCACAATGCTAAATGTCAAAAATGAAAAGTGTCACCATGAAAAATGTCAAAAATGACAAATTTCAAGATGGAAAATGTCAAAGATGTCAAATGACAAATGTCACAATGCTAAATGTCAAAAATGAAAAGTGTCACCATGAAAAATGTCAAAAATAAAAAATTTCAAGATGGCAAATGTCTAAGATGTCAAATGACAAATGTCACAATGCTAAATGTCAAAAATGAAAAGTGTCACCATGAAAAATGTCAAAAATGACAAATTTCAAGATGGCAAATGTCCAAGATGTCAAATGACAAATGTCACAATGCTAAATGTCAAAAATGACAAATTTCAAGATGGCAAATGTCAAAGATGTCAAATGACAAATGTCACAATGCTAAATGTCAAAAATGAAAAGTGTCACCATGAAAAATGTCAAAAATGACAAATTTTAAGATGGCAAATGTCAAAGATGTCAAATGACAAATGTCACAATGCTAAATGTCAAAAATGAAAAGTGTCACCCTGAAAAATGTCAAAAATAACAAATTTCAAGATGGCAAATGTCAAAGATGTTAAATGACAAATGTCACAATGCTAAATGTCAAAAATGAAAAGTGTCACCATGAAAAATGTCAAAAATGACAAATTTCAAGATGGCAAATGTCAAAACTGACAAATGTCACAATGCTAAATGTCAAAAATGATGAGTGTCACCATGAAAAATGTCAAAAATGACAAATTTCAAGATGGCAAATGTTCAAGATGTCAAATGACAAATGTCACAATGCTAAAAGTCAAAAATGACAAATTTCAAGATGGCAAATGTCAAAGATGTCAAATGACAAATTTCACAATGCTAAATGTCAAAAATGAAAAGTGTCACCATGAAAAATGTCAAAAATGACAAATTTCAAGATGGAAAATGTCAAAGATGTCAAATGACAAATGTCACAATGCTAAATGTCAAAAATGAAAAGTGTCACCATGAAAAATGTCAAAAATGACAAATTTCAAGATGGCAAATGTCAAAGATGTCAAATGACAAATGTCACAATGCAAAATGTCAAAAATGAAAAGTGTCACCATGAAAACTGTCAAAAATAACAAATTTCAAGATGGCAAATGTCAAAGATGTCAAATGACAAATGTCACAATGCTAAATGTCAAAAATGAAAAGTGTCACCATGAAAAATGTCAAAAATGACAAATTTCAAGATGGCAAATGTCAAAACTGACAAATGTCACAATGCTAAATGTCAAAAATGATAAGTGTCACCATGAAAAATGTCAAAAATGACAAATTTCAAGATGGCAAATGTCCAATATGTCAAATGACAAATGTCACAATGCTAAATGTCAAAAATGACAAATTTCAAGATGACAAATGTCAAAGATGTCAAATGACAAATGTCACAATGCTAAATGTCAAAAATGAAAAGTGTCACCATGAAAAATGTCAAAAATGACAAATTTCAAGATGGCAAATGTCAAAGACGTCAAATGACAAATGTCACAATGCTAAATGTCAAAAATGAAAAGTGTCACCATGAAAAATGTCAAAAATGACAATTTCAAGATGGCAAATATCAAAGATGTCAAATGACAAATGTCACAATGCTAAATGTCAAAAATGAAAAGTGTCACCATGAAAAATGTCAAAAATGACAAATTTCAAGATGGCAAATGTCAAAACTGACAAATGTCACAATGCTAAATGTCAAAAATGATAAGTGTCACCATGAAAAATGTCAAAAATGACAAATTTCAAGATGGCAAATGTCCAAGATGTCAAATGACAGATGTCACAATGCTAAATATCAAAAATGACAAATTTCAAGATGGCAAATGTCAAAGATGTCAAATGACAAATGTCACAATACTAAATGTCAAAAATGAAAAGTGTCACCATGAAAAATGTCAAAAATGACAAATTTCAAGATGGCAAATGTCAAAGATGTCAAATGACAAATGTCACAATGCTAAATGTCAAAAATGAAAAGTGTCACCATGAAAAATGTCAAAAATAACAAATTTCATGATGGCAAATGTCAAAGATGTCAAATGACAAAAATCACAATGCTAAATGTCAAAAATGAAAAGTGTCACCATGAAAAATGTCAAAAATGACAAATTTCAAGATGGCAAATGTCAAAGATGTCAAATGACAAATGTCACAATGCTAAATGTCAAAAATGAAAAGTGTCACCATGAAAAATGTCAAAAATGACAAATTTCAAGATGGCAAATGTCAAAGATGTCAAATGACAAATGTCACAATGCTAAATGTCAAAAATAAAAAGTGTCACCATGAAAAATGTCAAAAATAACAAATTTCAAGATGGCAAATGTCAAAGATGTCAAATGACAAATGTCACAATGCTAAATGTCAAAAATGAAAAGTGTCACCATGAAAAATGTCAAAAATGACAAATTTCAAGATGGCAAATGTCAAAACTGACAAATGTCACAATGCTAAATGTCAAAAATGATAAGTGTCACCATGAAAAATGTCAAAAATGACAAATTTCAAGATGGCAAATGTCAAAGATGTCAAATGACAAACGTCACAATGCTAAATGTCAAAAATGAAAAGTGTCCCCATGAAAAATGTCAATAATGACAAATTTCAAGATGGCAAATGTCAAAGATGTCAAATGACAAATGTCACAATGCTAAATGTCAAAAATGAAAAGTGTCACCATGAAAAATGTCAAAAATGACAAATTCAAGATGGCAAATGTCAAAACTGACAAATGTCACAATGCTAAATGTCAAAAATGATAAGTGTCACCATGAAAAATGTCAAAAATGACAAATTTCAAGATGGCAAATGTCCAATATGTCAAATGACAAATGTCACAATGCTAAATGTCAAAAATGACAAATTTCAAGATGGCAAATGTCAAAGATGTCAAATGACAAATGTCACAATGCTAAATGTCAAAAATGAAAAGTGTCACCATGAAAAATGTCAAAAATGACAAATTTCAAGATGGCAAATGTCAAAGACGTCAAATGACAAATGTCACAATGCTAAATGTCAAAAATGAAAAGTGTCACCATGAAAAATGTCAAAAATGACAATTTCAAGATGGCAAATATTAAAGATGTCAAATGACAAATGTCACAATGCTAAATGTCAAAAATGAAAAGTGTCACCATGAAAAATGTCAAAAATGACAAATTTCAAGATGGCAAATGTCAAAACTGACAAATGTCACAATGCTAAATGTCAAAAATGATAAGTGCCACCATAAAAAATGTCAAAAATGACAAATTTCAAGATGGCAAATGTCCAAGATGTCAAATGACAGATGTCACAATGCTAAATATCAAAAATGACAAATTTCAAGATGGCAAATGTCAAAGATGTCAAATGACAAATGTCACAATACTAAATGTCAAAAATGAAAAGTGTCACCATGAAAAATGTCAAAAATGACAAATTTCAAGATGGCAAATGTCAAAGATGTCAAATGACAAATGTCACAATGCTAAATGTCAAAAATGAAAAGTGTCACCATGAAAAATGTCAAAAATAACAAATTTCATGATGGCAAATGTCAAAGATGTCAAATGACAAAAATCACAATGCTTAATGTCAAAAATGAAAAGTTTCACCATGAAAAATGTCAAAAATGACAAATTTCAAGATGGCAAATGTCAAAGATGTCAAATGACAAATGTCACAATGTTAAATGTCAAAAATGACAAATTTCAAGATGGCAAATGTCAAAACTGACAAATGTCACAATGCTAAATGTCAAAAATGAAAAGTGTCACCATGAAAAATGTCAAAAATAACAAATTTCAAGATGGCAAATGTCAAAGATGTCAAATGACAAATGTCACAATGCTTAATGTCAAAAATGACAAATTTCAAGATGACAAATGTCAAAGATGTCAAATGACACATGTCACAATGCTAAATGTCAAAAATGAAAGGTGTCACCATGAAAAATGTCAAAAATGACAAATTTCAAGATGGCAAATGTCAAAGATGTCAAATGACAAATGTCACAATGCTAAATGTCAAAAATGAAAAGTGTCACCATGAAAAATGTCAAAAATGACAAATTTCAAGATGGCAAATGTCAAAACTGACAAATGTCACAATGCTAAATGTCAAAAATAAAAAGTGTCACCATGAAAAATGTCAAAAATGACAAATTTCAAGATGGCAAATGTCAAAGATGTCAAATGACAAATGTCACAATGCTAAATGTCAAAAATGAAAAGTGTCAAAAATGACAAATTTTAAGATGGCAAATGTCTAAGATGTCAAATGACAAATGTCACAATGCTAAATGTCAAAAATGAAAAGTGTCACCATGAAAAATGTCAAAAATGACAAATTTCAAGATTGAAAATGTCAAAACTGACAAATGTCACAATGCTAAATGTCAAAAATGAAAAGTGTCACCATGAAAAATGTCAAAAATAACAAATTTTAAGATGGCAAATGTCAAAGATGTCAAATGACAAATGTCACAATGCTAAATGTCAAAAATGACAAATTTCAAGATGGCAAATGTCAAAGATGTCAAATGACAAATGTCACAATGCTAAATGTCAAAAATGAATAGTGTCACCCTGAAAAATGTCAAAAATAACAAATTTCAAGATGGCAAATGTCAAAGATGTCAGATGACAAATGTCACAATGCTAAATGTCAAAAATGAAAAGTGTCACCATGAAAAATGTCAAAAATAAAAAATTTCAAGATGGCAAATGTCTAAGATGTCAAATGACAAATGTCACAATGCTAAATGTCAAAAATGAAAAGTGTCACCATGAAAAATGTCAAAAATGACAAATTTCAAGATGGCAAATGTCAAAACTGACAAATGTCACAATGCTAAATGTCAAAAATGATAAGTGTCACCATGAAAAATGTCAAAAATGACAAATTTCAAGATGGCAAATGTCCAAGATGTCAAATGACAAATGTCACAATGCTAAATGTCAAAAATGACAAATTTCAAGATGGCAAATGTCAAAGATGTCAAATGACAAATGTCACAATGCTAAATGTCAAAAATGAAAAGTGTCACCATGAAAAATGTCAAAAATGACAAATTTCAAGATGGCAAATGTCAAAGATGTCAAATGACAAATGTCACAATGCTAAATGTCAAAAATGAAAAGTGTCACCCTGAAAAATGTCAAATATAACAAATTTCAAAATGGCAAATGTCAAAGATGTCAAATGACAAATGTCACAATGCTAAATGTCAAAAATGAAAAGTGTCACCATGAAAAATGTCAAAAATGACAAATTTCAAGATGGCAAATGTCAAAACTGACAAATGTCACAATGCTAAATGTCAAAAATGATAAGTGTCACCATGAAAAATGTCAAAAATGACAAATTTCAAGATGGCAAATGTCCAAGATGTCAAATGACAAATGTCACAATGCTAAATGTCAAAAATGACAAATTTCAAGATGGCAAATGTCAAAGATGTCAAATGACAAATTTCACAATGCTAAATGTCAAAAATGAAAAGTGTCACCATGAAAAATGTCAAAAATGACAAATTTCAAGATGGAAAATGTCAAAGATGTCAAATGACAAATGTCACAATGCTAAATGTCAAAAATGAAAAGTGTCACCATGAAAAATGTCAAAAATAAAAAATTTCAAGATGGCAAATGTCTAAGATGTCAAATGACAAATGTCACAATGCTAAATGTCAAAAATGAAAAGTGTCACCATGAAAAATGTCAAAAATGACAAATTTCAAGATGGCAAATGTCAAAACTGACAAATGTCACAATGCTAAATGTCAAAAATGATAAGTGTCACCATGAAAAATGTCAAAAATGACAAATTTCAAGATGGCAAATGTCCAAGATGTCAAATGACAAATGTCACAATGCTAAATGTCAAAAATGACAAATTTCAAGATGGCAAATGTCAAAGATGTCAAATGACAAATGTCACAATGCTAAATGTCAAAAATGAAAAGTGTCACCATGAAAAATGTCAAAAATGACAAATTTTAAGATGGCAAATGTCAAAGATGTCAAATGACAAATGTCACAATGCTAAATGTCAAAAATGAAAAGTGTCACCCTGAAAAATGTCAAAAATAACAAATTTCAAGATGGCAAATGTCAAAGATGTCAAATGACAAATGTCACAATGCTAAATGTCAAAAATGAAAAGTGTCACCATGAAAAATGTCAAAAATGACAAATTTCAAGATGGCAAATGTCAAAACTGACAAATGTCACAATGCTAAATGTCAAAAATGATGAGTGTCACCATGAAAAATGTCAAAAATGACAAATTTCAAGATGGCAAATATTCAAGATGTCAAATGACAAATGTCACAATGCTAAATGTCAAAAATGAAAAGTGTCACCATGAAAAATGTCAAAAATGACAAATTTCAAGATGGCAAATGTCAAAACTGACAAATGTCACAATGCTAAATGTCAAAAATGATGAGTGTCACCATGAAAAATGTCAAAAATGACAAATTTCAAGATGGCAAATGTTCAAGATGTCAAATGACAAATGTCACAATGCTAAAAGTCAAAAATGACAAATTTCAAGATGGCAAATGTCAAAGATGTCAAATGACAAATGTCACAATGCTAAATGTCAAAAATGAAAAGTGTCACCCTGAAAAATGTCAAATATAACAAATTTCAAAATGGCAAATGTCAAAGATGTCAAATGACAAATGTCACAATGCTAAATGTCAAAAATGAAAAGTGTCACCATGAAAAATGTCAAAAATGACAAATTTCAAGATGGCAAATGTCAAAACTGACAAATGTCACAATGCTAAATGTCAAAAATGATAAGTGTCACCATGAAAAATGTCAAAAATGACAAATTTCAAGATGGCAAATGTCCAAGATGTCAAATGACAAATGTCACAATGCTAAATGTCAAAAATGACAAATTTCAAGATGGCAAATGTCAAAGATGTCAAATGACAAATTTCACAATGCTAAATGTCAAAAATGAAAAGTGTCACCATGAAAAATGTCAAAAATGACAAATTTCAAGATGGAAAATGTCAAAGATGTCAAATGACAAATGTCACAATGCTAAATGTCAAAAATGAAAAGTGTCACCATGAAAAATGTCAAAAATAAAAAATTTCAAGATGGCAAATGTCTAAGATGTCAAATGACAAATGTCACAATGCTAAATGTCAAAAATGAAAAGTGTCACCATGAAAAATGTCAAAAATGACAAATTTCAAGATGGCAAATGTCAAAACTGACAAATGTCACAATGCTAAATGTCAAAAATGATAAGTGTCACCATGAAAAATGTCAAAAATGACAAATTTCAAGATGGCAAATGTCCAAGATGTCAAATGACAAATGTCACAATGCTAAATGTCAAAAATGACAAATTTCAAGATGGCAAATGTCAAAGATGTCAAATGACAAATGTCACAATGCTAAATGTCAAAAATGAAAAGTGTCACCATGAAAAATGTCAAAAATGACAAATTTTAAGATGGCAAATGTCAAAGATGTCAAATGACAAATGTCACAATGCTAAATGTCAAAAATGAAAAGTGTCACCCTGAAAAATGTCAAAAATAACAAATTTCAAGATGGCAAATGTCAAAGATGTCAAATGACAAATGTCACAATGCTAAATGTCAAAAATGAAAAGTGTCACCATGAAAAATGTCAAAAATGACAAATTTCAAGATGGCAAATGTCAAAACTGACAAATGTCACAATGCTAAATGTCAAAAATGATGAGTGTCACCATGAAAAATGTCAAAAATGACAAATTTCAAGATGGCAAATGTTCAAGATGTCAAATGACAAATGTCACAATGCTAAAAGTCAAAAATGACAAATTTCAAGATGGCAAATGTCAAAGATGTCAAATGACAAATTTCACAATGCTAAATGTCAAAAATGAAAAGTGTCACCATGAAAAATGTCAAAAATGACAAATTTCAAGATGGAAAATGTCAAAGATGTCAAATGACAAATGTCACAATGCTAAATGTCAAAAATGAAAAGTGTCACCATGAAAAATGTCAAAAATGACAAATTTCAAGATGGCAAATGTCAAAGATGTCAAATGACAAATGTCACAATGCAAAATGTCAAAAATGAAAAGTGTCACCATGAAAAATGTCAAAAATAACAAATTTCAAGATGGCAAATGTCAAAGATGTCAAATGACAAATGTCACAATGCTAAATGTCAAAAATGAAAAGTGTCACCATGAAAAATGTCAAAAATGACAAATTTCAAGATGGCAAATGTCAAAACTGACAAATGTCACAATGCTAAATGTCAAAAATGATAAGTGTCACCATGAAAAATGTCAAAAATGACAAATTTCAAGATGGCAAATGTCCAATATGTCAAATGACAAATGTCACAATGCTAAATGTCAAAAATGACAAATTTCAAGATGGCAAATGTCAAAGATGTCAAATGACAAATGTCACAATGCTAAATGTCAAAAATGAAAAGTGTCACCATGAAAAATGTCAAAAATGACAAATTTCAAGATGGCAAATGTCAAAGACGTCAAATGACAAATGTCACAATGCTAAATGTCAAAAATGAAAAGTGTCACCATGAAAAATGTCAAAAATGACAATTTCAAGATGGCAAATATCAAAGATGTCAAATGACAAATGTCACAATGCTAAATGTCAAAAATGAAAAGTCTCACCATGAAAAATGTCAAAAATGACAAATTTCAAGATGGCAAATGTTAAAACTGACAAATGTCACAATGCTAAATGTCAAAAATGATAAGTGTCACCATAAAAAATGTCAAAAATGACAAATTTCAAGATGGCAAATGTCCAAGATGTCAAATGACAGATGTCACAATGCTAAATATCAAAAATGACAAATTTCAAGATGGCAAATGTCAAAGATGTCAAATGACAAATGTCACAATACTAAATGTCAAAAATGAAAAGTGTCACCATGAAAAATGTCAAAAATGACAAATTTCAAGATGGCAAATGTCAAAGATGTCAAATGACAAATGTCACAATGCTAAATGTCAAAAATGAAAAGTGTCACCATGAAAAATGTCAAAAATAACAAATTTCATGATGGCAAATGTCAAAGATGTCAAATGACAAAAATCACAATGCTAAATGTCAAAAATGAAAAGTGTCACCATGAAAAATGTCAAAAATGACAAATTTCAAGATGGCAAATGTCAAAGATGTCAAATGACAAATGTCACAATGCTAAATGTCAAAAATGAAAAGTGTCACCATGAAAAATGTCAAAAATGACAAATTTCAAGATGGCAAATGTCAAAGATGTCAAATGACAAATGTCACAATGCTAAATGTCAAAAATGAAAAGTGTCACCATGAAAAATGTCAAAAATAACAAATTTCAAGATGGCAAATGTCAAAGATGTCAAATGACAAATGTCACAATGCTAAATGTCAAAAATGAAAAGTGTCACCATGAAAAATGTCAAAAATGACAAATTTCAAGATGGCAAATGTCAAAACTGACAAATGTCACAATGCTAAATGTCAAAAATGATAAGTGTCACCATGAAAAATGTCAAAAATGACAAATTTCAAGATGGCAAATGTCAAAGATGTCAAATGACAAATGTCACAATGCTAAATGTCAAAAATGAAAAGTGTCCCCATGAAAAATGTCAATAATGACAAATTTCAAGATGGCAAATGTCAAAGATGTCAAATGACAAATGTCACAATGCTAAATGTCAAAAATGAAAAGTGTCACCATGAAAAATGTCAAAAATGACAAATTCAAGATGGCAAATGTCAAAACTGACAAATGTCACAATGCTAAATGTCAAAAATGATAAGTGTCACCATGAAAAATGTCAAAAATGACAAATTTCAAGATGGCAAATGTCCAATATGTCAAATGACAAATGTCACAATGCTAAATGTCAAAAATGACAAATTTCAAGATGGCAAATGTCAAAGATGTCAAATGACAAATGTCACAATGCTAAATGTCAAAAATGAAAAGTGTCACCATGAAAAATGTCAAAAATGACAAATTTCAAGATGGCAAATGTCAAAGACGTCAAATGACAAATGTCACAATGCTAAATGTCAAAAATGAAAAGTGTCACCATGAAAAATGTCAAAAATGACAATTTCAAGATGGCAAATATCAAAGATGTCAAATGACAAATGTCACAATGCTAAATGTCAAAAATGAAAAGTGTCACCATGAAAAATGTCAAAAATGACAAATTTCAAGATGGCAAATGTCAAAACTGACAAATGTCACAATGCTAAATGTCAAAAATGATAAGTGCCACCATAAAAAATGTCAAAAATGACAAATTTCAAGATGGCAAATGTCCAAGATGTCAAATGACAGATGTCACAATGCTAAATATCAAAAATGACAAATTTCAAGATGGCAAATGTCAAAGATGTCAAATGACAAATGTCACAATACTAAATGTCAAAAATGAAAAGTGTCACCATGAAAAATGTCAAAAATGACAAATTTCAAGATGGCAAATGTCAAAGATGTCAAATGACAAATGTCACAATGCTAAATGTCAAAAATGAAAAGTGTCACCATGAAAAATGTCAAAAATAACAAATTTCATGATGGCAAATGTCAAAGATGTCAAATGACAAAAATCACAATGCTTAATGTCAAAAATGAAAAGTTTCACCATGAAAAATGTCAAAAATGACAAATTTCAAGATGGCAAATGTCAAAGATGTCAAATGACAAATGTCACAATGCTAAATGTCAAAAATGAAAAGTGTCACCATGAAAAATGTCAAAAATGACAAATTTCAAGATGGCAAATGTCAGAGATGTCAAATGACAAATGTCACAATGCTAAATGTCAAAAATGAAAAGTGTCACCATGAAAAATGTCAAAAATAACAAATTTCAAGATGGCAAATGTCAAAGATGTCAAATGACAAATGTCACAATGCTAAATGTCAAAAATGAAAAGTGTCACCATGAAAAATGTCAAAAATGACAAATTTCAAGATGGCAAATGTCAAAACTGACAAATGTCACAATGCTAAATGTCAAAAATGATAAGTGTCACCATGAAAAATGTCAAAAATGACAAATTTCAAGATGGCAAATGTCAAAGATGTCAAATGACAAATGTCACAATGCTAAATGTCAAAAATGAAAAGTGTCATCATGAAAAATGTCAAAAATAACAAATTTCATGATGGCAAATGTCAAAGATGTCAAATGACAAAAATCACAATGCTAAATGTCAAAAATGAAAAGTGTCACCATGAAAAATGTCAAAAATGACAAATTTCAAGATGGCAAATGTCAAAGATGTCAAATGACAAATGTCACAATGCTAAATGTCAAAAATGCAAAGTGTCACCATGAAAAATGTCAAAAATGACAAATTTCAAGATGGCAAATGTCATAGATGTCAAATGACAAATGTCACAATGCTAAATGTCAAAAATGAAAAGTGTCACCATGAAAAATGTCAAAAATAACAAATTTCAAGATGGCAAATGTCAAAGATGTCAAATGACCAATGTCACAATGCTAAATTTCAAAAATGAAAAGTGTCACCATGAAAAATGTCAAAAATGACAAATTTCAAGATGGCAAATGTCAAAACTGACAAATGTCACAATGCTAAATGTCAAAAATGATAAGTGTCACCATGAAAAATGTCAAAAATGACAAATTTCAAGATGGCAAATGTCAAAGATGTCAAATGACAAATGTCACAATGCCAAATGTCAAAAATGAAAAGTGTCCCCATGAAAAATGTCAATAATGACAAATTTCAAGATGGCAAATGTCAAAGGTGTCAAATGACAAATGTCACAATGCTAAATGTCAAAAATGAAAAATGTCACCATGAAAAATGTCAAAAATGACAAATTTCAAGATGGCAAATGTCAAAACTGACAAATGTCACAATGCTAAATGTCAAAAATGATAAGTGTCACCATGAAAAATGTCAAAAATGACAAATTTCAAGATGGCAAATGTCCAATATGTCAAATGACAAATGTCACAATGCTAAATGTCAAAAATGACAAATTTCAAGATGGCAAATGTCAAAGATGTCAAATGACAAATGTTACAATGCTAAATGTCAAAAATGAAAAGTGTCACCATGAAAAATGTCAAAAATGACAAATTTCAAGATGGCAAATGTCAAAGACGTCAAATGACAAATGTCACAATGCTAAATGTCAAAAATGAAAAGTGTCACCATGAAAAATGTCAAAAATGACAATTTCAAGATGGCAAATATCAAAGATGTCAAATGACAAATGTCACAATGCTAAATGTCAAAAATGAAAAGTGTCACCATGAAAAATGTCAAAAATGACAAATTTCAAGATGGCAAATGTCAAAACTGACAAATGTCACAATGCTAAATGTCAAAAATGATAAGTGTCAAAATGAAAAATTTCAAAAATGACAAATTTCAAGATGGCAAATGTCCAAGATGTCAAATGACAGATGTCACAATGCTAAATATCAAAAATGACAAATTTCAAGATGGCAAATGTCAAAGATGTCAAATGACAAATGTCACAATACTAAATGTCAAAAATGAAAAGTGTCACCATGAAAAATGTCAAAAATGACAAATTTCAAGATGGCAAATGTCAAAGATGTCAAATGACAAATGTCACAATGCTAAATGTCAAAAATGAAAAGTGTCACCATGAAAAATGTCAAAAATAACAAACTTCATGATGGCAAATGTCAAAGATGTCAAATGACAAAAATCACAATGCTAAATGTCAAAAATGAAAAGTGTCACCATGAAAAATGTCAAAAATGACAAATTTCAAGATGGCAAATGTCAAAGATGTCAAATGACAAATGTCACAATGCTAAATGTCAAAAATGAAAAGTGTCACCATGAAAAATGTCAAAAATGACAAATTTCAAGATGGCAAATGTCAAAGATGTCAAATGACAAATGCCACAATGCTAAATGTCAAAAATGAAAAGTGTCACCATGAAAAATGTCAAAAATAACAAATTTCAAGATGGCAAATGTCAAAGATGTCAAATGACAAATGTCACAATGCTAAATGTCAAAAATGAAAAGTGTCACCATGAAAAATTTCAAGATGGCAAATGTCAAAACTGACAAATGTCACAATGCTAAATGTCAAAAATGATAAGTGTCACCATAAAAAATGTCAAAAATGACAAATTTCAAGATGGCAAATGTCAAAGATGTCAAATGACAAATGTCACAATGCTAAATGTCAAAAATGAAAAGTGTCCCCATGAAAAATGTCAATAATGACAAATTTCAAGATGGCAAATGTCAAAGATGTCAAATGACAAATGTCACAATGCTAAATGTCAAAAATGAAAAGTTTCACCATGAAAAATGTCAAAAATGACAAATTTCAAGATGGCAAATGTCAAAGATGTCGAATATGACAAATGTCACAATGCTAAATGTCAAAAATGAAAAGTGTCACCATGAAAAATGTCAAAAATGACAAATTTCAAGATGGCAAATGTCAAAGATGTCAAATGACAAATGTCACAATGCTAAATGTCAAAAATGAAAAGTGTCAACATGAAAAATGTCAAAAATGACAAATTTCAAGATGCCAAATATCAAAGATGTCAAATGACAAATGTCGCAATGCTTAATGTCAAAAATGACAAATTTCAAGATGGCAAATGTCAAAGATGTCAAATGACAAATGTCAAAATGCTAAATGTCAAAAATGAAAAGTGTCACCATGAAAAATGTCAAAAATGACAAATTTCAAGATGGCAAATGTCAAAGATGTCAAATGACAAATGTCACAATGCTAAATGTCAAAAATGAAAAGTGTCACCATGAAAAATGTCAAAAATAACAAATTTCAAGATGGCAAATGTCAAAGATGTCAAATGACAAATGTCACAATGCTAAATGTCAAAAATGAAAAGTGTCACCATGAAAAATGTCAAAAATGACAAATTTCAAGATGGCAAATGTCAAAGATGTCAAATGACAAATGTCACAATGCTAAATGTCAAAAATGAAAAGTGTCACCATGAAAAATGTCAAAAATAACAAATTTCAAGATGGCAAATGTCAAAGATGTCAAATGACAAATGTCACAATGCTAAATGTCAAAAATGAAAAGTGTCACCATGAAAAATGTCAAAAATGACAAATTTTAAGATGGCAAATGTCAAAGATGTCAAATGACAAATGTCACAATGCTAAATGTCAAAAATGAAAAGTGTCACCATGAAAAATGTCAAAAATAACAAATTTCAAGATGGCAAATATCCAAGATGTCAAATGACAAATGTCACAATGCTAAATGTCAAAAATGACAAATTTCAAGATGGCAAATGTCAAAGATGTCAAATGACAAATGTCACAATGCTAAATGTCAAAAATGAAAAGTGTCACCATGAAAAATGTCAAAAATGACAAATTTCAAGATGGCAAATGTCAAAGATGTCAAATGACAAATGTCACAATGCTAAATGTCAAAAATGAAAAGTGTCACCATGAAAAATGTCAAAAATAAAAAAATTCAAGATGGCAAATGTCAAAGATGTCAAATGACAAATGTCACAATGCTAAATGTCAAAAATGAAAAGTGTCACCATGAAAAATGTCAAAAATGTCAAATTTCAAGATGGCAAATGTCAAAACTGACAAATGTCACAATGCTAAATGTCAAAAATGATAAGTGTCACCATCAAAAATGTCAAAAATGACAAATTTCAAGATGGCAAATGTCCAAGATGTCAAATGACAAATGTCACAATGCTAAATGTCAAAAATGACAAATTTCAAGATGGCAAATGTCAAAGATGTCAAATGACAAATGTCACAATGCTAAATGTCAAAAATGAAAAGTGTCACCATGAAAAATGTCAAAAATGACAAATTTCGAAATGGCAAATGTCAAAGATGTCAAATGACAAATGTCACAATGCTAAATCTCAAAAATGAAAAGTGTCACCATGAAAAATGTCAAAAATGACAATTTCAAGATGGCAAATATCAAAGATGTCAAATGACAAATGTCACAATGCTAAATGTCAAAAATGAAAAGTGTCACCATGAAAAATGTCAAAAATGACAAATTTCAAGATGGCAAATGTCAAAACTGACAAATGTCACAATGCTAAATGTCACAAATGATAAGTGTCACCATGAAAAATGTCAAAAATGACAAATTTCAAGATGGCAAATGTCCAAGATGTCAAATGACAGATGTCACAATGCTAAATGTCAAAAATGACAAATTTCAAAATGGCAAATGTCAAAGATGTCAAATGACAAATGTCGCAATACTAAATGTCAAAAATGAAAAGTGTCACCATGAAAAATGTCAAAAATGACAAATTTCAAGATGGCAAATGTCAAAGATGTCAAATGACAAATGTCACAATGCTAAATGTCAAAAATGAAAAGTGTCACCATGAAAAATGTCAAAAATAACAAATTTTATGATGGCAAATGTCAAAGATGTCAAATGACAAATGTCACAATGCTAAATGTCAAAAATGAAAAGTGTCACCATGAAAAATGTCAAAAATGACAAATTTCAAGATGGCAAATGTCAAATGACAAATGTCACAATGCTAAATGTCAAAAATGAAAAGTGTCACCATGAAAAATGTCAAAAATGACAAATTTCAAGATGGCAAATGTGAAAGATGTCAAATGACAAATGTCACAATGCTAAATGTCAAAAATGAAAGGTGTCACCATGAAAAATGTCAAAAATGACAAATTTCAAGATGGCAAATCTCAAAGATGTCAAATGACAAATGTCACAATGCTAAATGTCAAAAATGAAAAGTGTCCCCATGAAAAATGTCAATAATGACAAATTTCAAGATGGCAAATGTCAAAGATGTCAAATGACAAATGTCACAATGCTAAATGTCAAAAATGAAAAGTGTCACCATGAAAAATGTCAAAAATGACAAATTTCAAGATGGCAAATATCAAAGATGTCAAATGACAAATGTCACAATGCTAAATGTCAAAAATGACAAATTTCAAGATGGCAAATGTCAAAGATGTCAAATGACAAATGTCACAATGCTAAATGTCAAAAATGAAAAGTGTCACCATGAAAAATGTCAAAAATGACAAATTTTAAGATGGCAAATGTCAAAGATGTCAAATGACAAATGTCACAATGCTAAATGTCAAAAATGAAAAGTGTCACCATAAAAAATGTCAAAAATAACAAATTTCAAGATGGCAAATGTCAAAGATGTCAAATGACAAATGTCACAATGCTAAATGTCAAAAATGAAAAGTGTCACTATGAAAAATGTCAAAAATAAAAAATTTCAAGATGGCAAATGTCAAAGATGTCAAATGACAAATGTCACAATGCTAAATGTCAAAAATGATAAGTGTCACCATGAAAAATGTCAAAAATGACAAATTTCAAGATGGCAAATGTCCAAGATGTCAAATGACAAATGTCACAATGCTAAATATCAAAAATGACAAATTTCAAGATGGCAAATGTCAAAGATGTCAAATGACAAATGTCACAATGCTAAATGTCAAAAATGAAAAGTGTCACCATGAAAAATGTCAAAAATGACAAATTTCAAGATGGCAAATGTCAAAGATGTCAAATGACAAATGTCACAATGCTAAATGTCAAAAATGAAAAGTGTCACCATGAAAAATGTCAAAAATAACAAATTTCAAGATGGCAAATGTCAAAGATGTCAAATGACAAATGTCACAATGCTAAATGTCAAAAATGAAAAGTGTCACCATGAAAAATGTCACAAATGACAAATTTCAAGATGGCAAATGTCAAAACTGACAAATGTCACAATGCTAAATGTCAAAAATGATAAGTGTCACCATGAAAAATGTCAAAAATGACAAATTTCAAGATGGCAAATGTCCAAGATGTCAAATGACAAATGTCACAATGCTAAATGTCAAAAATGACAAATTTCAAGATGGCAAATGTCAAAGATGTCAAATGACAAATGTCACAATGCTAAATGTCAAAAATGAAAAGTGTCACCATGAAAAATGTCAAAAATGACAAATTTCAAGATGGCAAATGTCAAAGATGTCAAATGACAAATGTCACAATGCTAAATGTCAAAAATGAAAAGTGTCACCATGAAAAATGTCAAAAATAACAAATTTTAAGATGGCAAATGTCAAAGATGTCAAATGACCAATGTCACAATGCTAAATGTCAAAAATGACAAATTTCAAGATGGCAAATGTCAAAGATGTCAAATGACAAATGTCACAATGCTAAATGTCAAAAATGATAAGTGTCACCATGAAAACTGTCAAAAATGACAAATTTCTAGATGGCAAATATCAAAGATGTCAAATGACAAATGTCACAATGCTAAATGTCAAAAATGAAAAGTGTCACCATGAAAAATGTCAAAAATGACAAATTTCAAGATGGCAAATGTCAAAACTGACAAATGTCACAATGCTAAATGTCAAAAATGATAAGTGTCACCATGAAAAATGTCAAAAATGACAAATTTCAAGATGGCAAATGTCAAAGATGTCAAATGACAAATGTCACAATGCTAAATGTCAAAAATGAAAAGTGTCCCCATGAAAAATGTCAATAATGACAAATTTCAAGATGGCAAATGTCAAAGATGTCAAATGATAAATGTCACAATGCTAAATGTCAAAAATGAAAAGTGTCACCATGAAAAATGTCAAAAATGACAAATTCAAGATGGCAAATGTCAAAACTGACAAATGTCACAATGCTAAATGTCAAAAATGATAAGTGTCACCATGAAAAATGTCAAAAATGACAAATTTCAAGATGGCAAATGTCCAAGATGTCAAATAACAAATGTCACAATGCTAAATGTCAAAAATGAAAAGTGTCACCATGAAAAATGTCAAAAATAAAAAATTTCAAGATGGCAAATGTCTAAGATGTCAAATGACAAATGTCACAATGCTAAATGTCAAAAATGAAAAGTGTCACCATGAAAAATGTCAAAAATGACAAATTTCAAGATGGCAAATGTCAAAACTGACAAATGTCACAATGCTAAATGTCAAAAATGATAAGTGTCACCATGAAAAATGTCAAAAATGACAAATTTCAAGATGGCAAATGTCCAAGATGTCAAATGACAAATGTCACAATGCTAAATGTCAAAAATGACAAATTTCAAGATGGCAAATGTCAAAGATGTCAAATGACAAATGTCACAATGCTAAATGTCAAAAATGAAAAGTGTCACCATGAAAAATGTCAAAAATGACAAATTTCAAGATGGCAAATGTCAAAGATGTCAAATGACAAATGTCACAATGCTAAATGTCAAAAATGAAAAGTGTCACCCTGAAAAATGTCAAAAATAACAAATTTCAAGATGGCAAATGTCAAAGATGTCAAATGACAAATGTCACAATGCTAAATGTCAAAAATGAAAAGTGTCACCATGAAAAATGTCAAAAATGACAAATTTCAAGATGGCAAATGTCAAAACTGACAAATGTCACAATGCTAAATGACAAAAATGATGAGTGCCACCATGAAAAATGTCAAAAATGACAAATTTCAAGATGGCAAATGTCCAAGATGTCAAATGACAAATGTCACAATGCTAAATGTCAAAAATGACAAATTTCAAGATGGCAAATGTCAAAGATGTCAAATGACAAATTTCACAATGCTAAATGTCAAAAATGAAAAGTATCACCATGAAAAATGTCAAAAATGACAAATTTCAAGATGGAAAATGTCAAAGATGTCAAATGACAAATGTCACAATGCTAAATGTCAAAAATGAAAAGTGTCACCATGAAAAATGTCAAAAATAAAAAATTTCAAGATGGCAAATGTCTAAGATGTCAAATGACAAATGTCACAATGCTAAATGTCAAAAATGAAAAGTGTCACCATGAAAAATGTCAAAAATGACAAATTTCAAGATGGCAAATGTCAAAACTGACAAATGTCACAATGCTAAATGTCAAAAATGATAAGTGTCACCATGAAAAATGTCAAAAATGACAAATTTCAAGATGGCAAATGTCCAAGATGTCAAATGACAAATGTCACAATGCTAAATGTCAAAAATGACAAATTTCAAGATGGCAAATGTCAAAGATGTCAAATGACAAATTTCACAATGCTAAATGTCAAAAATGAAAAGTGTCACCATGAAAAATGTCAAAAATGACAAATTTCAAGATGGAAAATGTCAAAGATGTCAAATGACAAATGTCACAATGCTAAATGTCAAAAATGAAAAGTGTCACCATGAAAAATGTCAAAAATAAAAAATTTCAAGATGGCAAATGTCTAAGATGTCAAATGACAAATGTCACAATGCTAAATGTCAAAAATGAAAAGTGTCACCATGAAAAATGTCAAAAATGACAAATTTCAAGATGGCAAATGTCAAAACTGACAAATGTCACAATGCTAAATGTCAAAAATGAAAAGTGTCACCATGAAAAATGTCAAAAATGACAAATTTCAAGATGGCAAATGTCAAAGATGTCAAATGACAAATGTCACAATGCTAAATGTCAAAAATGAAAAGTGTCACCCTGAAAAATGTCAAAAATAACAAATTTCAAGATGGCAAATGTCAAAGATGTCAAATGACAAATGTCACTATGCTAAATGTCAAAAATGAAAAGTGTCACCATAAAAAATGACAAAAATGACAAATTTCAAGATGGCAAATGTCCAAGATGTCAAATGACAAATGTCACAATGCTAAATGTCAAAAATGAAAAGTGTCACCATGAAAAATGTCAAAAATAAAAAATTTCAAGATGGCAAATGTCTAAGATGTCAAATGACAAATGTCACAATGCTAAATGTCAAAAATGAAAAGTGTCACCATAAAAAATGTCAAAAATGACAAATTTCAAGATGGCAAATGTCAAAACTGACAAATGTCACAATGCTAAATGTCAAAAATGATAAGTGTCACCATGAAAAATGTCAAAAATGACAAATTTCAAGATGGCAAATGTCCAAGATGTCAAATGACAAATGTCACAATGCTAAATGTCAAAAATGACAAATTTCAAGATGGCAAATGTCAAAGATGTCAAATGACAAATGTCACAATGCTAAATGTCAAAAATGAAAAGTGTCACCATGAAAAATGTCAAAAATGACAAATTTCAAGATGGCAAATGTCAAAGATGTCAAATGACAAATGTCACAATGCTAAATGTCAAAAATGAAAAGTGTCACCCTGAAAAATGTCAAAAATAACCAATTTCAAGATGGCAAATGTCAAAGATGTCAAATGACAAATGTCACAATGCTAAATGTCAAAAATGAAAAGTGTCACCATGAAAAATGTCAAAAATGACAAATTTCAAGATGGCAAATGTCAAAACTGACAAATGTCACAATGCTAAATGTCAAAAATGATGAGTGTCACCATGAAAGATGTCAAAAATGACAAATTTCAAGATGGCAAATGTCCAAGATGTCAAATGACAAATGTCACAATGCTAAATGTCAAAAATGACAAATTTCAAGATGGCAAATGTCAAAGATATCAAATGACAAATTTCACAATGCTAAATGTCAAAAATGAAAAGTGTCACCATGAAAAATGTCAAAAATGACAAATTTCAAGATGGAAAATGTCAAAGATGTCAAATGACAAATGTCACAATGCTAAATGTCAAAAATAAAAAGTGTCACCATGAAAAATGTCAAAAATAAAAAATTTCAAGATGGCAAATGTCTAAGATGTCAAATGACAAATGTCGCAATGCTAAATGTCAAAAATGAAAAGTGTCGCCATGAAAAATGTCAAAAATGACAAATTTCAAGATGGCAAATGTCAAAACTGACAAATGTCACAATGCTAAATGTCAAAAATGATAAGTGTCACCATGAAAAATGTCAAAAATGACAAATTTCAAGATGGCAAATGTCCAAGATGTCAAATGACAAATGTCACAATGCTAAATGTCAAAAATGACAAATTTCAAGATGGCAAATGTCAAAGATGTCAAATGACAAATGTCACAATGCTAAATGTCAAAAATGAAAAGTGTCACCATGAAAAATGTCAAAAATGACAAATTTCAAGATGGCAAATGTCAACGATGTCAAATGACAAATGTCACAATGCTAAATGTCAAAAATGAAAAGTGTCACCCTGAAAAATGTCAAAAATAACAAATTTCAAGATGGCAAATGTCAAAGATGTCAAATGACAAATGTCACAATGCTAAATGTCAAAAATGAAAAGTGTCACCATGAAAAATGTTAAAAATGACAAATTTCAATATGGCAAATGTCAAAACTGACAAATGTCACAATGCTAAATGTCAAAAATGATGAGTGTCACCATGAAAAATGTCAAAAATGACAAATTTCAAGATGGCAAATGTCCAAGATGTCAAATGACAAATGTCACAATGCTAAATGTCAAAAATGACAAATTTCAAGATGGCAAATGTCAAAGATGTCGAATGACAAATTTCACAATGCTAAATGTCAAAAATGAAAAGTGTCACCATGAAAAATGTCAAAAATGACAAATTTCAAGATGGAAAATGTCAAAGATGTCAAATGACAAATGTCACAATGCTAAATGTCAAAAATGAAAAGTGTCACCATGAAAAATGTCAAAAATGACAAATTTCAAGATGGCAAATGTCAAAGATGTCAAATAACAAATGTCACAATGCTAAATGTCAAAAATGAAAAGTGTCACCATGAAAAATGTCAAAAATAACAAATTTCAAGATGGCAAATGTCAAAGATGTCAAATTACAAATGTCACAATGCTAAATGTCAAAAATGAAAAGTGTCACCATGAAAAATGTCAAAAATGACAAATTTCAAGATGGCAAATGTCAAAACTGACAAATGTCACAATGCTAAATGTCAAAAATGATAAGTGTCACCATGAAAAATGTCAAAAATGACAAATTTCAAGATGGCAAATGTCCAATATGTCAAATGACAAATGTCACAATGCTAAATGTCAAAAATGACAAATTTCAAGATGGCAAATGTCAAAGATGTTAAATGACAAATGTCACAATGCTAAATGTCAAAAATGAAAAGTGTCACCCTAAAAAATGTCAAAAATAACAAATTTCAAGATGGCAAATGTCAAAGATGTCAAATGACAAATGTCACAATGCTAACTGTCAAAAATGAAAAGTGTCACCATAAAAAATGTCAAAAATGACAAATTTCAAGATGGCAAATGTCCAAGATGTCAAATGACAAATGTCACAATGCTAAATGTCAAAAATGAAAAGTGTCACCATGAAAAAGGTCAAAAATAAAAAATTTCAAGATGGCAAATGTCTAAGATGTCAAATGACAAATGTCACAATGCTAAATGTCAAAAATGAAAAGTGTCACCATAAAAAATGTCAAAAATGACAAATTTCAAGATGGCAAATGTCAAAACTGACAAATGTCACAATGCTAAATGTCAAAAATGATAAGTGTCACCATGAAAAATGTCAAAAATGACAAATTTCAAGATGGCAAATGTCCAAGATGTCAAATGACAAATGTCACAATGCTAAATGTCAAAAATGACAAATTTCAAGATGGCAAATGTCAAAGATGTCAAATGACAAATGTCACAATGCTAAATGTCAAAAATGAAAAGTGTCACCATGAAAAATGTCAAAAATGACAAATTTCAAGATGGCAAATGTCAAAGATGTCAAATGACAAATGTCACAATGCTAAATGTCAAAAATGAAAAGTGTCACCCTGAAAAATGTCAAAAATAACAAATTTCAAGATGGCAAATGTCAAAGATGTCAAATGACAAATGTCACAATGCTAAATGTCAAAAATGAAAAGTGTCACCATGAAAAATGTCAAAAATGACAAATTTCAAGATGGCAAATGTCAAAACTGACAAATGTCACAATGCTAAATGTCAAAAATGATGAGTGTCACCATGAAAGATGTCAAAAATGACAAATTTCAAGATGGAAAATGTCCAAGATGTCAAATGACAAATGTCACAATGCTAAATGTTAAAAATGACAAATTTCAAGATGGCAAATGTCAAAGATGTCAAATGACAAATTTCACAATGCTAAATGACAAAAATGAAAAGTGTCACCATGAAAAATGTCAAAAATGACAAATTTCAAGATGGAAAATGTCAAAGATGTCAAATGACAAATGTCACAATGCTAAATGTCAAAAATGAAAAGTGTCACCATGAAAAATGTCAAAAATAAAAAATTTCAAGATGGCAAATGTCTAAGATGTCAAATGACAAATGTCACAATGCTAAATGTCAAAAATGAAAAGTGTCACCATGAAAAATGTCAAAAATGAAAAATTTCAAGATGGCAAATGTCAAAACTGACAAATGTCACAATGCTAAATGTCAAAAATGATAAGTGTCACCATGAAAAATGTCAAAAATGACAAATTTCAAGATGGCAAATGTCCAAGATGTCAAATGACAAATGTCACAATGCTAAATGTCAAAAATGACAAATTTCAAGATGGCAAATGTCAAAGATGTCAAATGACAAATGTCACAATGCTAAATGTCAAAAATGAAAAGTGTCACCATGAAAAATGTCAAAAATGACAAATTTCAAGATGGCAAATGTCAAAGATGTCAAATGACAAATGTCACAATGCTAAATGTCAAAAATGAAAAGTGTCACCCTGAAAAATGTCAAAAATAACAAATTTCAAGATGGCAAATGTCAAAGATGTCAAATGACAAATGTCACAATGCTAAATGTCAAAAATGAAAAGTGTCACCATGAAAAATGTCAAAAATGACAAATTTCAAGATGGCAAATGTCAAAACTGACAAATGTCACAATGCTAAATGTCAAAAATGATGAGTGTCACCATGAGAAATGTCAAAAATGACAAATTTCAAGATGGCAAATGTCCAAGATGTCAAATGACAAATGTCACAATGCTAAATGTCAAAAATGACAAATTTCAAGATGGCAAATGTCAAAGATGTCAAATGACAAATTTCACAATGCTAAATGTCAAAAATAAAAAGTGTCGCCATGAAAAATGTCAAAAATGACAAATTTCAAGATGGAAAATGTCAAAGATGTCAAATGACAAATGTCACAATGCTAAATGTCAAAAATGAAAAGTGTCACCATGAAAAATGTCAAAAATGACAAATTTCAAGATGGCAAATGTCAAAAATGTCAAATGACAAATGTCACAATGCTAAATGTCAAAAATGAAAAGTGTCACCATGAAAAATGTCAAAAATAACAAATTTCAAGATCGCAAATGTCAAAGATGTCAAATGACAAATGTCACAATGCTAAATGTCAAAAATGAAAAGTGTCACCATGAAAAATGTCAAAAATGACAAATTTCAAGATGGCAAATGTCAAAACTGACAAATGTCACAATGCTAAATGTCAAAAATGATAAGTGTCACCATGAAAAATGTCAAAAATGACAAATTTCAAGATGGCAAATGTCCAATATGTCAAATGACAAATGTCACAATGCTAAATGTCAAAAATGACAAATTTCAAGATGGCAAATGTCAAAGATGTCAAATGACAAATGTCACAATGCTAAATGTCAAAAATCAAAAGTGTCACCATGAAAAATGTCAAAAATGACAAATTTCAAGATGGCAAATGTCAAAGACGTCAAATGACAAATGTCACAATGCTAAATGTCAAAAATGAAAAGTGTCACCATGAAAAATGTCAAAAATGACAATTTCAAGATGGCAAATATCAAAGATGTCAAATGACAAATGTCACAATGCTAAATGTCAAAAATGAAAAGTGTCACCATGAATAATGTCAAAAATGACAAATTTCAAGATGGCAAATCTCAAAACTGACAAATGTCACAATGCTAAATGTCAAAAATGATAAGTGTCACCATGAAAAATGTCAAAAATGACAAATTTCAAGATGGCAAATGTCCAAGATGTCAAATGACAGATGTCACAATGCTAAATATCAAAAATGACAAATTTCAAGATGGCAAATGTCAAAGATGTCAAATGACAAATGTCACAATACTAAATGTCAAAAATGAAAAGTGTCACCATGAAAAATGTCAAAAATGACAAATTTCAAGATGGCAAATGTCAAAGATGTCAAATGACAAATGTCACAATGCTAAATGTCAAAAATGAAAAGTGTCACCATGAAAAATGTCAAAAATAACAAATTTTATGATGGCAAATGTCAAAGATGTCAAATGACAAAAATCACAATGCTAAATGTTAACAATGAAAAGTGTCACCATGAAAAATGTCAAAAATGACAAATTTCAAGATGGCAAATGTCAAAGATGTCAAATGACAAATGTCACAATGCTAAATGTCAAAAATGAAAAGTGTCACCATGAAAAATGTCAAAAATGACAAATTTCAAGATGGCAAATGTCAAAGATGTCAAATGACAAATGTCACAATGCTAAATGTCAAAAATGAAAAGTGTCACCATGAAAAATGTCAAAAATAACAAATTTCAAGATGGCAAATGTCAAAGATGTCAAATGACAAATGTCACAATGCTAAATGTCAAAAATGAAAAGTGTCACCATGAAAAATGTCAAAAATGACAAATTTCAAGATGGCAAATGTCAAAACTGACAAAAGTCACAATGCTAAATGTCAAAAATGATAAGTGTCACCATGAAAAATGTCAAAAATGACAAATTTCAAGATGGCAAATGTCAAAGATGTCAAATGACAAATGTCACAATGCTAAATGTCAAAAATGAAAAGTGTCCCCATGAAAAATGTCAATAATGACAAATTTCAAGATGGCAAATGTCAAAGATGTCAAATGACAAATGTCACAATGCTAAATGTCAAAAATGAAAAGTTTCACCATGAAAAATGTCAAAAATGACAAATTTCAAGATGGCAAATGTCAAAGATGTCGAATATGACAAATGTCACAATGCTAAATGTCAAAAATGAAAAGTGTCACCATGAAAAATGTCAAAAATGACAAATTTCAAGATGGCAAATGTCAAAGATGTCAAATGACAAATGTCACAATGCTAAATGTCAAAAATGAAAAGTGTCACCATGAAAAATGTCAAAAATGACAAATTTCAAGATGGCAAATGTCAAAGATGTCAAATGACAAATGTCACAATGCTAAATGTCAAAAATGAAAAGTGTCACCATGAAAAATGTCAAAAATAACAAATTTCAAGATGGCAAATGTCAAAGATGTCAAATGACAAATGTCACAATGCTAAATGTCAAAAATGAAAAGTGTCACCATGAAAAATGTCACAAATGACAAATTTCAAGATGGCAAATGTCAAAACTGACAAATGTCACAATGCTAAATGTCAAAAATGATAAGTGTCACCATGAAAAATGTCAAAAATGACAAATTTCAAGATGGCAAATGTCCAAGATGTCAAATGACAAATGTCACAATGCTAAATGTCAAAAATGACAAATTTCAAGATGGCAAATGTCAAAGATGTCAAATGACAAATGTCACAATGCTAAATGTCAAAAATGAAAAGTGTCACCATGAAAAATGTCAAAAATGACAAATTTCAAGATGGCAAATGTCAAAGATGTCAAATGACAAATGTCACAATGCTAAATGTCAAAAATGAAAAGTGTCACCATGAAAAATGTCAAAAATAACAAATTTTAAGATGGCAAATGTCAAAGATGTCAAATGACCAATGTCACAATGCTAAATGTCAAAAATGACAAATTTCAAGATGGCAAATGTCAAAGATGTCAAATGACAAATGTCACAATGCTAAATGTCAAAAATGATAAGTGTCACCATGAAAACTGTCAAAAATGACAAATTTCTAGATGGCAAATATCAAAGATGTCAAATGACAAATGTCACAATGCTAAATGTCAAAAATGAAAAGTGTCACCATGAAAAATGTCAAAAATGACAAATTTCAAGATGGCAAATGTCAAAACTGACAAATGTCACAATGCTAAATGTCAAAAATGATAATTGTCACCATGAAAAATGTCAAAAATGACAAATTTCAAGATGGCAAATGTCAAAGATGTCAAATGACAAATGTCACAATGCTAAATGTCAAAAATGAAAAGTGTCCCCATGAAAAATGTCAATAATGACAAATTTCAAGATGGCAAATGTCAAAGATGTCAAATGACAAATGTCACAATGCTAAATGTCAAAAATGAAAAGTGTCACCATGAAAAATGTCAAAAATGACAAATTCAAGATGGCAAATGTCAAAACTGACAAATGTCACAATGCTAAATGTCAAAAATGATAAGTGTCACCATGAAAAATGTCAAAAATGACAAATTTCAAGATGGCAAATGTCCAAGATGTCAAATAACAAATGTCACAATGCTAAATGTCAAAAATGAAAAGTGTCACCATGAAAAATGTCAAAAATAAAAAATTTCAAGATGGCAAATGTCTAAGATGTCAAATGACAAATGTCACAATGCTAAATGTCAAAAATGAAAAGTGTCACCATGAAAAATGTCAAAAATGACAAATTTCAAGATGGCAAATGTCAAAACTGACAAATGTCACAATGCTAAATGTCAAAAATGATAAGTGTCACCATGAAAAATGTCAAAAATGACAAATTTCAAGATGGCAAATGTCCAAGATGTCAAATGACAAATGTCACAATGCTAAATGTCAAAAATGACAAATTTCAAGATGGCAAATGTCAAAGATGTCAAATGACAAATGTCACAATGCTAAATGTCAAAAATGAAAAGTGTCACCATGAAAAATGTCAAAAATGACAAATTTCAAGATGGCAAATGTCAAAGATGTCAAATGACAAATGTCACAATGCTAAATGTCAAAAATGAAAAGTGTCACCCTGAAAAATGTCAAAAATAACAAATTTCAAGATGGCAAATGTCAAAGATGTCAAATGACAAATGTCACAATGCTAAATGTCAAAAATGAAAAGTGTCACCATGAAAAATGTCAAAAATGACAAATTTCAAGATGGCAAATGTCAAAACTGACAAATGTCACAATGCTAAATGACAAAAATGATGAGTGCCACCATGAAAAATGTCAAAAATGACAAATTTCAAGATGGCAAATGTCCAAGATGTCAAATGACAAATGTCACAATGCTAAATGTCAAAAATGACAAATTTCAAGATGGCAAATGTCAAAGATGTCAAATGACAAATTTCACAATGCTAAATGTCAAAAATGAAAAGTATCACCATGAAAAATGACAAATTTCAAGATGGAAAATGTCAAAGATGTCAAATGACAAATGTCACAATGCTAAATGTCAAAAATGAAAAGTGTCACCATGAAAAATGTCAAAAATAAAAAATTTCAAGATGGCAAATGTCTAAGATGTCAAATGACAAATGTCACAATGCTAAATGTCAAAAATGAAAAGTGTCACCATGAAAAATGTCAAAAATGACAAATTTCAAGATGGCAAATGTCAAAACTGACAAATGTCACAATGCTAAATGTCAAAAATGATAAGTGTCACCATGAAAAATGTCAAAAATGACAAATTTCAAGATGGCAAATGTCCAAGATGTCAAATGACAAATGTCACAATGCTAAATGTCAAAAATGACAAATTTCAAGATGGCAAATGTCAAAGATGTCAAATGACAAATTTCACAATGCTAAATGTCAAAAATGAAAAGTGTCACCATGAAAAATGTCAAAAATGACAAATTTCAAGATGGAAAATGTCAAAGATGTCAAATGACAAATGTCACAATGCTAAATGTCAAAAATGAAAAGTGTCACCATGAAAAATGTCAAAAATAAAAAATTTCAAGATGGCAAATGTCTAAGATGTCAAATGACAAATGTCACAATGCTAAATGTCAAAAATGAAAAGTGTCACCATGAAAAATGTCAAAAATGACAAATTTCAAGATGGCAAATGTCAAAACTGACAAATGTCACAATGCTAAATGTCAAAAATGAAAAGTGTCACCATGAAAAATGTCAAAAATGACAAATTTCAAGATGGCAAATGTCAAAGATGTCAAATGACAAATGTCACAATGCTAAATGTCAAAAATGAAAAGTGTCACCCTGAAAAATGTCAAAAATAACAAATTTCAAGATGGCAAATGTCAAAGATGTCAAATGACAAATGTCACTATGCTAAATGTCAAAAATGAAAAGTGTCACCATAAAAAATGACAAAAATGACAAATTTCAAGATGGCAAATGTCCAAGATGTCAAATGACAAATGTCACAATGCTAAATGTCAAAAATGAAAAGTGTCACCATGAAAAATGTCAAAAATAAAAAATTTCAAGATGGCAAATGTCTAAGATGTCAAATGACAAATGTCACAATGCTAAATGTCAAAAATGAAAAGTGTCACCATAAAAAATGTCAAAAATGACAAATTTCAAGATGGCAAATGTCAAAACTGACAAATGTCACAATGCTAAATGTCAAAAATGATAAGTGTCACCATGAAAAATGTCAAAAATGACAAATTTCAAGATGGCAAATGTCCAAGATGTCAAATGACAAATGTCACAATGCTAAATGTCAAAAATGACAAATTTCAAGATGGCAAATGTCAAAGATGTCAAATGACAAATGTCACAATGCTAAATGTCAAAAATGAAAAGTGTCACCATGAAAAATGTCAAAAATGACAAATTTCAAGATGGCAAATGTCAAAGATGTCAAATGACAAATGTCACAATGCTAAATGTCAAAAATGAAAAGTGTCACCCTGAAAAATGTCAAAAATAACCAATTTCAAGATGGCAAATGTCAAAGATGTCAAATGACAAATGTCACAATGCTAAATGTCAAAAATGAAAAGTGTCACCATGAAAAATGTCAAAAATGACAAATTTCAAGATGGCAAATGTCAAAACTGACAAATGTCACAATGCTAAATGTCAAAAATGATGAGTGTCACCATGAAAGATGTCAAAAATGACAAATTTCAAGATGGCAAATGTCCAAGATGTCAAATGACAAATGTCACAATGCTAAATGTCAAAAATGACAAATTTCAAGATGGCAAATGTCAAAGATATCAAATGACAAATTTCACAATGCTAAATGTCAAAAATGAAAAGTGTCACCATGAAAAATGTCAAAAATGACAAATTTCAAGATGGAAAATGTCAAAGATGTCAAATGACAAATGTCACAATGCTAAATGTCAAAAATAAAAAGTGTCACCATGAAAAATGTCAAAAATAAAAAATTTCAAGATGGCAAATGTCTAAGATGTCAAATGACAAATGTCGCAATGCTAAATGTCAAAAATGAAAAGTGTCGCCATGAAAAATGTCAAAAATGACAAATTTCAAGATGGCAAATGTCAAAACTGACAAATGTCACAATGCTAAATGTCAAAAATGATAAGTGTCACCATGAAAAATGTCAAAAATGACAAATTTCAAGATGGCAAATGTCCAAGATGTCAAATGACAAATGTCACAATGCTAAATGTCAAAAATGACAAATTTCAAGATGGCAAATGTCAAAGATGTCAAATGACAAATGTCACAATGCTAAATGTCAAAAATGAAAAGTGTCACCATGAAAAATGTCAAAAATGACAAATTTCAAGATGGCAAATGTCAACGATGTCAAATGACAAATGTCACAATGCTAAATGTCAAAAATGAAAAGTGTCACCCTGAAAAATGTCAAAAATAACAAATTTCAAGATGGCAAATGTCAAAGATGTCAAATGACAAATGTCACAATGCTAAATGTCAAAAATGAAAAGTGTCACCATGAAAAATGTTAAAAATGACAAATTTCAATATGGCAAATGTCAAAACTGACAAATGTCACAATGCTAAATGTCAAAAATGATGAGTGTCACCATGAAAAATGTCAAAAATGACAAATTTCAAGATGGCAAATGTCCAAGATGTCAAATGACAAATGTCACAATGCTAAATGTCAAAAATGACAAATTTCAAGATGGCAAATGTCAAAGATGTCGAATGACAAATTTCACAATGCTAAATGTCAAAAATGAAAAGTGTCACCATGAAAAATGTCAAAAATGACAAATTTCAAGATGGAAAATGTCAAAGATGTCAAATGACAAATGTCACAATGCTAAATGTCAAAAATGAAAAGTGTCACCATGAAAAATGTCAAAAATGACAAATTTCAAGATGGCAAATGTCAAAGATGTCAAATAACAAATGTCACAATGCTAAATGTCAAAAATGAAAAGTGTCACCATGAAAAATGTCAAAAATAACAAATTTCAAGATGGCAAATGTCAAAGATGTCAAATTACAAATGTCACAATGCTAAATGTCAAAAATGAAAAGTGTCACCATGAAAAATGTCAAAAATGACAAATTTCAAGATGGCAAATGTCAAAACTGACAAATGTCACAATGCTAAATGTCAAAAATGATAAGTGTCACCATGAAAAATGTCAAAAATGACAAATTTCAAGATGGCAAATGTCCAATATGTCAAATGACAAATGTCACAATGCTAAATGTCAAAAATGACAAATTTCAAGATGGCAAATGTCAAAGATGTTAAATGACAAATGTCACAATGCTAAATGTCAAAAATGAAAAGTGTCACCCTAAAAAATGTCAAAAATAACAAATTTCAAGATGGCAAATGTCAAAGATGTCAAATGACAAATGTCACAATGCTAACTGTCAAAAATGAAAAGTGTCACCATAAAAAATGTCAAAAATGACAAATTTCAAGATGGCAAATGTCCAAGATGTCAAATGACAAATGTCACAATGCTAAATGTCAAAAATGAAAAGTGTCACCATGAAAAATGTCAAAAATAAAAAATTTCAAGATGGCAAATGTCTAAGATTTCAAATGACAAATGTCACAATGCTAAATGTCAAAAATGAAAAGTGTCACCATAAAAAATGTCAAAAATGACAAATTTCAAGATGGCAAATGTCAAAACTGACAAATGTCACAATGCTAAATGTCAAAAATGATAAGTGTCACCATGAAAAATGTCAAAAATGACAAATTTCAAGATGGCAAATGTCCAAGATGTCAAATGACAAATGTCACAATGCTAAATGTCAAAAATGACAAATTTCAAGATGGCAAATGTCAAAGATGTCAAATGACAAATGTCACAATGCTAAATGTCAAAAATGAAAAGTGTCACCATGAAAAATGTCAAAAATGACAAATTTCAAGATGGCAAATGTCAAAGATGTCAAATGACAAATGTCACAATGCTAAATGTCAAAAATGAAAAGTGTCACCCTGAAAAATGTCAAAAATAACAAATTTCAAGATGGCAAATGTCAAAGATGTCAAATGACAAATGTCACAATGCTAAATGTCAAAAATGAAAAGTGTCACCATGAAAAATGTCAAAAATGACAAATTTCAAGATGGCAAATGTCAAAACTGACAAATGTCACAATGCTAAATGTCAAAAATGATGAGTGTCACCATGAAAGATGTCAAAAATGACAAATTTCAAGATGGAAAATGTCCAAGATGTCAAATGACAAATGTCACAATGCTAAATGTTAAAAATGACAAATTTCAAGATGGCAAATGTCAAAGATGTCAAATGACAAATTTCACAATGCTAAATGACAAAAATGAAAAGTGTCACCATGAAAAATGTCAAAAATGACAAATTTCAAGATGGAAAATGTCAAAGATGTCAAATGACAAATGTCACAATGCTAAATGTCAAAAATGAAAAGTGTCACCATGAAAAATGTCAAAAATAAAAAATTTCAAGATGGCAAATGTCTAAGATGTCAAATGACAAATGTCACAATGCTAAATGTCAAAAATGAAAAGTGTCACCATGAAAAATGTCAAAAATGAAAAATTTCAAGATGGCAAATGTCAAAACTGACAAATGTCACAATGCTAAATGTCAAAAATGATAAGTGTCACCATGAAAAATGTCAAAAATGACAAATTTCAAGATGGCAAATGTCCAAGATGTCAAATGACAAATGTCACAATGCTAAATGTCAAAAATGACAAATTTCAAGATGGCAAATGTCAAAGATGTCAAATGACAAATGTCACAATGCTAAATGTCAAAAATGAAAAGTGTCACCATGAAAAATGTCAAAAATGACAAATTTCAAGATGGCAAATGTCAAAGATGTCAAATGACAAATGTCACAATGCTAAATGTCAAAAATGAAAAGTGTCACCCTGAAAAATGTCAAAAATAACAAATTTCAAGATGGCAAATGTCAAAGATGTCAAATGACAAATGTCACAATGCTAAATGTCAAAAATGAAAAGTGTCACCATGAAAAATGTCAAAAATGACAAATTTCAAGATGGCAAATGTCAAAACTGACAAATGTCACAATGCTAAATGTCAAAAATGATGAGTGTCACCATGAGAAATGTCAAAAATGACAAATTTCAAGATGGCAAATGTCCAAGATGTCAAATGACAAATGTCACAATGCTAAATGTCAAAAATGACAAATTTCAAGATGGCAAATGTCAAAGATGTCAAATGACAAATTTCACAATGCTAAATGTCAAAAATAAAAAGTGTCGCCATGAAAAATGTCAAAAATGACAAATTTCAAGATGGAAAATGTCAAAGATGTCAAATGACAAATGTCACAATGCTAAATGTCAAAAATGAAAAGTGTCACCATGAAAAATGTCAAAAATGACAAATTTCAAGATGGCAAATGTCAAAAATGTCAAATGACAAATGTCACAATGCTAAATGTCAAAAATGAAAAGTGTCACCATGAAAAATGTCAAAAATAACAAATTTCAAGATCGCAAATGTCAAAGATGTCAAATGACAAATGTCACAATGCTAAATGTCAAAAATGAAAAGTGTCACCATGAAAAATGTCAAAAATGACAAATTTCAAGATGGCAAATGTCAAAACTGACAAATGTCACAATGCTAAATGTCAAAAATGATAAGTGTCACCATGAAAAATGTCAAAAATGACAAATTTCAAGATGGCAAATGTCCAATATGTCAAATGACAAATGTCACAATGCTAAATGTCAAAAATGACAAATTTCAAGATGGCAAATGTCAAAGATGTCAAATGACAAATGTCACAATGCTAAATGTCAAAAATGAAAAGTGTCACCATGAAAAATGTCAAAAATGACAAATTTCAAGATGGCAAATGTCAAAGACGTCAAATGACAAATGTCACAATGCTAAATGTCAAAAATGAAAAGTGTCACCATGAAAAATGTCAAAAATGACAATTTCAAGATGGCAAATATCAAAGATGTCAAATGACAAATGTCACAATGCTAAATGTCAAAAATGAAAAGTGTCACCATGAATAATGTCAAAAATGACAAATTTCAAGATGGCAAATCTCAAAACTGACAAATGTCACAATGCTAAATGTCAAAAATGATAAGTGTCACCATGAAAAATGTCAAAAATGACAAATTTCAAGATGGCAAATGTCCAAGATGTCAAATGACAGATGTCACAATGCTAAATATCAAAAATGACAAATTTCAAGATGGCAAATGTCAAAGATGTCAAATGACAAATGTCACAATACTAAATGTCAAAAATGAAAAGTGTCACCATGAAAAATGTCAAAAATGACAAATTTCAAGATGGCAAATGTCAAAGATGTCAAATGACAAATGTCACAATGCTAAATGTCAAAAATGAAAAGTGTCACCATGAAAAATGTCAAAAATAACAAATTTTATGATGGCAAATGTCAAAGATGTCAAATGACAAAAATCACAATGCTAAATGTTAACAATGAAAAGTGTCACCATGAAAAATGTCAAAAATGACAAATTTCAAGATGGCAAATGTCAAAGATGTCAAATGACAAATGTCACAATGCTAAATGTCAAAAATGAAAAGTGTCACCATGAAAAATGTCAAAAATGACAAATTTCAAGATGGCAAATGTCAAAGATGTCAAATGACAAATGTCACAATGCTAAATGTCAAAAATGAAAAGTGTCACCATGAAAAATGTCAAAAATAACAAATTTCAAGATGGCAAATGTCAAAGATGTCAAATGACAAATGTCACAATGCTAAATGTCAAAAATGAAAAGTGTCACCATGAAAAATGTCAAAAATGACAAATTTCAAGATGGCAAATGTCAAAACTGACAAAAGTCACAATGCTAAATGTCAAAAATGATAAGTGTCACCATGAAAAATGTCAAAAATGACAAATTTCAAGATGGCAAATGTCAAAGATGTCAAATGACAAATGTCACAATGCTAAATGTCAAAAATGAAAAGTGTCCCCATGAAAAATGTCAATAATGACAAATTTCAAGATGGCAAATGTCAAAGATGTCAAATGACAAATGTCACAATGCTAAATGTCAAAAATGAAAAGTTTCACCATGAAAAATGTCAAAAATGACAAATTTCAAGATGGCAAATGTCAAAGATGTCGAATATGACAAATGTCACAATGCTAAATGTCAAAAATGAAAAGTGTCACCATGAAAAATGTCAAAAATGACAAATTTCAAGATGGCAAATGTCAAAGATGTCAAATGACAAATGTCACAATGCTAAATGTCAAAAATGAAAAGTGTCACCATGAAAAATGTCAAAAATGACAAATTTCAAGATGGCAAATGTCAAAACTGACAAATGTCACAATGCTAAATGTCAAAAATGATAAGTGTCACCATGAAAAATGTCAAAAATGACAAATTTCAAGATGGCAAATGTCCAAGACGTCAAATGACAAATGTCACAATGCTAAATGTCAAAAATGACAAATTTCAAGATGGCAAATGTCAAAGATGTCAAATGACAAATGTCACAATGCTAAATGTCAAAAATGAAAAGTGTCACCATAAAAAATGTCAAAAATGACAAATTTCAAGATGGCAAATGTCAAAGATGTCAAATGACAAATGTCACAATGCTAAATCTCAAAAATGAAAAGTGTCACCATGAAAAATGTCAAAAATGACAATTTCAAGATGGCAAATATCAAAGATGTCAAATGACAAATGTCACAATGCTAAATGTCAAAAATGAAAAGTGTCACCATGAAAAATGTCAAAAATGACAAATTTCAAGATGGCAAATGTCAAAACTGACAAATGTCACAATGCTAAATGTCAAAAATGATAAGTGTCACCATGAAAAATGTCAAAAATGACAAATTTCAAGATGGCAAATGTCCAAGATGTCAAATGACAAATGTCACAATGCTAAATGTCAAAAATGACAAATTTCAAGATGGCAAATGTCAAAGATGTCAAATGACAAATGTCACAATGCTAAATGTCAAAAATGAAAAGTGTCACCATGAAAAATGTCAAAAATGACAAATTTCAAGATGGCAAATGTCAAAGATGTCAAATGACAAATGTCACAATGCTAAATGTCAAAAATAAAAAGTGTCACCATGAAAAATGTCAAAAATAACAAATTTCAAGATGGCAAATGTCAAAGATGTCAAATGACAAATGTCACAATGCTAAATGTCAAAAATGATAAGTGTCACCATGAAAAATGTCAAAAATGACAAATTTCAAGATGGCAAATGTCCAAGATGTCAAATGACAAATGTCACAATGCTAAATGTCAAAAATGACAAATTTCAAGATGGCAAATGTCAAAGATGTCAAATGACAAATGTCACAATGCTAAATGTCAAAAATGAAAAGTGTCACCATAAAAAATGTCAAAAATGACAAATTTCAAGATGGCAAATGTCAAAGATGTCAAATGACAAATGTCACAATGCTAAATGTCAAAAATGAAAAGTGTCACCATGAAAAATGTCAAAAATGACAAATTTCTAGATGGCAAATATCAAAGATGTCAAATGACAAATGTCACAATGCTAAATGTCAAAAATGATAAGTGTCACCATGAAAAATGTCAAAAATGACAAATTTCAAGATGGCAAATGTCCAAGATGTTAAATGACAAATGTCACAATGCTAAATGTCAAAAATGAAAAGTGTCACCATGAAAAATGTCAAAAATAAAAAATTTCAAGATGGCAAATGTCTAAGATGTCAAATGACAAATGTCACAATGCTAAATGTCAAAAATGAAAAGCGTCACCATGAAAAATGTCAAAAATGACAAATTTCAAGATGGCAAATGTCAAAACTGACAAATGTCACAATGCTAAATGTCAAAAATGATAAGTGTCACCATGAAAAATGTTAAAAATGACAAATTTCAAGATGGCAAATGTCCAAGATGTCAAATGACAAATGTCACAATGCTAAATGTCAAAAATGACAAATTTCAAGATGGCAAATGTCAAAGATGTCAAATGACAAATGTCACAATGCTAAATGTCAAAAATGAAAAGTGTCACCATGAAAAATGTCAAAAATGACAAATTTCAAGATGGCAAATGTCAAAGATGTCAAATGACAAATGTCACAATGCTAAATGTCAAAAATGAAAAGTGTCACCCTGAAAAATGTCAAAAATAACAAATTTCAAGATGGCAAATGTCAAAGATGTCAAATGACAAATGTCACAATGCTAAATGTCAAAAATGAAAAGTGTCACCATGAAAAATGTCAAAAATGACAAATTTCAAGATGGCAAATGTCAAAACTGACAAATGTCACAATGCTAAATGTCAAAAATGATGAGTGTCACCATGAAAAATGTCAAAAATGACAAATTTCAAGATGGCAAATGTCCAAGATGTCAAATGACAAATGTCACAATGCTAAATGTCAAAAATGACAAATTTCAAGATGGCAAATGTCAAAGATGTCAAATGACAAATTTCACAATGCTAAATGTCAAAAATGAAAAGTGTCACCATGAAAAATGTCAAAAATGACAAATTTCAAGATGGAAAATGTCAAAGATGTCAAATGACAAATGTCACAATGCTAAATGTCAAAAATGAAAATTGTCACCATGCAAAATGTCAAAAATAACAAATTTCAAGATGGCAAATGTCA
Source organism: Altica lythri (assembly GCA_964028335.1). Taxonomy (NCBI): domain Eukaryota; kingdom Metazoa; phylum Arthropoda; class Insecta; order Coleoptera; family Chrysomelidae; genus Altica; species Altica lythri. The sequence continues at coordinate 2,386,112 of OZ034800.1, read as the reverse complement.
AAGACGTCAAATGACAAATGTCACAATGCTAAATGTCAAAAATGACAAATTTCAAGATGGCAAATGTCAAAGATGTCAAATGACAAATGTCACAATGCTAAATGTCAAAAATGATAAGTGTCACCATGAAAAATGTCAAAAATGACAAATTTTAAGATGGCAAATGTCAAAGATGTCAAATGACAAATGTCACAATGCTAAATGTCAAAAATGAAAAGTGTCAAAAATGACAAATTTCAAGATGGCAAATGGCTAAGATGTCAAATGACAAATGTCACAATGCTAAATGTCAAAAATGAAAAGTGTCACCGTGAAAAATGTCAAAAATGACAAATTTCAAGATGGCAAATGTCAAAGATGTCAAATGACAAATGTCACAATGCTTAATGTCAAAAATGACAAATTTTAAGATGGCAAATGTCAAAAATGTCAAATGACAAATGTCACAATGCTAAATGTCAAAAATGAAAAGTGTCACCATGAAAAATGTCAAAAATGACAAATTTCAAGATGGCAAATGTCCAAGATGTCAAATGACAAATGTCACAATGCTAAATGTCAAAAATGAAAAGTGTCACCATGAAAAATGTTAAAAGTGACAAATTTTAAGATGGCAAATGTCAAAGATGTCAAATGACAAATGTCACAATGCTAAATGTCAAAAATGAAAAGTGTCAAAAATGACAAATTTCAAGATGGCAAATGGCTAAGATGTCAAATGACAAATGTCACAATGCTAAATGTCAAAAATGAAAAGTGTCACCGTAAAAAATGTCAAAAATGACAAATTTCAAGATGGCAAATGTCAAAGATGTCAAATGACAAATGTCACAATGCTAAATGTCAAAAATGAAAAGTGTCACCATGAAAAATGTCAAAAATGACAAATTTCAAGATGGCAAATGTCAAAGATGTCAAATGACAAATGTCACAATGCTAAATCTCAAAAATCAAAAGTGTCACCATGAAAAATGTCAAAAATGACAATTTCAAGATGGCAAATATCAAAGATGTCAAATGACAAATGTCACAATGCTAAATGTCAAAAATGAAAAGTGTCCCCATGAAAAATGTCAATAATGACAAATTTCAAGATGGCAAATGTCAAAACTGACAAATGTCACAATGCTAAATGTCAAAAATGATAAGTGTCACCATGAAAAATGTAAAAAATGACAAATTTCAAGATGGCAAATGTCCAAGATGTCAAATGACAGATGTCACAATGCTAAATGTCAAAAATGACAAATTTCAAGATGGCAAATGTCAAAGATGTCAAATGACAAATGTCGCAATACTAAATGTCAAAAATGAAAAGTGTCACCATAAAAAATGTCAAAAATGACAAATTTCAAGATGGCAAATGTCAAAGATGTCAAATGACAAATGTCACAATGCTAAATGTCAAAAATGAAAAGTGTCACCATGAAAAATGTCAAAAATAACAAATTTTATGATGGCAAATGTCAAAGATGTCAAATGACAAATGTCACAATGCTAAATGTCAAAAATGAAAAGTGTCACCATGAAAAATGTCAAAAATGACAAATTTCAAGATGGCAAATGTCAAAGATGTCAAATGACAAATGTCACAATGCTAAATGTCAAAAATGAAAAGTGTCACCATGAAAAATGTCAAAAATGACAAATTTCAAGATGGCAAATGTCAAAGATCTCAAATGACAAATGTCACAACGCTAAATGTCAAAAATGAAAAGTGTCACCATGAAAAATGTCAAAAATGACAAATTTCAAGATGGCAAATGTCAAAGATGTCAAATGACAAATGTCACAATGCTAAATGTCAAAAATGAAAAGTGTCACCATGAAAAATGTCAAAAATGACAAATTTCAAGATGGCAAATGTCAAAGATGTCAAATGACAAATGTCACAATGCTAAATGTCAAAAATGAAAAGTGTCCCCATGAAAAATGTCAATAATGACAAATTTCAAGATGGCAAATGTCAAAGATGTCAAATGACAAATGTCACAATGCTAAATGTCAAAAATGAAAAGTGTCACCATGAAAAATGTCAAAAATGACAAATTTCAAGATGGCAAATATCAAAGATGTCAAATGACAAATGTCACAATGCTAAATGTCAAAAATGACAAATTTCAAGATGGCAAATGACAAATGTCACAATGCTAAATGTCAAAAATGAAAAGTGTCACCATGAAAAAGGTCAAAAATGACAAATTTTAAGATGGCAAATGTCAAAGATGTCAAATGACAAATGTCACAATGCTAAATGTCAAAAATGAAAAGTGTCACCATAAAAAATGTCAAAAATAACAAATTTCAAGATGGCAAATGTCAAAGATGTCAAATGACAAATGTCACAATGCTAAATGTCAAAAATGAAAAGTGTCACTATGAAAAATGTCAAAAATAAAAAATTTCAAGATGGCAAATGTCAAAGATGTCAAATGACAAATGTCACAATGCTAAATGTCAAAAATGAAAAGTGTCACCATGAAAAATGTCAAAAATGACAAATTTTAAGATGGCAAATGTCAAAACTGACAAATGTCACAATGCTAAATGTCAAAAATGATAAGTGTCACCATGAAAAATGTCAAAAATGACAAATTTCAAGATGGCAAATGTCCAAGATGTCAAATGACAACTGTCACAATGCTAAATATCAAAAATGACAAATTTCAAGATGGCAAATGTCAAAGATGTCAAATGACAAATGTCACAATGCTAAATGTCAAAAATGAAAAGTGTCACCATGAAAAATGTCAAAAATGACAAATTTCAAGATGGCAAATGTCAAAGATGTCAAATGACAAATGTCACAATGCTAAATGTCAAAAATGAAAAGTGTCACCATGAAAAATGTCAAAAATAACAAATTTCAAGATGGCAAATGTCAAAGATGTCAAATGACAAATGTCACAATGCTAAATGTCAAAAATGAAAAGTGTCACCATGAAAAATGTCACAAATGACAAATTTCAAGATGGCAAATGTCAAAACTGACAAATGTCACAATGCTAAATGTCAAAAATGATGAGTGTCACCATGAAAAATGTCAAAAATGACAAATTTCAAGATGGCAAATGTCCAAGATGTCAAATGACAAATGTCACAATGCTAAATGTCAAAAATGACAAATTTTAAGATGGCAAATGTCAAAGATGTCAAATGACAAATGTCACAATGCTAAATGTCAAAAATGAAAAGTGTCACCATGAAAAATGTCAAAAATGACAAATTTCAAGATGGCAAATGTCAAAACTGACAAATGTCACAATGCTAAATGTCAAAAATGATAAGTGTCACCATGAAAAATGTCAAAAGTGACAAATTTCAAGATGGCAAATGTCCAAGATGTCAAATGACAGATGTCACAATGCTAAATGTCAAAAATGACAAATTTCAAGATGGCAAATGTCAAAGATGTCAAATGACAAATGTCGCAATACTAAATGTCAAAAATGAAAAGTGTCACCATAAAAAATGTCAAAAATGACAAATTTCAAGATGGCAAATGTCAAAGATGTCAAATGACAAATGTCACAATGCTAAATGTCAAAAATGAAAAGTGTCACTATGAAAAATGTCAAAAATAACAAATTTTATGATGGCAAATGTCAAAGATGTCAAATGACAAATGTCACAATGCTAAATGTCAAAAATGAAAAGTGTCACCATGAAAAATGTCAAAAATGACAAATTTCAAGATGGCAAATGTCAAAGATGTCAAATGACAAATGTCACAATGCTAAATGTCAAAAATGAAAAGTGTCACCATGAAAAATGTCAAAAATGACAAATTTCAAGATGGCAAATGTCAAAGATCTCAAATGACAAATGTCACAATGCTAAATGTCAAAAATGAAAAGTGTCACCATGAAAAATGTCAAAAATGACAAATTTCAAGATGGCAAATGTCAAAGATGTCAAATGACAAATGTCACAATGCTAAATGTCAAAAATGAAAAGTGTCACCATGAAAAATGTCAAAAATGACAAATTTCAAGATGGCAAATGTCAAAGATGTCAAATGACAAATGTCACAATGCTAAATGTCAAAAATGAAAAGTGTCCCCATGAAAAATGTCAATAATGACAAATTTCAAGATGGCAAATGTCAAAGATGTCAAATGACAAATGTCACAATGCTAAATGTCAAAAATGAAAAGTGTCACCATGAAAAATGTCAAAAATGACAAATTTCAAGATGGCAAATATCAAAGATGTCAAATGACAAATGTCACAATGCTAAATGTCAAAAATGACAAATTTCAAGATGGCAAATGTCAAAGATGTCAAATGACAAATGTCACAATGCTAAATGTCAAAAATGAAAAGTGTCACCATGAAAAAGGTCAAAAATGACAAATTTTAAGATGGCAAATGTCAAAGATGTCAAATGACAAATGTCACAATGCTAAATGTCAAAAATGAAAAGTGTCACCATAAAAAATGTCAAAAATAACAAATTTCAAGATGGCAAATGTCAAAGATGTCAAATGACAAATGTCACAATGCTAAATGTCAAAAATGAAAAGTGTCACTATGAAAAATGTCAAAAATAAAAAATTTCAAGATGGCAAATGTTAAAGATGTCAAATGACAAATGTCACAATGCTAAATGTCAAAAATGAAAAGTGTCACCATGAAAAATGTCAAAAATGACAAATTTTAAGATGGCAAATGTCAAAACTGACAAATGTCACAATGCTAAATGTCAAAAATGATAAGTGTCACCATGAAAAATGTCAAAAATGACAAATTTCAAGATGGCAAATGTCCAAGATGTCAAATGACAACTGTCACAATGCTAAATATCAAAAATGACAAATTTCAAGATGGCAAATGTCAAAGATGTCAAATGACAAATGTCACAATGCTAAATGTCAAAAATGAAAAGTGTCACCATGAAAAATGTCAAAAATGACAAATTTCAAGATGGCAAATGTCAAAGATGTCAAATGACAAATGTCACAATGCTAAATGTCAAAAATGAAAAGTGTCACCATGAAAAATGTCAAAAATAACAAATTTCAAGATGGCAAATGTCAAAGATGTCAAATGACAAATGTCACAATGCTAAATGTCAAAAATGAAAAGTGTCACCATGAAAAATGTCAAAAATGACAAATTTCAAGATGGCAAATGTCAAAACTGACAAATGTCACAATGCTAAATGTCAAAAATGATGAGTGTCACCATGAAAAATGTCAAAAATGACAAATTTCAAGATGGCAAATGTCCAAGATGTCAAATGACAAATGTCACAATGCTAAATGTCAAAAATGACAAATTTCAAGATGGCAAATGTCAAAGATGTCAAATGACAAATGTCACAATGCTAAATGTCAAAAATGAAAAGTGTCACCATGAAAAATGTCAAAAATGACAAATTTCAAGATGGCAAATGTCAAAGATGTCAAATGACAAATGTCACAATGCTAAATGTCAAAAATGAAAAGTGTCACCATGAAAAATGTCAAAATTAACAAATTTCAAGATGGCAAATGTCAAAGATGTCAAATGACAAATGTCACAATGCTAAATGTCAAAAATGACAAATTTCAAGATGGCAAATGTCAAAGATGTCAAATGACAAATGTCACAATGCTAAATGTCAAAAATGATAAGTGTCACCATGAAAAATGTCAAAAATGACAAATTTCAAGATGGCAAATGTCCAAGATGTCAAATGACAAATGTCACAATGCTAAATGTCAAAAATGACAAATTTCAAGATGGAAAATGTCAAAGATGTCAAATGACAAATGTCACAATGCTAAATGTCAAAAATGAAAAGTGTCACCATAAAAAATGTCAAAAATGACAAATTTCAAGATGGCAAATGTCAAAGATGTCAAATGACAAATGTCACAATGCTAAATGTCAAAAATGAAAAGTGTCACCATGAAAAATGTCAAAAATGACAAATTTCTAGATGGCAAATATCAAAGATGTCAAATGACAAATGTCACAATGCTAAATGTCAAAAATGATAAGTGTCACCATGAAAAATGTCAAAAATGACAAATTTCAAGATGGCAAATGTCCAAGATGTCAAATGACAAATGTCACAATGCTAAATGTCAAAAATGAAAAGTGTCACCATGAAAAATGTCAAAAATAAAAAATTTCAAGATGGCAAATGTCTAAGATGTCAAATGACAAATGTCACAATGCTAAATGTCAAAAATGAAAAGTGTCACCATGAAAAATGTCAAAAATGACAAATTTCAAGATGGCAAATGTCAAAACTGACAAATGTCACAATGCTAAATGTCAAAAATGATAAGTGTCACCATGAAAAATGTCAAAAATGACAAATTTCAAGATGGCAAATGTCCAAGATGTCAAATGACAAATGTCACAATGCTAAATGTCAAAAATGACAAATTTCAAGATGGCAAATGTCAAAGATGTCAAATGACAAATGTCACAATGCTAAATGTCAAAAATGACAAATTTCAAGATGGCAAATGTCAAAGATGTCAAATGACAAATGTCACAATGCTAAATGTCAAAAATGATAAGTGTCACCATGAAAAATGTCAAAAATGACAAATTTCAAGATGGCAAATGTCCAAGATGTCAAATGACAAATGTTACAATGCTAAATGTCAAAATGACAAATTTCAAGATGGCAAATGTCAAAGATGTCAAATGACAAATGTCACAATGCTAAATGTCAAAAATGAAAAGTGTCACCATAAAAAATGTCAAAAATGACAAATTTCAAGATGGCAAATGTCAAAGATGTCAAATGACAAATGTCACAATGCTAAATGTCAAAAATGAAAAGTGTCACCATGAAAAATGTCAAAAATGACAAATTTCTAGATGGCAAATATCAAAGATGTCAAATGACAAATGTCACAATGCTAAATGTCAAAAATGATAAGTGACACCATGAAAAATGTCAAAAATGACAAATTTCAAGATGGCAAATGTCCAAGATGTCAAATGACAACTGTCACAATGCTAAATATCAAAAATGACAAATTTCAAGATGGCAAATGTCAAAGATGTCAAATGACAAATGTCACAATGCTAAATGTCAAAAATGAAAAGTGTCACCATGAAAAATGTCAAAAATGACAAATTTCAAGATGGCAAATGTCAAAGATGTCAAATGACAAATGTCACAATGCTAAATGTCAAAAATGAAAAGTGTCACCATGAAAAATGTCAAAAATAACAAATTTCAAGATGGCAAATGTCAAAGATGTCAAATGACAAATGTCACAATGCTAAATGTCAAAAATGAAAAGTGTCACCATGAAAAATGTCACAAATGACAAATTTCAAGATGGCAAATGTCAAAACTGACAAATGTCACAATGCTAAATGTCAAAAATGATGAGTGTCACCATGAAAAATGTCAAAAATGACAAATTTCAAGATGGCAAATGTCCAAGATGTCAAATGTCACAATGCTAAATGTCAAAAATGACAAATTTCAAGATGTCAAATGACAAATGTCACAATGCTAAATGTCAAAAATGAAAAGTGTCACAATGAAAAATGTCAAAAATGACAAATTTCAAGATGGCAAATGTCAAAGATGTCAAATGACAAATGTCACAATGCTAAATGTCAAAAATGAAAAGTGTCACCATGAAAAATGTCAAAAATAACAAATTTCAAGATGGCAAATGTCAAAGATGTCAAATGGCAAATGTCACAATGCTAAATGTCAAAAATGACAAATTTCAAGATGGCAAATGTCAAAGATGTCAAATGACAAATGTCACAATGCTAAATGTCAAAAATGATAAGTGTCACCATGAAAAATGTCAAAAATGACAAATTTCAAGATGGCAAATGTCCAAGATGTCAAATGACAAATGTCACAATGCTAAATGTCAAAAATGAAAAGTGTCACCATGAAAAATGTCAAAAATAAAAAATTTCAAGATGGCAAATGTCTAAGATGTCAAATGACAAATGTCTCAATGCTAAATGTCAAAAATGAAAAGTGTCACCATGAAAAATGTCAAAAATGACAAATTTCAAGATGGCAAATGTCAAAACTGACAAATGTCACAATGCTAAATGTCAAAAATGATAAGTGTCACCATAAAAAATGTCAAAAATGACAAATTTCAAGATGGCAAATGTCCAAGATGTCAAATGACAAATGTCACAATGCTAAATGTCAAAAATGACAAATTTCAAGATGGCAAATGTCAAAGATGTCAAATGACAAATGTCACAATGCTAAATGTCAAACATGAAAAGTGTCACCATGAAAAATGTCAAAAATGACAAATTTCAAGATGGCAAATGTCAAAGATGTCAAATGACAAATGTCACAATGCTAAATGTCAAAAATGAAAAGTGTCACCCTGAAAAATGTCAAAAATAACAAATTTCAAGATGGCAAATGTTAAAGATGTCAAATGACAAATGTCACAATGCTAAATGTCAAAAATGAAAAGTGTCACCATGAAAAATGTCAAAAATGACAAATTTCAAGATGGCAAATGTCAAAACTGACAAATGTCACAATGCTAAATGTCAAAAATGATGAGTGTCACCATGAAAAATGTCAAAAATGACAAATTCCAAGATGGCAAATGTCCAAGATGTCAAATGACAAATGTCACAATGCTAAATGTCAAAAATGACAAATTTCAAGATGGCAAATGTCAAAGATGTCAAATGACAAATTTCACAATGCTAAATGTCAAAAATGAAAAGTGTCACCATGAAAAATGTCAAAAATGACAAATTTCAAGATGGAAAATGTCAAAGATGTCAAATGACAAATGTCACAATGCTAAATGTCAAAAATGAAAAGTGTCACCATAAAAAATGTCAAAAATAAAAAATTTCAAGATGGCAAATGTCTAAGATGTCAAATGACAAATGTAACAATGCTAAATGTCAAAAATGAAAAGTGTCACCATGAAAAATGTCAAAAATGACAAATTTCAAGATGGCAAATGTCAAAACTGACAAATGTCACAATGCTAAATGTCAAAAATGAAAAGTGTCACCATGAAAAATGTCAAAAATGACAAATTTCAAGATGGCAAATGTCAAAGATGTCAAATGACAAATGTCACAATGCTAAATGTCAAAAAGGAAAAGTGTCACCATGAAAAATGTCAAAAATGACAAATTTCAAGATGGCAAATATCAAAGATGTCAAATGACAAATGTCACAATGCTAAATGTCAAAAATGACAAATTTCAAGATGGCAAAAGTCAAAAATCTCAAATGACAAATGTCACAATGCTAAATGTCAAAAATGAAAAGTGTCACTATGAAAAATGTCAAAAATGACAAATTTCAAGATGGCAAATGTCAAAGATGTCAAATGACAAATGTCACAATGCTAAATGTCAAAAATGAAAAGTGTCACCATGAAAAATGTCAAAAATAACAAATTTCAAGATGGCAAATGTCAAAGATGTCAAATGACAAATGTCACAATGCTAAATGTCAAAAATGAAAATTGTCACCATGAAAAATGTCAAAAATGACAAATTTCAAGATGGCAAATGTCAAAGATGTCGAATATGACAAATGTCACAATGCTAAATGTCAAAAATGAAAAGTGTCACCATGAAAAATGTCAAAAATGACAAATTTCAAGATGGCAAATGTCAAAGATGTCAAATGACAAATGTCACAATGCTAAATGTCAAAAATGAAAAGTGTCACCATGAAAAATGTCAAAAATGACAAATTTCAAGATGGCAAATGTCAAAACTGATAAATGTCACAATGCTAAATGTCAAAAATGATAAGTGTCACCATAAAAAATGTCAAAAATGACAAATTTCAAGATGGCAAATGTCCAAGATGTCAAATGACAAATGTCACAATGCTAAATGTCAAAAATGACAAATTTCAAGATGGCAAATATCAAAGATGTCAAATGACAAATGTCACAATGCTAAATGTCAAAAATGAAAAGTGTCACCATGAAAAATGTCAAAAATGACAAATTTCAAGATGGCAAATGTCAATGATGGCAAATGTCAAAGATGTCAAATGACATACGTCACAATGCTAAATGTCAAAACTAAAAAGTGTCACCATGAAAAATGTCAAAAATAACAAATTTCAAGATGGCAAATGTCAAAGATGTCAAATGACAAATGTCACAATGCTAAATGTCAAAAATGAAAAGTGTCACCATGAAAAATGTCAAAAATGACAAATTTCAAGATGGCAAATGTCAAAACTGACAAATGTCAAAAATGATGAGTGTCACCATGAAAAATGTCAAAAATGAGAAATTTCAAGATGGCAAATGTCCAAGATGTCAAATGACAAATGTCACAATGCTAAATGTCAAAAATGACAAATTTTAAGATGGCAAATGTCAAAGATGTCAAATGACAAATGTCACAATGCGAAATGTCAAAAATGAAAAGTGTCACCATGAAAAATGTCAAAAATGACAAATTTCAAGATGGCAAATGTCAAAGATGTCAAATGAGAAATGTCACAATGCTAAATGTCAGAAATGAAAAGTGTCACCATGAAAAATGTCAAAAATAACAAATTTCAAGATGGTAAATGTCAAAGATGTCAAATGACAAATGTCACAATGCTAAATGTCAAAAATGACAAATTTCAAGATGGCAAATGTCAAAGATGTCAAATGACAAATGTCACAATGCTAAATGTCAAAAATGATAAGTGTCACCATGAAAAATGTCAAAAATGACAAATTTCAAGATGGCAAATGTCCAAGATGTCAAATGACAAATGTCACAATGCTAAATGTCAAAAATGACAAATTTCAAGATGGCAAATGTCAAAGATGTCAAATGACAAATGTCACAATGCTAAATGTCAAAAATGAAAAGTGTCACCATGAAAAATGTCAAAAATGACAAATTTCAAGATGGCAAATGTCAAAGATGTCAAATGACAAATGTCACAATGCTAAATGTCAAAAATGAATAGTGTCACCCTGAAAAATGTCAAAAATAACAAATTTCAAGATGGCAAATGTCAAAGATGTCAAATGACAAATGTCACAATGCTAAATGTCAAAAATGAAAAGTGTCACCATGAAAAATGTCAAAAATAAAAAATTTCAAGATGGCAAATGTCTAAGATGTCAAATGACAAATGTCACAATGCTAAATGTCAAAAATGAAAAGTGTCACCATGAAAAATGTCAAAAATGACAAATTTCAAGTTGGCAAATGTCAAAACTGACAAATGTCACAATGCTAAATGTCAAAAATGATGAGTGTCACCATGAAAAATGTCAAAAATGACAAATGTCCAAGATGGCAAATGTCCAAGATGTCAAATGACAAATGTCACAATGCTAAATGTCAAAAATGACAAATTTCAAGATGGCAAATGTCAAAGATGTCAAATGACATATGTCACAATGCTAAATGTCAAAAATGAAAAGTGTCACCATGAAAAATGTCAAAAATGACAAATTTTAAGATGGCAAATGTCAAAGATGTCAAATGACAAATGTCACAATGCTAAATGTCAAAAATGAAAAGTGTCACCATGAAAAATGTCAAAAATAACAAATTTCAAGATGGCAAATGTCAAAGATATCAAATGACAAATGTCACAATGCTAAATGTCAAAAATGATAAGTGTCACCATGAAAAATGTCAAAAATGACAAATTCCAAGATGGCAAATGTCCAAGATGTCAAATGACAAATGTCACAATGCTAAATGTCAAAAATGACAAATTTCAAGATGGCAAATGTCAAAGATGTCAAATGACAAATGTCACAATGCTAAATGTCAAAAATGAAAAGTGTCACCATGAAAAATGTCAAAAATGACAAATTTTAAGATGGCAAATGTCAAAGATGTCAAATGACAAATGTCACAATGCTAAATGTCAAAAATGAAAAGTGTCACCATGAAAAATGTCAAAAATGACAAATTTCAAGATGGCAAATGTCAAAGATGTCAAATGACAAATGTCACAATGCTAAATGTCAAAAATGAATAGTGTCACCCTGAAAAATGTCAAAAATAACAAATTTCAAGATGGCAAATGTCAAAGATGTCAAATGACAAATGTCACAATGCTAAATGTCAAAAATGAAAAGTGTCACCATGAAAAATGTCAAAAATAAAAAATTTCAAGATGGCAAATGTCTAAGATGTCAAATGACAAATGTCACAATGCTAAATGTCAAAAATGAAAAGTGTCACCATGAAAAATGTCAAAAATGACAAATTTCAAGATGGCAAATGTCAAAACTGACAAATGTCACAATGCTAAATGTCAAAAATGATAAGTGTCACCATGAAAAATGTCAAAAATGACAAATTTCAAGATGGCAAATGTCCAAGATGTCAAATGACAAATGTCACAATGCTAAATGTCAAAAATGACAAATTTCAAGATGGCAAATGTCAAAGATGTCAAATGACAAATGTCACAATGCTAAATGTCAAAAATGAAAAGTGTCACCATGAAAAATGTCAAAAATGACAAATTTCAAGATGGCAAATGTCAAAGATGTCAAATGACAAATGTCACAATGCTAAATGTCAAAAATGAAAAGTGTCACCCTGAAAAATGTCAAATATAACAAATTTCAAAATGGCAAATGTCAAAGATGTCAAATGACAAATGTCACAATGCTAAATGTCAAAAATGAAAAGTGTCACCATGAAAAATGTCAAAAATGACAAATTTCAAGATGGCAAATGTCAAAACTGACAAATGTCACAATGCTAAATGTCAAAAATGATAAGTGTCACCATGAAAAATGTCAAAAATGACAAATTTCAAGATGGCAAATGTCCAAGATGTCAAATGACAAATGTCACAATGCTAAATGTCAAAAATGACAAATTTCAAGATGGCAAATGTCAAAGATGTCAAATGACAAATTTCACAATGCTAAATGTCAAAAATGAAAAGTGTCACCATGAAAAATGTCAAAAATGACAAATTTCAAGATGGAAAATGTCAAAGATGTCAAATGACAAATGTCACAATGCTAAATGTCAAAAATGAAAAGTGTCACCATGAAAAATGTCAAAAATAAAAAATTTCAAGATGGCAAATGTCTAAGATGTCAAATGACAAATGTCACAATGCTAAATGTCAAAAATGAAAAGTGTCACCATGAAAAATGTCAAAAATGACAAATTTCAAGATGGCAAATGTCAAAACTGACAAATGTCACAATGCTAAATGTCAAAAATGATAAGTGTCACCATGAAAAATGTCAAAAATGACAAATTTCAAGATGGCAAATGTCCAAGATGTCAAATGACAAATGTCACAATGCTAAATGTCAAAAATGACAAATTTCAAGATGGCAAATGTCAAAGATGTCAAATGACAAATGTCACAATGCTAAATGTCAAAAATGAAAAGTGTCACCATGAAAAATGTCAAAAATGACAAATTTTAAGATGGCAAATGTCAAAGATGTCAAATGACAAATGTCACAATGCTAAATGTCAAAAATGAAAAGTGTCACCCTGAAAAATGTCAAAAATAACAAATTTCAAGATGGCAAATGTCAAAGATGTCAAATGACAAATGTCACAATGCTAAATGTCAAAAATGAAAAGTGTCACCATGAAAAATGTCAAAAATGACAAATTTCAAGATGGCAAATGTCAAAACTGACAAATGTCACAATGCTAAATGTCAAAAATGATGAGTGTCACCATGAAAAATGTCAAAAATGACAAATTTCAAGATGGCAAATGTTCAAGATGTCAAATGACAAATGTCACAATGCTAAATGTCAAAAATGAAAAGTGTCACCATGAAAAATGTCAAAAATGACAAATTTCAAGATGGCAAATGTCAAAACTGACAAATGTCACAATGCTAAATGTCAAAAATGATGAGTGTCACCATGAAAAATGTCAAAAATGACAAATTTCAAGATGGCAAATGTTCAAGATGTCAAATGACAAATGTCACAATGCTAAAAGTCAAAAATGACAAATTTCAAGATGGCAAATGTCAAAGATGTCAAATGACAAATGTCACAATGCTAAATGTCAAAAATGAAAAGTGTCACCCTGAAAAATGTGAAATATAACAAATTTCAAAATGGCAAATGTCAAAGATGTCAAATGACAAATGTCACAATGCTAAATGTCAAAAATGAAAAGTGTCACCATGAAAAATGTCAAAAATGACAAATTTCAAGATGGCAAATGTCAAAACTGACAAATGTCACAATGCTAAATGTCAAAAATGATAAGTGTCACCATGAAAAATGTCAAAAATGACAAATTTCAAGATGGCAAATGTCCAAGATGTCAAATGACAAATGTCACAATGCTAAATGTCAAAAATGACAAATTTCAAGATGGCAAATGTCAAAGATGTCAAATGACAAATTTCACAATGCTAAATGTCAAAAATGAAAAGTGTCACCATGAAAAATGTCAAAAATGACAAATTTCAAGATGGAAAATGTCAAAGATGTCAAATGACAAATGTCACAATGCTAAATGTCAAAAATGAAAAGTGTCACCATGAAAAATGTCAAAAATAAAAAATTTCAAGATGGCAAATGTCTAAGATGTCAAATGACAAATGTCACAATGCTAAATGTCAAAAATGAAAAGTGTCACCATGAAAAATGTCAAAAATGACAAATTTCAAGATGGCAAATGTCAAAACTGACAAATGTCACAATGCTAAATGTCAAAAATGATAAGTGTCACCATGAAAAATGTCAAAAATGACAAATTTCAAGATGGCAAATGTCCAAGATGTCAAATGACAAATGTCACAATGCTAAATGTCAAAAATGACAAATTTCAAGATGGCAAATGTCAAAGATGTCAAATGACAAATGTCACAATGCTAAATGTCAAAAATGAAAAGTGTCACCATGAAAAATGTCAAAAATGACAAATTTCAAGATGGCAAATGTCCAAGATGTCAAATGACAAATGTCACAATGCTAAATGTCAAAAATGAAAAGTGTCACCATGAAAAATGTCAAAAATGACAAATTTCAAGATGGCAAATGTCAAAGATGTCAAATGACAAATGTCACAATGCTAGATGCCAAAAATGAAAAGTGTCACCATGAAAAATGTCAAAAATAACAAATTTCAAAATGGCAAATGTCGAAGATGTCAAATGACAAATGTCACAATGCTAAATGTCAAAAATGAAAAGTGTCACCATGAAAAATGTCAAAAATAACAAATTTCAAGATAGCAAATATCAAAACTGACAAATGTCACAATGCTAAATGTCAAAAATGACAAATTTCAAGATGGCAAATGTCAAAGATGTCAAATGACAAATGTCACAATGCTAAATGTCAAAAATAAAAAGTGTCACCATGAAAAATGTCAAAAATAACAAATTTCAAGATAGCAAATATCAAAACTGACAAATGTCACAATGCTAAATGTCAAAAATGACAAATTTCAAGATGGCAACTGTCAAAGATGTCAAATGACAAATGTCACAATGCTAAATGTCAAAAATGAAAAGGGTCACCATGAAAAATGTCAAAAATGACAAATTTCAAGATGGCAAATATCAAAACTGACAAATGTTACAATGCTAAATGTCAAAAATGAAAAGTGTCACCGTGAAAAATGTCAAAAATAACAAATTTCAAGATGGCAAATGTCAAAGATGTCAAATGACAAATGTCACAATGCTAAATGTCAAAAATGAAAAGTGTCACCATGAAAAATGTCAAAAATAACAAATTTCAAGATAGCAAATATCAAAACTGACAAATGTCACAATGCTAAATGTCAAAAATGACAAATTTCAAGATGGCAACTGTCAAAGATGTCAAATGACAAATGTCACAATGCTAAATGTCAAAAATAAAAAGTGTCACCATGAAAAATGTCAAAAATGACAAATTTCAAAATGGCAAATGTCAAAGATGTCAAATGACAAATGTCACAATGCTAAATGTCAAAAATGAAAAGGGTCACCATGAAAAATGTCAAAAATGACAAATTTCAAGATGGCAAATATCAAAACTGACAAATGTCACAATGCTAAATGTCAAAAATGAAAAGTGTCACCATGAAAAATGTCAAAAATGACAAATTTCAAAATGGCAAATGTCAAAGATGTCAAATGACAAATGTCACAATGCTAAATGTCAAAAATGAAAAGTGTCACCATCAAAAATGTCAAAAATAACAAATTTCAAGATAGCAAATATCAAAACTGACAAATGTCACAATGCTAAATGTCAAAAATGACAAATTTCAAGATGGCAACTGTCAAAGATGTCAAATGACAAATGTCACAATGCTAAATGTCAAAAATAAAAAGTGTCACCATGAAAAATGTCAAAAATGACAAATTTCAAAATGGCAAATGTCAAAGATGTCAAATGACAAATGTCACAATGCTAAATGTCAAAAATGAAAAGGGTCACCATGAAAAATGTCAAAAATGACAAATTTCAAGATGGCAAATATCAAAACTGACAAATGTCACAATGCTAAATGTCAAAAATGAAAAGTGTCACCGTGAAAAATGTCAAAAATAACAAATTTCAAGATGGCAAATGTCAAAGATGTCAAATGACAAATGTTACAATGCTAAATGTCAAAAATGAAAAGTGTCACCATGAAAAATGTCAAAAATGACAAATTTCAAGATGGCAAATGTCAAAGATGTCAAATGACAAATGTCACAATGCTAAATGTCAAAAATGACAAATTTCAAGATGGCAAATGTCAAAGATGTCAAATGACAAATGTCACAATGCTAAATGTCAAAAATAAAAAGTGTCACCATGAAAAATGTCAAAAATGACAAATTTCAAAATGGCAAATGTCAAAGATGTCAAATGACAAATGTCACAATGCTAAATGTCAAAAATGACAAATTTCAAGATGGCAAATATAAAAGATGTCAAATGACAAATGTCACAATGCTAAATGTCAAAAATGACAAATTTCAAGATGGCAAATGTCAAAGATGTCAAATGACAAATGTCACAATGCTAAATGTCAAAAATGATAAGTGTCACCATGAAAAATGTCAAAAATAACAAATTTCAAGATTTCAAATGTCAAAGATGTCAAATGACAAATGTCACAATGCTAAATGTCAAAAATGATAAGTGTCACCATTAAAAATGTCAAAAATAACAAATTTCAAAATGGCAAATGTCAAAGATGTCAAATGACAAATGTCACAATGCTAAATGTCAAAAATGAAAAGTGTCACCATGAAAAATGTCAAAAATGACAAATTTCAAGATGGCAAATGTCAAAGATGTCAAATGACAAATGTCACAATGCTAAATGTCAAAAATTAAAAGTGTCACCGTGAAAAATGTCAAAAATGACAAATTTCAAGATGGCAAATGTCAAAGATGTCAAATGACAAATGTCACAATGCTAAATGTCAAAAGTGAAAAGTGTCACCATAAAAAATGTCAAAAATGACAAATTTTAAGATGGCAAATGTCAAAGATGTCAAATGACAAATGTCACAATGCTAAATGTCAAAAATGATAAGTGTCACCATGAAAAATGTCAAAAATAACAAATTTCAAAATGGCAAATGTCAAAGATGTCAAATGACAAATGTCACAATGCTAAATGTTAAAAATGAAAAGTGTCACCAAGAAAAATGTCAAAAATGACAAATTTCAAGATGGCAAATGTCAAAGATGTCAAATGACAAATGTCACAATGCTAAATGTCAAAAATGAAAAGTGTCACCATGAAAAATGTCAAAAATGACAAATTTCAAGATGGCAAATGTCAAAGATCTCAAATGACAAATGTCACAATGCTAAATGTCAAAAATGACAAATTTTAAGATGGCAAATGTCAAAACTGACAAATGTCACAATGCTAAATGTCAAAAATTAAAAGTGTCAAAAATGACAAATTTCAAGATGGCAAATGTCTAAGATGTCAAATGACAAATGTCACAATGCTAAATGTCAAAAATGAAAAGTGTCACCATGAAAAATGTCAAAAATGACAAATTTTAAGATGGCAAATGTCAAAGATGTCAAATGACAAATGTCACAATGCTAAATGTCAAAAATGAAAAGTGTCACCATGAAAAATGTCAAAATGACAAATTTCAAGATGGCAAATGTCAAAGATGTCAAATGACAAATGTCACAATGTTAAATGTCAAAAATGACAAATTTCAAGATGGCAAATGTCAAAACTGACAAATGTCACAATGCTAAATGTCAAAAATGAAAAGTGTCACCATGAAAAATGTCAAAAATAACAAATTTCAAGATGGCAAATGTCAAAGATGTCAAATGACAAATGTCACAATGCTTAATGTCAAAAATGACAAATTTCAAGATGACAAATGTCAAAGATGTCAAATGACACATGTCACAATGCTAAATGTCAAAAATGAAAGGTGTCACCATGAAAAATGTCAAAAATGACAAATTTCAAGATGGCAAATGTCAAAGATGTCAAATGACAAATGTCACAATGCTAAATGTCAAAAATGAAAAGTGTCACCATGAAAAATGTCAAAAATGACAAATTTCAAGATGGCAAATGTCAAAACTGACAAATGTCACAATGCTAAATGTCAAAAATAAAAAGTGTCACCATGAAAAATGTCAAAAATGACAAATTTCCAGATGGCAAATGTCAAAGATGTCAAATGACAAATGTCACAATGCTAAATGTCAAAAATGAAAAGTGTCAAAAATGACAAATTTTAAGATGGCAAATGTCTAAGATGTCAAATGACAAATGTCACAATGCTAAATGTCAAAAATGAAAAGTGTCACCATGAAAAATGTCAAAAATGACAAATTTCAAGATTGAAAATGTCAAAACTGACAAATGTCACAATGCTAAATGTCAAAAATGAAAAGTGTCACCATGAAAAATGTCAAAAATAACAAATTTTAAGATGGCAAATGTCAAAGATGTCAAATGACAAATGTCACAATGCTAAATGTCAAAAATGACAAATTTCAAGATGGCAAATGTCAAAGATGTCAAATGACAAATGTCACAATGCTAAATGTCAAAAATGAATAGTGTCACCCTGAAAAATGTCAAAAATAACAAATTTCAAGATGGCAAATGTCAAAGATGTCAAATGACAAATGTCACAATGCTAAATGTCAAAAATGAAAAGTGTCACCATGAAAAATGTCAAAAATAAAAAATTTCAAGATGGCAAATGTCTAAGATGTCAAATGACAAATGTCACAATGCTAAATGTCAAAAATGAAAAGTGTCACCATGAAAAATGTCAAAAATGACAAATTTCAAGATGGCAAATGTCAAAACTGACAAATGTCACAATGCTAAATGTCAAAAATGATAAGTGTCACCATGAAAAATGTCAAAAATGACAAATTTCAAGATGGCAAATGTCCAAGATGTCAAATGACAAATGTCACAATGCTAAATGTCAAAAATGACAAATTTCAAGATGGCAAATGTCAAAGATGTCAAATGACAAATGTCACAATGCTAAATGTCAAAAATGAAAAGTGTCACCATGAAAAATGTCAAAAATGACAAATTTCAAGATGGCAAATGTCAAAGATGTCAAATGACAAATGTCACAATGCTAAATGTCAAAAATGAAAAGTGTCACCCTGAAAAATGTCAAATATAACAAATTTCAAAATGGCAAATGTCAAAGATGTCAAATGACAAATGTCACAATGCTAAATGTCAAAAATGAAAAGTGTCACCATGAAAAATGTCAAAAATGACAAATTTCAAGATGGCAAATGTCAAAACTGACAAATGTCACAATGCTAAATGTCAAAAATGATAAGTGTCACCATGAAAAATGTCAAAAATGACAAATTTCAAGATGGCAAATGTCCAAGATGTCAAATGACAAATGTCACAATGCTAAATGTCAAAAATGACAAATTTCAAGATGGCAAATGTCAAAGATGTCAAATGACAAATTTCACAATGCTAAATGTCAAAAATGAAAAGTGTCACCATGAAAAATGTCAAAAATGACAAATTTCAAGATGGAAAATGTCAAAGATGTCAAATGACAAATGTCACAATGCTAAATGTCAAAAATGAAAAGTGTCACCATGAAAAATGTCAAAAATAAAAAATTTCAAGATGGCAAATGTCTAAGATGTCAAATGACAAATGTCACAATGCTAAATGTCAAAAATGAAAAGTGTCACCATGAAAAATGTCAAAAATGACAAATTTCAAGATGGCAAATGTCAAAACTGACAAATGTCACAATGCTAAATGTCAAAAATGATAAGTGTCACCATGAAAAATGTCAAAAATGACAAATTTCAAGATGGCAAATGTCCAAGATGTCAAATGACAAATGTCACAATGCTAAATGTCAAAAATGACAAATTTCAAGATGGCAAATGTCAAAGATGTCAAATGACAAATGTCACAATGCTAAATGTCAAAAATGAAAAGTGTCACCATGAAAAATGTCAAAAATGACAAATTTTAAGATGGCAAATGTCAAAGATGTCAAATGACAAATGTCACAATGCTAAATGTCAAAAATGAAAAGTGTCACCCTGAAAAATGTCAAAAATAACAAATTTCAAGATGGCAAATGTCAAAGATGTCAAATGACAAATGTCACAATGCTAAATGTCAAAAATGAAAAGTGTCACCATGAAAAATGTCAAAAATGACAAATTTCAAGATGGCAAATGTCAAAACTGACAAATGTCACAATGCTAAATGTCAAAAATGATGAGTGTCACCATGAAAAATGTCAAAAATGACAAATTTCAAGATGGCAAATGTTCAAGATGTCAAATGACAAATGTCACAATGCTAAATGTCAAAAATGAAAAGTGTCACCATGAAAAATGTCAAAAATGACAAATTTCAAGATGGCAAATGTCAAAACTGACAAATGTCACAATGCTAAATGTCAAAAATGATGAGTGTCACCATGAAAAATGTCAAAAATGACAAATTTCAAGATGGCAAATGTTCAAGATGTCAAATGACAAATGTCACAATGCTAAAAGTCAAAAATGACAAATTTCAAGATGGCAAATGTCAAAGATGTCAAATGACAAATGTCACAATGCTAAATGTCAAAAATGAAAAGTGTCACCCTGAAAAATGTCAAATATAACAAATTTCAAAATGGCAAATGTCAAAGATGTCAAATGACAAATGTCACAATGCTAAATGTCAAAAATGAAAAGTGTCACCATGAAAAATGTCAAAAATGACAAATTTCAAGATGGCAAATGTCAAAACTGACAAATGTCACAATGCTAAATGTCAAAAATGATAAGTGTCACCATGAAAAATGTCAAAAATGACAAATTTCAAGATGGCAAATGTCAAAGATGTCAAATGACAAATGTCACAATGCTAAATGTCAAAAATGAAAAGTGTCACCATCAAAAATGTCAAAAATAACAAATTTCAAGATAGCAAATATCAAAACTGACAAATGTCACAATGCTAAATGTCAAAAATGACAAATTTCAAGATGGCAACTGTCGAAGATGTCAAATGACAAATGTCACAATGCTAAATGTCAAAAATAAAAAGTGTCACCATGAAAAATGTCAAAAATGACAAATTTCAAAATGGCAAATGTCAAAGATGTCAAATGACAAATGTCACAATGCTAAATGTCAAAAATGAAAAGGGTCACCATGAAAAATGTCAAAAATGACAAATTTCAAGATGGCAAATATCAAAACTGACAAATGTCACAATGCTAAATGTCAAAAATGAAAAGTGTCACCGTGAAAAATGTCAAAAATAACAAATTTCAAGATGGCAAATGTCAAAGATGTCAAATGACAAATGTTACAGTGCTAAATGTCAAAAATGAAAAGTGTCACCATGAAAAATGTCAAAAATGACAAATTTCAAGATGGCAAATGTCAAAGATGTCAAATGACAAATGTCACAATGCTAAATGTCAAAAATGACAAATTTCAAGATGGCAAATGTCAAAGATGTCAAATGACAAATGTCACAATGCTAAATGTCAAAAATAAAAAGTGTCACCATGAAAAATGTCAAAAATGACAAATTTCAAAATGGCAAATGTCAAAGATGTCAAATGACAAATGTCACAATGCTAAATGTCAAAAATGACAAATTTCAAGATGGCAAATGTCAAAGATGTCAAATGACAAATGTCACAATGCTAAATGTCAAAAATGACAAATTTCAAGATGGCAAATGTCAAAGATGTCAAATGACAAATGTCACAATGCTAAATGTCAAAAATAAAAAGTGTCACCATGAAAAATGTCAAAAATGACAAATTTCAAAATGGCAAATGTCAAAGATGTCAAATGACAAATGTCACAATGCTAAATGTCAAAAATGACAAATTTCAAGATGGCAAATATAAAAGATGTCAAATGACAAATGTCACAATGCTAAATGTCAAAAATGACAAATTTCAAGATGGCAAATGTCAAAGATGTCAAATGACAAATGTCACAATGCTAAATGTCAAAAATGATAAGTGTCACCATGAAAAATGTCAAAAATAACAAATTTCAAGATTTCAAATGTCAAAGATGTCAAATGACAAATGTCACAATGCTAAATGTCAAAAATGATAAGTGTCACCATTAAAAATGTCAAAAATAACAAATTTCAAAATGGCAAATGTCAAAGATGTCAAATGACAAATGTCACAATGCTAAATGTCAAAAATGAAAAGTGTCACCATGAAAAATGTCAAAAATGACAAATTTCAAGATGGCAAATGTCAAAGATGTCAAATGACAAATGTCACAATGCTAAATGTCAAAAATTAAAAGTGTCACCGTGAAAAATGTCAAAAATGACAAATTTCAAGATGGCAAATGTCAAAGATGTCAAATGACAAATGTCACAATGCTAAATGTCAAAAGTGAAAAGTGTCACCATAAAAAATGTCAAAAATGACAAATTTTAAGATGGCAAATGTCAAAGATGTCAAATGACAAATGTCACAATGCTAAATGTCAAAAATGATAAGTGTCACCATGAAAAATGTCAAAAATAACAAATTTCAAAATGGTAAATGTCAAAGATGTCAAATGACAAATGTCACAATGCTAAATGTTAAAAATGAAAAGTGTCACCAAGAAAAATGTCAAAAATGACAAATTTCAAGATGGCAAATGTCAAAGATGTCAAATGACAAATGTCACAATGCTAAATGTCAAAAATGAAAAGTGTCACCATGAAAAATGTCAAAAATGACAAATTTCAAGATGGCAAATGTCAAAGATCTCAAATGACAAATGTCACAATGCTAAATGTCAAAAATGACAAATTTTAAGATGGCAAATGTCAAAACTGACAAATGTCACAATGCTAAATGTCAAAAATTAAAAGTGTCAAAAATGACAAATTTCAAGATGGCAAATGTCTAAGATGTCAAATGACAAATGTCACAATGCTAAATGTCAAAAATGAAAAGTGTCACCATGAAAAATGTCAAAAATGACAAATTTTAAGATGGCAAATGTCAAAGATGTCAAATGACAAATGTCACAATGCTAAATGTCAAAAATGAAAAGTGTCACCATGAAAAATGTCAAAATGACAAATTTCAAGATGGCAAATGTCAAAGATGTCAAATGACAAATGTCACAATGTTAAATGTCAAAAATGACAAATTTCAAGATGGCAAATGTCAAAACTGACAAATGTCACAATGCTAAATGTCAAAAATGAAAAGTGTCACCATGAAAAATGTCAAAAATAACAAATTTCAAGATGGCAAATGTCAAAGATGTCAAATGACAAATGTCACAATGCTTAATGTCAAAAATGACAAATTTCAAGATGACAAATGTCAAAGATGTCAAATGACACATGTCACAATGCTAAATGTCAAAAATGAAAGGTGTCACCATGAAAAATGTCAAAAATGACAAATTTCAAGATGGCAAATGTCAAAGATGTCAAATGACAAATGTCACAATGCTAAATGTCAAAAATGAAAAGTGTCACCATGAAAAATGTCAAAAATGACAAATTTCAAGATGGCAAATGTCAAAACTGACAAATGTCACAATGCTAAATGTCAAAAATAAAAAGTGTCACCATGAAAAATGTCAAAAATGACAAATTTCCAGATGGCAAATGTCAAAGATGTCAAATGACAAATGTCACAATGCTAAATGTCAAAAATGAAAAGTGTCAAAAATGACAAATTTTAAGATGGCAAATGTCTAAGATGTCAAATGACAAATGTCACAATGCTAAATGTCAAAAATGAAAAGTGTCACCATGAAAAATGTCAAAAATGACAAATTTCAAGATTGAAAATGTCAAAACTGACAAATGTCACAATGCTAAATGTCAAAAATGAAAAGTGTCACCATGAAAAATGTCAAAAATAACAAATTTTAAGATGGCAAATGTCAAAGATGTCAAATGACAAATGTCACAATGCTAAATGTCAAAAATGACAAATTTCAAGATGGCAAATGTCAAAGATGTCAAATGACAAATGTCACAATGCTAAATGTCAAAAATGAATAGTGTCACCCTGAAAAATGTCAAAAATAACAAATTTCAAGATGGCAAATGTCAAAGATGTCAAATGACAAATGTCACAATGCTAAATGTCAAAAATGAAAAGTGTCACCATGAAAAATGTCAAAAATAAAAAATTTCAAGATGGCAAATGTCTAAGATGTCAAATGACAAATGTCACAATGCTAAATGTCAAAAATGAAAAGTGTCACCATGAAAAATGTCAAAAATGACAAATTTCAAGATGGCAAATGTCAAAACTGACAAATGTCACAATGCTAAATGTCAAAAATGATAAGTGTCACCATGAAAAATGTCAAAAATGACAAATTTCAAGATGGCAAATGTCCAAGATGTCAAATGACAAATGTCACAATGCTAAATGTCAAAAATGACAAATTTCAAGATGGCAAATGTCAAAGATGTCAAATGACAAATGTCACAATGCTAAATGTCAAAAATGAAAAGTGTCACCATGAAAAATGTCAAAAATGACAAATTTCAAGATGGCAAATGTCAAAGATGTCAAATGACAAATGTCACAATGCTAAATGTCAAAAATGAAAAGTGTCACCCTGAAAAATGTCAAATATAACAAATTTCAAAATGGCAAATGTCAAAGATGTCAAATGACAAATGTCACAATGCTAAATGTCAAAAATGAAAAGTGTCACCATGAAAAATGTCAAAAATGACAAATTTCAAGATGGCAAATGTCAAAACTGACAAATGTCACAATGCTAAATGTCAAAAATGATAAGTGTCACCATGAAAAATGTCAAAAATGACAAATTTCAAGATGGCAAATGTCCAAGATGTCAAATGACAAATGTCACAATGCTAAATGTCAAAAATGACAAATTTCAAGATGGCAAATGTCAAAGATGTCAAATGACAAATTTCACAATGCTAAATGTCAAAAATGAAAAGTGTCACCATGAAAAATGTCAAAAATGACAAATTTCAAGATGGAAAATGTCAAAGATGTCAAATGACAAATGTCACAATGCTAAATGTCAAAAATGAAAAGTGTCACCATGAAAAATGTCAAAAATAAAAAATTTCAAGATGGCAAATGTCTAAGATGTCAAATGACAAATGTCACAATGCTAAATGTCAAAAATGAAAAGTGTCACCATGAAAAATGTCAAAAATGACAAATTTCAAGATGGCAAATGTCAAAACTGACAAATGTCACAATGCTAAATGTCAAAAATGATAAGTGTCACCATGAAAAATGTCAAAAATGACAAATTTCAAGATGGCAAATGTCCAAGATGTCAAATGACAAATGTCACAATGCTAAATGTCAAAAATGACAAATTTCAAGATGGCAAATGTCAAAGATGTCAAATGACAAATGTCACAATGCTAAATGTCAAAAATGAAAAGTGTCACCATGAAAAATGTCAAAAATGACAAATTTTAAGATGGCAAATGTCAAAGATGTCAAATGACAAATGTCACAATGCTAAATGTCAAAAATGAAAAGTGTCACCCTGAAAAATGTCAAATATAACAAATTTCAAAATGGCAAATGTCAAAGATGTCAAATGACAAATGTCACAATGCTAAATGTCAAAAATGAAAAGTGTCACCATGAAAAATGTCAAAAATGACAAATTTCAAGATGGCAAATGTCAAAACTGACAAATGTCACAATGCTAAATGTCAAAAATGATAAGTGTCACCATGAAAAATGTCAAAAATGACAAATTTCAAGATGGCAAATGTCCAAGATGTCAAATGACAAATGTCACAATGCTAAATGTCAAAAATGACAAATTTCAAGATGGCAAATGTCAAAGATGTCAAATGACAAATTTCACAATGCTAAATGTCAAAAATGAAAAGTGTCACCATGAAAAATGTCAAAAATGACAAATTTCAAGATGGAAAATGTCAAAGATGTCAAATGACAAATGTCACAATGCTAAATGTCAAAAATGAAAAGTGTCACCATGAAAAATGTCAAAAATAAAAAATTTCAAGATGGCAAATGTCTAAGATGTCAAATGACAAATGTCACAATGCTAAATGTCAAAAATGAAAAGTGTCACCATGAAAAATGTCAAAAATGACAAATTTCAAGATGGCAAATGTCAAAACTGACAAATGTCACAATGCTAAATGTCAAAAATGATAAGTGTCACCATGAAAAATGTCAAAAATGACAAATTTCAAGATGGCAAATGTCCAAGATGTCAAATGACAAATGTCACAATGCTAAATGTCAAAAATGACAAATTTCAAGATGGCAAATGTCAAAGATGTCAAATGACAAATGTCACAATGCTAAATGTCAAAAATGAAAAGTGTCACCATGAAAAATGTCAAAAATGACAAATTTTAAGATGGCAAATGTCAAAGATGTCAAATGACAAATGTCACAATGCTAAATGTCAAAAATGAAAAGTGTCACCCTGAAAAATGTCAAAAATAACAAATTTCAAGATGGCAAATGTCAAAGATGTCAAATGACAAATGTCACAATGCTAAATGTCAAAAATGAAAAGTGTCACCATGAAAAATGTCAAAAATGACAAATTTCAAGATGGCAAATGTCAAAACTGACAAATGTCACAATGCTAAATGTCAAAAATGATGAGTGTCACCATGAAAAATGTCAAAAATGACAAATTTCAAGATGGCAAATGTTCAAGATGTCAAATGACAAATGTCACAATGCTAAATGTCAAAAATGAAAAGTGTCACCATGAAAAATGTCAAAAATGACAAATTTCAAGATGGCAAATGTCAAAACTGACAAATGTCACAATGCTAAATGTCAAAAATGATGAGTGTCACCATGAAAAATGTCAAAAATGACAAATTTCAAGATGGCAAATGTTCAAGATGTCAAATGACAAATGTCACAATGCTAAAAGTCAAAAATGACAAATTTCAAGATGGCAAATGTCAAAGATGTCAAATGACAAATGTCACAATGCTAAATGTCAAAAATGAAAAGTGTCACCCTGAAAAATGTCAAATATAACAAATTTCAAAATGGCAAATGTCAAAGATGTCAAATGACAAATGTCACAATGCTAAATGTCAAAAATGAAAAGTGTCACCATGAAAAATGTCAAAAATGACAAATTTCAAGATGGCAAATGTCAAAACTGACAAATGTCACAATGCTAAATGTCAAAAATGATAAGTGTCACCATGAAAAATGTCAAAAATGACAAATTTCAAGATGGCAAATGTCAAAGATGTCAAATGACAAATGTCACAATGCTAAATGTCAAAAATGAAAAGTGTCACCATCAAAAATGTCAAAAATAACAAATTTCAAGATAGCAAATATCAAAACTGACAAATGTCACAATGCTAAATGTCAAAAATGACAAATTTCAAGATGGCAACTGTCAAAGATGTCAAATGACAAATGTCACAATGCTAAATGTCAAAAATAAAAAGTGTCACCATGAAAAATGTCAAAAATGACAAATTTCAAAATGGCAAATGTCAAAGATGTCAAATGACAAATGTCACAATGCTAAATGTCAAAAATGAAAAGGGTCACCATGAAAAATGTCAAAAATGACAAATTTCAAGATGGCAAATATCAAAACTGACAAATGTCACAATGCTAAATGTCAAAAATGAAAAGTGTCACCGTGAAAAATGTCAAAAATAACAAATTTCAAGATGGCAAATGTCAAAGATGTCAAATGACAAATGTTACAATGCTAAATGTCAAAAATGAAAAGTGTCACCATGAAAAATGTCAAAAATGACAAATTTCAAGATGGCAAATGTCAAAGATGTCAAATGACAAATGTCACAATGTTAAATGTCAAAAATGACAAATTTCAAGATGGCAAATGTCAAAACTGACAAATGTCACAATGCTAAATGTCAAAAATGAAAAGTGTCACCATGAAAAATGTCAAAAATAACAAATTTCAAGATGGCAAATGTCAAAGATGTCAAATGACAAATGTCACAATGCTTAATGTCAAAAATGACAAATTTCAAGATGACAAATGTCAAAGATGTCAAATGACACATGTCACAATGCTAAATGTCAAAAATGAAAGGTGTCACCATGAAAAATGTCAAAAATGACAAATTTCAAGATGGCAAATGTCAAAGATGTCAAATGACAAATGTCACAATGCTAAATGTCAAAAATGAAAAGTGTCACCATGAAAAATGTCAAAAATGACAAATTTCAAGATGGCAAATGTCAAAACTGACAAATGTCACAATGCTAAATGTCAAAAATAAAAAGTGTCACCATGAAAAATGTCAAAAATGACAAATTTCCAGATGGCAAATGTCAAAGATGTCAAATGACAAATGTCACAATGCTAAATGTCAAAAATGAAAAGTGTCAAAAATGACAAATTTTAAGATGGCAAATGTCTAAGATGTCAAATGACAAATGTCACAATGCTAAATGTCAAAAATGAAAAGTGTCACCATGAAAAATGTCAAAAATGACAAATTTCAAGATTGAAAATGTCAAAACTGACAAATGTCACAATGCTAAATGTCAAAAATGAAAAGTGTCACCATGAAAAATGTCAAAAATAACAAATTTTAAGATGGCAAATGTCAAAGATGTCAAATGACAAATGTCACAATGCTAAATGTCAAAAATGACAAATTTCAAGATGGCAAATGTCAAAGATGTCAAATGACAAATGTCACAATGCTAAATGTCAAAAATGAATAGTGTCACCCTGAAAAATGTCAAAAATAACAAATTTCAAGATGGCAAATGTCAAAGATGTCAAATGACAAATGTCACAATGCTAAATGTCAAAAATGAAAAGTGTCATCATGAAAAATGTCAAAAATAAAAAATTTCAAGATGGCAAATGTCTAAGATGTCAAATGACAAATGTCACAATGCTAAATGTCAAAAATGAAAAGTGTCACCATGAAAAATGTCAAAAATGACAAATTTCAAGATGGCAAATGTCAAAACTGACAAATGTCACAATGCTAAATGTCAAAAATGATAAGTGTCACCATGAAAAATGTCAAAAATGACAAATTTCAAGATGGCAAATGTCCAAGATGTCAAATGACAAATGTCACAATGCTAAATGTCAAAAATGACAAATTTCAAGATGGCAAATGTCAAAGATGTCAAATGACAAATGTCACAATGCTAAATGTCAAAAATGAAAAGTGTCACCATGAAAAATGTCAAAAATGACAAATTTCAAGATGGCAAATGTCAAAGATGTCAAATGACAAATGTCACAATGCTAAATGTCAAAAATGAAAAGTGTCACCCTGAAAAATGTCAAATATAACAAATTTCAAAATGGCAAATGTCAAAGATGTCAAATGACAAATGTCACAATGCTAAATGTCAAAAATGAAAAGTGTCACCATGAAAAATGTCAAAAATGACAAATTTCAAGATGGCAAATGTCAAAACTGACAAATGTCACAATGCTAAATGTCAAAAATGATAAGTGTCACCATGAAAAATGTCAAAAATGACAAATTTCAAGATGGCAAATGTCCAAGATGTCAAATGACAAATGTCACAATGCTAAATGTCAAAAATGACAAATTTCAAGATGGCAAATGTCAAAGATGTCAAATGACAAATTTCACAATGCTAAATGTCAAAAATGAAAAGTGTCACCATGAAAAATGTCAAAAATGACAAATTTCAAGATGGAAAATGTCAAAGATGTCAAATGACAAATGTCACAATGCTAAATGTCAAAAATGAAAAGTGTCACCATGAAAAATGTCAAAAATAAAAAATTTCAAGATGGCAAATGTCTAAGATGTCAAATGACAAATGTCACAATGCTAAATGTCAAAAATGAAAAGTGTCACCATGAAAAATGTCAAAAATGACAAATTTCAAGATGGCAAATGTCAAAACTGACAAATGTCACAATGCTAAATGTCAAAAATGATAAGTGTCACCATGAAAAATGTCAAAAATGACAAATTTCAAGATGGCAAATGTCCAAGATGTCAAATGACAAATGTCACAATGCTAAATGTCAAAAATGACAAATTTCAAGATGGCAAATGTCAAAGATGTCAAATGACAAATGTCACAATGCTAAATGTCAAAAATGAAAAGTGTCACCATGAAAAATGTCAAAAATGACAAATTTTAAGATGGCAAATGTCAAAGATGTCAAATGACAAATGTCACAATGCTAAATGTCAAAAATGAAAAGTGTCACCCTGAAAAATGTCAAAAATAACAAATTTCAAGATGGCAAATGTCAAAGATGTCAAATGACAAATGTCACAATGCTAAATGTCAAAAATGAAAAGTGTCACCATGAAAAATGTCAAAAATGACAAATTTCAAGATGGCAAATGTCAAAACTGACAAATGTCACAATGCTAAATGTCAAAAATGATGAGTGTCACCATGAAAAATGTCAAAAATGACAAATTTCAAGATGGCAAATGTTCAAG
Source organism: Altica lythri (assembly GCA_964028335.1). Classification (NCBI taxonomy): domain Eukaryota; kingdom Metazoa; phylum Arthropoda; class Insecta; order Coleoptera; family Chrysomelidae; genus Altica; species Altica lythri. The sequence continues at coordinate 2,355,281 of OZ034800.1, read as the reverse complement.
ATGTCAAATGACAAATGTCACAATGCTAAATGTCAAAAATGAAAAGTGTCACCATGAAAAATGTCAAAAATGACAAATTTCAAGATGGCAAATGTCAAAACTGACAAATGTCACAATGCTAAATGTCAAAAATGATGAGTGTCACCATGAAAAATGTCAAAAATGACAAATTTCAAGATGGCAAATGTTCAAGATGTCAAATGACAAATGTCACAATGCTAAAAGTCAAAAATGACAAATTTCAAGATGGCAAATGTCAAAGATGTCAAATGACAAATGTCACAATGCTAAATGTCAAAAATGAAAAGTGTCACCCTGAAAAATGTCAAATATAACAAATTTCAAAATGGCAAATGTCAAAGATGTCAAATGACAAATGTCACAATGCTAAATGTCAAAAATGAAAAGTGTCACCATGAAAAATGTCAAAAATGACAAATTTCAAGATGGCAAATGTCAAAACTGACAAATGTCACAATGCTAAATGTCAAAAATGATAAGTGTCACCATGAAAAATGTCAAAAATGACAAATTTCAAGATGGCAAATGTCAAAGATGTCAAATGACAAATGTCACAATGCTAAATGTCAAAAATGAAAAGTGTCACCATCAAAAATGTCAAAAATAACAAATTTCAAGATAGCAAATATCAAAACTGACAAATGTCACAATGCTAAATGTCAAAAATGACAAATTTCAAGATGGCAACTGTCAAAGATGTCAAATGACAAATGTCACAATGCTAAATGTCAAAAATAAAAAGTGTCACCATGAAAAATGTCAAAAATGACAAATTTCAAAATGGCAAATGTCAAAGATGTCAAATGACAAATGTCACAATGCTAAATGTCAAAAATGAAAAGGGTCACCATGAAAAATGTCAAAAATGACAAATTTCAAGATGGCAAATATCAAAACTGACAAATGTCACAATGCTAAATGTCAAAAATGAAAAGTGTCACCGTGAAAAATGTCAAAAATAACAAATTTCAAGATGGCAAATGTCAAAGATGTCAAATGACAAATGTTACAATGCTAAATGTCAAAAATGAAAAGTGTCACCATGAAAAATGTCAAAAATGACAAATTTCAAGATGGCAAATGTCAAAGATGTCAAATGACAAATGTCACAATGCTAAATGTCAAAAATGACAAATTTCAAGATGGCAAATGTCAAAGATGTCAAATGACAAATGTCACAATGCTAAATGTCAAAAATAAAAAGTGTCACCATGAAAAATGTCAAAAATGACAAATTTCAAAATGGCAAATGTCAAAGATGTCAAATGACAAATGTCACAATGCTAAATGTCAAAAATGACAAATTTCAAGATGGCAAATATAAAAGATGTCAAATGACAAATGTCACAATGCTAAATGTCAAAAATGACAAATTTCAAGATGGCAAATGTCAAAGATGTCAAATGACAAATGTCACAATGCTAAATGTCAAAAATGATAAGTGTCACCATGAAAAATGTCAAAAATAACAAATTTCAAGATTTCAAATGTCAAAGATGTCAAATGACAAATGTCACAATGCTAAATGTCAAAAATGATAAGTGTCACCATTAAAAATGTCAAAAATAACAAATTTCAAAATGGCAAATGTCAAAGATGTCAAATGACAAATGTCACAATGCTAAATGTCAAAAATGAAAAGTGTCACCATGAAAAATGTCAAAAATGACAAATTTCAAGATGGCAAATGTCAAAGATGTCAAATGACAAATGTCACAATGCTAAATGTCAAAAATTAAAAGTGTCACCGTGAAAAATGTCAAAAATGACAAATTTCAAGATGGCAAATGTCAAAGATGTCAAATGACAAATGTCACAATGCTAAATGTCAAAAGTGAAAAGTGTCACCATAAAAAATGTCAAAAATGACAAATTTTAAGATGGCAAATGTCAAAGATGTCAAATGACAAATGTCACAATGCTAAATGTCAAAAATGATAAGTGTCACCATGAAAAATGTCAAAAATAACAAATTTCAAAATGGCAAATGTCAAAGATGTCAAATGACAAATGTCACAATGCTAAATGTTAAAAATGAAAAGTGTCACCAAGAAAAATGTCAAAAATGACAAATTTCAAGATGGCAAATGTCAAAGATGTCAAATGACAAATGTCACAATGCTAAATGTCAAAAATGAAAAGTGTCACCATGAAAAATGTCAAAAATGACAAATTTCAAGATGGCAAATGTCAAAGATCTCAAATGACAAATGTCACAATGCTAAATGTCAAAAATGACAAATTTTAAGATGGCAAATGTCAAAACTGACAAATGTCACAATGCTAAATGTCAAAAATTAAAAGTGTCAAAAATGACAAATTTCAAGATGGCAAATGTCTAAGATGTCAAATGACAAATGTCACAATGCTAAATGTCAAAAATGAAAAGTGTCACCATGAAAAATGTCAAAAATGACAAATTTTAAGATGGCAAATGTCAAAGATGTCAAATGACAAATGTCACAATGCTAAATGTCAAAAATGAAAAGTGTCACCATGAAAAATGTCAAAATGACAAATTTCAAGATGGCAAATGTCAAAGATGTCAAATGACAAATGTCACAATGTTAAATGTCAAAAATGACAAATTTCAAGATGGCAAATGTCAAAACTGACAAATGTCACAATGCTAAATGTCAAAAATGAAAAGTGTCACCATGAAAAATGTCAAAAATAACAAATTTCAAGATGGCAAATGTCAAAGATGTCAAATGACAAATGTCACAATGCTTAATGTCAAAAATGACAAATTTCAAGATGACAAATGTCAAAGATGTCAAATGACACATGTCACAATGCTAAATGTCAAAAATGAAAGGTGTCACCATGAAAAATGTCAAAAATGACAAATTTCAAGATGGCAAATGTCAAAGATGTCAAATGACAAATGTCACAATGCTAAATGTCAAAAATGAAAAGTGTCACCATGAAAAATGTCAAAAATGACAAATTTCAAGATGGCAAATGTCAAAACTGACAAATGTCACAATGCTAAATGTCAAAAATAAAAAGTGTCACCATGAAAAATGTCAAAAATGACAAATTTCCAGATGGCAAATGTCAAAGATGTCAAATGACAAATGTCACAATGCTAAATGTCAAAAATGAAAAGTGTCAAAAATGACAAATTTTAAGATGGCAAATGTCTAAGATGTCAAATGACAAATGTCACAATGCTAAATGTCAAAAATGAAAAGTGTCACCATGAAAAATGTCAAAAATGACAAATTTCAAGATTGAAAATGTCAAAACTGACAAATGTCACAATGCTAAATGTCAAAAATGAAAAGTGTCACCATGAAAAATGTCAAAAATAACAAATTTTAAGATGGCAAATGTCAAAGATGTCAAATGACAAATGTCACAATGCTAAATGTCAAAAATGACAAATTTCAAGATGGCAAATGTCAAAGATGTCAAATGACAAATGTCACAATGCTAAATGTCAAAAATGAATAGTGTCACCCTGAAAAATGTCAAAAATAACAAATTTCAAGATGGCAAATGTCAAAGATGTCAAATGACAAATGTCACAATGCTAAATGTCAAAAATGAAAAGTGTCACCATGAAAAATGTCAAAAATAAAAAATTTCAAGATGGCAAATGTCTAAGATGTCAAATGACAAATGTCACAATGCTAAATGTCAAAAATGAAAAGTGTCACCATGAAAAATGTCAAAAATGACAAATTTCAAGATGGCAAATGTCAAAACTGACAAATGTCACAATGCTAAATGTCAAAAATGATAAGTGTCACCATGAAAAATGTCAAAAATGACAAATTTCAAGATGGCAAATGTCCAAGATGTCAAATGACAAATGTCACAATGCTAAATGTCAAAAATGACAAATTTCAAGATGGCAAATGTCAAAGATGTCAAATGACAAATGTCACAATGCTAAATGTCAAAAATGAAAAGTGTCACCATGAAAAATGTCAAAAATGACAAATTTCAAGATGGCAAATGTCAATGTCAAATGACAAATGTCACAATGCTAAATGTCAAAAATGAAAAGTGTCACCCTGAAAAATGTCAAATATAACAAATTTCAAAATGGCAAATGTCAAAGATGTCAAATGACAAATGTCACAATGCTAAATGTCAAAAATGAAAAGTGTCACCATGAAAAATGTCAAAAATGACAAATTTCAAGATGGCAAATGTCAAAACTGACAAATGTCACAATGCTAAATGTCAAAAATGATAAGTGTCACCATGAAAAATGTCAAAAATGACAAATTTCAAGATGGCAAATGTCCAAGATGTCAAATGACAAATGTCACAATGCTAAATGTCAAAAATGACAAATTTCAAGATGGCAAATGTCAAAGATGTCAAATGACAAATTTCACAATGCTAAATGTCAAAAATGAAAAGTGTCACCATGAAAAATGTCAAAAATGACAAATTTCAAGATGGAAAATGTCAAAGATGTCAAATGACAAATGTCACAATGCTAAATGTCAAAAATGAAAAGTGTCACCATGAAAAATGTCAAAAATAAAAAATTTCAAGATGGCAAATGTCTAAGATGTCAAATGACAAATGTCACAATGCTAAATGTCAAAAATGAAAAGTGTCACCATGAAAAATGTCAAAAATGACAAATTTCAAGATGGCAAATGTCAAAACTGACAAATGTCACAATGCTAAATGTCAAAAATGATAAGTGTCACCATGAAAAATGTCAAAAATGACAAATTTCAAGATGGCAAATGTCCAAGATGTCAAATGACAAATGTCACAATGCTAAATGTCAAAAATGACAAATTTCAAGATGGCAAATGTCAAAGATGTCAAATGACAAATGTCACAATGCTAAATGTCAAAAATGAAAAGTGTCACCATGAAAAATGTCAAAAATGACAAATTTTAAGATGGCAAATGTCAAAGATGTCAAATGACAAATGTCACAATGCTAAATGTCAAAAATGAAAAGTGTCACCCTGAAAAATGTCAAAAATAACAAATTTCAAGATGGCAAATGTCAAAGATGTCAAATGACAAATGTCACAATGCTAAATGTCAAAAATGAAAAGTGTCACCATGAAAAATGTCAAAAATGACAAATTTCAAGATGGCAAATGTCAAAACTGACAAATGTCACAATGCTAAATGTCAAAAATGATGAGTGTCACCATGAAAAATGTCAAAAATGACAAATTTCAAGATGGCAAATGTTCAAGATGTCAAATGACAAATGTCACAATGCTAAATGTCAAAAATGAAAAGTGTCACCATGAAAAATGTCAAAAATGACAAATTTCAAGATGGCAAATGTCAAAACTGACAAATGTCACAATGCTAAATGTCAAAAATGATGAGTGTCACCATGAAAAATGTCAAAAATGACAAATTTCAAGATGGCAAATGTTCAAGATGTCAAATGACAAATGTCACAATGCTAAAAGTCAAAAATGACAAATTTCAAGATGGCAAATGTCAAAGATGTCAAATGACAAATGTCACAATGCTAAATGTCAAAAATGAAAAGTGTCACCCTGAAAAATGTCAAATATAACAAATTTCAAAATGGCAAATGTCAAAGATGTCAAATGACAAATGTCACAATGCTAAATGTCAAAAATGAAAAGTGTCACCATGAAAAATGTCAAAAATGACAAATTTCAAGATGGCAAATGTCAAAACTGACAAATGTCACAATGCTAAATGTCAAAAATGATAAGTGTCACCATGAAAAATGTCAAAAATGACAAATTTCAAGATGGCAAATGTCCAAGATGTCAAATGACAAATGTCACAATGCTAAATGTCAAAAATGACAAATTTCAAGATGGCAAATGTCAAAGATGTCAAATGACAAATTTCACAATGCTAAATGTCAAAAATGAAAAGTGTCACCATGAAAAATGTCAAAAATGACAAATTTCAAGATGGAAAATGTCAAAGATGTCAAATGACAAATGTCACAATGCTAAATGTCAAAAATGAAAAGTGTCACCATGAAAAATGTCAAAAATAAAAAATTTCAAGATGGCAAATGTCTAAGATGTCAAATGACAAATGTCACAATGCTAAATGTCAAAAATGAAAAGTGTCACCATGAAAAATGTCAAAAATGACAAATTTCAAGATGGCAAATGTCAAAACTGACAAATGTCACAATGCTAAATGTCAAAAATGATAAGTGTCACCATGAAAAATGTCAAAAATGACAAATTTCAAGATGGCAAATGTCCAAGATGTCAAATGACAAATGTCACAATGCTAAATGTCAAAAATGACAAATTTCAAGATGGCAAATGTCAAAGATGTCAAATGACAAATGTCACAATGCTAAATGTCAAAAATGAAAAGTGTCACCATGAAAAATGTCAAAAATGACAAATTTTAAGATGGCAAATGTCAAAGATGTCAAATGACAAATGTCACAATGCTAAATGTCAAAAATGAAAAGTGTCACCCTGAAAAATGTCAAAAATAACAAATTTCAAGATGGCAAATGTCAAAGATGTTAAATGACAAATGTCACAATGCTAAATGTCAAAAATGAAAAGTGTCACCATGAAAAATGTCAAAAATGACAAATTTCAAGATGGCAAATGTCAAAACTGACAAATGTCACAATGCTAAATGTCAAAAATGATGAGTGTCACCATGAAAAATGTCAAAAATGACAAATTTCAAGATGGCAAATGTTCAAGATGTCAAATGACAAATGTCACAATGCTAAAAGTCAAAAATGACAAATTTCAAGATGGCAAATGTCAAAGATGTCAAATGACAAATTTCACAATGCTAAATGTCAAAAATGAAAAGTGTCACCATGAAAAATGTCAAAAATGACAAATTTCAAGATGGAAAATGTCAAAGATGTCAAATGACAAATGTCACAATGCTAAATGTCAAAAATGAAAAGTGTCACCATGAAAAATGTCAAAAATGACAAATTTCAAGATGGCAAATGTCAAAGATGTCAAATGACAAATGTCACAATGCAAAATGTCAAAAATGAAAAGTGTCACCATGAAAAATGTCAAAAATAACAAATTTCAAGATGGCAAATGTCAAAGATGTCAAATGACAAATGTCACAATGCTAAATGTCAAAAATGAAAAGTGTCACCATGAAAAATGTCAAAAATGACAAATTTCAAGATGGCAAATGTCAAAACTGACAAATGTCACAATGCTAAATGTCAAAAATGATAAGTGTCACCATGAAAAATGTCAAAAATGACAAATTTCAAGATGGCAAATGTCCAATATGTCAAATGACAAATGTCACAATGCTAAATGTCAAAAATGACAAATTTCAAGATGGCAAATGTCAAAGATGTCAAATGACAAATGTCACAATGCTAAATGTCAAAAATGAAAAGTGTCACCATGAAAAATGTCAAAAATGACAAATTTCAAGATGGCAAATGTCAAAGACGTCAAATGACAAATGTCACAATGCTAAATGTCAAAAATGAAAAGTGTCACCATGAAAAATGTCAAAAATGACAATTTCAAGATGGCAAATATCAAAGATGTCAAATGACAAATGTCACAATGCTAAATGTCAAAAATGAAAAGTGTCACCATGAAAAATGTCAAAAATGACAAATTTCAAGATGGCAAATGTCAAAACTGACAAATGTCACAATGCTAAATGTCAAAAATGATAAGTGTCACCATGAAAAATGTCAAAAATGACAAATTTCAAGATGGCAAATGTCCAAGATGTCAAATGACAGATGTCACAATGCTAAATATCAAAAATGACAAATTTCAAGATGGCAAATGTCAAAGATGTCAAATGACAAATGTCACAATACTAAATGTCAAAAATGAAAAGTGTCACCATGAAAAATGTCAAAAATGACAAATTTCAAGATGGCAAATGTCAAAGATGTCAAATGACAAATGTCACAATGCTAAATGTCAAAAATGAAAAGTGTCACCATGAAAAATGTCAAAAATAACAAATTTCATGATGGCAAATGTCAAAGATGTCAAATGACAAAAATCACAATGCTAAATGTCAAAAATGAAAAGTGTCACCATGAAAAATGTCAAAAATGACAAATTTCAAGATGGCAAATGTCAAAGATGTCAAATGACAAATGTCACAATGCTAAATGTCAAAAATGAAAAGTGTCACCATGAAAAATGTCAAAAATGACAAATTTCAAGATGGCAAATGTCAAAGATGTCAAATGACAAATGTCACAATGCTAAATGTCAAAAATGAAAAGTGTCACCATGAAAAATGTCAAAAATAACAAATTTCAAGATGGCAAATGTCAAAGATGTCAAATGACAAATGTCACAATGCTAAATGTCAAAAATGAAAAGTGTCACCATGAAAAATGTCAAAAATGACAAATTTCAAGATGGCAAATGTCAAAACTGACAAATGTCACAATGCTAAATGTCAAAAATGATAAGTGTCACCATGAAAAATGTCAAAAATGACAAATTTCAAGATGGCAAATGTCAAAGATGTCAAATGACAAATGTCACAATGCTAAATGTCAAAAATGAAAAGTGTCCCCATGAAAAATGTCAATAATGACAAATTTCAAGATGGCAAATGTCAAAGATGTCAAATGACAAATGTCACAATGCTAAATGTCAAAAATGAAAAGTGTCACCATGAAAAATGTCAAAAATGACAAATTCAAGATGGCAAATGTCAAAACTGACAAATGTCACAATGCTAAATGTCAAAAATGATAAGTGTCACCATGAAAAATGTCAAAAATGACAAATTTCAAGATGGCAAATGTCCAATATGTCAAATGACAAATGTCACAATGCTAAATGTCAAAAATGACAAATTTCAAGATGGCAAATGTCAAAGATGTCAAATGACAAATGTCACAATGCTAAATGTCAAAAATGAAAAGTGTCACCATGAAAAATGTCAAAAATGACAAATTTCAAGATGGCAAATGTCAAAGACGTCAAATGACAAATGTCACAATGCTAAATGTCAAAAATGAAAAGTGTCACCATGAAAAATGTCAAAAATGACAATTTCAAGATGGCAAATATCAAAGATGTCAAATGACAAATGTCACAATGCTAAATGTCAAAAATGAAAAGTGTCACCATGAAAAAGGTCAAAAATGACAAATTTCAAGATGGCAAATGTCAAAACTGACAAATGTCACAATGCTAAATGTCAAAAATGATAAGTGCCACCATAAAAAATGTCAAAAATGACAAATTTCAAGATGGCAAATGTCCAAGATGTCAAATGACAGATGTCACAATGCTAAATATCAAAAATGACAAATTTCAAGATGGCAAATGTCAAAGATGTCAAATGACAAATGTCACAATACTAAATGTCAAAAATGAAAAGTGTCACCATGAAAAATGTCAAAAATGACAAATTTCAAGATGGCAAATGTCAAAGATGTCAAATGACAAATGTCACAATGCTAAATGTCAAAAATGAAAAGTGTCACCATGAAAAATGTCAAAAATAACAAATTTCATGATGGCAAATGTCAAAGATGTCAAATGACAAAAATCACAATGCTTAATGTCAAAAATGAAAAGTTTCACCATGAAAAATGTCAAAAATGACAAATTTCAAGATGGCAAATGTCAAAGATGTCAAATGACAAATGTCACAATGTTAAATGTCAAAAATGACAAATTTCAAGATGGCAAATGTCAAAACTGACAAATGTCACAATGCTAAATGTCAAAAATGAAAAGTGTCACCATGAAAAATGTCAAAAATAACAAATTTCAAGATGGCAAATGTCAAAGATGTCAAATGACAAATGTCACAATGCTTAATGTCAAAAATGACAAATTTCAAGATGACAAATGTCAAAGATGTCAAATGACACATGTCACAATGCTAAATGTCAAAAATGAAAGGTGTCACCATGAAAAATGTCAAAAATGACAAATTTCAAGATGGCAAATGTCAAAGATGTCAAATGACAAATGTCACAATGCTAAATGTCAAAAATGAAAAGTGTCACCATGAAAAATGTCAAAAATGACAAATTTCAAGATGGCAAATGTCAAAACTGACAAATGTCACAATGCTAAATGTCAAAAATAAAAAGTGTCACCATGAAAAATGTCAAAAATGACAAATTTCAAGATGGCAAATGTCAAAGATGTCAAATGACAAATGTCACAATGCTAAATGTCAAAAATGAAAAGTGTCAAAAATGACAAATTTTAAGATGGCAAATGTCTAAGATGTCAAATGACAAATGTCACAATGCTAAATGTCAAAAATGAAAAGTGTCACCATGAAAAATGTCAAAAATGACAAATTTCAAGATTGAAAATGTCAAAACTGACAAATGTCACAATGCTAAATGTCAAAAATGAAAAGTGTCACCATGAAAAATGTCAAAAATAACAAATTTTAAGATGGCAAATGTCAAAGATGTCAAATGACAAATGTCACAATGCTAAATGTCAAAAATGACAAATTTCAAGATGGCAAATGTCAAAGATGTCAAATGACAAATGTCACAATGCTAAATGTCAAAAATGAATAGTGTCACCCTGAAAAATGTCAAAAATAACAAATTTCAAGATGGCAAAAGTCAAAGATGTCAAATGACAAATGTCACAATGCTAAATGTCAAAAATGAAAAGTGTCACCATGAAAAATGTCAAAAATAAAAAATTTCAAGATGGCAAATGTCTAAGATGTCAAATGACAAATGTCACAATGCTAAATGTCAAAAATGAAAAGTGTCACCATGAAAAATGTCAAAAATGACAAATTTCAAGATGGCAAATGTCAAAACTGACAAATGTCACAATGCTAAATGTCAAAAATGATAAGTGTCACCATGAAAAATGTCAAAAATGACAAATTTCAAGATGGCAAATGTCCAAGATGTCAAATGACAAATGTCACAATGCTAAATGTCAAAAATGACAAATTTCAAGATGGCAAATGTCAAAGATGTCAAATGACAAATGTCACAATGCTAAATGTCAAAAATGAAAAGTGTCACCATGAAAAATGTCAAAAATGACAAATTTCAAGATGGCAAATGTCAAAGATGTCAAATGACAAATGTCACAATGCTAAATGTCAAAAATGAAAAGTGTCACCCTGAAAAATGTCAAATATAACAAATTTCAAAATGGCAAATGTCAAAGATGTCAAATGACAAATGTCACAATGCTAAATGTCAAAAATGAAAAGTGTCACCATGAAAAATGTCAAAAATGACAAATTTCAAGATGGCAAATGTCCAAGATGTCAAATGACAAATGTCACAATGCTAAATGTCAAAAATGACAAATTTCAAGATGGCAAATGTCAAAGATGTCAAATGACAAATTTCACAATGCTAAATGTCAAAAATGAAAAGTGTCACCATGAAAAATGTCAAAAATGACAAATTTCAAGATGGAAAATGTCAAAGATGTCAAATGACAAATGTCACAATGCTAAATGTCAAAAATGAAAAGTGTCACCATGAAAAATGTCAAAAATAAAAAATTTCAAGATGGCAAATGTCTAAGATGTCAAATGACAAATGTCACAATGCTAAATGTCAAAAATGAAAAGTGTCACCATGAAAAATGTCAAAAATGACAAATTTCAAGATGGCAAATGTCAAAACTGACAAATGTCACAATGCTAAATGTCAAAAATGATAAGTGTCACCATGAAAAATGTCAAAAATGACAAATTTCAAGATGGCAAATGTCCAAGATGTCAAATGACAAATGTCACAATGCTAAATGTCAAAAATGACAAATTTCAAGATGGCAAATGTCAAAGATGTCAAATGACAAATGTCACAATGCTAAATGTCAAAAATGAAAAGTGTCACCATGAAAAATGTCAAAAATGACAAATTTTAAGATGGCAAATGTCAAAGATGTCAAATGACAAATGTCACAATGCTAAATGTCAAAAATGAAAAGTGTCACCCTGAAAAATGTCAAAAATAACAAATTTCAAGATGGCAAATGTCAAAGATGTCAAATGACAAATGTCACAATGCTAAATGTCAAAAATGAAAAGTGTCACCATGAAAAATGTCAAAAATGACAAATTTCAAGATGGCAAATGTCAAAACTGACAAATGTCACAATGCTAAATGTCAAAAATGATGAGTGTCACCATGAAAAATGTCAAAAATGACAAATTTCAAGATGGCAAATGTTCAAGATGTCAAATGACAAATGTCACAATGCTAAATGTCAAAAATGAAAAGTGTCACCATGAAAAATGTCAAAAATGACATATTTCAAGATGGCAAATGTCAAAACTGACAAATGTCACAATGCTAAATGTCAAAAATGATGAGTGTCACCATGAAAAATGTCAAAAATGACAAATTTCAAGATGGCAAATGTTCAAGATGTCAAATGACAAATGTCACAATGCTAAAAGTCAAAAATGACAAATTTCAAGATGGCAAATGTCAAAGATGTCAAATGACAAATGTCACAATGCTAAATGTCAAAAATGAAAAGTGTCACCCTGAAAAATGTCAAATATAACAAATTTCAAAATGGCAAATGTCAAAGATGTCAAATGACAAATGTCACAATGCTAAATGTCAAAAATGAAAAGTGTCACCATGAAAAATGTCAAAAATGACAAATTTCAAGATGGCAAATGTCAAAACTGACAAATGTCACAATGCTAAATGTCAAAAATGATAAGTGTCACCATGAAAAATGTCAAAAATGACAAATTTCAAGATGGCAAATGTCCAAGATGTCAAATGACAAATGTCACAATGCTAAATGTCAAAAATGACAAATTTCAAGATGGCAAATGTCAAAGATGTCAAATGACAAATTTCACAATGCTAAATGTCAAAAATGAAAAGTGTCACCATGAAAAATGTCAAAAATGACAAATTTCAAGATGGAAAATGTCAAAGATGTCAAATGACAAATGTCACAATGCTAAATGTCAAAAATGAAAAGTGACACCATGAAAAATGTCAAAAATAAAAAATTTCAAGATGGCAAATGTCTAAGATGTCAAATGACAAATGTCACAATGCTAAATGTCAAAAATGAAAAGTGTCACCATGAAAAATGTCAAAAATGACAAATTTCAAGATGGCAAATGTCAAAACTGACAAATGTCACAATGCTAAATGTCAAAAATGATAAGTGTCACCATGAAAAATGTCAAAAATGACAAATTTCAAGATGGCAAATGTCCAAGATGTCAAATGACAAATGTCACAATGCTAAATGTCAAAAATGACAAATTTCAAGATGGCAAATGTCAAAGATGTCAAATGACAAATGTCACAATGCTAAATGTCAAAAATGAAAAGTGTCACCATGAAAAATGTCAAAAATGACAAATTTTAAGATGGCAAATGTCAAAGATGTCAAATGACAAATGTCACAATGCTAAATGTCAAAAATGAAAAGTGTCACCCTGAAAAATGTCAAAAATAACAAATTTCAAGATGGCAAATGTCAAAGATGTCAAATGACAAATGTCACAATGCTAAATGTCAAAAATGAAAAGTGTCACCATGAAAAATGTCAAAAATGACAAATTTCAAGATGGCAAATGTCAAAACTGACAAATGTCACAATGCTAAATGTCAAAAATGATGAGTGTCACCATGAAAAATGTCAAAAATGACAAATTTCAAGATGGCAAATGTTCAAGATGTCAAATGACAAATGTCACAATGCTAAAAGTCAAAAATGACAAATTTCAAGATGGCAAATGTCAAAGATGTCAAATGACAAATTTCACAATGCTAAATGTCAAAAATGAAAAGTGTCACCATGAAAAATGTCAAAAATGACAAATTTCAAGATGGAAAATGTCAAAGATGTCAAATGACAAATGTCACAATGCTAAATGTCAAAAATGAAAAGTGTCACCATGAAAAATGTCAAAAATGACAAATTTCAAGATGGCAAATGTCAAAGATGTCAAATGACAAATGTCACAATGCAAAATGTCAAAAATGAAAAGTGTCACCATGAAAAATGTCAAAAATAACAAATTTCAAGATGGCAAATGTCAAAGATGTCAAATGACAAATGTCACAATGCTAAATGTCAAAAATGAAAAGTGTCACCATGAAAAATGTCAAAAATGACAAATTTCAAGATGGCAAATGTCAAAACTGACAAATGTCACAATGCTAAATGTCAAAAATGATAAGTGTCACCATGAAAAATGTCAAAAATGACAAATTTCAAGATGGCAAATGTCCAATATGTCAAATGACAAATGTCACAATGCTAAATGTCAAAAATGACAAATTTCAAGATGGCAAATGTCAAAGATGTCAAATGACAAATGTCACAATGCTAAATGTCAAAAATGAAAAGTGTCACCATGAAAAATGTCAAAAATGACAAATTTCAAGATGGCAAATGTCAAAGACGTCAAATGACAAATGTCACAATGCTAAATGTCAAAAATGAAAAGTGTCACCATGAAAAATGTCAAAAATGACAATTTCAAGATGGCAAATATCAAAGATGTCAAATGACAAATGTCACAATGCTAAATGTCAAAAATGAAAAGTCTCACCATGAAAAATGTCAAAAATGACAAATTTCAAGATGGCAAATGTCAAAACTGACAAATGTCACAATGCTAAATGTCAAAAATGATAAGTGTCACCATGAAAAATGTCAAAAATGACAAATTTCAAGATGGCAAATGTCCAAGATGTCAAATGACAGATGTCACAATGCTAAATATCAAAAATGACAAATTTCAAGATGGCAAATGTCAAAGATGTCAAATGACAAATGTCACAATACTAAATGTCAAAAATGAAAAGTGTCACCATGAAAAATGTCAAAAATGACAAATTTCAAGATGGCAAATGTCAAAGATGTCAAATGACAAATGTCACAATGCTAAATGTCAAAAATGAAAAGTGTCACCATGAAAAATGTCAAAAATAACAAATTTCATGATGGCAAATGTCAAAGATGTCAAATGACAAAAATCACAATGCTAAATGTCAAAAATGAAAAGTGTCACCATGAAAAATGTCAAAAATGACAAATTTCAAGATGGCAAATGTCAAAGATGTCAAATGACAAATGTCACAATGCTAAATGTCAAAAATGAAAAGTGTCACCATGAAAAATGTCAAAAATGACAAATTTCAAGATGGCAAATGTCAAAGATGTCAAATGACAAATGTCACAATGCTAAATGTCAAAAATGAAAAGTGTCACCATGAAAAATGTCAAAAATAACAAATTTCAAGATGGCAAATGTCAAAGATGTCAAATGACAAATGTCACAATGCTAAATGTCAAAAATGAAAAGTGTCACCATGAAAAATGTCAAAAATGACAAATTTCAAGATGGCAAATGTCAAAACTGACAAATGTCACAATGCTAAATGTCAAAAATGATAAGTGTCACCATGAAAAATGTCAAAAATGACAAATTTCAAGATGGCAAATGTCAAAGATGTCAAATGACAAATGTCACAATGCTAAATGTCAAAAATGAAAAGTGTCCCCATGAAAAATGTCAATAATGACAAATTTCAAGATGGCAAATGTCAAAGATGTCAAATGACAAATGTCACAATGCTAAATGTCAAAAATGAAAAGTGTCACCATGAAAAATGTCAAAAATGACAAATTCAAGATGGCAAATGTCAAAACTGACAAATGTCACAATGCTAAATGTCAAAAATGATAAGTGTCACCATGAAAAATGTCAAAAATGACAAATTTCAAGATGGCAAATGTCCAATATGTCAAATGACAAATGTCACAATGCTAAATGTCAAAAATGACAAATTTCAAGATGGCAAATGTCAAAGATGTCAAATGACAAATGTCACAATGCTAAATGTCAAAAATGAAAAGTGTCACCATGAAAAATGTCAAAAATGACAAATTTCAAGATGGCAAATGTCCAAGACGTCAAATGACAAATGTCACAATGCTAAATGTCAAAAATGAAAAGTGTCACCATGAAAAATGTCAAAAATGACAATTTCAAGATGGCAAATATCAAAGATGTCAAATGACAAATGTCACAATGCTAAATGTCAAAAATGAAAAGTGTCACCATGAAAAATGTCAAAAATGACAAATTTCAAGATGGCAAATGTCAAAACTGACAAATGTCACAATGCTAAATGTCAAAAATGATAAGTGCCACCATAAAAAATGTCAAAAATGACAAATTTCAAGATGGCAAATGTCCAAGATGTCAAATGACAGATGTCACAATGCTAAATATCAAAAATGACAAATTTCAAGATGGCAAATGTCAAAGATGTCAAATGACAAATGTCACAATACTAAATGTCAAAAATGAAAAGTGTCACCATGAAAAATGTCAAAAATGACAAATTTTAAGATGGCAAATGTCAAAGATGTCAAATGACAAATGTCACAATGCTAAATGTCAAAAATGAAAAGTGTCACCATGAAAAATGTCAAAAATAACAAATTTCATGATGGCAAATGTCAAAGATGTCAAATGACAAAAATCACAATGCTTAATGTCAAAAATGAAAAGTTTCACCATGAAAAATGTCAAAAATGACAAATTTCAAGATGGCAAATGTCAAAGATGTCAAATGACAAATGTCACAATGCTAAATGTCAAAAATGAAAAGTGTCACCATGAAAAATGTCAAAAATGACAAATTTCAAGATGGCAAATGTCAGAGATGTCAAATGACAAATGTCACAATGCTAAATGTCAAAAATGAAAAGTGTCACCATGAAAAATGTCAAAAATAACAAATTTCAAGATGGCAAATGTCAAAGATGTCAAATGACAAATGTCACAATGCTAAATGTCAAAAATGAAAAGTGTCACCATGAAAAATGTCAAAAATGACAAATTTCAAGATGGCAAATGTCAAAACTGACAAATGTCACAATGCTAAATGTCAAAAATGATAAGTGTCACCATGAAAAATGTCAAAAATGACAAATTTCAAGATGGCAAATGTCAAAGATGTCAAATGACAAATGTCACAATGCTAAATGTCAAAAATGAAAAGTGTCATCATGAAAAATGTCAAAAATAACAAATTTCATGATGGCAAATGTCAAAGATGTCAAATGACAAAAATCACAATGCTAAATGTCAAAAATGAAAAGTGTCACCATGAAAAATGTCAAAAATGACAAATTTCAAGATGGCAAATGTCAAAGATGTCAAATGACAAATGTCACAATGCTAAATGTCAAAAATGCAAAGTGTCACCATGAAAAATGTCAAAAATGACAAATTTCAAGATGGCAAATGTCATAGATGTCAAATGACAAATGTCACAATGCTAAACGTCAAAAATGAAAAGTGTCACCATGAAAAATGTCAAAAATAACAAATTTCAAGATGGCAAATGTCAAAGATGTCAAATGACCAATGTCACAATGCTAAATTTCAAAAATGAAAAGTGTCACCATGAAAAATGTCAAAAATGACAAATTTCAAGATGGCAAATGTCAAAACTGACAAATGTCACAATGCCAAATGTCAAAAATGAAAAGTGTCCCCATGAAAAATGTCAATAATGACAAATTTCAAGATGGCAAATGTCAAAGGTGTCAAATGACAAATGTCACAATGCTAAATGTCAAAAATGAAAAATGTCACCATGAAAAATGTCAAAAATGACAAATTTCAAGATGGCAAATGTCAAAACTGACAAATGTCACAATGCTAAATGTCAAAAATGATAAGTGTCACCATGAAAAATGTCAAAAATGACAAATTTCAAGATGGCAAATGTCCAATATGTCAAATGACAAATGTCACAATGCTAAATGTCAAAAATGACAAATTTCAAGATGGCAAATGTCAAAGATGTCAAATGACAAATGTTACAATGCTAAATGTCAAAAATGAAAAGTGTCACCATGAAAAATGTCAAAAATGACAAATTTCAAGATGGCAAATGTCAAAGACGTCAAATGACAAATGTCACAATGCTAAATGTCAAAAATGAAAAGTGTCACCATGAAAAATGTCAAAAATGACAATTTCAAGATGGCAAATATCAAAGATGTCAAATGACAAATGTCACAATGCTAAATGTCAAAAATGAAAAGTGTCACCATGAAAAATGTCAAAAATGACAAATTTCAAGATGGCAAATGTCAAAACTGACAAATGTCACAATGCTAAATGTCAAAAATGATAAGTGTCAAAATGAAAAATTTCAAAAATGACAAATTTCAAGATGGCAAATGTCCAAGATGTCAAATGACAGATGTCACAATGCTAAATATCAAAAATGACAAATTTCAAGATGGCAAATGTCAAAGATGTCAAATGACAAATGTCACAATACTAAATGTCAAAAATGAAAAGTGTCACCATGAAAAATGTCAAAAATGACAAATTTCAAGATGGCAAATGTCAAAGATGTCAAATGACAAATGTCACAATGCTAAATGTCAAAAATGAAAAGTGTCACCATGAAAAATGTCAAAAATAACAAACTTCATGATGGCAAATGTCAAAGATGTCAAATGACAAAAATCACAATGCTAAATGTCAAAAATGAAAAGTGTCACCATGAAAAATGTCAAAAATGACAAATTTCAAGATGGCAAATGTCCAATATGTCAAATGACAAATGTCACAATGCTAAATGTCAAAAATGACAAATTTCAAGATGGCAAATGTCAAAGATGTCAAATGACAAATGTCACAATGCTAAATGTCAAAAATGAAAAGTGTCACCATGAAAAATGTCAAAAATGACAAATTTCAAGATGGCAAATGTCAAAGACGTCAAATGACAAATGTCACAATGCTAAATGTCAAAAATGAAAAGTGTCACCATGAAAAATGTCAAAAATGACAATTTCAAGATGGCAAATATCAAAGATGTCAAATGACAAATGTCACAATGCTAAATGTCAAAAATGAAAAGTGTCACCATGAAAAATGTCAAAAATGACAAATTTCAAGATGGCAAATGTCAAAACTGACAAATGTCACAATGCTAAATGTCAAAAATGATAAGTGCCACCATAAAAAATGTCAAAAATGACAAATTTCAAGATGGCAAATGTCCAAGATGTCAAATGACAGATGTCACAATGCTAAATATCAAAAATGACAAATTTCAAGATGGCAAATGTCAAAGATGTCAAATGACAAATGTCACAATACTAAATGTCAAAAATGAAAAGTGTCACCATGAAAAATGTCAAAAATGACAAATTTTAAGATGGCAAATGTCAAAGATGTCAAATGACAAATGTCACAATGCTAAATGTCAAAAATGAAAAGTGTCACCATGAAAAATGTCAAAAATAACAAATTTCATGATGGCAAATGTCAAAGATGTCAAATGACAAAAATCACAATGCTTAATGTCAAAAATGAAAAGTTTCACCATGAAAAATGTCAAAAATGACAAATTTCAAGATGGCAAATGTCAAAGATGTCAAATGACAAATGTCACAATGCTAAATGTCAAAAATGAAAAGTGTCACCATGAAAAATGTCAAAAATGACAAATTTCAAGATGGCAAATGTCAGAGATGTCAAATGACAAATGTCACAATGCTAAATGTCAAAAATGAAAAGTGTCACCATGAAAAATGTCAAAAATAACAAATTTCAAGATGGCAAATGTCAAAGATGTCAAATGACAAATGTCACAATGCTAAATGTCAAAAATGAAAAGTGTCACCATGAAAAATGTCAAAAATGACAAATTTCAAGATGGCAAATGTCAAAACTGACAAATGTCACAATGCTAAATGTCAAAAATGATAAGTGTCACCATGAAAAATGTCAAAAATGACAAATTTCAAGATGGCAAATGTCAAAGATGTCAAATGACAAATGTCACAATGCTAAATGTCAAAAATGAAAAGTGTCATCATGAAAAATGTCAAAAATAACAAATTTCATGATGGCAAATGTCAAAGATGTCAAATGACAAAAATCACAATGCTAAATGTCAAAAATGAAAAGTGTCACCATGAAAAATGTCAAAAATGACAAATTTCAAGATGGCAAATGTCAAAGATGTCAAATGACAAATGTCACAATGCTAAATGTCAAAAATGCAAAGTGTCACCATGAAAAATGTCAAAAATGACAAATTTCAAGATGGCAAATGTCATAGATGTCAAATGACAAATGTCACAATGCTAAACGTCAAAAATGAAAAGTGTCACCATGAAAAATGTCAAAAATAACAAATTTCAAGATGGCAAATGTCAAAGATGTCAAATGACCAATGTCACAATGCTAAATTTCAAAAATGAAAAGTGTCACCATGAAAAATGTCAAAAATGACAAATTTCAAGATGGCAAATGTCAAAACTGACAAATGTCACAATGCTAAATGTCAAAAATGATAAGTGTCACCATGAAAAATGTCAAAAATGACAAATTTCAAGATGGCAAATGTCAAAGATGTCAAATGACAAATGTCACAATGCCAAATGTCAAAAATGAAAAGTGTCCCCATGAAAAATGTCAATAATGACAAATTTCAAGATGGCAAATGTCAAAGGTGTCAAATGACAAATGTCACAATGCTAAATGTCAAAAATGAAAAACGTCACCATGAAAAATGTCAAAAATGACAAATTTCAAGATGGCAAATGTCAAAACTGACAAATGTCACAATGCTAAATGTCAAAAATGATAAGTGTCACCATGAAAAATGTCAAAAATGACAAATTTCAAGATGGCAAATGTCCAATATGTCAAATGACAAATGTCACAATGCTAAATGTCAAAAATGACAAATTTCAAGATGGCAAATGTCAAAGATGTCAAATGACAAATGTTACAATGCTAAATGTCAAAAATGAAAAGTGTCACCATGAAAAATGTCAAAAATGACAAATTTCAAGATGGCAAATGTCAAAGACGTCAAATGACAAATGTCACAATGCTAAATGTCAAAAATGAAAAGTGTCACCATGAAAAATGTCAAAAATGACAATTTCAAGATGGCAAATATCAAAGATGTCAAATGACAAATGTCACAATGCTAAATGTCAAAAATGAAAAGTGTCACCATGAAAAATGTCAAAAATGACAAATTTCAAGATGGCAAATGTCAAAACTGACAAATGTCACAATGCTAAATGTCAAAAATGATAAGTGTCAAAATGAAAAATTTCAAAAATGACAAATTTCAAGATGGCAAATGTCCAAGATGTCAAATGACAGATGTCACAATGCTAAATATCAAAAATGACAAATTTCAAGATGGCAAATGTCAAAGATGTCAAATGACAAATGTCACAATACTAAATGTCAAAAATGAAAAGTGTCACCATGAAAAATGTCAAAAATGACAAATTTCAAGATGGCAAATGTCAAAGATGTCAAATGACAAATGTCACAATGCTAAATGTCAAAAATGAAAAGTGTCACCATGAAAAATGTCAAAAATAACAAACTTCATGATGGCAAATGTCAAAGATGTCAAATGACAAAAATCACAATGCTAAATGTCAAAAATGAAAAGTGTCACCATGAAAAATGTCAAAAATGACAAATTTCAAGATGGCAAATGTCAAAGATGTCAAATGACAAATGTCACAATGCTAAATGTCAAAAATGAAAAGTGTCACCATGAAAAATGTCAAAAATGACAAATTTCAAGATGGCAAATGTCAAAGATGTCAAATGACAAATGCCACAATGCTAAATGTCAAAAATGAAAAGTGTCACCATGAAAAATGTCAAAAATAACAAATTTCAAGATGGCAAATGTCAAAGATGTCAAATGACAAATGTCACAATGCTAAATGTCAAAAATGAAAAGTGTCACCATGAAAAATTTCAAGATGGCAAATGTCAAAACTGACAAATGTCACAATGCTAAATGTCAAAAATGATAAGTGTCACCATAAAAAATGTCAAAAATGACAAATTTCAAGATGGCAAATGTCAAAGATGTCAAATGACAAATGTCACAATGCTAAATGTCAAAAATGAAAAGTGTCCCCATGAAAAATGTCAATAATGACAAATTTCAAGATGGCAAATGTCAAAGATGTCAAATGACAAATGTCACAATGCTAAATGTCAAAAATGAAAAGTTTCACCATGAAAAATGTCAAAAATGACAAATTTCAAGATGGCAAATGTCAAAGATGTCGAATATGACAAATGTCACAATGCTAAATGTCAAAAATGAAAAGTGTCACCATGAAAAATGTCAAAAATGACAAATTTCAAGATGGCAAATGTCAAAGATGTCAAATGACAAATGTCACAATGCTAAATGTCAAAAATGAAAAGTGTCAACATGAAAAATGTCAAAAATGACAAATTTCAAGATGCCAAATATCAAAGATGTCAAATGACAAATGTCGCAATGCTTAATGTCAAAAATGACAAATTTCAAGATGGCAAATGTCAAAGATGTCAAATGACAAATGTCAAAATGCTAAATGTCAAAAATGAAAAGTGTCACCATGAAAAATGTCAAAAATGACAAATTTCAAGATGGCAAATGTCAAAGATGTCAAATGACAAATGTCACAATGCTAAATGTCAAAAATGAAAAGTGTCACCATGAAAAATGTCAAAAATAACAAATTTCAAGATGGCAAATGTCAAAGATGTCAAATGACAAATGTCACAATGCTAAATGTCAAAAATGAAAAGTGTCACCATGAAAAATGTCAAAAATGACAAATTTCAAGATGGCAAATGTCAAAGATGTCAAATGACAAATGTCACAATGCTAAATGTCAATAATGAAAAGTGTCACCATGAAAAATGTCAAAAATAACAAATTTCAAGATGGCAAATGTCAAAGATGTCAAATGACAAATGTCACAATGCTAAATGTCAAAAATGAAAAGTGTCACCATGAAAAATGTCAAAAATGACAAATTTTAAGATGGCAAATGTCAAAGATGTCAAATGACAAATGTCACAATGCTAAATGTCAAAAATGAAAAGTGTCACCATGAAAAATGTCAAAAATAACAAATTTCAAGATGGCAAATATCCAAGATGTCAAATGACAAATGTCACAATGCTAAATGTCAAAAATGACAAATTTCAAGATGGCAAATGTCAAAGATGTCAAATGACAAATGTCACAATGCTAAATGTCAAAAATGAAAAGTGTCACCATGAAAAATGTCAAAAATGACAAATTTCAAGATGGCAAATGTCAAAGATGTCAAATGACAAATGTCACAATGCTAAATGTCAAAAATGAAAAGTGTCACCATGAAAAATGTCAAAAATAAAAAAATTCAAGATGGCAAATGTCAAAGATGTCAAATGACAAATGTCACAATGCTAAATGTCAAAAATGAAAAGTGTCACCATGAAAAATGTCAAAAATGACAAATTTCAAGATGGCAAATGTCAAAACTGACAAATGTCACAATGCTAAATGTCAAAAATGATAAGTGTCACCATCAAAAATGTCAAAAATGACAAATTTCAAGATGGCAAATGTCCAAGATGTCAAATGACAAATGTCACAATGCTAAATGTCAAAAATGACAAATTTCAAGATGGCAAATGTCAAAGATGTCAAATGACAAATGTCACAATGCTAAATGTCAAAAATGAAAAGTGTCACCATGAAAAATGTCAAAAATGACAAATTTCAAGATGGCAAATGTCAAAGATGTCAAATGACAAATGTTACAATGCTAAATCTCAAAAATGAAAAGTGTCACCATGAAAAATGTCAAAAATGACAATTTCAAGATGGCAAATATCAAAGATGTCAAATGACAAATGTCACAATGCTAAATGTCAAAAATGAAAAGTGTCACCATGAAAAATGTCAAAAATGACAAATTTCAAGATGGCAAATGTCAAAACTGACAAATGTCACAATGCTAAATGTCACAAATGATAAGTGTCACCATGAAAAATGTCAAAAATGACAAATTTCAAGATGGCAAATGTCCAAGATGTCAAATGACAGATGTCACAATGCTAAATGTCAAAAATGACAAATTTCAAAATGGCAAATGTCAAAGATGTCAAATGACAAATGTCGCAATACTAAATGTCAAAAATGAAAAGTGTCACCATGAAAAATGTCAAAAATGACAAATTTCAAGATGGCAAATGTCAAAGATGTCAAATGACAAATGTCACAATGCTAAATGTCAAAAATGAAAAGTGTCACCATGAAAAATGTCAAAAATAACAAATTTTATGATGGCAAATGTCAAAGATGTCAAATGACAAATGTCACAATGCTAAATGTCAAAAATGAAAAGTGTCACCATGAAAAATGTCAAAAATGACAAATTTCAAGATGGCAAATGTCAAATGACAAATGTCACAATGCTAAATGTCAAAAATGAAAAGTGTCACCATGAAAAATGTCAAAAATGACAAATTTCAAGATGGCAAATGTGAAAGATGTCAAATGACAAATGTCACAATGCTAAATGTCAAAAATGAAAGGTGTCACCATGAAAAATGTCAAAAATGACAAATTTCAAGATGGCAAATCTCAAAGATGTCAAATGACAAATGTCACAATGCTAAATGTCAAAAATGAAAAGTGTCACCATGAAAAATGTTAAAAATGACAAATTTCAAGATGGCAAATGTTAAAACTGACAAATGTCACAATGCTAAATGTCAAAAATGATAAGTGTCACCATAAAAAATGTCAAAAATGACAAATTTCAAGATGGCAAATGTAAAAGATGTCAAATGACAAATGTCACAATGCTAAATGTCAAAAATGAAAAGTGTCACCATAAAATGTCAAAAATGACAAATTTCAAGATGGCAAATGTCAAAGATGTCAAATGACAAATGTCACAATGCTAAATGTCAAAAATGAAAAGTGTCCCCATGAAAAATGTCAATAATGACAAATTTCAAGATGGCAAATGTCAAAGATGTCAAATGACAAATGTCACAATGCTAAATGTCAAAAATGAAAAGTGTCACCATGAAAAATGTCAAAAATGACAAATTTCAAGATGGCAAATATCAAAGATGTCAAATGACAAATGTCACAATGCTAAATGTCAAAAATGACAAATTTCAAGATGGCAAATGTCAAAGATGTCAAATGACAAATGTCACAATGCTAAATGTCAAAAATGAAAAGTGTCACCATGAAAAATGTCAAAAATGACAAATTTCAAGATGGCAAATGTCAAAACTGACAAATGTCACAATGCTAAATGTCAAAAATGATAAGTGTCACCATGAAAAATGTCAAAAATGACAAATTTCAAGATGGCAAATGTCCAAAATGTCAAATGACAAATGTCACAATGCTAAATGTCAAAAATGACAAATTTCAAGATGGCAAATGTCAAAGATGTCAAATGACAAATGTCACAATGCTAAATGTCAAAAATGAAAAGTGTCACCATGAAAAATGTCAAAAATGACAAATTTCAAGATGGCAAATGTCAAAGATGTCAAATGACAAATGTCACAATGCTAAATGTCAAAAATGAAAAGTGTCACCCTGAAAAATGTCAAAAATAACAAATTTCAAGATGGCAAATGTCAAAGATGTCAAATGACAAATGTCACAATGCTAAATGTCAAAAATGAAAAGTGTCACCATGAAAAATGTCAAAAATGACAAATTTCAAGATGGCAAATGTCAAAACTGACAAATGTCACAATGCTAAATGACAAAAATGATGAGTGCCACCATGAAAAATGTCAAAAATGACAAATTTCAAGATGGCAAATGTCCAAGATGTCAAATGACAAATGTCACAATGCTAAATGTCAAAAATGACAAATTTCAAGATGGCAAATGTCAAAGATGTCAAATGACAAATTTCACAATGCTAAATGTCAAAAATGAAAAGTATCACCATGAAAAATGTCAAAAATGACAAATTTCAAGATGGAAAATGTCAAAGATGTCAAATGACAAATGTCACAATGCTAAATGTCAAAAATGAAAAGTGTCACCATAAAAAATGTCAAAAATAAAAAATTTCAAGATGGCAAATGTCTAAGATGTCAAATGACAAATGTCACAATGCTAAATGTCAAAAATGAAAAGTGTCACCATGAAAAATGTCAAAAATGACAAATTTCAAGATGGCAAATGTCAAAACTGACAAATGTCACAATGCTAAATGTCAAAAATGATAAGTGTCACCATGAAAAATGTCAAAAATGGCAAATTTCAAGATGGCAAATGTCCAAGATGTCAAATGACAAATGTCACAATGCTAAATGTCAAAAATGACAAATTTCAAGATGGCAAATGTCAAAGATGTCAAATGACAAATTTCACAATGCTAAATGTCAAAAATGAAAAGTGTCACCATGAAAAATGTCAAAAATGACAAATTTCAAGATGGAAAATGTCAAAGATGTCAAATGACAAATGTCACAATGCTAAATGTCAAAAATGAAAAGTGTCACCATGAAAAATGTCAAAAATAAAAAATTTCAAGATGGCAAATGTCTAAGATGTCAAATGACAAATGTCACAATGCTAAATGTCAAAAATGAAAAGTGTCACCATGAAAAATGTCAAAAATGACAAATTTCAAGATGGCAAATGTCAAAACTGACAAATGTCACAATGCTAAATGTCAAAAATGAAAAGTGTCACCATGAAAAATGTCAAAAATGACAAATTTCAAGATGGCAAATGTCAAAGATGTCAAATGACAAATGTCACAATGCTAAATGTCAAAAATGAAAAGTGTCACCCTGAAAAATGTCAAAAATAACAAATTTCAAGATGGCAAATGTCAAAGATGTCAAATGACAAATGTCACTATGCTAAATGTCAAAAATGAAAAGTGTCACCA
Source organism: Altica lythri (assembly GCA_964028335.1). Taxonomy (NCBI): domain Eukaryota; kingdom Metazoa; phylum Arthropoda; class Insecta; order Coleoptera; family Chrysomelidae; genus Altica; species Altica lythri. Next base: position 2,328,570 of record OZ034800.1, on the reverse strand, counting down.
TAAAAAATGACAAAAATGACAAATTTCAAGATGGCAAATGTCCAAGATGTCAAATGACAAATGTCACAATGCTAAATGTCAAAAATGAAAAGTGTCACCATGAAAAATGTCAAAAATAAAAAATTTCAAGATGGCAAATGTCTAAGATGTCAAATGACAAATGTCACAATGCTAAATGTCAAAAATGAAAAGTGTCACCATAAAAAATGTCAAAAATGACAAATTTCAAGATGGCAAATGTCAAAACTGACAAATGTCACAATGCTAAATGTCAAAAATGATAAGTGTCACCATGAAAAATGTCAAAAATGACAAATTTCAAGATGGCAAATGTCCAAGATGTCAAATGACAAATGTCACAATGCTAAATGTCAAAAATGACAAATTTCAAGATGGCAAATGTCAAAGATGTCAAATGACAAATGTCACAATGCTAAATGTCAAAAATGAAAAGTGTCACCATGAAAAATGTCAAAAATGACAAATTTCAAGATGGCAAATGTCAAAGATGTCAAATGACAAATGTCACAATGCTAAATGTCAAAAATGAAAAGTGTCACCATGAAAAATGTCAAAAATGACAAATTTCAAGATGGCAAATGTCAAAGATGTCAAATGACAAATGTCACAATGCTAAATGTCAAAAATGAAAAGTGTCACCCTGAAAAATGTCAAAAATAACCAATTTCAAGATGGCAAATGTCAAAGATGTCAAATGACAAATGTCACAATGCTAAATGTCAAAAATGAAAAGTGTCACCATGAAAAATGTCAAAAATGACAAATTTCAAGATGGCAAATGTCAAAACTGACAAATGTCACAATGCTAAATGTCAAAAATGATGAGTGTCACCATGAAAGATGTCAAAAATGACAAATTTCAAGATGGCAAATGTCCAAGATGTCAAATGACAAATGTCACAATGCTAAATGTCAAAAATGACAAATTTCAAGATGGCAAATGTCAAAGATATCAAATGACAAATTTCACAATGCTAAATGTCAAAAATGAAAAGTGTCACCATGAAAAATGTCAAAAATGACAAATTTCAAGATGGAAAATGTCAAAGATGTCAAATGACAAATGTCACAATGCTAAATGTCAAAAATAAAAAGTGTCACCATGAAAAATGTCAAAAATAAAAAATTTCAAGATGGCAAATGTCTAAGATGTCAAATGACAAATGTCGCAATGCTAAATGTCAAAAATGAAAAGTGTCGCCATGAAAAATGTCAAAAATGACAAATTTCAAGATGGCAAATGTCAAAACTGACAAATGTCACAATGCTAAATGTCAAAAATGATAAGTGTCACCATGAAAAATGTCAAAAATGACAAATTTCAAGATGGCAAATGTCCAAGATGTCAAATGACAAATGTCACAATGCTAAATGTCAAAAATGACAAATTTCAAGATGGCAAATGTCAAAGATGTCAAATGACAAATGTCACAATGCTAAATGTCAAAAATGAAAAGTGTCACCATGAAAAATGTCAAAAATGACAAATTTCAAGATGGCAAATGTCAACGATGTCAAATGACAAATGTCACAATGCTAAATGTCAAAAATGAAAAGTGTCACCCTGAAAAATGTCAAAAATAACAAATTTCAAGATGGCAAATGTCAAAGATGTCAAATGACAAATGTCACAATGCTAAATGTCAAAAATGAAAAGTGTCACCATGAAAAATGTTAAAAATGACAAATTTCAATATGGCAAATGTCAAAACTGACAAATGTCACAATGCTAAATGTCAAAAATGATGAGTGTCACCATGAAAAATGTCAAAAATGACAAATTTCAAGATGGCAAATGTCCAAGATGTCAAATGACAAATGTCACAATGCTAAATGTCAAAAATGACAAATTTCAAGATGGCAAATGTCAAAGATGTCGAATGACAAATTTCACAATGCTAAATGTCAAAAATGAAAAGTGTCACCATGAAAAATGTCAAAAATGACAAATTTCAAGATGGAAAATGTCAAAGATGTCAAATGACAAATGTCACAATGCTAAATGTCAAAAATGAAAAGTGTCACCATGAAAAATGTCAAAAATGACAAATTTCAAGATGGCAAATGTCAAAGATGTCAAATAACAAATGTCACAATGCTAAATGTCAAAAATGAAAAGTGTCACCATGAAAAATGTCAAAAATAACAAATTTCAAGATGGCAAATGTCAAAGATGTCAAATTACAAATGTCACAATGCTAAATGTCAAAAATGAAAAGTGTCACCATGAAAAATGTCAAAAATGACAAATTTCAAGATGGCAAATGTCAAAACTGACAAATGTCACAATGCTAAATGTCAAAAATGATAAGTGTCACCATGAAAAATGTCAAAAATGACAAATTTCAAGATGGCAAATGTCCAATATGTCAAATGACAAATGTCACAATGCTAAATGTCAAAAATGACAAATTTCAAGATGGCAAATGTCAAAGATGTTAAATGACAAATGTCACAATGCTAAATGTCAAAAATGAAAAGTGTCACCCTAAAAAATGTCAAAAATAACAAATTTCAAGATGGCAAATGTCAAAGATGTCAAATGACAAATGTCACAATGCTAACTGTCAAAAATGAAAAGTGTCACCATAAAAAATGTCAAAAATGACAAATTTCAAGATGGCAAATGTCCAAGATGTCAAATGACAAATGTCACAATGCTAAATGTCAAAAATGAAAAGTGTCACCATGAAAAATGTCAAAAATATAAAATTTCAAGATGGCAAATGTCTAAGATGTCAAATGACAAATGTCACAATGCTAAATGTCAAAAATGAAAAGTGTCACCATAAAAAATGTCAAAAATGACAAATTTCAAGATGGCAAATGTCAAAACTGACAAATGTCACAATGCTAAATGTCAAAAATGATAAGTGTCACCATGAAAAATGTCAAAAATGACAAATTTCAAGATGGCAAATGTCCAAGATGTCAAATGACAAATGTCACAATGCTAAATGTCAAAAATGACAAATTTCAAGATGGCAAATGTCAAAGATGTCAAATGACAAATGTAACAATGCTAAATGTCAAAAATGAAAAGTGTCACCATGAAAAATGTCAAAAATGACAAATTTCAAGATGGAAAATGTCAAAGATGTCAAATGACAAATGTCACAATGCTAAATGTCAAAAATAAAAAGTGTCACCATGAAAAATGTCAAAAATAAAAAATTTCAAGATGGCAAATGTCTAAGATGTCAAATGACAAATGTCGCAATGCTAAATGTCAAAAATGAAAAGTGTCGCCATGAAAAATGTCAAAAATGACAAATTTCAAGATGGCAAATGTCAAAACTGACAAATGTCACAATGCTAAATGTCAAAAATGATAAGTGTCACCATGAAAAATGTCAAAAATGACAAATTTCAAGATGGCAAATGTCCAAGATGTCAAATGACAAATGTCACAATGCTAAATGTCAAAAATGACAAATTTCAAGATGGCAAATGTCAAAGATGTCAAATGACAAATGTCACAATGCTAAATGTCAAAAATGAAAAGTGTCACCATGAAAAATGTCAAAAATGACAAATTTCAAGATGGCAAATGTCAACGATGTCAAATGACAAATGTCACAATGCTAAATGTCAAAAATGAAAAGTGTCACCCTGAAAAATGTCAAAAATAACAAATTTCAAGATGGCAAATGTCAAAGATGTCAAATGACAAATGTCACAATGCTAAATGTCAAAAATGAAAAGTGTCACCATGAAAAATGTTAAAAATGACAAATTTCAATATGGCAAATGTCAAAACTGACAAATGTCACAATGCTAAATGTCAAAAATGATGAGTGTCACCATGAAAAATGTCAAAAATGACAAATTTCAAGATGGCAAATGTCCAAGATGTCAAATGACAAATGTCACAATGCTAAATGTCAAAAATGACAAATTTCAAGATGGCAAATGTCAAAGATGTCGAATGACAAATTTCACAATGCTAAATGTCAAAAATGAAAAGTGTCACCATGAAAAATGTCAAAAATGACAAATTTCAAGATGGAAAATGTCAAAGATGTCAAATGACAAATGTCACAATGCTAAATGTCAAAAATGAAAAGTGTCACCATGAAAAATGTCAAAAATGACAAATTTCAAGATGGCAAATGTCAAAGATGTCAAATAACAAATGTCACAATGCTAAATGTCAAAAATGAAAAGTGTCACCATGAAAAATGTCAAAAATAACAAATTTCAAGATGGCAAATGTCAAAGATGTCAAATTACAAATGTCACAATGCTAAATGTCAAAAATGAAAAGTGTCACCATGAAAAATGTCAAAAATGACAAATTTCAAGATGGCAAATGTCAAAACTGACAAATGTCACAATGCTAAATGTCAAAAATGATAAGTGTCACCATGAAAAATGTCAAAAATGACAAATTTCAAGATGGCAAATGTCCAATATGTCAAATGACAAATGTCACAATGCTAAATGTCAAAAATGACAAATTTCAAGATGGCAAATGTCAAAGATGTTAAATGACAAATGTCACAATGCTAAATGTCAAAAATGAAAAGTGTCACCCTAAAAAATGTCAAAAATAACAAATTTCAAGATGGCAAATGTCAAAGATGTCAAATGACAAATGTCACAATGCTAACTGTCAAAAATGAAAAGTGTCACCATAAAAAATGTCAAAAATGACAAATTTCAAGATGGCAAATGTCCAAGATGTCAAATGACAAATGTCACAATGCTAAATGTCAAAAATGAAAAGTGTCACCATGAAAAATGTCAAAAATATAAAATTTCAAGATGGCAAATGTCTAAGATGTCAAATGACAAATGTCACAATGCTAAATGTCAAAAATGAAAAGTGTCACCATAAAAAATGTCAAAAATGACAAATTTCAAGATGGCAAATGTCAAAACTGACAAATGTCACAATGCTAAATGTCAAAAATGATAAGTGTCACCATGAAAAATGTCAAAAATGACAAATTTCAAGATGGCAAATGTCCAAGATGTCAAATGACAAATGTCACAATGCTAAATGTCAAAAATGACAAATTTCAAGATGGCAAATGTCAAAGATGTCAAATGACAAATGTAACAATGCTAAATGTCAAAAATGAAAAGTGTCACCATGAAAAATGTCAAAAATGACAAATTTCAAGATGGCAAATGTCAAAGATGTCAAATGACAAATGTCACAATGCTAAATGTCAAAAATGAAAAGTGTCACCCTGAAAAATGTCAAAAATAACAAATTTCAAGATGGCAAATGTCAAAGATGTCAAATGACAAATGTCACAATGCTAAATGTCAAAAATGAAAAGTGTCACCATGAAAAATGTCAAAAATGACAAATTTCAAGATGGCAAATGTCAAAACTGACAAATGTCACAATGCTAAATGTCAAAAATGATGAGTGTCACCATGAAAGATGTCAAAAATGACAAATTTCAAGATGGAAAATGTCCAAGATGTCAAATGACAAATGTCACAATGCTAAATGTTAAAAATGACAAATTTCAAGATGGCAAATGTCAAAGATGTCAAATGACAAATTTCACAATGCTAAATGTCAAAAATGAAAAGTGTCACCATGAAAAATGTCAAAAATGACAAATTTCAAGATGGAAAATGTCAAAGATGTCAAATGACAAATGTCACAATGCTAAATGTCAAAAATGAAAAGTGTCACCATGAAAAATGTCAAAAATAAAAAATTTCAAGATGGCAAATGTCTAAGATGTCAAATGACAAATGTCACAATGCTAAATGTCAAAAATGAAAAGTGTCACCATGAAAAATGTCAAAAATGAAAAATTTCAAGATGGCAAATGTCAAAACTGACAAATGTCACAATGCTAAATGTCAAAAATGATAAGTGTCACCATGAAAAATGTCAAAAATGACAAATTTCAAGATGGCAAATGTCCAAGATGTCAAATGACAAATGTCACAATGCTAAATGTCAAAAATGACAAATTTCAAGATGGCAAATGTCAAAGATGTCAAATGACAAATGTCACAATGCTAAATGTCAAAAATGAAAAGTGTCACCATGAAAAATGTCAAAAATGACAAATTTCAAGATGGCAAATGTCAAAGATGTCAAATGACAAATGTCACAATGCTAAATGTCAAAAATGAAAAGTGTCACCCTGAAAAATGTCAAAAATAACAAATTTCAAGATGGCAAATGTCAAAGATGTCAAATGACAAATGTCACAATGCTAAATGTCAAAAATGAAAAGTGTCACCATGAAAAATGTCAAAAATGACAAATTTCAAGATGGCAAATGTCAAAACTGACAAATGTCACAATGCTAAATGTCAAAAATGATGAGTGTCACCATGAGAAATGTCAAAAATGACAAATTTCAAGATGGCAAATGTCCAAGATGTCAAATGACAAATGTCACAATGCTAAATGTCAAAAATGACAAATTTCAAGATGGCAAATGTCAAAGATGTCAAATGACAAATTTCACAATGCTAAATGTCAAAAATAAAAAGTGTCGCCATGAAAAATGTCAAAAATGACAAATTTCAAGATGGAAAATGTCAAAGATGTCAAATGACAAATGTCACAATGCTAAATGTCAAAAATGAAAAGTGTCACCATGAAAAATGTCAAAAATGACAAATTTCAAGATGGCAAATGTCAAAAATGTCAAATGACAAATGTCACAATGCTAAATGTCAAAAATGAAAAGTGTCACCATGAAAAATGTCAAAAATAACAAATTTCAAGATGGCAAATGTCAAAGATGTCAAATGACAAATGTCACAATGCTAAATGTCAAAAATGAAAAGTGTCACCATGAAAAATGTCAAAAATGACAAATTTCAAGATGGCAAATGTCAAAACTGACAAATGTCACAATGCTAAATGTCAAAAATGATAAGTGTCACCATGAAAAATGTCAAAAATGACAAATTTCAAGATGGCAAATGTCCAATATGTCAAATGACAAATGTCACAATGCTAAATGTCAAAAATGACAAATTTCAAGATGGCAAATGTCAAAGATGTCAAATGACAAATGTCACAATGCTAAATGTCAAAAATGAAAAGTGTCACCATGAAAAATGTCAAAAATGACAAATTTCAAGATGGCAAATGTCAAAGACGTCAAATGACAAATGTCACAATGCTAAATGTCAAAAATGAAAAGTGTCACCATGAAAAATGTCAAAAATAACAAATTTTATGATGGCAAATGTCAAAGATGTCAAATGACAAAAATCACAATGCTAAATGTTAACAATGAAAAGTGTCACCATGAAAAATGTCAAAAATGACAAATTTCAAGATGGCAAATGTCAAAGATGTCAAATGACAAATGTCACAATGCTAAATGTCAAAAATGAAAAGTGTCACCATGAAAAATGTCAAAAATGACAAATTTCAAGATGGCAAATGTCAAAGATGTCAAATGACAAATGTCACAATGCTAAATGTCAAAAATGAAAAGTGTCACCATGAAAAATGTCAAAAATAACAAATTTCAAGATGGCAAATGTCAAAGATGTCAAATGACAAATGTCACAATGCTAAATGTCAAAAATGAAAAGTGTCACCATGAAAAATGTCAAAAATGACAAATTTCAAGATGGCAAATGTCAAAACTGACAAAAGTCACAATGCTAAATGTCAAAAATGATAAGTGTCACCATGAAAAATGTCAAAAATGACAAATTTCAAGATGGCAAATGTCAAAGATGTCAAATGACAAATGTCACAATGCTAAATGTCAAAAATGAAAAGTGTCCCTATGAAAAATGTCAATAATGACAAATTTCAAGATGGCAAATGTCAAAGATGTCAAATGACAAATGTCACAATGCTAAATGTCAAAAATGAAAAGTTTCACCATGAAAAATGTCAAAAATGACAAATTTCAAGATGGCAAATGTCAAAGATGTCGAATATGACAAATGTCACAATGCTAAATGTCAAAAATGAAAAGTGTCACCATGAAAAATGTCAAAAATGACAAATTTCAAGATGGCAAATGTCAAAGATGTCAAATGACAAATGTCACAATGCTAAATGTCAAAAATGAAAAGTGTCACCATGAAAAATGTCAAAAATGACAAATTTTAAGATGGCAAATGTCAAAACTGACAAATGTCACAATGCTAAATGTCAAAAATGATAAGTGTCACCATGAAAAATGTCAAAAATGACAAATTTCAAGATGGCAAATGTCCAAGACGTCAAATGACAAATGTCACAATGCTAAATGTCAAAAATGACAAATTTCAAGATGGCAAATGTCAAAGATGTCAAATGACAAATGTCACAATGCTAAATGTCAAAAATGAAAAGTGTCACCATAAAAAATGTCAAAAATGACAAATTTCAAGATGGCAAATGTCAAAGATGTCAAATGACAAATGTCACAATGCTAAATCTCAAAAATGAAAAGTGTCACCATGAAAAATGTCAAAAATGACAATTTCAAGATGGCAAATATCAAAGATGTCAAATGACAAATGTCACAATGCTAAATGTCAAAAATGAAAAGTGTCACCATGAAAAATGTCAAAAATGACAAATTTCAAGATGGCAAATGTCAAAACTGACAAATGTCACAATGCTAAATGTCAAAAATGATAAGTGTCACCATGAAAAATGTCAAAAATGACAAATTTCAAGATGGCAAATGTCCAAGATGTCAAATGACAGATGTCACAATGCTAAATGTCAAAAATGACAAATTTCAAGATGGCAAATGTCAAAGATGTCAAATGACAAATGTCGCAATACTAAATGTAAAAAATGAAAAGTGTCACCATGAAAAATGTCAAAAATGACAAATTTCAAGATGGCAAATGTCAAAGATGTCAAATGACAAATGTCACAATGCTAAATATCAAAAATGAAAAGTGTCACCATGAAAAATGTCAAAAATGACAAATTTCAAGATGGCAAATGTCAAAGATGTCAAATGACAAATGTCACAATGCTAAATGTCAAAAATGAAAAGTGTCACCATGAAAAATGTCAAAAATGACAAATTTCAAGATGGCAAATGTCAAAGATGTCAAATGACAAATGTCACAATGCTAAATGTCAAAAATGAAAAGTGTCACCATAAAAAATGTCAAAAATGACAAATTTCAAGATGGCAAATGTCAAAGATGTCAAATGACAAATGTCACAATGCTAAATGTCAAAAATGAAAAGTGTCACCATGAAAAATGTCAAAAATGACAAATTTCAAGATGGCAAATGTCAAAGATGTTAAATGACAAATGTCACAATGCTAAATGTCAAAAATGAAAAGTGTCCCCATGAAAAATGTCAATAATGACAAATTTCAAGATGGCAAATGTCAAAGATGTCAAATGACAAATATCACAATGCTAAATGTCAAAAATGAAAAGTGTCACCATGAAAAATGTCAAAAATGACAAATTTCAAGATGGCAAATGTCCAAGATGTCAAATGACAAATGTCACAATGCTAAATGTCAAAAATGACAAATTTCAAGATGGCAAATGTCAAAGATGTCAAATGACAAATGTCACAATGCTAAATGTCAAAAATGAAAAGTGTCACCATGAAAAATGTCAAAAATGACAAATTTCAAGATGGCAAATGTCAAAGATGTCAAATGACAAATGTCACAATGCTAAATGTCAAAAATAAAAAGTGTCACCATGAAAAATGTCAAAAATAACAAATTTCAAGATGGCAAATGTCAAAGATGTCAAATGACAAATGTCACAATGCTAAATGTCAAAAATGATAAGTGTCACCATGAAAAATGTCAAAAGTGACAAATTTCAAGATGGCAAATGTCCAAGATGTCAAATGACAAATGTCACAATGCTAAATGTCAAAAATGACAAATTTCAAGATGGCAAATGTCAAAGATGTCAAATGACAAATGTCACAATGCTAAATGTCAAAAATGAAAAGTGTCACCATAAAAAATGTCAAAAATGACAAATTTCAAGATGGCAAATGTCAAAGATGTCAAATGACAAATGTCACAATGCTAAATGTCAAAAATGAAAAGTGTCACCATGAAAAATGTCAAAAATGACAAATTTCTAGATGGCAAATATCAAAGATGTCAAATGACAAATGTCACAATGCTAAATGTCAAAAATGATAAGTGTCACCATGAAAAATGTCAAAAATGACAAATTTCAAGATGGCAAATGTCCAAGATGTTAAATGACAAATGTCACAATGCTAAATGTCAAAAATGAAAAGTGTCACCATGAAAAATGTCAAAAATAAAAAATTTCAAGATGGCAAATGTCTAAGATGTCAAATGACAAATGTCACAATGCTAAATGTCAAAAATGAAAAGCGTCACCATGAAAAATGTCAAAAATGACAAATTTCAAGATGGCAAATGTCAAAACTGACAAATGTCACAATGCTAAATGTCAAAAATGATAAGTGTCACCATGAAAAATGTTAAAAATGACAAATTTCAAGATGGCAAATGTCCAAGATGTCAAATGACAAATGTCACAATGCTAAATGTCAAAAATGACAAATTTCAAGATGGCAAATGTCAAAGATGTCAAATGACAAATGTCACAATGCTAAATGTCAAAAATGAAAAGTGTCACCATGAAAAATGTCAAAAATGACAAATTTCAAGATGGCAAATGTCAAAGATGTCAAATGACAAATGTCACAATGCTAAATGTCAAAAATGAAAAGTGTCACCCTGAAAAATGTCAAAAATAACAAATTTCAAGATGGCAAATGTCAAAGATGTCAAATGACAAATGTCACAATGCTAAATGTCAAAAATGAAAAGTGTCACCATGAAAAATGTCAAAAATGACAAATTTCAAGATGGCAAATGTCAAAACTGACAAATGTCACAATGCTAAATGTCAAAAATGATGAGTGTCACCATGAAAAATGTCAAAAATGACAAATTTCAAGATGGCAAATGTCCAAGATGTCAAATGACAAATGTCACAATGCTAAATGTCAAAAATGACAAATTTCAAGATGGCAAATGTCAAAGATGTCAAATGACAAATTTCACAATGCTAAATGTCAAAAATGAAAAGTGTCACCATGAAAAATGTCAAAAATGACAAATTTCAAGATGGAAAATGTCAAAGATGTCAAATGACAAATGTCACAATGCTAAATGTCAAAAATGAAAATTGTCACCATGCAAAATGTCAAAAATAACAAATTTCAAGATGGCAAATGTCAAAGATGTCAAATGACAAATGTCACAATGCTAAATGTCAAAAATGACAAATTTCAAGATGGCAAATGTCAAAGATGTCAAATGACAAATGTCACAATGCTTAATGTCAAAAATGATAAGTGTCACCATGAAAAATGTCAAAAATGACAAATTTTAAGATGGCAAATGTCAAAGATGTCAAATGACAAATGTCACAATGCTAAATGTCAAAAATGAAAAGTGTCAAAAATGACAAATTTCAAGATGGCAAATGGCTAAGATGTCAAATGACAAATGTCACAATGCTAAATGTCAAAAATGAAAAGTGTCACCGTGAAAAATGTCAAAAATGACAAATTTCAAGATGGCAAATGTCAAAGATGTCAAATGACAAATGTCACAATGCTTAATGTCAAAAATGACAAATTTTAAGATGGCAAATGTCAAAAATGTCAAATGACAAATGTCACAATGCTAAATGTCAAAAATGAAAAGTGTCACCATGAAAAATGTCAAAAATGACAAATTTCAAGATGGCAAATGTCCAAGATGTCAAATGACAAATGTCACAATGCTAAATGTCAAAAATGAAAAGTGTCACCATGAAAAATGTTAAAAGTGACAAATTTTAAGATGGCAAATGTCAAAGATGTCAAATGACAAATGTCACAATGCTAAATGTCAAAAATGAAAAGTGTCAAAAATGACAAATTTCAAGATGGCAAATGGCTAAGATGTCAAATGACAAATGTCACAATGCTAAATGTCAAAAATGAAAAGTGTCACCGTAAAAAATGTCAAAAATGACAAATTTCAAGATGGCAAATGTCAAAGATGTCAAATGACAAATGTCACAATGCTAAATGTCAAAAATGAAAAGTGTCACCATGAAAAATATCAAAAATGACAAATTTCAAGATGGCAAATGTCAAAGATGTCAAATGACAAATGTCACAATGCTAAATCTCAAAAATGAAAAGTGTCACCATGAAAAATGTCAAAAATGACAATTTCAAGATGGCAAATATCAAAGATGTCAAATGACAAATGTCACAATGCTAAATGTCAAAAATGAAAAGTGTCCCCATGAAAAATGTCAATAATGACAAATTTCAAGATGGCAAATGTCAAAACTGACAAATGTCACAATGCTAAATGTCAAAAATGATAAGTGTCACCATGAAAAATGTAAAAAATGACAAATTTCAAGATGGCAAATGTCCAAGATGTCAAATGACAGATGTCACAATGCTAAATGTCAAAAATGACAAATTTCAAGATGGCAAATGTCAAAGATGTCAAATGACAAATGTCGCAATACTAAATGTCAAAAATGAAAAGTGTCACCATAAAAAATGTCAAAAATGACAAATTTCAAGATGGCAAATGTCAAAGATGTCAAATGACAAATGTCACAATGCTAAATGTCAAAAATGAAAAGTGTCACCATGAAAAATGTCAAAAATAACAAATTTTATGATGGCAAATGTCAAAGATGTCAAATGACAAATGTCACAATGCTAAATGTCAAAAATGAAAAGTGTCACCATGAAAAATGTCAAAAATGACAAATTTCAAGATGGCAAATGTCAAAGATGTCAAATGACAAATGTCACAATGCTAAATGTCAAAAATGAAAAGTGTCACCATGAAAAATGTCAAAAATGACAAATTTCAAGATGGCAAATGTCAAAGATCTCAAATGACAAATGTCACAATGCTAAATGTCAAAAATGAAAAGTGTCACCATGAAAAATGTCAAAAATGACAAATTTCAAGATGGCAAATGTCAAAGATGTCAAATGACAAATGTCACAATGCTAAATGTCAAAAATGAAAAGTGTCACCATGAAAAATGTCAAAAATGACAAATTTCAAGATGGCAAATGTCAAAGATGTCAAATGACAAATGTCACAATGCTAAATGTCAAAAATGAAAAGTGTCCCCATGAAAAATGTCAATAATGACAAATTTCAAGATGGCAAATGTCAAAGATGTCAAATGACAAATGTCACAATGCTAAATGTCAAAAATGAAAAGTGTCACCATGAAAAATGTCAAAAATGACAAATTTCAAGATGGCAAATATCAAAGATGTCAAATGACAAATGTCACAATGCTAAATGTCAAAAATGACAAATTTCAAGATGGCAAATGTCACAGATGTCAAATGACAAATGTCACAATGCTAAATGTCAAAAATGAAAAGTGTCACCATGAAAAAGGTCAAAAATGACAAATTTTAAGATGGCAAATGTCAAAGATGTCAAATGACAAATGTCACAATGCTAAATGTCAAAAATGAAAAGTGTCACCATAAAAAATGTCAAAAATAACAAATTTCAAGATGGCAAATGTCAAAGATGTCAAATGACAAATGTCACAATGCTAAATGTCAAAAATGAAAAGTGTCACTATGAAAAATGTCAAAAATAAAAAATTTCAAGATGGCAAATGTCAAAGATGTCAAATGACAAATGTCACAATGCTAAATGTCAAAAATGAAAAGTGTCACCATGAAAAATGTCAAAAATGACAAATTTTAAGATGGCAAATGTCAAAACTGACAAATGTCACAATGCTAAATGTCAAAAATGATAAGTGTCACCATGAAAAATGTCAAAAATGACAAATTTCAAGATGGCAAATGTCCAAGATGTCAAATGACAACTGTCACAATGCTAAATATCAAAAATGACAAATTTCAAGATGGCAAATGTCAAAGATGTCAAATGACAAATGTCACAATGCTAAATGTCAAAAATGAAAAGTGTCACCATGAAAAATGTCAAAAATGACAAATTTCAAGATGGCAAATGTCAAAGATGTCAAATGACAAATGTCACAATGCTAAATGTCAAAAATGAAAAGTGTCACCATGAAAAATGTCAAAAATAACAAATTTCAAGATGGCAAATGTCAAAGATGTCAAATGACAAATGTCACAATGCTAAATGTCAAAAATGAAAAGTGTCACCATGAAAAATGTCACAAATGACAAATTTCAAGATGGCAAATGTCAAAACTGACAAATGTCACAATGCTAAATGTCAAAAATGATGAGTGTCACCATGAAAAATGTCAAAAATGACAAATTTCAAGATGGCAAATGTCCAAGATGTCAAATGACAAATGTCACAATGCTAAATGTCAAAAATGACAAATTTCAAGATGGCAAATGTCAAAGATGTCAAATGACAAATGTCACAATGCTAAATGTCAAAAATGAAAAGTGTCACCATGAAAAATGTCAAAAATGACAAATTTCAAGATGGCAAATGTCAAAACTGACAAATGTCACAATGCTAAATGTCAAAAATGATAAGTGTCACCATGAAAAATGTCAAAAATGACAAATTTCAAGATGGCAAATGTCCAAGATGTCAAATGACAGATGTCACAATGCTAAATGTCAAAAATGACAAATTTCAAGATGGCAAATGTCAAAGATGTCAAATGACAAATGTCGCAATACTAAATGTCAAAAATGAAAAGTGTCACCATAAAAAATGTCAAAAATGACAAATTTCAAGATGGCAAATGTCAAAGATGTCAAATGACAAATGTCACAATGCTAAATGTCAAAAATGAAAAGTGTCACTATGAAAAATGTCAAAAATAACAAATTTTATGATGGCAAATGTCAAAGATGTCAAATGACAAATGTCACAATGCTAAATGTCAAAAATGAAAAGTGTCACCATGAAAAATGTCAAAAATGACAAATTTCAAGATGGCAAATGTCAAAGATGTCAAATGACAAATGTCACAATGCTAAATGTCAAAAATGAAAAGTGTCACCATGAAAAATGTCAAAAATGACAAATTTCAAGATGGCAAATGTCAAAGATCTCAAATGACAAATGTCACAATGCTAAATGTCAAAAATGAAAAGTGTCACCATGAAAAATGTCAAAAATGACAAATTTCAAGATGGCAAATGTCAAAGATGTCAAATGACAAATGTCACAATGCTAAATGTCAAAAATGAAAAGTGTCACCATGAAAAATGTCAAAAATGACAAATTTCAAGATGGCAAATGTCAAAGATGTCAAATGACAAATGTCACAATGCTAAATGTCAAAAATGAAAAGTGTCCCCATGAAAAATGTCAATAATGACAAATTTCAAGATGGCAAATGTCAAAGATGTCAAATGACAAATGTCACAATGCTAAATGTCAAAAATGACAAATTTCAAGATGGCAAATGTCAAAGATGTCAAATGACAAATGTCACAATGCTAAATGTCAAAAATGAAAAGTGTCACCATGAAAAAGGTCAAAAATGACAAATTTTAAGATGG
Organism: Altica lythri; assembly: GCA_964028335.1. Classification (NCBI taxonomy): domain Eukaryota; kingdom Metazoa; phylum Arthropoda; class Insecta; order Coleoptera; family Chrysomelidae; genus Altica; species Altica lythri. Next base: position 2,313,095 of record OZ034800.1, on the reverse strand, counting down.
CAAATGTCAAAGATGTCAAATGACAAATGTCACAATGCTAAATGTCAAAAATGAAAAGTGTCACCATAAAAAATGTCAAAAATAACAAATTTCAAGATGGCAAATGTCAAAGATGTCAAATGACAAATGTCACAATGCTAAATGTCAAAAATGAAAAGTGTCACTATGAAAAATGTCAAAAATGACAAATTTCAAGATGGCAAATATCAAAGATGTCAAATGACAAATGTCACAATGCTAAATGTCAAAAATGACAAATTTCAAGATGGCAAATGTCAAAGATGTCAAATGACAAATGTCACAATGCTAAATGTCAAAAATGAAAAGTGTCACCATGAAAAAGGTCAAAAATGACAAATTTTAAGATGGCAAATGTCAAAGATGTCAAATGACAAATGTCACAATGCTAAATGTCAAAAATGAAAAGTGTCACCATAAAAAATGTCAAAAATAACAAATTTCAAGATGGCAAATGTCAAAGATGTCAAATGACAAATGTCACAATGCTAAATGTCAAAAATGAAAAGTGTCACTATGAAAAATGTCAAAAATAAAAAATTTCAAGATGGCAAATGTTAAAGATGTCAAATGACAAATGTCACAATGCTAAATGTCAAAAATGAAAAGTGTCACCATGAAAAATGTCAAAAATGACAAATTTTAAGATGGCAAATGTCAAAACTGACAAATGTCACAATGCTAAATGTCAAAAATGATAAGTGTCACCATGAAAAATGTCAAAAATGACAAATTTCAAGATGGCAAATGTCCAAGATGTCAAATGACAACTGTCACAATGCTAAATATCAAAAATGACAAATTTCAAGATGGCAAATGTCAAAGATGTCAAATGACAAATGTCACAATGCTAAATGTCAAAAATGAAAAGTGTCACCATGAAAAATGTCAAAAATGACAAATTTCAAGATGGCAAATGTCAAAGATGTCAAATGACAAATGTCACAATGCTAAATGTCAAAAATGAAAAGTGTCACCATGAAAAATGTCAAAAATAACAAATTTCAAGATGGCAAATGTCAAAGATGTCAAATGACAAATGTCACAATGCTAAATGTCAAAAATGAAAAGTGTCACCATGAAAAATGTCAAAAATGACAAATTTCAAGATGGCAAATGTCAAAACTGACAAATGTCACAATGCTAAATGTCAAAAATGATGAGTGTCACCATGAAAAATGTCAAAAATGACAAATTTCAAGATGGCAAATGTCCAAGATGTCAAATGACAAATGTCACAATGCTAAATGTCAAAAATGACAAATTTCAAGATGGCAAATGTCAAAGATGTCAAATGACAAATGTCACAATGCTAAATGTCAAAAATGAAAAGTGTCACCATGAAAAATGTCAAAAATGACAAATTTCAAGATGGCAAATGTCAAAGATGTCAAATGACAAATGTCACAATGCTAAATGTCAAAAATGAAAAGTGTCACCATGAAAAATGTCAAAAATAACAAATTTCAAGATGGCAAATGTCAAAGATGTCAAATGACAAATGTCACAATGCTAAATGTCAAAAATGACAAATTTCAAGATGGCAAATGTCAAAGATGTCAAATGACAAATGTCACAATGCTAAATGTCAAAAATGATAAGTGTCACCATGAAAAATGTCAAAAATGACAAATTTCAAGATGGCAAATGTCCAAGATGTCAAATGACAAATGTCACAATGCTAAATGTCAAAAATGACAAATTTCAAGATGGAAAATGTCAAAGATGTCAAATGACAAATGTCACAATGCTAAATGTCAAAAATGAAAAGTGTCACCATAAAAAATGTCAAAAATGACAAATTTCAAGATGGCAAATGTCAAAGATGTCAAATGACAAATGTCACAATGCTAAATGTCAAAAATGAAAAGTGTCACCATGAAAAATGTCAAAAATGACAAATTTCTAGATGGCAAATATCAAAGATGTCAAATGACAAATGTCACAATGCTAAATGTCAAAAATGATAAGTGTCACCATGAAAAATGTCAAAAATGACAAATTTCAAGATGGCAAATGTCCAAGATGTCAAATGACAAATGTCACAATGCTAAATGTCAAAAATGAAAAGTGTCACCATGAAAAATGTCAAAAATAAAAAATTTCAAGATGGCAAATGTCTAAGATGTCAAATGACAAATGTCACAATGCTAAATGTCAAAAATGAAAAGTGTCACCATGAAAAATGTCAAAAATGACAAATTTCAAGATGGCAAATGTCAAAACTGACAAATGTCACAATGCTAAATGTCAAAAATGATAAGTGTCACCATGAAAAATGTCAAAAATGACAAATTTCAAGATGGCAAATGTCCGAGATGTCAAATGACAAATGTCACAATGCTAAATGTCAAAAATGACAAATTTCAAGATGGCAAATGTCAAAGATGTCAAATGACAAATGTCACAATGCTAAATGTCAAAAATGACAAATTTCAAGATGGCAAATGTCAAAGATGTCAAATGACAAATGTCACAATGCTAAATGTCAAAAATGATAAGTGTCACCATGAAAAATGTCAAAAATGACAAATTTCAAGATGGCAAATGTCCAAGATGTCAAATGACAAATGTTACAATGCTAAATGTCAAAATGACAAATTTCAAGATGGCAAATGTCAAAGATGTCAAATGACAAATGTCACAATGCTAAATGTCAAAAATGAAAAGTGTCACCATAAAAAATGTCAAAAATGACAAATTTCAAGATGGCAAATGTCAAAGATGTCAAATGACAAATGTCACAATGCTAAATGTCAAAAATGAAAAGTGTCACCATGAAAAATGTCAAAAATGACAAATTTCTAGATGGCAAATATCAAAGATGTCAAATGACAAATGTCACAATGCTAAATGTCAAAAATGATAAGTGTCACCATGAAAAATGTCAAAAATGACAAATTTCAAGATGGCAAATGTCCAAGATGTCAAATGACAACTGTCACAATGCTAAATATCAAAAATGACAAATTTCAAGATGGCAAATGTCAAAGATGTCAAATGACAAATGTCACAATGCTAAATGTCAAAAATGAAAAGTGTCACCATGAAAAATGTCAAAAATGACAAATTTCAAGATGGCAAATGTCAAAGATGTCAAATGACAAATGTCACAATGCTAAATGTCAAAAATGAAAAGTGTCACCATGAAAAATGTCAAAAATAACAAATTTCAAGATGGCAAATGTCAAAGATGTCAAATGACAAATGTCACAATGCTAAATGTCAAAAATGAAAAGTGTCACCATGAAAAATGTCACAAATGACAAATTTCAAGATGGCAAATGTCAAAACTGACAAATGTCACAATGCTAAATGTCAAAAATGATGAGTGTCACCATGAAAAATGTCAAAAATGACAAATTTCAAGATGGCAAATGTCCAAGATGTCAAATGTCACAATGCTAAATGTCAAAAATGACAAATTTCAAGATGGCAAATGTCAAAGATGTCAAATGACAAATGTCACAATGCTAAATGTCAAAAATGAAAAGTGTCACCATGAAAAATGTCAAAAATGACAAATTTTAAGATGGCAAATGTCAAAGATGTCAAATGACAAATGTCACAATGCTAAATGTCAAAAATGAAAAGTGTCACCATGAAAAATGTCAAAAATAACAAATTTCAAGATGGCAAATGTCAAAGATGTCAAATGACAAATGTCACAATGCTAAATGTCAAAAATGACAAATTTCAAGATGGCAAATGTCAAAGATGTCAAATGACAAATGTCACAATGCTAAATGTCAAAAATGATAAGTGTCACCATGAAAAATGTCAAAAATGACAAATTTCAAGATGGCAAATGTCCAAGATGTCAAATGACAAATGTCACAATGCTAAATGTCAAAAATGACAAATTTCAAGATGGCAAATGTCAAAGATGTCAAATGACAAATGTCACAATGCTAAATGTCAAAAATGAAAAGTGTCACCATAAAAAATGTCAAAAATGACAAATTTCAAGATGGCAAATGTCAAAGATGTCAAATGACAAATGTCACAATGCTAAATGTCAAAAATGAAAAGTGTCACCATGAAAAATGTCAAAAATGACAAATTTCTAGATGGCAAATATCAAAGATGTCAAATGACAAATGTCACAATGCTAAATGTCAAAAATGATAAGTGTCACCATGAAAAATGTCAAAAATGACAAATTTCAAGATGGCAAATGTCCAAGATGTCAAATGACAAATGTCACAATGCTAAATGTCAAAAATGAAAAGTGTCACCATGAAAAATGTCAAAAATAAAAAATTTCAAGATGGCAAATGTCTAAGATGTCAAATGACAAATGTCACAATGCTAAATGTCAAAAATGAAAAGTGTCACCATGAAAAATGTCAAAAATGACAAATTTCAAGATGGCAAATGTCAAAACTGACAAATGTCACAATGCTAAATGTCAAAAATGATAAGTGTCACCATGAAAAATGTCAAAAATGACAAATTTCAAGATGGCAAATGTCCAAGATGTCAAATGACAAATGTCACAATGCTAAATGTCAAAAATGACAAATTTCAAGATGGCAAATGTCAAAGATGTCAAATGACAAATGTCACAATGCTAAATGTCAAAAATGAAAAGTGTCACCATGAAAAATGTCAAAAATGACAAATTTCAAGATGGCAAATGTCAAAGATGTCAAATGACAAATGTCACAATGCTTAATGTCAAAAATGAAAAGTGTCACCCTGAAAAATGTCAAAAATAACAAATTTCAAGATGGCAAATGTCAAAGATGTCAAATGACAAATGTCACAATGCTAAATGTCAAAAATGAAAAGTGTCACCATGAAAAATGTCAAAAATGACAAATTTCAAGATGGCAAATGTCAAAACTGACAAATGTCACAATGCTAAATGTCAAAAATGATGAGTGTCACCATGAAAAATGTCAAAAATGACAAATTTCAAAATGGCAAATGTCCAAGATGTCAAATGACAAATGTCACAATGCTAAATGTCAAAAATGACAAATTTCAAGATGGCAAATGTCAAAGATGTCAAATGACAAATTTCACAATGCTAAATGTCAGAAATGAAAAGTGTCACCATGAAAAATGTCAAAAATGACAAATTTCTAGATGGCAAATATCAAAGATGTCAAATGACAAATGTCACAATGCTTAATGTCAAAAATGAAAAGTGTCACCCTGAAAAATGTCAAAAATAACAAATTTCAAGATGGCAAATGTCAAAGATGTCAAATGACAAATGTCACAATGCTAAATGTCAAAAATGAAAAGTGTCACCATGAAAAATGTCAAAAATAACAAATTTCAAGATGGCAAATGTCAAAGATGTCAAATGACAAATGTCACAATGCTAAATGTCAAAAATGAAAAGTGTCACCATGAAAAATGTCACAAATGACAAATTTTAAGATGGCAAATGTCAAAACTGACAAATGTCACAATGCTAAATGTCAAAAATGATGAGTGTCACCATGAAAAATGTCAAAAATGACAAATTTCAAGATGGCAAATGTCCAAGATGTCAAATGACAAATGTCACAATGCTAAATGTCAAAAATGACAAATTTCAAGATGGCAAATGTCAAAGATGTCAAATGACAAATGTCACAATGCTAAATGTCAAAAATGAAAAGTGTCACCATGAAAAATGTCAAAAATGACAAATTTCAAGATGGCAAATGTCAAAGATGTCAAATGACAAATGTCACAATGCTAAATGTCAAAAATGAAAAGTGTCACCATGAAAAATGTCAAAAATAACAAATTTCAAGATGGCAAATGTCAAAGATGTCAAATAACAAATGTCACAATGCTAAATGTCAAAAATGACAAATTTCAAGATGGCAAATGTCAAAGATGTCAAATGACAAATGTCACAATGCTAAATGTCAAAAATGATAAGTGTCACCATGAAAAATGTCAAAAATGACAAATTTCAAGATGGCAAATGTCCAAGATGTCAAATGACAAATGTCACAATGCTAAATGTCAAAAATGACAAATTTCAAGATGGCAAATGTCAAAGATGTCAAATGACAAATGTCACAATGCTAAATGTCAAAAATGAAAAGTGTCACCATAAAAAATGTCAAAAATGACAAATTTCAAGATGGCAAATGTCAAAGATGTCAAATGACAAATGTCACAATGCTAAATGTCAAAAATGAAAAGTGTCACCATGAAAAATGTCAAAAATGACAAATTTCTAGATGGCAAATATCAAAGATGCCAAATGACAAATGTCACAATGCTAAATGTCAAAAATGATAAGTGTCACCATGAAAAATGTCAAAAATGACAAATTTCAAGATGGCAAATGTCCAAGATGTCAAATGACAAATGTCACAATGCTAAATGTCAAAAATGAAAAGTGTCACCATGAAAAATGTCAAAAATAAAAAATTTCAAGATGGCAAATGTCTAAGATGTCAAATGACAAATGTCACAATGCTAAATGTCAAAAATGAAAAGTGTCACCATGAAAAATGTCAAAAATGACAAATTTCAAGATGGCAAATGTCAAAACTGACAAATGTCACAATGCTAAATGTCAAAAATGATAAGTGTCACCATGAAAAATGTCAAAAATGACAAATTTCAAGATGGCAAATGTCCAAGATGTCAAATGACAAATGTCACAATGCTAAATGTCAAAAATGACAAATTTCAAGATGGCAAATGTCAAAGATGTCAAATGACAAATGTCACAATGCTAAATGTCAAAAATGAAAAGTGTCACCATGAAAAATGTCAAAAATGACAAATTTCAAGATGGCAAATGTCAAAGATGTCAAATGACAAATGTCACAATGCTTAATGTCAAAAATGAAAAGTGTCACCCTGAAAAATGTCAAAAATAACAAATTTCAAGATGGCAAATGTCAAAGATGTCAAATGACAAATGTCACAATGCTAAATGTCAAAAATGAAAAGTGTCACCATGAAAAATGTCAAAAATGACAAATTTCAAGATGGCAAATGTCAAAACTGACAAATGTCACAATGCTAAATGTCAAAAATGATGAGTGTCACCATGAAAAATGTCAAAAATGACAAATTTCAAAATGGCAAATGTCCAAGATGTCAAATGACAAATGTCACAATGCTAAATGTCAAAAATGACAAATTTCAAGATGGCAAATGTCAAAGATGTCAAATGACAAATTTCACAATGCTAAATGTCAGAAATGAAAAGTGTCACCATGAAAAATGTCAAAAATGACAAATTTCAAGATGGAAAATGTCAAAGATGTCAAATGACAAATGTCACAATGCTAAATGTCAGAAATGAAAAGTGTCACCATGCAAAATGTCAAAAATAACAAATTTCAAGATGGCAAATGTCAAAGATGTCAAATGACAAATGTCACAATGCTAAATGTCAAAAATGACAAATTTCAAGATGGCAAATGTCAAAGATGTCAAATGACAAATGTCACAATGCTAAATGTCAAAAATGATAAGTGTCACCATGAAAAATGTCAAAAATGACAAATTTTAAGATGGCAAATGTCAAAGATGTCAAATGACAAATGTCACAATGCTAAATGTCAAAAATGAAAAGTGTCAAAAATGACAAATTTCAAGATGGCAAATGGCTAAGATGTCAAATGACAAATGTCACAATGCTAAATGTCAAAAATGAAAAGTGTCACCGTGAAAAATGTCAAAAATGACAAATTTCAAGATGGCAAATGTCAAAGATGTCAAATGACAAATGTCACAATGCTAAATGTCAAAAATGAAAAGTGTCACCATGAAAAATGTCTAAAATGACAAATTTCAAGATGGCAAATTTCAAAGATGTCAAATGACAAATGTCACAATGCTAAATGTCAAAAATGACAAATTTCAAGATGGCAAATGTCAAAGATGTCAAATGACAAATGTCACAATGCTAAATGTCAAAAATAAAAAGTGTCACCATGAAAAATGTCAAAAATGACAAATTTTAAGATGGCAAATGTCAAAGATGTCAAATGACAAATGTCACAATGCTAAATGTCAAAAATGAAAAGTGTCAAAAATGACAAATTTCAAGATGGCAAATGGCTAAGATGTCAAATGACAAATGTCACAATGCTAAATGTCAAAAATGAAAAGTGTCACCGTGAAAAATGTCAAAAATGACAAATTTCAAGATGGCAAATGTCAAAGATGTCAAATGACAAATGTCACAATGCTAAATGTCAAAAATGAAAAGTGTCACCATGAAAAATGTCTAAAATGACAAATTTCAAGATGGCAAATGTCAAAGATGTCAAATGACAAATGTCACAATGCTAAATGTCAAAAATGAAAAGTGTTCCCATGAAAAATGTCAATAATGACAAATTTCAAGATGGCAAATGTCAAAGATGTCAAATGACAAATGTCACAATGCTCAATGTCAATAATGAAAAGTGTCACCATGAAAAATGTCAAAAATGACAAATTTCAAGATGGCAAATGTCAAAGATGTCGAATATGACAAATGTCACAATGCTAAATGTCAAAAATGAAAAGTTTCACCATGAAAAATGTCAAAAATGACAAATTTCAAGATGGCAAATGTCAAAGATGTCAAATGACAAATGTCACAATGCTAAATGTCAAAAATGAAAAGTGTCACCATGAAAAATGTCAAATTGACAAATTTTAAGATGGCAAATATCAAAGATGTCAAATGACAAATGTCACAATGCTAAATGTCAAAAATGAAAAGTGTCACCATGAAAAATGTCAAAAATGACAAATTTCAAGATGGCAAATGTCAAAACTGACAAATGTCACAATGCTAAATGTCAAAAATGATAAGTGTCACCATGAAAAATGTCAAAAATGACAAATTTCAAGATGGCAAATGTCCAAGATGTCAAATGACAACTGTCACAATGCTAAATATCAAAAATGACAAATTTCAAGATGGCAAATGTCAAAGATGTCAAATGACAAATGTCACAATGCTAAATGTCAAAAATGAAAAGTGTCACCATGAAAAATGTCAAAAATGACAAATTTCAAGATGGCAAATGTCAAAGATGTCAAATGACAAATGTCACAATGCTAAATGTCAAAAATGAAAAGTGTCACCATGAAAAATGTCAAAAATAACAAATTTCAAGATGGCAAATGTCAAAGATGTCAAATGACAAATGTCACAATGCTAAATGTCAAAAATGAAAAGTGTCACCATGAAAAATGTCACAAATGACAAATTTCAAGATGGCAAATGTCAAAACTGACAAATGTCACAATGCTAAATGTCAAAAATGATAAGTGTCACAATGCTAAATGTCAAAAATGACAAATTTCAAGATGGCAAATGTCAAAGATGTCAAATGACAAATGTCACAATGCTAAATGTCAAAAATGAAAAGTGTCACCATGAAAAATGTCAAAAATGACAAATTTCAAGATGGCAAATGTCAAAGATGTCAAATGACAAATGTCACAATGCCAAATGTCAAAAATGAAAAGTGTCACCATGAAAAATGTCAAAAATAACAAATTTCAAGATGGCAAATGTCAAAGATGTCAAATGACAAATGTCACAATGCTAAATGTCAAAAATGACAAATTTCAAGATGGCAAATGTCAAAGATGTCAAATAACAAATGTCACAATGCTAAATGTCAAAAATGATAAGTGTCACCATGAAAAATGTCAAAAATGACAAATTTCAAGATGGCAAATGTCCAAGATGTCAAATGACAAATGTCACAATGCTAAATGTCAAAAATGACAAATTTCAAGATGGCAAATGTCAAAGATGTCAAATGACAAATGTCACAATGCTAAATGTCAAAAATGAAAAGTGTCACCATAAAAAATGTCAAAAATGACAAATTTCAAGATGGCAAATGTCAAAGATGTCAAATGACAAATGTCACAATGCTAAATGTCAAAAATGAAAAGTGTCACCATGAAAAATGTCAAAAATGACAAATTTCTAGATGGCAAATATCAAAGATGTCAAATAACAAATGTCACAATGCTAAATGTCAAAAATGATAAGTGTCACCATGAAAAATGTCAAAAATGACAAATTTCAAGATGGCAAATGTCCAAGATGTCAAATGACAAATGTCACAATGCTAAATGTCAAAAATGAAAAGTGTCACCATGAAAAATGTCAAAAATAAAAAATTTCAAGATGGCAAATGTCTAAGATGTCAAATGACAAATGTCACAATGATAAATGTCAAAAATGAAAAGTGTCACCATGAAAAATGTCAAAAATGACAAATTTCAAGATGGCAAATGTCAAAACTGACAAATGTCACAATGCTAAATGTCAAAAATGATAAGTGTCACCATGAAAAATGTCAAAAATGACAAATTTCAAGATGGCAAATGTCCAAGATGTCAAATGACAAATGTCACAATGCTAAATGTCAAAAATGACAAATTTCAAGATGGCAAATGTCAAAGATGTCAAATGACAAATGTCACAATGCTAAATGTCAAAAATGAAAAGTGTCACCATGAAAAATGTCAAAAATGACAAATTTCAAGATGGCAAATGTCAAAGATGTTAAATGACAAATGTCACAATGCTTAATGTCAAAAATGAAAAGTGTCACCCTCAAAAATGTCAAAAATAACAAATTTCAAGATGGCAAATGTCAAAGATGTCAAATGACAAATGTCACAATGCTAAATGTCAAAAATGAAAAGTGTCACCATGAAAAATGTCAAAAATGACAAATTTCAAGATGGCAAATGTCAAAACTGACAAATGTCACAATGCTAAATGTCAAAAATGATGAGTGTCACCATGAAAAATGTCAAAAATGACAAATTTCAAGATGGCAAATGTCCAAGATGTCAAATGACAAATGTCACAATGCTAAATGTCAAAAATAACAAATTTCAAGATGGCAAATGTCAAAGATGTCAAATGACAAATTTCACAATGCTAAATGTCAGAAATGAAAAGTGTCACCATGAAAAATGTCAAAAATGACAAATTTCAAGATGGAAAATGTCAAAGATGTCCAATGACAAATGTCACAATGCTAAATGTCAAAAATGAAAAGTGTCACCATGCAAAATGTCAAAAATAACAAATTTCAAGATGGCAAATGTCAAAGATGTCAAATGACAAATGTCACAATGCTAAATGTCAAAAATGACAAAATTTTAAGATGGCAAATGTCAAAGATTGTAACGAATATATTAAACGTATTAGACTCTATAGCGCCAAAAAGGCAAATAAAAATATTTCCTAAATATAAAAAATGGTGGAATGAAAAAGTAAAAACTGCCACAAGGTGTAGAGACCTTGCATATAAAAAATATTCACAAGAAAAATCGGAAGACAATTGGAATGAATACAAATTAAATAGAAATAGGGCCGTTAATGTAATTAGAACTGAAAAAAGTAAGTACATAGAGCAAAATATATATCAAAATAGGGGAAATTCAAAGGAAATGTGGAAATCTCTTGAATGTTTGATGCCTAGAAATAGTAAGTCAAATGATCTGTTGGAACTTGAACTAGAAGATAATGTGATTATGAAAGATATTTTTGAAATACCCAATGCTTTAAATAAATATTACATAGACAGTGTTCAATCAATTGCTAATATGATTGATTGCACAATACCCGATTATGAAATTTTAGATAAACATAACGGACAAGTTCTTGAAAAATTCCAATTAAGTACGGTGGAATCTTTAAAAGAAATTCTCTTTTCAATGAAAAATAAAAGTAGCACAGATGATATTAACATTAATATTTTAAAAAATTGCATCTCCAACCTCTCAGAACCACTCGTAAATTTGGTAAATTCCTCTTTAGAAACATCAAAAATACCTGATGCCTTAAAGGTTGCTACAGTGGTGCCCATTCCTAAAATAAAAAACTCGAATAAAGCCTCAGATTTAAGGCCAATCAGTATGTTAAGTTGTATTGAAAAAATTATTGAGAAAGTTGTTGCTGAGCAGATTATTAATTTTTTAGAACAAAATAAACTTATTATTAAAATGCAATCGGGTTTTAGGAGTAGGCATAGCTGTGAATCAGCTATACAATGTGTTCTATATGATTGGAAATACAAATTTGATAAAAATTGTCCGACATTGGCAGTTTTTATAGATCTGCAAAGAGCATTTGAAACTGTTGATCAAAACCGTTTAGTTAAAAAACTTAAAAGTGTGGGTATAGCAGGAGAAGCTTTAGAATGGTGTATAAATTACCTAAAAAACAGAAAACAAAAGTTAAAAGTAAACAACATTTTATCAGAAGAAATAAACTATAGCAGAGGTGTCCCTCAAGGCAGTATATTAGGTCCCCTGTTTTTCTTAATTTACATCAATGATATTGTTGATTTTAAGGGCCAATGTGTCATTCATCTGTTTGCCGATGATGCCCTTATATACTTTTCATCATATAATTTAGATGAGTTAGTTAGAGTTATTAATGAAACACTAGAAAATATTAACAAATGGTGTTGCAATAATTTATTAAAAATCAATACAAATAAAACTAAATACATGTTGATAACTAATAACTATGGCTATAAACAATTTGTCGATAAACAATATAACATCACAATTGGAGGTAATTCTATACAATTGGTAGAAAAATTCAAGTATTTAGGGGTAATGATTGACAAACGGATGAAATTCACAGACCATGCACACGCAGTTATCAAGAATATTTCATTTAAATTAAATTTCCTATTTAGAAGTTCGTATGGTCTTTCACAATGGACTAAATGTATTATATATAATACCATTATTCTACCCCACTTCAATTACTGTTCTACAATACTTTTTTTACTAAATCAAAATGAGTTGAACAGACTTCAAAAATTACAAAATAGAGCAATGCGAATAATATTATCTTGTTCAAAATATACTTCCATTAATGTAATGCTTGAAACTTTGAAGTGGATGCCAATCAGAAATTTCTTACTAAGGAATGTACTAATTTTTATTCATAAAATCAAACATGGATTACTTCCGACTTACCTACAGGAAAAGCTTGAATATCAATATAATGTGCACAATTATCAAACACGAAATAGAAATAACTTCTATATTGATAATGTTGTTAAAACTGCAACACAGAACTCACTGTTTTTTAAAGGTCTAGATCATTACAATGCACTTCCAGAGGAAATTAAAACTATAAATTCTGTAACTACCTTCAAGACCCGTGTCACATCTTATTTAACTGAACAGTACTTCTCCAGAAACAATAGCAGCCTTTAGAACTGGTTTTAATTTTATGTGGATGTTTCTTTAAAAAAAAAAAAAAAAAAAATTATTTTAACTTATTGTATTTTATATTTTACTGATGAAACTAAAGTCTGTATTTATTGTAATATTAGCATTAGCTAAATAAAGGAATTAATAATAATAAAAAGATGTCAAATGACAAATGTCACAATGCTAAATGTCAAAAATGAAAAGTGTCAAAAATGACAAATTTCAAGATGGCAAATGGCTAAGATGTCAAATGACAAATGTCACAATGCTAAATGTCAAAAATGAAAAGTGTCACCGTGAAAAATGTCAAAAATGACAAATTTCAAGATGGCAAATGTCAAAGATGTCAAATGACAAATGTCACAATGCTAAATGCCAAAAATGAAAAGTGTCACCATGAAAAATGTCTAAAATGACAAATTTCAAGATGGTAAATTTCAAAGATGTCAAATGACAAATGTCACAATGCTAAATGTCAAAAATGACAAATTTTAAGATGGCAAATGTCAAAAATGTCAAATGACAAATGTCACAATGCTAAATGTCAAAAATGAAAAGTGTCACCATGAAAAATGTCAAAAATGACAAATTTCAAGATGGCAAATGTCCAAGATGTCGAATGACAAATGTCACAATGCTAAATGTCAAAAATGAAAAGTGTCACCATGAAAAATGTCAAAAATGACAAATTTTAAGATGGCAAATGTCAAAGATGTCAAATGACAAATGTCACAATGCTAAATGTCAAAAATGAAAAGTGTCAAAAATGACAAATTTCAAGATGGCAAATGGCTAAGATGTCAAATGACAAATGTCACAATGCTAAATGTCAAAAATGAAAAGTGTCACCGTGAAAAATGTCAAAAATGACAAATTTCAAGATGGCAAATGTTAAAGATGTCAAATGACAAATGTCACAATGCTAAATGTCAAAAATGAAAAGTGTCACTATGAAAAATGTCTAAAATGACAAATTTCAAGATGGCAAATGTCAAAGATGTCAAATGACAAATGTCACAATGCTAAATGTCAAAAATGAAAAGTGTCACCATGAAAAATGTCAAATTGACAAATTTCAAGATGGCAAATGTCAAAGATGTCGAATATGACAAATGTCACAATGCTAAATGTTAAAAATGAAAAGTTTCACCATGAAAAATGTCAAAAATGACAAATTTCAAGATGGCAAATGTCAAAGATGTCAAATGACAAATGTCACAATGCTAAATGTCAAAAATGAAAAGTGTCACCATGAAAAATGTCAAATTGACAAATTTTAAGATGGCAAATATCAAAGATGTCAAATGACAAATGTCACAATGCTAAATGTCAAAAATGACAAATTTCAAGATGGCAAATGTCAAAGATGTCAAATGACAAATGTCACAATGCTAAATGTCAAAAATGAAAAGTGTCACCATGAAAAATGTCAAAAATAACAAATTTCAAGATGGCAAATGTCAAAGATGTCAAATGACAAATGTCACAATGCTAAATGTCAAAAATGAAAAGTTTCACCATGAAAAATGTCAAAAATGACAAATTTCAAGATGGCAAATGTCAAATGTCACAATGCTAAATGTCAAAAATGAAAAGTGTCACAATGCTAAATGTCAAAAATGACAAATTTCAAGATGACAAATGTCAAAGATGTCAAATGACAAATGTCACAATGCTAAATGTCAAAAATGAAAAGTGTCACCAGGAAAAATGTCAAAAATAACAAATTTTAAGATGGCAAATGTCAAAGATGTCAAATGACAAATGTCACAATGCTAAATGTCAAAAATGAAAAGTGTCACCATGAAAAATGTCAAAAATGACAAATTTCAAGATGGCAAATGTCAAATGTCACAATGCTAAATGTCAAAAATGAAAAGTGTCACCATGAAAAATGTCAAAAATAACAAATTTCAAGATGCAAATGTCAAAGATGTCAAATGACAAATGTCACAATGCTAAATGTCAAAAATGAAAAGTGTCACCATGAAAAATGTCAAAAATGACAAATTTCAAGATGGCAAATGTCAAAACTGACAAATGTCACAATGCTAAGTGTCAAAAATAAAAAGTGTCACCATGAAAAATGTCAAAAATAACAAATTTCAAGATGGCAAATGTCAAAGATGTCAAATGACAAATGTCACAATGCTAAATGTCAAAAATGAAAAGTGTCACCATGAAAAATTCAAAAATGACAAATTTCAAGATAGCAAATGTCAAAACTGACAAATGTCACAATGCTAAATGTCAAAAATGAAAAGTGTCACCATTTAAAATGTCAAAAATAACAAATTTCAAGATGGCAAATGTCAAAGATGTCAAATGACAAATGTCACAATGCTAAATGTCAAAAATGACAAATTTCAAGATGGCAAATGTCAAAGATGTCAAATGACAAATGTCACAATGCTTAATGTCAAAAATGAAAAGTGTCACCATGAAAAATGTCAAAAATGACAAATTTCAAGATGGCAAATGTCAAAGATGTCAAATGACAAATGTCACAATGCTAAATGTCAAAAATGAAAAGTGTCACCATGAAAAATGTCAAAAATGACAAATTTCAAGATAGCAAATGTCAAACCTGACAAATGTCACAATGCTAAATGTCAAAAATGATAAGTGTCACCATAAAAAATGTTAAAAATGACAAATTTTAAGATGGCAAATGTCCAAGATGTCAAATGACAAATGTCACAATGCTAAATGTCAAAAATGAAAAGTGTCACCATGAAAAATGTCAAAAATGACAAATTTCAAGATGGCAAATATCAAAGATGTCAAATGACAAATGTCACAATGCTAAATGTCAAAAATGACAAATTTCAAGATGGCAAATGTCAAAGATGTCAAATGACGAATGTCACAATGCTAAATGTCAAAAATGAAAAGTGTCACCATGAAAAAGGTCAAAAATAACAAATTTCAAGATGGCAAATGTCAAAGATGTCAAATGACAAATGTCACAATGCTTAATGTCAAAAATGAAAAGTGTCACCATGAAAAATGTCAAAAATGACAAATTTCAAGATGGCAAATGTCAAATGTCACAATGCTAAATGTCAAAAATGAAAAGTGTCACCATGAAAAATGTCAAAAATAACAAATTTCAAGATGCAAATGTCAAAGATGTCAAATGACAAATGTCACAATGCTAAATGTCAAAAATGAAAAGTGTCACAATGCTAAATGTCAGAAATGACAAATTTCAAGATGACAAATGTCAAAGATGTCAAATGACAAATGTCACAATGCTAAATGTCAAAAATGAAAAGTGTCACCATGAAAAATGTCAAAAATAACAAATTTTAAGATGGCAAATGTCAAAGATGTCAAATGACAAATGTCACAATGCTAAATGTCAAAAATGAAAAGTGTCACCATAAAAAATGTCAAAAATGACAAATTTCAAGATGGCAAATGTCAAATGTCACAATGCTAAATGTCAAGAATGAAAAGTGTCACCATGAAAAATGTCAAAAATGACAAATTTCAAGATGGCAAATGTCAAAACTGACAAATGTCACAATGCTAAGTGTCAAAAATGAAAAGTGTCACCATGAAAAAAGTCAAAAATAACAAATTTCAAGATGGCAAATGTCAAAGATGTCAAATGACAAATGTCACAATGCTAAATGTCAAAAATGAAAAGTGTCACCATGAAAAATTCAAAAATGGCAAATTTCAAGATGGCAAATGTCAAAACTGACAAATGTTACAATGCTAAATGTCAAAAATGAAAAGTGTCACCATTTAAAATGTCAAAAATAACAAATTTCAAGATGGCAAATGTCAAAGATGTCAAATGACAAATGTCACAATGCTAAATGTCAAAAATGACAAATTTCAAGATGGCAAATGTCAAAGATGTCAAATGATAAATGTCACAATGCTTAATGTCAAAAATGAAAAGTGTCACCATGAAAAATGTCAAAAATGACAAATTTCAAGATGGCAAATGTCAAAGATGTCAAATGACAAATGTCAACATGCTAAATGTCAAAAATGAAACGTGTCACCATGAAAAATGTCAAAAATAACAAATTTCAAGATGGCAAATGTCAAAGATGTCAAATGACAAATGTCACAATGCTAAATGTCAAAAATGAAAAGTGTCACCATGAAAAATGTCAAAAATGACAAATTTCAAGATGGCAAATGTCAAACCTGACAAATGTCACAATGCTAAATGTCAAAAATGATAAGTGTCACTATGAAAAATGTCAAAAATGACAAATTTTAAGATGGCAAATGTCCAAGATGTCAAATGACAAATGTCACAATGCTAAATGTCAAAAATGACAAATTTCAAGATGGCAAATGTCAAAGATGTCAAATATGACAAATGTCACAATGCTAAATGTCACAAATGAAAAGTGTCACCATGAAAAATGTCAAAAATGACAAATTTCAAGATGGCAAATGTCAAAGATGTCAAATGACAAATGTCACAATGCTAAATGTCAAAAATGAAAAGTGTCACCATGAAAAATGTCAAAAATGACAAATTTCAAGATGGCAAATATCAAAGATGTCAAATGACAAATGTCACAATGCTAAATGTCAAAAATGACAAATTTTAAGATGGCAAATGTCAAAGATGTCAAATGACAAATGTCACAATGCTAAATGTCAAAAATTAAAAGTGTCACCATGAAAAATGTCAAAAATGACAAATTTCAAGATGGCAAATGTTAAAGATGTCAAATGACAAATGTCACAATGCAAAATGTCAAAAATAAAAAGTGTCACCATAAAAAATGTCAAAAATAACAAATTTTAAGATGGCAAATGTCAAAGATGTCAAATGACAAATTTCACAATGCTAAATGTCAAAAATGAAAAGTGTCACCATGAAAAATGTCAAAAATGACAAATTTCAATATGGCAAATGTCAAAACTGACGAATGTCACAATGCTAAATGTCAAAAATGAAAAGTGTCACCATGAAAAATGTCAAAAATAACAAATTTCAAGATGGCAGATGTCAAAGATGTCAAATGACAAATGTCACAATGCTAAATGTCAAAAATGAAAAGTGTCACCATGAAAAATTCAAAAATGACAAATTTCAAGATGGCAAATGTCAAAACTGACAAATGTCACAATGCTAAATGTCAAAAATGAAAAGTGTCACCATGAAAAATGTCAAAAATAACAAACTTCAAGATGGCAAATGTCAAAGATGTCAAATGACAAATGTCACAATGCTAAATGTCAAAAATGACAAATTTCAAGATGGCAAATGTCAAAGATGTCAAATGACAAATGTCACAATGCTTAATGTCAAAAATGAAAAGTGTCACCATGAAAAATGTCAAAAATGACAAATTTCAAGATGGCAAATGTCAAAGATGTCAAATGACAAATGTCACAATGCTAAATGTCAAAAATGAAAAGTGTCACCATGAAAAATGTCAAAAATGACAAATTTCAAGATAGCAAATGTCAAACCTGACAAATGTCACAATGCTAAATGTCAAAAATGATAAGTGTCACCATAAAAAATGTTAAAAATGACAAATTTTAAGATGGCAAATGTCCAAGATGTCAAATGACAAATGTCACAATGCTAAATGTCAAAAATGAAAAGTGTCACCATGAAAAATGTCAAAAATGACAAATTTCAAGATGGCAAATATCAAAGATGTCAAATGACAAATGTCACAATGCTAAATGTCAAAAATGACAAATTTCAAGATGGCAAATGTCAAAGATGTCAAATGACGAATGTCACAATGCTAAATGTCAAAAATGAAAAGTGTCACCATGAAAAAGGTCAAAAATAACAAATTTCAAGATGGCAAATGTCAAAGATGTCAAATGACAAATGTCACAATGCTTAATGTCAAAAATGAAAAGTGTCACCATGAAAAATGTCAAAAATGACAAATTTCAAGATGGCAAATGTCAAATGTCACAATGCTAAATGTCAAAAATGAAAAGTGTCACCATGAAAAATGTCAAAAATAACAAATTTCAAGATGCAAATGTCAAAGATGTCAAATGACAAATGTCACAATGCTAAATGTCAAAAATGAAAAGTGTCACAATGCTAAATGTCAGAAATGACAAATTTCAAGATGACAAATGTCAAAGATGTCAAATGACAAATGTCACAATGCTAAATGTCAAAAATGAAAAGTGTCACCATGAAAAATGTCAAAAATAACAAATTTTAAGATGGCAAATGTCAAAGATGTCAAATGACAAATGTCACAATGCTAAATGTCAAAAATGAAAAGTGTCACCATAAAAAATGTCAAAAATGACAAATTTCAAGATGGCAAATGTCAAATGTCACAATGCTAAATGTCAAGAATGAAAAGTGTCACCATGAAAAATGTCAAAAATGACAAATTTCAAGATGGCAAATGTCAAAACTGACAAATGTCACAATGCTAAGTGTCAAAAATGAAAAGTGTCACCATGAAAAAAGTCAAAAATAACAAATTTCAAGATGGCAAATGTCAAAGATGTCAAATGACAAATGTCACAATGCTAAATGTCAAAAATGAAAAGTGTCACCATGAAAAATTCAAAAATGGCAAATTTCAAGATGGCAAATGTCAAAACTGACAAATGTTACAATGCTAAATGTCAAAAATGAAAAGTGTCACCATTTAAAATGTCAAAAATAACAAATTTCAAGATGGCAAATGTCAAAGATGTCAAATGACAAATGTCACAATGCTAAATGTCAAAAATGACAAATTTCAAGATGGCAAATGTCAAAGATGTCAAATGATAAATGTCACAATGCTTAATGTCAAAAATGAAAAGTGTCACCATGAAAAATGTCAAAAATGACAAATTTCAAGATGGCAAATGTCAAAGATGTCAAATGACAAATGTCAACATGCTAAATGTCAAAAATGAAACGTGTCACCATGAAAAATGTCAAAAATAACAAATTTCAAGATGGCAAATGTCAAAGATGTCAAATGACAAATGTCACAATGCTAAATGTCAAAAATGAAAAGTGTCACCATGAAAAATGTCAAAAATGACAAATTTCAAGATGGCAAATGTCAAACCTGACAAATGTCACAATGCTAAATGTCAAAAATGATAAGTGTCACTATGAAAAATGTCAAAAATGACAAATTTTAAGATGGCAAATGTCCAAGATGTCAAATGACAAATGTCACAATGCTAAATGTCAAAAATGACAAATTTCAAGATGGCAAATGTCAAAGATGTCAAATATGACAAATGTCACAATGCTAAATGTCACAAATGAAAAGTGTCACCATGAAAAATGTCAAAAATGACAAATTTCAAGATGGCAAATGTCAAAGATGTCAAATGACAAATGTCACAATGCTAAATGTCAAAAATGAAAAGTGTCACCATGAAAAATGTCAAAAATGACAAATTTCAAGATGGCAAATATCAAAGATGTCAAATGACAAATGTCACAATGCTAAATGTCAAAAATGACAAATTTTAAGATGGCAAATGTCAAAGATGTCAAATGACAAATGTCACAATGCTAAATGTCAAAAATTAAAAGTGTCACCATGAAAAATGTCAAAAATGACAAATTTCAAGATGGCAAATGTTAAAGATGTCAAATGACAAATGTCACAATGCAAAATGTCAAAAATAAAAAGTGTCACCATAAAAAATGTCAAAAATAACAAATTTTAAGATGGCAAATGTCAAAGATGTCAAATGACAAATTTCACAATGCTAAATGTCAAAAATGAAAAGTGTCACCATGAAAAATGTCAAAAATGACAAATTTCAATATGGCAAATGTCAAAACTGACGAATGTCACAATGCTAAATGTCAAAAATGAAAAGTGTCACCATGAAAAATGTCAAAAATAACAAATTTCAAGATGGCAGATGTCAAAGATGTCAAATGACAAATGTCACAATGCTAAATGTCAAAAATGAAAAGTGTCACCATGAAAAATTCAAAAATGACAAATTTCAAGATGGCAAATGTCAAAACTGACAAATGTCACAATGCTAAATGTCAAAAATGAAAAGTGTCACCATGAAAAATGTCAAAAATAACAAACTTCAAGATGGCAAATGTCAAAGATGTCAAATGACAAATGTCACAATGCTAAATGTCAAAAATGACAAATTTTAAGATGGCAAATGTCAAAAATGTCAAATGACAAATGTCACAATGCAAAATGTCAAAAATAAAAAGTGTCACCATGAAAAATGTCAAAAATGACAAATTTTAAGATGGCAAATGTCAAAGATGTCAAATGACAAATGTCACAATGCTAAATGTCAAAAATGAAAAGTGTCACCATAAAAAATGTCAACAATAACAAATTTCAAGATGGCAAATGTCAAAGATGTCAAATGACAAATGTCACAATGCTAAATGTCAAAAATGAAAAGTGTCACCATGAAAAATGTCAAAAATGACAAATTTCAAGATGGCAAATGTCAAAGATGTCAAATGACAAATGTCAGAATGCTAAATGTCAAAAATGAAAAGTGTCACCATGAAAAATGTCAAAAATAACAAATTTCAAGATGGCAAATGTCAAAGATGTCAAATGACAAATGTCACAATGCTAAATGTCAAAAATGAAAAGTGTCACCATGAAAAATGTCAAAAATGACAAATTTCAAGATGGCAAATGTCAAAACTGCCAAATGTCACAATGCTAAATGTCAAAAATGATAAGTGTCACCATAAAATGTCAAAAATGACAAATTTCAAGATGGCAAATGTCCAAGATGTCAAATGCCAAATGTCATAATGCTAAATGTCAAAAATGACAAATTTCAAGATGGCAAATATCAAAGATGTCGAATATGACAAATGTCACAATGCTAAATGTCAAAAATGAAAAGTGTCACCATGAAAAATGTCAAAAATGACACATTTCAAGATGGCAAATGTCAAAGACGTCAAATGACAAATGTCACAATGCTAAATGTCAAAAATGAAAAGTGTCACCATGAAAAATTGTCAAAAATGACAAATTTCAAGATGGCAAATATCAAAGATGTCAAATGACAAATGTCACAATGCTAAGTGTCAAAAATGACAAATTTTAAGATGGCAAATGTCAAAGATGTCAAATGACAAATGTCACAATGCTAAATGTCAAAAATGAAAAGTGTCACCATGAAAAATGTCAAAAATGACAAATTTCAAGATGGCAAATGTCAAAGATGTCAAATGACAAATGTCACAATGCTAAATGTCAAAAATGAAAAGTGTCACCATAAAAAATGTCAAAAATAACAAATTTCAAGATGGCAAATGTCAAAGATGTCAAATGACAAATGTCACAATGCTTAATGTCAAAAATGAAAAGTGTCACCATGAAAAATGTCAAAAATGACAAATTTCAAGATGGCAAATGTCAAAGATGTCAAATGACAAATGTCACAATGCTAAATGTCAAAAATGAAAAGTGTCACCATGAAAAATGTCAAAAATGACAAATTTCAAGATGGCAAATATCAAAGATGTCAAATGACAAATGTCACAATGCTAAATGTCAAAAATGACAAATTTTAAGATGGCAAATGTCAAAGATGTCAAATGACAAATGTCACAATGCTAAATGTCAAAAATTAAAAGTGTCACCATGAAAAATGTCAAAAATGACAAATTTCAAGATAGCAAATGTTAAAGATGTCAAATGACAAATGTCACAATGCAAAATGTCAAAAATAAAAAGTGTCACCATAAAAAATGTCAAAAATAACAAATTTTAAGATGGCAAATGTCCAAGATGTCAAATGACAAATGTCACAATGCTAAATGTCAAAAATGACAAATTTCAAGATGGCAAATGTCAAAGATGTCAAATATGACAAATGTCACAATGCTAAATGTCACAAATGAAAAGTGTCACCATGAAAAATGTCAAAAATGACAAATTTCAAGATGGCAAATGTCAAAGATGTCAAATGACAAATGTCACAATGCTAAATGTCAAAAATGAAAAGTGTCACCATGAAAAATGTCAAAAATGACAAATTTCAAGATGGCAAATATCAAAGATGTCAAATGACAAATGTCACAATGCTAAATGTCAAAAATGACAAATTTTAAGATGGCAAATGTCAAAGATGTCAAATGACAAATGTCACAATGCTAAATGTCAAAAATTAAAAGTGTCACCATGAAAAATGTCAAAAATGACAAATTTCAAGATGGCAAATGTTAAAGATGTCAAATGACAAATGTCACAATGCAAAATGTCAAAAATAAAAAGTGTCACCATAAAAAATGTCAAAAATAACAAATTTTAAGATGGCAAATGTCAAAGATGTCAAATGACAAATTTCACAATGCTAAATGTCAAAAATGAAAAGTGTCACCATGAAAAATGTCAAAAATGACAAATTTCAATATGGCAAATGTCAAAACTGACGAATGTCACAATGCTAAATGTCAAAAATGAAAAGTGTCACCATGAAAAATGTCAAAAATAACAAATTTCAAGATGGCAGATGTCAAAGATGTCAAATGACAAATGTCACAATGCTAAATGTCAAAAATGAAAAGTGTCACCATGAAAAATTCAAAAATGACAAATTTCAAGATGGCAAATGTCAAAACTGACAAATGTCACAATGCTAAATGTCAAAAATGAAAAGTGTCACCATGAAAAATGTCAAAAATAACAAACTTCAAGATGGCAAATGTCAAAGATGTCAAATGACAAATGTCACAATGCTAAATGTCAAAAATGACAAATTTTAAGATGGCAAATGTCAAAAATGTCAAATGACAAATGTCACAATGCTAAATGTCAAAAATAAAAAGTGTCACCATGAAAAATGTCAAAAATGACAAATTTTAAGATGGCAAATGTCAAAGATGTCAAATGACAAATGTCACAATGCTAAATGTCAAAAATGAAAAGTGTCACCATAAAAAATGTCAACAATAACAAATTTCAAGATGGCAAATGTCAAAGATGTCAAATGACAAATGTCACAATGCTAAATGTCAAAAATGAAAAGTGTCACCATGAAAAATGTCAAAAATGACAAATTTCAAGATGGCAAATGTCAAAGATGTCAAATGACAAATGTCAGAATGCTAAATGTCAAAAATGAAAAGTGTCACCATGAAAAATGTCAAAAATAACAAATTTCAAGATGGCAAATGTCAAAGATGTCAAATGACAAATGTCACAATGCTAAATGTCAAAAATGAAAAGTGTCACCATGAAAAATGTCAAAAATGACAAATTTCAAGATGGCAAATGTCAAAACTGCCAAACGTCACAATGCTAAATGTCAAAAATGATAAGTGTCACCATAAAATGTCAAAAATGACAAATTTCAAGATGGCAAATGTCCAAGATGTCAAATGCCAAATGTCATAATGCTAAATGTCAAAAATGACAAATTTCAAGATGGCAAATATCAAAGATGCCGAATATGACAAATGTCACAATGCTAAATGTCAAAAATGAAAAGTGTCACCATGAAAAATGTCAAAAATGACACATTTCAAGATGGCAAATGTCAAAGACGTCAAATGACAAATGTCACAATGCTAAATGTCAAAAATGAAAAGTGTCACCATGAAAAATTGTCAAAAATGACAAATTTCAAGATGGCAAATATCAAAGATGTCAAATGACAAATGTCACAATGCTAAGTGTCAAAAATGACAAATTTTAAGATGGCAAATGTCAAAGATGTCAAATGACAAATGTCACAATGCTAAATGTCAAAAATGAAAAGTGTCACCATGAAAAATGTCAAAAATGACAAATTTCAAGATGGCAAATGTCAAAGATGTCAAATGACAAATGTCACAATGCTAAATGTCAAAAATGAAAAGTGTCACCATAAAAAATGTCAAAAATAACAAATTTCAAGATGGCAAATGTCAAAGATGTCAAATGACAAATGTCACAATGCTTAATGTCAAAAATGAAAAGTGTCACCATGAAAAATGTCAAAAATGACAAATTTCAAGATGGCAAATGTCAAAGATGTCAAATGACAAATGTCACAAGCTAAATGTCAAAAATGAAAAGTGTCACCATAAAAAATGTCAAAAATAACAAATTTCAAAATGGCAAATGTCAAAGATGTCAAATGACAAATGTCACAATGCTAAATGTCAAACATGAAAAGTGTCACCATGAAAAATGTCAAAAATGACAAATTTCAAGATGGCAAATGTCAAAACTGATAAATGTCACAATGCTAAATGTCAAAAATGATAAGTGTCACCATGAAAAATGTCAAAAATGACAAATTTCAAGATGGCAAATGTCCAAGATGTCAAATGACAAATGTCACAATGCTAAATGTCAAAAATGACAAATTTCAAGATGGCAAATGTCAAAGATGTTAAATGACAAATGTCACAATGCTAAATGTCAAAAATGAAAAGTGTCACCATGAAAAATGTCAAAAATGACAAATTTCAAGATGATAAATGTCAAAGATGTCAAATGACAAATGTCACAATGCTAAATGTCAAAAATGAAAAGTGTCACCATGAAAAATGTCAAAAATAACAAATTTCAAGATGGCAAATGTCAAAGATGTCAAATGTCACAATGCTAAATGTCAAAAATGAAAAGTGTCACCATGAAAAATGTCAAAAATGACAAATTTCAAGATGGCAAATGACAAATGTCACAATGCTTAATGTCAAAAATGACAAATGTCACAATGCTTAATGTCAAAAATGACAAATTTCAAGATGGCAAATGTCAAAGATGTCAAATGACAAATGTCACAATGCTAAATGTCAAAAATGAAAAGTGTCACCATGAAAAATGTCAAAAATGACAAATTTCAAGATGGCAAATGTCAAAGATGTCAAATGACAAATGTCACAATGCTAAATATCAAAAATGAAAAGTGTCACCATAAAAAATGTCAAAAATAACAAATTTCAAAATGGCAAATGTCAAAGATGTCAAATGACAAATGTCACAATGCTAAATGTCAAAAATGAAAAGTGTCACCATGAAAAATTCAAAAATGACAAATTTCAAGATGGCAAATGTCAAAACTGACAAATGTCACAATGCTAAATGTCAAAAATGAAAAGTGTCACCATGAAAAATGTCAAAAATAACAAATTTCAAGACGGCAAATGTCAAAAATGTCAAATGACAAATGTCACAATGCTAAATGTCAAAAATGACAAATTTCAAGATGGCAAATGTCAAAGATGTCAAATGACAAATGTCACAATGCTAAATGTCAAAAATGAAAAGTGTCACCATGAAAAATGTCAAACATGACAAATTTCAAGATGGCAAATGTCAAAGATGTCAAATGACAAATGTCACAATGCTAAATGTCAAAAATGAAAAGTGTCACCATGAAAAATGTCAAAAATAACAAATTTCAAGATGGCAAATGTCAAAGATGTCAAATGACAAATATCACAATGCTAAATGTCAAAAATGAAAAGTGTCACCATGAAAAATGTCAAAAATGACAAATTTCAAGATGGCAAATGTCAAAACTGCCAAATGTCACAATGCTAAATGTCAAAAATGAAAAGTGTCACCATAAAATGTCAAAAATGACAAATTTCAAGATGGCAAGTGTCCAAGATGTCAAATGCCAAATGTCACAATGCTAAATGTCAAAAATGACAAATTTCAAGATGGCAAATGTCAAAGATGTCGAATATGACAAATGTAACAATGCTAAATGTCAAAAATGAAAAGTGTCACCATGAAAAATGTCAAAAATGACAAATTTCAAGATGGCAAATGTCAAAGATGTGAAATGACAAATGTCACAATGCTAAATGTCAAAAATGGAAAGTGTCACCATGAAAAATGTCAAAAATGACAAATTTCAAGATGGCAAATATCAAAGATGTCAAATGACAAATGTCACAATGCTAAGTGTCAAAAATGACAAATTTTAAGATGGCAAATGTCAAAGATGTCAAATGACAAATGTCACAATGCTAAATGTCAAAAATGAAAAGTGTCACCATGAAAAATGTCAAAAATGACAAATTTCAAGATGGCAAATGTCAAAGATGTCAAATGACAAATGTCACAATGCTAAATGTCAAAAATGAAAAGTGTCACCATGAAAAATGTCAAAAATAACAAATTTCAAGATGGCAAATGTCAAAGATGTCAAATGTCACAATGCTAAATGTCAAAAATGAAAAGTGTCACCATGAAAAATGTCAAAAATGACAAATTTCAAGATGGCAAATGTCAAATGACAAATGTCACAATGCTAAATGTCAAAAATGACAAATTTCAAGATGGCAAATGTCAAAGATGTCAAATGACAAATGTCACAATGCTAAATGTCAAAAATGAAAAGTGTCACCATGAAAAATGTCAAAAATGACAAATTTCAAGATGGCAAATGTCAAAGATGTCAAATGACAAATGTCACAATGCTAAATATCAAAAATGAAAAGTGTCACCATAAAAAATGTCAAAAATAACAAATTTCAAGATGGCAAATGTCAAAGATGTCAAATGACAAATGTCACAATGCTAAATGTCAAAAATGAAAAGTGTCACCATGAAAAATTCAAAAATGACAAATTTCAAGATGGCAAATGTCAAAACTGACAAATGTCACAATGCTAAATGTCAAAAATGAAAAGTGTCACCATGAAAAATGTCAAAAATAACAAATTTCAAGATGGCAAATGTCAAAAATGTCAAATGACAAATGTCACAATGCTAAATGTCAAAAATGACAAATTTCAAGATGGCAAATGTCAAAGATGTCAAATGACAAATGTCACAATGCTAAATGTCAAAAATGAAAAGTGTCACCATGAAAAATGTCAAAAATGACAAATTTCAAGATGGCAAATGTCAAAGATGTCAAATGACAAATGTCACAATGCTAAATGTCAAAAATGAAAAGTGTCACCATGAAAAATGTCAAAAATAACAAATTTCAAGATGGCAAATGTCAAAGATGTCAAATGACAAATGTCACAATGCTAAATGTCAAAAATGAAAAGTGTCACCATGAAAAATGTCAAAAATGACAAATTTCAAGATGGCAAATGTCAAAACTGCCAAATGTCACAATGCTAAATGTCAAAAATGAAAAGTGTCACCATAAAATGTCAAAAATGACAAATTTCAAGATGGCAAATGTCCAAGATGTCAAATGCCAAATGTCACAATGCTAAATGTCAAAAATGACAAATTTCAAGATAGCAAATGTCAAAGATGTCGAATATGACAAATGTCACAATGCTAAATGTCAAAAATGAAAAGTGTCACCATGAAAAATGTCAAAAATGACAAATTTCAAGATAGCAAATGTCAAAGATGTCAAATGACAAATGTCACAATGCTAAATGTCAAAAATGGAAAGTGTCACCATGAAAAATGTCAAAAATGACAAATTTCAAGATGGCAAATATCAAAGATGTCAAATGACAAATGTCACAATGCTAAGTGTCAAAAATGACAAATTTTAAGATGGCAAATGTCAAAGATGTCAAATGACAAATGTCACAATGCTAAATGTCAAAAATGAAAAGTGTCACCATGAAAAATGTCAAAAATGACAAATTTCAAGATGGCAAATGTCAAAGATGTCAAATGACAAATGTCACAATGCTAAATGTCAAAAATGAAAAGTGTCACCATAAAAAATGTCAAAAATAACAAATTTCAAGATAGCAAATGTCAAAGATGTCAAATGACAAATGTCACAATGCTAAATGTCAAAAATGAAAAGTGTCACCATGAAAAATGTCAAAAATAACAAATTTCAAGATGGCAAATGTCAAAGATGTCAAATGTCAAAGATGTCAAATGACAAATGTCACAATGCTAAATGTCAAAAATGAAAAGTGTCACCATGAAAAATGTCAAAAATGACAAATTTCAAGATGGCAAATGTCAAAACTGACAAATGTCACAATGCTAAATGTCAAAAATGATAAGTGTCACCATGAAAAATGTCAAAAATGACAAATTTCAAGATGGCAAATGTCCAAGATGTCAAATGACAAATGTCACAATGCTAAATGTCAAAAATGACAAATTTCAAGATGGCAAATGTCACAGATGTCAAATGACAAATGTCACAATGCTAAATGTCAAAAATGAAAAGTGTCACCATGAAAAATGTCAAAAATGACAAATTTCAAGATGGCAAATGTCAAAGATGTCAAATGACAAATGTCACAATGCTAAATGTCAAAAATGAAAAGTGTCACCATGAAAAATGTCAAAAATAACAAATTTCAAGATAGCAAATGTCAAAGATGTCAAATGACAAAGATGTCAAATGACAAATGTCACAATGCTAAATGAAAAGTGTCACCATGAAAAATGTTAAAAATGACCAATTTCAAGATGGCAAATGTCAAAGATGTCAAATGACAAATGTCACAATGCTAAATGTCAAAAATGAAAAGTGTCACCATGAAAAATGTCAAAAATGACAAATTTCAAGATGGCAAATGTCAAAACTGACAACTGTCACAATGCTAAATGTCAAAAATGATAAGTGTCACCATGAAAAATGTCAAAAATGACAAATTTCAAGATGGCAAATGTCAAAGATGTCAAATGACAAATGTCACAATGCTAAATGTCAAAAATGAAAAGTGTCACCATGAAAAATGTCAAAAATGACAAATTTCAAGATGGCAAATGTCAAAACTGACAAATGTCACAATGCTAAATGTCAAAAATGACAAATTTCAAGATAGCAAATGTCAAAGATGTCGAATATGACAAATGTCACAATGCTAAATGTCAAAAATGAAAAGTGTCACCATGAAAAATGTCAAAAATGACAAATTTCAAGATGGCAAATGTCAAAGATGTCAAATGACAAATGTCGCAATGCTAAATGTCAAAACTGAAAAGTGTCACCATGAAAAATGTCAAAAATGACAAATTTCAAGATGGCAAATGTCAAAACTGTCAAATGTCACAATGCTAAATGTCAAAAATGATAAGTGTCACCATGAAAAATGTCAAAAATGACAAATTTCAAGATGGCAAATGTCAAAGATGTCAAATGACAAATGTCACAATGCTAAATGTCAAAAATGAAAAGTGTCACCATGAAAAATGTCAAAAATGACAAATTTCAAGATGGCAAATGTCAAAACTGACAAATGTCACAATGCTAAATGTCAAAAATGACAAATTTCAAGATAGCAAATGTCAAAGATGTCGAATATGCCAAATGTCACAATGCTAAATGTCAAAAATGAAAAGTGTCACCATAAAATGTCAAAAATGACAAATTTCAAGATGGCAAATGTCCAAGATGTCAAATGCCAAATGTCACAATGCTAAATGTCAAAAATGACAAATTTCAAGATAGCAAATGTCAAAGATGTCGAATATGACAAATGTCACAATGCTAAATGTCAAAAATGAAAAGTGTCACCATGAAAAATGTCAAAAATGACAAATTTCAAGATGGCAAATATCAAAGATGTCAAATGACAAATGTCACAATGCTAAATGTCAAAAATGGAAAGTGTCACCATGAAAAATGTCAAAAATGACAAATTTCAAGATGGCAAATATCAAAGATGTCAAATGACAAATGTCACAATGCTAAGTGTCAAAAATGACAAATTTTAAGATGGCAAATGTCAAAGATGTCAAATGACAAATGTCACAATGCTAAATGTCAAAAATGAAAAGTGTCACCATGAAAAATGTCAAAAATGACAAATTTCAAGATGGCAAATGTCAAAGATGTCAAATGACAAATGTCACAATGCTAAATGTCAAAAATGAAAAGTGTCACCATAAAAAATGTCAAAAATAACAAATTTCAAGATAGCAAATGTCAAAGATGTCAAATGACAAATGTCACAATGCTAAATGTCAAAAATGAAAAGTGTCACCATGAAAAATGTCAAAAATAACAAATTTCAAGATGGCAAATGTCAAAGATGTCAAATGTCAAAGATGTCAAATGACAAATGTCACAATGCTAAATGTCAAAAATGAAAAGTGTCACCATGAAAAATGTCAAAAATGACAAATTTCAAGATGGCAAATGTCAAAACTGACAAATGTCACAATGCTAAATGTCAAAAATGATAAGTGTCACCATGAAAAATGTCAAAAATGACAAATTTCAAGATGGCAAATGTCCAAGATGTCAAATGACAAATGTCACAATGCTAAATGTCAAAAATGACAAATTTCAAGATGGCAAATGTCACAGATGTCAAATGACAAATGTCACAATGCTAAATGTCAAAAATGAAAAGTGTCACCATGAAAAATGTCAAAAATGACAAATTTCAAGATGGCAAATGTCAAAGATGTCAAATGACAAATGTCACAATGCTAAATGTCAAAAATGAAAAGTGTCACCATGAAAAATGTCAAAAATAACAAATTTCAAGATAGCAAATGTCAAAGATGTCAAATGACAAATGTCACAATGCTAAATGTCAAAAATGAAAAGTGTCACCATGAAAAATGTTAAAAATGACCAATTTCAAGATGGCAAATGTCAAAGATGTCAAATGACAAATGTCACAATGCTAAATGTCAAAAATGAAAAGTGTCACCATGAAAAATGTCAAAAATGACAAATTTCAAGATGGCAAATGTCAAAACTGACAAATGTCACAATGCTAAATGTCAAAAATGATAAGTGTCACCATGAAAAATGTCAAAAATGACAAATTTCAAGATGGCAAATGTCAAAGATGTCAAATGACAAATGTCACAATGCTAAATGTCAAAAATGAAAAGTGTCACCATGAAAAATGTCAAAAATGACAAATTTCAAGATGGCAAATGTCAAAACTGACAAATGTCACAATGCTAAATGTCAAAAATGATAAGTGTCACCATGAAAAATGTCAAAAATGACAAATTTCAAGATGGCAAATGTCCAAGATGTCAAATGACAAATGTCACAATGCTAAATATCAAAAATGAAAAGTGTCACCATAAAAAATGTCAAAAATGACAAATTTCAAGATGGCAAATGTCAAAGATGTCAAATGACAAATGTCACAATGCTAAATGTCAAAAATGAAAAGTGTCCCCATAAAAAATGTCAAAAATGACAAATTTCAAGATGGCAAATGTCAAAGATGTCAAATGACAAATGTCACAATGCTAAATGTCAAAAATGAAAAGTGTCACCATGAAAATGTCAAAAATGACAAATTTCAAGATGGCAAATGTCAAAGATGTCAAATGACAAATGTCACAATGCTAAATGTCAAAAATGAAAAGTGTCACCATGAAAAATGTCAAAAATGACAAATTTCAAGATGGCAAATGTCAAAACTGACAAATGTCACAATGCTAAATGTCAAAAATGATAAGTGTCACCATGAAAAATGTCAAAAATGACAAATTTCAAGATGGCAAATGTCCAAGATGTCAAATGACAAATGTCACAATGCTAAATGTCAAAAATGAAAAGTGTCACCATGAAAAATGTCAAAAATGACAAATTTCAAGATGGCAAATGTCAAAGATGTCAAATGACAAATGTCACAATGCTAAATGTCAAAAATGAAAAGTGTCCCCATAAAAAATGTCAATAATGACGAATTTCAAGATGGCAAATGTCAAAGATGTCAAATGACAAATGTCACAATGCTAAATGTCAAAAATGAAAAGTGTCCCCATGAAAAATGTCAATAATGACAAATTTCAAGATGGCAAATGTCAAAGATGTCAAATGACAAATGTCACAATGCTAAATGTCAAAAATGAAAAGTGTCACCATGAAAAATGTCAAAAATGACAAATTTCAAGATGGCAAATGTCAAAAATGTCGAATATGACAAATGTCACAATGCTAAATGTCAAATATGAAAAGTGTCACCATGAAAAAAGTCAAAAATGACAAATTTCAAGATGGCAAATGTCAAAAATGTCAAATGACAAATGTCACAATGCTAAATGTCAAAAATGAAAAGTGTCACCATGAAAAATGTCAAAAATGACAAATTTCAAGATGGCAAATATCAAAGATGTCAAATGACAAATGACACAATGCTAAATGTCAAAAATGAAAAGTGTCACCATGAAAAATGTTAAAAATGACCAATTTCAAGATGGCAAATGTCAAAGATGTCAAATGACAAATGTCACAATGCTAAATGTCAAAAATGAAAAGTGTCACCATGAAAAATGTCAAAAATGACAAATTTCAAGATGGCAAATGTCAAAACTGACAAATGTCACAATGCTAAATGTCAAAAATGATAAGTGTCACCATGAAAAATGTCAAAAATGACAAATTTCAAGATGGCAAATGTCAAAGATGTCAAATGACAAATGTCACAATGCTAAATGTCAAAGATGAAAAGTGTCACCATGAAAAATGTCAAAAGTAACAAATTTCAAGATGGCAAATATCAAAGATGTCAAATGACAAATGTCACAATGCTAAATGTCAAAAATGAACAGTGTCACCATGAAAAATGTCAAAAATGACAAATTTTAAGATGGCAAATGTCAAAACTGACAAATGTCACAATGCTAAATGTCAAAAATGATAAGTGTCACCATGAAAAATGTTAAAAATGACCAATTTCAAGATGGCAAATGTCAAAGATGTCAAATGACAAATGTCACAATGCTAAATGTCAAAAATGAAAAGTGTCACCATGAAAAATGTCAAAAATGACAAATTTCAAGATGGCAAATGTCAAAACTGACAAATGTCACAATGCTAAATGTCAAAAATGATAAGTGTCACCATGAAAAATGTCAAAAATGACAAATTTCAAGATGGCAAATGTCAAAGATGTCAAATGACAAATGTCACAATGCTAAATGTCAAAAATGAAAAGTGTCCCCATAAAAAATGTCAATAATGACGAATTTCAAGATGGCAAATGTCAAAGATGTCAAATGACAAATGTCACAATGCTAAATGTCAAAAATGAAAAGTGTCCCCATGAAAAATGTCAATAATGACAAATTTCAAGATGGCAAATGTCAAAGATGTCAAATGACAAATGTCACAATGCTAAATGTCAAAAATGAAAAGTGTCACCATGAAAAATGTCAAAAATGACAAATTTTAAGATGGCAAATGTCAAAGATGTCAAATGACAAATGTCACAATGCTAAATGTCAAAAATGAAAATTGTCACCATGAAAAATGTCAAAAATAACAAATTTCAAGATGGCAAATGTCAAAGATGTCAAATGACAAATGTCACAATGCTAAATGTCAAAGATGAAAAGTGTCACCATGAAAAATGTCAAAAGTAACAAATTTCAAGATGGCAAATATCAAAGATGTCAAATGACAAATGTCACAATGCTAAATGTCAAAAATGAACAGTGTCACCATGAAAAATGTCAAAAATGACAAATTTTAAGATGGCAAATGTCAAAACTGACAAATGTCACAATGCTAAATGTCAAAAATGATAAGTGTCACTATGAAAAATGTCAAAAATGACAAATTTCAAGATGGCAAATGTCCAAGATGTCAAATGACAAATGTTACAATGCTAAATGTCAAAAATGACAAATTTCAAGATGGCAAATGTCAAAGATGTCAAATGACAAATGTCACAATGCTAAATGTCAAAAATGAAAAGTGTCACCATGAAAAATGTCAAAAATGACAAATTTCAAGATGGCAAATGTCAAAGATGTCAAATGACAAATGTCACAATGCTTAATGTCAAAAATAAAAAGTGTTACCATGAAAAATGTCAAAAATAACAAATTTCAAGATGGCAAATGTCAAAGATGTCAAATGACAAATGTAACAATGCTAAATGTCAAAAATGAAAAGTGTCACCATGAAAAATGTCAAAAATGACAAATTTCAAGATGGCAAATATCAAAGATGTCAAATGACAAATGTCACAATGCTAAATGTCAAAAATGAAAAGTGTCACCATAAAATGTCAAAAATGACAAATTTCAAGATGGCAAATGTCAAAGATGTCAAATGACAAATGTCACAATGCTAAATGTCAAAAATGAAAAGTGTCACCATGAAAAATGTCAAAAATGACAAATTTCAAGATGGCAAATGTCAAAGATGTCAAATGACAAATGTCACAATGCTAAATGTCAAAAATGAAAAGTGTCACCATGAAAAATGTCAAAAATGACAAATTTCAAGATGGCAAATGTCAAAGATGTCAAATGACAAATGTCACAACGCTTAATGTCAAAAATAAAAAGTGTTACCATGAAAAATGTCAAAAATAACAAATTTCAAGATGGCAAATGTCAAAGATGTCAAATGACAAATGTCACAATGCTAAATGTCAAAAATGAAAAGTGTCACCATGAAAAATGTCAAAAATGACAAATTTCAAGATGGCAAATATCAAAGATGTCAAATGACAAATGTCACAATGCTAAATGTCAAAAATGAAAAGTGTCACCATGAAAAATGTCAAAAATGACAAATTTCAAGATGGCAAATGTCAAAGATGTCAAATGACAAATGTCACAATGCTAAATGTCAAAAATGAAAAGTGTCACCATGAAAAATGTCAAAAATGACAAATTTCAAGATGGCAAATGTCAAAACTGACAAATGTCACAATGCTAAATGTCAAAAATGATAAGTGTCACCATGAAAAATGTCAAAAATGACAAATTTCAAGATGGCAAATGTCCAAGATGTCAAATGACAAATGTCACAATGCTAAATGTCAAAAATGACAAATTTCAAGATGGCAAATGTCACAGATGTCAAATGACAAATGTCACAATGCTAAATGTCAAAAATGAAAAGTGTCACCATGAAAAATGTCAAAAATGACAAATTTCAAGATGGCAAATGTCAAAGATGTCAAATGACAAATGTCACAATGCTAAATGTCAAAAATGAAAAGTGTCACCATGAAAAATGTCAAAAATAACAAATTTCAAGATAGCAAATGTCAAAGATGTCAAATGACAAATGTCACAATGCTAAATGTCAAAAATGAAAAGTGTCACCATGAAAAATGTTAAAAATGACCAATTTCAAGATGGCAAATGTCAAAGATGTCAAATGACAAATGTCACAATGCTAAATGTCAAAAATGAAAAGTGTCACCATGAAAAATGTCAAAAATGACAAATTTCAAGATGGCAAATGTCAAAACTGACAAATGTCACAATGCTAAATGTCAAAAATGATAAGTGTCACCATGAAAAATGTCAAAAATGACAAATTTCAAGATGGCAAATGTCAAAGATGTCAAATGACAAATGTCACAATGCTAAATGTCAAAAATGAAAAGTGTCACCATGAAAAATGTCAAAAATGACAAATTTCAAGATGGCAAATGTCAAAACTGACAAATGTCACAATGCTAAATGTCAAAAATGATAAGTGTCACCATGAAAAATGTCAAAAATGACAAATTTCAAGATGGCAAATGTCCAAGATGTCAAATGACAAATGTCACAATGCTAAATATCAAAAATGAAAAGTGTCACCATAAAAAATGTCAAAAATGACAAATTTCAAGATGGCAAATGTCAAAGATGTCAAATGACAAATGTCACAATGCTAAATGTCAAAAATGAAAAGTGTCCCCATAAAAAATGTCAAAAATGACAAATTTCAAGATGGCAAATGTCAAAGATGTCAAATGACAAATGTCACAATGCTAAATGTCAAAAATGAAAAGTGTCACCATGAAAATGTCAAAAATGACAAATTTCAAGATGGCAAATGTCAAAGATGTCAAATGACAAATGTCACAATGCTAAATGTCAAAAATGAAAAGTGTCACCATGAAAAATGTCAAAAATGACAAATTTCAAGATGGCAAATGTCAAAACTGACAAATGTCACAATGCTAAATGTCAAAAATGATAAGTGTCACCATGAAAAATGTCAAAAATGACAAATTTCAAGATGGCAAATGTCCAAGATGTCAAATGACAAATGTCACAATGCTAAATGTCAAAAATGAAAAGTGTCACCATGAAAAATGTCAAAAATGACAAATTTCAAGATGGCAAATGTCAAAGATGTCAAATGACAAATGTCACAATGCTAAATGTCAAAAATGAAAAGTGTCCCCATAAAAAATGTCAATAATGACGAATTTCAAGATGGCAAATGTCAAAGATGTCAAATGACAAATGTCACAATGCTAAATGTCAAAAATGAAAAGTGTCCCCATGAAAAATGTCAATAATGACAAATTTCAAGATGGCAAATGTCAAAGATGTCAAATGACAAATGTCACAATGCTAAATGTCAAAAATGAAAAGTGTCACCATGAAAAATGTCAAAAATGACAAATTTCAAGATGGCAAATGTCAAAAATGTCGAATATGACAAATGGCACAATGCTAAATGTCAAATATGAAAAGTGTCACCATGAAAAATGTCAAAAATGACAAATTTCAAGATGGCAAATGTCAAAGATGTCAAATGACAAATGTCACAATGCTAAATGTCAAAAATGAAAAGTGTCACCATGAAAAATGTCAAAAATGACAAATTTCAAGATGGCAAATATCAAAGATGTCAAATGACAAATGACACAATGCTAAATGTCAAAAATGACAAATTTCAAGATGGCAAATGTCAAAGATGTCAAATGACAAATGTCACAATGCTAAATGTCAAAAATGAAAAGTGTCACCATGAAAAATGTCAAAAATGACAAATTTTAAGATGGCAAATGTCAAAGATGTCAAATGACAAATGTCACAATGCTAAATGTCAAAAATGAAAATTGTCACCATGAAAAATGTCAAAAATAACAAATTTCAAGATGGCAAATGTCAAAGATGTCAAATGACAAATGTCACAATGCTAAATGTCAAAGATGAAAAGTGTCACCATGAAAAATGTCAAAAGTAACAAATTTCAAGATGGCAAATATCAAAGATGTCAAATGACAAATGTCACAATGCTAAATGTCAAAAATGAACAGTGTCACCATGAAAAATGTCAAAAATGACAAATTTTAAGATGGCAAATGTCAAAACTGACAAATGTCACAATGCTAAATGTCAAAAATGATAAGTGTCACTATGAAAAATGTCAAAAATGACAAATTTCAAGATGGCAAATGTCCAAGATGTCAAATGACAAATGTTACAATGCTAAATGTCAAAAATGACAAATTTCAAGATGGCAAATGTCAAAGATGTCAAATGACAAATGTCACAATGCTAAATGTCAAAAATGAAAAGTGTCACCATGAAAAATGTCAAAAATGACAAATTTCAAGATGGCAAATGTCAAAGATGTCAAATGACAAATGTCACAATGCTTAATGTCAAAAATAAAAAGTGTTACCATGAAAAATGTCAAAAATAACAAATTTCAAGATGGCAAATGTCAAAGATGTCAAATGACAAATGTAACAATGCTAAATGTCAAAAATGAAAAGTGTCACCATGAAAAATGTCAAAAATGACAAATTTCAAGATGGCAAATATCAAAGATGTCAAATGACAAATGTCACAATGCTAAATGTCAAAAATGAAAAGTGTCACCATAAAATGTCAAAAATGACAAATTTCAAGATGGCAAATGTCAAAGATGTCAAATGACAAATGTCACAATGCTAAATGTCAAAAATGAAAAGTGTCACCATGAAAAATGTCAAAAATGACAAATTTCAAGATGGCAAATGTCAAAGATGTCAAATGACAAATGTCACAATGCTAAATGTCAAAAATGAAAAGTGTCACCATGAAAAATGTCAAAAATGACAAATTTCAAGATGGCAAATGTCAAAGATGTCAAATGACAAATGTCACAACGCTTAATGTCAAAAATAAAAAGTGTTACCATGAAAAATGTCAAAAATAATAAATTTCAAGATGGCAAATGTCAAAGATGTCAAATGACAAATGTCACAATGCTAAATGTCAAAAATGAAAAGTGTCACCATGAAAAATGTCAAAAATGACAAATTTCAAGATGGCAAATATCAAAGATGTCAAATGACAAATGTCACAATGCTAAATGTCAAAAATGAAAAGTGTCACCATGAAAAATGTCAAAAATGACAAATTTCAAGATGGCAAATGTCAAAGATGTCAAATGACAAATGTCACAATGCTAAATGTCAAAAATGAAAAGTGTCACCATGAAAAATGTCAAAAATGTCAAATTTAAAGATGGCAAATGTCAAAGATGTCAAATGACAAATGTCACAATGCTAAATGTCAAAAATGAAAAGTGTCACCATGAAAAATGTCAAAAATGACAAATTTCAAGATGGCAAATGTCAAAACTGACAAATGTCACAATGCGAAATGTCAAAAATGATAAGTGTCACCATGAAAAATGTCAAAAATGACAAATTTCAAGATTGCAAATGTCCAAGATGTCAAATGACAAATGTCACAATGCTAAATGTCAAAAATGAAAAGTGTCACCATGAAAAATGTCAAAAATGACAAATTTCAAGATGGCAAATGTCAAAGATGTCAAATGACAAATGTCACAATGCTAAATGTCAAAAATGAAAAGTGTCAAAAATGACAAATTTCAAGATGGCAAATGTCAAAGATGTCAAATGACAAATGTCACAATGCTAAATGTCAAAAATAAAAAGTGTCCCCATGAAAAATGTCAATAATGACAAATTTCAAGATGGCAAATGTCAAAGATGTCAAATGACAAATGTCACAATGCTCAATGTCAATAATGAAAAGTGTCACCATGAAAAATGTCAAAAATGACAAATTTCAAGATGGCAAATGTCAAAGATGTCAAATGACAAATGTCACAATGCTAAATGTCAAAAATGAAAAGTGTCACCATGAAAAATGTCAAAAATGACAAATTTCAAGATGGCAAATATCAAAGATGTCAAATGACAAATGTCACAATGCTAAATGTCAAAAATGAAAAGTGTCACCATGAAAAATGTCAAAAATGACAAATTTCAAGATGGCAAATGTCAAAGATGTCAAATGACAAATGTCACAATGCTAAATGTCAAAAATGAAAAGTGTCACCATGAAAAATGTCAAAAATGTCAAATTTAAAGATGGCAAATGTCAAAGATGTCAAATGACAAATGTCACAATGCTAAATGTCAAAAATGAAAAGTGTCACCATGAAAAATGTCAAAAATGACAAATTTCAAGATGGCAAATGTCAAAACTGACAAATGTCACAATGCGAAATGTCAAAAATGATAAGTGTCACCATGAAAAATGTCAAAAATGACAAATTTCAAGATTGCAAATGTCCAAGATGTCAAATGACAAATGTCACAATGCTAAATGTCAAAAATGAAAAGTGTCACCATGAAAAATGTCAAAAATGACAAATTTCAAGATGGCAAATGTCAAAGATGTCAAATGACAAATGTCACAATGCTAAATGTCAAAAATGAAAAGTGTCAAAAATGACAAATTTCAAGATGGCAAATGTCAAAGATGTCAAATGACAAATGTCACAATGCTAAATGTCAAAAATAAAAAGTGTCCCCATGAAAAATGTCAATAATGACAAATTTCAAGATGGCAAATGTCAAAGATGTCAAATGACAAATGTCACAATGCTCAATGTCAATAATGAAAAGTGTCACCATGAAAAATGTCAAAAATGACAAATTTCAAGATGGCAAATGTCAAAGATGTCAAATGACAAATGTCACAATGCTAAATGTCAAAAATGAAAAGTGTCCCCATGAAAAATGTCAATAATGACAAATTTCAAGATGGCAAATGTCAAAGATGTCAAATGACAAATGTTACAATGCTCAATGTCAATAATGAAAAGTGTCACCATGAAAAATGTCAAAAATGACAAATTTCAAGATGGCAAATGTCAAAGATGTCAAATGACAAATGTCACAATGCTAAATGTCAAAAATGAAAAGTGTCACCATGAAAAATGTCAAAAATGACAAATTTCAAGATGGAAAATGTCCAAGATGTCAAATGACAAATGTCACAATGCTAAATGTCAAAAATGACAAATTTCAAGATGGCAAATGTCAAAGATGTCAAATGACAAATGTCACAATGCTAAACGTCAAAAATGAAAAGTGTCACCATGAAAAATGTCAAAAATGACAAATTTCAAGATGGCAAATGTCAAAGATGTCAAATGACAAATGTCACAATGCTAAATGTCAAAACTAAAAAGTGTCATCATGAAAAATGTCAAAAATGACAAATTTCAAGATGGCAAATATCAAAGATGTCAAATGACAAATGTCACAATGCTAAATGTCAAAAATGACAAATTTCAAGATGGAAAATGTCAAAGATGTCAAATGACAAATGTCACAATGCTAAATGTCAAAAATGAAAAGTGTCACCATGAAAAATGTCAAAAATGACAAATTTCAAGATG
The DNA here is from genome assembly GCA_964028335.1 of Altica lythri. Classification (NCBI taxonomy): domain Eukaryota; kingdom Metazoa; phylum Arthropoda; class Insecta; order Coleoptera; family Chrysomelidae; genus Altica; species Altica lythri. Next base: position 2,271,677 of record OZ034800.1, on the reverse strand, counting down.
GCAAATGTCAAAGATGTCAAATGACAAATGTCACAATGCTAAATGTCAAAAATGAAAAGTGTCACTATGAAAAATGTCAAAAATGACAAATTTCAAGATGGCAAATATCAAAGATGTCAAATGACAAATGTCACAATGCTAAATGTCAAAAATGACAAATTTCAAGATGGCAAATGTCAAAGATGTCAAATGACAAATGTCACAATGCTAAATGTCAAAAATGAAAAGTGTCACCATGAAAAATGTCAAAAATGATAAATTTTAAGATGGCAAATGTCAAAGATGTCAAATGACAAATGTCACAATGCTCAATGTCAAAAATGAAAAGTGTCACCATAAAAAATGTCAAAAATAACAAATTTCAAGATGGCAAATGTCAAAGATGTCAAATGACAAATGTCACAATGCTAAATGTCAAAAATGAAAAGTGTCACCATGAAAAATGTCAAAAATGACAAATTTCAAGATGGCAAATATCAAAGATGTCAAATGACAAATGTCACAATGCTAAATGTCAAAAATGACAAATTTCAAGATGGCAAATGTCAAAGATGTCAAATGACAAATGTCACAATGCTAAATGTCAAAAATGAAAAGTGTCACCATGAAAAATGTCAAAAATGATAAATTTTAAGATGGCAAATGTCAAAGATGTCAAATGACAAATGTCACAATGCTAAATGTCAAAAATGAAAAGTGTCACCATAAAAAATGTCAAAAATAACAAATTTCAAGATGGCAAATGTCAAAGATGTCAAATGACAAATGTCACAATGCTAAATGTCAAAAATAAAAAATTTCAAGATGGCAAATGTCAAAGATGTCAAATGACAAATGTCACAATGCTAAATGTCAAAAATGAAAAGTGTCACCATGAAAAATGTCAAAAATGACAAATTTTAAGATGGCAAATGTCAAAACTGACAAATGTCACAATGCTAAATGTCAAAAATGATAAGTGTCACCATAAAATATGTCAAAAATGACAAATTTCAAGATGGCAAATGTCCAAGATGTCAAATGACAAATGTCACAATGCTAAATATCAAAAATGACAAATTTCAAGATGGCAAATGTCAAAGATGTCAAATGACAAATGTCACAATGCTAAATGTCAAAAATGAAAAGTGTCACCATGAAAAATGTCAAAAATGACAAATTTCAAGATGGCAAATGTCAAAGATGTCAAATGACAAATGTCACAATGCTAAATGTCAAAAATGAAAAGTGTCACCATGAAAAATGTCAAAAATAACAAATTTCAAGATGGCAAATGTCAAAGATGTCAAATGACAAATGTCAATGCTAAATGTCAAAAATGAAAAGTGTCACCATGAAAAATGTCAAAAATGACAAATTTCAAGATGGCAAATGTCAAAGATGTCAAATGACAAATGTCACAATGCTAAATGTCAAAAATGAAAAGTGTCACCATGAAAAATGTCAAAAATGACAAATTTCAAGATGGCAAATATCAAAGATGTCAAATGACAAATGTCACAATGCTAAATGTCAAAAATGAAAAGTGTCACCATGAAAAATGTCAAAAATGACAAATTTCAAGATGGCAAATGTCAAAGATGTCAAATGACAAATGTCACAATGCTAAATGTCAAAAATGAAAAGTGTCACCATGAAAAATGTCAAAAATGTCAAATTTAAAGATGGCAAATGTCAAAGATGTCAAATGACAAATGTCACAATGCTAAATGTCAAAAATGAAAAGTGTCACCATGAAAAATGTCAAAAATGACAAATTTCAAGATGGCAAATGTCAAAACTGACAAATGTCACAATGCGAAATGTCAAAAATGATAAGTGTCACCATGAAAAATGTCAAAAATGACAAATTTCAAGATTGCAAATGTCCAAGATGTCAAATGACAAATGTCACAATGCTAAATGTCAAAAATGAAAAGTGTCACCATGAAAAATGTCAAAAATGACAAATTTCAAGATGGCAAATGTCAAAGATGTCAAATGACAAATGTCACAATGCTAAATGTCAAAAATGAAAAGTGTCAAAAATGACAAATTTCAAGATGGCAAATGTCAAAGATGTCAACTGACAAATGTCACAATGCTAAATGTCAAAAATAAAAAGTGTCCCCATGAAAAATGTCAATAATGACAAATTTCAAGATGGCAAATGTCAAAGATGTCAAATGACAAATGTCACAATGCTCAATGTCAATAATGAAAAGTGTCACCATGAAAAATGTCAAAAATGACAAATTTCAAGATGGCAAATGTCAAAGATGTCAAATGACAAATGTCACAATGCTAAATGTCAAAAATGAAAAGTGTCCCCATGAAAAATGTCAATAATGACAAATTTCAAGATGGCAAATGTCAAAGATGTCAAATGACAAATGTTACAATGCTCAATGTCAATAATGAAAAGTGTCACCATGAAAAATGTCAAAAATGACAAATTTCAAGATGGCAAATGTCAAAGATGTCAAATGACAAATGTCACAATGCTAAATGTCAAAAATGAAAAGTGTCACCATGAAAAATGTCAAAAATGACAAATTTCAAGATGGAAAATGTCCAAGATGTCAAATGACAAATGTCACAATGCTAAATGTCAAAAATGACAAATTTCAAGATGGCAAATGTCAAAGATGTCAAATGACAAATGTCACAATGCTAAACGTCAAAAATGAAAAGTGTCACCATGAAAAATGTCAAAAATGACAAATTTCAAGATGGCAAATGTCAAAGATGTCAAATGACAAATGTCACAATGCTAAATGTCAAAAATAAAAAGTGTCATCATGAAAAATGTCAAAAATGACAAATTTCAAGATGGCAAATATCAAAGATGTCAAATGACAAATGTCACAATGCTAAATGTCAAAAATGACAAATTTCAAGATGGAAAATGTCAAAGATGTCAAATGACAAATGTCACAATGCTAAATGTCAAAAATGAAAAGTGTCACCATGAAAAATGTCAAAAATGACAAATTTCAAGATGGCAAATGTCAAAGATGTCAAATGACAAATGTCACAATGCTAAATGTCAAAAATGAAAAGTGTCACTATGAAAAATGTCAAAAATGACAAATTTCAAGATGGCAAATATCAAAGATGTCAAATGACAAATGTCACAATGCTAAATGTCAAAAATGACAAATTTCAAGATGGCAAATGTCAAAGATGTCAAATGACAAATGTCACAATGCTAAATGTCAAAAATGAAAAGTGTCACCATGAAAAATGTCAAAAATGATAAATTTTAAGATGGCAAATGTCAAAGATGTCAAATGACAAATGTCACAATGCTCAATGTCAAAAATGAAAAGTGTCACCATAAAAAATGTCAAAAATAACAAATTTCAAGATGGCAAATGTCAAAGATGTCAAATGACAAATGTCACAATGCTAAATGTCAAAAATGAAAAGTGTCACCATGAAAAATGTCAAAAATGACAAATTTCAAGATGGCAAATATCAAAGATGTCAAATGACAAATGTCACAATGCTAAATGTCAAAAATGACAAATTTCAAGATGGCAAATGTCAAAGATGTCAAATGACAAATGTCACAATGCTAAATGTCAAAAATGAAAAGTGTCACCATGAAAAATGTCAAAAATGATAAATTTTAAGACGGCAAATGTCAAAGATGTCAAATGACAAATGTCACAATGCTAAATGTCAAAAATGAAAAGTGTCACCATAAAAAATGTCAAAAATAACAAATTTCAAGATGGCAAATGTCAAAGATGTCAAATGACAAATGTCACAATGCTAAATGTCAAAAATAAAAAATTTCAAGATGGCAAATGTCAAAGATGTCAAATGACAAATGTCACAATGCTAAATGTCAAAAATGAAAAGTGTCACCATGAAAAATGTCAAAAATGACAAATTTTAAGATGGCAAATGTCAAAACTGACAAATGTCACAATGCTAAATGTCAAAAATGATAAGTGTCACCATAAAATATGTCAAAAATGACAAATTTCAAGATGGCAAATGTCCAAGATGTCAAATGACAAATGTCACAATGCTAAATATCAAAAATGACAAATTTCAAGATGGCAAATGTCAAAGATGTCAAATGACAAATGTCACAATGCTAAATGTCAAAAATGAAAAGTGTCACCATGAAAAATGTCAAAAATGACAAATTTCAAGATGGCAAATGTCAAAGATGTCAAATGACAAATGTCACAATGCTAAATGTCAAAAATGAAAAGTGTCACCATGAAAAATGTCAAAAATAACAAATTTCAAGATGGCAAATGTCAAAGATGTCAAATGACAAATGTCAATGCTAAATGTCAAAAATGAAAAGTGTCACCATGAAAAATGTCAAAAATGACAAATTTCAAGATGGCAAATGTCAAAGATGTCAAATGACAAATGTCACAATGCTAAATGTCAAAAATGAAAAGTGTCACCATGAAAAATGTCAAAAATGACAAATTTCAAGATGGCAAATGTCAAAGATGTCAAATGACAAATGTCACAATGCTAAATGTCAAAAATGAAAAGTGTCACCATGAAAAATGTCAAAAATAACAAATTTCAAGATGGCAAATGTCAAAGATGTCAAATGACAAATGTCACAATGCTAAATGTCAAAAATGATAAGTGTCACCATGAAAAATGTCAAAAATGACAAATTTCAAGATGGCAAATGTCCAAGATGTCAAATGACAAATGTCACAATGCTAAATGTCAAAAATGACAAATTTCAAGATGGCAAATGTCAAAGATGTCAAATGACAAATGTCACAATGCTAAATGTCAAAAATGAAAAGTGTCACCATGAAAAATGTCAAAAATGACAAATTTCAAGATGGCAAATGTCAAAGATGTCAAATGACAAATGTCACAATGCTAAATGTCAAAAATGAAAAGTGTCAAAAATGACAAATTTCAAGATGGCAAATGTCTAAGATGTCAAATAACAAATGTCACAATGCTAAATGTCAAAAATGAAAAGTGTCACCATGAAAAATGTCAAAAATGACAAATTTCAAGATGGCAAATATCAAAGATGTCAAATGACAAATGTCACAATGCTAAATGTCAAAAATGACAAATTTCAAGATGGCAAATGTCAAAGATGTCAAATGACAAATGTCACAATGCTCAATGTCAAAAATGAAAAGTGTCACCATAAAAAATGTCAAAAATAACAAATTTCAAGATGGCAAATGTCAAAGATGTCAAATGACAAATGTCACAATGCTAAATGTCAAAAATGAAAAGTGTCACCATGAAAAATGTCAAAAATGACAAATTTCAAGATGGCAAATATCAAAGATGTCAAATGACAAATGTCACAATGCTAAATGTCAAAAATGACAAATTTCAAGATGGCAAATGTCAAAGATGTCAAATGACAAATGTCACAATGCTAAATGTCAAAAATGAAAAGTGTCACCATGAAAAATGTCAAAAATGATAAATTTTAAGATGGCAAATGTCAAAGATGTCAAATGACAAATGTCACAATGCTAAATGTCAAAAATGAAAAGTGTCACCATAAAAAATGTCAAAAATAACAAATTTCAAGATGGCAAATGTCAAAGATGTCAAATGACAAATGTCACAATGCTAAATGTCAAAAATAAAAAATTTCAAGATGGCAAATGTCAAAGATGTCAAATGACAAATGTCACAATGCTAAATGTCAAAAATGAAAAGTGTCACCATGAAAAATGTCAAAAATGACAAATTTTAAGATGGCAAATGTCAAAACTGACAAATGTCACAATGCTAAATGTCAAAAATGATAAGTGTCACCATAAAATATGTCAAAAATGACAAATTTCAAGATGGCAAATGTCCAAGATGTCAAATGACAAATGTCACAATGCTAAATATCAAAAATGACAAATTTCAAGATGGCAAATGTCAAAGATGTCAAATGACAAATGTCACAATGCTAAATGTCAAAAATGAAAAGTGTCACCATGAAAAATGTCAAAAATGACAAATTTCAAGATGGCAAATGTCAAAGATGTCAAATGACAAATGTCACAATGCTAAATGTCAAAAATGAAAAGTGTCACCATGAAAAATGTCAAAAATAACAAATTTCAAGATGGCAAATGTCAAAGTTGTCAAATGACAAATGTCAATGCTAAATGTCAAAAATGAAAAGTGTCACCATGAAAAATGTCAAAAATGACAAATTTCAAGATGGCAAATGTCAAAGATGTCAAATGACAAATGTCACAATGCTAAATGTCAAAAATGAAAAGTGTCACCATGAAAAATGTCAAAAATGACAAATTTCAAGATGGCAAATGTCAAAGATGTCAAATGACAAATGTCACAATGCTAAATGTCAAAAATGAAAAGTGTCACCATGAAAAATGTCAAAAATAACAAATTTCAAGATGGCAAATGTCAAAGATGTCAAATGACAAATGTCACAATGCTAAATGTCAAAAATGATAAGTGTCACCATGAAAAATGTCAAAAATGACAAATTTCAAGATGGCAAATGTCCAAGATGTCAAATGACAAATGTCACAATGCTAAATGTCAAAAATGACAAATTTCAAGATGGCAAATGTCAAAGATGTCAAATGACAAATGTCACAATGCTAAATGTCAAAAATGAAAAGTGTCACCATGAAAAATGTCAAAAATGACAAATTTCAAGATTGCAAATGTCCAAGATGTCAAATGACAAATGTCACAATGCTAAATGTCAAAAATGAAAAGTGTCACCATGAAAAATGTCAAAAATGACAAATTTCAAGATGGCAAATGTCAAAGATGTCAAATGACAAATGTCACAATGCTAAATGTCAAAAATGAAAAGTGTCAAAAATGACAAATTTCAAGATGGCAAATGTCTAAGATGTCAAATAACAAATGTCACAATGCTAAATGTCAAAAATAAAAATTGTCACCGTGAAAAATGTCAAAAATGACAAATTTCAAGATGGCAAATGTCAAAGATGTCAAATGACAAATGTCACAATGCTAAATGTCAAAAATGAAAAGTGTCACCATGAAAAATGTCAAAAATGACAAATTTCAAGATGGAAAATGTCAAAGATGACAAATGACAAATGTCACAATGCTAAATGTCAAAAATGAAAAGTGTCCCCATGAAAAATGTCAATAATGACAAATTTCAAGATGGCAAATGTCAAAGATGTCAAATGACAAATTTCACAATGCTCAATGTCAATAATGAAAAGTGTCACCATGAAAAATGTCAAAAATGACAAATTTCAAGATGGCAAATGTCAAAGATGTCAAATGACAAATGTCACAATGCTAAATGTCAAAAATGAAAAGTGTCACCATGAAAAATGTCAAAAATGACAAATTTCAAGATGGCAAATGTCAAAACTGACAAATGTCACAAGGCTAAATGTCAAAAATGATAAGTGTCACCATGAAAAATGTCAAAAATGACAAATTTCAAGATGGCAAATGTCCAAGATGTCAAATGACAAATGTCACAATGCTAAATGTCAAAAATGAAAAGTGTCAAAAATGACAAATTTCAAGATGGCAAATGTTTAAGATGTCAAATAACAAATGTCACAATGCTAAATGTCAAAAATAAAAAGTGTCACCGTGAAAAATGTCAAAAATGACAAATTTCAAGATGGCAAATGTCAAAGATGTCAAATGACAAATGTCACAATGCTAAATGTCAAAAATGAAAAGTGTCACCATGAAAAATGTCAAAAATGACAAATTTCAAGATGGCAAATGTCAAAGATGTCAAATGACAAATGTCACAATGCTAAATGTCAAAAATGAAAAGTGTCCCCATGAAAAATGTCAATAATGACAAATTTCAAGATGGCAAATGTCAAAGATGTCAAATGACAAATGTCACAATGCTCAATGTCAATAATGAAAAGTGTCACCATGAAAAATGTCAAAAATGACAAATTTCAAGATGGCAAATGTCAAAGATGTCAAATGACAAATGTCACAATGCTAAATGTCAAAAATGAAAAGTGTCCCCATGAAAAATGTCAATAATGACAAATTTCAAGATGGCAAATGTCAAAGATGTCAAATGACAAATGTCACAATGCTCAATGTCAATAATGAAAAGTGTCACCATGAAAAATTTTAAAAATGACAAATTTCAAGATGGCAAATGTCAAAGATGTCAAATGACAAATGTCACAATGCTAAATGTCAAAAATGAAAAGTGTCACCATGAAAAATGTCAAAAATGACAAATTTAAAGATGGCAAATGTCCAAGATGTCAAATGACAAATGTCACAATGCTAAATGTCAAAAATGAAAAGTGTCACCATGAAAAATGTCAAAAATGACAAATTTCAAGATGGCAAATGTCAAAGATGTCAAATGACAAATATCACAATGCTAAATGTCAAAAATAAAAAGTGTCATCATGAAAAATGTCAAAAATGACAAATTTCAAGATGGCAAATATCAAAGATGTCAAATGACAAATGTCACAATGCTAAATGTCAAAAATGACAAATTTCAAGATGGCAAATGTCAAAGATGTCAAATGACAAATGTCACAATGCTAAATGTCAAAAATGAAAAGTGTCACCATAAAAAATGTCAAAAATGACAAATTTCAAGATGGCAAATGTCAAAGATGTCAAATGACAAATGTCACAATGCTAAATGTCAAAAATGAAAAGTGTCACTATGAAAAATGTCAAAAATGACAAATTTCAAGATGGCAAATATCAAAGATGTCAAATGACAAATGTCACAATGCTAAATGTCAAAATTGACAAATTTCAAGATGGCAAATGTCAAAGATGTCAAATGACAAATGTCACAATGCTAAATGTCAAAAATGAAAAGTGTCACCATGAAAAATGTCAAAAATGATAAATTTTAAGATGGCAAATGTCAAAGATGTCAAATGACAAATGTCACAATGCTAAATGTCAAAAATGAAAAGTGTCACCATAAAAAATGTCAAAAATAACAAATTTCAAGATGGCAAATGTCAAAGATGTCAAATGACAAATGTCACAATGCTAAATGTCAAAAATGAAAAGTGTCACCATGAAAAATGTCAAAAATGACAAATTTCAAGATGGCAAATATCAAAGATGTCAAATGACAAATGTCACAATGCTAAATGTCAAAAATGACAAATTTCAAGATGTCAAATGACAAATGTCACAATGCTAAATGTCAAAAATGAAAAGTGTCACAATGAAAAATGTCAAAAATGATAAATTTTAAGATGGCAAATGTCAAAGATGTCAAATGACAAATGTCACAATGCTAAATGTCAAAAATGAAAAGTGTCACCATAAAAAATGTCAAAAATAACAAATTTCAAGATGGCAAATGTCAAAGATGTCAAATGACAAATGTCACAATGCTAAATGTCAAAAATAAAAAATTTCAAGATGGCAAATGTCAAAGATGTCAAATGACAAATGTCACAATGCTAAATGTCAAAAATGAAAAGTGTCACCATGAAAAATGTCAAAAATGACAAATTTCAAGATGGCAAATGTCAAAACTGACAAATGTCACAATGCTAAATGTCAAAAATGATAAGTGTCACCATAAAATATGTCAAAAATGACAAATTTCAAGATGGCAAATGTCCAAGATGTCAAATGACAAATGTCACAATGCTAAATATCAAAAATGACAAATTTCAAGATGGCAAATGTCAAAGATGTCAAATGACAAATGTCACAATGCTAAATGTCAAAAATGAAAAGTGTCACCATGAAAAATGTCAAAAATGACAAATTTCAAGATGGCAAATGTCAAAGATGTCAAATGACAATGTCACAATGCTAAATGTCAAAAATGAAAAGTGTCACCATGAAAAATGTCAAAAATAACAAATTTCAAGATGGCAAATGTCAAAGATGTCAAATGACAAATGTCACAATGCTAAATGTCAAAAATGAAAAGTGTCACCATGAAAAATGTCAAAAATGACAAATTTCAAGATGGCAAATGTCAAAGATGTCAAATGACAAATGTCACAATGCTAAATGTCAAAAATGAAAAGTGTCACCATGAAAAATGTCAAAAATGACAAATTTCAAGATGGCAAATGTCAAAGATGTCAAATGACAAATGTCACAATGCTAAATGTCAAAAATGAAAAGTGTCACCATGAAAAATGTCAAAAATAACAAATTTCAAGATGGAAAATGTCAAAGATGTCAAATGACAAATGTCACAATGCTAAATGTCAAAAATGATAAGTGTCACCATGAAAAATGTCAAAAATGACAAATTTTAAGATGGCAAATGTCCAAGATGTCAAATGACAAATGTCACAATGCTAAATGTCAAAAATGACAAATTTCAAGATGGCAAATGTCAAAGATGTCAAATGACAAATGTCACAATGTTAAATGTCAAAAATGAAAAGTGTCACCATGAAAAATGTCAAAAATGACAAATTTTAAGATGGCAAATGTCAAAGATGTCAAATGACAAATGTCACAATGCTAAATGTCAAAAATGAAAAGTGTCACCATGAAAAATGTCAAAAATGACAAATTTCAAGATGGCAAATATCAAAGATGTCAAATGACAAATGTCACAATGCTAAATGTCAAAAATGATAAGTGTCACCATGAAAAATGTCAAAAATGACAACTTTCAAGATGGCAAATGTCCAAGATGTCAAATGACAAATGTCACAATGCTAAATGTCAAAAATGAAAAGTGTCACCATGAAAAATGTCAAAAATAAAAAATTTCAAGATGGCAAATGTCAAAGATGTCAAATGACAAATGTCAAAAATGAAAAGTGTCACCATGAAAAATGTCAAAATTGACAAATTTCAAGATGGCAAATGTCAAAACTGACAAATGTCACAATGCTAAATGTCAAAAATGATAAGTGTCACCATGAAAAATGTCAAAAATGACAAATTTCAAGATGGCAAATGTCCAAGATGTCAAATGACAAATGTCACAATGCTAAATGTCAAAAATGACAAATTTCAAGATGGCAAATGTCAAAGATGTCAAATGACAAATGTCACAATGCTAAATGTCAAAAATGAAAAGTGTCACCATGAAAAATGTCAAAAATGACAAATTTCAAGATGGCAAATGTCAAAGATGTCAAATGACAAATGTCACAATGCTAAATGTCAAAAATGAAAAGTGTCACCATGAAAAATGTCAAAAATAAAAAATTTCAAGATGGCAAATGTCAAAGATGTCAAATGACAAATGTCAAAAATGAAAAGTGTCACCATGAAAAATGTCAAAATTGACAAATTTCAAGATGGCAAATGTCAAAACTGACAAATGTCACAATGCTAAATGTCAAAAATGATAAGTGTCACCATGAAAAATGTCAAAAATGACAAATTTCAAGATGGCAAATGTCCAAGATGTCAAATGACAAATGTCACAATGCTAAATGTCAAAAATGACAAATTTCAAGATGGCAAATGTCAAAGATGTCAAATGACAAATGTCACAATGCTAAATGTCAAAAATGAAAAGTGTCACCATGAAAAATGTCAAAAATGACAAATTTCAAGATGGCAAATGTCAAAGATGTCAAATGACAAATGTCACAATGCTAAATGTCAAAAATGAAAAGTGTCACCATGAAAAATGTCAAAAATGACAAATTTCAAGATGGCAAATGTCAAAGATGACAAATGACAAATGTCACAATGCTAAATGTCAAAAATGAAAAGTGTCCCCATAAAAAATGTCAATAATGACAAATTTCAAGATGGCAAATGTCAAAGATGTCAAATGACAAATGTCACAATGCTCAATGTCAATAATGAAAAGTGTCACCATGAAAAATGTCAAAAATGACAAATTTCAAGATGGCAAATGTCAAAGATGTCAAATGACAAATGTCACAATGCTAAATGTCAAAAATGAAAAGTGTCACCATGAAAAATGTCAAAAATGACAAATTTCAAGATGGCAAATGTCAAAACTGACAAATGTCACAAGGCTAAATGTCAAAAATGATAAGTGTCACCATGAAAAATGTCAAAAATGACAAATTTCAAGATGGCAAATGTCCAAGATGTCAAATGACAAATGTCACAATGCTAAATGTCAAAAATGAAAAGTGTCAAAAATGACAAATTTTAAGATGGCAAATGTTTAAGATGTCAAATAACAAATGTCACAATGCTAAATGTCAAAAATAAAAAGTGTCACCGTGAAAAATGTCAAAAATGACAAATTTCAAGATGGCAAATGTCAAAGATGTCAAATGACAAATGTCACAATGCTAAATGTCAAAAATGAAAAGTGTCACCATGAAAAATGTCAAAAATGACAAATTTCAAGATGGCAAATGTCAAAGATGTCAAATGACAAATGTCACAATGCTAAATGTCAAAAATGAAAAGTGTCCCCATGAAAAATGTCAATAATGACAAATTTCAAGATGGCAAATGTCAAAGATGTCAAATGACAAATGTCACAATGCTCAATGTCAATAATGAAAAGTGTCACCATGAAAAATGTCAAAAATGACAAATTTCAAGATGGCAAATGTCAAAGATGTCAAATGACAAATGTCACAATGCTAAATGTCAAAAATGAAAAGTGTCCCCATGAAAAATGTCAATAATGACAAATTTCAAGATGGCAAATGTCAAAGATGTCAAATGACAAATGTCACAATGCTCAATGTCAATAATGAAAAGTGTCACCATGAAAAATTTTAAAAATGACAAATTTCAAGATGGCAAATGTCAAAGATGTCAAATGACAAATGTCACAATGCTAAATGTCAAAAATGAAAAGTGTCACCATGAAAAATGTCAAAAATGACAAATTTCAAGATGGCAAATGTCCAAGATGTCAAATGACAAATGTCACAATGCTAAATGTCAAAAATGAAAAGTGTCACCATGAAAAATGTCAAAAATGACAAATTTCAAGATGGCAAATGTCAAAGATGTCAAATGACAAATATCACAATGCTAAATGTCAAAAATAAAAAGTGTCATCATGAAAAATGTCAAAAATGACAAATTTCAAGATGGCAAATATCAAAGATGTCAAATGACAAATGTCACAATGCTAAATGTCAAAAATGACAAATTTCAAGATGGCAAATGTCAAAGATGTCAAATGACAAATGTCACAATGCTAAATGTCAAAAATGAAAAGTGTCACCATGAAAAATGTCAAAAATGACAAATTTCAAGATGGCAAATGTCAAAGATGTCAAATGACAAATGTCACAATGCTAAATGTCAAAAATGAAAAGTGTCACTATGAAAAATGTCAAAAATGACAAATTTCAAGATGGCAAATATCAAAGATGTCAAATGACAAATGTCACAATGCTAAATGTCAAAAATGACAAATTTCAAGATGGCAAATGTCAAAGATGTCAAATGACAAATGTCACAATGCTAAATGTCAAAAATGAAAAGTGTCACCATGAAAAATGTCAAAAATGATAAATTTTAAGATGGCAAATGTCAAAGATGTCAAATGACAAATGTCACAATGCTAAATGTCAAAAATGAAAAGTGTCACCATAAAAAATGTCAAAAATAACAAATTTCAAGATGGCAAATGTCAAAGATGTCAAATGACAAATGTCACAATGCTAAATGTCAAAAATGAAAAGTGTCACCATGAAAAATGTCAAAAATGACAAATTTCAAGATGGCAAATATCAAAGATGTCAAATGACAAATGTCACAATGCTAAATGTCAAAAATGACAAATTTCAAGATGGCAAATGTCAAAGATGTCAAATGACAAATGTCACAATGCTAAATGTCAAAAATGAAAAGTGTCACAATGAAAAATGTCAAAAATGATAAATTTTAAGATGGCAAATGTCAAAGATGTCAAATGACAAATGTCACAATGCTAAATGTCAAAAATGAAAAGTGTCACCATAAAAAATGTCAAAAATAACAAATTTCAAGATGGCAAATGTCAAAGATGTCAAATGACAAATGTCACAATGCTAAATGTCAAAAATAAAAAATTTCAAGATGGCAAATGTCAAAGATGTCAAATGACAAATGTCACAATGCTAAATGTCAAAAATGAAAAGTGTCACCATGAAAAATGTCAAAAATGACAAATTTCAAGATGGCAAATGTCAAAACTGACAAATGTCACAATGCTAAATGTCAAAAATGATAAGTGTCACCATAAAATATGTCAAAAATGACAAATTTCAAGATGGCAAATGTCCAAGATGTCAAATGACAAATGTCACAATGCTAAATATCAAAAATGACAAATTTCAAGATGGCAAATGTCAAAGATGTCAAATGACAAATGTCACAATGATAAATGTCAAAAATGAAAAGTGTCACCATGAAAAATGTCAAAAATGACAAATTTCAAGATGGCAAATGTCAAAGATGTCAAATGACAAATGTCACAATGCTAAATGTCAAAAATGAAAAGTGTCACCATGAAAAATGTCAAAAATAACAAATTTCAAGATGGCAAATGTCAAAGATGTCAAATGACAAATGTCACAATGCTAAATGTCAAAAATGAAAAGTGTCACCATGAAAAATGTCAAAAATGACAAATTTCAAGATGGCAAATGTCAAAGATGTCAAATGACAAATGTCACAATGCTAAATGTCAAAAATGAAAAGTGTCACCATGAAAAATGTCAAAAATGACAAATTTCAAGATGGCAAATGTCAAAGATGTCAAATGACAAATGTCACAATGCTAAATGTCAAAAATGAAAAGTGTCACCATGAAAAATGTCAAAAATAACAAATTTCAAGATGGAAAATGTCAAAGATGTCAAATGACAAATGTCACAATGCTAAATGTCAAAAATGATAAGTGTCACCATGAAAAATGTCAAAAATGACAAATTTTAAGATGGCAAATGTCCAAGATGTCAAATGACAAATGTCACAATGCTAAATGTCAAAAATGACAAATTTCAAGATGGCAAATGTCAAAGATGTCAAATGACAAATGTCACAATGTTAAATGTCAAAAATGAAAAGTGTCACCATGAAAAATGTCAAAAATGACAAATTTTAAGATGGCAAATGTCAAAGATGTCAAATGACAAATGTCACAATGCTAAATGTCAAAAATGAAAAGTGTCACCATGAAAAATGTCAAAAATGACAAATTTCAAGATGGCAAATATCAAAGATGTCAAATGACAAATGTCACAATGCTAAATGTCAAAAATGATAAGTGTCACCATGAAAAATGTCAAAAATGACAACTTTCAAGATGGCAAATGTCCAAGATGTCAAATGACAAATGTCACAATGCTAAATGTCAAAAATGAAAAGTGTCACCATGAAAAATGTCAAAAATAAAAAATTTCAAGATGGCAAATGTCAAAGATGTCAAATGACAAATGTCAAAAATGAAAAGTGTCACCATGAAAAATGTCAAAATTGACAAATTTCAAGATGGCAAATGTCAAAACTGACAAATGTCACAATGCTAAATGTCAAAAATGATAAGTGTCACCATGAAAAATGTCAAAAATGACAAATTTCAAGATGGCAAATGTCCAAGATGTCAAATGACAAATGTCACAATGCTAAATGTCAAAAATGACAAATTTCAAGATGGCAAATGTCAAAGATGTCAAATGACAAATGTCACAATGCTAAATGTCAAAAATGAAAAGTGTCACCATGAAAAATGTCAAAACTGACAAATTTCAAGATGGCAAATGTCAAAGATGTCAAATGACAAATGTCACAATGCTAAATGTCAAAAATGAAAAGTGTCACCATGAAAAATGTCAAAAATAACAAATTTCAAGATGGCAAATGTCAAAGATGTCAAATGACAAATGTCACAATGCTAAATGTCAAAAATGAAAAGTGTCACCATGAAAAATGTCAAAAATGAGAAATTTCAAGATGGCAAATGTCAAAACTGACAAATGTCACAATGCTAAATGTCAAAAATGATGAGTGTCACCATGAAAAATGTCAAAAATGACAAATGTCCAAGATGGCAAATGTCCAAGATGTCAAATGACAAATGTCACAATGCTAAATGTCAAAAATGACAAATTTCAAGATGGCAAATGTCAAAGATGTCAAATGACAAATGTCACAATGCTAAATGTCAAAAATGAAAAGTGTCACCATGAAAAATGTCAAAAATGACAAATTTCAAGATGGCAAATGTCAAAGATGTCAAATGACAAATGTCACAATGCTAAATGTCAAAAATGAAAAGTGTCACCATGAAAAATGTCAAAAATAACAAATTTCAAGATGGCAAATGTCAAAGATGTCAAATGACAAATGTCACAATACTAAATGTCAAAAATGACAAATTTCAAGATGGCAAATGTCAAAGATGTCAAATGACAAATGTCACAATGCTAAATGTCAAAAATGAAAAGTGTCACCATGAAAAATGTCAAAAATGACAAATTTCAAGATGGCAAATGTCAAAACTGACAAATGTCACAATGCTAAATGTCAAAAATGATAAGTGTCACCATGAAAAATGTCAAAAATGACAAATTTCAAGATTGCAAATGTCCAAGATGTCAAATGACAAATGTCACAATGCTAAATGTCAAAAATGACCAATTTCAAGATGGCAAATGTCACAGATGTCAAATGACAAATGTCACAATGCTAAATGTCAAAAATGAAAAGTGTCACCATGAAAAATGTCAAAAATGACAAATTTCAAGATGGCAAATGTCAAAGATGTCAAATGACAAATGTCACAATGCTAAATGTCAAAAATGAAAAGTGTCACCATGAAAAATGTCAAAAATAACAAATTTCAAGATAGCAAATGTCAAAGATGTCAAATGACAAATGTCACAATGCTAAATGTCAAAAATGAAAAGTGTCACCATGAAAAATGTTAAAAATGACCAATTTCAAGATGGCAAATGTCAAAGATGTCAAATGACGAATGTCACAATGCTAAATGTCAAAAATGAAAAGTGTCACCATGAAAAATGTCAAAAATGACAAATTTCAAGATGGCAAATGTCAAAACTGACAAATGTCACAATGCTAAATGTCAAAAATGATAAGTGTCACCATGAAAAATGTCAAAAATGACAACTTTCAAGATGGCAAATGTCCAAGATGTCAAATAACAAATGTCACAATGCTAAATGTCAAAAATGAAAAGTGTCACCATGAAAAATGTCAAAAATAAAAAATTTCAAGATGGCAAATGTCAAAGATGTCAAATGACAAATGTCAAAAATGAAAAGTGTCACCATGAAAAATGTCAAAATTGACAAATTTCAAGATGGCAAATGTCAAAACTGACAAATGTCACAATGCTAAATGTCAAAAATGATAAGTGTCACCATGAAAAATGTCAAAAATGACAAATTTCAAGATGGCAAATGTCCAAGATGTCAAATGACAAATGTCACAATGCTAAATGTCAAAAATGACAAATTTCAAGATGGCAAATGTCAAAGATGTCAAATGACAAATTTCACAATGCTAAATGTCAAAAATGAAAAGTGTCACCATGAAAAATGTCAAAAATGACAAATTTCAAGATGGCAAATGTCAAAGATGTCAAATGACAAATGTCACAATGCTAAATGTCAAAAATGAAAAGTGTCACCATGAAAAATGTCAAAAATAACAAATTTCAAGATGGCAAATGTCAAAGATGTCAAATGACAAATGTCACAATGCTAA
Organism: Altica lythri; assembly: GCA_964028335.1. NCBI lineage: Eukaryota > Metazoa > Arthropoda > Insecta > Coleoptera > Chrysomelidae > Altica > Altica lythri. The sequence goes on along the minus strand of OZ034800.1, from coordinate 2,254,082 downwards.
ATGTCAAAAATGAAAAGTGTCACCATGAAAAATGTCAAAAATGACAAATTTCAAGATGGCAAATGTCAAAACTGACAAATGTCACAATGCTAAATGTCAAAAATGATGAGTGTCACCATGAAAAATGTCAAAAATGACAAATGTCCAAGATGGCAAATCTCCAAGATGTCAAATGACAAATGTCACAATGCTAAATGTCAAAAATGACAAATTTCAAGATGGCAAATGTCAAAGATGTCAAATGACAAATGACACAATGCTAAATGTCAAAAATGAAAAGTGTCACCATGAAAAATGTCAAAAATGACAAATTTCAAGATGGCAAATGTCAAAGATGTCAAATGACAAATGTCACAATGCTAAATGTCAAAAATGAAAAGTGTCACCATGAAAAATGTCAAAAATAACAAATTTCAAGATGGCAAATGTCAAAGATGTCAAATGACAAATGTCACAATGCTAAATGTCAAAAATGACAAATTTCAAGATGGCAAATGTCAAAGATGTCAAATGACAAATGTCACAATGCTAAATGTCAAAAATGAAAAGTGTCACCATGAAAAATGTCAAAAATGACAAATTTCAAGATGGCAAATGTCAAAACTGACAAATGTCACAATGCTAAATGTCAAAAATGATAAGTGTCACCATGAAAAATGTCAAAAATGACAAATTTCAAGATGGCAAATGTCCAAGATGTCAAATGACAAATGTCACAATGCTAAATGTCAAAAATGACAAATTTCAAGATGGCAAATGTCACAGATGTCAAATGACAAATGTCACAATGCTAAATGTCAAAAATGAAAAGTGTCACCATGAAAAATGTCAAAAATGACAAATTTCAAGATGGCAAATGTCAAAGATGTCAAATGACAAATGTCACAATGCTAAATGTCAAAAATGAAAAGTGTCACCATGAAAAATGTCAAAAATAACAAATTTCAAGATAGCAAATGTCAAAGATGTCAAATGACAAATGTCACAATGCTAAATGTCAAAAATGAAAAGTGTCACCATGAAAAATGTTAAAAATGACCAATTTCAAGATGGCAAATGTCAAAGATGTCAAATGACAAATGTCACAATGCTAAATGTCAAAAATGAAAAGTGTCACCATGAAAAATGTCAAAAATGACAAATTTCAAGATGGCAAATGTCAAAACTGACAAATGTCACAATGCTAAATGTCAAAAATGATAAGTGTCACCATGAAAAATGTCAAAAATGACAAATTTCAAGATGGCAAATGTCAAAAATGTCAAATGACAAATGTCACAATGCTAAATGTCAAAAATGAAAAGTGTCACCATAAAAAATGTCAAAAATGACAAATTTCAAGATGGCAAATGTCAAAACTGACAAATGTCACAATGCTAAATGTCAAAAATGATAAGTGTCACCATGAAAAATGTCAAAAATGACAAATTTCAAGATGGCAAATGTCCAAGATGTCAAATGACAAATGTCACAATGCTAAATGTCAAAAATGAAAAGTGTCACAATGCTAAATGTCAAAAATGACAAATTTCAAGATGGCAAATGTCAAAGATGTCAAATGACAAATGTCACAATGCTAAACGTCAAAAATGAAAAGTGTCACCATGAAAAATGTCAAAAATGACAAATTTCAAGATGGCAAATGTCAAAGATGTCAAATGACAAATGTCACAATGCTAAATGTCAAAAATAAAAAGTGTCATCATGAAAAATGTCAAAAATGACAAATTTCAAGATGGCAAATATCAAAGATGTCAAATGACAAATGTCACAATGCTAAATGTCAAAAATGACAAATTTCAAGATGGCAAATGTCAAAGATGTCAAATGACAAATGTCACAATGCTAAATGTCAAAAATGAAAAGTGTCACCATGAAAAATGTCAAAAATGACAAATTTCAAGATGGCAAATGTCAAAGATGTCAAATGACAAATGTCACAATGCTAAATGTCAAAAATGAAAAGTGTCACTATGAAAAATGTCAAAAATGACAAATTTCAAGATGGCAAATATCAAAGATGTCAAATGACAAATGTCACAATGCTAAATGTCAAAAATGACAAATTTCAAGATGGCAAATGTCAAAGATGTCAAATGACAAATGTCACAATGCTAAATGTCAAAAATGAAAAGTGTCACCATGAAAAATGTCAAAAATGATAAATTTTAAGATGGCAAATGTCAAAGATGTCAAATGACAAATGTCACAATGCTAAATGTCAAAAATGAAAAGTGTCACCATAAAAAATGTCAAAAATAACAAATTTCAAGATGGCAAATGTCAAAGATGTCAAATGACAAATGTCACAATGCTAAATGTCAAAAATGAAAAGTGTCACCATGAAAAATGTCAAAAATGACAAATTTCAAGATGGCAAATATCAAAGATGTCAAATGACAAATGTCACAATGCTAAATGTCAAAAATGACAAATTTCAAGTTGGCAAATGTCAAAGATGTCAAATGACAAATGTCACAATGCTAAATGTTAAAAATGAAAAGTGTCACAATGAAAAATGTCAAAAATGATAAATTTTAAGATGGCAAATGTCAAAGATGTCAAATGACAAATGTCACAATGCTAAATGTCAAAAATGAAAAGTGTCACCATAAAAAATGTCAAAAATAACAAATTTCAAGATGGCAAATGTCAAAGATGTCAAATGACAAATGTCACAATGCTAAATGTCAAAAATAAAAAATTTCAAGATGGCAAATGTCAAAGATGTCAAATGACAAATGTCACAATGCTAAATGTCAAAAATGAAAAGTGTCACCATGAAAAATGTCAAAAATGACAAATTTCAAGATGGCAAATGTCAAAACTGACAAATGTCACAATGCTAAATGTCAAAAATGATAAGTGTCACCATAAAATATGTCAAAAATGACAAATTTCAAGATGGCAAATGTCCAAGATGTCAAATGACAAATGTCACAATGCTAAATATCAAAAATGACAAATTTCAAGATGGCAAATGTCAAAGATGTCAAATGACAAATGTCACAATGCTAAATGTCAAAAATGAAAAGTGTCACCATGAAAAATGTCAAAAATGACAAATTTCAAGATGGCAAATGTCAAAGATGTCAAATGACAAATGTCACAATGCTAAATGTCAAAAATGAAAAGTGTCACCATGAAAAATGTCAAAAATAACAAATTTCAAGATGGCAAATGTCAAAGATGTCAAATGACAAATGTCACAATGCTAAATGTCAAAAATGAAAAGTGTCACCATGAAAAATGTCAAAAATGACAAATTTCAAGATGGCAAATGTCAAAGATGTCAAATGACAAATGTCACAATGCTAAATGTCAAAAATGAAAAGTGTCACCATGAAAAATGTCAAAAATAACAAATTTCAAGATGGCAAATGTCAAAGATGTCAAATGACAAATGTCACAATGCTAAATGTCAAAAATGAAAAGTGTCACCATGAAAAATGTCAAAAATAACAAATTTCAAGATGGAAAATGTCAAAGATGTCAAATGACAAATGTCACAATGCTAAATGTCAAAAATGATAAGTGTCACCATGAAAAATGTCAAAAATGACAAATTTTAAGATGGCAAATGTCCAAGATGTCAAATGACAAATGTCACAATGCTAAATGTCAAAAATGACAAATTTCAAGATGGCAAATGTCAAAGATGTCAAATGACAAATGTCACAATGCTAAATGTCAAAAATGAAAAGTGTCACCATGAAAAATGTCAAAAATGACAAATTTTAAGATGGCAAATGTCAAAGATGTCAAATGACAAATGTCACAATGCTAAATGTCAAAAATGAAAAGTGTCACCATGAAAAATGTCAAAAATGACAAATTTCAAGATGGCAAATATCAAAGATGTCAAATGACAAATGTCACAATGCTAAATGTCAAAAATGATAAGTGTCACCATGAAAAATGTCAAAAATGACAACTTTCAAGATGGCAAATGTCCAAGATGTCAAATGACAAATGTCACAATGCTAAATGTCAAAAATGAAAAGTGTCACCATGAAAAATGTCAAAAATAAAAAATTTCAAGATGGCAAATGTCAAAGATGTCAAATGACAAATGTCAAAAATGAAAAGTGTCACCATGAAAAATGTCAAAATTGACAAATTTCAAGATGGCAAATGTCAAAACTGACAAATGTCACAATGCTAAATGTCAAAAATGATAAGTGTCACCATGAAAAATGTCAAAAATGACAAATTTCAAGATGGCAAATGTCCAAGATGTCAAATGACAAATGTCACAATGCTAAATGTCAAAAATGACAAATTTCAAGATGGAAAATGTCAAAGATGTCAAATGACAAATGTCACAATGCTAAATGTCAAAAATGAAAAGTGTCACCATGAAAAATGTCAAAAATGACAAATTTCAAGATGGCAAATGTCAAAGATGTCAAATGACAAATGTCACAATGCTAAATGTCAAAAATGAAAAGTGTCACCATGAAAAATGTCAAAAATAACAAATTTCAAGATGGCAAATGTCAAAGATGTCAAATGACAAATGTCACAATGCTAAATGTCAAAAATGAAAAGTGTCACCATGAAAAATGTCAAAAATGACAAATTTCAAGATGGCAAATGTCAAAACTGACAAATGTCACAATGCTAAATGTCAAAAATGATGAGTGTCACCATGAAAAATGTCAAAAATGAGAAAATGTCCAAGATGGCAAATGTCCAAGATGTCAAATGACAAATGTCACAATGCTAAATGTCAAAAATGACAAATTTCAAGATGGCAAATGGCAAAGATGTCAAATGACAAATGTCACAATGCTAAATGTCAAAAATGAAAAGTGTCACCATGAAAAATGTCAAAAATGACAAATTTCAAGATGGCAAATGTCAAAGATGTCAAATGACAAATGTCACAATGCTAAATGTCAAAAATGAAAAGTGTCACCATGAAAAATGTCAAAAATAACAAATTTCAAGATGGCAAATGTCAAAGATGTCAAATGACAAATGTCACAATGCTAAATGTCAAAAATGACAAATTTCAAGATGGCAAATGTCAAAGATGTCAAATGACAAATGTCACAATGCTAAATGTCAAAAATGAAAAGTGTCACCATGAAAAATGTCAAAAATGACAAATTTCAAGATGGCAAATGTCAAAACTGACAAATGTCACAATGCTAAATGTCAAAAATGATAAGTGTCACCATGAAAAATGTCAAAAATGACAAATTTCAAGATTGCAAATGTCCAAGATGTCAAATGACAAATGTCACAATGCTAAATGTCAAAAATGACCAATTTCAAGATGGCAAATGTCACAGATGTCAAATGACAAATGTCACAATGCTAAATGTCAAAAATGAAAAGTGTCACCATGAAAAATGTCAAAAATGACAAATTTCAAGATGGCAAATGTCAAAGATGTCAAATGACAAATGTCACAATGCTAAATGTCAAAAATGAAAAGTGTCACCATGAAAAATGTCAAAAATAACAAATTTCAAGATAGCAAATGTCAAAGATGTCAAATGACAAATGTCACAATGCTAAATGTCAAAAATGAAAAGTGTCACCATGAAAAATGTTAAAAATGACCAATTTCAAGATGGCAAATGTCAAAGATGTCAAATGACGAATGTCACAATGCTAAATGTCAAAAATGAAAAGTGTCACCATGAAAAATGTCAAAAATGACAAATTTCAAGATGGCAAATGTCAAAACTGACAAATGTCACAATGCTAAATGTCAAAAATGATAAGTGTCACCATGAAAAATGTCAAAAATGACAACTTTCAAGATGGCAAATGTCCAAGATGTCAAATAACAAATGTCACAATGCTAAATGTCAAAAATGAAAAGTGTCACCATGAAAAATGTCAAAAATAAAAAATTTCAAGATGGCAAATGTCAAAGATGTCAAATGACAAATGTCAAAAATGAAAAGTGTCACCATGAAAAATGTCAAAATTGACAAATTTCAAGATGGCAAATGTCAAAACTGACAAATGTCACAATGCTAAATGTCAAAAATGATAAGTGTCACCATGAAAAATGTCAAAAATGACAAATTTCAAGATGGCAAATGTCCAAGATGTCAAATGACAAATGTCACAATGCTAAATGTCAAAAATGACAAATTTCAAGATGGCAAATGTCAAAGATGTCAAATGACAAATTTCACAATGCTAAATGTCAAAAATGAAAAGTGTCACCATGAAAAATGTCAAAAATGACAAATTTCAAGATGGCAAATGTCAAAGATGTCAAATGACAAATGTCACAATGCTAAATGTCAAAAATGAAAAGTGTCACCATGAAAAATGTCAAAAATAACAAATTTCAAGATGGCAAATGTCAAAGATGTCAAATGACAAATGTCACAATGCTAAATGTCAAAAATGAAAAGTGTCACCATGAAAAATGTCAAAAATGACAAATTTCAAGATGGCAAATGTCAAAACTGACAAATGTCACAATGCTAAATGTCAAAAATGATGAGTGTCACCATGAAAAATGTCAAAAATGACAAATGTCCAAGATGGCAAATCTCCAAGATGTCAAATGACAAATGTCACAATGCTAAATGTCAAAAATGACAAATTTCAAGATGGCAAATGTCAAAGATGTCAAATGACAAATGACACAATGCTAAATGTCAAAAATGAAAAGTGTCACCATGAAAAATGTCAAAAATGACAAATTTCAAGATGGCAAATGTCAAAGATGTCAAATGACAAATGTCACAATGCTAAATGTCAAAAATGAAAAGTGTCACCATGAAAAATGTCAAAAATAACAAATTTCAAGATGGCAAATGTCAAAGATGTCAAATGACAAATGTCACAATGCTAAATGTCAAAAATGACAAATTTCAAGATGGCAAATGTCAAAGATGTCAAATGACAAATGTCACAATGCTAAATGTCAAAAATGAAAAGTGTCACCATGAAAAATGTCAAAAATGACAAATTTCAAGATGGCAAATGTCAAAACTGACAAATGTCACAATGCTAAATGTCAAAAATGATAAGTGTCACCATGAAAAATGTCAAAAATGACAAATTTCAAGATGGCAAATGTCCAAGATGTCAAATGACAAATGTCACAATGCTAAATGTCAAAAATGACAAATTTCAAGATGGCAAATGTCACAGATGTCAAATGACAAATGTCACAATGCTAAATGTCAAAAATGAAAAGTGTCACCATGAAAAATGTCAAAAATGACAAATTTCAAGATGGCAAATGTCAAAGATGTCAAATGACAAATGTCACAATGCTAAATGTCAAAAATGAAAAGTGTCACCATGAAAAATGTCAAAAATAACAAATTTCAAGATAGCAAATGTCAAAGATGTCAAATGACAAATGTCACAATGCTAAATGTCAAAAATGAAAAGTGTCACCATGAAAAATGTTAAAAATGACCAATTTCAAGATGGCAAATGTCAAAGATGTCAAATGACAAATGTCACAATGCTAAATGTCAAAAATGAAAAGTGTCACCATGAAAAATGTCAAAAATGACAAATTTCAAGATGGCAAATGTCAAAACTGACAAATGTCACAATGCTAAATGTCAAAAATGATAAGTGTCACCATGAAAAATGTCAAAAATGACAAATTTCAAGATGGCAAATGTCAAAAATGTCAAATGACAAATGTCACAATGCTAAATGTCAAAAATGAAAAGTGTCACCATAAAAAATGTCAAAAATGACAAATTTCAAGATGGCAAATGTCAAAACTGACAAATGTCACAATGCTAAATGTCAAAAATGATAAGTGTCACCATGAAAAATGTCAAAAATGACAAATTTCAAGATGGCAAATGTCCAAGATGTCAAATGACAAATGTCACAATGCTAAATGTCAAAAATGAAAAGTGTCACAATGCTAAATGTCAAAAATGACAAATTTCAAGATGGCAAATGTCAAAGATGTCAAATGACAAATGTCACAATGCTAAACGTCAAAAATGAAAAGTGTCACCATGAAAAATGTCAAAAATGACAAATTTCAAGATGGCAAATGTCAAAGATGTCAAATGACAAATGTCACAATGCTAAATGTCAAAAATAAAAAGTGTCATCATGAAAAATGTCAAAAATGACAAATTTCAAGATGGCAAATATCAAAGATGTCAAATGACAAATGTCACAATGCTAAATGTCAAAAATGACAAATTTCAAGATGGCAAATGTCAAAGATGTCAAATGACAAATGTCACAATGCTAAATGTCAAAAATGAAAAGTGTCACCATGAAAAATGTCAAAAATGACAAATTTCAAGATGGCAAATGTCAAAGATGTCAAATGACAAATGTCACAATGCTAAATGTCAAAAATGAAAAGTGTCACTATGAAAAATGTCAAAAATGACAAATTTCAAGATGGCAAATATCAAAGATGTCAAATGACAAATGTCACAATGCTAAATGTCAAAAATGACAAATTTCAAGATGGCAAATGTCAAAGATGTCAAATGACAAATGTCACAATGCTAAATGTCAAAAATGAAAAGTGTCACCATGAAAAATGTCAAAAATGATAAATTTTAAGATGGCAAATGTCAAAGATGTCAAATGACAAATGTCACAATGCTAAATGTCAAAAATGAAAAGTGTCACCATAAAAAATGTCAAAAATAACAAATTTCAAGATGGCAAATGTCAAAGATGTCAAATGACAAATGTCACAATGCTAAATGTCAAAAATGAAAAGTGTCACCATGAAAAATGTCAAAAATGACAAATTTCAAGATGGCAAATATCAAAGATGTCAAATGACAAATGTCACAATGCTAAATGTCAAAAATGACAAATTTCAAGTTGGCAAATGTCAAAGATGTCAAATGACAAATGTCACAATGCTAAATGTTAAAAATGAAAAGTGTCACAATGAAAAATGTCAAAAATGATAAATTTTAAGATGGCAAATGTCAAAGATGTCAAATGACAAATGTCACAATGCTAAATGTCAAAAATGAAAAGTGTCACCATAAAAAATGTCAAAAATAACAAATTTCAAGATGGCAAATGTCAAAGATGTCAAATGACAAATGTCACAATGCTAAATGTCAAAAATAAAAAATTTCAAGATGGCAAATGTCAAAGATGTCAAATGACAAATGTCACAATGCTAAATGTCAAAAATGAAAAGTGTCACCATGAAAAATGTCAAAAATGACAAATTTCAAGATGGCAAATGTCAAAACTGACAAATGTCACAATGCTAAATGTCAAAAATGATAAGTGTCACCATAAAATATGTCAAAAATGACAAATTTCAAGATGGCAAATGTCCAAGATGTCAAATGACAAATGTCACAATGCTAAATATCAAAAATGACAAATTTCAAGATGGCAAATGTCAAAGATGTCAAATGACAAATGTCACAATGCTAAATGTCAAAAATGAAAAGTGTCACCATGAAAAATGTCAAAAATGACAAATTTCAAGATGGCAAATGTCAAAGATGTCAAATGACAAATGTCACAATGCTAAATGTCAAAAATGAAAAGTGTCACCATGAAAAATGTCAAAAATAACAAATTTCAAGATGGCAAATGTCAAAGATGTCAAATGACAAATGTCACAATGCTAAATGTCAAAAATGAAAAGTGTCACCATGAAAAATGTCAAAAATGACAAATTTCAAGATGGCAAATGTCAAAGATGTCAAATGACAAATGTCACAATGCTAAATGTCAAAAATGAAAAGTGTCACCATGAAAAATGTCAAAAATAACAAATTTCAAGATGGCAAATGTCAAAGATGTCAAATGACAAATGTCACAATGCTAAATGTCAAAAATGAAAAGTGTCACCATGAAAAATGTCAAAAATAACAAATTTCAAGATGGAAAATGTCAAAGATGTCAAATGACAAATGTCACAATGCTAAATGTCAAAAATGATAAGTGTCACCATGAAAAATGTCAAAAATGACAAATTTTAAGATGGCAAATGTCCAAGATGTCAAATGACAAATGTCACAATGCTAAATGTCAAAAATGACAAATTTCAAGATGGCAAATGTCAAAGATGTCAAATGACAAATGTCACAATGCTAAATGTCAAAAATGAAAAGTGTCACCATGAAAAATGTCAAAAATGACAAATTTTAAGATGGCAAATGTCAAAGATGTCAAATGACAAATGTCACAATGCTAAATGTCAAAAATGAAAAGTGTCACCATGAAAAATGTCAAAAATGACAAATTTCAAGATGGCAAATATCAAAGATGTCAAATGACAAATGTCACAATGCTAAATGTCAAAAATGATAAGTGTCACCATGAAAAATGTCAAAAATGACAACTTTCAAGATGGCAAATGTCCAAGATGTCAAATGACAAATGTCACAATGCTAAATGTCAAAAATGAAAAGTGTCACCATGAAAAATGTCAAAAATAAAAAATTTCAAGATGGCAAATGTCAAAGATGTCAAATGACAAATGTCAAAAATGAAAAGTGTCACCATGAAAAATGTCAAAATTGACAAATTTCAAGATGGCAAATGTCAAAACTGACAAATGTCACAATGCTAAATGTCAAAAATGATAAGTGTCACCATGAAAAATGTCAAAAATGACAAATTTCAAGATGGCAAATGTCCAAGATGTCAAATGACAAATGTCACAATGCTAAATGTCAAAAATGACAAATTTCAAGATGGAAAATGTCAAAGATGTCAAATGACAAATGTCACAATGCTAAATGTCAAAAATGAAAAGTGTCACCATGAAAAATGTCAAAAATGACAAATTTCAAGATGGCAAATGTCAAAGATGTCAAATGACAAATGTCACAATGCTAAATGTCAAAAATGAAAAGTGTCACCATGAAAAATGTCAAAAATAACAAATTTCAAGATGGCAAATGTCAAAGATGTCAAATGACAAATGTCACAATGCTAAATGTCAAAAATGAAAAGTGTCACCATGAAAAATGTCAAAAATGACAAATTTCAAGATGGCAAATGTCAAAACTGACAAATGTCACAATGCTAAATGTCAAAAATGATGAGTGTCACCATGAAAAATGTCAAAAATGAGAAAATGTCCAAGATGGCAAATGTCCAAGATGTCAAATGACAAATGTCACAATGCTAAATGTCAAAAATGACAAATTTCAAGATGGCAAATGGCAAAGATGTCAAATGACAAATGTCACAATGCTAAATGTCAAAAATGAAAAGTGTCACCATGAAAAATGTCAAAAATGACAAATTTCAAGATGGCAAATGTCAAAGATGTCAAATGACAAATGTCACAATGCTAAATGTCAAAAATGAAAAGTGTCACCATGAAAAATGTCAAAAATAACAAATTTCAAGATGGCAAATGTCAAAGATGTCAAATGACAAATGTCACAATGCTAAATGTCAAAAATGACAAATTTCAAGATGGCAAATGTCAAAGATGTCAAATGACAAATGTCACAATGCTAAATGTCAAAAATGAAAAGTGTCACCATGAAAAATGTCAAAAATGACAAATTTCAAGATGGCAAATGTCAAAACTGACAAATGTCACAATGCTAAATGTCAAAAATGATAAGTGTCACCATGAAAAATGTCAAAAATGACAAATTTCAAGATGGCAAATGTCCAAGATGTCAAATGACAAATGTCACAATGCTAAATGTCAAAAATGACAAATTTCAAGATGGCAAATGTCACAGATGTCAAATGACAAATGTCACAATGCTAAATGTCAAAAATGAAAAGTGTCACCATGAAAAATGTCAAAAATGACAAATTTCAAGATGGCAAATGTCAAAGATGTCAAATGACAAATGTCACAATGCTAAATGTCAAAAATGAAAAGTGTCACCATAAAAAATGTCAAAAATAACAAATTTCAAGATAGCAAATGTCAAAGATGTCAAATGACAAATGTCACAATGCTAAATGTCAAAAATGAAAAGTGTCACCATGAAAAATGTTAAAAATGACCAATTTCAAGATGGCAAATGTCAAAGATGTCAAATGACAAATGTCACAATGCTAAATGTCAAAAATGAAAAGTGTCACCATGAAAAATGTCAAAAATGACAAATTTCAAGATGGCAAATGTCAAAACTGACAAATGTCACAATGCTAAATGTCAAAAATGATAAGTGTCACCATGAAAAATGTCAAAAATGACAAATTTCAAGATGGCAAATGTCAAAGATGTCAAATGACAAATGACAAATGTCACAATGCTAAATGTCAAAAATGAAAAGTGTCACCATGAAAAATGTCAAAAATGACAAATTTCAAGATGGCAAATGTCAAAACTGACAAATGTCACAATGCTAAATGTCAAAAATGATAAGTGTCACCATGAAAAATGTCAAAAATGACAAATTTCAAGATGGCAAATGTCCAAGATGTCAAATGACAAATGTCACAATGCTAAATGTCAAAAATGAAAAGTGTCACCATGAAAAATGTCAAAAATGACAAATTTCAAGATGGCAAATGTCAAAGATGTGAAATGACAAATGTCACAATGCTAAATGTCAAAAATGAAAAGTGTCCCCATAAAAAATGTCAATAATGACAAATTTCAAGATGGCAAATGTCAAAGATGACAAATGTCACAATGCTAAATGTCAAAAATGAAAAATGTCAATAATGACAAATTTCAAGATGGCAAATGTCAAAGATGTCAAATGACAAATGTCACAATGCTAAATGTCAAAAATGAAAAGTGTCACCATGAAAAATGTCAAAAATGACAAATTTCAAGATGGAAAATGTCAAAGATGTCAAATGACAAATGTCACAATGCTAAATGTCAAAAATGAAAAGTGTCACCATGAAAAATGTCAAAAATGACAAATTTCAAGATGGCAAATGTCGAAGATGTCAAATGACAAATGTCACAATGCTAAATGTCAAAAATGAAAAGTGTCACCATGAAAAATGTCAAAAATGACAAATTTCAAGATGGCAAATGTCAAAACTGACAAATGTCACAATGCTAAATGTCAAAAATGATAAGTGTCACCATGAAAAATGTCAAAAATGACAAATTTCAAGATGGCAAATGTCCAAGATGTCAGATGACAAATGTCACAATGCTAAATGTCAAAAATAAAAAGTGTCACCATGAAAAATGTCAAAAATGACAAATTTCAAGATGGCAAATGTCAAAGATGTCAAATGACAAATGTCACAATGCTAAATGTCAAAAATGAAAAGTGTCCCCATAAAAATGTCAATAATGACGAATTTCAAGATGGCAAATGTCAAAAATGTCAAATGACAAATGTCACAATGCTAAATGTCAAAAATGAAAAGTGTCCCCATGAAAAATGTCAATAATGACAAATTTCAAGATGGCAAATGTCAAAGATGTTAAATGACAAATGTCACAATGCTAAATGTCAAAAATGAAAAGTGTCACCATGAAAAATGTCAAAAATGACAAATTTCAAGATGGCAAATGTCAAAAATGTCGAATATGACAAATGTCACAATGCTAAATGTCAAAAATGAAAAGTGTCACCATGAAAAATGTCAAAAATGACAAATTTCAAGATGGCAAATGTCAAAGATGTCAAATGACAAATGTCACAATGCTAAATGTCAAAAATGAAAAGTGTCACCATAAAAAATGTCAAAAATGACAAATTTCAAGATGGCAAATATCAAAGATGTCAAATGACAAATGACACAATGCTAAATGTCAAAAATGACAAATTTCAAGATGGCAAATGTCAAAGATGTCAAATGACAAATGTCACAATGCTAAATGTCAAAAATGAAAAGTGTCACCATGAAAAATGTCAAAAATGACAAATTTTAAGATGGCAAATGTCAAAGATGTCAAATGACAAATGTCACAATGCTAAATGTCAAAAATGAAAATTGTCACCATGAAAAATGTCAAAAATAACAAATTTCAAGATGGCAAATGTCAAAGATGTCAAATGACAAATGTCACAATGCTAAATGTCAAAGATGAAAAGTGTCACCATGAAAAATGTCAAAAATAACAAATTTCAAGATGGCAAATATCAAAGATGTCAAATGACAAATGTCACAATGCTAAATGTCAAAAATGAACAGTGTCACCATGAAAAATGTCAAAAATGACAAATTTTAAGATGGCAAATGTCAAAACTGACAAATGTCACAATGCTAAATGTCAAAAATGATAAGTGTCACTATGAAAAATGTCAAAAATGACAAATTTCAAGATGGCAAATGTCCAAGATGTCAAATGACAAATGTTACAATGCTAAATGTCAAAAATGACAAATTTCAAGATGGCAAATGTCAAAGATGTCAAATGACAAATGTCACAATGCTAAATGTCAAAAATGAAAAGTGTCACCATGAAAAATGTCAAAAATGACAAATTTCAAGATGGCAAATGTCAAAGATGTCAAATGACAAATGTCACAATGCTTAATGTCAAAAATAAAAAGTGTTACCATGAAAAATGTCAAAAATAACAAATTTCAAGATGGCAAATGTCAAAGATGTCAAATGACAAATGTAACAATGCTAAATGTCAAAAATGAAAAGTGTCACCATGAAAAATGTCAAAAATGACAAATTTCAAGATGGCAAATATCAAAGATGTCAAATGACAAATGTCACAATGCTAAATGTCAAAAATGAAAAGTGTCACCATAAAATGTCAAAAATGACAAATTTCAAGATGGCAAATGTCAAAGATGTCAAATGACAAATGTCACAATGCTAAATGTCAAAAATGAAAAGTGTCACCATGAAAAATGTCAAAAATGACAAATTTCAAGATGGCAAATGTCAAAGATGTCAAATGACAAATGTCACAATGCTAAATGTCAAAAATGAAAAGTGTCACCATGAAAAATGTCAAAAATGACAAATTTCAAGATGGCAAATGTCAAAGATGTCAAATGACAAATGTCACAACGCTTAATGTCAAAAATAAAAAGTGTTACCATGAAAAATGTCAAAAATAACAAATTTCAAGATGGCAAATGTCAAAGATGTCAAATGACAAATGTAACAATGCTAAATGTCAAAAATGAAAAGTGTCACCATGAAAAATGTCAAAAATGACAAATTTCAAGATGGCAAATATCAAAGATGTCAAATGACAAATGTCACAATGCTAAATGTCAAAAATGAAAAGTGTC
The DNA here is from genome assembly GCA_964028335.1 of Altica lythri. Lineage (NCBI taxonomy): Eukaryota > Metazoa > Arthropoda > Insecta > Coleoptera > Chrysomelidae > Altica > Altica lythri. The sequence continues at coordinate 2,238,969 of OZ034800.1, read as the reverse complement.
ACCATGAAAAATGTCAAAAATGACAAATTTCAAGATGGCAAATGTCAAAGATGTCAAATGACAAATGTCACAATGCTAAATGTCAAAAATGAAAAGTGTCACCATGAAAAATGTCAAAAATGTCAAATTTCAAGATGGCAAATGTCAAAGATGTCAAATGACAAATGTCACAATGCTAAATGTCAAAAATGAAAAGTGTCACCATGAAAAATGTCAAAAATGACAAATTTCAAGATGGCAAATGTCAAAACTGACAAATGTCACAATGCTAAATGTCAAAAATGATAAGTGTCACCATGAAAAATGTCAAAAATGACAAATTTCAAGATTGCAAATGTCCAAGATGTCAAATGACAAATGTCACAATGCTAAATGTCAAAAATGAAAAGTGTCACCATGAAAAATGTCAAAAATGACAAATTTCAAGATGGCAAATGTCAAAGATGTCAAATGACAAATGTCACAATGCTGAATGTCAAAAATGAAAAGTGTCAAAAATGACAAATTTCAAGATGGCAAATGTCTAAGATGTCAAATAACAAATGTCACAATGCTAAATGTCAAAAATAAAAAGTGTCACCGTGAAAAATGTCAAAAATGACAAATTTCAAGATGGCAAATGTCAAAGATGTCAAATGACAAATGTCACAATGCTAAATGTCAAAAATGAAAAGTGTCACCATGAAAAATGTCAAAAATGACAAATTTCAAGATGGCAAATGTCAAAGATGACAAATGACAAATGTCACAATGCTAAATGTCAAAAATGAAAAGTGTCCCCATGAAAAATGTCAATAATGACAAATTTCAAGATGGCAAATGTCAAAGATGTCAAATGACAAATGTCACAATGCTCAATGTCAATAATGAAAAGTGTCACCATGAAAAATGTCAAAAATGACAAATTTCAAGATGGCAAATGTCAAAGATGTCAAATGACAAATGTCACAATGCTAAATGTCAAAAATGAAAAGTGTCACCATGAAAAATGTCAAAAATGACAAATTTCAAGATGGCAAATGTCAAAACTGACAAATGTCACAATGCTAAATGTCAAAAATGATAAGTGTCACCATGAAAAATGTCAAAAATGACAAATTTCAAGATGGCAAATGTCCAAGATGTCAAATGACAAATGTCACAATGCTAAATCTCAAAAATGAAAAGTGTCACCATGAAAAATGTCAAAAATGACAAATTTCAAGATGGCAAATGTCAAAGATGTCAAATGACAAATGTCACAATGCTAAATGTCAAAAACGAAAAGTGTCAAAAATGACAAATTTCAAGATGGCAAATGTCTAAGATGTCAAATAACAAATGTCACAATGCTAAATGTCAAAAATAAAAAGTGTCACCGTGAAAAATGTCAAAAATGACAAATTTCAAGATGGCAAATGTCAAAGATGTCAAATGACAAATGTCACAATGCTAAATGTCAAAAATGAAAAGTGTCACCATGAAAAATGTCAAAAATGACAAATTTCAAGATGGCAAATGTCAAAGATGTCAAATGACAAATGTCACAATGCTAAATGTCAAAAATGAAAAGTGTCCCCATGAAAAATGTCAATAATGACAAATTTCAAGATGGCAAATGTCAAAGATGTCAAATGACAAATGTCACAATGCTCAATGTCAATAATGAAAAGTGTCACCATGAAAAATGTCAAAAATGACAAATTTCAAGATGGCAAATGTCAAAGATGTCAAATGACAAATGTCACAATGCTAAATGTCAAAAATGAAAAGTGTCCCCATGAAAAATGTCAATAATGACAAATTTCAAGATGGCAAATGTCAAAGATGTCAAATGACAAATGTCACAATGCTCAATGTCAATAATGAAAAGTGTCACCATGAAAAATGTCAAAAATGACAAATTTCAAGATGGCAAATGTCAAAGATGTCAAATGACAAATGTCACAATGCTAAATGTCAAAAATGAAAAGTGTCACCATGAAAAATGTCAAAAATGACAAATTTCGAGATGGCAAATATCAAAGATGTCGAATGACAAATGTCACAATGCTAAATGTCAAAAATAATAAGTGTCACCATGAAAAATGTCAAAAATGACAAATTTCAAGATGGCAAATGTCCAAGATGTCAAATGACAAATTTCAAGATGGCAAATGTCCAAGATGTCAAATGACAAATGTCACAATGCTAAATGTCAAAAATGACAAATTTCAAGATGGCAAATGTCAAAGATGTCAAATGACAAATGTCACAATGCTTAACGTCAAAACTGAAACGTGTCACCATGAAAAATGTCAAAAATGACAAATTTCAAGATGGCAAATGTCAAAGATGTCAAATGACAAATGTCACAATGCTAAATGTCAAAAATAAAAAGTGTCATCATGAAAAATGTCAAAAATGACAAATTTCAAGATGGCAAATATCAAAGATGTCAAATGACAAATGTCACAATGCTAAATGTCAAAAATGACAAATTTCAAGATGGCAAATGTCAAAGATGTCAAATGACAAATGTCACAATGCTAAATGTCAAAAATGAAAAGTGTCACCATGAAAAATGTCAAAAATGACAAATTTCAAGATGGCAAATGTCAAAGATGTCAAATGACAAATGTCACAATGCTAAATGTCAAAAATGAAAAGTGTCACCATGAAAAATGTCAAAAATGACAAATTTCAAGATGGCAAATATCAAAGATGTCAAATGACAAATGGCACAATGCTAAATGTCAAAAATGACAAATTTCAAGATGGCAAATGTCAAAGATGTCAAATGACAAATGTCACAATGCTAAATGTCAAAAATGAAAAGTGTCACCATGAAAAATGTCAAAAATGATAAATTTTAAGATGGCAAATGTCAAAGATGTCAAATGACAAATGTCACAATGCTAAATGTCAAAAATGAAAAGTGTCACCATAAAAAATGTCAAAAATAACAAATTTCAAGATGGCAAATGTCAAAGATGTCAAATGACAAATGTCACAATGCTAAATGTCAAAAATGAAAAGTGTCACCATGAAAAATGTCAAAAATGACAAATTTCAAGATGGCAAATATCAAAGATGTCAAATGACAAATGTCACAATGCTAAATGTCAAAAATGACAAATTTCAAGATGGCAAATGTCAAAGATGTCAAATGACAAATGTCACAATGCTAAATGTCAAAAATGAAAAGTGTCACCATGAAAAATGTCAAAAATGATAAATTTTAAGATGGCAAATGTCAAAGATGTCAAATGACAAATGTCACAATGCTAAATGTCAAAAATGAAAAGTGTCACCATAAAAAATGTCAAAAATAACAAATTTCAAGATGGCAAATGTCAAAGATGTCAAATGACAAATGTCACAATGCTAAATGTCAAAAATAAAAAATTTCAAGATGGCAAATGTCAAAGATGTCAAATGACAAATGTCACAATGCTAAATGTCAAAAATGAAAAGTGTCACCATGAAAAATGTCAAAAATGACAAATTTCAAGATGGCAAATGTCAAAACTGACAAATGTCACAATGCTAAATGTCAAAAATGATAAGTGTCACCATAAAATATGTCAAAAATGACAAATTTCAAGATGGCAAATGTCCAAGATGTCAAATGACAAATGTCACAATGCTAAATATCAAAAATGACAAATTTCAAGATGGCAAATGTCAAAGATGTCAAATGACAAATGTCACAATGCTAAATGTCAAAAATGAAAAGTGTCACCATGAAAAATGTCAAAAATGACAAATTTCAAGATGGCAAATGTCAAAGATGTCAAATGACAAATGTCACAATGCTAAATGTCAAAAATGAAAAGTGTCACCATGAAAAATGTCAAAAATAACAAATTTCAAGATGGCAAATGTCAAAGATGTCAAATGACAAATGTCACAATGCTAAATGTCAAAAATGAAAAGTGTCACCGTGAAAAATGTCAAAAATGACAAATTTCAAGATGGCAAATGTCAAAGATGTCAAATGACAAATGTCACAATGCTAAATGTCAAAAATGAAAAGTGTCACCATGAAAAATGTCAAAAATGACAAATTTCAAGATGGCAAATGTCAAAGATGTCAAATGACAAATGTCACAATGCTAAATGTCAAAAATGAAAAGTGTCCCCATGAAAAATGTCAATAATGACAAATTTCAAGATGGCAAATGTCAAAGATGTCAAATGACAAATGTCACAATGCTCAATGTCAATAATGAAAAGTGTCACCATGAAAAATGTCAAAAATGACAAATTTCAAGATGGCAAATGTCAAAGATGTCAAATGACAAATGTCACAATGCTAAATGTCAAAAATGAAAAGTGTCCCCATGAAAAATGTCAATAATGACAAATTTCAAGATGGCAAATGTCAAAGATGTCAAATGACAAATGTCACAATGCTAAATGTCAAAAATGAAAAGTGTCACCATGAAAAATGTCAAAAATGACAAATTTCAAGATGGCAAAGATCAAAGATGTCAAATGACAAATGTCACAATGCTAAATGTCAAAAATGATAGGTGTCACCATGAAAAATGTCAAAAATGACAAATTTCAAGATGGCAAATGTCCAAGATGTCAAATGACAAATGTCACAATGCTAAATGTCAAAAATGACAAATTTCAAGATGGCAAATGTCAAAGATGTCAAATGACAAATGTCACAATGCTAAACGTCAAAAATGAAAAGTGTCACCATGAAAAATGTCAAAAATGACAAATTTCAAGATGGCAAATGTCAAAGATGTCAAATGACAAATGTCACAATGCTAAATGTCAAAAATAAAAAGTGTCATCATGAAAAATGTCAAAAATGACAAATTTCAAGATGGCAAATATCAAAGATGTCAAATGACAAATGTCACAATGCTAAATGTCAAAAATGACAAATTTCAAGATGGCAAATGTCAAAGATGTCAAATGACAAATGTCACAATGCTAAATGTCAAAAATGAAAAGTGTCACCATGAAAAATGTCAAAAATGACAAATTTCAAGATGGCAAATATCAAAGATGTCAAATGACAAATGTCACAATGCTAAATGTCAAAAATGAAAAGTGTCACCATGAAAAATGTCAAAAATGACAAATTTCAAGATGGCAAATATCAAAGATGTCAAATGACAAATGGCACAATGCTAAATGTCAAAAATGACAAATTTTAAGATGGCAAATGTCAAAAATGTCAAATGACAAATGTCACAATGCTAAATGTCAAAAATGAAAAGTGTCACCATAAAAAATGTCAAAAATGATAAATTTTAAGATGGCAAATGTCAAAGATGTCAAATGACAAATGTCACAATGCTAAATGTCAAAAATGAAAAGTGTCACCATAAAAAATGTCAAAAATAACAAATTTCAAGATGGCAAATGTCAAAGATGTCAAATGACAAATGTCACAATGCTAAATGTCAAAAATGAAAAGTGTCACCATGAAAAATGTCAAAAATGACAAATTTCAAGATGGCAAATATCAAAGATGTCAAATGACAAATGTCACAATGCTAAATGTCAAAAATGACAAATTTCAAGATGGCAAATGTCAAAGATGTCAAATGACAAATGTCACAATGCTAAATGTCAAAAATGAAAAGTGTCACCATAAAAAATGTCAAAAATGATAAATTTTAAGATGGCAAATGTCAAAGATGTCAAATGACAAATGTCACAATGCTAAATGTCAAAAATGAAAAGTGTCACCATAAAAAATGTCAAAAATAACAAATTTCAAGATGGCAAATGTCAAAGATGTCAAATGACAAATGTCACAATGCTAAATGTCAAAAATAAAAAATTTCAAGATGGCAAATGTCAAAGATGTCAAATGACAAATGTCACAATGCTAAATGTCAAAAATGAAAAGTGTGACCATGAAAAATGTCAAAAATGACAAATTTCAAGATGGCAAATGTCAAAACTGACAAATGTCACAATGCTAAATGTCAAAAATGATAAGTGTCACCATAAAATATGTCAAAAATGACAAATTTCAAGATGGCAAATGTCCAAGATGTCAAATGACAAATGTCACAATGCTAATATCAAAAATGACAAATTTCAAGATGGCAAATGTCAAAGATGTCAAATGACAAATGTCACAATGCTAAATGTCAAAAATGAAAAGTGTCACCATGAAAAATGTCAAAAATGACAAATTTCAAGATGGCAAATATCAAAGATGTCAAATGACAAATGTCACAATGCTAAATGTCAAAAATGAAAAGTGTCACCATGAAAAATGTCAAAAATAACAAATTTCAAGATGGCAAATGTCAAAGATGTCAAATGACAAATGTCACAATGCTAAATGTCAAAAATGAAAAGTGTCACCATGAAAAATGTCAAAAATGACAAATTTCAAGATGGCAAATGTCAAAGATGTCAAATGACAAATGTCACAATGCTAAATGTCAAAAATGAAAAGTGTCACCATGAAAAATGTCAAAAATGACAAATTTCAAGATGGCAAATGTCAAAGATGTCAAATGACAAATGTCACAATGCTAAATGTCAAAAATGAAAAGTGTCACCATGAAAAATGTCAAAAATAACAAATTTCAAGATGGCAAATGTCAAAGATATCAAATGACAAATGTCACAATGCTAAATGTCAAAAATGATAAGTGTCACCATGAAAAATGTCAAAAATGACAAATTCCAAGATGGCAAATGTCCAAGATGTCAAATGACAAATGTCACAATGCTAAATGTCAAAAATGACAAATTTCAAGATGGCAAATGTCCAAGATGTCAAATGACAAATGTCACAATGCTAAATGTCAAAAATGAAAAGTGTCACCATGAAAAATGTCAAAAATGACAAATTTTAAGATGGCAAATGTCAAAGATGTCAAATGACAAATGTCACAATGCTAAATGTCAAAAATGAAAAGTGTCACCATAAAAAATGTCAAAAATGACAAATTTCAAGATGGCAAATATCAAAGATGTCAAATGACAAATGTCACAATGCTAAATGCAAAAATGATAAGTGTCACCATGAAAAATGTCAAAAATGACAACTTTCAAGATGGCAAATGTCCAAGATGTCAAATGACAAATGTCACAATGCTAAATGTCAAAAATGAAAAGTGTCACCATGAAAAATGTCAAAAATGACAAATTTCAAGATGGCAAATATCAAAGATGTCAAATGACAAATGTCACAATGCTAAATGTCAAAAATGAAAAGTGTCACCATGAAAAATGTCAAAAATGACAAATTTCAAGATGGCAAATATCAAAGATGTCAAATGACAAATGGCACAATGCTAAATGTCAAAAATGACAAATTTTAAGATGGCAAATGTCAAAAATGTCAAATGACAAATGTCACAATGCTAAATGTCAAAAATGAAAAGTGTCACCATAAAAAATGTCAAAAATGATAAATTTTAAGATGGCAAATGTCAAAGATGTCAAATGACAAATGTCACAATGCTAAATGTCAAAAATGAAAAGTGTCACCATAAAAAATGTCAAAAATAACAAATTTCAAGATGGCAAATGTCAAAGATGTCAAATGACAAATGTCACAATGCTAAATGTCAAAAATGAAAAGTGTCACCATGAAAAATGTCAAAAATGACAAATTTCAAGATGGCAAATATCAAAGATGTCAAATGACAAATGTCACAATGCTAAATGTCAAAAATGACAAATTTCAAGATGGCAAATGTCAAAGATGTCAAATGACAAATGTCACAATGCTAAATGTCAAAAATGAAAAGTGTCACCATAAAAAATGTCAAAAATGATAAATTTTAAGATGGCAAATGTCAAAGATGTCAAATGACAAATGTCACAATGCTAAATGTCAAAAATGAAAAGTGTCACCATAAAAAATGTCAAAAATAACAAATTTCAAGATGGCAAATGTCAAAGATGTCAAATGACAAATGTCACAATGCTAAATGTCAAAAATAAAAAATTTCAAGATGGCAAATGTCAAAGATGTCAAATGACAAATGTCACAATGCTAAATGTCAAAAATGAAAAGTGTGACCATGAAAAATGTCAAAAATGACAAATTTCAAGATGGCAAATGTCAAAACTGACAAATGTCACAATGCTAAATGTCAAAAATGATAAGTGTCACCATAAAATATGTCAAAAATGACAAATTTCAAGATGGCAAATGTCCAAGATGTCAAATGACAAATGTCACAATGCTAATATCAAAAATGACAAATTTCAAGATGGCAAATGTCAAAGATGTCAAATGACAAATGTCACAATGCTAAATGTCAAAAATGAAAAGTGTCACCATGAAAAATGTCAAAAATGACAAATTTCAAGATGGCAAATATCAAAGATGTCAAATGACAAATGTCACAATGCTAAATGTCAAAAATGAAAAGTGTCACCATGAAAAATGTCAAAAATAACAAATTTCAAGATGGCAAATGTCAAAGATGTCAAATGACAAATGTCACAATGCTAAATGTCAAAAATGAAAAGTGTCACCATGAAAAATGTCAAAAATGACAAATTTCAAGATGGCAAATGTCAAAGATGTCAAATGACAAATGTCACAATGCTAAATGTCAAAAATGAAAAGTGTCACCATGAAAAATGTCAAAAATGACAAATTTCAAGATGGCAAATGTCAAAGATGTCAAATGACAAATGTCACAATGCTAAATGTCAAAAATGAAAAGTGTCACCATGAAAAATGTCAAAAATAACAAATTTCAAGATGGCAAATGTCAAAGATATCAAATGACAAATGTCACAATGCTAAATGTCAAAAATGATAAGTGTCACCATGAAAAATGTCAAAAATGACAAATTCCAAGATGGCAAATGTCCAAGATGTCAAATGACAAATGTCACAATGCTAAATGTCAAAAATGACAAATTTCAAGATGGCAAATGTCCAAGATGTCAAATGACAAATGTCACAATGCTAAATGTCAAAAATGAAAAGTGTCACCATGAAAAATGTCAAAAATGACAAATTTTAAGATGGCAAATGTCAAAGATGTCAAATGACAAATGTCACAATGCTAAATGTCAAAAATGAAAAGTGTCACCATAAAAAATGTCAAAAATGACAAATTTCAAGATGGCAAATATCAAAGATGTCAAATGACAAATGTCACAATGCTAAATGCAAAAATGATAAGTGTCACCATGAAAAATGTCAAAAATGACAACTTTCAAGATGGCAAATGTCCAAGATGTCAAATGACAAATGTCACAATGCTAAATGTCAAAAATGAAAAGTGTCACCATGAAAAATGTCAAAAATAAAAAATTTCAAGATGGCAAATGTCAAAGATGTCAAATGACAAATGTCAAAAATGAAAAGTGTCACCATGAAAAATGTCAAAAATGACAAATTTCAAGATGGCAAATGTCAAAACTGACAAATGTCACAATGCTAAATGTCAAAAATGATAAGTGTCACCATGAAAAATGTCAAAAATGACAAATTTCAAGATGGCAAATGTCCAAGATGTCAAATGACAAATGTCACAATGCTAAATGTCAAAAATGACAAATTTCAAGATGGCAAATGTCAAAAATGTCAAATGACAAATGTCACAATGCTAAATGTCAAAAATGAAAAGTGTCACCATGAAAAATGTCAAAAATGACAAATTTCAAGATGGCAAATGTCAAAGATGTCAAATGACAAATGTCACAATGCTAAATGTCAAAAATAAAAAGTGTCACCATGAAAAATGTCAAAAATAACAAATTTCAAGATGGCAAATGTCAAAGATGTCAAATGACAAATGTCACAATGCTAAATGTCAAAAATGAAAAGTGTCACCATGAAAAATGTCAAAAATGACAAATTTCAAGATGGCAAATGTCAAAACTGACAAATGTCACAATGCTAAATGTCAAAAATGATGAGTGTCACCATGAAAAATGTCAAAAATGACAAATGTCCAAGATGGCAAATGTCCAAGATGTCAAATGACAAATGTCACAATGCTAAATGTCAAAAATGACAAATTTCAAGATGGCAAATGTCAAAGATGTCAAATGACAAATGTCACAATGCTAAATGTCAAAAATGAAAAGTGTCACCATGAAAAATGTCAAAAATGACAAATTTCAAGATGGCAAATGTCAAAGATGTCAAATGACAAATGTCACAATGCTAAATGTCAAAAATGAAAAGTGTCACCATGAAAAATGTCAAAAATAACAAATTTCAAGATGGCAAATGTCAAAGATGTCAAATGACAAATGTCACAATGCTAAATGTCAAAAATGACAAATTTCAAGATGGCAAATGTCAAAGATGTCAAATGACAAATGTCACAATGCTAAATGTCAAAAATGATAAGTGTCACCATGAAAAATGTCAAAAATGACAAATTTCAGGATGGCAAATGTCCAAGATGTCAAATGACAAATGTCACAATGCTAAATGTCAAAAATGTCAAATTTCAAGATGACAAATGTCAAAGATGTCAAATGACAAATGTCACAATGCTAAATGTCAAAAATGAAAAGTGTCACCATGAAAAATGTCAAAAATGACAAATTTCAAGATGGCAAATGTCAAAGATGTCAAATGACAAATGTCACAATGCTAAATGTCAAAAATGAAAAGTGTCACCATGAAAAATGTCAAAAATGACAAATTTCAAGATGGCAAATATCAAAGATGTCAAATGACAAATGTCACAATGCTAAATGTCAAAAATGATAAGTGTCACCATGAAAAATGTCAAAAATGACAAATTTCAAGATGGCAAATGTCCAAGATGTCAAATGACAAATGTCACAATGCTAAATGTCAAAAATGACAAATTTCAAGATGGCAAATGTCAAAGATGTCAAATGACAAATGTCACAATGCTAAATGTCAAAAATGAAAAGTGTCACCATGAAAAATGTCAAAAATTACAAATTTCAAGATGGCAAATGTCAAAGATGTCAAATGACAAATGTCACAATGGTAAATGTCAAAAAGGAAAAGTGTCACCATGAAAAATGTCAAAAATGACAAATTTCAAGATGGCAAATATCAAAGATGTCAAATGACAAATGTCACAATGCTAAATGTCAAAAATGACAAATTTCAAGATGGCAAATGTCAAAAATCTCAAATGACAAATGTCACAATGCTAAATGTCAAAAATGAAAAGTGTCACTATGAAAAATGTCAAAAATGACAAATTTCAAGATGGCAAATGTCAAAGATGTCAAATGACAAATGTCACAATGCTAAATGTCAAAAATGAAAAGTGTCACCATGAAAAATGTCAAAAATAACAAATTTCAAGATGGCAAATGTCAAAGATGTCAAATGACAAATGTCACAATGCTAAATGTCAAAAATGAAAATTGTCACCATGAAAAATGTCAAAAATGACAAATTTCAAGATGGCAAATGTCAAAGATGTCGAATATGACAAATGTCACAATGCTAAATGTCAAAAATGAAAAGTGTCACCATGAAAAATGTCAAAAATGACAAATTTCAAGATGGCAAATGTCAAAGATGTCAAATGACAAATGTCACAATGCTAAATGTCAAAAATGAAAAGTGTCACCATGAAAAATGTCAAAAATGACAAATTTCAAGATGGCAAATGTCAAAACTGATAAATGTCACAATGCTAAATGTCAAAAATGATAAGTGTCACCATAAAAAATGTCAAAAATGACAAATTTCAAGATGGCAAATGTCCAAGATGTCAAATGACAAATGTCACAATGCTAAATGTCAAAAATGACAAATTTCAAGATGGCAAATATCAAAGATGTCAAATGACAAATGTCACAATGCTAAATGTCAAAAATGAAAAGTGTCACCATGAAAAATGTCAAAAATGTCAAATTTCAAGATGGCAAATGTCAAAGATGTCAAATGACATACGTCACAATGCTAAATGTCAAAACTAAAAAGTGTCACCATGAAAAATGTCAAAAATAACAAATTTCAAGATGGCAAATGACAAAGATGTCAAATGACAAATGTCACAATGCTAAATGTCAAAAATGAAAAGTGTCACCATGAAAAATGTCAAAAATGACAAATTTCAAGATGGCAAATGTCAAAACTGACAAATGTCAAAAATGATGAGTGTCACCATGAAAAATGTCAAAAATGACAAATTCCAAGATGGCAAATGTCCAAGATGTCAAATGACAAATGTCACAATGCTAAATGTCAAAAATGACAAATTTCAAGATGGCAAATGTCCAAGATGTCAAATGACAAATGTCACAATGCTAAATGTCAAAAATGAAAAGTGTCACCATGAAAAATGTCAAAAATGACAAATTTTAAGATGGCAAATGTCAAAGATGTCAAATGACAAATGTCACAATGCTAAATGTCAAAAATGAAAAGTGTCACCATAAAAAATGTCAAAAATGACAAATTTCAAGATGGCAAATATCAAAGATGTCAAATGACAAATGTCACAATGCTAAATGCAAAAATGATAAGTGTCACCATGAAAAATGTCAAAAATGACAACTTTCAAGATGGCAAATGTCCAAGATGTCAAATGACAAATGTCACAATGCTAAATGTCAAAAATGAAAAGTGTCACCATGAAAAATGTCAAAAATAAAAAATTTCAAGATGGCAAATGTCAAAGATGTCAAATGACAAATGTCAAAAATGAAAAGTGTCACCATGAAAAATGTCAAAAATGACAAATTTCAAGATGGCAAATGTCAAAACTGACAAATGTCACAATGCTAAATGTCAAAAATGATAAGTGTCACCATGAAAAATGTCAAAAATGACAAATTTCAAGATGGCAAATGTCCAAGATGTCAAATGACAAATGTCACAATGCTAAATGTCAAAAATGACAAATTTCAAGATGGCAAATGTCAAAAATGTCAAATGACAAATGTCACAATGCTAAATGTCAAAAATGAAAAGTGTCACCATGAAAAATGTCAAAAATGACAAATTTCAAGATGGCAAATGTCAAAGATGTCAAATGACAAATGTCACAATGCTAAATGTCAAAAATAAAAAGTGTCACCATGAAAAATGTCAAAAATAACAAATTTCAAGATGGCAAATGTCAAAGATGTCAAATGACAAATGTCACAATGCTAAATGTCAAAAATGAAAAGTGTCACCATGAAAAATGTCAAAAATGACAAATTTCAAGATGGCAAATGTCAAAACTGACAAATGTCACAATGCTAAATGTCAAAAATGATGAGTGTCACCATGAAAAATGTCAAAAATGACAAATGTCCAAGATGGCAAATGTCCAAGATGTCAAATGACAATGTCACAATGCTAAATGTCAAAAATGATGAGTGTCACCATGAAAAATGTCAAAAATGACAAATGTCCAAGATGGCAAATGTCCAAGATGTCAAATGACAAATGTCACAATGCTAAATGTCAAAAATGACAAATTTCAAGATGGCAAATGTCAAAGATGTCAAATGACAAATGTCACAATGCTAAATGTCAAAAATGAAAAGTGTCACCATGAAAAATGTCAAAAATGACAAATTTCAAGATGGCAAATGTCAAAGATGTCAAATGACAAATGTCACAATGCTAAATGTCAAAAATGAAAAGTGTCACCATGAAAAATGTCAAAAATAACAAATTTCAAGATGGCAAATGTCAAAGATGTCAAATGACAAATGTCACAATGCTAAATGTCAAAAATGACAAATTTCAAGATGGCAAATGTCAAAGATGTCAAATGACAAATGTCACAATGCTAAATGTCAAAAATGATAAGTGTCACCATGAAAAATGTCAAAAATGACAAATTTCAGGATGGCAAATGTCCAAGATGTCAAATGACAAATGTCACAATGCTAAATGTCAAAAATGTCAAATTTCAAGATGACAAATGTCAAAGATGTCAAATGACAAATGTCACAATGCTAAATGTCAAAAATGAAAAGTGTCACCATGAAAAATGTCAAAAATGACAAATTTCAAGATGGCAAATGTCAAAGATGTCAAATGACAAATGTCACAATGCTAAATGTCAAAAATGAAAAGTGTCACCATGAAAAATGTCAAAAATGACAAATTTCAAGATGGCAAATATCAAAGATGTCAAATGACAAATGTCACAATGCTAAATGTCAAAAATGATAAGTGTCACCATGAAAAATGTCAAAAATGACAAATTTCAAGATGGCAAATGTCCAAGATGTCAAATGACAAATGTCACAATGCTAAATGTCAAAAATGACAAATTTCAAGATGGCAAATGTCAAAGATGTCAAATGACAAATGTCACAATGCTAAATGTCAAAAATGAAAAGTGTCACCATGAAAAATGTCAAAAATGACAAATTTCAAGATGGCAAATGTCAAAGATGTCAAATGACAAATGTCACAATGGTAAATGTCAAAAAGGAAAAGTGTCACCATGAAAAATGTCAAAAATGACAAATTTCAAGATGGCAAATATCAAAGATGTCAAATGACAAATGTCACAATGCTAAATGTCAAAAATGACAAATTTCAAGATGGCAAATGTCAAAAATCTCAAATGACAAATGTCACAATGCTAAATGTCAAAAATGAAAAGTGTCACTATGAAAAATGTCAAAAATGACAAATTTCAAGATGGCAAATGTCAAAGATGTCAAATGACAAATGTCACAATGCTAAATGTCAAAAATGAAAAGTGTCACCATGAAAAATGTCAAAAATAACAAATTTCAAGATGGCAAATGTCAAAGATGTCAAATGACAAATGTCACAATGCTAAATGTCAAAAATGAAAATTGTCACCATGAAAAATGTCAAAAATGACAAATTTCAAGATGGCAAATGTCAAAGATGTCGAATATGACAAATGTCACAATGCTAAATGTCAAAAATGAAAAGTGTCACCATGAAAAATGTCAAAAATGACAAATTTCAAGATGGCAAATGTCAAAGATGTCAAATGACAAATGTCACAATGCTAAATGTCAAAAATGAAAAGTGTCACCATGAAAAATGTCAAAAATGACAAATTTCAAGATGGCAAATGTCAAAACTGATAAATGTCACAATGCTAAATGTCAAAAATGATAAGTGTCACCATAAAAAATGTCAAAAATGACAAATTTCAAGATGGCAAATGTCCAAGATGTCAAATGACAAATGTCACAATGCTAAATGTCAAAAATGACAAATTTCAAGATGGCAAATATCAAAGATGTCAAATGACAAATGTCACAATGCTAAATGTCAAAAATGAAAAGTGTCACCATGAAAAATGTCAAAAATGTCAAATTTCAAGATGGCAAATGTCAAAGATGTCAAATGACATACGTCACAATGCTAAATGTCAAAACTAAAAAGTGTCACCATGAAAAATGTCAAAAATAACAAATTTCAAGATGGCAAATGACAAAGATGTCAAATGACAAATGTCACAATGCTAAATGTCAAAAATGAAAAGTGTCACCATGAAAAATGTCAAAAATGACAAATTTCAAGATGGCAAATGTCAAAACTGACAAATGTCAAAAATGATGAGTGTCACCATGAAAAATGTCAAAAATGAGAAATTTCAAGATGGCAAATGTCCAAGATGTCAAATGACAAATGTCACAATGCTAAATGTCAAAAATGACAAATTTTAAGATGGCAAATGTCAAAGATGTCAAATGACAAATGTCACAATGCGAAATGTCAAAAATGAAAAGTGTCACCATGAAAAATGTCAAAAATGACAAATTTTAAGATGGCAAATGTCAAAGATGTCAAATGACAAATGTCACAATGCTAAATGTCAAAAATGAAAAGTGTCACCATGAAAAATGTCAAAAATGACAAATTTCAAGATGGCAAATGTCAAAGATGTCAAATGACAAATGTCACAATGCTAAATGTCAAAAATGAAAAGTGTCACCATGAAAAATGTCAAAAATAACAAATTTCAAGATGGCAAATGTCAAAGATGTCAAATGACAAATGTCACAATGCTAAATGTCAAAAATGAAAAGTGTCACCATGAAAAATGTCAAAAATAACAAATTTCAAGATGGAAAATGTCAAAGATGTCAAATGACAAATGTCACAATGCTAAATGTCAAAAATGATAAGTGTCACCATGAAAAATGTCAAAAATGACAAATTTTAAGATGGCAAATGTCCAAGATGTCAAATGACAAATGTCACAATGCTAAATGTCAAAAATGACAAATTTCAAGATGGCAAATGTCAAAGATGTCAAATGACAAATGTCACAATGCTAAATGTCAAAAATGAAAAGTGTCACCATGAAAAATGTCAAAAATGACAAATTTTAAGATGGCAAATGTCAAAGATGTCAAATGACAAATGTCACAATGCTAAATGTCAAAAATGAAAAGTGTCACCATGAAAAATGTCAAAAATGACAAATATCAAAGATGTCAAATGACAAATGTCACAATGCTAAATGTCAAAAATGATAAGTGTCACCATGAAAAATGTCAAAAATGACAACTTTCAAGATGGCAAATGTCAAAGATGTTAAATGACAAATGTCACAATGCTAAATGTCAAAAATGAAAAGTGTCACCATGAAAAATGTCAAAAATAAAAAATTTCAAGATGGCAAATGTCAAAGATGTCAAATGACAAATGTCAAAAATGAAAAGTGTCACCATGAAAAATGTCAAAATTGACAAATTTCAAGATGTCAAATGACAAATGTCACAATGCTAAATGTCAAAAATGAAAAGTGTCACCATGAAAAATGTCAAAAATGACAAATTTCAAGATGGCAAATGTCAAAGATGTCAAATGACAAATGTCACAATGCTTAATGTCAAAAATGAAAAGTGTCACCATGAAAAATGTCAAAAATAACAAATTTCAAGATGGCAAATGTCAAAGATGTCAAATGACAAATGTCACAATGCTAAATGTCAAAAATGAAAAGTGTCACCATGAAAAATGTCAAAAATGACAAATTTCAAGATGGCAAATGTCAAAACTGACAAATGTCACAATGCTAAATGTCAAAAATGATGAGTGTCACCATGAAAAATGTCAAAAATGACAAATGTCCAAGATGGCAAATGTCCAAGATGTCAAATGACAAATGTCACAATGCTAAATGTCAAAAATGACAAATTTCAAGATGGCAAATGTCAAAGATGTCAAATGACAAATGTCACAATGCTAAATGTCAAAAATGAAAAGTGTCACCATGAAAAATGTCAAAAATGACAAATTTCAAGATGGCAAATGTCAAAGATGTCAAATGACAAATGTCACAATGCTAAATGTCAAAAATGAAAAGTGTCACCATGAAAAATGTCAAAAATAACAAATTTCAAGATGGCAAATGTCAAAGATGTCAAATGACAAATGTCACAATGCTAAATGTCAAAAATGACAAATTTCAAGATGGCAAATGTCAAAGATGTCAAATGACAAATGTCACAATGCTAAATGTCAAAAATGAAAAGTGTCACCATGAAAAATGTCAAAAATGACAAATTTCAAGATGGCAAATGTCAAAACTGACAAATGTCACAATGCTAAATGTCAAAAATGATAAGTGTCACCATGAAAAATGTCAAAAATGACAAATTTCAAGATGGCAAATGTCCAAGATGTCAAATGACAAATGTCACAATGCTAAATGTCAAAAATGACAAATTTCAAGATGGCAAATGTCACAGATGTCAAATGACAAATGTCACAATGCTAAATGTCAAAAATGAAAAGTGTAACCATGAAAAATGTCAAAAATGACAAATTTCAAGATGGCAAATGTCAAAGATGTCAAATGACAAATGTCACAATGCTAAATGTCAAAAATGAAAAGTGTCACCATGAAAAATGTCAAAAATAACAAATTTCAAGATAGCAAATGTCAAAGATGTCAAATGACAAATGTCACAATGCTAAATGTCAAAAATGAAAAGTGTCACCATGAAAAATGTTAAAAATGACCAATTTCAAGATGGCAAATGTCAAAGATGTCAAATGACAAATGTCACAATGCTAAATGTCAAAAATGAAAAGTGTCACCATGAAAAATGTCAAAAATGACAAATTTCAAGATGGCAAATGTCAAAACTGACAAATGTCACAATGCTAAATGTCAAAAATGATAAGTGTCACCATGAAAAATGTCAAAAATGACAAATTTCAAGATGGCAAATGTCAAAGATGTCAAATGACAAATGACAAATGTCACAATGCTAAATGTCAAAAATGAAAAGTGTCACCATGAAAAATGTCAAAAATGACAAATTTCAAGATGGCAAATGTCAAAACTGACAAATGTCACAATGCTAAATGTCAAAAATGATAAGTGTCACCATGAAAAATGTCAAAAATGACAAATTTCAAGATGGCAAATGTCCAAGATGTCAAATGACAAATGTCACAATGCTAAATGTCAAAAATGAAAAGTGTCACCATAAAAAATGTCAATAATGACAAATTTCAAGATGGCAAATGTCAAAGATGTCAAATGACAAATGTCACAATGCTAAATGTCAAAAATGAAAAATGTCAATAATGACAAATTTCAAGATGGCAAATGTCAAAGATGTCAAATGACAAATGTCACAATGCTAAATGTCAAAAATGAAAAGTGTCACCATGAAAAATGTCAAAAATGACAAATTTCAAGATGGCAAATGTCAAAGATGTCAAATGACAAATGTCACAATGCTAAATGTCAAAAATGAAAAGTGTCACCATGAAAAATGTCAAAAATGACAAATTTCAAGATGGCAAATGTCGAAGATGTCAAATGACAAATGTCACAATGCTAAATGTTAAAAATGAAAAGTGTCACCATGAAAAATGTCAAAAATGACAAATTTCAAGATGGCAAATGTCAAAACTGACAAATGTCACAATGCTAAATGTCAAAAATGATAAGTGTCACCATGAAAAATGTCAAAAATGACAAATTTCAAGATGGCAAATGTCCAAGATGTCAGATGACAAATGTCACAATGCTAAATGTCAAAAATAAAAAGTGTCACCATGAAAAATGTCAAAAATGACAAATTTCAAGATGGCAAATGTCAAAGATGTCAAATGACAAATGTCACAATGCTAAATGTCAAAAATGAAAAGTGTCCCCATAAAAATGTCAATAATGACGAATTTCAAGATGGCAAATGTCAAAAATGTCAAATGACAAATGTCACAATGCTAAATGTCAAAAATGAAAAGTGTCCCCATGAAAAATGTCAATAATGACAAATTTCAAGATGGCAAATGTCAAAGATGTCAAATGACAAATGTCACAATGCTAAATGTCAAAAATGAAAAGTGTCACCATGAAAAATGTCAAAAATGACAAATTTCAAGATGGCAAATGTCAAAAATGTCGAATATGACAAATGTCACAATGCTAAATGTCAAAAATGAAAAGTGTCACCATGAAAAATGGCAAAAATGACAAATTTCAAGATGGCAAATGTCAAAGATGTCAAATGACAAATGTCACAATGCTAAATGTCAAAAATGAAAATTGTCACCATGAAAAATGTCAAAAATAACAAATTTCAAGATGGCAAATGTCAAAGATGTCAAATGACAAATGTCACAATGCTAAATGTCAAAGATGAAAAGTGTCACCATGAAAAATGTCAAAAATAACAAATTTCAAGATGGCAAATATCAAAGATGTCAAATGACAAATGTCACAATGCTAAATGTCAAAAATGAACAGTGTCACCATGAAAAATGTCAAAAATGACAAATTTTAACATGGCAAATGTCAAAACTGACAAATGTCACAATGCTAAATGTCAAAAATGATAAGTGTCACTATGAAAAATGTCAAAAATGACAAATTTCAAGATGGCAAATGTCCAAGATGTCAAATGACAAATGTTACAATGCTAAATGTCAAAAATGACAAATTTCAAGATGGCAAATGTCAAAGATGTCAAATGACAAATGTCACAATGCTAAATGTCAAAAATGAAAAGTGTCACCATGAAAAATGTCAAAAATGACAAATTTCAAGATGGCAAATGTCAAAGATGTCAAATGACAAATGTCACAATGCTTAATGTCAAAAATAAAAAGTGTTACCATGAAAAATGTCAAAAATAACAAATTTCAAGATGGCAAATGTCAAAGATGTCAAATGACAAATGTAACAATGCTAAATGTCAAAAATGAAAAGTGTCACCATGAAAAATGTCAAAAATGACAAATTTCAAGATGGCAAATATCAAAGATGTCAAATGACAAATGTCACAATGCTAAATGTCAAAAATGAAAAGTGTCACCATAAAATGTCAAAAATGACAAATTTCAAGATGGCAAATGTCAAAGATGTCAAATGAAAAATGTCACAATGCTAAATGTCAAAAATGAAAAGTGTCACCATGAAAAATGTCAAAAATGACAAATTTCAAGATGGCAAATGTCAAAGATGTCAAATGACAAATGTCACAATGCTAAATGTCAAAAATGAAAAGTGTCACCATGAAAAATGTCAAAAATGACAAATTTCAAGATGGCAAATGTCAAAGATGTCAAATGACAAATGTCACAACGCTTAATGTCAAAAATAAAAAGTGTTACCATGAAAAATGTCAAAAATAACAAATTTCAAGATGGCAAATGTCAAAGATGTCAAATGACAAATGTAACAATGCTAAATGTCAAAAATGAAAAGTGTCACCATGAAAAATGTCAAAAATGACAAATTTCAACATGGCAAATATCAAAGATGTCAAATGACAAATGTCACAATGCTAAATGTCAAAAATGAAAAGTGTCACCATGAAAAATGTCAAAAATGACAAATTTTAAGATGGCAAATGTCAAAGATGTCAAATGACAAATGTCACAATGCTAAATGTCAAAAATGAAAAGTGTCACCATGAAAAATGTCAAAAATGTCAAATTTCAAGATGGCAAATGTCAAAGATGTCAAATGACAAATGTCACAATGCTAAATGTCAAAAATGAAAAGTGTCACCATGAAAAATGTCAAAAATGACAAATTTCAAGATGGCAAATGTCAAAACTGACAAATGTCACAATGCTAAATGTCAAAAATGATAAGTGTCACCATGAAAAATGTCAAAAATGACAAATTTCAAGATTGCAAATGTCCAAGATGTCAAATGACAAATGTCACAATGCTAAATGTCAAAAATGAAAAGTGTCACCATGAAAAATGTCAAAAATGACAAATTTCAAGATGGCAAATGTCAAAGATGTCAAATGACAAATGTCACAATGCTAAATGTCAAAAATGAAAAGTGTCAAAAATGACAAATTTCAAGATGGCAAATGTCTAAGATGTCAAATAACAAATGTCACAATGCTAAATGTCAAAAATAAAAAGTGTCACCGTGAAAAATGTCAAAAATGACAAATTTCAAGATGGCAAATGTCAAAGATGTCAAATGACAAATGTCACAATGCTAAATGTCAAAAATGAAAAGTGTCACCATGAAAAATGTCAAAAATGACAAATTTCAAGATGGCAAATGTCAAAGATGACAAATGACAAATGTCACAATGCTAAATGTCAAAAATGAAAAGTGTCCCCATGAAAAATGTCAATAATGACAAATTTCAAGATGGCAAATGTCAAAGATGTCAAATGACAAATGTCACAATGCTCAATGTCAATAATGAAAAGTGTCACCATGAAAAATGTCAAAAATGACAAATTTCAAGATGGCAAATGTCAAAGATGTCAAATGACAAATGTCACAATGCTAAATGTCAAAAATGAAAAGTGTCACCATGAAAAATGTCAAAAATGACAAATTTCAAGATGGCAAATGTCAAAACTGACAAATGTCACAATGCTAAATGTCAAAAATGATAAGTGTCACCATGAAAAATGTCAAAAATGACAAATTTCAAGATGGCAAATGTCCAAGATGTCAAATGACAAATGTCACAATGCTAAATGTCAAAAATGAAAAGTGTCACCATGAAAAATGTCAAAAATGACAAATTTCAAGATGGCAAATGTCAAAGATGTCAAATAACAAATGTCACAATGCTAAATGTCAAAAACGAAAAGTGTCAAAAATGACAAATTTCAAGATGGCAAATGTCTAAGATGTCAAATAACAAATGTCACAATGCTAAATGTCAAAAATAAAAAGTGTCACCGTGAAAAATGTCAAAAATGACAAATTTCAAGATGGCAAATGTCAAAGATGTCAAACGACAAATGTCACAATGCTAAATGTCAAAAATGAAAAGTGTCACCATGAAAAATGTCAAAAATGACAAATTTCAAGATGGCAAATGTCAAAGATGTCAAATGACAAATGTCACAATGCTAAATGTCAAAAATGAAAAGTGTCCCCATGAAAAATGTCAATAATGACAAATTTCAAGATGGCAAATGTCAAAGATGTCAAATGACAAATGTCACAATGCTCAATGTCAATAATGAAAAGTGTCACCATGAAAAATGTCAAAAATGACAAATTTCAAGATGGCAAATGTCAAAGAAGTCAAATGACAAATGTCACAATGCTAAATGTCAAAAATGAAAAGTGTCCCCATGAAAAATGTCAATAATGACAAATTTCAAGATGGCAAATGTCAAAGATGTCAAATGACAAATGTCACAATGCTCAATGTCAATAATGAAAAGTGTCACCATGAAAAATGTCAAAAATGACAAATTTCAAGATGGCAAATGTCAAAGATGTCAAATGACAAATGTCACAATGCTAAATGTCAAAAATGAAAAGTGTCACCATGAAAAATGTCAAAAATGACAAATTTCAAGATGGCGAATATCAAAGATGTCAAATGACAAATGTCACAATGCTAAATGTCAAAAATGATAAGTGTCACCATGAAAAATGTCAAAAATGACAAATTTCAAGATGGCAAATGTCCAAGATGTCAAATGACAAATGTCACAATGCTAAATGTCAAAAATGACAAATTTCAAGATGGCAAATGTCAAAGATGTCAAATGACAAATGTCACAATGCTTAACGTCAAAAATGAAAAGTGTCACCATGAAAAATGTCAAAAATGACAAATTTCAAGATGGCAAATGTCAAAGATGTCAAATGACAAATGTCACAATGCTAAATGTCAAAAATAAAAAGTGTCATCATGAAAAATGTCAAAAATGACAAATTTCAAGATGGCAAATATCAAAGATGTCAAATGACAAATGTCACAATGCTAAATGTCAAAAATGACAAATTTCAAGATGGCAAATGTCAAAGATGTCAAATGACAAATGTCACAATGCTAAATGTCAAAAATGAAAAGTGTCACCATGAAAAATGTCAAAAATGACAAATTTCAAGATGGCAAATGTCAAAGATGTCAAATGACAAATGTCACAATGCTAAATGTCAAAAATGAAAAGTGTCACCATGAAAAATGTCAAAAATGACAAATTTCAAGATGGCAAATATCAAAGATGTCAAATGACAAATGGCACAATGCTAAATGTCAAAAATGACAAATTTCAAGATGGCAAATGTCAAAGATGTCAAATGACAAATGTCACAATGCTAAATGTCAAAAATGAAAAGTGTCACCATGAAAAATGTCAAAAATGATAAATTTTAAGATGGCAAATGTCAAAGATGTCAAATGACAAATGTCACAATGCTAAATGTCAAAAATGAAAAGTGTCACCATAAAAAATGTCAAAAATAACAAATTTCAAGATGGCAAATGTCAAAGATGTCAAATGACAAATGTCACAATGCTAAATGTCAAAAATGAAAAGTGTCACCATGAAAAATGTCAAAAATGACAAATTTCAAGATGGCAAATATCAAAGATGTCAAATGACAAATGTCACAATGCTAAATGTCAAAAATGACAAATTTCAAGATGGCAAATGTCAAAGATGTCAAATGACAAATGTCACAATGCTAAATGTCAAAAATGAAAAGTGTCACCATGAAAAATGTCAAAAATGATAAATTTTAAGATGGCAAATGTCAAAGATGTCAAATGACAAATGTCACAATGCTAAATGTCAAAAATGAAAAGTGTCACCATAAAAAATGTCAAAAATAACAAATTTCAAGATGGCAAATGTCACAGATGTCAAATGACAAATGTCACAATGCTAAATGTCAAAAATAAAAAATTTCAAGATGGCAAATGTCAAAGATGTCAAATGACAAATGTCACAATGCTAAATGTCAAAAATGAAAAGTGTCACCATGAAAAATGTCAAAAATGACAAATTTCAAGATGGCAAATGTCAAAACTGACAAATGTCACAATGCTAAATGTCAAAAATGATAAGTGTCACCATAAAATATGTCAAAAATGACAAATTTCAAGATGGCAAATGTCCAAGATGTCAAATGACAAATGTCACAATGCTAAATATCAAAAATGACAAATTTCAAGATGGCAAATGTCAAAGATGTCAAATGACAAATGTCACAATGCTAAATGTCAAAAATGAAAAGTGTCACCATAAAATATGTCAAAAATGACAAATTTCAAGATGGCAAATGTCAAAGATGTCAAATGACAAATGTCACAATGCTAAATGTCAAAAATGAAAAGTGTCACCATGAAAAATGTCAAAAATAACAAATTTCAAGATGGCAAATGTCAAAGATGTCAAATGACAAATGTCACAATGCTAAATGTCAAAAATGAAAAGTGTCACCGTGAAAAATGTCAAAAATGACAAATTTCAAGATGGCAAATGTCAAAGATGTCAAATGACAAATGTCACAATGCTAAATGTCAAAAATGAAAAGTGTCACCATGAAAAATGTCAAAAATGACAAATTTCAAGATGGCAAATGTCAAAGATGTCAAATGACAAATGTCACAATGCTAAATGTCAAAAATGAAAAGTGTCCCCATGAAAAATGTCAATAATGACAAATTTCAAGATGGCAAATGTCAAAGATGTCAAATGACAAATGTCACAATGCTCAATGTCAATAATGAAAAGTGTCACCATGAAAAATGTCAAAAATGACAAATTTCAAGATGGCAAATGTCAAAGATGTCAAATGACAAATGTCACAATGCTAAATGTCAAAAATGAAAAGTGTCCCCATGAAAAATGTCAATAATGACAAATTTCAAGATGGCAAATGTCAAAGATGTCAAATGACAAATGTCACAATGCTAAATGTCAAAAATGAAAAGTGTCACCATGAAAAATGTCAAAAATGACAAATTTCAAGATGGCAAATATCAAAGATGTCAAATGACAAATGTCACAATGCTAAATGTCAAAAATGATAGGTGTCACCATGAAAAATGTCAAAAATGACAAATTTCAAGATGGCAAATGTCCAAGATGTCAAATGACAAATGTCACAATGCTAAATGTCAAAAATGACAAATTTCAAGATGGCAAATGTCAAAGATGTCAAATGACAAATGTCACAATGCTAAACGTCAAAAATGAAAAGTGTCACCATGAAAAATGTCAAAAATGACAAATTTCAAGATGGCAAATGTCAAAGATGTCAAATGACAAATGTCACAATGCTAAATGTCAAAAATAAAAAGTGTCATCATGAAAAATGTCAAAAATGACAAATTTCAAGATGGCAAATATCAAAGATGTCAAATGACAAATGTCACAATGCTAAATGTCAAAAATGACAAATTTCAAGATGGCAAATGTCAAAGATGTCAAATGACAAATGTCACAATGCTAAATGTCAAAAATGAAAAGTGTCACCATGAAAAATGTCAAAAATGACAAATTTCAAGATGGCAAATATCAAAGATGTCAAATGACAAATGTCACAATGCTAAATGTCAAAAATGAAAAGTGTCACCATGAAAAATGTCAAAAATGACAAATTTCAAGATGGCAAATATCAAAGATGTCAAATGACAAATGGCACAATGCTAAATGTCAAAAATGACAAATTTTAAGATGGCAAATGTCAAAAATGTCAAATGACAAATGTCACAATGCTAAATGTCAAAAATGAAAAGTGTCACCATAAAAAATGTCAAAAATGATAAATTTTAAGATGGCAAATGTCAAAGATGTCAAATGACAAATGTCACAATGCTAAATGTCAAAAATGAAAAGTGTCACCATAAAAAATGTCAAAAATAACAAATTTCAAGATGGCAAATGTCAAAGATGTCAAATGACAAATGTCACAATGCTAAATGTCAAAAATGAAAAGTGTCACCATGAAAAATGTCAAAAATGACAAATTTCAAGATGGCAAATATCAAAGATGTCAAATGACAAATGTCACAATGCTAAATGTCAAAAATGACAAATTTCAAGATGGCAAATGTCAAAGATGTCAAATGACAAATGTCACAATGCTAAATGTCAAAAATGAAAAGTGTCACCATGAAAAATGTCAAAAATGATAAATTTTAAGATGGCAAATGTCAAAGATGTCAAATGACAAATGTCACAATGCTAAATGTCAAAAATGAAAAGTGTCACCATAAAAATGTCAAAAATAACAAATTTCAAGATGGCAAATGTCAAAGATGTCAAATGACAAATGTCACAATGCTAAATGTCAAAAATAAAAAATTTCAAGATGGCAAATGTCAAAGATGTCAAATGACAAATGTCACAATGCTAAATGTCAAAAATGAAAAGTGTCACCATGAAAAATGTCAAAAATGACAAATTTCAAGATGGCAAATGTCAAAACTGACAAATGTCACAATGCTAAATGTCAAAAATGATAAGTGTCACCATAAAATATGTCAAAAATGACAAATTTCAAGATGGCAAATGTCCAAGATGTCAAATGACAAATGTCACAATGCTAATATCAAAAATGACAAATTTCAAGATGGCAAATGTCAAAGATGTCAAATGACAAATGTCACAATGCTAAATGTCAAAAATGAAAAGTGTCACCATGAAAAATGTCAAAAATGACAAATTTCAAGATGGCAAATATCAAAGATGTCAAATGACAAATGTCACAATGCTAAATGTCAAAAATGAAAAGTGTCACCATGAAAAATGTCAAAAATAACAAATTTCAAGATGGCAAATGTCAAAGATGTCAAATGACAAATGTCACAATGCTAAATGTCAAAAATGAAAAGTGTCACCATGAAAAAAGTCAAAAATGACAAATTTCAAGATGGCAAATGTCAAAGATGTCAAATGACAAATGTCACAATGCTAAATGTCAAAAATGAAAAGTGTCACCATGAAAAATGTCAAAAATGACAAATTTCAAGATGGCAAATGTCAAAGATGTCAAATGACAAATGTCACAATGCTAAATGTCAAAAATGAAAAGTGTCACCATGAAAAATGTCAAAAATAACAAATTTCAAGATGGCAAATGTCAAAGATATCAAATGACAAATGTCACAATGCTAAATGTCAAAAATGATAAGTGTCACCATGAAAAATGTCAAAAATGACAAATTCCAAGATGGCAAATGTCCAAGATGTCAAATGACAAATGTCACAATGCTAAATGTCAAAAATGACAAATTTCAAGATGGCAAATGTCAAAGATGTCAAATGACAAATGTCACAATGCTAAATGTCAAAAATGAAAAGTGTCACCATGAAAAATGTCAAAAATGACAAATTTTAAGATGGCAAATGTCAAAGATGTCAAATGACAAATGTCACAATGCTAAATGTCAAAGATGAAAAGTGTCACCATAAAAAATGTCAAAAATGACAAATTTCAAGATGGCAAATATCAAAGATGTCAAATGACAAATGTCACAATGCTAAATGCAAAAATGATAAGTGTCACCATGAAAAATGTCAAAAATGACAACTTTCAAGATGGCAAATGTCCAAGATGTCAAATGACAAATGTCACAATGCTAAATGTCAAAAATGAAAAGTGTCACCATGAAAAATGTCAAAAATAAAAAATTTCAAGATGGCAAATGTCAAAGATGTCAAATGACAAATGTCAAAAATGAAAAGTGTCACCATGAAAAATGTCAAAAATGACAAATTTCAAGATGGCAAATGTCAAAACTGGCAAATGTCACAATGCTAAATGTCAAAAATGATAAGTGTCACCATGAAAAATGTCAAAAATGACAAATTTCAAGATGGCAAATGTCCAAGATGTCAAATGACAAATGTCACAATGCTAAATGTCAAAAATGACAAATTTCAAGATGGCAAATGTCAAAAATGTCAAATGACAAATGTCACAATGCTAAATGTCAAAAATGAAAAGTGTCACCATGAAAAATGTCAAAAATGACAAATTTCAAGATGGCAAATGTCAAAGATGTCAAATGACAAATGTCACAATGCTAAATGTCAAAAATAAAAAGTGTCACCATGAAAAATGTCAAAAATAACAAATTTCAAGATGGCAAATGTCAAAGATGTCAAATGACAAATGTCACAATGCTAAATGTCAAAAATGAAAAGTGTCACCATGAAAAATGTCAAAAATGACAAATTTCAAGATGGCAAATGTCAAAACTGACAAATGTCACAATGCTAAATGTCAAAAATGATGAGTGTCACCATGAAAAATGTCAAAAATGACAAATGTCCAAGATGGCAAATGTCCAAGATGTCAAATGACAAATGTCACAATGCTAAATGTCAAAAATGACAAATTTCAAGATGGCAAATGTCAAAGATGTCAAATGACAAATGTCACAATGCTAAATGTCAAAAATGAAAAGTGTCACCATGAAAAATGTCAAAAATGACAAATTTCAAGATGGCAAATGTTAAAGATGTCAAATGACAAATGTCACAATGCTAAATGTCAAAAATGAAAAGTGTCACCATGAAAAATGTCAAAAATAACAAATTTCAAGATGGCAAATGTCAAAGATATCAAATGACAAATGTCACAATGCTAAATGTCAAAAATGATAAGTGTCACCATGAAAAATGTCAAAAATGACAAATTCCAAGATGGCAAATGTCCAAGATGTCAAATGACAAATGTCACAATGCTAAATGTCAAAAATGACAAATTTCAAGATGGCAAATGTCAAAGATGTCAAATGACAAATGTCACAATGCTAAATGTCAAAAATGAAAAGTGTCACCATGAAAAATGTCAAAAATGACAAATTTTAAGATGGCAAATGTCAAAGATGTCAAATGACAAATGTCACAATGCTAAATGTCAAAAATGAAAAGTGTCACCATAAAAAATGTCAAAAATGACAAATTTCAAGATGGCAAATATCAAAGATGTCAAATGACAAATGTCACAATGCTAAATGCAAAAATGATAAGTGTCACCATGAAAAATGTCAAAAATGACAACTTTCAAGATGGCAAATGTCCAAGATGTCAAATGACAAATGTCACAATGCTAAATGTCAAAAATGAAAAGTGTCACCATGAAAAATGTCAAAAATAAAAAATTTCAAGATGGCAAATGTCAAAGATGTCAAATGACAAATGTCAAAAATGAAAAGTGTCACCATGAAAAATGTCAAAAATGACAAATTTCAAGATGGCAAATGTCAAAACTGACAAATGTCACAATGCTAAATGTCAAAAATGATAAGTGTCACCATGAAAAATGTCAAAAATGACAAATTTCAAGATGGCAAATGTCCAAGATGTCAAATGACAAATGTCACAATGCTAAATGTCAAAAATGACAAATTTCAAGATGGCAAATGTCAAAAATGTCAAATGACAAATGTCACAATGCTAAATGTCAAAAATGAAAAGTGTCACCATGAAAAATGTCAAAAATGACAAATTTCAAGATGGCAAATGTCAAAGATGTCAAATGACAAATGTCACAATGCTAAATGTCAAAAATAAAAAGTGTCACCATGAAAAATGTCAAAAATAACAAATTTCAAGATGGCAAATGTCAAAGATGTCAAATGACAAATGTCACAATGCTAAATGTCAAAAATGAAAAGTGTCACCATGAAAAATGTCAAAAATGACAAATTTCAAGTTGGCAAATGTCAAAACTGACAAATGTCACAATGCTAAATGTCAAAAATGATGAGTGTCACCATGAAAAATGTCAAAAATGACAAATGTCCAAGATGGCAAATGTCCAAGATGTCAAATGACAAATGTCACAATGCTAAATGTCAAAAATGACAAATTTCAAGATGGCAAATGTCAAAGATGTCAAATGACAAATGTCACAATGCTAAATGTCAAAAATGAAAAGTGTCACCATGAAAAATGTCAAAAATGACAAATTTCAAGATGGCAAATGTCAAAGATGTCAAATGACAAATGTCACAATGCTAAATGTCAAAAATGAAAAGTGTCACCATGAAAAATGTCAAAAATAACAAATTTCAAGATGGCAAATGTCAAAGATATCAAATGACAAATGTCACAATGCTAAATGTCAAAAATGATAAGTGTCACCATGAAAAATGTCAAAAATGACAAATTCCAAGATGGCAAATGTCCAAGATGTCAAATGACAAATGTCACAATGCTAAATGTCAAAAATAACAAATTTCAAGATGGCAAATGTCAAAACTGACAAATGTCACAATGCTAAATGTCAAAAATGACAAATTTCAAGATAGCAAATGTCAAAGATGTCGAATATGCCAAATGTCACAATGCTAAATGTCAAAAATGAAAAGTGTCACCATAAAATGTCAAAAATGACAAATTTCAAGATGGCAAATGTCCAAGATGTCAAATGCCAAATGTCACAATGCTAAATGTCAAAAATGACAAATTTCAAGATAGCAAATGTCAAAGATGTCGAATATGACAAATGTCACAATGCTAAATGTCAAAAATGAAAAGTGTCACCATGAAAAATGTCAAAAATGACAAATTTCAAGATGGCAAATATCAAAGATGTCAAATGACAAATGTCACAATGCTAAATGTCAAAAATGGAAAGTGTCACCATGAAAAATGTCAAAAATGACAAATTTCAAGATGGCAAATATCAAAGATGTCAAATGACAAATGTCACAATGCTAAGTGTCAAAAATGACAAATTTTAAGATGGCAAATGTCAAAGATGTCAAATGACAAATGTCACAATGCTAAATGTCAAAAATGAAAAGTGTCACCATGAAAAATGTCAAAAATGACAAATTTCAAGATGGCAAATGTCAAAGATGTCAAATGACAAATGTCACAATGCTAAATGTCAAAAATGAAAAGTGTCACCATAAAAAATGTCAAAAATAACAAATTTCAAGATAGCAAATGTCAAAGATGTCAAATGACAAATGTCACAATGCTAAATGTCAAA
Organism: Altica lythri; assembly: GCA_964028335.1. Taxonomy (NCBI): domain Eukaryota; kingdom Metazoa; phylum Arthropoda; class Insecta; order Coleoptera; family Chrysomelidae; genus Altica; species Altica lythri. Next base: position 2,207,934 of record OZ034800.1, on the reverse strand, counting down.
AATGAAAAGTGTCACCATGAAAAATGTCAAAAATAACAAATTTCAAGATGGCAAATGTCAAAGATGTCAAATGTCAAAGATGTCAAATGACAAATGTCACAATGCTAAATGTCAAAAATGAAAAGTGTCACCATGAAAAATGTCAAAAATGACAAATTTCAAGATGGCAAATGTCAAAACTGACAAATGTCACAATGCTAAATGTCAAAAATGATAAGTGTCACCATGAAAAATGTCAAAAATGACAAATTTCAAGATGGCAAATGTCCAAGATGTCAAATGACAAATGTCACAATGCTAAATGTCAAAAATGACAAATTTCAAGATGGCAAATGTCACAGATGTCAAATGACAAATGTCACAATGCTAAATGTCAAAAATGAAAAGTGTCACCATGAAAAATGTCAAAAATGACAAATTTCAAGATGGCAAATGTCAAAGATGTCAAATGACAAATGTCACAATGCTAAATGTCAAAAATGAAAAGTGTCACCATGAAAAATGTCAAAAATAACAAATTTCAAGATAGCAAATGTCAAAGATGTCAAATGACAAATGTCACAATGCTAAATGTCAAAAATGAAAAGTGTCACCATGAAAAATGTTAAAAATGACCAATTTCAAGATGGCAAATGTCAAAGATGTCAAATGACAAATGTCACAATGCTAAATGTCAAAAATGAAAAGTGTCACCATGAAAAATGTCAAAAATGACAAATTTCAAGATGGCAAATGTCAAAACTGACAAATGTCACAATGCTAAATGTCAAAAATGATAAGTGTCACCATGAAAAATGTCAAAAATGACAAATTTCAAGATGGCAAATGTCAAAGATGTCAAATGACAAATGTCACAATGCTAAATGTCAAAAATGAAAAGTGTCACCATGAAAAATGTCAAAAATGACAAATTTCAAGATGGCAAATGTCAAAACTGACAAATGTCACAATGCTAAATGTCAAAAATGATAAGTGTCACCATGAAAAATGTCAAAAATGACAAATTTCAAGATGGCAAATGTCCAAGATGTCAAATGACAAATGTCACAATGCTAAATATCAAAAATGAAAAGTGTCACCATAAAAAATGTCAAAAATGACAAATTTCAAGATGGCAAATGTCAAAGATGTCAAATGACAAATGTCACAATGCTAAATGTCAAAAATGAAAAGTGTCCCCATAAAAAATGTCAAAAATGACAAATTTCAAGATGGCAAATGTCAAAGATGTCAAATGACAAATGTCACAATGCTAAATGTCAAAAATGAAAAGTGTCACCATGAAAATGTCAAAAATGACAAATTTCAAGATGGCAAATGTCAAAGATGTCAAATGACAAATGTCACAATGCTAAATGTCAAAAATGAAAAGTGTCACCATGAAAAATGTCAAAAATGACAAATTTCAAGATGGCAAATGTCAAAACTGACAAATGTCACAATGCTAAATGTCAAAAATGATAAGTGTCACCATGAAAAATGTCAAAAATGACAAATTTCAAGATGGCAAATGTCCAAGATGTCAAATGACAAATGTCACAATGCTAAATGTCAAAAATGAAAAGTGTCACCATGAAAAATGTCAAAAATGACAAATTTCAAGATGGCAAATGTCAAAGATGTCAAATGACAAATGTCACAATGCTAAATGTCAAAAATGAAAAGTGTCCCCATAAAAAATGTCAATAATGACGAATTTCAAGATGGCAAATGTCAAAGATGTCAAATGACAAATGTCACAATGCTAAATGTCAAAAATGAAAAGTGTCCCCATGAAAAATGTCAATAATGACAAATTTCAAGATGGCAAATGTCAAAGATGTCAAATGACAAATGTCACAATGCTAAATGTCAAAAATGAAAAGTGTCACCATGAAAAATGTCAAAAATGACAAATTTCAAGATGGCAAATGTCAAAAATGTCGAATATGACAAATGTCACAATGCTAAATGTCAAATATGAAAAGTGTCACCATGAAAAAAGTCAAAAATGACAAATTTCAAGATGGCAAATGTCAAAAATGTCAAATGACAAATGTCACAATGCTAAATGTCAAAAATGAAAAGTGTCACCATGAAAAATGTCAAAAATGACAAATTTCAAGATGGCAAATATCAAAGATGTCAAATGACAAATGACACAATGCTAAATGTCAAAAATGAAAAGTGTCACCATGAAAAATGTTAAAAATGACCAATTTCAAGATGGCAAATGTCAAAGATGTCAAATGACAAATGTCACAATGCTAAATGTCAAAAATGAAAAGTGTCACCATGAAAAATGTCAAAAATGACAAATTTCAAGATGGCAAATGTCAAAACTGACAAATGTCACAATGCTAAATGTCAAAAATGATAAGTGTCACCATGAAAAATGTCAAAAATGACAAATTTCAAGATGGCAAATGTCAAAGATGTCAAATGACAAATGTCACAATGCTAAATGTCAAAGATGAAAAGTGTCACCATGAAAAATGTCAAAAGTAACAAATTTCAAGATGGCAAATATCAAAGATGTCAAATGACAAATGTCACAATGCTAAATGTCAAAAATGAACAGTGTCACCATGAAAAATGTCAAAAATGACAAATTTTAAGATGGCAAATGTCAAAACTGACAAATGTCACAATGCTAAATGTCAAAAATGATAAGTGTCACCATGAAAAATGTTAAAAATGACCAATTTCAAGATGGCAAATGTCAAAGATGTCAAATGACAAATGTCACAATGCTAAATGTCAAAAATGAAAAGTGTCACCATGAAAAATGTCAAAAATGACAAATTTCAAGATGGCAAATGTCAAAACTGACAAATGTCACAATGCTAAATGTCAAAAATGATAAGTGTCACCATGAAAAATGTCAAAAATGACAAATTTCAAGATGGCAAATGTCAAAGATGTCAAATGACAAATGTCACAATGCTAAATGTCAAAAATGAAAAGTGTCCCCATAAAAAATGTCAATAATGACGAATTTCAAGATGGCAAATGTCAAAGATGTCAAATGACAAATGTCACAATGCTAAATGTCAAAAATGAAAAGTGTCCCCATGAAAAATGTCAATAATGACAAATTTCAAGATGGCAAATGTCAAAGATGTCAAATGACAAATGTCACAATGCTAAATGTCAAAAATGAAAAGTGTCACCATGAAAAATGTCAAAAATGACAAATTTTAAGATGGCAAATGTCAAAGATGTCAAATGACAAATGTCACAATGCTAAATGTCAAAAATGAAAATTGTCACCATGAAAAATGTCAAAAATAACAAATTTCAAGATGGCAAATGTCAAAGATGTCAAATGACAAATGTCACAATGCTAAATGTCAAAGATGAAAAGTGTCACCATGAAAAATGTCAAAAGTAACAAATTTCAAGATGGCAAATATCAAAGATGTCAAATGACAAATGTCACAATGCTAAATGTCAAAAATGAACAGTGTCACCATGAAAAATGTCAAAAATGACAAATTTTAAGATGGCAAATGTCAAAACTGACAAATGTCACAATGCTAAATGTCAAAAATGATAAGTGTCACTATGAAAAATGTCAAAAATGACAAATTTCAAGATGGCAAATGTCCAAGATGTCAAATGACAAATGTTACAATGCTAAATGTCAAAAATGACAAATTTCAAGATGGCAAATGTCAAAGATGTCAAATGACAAATGTCACAATGCTAAATGTCAAAAATGAAAAGTGTCACCATGAAAAATGTCAAAAATGACAAATTTCAAGATGGCAAATGTCAAAGATGTCAAATGACAAATGTCACAATGCTTAATGTCAAAAATAAAAAGTGTTACCATGAAAAATGTCAAAAATAACAAATTTCAAGATGGCAAATGTCAAAGATGTCAAATGACAAATGTAACAATGCTAAATGTCAAAAATGAAAAGTGTCACCATGAAAAATGTCAAAAATGACAAATTTCAAGATGGCAAATATCAAAGATGTCAAATGACAAATGTCACAATGCTAAATGTCAAAAATGAAAAGTGTCACCATAAAATGTCAAAAATGACAAATTTCAAGATGGCAAATGTCAAAGATGTCAAATGACAAATGTCACAATGCTAAATGTCAAAAATGAAAAGTGTCACCATGAAAAATGTCAAAAATGACAAATTTCAAGATGGCAAATGTCAAAGATGTCAAATGACAAATGTCACAATGCTAAATGTCAAAAATGAAAAGTGTCACCATGAAAAATGTCAAAAATGACAAATTTCAAGATGGCAAATGTCAAAGATGTCAAATGACAAATGTCACAACGCTTAATGTCAAAAATAAAAAGTGTTACCATGAAAAATGTCAAAAATAACAAATTTCAAGATGGCAAATGTCAAAGATGTCAAATGACAAATGTCACAATGCTAAATGTCAAAAATGAAAAGTGTCACCATGAAAAATGTCAAAAATGACAAATTTCAAGATGGCAAATATCAAAGATGTCAAATGACAAATGTCACAATGCTAAATGTCAAAAATGAAAAGTGTCACCATGAAAAATGTCAAAAATGACAAATTTCAAGATGGCAAATGTCAAAGATGTCAAATGACAAATGTCACAATGCTAAATGTCAAAAATGAAAAGTGTCACCATGAAAAATGTCAAAAATGACAAATTTCAAGATGGCAAATGTCAAAACTGACAAATGTCACAATGCTAAATGTCAAAAATGATAAGTGTCACCATGAAAAATGTCAAAAATGACAAATTTCAAGATGGCAAATGTCCAAGATGTCAAATGACAAATGTCACAATGCTAAATGTCAAAAATGACAAATTTCAAGATGGCAAATGTCACAGATGTCAAATGACAAATGTCACAATGCTAAATGTCAAAAATGAAAAGTGTCACCATGAAAAATGTCAAAAATGACAAATTTCAAGATGGCAAATGTCAAAGATGTCAAATGACAAATGTCACAATGCTAAATGTCAAAAATGAAAAGTGTCACCATGAAAAATGTCAAAAATAACAAATTTCAAGATAGCAAATGTCAAAGATGTCAAATGACAAATGTCACAATGCTAAATGTCAAAAATGAAAAGTGTCACCATGAAAAATGTTAAAAATGACCAATTTCAAGATGGCAAATGTCAAAGATGTCAAATGACAAATGTCACAATGCTAAATGTCAAAAATGAAAAGTGTCACCATGAAAAATGTCAAAAATGACAAATTTCAAGATGGCAAATGTCAAAACTGACAAATGTCACAATGCTAAATGTCAAAAATGATAAGTGTCACCATGAAAAATGTCAAAAATGACAAATTTCAAGATGGCAAATGTCAAAGATGTCAAATGACAAATGTCACAATGCTAAATGTCAAAAATGAAAAGTGTCACCATGAAAAATGTCAAAAATGACAAATTTCAAGATGGCAAATGTCAAAACTGACAAATGTCACAATGCTAAATGTCAAAAATGATAAGTGTCACCATGAAAAATGTCAAAAATGACAAATTTCAAGATGGCAAATGTCCAAGATGTCAAATGACAAATGTCACAATGCTAAATATCAAAAATGAAAAGTGTCACCATAAAAAATGTCAAAAATGACAAATTTCAAGATGGCAAATGTCAAAGATGTCAAATGACAAATGTCACAATGCTAAATGTCAAAAATGAAAAGTGTCCCCATAAAAAATGTCAAAAATGACAAATTTCAAGATGGCAAATGTCAAAGATGTCAAATGACAAATGTCACAATGCTAAATGTCAAAAATGAAAAGTGTCACCATGAAAATGTCAAAAATGACAAATTTCAAGATGGCAAATGTCAAAGATGTCAAATGACAAATGTCACAATGCTAAATGTCAAAAATGAAAAGTGTCACCATGAAAAATGTCAAAAATGACAAATTTCAAGATGGCAAATGTCAAAACTGACAAATGTCACAATGCTAAATGTCAAAAATGATAAGTGTCACCATGAAAAATGTCAAAAATGACAAATTTCAAGATGGCAAATGTCCAAGATGTCAAATGACAAATGTCACAATGCTAAATGTCAAAAATGAAAAGTGTCACCATGAAAAATGTCAAAAATGACAAATTTCAAGATGGCAAATGTCAAAGATGTCAAATGACAAATGTCACAATGCTAAATGTCAAAAATGAAAAGTGTCCCCATAAAAAATGTCAATAATGACGAATTTCAAGATGGCAAATGTCAAAGATGTCAAATGACAAATGTCACAATGCTAAATGTCAAAAATGAAAAGTGTCCCCATGAAAAATGTCAATAATGACAAATTTCAAGATGGCAAATGTCAAAGATGTCAAATGACAAATGTCACAATGCTAAATGTCAAAAATGAAAAGTGTCACCATGAAAAATGTCAAAAATGACAAATTTCAAGATGGCAAATGTCAAAAATGTCGAATATGACAAATGTCACAATGCTAAATGTCAAATATGAAAAGTGTCACCATGAAAAATGTCAAAAATGACAAATTTCAAGATGGCAAATGTCAAAGATGTCAAATGACAAATGTCACAATGCTAAATGTCAAAAATGAAAAGTGTCACCATGAAAAATGTCAAAAATGACAAATTTCAAGATGGCAAATATCAAAGATGTCAAATGACAAATGACACAATGCTAAATGTCAAAAATGACAAATTTCAAGATGGCAAATGTCAAAGATGTCAAATGACAAATGTCACAATGCTAAATGTCAAAAATGAAAAGTGTCACCATGAAAAATGTCAAAAATGACAAATTTTAAGATGGCAAATGTCAAAGATGTCAAATGACAAATGTCACAATGCTAAATGTCAAAAATGAAAATTGTCACCATGAAAAATGTCAAAAATAACAAATTTCAAGATGGCAAATGTCAAAGATGTCAAATGACAAATGTCACAATGCTAAATGTCAAAGATGAAAAGTGTCACCATGAAAAATGTCAAAAGTAACAAATTTCAAGATGGCAAATATCAAAGATGTCAAATGACAAATGTCACAATGCTAAATGTCAAAAATGAACAGTGTCACCATGAAAAATGTCAAAAATGACAAATTTTAAGATGGCAAATGTCAAAACTGACAAATGTCACAATGCTAAATGTCAAAAATGATAAGTGTCACTATGAAAAATGTCAAAAATGACAAATTTCAAGATGGCAAATGTCCAAGATGTCAAATGACAAATGTTACAATGCTAAATGTCAAAAATGACAAATTTCAAGATGGCAAATGTCAAAGATGTCAAATGACAAATGTCACAATGCTAAATGTCAAAAATGAAAAGTGTCACCATGAAAAATGTCAAAAATGACAAATTTCAAGATGGCAAATGTCAAAGATGTCAAATGACAAATGTCACAATGCTTAATGTCAAAAATAAAAAGTGTTACCATGAAAAATGTCAAAAATAACAAATTTCAAGATGGCAAATGTCAAAGATGTCAAATGACAAATGTAACAATGCTAAATGTCAAAAATGAAAAGTGTCACCATGAAAAATGTCAAAAATGACAAATTTCAAGATGGCAAATATCAAAGATGTCAAATGACAAATGTCACAATGCTAAATGTCAAAAATGAAAAGTGTCAAAAATGACAAATTTCAAGATGGCAAATGTCAAAGATGTCAAATGACAAATGTCACAATGCTAAATGTCAAAAATAAAAAGTGTCCCCATGAAAAATGTCAATAATGACAAATTTCAAGATGGCAAATGTCAAAGATGTCAAATGACAAATGTCACAATGCTCAATGTCAATAATGAAAAGTGTCACCATGAAAAATGTCAAAAATGACAAATTTCAAGATGGCAAATGTCAAAGATGTCAAATGACAAATGTCACAATGCTAAATGTCAAAAATGAAAAGTGTCACCATGAAAAATGTCAAAAATGACAAATTTCAAGATGGCAAATGTCAAAGATGTCAAATGACAAATGTCACAATGCTAAATGTCAAAAATGAAAAGTGTCCCCATGAAAAATGTCAATAATGACAAATTTCAAGATGGCAAATGTCAAAGATGTCAAATGACAAATGTCACAATGCTCAATGTCAATAATGAAAAGTGTCACCATGAAAAATGTCAAAAATGACAAATTTCAAGATGGCAAATGTCAAAGATGTCAAATGACAAATGTCACAATGCTAAATGTCAAAAATGAAAAGTGTCCCCATGAAAAATGTCAATAATGACAAATTTCAAGATGGCAAATGTCAAAGATGTCAAATGACAAATGTCACAATGCTAAATGTCAAAAATGAAAAGTGTCACCATGAAAAATGTCAAAAATGACAAATTTCAAGATGGCAAATATCAAAGATGTCAAATGACAAATGTCACAATGCTAAATGTCAAAAATGATAGGTGTCACCATGAAAAATGTCAAAAATGACAAATTTCAAGATGGCAAATGTCCAAGATGTCAAATGACAAATGTCACAATGCTAAATGTCAAAAATGACAAATTTCAAGATGGCAAATGTCAAAGATGTCAAATGACAAATGTCACAATGCTAAACGTCAAAAATGAAAAGTGTCACCATGAAAAATGTCAAAAATGACAAATTTCAAGATGGCAAATGTCAAAGATGTCAAATGACAAATGTCACAATGCTAAATGTCAAAAATAAAAAGTGTCATCATGAAAAATGTCAAAAATGACAAATTTCAAGATGGCAAATATCAAAGATGTCAAATGACAAATGTCACAATGCTAAATGTCAAAAATGACAAATTTCAAGATGGCAAATGTCAAAGATGTCAAATGACAAATGTCACAATGCTAAATGTCAAAAATGAAAAGTGTCACCATGAAAAATGTCAAAAATGACAAATTTCAAGATGGCAAATATCAAAGATGTCAAATGACAAATGTCACAATGCTAAATGTCAAAAATGAAAAGTGTCACCATGAAAAATGTCAAAAATGACAAATTTCAAGATGGCAAATATCAAAGATGTCAAATGACAAATGGCACAATGCTAAATGTCAAAAATGACAAATTTTAAGATGGCAAATGTCAAAAATGTCAAATGACAAATGTCACAATGCTAAATGTCAAAAATGAAAAGTGTCACCATAAAAAATGTCAAAAATGATAAATTTTAAGATGGCAAATGTCAAAGATGTCAAATGACAAATGTCACAATGCTAAATGTCAAAAATGAAAAGTGTCACCATAAAAAATGTCAAAAATAACAAATTTCAAGATGGCAAATGTCAAAGATGTCAAATGACAAATGTCACAATGCTAAATGTCAAAAATGAAAAGTGTCACCATGAAAAATGTCAAAAATGACAAATTTCAAGATGGCAAATATCAAAGATGTCAAATGACAAATGTCACAATGCTAAATGTCAAAAATGACAAATTTCAAGATGGCAAATGTCAAAGATGTCAAATGACAAATGTCACAATGCTAAATGTCAAAAATGAAAAGTGTCACCATGAAAAATGTCAAAAATGATAAATTTTAAGATGGCAAATGTCAAAGATGTCAAATGACAAATGTCACAATGCTAAATGTCAAAAATGAAAAGTGTCACCATGAAAAATGTCAAAAATGACAAATTTCAAGATGGCAAATGTCAAAGATGTCAAATGACAAATGTCACAATGCTAAATGTCAAAAATAAAAAATTTCAAGATGGCAAATGTCAAAGATGTCAAATGACAAATGTCACAATGCTAAATGTCAAAAATGAAAAGTGTCACCATGAAAAATGTCAAAAATGACAAATTTCAAGATGGCAAATGTCAAAACTGACAAATGTCACAATGCTAAATGTCAAAAATGATAAGTGTCACCATAAAATATGTCAAAAATGACAAATTTCAAGATGGCAAATGTCCAAGATGTCAAATGACAAATGTCACAATGCTAATATCAAAAATGACAAATTTCAAGATGGCAAATGTCAAAGATGTCAAATGACAAATGTCACAATGCTAAATGTCAAAAATGAAAAGTGTCACCATGAAAAATGTCAAAAATGACAAATTTCAAGATGGCAAATATCAAAGATGTCAAATGACAAATGTCACAATGCTAAATGTCAAAAATGAAAAGTGTCACCATGAAAAATGTCAAAAATAACAAATTTCAAGATGGCAAATGTCAAAGATGTCAAATGACAAATGTCACAATGCTAAATGTCAAAAATGAAAAGTGTCACCATGAAAAAAGTCAAAAATGACAAATTTCAAGATGGCAAATGTCAAAGATGTCAAATGACAAATGTCACAATGCTAAATGTCAAAAATGAAAAGTGTCACCATGAAAAATGTCAAAAATGACAAATTTCAAGATGGCAAATGTCAAAGATGTCAAATGACAAATGTCACAATGCTAAATGTCAAAAATGAAAAGTGTCACCATGAAAAATGTCAAAAATAACAAATTTCAAGATGGCAAATGTCAAAGATATCAAATGACAAATGTCACAATGCTAAATGTCAAAAATGATAAGTGTCACCATGAAAAATGTCAAAAATGACAAATTCCAAGATGGCAAATGTCCAAGATGTCAAATGACAAATGTCACAATGCTAAATGTCAAAAATGACAAATTTCAAGATGGCAAATGTCAAAGATGTCAAATGACAAATGTCACAATGCTAAATGTCAAAAATGAAAAGTGTCACCATGAAAAATGTCAAAAATGACAAATTTTAAGATGGCAAATGTCAAAGATGTCAAATGACAAATGTCACAATGCTAAATGTCAAAGATGAAAAGTGTCACCATAAAAAATGTCAAAAATGACAAATTTCAAGATGGCAAATATCAAAGATGTCAAATGACAAATGTCACAATGCTAAATGCAAAAATGATAAGTGTCACCATGAAAAATGTCAAAAATGACAACTTTCAAGATGGCAAATGTCCAAGATGTCAAATGACAAATGTCACAATGCTAAATGTCAAAAATGAAAAGTGTCACCATGAAAAATGTCAAAAATAAAAAATTTCAAGATGGCAAATGTCAAAGATGTCAAATGACAAATGTCAAAAATGAAAAGTGTCACCATGAAAAATGTCAAAAATGACAAATTTCAAGATGGCAAATGTCAAAACTGGCAAATGTCACAATGCTAAATGTCAAAAATGATAAGTGTCACCATGAAAAATGTCAAAAATGACAAATTTCAAGATGGCAAATGTCCAAGATGTCAAATGACAAATGTCACAATGCTAAATGTCAAAAATGACAAATTTCAAGATGGCAAATGTCAAAAATGTCAAATGACAAATGTCACAATGCTAAATGTCAAAAATGAAAAGTGTCACCATGAAAAATGTCAAAAATGACAAATTTCAAGATGGCAAATGTCAAAGATGTCAAATGACAAATGTCACAATGCTAAATGTCAAAAATAAAAAGTGTCACCATGAAAAATGTCAAAAATAACAAATTTCAAGATGGCAAATGTCAAAGATGTCAAATGACAAATGTCACAATGCTAAATGTCAAAAATGAAAAGTGTCACCATGAAAAATGTCAAAAATGACAAATTTCAAGATGGCAAATGTCAAAACTGACAAATGTCACAATGCTAAATGTCAAAAATGATGAGTGTCACCATGAAAAATGTCAAAAATGACAAATGTCCAAGATGGCAAATGTCCAAGATGTCAAATGACAAATGTCACAATGCTAAATGTCAAAAATGACAAATTTCAAGATGGCAAATGTCAAAGATGTCAAATGACAAATGTCACAATGCTAAATGTCAAAAATGAAAAGTGTCACCATGAAAAATGTCAAAAATGACAAATTTCAAGATGGCAAATGTTAAAGATGTCAAATGACAAATGTCACAATGCTAAATGTCAAAAATGAAAAGTGTCACCATGAAAAATGTCAAAAATAACAAATTTCAAGATGGCAAATGTCAAAGATATCAAATGACAAATGTCACAATGCTAAATGTCAAAAATGATAAGTGTCACCATGAAAAATGTCAAAAATGACAAATTCCAAGATGGCAAATGTCCAAGATGTCAAATGACAAATGTCACAATGCTAAATGTCAAAAATGACAAATTTCAAGATGGCAAATGTCAAAGATGTCAAATGACAAATGTCACAATGCTAAATGTCAAAAATGAAAAGTGTCACCATGAAAAATGTCAAAAATGACAAATTTTAAGATGGCAAATGTCAAAGATGTCAAATGACAAATGTCACAATGCTAAATGTCAAAAATGAAAAGTGTCACCATAAAAAATGTCAAAAATGACAAATTTCAAGATGGCAAATATCAAAGATGTCAAATGACAAATGTCACAATGCTAAATGCAAAAATGATAAGTGTCACCATGAAAAATGTCAAAAATGACAACTTTCAAGATGGCAAATGTCCAAGATGTCAAATGACAAATGTCACAATGCTAAATGTCAAAAATGAAAAGTGTCACCATGAAAAATGTCAAAAATAAAAAATTTCAAGATGGCAAATGTCAAAGATGTCAAATGACAAATGTCAAAAATGAAAAGTGTCACCATGAAAAATGTCAAAAATGACAAATTTCAAGATGGCAAATGTCAAAACTGACAAATGTCACAATGCTAAATGTCAAAAATGATAAGTGTCACCATGAAAAATGTCAAAAATGACAAATTTCAAGATGGCAAATGTCCAAGATGTCAAATGACAAATGTCACAATGCTAAATGTCAAAAATGACAAATTTCAAGATGGCAAATGTCAAAAATGTCAAATGACAAATGTCACAATGCTAAATGTCAAAAATGAAAAGTGTCACCATGAAAAATGTCAAAAATGACAAATTTCAAGATGGCAAATGTCAAAGATGTCAAATGACAAATGTCACAATGCTAAATGTCAAAAATAAAAAGTGTCACCATGAAAAATGTCAAAAATAACAAATTTCAAGATGGCAAATGTCAAAGATGTCAAATGACAAATGTCACAATGCTAAATGTCAAAAATGAAAAGTGTCACCATGAAAAATGTCAAAAATGACAAATTTCAAGTTGGCAAATGTCAAAACTGACAAATGTCACAATGCTAAATGTCAAAAATGATGAGTGTCACCATGAAAAATGTCAAAAATGACAAATGTCCAAGATGGCAAATGTCCAAGATGTCAAATGACAAATGTCACAATGCTAAATGTCAAAAATGACAAATTTCAAGATGGCAAATGTCAAAGATGTCAAATGACAAATGTCACAATGCTAAATGTCAAAAATGAAAAGTGTCACCATGAAAAATGTCAAAAATGACAAATTTCAAGATGGCAAATGTCAAAGATGTCAAATGACAAATGTCACAATGCTAAATGTCAAAAATGAAAAGTGTCACCATGAAAAATGTCAAAAATAACAAATTTCAAGATGGCAAATGTCAAAGATATCAAATGACAAATGTCACAATGCTAAATGTCAAAAATGATAAGTGTCACCATGAAAAATGTCAAAAATGACAAATTCCAAGATGGCAAATGTCCAAGATGTCAAATGACAAATGTCACAATGCTAAATGTCAAAAATGACAAATTTCAAGATGGCAAATGTCAAAGATGTCAAATGACAAATGTCACAATGCTAAATGTCAAAAATGAAAAGTGTCACCATGAAAAATGTCAAAAATGACAAATTTTAAGATGGCAAATGTCAAAGATGTCAAATGACAAATGTCACAATGCTAAATGTCAAAAATGAAAAGTGTCACCATAAAAAATGTCAAAAATGACAAATTTCAAGATGGCAAATATCAAAGATGTCAAATGACAAATGTCACAATGCTAAATGCAAAAATGATAAGTGTCACCATGAAAAATGTCAAAAATGACAACTTTCAAGATGGCAAATGTCCAAGATGTCAAATGACAAATGTCACAATGCTAAATGTCAAAAATGAAAAGTGTCACCATGAAAAATGTCAAAAATAAAAAATTTCAAGATGGCAAATGTCAAAGATGTCAAATGACAAATGTCAAAAATGAAAAGTGTCACCATGAAAAATGTCAAAAATGACAAATTTCAAGATGGCAAATGTCAAAACTGACAAATGTCACAATGCTAAATGTCAAAAATGATAAATTTTAAGATGGCAAATGTCAAAGATGTCAAATGACAAATGTCACAATGCTAAATGTCAAAAATGAAAAGTGTCACCATAAAAATGTCAAAAATAACAAATTTCAAGATGGCAAATGTCAAAGATGTCAAATGACAAATGTCACAATGCTAAATGTCAAAAATAAAAAATTTCAAGATGGCAAATGTCAAAGATGTCAAATGACAAATGTCACAATGCTAAATGTCAAAAATGAAAAGTGTCACCATGAAAAATGTCAAAAATGACAAATTTCAAGATGGCAAATGTCAAAACTGACAAATGTCACAATGCTAAATGTCAAAAATGATAAGTGTCACCATAAAATATGTCAAAAATGACAAATTTCAAGATGGCAAATGTCCAAGATGTCAAATGACAAATGTCACAATGCTAATATCAAAAATGACAAATTTCAAGATGGCAAATGTCAAAGATGTCAAATGACAAATGTCACAATGCTAAATGTCAAAAATGAAAAGTGTCACCATGAAAAATGTCAAAAATGACAAATTTCAAGATGGCAAATATCAAAGATGTCAAATGACAAATGTCACAATGCTAAATGTCAAAAATGAAAAGTGTCACCATGAAAAATGTCAAAAATAACAAATTTCAAGATGGCAAATGTCAAAGATGTCAAATGACAAATGTCACAATGCTAAATGTCAAAAATGAAAAGTGTCACCATGAAAAAAGTCAAAAATGACAAATTTCAAGATGGCAAATGTCAAAGATGTCAAATGACAAATGTCACAATGCTAAATGTCAAAAATGAAAAGTGTCACCATGAAAAATGTCAAAAATGACAAATTTCAAGATGGCAAATGTCAAAGATGTCAAATGACAAATGTCACAATGCTAAATGTCAAAAATGAAAAGTGTCACCATGAAAAATGTCAAAAATAACAAATTTCAAGATGGCAAATGTCAAAGATATCAAATGACAAATGTCACAATGCTAAATGTCAAAAATGATAAGTGTCACCATGAAAAATGTCAAAAATGACAAATTCCAAGATGGCAAATGTCCAAGATGTCAAATGACAAATGTCACAATGCTAAATGTCAAAAATGACAAATTTCAAGATGGCAAATGTCAAAGATGTCAAATGACAAATGTCACAATGCTAAATGTCAAAAATGAAAAGTGTCACCATGAAAAATGTCAAAAATGACAAATTTTAAGATGGCAAATGTCAAAGATGTCAAATGACAAATGTCACAATGCTAAATGTCAAAAATGAAAAGTGTCACCATAAAAAATGTCAAAAATGACAAATTTCAAGATGGCAAATATCAAAGATGTCAAATGACAAATGTCACAATGCTAAATGCAAAAATGATAAGTGTCACCATGAAAAATGTCAAAAATGACAACTTTCAAGATGGCAAATGTCCAAGATGTCAAATGACAAATGTCACAATGCTAAATGTCAAAAATGAAAAGTGTCACCATGAAAAATGTCAAAAATAAAAAATTTCAAGATGGCAAATGTCAAAGATGTCAAATGACAAATGTCAAAAATGAAAAGTGTCACCATGAAAAATGTCAAAAATGACAAATTTCAAGATGGCAAATGTCAAAACTGACAAATGTCACAATGCTAAATGTCAAAAATGATAAGTGTCACCATGAAAAATGTCAAAAATGACAAATTTCAAGATGGCAAATGTCCAAGATGTCAAATGACAAATGTCACAATGCTAAATGTCAAAAATGACAAATTTCAAGATGGCAAATGTCAAAAATGTCAAATGACAAATGTCACAATGCTAAATGTCAAAAATGAAAAGTGTCACCATGAAAAATGTCAAAAATGACAAATTTCAAGATGGCAAATGTCAAAGATGTCAAATGACAAATGTCACAATGCTAAATGTCAAAAATAAAAAGTGTCACCATGAAAAATGTCAAAAATAACAAATTTCAAGATGGCAAATGTCAAAGATGTCAAATGACAAATGTCACAATGCTAAATGTCAAAAATGAAAAGTGTCACCATGAAAAATGTCAAAAATGACAAATTTCAAGATGGCAAATGTCAAAACTGACAAATGTCACAATGCTAAATGTCAAAAATGATGAGTGTCACCATGAAAAATGTCAAAAATGACAAATGTCCAAGATGGCAAATGTCCAAGATGTCAAATGACAAATGTCACAATGCTAAATGTCAAAAATGACAAATTTCAAGATGGCAAATGTCAAAGATGTCAAATGACAAATGTCACAATGCTAAATGTCAAAAATGAAAAGTGTCACCATGAAAAATGTCAAAAATGACAAATTTCAAGATGGCAAATGTTAAAGATGTCAAATGACAAATGTCACAATGCTAAATGTCAAAAATGAAAAGTGTCACCATGAAAAATGTCAAAAATAACAAATTTCAAGATGGCAAATGTCAAAGATATCAAATGACAAATGTCACAATGCTAAATGTCAAAAATGATAAGTGTCACCATGAAAAATGTCAAAAATGACAAATTCCAAGATGGCAAATGTCCAAGATGTCAAATGACAAATGTCACAATGCTAAATGTCAAAAATGACAAATTTCAAGATGGCAAATGTCAAAGATGTCAAATGACAAATGTCACAATGCTAAATGTCAAAAATGAAAAGTGTCACCATGAAAAATGTCAAAAATGACAAATTTTAAGATGGCAAATGTCAAAGATGTCAAATGACAAATGTCACAATGCTAAATGTCAAAAATGAAAAGTGTCACCATAAAAAATGTCAAAAATGACAAATTTCAAGATGGCAAATATCAAAGATGTCAAATGACAAATGTCACAATGCTAAATGCAAAAATGATAAGTGTCACCATGAAAAATGTCAAAAATGACAACTTTCAAGATGGCAAATGTCCAAGATGTCAAATGACAAATGTCACAATGCTAAATGTCAAAAATGAAAAGTGTCACCATGAAAAATGTCAAAAATAAAAAATTTCAAGATGGCAAATGTCAAAGATGTCAAATGACAAATGTCAAAAATGAAAAGTGTCACCATGAAAAATGTCAAAAATGACAAATTTCAAGATGGCAAATGTCAAAACTGACAAATGTCACAATGCTAAATGTCAAAAATGATAAGTGTCACCATGAAAAATGTCAAAAATGACAAATTTCAAGATGGCAAATGTCCAAGATGTCAAATGACAAATGTCACAATGCTAAATGTCAAAAATGACAAATTTCAAGATGGCAAATGTCAAAAATGTCAAATGACAAATGTCACAATGCTAAATGTCAAAAATGAAAAGTGTCACCATGAAAAATGTCAAAAATGACAAATTTCAAGATGGCAAATGTTAAAGATGTCAAATGACAAATGTCACAATGCTAAATGTCAAAAATGAAAAGTGTCACCATGAAAAATGTCAAAAATAACAAATTTCAAGATGGCAAATGTCAAAGATATCAAATGATAAATGTCACAATGCTAAATGTCAAAAATGATAAGTGTCACCATGAAAAATGTCAAAAATGACAAATTCCAAGATGGCAAATGTCCAAGATGTCAAATGACAAATGTCACAATGCTAAATGTCAAAAATGACAAATTTCAAGATGGCAAATGTCAAAGATGTCAAATGACAAATGTCACAATGCTAAATGTCAAAAATGAAAAGTGTCACCATGAAAAATGTCAAAAATGACAAATTTTAAGATGGCAAATGTCAAAGATGTCAAATGACAAATGTCACAATGCTAAATGTCAAAAATGAAAAGTGTCACCATAAAAAATGTCAAAAATGACAAATTTCAAGATGGCAAATATCAAAGATGTCAAATGACAAATGTCACAATGCTAAATGCAAAAATGATAAGTGTCACCATGAAAAATGTCAAAAATGACAACTTTCAAGATGGCAAATGTCCAAGATGTCAAATGACAAATGTCACAATGCTAAATGTCAAAAATGAAAAGTGTCACCATGAAAAATGTCAAAAATAAAAAATTTCAAGATGGCAAATGTCAAAGATGTCAAATGACAAATGTCAAAAATGAAAAGTGTCACCATGAAAAATGTCAAAAATGACAAATTTCAAGATGGCAAATGTCAAAACTGACAAATGTCACAATGCTAAATGTCAAAAATGATAAGTGTCACCATGAAAAATGTCAAAAATGACAAATTTCAAGATGGCAAATGTCCAAGATGTCAAATGACAAATGTCACAATGCTAAATGTCAAAAATGACAAATTTCAAGATGGCAAATGTCAAAAATGTCAAATGACAAATGTCACAATGCTAAATGTCAAAAATGAAAAGTGTCACCATGAAAAATGTCAAAAATGACAAATTTCAAGATGGCAAATGTCAAAGATGTCAAATGACAAATGTCACAATGCTAAATGTCAAAAATAAAAAGTGTCACCATGAAAAATGTCAAAAATAACAAATTTCAAGATGGCAAATGTCAAAGATGTCAAATGACAAATGTCACAATGCTAAATGTCAAAAATGAAAAGTGTCACCATGAAAAATGTCAAAAATGACAAATTTCAAGTTGGCAAATGTCAAAACTGACAAATGTCACAATGCTAAATGTCAAAAATGATGAGTGTCACCATGAAAAATGTCAAAAATGACAAATGTCCAAGATGGCAAATGTCCAAGATGTCAAATGACAAATGTCACAATGCTAAATGTCAAAAATGACAAATTTCAAGATGGCAAATGTCAAAGATGTCAAATGACAAATGTCACAATGCTAAATGTCAAAAATGAAAAGTGTCACCATGAAAAATGTCAAAAATGACAAATTTCAAGATGGCAAATGTCAAAGATGTCAAATGACAAATGTCACAATGCTAAATGTCAAAAATGAAAAGTGTCACCATGAAAAATGTCAAAAATAACAAATTTCAAGATGGCAAATGTCAAAGATATCAAATGACAAATGTCACAATGCTAAATGTCAAAAATGATAAGTGTCACCATGAAAAATGTCAAAAATGACAAATTCCAAGATGGCAAATGTCCAAGATGTCAAATGACAAATGTCACAATGCTAAATGTCAAAAATGACAAATTTCAAGATGGCAAATGTCAAAGATGTCAAATGACAAATGTCACAATGCTAAATGTCAAAAATGAAAAGTGTCACCATGAAAAATGTCAAAAATGACAAATTTTAAGATGGCAAATGTCAAAGATGTCAAATGACAAATGTCACAATGCTAAATGTCAAAAATGAAAAGTGTCACCATAAAAAATGTCAAAAATGACAAATTTCAAGATGGCAAATATCAAAGATGTCAAATGACAAATGTCACAATGCTAAATGCAAAAATGATAAGTGTCACCATGAAAAATGTCAAAAATGACAACTTTCAAGATGGCAAATGTCCAAGATGTCAAATGACAAATGTCACAATGCTAAATGTCAAAAATGAAAAGTGTCACCATGAAAAATGTCAAAAATAAAAAATTTCAAGATGGCAAATGTCAAAGATGTCAAATGACAAATGTCAAAAATGAAAAGTGTCACCATGAAAAATGTCAAAAATGACAAATTTCAAGATGGCAAATGTCAAAACTGACAAATGTCACAATGCTAAATGTCAAAAATGATAAATTTTAAGATGGCAAATGTCAAAGATGTCAAATGACAAATGTCACAATGCTAAATGTCAAAAATGAAAAGTGTCACCATAAAAATGTCAAAAATAACAAATTTCAAGATGGCAAATGTCAAAGATGTCAAATGACAAATGTCACAATGCTAAATGTCAAAAATAAAAAATTTCAAGATGGCAAATGTCAAAGATGTCAAATGACAAATGTCACAATGCTAAATGTCAAAAATGAAAAGTGTCACCATGAAAAATGTCAAAAATGACAAATTTCAAGATGGCAAATGTCAAAACTGACAAATGTCACAATGCTAAATGTCAAAAATGATAAGTGTCACCATAAAATATGTCAAAAATGACAAATTTCAAGATGGCAAATGTCCAAGATGTCAAATGACAAATGTCACAATGCTAATATCAAAAATGACAAATTTCAAGATGGCAAATGTCAAAGATGTCAAATGACAAATGTCACAATGCTAAATGTCAAAAATGAAAAGTGTCACCATGAAAAATGTCAAAAATGACAAATTTCAAGATGGCAAATATCAAAGATGTCAAATGACAAATGTCACAATGCTAAATGTCAAAAATGAAAAGTGTCACCATGAAAAATGTCAAAAATAACAAATTTCAAGATGGCAAATGTCAAAGATGTCAAATGACAAATGTCACAATGCTAAATGTCAAAAATGAAAAGTGTCACCATGAAAAAAGTCAAAAATGACAAATTTCAAGATGGCAAATGTCAAAGATGTCAAATGACAAATGTCACAATGCTAAATGTCAAAAATGAAAAGTGTCACCATGAAAAATGTCAAAAATGACAAATTTCAAGATGGCAAATGTCAAAGATGTCAAATGACAAATGTCACAATGCTAAATGTCAAAAATGAAAAGTGTCACCATGAAAAATGTCAAAAATAACAAATTTCAAGATGGCAAATGTCAAAGATATCAAATGACAAATGTCACAATGCTAAATGTCAAAAATGATAAGTGTCACCATGAAAAATGTCAAAAATGACAAATTCCAAGATGGCAAATGTCCAAGATGTCAAATGACAAATGTCACAATGCTAAATGTCAAAAATGACAAATTTCAAGATGGCAAATGTCAAAGATGTCAAATGACAAATGTCACAATGCTAAATGTCAAAAATGAAAAGTGTCACCATGAAAAATGTCAAAAATGACAAATTTTAAGATGGCAAATGTCAAAGATGTCAAATGACAAATGTCACAATGCTAAATGTCAAAAATGAAAAGTGTCACCATAAAAAATGTCAAAAATGACAAATTTCAAGATGGCAAATATCAAAGATGTCAAATGACAAATGTCACAATGCTAAATGCAAAAATGATAAGTGTCACCATGAAAAATGTCAAAAATGACAACTTTCAAGATGGCAAATGTCCAAGATGTCAAATGACAAATGTCACAATGCTAAATGTCAAAAATGAAAAGTGTCACCATGAAAAATGTCAAAAATAAAAAATTTCAAGATGGCAAATGTCAAAGATGTCAAATGACAAATGTCAAAAATGAAAAGTGTCACCATGAAAAATGTCAAAAATGACAAATTTCAAGATGGCAAATGTCAAAACTGACAAATGTCACAATGCTAAATGTCAAAAATGATAAGTGTCACCATGAAAAATGTCAAAAATGACAAATTTCAAGATGGCAAATGTCCAAGATGTCAAATGACAAATGTCACAATGCTAAATGTCAAAAATGACAAATTTCAAGATGGCAAATGTCAAAAATGTCAAATGACAAATGTCACAATGCTAAATGTCAAAAATAAAAAGTGTCACCATGAAAAATGTCAAAAATGACAAATTTCAAGATGGCAAATGTCAAAGATGTCAAATGACAAATGTCACAATGCTAAATGTCAAAAATAAAAAGTGTCACCATGAAAAATGTCAAAAATAACAAATTTCAAGATGGCAAATGTCAAAGATGTCAAATGACAAATGTCACAATGCTAAATGTCAAAAATGAAAAGTGTCACCATGAAAAATGTCAAAAATGACAAATTTCAAGATGGCAAATGTCAAAACTGACAAATGTCACAATGCTAAATGTCAAAAATGATGAGTGTCACCATGAAAAATGTCAAAAATGACAAATGTCCAAGATGGCAAATGTCCAAGATGTCAAATGACAAATGTCACAATGCTAAATGTCAAAAATGACAAATTTCAAGATGGCAAATGTCAAAGATGTCAAATGACAAATGTCACAATGCTAAATGTCAAAAATGAAAAGTGTCACCATGAAAAATGTCAAAAATGACAAATTTCAAGATGGCAAATGTTAAAGATGTCAAATGACAAATGTCACAATGCTAAATGTCAAAAATGAAAAGTGTCACCATGAAAAATGTCAAAAATAACAAATTTCAAGATGGCAAATGTCAAAGATATCAAATGACAAATGTCACAATGCTAAATGTCAAAAATGATAAGTGTCACCATGAAAAATGTCAAAAATGACAAATTCCAAGATGGCAAATGTCCAAGATGTCAAATGACAAATGTCACAATGCTAAATGTCAAAAATGACAAATTTCAAGATGGCAAATGTCAAAGATGTCAAATGACAAATGTCACAATGCTAAATGTCAAAAATGAAAAGTGTCACCATGAAAAATGTCAAAAATGACAAATTTTAAGATGGCAAATGTCAAAGATGTCAAATGACAAATGTCACAATGCTAAATGTCAAAAATGAAAAGTGTCACCATAAAAAATGTCAAAAATGACAAATTTCAAGATGGCAAATATCAAAGATGTCAAATGACAAATGTCACAATGCTAAATGCAAAAATGATAAGTGTCACCATGAAAAATGTCAAAAATGACAACTTTCAAGATGGCAAATGTCCAAGATGTCAAATGACAAATGTCACAATGCTAAATGTCAAAAATGAAAAGTGTCACCATGAAAAATGTCAAAAATAAAAAATTTCAAGATGGCAAATGTCAAAGATGTCAAATGACAAATGTCAAAAATGAAAAGTGTCACCATGAAAAATGTCAAAAATGACAAATTTCAAGATGGCAAATGTCAAAACTGACAAATGTCACAATGCTAAATGTCAAAAATGATAAGTGTCACCATGAAAAATGTCAAAAATGACAAATTTCAAGATGGCAAATGTCCAAGATGTCAAATGACAAATGTCACAATGCTAAATGTCAAAAATGACAAATTTCAAGATGGCAAATGTCAAAAATGTCAAATGACAAATGTCACAATGCTAAATGTCAAAAATGAAAAGTGTCACCATGAAAAATGTCAAAAATGACAAATTTCAAGATGGCAAATGTCAAAGATGTCAAATGACAAATGTCACAATGCTAAATGTCAAAAATAAAAAGTGTCACCATGAAAAATGTCAAAAATAACAAATTTCAAGATGGCAAATGTCAAAGATGTCAAATGACAAATGTCACAATGCTAAATGTCAAAAATGAAAAGTGTCACCATGAAAAATGTCAAAAATGACAAATTTCAAGTTGGCAAATGTCAAAACTGACAAATGTCACAATGCTAAATGTCAAAAATGATGAGTGTCACCATGAAAAATGTCAAAAATGACAAATGTCCAAGATGGCAAATGTCCAAGATGTCAAATGACAAATGTCACAATGCTAAATGTCAAAAATGACAAATTTCAAGATGGCAAATGTCAAAGATGTCAAATGACAAATGTCACAATGCTAAATGTCAAAAATGAAAAGTGTCACCATGAAAAATGTCAAAAATGACAAATTTCAAGATGGCAAATGTCAAAGATGTCAAATGACAAATGTCACAATGCTAAATGTCAAAAATGAAAAGTGTCACCATGAAAAATGTCAAAAATAACAAATTTCAAGATGGCAAATGTCAAAGATATCAAATGACAAATGTCACAATGCTAAATGTCAAAAATGATAAGTGTCACCATGAAAAATGTCAAAAATGACAAATTCCAAGATGGCAAATGTCCAAGATGTCAAATGACAAATGTCACAATGCTAAATGTCAAAAATGACAAATTTCAAGATGGCAAATGTCAAAGATGTCAAATGACAAATGTCACAATGCTAAATGTCAAAAATGAAAAGTGTCACCATGAAAAATGTCAAAAATGACAAATTTTAAGATGGCAAATGTCAAAGATGTCAAATGACAAATGTCACAATGCTAAATGTCAAAAATGAAAAGTGTCACCATAAAAAATGTCAAAAATGACAAATTTCAAGATGGCAAATATCAAAGATGTCAAATGACAAATGTCACAATGCTAAATGCAAAAATGATAAGTGTCACCATGAAAAATGTCAAAAATGACAACTTTCAAGATGGCAAATGTCCAAGATGTCAAATGACAAATGTCACAATGCTAAATGTCAAAAATGAAAAGTGTCACCATGAAAAATGTCAAAAATAAAAAATTTCAAGATGGCAAATGTCAAAGATGTCAAATGACAAATGTCAAAAATGAAAAGTGTCACCATGAAAAATGTCAAAAATGACAAATTTCAAGATGGCAAATGTCAAAACTGACAAATGTCACAATGCTAAATGTCAAAAATGATAAGTGTCACCATGAAAAATGTCAAAAATGACAAATTTCAAGATGGCAAATGTCCAAGATGTCAAATGACAAATGTCACAATGCTAAATGTCAAAAATGACAAATTTCAAGATGGCAAATGTCAAAAATGTCAAATGACAAATGTCACAATGCTAAATGTCAAAAATGAAAAGTGTCACCATGAAAAATGTCAAAAATGACAAATATCAAGATGGCAAATGTCAAAGATGTCAAATGACAAATGTCACAATGCTAAATGTCAAAAATAAAAAGTGTCACCATGAAAAATGTCAAAAATAACAAATTTCAAGATGGCAAATGTCAAAGATGTCAAATGACAAATGTCACAATGCTAAATGTCAAAAATGAAAAGTGTCACCATGAAAAATGTCAAAAATGACAAATTTCAAGTTGGCAAATGTCAAAACTGACAAATGTCACAATGCTAAATGTCAAAAATGATGAGTGTCACCATGAAAAATGTCAAAAATGACAAATGTCCAAGATGGCAAATGTCCAAGATGTCAAATGACAAATGTCACAATGCTAAATGTCAAAAATGACAAATTTCAAGATGGCAAATGTCAAAGATGTCAAATGACAAATGTCACAATGCTAAATGTCAAAAATGAAAAGTGTCACCATGAAAAATGTCAAAAATGACAAATTTCAAGATGGCAAATGTCAAAGATGTCAAATGACAAATGTCACAATGCTAAATGTCAAAAATGAAAAGTGTCACCATGAAAAATGTCAAAAATAACAAATTTCAAGATGGCAAATGTCAAAGATGTCAAATGACAAATGTCACAATGCTAAATGTCAAAAATGACAAATTTCAAGATGGCAAATGTCAAAGATGTCAAATGACAAATGTCACAATGCTAAATGTCAAAAATGATAAGTGTCACCATGAAAAATGTCAAAAATGACAAATTTCAGGATGGCAAATGTCCAAGATGTCAAATGACAAATGTCACAATGCTAAATGTCAAAAATGTCAAATTTCAAGATGGCAAATGTCAAAGATGTCAAATGACAAATGTCACAATGCTAAATGTCAAAAATGAAAAGTGTCACCATGAAAAATGTCAAAAATGACAAATTTCAAGATGGCAAATGTCAAAGATGTCAAATGACAAATGTCACAATGCCAAATGTCAAAAATGAAAAGTGTCACCATGAAAAATGTCAAAAATGACAAATTTCAAGATGGCAAATATCAAAGATGTCAAATGACAAATGTCACAATGCTAAATGTCAAAAATGATAAGTGTCACCATGAAAAATGTCAAAAATGACAAATTTCAAGATGGCAAATGTCCAAGATGTCAAATGACAAATGTCACAATGCTAAATGTCAAAAATGACAAATTTCAAGATGGCAAATGTCAAAGATGTCAAATGACAAATGTCACAATGCTAAATGTCAAAAATGAAAAGTGTCACCATGAAAAATGTCAAAAATGACAAATTTCAAGATGGCAAATGTCAAAGATGTCAAATGACAAATGTCACAATGCTAAATGTCAAAAAGGAAAAGTGTCACCATGAAAAATGTCAAAAATGACAAATTTCAAGATGGCAAATATCAAAGATGTCAAATGACAAATGTCACAATGCTAAATGTCAAAAATGACAAATTTCAAGATGGCAAAAGTCAAAAATCTCAAATGACAAATGTCACAATGCTAAATGTCAAAAATGAAAAGTGTCACTATGAAAAATGTCAAAAATGACAAATTTCAAGATGGCAAATGTCAAAGATGTCAAATGACAAATGTCACAATGCTAAATGTCAAAAATGAAAAGTGTCACCATGAAAAATGTCAAAAATAACAAATTTCAAGATGGCAAATGTCAAAGATGTCAAATGACAAATGTCACAATGCTAAATGTCAAAAATGAAAATTGTCACCATGAAAAATGTCAAAAATGACAAATTTCAAGATGGCAAATGTCAAAGATGTCGAATATGACAAATGTCACAATGCTAAATGTCAAAAATGAAAAGTGTCACCATGAAAAATGTCAAAAATGACAAATTTCAAGATGGCAAATGTCAAAGATGTCAAATGACAAATGTCACAATGCTAAATGTCAAAAATGAAAAGTGTCACCATGAAAAATGTCAAAAATGACAAATTTCAAGATGGCAAATGTCAAAACTGATAAATGTCACAATGCTAAATGTCAAAAATGATAAGTGTCACCATAAAAAATGTCAAAAATGACAAATTTCAAGATGGCAAATGTCCAAGATGTCAAATGACAAATGTCACAATGCTAAATGTCAAAAATGACAAATTTCAAGATGGCAAATATCAAAGATGTCAAATGACAAATGTCACAATGCTAAATGTCAAAAATGAAAAGTGTCACCATGAAAAATGTCAAAAATGACAAATTTCAAGATGGCAAATGTCAATGATGGCAAATGTCAAAGATGTCAAATGACATACGTCACAATGCTAAATGTCAAAACTAAAAAGTGTCACCATGAAAAATGTCAAAAATAACAAATTTCAAGATGGCAAATGTCAAAGATGTCAAATGACAAATGTCACAATGCTAAATGTCAAAAATGAAAAGTGTCACCATGAAAAATGTCAAAAATGACAAATTTCAAGATGGCAAATGTCAAAACTGACAAATGTCAAAAATGATGAGTGTCACCATGAAAAATGTCAAAAATGAGAAATTTCAAGATGGCAAATGTCCAAGATGTCAAATGACAAATGTCACAATGCTAAATGTCAAAAATGACAAATTTTAAGATGGCAAATGTCAAAGATGTCAAATGACAAATGTCACAATGCGAAATGTCAAAAATGAAAAGTGTCACCATGAAAAATGTCAAAAATGACAAATTTCAAGATGGCAAATGTCAAAGATGTCAAATGAGAAATGTCACAATGCTAAATGTCAGAAATGAAAAGTGTCACCATGAAAAATGTCAAAAATAACAAATTTCAAGATGGCAAATGTCAAAGATGTCAAATGACAAATGTCACAATGCTAAATGTCAAAAATGACAAATTTCAAGATGGCAAATGTCAAAGATGTCAAATGACAAATGTCACAATGCTAAATGTCAAAAATGATAAGTGTCACCATGAAAAATGTCAAAAATGACAAATTTCAAGATGGCAAATGTCCAAGATGTCAAATGACAAATGTCACAATGCTAAATGTCAAAAATGACAAATTTCAAGATGGCAAATGTCAAAGATGTCAAATGACAAATGTCACAATGCTAAATGTCAAAAATGAAAAGTGTCACCATGAAAAATGTCAAAAATGACAAATTTCAAGATGGCAAATGTCAAAGATGTCAAATGACAAATGTCACAATGCTAAATGTCAAAAATGAAAAGTGTCACCATAAAAAATGTCAAAAATGACAAATTTCAAGATGGCAAATATCAAAGATGTCAAATGACAAATGTCACAATGCTAAATGTCAAAAATGATAAGTGTCACCATGAAAAATGTCAAAAATGACAAATTTCAAGATGGCAAATGTCCAAGATGTCAAATGACAAATGTCACAATGCTAAATGTCAAAAATGACAAATTTCAAGATGGCAAATGTCAAAGATGTCAAATGACAAATGTCACAATGCTAAATGTCAAAAATGAAAAGTGTCACCATGAAAAATGTCAAAAATGACAAATTTCAAGATGGCAAATGTCAAAGATGTCAAATGACAAATGTCACAATGCTAAATCTCAAAAATGAAAAGTGTCACCATAAAAAATGTCAAAAATGACAAATTTCAAGATGGCAAATATCAAAGATGTCAAATGACAAATGTCACAATGCTAAATGTCAAAAATGACAAATTTCAAGATGGCAAATGTCAAAAATGTCAAATGACCAATGTCACAATGCTAAATGTCAAAAATGAAAAGTGTCACTATGAAAAATGTCAAAAATGACAAATTTCAGGATGGCAAATGTCAAAGATGTCGAATATGACAAATGTCACAATGCTAAATGTCAAAAATGAAAAGTGTCACCATGAAAAATGTCAAAAATGACTAATTTCAAGATGGCAAATGTCAAAGATGTTAAATGACAAATGTCACAATGCTAAATGTCAAAAATGAAAAGTGTCACCATGAAAAATGTCAAAAATGACAAATTTCAAGATGGCAAATGTCAAAGATGTCAAATGACAAATGTCACAATGCTAAATGTCAAAAATGAAAAGTGTCACCATGAAAAATGTCAAAAATAACAAATTTCAAGATGGCAAATGTCAAAGATGTCAAATGACAAATGTCACAATGCTAAATGTCAAAAATGAAAAGTGTCACCATGAAAAATGTCAAAAATGACAAATTTCAAGATGGCAACTGTCAAAGATGTCAAATGTCACAATGCTAAATTCAAAAATGAAAAGTGTCACCATGAAAAATGTCAAAAATGACAAATTTCAAGATGGCAAATGTCAAAGATGTCAAATGACAAATGTCACAATGCTAAATGTCAAAAATGAAAAGTGTCCACATGAAAAATGTCAATAATGACAAATTTCAAGATGGCAAATGTCAAAGATGACAAATGTCACAATGCTAAATGTCAAAAATGAAAAGTGTCACCATGAAAAATGTCAAAAATGACAAATTTCAAGATGGCAAATGTCAAAGA
Organism: Altica lythri; assembly: GCA_964028335.1. Taxonomy (NCBI): domain Eukaryota; kingdom Metazoa; phylum Arthropoda; class Insecta; order Coleoptera; family Chrysomelidae; genus Altica; species Altica lythri. The sequence goes on along the minus strand of OZ034800.1, from coordinate 2,178,994 downwards.
TGTCGAATATGACAAATGTCACAATGCTAAATGTCAAAAATGAAAAGTGTCACTATGAAAAATGTCAAAAATGACAAATTTCAAGATGGCAAATGTCAAAGATGTCAAATGACAAATGTCACAATGCTAAATGTCAAAAATGAAAATTGTCACCATGAAAAATGTCAAAAATAACAAATTTCAAGATGGCAAATATCAAAGATGTCAAATGACAAATGTCACAATGCTAAATTTCAAAAATGACAAATTTCAAGATGGCAAATGTCAAAGATGTCAAATGACAAATGTCACAATGCTAAATGTCAAAAATGAAAAGTGTCACCATGAAAAATGTCAAAAATGACAAATTTCAAGATGGCAAATGTCAAAGATGTCAAATGACAAATGTCACAATGCTAAATGTCAAAAATGAAAAGTGTCACCATGAAAAATGTCAAAAATAACAAATTTCAAGATGGCAAATGTCAAAGATGTCAAATGACAAATGTCACAATGCTAAATGTCAAAAATGAAAAGTGTCACCATGAAAAATGTCAAAAATGACAAATTTCAAGATGGCAAATATCAAAGATGTCAAATGACAAATGTCACAATGCTAAATGTCAAAAATGACAAATTTCAAGATGGCAAATGTCAAAAATGTCAAATGACCAATGTCACAATGCTAAATGTCAAAAATGAATAGTGTCACCATGAAAAATGTCAAAAATGACAAATTTCAAGATGGCAAATGTCAAAGATGTCAAATGACAAATGTCACAATGCTAAATGTCAAAAATGAAAAGTGTCACCATGAAAAATGTCAAAAATAACAAATTTCAAGATGGCAAATGTCAAAGATGTCAAATGACAAATGTCACAATGCTAAATGTCAAAAATGAAAAGTGTCACCATAAAAAATGTCAAAAATGACAAATTTCAAGATGGCAAATGTCAAAGATGTCGAATATGACAAATGTCACAATGCTAAATGTCAAAAATGAAAAGTGTCACGATGAAAAATGTCAAAAATGACAAATTTCAAGATGGCAAATGTCAAAGATGTTAAATGACAAATGTCACAATGCTAAATGTCAAAAATGAAAAGTGTCACCATGAAAAATGTCAAAAATGACAAATTTCAAGATGGCAAATGTCAAAGATGTCAAATGACAATTGTCACAATGCTAAATGTCAAAAATGAAAAGTGTCACCATGAAAAATGTCAAAAATAACAAATTTCAAGATGGCAAATGTCAAAGATGTCAAATGACAAATGTCACAATGCTAAATGTCAAAAATGAAAAGTGTCACCATGAAAAATGTCAAAAATGACAAATTTCAAGATGGCAAATGTCAAAAATGTCAAATGACAAATGTCACAATGCTAAATGTCAAAAATGAGAAGTGTCACCATGAAAAATGTCAAAAATGACAAATTTCAAGATGGCAAATGTCAAAGATGTCAAATGACAAATGTCACAATGCTAAATGTCAAAAATGAAAAGTGTCCCCATAAAAAATGTCAATAATGAAAAATTTCAAGATGGCAAATGTCAAAGATGACAAATGTCACAATGCTAAATGTCAAAAATGAAAAGTGTCACCATGAAAAATGTCAAAAATGACAAATTTCAAGATGGCAAATATCAAAGATGTCAAATGACAAATGTCACAATGCTAAATGTCAAAAATGACAAATTTCAAGATGGCAAATGTCAAAAATGTCAAATGACCAATGTCACAATGCTAAATGTCAAAAATGAAAAGTGTCACCATGAAAAATGTCAAAAATGACAAATTTCAAGATGGCAAATGTCAAAGATGTCAAATGACAAATGTCACAATGCTAAATGTCAAAAATGAAAAGTGTCACCATGAAAAATGTCAAAAATAACAAATTTCAAGATGGCAAATGTCAAAGATGTCAAATGACAAATGTCACAATGCTAAATGTCAAAAATGAAAAGTGTCACCATGAAAAATGTCAAAAATGACAAATTTCAAGATGGCAAATGTCAAAGATGTCGAATATGACAAATGTCACAATGCTAAATGTCAAAAATGAAAAGTGTCACCATGAAAAATGTCAAAAATGACAAATTTCAAGATGGCAAATGTCAAAGATGTTAAATGACAAATGTCACAATGCTAAATGTCAAAAATGAAAAGTGTCACCATGAAAAATGTCAAAAATGACAAATTTCAAGATGGCAAATGTCAAAGATGTCATTTGACAAATGTCACAATGCTAAATGTCAAAAATGAAAAGTGTCACCATGAAAAATGTCAAAAATAACAAATTTCAAGATGGCAAATGTCAAAGATGTCAAATGACAAATGTCACAATGCTAAATGTCAAAAATGAAAATTGTCACCATGAAAAATGTCAAAAATGACAAATTTCAAGATGGCAAATGTCAAAGATGTCGAATATGACAAATGTCACAATGCTAAATGTCAAAAATGAAAAGTGTCACCATGAAAAATGTCAAAAATGACAAATTTCAAGATGGCAAATGTCAAAGATGTCAAATGACAAATGTCACAATGCTAAATGTCAAAAATGAAAAGTGTCACCATGAAAAATGTCAAAAATGACAAATTTCAAGATGGCAAATGTCAAAACTGATAAATGTCACAATGCTAAATGTCAAAAATGATAAGTGTCACCATAAAAAATGTCAAAAATGACAAATTTCAAGATGGCAAATGTCCAAGATGTCAAATGACAAATGTCACAATGCTAAATGTCAAAAATGACAAATTTCAAGATGGCAAATATCAAAGATGTCAAATGACAAATGTCACAATGCTAAATGTCAAAAATGAAAAGTGTCACCATGAAAAATGTCAAAAATGACAAATTTCAAGATGGCAAATGTCAAAGATGTCAAATGACAAATGTCACAATGCTAAATGTCAAAAATGACAAATTTCAAGATGGCAAATGTCAAAGATGTCAAATGACAAATGTCACAATGCTAAATGTCAAAAATGAAAAGTGTCACCATGAAAAATGTCAAAAATGACAAATTTCAAGATGGCAAATGTCAAAGATGTCGAATATGACAAATGTCACAATGCTAAATGTCAAAAATGAAAAGTGTCACTATGAAAAATGTCAAAAATGACAAATTTCAAGATGGCAAATGTCAAAGATGTCAAATGACAAATGTCACAATGCTAAATGTCAAAAATGAAAAGTGTCACCATGAAAAATGTCAAAAATAACAAATTTCAAGATGGCAAATATCAAAGATGTCAAATGACAAATGTCACAATGCTAAATTTCAAAAATGACAAATTTCAAGATGGCAAATGTCAAAGATGTCAAATGACAAATGTCAAAAATGAAAAGTGTCACCATGAAAAATGTCAAAAATGACAAATTTCAAGATGGCAAATGTCAAAGATGTCAAATGACAAATGTCACAATGCTAAATGTCAAAAATGAAAAGTGTCACCATGAAAAATGTCAAAAATAACAAATTTCAAGATGGCAAATGTCAAAGATGTCAAATGACAAATGTCACAATGCTAAATGTCAAAAATGAAAAGTGTCACCATGAAAAATGTCAAAAATGACAAATTTCAAGATGGCAAATATCAAAGATGTCAAATGACAAATGTCACAATGCTAAATGTCAAAAATGACAAATTTCAAGATGGCAAATGTCAAAAATGTCAAATGACCAATGTCACAATGCTAAATGTCAAAAATGAATAGTGTCACCATGAAAAATGTCAAAAATGACAAATTTCAAGATGGCAAATGTCAAAGATGTCAAATGACAAATGTCACAATGCTAAATGTCAAAAATGAAAAGTGTCACCATGAAAAATGTCAAAAATAACAAATTTCAAGATGGCAAATGTCAAAGATGTCAAATGACAAATGTCACAATGCTAAATGTCAAAAATGAAAAGTGTCACCATAAAAAATGTCAAAAATGACAAATTTCAAGATGGCAAATGTCAAAGATGTCGAATATGACAAATGTCACAATGCTAAATGTCAAAAATGAAAAGTGTCACGATGAAAAATGTCAAAAATGACAAATTTCAAGATGGCAAATGTCAAAGATGTTAAATGACAAATGTCACAATGCTAAATGTCAAAAATGAAAAGTGTCACCATGAAAAATGTCAAAAATGACAAATTTCAAGATGGCAAATGTCAAAGATGTCAAATGACAAATGTCACAATGCTAAATGTCAAAAATGAAAAGTGTCACCATGAAAAATGTCAAAAATAACAAATTTCAAGATGGCAAATGTCAAAGATGTCAAATGACAAATGTCACAATGCTAAATGTCAAAAATGAAAAGTGTCACCATGAAAAATGTCAAAAATGACAAATTTCAAGATGGCAAATGTCAAAAATGTCAAATGACAAATGTCACAATGCTAAATGTCAAAAATGAGAAGTGTCACCATGAAAAATGTCAAAAATGACAAATTTCAAGATGGCAAATGTCAAAGATGTCAAATGACAAATGTCACAATGCTAAATGTCAAAAATGAAAAGTGTCCCCATAAAAAATGTCAATAATGAAAAATTTCAAGATGGCAAATGTCAAAGATGACAAATGTCACAATGCTAAATGTCAAAAATGAAAAGTGTCACCATGAAAAATGTCAAAAATGACAAATTTCAAGATGGCAAATATCAAAGATGTCAAATGACAAATGTCACAATGCTAAATGTCAAAAATGACAAATTTCAAGATGGCAAATGTCAAAAATGTCAAATGACCAATGTCACAATGCTAAATGTCAAAAATGAAAAGTGTCACCATGAAAAATGTCAAAAATGACAAATTTCAAGATGGCAAATGTCAAAGATGTCAAATGACAAATGTCACAATGCTAAATGTCAAAAATGAAAAGTGTCACCATGAAAAATGTCAAAAATAACAAATTTCAAGATGGCAAATGTCAAAGATGTCAAATGACAAATGTCACAATGCTAAATGTCAAAAATTAAAAGTGTCACCATGAAAAATGTCAAAAATGACAAATTTCAAGATGGCAAATGTCAAAGATGTCGAATATGACAAATGTCACAATGCTAAATGTCAAAAATGAAAAGTGTCACCATGAAAAATGTCAAAAATGACAAATTTCAAGATGGCAAATGTCAAAGATGTTAAATGACAAATGTCACAATGCTAAATGTCAAAAATGAAAAGTGTCACCATGAAAAATGTCAAAAATGACAAATTTCAAGATGGCAAATGTCAAAGATGTCATTTGACAAATGTCACAATGCTAAATGTCAAAAATGAAAAGTGTCACCATGAAAAATGTCAAAAATAACAAATTTCAAGATGGCAAATGTCAAAGATGTCAAATGACAAATGTCACAATGCTAAATGTCAAAAATGAAAATTGTCACCATGAAAAATGTCAAAAATGACAAATTTCAAGATGGCAAATGTCAAAGATGTCGAATATGACAAATGTCACAATGCTAAATGTCAAAAATGAAAAGTGTCACCATGAAAAATGTCAAAAATGACAAATTTCAAGATGGCAAATGTCAAAGATGTCAAATGACAAATGTCACAATGCTAAATGTCAAAAATGAAAAGTGTCACCATGAAAAATGTCAAAAATGACAAATTTCAAGATGGCAAATGTCAAAACTGATAAATGTCACAATGCTAAATGTCAAAAATGATAAGTGTCACCATAAAAAATGTCAAAAATGACAAATTTCAAGATGGCAAATGTCCAAGATGTCAAATGACAAATGTCACAATGCTAAATGTCAAAAATGACAAATTTCAAGATGGCAAATATCAAAGATGTCAAATGACAAATGTCACAATGCTAAATGTCAAAAATGAAAAGTGTCACCATGAAAAATGTCAAAAATGACAAATTTCAAGATGGCAAATGTCAAAGATGTCAAATGACAAACGTCACAATGCTAAATGTCAAAACTAAAAAGTGTCACCATGAAAAATGTCAAAAATAACAAATTTCAAGATGGCAAATGTCAAAGATGTCAAATGACAAATGTCACAATGCTAAATGTCAAAAATGAAAAGTGTCACCATGAAAAATGTCAAAAATGACAAATTTCAAGATGGCAAATGTCAAAACTGACAAATGTCAAAAATGATGAGTGTCACCATGAAAAATGTCAAAAATGAGAAATTTCAAGATGGCAAATGTCCAAGATGTCAAATGACAAATGTCACAATGCTAAATGTCAAAAATGACAAATTTTAAGATGGCAAATGTCAAAGATGTCAAATGACAAATGTCACAATGCGAAATGTCAAAAATGAAAAGTGTCACCATGAAAAATGTCAAAAATGACAAATTTCAAGATGGCAAATGTCAAAGATGTCAAATGAGAAATGTCACAATGCTAAATGTCAGAAATGAAAAGTGTCACCATGAAAAATGTCAAAAATAACAAATTTCAAGATGGCAAATGTCAAAGATGTCAAATGACAAATGTCACAATGCTAAATGTCAAAAATGACAAATTTCAAGATGGCAAATGTCAAAGATGTCAAATGACAAATGTCACAATGCTAAATGTCAAAAATGATAAGTGTCACCATGAAAAATGTCAAAAATGACAAATTTCAAGATGGCAAATGTCCAAGATGTCAAATGACAAATGTCACAATGCTAAATGTCAAAAATGACAAATTTCAAGATGGCAAATGTCAAAGATGTCAAATGACAAATGTCACAATGCTAAATGTCAAAAATGAAAAGTGTCACCATGAAAAATGTCAAAAATGACAAATTTCAAGATGGCAAATGTCAAAGATGTCAAATGACAAATGTCACAATGCTAAATGTCAAAAATGAAAAGTGTCACCATAAAAAATGTCAAAAATGACAAATTTCAAGATGGCAAATATCAAAGATGTCAAATGACAAATGTCACAATGCTAAATGTCAAAAATGATAAGTGTCACCATGAAAAATGTCAAAAATGACAAATTTCAAGATGGCAAATGTCCAAGATGTCAAATGACAAATGTCACAATGCTAAATGTCAAAAATGACAAATTTCAAGATGGCAAATGTCAAAGATGTCAAATGACAAATGTCACAATGCTAAATGTCAAAAATGAAAAGTGTCACCATGAAAAATGTCAAAAATGACAAATTTCAAGATGGCAAATGTCAAAGATGTCAAATGACAAATGTCACAATGCTAAATCTCAAAAATGAAAAGTGTCACCATAAAAAATGTCAAAAATGACAAATTTCAAGATGGCAAATATCAAAGATGTCAAATGACAAATGTCACAATGCTAAATGTCAAAAATGACAAATTTCAAGATGGCAAATGTCAAAAATGTCAAATGACCAATGTCACAATGCTAAATGTCAAAAATGAAAAGTGTCACCATGAAAAATGTCAAAAATGACAAATTTCAAGATGGCAAATGTCAAAGATGTCAAATGACAAATGTCACAATGCTAAATGTCAAAAATGAAAAGTGTCACCATGAAAAATGTCAAAAATAACAAATTTCAAGATGGCAAATGTCAAAGATGTCAAATGACAAATGTCACAATGCTAAATGTCAAAAATAAAAAGTGTCACCATGAAAAATGTCAAAAATGACAAATTTCAAGATGGCAAATGTCAAAGATGTCGAATATGACAAATGTCACAATGCTAAATGTCAAAAATGAAAAGTGTCACCATGAAAAATGTCAAAAATGACTAATTTCAAGATGGCAAATGTCAAAGATGTTAAATGACAAATGTCACAATGCTAAATGTCAAAAATGAAAAGTGTCACCATAAAAAATGTCAAAAATGACAAATTTCAAGATGGCAAATGTCAAAGATGTCAAATGACAAATGTCACAATGCTAAATGTCAAAAATGAAAAGTGTCACCATGAAAAATGTCAAAAATAACAAATTTCAAGATGGCAAATGTCAAAGATGTCAAATGACAAATGTCACAATGCTAAATGTCAAAAATGAAAAGTGTCACCATGAAAAATGTCAAAAATGACAAATTTCAAGATGGCAAATGTCAAAGATGTCAAATGTCACAATGCTAAATTCAAAAATGAAAAGTGTCACCATGAAAAATGTCAAAAATGACAAATTTCAAGATAGCAAATGTCAAAGATGTCAAATGACAAATGTCACAATGCTAAATGTCAAAAATGAAAAGTGTCCACATGAAAAATGTCAATAATGACAAAATTCAAGATGGCAAATGTCAAAGATGACAAATGTCACAATGCTAAATGTCAAAAATGAAAAGTGTCACCATGAAAAATGTCAAAAATGACAAATTTTAAGATGGCAAATGTCAAAGATGTCGAATATGACAAATGTCACAATGCTAAATGTCAAAAATGAAAAGTGTCACCATGAAAAATGTCAAAAATGACAAATTTCAAGATGGCAAATGTCAAAGATGTCAAATGACAAATGTCACAATGCTAAATGTCAAAAATGAAAAGTGTCACCATGAAAAATGTCAAAAATAACAAATTTCAAGATGGCAAATATCAAAGATGTCAAATGACAAATGTCACAATGCTAAATGTCAAAAATGACAAATTTCAAGATGGCAAATGTCAAAGATGTCAAATGACAAATGTCACAATGCTAAATGTCAAAAATGAAAAGTGTCAACATGAAAAATGTCAAAAATGACCAATTTCAAGATGGCAAATGTCAAAGATGTCAAATGACAAATGTCACAATGCTAAATGTCAAAAATGAAAAGTGTCACCATGAAAAATGTCAAAAATAACAAATTTCAAGATGGCAAATGTCAAAGATGTCAAATGACAAATGTCACAATGCTAAATGTCAAAAATGAAAAGTGTCACCATGAAAAATGTCAAAAATGACAAATTTCAAGATGGCAAATATCAAAGATGTCAAATGACAAATGTCACAATGCTAAATGTCAAAAATGACAAATTTCAAGATGGCAAATGTCAAAAATGTCAAATGACCAATGTCACAATGCTAAATGTCAAAAATGAATAGTGTCACCATGAAAAATGTCAAAAATAACAAATTTCAAGATGGCAAATGTCAAAGATGTCAAATGACAAATGCCACAATGCTAAATGTCAAAAATGAAAAGTGTCACCATGAAAAATGTCAAAAATAACAAATTTCAAGATGGCAAATGTCAAAGATGTCAAATGACAAATGTCACAATGCTAAATGTCAAAAATGAAAAGTGTCACTATGAAAAATGTCAAAAATGACAAATTTCAAGATGGCAAATGTCAAAGATGTCGAATATGACAAATGTCACAATGCTAAATGTCAAAAATGAAAAGTGTCACCATGAAAAATGTCAAAAATGACAAATTTCAAGATGGCAAATGTCAAAGATGTTAAATGACAAATGTCACAATGCTAAATGTCAAAAATGAAAAGTGTCACCATGAAAAATGTCAAAAATGACAAATTTCAAGATGGCAAATGTCAAAGATGTCAAATGACAAATGTCACAATGCTAAATGTCAAAAATGAAAAGTGTCACCATGAAAAATGTCAAAAATAACAAATTTCAAAATGGCAAATGTCAAAGATGTCAAATGACAAATGTCACAATGCTAAATGTCAAAAATGAAAAGTGTCACCATGAAAAATGTCAAAAATGACAAATTTCAAGATGGCAAATGTCAAAGATGTCAAATGACAAATGTCACAATGCTAAATGTCAAAAATGAAAAGTGTCACCATGAAAAATGTCAAAAATAACAAATTTCAAGATGGCAAATGTCAAAGATGTCAAATGACAAATGTCACAATGCTAAATGTCAAAAATGAAAAGTGTCACTATGAAAAATGTCAAAAATGACAAATTTCAAGATGGCAAATGTCAAAGATGTCGAATATGACAAATGTCACAATGCTAAATGTCAAAAATGAAAAGTGTCACCATGAAAAATGTCAAAAATGACAAATTTCAAGATGGCAAATGTCAAAGATGTTAAATGACAAATGTCACAATGCTAAATGTCAAAAATGAAAAGTGTCACCATGAAAAATGTCAAAAATGACAAATTTCAAGATGGCAAATGTCAAAGATGTCAAATGACAAATGTCACAATGCTAAATGTCAAAAATGAAAAGTGTCACCATGAAAAATGTCAAAAATAACAAATTTCAAAATGGCAAATGTCAAAGATGTCAAATGACAAATGTCACAATGCTAAATGTCAAAAATGAAAAGTGTCACCATGAAAAATGTCAAAAATGACAAATTTCAAGATGGCAAATGTCAAAGATGTCAAATGACAAATGTCACAATGCTAAATGTCAAAAATGAAAAGTGTCACGATGAAAAATGTCAAAAATGACAAATTTCAAGATGGCAAATGTCAAAGATGTTAAATGACAAATGTCACAATGCTAAATGTCAAAAATGAAAAGTGTCACCATGAAAAATGTCAAAAATGACAAATTTCAAGATGGCAAATGTCAAAGATGTCAAATGACAAATGTCACAATGCTAAATGTCAAAAATGAAAAGTGTCACCATGAAAAATGTCAAAAATAACAAATTTCAAGAAGGCAAATGTCAAAGATGTCAAATGACAAATGTCACAATGCTAAATGTCAAAGATGAAAAGTGTCACCATGAAAAATGTCAAAAATGACAAATTTCAAGATGGCAAATGTCAAAAATGTCACATGACACATGTCACAATGCTAAATGTCAAAAATGAAAAGTGTCACCATGAAAAATGTCAAAAATGACAAATTTCAAGATGGCAAATGTCAAAGATGTCAAATGACAAATGTCACAATGCTAAATGTCAAAAATGAAAAGTGTCCCCATGAAAAATGTCAATAATGACAAATTTCAAGATGGCAAATGTCAAAGATGACAAATGTCACAATGCTAAATGTCAAAAATGAAAAGTGTCACCATGAAAAATGTCAAAAATGACAAATTTCAAGATGGCAAATATCAAAGATGTCAAATGACAAATGTCACAATGCTAAATGTCAAAAATGACAAATTTCAAGATGGCAAATGTCAAAAATGTCAAATGACCAATGTCACAATGCTAAATGTCAAAAATGAAAAGTGTCACCATGAAAAATGTCAAAAATGACAAATTTCAAGATGGCAAATGTCAAAGATGTCAAATGACAAATGTCACAATGCTAAATGTCAAAAATGAAAAGTGTCACCATGAAAAATGTCAAAAATAACAAATTTCAAGATGGCAAATGTCAAAGATGTCAAATGACAAATGTCACAATGCTAAATGTCAAAAATGAAAAGTGTCACCATGAAAAATGTCAAAAATGACAAATTTCAAGATGGCAAACGTCAAAGATGTCGAATATGACAAATGTCACAATGCTAAATGTCAAAAATGAAAAGTGTCACCATGAAAAATGTCAAAAATGACAAATTTCAAGATGGCAAATGTCAAAGATGTTAAATGACAAATGTCACAATGCTAAATGTCAAAAATGAAAAGTGTCACCATGAAAAATGTCAAAAATGACAAATTTCAAGATGGCAAATGTCAAAGATGTCAAATGACAAATGTCACAATGCTAAATGTCAAAAATGAAAAGTGTCACCATGAAAAATGTCAAAAATAACAAATTTCAAAATGGCAAATGTCAAAGATGTCAAATGACAAATGTCACAATGCTAAATGTCAAAAATGAAAAGTGTCACCATGAAAAATGTCAAAAATGACAAATTTCAAGATGGCAAATGTCAAAGATGTCAAATGACAAATGTCACAATGCTAAATGTCAAAAATGAAAAGTGTCACCATGAAAAATGTCAAAAATGACAAATTTCAAGATGGCAAATGTCAAAGATGTCAAATGACAAATGTCACAATGCTAAATGTCAAAAACGAAAAGTGTCCACATGAAAAATGTCAATAATGACAAATTTCAAGATGCAAATGTCAAAGATGACAAATGTCACAATGCTAAATGTCAAAAATGAAAAGTGTCACCATGAAAAATGTCAAAAATAACAAATTTCAAGATGGCAAATGTCAAAGATGTCGAATATGACAAATGTCACAATGCTAAATGTCAAAAATGAAAAGTGTCACCATGAAAAATGTCAAAAATGACAAATTTCAAGATGGCAAATGTCAAAGATGTCAAATGACAAATGTCACAATGCTAAATGTCAAAAATGAAAAGTGTCACCATGAAAAATGTCAAAAATGACAAATTTCAAGATGGCAAATATCAAAGATATCAAATGACAAATGTCACAATGCTAAATGTCAAAAATGACAAATTTCAAGATGGCAAATGTCAAAGATGTCAAATGACAAATGTCACAATGCTAAATGTCAAAAATGAAAAGTGTCACCATGAAAAATGTCAAAAATGACAAATTTCAAGATGGCAAATGTCAAAGATGTCAAATGACAAATGTCACAATGCTAAATGTCAAAAATGAAAAGTGTCACCATGAAAAATGTCAAAAATAACAAATTTCAAGATGGCAAATGCCAAAGATATCAAATGACAAATGTCACAATGCTAAATGTCAAAAATGAAAAGTGTCACCATGAAAAATGTCAAAAATGACAAATTTCAAGATGGCAAATATCAAAGATGTCAAATGACAAATGTCACAATGCTAAATGTCAAAAATGACATATTTCAAGATGGCAAATGTCAAAAATGTCAAATGACCAATGTCACAATGCTAAATGTCAAAAATGAAAAGTGTCACCATGAAAAATGTCAAAAATGACAAATTTTAAGATGGCAAATGTCAAAGATGTCAAATGACAAATGTCACAATGCTAAATGTCAAAAATGAAAAGTGTCACCATGAAAAATGTCAAAAATAACAAATTGATGGCAAATGTCAAAGATGTCAAATGACAAATGTCACAATGCTAAATGTCAAAAATGAAAAGTGTCACCATGAAAAATGTCAAAAATGACAAATTTCAAGATGGCAAATGTCAAAGATGTCGAATATGACAAATGTCACAATGCTAAATGTCAAAAATGAAAAGTGTCACGATGAAAAATGTCAAAAATGACAAATTTCAAGATGGCAAATGTCAAAGATGTTAAATGACAAATGTCACAATGCTAAATGTCAAAAATGAAAAGTGTCACCATGAAAAATGTCAAAAATGACAAATTTCAAGATGGCAAATGTCAAAGATGTCAAATGACAAATATCACAATGCTAAATGTCAAAAATGAAAAGTGTCACCATGAAAAATGTCAAAAATAACAAATTTCAAGATGGCAAATGTCAAATGACAAATGTCACAATGCTAAATGTCAAAAATGAAAAGTGTCACCATGAAAAATGTCAAAAATGACAAATTTCAAGATGGCAAATGTCAAAGATGTCAAATGACAAATGTCACAATGCTAAATGTCAAAAATGAAAAGTGTCACCATGAAAAATGTCAAAAATGACACATTTCAAGATGGCAAATGTCAAAGATGTCAAATGACAAATGTCACAATGCTAAATGTCAAAAATGAAAAGTGTCCCCATGAAAAATGTCAATAATGACAAATTTCAAGATGGCAAATGTCAAAGATGACAAATGTCACAATGCTAAATGTCAAAAATGAAAAGTGTCACCATGAAAAATGTCAAAAATGACAAATTTCAAGATAGCAAATGTCAAAGATGTCGAATATGACAAATGTCACAATGCTAAATGTCAAAAATAAAAAGTTTCACCATGAAAAATGTCAAAAATGACAAATTTCAAGATGGCAAATGTCAAAGATGTCAAATGACAAATGTCACAATGCTAAATGTCAAAAATGAAAAGTGTCACCGTGAAAAATGTCAAAAATGACAAATTTCAAGATGGCAAATGTCAAAGATGTTAAATGACAAATGTCACAATGCTAAATGTCAAAAATGAAAAGTGTCACCATGAAAAATGTCAAAAATGACAAATTTCAAGATGGCAAATGTCAAAGATGTCAAATGACAAATATCACAATGCTAAATGTCAAAAATGAAAAGTGTCACCATGAAAAATGTCAAAAATAACAAATTTCAAGATGGCAAATGTCAAATGACAAATGTCACAATGCTAAATGTCAAAAATGAAAAGTGTCACCATGAAAAATGTCAAAAATGACAAATTTCAAGATGGCAAATGTCAAAGATGTCAAATGACAAATGTCACAATGCTAAATGTCAAAAATGAAAAGTGTCACCATGAAAAATGTCAAAAATGACACATTTCAAGATGGCAAATGTCAAAGATGTCAAATGACAAATGTCACAATGCTAAATGTCAAAAATGAAAAGTGTCCCCATGAAAAATGTCAATAATGACAAATTTCAAGATGGCAAATGTCAAAGATGACAAATGTCACAATGCTAAATGTCAAAAATGAAAAGTGTCACCATGAAAAATGTCAAAAATGACAAATTTCAAGATAGCAAATGTCAAAGATGTCGAATATGACAAATGTCACAATGCTAAATGTCAAAAATAAAAAGTTTCACCATGAAAAATGTCAAAAATGACAAATTTCAAGATGGCAAATGTCAAAGATGTCAAATGACAAATGTCACAATGCTAAATGTCAAAAATGAAAAGTGTCACCATGAAAAATGTCAAAAATGACAAATTTCAAGATGGCAAATATCAAAGATGTCAAATGACAAATGTCACAATGCTAAATGTCAAAAATGACAAATTTCAAGATGGCAAATGTCAAAGATGTCAAATGACAAATGTCAAAATGCTAAATGTCAAAAATGAAAAGTGTCATCATGAAAAATGTCAAAAATGACAAATTTCAAGATAGCAAATGTCAAAGATGTCAAATGACAAATGTCACAATGCTAAATGTCAAAAATGAAAAGTGTCACCATGAAAAATGTCAAAAATAACAAATTTCAAGATGGCAAATGTCAAAGATGTCAAATGACAAATGTCACAATGCTAAATGTCAAAAATGAAAAGTGTCACCATGAAAAATGTCAAAAATGACAAATTTCAAGATGGCAAATGTCAAAGATGTCAAATGACAAATGTCACAATGCTAAATGTCAAAAATGAAAAGTGTCACCATGAAAAATGTCAAAAATAACAAATTTCAAGATGGCAAATGTCAAAGATGTCAAATGACAAATGTCACAATGCTAAATGTCAAAAATGAAAAGTGTCACCATGAAAAATGTCAAAAATGACAACTTTCAAGATGGCAAATATCAAAACTGACAAATGTCACAATGCTAAATGTCAAAAATGATAAGTGTCACCATGAAAAATGTCAAAAATGACAAATTTCAAGATGGCAAATGTCCAAGATGTCAAATGACAAATGTCACAATGCTAAATGTCAAAAATGACAAATTTCAAGATGGCAAATGTCAAAGATGTCAAATGACAAATGTCACAATGCTAAATGTCAAAAATAAAAAGTGTCACCATGAAAAATGTCAAAAATGACAAATTTCAAGATTGCAAATGTCAAAGATGTCAAATGACAAATGTCACAATGCTAAATGTCAAAAATGAAAAGTGTCACTATGAAAAATGTCAAAATAACAAATTTCAAGATGGCAAATATCAAAGATGTCAAAACTGACAAATGTCACAATGCTAAATGTCAAAAATGATAAGTGTCACCATGAAAAATGTCAAAAATGACAAATTTCAAGATGGCAAATGTCCAAGATGTCAAATGACAAATGTCACAATGCTAAATATCAAAAATGACAAATTTCAAGATGGCAAATGTCAAAGATGTCAAATGACAAATGTCACAATGCTAAATGTCAAAAATGAAAAGTGTCACCATGAAAAATGTTAAAAATGACAAATTTCAAAATGGCAAATGTCAAAGATGTCAAATGACAAATGCCACAATGCTAAATGTCAAAAATGAAAATTGTCACCATGAAAAATGTCAAAAATGACAAATTTCAAGATGGCAAAGATGTCAAATAACAAATGTCACAATGCTAAATGTCAAAAATGTCAAATTTCAAGATGGCAAATGTCAAAGATGTCAAATGACAAATGTCACAATGCTAAATGTCAAAAATGTAAAGTGTCACCATGAAAAATGTCAAAAATGACAAATTTCAAGATGGCAAATGTCAAAGATGTCAAATGACAAATGTCACAATGCTAAATGTCAAAAATGAAAAGTGTCACCATGAAAAATGTTAAAAATAACAAATTTTAAGATGGCAAATGTCAAAGATGTCAAATGACAAATGTCACAATGCTAAATGTCAAAAATGAAAAGTGTCACCATGAAAAATGTCAAAAATGACAAATTTTAAGATGGCAAATGTCAAAGATGTCAAATGACAAATGTCACAATGCTAAATGTCAAAAATGAAAAGTGTCACCATGAAAAATGTCAAAAATAACAAATTTCAAGATGGCAAATGCCAAAGATATCAAATGACAAATGTCACAATGCTAAATGTCAAAAATAAAAAGTGTCACCATGAAAAATGTCAAAAATGACAAATTTCAAGATGGCAAATATCAAAGATGTCAAATGACAAATGTCATAATGCTAAATGTCAAAAATGACAAATTTCAAGATGGCAAATGTCAAAAATGTCAAATGACCAATGTCACAATGCTAAATGTCAAAAATGAAAAGTGTCACCATGAAAAATGTCAAAAATGACAAATTTCAAGATGGCAAATGTCAAAGATGTCAAATGACAAATGTCACAATGCTAAATGTCAAAAATGAAAAGTGTCACCATGAAAAATGTCAAAAATAACAAATTTCAAGATGGCAAATGTCAAAGATGTCAAATGACAAATGTCACAATGCTAAATGTCAAAAATGAAAAGTGTCACCATGAAAAATGTCAAAAATGACAAATTTCAAGATGGCAAATGTCAAAGATGTCGAATATGACAAATGTCACAATGCTAAATGTCAAAAATAAAAAGTGTCACGATGAAAAATGTCAAAAATGACAAATTTCAAGATGGCAAATGTCAAAGATGTTAAATGACAAATGTCACAATGCTAAATGTTAAAAATGAAAAGTGTCACCATGAAAAATGTCAAAAATGACAAATTTCAAGATGGCAAATGTCAAAGATGTCAAATGACAAATGTCACAATGCTAAATCTCAAAAATGAAAAGTGTCACCATGAAAAATGTCAAAAATAACAAATTTCAAGATTGCAAATGTCAAAGATGTCAAATGACAAATGTCACAATGCTAAATGTCAAAAATGAAAAGTGTCACCATGAAAAATGTCAAAAATAACAAATTTTAAGATGGCAAATGTCAAAGATGTCAAATGACAAATGTCACAATGCTAAATGTCAAAAATGAAAAGTGTCACCATGAAAAATGTCAAAAATGACAAATTTCAAGATGGCAAATGTCAAAGATGTCAAATGACAAATGTCACAATGCTAAATGTCAAAAATGAAAAGTGTCCCCATGAAAAATGTCAATAATGACAAATTTCAAGACGGGAAATGTCAAAGATGACAAATGTCACAATGCTAAATGTCAAAAATGAAAAGTGTCACCATGAAAAATCTCAAAAATGACAAATTTCAAGATGGCAAATGTCAAAGATGTCGAATATGACAAATGTCACAATGCTAAATGTCAAAAATGAAAAGTTTCACCATGAAAAATGTCAAAAATGACAAATTTCAAGATGGCAAATGTCAAAGATGTCAAATGACAAATGTCACAATGCTAAATGTCAAAAATGAAAAGTGTCACCATGAAAAATGTCAAAAATGACAAATTTCAAGATGGCAAATATCAAAGATGTCAAATGACAAATGTCACAATGCTAAATGTCAAAAATGACAAATTTCAAGATGGCAAATGTCAAAGATGTCAAATGACAAATGTCACAATGCTAAATGTCAAAAATGAAAAGTGTCACCATGAAAAATGTCAAAAATGACAAATTTCAAGATGGCAAATGTCAAAGATGTCAAATGACAAATGTCACAATGCTAAATGTCAAAAATGAAAAGTGTCACCATGAAAAATGTCAAAAATAACAAATTTCAAGATGGCAAATGTCAAAGATGTCAAATGACAAATGTCACAATGCTAAATGTCAAAAATGAAAAGTGTCACCATGAAAAATGTCAAAAATGACAAATTTCAAGATGGCAAATGTCAAAGATGTCAAATGACAAATGTCACAATGCTAAATGTCAAAAATGAAAAGTGTCACCATGATAAATGTCAAAAATAACAAATTTCAAGATGGCAAATGTCAAAGATGTCAAATGACAAATGTCACATGCTAAATGTCAAAAATGAAAAGTGTCACCATGAAAAATGTCAAAAATGACAACTTTCAAGATGGCAAATATCAAAACTGACAAATGTCACAATGCTAAATGTCAAAAATGATAAGTGTCACCATGAAAAATGTCAAAAATGACAAATTTCAAAAAGGCAAATGTCCAAGATGTCAAATGACAAATGACACAATGCTAAATGTCAAAAATGACAAATTTCAAGATGGCAAATGTCAAAGATGTCAAATGACAAATGTCACAATGCTAAATGTCAAAAATAAAAAGTGTCACCATAAAATGTCAAAAATGACAAATTTCAAGATTGCAAATGTCAAAGATGTCAAATGACAAATGTCACAATGCTAAATGTCAAAAATGAAAAGTGTCACTATGAAAAATGTCAAAAATAACAAATTTCAAGATGGCAAATATCAAAGATGTCAAAACTGACAAATGTCACAATGCTAAATGTCAAAAATGATAAGTGTCACCATGAAAAATGTCAAAAATGACAAATTTCAAGATGGCAAATGTCCAAGATGTCAAATGACAAATGTCACAATGCTAAATATCAAAAATGACAAATTTCAAGATGGCAAATGTCAAAGATGTCAAATGACAAATGTCACAATGCTAAATGTCAAAAATGAAAAGTGTCACCATGAAAAATGTTAAAAATGACAAATTTTAAAATGGCAAATGTCAAAGATGTCAAATGACAAATGCCACAATGCTAAATGTCAAAAATGAAAATTGTTACCATGAAAAATGTCAAAAATGACAAATTTCAAGAAGGCAAAGATGTCAAATGACAAATGTCACAATGCTAAATGTCAAAAAGGTCAAATTTCAAGATGGCAAATGTCAAAGATGTCAAATGACAAATGTCACAATGCTAAATGTCAAAAATGAAAAGTGTCACCATGAAAAATGTCAAAAATGACAAATTTCAAGATGGCAAATGTCAAAGATGTCAAATGACAAATGTCACAATGCTAAATGTCAAAAATGAAAAGTGTCACCATGAAAAATGTTAAAAATAACAAATTTTAAGATGGCAAATGTCAAAGATGTCAAATGACAAATGTCACAATGCCAAATGTCAAAAATGAAAAGTGTCACCATGAAAAATGTCAAAAATGACAAATTTTAAGATGGCAAATGTCAAAGATGTCAAATGACAAATGTCACAATGCTAAATGTCAAAAATGAAAAGTGTCACCATGAAAAATGTCAAAAATAACAAATTTCAAGATGGCAAATGTCAAAGATGTCAAATGACAAATGTCACAATGCTAAATGTCAAAAATGAAAAGTGTCACCATGAAAAATGTCAAAAATGACAAATTTCAAGAAGGCAAATGTCAAAGATGTCAAATGACAAATGTCACAATGCTAAATGTCAAAAATGACAAATTTCAAGATGGCAAATGTCAAAGATGTCAAATGACAAATGTCACAATGCTAAATGTCAAAAATGAAAAGTGTCACCATGAAAAATGTCAAAAATGAAAAATTTCAAGATGGCAAATGTCAAAGATGTCAAATGACAAATGTCACAATGCTAAATGTCAAAAATGAAAAGTGTCACCATGAAAAATGTCAAAAATGACAAATTTCAAGATGCCAAATAACAAAGATGTCAAATGACAAATGTCACAATGCTTAATGTCAAAAATGACAAATTTCAAGATGGCAAATGTCAAAGATGTCAAATGACAAATGTCACAATGCTAAATGTCAAAAATGAAAAGTGTCACCATGAAAAATGTCAAAAATGACAAATTTCAAGATGGCAAATGTCAAAGATGTCAAATGACAAATGTAACAATGCTAAATGTCAAAAAAGAAAAGTGTCACCATGAAAAATGTCAAAAATAACAAATTTCAAGATGGCAAATGTCAAAGATGTCAAATGACAAATGTCACAATGCTAAATGTCAAAAATGAAAAGTGTCACCATGAAAAATGTCAGAAATGACAAATTTCAAGATGGCAAATGTCAAAGATGTCAAATGACAAATGTCACAATGCTAAATGTCAAAAATGAAAAGTGTCACCATGAAAAATGTCAAAAATAACAAATTTCAAGATGGCAAATGTCAAAGATGTCAAATGACAAATGTCACAATGCTAAATGTCAAAAATGAAAAGTGTCACCATAAAAAATGTCAAAAATGACAAATTTCAAGATGGCAAATGTCAAAGATGTCAAATGACAAATGTCACAATGCTAAATGTCAAAAATGAAAAGTGTCACCATGAAAAATGTCAAAAATAACAAATTTCAAGATGGCAAATGTCCAAGATGTCAAATGACAAATGTCACAATGTTAAATGTCAAAAATGACAAATTTCAAGATGGCAAATGTCAAAGATGTCAAATGACAAATGTCACAATGCTAAATGTCAAAAATGAAAAGTGTCACCATGAAAAATGTCAAAAATGACAAATTTCAAGATGGCAAATGTCAAAGATGTCAAATGACAAATGTCACAATGCTAAATGTCAAAAATGAAAAGTGTCACCATGAAAAATGTCAAAAATGACAAATTTCAAGATGGCAAATGCAAAGACGTCAAATGACAAATGTCACAATGCTAAATGTCAAAAATGAAAAGTGTCACCATGAAAAATGTCAAAAATGACAATTTCAAGATGGCAAATATCAAAGATGTCAAATGACAAATGTCACAATGCTAAATGTCAAAAATGAAAAGTTTCACCATGAAAAATGTCAAAAATGACAAATTTCAAGATGGCAAATGTCAAAACTGACAAATGTCACAATGCTTAATGTCAAAAATGATAAGTGTCACCATGAAAAATGTCAAAAATGACAAATTTCTAGATGGCAAATGTCCAAGATGTCAAATGACAGATGTCACAATGCTAAATATCAAAAATGACAAATTTCAAGATGGCAAATGTCAAAGATGTCAAATGACAAATGTCACAATACTAAATGTCAAAAATAAAATGTGTCACCATGAAAAATGTCAAAAATGACAAATTTCAAGATGGCAAATGTCAAAGATGTCAAATGACAAATGTCACAATGCTAAATGTCAAAAATGAAAAGTGTCACCATGAAAAATGTCAAAAATAACAAATTTCATGATGGCAAATGTCAAAGATGTCAAATGACAAAAATCACAATGCTAAATGTCAAAAATGAAAAGTGTCACCATGAAAAATGTCAAAAATGACAAATTTCAAGATGGCAAATGTCAAAGATGTCAAATGACAAATGTCACAATGCTAAATGTCAAAAATGAAAAGTGTCACCATGAAAAATGTCAAAAATGACAAATTTCAAGATGGCAAATGTCAAAGATGTCAAATGACAAATGTCACAATGCTAAATGTCAAAAATGAAAAGTGTCACCATGAAAAATGTCAAAAATAACAAATTTCAAGATGGCAAATGTCAAAGATGTCAAATGACAAATGTCACAATGCTAAATGTCAAAAATGAAAAGTGTCACCATGAAAAATGTCAAAAATGACAAATTTCAAGATGGCAAATGTCAAAACTGACAAATGTCACAATGCTAAATGTCAAAAATGATAAGTGTCACCATGAAAAATGTCAAAAATGACAAATTTCAAGATGGCAAATGTCAAAGATGTCAAATGACAAATGTCACAATGCTAAATGTCAAAAATGAAAAGTGTCCCCATGAAAAATGTCAATAATGACAAATTTCAAGATGGCAAATGTCAAAGATGTCAAATGACAAATGTCACAATGCTAAATGTCAAAAATGAAAAGTTTCACCATGAAAAATGTCAAAAATGACAAATTTCAAGATGGCAAATGTCAAAGATGTCGAATATGACAAATGTCACAATGCTACATGTCAAAAATGAAAAGTGTCACCATGAAAAATGTCAAAAATGACAAATTTCAAGATGGCAAATGTCAAAGATGTCAAATGACAAATGTCACAATGCTAAATGTCAAAAATGAAAAATGTCACCATGAAAAATGTCAAAAATGACAAATTTCAAGATGCCAAATATCAAAGATGTCAAATGACAAATGTCGCAATGCTTAATGTCAAAAATGACAAATTTCAAGATGGCAAATGTCAAAGATGTCAAATGACAAATGTCAAAATGCTAAATGTCAAAAATAAAAAGTGTCACCATGAAAAATGTCAAAAATGACAAATTTCAAGATGGCAAATGTCAAAGATGTCAAATGACAAATGTCACAATGCTAAATGTAAAATGAAAAGTGTCACCATGAAAAATGTCAAAAATAACAAATTTCAAGATGGCAAATGTCAAAGATGTCAAATGACAAATGTCACAATGCTAAATGTCAAAAATGAAAAGTGTCACCATGAAAAATGTCAAAAATGACAAATTTCAAGATGGCAAATGTCAAAGATGTCAAATGACAAATGTCACAATGCTAAATGTCAAAAATGAAAAGTGTCACCATGAAAAATGTCAAAAATAACAAATTTCAAGATGGCAAATGTCAAAGATGTCAAATGACAAATGTCACAAGCTAAATGTCAAAAATGAAAAGTGTCACCATGAAAAATGTCAAAAATAACAAATTTCAAGATGGCAAATATCCAAGATGTCAAATGACAAATGTCACAATGCTAAATGTCAAAAATGACAAATTTCAAGATGGCAAATGTCAAAGATGTCAAATGACAAATGTCACAATGCTAAATGTCAAAAATGAAAAGTGTCACCATGAAAAATGTCAAAAATGACAAATTTCAAGATGGCAAATGTCAAAGATGTCAAATGACAAATGTCACAATGCTAAATGTCAAAAATGAAAAGTGTCACCATGAAAAATGTCAAAAATAAAAAATTTCAAGATGGCAAATGTCAAAGATGTCAAATGACAAATGTCACAATGCTAAATGTCAAAAATGAAAAGTGTCACCATGAAAAATGTCAAAAATGACAAATTTCAAGATGGCAAATGTCAAAACTGACAAATGTCACAATGCTAAATGTCAAAAATGATAAGTGTCACCATGAAAAATGTCAAAAATGACAATTTCAAGATGGCAAATATCAAAGATGTCAAATGACAAATGTCACAATGCTAAATGTCAAAAATGAAAAGTGTCACCATGAAAAATGACAAAAATGACAAATTTCAAGATGGCAAATGTCAAAGATGTCAAATGACAAATGTCACAATGCTAAATCTCAAAAATGAAAAGTGTCACCATGAAAAATGTCAAAAATGACAATTTCAAGATGGCAAATATCAAAGATGTCAAATGACAAATGTCACAATGCTAAATGTCAAAAATGAAAAGTGTCACCATGAAAAATGTCAAAAATGACAAATTTTAAGATGGCAAATGTCAAAACTGACAAATGTCACAATGCTAAATGTCAAAAATGATAAGTGTCACCATGAAAAATGTCAAAAATGACAAATTTCAAGATGGCAAATGTCCAAGATGTCAAATGACAGATGTCACAATGCTAAATGTCAAAAATGACAAATTTCAAGATGGCAAATGTCAAAGATGTCAAATGACAAATGTCGCAATACTAAATGTCAAAAATGAAAAGTGTCACCATGAAAAATGTCAAAAATGACAAATTTCAAGATGGCAAATGTCAAAGATGTCAAATGACAAATGTCACAATGCTAAATGTCAAAAATGAAAAGTGTCACCATGAAAAATGTCAAAAATAACAAATTTTATGATGGCAAATGTCAAAGATGTCAAATGACAAATGTCACAATGCTAAATGTCAAAAATGAAAAGTGTCACCATGAAAAATGTCAAAAATGACAAATTTCAAGATGGCAAATGTCAAAGATGTCAAATGACAAATGTCACAATGCTAAATGTCAAAAATGAAAAGTGTCACCATGAAAAATGTCAAAAATGACAAATTTCAAGATGGCAAATGTTAAAGATGTCAAATGACAAATGTCACAATGCTAAATGTCAAAAATGAAAAGTGTCACCATGAAAAATGTCAAAAATGACAAATTTCAAGATGGCAAATGTCAAAGATGTCAAATGACAAATGTCACAATGCTAAATGTCAAAAATGAAAAGTGTCACCATGAAAAATGTCAAAAATGACAAATTTCAAGATGGCAAATGTCAAAACTGACAAATGTCACAATGCTAAATGTCAAAAATGATAAGTGTCACCATAAAAAATGTCAAAAATGACAAATTTCAAGATGGCAAATGTCAAAGATGTCAAATGACAAATGTCACAATGCTAAATGTCAAAAATGAAAAGTGTCACCATGAAAAATGTCAAAAATGACAAATTTCAAGATGGCAAATGTCAAAGATGTCAAATGACAAATGTCACAATGCTAAATGTCAAAAATGAAAAGTGTCCCCATGAAAAATGTCAATAATGACAAATTTCAAGATGGCAAATGTCAAAGATGTCAAATGACAAATGTCACAATGCTAAATGTCAAAAATGAAAAGTGTCACCATGAAAAATGTCAAAAATGACAAATTTTAAGATGGCAAATATCAAAGATGTCAAATGACAAATGTCACAATGCTAAATGTCCAAAATGACAAATTTTAAGATGACAAATGTCAAAGATGTCAAATGACAAATGTCACAATGCTAAATGTCAAAAATGAAAAGTGTCACCATAAAATGTCAAAAATAACAAATTTCAAGATGGCAAATGTCAAAGATGTCAAATGACAAATGTCACAATGCTAAATGTCAAAAATGAAAAGTGTCACTATGAAAAATGTCAAAAATAAAAAATTTCAAGATGGCAAATGTCAAAGATGTCAAATGACAAATGTCACAATGCTAAATGTCAAAAATGAAAAGTGTCACCATGAAAAATGTCAAAAATGACAAATTTCAAGATGGCAAATGTCAAAGACGTCAAATGACAAATGTCACAATGCTAAATGTCAAAAATGAAAAGTGTCACCATGAAAAATGTCAAAAATGACAATTTCAAGATGGCAAATATCAAAGATGTCAAATGACAAATGTCACAATGCTAAATGTCAAAAATGAAAAGTTTCACCATGAAAAATGTCAAAAATGACAAATTTCAAGATGGCAAATGTCAAAACTGACAAATGTCACAATGCTAAATGATAAGTGTCACCATGAAAAATGTCAAAAATGACAAATTTCTAGATGGCAAATGTCCAAGATGTCAAATGACAGATGTCACAATGCTAAATATCAAAAATGACAAATTTCAAGATGGCAAATGTCAAAGATGTCAAATGACAAATGTCACAATACTAAATGTCAAAAATAAAAAGTGTCACCATGAAAAATGTCAAAAATGACAAATTTCGAGATGGCAAATGTCAAAGATGTCAAATGACAAATGTCACAATGCTAAATGTCAAAAATGAAAAGTGTCACCATGAAAAATGTCAAAAATAACAAATTTCATGATGGCAAATGTCAAAGATGTCAAATGACAAAAATCACAATGCTAAATGTCAAAAATGAAAAGTGTCACCATGAAAAATGTCAAAAATGACAAATTTCAAGATGAAAAATGTCAAAGATGTCAAATGACAAATGTCACAATGCTAAATGTCAAAAATGAAAAGTGTCACCATGAAAAATGTCAAAAATGACAAATTTCAAGATGGCAAATGTCAAAGATGTCAAATGACAAATGTCACAATGCTAAATGTCAAAAATGAAAAGTGTCACCATGAAAAATGTCAAAAATAACAAATTTCAAGATGGCAAATGTCAAAGATGTCAAATGACAAATGTCACAATGCTAAATGTCAAAAATGAAAAGTGTCACCATGAAAAATGTCAAAAATGACAAATTTCAAGATGGCAAATGTCAAAACTGACAAATGTCACAATGCTAAATGTCAAAAATGATAAGTGTCACCATGAAAAATGTCAAAAATGACAAATTTCAAGATGGCAAATGTCAAAGATGTCAAATGACAAATGTCACAATGCTAAATGTCAAAAATGAAAAGTGTCCCCATGAAAAATGTCAATAATGACAAATTTCAAGATGGCAAATGTCAAAGATGTCAAATGACAAATGTCACAATGCTAAATGTCAAAAATGAAAAGTTTCACCATGAAAAATGTCAAAAATGACAAATTTCAAGATGGCAAATGTCAAAGATGTCGAATATGACAAATGTCACAATGCTAAATGTCAAAAATGAAAAGTGTCACCATGAAAAATGTCAAAAATGACAAATTTCAAGATGGCAAATGTCAAAGATGTCAAATGACAAATGTCACAATGCTAAATGTCAAAAATGAAAAGTGTCACCATGAAAAATGTCAAAAATGACAAATTTCAAGATGCCAAATATCAAAGATGTCAAATGACAAATGTCGCAATGCTTAATGTCAAAAATGACAAATTTCAAGATGGCAAATGTCAAAGATGTCAAATGACAAATGTCAAAATGCTAAATGTCAAAAATGAAAAGTGTCACCATGAAAAATGTCAAAAATGACAAATTTCAAGATGGCAAATGTCAAAGATGTCAAATGACAAATGTCACAATGCTAAATGTAAAATGAAAAGTGTCACCATGAAAAATGTCAAAAATAACAAATTTCAAGATGGCAAATGTCAAAGATGTCAAATGACAAATGTCACAATGCTAAATGTCAAAAATGAAAAGTGTCACCATGAAAAATGTCAAAAATGACAAATTTCAAGATGGCAAATGTCAAAGATGTCAAATGACAAATGTCACAATGCTAAATATCAAAAATGAAAAGTGTCACCATGAAAAATGTCAAAAATAACAAATTTCAAGATGGCAAATGTCAAAGATGTCAAATGACAAATGTCACAATGCTAAATGTCAAAAATGAAAAGTGTCACCATGAAAAATGTCAAAAATGACAAATTTCAAGATAGCAAATGTCAAAGATGTCAAATGACAAATGTCACAAGCTAAATGTCAAAAATGAAAAGTGTCACCATGAAAAATGTCAAAAATAACAAATTTCAAGATGGCAAATATCCAAGATGTCAAATGACAAATGTCACAATGCTAAATGTCCAAAATGACAAATTTCAAGATGGCAAATGTCAAAGATGTCAAATGACAAATGTCACAATGCTAAATGTCAAAAATGAAAAGTGTCACTATGAAAAATGTCAAAAATGACAAATTTCAAGATGGCAAATGTCAAAGATGTCAAATGACAAATGTCACAATGCTAAATGTCAAAAATGAAAAGTGTCACCATGAAAAATGTCAAAAATAAAAAATTTCAAGATGGCAAATGTCAAAGATGTCAAATGACAAATGTCACAATGCTAAATGTCAAAAATGAAAAGTGTCACCATGAAAAATGTCAAAAATGACAAATTTCAAGATGGCAAATGTCAAAACTGACAAATGTCACAATGCTAAATGTCAAAAATGATAAGTGTCACCATGAAAAATGTCAAAAATGACAAATTTCAAGATGGCAAATGTCCAAGATGTCAAATGACAAATGTCACAATGCTAAATGTCAAAAATGACAAATTTCAAGATGGCAAATGTCAAAGATGTCAAATGACAAATGTCACAATGCTAAATGTCAAAAATGAAAAGTGTCACCATGAAAAATGTCAAAAATGACAAATTTCAAGATGGCAAATGTCAAAGATGTCAAATGACAAATGTCACAATGCTAAATCTCAAAAATGAAAAGTGTCACCATGAAAAATGTCAAAAATGACAATTTCAAGATGGCAAATATCAAAGATGTCAAATGACAAATGTCACAATGCTAAATGTCAAAAATGAAAAGTGTCACCATGAAAAATGTCAAAGATGACAAATTTCAAGATGGCAAATGTCAAAACTGACAAATGTCACAATGCTAAATGTCAAAAATGATAAGTGTCACCATGAAAAATGTCAAAAATGACAAATTTCAAGATGGCAAATGTCCAAGATGTCAAATGACAGATGTCACAATGCTAAATGTCAAAAATGACAAATTTCAAGATGGCAAATGTCAAAGATGTCAAATGACAAATGTCGCAATACTAAATGTCAAAAATGAAAAGTGTCACCATGAAAAATGTCAAAAATGACAAATTTCAAGATGGCAAATGTCAAAGATGTCAAATGACAAATGTCACAATGCTAAATGTCAAAAATGAAAAGTGTCACCATGAAAAATGTCAAAAATAACAAATTTTATGATGGCAAATGTCAAAGATGTCAAATGACAAATGTCACAATGCTAAATGTCAAAAATGAAAAGTGTCACCATGAAAAATGTCAAAAATGTCAAATTTCAAGATGGCAAATGTCAAAGATGTCAAATGACAAATGTCACAATGCTAAATGTCAAAAATGAAAAGTGTCACCATGAAAAATGTCAAAAATGACAAATTTTAAGATGGCAAATGTCAAAGATGTCAAATGACAAATGTCACAATGCTAAATGTCAAAAATGAAAAGTGTCACCATGAAAAATGTCAAAAATGACAAATTTCAAGATGGCAAATGTCAAAGATGTCAAATGACAAATGTCACAATGCTAAATGTCAAAAATGAAAAGTGTCACCATGAAAAATGTCAAAAATGACAAATTTCAAGATGGCAAATGTCAAAACTGACAAATGTCACAATGCTAAATGTCAAAAATGATAAGTGTCACCATAAAAAATGTCAAAAATGACAAATTTCAAGATGGCAAATGTCAAAGATGTCAAATGACAAATGTCACAATGCTAAATGTCAAAAATGAAAAGTGTCACCATAAAAAATGTCAAAAATGACAAATTTCAAGATGGCAAATGTCAAAGATGTCAAATGACAAATGTCACAATGCTAAATGTCAAAAATGAAAAGTGTCCCCATGAAAAATGTCAATAATGACAAATTTCAAGATGGCAAATGTCAAAGATGTCAAATGACAAATGTCACAATGCTAAATGTCAAAAATGAAAAGTGTCACCATGAAAAATGTCAAAAATGACAAATTTCAAGATGGCAAATATCAAAGATGTCAAATGACAAATGTCACAATGCTAAATGTCAAAAATGACAAATTTCAAGATGGCAAATGTCAAAGATGTCAAATGACAAATGTCACAATGCTAAATGTCAAAAATGAAAAGTGTCACCATAAAATGTCAAAAATAACAAATTTTAAGATGGCAAATGTCAAAGATGTCAAATGACAAATGTCACAATGCTAAATGTCAAAAATGAAAAGTGTCACTATGAAAAATGTCAAAAATAAAAAATTTCAAGATGGCAAATGTCAAAGATGTCAAATGACAAATGTCACAATGCTAAATGTCAAAAATGAAAAGTGTCACCATGAAAAATGTCAAAAATGACAAATTTCAAGATGGCAAATGTCAAAACTGACAAATGTCACAATGCTAAATGTCAAAAATGATAAGTGTCACCATGAAAAATGTCAAAAATGACAAATTTCAAGATGGCAAATGTCCAAGATGTCAAATGACAAATGTCACAATGCTAAATATCAAAAATGACAAATTTCAAGATGGCAAATGTCAAAGATGTCAAATGACAAATGTCACAATGCTAAATGTCAAAAATGAAAAGTGTCACCATAAAAAATGTCAAAAATGACAAATTTCAAGATGGCAAATGTCAAAGATGTCAAATGACAAATGTCACAATGCTAAATGTCAAAAATGAAAAGTGTCACCATGAAAAATGTCAAAAATAACAAATTTCAAGATGGCAAATGTCAAAGCTGTCAAATGACAAATGTCACAATGCTAAATGTCAAAAATGAAAAGTGTCACCATAAAAAATGTCACAAATGACAAATTTCAAGATGGCAAATGTCAAAACTGACAAATGTCACAATGCTAAATGTGAAAAATGATGAGTGTCACCATGAAAAATGTCAAAAATGACAAATTTCAAGATGGCAAATGTCCAAGATGTCAAATGACAAATGTCACAATGCTAAATGTCAAAAATGACAAATTTCAAGATGGCAAATGTCAAAGATGTCAAATGACAAATGTCACAATGCTAAATGTCAAAAATGAAAAGTGTCACCATGAAAAATGTCAAAAATGACAAATTTCAAGATGGCAAATGTCAAAGATGTCAAATGACAAATTTCACAATGCTAAATGTCAAAAATGAAAAGTGTCACCATGAAAAATGTCAAAAATAACAAATTTCAAGATGGCAAATATCAAAGATGTCAAATGACAAATGTCACAATGCTACATGTCAAAAATGACAAATTTCAAGATGGCAAATGTCAAAGATGTCAAATGACAAATGTCACAATGCTAAATGTAAAAAATGATAAGTGTCACCATAAAATGTCAAAAATGACAAATTTCAAGATGGCAAATGTCCAAGATGTCAAATGACAAATGTCACAATGCTAAATGTCAAAAATGACAAATTTCAAGATGGCAAATGTCAAAGATGTCAAATGACAAATGTCACAATGCTAAATGTCAAAAATGAAAAGTGTCACCATAAAAAATGTCAAAAATGACAAATTTCAAGATGGCAAATGTCAAAGATGTCAAATGACAAATGTCACAATGCTAAATGTCAAAAATGAAAAGTGTCACCATGAAAAATGTCAAAAATGACAAATTTCTAGATGGCAAATATCAAAGATGTCAAATGACAAATGTCACAATGCTAAATGTCAAAAATGATAAGTGTCACCATGAAAAATGTCAAAAATGACAAATTTCAAGATGGCAAATGTCCAAGATGTCAAATGACAAATGTCACAATGCTAAATGTCAAAAATGAAAAGTGTCACCATGAAAAATGTCAAAAATAAAAAATTTCAAGATGGCAAATGTCTAAGATGTCAAATGACAAATGTCACAATGCTAAATGTCAAAAATGAAAAGTGTCACCATGAAAAATGTCAAAAATGACAAATTTCAAGATGGCAAATGTCAAAACTGACAAATGTCACAATGCTAAATGTCAAAAATGATAAATGTCACCATGAAAAATGTCAAAAATGACAAATTTCAAGATGGCAAATGTCCAAGATGTCAAATGACAAATGTCACAATGCTAAATGTCAAAAATGACAAATTTCAAGATGGCAAATGTCAAAGATGTCAAATGACAAATGTCACAATGCTAAATGTCAAAAATGAAAAGTGTCACCATGAAAAATGTCAAAAATGACAAAGTTCAAGATGGCAAATGTCAAAGATGTCAAATGACAAATGTCACAATATTAAATGTCAAAAATGAAAAGTGTCACCCTGAAAAATGTCAAAAATAACAAATTTCAAGATGGCAAATTCAAAGATGTCAAATGACAAATGTCACAATGCTAAATGTCAAAAATGAAAAGTGTCACCATGAAAAATGTCAAAAATGACAAATTTCAAGATGGCAAATGTCAAAACTGCCAAATGTCACAATGCTAAATGTCAAAAATGATGAGTGTCACCATGAAAAATGTCAAAAATGACAAATTTCAAGATGGCAAATGTCCAAGATGTCAAATGACAAATGTCACAATGCTAAATGTCAAAAATGACAAATTTCAAGATGGCAAATGTCAAAGATGTCAAATGACAAATTTCACAATGCTAAATGTCAAAAATGAAAAGTGTCACCATGAAAAATGTCAAAAATGACAAATTTCAAGATGGAAAATGTCAAAGATGTCAAATGACAAATGTCACAATGCTAAATGTCAAAAATGAAAAGTGTCACCATGAAAAATGTCAAAAATGACAAATTTCAAGATGGCAAATGTCAAAGATGTCAAATGACAAATGTCACAATGCTAAATGTCAAAAATGAAAAGTGTCACCATGAAAAATGTCAAAAATAACAAATTTCAAGATGGCAAATGTCAAAGATGTCAAATGACAAATGTCACAATGCTAAATGTCAAAAATGAAAAGTGTCAAAAATGACAAATTTCAAGATGGCAAATGGCTAAGATGTCAAATGACAAATGTCACAATGCTAAATGTCAAAAATGAAAAGTGTCACCATGAAAAATTCAAAAATGACAAATTTCAAGATGGCAAATGTCAAAACTGACAAATGTCACAATGCTAAATGTCAAAAATAAAAAGTGTCACCATGAAAAATGTCAAAAATAACAAACTTCAAGATGGCAAATGTCAAAGATGTCAAATGACAAATGTCACAATGCTAAATGTCAAAAATGACAAATTTTAAGATGGCAAATGTCAAAAATGTCAAATGACAAATGTCACAATGCTAAATGTCAAAAATAAAAAGTGTCACCATGAAAAATGTTAAAAATGACAAATTTCAAGATGGCAAATGTCAAAGATGTCAAATGACAAATGTCACAATGCTAAATGTCAAAAATGAAAAGTGTCACCATAAAAAATGTCAACAATAACAAATTTCAAGATGGCAAATGTCAAAGATGTCAAATGACAAATGTCACAATGCTAAATGTCAAAAATGAAAAGTGTCACCATGAAAAATGTCAAAAATGACAAATTTCAAGATGGCAAATGTCAAAGATGTCAAATGACAAATGTCAGAATGCTAAATGTCAAAAATGAAAAGTGTCACCATGAAAAATGTCAAAAATAACAAATTTCAAGATGGCAAATGTCAAAGATGTCAAATGACAAATGTCACAATGCTAAATGTCAAAAATGAAAAGTGTCACCATGAAAAATGTCAAAAATGACAAATTTCAAGATGGCAAATGTCAAAACTGCCAAAATGTCACAATGCTAAATGTCAAAAATGATAAGTGTCACCATGAAAAATGTCAAAAATGACAAATTCCAAGATGGCAAATGTCCAATATGTCAAATGACAAATGTCACAATGCTAAATGTCAAAAATGACAAATTTCAAGATGGCAAATGTCAAAGATGTCAAATGACAAATGTCACAATGCTAAATGTCAAAAATGAAAAGTGTCACCATGAAAAATGTCAAAAATGACAAATTTCAAGATGGCAAATGTCAAAGACGTCAAATGACAAATGTCACAATGCTAAATGTCAAAAATGAAAAGTGTCACCATGAAAAATGTCAAAAATGACAATTTCAAGATGGCAAATATCAAAGATGTCAAATGACAAATGTCACAATGCTAGATGTCAAAAATGAAAAGTGTCACCATGAAAAATGTCAAAAATGACAAATTTCAAGATGGCAAATGTCAAAACTGACAAATGTCACAATGCTAAATGTCAAAAATGATAAGTGTCACCATGAAAAATGTCAAAAATGACAAATTTCAAGATGGCAAATGTCCAAGATGTCAAATGACAGATGTCACAATGCTAAATATCAAAAATGACAAATTTCAAGATGGCAAATGTCAAAGATGTCAAATGACAAATGTCACAATACTAAATGTCAAAAATGAAAAGTGTCACCATGAAAAATGTCAAAAATGACAAATTTCAATATGGCAAATGTCAAAGATGTCAAATGACAAATGTCACAATGCTAAATGTCAAAAATAAAAAGTGTCACCATGAAAAATGTCAAAAATAACAAATTTCATGATGGCAAATGTCAAAGATGTCAAATGACAAAAATCACAATGCTAAATGTCAAAAATGAAAAGTGTCACCATGAAAAATGTCAAAAATGGCAAATTTCAAGATGGCAAATGTCAAAGATGTCAAATGACAAATGTCACAATGCTAAATGTCAAAAATGAAAAGTGTCACCATGAAAAATGTCAAAAATGACAAATTTCAAGATGGCAAATGTCAAAGATGTCAAATGACAAATGTCACAATGCTAAATGTCAAAAATGAAAAGTGTCACCATGAAAAATGTCAAAAATAACAAATTTCAAGATGGCAAATGTCAAAGATGTCAAATGACAAATGTCACAATGCTAAATCTCAAAAATGAAAAGTGTCACCATGAAAAATGTCAAAAATGACAATTTCAAGATGGCAAATATCAAAGATGTCAAATGACAAATGTCACAATGCTAAATGTCAAAAATGAAAAGTGTCACCATGAAAAATGTCAAAAATGACAAATTTCAAGATGGCAAATGTCAAAACTGACAAATGTCACAATGCTAAATGTCAAAAATGATAAGTGTCACCATGAAAAATGTCAAAAATGACAAATTTCAAGATGGCAAATGTCCAAGATGTCAAATGACAGATGTCACAATGCTAAATGTCAAAAATGACAAATTTCAAGATGGCAAATGTCAAAGATGTCAAATGACAAATGTCGCAATACTAAATGTCAAAAATGAAAAGTGTCACCATGAAAAATGTCAAAAATGACAAATTTCAAGATGGCAAATGTCAAAGATGTCAAATGACAAATGTCACAATGCTAAATGTCAAAAATGAAAAGTGTCACCATGAAAAATGTCAAAAATAACAAATTTTATGATGGCAAATGTCAAAGATGTCAAATGACAAATGTCACAATGCTAAATGTCAAAAATGAAAAGTGTCACCATGAAAAATGTCAAAAATGACAAATTTCAAGATGGCAAATGTCAAAGATGTCAAATGACAAATGTCACAATGCTAAATGTCAAAAATGAAAAGTGTCACCATGAAAAATGTCAAAAATGACAAATTTTAAGATGGCAAATGTCAAAGATGTCAAATGACAAATGTCACAATGCTAAATGTCAAAAATGAAAAGTGTCACCATGAAAAATGTCAAAAATGACAAATTTCAAGATGGCAAATGTCAAAGATGTCAAATGACAAATGTCACAATGCTAAATGTCAAAAATGAAAAGTGTCACCATGAAAAATGTCAAAAATGACAAATTTCAAGATGGCAAATGTCAAAACTGACAAATGTCACAATGCTAAATGTCAAAAATGATAAGTGTCACCATAAAAATTGTCAAAAATGACAAATTTCAAGATGGCAAATGTCAAAGATGTCAAATGACAAATGTCACAATGCTAAATGTCAAAAATGAAAAGTGTCACCATGAAAAATGTCAAAAATGACAAATTTCAAGATGGCAAATGTCAAAGATGTCAAATGACAAATGTCACAATGCTAAATGTCAAAAATGAAAAGTGTCCCCATGAAAAATGTCAATAATGACAAATTTCAAGATGGCAAATGTCAAAGATGTCAAATGACAAATGTCACAATGCTAAATGTCAAAAATGAAAAGTGTCACCATGAAAAATGTCAAAAATGACAAATTTCAAGATGGCAAATATCAAAGATGTCAAATGACAAATGTCACAATGCTAAATGTCAAAAATGACAAATTTCAAGATGGCAAATGTCAAAGATGTCAAATGACAAATGTCACAATGCTAAATGTCAAAAATGAAAAGTGTCACCATAAAATGTCAAAAATAACAAATTTTAAGATGGCAAATGTCAAAGATGTCAAATGACAAATGTCACAATGCTAAATGTCAAAAATGAAAAGTGTCACTATGAAAAATGTCAAAAATAAAAAATTTCAAGATGGCAAATGTCAAAGATGTCAAATGACAAATGTCACAATGCTAAATGTCAAAAATGAAAAGTGTCACCATGAAAAATGTCAAAACCGACAAATTTCAAGATGGCAAATGTCAAAACTGACAAATGTCACAATGCTAAATGTCAAAAATGATAAGTGTCACCATGAAAAATGTCAAAAATGACAAATTTCAAGATGGCAAATGTCCAAGATGTCAAATGACAAATGTCACAATGCTAAATATCAAAAATGACAAATTTCAAGATGGCAAATGTCAAAGATGTCAAATGACAAATGTCACAATGCTAAATGTCAAAAATGAAAAGTGTCACCATGAAAAATGTCAAAAATGACAAATTTCAAGATGGCAAATGTCAAAGATGTCAAATGACAAATGTCACAATGCTAAATGTCAAAAATGAAAAGTGTCACCATGAAAAATGTCAAAAATAACAAATTTCAAGATGGCAAATGTCAAAGCTGTCAAATGACAAATGTCACAATGCTAAATGTCAAAAATGAAAAGTGTCACCATGAAAAATGTCACAAATGACAAATTTCAAGATGGCAAATGTCAAAACTGACAAATGTCACAATGCTAAATGTGAAAAATGATGAGTGTCACCATGAAAAATGTCAAAAATGACAAATTTCAAGATGGCAAATGTCCAAGATGTCAAATGACAAATGTCACAATGCTAAATGTCAAAAATGACAAATTTCAAGATGGCAAATGTCAAAGATGTCAAATGACAAATGTCACAATGCTAAATGTCAAAAATGAAAAGTGTCACCATGAAAAATGTCAAAAATGACAAATTTCAAGATGGCAAATGTCAAAGATGTCAAATGACAAATTTCACAATGCTAAATGTCAAAAATGAAAAGTGTCACCATGAAAAATGTCAAAAATAACAAATTTCAAGATGGCAAATGTCAAAGATGTCAAATGACAAATGTCAAAATGCTACATGTCAAAAATGACAAATTTCAAGATGGCAAATGTCAAAGATGTCAAATGACAAATGTCACAATGCTAAATGTCAAAAATGATAAGTGTCACCATAAAATGTCAAAAATGACAAATTTCAAGATGGCAAATGTCCAAGATGTCAAATGACAAATGTCATAATGCTAAATGTCAAAAATGACAAATTTCAAGATGGCAAATGTCAAAGATGTCAAATGACAAATGTCACAATGCTAAATGTCAAAAATAAAAAGTGTCACCATGAAAAATGTCAAAAATGACAAATTTCAAGATGGCAAATGTCCAAGATGTCTAATGACAAATGTTACAATGCTAAATGTCAAAAATGAAAATTGTCACCATGAAAAATGTCAAAAATAAAAAATTTCAAGATGGCAAATGTCTAAGATGTCAAATGACAAATGTCACAATGCTAAATGTCAAAAATGAAAAGTGTCACCATGAAAAATGTCAAAAATGACAAATTTCAAGATGGCAAATGTCAAAACTGACAAATGTCACAATGCTAAATGTCAAAAATGATAAATGTCACCATGAAAAATGTCAAAAATGACAAATTTCAAGATGGCAAATGTCCAAGATGTCAAATGACAAATGTCACAATGCTAAATGTCAAAAATGACAAATTTCAAGATGGCAAATGTCAAAGATGTCAAATGACAAATGTCACAATGCTAAATGTCAAAAATGAAAAGTGTCACCATGAAAAATGTCAAAAATGACAAAGTTCAAGATGGCAAATGTCAAAGATGTCAAATGACAAATGTCACAATATTAAATGTCAAAAATGAAAAGTGTCACCCTGAAAAATGTCAAAAATAACAAATTTCAAGATGGCAAATTCAAAGATGTCAAATGACAAATGTCACAATGCTAAATGTCAAAAATGAAAAGTGTCACCATGAAAAATGTCAAAAATGACAAATTTCAAGATGGCAAATGTCAAAACTGACAAATGTCACAATGCTAAATGTCAAAAATGATGAGTGTCACCATGAAAAATGTCAAAAATGACAAATTTCAAGATGGCAAATGTCCAAGATGTCAAATGACAAATGTCACAATGCTAAATGTCAAAAATGACAAATTTCAAGATGGCAAATGTCAAAGATGTCAAATGACAAATTTCACAATGCTAAATGTCAAAAATGAAAAGTGTCACCATGAAAAATGTCAAAAATGACAAATTTCAAGATGGCAAATGTCAAAGATGTCAAATGACAAATGTCACAATGCTAAATGTCAAAAATGAAAAGTGTCACCATGAAAAATGTCAAAAATGACAAATTTCAAGATGGCAAATGTCAAAACTGACAAATGTCACAATGCTAAATGTCAAAAATGATAAGTGTCACCATAAAAAATGTCAAAAATGACAAATTTCAAGATGGCAAATGTCAAAGATGTCAAATGACAAATGTCACAATGCTAAATGTCAAAAATGAAAAGTGTCACCATGAAAAATGTCAAAAATGACAAATTTCAAGATGGCAAATGTCAAAGATGTCAAATGACAAATGTCACAATGCTAAATGTCAAAAATGAAAAGTGTCCCCATGAAAAATGTCAATAATGACAAATTTCAAGATGGCAAATGTCCAAGATGTCTAATGACAAATGTTACAATGCTAAATGTCAAAAATGAAAATTGTCACCATGAAAAATGTCAAAAATAAAAAATTTCAAGATGGCAAATGTCTAAGATGTCAAATGACAAATGTCACAATGCTAAATGTCAAAAATGAAAAGTGTCACCATGAAAAATGTCAAAAATGACAAATTTCAAGATGGCAAATGTCAAAACTGACAAATGTCACAATGCTAAATGTCAAAAATGATAAATGTCACCATGAAAAATGTCAAAAATGACAAATTTCAAGATGGCAAATGTCCAAGATGTCAAATGACAAATGTCACAATGCTAAATGTCAAAAATGACAAATTTCAAGATGGCAAATGTCAAAGATGTCAAATGACAAATGTCACAATGCTAAATGTCAAAAATGAAAAGTGTCACCATGAAAAATGTCAAAAATGACAAAGTTCAAGATGGCAAATGTCAAAGATGTCAAATGACAAATGTCACAATATTAAATGTCAAAAATGAAAAGTGTCACCCTGAAAAATGTCAAAAATAACAAATTTCAAGATGGCAAATTCAAAGATGTCAAATGACAAATGTCACAATGCTAAATGTCAAAAATGAAAAGTGTCACCATGAAAAATGTCAAAAATGACAAATTTCAAGATGGCAAATGTCAAAACTGACAAATGTCACAATGCTAAATGTCAAAAATGATGAGTGTCACCATGAAAAATGTCAAAAATGACAAATTTCAAGATGGCAAATGTCCAAGATGTCAAATGACAAATGTCACAATGCTAAATGTCAAAAATGACAAATTTCAAGATGGCAAATGTCAAAGATGTCAAATGACAAATTTCACAATGCTAAATGTCAAAAATGAAAAGTGTCACCATGAAAAATGTCAAAAATGACAAATTTCAAGATGGCAAATGTCAAAGATGTCAAATGACAAATGTCACAATGCTAAATGTCAAAAATGAAAAGTGTCACCATGAAAAATGTCAAAAATGACAAATTTCAAGATGGCAAATGTCAAAACTGACAAATGTCACAATGCTAAATGTCAAAAATGATAAGTGTCACCATAAAAAATGTCAAAAATGACAAATTTCAAGATGGCAAATGTCAAAGATGTCAAATGACAAATGTCACAATGCTAAATGTCAAAAATGAAAAGTGTCACCATGAAAAATGTCAAAAATGACAAATTTCAAGATGGCAAATGTCAAAGATGTCAAATGACAAATGTCACAATGCTAAATGTCAAAAATGAAAAGTGTCCCCATGAAAAATGTCAATAATGACAAATTTCAAGATGGCAAATGTCAAAGATGTCAAATGACAAATGTCACAATGCTAAATGTCAAAAATGAAAAGTGTCACCATGAAAAATGTCAAAAATGACAAATTTCAAGATGGCAAATATCAAAGATGTCAAATGACAAATGTCACAATGCTAAATGTCAAAAATGACAAATTTCAAGATGGCAAATGTCAAAGATGTCAAATGACAAATGTCACAATGCTAAATGTCAAAAATGAAAAGTGTCACCATAAAATGTCAAAAATAACAAATTTTAAGATGGCAAATGTCAAAGATGTCAAATGACAAATGTCACAATGCTAAATGTCAAAAATGAAAAGTGTCACTATGAAAAATGTCAAAAATAAAAAATTTCAAGATGGCAAATGTCAAAGATGTCAAATGACAAATGTCACAATGCTAAATGTCAAAAATGAAAAGTGTCACCATGAAAAATGTCAAAACCGACAAATTTCAAGATGGCAAATGTCAAAACTGACAAATGTCACAATGCTAAATGTCAAAAATGATAAGTGTCACCATGAAAAATGTCAAAAATGACAAATTTCAAGATGGCAAATGTCCAAGATGTCAAATGACAAATGTCACAATGCTAAATATCAAAAATGACAAATTTCAAGATGGCAAATGTCAAAGATGTCAAATGACAAATGTCACAATGCTAAATGTCAAAAATGAAAAGTGTCACCATGAA
Organism: Altica lythri; assembly: GCA_964028335.1. Taxonomy (NCBI): domain Eukaryota; kingdom Metazoa; phylum Arthropoda; class Insecta; order Coleoptera; family Chrysomelidae; genus Altica; species Altica lythri. The sequence goes on along the minus strand of OZ034800.1, from coordinate 2,138,763 downwards.
AAATGTCAAAAATGACAAATTTCAAGATGGCAAATGTCAAAGATGTCAAATGACAAATGTCACAATGCTAAATGTCAAAAATGAAAAGTGTCACCATGAAAAATGTCAAAAATAACAAATTTCAAGATGGCAAATGTCAAAGCTGTCAAATGACAAATGTCACAATGCTAAATGTCAAAAATGAAAAGTGTCACCATGAAAAATGTCACAAATGACAAATTTCAAGATGGCAAATGTCAAAACTGACAAATGTCACAATGCTAAATGTGAAAAATGATGAGTGTCACCATGAAAAATGTCAAAAATGACAAATTTCAAGATGGCAAATGTCCAAGATGTCAAATGACAAATGTCACAATGCTAAATGTCAAAAATGACAAATTTCAAGATGGCAAATGTCAAAGATGTCAAATGACAAATGTCACAATGCTAAATGTCAAAAATGAAAAGTGTCACCATGAAAAATGTCAAAAATGACAAATTTCAAGATGGCAAATGTCAAAGATGTCAAATGACAAATTTCACAATGCTAAATGTCAAAAATGAAAAGTGTCACCATGAAAAATGTCAAAAATAACAAATTTCAAGATGGCAAATGTCAAAGATGTCAAATGACAAATGTCAAAATGCTACATGTCAAAAATGACAAATTTCAAGATGGCAAATGTCAAAGATGTCAAATGACAAATGTCACAATGCTAAATGTCAAAAATGATAAGTGTCACCATAAAATGTCAAAAATGACAAATTTCAAGATGGCAAATGTCCAAGATGTCAAATGACAAATGTCATAATGCTAAATGTCAAAAATGACAAATTTCAAGATGGCAAATGTCAAAGATGTCAAATGACAAATGTCACAATGCTAAATGTCAAAAATGAAAAGTGTCACCATGAAAAATGTCAAAAATGACAAATTTCAAGATGGCAAATGTCCAAGATGTCAAATGACAAATGTCACAATGCTAAATGTCAAAAATGAAAAGTGTCACCATGAAAAATGTCAAAAATAAAAAATTTCAAGATGGCAAATGTCTAAGATGTCAAATGACAAATGTCACAATGCTAAATGTCAAAAATGAAAAGTGTCACCATGAAAAATGTCAAAAATGACAAATTTCAAGATGGCAAATGTCAAAACTGACAAATGTCACAATGCTAAATGTCAAAAATGATAAATGTCACCATGAAAAATGTCAAAAATGACAAATTTCAAGATGGCAAATGTCCAAGATGTCAAATGACAAATGTCACAATGCTAAATGTCAAAAATGACAAATTTCAAGATGGCAAATGTCAAAGATGTCAAATGACAAATGTCACAATGCTAAATGTCAAAAATGAAAAGTGTCACCATGAAAAATGTCAAAAATGACAAAGTTCAAGATAGCAAATGTCAAAGATGTCAAATGACAAATGTCACAATATTAAATGTCAAAAATGAAAAGTGTCACCCTGAAAAATGTCAAAAATAACAAATTTCAAGATGGCAAATTCAAAGATGTCAAATGACAAATGTCACAATGCTAAATGTCAAAAATGAAAAGTGTCACCATGAAAAATGTCAAAAATGACAAATTTCAAGATGGCAAATGTCAAAACTGACAAATGTCACAATGCTAAATGTCAAAAATGATGAGTGTCACCATGAAAAATGTCAAAAATGACAAATTTCAAGATGGCAAATGTCCAAGATGTCAAATGACAAATGTCACAATGCTAAATGTCAAAAATGACAAATTTCAAGATGGCAAATGTCAAAGATGTCAAATGACAAATTTCACAATGCTAAATGTCAAAAATGAAAAGTGTCACCATGAAAAATGTCAAAAATGACAAATTTCAAGATGGAAAATGTCAAAGATGTCAAATGACAAATGTCACAATGCTAAATGTCAAAAATGAAAAGTGTCACCATGAAAAATGTCAAAAATGACAAATTTCAAGATGGCAAATGTCAAAGATGTCAAATGACAAATGTCACAATGCTAAATGTCAAAAATGAAAAGTGTCACCATGAAAAATGTCAAAAATAACAAATTTCAAGATGGCAAATGTCAAAGATGTCAAATGACAAATGTCACAATGCTAAATGTCAAAAATGAAAAGTGTCAAAAATGACAAATTTCAAGATGGCAAATGGCTAAGATGTCAAATGACAAATGTCACAATGCTAAATGTCAAAAATGAAAAGTGTCACCATGAAAAATTCAAAAATGACAAATTTCAAGATGGCAAATGTCAAAACTGACAAATGTCACAATGCTAAATGTCAAAAATAAAAAGTGTCACCATGAAAAATGTCAAAAATAACAAACTTCAAGATGGCAAATGTCAAAGATGTCAAATGACAAATGTCACAATGCTAAATGTCAAAAATGACAAATTTTAAGATGGCAAATGTCAAAAATGTCAAATGACAAATGTCACAATGCTAAATGTCAAAAATAAAAAGTGTCACCATGAAAAATGTTAAAAATGACAAATTTCAAGATGGCAAATGTCAAAGATGTCAAATGACAAATGTCACAATGCTAAATGTCAAAAATGAAAAGTGTCACCATAAAAAATGTCAACAATAACAAATTTCAAGATGGCAAATGTCAAAGATGTCAAATGACAAATGTCACAATGCTAAATGTCAAAAATGAAAAGTGTCACCATGAAAAATGTCAAAAATGACAAATTTCAAGATGGCAAATGTCAAAGATGTCAAATGACAAATGTCAGAATGCTAAATGTCAAAAATGAAAAGTGTCACCATGAAAAATGTCAAAAATAACAAATTTCAAGATGGCAAATGTCAAAGATGTCAAATGACAAATGTCACAATGCTAAATGTCAAAAATGAAAAGTGTCACCATGAAAAATGTCAAAAATGACAAATTTCAAGATGGCAAATGTCAAAACTGCCAAAATGTCACAATGCTAAATGTCAAAAATGATAAGTGTCACCATGAAAAATGTCAAAAATGACAAATTCCAAGATGGCAAATGTCCAATATGTCAAATGACAAATGTCACAATGCTAAATGTCAAAAATGACAAATTTCAAGATGGCAAATGTCAAAGATGTCAAATGACAAATGTCACAATGCTAAATGTCAAAAATGAAAAGTGTCACCATGAAAAATGTCAAAAATGACAAATTTCAAGATGGCAAATGTCAAAGACGTCAAATGACAAATGTTACAATGCTAAATGTCAAAAATGAAAAGTGTCACCATGAAAAATGTCAAAAATGACAATTTCAAGATGGCAAATATCAAAGATGTCAAATGACAAATGTCACAATGCTAGATGTCAAAAATGAAAAGTGTCACCATGAAAAATGTCAAAAATGACAAATTTCAAGATGGCAAATGTCAAAACTGACAAATGTCACAATGCTAAATGTCAAAAATGATAAGTGTCACCATGAAAAATGTCAAAAATGACAAATTTCAAGATGGCAAATGTCCAAGATGTCAAATGACAGATGTCACAATGCTAAATATCAAAAATGACAAATTTCAAGATGGCAAATGTCAAAGATGTCAAATGACAAATGTCACAATACTAAATGTCAAAAATGAAAAGTGTCACCATGAAAAATGTCAAAAATGACAAATTTCAAGATGGCAAATGTCAAAGATGTCAAATGACAAATGTCACAATGCTAAATGTCAAAAATAAAAAGTGTCACCATGAAAAATGTCAAAAATAACAAATTTCATGATGGCAAATGTCAAAGATGTCAAATGACAAAAATCACAATGCTAAATGTCAAAAATGAAAAGTGTCACCATGAAAAATGTCAAAAATGACAAATTTCAAGATGGCAAATGTCAAAGATGTCAAATGACAAATGTCACAATGCTAAATGTCAAAAATGAAAAGTGTCACCATGAAAAATGTCAAAAATGACAAATTTCAAGATGGCAAATGTCAAAGATGTCAAATGACAAATGTCACAATGCTAAATGTCAAAAATGAAAAGTGTCACCATGAAAAATGTCAAAAATAACAAATTTCAAGATGGCAAATGTCAAAGATGTCAAATGACAAATGTCACAATGCTAAATCTCAAAAATGAAAAGTGTCACCATGAAAAATGTCAAAAATGACAATTTCAAGATGGCAAATATCAAAGATGTCAAATGACAAATGTCACAATGCTAAATGTCAAAAATGAAAAGTGTCACCATGAAAAATGTCAAAAATGACACATTTCAAGATGGCAAATGTCAAAACTGACAAATGTCACAGTGCTAAATGTCAAAAATGATAAGTGTCACCATGAAAAATGTCAAAAATGACAAATTTCAAGATGGCAAATGTCCAAGATGTCAAATGACAGATGTCACAATGCTAAATGTCAAAAATGACAAATTTCAAGATGGCAAATGTCAAAGATGTCAAATGACAAATGTCGCAATACTAAATGTCAAAAATGAAAAGTGTCACCATGAAAAATGTCAAAAATGACAAATTTCAAGATGGCAAATGTCAAAGATGTCAAATGACAAATGTCACAATGCTAAATGTCAAAAATGAAAAGTGTCACCATGAAAAATGTCAAAAATAACAAATTTTATGATGGCAAATGTCAAAGATGTCAAATGACAAATGTCACAATGCTAAATGTCAAAAATGAAAAGTGTCACCATGAAAAATGTCAAAAATGACAAATTTCAAGATGGCAAATGTCAAAGATGTCAAATGACAAATGTCACAATGCTAAATGTCAAAAATGAAAAGTGTCACCATGAAAAATGTCAAAAATGACAAATTTTAAGATGGCAAATGTCAAAGATGTCAAATGACAAATGTCACAATGCTAAATGTCAAAAATGAAAAGTGTCACCATGAAAAATGTCAAAAATGACAAATTTCAAGATGGCAAATGTCAAAGATGTCAAATGACAAATGTCACAATGCTAAATGTCAAAAATGAAAAGTGTCACCATGAAAAATGTCAAAAATGACAAATTTCAAGATGGCAAATGTCAAAACTGACAAATGTCACAATGCTAAATGTCAAAAATGATAAGTGTCACCATAAAAAATGTCAAAAATGACAAATTTCAAGATGGCAAATGTCAAAGATGTCAAATGACAAATGTCACAATGCTAAATGTCAAAAATGAAAAGTGTCACCATGAAAAATGTCAAAAATGACAAATTTCAAGATGGCAAATGTCAAAGATGTCAAATGACAAATGTCACAATGCTAAATGTCAAAAATGAAAAGTGTCCCCATGAAAAATGTCAATAATGACAAATTTCAAGATGGCAAATGTCAAAGATGTCAAATGACAAATGTCACAATGCTAAATGTCAAAAATGAAAAGTGTCACCATGAAAAATGTCAAAAATGACAAATTTCAAGATGGCAAATATCAAAGATGTCAAATGACAAATGTCACAATGCTAAATGTCAAAAATGACAAATTTCAAGATGGCAAATGTCAAAGATGTCAAATGACAAATGTCACAATGCTAAATGTCAAAAATGAAAAGTGTCACCATAAAATGTCAAAAATAACAAATTTTAAGATGGCAAATGTCAAAGATGTCAAATGACAAATGTCACAATGCTAAATGTCAAAAATGAAAAGTGTCACTATGAAAAATGTCAAAAATAAAAAATTTCAAGATGGCAAATGTCAAAGATGTCAAATGACAAATGTCACAATGCTAAATGTCAAAAATGAAAAGTGTCACCATGAAAAATGTCAAAACCGACAAATTTCAAGATGGCAAATGTCAAAACTGACAAATGTCACAATGCTAAATGTCAAAAATGATAAGTGTCACCATGAAAAATATCAAAAATGACAAATTTCAAGATGGCAAATGTCCAAGATGTCAAATGACAAATGTCACAATGCTAAATATCAAAAATGACAAATTTCAAGATGGCAAATGTCAAAGATGTCAAATGACAAATGTCACAATGCTAAATGTCAAAAATGAAAAGTGTCACCATGAAAAATGTCAAAAATGACAAATTTTAAGATGGCAAATGTCAAAGATGTCAAATGACAAATGTCACAATGCTAAATGTCAAAAATGAAAAGTGTCACCATGAAAAATGTCAAAAATAACAAATTTCAAGATGGCAAATGTCAAAGCTGTCAAATGACAAATGTCACAATGCTAAATGTCAAAAATGAAAAGTGTCACCATGAAAAATGTCACAAATGACAAATTTCAAGATGGCAAATGTCAAAACTGACAAATGTCACAATGCTAAATGTGAAAAATGATGAGTGTCACCATGAAAAATGTCAAAAATGACAAATTTCAAGATGGCAAATGTCCAAGATGTCAAATGACAAATGTCACAATGCTAAATGTCAAAAATGACAAATTTCAAGATGGCAAATGTCAAAGATGTCAAATGACAAATGTCACAATGCTAAATGTCAAAAATGAAAAGTGTCACCATGAAAAATGTCAAAAATGACAAATTTCAAGATGGCAAATGTCAAAGATGTCAAATGACAAATTTCACAATGCTAAATGTCAAAAATGAAAAGTGTCACCATGAAAAATGTCAAAAATAACAAATTTCAAGATGGCAAATGTCAAAGATGTCAAATGACAAATGTCAAAATGCTACATGTCAAAAATGACAAATTTCAAGATGGCAAATGTCAAAGATGTCAAATGACAAATGTCACAATGCTAAATGTCAAAAATGATAAGTGTCACCATAAAATGTCAAAAATGACAAATTTCAAGATGGCAAATGTCCAAGATGTCAAATGACAAATGTCATAATGCTAAATGTCAAAAATGACAAATTTCAAGATGGCAAATGTCAAAGATGTCAAATGACAAATGTCACAATGCTAAATGTCAAAAATGAAAAGTGTCACCATAAAAAATGTCAAAAATGACAAATTTCAAGATGGCAAATGTCAAAGATGTCAAATGACAAATGTCACAATGCTAAATGTCAAAAATGAAAAGTGTCACCATGAAAAATGTCAAAAATGACAAATTTCTAGATGGCAAATATCAAAGATGTCAAATGACAAATGTCACAATGCTTAATGTCAAAAATGATAAGTGTCACCATGAAAAATGTCAAAAATGACAAATTTCAAGATGGCAAATGTCCAAGATGTCAAATGACAAATGTCACAATGCTAAATGTCAAAAATGAAAAGTGTCACCATGAAAAATGTCAAAAATAAAAAATTTCAAGATGGCAAATGTCTAAGATGTCAAATGACAAATGTCACAATGCTAAATGTCAAAAATGAAAAGTGTCACCATGAAAAATGTCAAAAATGACAAATTTCAAGATGGCAAATGTCAAAACTGACAAATGTCACAATGCTAAATGTCAAAAATGATAAATGTCACCATGAAAAATGTCAAAAATGACAAATTTCAAGATGGCAAATGTCCAAGATGTCAAATGACAAATGTCACAATGCTAAATGTCAAAAATGACAAATTTCAAGATGGCAAATGTCAAAGATGTCAAATGACAAATGTCACAATGCTAAATGTCAAAAATGAAAAGTGTCACCATGAAAAATGTCAAAAATGACAAAGTTCAAGATGGCAAATGTCAAAGATGTCAAATGTCACAATATTAAATGTCAAAAATGAAAAGTGTCACCCTGAAAAATGTCAAAAATAACAAATTTCAAGATGGCAAATTCAAAGATGTCAAATGACAAATGTCACAATGCTAAATGTCAAAAATGAAAAGTGTCACCATGAAAAATGTCAAAAATGACAAATTTCAAGATGGCAAATGTCAAAACTGACAAATGTCACAATGCTAAATGTCAAAAATGATGAGTGTCACCATGAAAAATGTCAAAAATGACAAATTTCAAGATGGCAAATGTCCAAGATGTCAAATGACAAATGTCACAATGCTAAATGTCAAAAATGACAAATTTCAAGATGGCAAATGTCAAAGATGTCAAATGACAAATTTCACAATGCTAAATGTCAAAAATGAAAAGTGTCACCATGAAAAATGTCAAAAATGACAAATTTCAAGATGGAAAATGTCAAAGATGTCAAATGACAAATGTCACAATGCTAAATGTCAAAAATGAAAAGTGTCACCATGAAAAATGTCAAAAATGACAAATTTCAAGATGGCAAATGTCAAAGATGTCAAATGACAAATGTCACAATGCTAAATGTCAAAAATGAAAAGTGTCACCATGAAAAATGTCAAAAATAACAAATTTCAAGATGGCAAATGTCAAAGATGTCAAATGACAAATGTCACAATGCTAAATGTCAAAAATGAAAAGTGTCAAAAATGACAAATTTCAAGATGGCAAATGGCTAAGATGTCAAATGACAAATGTCACAATGCTAAATGTCAAAAATGAAAAGTGTCACCATGAAAAATTCAAAAATGACAAATTTCAAGATGGCAAATGTCAAAACTGACAAATGTCACAATGCTAAATGTCAAAAATAAAAAGTGTCACCATGAAAAATGTCAAAAATAACAAACTTCAAGATGGCAAATGTCAAAGATGTCAAATGACAAATGTCACAATGCTAAATGTCAAAAATGACAAATTTTAAGATGGCAAATGTCAAAAATGTCAAATGACAAATGTCACAATGCTAAATGTCAAAAATAAAAAGTGTCACCATGAAAAATGTTAAAAATGACAAATTTCAAGATGGCAAATGTCAAAGATGTCAAATGACAAATGTCACAATGCTAAATGTCAAAAATGAAAAGTGTCACCATAAAAAATGTCAACAATAACAAATTTCAAGATGGCAAATGTCAAAGATGTCAAATGACAAATGTCACAATGCTAAATGTCAAAAATGAAAAGTGTCACCATGAAAAATGTCAAAAATGACAAATTTCAAGATGGCAAATGTCAAAGATGTCAAATGACAAATGTCAGAATGCTAAATGTCAAAAATGAAAAGTGTCACCATGAAAAATGTCAAAAATAACAAATTTCAAGATGGCAAATGTCAAAGATGTCAAATGACAAATGTCACAATGCTAAATGTCAAAAATGAAAAGTGTCACCATGAAAAATGTCAAAAATGACAAATTTCAAGATGGCAAATGTCAAAACTGCCAAAATGTCACAATGCTAAATGTCAAAAATGATAAGTGTCACCATGAAAAATGTCAAAAATGACAAATTCCAAGATGGCAAATGTCCAATATGTCAAATGACAAATGTCACAATGCTAAATGTCAAAAATGACAAATTTCAAGATGGCAAATGTCAAAGATGTCAAATGACAAATGTCACAATGCTAAATGTCAAAAATGAAAAGTGTCACCATGAAAAATGTCAAAAATGACAAATTTCAAGATGGCAAATGTCAAAGACGTCAAATGACAAATGTCACAATGCTAAATGTCAAAAATGAAAAGTGTCACCATGAAAAATGTCAAAAATGACAATTTCAAGATGGCAAATATCAAAGATGTCAAATGACAAATGTCACAATGCTAGATGTCAAAAATGAAAAGTGTCACCATGACAAATTTCAAGATGGCAAATGTCAAAACTGACAAATGTCACAATGCTAAATGTCAAAAATGATAAGTGTCACCATGAAAAATGTCAAAAATGACAAATTTCAAGATGGCAAATGTCCAAGATGTCAAATGACAGATGTCACAATGCTAAATATCAAAAATGACAAATTTCAAGATGGCAAATGTCAAAGATGTCAAATGACAAATGTCACAATACTAAATGTCAAAAATGAAAAGTGTCACCATGAAAAATGTCAAAAATGACAAATTTCAAGATGGCAAATGTCAAAGATGTCAAATGACAAATGTCACAATGCTAAATGTCAAAAATGAAAAGTGTCACCATGAAAAATGTCAAAAATAACAAATTTCATGATGGCAAATGTCAAAGATGTCAAATGACAAAAATCACAATGCTAAATGTCAAAAATGAAAAGTGTCACCATGAAAAATGTCAAAAATGACAAATTTCAAGATGGCAAATGTCAAAGATGTCAAATGACAAATGTCACAATGCTAAATGTCAAAAATGAAAAGTGTCACCATGAAAAATGTCAAAAATGACAAATTTCAAGATGGCAAATGTCAAAGATGTCAAATGACAAATGTCACAATGCTAAATGTCAAAAATGAAAAGTGTCACCATGAAAAATGTCAAAAATAACAAATTTCAAGATGGCAAATGTCAAAGATGTCAAATGACAAATGTCACAATGCTAAATGTCAAAAATGAAAAGTGTCACCATGAAAAATGTCAAAAATGACAAATTTCAAGATGGCAAATGTCAAAACTGACAAATGTCACAATGCTAAATGTCAAAAATGAAAAGTGTCACCATGAAAAATGACAAATTTCAAGATGGCAAATGTCAAAGACGTCAAATGACAAATGTCACAATGCTAAATGTCAAAAATGAAAAGTGTCACCATGAAAAATGTCAAAAATGACAATTTCAAGATGTCAAATATCAAAGATGTCAAATGACAAATGTCACAATGCTAGATGTCAAAAATGAAAAGTGTCACCATGAAAAATGTCAAAAATGACAAATTTCAAGATGGCAAATGTCAAAACTGACAAATGTCACAATGCTAAATGTCAAAAATGATAAGTGTCACCATGAAAAATGTCAAAAATGACAAATTTCAAGATGGCAAATGTCCAAGATGTCAAATGACAGATGTCACAATGCTAAATATCAAAAATGACAAATTTCAAGATGGCAAATGTCAAAGATGTCAAATGACAAATGTCACAATACTAAATGTCAAAAATGAAAAGTGTCACCATGAAAAATGTCAAAAATGACAAATTTCAAGATGGCAAATGTCAAAGATGTCAAATGACAAATGTCACAATGCTAAATGTCAAAAATGAAAAGTGTCACCATGAAAAATGTCAAAAATAACAAATTTCATGATGGCAAATGTCAAAGATGTCAAATGACAAAAATCACAATGCTAAATGTCAAAAATGAAAAGTGTCCCCATGAAAAATGTCAATAATGACAAATTTCAAGATGGCAAATGTCAAAGATGTCAAATGACAAATGTCACAATGCTAAATGTCAAAAATGAAAAGTTTCACCATGAAAAATGTCAAAAATGACAAATTTCAAGATGGCAAATGTCAAAGCTGTCGAATATGACAAATGTCACAATGCTAAATGTCAAAAATGAAAAGTGTCACCATGAAAAATGTGAAAAATGACAAATTTCAAGATGGCAAATGTCAAAGATGTCAAATGACAAATGTCACAATGCTAAATGTCAAAAATGAAAAGTGTCACCATGAAAAATGTCAAAAATGACAAATTTCAAGATGCCAAATATCAAAGATGTCAAATGACAAATGTCGCAATGCTTAATGTCAAAAATGACAAATTTCAAGATGGCAAATGTCAAAGATGTCAAATGACAAATGTCACAATGCTAAATGTCAAAAATGACAAATTTCATGATGGCAAATGTCAAAGATGTCAAATGACAAATGTCACAATGCTAAATGTCAAAAATGAAAAGTGTCACCATAAAATGTCAAAAATAACAAATTTCAAGATGGCAAATGTCAAAGATGTCAAATGACAAATGTCACAATGCTAAATGTCAAAAATGAAAAGTGTCACCATGAAAAATGTCAAAAATGACAAATTTCAAGATGGCAAATATCAAAGATGTCAAATGACAAATGTCACAATGCTAAATGTTAAAAATGATAAATTTCAAGATGGCAAATGTCAAAGATGTCAAATGACAAATGTCACAATGCTAAATGTCAAAAATGAAAAGTGTCACCATAAAATGTCAAAAATAACAAATTTCAAGATGGCAAATGTCAAAGATGTTAAATGACAAATGTCACAATGCTAAATGTCAAAAATGAAAAGTGTCACTATGAAAAATGTCAAAAATAAAAAATTTCAAGATGGCAAATGTCAAAGATGTCAAATGACAAATGTCACAATGCTAAATGTCAAAAATGAAAAGTGTCACCATGAAAAATGTCAAAAATGACAAATTTCAAGATGGCAAATGTCAAAACTGACAAATGTCACAATGCTAAATGTCAAAAATGATAAGTGTCACCATGAAAAATGTCAAAAATGACAAATTTCAAGATGGCAAATGTCCAAGATGTCAAATGACAAATGTCACAATGCTAAATATCAAAAATGACAAATTTCAAGATGGCAAATGTCAAAGATGTCAAATGACAAATGTCACAATGCTAAATGTCAAAAATGAAAAGTGTCACCATGAAAAATGTCAAAAATGACAAATTTCAAGATGGCAAATGTCAAAGATGTCAAATGACAAATGTCACAATGCTAAATGTCAAAAATGAAAAGTGTCACCATGAAAAATGTCAAAAATAACAAATTTCAAGATGGCAAATGTCAAAGCTGTCAAATGACAAATGTCACAATGCTAAATGTCAAAAATGAAAAGTGTCACCATGAAAAATGTCACAAATGACAAATTTCAAGATGGCAAATGTCAAAACTGACAAATGTCACAATGCTAAATGTGAAAAATGATGAGTGTCACCATGAAAAATGTCAAAAATGACAAATTTCAAGATGGCAAATGTCCAAGATGTCAAATGACAAATGTCACAATGCTAAATGTCAAAAATGACAAATTTCAAGATGGCAAATGTCAAAGATGTCAAATGACAAATGTCACAATGCTAAATGTCAAAAATGAAAAGTGTCACCATGAAAAATGTCAAAAATGACAAATTTCAAGATGGCAAATGTCAAAGATGTCAAATGACAAATTTCACAATGCTAAATGTCAAAAATGAAAAGTGTCACCATGAAAAATGTCAAAAATAACAAATTTCAAGATGGCAAATGTCAAAGATGTCAAATGACAAATGTCACAATGCTAAATGTCAAAAATGACAAATTTCAAGATGGCAAATGTCAAAGATGTCAAATGACAAATGTCACAATGCTAAATGTCAAAAATGATAAGTGTCACCATGAAAAATGTCAAAAATGACAAATTTCAAGATGGCAAATGTCCAAGATGTCAAATGACAAATGTCACAATGCTAAATGTCAAAAATGACAAATTTCAAGATGGCAAATGTCAAAGATGTCAAATGACAAATGTCACAATGCTAAATGTCAAAAATGAAAAGTGTCCCCATGAAAAATGTCAATAATGACAAATTTCAAGATGGCAAATGTCAAAGATGTCAAATGACAAATGTCACAATGCTAAATGTCAAAAATGAAAAGTTTCACCATAAAAAATGTCAAAAATGACAAATTTCAAGATGGCAAATGTCAAAGCTGTCGAATATGACAAATGTCACAATGCTAAATGTCAAAAATGAAAAGTGTCACCATGAAAAATGTGAAAAATGACAAATTTCAAGATGGCAAATGTCAAAGATGTCAAATGACAAATGTCACAATGCTAAATGTCAAAAATGAAAAGTGTCACCATGAAAAATGTCAAAAATGACAAATTTCAAGATGCCAAATATCAAAGATGTCAAATGACAAATGTCGCAATGCTTAATGTCAAAAATGACAAATTTCAAGATGGCAAATGTCAAAGATGTCAAATGACAAATGTCACAATGCTAAATGTCAAAAATGACAAATTTCAAGATGGCAAATGTCAAAGATGTCAAATGACAAATGTCACAATGCTAAATGTCAAAAATGAAAAGTGTCACCATAAAATGTCAAAAATAACAAATTTCAAGATGGCAAATGTCAAAGATGTCAAATGACAAATGTCACAATGCTAAATGTCAAATTGAAAAGTGTCACCATGAAAAATGTCAAAAATGACAAATTTCAAGATGGCAAATATCAAAGATGTCAAATGACAAATGTCACAATGCTAAATGTCAAAAATGATAAATTTCAAGATGGCAAATGTCAAAGATGTCAAATGACAAATGTCACAATGCTAAATGTCAAAAATGAAAAGTGTCACCATAAAATGTCAAAAATAACAAATTTCAAGATGGCAAATGTCAAAGATGTCAAATGACAAATGTCACAATGCTAAATGTCAAAAATGAAAAGTGTCACTATGAAAAATGTCAAAAATAAAAAATTTCAAGATGGCAAATGTCAAAGATGTCAAATGACAAATGTCACAATGCTAAATGTCAAAAATGAAAAGTGTCACCATGAAAAATGTCAAAAATGACAAATTTCAAGATGGCAAATGTCAAAACTGACAAATGTCACAATGCTAAATGTCAAAAATGATAAGTGTCACCATGAAAAATGTCAAAAATGACAAATTTCAAGATGGCAAATGTCCAAGATGTCAAATGACAAATGTCACAATGCTAAATATCAAAAATGACAAATTTCAAGATGGCAAATGTCAAAGATGTCAAATGACAAATGTCACAATGCTAAATGTCAAAAATGAAAAGTGTCACCATGAAAAATGTCAAAAATGACAAATTTCAAGATGGCAAATGTCAAAGATGTCAAATGACAAATGTCACAATGCTAAATGTCAAAAATGAAAAGTGTCACCATGAAAAATGTCAAAAATAACAAATTTCAAGATGGCAAATGTCAAAGCTGTCAAATGACAAATGTCACAATGCTAAATGTCAAAAATGAAAAGTGTCACCATGAAAAATGTCACAAATGACAAATTTCAAGATGGCAAATGTCAAAACTGACAAATGTCACAATGCTAAATGTGAAAAATGATGAGTGTCACCATGAAAAATGTCAAAAAGGACAAATTTCAAGATGGCAAATGTCCAAGATGTCAAATGACAAATGTCACAATGCTAAATGTCAAAAATGACAAATTTCAAGATGGCAAATGTCAAAGATGTCAAATGACAAATGTCACAATGCTAAATGTCAAAAATGAAAAGTGTCACCATGAAAAATGTCAAAAATGACAAATTTCAAGATGGCAAATGTCAAAGATGTCAAATGACAAATTTCACAATGCTAAATGTCAAAAATGAAAAGTGTCACCATGAAAAATGTCAAAAATAACAAATTTCAAGATGGCAAATGTCAAAGATGTCAAATGACAAATGTCACAATGCTAAATGTCAAAAATGACAAATTTCAAGATGGCAAATGTCAAAGATGTCAAATGACAAATGTCACAATGCTAAATGTCAAAAATGATAAGTGTCACCATGAAAAATGTCAAAAATGACAAATTTCAAGATGGCAAATGTCTAAGATGTCAAATGACAAATGTCACAATGCTAAATGTCAAAAATGACAAATTTCAAGATGGCAAATGTCAAAGATGTCAAATGACAAATGTCACAATGCTAAATGTCAAAAATGAAAAGTGTCACCATAAAAAATGTCAAAAATGACAAATTTCAAGATGGCAAATGTCAAAGATGTCAAATGACAAATGTCACAATGCTAAATGTTAAAAATGAAAAGTGTCACCATGAAAAATGTCAAAAATGACAAATTTCTAGATGGCAAATATCAAAGATGTCAAATGACAAATGTCACAATGCTAAATGTCAAAAATGATAAGTGTCACCATGAAAAATGTCAAAAATGACAAATTTCAAGATGGCAAATGTCCAAGATGTCAAATGACAAATGTCACAATGCTAAATGTCAAAAATGAAAAGTGTCACCATGAAAAATGTCAAAAATAAAAAATTTCAAGATGGCAAATGTCTAAGATGTCAAATGACAAATGTCACAATGCTAAATGTCAAAAATGAAAAGTGTCACCATGAAAAATGTCAAAAATGACAAATTTCAAGATGGCAAATGTCAAAACTGACAAATGTCACAATGCTAAATGTCAAAAATGATAAGTGTCACCATGAAAAATGTCAAAAATGACAAATTTCAAGATGACAAATGTCAAAGATGTCAAATGACAAATGTCACAATGCTAAATGTCAAAAATGAAAAGTGTCCCCATGAAAAATGTCAATAATGACAAATTTCAAGATGGCAAATGTCAAAGATGTCAAATGACAAATGTCACAATGCTAAATGTCAAAAATGAAAAGTTTCACCATGAAAAATGTCAAAAATGACAAATTTCAAGATGGCAAATGTCAAAGCTGTCGAATATGACAAATGTCACAATGCTAAATGTCAAAAATGAAAAGTGTCACCATGAAAAATGTGAAAAATGACAAATTTCAAGATGGCAAATGTCAAAGATGTCAAATGACAAATGTCACAATGCTAAATGTCAAAAATGAAAAGTGTCACCATGAAAAATGTCAAAAATGACAAATTTCAAGATGCCAAATATCAAAGATGTCAAATGACAAATGTCGCAATGCTTAATGTCAAAAATGACAAATTTCAAGATGGCAAATGTCAAAGATGTCAAATGACAAATGTCACAATGCTAAATGTCAAAAATGACAAATTTCAAGATGGCAAATGTCAAAGATGTCAAATGACAAATGTCACAATGCTAAATGTCAAAAATGAAAAGTGTCACCATAAAATGTCAAAAATAACAAATTTCAAGATGGCAAATGTCAAAGATGTCAAATGACAAATGTCACAATGCTAAATGTCAAAAATGAAAAGTGTCACCATGAAAAATGTCAAAAATGACAAATTTCAAGATGGCAAATATCAAAGATGTCAAATGACAAATGTCACAATGCTAAATGTCAAAAATGATAAATTTCAAGATGGCAAATGTCAAAGATGTCAAATGACAAATGTCACAATGCTAAATGTCAAAAATGAAAAGTGTCACCATAAAATGTCAAAAATAACAAATTTCAAGATGGCAAATGTCAAAGATGTCAAATGACAAATGTCACAATGCTAAATGTCAAAAATGAAAAGTGTCACTATGAAAAATGTCAAAAATAAAAAATTTCAAGATGGCAAATGTCAAAGATGTCAAATGACAAATGTCACAATGCTAAATGTCAAAAATGAAAAGTGTCACCATGCAAAATGTCAAAAATGACAAATTTCAAGATGGCAAATGTCAAAACTGACAAATGTCACAATGCTAAATGTCAAAAATGATAAGTGTCACCATGAAAAATGTCAAAAATGACAAATTTCAAGATGGCAAATGTCCAAGATGTCAAATGACAAATGTCTCAATGCTAAATATCAAAAATGACAAATTTCAAGATGGCAAATGTCAAAGATGTCAAATGACAAATGTCACAATGCTAAATGTCAAAAATGAAAAGTGTCACCATGAAAAATGTCAAAAATGACAAATTTCAAGATGGCAAATGTCAAAGATGTCAAATGACAAATGTCACAATGCTAAATGTCAAAAATGAAAAGTGTCACCATGAAAAAGGTCAAAAATAACAAATTTCAAGATGGCAAATGTCAAAGCTGTCAAATGACAAATGTCACAATGCTAAATGTCAAAAATGAAAAGTGTCACCATGAAAAATGTCACAAATGACAAATTTCAAGATGGCAAATGTCAAAACTGACAAATGTCACAATGCTAAATGTGAAAAATGATGAGTGTCACCATGAAAAATGTCAAAAATGACAAATTTCAAGATGGCAAATGTCCAAGATGTCAAATGACAAATGTCACAATGCTAAATGTCAAAAATGACAAATTTCAAGATGGCAAATGTCAAAGATGTCAAATGACAAATGTCACAATGCTAAATGTCAAAAATGAAAAGTGTCACCATGAAAAATGTCAAAAATGACAAATTTCAAGATGGCAAATGTCAAAGATGTCAAATGACAAATTTCACAATGCTAAATGTCAAAAATGAAAAGTGTCACCATGAAAAATGTCAAAAATAACAAATTTCAAGATGGCAAATGTCAAAGATGTCAAATGACAAATGTCACAATGCTAAATGTCAAAAATGACAAATTTCAAGATGGCAAATGTCAAAGATGTCAAATGACAAATGTCACAATGCTAAATGTCAAAAATGATAAGTGTCACCATGAAAAATGTCAAAAATGACAAATTTCAAGATGGCAAATGTCCAAGATGTCAAATGACAAATGTCACAATGCTAAATGTCAAAAATGACATATTTCAAGATGGCAAATGTCAAAGATGTCAAATGACAAATGTCACA
This sequence comes from Altica lythri, assembly GCA_964028335.1. NCBI lineage: Eukaryota > Metazoa > Arthropoda > Insecta > Coleoptera > Chrysomelidae > Altica > Altica lythri. The sequence goes on along the minus strand of OZ034800.1, from coordinate 2,120,719 downwards.
ATGCTAAATGTCAAAAATGAAAAGTGTCACCATAAAAAATGTCAAAAATGACAAATTTCAAGATGGCAAATGTCAAAGATGGCAAATGTCAAAGATGTCAAATGACAAATGTCACAATGCTAAATGTCAAAAATGAAAAGTGTCACCATGAAAAATGTCAAAAATGACAAATTTCTAGATGGCAAATATCAAAGATGTCAAATGACAAATGTCACAATGCTAAATGTCAAAAATGATAAGTGTCACCATGAAAAATGTCAAAAATGACAAATTTCAAGATGGCAAATGTCCAAGATGTCAAATGACAAATGTCACAATGCTAAATGTCAAAAATGAAAAGTGTCACCATGAAAAATGTCAAAAATAAAAAATTTCAAGATGGCAAATGTCTAAGATGTCAAATGACAAATGTCACAATGCTAAATGTCAAAAATGAAAAGTGTCACCATGAAAAATGTCAAAAATGACAAATTTCAAGATGCCAAATATCAAAGATGTCAAATGACAAATGTCGCAATGCTTAATGTCAAAAATGACAAATTTCAAGATGGCAAATGTCAAAGATGTCAAATGACAAATGTCACAATGCTAAATGTCAAAAATGACAAATTTCAAGATGGCAAATGTCAAAGATGTCAAATGACAAATGTCACAATGCTAAATGTCAAAAATGAAAAGTGTCACCATAAAATGTCAAAAATAACAAATTTCAAGATGGCAAATGTCAAAGATGTCAAATGACAAATGTCACAATGCTAAATGTCAAAAATGAAAAGTGTCACCATGAAAAATGTCAAAAATGACAAATTTCAAGATGGCAAATATCAAAGATGTCAAATGACAAATGTCACAATGCTAAATGTCAAAAATGATAAATTTCAAGATGGCAAATGTCAAAGATGTCAAATGACAAATGTCACAATGCTAAATGTCAAAAATGAAAAGTGTCACCATAAAATGTCAAAAATAACAAATTTCAAGATGGCAAATGTCAAAGATGTCAAATGACAAATGTCACAATGCTAAATGTCAAAAATGAAAAGTGTCACTATGAAAAATGTCAAAAATAAAAAATTTCAAGATGGCAAATGTCAAAGATGTCAAATGACAAATGTCACAATGCTAAATGTCAAAAATGAAAAGTGTCACCATGAAAAATGTCAAAAATGACAAATTTCAAGATGGCAAATGTCAAAACTGACAAATGTCACAATGCTAAATGTCAAAAATGATAAGTGTCACCATGAAAAATGTCAAAAATGACAAATTTCAAGATGGCAAATGTCCAAGATGTCAAATGACAAATGTCACAATGCTAAATATCAAAAATGACAAATTTCAAGATGGCAAATGTCAAAGATGTCAAATGACAAATGTCACAATGCTAAATGTCAAAAATGAAAAGTGTCACCATGAAAAATGTCAAAAATGACAAATTTCAAGATGGCAAATGTCAAAGATGTCAAATGACAAATGTCACAATGCTAAATGTCAAAAATGAAAAGTGTCACCATGAAAAATGTCAAAAATAACAAATTTCAAGATGGCAAATGTCAAAGCTGTCAAATGACAAATGTCACAATGCTAAATGTCAAAAATGAAAAGTGTCACCATGAAAAATGTCACAAATGACAAATTTCAAGATGGCAAATGTCAAAACTGACAAATGTCACAATGCTAAATGTGAAAAATGATGAGTGTCACCATGAAAAATGTCAAAAATGACAAATTTCAAGATGGCAAATGTCCAAGATGTCAAATGACAAATGTCACAATGCTAAATGTCAAAAATGACAAATTTCAAGATGGCAAATGTCAAAGATGTCAAATGACAAATGTCACAATGCTAAATGTCAAAAATGAAAAGTGTCACCATGAAAAATGTCAAAAATGACAAATTTCAAGATGGCAAATGTCAAAGATGTCAAATGACAAATTTCACAATGCTAAATGTCAAAAATGAAAAGTGTCACCATGAAAAATGTCAAAAATAACAAATTTCAAGATGGCAAATGTCAAAGATGTCAAATGACAAATGTCACAATGCTAAATGTCAAAAATGACAAATTTCAAGATGGCAAATGTCAAAGATGTCAAATGACAAATGTCACAATGCTAAATGTCAAAAATGATAAGTGTCACCATGAAAAATGTCAAAAATGACAAATTTCAAGATGGCAAATGTCCAAGATGTCAAATGACAAATGTCACAATGCTCAATGTCAAAAATGACATATTTCAAGATGGCAAATGTCAAAGATGTCAAATGACAAATGTCACAATGCTAAATGTCAAAAATGAAAAGTGTCACCATAAAAAATGTCAAAAATGACAAATTTCAAGATGGCAAATGTCAAAGATGTCAAATGACAAATGTCACAATGCTAAATGTCAAAAATGAAAAGTGTCACCATGAAAAATGTCAAAAATGACAAATTTCTAGATGGCAAATATCAAAGATGTCAAATGACAAATGTCACAATGCTAAATGTCAAAAATGATAAGTGTCACCATGAAAAATGTCAAAAATGACAAATTTCAAGATGGCAAATGTCCAAGATGTCAAATGACAAATGTCACAATGCTAAATGTCAAAAATGAAAAGTGTCACCATGAAAAATGTCAAAAATAAAAAATTTCAAGATGGCAAATGTCTAAGATGTCAAATGACAAATGTCACAATGCTAAATGTCAAAAATGAAAAGTGTCACCATGAAAAATGTCAAAAATGACAAATTTCAAGATGGCAAATGTCAAAACTGACAAATGTCACAATGCTAAATGTCAAAAATGATAAGTGTCACCATGAAAAATGTCAAAAATGACAAATTTCAAGATGGCAAATGTCCAAGATGTCAAATGACAAATGTCACAATGCTAAATGTCAAAAATGACAAATTTCAAGATGGCAAATGTCAAAGATGTCAAATGACAAATGTCACAATGCTAAATGTCAAAAATGAAAAGTGTCACCATGAAAAATGTCAAAAATGACAAATTTCAAGATGGCAAATGTCAAAGATGTCAAATGACAAATGTCACAATGCTAAATGTCAAAAATGAAAAGTGTCACCCTGAAAAATGTCAAAAATAACAAATTTCAAGATGGCAAATTCAAAGATGTCAAATGACAAATGTCACAATGCTAAATGTCAAAAATGAAAAGTGTCACCATGAAAAATGTCAAAAATGACAAATTTCAACATGGCAAATGTCAAAACTGACAAATGTCACAATGCTAAATGTCAAAAATGATGAGTGTCACAATGAAAAATGTCAAAAATGACAAATTTCAAGATGGCAAATGTCCAAGATGTCAAATGACAAATGTCACAATGCTAAATGTCAAAAATGACAAATTTCAAGATGGCAAATGTCAAAGATGTCAAATGACAAATTTCACAATGCTAAATGTCAAAAATGAAAAGTGTCACCATGAAAAATGTCAAAAATGACAAATTTCAAGATGGAAAATGTCAAAGATGTCAAATGACAAATGTCACAATGCTAAATGTCAAAAATGAAAAGTGTCACCATGAAAAATGTCAAAAATGACAAATTTCAAGATGGCAAATGTCAAAGATGTCAAATGACAAATGTCACAATGCTAAATGTCAAAAATGAAAAGTGTCACCATGAAAAATGTCAAAAATAACAAATTTCAAGATGGCAAATGTCAAAGATGTCAAATGACAAATGTCACAATGCTAAATGTCAAAAATGAAAAGTGTCAAAAATGACAAATTTCAAGATGGCAAATGGCTAAGATGTCAAATGACAAATGTCACAATGCTAAATGTCAAAAATGAAAAGTGTCACCATGAAAAATTCAAAAATGACAAATTTCAAGATGGCAAATGTCAAAACTGACAAATGTCACAATGCTAAATGTCAAAAATGAAAAGTGTCACCATGAAAAATGTCAAAAATAACAAACTTCAAGATGGCAAATGTCAAAGATGTCAAATGACAAATGTCACAATGCTAAATGTCAAAAATGACAAATTTTAAGATGGCAAATGTCAAAAATGTCAAATGACAAATGTCACAATGCTAAATGTCAAAAATAAAAAGTGTCACCATGAAAAATGTCAAAAATGACAAATTTCAAGATGGCAAATGTCAAAGATGTCAAATGACAAATGTCACAATGCTAAATGTCAAAAATGAAAAGTGTCACCATAAAAAATGTCAACAATAACAAATTTCAAGATGGCAAATGTCAAAGATGTCAAATGACAAATGTCACAATGCTAAATGTCAAAAATGAAAAGTGTCACCATGAAAAATGTCAAAAATGACAAATTTCAAGATGGCAAATGTCAAAGATGTCAAATGACAAATGTCAGAATGCTAAATGTCAAAAATGAAAAGTGTCACCATGAAAAATGTCAAAAATAACAAATTTCAAGATGGCAAATGTCAAAGATGTCAAATGACAAATGTCACAATGCTAAATGTCAAAAATGAAAAGTGTCACCATGAAAAATGTCAAAAATGACAAATTTCAAGATGGCAAATGTCAAAACTGCCAAATGTCACAATGCTAAATGTCAAAAATGATAAGTGTCACCATGAAAAATGTCAAAAATGACAAATTCCAAGATGGCAAATGTCCAATATGTCAAATGACAAATGTCACAATGCTAAATGTCAAAAATGACAAATTTCAAGATGGCAAATGTCAAAGATGTCAAATGACAAATGTCACAATGCTAAATGTCAAAAATGAAAAGTGTCACCATGAAAAATGTCAAAAATGACAAATTTCAAGATGGCAAATGTCAAAGACGTCAAATGACAAATGTCACAATGCTAAATGTCAAAAATGAAAAGTGTCACCATGAAAAATGTCAAAAATGACAATTTCAAGATGGCAAATATCAAAGATGTCAAATGACAAATGTCACAATGCTAGATGTCAAAAATGAAAAGTGTCACCATGAAAAATGTCAAAAATGACAAATTTCAAGATGGCAAATGTCAAAACTGACAAATGTCACAATGCTAAATGTCAAAAATGATAAGTGTCACCATGAAAAATGTCAAAAATGACAAATTTCAAGATGGCAAATGTCCAAGATGTCAAATGACAGATGTCACAATGCTAAATATCAAAAATGACAAATTTCAAGATGGCAAATGTCAAAGATGTCAAATGACAAATGTCACAATACTAAATGTCAAAAATGAAAAGTGTCACCATGAAAAATGTCAAAAATGACAAATTTCAAGATGGCAAATGTCAAAGATGTCAAATGACAAATGTCACAATGCTAAATGTCAAAAATGAAAAGTGTCACCATGAAAAATGTCAAAAATAACAAATTTCAAGATGGCAAATGTCAAAGATGTCAAATGACAAATGTCACAATGCTAGATGTCAAAAATGAAAAGTGTCACCATGAAAAATGTCAAAAATGACAAATTTCAAGATGGCAAATGTCAAAACTGCCAAATGTCACAATGCTAAATGTCAAAAATGATAAGTGTCACCATGAAAAATGTCAAAAATGACAAATTCCAAGATGGCAAATGTCCAATATGTCAAATGACAAATGTCACAATGCTAAATGTCAAAAATGACAAATTTCAAGATGGCAAATGTCAAAGATGTCAAATGACAAATGTCACAATGCTAAATGTCAAAAATGAAAAGTGTCACCATGAAAAATGTCAAAAATGACAAATTTCAAGATGGCAAATGTCAAAGACGTCAAATGACAAATGTCACAATGCTAAATGTCAAAAATGAAAAGTGTCACCATGAAAAATGTCAAAAATGACAATTTCAAGATGGCAAATATCAAAGATGTCAAATGACAAATGTCACAATGCTAGATGTCAAAAATGAAAAGTGTCACCATGAAAAATGTCAAAAATGACAAATTTCAAGATGGCAAATGTCAAAACTGACAAATGTCACAATGCTAAATGTCAAAAATGATAAGTGTCACCATGAAAAATGTCAAAAATGACAAATTTCAAGATGGCAAATGTCCAAGATGTCAAATGACAGATGTCACAATGCTAAATATCAAAAATGACAAATTTCAAGATGGCAAATGTCAAAGATGTCAAATGACAAATGTCACAATACTAAATGTCAAAAATGAAAAGTGTCACCATGAAAAATGTCAAAAATGACAAATTTCAAGATGGCAAATGTCAAAGATGTCAAATGACAAATGTCACAATGCTAAATGTCAAAAATGAAAAGTGTCACCATGAAAAATGTCAAAAATAACAAATTTCATGATGGCAAATGTCAAAGATGTCAAATGACAAAAATCACAATGCTAAATGTCAAAAATGAAAAGTGTCACCATGAAAAATGTCAAAAATGACAAATTTCAAGATGGCAAATGTCAAAGATGTCAAATGACAAATGTCACAATGCTAAATGTCAAAAATGAAAAGTGTCACCATGAAAAATGTCAAAAATGACAAATTTCAAGATGGCAAATGTCAAAGATGTCAAATGACAAATGTCACAATGCTAAATGTCAAAAATGAAAAGTGTCACCATGAAAAATGTCAAAAATAACAAATTTCAAGATGGCAAATGTCAAAGATGTCAAATGACAAATGTCACAATGCTAAATGTCAAAAATGAAAAGTGTCACCATGAAAAATGTCAAAAATGACAAATTTCAAGATGGCAAATGTCAAAACTGACAAATGTCACAATGCTAAATGTCAAAAATGATAAGTGTCACCATGAAAAATGTCAAAAATGACAAATTTCAAGATGGCAAATGTCAAAGATGTCAAATGACAAATGTCACAATGCTAAATGTCAAAAATGAAAAGTGTCCCCATGAAAAATGTCAATAATGACAAATTTCAAGATGGCAAATGTCAAAGATGTCAAATGACAAATGTCACAATGCTAAATGTCAAAAATAAAAAGTTTCACCATGAAAAATGTCAAAAATGACAAATTTCAAGATGGCAAATGTCAAAGCTGTCGAATATGACAAATGTCACAATGCTAAATGTCAAAAATGAAAAGTGTCACCATGAAAAATGTGAAAAATGACAAATTTCAAGATGGCAAATGTCAAAGATGTCAAATGACAAATGTCACAATGCTAAATGTCAAAAATGAAAAGTGTCACCATGAAAAATGTCAAAAATGACAAATTTCAAGATGCCAAATATCAAAGATGTCAAATGACAAATGTCGCAATGCTTAATGTCAAAAATGACAAATTTCAAGATGGCAAATGTCAAAGATGTCAAATGACAAATGTCAAAATGCTAAATGTCAAAAATGAAAAGTGTCACCATGAAAAATGTCAAAAATGACAAATTTCAAGATGGCAAATGTCAAAGATGTCAAATGACAAATGTCACAATGCTAAATGTCAAAAATGAAAAGTGTCACCATGAAAAATGTCAAAAATAACAAATTTCAAGATGGCAAATGTCAAAGATGTCAAATGACAAATGTCACAATGCTAAATGTCAAAAATGAAAAGTGTCACCATAAAAAATGTCAAAAATGACAAATTTCAAGATGGCAAATGTCAAAGATGTCAAATGACAAATGTCACAATGCTAAATGTCAAAAATGAAAAGTGTCACCATGAAAAATGTCAAAAATAACAAATTTCAAGATGGCAAATGTCAAAGATGTCAAATGACAAATGTCACAATGCTAAATGTCAAAAATGAAAAGGGTCACCATGAAAAATGTCAAAAATGACAAATTTCAAGATGGCAAATGTCAAAGATGTCAAATGACAAATGTCACAATGCTAAATGTCAAAAATGAAAAGTGTCACCATGAAAAATGTCAAAAATAACAAATTTCAAGATGGCAAATATCCAAGATGTCAAATGACAAATGTCACAATGCTAAATGTCAAAAATGACAAATTTCAAGATGGCAAATGTCAAAGATTTCAAATGACAAATGTCACAATGCTAAATGTCAAAAATGAAAAGTGTCACCATGAAAAATGTCAAAAATGACAAATTTCAAGATGGCAAATGTCAAAGATGTCAAATGACAAATGTCACAATGCTAAATGTCAAAAATGAAAAGTGTCACCATGAAAAATGTCAAAAATAAAAAATTTCAAGATGGCAAATGTCAAAGATGTCAAATGACAAATGTCACAATGCTAAATGTCAAAAATGAAAAGTGTCACCATGAAAAATGTCAAAAATGACAAATTTCAAGATGGCAAATGTCAAAACTGACAAATGTCACAATGCTAAATGTCAAAAATGATAAGTGTCACCATGAAAAATGTCAAAAATGACAAATTTCAAGATGGCAAATGTCCAAGATGTCAAATGACAAATGTCACAATGCTAAATGTCAAAAATGACAAATTTCAAGATGGCAAATGTCAAAGATGTCAAATGACAAATGTCACAATGCTAAATGTCAAAAATGAAAAGTGTCACCATGAAAAATGTCAAAAATGACAAATTTCAAGATGGCAAATGTCAAAGATGTCAAATGACAAATGTCACAATGCTAAATCTCAAAAATGAAAAGTGTCACCATGAAAAATGTCAAAAATGACAATTTCAAGATGGCAAATATCAAAGATGTCAAATGACAAATGTCAGAATGCTAAATGTCAAAAATGAAAAGTGTCACCATGAAAAATGTCAAAAATGACAAATTTCAAGATGGCAAATGTCAAAACTGACAAATGTCACAATGCTAAATGTCAAAAATGATAAGTGTCACCATGAAAAATGTCAAAAATGACAAATTTCAAGATGGCAAATGTCCAAGATGTCAAATGACAGATGTCACAATGCTAAATGTCAAAAATGACAAATTTCAAGATGGCAAATGTCAAAGATGTCAAATGACAAATGTCGCAATACTAAATGTCAAAAATGAAAAGTGTCACCATGAAAAATGTCAAAAATGACAAATTTCAAGATGGCAAATGTCAAAGATGTCAAATGACAAATGTCACAATGCTAAATGTCAAAAATGAAAAGTGTCACCATGAAAAATGTCAAAAATAACAAATTTTATGATGGCAAATGTCAAAGATGTCAAATGACAAATGTCACAATGCTAAATGTCAAAAATGAAAAGTGTCACCATGAAAAATGTCAAAAATGACAAATTTCAAGATGGCAAATGTCAAAGATGTCAAATGACAAATGTCACAATGCTAAATGTCAAAAATGAAAAGTGTCACCATGAAAAATGTCAAAAATGACAAATTTCAAGATGGCAAATGTCAAAGATGTCAAATGACAAATGTCACAATGCTAAATGTCAAAAATGAAGAGTGTCACCATGAAAAATGTCAAAAATGACAAATTTCAAGATGGCAAATGTCAAAGATGTCAAATGACAAATGTCACAATGCTAAATGTCAAAAATGAAAAGTGTCACCATAAAAAATGTCAAAAATAACAAATTTCAAGATGGCAAATGTCAAAGATGTCAAATGACAAATGTCACAATGCTAAATGTCAAAAATGAAAAGTGTCACTATGAAAAATGTCAAAAATAAAAAATTTCAAGATGGCAAATGTCAAAGATGTCAAATGACAAATGTCACAATGCTAAATGTCAAAAATGAAAAGTGTCACCATGAAAAATGTCAAAAATGACAAATTTCAAGATGGCAAATGTCCAAGATGTCAAATGACAAATGTCACAATGCTAAATGTCAAAAATGACAAATTTCAAGATGGCAAATGTCAAAGATGTCAAATGACAAATGTCACAATGCTAAATGTCAAAAATGAAAAGTGTCACCATGAAAAATGTCAAAAATGACAAATTTCAAGATGGCAAATGTCAAAGATGTCAAATGACAAATGTCACAATGCTAAATGTCAAAAATGAAAAGTGTCACCATGAAAAATGTCAAAAATGACAAATTTCTAGATGGCAAATATCAAAGATGTCAAATGACAAATGTCACAATGCTAAATGTCAAAAATGATAAGTGTCACCATGAAAAATGTCAAAAATGACAAATTTCAAGATGGCAAATGTCCAAGATGTCAAATGACAAATGTCACAATGCTAAATGTCAAAAATGACAAATTTCAAGATGGCAAATGTCAAAGATGTCAAATGACAAATGTCACAATGCTAAATATCAAAAATGAAAAGTGTCACCATGAAAAATGTCAAAAATGACAAATTTCAAGATGGCAAATGTCAAAAATGTCAAATGACAAATGTCACAATGCTAAATGTCAAAAATGAAAAGTGTCACTATGAAAAATGTCAAAAATGACAAATTTCAAGATGGCAAATGTCAAAGATGTCAAATGACAAATGTCACAATGCTAAATGTCAAAAATGAAAAGTGTCACCATGAAAAATGTCAAAAATGACAAATTTCAAGATGGCAAATGTCAAAGATGTCGAATATGACAAATGTCACAATGCTAAATGTCAAAAATGAAAAGTGTCACCATGAAAAATGTCAAAAATGACAAATTTCAAGATGGCAAATGTCAAAGATGTCAAATGACAAATGTCACAATGCTAAATGTCAAAAATGAAAAGTGTCACCATGAAAAAGGTCAAAAATGACAAATTTCAGGATGGCAAATGTCAAAACTGATAAATGTCACAATGCTAAATGTCAAAAATGATAAGTGTCACCGTGAAAAATGTCAAAAATGACAAATTTCAAGATGGCAAATGTCCAAGATGTCAAATGACAAATGTCACAATGCTAAATGTCAAAAATGACAAATTTCAAGATGGCAAATGTCAAAGATGTCAAATGACAAATGTCACAATGCTAAATGTCAAAAATGAAAAGTGTCACCATGAAAAATGTCAAAAGTGACAAATTTCAAGATGGCAAATATCAAAACTGACAAATGTCACAATGCTAAATGTCAAAAATGATGAGTGTCACCATGAAAAATGTCAAAAATGAGAAATTTCAAGATGGCAAAGGTCCAAGATGTCAAATGACAAATGTCACAATGCTAAATGTCAAAAATGACAAATTTTAAGATGGCAAATGTCAAAGATGTGAAATGACAAATGTCACAATGCTAAATGTCAAAAATGAAAAGTGTCACCATGAAAAATGTCAAAAATAACAAATTTCAAGATGGCAAATGTCAAAGATGTCAAATGAGAAATGTCACAATGCTAAATGTCAAAAATGAAAAGTGTCACCATGAAAAATGTCAAAAATAACAAATTTCAAGATGGCAAATGTCAAAGATGTCAAATGACAAATGTCACAATGCTAAATGTCAAAAATGACAAATTTCAAGATGGCAAATGTCAAAGATGTCAAATGACAAATGTCACAATGCTAAATGTCAAAAATGATAAGTGTCACCATGAAAAATGTCAAAAATGACAAATTTCAAGATGGCAAATGTCCAAGATGTCAAATGACAAATGTCACAATGCTAAATGTCAAAAATGACAAATTTCAAGATGGCAAATGTCAAAGATGTCAAATGACAAATGTCACAATGCTAAATGTCAAAAATGACAAATTTCAAGATGGCAAATGTCAAAGATTTCAAATGACAAATGTCACAATGCTAAATGTCAAAAATGAAAAGTGTCACCATGAAAAATGTCAAAAATGACAAATTTCAAGATGGCAAATGTCAAAGATGTCAAATGACAAATGTCACAATGCTAAATGTCAAAAATGAAAAGTGTCACCATGAAAAATGTCAAAAATAAAAAATTTCAAGATGGCAAATGTCAAAGATGTCAAATGACAAATGTCACAATGCTAAATGTCAAAAATGAAAAGTGTCACCATGAAAAATGTCAAAAATGACAAATTTCAAGATGGCAAATGTCAAAACTGACAAATGTCACAATGCTAAATGTCAAAAATGATAAGTGTCACCATGAAAAATGTCAAAAATGACAAATTTCAAGATGGCAAATGTCCAAGATGTCCAATGACAAATGTCACAATGCTAAATGTCAAAAATGACAAATTTCAAGATGGCAAATGTCAAAGATGTCAAATGACAAATGTCACAATGCTAAATGTCAAAAATGAAAAGTGTCACCATGAAAAATGTCAAAAATGACAAATTTCAAGATGGCAAATGTCAAAGATGTCAAATGACAAATGTCACAATGCTAAATCTCAAAAATGAAAAGTGTCACCATGAAAAATGTCAAAAATGACAATTTCAAGATGGCAAATATCAAAGATGTCAAATGACAAATGTCAGAATGCTAAATGTCAAAAATGAAAAGTGTCACCATGAAAAATGTCAAAAATGACAAATTTCAAGATGGCAAATGTCAAAACTGACAAATGTCACAATGCTAAATGTCAAAAATGATAAGTGTCACCATGAAAAATGTCAAAAATGACAAATTTCAAGATGGCAAATGTCAAAGATGTCAAATGACAAATGTCACAATGCTAAATGTCAAAAATGAAAAGTGTCACCATGAAAAATGTCAAAAATAACAAATTTCAAGATGGCAAATGTCAAAGATGTCAAATGACAAATGTCACAATGCTAAATGTCAAAAATGAAAAGTGTCAAAAATGACAAATTTCAAGATGGCAAATGGCTAAGATGTCAAATGACAAATGTCACAATGCTAAATGTCAAAAATGAAAAGTGTCACCATGAAAAATTCAAAAATGACAAATTTCAAGATGGCAAATGTCAAAACTGACAAATGTCACAATGCTAAATGTCAAAAATGAAAAGTGTCACCATGAAAAATGTCAAAAATAACAAACTTCAAGATGGCAAATGTCAAAGATGTCAAATGACAAATGTCACAATGCTAAATGTCAAAAATGACAAATTTTAAGATGGCAAATGTCAAAAATGTCAAATGACAAATGTCACAATGCTAAATGTCAAAAATAAAAAGTGTCACCATGAAAAATGTCAAAAATGACAAATTTCAAGATGGCAAATGTCAAAGATGTCAAATGACAAATGTCACAATGCTAAATGTCAAAAATGAAAAGTGTCACCATAAAAAATGTCAACAATAACAAATTTCAAGATGGCAAATGTCAAAGATGTCAAATGACAAATGTCACAATGCTAAATGTCAAAAATGAAAAGTGTCACCATGAAAAATGTCAAAAATGACAAATTTCAAGATGGCAAATGTCAAAGATGTCAAATGACAAATGTCAGAATGCTAAATGTCAAAAATGAAAAGTGTCACCATGAAAAATGTCAAAAATAACAAATTTCAAGATGGCAAATGTCAAAGATGTCAAATGACAAATGTCACAATGCTAAATGTCAAAAATGAAAAGTGTCACCATGAAAAATGTCAAAAATGACAAATTTCAAGATGGCAAATGTCAAAACTGCCAAATGTCACAATGCTAAATGTCAAAAATGATAAGTGTCACCATGAAAAATGTCAAAAATGACAAATTCCAAGATGGCAAATGTCCAATATGTCAAATGACAAATGTCACAATGCTAAATGTCAAAAATGACAAATTTCAAGATGGCAAATGTCAAAGATGTCAAATGACAAATGTCACAATGCTAAATGTCAAAAATGAAAAGTGTCACCATGAAAAATGTCAAAAATGACAAATTTCAAGATGGCAAATGTCAAAGACGTCAAATGACAAATGTCACAATGCTAAATGTCAAAAATGAAAAGTGTCACCATGAAAAATGTCAAAAATGACAATTTCAAGATGGCAAATATCAAAGATGTCAAATGACAAATGTCACAATGCTAGATGTCAAAAATGAAAAGTGTCACCATGAAAAATGTCAAAAATGACAAATTTCAAGATGGCAAATGTCAAAACTGACAAATGTCACAATGCTAAATGTCAAAAATGATAAGTGTCACCATGAAAAATGTCAAAAATGACAAATTTCAAGATGGCAAATGTCCAAGATGTCAAATGACAGATGTCACAATGCTAAATATCAAAAATGACAAATTTCAAGATGGCAAATGTCAAAGATGTCAAATGACAAATGTCACAATACTAAATGTCAAAAATGAAAAGTGTCACCATGAAAAATGTCAAAAATGACAAATTTCAAGATGGCAAATGTCAAAGATGTCAAATGACAAATGTCACAATGCTAAATGTCAAAAATGAAAAGTGTCACCATGAAAAATGTCAAAAATAACAAATTTCAAGATGGCAAATGTCAAAGATGTCAAATGACAAATGTCACAATGCTAGATGTCAAAAATGAAAAGTGTCACCATGAAAAATGTCAAAAATGACAAATTTCAAGATGGCAAATGTCAAAACTGCCAAATGTCACAATGCTAAATGTCAAAAATGATAAGTGTCACCATGAAAAATGTCAAAAATGACAAATTCCAAGATGGCAAATGTCCAATATGTCAAATGACAAATGTCACAATGCTAAATGTCAAAAATGACAAATTTCAAGATGGCAAATGTCAAAGATGTCAAATGACAAATGTCACAATGCTAAATGTCAAAAATGAAAAGTGTCACCATGAAAAATGTCAAAAATGACAAATTTCAAGATGGCAAATGTCAAAGACGTCAAATGACAAATGTCACAATGCTAAATGTCAAAAATGAAAAGTGTCACCATGAAAAATGTCAAAAATGACAATTTCAAGATGGCAAATATCAAAGATGTCAAATGACAAATGTCACAATGCTAGATGTCAAAAATGAAAAGTGTCACCATGAAAAATGTCAAAAATGACAAATTTCAAGATGGCAAATGTCAAAACTGACAAATGTCACAATGCTAAATGTCAAAAATGATAAGTGTCACCATGAAAAATGTCAAAAATGACAAATTTCAAGATGGCAAATGTCCAAGATGTCAAATGACAGATGTCACAATGCTAAATATCAAAAATGACAAATTTCAAGATGGCAAATGTCAAAGATGTCAAATGACAAATGTCACAATACTAAATGTCAAAAATGAAAAGTGTCACCATGAAAAATGTCAAAAATGACAAATTTCAAGATGGCAAATGTCAAAGATGTCAAATGACAAATGTCACAATGCTAAATGTCAAAAATGAAAAGTGTCACCATGAAAAATGTCAAAAATAACAAATTTCATGATGGCAAATGTCAAAGATGTCAAATGACAAAAATCACAATGCTAAATGTCAAAAATGAAAAGTGTCACCATGAAAAATGTCAAAAATGACAAATTTCAAGATGGCAAATGTCAAAGATGTCAAATGACAAATGTCACAATGCTAAATGTCAAAAATGAAAAGTGTCACCATGAAAAATGTCAAAAATGACAAATTTCAAGATGGCAAATGTCAAAGATGTCAAATGACAAATGTCACAATGCTAAATGTCAAAAATGAAAAGTGTCACCATGAAAAATGTCAAAAATAACAAATTTCAAGATGGCAAATGTCAAAGATGTCAAATGACAAATGTCACAATGCTAAATGTCAAAAATGAAAAGTGTCACCATGAAAAATGTCAAAAATGACAAATTTCAAGATGGCAAATGTCAAAACTGACAAATGTCACAATGCTAAATGTCAAAAATGATAAGTGTCACCATGAAAAATGTCAAAAATGACAAATTTCAAGATGGCAAATGTCAAAGATGTCAAATGACAAATGTCACAATGCTAAATGTCAAAAATGAAAAGTGTCCCCATGAAAAATGTCAATAATGACAAATTTCAAGATGGCAAATGTCAAAGATGTCAAATGACAAATGTCACAATGCTAAATGTCAAAAATAAAAAGTTTCACCATGAAAAATGTCAAAAATGACAAATTTCAAGATGGCAAATGTCAAAGCTGTCGAATATGACAAATGTCACAATGCTAAATGTCAAAAATGAAAAGTGTCACCATGAAAAATGTGAAAAATGACAAATTTCAAGATGGCAAATGTCAAAGATGTCAAATGACAAATGTCACAATGCTAAATGTCAAAAATGAAAAGTGTCACCATGAAAAATGTCAAAAATGACAAATTTCAAGATGCCAAATATCAAAGATGTCAAATGACAAATGTCGCAATGCTTAATGTCAAAAATGACAAATTTCAAGATGGCAAATGTCAAAGATGTCAAATGACAAATGTCAAAATGCTAAATGTCAAAAATGAAAAGTGTCACCATGAAAAATGTCAAAAATGACAAATTTCAAGATGGCAAATGTCAAAGATGTCAAATGACAAATGTCACAATGCTAAATGTCAAAAATGAAAAGTGTCACCATGAAAAATGTCAAAAATAACAAATTTCAAGATGGCAAATGTCAAAGATGTCAAATGACAAATGTCACAATGCTAAATGTCAAAAATGAAAAGTGTCACCATAAAAAATGTCAAAAATGACAAATTTCAAGATGGCAAATGTCAAAGATGTCAAATGACAAATGTCACAATGCTAAATGTCAAAAATGAAAAGTGTCACCATGAAAAATGTCAAAAATAACAAATTTCAAGATGGCAAATGTCAAAGATGTCAAATGACAAATGTCACAATGCTAAATGTCAAAAATGAAAAGGGTCACCATGAAAAATGTCAAAAATGACAAATTTCAAGATGGCAAATGTCAAAGATGTCAAATGACAAATGTCACAATGCTAAATGTCAAAAATGAAAAGTGTCACCATGAAAAATGTCAAAAATAACAAATTTCAAGATGGCAAATATCCAAGATGTCAAATGACAAATGTCACAATGCTAAATGTCAAAAATGACAAATTTCAAGATGGCAAATGTCAAAGATTTCAAATGACAAATGTCACAATGCTAAATGTCAAAAATGAAAAGTGTCACCATGAAAAATGTCAAAAATGACAAATTTCAAGATGGCAAATGTCAAAGATGTCAAATGACAAATGTCACAATGCTAAATGTCAAAAATGAAAAGTGTCACCATGAAAAATGTCAAAAATAAAAAATTTCAAGATGGCAAATGTCAAAGATGTCAAATGACAAATGTCACAATGCTAAATGTCAAAAATGAAAAGTGTCACCATGAAAAATGTCAAAAATGACAAATTTCAAGATGGCAAATGTCAAAACTGACAAATGTCACAATGCTAAATGTCAAAAATGATAAGTGTCACCATGAAAAATGTCAAAAATGACAAATTTCAAGATGGCAAATGTCCAAGATGTCAAATGACAAATGTCACAATGCTAAATGTCAAAAATGACAAATTTCAAGATGGCAAATGTCAAAGATGTCAAATGACAAATGTCACAATGCTAAATGTCAAAAATGAAAAGTGTCACCATGAAAAATGTCAAAAATGACAAATTTCAAGATGGCAAATGTCAAAGATGTCAAATGACAAATGTCACAATGCTAAATCTCAAAAATGAAAAGTGTCACCATGAAAAATGTCAAAAATGACAATTTCAAGATGGCAAATATCAAAGATGTCAAATGACAAATGTCAGAATGCTAAATGTCAAAAATGAAAAGTGTCACCATGAAAAATGTCAAAAATGACAAATTTCAAGATGGCAAATGTCAAAACTGACAAATGTCACAATGCTAAATGTCAAAAATGATAAGTGTCACCATGAAAAATGTCAAAAATGACAAATTTCAAGATGGCAAATGTCCAAGATGTCAAATGACAGATGTCACAATGCTAAATGTCAAAAATGACAAATTTCAAGATGGCAAATGTCAAAGATGTCAAATGACAAATGTCGCAATACTAAATGTCAAAAATGAAAAGTGTCACCATGAAAAATGTCAAAAATGACAAATTTCAAGATGGCAAATGTCAAAGATGTCAAATGACAAATGTCACAATGCTAAATGTCAAAAATGAAAAGTGTCACCATGAAAAATGTCAAAAATAACAAATTTTATGATGGCAAATGTCAAAGATGTCAAATGACAAATGTCACAATGCTAAATGTCAAAAATGAAAAGTGTCACCATGAAAAATGTCAAAAATGACAAATTTCAAGATGGCAAATGTCAAAGATGTCAAATGACAAATGTCACAATGCTAAATGTCAAAAATGAAAAGTGTCACCATGAAAAATGTCAAAAATGACAAATTTCAAGATGGCAAATGTCAAAGATGTCAAATGACAAATGTCACAATGCTAAATGTCAAAAATGAAGAGTGTCACCATGAAAAATGTCAAAAATGACAAATTTCAAGATGGCAAATGTCAAAGATGTCAAATGACAAATGTCACAATGCTAAATGTCAAAAATGAAAAGTGTCACCATAAAAAATGTCAAAAATAACAAATTTCAAGATGGCAAATGTCAAAGATGTCAAATGACAAATGTCACAATGCTAAATGTCAAAAATGAAAAGTGTCACTATGAAAAATGTCAAAAATAAAAAATTTCAAGATGGCAAATGTCAAAGATGTCAAATGACAAATGTCACAATGCTAAATGTCAAAAATGAAAAGTGTCACCATGAAAAATGTCAAAAATGACAAATTTCAAGATGGCAAATGTCCAAGATGTCAAATGACAAATGTCACAATGCTAAATGTCAAAAATGACAAATTTCAAGATGGCAAATGTCAAAGATGTCAAATGACAAATGTCACAATGCTAAATGTCAAAAATGAAAAGTGTCACCATGAAAAATGTCAAAAATGACAAATTTCAAGATGGCAAATGTCAAAGATGTCAAATGACAAATGTCACAATGCTAAATGTCAAAAATGAAAAGTGTCACCATGAAAAATGTCAAAAATGACAAATTTCTAGATGGCAAATATCAAAGATGTCAAATGACAAATGTCACAATGCTAAATGTCAAAAATGATAAGTGTCACCATGAAAAATGTCAAAAATGACAAATTTCAAGATGGCAAATGTCCAAGATGTCAAATGACAAATGTCACAATGCTAAATGTCAAAAATGACAAATTTCAAGATGGCAAATGTCAAAGATGTCAAATGACAAATGTCACAATGCTAAATATCAAAAATGAAAAGTGTCACCATGAAAAATGTCAAAAATGACAAATTTCAAGATGGCAAATGTCAAAAATGTCAAATGACAAATGTCACAATGCTAAATGTCAAAAATGAAAAGTGTCACTATGAAAAATGTCAAAAATGACAAATTTCAAGATGGCAAATGTCAAAGATGTCAAATGACAAATGTCACAATGCTAAATGTCAAAAATGAAAAGTGTCACCATGAAAAATGTCAAAAATGACAAATTTCAAGATGGCAAATGTCAAAGATGTCGAATATGACAAATGTCACAATGCTAAATGTCAAAAATGAAAAGTGTCACCATGAAAAATGTCAAAAATGACAAATTTCAAGATGGCAAATGTCAAAGATGTCAAATGACAAATGTCACAATGCTAAATGTCAAAAATGAAAAGTGTCACCATGAAAAAGGTCAAAAATGACAAATTTCAGGATGGCAAATGTCAAAACTGATAAATGTCACAATGCTAAATGTCAAAAATGATAAGTGTCACCGTGAAAAATGTCAAAAATGACAAATTTCAAGATGGCAAATGTCCAAGATGTCAAATGACAAATGTCACAATGCTAAATGTCAAAAATGACAAATTTCAAGATGGCAAATGTCAAAGATGTCAAATGACAAATGTCACAATGCTAAATGTCAAAAATGAAAAGTGTCACCATGAAAAATGTCAAAAGTGACAAATTTCAAGATGGCAAATATCAAAACTGACAAATGTCACAATGCTAAATGTCAAAAATGATGAGTGTCACCATGAAAAATGTCAAAAATGAGAAATTTCAAGATGGCAAAGGTCCAAGATGTCAAATGACAAATGTCACAATGCTAAATGTCAAAAATGACAAATTTTAAGATGGCAAATGTCAAAGATGTGAAATGACAAATGTCACAATGCTAAATGTCAAAAATGAAAAGTGTCACCATGAAAAATGTCAAAAATAACAAATTTCAAGATGGCAAATGTCAAAGATGTCAAATGAGAAATGTCACAATGCTAAATGTCAAAAATGAAAAGTGTCACCATGAAAAATGTCAAAAATAACAAATTTCAAGATGGCAAATGTCAAAGATGTCAAATGACAAATGTCACAATGCTAAATGTCAAAAATGACAAATTTCAAGATGGCAAATGTCAAAGATGTCAAATGACAAATGTCACAATGCTAAATGTCAAAAATGATAAGTGTCACCATGAAAAATGTCAAAAATGACAAATTTCAAGATGGCAAATGTCCAAGATGTCAAATGACAAATGTCACAATGCTAAATGTCAAAAATGACAAATTTCAAGATGGCAAATGTCAAAGATGTCAAATGACAAATGTCACAATGCTAAATGTCAAAAATGACAAATTTCAAGATGGCAAATGTCAAAGATTTCAAATGACAAATGTCACAATGCTAAATGTCAAAAATGAAAAGTGTCACCATGAAAAATGTCAAAAATGACAAATTTCAAGATGGCAAATGTCAAAGATGTCAAATGACAAATGTCACAATGCTAAATGTCAAAAATGAAAAGTGTCACCATGAAAAATGTCAAAAATAAAAAATTTCAAGATGGCAAATGTCAAAGATGTCAAATGACAAATGTCACAATGCTAAATGTCAAAAATGAAAAGTGTCACCATGAAAAATGTCAAAAATGACAAATTTCAAGATGGCAAATGTCAAAACTGACAAATGTCACAATGCTAAATGTCAAAAATGATAAGTGTCACCATGAAAAATGTCAAAAATGACAAATTTCAAGATGGCAAATGTCCAAGATGTCCAATGACAAATGTCACAATGCTAAATGTCAAAAATGACAAATTTCAAGATGGCAAATGTCAAAGATGTCAAATGACAAATGTCACAATGCTAAATGTCAAAAATGAAAAGTGTCACCATGAAAAATGTCAAAAATGACAAATTTCAAGATGGCAAATGTCAAAGATGTCAAATGACAAATGTCACAATGCTAAATCTCAAAAATGAAAAGTGTCACCATGAAAAATGTCAAAAATGACAATTTCAAGATGGCAAATATCAAAGATGTCAAATGACAAATGTCAGAATGCTAAATGTCAAAAATGAAAAGTGTCACCATGAAAAATGTCAAAAATGACAAATTTCAAGATGGCAAATGTCAAAACTGACAAATGTCACAATGCTAAATGTCAAAAATGATAAGTGTCACCATGAAAAATGTCAAAAATGACAAATTTCAAGATGGCAAATGTCCAAGATGTCAAATGACAGATGTCACAATGCTAAATGTCAAAAATGACAAATTTCAAGATGGCAAATGTCAAAGATGTCAAATGACAAATGTCGCAATACTAAATGTCAAAAATGAAAAGTGTCACCATGAAAAATGTCAAAAATGACAAATTTCAAGATGGCAAATGTCAAAGATGTCAAATGACAAATGTCACAATGCTAAATGTCAAAAATGAAAAGTGTCACCATGAAAAATGTCAAAAATAACAAATTTTATGATGGCAAATGTCAAAGATGTCAAATGACAAATGTCACAATGCTAAATGTCAAAAATGAAAAGTGTCACCATGAAAAATGTCAAAAATGACAAATTTCAAGATGGCAAATGTCAAAGATGTCAAATGACAAATGTCACAATGCTAAATGTCAAAAATGAAAAGTGTCACCATGAAAAATGTCAAAAATGACAAATTTCAAGATGGCAAATGTCAAAGATGTCAAATGACAAATGTCACAATGCTAAATGTCAAAAATGAAGAGTGTCACCATGAAAAATGTCAAAAATGACAAATTTCAAGATGGCAAATGTCAAAGATGTCAAATGACAAATGTCACAATGCTAAATGTCAAAAATGAAAAGTGTCACCATAAAAAATGTCAAAAATAACAAATTTCAAGATGGCAAATGTCAAAGATGTCAAATGACAAATGTCACAATGCTAAATGTCAAAAATGAAAAGTGTCACTATGAAAAATGTCAAAAATAAAAAATTTCAAGATGGCAAATGTCAAAGATGTCAAATGACAAATGTCACAATGCTAAATGTCAAAAATGAAAAGTGTCACCATGAAAAATGTCAAAAATGACAAATTTCAAGATGGCAAATGTCCAAGATGTCAAATGACAAATGTCACAATGCTAAATGTCAAAAATGACAAATTTCAAGATGGCAAATGTCAAAGATGTCAAATGACAAATGTCACAATGCTAAATGTCAAAAATGAAAAGTGTCACCATGAAAAATGTCAAAAATGACAAATTTCAAGATGGCAAATGTCAAAGATGTCAAATGACAAATGTCACAATGCTAAATGTCAAAAATGAAAAGTGTCACCATGAAAAATGTCAAAAGTGACAAATTTCTAGATGGCAAATATCAAAGATGTCAAATGACAAATGTCACAATGCTAAATGTCAAAAATGATAAGTGTCACCATGAAAAATGTCAAAAATGACAAATTTCAAGATGGCAAATGTCCAAGATGTCAAATGACAAATGTCACAATGCTAAATGTCAAAAATGACAAATTTCAAGATGGCAAATGTCAAAGATGTCAGATGACAAATGTCACAATGCTAAATGTCAAAAATGAAAAGTGTCACCATGAAAAATGTCAAAAATGACAAATTTCAAGATGGCAAATGTCAAAGATGTCAAATGACAAATGTCACAATGCTAAATGTCAAAAATGAAAAGTGTCACCATGAAAAAGGTCAAAAATGACAAATTTCAGGATGGCAAATGTCAAAACTGATAAATGTCACAATGCTAAATGTCAAAAATGATAAGTGTCACCGTGAAAAATGTCAAAAATGACAAATTTCAAGATGGCAAATGTCCAAGATGTCAAATGACAAATGTCACAATGCTAAATGTCAAAAATGACAAATTTCAAGATGGCAAATGTCAAAGATGTCAAATGACAAATGTCACAATGCTAAATGTCAAAAATGAAAAGTGTCACCATGAAAAATGTCAAAAGTGACAAATTTCAAGATGGCAAATGTCAAAACTGACAAATGTCACAATGCTAAATGTCAAAAATGATGAGTGTCACCATGAAAAATGTCAAAAATGAGAAATTTCAAGATGGCAAAGGTCCAAGATGTCAAATGACAAATGTCACAATGCTAAATGTCAAAAATGACAAATTTTAAGATGGCAAATGTCAAAGATGTGAAATGACAAATGTCACAATGCTAAATGTCAAAAATGAAAAGTGTCACCATGAAAAATGTCAAAAATAACAAATTTCAAGATGGCAAATGTCAAAGATGTCAAATGAGAAATGTCACAATGCTAAATGTCAAAAATGAAAAGTGTCACCATGAAAAATGTCAAAAATAACAAATTTCAAGATGGCAAATGTCAAAGATGTCAAATGACAAATGTCACAATGCTAAATGTCAAAAATGACAAATTTCAAGATGGCAAATGTCAAAGATGTCAAATGACAAATGTCACAATGCTAAATGTCAAAAATGATAAGTGTCACCATGAAAAATGTCAAAAATGACAAATTTCAAGATGGCAAATGTCCAAGATGTCAAATGACAAATGTCACAATGCTAAATGTCAAAAATGACAAATTTCAAGATGGCAAATGACAAATGTCACAATGCTAAATGTCAAAAATGACAAATTTCAAGATGGCAAATGTCAAAGATTTCAAATGACAAATGTCACAATGCTAAATGTCAAAAATGAAAAGTGTCACCATGAAAAATGTCAAAAATGACAAATTTCAAGATGGCAAATGTCAAAGATGTCAAATGACAAATGTCACAATGCTAAATGTCAAAAATGAAAAGTGTCACCATGAAAAATGTCAAAAATAAAAAATTTCAAGATGGCAAATGTCAAAGATGTCAAATGACAAATGTCACAATGCTAAATGTCAAAAATGAAAAGTGTCACCATGAAAAATGTCAAAAATGACAAATTTCAAGATGGCAAATGTCAAAACTGACAAATGTCACAATGCTAAATGTCAAAAATGATAAGTGTCACCATGAAAAATGTCAAAAATGACAAATTTCAAGATGGCAAATGTCCAAGATGTCAAATGACAAATGTCACAATGCTAAATGTCAAAAATGACAAATTTCAAGATGGCAAATGTCAAAGATGTCAAATGACAAATGTCACAATGCTAAATGTCAAAAATGAAAAGTGTCACCATGAAAAATGTCAAAAATGACAAATTTCAAGATGGCAAATGTCAAAGATGTCAAATGACAAATGTCACAATGCTAAATCTCAAAAATGAAAAGTGTCACCATGAAAAATGTCAAAAATGACAATTTCAAGATGGCAAATATCAAAGATGTCAAATGACAAATGTCAGAATGCTAAATGTCAAAAATGAAAAGTGTCACCATGAAAAATGTCAAAAATGACAAATTTCAAGATGGCAAATGTCAAAACTGACAAATGTCACAATGCTAAATGTCAAAAATGATAAGTGTCACCATGAAAAATGTCAAAAATGACAAATTTCAAGATGGCAAATGTCCAAGATGTCAAATGACAGATGTCACAATGCTAAATGTCAAAAATGACAAATTTCAAGATGGCAAATGTCAAAGATGTCAAATGACAAATGTCGCAATACTAAATGTCAAAAATGAAAAGTGTCACCATGAAAAATGTCAAAAATGACAAATTTCAAGATGGCAAATGTCAAAGATGTCAAATGACAAATGTCACAATGCTAAATGTCAAAAATGAAAAGTGTCACCATGAAAAATGTCAAAAATAACAAATTTTATGATGGCAAATGTCAAAGATGTCAAATGACAAATGTCACAATGCTAAATGTCAAAAATGAAAAGTGTCACCATGAAAAATGTCAAAAATGACAAATTTCAAGATGGCAAATGTCAAAGATGTCAAATGACAAATGTCACAATGCTAAATGTCAAAAATGAAAAGTGTCACCATGAAAAATGTCAAAAATGACAAATTTCAAGATGGCAAATGTCAAAGATGTCAAATGACAAATGTCACAATGCTAAATGTCAAAAATGAAGAGTGTCACCATGAAAAATGTCAAAAATGACAAATTTCAAGATGGCAAATGTCAAAGATGTCAAATGACAAATGTCACAATGCTAAATGTCAAAAATGAAAAGTGTCACCATAAAAAATGTCAAAAATAACAAATTTCAAGATGGCAAATGTCAAAGATGTCAAATGACAAATGTCACAATGCTAAATGTCAAAAATGAAAAGTGTCACTATGAAAAATGTCAAAAATAAAAAATTTCAAGATGGCAAATGTCAAAGATGTCAAAACTGACAAATGTCACAATGCTAAATGTCAAAAATGATGAGTGTCACCATGAAAAATGTCAAAAATGAGAAATTTCAAGATGGCAAAGGTCCAAGATGTCAAATGACAAATGTCACAATGCTAAATGTCAAAAATGACAAATTTTAAGATGGCAAATGTCAAAGATGTGAAATGACAAATGTCACAATGCTAAATGTCAAAAATGAAAAGTGTCACCATGAAAAATGTCAAAAATAACAAATTTCAAGATGGCAAATGTCAAAGATGTCAAATGAGAAATGTCACAATGCTAAATGTCAAAAATGAAAAGTGTCACCATGAAAAATGTCAAAAATAACAAATTTCAAGATGGCAAATGTCAAAGATGTCAAATGACAAATGTCACAATGCTAAATGTCAAAAATGACAAATTTCAAGATGGCAAATGTCAAAGATGTCAAATGACAAATGTCACAATGCTAAATGTCAAAAATGATAAGTGTCACCATGAAAAATGTCAAAAATGACAAATTTCAAGATGGCAAATGTCCAAGATGTCAAATGACAAATGTCACAATGCTAAATGTCAAAAATGACAAATTTCAAGATGGCAAATGTCAAAGATGTCAAATGACAAATGTCACAATGCTAAATGTCAAAAATGAAAAGTGTCACCATGAAAAATGTCAAAAATGACAAATTTCAAGATGGCAAATGTCAAAGATGTCAAATGACAAATGTCACAATGCTAAATGTCAAAAATGAAAAGTGTCACCATGAAAAATGTCAAAAATGACAAATTTCTAGATGGCAAATATCAAAGATGTCAAATGACAAATGTCACAATGCTAAATGTCAAAAATGATAAGTGTCACCATGAAAAATGTCAAAAATGACAAATTTCAAGATGGCAAATGTCCAAGATGTCAAATGACAAATGTCACAATGCTAAATGTCAAAAATGACAAATTTCAAGATGGCAAATGTCAAAGATGTCAAATGACAAATGTCACAATGCTAAATATCAAAAATGAAAAGTGTCACCATGAAAAATGTCAAAAATGACAAATTTCAAGATGGCAAATGTCAAAAATGTCAAATGACAAATGTCACAATGCTAAATGTCAAAAATGAAAAGTGTCACTATGAAAAATGTCAAAAATGACAAATTTCAAGATGGCAAATGTCAAAGATGTCAAATGACAAATGTCACAATGCTAAATGTCAAAAATGAAAAGTGTCACCATGAAAAATGTCAAAAATGACAAATTTCAAGATGGCAAATGTCAAAGATGTCGAATATGACAAATGTCACAATGCTAAATGTCAAAAATGAAAAGTGTCACCATGAAAAATGTCAAAAATGACAAATTTCAAGATGGCAAATGTCAAAGATGTCAAATGACAAATGTCACAATGCTAAATGTCAAAAATGAAAAGTGTCACCATGAAAAAGGTCAAAAATGACAAATTTCAGGATGGCAAATGTCAAAACTGATAAATGTCACAATGCTAAATGTCAAAAATGATAAGTGTCACCGTGAAAAATGTCAAAAATGACAAATTTCAAGATGGCAAATGTCCAAGATGTCAAATGACAAATGTCACAATGCTAAATGTCAAAAATGACAAATTTCAAGATGGCAAATGTCAAAGATGTCAAATGACAAATGTCACAATGCTAAATGTCAAAAATGAAAAGTGTCACCATGAAAAATGTCAAAAGTGACAAATTTCAAGATGGCAAATGTCAAAACTGACAAATGTCACAATGCTAAATGTCAAAAATGATGAGTGTCACCATGAAAAATGTCAAAAATGAGAAATTTCAAGATGGCAAAGGTCCAAGATGTCAAATGACAAATGTCACAATGCTAAATGTCAAAAATGACAAATTTTAAGATGGCAAATGTCAAAGATGTGAAATGACAAATGTCACAATGCTAAATGTCAAAACTGAAAAGTGTCACCATGAAAAATGTCAAAAATAACAAATTTCAAGATGGCAAATGTCAAAGATGTCAAATGAGAAATGTCACAATGCTAAATGTCAAAAATGAAAAGTGTCACCATGAAAAATGTCAAAAATAACAAATTTCAAGATGGCAAATGTCAAAGATGTCAAATGACAAATGTCACAATGCTAAATGTCAAAAATGACAAATTTCAAGATGGCAAATGTCAAAGATGTCAAATGACAAATGTCACAATGCTAAATGTCAAAAATGATAAGTGTCACCATGAAAAATGTCAAAAATGACAAATTTCAAGATGGCAAATGTCCAAGATGTCAAATGACAAATGTCACAATGCTAAATGTCAAAAATGACAAATTTCAAGATGGCAAATGTCAAAGATGTCAAATGACAAATGTCACAATGCTAAATGTCAAAAATGAAAAGTGTCACCATGAAAAATGTCAAAAATGACAAATTTCAAGATGGCAAATGTCAAAGATGTCAAATGACAAATGTCACAATGCTAAATGTCAAAAATGAAAAGTGTCACCATAAAAAATGTCAAAAATGACAAGTTTCAAGATGGCAAATATCAAAGATGTCAAATGACAAATGTCACAATGCTAAATGTCAAAAATGATAAGTGTCACCATGAAAAATGTCAAAAATGACAAATTTCAAGATGGCAAATGTCCAAGATGTCAAATGACAAATGTCACAATGCTAAATGTCAAAAATGACAAATTTCAAGATGGCAAATGTCAAAGATGTCAAATGACAAATGTCACAATGCTAAATGTCAAAAATGAAAAGTGTCACCATGAAAAATGTCAAAAATGACAAATTTCAAGATGGCAAATGTCAAAGATGTCAAATGACAAATGTCACAATGCTAAATGTCAAAAATGAAAAGCGTCACCATGAAAAATGTCAAAAATGACAAATTTCAAGATGGCAAATATCAAAGATGTCAAATGACAAATGTCACAATGCTAAATGTCAAAAATGACAAATTTCAAGATGGCAAATGTCAAAAATGTCAAATGACCAATGTCACAAAGCTAAATGTCAAAAATGAAAAGTGTCACCATGAAAAATGTCAAAAATGACAAATTTCAAGATGGCAAATGTCAAAGATGTCAAATGACAAATGTCACAATGCTAAATGTCAAAAATGAAATGTGTCACCATGAAAAATGTCAAAAATAACAAATTTCAAGATGGCAAATGTCAAAGATGTCAAATGACAAATGTCACAATGCTAAATGTCAAAAATGAAAAGTGTCACCATGAAAAATGTCAAAAATGACAAATTTCAAGATGGCAAATGTCAAAGATGTTGAATATGACAAATGTCACAATGCTAAATGTCAAAAATGAAAAGTGTCACCATGAAAAATGTCAAAAATGACAAATTTCAAGATGGCAAATGTCAAAGATGTTAAATGACAAATGTCACAATGCTAAATGTCAAAAATGAAAAGTGTCACCATGAAAAATGTCAAAAATGACAAATTTCAAGATAGCAAATGTTAAAGATGTCAAATGACAAATGTCACAATGCTAAATGTCAAAAATGAAAAGTGTCACCATGAAAAATGTCAAAAATAACAAATTTCAAGATGGCAAATGTCAAAGATGTCAAATGACAAATGTCACAATGCTAAATGTCAAAAATGAAAAGTGTCACCATGAAAAATGTCAAAAATGACAAATTTCAAGATGGCAAATGTCAAAGATGTCAAATGACAAATGTCACAATGCTAAATGTCAAAAATGAAAAGTGTCACCATGAAAAATGTCAAAAATGAGAAATTTCAAGATGGCAAATGTCAAAGATGTCAAATGACAAATGTCACAATGCTAAATGTCAAAAATGAAAAGTGTCCACATGAAAAATGTCAATAATGACAAATTTCAAGATGGCAAATGTCAAAGATGACAAATGTCACAATGCTAAATGTCAAAAATGAAAAGTGTCACCATGAAAAATGTCAAAAATGACAAATTTCAAGATGGCAAATGTCAAAGATGTCGAATATGACAAATGTCACAATGCTAAATGTCAAAAATGAAAAGTGTCACCATGAAAAATGTCAAAAATGACAAATTTCAAGATGGCAAATGTCAAAGATGTCAAATGACAAATGTCACAATGCTAAATGTCAAAAATGAAAAAGGTCACCATGAAAAATGTCAAAAATGACAAATTTCAAGATGGCAAATGTCAAAGATGTCAAATGACAAATGTCACAATGCTAAATGTCAAAAATGAAAAGTGTCACCATGAAAAATGTCAAAAATAACAAATTTCAAGATGGCAAATGTCAAAGATGTCAAATGACAAATGTCACAATGCTAAATGTCAAAAATGAAAAGTGTTACCATGAAAAATGTCAAAAATGACAAATTTCAAGATGGCAAATATTAAAGATGTCAAATGACAAATGTCACAATGCTAAATGTCAAAAATGACAAATTTCAAGATGGCAAATGTCAAAAATGTCAAATAACCAATGTCACAATGCTAAATGTCAAAAATGAAAAGTGTCACCATGAAAAATGTCAAAAATGACAAATTTCAAGATGGCAAATGTCAAAGATGTCAAATGACAAATGTCACAATGCTAAATGTCAAAAATGAAAAGTGTCACCATGAAAAATGTCAAAAATGACAAATTTCAAGATGGCAAATATCAAAGATGTCAAATGACAAATGTCACAATGCTAAATGTCAAAAATGACAAATTTCAAGATGGCAAATGTCAAAGATGTCAAATGACAAATGTCACAATGCTAAATGTCAAAAATGAAAAGTGTCACCATAAAAAATGTCAAAAATGACAAATTTCAAGATGGCAAATGTCAAAGATGTCAAATGACAAATGTCACAATGCTAAATGTCAAAAATAAAAAGTGTCACCATGAAAAATGTCAAAAATAACAAATTTCAAGATGGCAAATGTCAAAGATGTCAAATGACAAATGTCACAATGCTAAATGTCAAAAATGAAAAGTGTCACCATGAAAAATGTCAAAAATGACAAATTTCAAGATGGCATATATCAAAACTGACAAATGTCACAATGCTAAATGTCAAAAATGATAAGTGTCACCATGAAAAATGTCAAAAATGACAAATTTCAAGATGGCAAATGTCCAAGATGTCAAATGACAAATGTCACAATGCTAAATGTCAAAAATGACAAATTTCAAGATGGCAAATATTAAAGATGTCAAATGACAAATGTCACAATGCTAAATGTCAAAAATGACAAATTTCAAGATGGCAAATGTCAAAAATGTCAAATAACCAATGTCACAATGCTAAATGTCAAAAATGAAAAGTGTCACCATGAAAAATGTCAAAAATGACAAATTTCAAGATGGCAAATGTCAAAGATGTCAAATGACAAATGTCACAATGCTAAATGTCAAAAATGAAAAGTGTCACCATGAAAAATGTCAAAAATGACAAATTTCAAGATGGCAAATATCAAAGATGTCAAATGACAAATGTCACAATGCTAAATGTCAAAAATGACAAATTTCAAGATGGCAAATGTCAAAGATGTCAAATGACAAATGTCACAATGCTAAATGTCAAAAATGAAAAGTGTCACCATAAAAAATGTCAAAAATGACAAATTTCAAGATGGCAAATGTCAAAGATGTCAAATGACAAATGTCACAATGCTAAATGTCAAAAATAAAAAGTGTCACCATGAAAAATGTCAAAAATAACAAATTTCAAGATGGCAAATGTCAAAGATGTCAAATGACAAATGTCACAATGCTAAATGTCAAAAATGAAAAGTGTCACCATGAAAAATGTCAAAAATGACAAATTTCAAGATGGCATATATCAAAACTGACAAATGTCACAATGCTAAATGTCAAAAATGATAAGTGTCACCATGAAAAATGTCAAAAATGACAAATTTCAAGATGGCAAATGTCCAAGATGTCAAATGACAAATGTCACAATGCTAAATGTCAAAAATGACAAATTTCAAGATGGCAAATGTCAAAGATGTCAAATGACAAATGTCACAATGCTAAATGTCAAAAATAAAAAGTGTCACCATGAAAAATGTCAAAAATGACAAATTTCAAGATTGCAAATGTCAAAGATGTCAAATGACAAATGTCACAATGCTAAATGTCAAAAATGAAAAGTGTCACTATGAAAAATGTCAAAAATAACAAATTTTAAGATGGCAAATGTCAAAGATGTCAAAACTGACAAATGTCACAATGCTAAATGTCAAAAATGATAAGTGTCACCATGAAAAATGTCAAAAATGACAAATTTCAAGATGGCAAATGTCCAAGATGTCAAATGACAAATGTCACAATGCTAAATATCAAAAATGACAAATTTCAAGATGGCAAATGTCAAAGATGTCAAATGACAAATGTCACAATGCTAAATGTCAAAAATGAAAAGTGTCACCATGAAAAATGTTAAAAATGACAAATTTCAAAATGGCAAATGTCAAAGATGTCAAATGACAAATGCCACAATGCTAAATGTCAAAAATGAAAATTGTCACCATGAAAAATGTCAAAAATGACAAATTTAAAGATGGCAAAGATGTCAAATGACAAATGTCACAATGCTAAATGTCAAAAATGTCAAATTTCAAGATGGCAAATGTCAAAGATGTGAAATGACAAATGTCACAATGCTAAATGTCAAAAATGAAAAGTGTCACCATGAAAAATGTCAAAAATGACAAATTTTAAGATGGCAAATGTCAAAGATGTCAAATGACAAATGTCACAATGCTAAATGTCAAAAATGAAAAGTGTCACCATGAAAAATGTTAAAAATAACAAATTTTAAGATGGCAAATGTCAAAGATGTCAAATGACAAATGTCACAATGCTAAATGTCAAAAATGAAAAGTGTCACCATGAAAAATGTCAAAAATGACAAATTTTAAGATGGCAAATGTCAAAGATGTCAAATGACAAATGTCACAATGCTAAATGTCAAAAATGAAAAGTGTCACCATGAAAAATGTCCAAAATAACAAATTTCAAGATGGCAAATGTCAAAGATGTCAAATGACAAATGTCACAATGCTAAATGTCAAAAATGAAAAGTGTCACCATAAAAAATGTCAAAAATGACAAATTTCAAGAAGGCAAATGTCAAAGATGTCAAATGACAAATGTCACAATGCTAAATGTCAAAAATGACAAATTTCAAGATGGCAAATGTCAAAGATGTCAAATGACAAATGTCACAATGCTAAATGTCAAAAATGAAAAGTGTCACCATGAAAAATGTCAAAAATGACAAATTTCAAGATGGCAAATGTCAAAGATGTTAAATGACAAATGTCACAATGCTAAATGTCAAAAATGAAAAGTGTCACCATGAAAAATGTCAAAAATGACAAATTTCAAGATGGCAAATGTCAAAGATGTCAAATGACAAATGTCAGAATGCTAAATGTCAAAAATGAAAAGTGTCACCATGAAAAATGTCAAAAATGACAAATTTCAAGATGGCAAATGTCAAAACTGACAAATGCTACAATGCTAAATGTCAAAAATGATAAGTGTCACCATGAAAAATGTCAAAAATGACAAATTTCAAGATGGCAAATGTCCAAGATGTCAAGTGACAAATGTCACAATGCTAAATGTCAAAAATGAAAAGTGTCAAAAATGACAAATTTCAAGATGGCAAATGTCTAAGATGTCAAATGACAAATGTCACAATGCTAAATGTCAAAAATGAAAAGTGTCACTGTGAAAAATGTCAAAAATGAGAAATTTCAAGATGGCAAAGGTCCAAGATGTCAAATGACAAATGTCACAATGCTAAATGTCAAAAATGACAAATTTTAAGATGGCAAATGTCAAAGATGTGAAATGACAAATGTCACAATGCTAAATGTCAAAAATGAAAAGTGTCACCATGAAAAATGTCAAAAATAACAAATTTCAAGATGGCAAATGTCAAAGATGTCAAATGAGAAATGTCACAATGCTAAATGTCAAAAATGAAAAGTGTCACCATGAAAAATGTCAAAAATAACAAATTTCAAGATGGCAAATGTCAAAGATGTCAAATGACAAATGTCACAATGCTAAATGTCAAAAATGACAAATTTCAAGATGGCAAATGTCAAAGATGTCAAATGACAAATGTCACAATGCTAAATGTCAAAAATGATAAGTGTCACCATGAAAAATGTCAAAAATGACAAATTTCAAGATGGCAAATGTCCAAGATGTCAAATGACAAATGTCACAATGCTAAATGTCAAAAATGACAAATTTCAAGATGGCAAATGTCAAAGATGTCAAATGACAAATGTCACAATGCTAAATGTCAAAAATGAAAAGTGTCACCATGAAAAATGTCAAAAATGACAAATTTCAAGATGGCAAATGTCAAAGATGTCAAATGACAAATGTCACAATGCTAAATGTCAAAAATGAAAAGTGTCACCATAAAAAATGTCAAAAATGACAAGTTTCAAGATGGCAAATATCAAAGATGTCAAATGACAAATGTCACAATGCTAAATGTCAAAAATGATAAGTGTCACCATGAAAAATGTCAAAAATGACAAATTTCAAGATGGCAAATGTCCAAGATGTCAAATGACAAATGTCACAATGCTAAATGTCAAAAATGACAAATTTCAAGATGGCAAATGTCAAAGATGTCAAATGACAAATGTCACAATGCTAAATGTCAAAAATGAAAAGTGTCACCATGAAAAATGTCAAAAATGACAAATTTCAAGATGGCAAATGTCAAAGATGTCAAATGACAAATGTCACAATGCTAAATGTCAAAAATGAAAAGCGTCACCATGAAAAATGTCAAAAATGACAAATTTCAAGATGGCAAATATCAAAGATGTCAAATGACAAATGTCACAATGCTAAATGTCAAAAATGACAAATTTCAAGATGGCAAATGTCAAAAATGTCAAATGACCAATGTCACAAAGCTAAATGTCAAAAATGAAAAGTGTCACCATGAAAAATGTCAAAAATGACAAATTTCAAGATGGCAAATGTCAAAGATGTCAAATGACAAATGTCACAATGCTAAATGTCAAAAATGAAATGTGTCACCATGAAAAATGTCAAAAATAACAAATTTCAAGATGGCAAATGTCAAAGATGTCAAATGACAAATGTCACAATGCTAAATGTCAAAAATGAAAAGTGTCACCATGAAAAATGTCAAAAATGACAAATTTCAAGATGGCAAATGTCAAAGATGTTGAATATGACAAATGTCACAATGCTAAATGTCAAAAATGAAAAGTGTCACCATGAAAAATGTCAAAAATGACAAATTTCAAGATGGCAAATGTCAAAGATGTTAAATGACAAATGTCACAATGCTAAATGTCAAAAATGAAAAGTGTCACCATGAAAAATGTCAAAAATGACAAATTTCAAGATAGCAAATGTTAAAGATGTCAAATGACAAATGTCACAATGCTAAATGTCAAAAATGAAAAGTGTCACCATGAAAAATGTCAAAAATAACAAATTTCAAGATGGCAAATGTCAAAGATGTCAAATGACAAATGTCACAATGCTAAATGTCAAAAATGAAAAGTGTCACCATGAAAAATGTCAAAAATGACAAATTTCAAGATGGCAAATGTCAAAGATGTCAAATGACAAATGTCACAATGCTAAATGTCAAAAATGAAAAGTGTCACCATGAAAAATGTCAAAAATGAGAAATTTCAAGATGGCAAATGTCAAAGATGTCAAATGACAAATGTCACAATGCTAAATGTCAAAAATGAAAAGTGTCCACATGAAAAATGTCAATAATGACAAATTTCAAGATGGCAAATGTCAAAGATGACAAATGTCACAATGCTAAATGTCAAAAATGAAAAGTGTCACCATGAAAAATGTCAAAAATGACAAATTTCAAGATGGCAAATGTCAAAGATGTCGAATATGACAAATGTCACAATGCTAAATGTCAAAAATGAAAAGTGTCACCATGAAAAATGTCAAAAATGACAAATTTCAAGATGGCAAATGTCAAAGATGTCAAATGACAAATGTCACAATGCTAAATGTCAAAAATGAAAAAGGTCACCATGAAAAATGTCAAAAATGACAAATTTCAAGATGGCAAATGTCAAAGATGTCAAATGACAAATGTCACAATGCTAAATGTCAAAAATGAAAAGTGTCACCATGAAAAATGTCAAAAATAACAAATTTCAAGATGGCAAATGTCAAAGATGTCAAATGACAAATGTCACAATGCTAAATGTCAAAAATGAAAAGTGTTACCATGAAAAATGTCAAAAATGACAAATTTCAAGATGGCAAATATTAAAGATGTCAAATGACAAATGTCACAATGCTAAATGTCAAAAATGACAAATTTCAAGATGGCAAATGTCAAAAATGTCAAATAACCAATGTCACAATGCTAAATGTCAAAAATGAAAAGTGTCACCATGAAAAATGTCAAAAATGACAAATTTCAAGATGGCAAATGTCAAAGATGTCAAATGACAAATGTCACAATGCTAAATGTCAAAAATGAAAAGTGTCACCATGAAAAATGTCAAAAATGACAAATTTCAAGATGGCAAATATCAAAGATGTCAAATGACAAATGTCACAATGCTAAATGTCAAAAATGACAAATTTCAAGATGGCAAATGTCAAAGATGTCAAATGACAAATGTCACAATGCTAAATGTCAAAAATGAAAAGTGTCACCATAAAAAATGTCAAAAATGACAAATTTCAAGATGGCAAATGTCAAAGATGTCAAATGACAAATGTCACAATGCTAAATGTCAAAAATAAAAAGTGTCACCATGAAAAATGTCAAAAATAACAAATTTCAAGATGGCAAATGTCAAAGATGTCAAATGACAAATGTCACAATGCTAAATGTCAAAAATGAAAAGTGTCACCATGAAAAATGTCAAAAATGACAAATTTCAAGATGGCATATATCAAAACTGACAAATGTCACAATGCTAAATGTCAAAAATGATAAGTGTCACCATGAAAAATGTCAAAAATGACAAATTTCAAGATGGCAAATGTCCAAGATGTCAAATGACAAATGTCACAATGCTAAATGTCAAAAATGACAAATTTCAAGATGGCAAATGTCAAAGATGTCAAATGACAAATGTCACAATGCTAAATGTCAAAAATAAAAAGTGTCACCATGAAAAATGTCAAAAATGACAAATTTCAAGATTGCAAATGTCAAAGATGTCAAATGACAAATGTCACAATGCTAAATGTCAAAAATGAAAAGTGTCACTATGAAAAATGTCAAAAATAACAAATTTTAAGATGGCAAATGTCAAAGATGTCAAAACTGACAAATGTCACAATGCTAAATGTCAAAAATGATAAGTGTCACCATGAAAAATGTCAAAAATGACAAATTTCAAGATGGCAAATGTCCAAGATGTCAAATGACAAATGTCACAATGCTAAATATCAAAAATGACAAATTTCAAGATGGCAAATGTCAAAGATGTCAAATGACAAATGTCACAATGCTAAATGTCAAAAATGAAAAGTGTCACCATGAAAAATGTTAAAAATGACAAATTTCAAAATGGCAAATGTCAAAGATGTCAAATGACAAATGCCACAATGCTAAATGTCAAAAATGAAAATTGTCACCATGAAAAATGTCAAAAATGACAAATTTAAAGATGGCAAAGATGTCAAATGACAAATGTCACAATGCTAAATGTCAAAAATGTCAAATTTCAAGATGGCAAATGTCAAAGATGTGAAATGACAAATGTCACAATGCTAAATGTCAAAAATGAAAAGTGTCACCATGAAAAATGTCAAAAATGACAAATTTTAAGATGGCAAATGTCAAAGATGTCAAATGACAAATGTCACAATGCTAAATGTCAAAAATGAAAAGTGTCACCATGAAAAATGTTAAAAATAACAAATTTTAAGATGGCAAATGTCAAAGATGTCAAATGACAAATGTCACAATGCTAAATGTCAAAAATGAAAAGTGTCACCATGAAAAATGTCAAAAATGACAAATTTTAAGATGGCAAATGTCAAAGATGTCAAATGACAAATGTCACAATGCTAAATGTCAAAAATGAAAAGTGTCACCATGAAAAATGTCCAAAATAACAAATTTCAAGATGGCAAATGTCAAAGATGTCAAA
Source organism: Altica lythri (assembly GCA_964028335.1). Lineage (NCBI taxonomy): Eukaryota > Metazoa > Arthropoda > Insecta > Coleoptera > Chrysomelidae > Altica > Altica lythri. Next base: position 2,083,406 of record OZ034800.1, on the reverse strand, counting down.
TGACAAATGTCACAATGCTAAATGTCAAAAATGAAAAGTGTCACCATAAAAAATGTCAAAAATGACAAATTTCAAGAAGGCAAATGTCAAAGATGTCAAATGACAAATGTCACAATGCTAAATGTCAAAAATGACAAATTTCAAGATGGCAAATGTCAAAGATGTCAAATGACAAATGTCACAATGCTAAATGTCAAAAATGAAAAGTGTCACCATGAAAAATGTCAAAAATGACAAATTTCAAGATGGCAAATGTCAAAGATGTTAAATGACAAATGTCACAATGCTAAATGTCAAAAATGAAAAGTGTCACCATGAAAAATGTCAAAAATGACAAATTTCAAGATGGCAAATGTCAAAGATGTCAAATGACAAATGTCAGAATGCTAAATGTCAAAAATGAAAAGTGTCACCATGAAAAATGTCAAAAATGACAAATTTCAAGATGGCAAATGTCAAAACTGACAAATGCTACAATGCTAAATGTCAAAAATGATAAGTGTCACCATGAAAAATGTCAAAAATGACAAATTTCAAGATGGCAAATGTCCAAGATGTCAAGTGACAAATGTCACAATGCTAAATGTCAAAAATGAAAAGTGTCAAAAATGACAAATTTCAAGATGGCAAATGTCTAAGATGTCAAATGACAAATGTCACAATGCTAAATGTCAAAAATGAAAAGTGTCACTGTGAAAAATGTCAAAAATGACAAATTTCAAGATGGCAAATGTCAAAGATGTCAAATGTCACAATGCTAAATGTCAAAAATGAAAAGTGTCACCATGAAAAATGTCAAAAATTACAAATTTCAAGATGGCAAATGTCAAAGATGTCAAATGACAAATGTCACAATGCTAAATGTCAAAAATGAAAAGTGTTTCCATGAAAAATGTCAATAATGACAAATTTCAAGATGGCAAATGTCAAAGATGTCAAATGACAAATGTCACAATGCTAAATGTCAAAAATGAAAAGTGTCACCATGAAAAATGTCAAAAATGACAAATTTTAAGATGGCAAATGTCAAAGATGTCAAATGACAAATGTCACAATGCTAAATGTCAAAAATGAAAAGTGTCACCATGAAAAATGTCAAAAATAACAAATTTCAAGATGGCAAATGTCCAAGATGTCAAATGACAAATGTCACAATGCTAAATGTCAAAAATGACAAATTTCAAGATGGCAAATATCAAAGATGTCAAATGACAAACTATGGCAGGAATGAACCTATAACTAGACTGTTGAGGACTGCTAACAAGTACCAACATAATCTCGATATTTTCGACTCAGCTTTGTCACGATTTAAAAGTCAAGTCAGGGCCATTAGTTTTTTGACTTTTAAAATTTTTTTTACAACTTTTTTTTTAAATTTGATATTTAGTTTGTATATGTAATTTTTCGATATGAATGTAATTAGGAATGTTCAGAATTGTTTATTGATATATTATTATAAATTGGTTTATCCGTTAAATAAATAAATAAATAAATAAATAAATAAATAAATAAATAAATAAATAAATGTCAAAAATGAAAAGTGTCCCCATGAAAAATGTCAATAATGACAAATTTCAAGATGGCAAATGTCAAAGATGTCAAATGACAAATGTCACAATGCTAAATGTCAAAAATGAAAAGTTTCACCATGAAAAATGTCAAAAATGTCAAATTTCAAGATGGCAAATGTCAAAGATGTCGAATATGACAAATGTCACAATGCTAAATGTCAAAAATGAAAAGTGTCACCATGAAAAATGTCAAAAATGACAAATTTCAAGATGGCAAATGTCAAAGATGTCAAATGACAAATGTCACAATGCTAAATGTCAAAAATGAAAAGTGTCACCATGAAAAATGTCAAAAATGACAAATTTCAAGATGCCAAATATCAAAGATGTCAAATGACAAATGTCACAATGCTTAATGTCAAAAATGACAAATTTCAAGATGGCAAATGTCAAAGATGTCAAATGACAAATGTCACAATGCTAAATGTCAAAAATGAAAAGTGTCACCATGAAAAATGTCAAAAATGACAAATTTCAAGATGGCAAATGTCAAAGATGTTAAATGACAAATGTCACAATGCTAAATGTCAAAAATGAAAAGTGTCACCATGAAAAATGTCAAAAATGACAAATTTCAAGATGGCAAATGTCAAAGATGTCAAATGACAAATGTCACAATGCTAAATGTCAAAAATGAAAAGTGTCACCATGAAAAATGTCAAAAATGACAAATTTCAAGATGGCAAATGTCAAAACTGACAAATGCCACAATGCTAAATGTCAAAAATGATAAGTGTCACCATGAAAAATGTCAAAAATGACAAATTTCACGATGGCAAATGTCCAAGATGTCAAATGACAAATGTCACAATGCTAAATGTCAAAAATGAAAAGTGTCACCATGAAAAATGTCAAAAATGACAAATTTCAAGATGGCAAATGTCAAAGATGTCAAATGACAAATGTCACAATGCTAAATGTCAAAAATGAAAAGTGTCAAAAATGACAAATTTCAAGATGGCAAATGTCTAAGATGTCAAATGACAAATGTCACAATGCTAAATGTCAAAAATGAAAAGTGTCACTGTGAAAAATGTCAAAAATGACAAATTTCAAGATGGCAAATGTCAAAGATGTCAAATGACAAATGTCCCAATGCTAAATGTCAAAAATGAAACGTGTCACCATGAAAAATGTCAAAAATGACAAATTTCAAGATGGCAAATGTCAAAGATGTCAAATGACAAATGTCACAATGCTAAATGTCAAAAATGAAAAGTGTCCCCATGAAAAATGTCAATAATGACAAATTTCAAGATGGCAAATGTCAAAGATGTCAAATGACAAATGTCACAATGCTAAATGTCAAAAACGAAAAGTGTCACCATGAAAAATGTCAAAAATGACAAATTTCAAGATGGCAAATGTCAAAGATGTCGAATATGACAAATGTCACAATGCTAAATGTCAAAAATGAAAAGTGTCACCATGAAAAATGTCAAAAATGACAAATTTCAAGATGGCAAATGTCAAAGATGTCAAATGACAAATGTCACAATGCTAAATGTCAAAAATGAAAAGTGTCACCATGAAAAATGTCAAAAATGACAAATTTCATGATGGCAAATGTCAAAGATGTCAAATGACAAATGTAACAATGCTAAATGTCAAAAATGAAAAGTGTCACCATAAAAAATGTCAAAAATAACAAATTTCAAGATGGCAAATGTCAAAGATGTCAAATGACAAATGTCACAATGCTAAATGTCAAAAATGAAAAGTGTCACCATGAAAAATGTCAAAAATGACAAATTTTAAGATGGCAAATGTCAAAGATGTCAAATGTCACAATGCTAAATGTCAAAAATGAAAAGTGTCACCATGAAAAATGTCAAAAATAACAAATTTCAAGATGGCAAATGTCAAAGATGTCAAATGACAAATGTCACAATGCTAAATGTCAAAAATGAAAAGTGTCACCATGAAAAATGTCAAAAATGACAAATTTTAAGATGGCAAATGTCAAAGATGTCAAATGACAAATGTCACAATGCTAAATGTCAAAAATGAAAAGTGTCACCATGAAAAATGTTAAAAATAACAAATTTTAAGATGGCAAATGTCCAAGATGTCAAATGACAAATGTCACAATGCTAAATGTCAAAAATGACAAATTTCAAGATGGCAAATATCAAAGATGTCAAATGACAAACGTCACAATGCTAAATGTCAAAAATGAAAAGTGTCACCATGAAAAATGTCAAAAATGACAAATTTTAAGACGGCAAATGTCAAAGATGTCAAATGACAAATGTCATAATGCTAAATGTCAAAAATGACAAATTTCAGGATGGCAAATGTCAAAAATGTCAAATGACCAATGTCACAATGCTAAATGTCAAAAATGAAAAGTGTCACCATGAAAAATGTCAAAAATGACAAATTTCAAGATGGCAAATGTCAAAGATGTCAAATGACAAATGTCACAATGCTAAATGTCAAAAATAACAAATTTCAAGATGGCAAATGTCAAAGATGTCAAATGACAAATGTCACAATGCTAAATGTCAAAAATGAAAAGTGTCACCATGAAAAATGTCAAAAATGACAAATTTCAAGATGGCAAATATCAAAGATGTCAAATGACAAATGTCACAATGCTAAATGTCAAAAATGACAAATTTCAAGATGGCAAATGTCAAAGATGTCAAATGACAAATGTCACAATGCTAAATGTCAAAAATGAAAAGTGTCACCATAAAAAATGTCAAAAATGACAAATTTCAAGATGGCAAATGTCAAAGATGTCAAATGACAAATGTCACAATGCTAAATGTCAAAAATAAAAAGTGTCACCATGAAAAATGTCAAAAATAACAAATTTCAAGATGGCAAATGTCAAAGATGTCAAATGACAAATGTCACAATGCTAAATGTCAAAAATGAAAAGTGTCACCATGAAAAATGTCAAAAATGACAAATTTCAAGATGGCATATCTCAAAACTGACAAATGTCACAATGCTAAATGTCAAAAATGATAAGTGTCACCATGAAAAATGTCAAAAATGACAAATTTCAAGATGGCAAATGTCCAAGATGTCAAATGACAAATGTCACAATGCTAAATGTCAAAAATGACAAATTTCAAGATGGCAAATGTCAAAGATGTCAAATGACAAATGTCACAATGCTAAATGTCAAAAATAAAAAGTGTCACCATGAAAAATGTCAAAAATGACAAATTTCAAGATTGCAAATGTCAAAGATGTCAAATGACAAATGTCACAATGCTAAATGTCAAAAATGAAAAGTGTCACTATGAAAAATGTCAAAAATAACAAATTTTAAGATGGCAAATGTCAAAGATGTCAAAACTGACAAATGTCACAATGCTAAATGTCAAAAATGATAAGTGTCACCATGAAAAATGTCAAAAATGACAAATTTCAAGATGGCAAATGTCCAAGATGTCAAATGACAAATGTCACAATGCTAAATATCAAAAATGACAAATTTCAAGATGGCAAATGTCAAAGATGTCAAATGACAAATGTCACAATGCTAAATGTCAAAAATGAAAAGTGTCACCATGAAAAATGTTAAAAATGACAAATTTCAAAATGGCAAATGTCAAAGATGTCAAATGACAAATGCCACAATGCTAAATGTCAAAAATGAAAATTGTCACCATAAAAAATGTCAAAAATGACAAATTTAAAGATGGCAAAGATGTCAAATGACAAATGTCACAATGCTAAATGTCAAAAATGTCAAATTTCAAGATGGCAAATGTCAAAGATGTGAAATGACAAATGTCACAATGCTAAATGTCAAAAATGAAAAGTGTCACCATGAAAAATGTCAAAAATGACAAATTTTAAGATGGCAAATGTCAAAGATGTCAAATGACAAATGTCACAATGCTAAATGTCAAAAATGAAAAGTGTCACCATGAAAAATGTTAAAAATAACAAATTTTAAGATGGCAAATGTCAAAGATGTCAAATGACAAATGTCACAATGCTAAATGTCAAAAATGAAAAGTGTCACCATGAAAAATGTCAAAAATGACAAATTTTAAGATGGCAAATGTCAAAGATGTCAAATGACAAATGTCACAATGCTAAATGTCAAAAATGAAAAGTGTCACCATGAAAAATGTCAAAAATAACAAATTTCAAGATGGCAAATGTCAAAGATGTCAAATGACAAATGTCACAATGCTAAATGTCAAAAATGAAAAGTGTCACCATAAAAAATGTCAAAAATGACAAATTTCAAGAAGGCAAATGTCAAAGATGTCAAATGACAAATGTCACAATGCTAAATGTCAAAAATGACAAATTTCAAGATGGCAAATGTCAAAGATGTCAAATGACAAATGTCACAATGCTAAATGTCAAAAATGAAAAGTGTCACCATGAAAAATGTCAAAAATGACAAATTTCAAGATGGCAAATGTCAAAGATGTTAAATGACAAATGTCACAATGCTAAATGTCAAAAATGAAAAGTGTCACCATGAAAAATGTCAAAAATGACAAATTTCAAGATGGCAAATGTCAAAGATGTCAAATGACAAATGTCAGAATGCTAAATGTCAAAAATGAAAAGTGTCACCATGAAAAATGTCAAAAATGACAAATTTCAAGATGGCAAATGTCAAAACTGACAAATGCCACAATGCTAAATGTCAAAAATGATAAGTGTCACCATGAATAATGTCAAAAATGACAAATTTCAAGATGGCAAATGTCCAAGATGTCAAGTGACAAATGTCACAATGCTAAATGTCAAAAATGAAAAGTGTCAAAAATGACAAATTTCAAGATGGCAAATGTCTAAGATGTCAAATGACAAATGTCACAATGCTAAATGTCAAAAATGAAAAGTGTCACTGTGAAAAATGTCAAAAATGACAAATTTCAAGATGGCAAATGTCAAAGATGTCAAATGACAAATGTCACAATGCTAAATGTCAAAAATGAAAAGTGTCACCATGAAAAATGTCAAAAATGACAAATTTCAAGATGGCAAATGTCAAAGATGTCAAATGACAAATGTCACAATGCTAAATGTCAAAAATGAAAAGTGTTTCCATGAAAAATGTCAATAATGACAAATTTCAAGATGGCAAATGTCAAAGATGTCAAATGACAAATGTCACAATGCTAAATGTCAAAAATGAAAAGTGTCACCATGAAAAATGTCAAAAATGACAAATTTTAAGATGGCAAATGTCAAAGATGTCAAATGACAAATGTCACAATGCTAAATGTCAAAAATGAAAAGTGTCACCATGAAAAATGTCAAAAATAACAAATTTCAAGATGGCAAATGTCCAAGATGTCAAATGACAAATGTCACAATGCTAAATGTCAAAAATGACAAATTTCAAGATGGCAAATATCAAAGATGTTAAATGACAAACTATGGCAGGAATGAACCTATAACTAGACTGTTGAGGACTGCTAACAAGTACCAACATAATCTCGATATTTTCGACTCAGCTTTGTCACGATTTAAAAGTCAAGTCAGGGCCATTAGTTTTTAGACTTTTAAAATTTTTTTTACAACTTTTTTTTTAAATTTGATATTTAGTTTGTATATGTAATTTTTCGATATGAATGTAATTAGGAATGTTCAGAATTGTTTATTGATATATTATTATAAATTGGTTTATCCGTTAAATAAATAAATAAATAAATAAATAAATGTCAAAAATGAAAAGTGTCCCCATGAAAAATGTCAATAATGACAAATTTAGGGTTGGAACATGTCAAAGATGTCAAATGACAAATGTCACAATGCTAAATGTCAAAAATGAAAAGTTTCACCATGAAAAATGTCAAAAATGTCAAATTTCAAGATGGCAAATGTCAAAGATGTCGAATATGACAAATGTCACAATGCTAAATGTCAAAAATGAAAAGTGTCACCATGAAAAATGTCAAAAATGACAAATTTCAAGATGGCAAATGTCAAAGATGTCAAATGACAAATGTCACAATGCTAAATGTCAAAAATGAAAAGTGTCACCATGAAAAATGTCAAAAATGACAAATTTCAAGATGCCAAATATCAAAGATGTCAAATGACAAATGTCACAATGCTTAATGTCAAAAATGACAAATTTCAAGATGGCAAATGTCAAAGATGTCAAATGACAAATGTCACAATGCTAAATGTCAAAAATGAAAAGTGTCACCATGAAAAATGTCAAAAATGACAAATTTCAAGATGGCAAATGTCAAAGATGTTAAATGACAAATGTCACAATGCTAAATGTCAAAAATGAAAAGTGTCACCATGAAAAATGTCAAAAATGACAAATTTCAAGATGGCAAATGTCAAAGATGTCAAATGACAAATGTCACAATGCTAAATGTCAAAAATGAAAAGTGTCACCATGAAAAATGTCAAAAATGACAAATTTCAAGATGGCAAATGTCAAAACTGACAAATGCCACAATGCTAAATGTCAAAAATGATAAGTGTCACCATGAAAAATGTCAAAAATGACAAATTTCACGATGGCAAATGTCCAAGATGTCAAATGACAAATGTCACAATGCTAAATGTCAAAAATGAAAAGTGTCACCATGAAAAATGTCAAAAATGACAAATTTCAAGATGGCAAATGTCAAAGATGTCAAATGACAAATGTCACAATGCTAAATGTCAAAAATGAAAAGTGTCAAAAATGACAAATTTCAAGATGGCAAATGTCTAAGATGTCAAATGACAAATGTCACAATGCTAAATGTCAAAAATGAAAAGTGTCACTGTGAAAAATGTCAAAAATGACAAATTTCAAGATGGCAAATGTCAAAGATGTCAAATGACAAATGTCCCAATGCTAAATGTCAAAAATGAAACGTGTCACCATGAAAAATGTCAAAAATGACAAATTTCAAGATGGCAAATGTCAAAGATGTCAAATGACAAATGTCACAATGCTAAATGTCAAAAATGAAAAGTGTCCCCATGAAAAATGTCAATAATGACAAATTTCAAGATGGCAAATGTCAAAGATGTCAAATGACAAATGTCACAATGCTAAATGTCAAAAACGAAAAGTGTCACCATGAAAAATGTCAAAAATGACAAATTTCAAGATGGCAAATGTCAAAGATGTCGAATATGACAAATGTCACAATGCTAAATGTCAAAAATAAAAAGTGTCACCATGAAAAATGTCAAAAATGACAAATTTCAAGATGGCAAATGTCAAAGATGGCAAATGTCAAAGATGTCAAATGACAAATGTCACAATGCTAAATGTCAAAAATGAAAAGTGTCACCATGAAAAATGTCAAAAATGACAAATTTCATGATGGCAAATGTCAAAGATGTCAAATGACAAATGTAACAATGCTAAATGTCAAAAATGAAAAGTGTCACCATGAAAAATGTCAAAAATAACAAATTTCAAGATGGCAAATGTCAAAGATGTCAAATGACAAATGTCACAATGCTAAATGTCAAAAATGAAAAGTGTCACCATGAAAAATGTCAAAAATGACAAATTTTAAGATGGCAAATGTCAAAGATGTCAAATGACAAATGTCACAATGCTAAATGTCAAAAATGAAAAGTGTCACCATGAAAAATGTCAAAAATAACAAATTTCAAGATGGCAAATGTCAAAGATGTCAAATGACAAATGTCACAATGCTAAATGTCAAAAATGAAAAGTGTCACCCTGAAAAATGTCAAAAATGACAAATTTTAAGATGGCAAATGTCAAAGATGTCAAATGACAAATGTCACAATGCTAAATGTCAAAAATGAAAAGTGTCACCATGAAAAATGTCAAAAATAACAAATTTTAAGATGGCAAATGTCCAAGATGTCAAATGACAAATGTCACAATGCTAAATGTCAAAAATGACAAATTTCAAGATGGCAAACACGAAGGCTAGATACCAGGAGTTTACACGGTATAGGCTTTTTCATAATATTTCTGGTCTCAATAATCGGGCCAGATTATAGTTCTATTTTTCGCCACTGGCGGCGCGAGGATCATTAAGAGACCCGAACCAATGTTTATGACATTTATGACATTTAAATTTCACGAAATTAAATTAAATATATGATATTAATTTATTGAAAATTACTTGTAATAAAATTAATAAAAAGAAATGGGAAAGTATTGTGCTGTTTATGGTTGTGTTAGTGGCCGAAAGGCAGATGACAGTGTAAAAAAAGTGGGTATATTCAAAGCACCAAAAGTGAGTAACATCAAAATAATATCTGTTAAAAATTTGTGTTATAAACAATTAATTTATCTGGCGATTGCCAAGTAGCAGAACCATATAACAAACATCGATATATCGCACCTTAAAAATTGATGTTTTATATATCGTATAAAAAGTTGATAAAAGAAAGAAAAAATCTAAGCTCTTGGAAACTGTTTGTATTTTATGTTGCCTGTCAGGTTAGTATTCTTCATACAAGTATATCTACTAGTACTTCAACTTCTCGTGAGGAACCAGAGCAGTAATTGGACATAAGGTACTATCATAAGAAACCGGTGGAAAATAAACAGCAAAATATTAATGTAAGAGATATGAAGAAATAATTTTCAGAAATCTCTTTATACGTCGGAATTCCTATTGCAGACTTAAAAGCAAAAACTCTACAAATTTGGGAGGAGTAGAAACATGTATTTCCAAACTTGTAATCTATTGTTTCGTCAGAAATACTATTTTTAAAGGCTTCTGCAACGATTTTTGGTTTTTGGTCGACTCACTTTCGAAGCTTATATTTTTAGGTTCATTACCAGATGAATATTGGGCTTATAATTATATTTAAAGAAGTTATTTATGTGTTTTTAAGTTTATTTTATTACAATTTTTTAAGTTTATTTTCTTAGTAATCTTTTACATTTATTTTATCAGATATGATTTTATAGTTGTTTAAATAAATGTATGTATAATGTGTCGTCTTTTATTTTTAATATGTGTACAGTGGTGGATTTAACTCCTGCGGGCCCCGGGACTAGATCGAGCGGGGGCCCACTTAAGAGCGGAGAAAAACCTCAAATAAGAAAAAGTAATACAAAAACTTTACCAACAAACTTTATTAACAATAGAAAATATCTTATTTTAATGAACACATAATGCAACATTTAAATAAATCTACACTAATATTATAAAGCTGAAGAGTTTGTTTGTTTTTTGTTTGAACGTGCTAGTTTCAGGAATTACTGGTTCGAATTGAATAATATTTAAAGGGGAATTTCTTACTAAATTAAGTAAAGACACCGTACGGTGGTGCAGTGGATATCTTATATAAAATATCGTTTTTAAAAAAAAATCATTGAAAACAAAAAAAAGCATACTTAATGGTAAAAATTTGAAAAAATGAAAAATGGAAAAAAAGACACGAAAGTGTTATGCGGTACAAAGTCCGCCGGAACAGCTAGTTAAATATATTTTCTCCTCAACTTAGTTCTAATAAAATCTGATATCACGTTATCAAAATTCATCAAGGATCGCAATAATTCTGATTCAATGCACACAGTACTCCCTAGGAAGATAGTAGACCTATGCATATTTTTTATCCTTTTTAGGACAGAGAAATACCTTTTTGTCCTCACAATTCTATTGGTATTGTAACAATCAGTCTGTAAGCTATGTAGGCATTAGGAAACACTTGATCCATGTTTTGTTCTACTATCCAATTCAACACTTTCAATGGACATAAATATTGATCATTTTGTTTGTTTCTTCCAAACGATTGGAAATAAATCCATTTGGCTGAACTTTGATAAGCTATATTAATTATTCTAATTCTATGAATAATGAATCTTCTAAATCATCTGAATAAACACAAGGGCATCTTCACCATCAATTAATAATATCGCAAAAGTTTTCGAAAAATTAATTCAGTCTAGTGGAATAAATTTCTAGATTTTTTTTCTAGTTTTTTTACCATAACATTTTTTCTGTATAACGGGCCACCCCGAAGCTTCGCGGGACCCGGGGCTTAGGCCCCGACTAGCCCCTACGTAAATCCGCCACATAATGTGGAACATTACAAATAAAATAATGCATCACCCAGATTTATACATAATATAAAAGTTAGGTGATATGTTTAATACCGATGTTCGAAACATCGATGTTTTTCTTTCGATGCATCGATATTATGTCCACCGATGTCTATCCCTTTCGATATATCGATGTTTTTCAAGAATTTGTCATCCCTAGACAAAAGAGCCCGTGTATAAGGAGATAAAATACCTATATGATTTTAAAAATTTAATATCTATAAGTAACTAAACGGTGAAAATTTTGGGATTACAGTAATGACGTATTTATTTATACGTAAAGTTAATTTCAAAGTTCAAAGTTTTCACATTAGATTCAGTCGAACCTCCTTAACTCGCGCTTACTATTAATAAAAAAAATATTCACTCTAATATAAATAATAATAAGTACGTAATACATAATCATAATACTGAAATTAATAGGCATTTGGCAATTTTAACTAGTAAATTTTTTAAGGCAATTTGTAGTTACTTACTTTATATTTTTACATTTACAGCACTTGAAAAGTTTCTAAGAATTTTCTAAAACTTTCATTTAATTCCACGTTTCTCAGAATATTTTTCCAGAGCTGTCAATAGTAACAAAACTTCCCGCGTAAGGATTTAAACGAGTATCTTAGGAACACGAACGCCCTCTACCGGCAATAGATCTGTCCCCGAAATTGAGACCATTTTTTTAACATTACGTTTAAACTCCTGGTATCTAGTCTTCGTGATGGCAAATATCAAAGATGTCAAATGACAAACGTCACAATGCTAAATGTCAAAAATGAAAAGTGTCACCATGAAAAATGTCAAAAATGACAAATTTTAAGACGGCAAATGTCAAAGATGTCAAATGACAAATGTCACAATGCTAAATGTCAAAAATGAAAAGTGTCACCATGAAAAATGTCAAAAATAACAAATTTTAAGATGGCAAATGTCACAGATGTCAAATGACCAATGTCACAATGCTAAATGTCAAAAATGAAAAGTGTCACCATGAAAAATGTCAAAAATGACAAATTTCAAGATGGCAAATGTCAAAACTGACAAATGTCACAATGCTAAATGTCAAAAATGATAAGTGTCACCATGAAAAATGTCAAAAATGACAAATTTCAAGATGGCAAATGTCCAATATGTCAAATGACAAATGTCACAATGCTAAATGTCAAAAATGACAAATTTTAAGATGGCAAATGTCAAAGATGTCAAATGACAAATGTCACAATGCTAAATGTCAAAAATGAAAAGTGTCACCATGAAAAATGTCAAAAATGACAAATTTCAAGATGGCAAATGTCAAAGACGTCAAATGACAAATGTCACAATGCTAAATGTCAAAAATGAAAAGTGTCACCATGAAAAATGTTAAAAATGACAATTTCAAGATGGCAAATATCAAAGATGTCAAATGACAAATGTCACAATGCTAAATGTCAAAAATGAAAAGTGTCACCATGAAAAATGTTAAAAATGACAAATTTCAAGATGGCAAATGTCAAAACTGACAAATGTCACAATGCTAAATGTCAAAAATGATAAGTGTCACCATGAAAAATGTCAAAAATGACAAATTTCAAGATGGCAAATGTCCAAGATGTCAAATGACAGATGTCACAATGCTAAATGTCAAAAATGACAAATTTCAAGATGGCAAATGTCAAAGATGTCAAATGACAAATGTCACAATACTAAATGTCAAAAATGAAAAGTGTCACCATGAAAAATGTCAAAAATGACAAATTTCAAGATGGCAAATGTCAAAGATGTCAAATGACAAATGTCACAATGCTAAATGTCAAAAATAAAAAGTGTCACCATGAAAAATGTCAAAAATAACAAATTTCATGATGGCAAATGTCAAAGATGTCAAATGACAAATGTCACAATGCTAAATGTCAAAAATGAAAAGTGTCACCATGAAAAATGTCAAAAATGACAAATTTCAAGATGGCAAATGTCAAAGATGTCAAATGACAAATGTCACAATGCTAAATGTCAAAAATGAAAAGTGTCACAATAAAAAATGTCAAAAATGACAAATTTCAAGATGGCAAATGTCAAAGATGTCAAATGACAAATGTCACAATGCTAAATGTCAAAAATGAAAAGTGTCACCATGAAAAATGTCAAAAATAACAAATTTCAAGATGGCTAATGTCAAAGATGTCAAATGACAAATGTCACAATGCTAAATGTCAAAAATGAAAAGTGTCACCATGAAAAATGTCAAAAATGACAAATTTCAAGATGGCAAATGTCAAAACTGACAAATGTCACAATGCTAAATGTCAAAAATGATAAGTGTCACCATGAAAAATGTCAAAAATGACAAATTTCAAGATGGCAAATGTCAAAGATGTCAAATGACAAATGTCACAATGCTAAATGTCAAAAATGAAAAGTGTCCCCATGAAAAATGTCAATAATGACAAATTTCAAGATGGCAAATGTCAAAGATGTCAAATGACAAATGTCACAATGCTAAATGTCAAAAATGAAAAGTTTCACCATGAAAAATGTCAAAAATGTCAAATTTCAAGATGGCAAATGTCAAAGATGTCGAATATGACAAATGTCACAATGCTAAATGTCAAAAATGAAAAGTGTCACCATGAAAAATGTCAAAAATGACAAATTTCAAGATGGCAAATGTCAAAGATGTCAAATGACAAATGTCACAATGCTAAATGTCAAAAATGAAAAGTGTCACCATGAAAAATGTCAAAAATGACAAATTTCAAGATGCCAAATATCAAAGATGTCAAATGACAAATGTCACAATGCTTAATGTCAAAAATGACAAATTTCAAGATGGCAAATGTCAAAGATGTCAAATGACAAATGTCACAATGCTAAATGTCAAAAATGAAAAGTGTCACCATGAAAAATGTCAAAAATGACAAATTTCAAGATGGCAAATGTCAAAGATGTCAAATGACAAATGTCACAATGCTAAATGTCAAAAATGGAAAGTGTCACAATGAAAAATGTCAAAAATAACAAATTTCAAGATGGCAAATGTCAAAGATGTCAAATGACAAATGTCACAATGCTAAATGTCAAAAATGAAAAGTGTCACCATGAAAAATGTCAAAAATGACAAATTTTAAGATGGCAAATGTCAAAGATGTCAAATGACAAATGTCACAATGCTAAATGTCAAAAATGAAAAGTGTCACCATGAAAAATGTCAAAAATAACAAATTTCAAGATGGCAAATGTCAAAGATGTCAAATGACAAATGTCACAATGCTAAATGTCAAAAATGAAAAGTGTCACCATGAAAAATGTCAAAAATGACAAATTTCAAGATGGCAAATGTCAAAGATGTCAAATGACAAATGTCACAATGCTAAATGTCAAAAATGAAAAGTGTCACCATAAAAAATGTCAAAAATAACAAATTTCAAGATGGCAAATATCCAAGATGTCAAATGACAAATGTCACAATGCTAAATGTCAAAAATGACAAATTTCAAGATGGCAAATGTCAAAGATGTCAAATGACACAATGCTTAATGTCAAAAATGATAAGTGTCACCATGAAAAATGTCAAAAATGACAAATTTCAAGATGGCAAATGTCAAAACTGACAAATGTCACAATGCTTAATGTCAAAAATGATAAGTGTCACCATGAAAAATGTCAAAAATGACAAATTTCAAGATGGCAAATGTCCAAGATGTCAAATGACAAATGTCACAATGCTAAATGTCAAAAATGACAAATTTCAAGATGGCAAATGTCAAAGATGTCAAATGACAAATGTCACAATGCTAAATGTCAAAAATGAAAAGTGTCACCATGAAAAATGTCAAAAATGACAAATTTCAAGATGTCAAATGTCAAAGATGTCAAATGACAAATGTCACAATTCTAAATTTCAAAAATGAAAAGTGTCACCATAAAATGTCAAAAATGACAATTTCAAGATGGCAAATATCAAAGATGTCAAATGACAAATGTCACAATGCTAAATGTCAAAAATGAAAAGTGTCACCATGAAAAATGTCAAAAATGACAAATTTCAAGATGGCAAATGTCAAAACTGACAAATGTCACAATGCTAAATGTCAAAAATGATAAGTGTCACCATGAAAAATGTCAAAAATGACAAATTTCAAGATGGCAAATGTCAAAGATGTCAAATAACAAATGTCACAATGCTAAATGTAAAAAATGAAAAGTGTCACCATGAAAAATGTCAAAAATAACAAATTTCAAGATGGCAAATGTCAAAGATGTCAAATGACAAATGTCACAATGCTAAATGTCAAAAATGAAAAGTGTCACCATAAAATGTCAAAAATGACAAATTTCAAGATGGCAAATGTCAAAGATTTCAAATGACAAATGTCACAATGCTAAATGTCAAAAATGAAAAGTGTCACCATGAAAAATGTCAAAAATAACAAATTTCAAGATGGCAACTGTCAAAGATGTCATATGACAAATGTCACAATGCTAAATGTCAAAAATGAAAAGTGTCACCATGAAAAATGTCAAAAATGACAAATTTCAAGATGGCAAATGTCAAAGATGTCAAATGACAAATGTCACAATGCTAAATGTCAAAAATGAAAAGTGTCACCATGAAAAATGTCAAAAACAACAAATTTCAAGATGGCAAATGTCCAAGATGTCAAATGACAAATGTCACAATGCTAAATGTCAAAAATGACAAATTTCAAGATGGCAAATGTCAAAGATGTTAAATGACAAATGTCACAATGCTAAATGTCAAAAATGAAAAGTGTCACCATGAAAAATGTCAAAAATGACAAATTTCAAGATGGCAAATGTCAAAGATGTCAAATGACAAATGTCACAATGCTAAATGTCAAAAATGAAAAGTGTCACCATGAAAAATGTCAAAAATAACAAATTTCAAGATGGCAACTGTCAAAGATGTCATATGACAAATGTCACAATGCTAAATGTCAAAAATGAAAAGTGTCACCATGAAAAATGTCAATAATGACAAATTTCAAGATGGCAAATGTCAAAGATGTCAAATGACAAATGTCACAATGCTAAATGTCAAAAATGAAAAGTGTCACCATAAAAAATGTCAAAAATAACAAATTTCAAGATGGCAAATATCAAAGATGTCAAATGACAAATGTCACAATGCTAAATGTCAAAAATGAAAAGTGTCACCATGAAAAATGTCAAAAATGACAAATTTTAAGATGGCAAATGTCAAAGATGTCAAATGACAAATGTCACAATGCTAAATGTCAAAAATGAAAAGTGTCACCATGAAAAATGTCAAAAATAACAAATTTCAAGATGGCAAATGTCAAAGATGTCAAATGACAAATGTCACAATGCTAAATGTCAAAAATGAAAAGTGTCACCATGAAAAATGTCAAAAATGACAAATTTCAAGATGGCAAATGTCAAAACTGACAAATGTCACAATGCTAAATGTCAAAAATGATAAGTGTCACCATGAAAAATGTCAAAAATGACAAATTTCAAGATGGCAAATGTCCAATATGTCAAATGACAAATGTCACAATGCTAAATGTCAAAAATGACAAATTTCAAGATGGCAAATGTCAAAAATGTCAAATGACAAATGTCACAATGCTAAATGTAAAAAATGAAAAGTGTCACTATGAAAAATGTCAAAAATGACAAATTTCAAGATGGCAAATGTCAAAGATGTCAAATGACAAATGTCACAATGCTAAATGTCAAAAATGAAAAGTGTCACCATGAAAAATGTCAAAAATGACAAATTTCAAGATGGCAAATGTCAAAGACGTCAAATGACAAATGTCACAATGCTAAATGTCCAAAATGAAAAGTGTCACCATGAAAAATGTCAAAAATGACAATTTTAAGATGGCAAATATCAAAGATGTCAAATGACAAATGTCACAATGCTAAATGTCAAAAATGAAAAGTGTCACTATGAAAAATGTCAAAAATGACAAATTTCAAGATGGCAAATGTCAAAGATGTCAAATGACAAATGTCACAATGCTAAATGTCAAAAATGAAAAGTGTCACCATGAAAAATGTCAAAAATGACAAATTTCAAGATGGCAAATGTCAAAGATGTCAAATGACAAATGTCACAATGCTAAATGTCAAAAATGAAAAGTGTCACCATGAAAAATGTCAAAAATAACAAATTTCAAGATGGCAAATGTCAAAGATGTCAAATGACAAATGTCACAATGCTAAATGTCAAAAATGAAAAGTGTCACCATGAAAAATGTCAAAAATGACAAATTTCAAGATGGCAAATGTCAAAACTGACAAATGTCACAGTGCTAAATGTCAAAAATGATAAGTGTCACCATGAAAAATGTCAAAAATGACAAATTTTAAGATGGCAAATGTCCAAGATGTGAAATGACAGAGGTCACAATGCTAAATGTCAAAAATGACAAATTTCAAGATGGCAAATGTCAAAGATGTCAAATGACAAATGTCACAATACTAAATGTCAAAAATGAAAAGTGTCACCATGAAAAGTGTCAAAAGTGACAAATTTCAAGATGGCAAATGTCAAAGATGTCAAATGACAAATGTCACAATGCTAAATGTCAAAAATGAAAAGTGTCACCATGAAAAATGTCAAAAATAACAAATTTCATGATGGCAAATGTCAAAGATGTCAAATGACAAATGTCACAATGCTAAATGTCAAAAATAAAAAGTGTCACTATGAAAAATGTCAAAAATGACAAATTTCAAGATGGCAAATGTCAAAGATGTCAAATGACAAATGTCACAATGCTAAATGTCAAAAATGAAAAGTGTCACCATGAAAAATGTCAAAAATGACAAATTTCAAGATGGCAAATGTCAAAGATGTCAAATGACAAATGTCACAATGCTAAATGTCAAAAATGAAAAGTGTTACCATGAAAAATGTCAAAAATAACAAATTTCAAGATGGCAAATGTCAAAGATGTCAAATGACAAATGTCACAATGCTAAATGTCAAAAATGAAAAGTGTCACCATGAAAAATGTCAAAAATGACAAATTTCAAGATGGCAAATGTCAAAGATGTCAAATGACAAATGTCACAATGCTAAATGTCAAAAATGAAAAGTGTCACCATAAAAAATGTCAAAAATAACAAATTTCAAGATGGCAAATATCCAAGATGTCAAATGACAAATGTCACAATGCTAAATGTCAAAAATGACAAATTTCAAGATGGCAAATGTCAAAGATGTCAAATGACAAATGTCACAATGCTAAATGTCAAAAATGAAAAGTGTCACCATGAAAAATGTCAAAAATGACAAATTTCAAGATGGCAAATGTCAAAGATGTCAAATGACAAATGTCACAATGCTAAATGTCAAAAATAAAAAGTGTCACCATGAAAAATGTCAAAAATAACAAATTTCAAGATGGCAAATGTCAAAGATGTCAAATGACAAATGTCACAATGCTAAATGTCAAAAATAAAAAGTGTCACCATGAAAAATGTCAAAAATGACAAATTTCAAGATGGCAAATGTCAAAACTGACAAATGTCACAATGCTAAATGTCAAAAATGATAAGTGTCACCATGAAAAATGTCAAAAATGACAAATTTCAAGATGGCAAATGTCCAAGATGTCAAATGACAAATGTCACAATGCTAAATGTCAAAAATGACAAATTTCAAGATGGCAAATGTCAAAGATGTCAAATGACAAATGTCACAATGCTAAATGTCAAAAATGAAAAGTGTCACCATGAAAAATGTCAAAAATGACAAATTTCAAGATGTCAAATGTCAAAGATGTCAAATGACAAATGTCACAATTCTAAATTTCAAAAATGAAAAGTGTCACCATAAAATGTCAAAAATGACAATTTCAAGATGGCAAATATCAAAGATGTCAAATGACAAATGTCACAATGCTAAATGTCAAAAATGAAAAGTGTCACCATGAAAAATGTCAAAAATGACAAATTTCAAGATGGCAAATGTCAAAACTGACAAATGTCACAATGCTAAATGTCAAAAATGATAAGTGTCACCATGAAAAATGTCAAAAATGACAAATTTCAAGATGGCAAATGTCAAAGATGTCAAATAACAAATGTCACAATGCTAAATGTAAAAAATGAAAAGTGTCACCATGAAAAATGTCAAAAATAACAAATTTCAAGATGGCAAATGTCAAAGATGTCAAATGACAAATGTCACAATGCTAAATGTCAAAAATGAAAAGTGTCACCATGAAAAATGTCAAAAATGACAAATTTCAAGATGGCAAATGTCAAAGATTTCAAATGACAAATGTCACAATGCTAAATGTCAAAAATGAAAAGTGTCACCATGAAAAATGTCAAAAATAACAAATTTCAAGATGGCAACTGTCAAAGATGTCATATGACAAATGTCACAATGCTAAATGTCAAAAATGAAAAGTGTCACCATGAAAAATGTCAAAAATGACAAATTTCAAGATGGCAAATGTCAAAGATGTCAAATGACAAATGTCACAATGCTAAATATCAAAACTGAAAAGTGTCACCATGAAAAATGTCAAAAACAACAAATTTCAAGATGGCAAATGTCCAAGATGTCAAATGACAAATGTCACAATGCTAAATGTCAAAAATGACAAATTTCAAGATGGCAAATGTCAAAGATGTTAAATGACAAATGTCACAATGCTAAATGTCAAAAATGAAAAGTGTCACCATGAAAAATGTCAAAAATGACAAATTTCAAGATGGCAAATGTCAAAGATGTCAAATGACAAATGTCACAATGCTAAATGTCAAAAATGAAAAGTGTCACCATGAAAAATGTCAAAAATAACAAATTTCAAGATGGCAACTGTCAAAGATGTCATATGACAAATGTCACAATGCTAAATGTCAAAAATGAAAAGTGTCACCATGAAAAATGTCAATAATGACAAATTTCAAGATGGCAAATGTCAAAGATGTCAAATGACAAATGTCACAATGCTAAATGTCAAAAATGAAAAGTGTCACCATAAAAAATGTCAAAAATAACAAATTTCAAGATGGCAAATATCAAAGATGTCAAATGACAAATGTCACAATGCTAAATGTCAAAAATGAAAAGTGTCACCATGAAAAATGTCAAAAATGACAAATTTTAAGATGGCAAATGTCAAAGATGTCAAATGACAAATGTCACAATGCTAAATGTCAAAAATGAAAAGTGTCACCATGAAAAATGTCAAAAATAACAAATTTCAAGATGGCAAATGTCAAAGATGTCAAATGACAAATGTCACAATGCTAAATGTCAAAAATGAAAAGTGTCACCATGAAAAATGTCAAAAATGACAAATTTCAAGATGGCAAATGTCAAAACTGACAAATGTCACAATGCTAAATGTCAAAAATGATAAGTGTCACCATGAAAAATGTCAAAAATGACAAATTTCAAGACGGCAAATGTCCAATATGTCAAATGACAAATGTCACAATGCTAAATGTCAAAAATGACAAATTTCAAGATGGCAAATGTCAAAAATGTCAAATGACAAATGTCACAATGCTAAATGTCAAAAATGAAAAGTGTCACCATGAAAAATGTCAAAAATGACAAATTTCAAGATGGCAAATGTCAAAGACGTCAAATGACAAATGTTACAATGCTAAATGTCAAAAATGAAAAGTGTCACCATGAAAAATGTCAAAAATGACAATTTTAAGATGGCAAATATCAAAGATGTCAAATGACAAATGTCACAATGCTAAATGTCAAAAATGAAAAGTGTCACTATGAAAAATGTCAAAAATGACAAATTTCAAGATGGCAAATGTCAAAGATATCAAATGACAAATGTCACAATGCTAAATGTCAAAAATGAAAAGTGTCACCATGAAAAATGTCAAAAATGACAAATTTCAAGATGGCAAATGTCAAAGATGTCAAATGACAAATGTCACAATGCTTAATGTCAAAAATGAAAAGTGTCACCATGAAAAATGTCAAAAATAACAAATTTCAAGATGGCAAATGTCAAAGATGTCAAATGACAAATGTCACAATGCTAAATGTCAAAAATGAAAAGTGTCACCATGAAAAATGTCAAAAATGACAAATTTCAAGATGGCAAATGTCAAAACTGACAAATGTCACAGTGCTAAATGTCAAAAATGATAAGTGTCACCATGAAAAATGTCAAAAATGACAAATTTTAAGATGGCAAATGTCCAAGATGTGAAATGACAGATGTCACAATGCTAAATGTCAAAAATGACAAATTTCAATATGGCAAATGTCAAAGATGTCAAATGACAAATGTCACAATACTAAATGTCAAAAATGAAAAGTGTCACCATGAAAAATGTCAAAAATGACAAATTTCAAGATGGCAAATGTCAAAGATGTCAAATGACAAATGTCACAATGCTAAATGTCAAAAATGAAAAGTGTCACCATAAAAAATGTCAAAAATAACAAATTTCATGATGGCAAATGTCAAAGATGTCAAATGACAAATGTCACAATGCTAAATGTCAAAAATAAAAAGTGTCACTATGAAAAATGTCAAAAATGACAAATTTCAAGATGGCAAATGTCAAAGATGTCAAATGACAAATGTCACAATGCTAAATGTCAAAAATGAAAAGTGTCACCATGAAAAATGTCAAAAATGACAAATTTCAAGATGGCAAATGTCAAAGATGTCAAATGACAAATGTCACAATGCTAAATGTCAAAAATGAAAAGTGTCACCATGAAAAATGTCAAAAATAACAAATTTCAAGATGGCAAATGTCAAAGATGTCAAATGACAAATGTCACAATGCTAAATGTCAAAAATGAAAAGTGTCACCATGAAAAATGTCAAAAATGACAAATTTCAAGATGGCAAATGTCAAAACTGACAAATGTCACAATGCTAAATGTCAAAAATGATAAGTGTCACCATGAAAAATGTCAAAAATGACAAATTTCAAGATGGCAAATGTCAAAAATGTCAAATAACAAATGTCACAATGCTAAATACACAAAGACAATAATAATGAATATTCCTACAACACACAGTTTTATTTGCTCTGTAAAGATGTCGATTTAGTTGAGTAAATAATAAAGTTTTAAAAGTGAAACTTATATCAATCAGGTTCTTACGCTAAAAGCTAGTTGATGAACAAAGAAGTGAGTTAAAATTATATAACGTGTAAAAATAATTTGACTAATACTAAAAATATTAAATTTTTTCCTATCTCAACCCAAAAAACAAATAAAAACTTGAAGTGATAAGCAGTGAATTGGTCAACTTTGTATACCAGTGGTGTAGTCAAAAATATTTTAAGGTAACAATAATAAAGAAATGAAGTGTGCTAATTGTAATCATCCAATTGAGGAAGGGAGTAACTCTATTGCATGTGACAGCTGTGAAAGAGTTGTACATAGAAATTGTTCAGATCTTAATGCATCAGAGTTAAAAGTAATGGATTTGAAAGGAAAAAGGATACTTAGATATTACTGTGAAGATTGCCAAAGTGGGGTGAAAATGATTCCAAGATTGCTAAAGAAAATTGATGAAATGCATGATGAAATTAGTAATTTAAAAACTCACTTGCAAAAAACACTGTCTGAAGAAAATGTAATAACAGAAATTCATGAACGTCAAAGAAGGGCTAAGAATATTATGTTCTATAATGTATTAGAGAATAACAATATAAGAGATGCTGAAAAAGTAAAGGAGATAGTTACTGAAATGACAAATGAAGAAATCAAAATAATAAAAACTTTACGAGTGGGAAAGAAAAACAAAAATGGAGCTCGTCCACTAAAGGTTATTCTTCAGAATTCAGATGAAGTAATGACAATTATGAGAAACCGGAAACACATTAAAAAGGAAAGGAAAGTCTTCATAGACTTAGATATGACAAGCATGCAGATGAAAAGTATGAAGAAAGTGAAAGAAGAATTAAATGAGAGAAGAGAAAAAGGTGAAGAAGTTTTTATTAAATATGTTCGTGGAATTCCTCAAATTTCATGTAAGTCAAAAAACTAAATGATATTTCGAACTCTATTTCAGTGTATTATCATAATGTGGGTGGTCTTAGAACAAAAATATTAAACTTTAGTCAAACGGCACTATGTTCTGTATATGATGTTATAATAATTGTTGAAACATGGTTAAATAAAGATTTCAGAGATTCTGAATTACATTTACATGACTTTGACATTTTTAGATTAGATAGGGACGTCTTGGAGACAGGCAAGTCGAGAGGTGGTGGTATTTTAATAGCTGTCAAAAGTAAGTTATTCGCGAAAGCAGTCACAATAATTCCAAGTTCTATTGAACATCTTTACATCACTTTTAATATTAATAACCAAAATGTCATTATTGGAGGAGTTTATTTGCCTCCCTTGTCTGGTGAGAATAAATATATGGAACACATTGGTGTTATTGAATATATTTGTGATAGTTATAAGAACAGTAAGCTTATCATTTGTGGTGATTATAATTTGCCTGAAGCCACGTGGTCTAATGATGAGTTTGGCTTGGAAGTAAACTGCCCTGATAATTCTAAAGCACTGATATTATCAAATGGTATGGAATTCTATAATTTATTTCAGATTAATACGATAGCAAACAGTAGGAAAGTCTATCTTGATCTTATATTTTCCAGTTTTCGCAATATAAAAGTTTCAGAACCTATAGACCCTCTTTTTAATAACAGTATGCACCACACTGCTATTTCCTTCAATCTGAAAATAAAGAATGAACCCAGTCTAACATATGAGGAATATTTTTATGATTTCAAACAAGGCAACTATATAGGACTAAATGATTACTTAGCCCAAGTAAACTGGAATTTATTATTAAATAATATAAACGTAAATGAGGCGGTCGATCATTTTTACAGCATCCTTTATGAGGGTATAAATACATTTATTCCAATCAAAAAGTATAAACCATCAAACTTTCCACACTGGTTTAATTCACAACTTAAGTATTTAATTACTGAAAAAAAGAAAATACATAAACTGTACAAATCCTCAGGTGACCTTAGATATTACTATCATTTTGCACATCTTCGGGAAGAGTGTTCAAGACTAAGAAATGATTGCTTTAATGATTTTATCTTAAAAACTGAAAACAGTATCTTATCAAACCCAACTTTCTTTTGGAAACATGTCAATAATGAAAAAAACTCTTATAAATTACCTTCATCTATGGTTTATAATGATAACTTAGGGAATGATAACAATAGTATAGTAAATCTTTTTGCAGAGTACTTTTCAACTGTTTATTCTACTTAACAAGTTAATCAAATTCCGGAATATTCATATATGCGGGATAGCGTAAATGTTAGTCGTTACACTGTTACTGTTAACGAAATAATAGAAGCCATTATGAGAGCTCCAGGGAAACTTTCTTATGGTCCTGATGGCATACCAATTTATGTATTAAAAAAATGCGTTTTTACTCTTGCTAAAGCCATTCATAGTCTTTTTAAATTAAGTTTAGAGCAGGGCATGTTTCCAGATTTTTGGAAACAAAGTTTTCTTGCGCCTATCTACAAATCGGGTATGAGAAATGACATCACAAATTATCGTGCTGTGTGCCTACAATCTGAAATACCAAAACTTCTAGACTCCCTTATCTCTAAAAAACTGTCTTGGGACACACGGCATATAATTAATCAACAACAACATGGTTTCACATCTGGAAAATCTACTACCTAAAATTTACTATGTTATGAAAATTACATTCTGACAGCTTTTGTAAATAAATTTCAGGTTGATTCTATATATACAGATTTTAAAAAAGCTTTCGATAGAGTTAATCAAGAATTGTTACTATCAAAATTATTCGCGGTAGGTATAAGAGGGAGTGTATTTTCTTGGCTACAGAGTTATCTGTCGAACAGATCGCAATGTGTTAGATATGCTGGCTCCATTTCATCGGTGATAAATGTGACATCAGGTGTTCCACAGGGATCACATCTTGGACCGATTTTATTCAATTTGTTTATTAATGATGTGGTGGAAGTCTTATCGGACAGCTGTTGCTTGATATTTGCGGATGATCTCAAGATGTTTAAAAAAATCAAAGATTTAGATGACGCCATTATGTTACAGCAAGATCGCAATAAATTGGTTCATTGGTGTGATATTAATTTGCTGGAATTAAACCAAAACAAATGCTACCAAATTACTTTCTCTAGAAACTCCAACTTCCATGCATTTAATTACAGCATAAAAAATAAAAATATTACTGTAACCAATAATATGAGAGATCTTGGTGTTAGGTTTGATTCCAAATTGTCATTTAAACAACACATATCAGAAATTACAGCTAAAGCAAATAAAACTCTGGGCTTTATTATTAGAACATCTCGACATTTTTCAGTAGAGGTTTTAAAATTATTATACTTTTCATTAGTTCGTAGCATCTTAGAGTATAACTCAGTAGTTTGGTCTCCACATTTTAACACTGACACACTTTTAATAGAAAGGGTCCAAAATAAATTTTTAAGACAGTCTGCCTTTAAATTGGGAATTCAGATAAATGATTTTCACATCGATGAATTGCTAAGTCGTTTAAATCTTCAGTCCTTAAAAAACCGGAGAATAGAACTTGATTTGTGTTTTTTACACAAACTACTTAGTGGTCACATTAATTGTCCCGACTTACTGGCTTTAATTGAATTTAACGTAAATGATAGAAGAACCCGTAATACTGAATTGTTTCATATTCCATTTCACCAGACAAACTATGGCAGGAATGAACATATAACTAGACTGTTGAGGACTGCTAACAAGTACCAACATAATCTCGATATTTTCGACTTAGCTTTGTCACGATTTAAAAGTCAAGTCAGGGCCATTAGTTTTTAGACTTTTAAAATTTTTTTTACAACTTTTTTTTTAAATTTGATATTTAGTTTGTATATGTAATTTTTCGATATGAATGTAATTAGGAATGTTAAGAATTGTTTATTGATATATTATTATAAATTGGTTTATCCGTTAAATAAATAAATAAATAAATAAATAAATGTCAAAAATGAAAAGTGTCCCCATGAAAAATGTCAATAATGACAAATTTCAAGATGGCAAATGTCAAAGATGTCAAATGACAAATGTCACAATGCTAAATGTCAAAAATGAAAAGTTTCACCATGAAAAATGTCAAAAATGTCAAATTTCAAGATGGCAAATGTCAAAGATGTCGAATATGACAAATGTCACAATGCTAAATGTCAAAAATGAAAAGTGTCACCATGAAAAATGTCAAAAATGACAAATTTCAAGATGGCAAATGTCAAAGATGTCAAATGACAAATGTCACAATGCTAAATGTCAAAAATGAAAAGTGTCACCATGAAAAATGTCAAAAATGACAAATTTCAAGATGCCAAATATCAAAGATGTCAAATGACAAATGTCACAATGCTTAATGTCAAAAATGACAAATTTCAAGATGGCAAATGTCAAAGATGTCAAATGACAAATGTCACAATGCTAAATGTCAAAAATGAAAAGTGTCACCATGAAAAATGTCAAAAATGACAAATTTCAAGATGGCAAATGTCAAAGATGTCAAATGACAAATGTCACAATGCTAAATGTCAAAAATGAAAAGTGTCACCATGAAAAATGTCAAAAATAACAAATTTCAAGATGGCAAATGTCAAAGATGTCAAATGACAAATGTCACAATGCTAAATGTCAAAAATGAAAAGTGTCACCATGAAAAATGTCAAAAATGACAAATTTCAAGATGGCAAATGTCAAAGATGTCAAATGACAAATGTCACAATGCTTAATGTCAAAAATGACAAATTTCAAGATGGCAAATGTCAAAGATGTCAAATGACAAATGTCACAATGCTAAATGTCAAAAATGAAAAGTGTCACCATGAAAAATGTCAAAAATGACAAATTTCAATATGGCAAATGTCAAAGATGTCAAATGACAAATGTCACAATGCTAAATGTCAAAAATGGAAAGTGTCACAATGAAAAATGTCAAAAATAACAAATTTCAAGATGGCAAATGTCAAAGATGTCAAATGACAAATGTCACAATGCTAAATGTCAAAAATGAAAAGTGTCACCATGAAAAATGTCAAAAATGACAAATTTCAAGATGGCAAATGTCAAAGATGTCAAATGACAAATGTCACAATGCTAAATGTCAAAAATGAAAAGTGTCACCATGAAAAATGTCAAAAATAACAAATTTCAAGATGGCAAATGTCAAAGATGTCAAATGACAAATGTCACAATGCTAAATGTCAAAAATGAAAAGTGTCACCATGAAAAATGTCAAAAATGACAAATTTCAAGATGGCAAATGTCAAAGATGTCAAATGACAAATGTCACAATGCTAAATGTCAAAAATGAAAAGTGTCACCATAAAAAATGTCAAAAATAACAAATTTCAAGATGGCAAATATCCAAGATGTCAAATGACAAATGTCACAATGCTAAATGTCAAAAATGACAAATTTCAAGATGGCAAATGTCAAAGATGTCACATGACAAATGTCACAATGCTAAATGTCAACAATGAAAAGTGTCACCATGAAAAATGTCAAAAATGACAAATTTCAAGATGGCAAATGTCAAAGATGTCAAATGACAAATGTCACAATGCTAAATGTCAAAAATAAAAAGTGTCACCATGAAAAATGTCAAAAATAACAAATTTCAAGATGGCAAATGTCAAAGATGTCAAATGACAAATGTCACAATGCTAAATGTCAAAAATGAAAAGTGTCACCATGAAAAATGTCAAAAATGACAAATTTCAAGATGTCAAATGTCAAAGATGTCAAATGACAAATGTCACAATTCTAAATTTCAAAAATGAAAAGTGTCACCATGAAAAATGTCAAAAATGACAATTTCAAGATGGCAAATATCAAAGATGTCAAATGACAAATGTCACAATGCTAAATGTCAAAAATGAAAAGTGTCACCATGAAAAATGTCAAAAATGACAAATTTTAAGATGGCAAATGTCAAAACTGACAAATGTCACAATGCTAAATGTCAAAAATGATAAGTGTCACCATGAAAAATGTCAAAAATGACAAATTTCAAGATGGCAAATGTCAAAGATGTCAAATGACAAATGTCACAATGCTAAATGTCAAAAATGAAAAGTGTCACCATGAAAAATGTCAAAAATAACAAATTTCAAGATGGCAAATGTCAAAGATGTCAAATGACAAATGTCACAATGCTAAATGTCAAAAATGAAAAGTGTCACCATGAAAAATGTCAAAAATGACAAATTTCAAGATGGCAAATGTCAAAGATGTCAAATGACAAATGTCACAATGCTAAATGTCAAAAATGAAAAGTGTCACCATGAAAAATGTCAAAAATAACAAATTTCAAGATGGCAACTGTCAAAGATGTCATATGACAAATGTCACAATGCTAAATGTCAAAAATGAAAAGTGTCACCATGAAAAATGTCAAAAATGACAAATTTCAAGATGGCAAATGTCAAAGATGTCAAATGACAAATGTCACAATGCTAAATGTCAAAAATGAAAAGTGTCACCATGAAAAATGTCAAAAATGACAAATTTTAAGATGGCAAATGTCAAAGATGTCAAATGACAAATGTCACAATGCTAAATGTCAAAAATGAAAAGTGTCACCATGAAAAATGTCAAAAATAACAAATTTCAAGATGGCAAATGTCAAAGATGTCAAATGACAAATGTCACAATGCTAAATGTCAAAAATGAAAAGTGTCACCATGAAAAATGTCAAAAATGACAAATTTCAAGATGGCAAATGTCAAAACTGACAAATGTCACAATGCTAAATGTCAAAAATGATAAGTGTCACCATGAAAAATGTCAAAAATGACAAATTTCAAGATGGCAAATGTCCAATATGTCAAATGACAAATGTCACAATCCTAAATGTCAAAAATGACAAATTTCAAGATGGCAAATGTCAAAAATGTCAAATGACAAATGTCACAATGCTAAATGTCAAAAATGAAAAGTGTCACCATGAAAAATGTCAAAAATGACAAATTTCAAGATGGCAAATGTCAAAGACGTCAAATGACAAATGTCACAATGCTAAATGTCAAAAATGAAAAGTGTCACCATGAAAAATGTCAAAAATGACAATTTCAAGATGGCAAATATCAAAGATGTCAAATGACAAATGTCACAATACTAAATGTCAAAAATGAAAAGTGTCACCATGAAAAATGTCAAAAATGACAAATTTCAAGATGGCAAATGTCAAAACTGACAAATGTCACAATGCTAAATGTCAAAAATGATAAGTGTCACCATGAAAAATGTCAAAAATGACAAATTTTAAGATGGCAAATGTCCAAGATGTGAAATGACAGATGTCACAATGCTAAATGTCAAAAATGACAAATTTCAAGATGGCAAATGTCAAAGATGTCAAATGACAAATGTCACAATACTAAATGTCAAAAATGAAAAGTGTCACCATGAAAAATGTCAAAAATGACAAATTTCAAGATGGCAAATGTCAAAGATGTCAAATGACAAATGTCACAATGCTAAATGTCAAAAATGAAAAGTGTCACCATGAAAAATGTCAAAAATAACAAATTTCATGATGGCAAATGTCAAAGATGTCAAATGACAAATGTCACAATGCTAAATGTCAAAAATAAAAAGTGTTACTATGAAAAATGTCAAAAATGACAAATTTCAAGATGGCAAATGTCAAAGATGTCAAATGACAAATGTCACAATGCTAAATGTCAAAAATGAAAAGTGTCACCATGAAAAATGTCAAAAGTGACAAATTTCAAGATGGCAAATGTCAAAGATGTCAAATGACAAATGTCACAATGCTAAATGTCAAAAATGAAAAGTGTCACCATGAAAAATGTCAAAAATAACAAATTTCAAGATGGCAAATGTCAAAGATGTCAAATGACAAATGTCACAATGCTAAATGTCAAAAATGAAAAGTGTCAACATGAAAAATGTCAAAAATGACAAATTTCAAGATGGCAAATGTCAAAACTGACAAATGTCACAATGCTAAATGTCAAAAATGATAAGTGTCACCATGAAAAATGTCAAAAATGACAAATTTCAAGATGGCAAATGTCAAAAATGTCAAATAACAAATGTCACAATGCTAAATGTCAAAAATGACAAATTTCAAGATGGCAAATATCAAAGATGTCAAATGACAAATGTCACAATGCTAAATGTCAAAAATGAAAAGTGTCACCATGAAAAATGTCAAAAATGACAAATTTCAAGATGGCAAATGTCAAAGATGTCAAATGACAAATGTCACAATGCTAAATGTCAAAAATGAAAAGTGTCACCATGAAAAATGTCAAAAATGACAAATTTCAAGATGACAAATGTCAAAGATGTCAAATGACAAATGTCACAATGCTAAATGTCAAAAATGAAAAGTGTCACCATGAAAAATGTCAAAAATGACAAATTTCAAGATGGCAAATGTCAAAACTGACAAATGTCACAATGCTAAATGTCAAAAATGATAAGTGTCACCATGAAAAATGTCAAAAATGACAAATTTCAAGATGGCAAATGTCCAAGATGTCAAATGACAAATGTCACAATGCTAAATGTCAAAAATGACAAATTTCAAGATGGCAAATGTCAAAGATGTCAAATGACAAATGTCACAATGCTAAATGTCAAAAATGACAAATTTCAAGATGGCAAATATCAAAGATGTCAAATGACAAATGTCACAATGCTTAATGTCAAAAATGAAAAGTGTCACCATGAAAAATGTCAAAAATGACAAATTTCAAGATGGCAAATATCAAAGATGTCAAATGACAAATGTCACAATGCTAAATGTCAAAAATGAAAAGTGTCACCATGAAAAATGTCAAAAATGACAAATTTTAAGATGGCAAATGTCAAAGATGTCAAATGACAAATGTCACAATGCTAAATGTCAAAAATGAAAAGTGTTACCATGAAAAATGTCAAAAATGACAAATTTCAAGATGGCAAATGTCAAAGATGTCAAATGACAAATGTCACAATGCTAAATGTCAAAAATGAAAAGTGTCACCATGAAAAATGTCAAAAATGACAAATTTCAAGATGGCAAATGTCAAAGATGTCGAATATAACAAATGTCACAATGCTAAATGTCAAAAATGAAAAGTGTCACCATGAAAAATGTCAAAAATGACAAATTTCAAGATGGCAAATGTCAAAGATGTCAAATGACAAATGTCACAATGCTAAATGTCAAAAATGAAAAGTGTCACCATGAAAAATGTCAAAAATGACAAATTTTAAGATGCCAAAAATCAAAGATGTCAAATGACAAATGTCACAATGCTTAATGTCAAAAATGACAAATTTCAAGATGGCAAATGTCAAAGATGTCAAATGACAAATGTCACAATGCTAAATGTCAAAAATGAAAAGTGTCACCATGAAAAATGTCAAAAATGACAAATTTTAAGATGGCAAATGTCAAAGATGTCAAATGACAAATGTCACAATGCTTAATGTCAAAAATGACAAATTTCAAGATGGCAAATATCAAAGATGTCAAATGACAAATGTCACAATGCTAAATGTCAAAAATGAAAAGTGTCACCATGAAAAATGTCAAAAATGACAAATTTTAAGATGGCAAATGTCAAAGATGTCAAATGACAAATGTCACAATGCTAAATGTCAAAAATGAAAAGTGTCACCATGAAAAATGTCAAAAATAACAAATTTCAAAATGGCAAATGTCAAAGATGTCAAATGACAAATGTCACAATGCTAAATGTCAAAAATGACAAATTTCAAGATGGCAAATATCAAAGATGTCAAATGACAAATGTCACAATGCTAAATGTCAAAAATGAAAAGTGTCACCATGAAAAATGTCAAAAATGACAAATTTCAAGATGGCAAATGTCAAAGATGTCAAATGACAAATGTCACAATGCTAAATGTCAAAAATGAAAAGTGTCACCATGAAAAATGTCAAAAATAACAAATTTCAAGATGGCAAATGTCAAAGATGTCAAATGACAAATTTCACAATGCTAAATGTCAAAAATGAAAAGTGTCACCATGAAAAATGTCAAAAATGACAAATTTCAAGATGGCAAATGTCAAAACTGACAAATGTCACAATGCTAAATGTCAAAAATGATAAGTGTCACCATGAAAAATGTCAAAAATGACAAATTTCAAGATGGCAAATGTCCAAGATGTCCAATGACAAATGTCACAATGCTAAATGTCAAAAATGACAAATTTCAAGATGGCAAATGTCAAAGATGTCAAATGACAAATGTCACAATGCTAAATGTCAAAAATGAAAAGTGTCACCATGAAAAATGTCAAAAATGACAAATTTCAAGATGGCAAATGTCAAAGATGTCAAATGACAAATGTAACAATGCTAAATGTCAAAAATGAAAAGTGTCACCATGAAAAATGTCAAAAATAACAAATTTCAAGATGGCAAATGTCAAAGATGTCAAATGACAAATGTCACAATGCTAAATGTCAAAAATGAAAAGTGTCACCATGAAAAATGTCAAAAATGACAAATTTCAAGATGGCAAATGTCAAAGATGTCAAATGACAAATGTCACAATGCTAAATGTCAAAAATGAAAAGTGTCACCATGAAAAATGTCAAAAATAACAAATTTCAAGATGGCAACTGTCAAAGATGTCATATGACAAATGTCACAATGCTAAATGTCAAAAATGAAAAGTGTCACCATGAAAAATGTCAAAAATGACAAATTTCAAGATGGCAAATGTCAAAGATGTCAAATGACAAATGTCACAATGCTAAATGTCAAAAATGAAAAGTGTCACCATGAAAAATGTCAAAAATAACAAATTTCAAGATGGCAAATGTCCAAGATGTCAAATGACAAATGTCACAATGCTAAATGTCAAAAATGACAAATTTCAAGATGGCAAATATCAAAGATGTCAAATGACAAATGTCACAATGCCAAATGTCAAAAATGAAAAGTGTCACCATGAAAAATGTCAAAAATGACAAATTTTAAGATGGCAAATGTCAAAGATGTTAAATGACAAATGTCACAATGCTAAATGTCAAAAATGAAAAGTGTCACCATGAAAAATGTCAAAAATAACAAATTTCAAGATGGCAAATGTCAAAGATGTCAAATGACAAATGTCACAATGGTAAATGTCAAAAATGAAAAGTGTCACCATGAAAAATGTCAAAAATGACAATTTCAAGATGGCAAATATCAAAGATGTCAAATGACAAATGTCACAATGCTAAATGTCAAAAATGAAAAGTGTCACCATGAAAAATGTCAAAAATGACAAATTTCAAGATGGCAAATGTCAAAACTGACAAATGTCACAATGCTAAATGTCAAAAATGATAAGTGTCACCATGAAAAATGTCAAAAATGACAAATTTCAAGATGGCAAATGTCCAAGATGTGAAATGACAGATGTCACAATGCTAAATGTCAAAAATGAAAAGTGTCACCATGAAAAATGTCAAAAATGACAAATTTCAAGATGGCAAATGTCAAAACTGACAAATGTCACAATGCTAAATGTCAAAAATGATAAGTGTCACCATGAAAAATGTCAAAAATGACAAATTTCAAGATGGCAAATGTCCAAGATGTGAAATGACAGATGTCACAATGCTAAATGTCAAAAATGAAAAGTGTCACCATGAAAAATGTCAAAAATGACAAATTTCAAGATGGCAAATGTCAAAGACGTCAAATGACAAATGTCACAATGCTAAATGTCAAAAATGAAAAGTGTCACCATGAAAAATGTCAAAAATGACAATTTCAAGATGGCAAATATCAAAGATGTCAAATGACAAATGTCACAATGCTAAATGTCAAAAATGAAAAGTGTCACCATGAAAAATGTCAAAAATGACAAATTTCAAGATGGCAAATGTCAAAACTGACAAATGTCACAATGCTAAATGTCAAAAATGATAAGTGTCACCATGAAAAATGTCAAAAATGACAAATTTCAAGATGGCAAATGTCCAAGATGTGAAATGACAGATGTCACAATGCTAAATGTCAAAAATGACAAATTTCAAGATGGCAAATGTCAAAGATGTCAAATGACAAATGTCACAATACTAAATGTCAAAAATGAAAAATGTCACCATGAAAAATGTCAAAAATGACAAATTTCAAGATGGCAAATGTCAAAGATGTCAAATGACAAATGTCACAATGCTAAATGTCAAAAATGAAAAGTGTCACCATGAAAAATGTCAAAAATAACAAATTTCATGATGGCAAATGTCAAAGATGTCAAATGACAAATGTCACAATGCTAAATGTCAAAAATAAAAAGTGTCACTATGAAAAATGTCAAAAATGACAAATTTCAAGATGGCAAATGTCAAAGATGTCAAATGACAAATGTCAAAGATGTCAAATGACAAATGTCACAATGCTAAATGTCAAAAATGAAAAGTGTCACCATGAAAAATGTCAAAAATGACAAATTTCAAGATGGCAAATGTCAAAGATGTCAAATGACAAATGTCACAATGCTAAATGTCAAAAATGAAAAGTGTTACCATGAAAAATGTCAAAAATAACAAATTTCAAGATGGCAAATGTCAAAGATGTCAAATGACAAATGTCACAATGCTAAATGTCAAAAATGAAAAGTGTCACCATAAAAAATGTCAAAAATGACAAATTTCAAGATGGCAAATGTCAAAACTGACAAATGTCACAATGCTAAATGTCAAAAATGATAAGTGTCACCATGAAAAATGTCAAAAATGACAAATTTCAAGATGGCAAATGTCAAAAATGTCAAATAACAAATGTCACAATGCTAAATGTCAAAAATGAAAAGTGTCCCCATGAAAAATGTCAATAATGACAAATTTCAAGATGGCAAATGTCAAAGATGTCAACTGACAAATGTCACAATGCTAAATGTCAAAAATGAAAAGTTTCACCATGAAAAATGTCAAAAATGTCAAATTTCAAGATGGCAAATGTCAAAGATGTCGAATATGACAAATGTCACAATGCTAAATGTCAAAAATGAAAAGTGTCACCATGAAAAATGTCAAAAATGACAAATTTCAAGATGGCAAATGTCAAAGATGTCAAATGACAAATGTCACAATGCTAAATGTCAAAAATGAAAAGTGTCACCATGAAAAATGTCAAAAATGACAAATTTCAAGATGCCAAATATCAAAGATGTCAAATGACAAATGTCACAATGCTTAATGTCAAAAATGACAAATTTCAAGATGGCAAATGTCAAAGATGTCAAATGACAAATGTCACAATGCTAAATGTCAAAAATGAAAAGTGTCACCATGAAAAATGTCAAAAATGACAAATTTCAAGATGGCAAATGTCAAAGATGTCAAATGACAAATGTCACAATGCTAAATGTCAAAAATGAAAAGTGTCACCATGAAAAATGTCAAAAATAACAAATTTCAAGATGGCAAATGTCAAAGATGTCAAATGACAAATGTCACAATGCTAAATGTCAAAAATGAAAAGTGTCACCATGAAAAATGTCAAAAAAGACAAATTTCAAGATGGCAAATGTCAAAGATGTCAAATGACAAATGTCACAATGCTAAATGTCAAAAATGAAAAGTGTCACCATGAAAAATGTCAAAAATAACAAATTTCAAGATGGCAAATATCCAAGATGTCAAATGACAAATGTCACAATGCTAAATGTCAAAAATGACAAATTTCAAGATGGCAAATGTCAAAGATGTTAAATGACAAATGTCACAATGCTAAATGTCAAAAATGAAAAGTGTCACCAGGAAAAATGTCAAAAATAACAAATTTCAAGATGGCAAATGTCAAAGATGTCAAATGACAAATGTCACAATGCTAAATGTCAAAAATGAAAAGTGTCACCATGAAAAATGTCAAAAATGACAAATTTCAAGATGGCAAATGTCAAAGATGTCAAATGACAAATGTCACAATGCTAAATGTCAAAAATGAAAAGTGTCACCATGAAAAATGTCAAAAATAACAAATTTCAAGATGGCAAATATCCAAGATGTCAAATGACAAATGTCACAATGCTAAATGTCAAAGATGACAAATTTCAAGATGGCAAATGTCAAAGATGTCAAATGACAAATGTCACAATGCTAAATGTCAAAAATGAAAAGTGTCACCATGAAAAATGTCAAAAATGACAAATTTCAAGATGGCAAATGTCAAAGATGTCAAATGACAAATGTCACAATGCTAAATGTCAAAAATGAAAAGTGTCACCATGAAAAATGTCAAAAATAACAAATTTCAAGATGGCAAATGTCAAAGATGTCAAATGACAAATGTCACAATGCTAAATGTCAAAAATGAAAAGTGTCACCATGAAAAATGTCAAAAATGACAAATTTCAAGATGGCAAATGTCAAAACTGACAAATGTCACAATGCTTAATGTCAAAAATGATAAGTGTCACCATGAAAAATGTCAAAAATGACAAATTTCTAGATGGCAAATGTCCAAGATGTCAAATGACAAATGTCACAATGCTAAATGTCAAAAATGACAAATTTCAAGATGGCAAATGTCAAAGATGTCAAATGACAAATGTCACAATGCTAAATGTCAAAAATGAAAAGTGTCACCATGAAAAATGTCAAAAATGACAAATTTCAAGATGGCAAATGTCAAAGATGTCAAATGACAAATGTCACAATGCTAAATCTCAAAAATGAAAAGTGTCACCATGAAAAATGTCAAAAATGACAATTTCAAGATGGCAAATATCAAAGATGTCAAATGACAAATGTCACAATGCTAAATGTCAAAAATGAAAAGTGTCACCATGAAAAATGTCAAAAATGACAAATTTCAAGATGGCAAATGTCAAAACTGACAAATGTCACAATGCTAAATGTCAAAAAAGATAAGTGTCACCATGAAAAATGTCAAAAATGACAAATTTCAAGATGGCAAATGTCCAAGATGTCAAATGACAGATGTCACAATGCTAAATGTCAAAAATGACAAATTTCAAGATGGCAAATGTCAAAGATGTCAAATGACAAATGTCACAATACTAAATGTCAAAAATGAAAAGTGTCACTATGAAAAATGTCAAAATGACAAATTTCAAGATGGCAAATGTCAAAGATGTCAAATGACAAATGTCACAATGCTAAATGTCAAAAATGAAAAGTGTCACCATGAAAAATGTCAAAAATAACAAATTTCATGATGGCAAATGTCAAAGATGTCAAATGACAAATGTCAGAATGCTAAATGTCAAAAATGAAAAGTGTCACCATGAAAAATGTCAAAAATGACAAATTTCAAAATGGCAAATGTCAAAGATGTCAAATGACAAATGTCACAATGCTAAATGTCAAAAATGAAAAGTGTCACCATGAAAAATGTTAAAAATGACAAATTTCAAGATGGCAAATGTCAAAGATGTCAAATGACAAATGTCACAATGCTAAATGTCAAAAATGAAAAGTGTCACCATGAAAAATGTCAAAAATGACAAATTTCAAGATGGCAAATGTCAAAGATGTCAAATGACAAATGTCACAATGCTAAATGTCAAAAATGAAAAGTGTCACCATGAAAAATGTCAAAAATGACAAATTTCAAGATGGCAAATGTCAAAACTGACAAATGTCATAATGCTAAATGTCAAAAATGATAAGTGTCACCATGAAAAATGTCAAAAATGACAAATTTCAAGATGGCAAATGTCCAAGATGTCAAATGACAAATGTCACAATGCTAAATGTCAAAAATGAAAAGTGTCACCATGAAAAATGTCAAAAATGACAAATTTCAAGATGGCAAATGTCAAAACTGACAAATGTCACAATGCTAAATGTCAAAAATGAAAAGTGTCACCATGAAAAATGTCAAAAATGACAAATTTCAAGATGGCAAATGTCAAAGATGTCGAATATGACAAATGTCACAATGCTAAATGTCAAAAATGAAAAGTGTCACCATGAAAAATGTCAAAAATGACAAATTTCAAGATAGCAAATGTCAAAGATGTCAAATGACAAATGTCACAATGCTAAATGTCAAAAATGAAAAGTGTCACCATGAAAAATGTCAAAAATGACAAATTTCAAGATGGCAAATATCAAAGATGTCAAATGACAAATGTCACAATGCTTAATGTCAAAAATGACAAATTTCAAGATGGCAAATGTCAAAGATGTCAAATGACAAATGTCACAATGCTAAATGTCAAAAATGAAAAGTGTCACCATGAAAAATGTCAAAACTGACAAATTTCAAGATGGCAAATGTCAAAGATGTCAAATGACAAATGTCACAATGCTAAATGTCAAAATTGAAAAGTGTCACCATGAAAAATGTCAAAAATAACAAATTTCAAGATGGCAAATGTCAAAGATGTCAAATGACAAATGTCACAATGCTAAATGTCAAAAATGAAAAGTGTCACCATGAAAAATGTCAAAAATGACAAATTTCAAGATGGCAAATGTCAAAGATGTCAAATGACAAATGTCACAATGCTAAATGTCAAAAATGAAAAGTGTCACCATGAAAAATGTCAAAAATAACAAATTTCAAGATGGCAAATGTCAAAGATGTCAAATGACAAATGTCACAATGCTAAATGTCAAAAATGAAAAGTGTCACCATAAAAAATGTCAAAAATGACAAATTTCAAGATGGCAAATGTCAAAACTGACAAATGTCACAATACTAAATGTCAAAAATGATAAGTGTCACCATGAAAAATGTCAAAAATGACAAATTTCAAGATGGCAAATGTCCAAGATGTCAAATGACAAATGTCACAATGCTAAATGTCAAAAATGACAAATTTCAAGATGGCAAATGTCAAAGGTGTCAAATGACAAATGTCACAATGCTAAATGTCAAAAATGAAAAGTGTCACCATGAAAAATGTCAAAAATGACAAATTTCAAGATGGCAAATGTCAAAGATGTCAAATGACAAATGTCACAATGCTAAATGTCAAAAATGGAAAGTGTCACCATGAAAGATGTCAAAAATAACAAATTTCAAGATGGCAAATGTCAAAGATTTCAAATGACAAATGTCACAATGCTAAATGTCAAAAATGAAAAGTGTCACCATGAAAAATGTCAAAAATGACAAATTTCAAGATGGCAAATGTCCAAGATGTCAAATGACAAATGTCACAATGCTAAATGTCAAAAATGACAAATTTCAAGATGGCAAATGTCAAAGATGTCAAATGACAAATGTCACAATGCTAAATGTCAAAAATGAAAAGTGTCACCATGAAAAATGTCAAAAATGACAAATTTCAAGATGGCAAATGTCAAAGATGTCAAATGACAAATGTCACAATGCTAAATGTCAAAAATGAAAAGTGTCACCATGAAAAATGTCAAAAATGACAATTTCAAGATGGCAAATGTCAAAGATGTCAAATGACAAATGTCACAATGCTAAATGTCAAAAATGAAAAGTGTCACCATAAAAAATGTCAAAAATGACAAATCTCAAGATGGCAAATGTCAAAACTGACAAATGTCACAATGCTAAATGTCAAAAATGATAAGTGTCACCATGAAAAATGTCAAAAATGACAAATTTCAAGATGGCAAATGTCCAAGATGTCAAATGACAAATGTCACAATGCTAAATGTTAAAAATGAAAAGTGTCACCATGAAAAATGTCAAAAATGACAAATTTCAAGATGGCAAATGTCAAAGATGTCAAATGACAAATGTCACAATGCTAAATGTCAAAAATGAAAAGTGTCAAAAATGACAAATTTCAAGATGGCAAATGTCTAAGATGTCAAATGACAAATGTCACAATGCTAAATGTCAAAAATGAAAAGTGTCACCGTGAAAAATGTCAAAAATGACAAATTTCAAGATGGCAAATGTCAGAGATGTCAAATGACAAATGTCACAATGCTAAATGTCAAAAATGAAAAGTGTCACCATAAAATGTCAAAAATGACAAATTTCAAGATGGCAAATGTCAAAGATGTCAAATGACAAATGTCACAATGCTAAATGTCAAAAATGAAAAGTGTCCCCATGAAAAATGTCAATAATGACAAATTTCAAGATGGCAAATATCAAAGATAACAAATGACAAATGTCACAATGCTAAATGTCAAAAATGAAAAGTGTCACCATGAAAAATGTCAAAAATGACAAATTTCAAGATGGCAAATATTAAAGATGTCAAATGACAAAAGTCACAATGCTAAATGTCAAAAATGAAAAGTGTCACCATGAAAAATTTCAAAAATGACAAATTTCAAGATGGCAAATATCAAAGATGTCAAATGACAAATGTCACAATGCTAAATGTCAAAAATGACAAATTTCAAGATGGCAAATGTCAAAGATGTCAAATGACAAATGTCACAAATCTAAATGTCAAAAATGAAAAGTGTCACCATGAAAAATGTCAAAAATGACAAATTTTAAGATGGCAAATGTCAAAGATGTCAAATGACAAATGTCACAATGCTAAATGTCAAAAATCAAAAGTGTCACCATGAAAAATGTCAAAAATAACAAATTTCAAGATGGCAAATGTCAAAGATGTCAAATGACAAATGTCACAATGCTAAATGTCAAAAATGAAAAGTGTCACCATGAAAAATGTCAAAAATGACAAATTTCAAGATGGCAAATGTCAAAGATGTCAAATGACCAATGTCACAATGCTAAATGTCAAAAATGAAAAGTGTCACCATAAAAAATGTCAAAAACAACAAATTTCAAGATGGCAAATGTCAAAGATGTCAAATGACAAATGTCACAATGCTAAATGTCAAAAATGAAAAGTGTCACCATGAAAAATGTCAAAAATGACAAATTTCAAGATGGCAAATGTCAAAACTAACAAATGTCACAATGCTAAATGTCAAAAATGATAAGTGTCACCATGAAAAATGTCAAAAATGACAAATTTCAAGATGGCAAATGTCCAAGATGTCAAATGACAAATGTCACAATGCTAAATGTCAAAAATGACAAATTTCAATATGGCAAATGTCAAAGATGTCAAATGACAAATGTCACAATGCTAAATGTTAAAAATGAAAAGTGTCACCATGAAAAATGTCAAAAATGACAAATTTCAAGATGGCAAATGTCAAAGATGTCAAATGACAAATGTCACAATGCTAAATGTCAAACATGAAAAGTGTCACCATGAAAAATGTCAAAAATGACAAATTTCAAGATGGCAAATGTCAAAGATGTCAAATGACAAATGTCACAATGCTAAATGTCAAAAATGAAAAGTGTCACCATGAAAAATGTCAAAAATAACAAATTTCAAGATGGCAAATGTCAAAACTGACAAATGTCACAATGCTAAATGTCAAAAATGATAAGTGTCACCATGAAAAATGTCAAAAATGACAAATTTCAAGATGGCAAATGTCCAAGATGTCAAATGACAAATGTCACAATGCTAAATGTCAAAAATGACAAATTTCAAGATGGCAAATGTCAAAGATGTCAAATGACAAATGTCACAATGCTAAATGTCAAAAATGAAAAGTGTCACCATGAAAAATGTCAAAAATGACAAATTTCAAGATGGCAAATGTCAAAGATGTCAAATGACAAATGTCACAATGCTAAATGTCAAAAATGAAAAGTGTCACCATGAAAAATGTCAAAAATAACAAATTTCAAGATGGCAAATGTCAAAGATGTCAAATGTCACAATGCTAAATGTCAAAAATGATAAGTGTCACCATAAAAAATGTCAAAAATGACAAATTTCAAGATGACAAATGTCCAAGATGTCAAATGACAAATGTCAAAATGCTAAATGTCAAAAATGACAAATTTCAAGATTGCAAATGTCAAAGATGTCGAATATGACAAATGTCACAATGCTAAATGTCAAAAATGAAAAGTGTCACCATGAAAAATGTCAAAAATGACAAATTTTAAGATGGCAAATGTCAAAGATGTCAAATGACAAATGTCACAATGCTAAATGTCAAAAATGAAAAGTGTCACCATGAAAAATGTTAAAATGACAAATTTCAAGATGGCAAATATCAAAGATGTCAAATGACAAATGTCACAATGCTAAATGTCAAAAATAACAAATTTCAAGATGGCTAATGTCAAAGATGTCAAATGACAAATGTCACAATGCTAAATGTCAAAAATGAAAAGTGTCACCATGAAAAATGTCAAAAATGACAAATTTTAAGATGGCAAATGTCAAAGATGTCAAATGACAAATGTCACAATGCTAAATGTCAAAAATGAAAAGTGTCACCATGAAAAATGTCAAAAATGACAAATTTCAAGATGACAAATGTCAAAGATGTCAAATGACAAATGTCACAATGCTAAATGTCAAAAATGAAAAGTGTCACCATGAAAAATGTCAAAAATGACAAATTTCAAGATGGCAAATGTCAAAACTGACAAATGTCACAATGCTAAATGTCAAAAATGATAAGTGTCACCATGAAAAATGTCAAAAATGACAAATTTCAAGATGGCAAATGTCCAAGATGTCAAATGACAAATGTCACAATGCTAAATGTTAAAAATGAAAAGTGTCACCATGAAAAATGTCAAAAATGACAAATTTCAAGATGGCAAATGTCAAAGATGTCAAATGACAAATGTCACAATGCTAAATGTCAAAAATGAAAAGTGTCAAAAATGACAAATTTCAAGATGGCAAATGTCTAAGATGTCAAATGACAAATGTCACAATGCTAAATGTCAAAAATGAAAAGTGTCACCGTGAAAAATGTCAAAAATGACAAATTTCAAGATGGCAAATGTCAAAGATGTCAAATGACAAATGTCACAATGCTAAATGTCAAAAATGAAAAGTGTCACCATGAAAAATGTCAAAAATGACAAATTTCAAGATGGCAAATGTCAAAGATGTCAAATGACAAATGTCACAATGCTAAATGTCAAAAATAAAAAGTGTCCCCATGAAAAATG
This sequence comes from Altica lythri, assembly GCA_964028335.1. Lineage (NCBI taxonomy): Eukaryota > Metazoa > Arthropoda > Insecta > Coleoptera > Chrysomelidae > Altica > Altica lythri. The sequence continues at coordinate 2,039,919 of OZ034800.1, read as the reverse complement.
TCAATAATGACAAATTTCAAGATGGCAAATATCAAAGATGTCAAATGACAAATGTCACAATGCTAAATGTCAAAAATGAAAAGTGTCACCATGAAAAATGTCAAAAATGACAAATTTCAAGATGGCAAATGTCAAAACTGACAAATGTCACAATGCTAAATGTCAAAAATGATAAGTGTCACCATGAAAAATGTCAAAAATGACAAATTTCAAGATGACAAATTTCAAGATGACAAATGTCCAAGATGTCAAATGACAAATGTCACAATGCTAAATGTCAAAAATGACAAATTTCAAGATTGCAAATGTCAAAGATGTCGAATATGACAAATGTCACAATGCTAAATGTCAAAAATGAAAAGTGTCACCATGAAAAATGTCAAAAATGACAAATTTCAAGATGGCAAATGTCAAAGATGTCAAATGACAAATGTCACAATGCTAAATGTCAAAAATGAAAAGTGTCACCATGAAAAATGTCAAAATGACAAATTTCAAGATGGCAAATATCAAAGATGTCAAATGACAAATGTCACAATGCTAAATGTCAAAAATGACAAATTTCAAGATGGCAAATGTCAAAGATGTCAAATGACAAATGTCACAATGCTTAATGTCAAAAATGAAAAGTGTCACCATGAAAAATGTCAAAAATGACAAATTTCAAGATGGCAAATGTCAAAGATGTCAAATGACAAATGTCACAATGCTAAATGTCAAAAATGAAAAGTGTCACCATGAAAAATGTCAAAAATGACAAATTTCAAGATGACAAATGTCAAAGATGTCAAATGACAAATGTCACAATGCTAAATGTCAAAAATGAAAAGTGTCACCATGAAAAATGTCAAAAATGACAAATTTCAAGATGGCAAATGTCAAAACTGACAAATGTCACAATGCTAAATGTCAAAAATGATAAGTGTCACCATGAAAAATGTCAAAAATGACAAATTTCAAGATGGCAAATGTCAAAGATGTCAAATGACAAATGTCACAATGCTAAATGTCAAAAATGAAAAGTGTCAAAAATGACAAATTTCAAGTTGGCAAATGTCTAAGATGTCAAATGACAAATGTCACAATGCTAAATGTCAAAAATGAAAAGTGTCACCGTGAAAAATGTCAAAAATGACAAATTTCAAGATGGCAAATGTCAAAGATGTCAAATGACAAATGTCAAAAATGATAAGTATCACCATGAAAAATGTTAAAAATGACAAATTTCAAGATGGCAAATGTCAAAGATGTCAAATGACAAATGTCACAATGCTAAATGTCAAAAATGAAAAGTGTCACGATGAAAAATGTCAAAAATGACAAATTTCAAGATTGCAAATGTCAAAGATGTCGAATATGACAAATGTCACAATGCTAAATGTCAAAAATGAAAAGTGTCACCATAAAAAATGTCAAAAACAACAAATTTCAAGATGGCAAATGTCAAAGATGTCAAATGACAAATGTCACAATGCTAAATGTCAAAAATGAAAAGTGTCACCATGAAAAATGTCAAAAATGACAAATTTCAAGATAGCAAATGTCAAAACTGACAAATGTCACAATGCTAAATGTCACAAATGATAAGTGTCACCATGAAAAATGTCAAAAATGACAAATTTCAAGATGGCAAATGTCCAAGATGTCAAATGTCAAATGTCACAATGCTAAATGTCAAAAATGACAAATTTCAATATGGCAAATGTCAAAGATGTCAAATGACAAATGTCACAATGCTAAATGTTAAAAATGAAAAGTGTCACCATGAAAAATGTCAAAAATGACAAATTTCAAGATGGCAAATGTCAAAGATGTCAAATGACAAATGTCACAATGCTAAATGTCAAAAATGAAAAGTGTCACCATGAAAAATGTCAAAAATGACAAATTTCAAGATGGCAAATGTCAAAGATGTCAAATGACAAATGTCACAATGCTAAATGTCAAAAATGAAAAGTGTCACCATGAAAAATGTCAAAAATAACAAATTTCAAGATGGCAAATGTCAAAACTGACAAATGTCACAATGCTAAATGTCAAAAATGATAAGTGTCACCATGAAAAATGTCAAAAATGACAAATTTCAAGATGGCAAATGTCCAAGATGTCAAATGACAAATGTCACAATGCTAAATGTCAAAAATGACAAATTTCAAGATGGCAAATGTCAAAGATGTCAAATGACAAATGTCACAATGCTAAATGTCAAAAATGAAAAGTGTCACCATGAAAAATGTCAAAAATGACAAATTTCAAGATGGCAAATGTCAAAGATGTCAAATGATAAATGTCACAATGCTAAATGTCAAAAATGAAAAGTGTCACCATGAAAAATGTCAAAAATAACAAATTTCAAGATGGCAAATGTCAAAGATGTCAAATGGCAAATGTCACAATGCTAAAAGTCAAAAATGAAAAGTGTCACCATGAAAAATGTCAAAAATGACAAACTTCAAGATGGAAAATGTCAAAACTGACAAATGTCACAATGCTAAATGTCAAAAATGATAAGTGTCACCATGAAAAATGTCAAAAATGACAAATTTCAAGATGACAAATGTCCAGGATGTCAAATGACAAATGTCACAATGCTAAATGTCAAAAATGACAAATTTCAAGATTGCAAATGTCAAAGATGTCGAATATGACAAATGTCACAATGCTAAATGTCAAAAATAAAAAGTGTCACCATGAAAAATGTCAAAAATGACAAATTTCAAGATGGCAAATGTCAAAGATGTCAAATGACAAATGTCACAATGCTAAATGTCAAAAATGAAAAGTGTCACCATAAAAAATGTTAAAATGACAAATTTCAAGATGGCAAATATCAAAGATGTCAAATAACAAATGTCACAATGCTAAAGGTCAAAAATGACAAATTTTAAGATGGCAAATGTCAAAGATGTCAAATGACAAATGTCACAATGCTAAATGTCAAAAATGAAAAGTGTCACCATGAAAAATGTCAAAAATGACAAATTTCAAGATGGCAAATGTCAAAGATGTCAAATGACAAATGTCACAATGCTAAATATCAAAAATGAAAAGTGTCACCATGAAAAATGTCAAAAATGACAAATTTCAAGATGACAAATGTCAAAGATGTCAAATGACAAATGTCACAATGCTAAATGTCAAAAATGAAAAGTGTCACCATGAAAAATGTCAAAAATGACAAATTTCAAGATGGCAAATGTCAAAACTGACAAATGTCACAATGCTAAATGTCAAAAATGATAAGTGTCACCATGAAAAATGTCAAAAATGACAAATTTCAAGATGGCAAATGTCCAAGATGTCAAATGACAAATGTCACAATGCTAAATGTTAAAAATGAAAAGTGTCACCCTGAAAAATGTCAAAAATGACAAACTTCAAGATGGCAAATGTCAAAGATGTCAAATGACAAATGTCACAATGCTAAATGTCAAAAATGAAAAGTGTCAAAAATGACAAATTTCAAGATGGCAAATGTCTAAGATGTCAAATGACAAATGTCACAATGCTAAATGTCAAAAATGAAAAGTGTCACCGTGAAAAATGTCAAAAATGACAAATTTCAAGATGGCAAATGTCAAAGATGTCAAATGACAAATGTCACAATGCTAAATGTCAAAAATGAAAAGTGTCACCATGAAAAATGTCAAAAATGACAAATTTCAAGATGGCAAATGTCAAAGATGTCAAATGACAAATGTCACAATGCTAAATGTCAAAAATAAAAAGTGTCCCCATGAAAAATGTCAATAATGACAAATTTCAAGATGGCAAATATCAAAGATGTCAAATGACAAATGTCACAATCCTAAATGTCAAAAATGAAAAGTGTCACCATGAAAAATGTCAAAAATGACAAATTTCAAGATGGCAAATGTCAAAACTGACAAATGTCACAATGCTAAATGTCAAAAATGATAAGTGTCACCATGAAAAATGTCAAAAATGACAAATTTCAAGATGACAAATTTCAAGATGACAAATGTCCAAGATGTCAAATGACAAATGTCACAATGCTAAATGTCAAAAATGACAAATTTCAAGATTGCAAATGTCAAAGATGTCGAATATGACAAACGTCACAATGCTAAATGTCAAAAATGAAAAGTGTCACCATGAAAAATGTCAAAAATGACAAATTTCAAGATGGCAAATGTCAAAGATGTCAAATGACAAATGTCACAATGCTAAATGTCAAAAATGAAAAGTGTCACCATGAAAAATGTCAAAATGACAAATTTCAAGATGGCAAATATCAAAGATGTCAAATGACAAATGTCACAATGCTAAATGTCAAAAATGAAAAGTGTCACCATGAAAAATGTCAAAAATGACAAATTTCAAGATGGCAAATGTCAAAGATGTCAAATGACAAATGTCACAATGCTAAATGTCAAAAATGAAAAGTGTCACCATGAAAAATGTCAAAAATGACAAATTTCAAGATGACAAATGTCAAAGATGTCAAATGACAAATGTCACAATGCTAAATGTCAAAAATGAAAAGTGTCACCATGAAAAATGTCAAAAATGACAAATTTCAAGATGGCAAATGTCAAAACTGACAAATGTCACAATGCTAAATGTTAAAAATGATAAGTGTCACCATGAAAAATGTCAAAAATGACAAATTTCAAGATGGCAAATGTCCAAGATGTCAAATGACAAATGACACAATGCTAAATGTTAAAAATGAAAAGTGTCACCATGAAAAATGTCAAAAATGACAAATTTCAAGATGGCAAATGTCAAAGATGTCAAATGACAAATGTCACAATGCTAAATGTCAAAAATGAAAAGTGTCAAAAATGACAAATTTCAAGATGGCAAATGTCTAAGATGTCAAATGACAAATGTCACAATGCTAAATGTCAAAAATGAAAAGTGTCACCGTGAAAAATGTTAAAAATGACAAATTTCAAGATGGCAAATGTCAAAGATGTCAAATGACAAATGTCACAATGCTAAATGTCAAAAATGATAAGTGTCACCTTTAAAAATGTCAAAAATGACAAATTTCAAGATGGCAAATGTCAAAGATGTCAAATGACAAATGTCACAATGCTAAATGTCAAAAATGACAAATTTCAAGATGGCAAATGTCAAAGATGTCAAATGACAAATGTCACAATGCTAAATGTCAAAAATGAAAAGTGTCACCATGAAAAATGTCAAAAATGACAAATTTCAAGATAGCAAATGTCAAAGATGTCAAATGACAAATGTCACAATGCTAAATGTCAAAAATGAAAAGTGTCACCATGAAAAATGTCAAAAATAACAAATTTCAAGATGGCAAATGTCAAAGATGTCAAATGACAAATGTCACAATGCTAAAAGTCAAAAATGAAAAGTGTCACCATGAAAAATGTCAAAAATGACAAATTTCAAGATGGAAAATGTCAAAACTGACAAATGTCACAATGCTAAATGTCAAAAATGATAAGTGTCACCATGAAAAATGTCAAAAATGACAAATTTCAAGATGACAAATGTCCAAGATGTCAAATGACAAATGTCACAATGCTAAATGTCAAAAATGACAAATTTCAAGATTGCAAATGTCAAAGATGTCGAATATGACAAATGTCACAATGCTAAATGTCAAAAATGAAAAGTGTCACCATGAAAAATGTCAAAAATGACAAATTTCAAGATGGCAAATGTCAAAGATGTCAAATGACAAATGTCACAATGCTAAATGTCAAAAATGAAAAGTGTCACCATAAAAAATGTTAAAATGACAAATTTCAAGATAGCAAATATCAAAGATGTCAAATGACAAATGTCACAATGCTAAATGTCAAAAATGACAAATTTCAAGATGGCAAATGTCAAAGATGTCAAATGACAAATGTCACAATGCTAAATGTCAAAAATGAAAAGTGTCACCATGAAAAATGTCAAAAATGACAAATTTCAAGATGGCAAATGTCAAAGATGTCAAATGACAAATGTCACAATGCTAAATGTCAAAAATGAAAAGTGTCACCATGAAAAATGTCAAAAATGACAAATTTCAAGATGACAAATGTCAAAGATGTCAAATGACAAATGTCACAATGCTAAATGTCAAAAATGAAAAGTGTCACCATGAAAAATGTCAAAAATGACAAATTTCAAGATGGCAAATGTCAAAACTGACAAATGTCACAATGCTAAATGTCAAAAATGATAAGTGTCACCATGAAAATGTCAAAAATGACAAATTTCAAGATGGCAAATGTCCAAGATGTCAAATGACAAATGTCACAATGCTAAATGTTAAAAATGAAAAGTGTCACCCTGAAAAATGTCAAAAATGACAAATTTCAAGATGGCAAATGTCAAAGATGTCAAATGACAAATGTCACAATGCTAAATGTCAAAAATGAAAAGTGTCAAAAATGACAAATTTTAAGATGGCAAATGTCTAAGATGTCAAATGACAAATGTCACAATGCTTAATGTCAAAAATGAAAAGTGTCACCATGAAAAATGTCAAAAATGACAAATTTCAAGATGGCAAATGTCAAAGATGTCAAATGACAAATGTCACAATGCTAAATGTCAAAAATGAAAAGTGTCACCATGAAAAATGTCAAAAATGACAAATTTCAAGATGACAAATGTCAAAGATGTCAAATGACAAATGTCACAATGCTAAATGTCAAAAATGAAAAGTGTCACCATGAAAAATGTCAAAAATGACAAATTTCAAGATGGCAAATGTCAAAACTGACAAATGTCACAATGCTAAATGTCAAAAATGATAAGTGTCACCATGAAAAATGTCAAAAATGACAAATTTCAAGATGGCAAATGTCAAAGATGTCAAATGACAAATGTCACAATGCTAAATGTCAAAAATGAAAAGTGTCAAAAATGACAAATTTCAAGTTGGCAAATGTCTAAGATGTCAAATGACAAATGTCACAATGCTAAATGTCAAAAATGAAAAGTGTCACCGTGAAAAATGTCAAAAATGACAAATTTCAAGATGGCAAATGTCAAAGATGTCAAATGACAAATGTCAAAAATGATAAGTATCACCATGAAAAATGTTAAAAATGACAAATTTCAAGATGGCAAATGTCAAAGATGTCAAATGACAAATGTCACAATGCTAAATGTCAAAAATGAAAAGTGTCACGATGAAAAATGTCAAAAATGACAAATTTCAAGATTGCAAATGTCAAAGATGTCGAATATGACAAATGTCACAATGCTAAATGTCAAAAATGAAAAGTGTCACCATAAAAAATGTCAAAAACAACAAATTTCAAGATGGCAAATGTCAAAGATGTCAAATGACAAATGTCACAATGCTAAATGTCAAAAATGAAAAGTGTCACCATGAAAAATGTCAAAAATGACAAATTTCAAGATAGCAAATGTCAAAACTGACAAATGTCACAATGCTAAATGTCAAAAATGATAAGTGTCACCATGAAAAATGTCAAAAATGACAAATTTCAAGATGGCAAATGTCCAAGATGTCAAATGTCAAATGTCACAATGCTAAATGTCAAAAATGACAAATTTCAATATGGCAAATGTCAAAGATGTCAAATGACAAATGTCACAATGCTAAATGTTAAAAATGAAAAGTGTCACCATGAAAAATGTCAAAAATGACAAATTTCAAGATGGCAAATGTCAAAGATGTCAAATGACAAATGTCACAATGCTAAATGTCAAAAATGAAAAGTGTCACCATGAAAAATGTCAAAAATGACAAATTTCAAGATGGCAAATGTCAAAGATGTCAAATGACAAATGTCACAATGCTAAATGTCAAAAATGAAAAGTGTCACCATGAAAAATGTCAAAAATGACAAATTTCAAGATGGCAAATGTCCAAGATGTCAAATGACAAATGTCACAATGCTAAATGTCAAAAATGACAAATTTCAAGATGGCAAATGTCAAAGATGTCAAATGACAAATGTCACAATGCTAAATGTCAAAAATGAAAAGTGTCACCATGAAAAATGTCAAAAATGACAAATTTCAAGATGGCAAATGTCAAAGATGTCAAATGATAAATGTCACAATGCTAAATGTCAAAAATGAAAAGTGTCACCATGAAAAATGTCAAAAATAACAAATTTCAAGATGGCAAATGTCAAAGATGTCAAATGGCAAATGTCACAATGCTAAAAGTCAAAAATGAAAAGTGTCACCATGAAAAATGTCAAAAATGACAAACTTCAAGATGGAAAATGTCAAAACTGACAAATGTCACAATGCTAAATGTCAAAAATGATAAGTGTCACCATGAAAAATGTCAAAAATGACAAATTTCAAGATGACAAATGTCCAGGATGTCAAATGACAAATGTCACAATGCTAAATGTCAAAAATGACAAATTTCAAGATTGCAAATGTCAAAGATGTCGAATATGACAAATGTCACAATGCTAAATGTCAAAAATAAAAAGTGTCACCATGAAAAATGTCAAAAATGACAAATTTCAAGATGGCAAATGTCAAAGATGTCAAATGACAAATGTCACAATGCTAAATGTCAAAAATGAAAAGTGTCACCATAAAAAATGTTAAAATGACAAATTTCAAGATGGCAAATATCAAAGATGTCAAATAACAAATGTCACAATGCTAAAGGTCAAAAATGACAAATTTTAAGATGGCAAATGTCAAAGATGTCAAATGACAAATGTCACAATGCTAAATGTCAAAAATGAAAAGTGTCACCATGAAAAATGTCAAAAATGACAAATTTCAAGATGGCAAATGTCAAAGATGTCAAATGACAAATGTCACAATGCTAAATATCAAAAATGAAAAGTGTCACCATGAAAAATGTCAAAAATGACAAATTTCAAGATGACAAATGTCAAAGATGTCAAATGACAAATGTCACAATGCTAAATGTCAAAAATGAAAAGTGTCACCATGAAAAATGTCAAAAATGACAAATTTCAAGATGGCAAATGTCAAAACTGACAAATGTCACAATGCTAAATGTCAAAAATGATAAGTGTCACCATGAAAAATGTCAAAAATGACAAATTTCAAGATGGCAAATGTCCAAGATGTCAAATGACAAATGTCACAATGCTAAATGTTAAAAATGAAAAGTGTCACCCTGAAAAATGTCAAAAATGACAAACTTCAAGATGGCAAATGTCAAAGATGTCAAATGACAAATGTCACAATGCTAAATGTCAAAAATGAAAAGTGTCAAAAATGACAAATTTCAAGATGGCAAATGTCTAAGATGTCAAATGACAAATGTCACAATGCTAAATGTCAAAAATGAAAAGTGTCACCGTGAAAAATGTCAAAAATGACAAATTTCAAGATGGCAAATGTCAAAGATGTCAAATGACAAATGTCACAATGCTAAATGTCAAAAATGAAAAGTGTCACCATGAAAAATGTCAAAAATGACAAATTTCAAGATGGCAAATGTCAAAGATGTCAAATGACAAATGTCACAATGCTAAATGTCAAAAATAAAAAGTGTCCCCATGAAAAATGTCAATAATGACAAATTTCAAGATGGCAAATATCAAAGATGTCAAATGACAAATGTCACAATCCTAAATGTCAAAAATGAAAAGTGTCACCATGAAAAATGTCAAAAATGACAAATTTCAAGATGGCAAATGTCAAAACTGACAAATGTCACAATGCTAAATGTCAAAAATGATAAGTGTCACCATGAAAAATGTCAAAAATGACAAATTTCAAGATGACAAATTTCAAGATGACAAATGTCCAAGATGTCAAATGACAAATGTCACAATGCTAAATGTCAAAAATGACAAATTTCAAGATTGCAAATGTCAAAGATGTCGAATATGACAAACGTCACAATGCTAAATGTCAAAAATGAAAAGTGTCACCATGAAAAATGTCAAAAATGACAAATTTCAAGATGGCAAATGTCAAAGATGTCAAATGACAAATGTCACAATGCTAAATGTCAAAAATGATAAGTGTCACCATGAAAAATGTCAAAATGACAAATTTCAAGATGGCAAATATCAAAGATGTCAAATGACAAATGTCACAATGCTAAATGTCAAAAATGAAAAGTGTCACCATGAAAAATGTCAAAAATGACAAATTTCAAGATGGCAAATGTCAAAGATGTCAAATGACAAATGTCACAATGCTAAATGTCAAAAATGAAAAGTGTCACCATGAAAAATGTCAAAAATGACAAATTTCAAGATGACAAATGTCAAAGATGTCAAATGACAAATGTCACAATGCTAAATGTCAAAAATGAAAAGTGTCACCATGAAAAATGTCAAAAATGACAAATTTCAAGATGGCAAATGTCAAAACTGACAAATGTCACAATGCTAAATGTTAAAAATGATAAGTGTCACCATGAAAAATGTCAAAAATGACAAATTTCAAGATGGCAAATGTCCAAGATGTCAAATGACAAATGACACAATGCTAAATGTTAAAAATGAAAAGTGTCACCATGAAAAATGTCAAAAATGACAAATTTCAAGATGGCAAATGTCAAAGATGTCAAATGACAAATGTCACAATGCTAAATGTCAAAAATGAAAAGTGTCAAAAATGACAAATTTCAAGATGGCAAATGTCTAAGATGTCAAATGACAAATGTCACAATGCTAAATGTCAAAAATGAAAAGTGTCACCGTGAAAAATGTTAAAAATGACAAATTTCAAGATGGCAAATGTCAAAGATGTCAAATGACAAATGTCACAATGCTAAATGTCAAAAATGATAAGTGTCACCTTTAAAAATGTCAAAAATGACAAATTTCAAGATGGCAAATGTCAAAGATGTCAAATGACAAATGTCACAATGCTAAATGTCAAAAATGACAAATTTCAAGATGGCAAATGTCAAAGATGTCAAATGACAAATGTCACAATGCTAAATGTCAAAAATGAAAAGTGTCACCATGAAAAATGTCAAAAATGACAAATTTCAAGATAGCAAATGTCAAAGATGTCAAATGACAAATGTCACAATGCTAAATGTCAAAAATGAAAAGTGTCACCATGAAAAATGTCAAAAATAACAAATTTCAAGATGGCAAATGTCAAAGATGTCAAATGACAAATGTCACAATGCTAAAAGTCAAAAATGAAAAGTGTCACCATGAAAAATGTCAAAAATGACAAATTTCAAGATGGAAAATGTCAAAACTGACAAATGTCACAATGCTAAATGTCAAAAATGATAAGTGTCACCATGAAAAATGTCAAAAATGACAAATTTCAAGATGACAAATGTCCAGGATGTCAAATGACAAATGTCACAATGCTAAATGTCAAAAATGACAAATTTCAAGATTGCAAATGTCAAAGATGTCGAATATGACAAATGTCACAATGCTAAATGTCAAAAATGAAAAGTGTCACCATGAAAAATGTCAAAAATGACAAATTTCAAGATGGCAAATGTCAAAGATGTCAAATGACAAATGTCACAATGCTAAATGTCAAAAATGAAAAGTGTCACCATAAAAAATGTTAAAATGACAAATTTCAAGATAGCAAATATCAAAGATGTCAAATGACAAATGTCACAATGCTAAATGTCAAAAATGACAAATTTCAAGATGGCAAATGTCAAAGATGTCAAATGACAAATGTCACAATGCTAAATGTCAAAAATGAAAAGTGTCACCATGAAAAATGTCAAAAATGACAAATTTCAAGATGGCAAATGTCAAAGATGTCAAATGACAAATGTCACAATGCTAAATGTCAAAAATGAAAAGTGTCACCATGAAAAATGTCAAAAATGACAAATTTCAAGATGACAAATGTCAAAGATGTCAAATGACAAATGTCACAATGCTAAATGTCAAAAATGAAAAGTGTCACCATGAAAAATGTCAAAAATGACAAATTTCAAGATGGCAAATGTCAAAACTGACAAATGTCACAATGCTAAATGTCAAAAATGATAAGTGTCACCATGAAAATGTCAAAAATGACAAATTTCAAGATGGCAAATGTCCAAGATGTCAAATGACAAATGTCACAATGCTAAATGTTAAAAATGAAAAGTGTCACCCTGAAAAATGTCAAAAATGACAAATTTCAAGATGGCAAATGTCAAAGATGTCAAATGACAAATGTCACAATGCTAAATGTCAAAAATGAAAAGTGTCAAAAATGACAAATTTTAAGATGGCAAATGTCTAAGATGTCAAATGACAAATGTCACAATGCTAAATGTCAAAAATGAAAAGTGTCACCGTGAAAAATGTCAAAAATGACAAATTTCAAGATGGCAAATGTCAAAGATGTCAAATGACAAATGTCACAATGCTAAATGTCAAAAATGAAAAGTGTCACCATGAAAAATGTCAAAAATGACAAATTTCAAGATGGCAAATGTCAAAGATGTTAAATGACAAATGTCACAATGCTAAATGTCAAAAATAAAAAGTGTCCCCATGAAAAATGTCAATAATGACAAATTTCAAGATGGCAAATATCAAAGATGTCAAATGACAAATGTCACAATGCTAAATGTCAAAAATGAAAAGTGTCACCATGAAAAATGTCAAAAATGACAAATTTCAAGATGGCAAATGTCAAAACTGACAAATGTCACAATGCTAAATGTCAAAAATGATAAGTGTCACCATGAAAAATGTCAAAAATGACAAATTTCAAGATGACAAATTTCAAGATGACAAATGTCCAAGATGTCAAATGACAAATGTCACAATGCTAAATGTCAAAAATGACAAATTTCAAGATTGCAAATGTCAAAGATGTCGAATATGACAAACGTCACAATGCTAAATGTCAAAAATGAAAAGTGTCACCATGAAAAATGTCAAAAATGACAAATTTCAAGATGGCAAATGTCAAAGATGTCAAATGACAAATGTCACAATGCTAAATGTCAAAAATGAAAAGTGTCACCATGAAAAATGTCAAAATGACAAATTTCAAGATGGCAAATATCAAAGATGTCAAATGACAAATGTCACAATGCTAAATGTCAAAAATGACAAATTTCAAGATGGCAAATGTCAAAGATGTCAAATGACAAATGTCACAATGCTAAATGTCAAAAATGAAAAGTGTCACCATGAAAAATGTCAAAAATGACAAATTTCAAGATGGCAAATGTCAAAGATGTCAAATGACAAATGTCACAATGCTAAATGTCAAAAATGAAAAGTGTCACCATGAAAAATGTCAAAAATGACAAATTTCAAGATGACAAATGTCAAAGATGTCAAATGACAAATGTCACAATGCTAAATGTCAAAAATGAAAAGTGTCACCATGAAAAATGTCAAAAATGACAAATTTCAAGATGGCAAATGTCAAAACTGACAAATGTCACAATGCTAAATGTCAAAAATGATAAGTGTCACCATGAAAAATGTCAAAAATGACAAATTTCAAGATGGCAAATGTCCAAGATGTCAAATGACAAATGACACAATGCTAAATGTTAAAAATGAAAAGTGTCACCATGAAAAATGTCAAAAATGACAAATTTCAAGATGGCAAATGTCAAAGATGTCAAATGACAAATGTCACAATGCTAAATGTCAAAAATGAAAAGTGTCAAAAATGACAAATTTCAAGATGGCAAATGTCTAAGATGTCAAATGACAAATGTCACAATGCTAAATGTCAAAAATGAAAAGTGTCACCGTGAAAAATGTCAAAAATGACAAATTTCAAGATGGCAAATGTCAAAGATGTCAAATGACAAATGTCACAATGCTAAATGTCAAAAATGATAAGTGTCACCATGAAAAATGTCAAAAATGACAAATTTCAAGATGGCAAATGTCAAAGATGTCAAATGACAAATGTCACAATGCTAAATGTCAAAAATGAAAAGTGTCACCATGAAAAATGTCAAAAATGACAAATTTCAAGATGACAAATGTCCAAGATGTCAAATGACAAATGTCACAATGCTAAATGTCAAAAATGACAAATTTCAAGATTGCAAATGTCAAAGATGTCGAATATGACAAATGTCACAATGCTAAATGTCAAAAATGACAAGTGTCACCATGAAAAATCTCAAAAATGACAAATTTCAAGATGGCAAATGTCAAAGATGTCAAATGACAAATGTCACAATGCTAAAAGTCAAAAATGAAAAGTGTCACCATGAAAAATGTCAAAATGACAAATTTCAAGATGGCAAATATCAAAGATGTCAAATGACAAATGTCACAATGCTAAATGTCAAAAATGACAAATTTCAAGATGGCAAATGTAAAAGATGTCTAATGACAAATGTCACAATGCTAAATGTCAAAAATGAAAAGTGTCACCATGAAAAATGTCAAAAATGACAAATTTCAAGATGGCAAATGTCAAAGATGTCAAATGACAAATGTCACAATGCTAAATGTCAAAAATGAAAAGTGTCACTATGAAAAATGTCAAAAATGACAAATTTCAAGATGACAAATGTCAAAGATGTCAAATGACAAATGTCACAATGCTAAATGTCAAAAATGAAAAGTGTCACCATGAAAAATGTCAAAAATGACAAATTTCAAGATGGCAAATGTCAAAGATGTCAAATGACAAATGTCACAATGCTAAATGTCAAAAATGAAAAGTGTCCCCATGAAAAATGTCAATAATGACAAATTTCAAGATGGCAAATGTCAAAGATGTCAAATGACAAATGTCACAATGCTAAATGTCAAAAATGAAAAGTGTCACCATGAAAAATGTCAAAAATGACAAATTTCAAGATGGCAAATGTCAAAGATGTCGAATATGACAAATGTCACAATGCTAAATGTCAAAAATGATAAGTGTCACCATGAAAAATGTCAAAAATGACAAATTTCAAGATGGCAAATGTCAAAGATGTCAAATGACAAATGTCACAATGCTAAATGTCAAAAATGAAAAGTGTCACCATGAAAAATGTCAAAAATGACAAATTTCAAGATGGCAAATGTCCAAGATGTCAAATGACAAATGTCACAATGCTAAATGTTAAAAATGAAAAGTGTCACCATGAAAAATGTCAAAAATGACAAATTTCAAGATGGCAAATGTCAAAGATGTCAAATGACAAACGTCACAATGCTAAATGTCAAAAATGATAAGTGTCACCATGAAAAATGTCAAAAATGACAAATTTCAAGATGGCAAATGTCAAAGATGTCAAATGACAAATGTCACAATGCTAAATGTCAAAAATGAAAAGTGTCCCCATGAAAAATGTCAATAATGACAAATTTCAAGATGGCAAATGTCAAAGATGTCAAATGACAAATGTCACAATGCTAAATGTCAAAAATGAAAAGTGTCACCATGAAAAATGTCAAAAATGACAAATTTCAAGATGGCAAATGTCAAAGATGTCGAATATGACAAATGTCAAAAATGAAAAGTGTCACCATGAAAAATGTCAAAAATGACAAATTTCAAAATGGCAAATGTCAAAGATGTCAAATGACAAATGTCACAATGCTAAATGTCAAAAATGAAAAGTGTCACCATGAAAAATGTCAAAAATGACAAATTTCAAGATGCCAAATATCAAAGATGTCAAATGACAAATGTTACAATGCTTAATGTCAAAAATGACAAATTTCAAGATGGCAAATGTCAAAGATGTCAAATGACAAATGTCACAATGCTAAATGTCAAAAATGAAAAGTGTCACCATGAAAAATGTCAAAAATGACAAATTTCAAGATGGCAAATGTCAAAGATGTCGAATATGACAAATGTCACAATGCTAAATGTCAAAAATGAAAAGTGTCACCATGAAAAATGTCAAAAATGACAAATTTCAAGATGGCAAATATCAAAGATGTCAAATGACAAATGTCACAATGCTAAATGTCAAAAATGAAAAGTGTCACCATGAAAAATGTCAAAAATAACAAATTTCAAGATGGCAAATGTCAAAACTGACAAATGTCACAATGCTAAATGTCAAAACTGATAAGTGTCACCATGAAAAATGTCAAAAATGACAAATTTCAAGATGGCAAATGTCCAAGATGTCAAATGACAAATGTCACAATGCTAAATGTCAAAAATGACAAATTTCAAGACGGCAAATGTCAAAGATGTTAAATGACAAATGTCACAATGCTAAATGTCAAAAATGAAAAGTGTCACCATGAAAAATGTCAAAAATGACAAATTTCAAGATGGCAAATGTCAAAGATTTCAAATGACAAATGTCACAATGCTAAATGTTAAAAATGAAAAGTGTCACCATGAAAAATGTCAAAAATAACAAATTTCAAGATGGCAAATGTCAAAGATGTCAAATGCCAAATGTCACAATGCTAAAAGTCAAAAATGAAAAGTGTCACCATGAAAAATGTCAAAAATGACAAATTTCAAGATGGCTAATGTCAAAACTTACAATTGTCACAATGCTAAATGTCAAAAATGATAAGTGTCACCATGAAAAATGTCAAAAATGACAAATTTGAAGATGACAAATGTCCAAGATGTCAAATGACAAATGTCACAATGCTAAATGTCAAAAATGACAAATTTCAAGATTGCAAATGTCAAAGATGTCGAATATGACAAATGTCACAATGCTAAATGTCAAAAATGAAAAGTGTCACCATGAAACATGTCAAAAATGACAAATTTCAAGATGGCAAAAGTCAAAGATGTCAAATGACAAATGTCACAATGCTAGATGTCAAAAATGAAAAGTGTCACCATGAAAAATGTTAAAATGACAAATTTCAAGATGGCAAATATCAAAGATGTCAAATGACAAATGTCACAATGCTAAATGTCAAAAATGACAAATTTCAAGATGGCAAATGTCAAAGATGTCAAATGACAAATGTCACAATGCTAAATGTCAAAAATGAAAAGTGTTACCATGAAAAACGTCAAAAATGACAAATTTCAAGATGGCAAATGTCAAAGATGTCAAATGACAAATGTCACAATGCTAAATGTCAAAAATGAAAAGTGTCAACATGAAAAATGTCAAAAATGACAAATTTCAAGATGACAAATGTCAAAGATGTCAAATGACAAATGTCACAATGCTATATGTCAAAAATGAAAAGTGTCACCATGAAAAATGTCAAAAATGACAAATTTCAAGATGGCAAATATCAAAGATGTCAAATGACAAATGTCACAATGCTAAATGTCAAAAATGACAAATTTCAAGATGGCAAATGTCAAAGATGTCAAATGACAAATGTCACAATGCTAAATGTCAAAAATGAAAAGTGTCACTATGAAAAATGTCAAAAATGACAAATTTCAAGATGGCAAATGTCAAAGATGTCAAATGACAAATGTCACAATTCTAAATCTCAAAAATGAAAAGTGTCACCATGAAAAATGTCAAAAATGACAATTTCAAGATGGCAAATATCAAAGATGTCAAATGACAAATGTCACAATGCTAAATGTCAAAAATGAAAAGTGTCACCATGAAAAATGTCAAAAATGACAAATTTCAAGATGGCAAATGTCAAAACTGACAAATGTCACAATGCTAAATGTCAAAAATGATAAGTGTCACCATGAAAAATGTCAAAAATGACAAATTTCAAGATGGCAAATGTCCAAGATGTCAAATGACAGATGTCACAATGCTAAATGTCAAAAATGACAAATTTCAAGATGGCAAATGTCAAAGATGTCAAATGACAAATGTCACAATACTAAATGTCAAAAATGAAAAGTGTCACCATGAAAAATGTCAAAAATGACAAATTTCAAGATGGCAAATGTCAAAGATGTCAAATGACAAATGTCACAATGCTAAATGTCAAAAATGAAAAGTGTCAAAAATGACAAATTTCAAGATGGCAAATGTCTAAGATGTCAAATGACAAATGTCACAATGCTAAATGTCAAAAATGAAAAGTGTCACCGTGAAAAATGTCAAAAATGACAAATTTCAAGATGGCAAATGTCAAAGATGTCAAATGACAAATGTCACAATGCTAAATGTCAAAAATGAAAAGTGTCACCATGAAAAATGTCAAAAATGACAAATTTCAAGATGGCAAATGTCAAAGATGTCAAATGACAAATGTCACAATGCTAAATGTCAAAAATGAAAAGTGTCCCCATGAAAAATGTCAATAATGACAAATTTCAAGATGGCAAATATCAAAGATGTCAAATGACAAATGTCACAATGCTAAATGTCAAAAATGAAAAGTGTCACCATGAAAAATGTCAAAAATGACAAATTTCAAGATGGCAAATGTCAAAACTGACAAATGTCACAATGCTAAATGTCAAAAATAATAAGTGTCACCATGAAAAATGTCAAAAATGACAAATTTCAAGATGACAAATGTCCAAGATGTCAAATGACAAATGTCACAATGCTAAATGTCAAAAATGACAAATTTCAAGATTGCAAATGTCAAAGATGTCGAATATGACAAATGTCACAATGCTAAATGTCAAAAATGAAAAGTGTCACCATGAAAAATGTCAAAATGACAAATTTCAAGAT
Organism: Altica lythri; assembly: GCA_964028335.1. Lineage (NCBI taxonomy): Eukaryota > Metazoa > Arthropoda > Insecta > Coleoptera > Chrysomelidae > Altica > Altica lythri. The sequence continues at coordinate 2,021,480 of OZ034800.1, read as the reverse complement.
GGCAAATATCAAAGATGTCAAATGACAAATGTCACAATGCTAAATGTCAAAAATGACAAATTTCAAGATGGCAAATGTCAAAGATGTCAAATGACAAATGTCACAATGCTAAATGTCAAAAATGAAAAGTGTCACCATGAAAAATGTCAAAAATGACAAATTTCAAGATGGCAAATGTCAAAGATGTCAAATGACAAATGTCACAATGCTAAATGTCAAAAATGAAAAGTGTCACCATGAAAAATGTCAAAAATGACAAATTTCAAGATGACAAATATCAAAGATGTCAAATGACAAATGTCACAATGCTAAATGTCAAAAATGAAAAGTGTCACCATGAAAAATGTCAAAAATGACAAATTTCAAGATGGCAAATGTCAAAACTGACAAATGTCACAATGCTAAATGTCAAAAATGATAAGTGTCACCATGAAAAATGTCAAAAATGACAAATTTCAAGATGGCAAATGTCAAAGATGTCAAATGACAAATGTCACAATGCTAAATGTCAAAAATGAAAAGTGTCAAAAATGACAAATTTCAAGATGGCAAATGTCTAAGATGTCAAATGACAAATGTCACAATGCTAAATGTCAAGAATGAAAAGTGTCACCGTGAAAAATGTCAAAAATGACAAATTTAAAGATGGCAAATGTCAAAGATGTCAAATGACAAATGTCACAATGCTAAATGTCAAAAATGATAAGTGTCACCATGAAAAATGTCAAAAATGACAAATTTCAAGATGGCAAATGACAAATGTCACAATGCTAAATGTCAAAAATGAAAAGTGTCACCATGAAAAATGTCAAAAATGACAAATTTCAAGATGGCAAATGTCAAAACTGACAAATGTCACAATGCTAAATGTCAAAAATGATAAGTGTCACCATGAAAAATGTCAAAAATGACAAATTTCAAGATGACAAATGTCCAAGATGTCAAATGACAAATGTCACAATGCTAAATGTCAAAAATGACAAATTTCAAGATTGCAAATGTCAAAGATGTCGAATATGACAAATGTCACAATGCTAAATGTCAAAAATGAAAAGTGTCACCATGAAAAATGTCAAAAATGACAAATTTCAAGATGGCAAATGTCAAAGATGTCAAATGACAAATGTCACAATGCTAAATGTCAAAAATGAAAAGTGTCACCATGAAAAATGTCAAAATGACAAATTTCAAGATGGCAAATATCAAAGATGTCAAATGACAAATGTCACAATGCTAAATGTCAAAAATGACAAATTTCAAGATGGCAAATGTCAAAGATGTCAAATGACAAATGTCACAATGCTAAATGTCAAAAATGAAAAGTGTCACCATGAAAAATGTCAAAAATGACAAATTTCAAGATGGCAAATGTCAAAGATGTCAAATGACAAATGTCACAATGCTAAATGTCAAAAATGAAAAGTGTCACCATGAAAAATGTCAAAAATGACAAATTTCAAGATGACAAATGTCAAAGATGTCAAATGACAAATGTCACAATGCTAAATGTCAAAAATGAAAAGTGTCACCATGAAAAATGTCAAAAATGACAAATTTCAAGATGGCAAGTGTCAAAACTGACAAATGTCACAATGCTAAATGTCAAAAATGATAAGTGTCACCATGAAAAATGTCAAAAATGACAAATTTCAAGATGGCAAATGTCCAAGATGTCAAATGACAAATGTCACAATGCTAAATGTTAAAAATGAAAAGTGTCACCATGAAAAATGTCAAAAATGACAAATTTCAAGATGGCAAATGTCCAAGATGTCAAATGACAAATGTCACAATGCTAAATGTCAAAAATGAAAAGTGTCACCATGAAAAATGTCAAAAATGACAAATTTCAAGATGGCAAATGTCAAAGATGTCAAATGACAAATGTCTCAATGCTTAATGTCAAAAATGACAAATTTCAAGATGGCAAATGTCAAAGATGTCAAATGACAAATGTCACAATGCTAAATGTCAAAAATGAAAAGTGTCACCATGAAAAATGTCAAAAATGACAAATTTCAAGATGGCAAATGTCCAAGATGTCAAATGACAAATGTCACAATGCTAAATGTCAAAAATGAAAAGTGTCACCATGAAAAATGACAAAAATGACAAATTTCAAGATGCCAAATATCAAAGATGTCAAATGACAAATGTCAAAATGCTTAATGTCAAAAATGACAAATTTCAAGATGGCAAATGTCAAAGATGTCAAATGACAAATGTCACAATGCTAAATGTCAAAAATGAAAAGTGTCACCATGAAAAATGTCAAAAATGACAAATTTCAAGATGGCAAATGTCAAAGATGTCAAATGACAAATGTCACAATGCTAAATGTCAAAAATGAAAAGTGTCACCATGAAAAATGTCAAAAATAACAAATTTCAAGATGGCAAATGTCAAAGATGTCAAATGACAAATGTCACAATGCTAAATGTCAAAAATGAAAAGTGTCACCATGAAAAATGTCAAAAATGACAAATTTCAAGATGGCAAATGTCAAAGATGTCAAATGACAAATGTCACAATGCTAAATGTCAAAAATGAAAAGTGTCACCATGAAAAATGTCAAAAATAACAAATTTCAAGATGGCAAATGTCAAAGATGTCAAATGACAAATGTCACAATGCTAAATGTCAAAAATGAAAAGTGTCACCATGAAAAATGTCAAAAATGACAAATTTCAAGATGGCAAATGTCAAAGATGTCAAATGACAAATGTCACAATGCTAAATGTCAAAAATGAAAAGTGTCACCATAAAAAATGTCAAAAATAACAAATATCAAGATGGCAAATATCCAAGATGTCAAATGACAAATGTCACAATGCTAAATGTCAAAAATGACAAATTTCAAGATGGCAAATGTCAAAGATGTCAAATGACAAATGTCACAATGCTAAATGTCAAAAATGAAAAGTTTCACCATGAAAAATGTCAAAGATGTCAAATGACAAATGTCACAATGCTAAATGTCAAAAATGAAAAGTGTCACCATGAAAAATGTCAAAAATAACAAATTTCAAGATGGCAAATGTCAAAGATGTCAAATGACAAATGTCACAATGCTAAATGTCAAAAATGAAAAGTGTCACCATGAAAAATGTCAAAAATGACAAATTTCAAGATGGCAAATGTCAAAACTGACAAATGTCACAATGCTAAATGTCAAAAATGATAAGTGTCACCATGAAAAATGTCAAAAATGACAAATTTCAAGATGGCAAATGTCCAAGATGTCAAATGACAAATGTCACAATGCTAAATGTCAAAAATGACAAATTTCAAGATGGCAAATGTCAAAGATGTCAAATGACAAATGTCACAATGCTAAATGTCAAAAATGAAAAGTGTCACTATGAAAAATGTCAAAAATGACAAATTTCAAGATGGCAAATGTCAAAGATGTCAAATGACAAATGTCACAATTCTAAATCTCAAAAATGAAAAGTGTCACCATGAAAAATGTCAAAAATGACAATTTCAAGATGGCAAATATCAAAGATGTCAAATGACAAATGTCACAATGCTAAATGTCAAAAATGAAAAGTGTCACCATGAAAAATGTCAAAAATGACAAATTTCAAGATGGCAAATGTCAAAACTGACAAATGTCACAATGCTAAATGTCAAAAATGATAAGTGTCACCATGAAAAATGTCAAAAATGACAAATTTCAAGATGGCAAATGTCCAAGATGTCAAATGACAGATGTCACAATGCTAAATGTCAAAAATGACAAATTTCAAGATGGCAAATGTCAAAGATGTCAAATGACAAATGTCACAATACTAAATGTCAAAAATGAAAAGTGTCACCATGAAAAATGTCAAAAATGACAAATTTCAAGATGGCAAATGTCAAAGATGTCAAATGACAAATGTCACAATGCTAAATGTCAAAAATGAAAAGTGTCACCATGAAAAATGTCAAAAATAACAAATTTCATGATGGCAAATGTCAAAGATGTCAAATGACAAATGTCACAATGCTAAATGTCAAAAATGAAAAATGTCACCATGAAAAATGTCAAAAATGACAAATTTCAAGATGGCAAATGTCAAAGATGTCAAATGACAAATGTCACAATGCTAAATGTCAAAAATGAAAAGTGTCACCATAAAAAATGTCAAAAATGACAAATTTCAAGATGGCAAATGTCAAAGATGTTAAATGACATATGTCACAATGCTAAATGTCAAAAATAAAAAGTGTCACCATGAAAAATGTCAAAAATGACAAATTTCAAGATGGCAAATGTCAAAGATGTCAAATGACAAATGTCACAATGCTAAATGTCAAAAATGAAAAGTGTCAACATGAAAAATGTCAAAAATAACAAATTTCAAGATGGCAAATGTCAAAGATGTCAAATGACAAATGTCACAATGCTAAATGTCAAAAATGAAAAGTGTCACCATGAAAAATGTCAAAAATGACAAATTTCAAGATGGCAAATGTCAAAGATGTCAAATGACAAATGTCACAATGCTAAATGTCAAAAATGAAAAGTGTCACCATGAAAAATGTCAAAAATAACAAATTTCAAGATGGCAAATGTCCAAGATGTCAAATGACAAATGTCACAATGCTAAATGTCAAAAATGACAAATTTCAAGATGGCAAATATCAAAGATGTCAAATGACAAATGTCACAATGCTAAATGTCAAAAATGAAAAGTGTCACCATGAAAAATGTCAAAAATGACAAATTTTAAGATGGCAAATGTCAAAGATGTCAAATGACAAATGTCACAATTCTAAATCTCAAAAATGAAAAGTGTCACCATGAAAAATGTCAAAAATGACAAATTTCAAGATGGCAAATGTCAAAGATGTCAAATGACAAATGTCACAATGCTAAATGTCAAAAATGAAAAGTGTCACCATGAAAAATGTCAAAAATGACAAATTTCAAGATGCCAAAAATCAAAGATGTCAAATGTCACAATGCTAAATGTCAAAAATGATAAGTGTCACCATGAAAAATGTCAAAAATGACAAATTTCAAGATGGCAAATGTCCAAGATGTCAAATGACAGATGTCACAATGCTAAATGTCAAAAATGACAAATTTCAAGATGGCAAATGTCAAAGATGTCAAATGACAAATGTCACAATACTAAATGTCAAAAATGAAAAGTGTCACCATGAAAAATGTCAAAAATGACAAATTTCAAGATGGCAAATGTCAAAGATGTCAAATGAAAAGTGTCACCATGAAAAATGTCAAAAATAACAAATTTCATGATGGCAAATGTCAAAGATGTCAAATGACAAATGTCACAATGCTAAATGTCAAAAAGGAAAAATGTCACCATGAAAAATGTCAAAAATGACAAATTTCAAGATGGCAAATGTCAAAGATGTCAAATGACAAATGTCACAATGCTAAATGTCAAAAATGAAAAGTGTCACCATGAAAAATGTCAAAAATGACAAATTTCAAGATAGCAAATGTCAAAACTGACAAATGTCACAATGCTAAATGTCAAAAATGATAAGTGTCACCATGAAAAATGTCAAAAATGACAAATTTCATGATGGCAAATGTCAAAGATGTCAAATGACAAATGTCACAATGCTAAATGTCAAAAATGAAAAATGTCACCATGAAAAATGTCAAAAATGACAAATTTCAAGATGGCAAATGTCAAAGATGTCAAATGACAAATGTCACAATGCTAAATGTCAAAAATGAAAAGTGTCACCATAAAAAATGTCAAAAATGACAAATTTCAAGATGGCAAATGTCAAAGATGTTAAATGACATATGTCACAATGCTAAATGTCAAAAATAAAAAGTGTCACCATGAAAAATGTCAAAAATGACAAATTTCAAGATGGCAAATGTCAAAGATGTCAAATGACAAATGTCACAATGCTAAATGTCAAAAATGAAAAGTGTCAACATGAAAAATGTCAAAAATAACAAATTTCAAGATGGCAAATGTCAAAGATGTCAAATGACAAATGTCACAATGCTAAATGTCAAAAATGAAAAGTGTCACCATGAAAAATGTCAAAAATGACAAATTTCAAGATGGCAAATGTCAAAGATGTCAAATGACAAATGTCACAATGCTAAATGTCAAAAATGAAAAGTGTCACCATGAAAAATGTCAAAAATAACAAATTTCAAGATGGCAAATGTCCAAGATGTCAAATGACAAATGTCACAATGCTAAATGTCAAAAATGACAAATTTCAAGATGGCAAATATCAAAGATGTCAAATGACAAATGTCACAATGCTAAATGTCAAAAATGAAAAGTGTCACCATGAAAAATGTCAAAAATGACAAATTTTAAGATGGCAAATGTCAAAGATGTCAAATGACAAATGTCACAATTCTAAATCTCAAAAATGAAAAGTGTCACCATGAAAAATGTCAAAAATGACAAATTTCAAGATGGCAAATGTCAAAGATGTCAAATGACAAATGTCACAATGCTAAATGTCAAAAATGAAAAGTGTCACCATGAAAAATGTCAAAAATGACAAATTTCAAGATGCCAAAAATCAAAGATGTCAAATGTCACAATGCTAAATGTCAAAAATGATAAGTGTCACCATGAAAAATGTCAAAAATGACAAATTTCAAGATGGCAAATGTCCAAGATGTCAAATGACAGATGTCACAATGCTAAATGTCAAAAATGACAAATTTCAAGATGGCAAATGTCAAAGATGTCAAATGACAAATGTCACAATACTAAATGTCAAAAATGAAAAGTGTCACCATGAAAAATGTCAAAAATGACAAATTTCAAGATGGCAAATGTCAAAGATGTCAAATGAAAAGTGTCACCATGAAAAATGTCAAAAATAACAAATTTCATGATGGCAAATGTCAAAGATGTCAAATGACAAATGTCACAATGCTAAATGTCAAAAAGGAAAAATGTCACCATGAAAAATGTCAAAAATGACAAATTTCAAGATGGCAAATGTCAAAGATGTCAAATGACAAATGTCACAATGCTAAATGTCAAAAATGAAAAGTGTCACCATGAAAAATGTCAAAAATGACAAATTTCAAGATGGCAAATGTCAAAGATGTCAAATGACAAATGTCACAATGCTAAATGTCAAAAATGAAAAGTGTCACCATGAAAAATGTCAAAAATAACAAATTTCATGATGGCAAATGTCAAAGATGTCAAATGACAAATGTCACAATGCTAAATGTCAAAAATGAAAAATGTCACCATGAAAAATGTCAAAAATGACAAATTTCAAGATGGCAAATGTCAAAGATGTCAAATGACAAATGTCACAATGCTAAATGTCAAAAATGAAAAGTGTCACCATGAAAAATGTCAAAAATGACAAATTTCAAGATGGCAAATGTCAAAGATGTCAAATGACAAATGTCACAATGCTAAATGTCAAAAATAAAAAGTGTCACCATGAAAAATGTCAAAAATGACAAATTTCAAGATGGCAAATGTCAAAGATGTCAAATGACAAATGTCACAATGCTAAATGTCAAAAATGAAAAGTGTCAACATGAAAAATGTCAAAAATAACAAATTTCAAGATGGCAAATGTCAAAGATGTCAAATGACAAATGTCACAATGCTAAATGTCAAAAATGAAAAGTGTCACCATGAAAAATGTCAAAAATGACAAATTTCAAGATGGCAAATGTCAAAGATGTCAAATGACAAATGTCACAATGCTAAATGTCAAAAATGAAAAGTGTCACCATGAAAAATGTCAAAAATAACAAATTTCAAGATGGCAAATGTCCAAGATGTCAAATGACAAATGTCACAATGCTAAATGTCAAAAATGACAAATTTCAAGATGGCAAATATCAAAGATGTCAAATGACAAATGTCACAATGCTAAATGTCAAAAATGAAAAGTGTCACCATGAAAAATGTCAAAAATGACAAATTTTAAGATGGCAAATGTCAAAGATGTCAAATGACAAATGTCACAATTCTAAATCTCAAAAATGAAAAGTGTCACCATGAAAAATGTCAAAAATGACAAATTTCAAGATGGCAAATGTCAAAGATGTCAAATGACAAATGTCACAATGCTAAATGTCAAAAATGAAAAGTGTCACCATGAAAAATGTCAAAAATGACAAATTTCAAGATGCCAAAAATCAAAGATGTCAAATGTCACAATGCTAAATGTCAAAAATGATAAGTGTCACCATGAAAAATGTCAAAAATGACAAATTTCAAGATGGCAAATGTCCAAGATGTCAAATGACAGATGTCACAATGCTAAATGTCAAAAATGACAAATTTCAAGATGGCAAATGTCAAAGATGTCAAATGACAAATGTCACAATACTAAATGTCAAAAATGAAAAGTGTCACCATGAAAAATGTCAAAAATGACAAATTTCAAGATGGCAAATGTCAAAGATGTCAAATGAAAAGTGTCACCATGAAAAATGTCAAAAATAACAAATTTCATGATGGCAAATGTCAAAGATGTCAAATGACAAATGTCACAATGCTAAATGTCAAAAAGGAAAAATGTCACCATGAAAAATGTCAAAAATGACAAATTTCAAGATGGCAAATGTCAAAGATGTCAAATGACAAATGTCACAATGCTAAATGTCAAAAATGAAAAGTGTCACCATGAAAAATGTCAAAAATGACAATTTTCAAGATGGCAAATGTCAAAGATGTCAAATGACAAATGTCACAATGCTAAATGTCAAAAATAAAAAGTGTCACCATGAAAAATGTCAAAAATGACAAATTTCAAGATGGCAAATGTCAAAGATGTCAAATGACAAATGTCACAATGCTAAATGTCAAAAATGAAAAGTGTCAACATGAAAAATGTCAAAAATAACAAATTTCAAGATGGCAAATGTCAAAGATGTCAAATGACAAATGTCACAATGCTAAATGTCAAAAATGAAAAGTGTCACCATGAAAAATGTCAAAAATGACAAATTTCAAGATGGCAAATGTCAAAGATGTCAAATGACAAATGTCACAATGCTAAATGTCAAAAATGAAAAGTGTCACCATGAAAAATGTCAAAAATGACAAATTTCAAGATGGCAAATATCAAAGATGTCAAATGACAAATGTCACAATGCTAAATGTCAAAAATGAAAAGTGTCACCATGAAAAATGTCAAAAATGACAAATTTTAAGATGGTAAATGTCAAAGATGTCAAATGACAAATGTCACAATGCTAAATGTCAAAAATGAAAAGTGTCACCATGAAAAATGTCAAAAATGACAAATTTCAAGATGGCAAATGTCAAAGATGTCAAATGACAAATGTCACAATGCTAAATGTCAAAAATGAAAAGTGTCACCATGAAAAATGTCAAAAATGACAAATTTCAAGATGCCAAAAATCAAAGATGTCAAATGACAAATGTCACAATGCTTAATGTCAAAAATGACAAATTTCAAGATGGCAAATGTCAAAGATGTCAAATGACAAATGTCACAATGCTAAATGTCAAAAATGAAAAGTGTCACCATGAAAAATGTCAAAAATGACAAATTTCAAGATGCCAAAAATCAAAGATGTCAAATGACAAATGTCACAATGCTTAATGTCAAAAATGACAAATTTCAAGATGGCAAATGTCAAAGATGTCAAATGACAAATGTCACAATGCTAAATGTTAAAAATGAAAAGTGTCACCATGAAAAATGTCAAAAATAACAAATTTCATGATGACAAATGTCAAAGATGTCAAATGACAAATGTCACAATGCTAAATGTCAAAAATGAAAAGTGTCACCATGAAAAATGTCAAAAATAACAAATTTCATGATGGCAAATGTCAAAGATGTCAAATGACAAATGTCACAATGCTAAATGTCAAAAATGAAAAGTGTCACCATGAAAAATGTCAAAAATGACAAATTTCAAGATGGCAAATGTCAAAGATGTCAAATGACAAATGTCACAATGCTAAATGTCAAAAATGAAAAGTGTCAACATGAAAAATGTCAAAAATGACAAATTTCAAGATGGCAAATGTCAAAGATGTCAAATGACAAATGTCACAATGCTAAATGTCAAAAATAAAAAGTGTCACCATGAAAAATGTCAAAAATGACAAATTTCAAGATGGCAAATGTCAAAGATGTCAAATGACAAATGTCACAATGCTAAATGTCAAAAATGAAAAGTGTCAACATGAAAAATGTCAAAAATAACAAATTTCAAGATGGCAAATGTCAAAGATGTCAAATGACAAATGTCACAATGCTAAATGTCAAAAATGAAAAGTGTCACCATGAAAAATGTCAAAAATGACAAATTTCAAGATGGCAAATGTCAAAGATGTCAAATGACAAATGTCACAATGCTAAATGTCAAAAATAAAAAGTGTCACCATAAAAAATGTCAAAAATAACAAATTTCAAGATGGCAAATGTCCAAGATGTCAAATGACAAATGTCACAATGCTAAATGTCAAAAATGACAAATTTCAAGATGGCAAATATCAAAGATGTCAAATGACAAATGTCACAATGCTAAATGTCAAAAATGAAAAGTGTCACCATGAAAAATGTCAAAAATGACAAATTTTAAGATGGCAAATGTCAAAGATGTCAAATGACAAATGTCACAATGCTAAATGTCAAAAATGAAAAGTGTCACCATGAAAAATGTCAAAAATGACAAATTTCAAGATGGCAAATGTCAAAGATGTCAAATGACAAATGTCACAATGCTAAATGTCAAAAATGAAAAGTGTCACCATGAAAAATGTCAAAAATGACAAATTTCAAGATGCCAAAAATCAAAGATGTCAAATGACAAATGTCACAATGCGTAATGTCAAAAATGACAAATTTCAAGATGGCAAATGTCAAAGATGTCAAATGACAAATGTCACAATGCTAAATGTCAAAAATGAAAAGTGTCACCATGAAAAATGTCAAAAATGACAAATTTCAAGATGGCAAATGTCAAAGATGTCAAATGACAAATGTAACAATGCTAAATGTCAAAAATGAAAAGTGTCACCATGAAAAATGTCAAAAATAACAAATTTCAAGATGGCAAATGTCAAAGATGTCAAATGACAAATGTCACAATGCTAAATGTCAAAAATGAAAAGTGTCACCATGAAAAATGTCAAAAATGACAAATTTCAAGATGGCAAATGTCAAAGATGTCAAATGACAAATGTCACAATGCTAAATGTCAAAAATGAAAAGTGTCACCATGAAAAATGTCAAAAATAACAAATTTCAAGATGGCAAATATCAAAGATGTCAAATGACAAATGTCACAATGCTAAATGTCAAAAATGAAAAGTGTCACCATGAAAAATGTCAAAAATGACAAATTTCAAGATGGCAAATGTCAAAGATGTCAAATGACAAATGTCACAATGCTAAATGTCAAAAATGACAAATTTCAAGATGGCAAATATCAAAGATGTCAAATGACAAATGTCACAATGCTAAATGTCAAAAATGAAAAGTGTCACCATGAAAAATGTCAAAAATGACAAATTTTAAGATGGCAAATGTCAAAGATGTCAAATGACAAATGTCACAATGCTAAATGTCAAAAATGAAAAGTGTCACCATGAAAAATGTCAAAAATGACAAATTTTAAGATGGCAAATGTCAAAGATGTCAAATGACAAATGTCACAATGCTAAATGTCAAAAATGAAAAGTGTCACCATGAAAAATGTCAAAAATAACAAATTTCAAGATGGCAAATGTCAAAGATGTCAAATGACAAATGTCACAATGCTAAATGTCAAAAATGACAAATTTCAAGATGGCAAATGTCAAAGATGTCAAATGACAAATGTCACAATGCTAAATGTCAAAAATGAAAAGTGTCACCATGAAAAATGTCAAAAATAACAAATTTAAAGATGGCAAATGTCAAAGATGTCAAATGACAAATGTCACAATGCTAAATGTCAAAAATGAAAAGTGTCACCATGAAAAATGTCAAAAATGACAAATTTTAAGATGGCAAATGTCAAAACTGACAAATGTCACAATGCTAAATGTCAAAAATGATAAGTGTCACCATGAAAAATGTCAAAAATGACAAATTTCAAGATGGCAAATGTCCAAGATGTCAAATGACAAATGTCACAATGCTAAATGTCAAAAATGACAAATTTCAAGATGGCAAATGTCAAAGATGTCAAATGACAAATGTCACAATGCTAAATGTCAAAAATGAAAAGTGTCACCATGAAAAATGTCAAAAATGACAAATTTCAAGATGGCAAATGTCAAAGATGTCAAATGACAAATGTAACAATGCTAAATGTCAAAAATGAAAAGTGTCACCATGAAAAATGTCAAAAATAACAAATTTCAAGATGGCAAATGTCAAAGATGTCAAATGACAAATGTCACAATGCTAAATGTCAAAAATGAAAAGTGTCACCATGAAAAATGTCAAAAATGACAAATTTCAAGATGGCAAATGTCAAAGATGTCAAATGACAAATGTCACAATGCTAAATGTCAAAAATGAAAAGTGTCACCATGAAAAATGTCAAAAATAACAAATTTCAAGATGGCAACTGTCAAAGATGTCATATGACAAATGTCACAATGCTAAATGTCAAAAATGAAAAGTGTCACCATGAAAAATGTCAAAAATGACAAATTTCAAGATGGCAAATGTCAAAGATGTCAAATGACAAATGTCACAATGCTAAATGTCAAAAATGAAAAGTGTCACCATGAAAAATGTCAAAAATAACAAATTTCAAGATGGCAAATGTCCAAGATGTCAAATGACAAATGTCACAATGCTAAATGTCAAAAATGACAAATTTCAAGATGGCAAATATCAAAGATGTCAAATGACAAATGTCACAATGCTAAATGTCAAAAATGAAAAGTGTCACCATGAAAAATGTCAAAAATGACAAATTTTAAGATGGCAAATGTCAAAGATGTCAAATGACAAATGTCACAATGCTAAATGTCAAAAATGAAAAGTGTCACCATGAAAAATGTCAAAAATAACAAATTTCAAGATGGCAAATGTCAAAGATGTCAAATGACAAATGTCACAATGCTAAATGTCAAAAATGAAAAGTGTCACCATGAAAAATGTCAAAAATGACAAATTTCAAGATGGCAAATGTCAAAACTGACAAATGTCACAATGCTAAATGTCAAAAATGATAAGTGTCACCATGAAAAATGTCAAAAATGACAAATTTTAAGATGGCAAATGTCCAATTTGTCAAATGACAAATGTCACAATGCTAAATGTCAAAAATGACAAATTTCAAGATGGCAAATGTCAAAGATGTCAAATGACAAATGTCACAATGCTAAATGTCAAAAATGAAAAGTGTCACCATGAAAAATGTCAAAAATGACAAATTTCAAGATGGCAAATGTCAAAGACGTCAAATGACAAATGTCACAATGCTAAATGTCAAAAATGAAAAGTGTCACCATGAAAAATGTCAAAAATGACAAATTTCAAGATGGCAAATATCAAAGATGTCAAATGACAAATGTCACAATGCTAAGTGTCAAAAATGACAAATTTTAAGATGGCAAATGTCAAAGATGTCAAATGACAAATGTCACAATGCTAAATGTCAAAAATGAAAAGTGTCACCATGAAAAATGTCAAAAATGACAAATTTCAAGATGGCAAATGTCAAAGATGTCAAATGACAAATGTCACAATGCTAAATGTCAAAAATGAAAAATGTCAAAAATGACAAATTTCAAGATGGCAAATGTCCAAGATGTGAAATGACAGATGTCACAATGCTAAATGTCAAAAATGACAAATTTCAAGACGGCAAATGTCAAAGATGTCAAATGACAAATGTCACAATACTAAATGTCAAAAATGAAAAGTGTCACCATGAAAAATGTCAAAAATGACAAATTTCAATATGGCAAATGTCAAAGATGTCAAATGACAAATGTCACAATGCTAAATGTTAAAAATGAAAAGTGTCACCATGAAAAATGTCAAAAATGACAAATTTCAAGATGGCAAATGTCAAAGATGTCAAATGACAAATGTCACAATGCTAAATGTCAAAAATGAAAAGTGTCACCATGAAAAATGTCAAAAATGACAAATTTCAAGATGGCAAATGTCAAAGATGTCAAATGACAAATGTCACAATGCTAAATGTCAAAAATGAAAAGTGTCACCATAAAAAATGTCAAAAATAACAAATTTCAAGATGGCAAATGTCAAAACTGACAAATGTCACAATGCTAAATGTCAAAAATGATAAGTGTCACCATGAAAAATGTCAAAAATGACAAATTTCAAGATGGCAAATGTCCAAGATGTCAAATGACAAATGTCACAATGCTAAATGTCAAAAATGACAAATTTCAAGATGGCAAATGTCAAAGATGTCAAATGACAAATGTCACAATGCTAAATGTCAAAAATGAAAAGTGTCACCATGAAAAATGTCAAAAATGACAAATTTCAAGATGGCAAATGTCAAAGATGTCAAATGACAAATGTCACAATGCTAAATGTCAAAAATGAAAAGTGTCACCATGAAAAATGTCAAAAATAACAAATTTCAAGATGGCAAATGTCAAAGATGTCAAATGACAAATGTCACAATGCTAAAAGTCAAAAATTAAAAGTGTCACCATGAAAAATGTCAAAAATGACAAATTTCAAGATGGCAAATGTCAAAACTGACAAATGTCACAATGCTAAATGTCAAAAATGATAAGTGTCACCATGAAAAATGTCAAAAATGACAAATTTCAAGATGACAAATGTCCAAGATGTCAAATGACAAATGTCACAATGCTAAATGTCAAAAATGACAAATTTCAAGATTGCAAATGTCAAAGATGTCGAATATGACAAATGTCACAATGCTAAATGTCAAAAATGAAAAGTGTCACCATGAAAAATGTCAAAAATGACAAATTTTAAGATGGCAAATGTCAAAGATGTCAAATGACAAATATCACAATGCTAAATGTCAAAAATGAAAAGTGTCACCATGAAAAATGTTAAAATGACAAATTTCAAGATGGCAAATATCAAAGATGTCAAATGACAAATGTCACAATGCTAAATGTCAAAAATGACAAATTTCAAGATGGCAAATGTCAAAGATGTCAAATGACAAATGTCACAATGCTAAATGTCAAAAATGAAAAGTGTCACCATGAAAAATGTCAAAAATGACAAATTTCAAGATGGCAAATGTCAAAGATGTCAAATGACAAATGTCACAATGCTAAATGTCAAAAATGAAAAGTGTCACCATGAAAAATGTCAAAAATGACAAATTTCAAGATGACAAATGTCAAAGATGTCAAATGACAAATGTCACAATGCTAAATGTCAAAAATGAAAAGTGTCACCATGAAAAATGTCAAAAATGACAAATTTCAAGATGGCAAATGTCAAAACTGACAAATGTCACAATGCTAAATGTCAAAAATGATAAGTGTCACCATGAAAAATGTCAAAAATGACAAATTTTAAGATGGCAAGTGTCAAAGATGTCAAATGACAAATGTCACAATGCTAAATGACAAAAATGAAAAGTGTCACCATGAAAAATGTCAAAAATGACAAATTTCAAGATGGCAAATGTCAAAGATGTCAAATGACAAATGTCACAATGCTAAATGTCAAAAATGAAAAGTGTCACCATGAAAAATGTCAAAAATGACAAATTTCAAGATGACAAATGTCAAAGATATCAAATGACAAATGTCACAATGCTAAATGTCAAAAATGAAAAGTGTCACCATGAAAAATGTCAAAAATGACAAATTTCAAGATGGCAAATGTCAAAACTGACAAATGTCACAATGCTAAATGTCAAAAATGATAAGTGTCACCATGAAAAATGTCAAAAATGACAAATTTCAAGATGGCAAATGTCCAAGATGTCAAATGACAAATGTCACAATGCTAAATGTTAAAAATGAAAAGTGTCACCCTGAAAAATGTCAAAAATGACAAATTTCAAGATGGCAAATGTCAAAGATGTCAAATGACAAATGTCACAATGCTAAATGTCAAAAATGAAAAGTGTCAAAAATGACAAATTTCAAGATGGCAAATGTCTAAGATGTCAAATGACAAATGTCACAATGCTAAATGTCAAAAATGAAAAGTGTCACCATGAAAAATGTCAAAAATGACAAATTTCAAGATGGCAAATGTCAAAGATGTCAAATGACAAATGTCACAATGCTAAATGTCAAAAATGAAAAGTGTCACCATAAAAAATGTTAAAATGACAAATTTCAAGATGGCAAATATCAAAGATGTCAAATGACAAATGGCACAATGCTAAATGTCAAAAATGACAAATTTCAAGATGGCAAATGTCAAAGATGTCAAATGACAAATGTCACAATGCTAAATGTCAAAAATGAAAAGTGTCACCATGAAAAATGTCAAAAATGACAAATTTCAAGATGGCAAATGTCAAAGATGTAAAATGACAAATGTCACAATGCTAAATGTCAAAAATGTAAAGTGTCACCATGAAAAATGTCAAAAATGACAAATTTCAAGATGACAAATGTCAAAGATATCAAATGACAAATGTCACAATGCTAAATGTCAAAAATGAAAAGTGTCACCATGAAAAATGTCAAAAATGACAAATTTCAAGATGGCAAATGTCAAAACTGACAAATGTCACAATGCTAAATGTCAAAAATGATAAGTGTCACCATGAAAAATGTCAAAAATGACAAATTTTAAGATGGCAAATGTCCAAGATGTCAAATGACAAATGTCACAATGCTAAATGTTAAAAATGAAAAGTGTCACCCTGAAAAATGTCAAAAATGACAAATTTCAAGATGGCAAATGTCAAAGATGTCAAATGACAAATGTCACAATGCTAAATGTCAAAAATGAAAAGTGTCAAAAATGACAAATTTCAAGATGGCAAATGTCTAAGATGTCAAATGACAAATGTCACAATGCTAAATGTCAAAAATGAAAAGTGTCACCGTGAAAAATGTCAAAAATGACAAATTTCAAGATGGCAAATGTCAAAGATGTCAAATGACAAATGTCACAATGCTAAATGTCAAAAATGAAAAGTGTCACCATGAAAAATGTCAAAAATGACAAATTTCAAGATGGCAAATGTCAAAGATGTCAAATGACAAATGTCACAATGCTAAATGTCAAAAATAAAAAGTGTCCCCATGAAAAATGTCAATAATGACAAATTTCAAGATGGCAAATATCAAAGATGTCAAATGACAAATGTCACAATGCTAAATGTCAAAAATGAAAAGTGTCACCATGAAAAATGTCAAAAATGACAAATTTCAAGATGACAAATGTCAAGGATGTCAAATGACAAATGTCACAATGCTAAATGTCAAAAATGAAAAGTGTCACCATGAAAAATGTCAAAAATGACAAATTTCAAGATGGCAAATGTCAAAACTGACAAATGTCACAATGCTAAATGTCAAAAATGATAAGTGTCACCATGAAAAATGTCAAAAATGACAAATTTCCAGATGGCAAATGTCCAAGATGTCAAATGACAAATGACACAATGCTAAATGTTAAAAATGAAAAGTGTCACCATGAAAAATGTCAAAAATGACAAATTTCAAGATGGCAAATGTCAAAGATGTCAAATGACAAATGTCACAATGCTAAATGTCAAAAATGAAAAGTGTCAAAAATGACAAATTTCAAGATGGCAAATGTCTAAGATGTCAAATGACAAATGTCACAATGCTAAATGTCAAAAATGAAAAGTGTCACCGTGAAAAATGTCAAAAATGACAAATTTCAAGATGGCAAATGTCAAAGATGTCAAATGACAAATGTCAAAAATGATAAGTATCACCATGAAAAATGTCAAAAATGACAAATTTCAAGATGGCAAATGTCAAAGATGTCAAATGACAAATGTCACAATGCTAAATGTCAAAAATGAAAAGTGTCACCATGAAAAATGTCAAAAATGACAAATTTCAAGATTGCAAATGTCAAAGATGTCGAATATGACAAATGTCACAATGCTTAATGTCAAAAATGAAAAGTGTCACCATAAAAAATGTCAAAAACAACAAATTTCAAGATGGCAAATGTCAAAGATGTCAAATGACAAATGTCACAATGCTAAATGTCAAAAATGAAAAGTGTCACCATGAAAAATGTCAAAAATGACAAATTTCAAGATAGCAAATGTCAAAACTGACAAATGTCACAATGCTAAATGTCAAAAATGATAAGTGTCACCATGAAAAATGTCAAAAACGACAAATTTCAAGATGGCAAATGTCCAAGATGTCAAATGTCAAATGTCACAATGCTAAATGTCAAAAATGACAAATTTCAATATGGCAAATGTCAAAGATGTCAAATGACAAATGTCACAATGCTAAATGTTAAAAATGAAAAGTGTCACCATGAAAAATGTCAAAAATGACAAATTTCAAGATGGCAAATGTCAAAGATGTCAAATGACAAATGTCACAATGCTAAATGTCAAAAATGAAAAGTGTCACCATGAAAAATGTCAAAAATGACAAATTTCAAGATGGCAAATGTCAAAGATGTCAAATGACAAATGTCACAATGCTAAATGTCAAAAATGAAAAGTGTCACCATGAAAAATGTCAAAAATAACAAATTTCAAGATGGCAAATGTCAAAACTGACAAATGTCACAATGCTAAATGTCAAAAATGATAAGTGTCACCATGAAAAATGTCAAAAATGACAAATTTCAAGATGGCAAATGTCCAAGATGTCAAATGACAAATGTCACAATGCTAAATGTCAAAAATGACAAATTTCAAGATGGCAAATGTCAAAGATGTCAAATTACAAATGTCACAATGCTAAATGTCAAAAATGAAAAGTGTCACCATGAAAAATGTCAAAAATGACAAATTTCAAGATGGCAAATGTCAAAGATGTCAAATGACAAATGTCACAATGCTAAATGTCAAAAATGAAAAGTGTCACCATGAAAAATGTCAAAAATAACAAATTTCAAGATGGCAAATGTCAAAGATGTCAAATGACAAATGTCACAATGCTAAAAGTCAAAAATGAAAAGTGTCACCATGAAAAATGTCAAAAATGACAAATTTCAAGATGGCAAATGTCCAAGATGTCAAATGACAAATGACACAATGCTAAATGTTAAAAATGAAAAGTGTCACCATGAAAAATGTCAAAAATGACAAATTTCAAGATGGCAAATGTCAAAGATGTCAAATGACAAATGTCACAATGCTAAATGTCAAAAATGAAAAGTGTCAAAAATGACAAATTTCAAGATGGCAAATGTCTAAGATGTCAAATGACAAATGTCACAATGCTAAATGTCAAAAATGAAAAGTGTCACCGTGAAAAATGTCAAAAATGACAAATTTCAAGATGGCAAATGTCAAAGATGTCAAATGACAAATGTCAAAAATGATAAGTATCACCATGAAAAATGTCAAAAATGACAAATTTCAAGATGGCAAATGTCAAAGATGTCAAATGACAAATGTCACAATGCTAAATGTCAAAAATGAAAAGTGTCACCATGAAAAATGTCAAAAATGACAAATTTCAAGATTGCAAATGTCAAAGATGTCGAATATGACAAATGTCACAATGCTTAATGTCAAAAATGAAAAGTGTCACCATAAAAAATGTCAAAAACAACAAATTTCAAGATGGCAAATGTCAAAGATGTCAAATGACAAATGTCACAATGCTAAATGTCAAAAATGAAAAGTGTCACCATGAAAAATGTCAAAAATGACAAATTTCAAGATAGCAAATGTCAAAACTGACAAATGTCACAATGCTAAATGTCAAAAATGATAAGTGTCACCATGAAAAATGTCAAAAATGACAAATTTCAAGATGGCAAATGTCCAAGATGTCAAATGTCAAATGTCACAATGCTAAATGTCAAAAATGACAAATTTCAATATGGCAAATGTCAAAGATGTCAAATGACAAATGTCACAATGCTAAATGTTAAAAATGAAAAGTGTCACCATGAAAAATGTCAAAAATGACAAATTTCAAGATGGCAAATGTCAAAGATGTCAAATGACAAATGTCACAATGCTAAATGTCAAAAATAAAAAGTGTCACCATGAAAAATGTCAAAAATGACAAATTTCAAGATGGCAAATGTCAAAGATGTCAAATGACAAATGTCACAATGCTAAATGTCAAAAATGAAAAGTGTCACCATGAAAAATGTCAAAAATAACAAATTTCAAGATGGCAAATGTCAAAACTGACAAATGTCACAATGCTAAATGTCAAAAATGATAAGTGTCACCATGAAAAATGTCAAAAATGACAAATTTCAAGATGGCAAATGTCCAAGATGTCAAATGACAAATGTCACAATGCTAAATGTCAAAAATGACAAATTTCAAGATGGCAAATGTCAAAGATGTCAAATGACAAATGTCACAATGCTAAATGTCAAAAATGAAAAGTGTCACCATGAAAAATGTCAAAAATGACAAATTTCAAGATGGCAAATGTCAAAGATGTCAAATGACAAATGTCACAATGCTAAATGTCAAAAATGAAAAGTGTCACCATGAAAAATGTCAAAAATAACAAATTTCAAGATGGCAAATGTCAAAGATGTCAAATGACAAATGTCACAATGCTAAAAGTCAAAAATGAAAAGTGTCACCATGAAAAATGTCAAAAATGACAAATTTCAAGATGGAAAATGTTAAAATTGACAAATGTCACAATGCTAAATGTCAAAAATGATAAGTGTCACCATGAAAAATGTCAAAAATGACAAATTTCAAGATGACAAATGTCCAGGATGTCAAATGACAAATGTCACAATGCTAAATGTCAAAAATGACAAATTTCAAGATTGCAAATGTCAAAGATGTCGAATATGACAAATGTCACAATGCTAAATGTCAAAAATGAAAAGTGTCACCATGAAAAATGTCAAAAATGACAAATTTCAAGATGGCAAATGTCAAAGATGTCAAATGACAAATGTCACAATGCTAAATGTCAAAAATGAAAAGTGTCACCATAAAAAATGTTAAAATGACAAATTTCAAGATGGCAAATATCAAAGATGTCAAATGACAAATGTCACAATGCTAAATGTCAAAAATGACAAATTTCAAGATGGCAAATGTCAAAGATGTCAAATGACAAATGTCACAATGCTAAATGACAAAAATGAAAAGTGTCACCATGAAAAATGTCAAAAATGACAAATTTCAAGATGGCAAATGTCAAAGATGTCAAATGACAAATGTCACAATGCTAAATGTCAAAAATGAAAAGTGTCACCATAAAAAATGTCAAAAATGACAAATTTCAAGATGACAAATGTCAAAGATATCAAATGACAAATGTCACAATGCTAAATGTCAAAAATGAAAAGTGTCACCATGAAAAATGTCAAAAATGACAAATTTCAAGATGGCAAATGTCAAAACTGACAAATGTCACAATGCTAAATGTCAAAAATGATAAGTGTCACCATGAAAAATGTCAAAAATGACAAATTTCAAGATGGCAAATGTCCAAGATGTCAAATGACAAATGTCACAATGCTAAATGTTAAAAATGAAAAGTGTCACCCTCAAAAATGTCAAAAATGACAAATTTCAAGATGGCAAATGTCAAAGATGTCAAATGACAAATGTCACAATGCTAAATGTCAAAAATGAAAAGTGTCAAAAATGACAAATTTCAAGATGGCAAATGTCTAAGATGTCAAATGACAAATGTCACAATGCTAAATGTCAAAAATGAAAAGTGTCACCATGAAAAATGTCAAAAATGACAAATTTCAAGATGGCAAATGTCAAAGATGTCAAATGACAAATGTCACAATGCTAAATGTCAAAAATGAAAAGTGTCACCATAAAAAATGTTAAAATGACAAATTTCAAGATGGCAAATATCAAAGATGTCAAATGACAAATGTCACAATGCTAAATGTCAAAAATGACAAATTTCAAGATGGCAAATGTCAAAGATGTCAAATGACAAATGTCACAATGCTAAATGTCAAAAATGAAAAGTGTCACCATGAAAAATGTCAAAAATGACAAATTTCAAGATGGCAAATGTCAAAGATGTCAAATGACAAATGTCACAATGCTAAATGTCAAAAATGAAAAGTGTCACCATGAAAAATGTCAAAAATGACAAATTTCAAGATGGCAAATGTCAAAGATGTCAAATGACAAATGTCACAATGCTAAATGTCAAAAATGAAAAGTGTCACCATGAAAAATGTCAAAAATAACAAATTTCAAGATGGCAAATGTCAAAACTGACAAATGTCACAATGCTAAATGTCAAAAATGATAAGTGTCACCATGAAAAATGTCAAAAATGACAAATTTCAAGATGGCAAATGTCCAAGATGTCAAATGACAAATGTCACAATGCTAAATGTCAAAAATGACAAATTTCAAGATGGCAAATGTCAAAGATGTCAAATGACAAATGTCACAATGCTAAATGTCAAAAATGAAAAGTGTCACCATGAAAAATGTCAAAAATGACAAATTTCAAGATGGCAAATGTCAAAGATGTCAAATGACAAATGTCACAATGCTAAATGTCAAAAATGAAAAGTGTCACCATGAAAAATGTCAAAAATAACAAATTTCAAGATGGCAAATGTCAAAGATGTCAAATGACAAATGTCACAATGCTAAAAGTCAAAAATGAAAAGTGTCACCATGAAAAATGTCAAAAATGACAAATTTCAAGATGGAAAATGTTAAAATTGACAAATGTCACAATGCTAAATGTCAAAAATGATAAGTGTCACCATGAAAAATGTCAAAAATGACAAATTTCAAGATGACAAATGTCCAGGATGTCAAATGACAAATGTCACAATGCTAAATGTCAAAAATGACAAATTTCAAGATTGCAAATGTCAAAGATGTCGAATATGACAAATGTCACAATGCTAAATGTCAAAAATGAAAAGTGTCACCATGAAAAATGTCAAAAATGACAAATTTCAAGATGGCAAATGTCAAAGATGTCAAATGACAAATGTCACAATGCTAAATGTCAAAAATGAAAAGTGTCACCATAAAAAATGTTAAAATGACAAATTTCAAGATGGCAAATATCAAAGATGTCAAATGACAAATGTCACAATGCTAAATGTCAAAAATGACAAATTTCAAGATGGCAAATGTCAAAGATGTCAAATGACAAATGTCACAATGCTAAATGACAAAAATGAAAAGTGTCACCATGAAAAATGTCAAAAATGACAAATTTCAAGATGGCAAATGTCAAAGATGTCAAATGACAAATGTCACAATGCTAAATGTCAAAAATGAAAAGTGTCACCATGAAAAATGTCAAAAATGACAAATTTCAAGATGACAAATGTCAAAGATATCAAATGACAAATGTCACAATGCTAAATGTCAAAAATGAAAAGTGTCACCATGAAAAATGTCAAAAATGACAAATTTCAAGATGGCAAATGTCAAAACTGACAAATGTCACAATGCTAAATGTCAAAAATGATAAGTGTCACCATGAAAAATGTCAAAAATGACAAATTTCAAGATGGCAAATGTCCAAGATGTCAAATGACAAATGTCACAATGCTAAATGTTAAAAATGAAAAGTGTCACCCTGAAAAATGTCAAAAATGACAAATTTCAAGATGGCAAATGTCAAAGATGTCAAATGACAAATGTCACAATGCTAAATGTCAAAAATGAAAAGTGTCAAAAATGACAAATTTCAAGATGGCAAATGTCTAAGATGTCAAATGACAAATGTCACAATGCTAAATGTCAAAAATGAAAAGTGTCACCATGAAAAATGTCAAAAATGACAAATTTCAAGATGGCAAATGTCAAAGATGTCAAATGACAAATGTCACAATGCTAAATGTCAAAAATGAAAAGTGTCACCATAAAAAATGTTAAAATGACAAATTTCAAGATGGCAAATATCAAAGATGTCAAATGACAAATGTCACAATGCTAAATGTCAAAAATGACAAATTTCAAGATGGCAAATGTCAAAGATGTCAAATGACAAATGTCACAATGCTAAATGTCAAAAATGAAAAGTGTCACCATAAAAAATGTCAAAAATGACAAATTTCAAGATGGCAAATGTCAAAGATGTCAAATGACAAATGTCACAATGCTAAATGTCAAAAATGAAAAGTGTCACCATGAAAAATGTCAAAAATGACAAATTTCAAGATGACAAATGTCAAAGATATCAAATGACAAATGTCACAATGCTAAATGTCAAAAATGAAAAGTGTCACCATGAAAAATGTCAAAAATGACAAATTTCAAGATGGCAAATGTCAAAACTGACAAATGTCACAATGCTAAATGTCAAAAATGATAAGTGTCACCATGAAAAATGTCAAAAATGACAAATTTCAAGATGGCAAATGTCCAAGATGTCAAATGACAAATGTCACAATGCTAAATGTTAAAAATGAAAAGTGTCACCCTGAAAAATGTCAAAAATTACAAATTTCAAGATGGCAAATGTCAAAGATGTCAAATGACAAATGTCACAATGCTAAATGTCAAAAATGAAAAGTGTCAAAAATGACAAATTTCAAGATGGCAAATGTCTAAGATGTCAAATGACAAATGTCACAATGCTAAATGTCAAAAATGAAAAGTGTCACCGTGAAAAATGTCAAAAATGACAAATTTCAAGATGGCAAATGTCAAAGATGTCAAATGACAAATGTCACAATGCTAAATGTCAAAAATGAAAAGTGTCACCATGAAAAATGTCAAAAATGACAAATTTCAAGATGGCAAATGTCAAAGATGTCAAATGACAAATGTCACAATGCTAAATGTCAAAAATAAAAAGTGTCCCCATGAAAAATGTCAATAATGACAAATTTCAAGATGGCAAATATCAGAGATGTCAAATGACAAATGTCACAATGCTAAATGTCAAAAATGAAAAGTGTCACCATGAAAAATGTCAAAAATGACAAATTTCAAGATGGCAAATGTCAAAACTGACAAATGTCACAATGCTAAATGTCAAAAATGATAAGTGTCACCATGAAAAATGTCAAAAATGACAAATTTCAAGATGACAAATTTCAAGATGACAAATGTCCAAGATGTCAAATGACAAATGTCACAATGCTAAATGTCAAAAATGACAAATTTCAAGATTGCAAATGTCAAAGATGTCGAATATGACAAACGTCACAATGCTAAATGTCAAAAATGAAAAGTGTCACCATGAAAAATGTTAAAAATGACAAATTTCAAGATGGCAAATGTCAAAGATGTCAAATGACAAATGTCACAATGCTAAATGTCAAAAATGAAAAGTGTCACCATGAAAAATGTCAAAATGACAAATTTCAAGATGGCAAATATCAAAGATGTCAATTGACAAATGTCACAATGCTAAATGTCAAAAATGACAAATTTCAAGATGGCAAATGTCAAAGATGTCAAATGACAAATGTCACAATGCTAAATGTCAAAAATGAAAAGTGTCACCATGAAAAATGTCAAAAATGACAAATTTCAAGATGGCAAATGTCAAAGATGTCAAATGACAAATGTCACAATGCTAAATGTCAAAAATGAAAAGTGTCACTATGAAAAATGTCAAAAATGACAAATTTCAAGATGGCAAATGTCAAAACTGACAAATGTCACAATGCTAAATGTCAAAAATGATAAGTGTCACTATGAAAAATGTCAAAAATGACAAATTTCAAGATGGCAAATGTCCAAGATGTCAAATGACAAATGACACAATGCTAAATGTTAAAAATGAAAAGTGTCACCATGAAAAATGTCAAAAATGACAAATTTCAAGATGGCAAATGTCAAAGATGTCAAATGACAAATGTCACAATGCTAAATGTCAAAAATGAAAAGTGTCAAAAATGACAAATTTCAAGATGGCAAATGTCTAAGATGTCAAATGACAAATGTCACAATGCTAAATGTCAAAAATGAAAAGTGTCACCGTGAAAAATGTAAAAAATGACAAATTTCAAGATGGCAAATGTCAAAGATGTCAAATGACAAATGTCACAATGCTAAATGTCAAAAATGATAAGTGTCACCATGAAAAATGTCAAAAATGACAAATTTCAAGATGGCAAATGTCAAAGATGTCAAATGACAAATGTCACAATGCTAAATGTCAAAAATGAAAAGTGTCACCATGAAAAATGTCAAAAATGACAAATTTCAAGATGGCAAATGTCAAAACTGACAAATGTCACAATGCTAAATGTCAAAAATGATAAGTGTCACCATGAAAAATGTCAAAAATGACAAATTTCAAGATGACAAATGTCCAAGATGTCAAATGACAAATGTCACAATGCTAAATGTCAAAAATGACAAATTTCAAGATTGCAAATGTCAAAGATGTCGAATATGACAAATGTCACAATGCTAAATGTCAAAAATGACAAGTGTCACCATGAAAAATCTCAAAAATGACAAATTTCAAGATGGCAAATGTCAAAGATGTCAAATGACAAATGTCACAATGCTAAATGTCAAAAATGAAAAGTGTCACCATGAAAAATGTCAAAATGACAAATTTCAAGATGGCAAATATCAAAGATGTCAAATGACAAATGTCACAATGCTAAATGTCAAAAATGACAAATTTCAAGATGGCAAATGTCAAAGATGTCAAATGACAAATGTCACAATGCTAAATGTCAAAAATGAAAAGTGTCAAAAATGACAAATTTCAAGATGGCAAATGTCTAAGATGTCAAATGACAAATGTCACAATGCTAAATGTCAAAAATGAAAAGTGTCACCGTGAAAAATGTCAAAAATGACAAATTTCAAGATGGCAAATGTCAAAGATGTCAAATGACAAATGTCACAATGCTAAATGTCAAAAATGAAAAGTGTCACCATGAAAAATGTCAAAAATGACAAATTTCAAGATGGCAAATGTCAAAGATGTCAAATGACAAATGTCACAATGCTAAATGTCAAAAATAAAAAGTGTCCCCATGAAAAATGTCAATAATGACAAATTTCAAGATGGCAAATATCAAAGATGTCAAATGACAAATGTCACAATGCTAAATGTCAAAAATGAAAAGTGTCACCATGAAAAATGTCAAAAATGACAAATTTCAAGATGACAAATGTCAAGGATGTCAAATGACAAATGTCACAATGCTAAATGTCAAAAATGAAAAGTGTCACCATGAAAAATGTCAAAAATGACAAATTTCAAGATGGCAAATGTCAAAACTGACAAATGTCACAATGCTAAATGTCAAAAATGATAAGTGTCACCATGAAAAATGTCAAAAATGACAAATTTCCAGATGGCAAATGTCCAAGATGTCAAATGACAAATGACACAATGCTAAATGTTAAAAATGAAAAGTGTCACCATGAAAAATGTCAAAAATGACAAATTTCAAGATGGCAAATGTCAAAGATGTCAAATGACAAATGTCACAATGCTAAATGTCAAAAATGAAAAGTGTCAAAAATGACAAATTTCAAGATGGCAAATGTCTAAGATGTCAAATGACAAATGTCACAATGCTAAATGTCAAAAATGAAAAGTGTCACCGTGAAAAATGTCAAAAATGACAAATTTCAAGATGGCAAATGTCAAAGATGTCAAATGACAAATGTCAAAAATGATAAGTATCACCATGAAAAATGTCAAAAATGACAAATTTCAAGATGGCAAATGTCAAAGATGTCAAATGACAAATGTCACAATGCTAAATGTCAAAAATGAAAAGTGTCACCATGAAAAATGTCAAAAATGACAAATTTCAAGATTGCAAATGTCAAAGATGTCGAATATGACAAATGTCACAATGCTTAATGTCAAAAATGAAAAGTGTCACCATAAAAAATGTCAAAAACAACAAATTTCAAGATGGCAAATGTCAAAGATGTCAAATGACAAATGTCACAATGCTAAATGTCAAAAATGAAAAGTGTCACCATGAAAAATGTCAAAAATGACAAATTTCAAGATAGCAAATGTCAAAACTGACAAATGTCACAATGCTAAATGTCAAAAATGATAAGTGTCACCATGAAAAATGTCAAAAACGACAAATTTCAAGATGGCAAATGTCCAAGATGTCAAATGTCAAATGTCACAATGCTAAATGTCAAAAATGACAAATTTCAATATGGCAAATGTCAAAGATGTCAAATGACAAATGTCACAATGCTAAATGTTAAAAATGAAAAGTGTCACCATGAAAAATGTCAAAAATGACAAATTTCAAGATGGCAAATGTCAAAGATGTCAAATGACAAATGTCACAATGCTAAATGTCAAAAATGAAAAGTGTCACCATGAAAAATGTCAAAAATGACAAATTTCAAGATGGCAAATGTCAAAGATGTCAAATGACAAATGTCACAATGCTAAATGTCAAAAATGAAAAGTGTCACCATGAAAAATGTCAAAAATAACAAATTTCAAGATGGCAAATGTCAAAACTGACAAATGTCACAATGCTAAATGTCAAAAATGATAAGTGTCACCATGAAAAATGTCAAAAATGACAAATTTCAAGATGGCAAATGTCCAAGATGTCAAATGACAAATGTCACAATGCTAAATGTCAAAAATGACAAATTTCAAGATGGCAAATGTCAAAGATGTCAAATTACAAATGTCACAATGCTAAATGTCAAAAATGAAAAGTGTCACCATGAAAAATGTCAAAAATGACAAATTTCAAGATGGCAAATGTCAAAGATGTCAAATGACAAATGTCACAATGCTAAATGTCAAAAATGAAAAGTGTCACCATGAAAAATGTCAAAAATAACAAATTTCAAGATGGCAAATGTCAAAGATGTCAAATGACAAATGTCACAATGCTAAAAGTCAAAAATGAAAAGTGTCACCATGAAAAATGTCAAAAATGACAAATTTCAAGATGGCAAATGTCCAAGATGTCAAATGACAAATGACACAATGCTAAATGTTAAAAATGAAAAGTGTCACCATGAAAAATGTCAAAAATGACAAATTTCAAGATGGCAAATGTCAAAGATGTCAAATGACAAATGTCACAATGCTAAATGTCAAAAATGAAAAGTGTCAAAAATGACAAATTTCAAGATGGCAAATGTCTAAGATGTCAAATGACAAATGTCACAATGCTAAATGTCAAAAATGAAAAGTGTCACCGTGAAAAATGTCAAAAATGACAAATTTCAAGATGGCAAATGTCAAAGATGTCAAATGACAAATGTCAAAAATGATAAGTATCACCATGAAAAATGTCAAAAATGACAAATTTCAAGATGGCAAATGTCAAAGATGTCAAATGACAAATGTCACAATGCTAAATGTCAAAAATGAAAAGTGTCACCATGAAAAATGTCAAAAATGACAAATTTCAAGATTGCAAATGTCAAAGATGTCGAATATGACAAATGTCACAATGCTTAATGTCAAAAATGAAAAGTGTCACCATAAAAAATGTCAAAAACAACAAATTTCAAGATGGCAAATGTCAAAGATGTCAAATGACAAATGTCACAATGCTAAATGTCAAAAATGAAAAGTGTCACCATGAAAAATGTCAAAAATGACAAATTTCAAGATAGCAAATGTCAAAACTGACAAATGTCACAATGCTAAATGTCAAAAATGATAAGTGTCACCATGAAAAATGTCAAAAATGACAAATTTCAAGATGGCAAATGTCCAAGATGTCAAATGTCAAATGTCACAATGCTAAATGTCAAAAATGACAAATTTCAATATGGCAAATGTCAAAGATGTCAAATGACAAATGTCACAATGCTAAATGTTAAAAATGAAAAGTGTCACCATGAAAAATGTCAAAAATGACAAATTTCAAGATGGCAAATGTCAAAGATGTCAAATGACAAATGTCACAATGCTAAATGTCAAAAATAAAAAGTGTCACCATGAAAAATGTCAAAAATGACAAATTTCAAGATGGCAAATGTCAAAGATGTCAAATGACAAATGTCACAATGCTAAATGTCAAAAATGAAAAGTGTCACCATGAAAAATGTCAAAAATAACAAATTTCAAGATGGCAAATGTCAAAACTGACAAATGTCACAATGCTAAATGTCAAAAATGATAAGTGTCACCATGAAAAATGTCAAAAATGACAAATTTCAAGATGGCAAATGTCCAAGATGTCAAATGACAAATGTCACAATGCTAAATGTCAAAAATGACAAATATCAAGATGGCAAATGTCAAAGATGTCAAATGACAAATGTCACAATGCTAAATGTCAAAAATGAAAAGTGTCACCATGAAAAATGTCAAAAATGACAAATTTCAAGATGGCAAATGTCAAAGATGTCAAATGACAAATGTCACAATGCTAAATGTCAAAAATGAAAAGTGTCACCATGAAAAATGTCAAAAATAACAAATTTCAAGATGGCAAATGTCAAAGATGTCAAATGACAAATGTCACAATGCTAAAAGTCAAAAATGAAAAGTGTCACCATGAAAAATGTCAAAAATGACAAATTTCAAGATGGAAAATGTTAAAATTGACAAATGTCACAATGCTAAATGTCAAAAATGATAAGTGTCACCATGAAAAATGTCAAAAATGACAAATTTCAAGATGACAAATGTCCAGGATGTCAAATGACAAATGTCACAATGCTAAATGTCAAAAATGACAAATTTCAAGATTGCAAATGTCAAAGATGTCGAATATGACAAATGTCACAATGCTAAATGTCAAAAATGAAAAGTGTCACCATGAAAAATGTCAAAAATGACAAATTTCAAGATGGCAAATGTCAAAGATGTCAAATGACAAATGTCACAATGCTAAATGTCAAAAATGAAAAGTGTCACCATAAAAAATGTTAAAATGACAAATTTCAAGATGGCAAATATCAAAGATGTCAAATGACAAATGTCACAATGCTAAATGTCAAAAATAACAAATTTCAAGATGGCAAATGTCAAAGATGTCAAATGACAAATGTCACAATGCTAAATGACAAAAATGAAAAGTGTCACCATGAAAAATGTCAAAAATGACAAATTTCAAGATGGCAAATGTCAAAGATGTCAAATGACAAATGTCACAATGCTAAATGTCAAAAATGAAAAGTGTCACCATGAAAAATGTCAAAAATGACAAATTTCAAGATGACAAATGTCAAAGATATCAAATGACAAATGTCACAATGCTAAATGTCAAAAATGAAAAGTGTCACCATGAAAAATGTCAAAAATGACAAATTTCAAGATGGCAAATGTCAAAACTGACAAATGTCACAATGCTAAATGTCAAAAATGATAAGTGTCACCATGAAAAATGTCAAAAATGACAAATTTCAAGATGGCAAATGTCCAAGATGTCAAATGACAAATGTCACAATGCTAAATGTCAAAAATGAAAAGTGTCACCCTGAAAAATGTCAAAAATGACAAATTTCAAGATGGCAAATGTCCAAGATGTCAAATGACAAATGTCACAATGCTAAATGTCAAAAATGAAAAGTGTCAAAAATGACAAATTTCAAGATGGCAAATGTCTAAGATGTCAAATGACAAATGTCACAATGCTAAATGTCAAAAATGAAAAGTGTCACCATGAAAAATGTCAAAAATGACAAATTTCAAGATGGCAAATGTCAAAGATGTCAAATGACAAATGTCACAATGCTAAATGTCAAAAATGAAAAGTGTCACCATAAAAAATGTTAAAATGACAAATTTCAAGATGGCAAATATCAAAGATGTCAAATGACAAATGTCACAATGCTAAATGTCAAAAATGACAAATTTCAAGATGGCAAATGTCAAAGATGTCAAATGACAAATGTCACAATGCTAAATGTCAAAAATGAAAAGTGTCACCATAAAAAATGTCAAAAATGACAAATTTCAAGATGGCAAATGTCAAAGATGTCAAATGACAAATGTCACAATGCTAAATGTCAAAAATGAAAAGTGTCACCATGAAAAATGTCAAAAATGACAAATTTCAAGATGACAAATGTCAAAGATATCAAATGACAAATGTCACAATGCTAAATGTCAAAAATGAAAAGTGTCACCATGAAAAATGTCAAAAATGACAAATTTCAAGATGGCAAATGTCAAAACTGACAAATGTCACAATGCTAAATGTCAAAAATGATAAGTGTCACCATGAAAAATGTCAAAAATGACAAATTTCAAGATGGCAAATGTCCAAGATGTCAAATGACAAATGTCACAATGCTAAATGTTAAAAATGAAAAGTGTCACCCTGAAAAATGTCAAAAATTACAAATTTCAAGATGGCAAATGTCAAAGATGTCAAATGACAAATGTCACAATGCTAAATGTCAAAAATGAAAAGTGTCAAAAATGACAAATTTCAAGATGGCAAATGTCTAAGATGTCAAATGACAAATGTCACAATGCTAAATGTCAAAAATGAAAAGTGTCACCGTGAAAAATGTCAAAAATGACAAATTTCAAGATGGCAAATGTCAAAGATGTCAAATGACAAATGTCACAATGCTAAATGTCAAAAATGAAAAGTGTCACCATGAAAAATGTCAAAAATGACAAATTTCAAGATGGCAAATGTCAAAGATGTCAAATGACAAATGTCACAATGCTAAATGTCAAAAATAAAAAGTGTCCCCATGAAAAATGTCAATAATGACAAATTTCAAGATGGCAAATATCAGAGATGTCAAATGACAAATGTCACAATGCTAAATGTCAAAAATGAAAAGTGTCACCATGAAAAATGTCAAAAATGACAAATTTCAAGATGGCAAATGTCAAAACTGACAAATGTCACAATGCTAAATGTCAAAAATGATAAGTGTCACCATGAAAAATGTCAAAAATGACAAATTTCAAGATGACAAATTTCAAGATGACAAATGTCCAAGATGTCAAATGACAAATGTCACAATGCTAAATGTCAAAAATGACAAATTTCAAGATTGCAAATGTCAAAGATGTCGAATATGACAAACGTCACAATGCTAAATGTCAAAAATGAAAAGTGTCACCATGAAAAATGTTAAAAATGACAAATTTCAAGATGGCAAATGTCAAAGATGTCAAATGACAAATGTCACAATGCTAAATGTCAAAAATGAAAAGTGTCACCATGAAAAATGTCAAAATGACAAATTTCAAGATGGCAAATATCAAAGATGTCAAATGACAAATGTCACAATGCTAAATGTCAAAAATGACAAATTTCAAGATGGCAAATGTCAAAGATGTCAAATGACAAATGTCACAATGCTAAATGTCAAAAATGAAAAGTGTCACCATGAAAAATGTCAAAAATGACAAATTTCAAGATGGCAAATGTCAAAGATGTCAAATGACAAATGTCACAATGCTAAATGTCAAAAATGAAAAGTGTCACTATGAAAAATGTCAAAAATGACAAATTTCAAGATGGCAAATGTCAAAACTGACAAATGTCACAATGCTAAATGTCAAAAATGATAAGTGTCACTATGAAAAATGTCAAAAATGACAAATTTCAAGATGGCAAATGTCCAAGATGTCAAATGACAAATGACACAATGCTAAATGTTAAAAATGAAAAGTGTCACCATGAAAAATGTCAAAAATGACAAATTTCAAGATGGCAAATGTCAAAGATGTCAAATGACAAATGTCACAATGCTAAATGTCAAAAATGAAAAGTGTCAAAAATGACAAATTTCAAGATGGCAAATGTCTAAGATGTCAAATGACAAATGTCACAATGCTAAATGTCAAAAATGAAAAGTGTCACCGTGAAAAATGTAAAAAATGACAAATTTCAAGATGGCAAATGTCAAAGATGTCAAATGACAAATGTCACAATGCTAAATGTCAAAAATGATAAGTGTCACCATGAAAAATGTCAAAAATGACAAATTTCAAGATGGCAAATGTCAAAGATGTCAAATGACAAATGTCACAATGCTAAATGTCAAAAATGAAAAGTGTCACCATGAAAAATGTCAAAAATGACAAATTTCAAGATGGCAAATGTCAAAACTGACAAATGTCACAATGCTAAATGTCAAAAATGATAAGTGTCACCATGAAAAATGTCAAAAATGACAAATTTCAAGATGACAAATGTCCAAGATGTCAAATGACAAATGTCACAATGCTAAATGTCAAAAATGACAAATTTCAAGATTGCAAATGTCAAAGATGTCGAATATGACAAATGTCACAATGCTAAATGTCAAAAATGACAAGTGTCACCATGAAAAATCTCAAAAATGACAAATTTCAAGATGGCAAATGTCAAAGATGTCAAATGACAAATGTCACAATGCTAAATGTCAAAAATGAAAAGTGTCACCATGAAAAATGTCAAAATGACAAATTTCAAGATGGCAAATATCAAAGATGTCAAATGACAAATGTCACAATGCTAAATGTCAAAAATGACAAATTTCAAGATGGCAAATGTCAAAGATGTCAAATGACAAATGTCGCAATGCTAAATGTCAAAAATGAAAAGTGTCACCATGAAAAATGTCAAAAATGACAAATTTCAAGATGGCAAATGTCAAAGATGTCAAATGACAAATGTCAAAGATGTCAAATGACAAATGTCACAATGCTAAATGTCAAAAATGAAAAGTGTCACCATGAAAAATGTCAAAAATGACAAATTTCAAGATGGCAAATGTCAAAACTGACAAATGTCACAATGCTAAATGTCAAAAATGATAAGTGTCACCATGAAAAATGTCAAAAATGACAAATTTCAAGATGACAAATTTCAAGATGACAAATGTCCAAGATGTCAAATGACAAATGTCACAATGCTAAATGTCAAAAATGACAAATTTCAAGATCGCAAATGTCAAAGATGTCGAATATGACAAACGTCACAATGCTAAATGTCAAAAATGAAAAGTGTCACCATGAAAAATGTCAAAAATGACAAATTTCAAGATGGCAAATGTCAAAGATGTCAAATGACAAATGTCACAATGCCAAATGTCAAAAATGAAAAGTGTCACCATGAAAAATGTCAAAATGACAAATTTCAAGATGGCAAATATCAAAGATGTCAAATGACAAATGTCACAATGCTAAATGCCAAAAATGACAAATTTCAAGATGGCAAATGTCAAAGATGTCAAATGACAAATGTCACAATGCTAAATGTCAAAAATGAAAAGTGTCACCATGAAAAATGTCAAAAATGACAAATTTCAAGATGGCAAATGTCAAAGATGTCAAATGACAAATGTCACAATGCTAAATGTCAAAAATGAAAAGTGTCACCATGAAAAATGTCAAAAATGACAAATTTCAAGATGACAAATGTCAAAGATGTCAAATGACAAATGTCACAATGCTAAATGTCAAAAATGAAAAGTGTCACCATGAAAAATGTCAAAAATGACAAATTTCAAGATGGCAAATGTCAAAACTGACAAATGTCACAATGCTAAATGTCAAAAATGATAAGTGTCACCATGAAAAATGTCAAAAATGACAAATTTCAAGATGGCAAATGTCCAAGATGTCAAATGACAAATGTCACAATGCTAAATGTTAAAAATGAAAAGTGTCACCATGAAAAATGTCAAAAATGACAAATTTCAAGATGGCAAATGTCAAAGATGTCAAATGACAAACGTCACAATGCTAAATGTCCAAAAATGATAAGTGTCACCATGAAAAATGTCAAAAATGACAAATTTCAAGATGGCAAATGTCAAAGATGTCAAATGACAAATGTCACAATGCTAAATGTCAAAAATGAAAAGTGTCCCCATGAAAAATGTCAATAATGACAAATTTCAAGATGGCAAATGTCCAAGATGTCAAATGACAAATGTCACAATGCTAAATGTTAAAAATGAAAAGTGTCACCCTGAAAAATGTCAAAAATGACAAATTTCAAGATGGCAAATGTCAAAGATATCAAATGACAAATGTCACAATGCTAAATGTCAAAAATGAAAAGTGTCAAAAATGACAAATTTCAAGATGGCAAATGTCTAAGATGTCAAATGACAAATGTCACAATGCTAAATGTCAAAAATGAAAAGTGTCACCGTGAAAAATATCAAAAATGACAAATTTCAAGATGGCAAATGTCAAAGATGTCAAATGACAAATGTCACAATGCTAAATGTCGAAAATGAAAAGTGTCACCATGAAAAATGTCAAAAATGACAAATTTCAAGATGGCAAATGTCAAAGATGTCAAATGACAAATGTCACAATGCTAAATGTCAAAAATAAAAAGTGTCCCCATGAAAAATGTCAATAATGACAAATTTCAAGATGGCAAATATCAAAGATGTCAAATGACAAATGTCACAATGCTAAATGTCAAAAATGAAAAGTGTCACCATGAAAAATGTCAAAAATGACAAATTTCAAGATGGCAAATGTCAAAACTGACAAATGTCACAATGCTAAATGTCAAAAATGATAAGTGTCACCATGAAAAATGTCAAAAATGACAAATTTCAAGATGACAAATTTCAAGATGACAAATGTCCAAGATGTCAAATGACAAATGTCACAATGCTAAATGTCAAAAATGACAAATTTCAAGATTGCAAATGTCAAAGATGTCGAATATGACAAACGTCACAATGCTAAATGTCAAAAATGAAAAGTGTCACCATGAAAAATGTCAAAAATGACAAATTTCAAGATGGCAAATGTCAAAGATGTCAAATGACAAATTTCACTATGCTAAATGTCAAAAATGAAAAGTGTCACCATGAAAAATGTCAAAATGACAAATTTCAAGATGGCAAATATCAAAGATGTCAAATGACAAATGTCACAATGCTAAATGTCAAAAATGACAAATTTCAAGATGGCAAATGTCAAAGATGTCAAATGACAAATGTCACAATGCTAAATGTCAAAAATGAAAAGTGTCACCATGAAAAATGTCAAAAATGACAAATTTCAAGATGGCAAATGTCAAAGATGTCAAATGACAAATGTCACAATGCTAAATGTCAAAAATGAAAAGTGTCACCATGAAAAATGTCAAAAATGACAAATTTCAAGATGACAAATGTCAAAGATGTCAAATGACAAATGTCACAATGCTAAATGTCAAAAATGAAAAGTGTCACCATGAAAAATGTCAAAAATGACAAATTTCAAGATGGCAAATGTCAAAACTGACAAATGTCACAATGCTAAATGTCAAAAATGATAAGTGTCACCATGAAAAATGTCAAAAATGACAAATTTCAAGATGGCAAATGTCAAAGATGTCAAATGACAAACGTCACAATGCTAAATGTCCAAAAATGATAAGTGTCACCATGAAAAATGTCAAAAATGACAAATTTCAAGATGGCAAATGTCAAAGATGTCAAATGACAAATGTCACAATGCTAAATGTCAAAAATGAAAAGTGTCCCCATGAAAAATGTCAATAATGACAAATTTCAAGATGGCAAATGTCCAAGATGTCAAATGACAAATGTCACAATGCTAAATGTTAAAAATGAAAAGTGTCACCCTGAAAAATGTCAAAAATGACAAATTTCAAGATGGCAAATGTCAAAGATGTCAAATGACAAATGTCACAATGCTAAATGTCAAAAATGAAAAGTGTCAAAAATGACAAATTTCAAGATGGCAAATGTCTAAGATGTCAAATGACAAATGTCACAATGCTAAATGTCAAAAATGAAAAGTGTCACCGTGAAAAATATCAAAAATGACAAATTTCAAGATGGCAAATGTCAAAGATGTCAAATGACAAATGTCACAATGCTAAATGTCGAAAATGAAAAGTGACACCATGAAAAATGTCAAAAATGACAAATTTCAAGATGGCAAATGTCAAAGATGTCAAATGACAAATGTCACAATGCTAAATGTCAAAAATAAAAAGTGTCCCCATGAAAAATGTCAATAATGACAAATTTCAAGATGGCAAATATCAAAGATGTCAAATGACAAATGTCACAATGCTAAATGTCAAAAATTAAAAGTGTCACCATGAAAAATGTCAAAAATGACAAATTTCAAGATGGCAAATGTCAAAACTGACAAATGTCACAATGCTAAATGTCAAAAATGATAAGTGTCACCATGAAAAATGTCAAAAATGACAAATTTCAAGATGACAAATTTCAAGATGACAAATGTCCAAGATGTCAAATGACAAATGTCACAATGCTAAATGTCAAAAATGACAAATTTCAAGATTGCAAATGTCAAAGATGTCGAATATGACAAACGTCACAATGCTAAATGTCAAAAATGAAAAGTGTCACCATGAAAAATGTCAAAAATGACAAATTTCAAGATGGCAAATGTCAAAGATGTCAAATGACAAATGTCACAATGCTAAATGTCAAAAATGAAAAGTGTCACCATGAAAAATGTCAAAATGACAAATTTCAAGATGGCAAATATCAAAGATGTCAAATGACAAATGTCACAATGCTAAATGTCAAAAATGACAAATTTCAAGATAGCAAATGTCAAAGATGTCAAATGACAAATGTCACAATGCTAAATGTCAAAAATGAAAAGTGTCACCATGAAAAATGTCAAAAATGACAAATTTCAAGATGGCAAATGTCAAAGATGTCAAATGACAAATGTCACAATGCTAAATGTCAAAAATGAAAAGTGTCACCATGAAAAATGTCAAAAATGACAAATTTCAAGATGACAAATGTCAAAGATGTCAAATGACAAATGTCACAATGCTAAATGTCAAAAATGAAAAGTGTCACCATGAAAAATGTCAAAAATGACAAATTTCAAGATGGCAAATGTCAAAACTGACAAATGTCACAATGCTAAATGTCAAAAATGATAAGTGTCACCATGAAAAATGTCAAAAATGACAAATTTCAAGATGGCAAATGTCAAAGATGTCAAATGACAAATGTCACAATGCTAAATGTCAAAAATTAAAAGTGTCAAAAATGACAAATTTCAAGATGGCAAATGTCTAAGATGTCAAATGACAAATGTCACAATGCTAAATGTCAAAAATGAAAAGTGTCACCGTGAAAAATGTCAAAAATGACAAATTTCAAGATGGCAAATGTCAAAGATGTCAAATGACAAATGTCACAATGCTAAATGTCAAAAATGATAAGTGTCACCATGAAAAATGTCAAAAATGACAAATTTCAAGATGGCAAATGTCAAAGATGTCAAATGACAAATGTCACAATGCTAAATGTCAAAAATGAAAAGTGTCACCATAAAAAATGTTAAAAATGACAAATTTCAAGATGACAAATGTCCAAGATGTCAAATGACAAATGTCCAAGATGTCAAATGACAAATGTCCAAGATGTCAAATGACAAATGTCACAATGCTAAATGTCAAAAATGACAAATTTCAAGATTGCAAATGTCAAAGATGTCGAATATGACAAATGTCACAATGCTAAATGTCAAAAATGACAAGTGTCACCATGAAAAATCTCAAAAATGACAAATTTCAAGATGGCAAATGTCAAAGATGTCAAATGACAAATGTCACAATGCTAAATGTCAAAAATAAAAAGTGTCACCATGAAAAATGTCAAAATGACAAATTTCAAGATGGCAAATATCAAAGATGTCAAATGACAAATGTCACAATGCTAAATGTCAAAAATGACAAATTTCAAGATGGCAAATGTCAAAGATGTCAAATGACAAATGTCACAATGCTAAATGTCAAAAATGAAAAGTGTCACCATGAAAAATGTCAAAAATGACAAATTTCAAGATGGCAAATGTCAAAGATGTCAAATGACAAATGTCACAATGCTAAATGTCAAAAATGAAAAGTGTCACTATGAAAAATGTCAAAAATGACAAATTTCAAGATGACAAATGTCAAAGATGTCAAATGACAAATGTCACAATGCTAAATGTCAAAAATGAAAAGTGTCACCATGAAAAATGTCAAAAATGACAAATTTCAAGATGGCAAATGTCAAAACTGACAAATGTCACAATGCTAAATGTCAAAAATGATAAGTGTCACCATGAAAAATGTCAAAAATGACAAATTTCAAGATGGCAAATGTCCAAGATGTCAAATGACAAATGTCACAATGCTAAATGTTAAAAATGAAAAGTGTCACCATGAAAAATGTCAAAAATGACAAATTTCAAGATGGCAAATGTCAAAGATGTCAAATGACAAACGTCACAATGCTAAATGTCAAAAATGATAAGTGTCACCATGAAAAATGTCAAAAATGACAAATTTCAAGATGGCAAATGTCAAAGATGTCAAATGACAAATGTCACAATGCTAAATGTCAAAAATGAAAAGTGTCCCCATGAAAAATGTCAATAATGACAAATTTCAAGATGGCAAATGTCAAAGATGTCAAATGACAAATGTCACAATGCTA
Organism: Altica lythri; assembly: GCA_964028335.1. Classification (NCBI taxonomy): domain Eukaryota; kingdom Metazoa; phylum Arthropoda; class Insecta; order Coleoptera; family Chrysomelidae; genus Altica; species Altica lythri. Next base: position 1,981,150 of record OZ034800.1, on the reverse strand, counting down.
AATGTCAAAAATAAAAAGTGTCACCATGAAAAATGTCAAAAATGACAAATTTCAAGATGGCAAATGTAAAAGATGTCGAATATGACAAATGTCACAATGCTAAATGTCAAAAATGAAAAGTGTCACCATGAAAAATGTCAAAAATGACAAATTTCAAAATGACAAATGTCAAAGATGTCAAATGACAAATGTCACAATGCTAAATGTCAAAAATGAAAAGTGTCACCATGAAAAATGTCAAAAATGACAAATTTCAAGATGCCAAATATCAAAGATGTCAAATGACAAATGTCACAATGCTTAATGTCAAAAATGACAAATTTCAAGATGGCAAATGTCAAAGATGTCAAATGACAAATGTCACAATGCTAAATGTCAAAAATGAAAAGTGTCACCATGAAAAATGTCAAAAATGACAAATTTCAAGATGGCAAATGTCAAAGATGTCGAATATGACAAATGTCACAATGCTAAATGTCAAAAATGAAAAGTGTCACCATGAAAAATGTCAAAAATGACAAATTTCAAGATGGCAAATATTAAAGATGTCAAATGACAAATGTCACAATGCTAAATGTCAAAAATGAAAAGTGTCACCATGAAAAATGTCAAAAATAACAAATTTCAAGATGGCAAATGTCAAAACTGACAAATGTCACAATGCTAAATGTCAAAACTGATAAGTGTCACCATGAAAAATGTCAAAAATGACAAATTTCAAGATGGCAAATGTCCAAGATGTCAAATGACAAATGTCACAATGCTAAATGTCAAAAATGACAAATTTCAAGATGGCAAATGTCAAAGATGTCAAATGACAAATGTCACAATGCTAAATGTCAAAAATGAAAAGTGTCACCATGAAAAATGTCAAAAATGACAAATTTCAAGATGGCAAATGTCAAAGATTTCAAATGACAAATGTCACAATGCTAAATGTCAAAAATGAAAAGTGTCACCATGAAAAATGTCAAAAATAACAAATTTTAAGATGGCAAATGTCAAAGATGTCAAATGCCAAATGTCACAATGCTAAAAGTCAAAAATGAAAAGTGTCACCATGAAAAATGTCAAAAATGACAAATTTCAAAAAGGCAAATGTCAAAACTTACAAATGTCACAATGCTAAATGTCAAAAATGATAAGTGTCACCATGAAAAATGTCAAAAATGACAAATTTCAAGATGACAAATGTCCAAGATGTCAAATGACAAATGTCACAATGCTAAATGTCAAAAATGACAAATTTCAAGATTGCAAATGTCAAAGATGTCGAATATGACAAATGTCACAATGCTAAATGTCAAAAATGAAAAGTGTCACCATGAAACATGTCAAAAATGACAAATGTCAAAAATGAAAAGTGTCACCATGAAACATGTCAAAAATGACAAATTTCAAGATGGCAAAAGTCAAAGATGTCAAATGACAAATGTCACAATGCTAAATGTCAAAAATGAAAAGTGTCACCATGAAAAATGTTAAAATGACAAATTTCAAGATGGCAAATATCAAAGATGTCAAATGACAAATGTCACAATGCTAAATGTCAAAAATGACAAATTTCAAGATGGAAAATGTCAAAGATGTCAAATGACAAATGTCACAATGCTAAATGTCAAAAATGAAAAGTGTTACCATGAAAAACGTCAAAAATGACAAATTTCAAGATGGCAAATGTCATAGATGTCAAATGACAAATGTCACAATGCTAAATGTCAAAAATGAAAAGTGTCACCATGAAAAATGTCAAAAATGACAAATTTCAAGATGACAAATGTCAAAGATGTCAAATGACAAATGTCACAATGCTATATGTCAAAAATGAAAAGTGTCACCATGAAAAATGTCAAAAATGACAAATTTCAAGATGGCAAATATCAAAGATGTCAAATGACAAATGTCACAATGCTAAATGTCAAAAATGACAAATTTCAAGAGGGCAAATGTCAAAGATGTCAAATGACAAATGTCACAATGCTAAATGTCAAAAATGAAAAGTGTCACTATGAAAAATGTCAAAAATGAAAAATTTCAAGATGGCAAATGTAAAAGATGTCAAATAACAAATGTCACAATTCTAAATCTCAAAAATGAAAAGTGTCACCATGAAAAATGTCAAAAATGACAATTTCAAGATGGCAAATATCAAAGATGTCAAATGACAAATGTCACAATGCTAAATGTCAAAAATGAAAAGTGTCACCATGAAAAATGTCAAAAATGACAAATTTCAAGATGGCAAATGTCAAAACTGACAAAAGTCACAATGCTAAATGTCAAAAATGATAAGTGTTACCATGAAAAATGTCAAAAATGACAAATTTCAAGATGACAAATGTCCAAGATGTCAAATGACAGATGTCACAATGCTAAATGTCAAAAATGACAAATTTCAAGATGGCAAATGTCAAATGACAAATGTCACAATACTAAATGTCAAAAATGAAAAGTGTCACCATGAAAAATGTCAAAAATGACACATTTCAAGATGGCAAATGTCAAAGATGTCAAATGACAAATGTCACAATGCTAAATGTCAAAAATGACAAATTTCAAGATGGCAAATGTCTAAGATGTCAAATGACAAATGTCACAATGCTAAATGTCAAAAATGAAAAGTGTCACCGTGAAAAATGTCAAAAATGACAAATTTCAAGATGGCAAATGTCAAAGATGTCAAATGACAAATGTCACAATGCTAAATGTCAAAAATGAAAAGTGTCACCATGAAAAATGTCAAAAATGACAAATTTCAAGATGGCAAATGTCAAAGATGTCAAATGACAAATGTCACAATGCTAAATGTCAAAAATGAAAAGTGTCTCCATGAAAAATGTCAATAATGACAAATTTCAAGATGGCAAATATCAAAGATGTCAAATGACAAATGTCACAATGCTAAATGTCAAAAATGAAAAGTGTCACCATGAAAAATGTCAAAAATGACAAATTTCAAGATGGCAAATGTCAAAACTGACAAATGTCACAATGCTAAATGTTAAAAATAATAAGTGTCACCATGAAAAATGTCAAAAATGACAAATTTCAAGATGACAAATGTCCAAGATGTCAAATGACAAATGTCACAATGCTAAATGTCAAAAATGACAAATTTCAAGATTGCAAATGTCAAAGATGTCGAATATGACAAATGTCACAATGCTAAATGTCAAAAATGAAAAGTGTCACCATGAAAAATGTCAAAATGACAAATTTCAAGATGGCAAATATCAAAGATGTCAAATGACAAATGTCACAATGCTAAATGTCAAAAATGACAAATTTCAAGATGGCAAATGTCAAAGATGTCAAATGACAAATGTCACAATGCTAAATGTCAAAAATGAAAAGTGTCACCATGAAAAATGTCAAAAATGACAAATTTCAAGATGGCAAATGTCAAAGATGTCAAATGACAAATGTCACAATGCTAAATGTCAAAAATGAAAAGTGTCACCATGAAAAATGTCAAAAATGACAAATTTCAAGATGACAAATATCAAAGATGTCAAATGACAAATGTCACAATGCTAAATGTCAAAAATGAAAAGTGTCACCATGAAAAATGTCAAAAATGACAAATTTCAAGATGGCAAATGTCAAAACTGACAAATGTCACAATGCTAAATGTCAAAAATGATAAGTGTCACCATGAAAAATGTCAAAAATGACAAATTTCAAGATGGCAAATGTCCAAGATGTCAAATGACAAATGACACAATGCTAAATGTTAAAAATGAAAAGTGTCACCATGAAAAATGTCAAAAATGACAAATTTCAAGATGGCAAATGTCAAAGATGTCAAATGACAAATGTCACAATGCTAAATGTCAAAAATGAAAAGTGTCACCATGAAAAATGTCAAAAATGACAAATTTCAAGATGGCAAATATCAAAGATGTCAAATGACAAATGTCACAATGCTTAATGTCAAAAATGACAAATTTCAAGATGGCAAATGTCAAAGATGTCAAATGACAAATGTCACAATGCAAAATGTCAAAAATGAAAAGTGTCACCATAAAAAATGTCAAAAATGACAAATTTCAAGATGGCAAATGTCAAAGATGTCAAATGACAAATGTCACAATGCTAAATGTCAAAATTGAAAAGTGTCACCATGAAAAATGTCAAAAATAACAAATTTCAAGATGGCAAATGTCAAAGATGTCAAATGACAAATGTCACAATGCTAAATGTCAAAAATGAAAAGTGTCACCATGAAAAATGTCAAAAATGACAAATTTCAAGATGGCAAATGTCAAAGATGTCAAATGACAAATGTCACAATGCTAAATGTCAAAAATGAAAAGTGTCACCATGAAAAATGTCAAAAATAACAATTTTCAAGATGGCAAATGTCAAAGATGTCAAATGACAAATGTCACAATGCTAAATGTCAAAAATGAAAAGTGTCACCATAAAAAATGTCAAAAATGACAAATTTCAAGATGGCAAATGTCAAAACTGACAAATGTCACAATACTAAATGTCAAAAATGATAAGTGTCACCATGAAAAATGTCAAAAATGACAAATTTCAAGATGGCAAATGTCCAAGATGTCAAATGACAAATGTCACAATGCTAAATGTCAAAAATGACAAATTTCAAGATGGCAAATGTCAAAGATGTCAAATGACAAATGTCACAATGCTAAATGTCAAAAATGAAAAGTGTCACCATGAAAAATATCAAAAATGACAAATTTCAAGATGGCAAATGTCAAAGATGTCAAATGACAAATGTCACAATGCTAAATGTCAAAAATGAAAAGTGTCACCATGAAAGATGTCAAAAATAACCAATTTCAAGATGGCAAATGTCAAAGATGTCAAATGACAAATGTCACAATGCTAAATGTCAAAAATGAAAAGTGTCACCATGAAAAATGTCAAAAATGACAAATTTCAAGATGGCAAATGTCCAAGATGTCAAATGACAAATGTCACAATGCTAAATGTCAAAAATGACAAATTTCAAGATGGCAAATGTCAAAGATGTCAAATGACAAATGTCACAATGCTAAATGTCAAAAATGAAAAGTGTCACCATGAAAAATGTCAAAAATGACAAATTTCAAGATGGCAAATGTCAAAGATGTCAAATGACAAATGTCACAATGCTAAATGTCAAAAATGAAAAGTGTCAAAAATGACAAATTTCAAGATGGCAAATGTCAAAGATGTCAAATGACAAATGTCACAATGCTAAATGTCAAAAATGAAAAGTGTCAGCATGAAAAATGTCAAAAATGACAAATTTCAAGATGGCAAATGTCAAAGATGTCAAATGACAAATGTCACAATGCTAAATGTCAAAAATAAAAAGTGTCCCCATGAAAAATGTCAATAATGACAAATTTCAAGATGGCAAATATCAAAGATGTCAAATGACAAATGTCACAATGCTAAATGTCAAAAATGAAAAGTGTCACCATGAAAAATGTCAAAAATGACAAATTTCAAGATGGCAAATGTCAAAACTGACAAATGTCACAATGCTAAATGTCAAAAATGATAAGTGTCACCATGAAAAATGTCAAAAATGACAAATTCAAGATGACAAATTTCAAGATGACAAATGTCCAAGATGTCAAATGACAAATGTCACAATGCTAAATGTCAAAAATGACAAATTTCAAGATTGCAAATGTCAAAGATGTCGAATATGACAAACGTCACAATGCTAAATGTCAAAAATGAAAAGTGTCACCATGAAAAATGTCAAAAATGACAAATTTCAAGATGGCAAATGTCAAAGATGTCAAATGACAAATGTCACAATGCTAAATGTCAAAAATGAAAAGTGTCACCATGAAAAATGTCAAAATGACAAATTTCAAGATGGCAAATATCAAAGATGTCAAATGACAAATGTCACAATGCTAAATGTCAAAAATGACAAATTTCAAGATGGCAAATGTCAAAGATGTCAAATGACAAATGTCACAATGCTAAATGTCAAAAATGAAAAGTGTCACCATGAAAAATGTCAAAAATGACAAATTTCAAGATGGCAAATGTCAAAGATGTCAAATGACAAATGTCACAATGCTAAATGTCAAAAATGAAAAGTGTCACCATGAAAAATGTCAAAAATGACAAATTTCAAGATGACAAATGTCAAAGATGTCAAATGACAAATGTCACAATGCTAAATGTCAAAAATGAAAAGTGTCACCATGAAAAATGTCAAAAATGACAAATTTCAAGATGGCAAATGTCAAAACTGACAAATGTCACAATGCTAAATGTCAAAAATGATAAGTGTCACCATGAAAAATGTCAAAAATGACAAATTTCAAGATGGCAAATGTCCAAGATGTCAAATGACAAATGACACAATGCTAAATGTTAAAAATGAAAAGTGTCACCATGAAAAATGTCAAAAATGACAAATTTCAAGATGGCAAATGTCAAAGATGTCAAATGACAAATGTCACAATGCTAAATGTCAAAAATGAAAAGTGTCAAAAATGACAAATTTCAAGATGGCAAATGTCTAAGATGTCAAATGACAAATGTCACAATGCTAAATGTCAAAAATGAAAAGTGTCACCGTGAAAAATGTCAAAAATGACAAATTTCAAGATGGCAAATGTCAAAGATGTCAAATGACAAATGTCACAATGCTAAATGTCAAAAATGATAAGTGTCACCATGAAAAATGTCAAAAATGACAAATTTCAAGATAGCAAATGTCAAAGATGTCAAATGACAAATGTCACAATGCTAAATGTCAAAAATGAAAAGTGTCACCATGAAAAATGTCAAAAATGACAAATTTCGAGATGGCAAATGTCAAAACTGACAAATGTCACAATGCTAAATGTCAAAAATGATAAGTGTCACCATGAAAAATGTCAAAAATGACAAATTTCAAGATGACAAATGTCCAAGATGTCAAATGACAAATGTCACAATGCTAAATGTCAAAAATGACAAATTTCAAGATTGCAAATGTCAAAGATGTCGAATATGACAAATGTCACAATGCTAAATGTCAAAAATGACAAGTGTCACCATGAAAAATCTCAAAAATGACAAATTTCAAGATGGCAAATGTCAAAGATGTCAAATGACAAATGTCACAATGCTAAATGTCAAAAATGAAAAGTGTCACCATGAAAAATGTCAAAATGACAAATTTCAAGATGGCAAATATCAAAGATGTCAAATGACAAATGTCACAATGCTAAATGTCAAAAATGACAAATTTCAAGATGGCAAATGTCAAAGATGTCAAATGACAAATGTCACAATGCTAAATGTCAAAAATGAAAAGTGTCACCATGAAAAATGTCAAAAATGACAAATTTCAAGATGGCAAATGTCAAAGATGTCAAATGACAAATGTCACAATGCTAAATGTCAAAAATGAAAAGTGTCACTATGAAAATTGTCAAAAATGACAAATTTCAAGATGACAAATGTCAAAGATGTCAAATGACAAATGTCACAATGCTAAATGTCAAAAATGAAAAGTGTCACCATGAAAAATGTCAAAAATGACAAATTTCAAGATGGCAAATGTCAAAACTGACAAATGTCACAATGCTAAATGTCAAAAATAATAAGTGTCACCATGAAAAATGTCAAAAATGACAAATTTCAAGATGACAAATTTCAAGATGACAAATGTCCAAGATGTCAAATGACAAATGTCACAATGCTAAATGTCAAAAATGACAAATTTCAAGATTGCAAATGTCAAAGATGTCGAATATGACAAACGTCACAATGCTAAATGTCAAAAATGAAAAGTGTCACCATGAAAAATGTCAAAAATGACAAATTTCAAGATGGCAAATGTCAAAGATGTCAAATGACAAATGTCACAATGCTAAATGTCAAAAATGAAAAGTGTCACCATAAAAAATGTCAAAATGACAAATTTCAAGATGGCAAATATCAAAGATGTCAAATGACAAATGTCACAATGCTAAATGTCAAAAATGACAAATTTCAAGATGGCAAATGTCAAAGATGTCAAATGACAAATGTCACAATGCTAAATGTCAAAAATGAAAAGTGTCACCATGAAAAATGTCAAAAATGACAAATTTCAAGATGGCAAATGTCAAAGATGTCAAATGACAAATGTCACAATGCTAAATGTCAAAAATGAAAAGTGTCACCATGAAAAATGTCAAAAATGACAAATTTCAAGATGACAAATGTCAAAGATGTCAAATGACAAATGTCACAATGCTAAATGTCAAAAATGAAAAGTGTCACCATGAAAAATGTCAAAAATTACAAATTTCAAGATGGCAAATGTCAAAACTGACAAATGTCACAATGCTAAATGTCAAAAATGATAAGTGTCACCATGAAAAATGTCAAAAATGACAAATTTCAAGATGGCAAATGTCCAAGATGTCAAATGACAAATGTCACAATGCTAAATGTTAAAAATGAAAAGTGTCACCATGAAAAATGTCAAAAATGACAAATTTCAAGATGGCAAATGTCAAAGATGTCAAATGACAAACGTCACAATGCTAAATGTCAAAAATGATAAGTGTCACCATGAAAAATGTCAAAATGACAAATTTCAAGATGGCAAATGTCAAAGATGTCAAATGACAAATGTCACAATGCTAAATGTCAAAAATGAAAAGTGTCCCCATGAAAAATGTCAATAATGACAAATTTCAAGATGGCAAATGTCCAAGATGTCAAATGACAAATGTCATAATGCTAAATGTTAAAAATGAAAAGTGTCACCCTGAAAAATGTCAAAAATGACAAATTTCAAGATGGCAAATGTCAAAGATGTCAAATGACAAATGTCACAATGCTAAATGTCAAAAATGAAAAGTGTCAAAAATGACAAATTTCAAGATGGCAAATGTCTAAGATGTCAAATGACAAATGTCACAATGCTAAATGTCAAAAATGAAAAGTGTCACCGTGAAAAATGTCAAAAATGACAAATTTCAAGATGGCAAATGTCAAAGATGTCAAATGACAAATGTCACAATGCTAAATGTCAAAAATGAAAAGTGTCACCATGAAAAATGTCAAAAATGACAAATTTCAACATGGCAAATGTCAAAGATGTCAAATGACAAATGTCACAATGCTAAATGTCAAAAATAAAAAGTGTCCCCATGAAAAATGTCAATAATGACAAATTTCAAGATAGCAAATATCAAAGATGTCAAATGACAAATGTCACAATGCTAAATGTCAAAAATGAAAAGTGTCACCATGAAAAATGTCAAAAATGACAAATTTCAAGATGGCAAATGTCAAAACTGACAAATGTCACAATGCTAAATGTCAAAAATGATAAGTGTCACCATGAAAAATGTCAAAAATGACAAATTTCAAGATGACAAATTTCAAGATGACAAATGTCCAAGATGTCAAATGACAAATGTCACAATGCTAAATGTCAAAAATGACAAATTTCAAGATTGCAAATGTCAAAGATGTCGAATATGACAAACGTTACAATGCTAAATGTCAAAAATGAAAAGTGTCACCATGAAAAATGTCAAAAATGACAAATTTCAAGATGGCAAATGTCAAAGATGTCAAATGACAAATGTCACAATGCTAAATGTCAAAAATGAAAAGTGTCACCATGAAAAAGGTCAAAATGACAAATTTCAAGATGGCAAATATCAAAGATGTCAAATGACAAATGTCACAATGCTAAATGTCAAAAATGACAAATTTCAAGATGGCAAATGTCAAAGATGTCAAATGACAAATGTCACAATGCTAAATGTCAAAAATGAAAAGTGTCACCATGAAAAATGTCAAAAATGACAAATTTCAAGATGGCAAATGTCAAAGATGTCAAATGACAAATGTCACAATGCTAAATGTCAAAAATGAAAAGTGTCACCATGAAAAATGTCAAAAATGACAAATTTCAAGATGACAAATGTCAAAGATGTCAAATGACAAATGTCACAATGCTAAATGTCAAAAATGAAAAGTGTCACCATGAAAAATGTCAACAATGACAAATTTCAAGATGGCAAATGTCCAAGATGTCAAATGACAAATGACACAATGCTAAATGTTAAAAATGAAAAGTGTCACCATGAAAAATGTCAAAAATGACAAATTTCAAGATGGCAAATGTCAAAGATGTCAAATGACAAATGTCACAATGCTAAATGTCAAAAATGAAAAGTGTCAAAAATGACAAATTTCAAGATGGCAAATGTCTAAGATGTCAAATGACAAATGTCAGAATGCTAAATGTCAAAAATGAAAAGTGTCACCGTGAAAAATGTCAAAAATGACAAATTTCAAGATGGCAAATGTCAAAGATGTCAAATGACAAATGTCACAATGCTAAATGTCAAAAATGATAAGTGTCACCATGAAAAATGTCAAAAATGACAAATTTCAAGATGGCAAATGTCAAAGATGTCAAATGACAAATGTCACAATGCTAAATGTCAAAAATGAAAAGTGTCACCATGAAAAATGTCAAAAATGACAAATTTCAAGATGGCAAATGTCAAAACTGACAAATGTCACAATGCTAAATGTCAAAAATGATAAGTGTCACCATGAAAAATGTCAAAAATGACAAATTTCAAGATGACAAATGTCCAAGATGTCAAATGACAAATGTCACAATGCTAAATGTCAAAAATGACAAATTTCAAGATTGCAAATGTCAAAGATGTCGAATATGACAAACGTCACAATGCTAAATGTCAAAAATGAAAAGTGTCACCATGAAAAATGTCAAAAATGACAAATTTCAAGATGGCAAATGTCAAAGATGTCAAATGACAAATGTCACAATGCTAAATGTCAAAAATGAAAAGTGTCACCATAAAAAATGTCAAAATGACAAAATTCAAGATGGCAAATATCAAAGATGTCAAATGACAAATGTCACAATGCTAAATGTCAAAAATGACAAATTTCAAGATGGCAAATGTCAAAGATGTCAAATGACAAATGTCACAATGCTAAATGTCAAAAATGAAAAGTGTCACCATGAAAAATGTCAAAAATGACAAATTTCAAGATGGCAAATGTCAAAGATGTCAAATGACAAATGTCACAATGCTAAATGTCAAAAATGAAAAGTGTCACCATGAAAAATGTCAAAAATGACAAATTTCAAGATGACAAATGTCAAAAAATGTCAAATGACAAATGTCACAATGCTAAATGTCAAAAATGAAAAGTGTCACCATGAAAAATGTCAAAAATTACAAATTTCAAGATGGCAAATGTCAAAACTGACAAATGTCACAATGCTAAATGTCAAAAATGATAAGTGTCACCATGAAAAATGTCAAAAATGACAAATTTCAAGATGGCAAATGTCCAAGATGTCAAATGACAAATGTCACAATGCTAAATGTCAAAAATGAAAAGTGTCAAAAATGACAAATTTCAAGATGGCAAATGTCTAAGATGTCAAATGACAAATGTCAGAATGCTAAATGTCAAAAATGAAAAGTGTCACCGTGAAAAATGTCAAAAATGACAAATTTCAAGATGGCAAATGTCAAAGATGTCAAATGACAAATGTCACAATGCTAAATGTCAAAAATGATAAGTGTCACCATGAAAAATGTCAAAAATGACAAATTTCAAGATGGCAAATGTCAAAGATGTCAAATGACAAATGTCACAATGCTAAATGTCAAAAATGAAAAGTGTCACCATGAAAAATGTCAAAAATGACAAATTTCAAGATGGCAAATGTCAAAACTGACAAATGTCACAATGCTAAATGTCAAAAATGATAAGTGTCACCATGAAAAATGTCAAAAATGACAAATTTCAAGATGACAAATGTCCAAGATGTCAAATGACAAATGTCACAATGCTAAATGTCAAAAATGACAAATTTCAAGATTGCAAATGTCAAAGATGTCGAATATGACAAACGTCACAATGCTAAATGTCAAAAATGAAAAGTGTCACCATGAAAAATGTCAAAAATGACAAATTTCAAGATGGCAAATGTCAAAGATGTCAAATGACAAATGTCACAATGCTAAATGTCAAAAATGAAAAGTGTCACCATAAAAAATGTCAAAATGACAAAATTCAAGATGGCAAATATCAAAGATGTCAAATGACAAATGTCACAATGCTAAATGTCAAAAATGACAAATTTCAAGATGGCAAATGTCAAAGATGTCAAATGACAAATGTCACAATGCTAAATGTCAAAAATGAAAAGTGTCACCATGAAAAATGTCAAAAATGACAAATTTCAAGATGGCAAATGTCAAAGATGTCAAATGACAAATGTCACAATGCTAAATGTCAAAAATGAAAAGTGTCACCATGAAAAATGTCAAAAATGACAAATTTCAAGATGACAAATGTCAAAAAATGTCAAATGACAAATGTCACAATGCTAAATGTCAAAAATGAAAAGTGTCACCATGAAAAATGTCAAAAATTACAAATTTCAAGATGGCAAATGTCAAAACTGACAAATGTCACAATGCTAAATGTCAAAAATGATAAGTGTCACCATGAAAAATGTCAAAAATGACAAATTTCAAGATGGCAAATGTCCAAGATGTCAAATGACAAATGTCACAATGCTAAATGTTAAAAATGAAAAGTGTCACCATGAAAAATGTCAAAAATGACAAATTTCAAGATGGCAAATGTCAAAGATGTCAAATGACAAACGTCACAATGCTAAATGTCAAAAATGATAAGTGTCACCATGAAAAATGTCAAAATGACAAATTTCAAGATGGCAAATGTCAAAGATGTCAAATGACAAATGTCACAATGCTAAATGTCAAAAATGAAAAGTGTCCCCATGAAAAATGTCAATAATGACAAATTTCAAGATGGCAAATGTCCAAGATGTCAAATGACAAATGTCATAATGCTAAATGTTAAAAATGAAAAGTGTCACCCTGAAAAATGTCAAAAATGACAAATTTCAAGATGGCAAATGTCAAAGATGTCAAATGACAAATGTCACAATGCTAAATGTCAAAAATGAAAAGTGTCAAAAATGACAAATTTCAAGATGGCAAATGTCTAAGATGTCAAATGACAAATGTCACAATGCTAAATGTCAAAAATGAAAAGTGTCACCGTGAAAAATGTCAAAAATGACAAATTTCAAGATGGCAAATGTCAAAGATGTCAAATGACAAATGTCACAATGCTAAATGTCAAAAATGAAAAGTGTCACCATGAAAAATGTCAAAAATGACAAATTTCAACATGGCAAATGTCAAAGATGTCAAATGACAAATGTCACAATGCTAAATGTCAAAAATAAAAAGTGTCCCCATGAAAAATGTCAATAATGACAAATTTCAAGATAGCAAATATCAAAGATGTCAAATGACAAATGTCACAATGCTAAATGTCAAAAATGAAAAGTGTCACCATGAAAAATGTCAAAAATGACAAATTTCAAGATGGCAAATGTCAAAACTGACAAATGTCACAATGCTAAATGTCAAAAATGATACGTGTCACCATGAAAAATGTCAAAAATGACAAATTTCAAGATGACAAATTTCAAGATGACAAATGTCCAAGATGTCAAATGACAAATGTCACAATGCTAAATGTCAAAAATGACAAATTTCAAGATTGCAAATGTCAAAGATGTCGAATATGACAAACGTTACAATGCTAAATGTCAAAAATGAAAAGTGTCACCATGAAAAATGTCAAAAATGACAAATTTCAAGATGGCAAATGTCAAAGATGTCAAATGACAAATGTCACAATGCTAAATGTCAAAAATGAAAAGTGTCACCATGAAAAATGTCAAAATGACAAATTTCAAGATGGCAAATATCAAAGATGTCAAATGACAAATGTCACAATGCTAAATGTCAAAAATGACAAATTTCAAGATGGCAAATGTCAAAGATGTCAAATGACAAATGTCACAATGCTAAATGTCAAAAATGAAAAGTGTCACCATGAAAAATGTCAAAAATGACAAATTTCAAGATGGCAAATGTCAAAGATGTCAAATGACAAATGTCACAATGCTAAATGTCAAAAATGAAAAGTGTCACCATGAAAAATGTCAAAAATGACAAATTTCAAGATGACAAATGTCAAAGATGTCAAATGACAAATGTCACAATGCTAAATGTCAAAAATGAAAAGTGTCACCATGAAAAATGTCAAAAATGACAAATTTCAAGATGGCAAATGTCCAAGATGTCAAATGACAAATGACACAATGCTAAATGTTAAAAATGAAAAGTGTCACCATGAAAAATGTCAAAAATGACAAATTTCAAGATGGCAAATGTCAAAGATGTCAAATGACAAATGTCACAATGCTAAATGTCAAAAATGAAAAGTGTCAAAAATGACAAATTTCAAGATGGCAAATGTCTAAGATGTCAAATGACAAATGTCAGAATGCTAAATGTCAAAAATGAAAAGTGTCACCGTGAAAAATGTCAAAAATGACAAATTTCAAGATGGCAAATGTCAAAGATGTCAAATGACAAATGTCACAATGCTAAATGTCAAAAATGATAAGTGTCACCATGAAAAATGTCAAAAATGACAAATTTCAAGATGGCAAATGTCAAAGATGTCAAATGACAAATGTCACAATGCTAAATGTCAAAAATGAAAAGTGTCACCATGAAAAATGTCAAAAATGACAAATTTCAAGATGGCAAATGTCAAAACTGACAAATGTCACAATGCTTAATGTCAAAAATGATAAGTGTCACCATGAAAAATGTCAAAAATGACAAATTTCAAGATGACAAATGTCCAAGATGTCAAATGACAAATGTCACAATGCTAAATGTCAAAAATGACAAATTTCAAGATTGCAAATGTCAAAGATGTCGAATATGACAAATGTCACAATGCTAAATGTCAAAAATGACAAGTGTCACCATGAAAAATCTCAAAAATGACAAATTTCAAGATGGCAAATGTCAAAGATGTCAAATGACAAATGTCACAATGCTAAATGTCAAAAATGAAAAGTGTCACCATGAAAAATGTCAAAATGACAAATTTCAAGATGGCAAATATCAAAGATGTCAAATGACAAATGTCACAATGCTAAATGTCAAAAATGACAAATTTCAAGATGGCAAATGTCAAAGATGTCAAATGACAAATGTCACAATGCTAAATGTCAAAAATGAAAAGTGTCACCATGAAAAATGTCAAAAATGACAAATTTCAAGATGGCAAATGTCAAAGATGTCAAATGACAAATGTCACAATGCTAAATGTCAAAAATGAAAAGTGTCACTATGAAAAATGTCAAAAATGACAAATTTCAAGATGACAAATGTCAAAGATGTCAAATGACAAATGTCACAATGCTAAATGTCAAAAATGAAAAGTGTCACCATGAAAAATGTCAAAAATGACAAATTTCAAGATGGCAAATGTCAAAACTGACAAATGTCACAATGCTAAATGTCAAAAATGATAAGTGTCACCATGAAAAATGTCAAAAATGACAAATTTCAAGATGGCAAATGTCCAGGAGGTCAAATGACAAATGTCACAATGCTAAATGTTAAAAATGAAAAGTGTCACCATGAAAAATGTCAAAAATGACAAGTTTCAAGATGGCAAATGTCAAAGATGTCAAATGACAAACGTCACAATGCTAAATGTCAAAAATGATAAGTGTCACCATGAAAAATGTCAAAAATGACAAATTTCAAGATGGCAAATGTCAAAGATGTCAAATGACAAATGTCACAATGCTAAATGTCAAAAATGAAAAGTGTCCCCATGAAAAATGTCAATAATGACAAATTTCAAGATGGCAAATGTCAAAGATGTCAAATGACAAATGTCACAATGCTAAATGTCAAAAATAAAAAGTGTCACCATGAAAAATGTCAAAAATGACAAATTTCAAGATGGCAAATGTCAAAGATGTCGAATATGACAAATGTCACAATGCTAAATGTCAAAAATGAAAAGTGTCACCATGAAAAATGTCAAAAATGACAAATTTCAAAATGACAAATGTCAAAGATGTCAAATGACAAATGTCACAATGCTAAATGTCAAAAATGACAAATTTCAAGATGGCAAATGTCAAAGATGTCAAATGACAAATGTCACAATGCTAAATGTCAAAAATGAAAAGTGTCACCATGAAAAATGTCAAAAATGACAAATTTCAAGATGGCAAATGTCAAAGATGTCAAATGACAAATGTCACAATGCTAAATGTCAAAAATGAAAAGTGTCACCATGAAAAATGTCAAAAATGACAAATTTCAAGATGACAAATGTCAAAGATGTCAAATGACAAATGTCACAATGCTAAATGTCAAAAATGAAAAGTGTCACCATGAAAAATGTCAAAAATGACAAATTTCAAGATGGCAAATGTCCAAGATGTCAAATGACAAATGACACAATGCTAAATGTTAAAAATGAAAAGTGTCACCATGAAAAATGTCAAAAATGACAAATTTCAAGATGGCAAATGTCAAAGATGTCAAATGACAAATGTCACAATGCTAAATGTCAAAAATGAAAAGTGTCAAAAATGACAAATTTCAAGATGGCAAATGTCTAAGATGTCAAATGACAAATGTCAGAATGCTAAATGTCAAAAATGAAAAGTGTCACCGTGAAAAATGTCAAAAATGACAAATTTCAAGATGGCAAATGTCAAAGATGTCAAATGACAAATGTCACAATGCTAAATGTCAAAAATGATAAGTGTCACCATGAAAAATGTCAAAAATGACAAATTTCAAGATGGCAAATGTCAAAGATGTCAAATGACAAATGTCACAATGCTAAATGTCAAAAATGAAAAGTGTCACCATGAAAAATGTCAAAAATGACAAATTTCAAGATGGCAAATGTCAAAACTGACAAATGTCACAATGCTTAATGTCAAAAATGATAAGTGTCACCATGAAAAATGTCAAAAATGACAAATTTCAAGATGACAAATGTCCAAGATGTCAAATGACAAATGTCACAATGCTAAATGTCAAAAATGACAAATTTCAAGATTGCAAATGTCAAAGATGTCGAATATGACAAATGTCACAATGCTAAATGTCAAAAATGACAAGTGTCACCATGAAAAATCTCAAAAATGACAAATTTCAAGATGGCAAATGTCAAAGATGTCAAATGACAAATGTCACAATGCTAAATGTCAAAAATGAAAAGTGTCACCATGAAAAATGTCAAAATGACAAATTTCAAGATGGCAAATATCAAAGATGTCAAATGACAAATGTCACAATGCTAAATGTCAAAAATGACAAATTTCAAGATGGCAAATGTCAAAGATGTCAAATGACAAATGTCACAATGCTAAATGTCAAAAATGAAAAGTGTCACCATGAAAAATGTCAAAAATGACAAATTTCAAGATGGCAAATGTCAAAGATGTCAAATGACAAATGTCACAATGCTAAATGTCAAAAATGAAAAGTGTCACTATGAAAAATGTCAAAAATGACAAATTTCAAGATGACAAATGTCAAAGATGTCAAATGACAAATGTCACAATGCTAAATGTCAAAAATGAAAAGTGTCACCATGAAAAATGTCAAAAATGACAAATTTCAAGATGGCAAATGTCAAAACTGACAAATGTCACAATGCTAAATGTCAAAAATGATAAGTGTCACCATGAAAAATGTCAAAAATGACAAATTTCAAGATGGCAAATGTCCAGGAGGTCAAATGACAAATGTCACAATGCTAAATGTTAAAAATGAAAAGTGTCACCATGAAAAATGTCAAAAATGACAAGTTTCAAGATGGCAAATGTCAAAGATGTCAAATGACAAACGTCACAATGCTAAATGTCAAAAATGATAAGTGTCACCATGAAAAATGTCAAAAATGACAAATTTCAAGATGGCAAATGTCAAAGATGTCAAATGACAAATGTCACAATGCTAAATGTCAAAAATGAAAAGTGTCCCCATGAAAAATGTCAATAATGACAAATTTCAAGATGGCAAATGTCAAAGATGTCAAATGACAAATGTCACAATGCTAAATGTCAAAAATAAAAAGTGTCACCATGAAAAATGTCAAAAATGACAAATTTCAAGATGGCAAATGTCAAAGATGTCGAATATGACAAATGTCACAATGCTAAATGTCAAAAATGAAAAGTGTCACCATGAAAAATGTCAAAAATGACAAATTTCAAAATGACAAATGTCAAAGATGTCAAATGACAAATGTCACAATGCTAAATGTCAAAAATGAAAAGTGTCACCATGAAAAATGTCAAAAATGACAAATTTCAAGATGCCAAATATCAAAGATGTCAAATGACAAATGTCACAATGCTTAATGTCAAAAATGACCAATTTCAAGATGGCAAATGTCAAAGATGTCAAATGACAAATGTCACAATGCTAAATGTCAAAAATGAAAAGTGTCACCATGAAAAATGTCAAAAATGACAAATTTCAAGATGGCAAATGTCAAAGATGTCGAATATGACAAATGTCACAATGCTAAATGTCAAAAATGAAAAGTGTCACCATGAAAAATGTCAAAAATGACAAATTTCAAGATGGCAAATATCAAAGATGTCAAATGACAAATGTCACAATGCTAAATGTCAAAAATGAAAAGTGTCACCATGAAAAATGTCAAAAATAACAAATTTCAAGATGGCAAATGTCAAAACTGACAAATGTCACAATGCTAAATGTCAAAACTGATAAGTGTCACCATGAAAAATGTCAAAAATGACAAATTTCAAGATGGCAAATGTCCAAGATGTCAAATGACAAATGTCACAATGCTAAATGTCAAAAATGACAAATTTCAAGATGGCAAATGTCAAAGATGTCAAATGACAAATGTCACAATGCTAAATGTCAAAAATGAAAAGTGTCACCATGAAAAATGTCAAAAATGACAAATTTCAAGATGGCAAATGTCAAAGATTTCAAATGACAAATGTCACAATGCTAAATGTCAAAAATGAAAAGTGTCACCATGAAAAATGTCAAAAATAACAAATTTCAAGATGGCAAATGTCAAAGATGTCAAATGCCAAATGTCACAATGCTAAAAGTCAAAAATGAAAAGTGTCACCATGAAAAATGTCAAAAATGACAAATTTCAAAAAGGCAAATGTCAAAACTTACAAATGTCACAATGCTAAATGTCAAAAATGATAAGTGTCACCATGAAAAATGTCAAAAATGACAAATTTCAAGATGACAAATGTCCAAGATGTCAAATGACAAATGTCACAATGCTAAATGTCAAAAATGACAAATTTCAAGATTGCAAATGTCAAAGATGTCGAATATGACAAATGTCACAATGCTAAATGTCAAAAATGAAAAGTGTCACCATAAAACATGTCAAAAATGACAAATTTCAAGATGGCAAAAGTCAAAGATGTCAAATGACTAATGTCACAATGCTAAATGTCAAAAATGAAAAGTGTCACCATGAAAAATGTTAAAATGACAAATTTCAAGATGGCAAATATCAAAGATGTCAAATGACAAATGTCACAATGCTAAATGTCAAAAATGACAAATTTCAAGATGGCAAATGTCAAAGATGTCAAATGACAAATGTCACAATGCTAAATGTCAAAAATGAAAAGTGTTACTATGAAAAACGTCAAAAATGACAAATTTCAAGATGGCAAATGTCAAAGATGTCAAATGACAAATGTCACAATGCTAAATGTCAAAAATGAAAAGTGTCACCATGAAAAATGTCAAAAATGACAAATTTCAAGATGACAAATGTCAAAGATGTCAAATGACAAATGTCACAATGCTATATGTCAAAAATGAAAAGTGTCACCATGAAAAATGTCAAAAATGACAAATTTCAAGATGGCAAATATCAAAGATGTCAAATGACAAATGTCACAATGCTAAATGTCAAAAATGACAAATTTCAAGATGGCAAATGTCAAAGATGTCAAATGACAAATGTCACAATGCTAAATGTCAAAAATGAAAAGTGTCACTATGAAAAATGTCAAAAATGAAAAATTTCAAGATGGCAAATGTCAAAGATGTCAAATGACAAATGTCACAATTCTAAATCTCAAAAATGAAAAGTGTCACCATGAAAAATGTCAAAAATGACAATTTCAAGATGGCAAATATCAAAGATGTCAAATGACAAATGTCACAATGCTAAATGTCAAAAATGAAAAGTGTCACCATGAAAAATGTCAAAAATGACAAATTTCAAGATGGCAAATGTCCAAGATGTCAAATGACAGATGTCACAATGCTAAATGTCAAAAATGACAAATTTCAAGATGGCAAATGTCAAAGATGTCAAATGACAAATGTCACAATACTAAATGTCAAAAATGAAAAGTGTCACCATGAAAAATGTCAAAAATGACAAATTTCAAGATGGCAAATGTCAAAGATGTCAAATGACAAATGTCACAATGCTAAATGTCAAAAATGAAAAGTGTCAAAAATGACAAATTTCAAGATGGCAAATGTCTAAGATGTCAAATGACAAATGTCACAATGCTAAATGTCAAAAATGAAAAGTGTCACCGTGAAAAATGTCAAAAATGACAAATTTCAAGATGGCAAATGTCAAAGATGTCAAATGACAAATGTCACAATGCTAAATGTCAAAAATGAAAAGTGTTACCATGAAAAATGTCTAAAATGACAAATTTCAAGATGGCAAATGTCAAAGATGTCAAATGACAAATGTCACAATGCTAAATGTCAAAAATGAAAAGTGTCCCCATGAAAAATGTCAATAATGACAAATTTCAAGATGGCAAATATCAAAGATGTCAAATGACAAATGTCACAATTCTAAATGTCAAAAATAAAAAGTGTCACCATGAAAAATGTCAAAAATGACAAATTTCAAGATGGCAAATGTCAAAACTGACAAATGTCACAATGCTAAATGTCAAAAATAATAAGTGTCACCATGAAAAATGTCAAAAATGACAAATTTCAAGATGACAAATGTCCAAGATGTCAAATGACAAATGTCACAATGCTAAATGTCAAAAATGACAAATTTCAAGATTGCAAATGTCAAAGATGTCGAATATGACAAATGTCACAATGCTAAATGTCAAAAATGAAAAGTGTCACCATGAAAAATGTCAAAATGACAAATTTCAAGATGGCAAATATCAAAGATGTCAAATGACAAATGTCACAATGCTAAATGTCAAAAATGACAAATTTCAAGATGGCAAATGTCAAAGATGTCAAATGACAAATGTCACAATGCTAAATGTCAAAAATGAAAAGTGTCACCATGAAAAATGTCAAAAATGACAAATTTCAAGATGGCAAATGTCAAAGATGTCAAATGACAAATGTCACAATGCTAAATGTCAAAAATGAAAAGTGTCACCATGAAAAATGTCAAAAATGACAAATTTCAAGATGACAAATATCAAAGATGTCAAATGACAAATGTCACAATGCTAAATGTCAAAAATGAAAAGTGTCACCATGAAAAATGTCAAAAATGACAAATTTCAAGATGGCAAATGTCAAAACTGACAAATGTCACAATGCTAAATGTCAAAAATGATAAGTGTCACCATGAAAAATGTCAAAAATGACAAATTTTAAGATGGCAAATGTCCAAGATGTCAAATGACAAATGACACAATGCTAAATGTTAAAAATGAAAAGTGTCACCAAGAAAAATGTCAAAAATGACAAATTTTAAGATGGCAAATGTCAAAGATGTCAAATGACAAATGTCACAATGCTAAATGTCAAAAATGAAAAGTGTCACCATGAAAAATGTCAAAAATGACAAATTTCAAGATGGCAAATATCAAAGATGTCAAATGACAAATGTCACAATGCTTAATGTCAAAAATGACAAATTTCAAAATGGCAAATGTCAAAGATGTCAAATGACAAATGTCACAATGCAAAATGTCAAAAATGAAAAGTGTCACCATGAAAAATGTCAAAAATGACAAATTTCAAGATGGCAAATGTCAAAGATGTTAAATGACAAATGTCACAATGCTAAATGTCAAAATTGAAAAGTGTCACCATGAAAAATGTCAAAAATAACAAATTTCAAGATGGCAAATGTCAAAGATGTCAAATGACAAATGTCACAATGCTAAATGTCAAAAATGAAAAGTGTCACCATGAAAAATGTCAAAAATGACAAATTTCAAGATGGCAGATGTCAAAGATGTCAAATGACAAATGTCACAATGCTAAATGTCAAAAATGAAAAGTGTCACCATGAAAAATGTCAAAAATAACAATTTTCAAGATGGCAAATGTCAAAGATGTCAAATGACAAATGTCACAATGCTAAATGTCAAAAATGAAAAGTGTCACCATAAAAAATGTCAAAAATGACAAATTTCAAGATGGCAAATGTCAAAACTGACAAATGTCACAATACTAAATGTCAAAAATGATAAGTGTCACCATGAAAAATGTCAAAAATGACAAATTTCAAGATGGCAAATGTCCAAGATGTCAAATGACAAATGTCACAATGCTAAATGTCAAAAATGACAAATTTCAAGATGGCAAATGTCAAAGATGTCAAATGACAAATGTCACAATGCTAAATGTCAAAAATGACAAGTGTCACCATGAAAAATGTCAAAAATGACAAATTTCAAGATGGCAAATGTCAAAGATGTCAAATGACAAATGTCACAATGCTAAATGTCAAAAATGAAAAGTGTCACCATGAAAGATGTCAAAAATAACCAATTTCAAGATGGCAAATGTCAAAGATGTCAAATGACAAATGTCACAATGCTAAATGTCAAAAATGAAAAGTGTCACCATGAAAAATGTCAAAAATGACAAATTTCAAGATGGCAAATGTCCAAGATGTCAAATGACAAATGTCACAATGCTAAATGTCAAAAATGACAAATTTCAAGATGGCAAATGTCAAAGATGTCAAATGACAAATGTCACAATGCTAAATGTAAAAAATGAAAAGTGTCACCATGAAAAATGTCAAAAATAACAAATTTCAAGATGGCAAATGTCAAAGATGTCAAATGACAAATGTCACAATGCTAAATGTCAAAAATGAAAAGTGTCACCATGAAAAATGTCAAAAATGACAATTTCAAGATGGCAAATATCAAAGATGTCAAATGACAAATGTCACAATGCTAAATGTCAAAAATGACAAATTTCAAGATGGCAAATGTCAAAGATGTCAAATGACAAATGTCACAATGCTAAATGTCAAAAATGAAAAGTGTCACCATGAAAAATGTCAAAAATGACAAATTTCAAGATGGCAAATATCAAAGATGTCAAATGACAAATGTCACAATGCCAAATGTCAAAAATGAAAAGTGTCTCCATGAAAAATGTCAAAAATAACAAATTTCAAGATGGCAAATGTCAAAGATGTCAAATGACAAATGTCACAATGCTAAATGTCAAAAATGAAAAGTGTCACCATAAAAAATGTCAAAAATGACAAATTTCAAGATGGCAAATGTCAAACATGTCAAATAACAAATGTCACAATGCTAAATGTCAAAAATGAAAAGTGTCACCATGAAAAATGTCAAAAATAACAAATTTCAAGATGGCAAATGTCAAAGATGTCAAATGACAAATGTCACAATGCTAAATGTCAAAAATGAAAAGTGTCACCATGAAAAATGTCAAAAATGACAAATTTCAAGATGGCAAAAGTCAAAACTGACAAATGTCACAATGCTAAATGTCAAAAATGATAAGTGTCACCATGAAAAATGTCAAAAATGCAAATTTCAAGATTGCAAATGTCCAAGATGTCAAATGACAGATGTTACAATGCTAAATGTCAAAAATGACAAATTTCAAGATGGCAAATGTCAAAGATGTCAAATGACAAATGTCAC
The DNA here is from genome assembly GCA_964028335.1 of Altica lythri. NCBI lineage: Eukaryota > Metazoa > Arthropoda > Insecta > Coleoptera > Chrysomelidae > Altica > Altica lythri. The sequence goes on along the minus strand of OZ034800.1, from coordinate 1,957,329 downwards.
AATGCTAAATGTCAAAAATGAAAAGTGTCACCATGAAAAATGTCAAAAATGACAAATTTCAAGATAGCAAATGTCAAAGATGTCAAATGAAAAATGTCACAATGCTAAATGTCAAAAATGAAAAGTGTCACCATGAAAAATGTCAAAAATAACAAATTTCATGATGGCAAATGTCAAAGATGTCAAATGACAAATGTCACAATGCTAAATGTCAAAAATGAAAAGTGTCACCATGAAAAATGTCAAAAATGACAAATTTCAAGATGGCAAATGTCAAAGATGTCAAATGACAAATGTCACAATGCTAAATGTCAAAAATGAAAAGTGTCACCATAAAAAATGTCACAAATGACAAATTTCAAGATGGCAAAAGTCAAAGATGTCAAATGACAAATGTCACAATGCTAAATGTCAAAAATGAAAAGTGTCACCATGAAAAATGTCAAAAATGACAAATTTCAAGATGGCAAATGTCAAAGATGTCAAATGACAAATGTCACAATGCTAAATGTCAAAAATGAAAAGTGTCACCATGAAAAATGTCAAAAATGACAAATTTCAAGATGGCAAATGTCAAAACTGACAAATGTCACAATGCTAAATGTCAAAAATGATAAGTGTCACCATGAAAAATGTCAAAAATGACAAATTTCAAGATGGCAAATGTCCAAGATGTCAAATGACAAATGTCACAATGCTAAATGTTAAAAATGAAAAGTGTCACCATGAAAAATGTCAAAAATGACAAATTTCAAGATGGCAAATGTCAAAGATGTCAAATGACAAATGTCACAATGCTAAATGTCAAAAATGAAAAGTGTCAAAAATGACAAATTTCAAGATGGCAAATGTCTAAGATGTCAAATGACAAATGTCACAATGCTAAATGTCAAAAATGAAAAGTGTCACCGTGAAAAATGTCAAAAATGACAAATTTCAAGATGGCAAATGTCAGAGATGTCAAATGACAAATGTCACAATGCTAAATGTCAAAAATGAAAAGTGTCACCATAAAATGTCAAAAATGACAAATTTCAAGATGGCAAATGTCAAAGATGTCAAATGACAAATGTCACAATGCTAAATGTCAAAAATGAAAAGTGTCCCCATGAAAAATGTCAATAATGACAAATTTCAAGATGGCAAATATCAAAGATAACAAATGACAAATGTCACAATGCTAAATGTCCAAAATGAAAAGTGTCACCATGAAAAATGTCAAAAATGACAAATTTCAAGATGGCAAATGTCAAAGATGTCGAATATGACAAATGTCACAATGCTAAATGTCAAAAATGAAAAGTGTCACCATGAAAAATGTCAAAAATGACAAATTTCAAGATGGCAAATATCAAAGATGTCAAATGACAAAAGTCACAATGCTAAATGTCAAAAATGAAAAGTGTCACCATGAAAAATGTCAAAAATGACAAATTTCAAGATGGCAAATATCAAAGATGTTAAATGATAAATGTCACAATGCTAAATGTCAAAAATGACAAATTTCAAGATGGCAAATGTCAAAGATGTCAAATGACAAATGTCACAAAGCTAAATGTCAAAAATGAAAAGTGTCACCATGAAAAATGTCAAAAATGACAAATTTCAAGATGGCAAATGTCAAAGATGTCAAATGACAAATGTCACAATGCTAAATGTCAAAAATGAAAAGTGTCACCATGAAAAATGTCAAAAATAACAAATTTCAAGATGGCAAATGTCAAAGATGTCAAATGACAAATGTCACAATGCTAAATGTCAAAAATGAAAAGTGTCACCATGAAAAATGTCAAAAATGACAAATTTCAAGATGGCAAATATCAAAGATGTCAAATGACAAAAGTCACAATGCTAAATGTCAAAAATGAAAAGTGTCACCATGAAAAATGTCAAAAATGACAAATTTCAAGATGGCAAATATCAAAGATGTTAAATGATAAATGTCACAATGCTAAATGTCAAAAATGACAAATTTCAAGATGGCAAATGTCAAAGATGTCAAATGACAAATGTCACAAAGCTAAATGTCAAAATTGAAAAGTGTCACCATGAAAAATGTCAAAAATAACAAATTTCAAGATGGCAAATGTCAAAGATGTCAAATGACAAATGTCACAATGCTAAATGTCAAAAATGAAAAGTGTCACCATGAAAAATGTCAAAAATGACAAATTTCAAGATGGCAAATGTCAAAGATGTCAAATGACAAATGTCACAATGCTAAATGTCAAAAATGAAAAGTGTCACCATGAAAAATGTCAAAAATAACAATTTTCAAGATAGCAAATGTCAAAGATGTCAAATGACAAATGTCACAATGCTAAATGTCAAAAATGAAAAGTGTCACCATAAAAAATGTCAAAAATGACAAATTTCAAGATGGCAAATGTCAAAACTGACAAATGTCACAATACTAAATGTCAAAAATGATAAGTGTCACCATGAAAAATGTCAAAAATGACAAATTTCAAGATGGCAAATGTCCAAGATGTCAAATGACAAATGTCACAATGCTAAATGTCAAAAATGACAAATTTCAAGATGGCAAATGTCAAAGATGTCAAATGACAAATGTCACAATGCTAAATGTCAAAAATGAAAAGTGTCACCATGAAAAATGTCAAAAATGACAAATTTCAAGATGGCAAATGTCAAAGATGTCAAATGACAAATGTCACAATGCTAAATGTCAAAAATGAAAAGTGTCACCATGAAAGATGTCAAAAATAACCAATTTCAAGATGGCAAATGTCAAAGATGTCAAATGACAAATGTCACAATGCTAAATGTCATAAATGAAAAGTGTCACCATGAAAAATGTCAAAAATGACAAATTTCAAGATGGCAAATGTCCAAGATGTCAAATGACAAATGTCACAATGCTAAATGTCAAAAATGACAAATTTCAAGATGGCAAATATCAAAGATGTCAAATGACAAATGTCACAATGCTAAATGTAAAAAATGAAAAGTGTCACCATGAAAAATGTCAAAAATAACAAATTTCAAGATGGCAAATGTCAAAGATGTCAAATGACAAATGTCACAATGCTAAATGTCAAAAATGAAAAGTGTCACCATGAAAAATGTCAAAAATGACAATTTCAAGATGGCAAATATCAAAGATGTCAAATGACAAATGTCACAATGCTAAATGTCAAAAATGACAAATTTCAAGATGGCAAATGTCAAAGATGTCAAATGACAAATGTCACAATGCTAAATGTCAAAAATGAAAAGTGTCACCATGAAAAATGTCAAAAATGACAAATTTCAAGATGGCAAATATCAAAGATGTCAAATGACAAATGTCACAATGCCAAATGTCAAAAATGAAAAGTGTCTCCATGAAAAATGTCAAAAATAACAAATTTCAAGATGGCAAATGTCAAAGATGTCAAATGACAAATGTCACAATGCTAAATGTCAAAAATGAAAAGTGTCACAATAAAAAATGTCAAAAATGACAAATTTCAAGATGGCAAATGTCAAACATGTCAAATAACAAATGTCACAATGCTAAATGTCAAAAATGAAAAGTGTCACCATGAAAAATGTCAAAAATAACAAATTTCAAGATGGCAAATGTCAAAGATGTCAAATGACAAATGTCACAATGCTAAATGTCAAAAATGAAAAGTGTCACCATGAAAAATGTCAAAAATGACAAATTTCAAGATGGCAAAAGTCAAAACTGACAAATGTCACAATGCTAAATGTCAAAAATGATAAGTGTCACCATGAAAAATGTCAAAAATGCAAATTTCAAGATTGCAAATGTCCAAGATGTCAAATGACAGATGTTACAATGCTAAATGTCAAAAATGACAAATTTCAAGATGGCAAATGTCAAAGATGTCAAATGACAAATGTCACAATGCTAAATGTCAAAAATGAAAAGTGTCACCATGAAAAATGTCAAAAATGACAAATTTCAAGATAGAAAATGTCAAAGATGTCAAATGAAAAATGTCACAATGCTAAATGTCAAAAATGAAAAGTGTCACCATGAAAAATGTCAAAAATAACAAATTTCATGATGGCAAATGTCAAAGATGTCAAATGACAAATGTCACAATGCTAAATGTCAAAAATGAAAAGTGTCACCATGAAAAATGTCAAAAATGACAAATTTCAAGATGGCAAATGTCAAAGATGTCAAATGACAAATGTCACAATGCTAAATGTCAAAAATGAAAAGTGTCACCATAAAAAATGTCACAAATGACAAATTTCAAGATGGCAAATGTCAAAGATGTCAAATGACAAATGTCACAATGCTAAATGTCAAAAATGAAAAGTGTCACCATGAAAAATGTCAAAAATGACAAATTTCAAGATGGCAAATGTCAAAGATGTCAAATGACAAATGTCACAATGCTAAATGTCAAAAATGAAAAGTGTCACCATGAAAAATGTCAAAAATGACAAATTTCAAGATGGCAAATGTCAAAACTGACAAATGTCACAATGCTAAATGTCAAAAATGATAAGTGTCACCATGAAAAATGTCAAAAATGACAAATTTCAAGATGGCAAATGTCCAAGATGTCAAATGACAAATGTCACAATGCTAAATGTTAAAAATGAAAAGTGTCACCATGAAAAATGTCAAAAATGACAAATTTCAAGATGGCAAATGTCAAAGATGTCAAATGACAAATGTCACAATGCTAAATGTCAAAAATGAAAAGTGTCAAAAATGACAAATTTCAAGATGGCAAATGTCTAAGATGTCAAATGACAAATGTCACAATGCTAAATGTCAAAAATGAAAAGTGTCACCGTGAAAAATGTCAAAAATGACAAATTTCAAGATGGCAAATGTCAGAGATGTCAAATGACAAATGTCACAATGCTAAATGTCAAAAATGAAAAGTGTCACCATAAAATGTCAAAAATGACAAATTTCAAGATGGCAAATGTCAAAGATGTCAAATGACAAATGTCACAATGCTAAATGTCAAAAATGAAAAGTGTCCCCATGAAAAATGTCAATAATGACAAATTTCAAGATGGCAAATATCAAAGATAACAAATGACAAATGTCACAATGCTAAATGTCCAAAATGAAAAGTGTCACCATGAAAAATGTCAAAAATGACAAATTTCAAGATGGCAAATGTCAAAGATGTCGAATATGACAAATGTCACAATGCTAAATGTCAAAAATGAAAAGTGTCACCATGAAAAATGTCAAAAATGACAAATTTCAAGATGGCAAATATCAAAGATGTCAAATGACAAAAGTCACAATGCTAAATGTCAAAAATGAAAAGTGTCACCATGAAAAATGTCAAAAATGACAAATTTCAAGATGGCAAATATCAAAGATGTTAAATGATAAATGTCACAATGCTAAATGTCAAAAATGACAAATTTCAAGATGGCAAATGTCAAAGATGTCAAATGACAAATGTCACAAAGCTAAATGTCAAAAATGAAAAGTGTCACCATGAAAAATGTCAAAAATGACAAATTTCAAGATGGCAAATGTCAAAGATGTCAAATGACAAATGTCACAATGCTAAATGTCAAAAATGAAAAGTGTCACCATGAAAAATGTCAAAAATAAAAAATTTCAAGATGGCAAATGTCAAAGATGTCAAATGACAAATGTCACAATGCTAAATGTCAAAAATGAAAAGTGTCACCATGAAAAATGTCAAAAATGACAAATTTCAAGATGGCAAATATCAAAGATGTCAAATGACAAAAGTCACAATGCTAAATGTCAAAAATGAAAAGTGTCACCATGAAAAATGTCAAAAATGACAAATTTCAAGATGGCAAATATCAAAGATGTTAAATGATAAATGTCACAATGCTAAATGTCAAAAATGACAAATTTCAAGATGGCAAATGTCCAAGATGTCAAATGACAAATGTCACAATGCTAAATGTTAAAAATGAAAAGTGTCACCATGAAAAATGTCAAAAATGACAAATTTCAAGATGGCAAATGTCAAAGATGTCAAATGACAAATGTCACAATGCTAAATGTGAAAAATGAAAAGTGTCAAAAATGACAAATTTCAAGATGGCAAATGTCTAAGATGTCAAATGACAAATGTCACAATGCTAAATGTCAAAAATGAAAAGTGTCACCGTGAAAAATGTCAAAAATGACAAATTTCAAGATGGCAAATGTCAAAAATGTCAAATGACAAATGTCACAATGCTAAATGTCAAAAATGATAAGTGTCACCATGAAAAATGTCAAAAATGACAAATTTCAAGATGGCAAATGTCAAAGATGTCAAATGACAAATGTCACAATGCTAAATGTCAAAAATGAAAAGTGTCACCATAAAAAATGTCAAAAACAACAAATTTCAAGATGGCAAATGTCAAAGATGTCAAATGACAAATGTCACAATGCTAAATGTCAAAAATGAAAAGTGTCACCATGAAAAATGTCAAAAATGACAAATTTCAAGATGGCAAATGTCAAAACTGACAAATGTCACAATGCTAAATGTCAAAAATGATAAGTGTCACCATGAAAAATGTCAAAAATGACAAATTTCAAGATGGCAAATGTCCAAGATGTCAAATGACAAATGTCACAATGCTAAATGTCAAAAATGACAAATTTCAATATGGCAAATGTCAAAGATGTCAAATGACAAATGTCACAATGCTAAATGTTAAAAATGAAAAGTGTCACCATGAAAAATGTCAAAAATGACAAATTTCAAGATGGCAAATGTCAAAGATGTCAAATGACAAATGTCACAATGCTAAATGTCAAAAATGAAAGTGTCACCATGAAAAATGTCAAAAATGACAAATTTCAAGATGGCAAATGTCAAAGATGTCAAATGACAAATGTCACAATGCTAAATGTCAAAAATGAAAAGTGTCACCATGAAAAATGTCAAAAATAACAAATTTCAAGATGGCAAATGTCAAAACTGACAAATGTGACAATGCTAAATGTCAAAAATGATAAGTGTCACCATGAAAAATGTCAAAAATGACAAATTTCAAGATGGCAAATGTCCAAGATGTCAAATGACAAATGTCACAATGCTAAATGTCAAAAATGACAAATTTCAAGATGGCAAATGTCACAATGCTAAATGTCAAAAATGAAAAGTGTCACCATGAAAAATGTCAAAAATGACAAATTTTAAGATGGCAAATGTCAAAGATGTCAAATGACAAATGTCACAATGCTAAATGTCAAAAATGAAAAGTGTCACCATGAAAATTGTCATAAATAACAAATTTCAAGATGGCAAATGTCAAAGATGTCAAATGACAAATGTCACAATGCTAAAAGTCAAAAATGAAAAGTGTCACCATGAAAAATGTCAAAAATGACAAATTTCAAGATGGCAAATGTCAAAACTGACAAATGTCACAATGCTAAATGTCAAAAATGATAAGTGTCACCATGAAAAATGTCAAAAATGACAAATTTCAAGATGACAAATGTCCAAGATGTCAAATGACAAATGTCACAATGCTAAATGTCAAAAATGACAAATTTCAAGATTGCAAATGTCAAAGATGTCGAATATGACAAATGTCACAATGCTAAATGTCAAAAATAAAAAGTGTCACCATGAAAAATGTCAAAAATGACAAATTTCAAGATGGCAAATGTCAAAGATGTCAAATGACAAATGTCACAATGCTAAATGTCAAAAATGAAAAGTGTCACCATGAAAAATGTTAAAATGACAAATTTCAAGATGGCAAATGTCAAAGATGTCAAATGACAAATGTCACAATGCTAAATGTCAAAAATGAAAAGTGTCACCATGAAAAATGTCAAAAATGACAAATTTCAAGATGGCAAATGTCAAAGATGTCAAATGACAAATGTCACAATGCTAAATGTCAAAAATGAAAAGTGTCACCATAAAAAATGTCAAAAACAACAAATTTCAAGATGGCAAATGTCAAAGATGTCAAATGACAAATGTCACAATGCTAAATGTCAAAAATGAAAAGTGTCACCATGAAAAATGTCAAAAATGACAAATTTCAAGATGGCAAATGTCAAAACTGACAAATGTCACAATGCTAAATGTCAAAAATGATAAGTGTCACCATGAAAAATGTCAAAAATGACAAATTTCAAGATGGCAAATGTCCAAAATGTCAAATGACAAATGTCACAATGCTAAATGTCAAAAATGACAAATTTCAATATGGCAAATGTCAAAGATGTCAAATGACAAATGTCACAATGCTAAATGTTAAAAATGAAAAGTGTCACCATGAAAAATGTCAAAAATGACAAATTTCAAGATGGCAAATGTCAAAGATGTCAAATGAAAAATGTCACAATGCTAAATGTCAAAAATGAAAAGTGTCACCATGAAAAATGTCAAAAATAACAAATTTCATGATGGCAAATGTCAAAGATGTCAAATGACAAATGTCACAATGCTAAATGTCAAAAATGAAAAGTGTCACCATGAAAAATGTCAAAAATGACAAATTTCAAGATGGCAAATGTCAAAGATGTCAAATGACAAATGTCACAATGCTAAATGTCAAAAATGAAAAGTGTCACCATAAAAAATGTCACAAATGACAAATTTCAAGATGGCAAATGTCAAAGATGTCAAATGACAAATGTCACAATGCTAAATGTCAAAAATGAAAAGTGTCACCATGAAAAATGTCAAAAATGACAAATTTCAAGATGGCAAATGTCAAAGATGTCAAATGACAAATGTCACAATGCTAAATGTCAAAAATGAAAAGTGTCACCATGAAAAATGTCAAAAATGACAAATTTCAAGATGGCAAATGTCAAAACTGACAAATGTCACAATGCTAAATGTCAAAAATGATAAGTGTCACCATGAAAAATGTCAAAAATGACAAATTTCAAGATGGCAAATGTCCAAGATGTCAAATGACAAATGTCACAATGCTAAATGTTAAAAATGAAAAGTGTCACCATGAAAAATGTCAAAAATGACAAATTTCAAGATGGCAAATGTCAAACATGTCAAATAACAAATGTCACAATGCTAAATGTCAAAAATGAAAAGTGTCACCATGAAAAATGTCAAAAATAACAAATTTCAAGATGGCAAATGTCAAAGATGTCAAATGACAAATGTCACAATGCTAAATGTCAAAAATGAAAAGTGTCACCATGAAAAATGTCAAAAATGACAAATTTCAAGATGGCAAAAGTCAAAACTGACAAATGTCACAATGCTAAATGTCAAAAATGATAAGTGTCACCATGAAAAATGTCAAAAATGCAAATTTCAAGATTGCAAATGTCCAAGATGTCAAATGACAGATGTTACAATGCTAAATGTCAAAAATGACAAATTTCAAGATGGCAAATGTCAAAGATGTCAAATGACAAATGTCACAATGCTAAATGTCAAAAATGAAAAGTGTCACCATGAAAAATGTCAAAAATGACAAATTTCAAGATAGAAAATGTCAAAGATGTCAAATGAAAAATGTCACAATGCTAAATGTCAAAAATGAAAAGTGTCACCATGAAAAATGTCAAAAATAACAAATTTCATGATGGCAAATGTCAAAGATGTCAAATGACAAATGTCACAATGCTAAATGTCAAAAATGAAAAGTGTCACCATGAAAAATGTCAAAAATGACAAATTTCAAGATGGCAAATGTCAAAGATGTCAAATGACAAATGTCACAATGCTAAATGTCAAAAATGAAAAGTGTCACCATAAAAAATGTCACAAATGACAAATTTCAAGATGGCAAATGTCAAAGATGTCAAATGACAAATGTCACAATGCTAAATGTCAAAAATGAAAAGTGTCACCATGAAAAATGTCAAAAATGACAAATTTCAAGATGGCAAATGTCAAAGATGTCAAATGACAAATGTCACAATGCTAAATGTCAAAAATGAAAAGTGTCACCATGAAAAATGTCAAAAATGACAAATTTCAAGATGGCAAATGTCAAAACTGACAAATGTCACAATGCTAAATGTCAAAAATGATAAGTGTCACCATGAAAAATGTCAAAAATGACAAATTTCAAGATGGCAAATGTCCAAGATGTCAAATGACAAATGTCACAATGCTAAATGTTAAAAATGAAAAGTGTCACCATGAAAAATGTCAAAAATGACAAATTTCAAGATGGCAAATGTCAAAGATGTCAAATGACAAATGTCACAATGCTAAATGTCAAAAATGAAAAGTGTCAAAAATGACAAATTTCAAGATGGCAAATGTCTAAGATGTCAAATGACAAATGTCACAATGCTAAATGTCAAAAATGAAAAGTGTCACCGTGAAAAATGTCAAAAATGACAAATTTCAAGATGGCAAATGTCAGAGATGTCAAATGACAAATGTCACAATGCTAAATGTCAAAAATGAAAAGTGTCACCATAAAATGTCAAAAATGACAAATTTCAAGATGGCAAATGTCAAAGATGTCAAATGACAAATGTCACAATGCTAAATGTCAAAAATGAAAAGTGTCCCCATGAAAAATGTCAATAATGACAAATTTCAAGATGGCAAATATCAAAGATAACAAATGACAAATGTCACAATGCTAAATGTCCAAAATGAAAAGTGTCACCATGAAAAATGTCAAAAATGACAAATTTCAAGATGGCAAATGTCAAAGATGTCGAATATGACAAATGTCACAATGCTAAATGTCAAAAATGAAAAGTGTCACCATGAAAAATGTCAAAAATGACAAATTTCAAGATGGCAAATATCAAAGATGTCAAATGACAAAAGTCACAATGCTAAATGTCAAAAATGAAAAGTGTCACCATGAAAAATGTCAAAAATGACAAATTTCAAGATGGCAAATATCAAAGATGTTAAATGATAAATGTCACAATGCTAAATGTCAAAAATGACAAATTTCAAGATGGCAAATGTCAAAGATGTCAAATGACAAATGTCACAAAGCTAAATGTCAAAAATGAAAAGTGTCACCATGAAAAATGTCAAAAATGACAAATTTCAAGATGGCAAATGTCAAAGATGTCAAATGACAAATGTCACAATGCTAAATGTCAAAAATGAAAAGTGTCACCATGAAAAATGTCAAAAATAAAAAATTTCAAGATGGCAAATGTCAAAGATGTCAAATGACAAATGTCACAATGCTAAATGTCAAAAATGAAAAGTGTCACCATGAAAAATGTCAAAAATGACAAATTTCAAGATGGCAAATATCAAAGATGTCAAATGACAAAAGTCACAATGCTAAATGTCAAAAATGAAAAGTGTCACCATGAAAAATGTCAAAAATGACAAATTTCAAGATGGCAAATATCAAAGATGTTAAATGATAAATGTCACAATGCTAAATGTCAAAAATGACAAATTTCAAGATGGCAAATGTCCAAGATGTCAAATGACAAATGTCACAATGCTAAATGTTAAAAATGAAAAGTGTCACCATGAAAAATGTCAAAAATGACAAATTTCAAGATGGCAAATGTCAAAGATGTCAAATGACAAATGTCACAATGCTAAATGTGAAAAATGAAAAGTGTCAAAAATGACAAATTTCAAGATGGCAAATGTCTAAGATGTCAAATGACAAATGTCACAATGCTAAATGTCAAAAATGAAAAGTGTCACCGTGAAAAATGTCAAAAATGACAAATTTCAAGATGGCAAATGTCAAAAATGTCAAATGACAAATGTCACAATGCTAAATGTCAAAAATGATAAGTGTCACCATGAAAAATGTCAAAAATGACAAATTTCAAGATGGCAAATGTCAAAGATGTCAAATGACAAATGTCACAATGCTAAATGTCAAAAATGAAAAGTGTCACCATAAAAAATGTCAAAAACAACAAATTTCAAGATGGCAAATGTCAAAGATGTCAAATGACAAATGTCACAATGCTAAATGTCAAAAATGAAAAGTGTCACCATGAAAAATGTCAAAAATGACAAATTTCAAGATGGCAAATGTCAAAACTGACAAATGTCACAATGCTAAATGTCAAAAATGATAAGTGTCACCATGAAAAATGTCAAAAATGACAAATTTCAAGATGGCAAATGTCCAAGATGTCAAATGACAAATGTCACAATGCTAAATGTCAAAAATGACAAATTTCAATATGGCAAATGTCAAAGATGTCAAATGACAAATGTCACAATGCTAAATGTTAAAAATGAAAAGTGTCACCATGAAAAATGTCAAAAATGACAAATTTCAAGATGGCAAATGTCAAAGATGTCAAATGACAAATGTCACAATGCTAAATGTCAAAAATGAAAGTGTCACCATGAAAAATGTCAAAAATGACAAATTTCAAGATGGCAAATGTCAAAGATGTCAAATGACAAATGTCACAATGCTAAATGTCAAAAATGAAAAGTGTCACCATGAAAAATGTCAAAAATAACAAATTTCAAGATGGCAAATGTCAAAACTGACAAATGTGACAATGCTAAATGTCAAAAATGATAAGTGTCACCATGAAAAATGTCAAAAATGACAAATTTCAAGATGGCAAATGTCCAAGATGTCAAATGACAAATGTCACAATGCTAAATGTCAAAAATGACAAATTTCAAGATGGCAAATGTCACAATGCTAAATGTCAAAAATGAAAAGTGTCACCATGAAAAATGTCAAAAATGACAAATTTTAAGATGGCAAATGTCAAAGATGTCAAATGACAAATGTCACAATGCTAAATGTCAAAAATGAAAAGTGTCACCATGAAAATTGTCATAAATAACAAATTTCAAGATGGCAAATGTCAAAGATGTCAAATGACAAATGTCACAATGCTAAAAGTCAAAAATGAAAAGTGTCACCATGAAAAATGTCAAAAATGACAAATTTCAAGATGGCAAATGTCAAAACTGACAAATGTCACAATGCTAAATGTCAAAAATGATAAGTGTCACCATGAAAAATGTCAAAAATGACAAATTTCAAGATGACAAATGTCCAAGATGTCAAATGACAAATGTCACAATGCTAAATGTCAAAAATGACAAATTTCAAGATTGCAAATGTCAAAGATGTCGAATATGACAAATGTCACAATGCTAAATGTCAAAAATAAAAAGTGTCACCATGAAAAATGTCAAAAATGACAAATTTCAAGATGGCAAATGTCAAAGATGTCAAATGACAAATGTCACAATGCTAAATGTCAAAAATGAAAAGTGTCACCATGAAAAATGTTAAAATGACAAATTTCAAGATGGCAAATGTCAAAGATGTCAAATGACAAATGTCACAATGCTAAATGTCAAAAATGAAAAGTGTCACCATGAAAAATGTCAAAAATGACAAATTTCAAGATGGCAAATGTCAAAGATGTCAAATGACAAATGTCACAATGCTAAATGTCAAAAATGAAAAGTGTCACCATAAAAAATGTCAAAAACAACAAATTTCAAGATGGCAAATGTCAAAGATGTCAAATGACAAATGTCACAATGCTAAATGTCAAAAATGAAAAGTGTCACCATGAAAAATGTCAAAAATGACAAATTTCAAGATGGCAAATGTCAAAACTGACAAATGTCACAATGCTAAATGTCAAAAATGATAAGTGTCACCATGAAAAATGTCAAAAATGACAAATTTCAAGATGGCAAATGTCCAAAATGTCAAATGACAAATGTCACAATGCTAAATGTCAAAAATGACAAATTTCAATATGGCAAATGTCAAAGATGTCAAATGACAAATGTCACAATGCTAAATGTTAAAAATGAAAAGTGTCACCATGAAAAATGTCAAAAATGACAAATTTCAAGATGGCAAATGTCAAAGATGTCAAATGACAAATGTCACAATGCTAAATGTCAAAAATGAAAAGTGTCACCATGAAAAATGTCAAAAATGACAAATTTCAAGATGGCAAATGTCAAAGATGTCAAATGACAAATGTCACAATGCTAAATGTCAAAAATGAAAAGTGTCACCATGAAAAATGTCAAAAATAACAAATTTCAAGATGGCAAATGTCAAAACTGACAAATGTCACAATGCTAAATGTCAAAAATGATAAGTGTCACCATGAAAAATGTCAAAAATGACAAATTTCAAGATGGCAAATGTCCAAGATGTCAAATGACAAATGTCACAATGCTAAATGTCAAAAATGACAAATTTCAAGATTGCAAATGTCACAATGCTAAATGTCAAAAATGAAAAGTGTCACCATGAAAAATGTCAAAAATGACAAATTTCAAGATGGCAAATGTCAAAGATGTCAAATGACAAATGTCACAATGCTAAATGTCATAAATGAAAAGTGTCACCATGAAAATTGTCAAAAATAACAAATTTCAAGATGGCAAATGTCAAAGATGTCAAATGACAAATGTCACAATGCTAAAAGTCAAAAATGAAAAGTGTCACCATGAAAAATGTCAAAAATGACAAATTTCAAGATGGCAAATGTCAAAACTGACAAATGTCACAATGCTAAATGTCAAAAATGATAAGTGTCACCATGAAAAATGTCAAAAATGACAAATTTCAAGATGACAAATGTCCAAGATGTCAAATGACAAATGTCACAATGCTAAATGTCAAAAATGACAAATTTCAAGATTGCAAATGTCAAAGATGTCGAATATGACAAATGTCACAATGCTAAATGTCAAAAATGAAAAGTGTCACCATGAAAAATGTCAAAAATGACAAATTTCAAGATGGCAAATGTCAAAGATGTCAAATGACAAATGTCACAATGCTAAATGTCAAAAATGAAAAGTGTCACCATGAAAAATGTTAAAATGACAAATTTCAAGATGGCAAATATCAAAGATGTCAAATGACAAATGTCACAATGCTAAATGTCAAAAATGACAAATTTCAAGATGGCAAATGTCAAAGATGTCAAATGACAAATGTCACAATGCTAAATGTCAAAAATGAAAAGTGTCACCATGAAAAATGTCAAAAATGACAAATTTCAAGATGGCAAATGTCAAAGATGTCAAATGAAAAATGTCACAATGCTAAATGTCAAAAATGAAAAGTGTCACCATGAAAAATGTCAAAAATGACAAATTTCAATATGACAAATGTCAAAGATGTCAAATGACAAATGTCACAATGCTAAATGTCAAAAATGAAAAGTGTCACCATGAAAAATGTCAAAAATGACAAATTTCAAGATGGCAAATGTCAAAACTGACAAATGTCACAATGCTAAATGTCAAAAATGATAAGTGTCACCATGAAAAATGTCAAAAATGACACATTTCAAGATGGCAAATGTCCAAGATGTCAAATGACAAATGTCACAATGCTAAATGTTAAAAATGAAAAGTGTCACCATGAAAAATGTCAAAAATGACAAATTTCAAGATGGCAAATGTCAAAGATGTCAAATGACAAATGTCACAATGCTAAATGTCAAAAATGAAAAGTGTCAAAAATGACAAATTTCAAGATGGCAAATGTCTAAGATGTCAAATGACAAATGTCACAATGCTAAATGTCAAAAATGAAAAGTGTCACCGTGAAAAATGTCAAAAATGACAAATTTCAAGATGGCAAATGTCAAAGATGTCAAATGACAAATGTCACAATGCTAAATGTCAAAAATGAAAAGTGTCACCATGAAAAATGTCAAAAATGACAAATTTCAAGATGGCAAATGTCAAAGATGTCAAATGACAAATGTCACAATGCTAAATGTCAAAAATGAAAAGTGTCACCGTGCAAAATGTCAAAAATGACAAATTTCAAGATGGCAAATGTCAAAGATGTCAAATGACAAATGTCACAATGCTAAATGTCAAAAATGAAAAGTGTCACCATGAAAAATGTCAAAAATGACAAATTTCAAGATGACAAATTTCAAGATGACAAATGTCCAAGATGTCAAATGACAAATGTCACAATGCTAAATGTCAAAAATGACAAATTTCAAGATTGCAAATGTCAAAGATGTCGAATATGACAAATGTCACAATGCTAAATGTCAAAAATGAAAAGTGTCACCATGAAAAATGTCAAAAATGACAAATTTCAAGATGGCAAATGTCAAAGATGTCAAATGACAAATGTCACAATGCTAAATGTCAAAAATGAAAAGTGTCACCATGAAAAATGTCAAAATGACAAATTTCAAGATGACAAATGTCAAAGATGTCAAATGACAAATGTCACAATGCTAAATGTCAAAAATGAAAAGTGTCACCATGAAAAATGTCAAAAATGACAAATTTCAAGATGGCAAATGTCCAAGATGTCAAATGACAAATGACACAATGCTAAATGTTAAAAATGAAAAGTGTCACCATGAAAAATGTCAAAAATGACAAATTTCAAGATGGCAAATGTCAAAGATGTCAAATGACAAATGTCACAATGCTAAATGTCAAAAATGACAAATTTCAAGATGGCAAATGTCAAAGATGTCAAATGACAAATGTCACAATGCTAAATGTCAAAAATGAAAAGTGTCACCATGAAAAATGTCAAAAATGACAAATTTCAAGATGGCAAATGTCAAAGATGTCAAATGACAAATGTCACAATGCTAAATGTCAAAAATGAAAAGTGTCACCATGAAAAATGTCAAAAATGACAAATTTCAAGATGACAAATGTCAAAGATGTCAAATGACAAATGTCACAATGCTAAATGTCAAAAATGAAAAGTGTCACCATGAAAAATGTCAAAAATGACAAATTTCAAGATGGCAAATGTCCAAGATGTCAAATGACAAATGACACAATGCTAAATGTTAAAAATGAAAAGTGTCACCATGAAAAATGTCAAAAATGACAAATTTCAAGATGGCAAATGTCAAAGATGTCAAATGACAAATGTCACAATGCTAAATGTCAAAAATGAAAAGTGTCAAAAATGACAAATTTCAAGATGGCAAATGTCTAAGATGTCAAATGACAAATGTCACAATGCTAAATGTCAAAAATGAAAAGTGTCACCGTGAAAAATGTCAAAAATGACAAATTTCAAGATGGCAAATGTCAAAGATGTCAAATGACAAATGTCACAATGCTAAATGTCAAAAATGATAAGTGTCACCATGAAAAATGTCAAAAATGACAAATTTCAAGATGGCAAATGTCAAAGATGTCAAATGACAAATGTCACAATGCTAAATGTCAAAAATGAAAAGTGTCACCATGAAAAATGTCAAAAATGACAAATTTCAAGATGGCAAATGTCAAAACTGACAAATGTCACAATGCTAAATGTCAAAAATGATAAGTGTCACCATGAAAAATGTCAAAAATGACAAATTTCAAGATGACAAATGTCCAAGATGTCAAATGACAAATGTCACAATGCTAAATGTCAAAAATGACAAATTTCAAGATTGCAAATGTCAAAGATGTCAAATGACAAATGTCACAATGCTAAATGTCAAAAATGAAAAGTGTCACTATGAAAAATGTCAAAAATGACAAATTTCAAGATGACAAATGACAAATGTGACAATGCTAAATGTCAAAAATGAAAAGTGTCACCATGAAAAATGTCAAAAATGACAAATTTCAAGATGGCAAATGTCAAAACTGACAAATTTCACAATGCTAAATGTCAAAAATGATAAGTGTCACCATGAAAAATGTCAAAAATGACAAATTTTAAGATGGCAAATGTCCAAGATGTCAAATGACAAATGTCACAATGCTAAATGTTAAAAATGAAAAGTGTCACCATGAAAAATGTCAAAATGACAAATTTCAAGATGACAAATGTCAAAGATGTCAAATGACAAATGTCACAATGCTAAATGTCAAAAATGAAAAGTGTCACCATGAAAAATGTCAAAAATGACAAATTTCAAGATGGCAAATGTCCAAGATGTCAAATGACAAATGACACAATGCTAAATGTTAAAAATGAAAAGTGTCACCATGAAAAATGTCAAAAATGACAAATTTCAAGATGGCAAATGTCAAAGATGTCAAATGACAAATGTCACAATGCTAAATGTCAAAAATGACAAATTTCAAGATGGCAAATGTCAAAGATGTCAAATGACAAATGTCACAATGCTAAATGTCAAAAATGAAAAGTGTCACCATGAAAAATGTCAAAAATGACAAATTTCAAGATGGCAAATGTCAAAGATGTCAAATGACAAATGTCACAATGCTAAATGTCAAAAATGAAAAGTGTCACCATGAAAAATGTCAAAAATGACAAATTTCAAGATGACAAATGTCAAAGATGTCAAATGACAAATGTCACAATGCTAAATGTCAAAAATGAAAAGTGTCACCATGAAAAATGTCAAAAATGACAAATTTCAAGATGGCAAATGTCCAAGATGTCAAATGACAAATGACACAATGCTAAATGTTAAAAATGAAAAGTGTCACCATGAAAAATGTCAAAAATGACAAATTTCAAGATGGCAAATGTCAAAGATGTCAAATGACAAATGTCACAATGCTAAATGTCAAAAATGAAAAGTGTCAAAAATGACAAATTTCAAGATGGCAAATGTCTAAGATGTCAAATGACAAATGTCACAATGCTAAATGTCAAAAATGAAAAGTGTCACCGTGAAAAATGTCAAAAATGACAAATTTCAAGATGGCAAATGTCAAAGATGTCAAATGACAAATGTCACAATGCTAAATGTCAAAAATGATAAGTGTCACCATGAAAAATGTCAAAAATGACAAATTTCAAGATGGCAAATGTCAAAGATGTCAAATGACAAATGTCACAATGCTAAATGTCAAAAATGAAAAGTGTCACCATGAAAAATGTCAAAAATGACAAATTTCAAGATGGCAAATGTCAAAACTGACAAATGTCACAATGCTAAATGTCAAAAATGATAAGTGTCACCATGAAAAATGTCAAAAATGACAAATTTCAAGATGACAAATGTCCAAGATGTCAAATGACAAATGTCACAATGCTAAATGTCAAAAATGACAAATTTCAAGATTGCAAATGTCAAAGATGTCAAATGACAAATGTCACAATGCTAAATGTCAAAAATGAAAAGTGTCACTATGAAAAATGTCAAAAATGACAAATTTCAAGATGACAAATGACAAATGTGACAATGCTAAATGTCAAAAATGAAAAGTGTCACCATGAAAAATGTCAAAAATGACAAATTTCAAGATGGCAAATGTCAAAACTGACAAATTTCACAATGCTAAATGTCAAAAATGATAAGTGTCACCATGAAAAATGTCAAAAATGACAAATTTTAAGATGGCAAATGTCCAAGATGTCAAATGACAAATGTCACAATGCTAAATGTTAAAAATGAAAAGTGTCACCATGAAAAATGTCAAAAATGACAAATTTCAAGATGGCAAATGTCAAAGATGTCAAATGACAAATGTCACAATGCTAAATGTCAAAAATGAAAAGTGTCAAAAATGACAAATTTCAAGATGGCAAATGTCTAAGATGTCAAATGACAAATGTCACAATGCTAAATGTCAAAAATGAAAAGTGTCACCATGAAAAATGTCAAAAATGACAAATTTCAAGATGGCAAATGTCAAAGATGTCAAATGACAAATGTCACAATGCTAAATGTTAAAAATGAAAAGTGTCACTATGAAAAATGTCAAAAATGACAAATTTCAAGATGACAAATGTGACAATGCTAAATGTCAAAAATGAAAAGTGTCACCATGAAAAATGTCAAAAATGACAAATTTCAAGATGGCAAATGTCAAAACTGACAAATTTCACAATGCTAAATGTCAAAAATGAAAAGTGTCACCATGAAAAATGTCACAAATGACAAATTTTAAGATGGCAAATGTCCAAGATGTCAAATGACAAATGTCACAATGCTAAATGTTAAAAATGAAAAGTGTCACCATGAAAAATGTCAAAAATGACAAATTTCAAGATGGCAAATGTCAAAGATGTCAAATGACAAATGTCACAATGCTAAATGTCAAAAATGAAAAGTGTCAAAAATGACAAATTTCAAGATGGCAAATGTCTAAGATGTCAAATGACAAATGTCACAATGCTTAATGTCAAAAATGAAAAGTGTCACCGTAAAAAATGTCTAAAATGACAAATTTCAAGATGGCAAATTTCAAAGATGTCAAATGACAAACGTCACAATGCTAAATGTCAAAAATGATAAGTGTCACCATGAAAAATGTCAAAAATGACAAATTTCAAGATGGCAAATGTCAAAGATGTCAAATGACAAATGTCACAATGCTAAATGTCAAAAATGAAAAGTGTCCCCATGAAAAATGTCAAAAATTACAAATTTCAAGATGCCAAATATCAAAGATGTCAAATGACAAATGTCACAATGCTAAATGTCAAAAATGAAAAGTGTCACCATGAAAAATGTCAAAAATGACAAATTTCAAGATGGCAAATGTCAAAGATGTCGAATATGACAAATGTCACAATGCTAAATGTCAAAAATGAAAAATGTCAAAAATGACAAATTTCAAGATGCCAAATATCAAAGATGTCAAATGACAAATGACACAATGCTAAATGTCAAAAATGACAAATTTCAAGATGGCAAATGTCAAAGATGTCAAATGACAAATGTCACAATGCTAAATGTCAAAAATGAAAAGTGTCCCCATGAAAAATGTCAATAATGACAAATTTCAAGATGGCAAATGTCAAAGATGTCAAATGACAAATGTCACAATGCTAAATGTCAAAAATGAAAAGTGTCACCATAAAAAATGTCAAAAATGACAAATTTCAAAATGGCAAATGTCAAAGATGTCAAATGACAAATGTCACAATGCTAAATGTCAAGAATGAAAAGTGTCACCATGAAAAATGTCAAAAATTACAAATTTCAAGATGCCAAATATCAAAGATGTCAAATGACAAATGTCACAATGCTTAATGTCAAAAATGACAAATTTCAAGATGGCAAATGTCAAAGATGTCAAATGACAAATGTCACAATGCTAAATGTCAAAAATGAAAAGTGTCACCATGAAAAATGTCAAAAATGACAAATTTCAAGATGGCAAATGTCAAAGATGTCGAATATGACAAATGTCACAATGCTAAATGTCAAAAATGAAAAGTGTCACCATGAAAAATGTCAAAAATGACAAATTTCAAGATGGCAAATGTCAAAGATGTCAAATGACAAATGTCACAACGCTAAATGTCAAAAATGCAAAGTGTCACCATGAAAAATGTCAAAAATAACAAATTTCAAGATGGCAAATGTCAAAACTGACAAATGTCACAATGCTAAATGTCAAAAATGATAAGTGTCACCATGAAAAATGTCAAAAATGACAAATTTCAAGATGGCAAATGTCCAAGATGTCAAATGACAAATGTCACAATGCTAAATGTCAAAAATGACAAATTTCAAGATGGCAAATGTCAAAGATGTCAAATGACAAATGTCACAATGCTAAATGTCAAAAATGAAAAGTGTCACCATGAAAAATGTCAAAAATGACAAATTTCAAGATGGCAAATGTCAAAGATGTCAAATGACAAATGTCACAATGCTAAATGTCAAAAATGAAAAGTGTCACCATGAAAAATGTCAAAAATAACAAATTTCAAGATGGCAAATGTCAAAGATGTCAAATGACAAATGTCACAATGCTAAAAGTCAAAAATGAAAAGTGTCACCATGAAAAATGTCAAAAATGACAAATTTTAAGATGGCAAATGTCAAAACTGACAAATGTCACAATGCTAAATGTCAAAAATGATAAGTGTCACCATGAAAAATGTCAAAAATGATAAATTTCAAGATGACAAATGTCCAAGATGTCAAATGACAAATGTCACAATGCTAAATGTCAAAAATGACAAATTTCAAGATTGCAAATGTCAAAGATGTCGAATATGACAAATGTCACAATGCTAAATGTCAAAAATGAAAAGTGTCACCATGAAACATGTCAAAAATGTCAAATTTCAAGATGGCAAATGTCAAACATGTCAAATGACAAATGTCACAATGCTAAATGTCAAAAATGAAAAGTGTCACCATGAAAAATGTTAAAATGACAAATTTCAAGATGGCAAATATCAAAGATGTCAAATGACAAATGTCACAATGCTAAATGTCAAAAATGACAAATTTCAAGATGGCAAATGTCAAAGATGTCAAATGACAAATGTCACAATGCTAAATGTCACAAATGAAAAGTGTTACCATGAAAAATGTCAAAAATGACAAATTTCAAGATGGCAAATGTCAAAGATGTCAAATGACAAATGTCACAATGCTAAATGTCAAAAATGAAAGGTGTCACCATGAAAAATGTCAAAAATGACAAATTTCAAGATGACAAATGTCAAAGATCTCAAATGACAAATGTCACAATGCTAAATGTCAAAAATGAAAAGTGTCACCATGAAAAATGTCAAAAATGACAAATTTCAAGATAGCAAATGTCAAAACTGACAAATGTCACAATGCTAAATGTCAAAAATGATAAGTGTCACCATGAAAAATGTCAAAAATGACAAATTTCAAGATGGCAAATGTCCAAGATGTCAAATGACAAATGTCACAATGCTAAATGTTAAAAATGAAAAGTGTCACCATGAAAAATGTCAAAAATGACAAATTTCAAGATGGCAAATGTCAAAGATGTCAAATGAAAAATGTCACAATGCTAAATGTCAAAAATGAAAAGTGTCAAAAATGACAAATTTCAAGATGGCAAATGTCTAAGATGTCAAATGACAAATGTCACAATGCTAAATGTCAAAAATGAAAAGTGTCACCGTGAAAAATGTCAAAAATGACAAATTTCAAGATGGCAAATGTCAAAGATGTCAAATGACAAATGTCACAATGCTAAATGTCAAAAATGAAAAGTGTCACCATGAAAAATGTCAAAAATGACAAATTTCAAGATGGCAAATGTCAAAGATGTCAAATGACAAATGTCACAATGCTAAATGTCAAAAATGAAAAGTGTCCCCATGAAAAATGTCAATAATGACAAATTTCAAGATGGCAAATATCAAAGATGTCAAATGACAAATGTCACAATGCTAAATGTCAAAAATGAAAAGTGTCACCATGAAAAATGTCAAAAATGACAAATTTTAAGATGGCAAATGTCAAAACTGACAAATGTCAGAATGCTAAATGTCAAAAATGATAAGTGTCACCATGAAAAATGTCAAAAATGACAAATTTCAAGATGACAAATTTCAAGATGACAAATGTCCAAGATGTCAAATGACAAATGTCACAATGCTAAATGTCAAAAATGACAAATTTCAAGATTGCAAATGTCAAAGATGTTGAATATGACAAATGTCACAATGCTAAATGTCAAAAATGAAAAGTGTCACCATGAAAAATGTCAAAAATGACAAATTTCAAGATGGCAAATGTCAAAGATGTCAAATGACAAATGTCTTAATGCTAAATGTCAAAAATGAAAAGTGTCACCATCAAAAATGTCAAAATGACAAACTTCAAGATGGCAAATATCAAAGATGTCAAATGACAAATGTCACAATGCTAAATGTCAAAAATGACAAATTTCAAGATGGCAAATGTCAAAGATGTCAAATGACAAATGTCACAATGCTAAATGTCAAAAATGAAAAGTGTCACCATGAAAAATGTCAAAAATGACAAATTTCAAGATGGCAAATGTCAAAGATGACAAATGTCACAATGCTAAATGTCAAAAATGAAAAGTGTCACCATGAAAAATGTCAAAAATGACAAATTTCAAGATGACAAATGTCAAAGATGTCAAATGACAAATGTCACAATGCTAAATGTCAAAAATGAAAAGTGTCACCATGAAAAATGTCAAAAATGACAAATTTCAAGATGGCAAATGTCAAAACTGACAAATGTCACAATGCTAAATGTCAAAAATGATAAGTGTCACCATGAAAAATGTCAAAAATGACAAATTTCAAGATGACAAATGTCCAAGATGTCAAATGACAAATGTCACAATGCTAAATGTCAAAAATGACAAATTTCAAGATTGCAAATGTCAAAGATGTCGAATATGACAAATGTCACAATGCTAAATGTCAAAAATGAAAAGTGTCACCATGAAACATGTCAAAAATGTCAAATTTCAAGATGGCAAATGTCAAACATGTCAAATGACAAATGTCACAATGCTAAATGTCAAAAATGAAAAGTGTCACCATGAAAAATGTTAAAATGACAAATTTCAAGATGGCAAATATCAAAGATGTCAAATGACAAATGTCACAATGCTAAATGTCAAAAATGACAAATTTCAAGATGGCAAATGTCAAAGATGTCAAATGACAAATGTCACAATGCTAAATGTCACAAATGAAAAGTGTTACCATGAAAAATGTCAAAAATGACAAATTTCAAGATGGCAAATGTCAAAGATGTCAAATGACAAATGTCACAATGCTAAATGTCAAAAATGAAAGGTGTCACCATGAAAAATGTCAAAAATGACAAATTTCAAGATGACAAATGTCAAAGATCTCAAATGACAAATGTCACAATGCTAAATGTCAAAAATGAAAAGTGTCACCATGAAAAATGTCAAAAATGACAAATTTCAAGATAGCAAATGTCAAAACTGACAAATGTCACAATGCTAAATGTCAAAAATGATAAGTGTCACCATGAAAAATGTCAAAAATGACAAATTTCAAGATGGCAAATGTCCAAGATGTCAAATGACAAATGTCACAATGCTAAATGTTAAAAATGAAAAGTGTCACCATGAAAAATGTCAAAAATGACAAATTTCAAGATGGCAAATGTCAAAGATGTCAAATGAAAAATGTCACAATGCTAAATGTCAAAAATGAAAAGTGTCAAAAATGACAAATTTCAAGATGGCAAATGTCTAAGATGTCAAATGACAAATGTCACAATGCTAAATGTCAAAAATGAAAAGTGTCACCGTGAAAAATGTCAAAAATGACAAATTTCAAGATGGCAAATGTCAAAGATGTCAAATGACAAATGTCACAATGCTAAATGTCAAAAATGAAAAGTGTCACCATGAAAAATGTCAAAAATGACAAATTTCAAGATGGCAAATGTCAAAGATGTCAAATGACAAATGTCACAATGCTAAATGTCAAAAATGAAAAGTGTCCCCATGAAAAATGTCAATAATGACAAATTTCAAGATGGCAAATATCAAAGATGTCAAATGACAAATGTCACAATGCTAAATGTCAAAAATGAAAAGTGTCACCATGAAAAATGTCAAAAATGACAAATTTTAAGATGGCAAATGTCAAAACTGACAAATGTCAGAATGCTAAATGTCAAAAATGATAAGTGTCACCATGAAAAATGTCAAAAATGACAAATTTCAAGATGACAAATTTCAAGATGACAAATGTCCAAGATGTCAAATGACAAATGTCACAATGCTAAATGTCAAAAATGACAAATTTCAAGATTGCAAATGTCAAAGATGTTGAATATGACAAATGTCACAATGCTAAATGTCAAAAATGAAAAGTGTCACCATGAAAAATGTCAAAAATGACAAATTTCAAGATGGCAAATGTCAAAGATGTCAAATGACAAATGTCTTAATGCTAAATGTCAAAAATGAAAAGTGTCACCATCAAAAATGTCAAAATGACAAACTTCAAGATGGCAAATATCAAAGATGTCAAATGACAAATGTCACAATGCTAAATGTCAAAAATGACAAATTTCAAGATGGCAAATGTCAAAGATGTCAAATGACAAATGTCACAATGCTAAATGTCAAAAATGAAAAGTGTCACCATGAAAAATGTCAAAAATGACAAATTTCAAGATGGCAAATGTCAAAGATGACAAATGTCACAATGCTAAATGTCAAAAATGAAAAGTGTCACCATGAAAAATGTCAAAAATGACAAATTTCAAGATGACAAATGTCAAAGATGTCAAATGACAAATGTCACAATGCTAAATGTCAAAAATGAAAAGTGTCACCATGAAAAATGTCAAAAATGACAAATTTCAAGATGGCAAATGTCAAAACTGACAAATGTCACAATGCTAAATGTCAAAAATGATAAGTGTCACCATGAAAAATGTCAAAAATGACAAATTTCAAGATGGCAAATGTCCAAGATGTCAAATGACAAATGACACAATGCTAAATGTTAAAAATGAAAAGTGTCACCATGAAAAATGTCAAAAATGACAAATTTCAAGATGGCAAATGTCAAAGATGTCAAATGACAAATGTCACAATGCTAAATGTCAAAAATGAAAAGTGTCAAAAATGACAAATTTCAAGATGGCAAATGTCTAAGATGTCAAATGACAAATGTCACAATGCTAAATGTCAAAAATGAAAGGTGTCACCGTGAAAAATGTCAAAAATGACAAATTTCAAGATGGCAAATGTCAAAGATGTCAAATGACAAATGTCACAATGCTAAATGTCAAAAATGATAAGTGTCACCATGAAAAATGTCAAAAATGACAAATTTCAAGATGGCAAATGTCAAAGATGTCAAATGACAAATGTCACAATGCTAAATGTCAAAAATGAAAAGTGTCACCTTGAAAAATGTCAAAAATAACAAATTGCAAGATGGCAAATGTCAAAGATGTCAAATGACAAATGTCACAATGCTAAATGTCAAAAATGAAAAGTGTCACCATGAAAAATGTCAAAAATGACAAATTTCAAGATGGCAAATGTCAAAACTGACAAATGTCACAATGCTAAATGTCAAAAATGATAAGTGTCACCATGAAAAATGTCAAAAATGACAAATTTCAAGATGGCAAATGTCAAAGATGTCAAATGACAAATGTCACAATGCTAAATGTCAAAAATGAAAAGTGTCACCATGAAAAATGTCAAAAATGACAAATTTCAAGATGGCAAATGTCAAAACTGACAAATGTCACAATGCTAAATGTCAAAAATGATAAGTGTCACCATGAAAAATGTCAAAAATGACAAATTTCAAGATGACAAATGTCCAAGATGTCAAATGACAAATGTCACAATGCTAAATGTCAAAAATGACAAATTTCAAGATTGCAAATGTCAAAGATGTAGAATATGACAAATGTCACAATGCTAAATGTCAAAAATGAAAAGTGTCACCATGAAAAATGTCAAAAATGACAAATTTCAAGATGGCAAATGTCAAAGATGTCAAATGACAAATGTCACAATGCTAAATGTCAAAAATGAAAAGTGTCACCATGAAAAATGTCACAATGACAAATTTCAAGATGGCAAATATCAAAGATGTCAAATGACAAATGTCACAATGCTAAATGTCAAAAATGACAAATTTTAAGATGGCAAATGTCAAAGATGTCAAATGACAAATGTCACAATGCTAAATGTCAAAAATGAAAAGTGTCACTATGAAAAATGTCAAAAATGACAAATTTCAAGATGACAAATGACAAATGTGACAATGCTAAATGTCAAAAATGAAAAGTGTCACCATGAAAAATGTCAAAAATGACAAATTTCAAGATGGCAAATGTCAAAACTGACAAATTTCACAATGCTAAATGTCAAAAATGATAAGTGTCACCATGAAAAATGTCAAAAATGACAAATTTTAAGATGGCAAATGTCCAAGATGTCAAATGACAAATGTCACAATGCTAAATGTTAAAAATGAAAAGTGTCACCATGAAAAATGTCAAAAATGACAAATTTCAAGATGGCAAATGTCAAAGATGTCAAATGACAAATGTCACAATGCTAAATGTCAAAAATGAAAAGTGTCAAAAATGACAAATTTCAAGATGGCAAATGTCTAAGATGTCAAATGACAAATGTCACAATGCTAAATGTCAAAAATGAAAAGTGTCACCATGAAAAATGTCAAAAATGACAAATTTCAAGATGGCAAATGTCAAAGATGTCAAATGACAAATGTCACAATGCTAAATGTTAAAAATGAAAAGTGTCACTATGAAAAATGTCAAAAATGACAAATTTCAAGATGACAAATGTGACAATGCTAAATGTCAAAAATGAAAAGTGTCACCATGAAAAATGTCAAAAATGACAAATTTCAAGATGGCAAATGTCAAAACTGACAAATTTCACAATGCTAAATGTCAAAAATGAAAAGTGTCACCATGAAAAATGTCACAAATGACAAATTTTAAGATGGCAAATGTCCAAGATGTCAAATGACAAATGTCACAATGCTAAATGTTAAAAATGAAAAGTGTCACCATGAAAAATGTCAAAAATGACAAATTTCAAGATGGCAAATGTCAAAGATGTCAAATGACAAATGTCACAATGCTAAATGTCAAAAATGAAAAGTGTCAAAAATGACAAATTTCAAGATGGCAAATGTCTAAGATGTCAAATGACAAATGTCACAATGCTTAATGTCAAAAATGAAAAGTGTCACCGTAAAAAATGTCTAAAATGACAAATTTCAAGATGGCAAATTTCAAAGATGTCAAATGACAAACGTCACAATGCTAAATGTCAAAAATGATAAGTGTCACCATGAAAAATGTCAAAAATGACAAATTTCAAGATGGCAAATGTCAAAGATGTCAAATGACAAATGTCACAATGCTAAATGTCAAAAATGAAAAGTGTCCCCATGAAAAATGTCAAAAATTACAAATTTCAAGATGCCAAATATCAAAGATGTCAAATGACAAATGTCACAATGCTAAATGTCAAAAATGAAAAGTGTCACCATGAAAAATGTCAAAAATGACAAATTTCAAGATGGCAAATGTCAAAGATGTCGAATATGACAAATGTCACAATGCTAAATGTCAAAAATGAAAAGTGTCACCATGAAAAATGTCAAAAATGACAAATTTCAAGATGCCAAATATCAAAGATGTCAAATGACAAATGTCACAATGCTAAATGTCAAAAATGACAAATTTCAAGATGGCAAATGTCAAAGATGTCAAATGACAAATGTCACAATGCTAAATGTCAAAAATGAAAAGTGTCCCCATGAAAAATGTCAATAATGACAAATTTCAAGATGGCAAATGTCAAAGATGTCAAATGACAAATGTCACAATGCTAAATGTCAAAAATGAAAAGTGTCACCATAAAAAATGTCAAAAATGACAAATTTCAAAATGGCAAATGTCAAAGATGTCAAATGACAAATGTCACAATGCTAAATGTCAAGAATGAAAAGTGTCACCATGAAAAATGTCAAAAATTACAAATTTCAAGATGCCAAATATCAAAGATGTCAAATGACAAATGTCACAATGCTTAATGTCAAAAATGACAAATTTCAAGATGGCAAATGTCAAAGATGTCAAATGACAAATGTCACAATGCTAAATGTCAAAAATGAAAAGTGTCACCATGAAAAATGTCAAAAATGACAAATTTCAAGATGGCAAATGTCAAAGATGTCGAATATGACAAATGTCACAATGCTAAATGTCAAAAATGAAAAGTGTCACCATGAAAAATGTCAAAAATGACAAATTTCAAGATGGCAAATGTCAAAGATGTCAAATGACAAATGTCACAACGCTAAATGTCAAAAATGCAAAGTGTCACCATGAAAAATGTCAAAAATAACAAATTTCAAGATGGCAAATGTCAAAACTGACAAATGTCACAATGCTAAATGTCAAAAATGATAAGTGTCACCATGAAAAATGTCAAAAATGACAAATTTCAAGATGGCAAATGTCCAAGATGTCAAATGACAAATGTCACAATGCTAAATGTCAAAAATGACAAATTTCAAGATGGCAAATGTCAAAGATGTCAAATGACAAATGTCACAATGCTAAATGTCAAAATTGAAAAGTGTCACCATGAAAAATGTCAAAAATGACAAATTTCAAGATGGCAAATGTCAAAGATGTCAAATGACAAATGTCACAATGCTAAATGTCAAAAATGAAAAGTGTCACCATGAAAAATGTCAAAAATAACAAATTTCAAGATGGCAAATGTCAAAGATGTCAAATGACAAATGTCACAATGCTAAAAGTCAAAAATGAAAAGTGTCACCATGAAAAATGTCAAAAATGACAAATTTTAAGATGGCAAATGTCAAAACTGACAAATGTCACAATGCTAAATGTCAAAAATGATAAGTGTCACCATGAAAAATGTCAAAAATGATAAATTTCAAGATGACAAATGTCCAAGATGTCAAATGACAAATGTCACAATGCTAAATGTCAAAAATGACAAATTTCAAGATTGCAAATGTCAAAGATGTCGAATATGACAAATGTCACAATGCTAAATGTCAAAAATGAAAAGTGTCACCATGAAACATGTCAAAAATGTCAAATTTCAAGATGGCAAATGTCAAACATGTCAAATGACAAATGTCACAATGCTAAATGTCAAAAATGAAAAGTGTCACCATGAAAAATGTTAAAATGACAAATTTCAAGATGGCAAATATCAAAGATGTCAAATGACAAATGTCACAATGCTAAATGTCAAAAATGACAAATTTCAAGATGGCAAATGTCAAAGATGTCAAATGACAAATGTCACAATGCTAAATGTCACAAATGAAAAGTGTTACCATGAAAAATGTCAAAAATGACAAATTTCAAGATGGCAAATGTCAAAGATGTCAAATGACAAATGTCACAATGCTAAATGTCAAAAATGAAAGGTGTCACCATGAAAAATGTCAAAAATGACAAATTTCAAGATGACAAATGTCAAAGATCTCAAATGACAAATGTCACAATGCTAAATGTCAAAAATGAAAAGTGTCACCATGAAAAATGTCAAAAATGACAAATTTCAAGATAGCAAATGTCAAAACTGACAAATGTCACAATGCTAAATGTCAAAAATGATAAGTGTCACCATGAAAAATGTCAAAAATGACAAATTTCAAGATGGCAAATGTCCAAGATGTCAAATGACAAATGTCACAATGCTAAATGTTAAAAATGAAAAGTGTCACCATGAAAAATGTCAAAAATGACAAATTTCAAGATGGCAAATGTCAAAGATGTCAAATGAAAAATGTCACAATGCTAAATGTCAAAAATGAAAAGTGTCAAAAATGACAAATTTCAAGATGGCAAATGTCTAAGATGTCAAATGACAAATGTCACAATGCTAAATGTCAAAAATGAAAAGTGTCACCGTGAAAAATGTCAAAAATGACAAATTTCAAGATGGCAAATGTCAAAGATGTCAAATGACAAATGTCACAATGCTAAATGTCAAAAATGAAAAGTGTCACCATGAAAAATGTCAAAAATGACAAATTTCAAGATGGCAAATGTCAAAGATGTCAAATGACAAATGTCACAATGCTAAATGTCAAAAATGAAAAGTGTCCCCATGAAAAATGTCAATAATGACAAATTTCAAGATGGCAAATATCAAAGATGTCAAATGACAAATGTCACAATGCTAAATGTCAAAAATGAAAAGTGTCACCATGAAAAATGTCAAAAATGACAAATTTTAAGATGGCAAATGTCAAAACTGACAAATGTCAGAATGCTAAATGTCAAAAATGATAAGTGTCACCATGAAAAATGTCAAAAATGACAAATTTCAAGATGACAAATTTCAAGATGACAAATGTCCAAGATGTCAAATGACAAATGTCACAATGCTAAATGTCAAAAATGACAAATTTCAAGATTGCAAATGTCAAAGATGTTGAATATGACAAATGTCACAATGCTAAATGTCAAAAATGAAAAGTGTCACCATGAAAAATGTCAAAAATGACAAATTTCAAGATGGCAAATGTCAAAGATGTCAAATGACAAATGTCTTAATGCTAAATGTCAAAAATGAAAAGTGTCACCATCAAAAATGTCAAAATGACAAACTTCAAGATGGCAAATATCAAAGATGTCAAATGACAAATGTCACAATGCTAAATGTCAAAAATGACAAATTTCAAGATGGCAAATGTCAAAGATGTCAAATGACAAATGTCACAATGCTAAATGTCAAAAATGAAAAGTGTCACCATGAAAAATGTCAAAAATGACAAATTTCAAGATGGCAAATGTCAAAGATGACAAATGTCACAATGCTAAATGTCAAAAATGAAAAGTGTCACCATGAAAAATGTCAAAAATGACAAATTTCAAGATGACAAATGTCAAAGATGTCAAATGACAAATGTCACAATGCTAAATGTCAAAAATGAAAAGTGTCACCATGAAAAATGTCAAAAATGACAAATTTCAAGATGGCAAATGTCAAAACTGACAAATGTCACAATGCTAAATGTCAAAAATGATAAGTGTCACCATGAAAAATGTCAAAAATGACAAATTTCAAGATGGCAAATGTCCAAGATGTCAAATGACAAATGACACAATGCTAAATGTTAAAAATGAAAAGTGTCACCATGAAAAATGTCAAAAATGACAAATTTCAAGATGGCAAATGTCAAAGATGTCAAATGACAAATGTCACAATGCTAAATGTCAAAAATGAAAAGTGTCAAAAATGACAAATTTCAAGATGGCAAATGTCTAAGATGTCAAATGACAAATGTCACAATGCTAAATGTCAAAAATGAAAGGTGTCACCGTGAAAAATGTCAAAAATGACAAATTTCAAGATGGCAAATGTCAAAGATGTCAAATGACAAATGTCACAATGCTAAATGTCAAAAATGATAAGTGTCACCATGAAAAATGTCAAAAATGACAAATTTCAAGATGGCAAATGTCAAAGATGTCAAATGACAAATGTCACAATGCTAAATGTCAAAAATGAAAAGTGTCACCATGAAAAATGTCAAAAATAACAAATTGCAAGATGGCAAATGTCAAAGATGTCAAATGACAAATGTCACAATGCTAAATGTCAAAAATGAAAAGTGTCACCATGAAAAATGTCAAAAATGACAAATTTCAAGATGGCAAATGTCAAAACTGACAAATGTCACAATGCTAAATGTCAAAAATGATAAGTGTCACCATGAAAAATGTCAAAAATGACAAATTTCAAGATGACAAATGTCCAAGATGTCAAATGACAAATGTCACAATGCTAAATGTCAAAAATGACAAATTTCAAGATTGCAAATGTCAAAGATGTCGAATATGACAAATGTCACAATGCTAAATGTCAAAAATGAAAAGTGTCACCATGAAAAATGTCAAAAATTACAAATTTCAAGATGGCAAATGTCAAAGATGTCAAATGACAAATGTCACAATGCTAAATGTCAAAAATGAAAAGTGTCACCATGAAAAATGTCAAAATGACAAATTTCAAGATGGCAAATATGAAAGATGTCAAATGACAAATGTCACAATGCTAAATGTCAAAAATGACACATTTCAAGATGGCAAATGTCAAAGATGTCAAATGACAAATGTCACAATGCTAAATGTCAAAAATGAAAAGTGTCACCATGAAAAATGTCAAAAATGACAAATTTCAAGATGGCAAATGTCAAAGATGTCAAATGACAAATGTCACAATGCTAAATGTCAAAAATGAAAAGTGTCACCATGAAAAATGTCAAAAATGACAAATTTCAAGATGACAAATGTCAAAGATGTCAAATGACAAGTGTCACAATGCTAAATGTCAAAAATGAAAAGTGTCACCATGAAAAATGTCAAAAATGACAAATTTCAAGATGGCAAATGTCAAAACTGACAAATGTCACAATGCTAAATGTCAAAAATGATAAGTGTCACCATGAAAAATGTCAAAAATGACAAATTTCAAGATGGCAAATGTCCAAGATGTCAAATGACAAATGTCACAATGCTAAATGTTAAAAATGAAAAGTGTCACCATGAAAAATGTCAAAAATGACAAATTTCAAGATGGCAAATGTCAAAGATGTCAAATGACAAATGTCACAATGCTAAATGTCAAAAATGAAAAGTGTCAAAAATGACAAATTTCAAGATGGCAAATGTCTAAGATGTCAAATGACAAATGTCACAATGCTAAATGTCAAAAATGAAAAGTGTCACCGTGAAAAATGTCAAAAATGACAAATTTCAAGATGGCAAATGTCAAAAATGTCAAATGACAAATGTCACAATGCTAAATGTCAAAAATGAAAAGTGTCACCATGAAAAATGTCAAAAATGACAAATTTCAAGATGGCAAATGTCAAAGATGTCAAATGACAAATGTCACAATGCTAAATGTCAAAAATGAAAAGTGTCACCATGAAAAATGTCAAAAATGCAAATTTCAAGATGGCAAATGTCAAAGATGTCAAATGACAAATGTCACAATGCTAAATGTCAAAAATGAAAAGTGTCACCATGAAAAATGTCAAAAATGACAAATTTCAAGATGGCAAATGTCAAAGATGTCAAATGACAAATGTCACAATGCTAAATGTCAAAAATGAAAAGTGTCACCATGAAAAATGTCAAAAATGACAAATTTCAAGATGGCAAATGTCAAAGATGTCAAATGACAAATGTCACAATGCTAAATGTCAAAAATGAAAAGTGTCACCATGAAAAATGTCAAAAATGCAAATTTCAAGATGCCAAATATCAAAGATGTCAAATGACAAATGTCACAATGCTTAATGTCAAAAATGACAAATTTCAAGATGGCAAATGTCAAAGATGTCAAATGACAAATGTCACAATGCTAAATGTCAAAAATGAAAAGTGTCACCATGAAAAATGTCAAAAATGACAAATTTTAAGATGGCAAATGTCAAAGATGTCAAATGACAAATGTCAAAACTGAAAAGTGTCACCATGAAAAATGTCAAAAATAACAAATTTCAAGATGGCAAATGTCAAAGATGTCAAATGACAAATGTCACAATGCTAAATGTCAAAAATGAAAAGTGTCACCATGAAAAATGACAAATTTCAAAATGGCAAATGTCAAAGATGTCAAATGACAAATGTCACAATGCTAAATGTCAAAAATGAAAAGTGTCACCATGAAAAATGTCAAAAATAACAAATTTCAAGATGGCAAATGTCAAAAATGTCAAATGACAAATGTCACAATGCTAAATGTCAAAAATGAAAAGTGTCACCATGAAAAATGTTAAAAATGACAAATTTCAAGATGGCAAATGTCAAAGATGTCAAATGACAAATGTCACAATGCTTAATGTCAAAAATGAAAAGTGTCACCATGAAAAATGTCAAAAATAACAAATTTCAAGATGGCAAATATCCAAGATGTCAAATGACAAATGTCACAATGCTAAATGTCAAAAATGACAAATTTCAAGATGGCAAATGTCAAAGATGTCAAATGACAAATGTCACAATGCTAAATGTCAAAAACGAAAAGTGTCACCATGAAAAATGTCAAAAATGACAAATTTCAAGATGGCAAATGTCAAAGATGTCAAATGACAAATGTCACAATGCTAAATGTCAAAAATGAAAAGTGTCACCATGAAAAATGTCAAAAATAACAAATTTCAAGATGGCAAATGTCAAAGATGTCAAATGACAAATGTCACAATGCTAAATGTCAAAAATGAAAAATGTCACCATGAAAAATGTCAAAAATGACAAATTTCAAGATGGCAAATGTCAAAACTGACAAATGTCACAATGCTAAATGTCAAAAATGATAGGTGTCACCATGAAAAATGTCAAAAATGACAAATTTCAAGATGGCAAATGTCCAAGATGTCAAATGACAAATGTCACAATGCTAAATGTCAAAAATGACAAATTTCAAGATGGCAAATGTCAAAGATGTCAAATGACAAATGTCACAATGCTAAATGTCAAAACTGAAAAGTGTCACCATGAAAAATGTCAAAAATGACAAATTTCAAGATGGCAAATGTCAAAGATGTCAAATGACAAATGTCACAATGCTAAATCTCAAAAATAAAAAGTGTCACCATGAAAAATGTCAAAAATGACAATTTCAAGATGGCAAATATCAAAGATGTCAAATGACAAATGTCACAATGCTAAATGTCAAAAATGAAAAGTGTCACCATGAAAAATGTCAAAAATGACAAATTTCAAGATGGCAAATGTCAAAACTGACAAATGTCACAATGCTAAATGTCAAAAATGATAAGTGTCACCATGAAAAATGTCAAAAATGACAAATTTCAAGATGGCAAATGTCCAAGATGTCAAATGACAGATGTCACAATGCTAAATGTCAAAAATGACAAATTTCAAGATGGCAAATGTCAAAGATGTCAAATGACAAATGTCACAATACTAAATGTCAAAAATTAAAAGTGTCACCATGAAAAATGTCAAAAATGACAAATTTCAAGATGGCAAATGTCAAAGATGTCAAATGACAAATGTCACAATGCTAAATGTCAAAAATGAAAAGTGTCACCATAAAAAATGTCAAAAATAACAAATTTTATGATGGCAAATGTCAAAGATGTCAAATGACAAATGTCACAATGCTAAATGTCAAAAATGAAAAGTGTCACCATGAAAAATGTCAAAAATGACAAATTTCAAGATGGCAAATGTCAAAGATGTCAAATGACAAATGTCACAATGCTAAATGTCAAAAATGAAAAGTGTCACCATGAAAAATGTCAAAAATGACAAATTTCAAGATGGCAAATGTCAAAGATGTCAAATGACAAATGTCACAATGCTAAATGTCAAAAATGAAAAGTGTCACCCTGAAAAATGTCAAAAATGACAAATTTCAAGATGGCAAATGTCAAAGATGTCAAATGACAAATGTCACAATGCTAAATGTCAAAAATAAAAAGTGTCACCATGAAAAATGTCAAAAATGACAAATTTCAAGATGGCAAATGTCAAAACTGACAAATGTCACAATGCTAAATGTCAAAAATGATAAGTGTCACCATGAAAAATGTCAAAAATGACAAATTTCAAGATGGCAAATGTCCAAGATGTCAAATGACAAATGTCACAATGCTAAATGTCAAAAATGAAAAGTGTCACCATGAAAAATGTCAAAATGACAAATTTCAAGATGGCAAATATGAAAGATGTCAAATGACAAATGTCACAATGCTAAATGTCAAAAATGACACATTTCAAGATGGCAAATGTCAAAGATGTCAAATGACAAATGTCACAATGCTAAATGTCAAAAATGATAAGTGTCACCATGAAAAATGTCAAAAATGACAAATTTCAAGATGACAAATGTCCAAGATGTCAAATGACAAATGTCACAATGCTAAATGTCAAAAATGACAAATTTCAAGATTGCAAATGTCAAAGATGTCGAATATGACAAATGTCACAATGCTAAATGTCAAAAATGAAAAGTGTCACCATGAAAAATGTCAAAAATTACAAATTTCAAGATGGCAAATGTCAAAGATGTCAAATGACAAATGTCACAATGCTAAATGTCAAAAATGAAAAGTGTCACCATGAAAAATGTCAAAATGACAAATTTCAAGATGGCAAATATGAAAGATGTCAAATGACCAATGTCACAATGCTAAATGTCAAAAATGACACATTTCAAGATGGCAAATGTCAAAGATGTCAAATGACAAATGTCACAATGCTAAATGTCAAAAATGAAAAGTGTCACCATGAAAAATGTCAAAAATGACAAATTTCAAGATGGCAAATGTCAAAGATGTCAAATGACAAATGTCACAATGCTAAATGTCAAAAATGAAAAGTGTCACCATGAAAAATGTCAAAAATGACAAATTTCAAGATGACAAATGTCAAAGATGTCAAATGACAAGTGTCACAATGCTAAATGTCAAAAATGAAAAGTGTCACCATGAAAAATGTCAAAAATGACAAATTTCAAGATGGCAAATGTCATAACTGACAAATGTCACAATGCTAAATGTCAAAAATGATAAGTGTCACCATGAAAAATGTCAAAAATGACAAATTTCAAGATGGCAAATGTCCAAGATGTCAAATGACAAATGTCACAATGCTAAATGTTAAAAATGAAAAGTGTCACCATGAAAAATGTCAAAAATGACAAATTTCAAGATGGCAAATGTCAAAGATGTCAAATGACAAATGTCACAATGCTAAATGTCAAAAATGAAAAGTGTCAAAAATGACAAATTTCAAGATGGCAAATGTCTAAGATGTCAAATGACAAATGTCACAATGCTAAATGTCAAAAATGAAAAGTGTCACCATGAAAAATGTCAAAAATGACAAATTTCAAGATGGCAAATGTCAAAGATGTCAAATGACAAATGTCACAATGCTAAATGTCAAAAATGAAAAGTGTCACCATGAAAAATGTTAAAATGACAAATTTCAAGATGGCAAATATCAAAGATGTCAAATGACAAATGTCACAATGCTAAATGTCAAAAATGACAAATTTCAAGATGGCAAATGTCAAAGATGTCAAATGACAAATGTCACAATGCTAAATGTCAAAAATGAAAAGTGTCACCATGAAAAATGTCAAAAATGACAAATTTCAAGATGGCAAATGTCAAAGATGTCAAATGAAAAATGTCACAATGCTAAATGTCAAAA
The DNA here is from genome assembly GCA_964028335.1 of Altica lythri. Taxonomy (NCBI): domain Eukaryota; kingdom Metazoa; phylum Arthropoda; class Insecta; order Coleoptera; family Chrysomelidae; genus Altica; species Altica lythri. The sequence goes on along the minus strand of OZ034800.1, from coordinate 1,919,039 downwards.
ATGAAAAGTGTCACCATAAAAAATGTCAAAAATGACAAATTTCAATATGACAAATGTCAAAGATGTCAAATGACAAATGTCACAATGCTAAATGTCAAAAATGAAAAGTGTCACCATGAAAAATGTCAAAAATGACAAATTTCAAGATGGCAAATGTCAAAACTGACAAATGTCACAATGCTAAATGTCAAAAATGATAAGTGTCACCATGAAAAATGTCAAAAATGACACATTTCAAGATGGCAAATGTCCAAGATGTCAAATGACAAATGTCACAATGCTAAATGTTAAAAATGAAAAGTGTCACCATGAAAAATGTCAAAAATGACAAATTTCAAGATGGCAAATGTCAAAGATGTCAAATGACAAATGTCACAATGCTAAATGTCAAAAATGAAAAGTGTCAAAAATGACAAATTTCAAGATGGCAAATGTCTAAGATGTCAAATGACAAATGTCACAATGCTAAATGTCAAAAATGAAAAGTGTCACCGTGAAAAATGTCAAAAATGACAAATTTCAAGATGGCAAATGTCAAAGATGTCAAATGACAAATGTCACAATGCTAAATGTCAAAAATGAAAAGTGTCACCATGAAAAATGTCAAAAATGACAAATTTCAAGATGGCAAATGTCAAAGATGTCAAATGACAAATGTCACAATGCTAAATGTCAAAAATGAAAAGTGTAACCGTGAAAAATGTCAAAAATGACAAATTTCAAGATGGCAAATGTCAAAGATGTCAAATGACAAATGTCACAATGCTAAATGTCAAAAATGAAAAGTGTCACCATGAAAAATGTCAAAAATGACAAATTTCAAGATGACAAATTTCAAGATGACAAATGTCCAAGATGTCAAATGACAAATGTCACAATGCTAAATGTCAAAAATGACAAATTTCAAGATTGCAAATGTCAAAGATGTCGAATATGACAAATGTCACAATGCTAAATGTCAAAAATGAAAAGTGTCACCATGAAAAATGTCAAAAATGACAAATTTCAAGATGGCAAATGTCAAAGATGTCAAATGACAAATGTCACAATGCTAAATGTCAAAAATGAAAAGTGTCACCATGAAAAATGTCAAAATGACAAATTTCAAGATGACAAATGTCAAAGATGTCAAATGACAAATGTCACAATGCTAAATGTCAAAAATGAAAAGTGTCACCATGAAAAATGTCAAAAATGACAAATTTCAAGATGGCAAATGTCCAAGATGTCAAATGACAAATGACACAATGCTAAATGTTAAAAATGAAAAGTGTCACCATGAAAAATGTCAAAAATGACAAATTTCAAGATGGCAAATGTCAAAGATGTCAAATGACAAATGTCACAATGCTAAATGTCAAAAATGACAAATTTCAAGATGGCAAATGTCAAAGATGTCAAATGACAAATGTCACAATGCTAAATGTCAAAAATGAAAAGTGTCACCATGAAAAATGTCAAAAATGACAAATTTCAAGATGGCAAATGTCAAAGATGTCAAATGACAAATGTCACAATGCTAAATGTCAAAAATGAAAAGTGTCACCATGAAAAATGTCAAAAATGACAAATTTCAAGATGACAAATGTCAAAGATGTCAAATGACAAATGTCACAATGCTAAATGTCAAAAATGAAAAGTGTCACCATGAAAAATGTCAAAAATGACAAATTTCAAGATGGCAAATGTCCAAGATGTCAAATGACAAATGACACAATGCTAAATGTTAAAAATGAAAAGTGTCACCATGAAAAATGTCAAAAATGACAAATTTCAAGATGGCAAATGTCAAAGATGTCAAATGACAAATGTCACAATGCTAAATGTCAAAAATGAAAAGTGTCAAAAATGACAAATTTCAAGATGGCAAATGTCTAAGATGTCAAATGACAAATGTCACAATGCTAAATGTCAAAAATGAAAAGTGTCACCGTGAAAAGTGTCAAAAATGACAAATTTCAAGATGGCAAATGTCAAAGATGTCAAATGACAAATGTCACAATGCTAAATGTCAAAAATGATAAGTGTCACCATGAAAAATGTCAAAAATGACAAATTTCAAGATGGCAAATGTCAAAGATGTCAAATGACAAATGTCACAATGCTAAATGTCAAAAATGAAAAGTGTCACCATGAAAAATGTCAAAAATGACAAATTTCAAGATGGCAAATGTCAAAACTGACAAATGTCACAATGCTAAATGTCAAAAATGATAAGTGTCACCATGAAAAATGTCAAAAATGACAAATTTCAAGATGACAAATGTCCAAGATGTCAAATGACAAATGTCACAATGCTAAATGTCAAAAATGACAAATTTCAAGATTGCAAATGTCAAAGATGTAGAATATGACAAATGTCACAATGCTAAATGTCAAAAATGAAAAGTGTCACCATGAAAAATGTCAAAAATGACAAATTTCAAGATGGCAAATGTCAAAGATGTCAAATGACAAATGTCACAATGCTAAATGTCAAAAATGAAAAGTGTCACCATGAAAAATGTCACAATGACAAATTTCAAGATGGCAAATATCAAAGATGTCAAATGACAAATGTCACAATGCTAAATGTCAAAAATGACAAATTTTAAGATGGCAAATGTCAAAGATGTCAAATGACAAATGTCACAATGCTAAATGTCAAAAATGAAAAGTGTCACTATGAAAAATGTCAAAAATGACAAATTTCAAGATGACAAATGACAAATGTGACAATGCTAAATGTCAAAAATGAAAAGTGTCACCATGAAAAATGTCAAAAATGACAAATTTCAAGATGGCAAATGTCAAAACTGACAAATTTCACAATGCTAAATGTCAAAAATGATAAGTGTCACCATGAAAAATGTCAAAAATGACAAATTTTAAGATGGCAAATGTCCAAGATGTCAAATGACAAATGTCACAATGCTAAATGTTAAAAATGAAAAGTGTCACCATGAAAAATGTCAAAAATGACAAATTTCAAGATGGCAAATGTCAAAGATGTCAAATGACAAATGTCACAATGCTAAATGTCAAAAATGAAAAGTGTCAAAAATGACAAATTTCAAGATGGCAAATGTCTAAGATGTCAAATGACAAATGTCACAATGCTAAATGTCAAAAATGAAAAGTGTCACCATGAAAAATGTCAAAAATGACAAATTTCAAGATGGCAAATGTCAAAGATGTCAAATGACAAATGTCACAATGCTAAATGTTAAAAATGAAAAGTGTCACTATGAAAAATGTCAAAAATGACAAATTTCAAGATGACAAACGTGACAATGCTAAATGTCAAAAATGAAAAGTGTCACCATGAAAAATGTCAAAAATGACAAATTTCAAGATGGCAAATGTCAAAACTGACAAATTTCACAATGCTAAATGTCAAAAATGAAAAGTGTCACCATGAAAAATGTCAAAAATGACAAATTTTAAGATGGCAAATGTCCAAGATGTCAAATGACAAATGTCACAATGCTAAATGTTAAAAATGAAAAGTGTCACCATGAAAAATGTCAAAAATGACAAATTTCAAGATGGCAAATGTCAAAGATGTCAAATGACAAATGTCACAATGCTAAATGTCAAAAATGAAAAGTGTCAAAAATGACAAATTTCAAGATGGCAAATGTCTAAGATGTCAAATGACAAATGTCACAATGCTTAATGTCAAAAATGAAAAGTGTCACCGTAAAAAATGTCAAAAATGACAAATTTCAAGATGGCAAATTTCAAAGATGTCAAATGACAAACGTCACAATGCTAAATGTCAAAAATGATAAGTGTCACCATGAAAAATGTCAAAAATGACAAATTTCAAGATGGCAAATGTCAAAGATGTCAAATGACAAATGTCACAATGCTAAATGTCAAAAATGAAAAGTGTCCCCATGAAAAATGTCAAAAATTACAAATTTCAAGATGCCAAATATCAAAGATGTCAAATGACAAATGTCACAATGCTAAATGTCAAAAATGAAAAGTGTCACCATGAAAAATGTCAAAAATGACAAATTTCAAGATGGCAAATGTCAAAGATGTCGAATATGACAAATGTCACAATGCTAAATGTCAAAAATGAAAAGTGTCACCATGAAAAATGTCAAAAATGACAAATTTCAAGATGCCAAATATCAAAGATGTCAAATGACAAATGTCACAATGCTTAATGTCAAAAATGACAAATTTCAAGATGGCAAATGTCAAAGATGTCAAATGACAAATGTCACAATGCTAAATGTCAAAAATGAAAAGTGTCCCCATGAAAAATGTCAATAATGACAAATTTCAAGATGGCAAATGTCAAAGATGTCAAATGACAAATGTCACAATGCTAAATGTCAAAAATGAAAAGTGTCACCATAAAAAATGTCAAAAATGACAAATTTCAAAATGGCAAATGTCAAAGATGTCAAATGACAAATGTCACAATGCTAAATGTCAAGAATGAAAAGTGTCACCATGAAAAATGTCAAAAATTACAAATTTCAAGATGCCAAATATCAAAGATGTCAAATGACAAATGTCACAATGCTTAATGTCAAAAATGACAAATTTCAAGATGGCAAATGTCAAAGATGTCAAATGACAAATGTCACAATGCTAAATGTCAAAAATGAAAAGTGTCACCATGAAAAATGTCAAAAATGACAAATTTCAAGATGGCAAATGTCAAAGATGTCGAATATGACAAATGTCACAATGCTAAATGTCAAAAATGAAAAGTGTCACCATGAAAAATGTCAAAAATGACAAATTTCAAGATGGCAAATGTCAAAGATGTCAAATGACAAATGTCACAACGCTAAATGTCAAAAATGCAAAGTGTCACCATGAAAAATGTCAAAAATAACAAATTTCAAGATGGCAAATGTCAAAACTGACAAATGTCACAATGCTAAATGTCAAAAATGATAAGTGTCACCATGAAAAATGTCAAAAATGACAAATTTCAAGATGGCAAATGTCCAAGATGTCAAATGACAAATGTCACAATGCTAAATGTCAAAAATGACAAATTTCAAGATGGCAAATGTCAAAGATGTCAAATGACAAATGTCACAATGCTAAATGTCAAAAATGAAAAGTGTCACCATGAAAAATGTCAAAAATGACAAATTTCAAGATGGCAAATGTCAAAGATGTCAAATGACAAATGTCACAATGCTAAATGTCAAAAATGAAAAGTGTCACCATGAAAAATGTCAAAAATAACAAATTTCAAGATGGCAAATGTCAAAGATGTCAAATGACAAATGTCACAATGCTAAAAGTCAAAAATGAAAAGTGTCACCATAAAAAATGTCAAAAATGACAAATTTTAAGATGGCAAATGTCAAAACTGACAAATGTCACAATGCTAAATGTCAAAAATGATAAGTGTCACCATGAAAAATGTCAAAAATGATAAATTTCAAGATGACAAATGTCCAAGATGTCAAATGACAAATGTCACAATGCTAAATGTCAAAAATGACAAATTTCAAGATTGCAAATGTCAAAGATGTCGAATATGACAAATGTCACAATGCTAAATGTCAAAAATGAAAAGTGTCACCATGAAACATGTCAAAAATGTCAAATTTCAAGATGGCAAATGTCAAACATGTCAAATGACAAATGTCACAATGCTAAATGTCAAAAATGAAAAGTGTCACCATGAAAAATGTTAAAATGACAAATTTCAAGATGGCAAATATCAAAGATGTCAAATGACAAATGTCACAATGCTAAATGTCAAAAATGACAAATTTCAAGATGGCAAATGTCAAAGATGTCAAATGACAAATGTCACAATGCTAAATGTCACAAATGAAAAGTGTTACCATGAAAAATGTCAAAAATGACAAATTTCAAGATGGCAAATGTCAAAGATGTCAAATGACAAATGTCACAATGCTAAATGTCAAAAATGAAAGGTGTCACCATGAAAAATGTCAAAAATGACAAATTTCAAGATGACAAATGTCAAAGATCTCAAATGACAAATGTCACAATGCTAAATGTCAAAAATGAAAAGTGTCACCATGAAAAATGTCAAAAATGACAAATTTCAAGATAGCAAATGTCAAAACTGACAAATGTCACAATGCTAAATGTCAAAAATGATAAGTGTCACCATGAAAAATGTCAAAAATGACAAATTTCAAGATGGCAAATGTCCAAGATGTCAAATGACAAATGTCACAATGCTAAATGTTAAAAATGAAAAGTGTCACCATGAAAAATGTCAAAAATGACAAATTTCAAGATGGCAAATGTCAAAGATGTCAAATGAAAAATGTCACAATGCTAAATGTCAAAAATGAAAAGTGTCAAAAATGACAAATTTCAAGATGGCAAATGTCTAAGATGTCAAATGACAAATGTCACAATGCTAAATGTCAAAAATGAAAAGTGTCACCGTGAAAAATGTCAAAAATGACAAATTTCAAGATGGCAAATGTCAAAGATGTCAAATGACAAATGTCACAATGCTAAATGTCAAAAATGAAAAGTGTCACCATGAAAAATGTCAAAAATGACAAATTTCAAGATGGCAAATGTCAAAGATGTCAAATGACAAATGTCACAATGCTAAATGTCAAAAATGAAAAGTGTCCCCATGAAAAATGTCAATAATGACAAATTTCAAGATGGCAAATATCAAAGATGTCAAATGACAAATGTCACAATGCTAAATGTCAAAAATGAAAAGTGTCACCATGAAAAATGTCAAAAATGACAAATTTTAAGATGGCAAATGTCAAAACTGACAAATGTCAGAATGCTAAATGTCAAAAATGATAAGTGTCACCATGAAAAATGTCAAAAATGACAAATTTCAAGATGACAAATTTCAAGATGACAAATGTCCAAGATGTCAAATGACAAATGTCACAATGCTAAATGTCAAAAATGACAAATTTCAAGATTGCAAATGTCAAAGATGTTGAATATGACAAATGTCACAATGCTAAATGTCAAAAATGAAAAGTGTCACCATGAAAAATGTCAAAAATGACAAATTTCAAGATGGCAAATGTCAAAGATGTCAAATGACAAATGTCTTAATGCTAAATGTCAAAAATGAAAAGTGTCACCATCAAAAATGTCAAAATGACAAACTTTAAGATGGCAAATATCAAAGATGTCAAATGACAAATGTCACAATGCTAAATGTCAAAAATGACAAATTTCAAGATGGCAAATGTCAAAGATGTCAAATGACAAATGTCACAATGCTAAATGTCAAAAATGAAAAGTGTCACCATGAAAAATGTCAAAAATGACAAATTTCAAGATGGCAAATGTCAAAGATGACAAATGTCACAATGCTAAATGTCAAAAATGAAAAGTGTCACCATGAAAAATGTCAAAAATGACAAATTTCAAGATGACAAATGTCAAAGATGTCAAATGACAAATGTCACAATGCTAAATGTCAAAAATGAAAAGTGTCACCATGAAAAATGTCAAAAATGACAAATTTCAAGATGGCAAATGTCAAAACTGACAAATGTCACAATGCTAAATGTCAAAAATGATAAGTGTCACCATGAAAAATGTCAAAAATGACAAATTTCAAGATGGCAAATGTCCAAGATGTCAAATGACAAATGACACAATGCTAAATGTTAAAAATGAAAAGTGTCACCATGAAAAATGTCAAAAATGACAAATTTCAAGATGGCAAATGTCAAAGATGTCAAATGACAAATGTCACAATGCTAAATGTCAAAAATGAAAAGTGTCAAAAATGACAAATTTCAAGATGGCAAATGTCTAAGATGTCAAATGACAAATGTCACAATGCTAAATGTCAAAAATGAAAGGTGTCACCGTGAAAAATGTCAAAAATGACAAATTTCAAGATGGCAAATGTCAAAGATGTCAAATGACAAATGTCACAATGCTAAATGTCAAAAATGATAAGTGTCACCATGAAAAATGTCAAAAATGACAAATTTCAAGATGGCAAATGTCAAAGATGTCAAATGACAAATGTCACAATGCTAAATGTCAAAAATGAAAAGTGTCACCATGAAAAATGTCAAAAATAACAAATTGCAAGATGGCAAATGTCAAAGATGTCAAATGACAAATGTCACAATGCTAAATGTCAAAAATGAAAAGTGTCACCATGAAAAATGTCAAAAATGACAAATTTCAAGATGGCAAATGTCAAAACTGACAAATGTCACAATGCTAAATGTCAAAAATGATAAGTGTCACCATGAAAAATGTCAAAAATGACAAATTTCAAGATGACAAATGTCCAAGATGTCAAATGACAAATGTCACAATGCTAAATGTCAAAAATGACAAATTTCAAGATTGCAAATGTCAAAGATGTCGAATATGACAAATGTCACAATGCTAAATGTCAAAAATGAAAAGTGTCACCATGAAAAATGTCAAAAATTACAAATTTCAAGATGGCAAATGTCAAAGATGTCAAATGACAAATGTCACAATGCTAAATGTCAAAAATGAAAAGTGTCACCATAAAAAATGTCAAAATGACAAATTTCAAGATGGCAAATATGAAAGATGTCAAATGACAAATGTCACAATGCTAAATGTCAAAAATGACACATTTCAAGATGGCAAATGTCAAAGATGTCAAATGACAAATGTCACAATGCTAAATGTCAAAAATGAAAAGTGTCACCATGAAAAATGTCAAAAATGACAAATTTCAAGATGGCAAATGTCAAAGATGTCAAATGACAAATGTCACAATGCTAAATGTCAAAAATGAAAAACGTCACCATGAAAAATGTCAAAAATGACAAATTTCAAGATGACAAATGTCAAAGATGTCAAATGACAAGTGTCACAATGCTAAATGTCAAAAATGAAAAGTGTCACCATGAAAAATGTCAAAAATGACAAATTTCAAGATGGCAAATGTCAAAACTGACAAATGTCACAATGCTAAATGTCAAAAATGATAAGTGTCACCATGAAAAATGTCAAAAATGACAAATTTCAAGATGGCAAATGTCCAAGATGTCAAATGACAAATGTCACAATGCTAAATGTTAAAAATGAAAAGTGTCACCATGAAAAATGTCAAAAATGACAAATTTCAAGATGGCAAATGTCAAAGATGTCAAATGACAAATGTCACAATGCTAAATGTCAAAAATGAAAAGTGTCAAAAATGACAAATTTCAAGATGGCAAATGTCTAAGATGTCAAATGACAAATGTCACAATGCTAAATGTCAAAAATGAAAAGTGTCACCGTGAAAAATGTCAAAAATGACAAATTTCAAGATGGCAAATGTCAAAAATGTCAAATGACAAATGTCACAATGCTAAATGTCAAAAATGAAAAGTGTCACCATGAAAAATGTCAAAAATGACAAATTTCAAGATGGCAAATGTCAAAGATGTCAAATGACAAATGTCACAATGCTAAATGTCAAAAATGAAAAGTGTCACCATGAAAAATGTCAAAAATGCAAATTTCAAGATGGCAAATGTCAAAGATGTCAAATGACAAATGTCACAATGCTAAATGTCAAAAATGAAAAGTGTCACCATGAAAAATGTCAAAAATGACAAATTTCAAGATGGCAAATGTCAAAGATGTCAAATGACAAATGTCACAATGCTAAATGTCAAAAATGAAAAGTGTCACCATGAAAAATGTCAAAAATGACAAATTTCAAGATGGCAAATGTCAAAGATGTCAAATGACAAATGTCACAATGCTAAATGTCAAAAATGAAAAGTGTCACCATGAAAAATGTCAAAAATGCAAATTTCAAGATGCCAAATATCAAAGATGTCAAATGACAAATGTCACAATGCTTAATGTCAAAAATGACAAATTTCAAGATGGCAAATGTCAAAGATGTCAAATGACAAATGTCACAATGCTAAATGTCAAAAATGAAAAGTGTCACCATGAAAAATGTCAAAAATGACAAATTTTAAGATGGCAAATGTCAAAGATGTCAAATGACAAATGTCACAATGCTAAATGTCAAAACTGAAAAGTGTCACCATGAAAAATGTCAAAAATAACAAATTTCAAGATGGCAAATGTCAAAGATGTCAAATGACAAATGTCACAATGCTAAATGTCAAAAATGAAAAGTGTCACCATGAAAAATGACAAATTTCAAAATGGCAAATGTCAAAGATGTCAAATGACAAATGTCACAATGCTAAATGTCAAAAATGAAAAGTGTCACCATGAAAAATGTCAAAAATAACAAATTTCAAGATGGCAAATGTCAAAAATGTCAAATGACAAATGTCACAATGCTAAATGTCAAAAATGAAAAGTGTCACCATGAAAAATGTTAAAAATGACAAATTTCCAGATGGCAAATGTCAAAGATGTCAAATGACAAATGTCACAATGCTAAATGTCAAAAATGAAAAGTGTCACCATGAAAAATGTCAAAAATAACAAATTTCAAGATGGCAAATATCCAAGATGTCAAATGACAAATGTCACAATGCTAAATGTCAAAAATGACAAATTTCAAGATGGCAAATGTCAAAGATGTCAAATGACAAATGTCACAATGCTAAATGTCAAAAACGAAAAGTGTCACCATGAAAAATGTCAAAAATGACAAATTTCAAGATGGCAAATGTCAAAGATGTCAAATGACAAATGTCACAATGCTAAATGTCAAAAATGAAAAGTGTCACCATGAAAAATGTCAAAAATAACAAATTTCAAGATGGCAAATGTCAAAGATGTCAAATGACAAATGTCACAATGCTAAATGTCAAAAATGAAAAATGTCACCATGAAAAATGTCAAAAATGACAAATTTCAAGATGGCAAATGTCAAAACTGACAAATGTCACAATGCTAAATGTCAAAAATGATAGGTGTCACCATGAAAAATGTCAAAAATGACAAATTTCAAGATGGCAAATGTCCAAGATGTCAAATGACAAATGTCACAATGCTAAATGTCAAAAATGACAAATTTCAAGATGGCAAATGTCAAAGATGTCAAATGACAAATGTCACAATGCTAAATGTCAAAACTGAAAAGTGTCACCATGAAAAATGTCAAAAATGACAAATTTCAAGATGGCAAATGTCAAAGATGTCAAATGACAAATGTCACAATGCTAAATCTCAAAAATAAAAAGTGTCACCATGAAAAATGTCAAAAATGACAATTTCAAGATGGCAAATATCAAAGATGTCAAATGACAAATGTCACAATGCTAAATGTCAAAAATGAAAAGTGTCACCATGAAAAATGTCAAAAATGACAAATTTCAAGATGGCAAATGTCAAAACTGACAAATGTCACAATGCTAAATGTCAAAAATGATAAGTGTCACCATGAAAAATGTCAAAAATGACAAATTTCAAGATGGCAAATGTCCAAGATGTCAAATGACAGATGTCACAATGCTAAATGTCAAAAATGACAAATTTCAAGATGGCAAATGTCAAAGATGTCAAATGACAAATGTCACAATACTAAATGTCAAAAATGAAAAGTGTCACCATGAAAAATGTCAAAAATGACAAATTTCAAGATGGCAAATGTCAAAGATGTCAAATGACAAATGTCACAATGCTAAATGTCAAAAATGAAAAGTGTCACCATAAAAAATGTCAAAAATAACAAATTTTATGATGGCAAATGTCAAAGATGTCAAATGACAAATGTCACAATGCTAAATGTCAAAAATGAAAAGTGTCACCATGAAAAATGTCAAAAATGACAAATTTCAAGATGGCAAATGTCAAAGATGTCAAATGACAAATGTCACAATGCTAAATGTCAAAAATGAAAAGTGTCACCATGAAAAATGTCAAAAATGACAAATTTCAAGATGGCAAATGTCAAAGATGTCAAATGACAAATGTCACAATGCTAAATGTCAAAAATGAAAAGTGTCACCCTGAAAAATGTCAAAAATGACAAATTTCAAGATGGCAAATGTCAAAGATGTCAAATGACAAATGTCACAATGCTCAATGTCAAAAATAAAAAGTGTCACCATGAAAAATGTCAAAAATGACAAATTTCAAGATGGCAAATGTCAAAACTGACAAATGTCACAATGCTAAATGTCAAAAATGATAAGTGTCACCATGAAAAATGTCAAAAATGACAAATTTCAAGATGGCAAATGTCCAAGATGTCAAATGACAAATGTCACAATGCTAAATGTCAAAAATGAAAAGTGTCACCATGAAAAATGTCAAAATGACAAATTTCAAGATGGCAAATATGAAAGATGTCAAATGACAAATGTCACAATGCTAAATGTCAAAAATGACACATTTCAAGATGGCAAATGTCAAAGATGTCAAATGACAAATGTCACAATGCTAAATGTCAAAAATGATAAGTGTCACCATGAAAAATGTCAAAAATGACAAATTTCAAGATGACAAATGTCCAAGATGTCAAATGACAAATGTCACAATGCTAAATGTCAAAAATGACAAATTTCAAGATTGCAAATGTCAAAGATGTCGAATATGACAAATGTCACAATGCTAAATGTCAAAAATGAAAAGTGTCACCATGAAAAATGTCAAAAATTACAAATTTCAAGATGGCAAATGTCAAAGATGTCAAATGACAAATGTCACAATGCTAAATGTCAAAAATGAAAAGTGTCACCATGAAAAATGTCAAAATGACAAATTTCAAGATGGCAAATATGAAAGATGTCAAATGACCAATGTCACAATGCTAAATGTCAAAAATGACACATTTCAAGATGGCAAATGTCAAAGATGTCAAATGACAAATGTCACAATGCTAAATGTCAAAAATGAAAAGTGTCACCATGAAAAATGTCAAAAATGACAAATTTCAAGATGGCAAATGTCAAAGATGTCAAATGACAAATGTCACAATGCTAAATGTCAAAAATGAAAAGTGTCACCATGAAAAATGTCAAAAATGACAAATTTCAAGATGACAAATGTCAAAGATGTCAAATGACAAGTGTCACAATGCTAAATGTCAAAAATGAAAGGTGTCACCATGAAAAATGTCAAAAATGACAAATTTCAAGATGACAAATGTCAAAGATCTCAAATGACAAATGTCACAATGCTAAATGTCAAAAATGAAAAGTGTCACCATGAAAAATGTCAAAAATGACAAATTTCAAGATAGCAAATGTCAAAACTGACAAATGTCACAATGCTAAATGTCAAAAATGATAAGTGTCACCATGAAAAATGTCAAAAATGACAAATTTCAAGATGGCAAATGTCCAAGATGTCAAATGACAAATGTCACAATGCTAAATGTTAAAAATGAAAAGTGTCACCATGAAAAATGTCAAAAATGACAAATTTCAAGATGGCAAATGTCAAAGATGTCAAATGAAAAATGTCACAATGCTAAATGTCAAAAATGAAAAGTGTCAAAAATGACAAATTTCAAGATGGCAAATGTCTAAGATGTCAAATGACAAATGTCACAATGCTAAATGTCAAAAATGAAAAGTGTCACCGTGAAAAATGTCAAAAATGACAAATTTCAAGATGGCAAATGTCAAAGATGTCAAATGACAAATGTCACAATGCTAAATGTCAAAAATGAAAAGTGTCACCATGAAAAATGTCAAAAATGACAAATTTCAAGATGGCAAATGTCAAAGATGTCAAATGACAAATGTCACAATGCTAAATGTCAAAAATGAAAAGTGTCCCCATGAAAAATGTCAATAATGACAAATTTCAAGATGGCAAATATCAAAGATGTCAAATGACAAATGTCACAATGCTAAATGTCAAAAATGAAAAGTGTCACCATGAAAAATGTCAAAAATGACAAATTTTAAGATGGCAAATGTCAAAACTGACAAATGTCAGAATGCTAAATGTCAAAAATGATAAGTGTCACCATGAAAAATGTCAAAAATGACAAATTTCAAGATGACAAATTTCAAGATGACAAATGTCCAAGATGTCAAATGACAAATGTCACAATGCTAAATGTCAAAAATGACAAATTTCAAGATTGCAAATGTCAAAGATGTTGAATATGACAAATGTCACAATGCTAAATGTCAAAAATGAAAAGTGTCACCATGAAAAATGTCAAAAATGACAAATTTCAAGATGGCAAATGTCAAAGATGTCAAATGACAAATGTCTTAATGCTAAATGTCAAAAATGAAAAGTGTCACCATCAAAAATGTCAAAATGACAAACTTCAAGATGGCAAATATCAAAGATGTCAAATGACAAATGTCACAATGCTAAATGTCAAAAATGACAAATTTCAAGATGGCAAATGTCAAAGATGTCAAATGACAAATGTCACAATGCTAAATGTCAAAAATGAAAAGTGTCACCATGAAAAATGTCAAAAATGACAAATTTCAAGATGGCAAATGTCAAAGATGACAAATGTCACAATGCTAAATGTCAAAAATGAAAAGTGTCACCATGAAAAATGTCAAAAATGACAAATTTCAAGATGACAAATGTCAAAGATGTCAAATGACAAATGTCACAATGCTAAATGTCAAAAATGAAAAGTGTCACCATGAAAAATGTCAAAAATGACAAATTTCAAGATGGCAAATGTCAAAACTGACAAATGTCACAATGCTAAATGTCAAAAATGATAAGTGTCACCATGAAAAATGTCAAAAATGACAAATTTCAAGATGGCAAATGTCCAAGATGTCAAATGACAAATGACACAATGCTAAATGTTAAAAATGAAAAGTGTCACCATGAAAAATGTCAAAAATGACAAATTTCAAGATGGCAAATGTCAAAGATGTCAAATGACAAATGTCACAATGCTAAATGTCAAAAATGAAAAGTGTCAAAAATGACAAATTTCAAGATGGCAAATGTCTAAGATGTCAAATGACAAATGTCACAATGCTAAATGTCAAAAATGAAAGGTGTCACCGTGAAAAATGTCAAAAATGACAAATTTCAAGATGGCAAATGTCAAAGATGTCAAATGACAAATGTCACAATGCTAAATGTCAAAAATGATAAGTGTCACCATGAAAAATGTCAAAAATGACAAATTTCAAGATGGCAAATGTCAAAGATGTCAAATGACAAATGTCACAATGCTAAATGTCAAAAATGAAAAGTGTCACCATGAAAAATGTCAAAAATAACAAATTGCAAGATGGCAAATGTCAAAGATGTCAAATGACAAATGTCACAATGCTAAATGTCAAAAATGAAAAGTGTCACCATGAAAAATGTCAAAAATGACAAATTTCAAGATGGCAAATGTCAAAACTGACAAATGTCACAATGCTAAATGTCAAAAATGATAAGTGTCACCATGAAAAATGTCAAAAATGACAAATTTCAAGATGACAAATGTCCAAGATGTCAAATGACAAATGTCACAATGCTAAATGTCAAAAATGACAAATTTCAAGATTGCAAATGTCAAAGATGTCGAATATGACAAATGTCACAATGCTAAATGTCAAAAATGAAAAGTGTCACCATGAAAAATGTCAAAAATTACAAATTTCAAGATGGCAAATGTCAAAGATGTCAAATGACAAATGTCACAATGCTAAATGTCAAAAATGAAAAGTGTCACCATGAAAAATGTCAAAATGACAAATTTCAAGATGGCAAATATGAAAGATGTCAAATGACAAATGTCACAATGCTAAATGTCAAAAATGACACATTTCAAGATGGCAAATGTCAAAGATGTCAAATGACAAATGTCACAATGCTAAATGTCAAAAATGAAAAGTGTCACCATGAAAAATGTCAAAAATGACAAATTTCAAGATGGCAAATGTCAAAGATGTCAAATGACAAATGTCACAATGCTAAATGTCAAAAATGAAAAGTGTCACCATGAAAAATGTCAAAAATGACAAATTTCAAGATGACAAATGTCAAAGATGTCAAATGACAAGTGTCACAATGCTAAATGTCAAAAATGAAAAGTGTCACCATGAAAAATGTCAAAAATGACAAATTTCAAGATGGCAAATGTCAAAACTGACAAATGTCACAATGCTAAATGTCAAAAATGATAAGTGTCACCATGAAAAATGTCAAAAATGACAAATTTCAAGATGGCAAATGTCCAAGATGTCAAATGACAAATGTCACAATGCTAAATGTTAAAAATGAAAAGTGTCACTATGAAAAATGTCAAAAATGACAAATTTCAAGATGGCAAATGTCAAAGATGTCAAATGACAAATGTCACAATGCTAAATGTCAAAAATGAAAAGTGTCAAAAATGACAAATTTCAAGATGGCAAATGTCTAAGATGTCAAATGACAAATGTCACAATGCTAAATGTCAAAAATGAAAAGTGTCACCGTGAAAAATGTCAAAAATGACAAATTTCAAGATGGCAAATGTCAAAAATGTCAAATGACAAATGTCACAATGCTAAATGTCAAAAATGAAAAGTGTCACCATGAAAAATGTCAAAAATGACAAATTTCAAGATGGCAAATGTCAAAGATGTCAAATGACAAATGTCACAATGCTAAATGTCAAAAATGAAAAGTGTCACCATGAAAAATGTCAAAAATGCAAATTTCAAGATGGCAAATGTCAAAGATGTCAAATGACAAATGTCACAATGCTAAATGTCAAAAATGAAAAGTGTCACCATGAAAAATGTCAAAAATGACAAATTTCAAGATGGCAAATGTCAAAGATGTCAAATGACAAATGTCACAATGCTAAATGTCAAAAATGAAAAGTGTCACCATGAAAAATGTCAAAAATGACAAATTTCAAGATGGCAAATGTCAAAGATGTCAAATGACAAATGTCACAATGCTAAATGTCAAAAATGAAAAGTGTCACCATGAAAAATGTCAAAAATGCAAATTTCAAGATGCCAAATATCAAAGATGTCAAATGACAAATGTCACAATGCTTAATGTCAAAAATGACAAATTTCAAGATGGCAAATGTCAAAGATGTCAAATGACAAATGTCACAATGCTAAATGTCAAAAATGAAAAGTGTCACCATGAAAAATGTCAAAAATGACAAATTTTAAGATGGCAAATGTCAAAGATGTCAAATGACAAATGTCAAAACTGAAAAGTGTCACCATGAAAAATGTCAAAAATAACAAATTTCAAGATGGCAAATGTCAAAGATGTCAAATGACAAATGTCACAATGCTAAATGTCAAAAATGAAAAGTGTCACCATGAAAAATGACAAATTTCAAAATGGCAAATGTCAAAGATGTCAAATGACAAATGTCACAATGCTAAATGTCAAAAATGAAAAGTGTCACCATGAAAAATGTCAAAAATAACAAATTTCAAGATGGCAAATGTCAAAAATGTCAAATGACAAATGTCACAATGCTAAATGTCAAAAATGAAAAGTGTCACCATGAAAAATGTTAAAAATGACAAATTTCAAGATGGCAAATGTCAAAGATGTCAAATGACAAATGTCACAATGCTAAATGTCAAAAATGAAAAGTGTCACCATGAAAAATGTCAAAAATAACAAATTTCAAGATGGCAAATATCCAAGATGTCAAATGACAAATGTCACAATGCTAAATGTCAAAAATGACAAATTTCAAGATGGCAAATGTCAAAGATGTCAAATGACAAATGTCACAATGCTAAATGTCAAAAACGAAAAGTGTCACCATGAAAAATGTCAAAAATGACAAATTTCAAGATGGCAAATGTCAAAGATGTCAAATGACAAATGTCACAATGCTAAATGTCAAAAATGAAAAGTGTCACCATGAAAAATGTCAAAAATAACAAATTTCAAGATGGCAAATGTCAAAGATGTCAAATGACAAATGTCACAATGCTAAATGTCAAAAATGAAAAATGTCACCATGAAAAATGTCAAAAATGACAAATTTCAAGATGGCAAATGTCAAAACTGACAAATGTCACAATGCTAAATGTCAAAAATGATAGGTGTCACCATGAAAAATGTCAAAAATGACAAATTTCAAGATGGCAAATGTCCAAGATGTCAAATGACAAATGTCACAATGCTAAATGTCAAAAATGACAAATTTCAAGATGGCAAATGTCAAAGATGTCAAATGACAAATGTCACAATGCTAAATGTCAAAACTGAAAAGTGTCACCATGAAAAATGTCAAAAATGACAAATTTCAAGATGGCAAATGTCAAAGATGTCAAATGACAAATGTCACAATGCTAAATCTCAAAAATAAAAAGTGTCACCATGAAAAATGTCAAAAATGACAATTTCAAGATGGCAAATATCAAAGATGTCAAATGACAAATGTCACAATGCTAAATGTCAAAAATGAAAAGTGTCACCATGAAAAATGTCAAAAATGACAAATTTCAAGATGGCAAATGTCAAAACTGACAAATGTCACAATGCTAAATGTCAAAAATGATAAGTGTCACCATGAAAAATGTCAAAAATGACAAATTTCAAGATGGCAAATGTCCAAGATGTCAAATGACAGATGTCACAATGCTAAATGTCAAAAATGACAAATTTCAAGATGGCAAATGTCAAAGATGTCAAATGACAAATGTCACAATACTAAATGTCAAAAATTAAAAGTGTCACCATGAAAAATGTCAAAAATGACAAATTTCAAGATGGCAAATGTCAAAGATGTCAAATGACAAATGTCACAATGCTAAATGTCAAAAATGAAAAGTGTCACCATAAAAAATGTCAAAAATAACCAATTTTATGATGGCAAATGTCAAAGATGTCAAATGACAAATGTCACAATGCTAAATGTCAAAAATGAAAAGTGTCACCATGAAAAATGTCAAAAATGACAAATTTCAAGATGGCAAATGTCAAAGATGTCAAATGACAAATGTCACAATGCTAAATGTCAAAAATGAAAAGTGTCACCATGAAAAATGTCAAAAATGACAAATTTCAAGATGGCAAATGTCAAAGATGTCAAATGACAAATGTCACAATGCTAAATGTCAAAAATGAAAAGTGTCACCCTGAAAAATGTCAAAAATGACAAATTTCAAGATGGCAAATGTCAAAGATGTCAAATGACAAATGTCACAATGCTAAATGTCAAAAATAAAAAGTGTCACCATGAAAAATGTCAAAAATGACAAATTTCAAGATGGCAAATGTCAAAACTGACAAATGTCACAATGCTAAATGTCAAAAATGATAAGTGTCACCATGAAAAATGTCAAAAATGACAAATTTCAAGATGGCAAATGTCCAAGATGTCAAATGACAAATGTCACAATGCTAAATGTCAAAAATGAAAAGTGTCACCATGAAAAATGTCAAAATGACAAATTTCAAGATGGCAAATATGAAAGATGTCAAATGACAAATGTCACAATGCTAAATGTCAAAAATGACACATTTCAAGATGGCAAATGTCAAAGATGTCAAATGACAAATGTCACAATGCTAAATGTCAAAAATGATAAGTGTCACCATGAAAAATGTCAAAAATGACAAATTTCAAGATGACAAATGTCCAAGATGTCAAATGACAAATGTCACAATGCTAAATGTCAAAAATGACAAATTTCAAGATTGCAAATGTCAAAGATGTCGAATATGACAAATGTCACAATGCTAAATGTCAAAAATGAAAAGTGTCACCATGAAAAATGTCAAAAATTACAAATTTCAAGATGGCAAATGTCAAAGATGTCAAATGACAAATGTCACAATGCTAAATGTCAAAAATGAAAAGTGTCACCATGAAAAATGTCAAAATGACAAATTTCAAGATGGCAAATATGAAAGATGTCAAATGACCAATGTCACAATGCTAAATGTCAAAAATGACACATTTCAAGATGGCAAATGTCAAAGATGTCAAATGACAAATGTCACAATGCTAAATGTCAAAAATGAAAAGTGTCACCATGAAAAATGTCAAAAATGACAAATTTCAAGATGGCAAATGTCAAAGATGTCAAATGACAAATGTCACAATGCTAAATGTCAAAAATGAAAAGTGTCACCATGAAAAATGTCAAAAATGACAAATTTCAAGATGACAAATGTCAAAGATGTCAAATGACAAGTGTCACAATGCTAAATGTCAAAAATGAAAAGTGTCACCATGAAAAATGTCAAAAATGACAAATTTCAAGATGGCAAATGTCATAACTGACAAATGTCACAATGCTAAATGTCAAAAATGATAAGTGTCACCATGAAAAATGTCAAAAATGACAAATTTCAAGATGGCAAATGTCCAAGATGTCAAATGACAAATGTCACAATGCTAAATGTTAAAAATGAAAAGTGTCACCATGAAAAATGTCAAAAATGACAAATTTCAAGATGGCAAATGTCAAAGATGTCAAATGACAAATGTCACAATGCTAAATGTCAAAAATGACAAATTTCAAGATGGCAAATGTCAAAGATGTCAAATGACAAATGTCACAATGCTAAATGTCAAAACTGAAAAGTGTCACCATGAAAAATGTCAAAAATGACAAATTTCAAGATGGCAAATGTCAAAGATGTCAAATGACAAATGTCACAATGCTAAATCTCAAAAATAAAAAGTGTCACCATGAAAAATGTCAAAAATGACAATTTCAAGATGGCAAATATCAAAGATGTCAAATGACAAATGTCACAATGCTAAATGTCAAAAATGAAAAGTGTCACCATGAAAAATGTCAAAAATGACAAATTTCAAGATGGCAAATGTCAAAACTGACAAATGTCACAATGCTAAATGTCAAAAATGATAAGTGTCACCATGAAAAATGTCAAAAATGACAAATTTCAAGATGGCAAATGTCCAAGATGTCAAATGACAGATGTCACAATGCTAAATGTCAAAAATGACAAATTTCAAGATGGCAAATGTCAAAGATGTCAAATGACAAATGTCACAATACTAAATGTCAAAAATTAAAAGTGTCACCATGAAAAATGTCAAAAATGACAAATTTCAAGATGGCAAATGTCAAAGATGTCAAATGACAAATGTCACAATGCTAAATGTCAAAAATGAAAAGTGTCACCATAAAAAATGTCAAAAATAACAAATTTTATGATGGCAAATGTCAAAGATGTCAAATGACAAATGTCACAATGCTAAATGTCAAAAATGAAAAGTGTCACCATGAAAAATGTCAAAAATGACAAATTTCAAGATGGCAAATGTCAAAGATGTCAAATGACAAATGTCACAATGCTAAATGTCAAAAATGAAAAGTGTCACCATGAAAAATGTCAAAAATGACAAATTTCAAGATGGCAAATGTCAAAGATGTCAAATGACAAATGTCACAATGCTAAATGTCAAAAATGAAAAGTGTCACCCTGAAAAATGTCAAAAATGACAAATTTCAAGATGGCAAATGTCAAAGATGTCAAATGACAAATGTCACAATGCTAAATGTCAAAAATAAAAAGTGTCACCATGAAAAATGTCAAAAATGACAAATTTCAAGATGGCAAATGTCAAAACTGACAAATGTCACAATGCTAAATGTCAAAAATGATAAGTGTCACCATGAAAAATGTCAAAAATGACAAATTTCAAGATGGCAAATGTCCAAGATGTCAAATGACAAATGTCACAATGCTAAATGTCAAAAATGAAAAGTGTCACCATGAAAAATGTCAAAATGACAAATTTCAAGATGGCAAATATGAAAGATGTCAAATGACAAATGTCACAATGCTAAATGTCAAAAATGACACATTTCAAGATGGCAAATGTCAAAGATGTCAAATGACAAATGTCACAATGCTAAATGTCAAAAATGATAAGTGTCACCATGAAAAATGTCAAAAATGACAAATTTCAAGATGACAAATGTCCAAGATGTCAAATGACAAATGTCACAATGCTAAATGTCAAAAATGACAAATTTCAAGATTGCAAATGTCAAAGATGTCGAATATGACAAATGTCACAATGCTAAATGTCAAAAATGAAAAGTGTCACCATGAAAAATGTCAAAAATTACAAATTTCAAGATGGCAAATGTCAAAGATGTCAAATGACAAATGTCACAATGCTAAATGTCAAAAATGAAAAGTGTCACCATGAAAAATGTCAAAATGACAAATTTCAAGATGGCAAATATGAAAGATGTCAAATGACCAATGTCACAATGCTAAATGTCAAAAATGACACATTTCAAGATGGCAAATGTCAAAGATGTCAAATGACAAATGTCACAATGCTAAATGTCAAAAATGAAAAGTGTCACCATGAAAAATGTCAAAAATGACAAATTTCAAGATGGCAAATGTCAAAGATGTCAAATGACAAATGTCACAATGCTAAATGTCAAAAATGAAAAGTGTCACCATGAAAAATGTCAAAAATGACAAATTTCAAGATGACAAATGTCAAAGATGTCAAATGACAAGTGTCACAATGCTAAATGTCAAAAATGAAAAGTGTCACCATGAAAAATGTCAAAAATGACAAATTTCAAGATGGCAAATGTCATAACTGACAAATGTCACAATGCTAAATGTCAAAAATGATAAGTGTCACCATGAAAAATGTCAAAAATGACAAATTTCAAGATGGCAAATGTCCAAGATGTCAAATGACAAATGTCACAATGCTAAATGTTAAAAATGAAAAGTGTCACCATGAAAAATGTCAAAAATGACAAATTTCAAGATGGCAAATGTCAAAGATGTCAAATGACAAATGTCACAATGCTAAATGTCAAAAATGAAAAGTGTCAAAAATGACAAATTTCAAGATGGCAAATGTCTAAGATGTCAAATGACAAATGTCACAATGCTAAATGTCAAAAATGAAAAGTGTCACCATGAAAAATGTCAAAAATGACAAATTTCAAGATGGCAAATGTCAAAGATGTCAAATGACAAATGTCACAATGCTAAATGTCAAAAATGAAA
This sequence comes from Altica lythri, assembly GCA_964028335.1. Taxonomy (NCBI): domain Eukaryota; kingdom Metazoa; phylum Arthropoda; class Insecta; order Coleoptera; family Chrysomelidae; genus Altica; species Altica lythri. The sequence continues at coordinate 1,896,233 of OZ034800.1, read as the reverse complement.
AGTGTCACCATGAAAAATGTTAAAATGACAAATTTCAAGATGGCAAATATCAAAGATGTCAAATGACAAATGTCACAATGCTAAATGTCAAAAATGACAAATTTCAAGATGGCAAATGTCAAAGATGTCAAATGACAAATGTCACAATGCTAAATGTCAAAAATGAAAAGTGTCACCATGAAAAATGTCAAAAATGACAAATTTCAAGATGGCAAATGTCAAAGATGTCAAATGAAAAATGTCACAATGCTAAATGTCAAAAATGAAAAGTGTCACCATAAAAAATGTCAAAAATGACAAATTTCAATATGACAAATGTCAAAGATGTCAAATGACAAATGTCACAATGCTAAATGTCAAAAATGAAAAGTGTCACCATGAAAAATGTCAAAAATGACAAATTTCAAGATGGCAAATGTCAAAACTGACAAATGTCACAATGCTAAATGTCAAAAATGATAAGTGTCACCATGAAAAATGTCAAAAATGACACATTTCAAGATGGCAAATGTCCAAGATGTCAAATGACAAATGTCACAATGCTAAATGTTAAAAATGAAAAGTGTCACCATGAAAAATGTCAAAAATGACAAATTTCAAGATGGCAAATGTCAAAGATGTCAAATGACAAATGTCACAATGCTAAATGTCAAAAATGAAAAATGTCACCATGAAAAATGTCAAAAATGACAAATTTCAAGATGGCAAATGTCAAAACTGACAAATGTCACAATGCTAAATGTCAAAAATGATAGGTGTCACCATGAAAAATGTCAAAAATGACAAATTTCAAGATGGCAAATGTCCAAGATGTCAAATGACAAATGTCACAATGCTAAATGTCAAAAATGACAAATTTCAAGATGGCAAATGTCAAAGATGTCAAATGACAAATGTCACAATGCTAAATGTCAAAACTGAAAAGTGTCACCATGAAAAATGTCAAAAATGACAAATTTCAAGATGGCAAATGTCAAAGATGTCAAATGACAAATGTCACAATGCTAAATCTCAAAAATAAAAAGTGTCACCATGAAAAATGTCAAAAATGACAATTTCAAGATGGCAAATATCAAAGATGTCAAATGACAAATGTCACAATGCTAAATGTCAAAAATGAAAAGTGTCACCATGAAAAATGTCAAAAATGACAAATTTCAAGATGGCAAATGTCAAAACTGACAAATGTCACAATGCTAAATGTCAAAAATGATAAGTGTCACCATGAAAAATGTCAAAAATGACAAATTTCAAGATGGCAAATGTCCAAGATGTCAAATGACAGATGTCACAATGCTAAATGTCAAAAATGACAAATTTCAAGATGGCAAATGTCAAAGATGTCAAATGACAAATGTCACAATACTAAATGTCAAAAATTAAAAGTGTCACCATGAAAAATGTCAAAAATGACAAATTTCAAGATGGCAAATGTCAAAGATGTCAAATGACAAATGTCACAATGCTAAATGTCAAAAATGAAAAGTGTCACCATGAAAAATGTCAAAAATGACAAATTTCAAGATGGCAAATGTCAAAGATGTCAAATGACAAATGTCACAATGCTAAATGTCAAAAATGAAAAGTGTCACCATGAAAAATGTCAAAAATGACAAATTTCAAGATGGCAAATGTCAAAGATGTCAAATGACAAATGTCACAATGCTAAATGTCAAAAATGAAAAGTGTCACCCTGAAAAATGTCAAAAATGACAAATTTCAAGATGGCAAATGTCAAAGATGTCAAATGACAAATGTCACAATGCTAAATGTCAAAAATAAAAAGTGTCACCATGAAAAATGTCAAAAATGACAAATTTCAAGATGGCAAATGTCAAAACTGACAAATGTCACAATGCTAAATGTCAAAAATGATAAGTGTCACCATGAAAAATGTCAAAAATGACAAATTTCAAGATGGCAAATGTCCAAGATGTCAAATGACAAATGTCACAATGCTAAATGTCAAAAATGAAAAGTGTCACCATGAAAAATGTCAAAATGACAAATTTCAAGATGGCAAATATGAAAGATGTCAAATGACAAATGTCACAATGCTAAATGTCAAAAATGACACATTTCAAGATGGCAAATGTCAAAGATGTCAAATGACAAATGTCACAATGCTAAATGTCAAAAATGATAAGTGTCACCATGAAAAATGTCAAAAATGACAAATTTCAAGATGACAAATGTCCAAGATGTCAAATGACAAATGTCACAATGCTAAATGTCAAAAATGACAAATTTCAAGATTGCAAATGTCAAAGATGTCGAATATGACAAATGTCACAATGCTAAATGTCAAAAATGAAAAGTGTCACCATGAAAAATGTCAAAAATTACAAATTTCAAGATGGCAAATGTCAAAGATGTCAAATGACAAATGTCACAATGCTAAATGTCAAAAATGAAAAGTGTCACCATGAAAAATGTCAAAATGACAAATTTCAAGATGGCAAATATGAAAGATGTCAAATGACCAATGTCACAATGCTAAATGTCAAAAATGACACATTTCAAGATGGCAAATGTCAAAGATGTCAAATGACAAATGTCACAATGCTAAATGTCAAAAATGAAAAGTGTCACCATGAAAAATGTCAAAAATGACAAATTTCAAGATGGCAAATGTCAAAGATGTCAAATGACAAATGTCACAATGCTAAATGTCAAAAATGAAAAGTGTCACCATGAAAAATGTCAAAAATGACAAATTTCAAGATGACAAATGTCAAAGATGTCAAATGACAAGTGTCACAATGCTAAATGTCAAAAATGAAAAGTGTCACCATGAAAAATGTCAAAAATGACAAATTTCAAGATGGCAAATGTCATAACTGACAAATGTCACAATGCTAAATGTCAAAAATGATAAGTGTCACCATGAAAAATGTCAAAAATGACAAATTTCAAGATGGCAAATGTCCAAGATGTCAAATGACAAATGTCACAATGCTAAATGTTAAAAATGAAAAGTGTCACCATGAAAAATGTCAAAAATGACAAATTTCAAGATGGCAAATGTCAAAGATGTCAAATGACAAATGTCACAATGCTAAATGTCAAAAATGAAAAGTGTCAAAAATGACAAATTTCAAGATGGCAAATGTCTAAGATGTCAAATGACAAATGTCACAATGCTAAATGTCAAAAATGAAAAGTGTCACCATGAAAAATGTCAAAAATGACAAATTTCAAGATGGCAAATGTCAAAGATGTCAAATGACAAATGTCACAATGCTAAATGTCAAAAATGAAAAGTGTCACCATGAAAAATGTTAAAATGACAAATTTCAAGATGGCAAATATCAAAGATGTCAAATGACAAATGTCACAATGCTAAATGTCAAAAATGACAAATTTCAAGATGGCAAATGTCAAAGATGTCAAATGACAAATGTCACAATGCTAAATGTCAAAAATGAAAAGTGTCACCATGAAAAATGTCAAAAATGACAAATTTCAAGATGGCAAATGTCAAAGATGTCAAATGAAAAATGTCACAATGCTAAATGTCAAAAATGAAAAGTGTCACCATAAAAAATGTCAAAAATGACAAATTTCAATATGACAAATGTCAAAGATGTCAAATGACAAATGTCACAATGCTAAATGTCAAAAATGAAAAGTGTCACCATGAAAAATGTCAAAAATGACAAATTTCAAGATGGCAAATGTCAAAACTGACAAATGTCACAATGCTAAATGTCAAAAATGATAAGTGTCACCATGAAAAATGTCAAAAATGACACATTTCAAGATGGCAAATGTCCAAGATGTCAAATGACAAATGTCACAATGCTAAATGTTAAAAATGAAAAGTGTCACCATGAAAAATGTCAAAAATGACAAATTTCAAGATGGCAAATGTCAAAGATGTCAAATGACAAATGTCACAATGCTAAATGTCAAAAATGAAAAGTGTCAAAAATGACAAATTTCAAGATGGCAAATGTCTAAGATGTCAAATGACAAATGTCACAATGCTAAATGTCAAAAATGAAAAGTGTCACCGTGAAAAATGTCAAAAATGACAAATTTCAAGATGGCAAATGTCAAAGATGTCAAATGACAAATGTCACAATGCTAAATGTCAAAAATGAAAAGTGTCACCATGAAAAATGTCAAAAATGACAAATTTCAAGATGGCAAATGTCAAAGATGTCAAATGACAAATGTCACAATGCTAAATGTCAAAAATGAAAAGTGTAACCGTGAAAAATGTCAAAAATGACAAATTTCAAGATGGCAAATGTCAAAGATGTCAAATGACAAATGTCACAATGCTAAATGTCAAAAATGAAAAGTGTCACCATGAAAAATGTCAAAAATGACAAATTTCAAGATGACAAATTTCAAGATGACAAATGTCCAAGATGTCAAATGACAAATGTCACAATGCTAAATGTCAAAAATGACAAATTTCAAGATTGCAAATGTCAAAGATGTCGAATATGACAAATGTCACAATGCTAAATGTCAAAAATGAAAAGTGTCACCATGAAAAATGTCAAAAATGACAAATTTCAAGATGGCAAATGTCAAAGATGTCAAATGACAAATGTCACAATGCTAAATGTCAAAAATGAAAAGTGTCACCATGAAAAATGTCAAAATGACAAATTTCAAGATGACAAATGTCAAAGATGTCAAATGACAAATGTCACAATGCTAAATGTCAAAAATGAAAAGTGTCACCATGAAAAATGTCAAAAATGACAAATTTCAAGATGGCAAATGTCCAAGATGTCAAATGACAAATGACACAATGCTAAATGTTAAAAATGAAAAGTGTCACCATGAAAAATGTCAAAAATGACAAATTTCAAGATGGCAAATGTCAAAGATGTCAAATGACAAATGTCACAATGCTAAATGTCAAAAATGACAAATTTCAAGATGGCAAATGTCAAAGATGTCAAATGACAAATGTCACAATGCTAAATGTCAAAAATGAAAAGTGTCACCATGAAAAATGTCAAAAATGACAAATTTCAAGATGGCAAATGTCAAAGATGTCAAATGACAAATGTCACAATGCTAAATGTCAAAAATGAAAAGTGTCACCATGAAAAATGTCAAAAATGACAAATTTCAAGATGACAAATGTCAAAGATGTCAAATGACAAATGTCACAATGCTAAATGTCAAAAATGAAAAGTGTCACCATGAAAAATGTCAAAAATGACAAATTTCAAGATGGCAAATGTCCAAGATGTCAAATGACAAATGACACAATGCTAAATGTTAAAAATGAAAAGTGTCACCATGAAAAATGTCAAAAATGACAAATTTCAAGATGGCAAATGTCAAAGATGTCAAATGACAAATGTCACAATGCTAAATGTCAAAAATGAAAAGTGTCAAAAATGACAAATTTCAAGATGGCAAATGTCTAAGATGTCAAATGACAAATGTCACAATGCTAAATGTCAAAAATGAAAAGTGTCACCGTGAAAAATGTCAAAAATGACAAATTTCAAGATGGCAAATGTCAAAGATGTCAAATGACAAATGTCACAATGCTAAATGTCAAAAATGATAAGTGTCACCATGAAAAATGTCAAAAATGACAAATTTCAAGATGGCAAATGTCAAAGATGTCAAATGACAAATGTCACAATGCTAAATGTCAAAAATGAAAAGTGTCACCATGAAAAATGTCAAAAATGACAAATTTCAAGATGGCAAATGTCAAAACTGACAAATGTCACAATGCTAAATGTCAAAAATGATAAGTGTCACCATGAAAAATGTCAAAAATGACAAATTTCAAGATGACAAATGTCCAAGATGTCAAATGACAAATGTCACAATGCTAAATGTCAAAAATGACAAATTTCAAGATTGCAAATGTCAAAGATGTAGAATATGACAAATGTCACAATGCTAAATGTCAAAAATGAAAAGTGTCACCATGAAAAATGTCAAAAATGACAAATTTCAAGATGGCAAATGTCAAAGATGTCAAATGACAAATGTCACAATGCTAAATGTCAAAAATGAAAAGTGTCACCATGAAAAATGTCACAATGACAAATTTCAAGATGGCAAATATCAAAGATGTCAAATGACAAATGTCACAATGCTAAATGTCAAAAATGACAAATTTTAAGATGGCAAATGTCAAAGATGTCAAATGACAAATGTCACAATGCTAAATGTCAAAAATGAAAAGTGTCACTATGAAAAATGTCAAAAATGACAAATTTCAAGATGACAAATGACAAATGTGACAATGCTAAATGTCAAAAATGAAAAGTGTCACCATGAAAAATGTCAAAAATGACAAATTTCAAGATGGCAAATGTCAAAACTGACAAATTTCACAATGCTAAATGTCAAAAATGATAAGTGTCACCATGAAAAATGTCAAAAATGACAAATTTTAAGATGGCAAATGTCCAAGATGTCAAATGACAAATGTCACAATGCTAAATGTTAAAAATGAAAAGTGTCACCATGAAAAATGTCAAAAATGACAAATTTCAAGATGGCAAATGTCAAAGATGTCAAATGACAAATGTCACAATGCTAAATGTCAAAAATGAAAAGTGTCAAAAATGACAAATTTCAAGATGGCAAATGTCTAAGATGTCAAATGACAAATGTCACAATGCTAAATGTCAAAAATGAAAAGTGTCACCATGAAAAATGTCAAAAATGACAAATTTCAAGATGGCAAATGTCAAAGATGTCAAATGACAAATGTCACAATGCTAAATGTTAAAAATGAAAAGTGTCACTATGAAAAATGTCAAAAATGACAAATTTCAAGATGACAAACGTGACAATGCTAAATGTCAAAAATGAAAAGTGTCACCATGAAAAATGTCAAAAATGACAAATTTCAAGATGGCAAATGTCAAAACTGACAAATTTCACAATGCTAAATGTCAAAAATGAAAAGTGTCACCATGAAAAATGTCAAAAATGACAAATTTTAAGATGGCAAATGTCCAAGATGTCAAATGACAAATGTCACAATGCTAAATGTTAAAAATGAAAAGTGTCACCATGAAAAATGTCAAAAATGACAAATTTCAAGATGGCAAATGTCAAAGATGTCAAATGACAAATGTCACAATGCTAAATGTCAAAAATGAAAAGTGTCAAAAATGACAAATTTCAAGATGGCAAATGTCTAAGATGTCAAATGACAAATGTCACAATGCTTAATGTCAAAAATGAAAAGTGTCACCGTAAAAAATGTCAAAAATGACAAATTTCAAGATGGCAAATTTCAAAGATGTCAAATGACAAACGTCACAATGCTAAATGTCAAAAATGATAAGTGTCACCATGAAAAATGTCAAAAATGACAAATTTCAAGATGGCAAATGTCAAAGATGTCAAATGACAAATGTCACAATGCTAAATGTCAAAAATGAAAAGTGTCCCCATGAAAAATGTCAAAAATTACAAATTTCAAGATGCCAAATATCAAAGATGTCAAATGACAAATGTCACAATGCTAAATGTCAAAAATGAAAAGTGTCACCATGAAAAATGTCAAAAATGACAAATTTCAAGATGGCAAATGTCAAAGATGTCGAATATGACAAATGTCACAATGCTAAATGTCAAAAATGAAAAGTGTCACCATGAAAAATGTCAAAAATGACAAATTTCAAGATGCCAAATATCAAAGATGTCAAATGACAAATGTCACAATGCTTAATGTCAAAAATGACAAATTTCAAGATGGCAAATGTCAAAGATGTCAAATGACAAATGTCACAATGCTAAATGTCAAAAATGAAAAGTGTCCCCATGAAAAATGTCAATAATGACAAATTTCAAGATGGCAAATGTCAAAGATGTCAAATGACAAATGTCACAATGCTAAATGTCAAAAATGAAAAGTGTCACCATAAAAAATGTCAAAAATGACAAATTTCAAAATGGCAAATGTCAAAGATGTCAAATGACAAATGTCACAATGCTAAATGTCAAGAATGAAAAGTGTCACCATGAAAAATGTCAAAAATTACAAATTTCAAGATGCCAAATATCAAAGATGTCAAATGACAAATGTCACAATGCTTAATGTCAAAAATGACAAATTTCAAGATGGCAAATGTCAAAGATGTCAAATGACAAATGTCACAATGCTAAATGTCAAAAATGAAAAGTGTCACCATGAAAAATGTCAAAAATGACAAATTTCAAGATGGCAAATGTCAAAGATGTCGAATATGACAAATGTCACAATGCTAAATGTCAAAAATGAAAAGTGTCACCATGAAAAATGTCAAAAATGACAAATTTCAAGATGGCAAATGTCAAAGATGTCAAATGACAAATGTCACAACGCTAAATGTCAAAAATGCAAAGTGTCACCATGAAAAATGTCAAAAATAACAAATTTCAAGATGGCAAATGTCAAAACTGACAAATGTCACAATGCTAAATGTCAAAAATGATAAGTGTCACCATGAAAAATGTCAAAAATGACAAATTTCAAGATGGCAAATGTCCAAGATGTCAAATGACAAATGTCACAATGCTAAATGTCAAAAATGACAAATTTCAAGATGGCAAATGTCAAAGATGTCAAATGACAAATGTCACAATGCTAAATGTCAAAAATGAAAAGTGTCACCATGAAAAATGTCAAAAATGACAAATTTCAAGATGGCAAATGTCAAAGATGTCAAATGACAAATGTCACAATGCTAAATGTCAAAAATGAAAAGTGTCACCATGAAAAATGTCAAAAATAACAAATTTCAAGATGGCAAATGTCAAAGATGTCAAATGACAAATGTCACAATGCTAAAAGTCAAAAATGAAAAGTGTCACCATAAAAAATGTCAAAAATGACAAATTTTAAGATGGCAAATGTCAAAACTGACAAATGTCACAATGCTAAATGTCAAAAATGATAAGTGTCACCATGAAAAATGTCAAAAATGATAAATTTCAAGATGACAAATGTCCAAGATGTCAAATGACAAATGTCACAATGCTAAATGTCAAAAATGACAAATTTCAAGATTGCAAATGTCAAAGATGTCGAATATGACAAATGTCACAATGCTAAATGTCAAAAATGAAAAGTGTCACCATGAAACATGTCAAAAATGTCAAATTTCAAGATGGCAAATGTCAAACATGTCAAATGACAAATGTCACAATGCTAAATGTCAAAAATGAAAAGTGTCACCATGAAAAATGTTAAAATGACAAATTTCAAGATGGCAAATATCAAAGATGTCAAATGACAAATGTCACAATGCTAAATGTCAAAAATGACAAATTTCAAGATGGCAAATGTCAAAGATGTCAAATGACAAATGTCACAATGCTAAATGTCACAAATGAAAAGTGTTACCATGAAAAATGTCAAAAATGACAAATTTCAAGATGGCAAATGTCAAAGATGTCAAATGACAAATGTCACAATGCTAAATGTCAAAAATGAAAGGTGTCACCATGAAAAATGTCAAAAATGACAAATTTCAAGATGACAAATGTCAAAGATCTCAAATGACAAATGTCACAATGCTAAATGTCAAAAATGAAAAGTGTCACCATGAAAAATGTCAAAAATGACAAATTTCAAGATAGCAAATGTCAAAACTGACAAATGTCACAATGCTAAATGTCAAAAATGATAAGTGTCACCATGAAAAATGTCAAAAATGACAAATTTCAAGATGGCAAATGTCCAAGATGTCAAATGACAAATGTCACAATGCTAAATGTTAAAAATGAAAAGTGTCACCATGAAAAATGTCAAAAATGACAAATTTCAAGATGGCAAATGTCAAAGATGTCAAATGAAAAATGTCACAATGCTAAATGTCAAAAATGAAAAGTGTCAAAAATGACAAATTTCAAGATGGCAAATGTCTAAGATGTCAAATGACAAATGTCACAATGCTAAATGTCAAAAATGAAAAGTGTCACCGTGAAAAATGTCAAAAATGACAAATTTCAAGATGGCAAATGTCAAAGATGTCAAATGACAAATGTCACAATGCTAAATGTCAAAAATGAAAAGTGTCACCATGAAAAATGTCAAAAATGACAAATTTCAAGATGGCAAATGTCAAAGATGTCAAATGACAAATGTCACAATGCTAAATGTCAAAAATGAAAAGTGTCCCCATGAAAAATGTCAATAATGACAAATTTCAAGATGGCAAATATCAAAGATGTCAAATGACAAATGTCACAATGCTAAATGTCAAAAATGAAAAGTGTCACCATGAAAAATGTCAAAAATGACAAATTTTAAGATGGCAAATGTCAAAACTGACAAATGTCAGAATGCTAAATGTCAAAAATGATAAGTGTCACCATGAAAAATGTCAAAAATGACAAATTTCAAGATGACAAATTTCAAGATGACAAATGTCCAAGATGTCAAATGACAAATGTCACAATGCTAAATGTCAAAAATGACAAATTTCAAGATTGCAAATGTCAAAGATGTTGAATATGACAAATGTCACAATGCTAAATGTCAAAAATGAAAAGTGTCACCATGAAAAATGTCAAAAATGACAAATTTCAAGATGGCAAATGTCAAAGATGTCAAATGACAAATGTCTTAATGCTAAATGTCAAAAATGAAAAGTGTCACCATCAAAAATGTCAAAATGACAAACTTTAAGATGGCAAATATCAAAGATGTCAAATGACAAATGTCACAATGCTAAATGTCAAAAATGACAAATTTCAAGATGGCAAATGTCAAAGATGACAAATGTCACAATGCTAAATGTCAAAAATGAAAAGTGTCACCATGAAAAATGTCAAAAATGACAAATTTCAAGATGACAAATGTCAAAGATGTCAAATGACAAATGTCACAATGCTAAATGTCAAAAATGAAAAGTGTCACCATGAAAAATGTCAAAAATGACAAATTTCAAGATGGCAAATGTCAAAACTGACAAATGTCACAATGCTAAATGTCAAAAATGATAAGTGTCACCATGAAAAATGTCAAAAATGACAAATTTCAAGATGGCAAATGTCCAAGATGTCAAATGACAAATGACACAATGCTAAATGTTAAAAATGAAAAGTGTCACCATGAAAAATGTCAAAAATGACAAATTTCAAGATGGCAAATGTCAAAGATGTCAAATGACAAATGTCACAATGCTAAATGTCAAAAATGAAAAGTGTCAAAAATGACAAATTTCAAGATGGCAAATGTCTAAGATGTCAAATGACAAATGTCACAATGCTAAATGTCAAAAATGAAAGGTGTCACCGTGAAAAATGTCAAAAATGACAAATTTCAAGATGGCAAATGTCAAAGATGTCAAATGACAAATGTCACAATGCTAAATGTCAAAAATGATAAGTGTCACCATGAAAAATGTCAAAAATGACAAATTTCAAGATGGCAAATGTCAAAGATGTCAAATGACAAATGTCACAATGCTAAATGTCAAAAATGAAAAGTGTCACCATGAAAAATGTCAAAAATAACAAATTGCAAGATGGCAAATGTCAAAGATGTCAAATGACAAATGTCACAATGCTAAATGTCAAAAATGAAAAGTGTCACCATGAAAAATGTCAAAAATGACAAATTTCAAGATGGCAAATGTCAAAACTGACAAATGTCACAATGCTAAATGTCAAAAATGATAAGTGTCACCATGAAAAATGTCAAAAATGACAAATTTCAAGATGACAAATGTCCAAGATGTCAAATGACAAATGTCACAATGCTAAATGTCAAAAATGACAAATTTCAAGATTGCAAATGTCAAAGATGTCGAATATGACAAATGTCACAATGCTAAATGTCAAAAATGAAAAGTGTCACCATGAAAAATGTCAAAAATTACAAATTTCAAGATGGCAAATGTCAAAGATGTCAAATGACAAATGTCACAATGCTAAATGTCAAAAATGAAAAGTGTCACCATGAAAAATGTCAAAATGACAAATTTCAAGATGGCAAATATGAAAGATGTCAAATGACAAATGTCACAATGCTAAATGTCAAAAATGACACATTTCAAGATGGCAAATGTCAAAGATGTCAAATGACAAATGTCACAATGCTAAATGTCAAAAATGAAAAGTGTCACCATGAAAAATGTCAAAAATGACAAATTTCAAGATGGCAAATGTCAAAGATGTCAAATGACAAATGTCACAATGCTAAATGTCAAAAATGAAAAACGTCACCATGAAAAATGTCAAAAATGACAAATTTCAAGATGACAAATGTCAAAGATGTCAAATGACAAGTGTCACAATGCTAAATGTCAAAAATGAAAAGTGTCACCATGAAAAATGTCAAAAATGACAAATTTCAAGATGGCAAATGTCAAAACTGACAAATGTCACAATGCTAAATGTCAAAAATGATAAGTGTCACCATGAAAAATGTCAAAAATGACAAATTTCAAGATGGCAAATGTCCAAGATGTCAAATGACAAATGTCACAATGCTAAATGTTAAAAATGAAAAGTGTCACCATGAAAAATGTCAAAAATGACAAATTTCAAGATGGCAAATGTCAAAGATGTCAAATGACAAATGTCACAATGCTAAATGTCAAAAATGAAAAGTGTCAAAAATGACAAATTTCAAGATGGCAAATGTCTAAGATGTCAAATGACAAATGTCACAATGCTAAATGTCAAAAATGAAAAGTGTCACCGTGAAAAATGTCAAAAATGACAAATTTCAAGATGGCAAATGTCAAAAATGTCAAATGACAAATGTCACAATGCTAAATGTCAAAAATGAAAAGTGTCACCATGAAAAATGTCAAAAATGACAAATTTCAAGATGGCAAATGTCAAAGATGTCAAATGACAAATGTCACAATGCTAAATGTCAAAAATGAAAAGTGTCACCATGAAAAATGTCAAAAATGCAAATTTCAAGATGGCAAATGTCAAAGATGTCAAATGACAAATGTCACAATGCTAAATGTCAAAAATGAAAAGTGTCACCATGAAAAATGTCAAAAATGACAAATTTCAAGATGGCAAATGTCAAAGATGTCAAATGACAAATGTCACAATGCTAAATGTCAAAAATGAAAAGTGTCACCATGAAAAATGTCAAAAATGACAAATTTCAAGATGGCAAATGTCAAAGATGTCAAATGACAAATGTCACAATGCTAAATGTCAAAAATGAAAAGTGTCACCATGAAAAATGTCAAAAATGCAAATTTCAAGATGCCAAATATCAAAGATGTCAAATGACAAATGTCACAATGCTTAATGTCAAAAATGACAAATTTCAAGATGGCAAATGTCAAAGATGTCAAATGACAAATGTCACAATGCTAAATGTCAAAAATGAAAAGTGTCACCATGAAAAATGTCAAAAATGACAAATTTTAAGATGGCAAATGTCAAAGATGTCAAATGACAAATGTCACAATGCTAAATGTCAAAACTGAAAAGTGTCACCATGAAAAATGTCAAAAATAACAAATTTCAAGATGGCAAATGTCAAAGATGTCAAATGACAAATGTCACAATGCTAAATGTCAAAAATGAAAAGTGTCACCATGAAAAATGACAAATTTCAAAATGGCAAATGTCAAAGATGTCAAATGACAAATGTCACAATGCTAAATGTCAAAAATGAAAAGTGTCACCATGAAAAATGTCAAAAATAACAAATTTCAAGATGGCAAATGTCAAAAATGTCAAATGACAAATGTCACAATGCTAAATGTCAAAAATGAAAAGTGTCACCATGAAAAATGTTAAAAATGACAAATTTCCAGATGGCAAATGTCAAAGATGTCAAATGACAAATGTCACAATGCTAAATGTCAAAAATGAAAAGTGTCACCATGAAAAATGTCAAAAATAACAAATTTCAAGATGGCAAATATCCAAGATGTCAAATGACAAATGTCACAATGCTAAATGTCAAAAATGACAAATTTCAAGATGGCAAATGTCAAAGATGTCAAATGACAAATGTCACAATGCTAAATGTCAAAAACGAAAAGTGTCACCATGAAAAATGTCAAAAATGACAAATTTCAAGATGGCAAATGTCAAAGATGTCAAATGACAAATGTCACAATGCTAAATGTCAAAAATGAAAAGTGTCACCATGAAAAATGTCAAAAATAACAAATTTCAAGATGGCAAATGTCAAAGATGTCAAATGACAAATGTCACAATGCTAAATGTCAAAAATGAAAAATGTCACCATGAAAAATGTCAAAAATGACAAATTTCAAGATGGCAAATGTCAAAACTGACAAATGTCACAATGCTAAATGTCAAAAATGATAGGTGTCACCATGAAAAATGTCAAAAATGACAAATTTCAAGATGGCAAATGTCCAAGATGTCAAATGACAAATGTCACAATGCTAAATGTCAAAAATGACAAATTTCAAGATGGCAAATGTCAAAGATGTCAAATGACAAATGTCACAATGCTAAATGTCAAAACTGAAAAGTGTCACCATGAAAAATGTCAAAAATGACAAATTTCAAGATGGCAAATGTCAAAGATGTCAAATGACAAATGTCACAATGCTAAATCTCAAAAATAAAAAGTGTCACCATGAAAAATGTCAAAAATGACAATTTCAAGATGGCAAATATCAAAGATGTCAAATGACAAATGTCACAATGCTAAATGTCAAAAATGAAAAGTGTCACCATGAAAAATGTCAAAAATGACAAATTTCAAGATGGCAAATGTCAAAACTGACAAATGTCACAATGCTAAATGTCAAAAATGATAAGTGTCACCATGAAAAATGTCAAAAATGACAAATTTCAAGATGGCAAATGTCCAAGATGTCAAATGACAGATGTCACAATGCTAAATGTCAAAAATGACAAATTTCAAGATGGCAAATGTCAAAGATGTCAAATGACAAATGTCACAATACTAAATGTCAAAAATGAAAAGTGTCACCATGAAAAATGTCAAAAATGACAAATTTCAAGATGGCAAATGTCAAAGATGTCAAATGACAAATGTCACAATGCTAAATGTCAAAAATGAAAAGTGTCACCATAAAAAATGTCAAAAATAACAAATTTTATGATGGCAAATGTCAAAGATGTCAAATGACAAATGTCACAATGCTAAATGTCAAAAATGAAAAGTGTCACCATGAAAAATGTCAAAAATGACAAATTTCAAGATGGCAAATGTCAAAGATGTCAAATGACAAATGTCACAATGCTAAATGTCAAAAATGAAAAGTGTCACCATGAAAAATGTCAAAAATGACAAATTTCAAGATGGCAAATGTCAAAGATGTCAAATGACAAATGTCACAATGCTAAATGTCAAAAATGAAAAGTGTCACCCTGAAAAATGTCAAAAATGACAAATTTCAAGATGGCAAATGTCAAAGATGTCAAATGACAAATGTCACAATGCTAAATGTCAAAAATAAAAAGTGTCACCATGAAAAATGTCAAAAATGACAAATTTCAAGATGGCAAATGTCAAAACTGACAAATGTCACAATGCTAAATGTCAAAAATGATAAGTGTCACCATGAAAAATGTCAAAAATGACAAATTTCAAGATGGCAAATGTCCAAGATGTCAAATGACAAATGTCACAATGCTAAATGTCAAAAATGAAAAGTGTCACCATGAAAAATGTCAAAATGACAAATTTCAAGATGGCAAATATGAAAGATGTCAAATGACAAATGTCACAATGCTAAATGTCAAAAATGACACATTTCAAGATGGCAAATGTCAAAGATGTCAAATGACAAATGTCACAATGCTAAATGTCAAAAATGATAAGTGTCACCATGAAAAATGTCAAAAATGACAAATTTCAAGATGACAAATGTCCAAGATGTCAAATGACAAATGTCACAATGCTAAATGTCAAAAATGACAAATTTCAAGATTGCAAATGTCAAAGATGTCGAATATGACAAATGTCACAATGCTAAATGTCAAAAATGAAAAGTGTCACCATGAAAAATGTCAAAAATTACAAATTTCAAGATGGCAAATGTCAAAGATGTCAAATGACAAATGTCACAATGCTAAATGTCAAAAATGAAAAGTGTCACCATGAAAAATGTCAAAATGACAAATTTCAAGATGGCAAATATGAAAGATGTCAAATGACCAATGTCACAATGCTAAATGTCAAAAATGACACATTTCAAGATGGCAAATGTCAAAGATGTCAAATGACAAATGTCACAATGCTAAATGTCAAAAATGAAAAGTGTCACCATGAAAAATGTCAAAAATGACAAATTTCAAGATGGCAAATGTCAAAGATGTCAAATGACAAATGTCACAATGCTAAATGTCAAAAATGAAAAGTGTCACCATGAAAAATGTCAAAAATGACAAATTTCAAGATGACAAATGTCAAAGATGTCAAATGACAAGTGTCACAATGCTAAATGTCAAAAATGAAAAGTGTCACCATGAAAAATGTCAAAAATGACAAATTTCAAGATGGCAAATGTCATAACTGACAAATGTCACAATGCTAAATGTCAAAAATGATAAGTGTCACCATGAAAAATGTCAAAAATGACAAATTTCAAGATGGCAAATGTCCAAGATGTCAAATGACAAATGTCACAATGCTAAATGTTAAAAATGAAAAGTGTCACCATGAAAAATGTCAAAAATGACAAATTTCAAGATGGCAAATGTCAAAGATGTCAAATGACAAATGTCACAATGCTAAATGTCAAAAATGAAAAGTGTCAAAAATGACAAATTTCAAGATGGCAAATGTCTAAGATGTCAAATGACAAATGTCACAATGCTAAATGTCAAAAATGAAAAGTGTCACCGTGAAAAATGTCAAAAATGACAAATTTCAAGATGGCAAATGTCAAAAATGTCAAATGACAAATGTCACAATGCTAAATGTCAAAAATGATAAGTGTCACCATGAAAAATGTCAAAAATGACAAATTTCAAGATGGCAAATGTCAAAGATGTCAAATGACAAATGTCACAATGCTAAATGTCAAAAATGAAAAGTGTCTCCATAAAAAATGTCAATAATGACAAATTTCAAGATGGCAAATGACAAAGATGTCAAATGACAAATGTCACAATGCTAAATGTCAAAAATGAAAAGTGTCACCATGAAAAATGTCAAAAATGACAAATTTCAAGATGGCAAATGTCAAAGATGTCAAATGACAAATGTCACAATGCTAAATGTCAAAAATGAAAAGTGTCACCATGAAAAATGTCAAAAATGCAAATTTCAAGATGCCAAATATCAAAGATGTCAAATGACAAATGTCACAATGCTTAATGTCAAAAATGACAAATTTCAAGATGGCAAATATCAAAGATGTCAAATGACAAATGTCACAATGCTAAATGTCAAAAATGAAAAGTGTCACCATGAAAAATATCAAAAATGACAAATTTTAAGATGGCAAATGTCAAAGATGTCAAATGACAAATGTCACAATGCTAAATGTCAAAAATGAAAAGTGTCACCATGAAAAATGTCAAAACTAACAAATTTCAAGATGGCAAATGTCAAAGATGTCAAATGACAAATGTCACAATGCTAAATGTCAAAAATGAAAAGTGTCACCATGAAAAATGTCAAAAATGACAAATTTCAAAATGGCAAATGTCAAAGATGTCAAATGACAAATGTCACAATGCTAAATGTCAAAAATGAAAAGTGTCACCATAAAAAATGTCAAAAATAACAAATTTCAAGATGGCAAATGTCAAAAATGTCAAATGACAAATGTCACAATGCTAAATATCAAAAATGAAAAGTGTCACCATGAAAAATGTTAAAAATGACAAATTTCAAGATGGCAAATGTCAAAGATGTCAAATGACAAATGTCACAATGCTAAATGTCAAAAATGAAAAGTGTCACCATGAAAAATGTCAAAAATAACAAATTTCAAGATGGCAAATATCCAAGATGTCAAATGACAAATGTCACAATGCTAAATGTCAAAAATGACAAATTTCAAGATGGCAAATGTCAAAGATGTCAAATGACAAATGTCACAATGCTAAATGTCAAAAATGAAAAGTGTCACCATGAAAAATGTCAAAAATGACAAATTTCAAGATGGCAAATGTCAAAGATGTCAAATGACAAATGTCACAATGCTAAATGTCAAAAATGAAAAGTGTCACCATGAAAAATGTCAAAAATAACAAATTTCAAGATGGCAAATGTCAAAGATGTCAAATGACAAATGTCACAATGCTAAATGTCAAAAATGAAAAGTGTCACCATGAAAAATGTCAAAAATGACAAATTTCAAGATGGCAAATGTCAAAACTGACAAATGTCACAATGCTAAATGTCAAAAATGATAGGTGTCACCATGAAAAATGTCAAAAATGACAAATTTCAAGATGGCAAATGTCCAAGATGTCAAATGACAAATGTCACAATGCTAAATGTCAAAAATGACAAATTTCAAGATGGCAAATGTCAAAGATGTCAAATGACAAATGTCACAATGCTAAATGTCAAAACTGAAAAGTGTCACCATGAAAAATGTCAAAAATGACAAATTTCAAGATGGCAAATGTCAAAGATGTCAAATGACAAATGTCACAATGCTAGATCTCAAAAATGAAAAGTGTCACCATGAAAAATGTCAAAAATGACAAATTTCAAGATGGCAAATGTCAAAACTGACAAATGTCACAATGCTAAATGTCAAAAATGATAGGTGTCACCATGAAAAATGTCAAAAATGACAAATTTCAAGATGGCAAATGTCCAAGATGTCAAATGACAAATGTCACAATGCTAAATGTCAAAAATGACAAATTTCAAGATGGCAAATGTCAAAGATGTCAAATGACAAATGTCACAATGCTAAATGTCAAAACTGAAAAGTGTCACCATGAAAAATGTCAAAAATGACAAATTTCAAGATGGCAAATGTCAAAGATGTCAAATGACAAATGTCACAATGCTAAATGTCAAAAATGAAAAGTGTCACCATGAAAAATGTCAAAAATGACAAATTTCAAGATGGCAAATGTCAAAACTGACAAATGTCACAATGCTAAATGTCAAAAATGATAGGTGTCACCATGAAAAATGTCAAAAATGACAAATTTCAAGATGGCAAATGTCCAAGATGTCAAATGACAAATGTCACAATGCTAAATGTCAAAAATGACAAATTTCAAGATGGCAAATGTCAAAGATGTCAAATGACAAATGTCACAATGCTAAATGTCAAAACTGAAAAGTGTCACCATGAAAAATGTCAAAAATGACAATTTCAAGATGGCAAATATCAAAGATGTCAAATGACAAATGTCACAATGCTAAATGTCAAAAATGAAAAGTGTCACCATGAAAAATGTCAAAAATGACAAATTTCAAGATGGCAAATGTCAAAACTGACAAATGTCACAATGCTAAATGTCAAAAATGATAAGTGTCACCATGAAAAATGTCAAAAATGACAAATTTCAAGATGGCAAATGTCCAAGATGTCAAATGACAGATGTCACAATGCTAAATGTCAAAAATGACAAATTTCAAGATGGCAAATGTCAAAGATGTCAAATGACAAATGTCACAATGCTAAATGTCAAAAATGAAAAGTGTCACCATAAAAAATGTCAAAAATAACAAATTTTATGATGGCAAATGTCAAAGATGTCAAATGACAAATGTCACAATGCTAAATGTCAAAAATGAAAAGTGTCACCATGAAAAATGTCAAAAATGACAAATTTCAAGATGGCAAATGTCAAAGATGTCAAATGACAAATGTCACAATGCTAAATGTCAAAAATGAAAAGTGTCACCATGAAAAATGTCAAAAATGACAAATTTCAAGATGGCAAATGTCAAAGATGTCAAATGACAAATGTCACAATGCTAAATGTCAAAAATGAAAAGTGTCACCCTGAAAAATGTCAAAAATGACAAATTTCAAGATGGCAAATGTCAAAGATGTCAAATGACAAATGTCACAATGCTAAATGTCAAAAATAAAAAGTGTCACCATGAAAAATGTCAAAAATGACAAATTTCAAGATGGCAAATGTCAAAACTGACAAATGTCACAATGCTAAATGTCAAAAATGATAAGTGTCACCATGAAAAATGTCAAAAATGACAAATTTCAAGATGGCAAATGTCCAAGATGTCAAATGACAAATGTCACAATGCTAAATGTCAAAAATGAAAAGTGTCACCATGAAAAATGTCAAAATGACAAATTTCAAGATGGCAAATATCAAAGATGTCAAATGACAAATGTCACAATGCTAAATGTCAAAAATGACAAATTTCAAGATGGCAAATGTCAAAGATGTCAAATGACAAATGTCACAATGCTAAATGTCAAAAATGAAAAGTGTCACCATGAAAAATGTCAAAAATGACAAATTTCAAGATGGCAAATGTCAAAGATGTCAAATGACAAATGTCACAATGCTAAATGTCAAAAATGAAAAGTGTCACCATGAAAAATGTCAAAAATGACAAATTTCAAGATGGCAAATGTCAAAACTGACAAATGTCACAATGCTAAATGTCAAAAATGATAAGTGTCACCATGAAAAATGTCAAAAATGACAAATTTCAAGATGACAAATGTCAAAGATGTCAAATGACAAATGTCACAATGCTAAATGTCAAAAATGAAAAGTGTCACCATGAAAAATGTCAAAAATGACAAATTTCAAGATGGCAAATGTCAAAACTGACAAATGTCACAATGCTAAATGTCAAAAATGATAAGTGTCACCATGAAAAATGTCAAAAATGACAAATTTCAAGATGGCAAATGTCCAAGATGTCAAATGACAAATGACACAATGCTAAATGTTAAAAATGAAAAGTGTCACCATAAAAAATGTCAAAAATGACAAATTTCAAGATGGCAAATGTCAAAGATGTCAAATGACAAATGTCACAATGCTAAATGTCAAAAATGAAAAGTGTCAAAAATGACAAATTTCAAGATGGCAAATGTCTAAGATGTCAAATGACAAATGTCACAATGCTAAATGTCAAAAATGAAAAGTGTCACCGTGAAAAATGTCAAAAATGACAAATTTCAAGATGGCAAATGTCAAAGATGTCAAATGACAAATGTCACAATGCTAAATGTCAAAAATGATAAGTGTCACCATGAAAAATGTCAAAAATGACAAATTTCAAGATGGCAAATGTCAAAGATGTCAAATGACAAATGTCACAATGCTAAATGTCAAAAATGAAAAGTGTCACCATGAAAAATGTCAAAAATAACAAATTTCAAGATGGCAAATGTCAAAGATGTCAAATGACAAATGTCACAATGCTAAATGTCAAAAATGAAAAGTGTCACCATGAAAAATGTCAAAAATGACAAATTTCAAGATGGCAAATGTCAAAACTGACAAATGTCACAATGCTTAATGTCAAAAATGATAAGTGTCACCATGAAAAATGTCAAAAATGACAAATTTCAAGATGACAAATGTCCAAGATGTCAAATGACAAATGTCACAATGCTAAATGTCAAAAATGACAAATTTCAAGATGGCAAATGTCCAAGATGTCAAATGACAAATGTCACAATGCTAAATGTCAAAAATGACAAATTTCAAGATTGCAAATGTCAAAGATGTTGAATATGACAAATGTCACAATGCTAAATGTCAAAAATGAAAAGTGTCACCATGAAAAATGTCAAAAATGACAAATTTCAAGATGGCAAATGTCAAAGATGTCAAATGACAAATGTCACAATGCTAAATGTCAAAAATGAAAAGTGTCACCATGAAAAATGTCAAAATGACAAATTTCAAGATGGCAAATATCAAAGATGTCAAATGACAAATGTCACAATGCTAAATGTCAAAAATGACAAATTTCAAGATGGCAAATGTCAAAGATGTCAAATGACAAATGTCACAATGCTAAATGTCAAAAATGAAAAGTGTCACCATGAAAAATGTCAAAAATGACAAATTTCAAGATGGCAAATGTCAAAGATGTCAAATGACAAATGTCACAATGCTAAATGTCAAAAATGAAAAGTGTCACCATGAAAAATGTCAAAAATGACAAATTTCAAGATGGCAAATGTCAAAACTGACAAATGTCACAATGCTAAATGTCAAAAATGATAAGTGTCACCATGAAAAATGTCAAAAATGACAAATTTCAAGATGACAAATGTCAAAGATGTCAAATGACAAATGTCACAATGCTAAATGTCAAAAATGAAAAGTGTCACCATGAAAAATGTCAAAAATGACAAATTTCAAGATGGCAAATGTCAAAACTGACAAATGTCACAATGCTAAATGTCAAAAATGATAAGTGTCACCATGAAAAATGTCAAAAATGACAAATTTCAAGATGGCAAATGTCCAAGATGTCAAATGACAAATGACACAATGCTAAATGTTAAAAATGAAAAGTGTCACCATAAAAAATGTCAAAAATGACAAATTTCAAGATGGCAAATGTCAAAGATGTCAAATGACAAATGTCACAATGCTAAATGTCAAAAATGAAAAGTGTCAAAAATGACAAATTTCAAGATGGCAAATGTCTAAGATGTCAAATGACAAATGTCACAATGCTAAATGTCAAAAATGAAAAGTGTCACCGTGAAAAATGTCAAAAATGACAAATTTCAAGATGGCAAATGTCAAAGATGTCAAATGACAAATGTCACAATGCTAAATGTCAAAAATGATAAGTGTCACCATGAAAAATGTCAAAAATGACAAATTTCAAGATGGCAAATGTCAAAGATGTCAAATGACAAATGTCACAATGCTAAATGTCAAAAATGAAAAGTGTCACCATGAAAAATGTCAAAAATAACAAATTTCAAGATGGCAAATGTCAAAGATGTCAAATGACAAATGTCACAATGCTAAATGTCAAAAATGAAAAGTGTCACCATGAAAAATGTCAAAAATGACAAATTTCAAGATGGCAAATGTCAAAACTGACAAATGTCACAATGCTTAATGTCAAAAATGATAAGTGTCACCATGAAAAATGTCAAAAATGACAAATTTCAAGATGACAAATGTCCAAGATGTCAAATGACAAATGTCACAATGCTAAATGTCAAAAATGACAAATTTCAAGATTGCAAATGTCAAAGATGTCGAATATGACAAATGTCACAATGCTAAATGTCAAAAATGAAAAGTGTCACCATGAAAAATGTCAAAAATTACAAATTTCAAGATGGCAAATGTCAAAGATGTCAAATGACAAATGTCACAATGCTAAATGTCAAAAATGAAAAGTGTCACCATGAAAAATGTCAAAATGACAAATTTCAAGATGGCAAATATGAAAGATGTCAAATGACAAATGTCACAATGCTAAATGTCAAAAATGACACATTTCAAGATGGCAAATGTCAAAGATGTCAAATGACAAATGTCACAATGCTAAATGTCAAAAATGAAAAGTGTCACCATGAAAAATGTCAAAAATGACAAATTTCAAGATGGCAAATGTCAAAGATGTCAAATGACAAATGTCACAATGCTAAATGTCAAAAATAAAAAGTGTCACCATGAAAAATGTCAAAAATGACAAATTTCAAGATGACAAATGTCAAAGATGTTAAATGACAAGTGTCACAATGCTAAATGTCAAAAATGAAAAGTGTCACCATGAAAAATGTCAAAAATGACAAATTTCAAGATGGCAAATGTCAAAACTGACAAATGTCACAATGCTAAATGTCAAAAATGATAAGTGTCACCATGAAAAATGTCAAAAATGACAAATTTCAAGATGGCAAATGTCCAAGATGTCAAATGACAAATGTCACAATGCTAAATGTTAAAAATGAAAAGTGTCACCATGAAAAATGTCAAAAATGACAAATTTCAAGATGGCAAATGTCAAAGATGTCAAATGACAAATGTCACAATGCTAAAGGTCAAAAATGAAAAGTGTCAAAAATGACAAATTTCAAGATGTCAAATGACAAATGTCACAATGCTAAATGTCAAAAATGAAAAGTGTCACCGTGAAAAATGTCAAAAATGACAAATTTCAAGATGGCAAATGTCAAAAATGTCAAATGACAAATGTCACAATGCTAAATGTCAAAAATGATAAGTGTCACCATGAAAAATGTCAAAAATGACAAATTTCAAGATGGCAAATGTCAAAGATGTCAAATGACAAATGTCACAATGCTAAATTTCAAAAATGAAAAGTGTCTCCATAAAAAATGTCAATAATGACAAATTTCAAGATGGCAAATGACAAAGATGTCAAATGACAAATG
Organism: Altica lythri; assembly: GCA_964028335.1. Taxonomy (NCBI): domain Eukaryota; kingdom Metazoa; phylum Arthropoda; class Insecta; order Coleoptera; family Chrysomelidae; genus Altica; species Altica lythri. Next base: position 1,872,012 of record OZ034800.1, on the reverse strand, counting down.
TCACAATGCTAAATGTCAAAAATGAAAAGTGTCACCATGAAAAATGTCAAAAATGACAAATTTCAAGATGGCAAATGTCAAAGATGTCAAATGACAAATGTCACAATGCTAAATGTCAAAAATGAAAAGTGTCACCATGAAAAATGTCAAAAATGCAAATTTCAAGATGCCAAATATCAAAGATGTCAAATGACAAATGTCACAATGCTTAATGTCAAAAATGACAAATTTCAAGATGGCAAATGTCAAAGATGTCAAATGACAAATGTCACAATGCTAAATGTCAAAAATGAAAAGTGTCACCCTGAAAAATGTCAAAAATGACAAATTTCAAGATGGCAAATGTCAAAGATGTCAAATGACAAATGTCACAATGCTAAATGTCAAAAATAAAAAGTGTCACCATGAAAAATGTCAAAAATGACAAATTTCAAGATGGCAAATGTCAAAACTGACAAATGTCACAATGCTAAATGTCAAAAATGATAAGTGTCACCATGAAAAATGTCAAAAATGACAAATTTCAAGATGGCAAATGTCCAAGATGTCAAATGACAAATGTCACAATGCTAAATGTCAAAAATGACAAATTTCAAGATTGCAAATGTCAAAGATGTTGAATATGACAAATGTCACAATGCTAAATGTCAAAAATGAAAAGTGTCACCATGAAAAATGTCAAAAATGACAAATTTCAAGATGGCAAATGTCAAAGATGTCAAATGACAAATGTCACAATGCTAAATGTCAAAAATGAAAAGTGTCACCATGAAAAATGTCAAAATGACAAATTTCAAGATGGCAAATATCAAAGATGTCAAATGACAAATGTCACAATGCTAAATGTCAAAAATGACAAATTTCAAGATGGCAAATGTCAAAGATGTCAAATGACAAATGTCACAATGCTAAATGTCAAAAATGAAAAGTGTCACCATGAAAAATGTCAAAAATGACAAATTTCAAGATGGCAAATGTCAAAGATGTCAAATGACAAATGTCACAATGCTAAATGTCAAAAATGAAAAGTGTCACCATGAAAAATGTCAAAAATGACAAATTTCAAGATGGCAAATGTCAAAACTGACAAATGTCACAATGCTAAATGTCAAAAATGATAAGTGTCACCATGAAAAATGTCAAAAATGACAAATTTCAAGATGACAAATGTCAAAGATGTCAAATGACAAATGTCACAATGCTAAATGTCAAAAATGAAAAGTGTCACCATGAAAAATGTCAAAAATGACAAATTTCAAGATGGCAAATGTCAAAACTGACAAATGTCACAATGCTAAATGTCAAAAATGATAAGTGTCACCATGAAAAATGTCAAAAATGACAAATTTCAAGATGGCAAATGTCCAAGATGTCAAATGACAAATGACACAATGCTAAATGTTAAAAATGAAAAGTGTCACCATAAAAAATGTCAAAAATGACAAATTTCAAGATGGCAAATGTCAAAGATGTCAAATGACAAATGTCACAATGCTAAATGTCAAAAATGAAAAGTGTCAAAAATGACAAATTTCAAGATGGCAAATGTCTAAGATGTCAAATGACAAATGTCACAATGCTAAATGTCAAAAATGAAAAGTGTCACCGTGAAAAATGTCAAAAATGACAAATTTCAAGATGGCAAATGTCAAAGATGTCAAATGACAAATGTCACAATGCTAAATGTCAAAAATGATAAGTGTCACCATGAAAAATGTCAAAAATGACAAATTTCAAGATGGCAAATGTCAAAGATGTCAAATGACAAATGTCACAATGCTAAATGTCAAAAATGAAAAGTGTCACCATGAAAAATGTCAAAAATAACAAATTTCAAGATGGCAAATGTCAAAGATGTCAAATGACAAATGTCACAATGCTAAATGTCAAAAATGAAAAGTGTCACCATGAAAAATGTCAAAAATGACAAATTTCAAGATGGCAAATGTCAAAACTGACAAATGTCACAATGCTTAATGTCAAAAATGATAAGTGTCACCATGAAAAATGTCAAAAATGACAAATTTCAAGATGACAAATGTCCAAGATGTCAAATGACAAATGTCACAATGCTAAATGTCAAAAATGACAAATTTCAAGATTGCAAATGTCAAAGATGTCGAATATGACAAATGTCACAATGCTAAATGTCAAAAATGAAAAGTGTCACCATGAAAAATGTCAAAAATTACAAATTTCAAGATGGCAAATGTCAAAGATGTCAAATGACAAATGTCACAATGCTAAATGTCAAAAATGAAAAGTGTCACCATGAAAAATGTCAAAATGACAAATTTCAAGATGGCAAATATGAAAGATGTCAAATGACAAATGTCACAATGCTAAATGTCAAAAATGACACATTTCAAGATGGCAAATGTCAAAGATGTCAAATGACAAATGTCACAATGCTAAATGTCAAAAATGAAAAGTGTCACCATGAAAAATGTCAAAAATGACAAATTTCAAGATGGCAAATGTCAAAGATGTCAAATGACAAATGTCACAATGCTAAATGTCAAAAATGAAAAGTGTCACCATGAAAAATGTCAAAAATGACAAATTTCAAGATGACAAATGTCAAAGATGTTAAATGACAAGTGTCACAATGCTAAATGTCAAAAATGAAAAGTGTCACCATGAAAAATGTCAAAAATGACAAATTTCAAGATGGCAAATGTCAAAACTGACAAATGTCACAATGCTAAATGTCAAAAATGATAAGTGTCACCATGAAAAATGTCAAAAATGACAAATTTCAAGATGGCAAATGTCCAAGATGTCAAATGACAAATGTCACAATGCTAAATGTTAAAAATGAAAAGTGTCACCATGAAAAATGTCAAAAATGACAAATTTCAAGATGGCAAATGTCAAAGATGTCAAATGACAAATGTCACAATGCTAAAGGTCAAAAATGAAAAGTGTCAAAAATGACAAATTTCAAGATGTCAAATGACAAATGTCACAATGCTAAATGTCAAAAATGAAAAGTGTCACCGTGAAAAATGTCAAAAATGACAAATTTCAAGATGGCAAATGTCAAAAATGTCAAATGACAAATGTCACAATGCTAAATGTCAAAAATGATAAGTGTCACCATGAAAAATGTCAAAAATGACAAATTTCAAGATGGCAAATGTCAAAGATGTCAAATGACAAATGTCACAATGCTAAATTTCAAAAATGAAAAGTGTCTCCATAAAAAATGTCAATAATGACAAATTTCAAGATGGCAAATGACAAAGATGTCAAATGACAAATGTCACAATGCTAAATGTCAAAAATGAAAAGTGTCACCATGAAAAATGTCAAAAATGACAAATTTCAAGATGGCAAATGTCAAAGATGTCAAATGACAAATGTCACAATGCTAAATGTCAAAAATGAAAAGTGTCACCATGAAAAATGTCAAAAATGCAAATTTCAAGATGCCAAATATCAAAGATGTCAAATGACAAATGTCACAATGCTTAATGTCAAAAATGACAAATTTCAAGATGGCAAATGTCAAAGATGTCAAATGACAAATGTCACAATGCTAAATGTCAAAAATGAAAAGTGTCACCATGAAAAATGTCAAAAATGACAAATTTCAAGATGGCAAATGTCAAAGATGTCAAATGACAAATGTCACAATGCTAAATGTCAAAAATGAAAAGTGTCACCATGAAAAATGTCAAAAATAACAAATTTCAAGATGGCAAATGTCAAAGATGTCAAATGACAAATGTCACAATGCTAAATGTCAAAAATGAAAAGTGTCACCATGAAAAATGTCAAAAATGACAAATTTCAACATGGCAAATGTCAAAGATGTCAAATGACAAATGTCACAATGCTAAATGTCAAAAATGAAAAGTGTCACCATGAAAAATGTCAAAAATAACAAATTTCAAGATGGCAAATGTCAAAAATGTCAAATGACAAATGTCACAATGCTAAATGTCAAAAATGAAAAGTGTCACCATGAAAAATGTCAAAAATGACAAATTTTAAGATGGCAAATGTCAAAGATGTCAAATGACAAATGTCACAATGCTAAATGTCAAAAATGAAAAGTGTCACCATGAAAAATGTCAAAAATAACAAATTTCAAGATGGCAAATATCCAAGATGTCAAATGACAAATGTCACAATGCTAAATGTCAAAAATGACAAATTTCAAGATGGCAAATGTCAAAGATGTCAAATGACAAATGTCACAATGCTAAATGTCAAAAATGAAAAGTGTCACCATGAAAAATGTCAAAAATGACAAATTTCAAGATGGCAAATGTCAAAGATGTCAAATGACAAATGTCACAATGCTAAATGTCAAAAATGAAAAGTGTCACCATGAAAAATGTCAAAAATAACAAATTTCAAGATGGCAAATGTCAAAGATGTCAAATGACAAATGTCACAATGCTAAATGTCAAAAATGAAAAGTGTCACCATGAAAAATGTCAAAAATGACAAATTTCAAGATGGCAAATGTCAAAACTGACAAATGTCACAATGCTAAATGTCAAAAATGATAGGTGTCACCATGAAAAATGTCAAAAATGACAAATTTCAAGATGGCAAATGTCCAAGATGTCAAATGACAAATGTCACAATGCTAAATGTCAAAAATGACAAATTTCAAGATGGCAAATGTCAAAGATGTCAAATGACAAATGTCACAATGCTAAATGTCAAAACTGAAAAGTGTCACCATGAAAAATGTCAAAAATGACAAATTTCAAGATGGCAAATGTCAAAGATGTCAAATGACAAATGTCACAATGCTAAATCTCAAAAATGAAAAGTGTCACCATGAAAAATGTCAAAAATGACAATTTCAAGATGGCAAATATCAAAGATGTCAAATGACAAATGTCACAATGCTAAATGTCAAAAATGAAAAGTGTCACCATGAAAAATGTCAAAAATGACAAATTTCAAGATGGCAAATGTCAAAGATGTCAAATGACAAATGTCACAATGCTAAATCTCAAAAATAAAAAGTGTCACCATGAAAAATGTCAAAAATGACAATTTCAAGATGGCAAATATCAAAGATGTCAAATGACAAATGTCACAATGCTAAATGTCAAAAATGAAAAGTGTCACCATGAAAAATGTCAAAAATGACAAATTTCAAGATGGCAAATGTCAAAACTGACAAATGTCACAATGCTAAATGTCAAAAATGATAAGTGTCACCATGAAAAATGTCAAAAATGACAAATTTCAAGATGGCAAATGTCCAAGATGTCAAATGACAGATGTCACAATGCTAAATGTCAAAAATGACAAATTTCAAGATGGCAAATGTCAAAGATGTCAAATGACAAATGTCACAATACTAAATGTCAAAAATGAAAAGTGTCACCATGAAAAATGTCAAAAATGACAAATTTCAAGATGGCAAATGTCAAAGATGTCAAATGACAAATGTCACAATGCTAAATGTCAAAAATGAAAAGTGTCACCATAAAAAATGTCAAAAATAACAAATTTTATGATGGCAAATGTCAAAGATGTCAAATGACAAATGTCACAATGCTAAATGTCAAAAATGAAAAGTGTCACCATGAAAAATGTCAAAAATGACAAATTTCAAGATGGCAAATGTCAAAGATGTCAAATGACAAATGTCACAATGCTAAATGTCAAAAATGAAAAGTGTCACCATGAAAAATGTCAAAAATGACAAATTTCAAGATGGCAAATGTCAAAGATGTCAAATGACAAATGTCACAATGCTAAATGTCAAAAATGAAAAGTGTCACCCTGAAAAATGTCAAACATGACAAATTTCAAGATGGCAAATGTCAAAGATGTCAAATGACAAATGTCACAATGCTAAATGTCAAAAATAAAAAGTGTCACCATGAAAAATGTCAAAAATGACAAATTTCAAGATGGCAAATGTCAAAACTGACAAATGTCACAATGCTAAATGTCAAAAATGATAAGTGTCACCATGAAAAATGTCAAAAATGACAAATTTCAAGATGACAAATGTCCAAGATGTCAAATGACAAATGTCACAATGCTAAATGTCAAAAATGAAAAGTGTCACCATGAAAAATGTCAAAATGACAAATTTCAAGATGGCAAATATGAAAGATGTCAAATGACAAATGTCACAATGCTAAATGTCAAAAATGACACATTTCAAGATGGCAAATGTCAAAGATGTCAAATGACAAATGTCACAATGCTAAATGTCAAAAATGATAAGTGTCACCATGAAAAATGTCAAAAATGACAAATTTCAAGATGACAAATGTCCAAGATGTCAAATGACAAATGTCACAATGCTAAATGTCAAAAATGACAAATTTCAAGATTGCAAATGTCAAAGATGTCGAATATGACAAATGTCACAATGCTAAATGTCAAAAATGAAAAGTGTCACCATGAAAAATGTCAAAAATTACAAATTTCAAGATGGCAAATGTCAAAGATGTCAAATGACAAATGTCACAATGCTAAATGTCAAAAATGAAAAGTGTCACCATGAAAAATGTCAAAATGACAAATTTCAAGATGGCAAATATGAAAGATGTCAAATGACCAATGTCACAATGCTAAATGTCAAAAATGACACATTTCAAGATGGCAAATGTCAAAGATGTCAAATGACAAATGTCACAATGCTAAATGTCAAAAATGAAAAGTGTCACCATGAAAAATGTCAAAAATGACAAATTTCAAGATGGCAAATGTCAAAGATGTCAAATGACAAATGTCACAATGCTAAATGTCAAAAATGAAAAGTGTCACCATGAAAAATGTCAAAAATGACAAATTTCAAGATGACAAATGTCAAAGATGTCAAATGACAAGTGTCACAATGCTAAATGTCAAAAATGAAAAGTGTCACCATGAAAAATGTCAAAAATGACAAATTTCAAGATGGCAAATGTCATAACTGACAAATGTCACAATGCTAAATGTCAAAAATGATAAGTGTCACCATGAAAAATGTCAAAAATGACAAATTTCAAGATGGCAAATGTCCAAGATGTCAAATGACAAATGTCACAATGCTAAATGTTAAAAATGAAAAGTGTCACCATGAAAAATGTCAAAAATGACAAATTTCAAGATGGCAAATGTCAAAGATGTCAAATGACAAATGTCACAATGCTAAATGTCAAAAATGAAAAGTGTCAAAAATGACAAATTTCAAGATGGCAAATGTCTAAGATGTCAAATGACAAATGTCACAATGCTAAATGTCAAAAATGAAAAGTGTCACCGTGAAAAATGTCAAAAATGACAAATTTCAAGATGGCAAATGTCAAAAATGTCAAATGACAAATGTCACAATGCTAAATGTCAAAAATGATAAGTGTCACCATGAAAAATGTCAAAAATGACAAATTTCAAGATGGCAAATGTCAAAGATGTCAAATGACAAATGTCACAATGCTAAATGTCAAAAATGAAAAGTGTCTCCATAAAAAATGTCAATAATGACAAATTTCAAGATGGCAAATGACAAAGATGTCAAATGACAAATGTCACAATGCTAAATGTCAAAAATGAAAAGTGTCACCATGAAAAATGTCAAAAATGACAAATTTCAAGATGGCAAATGTCAAAGATGTCAAATGACAAATGTCACAATGCTAAATGTCAAAAATGAAAAGTGTCACCATGAAAAATGTCAAAAATGCAAATTTCAAGATGCCAAATATCAAAGATGTCAAATGACAAATGTCACAATGCTTAATGTCAAAAATGACAAATTTCAAGATGGCAAATATCAAAGATGTCAAATGACAAATGTCACAATGCTAAATGTCAAAAATGAAAAGTGTCACCATGAAAAATGTCAAAAATGACAAATTTTAAGATGGCAAATGTCAAAGATGTCAAATGACAAATGTCACAATGCTAAATGTCAAAAATGAAAAGTGTCACCATGAAAAATGTCAAAACTAACAAATTTCAAGATGGCAAATGTCAAAGATGTCAAATGACAAATGTCACAATGCTAAATGTCAAAAATGAAAAGTGTCACCATGAAAAATGTCAAAAATGACAAATTTCAAAATCGCAAATGTCAAAGATGTCAAATGACAAATGTCACAATGCTAAATGTCAAAAATGAAAAGTGTCACCATAAAAAATGTCAAAAATAACAAATTTCAAGATGGCAAATGTCAAAAATGTCAAATGACAAATGTCACAATGCTAAATGTCAAAAATGAAAAGTGTCACCATGAAAAATGTTAAAAATGACAAATTTCAAGATGGCAAATGTCAAAGATGTCAAATGACAAATGTCACAATGCTAAATGTCAAAAATGAAAAGTGTCACCATGAAAAATGTCAAAAATAACAAATTTCAAGATGGCAAATATCCAAGATGTCAAATGACAAATGTCACAATGCTAAATGTCAAAAATGACAAATTTCAAGATGGCAAATGTCAAAGATGTCAAATGACAAATGTCACAATGCTAAATGTCAAAAATGAAAAGTGTCACCATGAAAAATGTCAAAAATGACAAATTTCAAGATGGCAAATGTCAAAGATGTCAAATGACAAATGTCACAATGCTAAATGTCAAAAATGAAAAGTGTCACCATGAAAAATGTCAAAAATAACAAATTTCAAGATGGCAAATGTCAAAGATGTCAAATGACAAATGTCACAATGCTAAATGTCAAAAATGAAAAGTGTCACCATGAAAAATGTCAAAAATGACAAATTTCAAGATGGCAAATGTCAAAACTGACAAATGTCACAATGCTAAATGTCGAAAATGATAGGTGTCACCATGAAAAATGTCAAAAATGACAAATTTCAAGATGGCAAATGTCCAAGATGTCAAATGACAAATGTCACAATGCTAAATGTCAAAAATGACAAATTTCAAGATGGCAAATGTCAAAGATGTCAAATGACAAATGTCACAATGCTAAATGTCAAAACTGAAAAGTGTCACCATGAAAAATGTCAAAAATGACAAATTTCAAGATGGCAAATGTCAAAGATGTCAAATGACAAATGTCACAATGCTAGATCTCAAAAATGAAAAGTGTCACCATGAAAAATGTCAAAAATGACAATTTCAAGATGGCAAATATCAAAGATGTCAAATGACAAATGTCACAATGCTAAATGTCAAAAATGAAAAGTGTCACCATGAAAAATGTCAAAAATGACAAATTTCAAGATGGCAAATGTCAAAACTGACAAATGTCACAATGCTAAATGTCAAAAATGATAAGTGTCACCATGAAAAATGTCAAAAATGACAAATTTCAAGATGGCAAATGTCCAAGATGTCAAATGACAGATGTCACAATGCTAAATGTCAAAAATGACAAATTTCAAGATGGCAAATGTCAAAGATGTCAAATGACAAATGTCACAATACTAAATGTCAAAAATGAAAAGTGTCACCATGAAAAATGTCAAAAATGACAAATTTCAAGATGGCAAATGTCAAAGATGTCAAATGACAAATGTCACAATGCTAAATGTCAAAAATGAAAAGTGTCACCATAAAAAATGTCAAAAATAACAAATTTTATGATGGCAAATGTCAAAGATGTCAAATGACAAATGTCACAATGCTAAATGTCAAAAATGAAAAGTGTCACCATGAAAAATGTCAAAAATGACAAATTTCAAGATGGCAAATGTCAAAGATGTCAAATGACAAATGTCACAATGCTAAATGTCAAAAATGAAAAGTGTCACCATGAAAAATGTCAAAAATGACAAATTTCAAGATGGCAAATGTCAAAGATGTCAAATGACAAATGTCACAATGCTAAATGTCAAAAATGAAAAGTGTCACCCTGAAAAATGTCAAAAATGACAAATTTCAAGATGGCAAATGTCAAAGATGTCAAATGACAAATGTCACAATGCTAAATGTCAAAAATAAAAAGTGTCACCATGAAAAATGTCAAAAATGACAAATTTCAAGATGGCAAATGTCAAAACTGACAAATGTCACAATGCTAAATGTCAAAAATGATAAGTGTCACCATGAAAAATGTCAAAAATGACAAATTTCAAGATGGCAAATGTCCAAGATGTCAAATGACAAATGTCACAATGCTAAATGTCAAAAATGACAAATTTCAAGATTGCAAATGTCAAAGATGTTGAATATGACAAATGTCACAATGCTAAATGTCAAAAATGAAAAGTGTCACCATGAAAAATGTCAAAAATGACAAATTTCAAGATGGCAAATGTCAAAGATGTCAAATGACAAATGTCACAATGCTAAATGTCAAAAATGAAAAGTGTCACCATGAAAAATGTCAAAATGACAAATTTCAAGATGGCAAATATCAAAGATGTCAAATGACAAATGTCACAATGCTAAATGTCAAAAATGACAAATTTCAAGATGGCAAATGTCAAAGATGTCAAATGACAAATGTCACAATGCTAAATGTCAAAAATGAAAAGTGTCACCATGAAAAATGTCAAAAATGACAAATTTCAAGATGGCAAATGTCAAAGATGTCAAATGACAAATGTCACAATGCTAAATGTCAAAAATGAAAAGTGTCACCATGAAAAATGTCAAAAATGACAAATTTCAAGATGGCAAATGTCAAAACTGACAAATGTCACAATGCTAAATGTCAAAAATGATAAGTGTCACCATGAAAAATGTCAAAAATGACAAATTTCAAGATGACAAATGTCAAAGATGTCAAATGACAAATGTCACAATGCTAAATGTCAAAAATGAAAAGTGTCACCATGAAAAATGTCAAAAATGACAAATTTCAAGATGGCAAATGTCAAAACTGACAAATGTCACAATGCTAAATGTCAAAAATGATAAGTGTCACCATGAAAAATGTCAAAAATGACAAATTTCAAGATGGCAAATGTCCAAGATGTCAAATGACAAATGACACAATGCTAAATGTTAAAAATGAAAAGTGTCACCATAAAAAATGTCAAAAATGACAAATTTCAAGATGGCAAATGTCAAAGATGTCAAATGACAAATGTCACAATGCTAAATGTCAAAAATGAAAAGTGTCAAAAATGACAAATTTCAAGATGGCAAATGTCTAAGATGTCAAATGACAAATGTCACAATGCTAAATGTCAAAAATGAAAAGTGTCACCGTGAAAAATGTCAAAAATGACAAATTTCAAGATGGCAAATGTCAAAGATGTCAAATGACAAATGTCACAATGCTAAATGTCAAAAATGATAAGTGTCACCATGAAAAATGTCAAAAATGACAAATTTCAAGATGGCAAATGTCAAAGATGTCAAATGACAAATGTCACAATGCTAAATGTCAAAAATGAAAAGTGTCACCATGAAAAATGTCAAAAATAACAAATTTCAAGATGGCAAATGTCAAAGATGTCAAATGACAAATGTCACAATGCTAAATGTCAAAAATGAAAAGTGTCACCATGAAAAATGTCAAAAATGACAAATTTTAAGATGGCAAATGTCAAAACTGACAAATGTCACAATGCTTAATGTCAAAAATGATAAGTGTCACCATGAAAAATGTCAAAAATGACAAATTTCAAGATGACAAATGTCCAAGATGTCAAATGACAAATGTCACAATGCTAAATGTCAAAAATGACAAATTTCAAGATTGCAAATGTCAAAGATGTCGAATATGACAAATGTCACAATGCTAAATGTCAAAAATGAAAAGTGTCACCATGAAAAATGTCAAAAATTACAAATTTCAAGATGGCAAATGTCAAAGATGTCAAATGACAAATGTCACAATGCTAAATGTCAAAAATGAAAAGTGTCACCATGAAAAATGTCAAAATGACAAATTTCAAGATGGCAAATATGAAAGATGTCAAATGACAAATGTCACAATGCTAAATGTCAAAAATGACACATTTCAAGATGGCAAATGTCAAAGATGTCAAATGACAAATGTCACAATGCTAAATGTCAAAAATGAAAAGTGTCACCATGAAAAATGTCAAAAATGACAAATTTCAAGATGGCAAATGTCAAAGATGTCAAATGACAAATGTCACAATGCTAAATGTCAAAAATAAAAAGTGTCACCATGAAAAATGTCAAAAATGACAAATTTCAAGATGACAAATGTCAAAGATGTTAAATGACAAGTGTCACAATGCTAAATGTCAAAAATGAAAAGTGTCACCATGAAAAATGTCAAAAATGACAAATTTCAAGATGGCAAATGTCAAAACTGACAAATGTCACAATGCTAAATGTCAAAAATGATAAGTGTCACCATGAAAAATGTCAAAAATGACAAATTTCAAGATGGCAAATGTCCAAGATGTCAAATGACAAATGTCACAATGCTAAATGTTAAAAATGAAAAGTGTCACCATGAAAAATGTCAAAAATGACAAATTTCAAGATGGCAAATGTCAAAGATGTCAAATGACAAATGTCACAATGCTAAAGGTCAAAAATGAAAAGTGTCAAAAATGACAAATTTCAAGATGTCAAATGACAAATGTCACAATGCTAAATGTCAAAAATGAAAAGTGTCACCGTGAAAAATGTCAAAAATGACAAATTTCAAGATGGCAAATGTCAAAAATGTCAAATGACAAATGTCACAATGCTAAATGTCAAAAATGATAAGTGTCACCATGAAAAATGTCAAAAATGACAAATTTCAAGATGGCAAATGTCAAAGATGTCAAATGACAAATGTCACAATGCTAAATTTCAAAAATGAAAAGTGTCTCCATAAAAAATGTCAATAATGACAAATTTCAAGATGGCAAATGACAAAGATGTCAAATGACAAATGTCACAATGCTAAATGTCAAAAATGAAAAGTGTCACCATGAAAAATGTCAAAAATGACAAATTTCAAGATGGCAAATGTCAAAGATGTCAAATGACAAATGTCACAATGCTAAATGTCAAAAATGAAAAGTGTCACCATGAAAAATGTCAAAAATGCAAATTTCAAGATGCCAAATATCAAAGATGTCAAATGACAAATGTCACAATGCTTAATGTCAAAAATGACAAATTTCAAGATGGCAAATGTCAAAGATGTCAAATGACAAATGTCACAATGCTAAATGTCAAAAATGAAAAGTGTCACCATGAAAAATGTCAAAAATGACAAATTTCAAGATGGCAAATGTCAAAGATGTCAAATGACAAATGTCACAATGCTAAATGTCAAAAATGAAAAGTGTCACCATGAAAAATGTCAAAAATAACAAATTTCAAGATGGCAAATGTCAAAGATGTCAAATGACAAATGTCACAATGCTAAATGTCAAAAATGAAAAGTGTCACCATGAAAAATGTCAAAAATGACAAATTTCAACATGGCAAATGTCAAAGATGTCAAATGACAAATGTCACAATGCTAAATGTCAAAAATGAAAAGTGTCACCATGAAAAATGTCAAAAATAACAAATTTCAAGATGGCAAATGTCAAAAATGTCAAATGACAAATGTCACAATGGTAAATGTCAAAAATGAAAAGTGTCACCATGAAAAATGTCAAAAATGACAAATTTTAAGATGGCAAATGTCAAAGATGTCAAATGACAAATGTCACAATGCTAAATGTCAAAAATGAAAAGTGTCACCATGAAAAATGTCAAAAATAACAAATTTCAAGATGGCAAATATCAAAACTGACAAATGTCACAATGCTAAATGTCAAAAATGATAAGTGTCACCATGAAAAATGTCAAAAATGACAAATTTCAAGATGGCAAATGTCCAAGATGTCAAATGACAGATGTCACAATGCTAAATGTCAAAAATGACAAATTTCAAGATGGCAAATGTCAAAGATGTCAAATGACAAATGTCACAATGCTAAATGTCAAAAATGAAAAGTGTCACCATAAAAAATGTCAAAAATAACAAATTTTATGATGGCAAATGTCAAAGATGTCAAATGACAAATGTCACAATGCTAAATGTCAAAAATGAAAAGTGTCACCATGAAAAATGTCAAAAATGACAAATTTCAAGATGGCAAATGTCAAAGATGTCAAATGACAAATGTCACAATGCTAAATGTCAAAAATGAAAAGTGTCACCATGAAAAATGTCAAAAATGACAAATTTCAAGATGGCAAATGTCAAAGATGTCAAATGACAAATGTCACAATGCTAAATGTCAAAAATGAAAAGTGTCACCCTGAAAAATGTCAAAAATGACAAATTTCAAGATGGCAAATGTCAAAGATGTCAAATGACAAATGTCACAATGCTAAATGTCAAAAATAAAAAGTGTCACCATGAAAAATGTCAAAAATGACAAATTTCAAGATGGCAAATGTCAAAATTGACAAATGTCACAATGCTAAATGTCAAAAATGATAAGTGTCACCATGAAAAATGTCAAAAATGACAAATTTCAAGATGGCAAATGTCCAAGATGTCAAATGACAAATGTCACAATGCTAAATGTCAAAAATGACAAATTTCAAGATTGCAAATGTCAAAGATGTTGAATATGACAAATGTCACAATGCTAAATGTCAAAAATGAAAAGTGTCACCATGAAAAATGTCAAAAATGACAAATTTCAAGATGGCAAATGTCAAAGATGTCAAATGACAAATGTCACAATGCTAAATGTCAAAAATGAAAAGTGTCACCATGAAAAATGTCAAAATGACAAATTTCAAGATGGCAAATATCAAAGATGTCAAATGACAAATGTCACAATGCTAAATGTCAAAAATGACAAATTTCAAGATGGCAAATGTCAAAGATGTCAAATGACAAATGTCACAATGCTAAATGTCAAAAATGAAAAGTGTCACCATGAAAAATGTCAAAAATGACAAATTTCAAGATGGCAAATGTCAAAGATGTCAAATGACAAATGTCACAATGCTAAATGTCAAAAATGAAAAGTGTCACCATGAAAAATGTCAAAAATGACAAATTTCAAGATGGCAAATGTCAAAACTGACAAATGTCACAATGCTAAATGTCAAAAATGATAAGTGTCACCATGAAAAATGTCAAAAATGACAAATTTCAAGATGACAAATGTCAAAGATGTCAAATGACAAATGTCACAATGCTAAATGTCAAAAATGAAAAGTGTCACCATGAAAAATGTCAAAAATGACAAATTTCAAGATGGCAAATGTCAAAACTGACAAATGTCACAATGCTAAATGTCAAAAATGATAAGTGTCACCATGAAAAATGTCAAAAATGACAAATTTCAAGATGGCAAATGTCCAAGATGTCAAATGACAAATGACACAATGCTAAATGTTAAAAATGAAAAGTGTCACCATAAAAAATGTCAAAAATGACAAATTTCAAGATGGCAAATGTCAAAGATGTCAAATGACAAATGTCACAATGCTAAATGTCAAAAATGAAAAGTGTCAAAAATGACAAATTTCAAGATGGCAAATGTCTAAGATGTCAAATGACAAATGTCACAATGCTAAATGTCAAAAATGAAAAGTGTCACCGTGAAAAATGTCAAAAATGACAAATTTCAAGATGGCAAATGTCAAAGATGTCAAATGACAAATGTCACAATGCTAAATGTCAAAAATGATAAGTGTCACCATGAAAAATGTCAAAAATGACAAATTTCAAGATGGCAAATGTCAAAGATGTCAAATGACAAATGTCACAATGCTAAATGTCAAAAATGAAAAGTGTCACCATGAAAAATGTCAAAAATAACAAATTTCAAGATGGCAAATGTCAAAGATGTCAAATGACAAATGTCACAATGCTAAATGTCAAAAATGAAAAGTGTCACCATGAAAAATGTCAAAAATGACAAATTTCAAGATGGCAAATGTCAAAACTGACAAATGTCACAATGCTTAATGTCAAAAATGATAAGTGTCACCATGAAAAATGTCAAAAATGACAAATTTCAAGATGACAAATGTCCAAGATGTCAAATGACAAATGTCACAATGCTAAATGTCAAAAATGACAAATTTCAAGATTGCAAATGTCAAAGATGTCGAATATGACAAATGTCACAATGCTAAATGTCAAAAATGAAAAGTGTCACCATGAAAAATGTCAAAAATTACAAATTTCAAGATGGCAAATGTCAAAGATGTCAAATGACAAATGTCACAATGCTAAATGTCAAAAATGAAAAGTGTCACCATGAAAAATGTCAAAATGACAAATTTCAAGATGGCAAATATGAAAGATGTCAAATGACAAATGTCACAATGCTAAATGTCAAAAATGACACATTTCAAGATGGCAAATGTCAAAGATGTCAAATGACAAATGTCACAATGCTAAATGTCAAAAATGAAAAGTGTCACCATGAAAAATGTCAAAAATGACAAATTTCAAGATGGCAAATGTCAAAGATGTCAAATGACAAATGTCACAATGCTAAATGTCAAAAATGAAAAGTGTCACCATGAAAAATGTCAAAAATGACAAATTTCAAGATGACAAATGTCAAAGATGTTAAATGACAAGTGTCACAATGCTAAATGTCAAAAATGAAAAGTGTCACCATGAAAAATGTCAAAAATGACAAATTTCAAGATGGCAAATGTCAAAACTGACAAATGTCACAATGCTAAATGTCAAAAATGATAAGTGTCACCATGAAAAATGTCAAAAATGACAAATTTCAAGATGGCAAATGTCCAAGATGTCAAATGACAAATGTCACAATGCTAAATGTCAAAAATGAAAAGTGTCACCATGAAAAATGTCAAAAATAACAAATTTCAAGATGGCAAATGTCAAAGATGTCAAATGACAAATGTCACAATGCTAAATGTCAAAAATGAAAAGTGTCACCATGAAAAATGTCAAAAATGACAAATTTCAAGATGGCAAATGTCAAAACTGACAAATGTCACAATGCTTAATGTCAAAAATGATAAGTGTCACCATGAAAAATGTCAAAAATGACAAATTTCAAGATGACAAATGTCCAAGATGTCAAATGACAAATGTCACAATGCTAAATGTCAAAAATGACAAATTTCAAGATTGCAAATGTCAAAGATGTCGAATATGACAAATGTCACAATGCTAAATGTCAAAAATGAAAAGTGTCACCATGAAAAATGTCAAAAATTACAAATTTCAAGATGGCAAATGTCAAAGATGTCAAATGACAAATGTCACAATGCTAAATGTCAAAAATGAAAAGTGTCACCATGAAAAATGTCAAAATGACAAATTTCAAGATGGCAAATATGAAAGATGTCAAATGACAAATGTCACAATGCTAAATGTCAAAAATGACACATTTCAAGATGGCAAATGTCAAAGATGTCAAATGACAAATGTCACAATGCTAAATGTCAAAAATGAAAAGTGTCACCATGAAAAATGTCAAAAATGACAAATTTCAAGATGGCAAATGTCAAAGATGTCAAATGACAAATGTCACAATGCTAAATGTCAAAAATGAAGAGTGTCACCATGAAAAATGTCAAAAATGACAAATTTCAAGATGACAAATGTCAAAGATGTTAAATGACAAGTGTCACAATGCTAAATGTCAAAAATGAAAAGTGTCACCATGAAAAATGTCAAAAATGACAAATTTCAAGATGGCAAATGTCAAAACTGACAAATGTCACAATGCTAAATGTCAAAAATGATAAGTGTCACCATGAAAAATGTCAAAAATGACAAATTTCAAGATGGCAAATGTCCAAGATGTCAAATGACAAATGTCACAATGCTAAATGTTAAAAATGAAAAGTGTCACCATGAAAAATGTCAAAAATGACAAATTTCAAGATGGCAAATGTCAAAGATGTCAAATGACAAATGTCACAATGCTAAAGGTCAAAAATGAAAAGTGTCAAAAATGACAAATTTCAAGATGGCAAATGTCAAAGATGTCAAATGACAAATGTCACAATGCTAAAGGTCAAAAATGAAAAGTGTCAAAAATGACAAATTTCAAGATGTCAAATGACAAATGTCACAATGCTAAATGTCAAAAATGAAAAGTGTCACCGTGAAAAATGTCAAAAATGACAAATTTCAAGATGGCAAATGTCAAAAATGTCAAATGACAAATGTCACAATGCTAAATGTCAAAAATGATAAGTGTCACCATGAAAAATGTCAAAAATGACAAATTTCAAGATGGCAAATGTCAAAGATGTCAAATGACAAATGTCACAATGCTAAATTTCAAAAATGAAAAGTGTCTCCATAAAAAATGTCAATAATGACAAATTTCAAGATGGCAAATGACAAAGATGTCAAATGACAAATGTCACAATGCTAAATGTCAAAAATGAAAAGTGTCACCATGAAAAATGTCAAAAATGACAAATTTCAAGATGGCAAATGTCAAAGATGTCAAATGACAAATGTCACAATGCTAAATGTCAAAAATGAAAAGTGTCACCATGAAAAATGTCAAAAATGCAAATTTCAAGATGCCAAATATCAAAGATGTCAAATGACAAATGTCACAATGCTTAATGTCAAAAA
The DNA here is from genome assembly GCA_964028335.1 of Altica lythri. Lineage (NCBI taxonomy): Eukaryota > Metazoa > Arthropoda > Insecta > Coleoptera > Chrysomelidae > Altica > Altica lythri. The sequence continues at coordinate 1,853,595 of OZ034800.1, read as the reverse complement.
TGACAAATTTCAAGATGGCAAATGTCAAAGATGTCAAATGACAAATGTCACAATGCTAAATGTCAAAAATGAAAAGTGTCACCATGAAAAATGTCAAAAATGACAAATTTCAAGATGGCAAATGTCAAAGATGTCAAATGACAAATGTCACAATGCTAAATGTCAAAAATGAAAAGTGTCACCATGAAAAATGTCAAAAATAACAAATTTCAAGATGGCAAATGTCAAAGATGTCAAATGACAAATGTCACAATGCTAAATGTCAAAAATGAAAAGTGTCACCATGAAAAATGTCAAAAATGACAAATTTCAACATGGCAAATGTCAAAGATGTCAAATGACAAATGTCACAATGCTAAATGTCAAAAATGAAAAGTGTCACCATGAAAAATGTCAAAAATAACAAATTTCAAGATGGCAAATGTCAAAAATGTCAAATGACAAATGTCACAATGCTAAATGTCAAAAATGAAAAGTGTCACCATGAAAAATGTCAAAAATGACAAATTTTAAGATGGCAAATGTCAAAGATGTCAAATGACAAATGTCACAATGCTAAATGTCAAAAATGAAAAGTGTCACCATGAAAAATGTCAAAAATAACAAATTTCAAGATGGCAAATATCCAAGATGTCAAATGACAAATGTCACAATGCTAAATGTCAAAAATGACAAATTTCAAGATGGCAAATGTCAAAGATGTCAAATGACAAATGTCACAATGCTAAATGTCAAAAATGAAAAGTGTCACCATGAAAAATGTCAAAAATGACAAATTTCAAGATGGCAAATGTCAAAGATGTCAAATGACAAATGTCACAATGCTAAATGTCAAAAATGAAAAGTGTCACCATGAAAAATGTCAAAAATAACAAATTTCAAGATGGCAAATGTCAAAGATGTCAAATGACAAATGTCACAATGCTAAATGTCAAAAATGAAAAGTGTCACCATGAAAAATGTCAAAAATGACAAATTTCAAGATGGCAAATGTCAAAACTGACAAATGTCACAATGCTAAATGTCAAAAATGATAGGTGTCACCATGAAAAATGTCAAAAATGACAAATTTCAAGATGGCAAATGTCCAAGATGTCAAATGACAAATGTCACAATGCTAAATGTCAAAAATGACAAATTTCAAGATGGCAAATGTCAAAGATGTCAAATGACAAATGTCACAATGCTAAATGTCAAAACTGAAAAGTGTCACCATGAAAAATGTCAAAAATGACAAATTTCAAGATGGCAAATGTCAAAGATGTCAAATGACAAATGTCACAATGCTAAATCTCAAAAATGAAAAGTGACACCATGAAAAATGTCAAAAATGACAATTTCAAGATGGCAAATATCAAAGATGTCAAATGACAAATGTCACAATGCTAAATGTCAAAAATGAAAAGTGTCACCATGAAAAATGTCAAAAATGACAAATTTCAAGATGGCAAATGTCAAAACTGACAAATGTCACAATGCTAAATGTCAAAAATGATAAGTGTCACCATGAAAAATGTCAAAAATGACAAATTTCAAGATGGCAAATGTCCAAGATGTCAAATGACAGATGTCACAATGCTAAATGTCAAAAATGACAAATTTCAAGATGGCAAATGTCAAAGATGTCAAATGACAAATGTCACAATACTAAATGTCAAAAATGAAAAGTGTCACCATGAAAAATGTCAAAAATGACAAATTTCAAGATGGCAAATGTCAAAGATGTCAAATGACAAATGTCACAATGCTAAATGTCAAAAATGAAAAGTGTCACCATAAAAAATGTCAAAAATAACAAATTTTATGATGGCAAATGTCAAAGATGTCAAATGACAAATGTCACAATGCTAAATGTCAAAAATGAAAAGTGTCACCATGAAAAATGTCAAAAATGACAAATTTCAAGATGGCAAATGTCAAAGATGTCAAATGACAAATGTCACAATGCTAAATGTCAAAAATGAAAAGTGTCACCATGAAAAATGTCAAAAATGACAAATTTCAAGATGGCAAATGTCAAAGATGTCAAATGACAAATGTCACAATGCTAAATGTCAAAAATGAAAAGTGTCACAATGAAAAATGTCAAAAATGACAAATTTCAAGATGGCAAATGTCAAAGATGTCAAATGACAAATGTCACAATGCTAAATGTCAAAAATAAAAAGTGTCACCATGAAAAATGTCAAAAATGACAAATTTCAAGATGGCAAATGTCAAAAATGACAAATGTCACAATGCTAAATGTCAAAAATGATAAGTGTCACCATGAAAAATGTCAAAAATGACAAATTTCAAGATGGCAAATGTCCAAGATGTCAAATGACCAATGTCACAATGCTAAATGTCAAAAATGAAAAGTGTCACAATGAAAAATGTCAAAAATGACAAATTTCAAGATGGCAAATGTCAAAATTGACAAATGTCACAATGCTAAATGTCAAAAATGAAAAGTGTCACCATGAAAAATGTCAAAAATGACAAATTTCAAGATGGCAAATGTCAAAGATGTCAAATGACAAATGTCACAATGCTTAATGTCAAAAATGACAAATTTCAAGATGGCAAATGTCAAAGATGTCAAATGACAAATGTCACAATGCTAAATGTCAAAAATGAAAAGTGTCACCATAAAAAATGTCAAAAATAACAAATTTCAAGATGGCAAATGTCAAAGATGTCAAATGACAAATGTCACAATGCTAAATGTCAAAAATGAAAAGTGTCACCATGAAAAATGTCAAAAATAACAAATTTCAAGATGGCAAATGTCAAAGATGTCAAATGACAAATGTCACAATGCTAAATGTCAAAAATGAAAAGTGTCACCGTGAAAAATGTCAAAAATGACAAATTTCAAGATGGCAAATGTCAAAAATGTCAAATGACAAATGTCACAATGCTAAATGTCAAAAATGATAAGTGTCACCATGAAAAATGTCAAAAATGACAAATTTCAAGATGGCAAATGTCAAAGATGTCAAATGACAAATGTCACAATGCTAAATTTCAAAAATGAAAAGTGTCTCCATAAAAAATGTCAATAATGACAAATTTCAAGATGGCAAATGACAAAGATGTCAAATGACAAATGTCACAATGCTAAATGTCAAAAATGAAAAGTGTCACCATGAAAAATGTCAAAAATGACAAATTTCAAGATGGCAAATGTCAAAGATGTCAAATGACAAATGTCACAATGCTAAATGTCAAAAATGAAAAGTGTCACCATGAAAAATGTCAAAAATGCAAATTTCAAGATGCCAAATATCAAAGATGTCAAATGACAAATGTCACAATGCTTAATGTCAAAAATGACAAATTTCAAGATGGCAAATGTCAAAGATGTCAAATGACAAATGTCACAATGCTAAATGTCAAAAATGAAAAGTGTCACCATGAAAAATGTCAAAAATGACAATTTTCAAGATGACAAATGTCAAAGATGTCAAATGACAAATGTCACAATGCTAAATGTCAAAAATGAAAAGTGTCACCATGAAAAATGTCAAAAATGACAAATTTCAAGATGGCAAATGTCAAAACTGACAAATGTCACAATGCTAAATGTCAAAAATGATAAGTGTCACCATGAAAAATGTCAAAAATGACAAATTTCAAGATGGCAAATGTCCAAGATGTCAAATGACAAATGACACAATGCTAAATGTTAAAAATGAAAAGTGTCACCATGAAAAATGTCAAAAGTGACAAATTTCAAGATGGCAAATGTCAAAGATGTCAAATAACAAATGTCACAATGCTAAATGTCAAAAATGAAAAGTGTCAAAAATGACAAATTTCAAGATGGCAAATGTCTAAGATGTCAAATGACAAATGTCACAATGCTAAATGTCAAAAATGAAAAGTCTCACCGTGAAAAATGTCAAAAATGACAAATTTCAAGATGGCAAATGTCAAAGATGTCAAATGACAAATGTCACAATGCTAAATGTCAAAAATGATAAGTGTCACCATGAAAAATGTCAAAAATGACAAATTTCAAGATGGCAAATGTCAAAGATGTCAAATGACAAATGTCACAATGCTAAATGTCAAAAATGAAAAGTGTCACCATGAAAAATGTCAAAAATAACAAATTTCAAGATGGCAAATGTCAAAGATGTCAAATGACAAATGTCACAATGCTAAATGTCAAAAATGAAAAGTGTCACCATGAAAAATGTCAAAAATGACAAATTTCAAGATGGCAAATGTCAAAACTGACAAATGTCACAATGCTAAATGTCAAAAATGATAAGTGTCACCATTAAAAATGTCAAAAATGACAAATTTCAAGATGACAAATGTCCAAGATGTCAAATGACAAATGTCACAATGCTAAATGTCAAAAATGACAAATTTCAAGATTGCAAATGTCAAAGATGTCGAATATGACAAATGTCACAATGCTAAATGTCAAAAATGAAAAGTGTCACCATGAAAAATGTCAAAAATTACAAATTTCAAGATGGCAAATGTCAAAGATGTCAAATGACAAATGTCACAATGCTAAATGTCAAAAATGAAAAGTGTCACCATGAAAAATGTCAAAATGACAAATTTCAAGATGGCAAATATGAAAGATGTCAAATGACAAATGTCACAATGCTAAATGTCAAAAATGACACATTTCAAGATGGCAAATGTCAAAGATGTCAAATGACAAATGTCACAATGCTAAATGTCAAAAATGAAAAGTGTCACCATGAAAAATGTCAAAAATGACAAATTTCAAGATGGCAAATGTCAAAGATGTCAAATGACAAATGTCACAATGCTAAATGTCAAAAATGAAAAGTGTCACCATGAAAAATGTCAAAAATGACAAATTTCAAGATGACAAATGTCAAAGATGTCAAATGACAAGTGTCACAATGCTAAATGTCAAAAATGAAAAGTGTCACCATGAAAAATGTCAAAAATGACAAATTTCAAGATGGCAAATGTCAAAACTGACAAATGTCACAATGCTAAATGTCAAAAATGATAAGTGTCACCATGAAAAATGTCAAAAATGACAAATTTTAAGATGGCAAATGTCCAAGATGTCAAATGACAAATGTCACAATGCTAAATGTTAAAAATGAAAAGTGTCACCATGAAAAATGTCAAAAATGACAAATTTCAAGATGGCAAATGTCAAAGATGTCAAATGACAAATGTCACAATGCTAAATGTCAAAAATGAAAAGTGTCAAAAATGACAAATTTCAAGATGGCAAATGTCTAAGATGTCAAATGACAAATGTCACAATGCTAAATGTCAAAAATGAAAAGTGTCACCGTGAAAAATGTCAAAAATGACAAATTTCAAGATGGCAAATGTCAAAAATGTCAAATGACAAATGTCACAATGCTAAATGTCAAAAATGATAAGTGTCACCATGAAAAATGTCAAAAATGACAAATTTCAAGATGGCAAATGTCAAAGATGTCAAATGACAAATGTCACAATGCTAAATGTCAAAAATGAAAAGTGTCTCCATAAAAAATGTCAATAATGACAAATTTCAAGATGGCAAATGACAAAGATGTCAAATGACAAATGTCACAATGCTAAATGTCAAAAATGAAAAGTGTCACCATGAAAAATGTCAAAAATGACAAATTTCAAGATGGCAAATGTCAAAGATGTCAAATGACAAATGTCACAATGCTAAATGTCAAAAATGAAAAGTGTCACCATGAAAAATGTCAAAAATGCAAATTTCAAGATGGCAAATGTCAAAGATGTCAAATGACAAATGTCACAATGCTAAATGTCAAAAATGAAAAGTGTCACCATGAAAAATGTCAAAAATGACAAATTTCAAGATGGCAAATGTCAAAGATGTCAAATGACAAATGTCACAATGCTAAATGTCAAAAATGAAAAGTGTCACCATGAAAAATGTCAAGAATGACAATTTCAAGATGGCAAATACCAAAGATGTCAAATGACAAATGTCACAATGCTAAATGTCAAAAATGACAAATTTCAAGATGGCAAATGTCAAAGATGTCAAATGACAAATGTCACAATTCTAAATGTCAAAAATGTAAAGTGTCACCATGCAAAATGTCAAAAATGACAAATTTCAAGATGGCAAATATCAAAGATGTCAAATGACAAATGTCACAATGCTAAATGTCAAAAATGAAAAGTGTCACCATGAAAAAGGTCAAAAATAACAAATTTCAAGATGGCAAACGTCAAAGATGTCAAATGACAAATGTCACAATGCTAAATGTCAAAAATGAAAAGTGTCACCATGAAAAATGTCAAAAATGACAAATTTCAAGATGGCAAATGTCAAAGATGTCAAATAACAAATGTCACAATGCTAAATGTCAAAAATGAAAAGTGTCACCATGAAAAATGTCAAAAATAACAAATTTCAAGATGGCAAATGTTAAAGATGTCAAATGACAAATGTCACAATGCTAAATGTCAAAAATGAAAAGTGTTACCATGAAAAATGTCAAAAATGACAAATTTCAAGATGGCAAATGTCAAAACTGACAAATGTCACAATGCTAAATGTCAAAAATGATAAGTGTCACCATGAAAAATGTCAAAAATGACAAATTTCAAGATGGCAAATGTCCAAGATATCAAATGACAGATGTTACAATGCTAAATGTCAAAAATGACAAATTTCAAGATGGCAAATGTCAAAGATGTCAAATGACAAATGTCACAATGCTAAATGTCAAAAATGAAAAGTGTCACCATAAAAAAAAGTCAAAAATGACAAATTTCAAGATAGCAAATGTCAAAGATGTCAAATGACAAATGTCACAATGCTAAATGTCAAAAATGAAAAGTGTCACCATGAAATATCAAAAATAACAAATTTCGTGATGGCAAATGTCAAAGATGTCAAATGACAAATGTCACAATGCTAAATGTCAAAAATGAAAAGTGTCACCATGAAAAATGTCAAAAATGACAAATTTCAAGATAGCAAATGTCAAAGATGTCAAATGACAAATGTCACAATGCTAAATGTCAAAAATGAAAAGTGTCACCATGAAAAATGTCAAAAATGACAAATTTCAAGATGGCAAATGTCAAAGATGTCAAATGACAAATGTCACAATGCTAAATGTCAAAAATGAAAAGTGTCACCATGAAAAATGTCAAAAATGACAAATTTCAAGATGGCAAATGTCAAAGATGTCAGATGACAAATGTCACAATGCTAAATGTCAAAAATGAAAAGTGTCACCATGAAAAATGTCAAAAATGACAAATTTTAAGATGGCAAATATCAAAACTGACAAATGTCACAATGCTAAATGTCAAAAATAATAAGTGTCACCATGAAAAATGTCAAAAATGACAAATTTCAAGATCGCAATGTCCAAGATGTCAAATGACAAATGTCACAATGCTAAATGTTAAAAATGAAAAGTGTCACCATGAAAAATGTCAAAAATGACAAATTTCAAGATGGCAAATGTCAAAGATGTCAAATGACAAATGTCACAATGCTAAATGTCAAAAATGAAAAGTGTCAAAAATGACAAATTTCAAGTTGGCAAATGTCTAAGATGTCAAATGACAAATGTCACAATGCTAAATGTCAAAAATGAAAAGTGTCACCGTGAAAAATGTCAAAAATAACAAATTTCAAGATGGCAAATGTCAAAGATGTCAAATGACAAATGTCACAATGCTAAATGTCAAAAATGACAAATTTCAAGATGGCAAATGTCAAAGATGTCAAATGACAAATGTCACAATGCTAAATGTCAAAAATGAAAAGTGTCACCATGAAAAATGTCAAAAATGACAAATTTCAAGATGGCAAATATCAAAGATGTCAAATGACAAATGTCACAATGCTAAATGTCAAAAATGAAAAGTGTCACCATAAAATGTCAAAAATGACAAATTTCAAGATGGCAAATATCAAAGATGTCAAATGACAAATGTCACAATGCTAAATGTCAAAAATGAAAAGTGTCACCATGAAAAATGTCAAAAATGACAAATTTCAAGATGGCAAATATCAAAGATGTCAAATGACAAATGTCACAATGCTAAATGTCAAAAATGACAAATTTCAAGATGGCAAATGTCAAAGATGTCAAATGACAAATGTCACAATGCTAAATGTCAAAAATGAAAAGTGTCACCATAAAAAAAAGTCAAAAATGACAAATTTCAAGATAGCAAATGTCAAAGATGTCAAATGACAAATGTCACAATGCTAAATGTCAAAAATGAAAAGTGTCACCATGAAATATCAAAAATAACAAATTTCGTGATGGCAAATGTCAAAGATGTCAAATGACAAATGTCACAATGCTAAATGTCAAAAATGAAAAGTGTCACCATGAAAAATGTCAAAAATGACAAATTTCAAGATAGCAAATGTCAAAGATGTCAAATGACAAATGTCACAATGCTAAATGTCAAAAATGAAAAGTGTCACCATGAAAAATGTCAAAAATGACAAATTTCAAGATGGCAAATGTCAAAGATGTCAAATGACAAATGTCACAATGCTAAATGTCAAAAATGAAAAGTGTCACCATGAAAAATGTCAAAAATGACAAATTTCAAGATGGCAAATGTCAAAGATGTCAGATGACAAATGTCACAATGCTAAATGTCAAAAATGAAAAGTGTCACCATGAAAAATGTCAAAAATGACAAATTTTAAGATGGCAAATATCAAAACTGACAAATGTCACAATGCTAAATGTCAAAAATAATAAGTGTCACCATGAAAAATGTCAAAAATGACAAATTTCAAGATCGCAATGTCCAAGATGTCAAATGACAAATGTCACAATGCTAAATGTTAAAAATGAAAAGTGTCACCATGAAAAATGTCAAAAATGACAAATTTCAAGATGGCAAATGTCAAAGATGTCAAATGACAAATGTCACAATGCTAAATGTCAAAAATGAAAAGTGTCAAAAATGACAAATTTCAAGTTGGCAAATGTCTAAGATGTCAAATGACAAATGTCACAATGCTAAATGTCAAAAATGAAAAGTGTCACCGTGAAAAATGTCAAAAATAACAAATTTCAAGATGGCAAATGTCAAAGATGTCAAATGACAAATGTCACAATGCTAAATGTCAAAAATGACAAATTTCAAGATGGCAAATGTCAAAGATGTCAAATGACAAATGTCACAATGCTAAATGTCAAAAATGAAAAGTGTCACCATGAAAAATGTCAAAAATGACAAATTTCAAGATGGCAAATATCAAAGATGTCAAATGACAAATGTCACAATGCTAAATGTCAAAAATGAAAAGTGTCACCATAAAATGTCAAAAATGACAAATTTCAAGATGGCAAATATCAAAGATGTCAAATGACAAATGTCACAATGCTAAATGTCAAAAATGAAAAGTGTCACCATGAAAAATGTCAAAAATGACAAATTTCAAGATGGCAAATATCAAAGATGTCAAATGACAAATGTCACAATGCTAAATGTCAAAAATGACAAATTTCAAGATGGCAAATGTCAAAGATGTCAAATGACAAATGTCACAATGCTAAATGTCAAAAATGAAAAGTGTCACCATGAAAAATGTCAAAAATGACAAATTTCAAGATGGCAAATGTCAAAGATGTCAAATGACAAATGTCACAATGCTAAATGTCAAAAATGAAAAGTGTCACCATGAAAAATGTCAAAAATAACAAATTTCAAGATGGCAAATGTCAAAGATGTCAAATGACAAATGTCACAATGCTAAATGGCAAAAATGAAAAGTGTCACCATGAAAAATGTCAAAAATGACAAATTTCAAGATGGCAAATGTCAAAGATGTCAAATGACAAATGTCACAATGCTAAATGTCAAAAATGAAAAGTGTCACCATAAAAAATGTCAAAAACAACAAATTTCAAGATGGCAAATGTCAAAGATGTCAAATGACAAATGTCACAATGCTAAATGTCAAAAATGAAAAGTGTCACCATGAAAAATGTCAAAAATGACAAATTTCAAGATGGCAAATGTCAAAACTGACAAATGTCACAATGCTAAATGTCAAAAATGATAAGTGTCACCATGAAAAATGTCAAAAATGACAAATTTCAAGATCGCAAATGTCCTGTAACGTAATTACCCCTTAACTGTCGCCAGTTGGTAGCCAAAACAATCCCTTCGAGAAAAAGATATAAAGATAAAGAAATATCTCAAAGAAATTGTTTCAACAACGTTGGGCGCCAGTTTGTAATGTAATTACTACCCTTAGCTAGCTCCAGGGTTCGTGGCTTCCTTCTGGTTTTCATTAACTCCCCCCAAACAATATATAAGGGCGCCAAATTACAGACTAGCAAATAAAAGATGTTAAATCAGTGTGAATTGTTTATTGCCAAAAATTAGTATTTAAAGTTAATAAAGATTTATTAGAGATTAACTAATTTCTTATCTTTTTGTATCCAACTTCGGAAGACGTCTGATAGCCAGAATAAGGATGCGGTTGGTAAGATGTCTTCTTAAATTTAATTGTTCTGCAGATGTGGTTGGCAAGATGTTTTCATAAAATGAATGATCTACAGATGTTGATGGCAAGATGTTTTCTTAGAATGAATGATCTACTGATGCTGATGGCAGGATGTTTTCATAAAATGACTGATCTACAGATGTTGATGGCAAGATGTTTTCTTAAAATGACTGATCTACAGGTGTTGATGGCAAGATGTTTTCTTAAAATGAATGAGCGGGTATAACCGGCTTACAAAGCTTCTCTCCAAAAAAAATTGCTTTTTATAACAGCCCTATCTTGGGACCCTTCAAAAATTTGGCAACGGCCCTATGAATAAAAATTCACACCGTCAAAATTCCATCTCATTAAACCTTATTTTCGATTACAATCATCCAAAGTTTCTCCAAGTTCGAGAATAGAAAAAAGTTAATCACTTTATCTGTTTACATATTTTTAACACAATAAAAACTGATTTAAACAATGATTGTAATCGAAATAATTTAAAAGATATAATTATTATAATCAATAAAATATATTCACCAAGTTTTTGACTATTAATAAAATTTTTTAAACAATTTAACTTTTACTCACCAAATGAAGGGAGAAGAAATAAGAATTGAACTGCTGGCTATGAAGCACAAAATTGTAAAGAAGTTCAAAATACCGACTCTCTTTACGGGTGAACAAGGTTCCCCGCTTATACGGAAATCAAGTCCGCGTCGACTCCCAGAATCGTCGCAGAATCGAAAAACTCAAACCGACGTAGGCCAGGCCAAACAAATACGTAGTAAAATAGACGAGAAATTGAAGAAATAATATATTATTAGGCCAGGCCAAACAAATAACGATGTAATCGTTACACCACGGTAACCTGACGGAAAAAAAAAGAATTGGAAATTCTTTTTTTTTTTTTTTATTCAAAAGATAAACTATTAAAATCCAAAAATATTAAAAAAGTAAATAATCAAAAACTGGTAAATCGGTAAAGAAAAATAAACAATATTTAATAATTAAAGGTAACCACAAGTATTTGTGTACTTCTTAAATAATAAAAAAAAAACATTCTCGAAAAAAAAAAAATTTAAAAGCACGAAACCTTACTACGCTTTACCTTTAGAGAAGAAAGAAAACCAATTTTTGAGAAAACTCGGGAGCAAGCACCCAGTGTGAAGCAAGTAAAATTACCATGAGTTTTGAAGAAACCCAGGTAGTTAAACCGTCATACGACGAAGTGACTAGATTTTTCTACAAGGTACTAGCCAACCTAAAAGGTGGAACAAATTCCTCAAAAAGCAAGTGAAATTACCATGGGTTTTGAAGAAACCCAGGTAGTTAAACCGTCAAAGACGAAGTGACTGGATTTTTACAAGGGGTACCAGCCAACCCAATGGAACGGTCAACACTGAAGTTTCCCCACGCTGGACAGGGGATGCGAGGAGCTCAGCGAAGACGGGTGGTCTCGGCATAACCCACGGTTATTCGCATCGCTATTAGATGGCATGTCAGCCATGAAAAATAAAAATAAACAAAAGGAAAAAGGTAAATATATATAAAAAAAAATAAAGGGACTTGACCAAGGGAGTTCCGAAAGTTAAGCTTCCCCGGGAACATGTTTCTCCATTTGGCAGACAACGCCCAGTCGGGAAGAGAGAGAGAATTTAAAGCCAAAGAGGTTAAGACACAAAAAAAATTTTGAAAAACTGGCAATAACAAAAAGAACAAAAAGGTATAGTCACAATCGGTAAGAGAGTCCCCCCACTCTGAAAAAATTGGTCGTATTGACCAGCACCTCAAGGGTACCAAAAAGTCATAATCGGTATTGCTAACATTTAAGTAGCATTAAGTCAAAATCGGTAAAAAAAAATAATTAATAACTGTCCTATTTAAGGTCGTTTAAGAAAACAACGATAACGAGATGTAACAAAAGAAACAAGAGATTAATGTTCACAAAGTAGAGACATACAAGGCAAAAAGTCTATCTCCAAAAGTAAAATACCTTATCATAGCAACGAAGACAAAGATAAGACTGGCGACAACAGAATCATTGAATACAAAAATAAATACTCAACTTGAGTAATAAAAACAAGCCCAAAAGCCAAGGAAATATTCAATGAACGAGATAAATTGAAACCAAATAACAGTTGAACGAAAATGTGACTAAACACTAAAAGATAAATCAACTAATATTCGGATCCAAAAATAAGTTGACAAGTCTTATCGCTATGCGAACAAGAGACATATAAAAGATAAAAGGAAATTGCTATCAAAAAAAGACAAGAAATAACTGGAGATAATGAAAAGATAAACGATAATATTTATCATTGAAAAATGACAACAAATAACGGTAATACTGTGAACATTAAAAATAGGACAGTTAATAAAAGTAAAAACGACGAAATCAATCAGAACAGAAAACAATTACTCAAACGCTAAGAACACTGAAAGGCAATAATCACTAAGAAAAGAAGGAAAAAATTTTGAAAAAGGAACACTAAGAATCCAAAAATACTAATACTTTTTTTTTTTTTAATTTAAAAAAAAAATTAAATGACAATCGAAGTTAATCTAAAAGGTTGAAAAGAATTTTGAAAAAGTTTTTTTTTTAAGAATTTAAAAAAAATCTAAGAAATAGAAATTGAAAATTTAATAAACTAATGCCTTCAGTGAAGTGACTCCAGTGATCAGAACAAAAGTGATTTCGTCAAATATTATCATCATTTTCACTGTCAGAGCCCTCACTGTCAGACAAGTTCTGATCAAAATCAGAAAAATCTTTTTTTAAATCAGATACATGATAATTCCCTAAATCATTGCCTCTAGTATTCTTAACGTTATAAACCAGTTTGGAAATAACTCTGTTCACAATACAAGGAACGTATTTAGGAGCGAATTTAGCCGAAAATTTATCAATCTTAGAAGACAGGACATGATTTCTTTTCCACAGTTTATCTCCTACATGATATTCAATATCTCTTTTACGAAGATTGTAATAATGCGAGTTCCTATCATAGGCAAGTTTTAATTTTTTGCGAACTTCAACAAATAACTTTGGTAATGATTGAATGTCAATTAAACGACTACTTTTATCGAAAATAGAAGCTAAGTTATTTGCATTATCAGAAATTTTCCCATAATAATCACCAGAAAGAGGAACATTTCTAGCAAAATTTAGGAAGAAAGGGGAATAACCGGTAACTTCATGTTGAGCAGTCCTAATTGCTTGAGCAACGTGATGTATTTTTGAATCCCAGGAGTCATGTGCTTCGTGAATGTAACAACGAATTGCTGTAGTAATACTCTTGTTGGTTCTCTCAGTGTGGTTCGCTTGAGGATGATAAACGGGGTTGTAACGAACATGGACTTTATATTTTTCCATAAGACATTTGAATTCACGACTAGTAAATTGACTACCGTTGTCAACGGATAAAACCTGAGGAACACCGAATATTAAGAAAACTTGATTTTCTAAGAACTTTAATATGTTATTCGTCGTTGCCTTGGGCATAGGGTGAACTAGACAGAATTTGGAAAACCAATCCGTAACAACCAAGGCATATCTGTTGCCTAGTTTGGATCTAGGGTAACAACCAATGATATCAGCTGAAATCCATTGAAAAGGAAAATTAATATTTTTATAATTACCCATCAAACCAGCCTTCGGAAGATTAGAGCTTTTACACGAAGAGCAAATCGCACATCTGCGAATGTAACGATAGATATCCTTCCTCATTTTAGGCCAGTAATACAGTTCCGAAATACGAGAGAAGGTTTTAGAAATGCCAAAATGACAACCAGCTTCGCTATCATGAAAATATTTAAGGAGGCTAGCCCTATTACCGGTAGGAACCAGAATTTTTCAATCGGAAAGATTACTCTCGATAGGATTCTTTGAGAATAAATGTTTATAAATAATATTGTTATCGACACGGAATGACGGAAATTTGTCAGGAGACGTCTGAATTTTCTGGATTAAGGAAAAGTACCACTTGTCCGGTTTTAAATCGGCAATGTCTAGACTAGCGATATCGGGATTATAAACACGAGAAAGCGCATCGCTCACTACCATGGTAGAACCTTTTCTGTGCTTGATGATAAAGTCAAATTGAGACAATCGTAAAGCTAAACGGGCTAAACGACCCGAAGGATTCGACAATTTGTACAGATATTGAAGAGATGAATGATCAGTTTCTAAGGTGAAAACGGTTCCTTCTACATAACCTCTGAATTTTTCGATTTCAAAAATCGTCCCTAATAGTTCTTTTTCCGTCGTGGAAAGTTTCCTCTCTGCACTAGAAAGGCTACGACTAGCATAAGCAATAGGGTGATCAACACCATCACACTCTTGGTAAAGAATGGCACCCAAACCGGTATCACTTGCATCTGTTTGAATAATGAAGGGAATTGAATAATTGGGACTGGATAAAATTGGGCTAGAAGTAAGGAGTTGCTTGATTTTCGAAAATGCCTTGTCAGCGTTGGGGTTCCAATTTATAGGTTGTCCTTTTTTCCGACCCTTAAGGAGATCGGTAATAGGCGAACAAACCGAAGAAAAGTTTGGGAGAAATCTTCTGTACCAACCAATTAGACCAATAAGTCTCTTAATTTCAGTGGTGTTTTTAGGAATAGGGTAATTTAAAATTGCCGTAACCTTGTCGGGATCTGTACGCAAACCACACTGATCAACACGAAAGCCCAAATATTTCAGAGAATCCTTACAGAACTCACACTTATCCATATTTATGGTCAAGTTTGCTTCTTTCAATCTAAAAAACAATTTTTCTAATACCTCTAAATGAAGTTCGAAAGTTGGGGTCGCAATAATGATGTCATCCAAATAACAAAAGCAATAGGGAATGATAGACGGATCTAAGACTCTATCCATCAATCTTGCCATAGTTTTAGGGGCATTTTTTAAACCAAAACACATAGTCGTGTATTCAAAACTGCCTAAGCCATAAATAGAGAACGCAGTTTTTGGAATAGATGTCTCTGTTAAGGGAATTTGCAGAAAAGCTTTTTTTAAATCAATAGAGGAAAGAAATCTAGCATCTCGTAACTTATTTAGAATTGAGTCAATCTGATGCATAGGATATGAGTCTGAAACTGTGACAGAATTTAGCTTCCTACTATCCAAAATTTTCGGTAACCATTATCACCCTTTTTCGGAACTAAAAAACAAGGGGAAGACCAAGGCGAATTGGAAGGCCTTATAACACCTAAACATGACAACTCTTCAATTTCTTTCTTTAAATGACCTAACATTGAGGGGGATAGAGGGAATTGCCTTTGACAAATAGGTTTGGCATCACCTGTGTCAATATCGTGGGTTATTAGAGAAGTTCTACCAATTCTGTCAACAGGGGCCAGGTCTTTAAATAAGGATTTTACTTTATCTAATTTGCTTAACTGAACCACAGAAAGAGAAGACACAGGTTGAATAGAATTAATAACACACAACGAGGAAAGTATTGAATAAGATAAGGATTCAAAGTTTATATCAATCTTAAATAAGTTCAAAAAATCCATTCCTAAGATGAGAGAATGAGCAATCGAAGGAATTATTAAAACCTTTAAGGAATGAGTAACCCCAGATAAAGATAAAGAGAGATAAACAAAGCCAATGCTTTGCTGAGGGTTACCATCTGCCGTAGTGACACGAATTGAATTATCGTAGATAATAGAAAGATTTAAGTGAGAAATCATCTGAAACCCTTGATTACCAAGAATACACGCGTTTGAACCACTGTCCAGAAGAGCAAGCATGTTAAGTTTTTCTACCAATATATTTAAATACAACCTGTTATCATTCTGTTTTTTAACAAATAAAGGGCTGGTTTCCAAGCGCGAGATTGCATTACTATTTTTAGGAAAAATTCGCAGAGAAGATAAAAAGTGTTTTACAAAAATCAGATATTCTTTCCACTCAGATAAGGAGGTTACTGGCTTGATCGATGTTCTCGGACGTTTGTTCTTGATGGGTTTGTAGAATTGTCTGGCAGAATTGCTAAAGAATGACCGGGACGAGTAGCCAGATCTCTGTCTCCGGTCTGAAATTCGTTTTTTGAAACCTTGGAACGACACCACGAGCAATTCGACTTAATCGTGTTCTTTTTCCCACAACCAAAGCAGAACGGAACCTCTTTGCGAGCTCTACACCGATTGTAAACGTGACCAAACTTATCGCAATTCCAGCATCTAATCGGTCTAGAATTCGAAAGTACCGATAAATTCGGTTCCCCAGAATTGTAATTGCAGTTTTTTGAAGAATTAAAGGAAGAGACATTCTGGGCTCTATCGCACCAATTTTGAGATTCCTCAATCTTTTTACACAGAATATTTAATTCATCGATAGTTGAAGGAGACTAAAGGGCAAGTTGATTTACGAAAGTAGGAAGAAGATTACGTCTAATCTTAGATACCCTAGTTTGCTCGTCCGGACAAAGATCCATACGTTTGAAGAGGCCCTCCATCGACGCGATGAAAAGAGCTACGCTTTCACCTCTAGTTTGAAATTTATTATTAATAACATTTTCCAAATCAAATTGAAAATTCGAGGGAATAAAGTCAAATTTAAGTTTATCAACCAGATCAGACCAAGAGGAAAATTTATGACGATTATTCATAAACCAGGTTAAACCTTCATCCTTAAATAAATCACAACTACGTAAAAGTAGATCACTGTCAGAAATTCCCCGAGAAACTCGTAACATGTCAACCTTTTCCAAAAAATCGTGAACAGAATTATTACCAGAAAAATAAATGTTCCATTTATGAACATCTAAGTTCTTGTGGAAAAAAGCCGGCGAAGAAATACCAACAGGAAAGTCCAGCATCGTTGGAGTGGAAGAGTTGGACTTTTCATGAACATCCGCTTCAAATAAAGTTAATTCATTTTTTAAGGCACGTAAAATTGCAAAATGATCATCCTCAGTGCAAACAACTCTGTTGATTCTACCCGAAATGTGGATAAGTCTAGAATTAATACGCTTAAAAACAGGAGCAGATTTGTCGCCAGTAAACGAGTCAATATCAGGTTTTAAAAAACTAATAGAATCTTTAATACCGAGAATATCTTCATCGAAGGGAAAAGTATTTACAATTTCACTGAAACTCCTATTTGCATTTTCTTGAGCTAACAACCCGGAAAGAAGTTTCCGTTTAGCCTCCACAGTAGGAGGGATCTCGACACCCCTGATTTTTGATTCATAATCTAATTCTTTTGTTTTTAAATGAGAAGGCAACATTGTAGTAAGAAAATAGAAAAAATTAAACCTGTAATATTCGTCGAAAAATAAACTCGGTAAATAAAAATTTAAACTCGAAGTATACTCAACATTAGCGGTTAGCCTTGAATCTATCGATAATGAATTCCAACAAAACAAGTAAGATAAAAAGTGTTATTTGTTAGAAAAATATTAATAAAATATTTGCATGTCTGTAATTAAATTGATGGAAAATATAAAATTAATTTAAAGTGAATGATTAGGAAAAGTTTCAAAAAAACCAGAATACTTAGTTGGGCGCCAGTTTGTAACGTAATTACCCCTTAACTGTCGCCAGTTGGTAGCCAAAACAATCCCTTCGAGAAAAAGATATAAAGATAAAGAAATATCTCAAAGAAATTGTTTCAACAACGTTGGGCGCCAGTTTGTAATGTAATTACTACCCTTAGCTAGCTCCAGGGTTCGTGGCTTCCTTCTGGTTTTCATTAACTCCCCCCAAACAATATATAAGGGCGCCAAATTACAGACTAGCAAATAAAAGATGTTAAATCAGTGTGAATTGTTTATTGCCAAAAATTAGTATTTAAAGTTAATAAAGATTTATTAGAGATTAACTAATTTCTTATCTTTTTGTATCCAACTTCGGAAGACGTCTGATAGCCAGAATAAGGATGCGGTTGGTAAGATGTCTTCTTAAATTTAATTGTTCTGCAGATGTGGTTGGCAAGATGTTTTCATAAAATGAATGATCTACAGATGTTGATGGCAAGATGTTTTCTTAGAATGAATGATCTACTGATGCTGATGGCAGGATGTTTTCATAAAATGACTGATCTACAGATGTTGATGGCAAGATGTTTTCTTAAAATGACTGATCTACAGGTGTTGATGGCAAGATGTTTTCTTAAAATGAATGAGCGGGTATAACCGGCTTACAAAGCTTCTCTCCAAAAAAAATTGCTTTTTATAACAGCCCTATCTTGGGACCCTTCAAAAATTTGGCAACGGCCCTATGAATAAAAATTCACACCGTCAAAATTCCATCTCATTAAACCTTATTTTCGATTACAATCATCCAAAGTTTCTCCAAGTTCGAGAATAGAAAAAAGTTAATCACTTTATCTGTTTACATATTTTTAACACAATAAAAACTGATTTAAACAATGATTGTAATCGAAATAATTTAAAAGATATAATTATTATAATCAATAAAATATATTCACCAAGTTTTTGACTATTAATAAAATTTTTTAAACAATTTAACTTTTACTCACCAAATGAAGGGAGAAGAAATAAGAATTGAACTGCTGGCTATGAAGCACAAAATTGTAAAGAAGTTAAAAATACCGACTCTCTTTACGGGTGAACAAGGTTCCCCGCTTATACGGAAATCAAGTCCGCGTCGACTCCCAGAATCGTCGCAGAATCGAAAAACTCAAACCGACGTAGGCCAGGCCAAACAAATACGTAGTAAAATAGACGAGAAATTGAAGAAATAATATATTATTAGGCCAGGCCAAACAAATAACGATGTAATCGTTACAGTCCAAGATGTCAAATGACAAATGTCACAATGCTAAATGTCAAAAATGACAAATTTCAAGATGGCAAATGTCAAAGATGTCAAATGACAAATGTCACAATGCTAAATGTCAAAAATGAAAAGTGTCACCATGAAAAATGTCAAAAATGACAAATTTCAAGATGGCAAATGTCAAAGATGTCAAATGACAAATGTCACAATGCTAAATGTCAAAAATGAAAAGTGTCACCATGAAAAATGTCAAAAATAACAAATTTCAAGATGGCAAATGTCAAAGATGTCAAATGACAAATGTCACAATGCTAAATGTCAAAAATGAAAAGTGTCACCATGAAAAATGTCAAAAATAACAAATTTCCAAATGGCAAATGTCAAAACTGACAAATGTCACAATGCTAAATATCAAAAATGATAAGTGTCACCATGAAAAATGTCAAAAATGACAAATTTCAAGATGGCAAATGTCCAAGATGTCAAATGACAAATGTCACAATGCTAAATGTCAAAAATGACAAATTTTAAGATGGCAAATGTCAAAGATGTCAAATGACAAATGTCACAATGCTAAATGTCAAAAATGAAAAGTGTCACCATGAAAAATGTCAAAAATGACAAATTTCAAGATGGCAAATGTCAAAGATGTCAAATGACAAATGTCACAATGCTAAATGTCAAAAATGAAAAGTGTCACCATAAAAAATGTCAAAAATAACAAATTTCAAGATGGCAAATGTCAAAGATGTCAAATGACAAATGTCACAATGCTAAAAGTCAAAAATGAAAAGTGTCACCATGAAAAATGTCAAAAATGACAAATTTCAAGATGGCAAATGTCAAAACTGACAAATGTCACAATGCTAAATGTCAAAAATGATAAGTGTCACCATGAAAAATGTCAAAAATGACAAATTTCAAGATGACAAATGTCCAAGATGTCAAATGACAAATGTCACAATGCTAAATGTCAAAAATGACAAATTTCAAGATTGCAAATGTCAAAGATGTCGAATATGACAAATGTCACAATGCTAAATGTCAAAAATGAAAAGTGTCACCATGAAAAATGTCAAAAATGACAAATTTCAAGATGGCAAATGTCAAAGATGTCAAATGACAAATGTCACAATGCTAAATGTCAAAAATGAAAAGTGTCACCATGAAAAATGTTAAAATGACAAATTTCAAGATGGCAAATATCAAAGATGTCAAATGACAAATGTCACAATGCTAAATGTCAAAAATGACAAATTTCAAGATGGCAAATGTCAAAGATGTCAAATGACAAATGTCACAATGCTAAATGTCAAAAATGAAAAGTGTCACCATGAAAAATGTCAAAAATGACAAATTTCAAGATGGCAAATGTCAAAGATGTCAAATGAAAAATGTCACAATGCTAAATGTCAAAAATGAAAAGTGTCACCATGAAAAATGTCAAAAATGACAAATTTCAATATGACAAATGTCAAAGATGTCAAATGACAAATGTCACAATGCTAAATGTCAAAAATGAAAAGTGTCACCATGAAAAATGTCAAAAATGACAAATTTCAAGATGGCAAATGTCAAAACTGACAAATGTCACAATGCTAAATGTCAAAAATGATAAGTGTCACCATGAAAAATGTCAAAAATGACACATTTCAAGATGGCAAATGTCCAAGATGTCAAATGACAAATGTCACAATGCTAAATGTTAAAAATGAAAAGTGTCACCATGAAAAATGTCAAAAATGACAAATTTCAAGATGGCAAATGTCAAAGATGTCAAATGACAAATGTCACAATGCTAAATGTCAAAAATGAAAAGTGTCAAAAATGACAAATTTCAAGATGGCAAATGTCTAAGATGTCAAATGACAAATGTCACAATGCTAAATGTCAAAAATGAAAAGTGTCACCGTGAAAAATGTCAAAAATGACAAATTTCAAGATGGCAAATGTCAAAGATGTCAAATGACAAATGTCACAATGCTAAATGTCAAAAATGAAAAGTGTCACCATGAAAAATGTCAAAAATGACAAATTTCAAGATGGCAAATGTCAAAGATGTCAAATGACAAATGTCACAATGCTAAATGTCAAAAATGAAAAGTGTCACCGTGAAAAATGTCAAAAATGACAAATTTCAAGATGGCAAATGTCAAAGATGTCAAATGACAAATGTCACAATGCTAAATGTCAAAAATGAAAAGTGTCACCATGAAAAATGTCAAAAATGACAAATTTCAAGATGACAAATTTCAAGATGACAAATGTCCAAGATGTCAAATGACAAATGTCACAATGCTAAATGTCAAAAATGACAAATTTCAAGATTGCAAATGTCAAAGATGTCGAATATGACAAATGTCACAATGCTAAATGTCAAAAATGAAAAGTGTCACCATGAAAAATGTCAAAAATGACAAATTTCAAGATGGCAAATGTCAAAGATGTCAAATGACAAATGTCACAATGCTAAATGTCAAAAATGAAAAGTGTCACCATGAAAAATGTCAAAATGACAAATTTCAAGATGACAAATGTCAAAGATGTCAAATGACAAATGTCACAATGCTAAATGTCAAAAATGAAAAGTGTCACCATGAAAAATGTCAAAAATGACAAATTTCAAGATGGCAAATGTCCAAGATGTCAAATGACAAATGACACAATGCTAAATGTTAAAAATGAAAAGTGTCACCATGAAAAATGTCAAAAATGACAAATTTCAAGATGGCAAATGTCAAAGATGTCAAATGACAAATGTCACAATGCTAAATGTCAAAAATGACAAATTTCAAGATGGCAAATGTCAAAGATGTCAAATGACAAATGTCACAATGCTAAATGTCAAAAATGAAAAGTGTCACCATGAAAAATGTCAAAAATGACAAATTTCAAGATGGCAAATGTCAAAGATGTCAAATGACAAATGTCACAATGCTAAATGTCAAAAATGAAAAGTGTCACCATGAAAAATGTCAAAAATGACAAATTTCAAGATGACAAATGTCAAAGATGTCAAATGACAAATGTCACAATGCTAAATGTCAAAAATGAAAAGTGTCACCATGAAAAATGTCAAAAATGACAAATTTCAAGATGGCAAATGTCCAAGATGTCAAATGACAAATGACACAATGCTAAATGTTAAAAATGAAAAGTGTCACCATGAAAAATGTCAAAAATGACAAATTTCAAGATGGCAAATGTCAAAGATGTCAAATGACAAATGTCACAATGCTAAATGTCAAAAATGAAAAGTGTCAAAAATGACAAATTTCAAGATGGCAAATGTCTAAGATGTCAAATGACAAATGTCACAATGCTAAATGTCAAAAATGAAAAGTGTCACCGTGAAAAATGTCAAAAATGACAAATTTCAAGATGGCAAATGTCAAAGATGTCAAATGACAAATGTCACAATGCTAAATGTCAAAAATGATAAGTGTCACCATGAAAAATGTCAAAAATGACAAATTTCAAGATGGCAAATGTCAAAGATGTCAAATGACAAATGTCACAATGCTAAATGTCAAAAATGAAAAGTGTCACCATGAAAAATGTCAAAAATGACAAATTTCAAGATGGCAAATGTCAAAACTGACAAATGTCACAATGCTAAATGTCAAAAATGATAAGTGTCACCATGAAAAATGTCAAAAATGACAAATTTCAAGATGACAAATGTCCAAGATGTCAAATGACAAATGTCACAATGCTAAATGTCAAAAATGACAAATTTCAAGATTTCAAATGTCAAAGATGTAGAATATGACAAATGTCACAATGCTAAATGTCAAAAATGAAAAGTGTCACCATGAAAAATGTCAAAAATGACAAATTTCAAGATGGCAAATGTCAAAGATGTCAAATGACAAATGTCACAATGCTAAATGTCAAAAATGAAAAGTGTCACCATGAAAAATGTCACAATGACAAATTTCAAGATGGCAAATATCAAAGATGTCAAATGACAAATGTCACAATGCTAAATGTCAAAAATGACAAATTTTAAGATGGCAAATGTCAAAGATGTCAAATGACAAATGTCACAATGCTAAATGTCAAAAATGAAAAGTGTCACTATGAAAAATGTCAAAAATGACAAATTTCAAGATGACAAATGACAAATGTGACAATGCTAAATGTCAAAAATGAAAAGTGTCACCATGAAAAATGTCAAAAATGACAAATTTCAAGATGGCAAATGTCAAAACTGACAAATTTCACAATGCTAAATGTCAAAAATGATAAGTGTCACCATGAAAAATGTCAAAAATGACAAATTTTAAGATGGCAAATGTCCAAGATGTCAAATGACAAATGTCACAATGCTAAATGTTAAAAATGAAAAGTGTCACCATGAAAAATGTCAAAAATGACAAATTTCAAGATGGCAAATGTCAAAGATGTCAAATGACAAATGTCACAATGCTAAATGTCAAAAATGAAAAGTGTCAAAAATGACAAATTTCAAGATGGCAAATGTCTAAGATGTCAAATGACAAATGTCACAATGCTAAATGTCAAAAATGAAAAGTGTCACCATGAAAAATGTCAAAAATGACAAATTTCAAGATGGCAAATGTCAAAGATGTCAAATGACAAATGTCACAATGCTAAATGTTAAAAATGAAAAGTGTCACTATGAAAAATGTCAAAAATGACAAATTTCAAGATGACAAATGTGACAATGCTAAATGTCAAAAATGAAAAGTGTCACCATGAAAAATGTCAAAAATGACAAATTTCAAGATGGCAAATGTCAAAACTGACAAATTTCACAATGCTAAATGTCAAAAATGAAAAGTGTCACCATGAAAAATGTCAAAAATGACAAATTTTAAGATGGCAAATGTCCAAGATGTCAAATGACAAATGTCACAATGCTAAATGTTAAAAATGAAAAGTGTCACCATGAAAAATGTCAAAAATGACAAATTTCAAGATGGCAAATGTCAAAGATGTCAAATGACAAATGTCACAATGCTAAATGTCAAAAATGAAAAGTGTCAAAAATGACAAATTTCAAGATGGCAAATGTCTAAGATGTCAAATGACAAATGTCACAATGCTTAATGTCAAAAATGAAAAGTGTCACCGTAAAAAATGTCAAAAATGACAAATTTCAAGATGGCAAATTTCAAAGATGTCAAATGACAAACGTCACAATGCTAAATGTCAAAAATGATAAGTGTCACCATGAAAAATGTCAAAAATGACAAATTTCAAGATGGCAAATGTCAAAGATGTCAAATGACAAATGTCACAATGCTAAATGTCAAAAATGAAAAGTGTCCCCATGAAAAATGTCAAAAATTACAAATTTCAAGATGCCAAATATCAAAGATGTCAAATGACAAATGTCACAATGCTAAATGTCAAAAATGAAAAGTGTCACCATGAAAAATGTCAAAAATGACAAATTTCAAGATGGCAAATGTCAAAGATGTCGAATATGACAAATGTCACAATGCTAAATGTCAAAAATGAAAAGTGTCACCATGAAAAATGTCAAAAATGACAAATTTCAAGATGCCAAATATCAAAGATGTCAAATGACAAATGTCACAATGCTTAATGTCAAAAATGACAAATTTCAAGATGGCAAATGTCAAAGATGTCAAATGACAAATGTCACAATGCTAAATGTCAAAAATGAAAAGTGTCCCCATGAAAAATGTCAATAATGACAAATTTCAAGATGGCAAATGTCAAAGATGTCAAATGACAAATGTCACAATGCTAAATGTCAAAAATGAAAAGTGTCACCATAAAAAATGTCAAAAATGACAAATTTCAAAATGGCAAATGTCAAAGATGTCAAATGACAAATGTCACAATGCTAAATGTCAAGAATGAAAAGTGTCACCATGAAAAATGTCAAAAATTACAAATTTCAAGATGCCAAATATCAAAGATGTCAAATGACAAATGTCACAATGCTTAATGTCAAAAATGACAAATTTCAAGATGGCAAATGTCAAAGATGTCAAATGACAAATGTCACAATGCTAAATGTCAAAAATGAAAAGTGTCACCATGAAAAATGTCAAAAATGACAAATTTCAAGATGGCAAATGTCAAAGATGTCGAATATGACAAATGTCACAATGCTAAATGTCAAAAATGAAAAGTGTCACCATGAAAAATGTCAAAAATGACAAATTTCAAGATGGCAAATGTCAAAGATGTCAAATGACAAATGTCACAACGCTAAATGTCAAAAATGCAAAGTGTCACCATGAAAAATGTCAAAAATAACAAATTTCAAGATGGCAAATGTCAAAACTGACAAATGTCACAATGCTAAATGTCAAAAATGATAAGTGTCACCATGAAAAATGTCAAAAATGACAAATTTCAAGATGGCAAATGTCCAAGATGTCAAATGACAAATGTCACAATGCTAAATGTCAAAAATGACAAATTTCAAGATGGCAAATGTCAAAGATGTCAAATGACAAATGTCACAATGCTAAATGTCAAAAATGAAAAGTGTCACCATGAAAAATGTCAAAAATGACAAATTTCAAGATGGCAAATGTCAAAGATGTCAAATGACAAATGTCACAATGCTAAATGTCAAAAATGAAAAGTGTCACCATGAAAAATGTCAAAAATAACAAATTTCAAGATGGCAAATGTCAAAGATGTCAAATGACAAATGTCACAATGCTAAAAGTCAAAAATGAAAAGTGTCACCATGAAAAATGTCAAAAATGACAAATTTTAAGATGGCAAATGTCAAAACTGACAAATGTCACAATGCTAAATGTCAAAAATGATAAGTGTCACCATGAAAAATGTCAAAAATGATAAATTTCAAGATGACAAATGTCCAAGATGTCAAATGACAAATGTCACAATGCTAAATGTCAAAAATGACAAATTTCAAGATTGCAAATGTCAAAGATGTCGAATATGACAAATGTCACAATGCTAAATGTCAAAAATGAAAAGTGTCACCATGAAACATGTCAAAAATGTCAAATTTCAAGATGGCAAATGTCAAACATGTCAAATGACAAATGTCACAATGCTAAATGTCAAAAATGAAAAGTGTCACCATGAAAAATGTTAAAATGACAAATTTCAAGATGGCAAATATCAAAGATGTCAAATGACAAATGTCACAATGCTAAATGTCAAAAATGACAAATTTCAAGATGGCAAATGTCAAAGATGTCAAATGACAAATGTCACAATGCTAAATGTCACAAATGAAAAGTGTTACCATGAAAAATGTCAAAAATGACAAATTTCAAGATGGCAAATGTCAAAGATGTCAAATGACAAATGTCACAATGCTAAATGTCAAAAATGAAAGGTGTCACCATGAAAAATGTCAAAAATGACAAATTTCAAGATGACAAATGTCAAAGATCTCAAATGACAAATGTCACAATGCTAAATGTCAAAAATGAAAAGTGTCACCATGAAAAATGTCAAAAATGACAAATTTCAAGATAGCAAATGTCAAAACTGACAAATGTCACAATGCTAAATGTCAAAAATGATAAGTGTCACCATGAAAAATGTCAAAAATGACAAATTTCAAGATGGCAAATGTCCAAGATGTCAAATGACAAATGTCACAATGCTAAATGTTAAAAATGAAAAGTGTCACCATGAAAAATGTCAAAAATGACAAATTTCAAGATGGCAAATGTCAAAGATGTCAAATGAAAAATGTCACAATGCTAAATGTCAAAAATGAAAAGTGTCAAAAATGACAAATTTCAAGATGGCAAATGTCTAAGATGTCAAATGACAAATGTCACAATGCTAAATGTCAAAAATGAAAAGTGTCACCGTGAAAAATGTCAAAAATGACAAATTTCAAGATGGCAAATGTCAAAGATGTCAAATGACAAATGTCACAATGCTAAATGTCAAAAATGAAAAGTGTCACCATGAAAAATGTCAAAAATGACAAATTTCAAGATGGCAAATGTCAAAGATGTCAAATGACAAATGTCACAATGCTAAATGTCAAAAATGAAAAGTGTCCCCATGAAAAATGTCAATAATGACAAATTTCAAGATAGCAAATATCAAAGATGTCAAATGACAAATGTCACAATGCTAAATGTCAAAAAGGAAAAGTGTCACCATGAAAAATGTCAAAAATGACAAATTTTAAGATGGCAAATGTCAAAACTGACAAATGTCAGAATGCTAAATGTCAAAAATGATAAGTGTCACCATGAAAAATGTCAAAAATGACAAATTTCAAGATGACAAATTTCAAGATGACAAATGTCCAAGATGTCAAATGACAAATGTCACAATGCTAAATGTCAAAAATGACAAATTTCAAGATTGCAAATGTCAAAGATGTTGAATATGACAAATGTCACAATGCTAAATGTCAAAAATGAAAAGTGTCACCATGAAAAATGTCAAAAATGACAAATTTCAAGATGGCAAATGTCAAAGATGTCAAATGACAAATGTCTTAATGCTAAATGTCAAAAATGAAAAGTGTCACCATCAAAAATGTCAAAATGACAAACTTCAAGATGGCAAATATCAAAGATGTCAAATGACAAATGTCACAATGCTAAATGTCAAAAATGACAAATTTCAAGATGGCAAATGTCAAAGATGTCAAATGACAAATGTCACAATGCTAAATGTCAAAAATGAAAAGTGTCACCATGAAAAATGTCAAAAATGACAAATTTCAAGATGGCAAATGTCAAAGATGACAAATGTCACAATGCTAAATGTCAAAAATGAAAAGTGTCACCATGAAAAATGTCAAAAATGACAAATTTCAAGATGACAAATGTCAAAGATGTCAAATGACAAATGTCACAATGCTAAATGTCAAAAATGAAAAGTGTCACCATGAAAAATGTCAAAAATGACAAATTTCAAGATGGCAAATGTCAAAACTGACAAATGTCACAATGCTAAATGTCAAAAATGATAAGTGTCACCATGAAAAATGTCAAAAATGACAAATTTCAAGATGGCAAATGTCCAAGATGTCAAATGACAAATGACACAATGCTAAATGTTAAAAATGAAAAGTGTCACCATGAAAAATGTCAAAAATGACAAATTTCAAGATGGCAAATGTCAAAGATGTCAAATGACAAATGTCACAATGCTAAATGTCAAAAATGAAAAGTGTCAAAAATGACAAATTTCAAGATGGCAAATGTCTAAGATGTCAAATGACAAATGTCACAATGCTAAATGTCAAAAATGAAAGGTGTCACCGTGAAAAATGTCAAAAATGACAAATTTCAAGATGGCAAATGTCAAAGATGTCAAATGACAAATGTCACAATGCTAAATGTCAAAAATGATAAGTGTCACCATGAAAAATGTCAAAAATGACAAATTTCAAGATGGCAAATGTCAAAGATGTCAAATGACAAATGTCACAATGCTAAATGTCAAAAATGAAAAGTGTCACCATGAAAAATGTCAAAAATAACAAATTGCAAGATGGCAAATGTCAAAGATGTCAAATGACAAATGTCACAATGCTAAATGTCAAAAATGAAAAGTGTCACCATGAAAAATGTCAAAAATGACAAATTTCAAGATGGCAAATGTCAAAACTGACAAATGTCACAATGCTAAATGTCAAAAATGATAAGTGTCACCATGAAAAATGTCAAAAATGACAAATTTCAAGATGACAAATGTCCAAGATGTCAAATGACAAATGTCACAATGCTAAATGTCAAAAATGACAAATTTCAAGATTGCAAATGTCAAAGATGTCGAATATGACCAATGTCACAATGCTAAATGTCAAAAATGAAAAGTGTCACCATGAAAAATGTCAAAAATTACAAATTTCAAGATGGCAAATGTCAAAGATGTCAAATGACAAATGTCACAATGCTAAATGTCAAAAATGAAAAGTGTCACCATGAAAAATGTCAAAATGACAAATTTCAAGATGGCAAATATGAAAGATGTCAAATGACAAATGTCACAATGCTAAATGTCAAAAATGACACATTTCAAGATGGCAAATGTCAAAGATGTCAAATGACAAATGTCACAATGCTAAATGTCAAAAATGAAAAGTGTCACCATGAAAAATGTCAAAAATGACAAATTTCAAGATGGCAAATGTCAAAGATGTCAAATGACAAATGTCACAATGCTAAATGTCAAAAATGAAAAGTGTCACCATGAAAAATGTCAAAAATGACAAATTTCAAGATGACAAATGTCAAAGATGTCAAATGACAAGTGTCACAATGCTAAATGTCAAAAATGAAAAGTGTCACCATGAAAAATGTCAAAAATGACAAATTTCAAGATGGCAAATGTCAAAACTGACAAATGTCACAATGCTAAATGTCAAAAATGATAAGTGTCACCATGAAAAATGTCAAAAATGACAAATTTCAAGATGGCAAATGTCAAAGATGTCAAATGACAAATGTCACAATACTAAATGTCAAAAATGAAAAGTGTCACCATGAAAAATGTCAAAAATGACAAATTTCAAGATGGCAAATGTCAAAGATGTCAAATGACAAATGTCACAATGCTAAATGTCAAAAATGAAAAGTGTCAAAAATGACAAATTTCAAGATGGCAAATGTCTAAGATGTCAAATGACAAATGTCACAATGCTAAATGTCAAAAATGAAAAGTGTCACCGTGAAAAATGTCAAAAATGACAAATTTCAAGATGGCAAATGTCAAAAATGTCAAATGACAAATGTCACAATGCTAAATGTCAAAAATGAAAAGTGTCACCATGAAAAATGTCAAAAATGACAAATTTCAAGATGGCAAATGTCAAAGATGTCAAATGACAAATGTCACAATGCTAAATGTCAAAAATGAAAAGTGTCACCATGAAAAATGTCAAAAATGCAAATTTCAAGATGGCAAATGTCAAAGATGTCAAATGACAAATGTCACAATGCTAAATGTCAAAAATGAAAAGTGTCACCATGAAAAATGTCAAAAATGACAAATTTCAAGATGGCAAATGTCAAAGATGTCAAATGACAAATGTCACAATGCTAAATGTCAAAAATGAAAAGTGTCACCATGAAAAATGTCAAAAATGACAAATTTCAAGATGGCAAATGTCAAAGATGTCAAATGACAAATGTCACAATGCTAAATGTCAAAAATGAAAAGTGTCACCATGAAAAATGTCAAAAATGCAAATTTCAAGATGCCAAATATCAAAGATGTCAAATGACAAATGTCACAATGCTTAATGTCAAAAATGACAAATTTCAAGATGGCAAATGTCAAAGATGTCAAATGACAAATGTCACAATGCTAAATGTCAAAAATGAAAAGTGTCACCATGAAAAATGTCAAAAATGACAAATTTTAAGATGGCAAATGTCAAAGATGTCAAATGACAAATGTCACAATGCTAAATGTCAAAACTGAAAAGTGTCACCATGAAAAATGTCAAAAATAACAAATTTCAAGATGGCAAATGTCAAAGATGTCAAATGACAAATGTCACAATGCTAAATGTCAAAAATGAAAAGTGTCACCATGAAAAATGACAAATTTCAAAATGGCAAATGTCAAAGATGTCAAATGACAAATGTCACAATGCTAAATGTCAAAAATGAAAAGTGTCACCATGAAAAATGTCAAAAATAACAAATTTCAAGATGGCAAATGTCAAAAATGTCAAATGACAAATGTCACAATGCTAAATGTCAAAAATGAAAAGTGTCACCATGAAAAATGTTAAAAATGACAAATTTCAAGATGGCAAATGTCAAAGATGTCAAATGACAAATGTCACAATGCTAAATGTCAAAAATGAAAAGTGTCACCATGAAAAATGTCAAAAATAACAAATTTCAAGATGGCAAATATCCAAGATGTCAAATGACAAATGTCACAATGCTAAATGTCAAAAATGACAAATTTCAAGATGGCAAATGTCAAAGATGTCAAATGACAAATGTCACAATGCTAAATGTCAAAAACGAAAAGTGTCACCATGAAAAATGTCAAAAATGACAAATTTCAAGATGGCAAATGTCAAAGATGTCAAATGACAAATGTCACAATGCTAAATGTCAAAAATGAAAAGTGTCACCATGAAAAATGTCAAAAATAACAAATTTCAAGATGGCAAATGTCAAAGATGTCAAATGACAAATGTCACAATGCTAAATGTCAAAAATGAAAAATGTCACCATGAAAAATGTCAAAAATGACAAATTTCAAGATGGCAAATGTCAAAACTGACAAATGTCACAATGCTAAATGTCAAAAATGATAGGTGTCACCATGAAAAATGTCAAAAATGACAAATTTCAAGATGGCAAATGTCCAAGATGTCAAATGACAAATGTCACAATGCTAAATGTCAAAAATGACAAATTTCAAGATGGCAAATGTCAAAGATGTCAAATGACAAATGTCACAATGCTAAATGTCAAAACTGAAAAGTGTCACCATGAAAAATGTCAAAAATGACAAATTTCAAGATGGCAAATGTCAAAGATGTCAAATGACAAATGTCACAATGCTAAATCTCAAAAATAAAAAGTGTCACCATGAAAAATGTCAAAAATGACAATTTCAAGATGGCAAATATCAAAGATGTCAAATGACAAATGTCACAATGCTAAATGTCAAAAATGAAAAGTGTCACCATGAAAAATGTCAAAAATGACAAATTTCAAGATGGCAAATGTCAAAACTGACAAATGTCACAATGCTAAATGTCAAAAATGATAAGTGTCACCATGAAAAATGTCAAAAATGACAAATTTCAAGATGGCAAATGTCCAAGATGTCAAATGACAGATGTCACAATGCTAAATGTCAAAAATGACAAATTTCAAGATGGCAAATGTCAAAGATGTCAAATGACAAATGTCACAATACTAAATGTCAAAAATGAAAAGTGTCACCATGAAAAATGTCAAAAATGACAAATTTCAAGATGGCAAATGTCAAAGATGTCAAATGACAAATGTCACAATGCTAAATGTCAAAAATGAAAAGTGTCACCATAAAAAATGTCAAAAATAACAAATTTTATGATGGCAAATGTCAAAGATGTCAAATGACAAATGTCACAATGCTAAATGTCAAAAATGAAAAGTGTCACCATGAAAAATGTCAAAAATGACAAATTTCAAGATGGCAAATGTCAAAGATGTCAAATGACAAATGTCACAATGCTAAATGTCAAAAATGAAAAGTGTCACCATGAAAAATGTCAAAAATGACAAATTTCAAGATGGCAAATGTCAAAGATGTCAAATGACAAATGTCACAATGCTAAATGTCAAATGTCACAATGCTAAATGTCAAAAATGAAAAGTGTCACCCTGAAAAATGTCAAAAATGACAAATTTCAAGATGGCAAATGTCAAAGATGTCAAATGACAAATGTCACAATGCTAAATGTCAAAAATAAAAAGTGTCACCATGAAAAATGTCAAAAATGACAAATTTCAAGATGGCAAATGTCAAAACTGACAAATGTCACAATGCTAAATGTCAAAAATGATAAGTGTCACCATGAAAAATGTCAAAAATGACAAATTTCAAGATGGCAAATGTCCAAGATGTCAAATGACAAATGTCACAATGCTAAATGTCAAAAATGAAAAGTGTCACCATGAAAAATGTCAAAATGACAAATTTCAAGATGGCAAATATGAAAGATGTCAAATGACAAATGTCACAATGCTAAATGTCAAAAATGACACATTTCAAGATGGCAAATGTCAAAGATGTCAAATGACAAATGTCACAATGCTAAATGTCAAAAATGATAAGTGTCACCATGAAAAATGTCAAAAATGACAAATTTCAAGATGACAAATGTCCAAGATGTCAAATGACAAATGTCACAATGCTAAATGTCAAAAATGACAAATTTCAAGATTGCAAATGTCAAAGATGTCGAATATGACAAATGTCACAATGCTAAATGTCAAAAATGAAAAGTGTCACCATGAAAAATGTCAAAAATTACAAATTTCAAGATGGCAAATGTCAAAGATGTCAAATGACAAATGTCACAATGCTAAATGTCAAAAATGAAAAGTGTCACCATGAAAAATGTCAAAATGACAAATTTCAAGATGGCAAATATGAAAGATGTCAAATGACCAATGTCACAATGCTAAATGTCAAAAATGACACATTTCAAGATGGCAAATGTCAAAGATGTCAAATGACAAATGTCACAATGCTAAATGTCAAAAATGAAAAGTGTCACAATGAAAAATGTCAAAAATGACAAATTTCAAGATGGCAAATGTCAAAGATGTCAAATGACAAATGTCACAATGCTAAATGTCAAAAATGAAAAGTGTCACCATGAAAAATGTCAAAAATGACAAATTTCAAGATGACAAATGTCAAAGATGTCAAATGACAAGTGTCACAATGCTAAATGTCAAAAATGAAAAGTGTCACCATGAAAAATGTCAAAAATGACAAATTTCAAGATGGCAAATGTCATAACTGACAAATGTCACAATGCTAAATGTCAAAAATGATAAGTGTCACCATGAAAAATGTCAAAAATGACAAATTTCAAGATGGCAAATGTCCAAGATGTCAAATGACAAATGTCACAATGCTAAATGTTAAAAATGAAAAGTGTCACCATGAAAAATGTCAAAAATGACAAATTTCAAGATGGCAAATGTCAAAGATGTCAAATGACAAATGTCACAATGCTAAATGTCAAAAATGAAAAGTGTCAAAAATGACAAATTTCAAGATGGCAAATGTCTAAGATGTCAAATGACAAATGTCACAATGCTAAATGTCAAAAATGAAAAGTGTCAATGTGAAAAATGTCAAAAATGACAAATTTCAAGATGGCAAATGTCAAAAATGTCAAATGACAAATGTCACAATGCTAAATGTCAAAAATGATAAGTGTCACCATGAAAAATGTCAAAAATGACAAATTTCAAGATGGCAAATGTCAAAGATGTCAAATGACAAATGTCACAATGCTAAATGTCAAAAATGAAAAGTGTCTCCATAAAAAATGTCAATAATGACAAATTTCAAGATGGCAAATGACAAAGATGTCAAATGACAAATGTCACAATGCTAAATGTCAAAAATGAAAAGTGTCACCATGAAAAATGTCAAAAATGACAAATTTCAAGATGGCAAATGTCAAAGATGTCAAATGACAAATGTCACAATGCTAAATGTCAAAAATGAAAAGTGTCACCATGAAAAATGTCAAAAATGCAAATTTCAAGATGCCAAATATCAAAGATGTCAAATGACAAATGTCACAATGCTTAATGTCAAAAATGACAAATTTCAAGATGGCAAATATCAAAGATGTCAAATGACAAATGTCACAATGCTAAATGTCAAAAATGAAAAGTGTCACCATGAAAAATGTCAAAAATGACAAATTTTAAGATGGCAAATGTCAAAGATGTCAAATGACAAATGTCACAATGCTAAATGTCAAAAATGAAAAGTGTCACCATGAAAAATGTCAAAACTAACAAATTTCAAGATGGCAAATGTCAAAGATGTCAAATGACAAATGTCACAATGCTAAATGTCAAAAATGAAAAGTGTCACCATGAAAAATGTCAAAAATGACAAATTTCAAAATGGCAAATGTCAAAGATGTCAAATGACAAATGTCACAATGCTAAATGTCAAAAATGAAAAGTGTCACCATAAAAAATGTCAAAAATAACAAATTTCAAGATGGCAAATGTCAAAAATGTCAAATGACAAATGTCACAATGCTAAATGTCAAAAATGAAAAGTGTCACCATGAAAAATGTTAAAAATGACAAATTTCAAGATGGCAAATGTCAAAGATGTCAAATGACAAATGTCACAATGCTAAATGTCAAAAATGAAAAGTGTCACCATGAAAAATGTCAAAAATAACAAATTTCAAGATGGCAAATATCCAAGATGTCAAATGACAAATGTCACAATGCTAAATGTCAAAAATGACAAATTTCAAGATGGCAAATGTCAAAGATGTCAAATGACAAATGTCACAATGCTAAATGTCAAAAATGAAAAGTGTCACCATGAAAAATGTCAAAAATGACAAATTTCAAGATGGCAAATGTCAAAGATGTCAAATGACAAATGTCACAATGCTAAATGTCAAAAATGAAAAGTGTCACCATGAAAAATGTCAAAAATAACAAATTTCAAGATGGCAAATGTCAAAGATGTCAAATGACAAATGTCACAATGCTAAATGTCAAAAATGAAAAGTGTCACCATGAAAAATGTCAAAAATGACAAATTTCAAGATGGCAAATGTCAAAACTGACAAATGTCACAATGCTAAATGTCAAAAATGATAGGTGTCACCATGAAAAATGTCAAAAATGACAAATTTCAAGATGGCAAATGTCCAAGATGTCAAATGACAAATGTCACAATGCTAAATGTCAAAAATGACAAATTTCAAGATGGCAAATGTCAAAGATGTCAAATGACAAATGTCACAATGCTAAATGTCAAAACTGAAAAGTGTCACCATGAAAAATGTCAAAAATGACAAATTTCAAGATGGCAAATGTCAAAGATGTCAAATGACAAATGTCACAATGCTAGATCTCAAAAATGAAAAGTGTCACCATGAAAAATGTCAAAAATGACAATTTCAAGATGGCAAATATCAAAGATGTCAAATGACAAATGTCACAATGCTAAATGTCAAAAATGAAAAGTGTCACCATGAAAAATGTCAAAAATGACAAATTTCAAGATGGCAAATGTCAAAACTGACAAATGTCACAATGCTAAATGTCAAAAATGATAAGTGTCACCATAAAAAATGTCAAAAATGACAAATTTCAAGATGGCAAATGTCCAAGATGTCAAATGACAGATGTCACAATGCTAAATGTCAAAAATGACAAATTTCAAGATGGCAAATGTCAAAGATGTCAAATGACAAATGTCACAATACTAAATGTCAAAAATGAAAAGTGTCACCATGAAAAATGTCAAAAATGACAAATTTCAAGATGGCAAATGTCAAAGATGTCAAATGACAAATGTCACAATGCTAAATGTCAAAAATGAAAAGTGTCACCATAAAAAATGTCAAAAATAACAAATTTTATGATGGCAAATGTCAAAGATGTCAAATGACAAATGTCACAATGCTAAATGTCAAAAATGAAAAGTGTCACCATGAAAAATGTCAAAAATGACAAATTTCAAGATGGCAAATGTCAAAGATGTCAAATGACAAATGTCACAATGCTAAATGTCAAAAATGAAAAGTGTCACCATGAAAAATGTCAAAAATGACAAATTTCAAGAAGGCAAATGTCAAAGATGTCAAATGACAAATGTCACAATGCTAAATGTCAAAAATGAAAAGTGTCACCCTGAAAAATGTCAAAAATGACAAATTTCAAGATGGCAAATGTCAAAGATGTCAAATGACAAATGTCACAATGCTAAATGTCAAAAATAAAAAGTGTCACCATGAAAAATGTCAAAAATGACAAATTTCAAGATGGCAAATGTCAAAACTGACAAATGTCACAATGCTAAATGTCAAAAATGATAAGTGTCACCATGAAAAATGTCAAAAATGACAAATTTCAAGATGGCAAATGTCCAAGATGTCAAATGACAAATGTCACAATGCTAAATGTCAAAAATGACAAATTTCAAGATTGCAAATGTCAAAGATGTTGAATATGACAAATGTCACAATGCTAAATGTCAAAAATGAAAAGTGTCACCATGAAAAATGTCAAAAATGACAAATTTCAAGATGACAAATGTCAAAGATGTCAAATGACAAATGTCACAATGCTAAATGTCAAAAATGAAAAGTGTCACCATGAAAAATGTCAAAATGACAAATTTCAAGATGGCAAATATCAAAGATGTCAAATGACAAATGTCACAATGCTAAATGTCAAAAATGACAAATTTCAAGATGGCAAATGTCAAAGATGTCAAATGACAAATGTCACAATGCTAAATGTCAAAAATGAAAAGTGTCACCATGAAAAATGTCAAAAATGACAAATTTCAAGATGGCAAATGTCAAAGATGTCAAATGACAAATGTCACTATGCTAAATGTCAAAAATGAAAAGTGTCACCATGAAAAATGTCAAAAATGACAAATTTCAAGATGGCAAATGTCAAAACTGACAAATATCACAATGCTAAATGTCAAAAATGATAAGTGTCACCATGAAAAATGTCAAAAATGACAAATTTCAAGATGACAAATGACAAATGTCACAATGCTAAATGTCAAAAATGAAAAGTGTCACCATGAAAAATGTCAAAAATGACAAATTTCAAGATGGCAAATGTCAAAACTGACAAATGTCACAATGCTAAATGTCAAAAATGATAAGTGTCACCATGAAAAATGTCAAAAATGACAAATTTCAAGATGGCAAATGTCCAAGATGTCAAATGACAAATGACACAATGCTAAATGTTAAAAATGAAAAGTGTCACCATAAAAAATGTCAAAAATGACAAATTTCAAGATGGCAAATGTCAAAGATGTCAAATGACAAATGTCACAATGCTAAATGTCAAAAATGAAAAGTGTCAAAAATGACAAATTTCAAGATGGCAAATGTCTAAGATGTCAAATGACAAATGTCACAATGCTAAATGTCAAAAATGAAAAGTGTCACCGTGAAAAATGTCAAAAATGACAAATTTCAAGATGGCAAATGTCAAAGATGTCAAATGACAAATGTCACAATGCTAAATGTCAAAAATGATAAGTGTCACCATGAAAAATGTCAAAAATGACAAATTTCAAGATGGCAAATGTCAAAGATGTCAAATGACAAATGTCACAATGCTAAATGTCAAAAATGAAAAGTGTCACCATGAAAAATGTCAAAAATAACAAATTTCAAGATGGCAAATGTCAAAGATGTCAAATGACAAATGTCACAATGCTAAATGTCAAAAATGAAAAGTGTCACCATGAAAAATGTCAAAAATGACAAATTTCAAGATGGCAAATGTCAAAACTGACAAATGTCACAATGCTTAATGTCAAAAATGATAAGTGTCACCATGAAAAATGTCAAAAATGACAAATTTCAAGATGACAAATGTCCAAGATGTCAAATGACAAATGTCACAATGCTAAATGTCAAAAATGACAAATTTCAAGATTGCAAATGTCAAAGATGTCGAATATGACAAATGTCACAATGCTAAATGTCAAAAATGAAAAGTGTCACCATGAAAAATGTCAAAAATTACAAATTTCAAGATGGCAAATGTCAAAGATGTCAAATGACAAATGTCACAATGCTAAATGTCAAAAATGAAAAGTGTCACCATGAAAAATGTCAAAATGACAAATTTCAAGATGGCAAATATGAAAGATGTCAAATGACAAATGTCACAATGCTAAATGTCAAAAATGACACATTTCAAGATGGCAAATGTCAAAGATGTCAAATGACAAATGTCACAATGCTAAATGTCAAAAATGAAAAGTGTCACCATGAAAAATGTCAAAAATGACAAATTTCAAGATGGCAAATGTCAAAGATGTCAAATGACAAATGTCACAATGCTAAATGTCAAAAATGAAAAGTGTCACCATGAAAAATGTCAAAAATGACAAATTTCAAGATGACAAATGTCAAAGATGTTAAATGACAAGTGTCACAATGCTAAATGTCAAAAATGAAAAGTGTCACCATGAAAAATGTCAAAAATGACAAATTTCAAGATGGCAAATGTCAAAACTGACAAATGTCACAATGCTAAATGTCAAAAATGATAAGTGTCACCATGAAAAATGTCAAAAATGACAAATTTCAAGATGGCAAATGTCCAAGATGTCAAATGACAAATGTCACAATGCTAAATGTTAAAAATGAAAAGTGTCACCATGAAAAATGTCAAAAATGACAAATTTCAAGATGGCAAATGTCAAAGATGTCAAATGACAAATGTCACAATGCTAAAGGTCAAAAATGAAAAGTGTCAAAAATGACAAATTTCAAGATGTCAAATGACAAATGTCACAATGCTAAATGTCAAAAATGAAAAGTGTCACCGTGAAAAATGTCAAAAATGACAAATTTCAAGATGGCAAATGTCAAAAATGTCAAATGACAAATGTCACAATGCTAAATGTCAAAAATGATAAGTGTCACCATGAAAAATGTCAAAAATGACAAATTTCAAGATGGCAAATGTCAAAGATGTCAAATGACAAATGTCACAATGCTAAATTTCAAAAATGAAAAGTGTCTCCATAAAAAATGTCAATAATGACAAATTTCAAGATGGCAAATGACAAAGATGTCAAATGACAAATGTCACAATGCTAAATGTCAAAAATGAAAAGTGTCACCATGAAAAATGTCAAAAATGACAAATTTCAAGATGGCAAATGTCAAAGATGTCAAATGACAAATGTCACAATGCTAAATGTCAAAAATGAAAAGTGTCACCATGAAAAATGTCAAAAATGCAAATTTCAAGATGCCAAATATCAAAGATGTCAAATGACAAATGTCACAATGCTTAATGTCAAAAATGACAAATTTCAAGATGGCAAATGTCAAAGATGTCAAATGACAAATGTCACAATGCTAAATGTCAAAAATGAAAAGTGTCACCATGAAAAATGTCAAAAATGACAAATTTCAAGATGGCAAATGTCAAAGATGTCAAATGACAAATGTCACAATGCTAAATGTCAAAAATGAAAAGTGTCACCATGAAAAATGTCAAAAATAACAAATTTCAAGATGGCAAATGTCAAAGATGTCAAATGACAAATGTCACAATGCTAAATGTCAAAAATGAAAAGTGTCACCATGAAAAATGTCAAAAATGACAAATTTCAACATGGCAAATGTCAAAGATGTCAAATGACAAATGTCACAATGCTAAATGTCAAAAATGAAAAGTGTCACCATGAAAAATGTCAAAAATAACAAATTTCAAGATGGCAAATGTCAAAAATGTCAAATGACAAATGTCACAATGGTAAATGTCAAAAATGAAAAGTGTCACCATGAAAAATGTCAAAAATGACAAATTTCAAGATGGCAAATGTCAAAGATGTCAAATGACAAATGTCACAATGCTAAATGTCAAAAATGAAAAGTGTCACCATGAAAAATGTCAAAAATAACAAATTTCAAGATGGCAAATATCCAAGATGTCAAATGACAAATGTCACAATGCTAAATGTCAAAAATGACAAATTTCAAGATGGCAAATGTCAAAGATGTCAAATGACAAATGTCACAATGCTAAATGTCAAAAATGAAAAGTGTCACCATGAAAAATGTCAAAAATGACAAATTTCAAGATGGCAAATGTCAAAGATGTCAAATGACAAATGTCACAATGCTAAATGTCAAAAATGAAAAGTGTCACCATGAAAAATGTCAAAAATAACAAATTTCAAGATGGCAAATGTCAAAGATGTCAAATGACAAATGTCACAATGCTAAATGTCAAAAATGAAAAGTGTCACCATGAAAAATGTCAAAAATGACAAATTTCAAGATGGCAAATGTCAAAACTGACAAATGTCACAATGCTAAATGTCAAAAATGATAGGTGTCACCATGAAAAATGTCAAAAATGACAAATTTCAAGATGGCAAATGTCCAAGATGTCAAATGACAAATGTCACAATGCTAAATGTCAAAAATGACAAATTTTAAGATGGCAAATGTCAAAGATGTCAAATGACAAATGTCACAATGCTAAATGTCAAAA
The DNA here is from genome assembly GCA_964028335.1 of Altica lythri. Lineage (NCBI taxonomy): Eukaryota > Metazoa > Arthropoda > Insecta > Coleoptera > Chrysomelidae > Altica > Altica lythri. The sequence goes on along the minus strand of OZ034800.1, from coordinate 1,812,669 downwards.
CTGAAAAGTGTCACCATGAAAAATGTCAAAAATGACAAATTTCAAGATGGCAAATGTCAAAGATGTCAAATGACAAATGTCACAATGCTAAATCTCAAAAATGAAAAGTGTCACCATGAAAAATGTCAAAAATGACAATTTCAAGATGGCAAATATCAAAGATGTCAAATGACAAATGTCACAATGCTAAATGTCAAAAATGAAAAGTGTCACCATGAAAAATGTCAAAAATGACAAATTTCAAGATGGCAAATGTCAAAACTGACAAATGTCACAATGCTAAATGTCAAAAATGATAAGTGTCACCATGAAAAATGTCAAAAATGACAAATTTCAAGATGGCAAATGTCCAAGATGTCAAATGACAGATGTCACAATGCTAAATGTCAAAAATGACAAATTTCAAGATGGCAAATGTCAAAGATGTCAAATGACAAATGTCACAATACTAAATGTCAAAAATGAAAAGTGTCACCATAAAAAATGTCAAAAATGACAAATTTCAAGATGGCAAATGTCAAAGATGTCAAATGACAAATGTCACAATGCTAAATGTCAAAAATGAAAAGTGTCACCATAAAAAATGTCAAAAATAACAAATTTTATGATGGCAAATGTCAAAGATGTCAAATGACAAATGTCACAATGCTAAATGTCAAAAATGAAAAGTGTCACCATGAAAAATGTCAAAAATGACAAATTTCAAGATGGCAAATGTCAAAGATGTCAAATGACAAATGTCACAATGCTAAATGTCAAAAATGAAAAGTGTCACCATGAAAAATGTCAAAAATGACAAATTTCAAGATGGCAAATGTCAAAGATGTCAAATGACAAATGTCACAATGCTAAATGTCAAAAATGAAAAGTGTCACAATGAAAAATGTCAAAAATGACAAATTTCAAGATGGCAAATGTCAAAGATGTCAAATGACAAATGTCACAATGCTAAATGTCAAAAATAAAAAGTATCACCATGAAAAATGTCAAAAATGACAAATTTCAAGATGGCAAATGTCAAAACTGACAAATGTCACAATGCTAAATGTCAAAAATGATAAGTGTCACCATGAAAAATGTCAAAAATGACAAATTTCAAGATGGCAAATGTCCAAGATGTCAAATGACAAATGTCACAATGCTAAATGTCAAAAATGAAAAGTGTCACAATGAAAAATGTCAAAAATGACAAATTTCAAGATGGCAAATGTCAAAATTGACAAATGTCACAATGCTAAATGTCAAAAATGAAAAGTGTCACCATGAAAAATGTCAAAAATGACAAATTTCAAGATGGCAAATGTCAAAGATGTCAAATGACAAATGTCACAATGCTTAATGTCAAAAATGACAAATTTCAAGATGGCAAATGTCAAAGATGTCAAATGACAAATGTCACAATGCTAAATGTCAAAAATGAAAAGTGTCACCATAAAAAATGTCAAAAATAACAAATTTCAAGATGGCAAATGTCAAAGATGTCAAATGACAAATGTCACAATGCTAAATGTCAAAAATGAAAAGTGTCACCATGTAAAATGTCAAAAATAACAAATTTCAAGATGGCAAATGTCAAAGATGTCAAATGACAAATGTCACAATGCTAAATGTCAAAAATGAAAAGTGTCACCATGAAAAATGTCAAAAATGACAAATTTCAAGATGGCAAATGTCAAAGATGTCAAATGACAAATGTCACAATGCTAAATGTCAAAAATGAAAAGTGTTACCATGAAAAATGTCAAAAATGACAAATTTCAAGATGGCAAATGTCAAAGATGTCAAATGACAAATGTCACAATGCTAAATGTCAAAAATGAAAAGTGTCACCATGAAAAATGTCAAAAATGACAAATTTCAAGATGACAAATGTCAAAGATGTCAAATGACAAATGTCACAATGCTAAATGTCAAAAATGAAAAGTGTCACCATGAAAAATGTCAAAAATGACAAATTTCAAGATGGCAAATGTCAAAACTGACAAATGTCACAATGCTAAATGTCAAAAATGATAAGTGTCACCATGAAAAATGTCAAAAATGACAAATTTCAAGATGGCAAATGTCCAAGATGTCAAATGACAAATGACACAATGCTAAATGTTAAAAATGAAAAGTGTCACCATGAAAAATGTCAAAAGTGACAAATTTCAAGATGGCAAATGTCAAAGATGTCAAATAACAAATGTCACAATGCTAAATGTCAAAAATGAAAAGTGTCAAAAATGACAAATTTCAAGATGGCAAATGTCTAAGATGTCAAATGACAAATGTCACAATGCTAAATGTCAAAAATGAAAAGTCTCACCGTGAAAAATGTCAAAAATGACAAATTTCAAGATGGCAAATGTCAAAGATGTCAAATGACAAATGTCACAATGCTAAATGTCAAAAATGATAAGTGTCACCATGAAAAATGTCAAAAATGACAAATTTCAAGATGGCAAATGTCAAAGATGTCAAATGACAAATGTCACAATGCTAAATGTCAAAAATGAAAAGTGTCACCATGAAAAATGTCAAAAATAACAAATTTCAAGATGGCAAATGTCAAAGATGTCAAATGACAAATGTCACAATGCTAAATGTCAAAAATGAAAAGTGTCACCATGAAAAATGTCAAAAATGCAAATTTCAAGATGGCAAATGTCAAAACTGACAAATGTCACAATGCTAAATGTCAAAAATGATAAGTGTCACCATTAAAAATGTCAAAAATGACAAATTTCAAGATGACAAATGTCCAAGATGTCAAATGACAAATGTCACAATGCTAAATGTCAAAAATGACAAATTTCAAGATTGCAAATGTCAAAGATGTCGAATATGACAAATGTCACAATGCTAAATGTCAAAAATGAAAAGTGTCACCATGAAAAATGTCAAAAATTACAAATTTCAAGATGGCAAATGTCAAAGATGTCAAATGACAAATGTCACAATGCTAAATGTCAAAAATGAAAAGTGTCACCATGAAAAATGTCAAAATGACAAATTTCAAGATGGCAAATATGAAAGATGTCAAATGACAAATGTCACAATGCTAAATGTCAAAAATGACACATTTCAAGATGGCAAATGTCAAAGATGTCAAATGACAAATGTCACAATGCTAAATGTCAAAAATGAAAAGTGTCACCATGAAAAATGTCAAAAATGACAAATTTCAAGATGGCAAATGTCAAAGATGTCAAATGACAAATGTCACAATGCTAAATGTCAAAAATGAAAAGTGTCACCATGAAAAATGTCAAAAATGACAAATTTCAAGATGACAAATGTCAAAGATGTCAAATGACAAGTGTCACAATGCTAAATGTCAAAAATGAAAAGTGTCACCATGAAAAATGTCAAAAATGACAAATTTCAAGATGGCAAATGTCAAAACTGACAAATGTCACAATGCTAAATGTCAAAAATGATAAGTGTCACCATGAAAAATGTCAAAAATGACAAATTTTAAGATGGCAAATGTCCAAGATGTCAAATGACAAATGTCACAATGCTAAATGTTAAAAATGAAAAGTGTCACCATGAAAAATGTCAAAAATGACAAATTTCAAGATGGCAAATGTCAAAGATGTCAAATAACAAATGTCACAATGCTAAATGTCAAAAATGAAAAGTGTCAAAAATGACAAATTTCAAGATGGCAAATGTCTAAGATGTCAAATGACAAATGTCACAATGCTAAATGTCAAAAATGAAAAGTGTCACCGTGAAAAATGTCAAAAATGACAAATTTCAAGATGGCAAATGTCAAAAATGTCAAATGACAAATGTCACAATGCTAAATGTCAAAAATGATAAGTGTCACCATGAAAAATGTCAAAAATGACAAATTTCAAGATGGCAAATGTCAAAGATGTCAAATGACAAATGTCACAATGCTAAATGTCAAAAATGAAAAGTGTCTCCATAAAAAATGTCAATAATGACAAATTTCAAGATGGCAAATGACAAAGATGTCAAATGACAAATGTCACAATGCTAAATGTCAAAAATGAAAAGTGTCACCATGAAAAATGTCAAAAATGACAAATTTCAAGATGGCAAATGTCAAAGATGTCAAATGACAAATGTCACAATGCTAAATGTCAAAAATGAAAAGTGTCACCATGAAAAATGTCAAAAATGCAAATTTCAAGATGGCAAATGTCAAAGATGTCAAATGACAAATGTCACAATGCTAAATGTCAAAAATGAAAAGTGTCACCATGAAAAATGTCAAAAATGACAAATTTCAAGATGGCAAATGTCAAAGATGTCAAATGACAAATGTCACAATGCTAAATGTCAAAAATGAAAAGTGTCACCATGAAAAATGTCAAGAATGACAATTTCAAGATGGCAAATACCAAAGATGTCAAATGACAAATGTCACAATGCTAAATGTCAAAAATGACAAATTTCAAGATGGCAAATGTCAAAGATGTCAAATGACAAATGTCACAATTCTAAATGTCAAAAATGTAAAGTGTCACCATGCAAAATGTCAAAAATGACAAATTTCAAGATGGCAAATATCAAAGATGTCAAATGACAAATGTCACAATGCTAAATGTCAAAAATGAAAAGTGTCACCATGAAAAAGGTCAAAAATAACAAATTTCAAGATGGCAAATGTCAAAGATGTCAAATGACAAATGTCACAATGCTAAATGTCAAAAATGAAAAGTGTCACCATGAAAAATGTCAAAAATGACAAATTTCAAGATGGCAAATGTCAAAGATGTCAAATAACAAATGTCACAATGCTAAATGTCAAAAATGAAAAGTGTCACCATGAAAAATGTCAAAAATAACAAATTTCAAGATGGCAAATGTTAAAGATGTCAAATGACAAATGTCACAATGCTAAATGTCAAAAATGAAAAGTGTTACCATGAAAAATGTCAAAAATGACAAATTTCAAGATGGCAAATGTCAAAACTGACAAATGTCACAATGCTAAATGTCAAAAATGATAAGTGTCACCATGAAAAATGTCAAAAATGACAAATTTCAAGATGGCAAATGTCCAAGATATCAAATGACAGATGTTACAATGCTAAATGTCAAAAATGACAAATTTCAAGATGGCAAATGTCAAAGATGTCAAATGACAAATGTCACAATGCTAAATGTCAAAAATGAAAAGTGTCACCATAAAAAAAAGTCAAAAATGACAAATTTCAAGATAGCAAATGTCAAAGATGTCAAATGACAAATGTCACAATGCTAAATGTCAAAAATGAAAAGTGTCACCATGAAAAATGTCAAAAATAACAAATTTCGTGATGGCAAATGTCAAAGATGTCAAATGACAAATGTCACAATGCTAAATGTCAAAAATGAAAAGTGTCACCATGAAAAATGTCAAAAATGACAAATTTCAAGATAGCAAATGTCAAAGATGTCAAATGACAAATGTCACAATGCTAAATGTCAAAAATGAAAAGTGTCACCATGAAAAATGTCAAAAATGACAAATTTCAAGATGGCAAATGTCAAAGATGTCAAATGACAAATGTCACAATGCTAAATGTCAAAAATGAAAAGTGTCACCATGAAAAATGTCAAAAATGACAAATTTCAAGATGGCAAATGTCAAAGATGTCAGATGACAAATGTCACAATGCTAAATGTCAAAAATGAAAAGTGTCACCATGAAAAATGTCAAAAATGACAAATTTTAAGATGGCAAATATCAAAACTGACAAATGTCACAATGCTAAATGTCAAAAATAATAAGTGTCACCATGAAAAATGTCAAAAATGACAAATTTCAAGATCGCAATGTCCAAGATGTCAAATGACAAATGTCACAATGCTAAATGTTAAAAATGAAAAGTGTCACCATGAAAAATGTCAAAAATGACAAATTTCAAGATGGCAAATGTCAAAGATGTCAAATGACAAATGTCACAATGCTAAATGTCAAAAATGAAAAGTGTCAAAAATGACAAATTTCAAGTTGGCAAATGTCTAAGATGTCAAATGACAAATGTCACAATGCTAAATGTCAAAAATGAAAAGTGTCACCGTGAAAAATGTCAAAAATAACAAATTTCAAGATGGCAAATGTCAAAGATGTCAAATGACAAATGTCACAATGCTAAATGTCAAAAATGACAAATTTCAAGATGGCAAATGTCAAAGATGTCAAATGACAAATGTCACAATGCTAAATGTCAAAAATGAAAAGTGTCACCATGAAAAATGTCAAAAATGACAAATTTCAAGATGGCAAATATCAAAGATGTCAAATGACAAATGTCACAATGCTAAATGTCAAAAATGAAAAGTGTCACCATAAAATGTCAAAAATGACAAATTTCAAGATGGCAAATATCAAAGATGTCAAATGACAAATGTCACAATGCTAAATGTCAAAAATGAAAAGTGTCACCATGAAAAATGTCAAAAATGACAAATTTCAAGATGGCAAATATCAAAGATGTCAAATGACAAATGTCACAATGCTAAATGTCAAAAATGACAAATTTCAAGATGGCAAATGTCAAAGATGTCAAATGACAAATGTCACAATGCTAAATGTCAAAAATGAAAAGTGTCACCATGAAAAATGTCAAAAATGACAAATTTCAAGATGGCAAATGTCAAAGATGTCAAATGACAAATGTCACAATGCTAAATGTCAAAAATGAAAAGTGTCACCATGAAAAATGTCAAAAATAACAAATTTCAAGATGGCAAATGTCAAAGATGTCAAATGACAAATGTCACAATGCTAAATGGCAAAAATGAAAAGTGTCACCATGAAAAATGTCAAAAATGACAAATTTCAAGATGGCAAATGTCAAAGATGTCAAATGACAAATGTCACAATGCTAAATGTCAAAAATGAAAAGTGTCACCATAAAAAATGTCAAAAACAACAAATTTCAAGATGGCAAATGTCAAAGATGTCAAATGACAAATGTCACAATGCTAAATGTCAAAAATGAAAAGTGTCACCATGAAAAATGTCAAAAATGACAAATTTCAAGATGGCAAATGTCAAAACTGACAAATGTCACAATGCTAAATGTCAAAAATGATAAGTGTCACCATGAAAAATGTCAAAAATGACAAATTTCAAGATCGCAAATGTCCTGTAACGTAATTACCCCTTAACTGTCGCCAGTTGGTAGCCAAAACAATCCCTTCGAGAAAAAGATATAAAGATAAAGAAATATCTCAAAGAAATTGTTTCAACAACGTTGGGCGCCAGTTTGTAATGTAATTACTACCCTTAGCTAGCTCCAGGGTTCGTGGCTTCCTTCTGGTTTTCATTAACTCCCCCCAAACAATATATAAGGGCGCCAAATTACAGACTAGCAAATAAAAGATGTTAAATCAGTGTGAATTGTTTATTGCCAAAAATTAGTATTTAAAGTTAATAAAGATTTATTAGAGATTAACTAATTTCTTATCTTTTTGTATCCAACTTCGGAAGACGTCTGATAGCCAGAATAAGGATGCGGTTGGTAAGATGTCTTCTTAAATTTAATTGTTCTGCAGATGTGGTTGGCAAGATGTTTTCATAAAATGAATGATCTACAGATGTTGATGGCAAGATGTTTTCTTAGAATGAATGATCTACTGATGCTGATGGCAGGATGTTTTCATAAAATGACTGATCTACAGATGTTGATGGCAAGATGTTTTCTTAAAATGACTGATCTACAGGTGTTGATGGCAAGATGTTTTCTTAAAATGAATGAGCGGGTATAACCGGCTTACAAAGCTTCTCTCCAAAAAAAATTGCTTTTTATAACAGCCCTATCTTGGGACCCTTCAAAAATTTGGCAACGGCCCTATGAATAAAAATTCACACCGTCAAAATTCCATCTCATTAAACCTTATTTTCGATTACAATCATCCAAAGTTTCTCCAAGTTCGAGAATAGAAAAAAGTTAATCACTTTATCTGTTTACATATTTTTAACACAATAAAAACTGATTTAAACAATGATTGTAATCGAAATAATTTAAAAGATATAATTATTATAATCAATAAAATATATTCACCAAGTTTTTGACTATTAATAAAATTTTTTAAACAATTTAACTTTTACTCACCAAATGAAGGGAGAAGAAATAAGAATTGAACTGCTGGCTATGAAGCACAAAATTGTAAAGAAGTTCAAAATACCGACTCTCTTTACGGGTGAACAAGGTTCCCCGCTTATACGGAAATCAAGTCCGCGTCGACTCCCAGAATCGTCGCAGAATCGAAAAACTCAAACCGACGTAGGCCAGGCCAAACAAATACGTAGTAAAATAGACGAGAAATTGAAGAAATAATATATTATTAGGCCAGGCCAAACAAATAACGATGTAATCGTTACACCACGGTAACCTGACGGAAAAAAAAAGAATTGGAAATTCTTTTTTTTTTTTTTTATTCAAAAGATAAACTATTAAAATCCAAAAATATTAAAAAAGTAAATAATCAAAAACTGGTAAATCGGTAAAGAAAAATAAACAATATTTAATAATTAAAGGTAACCACAAGTATTTGTGTACTTCTTAAATAATAAAAAAAAAACATTCTCGAAAAAAAAAAAATTTAAAAGCACGAAACCTTACTACGCTTTACCTTTAGAGAAGAAAGAAAACCAATTTTTGAGAAAACTCGGGAGCAAGCACCCAGTGTGAAGCAAGTAAAATTACCATGAGTTTTGAAGAAACCCAGGTAGTTAAACCGTCATACGACGAAGTGACTAGATTTTTCTACAAGGTACTAGCCAACCTAAAAGGTGGAACAAATTCCTCAAAAAGCAAGTGAAATTACCATGGGTTTTGAAGAAACCCAGGTAGTTAAACCGTCAAAGACGAAGTGACTGGATTTTTACAAGGGGTACCAGCCAACCCAATGGAACGGTCAACACTGAAGTTTCCCCACGCTGGACAGGGGATGCGAGGAGCTCAGCGAAGACGGGTGGTCTCGGCATAACCCACGGTTATTCGCATCGCTATTAGATGGCATGTCAGCCATGAAAAATAAAAATAAACAAAAGGAAAAAGGTAAATATATATAAAAAAAAATAAAGGGACTTGACCAAGGGAGTTCCGAAAGTTAAGCTTCCCCGGGAACATGTTTCTCCATTTGGCAGACAACGCCCAGTCGGGAAGAGAGAGAGAATTTAAAGCCAAAGAGGTTAAGACACAAAAAAAATTTTGAAAAACTGGCAATAACAAAAAGAACAAAAAGGTATAGTCACAATCGGTAAGAGAGTCCCCCCACTCTGAAAAAATTGGTCGTATTGACCAGCACCTCAAGGGTACCAAAAAGTCATAATCGGTATTGCTAACATTTAAGTAGCATTAAGTCAAAATCGGTAAAAAAAAATAATTAATAACTGTCCTATTTAAGGTCGTTTAAGAAAACAACGATAACGAGATGTAACAAAAGAAACAAGAGATTAATGTTCACAAAGTAGAGACATACAAGGCAAAAAGTCTATCTCCAAAAGTAAAATACCTTATCATAGCAACGAAGACAAAGATAAGACTGGCGACAACAGAATCATTGAATACAAAAATAAATACTCAACTTGAGTAATAAAAACAAGCCCAAAAGCCAAGGAAATATTCAATGAACGAGATAAATTGAAACCAAATAACAGTTGAACGAAAATGTGACTAAACACTAAAAGATAAATCAACTAATATTCGGATCCAAAAATAAGTTGACAAGTCTTATCGCTATGCGAACAAGAGACATATAAAAGATAAAAGGAAATTGCTATCAAAAAAAGACAAGAAATAACTGGAGATAATGAAAAGATAAACGATAATATTTATCATTGAAAAATGACAACAAATAACGGTAATACTGTGAACATTAAAAATAGGACAGTTAATAAAAGTAAAAACGACGAAATCAATCAGAACAGAAAACAATTACTCAAACGCTAAGAACACTGAAAGGCAATAATCACTAAGAAAAGAAGGAAAAAATTTTGAAAAAGGAACACTAAGAATCCAAAAATACTAATACTTTTTTTTTTTTTAATTTAAAAAAAAAATTAAATGACAATCGAAGTTAATCTAAAAGGTTGAAAAGAATTTTGAAAAAGTTTTTTTTTTAAGAATTTAAAAAAAATCTAAGAAATAGAAATTGAAAATTTAATAAACTAATGCCTTCAGTGAAGTGACTCCAGTGATCAGAACAAAAGTGATTTCGTCAAATATTATCATCATTTTCACTGTCAGAGCCCTCACTGTCAGACAAGTTCTGATCAAAATCAGAAAAATCTTTTTTTAAATCAGATACATGATAATTCCCTAAATCATTGCCTCTAGTATTCTTAACGTTATAAACCAGTTTGGAAATAACTCTGTTCACAATACAAGGAACGTATTTAGGAGCGAATTTAGCCGAAAATTTATCAATCTTAGAAGACAGGACATGATTTCTTTTCCACAGTTTATCTCCTACATGATATTCAATATCTCTTTTACGAAGATAGTAATAATGCGAGTTCCTATCATAGGCAAGTTTTAATTTTTTGCGAACTTCAACAAATAACTTTGGTAATGATTGAATGTCAATTAAACGACTACTTTTATCGAAAATAGAAGCTAAGTTATTTGCATTATCAGAAATTTTCCCATAATAATCACCAGAAAGAGGAACATTTCTAGCAAAATTTAGGAAGAAAGGGGAATAACCGGTAACTTCATGTTGAGCAGTCCTAATTGCTTGAGCAACGTGATGTATTTTTGAATCCCAGGAGTCATGTGCTTCGTGAATGTAACAACGAATTGCTGTAGTAATACTCTTGTTGGTTCTCTCAGTGTGGTTCGCTTGAGGATGATAAACGGGGTTGTAACGAACATGGACTTTATATTTTTCCATAAGACATTTGAATTCACGACTAGTAAATTGACTACCGTTGTCAACGGATAAAACCTGAGGAACACCGAATATTAAGAAAACTTGATTTTCTAAGAACTTTAATATGTTATTCGTCGTTGCCTTGGGCATAGGGTGAACTAGACAGAATTTGGAAAACCAATCCGTAACAACCAAGGCATATCTGTTGCCTAGTTTGGATCTAGGGTAACAACCAATGATATCAGCTGAAATCCATTGAAAAGGAAAATTAATATTTTTATAATTACCCATCAAACCAGCCTTCGGAAGATTAGAGCTTTTACACGAAGAGCAAATCGCACATCTGCGAATGTAACGATAGATATCCTTCCTCATTTTAGGCCAGTAATACAGTTCCGAAATACGAGAGAAGGTTTTAGAAATGCCAAAATGACAACCAGCTTCGCTATCATGAAAATATTTAAGGAGGCTAGCCCTATTACCGGTAGGAACCAGAATTTTCCAATCGGAAAGATTACTCTCGATAGGATTCTTTGAGAATAAATGTTTATAAATAATATTGTTATCGACACGGAATGACGGAAATTTGTCAGGAGACGTCTGAATTTTCTGGATTAAGGAAAAGTACCACTTGTCCGGTTTTAAATCGGCAATGTCTAGACTAGCGATATCGGGATTATAAACACGAGAAAGCGCATCGCTCACTACCATGGTAGAACCTTTTCTGTGCTTGATGATAAAGTCAAATTGAGACAATCGTAAAGCTAAACGGGCTAAACGACCCGAAGGATTCGACAATTTGTACAGATATTGAAGAGATGAATGATCAGTTTCTAAGGTGAAAACGGTTCCTTCTACATAACCTCTGAATTTTTCGATTTCAAAAATCGTCCCTAATAGTTCTTTTTCCGTCGTGGAAAGTTTCCTCTCTGCACTAGAAAGGCTACGACTAGCATAAGCAATAGGGTGATCAACACCATCACACTCTTGGTAAAGAATGGCACCCAAACCGGTATCACTTGCATCTGTTTGAATAATGAAGGGAATTGAATAATTGGGACTGGATAAAATTGGGCTAGAAGTAAGGAGTTGCTTGATTTTCGAAAATGCCTTGTCAGCGTTGGGGTTCCAATTTATAGGTTGTCCTTTTTTCCGACCCTTAAGGAGATCGGTAATAGGCGAACAAACCGAAGAAAAGTTTGGGAGAAATCTTCTGTACCAACCAATTAGACCAATAAGTCTCTTAATTTCAGTGGTGTTTTTAGGAATAGGGTAATTTAAAATTGCCGTAACCTTGTCGGGATCTGTACGCAAACCACACTGATCAACACGAAAGCCCAAATATTTCAGAGAATCCTTACAGAACTCACACTTATCCATATTTATGGTCAAGTTTGCTTCTTTCAATCTAAAAAACAATTTTTCTAATACCTCTAAATGAAGTTCGAAAGTTGGGGTCGCAATAATGATGTCATCCAAATAACAAAAGCAATAGGGAATGATAGACGGATCTAAGACTCTATCCATCAATCTTGCCATAGTTTTAGGGGCATTTTTTAAACCAAAACACATAGTCGTGTATTCAAAACTGCCTAAGCCATAAATAGAGAACGCAGTTTTTGGAATAGATGTCTCTGTTAAGGGAATTTGCAGAAAAGCTTTTTTTAAATCAATAGAGGAAAGAAATCTAGCATCTCGTAACTTATTTAGAATTGAGTCAATCTGATGCATAGGATATGAGTCTGAAACTGTGACAGAATTTAGCTTCCTACTATCCAAAATTTTCGGTAACCATTATCACCCTTTTTCGGAACTAAAAAACAAGGGGAAGACCAAGGCGAATTGGAAGGCCTTATAACACCTAAACATGACAACTCTTCAATTTCTTTCTTTAAATGACCTAACATTGAGGGGGATAGAGGGAATTGCCTTTGACAAATAGGTTTGGCATCACCTGTGTCAATATCGTGGGTTATTAGAGAAGTTCTACCAATTCTGTCAACAGGGGCCAGGTCTTTAAATAAGGATTTTACTTTATCTAATTTGCTTAACTGAACCACAGAAAGAGAAGACACAGGTTGAATAGAATTAATAACACACAACGAGGAAAGTATTGAATAAGATAAGGATTCAAAGTTTATATCAATCTTAAATAAGTTCAAAAAATCCATTCCTAAGATGAGAGAATGAGCAATCGAAGGAATTATTAAAACCTTTAAGGAATGAGTAACCCCAGATAAAGATAAAGAGAGATAAACAAAGCCAATGCTTTGCTGAGGGTTACCATCTGCCGTAGTGACACGAATTGAATTATCGTAGATAATAGAAAGATTTAAGTGAGAAATCATCTGAAACCCTTGATTACCAAGAATACACGCGTTTGAACCACTGTCCAGAAGAGCAAGCATGTTAATTTTTTCTACCAATATATTTAAATACAACCTGTTATCATTCTGTTTTTTAACAAATAAAGGGCTGGTTTCCAAGCGCGAGATTGCATTACTATTTTTAGGAAAAATTCGCAGAGAAGATAAAAAGTGTTTTACAAAAATCAGATATTCTTTCCACTCAGATAAGGAGGTTACTGGCTTGATCGATGTTCTCGGACGTTTGTTCTTGATGGGTTTGTAGAATTGTCTGGCAGAATTGCTAAAGAATGACCGGGACGAGTAGCCAGATCTCTGTCTCCGGTCTGAAATTCGTTTTTTGAAACCTTGGAACGACACCACGAGCAATTCGACTTAATCGTGTTCTTTTTCCCACAACCAAAGCAGAACGGAACCTCTTTGCGAGCTCTACACCGATTGTAAACGTGACCAAACTTATCGCAATTCCAGCATCTAATCGGTCTAGAATTCGAAAGTACCGATAAATTCGGTTCCCCAGAATTGTAATTGCAGTTTTTTGAAGAATTAAAGGAAGAGACATTCTGGGCTCTATCGCACCAATTTTGAGATTCCTCAATCTTTTTACACAGAATATTTAATTCATCGATAGTTGAAGGAGACTAAAGGGCAAGTTGATTTACGAAAGTAGGAAGAAGATTACGTCTAATCTTAGATACCCTAGTTTGCTCGTCCGGACAAAGATCCATACGTTTGAAGAGGCCCTCCATCGACGCGATGAAAAGAGCTACGCTTTCACCTCTAGTTTGAAATTTATTATTAATAACATTTTCCAAATCAAATTGAAAATTCGAGGGAATAAAGTCAAATTTAAGTTTATCAACCAGATCAGACCAAGAGGAAAATTTATGACGATTATTCATAAACCAGGTTAAACCTTCATCCTTAAATAAATCACAACTACGTAAAAGTAGATCACTGTCAGAAATTCCCCGAGAAACTCGTAACATGTCAACCTTTTCCAAAAAATCGTGAACAGAATTATTACCAGAAAAATAAATGTTCCATTTATGAACATCTAAGTTCTTGTGGAAAAAAGCCGGCGAAGAAATACCAACAGGAAAGTCCAGCATCGTTGGAGTGGAAGAGTTGGACTTTTCATGAACATCCGCTTCAAATAAAGTTAATTCATTTTTTAAGGCACGTAAAATTGCAAAATGATCATCCTCAGTGCAAACAACTCTGTTGATTCTACCCGAAATGTGGATAAGTCTAGCATTAATACGCTTAAAAACAGGAGCAGATTTGTCGCCAGTAAACGAGTCAATATCAGGTTTTAAAAAACTAATAGAATCTTTAATACCGAGAATATCTTCATCGAAGGGAAAAGTATTTACAATTTCACTGAAACTCCTATTTGCATTTTCTTGAGCTAACAACCCGGAAAGAAGTTTCCGTTTAGCCTCCACAGTAGGAGGGATCTCGACACCCCTGATTTTTGATTCATAATCTAATTCTTTTGTTTTTAAATGAGAAGGCAACATTGTAGTAAGAAAATAGAAAAAATTAAACCTGTAATATTCGTCGAAAAATAAACTCGGTAAATAAAAATTTAAACTCGAAGTATACTCAACATTAGCGGTTAGCCTTGAATCTATCGATAATGAATTCCAACAAAACAAGTAAGATAAAAAGTGTTATTTGTTAGAAAAATATTAATAAAATATTTGCATGTCTGTAATTAAATTGATGGAAAATATAAAATTAATTTAAAGTGAATGATTAGGAAAAGTTTCAAAAAAACCAGAATACTTAGTTGGGCGCCAGTTTGTAACGTAATTACCCCTTAACTGTCGCCAGTTGGTAGCCAAAACAATCCCTTCGAGAAAAAGATATAAAGATAAAGAAATATCTCAAAGAAATTGTTTCAACAACGTTGGGCGCCAGTTTGTAATGTAATTACTACCCTTAGCTAGCTCCAGGGTTCGTGGCTTCCTTCTGGTTTTCATTAACTCCCCCCAAACAATATATAAGGGCGCCAAATTACAGACTAGCAAATAAAAGATGTTAAATCAGTGTGAATTGTTTATTGCCAAAAATTAGTATTTAAAGTTAATAAAGATTTATTAGAGATTAACTAATTTCTTATCTTTTTGTATCCAACTTCGGAAGACGTCTGATAGCCAGAATAAGGATGCGGTTGGTAAGATGTCTTCTTAAATTTAATTGTTCTGCAGATGTGGTTGGCAAGATGTTTTCATAAAATGAATGATCTACAGATGTTGATGGCAAGATGTTTTCTTAGAATGAATGATCTACTGATGCTGATGGCAGGATGTTTTCATAAAATGACTGATCTACAGATGTTGATGGCAAGATGTTTTCTTAAAATGACTGATCTACAGGTGTTGATGGCAAGATGTTTTCTTAAAATGAATGAGCGGGTATAACCGGCTTACAAAGCTTCTCTCCAAAAAAAATTGCTTTTTATAACAGCCCTATCTTGGGACCCTTCAAAAATTTGGCAACGGCCCTATGAATAAAAATTCACACCGTCAAAATTCCATCTCATTAAACCTTATTTTCGATTACAATCATCCAAAGTTTCTCCAAGTTCGAGAATAGAAAAAAGTTAATCACTTTATCTGTTTACATATTTTTAACACAATAAAAACTGATTTAAACAATGATTGTAATCGAAATAATTTAAAAGATATAATTATTATAATCAATAAAATATATTCACCAAGTTTTTGACTATTAATAAAATTTTTTAAACAATTTAACTTTTACTCACCAAATGAAGGGAGAAGAAATAAGAATTGAACTGCTGGCTATGAAGCACAAAATTGTAAAGAAGTTAAAAATACCGACTCTCTTTACGGGTGAACAAGGTTCCCCGCTTATACGGAAATCAAGTCCGCGTCGACTCCCAGAATCGTCGCAGAATCGAAAAACTCAAACCGACGTAGGCCAGGCCAAACAAATACGTAGTAAAATAGACGAGAAATTGAAGAAATAATATATTATTAGGCCAGGCCAAACAAATAACGATGTAATCGTTACAGTCCAAGATGTCAAATGACAAATGTCACAATGCTAAATGTCAAAAATGACAAATTTCAAGATGGCAAATGTCAAAGATGTCAAATGACAAATGTCACAATGCTAAATGTCAAAAATGAAAAGTGTCACCATGAAAAATGTCAAAAATGACAAATTTCAAGATGGCAAATGTCAAAGATGTCAAATGACAAATGTCACAATGCTAAATGTCAAAAATGAAAAGTGTCACCATGAAAAATGTCAAAAATAACAAATTTCAAGATGGCAAATGTCAAAGATGTCAAATGACAAATGTCACAATGCTAAATGTCAAAAATGAAAAGTGTCACCATGAAAAATGTCAAAAATAACAAATTTCCAAATGGCAAATGTCAAAACTGACAAATGTCACAATGCTAAATATCAAAAATGATAAGTGTCACCATGAAAAATGTCAAAAATGACAAATTTCAAGATGGCAAATGTCCAAGATGTCAAATGACAAATGTCACAATGCTAAATGTCAAAAATGACAAATTTTAAGATGGCAAATGTCAAAGATGTCAAATGACAAATGTCACAATGCTAAATGTCAAAAATGAAAAGTGTCACCATGAAAAATGTCAAAAATGACAAATTTCAAGATGGCAAATGTCAAAGATGTCAAATGACAAATGTCACAATGCTAAATGTCAAAAATGAAAAGTGTCACCATAAAAAATGTCAAAAATAACAAATTTCAAGATGGCAAATGTCAAAGATGTCAAATGACAAATGTCACAATGCTAAAAGTCAAAAATGAAAAGTGTCACCATGAAAAATGTCAAAAATGACAAATTTCAAGATGGCAAATGTCAAAACTGACAAATGTCACAATGCTAAATGTCAAAAATGATAAGTGCCACAATGAAAAATGTCAAAAATGACAAATTTCAAGATGACAAATGTCCAAGATGTCAAATGACAAATGTCACAATGCTAAATGTCAAAAATGACAAATTTCAAGATTGCAAATGTCAAAGATGTCGAATATGACAAATGTCACAATGCTAAATGTCAAAAATGAAAAGTGTCACCATGAAAAATGTCAAAAATGACAAATTTCAAGATGGCAAATGTCAAAGATGTCAAATGACAAATGTCACAATGCTAAATGTCAAAAATAAAAAGTGTCACCATGAAAAATGTCAAAATGACAAATTTCAAGATGGCAAATATCAAAGATGTCAAATGACAAATGTCACAATGCTAAATGTCAAAAATGACAAATTTCAAGATGGCAAATGTCAAAGATGTCAAATGACAAATGTCACAATGCTAAATGTCAAAAATGAAAAGTGTCACCATGAAAAATGTCAAAAATGACAAATTTCAAGATGGCAAATGTCAAAGATGTCAAATGACAAATGTCACAATGCTAAATGTCAAAAATGAAAAGTGTCACCATGAAAAATGTCAAAAATAACAAATTTCAAGATGGCAAATGTCAAAGATGTCAAATGACAAATGTCACAATGCTAAATGTCAAAAATGAAAAGTGTCACCATGAAAAATGTCAAAAATAACAAATTTCCAAATGGCAAATGTCAAAACTGACAAATGTCACAATGCTAAATATCAAAAATGATAAGTGTCACCATGAAAAATGTCAAAAATGACAAATTTCAAGATGGCAAATGTCCAAGATGTCAAATGACAAATGTCACAATGCTAAATGTCAAAAATGACAAATTTTAAGATGGCAAATGTCAAAGATGTCAAATGACAAATGTCACAATGCTAAATGTCAAAAATGAAAAGTGTCACCATGAAAAATGTCAAAAATGACAAATTTCAAAATGGCAAATGTCAAAGATGTCAAATGACAAATGTCACAATGCTAAATGTCAAAAATGAAAAGTGTCACCATAAAAAATGTCAAAAATAACAAATTTCAAGATGGCAAATGTCAAAGATGTCAAATGACAAATGTCACAATGCTAAAAGTCAAAAATGAAAAGTGTCACCATGAAAAATGTCAAAAATGACAAATTTCAAGATGGCAAATGTCAAAACTGACAAATGTCACAATGCTAAATGTCAAAAATGATAAGTGCCACAATGAAAAATGTCAAAAATGACAAATTTCAAGATGACAAATGTCCAAGATGTCAAATGACAAATGTCACAATGCTAAATGTCAAAAATGACAAATTTCAAGATTGCAAATGTCAAAGATGTCGAATATGACAAATGTCACAATGCTAAATGTCAAAAATGAAAAGTGTCACCATGAAAAATGTCAAAAATGACAAATTTCAAGATGGCAAATGTCAAAGATGTCAAATGACAAATGTCACAATGCTAAATGTCAAAAATGAAAAGTGTCACCATGAAAAATGTCAAAATGACAAATTTCAAGATGGCAAATATCAAAGATGTCAAATGACAAATGTCACAATGCTAAATGTCAAAAATGACAAATTTCAAGATGGCAAATGTCAAAGATGTCAAATGACAAATGTCACAATGCTAAATGTCAAAAATGAAAAGTGTCACCATGAAAAATGTCAAAAATGACAAATTTCAAGATGGCAAATGTCAAAGATGTCAAATGACAAATGTCACAATGCTAAATGTCAAAAATAAAAAGTGTTACCATGAAAAATGTCAAAAATGACAAATTTCAAGATGACAAATGTCAAAGATGTCAAATGACAAATGTCACAATGCTAAATGTCAAAAATGAAAAGTGTCACCATGAAAAATGTCAAAAATGACAAATTTCAAGATGGCAAATGTCAAAACTGACAAATGTCACAATGCTAAATGTCAAAAATGATAAGTGTCACCATGAAAAATGTCAAAAATGACAAATTTCAAGATGGCAAATGTCCAAGATGTCAAATGACAAATGTCACAATGCTAAATGTTAAAAATGAAAAGTGTCACCATGAAAAATGTCAAAAATGACAAATTTCAAGATGGCAAATGTCAAAGATGTCAAATGACAAATGTCACAATGCTAAATGTCCAAAATGAAAAGTGTCAAAAATGACAAATTTCAAGATGGCAAATGTCTAAGATGTCAAATGACAAATGTCACAATGCTTAATGTCAAAAATGAAAAGTGTCACCGTGAAAAATGTCAAAAATGACAAATTTCAAGATGGCAAATGTCAAAGATGTCAAATGACAAATGTCACAATGCTAAATGTCAAAAATAAAAAGTGTCACCATGAAAAATGTCAAAAATGACAAATTTCAAGATGGCAAATGTCAAAGATGTCAAATGACAAATGTCACAATGCTAAATGTCAAAAATGAAAAGTGTCCCCATGAAAAATGTCAATAATGACAAATTTCAAGATGGCAAATATCAAAGATGTCAAATGACAAATGTCACAATGCTAAATGTCAAAAATGAAAAGTGTCACCATGAAAAATGTCAAAAATGACAAATTTCAAGATGGCAAATGTCAAAACTGACAAATGTCACAATGCTAAATGTCAAAAATGATAAGTGTCACCATGAAAAATGTCAAAAATGACAAATTTCAAGATGACAAATGTCCAAGATGTCAAATGACAAATGTCACAATGCTAAATGTCAAAAATGACAAATTTCAAGATGGCAAATGTCAAAGATGTCAAATGACAAATGTCACAATGCTAAATGTCAAAAATGAAAAGTGTCACCATGAAAAATGTCAAAAATGACAAATTTCAAGATGGCAAATGTCAAAGATGTCAAATGACAAATGTCACAATGCTAAATGTCAAAAATGAAAAGTGTCACCATGAAAAATGTCAAAATGACAAATTTTAAGATGGCAAATATCAAAGATGTCAAATGACAAGTGTCACAATGCTAAATGTCAAAAATGACAAATTTCAAGATGGCAAATGTCCAAGATGTCAAATGACAAATGTCACAATGCTAAATGTTAAAAATGAAAAGTGTCACCATGAAAAATGTCAAAAATGACAAATTTCAAGATGGCAAATGTCAAAGATGTCAAATGACAAATGTCACAATGCTAAATGTCAAAAATGAAAAGTGTCACCATGAAAAATGTCAAAAATAACAAATTTCAAGATGGCAAATGTCAAAGATGTCAAATGACAAATGTCACAATGCTAAATGTCAAAAATGAAAAGTGTCACCATGAAAAATGTCAAAAATAACAAATTTCCAAATGGCAAATGTCAAAACTGACAAATGTCACAATGCTAAATATCAAAAATGATAAGTGTCACCATGAAAAATGTCAAAAATGACAAATTTCAAGATGGCAAATGTCCAAGATGTCAAATGACAAATGTCACAATGCTAAATGTCAAAAATGACAAATTTTAAGATGGCAAATGTCAAAGATGTCAAATGACAAATGTCACAATGCTAAATGTCAAAAATGAAAAGTGTCACCATGAAAAATGTCAAAAATGACAAATTTCAAAATGGCAAATGTCAAAGATGTCAAATGACAAATGTCACAATGCTAAATGTCAAAAATGAAAAGTGTCACCATAAAAAATGTCAAAAATAACAAATTTCAAGATGGCAAATGTCAAAGATGTCAAATGACAAATGTCACAATGCTAAAAGTCAAAAATGAAAAGTGTCACCATGAAAAATGTCAAAAATGACAAATTTCAAGATGGCAAATGTCAAAACTGACAAATGTCACAATGCTAAATGTCAAAAATGATAAGTGCCACAATGAAAAATGTCAAAAATGACAAATTTCAAGATGACAAATGTCCAAGATGTCAAATGACAAATGTCACAATGCTAAATGTCAAAAATGACAAATTTCAAGATTGCAAATGTCAAAGATGTCGAATATGACAAATGTCACAATGCTAAATGTCAAAAATGAAAAGTGTCACCATGAAAAATGTCAAAAATGACAAATTTCAAGATGGCAAATGTCAAAGATGTCAAATGACAAATGTCACAATGCTAAATGTCAAAAATGACAAATTTCAAGATGGCAAATGTCAAAGATGTCAAATGACAAATGTCACAATGCTAAATGTCAAAAATGAAAAGTGTCACCATGAAAAATGTCAAAAATGACAAATTTCAAGATGGCAAATGTCAAAGATGTCAAATGACAAATGTCACAATGCTAAATGTCAAAAATGAAAAGTGTCACCATGAAAAATGTCAAAATGACAAATTTCAAGATGGCAAATATCAAAGATGTCAAATGACAAATGTCACAATGCTAAATGTCAAAAATGACAAATTTCAAGATGGCAAATGTCAAAGATGTCAAATGACAAATGTCACAATGCTAAATGTCAAAAATGAAAAGTGTCACCATGAAAAATGTCAAAAATGACAAATTTCAAGATGGCAAATGTCAAAGATGTCAAATGACAAATGTCACAATGCTAAATGTCAAAAATAAAAAGTGTTACCATGAAAAATGTCAAAAATGACAAATTTCAAGATGACAAATGTCAAAGATGTCAAATGACAAATGTCACAATGCTAAATGTCAAAAATGAAAAGTGTCACCATGAAAAATGTCAAAAATGACAAATTTCAAGATGGCAAATGTCAAAACTGACAAATGTCACAATGCTAAATGTCAAAAATGATAAGTGCCACAATGAAAAATGTCAAAAATGACAAATTTCAAGATGACAAATGTCCAAGATGTCAAATGACAAATGTCACAATGCTAAATGTCAAAAATGACAAATTTCAAGATTGCAAATGTCAAAGATGTCGAATATGACAAATGTCACAATGCTAAATGTCAAAAATGAAAAGTGTCACCATGAAAAATGTCAAAAATGACAAATTTCAAGATGGCAAATGTCAAAGATGTCAAATGACAAATGTCACAATGCTAAATGTCAAAAATGAAAAGTGTCACCATGAAAAATGTCAAAATGACAAATTTCAAGATGGCAAATATCAAAGATGTCAAATGACAAATGTCACAATGCTAAATGTCAAAAATGACAAATTTCAAGATGGCAAATGTCAAAGATGTCAAATGACAAATGTCACAATGCTAAATGTCAAAAATGAAAAGTGTCACCATGAAAAATGTCAAAAATGACAAATTTCAAGATGGCAAATGTCAAAGATGTCAAATGACAAATGTCACAATGCTAAATGTCAAAAATAAAAAGTGTTACCATGAAAAATGTCAAAAATGACAAATTTCAAGATGACAAATGTCAAAGATGTCAAATGACAAATGTCACAATGCTAAATGTCAAAAATGAAAAGTGTCACCATGAAAAATGTCAAAAATGACAAATTTCAAGATGGCAAATGTCAAAACTGACAAATGTCACAATGCTAAATGTCAAAAATGATAAGTGTCACCATGAAAAATGTCAAAAATGACAAATTTCAAGATGGCAAATGTCCAAGATGTCAAATGACAAATGTCACAATGCTAAATGTTAAAAATGAAAAGTGTCACCATGAAAAATGTCAAAAATGACAAATTTCAAGATGGCAAATGTCAAAGATGTCAAATGACAAATGTCACAATGCTAAATGTCCAAAATGAAAAGTGTCAAAAATGACAAATTTCAAGATGGCAAATGTCTAAGATGTCAAATGACAAATGTCACAATGCTTAATGTCAAAAATGAAAAGTGTCACCGTGAAAAATGTCAAAAATGACAAATTTCAAGATGGCAAATGTCAAAGATGTCAAATGACAAATGTCACAATGCTAAATGTCAAAAATAAAAAGTGTCACCATGAAAAATGTCAAAAATGACAAATTTCAAGATGGCAAATGTCAAAGATGTCAAATGACAAATGTCACAATGCTAAATGTCAAAAATGAAAAGTGTCCCCATGAAAAATGTCAATAATGACAAATTTCAAGATGGCAAATATCAAAGATGTCAAATGACAAATGTCACAATGCTAAATGTCAAAAATGAAAAGTGTCACCATGAAAAATGTCAAAAATGACAAATTTCAAGATGGCAAATGTCAAAACTGACAAATGTCACAATGCTAAATGTCAAAAATGATAAGTGTCACCATGAAAAATGTCAAAAATGACAAATTTCAAGATGACAAATGTCCAAGATGTCAAATGACAAATGTCACAATGCTAAATGTCAAAAATGACAAATTTCAAGATGGCAAATGTCAAAGATGTCAAATGACAAATGTCACAATGCTAAATGTCAAAAATGAAAAGTGTCACCATGAAAAATGTCAAAAATGACAAATTTCAAGATGGCAAATGTCAAAGATGTCAAATGACAAATGTCACAATGCTAAATGTCAAAAATGAAAAGTGTCACCATGAAAAATGTCAAAATGACAAATTTTAAGATGGCAAATATCAAAGATGTCAAATGACAAGTGTCACAATGCTAAATGTCAAAAATGACAAATTTCAAGATGGCAAATGTCCAAGATGTCAAATGACAAATGTCACAATGCTAAATGTTAAAAATGAAAAGTGTCACCATGAAAAATGTCAAAAATGACAAATTTCAAGATGGCAAATGTCAAAGATGTCAAATGACAAATGTCACAATGCTAAATGTCAAAAATGAAAAGTGTCACCTTGAAAAATGTCAAAAATAACAAATTTCAAGATGGCAAATGTCAAAGATGTCAAATGACAAATGTCACAATGCTAAATGTCAAAAATGAAAAGTGTCACCATGAAAAATGTCAAAAATAACAAATTTCCAAATGGCAAATGTCAAAACTGACAAATGTCACAATGCTAAATATCAAAAATGATAAGTGTCACCATGAAAAATGTCAAAAATGACAAATTTCAAGATGGCAAATGTCCAAGATGTCAAATGACAAATGTCACAATGCTAAATGTCAAAAATGACAAATTTTAAGATGGCAAATGTCAAAGATGTCAAATGACAAATGTCACAATGCTAAATGTCAAAAATGAAAAGTGTCACCATGAAAAATGTCAAAAATGACAAATTTCAAAATGGCAAATGTCAAAGATGTCAAATGACAAATGTCACAATGCTAAATGTCAAAAATGAAAAGTGTCACCATAAAAAATGTCAAAAATAACAAATTTCAAGATGGCAAATGTCAAAGATGTCAAATGACAAATGTCACAATGCTAAAAGTCAAAAATGAAAAGTGTCACCATGAAAAATGTCAAAAATGACAAATTTCAAGATGGCAAATGTCAAAACTGACAAATGTCACAATGCTAAATGTCAAAAATGATAAGTGCCACAATGAAAAATGTCAAAAATGACAAATTTCAAGATGACAAATGTCCAAGATGTCAAATGACAAATGTCACCATGAAAAATGTCAAAAATGACAAATTTCAAGATGGCAAATGTCAAAGATGTCAAATGACAAATGTCACAATGCTAAATGTCAAAAATGAAAAGTGTCACCATGAAAAATGTCAAAATGACAAATTTCAAGATGGCAAATATCAAAGATGTCAAATGACAAATGTCACAATGCTAAATGTCAAAAATGACAAATTTCAAGATGGCAAATGTCAAAGATGTCAAATGACAAATGTCACAATGCTAAATGTCAAAAATGAAAAGTGTCACCATGAAAAATGTCAAAAATGACAAATTTCAAGATGGCAAATGTCAAAGATGTCAAATGACAAATGTCACAATGCTAAATGTCAAAAATAAAAAGTGTTACCATGAAAAATGTCAAAAATGACAAATTTCAAGATGACAAATGTCAAAGATGTCAAATGACAAATGTCACAATGCTAAATGTCAAAAATGAAAAGTGTCACCATGAAAAATGTCAAAAATGACAAATTTCAAGATGGCAAATGTCAAAACTGACAAATGTCACAATGCTAAATGTCAAAAATGATAAGTGTCACCATGAAAAATGTCAAAAATGACAAATTTCAAGATGGCAAATGTCCAAGATGTCAAATGACAAATGTCACAATGCTAAATGTTAAAAATGAAAAGTGTCACCATGAAAAATGTCAAAAATGACAAATTTCAAGATGGCAAATGTCAAAGATGTCAAATGACAAATGTCACAATGCTAAATGTCCAAAATGAAAAGTGTCAAAAATGACAAATTTCAAGATGGCAAATGTCTAAGATGTCAAATGACAAATGTCACAATGCTTAATGTCAAAAATGAAAAGTGTCACCGTGAAAAATGTCAAAAATGACAAATTTCAAGATGGCAAATGTCAAAGATGTCAAATGACAAATGTCACAATGCTAAATGTCAAAAATAAAAAGTGTCACCATGAAAAATGTCAAAAATGACAAATTTCAAGATGGCAAATGTCAAAGATGTCAAATGACAAATGTCACAATGCTAAATGTCAAAAATGAAAAGTGTCCCCATGAAAAATGTCAATAATGACAAATTTCAAGATGGCAAATATCAAAGATGTCAAATGACAAATGTCACAATGCTAAATGTCAAAAATGAAAAGTGTCACCATGAAAAATGTCAAAAATGACAAATTTCAAGATGGCAAATGTCAAAACTGACAAATGTCACAATGCTAAATGTCAAAAATGATAAGTGTCACCATGAAAAATGTCAAAAATGACAAATTTCAAGATGACAAATGTCCAAGATGTCAAATGACAAATGTCACAATGCTAAATGTCAAAAATGACAAATTTCAAGATGGCAAATGTCAAAGATGTCAAATGACAAATGTCACAATGCTAAATGTCAAAAATGAAAAGTGTCACCATGAAAAATGTCAAAAATGACAAATTTCAAGATGGCAAATGTCAAAGATGTCAAATGACAAATGTCACAATGCTAAATGTCAAAAATGAAAAGTGTCACCATGAAAAATGTCAAAATGACAAATTTTAAGATGGCAAATATCAAAGATGTCAAATGACAAGTGTCACAATGCTAAATGTCAAAAATGACAAATTTCAAGATGGCAAATGTCCAAGATGTCAAATGACAAATGTCACAATGCTAAATGTTAAAAATGAAAAGTGTCACCATGAAAAATGTCAAAAATGACAAATTTCAAGATGGCAAATGTCAAAGATGTCAAATGACAAATGTCACAATGCTAAATGTCAAAAATGAAAAGTGTCACCATGAAAAATGTCAAAAATAACAAATTTCAAGATGGCAAATGTCAAAGATGTCAAATGACAAATGTCACAATGCTAAATGTCAAAAATGAAAAGTGTCACCATGAAAAATGTCAAAAATAACAAATTTCCAAATGGCAAATGTCAAAACTGACAAATGTCACAATGCTAAATATCAAAAATGATAAGTGTCACCATGAAAAATGTCAAAAATGACAAATTTCAAGATGGCAAATGTCCAAGATGTCAAATGACAAATGTCACAATGCTAAATGTCAAAAATGACAAATTTTAAGATGGCAAATGTCAAAGATGTCAAATGACAAATGTCACAATGCTAAATGTCAAAAATGAAAAGTGTCACCATGAAAAATGTCAAAAATGACAAATTTCAAAATGGCAAATGTCAAAGATGTCAAATGACAAATGTCACAATGCTAAATGTCAAAAATGAAAAGTGTCACCATAAAAAATGTCAAAAATAACAAATTTCAAGATGGCAAATGTCAAAGATGTCAAATGACAAATGTCACAATGCTAAAAGTCAAAAATGAAAAGTGTCACCATGAAAAATGTCAAAAATGACAAATTTCAAGATGGCAAATGTCAAAACTGACAAATGTCACAATGCTAAATGTCAAAAATGATAAGTGCCACAATGAAAAATGTCAAAAATGACAAATTTCAAGATGACAAATGTCCAAGATGTCAAATGACAAATGTCACAATGCTAAATGTCAAAAATGACAAATTTCAAGATTGCAAATGTCAAAGATGTCGAATATGACAAATGTCACAATGCTAAATGTCAAAAATGAAAAGTGTCACCATGAAAAATGTCAAAAATGACAAATTTCAAGATGGCAAATGTCAAAGATGTCAAATGACAAATGTCACAATGCTAAATGTCAAAAATGAAAAGTGTCACCATGAAAAATGTCAAAATGACAAATTTCAAGATGGCAAATATCAAAGATGTCAAATGACAAATGTCACAATGCTAAATGTCAAAAATGACAAATTTCAAGATGGCAAATGTCAAAGATGTCAAATGACAAATGTCACAATGCTAAATGTCAAAAATGAAAAGTGTCACCATGAAAAATGTCAAAAATGACAAATTTCAAGATGGCAAATGTCAAAGATGTCAAATGACAAATGTCACAATGCTAAATGTCAAAAATAAAAAGTGTTACCATGAAAAATGTCAAAAATGACAAATTTCAAGATGACAAATGTCAAAGATGTCAAATGACAAATGTCACAATGCTAAATGTCAAAAATGAAAAGTGTCACCATGAAAAATGTCAAAAATGACAAATTTCAAGATGGCAAATGTCAAAACTGACAAATGTCACAATGCTAAATGTCAAAAATGATAAGTGTCACCATGAAAAATGTCAAAAATGACAAATTTCAAGATGGCAAATGTCCAAGATGTCAAATGACAAATGTCACAATGCTAAATGTTAAAAATGAAAAGTGTCACCATGAAAAATGTCAAAAATGACAAATTTCAAGATGGCAAATGTCAAAGATGTCAAATGACAAATGTCACAATGCTAAATGTCAAAAATGACAAATTTCAAGATGGCAAATGTCAAAGATGTCAAATGACAAATGTCACAATGCTAAATGTCAAAAATGAAAAGTGTCACCATGAAAAATGTCAAAAATGACAAATTTCAAGATGGCAAATGTCAAAGATGTCAAATGACAAATGTCACAATGCTAAATGTCAAAAATAAAAAGTGTTACCATGAAAAATGTCAAAAATGACAAATTTCAAGATGACAAATGTCAAAGATGTCAAATGACAAATGTCACAATGCTAAATGTCAAAAATGAAAAGTGTCACCATGAAAAATGTCAAAAATGACAAATTTCAAGATGGCAAATGTCAAAACTGACAAATGTCACAATGCTAAATGTCAAAAATGATAAGTGTCACCATGAAAAATGTCAAAAATGACAAATTTCAAGATGGCAAATGTCCAAGATGTCAAATGACAAATGTCACAATGCTAAATGTTAAAAATGAAAAGTGTCACCATGAAAAATGTCAAAAATGACAAATTTCAAGATGGCAAATGTCAAAGATGTCAAATGACAAATGTCACAATGCTAAATGTCCAAAATGAAAAGTGTCAAAAATGACAAATTTCAAGATGGCAAATGTCTAAGATGTCAAATGACAAATGTCACAATGCTTAATGTCAAAAATGAAAAGTGTCACCGTGAAAAATGTCAAAAATGACAAATTTCAAGATGGCAAATGTCCAAGATGTCAAATGACAAATGTCACAATGCTAGATGTTAAAAATGAAAAGTGTCACCATGAAAAATGTCAAAAATGACAAATTTCAAGATGGCAAATGTCAAAGATGTCAAATGACAAATGTCACAATGCTAAATGTCAAAAATGAAAAGTGTCAAAAATGACAAATTTCAAGATGGCAAATGTCTAAGATGTCAAATGACAAATGTCACAATGTAAAATGTCAAAAATGAAAAGTATCACCGTAAAAAATGTCAAAAATGACAAATTTCAAGATGGCAAATGTCAAAGATGTCAAATGACAAATGTCACAATGCTAAATGTCAAAAATGAAAAGTGTCACCATGAAAAATGTCAAAAATGACAAATTTCAAGATGGCAAATGTCAAAGATGTCAAATGACAAATGTCACAATGCTAAATTTCAAAAATGAAAAGTGACCCCATGAAAAATGTCAATAATAACAAATTTCAAGATGGCAAATATCAAAGATGTCAAATGACAAATGTCACAATGCTAAATGTCAAAAATAAAAAGTGTCACCATGAAAAATGTCAAAAATGACAAATCTCAAGATGGCAAATGTCAAAGATGTCGAATATGACAAATGTCACAATGCTAAATGTCAAAAATGAAAAGTCTCACCATGAAAAATGTCAAAAATGACAAATTTCAAGATGGCAAATATCAAAGATGTCAAATGACAAATGTCACAATGCTAAATGTCAAAAATGAAAAGTGTCACCATGAAAAATGTCAAAAATGACAAATTTCAAGATGGCAAATATCAAAGATGTCAAATGACAAATGTCACAATGCTAAATGTCAAAAATGACAAATTTCAAGATGGCAAATGTCAAAGATGTCAAATGACAAATGTCACAATGCTAAATGTCAAAAATGAAAAGTGTCACCATGAAAAATGTCAAAAATGACAAATTTCAAGATGGCAAATGTCAAAGATGTCAAATGACAAATGTCACAATGCTAAATATCAAAAATGAAAAGGGTCACCATGAAAAATGTCAAAAATAACAAATTTCAAGATGGCAAATGTCAAAGATGTCAAATGACAAATGTCACAATGCTAAATGTCAAAAATGAAAAGTGTCACCATGAAAAATGTCAAAAATGACAAATTTCAAGATGGCAAATGTCAAAGATGTCAAATGACAAATGTCACAATGCTAAATGTCAAAAATGAAAAGTGTCACCATAAAAAATGTCAAAAACAACAAATTTCAAGATGGCAAATGTCCAAGATGTCAAATGACAAATGTCACAATGCTAAATGTCAAAAATGACAAATTTCAAGATGGCAAATGTCAAAGATGTCAAATGACAAATGTCAAAAATGAAAAGTGTCACCATGAAAAATGTCAAAAATGACAAATTTCAAGATGGCAAATGTCAAAGATGTCAAATGTCACAATGCTAAATGTCAAAAATGATTAGTGTCACCATGAAAAATGTCAAAAATGACAAATTTCAAGATGACAAATGTCCAAGATGTCAAATAACAAATGTCACAATGCTAAATGTCAAAAATGACAAATTTCAAGATTGCAAATGTCAAAGATGTCGAATATGACAAATTTCACAATGCTAAATGTCAAAAATGAAAAGTGTCACCATGAAAAATGTCAAAAATAACAAATTTCAAGATGGCAAATTTCAAAGATGTCAAATGACAAATGTCACAATGCTAAATGTCAAAAATGAAAAGTGTCACCATGAAAAATGTCAAAATGACAAATTTCAAGATGGCAAATATCAAAGATGTCAAATGACAAATGTCACAATGCTAAATGTCAAAAATGACAAATTTCAAGATGGCAAATGTCAAAGATGTCAAATGACAAATGTCACAATGCTAAATGTCAAAAATGAAAAGTGTCACCATGAAAAATGTCAAAAATAACAAATTTCAAGATGGCAAATGTCAAAGATGTCAAATGACAAATGTCACAATGCTAAATGTCAAAAATAATAAGTGTCACCATGAAAAATGTAAAAAATGACAAATTTCAAAATGGCAAATGTCAAAGATGTCAAATGACAAATGTCACAATGCTAAATGTCAAA
The DNA here is from genome assembly GCA_964028335.1 of Altica lythri. Classification (NCBI taxonomy): domain Eukaryota; kingdom Metazoa; phylum Arthropoda; class Insecta; order Coleoptera; family Chrysomelidae; genus Altica; species Altica lythri. The sequence goes on along the minus strand of OZ034800.1, from coordinate 1,782,039 downwards.
AATGAAAAGTGTCACCATGAAAAATGTCAAAAATACCAAATTTCAAGATGGCAAATGTCAAAGATGTTAAATGACAAATGTCACAATGCTAAATGTCAAAAATAAAAAGTCTCACCATGAAAAATGTCAAAAATAACAAATTTCAAGATGGCAAATGTCAAAGATGTCGAATATGACAAATGTCACAATGCTAAATGTCAAAAATGAAAAGTCTCACCATGAAAAATGTCAAAAATGACAAATTTCAAGATGGCAAATATCAAAGATGTCAAATGACAAATGTCACAATGCTAAATGTCAAAAATGAAAAGTGTCACCATAAAAAATGTCAAAAATGACAAATTTCAAGATGGCAAATATCAAAGATGTCAAATGACAAATGTCACAATGCTAAATGTCAAAAATGACAAATTTCAAGATGGCAAATGTCAAAGATGTCAAATGACAAATGTCACAATGCTAAATGTCAAAAATGAAAAGTGTCACCATGAAAAATGTCAAAAATGACAAATTTCAAGATGGCAAATGTCAAAGATGTCAAATGACAAATGTCACAATGCTAAATATCAAAAATGAAAAGGGTCACCATGAAAAATGTCAAAAATAACAAATTTCAAGATGGCAAATGTCAAAGATGTCAAATGACAAATGTCACAATGCTAAATGTCAAAAATGAAAAGTGTCACCATGAAAAATGTCAAAAATGACAAATTTCAAGATGGCAAATGTCAAAGATGTCAAATGACAAATGTCACAATGCTAAATGTCAAAAATGAAAAGTGTCACCATAAAAAATGTCAAAAACAACAAATTTCAAGATGGCAAATGTCCAAGATGTCAAATGACAAATGTCACAATGCTAAATGTCAAAAATGACAAATTTCAAGATGGCAAATGTCAAAGATGTCAAATGACAAATGTCAAAAATGAAAAGTGTCACCATGAAAAATGTCAAAAATGACAAATTTCAAGATGGCAAATGTCAAAGATGTCAAATGACAAATGTCACAATGCTAAATGTCAAAAATGAAAAGTGTCACCATGAAAAATGTCAAAAATGACAAATTTCAAGATGGCAAATGTCAAAGATGTCAAATGTCACAATGCTAAATGTCAAAAATGATAAGTGTCACCATGAAAAATGTCAAAAATGACAAATTTCAAGATGACAAATGTCCAAGATGTCAAATAACAAATGTCACAATGCTAAATGTCAAAAATGACAAATTTCAAGATTGCAAATGTCAAAGATGTCGAATATGACAAATTTCACAATGCTAAATGTCAAAAATGAAAAGTGTCACCATGAAAAATGTCAAAAATAACAAATTTCAAGATGGCAAATTTCAAAGATGTCAAATGACAAATGTCACAATGCTAAATGTCAAAAATAATAAGTGTCACCATGAAAAATGTAAAAAATGACAAATTTCAAAATGGCAAATGTCAAAGATGTCAAATGACAAATGTCACAATGCTAAATGTCAAAAATGAAAAGTGTCACCATGAAAAATGTCAAAAATACCAAATTTCAAGATGGCAAATGTCAAAGATGTTAAATGACAAATGTCACAATGCTAAATGTCAAAAATAAAAAGTCTCACCATGAAAAATGTCAAAAATAACAAATTTCAAGATGGCAAATATCAAAGATGTCAAATGACAAATGTCACAATGCTAAATGTCAAAAATAAAAAGTGTCACCATGAAAAATGTCAAAAATGACAAATCTCAAGATGGCAAATGTCAAAGATGTCGAATATGACAAATGTCACAATGCTAAATGTCAAAAATGAAAAGTCTCACCATGAAAAATGTCAAAAATGACAAATTTCAAGATGGCAAATATCAAAGATGTCAAATGACAAATGTCACAATGCTAAATGTCAAAAATGAAAAGTGTCACCATGAAAAATGTCAAAAATGACAAATTTCAAGATGGCAAATATCAAAGATGTCAAATGACAAATGTCACAATGCTAAATGTCAAAAATGACAAATTTCAAGATGGCAAATGTCAAAGATGTCAAATGACAAATGTCACAATGCTAAATGTCAAAAATAAAAAGTGTCACCATGAAAAATGTTAAAAATGACAAATTTCAAGATGGCAAATGTCAAAGATGTCAAATGACAAATGTCACAATGCTAAATGTCAAAAATGAAAAGTGTCCCCATGAAAAATGTCAATAATGACAAATTTCAAGATGGCAAATATCAAAGATGTCAAATGACAAATGTCACAATGCTAAATGTCAAAAATGAAAAGTGTCACCATGAAAAATGTCAAAAATGACAAATTTCAAGATGGCAAATGTCAAAACTGACAAATGTCACAATGCTAAATGTCAAAAATGATAAGTGTCACCATGAAAAATGTCAAAAATGACAAATTTCAAGATGACAAATGTCCAAGATGTCAAATGACAAATGTCACAATGCTAAATGTCAAAAATGACAAATTTCAAGATGGCAAATGTCAAAGATGTCAAATGACAAATGTCACAATGCTAAATGTCAAAAATGAAAAGTGTCACCATGAAAAATGTCAAAAATGACAAATTTCAAGATGGCAAATGGCAAAGATGTCAAATGACAAATGTCACAATGCTAAATGTCAAAAATGAAAAGTGTCACCATGAAAAATGTCAAAATGACAAATTTTAAGATGGCAAATATCAAAGATGTCAAATGACAAGTGTCACAATGCTAAATGTCAAAAATGACAAATTTCAAGATGGCAAATGTCCAAGATGTCAAATGACAAATGTCACAATGCTAAATGTTAAAAATGAAAAGTGTCACCATGAAAAATGTCAAAAATGACAAATTTCAAGATGGCAAATGTCAAAGATGTCAAATGACAAATGTCACAATGCTAAATGTCAAAAATGAAAAGTGTCACCATGAAAAATGTCAAAAATAACAAATTTCAAGATGGCAAATGTCAAAGATGTCAAATGACAAATGTCACAATGCTAAATGTCAAAAATGAAAAGTGTCACCATGAAAAATGTCAAAAATAACAAATTTCCAAATGGCAAATGTCAAAACTGACAAATGTCACAATGCTAAATATCAAAAATGATAAGTGTCACCATGAAAAATGTCAAAAATGACAAATTTCAAGATGGCAAATGTCCAAGATGTCAAATGACAAATGTCACAATGCTAAATGTCAAAAATGACAAATTTTAAGATGGCAAATGTCAAAGATGTCAAATGACAAATGTCACAATGCTAAATGTCAAAAATGAAAAGTGTCACCATGAAAAATGTCAAAAATGACAAATTTCAAAATGGCAAATGTCAAAGATGTCAAATGACAAATGTCACAATGCTAAATGTCAAAAATGAAAAGTGTCACCATAAAAAATGTCAAAAATAACAAATTTCAAGATGGCAAATGTCAAAGATGTCAAATGACAAATGTCACAATGCTAAAAGTCAAAAATGAAAAGTGTCACCATGAAAAATGTCAAAAATGACAAATTTCAAGATGGCAAATGTCAAAACTGACAAATGTCACAATGCTAAATGTCAAAAATGATAAGTGCCACAATGAAAAATGTCAAAAATGACAAATTTCAAGATGACAAATGTCCAAGATGTCAAATGACAAATGTCACAATGCTAAATGTCAAAAATGACAAATTTCAAGATTGCAAATGTCAAAGATGTCGAATATGACAAATGTCACAATGCTAAATGTCAAAAATGAAAAGTGTCACCATGAAAAATGTCAAAAATGACAAATTTCAAGATGGCAAATGTCAAAGATGTCAAATGACAAATGTCACAATGCTAAATGTCAAAAATGAAAAGTGTCACCATGAAAAATGTCAAAATGACAAATTTCAAGATGGCAAATATCAAAGATGTCAAATGACAAATGTCACAATGCTAAATGTCAAAAATGACAAATTTCAAGATGGCAAATGTCAAAGATGTCAAATGACAAATGTCACAATGCTAAATGTCAAAAATGAAAAGTGTCACCATGAAAAATGTCAAAAATGACAAATTTCAAGATGGCAAATGTCAAAGATGTCAAATGACAAATGTCACAATGCTAAATGTCAAAAATAAAAAGTGTTACCATGAAAAATGTCAAAAATGACAAATTTCAAGATGACAAATGTCAAAGATGTCAAATGACAAATGTCACAATGCTAAATGTCAAAAATGAAAAGTGTCACCATGAAAAATGTCAAAAATGACAAATTTCAAGATGGCAAATGTCAAAACTGACAAATGTCACAATGCTAAATGTCAAAAATGATAAGTGTCACCATGAAAAATGTCAAAAATGACAAATTTCAAGATGGCAAATGTCCAAGATGTCAAATGACAAATGTCACAATGCTAAATGTTAAAAATGAAAAGTGTCACCATGAAAAATGTCAAAAATGACAAATTTCAAGATGGCAAATGTCAAAGATGTCAAATGACAAATGTCACAATGCTAAATGTCAAAAATGACAAATTTCAAGATGGCAAATGTCAAAGATGTCAAATGACAAATGTCACAATGCTAAATGTCAAAAATGAAAAGTGTCACCATGAAAAATGTCAAAAATGACAAATTTCAAGATGGCAAATGTCAAAGATGTCAAATGACAAATGTCACAATGCTAAATGTCAAAAATAAAAAGTGTTACCATGAAAAATGTCAAAAATGACAAATTTCAAGATGACAAATGTCAAAGATGTCAAATGACAAATGTCACAATGCTAAATGTCAAAAATGAAAAGTGTCACCATGAAAAATGTCAAAAATGACAAATTTCAAGATGGCAAATGTCAAAACTGACAAATGTCACAATGCTAAATGTCAAAAATGATAAGTGTCACCATGAAAAATGTCAAAAATGACAAATTTCAAGATGGCAAATGTCCAAGATGTCAAATGACAAATGTCACAATGCTAAATGTTAAAAATGAAAAGTGTCACCATGAAAAATGTCAAAAATGACAAATTTCAAGATGGCAAATGTCAAAGATGTCAAATGACAAATGTCACAATGCTAAATGTCCAAAATGAAAAGTGTCAAAAATGACAAATTTCAAGATGGCAAATGTCTAAGATGTCAAATGACAAATGTCACAATGCTTAATGTCAAAAATGAAAAGTGTCACCGTGAAAAATGTCAAAAATGACAAATTTCAAGATGGCAAATGTCCAAGATGTCAAATGACAAATGTCACAATGCTAGATGTTAAAAATGAAAAGTGTCACCATGAAAAATGTCAAAAATGACAAATTTCAAGATGGCAAATGTCAAAGATGTCAAATGACAAATGTCACAATGCTAAATGTCAAAAATGAAAAGTGTCAAAAATGACAAATTTCAAGATGGCAAATGTCTAAGATGTCAAATGACAAATGTCACAATGTAAAATGTCAAAAATGAAAAGTATCACCGTAAAAAATGTCAAAAATGACAAATTTCAAGATGGCAAATGTCAAAGATGTTAAATGACAAATGTCACAATGCTAAATGTCAAAAATAAAAAGTCTCACCATGAAAAATGTCAAAAATAACAAATTTCAAGATGGCAAATGTCAAAGATGTCGAATATGACAAATGTCACAATGCTAAATGTCAAAAATGAAAAGTCTCACCATGAAAAATGTCAAAAATGACAAATTTCAAGATGGCAAATATCAAAGATGTCAAATGACAAATGTCACAATGCTAAATGTCAAAAATGAAAAGTGTCACCATAAAAAATGTCAAAAATGACAAATTTCAAGATGGCAAATATCAAAGATGTCAAATGACAAATGTCACAATGCTAAATGTCAAAAATGACAAATTTCAAGATGGCAAATGTCAAAGATGTCAAATGACAAATGTCACAATGCTAAATGTCAAAAATGAAAAGTGTCACCATGAAAAATGTCAAAAATGACAAATTTCAAGATGGCAAATGTCAAAGATGTCAAATGACAAATGTCACAATGCTAAATATCAAAAATGAAAAGGGTCACCATGAAAAATGTCAAAAATAACAAATTTCAAGATGGCAAATGTCAAAGATGTCAAATGACAAATGTCACAATGCTAAATGTCAAAAATGAAAAGTGTCACCATGAAAAATGTCAAAAATGACAAATTTCAAGATGGCAAATGTCAAAGATGTCAAATGACAAATGTCACAATGCTAAATGTCAAAAATGAAAAGTGTCACCATAAAAAATGTCAAAAACAACAAATTTCAAGATGGCAAATGTCCAAGATGTCAAATGACAAATGTCACAATGCTAAATGTCAAAAATGACAAATTTCAAGATGGCAAATGTCAAAGATGTCAAATGACAAATGTCAAAAATGAAAAGTGTCACCATGAAAAATGTCAAAAATGACAAATTTCAAGATGGCAAATGTCAAAGATGTCAAATGACAAATGTCACAATGCTAAATGTCAAAAATGAAAAGTGTCACCATGAAAAATGTCAAAAATGACAAATTTCAAGATGGCAAATGTCAAAGATGTCAAATGTCACAATGCTAAATGTCAAAAATGATAAGTGTCACCATGAAAAATGTCAAAAATGACAAATTTCAAGATGACAAATGTCCAAGATGTCAAATAACAAATGTCACAATGCTAAATGTCAAAAATGACAAATTTCAAGATTGCAAATGTCAAAGATGTCGAATATGACAAATTTCACAATGCTAAATGTCAAAAATGAAAAGTGTCACCATGAAAAATGTCAAAAATAACAAATTTCAAGATGGCAAATTTCAAAGATGTCAAATGACAAATGTCACAATGCTAAATGTCAAAAATAATAAGTGTCACCATGAAAAATGTAAAAAATGACAAATTTCAAAATGGCAAATGTCAAAGATGTCAAATGACAAATGTCACAATGCTAAATGTCAAAAATGAAAAGTGTCACCATGAAAAATGTCAAAAATACCAAATTTCAAGATGGCAAATGTCAAAGATGTTAAATGACAAATGTCACAATGCTAAATGTCAAAAATAAAAAGTCTCACCATGAAAAATGTCAAAAATAACAAATTTCAAGATGGCAAATATCAAAGATGTCAAATGACAAATGTCACAATGCTAAATGTCAAAAATAAAAAGTGTCACCATGAAAAATGTCAAAAATGACAAATCTCAAGATGGCAAATGTCAAAGATGTCGAATATGACAAATGTCACAATGCTAAATGTCAAAAATGAAAAGTCTCACCATGAAAAATGTCAAAAATGACAAATTTCAAGATGGCAAATATCAAAGATGTCAAATGACAAATGTCACAATGCTAAATGTCAAAAATGAAAAGTGTCACCATGAAAAATGTCAAAAATGACAAATTTCAAGATGGCAAATATCAAAGATGTCAAATGACAAATGTCACAATGCTAAATGTCAAAAATGACAAATTTCAAGATGGCAAATGTCAAAGATGTCAAATGACAAATGTCACAATGCTAAATGTCAAAAATAAAAAGTGTCACCATGAAAAATGTCAAAAATGACAAATTTCAAGATGGCAAATGTCAAAGATGTCAAATGACAAATGTCACAATGCTAAATGTCAAAAATGAAAAGTGTCCCCATGAAAAATGTCAATAATGACAAATTTCAAGATGGCAAATATCAAAGATGTCAAATGACAAATGTCACAATGCTAAATGTCAAAAATGAAAAGTGTCACCATGAAAAATGTCAAAAATGACAAATTTCAAGATGGCAAATGTCAAAACTGACAAATGTCACAATGCTAAATGTCAAAAATGATAAGTGTCACCATGAAAAATGTCAAAAATGACAAATTTCAAGATGACAAATGTCCAAGATGTCAAATGACAAATGTCACAATGCTAAATGTCAAAAATGACAAATTTCAAGATGGCAAATGTCAAAGATGTCAAATGACAAATGTCACAATGCTAAATGTCAAAAATGAAAAGTGTCACCATGAAAAATGTCAAAAATGACAAATTTCAAGATGGCAAATGTCAAAGATGTCAAATGACAAATGTCACAATGCTAAATGTCAAAAATGAAAAGTGTCACCATGAAAAATGTCAAAATGACAAATTTTAAGATGGCAAATATCAAAGATGTCAAATGACAAGTGTCACAATGCTAAATGTCAAAAATGACAAATTTCAAGATGGCAAATGTCCAAGATGTCAAATGACAAATGTCACAATGCTAAATGTTAAAAATGAAAAGTGTCACCATGAAAAATGTCAAAAATGACAAATTTCAAGATGGCAAATGTCAAAGATGTCAAATGACAAATGTCACAATGCTAAATGTCAAAAATGAAAAGTGTCACCATGAAAAATGTCAAAAATAACAAATTTCAAGATGGCAAATGTCAAAGATGTCAAATGACAAATGTCACAATGCTAAATGTCAAAAATGAAAAGTGTCACCATGAAAAATGTCAAAAATAACAAATTTCCAAATGGCAAATGTCAAAACTGACAAATGTCACAATGCTAAATATCAAAAATGATAAGTGTCACCATGAAAAATGTCAAAAATGACAAATTTCAAGATGGCAAATGTCCAAGATGTCAAATGACAAATGTCACAATGCTAAATGTCAAAAATGACAAATTTTAAGATGGCAAATGTCAAAGATGTCAAATGACAAATGTCACAATGCTAAATGTCAAAAATGAAAAGTGTCACCATGAAAAATGTCAAAAATGACAAATTTCAAAATGGCAAATGTCAAAGATGTCAAATGACAAATGTCACAATGCTAAATGTCAAAAATGAAAAGTGTCACCATAAAAAATGTCAAAAATAACAAATTTCAAGATGGCAAATGTCAAAGATGTCAAATGACAAATGTCACAATGCTAAAAGTCAAAAATGAAAAGTGTCACCATGAAAAATGTCAAAAATGACAAATTTCAAGATGGCAAATGTCAAAACTGACAAATGTCACAATGCTAAATGTCAAAAATGATAAGTGCCACAATGAAAAATGTCAAAAATGACAAATTTCAAGATGACAAATGTCCAAGATGTCAAATGACAAATGTCACAATGCTAAATGTCAAAAATGACAAATTTCAAGATTGCAAATGTCAAAGATGTCGAATATGACAAATGTCACAATGCTAAATGTCAAAAATGAAAAGTGTCACCATGAAAAATGTCAAAAATGACAAATTTCAAGATGGCAAATGTCAAAGATGTCAAATGACAAATGTCACAATGCTAAATGTCAAAAATGAAAAGTGTCACCATGAAAAATGTCAAAAATGACAAATTTCAAGATGGCAAATGTCAAAGATGTCAAATGACAAATGTCACAATGCTAAATGTCAAAAATGAAAAGTGTCACCATGAAAAATGTCAAAAATAACAAATTTCAAGATGGCAAATGTCAAAGATGTCAAATGACAAATGTCACAATGCTAAATGTCAAAAATAAAAAGTGTCACCATGAAAAATGTCAAAAATGACAAATTCCAAGATGGCAAATGTCAAAGATGTCAAATGACAAATGTCACAATGCTAAATGTCAAAAATGAAAAGTGTCACCATAAAAAATGTCAAAAACAACAAATTTCAAGATGGCAAATGTCAAAGATGTCAAATGACAAATGTCACATTGCTAAATGTCAAAAATGAAAAGTGTCACTATGAAAAATGTCAAAAATGACAAATTTCAAGATGGCAAATGTCAAAACTGACAAATGTCACAATGCTAAATGTCAAAAATGATAAGTGTCACCATGAAAAATGTCAAAATGACAAATTTCAAGATGGCAAATGTCCAAGATGTCAAATGACAAATGTCACAATGCTAAATGTCAAAAATGACAAATTTCAAGATGGCAAATGTCAAAGATGTCAAATGACAAATGTCACAATGCTAAATGTCAAAAATGAAAAGTGTCACCATGAAAAATGTCAAGAATGACAAATTTCAAGATGGCAAATGTCAAAGATGTCAAATGACAAATGTCACAATGCTAAATGTCAAAAATGAAAAGTGTCACCATGAAAAATGTCAAAAATAACAAATTTCAAGATGGCAAATGTCAAAGATGTCAAATGACAAATGTCACAATGCTAAAAGTCAAAAATGAAAAGTGTCACCATGAAAAATGTCAAAAATGGCAAACTTCAAGATGGCAAATGTCAAAACTGACAAATGTCACAATGCTAAATGTCAAAAATGATAAGTGTCACCATGAAAAATGTCAAAAATGACAAATTTTAAGATGGCAAATGTCCAAGATGTCAAATGACAAATGTAACAATGCTAAATGTTAAAAATGAAAAGTGTCACCATGAAAAATGTCAAAAATGACAAATTTAAAGATGGCAAATGTCAAAGATGTCAAATGACAAATGTCACAATGCTAAATGTCAAAAATGAAAAGTGTCAAAAATGACAAATTTCAAGATGGCAAATGTCTAAGATGTCAAATGACAAATGTCACAATGCTAAATGTCAAAAATGAAAAGTGTCACCGTGAAAAATGTCAAAAATGACAAATTTCAAGATGGCAAATGTCAAAAATGTCAAATGACAAATGTCACAATGCTAAATGTCAAAAATGATAAGTGTCACCATGAAAAATGTCAAAAATGACAAATTTCAAGATGGCAAATGTCAAAGATGTCAAATGACAAATGTCACAATGCTAAATGTCAAAAATGAAAAGTGTCTCCATAAAAAATGTTAATAATGACAAATTTCAAGATGGCAAATGACAAAGATGTCAAATGACAAATGTCACAATGCTAAATGTCAAAAATGAAAAGTGTCACCATGAAAAATGTCAAAAATGACAAATTTCAAGATGGCAAATGTCAAAGATGTCAAATGACAAATGTCACAATGCTAAATGTCAAAAATGAAAAGTGTCACCATGAAAAATGTCAAAAATGCAAATTTCAAGATGGCAAATGTCAAAGATGTCAAATGACAAATGTCACAATGCTAAATGTCAAAAATGAAAAGTGTCACCATGAAAAATGTCAAAAATGACAAATTTCAAGATGGCAAATGTCAAAGATGTCAAATGACAAATGTCACAATGCTAAATGTCAAAAATGAAAAGTGTCACCATGAAAAATGTCAAAAATGACAATTTCAAGATGGCAAATATCAAAGATGTCAAATGACAAATGTCACAATGCTAAATGTCAAAAATGACAAATTTCAAGATGGCAAATGTCAAAGATGTCAAATGACAAATGTCACAATTCTAAATGTCAAAAATGTAAAGTGTCACCATGCAAAATGTCAAAAATGACAAATTTCAAGATGGCAAATATCAAAGATGTCAAATGACAAATGTCACAATGCTAAATGTCAAAAATGAAAAGTGTCACCATGAAAAATGTCAAAAATAACAAATTTCAAGATGGCAAATGTCAAAGATGTCAAATGACAAATGTCACAATGCTAAATGTCAAAAATGAAAAGTGTCACCATGAAAAATGTCAAAAATGACAAATTTCAAGATGGCAAATGTCAAAGATGTCAAATAACAAATGTCACAATGCTAAATGTCAAAAATGAAAAGTGTCACCATGAAAAATGTCAAAAATAACAAATTTCAAGATGGCAAATGTTAAAGATGTCAAATGACAAATGTCACAATGCTAAATGTCAAAAATGAAAAGTGTTACCATGAAAAATGTCAAAAATGACAAATTTCAAGATGGCAAATGTCAAAACTGACAAATGTCACAATGCTAAATGTCAAAAATGATAAGTGTCACCATGAAAAATGTCAAAAATGACAAATTTCAAGATGGCAAATGTCCAAGATATCAAATGACAGATGTTACAATGCTAAATGTCAAAAATGACAAATTTCAAGGTGGCAAATGTCAAAGATGTCAAATGACAAATGTCACAATGCTAAATGTCAAAAATGAAAAGTGTCACCATAAAAAAAAGTCAAAAATGACAAATTTCAAGATAGCAAATGTCAAAGATGTCAAATGACAAATGTCACAATGCTAAATGTCAAAAATGAAAAGTGTCACCATGAAAAATGTTAAAAATAACAAATTTCGTGATGGCAAATGTCAAAGATGTCAAATGACAAATGTCACAATGCTAAATGTCAAAAATGAAAAGTGTCACCATGAAAAATGTCAAAAATGACAAATTTCAAGATAGCAAATGTCAAAGATGTCAAATGACAAATGTCACAATGCTAAATGTCAAAAATGAAAAGTGTCACCATGAAAAATGTCAAAAATGACAAATTTCAAGATGGCAAATGTCAAAGATGTCAAATGACAAATGTCACAATGCTAAATGTCAAAAATGAAAAGTGTCACCATGAAAAATGTCAAAAATGACAAATTTCAAGATGGCAAATGTCAAAGATGTCAGATGACAAATGTCACAATGCTAAATGTCAAAAATGAAAAGTGTCACCATGAAAAATGTCAAAAATGACAAATTTCAAGATGGCAAATATCAAAACTGACAAATGTCACAATGCTAAATGTCAAAAATAATAAGTGTCACCATGAAAAATGTCAAAAATGACAAATTTCAAGATGGCAATGTCCAAGATGTCAAATGACAAATGTCACAATGCTAAATGTTAAAAATGAAAAGTGTCACCATGAAAAATGTCAAAAATGACAAATTTCAAGATGGCAAATGTCAAAGATGTCAAATGACAAATGTCACAATGCTAAATGTCAAAAATGAAAAGTGTCAAAAATGACAAATTTCAAGTTGGCAAATGTCTAAGATGTCAAATGACAAATGTCACAATGCTAAATGTCAAAAATGAAAAGTGTCACCGTGAAAAATGTCAAAAATGACAAATTTCAAGATGGCAAATGTCAAAGATGTCAAATGACAAATGTCACAATGCTAAATGTCAAAAATGACAAATTTCAAGATGGCAAATGTCAAAGATGTCAAATGACAAATGTCACAATGCTAAATGTCAAAAATGAAAAGTGTCACCATGAAAAATGTCAAAAATGACAAATTTCAAGATGGCAAATATCAAAGATGTCAAATGACAAATGTCACAATGCTAAATGTCAAAAATGAAAAGTGTCACCATAAAATGTCAAAAATGACAAATTTCAAGATGGCAAATATCAAAGATGTCAAATGACAAATGTCACAATGCTAAATGTCAAAAATGAAAAGTGTCACCATGAAAAATGTCAAAAATGACAAATTTCAAGATGGCAAATATCAAAGATGTCAAATGACAAATGTCACAATGCTAAATGTCAAAAATGACAAATTTCAAGATGGCAAATGTCAAAGATGTCAAATGACAAATGTCACAATGCTAAATGTCAAAAATGAAAAGTGTCACCATGAAAAATGTCAAAAATGACAAATTTCAAGATGGCAAATGTTAAAGATGTCAAATGACAAATGTCACAATGCTAAATGTCAAAAATGAAAAGTGTCACCATGAAAAATGTCAAAAATAACAAATTTCAAGATGGCAAATGTCAAAGATGTCAAATGACAAATGTCACAATGCTAAATGGCAAAAATGAAAAGTGTCACCATGAAAAATGTCAAAAATGACAAATTTCAAGATGGCAAATGTCAAAGATGTCAAATGACAAATGTCACAATGCTAAATGTCAAAAATGAAAAGTGTCACCATAAAAAATGTCAAAAACAACAAATTTCAAGATGGCAAATGTCAAAGATGTCAAATGACAAATGTCACAATGCTAAATGTCAAAAATGAAAAGTGTCACCATGAAAAATGTCAAAAATGACAAATTTCAAGATGGCAAATGTCAAAACTGACAAATGTCACAATGCTAAATGTCAAAAATGATAAGTGTCACCATGAAAAATGTCAAAAATGACAAATTTCAAGATCGCAAATATCCTGTAACGTAATTACCCCTTAACTGTCGCCAGTTGGTAGCCAAAACAATCCCTTCGAGAAAAAGATATAAAGATAAAGAAATATCTCAAAGAAATTGTTTCAACAACGTTGGGCGCCAGTTTGTAATGTAATTACTACCCTTAGCTAGCTCCAGGGTTCGTGGCTTCCTTCTGGTTTTCATTAACTCCCCCCAAACAATATATAAGGGCGCCAAATTACAGACTAGCAAATAAAAGATGTTAAATCAGTGTGAATTGTTTATTGCCAAAAATTAGTATTTAAAGTTAATAAAGATTTATTAGAGATTAACTAATTTCTTATCTTTTTGTATCCAACTTCGGAAGACGTCTGATAGCCAGAATAAGGATGCGGTTGGTAAGATGTCTTCTTAAATTTAATTGTTCTGCAGATGTGGTTGGCAAGATGTTTTCATAAAATGAATGATCTACAGATGTTGATGGCAAGATGTTTTCTTAGAATGAATGATCTACTGATGCTGATGGCAGGATGTTTTCATAAAATGACTGATCTACAGATGTTGATGGCAAGATGTTTTCTTAAAATGACTGATCTACAGGTGTTGATGGCAAGATGTTTTCTTAAAATGAATGAGCGGGTATAACCGGCTTACAAAGCTTCTCTCCAAAAAAAATTGCTTTTTATAACAGCCCTATCTTGGGACCCTTCAAAAATTTGGCAACGGCCCTATGAATAAAAATTCACACCGTCAAAATTCCATCTCATTAAACCTTATTTTCGATTACAATCATCCAAAGTTTCTCCAAGTTCGAGAATAGAAAAAAGTTAATCACTTTATCTGTTTACATATTTTTAACACAATAAAAACTGATTTAAACAATGATTGTAATCGAAATAATTTAAAAGATATAATTATTATAATCAATAAAATATATTCACCAAGTTTTTGACTATTAATAAAATTTTTTAAACAATTTAACTTTTACTCACCAAATGAAGGGAGAAGAAATAAGAATTGAACTGCTGGCTATGAAGCACAAAATTGTAAAGAAGTTCAAAATACCGACTCTCTTTACGGGTGAACAAGGTTCCCCGCTTATACGGAAATCAAGTCCGCGTCGACTCCCAGAATCGTCGCAGAATCGAAAAACTCAAACCGACGTAGGCCAGGCCAAACAAATACGTAGTAAAATAGACGAGAAATTGAAGAAATAATATATTATTAGGCCAGGCCAAACAAATAACGATGTAATCGTTACACCACGGTAACCTGACGGAAAAAAAAAGAATTGGAAATTCTTTTTTTTTTTTTTTATTCAAAAGATAAACTATTAAAATCCAAAAATATTAAAAAAGTAAATAATCAAAAACTGGTAAATCGGTAAAGAAAAATAAACAATATTTAATAATTAAAGGTAACCACAAGTATTTGTGTACTTCTTAAATAATAAAAAAAAAACATTCTCGAAAAAAAAAAATTTAAAAGCACGAAACCTTACTTTACCTTTAGAGAAGAAAGAAAACCAATTTTTGAGAAAACTCGGGAGCAAGCACCCAGTGTGAAGCAAGTAAAATTACCATGAGTTTTGAAGAAACCCAGGTAGTTAAACCGTCATACGACGAAGTGACTAGATTTTTCTACAAGGTACTAGCCAACCTAAAAGGTGGAACAAATTCCTCAAAAAGCAAGTGAAATTACCATGGGTTTTGAAGAAACCCAGGTAGTTAAACCGTCAAAGACGAAGTGACTGGATTTTTACAAGGGGTACCAGCCAACCCAATGGAACGGTCAACACTGAAGTTTCCCCACGCTGGACAGGGGATGCGAGGAGCTCAGCGAAGACGGGTGGTCTCGGCATAACCCACGGTTATTCGCATCGCTATTAGATGGCATGTCAGCCATGAAAAATAAAAATAAACAAAAGGAAAAAGGTAAATATATATAAAAAAAATAAAGGGACTTGACCAAGGGAGTTCCGAAAGTTAAGCTTCCCCGGGAACATGTTTCTCCATTTGGCAGACAACGCCCAGTCGGGAAGAGAGAGAGAATTTAAAGCCAAAGAGGTTAAGACACAAAAAAAATTTTGAAAAACTGGCAATAACAAAAAGAACAAAAAGGTATAGTCACAATCGGTAAGAGAGTCCCCCCACTCTGAAAAAATTGGTCGTATTGACCAGCACCTCAAGGGTACCAAAAAGTCATAATCGGTATTGCTAACATTTAAGTAGCATTAAGTCAAAATCGGTAAAAAAAAATAATTAATAACTGTCCTATTTAAGGTCGTTTAAGAAAACAACGATAACGAGATGTAACAAAAGAAACAAGAGATTAATGTTCACAAAGTAGAGACATACAAGGCAAAAAGTCTATCTCCAAAAGTAAAATACCTTATCATAGCAACGAAGACAAAGATAAGACTGGCGACAACAGAATCATTGAATACAAAAATAAATACTCAACTTGAGTAATAAAAACAAGCCCAAAAGCCAAGGAAATATTCAATGAACGAGATAAATTGAAACCAAATAACAGTTGAACGAAAATGTGACTAAACACTAAAAGATAAATCAACTAATATTCGGATCCAAAAATAAGTTGACAAGTCTTATCGCTATGCGAACAAGAGACATATAAAAGATAAAAGGAAATTGCTATCAAAAAAAGACAAGAAATAACTGGAGATAATGAAAAGATAAACGATAATATTTATCATTGAAAAATGACAACAAATAACGGTAATACTGTGAACATTAAAAATAGGACAGTTAATAAAAGTAAAAACGACGAAATCAATCAGAACAGAAAACAATTACTCAAACGCTAAGAACACTGAAAGGCAATAATCACTAAGAAAAGAAGGAAAAAATTTTGAAAAAGGAACACTAAGAATCCAAAAATACTAATACTTTTTTTTTTTTAAATTTAAAAAAAAATTAAATGACAATCGAAGTTAATCTAAAAGGTTGAAAAGAATTTTGAAAAAGTTTTTTTTTTAAGAATTTAAAAAAAATCTAAGAAATAGAAATTGAAAATTTAATAAACTAATGCCTTCAGTGAAGTGACTCCAGTGATCAGAACAAAAGTGATTTCGTCAAATATTATCATCATTTTCACTGTCAGAGCCCTCACTGTCAGACAAGTTCTGATCAAAATCAGAAAAATCTTTTTTTAAATCAGATACATGATAATTCCCTAAATCATTGCCTCTAGTATTCTTAACGTTATAAACCAGTTTGGAAATAACTCTGTTCACAATACAAGGAACGTATTTAGGAGCGAATTTAGCCGAAAATTTATCAATCTTAGAAGACAGGACATGATTTCTTTTCCACAGTTTATCTCCTACATGATATTCAATATCTCTTTTACGAAGATTGTAATAATGCGAGTTCCTATCATAGGCAAGTTTTAATTTTTTGCGAACTTCAACAAATAACTTTGGTAATGATTGAATGTCAATTAAACGACTACTTTTATCGAAAATAGAAGCTAAGTTATTTGCATTATCAGAAATTTTCCCATAATAATCACCAGAAAGAGGAACATTTCTAGCAAAATTTAGGAAGAAAGGGGAATAACCGGTAACTTCATGTTGAGCAGTCCTAATTGCTTGAGCAACGTGATGTATTTTTGAATCCCAGGAGTCATGTGCTTCGTGAATGTAACAACGAATTGCTGTAGTAATACTCTTGTTGGTTCTCTCAGTGTGGTTCGCTTGAGGATGATAAACGGGGTTGTAACGAACATGGACTTTATATTTTTCCATAAGACATTTGAATTCACGACTAGTAAATTGACTACCGTTGTCAACGGATAAAACCTGAGGAACACCGAATATTAAGAAAACTTGATTTTCTAAGAACTTTAATATGTTATTCGTCGTTGCCTTGGGCATAGGGTGAACTAGACAGAATTTGGAAAACCAATCCGTAACAACCAAGGCATATCTGTTGCCTAGTTTGGATCTAGGGTAACAACCAATGATATCAGCTGAAATCCATTGAAAAGGAAAATTAATATTTTTATAATTACCCATCAAACCAGCCTTCGGAAGATTAGAGCTTTTACACGAAGAGCAAATCGCACATCTGCGAATGTAACGATAGATATCCTTCCTCATTTTAGGCCAGTAATACAGTTCCGAAATACGAGAGAAGGTTTTAGAAATGCCAAAATGACAACCAGCTTCGCTATCATGAAAATATTTAAGGAGGCTAGCCCTATTACCGGTAGGAACCAGAATTTTCCAATCGGAAAGATTACTCTCGATAGGATTCTTTGAGGATAAATGTTTATAAATAATATTGTTATCGACACGGAATGACGGAAATTTGTCAGGAGACGTCTGAATTTTCTGGATTAAGGAAAAGTACCACTTGTCCGGTTTTAAATCGGCAATGTCTAGACTAGCGATATCGGGATTATAAACACGAGAAAGCGCATCGCTCACTACCATGGTAGAACCTTTTCTGTGCTTGATGATAAAGTCAAATTGAGACAATCGTAAAGCTAAACGGGCTAAACGACCCGAAGGATTCGACAATTTGTACAGATATTGAAGAGATGAATGATCAGTTTCTAAGGTGAAAACGGTTCCTTCTACATAACCTCTGAATTTTTCGATTTCAAAAATCGTCCCTAATAGTTCTTTTTCCGTCGTGGAAAGTTTCCTCTCTGCACTAGAAAGGCTACGACTAGCATAAGCAATAGGGTGATCAACACCATCACACTCTTGGTAAAGAATGGCACCCAAACCGGTATCACTTGCATCTGTTTGAATAATGAAGGGAATTGAATAATTGGGACTGGATAAAATTGGGCTAGAAGTAAGGAGTTGCTTGATTTTCGAAAATGCCTTGTCAGCGTTGGGGTTCCAATTTATAGGTTGTCCTTTTTTCCGACCCTTAAGGAGATCGGTAATAGGCGAACAAACCGAAGAAAAGTTTGGGAGAAATCTTCTGTACCAACCAATTAGACCAATAAGTCTCTTAATTTCAGTGGTGTTTTTAGGAATAGGGTAATTTAAAATTGCCGTAACCTTGTCGGGATCTGTACGCAAACCACACTGATCAACACGAAAGCCCAAATATTTCAGAGAATCCTTACAGAACTCACACTTATCCATATTTATGGTCAAGTTTGCTTCTTTCAATCTAAAAAACAATTTTTCTAATACCTCTAAATGAAGTTCGAAAGTTGGGGTCGCAATAATGATGTCATCCAAATAACAAAAGCAATAGGGAATGATAGACGGATCTAAGACTCTATCCATCAATCTTGCCATAGTTTTAGGGGCATTTTTTAAACCAAAACACATAGTCGTGTATTCAAAACTGCCTAAGCCATAAATAGAGAACGCAGTTTTTGGAATAGATGTCTCTGTTAAGGGAATTTGCAGAAAAGCTTTTTTTAAATCAATAGAGGAAAGAAATCTAGCATCTCGTAACTTATTTAGAATTGAGTCAATCTGATGCATAGGATATGAGTCTGAAACTGTGACAGAATTTAGCTTCCTACTATCCAAAATTTTCGGTAACCATTATCACCCTTTTTCGGAACTAAAAAACAAGGGGAAGACCAAGGCGAATTGGAAGGCCTTATAACACCTAAACATGACAACTCTTCAATTTCTTTCTTTAAATGACCTAACATTGAGGGGGATAGAGGGAATTGCCTTTGACAAATAGGTTTGGCATCACCTGTGTCAATATCGTGGGTTATTAGAGAAGTTCTACCAATTCTGTCAACAGGGGCCAGGTCTTTAAATAAGGATTTTACTTTATCTAATTTGCTTAACTGAACCACAGAAAGAGAAGACACAGGTTGAATAGAATTAATAACACACAACGAGGAAAGTATTGAATAAGATAAGGATTCAAAGTTTATATCAATCTTAAATAAGTTCAAAAAATCCATTCCTAAGATGAGAGAATGAGCAATCGAAGGAATTATTAAAACCTTTAAGGAATGAGTAACCCCAGATAAAGATAAAGAGAGATAAACAAAGCCAATGCTTTGCTGAGGGTTACCATCTGCCGTAGTGACACGAATTGAATTATCGTAGATAATAGAAAGATTTAAGTGAGAAATCATCTGAAACCCTTGATTACCAAGAATACACGCGTTTGAACCACTGTCCAGAAGAGCAAGCATGTTAATTTTTTCTACCAATATATTTAAATACAACCTGTTATCATTCTGTTTTTTAACAAATAAAGGGCTGGTTTCCAAGCGCGAGATTGCATTACTATTTTTAGGAAAAATTCGCAGAGAAGATAAAAAGTGTTTTACAAAAATCAGATATTCTTTCCACTCAGATAAGGAGGTTACTGGCTTGATCGATGTTCTCGGACGTTTGTTCTTGATGGGTTTGTAGAATTGTCTGGCAGAATTGCTAAAGAATGACCGGGACGAGTAGCCAGATCTCTGTCTCCGGTCTGAAATTCGTTTTTTGAAACCTTGGAACGACACCACGAGCAATTCGACTTAATCGTGTTCTTTTTCCCACAACCAAAGCAGAACGGAACCTCTTTGCGAGCTCTACACCGATTGTAAACGTGACCAAACTTATCGCAATTCCAGCATCTAATCGGTCTAGAATTCGAAAGTACCGATAAATTCGGTTCCCCAGAATTGTAATTGCAGTTTTTTGAAGAATTAAAGGAAGAGACATTCTGGGCTCTATCGCACCAATTTTGAGATTCCTCAATCTTTTTACACAGAATATTTAATTCATCGATAGTTGAAGGAGACTAAAGGGCAAGTTGATTTACGAAAGTAGGAAGAAGATTACGTCTAATCTTAGATACCCTAGTTTGCTCGTCCGGACAAAGATCCATACGTTTGAAGAGGCCCTCCATCGACGCGATGAAAAGAGCTACGCTTTCACCTCTAGTTTGAAATTTATTATTAATAACATTTTCCAAATCAAATTGAAAATTCGAGGGAATAAAGTCAAATTTAAGTTTATCAACCAGATCAGACCAAGAGGAAAATTTATGACGATTATTCATAAACCAGGTTAAACCTTCATCCTTAAATAAATCACAACTACGTAAAAGTAGATCACTGTCAGAAATTCCCCGAGAAACTCGTAACATGTCAACCTTTTCCAAAAAATCGTGAACAGAATTATTACCAGAAAAATAAATGTTCCATTTATGAACATCTAAGTTCTTGTGGAAAAAAGCCGGCGAAGAAATACCAACAGGAAAGTCCAGCATCGTTGGAGTGGAAGAGTTGGACTTTTCATGAACATCCGCTTCAAATAAAGTTAATTCATTTTTTAAGGCACGTAAAATTGCAAAATGATCATCCGCAGTGCAAACAACTCTGTTGATTCTACCCGAAATGTGGATAAGTCTAGAATTAATACGCTTAAAAACAGGAGCAGATTTGTCGCCAGTAAACGAGTCAATATCAGGTTTTAAAAAACTAATAGAATCTTTAATACCGAGAATATCTTCATCGAAGGGAAAAGTATTTACAATTTCACTGAAACTCCTATTTGCATTTTCTTGAGCTAACAACCCGGAAAGAAGTTTCCGTTTAGCCTCCACAGTAGGAGGGATCTCGACACCCCTGATTTTTGATTCATAATCTAATTCTTTTGTTTTTAAATGAGAAGGCAACATTGTAGTAAGAAAATAGAAAAAATTAAACCTGTAATATTCGTCGAAAAATAAACTCGGTAAATAAAAATTTAAACTCGAAGTATACTCAACATTAGCGGTTAGCCTTGAATCTATCGATAATGAATTCCAACAAAACAAGTAAGATAAAAAGTGTTATTTGTTAGAAAAATATTAATAAAATATTTGCATGTCTGTAATTAAATTGATGGAAAATATAAAATTAATTTAAAGTGAATGATTAGGAAAAGTTTCAAAAAAACCAGAATACTTAGTTGGGCGCCAGTTTGTAACGTAATTACCCCTTAACTGTCGCCAGTTGGTAGCCAAAACAATCCCTTCGAGAAAAAGATATAAAGATAAAGAAATATCTCAAAGAAATTGTTTCAACAACGTTGGGCGCCAGTTTGTAATGTAATTACTACCCTTAGCTAGCTCCAGGGTTCGTGGCTTCCTTCTGGTTTTCATTAACTCCCCCCAAACAATATATAAGGGCGCCAAATTACAGACTAGCAAATAAAAGATGTTAAATCAGTGTGAATTGTTTATTGCCAAAAATTAGTATTTAAAGTTAATAAAGATTTATTAGAGATTAACTAATTTCTTATCTTTTTGTATCCAACTTCGGAAGACGTCTGATAGCCAGAATAAGGATGCGGTTGGTAAGATGTCTTCTTAAATTTAATTGTTCTGCAGATGTGGTTGGCAAGATGTTTTCATAAAATGAATGATCTACAGATGTTGATGGCAAGATGTTTTCTTAAAATGAATGATCTACTGATGCTGATGGCAGGATGTTTTCATAAAATGACTGATCTACAGATGTTGATGGCAAGATGTTTTCTTAAAATGACTGATCTACAGGTGTTGATGGCAAGATGTTTTCTTAAAATGAATGAGCGGGTATAACCGGCTTACAAAGCTTCTCTCCAAAAAAAATTGCTTTTTATAACAGCCCTATCTTGGGACCCTTCAAAAATTTGGCAACGGCCCTATGAATAAAAATTCACACCGTCAAAATTCCATCTCATTAAACCTTATTTTCGATTACAATCATCCAAAGTTTCTCCAAGTTCGAGAATAGAAAAAAGTTAATCACTTTATCTGTTTACATATTTTTAACACAATAAAAACTGATTTAAACAATGATTGTAATCGAAATAATTTAAAAGATATAATTATTATAATCAATAAAATATATTCACCAAGTTTTTGACTATTAATAAAATTTTTTAAACAATTTAACTTTTACTCACCAAATGAAGGCAGAAGAAATAAGAATTGAACTGCTGGCTATGAAGCACAAAATTGTAAAGAAGTTAAAAATACCGACTCTCTTTACGGGTGAACAAGGTTCCCCGCTTATACGGAAATCAAGTCCGCGTCGACTCCCAGAATCGTCGCAGAATCGAAAAACTCAAACCGACGTAGGCCAGGCCAAACAAATACGTAGTAAAATAGACGAGAAATTGAAGAAATAATATATTATTAGGCCAGGCCAAACAAATAACGATGTAATCGTTACAGTCCAAGATGTCAAATGACAAATGTCACAATGCTAAATGTCAAAAATGACAAATTTCAAGATGGCAAATGTCAAAGATGTCAAATGACAAATGTCACAATGCTAAATGTCAAAAATGAAAAGTGTCACCATGAAAAATGTCAAAAATGACAAATTTCAAGATAGCAAATGTCAAAGATGTCAAATGACAAATGTCACAATGCTAAATGTCAAAAATGAAAAGTGTCACCATGAAAAATGTCAAAAATAACAAATTTCAAGATGGCAAATGTCAAAGATGTCAAATGACAAATGTCACAATGCTAAATGTCAAAAATGAAAAGTGTCACCATGAAAAATGTCAAAAATAACAAATTTCCAAATGGCAAATGTCAAAACTGACAAATGTCACAATGCTAAATATCAAAAATGATAAGTGTCACCATGAAAAATGTCAAAAATGACAAATTTCAAGATGGCAAATGTCGAAGATGTCAAATGACAAATGTCACAATGCTAAATGTCAAAAATGACAAATTTTAAGATGGCAAATGTCAAAGATGTCAAATGACAAATGTCACAATGCTAAATGTCAAAAATGAAAAGTGTCACCATGAAAAATGTCAAAAATGACAAATTTCAAGATGGCAAATGTCAAAGATGTCAAATGACAAATGTCACAATGCTAAATGTCAAAAATGAAAAGTGTCACCATAAAAAATGTCAAAAATAACAAATTTCAAGATGGCAAATGTCAAAGATGTCAAATGACAAATGTCACAATGCTAAAAGTCAAAAATGAAAAGTGTCACCATGAAAAATGTCAAAAATGACAAATTTCAAGATGGCAAATGTCAAAACTGACAAATGTCACAATGCTAAATGTCAAAAATGATAAGTGCCACAATGAAAAATGTCAAAAATGACAAATTTCAAGATGACAAATGTCCAAGATGTCAAATGACAAATGTCACAATGCTAAATGTCAAAAATGACAAATTTCAAGATTGCAAATGTCAAAGATGTCGAATATGACAAATGTCACAATGCTAAATGTCAAAAATGAAAAGTGTCACCATGAAAAATGTCAAAAATGACAAATTTCAAGATGGCAAATGTCAAGGATGTCAAATGACAAATGTCACAATGCTAAATGTCAAAAATGAAAAGTGTCACCATGAAAAATGTCAAAATGACAAATTTCAAGATGTCAAATGACAAATGTCACAATGCTAAATGTCAAAAATGACAAATTTCAAGATGGCAAATGTCAAAGATGTCAAATGACAAATGTCACAATGCTAAATGTCAAAAATGAAAAGTGTCACCATGAAAAATGTCAAAAATGACAAATTTCAAGATGGCAAATGTCAAAGATGTCAAATGACAAATGTCACAATGCTAAATGTCAAAAATGAAAAGTGTTACCATGAAAAATGTCAAAAATGACAAATTTCAAGATGACAAATGTCAAAGATGTCAAATGACAAATGTCACAATGCTAAATGTCAAAAATGAAAAGTGTCACCATGAAAAATGTCAAAAATGACAAATTTCAAGATGGCAAATGTCAAAACTGACAAATGTCACAATGCCAAATGTCAAAAATGATAAGTGTCACCATGAAAAATGTCAAAAATGACAAATTTCAAGATGGCAAATGTCCAAGATGTCAAATGACAAATGTCACAATGCTAAATGTTAAAAATGAAAAGTGTCACCATGAAAAATGTCAAAAATGACAAATTTCAAGATGGCAAATGTCAAAGATGTCAAATGACAAATGTCACAATGCTAAATGTCCAAAATGAAAAGTGTCAAAAATGACAAATTTCAAGATGGCAAATGTCTAAGATGTCAAATGACAAATGTCACAATGCTTAATGCCAAAAATGAAAAGTGTCACCGTGAAAAATGTCAAAAATGACAAATTTCAAGATGGCAAATGTCAAAGATGTCAAATGACAAATGTCACAATGCTAAATGTCAAAAATAAAAAGTGTCACCATGAAAAATGTCAAAAATGACAAATTTCAAGATGGCAAATGTCAAAGATGTCAAATGACAAATGTCACAATGCTAAATGTCAAAAACGAAAAGTGTCCCCATGAAAAATGTCAATAATGACAAATTTCAAGATGGCAAATATCAAAGATGTCAAATGACAAATGTCACAATGCTAAATGTCAAAAATGAAAAGTGTCACCATGAAAAATGTCAAAAATGACAAATTTCAAGATGGCAAATGTCAAAACTGACAAATGTCACAATGCTAAATGTCAAAAATGATAAGTGTCACCATGAAAAATGTCAAAAATGACAAATTTCAAGATGACAAATGTCCAAGATGTCAAATGACAAATGTCACAATGCTAAATGTCAAAAATGACAAATTTCAAGATGGCAAATGTCAAAGATGTCAAATGACAAATGTCACAATGCTAAATGTCAAAAATGAAAAGTGTCACCATGAAAAATGTCAAAAATGACAAATTTCAAGATGGCAAATGTCAAAGATGTCAAATGACAAATGTCACAATGCTAAATGTCAAAAATGAAAAGTGTCACCATGAAAAATGTCAAAATGACAAATTTTAAGATGGCAAATATCAAAGATGTCAAATGACAAGTGTCACAATGCTAAATGTCAAAAATGACAAATTTCAAGATGGCAAATGTCAAAGATGTCAAATGACAAATGTCACAATGCTAAATGTCAAAAATGAAAAGTGTCACCGTGAAAAATGTCAAAAATAACAAATTTCAAGATGGCAAATGTCAAAGATGTCAAATGACAAATGTCACAATGCTAAATGTCAAAAATGAAAAGTGTCACCATGAAAAATGTCAAAAATGACAAATTTCAAGATGGCAAATGTCAAAGATGTCAAATGACAAATGTCACAATGCTAAATGTCAAAAATGAAAAGTGTCCCCATGAAAAATGTCAATAATGACAAATTTCAAGATGGCAAATATCAAAGATGTCAAATGACAAATGTCACAATGCTAAATGTCAAAAATGAAAAGTGTCACCATGAAAAATGTCAAAAATGACAAATTTCAAGATGGCAAATGTCAAAGATGTCGAATATGACAAATGTCACAATGCTAAATGTCAAAAATGAAAAGTGTCACCATGAAAAATGTCAAAAATGACAAATTTCAAGATGGCAAATATCAAAGATGTCAAATGACAAATGTCACAATGCTAAATGTCAAAAATGAAAAGTGTCACCATGAAAAATGTCAAAAATGACAAATTTCAAGATGGCAAATATCAAAGATGTCAAATGACAAATGTCACAATGCTAAATGTCAAAAATGACAAATTTCAAAATGGCAAATGTCAAAGATGTCAAATGACAAATGTCACAATGCTAAATGTCAAAAATGAAAAGTGTCACCATGAAAAATGTCAAAAATGACAAATTTCAAGATGGCAAATGTCAAAGATGTCAAATGACAAATGTCACAATGCTAAATGTCAAAAATGAAAAGTGTCACCATGAAAAATGTCAAAAATAACAAATTTCAAGATGGCAAATGTCAAAGATGTCAAATGACAAATGTCACAATGCTAAATGTCAAAAATAAAAAGTGTCACCATGAAAAATGTCAAAAATGACAAATTCCAAGATGGCAAATGTCAAAGATGTCAAATGACAAATGTCACAATGCTAAATGTCAAAAATGAAAAGTGTCACCATAAAAAATGTCAAAAACAACAAATTTCAAGATGGCAAATGTCAAAGATGTCAAATGACAAATGTCACAATGCTAAATGTCAAAAATGAAAAGTGTCACTATGAAAAATGTCAAAAATGACAAATTTCAAGATGGCAAATGTCAAAACTGACAAATGTCACAATGCTAAATGTCAAAAATGATAAGTGTCACCATGAAAAATGTCAAAATGACAAATTTCAAGATGGCAAATGTCCAAGATGTCAAATGACAAATGTCACAATGCTAAATGTCAAAAATGACAAATTTCAAGATGGCAAATGTCAAAGATGTCAAATGACAAATGTCACAATGCTAAATGTCAAAAATGAAAAGTGTCACCATGAAAAATGTCAAGAATGACAAATTTCAAGATGGCAAATGTCAAAGATGTCAAATGACAAATGTCACAATGCTAAATGTCAAAAATGAAAAGTGTCACCATGAAAAATGTCAAAAATAACAAATTTCAAGATGGCAAATGTCAAAGATGTCAAATGACAAATGTCACAATGCTAAAAGTCAAAAATGAAAAGTGTCACCATGAAAAATGTCAAAAATGGCAAACTTCAAGATGGCAAATGTCAAAACTGACAAATGTCACAATGCTAAATGTCAAAAATGATAAGTGTCACCATGAAAAATGTCAAAAATGACAAATTTTAAGATGACAAATGTCCAAGATGTCAAATGACAAATGTCACAATGCTAAATGTCAAAAATGACAAATTTCAAGATAGCAAATGTCAAAGATGTCGAATATGACAAATGTCACAATGCTAAATGTCAAAAATGAAAAGTGTCACCATGAAAAATGTCAAAAATGACAAATTTCAAGATGGCAAATGTCAAAGATGTCAAATAACAAATGTCACAATGCTAAATGTCAAAAATGAAAAGTGTCACCATGAAAAATGTCAAAATGACAAATTTCAAGATGGCAAATATCAAAGATGTCAAATGACAAATGTCACAATGCTAAATGTCAAAAATGACAAATTTCAAGATGGCAAATGTCAAAGATGTCAAATGACAAATGTCACAATGCTAAATGTCAAAAATGAAAAGTGTCACCATGAAAAATGTCAAAAATGACAAATTTCAAGATGGCAAATGTCAAAGATGTCAAATGACAAACGTCACAATGCTAAATGTCAAAAATGAAAAGTGTCACCATGAAAAATGTTAAAAATAACAAATTTCAAGATGGCAAATGTCAAAGATGTCAAATGACAAATGTCAAATGTCACAATGCTAAATGTCAAAAATGAAAAGTGTCACCATGAAAAATGTCAAAAATGACAAATTTCAAGATGGCAAATGTCAAAACTGACAAATGTCACGATGCTAAATGTCAAAAATGATAAGTGTCACCATGAAAAATGTCAAAAATGACAAATTTCAAGATGGCAAATGTCCAAGATGTCAAATGACAAATGTCACAATGCTAAATGTCAAAAATGACAAATTTCAAGATGGCAAATGTCAAAGATGTCAAATGACAAATGTCAAAATGCTAAATGTCAAAAATGAAAAGTGTCACCATGAAAAATGTCAAAAATGACAAATTTCAAGATGGCAAATGTTAAAGATGTCAAATGACAAATGTCACAATGCTAAATGTCAAATATAAAAAGTGTCACCATGAAAAATGTCAAAAATGACAAATTTCAAGATGGCAAATGTCAAAGATGTCAAATGACAAATGTCACAATGCTAAATGTCAAAAATGAAAAGTGTCACCATGAAAAATGTCAAAAATGACAAATTTCAAGATGGCAAATGTCAAAACTGACAAATGTCACAATGCTAAATGTCAAAAATGATAAGTGTCACCATGAAAAATGTCAAAAATGACAAATTTCAAGATGGCAAATGTCCAAGATGTCAAATGACAAATGTCACAATGCTAAATGTCAAAAATGAAAAGTGTCACCATGAAAAATGTCAAAAATGACAAATTTCAAGATGGCAAATGTCAAAGATGTCAAATGTCAAATGACAAATGACAAATGACAAATGCTAAATGTCAAAAATGAAAAGTGTCAAAAATGACAAATTTCAAGATGGCAAATGTCTCAGAAGTCAAATGACAAATGTCACAATCCTAAATGTCAAAAATGAAAAGTGTCACCATGAAAAATGTCAAAAATGACAAATTTCAAGATGGCAAATGTAAAAACTGACAAATGTCACAATGCTAAATGTCAAAAATGAAAAGTGTCACCATGAAAAATGTCAAAAATAACAAATTTCAAGATGGCAAATGTCAAAGATGTCAAATGACAAATGTCACAATGCTAAATGTCAAAAATGACAAATTTCAAGATGGCAAATGTCAAAGATGTCAAATGACAAATGTCACAATGCTAAATGTCAAAAATGAAAAGTGTCACCATGAAAAATGTCAAAAATGACAAATTTCAAGATGGCAAATGTCAAAGATGTCAAATGACAAATGTCACAATGCTAAATGTCAAAAATGAAAAGTGTCACCATGAAAAATGTCAACAATGACAAATTTCAAAATGGCAAATGACAAATTTCAAGATAGCAAATGTCAAAACTGACAAATGTCACAATGCTAAATGTCAAAAATGATAAGTGTCACCATGAAAAATGTCAAAAATGACAAATTTCAAGATGGCAAATGTCAAAGATGTCAAATGACAAATGTCACAATGCTAAATGTCAAAAATGACAAATTTCAAGATGGCAAATGTCTAAGATGTCAAATGACAAATGTCACAATGCTAAATGTCAAAAATGAAAAGTGTCACCATGAAAAATGTCAAAAATGACAAATTTCAAGATGGCAAATGTCCAAGATGTCAAATGAAAATGTCACAATGCTAAATGTCAAAAATGAAAAGTGTCACCATGAAAAATGTAAAAAATGACAAATTTCAAGATGGCAAATGTCAAAGATGTCAAATGACAAATGTCACAATGCTAAATGTCAA
The DNA here is from genome assembly GCA_964028335.1 of Altica lythri. NCBI lineage: Eukaryota > Metazoa > Arthropoda > Insecta > Coleoptera > Chrysomelidae > Altica > Altica lythri. Next base: position 1,752,376 of record OZ034800.1, on the reverse strand, counting down.
AAATGAAAAGTGTCAGAAATGACAAATTTCAAGATGGCAAATGTCTAAGATGTCAAATGACAAATGTCACAATGCTAAATGTCAAAAATGAAAAGTGTCACCGTGAAAAATGTCAAAAATGACAAATTTCAAGATGGCAAATGTCAAAGATGTCAAATGACAAATGTCAAAATGCTAAATGTCAAAAATGAAAAGTGTCACCATGAAAAATGTCAAAAATGACAAATTTCAAGATGGCAAATGTCAAAACTGACAAATGTCACAATGCTAAATGTCAAAAATGATAAGTGTCACCATGAAAAATGTCAAAAATGACAAATTTCAAGATGGCAAATGTCCAAGATGTCAAATGACAAATGTCACAATGCTAAATGTCAAAAATGACAAATTTCAAGATGGCAAATGTCAAAGATGTCAAATGACAAATGTCACAATGCTAAATGTCAAAAAGGAAAAGTGTCACCATGAAAAATGTCAAAAATGACAAATTTTAAGATGGCAAATGTCAAAGATGTCAAATGACAAATGTCACAATGCTAAATGTCAAAAATGAAAAGTGTCACCATGAAAAATGTCAAAAATAACAAATTTTAAGATGGCAAATGTCAAAGATGTCAAATGACAAATGTCACAATTCTAAATGTCAAAAATAAAAAGTGTCACCATAAAAAATGTCAAAGATGACAAATTTCAAGATGGCAAATATCAAAGATGTCAAATGACAAATGTCACAATGCTAAATGTCAAAAATGAAAAGTGTTACCATGAAAAATGTCAAAAATAACAAATTTCAAGATGGCAAATGTCAAAGATGTCAAATGACAAATGTCACAATGCTAAATGTCAAAAATGAAAAGTGTCACTATCAAAAATGTCAAAAATGACAAATTTCAAGATGGCAAATGTCAAAACTGACAAATGTCACAATGCTTAATGTCAAAAATGAAAAGTGTCACCATGAAAAATGTCAAAAATAACAAATTTCAAGATGGCAAATGTCAAATGACAAATGTCACAATGCTAAATGTCAAAAATGAAAAGTGTCACCATGAAAAATGTCAAAAATAACAAATTTCAAGATGGCAAATGTCAAAGAAGTCAAATGACAAATGTCACAATGCTAAATGTCAAAAATGAAAAGTGTCACCATAAAAAATGTCAAAAATGACAAATTTCAAGATGGCAAATGTCAAAGATGTCAAATGACAAATGTCACGATGCTAAATGTCAAAAATGAAAAGTGTCACCATGAAAAATGTCAAAAATAACAAATTTCAAGATGGCAAATGTCAAAGATGTCAAATGACAAATGTCACATTGCTAAATGTCAAAAATGAAAAGTGTCACCATGAAAAATGTCAAAAATGACAAATTTCAAGATGGCAAATGTCAAAACTGACAAATGTCACAATGCTAAATGTCAAAAATGATAAGTGTCACCATGAAAAATGTCAAAAATGACAAATTTTAAGATGGCAAATGTCCAAGATGTCAAATGACAAATGTCACAATGCTAAATGTCAAAAATGACAAATTTCAAGATGGCAAATGTCAAAGATGTCAAATGACAAATGTCACAATGCTAAATGGCCAAAATGAAAAGTGTCACCATGAAAAATGTCAAAAATGACAAATTTCAAGATGGCAAATGTCAAAGATGTCAAATGACAAATGTCACAATGCTAAATGTCAAAAATGAAAAGTGTCACCATGAAAAATGTCAAAAATAACAAATTTCAAGATGTCAAATGTCAAAGATGTCAAATGACAAATGTCACAATGCTAAATGTCAAAAATGAAAAGTGTCACAATGAAAAATGTCAAAAATGACAAATTTCAAGATGGCAAATGTCAAAGATGTCAAATGACAAATGTCACAATGCTAAATGTCAAAAATGACAAATTTCAAGATGGCAAATGTCAAAGATGTCAAATGACAAATGTCACAATGCTAAATGTCAAAAATGAAAAGTGTCAGAAATGACAAATTTCAAGATGGCAAATGTCTAAGATGTCAAATGACAAATGTCACAATGCTAAATGTCAAAAATGAAAAGTGTCACCGTGAAAAATGTCAAAAATGACAAATTTCAAGATGGCAAATGTCAAAGATATCAAATGACAAATGTCACAATGCTAAATGTCAAAAATGAAAAGTGTCACCATGAAAAATGTCAAAAATGACAAATTTCAAGATGGCAAATGTCAAAACTGACAAATGTCACAATGCTAAATGTCAAAAATGATAAGTGTCACCATGAAAAATGTCAAAAATGACAAATTTCAAAATGGCAAATGTCCAAGATGTCAAATGACAAATGTCACAATGCTAAATGTCAAAAATGACAAATTTCAAGATGGCAAATGTCAAAGATGTCAAATGACAAATGTCACAATGCTAAATGTCAAAAATGAAAAGTGTCACCATGAAAAATGTCAAAAATGACAAATTTCAAGATGGCAAATGTCAAAACTGACAAATGTCACAATGCTAAATGTCAAAAATGACAAATTTCAAGATGGCAAATGTCAAAGATGTCAAATGACAAATGTCACAATGCTAAATGTCAAAAATGAAAAGTGTCACCATGAAAAATGTCAAAAATGACAAATTTCAAGATGGCAAATGTCAAAGATGTCAAATGACAAATGTCACAATGCTAAATGTCAAAAATGAAAAGTGTCACCATGAAAAATGTCAAAAATGACAAATTTCAAGATGGCAAATGTCAAAGATGTCAAATGACAAATGTCACAATGCTAAATGTCAAAAATGAAAAGTGTCACCATGAAAAATGTCAAAAATGACAAATTTCAAGATGGCAAATGTCAAAACTGACAAATGTCACAATGCTAAATGTCACAAATGATAAGTGTCACCATGAAAAATGTCAAAAATGACAAATTTCAAGATGGCAAATGTCCAAGATGTCAAATGACAAATGTCACAATGCTAAATGTCAAAAATGAAAAGTGTCACCATGAAAAATGTTAAAAATGACAAATTTCAAGATGGCAAATGTCAAAGATGTCAAATGTCAAATGACAAATGACAAATGCTAAATGTCAAAAATGAAAAGTGTCAAAAATGACAAATTTCAAGATGGCAAATGTCTCAGAAGTCAAATGACAAATGTCACAATCCTAAATGTCAAAAATGAAAAGTGTCACCATGAAAAATGTCAAAAATGACAAATTTCAAGATGGCAAATGTCAAAACTGACAAATGTCACAATGCTAAATGTCAAAAATGAAAAGTGTCACCATGAAAAATGTCAAAAATAACAAATTTCAAGATGACAAATGTCAAAGATGTCAAATGACAAATGTCACAATGCTAAATGTCAAAAATGACAAATTTCAAGATGGCAAATGTCAAAGATGTCAAATGACAAATGTCACAATGCTAAATGTCAAAAATGAAAAGTGTCACCATGAAAAATGTCAAAGATGACAAATTTCAAGATGGCAAATGTCAAAGATGTCAAATGACAAATGTCACAATGCTAAATGTCAAAAATGAAAAGTGTCACCATGAAAAATGTCAACAATGACAAATTTCAAAATGGCAAATGACAAATTTCAAGATAGCAAATGTCAAAACTGACAAATGTCACAATGCTAAATGTCAAAAATGATAAGTGTCACCATGAAAAATGTCAAAAATGACAAATTTCAAGATGGCAAATGTCAAAGATGTCAAATGACAAATGTCACAATGCTAAATGTCAAAAATGACAAATTTCAAGATGGCAAATGTCTAAGATGTCAAATGACAAATGTCACAATGTTAAATGTCAAAAATGAAAAGTGTCACCATGAAAAATGTCAAAAATGACAAATTTCAAGATGGCAAATGTCAAAGATGTCAAATGACAAATGTCACAATGCTAAATGTCAAAAATGAAAAGTGTCACCATGAAAAATGTCAAAAATGACAAATTTCAAGATGGCAAATGTCAAAGATGTCAAATGACAAATGTCACAATGCTAAATGTCAAAACTGAAAAGTGTCCCCATGAAAAATGTCAATAATGACAAATTTCAAGATGGCAAATATCAAAGATTTCAAATGACAAATGTCACAATGCTAAATGTCAAAAATGAAAAGTGTCACCATAAAAAATGTCAAAAATGACAAATTTCAAGATGGCAAATGTCAAAGATGTCGAATATGACAAATGTCACAATGCTAAATGTCAAAAATGAAAAGTGTCACCATGAAAAATGTCAAAAATGACAATTTTCAAGATGGCAAATATCAAAGATGTCAAATGACAAATGTCACAATGCTAAATGTCAAAAATGACAAATTTCAAGATGGCAAATGTCAAAGATGTCAAATGACAAATGTCACAATGCTAAATGTCAAAAATGAACAGTGTCACCATGAAAAATGTCAAAAATGACAAATTTCAAGATGGCAAATATCAAAGATGTCAAATGACAAATGTCACAATGCTAAATGTCAAAAATGACAAATTTCAAGATGGCAAATGTCAAAGAAGTCAAATGACAAATGTCACAATGCTAAATGTCAAAAATGAAAAGTGTCACCATGAAAAATGTCAAAAATGACAAATTTCAAGATAGCAAATGTCAAAGATGTCAAATGACAAATGTCACAATGCTAAATGTCAAAAATGACAAATTTCAAGATGGCAAATGTCAAAGATGTCAAATGACAAATGTCACAATGCTAAATGTCAAAAATGAAAAGTGTCACTATGAAAAATGTCAAAAATGACAAATTTCAAGATGGCAAATATCAAAGATGTCAAATGACAAATGTCACAATGCTAAATGTCAAAAATGAAAAGTGTCACCATGAAAAATGTCAAAAATAACAAATTTCAAGATGGCAAATGTCAAAGATGTCAAATGACAAATGTCACAATGCTAAATGTCAAAAATGAAAAGTGTCACCATGAAAAATGTCAAAAATAACAAATTTCAAGATGGCAAATGTCAAAGATGTCAAATGACAAATGTCACAATGCTAAATGTCAAAAATGAAAAGTGTCACCATGAAAAATGTCAAAAATGACAAATTTCAAGATGGCAAATGTAAAAACTGACAAATGTCACAGCTAAATGTCAAAAATGATAAGTGTCACCATGAAAAATGTCAAAAATGACAAATTTCAAGATGGCAAATGTCCAAGATGTCAAATGACAGATGTTACAATGCTAAATGTCAAAAATGACAAATTTTAAGATGGCAAATGTCAAAGATGTCAAATGACAAATGTCACAATGCTAAATGTCAAAAATGAAAAGTGTCACCATGAAAAATGTCAAAAATGACAAATTTCAAGATGGCAAATGTCAAAGATGTCAAATGACAAATGTCACAATGCTAAATGTCAAAAATGAAAAGTGTCACCATGAAAAATGTCAAAAATGACAAATTTCAAGATGGCAAATGTCAAAGATGTCAAATGACAAATGTCACAATGCTAAATGTCAAAAATGAAAAGTGTCACCATGAAAAATGTCAAAAATGACAAATTTCAAGATGGCAAATGTCAAAGATGTCAAATGACAAATGTCACAATGCTAAATGTCAAAAATGAAAAGTGTCACCATGAAAAATGTCAAAAATGACAAATTTCAAGATGGCAAATGTCAAAACTGACAAATGTCACAATGCTAAATGTCAAAAATGATGAGTGTCACCATGAAAAATGTCAAAAATGACAAATTTCAAGATGGCAAATGTTCAAGATGACAAATGACAAATGTCACAATGCTAAATGTTAAAAATGAAAAGTGTCACCATGAAAAATGTCAAAAATGACAAATTTCAAGATGGCAAATGTCAAAAATGACAAATGTCACAATGCTAAATGTCAAAAATGAAAAGTGTCAAAAATGACAAATTTCAAGATGGCAAATTTCTAAGATGTCAAATGACAAATGTCATAATGCTAAATGTCAAAAATGAAAAGTGTCACCGTAAAAAATGTCAAAAATGACAAATTTCAAGATGGCAAATGTCAAAGATGTCAAATGACAAATGTCACAATGCTAAATGTCAAAAATGAAAAGTGTCACCATGAAAAATGTCAAAAATGACAAATTTCAATATGGCAAATGTCAAAGATGTCAAATGACAAATGTCACAATGCTAAATGTCAAAACTGAAAAGTGTCCCCATGAAAAATGTCAATAATGACAAATTTCAAGATGGCAAATATCAAAGATTTCAAATGACAAATGTCACAATGCTAAATGTCAAAAATGAAAAGTGTCACCATGAAAAATGTCAAAAATGACAAATTTCAAGATGGCAAATGTCAAAGATGTCGAATATGACAAATGTCACAATGCTAAATGTCAAAAATGAAAAGTGTCACCATGAAAAATGTCAAAAATGACAATTTTCAAGATGGCAAATATCAAAGATGTCAAATGACAAATGTCACAATGCTAAATGTCAAAAATGACAAATTTCAAGATGGCAAATGTCAAAGATGTCAAATGACAAATGTCACAATGCTAAATGTCAAAAATGAAAAGTGTCACCATGAAAAATGTCAAAAATGACAAATTTCAAGATGGCAAATATCAAAGATGTCAAATGACAAATGTCACAATGCTAAATGTCAAAAATGACAAATTTCAAGATGGCAAATGTCAAAGATGTCAAATGACAAATGTCACAATGCTAAATGTCAAAAATGAAAAGTGTCACCATGAAAAATGTCAAAAATGACAAATTTCAAGATGGCAAATGTCAATGATGTCAAATGACTAATGTCACAATGCTAAATGTCAAAAATGAAAAGTGTCACCATGAAAAATGTCAAAAATAACAAATTTCAAGATGGCAAATATCAAAGATGTCAAATGACAAATGTCACAATGCTTAATGTCAAAAATGACAAATTTCAAGATGGCAAATGTCAAAGATGTCAAATGACAAATGTCACAATGCTAAATGTCAAAAATGAAAAGTGTCACCATGAAAAATGTCAAAAATGACAAATTTCAAGATGGCAAATGTCAAAGATGTCAAATGACAAATGTCACAATGCTAAATGTCAAAAATGAAAAGTGTCACCATGAAAAATGTCAAAAATAACAAATTTCAAGATGGCAAATGTCAAAGATGTCAAATGACAAATGTCACAATGCTAAATGTCAAAAATGAAAAGTGTCACCATGAAAAATGTCAAAAATGACAAATTTCAAGATGGCAAATGTTAAAGATGTCAAATGACAAATGTCACAATGCTAAATGTCAAAAATGAAAAGTGTCACCATGAAAAATGTTAAAAATAACAAATTTCAAGATGGCAAATGTCAAAGATGTCAAATGACAAATGTCACAATGCTAAATGTCAAAAATGAAAAGTGTCACCATGAAAAATGTCAAAAATGACAAATTTCAAGATGGCAAATGTCAAAGATGTCAAATGACAAATGTCACAATGCTAAATGTCAAAAATGAAAAGTGTCACCATGAAAAATGTCAAAAATGACAAATTTCAAGATGGCAAATGTCAAAACTGACAAATGTCACAATGCTAAATGTCAAAAATGATGAGTGTCACCATGAAAAATGTCAAAAATGACAAATTTCAAGATGGCAAATGTTCAAGATGACAAATGACAAATGTCACAATGCTAAATGTTAAAAATGAAAAGTGTCACCATGAAAAATGTCAAAAATGACAAATTTCAAGATGGCAAATGTCAAAGATGTCAAATGACAAATGTCACAATGCTAAATGTCAAAAATGAAAAGTGTCAAAAATGACAAATTTCAAGATGGCAAATTTCTAAGATGTCAAATGACAAATGTCATAATGCTAAATGTCAAAAATGAAAAGTGTCACCGTGAAAAATGTCAAAAATGACAAATTTCAAGATGGCAAATGTCAAAGATGTCAAATGACAAATGTCACAATGCTAAATGTCAAAAATGAAAAGTGTCACCATGAAAAATGTCAAAAATGACAAATTTCAAGACAGCAAATGTCAAAGATGTCAAATGACAAATGTCACAATGCTAAATGTCAAAACTGAAAAGTGTCCCCATGAAAAATGTCAATAATGACAAATTTCAAGATGGCAAATATCAAAGATTTCAAATGACAAATGTCACAATGCTAAATGTCAAAAATGAAAAGTGTCACCATGAAAAATGTCAAAAATGACAAATTTCAAGATGGCAAATGTCAAAGATGTCGAATATGACAAATGTCACAATGCTAAATGTCAAAAATGAAAAGTGTCACCATGAAAAATGTCAAAAATGACAATTTTCAAGATGGCAAATATCAAAGATGTCAAATGACAAATGTCACAATGCTAAATGCCAAAAATGACAAATTTCAAGATAACAAATGTCAAAGATGTCAAATGACAAATGTCACAATGCTAAATGTCAAAAATGAAAAGTGTCACCATGAAAAATGTCAAAAATGACAAATTACAAGATGGCAAATATCAAAGATGTCAAATGACAAATGTCACAATGCTAAATGTCAAAAATGACAAATTTCAAGATGGCAAATGTCAAAGATGTCAAATGACAAATGTCACAATGCTAAATGTCAAAAATGAAAAGTGTCACCATGAAAAATGTCAAAAATGACAAATTTCAAGATGGCAAATGTCAAAGATGTCAAATGACAAATGTCACAATGCTAAATGTCAAAAATGAAAAGTGTCACCATGAAAAATGTCAAAAATAACAAATTTCAAGATGGCAAATATCAAAGATGTCAAATGACAAATGTCACAATGCTTAATGTCAAAAATGACAAATTTCAAGATGGCAAATGTCAAAGATGTCAAATGACAAATGTCACAATGCTAAATGTCAAAAATGAAAAGTGTCACCATGAAAAATGTCAAAAATGACAAATTTCAAGATGGCAAATGTCAAAGATGTCAAATGACAAATGTCACAATGCTAAATGTCAAAAATGAAAAGTGTCACCATGAAAAATGTCAAAAATAACAAATTTCAAGATGGCAAATGTCAAAGATGTCAAATTACAAATGTCACAATGCTAAATGTCAAAAATGAAAAGTGTCACCATGAAAAATGTCAAAAATGACAAATTTCAAGATGGCAAATGTTAAAGATGTCAAATGACAAATGTCACAATGCTAAATGTCAAAAATGAAAAGTGTCACCATAAAAAATTTTAAAAATAACAAATTTCAAGATGGCAAATGTCAAAGATGTCAAATGACAAATGTCACAATGCTAAATGTCAAAAATGAAAAGTGTCACCATGAAAAATGTCAAAAATGACAAATTTCAAGATGGCAAATGTCAAAGATGTCAAATGACAAATGTCACAATGCTAAATGTCAAAAATGAAAAGTGTCACCATGAAAAATGTCAAAAATAACAAATTTTAAGATGGCAAATGTCAAAGATGTCAAATGACAAATGTCACAATGCTAAATGTCAAAAATGAAAAGTGTCACCATGAAAAATGTCAAAAATGACAAATTTCAAGATGGCAAATGTTAAAGATGTCAAATGACAAATGTCACAATGCTAAATGTCAAAAATGAAAAGTGTCACCATGAAAAATGTTAAAAATAACAAATTTCAAGATGGCAAATGTCAAAGATGTCAAATGACAAATGTTACAATGCTAAATGTCAAAAATGAAAAGTGTCACCATAAAAAATGTCAAAAATGACAAATTTCAAGATGGCAAATGTCAAAACTGACAAATGTCACAATACTTAATGTCAAAAATGATAAGTGTCACCATGAAAAATGTCAAAAATGACAAATTTCAAGATGGCAAATGTCAAAGATGTCGAATATGACAAATGTCACAATGCTAAATGTCAAAAATGAAAAGTGTCACCATGAAAAATGTCAAAAATGACAATTTTCAAGATGGCAAATATCAAAGATGTCAAATGACAAATGTCACAATGCTAAATGTCAAAAATGACAAATTTCAAGATGGCAAATGTCAAAGATGTCAAATGACAAATGTCACAATGCTAAATGTCAAAAATGAAAAGTGTCACCATGAAAAATGTCAAAAATGACAAATTTCAAGATGGCAAATATCAAAGATGTCAAATGACAAATGTCACAATGCTAAATGTCAAAAATGACAAATTTCAAGATGGCAAATGTCAAAGATGTCAAATGACAAATGTCACAATGCTAAATGTCAAAAATGAAAAGTGTCACCATGAAAAATGTCAAAAATGACAAATTTCAAGATGGCAAATGTCAAAGATGTCAAATGACAAATGTCACAATGCTAAATGTCAAAAATGAAAAGTGTCACCATGAAAAATGTCAAAAATGACAAATTTCAAGATGGCAAATGTCAAAGATGTCAAATGACAAATGTCACAATGCTAAATGTCAAAAATGAAAAGTGTCACCATGAAAAATGTCAAAAATAACAAATTTCAAGATGGCAAATGTCAAAGATGTCAAATGACAAATGTCACAATGCTAAATGTCAAAAATGAAAAGTGTCACCATGAAAAATGTCAAAAATGACAAATTTCAAGATGGCAAATGTTAAAGATGTCAAATGACAAATGTCACAATGCTAAATGTCAAAAATGAAAAGTGTCACCATGAAAAATGTTAAAAATAACAAATTTCAAGATGGCAAATGTCAAAGATGTCAAATGACAAATGTTACAATGCTAAATGTCAAAAATGAAAAGTGTCACCATAAAAAATGTCAAAAATGACAAATTTCAAGATGGCAAATGTCAAAACTGACAAATGTCACAATACTAAATGTCAAAAATGATAAGTGTCACCATGAAAAATGTCAAAAATAACAAATTTCAAGATGGCAAATGTCCAAGATGTCAAATGACAAATGTCACAATGCTAAATGTCAAAAATGACAAATTTCAAGATGGCAAATGTCAAAGATGTCAAATGACAAATGTCACAATGCTAAATGTCAAAAATGAAAAGTGTCACCATGAAAAATGTCAAAAATGACAAATTTCAAGATGGCAAATGTCAAAGATGTCAAATGACAAATGTCACAATGCTAAATGTCAAAAATGAAAAGTGTCACCATGAAAAATGTCAAAAATAACAAATTTCAAGATGGCAAATGTCAAAGATGTCAAATGACAAATGTCACAATGCTAAATGTCAAAAATGAAAAGTGTCACCATGAAAAATGTCAAAAATGAAAAATTTCAAGATGGCAAATGTCAAAACTGACAAATGTCACAATGCTAAATGTCAAAAATGATAAGTGTCACCATGAAAAATGTCAAAAATGACAAATTTCCAGATGGCAAATGTCCAAGATGTCAAATGACAAATGTCACAATGCTAAATGTCAAAAATGACAAATTTCAAAATGGCAAATGTCAAAGATGTCAAATGACAAATGTCACAATGCTAAATATCAAAAATAAAAAGTGTCACCATGAAAAATGTCAAAAATGACAAATTTCAAGATGGCAAATGTCAAAGATGTCAAATGACAAATGTCACAATGCTAAATGTCAAAAATGAAAAGTGTCACCATGAAAAATGTCAAAAATGACAATTTCAAGATGGCAAATATCAAAGATGTCAAATGACAAATGTCACAATGCTAAATGTCAAAAATGACAAATTTCAAGATGGCAAATGTCAAAGATGTCAAATGACAAATGCCACAATGCTAAATGTCAAAAATGAAAAGTGTCACCATGAAAAATGTCAAAAATGACAAATTTCAAGATGGCAAATGTCAAAGATGTCAAATGACAAATGTCACAATGCTAAATGTCAAAAATGAAAAGTGTCACCATGAAAAATGTCAAAAATAACAAATTTCAAGATGGCAAATGTCAAAGATGTCAAATGACAAATGTCACAATGCTAAATGTCAAAAATGAAAAGTGTCACCATGAAAAATGTCAAAAATGACAAATTTCAAGATGGCAAATGTTAAAGATGTCAAATGACAAATGTCACAATGCTAAATGTCAAAAATGAAAAGTGTCACCATGAAAAATGTTAAAAATAACAAATTTCAAGATGGCAAATGTCAAAGATGTCAAATGACAAATGTTACAATGCTAAATGTCAAAAATGAAAAGTGTCACCATAAAAAATGTCAAAAATGACAAATTTCAAGATGGCAAATGTCAAAACTGACAAATGTCACAATACTAAATGTCAAAAATAAAAAGTGTCACCATAAAAAATGTCAAAGATGACAAATGACAAATGTCACAATGCTAAATGTCAAAAATGACAAATTTCAAGATGGCAAATGTCAAAGATGTCAAATGACAAATGTCACAATGCTAAATGTCAAAAATGAAAAGTGTCACCATGAAAAATGTCAAAAATGACAAATTTCAAGATGGCAAATGTCAAAGATGTCAAATGACAAATGTCACAATGCTAAATGTCAAAAATGAAAAGTGTCACCATGAAAAATGTCAAAAATAACAAATTTCAAAATGGCAAATGTCAAAGATGTCAAATGACAAATGTCACAATGCTAAATGTCAAAAATGAAAAGTGTCACCATGAAAAATGTCAAAAATGACAAATTTCAAGATGGCAAATGTCAAAACTGACAAATGTCACAATGCTAAATGTCAAAAATGATAAGTGTCACCATGAAAAATGTCAAAAATGACAAATTTCAAGATGGCAAATGTCCAAGATGTCAAATGACAAATGTCACAATGCTAAATGTCAAAAATGACAAATTTCAAGATGGCAAATGTCAAAGATGTCAAATGACAAATGTCACAATGCTAAATGTCAAAAATGAAAAGTGTCACCATGAAAAATGTCAAAAATGACAAATTTCAAGATGGCAAATGTCAAAGATGTCAAATGACAAATGTCACAATGCTAAATGTCAAAAATGAAAAGCGTCACCATGAAAAATGTCAAAAATGACAATTTCAAGATGGCAAATATCAAAGATGTCAAATGACAAATGTCACAATGCTAAATGTCAAAAATGACAAATTTTAAGATGACAAATGTCAAAGATGTCAAATGACAAATGTCACAATGCTAAATGTCAAAAATGAAAAGTGTCACCATGAAAAATGTCAAAAATGACAAATTTCAAGATGGCAAATATCAAAGATGTCAAATGACAAATGTCACAATGCTAAATGTCAAAAATGAAAAGTGTCACCATGAAAAATGTCAAAAATGACAAATTTTAAAGATGGCAAATGTCAAAGATGTCAAATGACAAATGTCACAATGCTAAATGTCAAAAATGAAAAGTGTCACCATGAAAAATGTCAAAAATGACAAATTTCAAGATGGCAAATGTCAAAGATGTCAAATGACAAATGTCACAATGCTAAATGTCAAAAATGAAAAGTGTCACCATGAAAAATGTCAAAAATGACAAATTTCAAGATGGCAAATGTCAAAACTGACAAATGTCACAATGCTAAATGTCAAAAATGATGAGTGTCACCATGAAAAATGTCAAAAATGACAAATTTCAAGATGGCAAATGTCCAAGATGTCAAATGACAAATGTCACAATGCTAAATGTTAAAAATGAAAAGTGTCACCATGAAAAATGTCAAAAATGACAAATTTCAAGATGGCGAATGTCAAAGATGTCAAATGACAAATGTCACAATGCTAAATGTCAAAAATGAAAAGTGTCAAAAATGACAAATTTCAAGATGGCAAATGTCTAAGATGTCAAATGACAAATGTCACAATGCTAAATGTCAAAAATGAAAAGTGTCACCGTGAAAAATGTCAAAAATGACAAATTTCAAGATGGCAAATGTCAAAGATGTCAAATGACAAATGTCACAATGCTAAATGTCAAAAATGAAAAGTGTCACCATGAAAAATGTCAAAAATGACAAATTTCAAGATGGCAAATGTCAAAGATGTCAAATGACAAATGTCACAATGCTAAATGTCACCATGAAAAATGTCAAAAATGACAAATTTCAAGATGGCAAATGTCAAAGATGTCAAATGACAAATGTCACAATGCTAAATGTCAAAAATGAAAAGCGTCACCATGAAAAATGTCAAAAATGACAATTTCAAGATGGCAAATATCAAAGATGTCAAATGACAAATGTCACAATGCTAAATGTCAAAAATGACAAATTTTAAGATGACAAATGTCAAAGATGTCAAATGACAAATGTCACAATGCTAAATGTCAAAAATGAAAAGTGTCACCATGAAAAATGTCAAAAATGACAAATTTCAAGATGGCAAATATCAAAGATGTCAAATGACAAATGTCACAATGCTAAATGTCAAAAATGAAAAGTGTCACCATGAAAAATGTCAAAAATGACAAATTTTAAAGATGGCAAATGTCAAAGATGTCAAATGACAAATGTCACAATGCTAAATGTCAAAAATGAAAAGTGTCACCATGAAAAATGTCAAAAATGACAAATTTCAAGATGGCAAATGTCAAAGATGTCAAATGACAAATGTCACAATGCTAAATGTCAAAAATGAAAAGTGTCACCATGAAAAATGTCAAAAATGACAAATTTCAAGATGGCAAATGTCAAAACTGACAAATGTCACAATGCTAAATGTCAAAAATGATGAGTGTCACCATGAAAAATGTCAAAAATGACAAATTTCAAGATGGCAAATGTCCAAGATGTCAAATGACAAATGTCACAATGCTAAATGTTAAAAATGAAAAGTGTCACCATGAAAAATGTCAAAAATGACAAATTTCAAGATGGCGAATGTCAAAGATGTCAAATGACAAATGTCACAATGCTAAATGTCAAAAATGAAAAGTGTCAAAAATGACAAATTTCAAGATGGCAAATGTCTAAGATGTCAAATGACAAATGTCACAATGCTAAATGTCAAAAATGAAAAGTGTCACCGTGAAAAATGTCAAAAATGACAAATTTCAAGATGGCAAATGTCAAAGATGTCAAATGACAAATGTCACAATGCTAAATGTCAAAAATGAAAAGTGTCACCATGAAAAATGTCAAAAATGACAAATTTCAAGATGGCAAATGTCAAAGATGTCAAATGACAAATGTCACAATGCTAAATGTCAAAAATGAAAAGTGTCCCCATGAAAAATGTCAATAATGACAAATTTCAAGATGGCAAATATCAAAGATGTCAAATGACAAATGTCACAATGCTAAATGTCAAAAATGAAAAGTGTCACCATGAAAAATGTCAAAAATGACAAATTTCAAGATGGCAAATGTCAAAGATGTCGAATATGACAAATGTCACAATGCTAAATGTCAAAAATGAAAAGTGTCACCATGAAAAATGTCAAAAATGACAAATTTCAAGATGGCAAATATCAAAGATGTCAAATGACAAATGTCACAATGCTAAATGTCAAAAATGAAAAGTGTCACCATGAAAAATGTCAAAAATGACAAATTTCAAGATGGCAAATGTCAAAGATGTCGAATATGACAAATGTCACAATGCTAAATGTCAAAAATGAAAAGTGTCACCATGAAAAATGTCAAAAATGACAAATTTCAAGATGGCAAATATCAAAGATGTCAAATGACAAATGTCAAAATGCTAAATGTCAAAAATGACAAATTTCAAGATGGCAAATGTCAAAGATGTCAAATGACAAATGTCACAATGCTAAATGTCAAAAATGAAAAGTGTCACCATGAAAAATGTCAAAAATGACAAATTTCAAGATGGCAAAGGTCAAAGATGTCAAATGACAAATGTCACAATGCTAAATGTCAAAAATGAAAAGTGTCACCATGAAAAATGTCAAAAATGACAAATTTCAAGATGGCAAATGTCAAAGATGTCAAATGACAAATGTCACAATGCTAAATGTCAAAAATGAAAAGTGTCACTATGAAAAATGTCAAAAATGACAATTTCAAGATGGCAAATATCAAAGATGTCAAATGACAAATGTCACAATGCTAAATGTCAAAAATGACAAATTTCAAGATGGCAAATGTCAAAGATGTCAAATGACAAATGTCACAATGCTAAATGTCAAAAATGAAAAGTGTCACCATGAAAAATGTCAAAAATGACAAATTTCAAGATGGCAAATATCAAAGATGTCAAATGACAAATGTCACAATGCTAAATGTCAAAAATGAAAAGTGTCACCATGAAAAATGTCAAAAATGACAAATTTTAAGATGGCAAATGTCAAAGATGTCAAATGACAAATGTCACAATGCTAAATGTCAAAAATGAAAAGTGTCACCATGAAAAATGTCAAAAATGACAAATTTCAAGATGGCAAATGTCAAAGATGTCAAATGACAAATGTCACAATGCTAAATGTCAAAAACGAAAAGTGTCACCATGAAAAATGTCAAAAATGACAAATTTCAAGATGGCAAATGTCAAAACTGACAAATGTCACAATGCTAAATGTCAAAAATGAAAAGTGTCACCATGAAAAATGTCAAAAATGACAAATTTCAAGATGGCAAATGTCAAAGATGTCAAATGACAAATGTCACAATGCTAAATGTCAAAAACGAAAAGTGTCACTATGAAAAATGTCAAAAATGACAAATTTCAAAATGGCAAATGTCCAAGATGTCAAATGACAAATGTCACAATGCTAAATGTCAAAAATGACAAATTTCAAGATGGCAAATGTCAAAGATGTCAAATGACAAATGTCACAATGCTAAATGTCAAAAATGAAAAGTGTCACCATGAAAAATGTCAAAAATGACAAATTTCAAGATGGCAAATATCAAAGATGTCAAATGACAAATGTCACAATGCTAAATGTCAAAAATGAAAAGTGTCACCATGAAAAATGTCAAAAATGACAAATTTTAAGATGGCAAATGTCAAAGATGTCAAATGACAAATGTCACAATGCTAAATGTCAAAAATGAAAAGTGTCACCATGAAAAATGTCAAAAATGACAAATTTCAAGATGGCAAATGTCAAAGATGTCAAATGACAAATGTCACAATGCTAAATGTCAAAAACGAAAAGTGTCACCATGAAAAATGTCAAAAATGACAAATTTCAAAATGGCAAATGTCCAAGATGTCAAATGACAAATGTCACAATGCTAAATGTTAAAAATGAAAAGTTTCACCATGAAAAATGTCAAAAATGACAAATTTCAAGATGGCGAATGTCAAAGATGTCAAATGACAAATGTCACAATGCTAAATGTCAAAAATGAAAAGTGTCAAAAATGACAAATTTCAAGATGGCAAATGTCTAAGATGTCAAATGACAAATGTCACAATGCTAAATGTCAAAAATGAAAAGTGTCACCGTGAAAAATGTCAAAAATGACAAATTTCAAGATGGCAAATGTCAAAGATGTCAAATGACAAATGTCACAATGCTAAATGTCAAAAATGAAAAGTGTCACCATGAAAAATGTCAAAAATGACAAATTTCAAGATGGCAAATGTCAAAGATGTCAAATGACAAATGTCACAATGCTAAATGTCAAAAATGAAAAGTGTCCCCATGAAAAATGTCAATAATGACAAATTTCAAGATGGCAAATATCAAAGATGTCAAATGACAAATGTCACAATGCTAAATGTCAAAAATGAAAAGTGTCACCATGAAAAATGTCAAAAATGACAAATTTCAAGATGGCAAATGTCAAAGATGTCGAATATGACAAATGTCACAATGCTTAATGTCAAAAATGAAAAGTGTCACCATGAAAAATGTCAAAAATGACAAATTTCAAGATGGCAAATATCAAAGATGTCAAATGACAAATGTCACAATGCTAAATGTCAAAAATGAAAAGTGTCACCATGAAAAATGTCAAAAATGACAAATTTCAAGATGGCAAATGTCAAAGATGTCGAATATGACAAATGTCACAATGCTAAATGTCAAAAATGAAAAGTGTCACCATGAAAAATGTCAAAAATGACAAATTTCAAGATGGCAAATATCAAAGATGTCAAATGACAAATGTCAAAATGCTAAATGTCAAAAATGACAAATTTCAAGATGGCAAATGTCAAAGATGTCAAATGACAAATGTCACAATGCTAAATGTCAAAAATGAAAAGTGTCACCATGAAAAATGTCAAAAATGACAAATTTCAAGATGGCAAATGTCAAAGATGTCAAATGACAAATGTCACAATGCTAAATATCAAAAATGAAAAGTGTCACCATGAAAAATGTCAAAAATAACAAATTTCAAGATGGCAAATGTCAAAGATGTCAAATGACAAATGTCACAATGCTAAATGTCAAAAATGAAAAGTGTCACCATGAAAAATGTCAAAAATGACAAATTTCAAGATGGCAAATGTCAAAGATGTCAAATGACAAATGTCACAATGCTAAATGTCAAAAATGAAAAGTGTCACCATAAAAAATGTCAAAAACAACAAATTTCAAGATGGCAAATGTCAAAGATGTCAAATGACAAATGTCACAATGCTAAATGTCAAAAATGAAAAGTGTCACCATGAAAAATGTCAAAAATGACAAATTTCAAGATGGCAAATGTCAAAACTGACAAATGTCACAATGGTAAATGTCAAAAATGATAAGTGTTACCATGAAAAATGTCAAAAATGACAAATTTCAAGATGGCAAATGTCCAAGATGTCAAATGACAAATGTCACAATGCTAAATGTCAAAAATGACAAATTTCAAGATGGCAAATGTCAAAGATGTCAAATGACAAATGTCACAATGCTAAATGTCAAAAATGAAAAGTGTCACCATGAAAAATATCAAAAATGACAAATTTCAAGATGGCAAATGTCAAAGATGTCAAATGACAAATGTCACAATGCTAAATGTCAAAAATGAAAAGTGTCACCATGAAAAATGTCAAAAATGACAAATTTCAAGATGGCAAATGTCAAAGATGTCAAATGACAAATGTCACAATGCTAAATGTCAAAAATGAAAAGTGTCACCATGAAAAATGTCAAAAAAAACAAATTTCAAGATGGCAAATGTCAAAACTGACAAATGTCACAATGCTAAATGTCAAAAATGATAAGTGTCACCATAAAAAATGTCAAAAATGACAAATTTCAAGATGGCAAATGTCCAAGATGTCAAATGACAAATGTCACAATGCTAAATGTCAAAAATGACAAATTTCAAGATGGCAAATGTCAAAGATGTCAAATGACAAATGTCACAATGCTAAATGTCAAAAATGAAAAGTGTCACCATAAAAAATGTCAAAAATGACAAATTTCAAGATAGCAAATGTCAAAGATGTCAAATGACAAATGTCACAATGCTAAATGTCAAAAATGAAAAGTGTCACCATGAAAAATGTCAAAAATGACAAATTTCAAGATGGCAAATGTCAAATCTGACAAATGTCACAATGCTAAATGTCAAAAATGATAAGTGTCACCATGAAAAATGTCAAAAATGACAAATTTCAAGATGACAAATGTCCAAGATGTCAAATGAAAAGTGTCACCATGAAAAATGTCAAAAATAACAAATTTCAAGATGGCAAATGTCAAAGATGTCAAATGACAAATGTCACAATGCTAAAAGTCAAAAATGAAAAGTGTCACCATGAAAAATGTCAAAAATGACAAATTTCAAAATGGCAAATGTCAAATCTGACAATTGTCACAATGCTAAATGTCAAAAATGATAAGTGTCACCATGAAAAATGTCAAAAATGACAAATTTAAAGATGACAAATGTCCAAGATGTCAAATGACAAATGTCACAATGCTAAATGTCAAAAATGACAAATTTCAAAATTGCAAATGTCAAAGATGTCGAATATGACAAATGTCACAATGCTAAATGTCAAAAATGAAAAGTGTCACCATGAAAAATGTCAAAAATGACAAATTTCAAGATGGCAAATATCAAAGATGTCAAATGACAAATGTCACAATGCTAAATGTCAAAAATGAAAAGTGTCACCATGAAAAATGTCAAAAATGACAAATTTCAAGATGGCAAATGTCAAAGATGTCAAATGACAAATGTCACAATGCTAAATGTCAAAAATGAAAAGTGTCACCATAAAAAATGTCAAAAACAACAAATTTCAAGATGGCAAATGTCAAAGATGTCAAATGACAAATGTCACAATGCTAAATGTCAAAAATGAAAAGTGTGACCATGAAAAATGTCAAAAATGACAAATTTCAAGATGGCAAATGTCAAAACTGACAAATGTCACAATGCTAAATGTCAAAAATGATAAGTGTCACCATGAAAAATGTCAAAAATGACAAATTTCAAGATGGCAATTGTCCAAGATGTCAAATGACAAATGTCACAATGCTAAATGTCAAAAATGACAAATTTCAAGATGGCAAATGTCAAAGATGTCAAATGACAAATGTCACAATGCTAAATGTCAAAAATGAAAAGTGTCACCATAAAAAATGTCAAAAATGACAAATTTCAAGATGGCAAATGTCAAAGATGTCAAATGACAAATGTCACAATGCTAAATGTCAAAAATGAAAAGTGTCACCATAAAAAATGTCAAAAATGACAAATTTCAAGATGGCAAATGTCAAAGATGTCAAATGACAAATGTCACAATGCTAAATGTCAAAAATGAAAAGTGTCACCATGAAAAATGTCAAAAATAACAAATTTCAAGATGGCAAATGTCAAAACTGACAAATGTCACAATGCTAAATGTCACAAATGATAAGTGTCACCATGAAAAATGTCAAAAATGACAAATTTTAAGATGGCAAATGTCCAAGATGTCAAATGACAAATGTCACAATGCTAAATGTCAAAAATGACAAATTTCAAGATGGCAAATGTCAAAGATGTCAAATGACAAATGTCACAATGCTAAATGTCAAAAATGAAAAGTGTCACCATGAAAAATGTCAAAAATGACAAATTTCAAGATGGCAAATGTCAAAGATGTCAAATGACAAATGTCAGAATGCTAAATGTCAAAAATGAAAAGTGTCACCATGAAAAATGTCAAAAATAACAAATTTCAAGATGGCAAATGTCAAAGATGTCAAATGACAAATGTCACAATGCTAAAAGTCAAAAATGAAAAGTGTCACCATGAAAAATGTCAAAAATGACAAATTTCAAGATGGCAAATGTCAAAACTGACAAATGTCACAATGCTAAATGTCAAAAATGATAAGTGTCACCATGAAAAATGTCAAAAATGACAAATTTCAAGATGACAAATGTCCAAGATGTCAAATGACAAATGTCACAATGCTAAATGTCAAAAATGACAAATTTCAAGATTGCAAATGTCAAAGATGTCGAATATGACAAATGTCACAATGCTAAATGTCAAAAATGAAAAGTGTCACCATAAAAAAGGTCAAGAATGACAAATTTCAAGATGGCAAATGTCAAAGATGTCAAATGACAAATGTCACAATGCTAAATGTCAAAAATGAAAAGTGTTACCATGAAAAATGTCAAAATGACAAATTTCAAGATGGCAAATATCAAAAATGTCAAATGACAAATGTCACAATGCTAAATGTCAAAAATGACAAATTTCAAGATGGCAAATGTCAAAGATGTCAAATGACAAATGTCACAATGCTAAATGTCAAAAATGAAAAGTGTCACCATGAAAAATGTCAAAAATGACAAATTTCAAGATGGCAAATGTCAAAGATGTCAAATGACAAATGTCACAATGCTAAATGTCAAAAATGAAAAGTGTCACCATGAAAAATGTCAAAAATGACAAATTTCAAGATGGCAAATGTCTAAACTGACAAATGTCACAATGCTAAATGTCAAAAATGATGAGTGTCACCATGAAAAATGTCAAAAATGACAAATTTCAAGATGGCAAATGTCCAAGATGTCAAATGACAAACGTCACAATGCTAAATGTTAAAAATGAAAAGTGTCACCATGAAAAAAGTCAAAAATGACAAATTTCAAGATGGCAAATGTCAAAGATGTCAAATGACAAATGTCACAATGCTAAATGTCAAAAATGAAAAGTGTCAAAAATGACAAATTTCAAGATGGCAAATGTCTAAGATGTCAAATGACAAATGTCACAATGCTAAATGTCAAAAATGAGAAGTGTCACCGTGAAAAATGTCAAAAATGACAAATTTCAAGATGGCAAATGTCAAAGATGTCAAATGACAAATGTCACAATGCTAAATGTCAAAAATGAAAAGTGTCACCATGAAAAATGTCAAAAATGACAAATTTCAAGATGGCAAATGTCAAAGATGTCAAATGACAAATGTCACAATGCTAAATGTCAAAAATGAAAAGTGTCCCCATGAAAAATGTCAATAATGACAAATTTCAAGATGGCAAATATCAAAGATGTCAAATGACAAATGTCACAATGCTAAATGTCAAAAATGAAAAGTGTCACCATGAAAAATGTCAAAAATGACAAATTTCAAGATGGCAAATGTCAAAGATGTCGAATATGACAAATGTCACAATGCTAAATGTCAAAAATGAAAAGTATCACCATGAAAAATGTCAAAAATGACAAATTTCAAGATGGCAAATATCAAAGATGTCAAATGACAAATGTCACAATGCTAAATGTCAAAAATGAAAAGTGTCACCATGAAAAATGTCAAAAATGACAAATTTCAAGATGGCAAATATCAAAGATGTCAAATGACAAATGTCAAAATGCTAAATGTCAAAAATGACAAATTTCAAGATGGCAAATGTCAAAGATGTCAAATGACAAATGTCACAATGCTAAATGTCAAAAATGAAAAGTGTCACCATGAAAAATGTCAAAAATGACAAATTTCAAGATGGCAAATGTCAAACATGACAAATGTCACAATGCTAAATATCAAAAATGAAAAGTGTCACCATGAAAAATGTCAAAAATAACAAATTTCAAGATGGCAAATGTCAAAAATGTCAAATGACAAATGTCACAATGCTAAATGTCAAAAATGAAAAGTGTCACCATGAAAAATGTCAAAAATGACAAATTTCAAGATGGCAAATGTCAAAGATGTCAAATGACAAATGTCACAATGCTAAATGTCAAAAATGAAAAGTGTCACCATAAAAAATGTCAAAAACAACAAATTTCAAGATGGCAAATGTCAAAGATGTCAAATGACAAATGTCACAATGCTAAATGTCAAAAATGAAAAGTGTCACCATAAAAAATGTTAAAAATGACAAATTTCAAGATGGCAAATGTCAAAACTGACAAATGTTACAATGGTAAATGTCAAAAATGATAAGTGTCACCATGAAAAATGTCAAAAATGACAAATTTCAAGATGGCAAATGTCCAAGATGTCAAATGACAAATGTCACAATGCTAAATGTCAAAAATGACAAATTTCAAGATGGCAAATGTCAAAGATGTCAAATGACAAATGTCACAATGCTAAATGTCAAAAATGAAAAGTGTCACCATGAAAAATGTCAAAAATGACAAATTTCAAGATGGCAAATGTCAAAGATGTCAAATGACAAATGTCACAATGCTAAATGTCAAAAATGAAAAGTGTCACCATGAAAAATGTCAAAAATGACAAATTTCAAGATGGCAAATGTCAAAGATGTCAAATGACAAATGTCACAATGCTAAATGTCAAAAATGAAAAGTGTCACCATGAAAAATGTCAAAAATAACAAATTTCAAGATGGCAAATGTCAAAACTGACAAATGTCACAATGCTAAATGTCAAAAATGATAAGTGTCACCATAAAAAATGTCAAAAATGACAAATTTCAAGATGGCAAATGTCCAAGATGTCAAATGACAAATGTCACAATGCTAAATGTCAAAAATGACAAATTTCAAGATGGCAAATGTCAAAGATGTCAAATGACAAATGTCACAATGCTAAATGTCAAAAATGAAAAGTGTTACCATGAAAAATGTCAAAAATGACAAATTTCAAGATGGCAAATGTCAAAGATGTCAAATGACAAATGTCACAATGCTAAATGTCAAAAATGAAAAGTGTCACCATGAAAAATGTCAAAAATAACAAATTTCAAGATGGCAAATGTCAAAGATGTCAAATGACAAATGTCACAATGCTAAAAGTCAAAAATGAAAAGTGTCACAATGAAAAATGTCAAAAATGACAAATTTCAAGATGGCAAATGTCAAATCTGACAAATGTCACAATGCTAAATGTCAAAAATGATAAGTGTCACCATGAAAAATGTCAAAAATGACAAATTTCAAGATGACAAATGTCCAAGATGTCAAATGACAAATGTCACAATGCTAAATGTCAAAAATGACAAATTTCAAAATTGCAAATGTCAAAGATGTCGAATATGACAAATGTCACAATGCTAAATGTCAAAAATGAAAAGTGTCACCATGAAAAATGTCAAAAATGACAAATTTCAAGATGGCAAATATCCAAGATGTCAAATGACAAATGTCACAATGCTAAATGTCAAAAATGGCAAATTTCAAGATGGCAAATGTCAAAGATGTCAAATGACAAATGTCACAATGCTAAATGTCAAAAATGAAAAGTGTCACCATGAAAAATGTCAAAAATGACAAATTTCAAGATGGCAAATGTCAAAGATGTCAAATGACAAATGTCACAATGCTAAATGTCAAAAATGAAAAGTGTCACCATGAAAAATGTCAAAAATAACAAATTTCAAGATGGCAAATGTCAAAGATGTCAAATGACAAATGTCACAATGCTAAATGTCAAAAATGAAAAGTGTCACCATGAAAAATGTCAAAAATGACAAATTTCAAGATGGCAAATGTCAAAGATGTTAAATGACAAATGTCACAATGCTAAATGTCAAAAATGAAAAGTGTCACCATAAAAAATGTCAAAAACAACAAATTTCAAGATGGCAAATGTCAAAGATGTCAAATGACAAATGTCACAATGCTAAATGTCAAAAATAAAAAGTGTCACCATGAAAAATGTCAAAAATGACAAATTTCAAGATGGCAAATGTCAAAACTGACAAATGTCACAATGCTAAATGTCAAAAATGATAAGTGTCACCATGAAAAATGTTAAAAATGACAAATTTCAAGATGGCAATTGTCCAAGATGTCAAATGACAAATGTCACAATGCTAAATGTCAAAAATGACAAATTTCAAGATGGCAAATGTCAAAGATGTCAAATGACAAATGTCACAATGCTAAATGTCAAAAATGAAAAGTGTCACCATGAAAAATGTCAAAAATGACAAATTTCAAGATGGCAAATGTCAAAGATGTCAAATGACAAATGTCACAATGCTAAATGTCAATAATGAAAAGTGTCACCATGAAAAATGTCAAAAATGACAAATTTCAAGATGGCAAATGTCAAAGATGTCAAATGACAAATGTCACAATGCTAAATGTCAAAAATGAAAAGTGTCACCATGAAAAATGTCAAAAATAACAAATTTCAAGATGGCAAATGTCAAAACTGACAAATGTCACAATGCTAAATGTCAAAAATGATAAGTGTCACCATGAAAAATGTCAAAAATGACAAATTTTAAGATGGCAAATGTCCAAGATGTCAAATGACAAATGTCACAATGCTAAATGTCAAAAATGACAAATTTCAAGATGGCAAATGTCAAAGATGTCAAATGACAAATGTCACAATGCTAAATGTCAAAAATGAAAAGTGTCACCATGAAAAATGTCAAAAATGACAAATTTCAAGATGGCAAATGTCAAAGATATCAAATGACAAATGTCACAATGCTAAATGTCAAAAATGAAAAGTGTTACCATGAAAAAATATCAAAAATGACAAATTTCAAGATGACAAATGTCCAAGATGTCAAATGACAAATGTCACAATGCTAAATGTCAAAAATGACAAATTTTAAGATTGCAAATGTCAAAGATGTCGAATATGACAAATGTCACAATGCTAAATGTCAAAAATGAAAAGTGTCACCATGAAAAATGTCAAAAATGACAAATTTCAAGATGGCAAATGTCAAAGATGTCAAATGACAAATGTCACAATGCTAAATGTCAAAAATGAAAAGTGTCACCATGAAAAATGTCAAAATGACAAATTTCAAGATGGCAAATATCAAAGATGTCAAATGACAAATGTCACAATGCTAAATGTCAAAAATGACAAATTTCAAGATGGCAAATGTCAAAGATGTCAAATGACAAATGTCACAATGCTAAATGTCAAAAATGAAAAGTGTCACCATGAAAAATGTCAAAAATGACAAATTTCAAGATGGCAAATGTCAAAGATATCAAATGACAAATGTCACAATGCTAAATGTCAAAAATGAAAAGTGTCACCATGAAAAATGTCAAAAATGACAAATTTCAAGATGACAAATGTCAAAGATGTCAAATGACAAATGTCACAATGCTAAATGTTAAAAATGAAAAGTGTCACCATGAAAAATGTCAAAAATGACAAATTTCAAGATGGCAAATGTCAAAGATGTCAAATGACAAATGTCACAATGCTAAATGTCAAAAATGAAAAGTGACCCCATGAAAAATGTCAATAATGACAAATTTCAAGATGGCAAATATCAAAGATGTCAAATGACAAATGTCACAATGCTAAATGTCAAAAATGAAAAGTGTCACCATGAAAAATGTCCAAAATGACAAATTTCAAGATGGCAAATGTCAAAACTGACAAATGTCACAATGCTAAATGTCAAAAATGATAAGTGTCACCATGAAAAATGTCAAAAATGACAAATTTCAAGATGGCAAATGTCCAAGATGTCAAATGACAAATGTCACAATGCTAAATGTTAAAAATGAAAAGTGTCACCATGAAAAATGTCAAAAATGACAAATTTCAAGATGGCAAATGTCAAAGATGTCAAATGACAAATGTCACAATGCTAAATGTCAAAAATGAAAAGTGTCAAAAATGACAAATTTCAAGATGGCAAATGTCTAAGATGTCAAATGACAAATGTCACAATGTTAAATGTAAAAAATGAAAAGTATCACCGTAAAAAATGTCAAAAATGACAAATTTCAAGATGGCAAATGTCAAAGATGTCAAATGACAAATGTCACAATGCTAAATGTCAAAAATGAAAAGTGTCACCATGAAAAATGTCAAAAATGACAAATTTCAAGATGGCAAATGTCAAAGATGTCAAATGACAAATGTCACAATGCTAAATGTCAAAAATGAAAAGTGACCCCATGAAAAATGTCAATAATGACAAATTTCAAGATGGCAAATATCAAAGATGTCAAATGACAAATGTCACAATGCTAAATGTCAAAAATGAAAAGTGTCACCATGAAAAATGTCAAAAATGACAAATCTCAAGATGGCAAATGTCGAATATGACAAATGTCACAATGCTAAATGTCAAAAATGAAAAGTGTCACCATGAAAAATGTCAAAAATGACAAATTTCAAGATGGCAAATATCAAAGATGTCAAATGACAAATGTCACAATGCTAAATGTCAAAAATGAAAAGTGTCACCATAAAAAATGTCAAAAATGACAAATTTCAAGATGGCAAATATCAAAGATGTCAAATGACAAATGTCACAATGCTAAATGTCAAAAATGACAAATTTCAAGATGGCAAATGTCAAAGATGTCAAATGACAAATGTCACAATGCTAAATGTCAAAAATGAAAAGTGTCACCATGAAAAATGTCAAAAATGACAAATCTCAAGATGGCAAATGTCAAAGATGTCGAATATGACAAATGTCACAATGCTAAATGTCAAAAATGAAAAGTCTCACCATGAAAAATGTCAAAAATGACAAATTTCAAGATGGCAAATATCAAAGATGTCAAATGACAAATGTCACAATGCTAAATGTCAAAAATGAAAAGTGTCACCATGAAAAATGTCAAAAATGACAAATTTCAAGATGGCAAATATCAAAGATGTCAAGTGACAAATGTCACAATGCTAAATGTCAAAAATGACAAATTTCAAGATGGCAAATGTCAAAGATGTCAAATGACAAATGTCACAATGCTAAATGTCAAAAATGAAAAGTGTCACCATGAAAAATGTCAAAAATGACAAATTTCAAGATGGCAAATGTCAAAGATGTCAAATGACAAATGTCACAATGCTAAATGTCAAAAATGAAAAGTGTCACCATGAAAAATGTCAAAAATGACAAATTTCAAGATGGCAAATATCAAAGATGTCAAATGACAAATGTCACAATGCTAAATGTCAAAAATGAAAAGTGTCACCATAAAAAATGTCAAAAATGACAAATTTCAAGATGGCAAATATCAAAGATGTCAAATGACAAATGTCACAATGCTAAATGTCAAAAATGACAAATTTCAAGATGGCAAATGTCAAAGATGTCAAATGACAAATGTCACAATGCTAAATGTCAAAAATGAAAAGTGTCACCATGAAAAATGTCAAAAATGACAAATCTCAAGATGGCAAATGTCAAAGATGTCGAATATGACAAATGTCACAATGCTAAATGTCAAAAATGAAAAGTGTCACCATGAAAAATGTCAAAAATGACAAATTTCAAGATGGCAAATATCAAAGATGTCAAATGACAAATGTCACAATGCTAAATGTCAAAAATGAAAAGTGTCACCATGAAAAATGTCAAAAATGACAAATTTCAAGATGGCAAATATCAAAGATGTCAAGTGACAAATGTCACAATGCTAAATGTCAAAAATGACAAATTTCAAGATGGCAAATGTCAAAGATGTCAAATGACAAATGTCACAATGCTAAATGTCAAAAATGAAAAGTGTCACCATGAAAAATGTCAAAAATGACAAATTTCAAGATGGCAAATGTCAAAGATGTCAAATGACAAATGTCACAATGCTAAATGTCAAAAATGAAAAGTGTCACCATGAAAAATGTCAAAAATAACAAATTTCAAGATGGCAAATGTCAAAAGTGACAAATGTCACAATGCTAAATGTCAAAAATGATAAGTGTCACCATGAAAAATGTCAAAAATGACAAATTTCAAGATGGCAAATGTCCAAGATGTCAAATGACAAATGTCACAATGCTAAATGTCAAAAATGACAAATTTCAAGATGGCAAATGTCAAAGATGTCAAATGACAAATGTCACCATGCTAAATGTCAAAAATGAAAAGTGTCACCATGAAAAATGTCAAAAATAACAAATTTCAAGATGGCAAATGTCAAAGATGTCAAATGACAAATGTCACAATGCTAAAAGTCAAAAATGAAAAGTGTCACCATGAAAAATGTCAAAAATGACAAATTTCAAGATGGCAAATGTCAAATCTGACAAATGTCACAATGCTAAATGTCAAAAATGATAAGTGTCACCATGAAAAATGTCAAAAATGACAAATTTCAAGATGACAAATGTCCAAGATGTCAAATGACAAATGTCACAATGCTAAATGTCAAAAATGACAAATTTCAAAATTGCAAATGTCAAAGATGTCGAATATGACAAATGTCACAATGCTAAATTTCAAAAATGAAAAGTGTCACCATGAAAAATGTCAAAAATGACAAATTTCAAGATGGCAAATATCAAAGATGTCAAATGACAAATGTCACAATGCTAAATGTCAAAAATGACAAATTTCAAGATGGCAAATGTCAAAGATGTCAAATGACAAATGTCACAATGCTAAATGTCAAAAATGAAAAGTGTCACCATGAAAAATGTCAAAAATGACAAATTTCAAGATGGCAAATGTCAAAGATGTCAAATGACAAATGTCACAATGCTAAATGTCAAAAATGAAAAGTGTCACCATGAAAAATGTCAAAAATGACAAATTTCAAGATGGCAAATGTCAAAGATGTCAAATGACAAATGTCACAATGCTAAATGTCAAAAATGAAAAGTGTCAAAAATGACAAATTTCAAGATGGCAAATGTCTAAGATGTCAAATGACAAATGTCACAATGTTAAATGTCAAAACTGAAAAGTATCACCGTAAAAAATGTCAAAAATGACAAATTTTAAGATGGCAAATGTCAAAGATGTCAAATGACAAATGTCACAATGCTAAATGTCAAAAATGAAAAGTGTCACCATGAAAAATGTCAAAAATGACAAATTTCAAGATGGCAAATGTCAAAGATGTCAAATGACAAATGTCACAATGCTAAATGTCAAAAATGAAAAGTGACCCCATGAAAAATGTCAATAATGACAAATTTCAAGATGGCAAATATCAAAGATGTCAAATGACAAATGTCACAATGCTAAATCTCAAAAATGAAAAATGTCACCATGAAAAATGTCAAAAATGACAAATCTCAAGATGGCAAATGTCGAATATGACAAATGTCACAATGCTAAATGTCAAAAATGAAAAGTGTCACCATGAAAAATGTCAAAAATGACAAATTTCAAGATGGCAAATATCAAAGATGTCAAATGACAAATGTCACAATGCTAAATGTCAAAAATGAAAAGTGTCACCATGAAAAATGTCAAAAATAACAAATTTCAAGATGGCAAATGTCAAAACTGACAAATGTCACAATGCTAAATGTCAAAAATGATAAGTGTCACCATGAAAAATGTCAAAAATAACAAATTTCAAGATGGCAAATGTCAAAGATGTCAAATGACAAATGTCACAATGCTAAAAGTCAAAAATGAAAAGTGTCACCATGAAAAATGTCAAAAATGACAAATTTCAAGATGGCAAATGTCAAATCTGACAAATGTCACAATGCTAAATGTCAAAAATGAAAAGTGTCACCATGAAAAATGTCAAAAATAACAAATTTCAAGATGGCAAATGTCAAAACTGACAAATGCCACAATGCTAAATGTCAAAAATGATAAGTGTCACCATGAAAAATGTCAAAAATGACAAATTTCAAGATGACAAATGTCCAAGATGTCAAATGACAAATGTCACAATGCTAAATGTCAAAAATGACAAATTTCAAAATTGCAAATGTCAAAGATGTCGAATATGACAAATGTCACAATGCTAAATTTCAAAAATGAAAAGTGTCACCATGAAAAATGTCAAAAATGACAAATTTCAAGATGGCAAATATCAAAGATGTCAAATGACAAATGTCACAATGCTAAATGTCAAAAATGACAAATTTCAAGATGGCAAATGTCAAAGATGTCAAATGACAAATGTCACAATGCTAAATGTCAAAAATGAAAAGTGTCACCATGAAAAATGTCAAAAATGACAAATTTCAAGATGGCAAATGTCAAAGATGTCAAATGACAAATGTCACCATGCTAAATGTCAAAAATGAAAAGTGTCACCATGAAAAATGTCAAAAATAACAAATTTCAAGATGGCAAATGTCAAAGATGTCGAATATGACAAATGTCACAATGCTAAATTTCAAAAATGAAAAGTGTCACCATGAAAAATGTCAAAAATGACAAATTTCAAGATGGCAAATATCAAAGATGTCAAATGACAAATGTCACAATGCTAAATGTCAAAAATGACAAATTTCAAGATGGCAAATGTCAAAGATGTCAAATGACAAATGTCACAATGCTAAATGTCAAAAATGAAAAGTGTCACCATGAAAAATGTCAAAAATGACAAATTTCAAGATGGCAAATGTCAAAGATGTCAAATGACAAATGTCACAATGCTAAATGTCAAAAATGAAAAGTGTCACCATGAAAAATGTCAAAAATGACAAATTTCAAGATGGCAAATGTCAAAGATGTCAAATGACAAATGTCACAATGCTAAATGTCAAAAATGAAAAGTTTCAAAAATGACAAATTTCAAGATGGCAAATGTCTAAGATGTCAAATGACAAATGTCACAATGTTAAATGTCAAAACTGAAAAGTATCACCGTAAAAAATGTCAAAAATGACAAATTTTAAGATGGCAAATGTCAAAGATGTCAAATGACAAATGTCACAATGCTAAATGTCAAAAATGAAAAGTGTCACCATGAAAAATGTCAAAAATGACAAATTTCAAGATGGCAAATGTCAAAGATGTCAAATGACAAATGTCACAATGCTAAATGTCAAAAATGAAAAGTGACCCCATGAAAAATGTCAATAATGACAAATTTCAAGATGGCAAATATCAAAGATGTCAAATGACAAATGTCACAATGCTAAATGTCAAAAATGAAAAATGTCACCATGAAAAATGTCAAAAATGACAAATCTCAAGATGGCAAATGTCGAATATGACAAATGTCACAATGCTAAATGTCAAAAATGAAAAGTGTCACCATGAAAAATGTCAAAAATGACAAATTTCAAGATGGCAAATATCAAAGATGTCAAATGACAAATGTCACAATGCTAAATGTCAAAAATGAAAAGTGTCACCATGAAAAATGTCAAAAATAACAAATTTCAAGATGGCAAATGTCAAAACTGACAAATGTCACAATGCTAAATGTCAAAAATGATAAGTGTCACCATGAAAAATGTCAAAAATGACAAATTTCAAGATGACAAATGTCCAAGATGTCAAATGACAAATGTCACAATGCTAAATGTCAAAAATGACAAATTTCAAAATTGCAAATGTCAAAGATGTCGAATATGACAAATGTCACAATGCTAAATTTCAAAAATGAAAAGTGTCACCATGAAAAATGTCAAAAATGACAAATTGAAGATGGCAAATATCAAAGATGTCAAATGACAAATGTCACAATGCTAAATGTCAAAAATGACAAATTTCAAGATGGCAAATGTCAAAGATGTCAAATGACAAATGTCACAATGCTAAATGTCAAAAATGAAAAGTGTCACCATGAAAAATGTCAAAAATGACAAATTTCAAGATGGCAAATGTCAAAGATGTCAAATGACAAATGTCACAATGCTAAATGTCAAAAATGAAAAGTGTCACCATGAAAAATGTCAAAAATGACAAATTTCAAGATGGCAAATGTCAAAGATGTCAAATGACAAATGTCACAATGCTAAATGTCAAAAATGAAAAGTGTCAAAAATGACAAATTTCAAGATGGCAAATGTCTAAGATGTCAAATGACAAATGTCACAATGTTAAATGTCAAAACTGAAAAGTATCACCGTAAAAAATGTCAAAAATGACAAATTTTAAGATGGCAAATGTCAAAGATGTCAAATGACAAATGTCACAATGCTAAATGTCAAAAATGAAAAGTGTCACCATGAAAAATGTCAAAAATGACAAATTTCAAGATGGCAAATGTCAAAGATGTCAAATGACAAATGTCACAATGCTAAATGTCAAAAATGAAAAGTGACCCCATGAAAAATGTCAATAATGACAAATTTCAAGATGGCAAATATCAAAGATGTCAAATGACAAATGTCACAATGCTAAATGTCAAAAATGAAAAATGTCACCATGAAAAATGTCAAAAATGACAAATCTCAAGATGGCAAATGTCGAATATGACAAATGTCACAATGCTAAATGTCAAAAATGAAAAGTGTCAGCATGAAAAATGTCAAAAATGACAAATTTCAAGATGGCAAATATCAAAGATGTCAAATGACAAATGTCACAATGCTAAATGTCAAAAATGAAAAATGTCACCATGAAAAATGTCAAAAATGACAAATTTCAAGATGGCAAATATCAAAGATGTCAAATGACAAATGTCACAATGCTAAATGTCAAAAATGACAAATTTCAAGATGGCAAATGTCAAAGATGTCAAATGACAAATGTCACAATGCTAAATGTCAAAAATGAAAAGTGTCACCATGAAAAATGTCAAAAATGACAAATCTCAAGATGGCAAATGTCAAAGATGTCGAATATGACAAATGTCACAATGCTAAATGTCAAAAATGAAAAGTGTCACCATGAAAAATGTCAAAAATGACAAATTTCAAGATGGCAAATATCAAAGATGTCAAATGACAAATGTCACAATGCTAAATGTCAAAAATGAAAAGTGTCACCATGAAAAATGTCAAAAATGACAAATTTCAAGATGGCAAATATCAAAGATGTCAAATGACAAATGTCACAATGCTAAATGTCAAAAATAACAAATTTCAAGATGGCAAATGTCAAAGATGTCAAATGACAAATGTCACAATGCTAAATGTCAAAAATGAAAAGTGTCACCATGAAAAATGTCAAAAATGACAAATTTCAAGATGGCAAATGTCAAAGATGTCAAATGACAAATGTCACAATGCTAAATGTCAAAAATGAAAAGTGTCACCATGAAAAATGTCAAAAATGACAAATTTCAAGATGGCAAATGTCAAAGATGTCAAATGACAAATGTCACAATGCTAAATGTCAAAAATGAAAAGTGTCACCATGAAAAATGTCAAAAATAACAAATTTCAAGATGGCAAATGTCAAAACTGACAAATGTCACAATGCTAAATGTCAAAAATGATAAGTGTCACCATGAAAAATGTCAAAAATGACAAATTTCAAGATGGCAAATGTCCAAGATGTCAAATGACAAATGTCACAATGCTAAATGTCAAAAATGACAAATTTCAAGATGGCAAATGTCAAAGATGTCAAATGACAAATGTCACAATGCTAAATGTCAAAAATGAAAAGTGTCACCATGAAAAATGTCAAAAATAACAAATTTCAAGATGGCAAATGTCAAAGATGTCAAATGACAAATGTCACAATGCTAAAAGTCAAAAATGAAAAGTGTCACCATGAAAAATGTCAAAAATGACAAATTTCAAGATGGCAAATGTCAAATCTGACAAATGTCACAATGCTAAATGTCAAAAATGATAAGTGTCACCATGAAAAATGTCAAAAATGACAAATTTCAAGATGACAAATGTCACAATGGTAAATGTCAAAAATGACAAATTTCAAAATTGCAAATGTCAAAGATGTCGAATATGACAAATGTCACAATGCTAAATGTCAAAAATGAAAAGTGTCACCATGAAAAATGTCAAAAATGACAAATTTCAAGATGGCAAATATCAAAGATGTCAAATGACAAATGTCACAATGCTAAATGTCAAAAATGACAAATTTCAAGATGGCAAATGTCAAAGATGTCAAATGACAAATGTCACGATGCTAAATGTCAAAAATGAAAAGTGTCACCATGAAAAATGTCAAAAATGACAAATTTCAAGATGGCAAATGTCAAAGATGTCAAATGACAAATGTCACAATGCTAAATGTCAAAAATGAAAAGTGTCACCATGAAAAATGTCAAAAATAACAAATTTCAAGATGGCAAATGTCAAAGATGTCAAATGACAAATGTCACAATGCTAAATGTCAAAAATGAAAAGTGTCACCATGAAAAATGTCAAAAATGACAAATTTCAAGATGGCAAATGTCAAAGATGTTAAATGACAAATGTCACAATGCTAAATGTCAAAAATGAAAAGTGTCACCATAAAAAATGTCAAAAACAACAAATTTCAAGATGGCAAATGTCAAAGATGTCAAATGACAAATGTCACAATGCTAAATGTCAAAAATGAAAAGTGTCACCATGAAAAATGTCAAAAATGACAAATTTCAAGATGGCAAATGTCAAAACTGACAAATGTCACAATGCTAAATGTCAAAAATGATAAGTGTCACCATAAAAAATGTCAAAAATGACAAATTTCAAGATGGCAATTGTCCAAGATGTCAAATGACAAATGTCACAATGCTAAATGTCAAAAATGACAAATTTCAAGATGGCAAATGTCAAAGATGTCAAATGACAAATGTCACAATGCTAAATGTCAAAAATGAAAAGTGTCACCACGAAAAATGTCAAAAAGGACAAATTTCAAGATGGCAAATGTCACAGATGTCAAATGACAAATGTCACAATGCTAAATGTCAAAAATGAAAAGTGTCACCATGAAAAATGTCAAAAATGACAAATTTCAAGATAGCAAATGTCAAAGATGTCAAATGACAAATGTCACAATGCTAAATGTCAAAAATGAAAAGTGTCACCATGAAAAATGTCAAAAATAACAAATTTCAAGATGGCAAATGTCAAAACTGACAAATGTCACAATGCTAAATGTCAAAAATGATAAGTGTCACCATGAAAAATGTCAAAAATGACAAATTTTAAGATGGCAAATGTCCAAGATGTCAAATGACAAATGTCACAATGCTAAATGTCAAAAATGACAAATTTCAAGATGGCAAATGTCAAAGATGTCAAATGACAAATGTCACAATGCTAAATGTCAAAAATGAAAAGTGTCACCATAAAAAATGTCAAAAATGACAAATTTCAAGATGGCAAATGTCAAAGATGTCAAATGACAAATGTCACAATGCTAAATGTCAAAAATGAAAAGTGTCACCATGAAAAATGTCAAAAATAACAAATTTCAAGATGGCAAATGTCAAAGATGTCAAATGACAAATGTCACAATGCTAAAAGTCAAAAATGAAAAGTGTCACCATGAAAAATGTCAAAAATGACAAATTTCAAGATGGCAAATGTCAAAACTGACAAATGTCACAATGCTAAATGTCAAAAATGATAAGTGTCACCATGAAAAATGTCAAAAATGACAAATTTCAAGATGACAAATGTACAAGATGTCAAATGACAAATGTCACAATGCTAAATGTCAAAAATGACAAATTTCAAGATTGCAAATGTCAAAGATGTCGAATATGACAAATGTCACAATGCTAAATGTCAAAAATGAAAAGTGTCACCATGAAAAATGTCAAAAATGACAAATTTCAAGATGGCAAATGTCAAAGATGTCAAATGACAAATGTCACAATGCTAAATGTCAAAAATGAAAAGTGTCACCATGAAAAATGTCAAAATGACAAATTTCAAGATGGAAAATATCAAAGATGTCAAATGACAAATGTCACAATGCTAAATGTCAAAAATGACAAATTTCAAGATGGCAAATGTCAAAGATATCAAATGACAAATGTCACAATGCTAAATGTCAAAAATGAAAAGTGTCACCATGAAAAATGTCAAAAATGACAAATTTCAAGATGACAAATGTCAAAGATGTCAAATGACAAATGTCACAATGCTAAATGTCAAAAATGAAAAGTGTCACCATGAAAAATGTCAAAAATGACAAATTTCAAGATGGCAAATGTCAAAACTGACAAATGTCACAATGCTAAATGTCAAAAATGATAAGTGTCACCATGAAAAATGTCAAAAATGACAAATTTCAAGATGGCAAATGTCCAAGATGTCAAATGACAAATGTCACAATGCTAAATGTTAAAAATGAAAAGTGTCACCATGAAAAATGTCAAAAATGACAAATTTCAAGATGGCAAATGTCAAAGATGTCAAATGACAAATGTCACAATGCTAAATGTCAAAAATGAAAAGTGTCAAAAATGACAAATTTCAAGATGGCAAATGTCTAAGATGTCAAATGACAAATGTCACAATGTTAAATGTCAAAAATGAAAAGTATCACCGTAAAAAATGTCAAAAATGACAAATTTCAAGATGGCAAATGTCAAAGATGTCAAATGACAAATGTCACAATGCTAAATGTCAAAAATGAAAAGTGTCACCATGAAAAATGTCAAAAATGACAAATTTCAAGATGGCAAATGTCAAAGATGTCAAATGACAAATGTCACAATGCTAAATGTCAAAAATGAAAAGTGTCACCATGAAAAATGTCAAAATGACAAATTTCAAGATGGAAAATATCAAAGATGTCAAATGACAAATGTCACAATGCTAAATGTCAAAAATGACAAATTTCAAGATGGCAAATGTCAAAGATATCAAATGACAAATGTCACAATGCTAAATGTCAAAAATGAAAAGTGTCACCATGAAAAATGTCAAAAATGACAAATTTCAAGATGACAAATGTCAAAGATGTCAAATGACAAATGTCACAATGCTAAATGTCAAAAATGAAAAGTGTCACCATGAAAAATGTCAAAAATGACAAATTTCAAGATGGCAAATGTCAAAACTGACAAATGTCACAATGCTAAATGTCAAAAATGATAAGTGTCACCATGAAAAATGTCAAAAATGACAAATTTCAAGATGGCAAATGTCCAAGATGTCAAATGACAAATGTCACAATGCTAAATGTTAAAAATGAAAAGTGTCACCATGAAAAATGTCAAAAATGACAAATTTCAAGATGGCAAATGTCAAAGATGTCAAATGACAAATGTCACAATGCTAAATGTCAAAAATGAAAAGTGTCAAAAATGACAAATTTCAAGATGGCAAATGTCTAAGATGTCAAATGACAAATGTCACAATGTTAAATGTCAAAAATGAAAAGTATCACCGTAAAAAATGTCAAAAATGACAAATTTCAAGATGGCAAATGTCAAAGATGTCAAATGACAAATGTCACAATGCTAAATGTCAAAAATGAAAAGTGTCACCATGAAAAATGTCAAAAATGACAAATTTCAAGATGGCAAATGTCAAAGATGTCAAATGACAAATGTCACAATGCTAAATGTCCAAAATGAAAAGTGACCCCATGAAAAATGTCAATAATAACAAATTTCAAGATGGCAAATATCAAAGATGTCAAATGACAAATGTCACAATGCTAAATGTCAAAAATGAAAAGTGTCACCATGAAAAATGTCAAAAATGACAAATCTCAAGATGGCAAATGTCAAAGATGTCGAATATGACAAATGTCACAATGCTAAATGTCAAAAATGAAAAGTCTCACCATGAAAAATGTCAAAAATGACAAATTTCAAGATGGCAAATATCAAAGATGTCAAATGACAAATGTCACAATGCTAAATGTCAAAAATGAAAAGTGTCACCATGAAAAATGTCAAAAATGACAAATTTCAAGATGGCAAATATCAAAGATGTCAAATGACAAATGTCACAATGCTAAATGTCAAAAATGACAAATTTCAAGATGGCAAATGTCAAAGATGTCAAATGACAAATGTCACAATGCTAAATGTCAAAAATGAAAAGTGTCACCATGAAAAATGTCAAAAATGACAAATTTCAAGATGGCAAATGTCAAAGATGTCAAATGACAAATGTCACAATGCTAAATGTCAAAAATGAAAAGTGTCACCATGAAAAATGTCAAAATAACAAATTTCAAGATGGCAAATGTCAAAGATCTCAAATGACAAATGTCACAATGCTAAATGTCAAAAATAAAAAGTGTCACCATGAAAAATGTCAAAAATGACAAATTTCAAGATGGCAAATGTCAAAGATGTCAAATGACAAATGTCACAATGCTAAATGTCAAAAATGAAAAGTGTCACCATAAAAAATGTCAAAAACAACAAATTTCAAGATGGCAAATGTCAAAGATGTCAAATGACAAATGTCACAATGCTAAATGTCAAAAATGAAAAGTGTCACCATGAAAAATGTCAAAAATGACAAATTTCAAGATGGCAAATGTCAAAACTGACAAATGTCACAATGCTAAATGTCAAAAATGATAATT
This sequence comes from Altica lythri, assembly GCA_964028335.1. Taxonomy (NCBI): domain Eukaryota; kingdom Metazoa; phylum Arthropoda; class Insecta; order Coleoptera; family Chrysomelidae; genus Altica; species Altica lythri. The sequence continues at coordinate 1,713,145 of OZ034800.1, read as the reverse complement.
GTCACCATGAAAAATGTCAAAAATGACAAATTTCAAGATGGCAAATGTCCAAGATGTCAAATGACAAATGTCACAATGCTAAATGTGAAAAATGACAAATTTCAAGATGGCAAATGTCAAAGATGTCAAATGACAAATGTCACAATGCTAAATGTCAAAAATGAAAAGTGTCACCATGAAAAATGTCAAAAATGACAAATTTCAAGATGGCAAATGTCACAGATGTCAAATGACAAATGTCACAATGCTAAATGTCAAAAATGAAAAGTGTCACCATGAAAAATGTCAAAAATGACAAATTTCAAGATGGCAAATGACAAAGGTCACAATGCTAAATGTCAAAAATGAAAAGTGTCACCATGAAAAATGTCAAAAATAACAAATTTCAAGATGGCAAATGTCAAAACTGACAAATGTCACAATGCTAAATGTCAAAAATGATAAGTGTCACCATGAAAAATGTCAAAAATGACAAATTTTAAGATGGCAAATGTCCAAGATGTCCAATGACAAATGTCACAATGCTAAATGTCAAAAATGACAAATTTCAAGATGGCAAATGTCAAAGATGTCAAATGACAAATGTCACAATGCTAAATGTCAAAAATGAAAAGTGTCACCATGAAAAATGTCAAAAATGACAAATTTCAAGATGGCAAATGTCAAAGATGTCACATGACAAATGTCACAATGCTAAATGTCAAAAATGAAAAGTGTCACCATGAAAAATGTCAAAAATAACAAATTTCAAGATGGCAAATGTCAAAGATGTCAAATGACAAATGTCACAATGCTAAAAGTCAAAAATGAAAAGTGTCACCATGAAAAATGTCAAAAATGACAAATTTCAAGATGGCAAATGTCAAAACTGACAAATGTCACAATGCTAAATGTCAAAAATGATAAGTGTCACCATGAAAAATGTCAAAAATGACAAATTTCAAGATGACAAATATCCAAGATGTCAAATGACAAATGTCACAATGCTAAATGTCAAAAATGACAAATTTCAAGATTGCAAATGTCAAAGATGTCGAATATGACAAATGTCACAATGCTAAATGTCAAAAATGAAAAGTGTCACCATGAAAATTGTCAAAAATGACAAATTTCAAGATGGCAAATGTCAAAGATGTCAAATGACAAATGTCACAATGCTAAATGTCAAAAATGAAAAGTGTCACCATGAAAAATGTCAAAATGACAAATTTCAAGATGGCAAATATCAAAGATGTCAAATGACAAATGTCACAATGCTAAATGTCAAAAATGACAAATTTCAAGATGGCAAATGTCAAAGATGTCAAATGACAAATGTCACAATGCTAAATGTCAAAAATGAAAAGTGTCACCATGAAAAATGTCAAAAATGACAAATTTCAAGATGGCAAATGTCAAAGATATCAAATGACAAATGTCACAATGCTAAATGTCAAAAATGAAAAGTGTCACCATGAAAAATGTCAAAAATGACAAATTTCAAGATGACAAATGTCAAAGATGTCAAATGACAAATGTCACAATGCTAAATGTCAAAAATGAAAAGTGTCACCATGAAAAATGTCAAAAATGACAAATTTCAAGATGGCAAATGTCAAAACTGACAAATGTCACAATGCTAAATGTCAAAAATGATAAGTGTCACCATGAAAAATGTCAAAAATGACAAATTTCAAGATGGCAAATGTCCAAGATGTCAAATGACAAATGTCACAATGCTAGATGTTAAAAATGAAAAGTGTCACCATGAAAAATGTCAAAAATGACAAATTTCAAGATGGCAAATGTCAAAGATGTCAAATGACAAATGTCACAATGCTAAATGTCAAAAATGAAAAGTGTCAAAAATGACAAATTTCAAGATGGCAAATGTCTAAGATGTCAAATGACAAATGTCACAATGTAAAATGTCAAAAATGAAAAGTATCACCGTAAAAAATGTCAAAAATGACAAATTTCAAGATGGCAAATGTCAAAGATGTCAAATGACAAATGTCACAATGCTAAATGTCAAAAATGAAAAGTGTCACCATGAAAAATGTCAAAAATGACAAATTTCAAGATGGCAAATGTCAAAGATGTCAAATGACAAATGTCACAATGCTAAATTTCAAAAATGAAAAGTGACCCCATGAAAAATGTCAATAATAACAAATTTCAAGATGGCAAATATCAAAGATGTCAAATGACAAATGTCACAATGCTAAATGTCAAAAATAAAAAGTGTCACCATGAAAAATGTCAAAAATGACAAATCTCAAGATGGCAAATGTCAAAGATGTCGAATATGACAAATGTCACAATGCTAAATGTCAAAAATGAAAAGTCTCACCATGAAAAATGTCAAAAATGACAAATTTCAAGATGGCAAATATCAAAGATGTCAAATGACAAATGTCACAATGCTAAATGTCAAAAATGAAAAGTGTCACCATGAAAAATGTCAAAAATGACAAATTTCAAGATGGCAAATATCAAAGATGTCAAATGACAAATGTCACAATGCTAAATGTCAAAAATGACAAATTTCAAGATGGCAAATGTCAAAGATGTCAAATGACAAATGTCACAATGCTAAATGTCAAAAATGAAAAGTGTCACCATGAAAAAGGTCAAAAATGACAAATTTCAAGATGGCAAATGTCAAAGATGTCAAATGACAAATGTCACAATGCTAAATATCAAAAATGAAAAGGGTCACCATGAAAAATGTCAAAAATAACAAATTTCAAGATGGCAAATGTCAAAGATGTCAAATGACAAATGTCACAATGCTAAATGTCAAAAATGAAAAGTGTCACCATGAAAAATGTCAAAAATGACAAATTTCAAGATGGCAAATGTCAAAGATGTCAAATGACAAATGTCACAATGCTAAATGTCAAAAATGAAAAGTGTCACCATAAAAAATGTCAAAAACAACAAATTTCAAGATGGCAAATGTCCAAGATGTCAAATGACAAATGTCACAATGCTAAATGTCAAAAATGACAAATTTCAAGATGGCAAATGTCAAAGATGTCAAACGACAAATGTCAAAAATGAAAAGTGTCACCATGAAAAATGTCAAAAATGACAAATTTCAAGATGGCAAATGTCAAAGATGTCAAATGTCACAATGCTAAATGTCAAAAATGATTATTGTCACCATGAAAAATGTCAAAAATGACAAATTTCAAGATGACAAATGTCCAAGATGTCAAATAACAAATGTCACAATGCTAAATGTCAAAAATGACAAATTTCAAGATTGCAAATGTCAAAGATGTCGAATATGACAAATTTCACAATGCTAAATGTCAAAAATGAAAAGTGTCACCATGAAAAATGTCAAAAATAACAAATTTCAAGATGGCAAATTTCAAAGATGTCAAATGACAAATGTCACAATGCTAAATGTCAAAAATGAAAAGTGTCACCATGAAAAATGTCAAAATGACAAATTTCAAGATGGCAAATATCAAAGATGTCAAATGACAAATGTCACAATGCTAAATGTCAAAAATGACAAATTTCAAGATGGCAAATGTCAAAGATGTCAAATGACAAATGTCACAATGCTAAATGTCAAAAATGAAAAGTGTCACCATGAAAAATGTCAAAAATAACAAATTTCAAGATGGCAAATGTCAAAGATGTCAAATGACACATGTCACAATGCTAAATGTCAAAAATAATAAGTGTCACCATGAAAAATGTAAAAAATGACAAATTTCAAAATGGCAAATGTCAAAGATGTCAAATGACAAATGTCACAATGCTAAATGTCAAAAATGAAAAGTGTCACCATGAAAAATGTCAAAAATACCAAATTTCAAGATGGCAAATGTCAAAGATGTTAAATGACAAATGTCACAATGCTAAATGTCAAAAATAAAAAGTCTCACCATGAAAAATGTCAAAAATAACAAATTTCAAGATGGCAAATGTCAAAGATGTCGAATATGACAAATGTCACAATGCTAAATGTCAAAAATGAAAAGTCTCACCATGAAAAATGTCAAAAATGACAAATTTCAAGATGGCAAATATCAAAGATGTCAAATGACAAATGTCACAATGCTAAATGTCAAAAATGAAAAGTGTCACCATAAAAAATGTCAAAAATGACAAATTTCAAGATGGCAAATATCAAAGATGTCAAATGACAAATGTCACAATGCTAAATGTCAAAAATGACAAATTTCAAGATGGCAAATGTCAAAGATGTCAAATGACAAATGTCACAATGCTAAATGTCAAAAATGAAAAGTGTCACCATGAAAAATGTCAAAAATGACAAATTTCAAGATGGCAAATGTCAAAGATGTCAAATGACAAATGTCACAATGCTAAATATCAAAAATGAAAAGGGTCACCATGAAAAATGTCAAAAATAACAAATTTCAAGATGGCAAATGTCAAAGATGTCAAATGACAAATGTCACAATGCTAAATGTCAAAAATGAAAAGTGTCACCATGAAAAATGTCAAAAATGACAAATTTCAAGATGGCAAATGTCAAAGATGTCAAATGACAAATGTCACAATGCTAAATGTCAAAAATGAAAAGTGTCACCATAAAAAATGTCAAAAACAACAAATTTCAAGATGGCAAATGTCCAAGATGTCAAATGACAAATGTCACAATGCTAAATGTCAAAAATGACAAATTTCAAGATGGCAAATGTCAAAGATGTCAAATGACAAATGTCAAAAATGAAAAGTGTCACCATGAAAAATGTCAAAAATGACAAATTTCAAGATGGCAAATGTCAAAGATGTCAAATGACAAATGTCACAATGCTAAATGTCAAAAATGAAAAGTGTCACCATGAAAAATGTCAAAAATGACAAATTTCAAGATGGCAAATGTCAAAGATGTCAAATGTCACAATGCTAAATGTCAAAAATGATAAGTGTCACCATGAAAAATGTCAAAAATGACAAATTTCAAGATGACAAATGTCCAAGATGTCAAATAACAAATGTCACAATGCTAAATGTCAAAAATGACAAATTTCAAGATTGCAAATGTCAAAGATGTCGAATATGACAAATTTCACAATGCTAAATGTCAAAAATGAAAAGTGTCACCATGAAAAATGTCAAAAATAACAAATTTCAAGATGGCAAATTTCAAAGATGTCAAATGACAAATGTCACAATGCTAAATGTCAAAAATAATAAGTGTCACCATGAAAAATGTAAAAAATGACAAATTTCAAAATGGCAAATGTCAAAGATGTCAAATGACAAATGTCACAATGCTAAATGTCAAAAATGAAAAGTGTCACCATGAAAAATGTCAAAAATACCAAATTTCAAGATGGCAAATGTCAAAGATGTTAAATGACAAATGTCACAATGCTAAATGTCAAAAATAAAAAGTCTCACCATGAAAAATGTCAAAAATAACAAATTTCAAGATGGCAAATATCAAAGATGTCAAATGACAAATGTCACAATGCTAAATGTCAAAAATAAAAAGTGTCACCATGAAAAATGTCAAAAATGACAAATCTCAAGATGGCAAATGTCAAAGATGTCGAATATGACAAATGTCACAATGCTAAATGTCAAAAATGAAAAGTCTCACCATGAAAAATGTCAAAAATGACAAATTTCAAGATGGCAAATATCAAAGATGTCAAATGACAAATGTCACAATGCTAAATGTCAAAAATGAAAAGTGTCACCATGAAAAATGTCAAAAATGACAAATTTCAAGATGGCAAATATCAAAGATGTCAAATGACAAATGTCACAATGCTAAATGTCAAAAATGACAAATTTCAAGATGGCAAATGTCAAAGATGTCAAATGACAAATGTCACAATGCTAAATGTCAAAAATGAAAAGTGTCACCATGAAAAATGTCAAAAATGACAAATTTCAAGATGGCAAATGTCAAAGATGTCAAATGACAAATGTCACAATGCTAAATATCAAAAATGAAAAGGGTCACCATGAAAAATGTCAAAAATAACAAATTTCAAGATGGCAAATGTCAAAGATGTCAAATGACAAATGTCACAATGCTAAATGTCAAAAATGAAAAGTGTCACCATGAAAAATGTCAAAAATGACAAATTTCAAGATGGCAAATGTCAAAGATGTCAAATGACAAATGTCACAATGCTAAATGTCAAAAATGAAAAGTGTCACGATAAAAAATGTCAAAAACAACAAATTTCAAGATGGCAAATGTCCAAGATGTCAAATGACAAATGTCACAATGCTAAATGTCAAAAATGACAAATTTCAAGATGGCAAATGTCAAAGATGTCAAATGACAAATGTCAAAAATGAAAAGTGTCACCATGAAAAATGTCAAAAATGACAAATTTCAAGATGGCAAATGTCAAAGATGTCAAATGTCACAATGCTAAATGTCAAAAATGATTAGTGTCACCATGAAAAATGTCAAAAATGACAAATTTCAAGATGACAAATGTCCAAGATGTCAAATAACAAATGTCACAATGCTAAATGTCAAAAATGACAAATTTCAAGATTGCAAATGTCAAAGATGTCGAATATGACAAATTTCACAATGCTAAATGTCAAAAATGAAAAGTGTCACCATGAAAAATGTCAAAAATAACAAATTTCAAGATGGCAAATTTCAAAGATGTCAAATGACAAATGTCACAATGCTAAATGTCAAAAATGAAAAGTGTCACCATGAAAAATGTCAAAATGACAAATTTCAAGATGGCAAATATCAAAGATGTCAAATGACAAATGTCACAATGCTAAATGTCAAAAATGACAAATTTCAAGATGGCAAATGTCAAAGATGTCAAATGACAAATGTCACAATGCTAAATGTCAAAAATGAAAAGTGTCACCATGAAAAATGTCAAAAATAACAAATTTCAAGATGGCAAATGTCAAAGATGTCAAATGACAAATGTCACAATGCTAAATGTCAAAAATAATAAGTGTCACCATGAAAAATGTAAAAAATGACAAATTTCAAAATGGCAAATGTCAAAGATGTCAAATGACAAATGTCACAATGCTAAATGTCAAAAATGAAAAGTGTCACCATGAAAAATGTCAAAAATACCAAATTTCAAGATGGCAAATGTCAAAGATGTTAAATGACAAATGTCACAATGCTAAATGTCAAAAATAAAAAGTCTCACCATGAAAAATGTCAAAAATAACAAATTTCAAGATGGCAAATGTCAAAGATGTCGAATATGACAAATCTCACAATGCTAAATGTCAAAAATGAAAAGTCTCACCATGAAAAATATCAAAAATGACAAATTTCAAGATGGCAAATATCAAAGATGTCAAATGACAAATGTCACAATGCTAAATGTCAAAAATGAAAAGTGTCACCATGAAAAATGTCAAAAATGACAAATTTCAAGATGGCAAATATCAAAGATGTCAAATGACAAATGTCACAATGCTAAATGTCAAAAATGACAAATTTCAAGATGGCAAATGTCAAAGATGTCAAATGACAAATGTCACAATGCTAAATGTCAAAAATGAAAAGTGTCACCATGAAAAATGTCAAAAATGACAAATTTCAAGATGGCAAATGTCAAAGATGTCAAATGACAAATGTCACAATGCTAAATATCAAAAATGAAAAGGGTCACCATGAAAAATGTCAAAAATAACAAATTTCAAGATGGCAAATGTCAAAGATGTCAAATGACAAATGTCACAATGCTAAATGTCAAAAATGAAAAGTGTCACCATGAAAAATGTCAAAAATGACAAATTTCAAGATGGCAAATGTCAAAGATGTCAAATGACAAATGTCACAATGCTAAATGTCAAAAATGAAAAGTGTCACCATAAAAAATGTCAAAAACAACAAATTTCAAGATGGCAAATGTCCAAGATGTCAAATGACAAATGTCACAATGCTAAATGTCAAAAATGACAAATTTCAAGATGGCAAATGTCAAAGATGTCAAATGACAAATGTCAAAAATGAAAAGTGTCACCATGAAAAATGTCAAAAATGACAAATTTCAAGATGGCAAATGTCAAAGATGTCAAATGACAAATGTCACAATGCTAAATGTCAAAAATGAAAAGTGTCACCATGAAAAATGTCAAAAATGACAAATTTCAAGATGGCAAATGTCAAAGATGTCAAATGTCACAATGCTAAATGTCAAAAATGATAAGTGTCACCATGAAAAATGTCAAAAATGACAAATTTCAAGATGACAAATGTCCAAGATGTCAAATAACAAATGTCACAATGCTAAATGTCAAAAATGACAAATTTCAAGATTGCAAATGTCAAAGATGTCGAATATGACAAATTTCACAATGCTAAATGTCAAAAATGAAAAGTGTCACCATGAAAAATGTCAAAAATAACAAATTTCAAGATGGCAAATTTCAAAGATGTCAAATGACAAATGTCACAATGCTAAATGTCAAAAATGAAAAGTGTCACCATGAAAAATGTCAAAATGACAAATTTCAAGATGGCAAATATCAAAGATGTCAAATGACAAATGTCACAATGCTAAATGTCAAAAATGACAAATTTCAAGATGGCAAATGACAAATGTCACAATGCTAAATGTCAAAAATGAAAAGTGTCACCATGAAAAATGTCAAAAATAACAAATTTCAAGATGGCAAATGTCAAAGATGTCAAATGACAAATGTCACAATGCTAAATGTCAAAAATAATAAGTGTCACCATGAAAAATGTAAAAAATGACAAATTTCAAAATGGCAAATGTCAAAGATGTCAAATGACAAATGTCACAATGCTAAATGTCAAAAATGAAAAGTGTCACCATGAAAAATGTCAAAAATACCAAATTTCAAGATGGCAAATGTCAAAGATGTTAAATGACAAATGTCACAATGCTAAATGTCAAAAATGAAAAGTGTCACCATGAAAAATGTCAAAAATAACAAATTTCAAGATGGCAAATGTCAAAACTGACAAATGTCACAATGCTAAATGTCAAAAATGATAAGTGTCACCATGAAAAATGTCAAAAATGACAAATTTCAAGATGGCAAATGTCCAAGATGTCAAATGACAAATGTCACAATGCTAAATGTCAAAAATGACAAATTTCAAGATGGCAAATGTCAAAGATGTCAAATGACAAATGTCACAATGCTAAATGTCAAAAATGAAAAGTGTCACCATGAAAAATGTCAAAAATGACAAATTTCAATATGGCAAATGTCAAAGATGTCAAATGACAAATGTCACAATGCTAAATGTCAAAAATGAAAAGTGTCACCATGAAAAATGTCAAAAATAACAAATTTCAAGATGGCAAATGTCAAAGATGTCAAATGACAAATGTCACAATGCTAAATGTCAAAAATGAAAAGTGTCACCATGAAAAATGTCAAAAATGACAAATTTCAAGATGGCAAATGTCAAAGATGTCAAATGACAAATGTCACAATGCTAAATGTCAAAAATGAAAAGTGTCACCATGAAAAATGTCAAAAATGACAAATTTCAAGATGGCAAATGTCAAAGATGTCAAATGACAAATGTCACAATGCTAAATGTCAAAAATGAAAAGTGTCACCATGAAAAATGTCAAAAATGACAAATTTCAAAATGGCAAATGTCAAAGATGTCAAATGACAAATGTCACAATGCTAAATGTCAAAAATGAAAAGTGTCACCATGAAAAATGTCAAAAATGACAAATTTCAAGATGGCAAATGTCAAAACTGACAAATGTCACAATGCTAAATGTCAAAAATGATAAGTGTCACCAAGAAAAATGTCAAAAATGACAAATTTCAAGATGGCAAATGTCCAAGATGTCAAATGACAAATGTCACAATGCTAAATGTCAAAAATAAAAAGTGTCACCATGAAAAATGTCAAAAATGACAAATTTCAAGATGGCAAATGTCAAAGATGTCAAATGACAAATGTCACAATGCTAAATGTCAAAAATGAAAAGTGTCAAAAATGACAAATTTCAAGATGGCAAATGTCTCAGAAGTCAAATGACAAATGTCACAATGCTAAATTTCAAAAATGAAAAGTGTTACCATGAAAAATGTCAAAAATAACAAATTTCAAGATGGCAAATGTCAAAACTGACAAATGTCACAATGCTAAATGTCAAAAATGAAAAGTGTCACCATGAAAAATGTCAAAAATAACAAATTTCAAGATTGCAAATGTCAAAGATGTCAAATGACAAATGTCACAATGCTAAATGTCAAAAATGACAAATTTCAAGATGGCAAATGTCAAAGATGTCAAATGACAAATGTCACAATGCTAAATGTCAAAAATGAAAAGTGTCACCATGAAAAATGTCAAAAATAACAAATTTCAAGATGGCAAATGTCAAAGATGTCAAATGACAAATGTCACAATGCTAAATGTCAAAAATGAAAAGTGTCACAATGAAAAATGTCAAAAATGACAAATTTCAAGATGGCAAATGTCAAAGATGTCAAATGACAAATGTCACAATGCAAAATGTCAAAAATGAAAAGTGTCACCATAAAATGTCAAAAATGACAAATTTCAAGATGACAAATGTCAAAGATGTCAAATGACAAATGTCACAATGCTAAATATCAAAAATGAAAAGTGTCACCATGAAAAAGGTCAAAAATGACAAATTTCAAGATGGCAAATGTCAAAGATGTCAAATGACAAATGTCACAATGCTAAATGTCAAAAATGAAAAGTGTCACCATGAAAAATGTCAAAAATGACAAATTTCAAGATGGCAAATGTCAAAACTGACAAATGTCACAATGCTAAATGTCAAAGATGATAAGTGTCACCATGAAAAATGTCAAAAATGACAAATTTCAAGATGGCAAATGTCCAAGATGTCAAATGACAAATGTCACAATGCTAAATGTCAAAAATGAAAAGTGTCACCATGAAAAATGTCAAAAATGACAAATTTCAAGATGGCAAATATCAAAGATGTCAAATGACAAATGTCACAATGCTAAATGTCAAAAATGAAAAGTGTCAAAAATGACAAATTTCAAGATGGCAAATGTCTAAGATGTCAAATGACATATGTCACAATGCTAAATGTCAAAAATGAAAAGTGTCACCGTGAAAAATGTCAAAAATGACAAATTTCAAGATGGCAAATGTCAAAGATGTCAAATGACAAATGTCACAATGCTAAATGTCAAAAATGAAAAGTGTCACCATGAAAAATGTCAAAAATGACAAATTTCAAGATGGCAAATGTCAAAGATGTCAAATGACAAATGTCAAAAATGAAAAGTGTCCCCATGAAAAATGTCAATAATGACAAATTTCAAGATGGCAAATGTCAAAGATGTCAAATAACAAATGTCACAATGCTAAATGTCAAAAATGAAAAGTGTCACCATGAAAAATGTCAAAAATGACAAATTTCAAGATGGCAAATGTCAAAGATGTCGAATATGACAAATGTCACAATGCTAAATGTCAAAAATAAAAAGTGTCACCATGAAAAATGTCGTTAATAACAAATTTCAAGATGGCAAATGTCAAAGATGTCAAATGACAAATGTCACAATGCTAAATGTCAAAAATGAAAAGTGTCACCATGAAAAATGTCAAAAATGACAAATTTCAAGATGGCAAATGTCAAAGATGTCAAATGACAAATGTCACAATGCTAAATGTCAAAAATAAAAAGTGTCACCATGAAAAATGTCAAAAATAACAAATTTCAAGATGGCAAATGTCAAAGATGTCAAATGACAAATGTCACAATACTAAATGTCAAAAATGAAAAATGTCAAAAATGACAAATTTCAAGATGGCAAATGTCAAAACTGACAAATGTCACAATGCTAAATGTCAAAAATGATAAGTGTCACCATGAAAAATGTCAAATAATGACAAATTTCAAGATGGCAAATGTCCAAGATGTCAAATGACCAATGTCACAATGCTAAATGTCAAAAATGACAAATTTCAAGATGGCAAATGTCAAAGATGTCAAATGACAAATATCACAATGCTAAATGTCAAAAATGAAAAGTGTCACCATGAAAAATGTCAAAAATGACAAATTTCAAGATGGCAAATGTCAAAGATGTCAAATGACAAATGTCACAATGCTAAATGTCAAAAATGAAAAGTGTCACCATGAAAAATGTCAAAAATAACAAATTTCAAGATGGCAAATGTCAAAGATGTCAAATGACAAATGTCACAATGCTAAATGTCAAAAATGAAAAGTGTCACCACGAAAAATGTTAAAAATGGCAAATTTCAAGATGGCAAATGTCAAAGATGTCAAATGACAAATGTCACAATGCTAAATGTCAAAAATGAAAAGTGTCACCATGAAAAATGTCAAAAATGACAAATTTCAAGATGGCAAATGTCAAAGATGTCAAATGACAAATGTCACAATGCTAAATGTCAAAAATGAAAAGTGTCACCATGAAAAATGTCAAAAATGACAAATTTCAAGATGGCAAATGTCAAAGATGTCAAATGACAAATGTCACAATGCTAAATGTCAAAAATGAAAAGTGTCACTATGAAAAATGTCAAAAATGACAAATTTCAAGATGGCAAATATCAAAGATGTCAAATGACAAATGTCACAATGCTAAATGTCAAAAATGAAAAGTGTCACCATAAAAAATGTCAAAAATGACAAATTTCAAGATGGCAAATGTCAAAACTGACAAATGTCACAATGCTAAATGTCAAAAATGATAAGTGTCACAATGAAAAATGTCAAAAATGACAAATTTCAAGATGGCAAATGTCCAAGATGTCAAATGACAAATGTCACAATGCTAAATGTCAAAAATGAAAAGTGTCACCATGAAAAATGTCAAAAATGACAAATTTCAAGATGGCAAATGTCAAAGATGTCAAATGACAAATGTCACAATGCTAAATGTCAAAAATGAAAAGTGTCAAAAATGACAAATTTCAAGATGGCAAATGTCTAAGATGTCAAATAACAAATGTCACAATGCTTAATGTCAAAAATGAAAAGTGTCACCATAAAAAATGACAAATTTCAAGATGGCAAATGTCAAAACTGACAAATGTCACAATGCTAAATGTCAAAAACGAAAAGTGTCACCATGAAAAATGTCAAAAATAACAAATTTCAAGATGGCAAATGTCAAAGATGTCAAATGACAAATGTCACAATGCTAAATGTCAAAAATGACAAATTTCAAGATGGCAAATGTCAAAGATGTCAAATGACAAATGTCACAATGCTAAATGTCAAAAATAAAAAGTGTCACCATGAAAAATGTCAAAAATAACAAATTTTAAGATGGCAAATGTCAAAGATGTCAAATGACAAATGTCACAATGCTAAATGTCAAAAATGACAAATTTCAATATGGCAAATGTCAAAGATGTCAAATGACAAATGTCACAATGCTAAATGTCAAAAATGAAAAGTGTCACCATGAAAAATGTCAAAAATGACAAATGTCTAATGACAAATGTCACAATGCTAAATGTTAAAAATGAAAAGTGTCACCACGAAAAATGTCAAAAATGACAAATTTCAAGATGGCAAATGTCAAAGATGTCAAATGACAAATGTCACAATGCTAGATGTCAAAAATGAAAAGTGTCCCCATGAAAAATGTCAATAATGACAAATTTCAAGATGGCAAATGTCAAAGATGTCAAATGACAAATGTCACAATGCTAAATGTCAAAAATGAAAAGTGTCACCATGAAAAATGTCAAAAATGACAAATTTCAAGATGGCAAATGTCAAAGATGTCAAATGACAAATGTCACAATGCTTAATGTCAAAAATGAAAAGTGTCACCATGAAAAATGTCAAAAATAACAAATTTCAAGATGGCAAATGTCAAAGATGTCAAATGACAAATGTCACAATGCTAAATGTCAAAAATGAAAAGTCTCACCATGAAAAATGTCAAAAATGACAAATTTCAAGATGGCAAATGTCAAAACTGACAAATGTCACAATGCTAAATGTCAAAAATGAAAAGTGTCACCATGAAAAATGTCAAAAATGACAAATTTCAAGATGGCAAATGTCAAAGATGTCAAATGACAAATGTCACAATGCTAAATGTCAAAAATGAAAAGTGTCACCATGAAAAATGTCAAAAATAACAAATTTCAAGATGGCAAATGTCAAAGATGTCAAATAACAAATGTCACAATTCTAAATGTCAAAAATGAAAAGTGTCACCATGAAAAATGTCAGATGGCAAATATCAAAGATGTCAAATGACAAATGTCACAATGCTAAATGTCAAAAATGAAAAGTGGCATTATGAAAAATGTCAAAAATAACAAATTTCAAGATGACAAATGTCAAAGATGTCAAATGACAAATGTCACAATGCTAAATGTCAAAAATGAAAAGTGTCACCATGAAAAATGTCAAAAATGCAAAATTTCAAGATGGCAAATGTCAAAGATGTCAAATGACAAATGTCACATTGCTAAATGTCAAAAATGAAAAGTGTCACCATGAAAAATGTCAAAAATAACAAATTTCAAGATGGCAAATGTCAAAGATGTCAAATGACAAATGTCACAATGCTAAATGTCAAAAATGAAAAGTGTCACCATGAAAAATGTCAAAACTGACAAATTTCAAGATGGCAAATGTCAAAACTGACAAATGTCACAATGCTAAATGTCAAAAATGATAAGTGTCCCCATGAAAAATGTCAAAAATGACAAATTTCAAGATGGCAAATGTCCAAGATGTCAAATGACAAATGTCACAATGCTAAATGTCAAAAATGACAAATTTCAAGATGGCAAATGTCAAAGATGTCAAATGACAAATGTCACAATGCTAAATGAAAAGTGTCACCATGAAAAATGTCAAAAATGACAAATTTCAAGATGGCAAATGTCAAAACTGACAAATGTCACAATGCTAAATGTCAAAAATGAAAAGTGTCACCATGAAAAATGTCAAAAATGACAAATTTCAAGATGGCAAATGTCAAAACTGACAAATGTCACAATGCTAAATGTCAAAAACGAAAAGTGTCACCATGAAAAATGTCAAAAATAACAAATTTCAAGATGGCAAATGTCAAAGATGTCAAATGACAAATGTCACAATGCTAAATGTCAAAAATGACAAATTTCAAGATGGCAAATGTCAAAGATGTCAAATGACAAATGTCACAATGCTAAATGTCAAAAATGAAAAGTGTCACCATGAAAAATGTCAAAAATAACAAATTTTAAGATGGCAAATGTCAAAGATGTCAAATGACAAATGTCACAATGCTAAATGTAAAAAATGACAAATTTCAATATGGCAAATGTCAAAGATGTCAAATGACAAATGTCACAATGCTAAATGTCAAAAATGAAAAGTGTCACCATGAAAAATGTCAAAAATGACAAATGTCAAATGACAAATGTCACAATGCTAAATGTTAAAAATGAAAATGTCACCACGAAAAATGTCAAAAATGACAAATTTCAAGATGGCAAATGTCAAAGATGTCAAATGACAAATGTCACAATGCTAAATGTCAAAAATGAAAAGTGTCCCCATGAAAAATGTCAATAATGACAAATTTCAAGATGGCAAATGTCAAAGATGTCAAATGACAAATGTCACAATGCTAAATGTCAAAAATGAAAAGTGTCACCATGAAAAATGTCAAAAATAACAAATTTCAAGATGGCAAATGTCAAAGATGTCAAATGACAAATGTCACAATGCTTAATGTCAAAAATGAAAAGTGTCACCATGAAAAATGTCAAAAATAACAAATTTCAAGATGGCAAATGTCAAAGATGTCAAATGACAAATGTCACAATGCTAAATGTCAAAAATGAAAAGTGTCACCATGAAAAATGTCAAAAATGACAAATTTCAAGATGGCAAATGTCAAAACTGACAAATGTCACAATGCTAACTGTCAAAAATGAAAAGTGTCACCATGAAAAATGTCAAAAATGACAAATTTCAAGATGGCAAATGTCAAAGATGTCAAATGACAAATGTCACAATGCTAAATGTCAAAAATGAAAAGTGTCACCATGAAAAATGTCAAAAATAACAAATTTCAAGATGGCAAATGTCAAAGATGTCAAATAACAAATGTCACAATTCTAAATGTCAAAAATGAAAAGTGTCACCATGAAAAATGTCAGATGGCAAATATCAAAGATGTCAAATGACAAATGTCACAATGCTAAATGTCAAAAATGAAAAGTGGCACCATGAAAAATGTCAAAAATAACATATTTCAAGATGACAAATGTCAAAGATGTCAAATGACAAATGTCACAATGCTAAATGTCAAAAATGAAAAGTGTCCCCATGAAAAATGTCAATAATGACAAATTTCAAGATGGCAAATGTCAAAGATGTCAAATGACAAATGTCACAATGCTAAATGTCAAAAATGAAAAGTGTCACCATGAAAAATGTCAAAAATGACAAATTTCAAGATGGCAAATGTCAAAGATGTCAAATGACAAATGTCACAATGCTTAATGTCAAAAATGAAAAGTGTCACCATGAAAAATGTCAAAAATAACAAATTTCAAGATGGCAAATGTCAAAGATGTCAAATGACAAATGTCACAATGCTAAATGTCAAAAATGAAAAGTGTCACCATGAAAAATGTCAAAAATGACAAATTTTAAGATGGAAAATGTCAAAACTGACAAATGTCACAATGCTAAATGTCAAAAATGAAAAGTGTCACCATGAAAAATGTCGAAAATGACAAATTTCAAGATGGCAAATGTCAAAGATGTCAAATGACAAATGTCACAATGCTAAATGTCAAAAATGAAAAGTGTCACCATAAAAAATGTCAAAAACAACAAATTTCAAGATGGCAAATGTCAAAGATGTCAAATGACAAATGTCACAATGCTAAATGTCAAAAATGAAAAGTGTCACCATAAAAAATGTTAAAAATGACAAATTTCAAGATGGCAAATGTCAAAACTGACAAATGTTACAATGGTAAATGTCAAAAATGATAAGTGTCACCATGAAAAATGTCAAAAATGACAAATTTCAAGATGGCAAATGTCCAAGATGTCAAATGACAAATGTCACAATGCTAAATGTCAAAAATGACAAATTTCAAGATGGCAAATGTCAAAGATGTCAAATGACAAATGTCACAATGCTAAATGTCAAAAATGAAAAGTGTCACCATGAAAAATGTCAAAAATGACAAATTTCAAGATGGCAAATGTCAAAGATGTCAAATGACAAATGTCACAATGCTAAATGTCAAAAATGAAAAGTGTCACCATGAAAAATGTCAAAAATGACAAATTTCAAGATGGCAAATGTCAAAGATGTCAAATGACAAATGTCACAATGCTAAATGTCAAAAATGAAAAGTGTCACCATGAAAAATGTCAAAAATAACAAATTTCAAGATGGCAAATGTCAAAACTGACAAATGTCACAATGCTAAATGTTAAAAATGATAAGTGTCACCATAAAAAATGTCAAAAATGACAAATTTCAAGATGGCAAATGTCCAAGATGTCAAATGACAAATGTCACAATGCTAAATGTCAAAAATGACAAATTTCAAGATGGCAAATGTCAAAGATGTCAAATGACAAATGTCACAATGCTAAATGTCAAAAATGAAAAGTGTTACCATGAAAAATGTCAAAAATGACAAATTTCAAGATGGCAAATGTCAAAGATGTCAAATGACAAATGTCACAATGCTAAATGTCAAAAATGAAAAGTGTCACCATGAAAAATGTCAAAAATAACAAATTTCAAGATGGCAAATGTCAAAGATGTCAAATGACAAATGTCACAATGCTAAAAGTCAAAAATGAAAAGTGTCACAATGAAAAATGTCAAAAATGACAAATTTCAAGATGGCAAATGTCAAATCTGACAAATGTCACAATGCTAAATGTCAAAAATGATAAGTGTCACCATGAAAAATGTCAAAAATGACAAATTTCAAGATGACAAATGTCCAAGATGTCAAATGACAAATGTCACAATGCTAAATGTCAAAAATGACAAATTTCAAAATTGCAAATGTCAAAGATGTCGAATATGACAAATGTCACAATGCTAAATGTCAAAAATGAAAAGTGTCACCATGAAAAATGTCAAAAATGACAAATTTCAAGATGGCAAATATCCAAGATGTCAAATGACAAATGTCACAATGCTAAATGTCAAAAATGGCAAATTTCAAGATGGCAAATGTCAAAGATGTCAAATGACAAATGTCACAATGCTAAATGTCAAAAATGAAAAGTGTCACCATGAAAAATGTCAAAAATGACAAATTTCAAGATGGCAAATGTCAAAGATGTCAAATGACAAATGTCACAATGCTAAATGTCAAAAATGAAAAGTGTCACCATGAAAAATGTCAAAAATAACAAATTTCAAGATGGCAAATGTCAAAGATGTCAAATGACAAATGTCACAATGCTAAATGTCAAAAATGAAAAGTGTCACCATGAAAAATGTCAAAAATGACAAATTTCAAGATGGCAAATGTCAAAGATGTTAAATGACAAATGTCACAATGCTAAATGTCAAAAATGAAAAGTGTCACCATAAAAAATGTCAAAAACAACAAATTTCAAGATGGCAAATGTCAAAGATGTCAAATGACAAATGTCACAATGCTAAATGTCAAAAATGAAAAGTGTCACCATGAAAAATGTCAAAAATGACAAATTTCAAGATGGCAAATGTCAAAACTGACAAATGTCACAATGCTAAATGTCAAAAATGATAAGTGTCACCATGAAAAATGTCAAAAATGACAAATTTCAAGATGGCAATTGTCCAAGATGTCAAATGACAAATGTCACAATGCTAAATGTCAAAAATGACAAATTTCAAGATGGCAAATGTCAAAGATGTCAAATGACAAATGTCACAATGCTAAATGTCAAAAATGAAAAGTGTCACCATGAAAAATGTCAAAAATGACAAATTTCAAGATGGCAAATGTCAAAGATGTCAAATGACAAATGTCACAATGCTAAATGTCAATAATGAAAAGTGTCACCATGAAAAATGTCAAAAATGACAAATTTCAAGATGGCAAATGTCAAAGATGTCAAATGACAAATGTCACAATGCTAAATGTCAAAAATGAAAAGTGTCACCATGAAAAATGTCAAAAATAACAAATTTCAAGATGGCAAATGTCAAAACTGACAAATGTCACAATGCTTAATGTCAAAAATGATAAGTGTCACCATGAAAAATGTCAAAAATGACAAATTTTAAGATGGCAAATGTCCAAGATGTCAAATGACAAATGTCACAATGCTAAATGTCAAAAATGACAAATTTCAAGATGGCAAATGTCAAAGATGTCAAATGACAAATGTCACAATGCTAAATGTCAAAAATGAAAAGTGTCACCATGAAAAATGTCAAAAATGACAAATTTCAAGATGGCAAATGTCAAAGATATCAAATGACAAATGTCACAATGCTAAATGTCAAAAATGAAAAGTGTTACCATGAAAAAATATCAAAAATGACAAATTTCAAGATGACAAATGTCCAAGATGTCAAATGACAAATGTCACAATGCTAAATGTCAAAAATGACAAATTTTAAGATTGCAAATGTCAAAGATGTCGAATATGACAAATGTCACAATGCTAAATGTCAAAAATGAAAAGTGTCACCATGAAAAATGTCAAAAATGACAAATTTCAAGATGGCAAATGTCAAAGATGTCAAATGACAAATGTCACAATGCTAAATGTCAAAAATGAAAAGTGTCACCATGAAAAATGTCAAAATGACAAATTTCAAGATGGCAAATATCAAAGATGTCAAATGACAAATGTCACAATGCTAAATGTCAAAAATGACAAATTTCAAGATGGCAAATGTCAAAGATGTCAAATGACAAATGTCACAATGCTAAATGTCAAAAATGAAAAGTGTCACCATGAAAAATGTCAAAAATGACAAATTTCAAGATGGCAAATGTCAAAGATATCAAATGACAAATGTCACAATGCTAAATGTCAAAAATGAAAAGTGTCACCATGAAAAATGTCAAAAATGACAAATTTCAAGATGACAAATGTCAAAGATGTCAAATGACAAATGTCACAATGCTAAATGTTAAAAATGAAAAGTGTCACCATGAAAAATGTCAAAAATGACAAATTTCAAGATGGCAAATGTCAAAGATGTCAAATGACAAATGTCACAATGCTAAATGTCAAAAATGAAAAGTGACCCCATGAAAAATGTCAATAATGACAAATTTCAAGATGGCAAATATCAAAGATGTCAAATGACAAATGTCACAATGCTAAATGTCAAAAATGAAAAGTGTCACCATGAAAAATGTCCAAAATGACAAATTTCAAGATGGCAAATGTCAAAACTGACAAATGTCACAATGCTAAATGTCAAAAATGATAAGTGTCACCATGAAAAATGTCAAAAATGACAAATTTCAAGATGGCAAATGTCCAAGATGTCAAATGACAAATGTCACAATGCTAAATGTTAAAAATGAAAAGTGTCACCATGAAAAATGTCAAAAATGACAAATTTCAAGATGGCAAATGTCAAAGATGTCAAATGACAAATGTCACAATGCTAAATGTCAAAAATGAAAAGTGTCAAAAATGACAAATTTCAAGATGGCAAATGTCTAAGATGTCAAATGACAAATGTCACAATGTTAAATGTAAAAAATGAAAAGTATCACCGTAAAAAATGTCAAAAATGACAAATTTCAAGATGGCAAATGTCAAAGATGTCAAATGACAAATGTCACAATGCTAAATGTCAAAAATGAAAAGTGTCACCATGAAAAATGTCAAAAATGACAAATTTTAAGATGGCAAATGTCAAAGATGTCAAATGACAAATGTCACAATGCTAAATGTCAAAAATGAAAAGTGACCCCATGAAAAATGTCAATAATGACAAATTTCAAGATGGCAAATATCAAAGATGTCAAATGACAAATGTCACAATGCTAAATGTCAAAAATGAAAAGTGTCACCATGAAAAATGTCAAAAATGACAAATCTCAAGATGGCAAATGTCGAATATGACAAATGTCACAATGCTAAATGTCAAAAATGAAAAGTGTCACCATGAAAAATGTCAAAAATGACAAATTTCAAGATGGCAAATATCAAAGATGTCAAATGACAAATGTCACAATGCTAAATGTCAAAAATGAAAAGTGTCACCATAAAAAATGTCAAAAATGACAAATTTCAAGATGGCAAATATCAAAGATGTCAAATGACAAATGTCACAATGCTAAATGTCAAAAATGACAAATTTCAAGATGGCAAATGTCAAAGATGTCAAATGACAAATGTCACAATGCTAAATGTCAAAAATGAAAAGTGTCACCATGAAAAATGTCAAAAATGACAAATCTCAAGATGGCAAATGTCAAAGATGTCGAATATGACAAATGTCACAATGCTAAATGTCAAAAATGAAAAGTGTCACCATGAAAAATGTCAAAAATGACAAATTTCAAGATGGCAAATATCAAAGATGTCAAATGACAAATGTCACAATGCTAAATGTCAAAAATGAAAAGTGTCACCATGAAAAATGTCAAAAATGACAAATTTCAAGATGGCAAATATCAAAGATGTCAAGTGACAAATGTCACAATGCTAAATGTCAAAAATGACAAATTTCAAGATGGCAAATGTCAAAGATGTCAAATGACAAATGTCACAATGCTAAATGTCAAAAATGAAAAGTGTCACCATGAAAAATGTCAAAAATGACAAATTTCAAGATGGCAAATGTCAAAGATGTCAAATGACAAATGTCACAATGCTAAATGTCAAAAATGAAAAGTGTCACCATGAAAAATGTCAAAAATGACAAATTTCAAGATGGCAAATATCAAAGATGTCAAATGACAAATGTCACAATGCTAAATGTCAAAAATGAAAAGTGTCACCATAAAAAATGTCAAAAATGACAAATTTCAAGATGGCAAATATCAAAGATGTCAAATGACAAATGTCACAATGCTAAATGTCAAAAATGACAAATTTCAAGATGGCAAATGTCAAAGATGTCAAATGACAAATGTCACAATGCTAAATGTCAAAAATGAAAAGTGTCACCATGAAAAATGTCAAAAATGACAAATCTCAAGATGGCAAATGTCAAAGATGTCGAATATGACAAATGTCACAATGCTAAATGTCAAAAATGAAAAGTGTCACCATGAAAAATGTCAAAAACGACAAATTTCAAGATGGCAAATATCAAAGATGTCAAATGACAAATGTCACAATGCTAAATGTCAAAAATGAAAAGTGTCACCATGAAAAATGTCAAAAATGACAAATTTCAAGATGGCAAATATCAAAGATGTCAAGTGACAAATGTCACAATGCTAAATGTCAAAAATGACAAATTTCAAGATGGCAAATGTCAAAGATGTCAAATGACAAATGTCACAATGCTAAATGTCAAAAATGAAAAGTGTCACCATGAAAAATGTCAAAAATGACAAATTTCAAGATGGCAAATGTCAAAGATGTCAAATGACAAATGTCACAATGCTAAATGTCAAAAATGAAAAGTGTCACCATGAAAAATGTCAAAAATGACAAATTTCAAGATGGCAAATGTCAAAGATGTCAAATGACAAATGTCACAATGCTAAATGTCAAAAATGAAAAGTGTCACCATGAAAAATGTCAAAAATAACAAATTTCAAGATGGCAAATGTCAAAAGTGACAAATGTCACAATGCTAAATGTCAAAAATGATAAGTGTCACCATGAAAAATGTCAAAAATGACAAATTTCAAGATGGCAAATGTCCAAGATGTCAAATGACAAATGTCACAATGCTAAATGTCAAAAATGACAAATTTCAAGATGGCAAATGTCAAAGATGTCAAATGACAAATGTCACCATGCTAAATGTCAAAAATGAAAAGTGTCACCATGAAAAATGTCAAAAATAACAAATTTCAAGATGGCAAATGTCAAAGATGTCAAATGACAAATGTCACAATGCTAAAAGTCAAAAATGAAAAGTGTCACCATGAAAAATGTCAAAAATGACAAATTTCAAGATGGCAAATGTCAAATCTGACAAATGTCACAATGCTAAATGTCAAAAATGATAAGTGTCACCATGAAAAATGTCAAAAATGACAAATTTCAAGATGACAAATGTCCAAGATGTCAAATGACAAATGTCACAATGCTAAATGTCAAAAATGACAAATTTCAAAATTGCAAATGTCAAAGATGTCGAATATGACAAATGTCACAATGCTAAATTTCAAAAATGAAAAGTGTCACCATGAAAAATGTCAAAAATGACAAATTTCAAGATGGCAAATATCAAAGATGTCAAATGACAAATGTCACAATGCTAAATGTCAAAAATGACAAATTTCAAGATGGCAAATGTCAAAGATGTCAAATGACAAATGTCACAATGCTAAATGTCAAAAATGAAAAGTGTCACCATGAAAAATGTCAAAAATGACAAATTTCAAGATGGCAAATGTCAAAGATGTCAAATGACAAATGTCACAATGCTAAATGTCAAAAATGAAAAGTGTCACCATGAAAAATGTCAAAAACGACAAATTTCAAGATGGCAAATGTCAAAGATGTCAAATGACAAATGTCACAATGCTAAATGTCAAAAATGAAAAGTGTCAAAAATGACAAATTTCAAGATGGCAAATGTCTAAGATGTCAAATGACAAATGTCACAATGTTAAATGTCAAAACTGAAAAGTATCACCGTAAAAAATGTCAAAAATGACAAATTTTAAGATGGCAAATGTCAAAGATGTCAAATGACAAATGTCACAATGCTAAATGTCAAAAATGAAAAGTGTCACCATGAAAAATGTCAAAAATGACAAATTTCAAGATGGCAAATGTCAAAGATGTCAAATGACAAATGTCACAATGCTAAATGTCAAAAATGAAAAGTGACCCCATGAAAAATGTCAATAATGACAAATTTCAAGATGGCAAATATCAAAGATGTCAAATGACAAATGTCACAATGCTAAATGTCAAAAATGAAAAATGTCACCATGAAAAATGTCAAAAATGACAAATCTCAAGATGGCAAATGTCGAATATGACAAATGTCACAATGCTAAATGTCAAAAATGAAAAGTGTCACCATGAAAAATGTCAAAAATGACAAATTTCAAGATGGCAAATATCAAAGATGTCAAATGACAAATGTCACAATGCTAAATGTCAAAAATGAAAAGTGTCACCATGAAAAATGTCAAAAATAACAAATTTCAAGATGGCAAATGTCAAAACTGAGAAATGTCACAATGCTAAATGTCAAAAATGATAAGTGTCACCATGAAAAATGTCAAAAATAACAAATTTCAAGATGGCAAATGTCAAAGATGTCAAATGACAAATGTCACAATGCTAAAAGTCAAAAATGAAAAGTGTCACCATGAAAAATGTCAAAAATGACAAATTTCAAGATGGCAAATGTCAAATCTGACAAATGTCACAATGCTAAATGTCAAAAATGAAAAGTGTCACCATGAAAAATGTCAAAAATAACAAATTTCAAGATGGCAAATGTCAAAACTGACAAATGTCACAATGCTAAATGTCAAAAATGATAAGTGTCACCATGAAAAATGTCAAAAATGACAAATTTCAAGATGACAAATGTCCAAGATGTCAAATGACAAATGTCACAATGCTAAATGTCAAAAATGACAAATTTCAAAATTGCAAATGTCAAAGATGTCGAATATGACAAATGTCACAATGCTAAATTTCAAAAATGAAAAGTGTCACCATGAAAAATGTCAAAAATGACAAATTTCAAGATGGCAAATATCAAAGATGTCAAATGACAAATGTCACAATGCTAAATGTCAAAAATGACAAATTTCAAGATGGCAAATGTCAAAGATGTCAAATGACAAATGTCACAATGCTAAATGTCAAAAATGAAAAGTGTCACCATGAAAAATGTCAAAAATGACAAATTTCAAGATGGCAAATGTCAAAGATGTCAAATGACAAATGTCACCATGCTAAATGTCAAAAATGAAAAGTGTCACCATGAAAAATGTCAAAAATAACAAATTTCAAGATGGCAAATGTCAAAGATGTCGAATATGACAAATGTCACAATGCTAAATTTCAAAAATGAAAAGTGTCACCATGAAAAATGTCAAAAATGACAAATTTCAAGATGGCAAATATCAAAGATGTCAAATGACAAATGTCACAATGCTAAATGTCAAAAATGACAAATTTCCAGATGGCAAATGTCAAAGATGTCAAATGACAAATGTCACAATGCTAAATGTCAAAAATGAAAAGTGTCACCATGAAAAATGTCAAAAATGACAAATTTCAAGATGGCAAATGTCAAAGATGTCAAATGACAAATGTCACAATGCTAAATGTCAAAAATGAAAAGTGTCACCATGAAAAATGTCAAAAATGACAAATTTCAAGATGGCAAATGTCAAAGATGTCAAATGACAAATGTCACAATGCTAAATGTCAAAAATGAAAAGTTTCAAAAATGACAAATTTCAAGATGGCAAATGTCTAAGATGTCAAATGACAAATGTCACAATGTTAAATGTCAAAACTGAAAAGTATCACCGTAAAAAATGTCAAAAATGACAAATTTTAAGATGGCAAATGTCAAAGATGTCAAATGACAAATGTCACAATGCTAAATGTCAAAAATGAAAAGTGTCACCATGAAAAATGTCAAAAATGACAAATTTCAAGATGGCAAATGTCAAAGATGTCAAATGACAAATGTCACAATGCTAAATGTCAAAAATGAAAAGTGACCCCATGAAAAATGTCAATAATGACAAATTTCAAGATGGCAAATATCAAAGATGTCAAATGACAAATGTCACAATGCTAAATGTCAAAAATGAAAAATGTCACCATGAAAAATGTCAAAAATGACAAATCTCAAGATGGCAAATGTCGAATATGACAAATGTCACAATGCTAAATGTCAAAAATGAAAAGTGTCACCATGAAAAATGTCAAAAATGACAAATTTCAAGATGGCAAATATCAAAGATGTCAAATGACAAATGTCACAATGCCAAATGTCAAAAATGAAAAGTGTCACCATGAAAAATGTCAAAAATAACAAATTTCAAGATGGCAAATGTCAAAACTGACAAATGTCACAATGCTAAATGTCAAAAATGATAAGTGTCACCATGAAAAATGTCAAAAATGACAAATTTCAAGATGACAAATGTCCAAGATGTCAAATGACAAATGTCACAATGCTAAATGTCAAAAATGACAAATTTCAAAATTGCAAATGTCAAAGATGTCGAATATGACAAATGTCACAATGCTAAATTTCAAAAATGAAAAGTGTCACCATGAAAAATGTCAAAAATGACAAATTTCAAGATGGCAAATATCAAAGATGTCAAATGACAAATGTCACAATGCTAAATGTCAAAAATGACAAATTTCAAGATGGCAAATGTCAAAGATGTCAAATGACAAATGTCACAATGCTAAATGTCAAAAATGAAAAGTGTCACCATGAAAAATGTCAAAAATGACAAATTTCAAGATGGCAAATGTCAAAGATGTCAAATGACAAATGTCACAATGCTAAATGTCAAAAATGAAAAGTGTCACCATGAAAAATGTCAAAAATGACAAATTTCAAGATGGCAAATGTCAAAGATGTCAAATGACAAATGTCACAATGCTAAATGTCAAAAATGAAAAGTGTCAAAAATGACAAATTTCAAGATGGCAAATGTCTAAGATGTCAAATGACAAATGTCACAATGTTAAATGTCAAAACTGAAAAGTATCACCGTAAAAAATGTCAAAAATGACAAATTTTAAGATGGCAAATGTCAAAGATGTCAAATGACAAATGTCACAATGCTAAATGTCAAAAATGAAAAGTGTCACCATGAAAAATGTCAAAAATGACAAATTTCAAGATGGCAAATGTCAAAGATGTCAAATGACAAATGTCACAATGCTAAATGTCAAAAATGAAAAGTGACCCCATGAAAAATGTCAATAATGACAAATTTCAAGATGGCAAATATCAAAGATGTCAAATGACAAATGTCACAATGCTAAATGTCAAAAATGAAAAATGTCACCATGAAAAATGTCAAAAAAGACAAATCTCAAGATGGCAAATGTCGAATATGACAAATGTCACAATGCTAAATGTCAAAAATGAAAAGTGTCACCATGAAAAATGTCAAAAATGACAAATTTCAAGATGGCAAATATCAAAGATGTCAAATGACAAATGTCACAATGCTAAATGTCAAAAATGAAAAATGTCACCATGAAAAATGTCAAAAATGACAAATTTCAAGATGGCAAATATCAAAGATGTCAAATGACAAATGTCACAATGCTAAATGTCAAAAATGACAAATTTCAAGATGGCAAATGTCAAAGATGTCAAATGACAAATGTCACAATGCTAAATGTCAAAAATGAAAAGTGTCACCATGAAAAATGTCAAAAATGACAAATCTCAAGATGGCAAATGTCAAAGATGTCGAATATGACAAATGTCACAATGCTAAATGTCAAAAATGAAAAGTGTCACCATGAAAAATGTCAAAAATGACAAATTTCAAGATGGCAAATATCAAAGATGTCAAATGACAAATGTCACAATGCTAAATGTCAAAAATGAAAAGTGTCACCATGAAAAATGTCAAAAATGACAAATTTCAAGATGGCAAATATCAAAGATGTCAAATGACAAATGTCACAATGCTAAATGTCAAAAATAACAAATTTCAAGATGGCAAATGTCAAAGATGTCAAATGACAAATGTCACAATGCTAAATGTCAAAAATGAAAAGTGTCACCATGAAAAATGTCAAAAATGACAAATTTCAAGATGGCAAATGTCAAAGATGTCAAATGACAAATGTCACAATGCTAAATGTCAAAAATGAAAAGTGTCACCATGAAAAATGTCAAAAATGACAAATTTCAAGATGGCAAATGTCAAAGATGTCAAATGACAAATGTCACAATGCTAAATGTCAAAAATGAAAAGTGTCACCATGAAAAATGTCAAAAATAACAAATTTCAAGATGGCAAATGTCAAAACTGACAAATGTCACAATGCTAAATGTCAAAAATGATAAGTGTCACCATGAAAAATGTCAAAAATGACAAATTTCAAGATGGCAAATGTCCAAGATGTCAAATGACAAATGTCACAATGCTAAATGTCAAAAATGACAAATTTCAAGATGGCAAATGTCAAAGATGTCAAATGACAAATGTCACAATGCTAAATGTCAAAAATGAAAAGTGTCACCATGAAAAATGTCAAAAATAACAAATTTCAAGATGGCAAATGTCAAAGATGTCAAATGACAAATGTCACAATGCTAAAAGTCAAAAATGAAAAGTGTCACCATGAAAAATGTCAAAAATGACAAATTTCAAGATGGCAAATGTCAAATCTGACAAATGTCACAATGCTAAATGTCAAAAATGATAAGTGTCACCATGAAAAATGTCAAAAATGACAAATTTCAAGATGACAAATGTCACAATGGTAAATGTCAAAAATGACAAATTTCAAAATTGCAAATGTCAAAGATGTCGAATATGACAAATGTCACAATGCTAAATGTCAAAAATGAAAAGTGTCACCATGAAAAATGTCAAAAATGACAAATTTCAAGATGGCAAATATCAAAGATGTCAAATGACAAATGTCACAATGCTAAATGTCAAAAATGACAAATTTCAAGATGGCAAATGTCAAAGATGTCAAATGACAAATGTCACGATGCTAAATGTCAAAAATGAAAAGTGTCACCATGAAAAATGTCAAAAATGACAAATTTCAAGATGGCAAATGTCAAAGATGTCAAATGACAAATGTCACAATGCTAAATGTCAAAAATGAAAAGTGTCACCATGAAAAATGTCAAAAATAACAAATTTCAAGATGGCAAATGTCAAAGATGTCAAATGACAAATGTCACAATGCTAAATGTCAAAAATGAAAAGTGTCACCATGAAAAATGTCAAAAATGACAAATTTCAAGATGGCAAATGTCAAAGATGTTAAATGACAAATGTCACAATGCTAAATGTCAAAAATGAAAAGTGTCACCATAAAAAATGTCAAAAACAACAAATTTCAAGATGGCAAATGTCAAAGATGTCAAATGACAAATGTCACAATGCTAAATGTCAAAAATGAAAAGTGTCACCATGAAAAATGTCAAAAATGACAAATTTCAAGATGGCAATTGTCCAAGATGTCAAATGACAAATGTCACAATGCCAAATGTCAAAAATGACAAATTTCAAGATGGCAAATGTCAAAGATGTCAAATGACAAATGTCACAATGCTAAATGTCAAAAATGAAAAGTGTCACCATGAAAAATGTCAAAAAGGACAAATTTCAAGATGGCAAATGTCACAGATGTCAAATGACAAATGTCACAATGCTAAATGTCAAAAATGAAAAGTGTCACCATGAAAAATGTCAAAAATGACAAATTTCAAGATAGCAAATGTCAAAGATGTCAAATGACAAATGTCACAATGCTAAATGTCAAAAATGAAAAGTGTCACCATGAAAAATGTCAAAAATAACAAATTTCAAGATGGCAAATGTCAAAACTGACAAATGTCACAATGCTAAATGTCAAAAATGATAAGTGTCACCATGAAAAATGTCAAAAATGACAAATTTTAAGATGGCAAATGTCCAAGATGTCAAATGACAAATGTCACAATGCTAAATGTCAAAAATGACAAATTTCAAGATGGCAAATGTCAAAGATGTCAAATGACAAATGTCACAATGCTAAATGTCAAAAATGAAAAGTGTCACCATAAAAAATGTCAAAAATGACAAATTTCAAGATGGCAAATGTCAAAGATGTCAAATGACAAATGTCACAATGCTAAATGTCAAAAATGAAAAGTGTCACCATGAAAAATGTCAAAAATAACAAATTTCAAGATGGCAAATGTCAAAGATGTCAAATGACAAATGTCACAATGCTAAAAGTCAAAAGTGAAAAGTGTCACCATGAAAAATGTCAAAAATGACAAATTTCAAGATGGCAAATGTCAAAACTGACAAATGTCACAATGCTAAATGTCAAAAATGATAAGTGTCACCATGAAAAATGTCAAAAATGACAAATTTCAAGATGACAAATGTACAAGATGTCAAATGACAAATGTCACAATGCTAAATGTCAAAAATGACAAATTTCAAGATTGCAAATGTCAAAGATGTCGAATATGACAAATGTCACAATGCTAAATGTCAAAAATGAAAAGTGTCACCATGAAAAATGTCAAAAATGACAAATTTCAAGATGGCAAATGTCAAAGATGTCAAATGACAAATGTCACAATGCTAAATGTCAAAAATGAAAAGTGTCACCATGAAAAATGTCAAAATGACAAATTTCAAGATGGAAAATATCAAAGATGTCAAATGACAAATGTCACAATGCTAAATGTCAAAAATGACAAATTTCAAGATGGCAAATGTCAAAGATATCAAATGACAAATGTCACAATGCTAAATGTCAAAAATGAAAAGTGTCACCATGAAAAATGTCAAAAATGACAAATTTCAAGATGACAAATGTCAAAGATGTCAAATGACAAATGTCACAATGCTAAATGTCAAAAATGAAAAGTGTCACCATGAAAAATGTCAAAAATGACAAATTTCAAGATGGCAAATGTCAAAACTGACAAATGTCACAATGCTAAATGTCAAAAATGATAAGTGTCACCATGAAAAATGTCAAAAATGACAAATTTCAAGATGGCAAATGTCCAAGATGTCAAATGACAAATGTCACAATGCTAAATGTCAAAAATGAAAAGTGTCACCATGAAAAATGTTAAAAATGACAAATTTCAAGATGGCAAATGTCCAAGATGTCAAATGACAAATGTCACAATGCTAAATGTTAAAAATGAAAAGTGTCACCATGAAAAATGTCAAAAATGACAAATTTCAAGATGGCAAATGTCAAAGATGTCAAATGACAAATGTCACAATGCTAAATGTCAAAAATGAAAAGTGTCAAAAATGACAAATTTCAAGATGGCAAATGTCTAAGATGTCAAATGACAAATGTCACAATGTTAAATGTCAAAAATGAAAAGTATCACCGTAAAAAATGTCAAAAATGACAAATTTCAAGATGGCAAATGTCAAAGATGTCAAATGACAAATGTCACAATGCTAAATGTCAAAAATGAAAAGTGTCACCATGAAAAATGTCAAAAATGACAAATTTCAAGATGGCAAATGTCAAAGATGTCAAATGACAAATGTCACAATGCTAAATGTCAAAAATGAAAAGTGTCACCATGAAAAATGTCAAAATGACAAATTTCAAGATGGAAAATATCAAAGATGTCAAATGACAAATGTCACAATGCTAAATGTCAAAAATGACAAATTTCAAGATGGCAAATGTCAAAGATATCAAATGACAAATGTCACAATGCTAAATGTCAAAAATGAAAAGTGTCACCATGAAAAATGTCAAAAATGACAAATTTCAAGATGACAAATGTCAAAGATGTCAAATGACAAATGTCACAATGCTAAATGTCAAAAATGAAAAGTGTCACCATGAAAAATGTCAAAAATGACAAATTTCAAGATGGCAAATGTCAAAACTGACAAATGTCACAATGCTAAATGTCAAAAATGATAAGTGTCACCATGAAAAATGTCAAAAATGACAAATTTCAAGATGGCAAATGTCCAAGATGTCAAATGACAAATGTCACAATGCTAAATGTTAAAAATGAAAAGTGTCACCATGAAAAATGTCAAAAATGACAAATTTCAAGATGGCAAATGTCAAAGATGTCAAATGACAAATGTCACAATGCTAAATGTCAAAAATGAAAAGTGTCAAAAATGACAAATTTCAAGATGGCAAATGTCTAAGATGTCAAATGACAAATGTCACAATGTTAAATGTCAAAAATGAAAAGTATCACCGTAAAAAATGTCAAAAATGACAAATTTCAAGATGGCAAATGTCAAAGATGTCAAATGACAAATGTCACAATGCTAAATGTCAAAAATGAAAAGTGTCACCATGAAAAATGTCAAAAATGACAAATTTCAAGATGGCAAATGTCAAAGATGTCAAATGACAAATGTCACAATGCTAAATGTCCAAAATGAAAAGTGACCCCATGAAAAATGTCAATAATAACAAATTTCAAGATGGCAAATATCAAAGATGTCAAATGACAAATGTCACAATGCTAAATGTCAAAAATGAAAAGTGTCACCATGAAAAATGTCAAAAATGACAAATCTCAAGATGGCAAATGTCAAAGATGTCGAATATGACAAATGTCACAATGCTAAATGTCAAAAATGAAAAGTCTCACCATGAAAAATGTCAAAAATGACAAATTTCAAGATGGCAAATATCAAAGATGTCAAATGACAAATGTCACAATGCTAAATGTCAAAAATGAAAAGTGTCACCATGAAAAATGTCAAAAATGACAAATTTCAAGATGGCAAATATCAAAGATGTCAAATGACAAATGTCACAATGCTAAATGTCAAAAATGACAAATTTCAAGATGGCAAATGTCAAAGATGTCAAATGACAAATGTCACAATGCTAAATGTCAAAAATGAAAAGTGTCACCATGAAAAATGTCAAAAATGACAAATTTCAAGATGGCAAATGTCAAAGATGTCAAATGACAAATGTCACAATGCTAAATGTCAAAAATGAAAAGTGTCACCATGAAAAATGTCAAAATAACAAATTTCAAGATGGCAAATGTCAAAGATCTCAAATGACAAATGTCACAATGCTAAATGTCAAAAATGAAAAGTGTCACCATGAAAAATGTCAAAAATGACAAATTTCAAGATGGCAAATGTCAAAGATGTCAAATGACAAATGTCACAATGCTAAATGTCAAAAATGAAAAGTGTCACCATAAAAAATGTCAAAAACAACAAATTTCAAGATGGCAAATGTCAAAGATGTCAAATGACAAATGTCACAATGCTAAATGTCAAAAATGAAAAGTGTCACCATGAAAAATGTCAAAAATGACAAATTTCAAGATGGCAAATGTCAAAACTGACAAATGTCACAATGCTAAATGTCAAAAATGATAATTGTCACCATGAAAAATGTCAAAAATGACAAATTTCAAGATGGCAAATGTCCAAGATGTCAAATGACAAATGTCACAATGCTAAATGTGAAAAATGACAAATTTCAAGATGGCAAATGTCAAAGATGTCAAATGACAAATGTCACAATGCTAAATGTCAAAAATGAAAAGTGTCACCATGAAAAATGTCAAAAATGACAAATTTCAAGATGGCAAATGTCACAGATGTCAAATGACAAATGTCACAATGCTAAATGTCAAAAATGAAAAGTGTCACCATGAAAAATGTCAAAAATGACAAATTTCAAGATGGCAAATGACAAAGGTCACAATGCTAAATGTCAAAAATGAAAAGTGTCACCATGAAAAATGTCAAAAATAACAAATTTCAAGATGGCAAATGTCAAAACTGACAAATGTCACAATGCTAAATGTCAAAAATGATAAGTGTCACCATGAAAAATGTCAAAAATGACAAATTTTAAGATGGCAAATGTCCAAGATGTCCAATGACAAATGTCACAATGCTAAATGTCAAAAATGACAAATTTCAAGATGGCAAATGTCAAAGATGTCAAATGACAAATGTCACAATGCTAAATGTCAAAAATGAAAAGTGTCACCATGAAAAATGTCAAAAATGACAAATTTCAAGATGGCAAATGTCAAAGATGTCACATGACAAATGTCACAATGCTAAATGTCAAAAATGAAAAGTGTCACCATGAAAAATGTCAAAAATAACAAATTTCAAGATGGCAAATGTCAAAGATGTCAAATGACAAATGTCACAATGCTAAAAGTCAAAAATGAAAAGTGTCACCATGAAAAATGTCAAAAATGACAAATTTCAAGATGGCAAATGTCAAAACTGACAAATGTCACAATGCTAAATGTCAAAAATGATAAGTGTCACCATGAAAAATGTCAAAAATGACAAATTTCAAGATGACAAATGTCCAAGATGTCAAATGACAAATGTCACAATGCTAAATGTCAAAAATGACAAATTTCAAGATTGCAAATGTCAAAGATGTCGAATATGACAAATGTCACAATGCTAAATGTCAAAAATGAAAAGTGTCACCATGAAAATTGTCAAAAATGACAAATTTCAAGATGGCAAATGTCAAAGATGTCAAATGACAAATGTCACAATGCTAAATGTCAAAAATGAAAAGTGTCACCATGAAAAATGTCAAAATGACAAATTTCAAGATGGCAAATATCAAAGATGTCAAATGACAAATGTCACAATGCTAAATGTCAAAAATGACAAATTTCAAGATGGCAAATGTCAAAGATGTCAAATGACAAATGTCACAATGCTAAATGTCAAAAATGAAAAGTGTCACCATGAAAAATGTCAAAAATGACAAATTTCAAGATGGCAAATGTCAAAGATATCAAATGACAAATGTCACAATGCTAAATGTCAAAAATGAAAAGTGTCACCATGAAAAATGTCAAAAATGACAAATTTCAAGATGACAAATGTCAAAGATGTCAAATGACAAATGTCACAATGCTAAATGTCAAAAATGAAAAGTGTCACCATGAAAAATGTCAAAAATGACAAATTTCAAGATGGCAAATGTCAAAACTGACAAATGTCACAATGCTAAATGTCAAAAATGATAAGTGTCACCATGAAAAATGTCAAAAATGACAAATTTCAAGATGGCAAATGTCCAAGATGTCAAATGACAAATGTCACAATGCTAGATGTTAAAAATGAAAAGTGTCACCATGAAAAATGTCAAAAATGACAAATTTCAAGATGGCAAATGTCAAAGATGTCAAATGACAAATGTCACAATGCTAAATGTCAAAAATGAAGAGTGTCAAAAATGACAAATTTCAAGATGGCAAATGTCTAAGATGTCAAATGACAAATGTCACAATGTAAAATGTCAAAAATGAAAAGTATCACCGTAAAAAATGTCAAAAATGACAAATTTCAAGATGGCAAATGTCAAAGATGTCAAATGACAAATGTCACAATGCTAAATGTCAAAAATGAAAAGTGTCACCATGAAAAATGTCAAAAATGACAAATTTCAAGATGGCAAATGTCAAAGATGTCAAATGACAAATGTCACAATGCTAAATTTCAAAAATGAAAAGTGACCCCATGAAAAATGTCAATAATAACAAATTTCAAGATGGCAAATATCAAAGATGTCAAATGACAAATGTCACAATGCTAAATGTCAAAAATAAAATGTGTCACCATGAAAAATGTCAAAAATGACAAATCTCAAGATGGCAAATGTCAAAGATGTCGAATATGACAAATGTCACAATGCTAAATGTCAAAAATGAAAAGTCTCACCATGAAAAATGTCAAAAATGACAAATTTCAAGATGGCAAATATCAAAGATGTCAAATGACAAATGTCACAATGCTAAATGTCAAAAATGAAAAGTGTCACCATGAAAAATGTCAAAAATGACAAATTTCAAGATGGCAAATATCAAAGATGTCAAATGACAAATGTCACAATGCTAAATGTCAAAAATGACAAATTTCAAGATGGCAAATGTCAAAGATGTCAAATGACAAATGTCACAATGCTAAATGTCAAAAATGAAAAGTGTCACCATGAAAAATGTCAAAAATGACAAATTTCAAGATGGCAAATGTCAAAGATGTCAAATGACAAATGTCACAATGCTAAATATCAAAAATGAAAAGGGTCACCATGAAAAATGTCAAAAATAACAAATTTCAAGATGGCAAATGTCAAAGATGTCAAATGACAAATGTCACAATGCTAAATGTCAAAAATGAAAAGTGTCACCATGAAAAATGTCAAAAATGACAAATTTCAAGATGGCAAATGTCAAAGATGTCAAATGACAAATGTCACAATGCTAAATATCAAAAATGAAAAGGGTCACCATGAAAAATGTCAAAAATAACAAATTTCAAGATGGCAAATGTCCAAGATGTCAAATGACAAATGTCACAATGCTAAATGTCAAAAATGACAAATTTCAAGATGGCAAATGTCAAAGATGTCAAATGACAAATGTCAAAAATGAAAAGTGTCACCATGAAAAATGTCAAAAATGACAAATTTCAAGATGGCAAATGTCAAAGATGTCAAATGTCACAATGCTAAATGTCAAAAATGATAAGTGTCACCATGAAAAATGTCAAAAATGACAAATTTCAAGATGACAAATGTCCAAGATGTCAAATAACAAATGTCACAATGCTAAATGTCAAAAATGACAAATTTCAAGATTGCAAATGTCAAAGATGTCGAATATGACAAATTTCACAATGCTAAATGTCAAAAATGAAAAGTGTCACCATGAAAAATGTCAAAAATAACAAATTTCAAGATGGCAAATTTCAAAGATGTCAAATGACAAATGTCACAATGCTAAATGTCAAAAATGAAAAGTGTCACCATGAAAAATGTCAAAATGACAAATTTCAAGATGGCAAATATCAAAGATGTCAAATGACAAATGTCACAATGCTAAATGTCAAAAATGACAAATTTCAAGATGGCAAATGTCAAAGATGTCAAATGACAAATGTCACAATGCTAAATGTCAAAAATGAAAAGTGTCACCATGAAAAATGTCAAAAATGACAAATTTCAAGATGGCAAATGTCAAAGATATCAAATGACAAATGTCACAATGCTAAATGTCAAAAATGAAAAGTGTCACCATGAAAAATGTCAAAAATGACAAATTTCAAGATGGCAAATGTCAAAACTGACAAATGTCACAATGCTAAATGTCAAAAATGATAATTGTCACCATGAAAAATGTCAAAAATGACAAATTTCAAGATGGCAAATGTCCAAGATGTCAAATGACAAATGTCACAATGCTAAATGTGAAAAATGACAAATTTCAAGATGGCAAATGTCAAAGATGTCAAATGACAAATGTCACAATGCTAAATGTCAAAAATGAAAAGTGTCACCATGAAAAATGTCAAAAATGACAAATTTCAAGATGGCAAATGTCACAGATGTCAAATGACAAATGTCACAATGCTAAATGTCAAAAATGAAAAGTGTCACCATGAAAAATGTCAAAAATGACAAATTTCAAGATGGCAAATGACAAAGGTCACAATGCTAAATGTCAAAAATGAAAAGTGTCACCATGAAAAATGTCAAAAATAACAAATTTCAAGATGGCAAATGTCAAAACTGACAAATGTCACAATGCTAAATGTCAAAAATGATAAGTGTCACCATGAAAAATGTCAAAAATGACAAATTTTAAGATGGCAAATGTCCAAGATGTCCAATGACAAATGTCACAATGCTAAATGTCAAAAATGACAAATTTCAAGATGGCAAATGTCAAAGATGTCAAATGACAAATGTCACAATGCTAAATGTCAAAAATGAAAAGTGTCACCATGAAAAATGTCAAAAATGACAAATTTCAAGATGGCAAATGTCAAAGATGTCACATGACAAATGTCACAATGCTAAATGTCAAAAATGAAAAGTGTCACCATGAAAAATGTCAAAAATAACAAATTTCAAGATGGCAAATGTCAAAGATGTCAAATGACAAATGTCACAATGCTAAAAGTCAAAAATGAAAAGTGTCACCATGAAAAATGTCAAAAATGACAAATTTCAAGATGGCAAATGTCAAAACTGACAAATGTCACAATGCTAAATGTCAAAAATGATAAGTGTCACCATGAAAAATGTCAAAAATGACAAATTTCAAGATGACAAATGTCCAAGATGTCAAATGACAAATGTCACAATGCTAAATGTCAAAAATGACAAATTTCAAGATTGCAAATGTCAAAGATGTCGAATATGACAAATGTCACAATGCTAAATGTCAAAAATGAAAAGTGTCACCATGAAAATTGTCAAAAATGACAAATTTCAAGATGGCAAATGTCAAAGATGTCAAATGACAAATGTCACAATGCTAAATGTCAAAAATGAAAAGTGTCACCATGAAAAATGTCAAAATGACAAATTTCAAGATGGCAAATATCAAAGATGTCAAATGACAAATGTCACAATGCTAAATGTCAAAAATGACAAATTTCAAGATGGCAAATGTCAAAGATGTCAAATGACAAATGTCACAATGCTAAATGTCAAAAATGAAAAGTGTCACCATGAAAAATGTCAAAAATGACAAATTTCAAGATGGCAAATGTCAAAGATATCAAATGACAAATGTCACAATGCTAAATGTCAAAAATGAAAAGTGTCACCATGAAAAATGTCAAAAATGACAAATTTCAAGATGACAAATGTCAAAGATGTCAAATGACAAATGTCACAATGCTAAATGTCAAAAATGAAAAGTGTCACCATGAAAAATGTCAAAAATGACAAATTTCAAGATGGCAAATGTCAAAACTGACAAATGTCACAATGCTAAATGTCAAAAATGATAAGTGTCACCATGAAAAATGTCAAAAATGACAAATTTCAAGATGGCAAATGTCCAAGATGTCAAATGACAAATGTCACAATGCTAGATGTTAAAAATGAAAAGTGTCACCATGAAAAATGTCAAAAATGACAAATTTCAAGATGGCAAATGTCAAAGATGTCAAATGACAAATGTCACAATGCTAAATGTCAAAAATGAAGAGTGTCAAAAATGACAAATTTCAAGATGGCAAATGTCTAAGATGTCAAATGACAAATGTCACAATGTAAAATGTCAAAAATAAAAAGTATCACCGTAAAAAATGTCAAAAATGACAAATTTCAAGATGGCAAATGTCAAAGATGTCAAATGACAAATGTCACAATGCTAAATGTCAAAAATGAAAAGTGTCACCATGAAAAATGTCAAAAATGACAAATTTCAAGATGGCAAATGTCAAAGATGTCAAATGACAAATGTCACAATGCTAAATTTCAAAAATGAAAAGTGACCCCATGAAAAATGTCAATAATAACAAATTTCAAGATGGCAAATATCAAAGATGTCAAATGACAAATGTCACAATGCTAAATGTCAAAAATAAAATGTGTCACCATGAAAAATGTCAAAAATGACAAATCTCAAGATGGCAAATGTCAAAGATGTCGAATATGACAAATGTCACAATGCTAAATGTCAAAAATGAAAAGTCTCACCATGAAAAATGTCAAAAATGACAAATTTCAAGATGGCAAATATCAAAGATGTCAAATGACAAATGTCACAATGCTAAATGTCAAAAATGAAAAGTGTCACCATGAAAAATGTCAAAAATGACAAATTTCAAGATGGCAAATATCAAAGATGTCAAATGACAAATGTCACAATGCTAAATGTCAAAAATGACAAATTTCAAGATGGCAAATGTCAAAGATGTCAAATGACAAATGTCACAATGCTAAATGTCAAAAATGAAAAGTGTCACCATGAAAAATGTCAAAAATGACAAATTTCAAGATGGCAAATGTCAAAGATGTCAAATGACAAATGTCACAATGCTAAATATCAAAAATGAAAAGGGTCACCATGAAAAATGTCAAAAATAACAAATTTCAAGATGGCAAATGTCAAAGATGTCAAATGACAAATGTCACAATGCTAAATGTCAAAAATGAAAAGTGTCACCATGAAAAATGTCAAAAATGACAAATTTCAAGATGGCAAATGTCAAAGATGTCAAATGACAAATGTCACAATGCTAAATATCAAAAATGAAAAGGGTCACCATGAAAAATGTCAAAAATAACAAATTTCAAGATGGCAAATGTCCAAGATGTCAAATGACAAATGTCACAATGCTAAATGTCAAAAATGACAAATTTCAAGATGGCAAATGTCAAAGATGTCAAATGACAAATGTCAAAAATGAAAAGTGTCACCATGAAAAATGTCAAAAATGACAAATTTCAAGATGGCAAATGTCAAAGATGTCAAATGTCACAATGCTAAATGTCAAAAATGATAAGTGTCACCATGAAAAATGTCAAAAATGACAAATTTCAAGATGACAAATGTCCAAGATGTCAAATAACAAATGTCACAATGCTAAATGTCAAAAATGACAAATTTCAAGATTGCAAATGTCAAAGATGTCGAATATGACAAATTTCACAATGCTAAATGTCAAAAATGAAAAGTGTCACCATGAAAAATGTCAAAAATAACAAATTTCAAGATGGCAAATTTCAAAGATGTCAAATGACAAATGTCACAATGCTAAATGTCAAAAATGAAAAGTGTCACCATGAAAAATGTCAAAATGACAAATTTCAAGATGGCAAATATCAAAGATGTCAAATGACAAATGTCACAATGCTAAATGTCAAAAATGACAAATTTCAAGATGGCAAATGTCAAAGATGTCAAATGACAAATGTCACAATGCTAAATGTCAAAAATGAAAAGTGTCACCATGAAAAATGTCAAAAATAACAAATTTCAAGATGGCAAATGTCAAAGATGTCAAATGACAAATGTCACAATGCTAAATGTCAAAAATAATAAGTGTCACCATGAAAAATGTAAAAAATGACAAATTTCAAAATGGCAAATGTCAAAGATGTCAAATGACAAATGTCACAATGCTAAATGTCAAAAATGAAAAGTGTCACCATGAAAAATGTCAAAAATACCAAATTTCAAGATGGCAAATGTCAAAGATGTTAAATGACAAATGTCACAATGCTAAATGTCAAAAATGAAAAGTCTCACCATGAAAAATGTCAAAAATAACAAATTTCAAGATGGCAAATGTCAAAGATGTCGAATATGACAAATGTCACAATGCTAAATGTCAAAAATGAAAAGTCTCACCATGAAAAATGTCAAAAATGACAAATTTCAAGATGGCAAATATCAAAGATGTCAAATGACAAATGTCACAATGCTAAATGTCAAAAATGAAAAGTGTCACCATGAAAAATGTCAAAAATGACAAATTTCAAGATGGCAAATATCAAAGATGTCAAATGACAAATGTCACAATGCTAAATGTCAAAAATGACAAATTTCAAGATGGCAAATGTCAAAGATGTCAAATGACAAATGTCACAATGCTAAATGTCAAAAATGAAAAGTGTCACCATGAAAAATGTCAAAAATGACAAATTTCAAGATGGCAAATGTCAAAGATGTCAAATGACAAATGTCACAATGCTAAATATCAAAAATGAAAAGGGTCACCATGAAAAATGTCAAAAATAACAAATTTCAAGATGGCAAATGTCAAAGATGTCAAATGACAAATGTCACAATGCTAAATGTCAAAAATGAAAAGTGTCACCATGAAAAATGTCAAAAATGACAAATTTCAAGATGGCAAATGTCAAAGATGTCAAATGACAAATGTCACAATGCTAAATGTCAAAAATGAAAAGTGTCACCATAAAAAATGTCAAAAACAACAAATTTCAAGATGGCAAATGTCCAAGATGTCAAATGACAAATGTCACAATGCTAAATGTCAAAAATGACAAATTTCAAGATGGCAAATGTCAAAGATGTCAAATGACAAATGTCAAAAATGAAAAGTGTCACCATGAAAAATGTCAAAAATGACAAATTTCAAGATGGCAAATGTCAAAGATGTCAAATGACAAATGTCACAATGCTAAATGTCAAAAATGAAAAGTGTCACCATGAAAAATGTCAAAAATGACAAATTTCAAGATGGCAAATGTCAAAGATGTCAAATGTCACAATGCTAAATGTCAAAAATGATAAGTGTCACCATGAAAAATGTCAAAAATGACAAATTTCAAGATGACAAATGTCCAAGATGTCAAATAACAAATGTCACAATGCTAAATGTCAAAAATGACAAATTTCAAGATTGCAAATGTCAAAGATGTCGAATATGACAAATTTCACAATGCTAAATGTCAAAAATGAAAAGTGTCACCATGAAAAATGTCAAAAATAACAAATTTCAAGATGGCAAATTTCAAAGATGTCAAATGACAAATGTCACAATGCTAAATGTCAAAAATGAAAAGTGTCACCATGAAAAATGTCAAAATGACAAATTTCAAGATGGCAAATATCAAAGATGTCAAATGACAAATGTCACAATGCTAAATGTCAAAAATGACAAATTTCAAGATGGCAAATGTCAAAGATGTCAAATGACAAATGTCACAATGCTAAATGTCAAAAATGAAAAGTGTCACCATGAAAAATGTCAAAAATAACAAATTTCAAGATGGCAAATGTCAAAGATGTCAAATGACAAATGTCACAATGCTAAATGTCAAAAATAATAAGTGTCACCATGAAAAATGTAAAAAATGACAAATTTCAAAATGGCAAATGTCAAAGATGTCAAATGACAAATGTCACAATGCTAAATGTCAAAAATGAAAAGTGTCACCATGAAAAATGTCAAAAATACCAAATTTCAAGATGGCAAATGTCAAAGATGTTAAATGACAAATGTCACAATGCTAAATGTCAAAAATGAAAAGTGTCACCATGAAAAATGTCAAAAATAACAAATTTCAAGATGGCAAATGTCAAAACTGACAAATGTCACAATGCTAAATGTCAAAAATGATAAGTGTCACCATGAAAAATGTCAAAAATGACAAATTTCAAGATGGCAAATGTCCAAGATGTCAAATGACAAATGTCACAATGCTAAATGTCAAAAATGACAAATTTCAAGATGGCAAATGTCAAAGATGTCAAATGACAAATGTCACAATGCTAAATGTCAAAAATGAAAAGTGTCACCATGAAAAATGTCAAAAATGACAAATTTCAATATGGCAAATGTCAAAGATGTCAAATGACAAATGTCACAATGCTAAATGTCAAAAATGAAAAGTGTCACCATGAAAAATGTCAAAAATAACAAATTTCAAGATGGCAAATGTCAAAGATGTCAAATGACAAATGTCACAATGCTAAATGTCAAAAATGAAAAGTGTCACCATGAAAAATGTCAAAAATGACAAATTTCAAGATGGCAAATGTCAAAGATGTCAAATGACAAATGTCACAATGCTAAATGTCAAAAATGAAAAGTGTCACCATGAAAAATGTCAAAAATGACAAATTTCAAGATGGCAAATGTCAAAGATGTCAAATGACAAATGTCACAATGCTAAATGTCAAAAATGAAAAGTGTCACCATGAAAAATGTCAAAAATGACAAATTTCAAAATGGCAAATGTCAAAGATGTCAAATGACAAATGTCACAATGCTAAATGTCAAAAATGAAAAGTGTCACCATGAAAAATGTCAAAAATGACAAATTTCAAGATGGCAAATGTCAAAACTGACAAATGTCACAATGCTAAATGTCAAAAATGATAAGTGTCACCAAGAAAAATGTCAAAAATGACAAATTTCAAGATGGCAAATGTCCAAGATGTCAAATGACAAATGTCACAATGCTAAATGTCAAAAATAAAAAGTGTCACCATGAAAAATGTCAAAAATGACAAATTTCAAGATGGCAAATGTCAAAGATGTCAAATGACAAATGTCACAATGCTAAATGTCAAAAATGAAAAGTGTCAAAAATGACAAATTTCAAGATGGCAAATGTCTCAGAAGTCAAATGACAAATGTCACAATGCTAAATTTCAAAAATGAAAAGTGTTACCATGAAAAATGTCAAAAATAACAAATTTCAAGATGGCAAATGTCAAAACTGACAAATGTCACAATGCTAAATGTCAAAAATGAAAAGTGTCACCATGAAAAATGTCAAAAATAACAAATTTCAAGATTGCAAATGTCAAAGATGTCAAATGACAAATGTCACAATGCTAAATGTCAAAAATGACAAATTTCAAGATGGCAAATGTCAAAGATGTCAAATGACAAATGTCACAATGCTAAATGTCAAAAATGAAAAGTGTCACCATGAAAAATGTCAAAAATAACAAATTTCAAGATGGCAAATGTCAAAGATGTCAAATGACAAATGTCACAATGCTAAATGTCAAAAATGAAAAGTGTCACAATGAAAAATGTCAAAAATGACAAATTTCAAGATGGCAAATGTCAAAGATGTCAAATGACAAATGTCACAATGCAAAATGTCAAAAATGAAAAGTGTCACCATAAAATGTCAAAAATGACAAATTTCAAGATGACAAATGTCAAAGATGTCAAATGACAAATGTCACAATGCTAAATATCAAAAATGAAAAGTGTCACCATGAAAAAGGTCAAAA
This sequence comes from Altica lythri, assembly GCA_964028335.1. Lineage (NCBI taxonomy): Eukaryota > Metazoa > Arthropoda > Insecta > Coleoptera > Chrysomelidae > Altica > Altica lythri. Next base: position 1,668,868 of record OZ034800.1, on the reverse strand, counting down.
ATGACAAATTTCAAGATGGCAAATGTCAAAGATGTCAAATGACAAATGTCACAATGCTAAATGTCAAAAATGAAAAGTGTCACCATGAAAAATGTCAAAAATGACAAATTTCAAGATGGCAAATGTCAAAACTGACAAATGTCACAATGCTAAATGTCAAAGATGATAAGTGTCACCATGAAAAATGTCAAAAATGACAAATTTCAAGATGGCAAATGTCCAAGATGTCAAATGACAAATGTCACAATGCTAAATGTCAAAAATGAAAAGTGTCACCATGAAAAATGTCAAAAATGACAAATTTCAAGATGGCAAATATCAAAGATGTCAAATGACAAATGTCACAATGCTAAATGTCAAAAATGAAAAGTGTCAAAAATGACAAATTTCAAGATGGCAAATGTCTAAGATGTCAAATGACATATGTCACAATGCTAAATGTCAAAAATGAAAAGTGTCACCGTGAAAAATGTCAAAAATGACAAATTTCAAGATGGCAAATGTCAAAGATGTCAAATGACAAATGTCACAATGCTAAATGTCAAAAATGAAAAGTGTCACCATGAAAAATGTCAAAAATGACAAATTTCAAGATGGCAAATGTCAAAGATGTCAAATGACAAATGTCAAAAATGAAAAGTGTCCCCATGAAAAATGTCAATAATGACAAATTTCAAGATGGCAAATGTCAAAGATGTCAAATGACAAATGTCACAATGCTAAATGTCAAAAATGAAAAGTGTCACCATGAAAAATGTCAAAAATGACAAATTTCAAGATGGCAAATGTCAAAGATGTCGAATATGACAAATGTCACAATGCTAAATGTCAAAAATAAAAAGTGTCACCATGAAAAATGTCGTTAATAACAAATTTCAAGATGGCAAATGTCAAAGATGTCAAATGACAAATGTCACAATGCTAAATGTCAAAAATGAAAAGTGTCACCATGAAAAATGTCAAAAATGACAAATTTCAAGATGGCAAATGTCAAAGATGTCAAATGACAAATGTCACAATGCTAAATGTCAAAAATAAAAAGTGTCACCATGAAAAATGTCAAAAATAACAAATTTCAAGATGGCAAATGTCAAAGATGTCAAATGACAAATGTCACAATACTAAATGTCAAAAATGAAAAATGTCAAAAATGACAAATTTCAAGATGGCAAATGTCAAAACTGACAAATGTCACAATGCTAAATGTCAAAAATGATAAGTGTCACCATGAAAAATGTCAAATAATGACAAATTTCAAGATGGCAAATGTCCAAGATGTCAAATGACCAATGTCACAATGCTAAATGTCAAAAATGACAAATTTCAAGATGGCAAATGTCAAAGATGTCAAATGACAAATATCACAATGCTAAATGTCAAAAATGAAAAGTGTCACCATGAAAAATGTCAAAAATGACAAATTTCAAGATGGCAAATGTCAAAGATGTCAAATGACAAATGTCACAATGCTAAATGTCAAAAATGAAAAGTGTCACCAAGAAAAATGTCAAAAATAACAAATTTCAAGATGGCAAATGTCAAAGATGTCAAATGACAAATGTCACAATGCTAAATGTCAAAAATGAAAAGTGTCACCACGAAAAATGTTAAAAATGGCAAATTTCAAGATGGCAAATGTCAAAGATGTCAAATGACAAATGTCACAATGCTAAATGTCAAAAATGAAAAGTGTCACCATGAAAAATGTCAAAAATGACAAATTTCAAGATGGCAAATGTCAAAGATGTCAAATGACAAATGTCACAATGCTAAATGTCAAAAATGAAAAGTGTCACCATGAAAAATGTCAAAAATGACAAATTTCAAGATGGCAAATGTCAAAGATGTCAAATGACAAATGTCACAATGCTAAATGTCAAAAATGAAAAGTGTCACTATGAAAAATGTCAAAAATGACAAATTTCAAGATGGCAAATATCAAAGATGTCAAATGACAAATGTCACAATGCTAAATGTCAAAAATGAAAAGTGTCACCATAAAAAATGTCAAAAATGACAAATTTCAAGATGGCAAATGTCAAAACTGACAAATGTCACAATGCTAAATGTCAAAAATGATAAGTGTCACAATGAAAAATGTCAAAAATGACAAATTTCAAGATGGCAAATGTCCAAGATGTCAAATGACAAATGTCACAATGCTAAATGTCAAAAATGAAAAGTGTCACCATGAAAAATGTCAAAAATGACAAATTTCAAGATGGCAAATGTCAAAGATGTCAAATGACAAATGTCACAATGCTAAATGTCAAAAATGAAAAGTGTCAAAAATGACAAATTTCAAGATGGCAAATGTCTAAGATGTCAAATAACAAATGTCACAATGCTTAATGTCAAAAATGAAAAGTGTCACCATAAAAAATGACAAATTTCAAGATGGCAAATGTCAAAACTGACAAATGTCACAATGCTAAATGTCAAAAACGAAAAGTGTCACCATGAAAAATGTCAAAAATAACAAATTTCAAGATGGCAAATGTCAAAGATGTCAAATGACAAATGTCACAATGCTAAATGTCAAAAATGACAAATTTCAAGATGGCAAATGTCAAAGATGTCAAATGACAAATGTCACAATGCTAAATGTCAAAAATAAAAAGTGTCACCATGAAAAATGTCAAAAATAACAAATTTTAAGATGGCAAATGTCAAAGATGTCAAATGACAAATGTCACAATGCTAAATGTCAAAAATGACAAATTTCAATATGGCAAATGTCAAAGATGTCAAATGACAAATGTCACAATGCTAAATGTCAAAAATGAAAAGTGTCACCATGAAAAATGTCAAAAATGACAAATGTCTAATGACAAATGTCACAATGCTAAATGTTAAAAATGAAAAGTGTCACCACGAAAAATGTCAAAAATGACAAATTTCAAGATGGCAAATGTCAAAGATGTCAAATGACAAATGTCACAATGCTAGATGTCAAAAATGAAAAGTGTCCCCATGAAAAATGTCAATAATGACAAATTTCAAGATGGCAAATGTCAAAGATGTCAAATGACAAATGTCACAATGCTAAATGTCAAAAATGAAAAGTGTCACCATGAAAAATGTCAAAAATGACAAATTTCAAGATGGCAAATGTCAAAGATGTCAAATGACAAATGTCACAATGCTTAATGTCAAAAATGAAAAGTGTCACCATGAAAAATGTCAAAAATAACAAATTTCAAGATGGCAAATGTCAAAGATGTCAAATGACAAATGTCACAATGCTAAATGTCAAAAATGAAAAGTCTCACCATGAAAAATGTCAAAAATGACAAATTTCAAGATGGCAAATGTCAAAACTGACAAATGTCACAATGCTAAATGTCAAAAATGAAAAGTGTCACCATGAAAAATGTCAAAAATGACAAATTTCAAGATGGCAAATGTCAAAGATGTCAAATGACAAATGTCACAATGCTAAATGTCAAAAATGAAAAGTGTCACCATGAAAAATGTCAAAAATAACAAATTTCAAGATGGCAAATGTCAAAGATGTCAAATAACAAATGTCACAATTCTAAATGTCAAAAATGAAAAGTGTCACCATGAAAAATGTCAGATGGCAAATATCAAAGATGTCAAATGACAAATGTCACAATGCTAAATGTCAAAAATGAAAAGTGGCACCATGAAAAATGTCAAAAATAACAAATTTCAAGATGACAAATGTCAAAGATGTCAAATGACAAATGTCACAATGCTAAATGTCAAAAATGAAAAGTGTCACCATGAAAAATGTCAAAAATGCAAAATTTCAAGATGGCAAATGTCAAAGATGTCAAATGACAAATGTCACATTGCTAAATGTCAAAAATGAAAAGTGTCACCATGAAAAATGTCAAAAATAACAAATTTCAAGATGGCAAATGTCAAAGATGTCAAATGACAAATGTCACAATGCTAAATGTCAAAAATGAAAAGTGTCACCATGAAAAATGTCAAAACTGACAAATTTCAAGATGGCAAATGTCAAAACTGACAAATGTCACAATGCTAAATGTCAAAAATGATAAGTGTCCCCATGAAAAATTTCAAGATGGCAAATGTCCAAGATGTCAAATGACAAATGTCACAATGCTAAATGTCAAAAATGACAAATTTCAAGATGGCAAATGTCAAAGATGTCAAATGACAAATGTCACAATGCTAAATGAAAAGTGTCACCATGAAAAATGTCAAAAATGACAAATTTCAAGATGGCAAATGTCAAAACTGACAAATGTCACAATGCTAAATGTCAAAAATGAAAAGTGTCACCATGAAAAATGTCAAAAATGACAAATTTCAAGATGGCAAATGTCAAAACTGACAAATGTCACAATGCTAAATGTCAAAAACGAAAAGTGTCACCATGAAAAATGTCAAAAATAACAAATTTCAAGATGGCAAATGTCAAAGATGTCAAATGACAAATGTCACAATGCTAAATGTCAAAAATGACAAATTTCAAGATGGCAAATGTCAAAGATGTCAAATGACAAATGTCACAATGCTAAATGTCAAAAATGAAAAGTGTCACCATGAAAAATGTCAAAAATAACAAATTTTAAGATGGCAAATGTCAAAGATGTCAAATGACAAATGTCACAATGCTAAATGTAAAAAATGACAAATTTCAATATGGCAAATGTCAAAGATGTCAAATGACAAATGTCACAATGCTAAATGTCAAAAATGAAAAGTGTCACCATGAAAAATGTCAAAAATGACAAATGTCAAATGACAAATGTCACAATGCTAAATGTTAAAAATGAAAATGTCACCACGAAAAATGTCAAAAATGACAAATTTCAAGATGGCAAATGTCAAAGATGTCAAATGACAAATGTCACAATGCTAAATGTCAAAAATGAAAAGTGTCCCCATGAAAAATGTCAATAATGACAAATTTCAAGATGGCAAATGTCAAAGATGTCAAATGACAAATGTCACAATGCTAAATGTCAAAAATGAAAAGTGTCACCATGAAAAATGTCAAAAATAACAAATTTCAAGATGGCAAATGTCAAAGATGTCAAATGACAAATGTCACAATGCTTAATGTCAAAAATAAAAAGTGTCACCATGAAAAATGTCAAAAATAACAAATTTCAAGATGGCAAATGTCAAAGATGTCAAATGACAAATGTCACAATGCTAAATGTCAAAAATGAAAAGTGTCACCATGAAAAATGTCAAAAATGACAAATTTCAAGATGGCAAATGTCAAAACTGACAAATGTCACAATGCTAACTGTCAAAAATGAAAAGTGTCACCATGAAAAATGTCAAAAATGACAAATTTCAAGATGGCAAATGTCAAAGATGTCAAATGACAAATGTCACAATGCTAAATGTCAAAAATGAAAAGTGTCACCATGAAAAATGTCAAAAATAACAAATTTCAAGATGGCAAATGTCAAAGATGTCAAATAACAAATGTCACAATTCTAAATGTCAAAAATGAAAAGTGTCACCATGAAAAATGTCAGATGGCAAATATCAAAGATGTCAAATGACAAATGTCACAATGCTAAATGTCAAAAATGAAAAGTGGCACCATGAAAAATGTCAAAAATAACATATTTCAAGATGACAAATGTCAAAGATGTCAAATGACAAATGTCACAATGCTAAATGTCAAAAATGAAAAGTGTCCCCATGAAAAATGTCAATAATGACAAATTTCAAGATGGCAAATGTCAAAGATGTCAAATGACAAATGTCACAATGCTAAATGTCAAAAATGAAAAGTGTCACCATGAAAAATGTCAAAAATGACAAATTTCAAGATGGCAAATGTCAAAGATGTCAAATGACAAATGTCACAATGCTTAATGTCAAAAATGAAAAGTGTCACCATGAAAAATGTCAAAAATAACAAATTTCAAGATGGCAAATGTCAAAGATGTCAAATGACAAATGTCACAATGCTAAATGTCAAAAATGAAAAGTGTCACCATGAAAACTGTCAAAAATGACAAATTTTAAGATGGAAAATGTCAAAACTGACAAATGTCACAATGCTAAATGTCAAAAATGAAAAGTGTCACCATGAAAAATGTCGAAAATGACAAATTTCAAGATGGCAAATGTCAAAGATGTCAAATGACAAATGTCACAATGCTAAATGTCAAAAATGAAAAGTGTCACCATGAAAAATGTCAAAAATAACAAATTTCAAGATGGCAAATGTCAAAGATGTCAAATGACAAATGTCACATTGCTAAATGTCAAAAATGAAAAGTGTCACCATGAAAAATGTCAAAAATAACAAATTTCAAGATGGCAAATGTCAAAGATGTCAAATGACAAATGTCACAATGCTAAATGTCAAAAATGAAAAGTGTCACCATGAAAAATGTCAAAACTGACAAATTTCAAGATGGCAAATGTCAAAACTGACAAATGTCACAATGCTAAATGTCAAAAATGATAAGTGTCACCATGAAAAATGTCAAAAATGACAAATTTCAAGATGGCAAATGTCCAAGATGTCAAATGACAAATGTCACAATGCTAAATGTCAAAAATGACAAATTTCAAGATGGCAAATGTCAAAGATGTCAAATGACAAATGTCACAATGCTAAATGAAAAGTGTCACCATGAAAAATGTCAAAAATGACAAATTTCAAGATGGCAAATGTCAAAACTGACAAATGTCACAATGCTAAATGTCAAAAATGAAAAGTGTCACCATGAAAAATGTCAAAAATGACAAATTTCAAGATGGCAAATGTCAAAACTGACAAATGTCACAATGCTAAATGTCAAAAATGAAAAGTGTCACAATGAAAAATGTCAAAAATAACAAATTTCAAGATGGCAAATGTCAAAGATGTCAAATGACAAATGTCACAATGCTAAATGTCAAAAATGAAAAGTGTCACCACGAAAAATTTCAAAAATGACAAATTTCAAGATGGCAAATGTCAAAGATGTCAAATGACAAATGTCACAATGCTAAATGTCAAAAATGAAAAGTGTCACCATAAAAAATGTCAAAAATGACAAATTTCAAGATGGCAAATGTCAAAGATATCAAATGACAAATGTCACAATGCTAAATGTCAAAAATGAAAAGTGTCACCATGAAAAATGTCAAAAATGACAAATTTCAAGATGGCAAATGTCAAAGATGTCAAATGACAAACGTCAGAATGCTAAATGTCAAAAATGAAAAATGTCACCATGAAAAATGTCAAAAATGACAAATTTCAAGATGGCAAATGTCAAAACAGACAAATGTCACAATGCTAAATGTCAAAAATGATAAGTGTCACCATGAAAAATGTCAAAAATGACAAATTTCAAGATGGCAAATGTCCAAGATGTCAAATGACAAATGTCACAATGCTAAATGTCAAAAATGAAAAGTGTCACCATGAAAAATGTTAAAAATGACAAATTTCAAGATGGCAATTGTCAAAGATGTCAAATGACAAATGTCACAATGCTAAATGTCAAAAATGAAAAGTGTCAAAAATGACAAATTTCAAGATGGCAAATGTCTAAGATGTCAAATGACAAATGTCACAATGCTAAATGTACAAAATGAAAAGTGTCACCATGAAAAATGTCAAAAATGACAAGTTTCAAGATAGCAAATGTCAAAACTGACAAATGTCACAATGCTAAATGTCAAAAATGATAAGTGTCACCATGAAAAATGTCAAAAATGACAAATTTCAAGATGGCAAATGTCCAAGATGTCAAATGACAAATGTCACAATGCTAAATGTCAAAAATGAAAAGTGTCACCATAAAAAATGTCAAAAATGACAAACTTCAAGATGGCAAATGTCAAAGATGTCAAATGACAAATGTCACAATGCTAAATGTCAAAAATGAAAAGTGTCACCATGAAAGATGTCAAATGACAAATGTCACAATGCTAAATGTTAAAAATGAAAAGTGTCACCATGAAAAATGTCAAAAATGACAAATTTCAAGATGGCAAATGTCAAAACTGACAAATGTCACAATGCTAAATGTCAAAAATGATAAGTGTCACCATGAAAAATGTCAAAAATGACAAATTTCAAGATGGCAAATGTCAAAGATGTCAAATGACAAATGTCACAATGCTAAATGTCAAAAATGAAAAGTGTCACCATGAAAAATGTCAAAAATGACAAATTTCAAGATGGCAAATGTCAAAGATGTCAAATGACGAATGTCACAATGCTAAATGTCAAAAATAAAAAGTGTCACCATGAAAAATGTCAAAAATAACAAATTTCAAGATGGCAAATGTCAAAGATGTCAAATGACAAATGTCACAATTCTAAATGTCAAAAATGAAAAGTGTCACCATGAAAAATGTCAAAAATGACAAATTTCAAGATGGCAAATATCAAAGATGTCAAATGACAAACGGCACAATGCTAAATGTCAAAAATGAAAAGTGTCACCATGAAAAATGTCAAAAATAACAAATTTCAAGATGGCAAATGTCAAAGATGTCAAATGACAAATGTCACAATGCTAAATGTCAAAAATGAAAAGTGTCACCATGAAAAATGTCAAAAATGACCAATTTCAAGATGGCAAATGTCCAAGATGTCAATGACAAATGTCACAATGCTAAATGTCAAAAATGACAAATTTAAAGATGGCAAATGTCAAAGATGTCAAATGACAAATGTCACAATGCTAAATGTCAAAAATGAAAAGTGTCACCATGAAAAATGTCAAAAATGACAAATTTCAAGATGGCAAATGTCAAAACTGACAAATGTCACAATGCTAAATGTCAAAAATGAAAAGTATCACCATGAAAAATGTCAAAAATGACAAATTTTAAGATGGCAAATGTCAAAGATGTCAAATGACAAATGTCACAATGCTAAATGTCAAAAATGAAAAGTGTCACCATGAAAAATGTCAAAAATAACAAATTTCAAGATGGCAAATGTCAAAGATGTCAAATGACAAATGTCACAATGCTAAATGTCAAAAATAAAAAGTGTCACCATGAAAAATGTCAAAAATGCAAAATTTCAAGATGGCAAATGTCAAAGATGTCAAATGACAAATGTCACAATGCTAAATGTCAAAAATGAAAAGTGTCACCATGAAAAATGTCAAAAATAACAAATTTTAAGATGGCAAATGTCAAAGATGTCAAATGACAAATGTCACAATGCTAAATGTCAAAAATGAAAAGTGTCAGCATGAAAAATGTCAAAAATGACAAATTTCAAGATAGCAAATGTCAAAACTGACAAATGTCACGATGCTAAATGTCAAAAATGATAAGTGTCACCATGAAAAATGTCAAAAATGACAAATTTCAAGATTGCAAATGTCCAAGATGTCAAATGACAAATGTCACAATGCTAAATGTCAAAAATGACAAATTTCAAGATAGCAAATGTCAAAGATGTCAAATGACAAATGTCACAATGCTAAATGTCAAAAATGAAAAGTGTTACGATGAAAAATGTCAAAAATAACAAATTTCAAGATGGCAAATGTCAAAGATGTCAAATGACAAATGTCACAATGCTAAATGTCAAAAATGAAAAGTGTCACCATGAAAAATGTCAAAAATAACAAATTTCAAGATGGCAAATGTCAAAGATGTCAAATGACAAATGTCACAATGCTAAATGTCAAAAATGAAAAGTGTCACCATGAAAAATGTCAAAAATGACAAATTTCAAGATGGCAAATGTCAAAGATGTCAAATGACAAATGTCACAATGCTAAATGTCAAAAATGAAAAGTGTCACCATAAAATGTCAAAAATGACAAATTTCAAGATGGCAAATGTCAAAGATGTCAAATGACAAATGTCACAATGCTAAATGTCAAAAATGAAAAGTGTCACCATGAAAAATGTCAAAAATGACAAATTTCAAGATGGCAAATGTCAAAGATGTCAAATGACAAATGTCACAATGCTAAATGTCAAAAATGAAAAGTGTCACCATGAAAAATGTCAAAAATGACAAATTTCAAGATGGCAAATGTCAAAACTGACAAATGTCACAATGCTAAATGTCAAAAATGATAAGTGTCACCATAAAATGTCAAAAATGACAAATTTCAAGATGGCAAATGTCCAAGATGTCAAATGACAAATGTCACAATGCTAAATGTCAAAAATGAAAAGTGTCACCATAAAAAATGTCAAAAATGACAAATTTCAAGATGGCAAATGTCAAAGATGTCAAATGACAAATGTCACAATGCTAAATGAAAAGTGTCAAAAATGACAAATGTCACAATGCTAAATGTCAAAAATGAAAAGTGTCAAAAATGACAAATTTCAAGATGGCAAATGTCTAAGATGTCAAATGACAAATGTCACAATGCTAAATGTTAAAAATAAAAAGTGTCACAGTGAAAAATGTCAAAAATGACAAATTTCAAGATGGCAAATGTCAAAGATGTCAAATGACAAATGTCACAATGCTAAATGTCAAAAATGAAAAGTGTCACCATGAAAAATGTCAAAAATGACAAATTTCTAGATGGCAAATGTCAAAGATGTCAAATGACAAATGTCACAATGCTAAATGTCAAAAATGAAAAGTGTCCCCATGAAAAATGTCAATAATGACAAATTTCAAGATTTCAAATGTCAAAGATGTCAAATGACAAATGTCACAATGCTAAATGTCAAAAATGAAGTGTCACCATGAAAAATGTCAAAAATGACAAATTTCAAGATGGCAAATGTCCAAGATGTCAAATGACAAATGTCACAATGCTAAATGTCAAAAATGACAAATTTCAAAACATGGCAAATGTCAAAGATGTCAAATGACAAATGTCACAATGCTAAATGTCAAAAATAAAAAGTGTCACCATGAAAAATGTCAAAAATGACAAATTTCAAGATGGCAAATGTCAAAGATGTCAAATGACAAATGTCACAATGCTAAATGTCAAAAATGAAAAGTGTCACCATGAAAAATGTCAAAAATAACAAATTTCAAGATGGCAAATGTCAAAGATGTCAAATGACAAATGTCACAATGCTAAATGTCAAAAATGAAAAGTATCACCATGAAAAATGTCAAAAATGACAAATTTCAAGATGGCAAATGTCAAAGATGTCAAATGACAAATGTCACAATGCTAAATGTCAAAAATGAAAAGTGTACCCATGAAAAATGTCAAAAATGACAAATTTCAAGATGGCAAATGTCAAAACTGACAAATGTCACAATGCTAAATGTCAAAAATGAAAAGTGTCACCATGAAAAATGTCAAAAATAACAAATTTCAAGATGGCAAATGTCAAAGATCTCAAATGACAAATGTCACAATGCTAAATGTCAAAAATGACAAATTTCAAGATGGCAAATGTCAAAGATGTTAAATGCAAAATGTCACAATGCTAAATGTCAAAAATGAAAAGTGTCACCATAAAAAATGTCAAAAATAACAAATTTCAAGATGGCAAATGTCAAAGATGTCAAAACTGACAAATGTCACAATGCTAAATGTCAAAAATGAAAAGTGTCACCATAAAAAATGTCAAAAATGACAAATTTCAAGATGGCAAATGTCAAAACTGACGAATGTCACAATGCTAAATGTCAAAAATGAAAAGTGTCAACATGAAAAATGTCAAAAATAACAAATTTCAAGATGGCAAATGTCAAAGATGTCAAATGACAAATGTCACAATGCTAAATGTCAAAAATGACAAATTTCAAGATGGCAAATGTCAAAGATGTCAAATGACAAATGTCACAATGCTAAATGTCAAAAATGAAAAGTGTCACCATGAAAAATGTCAAAAATGACAAATTTCAAGATGGCAAATGTCAAAGATGTCAAATGACAAATGTCACAATGCTAAATGTCAAAAATAAAAAGTGTCACCATGAAAAATGTCAAAAATGACAAATTTCAAGATGGCAAATGTTAAAACTGACAAATGTCAAAATGCTAAATGTCAAAAATGAAAAGTGTCACCATGAAAAATGTCAAAAATAACAAATTTCAAGATGGCAAATGTCAAAGATGTCAAATGACAAATGTCACAATGCTAAATGTCAAAAATGACAAATTTCAAGATGGCAAATGTCAAAGATGTCAAATGACAAATGTCACAATGCTAAATGTCAAAAATGAAAAGTGTCACCATGAAAAATGTCAAAAATAACAAATTTCAAGATGGCAAATGTCAAAGATGTCAAAACTGACAAATGTCACAATGCTAAATGTCAAAAATGAAAAGTGTCACCATAAAAAATGTCAAAAATGACAAATTTCAAGATGGCAACTGAGAAAACTGACAAATGTCACAATGCTTAATGTCAAAAATGATAAGTGTCACCATGAAAAATGTCAAAAATGACACATTTCGAGATGGCAAATGTCCAAGATGTCAAATGACAAATGTCACAATGCTAAATGTCAAAAATGACAAATTTCAAGATGGCAAATGTCAAAGATGTCAAATGACAAATGTCACAATGCTAAATGTCAAAAATGAAAAGTGTCACCATGAAAAATGTCAAAAATGACAAATTTTAAGATGGCAAATGTCAAAGATGTCAAATGACAAATGTCACAATGCTAAATGTCAAAAATGAAAAGTGTCACCATGAAAAATGTCAAAAATATCAAATTTCAAGATGGCAAATGTCAAAGATGTCAAATGACAAATGTCACAATGCTAAATGTCAAAAATGAAAAGTGTCACCATGAAAAATGTCAAAAATGACAAATTTCAAGATGGCAAATGTCAAAGATGTCAAATGACAAATGTCACAATGCTAAATGTCAAAAATGAAAAGTGTCACCATGAAAAATGTCAAAAATGACAAATTTTAAGATGGCAAATATCAAAGATGTCAAATGACAAATGTCACAATGCTAAATGTCAAAAATGAAAAGTGTCACCATGAAAAATGTCAAAAATAACAAATTTCAAGATGGCAAATGTCAAAGATGTCAAATGACAAATGTCACAATGCTAAATGTCAAAAATGAAAAGTGTCACAATGAAAAATGTCAAAAATGACAAATTTCAAGATGGCAAATGTCAAAGATGTCAAATGACAAATGTCACAATGCAAAATGTCAAAAATGAAAAGTGTCACCATAAAATGTCAAAAATGACAAATTTCAAGATGACAAATGTCAAAGATGTCAAATGACAAATGTCACAATGCTAAATATCAAAAATGAAAAGTGTCACCATGAAAAAGGTCAAAAATGACAAATTTCAAGATGGCAAATGTCAAAGATGTCAAATGACAAATGTCACAATGCTAAATGTCAAAAATGAAAAGTGTCACCATGAAAAATGTCAAAAATGACAAATTTCAAGATGGCAAATGTCAAAACTGACAAATGTCACAATGCTAAATGTCAAAGATGATAAGTGTCACCATGAAAAATGTCAAAAATGACAAATTTCAAGATGGCAAATGTCCAAGATGTCAAATGACAAATGTCACAATGCTAAATGTCAAAAATGAAAAGTGTCACCATAAAAAATGTCAAAAATGACAAATTTCAAGATGGCAAATATCAAAGATGTCAAATGACAAATGTCACAATGCTAAATGTCAAAAATGAAAAGTGTCAAAAATGACAAATTTCAAGATGGCAAATGTCTAAGATGTCAAATGACATATGTCACAATGCTAAATGTCAAAAATGAAAAGTGTCACCGTGAAAAATGTCAAAAATGACAAATTTCAAGATGGCAAATGTCAAAGATGTCAAATGACAAATGTCACAATGCTAAATGTCAAAAATGAAAAGTGTCACCATGAAAAATGTCAAAAATGACAAATTTCAAGATGGCAAATGTCAAAGATGTCAAATGACAAATGTCAAAAATGAAAAGTGTCCCCATGAAAAATGTCAATAATGACAAATTTCAAGATGGCAAATGTCAAAGATGTCAAATGACAAATGTCACAATGCTAAATGTCAAAAATGAAAAGTGTCACCATGAAAAATGTCAAAAATGACAAATTTCAAGATGGCAAATGTCAAAGATGTCGAATATGACAAATGTCACAATGCTAAATGTCAAAAATAAAAAGTGTCACCATGAAAAATGTCGTTAATAACAAATTTCAAGATGGCAAATGTCAAAGATGTCAAATGACAAATGTCACAATGCTAAATGTCAAAAATGAAAAGTGTCACCATGAAAAATGTCAAAAATGACAAATTTCAAGATGGCAAATGTCAAAGATGTCAAATGACAAATGTCACAATGCTAAATGTCAAAAATAAAAAGTGTCACCATGAAAAATGTCAAAAATAACAAATTTCAAGATGGCAAATGTCAAAGATGTCAAATGACAAATGTCACAATACTAAATGTCAAAAATGAAAAATGTCAAAAATGACAAATTTCAAGATGGCAAATGTCAAAACTGACAAATGTCACAATGCTAAATGTCAAAAATGATAAGTGTCACCATGAAAAATGTCAAATAATGACAAATTTCAAGATGGCAAATGTCCAAGATGTCAAATGACAAATGTCACAATGCTAAATGTCAAAAATGACAAATTTCAAGATGGCAAATGTCAAAGATGTCAAATGACAAATATCACAATGCTAAATGTCAAAAATGAAAAGTGTCACCATGAAAAATGTCAAAAATGACAAATTTCAAGATGGCAAATGTCAAAGATGTCAAATGACAAATGTCACAATGCTAAATGTCAAAAATGAAAAGTGTCACCATGAAAAATGTCAAAAATAACAAATTTCAAGATGGCAAATGTCAAAGATGTCAAATGACAAATGTCACAATGCTAAATGTCAAAAATGAAAAGTGTCACCACGAAAAATGTTAAAAATGGCAAATTTCAAGATGGCAAATGTCAAAGATGTCAAATGACAAATGTCACAATGCTAAATGTCAAAAATGAAAAGTGTCACCATGAAAAATGTCAAAAATGACAAATTTCAAGATGGCAAATGTCAAAGATGTCAAATGACAAATGTCACAATGCTAAATGTCAAAAATGAAAAGTGTCACCATGAAAAATGTCAAAAATGACAAATTTCAAGATGGCAAATGTCAAAGATGTCAAATGACAAATGTCACAATGCTAAATGTCAAAAATTAAAAGTGTCACTATGAAAAATGTCAAAAATGACAAATTTCAAGATGGCAAATATCAAAGATGTCAAATGACAAATGTCACAATGCTAAATGTCAAAAATGAAAAGTGTCACCATAAAAAATGTCAAAAATGACAAATTTCAAGATGGCAAATGTCAAAACTGACAAATGTCACAATGCTAAATGTCAAAAATGATAAGTGTCACCATGAAAAATGTCAAAAATGACAAATTTCAAGATGGCAAATGTCCAAGATGTCAAATGACAAATGTCACAATGCTAAATGTCAAAAATGAAAAGTGTCACCATGAGAAATGTCAAAAATGACAAATTTCAAGATGGCAAATGTCAAAGATGTCAAATGACAAATGTCATAATGCTAAATGTCAAAAATGAAAAGTGTCAAAAATGACAAATTTCAAGATGGCAAATGTCTAAGATGTCAAATAACAAATGTCACAATGCTTAATGTCAAAAATGAAAAGTGTCACCATAAAAAATGACAAATTTCAAGATGGCAAATGTCAAAACTGACAAATGTCACAATGCTTAATGTCAAAAACGAAAAGTGTCACCATGAAAAATGTCAAAAATAACAAATTTCAAGATGGCAAATGTCAAAGATGTCAAATGACAAATGTCACAATGCTAAATGTCAAAAATGACAAATTTCAAGATGGCAAATGTCAAAGATGTCAAATGACAAATGTCACAATGCTAAATGTCAAAAATGAAAAGTGTCACCATGAAAAATGTCAAAAATAACAAATTTTAAGATGGCAAATGTCAAAGATGTCAAATGACAAATGTCACAATGCTAAATGTCAAAAATGACAAATTTCAATATGGCAAATGTCAAAGATGTCAAATGACAAATGTCACAATGCTAAATGTCAAAAATGAAAAGTGTCACCATGAAAAATGTCAAAAATGACAAATGTCTAATGACAAATGTCACAATGCTAAATGTTAAAAATGAAAAGTGTCACCACGAAAAATGTCAAAAATGACAAATTTCAAGATGGCAAATGTCAAAGATGTCAAATGACAAATGTCACAATGCTAAATGTCAAAAATGAAAAGTGTCCCCATGAAAAATGTCAATAATGACAAATTTCAAGATGGCAAATGTCAAAGATGTCAAATGACAAATGTCACAATGCTAAATGTCAAAAATGAAAAGTGTCACCATGAAAAATGTCAAAAATGACAAATTTCAAGATGGCAAATGTCAAAGATGTCAAATGACAAATGTCACAATGCTTAATGTCAAAAATGAAAAGTGTCACCATGAAAAATGTCAAAAATAACAAATTTCAAGATGGCAAATGTCAAAGATGTCAAATGACAAATGTCACAATGCTAAATGTCAAAAATGAAAAGTCTCACCATGAAAAATGTCAAAAATGACAAATTTCAAGATGGCAAATGTCAAAACTGACAAATGTCACAATGCTAAATGTCAAAAATGAAAAGTGTCACCATGAAAAATGTCAAAAATGACAAATTTCAAGATGGCAAATGTCAAAGATGTCAAATGACAAATGTCACAATGCTAAATGTCAAAAATGAAAAGTGTCACCATGAAAAATGTCAAAAATAACAAATTTCAAGATGGCAAATGTCAAAGATGTCAAATAACAAATGTCACAATTCTAAATGTCAAAAATGAAAAGTGTCACCATGAAAAATGTCAGATGGCAAATATCAAAGATGTCAAATGACAAATGTCACAATGCTAAATGTCAAAAATGAAAAGTGTCACCATGAAAAATGTCAAAAATGACAAATTTCAAGATGGCAAATGTCAAAGATGTCAAATGACAAATGTCACAATGCTTAATGTCAAAAATGAAAAGTGTCACCATGAAAAATGTCAAAAATAACAAATTTCAAGATGGCAAATGTCAAAGATGTCAAATGACAAATGTCACAATGCTAAATGTCAAAAATGAAAAGTCTCACCATGAAAAATGTCAAAAATGACAAATTTCAAGATGGCAAATGTCAAAACTGACAAATGTCACAATGCTAAATGTCAAAAATGAAAAGTGTCACCATGAAAAATGTCAAAAATGACAAATTTCAAGATGGCAAATGTCAAAGATGTCAAATGACAAATGTCACAATGCTAAATGTCAAAAATGAAAAGTGTCACCATGAAAAATGTCAAAAATAACAAATTTCAAGATGGCAAATGTCAAAGATGTCAAATAACAAATGTCACAATTCTAAATGTCAAAAATGAAAAGTGTCACCATGAAAAATGTCAGATGGCAAATATCAAAGATGTCAAATGACAAATGTCACAATGCTAAATGTCAAAAATGAAAAGTGTCACCATGAAAAATGTCAAAACTGACAAATTTCAAGATGGCAAATGTCAAAACTGACAAATGTCACAATGCTAAATGTCAAAAATGATAAGTGTCCCCATGAAAAATGTCAAAAATGACAAATTTCAAGATGGCAAATGTCCAAGATGTCAAATGACAAATGTCACAATGCTAAATGTCAAAAATGACAAATTTCAAGATGGCAAATGTCAAAGATGTCAAATGACAAATGTCACAATGCTAAATGAAAAGTGTCACCATGAAAAATGTCAAAAATGACAAATTTCAAGATGGCAAATGTCAAAACTGACAAATGTCACAATGCTAAATGTCAAAAATGAAAAGTGTCACCATGAAAAATGTCAAAAATGACAAATTTCAAGATGGCAAATGTCAAAACTGACAAATGTCACAATGCTAAATGTCAAAAACGAAAAGTGTCACCATGAAAAATGTCAAAAATAACAAATTTCAAGATGGCAAATGTCAAAGATGTCAAATGACAAATGTCACAATGCTAAATGTCAAAAATGACAAATTTCAAGATGGCAAATGTCAAAGATGTCAAATGACAAATGTCACAATGCTAAATGTCAAAAATGAAAAGTGTCACCATGAAAAATGTCAAAAATAACAAATTTTAAGATGGCAAATGTCAAAGATGTCAAATGACAAATGTCACAATGCTAAATGTCAAAAATGACAAATTTCAATATGGCAAATGTCAAAGATGTCAAATGACAAATGTCACAATGCTAAATGTCAAAAATGAAAAGTGTCACCATGAAAAATGTCAAAAATGACAAATGTCAAATGACAAATGTCACAATGCTAAATGTTAAAAATGAAAAGTGTCACCACGAAAAATGTCAAAAATGACAAATTTCAAGATGGCAAATGTCAAAGATGTCAAATGACAAATGTCACAATGCTAAATGTCAAAAATGAAAAGTGTCCCCATGAAAAATGTCAATAATGACAAATTTCAAGATGGCAAATGTCAAAGATGTCAAATGACAAATGTCACAATGCTAAATGTCAAAAATGAAAAGTGTCACCATGAAAAATGTCAAAAATAACAAATTTCAAGATGGCAAATGTCAAAGATGTCAAATGACAAATGTCACAATGCTTAATGTCAAAAATGAAAAGTGTCACCATGAAAAATGTCAAAAATAACAAATTTCAAGATGGCAAATGTCAAAGATGTCAAATGACAAATGTCACAATGCTAAATGTCAAAAATGAAAAGTGTCACCATGAAAAATGTCAAAAATGACAAATTTCAAGATGGCAAATGTCAAAACTGACAAATGTCACAATGCTAACTGTCAAAAATGAAAAGTGTCACCATGAAAAATGTCAAAAATGACAAATTTCAAGATGGCAAATGTCAAAGATGTCAAATGACAAATGTCACAATGCTAAATGTCAAAAATGAAAAGTGTCACCATGAAAAATGTCAAAAATAACAAATTTCAAGATGGCAAATGTCAAAGATGTCAAATAACAAATGTCACAATTCTAAATGTCAAAAATGAAAAGTGTCACCATGAAAAATGTCAGATGGCAAATATCAAAGATGTCAAATGACAAATGTCACAATGCTAAATGTCAAAAATGAAAAGTGGCACCATGAAAAATGTCAAAAATAACATATTTCAAGATGACAAATGTCAAAGATGTCAAATGACAAATGTCACAATGCTAAATGTCAAAAATGAAAAGTGTCCCCATGAAAAATGTCAATAATAACAAATTTCAAGATGGCAAATGTCAAAGATGTCAAATGACAAATGTCACAATGCTAAATGTCAAAAATGAAAAGTGTCACCATGAAAAATGTCAAAAATGACAAATTTCAAGATGGCAAATGTCAAAGATGTCAAATGACAAATGTCACAATGCTTAATGTCAAAAATGAAAAGTGTCACCATGAAAAATGTCAAAAATAACAAATTTCAAGATGGCAAATGTCAAAGATGTCAAATGACAAATGTCACAATGCTAAATGTCAAAAATGAAAAGTGTCACCATGAAAAATGTCAAAAATGACAAATTTTAAGATGGCAAATGTCAAAACTGACAAATGTCACAATGCTAAATGTCAAAAATGAAAAGTGTCACCATGAAAAATGTCGAAAATGACAAATTTCAAGATGGCAAATGTCAAAGATGTCAAATGACAAATGTCACAATGCTAAATGTCAAAAATGAAAAGTGTCACCATGAAAAATGTCAAAAATAACAAATTTCAAGATGGCAAATGTCAAAGATGTCAAATGACAAATGTCACATTGCTAAATGTCAAAAATGAAAAGTGTCACCATGAAAAATGTCAAAAATAACAAATTTCAAGATGGCAAATGTCAAAGATGTCAAATGACAAATGTCACAATGCTAAATGTCAAAAATGAAAAGTGTCACCATGAAAAATGTCAAAACTGACAAATTTCAAGATGGCAAATGTCAAAACTGACAAATGTCACAATGCTAAATGTCAAAAATGATAAGTGTCACCATGAAAAATGTCAAAAATGACAAATTTCAAGATGGCAAATGTCCAAGATGTCAAATGACAAATGTCACAATGCTAAATGTCAAAAATGACAAATTTCAAGATGGCAAATGTCAAAGATGTCAAATGACAAATGTCACAATGCTAAATGAAAAGTGTCACCATGAAAAATGTCAAAAATGACAAATTTCAAGATGGCAAATGTCAAAACTGACAAATGTCACAATGCTAAATGTCAAAAATGAAAAGTGTCACCATGAAAAATGTCAAAAATGACAAATTTCAAGATGGCAAATGTCAAAACTGACAAATGTCACAATGCTAAATGTCAAAAATGAAAAGTGTCACAATGAAAAATGTCAAAAATAACAAATTTCAAGATGGCAAATGTCAAAGATGTCAAATGACAAATGTCACAATGCTAAATGTCAAAAATGAAAAGTGTCACCACGAAAAATTTCAAAAATGACAAATTTCAAGATGGCAAATGTCAAAGATGTCAAATGACAAATGTCACAATGCTAAATGTCAAAAATGAAAAGTGTCACCATAAAAAATGTCAAAAATGACAAATTTCAAGATGGCAAATGTCAAAGATATCAAATGACAAATGTCACAATGCTAAATGTCAAAAATGAAAAGTGTCACCATGAAAAATGTCAAAAATGACAAATTTCAAGATGGCAAATGTCAAAGATGTCAAATGACAAACGTCAGAATGCTAAATGTCAAAAATGAAAAATGTCACCATGAAAAATGTCAAAAATGACAAATTTCAAGATGGCAAATGTCAAAACAGACAAATGTCACAATGCTAAATGTCAAAAATGATAAGTGTCACCATGAAAAATGTCAAAAATGTCAAATTTCAAGATGGCAAATGTCCAAGATGTCAAATGACAAATGTCACAATGCTAAATGTCAAAAATGAAAAGTGTCACCATGAAAAATGTTAAAAATGACAAATTTCAAGATGGCAATTGTCAAAGATGTCAAATGACAAATGTCACAATGCTAAATGTCAAAAATGAAAAGTGTCAAAAATGACAAATTTCAAGATGGCAAATGTCTAAGATGTCAAATGACAAATGTCACAATGCTAAATGTACAAAATGAAAAGTGTCACCATGAAAAATGTCAAAAATGACAAGTTTCAAGATGGCAAATGTCAAAACTGACAAATGTCACAATGCTAAATGTCAAAAATGATAAGTGTCACCATGAAAAATGTCAAAAATGACAAATTTCAAGATGGCAAATGTCCAAGATGTCAAATGACAAATGTCACAATGCTAAATGTCAAAAATGAAAAGTGTCACCATAAAAAATGTCAAAAATGACAAACTTCAAGATGGCAAATGTCAAAGATGTCAAATGACAAATGTCACAATGCTAAATGTCAAAAATGAAAAGTGTCACCATGAAAGATGTCAAATGACAAATGTCACAATGCTAAATGTTAAAAATGAAAAGTGTCACCATGAAAAATGTCAAAAATGACAAATTTCAAGATGGCAAATGTCAAAGATGTCAAATGACAAATATCACAATGCTAAATGTCAAAAATGAAAAGTGTCACCATGAAAAATGTCAAAAATGACAAATTTCAAGATGGCAAATGTCAAAGATGTCAAATGACAAATGTCACAATGCTAAATGTCAAAAATGAAAAGTGTCACCATGAAAAATGTCAAAAATAACAAATTTCAAGATGGCAAATGTCAAAGATGTCAAATGACAAATGTCACAATGCTAAATGTCAAAAATGAAAAGTGTCACCACGAAAAATGTTAAAAATGGCAAATTTCAAGATGGCAAATGTCAAAGATGTCAAATGACAAATGTCACAATGCTAAATGTCAAAAATGAAAAGTGTCACCATGAAAAATGTCAAAAATGACAAATTTCAAGATGGCAAATGTCAAAACTGACAAATGTCACAATGCTAAATGTCAAAAATGATAAGTGTCACCATGAAAAATGTCAAAAATGACAAATTTCAAGATGGCAAATGTCAAAGATGTCAAATGACAAATATCACAATGCTAAATGTCAAAAATGAAAAGTGTCACCATGAAAAATGTCAAAAATGACAAATTTCAAGATGGCAAATGTCAAAGATGTCAAATGACAAATGTCACAATGCTAAATGTCAAAAATGAAAAGTGTCACCATGAAAAATGTCAAAAATAACAAATTTCAAGATGGCAAATGTCAAAGATGTCAAATGACAAATGTCACAATGCTAAATGTCAAAAATGAAAAGTGTCACCACGAAAAATGTTAAAAATGGCAAATTTCAAGATGGCAAATGTCAAAGATGTCAAATGACAAATGTCACAATGCTAAATGTTAAAAATGAAAAGTGTCACCATGAAAAATGTCAAAAATGACAAATTTCAAGATGGCAAATGTCAAAACTGACAAATGTCACAATGCTAAATGTCAAAAATGATAAGTGTCACCATGAAAAATGTCAAAAATGACAAATTTCAAGATGGCAAATGTCAAAGATGTCAAATGACAAATATCACAATGCTAAATGTCAAAAATGAAAAGTGTCACCATGAAAAATGTCAAAAATGACAAATTTCAAGATGGCAAATGTCAAAGATGTCAAATGACAAATGTCACAATGCTAAATGTCAAAAATGAAAAGTGTCACCATGAAAAATGTCAAAAATAACAAATTTCAAGATGGCAAATGTCAAAGATGTCAAATGACAAATGTCACAATGCTAAATGTCAAAAATGAAAAGTGTCACCACGAAAAATGTTAAAAATGGCAAATTTCAAGATGGCAAATGTCAAAGATGTCAAATGACAAATGTCACAATGCTAAATGTCAAAAATGAAAAGTGTCACCATGAAAAATGTCAAAAATGACAAATTTCAAGATGGCAAATGTCAAAGATGTCAAATGACAAATGTCACAATGCTAAATGTCAAAAATGAAAAGTGTCACCATGAAAAATGTCAAAAATGACAAATTTCAAGATGGCAAATGTCAAAGATGTCAAATGACAAATGTCACAATGCTAAATGTCAAAAATTAAAAGTGTCACTATGAAAAATGTCAAAAATGACAAATTTCAAGATGGCAAATATCAAAGATGTCAAATGACAAATGTCACAATGCTAAATGTCAAAAATGAAAAGTGTCACCATAAAAAATGTCAAAAATGACAAATTTCAAGATGGCAAATGTCAAAACTGACAAATGTCACAATGCTAAATGTCAAAAATGATAAGTGTCACCATGAAAAATGTCAAAAATGACAAATTTCAAGATGGCAAATGTCCAAGATGTCAAATGACAAATGTCACAATGCTAAATGTCAAAAATGAAAAGTGTCACCATGAGAAATGTCAAAAATGACAAATTTCAAGATGGCAAATGTCAAAGATGTCAAATGACAAATGTCATAATGCTAAATGTCAAAAATGAAAAGTGTCAAAAATGACAAATTTCAAGATGGCAAATGTCTAAGATGTCAAATAACAAATGTCACAATGCTTAATGTCAAAAATGAAAAGTGTCACCATAAAAAATGACAAATTTCAAGATGGCAAATGTCAAAACTGACAAATGTCACAATGCTTAATGTCAAAAACGAAAAGTGTCACCATGAAAAATGTCAAAAATAACAAATTTCAAGATGGCAAATGTCAAAGATGTCAAATGACAAATGTCACAATGCTAAATGTCAAAAATGACAAATTTCAAGATGGCAAATGTCAAAGATGTCAAATGACAAATGTCACAATGCTAAATGTCAAAAATGAAAAGTGTCACCATGAAAAATGTCAAAAATAACAAATTTTAAGATGGCAAATGTCAAAGATGTCAAATGACAAATGTCACAATGCTAAATGTCAAAAATGACAAATTTCAATATGGCAAATGTCAAAGATGTCAAATGACAAATGTCACAATGCTAAATGTCAAAAATGAAAAGTGTCACCATGAAAAATGTCAAAAATGACAAATGTCTAATGACAAATGTCACAATGCTAAATGTTAAAAATGAAAAGTGTCACCACGAAAAATGTCAAAAATGACAAATTTCAAGATGGCAAATGTCAAAGATGTCAAATGACAAATGTCACAATGCTAAATGTCAAAAATGAAAAGTGTCCCCATGAAAAATGTCAATAATGACAAATTTCAAGATGGCAAATGTCAAAGATGTCAAATGACAAATGTCACAATGCTAAATGTCAAAAATGAAAAGTGTCACCATGAAAAATGTCAAAAATGACAAATTTCAAGATGGCAAATGTCAAAGATGTCAAATGACAAATGTCACAATGCTTAATGTCAAAAATGAAAAGTGTCACCATGAAAAATGTCAAAAATAACAAATTTCAAGATGGCAAATGTCAAAGATGTCAAATGACAAATGTCACAATGCTAAATGTCA
The DNA here is from genome assembly GCA_964028335.1 of Altica lythri. Taxonomy (NCBI): domain Eukaryota; kingdom Metazoa; phylum Arthropoda; class Insecta; order Coleoptera; family Chrysomelidae; genus Altica; species Altica lythri. The sequence continues at coordinate 1,644,520 of OZ034800.1, read as the reverse complement.
AAAATGAAAAGTCTCACCATGAAAAATGTCAAAAATGACAAATTTCAAGATGGCAAATGTCAAAACTGACAAATGTCACAATGCTAAATGTCAAAAATGAAAAGTGTCACCATGAAAAATGTCAAAAATGACAAATTTCAAGATGGCAAATGTCAAAGATGTCAAATGACAAATGTCACAATGCTAAATGTCAAAAATGAAAAGTGTCACCATGAAAAATGTCAAAAATAACAAATTTCAAGATGGCAAATGTCAAAGATGTCAAATAACAAATGTCACAATTCTAAATGTCAAAAATGAAAAGTGTCACCATGAAAAATGTCAGATGGCAAATATCAAAGATGTCAAATGACAAATGTCACAATGCTAAATGTCAAAAATGAAAAGTGTCACCATGAAAAATGTCAAAAATGACAAATTTCAAGATGGCAAATGTCAAAGATGTCAAATGACAAATGTCACAATGCTTAATGTCAAAAATGAAAAGTGTCACCATGAAAAATGTCAAAAATAACAAATTTCAAGATGGCAAATGTCAAAGATGTCAAATGACAAATGTCACAATGCTAAATGTCAAAAATGAAAAGTCTCACCATGAAAAATGTCAAAAATGACAAATTTCAAGATGGCAAATGTCAAAACTGACAAATGTCACAATGCTAAATGTCAAAAATGAAAAGTGTCACCATGAAAAATGTCAAAAATGACAAATTTCAAGATGGCAAATGTCAAAGATGTCAAATGACAAATGTCACAATGCTAAATGTCAAAAATGAAAAGTGTCACCATGAAAAATGTCAAAAATAACAAATTTCAAGATGGCAAATGTCAAAGATGTCAAATAACAAATGTCACAATTCTAAATGTCAAAAATGAAAAGTGTCACCATGAAAAATGTCAGATGGCAAATATCAAAGATGTCAAATGACAAATGTCACAATGCTAAATGTCAAAAATGAAAAGTGTCACCATGAAAAATGTCAAAACTGACAAATTTCAAGATGGCAAATGTCAAAACTGACAAATGTCACAATGCTAAATGTCAAAAATGATAAGTGTCCCCATGAAAAATGTCAAAAATGACAAATTTCAAGATGGCAAATGTCCAAGATGTCAAATGACAAATGTCACAATGCTAAATGTCAAAAATGACAAATTTCAAGATGGCAAATGTCAAAGATGTCAAATGACAAATGTCACAATGCTAAATGAAAAGTGTCACCATGAAAAATGTCAAAAATGACAAATTTCAAGATGGCAAATGTCAAAACTGACAAATGTCACAATGCTAAATGTCAAAAATGAAAAGTGTCACCATGAAAAATGTCAAAAATGACAAATTTCAAGATGGCAAATGTCAAAACTGACAAATGTCACAATGCTAAATGTCAAAAACGAAAAGTGTCACCATGAAAAATGTCAAAAATAACAAATTTCAAGATGGCAAATGTCAAAGATGTCAAATGACAAATGTCACAATGCTAAATGTCAAAAATGACAAATTTCAAGATGGCAAATGTCAAAGATGTCAAATGACAAATGTCACAATGCTAAATGTCAAAAATGAAAAGTGTCACCATGAAAAATGTCAAAAATAACAAATTTTAAGATGGCAAATGTCAAAGATGTCAAATGACAAATGTCACAATGCTAAATGTCAAAAATGACAAATTTCAATATGGCAAATGTCAAAGATGTCAAATGACAAATGTCACAATGCTAAATGTCAAAAATGAAAAGTGTCACCATGAAAAATGTCAAAAATGACAAATGTCAAATGACAAATGTCACAATGCTAAATGTTAAAAATGAAAAGTGTCACCACGAAAAATGTCAAAAATGACAAATTTCAAGATGGCAAATGTCAAAGATGTCAAATGACAAATGTCACAATGCTAAATGTCAAAAATGAAAAGTGTCCCCATGAAAAATGTCAATAATGACAAATTTCAAGATGGCAAATGTCAAAGATGTCAAATGACAAATGTCACAATGCTAAATGTCAAAAATGAAAAGTGTCACCATGAAAAATGTCAAAAATAACAAATTTCAAGATGGCAAATGTCAAAGATGTCAAATGACAAATGTCACAATGCTTAATGTCAAAAATGAAAAGTGTCACCATGAAAAATGTCAAAAATAACAAATTTCAAGATGGCAAATGTCAAAGATGTCAAATGACAAATGTCACAATGCTAAATGTCAAAAATGAAAAGTGTCACCATGAAAAATGTCAAAAATGACAAATTTCAAGATGGCAAATGTCAAAACTGACAAATGTCACAATGCTAACTGTCAAAAATGAAAAGTGTCACCATGAAAAATGTCAAAAATGACAAATTTCAAGATGGCAAATGTCAAAGATGTCAAATGACAAATGTCACAATGCTAAATGTCAAAAATGAAAAGTGTCACCATGAAAAATGTCAAAAATAACAAATTTCAAGATGGCAAATGTCAAAGATGTCAAATAACAAATGTCACAATTCTAAATGTCAAAAATGAAAAGTGTCACCATGAAAAATGTCAGATGGCAAATATCAAAGATGTCAAATGACAAATGTCACAATGCTAAATGTCAAAAATGAAAAGTGGCACCATGAAAAATGTCAAAAATAACATATTTCAAGATGACAAATGTCAAAGATGTCAAATGACAAATGTCACAATGCTAAATGTCAAAAATGAAAAGTGTCCCCATGAAAAATGTCAATAATAACAAATTTCAAGATGGCAAATGTCAAAGATGTCAAATGACAAATGTCACAATGCTAAATGTCAAAAATGAAAAGTGTCACCATGAAAAATGTCAAAAATGACAAATTTCAAGATGGCAAATGTCAAAGATGTCAAATGACAAATGTCACAATGCTTAATGTCAAAAATGAAAAGTGTCACCATGAAAAATGTCAAAAATAACAAATTTCAAGATGGCAAATGTCAAAGATGTCAAATGACAAATGTCACAATGCTAAATGTCAAAAATGAAAAGTGTCACCATGAAAAATGTCAAAAATGACAAATTTTAAGATGGCAAATGTCAAAACTGACAAATGTCACAATGCTAAATGTCAAAAATGAAAAGTGTCACCATGAAAAATGTCGAAAATGACAAATTTCAAGATGGCAAATGTCAAAGATGTCAAATGACAAATGTCACAATGCTAAATGTCAAAAATGAAAAGTGTCACCATGAAAAATGTCAAAAATAACAAATTTCAAGATGGCAAATGTCAAAGATGTCAAATGACAAATGTCACATTGCTAAATGTCAAAAATGAAAAGTGTCACCATGAAAAATGTCAAAAATAACAAATTTCAAGATGGCAAATGTCAAAGATGTCAAATGACAAATGTCACAATGCTAAATGTCAAAAATGAAAAGTGTCACCATGAAAAATGTCAAAACTGACAAATTTCAAGATGGCAAATGTCAAAACTGACAAATGTCACAATGCTAAATGTCAAAAATGATAAGTGTCACCATGAAAAATGTCAAAAATGACAAATTTCAAGATGGCAAATGTCCAAGATGTCAAATGACAAATGTCACAATGCTAAATGTCAAAAATGACAAATTTCAAGATGGCAAATGTCAAAGATGTCAAATGACAAATGTCACAATGCTAAATGAAAAGTGTCACCATGAAAAATGTCAAAAATGACAAATTTCAAGATGGCAAATGTCAAAACTGACAAATGTCACAATGCTAAATGTCAAAAATGAAAAGTGTCACCATGAAAAATGTCAAAAATGACAAATTTCAAGATGGCAAATGTCAAAACTGACAAATGTCACAATGCTAAATGTCAAAAATGAAAAGTGTCACAATGAAAAATGTCAAAAATAACAAATTTCAAGATGGCAAATGTCAAAGATGTCAAATGACAAATGTCACAATGCTAAATGTCAAAAATGAAAAGTGTCACCACGAAAAATTTCAAAAATGACAAATTTCAAGATGGCAAATGTCAAAGATGTCAAATGACAAATGTCACAATGCTAAATGTCAAAAATGAAAAGTGTCACCATAAAAAATGTCAAAAATGACAAATTTCAAGATGGCAAATGTCAAAGATATCAAATGACAAATGTCACAATGCTAAATGTCAAAAATGAAAAGTGTCACCATGAAAAATGTCAAAAATGACAAATTTCAAGATGGCAAATGTCAAAGATGTCAAATGACAAACGTCAGAATGCTAAATGTCAAAAATGAAAAATGTCACCATGAAAAATGTCAAAAATGACAAATTTCAAGATGGCAAATGTCAAAACAGACAAATGTCACAATGCTAAATGTCAAAAATGATAAGTGTCACCATGAAAAATGTCAAAAATGACAAATTTCAAGATGGCAAATGTCCAAGATGTCAAATGACAAATGTCACAATGCTAAATGTCAAAAATGAAAAGTGTCACCATGAAAAATGTTAAAAATGACAAATTTCAAGATGGCAATTGTCAAAGATGTCAAATGACAAATGTCACAATGCTAAATGTCAAAAATGAAAAGTGTCAAAAATGACAAATTTCAAGATGGCAAATGTCAAATGACAAATGTCACAATGCTAAATGTACAAAATGAAAAGTGTCACCATGAAAAATGTCAAAAATGACAAGTTTCAAGATGGCAAATGTCAAAACTGACAAATGTCACAATGCTAAATGTCAAAAATGATAAGTGTCACCATGAAAAATGTCAAAAATGACAAATTTCAAGATGGCAAATGTCCAAGATGTCAAATGACAAATGTCACAATGCTAAATGTCAAAAATGAAAAGTGTCACCATAAAAAATGTCAAAAATGACAAACTTCAAGATGGCAAATGTCAAAGATGTCAAATGACAAATGTCACAATGCTAAATGTCAAAAATGAAAAGTGTCACCATGAAAGATGTCAAATGACAAATGTCACAATGCTAAATGTTAAAAATGAAAAGTGTCACCATGAAAAATGTCAAAAATGACAAATTTCAAGATGGCAAATGTCAAAACTGACAAATGTCACAATGCTAAATGTCAAAAATGATAAGTGTCACCATGAAAAATGTCAAAAATGACAAATTTCAAGATGGCAAATGTCAAAGATGTCAAATGACAAATGTCACAATGCTAAATGTCAAAAATGAAAAGTGTCACCATGAAAAATGTCAAAAATGACAAATTTCAAGATGGCAAATGTCAAAGATGTCAAATGACGAATGTCACAATGCTAAATGTCAAAAATAAAAAGTGTCACCATGAAAAATGTCAAAAATAACAAATTTCAAGATGGCAAATGTCAAAGATGTCAAATGACAAATGTCACAATTCTAAATGTCAAAAATGAAAAGTGTCACCATGAAAAATGTCAAAAATGACAAATTTCAAGATGGCAAATATCAAAGATGTCAAATGACAAACGGCACAATGCTAAATGTCAAAAATGAAAAGTGTCACCATGAAAAATGTCAAAAATAACAAATTTCAAGATGGCAAATGTCAAAGATGTCAAATGACAAATGTCACAATGCTAAATGTCAAAAATGAAAAGTGTCACCATGAAAAATGTCAAAAATGACCAATTTCAAGATGGCAAATGTCCAAGATGTCAATGACAAATGTCACAATGCTAAATGTCAAAAATGACAAATTTAAAGATGGCAAATGTCAAAGATGTCAAATGACAAATGTCACAATGCTAAATGTCAAAAATGAAAAGTGTCACCATGAAAAATGTCAAAAATGACAAATTTCAAGATGGCAAATGTCAAAACTGACAAATGTCACAATGCTAAATGTCAAAAATGAAAAGTATCACCATGAAAAATGTCAAAAATGACAAATTTTAAGATGGCAAATGTCAAAGATGTCAAATGACAAATGTCACAATGCTAAATGTCAAAAATGAAAAGTGTCACCATGAAAAATGTCAAAAATAACAAATTTCAAGATGGCAAATGTCAAAGATGTCAAATGACAAATGTCACAATGCTAAATGTCAAAAATAAAAAGTGTCACCATGAAAAATGTCAAAAATGCAAAATTTCAAGATGGCAAATGTCAAAGATGTCAAATGACAAATGTCACAATGCTAAATGTCAAAAATGAAAAGTGTCACCATGAAAAATGTCAAAAATAACAAATTTTAAGATGGCAAATGTCAAAGATGTCAAATGACAAATGTCACAATGCTAAATGTCAAAAATGAAAAGTGTCACCATGAAAAATGTCAAAAATGACAAATTTCAAGATAGCAAATGTCAAAACTGACAAATGTCACGATGCTAAATGTCAAAAATGATAAGTGTCACCATGAAAAATGTCAAAAATGACAAATTTCAAGAATGCAAATGTCCAAGATGTCAAATGACAAATGTCACAATGCTAAATGTCAAAAATGACAAATTTCAAGATAGCAAATGTCAAAGATGTCAAATGACAAATGTCACAATGCTAAATGTCAAAAATGAAAAGTGTTACGATGAAAAATGTCAAAAATAACAAATTTCAAGATGGCAAATGTCAAAGATGTCAAATGACAAATGTCACAATGCTAAATGTCAAAAATGAAAAGTGTCACCATGAAAAATGTCAAAAATAACAAATTTCAAGATGGCAAATGTCAAAGATGTCAAATGACAAATGTCACAATGCTAAATGTCAAAAATGAAAAGTGTCACCATGAAAAATGTCAAAAATGACAAATTTCAAGATGGCAAATGTCAAAGATGTCAAATGACAAATGTCACAATGCTAAATGTCAAAAATGAAAAGTGTCACCATAAAATGTCAAAAATGACAAATTTCAAGATGGCAAATGTCAAAGATGTCAAATGACAAATGTCACAATGCTAAATGTCAAAAATGAAAAGTGTCACCATGAAAAATGTCAAAAATGACAAATTTCAAGATGGCAAATGTCAAAGATGTCAAATGACAAATGTCACAATGCTAAATGTCAAAAATGAAAAGTGTCACCATGAAAAATGTCAAAAATGACAAATTTCAAGATGGCAAATGTCAAAACTGACAAATGTCACAATGCTAAATGTCAAAAATGATAAGTGTCACCATAAAATGTCAAAAATGACAAATTTCAAGATGGTAAATGTCCAAGATGTCAAATGACAAATGTCACAATGCTAAATGTCAAAAATGAAAAGTGTCACCATAAAAAATGTCAAAAATGACAAATTTCAAGATGGCAAATGTCAAAGATGTCAAATGACAAATGTCACAATGCTAAATGAAAAGTGTCAAAAATGACAAATGTCACAATGCTAAATGTCAAAAATGAAAAGTGTCAAAAATGACAAATTTCAAGATGGCAAATGTCTAAGATGTCAAATGACAAATGTCACAATGCTAAATGTTAAAAATAAAAAGTGTCACAGTGAAAAATGTCAAAAATGACAAATTTCAAGATGGCAAATGTCAAAGATGTCAAATGACAAATGTCACAATGCTAAATGTCAAAAATGAAAAGTGTCACCATGAAAAATGTCAAAAATGACAAATTTCTAGATGGCAAATGTCAAAGATGTCAAATGACAAATGTCACAATGCTAAATGTCAAAAATGAAAAGTGTCCCCATGAAAAATGTCAATAATGACAAATTTCAAGATTTCAAATGTCAAAGATGTCAAATGACAAATGTCACAATGCTAAATGTCAAAAATGAAGTGTCACCATGAAAAATGTCAAAAATGACAAATTTCAAGATGGCAAATGTCCAAGATGTCAAATGACAAATGTCACAATGCTAAATGTCAAAAATGACAAATTTCAAGATGGCAAATGTCAAAGATGTCAAATGACAAATGTCACAATGCTAAATGTCAAAAATAAAAAGTGTCACCATGAAAAATGTCAAAAATGACAAATTTCAAGATGGCAAATGTCAAAGATGTCAAATGCCAAATGTCACAATGCTAAATGTCAAAAATGAAAAGTGTCACCATGAAAAATGTCAAAAATAACAAATTTCAAGATGGCAAATGTCAAAGATGTCAAATGACAAATGTCACAATGCTAAATGTCAAAAATGAAAAGTATCACCATGAAAAATGTCAAAAATGACAAATTTCAAGATGGCAAATGTCAAAACTGACAAATGTCACAATGCTAAATGTCAAAAATGAAAAGTGTCACCATGAAAAATGTCAAAAATAACAAATTTCAAGATGGCAAATGTCAAAGATGTCAAATGACAAATGTCACAATGCTAAATGTCAAAAATGAAAAGTGTACCCATGAAAAATGTCAAAAATGACAAATTTCAAGATGGCAAATGTCAAAACTGACAAATGTCACAATGCTAAATGTCAAAAATGAAAAGTGTCACCATGAAAAATGTCAAAAATAACAAATTTCAAGATGGCAAATGTCAAAGATCTCAAATGACAAATGTCACAATGCTAAATGTCAAAAATGACAAATTTCAAGATGGCAAATGTCAAAGATGTTAAATGCAAAATGTCACAATGCTAAATGTCAAAAATGAAAAGTGTCACCATAAAAAATGTCAAAAATAACAAATTTCAAGATGGCAAATGTCAAAGATGTCAAAACTGACAAATGTCACAATGCTAAATGTCAAAAATCAAAAGTGTCACCATAAAAAATGTCAAAAATGACAAATTTCAAGATGGCAAATGTCAAAACTGACGAATGTCACAATGCTAAATGTCAAAAATGAAAAGTGTCAACATGAAAAATGTCAAAAATAACAAATTTCAAGATGGCAAATGTCAAAGATGTCAAATGACAAATGTCACAATGCTAAATGTCAAAAATGACAAATTTCAAGATGGCAAATGTCAAAGATGTCAAATGACAAATGTCACAATGCTAAATGTCAAAAATGAAAAGTGTCACCATGAAAAATGTCAAAAATGACAAATTTCAAGATGGCAAATGTCAAAGATGTCAAATGACAAATGTCACAATGCTAAATGTCAAAAATAAAAAGTGTCACCATGAAAAATGTCAAAAATGACAAATTTCAAGATGGCAAATGTTAAAACTGACAAATGTCAAAATGCTAAATGTCAAAAATGAAAAGTGTCACCATGAAAAATGTCAAAAATAACAAATTTCAAGATGGCAAATGTCAAAGATGTCAAATGACAAATGTCACAATGCTAAATGTCAAAAATGACAAATTTCAAGATGGCAAATGTCAAAGATGTCAAATGACAAATGTCACAATGCTAAATGTCAAAAATGAAAAGTGTCACCATGAAAAATGTCAAAAATAACAAATTTCAAGATGGCAAATGTCAAAGATGTCAAAACTGACAAATGTCACAATGCTAAATGTCAAAAATGAAAAGTGTCACCATAAAAAATGTCAAAAATGACAAATTTCAAGATGGCAACTGAGAAAACTGACAAATGTCACAATGCTTAATGTCAAAAATGATAAGTGTCACCATGAAAAATGTCAAAAATGACACATTTCGAGATGGCAAATGTCCAAGATGTCAAATGACAAATGTCACAATGCTAAATGTCAAAAATGACAAATTTCAAGATGGCAAATGTCAAAGATGTCAAATGACAAATGTCACAATGCTAAATGTCAAAAATGAAAAGTGTCACCATGAAAAATGTCAAAAATGACAAATTTTAAGATGGCAAATGTCAAAGATGTCAAATGACAAATGTCACAATGCTAAATGTCAAAAATGAAAAGTGTCACCATGAAAAATGTCAAAAATATCAAATTTCAAGATGGCAAATGTCAAAGATGTCAAATGACAAATGTCACAATGCTAAATGTCAAAAATGAAAAGTGTCACCATGAAAAATGTCAAAAATGACAAATTTCAAGATGGCAAATGTCAAAGATGTCAAATGACAAATGTCACAATGCTAAATGTCAAAAATGAAAAGTGTCACCATGAAAAATGTCAAAAATGACAAATTTCAAGATGGCAAATATCAAAGATGTCAAATGACAAATGTCACAATGCTAAATGTCAAAAATGAAAAGTGTCACCATGAAAAATGTCAAAAATAACAAATTTCAAGATGGCAAATGTCAAAGATGTCAAATGACAAATGTCACAATGCTAAATGTCAAAAATGAAAAGTGTCACCATGAAAAATGTCAAAAATAACAAATTTCAAGATGGCAAATGTCAAAGATGTCAAATGACAAATGTCAAAAATGAAAAGTGTCACCATGAAAAATGTCAAAAATGACAAATTTCAAGATGGCAAATGTCAAAGATGTCAAATGACAAATGTCACAATGCTAAATGTCAAAAATGAAAAGTGTCACCATGAAAAATGTCAAAAATGACAAATTTCAAGATGGCAAATGTCAAAGATGTTAAATGACAAATGTCACAATGCTAAATGTCAAAAATGAAAAGTGTCACCATGAAAAATGTCAAAAATGACAAATTTCAAGATGGCAAATGTCAAAAATGTCAAATGACAAATGTCACAATGCTAAATGTCAAAAATGAAAAGTGTCACCATGAAAAATGTCAAAAATGACTAATTTCAAGATGGCAAATGTCAAAACTGACAAATGTCACAATGCTAAATGTCAAAAATGATAAGTGTCACCATGGAAAATGTCAAAAATGACAAATTTCAAGATGGCAAATGTCCAGGATGTCAAATGACAAATGTCACAATGCTAAATGTCAAAAATGAAAAGTGTCACCATGAAAAATGTCAAAAATGACAAATTTCAAGATGGCAAATGTCAAAGATGTCAAATAACAAATGTCACAATGCTAAATGTCAAAAATAAAAAGTGTCAAAAATGACAAATTTCAAGATGGCAAATGTCTAAGATGTCAAATGACAAATGTCAAAAATGAAAAGTGTCACCGTGAAAAATGTCAAAAATGAAAAATTTCAAGATGGCAAATGTCAAAGATGTCAAATGACAAATGTCACAATGCTAAATGTCAAAAATGAAAAGTGTCACCATGAAAAATGTCAAAAATGACAAATTTCAAGATGGCAAATGTCAAAGATGTCAAATGACAAATGTCACAATGCTAAATGTTAAAAATGAAAAGTGTCCCCATGAAAAATGTCAATAATGACAAATTTCAAGATGGCCAATGTCAAAGATGTCAAATGACAAATGTCACAATGCTAACTGTCAAAAATGAAAAGTGTCACCATAAAAAATGTCAAAAATGACAAATTTCAAGATGGCAAATGTCAAAGATGTCGAATATGACAAATGTCACAATGCTAAATGTCAAAAATGAAAAGTGTCACCATGAAAAATGTCAAAAATGACAAATTTCAAGATGGCAAATGTCAAAGATGTCAAATGACAAATGTCACAATGCTAAATGTCAAAAATGAAAAGTGTCACCATGAAAAATGTCAAAAATGACAAATTTCAAGATGGCAAATATCAAAGATGTCAAATGACAAATGTCACAATGCTAAATGTCAAAAATGACAAATTTCAAGATGGCAAATGTCAAAGATGTCAAATGACAAATGTCACAATGCTAAATGTCAAAAATGAAAAGTGTCACCATGAAAAATGTCAAAAATGACAAATATCAAGATGGCAAATGTCAAAGATGTCAAATGACAAATGTTACAATGCTAAATGTCAAAAATGAAAAGTGTCACCATGAAAAATGTCAAAAATGACAAATTTCAAGATGGCAAATGTCAAAGATGTCAAATGACAAATGTCACAATGCTAAATGTCAAAAATGAAAAGTGTCACCATGAAAAATGTCAAAAATGACAAATTTCAAGATGGCAAATGTCAAAGATGTTAAATGACAAATGTCACAATGCTAAATGTCAAAAATGAAAAGTGTCACCATGAAAAATGACAAATTTCAAGATGGCAAATGTCAAAACTGACAAATGTCACAATGCTAAATATCAAAAATGAAAAGTGTCACCATGAAAAATGTCAAAAATAACAAATTTCAAGATGGCAAATGTCAAAGATGTCAAATGACAAATGTCACAATGCTAAATGTCAAAAATGACAAATTTCAAGATGGCAAATGTCAAAGATGTCAAATGACAAATGTCACAATGCTAAATGTCAAAAATGAAAAGTGTCACCATGAAAAATGTCAAAAATGACAAATTTCAAGATGGCAAATGTCAAAGATGTCAAATGACAAATGTCACAATGCTAAATGTCAAAAATGAAAAGTGACCCCATGAAAAATGTCAATAATGACAAATTTTAAGATGGCAAATATCAAAGATGTCAAATGACAAATGTCACAATGCTAAATGTCAAAAATAAAAAGTGTCACCATGAAAAATGTCAAAAATGACAAATCTCAAGATGGCAAATGTCGAATATGACAAATGTCACAATGCTAAATGTCAAAAATGAAAAGTGTCACCATGAAAAATGTCAAAAATGACAAATTTCAAGATGGCAAATATCAAAGATGTCAAATGACAAATGTCACAATGCTAAATGTCAAAAATGAAAAGTGTCACCATGAAAAATGTCAAAAATGACAAATTTCAAGATGGCAAATATCAAAGATGTCAAATGACAAATGTCACAATGCTAAATGTCAAAAATGACAAATTTCAAGATGGCAAATGTCAAAGATGTCAAATGACAAATGTCACAATGCTAAATGTCAAAAATGAAAAGTGTCACCATGAAAAATGTCAAAAATGACAAATCTCAAGATGGCAACTGTCAAAGATGTCGAATATGACAAATGTCACAATGCTAAATGTCAAAAATGAAAAGTGTCACCATGAAAAATGTCAAAAATGACAAATTTCAAGATGGCAAATATCAAAGATGTCAAATGACAAATGTCACAATGCTAAATGTCAAAAATGAAAAGTGTCACCATGAAAAATGTCAAAAATGACAAATTTCAAGATGGCAAATATCAAAGATGTCAAATGACAAATGTCACAATGCTAAATGTCAAAAATGACAAATTTCAAGATGGCAAATGTCAAAGATGTCAAATGACAAATGTCACAATGCTAAATGTCAAAAATGAAAAGTGTCACCATGAAAAATGTCAAAAATTACAAATTTCAAGATTGCAAATGTCAAAGATGTCAAATGACAAATGTCACAATGCTAAATGTCAAAAATGAAAAGTGTCACCATGAAAAATGTCAAAAATGACAAATTTCAAGATGGCAAATGTCAAAGATGTCAAATGACAAATGTCACAATGCTAAATGTCAAAAATGAAAAGTGTCACCATGAAAAATGTCAAAAATAACAAATTTCAAGATGGCAAATGTCAAAAGTGACAAATGTCACAATGCTAAATGTCAAAAATGATAATTGTCACCATGAAAAATGTCAAAAATGACAAATTTCAAGATGGCAAATGTCCAAGATGTCAAATGACAAATGTCACAATGCTAAATGTCAAAAATGACAAATTTCAAGATGGCAAATGTCAAAGATGTCAAATGACAAATGTTACAATGCTAAATGTCAAAAATGAAAAGTGTCACCATGAAAATGTCAAAAATAACAAATTTCAAGATGGCAAATGTCAAAGATGTCAAATGACAAATGTCACAATGCTAAAAGTCAAAAATGAAAAGTGTCACCATGAAAAATGTCAAAAATGACAAATTTCAAGATGGCAAATGTCAAATCTGACAAATGTCACAATGCTAAATGTCAAAAATGATAAGTGTCACCATGAAAAATGTCAAAAATGACAAATTTCAAGATGACAAATGTCCAAGATGTCAAATGACAAATGTCACAATGCTAAATGTCAAAAATGACAAATTTCAAAATTGCAAATGTCAAAGATGTCGAATATGACAAATGTCACAATGCTAAATGTCAAAAATGAAAAGTGTCACCATGAAAAATGTCAAAAATGACAAATTTCAAGATGGCAAATATCAAAGATGTCAAATGACAAATGTCACAATGCTAAATGTCAAAAATGACAAATTTCAAGATGGCAAATGTCAAAGATGTCAAATGACAAATGTCACAATGCTAAATGTCAAAAATGAAAAGTGTCACCATGAAAAATGTCAAAAATGACAAATTTCAAGATGGCAAATGTCAAAGATGTCAAATGACAAATGTCACAATGCTAAATGTCAAAAATGAAAAGTGTCACCATGAAAAATGTCAAAAATGACAAATTTCAAGATGGCAAATGTCAAAGATGTCAAATGACAAATGTCACAATGCTAAATGTCAAAAATGAAAAGTGTCAAAAATGACAAATTTCAAGATGGCAAATGTCAAAGATGTCAAATGACAAATGTCACAATGCTAAATGTCAAAAATGAAAAGTGTCACCATGAAAAATGTCAAAAATGACAAATTTTAAGATGGCAAATGTCAAAGATGTCAAATGACAAATGTCACAATGCTAAATGTCAAAAATGAAAAGTGTCACCATGAAAAATGTCAAAAATGACAAATCTCAAGATAGCAAATGTCGAATATGACAAATGTCACAATGCTAAATGTCAAAAATGAAAAGTGTCACCATGAAAAATGTCAAAAATGACAAATTTCAAGATGGCAAATATCAAAGATGTCAAATGACAAATGTCACAATGCTAAATGTCAAAAATGACAAATTTCAAGATGGCAAATGTCAAAGATGTCAAATGACAAATGTCACAATGCTAAATGTCAAAAATGAAAAGTGTCACCATGAAAAATGTCAAAAATGACAAATCTCAAGATGGCAAATGTCAAAGATGTCGAATATGACAAATGTCACAATGCTAAATGTCAAAAATGAAAAGTGTCACCATGAAAAATGTCAAAAATGACAAATTTCAAGATGGCAAATATCAAAGATGTCAAATGACAAATGTCACAATGCTAAATGTCAAAAATGAAAAGTGTCACCATGAAAAATGTCAAAAATGACAAATTTCAAGATGGCAAATATCAAAGATGTCAAATGACAAATGTCACAATGCTAAATGTCAAAAATGACAAATTTCAAGATGGCAAATGTCAAAGATGTCAAATGACAAATGTCACAATGCTAAATGTCAAAAATGAAAAGTGTCACCATGAAAAATGTCAAAAATGACAAATTTAAAGATGGCAAATGTCAAAGATGTCAAATGACAAATGTCACAATGCTAAATGTCAAAAATGAAAAGTGTCACCATGAAAAATGTCAAAAATGACAAATTTCAAGATGGCAAATGTCAAAGATGTCAAATGACAAATGTCACAATGCTAAATGTCAAAAATGAAAAGTGTCATTATGAAAAATGTCAAAGATAACAAATTTCAAGATGGCAAATGTCAAAACTGACAAATGTCACAATGCTAAATGTCAAAAATGATAAGTGTCACCATGAAAAATGTCAAAAATGACAAATTTCAAAATGGCAAATGTCCAAGATGTCAAATGACAAATGTCACAATGCTAAATGTCAAAAATGACAAATTTCAAGATGGCAAATGTCAAAGATGTCAAATGACAAATGTCACAATGCTAAATGTCAAAAATGAAAAGTGTCACCATGAAAAATGTCAAAAATAACAAATTTCAAGATGGCAAATGTCAAAGATGTCAAATGACAAATGTCACAATGCTAAAAGTCAAAAATGAAAAGTGTCACCATGAAAAATGTCAAAAATGACAAATTTCAAGATGGCAAATGTCAAATCTGACAAATGTCACAATGCTAAATGTCAAAAATGATAAGTGTCACCATGAAAAATGTCACAAATGACAAATTTCAAGATGACAAATGTCCAAGATGTCAAATGACAAATGTCACAATGCTAAATGTCAAAAATGACAAATTTCAAAATTGCAAATGTCAAAGATGTCGAATATGACAAATGTCACAATGCTAAATGTCAAAAATGAAAAGTGTCACCATGAAAAATGTCAAAAATGACAAATTTCAAGATGGCAAATATCAAAGATGTCAAATGACAAATGTCACAATGCTAAATGTCAAAAATGACAAATTTCAAGATGGCAAATGTCAAAGATGTCAAATGACAAATGTCACAATGCTAAATGTCAAAAATAAAAAGTGTCACCATGAAAAATGTCAAAAATGACAAATTTCAAGATGGCAAATGTCAAAGATGTCAAATGACAAATGTCACAATGCTAAATGTCAAAAATAAAAAGTGTCACCATGAAAAATGTCAAAAATAACAAATTTCAAGATGGCAAATGTCAAAGATGTCAAATGACAAATGTCACAATGCTAAATGTCAAAAATGAAAAGTGTCACCATGAAAAATGTCAAAAATGACAAATTTCAAGATGGCAAATGTCAAAGATGTTAAATGACAAATGTCACAATGCTAAATGTCAAAAATGAAAAGTGTCACCATAAAAAATGTCAAAAACAACAAATTTCAAGATGGCAAATGTCAAAGATGTCAAATGACAAATGTCACAATGCTAAATGTCAAAAATGAAAAGTGTCACCATGAAAAATGTCAAAAATGACAAATTTCAAGATGGCAAATGTCAAAACTGACAAATGTCACAATGCTAAATGTCAAAAATGATAAGTGTCACCATGAAAAATGTCAAAAATGACAAATTTCAAGATGGCAATTGTCCAAGATGTCAAATGACAAATGTCACAATGCTAAATGTCAAAAATGACAAATTTCAAGATGGCAAATGTCAAAGATGTCAAATGACAAATGTCACAATGCTAAATGTCAAAAATAAAAAGTGTCACCATGAAAAATGTCAAAAATAACAAATTTCAAGATGGCAAATGTCAAAGATGTCAAATGACAAATGTCACAATGCTAAATGTCAAAAATGAAAAGTGTCACCATGAAAAATGTCAAAAATGACAAATTTCAAGATGGCAAATGTCAAAGATGTTAAATGACAAATGTCACAATGCTAAATGTCAAAAATGAAAAGTGTCACCATAAAAAATGTCAAAAACAACAAATTTCAAGATGGCAAATGTCAAAGATGTCAAATGACAAATGTCACAATGCTAAATGTCAAAAATGAAAAGTGTCACCATGAAAAATGTCAAAAATGACAAATTTCAAGATGGCAAATGTCAAAACTGACAAATGTCACAATGCTAAATGTCAAAAATGATAAGTGTCACCATGAAAAATGTCAAAAATGACAAATTTCAAGATGGCAATTGTCCAAGATGTCAAATGACAAATGTCACAATGCTAAATGTCAAAAATGACAAATTTCAAGATGGCAAATGTCAAAGATGTCAAATGACAAATGTCACAATGCTAAATGTCAAAAATGAAAAGTGTCACCATGAAAAATGTCAAAAAGGACAAATTTCAAGATGGCAAATGTCACAGATGTAAAATGACAAATGTCACAATGCTAAATGTCAAAAATGAAAAGTGTCACCATGAAAAATGTCAAAAATGACAAATTTCAAGATGGCAAATGTCAAAGATGTCAAATGACAAATGTCACAATGCTAAATGTCAAAAATGAAAAGTGTCACCATGAAAAATGTCAAAAATAACAAATTTCAAGATGGCAAATGTCAAAACTGACAAATGTCACAATGCTAAATGTCAAAAATGATAAGTGTCACCATGAAAAATGTCAAAAATGACAAATTTTAAGATGGCAAATGTCCAAGATGTCAAATGACAAATGTCACAATGCTAAATGTCAAAAATGACAAATTTCAAGATGGCAAATGTCAAAGATGTCAAATGACAAATGTCACAATGCTAAATGTCAAAAATGAAAAGTGTCACCATGAAAAATGTCAAAAATGACAAATTTCAAGATGGCAAATGTCAAAGATGTCAAATGACAAATGTCACAATGCTAAATGTCAAAAATGAAAAGTGTCACCATGAAAAATGTCAAAAATAACAAATTTCAAGATGGCAAATGTCAAAGATGTCAAATGACAAATGTCACAATGCTAAAAGTCAAAAATGAAAAGTGTCACCATGAAAAATGTCAAAAATGACAAATTTCAAGATGGCAAATGTCAAAACTGACAAATGTCACAATGCTAAATGTCAAAAATGATAAGTGTCACCATGAAAAATGTCAAAAATGACAAATTTCAAGATGACAAATGTCCAAGATGTCAAATGACAAATGTCACAATGCTAAATGTCAAAAATGACAAATTTCAAGATTGCAAATGTCAAAGATGTCGAATATGACAAATGTCACAATGCTAAATGTCAAAAATGAAAAGTGTCACCATGAAAAATGTCAAAAATGACAAATTTCAAGATGGCAAATGTCAAAGATGTCAAATGACAAATGTCACAATGCTAAATGTCAAAAATAAAAAGTGTCACCATGAAAAATGTCAAAATGACAAATTTCAAGATGGCAAATATCAAAGATGTCAAATGACAAATGTCACAATGCTAAATGTCAAAAATGACAAATTTCAAGATGGCAAATGTCAAAGATATCAAATGACAAATGTCACAATGCTAAATGTCAAAAATGAAAAGTGTCACCATGAAAAATGTCAAAAATGACAAATTTCAAGATGACAAATGTCAAAGATGTCAAATGACAAATGTCACAATGCTAAATGTCAAAAATGAAAAGTGTCACCATGAAAAATGTCAAAAATGACAAATTTCAAGATGGCAAATGTCAAAACTGACAAATGTCACAATGCTAAATGTCAAAAATGATAAGTGTCACCATGAAAAATGTCAAAAATGACAAATTTCAAGATGGCAAATGTCCAAGATGTCAAATGACAAATGTCACAATGCTAAATGTTAAAAATGAAAAGTGTCACCATGAAAAATGTCAAAAATGACAAATTTCAAGATTGCAAATGTCAAAGATGTCAAATGACAAATGTCACAATGCTAAATGTCAAAAATAACAAGTGTCAAAAATGACAAATTTCAAGATGGCAAATGTCTAAGATGTTAAATGACAAATGTCACAATGTTAAATGTCAAAAATGAAAAGTATCACCGTCAAAAATGGCAAAAATGACTAATTTCAAGATGGCAAATGTCAAAGATGTCAAATGACAAATGTCACAATGCTAAATGTCAAAAATGAAAAGTGTCACCATGAAAAATGTCAAAAATGACAAATTTCAAGATGGCAAATGTCAAAGATGTCAAATGACAAATGTCACAATGCTAAATGTCAAAAATGAAAAGTGACCCCATGAAAAATGTCAATAATAACAAATTTCAAGATGGCAAATATCAAAGATGTCAAATGACAAATGTCACCATGAAAAATGTCAAAAATGACAAATCTCAAGATGGCAAATGTCAAAGATGTCGAATATGACAAATGTCACAATGCTAAATGTCAAAAATGAAAAGTCTCACCATGAAAAATGTCAAAAATGACAAATTTCAAGATAGCAAATATCAAAGATGTCAAATGACAAATGTCACAATGCTAAATGTCACAATGCTAAATGTCAAAAATGAAAAGTGTCACCATGAAAAATGTCAAAAATGACAAATTTCAAGATGGCAAATATCAAAGATGTCAAATGACAAATGTCACAATGCTAAATGTCAAAAATGACAAATTTCAAGATGGCAAATGTCAAAGATGTCAAATGACAAATGTCACAATGCTAAATGTCAAAAATGAAAAGTGTCACCATGAAAAATGTCAAAAATAACAAATTTCAAGATGGCAAATGTCAAAACTGACAAATGCCACAATGCTAAATGTCAAAAATGATAAGTGTCACCATGAAAAATGTCAAAAATGACAAATTTTAAGATGGCAAATGTCCAAGATGTCAAATGACAAATGTCACAATGCTACACGTCAAAAATGACAAATTTCAAGATGGCAAATGTCAAAGATGTCAAATGACAAATGTCACAATGCTAAATGTCAAAAATGAAAAGTGTCACCATGAAAAATGTCAAAAATGACAAATTTCAAGATGGCAAATGTCAAAGATGTCAAATGACAAATGTCACAATGCTAAATGTCAAAAATGAAAAGTGTCACCATGAAAAATGTCAAAAATAACAAATTTCAAGATGGCAAATGTCAAAGATGTCAAATGACAAATGTCACAATGCTAAAAGTCAAAAATGAAAAGTGTCACTATGAAAAATGTCAAAAATGACAAATTTCAAGATGGCAAATGTCAAAACTGACAAATGTCACAATGCTAAATGTCAAAAATGATAAGTGTCACCATGAAAAATGTCAAAAATGACAAATTTCAAGATGACAAATGTCCAAGATGTCAAATGACAAATGTCACAATGCTAAATGTCAAAAATGACAAATTTCAAGATTGCAAATGTCAAAGATGTCGAATATGACAAATGTCAGAATGCTAAATGTCAAAAATGAAAAGTGTCACCATGAAAAATGTCAAAAATGACAAATTTTAAGATGGCAAATGTCAAAGATGTCAAATGACAAATGTCACAATGCTAAATGTCAAAAATAAAAAGTGTCACCATGAAAAATGTCAAAATGACAAATTTCAAGATGGCAAATATCAAAGATGTCAAATGACAAATGTCACAATGCTAAATGTCAAAAATGACAAATTTCAAGATGGCAAATGTCAAAGATATCAAATGACAAATGTCACAATGCTAAATGTCAAAAATGAAAAGTGTCACCATGAAAAATGTCAAAAATGACAAATTTCAAGATGACAAATGTCAAAGATGTCAAATGACAAATGTCACAATGCTAAATGTCAAAAATGAAAAGTGTCACCATGAAAAATGTCAAAAATGACAAATTTCAAGATGGCAAATGTCAAAACTAACAAATGTCACAATGCTAAATGTCAAAAATGATAAGTGTCACCATGAAAAATGTCAAAAATGACAAATTTCAAGATGGCAAATGTCCAAGATGTCAAATGACAAATGTCACAATGCTAAATGTTAAAAATGAAAAGTGTCACCATGAAAAATGTCAAAAATGACAAATTTCAAGATGGCAAATGTCAAAGATGTCAAATGACAAATGTCACAATGCTAAATGTCAAAAATGAAAAGTGTCAAAAATGACAAATTTCAAGATGGCAAATGTCTAAGATGTCAAATGACAAATGTCACAATGTTAAATGTCAAAAATGAAAAGTATCACCGTAAAAAATGTCAAAAATGACAAATTTCAAGATGGCAAATGTCAAAGATGTCAAATGACAAATGTCACAATGCTAAATGTCAAAAATGAAAAGTGTCACCATGAAAAATGTCAAAAATGACAAATTTCAAGATGGCAAATGTCAAAGATGTCAAATGACAAATGTCACAATGCTAAATGTCAAAAATGAAAAGTGACCCCATGAAAAATGTCAATAATAACAAATTTCAAGATGGCAAATATCAAAGATGTCAAATGACAAATGTCACAATGCTAAATGTCAAAAATGAAAAGTGTCACCATGAAAAATGTCAAAAATGACAAATCTCAAGATGGCAAATGTCAAAGATGTCGAATATGACAAATGTCACAATGCTAAATGTCAAAAATGAAAAGTCTCACCATGAAAAATGTCAAAAATGACAAATTTCAAGATAGCAAATATCAAAGATGTCAAATGACAAATGTCACAATGCTAAATGTCACAATGCTAAATGTCAAAAATGAAAAGTGTCACCATGAAAAATGTCAAAAATGACAAATTTCAAGATGGCAAATATCAAAGATGTCAAATGACAAATGTCACAATGCTAAATGTCAAAAATGACAAATTTCAAGATGGCAAATGTCAAAGATGTCAAATGACAAATGTCACAATGCTAAATGTCAAAAATGAAAAGTGTCACCATGAAAAATGTCAAAAATGACAAATTTCAAGATGGCAAATGTCAAAGATGTCAAATGACAAATGTCACAATGCTAAATGTCAAAAATGAAAAGTGTCACCATGAAAAATGTCAAAATAACAAATTTCAAGATGGCAAATGTCAAAGATGTCAAATGACAAATGTCACAATGCTAAATGTCAAAAATGAAAAGTGTCACCATGAAAAATGTCAAAAATGACAAATTTCAAGATGGCAAATGTCAAAGATGTCAAATGACAAATGTCACAATGCTAAATGTCAAAAATGAAAAGTGTCACCATAAAAAATGTTAAAAACAACAAATTTCAAGATGGCAAATGTCAAAGATGTCAAATGACAAATGTCACAATGCTAAATGTCAAAAATGAAAAGTGTCACCATGAAAAATGTCAAAAATGACAAATTTCAAGATGGCAAATGTCAAAACTGACAAATGTCACAATGCTAAATGTCAAAAATGATAATTGTCACCATGAAAAATGTCAAAAATGACAAATTTCAAGATGGCAAATGTCCAAGATGTCAAATGACAAATGTCACAATGCTAAATGTCAAAAATGACAAATTTCAAGATGGCAAATGTCAAAGATGTCAAATGACAAATGTCAAAAATAAAAAGTGTCACCATGAAAAATGTCAAAAATGACAAATTTCAAGATGGCAAATGTCAAAGATGTCAAATGACAAATGTCACAATGCTAAATGTCAAAAATGAAAAGTGTCACCATGAAAAATGTCAAAAATGACAAATTTCAAGATGGCAAATGTCACAGATGTCAAATGACAAATGTCACAATGCTAAATGTCAAAAATGAAAAGTGTCACCATGTAAAATGTCAAAAATGACAAATTTCAAGATGGCAAATGTCAAAGATGTCAAATGACAAATGTCACAATGCTAAATGTCAAAAATGAAAAGTGTCACCATGAAAAATGTCAAAAATAACAAATTTCAAGATGGCAAATGTCAAAACTGACAAATGTCACAATGCTAAATGTCAAAAATGATAAGTGTCACCATGAAAAATGTCAAAAATGACAAATTTTAAGATGGCAAATGTCCAAGATGTCAAATGACAAATGTCACAATGCTAAATGTCAAAAATGACAAATTTCAAGATGGCAAATGTCAAAGATGTCAAATGACAAATGTCACAATGCTAAATGTCAAAAATGAAAAGTGTCACCATGAAAAATGTCAAAAATGACAAATTTCAAGATGGCAAATGTCAAAGATGTCAAATGACAAATGTCACAATGCTAAATGTCAAAAATGAAAAGTGTCACCATGAAAAATGTCAAAAATAACAAATTTCAAGATGGCAAATGTCAAAGATGTCAAATGACAAATGTCACAATGCTAAAAGTCAAAAATGAAAAGTGTCACCATGAAAAATGTCAAAAATGACAAATTTCAAGATGGCAAATGTCAAAACTGACAAATGTCACAATGCTAAATGTCAAAAATGATAAGTGTCACCATGAAAAATGTCAAAAATGACAAATTTCAAGATGACAAATGTCCAAGATGTCAAATGACAAATGTCACAATGCTAAATGTCAAAAATGACAAATTTCAAGATTGCAAATGTCATAGATGTCGAATATGACAAATGTCACAATGCTAAATGTCAAAAATGAAAAGTGTCACCATGAAAAATGTCAAAAATGACAAATTTCAAGATGGCAAATGTCAAAGATGTCAAATGACAAATGTCACAATGCTAAATGTCAAAAATGAAAAGTGTCACCATGAAAAATGTCAAAATGACAAATTTCAAGATGGCAAATATCAAAGATGTCAAATGACAAATGTCACAATGCTAAATGTCAAAAATGACAAATTTCAAGATGGCAAATGTCAAAGTTGTCAAATGACAAATGTCACAATGCTAAATGTCAAAAATGAAAAGTGTCACCATGAAAAATGTCAAAAATGACAAATTTCAAGATGGCAAATGTCAAAGATATCAAATGACAAATGTCACAATGCTAAATGTCAAAAATGAAAAGTGTCACCATGAAAAATGTCAAAAATGACAAATTTTAAGATGACAAATGTCAAAGATGTAAAATGACAAATGTCACAATGCTAAATGTCAAAAATTAAAAGTGTCACCATGAAAAATGTCAAAAATGAAAAATTTCAAGATGGCAAATGTCAAAACTGACAAATGTCACAATGCTAAATGTCAAAAATGATAAGTGTCACCATGAAAAATGTCAAAAATGACAAATTTGAAGATGGCAAATGTCCAAGATGTCAAATGACAAATGTCACAATGCTAAATGTTAAAAAAGAAAAGTGTCACCATGAAAAATGTCAAAAATGACAAATTTCAAGATGGCAAATGTCAAAGATGTCAAATGACAAATGTCACAATGCTAAATGTCAAAAATGAAAAGTGTCAAAAATGACAAATTTCAAGATGGCAAATGTCTAAGATGTCAAATGACAAATGTCACAATGTTAAATGTCAAAAATGAAAAGTATCACCGTAAAAAATGTCAAAAATGACAAATTTCAAGATGGCAAATGTCAAAGATGTCAAATGACAAATGTCACAATGCTAAATGTCAAAAATGAAAAGTGTCACCATGAAAAATGTCAAAAATGACAAATTTCAAGATGGCAAATATCAAAGATGTCAAATGACAAATGTCACAATGCTAAATGTCAAAAATGAAAAGTGTCACCATGAAAAATGTCAAAAATGACAAATCTCAAGATGGCAAATGTCAAAGATGTCGAATATGACAAATGTCACAATGCTAAATGTCAAAAATGAAAAGTCTCACCATGAAAAATGTCAAAAATGACAAATTTCAAGATG
This sequence comes from Altica lythri, assembly GCA_964028335.1. Taxonomy (NCBI): domain Eukaryota; kingdom Metazoa; phylum Arthropoda; class Insecta; order Coleoptera; family Chrysomelidae; genus Altica; species Altica lythri. The sequence goes on along the minus strand of OZ034800.1, from coordinate 1,619,952 downwards.
GCAAATATCAAAGATGTCAAATGACAAATGTCACAATGCTAAATGTCAAAAATGAAAAGTGTCACCATGAAAAATGTCAAAAATGACAAATTTCAAGATGGCAAATGTCAAAGATGTCAAATGAAAAATGTCACAATGCTAAATGTCAAAAATGAAAAGTGTCACCATGAAAAATGTCAAAAATAACAAATTTCAAGATGGCAAATGTCAAAGATGTCAAATGACAAATGTCACAATGCTAAATGTCAAAAATGAAAAGTGTCACCATGAAAAATGTCAAAAATGACAAATTTCAAGATGGCAAATGTCAAAGATGTCAAATGACAAATGTCACAATGCTAAATGTCAAAAATGAAAAGTGTCACCATAAAAAATGTCAAAAACAACAAATTTCAAGATGGCAAATGTCAAAGATGTCAAATGACAAATGTCACAATGCTAAATGTCAAAAATGAAAAGTGTCACCATGAAAAATGTCAAAAATGACAAATTTCAAGATGGCAAATGTCAAAACTGACAAATGTCACAATGCTAAATGTCAAAAATGATAATTGTCACCATGAAAAATGTCAAAAATGACAAATTTCAAGATGGCAAATGTCCAAGATGTCAAATGACAAATGTCACAATGCTAAATGTCAAAAATGACAAATTTCAAGATGGCAAATGTCAAAGATGTCAAATGACAAATGTCAAAAATGAAAAGTGTCACCATGAAAAATGTCAAAAATGACGAATTTCAAGATGGCAAATGTCAAAGATGTCAAATGACAAATGTCACAATGCTAAATGTCAAAAATGAAAAGTGTCACCATGAAAAATGTCAAAAATGACAAATTTCAAGATGGCAAATGTCAAAGATGTCAAATGTCACAATGCTAAATATCAAAAATGATAAGTGTCACCATGAAAAATGTCAAAAATGACAAATTTCAAGATGACAAATGTCCAAGATGTCAAATGACAAATGTCACAATGCTAAATGTCAAAAATGACAAATTTCAAGATTGCAAATGTCAAAGATGTCGAATATGACAAATTTCACAATGCTAAATGTCAAAAATGAAAAGTGTCACCATGAAAAATGTCAAAAATGACAAATTTCAAGATGGCAAATTTCAAAGATGTCAAATGACAAATGTCACAATGCTAAATGTCAAAAATGAAAAGTGTCACCATGAAAAATGTCAAAATGACAAATTTCAAGATGGCAAATATCAAAGATGTCAAATGACAAATGTCACAATGCTAAATGTCAAAAATGACAAATTTCAAAATGGCAAATGTCAAAGATGTCAAATGACAAATGTCACAATGCTAAATGTCAAAAATGAAAAGTGTCACCATAAAAAATGTCAAAAATAACAAATTTCAAGATGGCAAATGTCAAAGATGTCAAATGACAAATGTCACAATGCTAAATGTCAAAAATAATAAGTGTCACCATGAAAAATGTAAAAAATGACAAATTTCAAGATGGCAAATGTCAAAGATGTCAAATGACAAATGTCACAATGCTAAATGTCAAAAATGAAAAGTGTCACCATGAAAAATGTCAAAAATACCAAATTTCAAGATGGCAAATGTCAAAGATGTTAAATGACAAATGTCACAATGCTAAATGTCAAAAATGAAAAGTGTCACCATGAAAAATGTCAAAAATAACAAATTTCAAGATGGCAAATGTCAAAACTGACAAATGTCACAATGCTAAATGTCAAAAATGATAAGTGTCACCATGAAAAATGTCAAAAATGACAAATTTCAAGATGGCAAATGTCCAAGATGTCAAATGACAAATGTCACAATGCTAAATGTCAAAAATGACAAATTTCTAGATGGCAAATGTCAAAGATGTCAAATGACAAATGTCACAATGCTAAATGTCAAAAATGAAAAGTGTCACCATGAAAAATGTCAAAAATGACAAATTTCAAGATGGCAAATGTCAAAGATGTCAAATGACAAATGTCACAATGCTAAAAGTCAAAAATGAAAAGTGTCACCATGAAAAATGTCAAAAATGACAAATTTCAAGATGGCAAATGTCAAAGATGTCAAATGACAAATGTCACAATGCTAAATGTCAAAAATAAAAAGTGTCACCATGAAAAATGTCAAAATGACAAATTTCAAGATGGCAAATATCAAAGATGTCAAATGACAAATGTCACAATGCTAAATGTCAAAAATGACAAATTTCAAGATGGCAAATGTCAAAGATATCAAATGACAAATGTCACAATGCTAAATGTCAAAAATGAAAAGTGTCACCATGAAAAATGTCAAAAATGACAAATTTCAAGATGACAAATGTCAAAGATGTCAAATGACAAATGTCACAATGCTAAATGTCAAAAATGAAAAGTGTCACCATGAAAAATGTCAAAAATGACAAATTTCAAGATGGCAAATGTCAAAACTGACAAATGTCACAATGCTAAATGTCAAAAATGATAAGTGTCACCATGAAAAATGTCAAAAATGACAAATTTCAAGATGGCAAATGTCCAAGATGTCAAATGACAAATGTCACAATGCTAAATGTTAAAAATGAAAAGTGTCACCATGAAAAATGTCAAAAATGACAAATTTCAAGATGGCAAATGTCAAAGATGTCAAATGACAAATGTCACAATGCTAAATGTCAAAAATAACAAGTGTCAAAAATGACAAATTTCAAGATGGCAAATGTCTAAGATGTCAAATGACAAATGTCACAATGTTAAATGTCAAAAATGAAAAGTATCACCGTCAAAAATGGCAAAAATGACTAATTTCAAGATGGCAAATGTCAAAGATGTCAAATGACAAATGTCACAATGCTAAATGTCAAAAATGAAAAGTGTCACCATGAAAAATGTCAAAAATGACAAATTTCAACATGGCAAATGTCAAAGATGTCAAATGACAAATGTCACAATGCTAAATGTCAAAAATGAAAAGTGACCCCATGAAAAATGTCAATAATAACAAATTTCAAGATGGCAAATATCAAAGATGTCAAATGACAAATGTCACCATGAAAAATGTCAAAAATGACAAATCTCAAGATGGCAAATGTCAAAGATGTCGAATATGACAAATGTCACAATGCTAAATGTCAAAAATGAAAAGTCTCACCATGAAAAATGTCAAAAATGACAAATTTCAAGATAGCAAATATCAAAGATGTCAAATGACAAATGTCACAATGCTAAATGTCACAATGCTAAATGTCAAAAATGAAAAGTGTCACCATGAAAAATGTCAAAAATGACAAATTTCAAGATGGCAAATATCAAAGATGTCAAATGACAAATGTCACAATGCTAAATGTCAAAAATGACAAATTTCAAGATGGCAAATGTCAAAGATGTCAAATGACAAATGTCACAATGCTAAATGTCAAAAATGAAAAGTGTCACCATGAAAAATGTCAAAAATAACAAATTTCAAGATGGCAAATGTCAAAACTGACAAATGTCACAATGCTAAATGTCAAAAATGATAAGTGTCACCATGAAAAATGTCAAAAATGACAAATTTTAAGATGGCAAATGTCCAAGATGTCAAATGACAAATGTCACAATGCTACACGTCAAAAATGACAAATTTCAAGATGGCAAATGTCAAAGATGTCAAATGACAAATGTCACAATGCTAAATGTCAAAAATGAAAAGTGTCACCATGAAAAATGTCAAAAATGACAAATTTCAAGATGGCAAATGTCAAAGATGTCAAATGACAAATGTCACAATGCTAAATGTCAAAAATGAAAAGTGTCACCATGAAAAATGTCAAAAATAACAAATTTCAAGATGGCAAATGTCAAAGATGTCAAATGACAAATGTCACAATGCTAAAAGTCAAAAATGAAAAGTGTCACTATGAAAAATGTCAAAAATGACAAATTTCAAGATGGCAAATGTCAAAACTGACAAATGTCACAATGCTAAATGTCAAAAATGATAAGTGTCACCATGAAAAATGTCAAAAATGACAAATTTCAAGATGACAAATGTCCAAGATGTCAAATGCCAAATGTCACAATGCTAAATGTCAAAAATGACAAATTTCAAGATTGCAAATGTCAAAGATGTCGAATATGACAAATGTCAGAATGCTAAATGTCAAAAATGAAAAGTGTCACCATGAAAAATGTCAAAAATGACAAATTTCAAGATGGCAAATGTCAAAGATGTCAAATGACAAATGTCACAATGCTAAATGTCAAAAATAAAAAGTGTCACCATGAAAAATGTCAAAATGACAAATTTCAAGATGGCAAATATCAAAGATGTCAAATGACAAATGTCACAATGCTAAATGTCAAAAATGACAAATTTCAAGATGGCAAATGTCAAAGATATCAAATGACAAATGTCACAATGCTAAATGTCAAAAATGAAAAGTGTCACCATGAAAAATGTCAAAAATGACAAATTTCAAGATGACAAATGTCAAAGATGTCAAATGACAAATGTCACAATGCTAAATGTCAAAAATGAAAAGTGTCACCATGAAAAATGTCAAAAATGACAAATTTCAAGATGGCAAATGTCAAAACTGACAAATGTCACAATGCTAAATGTCAAAAATGATAAGTGTCACCATGAAAAATGTCAAAAATAACAAATTTCAAGATGGCAAATGTCCAAGATGTCAAATGACAAATGTCACAATGCTAAATGTTAAAAATGAAAAGTGTCACCATGAAAAATGTCAAAAATGACAAATTTCAAGATGGCAAATGTCAAAGATGTCAAATGACAAATGTCACAATGCTAAATGTCAAAAATGAAAAGTGTCAAAAATGACAAATTTCAAGATGGCAAATGTCTAAGATGTCAAATGACAAATGTCACAATGTTAAATGTCAAAAATGAAAAGTATCACCGTAAAAAATGTCAAAAATGACAAATTTCAAGATGGCAAATGTCAAAGATGTCAAATGACAAATGTCACAATGCTAAATGTCAAAAATGAAAAGTGTCACCATGAAAAATGTCAAAAATGACAAATTTCAAGATGGCAAATGTCAAAGATGTCAAATGACAAATGTCACAATGCTAAATGTCAAAAATGAAAAGTGACCCCATGAAAAATGTCAATAATAACAAATTTCAAGATGGCAAATATCAAAGATGTCAAATGACAAATGTCACAATGCTAAATGTCAAAAATGAAAAGTGTCACCATGAAAAATGTCAAAAATGACAAATCTCAAGATGGCAAATGTCAAAGATGTCGAATATGACAAATGTCACAATGCTAAATGTCAAAAATGAAAAGTCTCACCATGAAAAATGTCAAAAATGACAAATTTCAAGATAGCAAATATCAAAGATGTCAAATGACAAATGTCACAATGCTAAATGTCACAATGCTAAATGTCAAAAATGAAAAGTGTCACCATGAAAAATGTCAAAAATGACAAATTTCAAGATGGCAAATATCAAAGATGTCAAATGACAAATGTCACAATGCTAAATGTCAAAAATGACAAATTTCAAGATGGCAAATGTCAAAGATGTCAAATGACAAATGTCACAATGCTAAATGTCAAAAATGAAAAGTGTCACCATGAAAAATGTCAAAAATGACAAATTTCAAGATGGCAAATGTCAAAGATGTCAAATGACAAATGTCACAATGCTAAATGTCAAAAATGAAAAGTGTCACCATGAAAAATGTCAAAATAACAAATTTCAAGATGGCAAATGTCAAAGATGTCAAATGACAAATGTCACAATGCTAAATGTCAAAAATGAAAAGTGTCACCATGAAAAATGTCAAAAATGACAAATTTCAAGATGGCAAATGTCAAAGATGTCAAATGACAAATGTCACAATGCTAAATGTCAAAAATGAAAAGTGTCACCACAAAAAATGTTAAAAACAACAAATTTCAAGATGGCAAATGTCAAAGATGTCAAATGACAAATGTCACAATGCTAAATGTCAAAAATGAAAAGTGTCACCATAAAAAATGTCAAAAATGACAAATTTCAAGATGGCAAATGTCAAAACTGACAAATGTCACAATGCTAAATGTCAAAAATGATAATTGTCACCATGAAAAATGTCAAAAATGACAAATTTCAAGATGGCAAATGTCCAAGATGTCAAATGACAAATGTCACAATGCTAAATGTCAAAAATGACAAATTTCAAGATGGCAAATGTCAAAGATGTCAAATGACAAATGTCAAAAATAAAAAGTGTCACCATGAAAAATGTCAAAAATGACAAATTTCAAGATGGCAAATGTCAAAGATGTCAAATGACAAATGTCACAATGCTAAATGTCAAAAATGAAAAGTGTCACCATGAAAAATGTCAAAAATGACAAATTTCAAGATGGCAAATGTCACAGATGTCAAATGACAAATGTCACAATGCTAAATGTCAAAAATGAAAAGTGTCACCATGAAAAATGTCAAAAATGACAAATTTCAAGATGGCAAATGTCAAAGATGTCAAATGACAAATGTCACAATGCTAAATGTCAAAAATGAAAAGTGTCACCATGAAAAATGTCAAAAATAACAAATTTCAAGATGGCAAATGTCAAAACTGACAAATGTCACAATGCTAAATGTCAAAAATGATAAGTGTCACCATGAAAAATGTCAAAAATGACAAATTTTAAGATGGCAAATGTCCAAGATGTCAAATGACAAATGTCACAATGCTAAATGTCAAAAATGACAAATTTCAAGATGGCAAATGTCAAAGATGTCAAATGACAAATGTCACAATGCTAAATGTCAAAAATGAAAAGTGTCACCATGAAAAATGTCAAAAATGACAAATTTCAAGATGGCAAATGTCAAAGATGTCAAATGACAAATGTCACAATGCTAAATGTCAAAAATGAAAAGTGTCACCATGAAAAATGTCAAAAATAACAAATTTCAAGATGGCAAATGTCAAAGATGTCAAATGACAAATGTCACAATGCTAAAAGTCAAAAATGAAAAGTGTCACCATGAAAAATGTCAAAAATGACAAATTTCAAGATGGCAAATGTCAAAACTGACAAATGTCACAATGCTAAATGTCAAAAATGATAAGTGTCACCATGAAAAATGTCAAAAATGACAAATTTCAAGATGACAAATGTCCAAGATGTCAAATGACAAATGTCACAATGCTAAATGTCAAAAATGACAAATTTCAAGATTGCAAATGTCAAAGATGTCGAATATGACAAATGTCACAATGCTAAATGTCAAAAATGAAAAGTGTCACCATGAAAAATGTCAAAAATGACAAATTTCAAGATGGCAAATGTCAAAGATGTCAAATGACAAATGTCACAATGCTAAATGTCAAAAATGAAAAGTGTCACCATGAAAAATGTCAAAATGACAAATTTCAAGATGGCAAATATCAAAGATGTCAAATGACAAATGTCACAATGCTAAATGTCAAAAATGACAAATTTCAAGATGGCAAATGTCAAAGATGTCAAATGACAAATGTCACAATGCTAAATGTCAAAAATGAAAAGTGTCACCATGAAAAATGTCAAAAATGACAAATTTCAAGATGGCAAATGTCAAAGATATCAAATGACAAATGTCACAATGCTAAATGTCAAAAATGAAAAGTGTCACCATGAAAAATGTCAAAAATGACAAATTTTAAGATGACAAATGTCAAAGATGTCAAATGACAAATGTCACAATGCTAAATGTCAAAAATGAAAAGTGTCACCATGAAAAATGTCAAAAATGAAAAATTTCAAGATGGCAAATGTCAAAACTGACAAATGTCACAATGCTAAATGTCAAAAATGATAAGTGTCACCATGAAAAATGTCAAAAATGACAAATTTCAAGATGGCAAATGTCCAAGATGTCAAATGACAAATGTCACAATGCTAAATGTTAAAAAAGAAAAGTGTCACCATGAAAAATGTCAAAAATGACAAATTTCAAGATGGCAAATGTCAAAGATGTCAAATGACAAATGTCACAATGCTAAATGTCAAAAATGAAAAGTGTCAAAAATGACAAATTTCAAGATGGCAAATGTCTAAGATGTCAAATGACAAATGTCACAATGTTAAATGTCAAAAATGAAAAGTATCACCGTAAAAAATGTCAAAAATGACAAATTTCAAGATGGCAAATGTCAAAGATGTCAAATGACAAATGTCACAATGCTAAATGTCAAAAATGAAAAGTGTCACCATGAAAAATGTCAAAAATGACAAATTTCAAGATGGCAAATATCAAAGATGTCAAATGACAAATGTCACAATGCTAAATGTCAAAAATGAAAAGTGTCACCATGAAAAATGTCAAAAATGACAAATCTCAAGATGGCAAATGTCAAAGATGTCGAATATGACAAATGTCACAATGCTAAATGTCAAAAATGAAAAGTCTCACCATGAAAAATGTCAAAAATGACAAATTTCAAGATGGCAAATATCAAAGATGTCAAATGACAAATGTCACAATGCTAAATGTCAAAAATGAAAAGTGTCACCATGAAAAATGTCAAAAATGACAAATTTCAAGATGGCAAATGTCAAAGATGTCAAATGAAAAATGTCACAATGCTAAATGTCAAAAATGAAAAGTGTCACCATGAAAAATGTCAAAAATAACAAATTTCAAGATGGCAAATGTCAAAGATGTCAAATGACAAATGTCACAATGCTAAATGTCAAAAATGAAAAGTGTCACCATGAAAAATGTCAAAAATGACAAATTTCAAGATGGCAAATGTCAAAGATGTCAAATGACAAATGTCACAATGCTAAATGTCAAAAATGAAAAGTGTCACCATAAAAAATGTCAAAAACAACAAATTTCAAGATGGCAAATGTCAAAGATGTCAAATGACAAATGTCACAATGCTAAATGTCAAAAATGAAAAGTGTCACCATGAAAAATGTCAAAAATGACAAATTTCAAGATGGCAAATGTCAAAACTGACAAATGTCACAATGCTAAATGTCAAAAATGATAATTGTCACCATGAAAAATGTCAAAAATGACAAATTTCAAGATGGCAAATGTCTAAGATGTCAAATGACAAATGTCACAATGCTAAATGTCAAAAATGACAAATTTCAAGATGGCAAATGTCAAAGATGTCAAATGACAAATGTCAAAAATGAAAAGTGTCACCATGAAAAATGTCAAAAATGACAAATTTCAAGATGGCAAATGTCAAAGATGTCAAATGACAAATGTCACAATGCTAAATGTCAAAAATGAAAAGTGTCACCATGAAAAATGTCAAAAATGACAAATTTCAAGATGGCAAATGTCAAAGATGTCAAATGTCACAATGCTAAATATCAAAAATGATAAGTGTCACCATGAAAAATGTCAAAAATGACAAATTTCAAGATGACAAATGTCCAAGATGTCAAATGACAAATGTCACAATGCTAAATGTCAAAAATGACAAATTTCAAGATTGCAAATGTCAAAGATGTCGAATATGACAAATTTCACAATGCTAAATGTCAAAAATGAAAAATGTCAAAAATGACAAATTTCAAGATGGCAAATTTCAAAGATGTCAAATGACAAATGTCACAATGCTAAATGTCAAAAATGAAAAGTGTCACCATGAAAAATGTCAAAATGACAAATTTCAAGATGGCAAATATCAAAGATGTCAAATGACAAATGTCACAATGCTAAATGTCAAAAATGACAAATTTCAAAATGGCAAATGTCAAAGATGTCAAATGACAAATGTCACAATGCTAAATGTCAAAAATGAAAAGTGTCACCATAAAAAATGTCAAAAATAACAAATTTCAAGATGGCAAATGTCAAAGATGTCAAATGACAAATGTCACAATGCTAAATGTCAAAAATAATAAGTGTCACCATGAAAAATGTAAAAAATGACAAATTTCAAGATGGCAAATGTCAAAGATGTCAAATGACAAATGTCACAATGCTAAATGTCAAAAATGAAAAGTGTCACCATGAAAAATGTCAAAAATACCAAATTTCAAGATGGCAAATGTCAAAGATGTTAAATGACAAATGTCACAATGCTAAATGTCAAAAATGAAAAGTGTCACCATGAAAAATGTCAAAAATAACAAATTTCAAGATGGCAAATGTCAAAACTGACAAATGTCACAATGCTAAATGTCAAAAATGATAAGTGTCACCATGAAAAATGTCAAAAATGACAAATTTCAAGATGGCAAATGTCCAAGATGTCAAATGACAAATGTCACAATGCTAAATGTCAAAAATGACAAATTTCAAGATGGCAAATGTCAAAGATGTCAAATGACAAATGTCACAATGCTAAATGTCAAAAATGAAAAGTGTCACCATGAAAAATGTCAAAAATGACAAATTTCAAGATGGCAAATGTCAAAGATGTCAAATGACAAATGTCACAATGCTAAATGTCAAAAATGAAAAGTGTCACCATGAAAAATGTCAAAAATAACAAATTTCAAGATGGCAAATGTCAAAGATGTCAAATGTCACAATGCTAAATGTCAAAAATGAAAAGTGTCACCATGAAAAATGTCAAAAATGACAAATTTCAAGATGGCAAATGTCAAAGATGTCAAATGACAAATGTCACAATGCTAAATGTCAAAAATGAAAAGTGTCACCATGAAAAATGTCAAAAATGACAAATTTCAAGATGGCAAATGTCAAAGATGTCAAATGACAAATGTCACAATGCTAAATGTCAAAAATGAAAAGTGTCACCATGAAAAATGTCAAAAATGACAAATTTCAAAATGGCAAATGTCAAAGATGTCAAATGACAAATGTCACAATGCTAAATGTCAAAAATGAAAAGTGTCACCATGAAAAATGTCAAAAATGACAAATTTCAAGATGGCAAATGTCAAAACTGACAAAGGTCACAATGCTAAATGTCAAAAATGATAAGTGTCACCAAGAAAAATGTCAAAAATGACAAATTTCAAGATGGCAAATGTCCAAGATGTCAAATGACAAATGTCACAATGCTAAATGTCAAAAATGAAAAGTGTCACCATGAAAAATGTCAAAAATGACAAATTTCAAGATGGCAAATGTCAAAGATGTCAAATGACAAATGTCACAATGCTAAATGTCAAAAATGAAAAGTGTCAAAAATGACAAATTTCAAGATGGCAAATGTCTCAGAAGTCAAATGACAAATGTCACAATGCTAAATTTCAAAAATGAAAAGTGTCACCATGAAAAATGTCAAAAATAACAAATTTCAAGATTGCAAATGTCAAAGATGTCAAATGACAAATGTCACAATGCTAAATGTCAAAAATGACAAATTTCAAGATGGCAAATGTCAAAGATGTCAAATGACAAATGTCACAATGCTAAATGTCAAAAATGAAAAGTGTCACCATGAAAAATGTCAAAAATGACAAATTTCAAGATGGCAAATGTCAAAGATGTCAAATGACAAATGTCACAATGCTAAATGTCAAAAATGAAAAGTGTCACCATGAAAAATATCAAAAATGACAAATTTCAAGATGGCAAATGACAAATTTCAAGATGGCAAATGTCAAAACTGACAAATGTCACAATGCTAAATGTCAAAAATAATAAGTGTCACCATGAAAAATGTCAAAAATGACAAATTTCAAGATGGCAAATGTCAAAGATGTCAAATGACAAATGTCACAATGCTAAATGTCAAAAATGACAAATTTCAAGATGGCAAATGTCTAAGATGTCAAATGACAAATGTCACAATGCTAAATGTCAAAACTGAAAAGTGTCACCATGAAAAATGTCAAAAATGACAAATTTCAAGATGGCAAATGTCCAAGATGTCAAATGACAAATGTCACAATGCTAAATGTCAAAAATGAAAAGTGTCACCATGAAAAATGTCAAAAATGACAAATTTCAAGATGGCAAATGTCAAAGATGTCAAATGACAAATGTCACAATGCTAAATGTCAATAATGAAAAGTGTCAGAAATGACAAATTTCAAGATGGCAAATGTCTAAGATGTCAAATGACAAATGTCACAATGCTAAATGTCAAAAATGAAAAGTGTCACCGTGAAAAATGTCAAAAATGACAAATTTCAAGATGGCAAATGTCAAAGATGTCAAATGACAAATGTCACAATGCTAAATGTCAAAAATGAAAAGTGTCACCATGAAAAATGTCAAAATTGACAAATTTCAAGATGGCAAATGTCAAAGATGTCAAATGACAAATGTCACAATGTTAAATGTCAAAAATGAAAAGGGTCCCCATGAAAAATGTCAATAATGACAAATTTCAAGATGGCAAATGTCAAAGATGTCAAATGACAAATGTCACAATGCTAAATGTCAAAAATGAAAAGTGTCACCATGAAAAATGTCAAAAATGACAAATTTCAAGATGGCAAATGTCAAAGATGTCAAATGACAAATGTCACAATGCCAAATATCAAAAATGAAAAGTGTCACCATGAAAAATGTCAAAAATGACAAATTTCAAGATGGCAAATGTCAAAGATGTCAAATGACAAATGTCACAATGCTAAATGTCAAAAATGAAAAGTGTCACCATGAAAAATGTCAAAAATAACAAATTTCAAGATGGCAAATGTCAAAGATGTCAAATGACAAATGTCACAATGCTAAATGTCAAAAATGAAAAGTGTCACAATGAAAAATGTCAAAAATGACAAATTTCAAGATGGCAAATGTCAAAGATGTCAAATGACAAATGTCACAATGCTAAATATCAAAAATGAAAAGTGTCACCATGAAAAAGGTCAAAAATGACAAATTTCAAGATGGCAAATGTCAAAGATGTCAAATGACAAATGTCACAATGCTAAATGTCAAAAATGAAAAGTGTCACCATGAAAAATGTCAAAAATGACAAATTTCAAGATGGCAAATGTCAAAACTGACAAATGTCACAATGCTAAATGTCAAAGATGATAAGTGTCACCATGAAAAATGTCAAAAATGACAAATTTCAAGATGGCAAATGTCCAAGATGTCAAATGACAAATGTCACAATGCTAAATGTCAAAAATGAAAAGTGTCACCATGAAAAATGTCAAAAATGACAAATTTCAAGATGGCAAATATCAAAGATGTCAAATGACAAATGTCACAATGCTAAATGTCAAAAATGAAAAGTGTCAAAAATGACAAATTTCAAGATGGCAAATGTCTAAGATGTCAAATGACATATGTCACAATGCTAAATGTCAAAAATGAAAAGTGTCACCGTGAAAAATGTCAAAAATGACAAATTTCAAGATGGCAAATGTCAAAGATGTCAAATGACAAATGTCACAATGCTAAATGTCAAAAATGAAAAGTGTCACCATGAAAAATGTCAAAAATGACAAATTTCAAGATGCAAATGTCAAAGATGTCAAATGACAAATGTCAAAAATGAAAAGTGTCCCCATGAAACATGTCAATAATGACAAATTTCAAGATGGCAAATGTCAAAGATGTCAAATGACAAATGTCACAATGCTAAATGTCAAAAATGAAAAGTGTCACCATGAAAAATGTCAAAAATGACAAATTTCAAGATGGCAAATGTCAAAGATGTCAAATGACAAATGTCACAATGCTAAATGTCAAAAATGAAAAGTGTCACCATGAAAAATGTCAAAAATGACAAATTTCAAGATGGCAAATGTCAAAGATGTCAAATGACAAATGTCACAATGCTAAATGTCAAAAATGAAAAGTGTCACCATGAAAAATGTCAAAAATAACAAATTTCAAGATGGCAAATGTCAAAGATGTCAAATGACAAATGTCACAATGCTAAATGTCAAAAATAAAAATGTCAAAAATGACAAATTTCAAGATGGCAAATGTCAAAACTGACAAATGTCACAATGCTAAATGTCAAAAATGATAAGTGTCACCATGAAAAATGTCAAATAATGACAAATTTCAAGATGGCAAATGTCCAAGATGTCAAATGACCAATGTCACAATGCTAAATGTCAAAAATGACAAATTTCAAGATGGCAAATGTCAAAGATGTCAAATGACAAATATCACAATGCTAAATGTCAAAAATGAAAAGTGTCACCATGAAAAATGTCAAAAATGACAAATTTCAAGATGGCAAATGTCAAAGATGTCAAATGACAAATGTCACAATGCTAAATGTCAAAAATGAAAAGTGTCACTATGAAAAATGTCAAAAATGACAAATTTCAAGATGGCAAATATCAAAGATGTCAAATGACAAATGTCACAATGCTAAATGTCAAAAATGAAAAGTGTCACCATAAAAAATGTCAAAAATGACAAATTTCAAGATCGCAAATGTCAAAACTGACAAATGTCACAATGCTAAATGTCAAAAATGATAAGTGTCACCATGAAAAATGTCAAAAATGACAAATTTCAAGATGGCAAATGTCCAAGATGTCAAATGACAAATGTCACAATGCTAAATGTCAAAAATGAAAAGTGTCACCATGAAAAATGTCAAAAATGACAAATTTCAAGATGGCAAATGTCAAAGATGTCAAATGACAAATGTCACAATGCTAAATGTCAAAAATGAAAAGTGTCAAAAATGACAAATTTCAAGATGGCAAATGTCTAAGATGTCAAATAACAAATGTCACAATGCTTAATGTCAAAAATGAAAAGTGTCACCATGAAAAATGACAAATTTCAAGATGGCAAATGTCAAAACTGACAAATGTCACGATGCTAAATGTCAAAAACGAAAAGTGTCACCATGAAAAATGTCAAAAATAACAAATTTCAAGATGGCAAATGTCAAAGATGTCAAATGACAAATGTCACAATGCTTAATGTCAAAAATGACAAATTTCAAGATGGCAAATGTCAAAGATGTCAAATGACAAATGTCACAATGCTAACTGTCAAAAATGAAAAGTGTTACCATGAAAAATGTCAAAAATAACAAATTTTAAGATGGCAAATGTCAAAGATGTCAAATGACAAATGTCACAATGCTAAATGTCAAAAATGACAAATTTCAATATGGAAAATGTCAAAGATGTCAAATGACAAATGTCACAATGCTAAATGTCAAAAATGAAAAGTGTCACCATGAAAAATGTCAAAAATGACAAATGTCAAATGACAAATGTCACAATGCTAAATGTTAAAAATGAAAAGTGTCACCACGAAAAATGTCAAAAATGACAAATTTCAAGATGGCAAATGTCAAAGATGTCAAATGACAAATGTCACAATGCTAAATGTCAAAAATGAAAAGTGTCCCCATGGAAAATGTCAATAATGACAAATTTCAAGATGGCAAATGTCAAAGATGTCAAATGACAAATGTCACAATGCTAAATGTCAAAAATGAAAAGTGTCACCATGAAAAATGTCAAAAATGACAAATTTCAAGATGGCAAATGTCAAAGATGTCAAATGACAAATGTCACAATGCTTAATGTCAAAAATGAAAAGTGTCACCATGAAAAATGTCAAAAATAACAAATTTCAAGATGGCAAATGTCAAAGATGTCAAATGACAAATGTCACAATGCTAAATGTCAAAAATGAAAAGTGTCACCATGAAAAATGTCAAAAATGACAAATTTCAAGATGGCAAATGTCAAAACTGACAAATGTCACAATGCTAAATGTCAAAAATGAAAAGTGTCACCATGAAAAATGTCAAAAATGACAAATTTCAAGATGGCAAATGTCAAAGATGTCAAATGACAAATGTCACAATGCTAAATGTCAAAAATGAAAAGTGTCACCATGAAAAATGTCAAAAATAACAAATTTCAAGATGGCAAATGTCAAAGATGTCAAATAACAAATGTCACAATTCTAAATGTCAAAAATGAAAAGTGTCACCATGAAAAATGTCAGATGGCAAATATCAAAGATGTCAAATGACAAATGTCACAATGCTAAATGTCAAAAATGAAAAGTGGCACCATGAAAAATGTCAAAAATAACAAATTTCAAGATGACAAATGTCAAAGATGTCAAATGACAAATGTCACAATGCTAAATGTCAAAAATGAAAAGTGTCACCATGAAAAATGTCAAAAATGCAAAATTTCAAGATGGCAAATGTCAAAGATGTCAAATGACAAATGTCACATTGCTAAATGTCAAAAATGAAAAGTGTCACCATGAAAAATGTCAAAAATAACAAATTTCAAGATGGCAAATGTCAAAGATGTCAAATGACAAATGTCACAATGTTAAATGTCAAAAATGAAAAGTGTCACCATGGAAAATGTCAAAACTGACAATTTTCAAGATGGCAAATGTCAAAACTGACAAATGTCACAATGCTAAATGTCAAAAATGATAAGTGTCACCATAAAAAATGTCAAAAATGACAAATTTCAAGATGGCAAATGTCCAAGATGTCAAATGACAAATGTCACAATGCTAAATGTCAAAAATGACAAATTTCAAGATGGCAAATGTCAAAGATGTCAAATGACAAATGTCACAATGCTAAATGAAAAGTGTCACCATGAAAAATGTCAAAAATGACAAATTTCAAGATGGCAAATGTCAAAACTGACAAATGTCACAATGCTAAATGTCAAAAATGAAAAGTGTCACCATGAAAAATGTCAAAAATGACAAATTTCAAGATGGCAAATGTCAAAACTGACAAATGTCACAATGCTAAATGTCAAAAATGAAAAGTGTCACAATGAAAAATGTCAAAAATAACAAATTTCAAGATGGCAAATGTCAAAGATGTCAAATGACAAATGTCACAATGCTAAATGTCAAAAATGAAAAGTGTCACCACGAAAAATGTCAAAAATGACAAATTTCAAGATGGCAAATGTCAAAGATGTCAAATGACAAATGTCACAATGCTAAATGTCAAAAATGAAAAGTGTCACCATAAAAAATGTCAAAAATGACAAATTTCAAGATGGCAAATGTCAAAGATATCAAATGACAAATGTCACAATGCTAAATGTCAAAAATGAAAAGTGTCACCATGAAAAATGTCAAAAATGACAAATTTCAAGATGGCAAATGTCAAAGATGTCAAATGACAAACGTCAAAATGCTAAATGTCAAAAATGAAAAATGTCACCATGAAAAATGTCAAAAATGACAAATTTCAAGATGGCAAATGTCAAAACAGACAAATGTCACAATGCTAAATGTCAAAAATGATAAGTGTCAACATGAAATATGTCAAAAATGACAAATTTCAAGATGGCAAATGTCCAAGATGTCAAATGACAAATGTCACAATGCTAAATGTCAAAAATGAAAAGTGTCACCATGAAAAATGTTAAAAATGACAAATTTCAAGATGGCAATTGTCAAAGATGTCAAATGACAAATGTCACAATGCTAAATGTCAAAAATGAAAAGTGTCAAAAATGACAAATTTCAAGATGGCAAATGTCTAAGATGTCAAATGACAAATGTCACAATGCTAAATGTCAAAAATGAAAAGTGTCACCATGAAAAATGTCAAAAATGACAAGTTTCAAGATGGCAAATGTCACAATGCTAAATGTCAAAAATGATAAGTGTCACCATGAAAAATGTCAAAAATGACAAATTTCAAGATGGCAAATGTCCAAGATGTCAAATGACAAATGTCACAATGCTAAATGTCAAAAACGACAAATTTCAAGATGGCAAATGTCAAAGATGTCAAATGACAAATGTCACAATGCTAAATGTCAAAAATGAAAAGTGTCACCATGAAAAATGTCAAAAATGACAAATTTCAAGATGGCAAATGTCAAAACTGACAAATGTCACAATGCTAAAAGTCAAAAATGAAAAGTGTCACCATGAAAAATGTCAAAAATGACAAATTTCAAGATGGCAAATGTCAAAGATGTCAAATGACAAATGTCACAATGCTAAATTTCAAAAATGAAAAGTGTCACCATGAAAAATGTCAAAAATAACAAATTTCAAGATGGCAAATGTCAAAGATGTCAAATGACAAATGTCACAATGCTAAATGTCAAAAATGAAAAGTGTCACCATGAAAAATGTCAAAAATAACAAATTTCAAGATGGCAAATGTCAAAACTGACAAATGTCACAATGCTAAATGTCAAAAATGATAAGTGTCACCATAAAAAATGTCAAAAATGACAAATTTTAAGATGGCAAATGTCCAAGATGTCAAATGACAAATGTCACAATGCTAAATGTCAAAAATGACAAATTTCAAGATGGCAAATGTCAAAGATGTCAAATGACAAATGTCACAATGCTAAATGTCAAAAATGAAAAGTGTCACCATGAAAAATGTCAAAAATGACAAATTTCAAGATGGCAAATGTCAAAGATGTCAAATGACAAATGTCACAATGCTAAATGTCAAAAATGAAAAGTGTCACCATGAAAAATGTCAAAAATAACAAATTTCAAGATGGCAAATGTCAAAGATGTCAAATGACAAATGTCACAATGCTAAAAGTCAAAAATGAAAAGTGTCACCATGAAAAATGTCAAAAATGACAAATTTCAAGATGGCAAATGTCAAAACTGACAAATGTCACAATGCTAAATGTCAAAAATGATAAGTGTCACCATGAAAAATGTCAAAAATGACAAATTTCAAGATGACAAATGTCCAAGATGTCAAATGACAAATGTCACAATGCTAAATGTCAAAAATGACAAATTTCAAGATTGCAAATGTCAAAGATGTCGAATATGACAAATGTCACAATGCTAAATGTCAAAAATGAAAAGTGTCACCATGAAAAATGTCAAAAATGACAAATTTCAAGATGGCAAATGTCAAAGATGTCAAATGACAAATGTCACAATGCTAAATGTCAAAAATGAAAAGTGTCACCATGAAAAATGTCAAAATGACAAATTTCAAGATGGCAAATATCAAAGATGTCAAATGACAAATGTCACAATGCTAAATGTCAAAAATGACAAATTTCAAGATGGCAAATGTCAAAGATGTCAAATGACAAATGTCACAATGCTAAATGTCAAAAATGAAAAGTGTCACCATGAAAAATGTCAAAAATGACAAATTTCAAGATGGCAAATGTCAAAGATATCAAATGACAAATGTCACAATGCTAAATGTCAAAAATGAAAAGTGTCACCATGAAAAATGTCAAAAATGACAAATTTTAAGATGACAAATGTCAAAGATGTCAAATGACAAATGTCACAATGCTAAATGTCAAAAATGAAAAGTGTCACCATGAAAAATGTCAAAAATGAAAAATTTCAAGATGGCAAATGTCAAAACTGACAAATGTCACAATGCTAAATGTCAAAAATGATAAGTGTCACCATGAAAAATGTCAAAAATGACAAATTTCAAGATGGCAAATGTCCAAGATGTCAAATGACAAATGTCACAATGCTAAATGTTAAAAAAGAAAAGTGTCACCATGAAAAATGTCAAAAATGACAAATTTCAAGATGGCAAATGTCAAAGATGTCAAATGACAAATGTCACAATGCTAAATGTCAAAAATGAAAAGTGTCAAAAATGACAAATTTCAAGATGGCAAATGTCTAAGATGTCAAATGACAAATGTCACAATGTTAAATGTCAAAAATGAAAAGTATCACCGTAAAAAATGTCAAAAATGACAAATTTCAAGATGGCAAATGTCAAAGATGTCAAATGACAAATGTCACAATGCTAAATGTCAAAAATGAAAAGTGTCACCATGAAAAATGTCAAAAATGACAAATTTCAAGATGGCAAATATCAAAGATGTCAAATGACAAATGTCACAATGCTAAATGTCAAAAATGAAAAGTGTCACCATGAAAAATGTCAAAAATGACAAATCTCAAGATGGCAAATGTCAAAGATGTCGAATATGACAAATGTCACAATGCTAAATGTCAAAAATGAAAAGTCTCACCATGAAAAATGTCAAAAATGACAAATTTCAAGATGGCAAATATCAAAGATGTCAAATGACAAATGTCACAATGCTAAATGTCAAAAATGAAAAGTGTCACCATGAAAAATGTCAAAAATGACAAATTTCAAGATGGCAAATGTCAAAGATGTCAAATGAAAAATGTCACAATGCTAAATGTCAAAAATGAAAAGTGTCACCATGAAAAATGTCAAAAATAACAAATTTCAAGATGGCAAATGTCAAAGATGTCAAATGACAAATGTCACAATGCTAAATGTCAAAAATGAAAAGTGTCACCATGAAAAATGTCAAAAATGACAAATTTCAAGATGGCAAATGTCAAAGATGTCAAATGACAAATGTCACAATGCTAAATGTCAAAAATGAAAAGTGTCACCATAAAAAATGTCAAAAACAACAAATTTCAAGATGGCAAATGTCAAAGATGTCAAATGACAAATGTCACAATGCTAAATGTCAAAAATGAAAAGTGTCACCATGAAAAATGTCAAAAATGACAAATTTCAAGATGGCAAATGTCAAAACTGACAAATGTCACAATGCTAAATGTCAAAAATGATAATTGTCACCATGAAAAATGTCAAAAATGACAAATTTCAAGATGGCAAATGTCCAAGATGTCAAATGACAAATGTCACAATGCTAAATGTCAAAAATGACAAATTTCAAGATGGCAAATGTCAAAGATGTCAAATGACAAATGTCAAAAATGAAAAGTGTCACCATGAAAAATGTCAAAAATGACAAATTTCAAGATGGCAAATGTCAAAGATGTCAAATGACAAATGTCACAATGCTAAATGTCAAAAATGAAAAGTGTCACCATGAAAAATGTCAAAAATGACAAATTTCAAGATGGCAAATGTCAAAGATGTCAAATGTCACAATGCTAAATATCAAAAATGATAAGTGTCACCATGAAAAATGTCAAAAATGACAAATTTCAAGATGACAAATGTCCAAGATGTCAAATGACAAATGTCACAATGCTAAATGTCAAAAATGACAAATTTCAAGATTGCAAATGTCAAAGATGTCGAATATGACAAATTTCACAATGCTAAATGTCAAAAATGAAAAGTGTCACCATGAAAAATGTCAAAAATGACAAATTTCAAGATGGCAAATTTCAAAGATGTCAAATGACAAATGTCACAATGCTAAATGTCAAAAATGAAAAGTGTCACCATGAAAAATGTCAAAATGACAAATTTCAAGATGGCAAATATCAAAGATGTCAAATGACAAATGTCACAATGCTAAATGTCAAAAATGACAAATTTCAAAATGGCAAATGTCAAAGATGTCAAATGACAAATGTCACAATGCTAAATGTCAAAAATGAAAAGTGTCACCATAAAAAATGTCAAAAATAACAAATTTCAAGATGGCAAGTGTCAAAGATGTCAAATGACAAATGTCACAATGCTAAATGTCAAAAATAATAAGTGTCACCATGAAAAATGTAAAAAATGACAAATTTCAAGATGGCAAATGTCAAAGATGTCAAATGACAAATGTCACAATGCTAAATGTCAAAAATGAAAAGTGTCACCATGAAAAATGTCAAAAATACCAAATTTCAAGATGGCAAATGTCAAAGATGTTAAATGACAAATGTCACAATGCTAAATGTCAAAAATGAAAAGTGTCACCATGAAAAATGTCAAAAATAACAAATTTCAAGATGGCAAATGTCAAAACTGACAAATGTCACAATGCTAAATGTCAAAAATGATAAGTGTCACCATGAAAAATGTCAAAAATGACAAATTTCAAGATGGCAAATGTCCAAGATGTCAAATGACAAATGTCACAATGCTAAATGTCAAAAATGACAAATTTCAAGATGGCAAATGTCAAAGATGTCAAATGACAAATGTCACAATGCTAAATGTCAAAAATGAAAAGTGTCACCATGAAAAATGTCAAAAATGACAAATTTCAAGATGGCAAATGTCAAAGATGTCAAATGACAAATGTCACAATGCTAAATGTCAAAAATGAAAAGTGTCACCATGAAAAATGTCAAAAATAACAAATTTCAAGATGGCAAATGTCAAAGATGTCAAATGTCACAATGCTAAATGTCAAAAATGAAAAGTGTCACCATGAAAAATGTCAAAAATGACAAATTTCAAGATGGCAAATGTCAAAGATGTCAAATGACAAATGTCACAATGCTAAATGTCAAAAATGAAAAGTGTCACCATGAAAAATGTCAAAAATGACAAATTTCAAGATGGCAAATGTCAAAGATGTCAAATGACAAATGTCACAATGCTAAATGTCAAAAATGAAAAGTGTCACCATGAAAAATGTCAAAAATGACAAATTTCAAAATGGCAAATGTCAAAGATGTCAAATGACAAATGTCACAATGCTAAATGTCAAAAATGAAAAGTGTCACCATGAAAAATGTCAAAAATGACAAATTTCAAGATGGCAAATGTCAAAACTGACAAAGGTCACAATGCTAAATGTCAAAAATGATAAGTGTCACCAAGAAAAATGTCAAAAATGACAAATTTCAAGATGGCAAATGTCCAAGATGTCAAATGACAAATGTCACAATGCTAAATGTCAAAAATGAAAAGTGTCACCATGAAAAATGTCAAAAATGACAAATTTCAAGATGGCAAATGTCAAAGATGTCAAATGACAAATGTCACAATGCTAAATGTCAAAAATGAAAAGTGTCAAAAATGACAAATTTCAAGATGGCAAATGTCTCAGAAGTCAAATGACAAATGTCACAATGCTAAATTTCAAAAATGAAAAGTGTCACCATGAAAAATGTCAAAAATAACAAATTTCAAGATTGCAAATGTCAAAGATGTCAAATGACAAATGTCACAATGCTAAATGTCAAAAATGACAAATTTCAAGATGGCAAATGTCAAAGATGTCAAATGACAAATGTCACAATGCTAAATGTCAAAAATGAAAAGTGTCACCATGAAAAATGTCAAAAATGACAAATTTCAAGATGGCAAATGTCAAAGATGTCAAATGACAAATGTCACAATGCTAAATGTCAAAAATGAAAAGTGTCACCATAAAAAATATCAAAAATGACAAATTTCAAGATGGCAAATGACAAATTTCAAGATGGCAAATGTCAAAACTGACAAATGTCACAATGCTAAATGTCAAAAATAATAAGTGTCACCATGAAAAATGTCAAAAATGACAAATTTCAAGATGGCAAATGTCAAAGATGTCAAATGACAAATGTCACAATGCTAAATGTCAAAAATGACAAATTTCAAGATGGCAAATGTCTAAGATGTCAAATGACAAATGTCACAATGCTAAATGTCAAAACTGAAAAGTGTCACCATGAAAAATGTCAAAAATGACAAATTTCAAGATGGCAAATGTCCAAGATGTCAAATGACAAATGTCACAATGCTAAATGTCAAAAATGAAAAGTGTCACCATGAAAAATGTCAAAAATGACAAATTTCAAGATGGCAAATGTCAAAGATGTCAAATGACAAATGTCACAATGCTAAATGTCAATAATGAAAAGTGTCAGAAATGACAAATTTCAAGATGGCAAATGTCTAAGATGTCAAATGACAAATGTCACAATGCTAAATGTCAAAAATGAAAAGTGTCACCGTGAAAAATGTCAAAAATGACAAATTTCAAGATGGCAAATGTCAAAGATGTCAAATGACAAATGTCACAATGCTAAATGTCAAAAATGAAAAGTGTCACCATGAAAAATGTCAAAATTGACAAATTTCAAGATGGCAAATGTCAAAGATGTCAAATGACAAATGTCACAATGTTAAATGTCAAAAATGAAAAGGGTCCCCATGAAAAATGTCAATAATGACAAATTTCAAGATGGCAAATGTCAAAGATGTCAAATGACAAATGTCACAATGCTAAATGTCAAAAATGAAAAGTGTCACCATGAAAAATGTCAAAAATGACAAATTTCAAGATGGCAAATGTCAAAGATGTCAAATGACAAATGTCACAATGCCAAATATCAAAAATGAAAAGTGTCACCATGAAAAATGTCAAAAATGACAAATTTCAAGATGGCAAATGTCAAAGATGTCAAATGACAAATGTCACAATGCTAAATGTCAAAAATGAAAAGTGTCACCATGAAAAATGTCAAAAATAACAAATTTCAAGATGGCAAATGTCAAAGATGTCAAATGACAAATGTCACAATGCTAAATGTCAAAAATGAAAAGTGTCACAATGAAAAATGTCAAAAATGACAAATTTCAAGATGGCAAATGTCAAAGATGTCAAATGACAAATGTCACAATGCTAAATATCAAAAATGAAAAGTGTCACCATGAAAAAGGTCAAAAATGACAAATTTCAAGATGGCAAATGTCAAAGATGTCAAATGACAAATGTCACAATGCTAAATGTCAAAAATGAAAAGTGTCACCATGAAAAATGTCAAAAATGACAAATTTCAAGATGGCAAATGTCAAAACTGACAAATGTCACAATGCTAAATGTCAAAGATGATAAGTGTCACCATGAAAAATGTCAAAAATGACAAATTTCAAGATGGCAAATGTCCAAGATGTCAAATGACAAATGTCACAATGCTAAATGTCAAAAATGAAAAGTGTCACCATGAAAAATGTCAAAAATGACAAATTTCAAGATGGCAAATATCAAAGATGTCAAATGACAAATGTCACAATGCTAAATGTCAAAAATGAAAAGTGTCAAAAATGACAAATTTCAAGATGGCAAATGTCTAAGATGTCAAATGACATATGTCACAATGCTAAATGTCAAAAATGAAAAGTGTCACCGTGAAAAATGTCAAAAATGACAAATTTCAAGATGGCAAATGTCAAAGATGTCAAATGACAAATGTCACAATGCTAAATGTCAAAAATGAAAAGTGTCACCATGAAAAATGTCAAAAATGACAAATTTCAAGATGCAAATGTCAAAGATGTCAAATGACAAATGTCAAAAATGAAAAGTGTCCCCATGAAAAATGTCAATAATGACAAATTTCAAGATGGCAAATGTCAAAGATGTCAAATGACAAATGTCACAATGCTAAATGTCAAAAATGAAAAGTGTCACCATGAAAAATGTCAAAAATGACAAATTTCAAGATGGCAAATGTCAAAGATGTCAAATGACAAATGTCACAATGCTAAATGTCAAAAATGAAAAGTGTCACCATGAAAAATGTCAAAAATGACAAATTTCAAGATGGCAAATGTCAAAGATGTCAAATGACAAATGTCACAATGCTAAATGTCAAAAATGAAAAGTGTCACCATGAAAAATGTCAAAAATAACAAATTTCAAGATGGCAAATGTCAAAGATGTCAAATGACAAATGTCACAATGCTAAATGTCAAAAATAAAAATGTCAAAAATGACAAATTTCAAGATGGCAAATGTCAAAACTGACAAATGTCACAATGCTAAATGTCAAAAATGATAAGTGTCACCATGAAAAATGTCAAATAATGACAAAT
The DNA here is from genome assembly GCA_964028335.1 of Altica lythri. Taxonomy (NCBI): domain Eukaryota; kingdom Metazoa; phylum Arthropoda; class Insecta; order Coleoptera; family Chrysomelidae; genus Altica; species Altica lythri. The sequence goes on along the minus strand of OZ034800.1, from coordinate 1,594,625 downwards.
TTCAAGATGGCAAATGTCCAAGATGTCAAATGACCAATGTCACAATGCTAAATGTCAAAAATGACAAATTTCAAGATGGCAAATGTCAAAGATGTCAAATGACAAATATCACAATGCTAAATGTCAAAAATGAAAAGTGTCACCATGAAAAATGTCAAAAATGACAAATTTCAAGATGGCAAATGTCAAAGATGTCAAATGACAAATGTCACAATGCTAAATGTCAAAAATGAAAAGTGTCACTATGAAAAATGTCAAAAATGACAAATTTCAAGATGGCAAATATCAAAGATGTCAAATGACAAATGTCACAATGCTAAATGTCAAAAATGAAAAGTGTCACCATAAAAAATGTCAAAAATGACAAATTTCAAGATCGCAAATGTCAAAACTGACAAATGTCACAATGCTAAATGTCAAAAATGATAAGTGTCACCATGAAAAATGTCAAAAATGACAAATTTCAAGATGGCAAATGTCCAAGATGTCAAATGACAAATGTCACAATGCTAAATGTCAAAAATGAAAAGTGTCACCATGAAAAATGTCAAAAATGACAAATTTCAAGATGGCAAATGTCAAAGATGTCAAATGACAAATGTCACAATGCTAAATGTCAAAAATGAAAAGTGTCAAAAATGACAAATTTCAAGATGGCAAATGTCTAAGATGTCAAATAACAAATGTCACAATGCTTAATGTCAAAAATGAAAAGTGTCACCATGAAAAATGACAAATTTCAAGATGGCAAATGTCAAAACTGACAAATGTCACGATGCTAAATGTCAAAAACGAAAAGTGTCACCATGAAAAATGTCAAAAATAACAAATTTCAAGATGGCAAATGTCAAAGATGTCAAATGACAAATGTCACAATGCTTAATGTCAAAAATGACAAATTTCAAGATGGCAAATGTCAAAGATGTCAAATGACAAATGTCACAATGCTAACTGTCAAAAATGAAAAGTGTTACCATGAAAAATGTCAAAAATAACAAATTTTAAGATGGCAAATGTCAAAGATGTCAAATGACAAATGTCACAATGCTAAATGTCAAAAATGACAAATTTCAATATGGAAAATGTCAAAGATGTCAAATGACAAATGTCACAATGCTAAATGTCAAAAATGAAAAGTGTCACCATGAAAAATGTCAAAAATGACAAATGTCAAATGACAAATGTCACAATGCTAAATGTTAAAAATGAAAAGTGTCACCACGAAAAATGTCAAAAATGACAAATTTCAAGATGGCAAATGTCAAAGATGTCAAATGACAAATGTCACAATGCTAAATGTCAAAAATGAAAAGTGTCCCCATGGAAAATGTCAATAATGACAAATTTCAAGATGGCAAATGTCAAAGATGTCAAATGACAAATGTCACAATGCTAAATGTCAAAAATGAAAAGTGTCACCATGAAAAATGTCAAAAATGACAAATTTCAAGATGGCAAATGTCAAAGATGTCAAATGACAAATGTCACAATGCTTAATGTCAAAAATGAAAAGTGTCACCATGAAAAATGTCAAAAATAACAAATTTCAAGATGGCAAATGTCAAAGATGTCAAATGACAAATGTCACAATGCTAAATGTCAAAAATGAAAAGTGTCACCATGAAAAATGTCAAAAATGACAAATTTCAAGATGGCAAATGTCAAAACTGACAAATGTCACAATGCTAAATGTCAAAAATGAAAAGTGTCACCATGAAAAATGTCAAAAATGACAAATTTCAAGATGGCAAATGTCAAAGATGTCAAATGACAAATGTCACAATGCTAAATGTCAAAAATGAAAAGTGTCACCATGAAAAATGTCAAAAATAACAAATTTCAAGATGGCAAATGTCAAAGATGTCAAATAACAAATGTCACAATTCTAAATGTCAAAAATGAAAAGTGTCACCATGAAAAATGTCAGATGGCAAATATCAAAGATGTCAAATGACAAATGTCACAATGCTAAATGTCAAAAATGAAAAGTGGCACCATGAAAAATGTCAAAAATAACAAATTTCAAGATGACAAATGTCAAAGATGTCAAATGACAAATGTCACAATGCTAAATGTCAAAAATGAAAAGTGTCACCATGAAAAATGTCAAAAATGCAAAATTTCAAGATGGCAAATGTCAAAGATGTCAAATGACAAATGTCACATTGCTAAATGTCAAAAATGAAAAGTGTCACCATGAAAAATGTCAAAAATAACAAATTTCAAGATGGCAAATGTCAAAGATGTCAAATGACAAATGTCACAATGTTAAATGTCAAAAATGAAAAGTGTCACCATGGAAAATGTCAAAACTGACAATTTTCAAGATGGCAAATGTCAAAACTGACAAATGTCACAATGCTAAATGTCAAAAATGATAAGTGTCACCATAAAAAATGTCAAAAATGACAAATTTCAAGATGGCAAATGTCCAAGATGTCAAATGACAAATGTCACAATGCTAAATGTCAAAAATGACAAATTTCAAGATGGCAAATGTCAAAGATGTCAAATGACAAATGTCACAATGCTAAATGAAAAGTGTCACCATGAAAAATGTCAAAAATGACAAATTTCAAGATGGCAAATGTCAAAACTGACAAATGTCACAATGCTAAATGTCAAAAATGAAAAGTGTCACCATGAAAAATGTCAAAAATGACAAATTTCAAGATGGCAAATGTCAAAACTGACAAATGTCACAATGCTAAATGTCAAAAATGAAAAGTGTCACAATGAAAAATGTCAAAAATAACAAATTTCAAGATGGCAAATGTCAAAGATGTCAAATGACAAATGTCACAATGCTAAATGTCAAAAATGAAAAGTGTCACCACGAAAAATGTCAAAAATGACAAATTTCAAGATGGCAAATGTCAAAGATGTCAAATGACAAATGTCACAATGCTAAATGTCAAAAATGAAAAGTGTCACCATAAAAAATGTCAAAAATGACAAATTTCAAGATGGCAAATGTCAAAGATATCAAATGACAAATGTCACAATGCTAAATGTCAAAAATGAAAAGTGTCACCATGAAAAATGTCAAAAATGACAAATTTCAAGATGGCAAATGTCAAAGATGTCAAATGACAAACGTCAAAATGCTAAATGTCAAAAATGAAAAATGTCACCATGAAAAATGTCAAAAATGACAAATTTCAAGATGGCAAATGTCAAAACAGACAAATGTCACAATGCTAAATGTCAAAAATGATAAGTGTCAACATGAAATATGTCAAAAATGACAAATTTCAAGATGGCAAATGTCCAAGATGTCAAATGACAAATGTCACAATGCTAAATGTCAAAAATGAAAAGTGTCACCATGAAAAATGTTAAAAATGACAAATTTCAAGATGGCAATTGTCAAAGATGTCAAATGACAAATGTCACAATGCTAAATGTCAAAAATGAAAAGTGTCAAAAATGACAAATTTCAAGATGGCAAATGTCTAAGATGTCAAATGACAAATGTCACAATGCTAAATGTCAAAAATGAAAAGTGTCACCATGAAAAATGTCAAAAATGACAAGTTTCAAGATGGCAAATGTCACAATGCTAAATGTCAAAAATGATAAGTGTCACCATGAAAAATGTCAAAAATGACAAATTTCAAGATGGCAAATGTCCAAGATGTCAAATGACAAATGTCACAATGCTAAATGTCAAAAACGACAAATTTCAAGATGGCAAATGTCAAAGATGTCAAATGACAAATGTCACAATGCTAAATGTCAAAAATGAAAAGTGTCACCATGAAAAATGTCAAAAATGACAAATTTCAAGATGGCAAATGTCAAAACTGACAAATGTCACAATGCTAAAAGTCAAAAATGAAAAGTGTCACCATGAAAAATGTCAAAAATGACAAATTTCAAGATGGCAAATGTCAAAGATGTCAAATGACAAATGTCACAATGCTAAATTTCAAAAATGAAAAGTGTCACCATGAAAAATGTCAAAAATAACAAATTTCAAGATGGCAAATGTCAAAGATGTCAAATGACAAATGTCACAATGCTAAATGTCAAAAATGAAAAGTGTCACCACGAAAAATGTCAAAAATGACAAATTTCAAGATGGCAAATGTCAAAGATGTCAAATGACAAATGTCACAATGCTAAATGTCAAAAATGAACAGTGTCACCATGAAAAATGTCAAAAATGACAAATTTCAAGATGGCAAATGTCAAAACTGACAAATGTCACAATGCTAAATGTCAAAAATGATAAGTGTTACCATGAAAAATGTCAAAAATGACAAATTTCAAGATGGCAAATGTCCAAGATGTCAAATGACAAATGTCACAATGCTAAATGTCAAAAATGAAAAGTGTCACCATAAAAAATGTCAAAAATGACAAATTTCAAGATGGCAAATGTCAAAGATGTCAAATGACAAATGTCACAATGCTAAGTGTCAAAAATGAAAAGTGTCACCATGAAAAATGTCAAAAATGACAAATTTCAAGATGGCAAATGTCAAAGATGTCAAATGACAAATGTCACAATGCTAAATGTCAAAAATGAAAAGTGTCACCATGAAAAATGTCAAAAATAACAAATTTCAAGATGGCAAATGTCAAAGATGTCAAATGACAAATGTCACAATGCTAAATGTTAAAAATGAAAAGTGTCACCATGAAAAATGTCAAAAATGACAAATTTCAAGATGGCAAATGTCAAAACTGACAAATGTCACAATGCTAAATGTCAAAAATGATAAGTGTTACCATGAAAAATGTCAAAAATGACAAATTTCAAGATGGCAAATGTCCAAGATGTCAAATGACAAATGTCACAATGCTAAATGTCAAAAATGAAAAGTGTCACCATAAAAAATGTCAAAAATGACAAATTTTAAGATGGCAAATGTCAAAACTGACAAATGTCACAATGCTAAATGTCAAAAATGAAAAGTGTCACCATGAAAAATGTCGAAAATGACAAATTTCAAGATGGCAAATGTCAAAGATGTCAAATGACAAATGTCACAATGCTAAATGTCAAAAATGAAAAGTGTCACCATGAAAAATGTCAAAAATAACAAATTTCAAGATGGCAAATGTCAAAGATGTCAAATGACAAATGTCACATTGCTAAATGGCAAAAATGAAAAGTGTCACCATGAAAAATGTCAAAAATAACAAATTTCAAGATGGCAAATGTCAAAGATGTCAAATGACAAATGTCACAATGCTAAATGTCAAAAATGAAAAGTGTCACCATGAAAAATGTCAAAACTGACAAATTTCAAGATGGCAAATGTCAAAACTGACAAATGTCACAATGCTAAATGTCAAAAATGATAAGTGTCACCATGAAAAATGTCAAAAATGACAAATTTCAAGATGGCAAATGTCCAAGATGTCAAATGACAAATGTCACAATGCTAAATGTCAAAAATGACAAATTTCAAGATGGCAAATGTCAAAGATGTCAAATGACAAATGTCACAATGCTAAATGAAAAGTGTCACCATGAAAAATGTCAAAAATGACAAATTTCAAGATGGCAAATGTCAAAACTGACAAATGTCACAATGCTAAATGTCAAAAATGAAAAGTGTCACCATGAAAAATGTCAAAAATGACAAATTTCAAGATGGCAAATGTCAAAACTGACAAATGTCACAATGCTAAATGTCAAAAATGAAAAGTGTCACAATGAAAAATGTCAAAAATAACAAATTTCAAGATGGCAAATGTCAAAGATGTCAAATGACAAATGTCACAATGCTAAATGTCAAAAATGAAAAGTGTCACCACGAAAAATTTCAAAAATGACAAATTTCAAGATGGCAAATGTCAAAGATGTCAAATGACAAATGTCACAATGCTAAATGTCAAAAATGAAAAGTGTCACCATAAAAAATGTCAAAAATGACAAATTTCAAGATGGCAAATGTCAAAGATATCAAATGACAAATGTCACAATGCTAAATGTCAAAAATGAAAAGTGTCACCATGAAAAATGTCAAAAATGACAAATTTCAAGATGGCAAATGTCAAAGATGTCAAATGACAAACGTCAGAATGCTAAATGTCAAAAATGAAAAATGTCACCATGAAAAATGTCAAAAATGACAAATTTCAAGATGGCAAATGTCAAAACAGACAAATGTCACAATGCTAAATGTCAAAAATGATAAGTGTCACCATGAAAAATGTCAAAAATGACAAATTTCAAGATGGCAAATGTCCAAGATGTCAAATGACAAATGTCACAATGCTAACTGTCAAAAATGAAAAGTGTCACCATGAAAAATGTTAAAAATGACAAATTTCAAGATGGCAATTGTCAAAGATGTCAAATGACAAATGTCACAATGCTAAATGTCAAAAATGAAAAGTGTCAAAAATGACAAATTTCAAGATGGCAAATGTCTAAGATGTCAAATGACAAATGTCACAATGCTAAATGTACAAAATGAAAAGTGTCACCATGAAAAATGTCAAAAATGACAAGTTTCAAGATGGCAAATGTCAAAACTGACAAATGTCACAATGCTAAATGTCAAAAATGATAAGTGTCACCATGAAAAATGTCAAAAATGACAAATTTCAAGATGGCAAATGTCCAAGATGTCAAATGACAAATGTCACAATGCTAAATGTCAAAAATGAAAAGTGTCACCATAAAAAATGTCAAAAATGACAAACTTCAAGATGGCAAATGTCAAAGATGTCAAATGACAAATGTCACAATGCTAAATGTCAAAAATGAAAAGTGTCACCATGAAAGATGTCAAATGACAAATGTCACAATGCTAAATGTTAAAAATGAAAAGTGTCACCATGAAAAATGTCAAAAATGACAAATTTCAAGATGGCAAATGTCAAAACTGACAAATGTCACAATGCTAAATGTCAAAAATGATAAGTGTCACCATGAAAAATGTCAAAAATGACAAATTTCAAGATGGCAAATGTCATAGATGTCAAATGACAAATGTCACAATGCTAAATGTCAAAAATGAAAAGTGTCACCATGAAAAATGTCAAAAATGACAAATTTCAAGATGGCAAATGTCAAAGATGTCAAATGACGAATGTTACAATGCTAAATGTCAAAAATAAAAAGTGTCACCATGAAAAATGTCAAAAATAACAAATTTCAAGATGGCAAATGTCAAAGATGTCAAATGACAAATGTCACAATTCTAAATGTCAAAAATGAAAAGTGTCACCATGAAAAATGTCAAAAATGACAAATTTCAAGATGGCAAATATCAAAGATGTCAAATGACAAACGGCACAATGCTAAATGTCAAAAATGAAAAGTGTCACCATGAAAAATGTCAAAAATAACAAATTTCAAGATGGCAAATGTCAAAGATGTCAAATGACAAATGTCACAATGCTAAATGTCAAAAATGAAAAGTGTCACCATGAAAAATGTCAAAAATGACCAATTTCAAGATGGCAAATGTCCAAGATGTCAATGACAAATGTCACAATGCTAAATGTCAAAAATGACAAATTTAAAGATGGCAAATGTCAAAGATGTCAAATGACAAATGTCACAATGCTAAATGTCAAAAATGAAAAGTGTCACCATGAAAAATGTCAAAAATGACAAATTTCAAGATGGCAAATGTCAAAACTGACAAATGTCACAATGCTAAATGTCAAAAATGAAAAGTATCACCATGAAAAATGTCAAAAATGACAAATTTTAAGATGGCAAATGTCAAAGATGTCAAATGACAAATGTCACAATGCTAAATGTCAAAAATGAAAAGTGTCACCATGAAAAATGTCAAAAATAACAAATTTCAAGATGGCAAATGTCAAAGATGTCAAATGACAAATGTCACAATGCTAAATGTCAAAAATAAAAAGTGTCACCATGAAAAATGTCAAAAATGCAAAATTTCAAGATGGCAAATGTCAAAGATGTCAAATGACAAATGTCACAATGCTAAATGTCAAAAATGAAAAGTGTCACCATAAAAAATGTCAAAAATAACAAATTTTAAGATGGCAAATGTCAAAGATGTCAAATGACAAATGTCACAATGCTAAATGTCAAAAATGAAAAGTGTCACCATGAAAAATGTCAAAAATGACAAATTTCAAGATAGCAAATGTCAAAACTGACAAATGTCACGATGCTAAATGTCAAAAATGATAAGTGTCACCATGAAAAATGTCAAAAATGACAAATTTCAAGATTGCAAATGTCCAAGATGTCAAATGACAAATGTCACAATGCTAAATGTCAAAAATGACAAATTTCAAGATAGCAAATGTCAAAGATGTCAAATGACAAATGTCACAATGCTAAATGTCAAAAATGAAAAGTGTTACGATGAAAAATGTCAAAAATAACAAATTTCAAGATGGCAAATGTCAAAGATGTCAAATGACAAATGTCACAATGCTAAATGTCAAAAATGAAAAGTGTCACCATGAAAAATGTCAAAAATAACAAATTTCAAGATGGCAAATGTCAAAGATGTCAAATGACAAATGTCACAATGCTAAATGTCAAAAATGAAAAGTGTCACCATGAAAAATGTCAAAAATGACAAATTTCAAGATGGCAAATGTCAAAGATGTCAAATGACAAATGTCACAATGCTAAATGTCAAAAATGAAAAGTGTCACCATAAAATGTCAAAAATGACAAATTTCAAGATGGCAAATGTCAAAGATGTCAAATGACAAATGTCACAATGCTAAATGTCAAAAATGAAAAGTGTCACCATGAAAAATGTCAAAAATGACAAATTTCAAGATGGCAAATGTCAAAGATGTCAAATGACAAATGTCACAATGCTAAATGTCAAAAATGAAAAGTGTCACCATGAAAAATGTCAAAAATGACAAATTTCAAGATGGCAAATGTCAAAACTGACAAATGTCACAATGCTAAATGTCAAAAATGATAAGTGTCACCATAAAATGTCAAAAATGACAAATTTCAAGATGGCAAATGTCCAAGATGTCAAATGACAAATGTCACAATGCTAAATGTCAAAAATGAAAAGTGTCACCATAAAAAATGTCAAAAATGACAAATTTCAAGATGGCAAATGTCAAAGATGTCAAATGACAAATGTCACAATGCTAAATGAAAAGTGTCAAAAATGACAAATGTCACAATGCTAAATGTCAAAAATGAAAAGTGTCAAAAATGACAAATTTCAAGATGGCAAATGTCTAAGATGTCAAATGACAAATGTCACAATGCTAAATGTTAAAAATAAAAAGTGTCACAGTGAAAAATGTCAAAAATGACAAATTTCAAGATGGCAAATGTCAAAGATGTCAAATGACAAATGTCACAATGCTAAATGTCAAAAATGAAAAGTGTCACCATGAAAAATGTCAAAAATGACAAATTTCTAGATGGCAAATGTCAAAGATGTCAAATGACAAATGTCACAATGCTAAATGTCAAAAATGAAAAGTGTCCCCATGAAAAATGTCAATAATGACAAATTTCAAGATTTCAAATGTCAAAGATGTCAAATGACAAATGTCACAATGCTAAATGTCAAAAATGAAGTGTCACCATGAAAAATGTCAAAAATGACAAATTTCAAGATGGCAAATGTCCAAGATGTCAAATGACAAATGTCACAATGCTAAATGTCAAAAATGACAAATTTCAAGATGGCAAATGTCAAAGATGTCAAATGACAAATGTCACAATGCTAAATGTCAAAAATAAAAAGTGTCACCATGAAAAATGTCAAAAATGACAAATTTCAAGATGGCAAATGTCAAAGATGTCAAATGCCAAATGTCACAATGCTAAATGTCAAAAATGAAAAGTGTCACCATGAAAAATGTCAAAAATAACAAATTTCAAGATGGCAAATGTCAAAGATGTCAAATGACAAATGTCACAATGCTAAATGTCAAAAATGAAAAGTATCACCATGAAAAATGTCAAAAATGACAAATTTCAAGATGGCAAATGTCAAAGATGTCAAATGACAAATGTCACAATGCTAAATGTCAAAAATGAAAAGTGTACCCATGAAAAATGTCAAAAATGACAAATTTCAAGATGGCAAATGTCAAAACTGACAAATGTCACAATGCTAAATGTCAAAAATGAAAAGTGTCACCATGAAAAATGTCAAAAATAACAAATTTCAAGATGGCAAATGTCAAAGATCTCAAATGACAAATGTCACAATGCTAAATGTCAAAAATGACAAATTTCAAGATGGCAAATGTCAAAGATGTTAAATGCAAAATGTCACAATGCTAAATGTCAAAAATGAAAAGTGTCACCATAAAAAATGTCAAAAATAACAAATTTCAAGATGGCAAATGTCAAAGATGTCAAAACTGACAAATGTCACAATGCTAAATGTCAAAAATGAAAAGTGTCACCATAAAAAATGTCAAAAATGACAAATTTCAAGATGGCAAATGTCAAAACTGACGAATGTCACAATGCTAAATGTCAAAAATGAAAAGTGTCAACATGAAAAATGTCAAAAATAACAAATTTCAAGATGGCAAATGTCAAAGATGTCAAATGACAAATGTCACAATGCTAAATGTCAAAAATGACAAATTTCAAGATGGCAAATGTCAAAGATGTCAAATGACAAATGTCACAATGCTAAATGTCAAAAATGAAAAGTGTCACCATGAAAAATGTCAAAAATGACAAATTTCAAGATGGCAAATGTCAAAGATGTCAAATGACAAATGTCACAATGCTAAATGTCAAAAATAAAAAGTGTCACCATGAAAAATGTCAAAAATGACAAATTTCAAGATGGCAAATGTTAAAACTGACAAATGTCAAAATGCTAAATGTCAAAAATGAAAAGTGTCACCATGAAAAATGTCAAAAATAACAAATTTCAAGATGGCAAATGTCAAAGATGTCAAATGACAAATGTCACAATGCTAAATGTCAAAAATGACAAATTTCAAGATGGCAAATGTCAAAGATGTCAAATGACAAATTTCACAATGCTAAATGTCAAAAATGAAAAGTGTCACCATGAAAAATGTCAAAAATAACAAATTTCAAGATGGCAAATGTCAAAGATGTCAAAACTGACAAATGTCACAATGCTAAATGTCAAAAATGAAAAGTGTCACCATAAAAAATGTCAAAAATGACAAATTTCAAGATGGCAACTGAGAAAACTGACAAATGTCACAATGCTTAATGTCAAAAATGATAAGTGTCACCATGAAAAATGTCAAAAATGACACATTTCGAGATGGCAAATGTCCAAGATGTCAAATGACAAATGTCACAATGCTAAATGTCAAAAATGACAAATTTCAAGATGGCAAATGTCAAAGATGTCAAATGACAAATGTCACAATGCTAAATGTCAAAAATGAAAAGTGTCACCATGAAAAATGTCAAAAATGACAAATTTTAAGATGGCAAATGTCAAAGATGTCAAATGACAAATGTCACAATGCTAAATGTCAAAAATGAAAAGTGTCACCATGAAAAATGTCAAAAATATCAAATTTCAAGATGGCAAATGTCAAAGATGTCAAATGACAAATGTCACAATGCTAAATGTCAAAAATGAAAAGTGTCACCATGAAAAATGTCAAAAATGACAAATTTCAAGATGGCAAATGTCAAAGATGTCAAATGACAAATGTCACAATGCTAAATGTCAAAAATGAAAAGTGTCACCATGAAAAATGTCAAAAATGACAAATTTCAAGATGGCAAATATCAAAGATGTCAAATGACAAATGTCACAATGCTAAATGTCAAAAATGAAAAGTGTCACCATGAAAAATGTCAAAAATAACAAATTTCAAGATGGCAAATGTCAAAGATGTCAAATGACAAATGTCACAATGCTAAATGTCAAAAATGAAAAGTGTCACCATGAAAAATGTCAAAAATAACAAATTTCAAGATGGCAAATGTCAAAGATGTCAAATGACAAATGTCACAATGCTAAATGTCAAAAATGAAAAGTGTCACCATGAAAAATGTCAAAAATGACAAATTTCAAGATGGCAAATGTCAAAGATGTCAAATGACAAATGTCACAATGCTAAATGTCAAAAATGAAAAGTGTCACCATGAAAAATGTCAAAAATGACAAATTTCAAGATGGCAAATGTCAAAGATGTTAAATGACAAATGTCACAATGCTAAATGTCAAAAATGAAAAGTGTCACCATGAAAAATGTCAAAAATGACAAATTTCAAGATGGCAAATGTCAAAAATGTCAAATGACAAATGTCACAATGCTAAATGTCAAAAATGAAAAGTGTCACCATGAAAAATGTCAAAAATGACTAATTTCAAGATGGCAAATGTCAAAACTGACAAATGTCACAATGCTAAATGTCAAAAATGATAAGTGTCACCATGGAAAATGTCAAAAATGACAAATTTCAAGATGGCAAATGTCCAGGATGTCAAATGACAAATGTCACAATGCTAAATGTCAAAAATGAAAAGTGTCACCATGAAAAATGTCAAAAATGACAAATTTCAAGATGGCAAATGTCAAAGATGTCAAATAACAAATGTCACAATGCTAAATGTCAAAAATAAAAAGTGTCAAAAATGACAAATTTCAAGATGGCAAATGTCTAAGATGTCAAATGACAAATGTCAAAAATGAAAAGTGTCACCGTGAAAAATGTCAAAAATGAAAAATTTCAAGATGGCAAATGTCAAAGATGTCAAATGACAAATGTCACAATGCTAAATGTCAAAAATGAAAAGTGTCACCATGAAAAATGTCAAAAATGACAAATTTCAAGATGGCAAATGTCAAAGATGTCAAATGACAAATGTCACAATGCTAAATGTTAAAAATGAAAAGTGTCCCCATGAAAAATGTCAATAATGACAAATTTCAAGATGGCCAATGTCAAAGATGTCAAATGACAAATGTCACAATGCTAAATGTCAAAAATGAAAAGTGTCACCATAAAAAATGTCAAAAATGACAAATTTCAAGATGGCAAATGTCAAAGATGTCGAATATGACAAATGTCACAATGCTAAATGTCAAAAATGAAAAGTGTCACCATGAAAAATGTCAAAAATGACAAATTTCAAGATGGCAAATGTCAAAGATGTCAAATGACAAATGTCACAATGCTAAATGTCAAAAATGAAAAGTGTCACCATGAAAAATGTCAAAAATGACAAATTTCAAGATGGCAAATATCAAAGATGTCAAATGACAAATGTCACAATGCTAAATGTCAAAAATGACAAATTTCAAGATGGCAAATGTCAAAGATGTCAAATGACAAATGTCACAATGCTAAATGTCAAAAATGAAAAGTGTCACCATGAAAAATGTCAAAAATGACAAATATCAAGATGGCAAATGTCAAAGATGTCAAATGACAAATGTTACAATGCTAAATGTCAAAAATGAAAAGTGTCACCATGAAAAATGTCAAAAATGACAAATTTCAAGATGGCAAATGTCAAAGATGTCAAATGACAAATGTCACAATGCTAAATGTCAAAAATGAAAAGTGTCACCATGAAAAATGTCAAAAATGACAAATTTCAAGATGGCAAATGTCAAAGATGTTAAATGACAAATGTCACAATGCTAAATGTCAAAAATGAAAAGTGTCACCATGAAAAATGACAAATTTCAAGATGGCAAATGTCAAAACTGACAAATGTCACAATGCTAAATATCAAAAATGAAAAGTGTCACCATGAAAAATGTCAAAAATAACAAATTTCAAGATGGCAAATGTCAAAGATGTCAAATGACAAATGTCACAATGCTAAATGTCAAAAATGACAAATTTCAAGATGGCAAATGTCAAAGATGTCAAATGACAAATGTCACAATGCTAAATGTCAAAAATGAAAAGTGTCACCATGAAAAATGTCAAAAATGACAAATTTCAAGATGGCAAATGTCAAAGATGGCAAATGTCAAAGATGTCAAATGACAAATGTCACAATGCTAAATGTCAAAAATGAAAAGTGACCCCATGAAAAATGTCAATAATGACAAATTTTAAGATGGCAAATATCAAAGATGTCAAATGACAAATGTCACAATGCTAAATGTCAAAAATAAAAAGTGTCACCATGAAAAATGTCAAAAATGACAAATCTCAAGATGGCAAATGTCGAATATGACAAATGTCACAATGCTAAATGTCAAAAATGAAAAGTGTCACCATGAAAAATGTCAAAAATGACAAATTTCAAGATGGCAAATATCAAAGATGTCAAATGACAAATGTCACAATGCTAAATGTCAAAAATGAAAAGTGTCACCATGAAAAATGTCAAAAATGACAAATTTCAAGATGGCAAATATCAAAGATGTCAAATGACAAATGTCACAATGCTAAATGTCAAAAATGACAAATTTCAAGATGGCAAATGTCAAAGATGTCAAATGACAAATGTCACAATGCTAAATGTCAAAAATGAAAAGTGTCACCATGAAAAATGTCAAAAATGACAAATCTCAAGATGGCAACTGTCAAAGATGTCGAATATGACAAATGTCACAATGCTAAATGTCAAAAATGAAAAGTGTCACCATGAAAAATGTCAAAAATGACAAATTTCAAGATGGCAAATATCAAAGATGTCAAATGACAAATGTCACAATGCTAAATGTCAAAAATGAAAAGTGTCACCATGAAAAATGTCAAAAATGACAAATTTCAAGATGGCAAATATCAAAGATGTCAAATGACAAATGTCACAATGCTAAATGTCAAAAATGACAAATTTCAAGATGGCAAATGTCAAAGATGTCAAATGACAAATGTCACAATGCTAAATGTCAAAAATGAAAAGTGTCACCATGAAAAATGTCAAAAATGACAAATTTCAAGATGGCAAATGTCAAAGATGTCAAATGACAAATGTCACAATGCTAAATGTCAAAAATGAAAAGTGTCACCATGAAAAATGTCAAAAATGACAAATTTCAAGATGGCAAATGTCAAAGATGTCAAATGACAAATGTCACAATGCTAAATGTCAAAAATGAAAAGTGTCACCATGAAAAATGTCAAAAATAACAAATTTCAAGATGGCAAATGTCAAAAGTGACAAATGTCACAATGCTAAATGTCAAAAATGATAATTGTCACCATGAAAAATGTCAAAAATGACAAATTTCAAGATGGCAAATGTCCAAGATGTCAAATGACAAATGTCACAATGCTAAATGTCAAAAATGACAAATTTCAAGATGGCAAATGTCAAAGATGTCAAATGACAAATGTTACAATGCTAAATGTCAAAAATGAAAAGTGTCACCATGAAAATGTCAAAAATAACAAATTTCAAGATGGCAAATGTCAAAGATGTCAAATGACAAATGTCACAATGCTAAAAGTCAAAAATGAAAAGTGTCACCATGAAAAATGTCAAAAATGACAAATTTCAAGATGGCAAATGTCAAATCTGACAAATGTCACAATGCTAAATGTCAAAAATGATAAGTGTCACCATGAAAAATGTCAAAAATGACAAATTTCAAGATGACAAATGTCCAAGATGTCAAATGACAAATGTCACAATGCTAAATGTCAAAAATGACAAATTTCAAAATTGCAAATGTCAAAGATGTCGAATATGACAAATGTCACAATGCTAAATGTCAAAAATGAAAAGTGTCACCATGAAAAATGTCAAAAATGACAAATTTCAAGATGGCAAATATCAAAGATGTCAAATGACAAATGTCACAATGCTAAATGTCAAAAATGACAAATTTCAAGATGGCAAATGTCAAAGATGTCAAATGACAAATGTCACAATGCTAAATGTCAAAAATGAAAAGTGTCACCATGAAAAATGTCAAAAATGACAAATTTCAAGATGGCAAATGTCAAAGATGTCAAATGACAAATGTCACAATGCTAAATGTCAAAAATGAAAAGTGTCACCATGAAAAATGTCAAAAATGACAAATTTCAAGATGGCAAATGTCAAAGATGTCAAATGACAAATGTCACAATGCTAAATGTCAAAAATGAAAAGTGTCAAAAATGACAAATTTCAAGATGGCAAATGTCAAAGATGTCAAATGACAAATGTCACAATGCTAAATGTCAAAAATGAAAAGTGTCACCATGAAAAATGTCAAAAATGACAAATTTTAAGATGGCAAATGTCAAAGATGTCAAATGACAAATGTCACAATGCTAAATGTCAAAAATGAAAAGTGACCCCATGAAAAATGTCAATAATGACAAATTTCAAAATGGCAAATATCAAAGATGTCAAATGACAAATGTCACAATGCTAAATGTCAAAAATGAAAAGTGTCACCATGAAAAATGTCAAAAATGACAAATCTCAAGATAGCAAATGTCGAATATGACAAATGTCACAATGCTAAATGTCAAAAATGAAAAGTGTCACCATGAAAAATGTCAAAAATGACAAATTTCAAGATGGCAAATATCAAAGATGTCAAATGACAAATGTCACAATGCTAAATGTCAAAAATGACAAATTTCAAGATGGCAAATGTCAAAGATGTCAAATGACAAATGTCACAATGCTAAATGTCAAAAATGAAAAGTGTCACCATGAAAAATGTCAAAAATGACAAATCTCAAGATGGCAAATGTCAAAGATGTCGAATATGACAAATGTCACAATGCTAAATGTCAAAAATGAAAAGTGTCACCATGAAAAATGTCAAAAATGACAAATTTCAAGATGGCAAATATCAAAGATGTCAAATGACAAATGTCACAATGCTAAATGTCAAAAATGAAAAGTGTCACCATGAAAAATGTCAAAAATGACAAATTTCAAGATGGCAAATATCAAAGATGTCAAATGACAAATGTCACAATGCTAAATGTCAAAAATGACAAATTTTAAGATGGCAAATGTCAAAGATGTCAAATGACAAATCTCACAATGCTAAATGTCAAAAATGAAAAGTGTCACCATGAAAAATGTCAAAAATGACAAATTTAAAGATGGCAAATGTCAAAGATGTCAAATGACAAATGTCACAATGCTAAATGTCAAAAATGAAAAGTGTCACCATGAAAAATGTCAAAAATGACAAATTTCAAGATGGCAAATGTCAAAGATGTCAAATGACAAATGTCACAATGCTAAATGTCAAAAATGAAAAGTGTCATTATGAAAAATGTCAAAGATAACAAATTTCAAGATGGCAAATGTCAAAACTGACAAATGTCACAATGCTAAATGTCAAAAATGATAAGTGTCACCATGAAAAATGTCAATAATGACAAATTTCAAAATGGCAAATGTCCAAGATGTCAAATGACAAATGTCACAATGCTAAATGTCAAAAATGACAAATTTCAAGATGGCAAATGTCAAAGATGTCAAATGACAAATGTCACAATGCTAAATGTCAAAAATGAAAAGTGTCACCATGAAAAATGTCAAAAATAACAAATTTCAAGATGGCAAATGTCAAAGATGTCAAATGACAAATGTCACAATGCTAAAAGTCAAAAATGAAAAGTGTCACCATGAAAAATGTCAAAAATGACAAATTTCAAGATGGCAAATGTCAAATCTGACAAATGTCACAATGCTAAATGTCAAAAATGATAAGTGTCACCATGAAAAATGTCACAAATGACAAATTTCAAGATGACAAATGTCCAAGATGTCAAATGACAAATGTCACAATGCTAAATGTCAAAAATGACAAATTTCAAAATTGCAAATGTCAAAGATGTCGAATATGACAAATGTCACAATGCTAAATGTCAAAAATGAAAAGTGTCACCATGAAAAATGTCAAAAATGACAAATTTCAAGATGGCAAATATCAAAGATGTCAAATGACAAATGTCACAATGCTAAATGTCAAAAATGACAAATTTCAAGATGGCAAATGTCAAAGATGTCAAATGACAAATGTCACAATGCTAAATGTCAAAAATAAAAAGTGTCACCATGAAAAATGTCAAAAATGACAAATTTCAAGATGGCAAATGTCAAAGATGTCAAATGACAAATGTCACAATGCTAAATGTCAAAAATAAAAAGTGTCACCATGAAAAATGTCAAAAATAACAAATTTCAAGATGGCAAATGTCAAAGATGTCAAATGACAAATGTCACAATGCTAAATGTCAAAAATGAAAAGTGTCACCATGAAAAATGTCAAAAATGACAAATTTCAAGATGGCAAATGTCAAAGATGTTAAATGACAAATGTCACAATGCTAAATGTCAAAAATGAAAAGTGTCACCATAAAAAATGTCAAAAACAACAAATTTCAAGATGGCAAATGTCAAAGATGTCAAATGACAAATGTCACAATGCTAAATGTCAAAAATGAAAAGTGTCACCATGAAAAATGTCAAAAATGACAAATTTCAAGATGGCAAATGTCAAAACTGACAAATGTCACAATGCTAAATGTCAAAAATGATAAGTGTCACCATGAAAAATGTCAAAAATGACAAATTTCAAGATGGCAATTGTCCAAGATGTCAAATGACAAATGTCACAATGCTAAATGTCAAAAATGACAAATTTCAAGATGGCAAATGTCAAAGATGTCAAATGACAAATGTCACAATGCTAAATGTCAAAACTAAAAAGTGTCACCATGAAAAATGTCAAAAATAACAAATTTCAAGATGGCAAATGTCAAAGATGTCAAATGACAAATGTCACAATGCTAAATGTCAAAAATGAAAAGTGTCACCATGAAAAATGTCAAAAATGACAAATTTCAAGATGGCAAATGTCAAAGATGTTAAATGACAAATGTCACAATGCTAAATGTCAAAAATGAAAAGTGTCACCATAAAAAATGTCAAAAACAACAAATTTCAAGATGGCAAATGTCAAAGATGTCAAATGACAAATGTCACAATGCTAAATGTCAAAAATGAAAAGTGTCACCATGAAAAATGTCAAAAATGACAAATTTCAAGATGGCAAATGTCAAAACTGACAAATGTCACAATGCTAAATGTCAAAAATGATAAGTGTCACCATGAAAAATGTCAAAAATGACAAATTTCAAGATGGCAATTGTCCAAGATGTCAAATGACAAATGTCACAATGCTAAATGTCAAAAATGACAAATTTCAAGATGGCAAATGTCAAAGATGTCAAATGACAAATGTCACAATGCTAAATGTCAAAAATGAAAAGTGTCACCATGAAAAATGTCAAAAAGGACAAATTTCAAGATGGCAAATGTCACAGATGTAAAATGACAAATGTCACAATGCTAAATGTCAAAAATGAAAAGTGTCACCATGAAAAATGTCAAAAATGACAAATTTCAAGATGGCAAATGTCAAAGATGTCAAATGACAAATGTCACAATGCTAAATGTCAAAAATGAAAAGTGTCACCATGAAAAATGTCAAAAATAACAAATTTCAAGATGGCAAATGTCAAAACTGACAAATGTCACAATGCTAAATGTCAAAAATGATAAGTGTCACCATGAAAAATGTCAAAAATGACAAATTTTAAGATGGCAAATGTCCAAGATGTCAAATGACAAATGTCACAATGCTAAATGTCAAAAATGACAAATTTCAAGATGGCAAATGTCAAAGATGTCAAATGACAAATGTCACAATGCTAAATGTCAAAAATGAAAAGTGTCACCATGAAAAATGTCAAAAATGACAAATTTCAAGATGGCAAATGTCAAAGATGTCAAATGACAAATGTCACAATGCTAAATGTCAAAAATGAAAAGTGTCACCATGAAAAATGTCAAAAATAACAAATTTCAAGATGGCAAATGTCAAAGATGTCAAATGACAAATGTCACAATGCTAAAAGTCAAAAATGAAAAGTGTCACCATGAAAAATGTCAAAAATGACAAATTTCAAGATGGCAAATGTCAAAACTGACAAATGTCACAATGCTAAATGTCAAAAATGATAAGTGTCACCATGAAAAATGTCAAAAATGACAAATTTCAAGATGACAAATGTCCAAGATGTCAAATGACAAATGTCACAATGCTAAATGTCAAAAATGACAAATTTCAAGATTGCAAATGTCAAAGATGTCGAATATGACAAATGTCACAATGCTAAATGTCAAAAATGAAAAGTGTCACCATGAAAAATGTCAAAAATGACAAATTTCAAGATGGCAAATGTTAAAGATGTCAAATGACAAATGTCACAATGCTAAATGTCAAAAATAAAAAGTGTCACCATGAAAAATGTCAAAATGACAAATTTCAAGATGGCAAATATCAAAGATGTCAAATGACAAATGTCACAATGCTAAATGTCAAAAATGACAAATTTCAAGATGGCAAATGTCAAAGATATCAAATGACAAATGTCACAATGCTAAATGTCAAAAATGAAAAGTGTCACCATGAAAAATGTCAAAAATGACAAATTTCAAGATGACAAATGTCAAAGATGTCAAATGACAAATGTCACAATGCTAAATGTCAAAAATGAAAAGTGTCACCATGAAAAATGTCAAAAATGACAAATTTCAAGATGGCAAATGTCAAAACTGACAAATGTCACAATGCTAAATGTCAAAAATGATAAGTGTCACCATGAAAAATGTCAAAAATGACAAATTTCAAGATGGCAAATGTCCAAGATGTCAAATGACAAATGTCACAATGCTAAATGTTAAAAATGAAAAGTGTCACCATGAAAAATGTCAAAAATGACAAATTTCAAAATTGCAAATGTCAAAGATGTCAAATGACAAATGTCACAATGCTAAATGTCAAAAATAACAAGTGTCAAAAATGACAAATTTTAAGATGGCAAATGTCTAAGATGTTAAATGACAAATGTCACAATGTTAAATGTCAAAAATGAAAAGTATCACCGTCAAAAATGGCAAAAATGACTAATTTCAAGATGGCAAATGTCAAAGATGTCAAATGACAAATGTCACAATGCTAAATGTCAAAAATGAAAAGTGTCACCATGAAAAATGTCAAAAATGACAAATTTCAAGATGGCAAATGTCAAAGATGTCAAATGACAAATGTCACAATGCTAAATGTCAAAAATGAAAAGTGACCCCATGAAAAATGTCAATAATAACAAATTTCAAGATGGCAAATATCAAAGATGTCAAATGACAAATGTCACCATGAAAAATGTCAAAAATGACAAATCTCAAGATGGCAAATGTCAAAGATGTCGAATATGACAAATGTCACAATGCTAAATGTCAAAAATGAAAAGTCTCACCATGAAAAATGTCAAAAATGACAAATTTCAAGATAGCAAATATCAAAGATGTCAAATGACAAATGTCACAATGCTAAATGTCACAATGCTAAATGTCAAAAATGAAAAGTGTCACCATGAAAAATGTCAAAAATGACAAATTTCAAGATGGCAAATATCAAAGATGTCAAATGACAAATGTCACAATGCTAAATGTCAAAAATGACAAATTTCAAGATGGCAAATGTCAAAGATGTCAAATGACAAATGTCACAATGCTAAATGTCAAAAATGAAAAGTGTCACCATGAAAAATGTCAAAAATAACAAATTTCAAGATGGCAAATGTCAAAACTGACAAATGCCACAATGCTAAATGTCAAAAATGATAAGTGTCACCATGAAAAATGTCAAAAATGACAAATTTTAAGATGGCAAATGTCCAAGATGTCAAATGACAAATGTCACAATGCTACACGTCAAAAATGACAAATTTCAAGATGGCAAATGTCAAAGATGTCAAATGACAAATGTCACAATGCTAAATGTCAAAAATGAAAAGTGTCACCATGAAAAATGTCAAAAATGACAAATTTCAAGATGGCAAATGTCAAAGATGTCAAATGACAAATGTCACAATACTAAATGTCAAAAATGAAAAGTGTCACCATGAAAAATGTCAAAAATAACAAATTTCAAGATGGCAAATGTCAAAGATGTCAAATGACAAATGTCACAATGCTAAAAGTCAAAAATGAAAAGTGTCACTATGAAAAATGTTAAAAATGACAAATTTCAAGATGGCAAATGTCAAAACTGACAAATGTCACAATGCTAAATGTCAAAAATGATAAGTATCACCATGAAAAATGTCAAAAATGACAAATTTCAAGATGACAAATGTCCAAGATGTCAAATGACAAATGTCACAATGCTAAATGTCAAAAATGACAAATTTCAAGATTGCAAATGTCAAAGATGTCGAATATGACAAATGTCAGAATGCTAAATGTCAAAAATGAAAAGTGTCACCATGAAAAATGTCAAAAATGACAAATTTTAAGATGGCAAATGTCAAAGATGTCAAATGACAAATGTCACAATGCTAAATGTCAAAAATAAAAAGTGTCACCATGAAAAATGTCAAAATGACAAATTTCAAGATGGCAAATATCAAAGATGTCAAATGACAAATGTCACAATGCTAAATGTCAAAAATGACAAATTTCAAGATGGCAAATGTCAAAGATATCAAATGACAAATGTCACAATGCTAAATGTCAAAAATGAAAAGTGTCACCATGAAAAATGTCAAAAATGACAAATTTCAAGATGACAAATGTCAAAGATGTCAAATGACAAATGTCACAATGCTAAATGTCAAAAATGAAAAGTGTCACCATGAAAAATGTCAAAAATGACAAATTTCAAGATGGCAAATGTCAAAACTAACAAATGTCACAATGCTAAATGTCAAAAATGATAAGTGTCACCATGAAAAATGTCAAAAATGACAAATTTCAAGATGGCAAATGTCCAAGATGTCAAATGACAAATGTCACAATGCTAAATGTTAAAAATGAAAAGTGTCACCATGAAAAATGTCAAAAATGACAAATTTCAAGATGGCAAATGTCAAAGATGTCAAATGACAAATGTCACAATGCTAAATGTCAAAAATGAAAAGTGTCAAAAATGACAAATTTCAAGATGGCAAATGTCTAAGATGTCAAATGACAAATGTCACAATGTTAAATGTCAAAAATGAAAAGTATCACCGTAAAAAATGTCAAAAATGACAAATTTCAAGATGGCAAATGTCAAAGATGTCAAATGACAAATGTCACAATGCTAAATGTCAAAAATGAAAAGTGTCACCATGAAAAATGTCAAAAACAACAAATTTCAAGATGGCAAATGTCAAAGATGTCAAATGACAAATGTCACAATGCTAAATGTCAAAAATGATAAGTGTCACCATGAAAAATGTCAAAAATGACAAATTTCAAGATGGCAATTGTCCAAGATGTCAAATGACAAATGTCACAATGCTAAATGTCAAAAATGACAAATTTCAAGATGGCAAATGTCAAAGATGTCAAATGACAAATGTCACAATGCTAAATGTCAAAACTAAAAAGTGTCACCATGAAAAATGTCAAAAATAACAAATTTCAAGATGGCAAATGTCAAAGATGTCAAATGACAAATGTCACAATGCTAAATGTCAAAAATGAAAAGTGTCACCATGAAAAATGTCAAAAATGACAAATTTCAAGATGGCAAATGTCAAAGATGTTAAATGACAAATGTCACAATGCTAAATGTCAAAAATGAAAAGTGTCACCATAAAAAATGTCAAAAACAACAAATTTCAAGATGGCAAATGTCAAAGATGTCAAATGACAAATGTCACAATGCTAAATGTCAAAAATGAAAAGTGTCACCATGAAAAATGTCAAAAATGACAAATTTCAAGATGGCAAATGTCAAAACTGACAAATGTCACAATGCTAAATGTCAAAAATGATAAGTGTCACCATGAAAAATGTCAAAAATGACAAATTTCAAGATGGCAATTGTCCAAGATGTCAAATGACAAATGTCACAATGCTAAATGTCAAAAATGACAAATTTCAAAATGGCAAATGTCAAAGATGTCAAATGACAAATGTCACAATGCTAAATGTCAAAAATGAAAAGTGTCACCATGAAAAATGTCAAAAAGGACAAATTTCAAGATGGCAAATGTCACAGATGTAAAATGACAAATGTCACAATGCTAAATGTCAAAAATGAAAAGTGTCACCATGAAAAATGTCAAAAATGACAAATTTCAAGATGGCAAATGTCAAAGATGTCAAATGACAAATGTCACAATGCTAAATGTCAAAAATGAAAAGTGTCACCATGAAAAATGTCAAAAATAACAAATTTCAAGATGGCAAATGTCAAAACTGACAAATGTCACAATGCTAAATGTCAAAAATGATAAGTGTCACCATGAAAAATGTCAAAAATGACAAATTTTAAGATGGCAAATGTCCAAGATGTCAAATGACAAATGTCACAATGCTAAATGTCAAAAATGACAAATTTCAAGATGGCAAATGTCAAAGATGTCAAATGACAAATGTCACAATGCTAAATGTCAAAAATGAAAAGTGTCACCATGAAAAATGTCAAAAATGACAAATTTCAAGATGGCAAATGTCAAAGATGTCAAATGACAAATGTCACAATGCTAAATGTCAAAAATGAAAAGTGTCACCATGAAAAATGTCAAAAATAACAAATTTCAAGATGGCAAATGTCAAAGATGTCAAATGACAAATGTCACAATGCTAAAAGTCAAAAATGAAAAGTGTCACCATGAAAAATGTCAAAAATGACAAATTTCAAGATGGCAAATGTCAAAACTGACAAATGTCACAATGCTAAATGTCAAAAATGATAAGTGTCACCATGAAAAATGTCAAAAATGACAAATTTCAAGATGACAAATGTCCAAGATGTCAAATGACAAATGTCACAATGCTAAATGTCAAAAATGACAAATTTCAAGATTGCAAATGTCAAAGATGTCGAATATGACAAATGTCACAATGCTAAATGTCAAAAATGAAAAGTGTCACCATGAAAAATGTCAAAAATGACAAATTTCAAGATGGCAAATGTCAAAGATGTCAAATGACAAATGTCACAATGCTAAATGTCAAAAATAAAAAGTGTCACCATGAAAAATGTCAAAATGACAAATTTCAAGATGGCAAATATCAAAGATGTCAAATGACAAATGTCACAATGCTAAATGTCAAAAATGACAAATTTCAAGATGGCAAATGTCAAAGATATCAAATGACAAATGTCACAATGCTAAATGTCAAAAATGAAAAGTGTCACCATGAAAAATGTCAAAAATGACAAATTTCAAGATGACAAATGTCAAAGATGTCAAATGACAAATGTCACAATGCTAAATGTCAAAAATGAAAAGTGTCACCATGAAAAATGTCAAAAATGACAAATTTCAAGATGGCAAATGTCAAAACTGACAAATGTCACAATGCTAAATGTCAAAAATGATAAGTGTCACCATGAAAAATGTCAAAAATGACAAATTTCAAGATGGCAAATGTCCAAGATGTCAAATGACAAATGTCACAATGCTAAATGTTAAAAATGAAAAGTGTCACCATGAAAAATGTCAAAAATGACAAATTTCAAGATTGCAAATGTCAAAGATGTCAAATGACAAATGTCACAATGCTAAATGTCAAAAATAACAAGTGTCAAAAATGACAAATTTTAAGATGGCAAATGTCTAAGATGTTAAATGACAAATGTCACAATGTTAAATGTCAAAAATGAAAAGTATCACCGTCAAAAATGGCAAAAATGACTAATTTCAAGATGGCAAATGTCAAAGATGTCAAATGACAAATGTCACAATGCTAAATGTCAAAAATGAAAAGTGTCACCATGAAAAATGTCAAAAATGACAAATTTCAAGATGGCAAATGTCAAAGAAGTCAAATGACAAATGTCACAATGCTAAATGTCAAAAATGAAAAGTGACCCCATGAAAAATGTCAATAATAACAAATTTCAAGATGGCAAATATCAAAGATGTCAAATGACAAATGTCACCATGAAAAATGTCAAAAATGACAAATCTCAAGATGGCAAATGTCAAAGATGTTGAATATGACAAATGTCACAATGCTAAATGTCAAAAATGAAAAGTCGCACCATGAAAAATGTCAAAAATGACAAATTTCAAGATAGCAAATATCAAAGATGTCAAATGACAAATGTCACAATGCTAAATGTCACAATGCTAAATGTCACAATGCTAAATGTCAAAAATGAAAAGTGTCACCATGAAAAATGTCAAAAATGACAAATTTCAAGATGGCAAATATCAAAGATGTCAAATGACAAATGTCACAATGCTAAATGTCAAAAATGACAAATTTCAAGATGGCAAATGTCAAAGATGTCAAATGACAAATGTCACAATGCTAAATGTCAAAAATGAAAAGTGTCACCATGAAAAATGTCAAAAATAACAAATTTCAAGATGGCAAATGTCAAAACTGACAAATGCCACAATGCTAAATGTCAAAAATGATAAGTGTCACCATGAAAAATGTCAAAAATGACAAATTTTAAGATGGCAAATGTCCAAGATGTCAAATGACAAATGTCACAATGCTACACGTCAAAAATGACAAATTTCAAGATGGCAAATGTCAAAGATGTCAAATGACAAATGTCACAATGCTAAATGTCAAAAATGAAAAGTGTCACCATGAAAAATGTCAAAAATGACAAATTTCAAGATGGCAAATGTCAAAGATGTCAAATGACAAATGTCACAATGCTAAATGTCAAAAATGAAAAGTGTCACCATGAAAAATGTCAAAAATAACAAATTTCAAGATGGCAAATGTCAAAGATGTCAAATGACAAATGTCACAATGCTAAAAGTCAAAAATGAAAAGTGTCACTATGAAAAATGTTAAAAATGACAAATTTCAAGATGGCAAATGTCAAAACTGACAAATGTCACAATGCTAAATGTCAAAAATGATAAGTGTCACCATGAAAAATGTCAAAAATGACAAATTTCAAGATGACAAATGTCCAAGATGTCAAATGACAAATGTCACAATGCTAAATGTCAAAAATGACAAATTTCAAGATTGCAAATGTCAAAGATGTCGAATATGACAAATGTCAGAATGCTAAATGTCAAAAATGAAAAGTGTCACCATGAAAAATGTCAAAAATGACAAATTTTAAGATGGCAAATGTCAAAGATGTCAAATGACAAATGTCACAATGCTAAATGTCAAAAATAAAAAGTGTCACCATGAAAAATGTCAAAATGACAAATTTCAAGATGGCAAATATCAAAGATGTCAAATGACAAATGTCACAATGCTAAATGTCAAAAATGACAAATTTCAAGATGGCAAATGTCAAAGATATCAAATGACAAATGTCACAATGCTAAATGTCAAAAATGAAAAGTGTCACCATGAAAAATGTCAAAAATGACAAATTTCAAGATGACAAATGTCAAAGATGTCAAATGACAAATGTCACAATGCTAAATGTCAAAAATGAAAAGTGTCACCATGAAAAATGTCAAAAATGACAAATTTCAAGATGGCAAATGTCAAAACTAACAAATGTCACAATGCTAAATGTCAAAAATGATAAGTGTCACCATGAAAAATGTCAAAAATGACAAATTTCAAGATGGCAAATGTCCAAGATGTCAAATGACAAATGTCACAATGCTAAATGTTAAAAATGAAAAGTGTCACCATGAAAAATGTCAAAAATGACAAATTTCAAGATGGCAAATGTCAAAGATGTCAAATGACAAATGTCACAATGCTAAATGTCAAAAATGAAAAGTGTCAAAAATGACAAATTTCAAGATGGCAAATGTCTAAGATGTCAAATGACAAATGTCACAATGTTAAATGTCAAAAATGAAAAGTATCACCGTAAAAAATGTCAAAAATGACAAATTTCAAGATGGCAAATGTCAAAGATGTCAAATGACAAATGTCACAATGCTAAATGTCAAAAATGAAAAGTGTCACCATGAAAAATGTCAAAAATGACAAATTTCAAGATGGCAAATGTCAAAGATGTCAAATGACAAATGTCACAATGCTAAATGTCAAAAATGAAAAGTGACCCCATGAAAAATGTCAATAATAACAAATTTCAAGATGGCAAATATCAAAGATGTCAAATGACAAATGTCACAATGCTAAATGTCAAAAATGAAAAGTGTCACCATGAAAAATGTCAAAAATGACAAATCTCAAGATGGCAAATGTCAAAGATGTCGAATATGACAAATGTCACAATGCTAAATGTCAAAAATGAAAAGTCTCACCATGAAAAATGTCAAAAATGACAAATTTCAAGATAGCAAATATCAAAGATGTCAAATGACAAATGTCACAATGCTAAATGTCACAATGCTAAATGTCAAAAATGAAAAGTGTCACCATGAAAAATGTCAAAAATGACAAATTTCAAGATGGCAAATATCAAAGATGTCAAATGACAAATGTCACAATGCTAAATGTCAAAAATGACAAATTTCAAGATGGCAAATGTCAAAGATGTCAAATGACAAATGTCACAATGCTAAATGTCAAAAATGAAAAGTGTCACCATGAAAAATGTCAAAAATGACAAATTTCAAGATGGCAAATGTCAAAGATGTCAAATGACAAATGTCACAATGCTAAATGTCAAAAATGAAAAGTGTCACCATGAAAAATGTCAAAATAACAAATTTCAAGATGGCAAATGTCAAAGATGTCAAATGACAAATGTCACAATGCTAAATGTCAAAAATGAAAAGTGTCACCATGAAAAATGTAAAAAATGACAAATTTCAAGATGGCAAATGTCAAAGATGTCAAATGACAAATGTCACAATGCTAAATGTCAAAAATGAAAAGTGTCACCATAAAAAATGTTAAAAACAACAAATTTCAAGATGGCAAATGTCAAAGATGTCAAATGACAAATGTCACAATGCTAAATGTCAAAAATGAAAAGTGTCACCATGAAAAATGTCAAAAATGACAAATTTCAAGATGGCAAATGTCAAAACTGACAAATGTCACAATGCTAAATGTCAAAAATGATAATTGTCACCATGAAAAATGTCAAAAATGACAAATTTCAAGATGGCAAATGTCCAAGATGTCAAATGACAAATGTCACAATGCTAAATGTCAAAAATGACAAATTTCAAGATGGCAAATGTCAAAGATGTCAAATGACAAATGTCAAAAATAAAAAGTGTCACCATGAAAAATGTCAAAAATGACAAATTTCAAGATGGCAAATGTCAAAGATGTCAAATGACAAATGTCACAATGCTAAATGTCAAAAATGAAAAGTGTCACCATGAAAAATGTCAAAAATGACAAATTTCAAGATGGCAAATGTCACAGATGTCAAATGACAAATGTCACAATGCTAAATGTCAAAAATGAAAAGTGTCACCATGTAAAATGTCAAAAATGACAAATTTCAAGATGGCAAATGTCAAAGATGTCAAATGACAAATGTCACAATGCTAAATGTCAAAAATGAAAAGTGTCACCATGAAAAATGTCAAAAATAACAAATTTCAAGATGGCAAATGTCAAAACTGACAAATGTCACAATGCTAAATGTCAAAAATGATAAGTGTCACCATGAAAAATGTCAAAAATGACAAATTTTAAGATGGCAAATGTCCAAGATGTCAAATGACAAATGTCACAATGCTAAATGTCAAAAATGACAAATTTCAAGATGGCAAATGTCAAAGATGTCAAATGACAAATGTCACAATGCTAAATGTCAAAAATGAAAAGTGTCACCATGAAAAATGTCAAAAATGACAAATTTCAAGATGGCAAATGTCAAAGATGTCAAATGACAAATGTCACAATGCTAAATGTCAAAAATGAAAAGTGTCACCATGAAAAATGTCAAAAATAACAAATTTCAAGATGGCAAATGTCAAAGATGTCAAATGACAAATGTCACAATGCTAAAAGTCAAAAATGAAAAGTGTCACCATGAAAAATGTCAAAAATGACAAATTTCAAGATGGCAAATGTCAAAACTGACAAATGTCACAATGCTAAATGTCAAAAATGATAAGTGTCACCATGAAAAATGTCAAAAATGACAAATTTCAAGATGACAAATGTCCAAGATGTCAAATGACAAATGTCACAATGCTAAATGTCAAAAATGACAAATTTCAAGATTGCAAATGTCAAAGATGTCGAATATGACAAATGTCACAATGCTAAATGTCAAAAATGAAAAGTGTCACCATGAAAAATGTCAAAAATGACAAATTTCAAGATGGCAAATGTCAAAGATGTCAAATGACAAATGTCACAATGCTAAATGTCAAAAATGAAAAGTGTCACCATGAAAAATGTCAAAATGACAAATTTCAAGATGGCAAATATCAAAGATGTCAAATGACAAATGTCACAATGCTAAATGTCAAAAATGACAAATTTCAAGATGGCAAATGTCAAAGATGTCAAATGACAAATGTCACAATGCTAAATGTCAAAAATGAAAAGTGTCACCATGAAAAATGTCAAAAATGACAAATTTCAAGATGGCAAATGTCAAAGATATCAAATGACAAATGTCACAATGCTAAATGTCAAAAATGAAAAGTGTCACCATGAAAAATGTCAAAAATGACAAATTTTAAGATGACAAATGTCAAAGATGTCAAATGACAAATGTCACAATGCTAAATGTCAAAAATTAAAAGTGTCACCATGAAAAATGTCAAAAATGAAAAATTTCAAGATGGCAAATGTCAAAACTGACAAATGTCACAATGCTAAATGTCAAAAATGATAAGTGTCACCATGAAAAATGTCAAAAATGACAAATTTCAAGATGGCAAATGTCCAAGATGTCAAATGACAAATGTCACAATGCTAAATGTTAAAAAAGAAAAGTGTCACCATGAAAAATGTCAAAAATGACAAATTTCAAGATGGCAAATGTCAAAGATGTCAAATGACAAATGTCACAATGCTAAATGTCAAAAATGAAAAGTGTCAAAAATGACAAATTTCAAGATGGCAAATGTCTAAGATGTCAAATGACAAATGTCACAATGTTAAATGTCAAAAATGAAAAGTATCACCGTAAAAAATGTCAAAAATGACAAATTTCAAGATGGCAAATGTCAAAGATGTCAAATGACAAATGTCACAATGCTAAATGTCAAAAATGAAAAGTGTCACCATGAAAAATGTCAAAAATGACAAATTTCAAGATGGCAAATATCAAAGATGTCAAATGACAAATGTCACAATGCTAAATGTCAAAAATGAAAAGTGTCACCATGAAAAATGTCAAAAATGACAAATCTCAAGATGGCAAATGTCAAAGATGTCGAATATGACAAATGTCACAATGCTAAATGTCAAAAATGAAAAGTCTCACCATGAAAAATGTCAAAAATGACAAATTTCAAGATGGCAAATATCAAAGATGTCAAATGACAAATGTCACAA
The DNA here is from genome assembly GCA_964028335.1 of Altica lythri. Taxonomy (NCBI): domain Eukaryota; kingdom Metazoa; phylum Arthropoda; class Insecta; order Coleoptera; family Chrysomelidae; genus Altica; species Altica lythri. The sequence goes on along the minus strand of OZ034800.1, from coordinate 1,563,390 downwards.
TGCTAAATGTCAAAAATGAAAAGTGTCACCATGAAAAATGTCAAAAATGACAAATTTCAAGATGGCAAATGTCAAAGATGTCAAATGAAAAATGTCACAATGCTAAATGTCAAAAATGAAAAGTGTCACCATGAAAAATGTCAAAAATAACAAATTTCAAGATGGCAAATGTCAAAGATGTCAAATGACAAATGTCACAATGCTAAATGTCAAAAATGAAAAGTGTCACCATGAAAAATGTCAAAAATGACAAATTTCAAGATGGCAAATGTCAAAGATGTCAAATGACAAATGTCACAATGCTAAATGTCAAAAATGAAAAGTGTCACCATAAAAAATGTCAAAAACAACAAATTTCAAGATGGCAAATGTCAAAGATGTCAAATGACAAATGTCACAATGCTAAATGTCAAAAATGAAAAGTGTCACCATGAAAAATGTCAAAAATGACAAATTTCAAGATGGCAAATGTCAAAACTGACAAATGTCACAATGCTAAATGTCAAAAATGATAATTGTCACCATGAAAAATGTCAAAAATGACAAATTTCAAGATGGCAAATGTCCAAGATGTCAAATGACAAATGTCACAATGCTAAATGTCAAAAATGACAAATTTCAAGATGGCAAATGTCAAAGATGTCAAATGACAAATGTCAAAAATGAAAAGTGTCACCATGAAAAATGTCAAAAATGACAAATTTCAAGATGGCAAATGTCAAAGATGTCAAATGACAAATGTCACAATGCTAAATGTCAAAAATGAAAAGTGTCACCATGAAAAATGTCAAAAATGACAAATTTCAAGATGGCAAATGTCAAAGATGTCAAATGTCACAATGCTAAATATCAAAAATGATAAGTGTCACCATGAAAAATGTCAAAAATGACAAATTTCAAGATGACAAATGTCCAAGATGTCAAATGACAAATGTCACAATGCTAAATGTCAAAAATGACAAATTTCAAGATTGCAAATGTCAAAGATGTCGAATATGACAAATTTCACAATGCTAAATGTCAAAAATGAAAAGTGTCACCATGAAAAATGTCAAAAATGACAAATTTCAAGATGGCAAATTTCAAAGATGTCAAATGACAAATGTCACAATGCTAAATGTCAAAAATGAAAAGTGTCACCATGAAAAATGTCAAAATGACAAATTTCAAGATGGCAAATATCAAAGATGTCAAATGACAAATGTCACAATGCTAAATGTCAAAAATGACAAATTTCAAAATGGCAAATGTCAAAGATGTCAAATGACAAATGTCACAATGCTAAATGTCAAAAATGAAAAGTGTCACCATAAAAAATGTCAAAAATAACAAATTTCAAGATGGCAAATGTCAAAGATGTCAAATGACAAATGTCACAATGCTAAATGTCAAAAATAATAAGTGTCACCATGAAAAATGTAAAAAATGACAAATTTCAAGATGGCAAATGTCAAAGATGTCAAATGACAAATGTCACAATGCTAAATGTCAAAAATGAAAAGTGTCACCATGAAAAATGTCAAAAATACCAAATTTCAAGATGGCAAATGTCAAAGATGTTAAATGACAAATGTCACAATGCTAAATGTCAAAAATGAAAAGTGTCACCATGAAAAATGTCAAAAATAACAAATTTCAAGATGGCAAATGTCAAAACTGACAAATGTCACAATGCTAAATGTCAAAAATGATAAGTGTCACCATGAAAAATGTCAAAAATGACAAATTTCAAGATGGCAAATGTCCAAGATGTCAAATGACAAATGTCACAATGCTAAATGTCAAAAATGACAAATTTCAAGATGGCAAATGTCAAAGATGTCAAATGACAAATGTCACAATGCTAAATGTCAAAAATGAAAAGTGTCACCATGAAAAATGTCAAAAATGACAAATTTCAAGATGGCAAATGTCAAAGATGTCAAATGACAAATGTCACAATGCTAAAAGTCAAAAATGAAAAGTGTCACCATGAAAAATGTCAAAAATGACAAATTTCAAGATGGCAAATGTCAAAGATGTCAAATGACAAATGTCACAATGCTAAATGTCAAAAATAAAAAGTGTCACCATGAAAAATGTCAAAATGACAAATTTCAAGATGGCAAATATCAAAGATGTCAAATGACAAATGTCACAATGCTAAATGTCAAAAATGACAAATTTCAAGATGGCAAATGTCAAAGATATCAAATGACAAATGTCACAATGCTAAATGTCAAAAATGAAAAGTGTCACCATGAAAAATGTCAAAAATGACAAATTTCAAGATGACAAATGTCAAAGATGTCAAATGACAAATGTCACAATGCTAAATGTCAAAAATGAAAAGTGTCACCATGAAAAATGTCAAAAATGACAAATTTCAAGATGGCAAATGTCAAAACTGACAAATGTCACAATGCTAAATGTCAAAAATGATAAGTGTCACCATGAAAAATGTCAAAAATGACAAATTTCAAGATGGCAAATGTCCAAGATGTCAAATGACAAATGTCACAATGCTAAATGTTAAAAATGAAAAGTGTCACCATGAAAAATGTCAAAAATGACAAATTTCAAGATGGCAAATGTCAAAGATGTCAAATGACAAATGTCACAATGCTAAATGTCAAAAATAACAAGTGTCAAAAATGACAAATTTCAAGATGGCAAATGTCTAAGATGTCAAATGACAAATGTCACAATGTTAAATGTCAAAAATGAAAAGTATCACCGTCAAAAATGGCAAAAATGACTAATTTCAAGATGGCAAAGGTCAAAGATGTCAAATGACAAATGTCACAATGCTAAATGTCAAAAATGAAAAGTGTCACCATGAAAAATGTCAAAAATGACAAATTTCAACATGGCAAATGTCAAAGATGTCAAATGACAAATGTCACAATGCTAAATGTCAAAAATGAAAAGTGACCCCATGAAAAATGTCAATAATAACAAATTTCAAGATGGCAAATATCAAAGATGTCAAATGACAAATGTCACCATGAAAAATGTCAAAAATGACAAATCTCAAGATGGCAAATGTCAAAGATGTCGAATATGACAAATGTCACAATGCTAAATGTCAAAAATGAAAAGTCTCACCATGAAAAATGTCAAAAATGACAAATTTCAAGATAGCAAATATCAAAGATGTCAAATGACAAATGTCACAATGCTAAATGTCACAATGCTAAATGTCAAAAATGAAAAGTGTCACCATGAAAAATGTCAAAAATGACAAATTTCAAGATGGCAAATATCAAAGATGTCAAATGACAAATGTCACAATGCTAAATGTCAAAAATGACAAATTTCAAGATGGCAAATGTCAAAGATGTCAAATGACAAATGTCACAATGCTAAATGTCAAAAATGAAAAGTGTCACCATGAAAAATGTCAAAAATAACAAATTTCAAGATGGCAAATGTCAAAACTGACAAATGTCACAATGCTAAATGTCAAAAATGATAAGTGTCACCATGAAAAATGTCAAAAATGACAAATTTTAAGATGGCAAATGTCCAAGATGTCAAATGACAAATGTCACAATGCTACACGTCAAAAATGACAAATTTCAAGATGGCAAATGTCAAAGATGTCAAATGACAAATGTCACAATGCTAAATGTCAAAAATGAAAAGTGTCACCATGAAAAATGTCAAAAATGACAAATTTCAAAATGGCAAATGTCAAAAATAACAAATTTCAAGATGGCAAATGTCAAAGATGTCAAATGACAAATGTCACAATGCTAAAAGTCAAAAATGAAAAGTGTCACTATGAAAAATGTCAAAAATGACAAATTTCAAGATGGCAAATGTCAAAACTGACAAATGTCACAATGCTAAATGTCAAAAATGATAAGTGTCACCATGAAAAATGTCAAAAATGACAAATTTCAAGATGACAAATGTCCAAGATGTCAAATGCCAAATGTCACAATGCTAAATGTCAAAAATGACAAATTTCAAGATTGCAAATGTCAAAGATGTCGAATATGACAAATGTCAGAATGCTAAATGTCAAAAATGAAAAGTGTCACCATGAAAAATGTCAAAAATGACAAATTTCAAGATGGCAAATGTCAAAGATGTCAAATGACAAATGTCACAATGCTAAATGTCAAAAATAAAAAGTGTCACCATGAAAAATGTCAAAATGACAAATTTCAAGATGGCAAATATCAAAGATGTCAAATGACAAATGTCACAATGCTAAATGTCAAAAATGACAAATTTCAAGATGGCAAATGTCAAAGATATCAAATGACAAATGTCACAATGCTAAATGTCAAAAATGAAAAGTGTCACCATGAAAAATGTCAAAAATGACAAATTTCAAGATGACAAATGTCAAAGATGTCAAATGACAAATGTCACAATGCTAAATGTCAAAAATGAAAAGTGTCACCATGAAAAATGTCAAAAATGACAAATTTCAAGATGGCAAATGTCAAAACTGACAAATGTCACAATGCTAAATGTCAAAAATGATAAGTGTCACCATGAAAAATGTCAAAAATGACAAATTTCAAGATGGCAAATGTCCAAGATGTCAAATGACAAATGTCACAATGCTAAATGTTAAAAATGAAAAGTGTCACCATGAAAAATGTCAAAAATGACAAATTTCAAGATGGCAAATGTCAAAGATGTCAAATGACAAATGTCACAATGCTAAATGTCAAAAATGAAAAGTGTCAAAAATGACAAATTTCAAGATGGCAAATGTCTAAGATGTCAAATGACAAATGTCACAATGTTAAATGTCAAAAATGAAAAGTATCACCGTAAAAAATGTCAAAAATGACAAATTTCAAGATGGCAAATGTCAAAGATGTCAAATGACAAATGTCACAATGCTAAATGTCAAAAATGAAAAGTGTCACCATGAAAAATGTCAAAAATGACAAATTTCAAGATGGCAAATGTCAAAGATGTCAAATGACAAATGTCACAATGCTAAATGTCAAAAATGAAAAGTGACCCCATGAAAAATGTCAATAATAACAAATTTCAAGATGGCAAATATCAAAGATGTCAAATGACAAATGTCACAATGCTAAATGTCAAAAATGAAAAGTGTCACCATGAAAAATGTCAAAAATGACAAATCTCAAGATGGCAAATGTCAAAGATGTCGAATATGACAAATGTCACAATGCTAAATGTCAAAAATGAAAAGTCTCACCATGAAAAATGTCAAAAATGACAAATTTCAAGATAGCAAATATCAAAGATGTCAAATGACAAATGTCACAATGCTAAATGTCACAATGCTAAATGTCAAAAATGAAAAGTGTCACCATGAAAAATGTCAAAAATGACAAATTTCAAGATGGCAAATATCAAAGATGTCAAATGACAAATGTCACAATGCTAAATGTCAAAAATGACAAATTTCAAGATGGCAAATGTCAAAGATGTCAAATGACAAATGTCACAATGCTAAATGTCAAAAATGAAAAGTGTCACCATGAAAAATGTCAAAAATGACAAATTTCAAGATGGCAAATGTCAAAGATGTCAAATGACAAATGTCACAATGCTAAATGTCAAAAATGAAAAGTGTCACCATGAAAAATGTCAAAATAACAAATTTCAAGATGGCAAATGTCAAAGATGTCAAATGACAAATGTCACAATGCTAAATGTCAAAAATGAAAAGTGTCACCATGAAAAATGTCAAAAATGACAAATTTCAAGATGGCAAATGTCAAAGATGTCAAATGACAAATGTCACAATGCTAAATGTCAAAAATGAAAAGTGTCACCATAAAAAATGTTAAAAACAACAAATTTCAAGATGGCAAATGTCAAAGATGTCAAATGACAAATGTCACAATGCTAAATGTCAAAAATGAAAAGTGTCACCATAAAAAATGTCAAAAATGACAAATTTCAAGATGGCAAATGTCAAAACTGACAAATGTCACAATGCTAAATGTCAAAAATGATAATTGTCACCATGAAAAATGTCAAAAATGACAAATTTCAAGATGGCAAATGTCCAAGATGTCAAATGACAAATGTCACAATGCTAAATGTCAAAAATGACAAATTTCAAGATGGCAAATGTCAAAGATGTCAAATGACAAATGTCAAAAATAAAAAGTGTCACCATGAAAAATGTCAAAAATGACAAATTTCAAGATGGCAAATGTCAAAGATGTCAAATGACAAATGTCACAATGCTAAATGTCAAAAATGAAAAGTGTCACCATGAAAAATGTCAAAAATGACAAATTTCAAGATGGCAAATGTCACAGATGTCAAATGACAAATGTCACAATGCTAAATGTCAAAAATGAAAAGTGTCACCATGAAAAATGTCAAAAATGACAAATTTCAAGATGGCAAATGTCAAAGATGTCAAATGACAAATGTCACAATGCTAAATGTCAAAAATGAAAAGTGTCACCATGAAAAATGTCAAAAATAACAAATTTCAAGATGGCAAATGTCAAAACTGACAAATGTCACAATGCTAAATGTCAAAAATGATAAGTGTCACCATGAAAAATGTCAAAAATGACAAATTTTAAGATGGCAAATGTCCAAGATGTCAAATGACAAATGTCACAATGCTAAATGTCAAAAATGACAAATTTCAAGATGGCAAATGTCAAAGATGTCAAATGACAAATGTCACAATGCTAAATGTCAAAAATGAAAAGTGTCACCATGAAAAATGTCAAAAATGACAAATTTCAAGATGGCAAATGTCAAAGATGTCAAATGACAAATGTCACAATGCTAAATGTCAAAAATGAAAAGTGTCACCATGAAAAATGTCAAAAATAACAAATTTCAAGATGGCAAATGTCAAAGATGTCAAATGACAAATGTCACAATGCTAAAAGTCAAAAATGAAAAGTGTCACCATGAAAAATGTCAAAAATGACAAATTTCAAGATGGCAAATGTCAAAACTGACAAATGTCACAATGCTAAATGTCAAAAATGATAAGTGTCACCATGAAAAATGTCAAAAATGACAAATTTCAAGATGACAAATGTCCAAGATGTCAAATGACAAATGTCACAATGCTAAATGTCAAAAATGACAAATTTCAAGATTGCAAATGTCAAAGATGTCGAATATGACAAATGTCACAATGCTAAATGTCAAAAATGAAAAGTGTCACCATGAAAAATGTCAAAAATGACAAATTTCAAGATGGCAAATGTCAAAGATGTCAAATGACAAATGTCACAATGCTAAATGTCAAAAATGAAAAGTGTCACCATGAAAAATGTCAAAATGACAAATTTTAAGATGGCAAATATCAAAGATGTCAAATGACAAATGTCACAATGCTAAATGTCAAAAATGACAAATTTCAAGATGGCAAATGTCAAAGATGTCAAATGACAAATGTCACAATGCTAAATGTCAAAAATGAAAAGTGTCACCATGAAAAATGTCAAAAATGACAAATTTCAAGATGGCAAATGTCAAAGATATCAAATGACAAATGTCACAATGCTAAATGTCAAAAATGAAAAGTGTCACCATGAAAAATGTCAAAAATGACAAATTTTAAGATGACAAATGTCAAAGATGTCAAATGACAAATGTCACAATGCTAAATGTCAAAAATGAAAAGTGTCACCATGAAAAATGTCAAAAATGAAAAATTTCAAAATGGCAAATGTCAAAACTGACAAATGTCACAATGCTAAATGTCAAAAATGATAAGTGTCACCATGAAAAATGTCAAAAATGACAAATTTCAAGATGGCAAATGTCCAAGATGTCAAATGACAAATGTCACAATGCTAAATGTTAAAAAAGAAAAGTGTCATCATGAAAAATGTCAAAAATGACAAATTTCAAGATGGCAAATGTCAAAGATGTCAAATGACAAATGTCACAATGCTAAATGTCAAAAATGAAAAATGTCAAAAATGACAAATTTCAAGATGGCAAATATCAAAGATGTCAAATGACAAATGTCACAATGCTAAATGTCAAAAATGAAAAGTGTCACCATGAAAAATGTCAAAAATGACAAATTTCAAGATGGCAAATGTCAAAGATGTCAAATGAAAAATGTCACAATGCTAAATGTCAAAAATGAAAAGTGTCACCATGAAAAATGTCAAAAATAACAAATTTCAAGATGGCAAATGTCAAAGATGTCAAATGACAAATATCACAATGCTAAATGTCAAAAATGAAAAGTGTCACCATGAAAAATGTCAAAAATGACAAATTTCAAGATGGCAAATGTCAAAGATGTCAAATGACAAATGTCACAATGCTAAATGTCAAAAATGAAAAGTGTCACCATAAAAAATGTCAAAAACAACAAATTTCAAGATGGCAAATGTCAAAGATGTCAAATGACAAATGTCACAATGCTAAATGTCAAAAATGAAAAGTGTCACCATGAAAAATGTCAAAAATGACAAATTTCAAGATGGCAAATGTCAAAACTGACAAATGTCACAATGCTAAATGTCAAAAATGATAATTGTCACCATGAAAAATGTCAAAAATGACAAATTTCAAGATGGCAAATGTCCAAGATGTCAAATGACAAATGTCACAATGCTAAATGTCAAAAATGACAAATTTCAAGATGGCAAATGTCAAAGATGTCAAATGACAAATGTCAAAAATGAAAAGTGTCACCATGAAAAATGTCAAAAATGACAAATTTCAAGATGGCAAATGTCAAAGATGTCAAATGACAAATGTCACAATGCTAAATGTCAAAAATGAAAAGTGTCACCATGAAAAATGTCAAAAATGACAAATTTCAAGATGGCAAATGTCAAAGATGTCAAATGTCACAATGCTAAATATCAAAAATGATAAGTGTCACCATGAAAAATGTCAAAAATGACAAATTTCAAGATGACAAATGTCCAAGATGTCAAATGACAAATGTCACAATGCTAAATGTCAAAAATGACAAATTTCAAGATTGCAAATGTCAAAGATGTCGAATATGACAAATTTCACAATGCTAAATGTCAAAAATGAAAAGTGTCACCATGAAAAATGTCAAAAATGACAAATTTCAAGATGGCAAATTTCAAAGATGTCAAATGACAAATGTCACAATGCTAAATGTCAAAAATGAAAAGTGTCACCATGAAAAATGTCAAAATGACAAATTTCAAGATGGCAAATATCAAAGATGTCAAATGACAAATGTCACAATGCTAAATGTCAAAAATGACAAATTTCAAAATGGCAAATGTCAAAGATGTCAAATGACAAATGTCACAATGCTAAATGTCAAAAATGAAAAGTGTCACCATAAAAAATGTCAAAAATAACAAATTTCAAGATGGCAAATGTCAAAGATGTCAAATGACAAATGTCACAATGCTAAATGTCAAAAATAATAAGTGTCACCATGAAAAATGTAAAAAATGACAAATTTCAAGATGGCAAATGTCAAAGATGTCAAATGACAAATGTCACAATGCTAAATGTCAAAAATGAAAAGTGTCACCATGAAAAATGTCAAAAATACCAAATTTCAAGATGGCAAATGTCAAAGATGTTAAATGACAAATGTCACAATGCTAAATGTCAAAAATGAAAAGTGTCACCATGAAAAATGTCAAAAATAACAAATTTCAAGATGGCAAATGTCAAAACTGACAAATGTCACAATGCTAAATGTCAAAAATGATAAGTGTCACCATGAAAAATGTCAAAAATGACAAATTTCAAGATGGCAAATGTCCAAGATGTCAAATGACAAATGTCACAATGCTAAATGTCAAAAATGACAAATTTCAAGATGGCAAATGTCAAAGATGTCAAATGACAAATGTCACAATGCTAAATGTCAAAAATGAAAAGTGTCACCATGAAAAATGTCAAAAATGACAAATTTCAAGATGGCAAATGTCAAAGATGTCAAATGACAAATGTCACAATGCTAAATGTCAAAAATGAAAAGTGTCACCATGAAAAATGTCAAAAATAACAAATTTCAAGATGGCAAATGTCAAAGATGTCAAATGTCACAATGCTAAATGTCAAAAATGAAAAGTGTCACCATGAAAAATGTCAAAAATGACAAATTTCAAGATGGCAAATGTCAAAGATGTCAAATGACAAATGTCACAATGCTAAATGTCAAAAATGAAAAGTGTCACCATGAAAAATGTCAAAAATGACAAATTTCAAGATGGCAAATGTCAAAGATGTCAAATGACAAATGTCACAATGCTAAATGTCAAAAATGAAAAGTGTCACCATGAAAAATGTCAAAAATGACAAATTTCAAAATGGCAAATGTCAAAGATGTCAAATGACAAATGTCACAATGCTAAATGTCAAAAATGAAAAGTGTCACCATGAAAAATGTCAAAAATGACAAATTTCAAGATGGCAAATGTCAAAACTGACAAAGGTCACAATGCTAAATGTCAAAAATGATAAGTGTCACCAAGAAAAATGTCAAAAATGACAAATTTTAAGATGGCAAATGTCCAAGATGTCAAATGACAAATGTCACAATGCTAAATGTCAAAAATGAAAAGTGTCACCATGAAAAATGTCAAAAATGACAAATTTCAAGATGGCAAATGTCAAAGATGTCAAATGACAAATGTCACAATGCTAAATGTCAAAAATGAAAAGTGTCAAAAATGACAAATTTCAAGATGGCAAATGTCTCAGAAGTCAAATGACAAATGTCACAATGCTAAATTTCAAAAATGAAAAGTGTCACCATGAAAAATGTCAAAAATAACAAATTTCAAGATTGCAAATGTCAAAGATGTCAAATGACAAATGTCACAATGCTAAATGTCAAAAATGACAAATTTCAAGATGGCAAATGTCAAAGATGTCAAATGACAAATGTCACAATGCTAAATGTCAAAAATGAAAAGTGTCACCATGAAAAATGTCAATAATGACAAATTTCAAGATGGCAAATGTCAAAGATGTCAAATGACAAATGTCACAATGCTAAATGTCAAAAATGAAAAGTGTCACCATGAAAAATATCAAAAATGACAAATTTCAAGATGGCAAATGACAAATTTTAAGATGGCAAATGTCAAAACTGACAAATGTCACAATGCTAAATGTCAAAAATAATAAGTGTCACCATGAAAAATGTCAAAAATGACAAATTTCAAGATGGCAAATGTCAAAGATGTCAAATGACAAATGTCACAATGCTAAATGTCAAAAATGACAAATTTCAAGATGGCAAATGTCTAAGATGTCAAATGACAAATGTCACAATGCTAAATGTCAAAACTGAAAAGTGTCACCATGAAAAATGTCAAAAATGACAAATTTCAAGATGGCAAATGTCCAAGATGTCAAATGACAAATGTCACAATGCTAAATGTCAAAAATGAAAAGTGTCACCATGAAAAATGTCAAAAATGACAAATTTCAAGATGGCAAATGTCAAAGATGTCAAATGACAAATGTCACAATGCTAAATGTCAATAATGAAAAGTGTCAGAAATGACAAATTTCAAGATGGCAAATGTCTAAGATGTCAAATGACAAATGTCACAATGCTAAATGTCAAAAATGAAAAGTGTCACCGTGAAAAATGTCAAAAATGACAAATTTCAAGATGGCAAATGTCAAAGATGTCAAATGACAAATGTCACAATGCTAAATGTCAAAAATGAAAAGTGTCACCATGAAAAATGTCAAAAATGACAAATTTCAAGATGGCAAATGTCAAAGATGTCAAATGACAAATGTCACAATGTTAAATGTCAAAAATGAAAAGGGTCCCCATGAAAAATGTCAATAATGACAAATTTCAAGATGGCAAATGTCAAAGATGTCAAATGACAAATGTCACAATGCTAAATGTCAAAAATGAAAAGTGTCACCATGAAAAATGTCAAAAATGACAAATTTCAAGATGGCAAATGTCAAAGATGTCAAATGACAAATGTCACAATGCCAAATATCAAAAATGAAAAGTGTCACCATGAAAAATGTCAAAAATGACAAATTTCAAGATGGCAAATGTCAAAGATGTCAAATGACAAATGTCACAATGCTAAATGTCAAAAATGAAAAGTGTCACCATGAAAAATGTCAAAAATAACAAATTTCAAGATGGCAAAAGTCAAAGATGTCAAATGACAAATGTCACAATGCTAAATGTCAAAAATGAAAAGTGTCACAATGAAAAATGTCAAAAATGACAAATTTCAAGATGGCAAATGTCAAAGATGTCAAATGACAAATGTCACAATGCTAAATATCAAAAATGAAAAGTGTCACCATGAAAAAGGTCAAAAATGACAAATTTCAAGATGGCAAATGTCAAAGATGTCAAATGACAAATGTCACAATGCTAAATGTCAAAAATGAAAAGTGTCACCATGAAAAATGTCAAAAATGACAAATTTCAAGATGGCAAATGTCAAAACTGACAAATGTCACAATGCTAAATGTCAAAGATGATAAGTGTCACCATGAAAAATGTCAAAAATGACAAATTTCAAGATGGCAAATGTCCAAGATGTCAAATGACAAATGTCACAATGCTAAATGTCAAAAATGAAAAGTGTCACCATGAAAAATGTCAAAAATGACAAATTTCAAGATGGCAAATATCAAAGATGTCAAATGACAAATGTCACAATGCTAAATGTCAAAAATGAAAAGTGTCAAAAATGACAAATTTCAAGATGGCAAATGTCTAAGATGTCAAATGACATATGTCACAATGCTAAATGTCAAAAATGAAAAGTGTCACCGTGAAAAATGTCAAAAATGACAAATTTCAAGATGGCAAATGTCAAAGATGTCAAATGACAAATGTCACAATGCTAAATGTCAAAAATGAAAAATGTCAAAAATGACAAATTTCAAGATGCAAATGTCAAAGATGTCAAATGACAAATGTCAAAAATGAAAAGTGTCCCCATGAAAAATGTCAATAATGACAAATTTCAAGATGGCAAATGTCAAAGATGTCAAATGACAAATGTCACAATGCTAAATGTCAAAAATGAAAAGTGTCACCATGAAAAATGTCAAAAATGACAAATTTCAAGATGGCAAATGTCAAAGATGTCAAATGACAAATGTCACAATGCTAAATGTCAAAAATGAAAAGTGTCACCATGAAAAATGTCAAAAATGACAAATTTCAAGATGGCAAATGTCAAAGATGTCAAATGACAAATGTCACAATGCTAAATGTCAAAAATGAAAAGTGTCACCATGAAAAATGTCAAAAATAACAAATTTCAAGATGGCAAATGTCAAAGATGTCAAATGACAAATGTCACAATGCTAAATGTCAAAAATAAAAATGTCAAAAATGACAAATTTCAAGATGGCAAATGTCAAAACTGACAAATGTCACAATGCTAAATGTCAAAAATGATAAGTGTCACCATGAAAAATGTCAAATAATGACAAATTTCAAGATGGCAAATGTCCAAGATGTCAAATGACCAATGTCACAATGCTAAATGTCAAAAATGACAAATTTCAAGATGGCAAATGTCAAAGATGTCAAATGACAAATATCACAATGCTAAATGTCAAAAATGAAAAGTGTCACCATGAAAAATGTCAAAAATGACAAATTTCAAGATGGCAAATGTCAAAGATGTCAAATGACAAATGTCACAATGCTAAATGTCAAAAATGAAAAGTGTCACCATGAAAAATGTCAAAAATAACAAATTTCAAGATGGCAAATGTCAAAGATGTCAAATGACAAATGTCACAATGCTAAATGTCAAAAATGAAAAGTGTCACCACGAAAAATGTTAAAAATGGCAAATTTCAAGATGGCAAATGTCAAAGATGTCAAATGACAAATGTCACAATGCTAAATGTCAAAAATGAAAAGTGTCACCATGAAAAATGTCAAAAATGACAAATTTCAAGATGGCAAATGTCAAAGATGTCAAATGACAAATGTCACAATGCTAAATGTCAAAAATGAAAAGTGTCACCATGAAAAATGTCAAAAATGACAAATTTCAAGATGGCAAATGTCAAAGATGTCAAATGACAAATGTCACAATGCTAAATGTCAAAAATGAAAAGTGTCACTATGAAAAATGTCAAAAATGACAAATTTCAAGATGGCAAATATCAAAGATGTCAAATGACAAATGTCACAATGCTAAATGTCAAAAATGAAAAGTGTCACCATAAAAAATGTCAAAAATGACAAATTTCAAGATGGCAAATGTCAAAACTGACAAATGTCACAATGCTAAATGTCAAAAATGATAAGTGTCACCATGAAAAATGTCAAAAATGACAAATTTCAAGATGGCAAATGTCCAAGATGTCAAATGACAAATGTCACAATGCTAAATGTCAAAAATGAAAAGTGTCAAAAATGACAAATTTCAAGATGGCAAATGTCTAAGATGTCAAATAACAAATGTCACAATGCTTAATGTCAAAAATGAAAAGTGTCACCATGAAAAATGACAAATTTCAAGATGGCAAATGTCAAAACTGACAAATGTCACGATGCTAAATGTCAAAAACGAAAAGTGTCACCATGAAAAATGTCAAAAATAACAAATTTCAAGATGGCAAATGTCAAAGATGTCAAATGACAAATGTCACAATGCTAAATGTCAAAAATGAAAAGTGTCAAAAATGACAAATTTCAAGATGGCAAATGTCTAAGATGTCAAATAACAAATGTCACAATGCTTAATGTCAAAAATGAAAAGTGTCACCATGAAAAATGACAAATTTCAAGATAGCAAATGTCAAAACTGACAAATGTCACGATGCTAAATGTCAAAAACGAAAAGTGTCACCATGAAAAATGTCAAAAATAACAAATTTCAAGATGGCAAATGTCAAAGATGTCAAATGACAAATGTCACAATGCTTAATGTCAAAAATGACAAATTTCAAGATGGCAAATGTCAAAGATGTCAAATGACAAATGTCACAATGCTAACTGTCAAAAATGAAAAGTGTCACCATGAAAAATGTCAAAAATAACAAATTTTAAGATGGCAAATGTCAAAGATGTCAAATGACAAATGTCACAATGCTAAATGTCAAAAATGACAAATTTCAATATGGCAAATGTCAAAGATGTCAAATGACAAATGTCACAATGCTAAATGTCAAAAATGAAAAGTGTCACCATGAAAAATGTCAAAAATGACAAATGTCAAATGACAAATGTCACAATGCTAAATGTTAAAAATGAAAAGTGTCACCACGAAAAATGTCAAAAATGACAAATTTCAAGATGGCAAATGTCAAAGATGTCAAATGACAAATGTCACAATGCTAAATGTCAAAAATGAAAAGTGTCCCCATGGAAAATGTCAATAATGACAAATTTCAAGATGGCAAATGTCAAAGATGTCAAATGACAAATGTCACAATGCTAAATGTCAAAAATGAAAAGTGTCACCATGAAAAATGTCAAAAATGACAAATTTCAAGATGGCAAATGTCAAAGATGTCAAATGACAAATGTCACAATGCTTAATGTCAAAAATGAAAAGTGTCACCATGAAAAATGTCAAAAATAACAAATTTCAAGATGGCAAATGTCAAAGATGTCAAATGACAAATGTCACAATGCTAAATGTCAAAAATGAAAAGTGTCACCATGAAAAATGTCAAAAATGACAAATTTCAAGATGGCAAATGTCAAAACTGACAAATGTCACAATGCTAAATGTCAAAAATGAAAAGTGTCACCATGAAAAATGTCAAAAATGACAAATTTCAAGATGGCAAATGTCAAAGATGTCAAATGACAAATGTCACAATGCTAAATGTCAAAAATGAAAAGTGTCACCATGAAAAATGTCAAAAATAACAAATTTCAAGATGGCAAATGTCAAAGATGTCAAATAACAAATGTCACAATTCTAAATGTCAAAAATGAAAAGTGTCACCATGAAAAATGTCAGATGGCAAATATCAAAGATGTCAAATGACAAATGTCACAATGCTAAATGTCAAAAATGAAAAGTGGCACCATGAAAAATGTCAAAAATAACAAATTTCAAGATGACAAATGTCAAAGATGTCAAATGACAAATGTCACAATGCTAAATGAAAAGTGTCACCATGAAAAATGTCAAAAATGACAAATTTCAAGATGGCAAATGTCAAAACTGACAAATGTCACAATGCTAAATGTCAAAAATGAAAAGTGTCACCATGAAAAATGTCAAAAATGACAAATTTCAAGATGGCAAATGTCAAAACTGACAAATGTCACAATGCTAAATGTCAAAAATGATAAGTGTCACCATAAAAAATGTCAAAAATGACAAATTTCAAGATGGCAAATGTCCAAGATGTCAAATGACAAATGTCACAATGCTAAATGTCAAAAATGACAAATTTCAAGATGGCAAATGTCAAAGATGTCAAATGACAAATGTCACAATGCTAAATGAAAAGTGTCACCATGAAAAATGTCAAAAATGACAAATTTCAAGATGGCAAATGTCAAAACTGACAAATGTCACAATGCTAAATGTCAAAAATGAAAAGTGTCACCATGAAAAATGTCAAAAATGACAAATTTCAAGATGGCAAATGTCAAAACTGACAAATGTCACAATGCTAAATGTCAAAAATGAAAAGTGTCACAATGAAAAATGTCAAAAATAACAAATTTCAAGATGGCAAATGTCAAAGATGTCAAATGACAAATGTCACAATGCTAAATGTCAAAAATGAAAAGTGTCACCACGAAAAATGTCAAAAATGACAAATTTCAAGATGGCAAATGTCAAAGATGTCAAATGACAAATGTCACAATGCTAAATGTCAAAAATGAAAAGTGTCACCATAAAAAATGTCAAAAATGACAAATTTCAAGATGGCAAATGTCAAAGATATCAAATGACAAATGTCACAATGCTAAATGTCAAAAATGAAAAGTGTCACCATGAAAAATGTCAAAAATGACAAATTTCAAGATGGCAAATGTCAAAGATGTCAAATGACAAACGTCAAAATGCTAAATGTCAAAAATGAAAAATGTCACCATGAAAAATGTCAAAAATGACAAATTTCAAGATGGCAAATGTCAAAACAGACAAATGTCACAATGCTAAATGTCAAAAATGATAAGTGTCAACATGAAATATGTCAAAAATGACAAATTTCAAGATGGCAAATGTCCAAGATGTCAAATGACAAATGTCACAATGCTAAATGTCAAAAATGAAAAGTGTCACCATGAAAAATGTTAAAAATGACAAATTTCAAGATGGCAATTGTCAAAGATGTCAAATGACAAATGTCACAATGCTAAATGTCAAAAATGAAAAGTGTCAAAAATGACAAATTTCAAGATGGCAAATGTCTAAGATGTCAAATGACAAATGTCACAATGCTAAATGTCAAAAATGAAAAGTGTCACCATGAAAAATGTCAAAAATGACAAGTTTCAAGATGGCAAATGTCACAATGCTAAATGTCAAAAATGATAAGTGTCACCATGAAAAATGTCAAAAATGACAAATTTCAAGATGGCAAATGTCCAAGATGTCAAATGACAAATGTCACAATGCTAAATGTCAAAAACGACAAATTTCAAGATGGCAAATGTCAAAGATGTCAAATGACAAATGTCACAATGCTAAATGTCAAAAATGAAAAGTGTCACCATGAAAAATGTCAAAAATGACAAATTTCAAGATGGCAAATGTCAAAACTGACAAATGTCACAATGCTAAAAGTCAAAAATGAAAAGTGTCACCATGAAAAATGTCAAAAATGACAAATTTCAAGATGGCAAATGTCAAAGATGTCAAATGACAAATGTCACAATGCTAAATTTCAAAAATGAAAAGTGTCACCATGAAAAATGTCAAAAATAACAAATTTCAAGATGGCAAATGTCAAAGATGTCAAATGACAAATGTCACAATGCTAAATGTCAAAAATGAAAAGTGTCACCACGAAAAATGTCAAAAATGACAAATTTCAAGATGGCAAATGTCAAAGATGTCAAATGACAAATGTCACAATGCTAAATGTCAAAAATGAACAGTGTCACCATGAAAAATGTCAAAAATGACAAATTTCAAGATGGCAAATGTCAAAACTGACAAATGTCACAATGCTAAATGTCAAAAATGATAAGTGTTACCATGAAAAATGTCAAAAATGACAAATTTCAAGATGGCAAATGTCCAAGATGTCAAATGACAAATGTCACAATGCTAAATGTCAAAAATGAAAAGTGTCACCATAAAAAATGTCAAAAATGACAAATTTCAAGATGGCAAATGTCAAAGATGTCAAATGACAAATGTCACAATGCTAAATGTCAAAAATGAAAAGTGTCACCATGAAAAATGTCAAAAATGACAAATTTCAAGATGGCAAATGTCAAAGATGTCAAATGACAAATGTCACAATGCTAAATGTCAAAAATGAAAAGTGTCACCATGAAAAATGTCAAAAATAACAAATTTCAAGATGGCAAATGTCAAAGATGTCAAATGACAAATGTCACAATGCTAAATGTTAAAAATGAAAAGTGTCACCATGAAAAATGTCAAAAATGACAAATTTCAAGATGGCAAATGTCAAAACTGACAAATGTCACAATGCTAAATGTCAAAAATGATAAGTGTCACCATAAAAAATGTCAAAAATGACAAATTTTAAGATGGCAAATGTCCAAGATGTCAAATGACAAATGTCACAATGCTAAATGTCAAAAATGACAAATTTCAAGATGGCAAATATCAAAGATGTCAAATGACAAATGTCACAATGCTAAATGTCAAAAATAAAAAGTGTCACCATGAAAAATGTCAAAAATGACAAATTTCAAGATGGCAAATGTCAAAGATGTCAAATGACGAATGTCACAATGCTAAATGTCAAAAATAAAAAGTGTCACCATGAAAAATGTCAAAAATAACAAATTTCAAGATGGCAAATGTCAAAGATGTCAAATGACAAATGTCACAATTCTAAATGTCAAAAATGAAAAGTGTCACCATGAAAAATGTCAAAAATGACAAATTTCAAGATGGCAAATATCAAAGATGTCAAATGACAAACGGCACAATGCTAAATGTCAAAAATGAAAAGTGTCACCATGAAAAATGTCAAAAATAACAAATTTCAAGATGGCAAATGTCAAAGATGTCAAATGACAAATGTCACAATGCTAAATGTCAAAAATGAAAAGTGTCACCATGAAAAATGTCAAAAATGACCAATTTCAAGATGGCAAATGTCCAAGATGTCAATGACAAATGTCACAATGCTAAATGTCAAAAATGACAAATTTAAAGATGGCAAATATCAAAGATGTCAAATGACAAATGTCACAATGCTAAATGTCAAAAATGAAAAGTGTCACCATGAAAAATGTCAAAAATGACAAATTTCAAGATGGCAAATGTCAAAACTGACAAATGTCACAATGCTAAATGTCAAAAATGAAAAGTATCACCATGAAAAATGTCAAAAATGACAAATTTTAAGATGGCAAAAGTCAAAGATGTCAAATGACAAATGTCACAATGCTAAATGTCAAAAATGAAAAGTGTCACCATGAAAAATGTCAAAAATAACAAATTTCAAGATGGCAAATGTCAAAGATGTCAAATGACAAATGTCACAATGCTAAATGTCAAAAATAAAAAGTGTCACCATGAAAAATGTCAAAAATGCAAAATTTCAAGATGGCAAATGTCAAAGATGTCAAATGACAAATGTCACAATGCTAAATGTCAAAAATGAAAAGTGTCACCATGAAAAATGTCAAAAATAACAAATTTTAAGATGGCAAATGTCAAAGATGTCAAATGACAAATGTCACAATGCTAAATGTCAAAAATGAAAAGTGTCACCATGAAAAATGTCAAAAATGACAAATTTCAAGATAGCAAATGTCAAAACTGACAAATGTCACGATGCTAAATGTCAAAAATGATAAGTGTCACCATGAAAAATGTCAAAAATGACAAATTTCAAGATTGCAAATGTCCAAGATGTCAAATGACAAATGTCACAATGCTAAATGTCAAAAATGACAAATTTCAAGATAGCAAATGTCAAAGATGTCAAATGACAAATGTCACAATGCTAAATGTCAAAAATGAAAAGTGTCACGATGAAAAATGTCAAAAATAACAAATTTCAAGATGGCAAATGTCAAAGATGTCAAATGACAAATGTCACAATGCTAAATGTCCAAAATGAAAAGTGACCCCATGAAAAATGTCAATAATAACAAATTTCAAGATGGCAAATATCAAAGATGTCAAATGACAAATGTCACAATGCTAAATGTCAAAAATGAAAAGTGTCACCATGAAAAATGTCAAAAATGACAAATCTCAAGATGGCAAATGTCAAAGATGTCGAATATGACAAATGTCACAATGCTAAATGTCAAAAATGAAAAGTCTCACCATGAAAAATGTCAAAAATGACAAATTTCAAGATGGCAAATATCAAAGATGTCAAATGACAAATGTCACAATGCTTAATGTCAAAAATGAAAAGTGTCACCATGAAAAATGTCAAAAATGACAAATTTCAAGATGGCAAATATCAAAGATGTCAAATGACAAATGTCACAATGCTAAATGTCAAAAATGACAAATTTCAAGATGGCAAATGTCAAAGATGTCAAATGACAAATGTCACAATGCTAAATGTCAAAAATGAAAAGTGTCACCATGAAAAATGTCAAAAATGACAAATTTCAAGATGGCAAATGTCAAAGATGTCAAATGACAAATGTCACAATGCTAAATGTCAAAAATGAAAAGTGTCACCATGAAAAATGTCAAAATAACAAATTTCAAGATGGCAAATGTCAAAGATCTCAAATGACAAATGTCACAATGCTAAATGTCAAAAATGAAAAGTGTCACCATGAAAAATGTCAAAAATGACAAATTTCAAGATGGCAAATGTCAAAGATGTCAAATGACAAATGTCACAATGCTAAATGTCAAAAATGAAAAGTGTCACCATAAAAAATGTCAAAAACAACAAATTTCAAGATGGCAAATGTCAAAGATGTCAAATGACAAATGTCACAATGCTAAATGTCAAAAATGAAAAGTGTCACCATGAAAAATGTCAAAAATGACAAATTTCAAGATGGCAAATGTAAAAACTGACAAATGTCACAATGCTAAATGTCAAAAATGATAATTGTCACCATGAAAAATGTCAAAAATGACAAATTTCAAGATGGCAAATGTCCAAGATGTCAAATGACAAATGTCACAATGCTAAATGTCAAAAATGACAAATTTCAAGATGGCAAATGTCAAAGATGTCAAATGACAAATGTCAAAAATGAAAAGTGTCACCATGAAAAATGTCAAAAATGACAAATTTCAAGATGGCAAATGTCAAAGATGTCAAATGACAAATGTCACAATGCTAAATGTCAAAAATGAAAAGTGTCACCATGAAAAATGTCAAAAATGACAAATTTCAAGATGGCAAATGACAAAGGTCACAATGCTAAATGTCAAAAATGAAAAGTGTCACCATGAAAAATGTCAAAAATAACAAATTTCAAGATGGCAAATGTCAAAACTGACAAATGTCACAATGCTAAATGTCAAAAATGATAAGTGTCACCATGAAAAATGTCAAAAATGACAAATTTTAAGATGGCAAATGTCCAAGATGTCCAATGACAAATGTCACAATGCTAAATGTCAAAAATGACAAATTTCAAGATGGCAAATGTCAAAGATGTCAAATGACAAATGTCACAATGCTAAATGTCAAAAATGAAAAGTGTCACCATGAAAAATGTCAAAAATGACAAATTTCAAGATGGCAAATGTCAAAGATGTCAAATGACAAATGTCACAATGCTAAATGTCAAAAATGAAAAGTGTCACCATGAAAAATGTCAAAAATAACAAATTTCAAGATGGCAAATGTCAAAGATGTCAAATGACAAATGTCACAATGCTAAAAGTCAAAAATGAAAAGTGTCACCATGAAAAATGTCAAAAATGACAAATTTCAAGATGGCAAATGTCAAAACTGACAAATGTCACAATGCTAAATGTCAAAAATGATAAGTGTCACCATGAAAAATGTCAAAAATGACAAATTTCAAGATGACAAATGTCCAAGATGTCAAGTGACAAATGTCACAATGCTAAATGTCAAAAATGACAAATTTCAAGATTGCAAATGTCAAAGATGTCGAATATGACAAATGTCACAATGCTAAATGTCAAAAATGAAAAGTGTCACCATGAAAATTGTCAAAAATGACAAATTTCAAGATGGCAAATGTCAAAGATATCAAATGACAAATGTCACAATGCTAAATGTCAAAAATGAAAAGTGTCACCATGAAAAATGTCAAAATGACAAATTTCAAGATGGCAAATATCAAAGATGTCAAATGACAAATGTCACAATGCTAAATGTCAAAAATGACAAATTTCAAGATGGCAAATGTCAAAGATGTCAAATGACAAATGTCACAATGCTAAATGTCAAAAATGAAAAGTGTCACCATGAAAAATGTCAAAAATGACAAATTTCAAGATGGCAAATGTCAAAGATATCAAATGACAAATGTCACAATGCTAAATGTCAAAAATGAAAAGTGTCACCATGAAAAATGTCAAAAATGACAAATTTCAAGATGACAAATGTCAAAGATGTCAAATGACAAATGTCACAATGCTAAATGTCAAAAATGAAAAGTGTCACCATGAAAAATGTCAAAAATGACAAATTTCAAGATGGCAAATGTCAAAACTGACAAATGTCACAATGCTAAATTTCAAAAATGATAAGTGTCACCATGAAAAATGTCAAAAATGACAAATTTCAAGATGGCAAATGTCCAAGATGTCAAATGACAAATGTCACAATGCTAGATGTTAAAAATGAAAAGTGTCACCATGAAAAATGTCAAAAATGACAAATTTCAAGATGGCAAATGTCAAATATGTCAAATGACAAATGTCACAATGCTAAATGTCAAAAATGAAAAGTGTCAAAAATGACAAATTTCAAGATGGCAAATGTCTAAGATGTCAAATGACAAATGTCAAAATGTTAAATGTCAAAAATGAAAAGTATCACCGTAAAAAATGTCAAAAATGACAAATTTCAAGATGGCAAATGTCAAAGATGTCAAATGACAAATGTCACAATGCTAAATGTCAAAAATGAAAAGTGTCACCATGAAAAATGTCAAAAATGACAAATTTCAAGATGGCAAATGTCAAAGATGTCAAATGACAAATGTCACAATGCTAAATTTCAAAAATGAAAAGTGACCCCATGAAAAATGTCAATAATAACAAATTTCAAGATGGCAAATATCAAAGATGTCAAATGACAAATGTCACAATGCTAAATGTCAAAAATGAAAAGTGTCACAATGAAAAATGTCAAAAATGACAAATCTCAAGATGGCAAATGTCAAAGATGTCGAATATGACAAATGTCACAATGCTAAATGTCAAAAATGAAAAGTCTCACCATGAAAAATGTCAAAAATGACAAATTTCAAGATGGCAAATATCAAAGATGTCAAATGACAAATGTCACAATGCTAAATGTCAAAAATGAAAAGTGTCACCATGAAAAATGTCAAAAATGACAAATTTCAAGATGGCAAATATCAAAGATGTCAAATGACAAATGTCACAATGCTAAATGTCAAAAATGACAAATTTCAAGATGGCAAATGTCAAAGATGTCAAATGACAAATGTCACAATGCTAAATGTCAAAAATGAAAAGTGTCACCATGAAAAATGTCAAAAATGACAAATTTCAAGATGGCAAATGTCAAAGATGTCAAATGACAAATGTCACAATGCTAAATATCAAAAATGAAAAGGGTCACCATGAAAAATGTCAAAAATAACAAATTTCAAGATGGCAAATGTCAAAGATGTCAAATGACAAATGTCACAATGCTAAATGTCAAAAATGAAAAGTGTCACCATGAAAAATGTCAAAAATGACAAATTTCAAGATGGCAAATGTCAAAGATGTCAAATGACAAATGTCACAATGCTAAATGTCAAAAATGAAAAGTGTCACCATAAAAAATGTCAAAAACAACAAATTTCAAGATGGCAAATGTCCAAGATGTCAAATGACAAATGTCACAATGCTAAATGTCAAAAATGACAAATTTCAAGATGGCAAATGTCAAAGATGTCAAATGACAAATGTCAAAAATGAAAAGTGTCACCATGAAAAATGTCAAAAATGACAAATTTCAAGATGGCAAATGTCAAAGATGTCAAATGACAAATGTCACAATGCTAAATGTCAAAAATGAAAAGTGTCACCATGAAAAATGTCAAAAATGACAAATTTCAAGATGGCAAATGTCAAAGATGTCAAATGTCACAATGCTAAATGTCAAAAATGACAAATTTTAAGATGGCAAATGTCCAAGATGTCAAATGACAAATGTCACAATGCTAAATGTCAAAAATGACAAATTTCAAGATGGCAAATATCAAAGATGTCAAATGACAAATGTCACAATGCTAAATGTCAAAAATAAAAAGTGTCACCATGAAAAATGTCAAAAATGACAAATTTCAAGATGGCAAATGTCAAAGATGTCAAATGACGAATGTCACAATGCTAAATGTCAAAAATAAAAAGTGTCACCATGAAAAATGTCAAAAATAACAAATTTCAAGATGGCAAATGTCAAAGATGTCAAATGACAAATGTCACAATTCTAAATGTCAAAAATGAAAAGTGTCACCATGAAAAATGTCAAAAATGACAAATTTCAAGATGGCAAATATCAAAGATGTCAAATGACAAACGGCACAATGCTAAATGTCAAAAATGAAAAGTGTCACCATGAAAAATGTCAAAAATAACAAATTTCAAGATGGCAAATGTCAAAGATGTCAAATGACAAATGTCACAATGCTAAATGTCAAAAATGAAAAGTGTCACCATGAAAAATGTCAAAAATGACCAATTTCAAGATGGCAAATGTCCAAGATGTCAATGACAAATGTCACAATGCTAAATGTCAAAAATGACAAATTTAAAGATGGCAAATATCAAAGATGTCAAATGACAAATGTCACAATGCTAAATGTCAAAAATGAAAAGTGTCACCATGAAAAATGTCAAAAATGACAAATTTCAAGATGGCAAATGTCAAAACTGACAAATGTCACAATGCTAAATGTCAAAAATGAAAAGTATCACCATGAAAAATGTCAAAAATGACAAATTTTAAGATGGCAAAAGTCAAAGATGTCAAATGACAAATGTCACAATGCTAAATGTCAAAAATGAAAAGTGTCACCATGAAAAATGTCAAAAATAACAAATTTCAAGATGGCAAATGTCAAAGATGTCAAATGACAAATGTCACAATGCTAAATGTCAAAAATAAAAAGTGTCACCATGAAAAATGTCAAAAATGCAAAATTTCAAGATGGCAAATGTCAAAGATGTCAAATGACAAATGTCACAATGCTAAATGTCAAAAATGAAAAGTGTCACCATGAAAAATGTCAAAAATAACAAATTTTAAGATGGCAAATGTCAAAGATGTCAAATGACAAATGTCACAATGCTAAATGTCAAAAATGAAAAGTGTCACCATGAAAAATGTCAAAAATGACAAATTTCAAGATAGCAAATGTCAAAACTGACAAATGTCACGATGCTAAATGTCAAAAATGATAAGTGTCACCATGAAAAATGTCAAAAATGACAAATTTCAAGATTGCAAATGTCCAAGATGTCAAATGACAAATGTCACAATGCTAAATGTCAAAAATGACAAATTTCAAGATAGCAAATGTCAAAGATGTCAAATGACAAATGTCACAATGCTAAATGTCAAAAATGAAAAGTGTCACGATGAAAAATGTCAAAAATAACAAATTTCAAGATGGCAAATGTCAAAGATGTCAAATGACAAATGTCACAATGCTAAATGTCCAAAATGAAAAGTGACCCCATGAAAAATGTCAATAATAACAAATTTCAAGATGGCAAATATCAAAGATGTCAAATGACAAATGTCACAATGCTAAATGTCAAAAATGAAAAGTGTCACCATGAAAAATGTCAAAAATGACAAATCTCAAGATGGCAAATGTCAAAGATGTCGAATATGACAAATGTCACAATGCTAAATGTCAAAAATGAAAAGTCTCACCATGAAAAATGTCAAAAATGACAAATTTCAAGATGGCAAATATCAAAGATGTCAAATGACAAATGTCACAATGCTTAATGTCAAAAATGAAAAGTGTCACCATGAAAAATGTCAAAAATGACAAATTTCAAGATGGCAAATATCAAAGATGTCAAATGACAAATGTCACAATGCTAAATGTCAAAAATGACAAATTTCAAGATGGCAAATGTCAAAGATGTCAAATGACAAATGTCACAATGCTAAATGTCAAAAATGAAAAGTGTCACCATGAAAAATGTCAAAAATGACAAATTTCAAGATGGCAAATGTCAAAGATGTCAAATGACAAATGTCACAATGCTAAATGTCAAAAATGAAAAGTGTCACCATGAAAAATGTCAAAATAACAAATTTCAAGATGGCAAATGTCAAAGATCTCAAATGACAAATGTCACAATGCTAAATGTCAAAAATGAAAAGTGTCACCATGAAAAATGTCAAAAATGACAAATTTCAAGATGGCAAATGTCAAAGATGTCAAATGACAAATGTCACAATGCTAAATGTCAAAAATGAAAAGTGTCACCATAAAAAATGTCAAAAACAACAAATTTCAAGATGGCAAATGTCAAAGATGTCAAATGACAAATGTCACAATGCTAAATGTCAAAAATGAAAAGTGTCACCATGAAAAATGTCAAAAATGACAAATTTCAAGATGGCAAATGTAAAAACTGACAAATGTCACAATGCTAAATGTCAAAAATGATAATTGTCACCATGAAAAATGTCAAAAATGACAAATTTCAAGATGGCAAATGTCCAAGATGTCAAATGACAAATGTCACAATGCTAAATGTCAAAAATGACAAATTTCAAGATGGCAAATGTCAAAGATGTCAAATGACAAATGTCAAAAATGAAAAGTGTCACCATGAAAAATGTCAAAAATGACAAATTTCAAGATGGCAAATGTCAAAGATGTCAAATGACAAATGTCACAATGCTAAATGTCAAAAATGAAAAGTGTCACCATGAAAAATGTCAAAAATGACAAATTTCAAGATGGCAAATGACAAAGGTCACAATGCTAAATGTCAAAAATGAAAAGTGTCACCATGAAAAATGTCAAAAATAACAAATTTCAAGATGGCAAATGTCAAAACTGACAAATGTCACAATGCTAAATGTCAAAAATGATAAGTGTCACCATGAAAAATGTCAAAAATGACAAATTTTAAGATGGCAAATGTCCAAGATGTCCAATGACAAATGTCACAATGCTAAATGTCAAAAATGACAAATTTCAAGATGGCAAATGTCAAAGATGTCAAATGACAAATGTCACAATGCTAAATGTCAAAAATGAAAAGTGTCACCATGAAAAATGTCAAAAATGACAAATTTCAAGATGGCAAATGTCAAAGATGTCAAATGACAAATGTCACAATGCTAAATGTCAAAAATGAAAAGTGTCACCATGAAAAATGTCAAAAATAACAAATTTCAAGATGGCAAATGTCAAAGATGTCAAATGACAAATGTCACAATGCTAAAAGTCAAAAATGAAAAGTGTCACCATGAAAAATGTCAAAAATGACAAATTTCAAGATGGCAAATGTCAAAACTGACAAATGTCACAATGCTAAATGTCAAAAATGATAAGTGTCACCATGAAAAATGTCAAAAATGACAAATTTCAAGATGACAAATGTCCAAGATGTCAAGTGACAAATGTCACAATGCTAAATGTCAAAAATGACAAATTTCAAGATTGCAAATGTCAAAGATGTCGAATATGACAAATGTCACAATGCTAAATGTCAAAAATGAAAAGTGTCACCATGAAAATTGTCAAAAATGACAAATTTCAAGATGGCAAATGTCAAAGATATCAAATGACAAATGTCACAATGCTAAATGTCAAAAATGAAAAGTGTCACCATGAAAAATGTCAAAATGACAAATTTCAAGATGGCAAATATCAAAGATGTCAAATGACAAATGTCACAATGCTAAATGTCAAAAATGACAAATTTCAAGATGGCAAATGTCAAAGATGTCAAATGACAAATGTCACAATGCTAAATGTCAAAAATGAAAAGTGTCACCATGAAAAATGTCAAAAATGACAAAT
This sequence comes from Altica lythri, assembly GCA_964028335.1. Taxonomy (NCBI): domain Eukaryota; kingdom Metazoa; phylum Arthropoda; class Insecta; order Coleoptera; family Chrysomelidae; genus Altica; species Altica lythri. The sequence continues at coordinate 1,535,156 of OZ034800.1, read as the reverse complement.
TTCAAGATGGCAAATGTCAAAGATATCAAATGACAAATGTCACAATGCTAAATGTCAAAAATGAAAAGTGTCACCATGAAAAATGTCAAAAATGACAAATTTCAAGATGACAAATGTCAAAGATGTCAAATGACAAATGTCACAATGCTAAATGTCAAAAATGAAAAGTGTCACCATGAAAAATGTCAAAAATGACAAATTTCAAGATGGCAAATGTCAAAACTGACAAATGTCACAATGCTAAATTTCAAAAATGATAAGTGTCACCATGAAAAATGTCAAAAATGACAAATTTCAAGATGGCAAATGTCCAAGATGTCAAATGACAAATGTCACAATGCTAGATGTTAAAAATGAAAAGTGTCACCATGAAAAATGTCAAAAATGACAAATTTCAAGATGGCAAATGTCAAATATGTCAAATGACAAATGTCACAATGCTAAATGTCAAAAATGAAAAGTGTCAAAAATGACAAATTTCAAGATGGCAAATGTCTAAGATGTCAAATGACAAATGTCAAAATGTTAAATGTCAAAAATGAAAAGTATCACCGTAAAAAATGTCAAAAATGACAAATTTCAAGATGGCAAATGTCAAAGATGTCAAATGACAAATGTCACAATGCTAAATGTCAAAAATGAAAAGTGTCACCATGAAAAATGTCAAAAATGACAAATTTCAAGATGGCAAATGTCAAAGATGTCAAATGACAAATGTCACAATGCTAAATTTCAAAAATGAAAAGTGACCCCATGAAAAATGTCAATAATAACAAATTTCAAGATGGCAAATATCAAAGATGTCAAATGACAAATGTCACAATGCTAAATGTCAAAAATGAAAAGTGTCACAATGAAAAATGTCAAAAATGACAAATCTCAAGATGGCAAATGTCAAAGATGTCGAATATGACAAATGTCACAATGCTAAATGTCAAAAATGAAAAGTCTCACCATGAAAAATGTCAAAAATGACAAATTTCAAGATGGCAAATATCAAAGATGTCAAATGACAAATGTCACAATGCTAAATGTCAAAAATGAAAAGTGTCACCATGAAAAATGTCAAAAATGACAAATTTCAAGATGGCAAATATCAAAGATGTCAAATGACAAATGTCACAATGCTAAATGTCAAAAATGACAAATTTCAAGATGGCAAATGTCAAAGATGTCAAATGACAAATGTCACAATGCTAAATGTCAAAAATGAAAAGTGTCACCATGAAAAATGTCAAAAATGACAAATTTCAAGATGGCAAATGTCAAAGATGTCAAATGACAAATGTCACAATGCTAAATATCAAAAATGAAAAGGGTCACCATGAAAAATGTCAAAAATAACAAATTTCAAGATGGCAAATGTCAAAGATGTCAAATGACAAATGTCACAATGCTAAATGTCAAAAATGAAAAGTGTCACCATGAAAAATGTCAAAAATGACAAATTTCAAGATGGCAAATGTCAAAGATGTCAAATGACAAATGTCACAATGCTAAATGTCAAAAATGAAAAGTGTCACCATAAAAAATGTCAAAAACAACAAATTTCAAGATGGCAAATGTCCAAGATGTCAAATGACAAATGTCACAATGCTAAATGTCAAAAATGACAAATTTCAAGATGGCAAATGTCAAAGATGTCAAATGACAAATGTCAAAAATGAAAAGTGTCACCATGAAAAATGTCAAAAATGACAAATTTCAAGATGGCAAATGTCAAAGATGTCAAATGACAAATGTCACAATGCTAAATGTCAAAAATGAAAAGTGTCACCATGAAAAATGTCAAAAATGACAAATTTCAAGATGGCAAATGTCAAAGATGTCAAATGTCAGAATGCTAAATGTCAAAAATGATAAGTGTCACCATGAAAAATGTCAAAAATGACAAATTTCAAGATGACAAATGTCCAAGATGTCAAATAACAAATGTCACAATGCTAAATGTCAAAAATGACAAATTTCAAGATTGCAAATGTCAAAGATGTCGAATATGACAAATTTCACAATGCTAAATGTCAAAAATGAAAAGTGTCACCATGAAAAATGTCAAAAATGACAAATTTCAAGATGGCAAATGTCAAAGATGTCAAATGACAAATGTCACAATGCTAAATGTCAAAAATGAAAAGTGTCACCATGAAAAATGTCAAAAATGACAAATTTCAAGATGGCAAATGTCAAAGATGTCAAATGACAAATGTCACAATGCTAAATGTCAAAAATGAAAAGTGTCACCATGAAAAATGTCAAAAATGACAAATTTCAAGATGGCGAATGTCAAAACTGACAAATGTCACAATGCTAAATGTCAAAAATAATAAGTGTCACCATGAAAAATGTCAAAAATGACAAATTTCAAGATGGCAAATGTCAAAGATGTCAAATGACAAATGTCACAATGCTAAATGTCAAAAATGACAAATTTCAAGATGGCAAATGTCTAAGATGTCAAATGACAAATGTCACAATGCTAAATGTCAAAACTGAAAAGTGTCACCATGAAAAATGTCAAAAATGACAAATTTCAAGATGGCAAATGTCCAAGATGTCAAATGACAAATGTCACAATGCTAAATGTCAAAAATGAAAAGTGTCACCATGAAAAATGTCAAAAATGACAAATTTCAAGATGGCAAATGTCAAAGATGTCAAATGACAAATGTCACAATGCTAAATGTCAATAATGAAAAGTGTCAGAAATGACAAATTTCAAGATGGCAAATGTCTAAGATGTCAAATGACAAATGTCACAATGCTAAATGTCAAAAATGAAAAGTGTCACCGTGAAAAATGTCAAAAATGACAAATTTCAAGATGGCAAATGTCAAAGATGTCAAATGACAAATGTCACAATGCTAAATGTCAAAAATGAAAAGTGTCACCATGAAAAATGTCAAAAATGACAAATCTCAAGATGGCAAATGTCAAAGATGTCAAATGACAAATGTCACAATGTTAAATGTCAAAAATGAAAAAGGTCCCCATGAAAAATGTCAATAATGACAAATTTCAAGATGGCAAATGTCAAAGATGTCAAATGACAAATGTCACAATGCTAAATGTTAAAAATGAAAAGTGTCACCATGAAAAATGTCAAAAATGACAAATTTCAAGATGGCAAATGTCAAAGATGTCAAATGACAAAGGTCACAATGCCAAATATCAAAAATGAAAAGTGTCACCACGAAAAATGTCAAAAATGACAAATTTCAAGATGGCAAATGTCAAAGATGTCAAATGACAAATGTCACAATGCTAAATGTCAAAAAAGGAAAGTGTCACCATGAAAAATGTCAAAAATAACAAATTTCAAGATGGCAAATGTCAAAGATGTCAAATGACAAATGTCACAATGCTAAATGTCAAAAATGAAAAGTGTCACAATGAAAAATGTCAAAAATGACAAATTTCAAGATGGCAAATGTCAAAGATGTCAAATGACAAATGTCACAATGCAAAATGTCAAAAATGAAAAGTGTCACCATAAAATGTCAAAAATGACAAATTTCAAGATGGCAAATGTCAAAGATGTCAAATGACAAATGTCACAATGCTAAATATCAAAAATGAAAAGTGTCACCATGAAAAAGGTCAAAAATGACAAATTTCAAGATGGCAAATGTCAAAGATGTCAAATGACAAATGTCACAATGCTAAATGTCAAAAATGAAAAGTGTCACCATGAAAAATGTCAAAAATGACAAATTTCAAGATGGCAAATGTCAAAACTGACAAATGTCACAATGCTAAATGTCAAAGATGATAAGTGTCACCATGAAAAATGTCAAAAATGACAAATTTCAAGATGGCAAATGTCCAAGATGTCAAATGACAAATGTCACAATGCTAAATGTCAAAAATGAAAAGTGTCACCATGAAAAATGTCAAAAATGACAAATTTCAAGATGGCAAATATCAAAGATGTCAAATGACAAATGTCACAATGCTAAATGTCAAAAATGAAAAGTGTCAAAAATGACAAATTTCAAGATGGCAAATGTCTAAGATGTCAAATGACATATGTCACAATGCTAAATGTCAAAAATGAAAAGTGTCAACGTGAAAAATGTCAAAAATGACAAATTTCAAGATGGCAAATGTCAAAGATGTCAAATGACAAATGTCACAATGCTAAATGTCAAAAATGAAAAGTGTCACCATGAAAAATGTCAAAAATGACAAATTTCAAGATGGCAAATGTCAAAGATGTCAAATGACAAATGTCAAAAATGAAAAGTGTCCCCATGAAAAATGTCAATAATGACAAATTTCAAGATGGCAAATGTCAAAGATGTCAAATGACAAATGTCACAATGCTAAATGTCAAAAATGAAAAGTGTCACCATGAAAAATGTCAAAAATGACAAATTTCAAGATGGCAAATGTCAAAGATGTCGAATATGACAAATGTCACAATGCTAAATGTCAAAAATAAAAAGTGTCACCATGAAAAATGTCGTTAATAACAAATTTCAAGATGGCAAATGTCAAAGATGTCAAATGACAAATGTCACAATGCTAAATGTCAAAAATGAAAAGTGTCACCATGAAAAATGTCAAAAATGACAAATTTCAATATGGCAAATGTCAAAGATGTCAAATGACAAATGTCACAATGCTAAATGTCAAAAATGAAAAGTGTCACCATGAAAAATGTCAAAAATAACAAATTTCAAGATGGCAAATGTCAAAGATGTCAAATGACAAATGTCACAATACTAAATGTCAAAAATGAAAAATGTCAAAAATGACAAATTTCAAGATGGCAAATGTCAAAACTGACAAATGTCACAATGCTAAATGTCAAAAATGATAAGTGTCACCATGAAAAATGTCAAATAATGACAAATTTCAAGATGGCAAATGTCCAAGATGTCAAATGACCAATGTCACAATGCTAAATGTCAAAAATGACAAATTTCAAGATGGATAATGTCAAAGATGTCAAATGACAAATATCACAATGCTAAATGTCAAAAATGAAAAGTGTCACCATGAAAAATGTCAAAAATGACAAATTTCAAGATGGCAAATGTCAAAGATGTCAAATGACAAATGTCACAATGCTAAATGTCAAAAATGAAAAGTGTCACCATGAAAAATGTCAAAAATAACAAATTTCAAGATGGCAAATGTCAAAGATGTCAAATGACAAATGTCACAATGCTAAATGTCAAAAATGAAAAGTGTCACCACGAAAAATGTTAAAAATGGCAAATTTCAAGATGGCAAATGTCAAAGATGTCAAATGACAAATGTCACAATGCTAAATGTCAAAAATGAAAAGTGTCACCATGAAAAATGTCAAAAATGACAAATTTCAAGATGGCAAATGTCAAAGATGTCAAATGACAAATGTCACAATGCTAAATGTCAAAAATGAAAAGTGTCACCATAAAAAATGTCAAAAATGACAAATTTCAAGATGGCAAATGTCAAAGATGTCAAATGACAAATGTCACAATGCTAAATGTCAAAAATGAAAAGTGTCACTATGAAAAATGTCAAAAATGACAAATTTCAAGATGGCAAATATCAAAGATGTCAAATGACAAATGTCACAATGCTAAATGTCAAAAATGAAAAGTGTCACCATAAAAAATGTCAAAAATGACAAATTTCAAGATGGCAAATGTCAAAACTGACAAATGTCACAATGCTAAATGTCAAAAATGATAAGTGTCACCATGAAAAATGTCAAAAATGACAAATTTCAAGATGGCAAATGTCCAAGATGTCAAATGACAAATGTCACAATGCTAAATGTCAAAAATGAAAAGTGTCACCATGAAAAATGTCAAAAATGACAAATTTCAAGATGGCAAATGTCAAAGATGTCAAATGACAAATGTCACAATGCTAAATGTCAAAAATGAAAAGTGTCAAAAATGACAAATTTCAAGATGGCAAATGTCTAAGATGTCAAATAACAAATGTCACAATGCTTAATGTCAAAAATGAAAAGTGTCACCATAAAAAATGACAAATTTCAAGATGGCAAATGTCAAAACTGACAAATGTCACAATGCTAAATGTCAAAAACGAAAAGTGTCACCATGAAAAATGTCAAAAATAACAAATTTCAAGATGGCAAATGTCAAAGATGTCAAATGACAAATGTCACAATGCTAAATGTCAAAAATGACAAATTTCAAGATGGCAAATGTCAAAGATGTCAAATGACAAATGTCACAATGCTAAATGTCAAAAATGAAAAGTGTCACCATGAAAAATGTCAAAAATAACAAATTTTAAGATGGCAAATGTCAAAGATGTCAAATGACAAATGTCACAATGCTTAATGTCAAAAATGACAAATTTCAATATGGCAAATGTCAAAGATGTCAAATGACAAATGTCACAATGCTAAATGTCAAAAATGAAAAGTGTCACCATGAAAAATGTCAAAAATGACAAATGTCTAATGACAAATGTCACAATGCTAAATGTCAAAAATGAAAAGTGTCCCCATGAAAAATGTCAATAATGACAAATTTCAAGATGGCAAATGTCAAAGATGTCAAATGACAAATGTCACAATGCTAAATGTCAAAAATGAAAAGTGTCACCATGAAAAATGTCAACAATGACAAATTTCAAGATGGCAAATGTCAAAGATGTCAAATGACAAATGTCACAATGCTTAATGTCAAAAATGAAAAGTGTCACCATGAAAAATGTCAAAAATAACAAATTTCAAGATGGCAAATGTCAAAGATGTCAAATGACAAATGTCACAATGCTAAATGTCAAAAATGAAAAGTCTCACCATGAAAAATGTCAAAAATGACAAATTTTAAGATGGCAAATGTCAAAACTGACAAATGTCACAATGCTAAATGTCAAAAATGAAAAGTGTCACCATGAAAAATGTCAAAAATGACAAATTTCAAGATGGCAAATGTCAAAGATGTCAAATGACAAATGTCACAATGCTAAATGTCAAAAATGAAAATTGTCACCATGAAAAATGTCAAAAATAACAAATTTCAAGATGGCAAATGTCAAAGATGTCAAATAACAAATGTCACAATTCTAAATGTCAAAAATGAAAAGTGTCACCATGAAAAATGTCAGATGGCAAATATCAAAGATGTCAAATGACAAATGTCACAATGCTAAATGTCAAAAATGAAAAGTGGCACCATGAAAAATGTCAAAAATAACAAATTTCAAGATGACAAATGTCAAAGATGTCAAATGACAAATGTCACAATGCTAAATGTCAAAAATGAAAAGTGTCACCATGAAAAATGTCAAAAATGCAAAATTTCAAGATGGCAAATGTCAAAGATGTCAAATGACAAATGTCACATTGCTAAATGTCAAAAATGAAAAGTGTCACCATGAAAAATGTCAAAAATAACAAATTTCAAGATGGCAAATGTCAAAGATGTCAAATGACAAATGTCACAATGCTAAATGTCAAAAATGAAAAGTGTCACCATGAAAAATGTCAAAACTGACAAATTTCAAGATGGCAAATGTCAAAACTGACAAATAATAATAATAATAATAATGTCTTTATTATTTCTCAATTTAAGAGTAACAAAAATAATACAGTGGATATACATGAAATATATAAGAAATAAAGGGCGAAGTTCATTTCTTACAAGTACATTATAATATACCTGCAAGTAATGCTCTACCACTTAACCCTAGAAAAATAGTGTGAATACCTAATTTGAAAATAGCTACTATTATAAAGAAAATAGAAAAAAAAACAAATTTGATCACGAGCTAATTTTGTCATTACCTATGCTTGATTACTAAATAAATGATTTTTATAAATTAAACTAAACTTGACGATACTTAATGTTTTAAGATCATTGGATAGGGGATTGTACAAATGATAAATTTGATATATAAAGGACCGTCTGTATACTTCAGTTCTGAATCTTGGCACAGTAATCATCCCCCCAAATCTAATATTAACATTGTGTACATCAGTTCGATATCTAATTTTACGGTGGAGATATGACGGCTTTTTTGCTTTTATAATTTTGTGAAATAGACATAACGCATGATGAATTCTTCTGTTGTGCATGTTTAACCATCCAATAGCTTGAAGTTTATGCGTAATTCTCTGACGCCTGCGAATACCATAAATTAACCTAAGACACGAATTTTGCACCTTTTGAATTCTATTTTTAGACTGGACAGTTAAGTGTGGGCCATAGACTGTGTCAGCGAAATTAAAAATTGATAAAACGAGTGATTCACATAAACATTTCTTTATATGAAACGGTAAAAGATGTCTACTTCCATAAATGTTTTTTAAAATATAATATGCGCGTTGTATTAATTTATTTATATGATTCTCAAACCTCAAATCTGCATCCATTAAGACACCAAGATTTCGGGCTTCTCTCACAACTGCCAAAGATTCCCCCCGAATGCTTATATTTACAGATTGATATAAGTTTTCCCTATAATGTTTTGGTCCAAATATTAAGATTTTTGATTTTTTAGAGTTTATGCACAAACAGTGTTCCTCTGCAGCAGTAACAAATTTATTTAAGTCAGTGTTAATAAGGTCACAAGCATTTCTTGTCAACTCTGCGGGAAAACTGAGATAAATCTGAGTATCGTCAGCGTATAGATGAGTTTGACATGACTGAATAGTGGACAATAGATGCGACGTGTATATTGAAAATAGCAAAGGTCCTAGTATTGATCCCTGCGGGACACCAGATTTGAGGCTTAAGAAACTTGAACTACAACCATTTATGGATACTTGTTGCTGTCTATCTTTTAGATAGTTATTTAATAATTCCAGCGCATTTGGAGAGAACCCTATAAATTTAAGAATGTTTAACATTAAATCGTAATCAATTGTATCAAATGCACGGCTAAAATCCAATAAAATTAAAATCGTATATTGCCTATCATCACATGCGGTTATGATATCGTCAACAATATGCAAAAGTGCGGTAGTGCAGCTGTACCCTTTCCTAAATCCTGATTGGATCTCAGGTAGTAAAGAATATTGTTGAATATACTCCTTAATTTGTACTTCTACTGCTCTCTCAAAAATTTTTGACATGGTAGGTAATATACTTATACCCCTAAGGTCCTTCATTTCCGACGGGTTTTGTTTCTTTGGTAACACTGTCACCAGAGCACTTTTCCACATTGATGGAAACACATTAGTTGTTAAACAAAAATTTATTATGTGTGTTATATAAGGCACTATATGAGGACAACAAAGTGTAATAAGCTTTATATTTATGCCGTCACATCCCTTCGCATTAGTTTTAATTTGTGATAAAACTGTGTATACAAAATAATCATTTATTTCTTTAAATTGAAAATTTCCATTATTTATTTTGTTATTATTGTAATATTCAGAAACACTTTTTGTCGGTTTTATATTAGGAATTGAATTTATAAAAAAATTATTTAATTCGTCAGGTTTACATAAAGCTTCTGGTATTTTAATAGTTTTATCAGGAATAAGTTTATGTTTTTTAAGTGTGTTCCACATTTCTTTTGTTGACGCATTATTAAACTGATATATGAAATATGCTTTTTTTTCTCTGCAGATAGCCTGGTTAGTCAAATTCCGCATTTGCCTATAAAAGTTTAAATGTCTCTGTAGCTTTGTTGCCTTAAATTTAACTAAAGCTTTGTCCCTCTCTTTCATCATTATTCTAATAACATCTGTTAGCCAAGGTGCTTTTGTTTTAGTTATTCTAGAAGTAATTAAAGGAATATGTCTATCAAATAAGTTATTTAAACAGTTAACCAAATATGACAATTTTGCGTCAACAGTTTCTTGATCAAATATTCGAAAAAAGGAGGTATTTAGAAGGTCTATTTGAAAAGCATCTTGGTTAAAATATTTAAAACTTCTATAAGTGCATATTTTTGGTCCCTGTTTATCACTGTCTGTATTAAATTTACAATAAATGTCACAATGCTAAATGTCAAAAATGATAAGTGTCCCCATGAAAAATGTCAAAAATGACAAATTTCAAGATGGCAAATGTCCAAGATGTCAAATGACAAATGTCACAATGCTAAATGTCAAAAATGACAACTTTCAAGATGGCAAATGTCAAAGATGTCAAATGACAAATGTCACAATGCTAAATGAAAAGTGTCACCATGAAAAATGTCAAAAATGACAAATTTCAAGATGGCAAATGTCAAAACTGACAAATGTCACAATGCTAAATGTCAAAAATGAAAAGTGTCACCATGAAAAATGTCAAAAATGACAAATTTCAAGATGGCAAATGTCAAAACTGACAAATGTCACAATGCTAAATGTCAAAAACGAAAAGTGTCACCATGAAAAATGTCAAAAATACCAAATTTCAAGATGGCAAATGTCAAAGATGTCAAATGATAAATGTCACAATGCTAAATGTCAAAAATGACAAATTTCAAGATGGCAAATGTCAAAGATGTCAAATGACAAATGTCACAATGCTAAATGTCAAAAATGAAAAGTGTCACCATGAAAAATGTCAAAAATAACAAATTTTAAGATGGCAAATGTCAAAGATGTCAAATGACAAATGTCACAATGCTAAATGTCAAAAATGACAAATTTCAATATGGCAAATGTCAAAGATGTCAAATGACAAATGTCACAATGCTAAATGTCAAAAATGAAAAGTGTCACCATGAAAAATGTCAAAAATGACAAATGTCAAATGACAAATGTCACAATGCTAAATGTTAAAAATGAAAAGTGTCACCACGAAAAATGTCAAAAATGACAAATTTCAAGATGGCAAATGTCAAAGATGTCAAATGACAAATGTCACAATGCTAAATGTCAAAAATGAAAAGTGTCCCCATGAAAAATGTCAATAATGACAAATTTCAAGATGGCAAATGTCAAAGATGTCAAATGACAAATGTCACAATGCTAAATGTCAAAAATGAAAAGTGTCACCATGAAAAATGTCCAAAATAACAAATTTCAAGATGGCAAATGTCAAAGATGTCAAATGACAAATGTCACAATGCTTAATGTCAAAAATGAAAAGTGTCACCATGAAAAATGTCAAAAATAACAAATTTCAAGATGGCAAATGTCAAAGATGTCAAATGACAAATGTCACAATGCTAAATGTCAAAAATGAAAAGTATCACCATGAAAAATGTCAAAAATGACAAATTTCAAGATGGCAAATGTCAAAACTGACAAATGTCACAATGCTAACTGTCAAAAATGAAAAGTGTCACCATGAAAAATGTCAAAAATGACAAATTTCAAGATGGCAAATGTCAAAGATGTCAAATGACAAATGTCACAATGCTAAATGTCAAAAATGAAAAGTGTCACCATGAAAAATGTCAAAAATAACAAATTTCAAGATGGCAAATGTCAAAGATGTCAAATAACAAATGTCACAATTCTAAATGTCAAAAATGAAAAGTGTCACCATGAAAAATGTCAGATGGCAAATATCAAAGATGTCAAATGACAAATGTCACAATGCTAAATGTCAAAAATGAAAAGTGGCACCATGAAAAATGTCAAAAATAACATATTTCAAGATGACAAATGTCAAAGATGTCAAATGACAAATGTCACAATGCTAAATGTCAAAAATGAAAAGTGTCCCCATGAAAAATGTCAATAATGACAAATTTCAAGATGGCAAATGTCAAAGATGTCAAATGACAAATGTCACAATGCTAAATGTCAAAAATGAAAAGTGTCACCATGAAAAATGTCAAAAATGACAAATTTCAAGATGGCAAATGTCAAAGATGTCAAATGACAAATGTCACAATGCTTAATGTCAAAAATGAAAAGTGTCACCATGAAAAATGTCAAAAATAACAAATTTCAAGATGGCAAATGTCAAAGATGTCAAATGACAAATGTCACAATGCTAAATGTCAAAAATGAAAAGTGTCACCATGAAAAATGTCAAAAATGACAAATTTTAAGATGGCAAATGTCAAAACTGACAAATGTCAAAACTGACAAATGTCACAATGCTAAATGTCAAAAATGAAAAGTGTCACCATGAAAAATGTCGAAAATGACAAATTTCAAGATGGCAAATGTCAAAGATGTCAAATGACAAATGTCACAATGCTAAATGTCAAAAATGAAAAGTGTCACCATGAAAAATGTCAAAAATAACAAATTTCAAGATGGCAAATGTCAAAGATGTCAAATGACAAATGTCACATTGCTAAATGTCAAAAATGAAAAGTGTCACAATGAAAAATGTCAAAAATAACAAATTTCAAGATGGCAAATGTCAAAGATGTCAAATGACAAATGTCACAATGCTAAATGTCAAAAATGAAAAGTGTCACCATGAAAAATGTCAAAACTGACAAATTTCAAGATGGCAAATGTCAAAACTGACAAATGTCACAATGCTAAATGTCAAAAATGATAAGTGTCACCATGAAAAATGTCAAAAATGACAAATTTCAAGATGGCAAATGTCCAAGATGTCAAATGACAAATGTCACAATGCTAAATGTCAAAAATGACAAATTTCAAGATGGCAAATGTCAAAGATGTCAAATGACAAATGTCACAATGCTAAATGAAAAGTGTCACCATGAAAAATGTCAAAAATGACAAATTTCAAGATGGCAAATGTCAAAACTGACAAATGTCACAATGCTAAATGTCAAAAATGAAAAGTGTCACCATGAAAAATGTCAAAAATGACAAATTTCAAGATGGCAAATGTCAAAACTGACAAATGTCACAATGCTAAATGTCAAAAATGAAAAGTGTCACAATGAAAAATGTCAAAAATAACAAATTTCAAGATGGCAAATGTCAAAGATGTCAAATGACAAATGTCACAATGCTAAATGTCAAAAATGAAAAGTGTCACCACGAAAAATGTCAAAAATGACAAATTTCAAGATGGCAAATGTCAAAGATGTCAAATGACAAATGTCACAATGCTAAATGTCAAAAATGAAAAGTGTCACCATAAAAAATGTCAAAAATGACAAATTTCAAGATGGCAAATGTCAAAGATATCAAATGACAAATGTCACAATGCTAAATGTCAAAAATGAAAAGTGTCACCATGAAAAATGTCAAAAATGACAAATTTCAAGATGGCAAATGTCAAAGATGTCAAATGACAAACGTCAGAATGCTAAATGTCAAAAATGAAAAATGTCACCATGAAAAATGTCAAAAATGACAAATTTCAAGATGGCAAATGTCAAAACAGACAAATGTCACAATGCTTAATGTCAAAAATGATAAGTGTCACCATGAAAAATGTCAAAAATGACAAATTTCAAGATGGCAAATGTCCAAGATGTCAAATGACAAATGTCACAATGTCAAAAATGAAAAGTGTCACCATGAAAAATGTTAAAAATGACAAATTTCAAGATGGCAATTGTCAAAGATGTCAAATGACAAATGTCACAATGCTAAATGTCAAAAATGAAAAGTGTAAAAAATGACAAATTTCAAGATGGCAAATGTCTAAGATGTCAAATGACAAATGTCACAATGCTAAATGTAAAAAATGAAAAGTGTCACCATGAAAAATGTCAAAAATGACAAGTTTCAAGATGGCAAATGTCAAAACTGACAAATGTCACAATGCTAAATGTCAAAAATGATAAGTGTCACCATGAAAAATGTCAAAAATGACAAATTTCAAGATGGCAAATGTCCAAGATGTCAAATGACAAATGTCACAATGCTAAATGTCAAAAATGAAAAGTGTCACCATAAAAAATGTCAAAAATGACAAATTTCAAGATGGCAAATGTCAAAGATGTCAAATGACAAATGTCACAATGCTAAATGTCAAAAATGAAAAGTGTCACCATGAAAGATGTCAAATGACAAATGTCACAATGCTAAATGTTAAAAATGAAAAGTGTCACCATGAAAAATGTCAAAAATGACAAATTTCAAGATGGCAAATGTCAAAACTGACAAATGTCACAATGCTAAATGTCAAAAATGATAAGTGTCACCATGAAAAATGTCAAAAATGACAAATTTCAAGATGGCAAATGTCAAAGATGTCAAATGACAAATGTCACAATGCTAAATGTCAAAAATGAAAAGTGTCACCATGAAAAATGTCAAAAATGACAAATTTCAAGATGGCAAATGTCAAAGATGTCAAATGACGAATGTCACAATGCTAAATGTCAAAAATAAAAAGTGTCACCATGAAAAATGTCAAAAATAACAAATTTCAAGATGGCAAATGTCAAAGATGTCAAATGACAAATGTCACAATTCTAAATGTCAAAAATGAAAAGTGTCACCATGAAAAATGTCAAAAATGACAAATTTCAAGATGGCAAATATCAAAGATGTCAAATGACAAACGGCACAATGCTAAATGTCAAAAATGAAAAGTGTCACCATGAAAAATGTCAAAAATAACAAATTTCAAGATGGCAAATGTCAAAGATGTCAATAGACAAATGTCACAATGCTAAATGTCAAAAATGAAAAGTGTCACCATGAAAAATGTCAAAAATGACCAATTTCAAGATGGCAAATGTCCAAGATGTCAATGACAAATGTCACAATGCTAAATGTCAAAAATGACAAATTTAAAGATGGCAAATGTCAAAGATGTCAAATGACAAATGTCACAATGCTAAATGTCAAAAATGAAAAGTGTCACCATGAAAAATGTCAAAAATGACAAATTTCAAGATGGCAAATGTCAAAACTGACAAATGTCACAATGCTAAATGTCAAAAATGAAAAGTATCACCATGAAAAATGTCAAAAATGACAAATTTTAAGATGGCAAATGTCAAAGATGTCAAATGACAAATGTCACAATGCTAAATGTCAAAAATGAAAAGTGTCACCATGAAAAATGTCAAAAATAACAAATTTCAAGATGGCAAATGTCAAAGATGTCAAATGACAAATGTCACAATGCTAAATGTCAAAAATAAAAAGTGTCACCATGAAAAATGTCAAAAATGCAAAATTTCAAGATGGCAAATGTCAAAGATGTCAAATGACAAATGTCACAATGCTAAATGTCAAAAATGAAAAGTGTCACCATGAAAAATGTCAAAAATAACAAATTTTAAGATGGCAAATGTCAAAGATGTCAAATGACAAATGTCACAATGCTAAATGTCAAAAATGAAAAGTGTCACCATGAAAAATGTCAAAAATGACAAATTTCAAGATAGCAAATGTCAAAACTGACAAATGTCACGATGCTAAATGTCAAAAATGATAAGTGTCACCATGAAAAATGTCAAAAATGACAAATTTCAAGATTGCAAATGTCCAAGATGTCAAATGACAAATGTCACAATGCTAAATGTCAAAAATGACAAATTTCAAGATAGCAAATGTCAAAGATGTCAAATGACAAATGTCACAATGCTAAATGTCAAAAATGAAAAGTGTTACGATGAAAAATGTCAAAAATAACAAATTTCAAGATGGCAAATGTCAAAGATGTCAAATGACAAATGTCACAATGCTAAATGTCAAAAATGAAAAGTGTCACCATGAAAAATGTCAAAAATAACAAATTTCAAGATGGCAAATGTCAAAGATGTCAAATGACAAATGTCACAATGCTAAATGTCAAAAATGAAAAGTGTCACCATGAAAAATGTCAAAAATGACAAATTTCAAGATGGCAAATGTCAAAGATGTCAAATGACAAATGTCACAATGCTAAATGTCAAAAATGAAAAGTGTCACCATAAAATGTCAAAAATGACAAATTTCAAGATGGCAAATGTCAAAGATGTCAAATGACAAATGTCACAATGCTAAATGTCAAAAATGAAAAGTGTCACCATGAAAAATGTCAAAAATGACAAATTTTAAGATGGCAAATGTCAAAGATGTCAAATGTCACAATGCTAAATGTCAAAAATGAAAAGTGTCACCATGAAAAATGTCAAAAATGACAAATTTCAAGATGGCAAATGTCAAAACTGACAAATGTCACAATGCTAAATGTCAAAAATGATAAGTGTCACCATAAAATGTCAAAACTGACAAATTTCAAGATGGCAAATGTCCAAGATGTCAAATGACAAATGTCACAATGCTAAATGTCAAAAATGAAAAGTGTCACCATAAAAAATGTCAAAAATGACAAATTTCAAGATGGCAAATGTCAAAGATGTCAAATGACAAATGTCACAATGCTAAATGAAAAGTGTCAAAAATGACAAATGTCACAATGCTAAATGTCAAAAATGAAAAGTGTCAAAAATGACAAATTTCAAGATGGCAAATGTCTAAGATGTCAAATGACAAATGTCACAATGCTAAATGTTAAAAATAAAAAGTGTCACAGTGAAAAATGTCAAAAATGACAAATTTCAAGATGGCAAATGTCAAAGATGTCAAATGACAAATGTCACAATGCTAAATGTCAAAAATGAAAAGTGTCACCATGAAAAATGTCAAAAATGAAAAATTTCTAGATGGCAAATGTCAAAGATGTCAAATGACAAATGTCACAATGCTAAATGTCAAAAATGAAAAGTGTCCCCATGAAAAATGTCAATAATGACAAATTTCAAGATTTCAAATGTCAAAGATGTCAAATGACAAATGTCACAATGCTAAATGTCAAAAATAAAGTGTCGCCATGAAAAATGTCAAAAATGACAAATTTCAAGATGGCAAATGTCCAAGATGTCAAATGACAAATGTCACAATGCTAAATGTCAAAAATGACAAATTTCAAGATGGCAAATGTCAAAGATGTCAAATGACAAATGTCACAATGCTAAATGTCAAAAATAAAAAGTGTCACCATGAAAAATGTCAAAAATGACAAATTTCAAGATGGCAAATGTCAAAGATGTCAAATGACAAATGTCACAATGCTAAATGTCAAAAATGAAAAGTGTCACCATGAAAAATGTCAAAAATAACAAATTTCAAGATGGCAAATGTCAAAGATGTCAAATGACAAATGTCACAATGCTAAATGTCAAAAATGAAAAGTATCACCATGAAAAATGTCAAAAATGACAAATTTCAAGATGGCAAATGTCAAAGATGTCAAATGACAAATGTCACAATGCTAAATGTCAAAAATGAAAAGTGTACCCATGAAAAATGTCAAAAATGACAAATTTCAAGATGGCAAATGTCAAAACTGACAAATGTCACAATGCTAAATGTCAAAAATGAAAAGTGTCACCATGAAAAATGTCAAAAATAACAAATTTCAAGATGGCAAATGTCAAAGATCTCAAATGACAAATGTCACAATGCTAAATGTCAAAAATGACAAATTTCAAGATGGCAAATGTCAAAGATGTTAAATGCAAAATGTCACAATGCTAAATGTCAAAAATGAAAAGTGTCACCATAAAAAATGTCAAAAATATCAAATTTCAAGATGGCAAATGTCAAAGATGTCAAAACTGACAAATGTCACAATGCTAAATGTCAAAAATGAAAAGTGTCACCATAAAAAATGTCAAAAATGACAAATTTCAAGATGGCAAATGTCAAAACTGACGAATGTCACAATGCTAAATGTCAAAAATGAAAAGTGTCAACATGAAAAATGTCAAAAATAACAAATTTCAAGATGGCAAATGTCAAAGATGTCAAATGACAAATGTCACAATGCTAAATGTCAAAAATGACAAATTTCAAGATGGCAAATGTCAAAGATGTCAAATGACAAATGTCACAATGCTAAATGTCAAAAATGAAAAGTGTCACCATGAAAAATGTCAAAAATGACAAATTTCAAGATGGCAAATGTCAAAGATGTCAAATGACAAATGTCACAATGCTAAATGTCAAAAATAAAAAGTGTCACCATGAAAAATGTCAAAAATGACAAATTTCAAGATGGCAAATGTTAAAACTGACAAATGTCAAAATGCTAAATGTCAAAAATGAAAAGTGTCACCATGAAAAATGTCAAAAATAACAAATTTCAAGATGGCAAATGTCAAAGATGTCAAATGACAAATGTCACAATGCTAAATGTCAAAAATGACAAATTTCAAGATGGCAAATGTCAAAGATGTCAAATGACAAATGTCACAATGCTAAATGTCAAAAATGAAAAAAGTCACCATGACAAATGTCAAAAATAACAAATTTCAAGATGGCAAATGTCAAAGATGTCAAAACTTACAAATGTCACAATGCTAAATGTCAAAAATGAAAAGTGTCACCATAAAAAATGTCAAAAATGACAAATTTCAAGATGGCAACTGAGAAAACTGACAAATGTCACAATGCTTAATGTCAAAAATGATAAGTGTCACCATGAAAAATGTCAAAAATGACACATTTCGAGATGGCAAATGTCCAAGATGTCAAATGACAAATGTCACAATGCTAAATGTCAAAAATGACAAATTTCAAGATGGCAAATGTCAAAGATGTCAAATGACAAATGTCACAATGCTAAATGTCAAAAATGAAAAGTGTCACCATGAAAAATGTCAAAAATGACAAATTTTAAGATGGCAAATGTCAAAGATGTCAAATGACAAATGTCACAATGCTAAATGTCAAAAATGAAAAGTGTCACCATGAAAAATGTCAAAAATATCAAATTTCAAGATGGCAAATGTCAAAGATGTCAAATGACAAATGTCACAATGCTAAATGTCAAAAATGAAAAGTGTCACCATGAAAAATGTCAAAAATGACAAATTTCAAGATGGCAAATGTCAAAGATGTCAAATGACAAATGTCACAATGCTAAATGTCAAAAATGAAAAGTGTCACCATGAAAAATGTCAAAAATGACAAATTTCAAGATGGCAAATATCAAAGATGTCAAATGACAAATGTCACAATGCTAAATGTCAAAAATGAAAAGTGTCACCATGAAAAATGTCAAAAATAACAAATTTCAAGATGGCAAATGTCAAAGATGTCAAATGACAAATGTCACAATGCTAAATGTCAAAAATGAAAAGTGTCACCATGAAAAATGTCAAAAATAACAAATTTCAAGATGGCAAATGTCAAAGATGTCAAATGACAAATGTCACAATGCTAAATGTCAAAAATGAAAAGTGTCACCATGAAAAATGTCAAAAATGACAAATTTCAAGATGGCAAATGTCAAAGATGTCAAATGACAAATGTCACAATGCTAAATGTCAAAAATGAAAAGTGTCACCATGAAAAATGTCAAAAATGACAAATTTCAAGATGGCAAATGTCAAAGATGTTAAATGACAAATGTCACAATGCTAAATGTCAAAAATGAAAAGTGTCACCATGAAAAATGTCAAAAATGACAAATTTCAAGATGGCAAATGTCAAAAATATCAAATGACAAATGTCACAATGCTAAATGTCAAAAATGAAAAGTGTCACCATGAAAAATGTCAAAAATGACTAATTTCAAGATGGCAAATGTCAAAACTGACAAATGTCACAATGCTAAATGTCAAAAATGATAAGTTTCACCATGGAAAATGTCAAAAATGACAAATTTCAAGATGGCAAATGTCCAGGATGTCAAATGACAAATGTCACAATGCTAAATGTCAAAAATGAAAAGTGTCACCATGAAAAATGTCAAAAATGACAAATTTCAAGATGGCAAATGTCAAAGATGTCAAATGACAAATGTCACAATGCTAAATGTCAAAAATAAAAAGTGTCAAAAATGACAAATTTCAAGATGGCAAATGTCTAAGATGTCAAATGACAAATGTCAAAAATGAAAAGTGTCACCGTGAAAAATGTCAAAAATGAAAAATTTCAAGATGGCAAATGTCAAAGATGTCAAATGACAAATGTCACAATGCTAAATGTCAAAAATGAAAAGTGTCACCATGAAAAATGTCAAAAATGACAAATTTCAAGATGGCAAATGTCAAAGATGTCAAATGACAAATGTCACAATGCTAAATGTTAAAAATGAAAAGTGTCCCCATGAAAAATGTCAATAATGACAAATTTCAAGATGGCAAATGTCAAAGATGTCAAATGACAAATGTCACAATGCTAAATGTCAAAAATGAAAAGTGTCACCATAAAAAATGTCAAAAATGACAAATTTCAAGATGGCAAATGTCAAAGATGTCGAATATGACAAATGTCACAATGCTAAATGTCAAAAATGAAAAGTGTCACCATGAAAAATGTCAAAAATGACAAATTTCAAGATGGCAAATGTCAAAGATGTCAAATGACAAATGTCACAATGCTAAATGTCAAAAATGAAAAGTGTCACCATGAAAAATGTCAAAAATGACAAATTTCAAGATGGCAAATATCAAAGATGTCAAATGACAAATGTCACAATGCTAAATGTCAAAAATGACAAATTTCAAGATGGCAAATGTCAAAGATGTCAAATGACAAATGTCACAATGCTAAATGTCAAAAATGAAAAGTGTCACCATGAAAAATGTCAAAAATGACAAATATCAAGATGGCAAATGTCAAAGATGTCAAATGACAAATGTTACAATGCTAAATGTCAAAAATGAAAAGTGTCACCATGAAAAATGTCAAAAATGACAAATTTCAAGATGGCAAATGTCAAAGATGTCAAATGACAATAGTCACAATGCTAAATGTCAAAAATGAAAAGTGTCACCATGAAAAATGTCAAAAATGACAAATTTCAAGATGGCAAATGTCAAAGATGTCAAATGACAAATGTCACAATGCTAAATGTCAAAAATGAAAAGTGTCACCATGAAAAATGACAAATTTCAAGATGGCAAATGTCAAAACTGACAAATGTCACAATGCTAAATATCAAAAATGAAAAGTGTCACCATGAAAAATGTCAAAAATAACAAATTTCAAGATGGCAAATGTCAAAGATGTCAAATGACAAATGTCACAATGCTAAATGTCAAAAATGACAAATTTCAAGATGGCAAATGTCAAAGATGTCAATTGACAAATGTCACAATGCTAAATGTCAAAAATGAAAAGTGTCACCATGAAAAATGTCAAAAATGACAAATTTCAAGATGGCAAATGTCAAAGATGTCAAATGACAAATGTCACAATGCTAAATGTCAAAAATGAAAAGTGACCCCATGAAAAATGTCAATAATGACAAATTTTAAGATGGCAAATATCAAAGATGTCAAATGACAAATGTCACAATGCTAAATGTCAAAAATAAAAAGTGTCACCATGAAAAATGTCAAAAATGACAAATCTCAAGATGGCAAATGTCGAATATGACAAATGTCACAATGCTAAATGTCAAAAATGAAAAGTGTCACCATGAAAAATGTCAAAAATGACAAATTTCAAGATGGCAAATATCAAAGATGTCAAATGACAAATGTCACAATGCTAAATGTCAAAAATGAAAAGTGTCACCATGAAAAATGTCAAAAATGACAAATTTCGAAATGGCAAATATCAAAGATGTCAAATGACAAATCTCACAATGCTAAATGTCAAAAATGACAAATTTCAAGATGGCAAATGTCAAAGATGTCAAATGACAAATGTCACAATGCTAAATGTCAAAAATGAAAAGTGTCACCATGAAAAATGTCAAAAATGACAAATCTCAAGATGGCAAATGTCAAAGATGTCGAATATGACAAATGTCACAATGCTAAATGTCAAAAATGAAAAGTGTCACCATGAAAAATGTCAAAAATGACAAATTTCAAGATGGCAAATATCAAAGATGTCAAATGACAAATGTCACAATGCTAAATGTCAAAAATGAAAAGTGTCACCATGAAAAATGTCAAAAATGACAAATTTCAAGATGGCAAATATCAAAGATGTCAAATGACAAATGTCACAATGCTAAATGTCAAAAATGACAAATTTCAAGATGGCAAATGTCAAAGATGTCAAATGACAAATGTCACAATGCTAAATGTCAAAAATGAAAAGTGTCACCATGAAAAATGTCAAAAATGACAAATTTCAAGATGGCAAATGTCAAAGATGTCAAATGACAAATGTCACAATGCTAAATGTCAAAAATGAAAAGTGTCACCATGAAAAATGTCAAAAATGACAAATTTCAAGATGGCAAATGTCAAAGATGTCAAATGACAAATGTCACAATGCTAAATGTCAAAAATGAAAAGTGTCACCATGAAAAATGTCAAAAATAACAAATTTCAAGATGGCAAATGTCAAAAGTGACAAATGTCACAATGCTAAATGTCAAAAATGATAAGTGTCACCATGAAAAATGTCAAAAATGACAAATTTCAAGATGGCAAATGTCCAAGATGTCAAATGACAAATGTCACAATGCTAAATGTCAAAAATGACAAATTTCAAGATGGCAAATGTCAAAGATGTCAAATGACAAATGTTACAATGCTAAATGTCAAAAATGAAAAGTGTCACCATGAAAATGTCAAAAATAACAAATTTCAAGATGGCAAATGTCAAAGATGTCAAATGACAAATGTCACAATGCTAAAAGTCAAAAATGAAAAGTGTCACCATGAAAAATGTCAAAAATGACAAATTTCAAGATGGCAAATGTCAAATCTGACAAATGTCACAATGCTAAATGTCAAAAATGATAAGTGTCACCATGCAAAATGTCAAAAATGACAAATTTCAAGATGACAAATGTCCAAGATGTCAAATGACAAATGTCACAATGCTAAATGTCAAAAATGACAAATTTCAAAATTGCAAATGTCAAAGATGTCGAATATGACAAATGTCACAATGCTAAATGTCAAAAATGAAAAGTGTCACCATGAAAAATGTCAAAAATGACAAATTTCAAGATGGCAAATATCAAAGATGTCAAATGACAAATGTCACAATGCTAAATGTCAAAAATGACAAATTTCAAGATGGCAAATGTCAAAGATGTCAAATGACAAATGTCACAATGCTAAATGTCAAAAATGAAAAGTGTCACCATGAAAAATGTCAAAAATGACAAATTTCAAGATGACAAATGTCAAAGATGTCAAATGACAAATGTCACAATGCTAAATGTCAAAAATGAAAAGTGTCACAATGAAAAATGTCAAAAATGACAAATTTCAAGATGGCAAATGTCAAAGATGTCAAATGACAAATGTCACAATGCTAAATGTCAAAAATGAAAAGTGTCAAAAATGACAAATTTCAAGATGGCAAATGTCTAAGATGTCAAATGACAAATGTCACAATGTTAAATGTCAAAAATGAAAAGTATCACCGTAAAAAATGTCAAAAATGACAAATTTCAAGATGGCAAATGTCAAAGATGTCAAATGACAAATGTCACAATGCTAAATGTCAAAAATGAAAAGTGTCACCATGAAAAATGTCAAAAATGACAAATTTTAAGATGGCAAATGTCAAAGATGTCAAATGACAAATGTCACAATGCTAAATGTCAAAAATGAAAAGTGACCCCATGAAAAATGTCAATAATGACAAATTTCAAAATGGCAAATATCAAAGATGTCAAATGACAAATGTCACAATGCTAAATGTCAAAAATGAAAAGTGTCACCATGAAAAATGTCAAAAATGACAAATCTTAAGATAGCAAATGTCGAATATGACAAATGTCACAATGCTAAATGTCAAAAATGAAAAGTGTCACCATGAAAAATGTCAAAAATGACAAATTTCAAGATGGCAAATATCAAAGATGTCAAATGACAAATGTCACAATGCTAAATGTCAAAAATGACAAATTTCAAGATGGCAAATGTCAAAGATGTCAAATGACAAATGTCACAATGCTAAATGTCAAAAATGAAAAGTGTCACCATGAAAAATGTCAAAAATGACAAATCTCAAGATGGCAAATGTCAAAGATGTCGAATATGACAAATGTCACAATGCTAAATGTCAAAAATGAAAAGTGTCACCATGAAAAATGTCAAAAATGACAAATTTCAAGATGGCAAATATCAAAGATGTCAAATGACAAATGTCACAATGCTAAATGTCAAAAATGAAAAGTGTCACCATGAAAAATGTCAAAAATGACAAATTTCAAGATGGCAAATATCAAAGATGTCAAATGACAAATGTCACAATGCTAAATGTCAAAAATGTCAAATTTCAAGATGGCAAATGTCAAAGATGTCAAATGACAAATGTCACAATGCTAAATGTCAAAAATGAAAAGTGTCACCATGAAAAATGTCAAAAATGACAAATTTAAAGATGGCAAATGTCAAAGATGTCAAATGACAAATGTCACAATGCTAAATGTCAAAAATGAAAAGTGTCACCATGAAAAATGTCAAAAATGACAAATTTCAAGATGGCAAATGTCAAAGATGTCAAATGACAAATGTCACAATGCTAAATGTCAAAAATGAAAAGTGTCATTATGAAAAATGTCAAAGATAACAAATTTCAAGATGGCAAATGTCAAAACTGACAAATGTCACAATGCTAAATGTCAAAAATGATAAGTGTCACCATGAAAAATGTCAAAAATGACAAATTTCAAAATGGCAAATGTCCAAGATGTCAAATGACAAATGTCACAATGCTAAATGTCAAAAATGACAAATTTCAAGATGGCAAATGTCAAAGATGTCAAATGACAAATGTCACAATGCTAAATGTCAAAAATGAAAAGTGTCACCATGAAAAATGTCAAAAATAACAAATTTCAAGATGGCAAATGTCAAAGATGTCAAATGACAAATGTCACAATGCTAAATGTCAAAAATGAAAAGTGTCACCATGAAAAATGTCAAAAATGACAAATATCAAGATGGCAAATGTCAAAGATGTCAAATGACAAATGTTACAATGCTAAATGTCAAAAATGAAAAGTGTCACCATGAAAAATGTCAAAAATGACAAATTTCAAGATGGCAAATGTCAAAGATGTCAAATGACAATAGTCACAATGCTAAATGTCAAAAATGAAAAGTGTCACCATGAAAAATGTCAAAAATGACAAATTTCAAGATGGCAAATGTCAAAGATGTCAAATGACAAATGTCACAATGCTAAATGTCAAAAATGAAAAGTGTCACCATGAAAAATGACAAATTTCAAGATGGCAAATGTCAAAACTGACAAATGTCACAATGCTAAATATCAAAAATGAAAAGTGTCACCATGAAAAATGTCAAAAATAACAAATTTCAAGATGGCAAATGTCAAAGATGTCAAATGACAAATGTCACAATGCTAAATGTCAAAAATGACAAATTTCAAGATGGCAAATGTCAAAGATGTCAATTGACAAATGTCACAATGCTAAATGTCAAAAATGAAAAGTGTCACCATGAAAAATGTCAAAAATGACAAATTTCAAGATGGCAAATGTCAAAGATGTCAAATGACAAATGTCACAATGCTAAATGTCAAAAATGAAAAGTGACCCCATGAAAAATGTCAATAATGACAAATTTTAAGATGGCAAATATCAAAGATGTCAAATGACAAATGTCACAATGCTAAATGTCAAAAATAAAAAGTGTCACCATGAAAAATGTCAAAAATGACAAATCTCAAGATGGCAAATGTCGAATATGACAAATGTCACAATGCTAAATGTCAAAAATGAAAAGTGTCACCATGAAAAATGTCAAAAATGACAAATTTCAAGATGGCAAATATCAAAGATGTCAAATGACAAATGTCACAATGCTAAATGTCAAAAATGAAAAGTGTCACCATGAAAAATGTCAAAAATGACAAATTTCGAAATGGCAAATATCAAAGATGTCAAATGACAAATGTCACAATGCTAAATGTCAAAAATGACAAATTTCAAGATGGCAAATGTCAAAGATGTCAAATGACAAATGTCACAATGCTAAATGTCAAAAATGAAAAGTGTCACCATGAAAAATGTCAAAAATGACAAATCTCAAGATGGCAAATGTCAAAGATGTCGAATATGACAAATGTCACAATGCTAAATGTCAAAAATGAAAAGTGTCACCATGAAAAATGTCAAAAATGACAAATTTCAAGATGGCAAATATCAAAGATGTCAAATGACAAATGTCACAATGCTAAATGTCAAAAATGAAAAGTGTCACCATGAAAAATGTCAAAAATGACAAATTTCAAGATGGCAAATATCAAAGATGTCAAATGACAAATGTCACAATGCTAAATGTCAAAAATGACAAATTTCAAGATGGCAAATGTCAAAGATGTCAAATGACAAATGTCACAATGCTAAATGTCAAAAATGAAAAGTGTCACCATGAAAAATGTCAAAAATGACAAATTTCAAGATGGCAAATGTCAAAGATGTCAAATGACAAATGTCACAATGCTAAATGTCAAAAATGAAAAGTGTCACCATGAAAAATGTCAAAAATGACAAATTTCAAGATGGCAAATGTCAAAGATGTCAAATGACAAATGTCACAATGCTAAATGTCAAAAATGAA
The DNA here is from genome assembly GCA_964028335.1 of Altica lythri. Taxonomy (NCBI): domain Eukaryota; kingdom Metazoa; phylum Arthropoda; class Insecta; order Coleoptera; family Chrysomelidae; genus Altica; species Altica lythri. The sequence goes on along the minus strand of OZ034800.1, from coordinate 1,508,882 downwards.
AAGTGTCACCATGAAAAATGTCAAAAATAACAAATTTCAAGATGGCAAATGTCAAAAGTGACAAATGTCACAATGCTAAATGTCAAAAATGATAAGTGTCACCATGAAAAATGTCAAAAATGACAAATTTCAAGATGGCAAATGTCCAAGATGTCAAATGACAAATGTCACAATGCTAAATGTCAAAAATGACAAATTTCAAGATGGCAAATGTCAAAGATGTCAAATGACAAATGTTACAATGCTAAATGTCAAAAATGAAAAGTGTCACCATGAAAATGTCAAAAATAACAAATTTCAAGATGGCAAATGTCAAAGATGTCAAATGACAAATGTCACAATGCTAAAAGTCAAAAATGAAAAGTGTCACCATGAAAAATGTCAAAAATGACAAATTTCAAGATGGCAAATGTCAAATCTGACAAATGTCACAATGCTAAATGTCAAAAATGATAAGTGTCACCATGCAAAATGTCAAAAATGACAAATTTCAAGATGACAAATGTCCAAGATGTCAAATGACAAATGTCACAATGCTAAATGTCAAAAATGACAAATTTCAAAATTGCAAATGTCAAAGATGTCGAATATGACAAATGTCACAATGCTAAATGTCAAAAATGAAAAGTGTCACCATGAAAAATGTCAAAAATGACAAATTTCAAGATGGCAAATATCAAAGATGTCAAATGACAAATGTCACAATGCTAAATGTCAAAAATGACAAATTTCAAGATGGCAAATGTCAAAGATGTCAAATGACAAATGTCACAATGCTAAATGTCAAAAATGAAAAGTGTCACCATGAAAAATGTCAAAAATGACAAATTTCAAGATGACAAATGTCAAAGATGTCAAATGACAAATGTCACAATGCTAAATGTCAAAAATGAAAAGTGTCACAATGAAAAATGTCAAAAATGACAAATTTCAAGATGGCAAATGTCAAAGATGTCAAATGACAAATGTCACAATGCTAAATGTCAAAAATGAAAAGTGTCAAAAATGACAAATTTCAAGATGGCAAATGTCTAAGATGTCAAATGACAAATGTCACAATGTTAAATGTCAAAAATGAAAAGTATCACCGTAAAAAATGTCAAAAATGACAAATTTCAAGATGGCAAATGTCAAAGATGTCAAATGACAAATGTCACAATGCTAAATGTCAAAAATGAAAAGTGTCACCATGAAAAATGTCAAAAATGACAAATTTTAAGATGGCAAATGTCAAAGATGTCAAATGACAAATGTCACAATGCTAAATGTCAAAAATGAAAAGTGACCCCATGAAAAATGTCAATAATGACAAATTTCAAAATGGCAAATATCAAAGATGTCAAATGACAAATGTCACAATGCTAAATGTCAAAAATGAAAAGTGTCACCATGAAAAATGTCAAAAATGACAAATCTTAAGATAGCAAATGTCGAATATGACAAATGTCACAATGCTAAATGTCAAAAATGAAAAGTGTCACCATGAAAAATGTCAAAAATGACAAATTTCAAGATGGCAAATATCAAAGATGTCAAATGACAAATGTCACAATGCTAAATGTCAAAAATGACAAATTTCAAGATGGCAAATGTCAAAGATGTCAAATGACAAATGTCACAATGCTAAATGTCAAAAATGAAAAGTGTCACCATGAAAAATGTCAAAAATGACAAATCTCAAGATGGCAAATGTCAAAGATGTCGAATATGACAAATGTCACAATGCTAAATGTCAAAAATGAAAAGTGTCACCATGAAAAATGTCAAAAATGACAAATTTCAAGATGGCAAATATCAAAGATGTCAAATGACAAATGTCACAATGCTAAATGTCAAAAATGAAAAGTGTCACCATGAAAAATGTCAAAAATGACAAATTTCAAGATGGCAAATATCAAAGATGTCAAATGACAAATGTCACAATGCTAAATGTCAAAAATGTCAAATTTCAAGATGGCAAATGTCAAAGATGTCAAATGACAAATGTCACAATGCTAAATGTCAAAAATGAAAAGTGTCACCATGAAAAATGTCAAAAATGACAAATTTAAAGATGGCAAATGTCAAAGATGTCAAATGACAAATGTCACAATGCTAAATGTCAAAAATGAAAAGTGTCACCATGAAAAATGTCAAAAATGACAAATTTCAAGATGGCAAATGTCAAAGATGTCAAATGACAAATGTCACAATGCTAAATGTCAAAAATGAAAAGTGTCATTATGAAAAATGTCAAAGATAACAAATTTCAAGATGGCAAATGTCAAAACTGACAAATGTCACAATGCTAAATGTCAAAAATGATAAGTGTCACCATGAAAAATGTCAAAAATGACAAATTTCAAAATGGCAAATGTCCAAGATGTCAAATGACAAATGTCACAATGCTAAATGTCAAAAATGACAAATTTCAAGATGGCAAATGTCAAAGATGTCAAATGACAAATGTCACAATGCTAAATGTCAAAAATGAAAAGTGTCACCATGAAAAATGTCAAAAATAACAAATTTCAAGATGGCAAATGTCAAAGATGTCAAATGACAAATGTCACAATGCTAAAAGTCAAAAATGAAAAGTGTCACCATGAAAAATGTCAAAAATGACAAATTTCAAGATGGCAAATGTCAAATCTGACAAATGTCACAATGCTAAATGTCAAAAATGATAAGTGTCACCATGAAAAATGTCACAAATGACAAATTTCAAGATGACAAATGTCCAAGATGTCAAATGACAAATGTCACAATGCTAAATGTCAAAAATGACAAATTTCAAAATTGCAAATGTCAAAGATGTCGAATATGACAAATGTCACAATGCTAAATGTCAAAAATGAAAAGTGTCACCATGAAAAATGTCAAAAATGACAAATTTCAAGATGGCAAATATCAAAGATGTCAAATGACAAATGTCACAATGCTAAATGTCAAAAATGACAAATTTCAAGATGGCAAATGTCAAAGATGTCAAATGACAAATGTCACAATGCTAAATGTCAAAAATAAAAAGTGTCACCATGAAAAATGTCAAAAATGACAAATTTCAAGATGGCAAATGTCAAAGATGTCAAATGACAAATGTCACAATGCTAAATGTCAAAAATAAAAAGTGTCACCATGAAAAATGTCAAAAATAACAAATTTCAAGATGGCAAATGTCAAAGATGTCAAATGACAAATGTCACAATGCTAAATGTCAAAAATGAAAAGTGTCACCATGAAAAATGTCAAAAATGACAAATTTCAAGATGGCAAATGTCAAAGATGTTAAATGACAAATGTCACAATGCTAAATGTCAAAAATGAAAAGTGTCACCATAAAAAATGTCAAAAACAACAAATTTCAAGATGGCAAATGTCAAAGATGTCAAATGACAAATGTCACAATGCTAAATGTCAAAAATGAAAAGTGTCACCATGAAAAATGTCAAAAATGACAAATTTCAAGATGGCAAATGTCAAAACTGACAAATGTCACAATGCTAAATGTCAAAAATGATAAGTGTCACCATGAAAAATGTCAAAAATGACAAATTTCAAGATGGCAATTGTCCAAGATGTCAAATGACAAATGTCACAATGCTAAATGTCAAAAATGACAAATTTCAAGATGGCAAATGTCAAAGATGTCAAATGACAAATGTCACAATGCTAAATGTCAAAAATGAAAAGTGTCACCATGAAAAATGTCAAAAAGGACAAATTTCAAGATGGCAAATGTCACAGATGTAAAATGACAAATGTCACAATGCTAAATGTCAAAAATGAAAAGTGTCACCATGAAAAATGTCAAAAATGACAAATTTCAAGATGGCAAATGTCAAAGATGTCAAATGACAAATGTCACAATGCTAAATGTCAAAAATGAAAAGTGTCACCATGAAAAATGTCAAAAATAACAAATTTCAAGATGGCAAATGTCAAAACTGACAAATGTCACAATGCTAAATGTCAAAAATGATAAGTGTCACCATGAAAAATGTCAAAAATGACAAATTTTAAGATGGCAAATGTCCAAGATGTCAAATGACAAATGTCACAATGCTAAATGTCAAAAATGACAAATTTCAAGATGGCAAATGTCAAAGATGTCAAATGACAAATGTCACAATGCTAAATGTCAAAAATGAAAAGTGTCACCATGAAAAATGTCAAAAATGACAAATTTCAAGATGGCAAATGTCAAAGATGTCAAATGACAAATGTCACAATGCTAAATGTCAAAAATGAAAAGTGTCACCATGAAAAATGTCAAAAATAACAAATTTCAAGATGGCAAATGTCAAAGATGTCAAATGACAAATGTCACAATGCTAAAAGTCAAAAATGAAAAGTGTCACCATGAAAAATGTCAAAAATGACAAATTTCAAGATGGCAAATGTCAAAACTGACAAATGTCACAATGCTAAATGTCAAAAATGATAAGTGTCACCATGAAAAATGTCAAAAATGACAAATTTCAAGATGACAAATGTCCAAGATGTCAAATGACAAATGTCACAATGCTAAATGTCAAAAATGACAAATTTCAAGATTGCAAATGTCAAAGATGTCGAATATGACAAATGTCACAATGCTAAATGTCAAAAATGAAAAGTGTCACCATGAAAAATGTCAAAAATGACAAATTTCAAGATGGCAAATGTCAAAGATGTCAAATGACAAATGTCACAATGCTAAATGTCAAAAATGAAAAGTGTCACCATGAAAAATGTCAAAATGACAAATTTCAAGATGGCAAATATCAAAGATGTCAAATGACAAATGTCACAATGCTAAATGTCAAAAATGACAAATTTCAAGATGGCAAATGTCAAAGATATCAAATGACAAATGTCACAATGCTAAATGTCAAAAATGAAAAGTGTCACCATGAAAAATGTCAAAAATGACAAATTTCAAGATGACAAATGTCAAAGATGTCAAATGACAAATGTCACAATGCTAAATGTCAAAAATGAAAAGTGTCACCATGAAAAATGTCAAAAATGACAAATTTCAAGATGGCAAATGTCAAAACTGACAAATGTCACAATGCTAAATGTCAAAAATGATAAGTGTCACCATGAAAAATGTCAAAAATGACAAATTTCAAGATGGCAAATGTCCAAGATGTCAAATGACAAATGTCACAATGCTAAATGTTAAAAATGAAAAGTGTCACCATGAAAAATGTCAAAAATGACAAATTTCAAGATGGCAAATGTCAAAGATGTCAAATGACAAATGTCACAATGCTAAATGTCAAAAATAACAAGTGTCAAAAATGACAAATTTCAAGATGGCAAATGTCTAAGATGTCAAATGACAAATTTCACAATGTTAAATGTCAAAAATGAAAAGTATCACCGTCAAAAATGGCAAAAATGACTAATTTCAAGATGGCAAATGTCAAAGATGTCAAATGACAAATGTCACAATGCTAAATGTCAAAAATGAAAAGTGTCACCATGAAAAATGTCAAAAATGACAAATTTCAAGATGGCAAATGTCAAAGATGTCAAATGACAAATGTCACAATGCTAAATGTCAAAAATGAAAAGTGACCCCATGAAAAATGTCAATAATAACAAATTTCAAGATGGCAAATATCAAAGATGTCAAATGACAAATGTCACAATGCTAAATGTCAAAAATGAAAAGTGTCACCATGAAAAATGTCAAAAATGACAAATCTCAAGATGGCAAATGTCAAAGATGTCGAATATGACAAATGTCACAATGCTTAATGTCAAAAATGAAAAGTCTCACCATGAAAAATGTCAAAAATGACAAATTTCAAGATAGCAAATATCAAAGATGTCAAATGACAAATGTCACAATGCTAAATGTCACAATGCTAAATGTCAAAAATGAAAAGTGTCACCATGAAAAATGTCAAAAATGACAAATTTCAAGATGGCAAATATCAAAGATGTCAAATGACAAATGTCACAATGCTAAATGTCAAAAATGACAAATTTCAAGATGGCAAATGTCAAAGATGTCAAATGACAAATGTCACAATGCTAAATGTCAAAAATGAAAAGTGTCACCATGAAAAATGTCAAAAATAACAAATTTCAAGATGGCAAATGTCAAAACTGACAAATGTCACAATGCTAAATGTCAAAAATGATAAGTGTCACCATGAAAAATGTCAAAAATGACAAATTTTAAGATGGCAAATGTCCAAGATGTCAAATGACAAATGTCACAATGCTACACGTCAAAAATGACAAATTTCAAGATGGCAAATGTCAAAGATGTCAAATGACAAATGTCACAATGCTAAATGTCAAAAATGAAAAGTGTCACCATGAAAAATGTCAAAAATGACAAATTTCAAGATGGCAAATGTCAAAGATGTCAAATGACAAATGTCACAATGCTAAATGTCAAAAATGAAAAGTGTCACCATGAAAAATGTCAAAAATAACAAATTTGAAGATGGCAAATGTCAAAGATGTCAAATGACAAATGTCACAATGCTAAAAGTCAAAAATGAAAAGTGTCACTATGAAAAATGTCAAAAATGACAAATTTCAAGATGGCAAATGTCAAAACTGACAAATGTCACAATGCTAAATGTCAAAAATGATAAGTGTCACCATGAAAAATGTCAAAAATGACAAATTTCAAGATGACAAATGTCCAAGATGTCAAATGACAAATGTCACAATGCTAAATGTCAAAAATGACAAATTTCAAGATTGCAAATGTCAAAGATGTCGAATATGACAAATGTCACAATGCTAAATGTCAAAAATGAAAAGTGTCACCATGAAAAATGTCAAAAATGACAAATTTCAAGATGGCAAATGTCAAAGATGTCAAATGACAAATGTCACAATGCTAAATGTCAAAAATAAAAAGTGTCACCATGAAAAATGTCAAAATGACAAATTTCAAGATGGCAAATATCAAAGATGTCAAATGACAAATGTCACAATGCTAAATGTCAAAAATGACAATTTTCAAGATGGCAAATGTCAAAGATATCAAATGACAAATGTCACAATGCTAAATGTCAAAAATGAAAAGTGTCACCATGAAAAATGTCAAAAATGACAAATTTCAAGATGACAAATGTCAAAGATGTCAAATGACAAATGTCACAATGCTAAATGTCAAAAATGAAAAGTGTCACCATGAAAAATGTCAAAAATGACAAATTTCAAGATGGCAAATGTCAAAACTGACAAATGTCACAATGCTAAATGTCAAAAATGATAAGTGTCACCATGAAAAATGTCAAAAATGACAAATTTCAAGATGGCAAATGTCCAAGATGTCAAATGACAAATGTCACAATGCTAAATGTTAAAAATGAAAAGTGTCACCATGAAAAATGTCAAAAATGACAAATTTCAAGATGGCAAATGTCAAAGATGTCAAATGACAAATGTCACAATGCTAAATGTCAAAAATGAAAAGTGTCAAAAATGACAAATTTCAAGATGGCAAATGTCTAAGATGTCAAATGACAAATGTCACAATGTTAAATGTCAAAAATGAAAAGTATCACCGTAAAAAATGTCAAAAATGACAAATTTCAAGATGGCAAATGTCAAAGATGTCAAATGACAAATGTCACAATGCTAAATGTCAAAAATGAAAAGTGTCACCATGAAAAATGTCAAAAATGACAAATTTCAAGATGGCAAATGTCAAAGATGTCAAATGACAAATGTCACAATGCTAAATGTCAAAAATGAAAAGTGACCCCATGAAAAATGTCAATAATAACAAATTTCAAGATGGCAAATATCAAAGATGTCAAATGACAAATGTCACAATGCTAAATGTCAAAAATGAAAAGTGTCACCATGAAAAATGTCAAAAATGACAAATCTCAAGATGGCAAATGTCAAAGATGTCGAATATGACAAATGTCACAATGCTAAATGTCAAAAATGAAAAGTCTCACCATGAAAAATGTCAAAAATGACAAATTTCAAGATAGCAAATATCAAAGATGTCAAATGACAAATGTCACAATGCTAAATGTCACAATGCTAAATGTCAAAAATGAAAAGTGTCACCATGAAAAATGTCAAAAATGACAAATTTCAAGATGGCAAATATCAAAGATGTCAAATGACAAATGTCACAATGCTAAATGTCAAAAATGACAAATTTCAAGATGGCAAATGTCAAAGATGTCAAATGACAAATGTCACAATGCTAAATGTCAAAAATGAAAAGTGTCACCATGAAAAATGTCAAAATAACAAATTTCAAGATGGCAAATGTCAAAGATGTCAAATGACAAATGTCACAATGCTAAATGTCAAAAATGAAAAGTGTCACCATGAAAAATGTCAAAAATGACAAATTTCAAGATGGCAAATGTCAAAGATGTCAAATGACAAATGTCACAATGCTAAATGTCAAAAATGAAAAGTGTCACCATAAAAAATGTTAAAAACAACAAATTTCAAGATGGCAAATGTCAAAGATGTCAAATGACAAATGTCACAATGCTAAATGTCAAAAATGAAAAGTGTCACCATGAAAAATGTCAAAAATGACAAATTTCAAGATGGCAAATGTCAAAACTGACAAATGTCACAATGCTAAATGTCAAAAATGATAATTGTCACCATGAAAAATGTCAAAAATGACAAATTTCAAGATGGCAAATGTCCAAGATGTCAAATGACAAATGTCACAATGCTAAATGTCAAAAATGACAAATTTCAAGATGGCAAATGTCAAAGATGTCAAATGACAAATGTCAAAAATAAAAAGTGTCACCATGAAAAATGTCAAAAATGACAAATTTCAAGATGGCAAATGTCAAAGATGTCAAATGACAAATGTCACAATGCTAAATGTCAAAAATGAAAAGTGTCACCATGAAAAATGTCAAAAATGACAAATTTCAAGATGGCAAATGTCACAGATGTCAAATGACAAATGTCACAATGCTAAATGTCAAAAATGAAAAGTGTCACCATGAAAAATGTCAAAAATGACAAATTTCAAGATGGCAAATGTCAAAGATGTCAAATGACAAATGTCACAATGCTAAATGTCAAAAATGAAAAGTGTCACCATGAAAAATGTCAAAAATAACAAATTTCAAGATGGCAAATGTCAAAACTGACAAATGTCACAATGCTAAATGTCAAAAATGATAAGTGTCACCATGAAAAATGTCAAAAATGACAAATTTTAAGATGGCAAATGTCCAAGATGTCAAATGACAAATGTCACAATGCTAAATGTCAAAAATGACAAATTTCAAGATGGCAAATGTCAAAGATGTCAAATGACAAATGTCACAATGCTAAATGTCAAAAATGAAAAGTGTCACCATGAAAAATGTCAAAAATGACAAATTTCAAGATAACAAATGTCAAAGATGTCAAATGACAAATGTCACAATGCTAAATGTCAAAAATGAAAAGTGTCACCATGAAAAATGTTAAAAATAACAAATTTCAAGATGGCAAATGTCAAAGATGTCAAATGACAAATGTCACAATGCTAAAAGTCAAAAATGAAAAGTGTCACCATGAAAAATGTCAAAAATGACAAATTTCAAGATGGCAAATGTCAAAACTGACAAATGTCACAATGCTAAATGTCAAAAATGATAAGTGTCACCATGAAAAATGTCAAAAATGACAAATTTCAAGATGACAAATGTCCAAGATGTCAAATGACAAATGTCACAATGCTAAATGTCAAAAATGACAAATTTCAAGATTGCAAATGTCAAAGATGTCGAATATGACAAATGTCACAATGCTAAATGTTAAAAATGAAAAGTGTCACCATGAAAAATGTCAAAAATGACAAATTTCAAGATGGCAAATGTCAAAGATGTCAAATGACAAATGTCACAATGCTAAATGTCAAAAATGAAAAGTGTCACCATGAAAAATGTCAAAATGACAAATTTCAAGATGGCAAATATCAAAGATGTCAAATGACAAATGTCACAATGCTAAATGTCAAAAATGACAAATTTCAAGATGGCAAATGTCAAAGATGTTAAATGACAAATGTCACAATGCTAAATGTCAAAAATGAAAAGTGTCACCATGAAAAATGTCAAAAATGACAAATTTCAAGATGGCAAATGTCAAAGATATCAAATGACAAATGTCACAATGCTAAATGTCAAAAATGAAAAGTGTAACCATGAAAAATGTCATAAATGACAAATTTTAAGATGGCAAATGTCAAAGATATCAAATGACAAATGTCACAATGCTAAATGTCAAAAATGAAAAGTGTCACCATGAAAAATGTCATAAATGACAAATTTTAAGATGACAAATGTCAAAGATGTCAAATGACAAATGTCACAATGCTAAATGTCAAAAATGATAAGTGTCACCATGAAAAATGTCAAAAATGACAAATTTCAAGATGGCAAATGTCCAAGATGTCAAATGACAAATGTCACAATGCTAAATGTTAAAAATGAAAAGTGTCACCATGAAAAATGTCAAAAATGACAAATTTCAAGATGGCAAATGTCAAAGATGTCAAATGACAAATGTCACAATGCTAAATGTCAAAAATGAAAAATGTCAAAAATGACAAATTTCAAGATGGCAAATGTCAAAGATGTCAAATGACAAATGTCACAATGCTAAATTTCAAAAATGAAAAGTGACCCCATGAAAAATGTCAATAATAACAAATTTCAAGATGGCAAATATCAAAGATGTCAAATGACAAATGTCACAATGCTAAATGTCAAAAATGAAAAGTGTCGCCATGAAAAATGTCAAAAATGACAAATCTCAAGATGGCAAATGTCAAAGATGTCGAATATGACAAATGTCACAATGCTAAATGTCAAAAATGAAAAGTCTCACCATGAAAAATGTCAAAAATGACAAATTTCAAGATGGCAAATATCAAAGATGTCAAATGACAAATGTCACAATGCTAAATGTCAAAAATGAAAAGTGTCACCATGAAAAATGTCAAAAATGACAAATTTCAAGATGGCAAATATCAAAGATGTCAAATGACAAATGTCACAATGCTAAATGTCAAAAATGACAAATTTCAAGATGGCAAATGTCAAAGATGTCAAATGACAAATGTCACAATGCTAAATGTCAAAAATGAAAAGTGTCACCATGAAAAATGTCAAAAATGACAAATTTCAAGATGGCAAATGTCAAAGATGTCAAATGAAAAATGTCACAATGCTAAATGTCAAAAATGAAAAGTGTCACCATGAAAAATGTCAAAAATAACAAATTTCAAGATGGCAAATGTCAAAGATGTCAAATGACAAATGTCACAATGCTAAATGTCAAAAATGAAAAGTGTCACCATGAAAAATGTCAAAAATGACAAATTTCAAGATGGCAAATGTCAAAGATGTCAAATGACAAATGTCACAATGCTAAATGTCAAAAATGAAAAGTGTCACCATAAAAAATGTCAAAAACAACAAATTTCAAGATGGCAAATGTCAAAGATGTCAAATGACAAATGTCACAATGCTAAATGTCAAAAATGAAAAGTGTCACCATGAAAAATGTCAAAAATGACAAATTTCAAGATGGCAAATGTCAAAGATGTCAAATGACAAATGTCACAATGCTAAATGTCAAAAATGAAAAGTGTCACCATGAAAAATGTCAAAAATGACAAATTTCAAGATGGCAAATGTCAAAGATGTCAAATGTCACAATGCTAAATATCAAAAATGATAAGTGTCACCATGAAAAATGTCAAAAATGACAAATTTCAAGATGACAAATGTCCAAGATGTCAAATGACAAATGTCACAATGCTAAATGTCAAAAATGACAAATTTCAAGATTGCAAATGTCAAAGATGTCGAATATGACAAATTTCACAATGCTAAATGTCAAAAATGAAAAGTGTCACCATGAAAAATGTCAAAAATGACAAATTTCAAGATGGCAAATTTCAAAGATGTCAAATGACAAATGTCACAATGCTAAATGTCAAAAATGAAAAGTGTCACCATGAAAAATGTCAAAATGACAAATTTCAAGATGGCAAATATCAAAGATGTCAAATGACAAATGTCACAATGCTAAATGTCAAAAATGACAAATTTCAAAATGGCAAATGTCAAAGATGTCAAATGACAAATGTCACAATGCTAAATGTCAAAAATGAAAAGTGTCACCATAAAAAATGTCAAAAATAACAAATTTCAAGATGGCAAATGTCAAAGATGTCAAATGACAAATGTCACAATGCTAAATGTCAAAAATAATAAGTGTCACCATGAAAAATGTAAAAAATGACAAATTTCAAGATGGCAAATGTCAAAGATGTCAAATGACAAATGTCACAATGCTAAATGTCAAAAATGAAAAGTGTCACCATGAAAAATGTCAAAAATACCAAATTTCAAGATGGCAAATGTCAAAGATGTTAAATGACAAATGTCACAATGCTAAATGTCAAAAATGAAAAGTGTCACCATGAAAAATGTCAAAAATAACAAATTTCAAGATGGCAAATGTCAAAACTGACAAATGTCACAATGCTAAATGTCAAAAATGATAAGTGTCACCATGAAAAATGTCAAAAATGACAAATTTCAAGATGGCAAATGTCCAAGATGTCAAATGACAAATGTCACAATGCTAAATGTCAAAAATGAAAAGTGTCACCATGAAAAATGTCAAAAATGAAAAATTTCAAGATGACAAATGTCAAAGATGTCAAATGACAAATGTCACAATGCTAAATGTCAAAAATGAAAAGTGTCACCATGAAAAATGTCAAAAATGAAAAATTTCAAGATGGCAAATGTCAAAACTGACAAATGTCACAATGCTAAATGTCAAAAATGATAAGTGTCACCATGAAAAATGTCAAAAATGACAAATTTCAAGATGGCAAATGTCCAAGATGTCAAATGACAAATGTCACAATGCTAAATGTTAAAAATGAAAAGTGTCACCATGAAAAATGTCAAAAATGACAAATTTCAAGATGGCAAATGTCAAAGATGTCAAATGACAAATGTCACAATGCTAAATGTCAAAAATGAAAAGTGTCAAAAATGACAAATTTCAAGATGGCAAATGTCTAAGATGTCAAATGACAACTGTCACAATGTTAAATGTCAAAAATGAAAAGTATCACCGTAAAAAATGTCAAAAATGACAAATTTCAAGATGGCAAATGTCAAAGATGTCAAATGACAAATGTCACAATGCTAAATGTCAAAAATGAAAAGTGTCACCATGAAAAATGTCAAAAATGACAAATTTCAAGATGGCAAATGTCAAAGATGTCAAATGACAAATGTCACAATGCTAAATTTCAAAAATGAAAAGTGACCCCATGAAAAATGTCAATAATAACAAATTTCAAGATGGCAAATATCAAAGATGTCAAATGACAAATGTCACAATGCTAAATGTCAAAAATGAAAAGTGTCACCATGAAAAATGTCAAAAATGACAAATCTCAAGATGGCAAATGTCAAAGATGTCGAATATGACAAATGTCACAATGCTAAATGTCAAAAATGAAAAGTCTCACCATGAAAAATGTCAAAAATGACAAATTTCAAGATGGCAAATATCAAAGATGTCAAATGACAAATGTCACAATGCTAAATGTCAAAAATGAAAAGTGTCACCATGAAAAATGTCAAAAATGACAAATTTCAAGATGGCAAATATCAAAGATGTCAAATGACAAATGTCACAATGCTAAATGTCAAAAATGACAAGTTTCAAGATGGCAAATGTCAAAGATGTCAAATGACAAATGTCACAATGCTAAATGTCAAAAATGAAAAGTGTCACCATGAAAAATGTCAAAAATGACAAATTTCAAGATGGCAAATGTCAAAGATGTCAAATGAAAAATGTCACAATGCTAAATGTCAAAAATGAAAAGTGTCACCATGAAAAATGTCAAAAATAACAAATTTCAAGATGGCAAATGTCAAAGATGTCAAATGACAAATGTCACAATGCTAAATGTCAAAAATGAAAAGTGTCACCATGAAAAATGTCAAAAATGACAAATTTCAAGATGGCAAATGTCAAAGATGTCAAATGACAAATGTCACAATGCTAAATGTCAAAAATGAAAAGTGTCACCATAAAAAATGTCAAAAACAACAAATTTCAAGATGGCAAATGTCAAAGATGTCAAATGACAAATGTCACAATGCTAAATGTCAAAAATGAAAAGTGTCACCATGAAAAATGTCAAAAATGACAAATTTCAAGATGGCAAATGTCAAAACTGACAAATGTCACAATGCTAAATGTCAAAAATGATAATTGTCACCATGAAAAATGTCAAAAATGACAAATTTCAAGATGGCAAATGTCCAAGATGTCAAATGACAAATGTCACAATGCTAAATGTCAAAAATGACAAATTTCAAGATGGCAAATGTCAAAGATGTCAAATGACAAATGTCAAAAATGAAAAGTGTCACCATGAAAAATGTCAAAAATGACAAATTTCAAGATGGCAAATGTCAAAGATGTCAAATGACAAATGTCACAATGCTAAATGTCAAAAATGAAAAGTGTCACCATGAAAAATGTCAAAAATGACAAATTTCAAGATGGCAAATGTCAAAGATGTCAAATGTCACAATGCTAAATATCAAAAATGATAAGTGTCACCATGAAAAATGTCAAAAATGACAAATTTCAAGATGACAAATGTCCAAGATGTCAAATGACAAATGTCACAATGCTAAATGTCAAAAATGACAAATTTCAAGATTGCAAATGTCAAAGATGTCGAATATGACAAATTTCACAATGCTAAATGTCAAAAATGAAAAGTGTCACCATGAAAAATGTCAAAAATGACAAATTTCAAGATGGCAAATTTCAAAGATGTCAAATGACAAATGTCACAATGCTAAATGTCAAAAATGAAAAGTGTCACCATGAAAAATGTCAAAATGACAAATTTCAAGATGGCAAATATCAAAGATGTCAAATGACAAATGTCACAATGCTAAATGTCAAAAATGACAAATTTCAAAATGGCAAATGTCAAAGATGTCAAATGACAAATGTCACAATGCTAAATGTCAAAAATGAAAAGTGTCACCATAAAAAATGTCAAAAATAACAAATTTCAAGATGGCAAATGTCAAAGATGTCAAATGACAAATGTCACAATGCTAAATGTCAAAAATAATAAGTGCCACCATGAAAAATGTAAAAAATGACAAATTTCAAGATGGCAAATGTCAAAGATGTCAAATGACAAATGTCACAATGCTAAATGTCAAAAATGAAAAGTGTCACCATGAAAAATGTCAAAAATACCAAATTTCAAGATGGCAAATGTCAAAGATGTTAAATGACAAATGTCACAATGCTAGATGTCAAAAATGAAAAGTGTCACCATGAAAAATGTCAAAAATAACAAATTTCAAGATGGCAATTGTCAAAACTGACAAATGTCACAATGCTAAATGTCAAAAATGATAAGTGTCACCATGAAAAATGTCAAAAATGACAAATTTCAAGATGGCAAATGTCCAAGATGTCAAATGACAAATGTCACAATGCTAAATGTCAAAAATGACAAATTTCAAGATGGCAAATGTCAAAGATGTCAAATGACAAATGTCACAATGCTAAATGTCAAAAATGAAAAGTGTCACCATGAAAAATGTCAAAAATGACAAATTTCAAGATGGCAAATGTCAAAACTGACAAAGGTCACAATGCTAAATGTCAAAAATGATAAGTGTCACCAAGAAAAATGTCAAAAATGACAAATTTCAAGATGGCAAATGTCCAAGATGTCAAATGACAAATGTCACAATGTTAAATGTCAAAAATGAAAAGTGTCACCATGAAAAATGTCAAAAATGACAAATTTCAAGATGGCAAATGTCAAAGATGTCAAATGACAAATGTCACAATGCTAAATGTCAAAAATGAAAAGTGTCAAAAATGACAAATTTCAAGATGGCAAATGTCTCAGAAGTCAAATGACAAATGTCACAATGCTAAATTTCAAAAATGAAAAGTGTCACCATGAAAAATGTCAAAAATAACAAATTTCAAGATGGCAAATTTCAAAACTGACAAATGTCACAATGCTAAATGTCAAAAATGAAAAGTGTCACCATGAAAAATGTCAAAAATAACAAATTTCAAGATTGCAAATGTCAAAGATGTCAAATGACAAATGTCACAATGCTAAATGTCAAAAATGAAAAGTGACCCCATGAAAAATGTCAATAATAACAAATTTCAAGATGGCAAATATCAAAGATGTCAAATGACAAATGTCACAATGCTAAATGTCAAAAATGAAAAGTGTCACCATGAAAAATGTCAAAAATGACAAATCTCAAGATGGCAAATGTCAAAGATGTCGAATATGACAAATGTCACAATGCTAAATGTCAAAAATGAAAAGTCTCACCATGAAAAATGTCAAAAATGACAAATTTCAAGATGGCAAATATCAAAGATGTCAAATGACAAATGTCACAATGCTAAATGTCAAAAATGAAAAGTGTCACCATGAAAAATGTCAAAAATGACAAATTTCAAGATGGCAAATATCAAAGATGTCAAATGACAAATGTCACAATGCTAAATGTCAAAAATGACAAGTTTCAAGATGGCAAATGTCAAAGATGTCAAATGACAAATGTCACAATGCTAAATGTCAAAAATGAAAAGTGTCACCATGAAAAATGTCAAAAATGACAAATTTCAAGATGGCAAATGTCAAAGATGTCAAATGAAAAATGTCACAATGCTAAATGTCAAAAATGAAAAGTGTCACCATGAAAAATGTCAAAAATAACAAATTTCAAGATGGCAAATGTCAAAGATGTCAAATGACAAATGTCACAATGCTAAATGTCAAAAATGAAAAGTGTCACCATGAAAAATGTCAAAAATGACAAATTTCAAGATGGCAAATGTCAAAGATGTCAAATGACAAATGTCACAATGCTAAATGTCAAAAATGAAAAGTGTCACCATAAAAAATGTCAAAAACAACAAATTTCAAGATGGCAAATGTCAAAGATGTCAAATGACAAATGTCACAATGCTAAATGTCAAAAATGAAAAGTGTCACCATGAAAAATGTCAAAAATGACAAATTTCAAGATGGCAAATGTCAAAACTGACAAATGTCACAATGCTAAATGTCAAAAATGATAATTGTCACCATGAAAAATGTCAAAAATGACAAATTTCAAGATGGCAAATGTCCAAGATGTCAAATGACAAATGTCACAATGCTAAATGTCAAAAATGACAAATTTCAAGATGGCAAATGTCAAAGATGTCAAATGACAAATGTCAAAAATGAAAAGTGTCACCATGAAAAATGTCAAAAATGACAAATTTCAAGATGGCAAATGTCAAAGATGTCAAATGACAAATGTCACAATGCTAAATGTCAAAAATGAAAAGTGTCACCATGAAAAATGTCAAAAATGACAAATTTCAAGATGGCAAATGTCAAAGATGTCAAATGTCACAATGCTAAATATCAAAAATGATAAGTGTCACCATGAAAAATGTCAAAAATGACAAATTTCAAGATGACAAATGTCCAAGATGTCAAATGACAAATGTCACAATGCTAAATGTCAAAAATGACAAATTTCAAGATTGCAAATGTCAAAGATGTCGAATATGACAAATTTCACAATGCTAAATGTCAAAAATGAAAAGTGTCACCATGAAAAATGTCAAAAATGACAAATTTCAAGATGGCAAATTTCAAAGATGTCAAATGACAAATGTCACAATGCTAAATGTCAAAAATGAAAAGTGTCACCATGAAAAATGTCAAAATGACAAATTTCAAGATGGCAAATATCAAAGATGTCAAATGACAAATGTCACAATGCTAAATGTCAAAAATGACAAATTTCAAAATGGCAAATGTCAAAGATGTCAAATGACAAATGTCACAATGCTAAATGTCAAAAATGAAAAGTGTCACCATAAAAAATGTCAAAAATAACAAATTTCAAGATGGCAAATGTCAAAGATGTCAAATGACAAATGTCACAATGCTAAATGTCAAAAATAATAAGTGCCACCATGAAAAATGTAAAAAATGACAAATTTCAAGATGGCAAATGTCAAAGATGTCAAATGACAAATGTCACAATGCTAAATGTCAAAAATGAAAAGTGTCACCATGAAAAATGTCAAAAATACCAAATTTCAAGATGGCAAATGTCAAAGATGTTAAATGACAAATGTCACAATGCTAGATGTCAAAAATGAAAAGTGTCACCATGAAAAATGTCAAAAATAACAAATTTCAAGATGGCAATTGTCAAAACTGACAAATGTCACAATGCTAAATGTCAAAAATGATAAGTGTCACCATGAAAAATGTCAAAAATGACAAATTTCAAGATGGCAAATGTCCAAGATGTCAAATGACAAATGTCACAATGCTAAATGTCAAAAATGACAAATTTCAAGATGGCAAATGTCAAAGATGTCAAATGACAAATGTCACAATGCTAAATGTCAAAAATGAAAAGTGTCACCATGAAAAATGTCAAAAATGACAAATTTCAAGATGGCAAATGTCAAAACTGACAAAGGTCACAATGCTAAATGTCAAAAATGATAAGTGTCACCAAGAAAAATGTCAAAAATGACAAATTTCAAGATGGCAAATGTCCAAGATGTCAAATGACAAATGTCACAATGTTAAATGTCAAAAATGAAAAGTGTCACCATGAAAAATGTCAAAAATGACAAATTTCAAGATGGCAAATGTCAAAGATGTCAAATGACAAATGTCACAATGCTAAATGTCAAAAATGAAAAGTGTCAAAAATGACAAATTTCAAGATGGCAAATGTCTCAGAAGTCAAATGACAAATGTCACAATGCTAAATTTCAAAAATGAAAAGTGTCACCATGAAAAATGTCAAAAATAACAAATTTCAAGATGGCAAATTTCAAAACTGACAAATGTCACAATGCTAAATGTCAAAAATGAAAAGTGTCACCATGAAAAATGTCAAAAATAACAAATTTCAAGATTGCAAATGTCAAAGATGTCAAATGACAAATGTCACAATGCTAAATGTCAAAAATGACAAATTTCAAGATGGCAAATGTCAAAGATGTCAAATGACAAATGTCACAATGCTAAATGTCAAAAATGAAAAGTGTCACCATGAAAAATGTCAAAAATGACAAATTTCAAGATGGCAAATGTCAAAGATGTCAACTGACAAATGTCACAATGCTAAATGTCAAAAATGAAAAGTGTCACCATGAAAAATATCAAAAATGACAAATTTCAAGATGGCAAATGACAAATTTCAAGATGGCAAATGTCAAAACTGACAAATGTCACAATGCTAAATGTCAAAAATAATAAGTGTCACCATGAAAAATGTCAAAAATGACAAATTTCAAGATGGCAAATGTCAAAGATGTCAAATGACAAATGTCACAATGCTAAATGTCAAAAATGACAAATTTTAAGATGGCAAATGTCTAAGATGTCAAATGACAAATGTCACAATGCTAAATGTCAAAACTGAAAAGTGTCACCATGAAAAATGTCAAAAATGACAAATTTCAAGATGGCAAATGTCCAAGATGTCAAATGACAAATGTCACAATGCTAAATGTCAAAAATGAAAAGTGTCACCATGAAAAATGTCAAAAATGACAAATTTCAAGATGGCAAATGTCAAAGATGTCAAATGACAAATGTCACAATGCTAAATGTCAATAATGAAAAGTGTCAGAAATGACAAATTTCAAGATGGCAAATGTCTAAGATGTCAAATGACAAATGTCACAATGCTAAATGTCAAAAATGAAAAGTGTCACCGTGAAAAATGTCAAAAATGACAAATTTCAAGATGGCAAATGTCAAAGATGTCAAATGACAAATGTCACAATGCTAAATGTCAAAAATGAAAAGTGTCACCATGAAAAATGTCAAAAATGACAAATTTCAAGATGGCAAATGTCAAAGATGTCAAATGACAAATGTCACAATGTTAAATGTCAAAAATGAAAAGGGTCCCCATGAAAAATGTCAATAATGACAAATTTCAAGATGGCAAATGTCAAAGATGTCAAATGACAAATGTCACAATGCTAAATGTCAAAAATGAAAAGTGTCACCATGAAAAATGTCAAAAATGACAAATTTCAAGATGGCAAATGTCAAAGATGTCAAATGACAAATGTCACAATGCCAAATATCAAAAATGAAAAGTGTCACCATGAAAAATGTCAAAAATGACAAATTTCAAGATGGCAAATGTCAAAGATGTCAAATGACAAATGTCACAATGCTAAATGTCAAAAATGAAAAGTGTCACCATGAAAAATGTCAAAAATAACAAATTTCAAGATGGCAAATGTCAAAGATGTCAAATGACAAATGTCACAATGCTAAATGTCAAAAATGAAAAGTGTCACAATGAAAAATGTCAAAAATGACAAATTTCAAGATGGCAAATGTCAAAGATGTCAAATGACAAATGTCACAATGCTAAATATCAAAAATGAAAAGTGTCACCATGAAAAAGGTCAAAAATGACAAATTTCAAGATGGCAAATGTCAAAGATGTCAAATGACAAATGTCACAATGCTAAATGTCAAAAATGAAAAGTGTCACCATGAAAAATGTCAAAAATGACAAATTTCAAGATGGCAAATGTCAAAACTGACAAATGTCACAATGCTAAATGTCAAAGATGATAAGTGTCACCATGAAAAATGTCAAAAATGACAAATTTCAAGATGGCAAATGTCCAAGATGTCAAATGACAAATGTCACAATGCTAAATGTCAAAAATGAAAAGTGTCACCATGAAAAATGTCAAAAATGACAAATTTCAAGATGGCAAATATCAAAGATGTCAAATGACAAATGTCACAATGCTAAATGTCAAAAATGAAAAGTGTCAAAAATGACAAATTTCAAGATGGCAAATGTCTAAGATGTCAAATGACATATGTCACAATGCTAAATGTCAAAAATGAAAAGTGTCACCGTGAAAAATGTAAAAAATGACAAATTTCAAGATGCAAATGTCAAAGATGTCAAATGACAAATGTCAAAAATGAAAAGTGTCCCCATGAAAAATGTCAATAATGACAAATTTCAAGATGGCAAATGTCAAAGATGTCAAATGACAAATGTCACAATGCTAAATGTCAAAAATGAAAAGTGTCACCATGAAAAATGTCAAAAATGACAAATTTCAAGATGGCATATGTCAAAGATGTCAAATGACAAATGTCACAATGCTAAATGTCAAAAATGAAAAGTGTCACCATGAAAAATGTCAAAAATGACAAATTTCAAGATGGCAAATGTCAAAGATGTCAAATGACAAATGTCACAATGCTAAATGTCAAAAATGAAAAGTGTCACCATGAAAAATGTCAAAAATAACAAATTTCAAGATGGCAAATGTCAAAGATGTCAAATGACAAATGTCACAATGCTAAATGTCAAAAATAAAAATGTCAAAAATGACAAATTTCAAGATGGCAAATGTCAAAACTGACAAATGTCACAATGCTAAATGTCAAAAATGATAAGTGTCACCATGAAAAATGTCAAATAATGACAAATTTCAAGATGGCAAATATCCAAGATGTCAAATGACCAATGTCACAATGCTAAATGTCAAAAATGACAAATTTCAAGATGGC
This sequence comes from Altica lythri, assembly GCA_964028335.1. NCBI lineage: Eukaryota > Metazoa > Arthropoda > Insecta > Coleoptera > Chrysomelidae > Altica > Altica lythri. The sequence goes on along the minus strand of OZ034800.1, from coordinate 1,487,239 downwards.
AAATGTCAAAGATGTCAAATGACACATATCACAATGCTAAATGTCAAAAATGAAAAGTGTCACCATGAAAAATGTCAAAAATGACAAATTTCAAGATGGCAAATGTCAAAGATGTCAAATGACAAATGTCACAATGCTAAATGTCAAAAATGAAAAGTGTCACCATGAAAAATGTCAAAAATAACAAATTTCAAGATGGCAAATGTCAAAGATGTCAAATGACAAATGTCACAATGCTAAATGTCAAAAATGAAAAGTGTCACCACGAAAAATGTTAAAAATGGCAAATTTCAAGATGGCAAATGTCAAAGATGTCAAATGACAAATGTCACAATGCTAAATGTCAAAAATGAAAAGTGTCACCATGAAAAATGTCAAAAATGACAAATTTCAAGATGGCAAATGTCAAAGATGTCAAATGACAAATGTCACAATGCTAAATGTCAAAAATGAAAAGTGTCACCATGAAAAATGTCAAAAATGACAAATTTCAAGATGGCAAATGTCAAAGATGTCAAATGACAAATGTCACAATGCTAAATGTCAAAAATGAAAAGTGTCACTATGAAAAATGTCAAAAATGACAAATTTCAAGATGGCAAATATCAAAGATGTCAAATGACAAATGTCACAATGCTAAATGTCAAAAATGAAAAGTGTCACCATAAAAAATGTCAAAAATGACAAATTTCAAGATGGCAAATGTCAAAACTGACAAATGTCACAATGCTAAATGTCAAAAATGATAAGTGTCACCATGAAAAATGTCAAAAATGACAAATTTCAAGATGGCAAATGTCCAAGATGTCAAATGACAAATGTCACAATGCTAAATGTCAAAAATGACAAATTTCAAGATGGCAAATGTCAAAGATGTCAAATGACAAATGTCACAATGCTAAATGTCAGAAATGAAAAGTGTCAAAAATGACAAATTTCAAGATGGCAAATGTCTAAGATGTCAAATAACAAATGTCACAATGCTTAATGTCAAAAATGAAAAGTGTCACCATGAAAAATGACAAATTTCAAGATGGCAAATGTCAAAACTGACAAATGTCACGATGCGAAATGTCAAAAACGAAAAGTGTTACCATGAAAAATGTCAAAAATAACAAATTTCAAGATGGCAAATGTCAAAGATGTCAAATGACAAATGTCACAATGCTAAATGTCAAAAATGACAAATTTCAAGATGGCAAATGTCAAAGATGTCAAATGACAAATGTCACAATGCTAACTGTCAAAAATGAAAAGTGTCACCATGAAAAATGTCAAAAATAACAAATTTTAAGATGGCAAATGTCAAAGATGTCAAATGACAAATGTCACAATGCTAAATGTCAAAAATGACAAATTTCAATATGGCAAATGTCAAAGATGTCAAATGACAAATGTCACAATGCTAAATGTCAAAAATGAAAAGTGTCACCATGAAAAATGTCAAAAATGACAAATGTCAAATGACAAATGTCACAATGCTAAATGTTAAAAATGAAAAGTGTCACCACGAAAAATGTCAAAAATGACAAATTTCAAGATGGCAAATGTCAAAGATGTCAAATGACAAATGTCACAATGCTAAATGTCAAAAATGAAAAGTGTCCCCATGAAAAATGTCAATAATGACAAATTTCAAGATGGCAAATGTCAAAGATGTCAAATGACCAATGTCACAATGCTAAATGTCAAAAATGAAAAGTGTCACCATGAAAAATGTCAAAAATGACAAATTTCAAGATGGCAAATGTCAAAGATGTCAAATGACAAATGTCACAATGCTTAATGTCAAAAATGAAAAGTGTCACCATGAAAAATGTCAAAAATAACAAATTTCAAGATGGCAAATGTCAAAGATGTCAAATGACAAATGTCACAATGCTAAATGTCAAAAATGAAAAGTGTCACCATGAAAAATGTCAAAAATGACAAATTTCAAGATGGCAAATGTCAAAACTGACAAATGTCACAATGCTAAATGTCAAAAATGAAAAGTGTCACCATGAAAAATGTCAAAAATGACAAATTTCAAGATGGCAAATGTCAAAGATGTCAAATGACAAATGTCACAATGCTAAATGTCAAAAATGAAAAGTGTCACCATGAAAAATGTCAAAAATAACAAATTTCAAGATGGCAAATGTCAAAGATGTCAAATAACAAATGTCACAATTCTAAATGTCAAAAATGAAAAGTGTCACCATGAAAAATGTCAGATGGCAAATATCAAAGATGTCAAATGACAAATGTCACAATGCTAAATGTCAAAAATGAAAAGTGGCACCATGAAAAATGTCAAAAATAACAAATTTCAAGATGACAAATGTCAAAGATGTCAAATGACAATTGTCACAATGCTAAATGTCAAAAATGAAAAGTGTCACCATGAAAAATGTCAAAAATGCAAAATTTCAAGATGGCAAATGTCAAAGATGTCAAATGACAAATGTCACATTGCTAAATGTCAAAAATGAAAAGTGTCACCATGAAAAATGTCAAAAATAACAAATTTCAAGATGGCAAATGTCAAAGATGTCAAATGACAAATGTCACAATGCTAAATGTCAAAAATGAAAAGTGTCACCATGAAAAATGTCAAAACTGACAAATTTCAAGATGGCAAATGTCAAAACTGACAAATGTCACAATGCTAAATGTCAAAAATGATAAGTGTCACCATAAAAAATGTCAAAAATGACAAATTTCAAGATGGCAAATGTCCAAGATGTCAAATGACAAATGTCACAATGCTAAATGTCAAAAATGACAAATTTCAAGATGGCAAATGTCAAAGATGTCAAATGACAAATGTCACAATGCTAAATGAAAAGTGTCACCATGAAAAATGTCAAAAATGACAAATTTCAAGATGGCAAATGTCAAAACTGACAAATGTCACAATGCTAAATGTCAAAAATGAAAAGTGTCACCATGAAAAATGTCAAAAATGACAAATTTCAAGATGGCAAATGTCAAAACTGACAAATGTCACAATGCTAAATGTCAAAAATGAAAAGTGTCACAATGAAAAATGTCAAAAATAACAAATTTCAAGATGGCAAATGTCAAAGATGTCAAATGACAAATGTCACAATGCTAAATGTCAAAAATGAAAAGTGTCACCACGAAAAATGTCAAAAATGACAAATTTCAAGATGGCAAATGTCAAAGATGTCAAATGACTAATGTCACAATGCTAAATGTCAAAAATGAAAAGTGTCACCATGAAAAATGTCAAAAATGACAAATTTCAAGATGCAAATGTCAAAGATGTCAAATGACAAATGTCAAAAATGAAAAGTGTCCCCATGAAAAATGTCAATAATGACAAATTTCAAGATGGCAAATGTCAAAGATGTCAAATGACAAATGTCACAATGCTAAATGTCAAAAATGAAAAGTGTCACCATGAAAAATGTCAAAAATGACAAATTTCAAGATGGCATATGTCAAAGATGTCAAATGACAAATGTCACAATGCTAAATGTCAAAAATGAAAAGTGTCACCATGAAAAATGTCAAAAATGACAAATTTCAAGATGGCAAATGTCAAAGATGTCAAATGACAAATGTCACAATGCTAAATGTCAAAAATGAAAAGTGTCACCATGAAAAATGTCAAAAATAACAAATTTCAAGATGGCAAATGTCAAAGATGTCAAATGACAAATGTCACAATGCTAAATGTCAAAAATAAAAATGTCAAAAATGACAAATTTCAAGATGGCAAATGTCAAAACTGACAAATGTCACAATGCTAAATGTCAAAAATGATAAGTGTCACCATGAAAAATGTCAAATAATGACAAATTTCAAGATGGCAAATATCCAAGATGTCAAATGACCAATGTCACAATGCTAAATGTCAAAAATGACAAATTTCAAGATGGCAAATGTCAAAGATGTCAAATGACACATATCACAATGCTAAATGTCAAAAATGAAAAGTGTCACCATGAAAAATGTCAAAAATGACAAATTTCAAGATGGCAAATGTCAAAGATGTCAAATGACAAATGTCACAATGCTAAATGTCAAAAATGAAAAGTGTCACCATGAAAAATGTCAAAAATAACAAATTTCAAGATGGCAAATGTCAAAGATGTCAAATGACAAATGTCACAATGCTAAATGTCAAAAATGAAAAGTGTCACCACGAAAAATGTTAAAAATGGCAAATTTCAAGATGGCAAATGTCAAAGATGTCAAATGACAAATGTCACAATGCTAAATGTCAAAAATGAAAAGTGTCACCATGAAAAATGTCAAAAATGACAAATTTCAAGATGGCAAATGTCAAAGATGTCAAATGACAAATGTCACAATGCTAAATGTCAAAAATGAAAAGTGTCACCATGAAAAATGTCAAAAATGACAAATTTCAAGATGGCAAATGTCAAAGATGTCAAATGACAAATGTCACAATGCTAAATGTCAAAAATGAAAAGTGTCACTATGAAAAATGTCAAAAATGACAAATTTCAAGATGGCAAATATCAAAGATGTCAAATGACAAATGTCACAATGCTAAATGTCAAAAATGAAAAGTGTCACCATAAAAAATGTCAAAAATGACAAATTTCAAGATGGCAAATGTCAAAACTGACAAATGTCACAATGCTAAATGTCAAAAATGATAAGTGTCACCATGAAAAATGTCAAAAATGACAAATTTCAAGATGGCAAATGTCCAAGATGTCAAATGACAAATGTCACAATGCTAAATGTCAAAAATGACAAATTTCAAGATGGCAAATGTCAAAGATGTCAAATGACAAATGTCACAATGCTAAATGTCAGAAATGAAAAGTGTCAAAAATGACAAATTTCAAGATGGCAAATGTCTAAGATGTCAAATAACAAATGTCACAATGCTTAATGTCAAAAATGAAAAGTGTCACCATGAAAAATGACAAATTTCAAGATGGCAAATGTCAAAACTGACAAATGTCACGATGCGAAATGTCAAAAACGAAAAGTGTTACCATGAAAAATGTCAAAAATAACAAATTTCAAGATGGCAAATGTCAAAGATGTCAAATGACAAATGTCACAATGCTAAATGTCAAAAATGACAAATTTCAAGATGGCAAATGTCAAAGATGTCAAATGACAAATGTCACAATGCTAACTGTCAAAAATGAAAAGTGTCACCATGAAAAATGTCAAAAATAACAAATTTTAAGATGGCAAATGTCAAAGATGTCAAATGACAAATGTCACAATGCTAAATGTCAAAAATGACAAATTTCAATATGGCAAATGTCAAAGATGTCAAATGACAAATGTCACAATGCTAAATGTCAAAAATGAAAAGTGTCACCATGAAAAATGTCAAAAATGACAAATGTCAAATGACAAATGTCACAATGCTAAATGTTAAAAATGAAAAGTGTCACCACGAAAAATGTCAAAAATGACAAATTTCAAGATGGCAAATGTCAAAGATGTCAAATGACAAATGTCACAATGCTAAATGTCAAAAATGAAAAGTGTCCCCATGAAAAATGTCAATAATGACAAATTTCAAGATGGCAAATGTCAAAGATGTCAAATGACCAATGTCACAATGCTAAATGTCAAAAATGAAAAGTGTCACCATGAAAAATGTCAAAAATGACAAATTTCAAGATGGCAAATGTCAAAGATGTCAAATGACAAATGTCACAATGCTTAATGTCAAAAATGAAAAGTGTCACCATGAAAAATGTCAAAAATAACAAATTTCAAGATGGCAAATGTCAAAGATGTCAAATGACAAATGTCACAATGCTAAATGTCAAAAATGAAAAGTGTCACCATGAAAAATGTCAAAAATGACAAATTTCAAGATGGCAAATGTCAAAACTGACAAATGTCACAATGCTAAATGTCAAAAATGAAAAGTGTCACCATGAAAAATGTCAAAAATGACAAATTTCAAGATGGCAAATGTCAAAGATGTCAAATGACAAATGTCACAATGCTAAATGTCAAAAATGAAAAGTGTCACCATGAAAAATGTCAAAAATAACAAATTTCAAGATGGCAAATGTCAAAGATGTCAAATAACAAATGTCACAATTCTAAATGTCAAAAATGAAAAGTGTCACCATGAAAAATGTCAGATGGCAAATATCAAAGATGTCAAATGACAAATGTCACAATGCTAAATGTCAAAAATGAAAAGTGGCACCATGAAAAATGTCAAAAATAACAAATTTCAAGATGACAAATGTCAAAGATGTCAAATGACAATTGTCACAATGCTAAATGTCAAAAATGAAAAGTGTCACCATGAAAAATGTCAAAAATGCAAAATTTCAAGATGGCAAATGTCAAAGATGTCAAATGACAAATGTCACATTGCTAAATGTCAAAAATGAAAAGTGTCACCATGAAAAATGTCAAAAATAACAAATTTCAAGATGGCAAATGTCAAAGATGTCAAATGACAAATGTCACAATGCTAAATGTCAAAAATGAAAAGTGTCACCATGAAAAATGTCAAAACTGACAAATTTCAAGATGGCAAATGTCAAAACTGACAAATGTCACAATGCTAAATGTCAAAAATGATAAGTGTCACCATAAAAAATGTCAAAAATGACAAATTTCAAGATGGCAAATGTCCAAGATGTCAAATGACAAATGTCACAATGCTAAATGTCAAAAATGACAAATTTCAAGATGGCAAATGTCAAAGATGTCAAATGACAAATGTCACAATGCTAAATGAAAAGTGTCACCATGAAAAATGTCAAAAATGACAAATTTCAAGATGGCAAATGTCAAAACTGACAAATGTCACAATGCTAAATGTCAAAAATGAAAAGTGTCACCATGAAAAATGTCAAAAATGACAAATTTCAAGATGGCAAATGTCAAAACTGACAAATGTCACAATGCTAAATGTCAAAAATGAAAAGTGTCACAATGAAAAATGTCAAAAATAACAAATTTCAAGATGGCAAATGTCAAAGATGTCAAATGACAAATGTCACAATGCTAAATGTCAAAAATGAAAAGTGTCACCACGAAAAATGTCAAAAATGACAAATTTCAAGATGGCAAATGTCAAAGATGTCAAATGACAAATGTCACAATGCTAAATGTCAAAAATGAAAAGTGTCACCATAAAAAATGTCAAAAATGACAAATTTCAAGATGGCAAATGTCAAAGATATCAAATGACAAATGTCACAATGCTAAATGTCAAAAATGAAAAGTGTCACCATGAAAAATGTCAAAAATGACAAATTTCAAGATGGCAAATGTCAAAGATGTCAAATGACAAACGTCAGAATGCTAAATGTCAAAAATGAAAAATGTCACCATGAAAAATGTCAAAAATGACAAATTTCAAGATGGCAAATGTCAAAACAGACAAATGTCACAATGCTAAATGTCAAAAATGATAAGTGTCACCATGAAATATGTCAAAAATGACAAATTTCAAGATGGCAAATGTCCAAGATGTCAAATGACAAATGTCACAATGCTAAATGTCAAAAATGAAAAGTGTCACCATGAAAAATGTTAAAAATGACAAATTTCAAGATGGCAATTGTCAAAGATGTCAAATGACAAATGTCACAATGCTAAATGTCAAAAATGAAAAGTGTCAAAAATGACAAATTTCAAGATGGCAAATGTCTAAGATGTCAAATGACAAATGTCACAATGCTAAATGTCAAAAATGAAAAGTGTCACCATGAAAAATGTCAAAAATGACAAGTTTCAAGATGGCAAATGTCACAATGCTAAATGTCAAAAATGATAAGTGTCACCATGAAAAATGTCAAAAATGACAAATTTCAAGATGGCAAATGTCCAAGATGTCAAATGACAAATGTCACAATGCTAAATGTCAAAAACGACAAATTTCAAGATGGCAAATGTCAAAGATGTCAAATGACAAATGTCACAATGCTAAATGTCAAAAATGAAAAGTGTCACCATGAAAAATGTCAAAAATGACAAATTTCAAGATGGCAAATGTCAAAACTGACAAATGTCACAATGCTAAAAGTCAAAAATGAAAAGTGTCACCATGAAAAATGTCAAAAATGACAAATTTCAAGATGGCAAATGTCAAAGATGTCAAATGACAAATGTCACAATGCTAAATTTCAAAAATGAAAAGTGTCACCATGAAAAATGTCAAAAATAACAAATTTCAAGATGGCAAATGTCAAAGATGTCAAATGACAAATGTCACAATGCTAAATGTCAAAAATGAAAAGTGTCACCACGAAAAATGTCAAAAATGACAAATTTCAAGATGGCAAATGTCAAAGATGTCAAATGACAAATGTCACAATGCTAAATGTTAAAAATGAACAGTGTCACCATGAAAAATGTCAAAAATGACAAATTTCAAGATGGCAAATGTCAAAACTGACAAATGTCACAATGCTAAATGTCAAAAATGATAAGTGTCACCATGAAAAATGTCAAAAATGACAAATTTCAAGATGGCAAATGTCCAAGATGTCAAATGACAAATGTCACAATGCTAAATGTCAAAAATGAAAAGTGTCACCATAAAAAATGTCAAAAATGACAAATTTCAAGATGGCAAATGTCAAAGATGTCAAATGACAAATGTCACAATGCTAAATGTCAAAAATGAAAAGTGTCACCATGAAAAATGTCAAAAATGACAAATTTCAAGATGGCAAATGTCAAAGATGTCAAATGACAAATGTCACAATGCTAAATGTCAAAAATGAAAAGTGTCACCATGAAAAATGTCAAAAATAACAAATTTCAAGATGGCAAATGTCAAAGATGTCAAATGACAAATGTCACAATGCTAAATGTTAAAAATGAAAAGTGTCACCATGAAAAATGTCAAAAATGACAAATTTCAAGATGGCAAATGTCAAAACTGACAAATGTCACAATGCTTAATGTCAAAAATGATAAGTGTCACCATAAAAAATGTCAAAAATGACAAATTTTAAGATGGCAAATGTCCAAGATGTCAAATGACAAATGTCACAATGCTAAATGTCAAAAATGACAAATTTCAAGATGGCAAATGTCAAAGATGTCAAATGACAAATGTCACAATGCTAAATGTCAAAAATAAAAAGTGTCACCATGAAAAATGTCAAAAATGACAAATTTCAAGATGGCAAATGTCAAAGATGTCAAATGACGAATGTCACAATGCTAAATGTCAAAAATAAAAAGTGTCACCATGAAAAATGTCAAAAATAACAAATTTCAAGATGGCAAATGTCAAAGATGTCAAATGACAAATGTCACAATTCTAAATGTCAAAAATGAAAAGTGTCACCATGAAAAATGTCAAAAATGACAAATTTCAAGATGGCAAATATCAAAGATGTCAAATAACAAACGGCACAATGCTAAATGTCAAAAATGAAAAGTGTCACCATGAAAAATGTCAAAAATAACAAATTTCAAGATGGCAAATGTCAAAGATGTCAAATGACAAATGTCACAATGCTAAATGTCAAAAATGAAAAGTGTCACCATGAAAAATGTCAAAAATGACCAATTTCAAGATGGCAAATGTCCAAGATGTCAATGACAAATGTCACAATGCTAAATGTCAAAAATGACAAATTTAAAGATGGCAAATATCAAAGATGTCAAATGACAAATGTCACAATGCTAAATGTTAAAAATGAAAAGTGTCACCATGAAAAATGTCAAAAATGACAAATTTCAAGATGGCAAATGTCAAAACTGACAAATGTCACAATGCTAAATGTCAAAAATGAAAAGTATCACCATGAAAAATGTCAAAAATGACAAATTTTAAGATGGCAAATGTCAAAGATGTCAAATGACAAATGTCACAATGCTAAATGTCAAAAATGAAAAGTGTCACCATGAAAAATGTCAAAAATAACAAATTTCAAGATGGCAAATGTCAAAGATGTCAAATGACAAATGTCACAATGCTAAATGTCAAAAATAAAAAGTGTCACCATGAAAAATGTCAAAAATGCAAAATTTCAAGATGGCAAATGTCAAAGATGTCAAATGACAAATGTCACAATGCTAAATGTCAAAAATGAAAAGTGTCACCATGAAAAATGTCAAAAATAACAAATTTTAAGATGGCAAATGTCAAAGATGTCAAATGACAAATGTCACAATGCTAAATGTCAAAAATGAAAAGTGTCACCATGAAAAATGTCAAAAATGACAAATTTCAAGATAGCAAATGTCAAAACTGACAAATGTCACGATGCTAAATGTCAAAAATGATAAGTGTCACCATGAAAAATGTCAAAAATGACAAATTTCAAGATTGCAAATGTCCAAGATGTCAAATGACAAATGTCACAATGCTAAATGACAAATTTTAAGATAGCAAATGTCAAAGATGTCAAATGACAAATGTCACAATGCTAAATGTCAAAAATGAAAAGTGTCACGATGAAAAATGTCAAAAATAACAAATTTCAAGATGGCAAATGTCAAAGATGTCAAATGACAAATGTCACAATGCTAAATGTCAAAAATGAAAAGTGTCACCATGAAAAATGTCAAAAATAACAAATTTCAAGATGGCAAATGTCAAAGATGTCAAATGACAAATGTCACAATGCTAAATGTCAAAAATGAAAAGTGTCACCATGAAAAATGTCAAAAATGACAAATTTCAAGATGGCAAATGTCAAAGATGTCAAATGACAAATGTCACAATGCTAAATGTCAAAAATGAAAAGTGTCACCATAAAATGTCAAAAATGACAAATTTCAAGATGGCAAATGTCAAAGATGTCAAATGACAAATGTCACAATGCTAAATGTCAAAAATGAAAAGTGTCACCATGAAAAATGTCAAAAATGACAAATTTCAAGATGGCAAATGTCAAAGATGTCAAATGACAAATGTCACAATGCTAAATGTCAAAAATGAAAAGTGTCACCATGAAAAATGTCAAAAATGACAAATTTCAATATGGCAAATGTCAAAACTGACAAATGTCACAATGCTAAATGTCAAAAATGATAAGTCTCACCATAAAATGTCAAAAATGACAAATTTCAAGATGGCAAATGTCCAAGATGTCAAATGACAAATGTCACAATGCTAAATGTCAAAAATGAAAAGTGTCACCATAAAAAATGTCAAAAATGACAAATTTCAAGATGGCAAATGTCAAAGATGTCAAATGACAAATGTCACAATGCTAAATGTCAAAAATGAAAACTGTCAAAAATGACAAATTTCAAGATGGCAAATGTCTAAGATGTCAAATGACAAATGTCACAATGCTAAATGTCAAAAATAAAAAGTGTCACAGTGAAAAATGTCAAAAATGACAAATTTCAAGATGGCAAATGTCAAAGATGTCAAATGACAAATGTCACAATGCTAAATGTCAAAAATGAAAAGTGTCACCATGAAAAATGTCAAAAATGACAAATTTCCAGATGGCAAATGTCAAAGATGTCAAATGACAAATGTCTCAATGCTAAATGTCAAAAATGAAAAGTGTCCCCATGAAAAATGTCAATAATGACAAATTTCAAGATTTCAAATGTCAAAGATGTCAAATGACAAATGTCACAATGCTAAATGTCAAAAATGAAGTGTCACCATGAAAAATGTCAAAAATGACAAATTTCAAGATGGCAAATGTCCAAGATGTCAAATGACAAATGTCACAATGCTAAATGTCAAAAATGACAAATTTCAAGATGGCAAATGTCAAAGATGTCAAATGACAAATGTCACAATGCTAAATGTCAAAAATGAAAAGTGTCACCATGAAAAATGTCAAAAATGACAAATTTCAAGATGGCAAATGTCACAGATGTCAAATGACAAATGTCACAATGCTAAATGTCAAAAATGAAAAGTGTCACCATGAAAAATGTCAAAAATAACAAATTTCAAGATGGCAAATGTCAAAGATGTCAAATGACAAATGTCACAATTCTAAATGCCAAAAATGAAAAGTGTCACCATGAAAAATGTCAAAAATGACAAATTTTAAGATGGCAAATATCAAAGATGTCAAATGACAAATGTCATAATGCTAAATGTCAAAAATGAAAAGTGTCACCATGAAAAATGTCAAAAATAACAAATTTCAAGATGGCAAATGTCAAAGATGTCAAATGACAAATGTCACAATGCTAAATGTCAAAAATGAAAAGTGTCACCATGAAAAATGTCAAAAATGCAAAATTTCAAGATGGCAAATGTCAAAGATTACAAATGACAAATGTCACAATGCTAAATGTCAAAAATGAAAAGTGTCACCATGAAAAATGTCAACAATAACAAATTTCAAGATGGCAAATGTCAAAGATGTCAAATGACAAATGTCAAAAATGAAAAGTGTCACCATGAAAAATGTCAAAAATGACAAATTTCAAGATGGCAAATGTCAAAACTGACAAATGTCACAATGCTAAATGTCAAAAATGATAAGTGTCACCATGAAAAATGTCAAAAATGACAAATTTCAAGATGGCAAATGTCCAAGATGTCAAATGACAAATGTCACAATGCTAAATGTCAAAAATGACAAATTTCAAGATGGCAAATGTCAAAGATGTCAAATGACAAATGTCACAATGCTAAATGTCAAAAATGAAAAGTGTCACCATGACAAATGTCAAAAATGACAAATTTCAAGATGGCAAATGTCAAAACTGACAAATGTCACAATGCTAAATGTCAAAAATGAAAAGTGTCACCATGAAAAATGTCAAAAATAACAAATTTCAAGATGGCAAATGTCAAAGATGTCAAATGACAAATGTCACAATGCTAAATGTCAAAAATGAAAAGTGTCACCATGAAAAATGTCAAAAATGCAAAATTTCAAGATGGCAAATGTCAAAGATTACAAATGACAAATGTCACAATGCTAAATGTCAAAAATGAAAAGTGTCACCATGAAAAATGTCAACAATAACAAATTTCAAGATGGCAAATGTCAAAGATGTCAAATGACAAATGTCAAAAATGAAAAGTGTCACCATGAAAAATGTCAAAAATGACAAATTTCAAGATGGCAAATGTCAAAACTGACAAATGTCACAATGCTAAATGTCAAAAATGATAAGTGTCACCATGAAAAATGTCAAAAATGACAAATTTCAAGATGGCAAATGTCCAAGATGTCAAATGACAAATGTCACAATGCTAAATGTCAAAAATGACAAATTTCAAGATGGCAAATGTCAAAGATGTCAAATGACAAATGTCACAATGCTAAATGTCAAAAATGAAAAGTGTCACCATGACAAATGTCAAAAATGACAAATTTCAAGATGGCAAATGTCAAAACTGACAAATGTCACAATGCTAAATGTCAAAAATGAAAAGTATCACCATGAAAAATGTCAAAAATGACAAATTTCAAGATGGCAAATGTCAAAGATGTCAAATGACAAATGTCACAATGCTAAATGTCAAAAATGAAAAGTGTCACCATGAAAAATGTTAAAAATAACAAATTTCAAGATGGCAAATGTCAAAGATGTCAAATGACAAATGTCACAATGCTAAATGTCAAAAATGAAAAGTGCCACCATGAAAAATGTCAAAAATGCAAAATTTCAATATGGCAAATGTCAAAGATGTCAAATGACAAATGTCACAATGCTAAATGTCAAAAATGAAAAGTGTCACTATGAAAAATGTCAAAAATAACAAATTTCAAGATGGCAAATGTCAAAGATGTCAAATGACAAATGTCACAATGCTAAATGTCAAAAATGAAAAGTGTCACCATGAAAAATGTCAAAAATGACAAATTTCAAGATGACAAATGTCAAAACTTACAAATGTCACAATGCTAAATGTCAAAAATGATAAGTGTCACCATAAAAAATGTCAAAAATGACAAATTTCAAGATGGCAAATGTCAAAGATGTCAAATGACAAATGTCACAATGCTAAATGTCAAAAATGAAAAGTGTCACGATGAAAAATGTCAAAAATGACAAATTTCAAGATGGCAAATGTCAAAGATGTCAAATGACAAATGTCACAATGCTAAATGTCAAAAATGAAAAGTGTCACCATGAAAAATATCAAAAATAACAAATTTCAAGATGGCAAATGTCAAAGATGTCAAATGACAAATGTCACAATGCTAAATGTCAAAAATGAAAAGTGTCACCATGAAAAATGTCAAAAATGACAAATTTCAAGATGGCAAATGTCAAAGATGTCAAATGACAAATGTCACAATGCTAAATGTCAAAAATGAAAAGTGTCATCATGAAAAATGTCAAAAATGACAAATTTCAAGATAGCAAATGTCAAAACTGACAAATGTCACAATGCTAAATGTCAAAAATGATAAGTGTCAACATGAAAAATGTCAAAAATGACAAATTTCAAGATGGCAAATGTCAAAGATGTCAAATGACAAATGTCACAATGCTAAATGTCAAAAATGAAAAGTGTCCCCATGAAAAATGTCAATAATGACAAATTTCAAGATGGCAAATGCCAAAGGTGTCAAATGACAAATGTCACAATGCTAAATGTCAAAAATGAAAAGTGTCACCACGAAAAATGTCAAAAATGACAAATTTTAAGATGGCAAATGTCAAAGATGTCAAATGACAAATGTCACAATGCTAAATGTCAAAAATGAAAAGTGTCACCATAAAAAATGTCAAAAATGACAAATTTCAAGATGGCAAATGTCAAAGATATCAAATGACAAATGTCACAATGCTAAATGTCAAAAATGAAAAGTGTCACCATGAAAAATGTCAAAAATGACAAATTTCAAGATGGCAAATGTCAAAGATGTCAAATGACAAACGTCAGAATGCTAAATGTCAAAAATGAAAAATGTCACCATGAAAAATGTCAAAAATGACAAATTTTAAGATGGCAAATGTCAAAACAGACAAATGTCACAATGCTAAATGTCAAAAATGATAAGTGTCACCATGAAAAATGTCAAAAATGACAAATTTCAAGATGGCAAATGTCCAAGATGTCAAATGACAAATGTCACAATGCTAAATGTCAAAAATGAAAAGTGTCACCATGAAAAATGTTAAAAATGACAAATTTCAAGATGGCAATTGTCAAAGATGTCAAATGACAAATGTCACAATGCTAAATGTCAAAAATGAAAAGTGTCAAAAATGACAAATTTCAAGATGGCAAATGTCTAAGATGTCAAATGACAAATGTCACAATGCTAAATGTCAAAAATGAAAAGTGTCACCATGAAAAATGTCAAAAATGACAAGTTTCAAGATGGCAAATGTCACAATGCTAAATGTCAAAAATGATAAGTGTCACCATGAAAAATGTCAAAAATGACAAATTTCAAGATGGCAAATGTCCAAGATGTCAAATGACAAATGTCACAATGCTAAATGTCAAAAACGACAAATTTCAAGATGGCAAATGTCAAAGATGTCAAATGACAAATGTCACAATGTTAAATGTCAAAAATGAAAAGTGTCACCATGAAAAATGTCAAAAATGACAAATTTCAAGATGGCAAATGTCAAAACTGACAAATGTCACAATGCTAAAAGTCAAAAATGAAAAGTGTCACCATGAAAAATGTCAAAAATGACAAATTTCAAGATGGCAAATGTCAAAGATGTCAAATGACAAATGTCACAATGCTAAATTTCAAAAATGAAAAGTGTCACCATGAAAAATGTCAAAAATAACAAATTTCAAGATGGCAAATGTCAAAGATGTCAAATGACAAATGTCACAATGCTAAATGTCAAAAATGAAAAGTGTCACCACAAAAAATGTCAAAAATGACAAATTTCAAGATGGCAAATGTCAAAGATGTCAAATGACAAATGTCACAATGCTAAATGTCAAAAATGAACAGTGTCACCATGAAAAATATCAAAAATGACAAATTTCAAGATGGCAAATGTCAAAACTGACAAATGTCACAATGCTAAATGTCAAAAATGATAAGTGTCACCATGAAAAATGTCAAAAATGACAAATTTCAAGATGGCAAATGTCCAAGATGTCAAATGACAAATGTCACAATGCTAAATGTCAAAAATGAAAAGTGTCACCATAAAAAATGTCAAAAATGACAAATTTCAAGATGGCAAATGTCAAAGATGTCAAATGACAAATGTCACAATGCTAAATGTCAAAAATGAAAAGTGTCACCATGAAAAATGTCAAAAATGACAAATTTCAAGATGGCAAATGTCAAAGATGTCAAATGACAAATGTCACAATGCTAAATGTCAAAAATGAAAAGTGTCACCATGAAAAATGTCAAAAATAACAAATTTCAAGATGGCAAATGTCAAAGATGTCAAATGACAAATGTCACAATGTTAAATGTTAAAAATGAAAAGTGTCACCATGAAAAATGTCAAAAATGACAAATTTCAAGATGGCAAATGTCAAAACTGACAAATGTCACAATGCTAAATGTCAAAAATGATAAGTGTCACCATAAAAAATGTCAAAAATGACAAATTTTAAGATGGCAAATGTCCAAGATGTCAAATGACAAATGTCACAATGCTAAATGTCAAAAATGACAAATTTCAAGATGGCAAATGTCAAAGATGTCAAATGACAAATGTCACAATGCTAAATGTCAAAAATAAAAAGTGTCACCATGAAAAATGTCAAAAATGAAAAATTTCAAGATGGCAAATGTCAAAGATGTCAAATGACGAATGTCACAATGCTAAATGTCAAAAATAAAAAGTGTCACCATGAAAAATGTCAAAAATAACAAATTTCAAGATGGCAAATGTCAAAGATGTCAAATGACAAATGTCACAATTCTAAATGTCAAAAATGAAAAGTGTCACCATGAAAAATGTCAAAAATGACAAATTTCAAGATGGCAAATATCAAAGATGTCAAATGACAAACGGCACAATGCTAAATGTCAAAAATGAAAAGTGTCACCATGAAAAATGTCAAAAATAACAAATTTCAAGATGGCAAATGTCAAAGATGTCAAATGACAAATGTCACAATGCTAAATGTCAAAAATGAAAAGTGTCACCATGAAAAATGTCAAAAATGACCAATTTCAAGATGGCAAATGTCCAAGATGTCAATGACAAATGTCACAATGCTAAATGTCAAAAATGACAAATTTAAAGATGGCAAATATCAAAGATGTCAAATGACAAATGTCACAATGCTAAATGTCAAAAATGAAAAGTGTCACCATGAAAAATGTCAAAAATGACAAATTTCAAGATGGCAAATGTCAAAACTGACAAATGTCACAATGCTAAATGTCAAAAATGAAAAGTATCACCATGAAAAATGTCAAAAATGACAAATTTTAAGATGGCAAATGTCAAAGATGTCAAATGACAAATGTCACAATGCTAAATGTCAAAAATGAAAAGTGTCACCATGAAAAATGTCAAAAATAACAAATTTCAAGATGGCAAATGTCAAAGATGTCAAATGACAAATGTCACAATGCTAAATGTCAAAAATAAAAAGTGTCACCATGAAAAATGTCAAAAATGCAAAATTTCAAGATGGCAAATGTCAAAGATGTCAAATGACAAATGTCACAATGCTAAATGTCAAAAATGAAAAGTGTCACCATGAAAAATGTCAAAAATAACAAATTTTAAGATGGCAAATGTCAAAGATGTCAAATGACAAATGTCACAATGCTAAATGTCAAAAATAAAAAGTGTCACCATGAAAAATGTCAAAAATGACAAATTTCAAGATAGCAAATGTCAAAACTGACAAATGTCACGATGCTAAATGTCACAAATGATAAGTGTCACCATGAAAAATGTCAAAAATGACAAATTTCAAGATTGCAAATGTCCAAGATGTCAAATGACAAATGTCACAATGCTAAATGTCAAAAATGACAAATTTCAAGATAGCAAATGTCAAAGATGTCAAATGACAAATGTCACAATGCTAAATGTCAAAAATGAAAAGTGTCACGATGAAAAATATTAAAAATAACAAATTTCAAGATGGCAAATGTCAAAGATGTCAAATGACAAATGTCACAATGCTAAATGTCAAAAATGAAAAGTGTCACCATGAAAAATGTCAAAAATAACAAATTTCAAGATGGCAAATGTCAAAGATGTCAAATGACAAATGTCACAATGCTAAATGTCAAAAATGAAAAGTGTCACCATGAAAAATGTCAAAAATGACAAATTTCAAGATGGCAAATGTCAAAGATGTCAAATGACAAATGTCACAATGCTAAATGTCAAAAATGAAAAGTGTCACCATAAAATGTCAAAAATGACAAATTTCAAGATGGCAAATGTCAAAGATGTCAAATGACAAATGTCACAATGCTAAATGTCAAAAATGAAAAGTGTCACCATGAAAAATGTCAAAAATGACAAATTTCAAGATGGCAAATGTCAAAGATGTCAAATGACAAATGTCACAATGCTAAATGTCAAAAATGAAAAGTGTCACCATGAAAAATGTCAAAAATGACAAATTTCAAGATGGCAAATGTCAAAACTGACAAATGTCACAATGCTAAATGTCAAAAATGATAAGTGTCACCATAAAATGTCAAAAATGACAAATTTCAAGATGGCAAATGTCCAAGATGTCAAATGACAAATGTCACAATGCTAAATGTCAAAAATGAAAAGTGTCACCATAAAAAATGTCAAAAATGACAAATTTCAAGATGGCAAATGTCAAAGATGTCAAATGACAAATGTCACAATGCTAAATGTCAAAAATGAAAAGTGTCAAAAATGACAAATTTCAAGATGGCAAATGTCTAAGATGTCAAATGACAAATGTCACAATGCTAAATGTCAAAAATAAAAAGTGTCACAGTGAAAAATGTCAAAAATGACAAATTTCAAGATGGCAAATGTCAAAGATGTCAAATGACAAATGTCACAATGCTAAATGTCAAAAATGAAAAGTGTCACCATGAAAAATGTCAAAAATGACAAATTTCCAGATGGCAAATGTCAAAGATGTCAAATGACAAATGTCACAATGCTAAATGTCAAAAATGAAGTGTCACCATGAAAAATGTCAAAAATGACAAATTTCAAGATGGCAAATGTCCAAGATGTCAAATGACAAATGTCACAATGCTAAATGTCAAAAATGACAAATTTCAAGATGGCAAATGTCAAAGATGTCAAATGACAAATGTCACAATGCTAAATGTCAAAAATGAAAAGTGTCACCATGAAAAATGTCATAAATGACAAATTTCAAGATGGCAAATGTCAAAGATGTCAAATGACAAATGTCACAATGCTAAATGTCAAAAATGAAAAGTGTCACCATGAAAAATGTCAAAAATAACAAATTTCAAGATGGCAAATGTCAAAGATGTCAAATGACAAATGTCACAATTCTAAATGTCAAAAATGAAAAGTGTCACCATGAAAAATGTCAAAAATGACAAATTTTAAGATGGCAAATATCAAAGATGTCAAATGACAAATGTCATAATGCTAAATGTCAAAAATGAAAAGTGTCACCATGAAAAATGTCAAAAATAACAAATTTCAAGATGGCAAATGTCAAAGATGTCAAATGACAAATGTCACAATGCTAAATG
This sequence comes from Altica lythri, assembly GCA_964028335.1. Lineage (NCBI taxonomy): Eukaryota > Metazoa > Arthropoda > Insecta > Coleoptera > Chrysomelidae > Altica > Altica lythri. The sequence goes on along the minus strand of OZ034800.1, from coordinate 1,467,716 downwards.
TCAAAAATGAAAAGTGTCACCATGAAAAATGTCAAAAATGCAAAATTTCAAGATGGCAAATGTCAAAGATTACAAATGACAAATGTCACAATGCTAAATGTCAAAAATGAAAAGTGTCACCATGAAAAATGTCAACAATAACAAATTTCAAGATGGCAAATGTCAAAGATGTCAAATGACAAATGTCAAAAATGAAAAGTGTCACCATGAAAAATGTCAAAAATGACAAATTTCAAGATGGCAAATGTCAAAACTGACAAATGTCACAATGCTAAATGTCAAAAATGATAAGTGTCACCATGAAAAATGTCAAAAATGACAAATTTCAAGATGGCAAATGTCCAAGATGTCAAATGACAAATGTCACAATGCTAAATGTCAAAAATGACAAATTTCAAGATGGCAAATGTCAAAGATGTCAAATGACAAATGTCACAATGCTAAATGTCAAAAATGAAAAGTGTCACCATGACAAATGTCAAAAATGACAAATTTCAAGATGGCAAATGTCAAAACTGACAAATGTCACAATGATAAATGTCAAAAATGAAAAGTATCACCATGAAAAATGTCAAAAATGACAAATTTCAAGATGGCAAATGTCAAAGATGTCAAATGACAAATGTCACAATGCTAAATGTCAAAAATGAAAAGTGTCACCACGAAAAATGTTAAAAATAACAAATTTCAAGATGGCAAATGTCAAAGATGTCAAATGACAAATGTCACAATGCTAAATGTCAAAAATGAAAAGTGCCACCATGAAAAATGTCAAAAATGCAAAATTTCAATATGGCAAATGTCAAAGATGTCAAATGACAAATGTCACAATGCTAAATGTCAAAAATGAAAAGTGTCACTATGAAAAATGTCAAAAATAACAAATTTCAAGATGGCAAATGTCAAAGATGTCAAATGACAAATGTCACAATGCTAAATGTCAAAAATGAAAAGTGCCACCATGAAAAATGTCAAAAATGCAAAATTTCAATATGGCAAATGTCAAAGATGTCAAATGACAAATGTCACAATGCTAAATGTCAAAAATGAAAAGTGTCACTATGAAAAATGTCAAAAATAACAAATTTCAAGATGGCAAATGTCTAAGATGTCAAATGACAAATGTCACAATGTTAAATGTCAAAAATGAAAAGTATCACCGTAAAAAATGTCAAAAATGACAAATTTCAAGATGGCAAATGTCAAAGATGTCAAATGACAAATGTCACAATGCTAAATGTCAAAAATGAAAAGTGTCACCATGAAAAATGTCAAAAATGACAAATTTCAAGATGGCAAATATCAAAGATGTCAAATGACAAATGTCACAATGCTAAATGTCAAAAATGAAAAGTGTCACCATGAAAAATGTCAAAAATGACAAATCTCAAGATGGCAAATGTCAAAGATGTCGAATATGACAAATGTCACAATGCTAAATGTCAAAAATGAAAAGTCTCACCATGAAAAATGTCAAAAATGACAAATTTCAAGATGGCAAATATCAAAGATGTCAAATGACAAATGTCACAATGCTAAATGTCAAAAATGAAAAGTGTCACCATGAAAAATGTCAAAAATGACAAATTTCAAGATGGCAAATGTCAAAGATGTCAAATGAAAAATGTCACAATGCTAAATGTCAAAAATGAAAAGTGTCACCATGAAAAATGTCAAAAATAACAAATTTCAAGATGGCAAATGTCAAAGATGTCAAATGACAAATGTCACAATGCTAAATGTCAAAAATGAAAAGTGTCACCATGAAAAATGTCAAAAATGACAAATTTCAAGATGGCAAATGTCAAAGATGTCAAATGACAAATGTCACAATGCTAAATGTCAAAAATGAAAAGTGTCACCATAAAAAATGTCAAAAACAACAAATTTCAAGATGGCAAATGTCAAAGATGTCAAATGACAAATGTCACAATGCTAAATGTCAAAAATGAAAAGTGTCACCATGAAAAATGTCAAAAATGACAAATTTCAAGATGGCAAATGTCAAAACTGACAAATGTCACAATGCTAAATGTCAAAAATGATAATTGTCACCATGAAAAATGTCAAAAATGACAAATTTCAAGATGGCAAATGTCCAAGATGTCAAATGACAAATGTCACAATGCTAAATGTCAAAAATGACAAATTTCAAGATGGCAAATGTCAAAGATGTCAAATGACAAATGTCAAAAATGAAAAGTGTCACCATGAAAAATGTCAAAAATGACAAATTTCAAGATGGCAAATGTCAAAGATGTCAAATGACAAATGTCACAATGCTAAATGTCAAAAATGAAAAGTGTCACCATGAAAAATGTCAAAAATGACAAATTTCAAGATGGCAAATGTCAAAGATGTCAAATGTCACAATGATAAATATCAAAAATGATAAGTGTCACCATGAAAAATGTCAAAAATGACAAATTTCAAGATGACAAATGTCCAAGATGTCAAATGACAAATGTCACAATGCTAAATGTCAAAAATGACAAATTTCAAGATTGCAAATGTCAAAGATGTCGAATATGACAAATTTCACAATGCTAAATGTCAAAAATGAAAAGTGTCACCATGAAAAATGTCAAAAATGACAAATTTCAAGATGGCAAATTTCAAAGATGTCAAATGACAAATGTCACAATGCTAAATGTCAAAAATGAAAAGTGTCACCATGAAAAATGTCAAAATGACAAATTTCAAGATGGCAAATATCAAAGATGTCAAATGACAAATGTCACAATGCTAAATGTCAAAAATGACAAATTTCAAAATGGCAAATGTCAAAGATGTCAAATGACAAATGTCACAATGCTAAATGTCAAAAATGAAAAGTGTCACCATAAAAAATGTCAAAAATAACAAATTTCAAGATGGCAAATGTCAAAGATGTCAAATGACAAATGTCACAATGCTAAATGTCAAAAATAATAAGTGTCACCATGAAAAATGTAAAAAATGACAAATTTCAAGATGGCAAATGTCAAAGATGTCAAATGACAAATGTCACAATGCTAAATGTCAAAAATGAAAAGTGTCACCATGAAAAATGTCAAAAATACCAAATTTCAAGATGGCAAATGTCAAAGATGTTAAATGACAAATGTCACAATGCTAAATGTCAAAAATGAAAAGTGTCACCATGAAAAATGTCAAAAATAACAAATTTCAAGATGGCAAATGTCAAAACTGACAAATGTCACAATGCTAAATGTCAAAAATGATAAGTGTCACCATGAAAAATGTCAAAAATGACAAATTTCAAGATGGCAAATGTCCAAGATGTCAAATGACAAATGTCACAATGCTAAATGTCAAAAATGACAAATTTCAAGATGGCAAATGTCAAAGATGTCAAATGACAAATGTCACAATGCTAAATGTCAAAAATGAAAAGTGTCACCATGAAAAATGTCAAAAATGACAAATTTCAAGATGGCAAATGTCAAAGATGTCAAATGACAAATGTCACAATGCTAAAAGTCAAAAATGAAAAGTGTCACCATGAAAAATGTCAAAAATGACAAATTTCAAGATGGCAAATGTCAAAGATGTCAAATGACAAATGTCACAATGCTAAATGTCAAAAATAAAAAGTGTCACCATGAAAAATGTCAAAATGACAAATTTCAAGATGGCAAATATCAAAGATGTCAAATGACAAATGTCACAATGCTAAATGTCAAAAATGACAAATTTCAAGATGGCAAATGTCAAAGATATCAAATGACAAATGTCACAATGCTAAATGTCAAAAATGAAAAGTGTCACCATGAAAAATGTCAAAAATGACAAATTTCAAGATGACAAATGTCAAAGATGTCAAATGACAAATGTCACAATGCTAAATGTCAAAAATGAAAAGTGTCACCATGAAAAATGTCAAAAATGACAAATTTCAAGATGGCAAATGTCAAAACTGACAAATGTCACAATGCTAAATGTCAAAAATGATAAGTGTCACCATGAAAAATGTCAAAAATGACAAATTTCAAGATGGCAAATGTCCAAGATGTCAAATGACAAATGTCACAATGCTAAATGTTAAAAATGAAAAGTGTCACCATGAAAAATGTCAAAAATGACAAATTTCAAGATGGCAAATGTCAAAGATGTCAAATGACAAATGTCACAATGCTAAATGTCAAAAATAACAAGTGTCAAAAATGACAAATTTCAAGATGGCAAATGTCTAAGATGTCAAATGACAAATGTCACAATGTTAAATGTCAAAAATGAAAAGTATCACCGTCAAAAATGGCAAAAATGACTAATTTCAAGATGGCAAATGTCAAAGATGTCAAATGACAAATGTCACAATGCTAAATGTCAAAAATGAAAAGTGTCACCATGAAAAATGTCAAAAATGACAAATTTCAACATGGCAAATGTCAAAGATGTCAAATGACAAATGTCACAATGCTAAATGTCAAAAATGAAAAGTGACCCCATGAAAAATGTCAATAATAACAAATTTCAAGATGGCAAATATCAAAGATGTCAAATGACAAATGTCACCATGAAAAATGACAAATCTCAAGATGGCAAATGTCAAAGATGTCGAATATGACAAATGTCACAATGCTAAATGTCAAAAATGAAAAGTCTCACCATGAAAAATGTCAAAAATGACAAATTTCAAGATAGCAAATATCAAAGATGTCAAATGACAAATGTCACAATGCTAAATGTCACAATGCTAAATGTCAAAAATGAAAAGTGTCACCATGAAAAATGTCAAAAATGACAAATTTCAAGATGGCAAATATCAAAGATGTCAAATGACAAATGTCACAATGCTAAATGTCAAAAATGACAAATTTCAAGATGGCAAATGTCAAAGATGTCAAATGACAAATGTCACAATGCTAAATGTCAAAAATGAAAAGTGTCACCATGAAAAATGTCAAAAATAACAAATTTCAAGATGGCAAATGTCAAAACTGACAAATGTCACAATGCTAAATGTCAAAAATGATAAGTGTCACCATGAAAAATGTCAAAAATGACAAATTTTAAGATGGCAAATGTCCAAGATGTCAAATGACAAATGTCACAATGCTACACGTCAAAAATGACAAATTTCAAAATGGCAAATGTCAAAGATGTCAAATGACAAATGTCACAATGCTAAATGTCAAAAATGAAAAGTGTCACCATGAAAAATGTCAAAAATGACAAATTTTAAGATGGCAAATGTCAAAGATGTCAAATGACAAATGTCACAATGCTAAATGTCAAAAATGAAAAGTGTCACCATGAAAAATGTCAAAAATAACAAATTTCAAGATGGCAAATGTCAAAGATGTCAAATGACAAATGTCACAATGCTAAAAGTCAAAAATGAAAAGTGTCACTATGAAAAATGTCAAAAATGACAAATTTCAAGATGGCAAATGTCAAAACTGACAAATGTCACAATGCTAAATGTCAAAAATGATAAGTGTCACCATGAAAAATGTCAAAAATGACAAATTTCAAGATGACAAATGTCCAAGATGTCAAATGACAAATGTCACAATGCTAAATGTCAAAAATGACAAATTTCAAGATTGCAAATGTCAAAGATGTCGAATATGGCAAATGTCAGAATGCTAAATGTCAAAAATGAAAAGTGTCACCATGAAAAATGTCAAAAATGACAAATTTCAAGATGGCAAATGTCAAAGATGTCAAATGACAAATGTCACAATGCTAAATGTCAAAAATAAAAAGTGTCACCATGAAAAATGTCAAAATGACAAATTTCAAGATGGCAAATATCAAAGATGTCAAATGACAAATGTCACAATGCTAAATGTCAAAAATGACAAATTTCAAGATGGCAAATGTCAAAGATATCAAATGACAAATGTCACAATGCTAAATGTCAAAAATGAAAAGTGTCACCATGAAAAATGTGTCACCATGAAAAATGTCAAAAATGACAAATTTCAAGATGGCAAATGTCAAAGATGTCAAATGACAAATGTCACAATGCTAAATGTCAAAAATGAAAAGTGTCAAAAATGACAAATTTCAAGATGGCAAATGTCTAAGATGTCAAATGACAAATGTCACAATGTTAAATGTCAAAAATGAAAAGTATCACCGTAAAAAATGTCAAAAATGACAAATTTCAAGATGGCAAATGTCAAAGATGTCAAATGACAAATGTCACAATGCTAAATGTCAAAAATAAAAAGTGTCACCATGAAAAATGTCAAAAATGACAAATTTCAAGATGGCAAATGTCAAAGATGTCAAATGACAAATGTCACAATGCTAAATGTCAAAAATGAAAAGTGACCCCATGAAAAATGTCAATAATAACAAATTTCAAGATGGCAAATATCAAAGATGTCAAATGACAAATGTCACAATGCTAAATGTCAAAAATGAAAAGTGTCACCATGAAAAATGTCAAAAATGACAAATCTCAAGATGGCAAATGTCAAAGATGTCGAATATGACAAATGTCACAATGCTAAATGTCAAAAATGAAAAGTCTCACCATGAAAAATGTCAAAAATGACAAATTTCAAGATAGCAAATATCAAAGATGTCAAATGACAAATGTCACAATGCTAAATGTCACAATGCTAAATGTCAAAAATGAAAAGTGTCACCATGAAAAATGTCAAAAATGACAAATTTCAAGATGGCAAATATCAAAGATGTCAAATGACAAATGTCACAATGCTAAATGTCAAAAATGACAAATTTCAAGATGGCAAATGTCAAAGATGTCAAATGACAAATGTCACAATGCTAAATGTCAAAAATGAAAAGTGTCACCATGAAAAATGTCAAAAATGACAAATTTCAAGATGGCAAATGTCAAAGATGTCAAATGACAAATGTCACAATGCTAAATGTCAAAAATGAAAAGTGTCACCATGAAAAATGTCAAAATAACAAATTTCAAGATGGCAAATGTCAAAGATGTCAAATGACAAATGTCACAATGCTAAATGTCAAAAATGAAAAGTGTCACCATGAAAAATGTCAAAAATGACAAATTTCAAGATGGCAAATGTCAAAGATGTCAAATGACAAATGTCACAATGCTAAATGTCAAAAATGAAAAGTGTCACCATAAAAAATGTTAAAAACAACAAATTTCAAGATGGCAAATGTCAAAGATGTCAAATGACAAATGTCACAATGCTAAATGTCAAAAATGAAAAGTGTCACCATGAAAAATGTCAAAAATGACAAATTTCAAGATGGCAAATGTCAAAACTGACAAATGTCACAATGCTAAATGTCAAAAATGATAATTGTCACCATGAAAAATGTCAAAAATGACAAATTTCAAGATGGCAAATGTCCAAGATGTCAAATGACAAATGTCACAATGCTAAATGTCAAAAATGACAAATTTCAAGATGGCAAATGTCAAAGATGTCAAATGACAAATGTCAAAAATAAAAAGTGTCACCATGAAAAATGTCAAAAATGACAAATTTCAAGATGGCAAATGTCAAAGATGTCAAATGACAAATGTCACAATGCTAAATGTCAAAAATGAAAAGTGTCACCATGAAAAATGTCAAAAATGACAAATTTCAAGATGGCAAATGTCACAGATGTCAAATGACAAATGTCACAATGCTAAATGTCAAAAATGAAAAGTGTCACCATGAAAAATGTCAAAAATGACAAATTTCAAGATGGCAAATGTCAAAGATGTCAAATGACAAATGTCACAATGCTAAATGTCAAAAATGAAAAGTGTCACCATGAAAAATGTCAAAAATAACAAATTTCAAGATGGCAAATGTCAAAACTGACAAATGTCACAATGCTAAATGTCAAAAATGATAAGTGTCACCATGAAAAATGTCAAAAATGACAAATTTTAAGATGGCAAATGTCAAAGATGTCAAATGACAAATGTCACAATGCTAAATGTCAAAAATGACAAATTTCAAGATGGCAAATGTCAAAGATGTCAAATGACAAATGTCACAATGCTAAATGTCAAAAATGAAAAGTGTCACCATGAAAAATGTCAAAAATGACAAATTTCAAGATGGCAAATGTCAAAGATGTCAAATGACAAATGTCACAATGCTAAATGTCAAAAATGAAAAGTGTCACCATGAAAAATGTCAAAAATAACAAATTTCAAGATGGCAAATGTCAAAGATGTCAAATGACAAATGTCACAATGCTAAAAGTCAAAAATGAAAAGTGTCACCATGAAAAATGTCAAAAATGACAAATTTCAAGATGGCAAATGTCAAAACTGACAAATGTCACAATGCTAAATGTCAAAAATGATAAGTGTCACCATGAAAAATGTCAAAAATGACAAATTTCAAGATGACAAATGTCCAAGATGTCAAATGACAAATGTCACAATGCTAAATGTCAAAAATGACAAATTTCAAGATTGCAAATGTCAAAGATGTCGAATATGACAAATGTCACAATGCTAAATGTCAAAAATGAAAAGTGTCACCATGAAAAATGTCAAAAATGACAAATTTCAAGATGGCAAATGTCAAAGATGTCAAATGACAAATGTCACAATGCTAAATGTCAAAAATGAAAAGTGTCACCATGAAAAATGTCAAAATGACAAATTTCAAGATGGCAAATATCAAAGATGTCAAATGACAAATGTCACAATGCTAAATGTCAAAAATGACAAATTTCAAGATGGCAAATGTCAAAGATGTCAAATGACAAATGTCACAATGCTAAATGTCAAAAATGAAAAGTGTCACCATGAAAAATGTCAAAAATGACAAATTTCAAGATGGCAAATGTCAAAGATATCAAATGACAAATGTCACAATGCTAATTGTCAAAAATGAAAAGTGTCACCATGAAAAATGTCAAAAATGACAAATTTTAAGATGACAAATGTCAAAGATGTCAAATGACAAATGTCACAATGCTAAATGTCAAAAATGAAAAGTGTCACCATGAAAAATGTCAAAAATGAAAAATTTCAAGATGGCAAATGTCAAAACTGACAAATGTCACAATGCTAAATGTCAAAAATGATAAGTGTCACCATGAAAAATGTAAAAAATGACAAATTTCAAGATGGCAAATGTCCAAGATGTCAAATGACAAATGTCACAATGCTAAATGTTAAAAAAGAAAAGTGTCACCATGAAAAATGTCAAAAATGACAAATTTCAAGATGGCAAATGTCAAAGATGTCAAATGACAAATGTCACAATGCTAAATGTCAAAAATGAAAAGTGTCAAAAATGACAAATTTCAAGATGGCAAATGTCTAAGATGTCAAATGACAAATGTCACAATGTTAAATGTCAAAAATGAAAAGTATCACCGTAAAAAATGTCAAAAATGACAAATTTCAAGATGGCAAATGTCAAAGATGTCAAATGACAAATGTCACAATGCTAAATGTCAAAAATGAAAAGTGTCACCATGAAAAATGTCAAAAATGACAAATTTCAAGATGGCAAATATCAAAGATGTCAAATGACAAATGTCACAATGCTAAATGTCAAAAATGAAAAGTGTCACCATGAAAAATGTCAAAAATGACAAATCTCAAGATGGCAAATGTCAAAGATGTCGAATATGACAAATGTCACAATGCTAAATGTCAAAAATGAAAAGTCTCACCATGAAAAATGTCAAAAATGACAAATTTCAAGATGGCAAATATCAAAGATGTCAAATGACAAATGTCACAATGCTAAATGTCAAAAATGAAAAGTGTCACCATGAAAAATGTCAAAAATGACAAATTTCAAGATGGCAAATGTCAAAGATGTCAAATGAAAAATGTCACAATGCTAAATGTCAAAAATGAAAAGTGTCACCATGAAAAATGTCAAAAATAACAAATTTCAAGATGGCAAATGTCAAAGATGTCAAATGACAAATGTCACAATGCTAAATGTCAAAAATGAAAAGTGTCACCATGAAAAATGTCAAAAATGACAAATTTCAAGATGGCAAATGTCAAAGATGTCAAATGACAAATGTCACAATGCTAAATGTCAAAAATGAAAAGTGTCACCATAAAAAATGTCAAAAACAACAAATTTCAAGATGGCAAATGTCAAAGATGTCAAATGACAAATGTCACAATGCTAAATGTCAAAAATGAAAAGTGTCACCATGAAAAATGTCAAAAATGACAAATTTCAAGATGGCAAATGTCAAAACTGACAAATGTCACAATGCTAAATGTCAAAAATGATAATTGTCACCATGAAAAATGTCAAAAATGACAAATTTCAAGATGGCAAATGTCCAAGATGTCAAATGACAAATGTCACAATGCTAAATGTCAAAAATGACAAATTTCAAGATGGCAAATGTCAAAGATGTCAAATGACAAATGTCAAAAATGAAAAGTGTCACCATGAAAAATGTCAAAAATGACAAATTTCAAGATGGCAAATGTCAAAGATGTCAAATGACAAATGTCACAATGCTAAATGTCAAAAATGAAAAGTGTCACCATGAAAAATGTCAAAAATGACAAATTTCAAGATGGCAAATGTCAAAGATGTCAAATGTCACAATGCTAAATATCAAAAATGATAAGTGTCACCATGAAAAATGTCAAAAATGACAAATTTCAAGATGACAAATGTCCAAGATGTCAAATGACAAATGTCACAATGCTAAATGTCAAAAATGACAAATTTCAAGATTGCAAATGTCAAAGATGTCGAATATGACAAATTTCACAATGCTAAATGTCAAAAATGAAAAGTGTCACCATGAAAAATGTCAAAAATGACAAATTTCAAGATGGCAAATTTCAAAGATGTCAAATGACAAATGTCACAATGCTAAATGTCAAAAATGAAAAGTGTCACCATGAAAAATGTCAAAATGACAAATTTCAAGATGGCAAATATCAAAGATGTCAAATGACAAATGTCACAATGCTAAATGTCAAAAATGACAAATTTCAAAATGGCAAATGTCAAAGATGTCAAATGACAAATGTCACAATGCTAAATGTCAAAAATGAAAAGTGTCACCATAAAAAATGTCAAAAATAACAAATTTCAAGATGGCAAATGTCAAAGATGTCAAATGACAAATGTCACAATGCTAAATGTCAAAAATAATAAGTGTCACCATGAAAAATGTAAAAAATGACAAATTTCAAGATGGCAAATGTCAAAGATGTCAAATGACAAATGTCACAATGCTAAATGTCAAAAATGAAAAGTGTCACCATGAAAAATGTCAAAAATACCAAATTTCAAGATGGCAAATGTCAAAGATGTTAAATGACAAATGTCACAATGCTAAATGTCAAAAATGAAAAGTGTCACCATGAAAAATGTCAAAAATAACAAATTTCAAGATGGCAAATGTCAAAACTGACAAATGTCACAATGCTAAATGTCAAAAATGATAAGTGTCACCATGAAAAATGTCAAAAATGACAAATTTCAAGATGGCAAATGTCCAAGATGTCAAATGACAAATGTCACAATGCTAAATGTCAAAAATAACAAATTTCAAGATGGCAAATGTCAAAGATGTCAAATGACAAATGTCACAATGCTAAATGTCAAAAATGAAAAGTGTCACCATGAAAAATGTCAAAAATGACAAATTTCAAGATGGCAAATGTCAAAGATGTCAAATGACAAATGTCACAATGCTAAATGTCAAAAATGAAAAGTGTCACCATGAAAAATGTCAAAAATAACAAATTTCAAGATGGCAAATGTCAAAGATGTCAAATGACAAATGTCACAATGCTAAATGTCAAAAATGAAAAGTGTCACCATGAAAAATGTCAAAAATGACAAATTTCAAGATGGCAAATGTCAAAGATGTCAAATGACAAATGTCACAATGCTAAATGTCAAAAATGAAAAGTGTCACCATGAAAAATGTCAAAAATGACAAATTTCAAGATGGCAAATGTCACAGATGTCAAATGACAAATGTCACAATGCTAAATGTCAAAAATGAAAAGTGTCACCATGAAAAATGTCAAAAATGACAAATTTCAAGATGGCAAATGTCAAAGATGTCAAATGACAAATGTCACAATGCTAAATGTCAAAAATGAAAAGTGTCACCATGAAAAATGTCAAAAATAACAAATTTCAAGATGGCAAATGTCAAAACTGACAAATGTCACAATGCTAAATGTCAAAAATGATAAGTGTCACCATGAAAAATGTCAAAAATGACAAATTTTAAGATGGCAAATGTCAAAGATGTCAAATGACAAATGTCACAATGCTAAATGTCAAAAATGACAAATTTCAAGATGGCAAATGTCAAAGATGTCAAATGACAAATGTCACAATGCTAAATGTCAAAAATGAAAAGTGTCACCATGAAAAATGTCAAAAATGACAAATTTCAAGATGGCAAATGTCAAAGATGTCAAATGACAAATGTCACAATGCTAAATGTCAAAAATGAAAAGTGTCACCATGAAAAATGTCAAAAATAACAAATTTCAAGATGGCAAATGTCAAAGATGTCAAATGACAAATGTCACAATGCTAAAAGTCAAAAATGAAAAGTGTCACCATGAAAAATGTCAAAAATGACAAATTTCAAGATGGCAAATGTCAAAACTGACAAATGTCACAATGCTAAATGTCAAAAATGATAAGTGTCACCATGAAAAATGTCAAAAATGACAAATTTCAAGATGACAAATGTCCAAGATGTCAAATGACAAATGTCACAATGCTAAATGTCAAAAATGACAAATTTCAAGATTGCAAATGTCAAAGATGTCGAATATGACAAATGTCACAATGCTAAATGTCAAAAATGAAAAGTGTCACCATGAAAAATGTCAAAAATGACAAATTTCAAGATGGCAAATGTCAAAGATGTCAAATGACAAATGTCACAATGCTAAATGTCAAAAATGAAAAGTGTCACCATGAAAAATGTCAAAATGACAAATTTCAAGATGGCAAATATCAAAGATGTCAAATGACAAATGTCACAATGCTAAATGTCAAAAATGACAAATTTCAAGATGGCAAATGTCAAAGATGTCAAATGACAAATGTCACAATGCTAAATGTCAAAAATGAAAAGTGTCACCATGAAAAATGTCAAAAATGACAAATTTCAAGATGGCAAATGTCAAAGATATCAAATGACAAATGTCACAATGCTAAATGTCAAAAATGAAAAGTGTCACCATGAAAAATGTCAAAAATGACAAATTTTAAGATGACAAATGTCAAAGATGTCAAATGACAAATGTCACAATGCTAAATGTCAAAAATGAAAAGTGTCACCATGAAAAATGTCAAAAATGAAAAATTTCAAGATGGCAAATGTCAAAACTGACAAATGTCACAATGCTAAATGTCAAAAATGATAAGTGTCACCATGAAAAATGTAAAAAATGACAAATTTCAAGATGGCAAATGTCCAAGATGTCAAATGACAAATGTCACAATGCTAAATGTTAAAAAAGAAAAGTGTCACCATGAAAAATGTCAAAAATGACAAATTTCAAGATGGCAAATGTCAAAGATGTCAAATGACAAATGTCACAATGCTAAATGTCAAAAATGAAAAGTGTCAAAAATGACAAATTTCAAGATGGCAAATGTCTAAGATGTCAAATGACAAATGTCACAATGTTAAATGTCAAAAATGAAAAGTATCACCGTAAAAAATGTCAAAAATGACAAATTTCAAGATGGCAAATGTCAAAGATGTCAAATGACAAATGTCACAATGCTAAATGTCAAAAATGAAAAGTGTCACCATGAAAAATGTCAAAAATGACAAATTTCAAGATGGCAAATATCAAAGATGTCAAATGACAAATGTCACAATGCTAAATGTCAAAAATGAAAAGTGTCACCATGAAAAATGTCAAAAATGACAAATCTCAAGATGGCAAATGTCAAAGATGTCGAATATGACAAATGTCACAATGCTAAATGTCAAAAATGAAAAGTCTCACCATGAAAAATGTCAAAAATGACAAATTTCAAGATGGCAAATATCAAAGATGTCAAATGACAAATGTCACAATGCTAAATGTCAAAAATGAAAAGTGTCACTATGAAAAATGTCAAAAATGACAAATTTCAAGATGGCAAATGTCAAAGATGTCAAATGAAAAATGTCACAATGCTAAATGTCAAAAATGAAAAGTGTCACCATGAAAAATGTCAAAAATAACAAATTTCAAGATGGCAAATGTCAAAGATGTCAAATGACAAATGTCACAATGCTAAATGTCAAAAATGAAAAGTGTCACCATGAAAAATGTCAAAAATGACAAATTTCAAGATGGCAAATGTCAAAGATGTCAAATGACAAATGTCACAATGCTAAATGTCAAAAATGAAAAGTGTCACCATAAAAAATGTCAAAAACAACAAATTTCAAGATGGCAAATGTCAAAGATGTCAAATGACAAATGTCACAATGCTAAATGTCAAAAATGAAAAGTGTCACCATGAAAAATGTCAAAAATGACAAATTTCAAGATGGCAAATGTCAAAACTGACAAATGTCACAATGCTAAATGTCAAAAATGATAATTGTCACCATGAAAAATGTCAAAAATGACAAATTTCAAGATGGCAAATGTCCAAGATGTCAAATGACAAATGTCACAATGCTAAATGTCAAAAATGACAAATTTCAAGATGGCAAATGTCAAAGATGTCAAATGACAAATGTCAAAAATGAAAAGTGTCACCATGAAAAATGTCAAAAATGACAAATTTCAAGATGGCAAATGTCAAAGATGTCAAATGACAAATGTCACAATGCTAAATGTCAAAAATGAAAAGTGTCACCATGAAAAATGTCAAAAATGACAAATTTCAAGATGGCAAATGTCAAAGATGTCAAATGTCACAATGCTAAATATCAAAAATGATAAGTGTCACCATGAAAAATGTCAAAAATGACAAATTTCAAGATGACAAATGTCCAAGATGTCAAATGACAAATGTCACAATGCTAAATGTCAAAAATGACAAATTTCAAGATTGCAAATGTCAAAGATGTCGAATATGACAAATTTCACAATGCTAAATGTCAAAAATGAAAAGTGTCACCATGAAAAATGTCAAAAATGACAAATTTCAAGATGGCAAATTTCAAAGATGTCAAATGACAAATGTCACAATGCTAAATGTCAAAAATGAAAAGTGTCACCATGAAAAATGTCAAAATGACAAATTTCAAGATGGCAAATATCAAAGATGTCAAATGACAAATGTCACAATGCTAAATGTCAAAAATGACAAATTTCAAAATGGCAAATGTCAAAGATGTCAAATGACAAATGTCACAATGCTAAATGTCAAAAATGAAAAGTGTCACCATAAAAAATGTCAAAAATAACAAATTTCAAGATGGCAAATGTCAAAGATGTCAAATGACAAATGTCACAATGCTAAATGTCAAAAATAATAAGTGTCACCATGAAAAATGTAAAAAATGACAAATTTTAAGATGGCAAATGTCAAAGATGTCAAATGACAAATGTCACAATGCTAAATGTCAAAAATGAAAAGTGTCACCATGAAAAATGTCAAAAATACCAAATTTCAAGATGGCAAATGTCAAAGATGTTAAATGACAAATGTCACAATGCTAAATGTCAAAAATGAAAAGTGTCACCATGAAAAATGTCAAAAATAACAAATTTCAAGATGGCAAATGTCAAAACTGACAAATGTCACAATGCTAAATGTCAAAAATGATAAGTGTCACCATGAAAAATGTCAAAAATGACAAATTTCAAGATGGCAAATGTCCAAGATGTCAAATGACAAATGTCACAATGCTAAATGTCAAAAATGACAAATTTCAAGATGGCAAATGTCAAAGATGTCAAATGACAAATGTCACAATGCTAAATGTCAAAAATGAAAAGTGTCACCATGAAAAATGTCAAAAATGACAAATTTCAAGATGGCAAATGTCAAAGATGTCAAATGACAAATGTCACAATGCTAAATGTCAAAAATGAAAAGTGTCACCATGAAAAATGTCAAAAATAACAAATTTCAAGATGGCAAATGTCAAAGATGTCAAATGACAAATGTCACAATGCTAAATGTCAAAAATGAAAAGTGTCACCATGAAAAATGTCAAAAATGACAAATTTCAAGATGGCAAATGTCAAAGATGTCAAATGACAAATGTCACAATGCTAAATGTCAAAAATGAAAAGTGTCACCATGAAAAATGTCAAAAATGACAAATTTCAAGATGGCAAATGTCAAAGATGTCAAATGACAAATGTCACAATGCTAAATGTCAAAAATGAAAAGTGTCACCATGAAAAATGTCAAAAATGACAAATTTCAAAATGGCAAATGTCAAAGATGTCAAATGACAAATGTCACAATGCTAAATGTCAAAAATGAAAAGTGTCACCATGAAAAATGTCAAAAATGACAAATTTCAAGATGGCAAATGTCAAAACTGACAAAGGCCACAATGCTAAATGTCAAAAATGATAAGTGTCACCAAGAAAAATGTCAAAAATGACAAATTTCAAGATGGCAAATGTCCAAGATGTCAAATGACAAATGTCACAATGCTAAATGTCAAAAATGAAAAGTGTCACCATGAAAAATGTCAAAAATG
Organism: Altica lythri; assembly: GCA_964028335.1. Lineage (NCBI taxonomy): Eukaryota > Metazoa > Arthropoda > Insecta > Coleoptera > Chrysomelidae > Altica > Altica lythri. Next base: position 1,451,150 of record OZ034800.1, on the reverse strand, counting down.
ACAAATTTCAAGATGGCAAATGTCAAAGATGTCAAATGACAAATGTCACAATGCTAAATGTCAAAAATGAAAAGTGTCAAAAATGACAAATTTCAAGATGGCAAATGTCTCAGAAGTCAAATGACAAATGTCACAATGCTAAATTTCAAAAATGAAAAGTGTCACCATGAAAAATGTCAAAAATAACAAATTTCAAGATTGCAAATGTCAAAGATGTCAAATGACAAATGTCACAATGCTAAATGTCAAAAATGACAAATTTCAAGATGGCAAATGTCAAAGATGTCAAATGACAAATGTCACAATGCTAAATGTCAAAAATGAAAAGTGTCACCATGAAAAATGTCAAAAATGACAAATTTCAAGATGGCAAATGTCAAAGATGTCAAATGACAAATGTCACAATGCTAAATGTCAAAAATGAAAAGTGTCACCATGAAAAATATCAAAAATGACAAATTTCAAGATGGCAAATGACAAATTTCAAGATGGCAAATGTCAAAACTGACAAATGTCACAATGCTAAATGTCAAAAATAATAAGTGTCACCATGAAAAATGTCAAAAATGACAAATTTTAAGATGGCAAATGTCAAAGATGTCAAATGACAAATGTCACAATGCTAAATGTCAAAAATGACAAATTTCAAGATGGCAAATGTCTAAGATGTCAAATGACAAATGTCACAATGCTAAATGTCAAAACTGAAAAGTGTCACCATGAAAAATGTCAAAAATGACAAATTTCAAGATGGCAAATGTCCAAGATGTCAAATGACAAATGTCACAATGCTAAATGTCAAAAATGAAAAGTGTCACCATGAAAAATGTCAAAAATGACAAATTTCAAGATGGCAAATGTCAAAGATGTCAAATGACAAATGTCACAATGCTAAATGTCAATAATGAAAAGTGTCAGAAATGACAAATTTCAAGATGGCAAATGTCTAAGATGTCAAATGACAAATGTCACAATGCTAAATGTCAAAAATGAAAAGTGTCACCGTGAAAAATGTCAAAAATGACAAATTTCAAGATGGCAAATGTCAAAGATGTCAAATGACAAATGTCACAATGCTAAATGTCAAAAATGAAAAGTGTCACCATGAAAAATGTCAAAAATGACAAATTTCAAGATGGCAAATGTCAAAGATGTCAAATGACAAATGTCACAATGTTAAATGTCAAAAATGAAAAGGGTCCCCATGAAAAATGTCAATAATGACAAATTTCAAGATGGCAAATGTCAAAGATGTCAAATGACAAATGTCACAATGCTAAATGTCAAAAATGAAAAGTGTCACCATGAAAAATGTCAAAAATGACAAATTTCAAGATGGCAAATGTCAAAGATGTCAAATGACAAATGTCACAATGCCAAATATCAAAAATGAAAAGTGTCACCATGAAAAATGTCAAAAATGACAAATTTCAAGATGGCAAATGTCAAAGATGTCAAATGACAAATGTCACAATGCTAAATGTCAAAAATGAAAAGTGTCACCATGAAAAATGTCAAAAATAACAAATTTCAAGATGGCAAATGTCAAAGATGTCAAATGACAAATGTCACAATGCTAAATGTCAAAAATGAAAAGTGTCACAATGAAAAATGTCAAAAATGACAAATTTCAAGATGGCAAATGTCAAAGATGTCAAATGACAAATGTCACAATGCTAAATATCAAAAATGAAAAGTGTCACCATGAAAAAGGTCAAAAATGACAAATTTCAAGATGGCAAATGTCAAAGATGTCAAATGACAAATGTCACAATGCTAAATGTCAAAAATGAAAAGTGTCACCATGAAAAATGTCAAAAATGACAAATGTCAAGATGGCAAATGTCAAAACTGACAAATGTCACAATGCTAAATGTCAAAGATGATAAGTGTCACCATGAAAAATGTCAAAAATGACAAATTTCAAGATGGCAAATGTCCAAGATGTCAAATGACAAATGTCACAATGCTAAATGTCAAAAATGAAAAGTGTCACCATGAAAAATGTCAAAAATGACAAATTTCAAGATGGCAAATATCAAAGATGTCAAATGACAAATGTCACAATGCTAAATGTAAAAAATGAAAAGTGTCAAAAATGACAAATTTCAAGATGGCAAATGTCTAAGATGTCAAATGACATATGTCACAATGCTAAATGTCAAAAATGAAAAGTGTCACCGTGAAAAATGTCAAAAATGACAAATTTCAAGATGGCAAATGTCAAAGATGTCAAATGACAAATGTCACAATGCTAAATGTCAAAAATGAAAAGTGTCACCATGAAAAATGTCAAAAATGACAAATTTCAAGATGCAAATGTCAAAGATGTCAAATGACAAATGTCAAAAATGAAAAGTGTCCCCATGAAAAATGTCAATAATGACAAATTTCAAGATGGCAAATGTCAAAGATGTCAAATGACAAATGTCACAATGCTAAATGTCAAAAATGAAAAGTGTCACCATGAAAAATGTCAAAAATGACAAATTTCAAGATGGCAAATGTCAAAGATGTCAAATGACAAATGTCACAATGCTAAATGTCAAAAATGAAAAGTGTCACCATGAAAAATGTCAAAAATGACAAATTTCAAGATGGCAAATGTCAAAGATGTCAAATGACAAATGTCACAATGCTAAATGTCAAAAATGAAAAGTGTCACCATGAAAAATGTCAAAAATAACAAATTTCAAGATGGCAAATGTCAAAGATGTCAAATGACAAATGTCACAATGCTAAATGTCAAAAATAAAAATGTCAAAAATGACAAATTTCAAGATGGCAAATGTCAAAACTGACAAATGTCAAAAATGATAAGTGTCACCATGAAAAATGTCAAATAATGACAAATTTCAAGATGGCAAATGTCCAAGATGTCAAATGACCAATGTCACAATGCTAAATGTCAAAAATGACAAATTTCAAGATGGCAAATGTCAAAGATGTCAATTGACAAATGTCACAATGCTAAATGTCAAAAATGAAAAGTGTCACCATGAAAAATGTCAAAAATAACAAATTTCAAGATGGCAAATGTCAAAGATGTCAAATGACAAATGTCACAATGCTAAATGTCAAAAATGAAAAGTGTCACCACGAAAAATGTTAAAAATGGCAAATTTCAAGATGGCAAATGTCAAAGATGTCAAATGACAAATGTCACAATGCTAAATGTCAAAAATGAAAAGTGTCACCATGAAAAATGTCAAAAATGACAAATTTCAAGATGGCAAATGTCAAAGATGTCAAATGACAAATGTCACAATGCTAAATGTCAAAAATGAAAAGTGTCACCATGAAAAATGTCAAAAATGACAAATTTCAAGATGGCAAATGTCAAAGATGTCAAATGACAAATGTCACAATGCTAAATGTCAAAAATGAAAAGTGTCACTATGAAAAATGTCAAAAATGACAAATTTCAAGATGGCAAATATCAAAGATGTCAAATGACAAATGTCACAATGCTAAATGTCAAAAATGAAAAGTGTCACCATAAAAAATGTCAAAAATGACAAATTTCAAGATGGCAAATGTCAAAACTGACAAATGTCACAATGCTAAATGTCAAAAATGATAAGTGTCACCATGAAAAATGTCAAAAATGACAAATTTCAAGATGGCAAATGTCCAAGATGTCAAATGACAAATGTCACAATGCTAAATGTCAAAAATGAAAAGTGTCACCATGAAAAATGTCAAAAATGACAAATTTCAAGATGGCAAATGTCAAAGATGTCAAATGACAAATGTCACAATGCTAAATGTCAAAAATGAAAAGTGTCAAAAATGACAAATTTCAAGATGGCAAATGTCTAAGATGTCAAATAACAAATGTCACAATGCTTAATGTCAAAAATGAAAAGTGTCACCATGAAAAATGACAAATTTCAAGATGGCAAATGTCAAAACTGATAAATGTCACGATGCTAAATGTCAAAAACGAAAAGTGTCACCATGAAAAATGTCAAAAATAACAAATTTCAAGATGGCAAATGTCAAAGATGTCAAATGACAAATGTCACAATGCTAAATGTCAAAAATGACAAATTTCAAGATGGCAAATGTCAAAGATGTCAAATGACAAATGTCACAATGCTAACTGTCAAAAATGAAAAGTGTCACCATGAAAAATGTCAAAAATAACAAATTTTAAGATGGCAAATGTCAAAGATGTCAAATGACAAATGTCACAATGCTAAATGTCAAAAATGACAAATTTCAATATGGCAAATGTCAAAGATGTCAAATGACAAATGTCACAATGCTAAATGTCAAAAATGAAAAGTGTCACCATGAAAAATGTCAAAAATGACAAAAGTCAAATGACAAATGTCACAATGCTTAATGTTAAAAATGAAAAGTGTCACCACGAAAAATGTCAAAAATGACAAATTTCAAGATGGCAAATGTCAAAGATGTCAAATGACAAATGTCACAATGCTAAATGTCAAAAATGAAAAGTGTCCCCATGGAAAATGTCAATAATGACAAATTTCAAGATGGCAAATTTCAAAGATGTCAAATGACAAATGTCACAATGCTAAATGTCAAAAATGAAAAGTGTCACCATGAAAAATGTCAAAAATGACAAATTTCAAGATGGCAAATGTCAAAGATGTCAAATGACAAATGTCACAATGCTTAATGTCAAAAATGAAAAGTGTCACCATGAAAAATGTCAAAAATAACAAATTTCAAGATGGCAAATGTCAAAGATGTCAAATGACAAATGTCACAATGCTAAATGTCAAAAATGAAAAGTGTCACCATGAAAAATGTCAAAAATGACAAATTTCAAGATGGCAAATGTCAAAACTGACAAATGTCACAATGCTAAATGTCAAAAATGAAAAGTGTCACCATGAAAAATGTCAAAAATGACAAATTTCAAGATGGCAAATGTCAAAGATGTCAAATGACAAATGTCACAATGCTAAATGTCAAAAATGAAAAGTGTCACCATGAAAAATGTCAAAAATAACAAATTTCAAGATGGCAAATGTCAAAGATGTCAAATAACAAATGTCACAATTCTAAATGTCAAAAATGAAAAGTGTCACCATGAAAAATGTCAGATGGCAAATATCAAAGATGTCAAATGACAAATGTCACAATGCTAAATGTCAAAAATGAAAAGTGGCACCATGAAAAATGTCAAAAATAACAAATTTCAAGATGACAAATGTCAAAGATGTCAAATGACAAATGTCACAATGCTAAATGTCAAAAATGAAAAGTGTCACCATGAAAAATGTCAAAAATGCAAAATTTCAAGATGGCAAATGTCAAAGATGTCAAATGACAAATGTCACATTGCTAAATGTCAAAAATGAAAAGTGTCACCATGAAAAATGTCAAAAATAACAAATTTCAAGATGGCAAATGTCAAAGATGTCAAATGACAAATGTCACAATGCTAAATGTCAAAAATGAAAAGTGTCACCATGAAAAATGTCAAAACTGACAAATTTCAAGATGGCAAATGTCAAAACTGACAAATGTCACAATGCTAAATGTCAAAAATGATAAGTGTCACCATAAAAAATGTCAAAAATGACAAATTTCAAGATGGCAAATGTCCAAGATGTCAAATGACAAATGTCACAATGCTAAATGTCAAAAATGACAAATTTCAAGATGGCAAATGTCAAAGATGTCAAATGACAAATGTCACAATGCTAAATGAAAAGTGTCACCATGAAAAATGTCAAAAATGACAAATTTCAAGATGGCAAATGTCAAAACTGACAAATGTCACAATGCTAAATGTCAAAAATGAAAAGTGTCACCATGAAAAATGTCAAAAATGACAAATTTCAAGATGGCAAATGTCAAAACTGACAAATGTCACAATGCTAAATGTCAAAAATGATAAGTGTCAACATGAAATATGTCAAAAATGACAAATTTCAAGATGGCAAATGTCCAAGATGTCAAATGACAAATGTCACAATGCTAAATGTCAAAAATGAAAAGTGTCACCATGAAAAATGTTAAAAATGACAAATTTCAAGATGGCAATTGTCAAAGATGTCAAATGACAAATGTCACAATGCTAAATGTCAAAAATGAAAAGTGTCAAAAATGACAAATTTCAAGATGGCAAATGTCTAAGATGTCAAATGACAAATGTCACAATGCTAAATGTCAAAAATGAAAAGTGTCACCATGAAAAATGTCAAAAATGACAAGTTTCAAGATGGCAAATGTCACAATGCTAAATGTCAAAAATGATAAGTGTCACCATGAAAAATGTCAAAAATGACAAATTTCAAGATGGCAAATGTCCAAGATGTCAAATGACAAATGTCACAATGCTAAATGTCAAAAACGACAAATTTCAAGATGGCAAATGTCAAAGATGTCAAATGACAAATGTCACAATGCTAAATGTCAAAAATGAAAAGTGTCACCATGAAAAATGTCAAAAATGACAAATTTCAAGATGGCAAATGTCAAAACTGACAAATGTCACAATGCTAAAAGTCAAAAATGAAAAGTGTCACCATAAAAAATGTCAAAAATGACAAATTTCAAGATGGCAAATGTCAAAGATGTCAAATGACAAATGTCACAATGCTAAATTTCAAAAATGAAAAGTGTCACCATGAAAAATGTCAAAAATAACAAATTTCAAGATGGCAAATGTCAAAGATGTCAAATGACAAATGTCACAATGCTAAATGTCAAAAATGAAAAGTGTCACCACGAAAAATGTCAAAAATGACAAATTTCAAGATGGCAAATGTCAAAGATGTCAAATGACAAATGTCACAATGCTAAATGTCAAAAATGAACAGTGTCACCATGAAAAATGTCAAAAATGACAAATTTCAAGATGGCAAATGTCAAAACTGACAAATGTCACAATGCTAAATGTCAAAAATGATAAGTGTCACCATGAAAAATGTCAAAAATGACAAATTTCAAGATGGCAAATGTCCAAGATGTCAAATGACAAATGTCACAATGCTAAATGTCAAAAATGAAAAGTGTCACCATAAAAAATGTCAAAAATGACAAATTTCAAGATGGCAAATGTCAAAGATGTCAAATGACAAATGTCACAATGCTAAATGTCAAAAATGAAAAGTGTCACCATGAAAAATGTCAAAAATGACAAATTTCAAGATGGCAAATGTCAAAGATGTCAAATGACAAATGTCACAATGCTAAATGTCAAAAATGAAAAGTGTCACCATGAAAAATGTCAAAAATAACAAATTTCAAGATGGCAAATGTCAAAGATGTCAAATGACAAATGTCACAATGCTAAATGTTAAAAATGAAAAGTGTCACCATGAAAAATGTCAAAAATGACAAATTTCAAGATGGCAAATGTCAAAACTGACAAATGTCACAATGCTAAATGTCAAAAATGATAAGTGTCACCATAAAAAATGTCAAAAATGACAAATTTTAAGATGGCAAATGTCCAAGATGTCAAATGACAAATGTCACAATGCTAAATGTCAAAAATGACAAATTTCAAGATGGCAAATGTCAAAGATGTCAAATGACAAATGTCACAATGCTAAATGTCAAAAATAAAAAGTGTCACCATGAAAAATGTCAAAAATGACAAATTTCAAGATGGCAAATGTCAAAGATGTCAAATGACGAATGTCACAATGCTAAATGTCAAAAATAAAAAGTGTCACCATGAAAAATGTCAAAAATAACAAATTTCAAGATGGCAAATGTCAAAGATGTCAAATGACAAATGTCACAATTCTAAATGTCAAAAATGAAAAGTGTCACCATGAAAAATGTCAAAAATGACAAATTTCAAGATGGCAAATATCAAAGATGTCAAATGACAAACGGCACAATGCTAAATGTCAAAAATGAAAAGTGTCACCATGAAAAATGTCAAAAATAACAAATTTCAAGATGGCAAATGTCAAAGATGTCAAATGACAAATGTCACAATGCTAAATGTCAAAAATGAAAAGTGTCACCATGAAAAATGTCAAAAATGACCAATTTCAAGATGGCAAATGTCCAAGATGTCAATGACAAATGTCACAATGCTAAATGTCAAAAATGACAAATTTAAAGATGGCAAATATCAAAGATGTCAAATGACAAATGTCACAATGCTAAATGTCAAAAATGAAAAGTGTCACCATGAAAAATGTCAAAAATGACAAATTTCAAGATGGCAAATGTCAAAACTGACAAATGTCACAATGCTAAATGTCAAAAATGAAAAGTATCACCATGAAAAATGTCAAAAATGACAAATTTTAAGATGGCAAATGTCAAAGATGTCAAATGACAAATGTCACAATGCTAAATGTCAAAAATGAAAAGTGTCACCATGAAAAATGTCAAAAATAACAAATTTCAAGATGGCAAATGTCAAAGATGTCAAATGACAAATGTCACAATGCTAAATGTCAAAAATAAAAAGTGTCACCATGAAAAATGTCAAAAATGCAAAATTTCAAGATGGCAAATGTCAAAGATGTCAAATGACAAATGTCACAATGCTAAATGTCAAAAATGAAAAGTGTCACCATGAAAAATGTCAAAAATAACAAATTTTAAGATGGCAAATGTCAAAGATGTCAAATGACAAATGTCACAATGCTAAATGTCAAAAATGAAAAGTGTCACCATGAAAAATGTCAAAAATGACAAATTTCAAGATAGCAAATGTCAAAACTGACAAATGTCACGATGCTAAATGTCAAAAATGATAAGTGTCACCATGAAAAATGTCAAAAATGACAAATTTCAAGATTGCAAATGTCCAAGATGTCAAATGACAAATGTCACAATGCTAAATGTCAAAAATGACAAATTTCAAGATAGCAAATGTCAAAGATGTCAAATGACAAATGTCACAATGCTAAATGTCAAAAATGAAAAGTGTCACGATGAAAAATGTCAAAAATAACAAATTTCAAGATGGCAAATGTCAAAGATGTCAAATGACAAATGTCACAATGCTAAATGTCCAAAATGAAAAGTGACCCCATGAAAAATGTCAATAATAACAAATTTCAAGATGGCAAATATCAAAGATGTCAAATGACAAATGTCACAATGCTAAATGTCAAAAATGAAAAGTGTCACCATGAAAAATGTCAAAAATGACAAATCTCAAGATGGCAAATGTCAAAGATGTCGAATATGACAAATGTCACAATGCTAAATGTCAAAAATGAAAAGTCTCACCATAAAAAATGTCAAAAATGACAAATTTCAAGATGGCAAATATCAAAGATGTCAAATGACAAATGTCACAATGCTAAATGTCAAAAATGAAAAGTGTCACCATGAAAAATGTCAAAAATGACAAATTTCAAGATGGCAAATATCAAAGATGTCAAATGACAAATGTCACAATGCTAAATGTCAAAAATGACAAATTTCAAGATGGCAAATGTCAAAGATGTCAAATGACAAATGTCACAATGCTAAATGTCAAAAATGAAAAGTGTCACCATGAAAAATGTCAAAAATGACAAATTTCAAGATGGCAAATGTCAAAGATGTCAAATGACAAATGTCACAATGCTAAATGTCAAAAATGAAAAGTGTCACCATGAAAAATGTCAAAATAACAAATTTCAAGATGGCAAATGTCAAAGATCTCAAATGACAAATGTCACAATGCTAAATGTCAAAAATGAAAAGTGTCACCATGAAAAATGTCAAAAATGACAAATTTCAAGATGGCAAATGTCAAAGATGTCAAATGACAAATGTCACAATGCTAAATGTCAAAAATGAAAAGTGTCACCATAAAAAATGTCAAAAACAACAAATTTCAAGATGGCAAATGTCAAAGATGTCAAATGACAAATGTCACAATGCTAAATGTCAAAAATGAAAAGTGTCACCATGAAAAATGTCAAAAATGACAAATTTCAAGATGGCAAATGTCAAAACTGACAAATGTCACAATGCTAAATGTCAAAAATGATAATTGTCACCATGAAAAATGTCAAAAATGACAAATTTCAAGATGGCAAATGTCCAAGATGTCAAATGACAAATGTCACAATGCTAAATGTCAAAAATGACAAATTTCAAGATGGCAAATGTCAAATGACAAATGTCAAAAATGAAAAGTGTCACCATGAAAAATGTCAAAAATGACAAATTTCAAGATGGCAAATGTCAAAGATGTCAAATGACAAATGTCACAATGCTAAATGTCAAAAATGAAAAGTGTCACCATGAAAAATGTCAAAAATGACAAATTTCAAGATGGCAAATGTCACAGATGTCAAATGACAAATGTCACAATGCTAAATGTCAAAAATGAAAAGTGTCACCATGAAAAATGTCAAAAATGACAAATTTCAAGATGGCAAATGACAAAGGTCACAATGCTAAATGTCAAAAATGAAAAGTGTCACCCTGAAAAATGTCAAAAATAACAAATTTCAAGATGGCAAATGTCAAAACTGACAAATGTCACAATGCTAAATGTCAAAAATGATAAGTGTCACCATGAAAAATGTCAAAAATGACAAATTTTAAGATGGCAAATGTCCAAGATGTCCAATGACAAATGTCACAATGCTAAATGTCAAAAATGACAAATTTCAAGATGGCAAATGTCAAAGATGTCAAATGACAAATGTCACAATGCTAAATGTCAAAAATGAAAAGTGTCACCATGAAAAATGTCAAAAATGACAAATTTCAAGATGGCAAATGTCAAAGATGTCAAATGACAAATGTCACAATGCTAAATGTCAAAAATGAAAAGTGTCACCATGAAAAATGTCAAAAATAACAAATTTCAAGATGGCAAATGTCAAAGATGTCAAATGACAAATGTCACAATGCTAAAAGTCAAAAATGAAAAGTGTCACCATGAAAAATGTCAAAAATGACAAATTTCAAGATGGCAAATGTCAAAACTGACAAATGTCACAATGCTAAATGTCAAAAATGATAAGTGTCACCATGAAAAATGTCAAAAATGACAAATTTCAAGATGACAAATGTCCAAGATGTCAAATGACAAATGTCACAATGCTAAATGTCAAAAATGACAAATTTCAAGATTGCAAATGTCAAAGATGTCGAATATGACAAATGTCACAATGCTAAATGTCAAAAATGAAAAGTGTCACCATGAAAATTGTCAAAAATGACAAATTTCAAGATGGCAAATGTCAAAGATGTCAAATGACAAATGTCACAATGCTAAATGTCAAAAATGAAAAGTGTCACCATGAAAAATGTCAAAATGACAAATTTCAAGATGGCAAATATCAAAGATGTCAAATGACAAATGTCACAATGCTAAATGTCAAAAATGACAAATTTCAAGATGGCAAATGTCAAAGATGTCAAATGACAAATGTCACAATGCTAAATGTCAAAAATGAAAAGTGTCACCATGAAAAATGTCAAAAATGACAAATTTCAAGATGGCAAATGTCAAAGATATCAAATGACAAATGTCACAATGCTAAATGTCAAAAATGAAAAGTGTCACAATGAAAAATGTCAAAAATGACAAATTTCAAGATGGCAAATGTCAAAGATGTCAAATGACAAATGTCACAATGCTAAATATCAAAAATGAAAAGTGTCACCATGAAAAAGGTCAAAAATGACAAATTTCAAGATGGCAAATGTCAAAGATGTCAAATGACAAATGTCACAATGCTAAATGTCAAAAATGAAAAGTGTCACCATGAAAAATGTCAAAAATGACAAATTTCAAGATGGCAAATGTCAAAACTGACAAATGTCACAATGCTAAATGTCAAAGATGATAAGTGTCACCATGAAAAATGTCAAAAATGACAAATTTCAAGATGGCAAATGTCCAAGATGTCAAATGACAAATGTCACAATGCTAAATGTCAAAAATGAAAAGTGTCACCATGAAAAATGTCAAAAATGACAAATTTCAAGATGGCAAATATCAAAGATGTCAAATGACAAATGTCACAATGCTAAATGTCAAAAATGAAAAGTGTCAAAAATGACAAATTTCAAGATGGCAAATGTCTAAGATGTCAAATGACATATGTCACAATGCTAAATGTCAAAAATGAAAAGTGTCACCGTGAAAAATGTCAAAAATGACAAATTTCAAGATGGCAAATGTCAAAGATGTCAAATGACAAATGTCACAATGCTAAATGTCAAAAATGAAAAGTGTCACCATGAAAAATGTCAAAAATGACAAATTTCAAGATGCAAATGTCAAAGATGTCAAATGACAAATGTCAAAAATGAAAAGTGTCCCCATGAAAAATGTCAATAATGACAAATTTCAAGATGGCAAATGTCAAAGATGTCAAATGACAAATGTCACAATGCTAAATGTCAAAAATGAAAAGTGTCACCATGAAAAATGTCAAAAATGACAAATTTCAAGATGGCAAATGTCAAAGATGTCAAATGACAAATGTCACAATGCTAAATGTCAAAAATGAAAAGTGTCACCATGAAAAATGTCAAAAATGACAAATTTCAAGATGGCAAATGTCAAAGATGTCAAATGACAAATGTCACAATGCTAAATGTCAAAAATGAAAAGTGTCACCATGAAAAATGTCAAAAATAACAAATTTCAAGATGGCAAATGTCAAAGATGTCAAATGACAAATGTCACAATGCTAAATGTCAAAAATAAAAATGTCAAAAATGACAAATTTCAAGATGGCAAATGTCAAAACTGACAAATGTCACAATGCTAAATGTCAAAAATGATAAGTGTCACCATGAAAAATGTCAAATAATGACAAATTTCAAGATGGCAAATGTCCAAGATGTCAAATGACCAATGTCACAATGCTAAATGTCAAAAATGACAAATTTCAAGATGGCAAATGTCAAAGATGTCAAATGACAAATATCACAATGCTAAATGTCAAAAATGAAAAGTGTCACCATGAAAAATGTCAAAAATGACAAATTTCAAGATGGCAAATGTCAAAGATGTCAATTGACAAATGTCACAATGCTAAATGTCAAAAATGAAAAGTGTCACCATGAAAAATGTCAAAAATAACAAATTTCAAGATGGCAAATGTCAAAGATGTCAAATGACAAATGTCACAATGCTAAATGTCAAAAATGAAAAGTGTCACCACGAAAAATGTTAAAAATGGCAAATTTCAAGATGGCAAATGTCAAAGATGTCAAATGACAAATGTCACAATGCTAAATGTCAAAAATGAAAAGTGTCACCATGAAAAATGTCAAAAATGACAAATTTCAAGATGGCAAATGTCAAAGATGTCAAATGACAAATGTCACAATGCTAAATGTCAAAAATGAAAAGTGTCACCATGAAAAATGTCAAAAATGACAAATTTCAAGATGGCAAATGTCAAAGATGTCAAATGACAAATGTCACAATGCTAAATGTCAAAAATGAAAAGTGTCACTATGAAAAATGTCAAAAATGACAAATTTCAAGATGGCAAATATCAAAGATGTCAAATGACAAATGTCACAATGCTAAATGTCAAAAATGAAAAGTGTCACCATAAAAAATGTCAAAAATGACAAATTTCAAGATGGCAAATGTCAAAACTGACAAATGTCACAATGCTAAATGTCAAAAATGATAAGTGTCACCATGAAAAATGTCAAAAATGACAAATTTCAAGATGGCAAATGTCCAAGATGTCAAATGACAAATGTCACAATGCTAAATGTCAAAAATGAAAAGTGTCACCATGAAAAATGTCAAAAATGACAAATTTCAAGATGGCAAATGTCAAAGATGTCAAATGACAAATGTCACAATGCTAAATGTCAAAAATGAAAAGTGTCAAAAATGACAAATTTCAAGATGGCAAATGTCTAAGATGTCAAATAACAAATGTCACAATGCTTAATGTCAAAAATGAAAAGTGTCACCATGAAAAATGACAAATTTCAAGATGGCAAATGTCAAAACTGATAAATGTCACGATGCTAAATGTCAAAAACGAAAAGTGTCACCATGAAAAATGTCAAAAATAACAAATTTCAAGATGGCAAATGTCAAAGATGTCAAATGACAAATGTCACAATGCTAAATGTCAAAAATGACAAATTTCAAGATGGCAAATGTCAAAGATGTCAAATGACAAATGTCACAATGCTAACTGTCAAAAATGAAAAGTGTCACCATGAAAAATGTCAAAAATAACAAATTTTAAGATGGCAAATGTCAAAGATGTCAAATGACAAATGTCACAATGCTAAATGTCAAAAATGACAAATTTCAATATGGCAAATGTCAAAGATGTCAAATGACAAATGTCACAATGCTAAATGTCAAAAATAAAAAGTGTCACCATGAAAAATGTCAAAAATGACAAATGTCAAATGACAAATGTCACAATGCTTAATGTTAAAAATGAAAAGTGTCACCACGAAAAATGTCAAAAATGACAAATTTCAAGATGGCAAATGTCAAAGATGTCAAATGACAAATGTCACAATGCTAAATGTCAAAAATGAAAAGTGTCCCCATGGAAAATGTCAATAATGACAAATTTCAAGATGGCAAATGTCAAAGATGTCAAATGACAAATGTCACAATGCTAAATGTCAAAAATGAAAAGTGTCACCATGAAAAATGTCAAAAATGACAAATTTCAAGATGGCAAATGTCAAAGATGTCAAATGACAAATGTCACAATGCTTAATGTCAAAAATGAAAAGTGTCACCATGAAAAATGTCAAAAATAACAAATTTCAAGATGGCAAATGTCAAAGATGTCAAATGACGAATGTCACAATGCTAAATGTCAAAAATGAAAAGTGTCACCATGAAAAATGTCAAAAATGACAAATTTCAAGATGGCAAATGTCAAAACTGACAAATGTCACAATGCTAAATGTCAAAAATGAAAAGTGTCACCATGAAAAATGTCAAAAATGACAAATTTCAAGATGGCAAATGTCAAAGATGTCAAATGACAAATGTCACAATGCTAAATGTCAAAAATGAAAAGTGTCACCATGAAAAATGTCAAAAATAACAAATTTCAAGATGGCAAATGTCAAAGATGTCAAATAACAAATGTCACAATTCTAAATGTCAAAAATGAAAAGTGTCACCATGAAAAATGTCAGATGGCAAATATCAAAGATGTCAAATGACAAATGTCACAATGCTAAATGTCAAAAATGAAAAGTGGCACCATGAAAAATGTCAAAAATAACAAATTTCAAGATGACAAATGTCAAAGATGTCAAATGACAAATGTCACAATGCTAAATGTCAAAAATGAAAAGTGTCACCATGAAAAATGTCAAAAATGCAAAATTTCAAGATGGCAAATGTCAAAGATGTCAAATGACAAATGTCACATTGCTAAATGTCAAAAATGAAAAGTGTCACCATGAAAAATGTCAAAAATAACAAATTTCAAGATGGCAAATGTCAAAGATGTCAAATGACAAATGTCACAATGCTAAATGTCAAAAATGAAAAGTGTCACCATGAAAAATGTCAAAACTGACAAATTTCAAGATGGCAAATGTCAAAACTGACAAATGTCACAATGCTAAATGTCAAAAATGATAAGTGTCACCATAAAAAATGTCAAAAATGACAAATTTCAAGATGGCAAATGTCCAAGATGTCAAATGACAAATGTCACAATGCTAAATGTCAAAAATGACAAATTTCAAGATGGCAAATGTCAAAGATGTCAAATGACAAATGTCACAATGCTAAATGAAAAGTGTCACCATGAAAAATGTCAAAAATGACAAATTTCAAGATGGCAAATGTCAAAACTGACAAATGTCACAATGCTAAATGTCAAAAATGAAAAGTGTCACCATGAAAAATGTCAAAAATGACAAATTTCAAGATGGCAAATGTCAAAACTGACAAATGTCACAATGCTAAATGTCAAAAATGATAAGTGTCAACATGAAATATGTCAAAAATGACAAATTTCAAGATGGCAAATGTCCAAGATGTCAAATGACAAATGTCACAATGCTAAATGTCAAAAATGAAAAGTGTCACCATGAAAAATGTTAAAAATGACAAATTTCAAGATGGCAATTGTCAAAGATGTCAAATGACAAATGTCACAATGCTAAATGTCAAAAATGAAAAGTGTCAAAAATGACAAATTTCAAGATGGCAAATGTCTAAGATGTCAAATGACAAATGTCACAATGCTAAATGTCAAAAATGAAAAGTGTCACCATGAAAAATGTCAAAAATGACAAGTTTCAAGATGGCAAATGTCACAATGCTAAATGTCAAAAATGATAAGTGTCACCATGAAAAATGTCAAAAATGACAAATTTCAAGATGGCAAATGTCCAAGATGTCAAATGACAAATGTCACAATGCTAAATGTCAAAAACGACAAATTTCAAGATGGCAAATGTCAAAGATGTCAAATGACAAATGTCACAATGCTAAATGTCAAAAATGAAAAGTGTCACCATGAAAAATGTCAAAAATGACAAATTTCAAGATGGCAAATGTCAAAACTGACAAATGTCACAATGCTAAAAGTCAAAAATGAAAAGTGTCACCATAAAAAATGTCAAAAATGACAAATTTCAAGATGGCAAATGTCAAAGATGTCAAATGACAAATGTCACAATGCTAAATTTCAAAAATGAAAAGTGTCACCATGAAAAATGTCAAAAATAACAAATTTCAAGATGGCAAATGTCAAAGATGTCAAATGACAAATGTCACAATGCTAAATGTCAAAAATGAAAAGTGTCACCACGAAAAATGTCAAAAATGACAAATTTCAAGATGGCAAATGTCAAAGATGTCAAATGACAAATGTCACAATGCTAAATGTCAAAAATGAACAGTGTCACCATGAAAAATGTCAAAAATGACAAATTTCAAGATGGCAAATGTCAAAACTGACAAATGTCACAATGCTAAATGTCAAAAATGATAAGTGTCACCATGAAAAATGTCAAAAATGACAAATTTCAAGATGGCAAATGTCCAAGATGTCAAATGACAAATGTCACAATGCTAAATGTCAAAAATGAAAAGTGTCACCATAAAAAATGTCAAAAATGACAAATTTCAAGATGGCAAATGTCAAAGATGTCAAATGACAAATGTCACAATGCTAAATGTCAAAAATGAAAAGTGTCACCATGAAAAATGTCAAAAATGACAAATTTCAAGATGGCAAATGTCAAAGATGTCAAATGACAAATGTCACAATGCTAAATGTCAAAAATGAAAAGTGTCACCATGAAAAATGTCAAAAATAACAAATTTCAAGATGGCAAATGTCAAAGATGTCAAATGACAAATGTCACAATGCTAAATGTTAAAAATGAAAAGTGTCACCATGAAAAATGTCAAAAATGACAAATTTCAAGATGGCAAATGTCAAAACTGACAAATGTCACAATGCTAAATGTCAAAAATGATAAGTGTCACCATAAAAAATGTCAAAAATGACAAATTTTAAGATGGCAAATGTCCAAGATGTCAAATGACAAATGTCACAATGCTAAATGTCAAAAATGACAAATTTCAAGATGGCAAATGTCAAAGATGTCAAATGACAAATGTCACAATGCTAAATGTCAAAAATAAAAAGTGTCACCATGAAAAATGTCAAAAATGACAAATTTCAAGATGGCAAATGTCAAAGATGTCAAATGACGAATGTCACAATGCTAAATGTCAAAAATAAAAAGTGTCACCATGAAAAATGTCAAAAATAACAAATTTCAAGATGGCAAATGTCAAAGATGTCAAATGACAAATGTCACAATTCTAAATGTCAAAAATGAAAAGTGTCACCATGAAAAATGTCAAAAATGACAAATTTCAAGATGGCAAATATCAAAGATGTCAAATGACAAACGGCACAATGCTAAATGTCAAAAATGAAAAGTGTCACCATGAAAAATGTCAAAAATAACAAATTTCAAGATGGCAAATGTCAAAGATGTCAAATGACAAATGTCACAATGCTAAATGTCAAAAATGAAAAGTGTCACCATGAAAAATGTCAAAAATGACCAATTTCAAGATGGCAAATGTCCAAGATGTCAATGACAAATGTCACAATGCTAAATGTCAAAAATGACAAATTTAAAGATGGCAAATATCAAAGATGTCAAATGACAAATGTCACAATGCTAAATGTCAAAAATGAAAAGTGTCACCATGAAAAATGTCAAAAATGACAAATTTCAAGATGGCAAATGTCAAAACTGACAAATGTCACAATGCTAAATGTCAAAAATGAAAAGTATCACCATGAAAAATGTCAAAAATGACAAATTTTAAGATGGCAAATGTCAAAGATGTCAAATGACAAATGTCACAATGCTAAATGTCAAAAATGAAAAGTGTCACCATGAAAAATGTCAAAAATAACAAATTTCAAGATGGCAAATGTCAAAGATGTCAAATGACAAATGTCACAATGCTAAATGTCAAAAATAAAAAGTGTCACCATGAAAAATGTCAAAAATGCAAAATTTCAAGATGGCAAATGTCAAAGATGTCAAATGACAAATGTCACAATGCTAAATGTCAAAAATGAAAAGTGTCACCATGAAAAATGTCAAAAATAACAAATTTTAAGATGGCAAATGTCAAAGATGTCAAATGACAAATGTCACAATGCTAAATGTCAAAAATGAAAAGTGTCACCATGAAAAATGTCAAAAATGACAAATTTCAAGATAGCAAATGTCAAAACTGACAAATGTCACGATGCTAAATGTCAAAAATGATAAGTGTCACCATGAAAAATGTCAAAAATGACAAATTTCAAGATTGCAAATGTCCAAGATGTCAAATGACAAATGTCACAATGCTAAATGTCAAAAATGACAAATTTCAAGATAGCAAATGTCAAAGATGTCAAATGACAAATGTCACAATGCTAAATGTCAAAAATGAAAAGTGTCACGATGAAAAATGTCAAAAATAACAAATTTCAAGATGGCAAATGTCAAAGATGTCAAATGACAAATGTCACAATGCTAAATGTCCAAAATGAAAAGTGACCCCATGAAAAATGTCAATAATAACAAATTTCAAGATGGCAAATATCAAAGATGTCAAATGACAAATGTCACAATGCTAAATGTCAAAAATGAAAAGTGTCACCATGAAAAATGTCAAAAATGACAAATCTCAAGATGGCAAATGTCAAAGATGTCGAATATGACAAATGTCACAATGCTAAATGTCAAAAATGAAAAGTCTCACCATGAAAAATGTCAAAAATGACAAATTTCAAGATGGCAAATATCAAAGATGTCAAATGACAAATGTCACAATGCTAAATGTCAAAAATGAAAAGTGTCACCATGAAAAATGTCAAAAATGACAAATTTCAAGATGGCAAATATCAAAGATGTCAAATGACAAATGTCACAATGCTAAATGTCAAAAATGACAAATTTCAAGATGGCAAATGTCAAAGATGTCAAATGACAAATGTCACAATGCTAAATGTCAAAAATGAAAAGTGTCACCATGAAAAATGTCAAAAATGACAAATTTCAAGATGGCAAATGTCAAAGATGTCAAATGACAAATGTCACAATGCTAAATGTCAAAAATGAAAAGTGTCACCATGAAAAATGTCAAAATAACAAATTTCAAGATGGCAAATGTCAAAGATCTCAAATGACAAATGTCACAATGCTAAATGTCAAAAATGAAAAGTGTCACCATGAAAAATGTCAAAAATGACAAATTTCAAGATGGCAAATGTCAAAGATGTCAAATGACAAATGTCACAATGCTAAATGTCAAAAATGAAAAGTGTCACCATAAAAAATGTCAAAAACAACAAATTTCAAGATGGCAAATGTCAAAGATGTCAAATGACAAATGTCACAATGCTAAATGTCAAAAATGAAAAGTGTCACCATGAAAAATGTCAAAAATGACAAATTTCAAGATGGCAAATGTCAAAACTGACAAATGTCACAATGCTAAATGTCAAAAATGATAATTGTCACCATGAAAAATGTCAAAAATGACAAATTTCAAGATGGCAAATGTCCAAGATGTCAAATGACAAATGTCACAATGCTAAATGTCAAAAATGACAAATTTCAAGATGGCAAATGTCAAATGACAAATGTCAAAAATGAAAAGTGTCACCATGAAAAATGTCAAAAATGACAAATTTCAAGATGGCAAATGTCAAAGATGTCAAATGACAAATGTCACAATGCTAAATGTCAAAAATGAAAAGTGTCACCATGAAAAATGTCAAAAATGACAAATTTCAAGATGGCAAATGTCACAGATGTCAAATGACAAATGTCACAATGCTAAATGTCAAAAATGAAAAGTGTCACCATGAAAAATGTCAAAAATGACAAATTTCAAGATGGCAAATGACAAAGGTCACAATGCTAAATGTCAAAAATGAAAAGTGTCACCCTGAAAAATGTCAAAAATAACAAATTTCAAGATGGCAAATGTCAAAACTGACAAATGTCACAATGCTAAATGTCAAAAATGATAAGTGTCACCATGAAAAATGTCAAAAATGACAAATTTTAAGATGGCAAATGTCCAAGATGTCCAATGACAAATGTCACAATGCTAAATGTCAAAAATGACAAATTTCAAGATGGCAAATGTCAAAGATGTCAAATGACAAATGTCACAATGCTAAATGTCAAAAATGAAAAGTGTCACCATGAAAAATGTCAAAAATGACAAATTTCAAGATGGCAAATGTCAAAGATGTCAAATGACAAATGTCACAATGCTAAATGTCAAAAATGAAAAGTGTCACCATGAAAAATGTCAAAAATAACAAATTTCAAGATGGCAAATGTCAAAGATGTCAAATGACAAATGTCACAATGCTAAAAGTCAAAAATGAAAAGTGTCACCATGAAAAATGTCAAAAATGACAAATTTCAAGATGGCAAATGTCAAAACTGACAAATGTCACAATGCTAAATGTCAAAAATGATAAGTGTCACCATGAAAAATGTCAAAAATGACAAATTTCAAGATGACAAATGTCCAAGATGTCAAATGACAAATGTCACAATGCTAAATGTCAAAAATGACAAATTTCAAGATTGCAAATGTCAAAGATGTCGAATATGACAAATGTCACAATGCTAAATGTCAAAAATGAAAAGTGTCACCATGAAAATTGTCAAAAATGACAAATTTCAAGATGGCAAATGTCAAAGATGTCAAATGACAAATGTCACAATGCTAAATGTCAAAAATGAAAAGTGTCACCATGAAAAATGTCAAAATGACAAATTTCAAGATGGCAAATATCAAAGATGTCAAATGACAAATGTCACAATGCTAAATGTCAAAAATGACAAATTTCAAGATGGCAAATGTCAAAGATGTCAAATGACAAATGTCACAATGCTAAATGTCAAAAATGAAAAGTGTCACCATGAAAAATGTCAAAAATGACAAATTTCAAGATGGCAAATGTCAAAGATATCAAATGACAAATGTCACAATGCTAAATGTCAAAAATGAAAAGTGTCACCATGAAAAATGTCAAAAATGACAAATTTCAAGATGACAAATGTCAAAGATGTCAAATGACAAATGTCACAATGCTAAATGTCAAAAATGAAAAGTGTCACCATGAAAAATGTCAAAAATGACAAATTTCAAGATGGCAAATGTCAAAACTGACAAATGTCACAATGCTAAATTTCAAAAATGATAAGTGTCACCATGAAAACTGTCAAAAATGACAAATTTCAAGATGGCAAATGTCCAAGATGTCAAATGACAAATGTCACAATGCTAGATGTTAAAAATGAAAAGTGTCACCATGAAAAATGTCAAAAATGACAAATTTCAAGATGGCAAATGTCAAATATGTCAAATGACAAATGTCACAATGCTAAATGTCAAAAATGAAAAGTGTCAAAAATGACAAATTTCAAGATGGCAAATGTCTAAGATGTCAAATGACAAATGTCACAATGTTAAATGTCAAAAATGAAAAGTATCACCGTAAAAAATGTCAAAAATGACAAATTTCAAGATGGCAAATGTCAAAGATGTCAAATGACAAATGTCACAATGCTAAATGTCAAAAATGAAAAGTGTCACCATGAAAAATGTCAAAAATGACAAATTTCAAGATGGCAAATGTCAAAGATGTCAAATGACAAATGTCACAATGCTAAATTTCAAAAATGAAAAGTGACCCCATGAAAAATGTCAATAATAACAAATTTCAAGATGGCAAATATCAAAGATGTCAAATGACAAATGTCACAATGCTAAATGTCAAAAATGAAAAGTGTCACCATGAAAAATGTCAAAAATGACAAATCTCAAGATGGCAAATGTCAAAGATGTCGAATATGACAAATGTCACAATGCTAAATGTCAAAAATGAAAAGTCTCACCATGAAAAATGTCAAAAATGACAAATTTCAAGATGGCAAATATCAAAGATGTCAAATGACAAATGTCACAATGCTAAATGTCAAAAATGAAAAGTGTCACCATGAAAAATGTCAAAAATGACAAATTTCAAGATGGCAAATATCAAAGATGTCAAATGACAAATGTCACAATGCTAAATGTCAAAAATGACAAATTTAAAGATGGCAAATGTCAAAGATGTCAAATGACAAATGTCACAATGCTAAATGTCAAAAATGAAAAGTGTCACCATGAAAAATGTCAAAAATGACAAATTTCAAGATGGCAAATGTCAAAGATGTCAAATGACAAATGTCACAATGCTAAATATCAAAAATGAAAAGGGTCACCATGAAAAATGTCAAAAATAACAAATTTCAAGATGGCAAATGTCAAAGATGTCAAATGACAAATGTCACAATGCTAAATGTCAAAAATGAAAAGTGTCACCATGAAAAATGTCAAAAATGACAAATTTCAAGATGGCAAATGTCAAAGATATCAAATGACAAATGTCACAATGCTAAATGTCAAAAATGAAAAGTGTCACCATAAAAAATGTCAAAAACAACAAATTTCAAGATGGCAAATGTCCAAGATGTCAAATGACAAATGTCACAATGCTAAATGTCAAAAATGACAAATTTCAAGATGGCAAATGTCAAAGATGTCAAATGACAAATGTCAAAAATGAAAAGTGTCACCATGAAAAATGTCAAAAATGACAAATTTCAAGATGGCAAATGTCAAAGATGTCAAATGACAAATGTCACAATGCTAAATGTCAAAAATGAAAAGTGTCACCATGAAAAATGTCAAAAATGACAAATTTCAAGATGGCAAATGTCAAAGATGTCAAATGTCACAATGCTAAATGTCAAAAATGATAAGTGTCACCATGAAAAATGTCAAAAATGACAAATTTCAAGATGACAAATGTCCAAGATGTCAAATAACAAATGTCACAATGCTAAATGTCAAAAATGACAAATTTCAAGATTGCAAATGTCAAAGATGTCGAATATGACAAATTTCACAATGCTAAATGTCAAAAATGAAAAGAGTCACCATGAAAAATGTCAAAAATAACAAATTTCAAGATGGCAAATTTCAAAGATGTCAAATGACAAATGTCACAATGCTAAATGTCAAAAATGAAAAGTGTCACCATGAAAAATGTCAAAATGACAAAT
Organism: Altica lythri; assembly: GCA_964028335.1. NCBI lineage: Eukaryota > Metazoa > Arthropoda > Insecta > Coleoptera > Chrysomelidae > Altica > Altica lythri. The sequence goes on along the minus strand of OZ034800.1, from coordinate 1,427,594 downwards.
TTCAAGATGGCAAATATCAAAGATGTCAAATGACAAATGTCACAATGCTAAATGTCAAAAATGACAAATTTCAAGATGGCAAATGTCAAAGATGTCAAATGACAAATGTCACAATGCTAAATGTCAAAAATGAAAAGTGTCACCATAAAAAATGTCAAAAATAACAAATTTCAAGATGGCAAATGTCAAAGATGTCAAATGACAAATGTCACAATGCTAAATGTCAAAAATAATAAGTGTCACCATGAAAAATGTAAAAAATGACAAATTTCAAAATGGCAAATGTCAAAGATGTCAAATGACAAATGTCACAATGCTAAATGTCAAAAATGAAAAGTGTCACCATGAAAAATGTCAAAAATACCAAATTTCAAGATGGCAAATGTCAAAGATGTTAAATGACAAATGTCACAATGCTAAATGTCAAAAATGAAAAGTGTCACCATGAAAAATGTCAAAAATAACAAATTTCAAGATGGCAAATGTCAAAACTGACAAATGTCACAATGCTAAATGTCAAAAATGATAAGTGTCACCATGAAAAATGTCAAAAATGACAAATTTCAAGATGGCAAATGTCCAAGATGTCAAATGACAAATGTCACAATGCTAAATGTCAAAAATGACAAATTTCAAGATGGCAAATGTCAAAGATGTCAAATGACAAATGTCACAATGCTAAATGTCAAAAATGAAAAGTGTCACCATGAAAAATGTCAAAAATGACAAATTTCAATATGGCAAATGTCAAAGATGTCAAATGACAAATGTCACAATGCTAAATGTCAAAAATGAAAAGTGTCACCATGAAAAATGTCAAAAATAACAAATTTCAAGATGGCAAATGTCAAAGATGTCAAATGACAAATGTCACAATGCTAAATGTCAAAAATGAAAAGTGTCACCATGAAAAATGTCAAAAATGACAAATTTCAAGATGGCAAATGTCAAAGATGTCAAATGACAAATGTCACAATGCTAAATGTCAAAAATGAAAAGTGTCACCATGAAAAATGTCAAAAATGACAAATTTCAAGATTGCAAATGTCAAAGATGTCAAATGACAAATGTCACAATGCTAAATGTCAAAAATGAAAAGTGTCACCATGAAAAATGTCAAAAATGACAAATTTCAAAATGGCAAATGTCAAAGATGTCAAATGACAAATGTCACAATGCTAAATGTCAAAAATGAAAAGTGTCACCATGAAAAATGTCAAAAATGACAAATTTCAAGATGGCAAATGTCAAAACTGACAAATGTCACAATGCTAAATGTCAAAAATGATAAGTGTCACCAAGAAAAATGTCAAAAATGACAAATTTCAAGATGGCAAATGTCCAAGATGTCAAATGACAAATGTCACAATGCTAAATGTCAAAAATGAAAAGTGTCACCATGAAAAATGTCAAAAATGACAAATTTCAAGATGGCAAATGTCAAAGATGTCAAATGACAAATGTCACAATGCTAAATGTCAAAAATGAAAAGTGTCAAAAATGACAAATTTCAAGATGGCAAATGTCTCAGAAGTCAAATGACAAATGTCACAATGCTAAATGTCAAAAATGATAATTGTCACCATGAAAAATGTCAAAAATGACAAATTTCAAGATGGCAAATGTCCAAGATGTCAAATGACAAATGTCACAATGCTAAATGTCAAAAATGACAAATTTCAAGATGGCAAATGTCAAATGACAAATGTCAAAAATGAAAAGTGTCACCATGAAAAATGTCAAAAATGACAAATTTCAAGATGGCAAATGTCAAAGATGTCAAATGACAAATGTCACAATGCTAAATGTCAAAAATGAAAAGTGTCACCATGAAAAATGTCAAAAATGACAAATTTCAAGATGGCAAATGTCACAGATGTCAAATGACAAATGTCACAATGCTAAATGTCAAAAATGAAAAGTGTCACCATGAAAAATGTCAAAAATGACAAATTTCAAGATGGCAAATGACAAAGGTCACAATGCTAAATGTCAAAAATGAAAAGTGTCACCCTGAAAAATGTCAAAAATAACAAATTTCAAGATGGCAAATGTCAAAACTGACAAATGTCACAATGCTAAATGTCAAAAATGATAAGTGTCACCATGAAAAATGTCAAAAATGACAAATTTTAAGATGGCAAATGTCCAAGATGTCCAATGACAAATGTCACAATGCTAAATGTCAAAAATGACAAATTTCAAGATGGCAAATGTCAAAGATGTCAAATGACAAATGTCACAATGCTAAATGTCAAAAATGAAAAGTGTCACCATGAAAAATGTCAAAAATGACAAATTTCAAGATGGCAAATGTCAAAGATGTCAAATGACAAATGTCACAATGCTAAATGTCAAAAATGAAAAGTGTCACCATGAAAAATGTCAAAAATAACAAATTTCAAGATGGCAAATGTCAAAGATGTCAAATGACAAATGTCACAATGCTAAAAGTCAAAAATGAAAAGTGTCACCATGAAAAATGTCAAAAATGACAAATTTCAAGATGGCAAATGTCAAAACTGACAAATGTCACAATGCTAAATGTCAAAAATGATAAGTGTCACCATGAAAAATGTCAAAAATGACAAATTTCAAGATGACAAATGTCCAAGATGTCAAATGACAAATGTCACAATGCTAAATGTCAAAAATGACAAATTTCAAGATTGCAAATGTCAAAGATGTCGAATATGACAAATGTCACAATGCTAAATGTCAAAAATGAAAAGTGTCACCATGAAAATTGTCAAAAATGACAAATTTCAAGATGGCAAATGTCAAAGATGTCAAATGACAAATGTCACAATGCTAAATGTCAAAAATGAAAAGTGTCACCATGAAAAATGTCAAAATGACAAATTTCAAGATGGCAAATATCAAAGATGTCAAATGACAAATGTCACAATGCTAAATGTCAAAAATGACAAATTTCAAGATGGCAAATGTCAAAGATGTCAAATGACAAATGTCACAATGCTAAATGTCAAAAATGAAAAGTGTCACCATGAAAAATGTCAAAAATGACAAATTTCAAGATGGCAAATGTCAAAGATATCAAATGACAAATGTCACAATGCTAAATGTCAAAAATGAAAAGTGTCACCATGAAAAATGTCAAAAATGACAAATTTCAAGATGACAAATGTCAAAGATGTCAAATGACAAATGTCACAATGCTAAATGTCAAAAATGAAAAGTGTCACCATGAAAAATGTCAAAAATGACAAATTTCAAGATGGCAAATGTCAAAACTGACAAATGTCACAATGCTAAATTTCAAAAATGATAAGTGTCACCATGAAAACTGTCAAAAATGACAAATTTCAAGATGGCAAATGTCCAAGATGTCAAATGACAAATGTCACAATGCTAGATGTTAAAAATGAAAAGTGTCACCATGAAAAATGTCAAAAATGACAAATTTCAAGATGGCAAATGTCAAATATGTCAAATGACAAATGTCACAATGCTAAATGTCAAAAATGAAAAGTGTCAAAAATGACAAATTTCAAGATGGCAAATGTCTAAGATGTCAAATGACAAATGTCACAATGTTAAATGTCAAAAATGAAAAGTATCACCGTAAAAAATGTCAAAAATGACAAATTTCAAGATGGCAAATGTCAAAGATGTCAAATGACAAATGTCACAATGCTAAATGTCAAAAATGAAAAGTGTCACCATGAAAAATGTCAAAAATGACAAATTTCAAGATGGCAAATGTCAAAGATGTCAAATGACAAATGTCACAATGCTAAATTTCAAAAATGAAAAGTGACCCCATGAAAAATGTCAATAATAACAAATTTCAAGATGGCAAATATCAAAGATGTCAAATGACAAATGTCACAATGCTAAATGTCAAAAATGAAAAGTGTCACCATGAAAAATGTCAAAAATGACAAATCTCAAGATGGCAAATGTCAAAGATGTCGAATATGACAAATGTCACAATGCTAAATGTCAAAAATGAAAAGTCTCACCATGAAAAATGTCAAAAATGACAAATTTCAAGATGGCAAATATCAAAGATGTCAAATGACAAATGTCACAATGCTAAATGTCAAAAATGAAAAGTGTCACCATGAAAAATGTCAAAAATGACAAATTTCAAGATGGCAAATATCAAAGATGTCAAATGACAAATGTCACAATGCTAAATGTCAAAAATGACAAATTTAAAGATGGCAAATGTCAAAGATGTCAAATGACAAATGTCACAATGCTAAATGTCAAAAATGAAAAGTGTCACCATGAAAAATGTCAAAAATGACAAATTTCAAGATGGCAAATGTCAAAGATGTCAAATGACAAATGTCACAATGCTAAATATCAAAAATGAAAAGGGTCACCATGAAAAATGTCAAAAATAACAAATTTCAAGATGGCAAATGTCAAAGATGTCAAATGACAAATGTCACAATGCTAAATGTCAAAAATGAAAAGTGTCACCATGAAAAATGTCAAAAATGACAAATTTCAAGATGGCAAATGTCAAAGATATCAAATGACAAATGTCACAATGCTAAATGTCAAAAATGAAAAGTGTCACCATAAAAAATGTCAAAAACAACAAATTTCAAGATGGCAAATGTCCAAGATGTCAAATGACAAATGTCACAATGCTAAATGTCAAAAATGACAAATTTCAAGATGGCAAATGTCAAAGATGTCAAATGACAAATGTCAAAAATGAAAAGTGTCACCATGAAAAATGTCAAAAATGACAAATTTCAAGATGGCAAATGTCAAAGATGTCAAATGACAAATGTCACAATGCTAAATGTCAAAAATGAAAAGTGTCACCATGAAAAATGTCAAAAATGACAAATTTCAAGATGGCAAATGTCAAAGATGTCAAATGTCACAATGCTAAATGTCAAAAATGATAAGTGTCACCATGAAAAATGTCAAAAATGACAAATTTCAAGATGACAAATGTCCAAGATGTCAAATAACAAATGTCACAATGCTAAATGTCAAAAATGACAAATTTCAAGATTGCAAATGTCAAAGATGTCGAATATGACAAATTTCACAATGCTAAATGTCAAAAATGAAAAGAGTCACCATGAAAAATGTCAAAAATAACAAATTTCAAGATGGCAAATTTCAAAGATGTCAAATGACAAATGTCACAATGCTAAATGTCAAAAATGAAAAGTGTCACCATGAAAAATGTCAAAATGACAAATTTCAAGATGGCAAATATCAAAGATGTCAAATGACAAATGTCACAATGCTAAATGTCAAAAATGACAAATTTCAAGATGGCAAATGTCAAAGATGTCAAATGACAAATGTCACAATGCTAAATGTCAAAAATGAAAAGTGTCACCATAAAAAATGTCAAAAATAACAAATTTCAAGATGGCAAATGTCAAAGATGTCAAATGACAAATGTCACAATGCTAAATGTCAAAAATAATAAGTGTCACCATGAAAAATGTAAAAAATGACAAATTTCAAAATGGCAAATGTCAAAGATGTCAAATGACAAATGTCACAATGCTAAATGTCAAAAATGAAAAGTGTCACCATGAAAAATGTCAAAAATACCAAATTTCAAGATGGCAAATGTCAAAGATGTTAAATGACAAATGTCACAATGCTAAATGTCAAAAATGAAAAGTGTCACCATGAAAAATGTCAAAAATAACAAATTTCAAGATGGCAAATGTCAAAACTGACAAATGTCACAATGCTAAATGTCAAAAATGATAAGTGTCACCATGAAAAATGTCAAAAATGACAAATTTCAAGATGGCAAATGTCCAAGATGTCAAATGACAAATGTCACAATGCTAAATGTCAAAAATGACAAATTTCAAGATGGCAAATGTCAAAGATGTCAAATGACAAATGTCACAATGCTAAATGTCAAAAATGAAAAGTGTCACCATGAAAAATGTCAAAAATGACAAATTTCAATATGGCAAATGTCAAAGATGTCAAATGACAAATGTCACAATGCTAAATGTCAAAAATGAAAAGTGTCACCATGAAAAATGTCAAAAATAACAAATTTCAAGATGGCAAATGTCAAAGATGTCAAATGACAAATGTCACAATGCTAAATGTCAAAAATGAAAAGTGTCACCATGAAAAATGTCAAAAATGACAAATTTCAAGATGGCAAATGTCAAAGATGTCAAATGACAAATGTCACAATGCTAAATGTCAAAAATGAAAAGTGTCACCATGAAAAATGTCAAAAATGACAAATTTCAAGATTGCAAATGTCAAAGATGTCAAATGACAAATGTCACAATGCTAAATGTCAAAAATGAAAAGTGTCACCATGAAAAATGTCAAAAATGACAAATTTCAAAATGGCAAATGTCAAAGATGTCAAATGACAAATGTCACAATGCTAAATGTCAAAAATGAAAAGTGTCACCATGAAAAATGTCAAAAATGACAAATTTCAAGATGGCAAATGTCAAAACTGACAAATGTCACAATGCTAAATGTCAAAAATGATAAGTGTCACCAAGAAAAATGTCAAAAATGACAAATTTCAAGATGGCAAATGTCCAAGATGTCAAATGACAAATGTCACAATGCTAAATGTCAAAAATGAAAAGTGTCACCATGAAAAATGTCAAAAATGACAAATTTCAAGATGGCAAATGTCAAAGATGTCAAATGACAAATGTCACAATGCTAAATGTCAAAAATGAAAAGTGTCAAAAATGACAAATTTCAAGATGGCAAATGTCTCAGAAGTCAAATGACAAATGTCACAATGCTAAATTTCAAAAATGAAAAGTGTTACCATGAAAAATGTCAAAAATAACAAATTTCAAGATGGCAAATGTCAAAACTGACAAATGTCACAATGCTAAATGTCAAAAATAAAAAGTGTCACCATGAAAAATGTCAAAAATAACAAATTTCAAGATTGCAAATGTCAAAGATGTCAAATGACAAATGTCACAATGCTAAATGTCAAAAATGACAAATTTCAAGATGGCAAATGTCAAAGATGTCAAATGACAAATGTCACAATGCTAAATGTCAAAAATGAAAAGTGTCACCATGAAAAATGTCAAAAATGACAAATTTCAAGATGGCAAATGTCAAAGATGTCAAATGACAAATGTCACAATGCTAAATGTCAAAAATGAAAAGTGTCACCATGAAAAATGTCAAAAATGACAAATTTCAAGATGGCGAATGTCAAAACTGACAAATGTCACAATGCTAAATGTCAAAAATAATAAGTGTCACCATGAAAAATGTCAAAAATGACAAATTTCAAGATGGCAAATGTCAAAGATGTCAAATGACAAATGTCACAATGCTAAATGTCAAAAATGACAAATTTCAAGATGGCAAATGTCTAAGATGTCAAATGACAAATGTCACAATGCTAAATGTCAAAACTGAAAAGTGTCACCATGAAAAATGTCAAAAATGACAAATTTCAAGATGGCAAATGTCCAAGATGTCAAATGACAAATGTCACAATGCTAAATGTCAAAAATGAAAAGTGTCACCATGAAAAATGTCAAAAATGACAAATTTCAAGATGGCAAATGTCAAAGATGTCAAATGACAAATGTCACAATGCTAAATGTCAATAATGAAAAGTGTCAGAAATGACAAATTTCAAGATGGCAAATGTCTAAGATGTCAAATGACAAATGTCACAATGCTAAATGTCAAAAATGAAAAGTGTCACCGTGAAAAATGTCAAAAATGACAAATTTCAAGATGGCAAATGTCAAAGATGTCAAATGACAAATGTCACAATGCTAAATGTCAAAAATGAAAAGTGTCACCATGAAAAATGTCAAAAATGACAAATCTCAAGATGGCAAATGTCAAAGATGTCAAATGACAAATGTCACAATGTTAAATGTCAAAAATGAAAAGGGTCCCCATGAAAAATGTCAATAATGACAAATTTCAAGATGGCAAATGTCAAAGATGTCAAATGACAAATGTCACAATGCTAAATGTTAAAAATGAAAAGTGTCACCATGAAAAATGTCAAAAATGACAAATTTCAAGATGGCAAATGTCAAAGATGTCAAATGACAAAGGTCACAATGCCAAATATCAAAAATGAAAAGTGTCACCACGAAAAATGTCAAAAATGACAAATTTCAAGATGGCAAATGTCAAAGATGTCAAATGACAAATGTCACAATGCTAAATGTCAAAAATGAAAAGTGTCACCATGAAAAATGTCAAAAATAACAAATTTCAAGATGGCAAATGTCAAAGATGTCAAATGACAAATGTCACAATGCTAAATGTCAAAAATGAAAAGTGTCACAATGAAAAATGTCAAAAATGACAAATTTCGAGATGGCAAATGTCAAAGATGTCAAATGACAAATGTCACAATGCAAAATGTCAAAAATGAAAAGTGTCACCATAAAATGTCAAAAATGACAAATTTCAAGATGGCAAATGTCAAAGATGTCAAATGACAAATGTCACAATGCTAAATATCAAAAATGAAAGGTGTCACCATGAAAAAGGTCAAAAATGACAAATTTCAAGATGGCAAATGTCAAAGATGTCAAATGACAAATGTCACATTGCTAAATGTCAAAAATGAAAAGTGTCACCATGAAAAATGTCAAAAATGACAAATTTCAAGATGGCAAATGTCAAAACTGACAAATGTCACAATGCTAAATGTCAAAGATGATAAGTGTCACCATGAAAAATGTCAAAAATGACAAATTTCAAGATGGCAAATGTCCAAGATGTCAAATGACAAATGTCACAATGCTAAATGTCAAAAATGAAAAGTGTCACCATGAAAAATGTCAAAAATGACAAATTTCAAGATGGCAAATATCAAAGATGTCAAATGACAAATGTCACAATGCTAAATGTCAAAAATGAAAAGTGTCAAAAATGACAAATTTCAAGATGGCAAATGTCTAAGATGTCAAATGACATATGTCACAATGCTAAATGTCAAAAATGAAAAGTGTCACCGTGAAAAATGTCAAAAATGACAAATTTTAAGATGGCAAATGTCAAAGATGTCAAATGACAAATGTCACAATGCTAAATGTCAAAAATGAAAAGTGTCACCATGAAAAATGTCAAAAATGACAAATTTCAAGATGGCAAATGTCAAAGATGTCAAATGACAAATGTCAAAAATGAAAAGTGTCCCCATGAAAAATGTCAATAATGACAAATTTCAAGATGGCAAATGTCAAAGATGTCAAATGACAAATGTCACAATGCTAAATGTCAAAAATGAAAAGTGTCACCATGAAAAATGTCAAAAATGACAAATTTCAAGATGGCAAATGTCAAAGATGTCGAATATGACAAATGTCACAATGCTAAATGTCAAAAATAAAAAGTGTCACCATGAAAAATGTCGTTAATAACAAATTTCAAGATGGCAAATGTCAAAGATGTCAAATGACAAATGTCACAATGCTAAATGTCAAAAATGAAAAGTGTCACCATGAAAAATGTCAAAAATGACAAATTTCAAGATGGCAAATGTCAAAGATGTCAAATGACAAATGTCACAATGCTAAATGTCAATAATGAAAAGTGTCAGAAATGACAAATTTCAAGATGGCAAATGTCAAAGATGTCAAATGACAAATGTCACAATGCTAAATGTCAAAAATGAAAAGTGTCACCATGAAAAATGTCAAAAATGACAAATTTCAAGATGGCAAATGTCAAAGATGTCAAATGACAAATGTCACAATGCTAAATGTCAAAAATGAAAAGTGTCACCATGAAAAATGTCAAAAATGACAAATTTCAAGATGGCGAATGTCAAAACTGACAAATGTCACAATGCTAAATGTCAAAAATAATAAGTGTCACCATGAAAAATGTCAAAAATGACAAATTTCAAGATGGCAAATGTCAAAGATGTCAAATGACAAATGTCACAATGCTAAATGTCAAAAATGACAAATTTCAAGATGGCAAATGTCTAAGATGTCAAATGACAAATGTCACAATGCTAAATGTCAAAACTGAAAAGTGTCACCATGAAAAATGTCAAAAATGACAAATTTCAAGATGGCAAATGTCCAAGATGTCAAATGACAAATGTCACAATGCTAAATGTCAAAAATGAAAAGTGTCACCATGAAAAATGTCAAAAATGACAAATTTCAAGATGGCAAATGTCAAAGATGTCAAATGACAAATGTCACAATGCTAAATGTCAATAATGAAAAGTGTCAGAAATGACAAATTTCAAGATGGCAAATGTCTAAGATGTCAAATGACAAATGTCACAATGCTAAATGTCAAAAATGAAAAGTGTCACCGTGAAAAATGTCAAAAATGACAAATTTCAAGATGGCAAATGTCAAAGATGTCAAATGACAAATGTCACAATGCTAAATGTCAAAAATGAAAAGTGTCACCATGAAAAATGTCAAAAATGACAAATCTCAAGATGGCAAATGTCAAAGATGTCAAATGACAAATGTCACAATGTTAAATGTCAAAAATGAAAAGGGTCCCCATGAAAAATGTCAATAATGACAAATTTCAAGATGGCAAATGTCAAAGATGTCAAATGACAAATGTCACAATGCTAAATGTTAAAAATGAAAAGTGTCACCATGAAAAATGTCAAAAATGACAAATTTCAAGATGGCAAATGTCAAAGATGTCAAATGACAAAGGTCACAATGCCAAATATCAAAAATGAAAAGTGTCACCACGAAAAATGTCAAAAATGACATATTTCAAGATGGCAAATGTCAAAGATGTCAAATGACAAATGTCACAATGCTAAATGTCAAAAATGAAAAGTGTCACCATGAAAAATGTCAAAAATAACAAATTTCAAGATGGCAAATGTCAAAGATGTCAAATGACAAATGTCACAATGCTAAATGTCAAAAATGAAAAGTGTCACAATGAAAAATGTCAAAAATGACAAATTTCGAGATGGCAAATGTCAAAGATGTCAAATGACAAATGTCACAATGCAAAATGTCAAAAATGAAAAGTGTCACCATAAAATGTCAAAAATGACAAATTTCAAGATGGCAAATGTCAAAGATGTCAAATGACAAATGTCACAATGCTAAATATCAAAAATGAAAGGTGTCACCATGAAAAAGGTCAAAAATGACAAATTTCAAGATGGCAAATGTCAAAGATGTCAAATGACAAATGTCACATTGCTAAATGTCAAAAATGAAAAGTGTCACCATGAAAAATGTCAAAAATGACAAATTTCAAGATGGCAAATGTCAAAACTGACAAATGTCACAATGCTAAATGTCAAAGATGATAAGTGTCACCATGAAAAATGTCAAAAATGACAAATTTCAAGATGGCAAATGTCCAAGATGTCAAATGACAAATGTCACAATGCTAAATGTCAAAAATGAAAAGTGTCACCATGAAAAATGTCAAAAATGACAAATTTCAAGATGGCAAATATCAAAGATGTCAAATGACAAATGTCACAATGCTAAATGTCAAAAATGAAAAGTGTCAAAAATGACAAATTTCAAGATGGCAAATGTCTAAGATGTCAAATGACATATGTCACAATGCTAAATGTCAAAAATGAAAAGTGTCACCGTGAAAAATGTCAAAAATGACAAATTTTAAGATGGCAAATGTCAAAGATGTCAAATGACAAATGTCACAATGCTAAATGTCAAAAATGAAAAGTGTCACCATGAAAAATGTCAAAAATGACAAATTTCAAGATGGCAAATGTCAAAGATGTCAAATGACAAATGTCAAAAATGAAAAGTGTCCCCATGAAAAATGTCAATAATGACAAATTTCAAGATGGCAAATGTCAAAGATGTCAAATGACAAATGTCACAATGCTAAATGTCAAAAATGAAAAGTGTCACCATGAAAAATGTCAAAAATGACAAATTTCAAGATGGCAAATGTCAAAGATGTCGAATATGACAAATGTCACAATGCTAAATGTCAAAAATAAAAAGTGTCACCATGAAAAATGTCGTTAATAACAAATTTCAAGATGGCAAATGTCAAAGATGTCAAATGACAAATGTCACAATGCTAAATGTCAAAAATGAAAAGTGTCACCATGAAAAATGTCAAAAATGACAAATTTCAAGATGGCAAATGTCAAAGATGTCAAATGACAAATGTCACAATGCTAAATGTCAATAATGAAAAGTGTCAGAAATGACAAATTTCAAGATGGCAAATGTCTAAGATGTCAAATGACAAATGTCACAATGCTAAATGTCAAAAATGAAAAGTGTCACCGTGAAAAATGTCAAAAATGACAAATTTCAAGATGGCAAATGTCAAAGATGTCAAATGACAAATGTCACAATGCTAAATGTCAAAAATGAAAAGTGTCACCATGAAAAATGTCAAAAATGACAAATCTCAAGATGGCAAATGTCAAAGATGTCAAATGACAAATGTCACAATGTTAAATGTCAAAAATGAAAAGGGTCCCCATGAAAAATGTCAATAATGACAAATTTCAAGATGGCAAATGTCAAAGATGTCAAATGACAAATGTCACAATGCTAAATGTTAAAAATGAAAAGTGTCACCATGAAAAATGTCAAAAATGACAAATTTCAAGATGGCAAATGTCAAAGATGTCAAATGACAAAGGTCACAATGCCAAATATCAAAAATGAAAAGTGTCACCACGAAAAATGTCAAAAATGACAAATTTCAAGATGGCAAATGTCAAAGATGTCAAATGACAAATGTCACAATGCTAAATGTCAAAAATGAAAAGTGTCACCATGAAAAATGTCAAAAATAACAAATTTCAAGATGGCAAATGTCAAAGATGTCAAATGACAAATGTCACAATGCTAAATGTCAAAAATGAAAAGTGTCACAATGAAAAATGTCAAAAATGACAAATTTCGAGATGGCAAATGTCAAAGATGTCAAATGACAAATGTCACAATGCAAAATGTCAAAAATGAAAAGTGTCACCATAAAATGTCAAAAATGACAAATTTCAAGATGGCAAATGTCAAAGATGTCAAATGACAAATGTCACAATGCTAAATATCAAAAATGAAAGGTGTCACCATGAAAAAGGTCAAAAATGACAAATTTCAAGATGGCAAATGTCAAAGATGTCAAATGACAAATGTCACATTGCTAAATGTCAAAAATGAAAAGTGTCACCATGAAAAATGTCAAAAATGACAAATTTCAAGATGGCAAATGTCAAAACTGACAAATGTCACAATGCTAAATGTCAAAGATGATAAGTGTCACCATGAAAAATGTCAAAAATGACAAATTTCAAGATGGCAAATGTCCAAGATGTCAAATGACAAATGTCACAATGCTAAATGTCAAAAATGAAAAGTGTCACCATGAAAAATGTCAAAAATGACAAATTTCAAGATGGCAAATATCAAAGATGTCAAATGACAAATGTCACAATGCTAAATGTCAAAAATGAAAAGTGTCAAAAATGACAAATTTCAAGATGGCAAATGTCTAAGATGTCAAATGACATATGTCACAATGCTAAATGTCAAAAATGAAAAGTGTCACCGTGAAAAATGTCAAAAATGACAAATTTTAAGATGGCAAATGTCAAAGATGTCAAATGACAAATGTCACAATGCTAAATGTCAAAAATGAAAAGTGTCACCATGAAAAATGTCAAAAATGACAAATTTCAAGATGGCAAATGTCAAAGATGTCAAATGACAAATGTCAAAAATGAAAAGTGTCCCCATGAAAAATGTCAATAATGACAAATTTCAAGATGGCAAATGTCAAAGATGTCAAATGACAAATGTCACAATGCTAAATGTCAAAAATGAAAAGTGTCACCATGAAAAATGTCAAAAATGACAAATTTCAAGATGGCAAATGTCAAAGATGTCGAATATGACAAATGTCACAATGCTAAATGTCAAAAATAAAAAGTGTCACCATGAAAAATGTCGTTAATAACAAATTTCAAGATGGCAAATGTCAAAGATGTCAAATGACAAATGTCACAATGCTAAATGTCAAAAATGAAAAGTGTCACCATGAAAAATGTCAAAAATGACAAATTTCAAGATGGCAAATGTCAAAGATGTCAAATGACAAATGTCACAATGCTAAATGTCAAAAATGAAAAGTGTCACCATGAAAAATGTCAAAAATAACAAATTTTAAGATGGCAAATGTCAAAGATGTCAAATGACAAATGTCACAATACTAAATGTCAAAAATGAAAAATGTCAAAAATGACAAATTTCAAGATGGCAAATGTCAAAACTGACAAATGTCACAATGCTAAATGTCAAAAATGATAAGTGTCACCATGAAAAATGTCAAATAATGACAAATTTCAAGATGGCAAATGTCCAAGATGTCAAATGACCAATGTCACAATGCTAAATGTCAAAAATGACAAATTTCAAGATGGATAATGTCAAAGATGTTAAATGACAAATATCACAATGCTAAATGTCAAAAATGAAAAGTGTCACCATGAAAAATGTCAAAAATGACAAATTTCAAGATGGCAAATGTCAAAGATGTCAAATGACAAATGTCACAATGCTAAATGTCAAAAATGAAAAGTGTCACCATGAAAAATGTCAAAAATAACAAATTTCAAGATGGCAAATGTCAAAGATGTCAAATGACAAATGTCACAATGCTAAATGTCAAAAATGAAAAGTGTCACCACGAAAAATGTTAAAAATGGCAAATTTCAAGATGGCAAATGTCAAAGATGTCAAATGACAAATGTCACAATGCTAAATGTCAAAAATGAAAAGTGTCACCATGAAAAATGTCAAAAATGACAAATTTCAAGATGGCAAATATCAAAGATGTCAAATGACAAATGTCACAATGCTAAATGTCAAAAATGAAAAGTGTCACCATGAAAAATGTCAAAAATGACAAATTTCAAGATGGCAAATGTCAAAGATGTCAAATGACAAATGTCACAATGCTAAATGTCAAAAATGAAAAGTGTCACTATGAAAAATGTCAAAAATGACAAATTTCAAGATGGCAAATATCAAAGATGTCAAATGACAAATGTCACAATGCTAAATGTCAAAAATGAAAAGTGTCACCATAAAAATGTCAAAAATGACAAATTTCAAGATGGCAAATGTCAAAACTGACAAATGTCACAATGCTAAATGTCAAAAATGATAAGTGTCACCATGAAAAATGTCAAAAATGACAAATTTCAAGATGGCAAATGTCCAAGATGTCAAATGACAAATGTCACAATGCTAAATGTCAAAAATGAAAAGTGTCACCATCAAAAATGTCAAAAATGACAAATTTCAAGATGGCAAATGTCAAAGATGTCAAATGACAAATGTCACAATGCTAAATGTCAAAAATGAAAAGTGTCAAAAATGACAAATTTCAAGATGGCAAATGTCTAAGATGTCAAATAACAAATGTCACAATGCTTAATGTCAAAAATGAAAAGTGTCACCATAAAAAATGACAAATTTCAAGATGGCAAATGTCAAAACTGACAAATGTCACAATGCTAAATGTCAAAAACGAAAAGTGTCACCATGAAAAATGTCAAAAATAACAAATTTCAAGATGGCAAATGTCAAAGATGTCAAATGACAAATGTCACAATGCTAAATGTCAAAAATGACAAATTTCAAGATGGCAAATGTCAAAGATGTCAAATGACAAATGTCACAATGCTAAATGTCAAAAATGAAAAGTGTCACCATGAAAAATGTCAAAAATAACAAATTTTAAGATGGCAAATGTCAAAGATGTCAAATGACAAATGTCACAATGCTAAATGTCAAAAATGACAAATTTCAATATGGCAAATGTCAAAGATGTCAAATGACAAATGTCACAATGCTAAATGTCAAAAATGAAAAGTGTCACCATGAAAAATGTCAAAAATGACAAATGTCTAATGACAAATGTCACAATGCTAAATGTCAAAAATGAAAAGTGTCCCCATGAAAAATGTCAATAATGACAAATTTCAAGATGGCAAATGTCAAAGATGTCAAATGACAAATGTCACAATGCTAAATGGCAAAAATGAAAAGTGTCACCATGAAAAATGTCAAAAATGACAAATTTCAAGATGGCAAATGTCAAAGATGTCAAATGACAAATGTCACAATGCTTAATGTCAAAAATGAAAAGTGTCACCATGAAAAATGTCAAAAATAACAAATTTCAAGATGGCAAATGTCAAAGATGTCAAATGACAAATGTCACAATGCTAAATGTCAAAAATGAAAAGTCTCACCATGAAAAATGTCAAAAATGACAAATTTTAAGATGGCAAATGTCAAAACTGACAAATGTCACAATGCTAAATGTCAAAAATGAAAAGTGTCACCATGAAAAATGTCAAAAATGACAAATTTCAAGATGGCAAATGTCAAAGATGTCAAATGACAAATGTCACAATGCTAAATGTCAAAAATGAAAAGTGTCACCATGAAAAATGTCAAAAATAACAAATTTCAAGATGGCAAATGTCAAAGATGTCAAATAACAAATGTCACAATTCTAAATGTCAAAAATGAAAAGTGTCACCATGAAAAATGTCAGATGGCAAATATCAAAGATGTCAAATGACAAATGTCACAATGCTAAATGTCAAAAATGAAAAGTGGCACCATGAAAAATGTCAAAAATAACAAATTTCAAGATGACAAATGTCAAAGATGTCAAATGACAAATGTCACAATGCTAAATGTCAAAAATGAAAAGTGTCACCATGAAAAATGTCAAAAATGCAAAATTTCAAGATGGCAAATGTCAAAGATGTCAAATGACAAATGTCACATTGCTAAATGTCAAAAATGAAAAGTGTCACCATGAAAAATGTCAAAAATAACAAATTTCAAGATGGCAAATGTCAAAGATGTCAAATGACAAATGTCACAATGCTAAATGTCAAAAATGAAAAGTGTCACCATGAAAAATGTCAAAACTGACAAATTTCAACATGGCAAATGTCAAAACTGACAAATAATAATAATAATAATAATGTCTTTATTATTTCTCAATTTAAGAGTAACAAAAATAATACAGTGGATATACATGAAATATATAAGAAATAAAGGGCGAAGTTCATTTCTTACAAGTACATTATAATATACCTGCAAGTAATGCTCTACCACTTAACCCTAGAAAAATAGTGTGAATACCTAATTTGAAAATAGCTACTATTATAAAGAAAATAGAAAAAAAAACAAATTTGATCACGAGCTAATTTTGTCATTACCTATGCTTGATTACTAAATAAATGATTTTTATAAATTAAACTAAACTTGACGATACTTAATGTTTTAAGATCATTGGATAGGGGATTGTACAAATGATAAATTTGATATATAAAGGACCGTCTGTATACTTCAGTTCTGAATCTTGGCACAGTAATCATCCCCCCAAATCTAATATTAACATTGTGTACATCAGTTCGATATCTAATTTTACGGTGGAGATATGACGGCTTTTTTGCTTTTATAATTTTGTGAAATAGACATAACGCATGATGAATTCTTCTGTTGTGCATGTTTAACCATCCAATAGCTTGAAGTTTATGCGTAATTCTCTGACGCCTGCGAATACCATAAATTAACCTAAGACACGAATTTTGCACCTTTTGAATTCTATTTTTAGACTGGACAGTTAAGTGTGGGCCATAGACTGTGTCAGCGAAATTAAAAATTGATAAAACGAGTGATTCACATAAACATTTCTTTATATGAAACGGTAAAAGATGTCTACTTCCATAAATGTTTTTTAAAATATAATATGCGCGTTGTATTAATTTATTTATATGATTCTCAAACCTCAAATCTGCATCCATTAAGACACCAAGATTTCGGGCTTCTCTCACAACTGCCAAAGATTCCCCCCGAATGCTTATATTTACAGATTGATATAAGTTTTCCCTATAATGTTTTGGTCCAAATATTAAGATTTTTGATTTTTTAGAGTTTATGCACAAACAGTGTTCCTCTGCAGCAGTAACAAATTTATTTAAGTCAGTGTTAATAAGGTCACAAGCATTTCTTGTCAACTCTGCGGGAAAACTGAGATAAATCTGAGTATCGTCAGCGTATAGATGAGTTTGACATGACTGAATAGTGGACAATAGATGCGACGTGTATATTGAAAATAGCAAAGGTCCTAGTATTGATCCCTGCGGGACACCAGATTTGAGGCTTAAGAAACTTGAACTACAACCATTTATGGATACTTGTTGCTGTCTATCTTTTAGATAGTTATTTAATAATTCCAGCGCATTTGGAGAGAACCCTATAAATTTAAGAATGTTTAACATTAAATCGTAATCAATTGTATCAAATGCACGGCTAAAATCCAATAAAATTAAAATCGTATATTGCCTATCATCACATGCGGTTATGATATCGTCAACAATATGCAAAAGTGCGGTAGTGCAGCTGTACCCTTTCCTAAATCCTGATTGGATCTCAGGTAGTAAAGAATATTGTTGAATATACTCCTTAATTTGTACTTCTACTGCTCTCTCAAAAATTTTTGACATGGTAGGTAATATACTTATACCCCTAAGGTCCTTCATTTCCGACGGGTTTTGTTTCTTTGGTAACACTGTCACCAGAGCACTTTTCCACATTGATGGAAACACATTAGTTGTTAAACAAAAATTTATTATGTGTGTTATATAAGGCACTATATGAGGACAACAAAGTGTAATAAGCTTTATATTTATGCCGTCACATCCCTTCGCATTAGTTTTAATTTGTGATAAAACTGTGTATACAAAATAATCATTTATTTCTTTAAATTGAAAATTTCCATTATTTATTTTGTTATTATTGTAATATTCAGAAACACTTTTTGTCGGTTTTATATTAGGAATTGAATTTATAAAAAAATTATTTAATTCGTCAGGTTTACATAAAGCTTCTGGTATTTTAATAGTTTTATCAGGAATAAGTTTATGTTTTTTAAGTGTGTTCCACATTTCTTTTGTTGACGCATTATTAAACTGATATATGAAATATGCTTTTTTTTCTCTGCAGATAGCCTGGTTAGTCAAATTCCGCATTTGCCTATAAAAGTTTAAATGTCTCTGTAGCTTTGTTGCCTTAAATTTAACTAAAGCTTTGTCCCTCTCTTTCATCATTATTCTAATAACATCTGTTAGCCAAGGTGCTTTTGTTTTAGTTATTCTAGAAGTAATTAAAGGAATATGTCTATCAAATAAGTTATTTAAACAGTTAACCAAATATGACAATTTTGCGTCAACAGTTTCTTGATCAAATATTCGAAAAAAGGAGGTATTTAGAAGGTCTATTTGAAAAGCATCTTGGTTAAAATATTTAAAACTTCTATAAGTGCATATTTTTGGTCCCTGTTTATCACTGTCTGTATTAAATTTACAATAAATGTCACAATGCTCAATGTCAAAAATGATAAGTGTCCCCATGAAAAATGTCAAAAATGACAAATTTCAAGATGGCAAATGTCCAAGATGTCAAATGACAAATGTCACAATGCTAAATGTCAAAAATGACAACTTTCAAGATGGCAAATGTCAAAGATGTCAAATGACAAATGTCACAATGCTAAATGAAAAGTGTCACCATGAAAAATGTCAAAAATGACAAATTTCAAGATGGCAAATGTCAAAACTGACAAATGTCACAATGCTAAATGTCAAAAATGAAAAGTGTCACCATGAAAAATGTCAAAAATGACAAATTTCAAGATGGCAAATGTCAAAACTGACAAATGTCACAATGCTAAATGTCAAAAACGAAAAGTGTCACCATGAAAAATGTCAAAAATAACAAATTTCAAGATGGCAAATGTCAAAGATGTCAAATGACAAATGTCACAATGCTAAATGTCAAAAATGACAAATTTCAAGATGGCAAATGTCAAAGATGTCAAATGACAAATGTCACAATGCTAAATGTCAAAAATGAAAAGTGTCACCATGAAAAATGTCAAAAATAACAAATTTTAAGATGGCAAATGTCAAAGATGTCAAATGACAAATGTCACAATGCTAAATGTCAAAAATGACAAATTTCAATATGGCAAATGTCAAAGATGTCAAATGACAAATGTCACAATGCTAAATGTCAAAAATGAAAAGTGTCACCATGAAAAATGTCAAAAATGACAAATGTCAAATGACAAATGTCACAATGCTAAATGTTAAAAATGAAAAGTGTCACCACGAAAAATGTCAAAAATGACAAATTTCAAGATGGCAAATGTCAAAGATGTCAAATGACAAATGTCACAATGCTAAATGTCAAAAATGAAAAGTGTCCCCATGAAAAATGTCAATAATGACAAATTTCAAGATGGCAAATGTCAAAGATGTCAAATGACAAATGTCACAATGCTAAATGTCAAAAATGAAAAGTGTCACCATGAAAAATGTCCAAAATAACAAATTTCAAGATGGCAAATGTCAAAGATGTCAAATGACAAATGTCACAATGCTTAATGTCAAAAATGAAAAGTGTCACCATGAAAAATGTCAAAAATAACAAATTTCAAGATGGCAAATGTCAAAGATGTCAAATGACAAATGTCACAATGCTAAATGTCAAAAATGAAAAGTGTCACCATGAAAAATGTCAAAAATGACAAATTTCAAGATGGCAAATGTCAAAACTGACAAATGTCACAATGCTAACTGTCAAAAATGAAAAGTGTCACCATGAAAAATGTCAAAAATGACAAATTTCAAGATGGCAAATGTCAAAGATGTCAAATGACAAATGTCACAATGCTAAATGTCAAAAATGAAAAGTGTCACCATGAAAAATGTCAAAAATAACAAATTTCAAGATGGCAAATGTCAAAGATGTCAAATAACAAATGTCACAATTCTAAATGTCAAAAATGAAAAGTGTCACCATGAAAAATGTCAGATGGCAAATATCAAAGATGTCAAATGACAAATGTCACAATGCTAAATGTCAAAAATGAAAAGTGGCACCATGAAAAATGTCAAAAATAACATATTTCAAGATGACAAATGTCAAAGATGTCAAATGACAAATGTCACAATGCTAAATGTCAAAAATGAAAAGTGTCCCCATGAAAAATGTCAATAATGACAAATTTCAAGATGGCAAATGGCAAAGATGTCAAATGACAAATGTCACAATGCTAAATGTCAAAAATGAAAAGTGTCACCATGAAAAATGTCAAAAATGACAAATTTCAAGATGGCAAATGTCAAAGATGTCAAATGACAAATGTCACAATGCTTAATGTCAAAAATGAAAAGTGTCACCATGAAAAATGTCAAAAATAACAAATTTCAAGATGGCAAATGTCAAAGATGTCAAATGACAAATGTCACAATGCTAAATGTCAAAAATGAAAAGTGTCACCATGAAAAATGTCAAAAATGACAAATTTTAAGATGGCAAATGTCAAAACTGACAAATGTCAAAACTGACAAATGTCACAATGCTAAATGTCAAAAATGAAAAGTGTCACCATGAAAAATGTCGAAAATGACAAATTTCAAGATGGCAAATGTCAAAGATGTCAAATGACAAATGTCACAATGCTAAATGTCAAAAATGAAAAGTGTCACCATGAAAAATGTCAAAAATAACAAATTTCAAGATGGCAAATGTCAAAGATGTCAAATGACAAATGTCACATTGCTAAATGTCAAAAATGAAAAGTGTCACCATGAAAAATGTCAAAAATAACAAATTTCAAGATGGCAAATGTCAAAGATGTCAAATGACAAATGTCACAATGCTAAATGTCAAAAATGAAAAGTGTCACCATGAAAAATGTCAAAACTGACAAATTTCAAGATGGCAAATGTCAAAACTGACAAATGTCACAATGCTAAATGTCAAAAATGATAAGTGTCACCATGAAAAATGTCAAAAATGACAAATTTCAAGATGGCAAATGTCCAAGATGTCAAATGACAAATGTCACAATGCTAAATGTCAAAAATGACAAATTTCAAGATGGCAAATGTCAAAGATGTCAAATGACAAATGTCACAATGCTAAATGAAAAGTGTCACCATGAAAAATGTCAAAAATGACAAATTTCAAGATGGCAAATGTCAAAACTGACAAATGTCACAATGCTAAATGTCAAAAATGAAAAGTGTCACCATGAAAAATGTCAAAAATGACAAATTTCAAGATGGCAAATGTCAAAACTGACAAATGTCACAATGCTAAATGTCAAAAATGAAAAGTGTCACAATGAAAAATGTCAAAAATAACAAATTTCAAGATGGCAAATGTCAAAGATGTCAAATGACAAATGTCACAATGCTAAATGTCAAAAATGAAAAGTGTCACCACGAAAAATGTCAAAAATGACAAATTTCAAGATGGCAAATGTCAAAGATGTCAAATGACAAATGTCACAATGCTAAATGTCAAAAATGAAAAGTGTCACCATAAAAAATGTCAAAAATGACAAATTTCAAGATGGCAAATGTCAAAGATATCAAATGACAAATGTCACAATGCTAAATGTCAAAAATGAAAAGTGTCACCATGAAAAATGTCAAAAATGACAAATTTCAAGATGGCAAATGTCAAAGATGTCAAATGACAAACGTCAGAATGCTAAATGTCAAAAATGAAAAATGTCACCATGAAAAATGTCGAAAATGACAAATTTCAAGATGGCAAATGTCAAAACAGACAAATGTCACAATGCTAAATGTCAAAAATGATAAGTGTCACCATGAAAAATGTCAAAAATGACAAATTTCAAGATGGCAAATGTCCAAGATGTCAAATGACAAATGTCACAATGCTAAATGTCAAAAATGAAAAGTGTCACCATGAAAAATGTTAAAAATGACAAATTTCAAGATGGCAATTGTCAAAGATGTCAAATGACAAATGTCACAATGCTAAATGTCAAAAATGAAAAGTGTAAAAAATGACAAATTTCAAGATGGCAAATGTCTAAGATGTCAAATGACAAATGTCACAATGCTAAATGTAAAAAATGAAAAGTGTCACCATGAAAAATGTCAAAAATGACAAGTTTCAAGATGGCAAATGTCAAAACTGACAAATGTCACAATGCTAAATGTCAAAAATGATAAGTGTCACCATGAAAAATGTCAAAAATGACAAATTTCAAGATGGCAAATGTCCAAGATGTCAAATGACAAATGTCACAATGCTAAATGTCAAAAATGAAAAGTGTCACCATAAAAAATGTCAAAAATGACAAATTTCAAGATGGCAAATGTCAAAGATGTCAAATGACAAATGTCACAATGCTAAATGTCAAAAATGAAAAGTGTCACCATGAAAGATGTCAAATGACAAATGTCACAATGCTAAATGTTAAAAATGAAAAGTGTCACCATGAAAAATGTCAAAAATGACAAATTTCAAGATGGCAAATGTCAAAACTGACAAATGTCACAATGCTAAATGTCAAAAATGATAAGTGTCACCATGAAAAATGTCAAAAATGACAAATTTCAAGATGGCAAATGTCAAAGATGTCAAATGACAAATGTCACAATGCTAAATGTCAAAAATGAAAAGTGTCACCATGAAAAATGTCAAAAATGACAAATTTCAAGATGGCAAATGTCAAAGATGTCAAATGACAAATGTCACAATTCTAAATGTCAAAAATGAAAAGTGTCACCATGAAAAATGTCAAAAATGACAAATTTTAAGATGGCAAATATCAAAGATGTCAAATGACAAACGGCACAATGCTAAATGTCAAAAATGAATGTGTCACCATGAAAAATGTCAAAAATAACAAATTTCAAGATGGCAAATGTCAAAGATGTCAAATGACAAATGTCACAATGCTAAATGTCAAAAATGAAAAGTGTCACCATGAAAAATGTCAAAAATGACCAATTTCAAGATGGCAAATGTCAAAACTGACAAATGTCACAATGCTAAATGTCAAAAATGAAAAGTATCACCATGAAAAATGTCAAAAATGACAAATTTTAAGATGGCAAATGTCAAAGATGTCAAATGACAAATGTCACAATGCTAAATGTCAAAAATGAAAAGTGTCACCATGAAAAATGTCAAAAATAACAAATTTCAAGATGGCAAATGTCAAAGATGTCAAATGACAAATGTCACAATGCTAAATGTCAAAAATAAAAAGTGTCACCATGAAAAATGTCAAAAATGCAAAATTTCAAGATGGCAAATGTCAAAGATGTCAAATGACAAATGTCACAATGCTAAATGTCAAAAATGAAAAGTGTCACCATGAAAAATGTCAAAAATAACAAATTTTAAGATGGCAAATGTCAAAGATGTCAAATGACAAATGTCACAATGCTAAATGTCAAAAATGAAAAGTGTCACCATGAAAAATGTCAAAAATGACAAATTTCAAGATAGCAAATGTCAAAACTGACAAATGTCACGATGCTAAATGTCAAAAATGATAAGTGTCACCATGAAAAATGTCAAAAATGACAAATTTCAAGATTGCAAATGTCCAAGATGTCAAATGACAAATGTCACAATGCTAAATGTCAAAAATGACAAATTTCAAGATAGCAAATGTCAAAGATGTCAAATGACAAATGTCACAATGCTAAATGTCAAAAATGAAAAGTGTTACGATGAAAAATGTCAAAAATAACAAATTTCAAGATGGCAAATGTCAAAGATGTCAAATGACAAATGTCACAATGCTAAATGTCAAAAATGAAAAGTGTCACCATGAAAAATGTCAAAAATAACAAATTTCAAGATGGCAAATGTCAAAGATGTCAAATGACAAATGTCACAATGCTAAATGTCAAAAATGAAAAGTGTCACCATGAAAAATGTCAAAAATGACAAATTTCAAGATGGCAAATGTCAAAGATGTCAAATGACAAATGTCACAATGCTAAATGTCAAAAATGAAAAGTGTCACCATAAAATGTCAAAAATGACAAATTTCAAGATGGCAAATGTCAAAGATGTCAAATGACAAATGTCACAATGCTAAATGTCAAAAATGAAAAGTGTCACCATGAAAAATGTCAAAAATGACAAATTTCAAGATGGCAAATGTCAAAGATGTCAAATGACAAATGTCACAATGCTAAATGTCAAAAATGAAAAGTGTCACCATGAAAAATGTCAAAAATGACAAATTTCAAGATGGCAAATGTCAAAACTGACAAATGTCACAATGCTAAATGTCAAAAATGATAAGTGTCACCATAAAATGACAAATTTCAAGATGGCAAATGTCCAAGATGTCAAATGACAAATGTCACAATGCTAAATGTCAAAAATGAAAAGTGTCACCATAAAAAATGTCAAAAATGACAAATTTCAAGATGGCAAATGTCAAAGATGTCAAATGACAAATGTCACAATGCTAAATGAAAAGTGTCAAAAATGACAAATGTCACAATGCTAAATGTCAAAAATGAAAAGTGTCAAAAATGACAAATTTCAAGATGGCAAATGTCTAAGATGTCAAATGACAAATGTCACAATGCTAAATGTTAAAAATAAAAAGTGTCACAGTGAAAAATGTCAAAAATGACAAATTTCAAGATGGCAAATGTCAAAGATGTCAAATGACAAATGTCACAATGCTAAATGTCAAAAATGAAAAGTGTCACCATGAAAAATGTCAAAAATGAAAAATTTCTAGATGGCAAATGTCAAAGATGTCAAATGACAAATGTCACAATGCTAAATGTAAAAAATGAAAAGTGTCCCCATGAAAAATGTCAATAATGACAAATTTCAAGATTTCAAATGTCAAAGATGTCAAATGACAAATGTCACAATGCTAAATGTCAAAAATGAAGTGTCGCCATGAAAAATGTCAAAAATGACAAATTTCAAGATGGCAAATGTCCAAGATGTCAAATGACAAATGTCACAATGCTAAATGTCAAAAATGACAAATTTCAAGATGGCAAATGTCAAAGATGTCAAATGACATATGTCACAATGCTAAATGTCAAAAATAAAAAGTGTCACCATGAAAAATGTCAAAAATGACAAATTTCAAGATGGCAAATGTCAAAGATGTCAAATGACAAATGTCACAATGCTAAATGTCAAAAATGAAAAGTGTCACCATGAAAAATGTCAAAAATAACAAATTTCAAGATGGCAAATGTCAAAGATGTCAAATGACAAATGTCACAATGCTAAATGTCAAAAATGAAAAGTATCACCATGAAAAATGTCAAAAATGACAAATTTCAAGATGGCAAATGTCAAAGATGTCAAATGACAAATGTCACAATGCTAAATGTCAAAAATGAAAAGTGTACCCATGAAAAATGTCAAAAATGACAAATTTCAAGATGGCAAATGTCAAAACTGACAAATGTCACAATGCTAAATGTCAAAAATGAAAAGTGTCACCATGAAAAATGTCAAAAATAACAAATTTCAAGATGGCAAATGTCAAAGATCTCAAATGACAAATGTCACAATGCTAAATGTCAAAAATGACAAATTTCAAGATGGCAAATGTCAAAGATGTTAAATGCAAAATGTCACAATGCTAAATGTCAAAAATGAAAAGTGTCACCATAAAAAATGTCAAAAATAACAAATTTCAAGATGGCAAATGTCAAAGATGTCAAAACTGACAAATGTCACAATGCTAAATGTCAAAAATGAAAAGTGTCACCATAAAAAATGTCAAAAATGACAAATTTCAAGATGGCAAATGTCAAAACTGACGAATGTCACAATGCTAAATGTCAAAAATGAAAAGTGTCAACATGAAAAATGTCAAAAATAACAAATTTCAAGATGGCAAATGTCAAAGATGTCAAATGACAAATGTCACAATGCTAAATGTCAAAAATGACAAATTTCAAGATGGCAAATGTCAAAGATGTCAAATGACAAATGTCACAATGCTAAATGTCAAAAATGAAAAGTGTCACCATGAAAAATGTCAAAAATGACAAATTTCAAGATGGCAAATGTCAAAGATGTCAAATGACAAATGTCACAATGCTAAATGTCAAAAATAAAAAGTGTCACCATGAAAAATGTCAAAAATGACAAATTTCAAGATGGCAAATGTTAAAACTGACAAATGTCAAAATGCTAAATGTCAAAAATGAAAAGTGTCACCATGAAAAATGTCAAAAATAACAAATTTCAAGATGGCAAATGTCAAAGATGTCAAATGACAAATGTCACAATGCTAAATGTCAAAAATGACAAATTTCAAGATGGCAAATGTCAAAGATGTCAAATGACAAATGTCACAATGCTAAATGTCAAAAATGAAAAAAGTCACCATGAAAAATGTCAAAAATAACAAATTTCAAGATGGCAAATGTCAAAGATGTCAAAACTTACAAATGTCACAATGCTAAATGTCAAAAATGAAAAGTGTCACCATAAAAAATGTCAAAAATGACAAATTTCAAGATGGCAACTGAGAAAACTGACAAATGTCACAATGCTTAATGTCAAAAATGATAAGTGTCACCATGAAAAATGTCAAAAATGACACATTTCGAGATGGCAAATGTCCAAGATGTCAAATGACAAATGTCACAATGCTAAATGTCAAAAATGACAAATTTCAAGATGGCAAATGTCAAAGATGTCAAATGACAAATGTCACAATGCTAAATGTCAAAAATGAAAAGTGTCACCATGAAAAATGTCAAAAATGACAAATTTTAAGATGGCAAATGTCAAAGATGTCAAATGACAAATGTCACAATGCTAAATGTCAAAAATGAAAAGTGTCACCATGAAAAATGTCAAAAATATCAAATTTCAAGATGGCAAATGTCAAAGATGTCAAATGACAAATGTCACAATGCTAAATGTCAAAAATGAAAAGTGTCACCATGAAAAATGTCAAAAATGACAAATTTCAAGATGGCAAATGTCAAAGATGTCAAATGACAAATGTCACAATGCTAAATGTCAAAAATGAAAAGTGTCACCATGAAAAATGTCAAAAATGACAAATTTCAAGATGGCAAATATCAAAGATGTCAAATGACAAATGTCACAATGCTAAATGTCAAAAATGAAAAGTGTCACCATGAAAAATGTCAAAAATAACAAATTTCAAGATGGCAAATGTCAAAGATGTCAAATGACAAATGTCACAATGCTAAATGTCAAAAATGAAAAGTGTCACCATGAAAAATGTCAAAAATAACAAATTTCAAGATGGCAAATGTCAAAGATGTCAAATGACAAATGTCACAATGCTAAATGTCAAAAATGAAAAGTGTCACCATGAAAAATGTCAAAAATGACAAATTTCAAGATGGCAAATGTCAAAGATGTCAAATGACAAATGTCACAATGCTAAATGTCAAAAATGAAAAGTGTCACCATGAAAAATGTCAAAAATAACAAATTTCAAGATGGCAAATGTCAAAGATGTCAAATAACAAATGTCACAATTCTAAATGTCAAAAATGAAAAGTGTCACCATGAAAAATGTCAGATGGCAAATATCAAAGATGTCAAATGACAAATGTCACAATGCTAAATGTCAAAAATGAAAAGTGGCACCATGAAAAATGTCAAAAATAACATATTTCAAGATGACAAATGTCAAAGATGTCAAATGACAAATGTCACAATGCTAAATGTCAAAAATGAAAAGTGTCCCCATGAAAAATGTCAATAATGACAAATTTCAAGATGGCAAATGTCAAAGATGTCAAATGACAAATGTCACAATGCTAAATGTCAAAAATGAAAAGTGTCACCATGAAAAATGTCAAAAATGACAAATTTCAAGATGGCAAATGTCAAAGATGTCAAATGACAAATGTCACAATGCTTAATGTCAAAAATGAAAAGTGTCACCATGAAAAATGTCAAAAATAACAAATTTCAAGATGGCAAATGTCAAAGATGTCAAATGACAAATGTCACAATGCTAAATGTCAAAAATGAAAAGTGTCACCATGAAAAATGTCAAAAATGACAAATTTTAAGATGGCAAATGTCAAAACTGACAAACGTCAAAACTGACAAATGTCACAATGCTAAATGTCAAAAATGAAAAGTGTCACCATGAAAAATGTCGAAAATGACAAATTTCAAGATGGCAAATGTCAAAGATGTCAAATGACAAATGTCACAATGCTAAATGTCAAAAATGAAAAGTGTCACCATGAAAAATGTCAAAAATAACAAATTTCAAGATGGCAAATGTCAAAGATGTCAAATGACAAATGTCACATTGCTAAATGTCAAAAATGAAAAGTGTCACCATGAAAAATGTCAAAAATAACAAATTTCAAGATGGCAAATGTCAAAGATGTCAAATGACAAATGTCACAATGCTAAATGTCAAAAATGAAAAGTGTCACCATGAAAAATGTCAAAACTGACAAATTTCAAGATGGCAAATGTCAAAACTGACAAATGTCACAATGCTAAATGTCAAAAATGATAAGTGTCACCATGAAAAATGTCAAAAATGACAAATTTCAAGATGGCAAATGTCCAAGATGTCAAATGACAAATGTCACAATGCTAAATGTCAAAAATGACAAATTTCAAGATGGCAAATGTCAAAGATGTCAAATGACAAATGTCACAATGCTAAATGAAAAGTGTCACCATGAAAAATGTCAAAAATGACAAATTTCAAGATGGCAAATGTCAAAACTGACAAATGTCACAATGCTAAATGTCAAAAATGAAAAGTGTCACCATGAAAAATGTCAAAAATGACAAATTTCAAGATGGCAAATGTCAAAACTGACAAATGTCACAATGCTAAATGTCAAAAATGAAAAGTGTCACAATGAAAAATGTCAAAAATAACAAATTTCAAGATGGCAAATGTCAAAGATGTCAAATGACAAATGTCACAATGCTAAATGTCAAAAATGAAAAGTGTCACCACGAAAAATGTCAAAAATGACAAATTTCAAGATGGCAAATGTCAAAGATGTCAAATGACAAATGTCACAATGCTAAATGTCAAAAATGAAAAGTGTCACCATAAAAAATGTCAAAAATGACAAATTTCAAGATGGCAAATGTCAAAGATATCAAATGACAAATGTCACAATGCTAAATGTCAAAAATGAAAAGTGTCACCATGAAAAATGTCAAAAATGACAAATTTCAAGATGGCAAATGTCAAAGATGTCAAATGACAAACGTCAGAATGCTAAATGTCAAAAATGAAAAATGTCACCATGAAAAATGTCAAAAATGACAAATTTCAAGATGGCAAATGTCAAAACAGACAAATGTCACAATGCTAAATGTCAAAAATGATAAGTGTCACCATGAAAAATGTCAAAAATGACAAATTTCAAGATGGCAAATGTCCAAGATGTCAAATGACAAATGTCACAATGCTAAATGTCAAAAATGAAAAGTGTCACCATGAAAAATGTTAAAAATGACAAATTTCAAGATGGCAATTGTCAAAGATGTCAAATGACAAATGTCACAATGCTAAATGTCAAAAATGAAAAGTGTAAAAAATGACAAATTTCAAGATGGCAAATGTCTAAGATGTCAAATGACAAATGTCACAATGCTAAATGTAAAAAATGAAAAGTGTCACCATGAAAAATGTCAAAAATGACAAGTTTCAAGATGGCAAATGTCAAAACTGACAAATGTCACAATGCTAAATGTCAAAAATGATAAGTGTCACCATGAAAAATGTCAAAAATGACAAATTTCAAGATGGCAAATGTCCAAGATGTCAAATGACAAATGTCACAATGCTAAATGTCAAAAATGAAAAGTGTCACCATAAAAAATGTCAAAAATGACAAATTTCAAGATGGCAAATGTCAAAGATGTCAAATGACAAATGTCACAATGCTAAATGTCAAAAATGAAAAGTGTCACCATGAAAGATGTCAAATGACAAATGTCACAATGCTAAATGTTAAAAATGAAAAGTGTCACCATGAAAAATGTCAAAAATGACAAATTTCAAGATGGCAAATGTCAAAACTGACAAATGTCACAATGCTAAATGTCAAAAATGATAAGTGTCACCATGAAAAATGTCAAAAATGACAAATTTCAAGATGGCAAATGTCAAAGATGTCAAATGACAAATGTCACAATGCTAAATGTCAAAAATGAAAAGTGTCACCATGAAAAATGTCAAAAATGACAAATTTCAAGATGGCAAATGTCAAAGATGTCAAATGACGAATGTCACAATGCTAAATGTCAAAAATAAAAAGTGTCACCATGAAAAATGTCAAAAATAACAAATTTCAAGATGGCAAATGTCAAAGATGTCAAATGACAAATGTCACAATTCTAAATGTCAAAAATGAAAAGTGTCACCATGAAAAATGTCAAAAATGACAAATTTCAAGATGGCAAATATCAAAGATGTCAAATGACAAACGGCACAATGCTAAATGTCAAAAATGAAAAGTGTCACCATGAAAAATGTCAAAAATAACAAATTTCAAGATGGCAAATGTCAAAGATGTCAAATGACAAATGTCACAATGCTAAATGTCAAAAATGAAAAGTGTCACCATGAAAAATGTCAAAAATGACCAATTTCAAGATGGCAAATGTCCAAGATGTCAATGACAAATGTCACAATGCTAAATGTCAAAAATGACAAATTTAAAGATGGCAAATGTCAAAGATGTCAAATGACAAATGTCACAATGCTAAATGTCAAAAATGAAAAGTGTCACCATGAAAAATGTCAAAAATGACAAATTTCAAGATGGCAAATGTCAAAACTGACAAATGTCACAATGCTAAATGTCAAAAATGAAAAGTATCACCATGAAAAATGTCAAAAATGACAAATTTTAAGATGGCAAATGTCAAAGATGTCAAATGACAAATGTCACAATGCTAAATGTCAAAAATGAAAAGTGTCACCATGAAAAATGTCAAAAATAACAAATTTCAAGATGGCAAATGTCAAAGATGTCAAATGACAAATGTCACAATGCTAAATGTCAAAAATAAAAAGTGTCACCATGAAAAATGTCAAAAATGCAAAATTTCAAGATGGCAAATGTCAAAGATGTCAAATGACAAATGTCACAATGCTAAATGTCAAAAATGAAAAGTGTCACCATGAAAAATGTCAAAAATAACAAATTTTAAGATGGCAAATGTCAAAGATGTCAAATGACAAATGTCACAATGCTAAATGTCAAAAATGAAAAGTGTCACCATGAAAAATGTCAAAAATGACAAATTTCAAGATAGCAAATGTCAAAACTGACAAATGTCACGATGCTAAATGTCAAAAATGATAAGTGTCACCATGAAAAATGTCAAAAATGACAAATTTCAAGATTGCAAATGTCCAAGATGTCAAATGACAAATGTCACAATGCTAAATGTCAAAAATGACAAATTTCAAGATAGCAAATGTCAAAGATGTCAAATGACAAATGTCACAATGCTAAATGTCAAAAATGAAAAGTGTTACGATGAAAAATGTCAAAAATAACAAATTTCAAGATGGCAAATGTCAAAGATGTCAAATGACAAATGTCACAATGCTAAATGTCAAAAATGAAAAGTGTCACCATGAAAAATGTCAAAAATAACAAATTTCAAGATGGCAAATGTCAAAGATGTCAAATGACAAATGTCACAATGCTAAATGTCAAAAATTAAAAGTGTCACCATGAAAAATGTCAAAAATGACAAATTTCAAGATGGCAAATGTCAAAGATGTCAAATGACAAATGTCACAATGCTAAATGTCAAAAATGAAAAGTGTCACCATAAAATGTCAAAAATGACAAATTTCAAGATGGCAAATGTCAAAGATGTCAAATGACAAATGTCACAATGCTAAATGTCAAAAATGAAAAGTGTCACCATGAAAAATGTCAAAAATGACAAATTTCAAGATGGCAAATGTCAAAGATGTCAAATGACAAATGTCACAATGCTAAATGTCAAAAATGAAAAGTGTCACCATGAAAAATGTCAAAAATGACAAATTTCAAGATGGCAAATGTCAAAACTGACAAATGTCACAATGCTAAATGTCAAAAATGATAAGTGTCACCATAAAATGACAAATTTCAAGATGGCAAATGTCCAAGATGTCAAATGACAAATGTCACAATGCTAAATGTCAAAAATGAAAAGTGTCACCATAAAAAATGTCAAAAATGACAAATTTCAAGATGGCAAATGTCAAAGATGTCAAATGACAAATGTCACAATGCTAAATGAAAAGTGTCAAAAATGACAAATGTCACAATGCTAAATGTCAAAAATGAAAAGTGTCAAAAATGACAAATTTCAAGATGGCAAATGTCTAAGATGTCAAATGACAAATGTCACAATGCTAAATGTTAAAAATAAAAAGTGTCACAGTGAAAAATGTCAAAAATGACAAATTTCAAGATGGCAAATGTCAAAGATGTCAAATGACAAATGTCACAATGCTAAATGTCAAAAATGAAAAGTGTCACCATGAAAAATGTCAAAAATGAAAAATTTCTAGATGGCAAATGTCAAAGATGTCAAATGACAAATGTCACAATGCTAAATGTAAAAAATGAAAAGTGTCCCCATGAAAAATGTCAATAATGACAAATTTCAAGATTTCAAATGTCAAAGATGTCAAATGACAAATGTCACAATGCTAAATGTCAAAAATGAAGTGTCGCCATGAAAAATGTCAAAAATGACAAATTTCAAGATGGCAAATGTCCAAGATGTCAAATGACAAATGTCACAATGCTAAATGTCAAAAATGACAAATTTCAAGATGGCAAATGTCAAAGATGTCAAATGACATATGTCACAATGCTAAATGTCAAAAATAAAAAGTGTCACCATGAAAAATGTCAAAAATGACAAATTTCAAGATGGCAAATGTCAAAGATGTCAAATGACAAATGTCACAATGCTAAATGTCAAAAATGAAAAGTGTCACCATGAAAAATGTCAAAAATAACAAATTTCAAGATGGCAAATGTCAAAGATGTCAAATGACAAATGTCACAATGCTAAATGTCAAAAATGAAAAGTATCACCATGAAAAATGTCAAAAATGACAAATTTCAAGATGGCAAATGTCAAAGATGTCAAATGACAAATGTCACAATGCTAAATGTCAAAAATGAAAAGTGTACCCATGAAAAATGTCAAAAATGACAAATTTCAAGATGGCAAATGTCAAAACTGACAAATGTCACAATGCTAAATGTCAAAAATGAAAAGTGTCACCATGAAAAATGTCAAAAATAACAAATTTCAAGATGGCAAATGTCAAAGATCTCAAATGACAAATGTCACAATGCTAAATGTCAAAAATGACAAATTTCAAGATGGCAAATGTCAAAGATGTTAAATGCAAAATGTCACAATGCTAAATGTCAAAAATGAAAAGTGTCACCATAAAAAATGTCAAAAATAACAAATTTCAAGATGGCAAATGTCAAAGATGTCAAAACTGACAAATGTCACAATGCTAAATGTCAAAAATGAAAAGTGTCACCATAAAAAATGTCAAAAATGACAAATTTCAAGATGGCAAATGTCAAAACTGACGAATGTCACAATGCTAAATGTCAAAAATGAAAAGTGTCAACATGAAAAATGTCAAAAATAACAAATTTCAAGATGGCAAATGTCAAAGATGTCAAATGACAAATGTCACAATGCTAAATGTCAAAAATGACAAATTTCAAGATGGCAAATGTCAAAGATGTCAAATGACAAATGTCACAATGCTAAATGTCAAAAATGAAAAGTGTCACCATGAAAAATGTCAAAAATGACAAATTTCAAGATGGCAAATGTCAAAGATGTCAAATGACAAATGTCACAATGCTAAATGTCAAAAATAAAAAGTGTCACCATGAAAAATGTCAAAAATGACAAATTTCAAGATGGCAAATGTTAAAACTGACAAATGTCAAAATGCTAAATGTCAAAAATGAAAAGTGTCACCATGAAAAATGTCAAAAATAACAAATTTCAAGATGGCAAATGTCAAAGATGTCAAATGACAAATGTCACAATGCTAAATGTCAAAAATGACAAATTTCAAGATGGCAAATGTCAAAGATGTCAAATGACAAATGTCACAATGCTAAATGTCAAAAATGAAAAAAGTCACCATGAAAAATGTCAAAAATAACAAATTTCAAGATGGCAAATGTCAAAGATGTCAAAACTTACAAATGTCACAATGCTAAATGTCAAAAATGAAAAGTGTCACCATAAAAAATGTCAAAAATGACAAATTTCAAGATGGCAACTGAGAAAACTGACAAATGTCACAATGCTTAATGTCAAAAATGATAAGTGTCACCATGAAAAATGTCAAAAATGACACATTTCGAGATGGCAAATGTCCAAGATGTCAAATGACAAATGTCACAATGCTAAATGTCAAAAATGACAAATTTCAAGATGGCAAATGTCAAAGATGTCAAATGACAAATGTCACAATGCTAAATGTCAAAAATGACAAATTTCAAGATGGCAAATGTCAAAGATGTCAAATGACAAATGTCACAATGCTAAATGTCAAAAATGAAAAAAGTCACCATGAAAAATGTCAAAAATAACAAATTTCAAGATGGCAAATGTCAAAGATGTCAAAACTTACAAATGTCACAATGCTAAATGTCAAAAATGAAAAGTGTCACCATGAAAAATGTCAAAAATAACAAATTTCAAGATGGCAAATGTCAAAGATGTCAAATGACAAATGTCACAATGCTAAATGTCAAAAATGACAAATTTCAAGATGGCAAATGTCAAAGATGTCAAATGACAAATGTCACAATGCTAAATCTCAAAAATGAAAAGTGTCACCATAAAAAATGTCAAAAATGACAAATTTCAAGATGGCAACTGAGAAAACTGACAAATGTCACAATGCTTAATGTCAAAAATGATAAGTGTCACCATGAAAAATGTCAAAAATGACACATTTCGAGATGGCAAATGTCCAAGATGTCAAATGACAAATGTCACAATGCTAAATGTCAAAAATGACAAATTTCAAGATGGCAAATGTCAAAGATGTCAAATGACAAATGTCACAATGCTAAATGTCAAAAATGAAAAGTGTCACCATGAAAAATGTCAAAAATGACAAATTTTAAGATGGCAAATGTCAAAGATGTCAAATGACAAATGTCACAATGCTAAATGTCAAAAATGAAAAGTGTCACCATGAAAAATGTCAAAAATATCAAATTTCAAGATGGCAAATGTCAAAGATGTCAAATGACAAATGTCACAATGCTAAATGTCAAAAATGAAAAGTGTCACCATGAAAAATGTCAAAAATGACAAATTTCAAGATGGCAAATGTCAAAGATGTCAAATGACAAATGTCACAATGCTAAATGTCAAAAATGAAAAGTGTCACCATGAAAAATGTCAAAAATGACAAATTTCAAGATGGCAAATATCAAAGATGTCAAATGACAAATGTCACAATGCTAAATGTCAAAAATGAAAAGTGTCACCATGAAAAATGTCAAAAATAACAAATTTCAAGATGGCAAATGTCAAAGATGTCAAATGACAAATGTCACAATGCTAAATGTCAAAAATGAAAAGTGTCACCATGAAAAATGTCAAAAATAACAAATTTCAAGATGGCAAATGTCAAAGATGTCAAATGACAAATGTCACAATGCTAAATGTCAAAAATGAAAAGTGTCACCATGAAAAATGTCAAAAATGACAAATTTCAAGATGGCAAATGTCAAAGATGTCAAATGACAAATGTCACAATGCTAAATGTCAAAAATGAAAAGTGTCACCATGAAAAATGTCAAAAATAACAAATTTCAAGATGGCAAATGTCAAAGATGTCAAATAACAAATGTCACAATTCTAAATGTCAAAAATGAAAAGTGTCACCATGAAAAATGTCAGATGGCAAATATCAAAGATGTCAAATGACAAATGTCACAATGCTAAATGTCAAAAATGAAAAGTGGCACCATGAAAAATGTCAAAAATAACATATTTCAAGATGACAAATGTCAAAGATGTCAAATGACAAATGTCACAATGCTAAATGTCAAAAATGAAAAGTGTCCCCATGAAAAATGTCAATAATGACAAATTTCAAGATGGCAAATGTCAAAGATGTCAAATGACAAATGTCACAATGCTAAATGTCAAAAATGAAAAGTGTCACCATGAAAAATGTCAAAAATGACAAATTTCAAGATGGCAAATGTCAAAGATGTCAAATGACAAATGTCACAATGCTTAATGTCAAAAATGAAAAGTGTCACCATGAAAAATGTCAAAAATAACAAATTTCAAGATGGCAAATGTCAAAGATGTCAAATGACAAATGTCACAATGCTAAATGTCAAAAATGAAAAGTGTCACCATGAAAAATGTCAAAAATGACAAATTTTAAGATGGCAAATGTCAAAACTGACAAACGTCAAAACTGACAAATGTCACAATGCTAAATGTCAAAAATGAAAAGTGTCACCATGAAAAATGTCGAAAATGACAAATTTCAAGATGGCAAATGTCAAAGATGTCAAATGACAAATGTCACAATGCTAAATGTCAAAAATGAAAAGTGTCACCATGAAAAATGTCAAAAATAACAAATTTCAAGATGGCAAATGTCAAAGATGTCAAATGACAAATGTCACATTGCTAAATGTCAAAAATGAAAAGTGTCACCATGAAAAATGTCAAAAATAACAAATTTCAAGATGGCAAATGTCAAAGATGTCAAATGACAAATGTCACAATGCTAAATGTCAAAAATGAAAAGTGTCACCATGAAAAATGTCAAAACTGACAAATTTCAAGATGGCAAATGTCAAAACTGACAAATGTCACAATGCTAAATGTCAAAAATGATAAGTGTCACCATGAAAAATGTCAAAAATGACAAATTTCAAGATGGCAAATGTCCAAGATGTCAAATGACAAATGTCACAATGCTAAATGTCAAAAATGACAAATTTCAAGATGGCAAATGTCAAAGATGTCAAATGACAAATGTCACAATGCTAAATGAAAAGTGTCACCATGAAAAATGTCAAAAATGACAAATTTCAAGATGGCAAATGTCAAAACTGACAAATGTCACAATGCTAAATGTCAAAAATGAAAAGTGTCACCATGAAAAATGTCAAAAATGACAAATTTCAAGATGGCAAATGTCAAAACTGACAAATGTCACAATGCTAAATGTCAAAAATGAAAAGTGTCACAATGAAAAATGTCAAAAATAACAAATTTCAAGATGGCAAATGTCAAAGATGTCAAATGACAAATGTCACAATGCTAAATGTCAAAAATGAAAAGTGTCACCACGAAAAATGTCAAAAATGACAAATTTCAAGATGGCAAATGTCAAAGATGTCAAATGACAAATGTCACAATGCTAAATGTCAAAAATGAAAAGTGTCACCATAAAAAATGTCAAAAATGACAAATTTCAAGATGGCAAATGTCAAAGATATCAAATGACAAATGTCACAATGCTAAATGTCAAAAATGAAAAGTGTCACCATGAAAAATGTCAAAAATGACAAATTTCAAGATGGCAAATGTCAAAGATGTCAAATGACAAACGTCAGAATGCTAAATGTCAAAAATGAAAAATGTCACCATGAAAAATGTCAAAAATGACAAATTTCAAGATGGCAAATGTCAAAACAGACAAATGTCACAATGCTAAATGTCAAAAATGATAAGTGTCACCATGAAAAATGTCAAAAATGACAAATTTCAAGATGGCAAATGTCCAAGATGTCAAATGACAAATGTCACAATGCTAAATGTCAAAAATGAAAAGTGTCACCATGAAAAATGTTAAAAATGACAAATTTCAAGATGGCAATTGTCAAAGATGTCAAATGACAAATGTCACAATGCTAAATGTCAAAAATGAAAAGTGTAAAAAATGACAAATTTCAAGATGGCAAATGTCTAAGATGTCAAATGACAAATGTCACAATGCTAAATGTAAAAAATGAAAAGTGTCACCATGAAAAATGTCAAAAATGACAAGTTTCAAGATGGCAAATGTCAAAACTGACAAATGTCACAATGCTAAATGTCAAAAATGATAAGTGTCACCATGAAAAATGTCAAAAATGACAAATTTCAAGATGGCAAATGTCCAAGATGTCAAATGACAAATGTCACAATGCTAAATGTCAAAAATGAAAAGTGTCACCATAAAAAATGTCAAAAATGACAAATTTCAAGATGGCAAATGTCAAAGATGTCAAATGACAAATGTCACAATGCTAAATGTCAAAAATGAAAAGTGTCACCATGAAAGATGTCAAATGACAAATGTCACAATGCTAAATGTTAAAAATGAAAAGTGTCACCATGAAAAATGTCAAAAATGACAAATTTCAAGATGGCAAATGTCAAAACTGACAAATGTCACAATGCTAAATGTCAAAAATGATAAGTGTCACCATGAAAAATGTCAAAAATGACAAATTTCAAGATGGCAAATGTCAAAGATGTCAAATGACAAATGTCACAATGCTAAATGTCAAAAATGAAAAGTGTCACCATGAAAAATGTCAAAAATGACAAATTTCAAGATGGCAAATGTCAAAGATGTCAAATGACGAATGTCACAATGCTAAATGTCAAAAATAAAAAGTGTCACCATGAAAAATGTCAAAAATAACAAATTTCAAGATGGCAAATGTCAAAGATGTCAAATGACAAATGTCACAATTCTAAATGTCAAAAATGAAAAGTGTCACCATGAAAAATGTCAAAAATGACAAATTTCAAGATGGCAAATATCAAAGATGTCAAATGACAAACGGCACAATGCTAAATGTCAAAAATGAAAAGTGTCACCATGAAAAATGTCAAAAATAACAAATTTCAAGATGGCAAATGTCAAAGATGTCAAATGACAAATGTCACAATGCTAAATGTCAAAAATGAAAAGTGTCACCATGAAAAATGTCAAAAATGACCAATTTCAAGATGGCAAATGTCCAAGATGTCAATGACAAATGTCACAATGCTAAATGTCAAAAATGACAAATTTAAAGATGGCAAATGTCAAAGATGTCAAATGACAAATGTCACAATGCTAAATGTCAAAAATGAAAAGTGTCACCATGAAAAATGTCAAAAATGACAAATTTCAAGATGGCAAATGTCAAAACTGACAAATGTCACAATGCTAAATGTCAAAAATGAAAAGTATCACCATGAAAAATGTCAAAAATGACAAATTTTAAGATGGCAAATGTCAAAGATGTCAAATGACAAATGTCACAATGCTAAATGTCAAAAATGAAAAGTGTCACCATGAAAAATGTCAAAAATAACAAATTTCAAGATGGCAAATGTCAAAGATGTCAAATGACAAATGTCACAATGCTAAATGTCAAAAATAAAAAGTGTCACCATGAAAAATGTCAAAAATGCAAAATTTCAAGATGGCAAATGTCAAAGATGTCAAATGACAAATGTCACAATGCTAAATGTCAAAAATGAAAAGTGTCACCATGAAAAATGTCAAAAATAACAAATTTTAAGATGGCAAATGTCAAAGATGTCAAATGACAAATGTCACAATGCTAAATGTCAAAAATAAAAAGTGTCACCATGAAAAATGTCAAAAATGACAAATTTCAAGATAGCAAATGTCAAAACTGACAAATGTCACGATGCTAAATGTCAAAAATGATAAGTGTCACCATGAAAAATGTCAAAAATGACAAATTTCAAGATTGCAAATGTCCAAGATGTCAAATGACAAATGTCACAATGCTAAATGTCAAAAATGACAAATTTCAAGATAGCAAATGTCAAAGATGTCAAATGACAAATGTCACAATGCTAAATGTCAAAAATGAAAAGTGTTACGATGAAAAATGTCAAAAATAACAAATTTCAAGATGGCAAATGTCAAAGATGTCAAATGACAAATGTCACAATGCTAAATGTCAAAAATGAAAAGTGTCACCATGAAAAATGTCAAAAATAACAAATTTCAAGATGGCAAATGTCAAAGATGTCAAATGACAAATGTCACAATGCTAAATGTCAAAAATTAAAAGTGTCACCATGAAAAATGTCAAAAATGACAAATTTCAAGATGGCAAATGTCAAAGATGTCAAATGACAAATGTCACAATGCTAAATGTCAAAAATGAAAAGTGTCACCATAAAATGTCAAAAATGACAAATTTCAAGATGGCAAATGTCAAAGATGTCAAATGACAAATGTCACAATGCT
Organism: Altica lythri; assembly: GCA_964028335.1. Classification (NCBI taxonomy): domain Eukaryota; kingdom Metazoa; phylum Arthropoda; class Insecta; order Coleoptera; family Chrysomelidae; genus Altica; species Altica lythri. The sequence goes on along the minus strand of OZ034800.1, from coordinate 1,386,458 downwards.
AAATGTCAAAAATGAAAAGTGTCACCATGAAAAATGTCAAAAATGACAAATTTCAAGATGGCAAATGTCAAAGATGTCAAATGACAAATGTCACAATGCTAAATGTCAAAAATGAAAAGTGTCACCATGAAAAATGTCAAAAATGACAAATTTCAAGATGGCAAATGTCAAAACTGACAAATGTCACAATGCTAAATGTCAAAAATGATAAGTGTCACCATAAAATGACAAATTTCAAGATGGCAAATGTCCAAGATGTCAAATGACAAATGTCACAATGCTAAATGTCAAAAATGAAAAGTGTCACCATAAAAAATGTCAAAAATGACAAATTTCAAGATGGCAAATGTCAAAGATGTCAAATGACAAATGTCACAATGCTAAATGAAAAGTGTCAAAAATGACAAATGTCACAATGCTAAATGTCAAAAATGAAAAGTGTCAAAAATGACAAATTTCAAGATGGCAAATGTCTAAGATGTCAAATGACAAATGTCACAATGCTAAATGTTAAAAATAAAAAGTGTCACAGTGAAAAATGTCAAAAATGACAAATTTCAAGATGGCAAATGTCAAAGATGTCAAATGACAAATGTCACAATGCTAAATGTCAAAAATGAAAAGTGTCACCATGAAAAATGTCAAAAATGAAAAATTTCTAGATGGCAAATGTCAAAGATGTCAAATGACAAATGTCACAATGCTAAATGTAAAAAATGAAAAGTGTCCCCATGAAAAATGTCAATAATGACAAATTTCAAGATTTCAAATGTCAAAGATGTCAAATGACAAATGTCACAATGCTAAATGTCAAAAATGAAGTGTCGCCATGAAAAATGTCAAAAATGACAAATTTCAAGATGGCAAATGTCCAAGATGTCAAATGACAAATGTCACAATGCTAAATGTCAAAAATGACAAATTTCAAGATGGCAAATGTCAAAGATGTCAAATGACATATGTCACAATGCTAAATGTCAAAAATAAAAAGTGTCACCATGAAAAATGTCAAAAATGACAAATTTCAAGATGGCAAATGTCAAAGATGTCAAATGACAAATGTCACAATGCTAAATGTCAAAAATGAAAAGTGTCACCATGAAAAATGTCAAAAATAACAAATTTCAAGATGGCAAATGTCAAAGATGTCAAATGACAAATGTCACAATGCTAAATGTCAAAAATGAAAAGTATCACCATGAAAAATGTCAAAAATGACAAATTTCAAGATGGCAAATGTCAAAGATGTCAAATGACAAATGTCACAATGCTAAATGTCAAAAATGAAAAGTGTACCCATGAAAAATGTCAAAAATGACAAATTTCAAGATGGCAAATGTCAAAACTGACAAATGTCACAATGCTAAATGTCAAAAATGAAAAGTGTCACCATGAAAAATGTCAAAAATAACAAATTTCAAGATGGCAAATGTCAAAGATCTCAAATGACAAATGTCACAATGCTAAATGTCAAAAATGACAAATTTCAAGATGGCAAATGTCAAAGATGTTAAATGCAAAATGTCACAATGCTAAATGTCAAAAATGAAAAGTGTCACCATAAAAAATGTCAAAAATAACAAATTTCAAGATGGCAAATGTCAAAGATGTCAAAACTGACAAATGTCACAATGCTAAATGTCAAAAATGAAAAGTGTCACCATAAAAAATGTCAAAAATGACAAATTTCAAGATGGCAAATGTCAAAACTGACGAATGTCACAATGCTAAATGTCAAAAATGAAAAGTGTCAACATGAAAAATGTCAAAAATAACAAATTTCAAGATGGCAAATGTCAAAGATGTCAAATGACAAATGTCACAATGCTAAATGTCAAAAATGACAAATTTCAAGATGGCAAATGTCAAAGATGTCAAATGACAAATGTCACAATGCTAAATGTCAAAAATGAAAAGTGTCACCATGAAAAATGTCAAAAATGACAAATTTCAAGATGGCAAATGTCAAAGATGTCAAATGACAAATGTCACAATGCTAAATGTCAAAAATAAAAAGTGTCACCATGAAAAATGTCAAAAATGACAAATTTCAAGATGGCAAATGTTAAAACTGACAAATGTCAAAATGCTAAATGTCAAAAATGAAAAGTGTCACCATGAAAAATGTCAAAAATAACAAATTTCAAGATGGCAAATGTCAAAGATGTCAAATGACAAATGTCACAATGCTAAATGTCAAAAATGACAAATTTCAAGATGGCAAATGTCAAAGATGTCAAATGACAAATGTCACAATGCTAAATGTCAAAAATGAAAAAAGTCACCATGAAAAATGTCAAAAATAACAAATTTCAAGATGGCAAATGTCAAAGATGTCAAAACTTACAAATGTCACAATGCTAAATGTCAAAAATGAAAAGTGTCACCATAAAAAATGTCAAAAATGACAAATTTCAAGATGGCAACTGAGAAAACTGACAAATGTCACAATGCTTAATGTCAAAAATGATAAGTGTCACCATGAAAAATGTCAAAAATGACACATTTCGAGATGGCAAATGTCCAAGATGTCAAATGACAAATGTCACAATGCTAAATGTCAAAAATGACAAATTTCAAGATGGCAAATGTCAAAGATGTCAAATGACAAATGTCACAATGCTAAATGTCAAAAATGAAAAGTGTCACCATGAAAAATGTCAAAAATGACAAATTTTAAGATGGCAAATGTCAAAGATGTCAAATGACAAATGTCACAATGCTAAATGTCAAAAATGAAAAGTGTCACCATGAAAAATGTCAAAAATATCAAATTTCAAGATGGCAAATGTCAAAGATGTCAAATGACAAATGTCACAATGCTAAATGTCAAAAATGAAAAGTGTCACCATGAAAAATGTCAAAAATGACAAATTTCAAGATGGCAAATGTCAAAGATGTCAAATGACAAATGTCACAATGCTAAATGTCAAAAATGAAAAGTGTCACCATGAAAAATGTCAAAAATGACAAATTTTAAGATGGCAAATATCAAAGATGTCAAATGACAAATGTCACAATGCTAAATGTCAAAAATGAAAAGTGTCACCATGAAAAATGTCAAAAATAACAAATTTCAAGATGGCAAATGTCAAAGATGTCAAATGACAAATGTCACAATGCTAAATGTCAAAAATGAAAAGTGTCACCATGAAAAATGTCAAAAATAACAAATTTCAAGATGGCAAATGTCAAAGATGTCAAATGACAAATGTCACAATGCTAAATGTCAAAAATGAAAAGTGTCACCATGAAAAATGTCAAAAATGACAAATTTCAAGATGGCAAATGTCAAAGATGTCAAATGACAAATGTCACAATGCTAAATGTCAAAAATGAAAAGTGTCACCATGAAAAATGTCAAAAATAACAAATTTCAAGATGGCAAATGTCAAAGATGTCAAATAACAAATGTCACAATTCTAAATGTCAAAAATGAAAAGTGTCACCATGAAAAATGTCAGATGGCAAATATCAAAGATGTCAAATGACAAATGTCACAATGCTAAATGTCAAAAATGAAAAGTGGCACCATGAAAAATGTCAAAAATAACATATTTCAAGATGACAAATGTCAAAGATGTCAAATGACAAATGTCACAATGCTAAATGTCAAAAATGAAAAGTGTCCCCATGAAAAATGTCAATAATGACAAATTTCAAGATGGCAAATGTCAAAGATGTCAAATGACAAATGTCACAATGCTAAATGTCAAAAATGAAAAGTGTCACCATGAAAAATGTCAAAAATGACAAATTTCAAGATGGCAAATGTCAAAGATGTCAAATGACAAATGTCACAATGCTTAATGTCAAAAATGAAAAGTGTCACCATGAAAAATGTCAAAAATGACAAATTTTAAGATGGCAAATGTCAAAACTGACAAACGTCAAAACTGACAAATGTCACAATGCTAAATGTCAAAAATGAAAAGTGTCACCATGAAAAATGTCGAAAATGACAAATTTCAAGATGGCAAATGTCAAAGATGTCAAATGACAAATGTCACAATGCTAAATGTCAAAAATGAAAAGTGTCACCATGAAAAATGTCAAAAATAACAAATTTCAAGATGGCAAATGTCAAAGATGTCAAATGACAAATGTCACATTGCTAAATGTCAAAAATGAAAAGTGTCACCATGAAAAATGTCAAAAATAACAAATTTCAAGATGGCAAATGTCAAAGATGTCAAATGACAAATGTCACAATGCTAAATGTCAAAAATGAAAAGTGTCACCATGAAAAATGTCAAAACTGACAAATTTCAAGATGGCAAATGTCAAAACTGACAAATGTCACAATGCTAAATGTCAAAAATGATAAGTGTCACCATGAAAAATGTCAAAAATGACAAATTTCAAGATGGCAAATGTCCAAGATGTCAAATGACAAATGTCACAATGCTAAATGTCAAAAATGACAAATTTCAAGATGGCAAATGTCAAAGATGTCAAATGACAAATGTCACAATGCTAAATGAAAAGTGTCACCATGAAAAATGTCAAAAATGACAAATTTCAAGATGGCAAATGTCAAAACTGACAAATGTCACAATGCTAAATGTCAAAAATGAAAAGTGTCACCATGAAAAATGTCAAAAATGACAAATTTCAAGATGGCAAATGTCAAAACTGACAAATGTCACAATGCTAAATGTCAAAAATGAAAAGTGTCACAATGAAAAATGTCAAAAATAACAAATTTCAAGATGGCAAATGTCAAAGATGTCAAATGACAAATGTCACAATGCTAAATGTCAAAAATGAAAAGTGTCACCACGAAAAATGTCAAAAATGACAAATTTCAAGATGGCAAATGTCAAAGATGTCAAATGACAAATGTCACAATGCTAAATGTCAAAAATGAAAAGTGTCACCATAAAAAATGTCAAAAATGACAAATTTCAAGATGGCAAATGTCAAAGATATCAAATGACAAATGTCACAATGCTAAATGTCAAAAATGAAAAGTGTCACCATGAAAAATGTCAAAAATGACAAATTTCAAGATGGCAAATGTCAAAGATGTCAAATGACAAACGTCAGAATGCTAAATGTCAAAAATGAAAAATGTCACCATGAAAAATGTCAAAAATGACAAATTTCAAGATGGCAAATGTCAAAACAGACAAATGTCACAATGCTAAATGTCAAAAATGATAAGTGTCACCATGAAAAATGTCAAAAATGACAAATTTCAAGATGGCAAATGTCCAAGATGTCAAATGACAAATGTCACAATGCTAAATGTCAAAAATGAAAAGTGTCACCATGAAAAATGTTAAAAATGACAAATTTCAAGATGGCAATTGTCAAAGATGTCAAATGACAAATGTCACAATGCTAAATGTCAAAAATGAAAAGTGTAAAAAATGACAAATTTCAAGATGGCAAATGTCTAAGATGTCAAATGACAAATGTCACAATGCTAAATGTAAAAAATGAAAAGTGTCACCATGAAAAATGTCAAAAATGACAAGTTTCAAGATGGCAAATGTCAAAACTGACAAATGTCACAATGCTAAATGTCAAAAATGATAAGTGTCACCATGAAAAATGTCGAAAATGACAAATTTCAAGATGGCAAATGTCCAAGATGTCAAATGACAAATGTCACAATGCTAAATGTCAAAAATGAAAAGTGTCACCATAAAAAATGTCAAAAATGACAAATTTCAAGATGGCAAATGTCAAAGATGTCAAATGACAAATGTCACAATGCTAAATGTCAAAAATGAAAAGTGTCACCATGAAAGATGTCAAATGACAAATGTCACAATGCTAAATGTTAAAAATGAAAAGTGTCACCATGAAAAATGTCAAAAATGACAAATTTCAAGATGGCAAATGTCAAAACTGACAAATGTCACAATGCTAAATGTCAAAAATGATAAGTGTCACCATGAAAAATGTCAAAAATGACAAATTTCAAGATGGCAAATGTCAAAGATGTCAAATGACAAATGTCACAATGCTAAATGTCAAAAATGAAAAGTGTCACCATGAAAAATGTCAAAAATGACAAATTTCAAGATGGCAAATGTCAAAGATGTCAAATGACGAATGTCACAATGCTAAATGTCAAAAATAAAAAGTGTCACCATGAAAAATGTCAAAAATAACAAATTTCAAGATGGCAAATGTCAAAGATGTCAAATGACAAATGTCACAATTCTAAATGTCAAAAATGAAAAGTGTCACCATGAAAAATGTCAAAAATGACAAATTTCAAGATGGCAAATATCAAAGATGTCAAATGACAAACGGCACAATGCTAAATGTCAAAAATGAAAAGTGTCACCATGAAAAATGTCAAAAATAACAAATTTCAAGATGGCAAATGTCAAAGATGTCAAATGACAAATGTCACAATGCTAAATGTCAAAAATGAAAAGTGTCACCATGAAAAATGTCAAAAATGACCAATTTCAAGATGGCAAATGTCCAAGATGTCAATGACAAATGTCACAATGCTAAATGTCAAAAATGACAAATTTAAAGATGGCAAATGTCAAAGATGTCAAATGACAAATGTCACAATGCTAAATGTCAAAAATGAAAAGTGTCACCATGAAAAATGTCAAAAATGACAAATTTCAAGATGGCAAATGTCAAAACTGACAAATGTCACAATGCTAAATGTCAAAAATGAAAAGTATCACCATGAAAAATGTCAAAAATGACAAATTTTAAGATGGCAAATGTCAAAGATGTCAAATGACAAATGTCACAATGCTAAATGTCAAAAATGAAAAGTGTCACCATGAAAAATGTCAAAAATAACAAATTTCAAGATGGCAAATGTCAAAGATGTCAAATGACAAATGTCACAATGCTAAATGTCAAAAATAAAAAGTGTCACCATGAAAAATGTCAAAAATGCAAAATTTCAAGATGGCAAATGTCAAAGATGTCAAATGACAAATGTCACAATGCTAAATGTCAAAAATGAAAAGTGTCACCATGAAAAATGTCAAAAATAACAAATTTTAAGATGGCAAATGTCAAAGATGTCAAATGACAAATGTCACAATGCTAAATGTCAAAAATGAAAAGTGTCACCATGAAAAATGTCAAAAATGACAAATTTCAAGATAGCAAATGTCAAAACTGACAAATGTCACGATGCTAAATGTCAAAAATGATAAGTGTCACCATGAAAAATGTCAAAAATGACAAATTTCAAGATTGCAAATGTCCAAGATGTCAAATGACAAATGTCACAATGCTAAATGTCAAAAATGACAAATTTCAAGATAGCAAATGTCAAAGATGTCAAATGACAAATGTCACAATGCTAAATGTCAAAAATGAAAAGTGTTACGATGAAAAATGTCAAAAATAACAAATTTCAAGATGGCAAATGTCAAAGATGTCAAATGACAAATGTCACAATGCTAAATGTCAAAAATGAAAAGTGTCACCATGAAAAATGTCAAAAATAACAAATTTCAAGATGGCAAATGTCAAAGATGTCAAATGACAAATGTCACAATGCTAAATGTCAAAAATGAAAAGTGTCACCATGAAAAATGTCAAAAATGACAAATTTCAAGATGGCAAATGTCAAAGATGTCAAATGACAAATGTCACAATGCTAAATGTCAAAAATGAAAAGTGTCACCATAAAATGTCAAAAATGACAAATTTCAAGATGGCAAATGTCAAAGATGTCAAATGACAAATGTCACAATGCTAAATGTCAAAAATGAAAAGTGTCACCATGAAAAATGTCAAAAATGACAAATTTCAAGATGGCAAATGTCAAAGATGTCAAATGACAAATGTCACAATGCTAAATGCAAAAATGAAAAGTGTCACCATGAAAAATGTCAAAAATGACAAATTTCAAGATGGCAAATGTCAAAACTGACAAATGTCACAATGCTAAATGTCAAAAATGATAAGTGTCACCATAAAATGTCAAAAATGACAAATTTCAAGATGGCAAATGTCCAAGATGTCAAATGACAAATGTCACAATGCTAAATGTCAAAAATGAAAAGTGTCACCATAAAAAATGTCAAAAATGACAAATTTCAAGATGGCAAATGTCAAAGATGTCAAATGACAAATGTCACAATGCTAAATGAAAAGTGTCAAAAATGACAAATGTCACAATGCTAAATGTCAAAAATGAAAAGTGTCAAAAATGACAAATTTCAAGATGGCAAATGTCTAAGATGTCAAATGACAAATGTCACAATGCTAAATGTTAAAAATAAAAAGTGTCACAGTGAAAAATGTCAAAAATGACAAATTTCAAGATGGCAAATGTCAAAGATGTCAAATGACAAATGTCACAATGCTAAATGTCAAAAATGAAAAGTGTCACCATGAAAAATGTCAAAAATGAAAAATTTCTAGATGGCAAATGTCAAAGATGTCAAATGACAAATGTCACAATGCTAAATGTCAAAAATGAAAAGTGTCCCCATGAAAAATGTCAATAATGACAAATTTCAAGATTTCAAATGTCAAAGATGTCAAATGACAAATGTCACAATGCTAAATGTCAAAAATGAAGTGTCGCCATGAAAAATGTCAAAAATGACAAATTTCAAGATGGCAAATGTCCAAGATGTCAAATGACAAATGTCACAATGCTAAATGTCAAAAATGACAAATTTCAAGATGGCAAATGTCAAAGATGTCAAATGACAAATGTCACAATGCTAAATGTCAAAAATAAAAAGTGTCACCATGAAAAATGTCAAAAATGACAAATTTCAAGATGGCAAATGTCAAAGATGTCAAATGACAAATGTCACAATGCTAAATGTCAAAAATGAAAAGTGTCACCATGAAAAATGTCAAAAATAACAAATTTCAAGATGGCAAATGTCAAAGATGTCAAATGACAAATGTCACAATGCTAAATGTCAAAAATGAAAAGTATCACCATGAAAAATGTCAAAAATGACAAATTTCAAGATGGCAAATGTCAAAGATGTCAAATGACAAATGTCACAATGCTAAATGTCAAAAATGAAAAGTGTACCCATGAAAAATGTCAAAAATGACAAATTTCAAGATGGCAAATGTCAAAACTGACAAATGTCACAATGCTAAATGTCAAAAATGAAAAGTGTCACCATGAAAAATGTCAAAAATAACAAATTTCAAGATGGCAAATGTCAAAGATCTCAAATGACAAATGTCACAATGCTAAATGTCAAAAATGACAAATTTCAAGATGGCAAATGTCAAAGATGTTAAATGCAAAATGTCACAATGCTAAATGTCAAAAATGAAAAGTGTCACCATAAAAAATGTCAAAAATAACAAATTTCAAGATGGCAAATGTCAAAGATGTCAAAACTGACAAATGTCACAATGCTAAATGTCAAAAATGAAAAGTGTCACCATAAAAAATGTCAAAAATGACAAATTTCAAGATGGCAAATGTCAAAACTGACGAATGTCACAATGCTAAATGTCAAAAATGAAAAGTGTCAACATGAAAAATGTCAAAAATAACAAATTTCAAGATGGCAAATGTCAAAGATGTCAAATGACAAATGTCACAATGCTAAATGTCAAAAATGACAAATTTCAAGATGGCAAATGTCAAAGATGTCAAATGACAAATGTCACAATGCTAAATGTCAAAAATGAAAAGTGTCACCATGAAAAATGTCAAAAATGACAAATTTCAAGATGGCAAATGTCAAAGATGTCAAATGACAAATGTCACAATGCTAAATGTCAAAAATAAAAAGTGTCACCATGAAAAATGTCAAAAATGACAAATTTCAAGATGGCAAATGTTAAAACTGACAAATGTCAAAATGCTAAATGTCAAAAATGAAAAGTGTCACCATGAAAAATGTCAAAAATAACAAATTTCAAGATGGCAAATGTCAAAGATGTCAAATGACAAATGTCACAATGCTAAATGTCAAAAATGACAAATTTCAAGATGGCAAATGTCAAAGATGTCAAATGACAAATGTCACAATGCTAAATGTCAAAAATGAAAAAAGTCACCATGAAAAATGTCAAAAATAACAAATTTCAAGATGGCAAATGTCAAAGATGTCAAAACTTACAAATGTCACAATGCTAAATGTCAAAAATGAAAAGTGTCACCATAAAAAATGTCAAAAATGACAAATTTCAAGATGGCAACTGAGAAAACTGACAAATGTCACAATGCTTAATGTCAAAAATGATAAGTGTCACCATGAAAAATGTCAAAAATGACACATTTCGAGATGGCAAATGTCCAAGATGTCAAATGACAAATGTCACAATGCTAAATGTCAAAAATGACAAATTTCAAGATGGCAAATGTCAAAGATGTCAAATGACAAACGTCACAATGCTAAATGTCAAAAATGAAAAGTGTCACCATGAAAAATGTCAAAAATGACAAATTTTAAGATGGCAAATGTCAAAGATGTCAAATGACAAATGTCACAATGCTAAATGTCAAAAATGAAAAGTGTCACCATGAAAAATGTCAAAAATATCAAATTTCAAGATGGCAAATGTCAAAGATGTCAAATGACAAATGTCACAATGCTAAATGTCAAAAATGAAAAGTGTCACCATGAAAAATGTCAAAAATGACAAATTTCAAGATGGCAAATGTCAAAGATGTCAAATGACAAATGTCACAATGCTAAATGTCAAAAATGAAAAGTGTCACCATGAAAAATGTCAAAAATGACAAATTTCAAGATGGCAAATATCAAAGATGTCAAATGACAAATGTCACAATGCTAAATGTCAAAAATGAAAAGTGTCACCATGAAAAATGTCAAAAATAACAAATTTCAAGATGGCAAATGTCAAAGATGTCAAATGACAAATGTCACAATGCTAAATGTCAAAAATGAAAAGTGTCACCATGAAAAATGTCAAAAATAACAAATTTCAAGATGGCAAATGTCAAAGATGTCAAATGACAAATGTCACAATGCTAAATGTCAAAAATGAAAAGTGTCACCATGAAAAATGTCAAAAATGACAAATTTCAAGATGGCAAATGTCAAAGATGTCAAATGACAAATGTCACAATGCTAAATGTCAAAAATGAAAAGTGTCACCATGAAAAATGTCAAAAATGACAAATTTCAAGATGGCAAATGTCAAAGATGTTAAATGACAAATGTCACAATGCTAAATGTCAAAAATGAAAAGTGTCACCATGAAAAATGTCAAAAATGACAAATTTCAAGATGGCAAATGTCAAAAATGTCAAATGACAAATGTCACAATGCTAAATGTCAAAAATGAAAAGTGTCACCATGAAAAATGTCAAAAATGACTAATTTCAAGATGGCAAATGTCAAAACTGACAAATGTCACAATGCTAAATGTCAAAAATGATAAGTTTCACCATGGAAAATGTCAAAAATGATAAATTTCAAGATGGCAAATGTCCAGGATGTCAAATGACAAATGTCACAATGCTAAATGTCAAAAATGAAAAGTGTCACCATGAAAAATGTCAAAAATGACAAATTTCAAGATGGCAAATGTCAAAGATGTCAAATGACAAATGTCACAATGCTAAATGTCAAAAATAAAAAGTGTCAAAAATGACAAATTTCAAGATGGCAAATGTCTAAGATGTCAAATGACAAATGTCAAAAATGAAAAGTGTCACCGTGAAAAATGTCAAAAATGAAAAATTTCAAGATGGCAAATGTCAAAGATGTCAAATGACAAATGTCACAATGCTAAATGTCAAAAATGAAAAGTGTCACCATGAAAAATGTCAAAAATGACAAATTTCAAGATGGCAAATGTCAAAGATGTCAAATGACAAATGTCACAATGCTAAATGTTAAAAATGAAAAGTGTCCCCATGAAAAATGTCAATAATGACAAATTTCAAGATGGCAAATGTCAAAGATGTCAAATGACAAATGTCACAATGCTAAATGTCAAAAATGAAAAGTGTCACCATAAAAAATGTCAAAAATGACAAATTTCAAGATGGCAAATGTCAAAGATGTCGAATATGACAAATGTCACAATGCTAAATGTCAAAAATGAAAAGTGTCACCATGAAAAATGTCAAAAATGACAAATTTCAAGATGGCAAATGTCAAAGATGTCAAATGACAAATGTCACAATGCTAAATGTCAAAAATGAAAAGTGTCACCATGAAAAATGTCAAAAATGACAAATTTCAAGATGGCAAATATCAAAGATGTCAAATGACAAATGTCACAATGCTAAATGTCAAAAATGACAAATTTCAAAATGGCAAATGTCAAAGATGTCAAATGACAAATGTCACAATGCTAAATGTCAAAAATGAAAAGTGTCACCATGAAAAATGTCAAAAATGACAAATATCAAGATGGCAAATGTCAAAGATGTCAAATGACAAATGTTACAATGCTAAATGTCAAAAATGAAAAGTGTCACCATGAAAAATGTCAAAAATGCCAAATTTCAAGATGGCAAATGTCAAAGATGTCAAATGACAAAAGTCACAATGCTAAATGTCAAAAATGAAAAGTGTCACCATGAAAAATGTCAAAAATGACAAATTTCAAGATGGCAAATGTCAAAGATGTCAAATGACAAATGTCACAATGCTAAATGTCAAAAATGAAAAGTGTCACCATGAAAAATGACAAATTTCAAGATGGCAAATGTCAAAACTGACAAATGTCACAATGCTAAATATCAAAAATGAAAAGTGTCACCATGAAAAATGTCAAAAATAACAAATTTCAAGATGGCAAATGTCAAAGATGTCAAATGACAAATGTCACAATGCTAAATGTCAAAAATGACAAATTTCAAGATGGCAAATGTCAAAGATGTCAAATGACAAATGTCACAATGCTAAATGTCAAAAATGAAAAGTGTCACCATGAAAAATGTCAAAAATGACAAATTTCAAGATGGCAAATGTCAAAGATGTCAAATGACAAATGTCACAATGCTAAATGTCAAAAATGAAAAGTGACCCCATGAAAAATGTCAATAATGACAAATTTTAAGATGGCAAATATCAAAGATGTCAAATGACAAATGTCACAATGCTAAATGTCAAAAATAAAAAGTGTCACCATGAAAAATGTCAAAAATGACAAATCTCAAGATGGCAAATGTCGAATATGACAAATGTCACAATGCTAAATGTCAAAAATGAAAAGTGTCACCATGAAAAATGTCAAAAATGACAAATTTCAAGATGGCAAATAGCAAAGATGTCAAATGACAAATGTCACAATGCTAAATGTCAAAAATGAAAAGTGTCACCATGAAAAATGTCAAAAATGACAAATTTCAAAATGGCAAATATCAAAGATGTCAAATGACAAATGTCACAATGCTAAATGTCAAAAATGACAAATTTCAAGATGGCAAATGTCAAAGATGTCAAATGACAAATGTCACAATGCTAAATGTCAAAAATGAAAAGTGTCACCATGAAAAATGTCAAAAATGACAAATCTCAAGATGGCAAATGTCAAAGATGTCGAATATGACAAATGTCACAATGCTAAATGTCAAAAATGAAAAGTGTCACCATGAAAAATGTCAAAAATGACAAATTTCAAGATGGCAAATATCAAAGATGTCAAATGACAAATGTCACAATGCTAAATGTCAAAAATGAAAAGTGTCACCATGAAAAATGTCAAAAATGACAAATTTCAAGATGGCAAATATCAAAGATGTCAAATGACAAATGTCACAATGCTAAATGTCAAAAATGACAAATTTCAAGATGGCAAATGTCAAAGATGTCAAATGACAAATGTCACAATGCTAAATGTAAAAAATGAAAAGTGTCACCATGAAAAATGTCAAAAATGACAAATTTCAAGATGGCAAATGTCAAAGATGTCAAATGACAAATGTCACAATGCTAAATGTCAAAAATGAAAAGTGTCACCATGAAAAATGTCAAAAATGACAAATTTCAAGATGGCAAATGTCAAAGATGTCAAATGACAAATGTCACAATGCTAAATGTCAAAAATGAAAAGTGTCACCATGAAAAATGTCAAAAATAACAAATTTCAAGATGGCAAATGTCAAAAGTGACAAATGTCACAATGCTAAATGTCAAAAATGATAAGTGTCACCATGAAAAATGTCAAAAATGACAAATTTCAAGATGGCAAATGTCCAAGATGTCAAATGACAAATGTCACAATGCTAAATGTCAAAAATGACAAATTTCAAGATGGCAAATGTCAAAGATGTCAAATGACAAATGTTACAATGCTAAATGTCAAAAATGAAAAGTGTCACCATGAAAATGTCAAAAATAACAAATTTCAAGATGGCAAATGTCAAAGATGTCAAATGACAAATGTCACAATGCTAAAAGTCAAAAATGAAAAGTGTCACCATGAAAAATGTCAAAAATGACAAATTTCAAGATGGCAAATGTCAAATCTGACAAATGTCACAATGCTAAATGTCAAAAATGATAAGTGTCACCATGAAAAATGTCAAAAATGACAAATTTCAAGATGACAAATGTCCAAGATGTCAAATGACAAATGTCACAATGCTAAATGTCAAAAATGACAAATTTCAAAATTGCAAATGTCAAAGATGTCGAATATGACAAATGTCACAATGCTAAATGTCAAAAATGAAAAGTGTCACCATGAAAAATGTCAAAAATGACAAATTTCGAGATGGCAAATATCAAAGATGTCAAATGACAAATGTCACAATGCTAAATGTCAAAAATGACAAATTTCAAGATGGCAAATGTCAAAGATGTCAAATGACAAATGTCACAATGCTAAATGTCAAAAATGAAAAGTGTCACCATGAAAAATGTCAAAAATGACAAATTTCAAGATGGCAAATGTCAAAGATGTCAAATGACAAATGTCACAATGCTAAATGTCAAAAATGAAAAGTGTCACCAAGAAAAATGTCAAAAATGACAAATTTCAAGATGGCAAATGTCAAAGATGTCAAATGACAAATGTCACAATGCTAAATGTCAAAAATGAAAAGTGTCAAAAATGACAAATTTCAAGATGGCAAATGTCTAAGATGTCAAATGACAAATGTCACAATGTTAAATGTCAAAAATGAAAAGTATCACCGTAAAAAATGTCAAAAATGACAAATTTCAAGATGGCAAATGTCAAAGATGTCAAATGACAAATGTCACAATGCTAAATGTCAAAAATGAAAAGTGTCACCATGAAAAATGTCAAAAATGACAAATTTTAAGATGGCAAATGTCAAAGATGTCAAATGACAAATGTCACAATGCTAAATGTCAAAAATGAAAAGTGACCCCATGAAAAATGTCAATAATGACAAATTTCAAAATGGCAAATATCAAAGATGTCAAATGACAAATGTCACAATGCTAAATGTCAAAAATGAAAAGTGTCACCATGAAAAATGTCAAAAATGACAAATCTCAAGATAGCAAATGTCGAATATGACAAATGTCACAATGCTAAATGTCAAAAATGAAAAGTGTCACCATGAAAAATGACAAATTTCAAGATGGCAAATATCAAAGATGTCAAATGACAAATGTCACAATGCTAAATGTCAAAAATGACAAATTTCAAGATGGCAAATGTCAAAGATGTCAAATGACAAATGTCACAATGCTAAATGTCAAAAATGAAAAGTGTCACCATGAAAAATGTCAAAAATGACAAATCTCAAGATGGCAAATGTCAAAGATGTCGAATATGACAAATGTCACAATGCTAAATGTCAAAAATGAAAAGTGTCACCATGAAAAATGTCAAAAATGACAAATTTCAAGATGGCAAATATCAAAGATGTCAAATGACAAATGTCACAATGCTAAATGTCAAAAATGAAAAGTGTCACCATGAAAAATGTCAAAAATGACAAATTTCAAGATGGCAAATATCAAAGATGTCAAATGACAAATGTCACAATGCTAAATGTCAAAAATGACAAATTTCAAGATGGCAAATGTCAAAGATGTCAAATGACAAATGTCACAATGCTAAATGTCAAAAATGAAAAGTGTCACCATGAAAAATGTCAAAAATGACAAATTTAAAGATGGCAAATGTCAAAGATGTCAAATGACAAATGTCACAATGCTAAATGTCAAAAATGAAAAGTGTCACCATGAAAAATGTCAAAAATGACAAATTTCAAGATGGCAAATGTCAAAGATGTCAAATGACAAATGTCACAATGCTAAATGTCAAAAATGAAAAGTGTCATTATGAAAAATGTCAAAGATAACAAATTTCAAGATGGCAAATGTCAAAACTGACAAATGTCACAATGCTAAATGTCAAAAATGATAAGTGTCACCATGAAAAATGTCAAAAATGACAAATTTCAAAATGGCAAATGTCCAAGATGTCAAATGACAAATGTCACAATGCTAAATGTCAAAAATGACAAATTTCAAGATGGCAAATGTCAAAGATGTCAAATGACAAATGTCACAATGCTAAATGTCAAAAATGAAAAGTGTCACCATGAAAAATGTCAAAAATAACAAATTTCAAGATGGCAAATGTCAAAGATGTCAAATGACAAATGTCACAATGCTAAAAGTCAAAAATGAAAAGTGTCACCATGAAAAATGTCAAAAATGACAAATTTCAAGATGGCAAATGTCAAATCTGACAAATGTCACAATGCTAAATGTCAAAAATGATAAGTGTCACCATGAAAAATGTCACAAATGACAAATTTCAAGATGACAAATGTCCAAGATGTCAAATGACAAATGTCACAATGCTAAATGTCAAAAATGACAAATTTCAAAATTGCAAATGTCAAAGATGTCGAATATGACAAATGTCACAATGCTAAATGTCAAAAATGAAAAGTGTCACCATGAAAAATGTCAAAAATGACAAATTTCAAGATGGCAAATATCAAAGATGTCAAATGACAAATGTCACAATGCTAAATGTCAAAAATGACAAATTTCAAGATGGCAAATGTCAAAGATGTCAAATGACAAATGTCACAATGCTAAATGTCAAAAATAAAAAGTGTCACCATAAAAAATGTCAAAAACAACAAATTTCAAGATGGCAAATGTCAAAGATGTCAAATGACAAATGTCACAATGCTAAATGTCAAAAATGAAAAGTGTCACCATGAAAAATGTCAATAATGACAAATTTCAAGATTTCAAATGTCAAAGATGTCAAATGACAAATGTCACAATGCTAAATGTCAAAAATGAAGTGTCGCCATGAAAAATGTCAAAAATGACAAATTTCAAGATGGCAAATGTCCAAGATGTCAAATGACAAATGTCACAATGCTAAATGTCAAAAATGACAAATTTCAAGATGGCAAATGTCAAAGATGTCAAATGACAAATGTCACAATGCTAAATGTCAAAAATAAAAAGTGTCACCATGAAAAATGTCAAAAATGACAAATTTCAAGATGGCAAATGTCAAAGATGTCAAATGACAAATGTCACAATGCTAAATGTCAAAAATGAAAAGTGTCACCATGAAAAATGTCAAAAATAACAAATTTCAAGATGGCAAATGTCAAAGATGTCAAATGACAAATGTCACAATGCTAAATGTCAAAAATGAAAAGTATCACCATGAAAAATGTCAAAAATGACAAATTTCAAGATGGCAAATGTCAAAGATGTCAAATGACAAATGTCACAATGCTAAATGTCAAAAATGAAAAGTGTACCCATGAAAAAGGTCAAAAATGACAAATTTCAAGATGGCAAATGTCAAAACTGACAAATGTCACAATGCTAAATGTCAAAAATGAAAAGTGTCACCATGAAAAATGTCAAAAATAACAAATTTCAAGATGGCAAATGTCAAAGATCTCAAATGACAAATGTCACAATGCTAAATGTCAAAAATGACAAATTTCAAGATGGCAAATGTCAAAGATGTTAAATGCAAAATGTCACAATGCTAAATGTCAAAAATGAAAAGTGTCACCATAAAAAATGTCAAAAATAACAAATTTCAAGATGGCAAATGTCAAAGATGTCAAAACTGACAAATGTCACAATGCTAAATGTCAAAAATGAAAAGTGTCACCATAAAAAATGTCAAAAATGACAAATTTCAAGATGGCAAATGTCAAAACTGACGAATGTCACAATGCTAAATGTCAAAAATGAAAAGTGTCAACATGAAAAATGTCAAAAATAACAAATTTCAAGATGGCAAATGTCAAAGATGTCAAATGACAAATGTCACAATGCTAAATGTCAAAAATGACAAATTTCAAGATGGCAAATGTCAAAGATGTCAAATGACAAATGTCACAATGCTAAATGTCAAAAATGAAAAGTGTCACCATGAAAAATGTCAAAAATGACAAATTTCAAGATGGCAAATGTCAAAGATGTCAAATGACAAATGTCACAATGCTAAATGTCAAAAATAAAAAGTGTCACCATGAAAAATGTCAAAAATGACAAATTTCAAGATGGCAAATGTTAAAACTGACAAATGTCAAAATGCTAAATGTCAAAAATGAAAAGTGTCACCATGAAAAATGTCAAAAATAACAAATTTCAAGATGGCAAATGTCAAAGATGTCAAATGACAAATGTCACAATGCTAAATGTCAAAAATGACAAATTTCAAGATGGCAAATGTCAAAGATGTCAAATGACAAATGTCACAATGCTAAATGTCAAAAATGAAAAAAGTCACCATGAAAAATGTCAAAAATAACAAATTTCAAGATGGCAAATGTCAAAGATGTCAAAACTTACAAATGTCACAATGCTAAATGTCAAAAATGAAAAGTGTCACCATAAAAAATGTCAAAAATGACAAATTTCAAGATGGCAACTGAGAAAACTGACAAATGTCACAATGCTTAATGTCAAAAATGATAAGTGTCACCATGAAAAATGTCAAAAATGACACATTTCGAGATGGCAAATGTCCAAGATGTCAAATGACAAATGTCACAATGCTAAATGTCAAAAATGACAAATTTCAAGATGGCAAATGTCAAAGATGTCAAATGACAAACGTCACAATGCTAAATGTCAAAAATGAAAAGTGTCACCATGAAAAATGTCAAAAATGACAAATTTTAAGATGGCAAATGTCAAAGATGTCAAATGACAAATGTCACAATGCTAAATGTCAAAAATGAAAAGTGTCACCATGAAAAATGTCAAAAATATCAAATTTCAAGATGGCAAATGTCAAAGATGTCAAATGACAAATGTCACAATGCTAAATGTCAAAAATGAAAAGTGTCACCATGAAAAATGTCAAAAATGACAAATTTCAAGATGGCAAATGTCAAAGATGTCAAATGACAAATGTCACAATGCTAAATGTCAAAAATGAAAAGTGTCACCATGAAAAATGTCAAAAATGACAAATTTCAAGATGGCAAATATCAAAGATGTCAAATGACAAATGTCACAATGCTAAATGTCAAAAATGAAAAGTGTCACCATGAAAAATGTCAAAAATAACAAATTTCAAGATGGCAAATGTCAAAGATGTCAAATGACAAATGTCACAATGCTAAATGTCAAAAATGAAAAGTGTCACCATGAAAAATGTCAAAAATAACAAATTTCAAGATGGCAAATGTCAAAGATGTCAAATGACAAATGTCACAATGCTAAATGTCAAAAATGAAAAGTGTCACCATGAAAAATGTCAAAAATGACAAATTTCAAGATGGCAAATGTCAAAGATGTCAAATGACAAATGTCACAATGCTAAATGTCAAAAATGAAAAGTGTCACCATGAAAAATGTCAAAAATGACAAATTTCAAGATGGCAAATGTCAAAGATGTTAAATGACAAATGTCACAATGCTAAATGTCAAAAATGAAAAGTGTCACCATGAAAAATGTCAAAAATGACAAATTTCAAGATGGCAAATGTCAAAAATGTCAAATGACAAATGTCACAATGCTAAATGTCAAAAATGAAAAGTGTCACCATGAAAAATGTCAAAAATGACTAATTTCAAGATGGCAAATGTCAAAACTGACAAATGTCACAATGCTAAATGTCAAAAATGATAAGTTTCACCATGGAAAATGTCAAAAATGACAAATTTCAAGATGGCAAATGTCCAGGATGTCAAATGACAAATGTCACAATGCTAAATGTCAAAAATGAAAAGTGTCACCATGAAAAATGTCAAAAATGACAAATTTCAAGATGGCAAATGTCAAAGATGTCAAATGACAAATGTCACAATGCTAAATGTCAAAAATGACAAATTTCAAGATGGCAAATGTCTAAGATGTCAAATGACAAATGTCAAAAATGAAAAGTGTCACCGTGAAAAATGTCAAAAATGAAAAATTTCAAGATGGCAAATGTCAAAGATGTCAAATGACAAATGTCACAATGCTAAATGTCAAAAATGAAAAGTGTCACCATGAAAAATGTCAAAAATGACAAATTTCAAGATGGCAAATGTCAAAGATGTCAAATGACAAATGTCACAATGCTAAATGTTAAAAATGAAAAGTGTCCCCATGAAAAATGTCAATAATGACAAATTTCAAGATGGCAAATGTCAAAGATGTCAAATGACAAATGTCACAATGCTAAATGTCAAAAATGAAAAGTGTCACCATAAAAAATGTCAAAAATGACAAATTTCAAGATGGCAAATTTCAAAGATGTCGAATATGACAAATGTCACAATGCTAAATGTCAAAAATGAAAAGTGTCACCATGAAAAATGTCAAAAATGACAAATTTCAAGATGGCAAATGTCAAAGATGTCAAATGACAAATGTCACAATGCTAAATGTCAAAAATGAAAAGTGTCACCATGAAAAATGTCAAAAATGACAAATTTCAAGATGGCAAATATCAAAGATGTCAAATGACAAATGTCACAATGCTAAATGTCAAAAATGACAAATTTCAAAATGACAAATGTCAAAGATGTCAAATGACAAATGTCACAATGCTAAATGTCAAAAATGAAAAGTGTCACCATGAAAAATGTCAAAAATGACAAATATCAAGATGGCAAATGTCAAAGATGTCAAATGACAAATGTTACAATGCTAAATGTCAAAAATGAAAAGTGTCACCATGAAAAATGTCAAAAATGACAAATTTCAAGATGGCAAATGTCAAAGATGTCAAATGACAAAAGTCACAATGCTAAATGTCAAAAATGAAAAGTGTCACCATGAAAAATGTCAAAAATGACAAATTTCAAGATGGCAAATGTCAAAGATGTCAAATGACAAATGTCACAATGCTAAATTTCAAAAATGAAAAGTGTCACCATGAAAAATGACAAATTTCAAGATGGCAAATGTCAAAACTGACAAATGTCACAATGCTAAATATCAAAAATGAAAAGTGTCACCATGAAAAATGTCAAAAATAACAAATTTCAAGATGGCAAATGTCAAAGATGTCAAATGACAAATGTCACAATGCTAAATGTCAAAAATGACAAATTTCAAGATGGCAAATGTCAAAGATGTCAAATGACAAATGTCACAATGCTAAATGTCAAAAATGAAAAGTGTCACCATGAAAAATGTCAAAAATGACAAATTTCAAGATGGCAAATGTCAAAGATGTCAAATGACAAATGTCACAATGCTAAATGTCAAAAATGAAAAGTGACCCCATGAAAAATGTCAATAATGACAAATTTTAAGATGGCAAATATCAAAGATGTCAAATGACAAATGTCACAATGCTAAATGTCAAAAATAAAAAGTGTCACCATGAAAAATGTCAAAAATGACAAATCTCAAGATGGCAAATGTCGAATATGACAAATGTCACAATGCTAAATGTCAAAAATGAAAAGTGTCACCATGAAAAATGTCAAAAATGACAAATTTCAAGATGGCAAATAGCAAAGATGTCAAATGACAAATGTCACAATGCTAAATGTCAAAAATGAAAAGTGTCACCATGAAAAATGTCAAAAATGACAAATTTCAAAATGGCAAATATCAAAGATGTCAAATGACAAATGTCACAATGCTAAATGTCAAAAATGACAAATTTCAAGATGGCAAATGTCAAAGATGTCAAATGACAAATGTCACAATGCTAAATGTCAAAAATGAAAAGTGTCACCATGAAAAATGTCAAAAATGACAAATCTCAAGATGGCAAATGTCAAAGATGTCGAATATGACAAATGTCACAATGCTAAATGTCAAAAATGAAAAGTGTCACCATGAAAAATGTCAAAAATGACAAATTTCAAGATGGCAAATATCAAAGATGTCAAATGACAAATGTCACAATGCTAAATGTCAAAAATGAAAAGTGTCACCATGAAAAATGTCAAAAATGACAAATTTCAAGATGGCAAATATCAAAGATGTCAAATGACAAATGTCACAATGCTAAATGTCAAAAATGACAAATTTCAAGATGGCAAATGTCAAAGATGTCAAATGACAAATGTCACAATGCTAAATGTAAAAAATGAAAAGTGTCACCATGAAAAATGTCAAAAATGACAAATTTCAAGATGGCAAATGTCAAAGATGTCAAATGACAAATGTCACAATGCTAAATGTCAAAAATGAAAAGTGTCACCATGAAAAATGTCAAAAATGACAAATTTCAAGATGGCAAATGTCAAAGATGTCAAATGACAAATGTCATAATGCTAAATGTCAAAAATGAAAAGTGTCACCATGAAAAATGTCAAAAATAACAAATTTCAAGATGGCAAATGTCAAAAGTGACAAATGTCACAATGCTAAATGTCAAAAATGATAAGTGTCACCATGAAAAATGTCAAAAATGACAAATTTCAAGATGGCAAATGTCCAAGATGTCAAATGACAAATGTCACAATGCTAAATGTCAAAAATGACAAATTTCAAGATGGCAAATGTCAAAGATGTCAAATGACAAATGTTACAATGCTAAATGTCAAAAATGAAAAGTGTCACCATGAAAATGTCAAAAATAACAAATTTCAAGATGGCAAATGTCAAAGATGTCAAATGACAAATGTCACAATGCTAAAAGTCAAAAATGAAAAGTGTCACCATGAAAAATGTCAAAAATGACAAATTTCAAGATGGCAAATGTCAAATCTGACAAATGTCACAATGCTAAATGTCAAAAATGATAAGTGTCACCATGAAAAATGTCAAAAATGACAAATTTCAAGATGACAAATGTCCAAGATGTCAAATGACAAATGTCACAATGCTAAATGTCAAAAATGACAAATTTCAAAATTGCAAATGTCAAAGATGTCGAATATGACAAATGTCACAATGCTAAATGTCAAAAATGAAAAGTGTCACCATGAAAAATGTCAAAAATGACAAATTTCAAGATGGCAAATATCAAAGATGTCAAATGACAAATGTCACAATGCTAAATGTCAAAAATGACAAATTTCAAGATGGCAAATGTCAAAGATGTCAAATGACAAATGTCACAATGCTAAATGTCAAAAATGAAAAGTGTCACCATGAAAAATGTCAAAAATGACAAATTTCAAGATGGCAAATGTCAAAGATGTCAAATGACAAATGTCACAATGCTAAATGTCAAAAATGAAAAGTGTCACCAAGAAAAATGTCAAAAATGACAAATTTCAAGATGGCAAATGTCAAAGATGTCAAATGACAAATGTCACAATGCTAAATGTCAAAAATGAAAAGTGTCAAAAATGACAAATTTCAAGATGGCAAATGTCTAAGATGTCAAATGACAAATGTCACAATGTTAAATGTCAAAAATGAAAAGTATCACCGTAAAAAATGTCAAAAATGACAAATTTCAAGATGGCAAATGTCAAAGATGTCAAATGACAAATGTCACAATGCTAAATGTCAAAAATGAAAAGTGTCACCATGAAAAATGTCAAAAATGACAAATTTTAAGATGGCAAATGTCAAAGATGTCAAATGACAAATGTCACAATGCTAAATGTCAAAAATGAAAAGTGACCCCATGAAAAATGTCAATAATGACAAATTTCAAAATGGCAAATATCAAAGATGTCAAATGACAAATGTCACAATGCTAAATGTCAAAAATGAAAAGTGTCACCATGAAAAATGTCAAAAATGACAAATCTCAAGATAGCAAATGTCGAATATGACAAATGTCACAATGCTAAATGTCAAAAATGAAAAGTGTCACCATGAAAAATGTCAAAAATGACAAATTTCAAGATGGCAAATATCAAAGATGTCAAATGACAAATGTCACAATGCTAAATGTCAAAAATGACAAATTTCAAGATGGCAAATGTCAAAGATGTCAAATGACAAATGTCACAATGCTAAATGTCAAAAATGAAAAGTGTCACCATGAAAAATGTCAAAAATGACAAATCTCAAGATGGCAAATGTCAAAGATGTCGAATATGACAAATGTCACAATGCTAAATGTCAAAAATGAAAAGTGTCACCATGAAAAATGTCAAAAATGACAAATTTCAAGATGGCAAATATCAAAGATGTCAAATGACAAATGTCACAATGCTAAATGTCAAAAATGAAAAGTGTCACCATGAAAAATGTCAAAAATGACAAATTTCAAGATGGCAAATATCAAAGATGTCAAATGACAAATGTCACAATGCTAAATGTCAAAAATGACAAATTTCAAGATGGCAAATGTCAAAGATGTCAAATGACAAATGTCACAATGCTAAATGTCAAAAATGAAAAGTGTCACCATGAAAAATGTCAAAAATGACAAATTTAAAGATGGCAAATGTCAAAGATGTCAAATGACAAATGTCACAATGCTAAATGTCAAAAATGAAAAGTGTCACCATGAAAAATGTCAAAAATGACAAATTTCAAGATGGCAAATGTCAAAGATGTCAAATGACAAATGTCACAATGCTAAATGTCAAAAATGAAAAGTGTCATTATGAAAAATGTCAAAGATAACAAATTTCAAGATGGCAAATGTCAAAACTGACAAATGTCACAATGCTAAATGTCAAAAATGATAAGTGTCACCATGAAAAATGTCAAAAATGACAAATTTCAAAATGGCAAATGTCCAAGATGTCAAATGACAAATGTCACAATGCTAAATGTCAAAAATGACAAATTTCAAGATGGCAAATGTCAAAGATGTCAAATGACAAATGTCACAATGCTAAATGTCAAAAATGAAAAGTGTCACCATGAAAAATGTCAAAAATAACAAATTTCAAGATGGCAAATGTCAAAGATGTCAAATGACAAATGTCACAATGCTAAAAGTCAAAAATGAAAAGTGTCACCATGAAAAATGTCAAAAATGACAAATTTCAAGATGGCAAATGTCAAATCTGACAAATGTCACAATGCTAAATGTCAAAAATGATAAGTGTCACCATGAAGAATGTCACAAATGACAAATTTCAAGATGACAAATGTCCAAGATGTCAAATGACAAATGTCACAATGCTAAATGTCAAAAATGACAAATTTCAAAATTGCAAATGTCAAAGATGTCGAATATGACAAATGTCACAATGCTAAATGTCAAAAATGAAAAGTGTCACCATGAAAAATGTCAAAAATGACAAATTTCAAGATGGCAAATATCAAAGATGTCAAATGACAAATGTCACAATGCTAAATGTCAAAAATGACAAATTTCAAGATGGCAAATGTCAAAGATGTCAAATGACAAATGTCACAATGCTAAATGTCAAAAATAAAAAGTGTCACCATGAAAAATGTCAAAAATGACAAATTTCAAGATGGCAAATGTCAAAGATGTCAAATGACAAATGTCACAATGCTAAATGTCAAAAATAAAAAGTGTCACCATGAAAAATGTCAAAAATAACAAATTTCAAGATGGCAAATGTCAAAGATGTCAAATGACAAATGTCACAATGCTAAATGTCAAAAATGAAAAGTGTCACCATGAAAAATGTCAAAAATGACAAATTTCAAGATGGCAAATGTCAAAGATGTTAAATGACAAATGTCACAATGCTAAATGTCAAAAATGAAAAGTGTCACCATAAAAAATGTCAAAAACAACAAATTTCAAGATGGCAAATGTCAAAGATGTCAAATGACAAATGTCACAATGCTAAATGTCAAAAATGAAAAGTGTCACCATGAAAAATGTCAAAAATGACAAATTTCAAGATGGCAAATGTCAAAACTGACAAATGTCACAATGCTAAATGTCAAAAATGATAAGTGTCACCATGAAAAATGACAAATTTCAAGATGGCAATTGTCCAAGATGTCAAATGACAAATGTCACAATGCTAAATGTCAAAAATGACAAATTTCAAGATGGCAAATGTCAAAGATGTCAAATGACAAATGTCACAATGCTAAATGTCAAAAATGAAAAGTGTCACCATGAAAAATGTCAAAAAGGACAAATTTCAAGATGGCAAATGTCACAGATGTAAAATGACAAATGTCACAATGCTAAATGTCAAAAATGAAAAGTGTCACCATGAAAAATGTCAAAAATGACAAATTTCAAGATGGCAAATGTCAAAGATGTCAAATGACAAATGTCACAATGCTAAATGTCAAAAATGAAAAGTGTCACCATGAAAAATGTCAAAAATAACAAATTTCAAGATGGCAAATGTCAAAACTGACAAATGTCACAATGCTAAATGTCAAAAATGATAAGTGTCACCATGAAAAATGTCAAAAATGACAAATTTTAAGATGGCAAATGTCCAAGATGTCAAATGACAAATGTCACAATGCTAAATGTCAAAAATGACAAATTTCAAGATGGCAAATGTCAAAGATGTCAAATGACAAATGTCACAATGCTAAATGTCAAAAATGAAAAGTGTCACCATGAAAAATGTCAAAAATGACAAATTTCAAGATGGCAAATGTCAAAGATGTCAAATGACAAATGTCACAATGCTAAATGTCAAAAATGAAAAGTGTCACCATGAAAAATGTCAAAAATAACAAATTTCAAGATGGCAAATGTCAAAGATGTCAAATGACAAATGTCACAATGCTAAAAGTCAAAAATGAAAAGTGTCACCATGAAAAATGTCAAAAATGACAAATTTCAAGATGGCAAATGTCAAAACTGACAAATGTCACAATGCTAAATGTCAAAAATGATAAGTGTCACCATGAAAAATGTCAAAAATGACAAATTTCAAGATGACAAATGTCCAAGATGTCAAATGACAAATGTCACAATGCTAAATGTCAAAAATGACAAATTTCAAGATTGCAAATGTCAAAGATGTCGAATATGACAAATGTCACAATGCTAAATGTCAAAAATGAAAAGTGTCACCATGAAAAATGTCAAAAATGACAAATTTCAAGATGGCAAATGTCAAAGATGTCAAATGACAAATGTCACAATGCTAAATGTCAAAAATGAAAAGTGTCACCATGAAAAATGTCAAAATGACAAATTTCAAGATGGCAAATATCAAAGATGTCAAATGACAAATGTCACAATGCTAAATGTCAAAAATGACAAATTTCAAGATGGCAAATGTCAAAGATATCAAATGACAAATGTCACAATGCTAAATGTCAAAAATGAAAAGTGTCACCATGAAAAATGTCAAAAATGACAAATTTCAAGATGACAAATGTCAAAGATGTCAAATGACAAATGTCACAATGCTAAATGTCAAAAATGAAAAGTGTCACCATGAAAAATGTCAAAAATGACAAATTTCAAGATGGCAAATGTCAAAACTGACAAATGTCACAATGCTAAATGTCAAAAATGATAAGTGTCACCATGAAAAATGTCAAAAATGACAAATTTCAAGATGGCAAATGTCCAAGATGTCAAATGACAAATGTCACAATGCTAAATGTTAAAAATGAAAAGTGTCACCATGAAAAATGTCAAAAATGACAAATTTCAAGATGGCAAATGTCAAAGATGTCAAATGACAAATGTCACAATGCTAAATGTCAAAAATAACAAGTGTCAAAAATGACAAATTTCAAGATGGCAAATGTCTGAGATGTCAAATGACAAATTTCACAATGTTAAATGTCAAAAATGAAAAGTATCACCGTCAAAAATGGCAAAAATGACTAATTTCAAGATGGCAAATGTCAAAGATGTCAAATGACAAATGTCACAATGCTAAATGTCAAAAATGAAAAGTGTCACCATGAAAAATGTCAAAAATGACAAATTTCAAGATGGCAAATGTCAAAGATGTCAAATGACAAATGTCACAATGCTAAATGTCAAAAATGAAAAGTGACCCCATGAAAAATGTCAATAATAACAAATTTCAAGATGGCAAATATCAAAGATGTCAAATGACAAATGTCACAATGCTAAATGTCAAAAATGAAAAGTGTCACCATGAAAAATGTCAAAAATGACAAATCTCAAGATGGCAAATGTCAAAGATGTCGAATATGACAAATGTCACAATGCTTAATGTCAAAAATGAAAAGTCTCACCATGAAAAATGTCAAAAATGACAAATTTCAAGATAGCAAATATCAAAGATGTCAAATGACAAATGTCACAATGCTAAATGTCACAATGCTAAATGTCAAAAATGAAAAGTGTCACCATGAAAAATGTCAAAAATGACAAATTTCAAGATGGCAAATATCAAAGATGTCAAATGACAAATGTCACAATGCTAAATGTCAAAAATGACAAATTTCAAGATGGCAAATGTCAAAGATGTCATATGACAAATGTCACAATGCTAAATGTCAAAAATGAAAAGTGTCACCATGAAAAATGTCAAAAATAACAAATTTCAAGATGGCAAATGTCAAAACTGACAAATGTCACAATGCTAAATGTCAAAAATGATAAGTGTCACCATGAAAAATGTCAAAAATGACAAATTTTAAGATGGCAAATGTCCAAGATGTCAAATGACAAATGTCACAATGCTACACGTCAAAAATGACAAATTTCAAGATGGCAAATGTCAAAGATGTCAAATGACAAATGTCACAATGCTAAATGTCAAAAATGAAAAGTGTCACCATGAAAAATGTCAAAAATGACAAATTTCAAGATGGCAAATGTCAAAGATGTCAAATGACAAATGTCACAATGCTAAATGTCAAAAATGAAAAGTGTCACCATGAAAAATGTCAAAAATAACAAATTTCAAGATGGCAAATGTCAAAGATGTCAAATGACAAATGTCACAATGCTAAAAGTCAAAAATGAAAAGTGTCACTATGAAAAATGTCAAAAATGACAAATTTCAAGATGGCAAATGTCAAAACTGACAAATGTCACAATGCTAAATGTCAAAAATGATAAGTGTCACCATGAAAAATGTCAAAAATGACAAATTTCAAGATGACAAATGTCCAAGATGTCAAATGACAAATGTCACAATGCTAAATGTCAAAAATGACAAATTTCAAGATTGCAAATGTCAAAGATGTCGAATATGACAAATGTCACAATGCTAAATGTCAAAAATGAAAAGTGTCACCATGAAAAATGTCAAAAATGACAAATTTCAAGATGGCAAATGTCAAAGATGTCAAATGACAAATGTCACAATGCTAAATGTCAAAAATAAAAAGTGTCACCATGAAAAATGTCAAAATGACAAATTTCAAGATGGCAAATATCAAAGATGTCAAATGACAAATGTCACAATGCTAAATGTCAAAAATGACAAATTTCAAGATGGCAAATGTCAAAGATATCAAATGACAAATGTCACAATGCTAAATGTCAAAAATGAAAAGTGTCACCATGAAAAATGTCAAAAATGACAAATTTCAAGATGACAAATGTCAAAGATGTCAAATGACAAATGTCACAATGCTAAATGTCAAAAATGAAAAGTGTCACCATGAAAAATGTCAAAAATGACAAATTTCAAGATGGCAAATGTCAAAACTGACAAATGTCACAATGCTAAATGTCAAAAATGATAAGTGTCACCATGAAAAATGTCAAAAATGACAAATTTCAAGATGGCAAATGTCCAAGATGTCAAATGACAAATGTCACAATGCTAAATGTTAAAAATGAAAAGTGTCACCATGAAAAATGTCAAAAATGACAAATTTCAAGATGGCAAATGTCAAAGATGTCAAATGACAAATGTCACAATGCTAAATGTCAAAAATGAAAAGTGTCAAAAATGACAAATTTCAAGATGGCAAATGTCTAAGATGTCAAATGACAAATGTCACAATGTTAAATGTCAAAAATGAAAAGTATCACCGTAAAAAATGTCAAAAATGACAAATTTCAAGATGGCAAATGTCAAAGATGTCAAATGACAAATGTCACAATGCTAAATGTCAAAAATGAAAAGTGTCACCATGAAAAATGTCAAAAATGACAAATTTCAAGATGGCAAATGTCAAAGATGTCAAATGACAAATGTCACAATGCTAAATGTCAAAAATGAAAAGTGACCCCATGAAAAATGTCAATAATAACAAATTTCAAGATGGCAAATATCAAAGATGTCAAATGACAAATGTCACAATGCTAAATGTCAAAAATGAAAAGTGTCACCATGAAAAATGTCAAAAATGACAAATCTCAAGATGGCAAATGTCAAAGATGTCGAATATGACAAATGTCACAATGCTAAATGTCAAAAATGAAAAGTCTCACCATGAAAAATGTCAAAAATGACAAATTTCAAGATAGCAAATATCAAAGATGTCAAATGACAAATGTCACAATGCTAAATGTCACAATGCTAAATGTCAAAAATGAAAAGTGTCACCATGAAAAATGTCAAAAATGACAAATTTCAAGATGGCAAATATCAAAGATGTCAAATGACAAATGTCACAATGCTAAATGTCAAAAATGACAAATTTCAAGATGGCAAATGTCAAAGATGTCAAATGACAAATGTCACAATGCTAAATGTCAAAAATGAAAAGTGTCACCATGAAAAATGTCAAAAATGACAAATTTCAAGATGGCAAATGTCAAAGATGTCAAATGACAAATGTCACAATGCTAAATGTCAAAAATGAAAAGTGTCACCATGAAAAATGTCAAAATAACAAATTTCAAGATGGCAAATGTCAAAGATGTCAAATGACAAATGTCACAATGCTAAATGTCAAAAATGAAAAGTGTCACCATGAAAAATGTCAAAAATGACAAATTTCAAGATGGCAAATGTCAAAGATGTCAAATGACAAATGTCACAATGCTAAATGTCAAAAATGAAAAGTGTCACCATAAAAAATGTTAAAAACAACAAATTTCAAGATGGCAAATGTCAAAGATGTCAAATGACAAATGTCACAATGCTAAATGTCAAAAATGAAAAGTGTCACCATGAAAAATGTCAAAAATGACAAATTTCAAGATGGCAAATGTCAAAACTGACAAATGTCACAATGCTAAATGTCAAAAATGATAATTGTCACCATGAAAAATGTCAAAAATGACAAATTTCAAGATGGCAAATGTCCAAGATGTCAAATGACAAATGTCACAATGCTAAATGTCAAAAATGACAAATTTCAAGATGGCAAATGTCAAAGATGTCAAATGACAAATGTCAAAAATAAAAAGTGTCACCATGAAAAATGTCAAAAATGACAAATTTCAAGATGGCAAATGTCAAAGATGTCAAATGACAAATGTCACAATGCTAAATGTCAAAAATGAAAAGTGTCACCATGAAAAATGTCAAAAATGACAAATTTCAAGATGGCAAATGTCACAGATGTCAAATGACAAATGTCACAATGCTAAATGTCAAAAATGAAAAGTGTCACCATGAAAAATGTCAAAAATGACAAATTTCAAGATGGCAAATGTCAAAGATGTCAAATGACAAATGTCACAATGCTAAATGTCAAAAATGAAAAGTGTCACCATGAAAAATGTCAAAAATAACAAATTTCAAGATGGCAAATGTCAAAACTGACAAATGTCACAATGCTAAATGTCAAAAATGATAAGTGTCACCATGAAAAATGTCAAAAATGACAAATTTTAAGATGGCAAATGTCCAAGATGTCAAATGACAAATGTCACAATGCTAAATGTCAAAAATGACAAATTTCAAGATGGCAAATGTCAAAGATGTCAAATGACAAATGTCACAATGCTAAATGTCAAAAATGAAAAGTGTCACCATGAAAAATGTCAAAAATGACAAATTTCAAGATGGCAAATGTCAAAGATGTCAAATGACAAATGTCACAATGCTAAATGTCAAAAATGAAAAGTGTCACCATGAAAAATGTCAAAAATAACAAATTTCAAGATGGCAAATGTCAAAGATGTCAAATGACAAATGTCACAATGCTAAAAGTCAAAAATGAAAAGTGTCACCATGAAAAATGTCAAAAATGACAAATTTCAAGATGGCAAATGTCAAAACTGACAAATGTCACAATGCTAAATGTCAAAAATGATAAGTGTCACCATGAAAAATGTCAAAAATGACAAATTTCAAGATGACAAATGTCCAAGATGTCAAATGACAAATGTCACAATGCTAAATGTCAAAAATGACAAATTTCAAGATTGCAAATGTCAAAGATGTCGAATATGACAAATGTCACAATGCTAAATGTCAAAAATGAAAAGTGTCACCATGAAAAATGTCAAAAATGACAAATTTCAAGATGGCAAATGTCAAAGATGTCAAATGACAAATGTCACAATGCTAAATGTCAAAAATGAAAAGTGTCACCATGAAAAATGTCAAAATGACAAATTTCAAGATGGCAAATATCAAAGATGTCAAATGACAAATGTCACAATGCTAAATGTCAAAAATGACAAATTTCAAGATGGCAAATGTCAAAGATGTCAAATGACAAATGTCACAATGCTAAATGTCAAAAATGAAAAGTGTCACCATGAAAAATGTCAAAAATGACAAATTTTAAGATGGCAAATGTCAAAGATATCAAATGACAAATGTCACAATGCTAAATGTCAAAAATGAAAAGTGTCACCATAAAAAATGTCAAAAATGACAAATTTTAAGATGACAAATGTCAAAGATGTCAAATGACAAATGTCACAATGCTAAATGTCAAAAATGAAAAGTGTGTCCATGAAAAATGTCAAAAATGAAAAATTTCAAGATGGCAAATGTCAAAACTGACAAATGTCACAATGCTAAATGTCAAAAATGATAAGTGTCACCATGAAAAATGTCAAAAATGACAAATTTCAAGATGGCAAATGTCCAAGATGTCAAATGACAAATGTCACAATGCTAAATGTTAAAAATGAAAAGTGTCACCATGAAAAATGTCAAAAATGACAAATTTCAAGATGGCAAATGTCAAAGATGTCAAATGACAAATGTCACAATGCTAAATGTCAAAAATGAAAAGTGTCAAAAATGACAAATTTCAAGATGGCAAATGTCTAAGATGTCAAATGACAAATGTCACAATGTTAAATGTCAAAAATGAAAAGTATCACCGTAAAAAATGTCAAAAATGACAAATTTCAAGATGGCAAATGTCAAAGATGTCAAATGACAAATGTCACAATGCTAAATGTCAAAAATGAAAAGTGTCACCATGAAAAATGTCAAAAATGACAAATTTCAAGATGGCAAATGTCAAAGATGTCAAATGACAAATGTCACAATGCTAAATTTCAAAAATGAAAAGTGACCCCATGAAAAATGTCAATAATAACAAATTTTAAGATGGCAAATATCAAAGATGTCAAATGACAAATGTCACAATGCTAAATGTCAAAAATGAAAAGTGTCACCATGAAAAATGTCAAAAATGACAAATCTCAAGATGGCAAATGTCAAAGATGTCGAATATGACAAATGTCACAATGCTAAATGTCAAAAATGAAAAGTCTCACCATGAAAAATGTCAAAAATGACAAATTTCAAGATGGCAAATATCAAAGATGTCAAATGACAAATGTCACAATGCTAAATGTCAAAAATGAAAAGTGTCACCATGAAAAATGTCAAAAATGACAAATTTCAAGATGGCAAATATCAAAGATGTCAAATGACAAATGTCACAATGCTAAATGTCAAAAATGACAAATTTCAAGATGGCAAATGTCAAAGATGTCAAATGACAAATGTCACAATGCTAAATGTCAAAAATGAAAAGTGTCACCATGAAAAATGTCAAAAATGACAAATTTCAAGATGGCAAATGTCAAAGATGTCAAATGAAAAATGTCACAATGCTAAATGTCAAAAATGAAAAGTGTCACCATGAAAAATGTCAAAAATAACAAATTTCAAGATGGCAAATGTCAAAGATGTCAAATGACAAATGTCACAATGCTAAATGTCAAAAATGAAAAGTGTCACCATGAAAAATGTCAAAAATGACAAATTTCAAGATGGCAAATGTCAAAGATGTCAAATGACAAATGTCACAATGCTAAATGTCAAAAATGAAAAGTGTCACCATAAAAAATGTCAAAAACAACAAATTTCAAGATGGCAAATGTCAAAGATGTCAAATGACAAATGTCACAATGCTAAATGTCAAAAATGAAAAGTGTCACCATGAAAAATGTCAAAAATGACAAATTTCAAGATGGCAAATGTCAAAACTGACAAATGTCACAATGCTAAATGTCAAAAATGATAATTGTCACCATGAAAAATGTCAAAAATGACAAATTTCAAGATGGCAAATGTCCAAGATGTCAAATGACAAATGTCACAATGCTAAATGTCAAAAATGACAAATTTCAAGATGGCAAATGTCAAAGATGTCAAATGACAAATGTCAAAAATGAAAAGTGTCACCATGAAAAATGTCAAAAATGACAAATTTCAAGATGGCAAATGTCAAAGATGTCAAATGACAAATGTCACAATGCTAAATGTCAAAAATGAAAAGTGTCACCATGAAAAATGTCAAAAATGACAAATTTCAAGATGGCAAATGTCAAAGATGTCAAATGTCACAATGCTAAATATCAAAAATGATAAGTGTCACCATGAAAAATGTCAAAAATGACAAATTTCAAGATGACAAATGTCCAAGATGTCAAATGACAAATGTCACAATGCTAAATGTCAAAAATGACAAATTTCAAGATTGCAAATGTCAAAGATGTCGAATATGACAAATTTCACAATGCTAAATGTCAAAAATGAAAAGTGTCACCATGAAAAATGTCAAAAATGACAAATTTCAAGATGGCAAATTTCAAAGATGTCAAATGACAAATGTCACAATGCTAAATGTCAAAAATGAAAAGTGTCACCATGAAAAATGTCAAAATGACAAATTTCAAGATGGCAAATATCAAAGATGTCAAATGACAAATGTCACAATGCTAAATGTCAAAAATGACAAATTTCAAAATGGCAAATGTCAAAGATGTCAAATGACAAATGTCACAATGCTAAATGTCAAAAATGAAAAGTGTCACCATAAAAAATGTCAAAAATAACAAATTTCAAGATGGCAAATGTCAAAGATGTCAAATGACAAATGTCACAATGCTAAATGTCAAAAATAATAAGTGTCACCATGAAAAATGTAAAAAATGACAAATTTCAAGATGGCAAATGTCAAAGATGTCAAATGACAAATGTCACAATGCTAAATGTCAAAAATGAAAAGTGTCACCATGAAAAATGTCAAAAATACCAAATTTCAAGATGGCAAATGTCAAAGATGTTAAATGACAAATGTCACAATGCTAAATGTCAAAAATGAAAAGTGTCACCATGAAAAATGTCAAAAATAACAAATTTCAAGATGGCAAATGTCAAAACTGACAAATGTCACAATGCTAAATGTCAAAAATGATAAGTGTCACCATGAAAAATGTCAAAAATGACAAATTTCAAGATGGCAAATGTCCAAGATGTCAAATGACAAATGTCACAATGCTAAATGTCAAAAATGAAAAGTGTCACCATGAAAAATGTCAAAAATGAAAAATTTCAAGATGACAAATGTCAAAGATGTCAAATGACAAATGTCACAATGCTAAATGTCAAAAATGAAAAGTGTCACCATGAAAAATGTTAAAAATGAAAAATTTCAAGATGGCAAATGTCAAAACTGACAAATGTCACAATGCTAAATGTCAAAAATGATAAGTGTCACCATGAAAAATGTCAAAAATGACAAATTTCAAGATGGCAAATGTCCAAGATGTCAAATGACAAATGTCACAATGCTAAATGTTAAAAATGAAAAGTGTCACCATGAAAAATGTCAAAAATGACAAATTTCAAGATGGCAAATGTCAAAGATGTCAAATGACAAATGTCACAATGCTAAATGTCAAAAATGAAAAGTGTCAAAAATGACAAATTTCAAGATGGCAAATGTCTAAGATGTCAAATGACAAATGTCACAATGTTAAATGTCAAAAATGAAAAGTATCACCGTAAAAAATGTCAAAAATGACAAATTTCAAGATGGCAAATGTCAAAGATGTCAAATGACAAATGTCACAATGCTAAATGTCAAAAATGAAAAGTGTCACCATGAAAAATGTCAAAAATGACAAATTTCAAGATGGCAAATGTCAAAGATGTCAAATGACAAATGTCACAATGCTAAATTTCAAAAATGAAAAGTGACCCCATGAAAAATGTCAATAATAACAAATTTTAAGATGGCAAATATCAAAGATGTCAAATGACAAATGTCACAATGCTAAATGTCAAAAATGAAAAGTGTCACCATGAAAAATGTCAAAAATGACAAATCTCAAGATGGCAAATGTCAAAGATGTCGAATATGACAAATGTCACAATGCTAAATGTCAAAAATGAAAAGTCTCACCATGAAAAATGTCAAAAATGACAAATTTCAAGATGGCAAATATCAAAGATGTCAAATGACAAATGTCACAATGCTAAATGTCAAAAATGAAAAGTGTCACCATGAAAAATGTCAAAAATGACAAATTTCAAGATGGCAAATATCAAAGATGTCAAATGACAAATGTCACAATGCTAAATGTCAAAAATGACAAATTTCAAGATGGCAAATGTCAAAGATGTCAAATGACAAATGTCACAATGCTAAATGTCAAAAATGAAAAGTGTCACCATGAAAAATGTCAAAAATGACAAATTTCAAGATGGCAAATGTCAAAGATGTCAAATGAAAAATGTCACAATGCTAAATGTCAAAAATGAAAAGTGTCACCATGAAAAATGTCAAAAATAACAAATTTCAAGATGGCAAATGTCAAAGATGTCAAATGACAAATGTCACAATGCTAAATGTCAAAAATGAAAAGTGTCACCATGAAAAATGTCAAAAATGACAAATTTCAAGATGGCAAATGTCAAAGATGTCAAATGACAAATGTCACAATGCTAAATGTCAAAAATGAAAAGTGTCACCATAAAAAATGTCAAAAACAACAAATTTCAAGATGGCAAATGTCAAAGATGTCAAATGACAAATGTCACAATGCTAAATGTCAAAAATGAAAAGTGTCACCATGAAAAATGTCAAAAATGACAAATTTCAAGATGGCAAATGTCAAAACTGACAAATGTCACAATGCTAAATGTCAAAAATGATAATTGTCACCATGAAAAATGTCAAAAATGACAAATTTCAAGATGGCAAATGTCCAAGATGTCAAATGACAAATGTCACAATGCTAAATGTCAAAAATGACAAATTTCAAGATGGCAAATGTCAAAGATGTCAAATGACAAATGTCAAAAATGAAAAGTGTCACCATGAAAAATGTCAAAAATGACAAATTTCAAGATGGCAAATGTCAAAGATGTCAAATGACAAATGTCACAATGCTAAATGTCAAAAATGAAAAGTGTCACCATGAAAAATGTCAAAAATGACAAATTTCAAGATGGCAAATGTCAAAGATGTCAAATGTCACAATGCTAAATATCAAAAATGATAAGTGTCACCATGAAAAATGTCAAAAATGACAAATTTCAAGATGACAAATGTCCAAGATGTCAAATGACAAATGTCACAATGCTAAATGTCAAAAATGACAAATTTCAAGATTGCAAATGTCAAAGATGTCGAATATGACAAATTTCACAATGCTAAATGTCAAAAATGAAAAGTGTCACCATGAAAAATGTCAAAAATGACAAATTTCAAGATGGCAAATTTCAAAGATGTCAAATGACAAATGTCACAATGCTAAATGTCAAAAATGAAAAGTGTCACCATGAAAAATGTCAAAATGACAAATTTCAAGATGGCAAATATCAAAGATGTCAAATGACAAATGTCACAATGCTAAATGTCAAAAATGACAAATTTCAAAATGGCAAATGTCAAAGATGTCAAATGACAAATGTCACAATGCTAAATGTCAAAAATGAAAAGTGTCACCATAAAAAATGTCAAAAATAACAAATTTCAAGATGGCAAATGTCAAAGATGTCAAATGACAAATGTCACAATGCTAAATGTCAAAAATAATAAGTGTCACCATGAAAAATGTAAAAAATGACAAATTTCAAGATGGCAAATGTCAAAGATGTCAAATGACAAATGTCACAATGCTAAATGTCAAAAATGAAAAGTGTCACCATGAAAAATGTCAAAAATACCAAATTTCAAGATGGCAAATGTCAAAGATGTTAAATGACAAATGTCACAATGCTAAATGTCAAAAATGAAAAGTGTCACCATGAAAAATGTCAAAAATAACAAATTTCAAGATGGCAAATGTCAAAACTGACAAATGTCACAATGCTAAATGTCAAAAATGATAAGTGTCACCATGAAAAATGTCAAAAATGACAAATTTCAAGATGGCAAATGTCCAAGATGTCAAATGACAAATGTCACAATGCTAAATGTCAAAAATGAAAAGTGTCACCATGAAAAATGTCAAAAATGAAAAATTTCAAGATGACAAATGTCAAAGATGTCAAATGACAAATGTCACAATGCTAAATGTCAAAAATGAAAAGTGTCACCATGAAAAATGTTAAAAATGAAAAATTTCAAGATGGCAAATGTCAAAACTGACAAATGTCACAATGCTAAATGTCAAAAATGATAAGTGTCACCATGAAAAATGTCAAAAATGACAAATTTCAAGATGGCAAATGTCCAAGATGTCAAATGACAAATGTCACAATGCTAAATGTTAAAAATGAAAAGT
The DNA here is from genome assembly GCA_964028335.1 of Altica lythri. Classification (NCBI taxonomy): domain Eukaryota; kingdom Metazoa; phylum Arthropoda; class Insecta; order Coleoptera; family Chrysomelidae; genus Altica; species Altica lythri. The sequence goes on along the minus strand of OZ034800.1, from coordinate 1,347,514 downwards.
GTCACCATGAAAAATGTCAAAAATGACAAATTTCAAGATGGCAAATGTCAAAGATGTCAAATGACAAATGTCACAATGCTAAATGTCAAAAATGAAAAGTGTCAAAAATGACAAATTTCAAGATGGCAAATGTCTAAGATGTCAAATGACAAATGTCACAATGTTAAATGTCAAAAATGAAAAGTATCACCGTAAAAAATGTCAAAAATGACAAATTTCAAGATGGCAAATGTCAAAGATGTCAAATGACAAATGTCACAATGCTAAATGTCAAAAATGAAAAGTGTCACCATGAAAAATGTCAAAAATGACAAATTTCAAGATGGCAAATGTCAAAGATGTCAAATGACAAATGTCACAATGATAAATTTCAAAAATGAAAAGTGACCCCATGAAAAATGTCAATAATAACAAATTTCAAGATGGCAAATATCAAAGATGTCAAATGACAAATGTCACAATGCTAAATGTCAAAAATGAAAAGTGTCACCATGAAAAATGTCAAAAATGACAAATCTCAAGATGGCAAATGTCAAAGATGTCGAATATGACAAATGTCACAATGCTAAATGTCAAAAATGAAAAGTCTCACCATGAAAAATGTCAAAAATGACAAATTTCAAGATGGCAAATATCAAAGATGTCAAATGACAAATGTCACAATGCTAAATGTCAAAAATGAAAAGTGTCACCATGAAAAATGTCAAAAATGACAAATTTCAAGATGGCAAATATCAAAGATGTCAAATGACAAATGTCACAATGCTAAATGTCAAAAATGACAAATTTCAAGATGGCAAATGTCAAAGATGTCAAATGACAAATGTCACAATGCTAAATGTCAAAAATGAAAAGTGTCACCATGAAAAATGTCAAAAATGACAAATTTCAAGATGGCAAATGTCAAAGATGTCAAATGAAAAATGTCACAATGCTAAATGTCAAAAATGAAAAGTGTCACCATGAAAAATGTCAAAAATAACAAATTTCAAGATGGCAAATGTCAAAGATGTCAAATGACAAATGTCACAATGCTAAATGTCAAAAATGAAAAGTGTCACCATGAAAAATGTCAAAAATGACAAATTTCAAGATGGCAAATGTCAAAGATGTCAAATGACAAATGTCACAATGCTAAATGTCAAAAATGAAAAGTGTCACCATGAAAAATGTCAAAAATGACAAATTTCAAGATGGCAAATGTCAAAACTGACAAATGTCACAATGCTAAATGTCAAAAATGATAATTGTCACCATGAAAAATGTCAAAAATGACAAATTTCAAGATGGCAAATGTCCAAGATGTCAAATGACAAATGTCACAATGCTAAATGTCAAAAATGACAAATTTCAAGATGGCAAATGTCAAAGATGTCAAATGACAAATGTCAAAAATGAAAAGTGTCACCATGAAAAATGTCAAAAATGACAAATTTCAAGATGGCAAATGTCAAAGATGTCAAATGACAAATGTCACAATGCTAAATGTCAAAAATGAAAAGTGTCACCATGAAAAATGTCAAAAATGACAAATTTCAAGATGGCAAATGTCAAAGATGTCAAATGTCACAATGCTAAATATCAAAAATGATAAGTGTCACCATGAAAAATGTCAAAAATGACAAATTTCAAGATGACAAATGTCCAAGATGTCAAATGACAAATGTCACAATGCTAAATGTCAAAAATGACAAATTTCAAGATTGCAAATGTCGAAGATGTCGAATATGACAAATTTCACAATGCTAAATGTCAAAAATGAAAAGTGTCACCATGAAAAATGTCAAAAATGACAAATTTCAAGATGGCAAATTTCAAAGATGTCAAATGACAAATGTCACAATGCTAAATGTCAAAAATGAAAAGTGTCACCATGAAAAATGTCAAAATGACAAATTTCAAGATGGCAAATATCAAAGATGTCAAATGACAAATGTCACAATGCTAAATGTCAAAAATGACAAATTTCAAAATGGCAAATGTCAAAGATGTCAAATGACAAATGTCACAATGCTAAATGTCAAAAATGAAAAGTGTCACCATAAAAAATGTCAAAAATAACAAATTTCAAGATGGCAAATGTCAAAGATGTCAAATGACAAATGTCACAATGCTAAATGTCAAAAATAATAAGTGCCACCATGAAAAATGTAAAAAATGACAAATTTCAAGATGGCAAATGTCAAAGATGTCAAATGACAAATGTCACAATGCTAAATGTCAAAAATGAAAAGTGTCACCATGAAAAATGTCAAAAATACCAAATTTCAAGATGGCAAATGTCAAAGATGTTAAATGACAAATGTCACAATGCTAAATGTCAAAAATGAAAAGTGTCACCATGAAAAATGTCAAAAATAACAAATTTCAAGATGGCAAATGTCAAAACTGACAAATGTCACAATGCTAAATGTCAAAAATGATAAGTGTCACCATGAAAAATGTCAAAAATGACAAATTTCAAGATGGCAAATGTCCAAGATGTCAAATGACAAATGTCACAATGCTAAATGTCAAAAATGACAAATTTCAAGATGGCAAATGTCAAAGATGTCAAATGACAAATGTCACAATGCTAAATGTCAAAAATGAAAAGTGTCACCATGAAAAATGTCAAAAATGACAAATTTCAAGATGGCAAATGTCAAAACTGACAAAGGTCACAATGCTAAATGTCAAAAATGATAAGTGTCACCAAGAAAAATGTCAAAAATGACAAATTTCAAGATGGCAAATGTCCAAGATGTCAAATGACAAATGTCACAAAGCTAAATGACAAAAATGAAAAGTGTCACCATGAAAAATGTCAAAAATGACAAATTTCAAGATGGCAAATGTCAAAGATGTCAAATGACAAATGTCACAATGCTAAATGTCAAAAATGAAAAGTGTCAAAAATGACAAATTTCAAGATGGCAAATGTCTCAGAAGTCAAATGACAAATGTCACAATGCTAAATTTCAAAAATGAAAATTGTCACCATGAAAAATGTCAAAAATAACAAATTTCAAGATGGCAAATTTCAAAACTGACAAATGTCACAATGCTAAATGTCAAAAATGAAAAGTGTCACCATGAAAAATGTCAAAAATAACAAATTTCAAGATTGCAAATGTCAAAGATGTCAAATGACAAATGTCACAATGCTAAATGTCAAAAATGACAAATTTCAAGATGGCAAATGTCAAAGATGTCAAATGACAAATGTCACAATGCTAAATGTCAAAAATGAAAAGTGTCACCATGAAAAATGTCAAAAATGACAAATTTCAAGATGGCAAATGTCAAAGATGTCAAATGACAAATGTCACAATGCTAAATGTCAAAAATGAAAAGTGTCACCATGAAAAATATCAAAAATGACAAATTTCAAGATGGCAAATGACAAATTTCAAGATGGCAAATGTCAAAACTGACAAATGTCACAATGCTAAATGTCAAAAATAATAAGTGTCACCATGAAAAATGTCAAAAATGACAAATTTCAAGATGGCAAATGTCAAAGATGTCAAATGACAAATGTCACAATGCTAAATGTCAAAAATGACAAATTTTAAGATGGCAAATGTCTAAGATGTCAAATGACAAATGTCACAATGCTAAATGTCAAAACTGAAAAGTGTCACCATGAAAAATGTCAAAAATGACAAATTTCAAGATGGCAAATGTCCAAGATGTCAAATGACAAATGTCACAATGCTAAATGTCAAAAATGAAAAGTGTCACCATGAAAAATGTCAAAAATGACAAATTTCAAGATGGCAGATGTCAAAGATGTCAAATGACAAATGTCACAATGCTAAATGTCAATAATGAAAAGTGTCAGAAATGACAAATTTCAAGATGGCAAATGTCTAAGATGTCAAATGACAAATGTCACAATGCTAAATGTCAAAAATGAAAAGTGTCACCGTGAAAAATGTCAAAAATGACAAATTTCAAGATGGCAAATGTCAAAGATGTCAAATGACAAATGTCACAATGCTAAATGTCAAAAATGAAAAGTGTCACCATGAAAAATGTCAAAAATGACAAATTTCAAGATGGCAAATGTCAAAGATGTCAAATGACAAATGTCACAATGTTAAATGTCAAAAATGAAAAGGGTCCCCATGAAAAATGTCAATAATGACAAATTTCAAGATGGCAAATGTCAAAGATGTCAAATGACAAATGTCACAATGCTAAATGTCAAAAATGAAAAGTGTCACCATGAAAAATGTCAAAAATGACAAATTTCAAGATGGCAAATGTCAAAGATGTCAAATGACAAATGTCACAATGCCAAATATCAAAAATGAAAAGTGTCACCATGAAAAATGTCAAAAATGACAAATTTCAAGATGGCAAATGTCAAAGATGTCAAATGACAAATGTCACAATGCTAAATGTCAAAAATGAAAAGTGTCACCATGAAAAATGTCAAAAATAACAAATTTCAAGATGGCAAATGTCAAAGATGTCAAATGACAAATGTCACAATGCTAAATGTCAAAAATGAAAAGTGTCACAATGAAAAATGTCAAAAATGACAAATTTCAAGATGGCAAATGTCAAAGATGTCAAATGACAAATGTCACAATGCTAAATATCAAAAATGAAAAGTGTCACCATGAAAAAGGTCAAAAATGACAAATTTCAAGATGGCAAATGTCAAAGATGTCAAATGACAAATGTCACAATGCTAAATGTCAAAAATGAAAAGTGTCACCATGAAAAATGTCAAAAATGACAAATTTCAAGATGGCAAATGTCAAAACTGACAAATGTCACAATGCTAAATGTCAAAGATGATAAGTGTCACCATGAAAAATGTCAAAAATGACAAATTTCAAGATGGCAAATGTCCAAGATGTCAAATGACAAATGTCACAATGCTAAATGTCAAAAATGAAAAGTGTCACCATGAAAAATGTCAAAAATGACAAATTTCAAGATGGCAAATATCAAAGATGTCAAATGACAAATGTCACAATGCTAAATGTCAAAAATGAAAAGTGTCAAAAATGACAAATTTCAAGATGGCAAATGTCTAAGATGTCAAATGACATATGTCACAATGCTAAATGTCAAAAATGAAAAGTGTCACCGTGAAAAATGTAAAAAATGACAAATTTCAAGATGGCAAATGTCAAAGATGTCAAATGACAAATGTCACAATGCTAAATGTCAAAAATGAAAAGTGTCACCATGAAAAATGTCAAAAATGACAAATTTCAAGATGCAAATGTCAAAGATGTCAAATGACAAATGTCAAAAATGAAAAGTGTCCCCATGAAAAATGTCAATAATGACAAATTTCAAGATGGCAAATGTCAAAGATGTCAAATGACAAATGTCACAATGCTAAATGTCAAAAATGAAAAGTGTCACCATGAAAAATGTCAAAAATGACAAATTTCAAGATGGCAAATGTCAAAGATGTCAAATGACAAATGTCACAATGCTAAATGTCAAAAATGAAAAGTGTCACCATGAAAAATGTCAAAAATGACAAATTTCAAGATGGCAAATGTCAAAGATGTCAAATGACAAATGTCACAATGCTAAATGTCAAAAATGAAAAGTGTCACCATGAAAAATGTCAAAAATAACAAATTTCAAGATGGCAAATGTCAAAGATGTCAAATGACAAATGTCACAATGCTAAATGTCAAAAATAAAAATGTCAAAAATGACAAATTTCAAGATGGCAAATGTCAAAACTGACAAATGTCACAATGCTAAATGTCAAAAATGATAAGTGTCACCATGAAAAATGTCAAATAATGACAAATTTCAAGATGGCAAATATCCAAGATGTCAAATGACCAATGTCACAATGCTAAATGTCAAAAATGACAAATTTCAAGATGGCAAATGTCAAAGATGTCAAATGACAAATATCACAATGCTAAATGTCAAAAATGAAAAGTGTCACCATGAAAAATGTCAAAAATGACAAATTTCAAGATGGCAAATGTCAAAGATGTCAAATGACAAATGTCACAATGCTAAATGTCAAAAATGAAAAGTGTCACCATGAAAAATGTCAAAAATAACAAATTTCAAGATGGCAAATGTCAAAGATGTCAAATGACAAATGTCACAATGCTAAATGTCAAAAATGAAAAGTGTCACCACGAAAAATGTTAAAAATGGCAAATTTCAAGATGGCAAATGTCAAAGATGTCAAATGACAAATGTCACAATGCTAAATGTCAAAAATGAAAAGTGTCACCATGAAAAATGTCAAAAATGACAAATTTCAAGATGGCAAATGTCAAAGATGTCAAATGACAAATGTCACAATGCTAAATGTCAAAAATGAAAAGTGTCACCATGAAAAATGTCAAAAATGACAAATTTCAAGATGGCAAATGTCAAAGATGTCAAATGACAAATGTCACAATGCTAAATGTCAAAAATGAAAAGTGTCACTATGAAAAATGTCAAAAATGACAAATTTCAAGATGGCAAATATCAAAGATGTCAAATGACAAATGTCACAATGCTAAATGTCAAAAATGAAAAGTGTCACCATAAAAAATGTCAAAAATGACAAATTTCAAGATGGCAAATGTCAAAACTGACAAATGTCACAATGCTAAATGTCAAAAATGATAAGTGTCACCATGAAAAATGTCAAAAATGACAAATTTCAAGATGGCAAATGTCCAAGATGTCAAATGACAAATGTCACAATGCTAAATGTCAAAAATGAAAAGTGTCACCATGAAAAATGTCAAAAATGACAAATTTCAAGATGGCAAATGTCAAAGATGTCAAATGACAAATGTCACAATGCTAAATGTCAAAAATGAAAAGTGTCAAAAATGACAAATTTCAAGATGGCAAATGTCTAAGATGTCAAATAACAAATGTCACAATGCTTAATGTCAAAAATGAAAAGTGTCACCATGAAAAATGACAAATTTCAAGATGGCAAATGTCAAAACTGACAAATGTCACGATGCGAAATGTCAAAAACGAAAAGTGTCACCATGAAAAATGTCAAAAATAACAAATTTCAAGATGGCAAATGTCAAAGATGTCAAATGACAAATGTCACAATGCTAAATGTCAAAAATGACAAATTTCAAGATGGCAAATGTCAAAGATGTCAAATGACAAATGTCACAATGCTAACTGTCAAAAATGAAAAGTGTCACCATGAAAAATGTCAAAAATAACAAATTTTAAGATGGCAAATGTCAAAGATGTCAAATGACAAATGTCACAATGCTAAATGTCAAAAATGACAAATTTCAATATGGCAAATGTCAAAGATGTCAAATGACAAATGTCACAATGCTAAATGTCAAAAATGAAAAGTGTCACCATGAAAAATGTCAAAAATGACAAATGTCAAATGACAAATGTCACAATGCTAAATGTTAAAAATGAAAAGTGTCACCACGAAAAATGTCAAAAATGACAAATTTCAAGATGGCAAATGTCAAAGATGTCAAATGACACATGTCACAATGCTAAATGTCAAAAATGAAAAGTGTCCCCATGAAAAATGTCAATAATGACAAATTTCAAGATGGCAAATGTCAAAGATGTCAAATGACCAATGTCACAATGCTAAATGTCAAAAATGAAAAGTGTCACCATGAAAAATGTCAAAAATGACAAATTTCAAGATGGCAAATGTCAAAGATGTCAAATGACAAATGTCACAATGCTTAATGTCAAAAATGAAAAGTGTCACCATGAAAAATGTCAAAAATAACAAATTTCAAGATGGCAAATGTCAAAGATGTCAAATGACAAATGTCACAATGCTAAATGTCAAAAATGAAAAGTGTCACCATGAAAAATGTCAAAAATGACAAATTTCAAGATGGCAAATGTCAAAACTGACAAATGTCACAATGCTAAATGTCAAAAATGAAAAGTGTCACCATGAAAAATGTCAAAAATGACAAATTTCAAGATGGCAAATGTCAAAGATGTCAAATGACAAATGTCACAATGCTAAATGTCAAAAATGAAAAGTGTCACCATGAAAAATGTCAAAAATAACAAATTTCAAGATGGCAAATGTCAAAGATGTCAAATGACAAATGTCACAATGCTAAAAGTCAAAAATGAAAAGTGTCACTATGAAAAATGTCAAAAATGACAAATTTCAAGATGGCAAATGTCAAAACTGACAAATGTCACAATGCTAAATGTCAAAAATGATAAGTGTCACCATGAAAAATGTCAAAAATGACAAATTTCAAGATGACAAATGTCCAAGATGTCAAATGACAAATGTCACAATGCTAAATGTCAAAAATGACAAATTTCAAGATTGCAAATGTCAAAGATGTCGAATATGACAAATGTCACAATGCTAAATGTCAAAAATGAAAAGTGTCACCATGAAAAATGTCAAAAATGACAAATTTCAAGATGGCAAATGTCAAAGATGTCAAATGACAAATGTCACAATGCTAAATGTCAAAAATAAAAAGTGTCACCATGAAAAATGTCAAAATGACAAATTTCAAGATGGCAAATATCAAAGATGTCAAATGACAAATGTCACAATGCTAAATGTCAAAAATGACAAATTTCAAGATGGCAAATGTCAAAGATATCAAATGACAAATGTCACAATGCTAAATGTCAAAAATGAAAAGTGTCACCATGAAAAATGTCAAAAATGACAAATTTCAAGATGACAAATGTCAAAGATGTCAAATGACAAATGTCACAATGCTAAATGTCAAAAATGAAAAGTGTCACCATGAAAAATGTCAAAAATGACAAATTTCAAGATGGCAAATGTCAAAACTGACAAATGTCACAATGCTAAATGTCAAAAATGATAAGTGTCACCATGAAAAATGTCAAAAATGACAAATTTCAAGATGGCAAATGTCCAAGATGTCAAATGACAAATGTCACAATGCTAAATGTTAAAAATGAAAAGTGTCACCATGAAAAATGTCAAAAATGACAAATTTCAAGATGGCAAATGTCAAAGATGTCAAATGACAAATGTCACAATGCTAAATGTCAAAAATGAAAAGTGTCAAAAATGACAAATTTCAAGATGGCAAATGTCTAAGATGTCAAATGACAAATGTCACAATGTTAAATGTCAAAAATGAAAAGTATCACCGTAAAAAATGTCAAAAATGACAAATTTCAAGATGGCAAATGTCAAAGATGTCAAATGACAAATGTCACAATGCTAAATGTCAAAAATGAAAAGTGTCACCATGAAAAATGTCAAAAATGACAAATTTCAAGATGGCAAATGTCAAAGATGTCAAATGACAAATGTCACAATGCTAAATGTCAAAAATGAAAAGTGACCCCATGAAAAATGTCAATAATAACAAATTTCAAGATGGCAAATATCAAAGATGTCAAATGACAAATGTCACAATGCTAAATGTCAAAAATGAAAAGTGTCACCATGAAAAATGTCAAAAATGACAAATCTCAAGATGGCAAATGTCAAAGATGTCGAATATGACAAATGTCACAATGCTAAATGTCAAAAATGAAAAGTCTCACCATGAAAAATGTCAAAAATGACAAATTTCAAGATAGCAAATATCAAAGATGTCAAATGACAAATGTCACAATGCTAAATGTCACAATGCTAAATGTCAAAAATGAAAAGTGTCACCATGAAAAATGTCAAAAATGACAAATTTCAAGATGGCAAATATCAAAGATGTCAAATGACAAATGTCACAATGCTAAATGTCAAAAATGACAAATTTCAAGATGGCAAATGTCAAAGATGTCAAATGACAAATGTCACAATGCTAAATGTCAAAAATGAAAAGTGTCACCATGAAAAATGTCAAAAATGACAAATTTCAAGATGGCAAATGTCAAAGATGTCAAATGACAAATGTCACAATGCTAAATGTCAAAAATGAAAAGTGTCACCATGAAAAATGTCAAAATAACAAATTTCAAGATGGCAAATGTCAAAGATGTCAAATGACAAATGTCACAATGCTAAATGTCAAAAATGAAAAATGTCACCATGAAAAATGTCAAAAATGACAAATTTCAAGATGGCAAATGTCAAAGATGTCAAATGACAAATGTCACAATGCTAAATGTCAAAAATGAAAAGTGTCACCATAAAAAATGTTAAAAACAACAAATTTCAAGATGGCAAATGTCAAAGATGTCAAATGACAAATGTCACAATGCTAAATGTCAAAAATGAAAAGTGTCACCATGAAAAATGTCAAAAATGACAAATTTCAAGATGGCAAATGTCAAAACTGACAAATGTCACAATGCTAAATGTCAAAAATGATAATTGTCACCATGAAAAATGTCAAAAATGACAAATTTCAAGATGGCAAATGTCCAAGATGTCAAATGACAAATGTCACAATGCTAAATGTCAAAAATGACAAATTTCAAGATGGCAAATGTCAAAGATGTCAAATGACAAATGTCAAAAATAAAAAGTGTCACCATGAAAAATGTCAAAAATGACAAATTTCAAGATGGCAAATGTCAAAGATGTCAAATGACAAATGTCACAATGCTAAATGTCAAAAATGAAAAGTGTCACCATGAAAAATGTCAAAAATGACAAATTTCAAGATGGCAAATGTCACAGATGTCAAATGACAAATGTCACAATGCTAAATGTCAAAAATGAAAAGTGTCACCATGAAAAATGTCAAAAATGACAAATTTCAAGATGGCAAATGTCAAAGATGTCAAATGACAAATGTCACAATGCTAAATGTCAAAAATGAAAAGTGTCACCATGAAAAATGTCAAAAATAACAAATTTCAAGATGGCAAATGTCAAAACTGACAAATGTCACAATGCTAAATGTCAAAAATGATAAGTGTCACCATGAAAAATGTCAAAAATGACAAATTTTAAGATGGCAAATGTCCAAGATGTCAAATGACAAATGTCACAATGCTAAATGTCAAAAATGACAAATTTCAAGATGGCAAATGTCAAAGATGTCAAATGACAAATGTCACAATGCTAAATGTCAAAAATGAAAAGTGTCACCATGAAAAATGTCAAAAATGACAAATTTCAAGATGGCAAATGTCAAAGATGTCAAATGACAAATGTCACAATGCTAAATGTCAAAAATGAAAAGTGTCACCATGAAAAATGTCAAAAATAACAAATTTCAAGATGGCAAATGTCAAAGATGTCAAATGACAAATGTCACAATGCTAAAAGTCAAAAATGAAAAGTGTCACCATGAAAAATGTCAAAAATGACAAATTTCAAGATGGCAAATGTCAAAACTGACAAATGTCACAATGCTAAATGTCAAAAATGATAAGTGTCACCATGAAAAATGTCAAAAATGACAAATTTCAAGATGACAAATGTCCAAGATGTCAAATGACAAATGTCACAATGCTAAATGTCAAAAATGACAAATTTCAAGATTGCAAATGTCAAAGATGTCGAATATGACAAATGTCACAATGCTAAATGTCAAAAATGAAAAGTGTCACCATGAAAAATGTCAAAAATGACAAATTTCAAGATGGCAAATGTCAAAGATGTCAAATGACAAATGTCACAATGCTAAATGTCAAAAATGAAAAGTGTCACCATGAAAAATGTCAAAATGACAAATTTCAAGATGGCAAATATCAAAGATGTCAAATGACAAATGTCACAATGCTAAATGTCAAAAATGACAAATTTCAAGATGGCAAATGTCAAAGATGTCAAATGACAAATGTCACAATGCTAAATGTCAAAAATGAAAAGTGTCACCATGAAAAATGTCAAAAATGACAAATTTCAAGATGGCAAATGTCAAAGATATCAAATGACAAATGTCACAATGCTAAATGTCAAAAATGAAAAGTGTCACCATAAAAAATGTCAAAAATGACAAATTTTAAGATGACAAATGTCAAAGATGTCAAATGACAAATGTCACAATGCTAAATGTCAAAAATGAAAAGTGTGTCCATGAAAAATGTCAAAAATGAAAAATTTCAAGATGGCAAATGTCAAAACTGACAAATGTCACAATGCTAAATGTCAAAAATGATAAGTGTCACCATGAAAAATGTCAAAAATGACAAATTTCAAGATGGCAAATGTCCAAGATGTCAAATGACAAATGTCACAATGCTAAATGTTAAAAATGAAAAGTGTCACCATGAAAAATGTCAAAAATGACAAATTTCAAGATGGCAAATGTCAAAGATGTCAAATGACAAATGTCACAATGCTAAATGTCAAAAATGAAAAGTGTCAAAAATGACAAATTTCAAGATGGCAAATGTCTAAGATGTCAAATGACAAATGTCACAATGTTAAATGTCAAAAATGAAAAGTATCACCGTAAAAAATGTCAAAAATGACAAATTTCAAGATGGCAAATGTCAAAGATGTCAAATGACAAATGTCACAATGCTAAATGTCAAAAATGAAAAGTGTCACCATGAAAAATGTCAAAAATGACAAATTTCAAGATGGCAAATGTCAAAGATGTCAAATGACAAATGTCACAATGCTAAATTTCAAAAATGAAAAGTGACCCCATGAAAAATGTCAATAATAACAAATTTCAAGATGGCAAATATCAAAGATGTCAAATGACAAATGTCACAATGCTAAATGTCAAAAATGAAAAGTGTCACCATGAAAAATGTCAAAAATGACAAATCTCAAGATGGCAAATGTCAAAGATGTCGAATATGACAAATGTCACAATGCTAAATGTCAAAAATGAAAAGTCTCACCATGAAAAATGTCAAAAATGACAAATTTCAAGATGGCAAATATCAAAGATGTCAAATGACAAATGTCACAATGCTAAATGTCAAAAATGAAAAGTGTCACCATGAAAAATGTCAAAAATGACAAATTTCAAGATGGCAAATATCAAAGATGTCAAATGACAAATGTCACAATGCTAAATGTCAAAAATGACAAATTTCAAGATGGCAAATGTCAAAGATGTCAAATGACAAATGTCACAATGCTAAATGTCAAAAATGAAAAGTGTCACCATGAAAAATGTCAAAAATGACAAATTTCAAGATGGCAAATGTCAAAGATGTCAAATGAAAAATGTCACAATGCTAAATGTCAAAAATGAAAAGTGTCACCATGAAAAATGTCAAAAATAACAAATTTCAAGATGGCAAATGTCAAAGATGTCAAATGACAAATGTCACAATGCTAAATGTCAAAAATGAAAAGTGTCACCATGAAAAATGTCAAAAATGACAAATTTCAAGATGGCAAATGTCAAAGATGTCAAATGACAAATGTCACAATGCTAAATGTCAAAAATGAAAAGTGTCACCATAAAAAATGTCAAAAACAACAAATTTCAAGATGGCAAATGTCAAAGATGTCAAATGACAAATGTCACAATGCTAAATGTCAAAAATGAAAAGTGTCACCATGAAAAATGTCAAAAATGACAAATTTCAAGATGGCAAATGTCAAAACTGACAAATGTCACAATGCTAAATGTCAAAAATGATAATTGTCACCATGAAAAATGTCAAAAATGACAAATTTCAAGATGGCAAATGTCCAAGATGTCAAATGACAAATGTCACAATGCTAAATGTCAAAAATGACAAATTTCAAGATGGCAAATGTCAAAGATGTCAAATGACAAATGTCAAAAATGAAAAGTGTCACCATGAAAAATGTCAAAAATGACAAATTTCAAGATGGCAAATGTCAAAGATGTCAAATGACAAATGTCACAATGCTAAATGTCAAAAATGAAAAGTGTCACCATGAAAAATGTCAAAAATGACAAATTTCAAGATGGCAAATGTCAAAGATGTCAAATGTCACAATGCTAAATATCAAAAATGATAAGTGTCACCATG